>JAIOKQ010000008.1:0-10000000 GCA_020654165.1 Oryctes rhinoceros
TACTTCGTTCAGTTACGTATTGCTCTTTGCGTGAACTTGAGCAATTGGAGAAGTTAACTAACGTAAGAAATAGTACTAATGGGTCATACTAGACACAATATAACCGAATCCGGCCAGGGCTAGCATTCCAAGTTAGTTGAAAGTGCGACTTCACGCAAACGCGTTTCTAGCGCTAACTGAGCACTTTGCGTGAACTTGAGCAATTGGAGAAGTTAACTAACGTAAGAAATAGTACTAATGGGTCATACTAGACACAATATAACCGAATCCGGCCAGGGCTAGCATTCCAAGTTAGTTGAAAGTGCGACTTCACGCAAACGCGTTTCTAGCGCTAACTGAGCACTTTGCGTGAACTTGAGCAATTGGAGAAGTTAACTAACGTAAGAAATAGTACTAATGGGTCATACTAGACACAATATAACCGAATCCGGCCAGGGCTAGCATTCCAAGTTAGTTGAAAGTGCGACTTCACGCAAACGCGTTTCTAGCGCTAACTGAGCACTTTGCGTGAACTTGAGCAATTGGAGAAGTTAACTAACGTAAGAAATAGTACTAATGGGTCATACTAGACACAATATAACCGAATCCGGCCAGGGCTAGCATTCCAAGTTAGTTGAAAGTGCGACTTCACGCAAACGCGTTTCTAGCGCTAACTGAGCACTTTGCGTGAACTTGAGCAATTGGAGAAGTTAACTAACGTAAGAAATAGTACTAATGGGTCATACTAGACACAATATAACCGAATCCGGCCAGGGCTAGCATTCCAAGTTAGTTGAAAGTGCGACTTCACGCAAACGCGTTTCTAGCGCTAACTGAGCACTTTGCGTGAACTTGAGCAATTGGAGAAGTTAACTAACGTAAGAAATAGTACTAATGGGTCATACTAGACACAATATAACCGAATCCGGCCAGGGCTAGCATTCCAAGTTAGTTGAAAGTGCGACTTCACGCAAACGCGTTTCTAGCGCTAACTGAGCACTTTGCGTGAACTTGAGCAATTGGAGAAGTTAACTAACGTAAGAAATAGTACTAATGGGTCATACTAGACACAATATAACCGAATCCGGCCAGGGCTAGCATTCCAAGTTAGTTGAAAGTGCGACTTCACGCAAACGCGTTTCTAGCGCTAACTGAGCACTTTGCGTGAACTTGAGCAATTGGAGAAGTTAACTAACGTAAGAAATAGTACTAATGGGTCATACTAGACACAATATAACCGAATCCGGCCAGGGCTAGCATTCCAAGTTAGTTGAAAGTGCGACTTCACGCAAACGCGTTTCTAGCGCTAACTGAGCACTTTGCGTGAACTTGAGCAATTGGAGAAGTTAACTAACGTAAGAAATAGTACTAATGGGTCATACTAGACACAATATAACCGAATCCGGCCAGGGCTAGCATTCCAAGTTAGTTGAAAGTGCGACTTCACGCAAACGCGTTTCTAGCGCTAACTGAGCACTTTGCGTGAACTTGAGCAATTGGAGAAGTTAACTAACGTAAGAAATAGTACTAATGGGTCATACTAGACACAATATAACCGAATCCGGCCAGGGCTAGCATTCCAAGTTAGTTGAAAGTGCGACTTCACGCAAACGCGTTTCTAGCGCTAACTGAGCACTTTGCGTGAACTTGAGCAATTGGAGAAGTTAACTAACGTAAGAAATAGTACTAATGGGTCATACTAGACACAATATAACCGAATCCGGCCAGGGCTAGCATTCCAAGTTAGTTGAAAGTGCGACTTCACGCAAACGCGTTTCTAGCGCTAACTGAGCACTTTGCGTGAACTTGAGCAATTGGAGAAGTTAACTAACGTAAGAAATAGTACTAATGGGTCATACTAGACACAATATAACCGAATCCGGCCAGGGCTAGCATTCCAAGTTAGTTGAAAGTGCGACTTCACGCAAACGCGTTTCTAGCGCTAACTGAGCACTTTGCGTGAACTTGAGCAATTGGAGAAGTTAACTAACGTAAGAAATAGTACTAATGGGTCATACTAGACACAATATAACCGAATCCGGCCAGGGCTAGCATTCCAAGTTAGTTGAAAGTGCGACTTCACGCAAACGCGTTTCTAGCGCTAACTGAGCACTTTGCGTGAACTTGAGCAATTGGAGAAGTTAACTAACGTAAGAAATAGTACTAATGGGTCATACTAGACACAATATAACCGAATCCGGCCAGGGCTAGCATTCCAAGTTAGTTGAAAGTGCGACTTCACGCAAACGCGTTTCTAGCGCTAACTGAGCACTTTGCGTGAACTTGAGCAATTGGAGAAGTTAACTAACGTAAGAAATAGTACTAATGGGTCATACTAGACACAATATAACCGAATCCGGCCAGGGCTAGCATTCCAAGTTAGTTGAAAGTGCGACTTCACGCAAACGCGTTTCTAGCGCTAACTGAGCACTTTGCGTGAACTTGAGCAATTGGAGAAGTTAACTAACGTAAGAAATAGTACTAATGGGTCATACTAGACACAATATAACCGAATCCGGCCAGGGCTAGCATTCCAAGTTAGTTGAAAGTGCGACTTCACGCAAACGCGTTTCTAGCGCTAACTGAGCACTTTGCGTGAACTTGAGCAATTGGAGAAGTTAACTAACGTAAGAAATAGTACTAATGGGTCATACTAGACACAATATAACCGAATCCGGCCAGGGCTAGCATTCCAAGTTAGTTGAAAGTGCGACTTCACGCAAACGCGTTTCTAGCGCTAACTGAGCACTTTGCGTGAACTTGAGCAATTGGAGAAGTTAACTAACGTAAGAAATAGTACTAATGGGTCATACTAGACACAATATAACCGAATCCGGCCAGGGCTAGCATTCCAAGTTAGTTGAAAGTGCGACTTCACGCAAACGCGTTTCTAGCGCTAACTGAGCACTTTGCGTGAACTTGAGCAATTGGAGAAGTTAACTAACGTAAGAAATAGTACTAGTGGGTCATACTAGACACAATATAACCGAATCCGGCCAGGGCTAGCATTCCAAGTTAGTTGAAAGTGCGACTTCACGCAAACGCGTTTCTAGCGCTAACTGAGCACTTTGCGTGAACTTGAGCAATTGGAGAAGTTAACTAACGTAAGAAATAGTACTAATGGGTCATACTAGACACAATATAACCGAATCCGGCCAGGGCTAGCATTCCAAGTTAGTTGAAAGTGCGACTTCACGCAAACGCGTTTCTAGCGCTAACTGAGCACTTTGCGTGAACTTGAGCAATTGGAGAAGTTAACTAACGTAAGAAATAGTACTAATGGGTCATACTAGACACAATATAACCGAATCCGGCCAGGGCTAGCATTCCAAGTTAGTTGAAAGTGCGACTTCACGCAAACGCGTTTCTAGCGCTAACTGAGCACTTTGCGTGAACTTGAGCAATTGGAGAAGTTAACTAACGTAAGAAATAGTACTAGTGGGTCATACTAGACACAATATAACCGAATCCGGCCAGGGCTAGCATTCCAAGTTAGTTGAAAGTGCGACTTCACGCAAACGCGTTTCTAGCGCTAACTGAGCACTTTGCGTGAACTTGAGCAATTGGAGAAGTTAACTAACGTAAGAAATAGTACTAATGGGTCATACTAGACACAATATAACCGAATCCGGCCAGGGCTAGCATTCCAAGTTAGTTGAAAGTGCGACTTCACGCAAACGCGTTTCTAGCGCTAACTGAGCACTTTGCGTGAACTTGAGCAATTGGAGAAGTTAACTAACGTAAGAAATAGTACTAATGGGTCATACTAGACACAATATAACCGAATCCGGCCAGGGCTAGCATTCCAAGTTAGTTGAAAGTGCGACTTCACGCAAACGCGTTTCTAGCGCTAACTGAGCACTTTGCGTGAACTTGAGCAATTGGAGAAGTTAACTAACGTAAGAAATAGTACTAATGGGTCATACTAGACACAATATAACCGAATCCGGCCAGGGCTAGCATTCCAAGTTAGTTGAAAGTGCGACTTCACGCAAACGCGTTTCTAGCGCTAACTGAGCACTTTGCGTGAACTTGAGCAATTGGAGAAGTTAACTAACGTAAGAAATAGTACTAATGGGTCATACTAGACACAATATAACCGAATCCGGCCAGGGCTAGCATTCCAAGTTAGTTGAAAGTGCGACTTCACGCAAACGCGTTTCTAGCGCTAACTGAGCACTTTGCGTGAACTTGAGCAATTGGAGAAGTTAACTAACGTAAGAAATAGTACTAGTGGGTCATACTAGACACAATATAACCGAATCCGGCCAGGGCTAGCATTCCAAGTTAGTTGAAAGTGCGACTTCACGCAAACGCGTTTCTAGCGCTAACTGAGCACTTTGCGTGAACTTGAGCAATTGGAGAAGTTAACTAACGTAAGAAATAGTACTAATGGGTCATACTAGACACAATATAACCGAATCCGGCCAGGGCTAGCATTCCAAGTTAGTTGAAAGTGCGACTTCACGCAAACGCGTTTCTAGCGCTAACTGAGCACTTTGCGTGAACTTGAGCAATTGGAGAAGTTAACTAACGTAAGAAATAGTACTAATGGGTCATACTAGACACAATATAACCGAATCCGGCCAGGGCTAGCATTCCAAGTTAGTTGAAAGTGCGACTTCACGCAAACGCGTTTCTAGCGCTAACTGAGCACTTTGCGTGAACTTGAGCAATTGGAGAAGTTAACTAACGTAAGAAATAGTACTAGTGGGTCATACTAGACACAATATAACCGAATCCGGCCAGGGCTAGCATTCCAAGTTAGTTGAAAGTGCGACTTCACGCAAACGCGTTTCTAGCGCTAACTGAGCACTTTGCGTGAACTTGAGCAATTGGAGAAGTTAACTAACGTAAGAAATAGTACTAATGGGTCATACTAGACACAATATAACCGAATCCGGCCAGGGCTAGCATTCCAAGTTAGTTGAAAGTGCGACTTCACGCAAACGCGTTTCTAGCGCTAACTGAGCACTTTGCGTGAACTTGAGCAATTGGAGAAGTTAACTAACGTAAGAAATAGTACTAATGGGTCATACTAGACACAATATAACCGAATCCGGCCAGGGCTAGCATTCCAAGTTAGTTGAAAGTGCGACTTCACGCAAACGCGTTTCTAGCGCTAACTGAGCACTTTGCGTGAACTTGAGCAATTGGAGAAGTTAACTAACGTAAGAAATAGTACTAATGGGTCATACTAGACACAATATAACCGAATCCGGCCAGGGCTAGCATTCCAAGTTAGTTGAAAGTGCGACTTCACGCAAACGCGTTTCTAGCGCTAACTGAGCACTTTGCGTGAACTTGAGCAATTGGAGAAGTTAACTAACGTAAGAAATAGTACTAATGGGTCATACTAGACACAATATAACCGAATCCGGCCAGGGCTAGCATTCCAAGTTAGTTGAAAGTGCGACTTCACGCAAACGCGTTTCTAGCGCTAACTGAGCACTTTGCGTGAACTTGAGCAATTGGAGAAGTTAACTAACGTAAGAAATAGTACTAATGGGTCATACTAGACACAATATAACCGAATCCGGCCAGGGCTAGCATTCCAAGTTAGTTGAAAGTGCGACTTCACGCAAACGCGTTTCTAGCGCTAACTAAGCACTTTGCGTGAACTTGAGCAATTGGAGAAGTTAACTAACGTAAGAAATAGTACTAATGGGTAATACTAGACACAATATAACTGAATCCGACCAGGGCTAGCAGTTCGAGTTTGTTGAAAGTGCGACTGCACGCAAACGCGTTTCTAGCGCTAACTGAGCACTTTGCGTGAAGTTGAGCAATTGGAGAAGTTAACTAACGTAAAAAATAGTACTAATGGGTCATACTAGACACAATGTAACCGAATCCGGCCTGGGCTAGCATTCCAAGTTAGTTGAAAGTGCGACTTCACGCAAACGCGTTTCTAGCGCTAACTAAGCACTTTGCGTGAACTTGAGCAATTGGAGAAGTTAACTAACGTAAGAAATAGTACCGATGGGTCATACCAGACACAATATAACCGAATCCGGCCAGGGCTAGCAGTCCAAGTTAGTTGAAAGTGCGACTTCACGCAAAGGGGTTTCTAGAGCTAACTAAGCACTTTGCGTGAACTTGAGCAATTGAAGAAGTTAACTAACGTGAAAAATAGTAGCAATGGGTCATACTAGACACAATATAACCGAATCCGTCCAGGGCTAGCAGTCCAAGTTAGTTGAAAGTGAGACTTCTCGCAAACGCGTTTCTAGCGCTAACTGAGCACTTTGCGTGAACTTGAGCAATTGGAGAAGTTAACTAACGTAAAAAATAGTACTAATGGGTCATACTAGACACAATATAACCGAATCCGTTGATGTAAAATTACAAATAGAGTCCAAAGAAGCATTCCAGATTAACACGGTGACATATTGCCTCATTCTACGCGATAGTGCCGTGGAGTACAACAAGAAACAATCAAGAAAATTATTTAAACATGAATGTTACGTTTATCGAGACTCCGACGATATATGAATGGTTGGATAATGAATAATGAAGATAGACATTCAGAATGGTTGCTCCGCGCTGCAGATCGTATGAGGTTCCAAAATCGGATAAAATACATGGCGAAAATTTTGAAATCCGTCTTATCACCCACACATAGGGATAAAGTATATAGAACACTTCGAATCATTTTTGGTAATAGACATACAGGGTTTCAACATTCCTGACTTCACGCCCAAAGAAATAACCATTTCTGATGGAAAACGCTCGCTACACCTTCTGTTTAAAGCTTCGATACCTTTTCATCGGATACTACAACATAAGCAAAAAGAGATACGTTAGTTGGAGAGAAATTATTTGAATATTAAATACACTCATAGAGACGTAGATTTTAAATATATTGGAACAATCTTAAACGTTGTTTGTAAATATTACGATAAAATTTATGTAAAAGGTCATCAGAAGGCTGATTTCCTCAGACAATATGTAAACTTAGACATTGTTAATTTAGAATTTGCGAATGATTGTGTTCCAAAATTTGTTATAACTAATAATGCATGTTTTTAACACCATAGAGATAAATTAAGTATGTGTACTCAGCAGAATGTATAAATGCTGTGTGATTATTTAATGTGTCCTAATTAATAATACGGTAGTAAGAAATAAACACACATAAATATAAATTTGTTTTATTTAATTTTTTATCTATATACATCTAATGCATTCTAATGTTACGTTTACTGCACTAGTCAGCAAATGCCATTTGGTTGCTGCGTCACCAATTTCCAGAAAAGTTTCTCTCTGAATGGCCTAAATGACCATGCCATAAAAGATAATCCCCAATTTCTAATATCCCTTCTAAGAATATCATAATTATGCTACTAGGTCATCAGTTCCAAGAAAAAATTTACGAAATCGTTAAGCAAAACTACTACGTCATCAGCCGCGAATTAAACCGCGTATCAAATCGCGAATTAAACCGCGAATCAAGCCGCTAAATTAAACCCCGGGGCCCATCACCCACAGGCCAATATTCTTTTTGTAATCGGCCGCGAACTATGACGTTAATTTAGCCGCAAATTAAATTGCGAACCAAGTCCCAAATCAAACTGAGGGGGCCGCCATTATTCTTTTGCAATAAACCGCGAACTATCCCACGAAATTAGCCGCGGGGGCCCTCCATTGTTCTTTTGTAATCAGCCGCGAACTATTCTGCGAAATTAGCCGCGAACCGTGGTCGCCATCTTGAACATGAAGTTAAGGGACACAAACGACCTTGAAAGTTGTCCCGAATCGGCATAATTTACCTACATTCATTCTGCCAATACACTTACTAATGTAACATTTTGGTAATTCGCTGTTGTTTATTTTAAATGCATAAAACAGTCTCCTTCATAATAACTATACACTTAATACATATACAAATAAGATGAAACTGTCTTTAAAATCCACTGCTCTTTTATAATAATTTTTTTTTTAATAATAAATTTTTATAATTTTTATGATTTTTATAATAAATAAAATAAAACTAGCAGTCGCCAAGTTACCAAGTCAGTTCTTAATTTACAATGTCATTATTTTCTGTTCTACTTTAACTGAATTCTTGCAGAAACCGCATCACTTTCTGTATATTGTGTCCATTGAACATTTATGTTTAGGGTAAATTTTAAATGTAGATAGTTTAAAACAATAAGCGCAATACTCAAGCCTTTACAACTCATTATTTCATATCCTATAATAGTGCTTCGTCAGATTCTTTTACATATGCTATTTGGTAATGTTTGGAAATCATTTTTATATTTTTTACACATCGTCACATCAGCGAATGAATAAGTAATTTTTTGACTGATTCAAAAATAAAATAAGTGGTTTGGTAATTTTTACAGCCACTTACGAATATCTTAGCAAAATACTTATTACACCTACCTATTATTCACGAATATAAAAGATACACATAATTTCTCCAAACGTGCAAACTAAGTACCTAGTTCCAAGCAACAAGACAAATTACACATTAGATTATTAATCACTGTAATTATTCATGCCGAGTACGGTAGTCGCATAGGTTACTTAAGAAGATCACAATCCTAGAAAAATTGTGAAATAGTGCTTATTTCCAAAACATTTTCCAAAACAAAACATCCGCCTCACCGCCGTAAAAGCGATTTCCACTGGAAATGTAGCGGGTAACCGTCGTCTCTGTTTAGATTATTAGAATGTTTATGAATTTCGATCGCTTTTCGGATTTTTCTGACATAGAGGTTTCCGGGACAAAAGTTTTGTATCATTGAACAAGATTTGGTGGCCGGCTTCCAGATTGTGCCGGGTGATGGTGCGAAAGAGCGTTCAGATAGCGGTCGTATGGATTGGTTTCTGGTAAACTTTATGGCCTAGTTTGTCGTTGGGGTAGCGAGATACGAGAACATCTAAAAATGGGAGTCATCCATCTGATTCAACCTCCATGGTAAAACGTATGTCTGGATGTTGGAAGTTAAGAAAAATTAGGTATTCGGGTAAGGATTCCTATCCATGTGGCCAGATGACGAAGGTGTCGTCCACATATCATCCGTTTTACTATGGAGGTTGAATCAGATGGACGACTCCGATTTCTAGATGTTCTCGTATCTCACTACCCCTTTCGCACCATCACTAGGCACAAAAACAAGCGGTCATAAACACGTTAGTTAAAAGGGCCTTCTCCATATCTCAGCCCGACGCTTTCACCCAAAAACTGAAACATGTGACCGATTCCCTCATCGAAAATATCTTCAACAAGCCAGACGTGCAGAAAACGATACACCGTCATCGTACTTCCAAACAGCATACCGTTTCTAGTCAAAATCCCGCAGTTAGTACCGTATTTTTACCCTGTTCAAGGTGCCACTGACAACTACTCAAGAAGCATAACGTCAAAACTATTTTCAAACCCCTTTCAAAGATCTCCGATATATTACCGTCCGTCAAGGACAAAACTTCGCCCCTACACACTCAAGGTGTTTACCGGATCCCTTGTGCTTGTGGCAGTATGTACATCGGGGAAACAAAGCAGTCAGTCAGCACGCGTGTGACGGAACACAACGTTGTGCTAGATTGCTGAGGATAACGGATTCCACATTGGCCGAGCACAAGTTGAAAACCGGCCACCAAATCTTATTCAATGATACAAAACTACTGTCCGGGAAACCCTACTATTGCGCCGGAAAAATCCGAGAAGCAATCGAATTTCATAAACATTCTAATAATCTAAACAGAGACGACGGTTACCCGCTACATTTCCAGTGGAACGTAAAGACGTAAATAAAGATTCTGCAGACTTACAAATATTTATTACTCACCGGGTTGGTAAAGCTGCTGATAACGTTATGGAATCTGATACCAAAGTTTCATCCGGGAATTCGTACGTTACAATAGAACTAGTTAAAGGCCAATGTTAAGCTTATGTACTGCTGTTTACCGTTTATTATGACGCGATGATCGGAGAGCAACATTCTCGCTTCCTTTCGACTGGTGTTTAACCGCAAGGTGTTGGAGGTATGCAGGGCTACTGCATTACATTTCGGCTCTTCTCGGCCTTCTATACTGCGTGCTATGTGTAATATATATCGCAATGAAATTGATGTGTCGGAATTACGGAATTTTAGTATATTTCGTAAAAGTGTCAATTTTTCTAGATTACGCCATATTTTTGACAATAGATCTGTTATGCAAATTCAGAGACTACTTTAAGTACGCAAATATTACATCCCAAGATGTAGAACGATCTTTTTCTGCATATAAGCAGATAGATGCCGCAACTGACGGGTCTAAAACAGACCACTGTAAAAACGTACACTATGATGCAGGTGTTGAAGACCTCACCACACCTCACTTCCGGATTTCTTTTCAGCTATCTAAGCATATTGGGTAAGTGTTTATTATATTTTGTCCAATTTGTTGCGTTCTAATGATGTGTTAGTGATATTCAAACGCCACACATTTAATAATGCTTTTCTTTATATAGCAATCTTACCCAAATTTACAGGACTTTTACTTATGGTTGGCCGAGTAGTACACTGAAATTAGTGAAACCTTTTGAATTATAATAAACTTTTCAGCTATATTGATGTATCTGTCTTACAACTTAATATTCAATGATTCACACCAAACTTAATGGCTAACTAATGGCAAACTTAATTAATAAAATATAATGGCGAATTTTACGAGGCCCGATATTGAGGCTACCGAAGCTCATGAACTCGTCTCTCCTTTTTTAAAATAAAAGTCGCTATTTGAATGTCTATCCATGGTTGTTTATAAAAGAAATCAGGTACATTCGTACCGTTTTTTAATTATTTTTGAATCACGAAAACAGCTTTTACTTAACGATCCGAATATATTCTGCCTTTTAAAAGAAATCACCCACCCCGAAGGAGTAGACGCAGAACTTGGAAATTATCTAGAATAAGTTAGTGCGTGGAGACAAACAAAGGATTAAACTTTCACGGCCATCTGCCACTGCTGATAGAAGTTATTTGTCAGTTAAGACCTGAAATTGCATATAGTTGAATAGTATTTTTCGGAGTAGTTCGCCGTTTGTTTGCTTCAAAAATGTCACACATTCGAAGACGTGCAAATTTTCGCCATCTTAAGCACTTTGAAAGAAGACGAATTATGAGGATGCATGAGGCTGGTTTAAGTTTTCGGGAAATTGGGCACGGGCCGATCTCAAGCCACTATCAGACGGACTTGGATAGATTGGCAGGATGAACGCTTATAAACTCGTCGTAGAGGCAGTAGACGTCCTAGAGTAACAGAGAGAGTGCCTAAAGTGTTGAGTATAGAGTATGAGCACGATTTGTCGTCAAATACGCACATTTGGGTTTCGTTCATATAGTCCTTATTTTCGTCTTCCTATGATTCAACAACATAAAGATGCTAGTCTACAGTGGAGCCAAAACCGACAACATTGGGAACATGAATGGGAAACTATCATCTTCAGCGACGAATCCCGATTTTGCTTATAGAATTTGAACGGACGTTAACGGATCAGATGACCTAGAGATCAGAGGCAAAATTTACAGTTTATTCAGCGTCGCCACACGGCTCAAACTCCTGGTGTAATGGTGTTGGGAGCAATACGCTACAGTGGCAGGTCTCCTTTGACATTCAGAGCACTCTAAACGCGCGCCGTTACATTGACACTATTCTGGAGCCCGTGTTAGTGCCGCTCCTCCAAGACCTTCCAGAGCCCGTCTTCTAACACGATAATGCGTGACCTCATATTGCTCAAGTCACGTTAAAGTTCCTAGCACAAAACCATGTCCTGCAATTGCCTTGGCCGGCAAGATCTCCAGACTTAAACTTTATTGAACATATCTGGAATATGATGGACAAAAAATTGCGTCGATTACTCCATCCTCCCAACACTTTAGAGGTATTATGTCAACAGCTACAGATAGCTCGGAATGAGCTACCCTAACAGGCAACCGACTGTCTGATTTCCAGCAGTCCACTAAGGGTTACTGAATGCATAAAAGTACGCGGATGTACAACACATTATTAACGATATTGTCAATAAATATTGTCATTTGTTTTTGACAATTTAATCATTTGTTTGTCTCTATGCACTAACTATTTCTACATAATTTCAAAGTTCTGCGTCTCCTCCTTCGGAGTAATTAAATTCTTTTGAGACGCAGTGTATAATAACTGAACTGATACAGTTTCATTGATAACTGGAGCAACAGTGCACGAATTTCTAAAGTAACCAAGCAACTAAACGAGAACTAAAATTGCAATATTTTAGACTTAAAAAAAGAATTACTACATGATTTATGATTTCTCATTTCATTGATCATATAAGAATGTGAGCACCTACATGCAAGGCCTAAATATGCCTTTAACTACATTACTCGAAAAATCATAGATAGAGTAGAATAGAATCAGACCCAACTGGACTTGCAAACGAGTATGGTAAGTGCGCAAAGAAATAGATGTTAATAGTAGCGAATACTCGTCCGAAATCATTACTCGGGTGACCGAAACAGCAAATCTAAACCTGACCTTAAGAGCGCAAGCATAAATAGCACGAGGTTACAAATGCGATATTTAAATATTAAATGTGCCTGTAAATATTCAAGTTCATTTATAGGCTCGTCTCATGGTGATAAAATATCACTCTGATCCGAGGACCTAGTTGTTAAAATGTATTACTTATCTCTAATGCAATTGACATTACCTTGACTGCAAAACAAGGTTAAGCTGGTATAGCGCGATTAGCTTGGATCAAATGAAAAACATGCTACCCTTGAATATTGTTTTGTCACATGAGGAACATCCCTACCTTAATTTTTAATTTGTCTATATAAGATAGTTTTTTTTTTTGTAAGTGCTAGTTACGATTTAATTTGAATTAAAATAGTGACAATACAGTGGAAATAAAAATGTTTATTTTTAAAATAACAGTGTTAACTGTTTTCATGAACTTTGTGTTCACTCTTAATAACTGTAAGTATCCCTCCAAATATATAAAAACCACTCAATACATCACATAGCATTAGCATCCGTTATCTAATCTATTTACTTCATAAAAATCAATTACAATTTCTAGTAATTAAATAATAATAAGAGGTAATGCGTTTATTTCATAAACTTCGCATAGAGAGAAAACACAAGTGTACACAAATAATCAATCTTTAGTATTCTTGATTAGACAATAGCGATAAAACAAATTCAGATCATTTTATGTATGAAATCTTATGGTGAGATAACGGGGTAAAAAATTTCTCTGCTTTCCCATGACCGTTAATAAATATTATATTGTGAACAATAATTGTCTACAAACTAAAAGAAGAATAAAGCGCGATAAAAAGTGATGTTTTTATTTAAAAGGAGAGCCACAAAAATTAACGATTTAGCAAGTGATGCTTGAAGTTAATGTTCGACATGGCCTGCTGCCATTTATATACATGCTTAGTATATCTTCGTACAAAGGAAATCTATCTAGTTTTACGACCCTACTAAGTTAATCTTTTAAGAACTATAAGCGAGCAAAATATCTGAGGGTAAGTCGGGACAAACCGACCAAACTCCAGAAGCGTGTTCTACACGTGAAGATAATATGAGAAGCTATGTTCTCCGATTCTCATTTGTTTGTTCATCTCTTTAGGTTATAACGTAATTAAAAGAGATAACTAGCGTTCTCGGAAATGGTACAAATTTTCGCTTGTTTTCGAGTTAATACGTCTTAGACAAAAAAAAATATTCACGTAGGACAAAAAGTCAAATACGTTTTGCATTACAAGTTCCTATAACATATTTATGACTATGACGCTTCAGCCATCTGAATCAATCCTTTCGAAGGTTAAAATCATTTCAATAATTATGTCAATATATTATGGCAGCAATATAACGATTATTTTCGAGTGTAAACACATAAATTTAAAATATATTTGCTTATGATTTTTGTAATAGGAATACTACAGCTATATCATCAAAGGGTTTCTACATTCTGGTAAAAACAACGCTATAATTTGAAAACAAATGAAGATCAAATAAGAACAAATTTCTTACATTAGTTTCCTTACTTCGTTCCGCCTTACTCCCTGTATGTCACACATCAACGGGTGTTCTAAGAATAAATCTCAGCATACCTTGGAATTTTTCAATTTCAATATTTTTGTATCAGGATACATCATTATATTTCCTGTAAATACTGAAACTGAATACTCTCTCAAAAGGAGCCTGTCGATTGCCGATTGTATTTTCTTACACCATCATTATTACACATTTTGGTAGTAATTTACAACCCCGAGTGAAAATAAGGCTTGCAATATGTTTCCTCATATGAACACCAATTATATTTTTAATTCGATTATTAATCGAAGTTATCGAATGATTTACAAATATTTCATTCATCGACATATAGTTTGATGCAGTTTAAATGAAAGTATAATCGCATGCATATGCAGTGTTACTATAGGTTACATTAAAAGTTTTACAGTTTTTTGAAATAATTATGATGCACACAATTGTATTCCACAAATGCATCAGTTTTAGAGAAAATGTTTAATGCTTCTACACAGACTGAGAATAAAGCTATTACTATTTATTCTCCTATTTACCGTAATTAGTTGCTTAGTGATGAAATGCCACTCTAGTGTAGCAATTAAGTATTACTCCACAAAATCATCCAATTTTAGCAACAATCTCAGGAAATTGTTTGAATGTTGCTCAGTTCATATTAATCTATAATAGTAAGCAACGAAACAGTTGTTCTGCACGAATTACCACTATATATAACTGTATGACATATATTCAACTGTAGTATGTTCTAAATTAAACTAGATATTTACGTAAGCTATACAATATATTTTTTCTATATCAGTAGATCATTTTGCCTAGTTAGAGCTAAATATGTAAATTTGGCTTATGGAAGTTTCGTACTTGACTCGCATCTGTAATAAAATAACATTGGAATAATCCATAGAAATATACAAAAACCGTCTTTAAAGCTCATAAGTTTATAAAAAAAATTCGACATACCTCCTGAGTCTTATTACCAACCCTAATTGGGGTTCCCTTTTATGTTTGTAAATACAAAAATCCGGGCCAACGCATCAATTTTGTATAAAAATACAGACGCTTGAAATTGGTTGCATATGTTGAATTATTAAATTTTGCTAATTTCTAGTCGCCAATGTGGCATGTGGAAAACGTAGTTCTCGAGCTAGCAAAATCGTAGGAGGAAATAATGCTATCCCTCATGAATTTCCTTGGATAGTATCCCTTCATAGAAGAGGAAGCCATTTCTGTGGGGGTACATTAATAACTGATGCACATGTTTTGACAGCAGGCCACTGCCTTTGCACGTAAGATCATTTTCTTCTCTACCTCGATACATTTCCGCAATCGTTGGCGCTGTGAGATGCTTATGCTTTATTTTCTTGGTATACTAACTATCCACTCTGGAATGCTTGGATCATGCTTAACGTTTTGTAATCAGCTGCTTAGGCCTAAAATTTTAAATCGACAATTTAAGTACGGCAACGTAAGTATTGTGTGTTTACTATTTCATGGTAATTAAATAATACTAACACTTGAAACCATTTAGATGCAATATCCGAAGTCAACGTTCGCCCTTCATATCCCTTGCACTTTGAATATTAGGCATATGCTTTATTATACAAAAACGTTACAAATGTATGGTGCTGCTTAAAAATATTACCTTCTTGTATTTAACTTTGCCATAATTTGCAGAATTGCGTGCAAAAATATGTTAGCATTTCAGATTAAAAAACAAAAGAACAAGAAAACAAGAAAATCTTTACTTTTTGGCAACCTAGACAAACATTGGCATAAACAAAAAACATGATAATATCAAGGCTGTTCTGTTCAATAGTCACGTTATCAGAATGTGTTGATCTCTTACCATTTATATAGTAGGCATAATTCTGCAATTCTAAAATGTGAGTGAGAATATCTTTAATTTTGTTGGTCGCTATCATTTCTTTGGTTGGCAGGTAACGTTATGTATTGGCAATTTCAATGTAATCGCTATGGTTAGCGTTGTTGTAATACATTTAACGTCTGACAGCTATCATCCCAACACTATCAATACAGAATATCTGAATTTATCAGCCTACATAATCATTTCTTTGGGTGCGCTGCTGCTTTTCCATTCGATAAATGTGTTGCGGTAATGTTAGATCTATTTCAATTATTTCTTCTTTTTTAGTGCGTCGCACCTGCCAACGCGGTGTATACAACTTCTAAAGCTAATCATAACCTTAGGAGCCCTTAGAGTGTTGATTATGTGTGCAAAAAATTCCATTGCTTTATAACTCTCTCGCCCATAAATTGTGAGGTAGATTCACTAAGAAAATTTGATAGTGGTGGGATGCATAGCAGTTAACTCTGTCCAGTTAAGAGCCGCCCCTTTTACCACAGAACCATTAAGTCGCTTTAATAATCAAATTTATGTTGAAAAGGATAGTAAATGAAAATTACAGGGTGACTAAAAGATAGCAGTTATATATCATAGCAGTGCTATGATTTCGAAGTGTTAACACTTGCTTTTGCCTTTAATTTGTAATTCATTTTATTTTCAATAGTTGTTTATGTTATAGGAGATGTAAGTGCAATTTTGCGATCAATGTAGTGTTTCTCCGCAGAACGAAACAAAGCCAAATTTTGCAATACATACGAATCGTGTTTTAAAAGTTTTTCAAAGTGCTATTTTCATTACTTCATTCATATAAAAAAAATTTCCGACATTACAAACATGGCGCGCGTAAAGAGAGGGAGGAGAATTTAGGTAAATTAAAAAAAAATAATTTTCATTAGTTTCGTTCATTTATTAAACGGCCGAAAGAGTTTCAAATCAACGTAGAGTCTACAGTTATATAAAAAAATTCTTGTTCCATAAAATATTTGTACTGAAAATATTAAAATTGCTATACCAGAAGTACATTCCGCTGAATGTTACCTTAAACTTGTGAAAAACAATAACTTTGAACAGAGTCATTAGTTTGATGTGGCGTTTACCATACTACGACACCATAATATTTGCTTTTTTTAATTTGTCTTCGATAAACTGCATTAAAGTTGTTCTCTGACACCAACTTTGTGAAAAATGTGAGTAGTTGTTTTCGGCTGCGCTAATAAGCAAAAGTGTGCCGTTTCGTTTCATGTGTAATTAATAAGCGCTATTAAATTGAGCATAGAGGTAAGACGGCAAACGTATTTTCGGTTGCAAGTCTTTGCAATCTATAACCAACGCTTGCTTATTCGAATATGCACAAATTTAAATTAACCCTCGCTGTGCACAATGTTGTCAATTAAAAACTTTGTAAGGATGTGTCCAAATGCGTGCACTTACCATATCGATTATATGAAAATATACAAATACAAAGATTGTCAGCAAGTACTAACTTGTTAGAGGTGTTGGAGAAGAACTGATGCCATCAAGGGGATTAAAAGTAGTTGTAGCCCAACATGATTTAAGACACACAACAAACAACACGTTCGAAATGGAAGTTGACAAAGTAATCCCATATCCGGAGTATTCATGCAAGAAAACAAGACATGATTTAGCTGTTTTAATGTTGAATAAAAAAGTACAGTGGTCAGAAAATATAATACCCGCATGTCTTCCTGCTGCAAACGATGAAAGTAAATACAATAAGTTTTCGAACGCTCTAGCTACCGTTGCTGGATGGGGTTGGACCAATGAAAATCGAGTTACAGGTCAGTGCTTTCTTTCTCTCATTTCTATGTTACCAATTCATACACTGTCGCTGGAATTAAAATATCCGATGCTTGTTGTGATAATAATTTTCTGTTGTTTTTGTATATTGCAGGAAGTAAATCTAAAATATTACAGAAGGCAAAAGTAAACATTTTCGACAACGAAGTTTGTCAAATATGGTATAAATCCCAAGGCAAAAAGACTAGGATTCAAGAAAGTCAAATATGCGCTGGTTATGAAGAGGGAAAAGTTGATTCATGCTGGGTAATTCATCTAAAATTATGCTAATTCTAGAGCACCTTCGTTCTAATTTATAATAGGATTACTATCGTGTTAGATTTTGTCTAATATTGTAAATATGAGAGAACTAGAACACCTTTGAAATATATCCTTGAGTTTACTTTTAAATACCAAACTTTACCGAAAGTCAAACTGCTAAAATGTTTTCTCAAAATAGCGTCATATATTTTTCTATGTCCATCAAAGAAAATAGTAGAATATGAAAAAACTCAATAATCTTTAATGTGCAATAATTAAGTTTTAATTATTTATCTACAGTGAAAGCTCGATGTTCCTTCCGTACACATCGATACATTTGCGCAACAGTTTAAAAGCGTTCTTAAGCACTAAGTGTTGCATTCCACAATGTCCGGGTTATCCTTATCCTCATGCGTACATATACATATAACAACATATGATTATATGTATCGACTATTCTTAGAATTTCATTTCCTAACTAGTTACTTAAGACCAAAATTTTGAATCAACGGTTATTGACAGCAATATTGATTATGCCAATTTGGTATTCAGTAATGAATAGGCCATATATTTCAAAAGTGATGCAATCTCTAGATAGAGGTTAGTGCACGATTTAATCTCGGCTATATATGCGCTAGAAAATGTTTGGATTTCGGATATTTAGAAAGAGGAAAATTTATGAATCTAAATTTAGGCGATCGAGGGCAAAATTATAAATGTGTCAAAATCTGCTAAAAGTAGACATAAAACCAAGGTTGGTTTATTTCTATATGAAGAAACCAAATACGTAAATTATTAGGCATTTTATTATATTAACAACACATTGTTGCGAAATAATAAACTCATTATCTAATTCACTACTTATCGATAACGCTCTGTATGAGATATTTTTAAAAGTTACTAGGATGAAAATTTGAGCTCCTTATTGTTTTGACAGTGAGTGCAATTATACAATCCCGGAAGGTTAAGGGTCCTGCAGATTTTGTATTTATAAATAATAAAACTCAAAGAGCCTATAGTAAATATTAAAATATTGACGCTCTTAGCAGATTTACAATGCATTGTGTGTGTTTCCTAAATTGTATTGTAGAATATATCAACGTAGAAGCTTCACATCTATATGTATGCTTCTGATATTGTTTCATAAATCTGACAGATATTAGTTGTGATGTTTATCAAGTAAAAACATGAAAACCAACCAAGTTTTGCTAAAATGTCTCCTTAGATTGTTAAACTATCTCACTGCCTGCCTCAATGGCCTAGCCTTATCTTTTACTCGCCCTTTTATAAGGTTGTTGTGGATTTTGTCCGCGATAGTTTGTTGATACTATAATGTTTACAACGATATTTATCACTAGAGCTCTCCAACTGCGTGGCGCACCATAGGCGTCGATAAGGAACATAAGTAAAGTACATAAAAACAAAAAAAATAAAGAATTTTAAAACGCTTACTTTTGTAATTAGCCGTATCCAATATAGTGGGTGTTAATGCACAAGGAAAATAGTATTAGTCAGCACACGAGGAGGTAGGCACATTAAAACTGTTACCCTAAGCGCAATCCGATTTCTCAAACATCCGAAACATTAGGAATGTTTCCACAGTCGTTTCTTTCAAGGATGTTCGTCGTTCTGAAAAAATGTTTTTATATCTTGAAAATGAACGCTCGACGTCTAATGATGTAATACACGCGTAATTAAAATAATCTTTGAATTTAGTCACCGGATCCGTAGAGTTACCTTCCCAAACTTGTCTTAACCTGCTAAAATTTGTATCTTTCTTCATAACACTTTCAAAATTTCTTGTAACGATTTCATTTTTTTTGTTATTTATACAGTGTAGGAGTGTAGTAACGTCATATAATATTTGTACTGACTCCGTCAGGGACAGTGCACTATTTTGTAATTTATTTATTGCCTCAAGTACTTCTCTATAATTGTTGTAAACGGTTTGTAAATCTGCTTCAACGGAAATATCTTGGAATTTATCCTGGCTTTCCTTAATAGCCGCAGATTCGTTGGGAGTGAATTGTAAGACGACTGATTTTATTTGCCGGAAGTATTTAAAATAATAAAACGCTGCCTTCAGCCATGTCCCCCAACGCGTAAGAATCGGCTTTGGTGGTTCGGGAATACCGGGACACTGTTTATGAAATTCACTGGTACGTTTGGGAGATTTGAGAAACACTCGTTTCGTATTTGTTATTAATGCATTTACCTCAGGGAAATTTGCACGAATAGTTTCAGCCGCAATATGCAGAGCATGAAGTTTACAAGTAATATGTAACATTATCCCATAATGTTCTTGAAGAGAACGACCTACACAACGCATTGTCGCGGCACCATCAGTCATGAAAATTAATACTTGAGTAGTGGCAATTTCAAATGTTTGTAAAGTATCAACGACTACGCTCTCGATAGCGTCGGCAGTACACGATTTTAGTCTTTTACTAGCTAATAAAATTCCCTTTGTAGGTTGACGAGGTTCTAGTATACGTACAATCACATTCAAAATAGAATGTTTTTTACGGTCTGTCGTTTCGTCAATACATAACCACAGTACTGTTTTCAATTTCGGTACCTACACTTGGCACACATCTCCTTAAGCTTGTTTCCGACGGTAACTCAAAGTCTGGATTATATTTATTCCAAAATTCATGGAATGGTTTCTTCCTGAGTAAGGAAAACGGTAAATTACACGCAGTCAGCATATAAAATAAATCAATTATAAATTGAGTTGCCTCAATCGGTGATACACCCAGTTTTTTATTTTTGTGTTGCTGACTATTTACATGTCTTCTACAGCAATATTTATCATTGCACATCAGAGGTATATTACAAATTTAAAAGTGACTTAATATATAATCTTACTTCCATTATATATTAAGTCACGAAATTCTCCACAGAACTTTTTCACTTTGTCGGCCTGTGGGCGTTTCTTACTACGCGCGTCCGCCATACCGTCACAACCCGATCGCATACGGTAATAAACTACCGAAATGCGATGCGAGTTATTTGCTTATATATTACATTACATATCCCCCCGGCCACGCCCGGCGGTACGCCTTCTGACTTGCCACGCACTTTGGGGAGCTCTATTTATCACTGAAGGAAAATTCTACCGATCTACAAAAATTAAACAGGAAATTATTTTATATCTGTATTTTTTCCAATACCTTTATATTGGGCTAGTACTCGAGTCAGTTTCCCTGCTTATTGATAGTAATCTGGTGGATTCATATCGTTGGACTCATTATCAAATAGCGTAAATAAATTAGGTTTTTTTATATAGATGTCTAATCTAAATATATTCCGAAAAATTCCAAACCTCATTTATACGAGCCCATGAGAGAGGCCTCTCACAACCGTTACTGTCCGCCTCGCTAACCGAGGATGCAACTAGACGCGTGTTTTGTCGATCAGGGTTTAATAATAGACTTAATGAAAACCCAAACCCTAAAGTTTTTGTATAAAATAGTTACAGAAATCAGTCGCAATTTACCCAATCCAATCCATAGCCGAATGTGGTGTATTTAATAATGTTACTATGCCCAGTATTAAATAAGTCAATCTTTTACAAATAGTACCCAATAAGTTTTTCCAAACTTCATTCATCTATCTTTTTTTAATTAGCCGAAATCGTATTCTTTAAAAAATTCCCATTGCCAGCAAGATTTAATGCTTCTACAATCAAATGAGTTTTCGTGTTTCGAAATTTTTCGAATTTCGTTCAGAAATTCGTGGTTATTTAATACTATTTAGCTGCGAACCTAAGCTATTCTCTATTATCACACACTGCACTCACAATTCTTTAAGGCAACCGATGAATTTTCTGGAATAGTAACAGTCTGTCGTAACCAACATATGTATACTCCGGTCTGCAATGTCTAATACAAATATTTGTCTTTTAAATGGCTTTTAATGTCTTAATTATAGGTTGTGCCACTCCCATAAATCAATTACTGTAGGATACTTTTCTTCTCAAACGACCATTTTAGCGAGTAAAGTGCAGTTTCGTACTGGATTCTACCTGAAATAATGAAAATATCGTTATTAGAATGATTACTCGCTCTTCTATAAGGTTGTGCACTTTGACTACGACACTATGTTTTATGTCCAGTCTGTCCACCGCCACTCCAGTGCTTATTGATAGCAATCTTGTGGATTCATTTCGTCACGCTCTGCATTATAATGTATTACTCCAGACACACCGCATACAGTTTCATTCAATCGACACAATACACACATAAAGAAATACAAAATATGGTGCTTTGCAATGGAATACACAATATACCTCTGATATTCATCATACTGCTCAACATTACTCTCGACGATTATTCATCAAATGGATTTTTCTCCAACGAAAGGGAAAATTCTTCTTCGAAACATAGCATCTCTTATGTTGCCTTAGATGGTCGATCTCGACTGAGGCTCAACCCCAAATGAAAATATTAAGTTGGTAGCTTATCAAACGAGGTATTATACATTACACAATATTACTTGAGAATAGAGGAAACAGTAACAAAATTAGAGAATTCGACGGTGTCGTTAAAAGTATCAGTATAAACCGTGAAAGATGTTCGCGCACAACTATGTGCAGTAGGTGACGCAAAAAATTAAAGTGTTTTATTTATGTTTGAAATTGTTTTAGACAAGGATTCAAATATTAACACTCTAATAGTGAGAGAGTTTAGTTGTTTCAAAGATTATTTAGTTATGCCACTAGGAGAAGAACGTTCGTTTTCTGAATATAAGCAAATTTATTCTCAGGCAGAAATTCGCGGCACGCGAAGTACATTTACATCACATTTGTAATGTAAACGCACTTTGTAATCCACAGTGGTCTGTGTAAAAAATAAAATACAGAAAAAACGAAAAAAGGGTTGAATAAATTATGTATTCATCTAATTGTAAAAACGCCTTTGTAGATATTTCCTTGCAAAATTTGACATCCCGTGCGACGAAACCGTGCGCAGAAAAAAGATGATTTAATAGCGTAAAAGACTTTTTCGTTTCCCTCTTTTACCATACATCTTATGTCCCAAAATAAATAACTATTAGTATTCAAATAGTTTTTTAAGATAATCCGTAAAATTTCAATACTTATTCCATATGATCCCAATTTCTCTGCATAGTGGTGTTATTTCGTGTGAATTTGTTGAATATTTACTCACATTTCGAGAGAACATATTGCTTCAAAAAAATTATTTAGAAAGTTCTTTCGTTAACATTTCTGTTTAGCTAAATTGCATATTTTTTTGAGCAAATTTATCTAATTTCGTTTTTGTTTGTACTATATATAATATACATTTACCATTTGTGAATCCTTTTTTTCATCAGTAGCAATTTTATACTTGTACATCAATTTATAGTTGACTGCGTTTTCGTTTATGGTAATTCCTGAATCTGCCAAATTTAGTCTATGTTAGTAAGCTCCATACCAGCTACTTCTTTATTATTGGTACCACATTCCTCTTCATATACGTCTTCCTTAATGCCATATTTACTTTTCACAAATTTAGCAATTCTTTAATTTTGATTTTCCTTTAACTTGTACCAATTATTTGAGCTAATTAGTGGTCTAAAGTTTGATATTCAAACCGATTGCCAATGCAATTGCTGGTTTACCATAGTTATTGTTCTATTTTACTATTTTACTAGGAAACAATATCACTGACGAATATGATTTTCAAGGTTACAGTGCAATTTTTTCTAAAGCTATATCCAACCAATTTTACAATAAACCTGTTTGAAGCTTACTGTTCAAACCGCAATCTCGCTTTGGCAAGTTTTTTTTAGTAGGTAACAGTTTTCACCTGATTCATTGACGTGGTGACTGTGTAGTGTTAAAACCTTCTCGGGATAGAATTTGTTATACCAAGTTTTTTGTTCGTCCCTCTAGATCAAGAATCTTCTTGAATCGATCCCTTTTAAAAGAATGAGTTTTCTTCATCGACCCATTATACTTTTCTGTATAATATATACCATACAATATAAATATAATGCAAATAATTGTACCCAAAAAACTTAAAGATTGCAGTTGCAGCAAAGAAAATTGAAAAAATTTATTTGATCCACGTTTAATTATTGTTCGCATTTCTATCATTGTCAATTTTACAAATATATACAACTTTTCAAAAACAACCGCAATTTTCGTGCAATTACCAAACTGTAATTCCACGAAAGTTGGATTTAAATTGATGCGGTCGCTGGGTTTGATAATTTGACATTGACATATTATGAAATAAAGACATACATAGGTTTCCACGGCCAGAATCAGTAAAAACTAAACGTGTTATTGGTTCACACCGTATCATGTCGTTTTTTAAATTAAAACTCGGTGTTTCGCAAAATTCTTATGTGACAATGAATTATTTTACTTCGTTCTACGTAGCTATAAGGAAAAACAATGAAACGTCTCATTTTTATTTAGTATAATACAAATAGGAGTAACTGTTTTTGAAATGTATACTCGATACTTGTAATTTTTACAATTGTTGATACTTTTTATTGATTTTAATTGTTGAAAATTACTCGAGTGATTACTAATTCATTTTGTTTGTATTTAGGCTGACAGTGGTGGACCATTAATGGTGCAAAATGAAGATCGTTTTATGGTTGTAGGTGTTGTTTCGACAGGAATTGGGTGCGCTAGGGCACGTTTACCTGGACTTTATACTAGAATATCAGAATATATACATTGGATTAAATCAACAATACGTTACTAATTATCTACACTTCGTAAAGCGATAGCTATCTGGCTTAATTATCTAGTCATAGTTCTAGAATTAAATTTAAGAAAGTATCAATTGCGGGTAAAACATCTGTGTAATAGATAATTAATCTAAAGCGATACCTTTTGTGGAAATAGCTATTTTAAACAATGTGAAATTAAGTGCATCTTACAACTTAGAAAATGAAATATTTTCCTTGCATGTTAATACAAGTTATCCCAATGCGTATGAGACAAAGATTAAAAAATGAGCTCGAATTATATCACTACGACCGGTTAAAAAAGTTTAAAAGAGGATATTTCGTTCATTGTTTATATACTAATATACATATATATTTATGTATATATAGATATATACATATATATTTTTTTACTAATATATATATATAGATGAAGGATTTATACTTTGGTGCATTGAAAGCGCAAACGGACGAATTAATCTTCACCGATGCTTACCTGCCGCAAGATAACATAAACACAAACAGTATTTGAACTTTATTTATAAATTGTACCTTAGATAATTTGTTACCCTTTTTAAGTTATTCCTTAAGTATGTAATAACGCTTACCACAGCTATTTGGAAGGTATCTTACAAATGTTATTTCAAATGCAAAATTATCTTCACAATTATTAATATTCTTATTGACCATCTTCAAACAGCGTTTTCTTAGATCCCTTTCAAAAATTATACAATGATAAGTAAGTATTAATATTATAATCACAATGGATAAATTATACTTTTACGACCTGCATACCTGTGCTAAATTGTGATAAATAGAGCTCCCCAAAGTGCGTGGCAAGTCGGCAGGCGTACCGCCGGGCGTGGCCGGAGGGATATGTAATGTAATATATAAGCAAATAACTCGCATCGCATTTCGGTAGTTTATTACCGTATGCGATCGGGTTGTGACGGTATGGCGGACGCGCGTAGTAAGAAACGCCCACAGGCCGACAAAGTGAAAAAGTTCTGTGGAGAATTTCCTGACTTAATATATAATGGAAGTAAGATTATATGTAAAATTTGTAATATACCTCTGATGTGCAATGATAAATATGGCTGTAGAAGACATGTAAATAGTCAGCAACACAAAAATAAAAAACTGGGTGTATCATCGACTGAGGCAACTCAATTTATAATTGATTTATTTTATATGCTGGCTGCGTGTAATTTACCGTTTTCCTTACTCGGGAAGAAACCATTCCATGAATTTTGGAATAAATATAATCCAGACTTTGAGTTACCGTCGGAAACAAGCTTAAGGAGATGTGTGCCAAGTGTACGTACCGAAATTGAAAACAGGATCAGATCTGCAATAAAAAATAAACTACTGTGGTTATGTATTGACGAAACGACAGACCGTAAAAAACATTCTATTTTGAATGTGATTGTACGTATACTGGAACCTCGTCAACCCACAAAGGGAATTTTATTAGCTAGTAAAAGACTAAAATCGTGTACCGCCGACGCTATCGAGGGCGTAGTCGTTGATACTTTACAAACATTTGAAATTGCCACTACTCAAGTATTAATTTTCATGACCGATGGTGCCGCGACAATGCGTTGTGTAGGTCGTTCTCTACAAGAACATTATGGGATAATGTTACATATTACTTGTAAACTTCATGCTCTGCATATTGCGGCTGAAACTATTCGTGCAAATTTCCCTGAGGTAAATGCATTAATAACAAATACGAAACCAGTGTTTCTCAAATCTGCCAAACGTACCAGTGAATTTCATAAACAGTGTCCCGGTATTCCCGAACCACCAAAGCCGATTCTTACGCGTTGGGGGACATGCCTGAAGGCAGCGTTTTATTATTTTAAATACTTCCGGCAAATAAAATCAGTCGTCTTACAATTCACTCCCAACGAATCTGCGGCTATTAAGGAAAGCCAGGATAAATTCCAAGATATTTCCGTTGAAGCAGATTTACAAACCGTTTACAACAATTATAGAGAAGTACTTGAGGCAATAAATAAATTACAAAATAGTGCACTGTCCCTGACGGAGTCAGTGCAAATATTATATGACGTTAATACACTCCTACACTGTATAAATAACAAAAAAAAATGATATCGTTACAAGAAATTTTGAAAGTGTTATGAAGAAAGATACAAATTTTAGCAGGTTAAGACAAGTTTGGGAAGGTAACTCTACGGATCCGGTGACTAAATTCAAAGATTATTTTAATTACGCGTGTATTACATCATTAGACGTCGAGCGTTCATTTTCAAGATATAAAAACATTTTTTCAGAACGACGAACATCCTTGAAAGAAACGACTGTGGAAACATTCCTAATGTTTCAGATGTTTGAGAAATCGGATTGCGCTTAGGGTAATAGTTTTAATGTGCCTACCTCCTCGTGTGCTGACTAATACTATTTTCCTTGTGCATTAACACCCACTATATTGGATACGGCTAATTACAAAAGTAAGCGTTTTAAAATTCTTTATTTTTTTTGTTTTTATGTACTTTACTTATGTTCCTTATCGACGCCTATGGTGCGCCACGCAGTTGGGGAGCTCTAGTGATAAAGAAGAACAGATAATACATCGTATAATAATAGTACGGGACAAAAGTTGGAAGACATTGTGTGCCTAGTACAGCACGAAATAACTGAAAGCGAAAAGACAAATGATAAGATAGAGAAAGAAGGAAATATCAGTGAAGGACAGGTAAATAATGTAGTACAAATATTGAGCGAATAGCGAGAATGCGTAGCCAAGGATATATGAGACTTAGGAAAAACAAATTTAGTCGAAATGGACATTGTAGACAAACCGAGGAGCACACCAATAAAGTAGTAAACCTTATCGAGCAGCTGCCAACGAGAGGCGAGAGATTAAGAAAACTATACAGAAATAGATAGAAGTAGGTCTTATTACCGAAGCAAACTCACCTTACGCAAGTCTAGTTCCGCTGGTACAGAAAAAGACAGTAGAGACAGGACGCGTAGTAGATTACGGCAGACTGAACTCGTAAAACATAGCGGATCAGTTACCGGATCCGGATCTAGCACATGGATACTTACAAATGTCGCTAAAACTAAAAGAAACAGGGGAGTTCACATGTGCACATAATGAATGCAACTTTCTACTTGTCAAAGTTGATGCAAGCAACTCTAGGACATTTGCGAGCCCGAATTATAATGATCTACTTGCATAACCTTCCTAATACCTGGAAAAGATTGGAACAATCTTATGGGTCGATTTCGACAAGTGATGGATGCGTTACGAAGAGCAAGATTAACAATCATGTTGACAAAATATGAATTTGTAAAGCGTGAATTTGAATATCTTGGGTTTCGCACAAGCTGAGATACAACCAGGCACGGTGAAACAAAGAGCTATTACCGACTTCCTGACAGCCTATAACATTCATGATGTCAAAAAATTCTTAGGAATGTAGGATTTTTTAGAAGAAATCAATTTTGCATCAATTTTGCTATGAAAACCGAGCAGTTGATACAGCTAACACGAAAACAAACGACGAATAGATGGAAAAAAGAGCAAAAATTAGCACTTCAAAAATTGAAAGCGACAGTAATAAATAAACCAGTTTTGAAAATTTACGATTCGAAGGCACGAACCATCCCCTAGTTTGGTCCAACCGAATCGCATACACACGTGAGGCCTGCAGAGTTGGCAGCGATGTTGTTGCAAGAAGACAGTGAAGGACAACTGCATCTGGTGTATGCAATTAGCAGGAGAACATCTGAGGCGGAATCATCGTATTGTTCAAACAAGCTAGAATTGTTAGCAATTGTATGGGCTACCGAACGCCTTAGAATGTTTCTGGTGGGACTCAAGTTTACAATACAACAATTTACGGACTGTCGAGTTCTTATTTATCTAAACGCCAACAAGGTCCACAATACACAAATCGGTCGTTGTTATAATCAACTTTGTGAATACAGATTCACTATAAAACATCGTCCAGGGCAGAAGATGCAACATGTCAATGTTATGAACCGGACACCTGGGAAAAACGCGGAAGACACAGCCTTGAAACAGTATCTTTGATCGCTGTATACGATCCTAGCTCACGAGGAAGAACTGGTGTTGTACCAGTACGTAAATAAAGACATTAAAAACAAAATAGACAAATTAAACAAAAGTAGTGTGACTTAAAACCAAGCGGAAAGAGTGAATTAAGAGACTGCAAACTGAAAAACGGATTATTACATAAGACTGTGAGTGTGAACAACGAGATTTATTTGTAGTGCCGAACAAAGTGTGACTGTTAAATACCACAATTCAGCAGGAAACTGTGGTGTGGAAAAAACACGTTAATAGTTACGGACGTTTTATTACTTTCCAAGTGCGCGCACATGAATATAGAAACATCAGAAAAATCAATGTGTTGAGTGTATTCTAACAAAGGCCGTCACGGGTAAAAATCGGGAGAATTGCATCAGATACCCGTCGCATAACGAGCCTTATGGACCATCTAGGACTGTTTGTATCCTCAACTAAGGGCAGACAGTATATTCCAGTTGTTTACAATAATTTAACCAAACTTATCAATTTGCAGGCTGTCCGCAGTACAAGAAGTAAGCCAAATATAAAGCCTGAATGATCCTGAATGAGCCTGATCGCCTGAATGAATATTAACAGACCAGGGACTCTGTTTCACCTCTCGAAATTTCCAAAACTTCTGTCAAGAACGTGGCATAAAATGCACCCTTAACTCTAGTCGACACCCACAAACCAATGGATTGGTCAAACGAACAAATGCCGATGCTTCACACCAACCAGTTTCAAAACAAATTCATACCAACAAGTGGGACCAATATTTTACTAAAATACAAGATAACCTTAATACTTCCGTAAACAAAACGACTGGGCGATCTACTTTCGAATTACACTGACTAACAAGGTTTTTACCCTAAGCTAGTAACAGAACAGCATATATAAAGTAAAAATGATTCGAAAAGCGGCGACATTGGCTTAGCTCTGGTTACAGAGAAAATGCCTTTATAGTATGGCCGGTAATCTGGTCTACTGCAATAATGTTTATAAACTTTCTGAAGCTTTTAGAATACATCATGATCCCAGTTCTTGGAGATTATTCATAAACTTATCAAAGACCTCATTACTTGCTGTATATTAATAATTTATTTTGTCACGTTTTACAATTGTTCACATTCGTATCCATCTATTAATATAAATTTAAGTTTGTTATCTCGAGGTCGAGATAAACTATCTAAATAAATAACTAGTGGTTTTGTAATCATAAAGTTGGTAGTGATAGGAGAGTGTGTGACCATAATTGAACAAAATTTTTAGCCACTGCAAACTGATTATGAAGAACCTTCTATAGCAACTCTCTTCATACATATTTCCAATTAAAAAAATTCTGTTAACTTTTGAAAAAGAGAATGATAAATATAACTAATTAAGATAGGTCTTCCCCATAATATATATTGGTTGGCTGGATTTATATTAATTTTCTATACTAACTTTATTAATTTTACGCCCCAAAGGTATTCGGCTCAACACAGGATCCTTTTTCTAGAGATCGGCCTTCCTACTAACAGATGGACCCTTATACCCGATAGGTGTACAATGTGAACTTTGTAAAGAAGAAGTGACTACAGTGCTAATGACAGCTAGCCTCGTCGTTTATAATAACATTACAATAGATATATTGTTTGTGGTTTCTATCCAGTAATAACGCAAAGATCAACCAAAATGTTTGTTACAATGTTTCCCTAAATCTTACTGTGCAACGTCTAGTTAGCTTACATACTTTTTGCTCGACCTTCTATAACGTTGTTAACAGTTAAACAGGAATCAAATATCTTTCGCAAAACCTTTGCGTTGTGCAAAGTCACTTTCTCTGATATTGTATCCACCGCTTCTCCACTGCTTAATAATAATAATTTATTTCCTACAGGTAAAACCCCAGTACAGGAAATGTATAACTAAACATCACACTTTACGAACACGCAGATATAAAGAAAATAAGACGCTCTAAATGAAAATCAAATCCCATAAAGGAAAAAAATTAAGTAAATAGCCTATGGGTTCAGCTATTGTTTTAAAAGTATTAAAGTGTACACCACAGAACTCAGAAATGTTGTTAGAATTGTTGCACATTACAAATACTGGTGACTTAACCAAAACATTTGTTCTAATACCTGGACATTTAGACATACATTCATAACGTGTTTTTAATCTAGGAAAATTAAAGTTAATTTTACTTAACAACCACCGACAGTCAATATCGTTATACAATAACCCAAATAAAAATTTTACACTTAATACACTACGCCTTTTAGAGTGTGAGATAAAAGCTAGTCTGGATAACTGGATAGATCCTAGTCTAATCCACTATCTGAGTAAACTCCATCGGTTTTGAGTAACAAGTACTTTAAGAAGCGCCTTTGTACTAAACGATGTGTATTCCAATTTGGATCCAATATAACTATAATAAAGTAACGTTAAGCATCTAATATTATTAAAACCACGGCAACCTTTACAGATAAAACCAAGTCTCCGGTATGTGCTCTCAATTGCTGTGTTTATATGATTGACAAAAGTAGGTTTAGTGTCGAAGGTTACGTACAAATCTCTAATGAAAATCGTTGGAGATTTTCACAGTTTAATTTGTATGATTGGATGAAATCAAGACTTTAATTGCATTAAAAATATGATCACATAGCATGCATTTGAAGATTTTACTAAAATTGTACAGAATAAGTACAAGTCTGTAATTGTATACGTTATCTGACCTTCCAGACAGACACACTTTTCCATAGCATACTTTTCCACTTAGCAGTTTTCCGTATTTTTGAAATCTCTAATGATGTTAATATCAAATTGAATAAATGACACAACGGTTCCACTAACATTACCGCACAGTCACGAAAAAAAAGAAGTATGAATTTCGTCAACACCAGGTAGCAGACTGTCTTTTAATTTTTCAAAGTGCATTAGTAACAGTTCTTTGGAAATAGACGATACGTTAATAATTGATTGAACCAACATCAGTCAGTGTAATCTTCAATAGAATCGATACAAGAAAGAAGCGACCAATTAGTATTGAGAAGAACATTGTACATAGTGTAAAAGTCAACCTTTCTAAAGTTATAAGTCTTGACTGTTTGTACATGTTATGTTACAATACTGTTAAAAAAAAACTTAAGGAAGGGCGACGTGTGTGATTATCTACAAGAGGAGATCTTTCTCGTTCAACGGTGCAGTCTATAGTTGATAACACTAAATCCAGGAGGCGATTATTAACATTAGATATTTGATTATATTGATGTAGTTTAAGACATTCTTGAAAATTACGCAACGTGATAGTTTTTGAGTTATAAGTATCAAGTCTCAAGGAAATCATCTATTTCAGTTAATTTACAACACTACTGGATACATTTTAGTAGGGTATTTTCTATTTTGAATACATTCTGATTCATTTCTTGAATCATTCATGATTACAAAATTTTTCACAATTTTACTTGCAACATACATAAGAGCGTAATTAATTGCTGCAGCTTCGGCCGTAAATACTGAAGCTTCATCATGGAGCCTTACCTTCACATTGTAATCACATTTGGGAATGTGAACCTCGTAGCCACAACCTTTAATACCCTTAGAACCCGTATATATACAGATTGCATCCAACGTTTCCATCTGAATTATCCGAAAAAATTTGGAATCATCTGCTATATTCTGGATACACTACCTCGACCGGTTAACCATATTCAAAAAGTTTAAGGAAGTAGACTGACGTACTTAGAGCTTTTTATCATACTGTGAAAACGTTTTATACGAATTTGCCAGAGATTGAGATTTCTTAATCTTCCAATATCTGTTAGTTAGATCCTTTATTGTCAGTTTGTGCAGCTCATCTAATAAAAACCTTTTTCCCAGGGATTTTGATTTCATGATTTGCTTTGCTATCAAATACTGCTTTCTAAGCATAAGCCATGGTTCTTGTGTTTCTACATTTAACGCATCAATTGGGCTGGAATTCATTCTCCCACACAAATATGTAAAGCTTTAGTTTGAAGCTTTTCTACTCGTCTGATTAATCTGTTAACTGCTGATCCGTATATCAAATTATAAAAAACAAATTATAAAAATGTATAAAAATAAAATAAGATTGGAATAAGTGAAGACCCTGGAGGTAAACCACAATCTACCCAACGAGAATCAGTTAACTAGTTCGTAGAATTTCTCATGTACGTTTCTCAATCTCTAAATATATCAACTCCGTTTTTTAGCTCTCCGCTTAAACAGTCCAAGTTTTACGAATTTTTCCTCTAAAATATCCATATTAACAGTATCATAAGCTGATCATAAGCTGATATCCCTTATATCTAGAAAAACGCATTCCGTCTTTTTCTAGATATTAAATTAAATTTTTTCTAATTATCAAACTATCACATCTTGCGCCTCTGATCAGAACAACGCTCAGGGTGGGGTATGCAAACACAACGAATAGTCTTAAAAAAACTATATCAAAACGGGCGCCAGGAGTTTTTGTTTAAAAAAAACTATAAAAAAAGGAATTTTGTTGCAGCTACTCTTGACTTGCAGAAAGATATAACACTCTGTTAATGAAAATTAAATATTGAATATTTATATGGAAATTTAAAAAAAAGAAAATTAAACCCAAGCAGTTCAGCCTTTGCTGACACGTCAGATTCGTTGTTGGGATGATTCCAGGTAACTTGAATCCCCGTATGTCGTGCCGTTAATCCTTGTTATAGATACCTAAAAAATACAAAAAAAGAAAAACCAAAAACGAAGCTAATATATCGAAATAGGGAAGTAAATAAAACAAAAAAAAAGTAAAAATGAATAACGAAGCCAATTAAAAAAATTAAAGTCAGGCAATTAGAAGAATAATGTAAATTACAAGAGATTTTAAGTGTAAAATAGTTATTGACATTAGAAATTTACCTGAAGGAAACTTTAACCTGTGCAAATCAATGTAACATGTGCACGAGATTTTAAAAAAATGATTAAGCGATAGAGTAGAAATAGGCGAAGAAAGAAACAATTTTCAAGTTCAAATTAAATAATTCAGTAAGAAGGTAATATTGTAAGGTAGATATTTAATTAAGTAGACTCGAAAAAGGTACTCACCAATTTAATACCACTTTAATCTGCAATCATGTCTGATCGCCACTAAGGTTCATAAAAGAAGAGAGCGAAAAAAGTCTCGTATGGTCGATCATGCACGTAAAAATTATTTGCAACAACAACAAAAGACTAAGAACAAACTTTTAAAATTGCAACAAATCGAAATAATATTGGTGCATATACACGGCTATTTAAAGCAAAAGATCGCGTGACCATAAAATTGTTACATACACCGGTCACCTAAAGTAAACTGCCGGCGGGTCACTGCATTCAAGTCTTGGTACATATATTTACTTACCTGTGTGATTTTAAGCTTTGTTAGGGAATATAAATCTTAGGTAGAAATCGAGTAAAAAAGAAAATTCAACTTTATTGCATATTAAACAACTTATTGTTAAAATATCAATACATTTGGAGCAGTGGTTTGTTGTAATAGCTATATCTTTCAGTGATAAGTGCGAAGAAGTACTTTTGGTAAATAATGGGTTTGTTACGTGTTTTTCCTGTGATACCAATTTGTATTTTAAATGTAGCTCTTTAAAACAAATTACTTATAATGCGATGAGTAGGTACAGAAAAGAATCCTGGAAGGTGAATCTTGTAGATTAGATGAAAGAATTAGCTTGGGCATCGAAGGAGATCAACGAGTTGCAAAAGGTACTGGTTGTAATTAAACAGCAGAGTGATGAATGCTGAAAGCAATGCAATGACAACAAAATAAACAACATAGAACTGAGCAATAGAGGAGCAAAACAGCAACTCGCAGAAGGACGATTCAGACATCTAACAGCTCGTGTAAGTGAATTCGAACAATAGCTTAAAAGAAGTTAAAGACAAGGAGAATTTCTGAGCAGCCTGAGAAGGACTTACAAGTTGTGGTTTCAAGGGTAGCTTTCTTGTTGGAGGTTGTCTATGAAGGTAACGACATTGAAGACGCTTACCGAGCTCCGTCGGGGCGGGCACCTCCAGCTCATCCCTATCCATTGATAGGGTAGGGATCTACTGCTAAGAAAGAGACGAGCCACAATCAAGTGCAGCGATGTAATAGATACAGGCGCCTCTGGGAAGGAAGGAAGAACACAGCAAAAACCTGCTTTGGTTCGTTCGAAATGTAGCAAAGGAGTCAGAGTGCACGTTTGCTTGGGTGATGAGTGGTTGCAAGCTCAAGGTATGATAAATAGAAAACTCCACACCTCCACAACTCCCGATCATACGTTCCCTTCCTGCACACTTTGGTGAGTTTTGTGGTGCTATGGGAAATAGTATTGCTTTGTTAGACATTCTAATATTATCTGAAATAAACTTAAATAATCCAAATTACTTACCAATAAAGAACAATTATATTGTACCGGGTCACAATGTAATAACTAAGCTTCGCTCACATGGATCGGGTGGTGGTATTGTTGTCGGGTGGTGTACAGACCCATCTCAATGTTGCCTTCACTCGAAGAAAATATTGAAAAGCACATGGCAGACGTACCATTGAAATACAGACAGATAAATTCTGTCTGCTGGATAGTAACCAATACGATTATCAGCCCGGGAAAGGCACCATAAGTGTTTAGAAAAATTTGCCAACTTACTATATGAGAATTTGGATAATTTGTATCACGCATTGTGTCTTTCGTTGACTTTACCAAGACTTTTGACGTAATCGATCATAAAATATTGCTAACCATGATGGAGAGAGTAGGAGCAAGATGTAGTACATTACATTGCTTCTCTAATTACTTATCTGGAAGAAGGTTTAGAGCGAAGGTGGATATCTGTTTAGACGAGTGTCGGTCACTTGCGAAGTACCCCAAAGAAGTATTCTGGTACTTTTTGTACCTTAACATTGTCGGTCGCTGCTTTAATGTGTGTAATTTTTTCTTTACGCTGGTGATACTTCGCACAAAAATTTAAATACTGCTATTTCAAATCTACAAAAAGAATTTACCAATTTTGCATGATAAAAAGTTATTTATTAACATTTCCAACACTTTCAAGTAATGCACATACACTTACCTCATTACAAACCACACATGTTTCCAAGAAGGATCCTTCGATAGTTGTAGTTGTAACGATCCTGGTTCATTAAATATATTCATCTATACTTATCTTATCTTATGTTACTCTTTGATGATTTCTAAGCAAAATCAAATTCAAAGCAAAAGCGAAAATCGCATTCTCACATCACACTGAATATGCTACGTGAACTGTGCGAGTTGGAGAAGTCCTACGACGGCAAAAGTGTGACAAATATGTCTTATCTGTTACTCTCTGGTTATTAGAGAGGACAAAGGCGAATGGAACTATTACTTTTTTGCGGAGACTAGACTCAGACTTACGGAGACTAGACACCAGTAAGTAACACGAATCCATTTTCACGAGGGCAATAGACACAAGTCTAACTGGTCGCTACAAAAAAGGAATAATTCCACCTGTCTTTGTCATCTCTACTGATGATTTTTAAGCAAACTCCACCGCTTATAAGCGGTGGGCGTTATAACGCCCTTAGGCGTTAAAACCGCAAAAATTGTAATCCCAGCACACGCTGAGCACACTACGTGACGTATCACTAGAATGTGACAGATGAGTATTGTCTGGGTTTCTGGGCTAGCTTCGCTATTCGTAACGCCAGTATACCATTCCCGCAAGAATTGCCTTCCTAGCCCACGCTAAGTACAATACAAAAACTCTGCGACCTGAAGAAGTTGTACGACCTCAAAAATGTGACAAACTAATCTTATCTATTATTTGGTGATAGCTTCAGCCGACTCCAACATCTATAATACCAGTATGCGCCTAGCGCAAAAATCGAGTTCCTAGCTCGCGTTGAACATATTATGTGAGCTGTGCGTGCTGGAGGAGTTATACAACTACAAAAATGAGACAAATTTGTTTTGCTGTTACTTAGTAGTGGTTTCTGAGCCAACTTTACGTTGAAAACGCCAATATGCAAATACCACGAAAATCGCATTCCCAAATTTCGCTGAGGATTAAAGAAGAAAGAAAAATGTACGAGTTAGATGGATTCATCGATAATATAACCCAATAAGGTAAAAGGAGTTCCGAAAATTCCACCCACTTCATGCACCAATGTCCCTCGTTGACCATGGTCGTGGGCAGCCAAGGTTCGCCACCAGTAAAGACGAGAAAAAAAAGAAAAGAAAATAAGAGATTAAAAGTTAGTTTAATTGTAAGACAAAGTCAACAAAAAAAAAAAAACTCTTATAAAGCATGAAATAGGCTAAATTGCCTTAATTGAATGAGTAAATTATTTAAATATTTGGTGCCGCAAAAGAATATGCTCAAGCATCCGTCAAGATCTTAATGGTTTACAGATTACTTTTACAAATATAGACTGATTATTGGCTACAACTATTTAAAGAAAGGCAGAAAGGTAAATTTTTAGTTGAAATAAAATAGAAAAAGTAAGACAACGTTTGTTCTCATTTTTTTCACCCCAATGGACCGTGCCGTAGTTTTTTTTTTGCTGCATTTATCTGTCGCATCAGGTAGAAAAGACACCCTCGGCAAACTGGTCGGAGCTGGTCTCAGTTGCCACTGGTACCAGGACGAAAGACAAGCTCCGGAATCGGCTTTCGGATGATATGACAAAAAAAAATTCGACATCAAACATTCATTAATTTAGGTCTTGAATAAGAAACTAAAGTTTCGGGATTTGATAGAATTACGCCTATCACCAGAACTTTAAGAACGGGAAATTTTACCCGTAAAACGAAAATTTTCACGGTAAAGAAAAACCTCAAGTACATACCTAATCCTAGGTTAGAGTTCTAGTCTAGAGTTTAATTTCTAACTGTGTCAGAAAGTAAATTTTTACACTAAACTTCGTAGCTATGCACAGACTATATCTAACTGGGTAGATTTCCGGCCGCTATATAAAGCGAAATGCCTTCCTCTAAGGTAAAACTTATATACCACATCAGAGAGAATTTCGTGAGACATCCTACTCGAAAGATGTTTAAACGGAAAAAGAGCTTCAAAATTGATAATTCCCATTATCATCCCATTCCATATTCTACAATAAAAGAGTTTTTGTGATCAAACATCACACAAACGGACCAATCGGAGAAACTATCAAAAATTACTTAAATTACGACATGGTACGACCTGTATTGCGAAAATAGGAAAATAGACTGCGAGAACTATTTCGTAAGAAATTTAGAAAAATAAAAATAAATGGGAACAAAGACACTTATGTAAGATCTTTCCGATAATTATCGAAGCTGTAATTGTAGTAAAAATGTTGCAAAATCCGATCAAATAGTATTTTAATAACGATAATTCCCATGGTTTGAAACGGGTTGCCCATCTATAAAACATACTGCATATGTATCCGTGAAAAGTTTGAAAGATAATCAAAATTACAGGGTAGTTTAATAGAAAAAGAAATTTGCGCATAACAACATGTATGATGGCGCTCTCTGTTCCAGACACAGAATGGCTAAGTTCGACACTCTCTCTAAAATATCCCGAAGAAAATTCTAAAGAAGCCGGAAAAAAGCGCGCATGTAGCACAGAAAAAGCTCAGACTGAGAAGTGAACATTACTCTCAGCGGCGAAAGAAAAAAAGCTATATCGGAGTAGGAGCTAGGTTCCCGCCAAGCCGCGTCCGACGCAATGAGCTATCAGCGTGACGAAGTCATGTTCGTGAAACGGAACCTCATTTATTGTTAGAACAAAAGAAGGGCAAGAACAGGGACAAGAAGGGTTAGAACAGGGACAAACAAAACACGTTTATTACTACAGTACGGGGAAACAACCGGTAAAGAAGCACGTAAATGGAACGAAAGCGACAAGAAATGGGGACTAAAAGTGCAAGGTAAGACTCAATGATTTCGATCACCCCTTACGATTGGGTCATAACACCCACAGGGGTATTCGTCGACCCACCTGTAGACCAATAAGGAAACGTAACAAACACTAATCTTCAGACATTTGCGGTTTTAATATAATTGCATGCCAAGACTCCGGTAAAATTTTACCTTCTCAAGACTTAAGTTCATAGGTATCGATAGAAATACATTACGAATTTTGAATGAACCTATATATTTATCCGCCAGTTTGGCTGTATAGTACTTAGCGGCGTCAAAAAGAACAACATTTTTCCGCCAAACGAGCCGATTCGGAAGAAATTCTTCACGAGGATGTGGCAAATCATATCGCCCTTTGGAACACTCTTAAGCTCTTTGAAGACGATTCTTAATATCCTTGTAAAGTATGGGAAAATTAGTTGAACGCTCTACCAGCTGTTCTAGGTCTCGCTCTTCAACCAAAGGCTTATTTTCAGAAAGTTTTTGAGTTAATTTTTTCTCCTGTAACGTGTTTCTCACGACCAAAGTTGACAAAGCACGGGGTATGACCTGTAACTTCGTGTTTTGGTGTGCGTAAAGTAGCTTTAGGCAGAAGTTTGTCGCAATCTTGATTGACGATTGTCGGAGACATAAGCCATATAACATAAGACATAAGACATAAGACAGATAAGCAATGTTTGGAAACGATACTCGCGAGATCGGAATTAAACGCCATTATCGGAAATTATTACGCAAGGCACACCAAAAAGTAAAACGTTCTCTTCAAGAATTAGTACAATCATATTAGTAGAAGCCTTACGTAAGGGAATAATCAAAACAAATTTGCTAAAATAATGTCCTGCTTTCGTTCTTGGAAGTGGGCCTACAATATTGACACTAAGAACCTCCCATGGCTTAGTAATCCTAGAATGACCTTCCATACATCCAATTGGTTTCTGCTGTACAGCCAAGTACGTACGTAACGGAAGATATCGGGAAGCATTTTAGGCCAATAATACAACTGCAACACTCGAGCGTGGGTCTTAGCTACACCTAGATGATTAGTAGGCTCATAATGACACAGTACGGCATTGTTCTTTCGGAACAAAGATGTTCCAATGATCAGCATCTTCAGTTTGAAAACTACTTAAATAAGGTACGTAACGTAAGCGTCCACGCGAGCTTTCCGTGTCTTAAGGAGTTTACCGTACTTTAGAAATAGATTTTACTTCAGTTACCCCCAGCTGAATGTGGTAAAACTGTAAGATGTTCTTTAAAAGTATCTTAAGGTCTCTTCAGGCACTCTACTGAAAGGCGAGAGAAAACTTTTTTCATGTTCGAAGCATAGAGTCCCATCGACTTATTAGGATCTTGTTATTAGGAAGTTGTTAGGACGAGTTCCTCAATACCCACAATCCTCTCAGACAATCCCCTCTACATGTTCTAAGAAAACAGCGACTGAGATATGCTTAAGACTTCCCGAATTTCCCGAAAAAAGAAATTTAAGACCTCAAGATGATCCAGGAACTGGCTTAGGCGCATAAGAAGTGACTGTAGGGGTTTGAGAAGCGGTAACATTAGCTACTTCAGGTTCTGAATCCTCCGTTTCGGGTTTATACTCGGGAGCTACTATCATAGAAATACAAAGTACGATAGCGTGCAAAGTTGCTAAAGTCCGGTTGAACCACTTAATCTTTGCCGATAATTTAGACGATGATTCTAAGGACCTATCTAAGAAATCAGATCGTCGCTTAATCTGGTCCTCGGAAGTGGCCTGGGCATCATTAATACGTACGTACACGAAAGCTAATGCCATAATAATCTTAGCGTATTCAGAAGACTATCCAGTACCCACGAATCTTTCAATCATAAGATCTATATTCTCAAACTTAATCTGAATAGCAAGGGAATCAGCTTCAAAAGTAAAAGGGTACATTGCTGAAACAAAAGAGGATGTAGCGGAATCGATTCTTTTAAAGCGACTCAATAACCATCGCATTTCATCAACCAGAACTTTAGAGGAAATTCCGCAAACTGCTAATTCATATTCCAGTCTTCCTTGGTAAGACGATTAATTACTATCTTAAAACTCATCTCAACAATTAAAAGAAAGAACCCACGTTTCCCTTAAAATGGTTCAGTCCGTGATAAATGCAACGAAAACGGATTAGGATCAGTAGGGGGGCACTGTATATTTGTTTTGCGAGTTGAAGATTTTTGAGACTTACGCCCTGGAAATGTAGATTTTCGATTGATTTTAGTTGAGTAGCTTCGAATTGTAATTTTGGAACCCCTTCTTTGCTTATTTCCCCTGGTGATTCCCGTTGTGGCATGACCTTTTGTGGAATTTTCCCGCTGCCTTGTAAAATTCTATCTTAGTAGGTGAGGGAATTTGTTACGCGCAAATTTCTTTTTCTTTTGAACCTTTCTGTAATTTTATTTATCTTAGGAACTGTGGCAACCCATTTCACACCATGCGAATTAAGGTTATTAAAATTCTATTTGACCGGATTTTGCAAAATTTTTATTACAGTTACAGTTTGTTCGATACAGCTAGTTAGATAATTCTCAGAAAAAATTCTATATAAGCGTCTTGCCCCTTATATTTTTTTGACTTTTCTAAATTTCTTAACGAAATAATTTTCGCAGTATATTTTTCCTTCTTCGCAATAGAGGGCATACCATGTCCTAACCTAAATAATTTTTGATAGTTTCTCCGATTGGTCCGTTTGTTTGTTTTTAGTCACAAAAGCTATTTTATTCGAGAACGTGAGAATTATCAAAATTCTTCCTGGGTTTGCAAATTTTGTCTTAAAGGAAGGCCTTTCACTTTATATAGCGGCTAGAAACTCGTCTAGTTAGTTATAGACTGTGAATAGATACCAAGTTTAGTGGTAAACGAAAAGAAATTAATAAGAAGGAATCATTATAATTTAACACCGTAAATTTTCTTCTCTGATTAATTACAAAGATTCGAATATTTCAAATATTATAAACTAATTTTTTATTTTATTTGTATTTTACTTTATAGAACTGTAGAATACATATAAGTCTTATATATATGTCTTCTTTCAATAGAATATGCTTTTATTTTATTTCTCCTAATTCAAGTGCCTTAGTGACGTTTGGGGATCGGATTTCGTCCCTTCTTCAATCCTATTTGTAATTACATTTTTATCGTTTTAGAGAACATTATATAAGAAAGACAATTACTTACATTCGGCGAGAGTCGACTTATAGAGTTTTTCTTGGAATAACATGAAACCGTAACATGTGGATTATCCTCTTTATTACCTCCCGCTTTTGGTCCAAAACATTAAAAACTTTATATTTAGAAATTAAACCGTTAAGTTATTTTAAAAGTGGACAACACACTACACTTTAAAACCTGGTTATTATGTATAAAATTTTTGTTTGTAAAGCACACCTATCGATGCACAGCGTTCACATAAGTGCTCTTTTTTGTAATGATGTACGAGCGGAAAAATAGATATCAAATATACTGTGAAGTGATGCTATCACAGCAAGAGGAGCAACGGTGACTGAAAACAGCAAAAGCTACAGAGCCATTAATCAGGATTACTACATGGTGCCGTTGTTGTATTTAGAATAATTTTGAAATCTTGTAAAACATGTTTATATGGCCTTAATGAAACGGTTGGCTGCTCTTTAGTGTTTATGTTATTGTTGATCTATAAATGGCAAGATTTTCAAGAAAGAGTCTTTTATAGTAGTTGATTTCGTGGAATAAAATTTGTTCTTGTTCAAAATCCACTTTGTCTTTTGATTGATTGACATGATTAGCTAAAGCACACTTTTGGGCTTTATTCTACCATCATTCTTATGTTGGGTGTATCTCTGGCGCCATCTCTGGGTGGTTTGACCGATGTAATAACTTGAGCAGTGAATGCATTTTACCGAATATACTATGATTATGTTGCTGAAGGGGTAAAGGGGCTTTTAATTTAGAAAAGAACAATTGTTTAACATTTAATGCTGAAGTGAATGCAATATTAATATTGCATTTACTAGATTGTTTACTAGGCGTTTTGGATAATTATTCGCCATTAAGATGCCAGCAGATCTGGTTTGACATTCGTTCTGTGACTTAGTTTTGTAATCCTGTTTTTTAAAGCAAGTACTAGGTTTATTTTGTACTTGGTAGGGCAATTTGATTCATAGTCTAATAACCTGTTCGAGTTAGATGGCTTTCCGTACCTACACGTCTACAGTCTAATTTTTGGTTATGATTACAAATAATGGTATCCAAAAAAGGTAGGCGTCAATTTTGTTCTTGTTCGATGGTAAATCTTAGATTTGGATTGAAGCTATTGATGCGCTATGAGCTAATGAGCTGATGAGCTAATGTTGATATATTTTCAAATTGATCCCGAGGCCAGCGGCATCATCAACATATTGATATAGAAAACCGAAATTATAACGTACCTGGACTGTTATCCTTTTAAGTACTGTGTTCATGACAACATCCGCCACAATTGGAGATAGAGGGCTGTCCATAGGAGTCCCATGTATCTGCAGGTAGATGTTTGTGAAAAGACTGACTACATCAAAAGAAACTAAAATGTGATACATATATATATATATATATATGTATGTATCACATTTTGTATGTTTATATATATAATACAATATATATACATATGTATAATATGTATATACAAAGGTTTATTAAATCAACTATTAAGTAACTTCGGATCTCCTCCTTTTCTCCTCGCCCACTTTTCCCATTAACAGGAAGACGTACCAACCTGTAGTTCCCTTTGATGAAAACCCTTGAAAAGGTTAATTCTTCCTCGTTAATTTGATTAATTTAAATTCGCGACAAACAATCAACGTTTGAATTCCGCGTTCCTTTTTTGTGCCTTATTTCATACTCGTAATCCATTAGTTTAAGTCTCAACTTTAGGAGTCTACTTCCCGGATCCTTACAATTTTGTAACTACATTAATGGTTTATGATCCGTAATAATTATAAATTTTTGATCATATAAATAAGGTCTGAAATGCTTACAGTATTCTACTATTGCAAGTAGTTCGTTTTCCTGTTAGTTGTTGAATAACGTTTTTTGTGATTTTTAACTTACTAGAAAGATACACGAGAGGAAAATTTTTGCCCCTCTCTTGCGACAAGACAGCTCCGATAGCTTTATTACTAGTGTCCGACGTGAATATAAGTTTTCTCAAAACTTGGATACTGTAAAAATGGTTTTTTACTAATATTTCTTTTAATCTTTTAAACACTTCTTGACATTTTTTGTCAAATTTAAATATTTGGAATAGTTATCAATAAACTTACGATAATACTCTGTAAGACTTAAATATTCTCTAATTTCTCTTTGATTCGCGGGATATTTTATTTTATAGATTATATCTACCTTTTTTAGACAAGGCCGCACCACTTTATCTGAAATTACGTGTTCTAAATAAGAAATATCAATTTCGAAAATAACGAAAAAAAAAATAACGAAAATAACGAAAAATCAATTTCGAAATTCACGAAATATCAATTTCGTGGTGTAAAAACTTATACTTCTCAGGTTGCTGTTTGAGATTATGTCTTTGTAATTCTTTAAAGATTGAGGCTAATTTTGAATTGTGATCTGCTTTATTTTATTTGTTATTTAGTTCTATCATCTAAATAACAAAAACATTTAGTTCATTGTAAGCCTGATAGAACGTGCAAATGTTGCTTGACTATTCCCTAAACCAAAGGGCATTCGATTAAATTCGTAATGACCTATATTTCTATTTTATGAGATCCCGTTGCTAAGTCTAGCGTTGAGAAATAAATAGATTTCCTTAATTGAGTTAGAATACCCTCGATGCTTGACAATGGAAAAATATCTCCCATCGTTAAGTTTGCCATAGTCTGTCACTACTCGCCACTTCTTTTGATTTGAATCATCTAACTTTTTGGGCACCATCCAGACAGGATTGGAATAAGATGATCTTGAATTCTGAATAATGTTATGATTAAGCATTTAAGAAATTTATTTATTTATTTCTTGTTGATGAATTTTTTGATATCTATAAATGTTTGTAGATCTAGGAACATTTTTAATAAAAATATTATATTTTAACGTGTGGGTACTTATTAATTTGTCACCCGGTAAATGAAATATATCATTGTACCGTTTTCAAATGTTTAACATTGATTGCTTTTCCTCGCTATTCATGTGATCTGTTCGAATGTTTTCACTTAATACTTTCATTCTTTCCTGGTTATTAAAACATTGACTTTTCCTTTTATTAAAACTGTATTTGAAATGTTCTTATCCAAGTTTGTAATAGCATTGTTTACTTGATGTATTTCTGAAATCTCTTCAAACTTTAAATTAGGTTTTAAAATTGTTTGTGGTATCATTTAAAGCTGGTATAACGGCTTTACGACTTATGTTACTGACAAGAACCTTTAGCACAAATACTTTTTCTGAAATTTATTGATTTCTATAGAAATCGGATTTGCATCGCTAGGTACATCAATTCCTATAAATGTCTCGCATCTAGGCGGAATAAAAATTTGTTCTGGAATTTCGTTATTGCAATTTATAAGGCTGTCATTTATTATTTTGATAGCCTATCAATATAAGTAGGCTTGAAAAAAAAATCATTGCGATGCAAAAAATGTAAGGACGTATATATATAAGAATATAAAATATTTACCTGGAAACTGCGGTGATTAATTTGGGTAATTACACTCCTACTTACCTGTGATACTCACCTTCACCTACGAACACAATTCCCTACCGATACAACTGTCGACGAGGATGACAACATAAATGAAGCAGTTAACGTTACCATCGTTTAATTGCAATGAGGATACAGCCAACCTTGGTGTCAAATGGAAGAGATGGAATCACAGTTTTGAAAATTCTTAAGTGCTAGGGATATTAGAGATTACATGAGGAAGAAGAATTTACTGTTACATGTAGCTGGTGGTTAGGTACAAAATATACTTTTTACGCTTCCTGCTTCTGAAGATACCACATCCGAAGATCTTTCTAAGGTTACAATAAATGCACTAGATGCGTATTTTTTAGTCAAAGTAAATGCTGTATATGAAAGACACATATTTAGAACTTTTAAGCAAGGACCAAACGAAGCGGTTAAACAGTTTATTACGAAATTGCGGGAGCAAAATAAGTTGTGTAATAATCAAAGGAAACGTTTCCGATGTGGAAGTTACAATCATTTAGCAAGTAGGTGCAAACATATAAAAAATAAGTTGGCGTTGGAAAGCCTGAGTTGCGAAAGAAGTTTTGGTGTACAGCGGTGGTGGAAAGTATTCGATAAAGGTGCAGCCGTTACTATATTGGGAATAAATAATTTTGAAAAATACTTTCCCAACGTTGAGGTAATTTCCCATGTAATACAATTCATTATTTATTGCGAGAGAAAGTTAGATGTTTTTGGCTATGCCACTGTTAACGTAACTTACAAGCTAAATTACATTCTCTACGCCTATACGTAGTAAATTCAGATAATCACCCACTACTAGGTCGTGAATGGATACGTAAGTTAAATCTAGACCTAACTTTTCTAATTGAGATAAATAAGTTGAGTATGAGTAATGAAAAGTCTAATAATATCTATATATTAAATTTAAAAAATTTAAAAAATTTAAAAAATTAAATGCTAAATACAAACTGTTATTCGAAAGTAATATTGGGAAGATAGAGAGAATACAAGCACAGTTAAGGCTCAAACTAAGCCTAGAACAACTAAAGATAGAAGATAATGTTTGATTTTTTGACATTTAGTTGCTCTATTTTTTTACGATGTACGGATGCCGAGGTTTGGTGATGATGGCTTAATAATGATTTAATGATGACATTAAACGGATCATATAAGTTCTAGATAGATTTCGCAAATATAATGTCAAAGTAAATTTTGAGAGTTCACAGTTTTTAGCAGACGAAATACAGTACTGCGGATACAAGATTACTAGAGATGGTATACAAAAATCACCTTCTAAAGTGAAAGCACTTAAAGCTATTCCCAGACCTCGAGACAAGAAGGAATTGCGTATATTTTTAGAATTAATTAATTACTATGGCCGGTTTATTAAAGACTTTAGCACGAAAGCATATCCCTTATACTTATAATAAGAAAATACATCATGGGGCTGGAATAAAAAGTGTAAAAGAGCATTTATACAAATGAAAGAGAACATGAATTTAAATCAAGTCTTAACGCTATTTAATCTTAAATTGCCTCTTATACTTGCGACAGATAGTAGTCAAGTAGCAGTTGGAGCGGTTTTATCTCACCTCTTACCAGATGGGATAGAAAGACCCATTCAGTTTGCATCTCAGAAAGACCTCGCAAAAAGTTATTGGGGCCCGGCATGGACGCTGATGTTGAGAAGTTAACCCGAAATTGTTTTAGCTGTAATAAGATAAGAAACGACCCAGTACCGAATACACATCACATATAGGAACGACCGAAGTGTGGTTTTAGACGAGTGCACATTGACTTTGCGGAACCTTTTCAAGGAATGTACTTCTTTATACTCGTAGACGCTTACTGCAAATGGCCCGAAATGCATGCGATGAATAATATAACGGCAAGATCCACCGTACGAATTGGTCAAAATATTTTTTGGGAAACTACATTATACAGTTCTTTTGGATAATAGTAGTAATGGGGTATGATATAATGAGCTAATACTACTAACATTTGGTATATTAACGTATACCTGACAGAATTTGGAACATTCTTTTTTTGATAGGATCAAATTGCCGTATGTTTTACAAAACTAATACGTTATCTTAATGATACTAATTCTTGAATACAACGGAAGGTTGTATCTACAAAATTTGAAATTTATCTAGCAAAATTTTAGTTTCCCTGAAACAAGTTAAACCAGTATAATAAAAAGGAATTCCGTAACCAGCAGCATAATATTATTCTTGGATCGATTCAGATAGTGAGGAACTACTTGTCTGTTCAGCTGCACAGATGCTAGCCGGAAGCTGTGTACACTAGCGGGCCGTATCCTCAACAGACATCTCCATTATCGCAATCCTGGTTTTCAAGCCCATCAAACCAACTCTGAAAGATGCGAACATTTATACAACGGAATCTAAGCACGTGCCTAATGCTTAATTAGTACACAAAAAGAAAGCCAATAAAACGCCAAACCGTAGAACTAACGCCGTTTTCAAACCTCAAGATCCAAGGAAACTATGTTCTCGAAAGCAAAATAAAGCCGCAAAAATTAGTGCCGTAGCTTCCGTAGCCATAAAATAGTTTTACTACACAGAGAAAAATGGTACACACATCGAACTCGTGTCAAAACTTAATGGAAAAAGAACTCCAACAATTAGGGTCCCAAAATTCTAAAAAAAAAGGCTTTTAGTGATAGAACATCACTCAAACTGACCAATCAGAGAAGTGTCGCAGCTACTCAGGATAATACCCTCTAAGCAACCTCTGTTACAATGCAAGAAAAATAAACTGAGAAAAATAGTGTTTTCCAGAAAGAAATATTTCCAGAAAAGTAATGAAAAATGAGACACAGACATCTATGCAAAATTTCCCAATCTATCCGGAGGAAATACGAGACAAAAGTACCATACGGGGTGGCAACCGCAAAACATTTAGCGCATAACATAACATTTTCAAACATATTGTGTTTGAAACAATCTGCGACGTTGTAACGTCCCGATTTTTAAGAGAAAATGTGCTACTGCGGATATTATCCCTTTGTATGAATAACTCTGACAGTCATACCAAATTTATGGTATTTGGATTTTCATCTAGTAGGAATATAATAACCAACACCAATTTAACCAGATATGTATATAATAAAATATGCGTACCTATATGACTTGCATAATAATTAACTTCTTGCATTCAACAACATTTTAGTGATAGAATGTTGTGTTCTAGATTTACCTAGGTAAATGTAGAATTAATATTTTGTCCTGCACAGAAAAAAATATTGTTCGAAATTTTCAAGCAACGTTGCGTTGCCCATTTTTTACAACAATTTGTGTCAAGAATACGTATAACTGTAAAAACAATAGGTAGCGCTGTATTTAGAAAGTAACATGATTTTATGCATATGAAATTGTCTATAAATGCCAATTCCATTATAAGCTGTACATGAAGATTATTACAAGAATCTCAATAACATTTTTCTTTTTAAAATACATATTTTCTTGCTTAGTGAGGTGAAGTAAATTATATTCGAACAAAATACAATTGTTAATTAATTTACCACAATCTAATAAAAGAATGCGTGCTTTTATTACAATACCGTTAGAATCTCTATTGTTGAAATCGCTGACAAAGGGTTATGAGTTATGATAATTTCTCGCGCTCTTTGCAGATCTTACCTTAACAATAAGTATGAAAGTTTAATTTGACAACATTCATCAGTAAGAAAATGTTAACAAGATTGTGTAAAAACGGTATATTAAGGTTGTTTTAAAATAGCGCATAAAGTACAACCACTTTTGCTACAATTTAGTGACATTTGAGTTAGTACAATCTTGTACACTAACAACTTACAAATTGTAACTGTCCCTTTACGTCTGATAATTTTCAAGCAAAAATGCTACAATTGCGTTAATTCTCGCAACAATTTTTTTGTGTCTATTCAGAAAACAAGCCTAGTTTATGTTGATAGTAACAAACTTAATTTACTTATCAGATTAGTAAATAAATGAATGTTAAAAGCCAAAACCAGTTCATAGATATTATGAGAATTTATTAATTATAACTTCAACAATATACAATATGAGATGAACAGACATACATGTTGTTTATATTGACTGGACAATATAACGTTTTAATTTTTAATACACTGAACTTTCGTACTTAGACTAAGAATAAAAAATGGGCAATTATATCTCTTCTGCCGAGATATTTTCCTTTTACGTCCTTATCACTAATTAACTTATAAACTACTACAATATATATCGGTAAATGTTAAACCACACATAATCTATATTCTCGTATAATATACACAAATGATGTCACAAAATCGGAATTAAAATTCGAGATCAATGATTTGTATGATTGAAAGTATTGCTTCCACTTACACTTCTTGCGATTGAGTGTTCATAATAAAACAAAACAATCATTGCCACGCAAGCAACATTTAAATAAACAGTTTCCTACACTACTCATTATAATATAAGTATGGCAGATTGTATGTATGTATTTTTAAGTAATAGAATTTAAAGGCACTTTAAACACATCTAAAATTCATTATGTTTGGCAAAATTGGAAGGTTTAGGTTACATTTTTTACAATATGTACATAATAAAGACTTTTGAACTAAACTTACAAGTTCTGATAAGCTCTGGTATTAAGTTTTACTAATGATTTTCTTTTTCACTAAAAAAATATGTATATTATTTTACTCTATAGAAAATGATTGTTCTGGGCTATTTTTATAATACTACATGCAACAACAGAGAGTTACATGGTGATTTGTTTTCTTTTTGCAATTTTGAAGAGAGTGAGGTTACTTCAATATGAAATGCAATATATAAAGGTATATTGCTAAGAACATATGCTAACTGGTACTTCTAATGAACTTAATAAAGTGAAAATTACTTTTGAAATATATCACATTTTTGGCTTCATTGAAGTACTGAAAGCCTGTCGCGGCATTTCATTAACACTAATGACACGTTTTAGTAACTCAACGTTTCACTCAGCAGTCACTGTTTAGTTATTAAAAGGTGCATCCGGTATTAGTAAAGCGTTACCAAAGCTTTAGTGAAGTATTTCAATGTTTCAGCGCCACTGCATTCAACATATTTGACTTTCAGGAAAAAGAACTGCATCTACATATTACGTAGGTCTATTAGAAAATCAATATCGTGATTCTTCACACTAAAAGTAGTGACTCAGATTACGCCGCAGATAATATTCAGCGAATTCAGAACAGATGTATCGAGATGTGTGTTCTGGGTTGTTGTATGTTGATAATTATGGTTGCTCAAGCTCCGATTTTTATAAGGTTGGGTAGGAGGGCATAGCATGCGAAAGGGGTTTTGATTGACGAATTCAGATAAGAGAGATTTCCACTGAAAATGTAACGAGTAATCCTCGTCTCAAGAATGTTGGAATATTTATAGATTTCGATAACTTCTCGGAATTTTCTAGAATAATAGTAAGGTTCACGGACAGAAGTTTTGTATGGTTAATTAAAATCTGGTCTGCCGATTTCCAGCATATGCTCAGCTAATGCAAGGTATTCGCAGCAATCTAGTGCAACGCTTAAACCGAGACTGTAAAACGCCCAAATTCCATGCTCTGCCTAATATCCACAAGCCGAATGATCCTCTTCGCCCCATTCTCAGTGCCATCGGCAGTACGATTTACAAATTGACTAAACACCTAAACCAAACTTCTAAACCCTACGCCAACCATACAGATTCCTTTATTCTAAGTTCAACTCATTTTGTGAAATGTATGCAAACACTCACTTGCGACCCACAGGACATTCTGGTAAGCTTCGATGTAGAATCTTAATTCACAAAAGTTCCTATTCCCGACACCATTTTTATCATCACCGATATTTTACCAGCCCACAACATGCTCACCGACATAATCGAATTGGTAAACGCATGTCTATCCTCCACCTACTTCGAATTTCATGGTAAGTTTAATGAACAAATTTCTGCCATAGGTTCCTCTTTATCCCTGGTTGTCGCTAACATTTTCATAGAAGCGTTCGAACAATAAATTCACATCCTACCATCTAAAACCGAAATGTTGGGTTAGATACATGGACGACACTTTCGTCATCTAACCACATGGACAGGAATCCCTGCACGAGTTCCTAACCTTTCTAAACTCTTAACATCCAGACATGCGTTTCACCATGCAGGTTGAATCGGATAAACGATTCCCATTTGTATATGTTCTCGTATCTCACTACCCCAACGGCAAACAAGGACACATATTTTATCGAAAGCCGAACCACACGGACCGCTATCTGAAAGCCTTTCTCACTACCATCGGGCACAAACATAAGCGGTTACAAACACATTAGTTAAACGGGCATTTTCCACTTCTCAGCTCGACCCTCTCGTCCAAGAATTGAAACATGTGACCAACTCGCTAGCCGAAAACAATTTCAGCAATCCGAGAAGCTAGCGACTTCTACTAATATTCCAATAATTCTAACAGAGGCGACGGTTAGCCGTTACATTTTTAGTCGAAATTTCTTTTATCGGAATACACCAATCACAACCTCCTCGCACACCCCGCCTACCTGCTCAACCTTAAAAACCAGACCCCCCAGCAACCACAGTCACTCTTCTTACGGCGGTGACACATCATTTAGCTGTCCAGAAGCAGCTACATACTTAAAAGGAAATTTATAATAAAGATAATTATTAATGCTGGATATTTTATGCATTTAAAAATACCTACTTTACATTTAAGAAACAGGACAGCAAGAAATTTAACTAGTATTATTAGAAAGTCACGTGCATTTGATTTAATAGAGTGCAATGCTCTTATTTTTCTAAATCGACCGGAACTAAAACCATTGCCAAAATATCTAAATATCTTAAAAGGCAGTAAACCAAAAAGCTTAAAAAACATTCAACATTACTTTTTACTAATTTAATAATTTTATGTTTAATATATTTTTAATAAATTTATTTTTTTGCATCTAATTGTACTGCATTATTTGTATTTTGTAGAATTTTCAGATATATTGAAAAGGACCTCAATGGAGATAGCCTCTTATTATTATGGTGAATTAGGTGTTTATGAATATGCAAGAGATCATTTCTATTGTGTATATGCTTTTCACATATTCATGCGATTTCCTTTTAGGCATTTATTTTATTTAGCCAATTAATTCCGGCAAAGGAGGGACTACTTACACATATCCCAGATGTCAAATAAAATAAGAATTATGTTTGATATTAGGCATTTTTATTTACAAAAGAAAACATTTAAAACCTATTTACAGGTACATAAAAATTTAAAAAGGAAATTTTAATTGTGATTAACGAAACTAGAAGATTAAAAAATAATGCAGAAACATTGATATTGAATATAAAAATGAAAATAAATAATAAATAAATAATAAAGCTCGCAAAAGATTTATGCTTTATACATATTTCAAATATTACCTATATTCCTAGCGAATGTTTCATTTGAGTTCAGTTAAGTTAGACGGATATTTTTTTCAGATTAAGTTTACAATGCCAAGATTCAAGAAATAAGGGCATGCGCGAACAATGAAACAAAGCTCAAATGAAAACTGCAATCCAGGAAGCAACGCCTTTTACACTGACAATAGAAAAGTACAGCGTGCCAAAAAGTTCTTATGAAGACCAACTTACAAAGTTAAAGATTTAGACAGAAGATTTATGCCGTTAAGTATAAAAGAATTTTGCAAACTTACATTTCATTTAGCGGAAATAAATCTAACAAGTTGGCATGGAAGAATTTTTATTATGCCTTTTTGAGTCGCCATTTTGAACTATCTCTCAGTTCCTTTAGAATCCACGATATTCGATTATCCTTATGAACGCTTTTTTTACGAATCTAAGTTCTGATAAATCAGCACTCATTAGTTCGTCTAAAATCTATAATGCAGATGGGACAAGTGTTTCAACTGACCACCAAAATCGGCAGGGAGTTGTATTGTAAAAAGAGAAAAACAAGTGGAATAGCTGACTTAGAGAGAAAGATGTTCTATTAGAATAATGGTATGCACAAATATAACTGAAGATTACTTTATCTCCCTATGATATATTTTACCCAGAAACGATGGCTGATCGTTTAAAGATTAGAGCACCAGTAGGTTCGACTTTCGCAGCCCAAAACAATGGTTGCACGAATAGTTTCATACTTTTACAATAGATGTAAGGATTTATACAGCACACTAATCCTACCAAAGAGGACCCAGTTCTTTTAATATTAGCTGGCCACTACAGTCACAAAGATTTGAATGTCATCACTGTTTCTTCGAAGGTCGAAGAAGCTAAATTTCACTCTATTTTTAATTATATTATATTTAGACACAGTGTAAACTAAAGCTTTAGAATAGCCGGATCTCCAGCATCATCGGCATCTAATAGTGCCAACTTGACGGTCGAGCAACGAGGAAGTCCGGGATCGCATCAAAGGTCAGTCTCCATTCTACTGTTTCCTATTCTTTCGTTCGTTCATTCCTGACATTGCAAAGATGGTTAACGACGAGCACTAATCGCTAACAGATCTCAAATACAAAAGAGATCATGTTAAAGCGACTCTCACCAAATTCAAATACATATATTGATAAGGTCGACGATAGTATTATTCGACAAAAGTCAAATATTAACACGATTAACACAAATAAAAGAGTCATGGTCAGCCGATTCAATTGAGGACAACTATTTTGATGGCGAAAAATATATTACTTGCGTACTCTGAATCGAGGTCACTGAATCCCTAAAACAATAAACAGCATTCTGCTAATTAAAATTCAATGTCGAAACAAGTACATACGCCGCAAATTTCACTGCCTGGATTGTTGGGTAATTTCAAGGATTGAGTCCCATTTTGTCAGATGTTTGAGTCACTAGTAGAGTCAAACAAAACATTATCAATTAATTATCATAATCATTATTGACATTATCAATCAATCAACCAAGTTTAAGGGCTGATACAGCTGAATGTATTCAAAATGTAGTCATTACTGCATGGGCGTTGCATGGGCCACGTTAAAGGAAAGGTATGATAATGAAGAGGTAATTATTAGAAAACACGTAGCAGCAATTTTTGATTTGCCGCATGTCACCCAGGAAAACGCAACTGTTTAGATACAATTTATTTTCAACCGATTTCAATTGTCTAGTCATAGAAAACATCACAAGCGATATTCGCTTGGACTGAGTTGATAAGCACCAGCTTAATATACCTCGTAATTTAAATTTTACTGATCCTGAGTTCAATGTCCCAAAAAGAGTGTATAGGAAATACCGTAACATACGGAACGGATTCTGCGTCATTTCTGGCTACAAGAGTGTTGAAGCGCTAGAAACGATCCCTTCCCACAGGCGCGCAAACTACTCTGACAGATTTTTAAGTCGATAACCTTCTAACAGGCGCGGATACAAAAAATAAAATTAAAACCATATTTTACAAGGTCAATGCGATCTTACAAAAGGGAACTTTTACTCTCAGAAAGTGGGCATGTACTTTAGTAATCCAGACATATTAACAAAACTATTGCCTGGTGCGCCATATATAACGCCAATTATTTTAAAGTTAGAGAAGGATACCAGTTTAAAAACATTAGGAAATTCAATGGAATTCTCACAGAGACATATTGCAATACAACATTCATCAAAATCCGATATCGAAACGTATTACTAAGCGCTCCGTGTGGTCACAAATAGCTTAAAGATTAAAACTTTGTGCCTCCTTGCTCTTAGCTCAGTTAATGAATAAAGTAAAACAAATATTGCATGTACAGATTCTTAACGTTAATTACTGGTCAGACTCCACAATAATGTTAGCATGGATAAATACAGCGTCCAAGAAAATAAAAACGTTCGTAGCCATGTGTGGCTACGATTGTTTTTATTTTGTGTAAATGTAATAATGTGTAATAAAAAAATGTAAGTGGCATAAATAAACTGAAGTGTCTCTAACTGAAGGCACGTAGGTACTAAAGAAAACTCGACAGATTTACTGCCTAGAGGATCATCTCCTTACGAACTTGGTCATGGCGATGTCTGGTGGGACGGGCCCAAGTGATTAACTTGCGAGGAAGAACATTGGCCTCAAGTTACAACGAAGTTACATTCGTGGTTTCGGAATTGCGATCTGTCCAAACTATTAGCAATGTCACTACCTCAGATTTTGACATCACGAAAATATTCATCTTTTGGCAAGCTACAGCGCGTCATAAGTTACTGTTTGCCCTTCATGCATAACTTACGCATGCATATGCAAAACCAGCATGCGGACCTACGTTTAGGTGCACTAACGACATTAGAGTTAAATCTATATCTAATAGGGTATTGAAAATCATGCAAGGGGAATCAATTTCCGATAACTTGCGTTGTCTAAAAGCTAGTCAAAATATTAAATCTGGTAGCAAATTATTATAATTATTATTATAAAAACATCCAATTGGACTTCCAGCTAAGCATTCATTTCAAAGCTTTTGGTAATAAGCGTACACAAATCAGATATGCACGCGGGTGTTTAAGCCACATTGGCGAACATACGACGAAATTTTTAGCCATTATCAGGTCGCAATGCGGTTCGGCACATCTTACATAGCTGCATTACCTGTTTCAAGGCTAGACCGGTAGCATCTCAATCAATCATGGGTGATCTATCCAGAGTTCGAATACAACCCGTAAGGCCATTTATCAACGTAGGGGTTGACTACTGTGGGCCATTTCTAATACGCGACAGTAAAGAAGAAACGCGTCCAAATCAAAGCAATACATTTCAATATTTATATGCATGGCAATTAAAGCAGTGGAGATAGAAGTTGTGTCTGATCTCCACATCGACGCTTTTATAAGCGCCCTGAAAAAAATTATGGCAAAACGAGGAATGGTAGCTAACATTTAGTCACATAATGGCACAAACTTTGTTCGAACTCATAAAGAGCTGGAAGAATTACGCAAAATGTTTATTCTGGAAACATCTCAGCAGAAAATATCTAATTTCTTAACAAACCAAGGGGTTAACTGGCATTTCATTCCTGCTACGGCCCCCCATTTCGGTGGGATTTGGGAGGCGGCCATCAAATCATTTAAGTACAATTTTAAACGTATAATTGGAAATGCCTGCCTTATCTACGCGGAAATGTGTATAGTTACCTCACAAATAGAAACGGTATTAAACTCATGACCCTTAATTCTTTTTTCCGAAGATCACTTCCTTATTGGAGATTCTCTTAGATCCATGTTAACATCGATTAAAACAAACTAATGCAACTATTCGAAGCAGTAAAACGAACACTTTCGGAAAAGTTGGTTCAAGGAGTATTTGCAGCATCTCCAAAGGTGCTGGTCTCCAATGCGCTAGGTGGTCCAAGCGTACTACAATCAATCCAGGACCAGGCCAGCTAGTCATCATCAGTGCGCCGCCATCATTATGACCTCTCGGTAGGATTACAGAGGTTTATCGTAGTGAGGTAATTCGACCAGTGAATAAGTTACGTGTGTTACCACTGGACACTCCCAAAGATAGTTAGCAAACTTCCAATTTTGAAAGGCGAGCCTTTTAAGGCGGCGGGCATGTTTCTTCAAAGGTCGCAGAAACTAAATTTTACTCTAATTATTTTTAATTATATTATATTTACGTCTAGGGTAAGGTAAACCTTTAGAATAGGGTCGCAGAAAAACAACACAAAAATATTGTGCTTTGACGAAGTTTCCCAGATTTATTCCTATTTAGGATTCGGTAAACATTAGGTTTATGCCGTCCATATAGTGTTACTTACCGAAGTTTCCAGAAGTATTTTATTTATAGCTTCGGGTCCATTGTAACCTCCTTTAGTTATAAAATACTATTGCTTTCAATCTATTGCATTGTAAGACATTTTTTACACTCAGTAACAAACAAGTTCCAATTTTACTTTCAAGAAATTGGTTTTATCGGAAATATTAAGGATCTCAACCACTATAGTTATACCTGACATCATCTTGGTGGTACCTTTTGAGTGGGAACAAAGCTATATAAAAGGTTCACAAACTAACGACGCTGGCCTTGTTAGCGAACTCTTCGGAGCAACATCAACAATTAATAAACGTTAGTGCGAGCTTAAATTCTTAATTATTTTTATATTGCTTAAGTGTAAATAATTATATTAAAGTAAACCAAATCCATCAAGTGCTTCTTACTTATGAAAATATTTCGCTGGTCCTTCGACAAACAACAGAATAAAAATAGTGTTGGAGCAACCATTTCTACAGTTCAACGAAATTAAAGCGCTAGTTCCAAAGTAACGTTTTCCACTGGTAGCGTGAATCACATAATCATACCTTGCGGATAGCCCAACAATCACATTTGCTAAGAAAAACATGTATAATCTTAATCTCCCATCACGCTGTACGCACAAGTTGTGCGTAAAATCTGAAACTTTTACAGATGCTTCCAAATTAGCCCATGTGTAAAAATGGATTTTGCAATTGTATATATTATATCATATAGTGTATACAATCATAATTGGAAGATTCATAACATATTACTTATTCAATTTACTGATTCATATTATTTGCGCTACTCTACATAATATAGACCTGACACAAACAAAAAACAAAGAACAAGCAAGAAACCCGGATATTAACCCAAAATAATCACTAAGTGGAAATACAAAACTCTATCGAAAGCAAGCATCTGCAACTGTACGTAATATCTACATAACCAGCCACAATAATAGCAGTATTTACGTATAAAAATAAGTAAACACAGAAAAAAATGAGAACGGAGAGGTGGGTCTTTAGCGCACCTTATCTGTTACAATAACGACAGCAAGTACTGTGACGTAGTATGGTACACAACACATAAGTGTCGGCAACCTCCGCACCACACAAGTTTATTTATTGCCGATTATTACTCTCTAATAATTAAACTTGTGTGGTGCGAAGGTTACCGATACTTATCTAGTACGTTTCGTACAAGTATCCCCTGCCTCTATATCTTTTACCTGCCCCTTCAACCAAGACTAACAAATACATCAGCAAGCAACTTGAAACACCCTGACAATTTCAAACTCCGAGTGCACACGCATTTTTGTGCACTCCGTAAGCCAAGGCAACAAACAAAAATAAAATAAACAATATTATCCAAACATCTGTATTGAATAATATTTTTTAAATTATATATTGGGATTTGAATGTGTTTTAAATAAAAATATCTGTTTCATAGTTTGGACACGATTGGCAATCTTATTGTCTTGTTATAGTCTTATTACTTGCATAAGTTGGATAGAATTTCAGTTTAAAAGACTATTTATCCGTAAAGGTTTGGTGCGTGTAAATAAAACAAAGTTTTTGTGGCTCCTTTTTGACGGGCCTTCGACACATATTGCCGGAGAAGTCCTATACAGAATGGCTCCAGTTAGATGATTTAAGTGTGCAGGGGAATTGCCTAGTGATGGTGACTTTGTTACTTGCCACGGCTGCGAAGGAGGATATCATTATGATCATTATGTTCCGACTCAAGTGCGATCTATAGTGGCATGGGAATAAAGAGAAAGACCGCCTGGCGCTGTGAAAACTGTAGGGATTTAAAGAGAGGGAAAGTTGGAATACGCCTCCGATCCTGAAAAGGCCCCGAGTGAGCTAATGAGGATGAGAACTATAAAATCGGAAATAAAATCTATTCTAGTTGAATTACGAGACAAATGAAAGATGTAGTAGAGGGTCAACAATTTATCTCTACACAGCATGAAGAGATTAGAAACGGTCAGGAAAGCATTGGTCTGCAGCTGAGAGAGATGGAAGATAAAATAGGCTACATTAATGATCGGAATCATGAAAAAGATATAAAGATTGAAGAGCTATCGAAAAGAATGTGAATTAGAATCAAAAAATAAAAATAAAGAATTATAAAAAAAAAAAAAAAATAATTAATTAAACTGGGAGATATAATGGTAAGGATTGATGATAATTTAAATGTAGCATTAAATCCCATTGATTTGGATAAGGTATACAGAGTAACAGAAAAACTTAAAAAGTATCCGGCCCATAGTGGTCACTTTTAATACCAACAAGAAATGTGATGAAATAAAGGGAAGGAAACCGTTAACCATCATAAATAGAGATATTAGTGAAGAATCTGACAGAAAATGTTCCATATTTGAATATCTTTCGGCCTTTCATAAAAGACTCCTTTGGGAAACCAAACAGAAAGCTAAGGATAAAGGATGGAAGTATGTGTGGGTACAGAGCGGACAAATATTAATAAGGAAAAACGAGGGATTGAGAATCGTTAAGCTCTTTAAGAGAGACTACGGACGTAGACAAAATTAAATAGACTCAAATTCAAGTTTAGATGTGAGTTGTGTTTTCGGTTTTTATTGATCAGGACTTTATTACGAGACAAATTAATGAAGTGTAATCATGTGCAACTGATAATAGTATACAAGAATGGTTTCATTTTACTAACTTATTTACATACATGTGAATTATTTATTTACATAGATCATTGCTGGAGAAGGATTGATCTCTTAGTTTTGGCAGAGGTAAGGCAGTGGGAATTCGATCAGTGTAAAAATTTATTTAACCTAAAGGAATACAAAAAACTGTTAAGTCACCGTAGAGGAAAAAATTTAGAAATTACGGCATTATACAAACCTCCTAGTTCAAATGTAAGCCAATTTTTTGAAAAATTGGTGATTTATACGTGAAACTGTAAAACTTAGAATGTGATCATCGTCGGAGATACAAATATTGACTGTTCAAAGAATAGCATGATCGTAGAAACATATGAAAGTGTATTAACTGGTAATGGATTTTTGAAAAAAATTAACATTAATACACGGGAAGAACTTAGAGAGGGCGTATTGATACAATCCTGCATTGATCACATATATTACAAAGGAAACCTTGACATTTTAGAAAACGCCGTAAAATGTTCAAAAATTTCTGACCATTATATGATAGCTGGAACTTTAAAACTTTCCGCAGAATTGAAGAAAGGTACTGAGTCTGATTTTTATGAATACGAACATATAAGTCCTATTATCTTGGAGACGGAAAAGTTTGATTTGTAAAGTATTTGAGATAATTATAGCAACGCAGAAGATCTATATAATTATATAGTACAGATCAGTATCAGTATCAGATGAAGAAGAATAATCGGCCCCTGCATAACGAACGAAATCTTAATGGAAATACAGAACCAAGGCAAAGCATTTAGAATTTGGAAGAAATCAACGGAGGATGACATAACAAAGAATAGGTTAAAAAATTTATACACTGGATTAAGAAATAGAATAAATACGATGATCAAGTCAGCCAAGAAGACCTATTATTATAGGGAGTTTCAAATGAATAGGACTGAAAACATAGAAAAGAATCAACGAACTAGTGGGTAAAAAAACAAGAAAACAATTGGACACTGTGTTACTATGTAAATATCGTCAGGATGTGGCCGTTGCAAACGAGTTCGCAGGTGTCGCATTGTAATCGGTCACTGTGTATTACTGCAAATGTTAAAAAAATTGGTATTCGCGGTCATATTTTGGAATGGTTTGCGAACTATCTTTCAAACAGAAGTATAGTGGTAAAAGTTGGTGGTGGTTTCAGTCAGAGACAGCCGATGCTATCTGGTGTGCCGCATTATAGTATTTTGGGCCCATTACTATATCTGGTGTACGTGAACGATATAAAATACTGTTTTAGTAAATGTGATCATTACCTGTATGCCGACGATACGCTTATAATTTCGACTCATAAAGATTTTTAACTGTGCGGTAACTAATCTAAGAGATAACTTCTTTAAATTTCAGTTGTGAGCACATGACAAAAAACTATGTATAAACACTAAAAAAACAAATGTTATATACATGGCGTCGTCACATAGGATGGTGAAACACCCCGTTTTATTACAAATCCGTACGGAGAAGTGTTTGCATGCATTGTATAATTTTTCAGCTGATCATCTAAGTTGTAATTGTGAAAATTTACCCGAAGTAACGAAACAAAGATATTTGGGTGTTTTCATAGATAGCGGGTTTCTGTGGGACAATCATATAACAGAAATTTTGAAAAAATTAAATATTTTGTATGTTGTTTTTATTATTTTTCTAGCATAATGCCTCAGAATCTCTTAATCCTAGTTTAGCAGTCATTGGTTGAATCAGTTTTGAGCTATGCTATATCAGTTTATGGAAGTGCAATGGATTGCTACATAAATAGATTACAATCTTCTCAAAACAGGATAATGAGAGCCCTAAGTCAGCAAAAAAAAAAAAAAAACACCAACATTGGCATACTGTACAAAAACGTTGAAATATTGGACATAAAAGCCTGTTTATCATGAGAATCTACGTACGGAATTACTTTAATCATGACATTGTGCATTTACCACGATTACTTTACTAGGGAGATTGACCGATGGCCAACTGGAAGTGCCACGACACAAAAACAAATACGGTCAGACACAGCTTCAATACTTGGTGCCTAAGCTGTTGAAAAGTTAACCGGTGTCACTTAGAAGACCTTCACTTCACACACAGATTCACTTCACTTCACACACACACACTAAGTACATGTCGCCTGATATGGGCAAAAGAATAATCTTACGCGGTATTTAAAGAACTGGGGTGGAAGGATATCAGCTAATACCTTAGTAGGGTGCCAAACTTTGATTAGTTTACAGCTAGTAATTGTGGGTTATTCGGTTATTCTTGCAGTTGTCTGTTTATTTTGTACTAACAAAACTGTATTTGAAACCCATAAAATTATATTTTTAATAATTTAAGCATTTCGCGCATCCGTTCAGGTATGCAGTTCTCATTTTAAGTTCACAAATCTAACAAGAAAACTATCTAACAAGAAAAAAGCATAGTCAACTTTGAACTCGTCTGAAAATAGTAGAATATAACAGATATTAAAATAAGAAGTGCTTACGATGCAGTAAGCAAATTTTTTTCTTTAAAAAATAGGTATGCTTTTAGTTGAAACAATGAAAAGCTTGCCATATTTATCAATACATGTTGTGAATATAACAATAGAGAAAGAACTTTACTTACCAATAAACCTCTTCCCCGGGCACGTTTTCCGGATTCTCTCATGGCCACTATTTTTCCTCTAACTTAGTGTAAGGAATCCTCCTGAAACATTTTCTAAGCAACAACGGTTTTGTACACCACTATTGCAACTAAACTCACCCTCACATATTTCTTTAAATGTATATATAACTACTTACAAGTAAAAAGTAGATACCCGTAAAACTAAAAGGATTATTGAAAATCTGAGATTATCCATCGATAATCTCATATTTAAAATTACATTTAAATTTTAGGAAAACATAACTTTTTTCTTGTCAATAGTGACATTTCAGAGAGATATTATACCTGTGTAATTAATTTGAAATCCCTGAAAACCGTAATCCTCCTAATTTCAACATTAAATCAAAAATACTTGCAAAATAAAATTAACCAATATGTATATAATAATAAATATGTTTTTCTTGAATTTATGGATATAAGACATAATACGTTATTAAAATCTTTGTTAAATGTAAAATTTGTTTATTTGAAAGTGAACATGTTTATTTTAAATAAATAATACTATACCAAAACTAAATAACAAAATAACTATACCAAAATGGTCTTTATTTTCATACAAAAATATTATTTTCCATTTTAATCTAAGAAATTAATAGTGTTAATAAACTTTATTTATTATTTAATGTAACAACATACCAACATTTATAAATACAGATGGCGATTATTGTTGGCACGTAGCGGTGCAGACCGTACAAGGTCGACCGATGTTATATGTATATGTACTTAAATCACTTTGCTTGTATCGTTTCTGCTGTGTAGATGAAACCCTTTAAAAACACCATACCGAATTTTCGTGACAGATTTTATATTCATGTTAAGTGTTATAATGTCCCACAAATGATTGTGCAACAAGAGGCAAAGCCCTAACTTTGGCGAAAATATGCCAACTGCGATGGCTTTTTTCGTGCGTAATATTACATGTTAGAAATGCCGTGTAGGATATTATTAAAAATGAGAATATGAATAAACGTGAACGAAACAACAAACATTAACAAATACAGCGTAATACCTGATAGACCATCGATACAATTTCTTTTGTGCAGCAAAAAGGAAGGCAGACACTGCGGTGCAAGTGATAAAAGATGCAATTAAAATCTGTAGCTCCTTCACGTAGCATGTTTACTGCATACTTTTCATATTGTAGCAGATACCATCAGATTCAGTTTTCCAAGAGTATACTATAGCTAACACAAAGAAGGTTTCCTCAAATTTCCTACACGGATTCACCAATTCAAGAACTTCTGGCCAGGACTTCCACAACTACCTGAACTTGTATTAACTAAAGGGGGTAGTAGCCTTGTATTACTGTAAACATTTTCAGAGTATCAAATCCTTTGTTTCGACATTGAAACCACAAGATTCTAAAGCTATTAAAATAGATCAAAAACTCTTTTCAAATCATCAAACTCAAACAGATATAGTGAAAATTTGAGAAAAGTACTCTGTTGTTGAAGAATCTATTGTATAATTGCAAAATAACGCAATTATTATCTTATCGAAAGCCCTTAACAGTCCGGATAATATGGAAACTGTCCTAGAAAACTTAACGGAAAATATAGCACCAAAAATTTACAATCGTTCTCAATAAAAATCCTAACCTGTGGTTTTGCAGCAGGCATTGTGTGTGAACAAGCACAAGTCACATATTAAATTGTTTTAATTAAAATTTCTTGTATTTATTTCAATTTTAATTTTGTACCGACCACAATATAAGTTGCTAGGAATTTTTTCGAGTAGCGTTTTTCTTTTCAATCTATTTTGTTTTCGAGGACGCACATTATATATGTAAGTATACATATTGCAGTGTTAATGGTTATTATAATAATTTATTATTATAATTACAATATATATTTGTAAAAGACACAAATTTTCCAAGTTTGGGTTTTTCATTCTTGTTTTACACATTGAGTACGATAGGCTTTGTATAAAAAAAGAGGTGTAAATTAAAATTACTAAGTTTAAATCAATATAATATTTCTTATTACCCGTGTTTCCCAACTATGTTAAATGCAGACGTGTACTATTTCTCGTATGTAATAATCACCATGGTGGGGCATGGCTGTACCAGGATTTATGTAGATTGTCTCCATGGTATCCCAAGGTTTTTAAAACGGTTATTACATCAACGGTGTCATTTAAATTATTCGACATAATGATCGATGAATAAAGGAAATAATCGAGAAAACAAACAACTACCTTTCGACAACAACATTTCTTCGAGAAAAGTTAAAATTAAAGTACTTTAGTAGGAACTTTTACATAAACATTACTTCTGGAACGGCACGGACTTCTGGGAATTGGATTTGATGACTAAGATATCACAGATACCAAAAAATTAAACATTTGACCAAAAGTAATCTTAAATTCAATTTTCACTTTAAAATCAATTATTAAAATTTATAATCCACTCAAATTATATTATTATCAAATTATATATCCACTCAAGTTTAGTTATCGGATAGGGATTAAATTAGGTTTTTGTATTCATGTCATCATTGAAAGAGCTACAGTGTGCATGTCTGCATTTTATGTAATTATAGTATTTAGTGGGCTCTTTTAACATAATCTACATTAAAAAATGAAACTAAAGAAATCGAAAAGGAAAAGTCTTCAACACTGCTCCACCTCACAACTAAACCGGTAAATATGTAAATGAAGACACCTTCTAACCCTCGATCAATATTAATACTACAATACATTATTGAAACGTAAAAGACATCTCTTTTCTTTCTCTTTCATTCGCACATATATTCTAATTATACATCCACCAAGGAATGTTCCAGATTGAAACCTAAAACTACATCAGATGGGCGAAAGTTCGGTCTCTGCCGCAAGAAGCTTTTTCTAGACCGCATCATCCCAAACCCTGCTAATAGTTCGGAATAGGTATATTACTTTTATATATTTCACATATTTCCCTTGCATAGTACAATGTACTCTATACGTATTGAAAATGCACGAGGAAATCAGTTCACAGTGCACCAACTATATTATAATATTTAGCACTTTTGACGACGCCTGCGACACAATAGTAATCAAGATCACTTATGTAAATAAATTTCTTTTCGAAAATAAACATTTTTAAACAAAATTGTAGAAATAATAAGCCCCATTTAAAACAAATTAACAAAGGGGCGCCAGGATAAGAGAAGGTACTAAAACGGGATAGTAATTCACTAGTTCGTAAGTTTTTAGTTATGGATTACTTTTACATTTTCGTATAGATTAGGAATTGTGAACGTATAGGATTCCTCAACCTGCATTCCGCAATGTATTTCCAATTACTCGAGCACACGATATCATGTAAGACTGGCGCGATATAATATACACATTGTGGTCCTAGTCTAACTACTTTGTTTACATTTTTGTTTTTTATTTAAGTACTTCTCGCTATCTTGAACATAGGATTCTATCGTGGTTTATGATATTTCTAAGTGGTCTTTTGGGTAATGAAAATGTGTGTTAATGAACAAATATTCGGTATCTAATGACTAAAGTATTATATCTCACGACTTCCGCGACAAAAGGGATACAGTTTCAGATACCAAAGGCCATCGAATAACAGATTTTACAAAACGAACCAAGTAATTTTTTTTATTGAAACAAATTCCAGTATACAGTGCCATCCAAACAGTTTGTACGATATGGAAAACTTTCTTATCACAGTATCTTTGGTACGGAAATAAGTCTCTTCTTCTTTGAAACTAAAACTAGAATCCGGTACACTACACCCTTTTGAGAATCGTGTTAGTCCTTTCTTGTCTAGAATTTAAATTTGTCTAGGAGTTCATGGTAAAATGTTGAAGTAAATATTTCAATATTAAAAAAATATCTGTGTGAGAATAGGTATGTATTGTATTCCGTTTTTGTAAAGTTTTGCAAAGTTTCCGATTCTGTGTAACAGTTGTTAACAAAAATGTATTTTCACGTACTTCATCATAAACATATTTTCATCGTCTTTATTCTCAATTTCATATTGCATGCATATGTTCTACGATATTCATGTATCCTATTCAAATTCCTTACGCTTCAGTACCCATTTCTAGAACGACAGAGACGAGAGAATAATGCATTGTGTCGATGGGAGTTTTGCTAGAAGATGGAAGCTGCCTTGTGTTTTTCTTTTCGTGGTATAGCTATTTGCTAGTTTGGTATGCGGAGTATGTGTGTGGACCTGGTACGACTTAAAAAAGTAACAAAGTCTAGCTCTACATGAAATTGTTAAGGTGAAAATTGTAACCGGATCCCCATGTGAAGCATTATTTGTAATTTATATTTATTTGTCTTTATGCAACAGAACTCATTTAATTTATATATTTTATTAAATGTATTTATTTTTAATATGTATTTACTATTTCGTTCACACCTGTAAGCCGAGTGCATATTTTCTTAATATTTTCTCGCTATGTATGTTTCAGTAAAATTATTGATTTCCTTTTTCATGCATGTTTTTTTTTAAAGGCTAATTATTTGTTTATCTTGCTAAAAAAGTGCATATTAGCCGGAATATTAGTTAAAATGCGTGTTACAAGTGTCATAAATATTGTTAAGAACATTCGCCGAGAATCCACAAGCCAGAATCATGAGTTACACCTACAAAGCAACGGGAATCCTTCATCAAGTCATCGCCAGAAGACCACGTGTATTAGGTTTATCGCATACTATTCCTCATTTGTTGTTTTCTTTCTGTATTCGTATCCATTCACTGTTAATCTGTTGCTCTAGGATATTTAAATTGCATATTTTTATTACGATAAGTTTTAGCTATTTAATACAATTAATATTCAGTTCTATTTCATTTTCGGTGGCCGCATTCTATCGTAGCACAGATCTGCTACGGTTGCTATTTTTATGTGTTCTTTCTAGATTTGAATTTAGTACTATTGAATGGGACTTGTTACATTTCCACTATTTATTGCGAGTAGACATTGTTGGTATATGAACTGAAGTTATTTTATTTATTGGCACGCGACTACTTTATTATCCCAGAACCGCACGACCTGGGATTCGCGAGCTTTGTGCTGCGCATTATTCACAGAGACTCCTTTAAGTGTATTCTAAATAAATAGTAAATATTTAAATAAGTAGTTAGTCGTCCTGGTACATCTCATTCTATTTCTTTTTTTTCATTCTTTTCTGGGCAATTTAGAGATAAATTTTCACACAACAAATATTTGTAGACATCTTTTGCACAAGACAAAATTATATTTCATTTCTGCAACGCACAATGCAAATTTACATTTTTCAGTGGTTTTTGGACGCCAACCTTTAATTCATGTCAACTTTCTTCAATATTTCATACATCCATCTTAGTTTTTAAAATAATTTCAAATTTTTGTCAAATATCAGTGTTTCTTTAATGGCCAATATTTTTAACGCATTACACGTTACAGTGGCGATTTAAATTTTTGTCGATTGAATTTTTCTTGGAGTTTTCTGCAATACATTCAAAAATCTTTTATATCAGTTGCAGGTGGCTATCGTCACCATGTATATTTCGTGCTATTTGAATATTTCGCTGATATACTTTACTAAATTGAATATGGATCTACAAAGATAAATTTTTTGAAATAATGTGGCGAGTGCACTGGGAAGTACTATAAAAATGATTTATAAAACTAAATTTGTGCAAGTCATATTCCTTCGTATAAACAGTAATACGATTTCATATATTTTGCTGAGCATTAACTAATATTTCGAGGGCAATAATTAATTATAATAAATTAAACATTATACATTATCTTAAGTTTAATCTAAAGTTTTCCTAAGAACGTCTCCATTTAGCCAAATTGCTAAACAATTACGGATTATTACGATACCAATATTTAACCATTTATTAACAAATACCAATTATTACGATATAGAGCGTTAGAAAAAAATCCCGGAACGGTCGAATAACTTTGTTATTTGAAAATTATGATTTCCGAAATTTGCTATGAAAAAATTGGTTAAAAAAATATTAACTGTATTGCATAAAATGCATTTATATTAACTATACCCCATACCAAATTTCAGAAATCATAATTTTCAAATAACAAAGTTATTCGACCGTTCCGGAACTTTTTATTAACGCTGTATATTCGCTCGCTGGTCGTTATCCGCTCGACTGCTTCAAGAGTAAATAAATATCCAAATTCGCTGCAAATTTGTTTTTGTTAACTAGATTTGAATTGAATTTATACTATACTACACACTTTTGGCAGATGTGCATTGTATATACGTACTAAAGTTTATGCATTTAAATTAAACCATTTAATTTATTATTTTTACAAAACTTCTAATATATATATATATATATATATATAAACATTGTATAACAATTTCTATGTCAGATTCTACAAAAATATATTCGATGTGAAATAACACGAATTGAACAAGACAACGATTTAATTTTGGTAGACGCTAATTAACAAAAATATTTTCGATGTAATCTCGAAAGTTCCCAGAAATACCTAACCGAATACAATTTCAATCACCGCTCTAGAGTGTAAAACATTTAAAATATCGGCCGTTAATATGCCGCAATTGTCGGATACAAAACTAATACTTGGTTCAACTTCCATAGTCGAAGTATATAACCGCCACCAATTTTTAGTTTTGATTACATTTCTAGCAACACATATTTATTATTTTAAATAAAATTGACTTATGGTTCCTCTAATCACATGAACATACATAGGGTGTTGTGTAAGGCGTTTACTGTTGTGGTTCATTACCCACAAATCAGACGATTTTAATTGTGACCATGCGCTATCGTAAACGCCTTAAATGTGGGTTTTCTTCGAACTTCGCTGATCGCTAATAGCGGTGAATTGGTAGATGTTACTAATTCGCTGAGACCTATACAATGCCTTCTAAATATGGTTATTTTTCTACACGCTACTGAATAACTGCTACTAACATTTGCTCGTCGCTCGCTAGTCGTTATCCGCTCGACTGCTTCAAGAGTAACTAAATACCAAAATTCGCTGCGAATTTGTTTTTGTTAACTAGATTTGAATCGAATTTGTACTATATTACACACTTTTGGAAGGTTGTGCATTGTATATACGTAATAAAGTTTACACATATTTTATCCATTTTTATTGTTGAAACCATTTAATTTATTATTTTTACAAAACTTTTAATCTTCCTATCTCACTTTCTAGTTTCAAATGTAGAAGCAAATTTTGCTTTTAATTTTGATAATTGAACAGCATTAATACGGCTTTCCAAATCTGATTCTGATGAATAGAAATTTTGAAAGACACAGTGAATCTCGCGGCGAATTGGTAGCAGCTACCCGGTCGCGGTTGCTAGTGACCAGCAGAATCCGTCTTAAAGGGGTTCGCTGCTACTAATTCGTCGAAACATTCACTGTTTTCTTCCAAACACGTCAGTACTATCATTTATCAGTGAATATTCTGCAGTCAATAGAAAGACACTAGTCCTAATGTTGTCCAATTATCACGGCCAAGAGGAAAATTTGCTTCTGCTTTTGATACTAGAAAATAAGAAACAGGAAGAAATTACATTTTGTAAACAGTAATAAGTAGCAACTACTCGATAGCACGTAAGAAAACAACCACACCTGCACAGGCCTCTGCAGTTATTCGGTTGCGGGTACGAGTCTACTACAGCGAAGTCGAAGAAAAGCCCACGTTTAGATCGTTTTTCCATCAGAATACACGTTGAAACTTTCAAGCAGACATGTACTGGTAGTCTGAGGTTTGCAGGGTAAATGTAGGTAGTAGCACATACGAATTTCAAAACAGTTCGTATGGATATTTGCTGGTAGGTGCAGTCGATATAAATATTCGACTCACTGTACTTTGTGGAGAAGCAATAATTGTGTATCAAAGTCGTCCGACTTGTATTAATTTGTACGAGCTTCATGAGCATCGAGTTTTACATAAAAAAATAAAATGAGTAATCAGTTAACGTTATATTGATAACAGTAATCATAAATCGATAAATCGATCGATAAATTTCAATAAAACGCAATTGAAAAGTCATATTCATTGTAGATCTCTATGGCTTCCATTCTTAGCAATGAACCTTTATAACGCATTTCATATATAATAATTGTTTCTACTTGGATCAAAAATAAAGTTTTAAACAAATATCTAGGTACGTAACAGTAATTATTTTTTTGTCACTCTTTTCGTAAGGTTTGGTTTTGATATAGTATAATGTAATATTTTGTTTGTGTAAGTAATAGCCTAATTGTTTTTTGATAGAACGGAATAGTTTCTAATATATCGTGTTAACCTCAACTCCCTTTTATGGTTATTCAGATCATACCCTATTTGTCCGAAATGAAAAAAAGTTGAACAGTAAAAGATATTATATACTAAGCTATTTATTAAAAAAAAAATAAAATGAAATACAAATAAAAAATTACGAAAAGTAAAGAAATCCATGAACGATGATACTTTTGAAAAAGTGTATACAAAATAAAAGTATAATGGAAGAAGCATAGTAAGAAATCAACTTTGGTTTATCAAATGGACTAGTAGAAAAGTAAAATTTTTATACATACAAAATGTATTAAAAAAATTATATCAAGCAAATAAAACACTAATACTAAAAGCTAGTTTGTAACTTTCGGGTTATTGTTAGCATAAAAGTTTATAACAAAAGTAAAACTAAATACTTTTATAATGTTCTTGTCACCATAAGATTAACTCGAGTATTTATTTACAGGATCATATGCGATCTTTTATACAAAAATAATATTAAACAGTTATCAAATAATCTCATTTATTACCCAACTCGAAAATGAGTTGGCTAATAAATTGTTTTGATTACATAACATTCACAAACACACGATCCCCTTGCAAAACGTCTCTATCGGCATCGGTTAACAATAAATAACAAGTAACAATTTCAATCACTTGATTACGCAGCTTTCATCTTGAAATCACATTTATAATATAACATTTATAAAAACCTTATCCAAACACTTAGTATTCAATAAGTCTTACTTAACACACTTAGAATGAAGAAAAAGAACACTAAATATAGTTTGAGGCGCTGTATCCTCTTACAATGCATATAGAATGTCCTTTTGATCTCAGACAAGATGGCCTTCCTGATCATTTGCAACATCGTAACTGCTATCGAATGTGCTCATTTCTCTTTTTTGATTTAGTGATTGGGCTTGTAAGATTTGTATATTTTGATTTGTATTATGCAAGACATCAGGCGGTGGCACTGTTGTTCTTTGATGACGAACGAGTGAACCATTTGCTGGTAATGGAGGTGTAACCGGAGTCGCACTGTGAATTATATGCGGATGAGCCGGTACTGGAGGAGGATTTTGAAAGTCTAACGGTGGTGGGTAAGATAGATATCTTTCAGACATGTTGTAATACGATCCATCTGCAGGTGGAGCTGGAGAAGGTGCACTCACATATAGCGATTTACCTGAAATTAAGCAACAACATCCTTTAGATTTCCAATTACAATGTTTTCTAAAATAATACAAGCACAACTGACCTGTTTATAAATTACAGTGGTTCTATGTGCCATTCTTTCATGAAAATAAGAAATGCTACTCGGTTAGGTTATATTATTAATACTGTAGTTACTTATTTTAACGATGTATCAATCAATCCTACTACCTATATTTATGTAATGACGCCTAAAAGCAGTATGTATGTAAACCAACATCGAGATGGCAAGCGATGCCATATTTTTATAAAAATATAGAAATATATTTCTTATTTTAGGGTTAATGCAACTAATAGGATATATTATAATTGTGAGGAATTTTTAGTTATTTCGGAGAATAAGATATATCTAAATAATCTGGCATATCACAAACACGATTAACTTTAGGTAACTTTATACTTTGCATAATTAACGTAAAATATCAACAATTGATAACGTTAAAAATACAGCGTTCCATTTAAAATGACGAAAACTCTACTCAAAAAATATGATTTTCTAGATTCTAAATCAAAATATTCCTGGCTGATATCCAAAATTGAAAACGATGTTTCAAATATTCTGCAAGTTATGGTTAACTGAACTGTTAAATGAAAGTTAAATGAACTGTAAAACCCATTTTTCGTAAATATTTTGAAAAATAGTGACCTTGGATTCTCTAGTAGAAATCAAGTATATACTAACACACGGGCTATTCTACTTAAAAGAACATTAGTCTGACATCTAACTTTTTGTGGTTTACCCTGTACATGACTATATATATTGAAATTGCAAATATTTGCTGACGACTTAAACTTTTTCGATAAAGGTAGGTATAGGAACCATTTATGAAGTATGAAATTTGCTATTTATTTATACTTACTTAAGTACGTGATTAAAGTTGTCGGTAATGAATTGTAGTTTTTTGAATGCCCGGTACAAAAAAAGTCAAACTTAAATCAATCAAAATGTTACTACGATAACAAATGCTACGATATCTCCGAAATGACAGGAAATAGATATAGGAAATTTTTTGAAAGACTCTCTGTACTGAAAGATATCTTTAGAGAGATACAAATAACTTAGTGTACGTACTAGATTAAGTTTCGAGAACCAATATGGTTTGTCTATTATGAACCAATTATTCACTCATGAGATACCCGTACACGCTAGTAGCTAACTAGGGGAATGTAAGCGGCTTGACATACTTCCGTGATATCCCAAAGATTGATCATCTCGAGATCTATTTTTATCTTGAGCAGCGTGCAGATGATGATGGTGAGGATGGGGCAAAGTATGTGTCTTATGAGCTACGTTTGGCTGGATCTGCATTTCATAACCCAAACAAGCTGGATATGGACCTGGGTACTCCTGTTGATCCATAAGATAGGTGCTAGCGGCTTGCTTCCTGCCTTCGTCCTGAAATTAACAATTGCTAAGTGAACTATGTGTGACGGATGAAATTATTATCTACTTTTTCTCAACGTAGGATATAGTGCGCTGACAATATAAAAATCTATTAAATAAAATGTTTTCATAGTTAGACAACGATTCAAATAACTATATAAATCAAATAATGAAATGCGTCAATTACAAGTATAATTGCAAATTTTGTCTATACTTAGTTTTATGCTGCACTACCAATTAGTAACAATATTCAGTATATAAAAGTTCAAATGTATTAAACTATAATATAGCTTCTTCAAGGTACAGAAGAACATAATTGTTTGCCATAAACAAAGCCGATGTTGGATTGTGGTAGGGTACCATCACTTTTCACTATTAACTAAACAAAGATCTACACAAAATGCAGCTCGTATCATACCAGTAAGTAGAGGATGCGGTGAAGAAGAGAAAAAACGTCTGCACCTTTTAAGCCAACGAGAAGCATACAGCAGTACATTAGCTTAGACGCGCGAGAGGTAGATCCAGAAAAACTTTTAAACATTGAGCCGAAGAAAACTGAAAAAAATGTAGGTCTTGCGTTTAAGTGTAAATATCTTTTTCATTTTCAGGTTAAACAGATGAGTGATTATGATAAAACGTTAGCGATATCAATTACATATACAATGAATAGAGAAAAAATGTGTGGTGCTAATTTGAAACAATAACGTTTCTGGTATTTGAATTGAGCAAAGTTCAGTGTTCATGCTGCCCGTATATTTCGAAGGCATTCTAGTATAACGACTAGAGAGTGTTAGTTATGCAATTTAATATTGGAAAAATCTGCACAGTAATGTATATCCATTTCCGACTTTTTTAAGAAATTAGATGAATCCAAACTGAGACGATTGTAGACAAAATTAGAAACACCTTACAATGAGTTATTTTCAGGTTGTTCAAAGTTATAAAATGTTGCTTAAGTTACCAAAACTATAGTGATTTTCCGTATGGTATTGCGGTATTGGTATGGTATTGAAAAAAGTAACTGCACATCGCGTTTCAGAACTAACTTGAATTGTTTATATTTTTTAAGTTAATACTCTATAAAATATCCTTATAGTACTACAATTACTTCTTTTCTTGTACTTTAGAAAACGTTTTGAATTTATATTTATATAAAATAAATTTTTGTATTTCTCAATAGTCTGAGCCTTTTTAGTCTTCATTAGCTTCATCCCACCATGAAGGCATTGATCTCTTTTCAGCTTTGAAGGAATAATTAGTTTTAAAAATATAATCTGGTGCGTGAGTCACTGAATTTACAAGGAAATCCACTTTACCCTTAAGATAACTCAAGTCATAATTACTAATATTAGGAAAATTATTGGATAAATACGCCGAAAAGTGAACAAGCTTATCACTTTCGATTTTCGACCTACATTTAGAGTATATTGATCTATCTAATATTCCATTATGTTAGAAATTATTAAGAATCGAATAATGATCAGAAGTAAATGAACCATCTAGAACATCCTAATTGAAATGTAGCGCAAGAGTAGAACATAAAGTAAGATTGAAAAAGCTTGTCCTGATCGACAGATTCTAGTTGGAATCCTGTAATTTCAAAAAAGGTAACCTACTGTGTATTACCCGTGTTGTCACTCTTAGAAGACCCAAAATTATGATGATGCACATTAAAATCGCCACATATAATAAAAGGATAATTAATCTGTGTAAATTAATTGATACAATCAAGAAATTATTAATTACATTGCATTGTGCGATAGGTAGAAAAAATAGCAGGGTAAATAAACACGATATCATGAAATTAACACAGGAATCAATAGAGATCGGGAGAAATTTAATTGACTCATGAATAAGAATGGCGACTCTCTCTAACCCATCATTTCTATCTTATCTTAGGATGTTATAACATCTAAATTTAATGTTTATTAGTTTATAGTTAGTTTATAGTTTATACCAAGTTTCGCACAAAACAGCTATATGGACATTGTATTTCAGCACCATATATTCTAATTGTTGACGTTTTGAAACAGCCCATTGTGAATTCAATTTACAATTACTTGTAAATCAATCAAATAATCCGAAGAAACGATTGGAATTGTTTAAATGTTACCTTTTCAGCATTAACTTGAGCATTATCTAAACCAACATTTAAATCAGTTACATTACTTCCATCTACAGAAGTAATATCATTCTGAAAAGCTAACCATTCCATACCTCAGGCGTGAAGCAAATCACAGCACTGAATGACCAAGCCTAAATTGCAGTCAATTGAAGGATGCCCGCCATGCGCTCCTAGGGCACGTAGAGTGCGAAATTCAAAAATAGGAACAAGTGAATGGAAATATCAGTTTTAAAAAAACTTAAACGCGAAGAAAACTAAAAACTAATAACTATAAATAAAAATATGGGGAAAGAAAAAAGAATCTTGAACTTAACTGAGCAACTCCTTCTTAACTATCTCACCCAACACCGTATAAATACAAATAATTATTTCCTTAAAATCTACAGCTTCGGTTGTAATACATTGTTGTAGAGGGTATTAAACAATATAGGTTTTATTACAAAACAGGCGATCCAAATCAGGTCTTAATGAAAGTCCTACATACTGCAATGAAACATATCACATTCATATAACAACATATACGTATCACAAATGAGAATCTACGGCAATCTATTTTTCTTGACGAAACCTGGATCTTTCAAGATGGTACTATAGGAAAATCTTAGCAAGGCGAAACTAAAAGTTAAAATGTTAAAAATTGGTGGAAAAAGATATGCAGTTTTACATCCTGGAAATAATAATGGATTTATACTAGGAGCAGTAGCATTTTTATCCAAGAGTAAAAAGATACTACCATGGAGATATGAATCGTGATTATGATTAAATGTGTATATATTTTCTGTTTTTTTAAGAAAGGCATTACTTAAATACATTTATAGTACTAGGAGCATCCCAAATTGATAAGTACTGTAAGTACTTTTACCGATAATAATTTCAACTATCAAGGGTATGATTTAAAAGATCGAAACATGATATACCACCCATATCATGATGACGTCTATCTTTTATTGTATGTTTCTGTACGTTGAAGGTGAATGTTGGGGGTGTTGGAGGCAACGTTTGTATTGTGGTAATATTGAAAATGTTATATAGATATTGATGAAATTCGAAGCAAAAAAAAAGTTGTCGGTGCATTTTTAAATGAAAATTATGCTTTTCTGCAAATGTATTATAAATTAGATGATCGCTCTTTGCTTAAAAAAAAGTAAATTTGTAATGAAGCCTGAGTATAGTTAATGTTTCGACTGAAACCGCAAACGTTTTAACAGATACCACCTCTTTACCGAAATAAACATTGAATTCAGTAACTGAATTGAAAATTTCAAACTCTATATCGTTTGTTAAATACCCTAATTCAATTGTTACCACTAGTAGTGATTGTTTAATGTTATTTGCAAGGCAACAGTATAAATATAGGTACTTACTACGTATTCGTTGTTGCTACCTTCGTTGCTGTATGTTTCACTTTTTTCACTGACTGAAGACAAAGTTTCTCCGGTCACGGTATCATTATAACTGCTAGGAGCATACATTTCAATTGTTGCTGATTTGCTGTTTTGAATGTTTTGATCTAAAACATAAAAAACAATTAATTTTTAATCTCTAAAGTTATTCATTCATCGTACATTCTGATATTAAAATTTTAAATTAAGAATACGTCAGAGCGCCGACAGTTCGACTCTCGATTCAGTATAAGTATTAACAGTTACTTATATAATAGACTTTATCGCGTCGAAAAAGTTGACTTATTGATTCTTATTCTCTTTTATTTTCCTCGCAATTTGTGTTTTCGATAGACAGAAACGTCGGTCCCGTTGAATTGAGTTATCGAAATTCCACTATATTCTCAAAAGAGTACATACTACTCTTCTCAGCTGGCCAAATTCAGGTTTGTTTCCGTGACTCTATCTGATATTTATTTATTTATTTATTTATTTGTTATACTTCAAGTGAATATAAATTTAATTATTTTCAATAGCACTGTACAAATGGTACACCTATTGTGTTCTACTAGAACTTCCTCTGAGTCCGACATAACGGCGCGCAGATTTTGATCAAATAGATGTAAAACAAAAGAAATGAATAACCGATGTGTTCGAATATATTTTGTGATTAGTTTTCAATATTTACTGACATAGGTATTTTTTAGAATCAACTAACTTATACGGAAAATCATTTAACGATTATATTTTTAATACTTTACGGGATTTTTATTCTTCTATTCTCACTCTCTTAATAGAGCGTTCATTGCCTATGGTCTTTCTTATTTTATTGCTTGAATTAATAAAAATAAAATTAACACTTCTTTCTTGTTGTCATAGAATGCTGGGATTGGTCCGAATACCGCGAGATGTTTAGCATTTTGAGACGAGACAACGTTGTGTTAATGTACATCAGCACAACGCAATCGAACAGGTAGCACAAAGTTAGAATAATAGAAGCAGCATCGCACACAATTCACTGTATGTTGGTTAAAATAGTACGACGTTCACCACAATATATATACCAAAATAATAAACAATTCTTTTGTTGTAGTGCCTTTTCTATATTAGTGATAGATAGTCGATAACTACGGAAGTATTGAAATTGCTACTACTAAACACGTTCAATCTTATTTTCCTCCTATTCATGGGAAGTTCGAGATAAATATTTTTGTTTATATTGACTTCACTTGCAAATATAAACAAATGCTTCTACTACTGTAACTCTGACACATACTAATGCAACTAAAAAAAAAAATGTACTCTGTTAGCAAAAGTAAAAACTATAGAAGACATTTTTCTAAATTAACTAGAAAAATTCATTGTTGATTTCACCTCACGCTATTTTTTGATGGGAATATTTCCCACTTAATCATCTTCAACTTAAACTTATTTGAAAATTACCAAAGGAATTACCTACTTAATGATATCGCAAACGAACCTCTTATTCCCTTTACTCGTTTTTTATAAACACAACCAAGAACCAGACCAATATTGACCAGCAACAAAGTAACACCTATAATTGACACACTGACGATCACTATTTTGGGTAGATCTTGTTTCTCGAGAAGGTCTTCAGGTGTAATTTTTTCCGCTGAGTCCATGAAAACTAAGTAAAAAAGATAACAATATTTAATTACCTGTCAAACGTTTCTTTGATCTTCTGTGTAAACAGCACCCGATTAGTAGAACATTCATTAATATTAGTGCAGTTCCCACTACCGTACCCACAATAATTAGTACGCCAGGGAAATCCTTAAAATTCTTCTCATCCAAACTGGGTGAATGGTAGGACGGAGGTACTTTATCTAATAGTGTTACACGTTAGTTATTTGTTAGTTAGAGCTACACATATCATTTTGTCATGCATATCAAGCAAAATGGGTAAATGGGCAGTTGTCATTAGCATATAGCAAGCCAAAATAATTCTTTAAGTTAGTTGCAGCTGATAAAACTTTGCTGTTTTACCCGAGTCAAATGCGACTGTAACATGTTTAAGTCAAGTGTTGACGCAAATTTGAATTCAATTTAGAGCAGAATTAAGTGCAAGCGTAAAAGTGTTATCAATTCTATCAGCCCGATTTAGATAATTTCTCTTGAATATAGAAAGTACTCTTTCTGTGTATGACCACGGGCAACGTGAAATCCACGAATTACTAAAACTTAAATTAATCAATTTTTTCGTGACTGTTAAACTACAGATTGTATAATTAAAATATATTGGTTTTACAATTCTTTATATTCTATAGTTTCGCAAATTAAAACCAATAACATTTCTTGAGTGAAGTGTACGATTATAAATATATTCAATATGTATATATAATAAAATATCATATTTCCAATGGTAGTAAATAAAAGTTAACTATTGAATATGTGTTTCTACGTTCCGTCGTTCTTATTGAAGACAAATAAAAATGGAATACATAATTTATTACAAATAGAGTTACATTGAAGGAAAAGAACGAATAGATGTAAACTACAGTACTTTTATTTTTAAGAAAATTAAAATAGGCACTTGTTACAGAACGGTTTTCACACAAATTATTATTCGTATATAAGATGAACATAACATATGTTAATTTAAGCGGAAACAGTTTGAAGGGATAATTCAACTGAAATCAACAGGAAGTTAATTGTGTAACCACCAAAAGGAAACAAAAGTAATGTAACGAATATTACAAAAACCATAGAATTTAAATCAACATTTGATACTAATACGTGTTCATGATTTGATTTCGATTATGAAGATTATAACTTTGTGTTAATTGTATATTTAAATGTATAAATATTCAGTATACTGATTCGATAACTAATTGTATATATTTACTTAATTTGTTGTTAATGTTTACAACTGAAACACAAGTTAAATTTTCATGACTGAAAACGCCTTAAGAATCTATTTGACCTTGAATTATAGCAGTCAAACAAACAGTTGGTAGGCAAATCTGTAACTAGTTCCTAAAGAATATTAAAATCCTTAAAACAAATGGAGATAACTTCTATTAGACCTATAGCTTTTCCATAAAAATATCAAAATATATAAATACTAATAATATTAAAGCCGCGTGGTTTGTGAATTCGGAAATAGAAAACAACAATACTGCTTGGCAAAATGTCGATTTTTACATTTCAACATTTTGACTTTAACATTATTTCTATTTGTCTTTTAACATAATTCAGTAATTATTCGCCTAGTCGAAATCGATAGCTAGTAATGAAATGAATTCTATTGCGGTACAATTTGTATTTTTCTTAGCTTATATATGTCGATTACATGTAGTAGCTGCACATTTCTCAGGTATCCATAATACTAATATTAATTTTAATTTTTTATATGACGTTTTAATTTTTAATATGACTGCTATCCATTGTCGTATTTTAAAACATCATATTAAGACAATGGATAGCAGTCCAAACTGTAATAAAAGAAAATACTGCTAATTTAGCTGTCCATGATATTAATGGAATTAATCATGGAAGAAACATCTGAGAAAAAAAAAACATCTGTCAGTAGACATATTTCCGCCCACTGCGAGTACTTCTCAACCTTACAGCGCTATTTTCCTCTCAGGTTATACTTCGGAACAGCAAGCGCAGTATCTCCTGACGTCATCTTGTACTAAGAGATACACGCCTGTCGTCTAGAAAACGGCGATAAAAATAAAGGGAATGTACTCGAAACAACACTGATAACGCCAGATATAAATATTGTTGGTTAGCGTTTCCTGTGAATAATTCGATCAATATCTTGAGAGCTATATTAGCTTTATTTTGATTATTATTTCTAGGCACTCTCATGTTTCTAAATTCAATTTTGTATAAATTTCTTGATAATCCCTAAATAACAGTATAATAATGGCGCTTGATAAATTGTTATCAAAACAAACTTTCCAAGATTCGTAACCAAAATTTAGAACTGAAAGTAAAGCTTTATAACAGGACATTGTTACAAAACGCATATTCTAACGCCAGTCATGGATCATATTTAGCTTCAGCGTGGTTTCGAGAAATAAACCACCCTGATGACGCCGGGTAGACAGAAACATGTCTGTGTATTGGAGTACTTTTTTTTCTTTTTTTGTTGCGTTGCCGTGAATTATTCTATCAATAACCATCAAGAAGCTAAATACTACGGTATCAGTAAGAACGCCAAAGGCGAGAAGTTTGAAGTTTGCATTTCAAGAGAGGTTGTCTCTTCACAAAATATACAACATAAATAAAAGTGGATTTACTACTGTTCCAGAAACGAGCAAAATTATTGAAATAAAAGGGAAGAAGAACATCTGAAGAAAGGGGAAAAGCTACATGTATGAATGCAGCTGGGGGATATATCTCACTCATGCCTATTTATAGCGAATGGCTCCAACACTAGAAGTTTAATGAACCTACCGGCGTACTGTACGCTTGCTGTAAAACGAAATCTTTTCAGAGTATGGTCTAAGAATTACAATGTTTATGCAGAGCCGATTATGGCCTGCCAAGAAAAGCATACCCATATATTGTCCTTCCACATAATGGATTTTTCTGATTATACAACATAAATGTACCTAAAAAGCATGATCGACGCATGTTTTCTGCGGAGCGGTATTCTTGTTTTTATTGTCATTATAGTAAACAGTTTATATATGTAGCTATTGCAGCAAGAACTTTCAGCAAATCAATCTATTTTCTTGCAGAAGTAAATATGTGTTATTTTATTAGTCTAATTTATTAGTTCCATTTAAATAAAAAGCAAAATGTGTAAGCCATTCAGCACAGCAAAAATACACAGTTTTAAATAAAACGATAACTTACTTGATGTTTTGGCAGTAACGATATCTGGCATGTACCTACTATTTCCTAGTTTGTTCATCGCCATTATCGAAAATACGTAGCCGGTGTTTATATCTAACCCTTTGACAGTATACTTTGTTTCACTAGATAGAGGTACGTCTTCGTATTTATAATTTTCGTCTTGCATTTGCCTATACCGGACGCGATAACTAGCGACCATACCCCCGTTAAATCCTGGTATCCAAGATAACGTTACCGAGTCATGAGTAACATTTACAATATTTAACGAAGAGGGAATATCAGGAGCAGATGTAATCTCAAGCCTCGGTGAACTAGTGGAAAATCCCATTTCGTTTCTAGCCACGCATTCATAGTTTCCATAATCAGCAGATGTAACGTGAGTAATTATTAACGTAGACTCGGATATAAGTTGATCAATCTGAAAATTATAGAATAATTTGTTAAAGACCCAATGTTACAGAAAGTTTGGAAAGTATATTTTAGTTTTAAGACCAGAGCAGTTGATGAAATAACTAAAAGTAGCATTGTATATATTCTAAAAAGCTTTAAAAAATTATTTCTAATATTTCTTTGAAGTAATAAGCAGGTAGGGTAGCAATATTAAGAGAAACTCGTTTGCAACGTTATCAACGTTGTATGATAATACAGGGATCCACAAAAATTTCACCCACAATTCGTCACCTGAAAAATTTACTACTACATATTCACTGAACACATTTCCCTGTTCACAATTTATTCGGTGGATAATTACAGTATATGTATAGGACGTATACCAATGTAATTTAAATCTAACAAAAATCCGATGAAGTTAATTATAAATTGAGATAATATTGTACCTCCAACCATTCGTAGGAGATATTTCTTCGTTTGTGGCAAAGGTGTGCAGCACTAAAAGCATGGAATACAATACACTGCATGCAGGGGGATGGCTTTAATTTAACAAATACAATATACTACTGGTTTAGTAAACGAAAAGACTTTATCAAATCTTACTTGTTTAAACGTTGTATAGTATTTTCCGGTAGTATTTGCAGATATAGGAGAACCATTCCTTGACCAGGAATACCTTGCTAAAGGAGATGCCTGACTACGGCAAGTAAGTTTACCCATATTTCCAGCATCACTGGCAAATTTTAAGTACATTGGCGATTGATCCATTTCTGGTTTATGTTTTACGATTAGTAGAACATTCCTACTAGATGTTTTACCGATTCCATTATTTACACTGCATTTAAAATTTCCCATATCTTCCCGTGCAACTTTAGATATCCTAAGGTATGACGTTCCATTCTTATCGTACATAACTGAAGTTTTTGCATTAAAATCAGGTATATCGTCACGACTCCAAGTAATCGTATCATCGCTAATAGGGTTTCCTTCGGCTGTACACGATAGTGTTGCGTCTTCTTCAGGTTTGACGATCACGTTTTCGCTAACTGCAGTGATAGCCGCTGGAACTGAAATGTGTAAAAAAATTAATTACTAGAGATGGGCAAAGGCAGGTGAAATTATTATTTTTTTTTTTGCAGCGACTAGATAAATTCGCTTATATTCGCCACATAAAAATAGATTCGTGTTGCCTACTGGTGTCCCCAACAATCGACAAAACACGAGTCTGTCTAGTCAGTCTAGTCTTCAAAAAAGTAATAATTTGATTCGCCTTTGTCCCCTCTATTAATTACATTGTTGAAATAATTATCAATCTATTCATATAGCAAAACAAACTCAAAAAAAAAAGAAAACGAGAAAATAACACTTACATTGAACAGTTATATTGATGTTAGCGATAGAATTGCCTTGGGAATTTATTGCTTCGCAAGTATAGACTCCCGCATCGAATCGACTCAGTTTTGTTATATTTAATGTAGGACCATCTGATATGATTCTATCGACACCGGTTCTAGAATCTCTCTGCATTATGGGTAAGCCATCTTTAGTCCAAGTATAGGATATTTTCTGAGGATTACCATCAGCTTTCAAAGACATAATTAAAGGTTCACTTTCAATGCCCGTAACAACTTTCTCATTATCAGGATCAAATACTGGTTTATCTACAAAATAGCAGATGTTGCAATCATGTCGAATGCATTCAAGTAAAATACTGCTTTTTTTTCAATATCAATCAATTTTTTGCTTTTATAAATTAAATAATAGATAGAAACAAATAAATTTATTTAATCGCGGAAGATCTATGCCGATCACAAGTTGCTTCGTAATCATTCATCTTTATATCTTTTTTATTACTCACATAACACTTGTAATATTAAAGCATCATGAACAGATCTCTGCATAGCTTCATTTGTGGCTTGACAGGTGTAAACAACTCCATTTAGTTGCTCTGTAATATTTAGTTTTATTTCAATAGAAGACACTTTGCCACCATGTAGCCCTGGTTTGGTCGTATTAACTGCTCCTTGGACTGGTATACCTTCTCTCCACCATGATAATTTTGCTGGTGGATTACTTGAGCTGGAGTCGCAGGTTAAAACTGCTTGCGTGTTCGGTTTAAATTCCAGAGGTTCTTTTCTTATTTTTACAGTTTCTGGTGGAACTACAAATAATAAATGTCATACTTTTCAGAAACGTATTTGAATTAATAACATACATAAAACGCTCATTGTAATTGTTTCAAATAATGGTATCTCAGTTGCTGAATTAGCCGCTTCACATCTGTATCTAGCTTCATTATCTGTTACATTTGCTAATATTGTTACTTCTGCAGTAACTGATCGATCGTTTTTTCTTAAAGTGGAGTGAATCTACAAGATGATATATAGTAGTTGCGATTATAATAATCCAGTACTTCATAACAGACCTTTTTATCATTTTTGTACCATGTCAGTGTAGCTAGAGGATTGCCTCCACTAGATGTACATGAAATTTTTTGCACACTTCCGACATGGATAAAGTGTCCTTCAGTGTAACCATGAATAAATGGTTGGCTGGGCGGATCTACACGTATGAAATGGTATGTAGAAGAAATAAAACATAAATAAACAATAACTTACATAGAACGTTTATCGTATGTGTTGAAACTACATTCTCAGTTAACTGCATATTCAAGCCATGGCAAATAACCACAAGACTTCTTTTGTTTGGTTCTACCATTGCTGTTATATTTGATGTGGTAATCCAACCTCCTTCTGGAGATACAACAGTTCTCGATGTCGCATTGCGAATTTGTTTACCTGCTACCATCCATTTTATTTCAGCAGGGGGGTTGCTGTTTGCTGTGGTACATGTTAAGGGAACTGGATCGCCTACTCTAGCCTCTGTTGGTCCTGATATTGTAACATGGGCAGGAGAAACTGATAACATTAAGTAATTTAAAGAAATATTAGTAATACCAAAGATCGTTTATTTATTAAATTATCGTAAATTGGTAGGAAACTGTGGATTCATTTGAGCAAATTTAAGTATGTGAAGTTGATAAGAACTAAAAAAGCGATATTATCAGTGGCTTCGATTTAATGTCATTAACTACGTAGATTTATATATAGATTAAAACTACTAAAAGTATAGAAATCGACCGAATCATTTTGTAGAGTTACATATAGTTTAATCAAACCATTATTCAAAACAGCTAAGCACATATTCTAACAAGAATGAAATCCTTTTTCCTTGATAACTGATGAATTAAATTATTTAGAATTCGTTAATTCCCAAACAAGTACATACTACAGATGTTCGCGCAAACACATTGTAAATCTTGCAAATTGCATGCGACAATTTACAACATGTTTTAGCTCATTACACATACAACCTGTTTTAATCTTCTGGAATTGTAAAATTGTATAATCTATAAATGGCATAAACGTAAGGTTTCCTGAAAACATAATATACACCATGTAACGTCTCTAAAAAAGTATTTTTTTATGTCGGCAAGTAGCCAGTCAGACGCTTTATTTATTATTTAAAATAGAACATCCTGTATATTATTACATTTTTGGTTCCTCCGTATAAAAATAAACCAATGAAATATGGATTATAATTGCTTGTAAGTGTAAAGATATCTATTTCCTTCAAAATATCAAAATATTTAACTTTTTTAATCGTATCATATATTGTTTCTATGTCTACTACTTTTCTACTTGTTGTCAAAGGCAAGTCTTATATTTTGACATTGTCTCTGGAGTTACTACCATGCTACAGTAAACACATAGAAGTTGACGTCCTTAAACTAGTGATCCAAAATTTAGGGGATTTAAATAGAGTTAAGTAATAGATACGAATTTATTAGGAAAAACTAAGAAAATCTAGTACTTTAGTTAATACATACATATGAAAAGGAATACTTACATAAAACTGTCATATCTATCTCAGCTTTCAAGGGAGCTTTTGACATTATATTGCTAGCCTCACATTTATATCTAGCCTTATTGTCACTAGCATCCGCCGTAAATGTATATACATTTTCGGATATTCTGCCAGCAGTCCGATATGCCATCCTAATCTGCTCGCCGTTTTTATACCATATAAGCTGTGCAGGCGGATTACCTCCTCTACTTCTGCATATCAACTCAACTGTTTGTCCTCTACGAATTGTTTCGCCTTCAGTATAACCTTCGATATATGGTAAACCAGGAGGATCTACAAGAAGCATGAGAGATACTTTGTATGTAAATACGTACTAGTCTTATAGAATTGGTCGATGCGTATGTGTATGCTAAACACAAATATTTCCAGTTTATCTAACTTGTGAAGTTCCACTTAGCAATTGGTGTTAACTTGTAGTATATGTACAATACTCTAAAAAAATTAGGGGAATTTTACTCCAATTATAGCATAAATTCACCAAAATTAGAAGGAAAATTCACTTCCCGTTTGTGAAAACAAAAGTGGAGTAATTTTATTGTAAAGGATTTGAATTCAAAATAAAATCCAGCCAAAATATTAATCTAAGCAGCTACTTAAAACAGTTCTTGTATACGTTCTACGTATATGCGTAGAGCTGTGTATCGTAAAACCTGGCTAACCCAAGTTATAGCCTGGTATTTTTTCTGATGATAAGCAAATTATAGATGCATAAACTTTTATTTAGAAGTAAATAAAGAAGTTGTGACATATCAACAACCAATCACGACAAATCAGCAAGTAGATAATAAAGAAATAAAAAAAGTATTAGTAATAAATGATGATACTAACCTAATGGATGCCACTCAAAAACAGTTTCTCACGTTCACATCTTATGTTGTATACGTAATTATTTACAGTGTGGATTTACCAAGTTAATTTTCGCTATCAATTTAATTTGAGACTCTTTCCAAAAAAAAATACTGATATTATGCCAGCACACAAATTACGATAGTTTCCTCAAACACGAATATATTGTTTCTTTTGAAAGTACTCTTTTCAAAAGAAACAATACATTTGTACCTATGTTTGTACATATTTCTTGAATACAAACGTTTTGCCCTATTGCATTATTTTAAGGTCTTACTTAATTTACACATAATAACTGGAGCGCAACTACCTCGCTTGCCTTCCAGTGGTATTTGCTATATGTAATATATATCGCAGTGGGAAATCGATAAGTGTCGGAATTGAACGAAACGGATTAAACATGTTAAAAATTCATAGAAATATATCAAACTGCCTCCTTGCCATCAGGGTAAACACGTATTTATGACAATTTCAGGCTTAATATACAATGGTAAAGAAATCAGCTGTTTAGTTTGCGATAAAGGTTCATTAATTTGGAAACTATTATTATTATTATTATTATTATTATTAGTATTATCATTATTATTAGTATTATCATTATTATTAGTATTATTATTATTAGAGTAGTACTATTATTATTATATTATTAGTACTATTTAGATGGAAATCGGTAAATTTTCGCCCGACAACATCGTAGCCAAGATGACAGCCAGCGAACACTGCTGGACAAATTTGTCGCGGTATGTGCACCACGCACCAATAGGCGATCTGCGCACCAAGAAAGATCGCACCATGGAGAGGCAATTGTAGTCATTCCAAACATCAACGGAGAATGGCCCTCTCACAGCCAACCACATAGACCCAGTCCTAAGTAATGTGTTAAACGGTCCCGGTCGAGGAAATAGAATATTTTAGTTGATAGTCCTCTTCTGAGGAGTCCAATATAACATTCTAAATGTTATGCGTAAATACATTTCGCCTCCGCCAAAAAAAAATATTATTATTATTAGTAGTAGTAGTATTATTATTATTAGTATTTTTTACATTAGTATTTATTACATTTAGTCCCAAACGGGAAACCAACTGCATACAGTCGATCCTATCATTTAATAATTATGTGCAAAAATCTAGTACTAATTACGTCCGGACAACAATTGAAATTGATGTGACTTGAGAAGGGTGGTGTGAGCAGAATACTAAGGCCATTAAATTTGAATGGCAAGAATTTCGGGAATCGGCGCTAAACATGTGTGGCACGTAAAGGTATACCCAGTAATAGTATATAGTGATACTAATAAAAAACGGAAAAAAAGTACTCACTTTTATTTAAAATTCGATACTTCGTCCTTTATTCAGAACTTCTTCAAGAGTTAACTATAAAATTAATGGGATAGTCAAATGTTAAAAAATTATTTCAAAAGGTTTCTTCAAAAACCACTTATTATGAGAAGAATTTCGAACAGTGAAATGTGGCAAAGACAAACGAGAATCAACTTAAAATTGCCATTATTATTCACTAAAACATTTTAAAATTCTGTTTGAGACGGCAAGACTATTTTAATATTATATACGATTTAAAAAAAAATACGTACAATTGAAATAACAAACGATCGTAAAGCAGAAAAAAATATTTTCAATCGAAAACATAGTACATTGAGTATTGAGGTACCTTGAATTGTATTCATGTGCCTTGATTGCTGTGACATTGATATGGAACACTTCCAGAAAAAGACCACCTCACTAACTATCTTGAATGTCTAGAATAGCAACATTATCGAAATCAAACACGTACACAAACAGGTAGCTATTTTCTAGCTACCTGTTTGATTTACTCTCTCGGCAATCGTTTCTGTGTTGGCTAATTCGATGTGTAGGGCATTGGTACGTCTAATCGACATAACTTTCACCGCCAATTCTTACAAATAGAATTAATTTTGAATAGAAGAGGAACTTTGTTATTGAGAAGCAAATTTCTGACTACTACAAATAGTTAGTATTCTACAAGTTAAACTGTTAATTAATGAGTGGTAGGCATCTAAATTTAATTTCATTTTGGCACGTCCTCATTTAGATCATCAAGGAATAAGTAGTGGTTTAGGCTTGAGTTGTTGGCAAAAATATTAAATAGCTTTTTTTTATTAGAAAATAAAAATTGTCGATCCGAAATATGTGCGACCCTGTTTTGCATTGTTGTCACGTTATTCAGTTTTTGGTTCTTTCAATGGCTGGTGATATCAATCCAAAAATTATTGTATAGTGATAGCATAGCTTTTGCATCTAAAAAGGGAATACTGCTATCTGTTTCCTGTTTTACCGTAAACTAAAGATGAGGGTTGGACGTATTGAATAAAACTCGAATGGGCACTACCACGTCACTTAGGAGGGTATAAATTAAAGGACCCTTACTTGAAAATAACTTGTTTAATAATAATAGTAAGTGATTTATAAAGAGTCCAAACGATGTGCCCGACCAGTAGCGTCGATGCGAGAGCAGAGTGGGGTAAACTCCGCTCTCGCATAAGTAGTAAAAATAAACGATGCATTTAGTTGCCGTTCTAACGTGTTAAAGTATACGTTGAAAATGTTGCGAGGTCGTAAAAATAATACGTCAAATCGGTTGTCTGCTACCGTAGTAAATAAATTTATACATCGGTTTCCCGATTTAATATATGACGGTAAGGCAGTGAAATGTTTAGTTTGTGAAACAACTTTATTATCTTGGAAAGTGAGTCAGTGTCAAAGACATATAAATAGTGACAAACACAAATTGAAAACGATTAGACACAAATCATATAATGAATTTGTGGTTGATTTAACAATGATGTTAATTGCGACCAATATAGCAATACATAAAGTCCAACACCCAATGTTTCGCCAGTTTTGGAATAAATACAATCCTACGTGGAAATTACCATCTAAAAATACGCTGCACAATTACGTACCATCAGTGCGTGAAAGAATTGTAAATTTTACAAAAAAAACGGTGAAAAATAAATACCTTTGGTTGACAATGGACGAACCTACAGATATTAAAAAACAGTCCATCCTATCCATTGTCGTAAGGACGCTGACCCCACAAGGATCTTCTGACCCTTATTTACTAGCCTGTAAACGAATGCAAGATTGTACTGCCACGGCGATACGTAGTGTATTAATAGAAACACTACACAAATTTGAAATTTTACCGGAGCAACTGTTAATGTTAGTTACCGATGCTGCCGCGGTTATGTGTTCCACAGCAAAATTACTCAAAACGATTCAACCAAACCTGCTGCACGTCACATGTTTGCTTCACGCTTTACACCTTGTAACAAACATTATACGTACAAGTTATCCTGATGTGGATGAACTAATAGGACAAACGAAAGCGGTTTTTCTTAAATCTCCGAAACGTATTCGCCTATTTCATTCGCAGTGTCCTGACATACCCGAGCCGCCGCAACCAATTCTTATACGATGGGGTACGTGGTTAGAAGCAGCATTCTATTATTATAAACATTTTGAAAAAATTAAATCAGTAGTTTTACAACTAGACGGCAAAGAAGCGGCTGCAATAAGGTTCAATTTAAAAATCCTCAAGTTACAGCAAATTTAAAAATTATTTACGACAGTTACGTTCCAATAGTGGATGCAATAAAAAAGTTACAGAACAGTGCGCTGTCCTTATCGGACTCATTAGCAATTATTGACCACGTAGAATTAGCGCTGCATATCCTTGATGATGAAAAAAGTGTTTGTGTTCGTGAAAAATTTAATAGTGTATTAGATAAAAATGTAGATTTTACAAAATTACGGCAACTTTTTACCAATACTGAAGATACGTTGTACAGATACAAAGAGCACTTTAACTATGCAAATATAACATCTCTCAACGTCGAACAATCCTTTTCAGCATATAAGCATTTATTTACGTCGCTACGTACAAACCTTTCCGAGACTAATACAGAAACATATATGATGGTGCAATTACTTCATGGCGCACATACGGATATTTCTGCAACAATGTAAACATGTTAGGTAAGTTATTTATGTTTTTTCTTAACGTTTTGTAAAGTAATTCAATATATTTATTTTTAAATAAGCGCACTGTTATTCTGGCAAACTCTCCACGCAACGCCAATGCTCGGGCACATCGTTTGGACTCTTTAGTGATTTAAAATATATCTGATACCGTAATTTCTCATGATATTTCCAATTTCTTTGTCTTTGGGTCCAAAGTTTGGTGTTTCCCTTAAAAAAAACTTAAACACAGGTCACGTTTTTAGCTGATATAGAACATATTATTAACGATACACCGGTAGACTCTACAAACGCCATGTTCTCGTCACATTTAAAAACCATCTTCTTATTTATTTTCATTAAAACAAAACAGTTTAAAATGTCACCCAAACATTATCATTCTAACAACTGATATATGTGGATATACGGTTGTTATAATGAATACTACAACCGAAATAATTAGTTCAATTAATTCCACAACTTTTTATTTCCTGTAATTTATCAAAATCCTTATCCTAAATTTTATCCGATTTACAAAAAAAATTTTTTTTGTACATCAATAGTTCTCGGATTAGTCCGATAGTAAAAATAATTCTTGATGGATGATTAAATTTCAAAACATGCTTTTGGATTCCTCGGTATAAACATGCTGATAACATAATTTGCGCTGTCTGAAGCGACATGGTAGAGTTCACTCAAGTTTTGTTTAATACGTTCATTTCTCACCTCCAATTCACAGTAGAATAAAAGGTAGATGGAAGTATCCATTGGATACAGGAGTTATTAATAAACAATAATTTTGGATTGGTACCAAAAACCAACTGCGTTAGGCAAGTTTATCAATTTTTACTAAAACCATTTAAAGAACGAAAAACTGTGGTAGCAATTAAAAATAGAGCTGCACATATTTCGGACCAACAATTTTTACTTTTTAGTTTTAAAAAACTGTTTGGTATTTTTGTCAAGAATCGCTACTTAATAAACTGATTTATAATACAAACCTCTTTGATGGTCCAACCGAGGACGTGTAAATTTAAACGCTTACTATTTATTAACAGCTTAATTTGTAGAATAAACTAACTATTTAAGCAATTTACTAATGTGAAATAATCACTTAAGAGTCAGAAGTTAAACTTAAACATCAAATTAGCTAACGCAGAAGTCATTATCGTAAAGGTAAGAGAGCTTGTTCATTAGGCAACCACAGCCTAGAAAGTGGCCACCTGTTTGACTTGAATAATGTTGCTATTCTGGGCATTCAAGATAGTTATAAAAGTCGTACTTTCCTGCTTACATTCCACACCAATGCCATAGTCAATACAAATAACTTCAAAACAGGTACTAATCAACTTAGTAACATTTATTGCAATATTTTAATTTTTCATAAGTAAGAGTCTTGAACAATATTGATAGCAAGGACTGTGGCGTAGTATGGTAAACAACACATAGGTATCGGCAATCTCCGCACCACACAAGTTTAATTTATTACATAATAAAATAGTTTTGCTGTCTAAAGCAGAATTTTAGGTTGTGTTACTGTAATGTACTTTGGTTGTAAAGTAAATTTTAAAGAGTTTTTCTTTTACTTACAGCGAGCATCTTGAAATAATGGAATGTTTCATTATTTCAAGATGCTCGTTAACATTTAACTCTTCTATTGTAAGTAATTTTTGAAGAAAGTTTTTGAAACAACTTTTTAACACTTGTCATCTCATCAATTTTATAGTTAACTCTCGAAGAAATTTATTATGGCATGAATATTAATGCGTCAAAATTGGATCCTTAAAATTTATTTCCACAGTCGCGTTGGGATGTATTTGGTCATCTTAACAATATATAAAAACGATAATATTTTTATAACAATCAAAGCTAGCTGTCACGACTAAATGACTGCGCTGTTGCAAACCGTACTTATTTTGACAACGTTCTTCATATTTTAATCCAAATTTCTTTCAGCAGATGAGTTAAGAAATATATTTTATCATTTAAAAAAAATACGAAAATGACATTATTTTTATAACAATTTCGATAAATAATTTCTGTAAACAATCAACGTTCATCCCGAGTGATGAGCGCGTTGGTACAAACTATATTTATTTTGACAACGTTCGTCACGTTTAAATCCAAACTTCATTGGGATTTTCGGAACGCGTCTTAATAAAATAACAATTATACTATTTTTATAACAGATTCTATAAGGAATCTAAATAGGCCTGCCCGACTAAAGAACCGCGTTGTCGTGAACTCTATTCGGAGTTCATTTCACCAAATTAGAAATATTACAATATTTTTGTATTGTATCAGCAATCAAATTTGACCGTCCCGACCATGTGAGCGCGCTGTCGTAGACATTATTTATTTTGACAACCTTCGTATCGTTTTACTCCGAATTTCTTTCGACAGTCATGGTGACAATATTTGGAGATCATTTTAACAAATTATAAAAATGACAATAGCTTCACAACAGTTTCTATAAGCAATCAAAAGTTGACCATCCCGACTAAATGATAAATACGCCCTGTCGTAAACAGTATTAAATTAGAAAACTTAAAATAACTCAAAAATGTAAAGTCGCCGCGAAAATTACATAAAAAGTAATAAAAATCTGATAAACAAAGAAAACGGACCGTTGTCAAACTCTGACCTTTTTGAGCTTTTGCAGTAGGCTGGCACTTGTTTATATTTCGGGTTATAAAGGAAATCTTCTCGTCTATCTGGCGGTGCTTTTCGCATGTCGCAGTTTTAAAACGGATATGGGATTGAATAAGCACTTGTAAACGATATTTCTTCTCGGAAGAAGGGAAAGTACATGCATGTTATTTTTCGCACGCCGTACCTGCAATGCAGGAGGTAGAAATAGGCACTTGAAAAGAACATATTTTTTTTAGGAAGTAGGGAAGTACATGCATGTTTAGTTTTAGAAAGAATTTTTGCTCACATCATTGAGTCACCAGTTGATGATGAGGACCATTCCTGTCCTCAAGACGGCCGTCCCGGACTAATTATTATATATTGCTATATAATAAATTAAACTTGTATGGTACGGAGGTTACCGATACTTACATATGTTTTGTTTACCATACTACGCCACAGTCCTTGCTATCACTATTAATCGCTATCTTTCAATATTCTCGGTTGAATTAACGGGTAGATAGTATGACGTACAGTATTGGAATTAATAAAGCGAACGGCGTAAGATAGAGAGGCGATATCCACAGACACGCTCCGATTTAGCAGAATTTTTAATTATTAATGAATTATTAAGTGAACGCCATAAGAAACACTGGCTGGAATGGGCTAAAGAATATGTAAATTGGACAACTAATGACTGGGCCGAAATTATTTGGTCCGATGAATCCAACATCGAGATAGGCGAGGCACTATGGCTTTAATAATCAAATAAAAAAAACATGTTGCTAAGAAATTGATTAATTTATTGCATTAAGTTTTACATTTTATAAAATTGTGTGTTGTGTGTAAGTGGGGACACTTATCGGAGACGTAGACCAAATGAAACTTTTCTCCCGGAATATATCATCCCTACAGTAAAGTTTGTACGTGGGTGTGTTATGATCTGGGGATGTATGGCTGGCAGTAGTGTAGGGGAAATTTTTTATGCGAGAGTCGAATGAATTAGGAGCGTTATACTGTCATGCTAAGCGAAGTTTTAGAGCCTTCAATACAGATTGGTTCACTAGTAATGATGTTCCCCTGCTTCCATGGCCCTGTCAGTCTCCAGGCTTATCCCGGTAGAAAATTTGCGGGCAGAAAGCAGAAAGATCCATTTGCAAATCCATTAGAAATGTAAATCAAAACCAGAACTAAAGGAGATAACTTTTGAAGAATGAAGAAAAATTTCCGTCGATTTGTGGACAGTATACCCCAAAGAGTTCGTGCAGTAATCAAAGCCCGAGGAGGTGCCAAAAACGATTAAGAAATACTCGTTCGTTTTTAATTTCCCTGTATAACGTTTAGAATCTGAAGAAATGTGTAGGGTGCTCCATACATTTTTCCACAGGTGTATTTATCGCGATCTAGTCGTAACTAATATTTGAATGGAAACATTAAAAAAAATATTAGATACTGCATTAACTTTTCAGACCTGAATATGATATTAATAGATTTATATTGTTGTTTTGTATTTATGTCAGAACCATATTTCAGCAGATATATTATAGTAATAGAAAACGTTTCGAATTTATTGTATTATAATGAAACATGTGTAAAACAGAATTCTTTTCGTACAAATCGTATTTAGCAAGTATGCCTTATATTTAGATTTCTATACAGTACTAAGAAGAGCATAGAAATTAATCTTCCTTTATGTGAAAATACTCTTACACTATTTAGCAGAAGGGATTCACCCCATTAAGCGACAGTATGAAAAGCATACAGTCTTATTCGGATATAGTACGAAAAAAAAAATTAGGTGAAAGAAACGCATGAGTAATGCCTAAATACAAAATATTATGGTTCTATGTGCACGTAGTAACGAGAAAATGATTTTTCTTTATTCGAGTCCGACTCTGTCTTAGTTAACATATGGGAATCTCCGGCAGTCGCTGAAGCAGCGTTCGGATATCCATTTAGTATGCACATAGCATTCACCGTCATTACACGCAATTGCAATGGCATCCTATACGAATATCGAATACACCGATATGATTTTGATTTATGGCGAAACAGGACAAAATAGTCTTGCGGCAGAAAATTTGTACGCGGAACGGTTTCCCAATCGGCGGCATCCATCATCCGAGATAATTGTGAGAACCGTGTATCGACTTCGAGAAACAGGATCAGTAATTCCACGTTTCGAAGGTCGTGGCCGTCATATATCACGTAGAGTTCAGCAAGCAGAAGAGGATATTTTAAACATCGTTGAGGCGGAACCAGGCATAAGTACTACAACTTTAGCCCAGCAAGTAAATGTGTCCCAAACGACGCCGAATTGATGCCTGTATTAGAGCTCACGGTGGACATTTCGAACATTTTTTACATTAATAAATTATTTTGTCCTGTTTCGCTTAGATCGGTCCTTGTTAGGACCACCACAAATTTCATAAGAAGAAAAAGAATGTATAACTACAAATAACTCAAAACCCGACATTTCGGATGCATTAACTTTAAACATTAAGAACGCAAATCATATGGTTATCGGCATATTCAATGTAAACACATAAACACTTCGACATCCGCTGTACGACAGACTAATGCATTTCAATAGACTATTCACTATTCATAGCATCTACAATGCTTTATCGATTTTTGTTTGCATCCGGGTTAACTTTGATTCATCAGCGGTATTTGTATAATATAGGAGAAACAAAGATATGGACCGGCTTTACCTGCATTTTGGGCCCTAAAATTTGAACAAAATGTATATGTTACAAATAAATGTCTTTTTAAATTTTCAGTAACACATTGATAGGTAGTCTTCAGATTTCGGTAGCTTACGTGCTATTTACAGGTAACCCTGTATATAAGTATATAAGGACCTGGCCTGCACTTCTCGTTTATATTACAAATTCATGTAGCTATACAAATACCTTTGTGATGCAGAATAACTGGAAAAAATTATATCCTTAAAGTAACACATGTTAGGGAAAAGCAAATTTGAAGTGACACATAGGTAATGCAATGATCTTTCCCTCTAGGAATAACTTCCTCCGAAAAATTGAAAAGTAAGTAATTGTATTCCAAGAACACTGGGAAATTTGGATTTCACGGAAGTATTGAATATCCATATCAATTCTGAAAATCACAAGCACGCTGCCCAAGATTTACTTGTATCACATAGCCTTAGTCTAGTAATAGTAACTCTAAATGCTCAACTTATCAAATATTATCTTTGTGATTCTGGTTATTTTCACCACAATTAATTCAATTATTACATATGTTCTTATGACCTTTCTTAGGCATTTAAAGTTTATAACTCACTGTTTTGCCGGCAAATTTAAATTTTTTGAATGTCAATATGACTAACTGCATATGAATATCTTTATACATATAGCTTATATAGTTTATTTGAAAATCATAGAAGTAAAATAGAAAAAATGTATAAACAACTCGTTCCATAAAACATTTGTTTGGCTCGTTGGAAAGCAATTATTAAACTGAATTACCATAGTACGTATGTATGTAGCAAATGTAGTAAAATTCTTCGCATACATACTTCTTGTTAGAAGTACTGATTTTAGACAAATCACTAATGTTTTCCTCTATACTTCTTTGCAAGAAAGAATATGAAATTATCAAGCTGGTACCTTCTGCTGGGATACGTTCGTTGTGACTTACTGCAAGTGAAAAATAAGCGGATTCTCGAGGTTCATCTAAACTACTTATACACGTCCTCATGCTAGTGAGACTACAAAGTTTACAGGGTTGGATTGTGGAGTTCGCATTAGAAAATGTCACGAGCACGAGGTAGTCAACATATTTCAATGGAATATATACTATTCAGCAAGCTACATGTAAACTGCTATACTGAGCAGTCAAATGTTGTCTTGTCAAACGTTTACTTAAAACTTGGTCTACAACACCCCCACACCAACCTGGTTCCTTCTAAAATCGCGTACCCATCCACGCTACTTTTGATTAAACGTTTTAATTTCTTTTGTAACATTACTCGTAGATGGCAATAACAAATCAAACTTAGATCTTAATTTTCCATCTATTAATAATGTAGCAAGCAGTAGTGGAGTGAAATAGATACTAGATTCAAACAGAAAACGAGCAATTAACAAATTAATATATCAAATATATTTTCTCTATAATCTTTTAAATAGTATTTTTCGTTTTCGTAGCCCCTCCCTTTGGAAAGCCATTAGTAGCAGCATAACAAAGAAACTTCTGTTAAATGTCTAACACCACTTGTAGCCAATATTTTTTATTTCTGATACAAATGCCAAAATCAAAACAAATTTCTTTCGGCAATCCGAACCTAGCACTATTTACTTAATTCAATCCATTTCGACATCGCATCTTCCACTACTCAAAAATGTATCAAAGAGGATCTAAGGATCTAAGGATCAAAGAAATCAATGTGAACCCTTGTTCAAGATTCGGAGGGCCAATTCTGTGTAATTAAACTGTATTTATGCAGATTATTAGAAAAACTAGCAGAATTTTCACAGTGAGCTGACATTTTTTCAATTTATGTATAGACAGATGGCTACTATAAATACAACCTGGCAAAAGATCTCATTTCAATCCACATGAGTAGCATGAAATTAATGTACGATGCTTTATCTAAATCATTAACTTCATCGGTATCTTCCAGAACAACATGTGTTCTACCTTTGGATTGATAATTATATTGTTTTTTCTGTTGAAAAAAAAATCGACGCTTTGTCTACAATCATATGCCACCTTGGTTTACCAAGCAGTTGATGATGAGCAGTGGCAGTCTCCGAACCCCAACAATCTTCTCACCGAACTGAATCACTTACGGAAAACCCTCCTCAACAATGGTTTATATAACAAAGATATAATCAACAAATGAATGAACCAATGGAACAGATCGAATCAGCAAAATTAAAAAAAAAACAAAATATCTATACGATTTCCAACTCTAAAGTTTTCAGAAATTGTTCCATCTACCAAAGGCAAATTTGCCCTTAGTGCCCATTAGTGAGTAGAGCAGTTTATAAAATCTCTCATTCGTGTGGTTTGATGTATATTGGCGAAACACGCCTTCCCTCAAATTCGGCAGTCGCTGAACATCATCTAGACACTGGCCACCAAATATTCAGTGCGACCTTATTACTTTGAGAATTTTCCCGCAATTACAATCGAAAAATTAGAAAGTCCACAAAAATCCTATGAATATCGATAGAAACACTTGTTACCCACAAATGAAAATCCGTCATGCGTAACGACTCATCCTCGTCTCACCCAACCAATCAGCGACAGGCTCCATCCACCGTGTGCTACTTCCTGCGTTCCCCGCAGTTGATTTTGTGTTAGCTTCGCCTCTGGCGCGGTTTATACCTTGAGTTACCGTGCTAACTGTTACTCACCACATTTTTTCCTCCCTTGAAGAAGTCCCAAAGACGTTGGGCGAAACATCGAGTTTTTCTTCAACAAAAAACGACATAATGCACCCAAACCCGGAGCACATTTAGTTTTAACTGACTCTGGCCGTGGAAATCTCCATTTCCACTTCATCGATACCTTGGTTAAAAATCTGCCACATTTTTATTTAACTCCACAAATCTAGTTTCAGAATTAAAACTTGATAATATATGAGACCATCATTGAAGTCTATAAGCTATCAGATAAACCTTTCTTCTGATTAAAGACAGAAAGTATGTGCACAATACAAACGTTTTTGTCAAATAAATGCTGTTAAAATTTCTTCATTCCAAAAATTATTGCCGCAGCTTCTTTGTTTATTTGAGAATAAATTACTTCTGAGAAATTTAATAACCGTGAAGCAAAAGCTATTGGTTAGAGCCATATTCAAATGTATAACTAATTACATTCCTAAACCGTAATTCGATCCATCAACTATTACCCTGATTCCGCTATCTGGATTAAAATGTACTAAAGTCGAGGAAGAACCTAACAATTTCCTAACACAATCAAAACTTGTTCGACATTCATTCAACCAATACCATTTTGTACTTCTTTTAATAGTGCATATAAGGGTTGCAAAACCACACACACCACCAGAATTTACCAAGAAAATATTTTTGCTTTGATGTTGGATCCGGTACGGAATATTTGTTTTAATTTTATCTTCACTAATATACACTACTTTTACAAATAACATGTCCTAAATAGGTTCGATTTTCATATACTTCAATACTCCAAAAATTATATATTTATACACTAAAATAGCTTCCTCATGGTATTGATCGAATTGTTTACGGCAAAAGCAATGTAAGGAAAGAAAAACACACTACCCACGGACATGCTTCTGCCTACCAGTAGCCATCAACCTGGTTTTGACAGTGTTCTTACTCCACCTTGATCGCTGGTTGCCTCGCAGTTAATAGCATAACATTCAAAACGACAAGCTAGACACCTCTCGGCGCACTCTGGTACAAAGAAAACAAATGCGCGCCGTTTAAAAAACAACAACATAAACCGACTGGTAGTTCCCAAGCTATCTCTCCAGCAATTCTTGGACTGCTTATATAAGCTGGAGTGTACAAGAGCGCTGTGGGAAGCTGTACATGTAGATGTTTCGCAATGGCTTACCATGATGTATAACAAAACACATCAGAAAATCCCTAAAAACAACAAAATAAACAAAAAAAAATAATGCCAAAGAAGCTTTCTCACGATATTGATGAAATTGTATTTAGTCTGTAAGAGATAGTAACTTACGAACACGAAAATTAGATTCAGAAAAGCTTTAGAGCACAACGGCTAAATAAAATTTTGGATTTTCTAAAAGCTACAGAACTCCTACGACAATGAGAAATCATTCGGAGAAGGAAATGCTAGATACCACCTTGCTATGAAAATAATAATTTTCACAAACTCTGAAACGTAATTCTACGTTCATAATTTTAATGATGTAATTTAATTTAATTGAACAATCCCTTAAAATTTTAAATGCCTTAAAATGCCTCCGATTTGGTTATTTATTTATTAATAAAACCGTACTACTATTTTCTAGTTCGAGAAGAATTTCCAAGCAAATACACATGTGTAGGTAAAATATGCAATTCGCATTTTATTTATTAATATGATCATTTAAAACAAAAAGCTTAAATTTAACCTTTCGGATACCAAATATACTAACAACCTATATTTTCTAGGTGGCGCTGAATAGAAATCATTAGCAGGTAATGAAGCTGCGCTTCTGTTAAGGGTGTTCTGCTTTGTATACATACTGTTAATAGTGGACTAGTGTTAATTATTGAATTGAATTGTGACTTGTGAAAGAAAAAACAACACTTGAAAACACATGATATTTATTTGTATTTTCTATAATCTGGTCTCGTAGTGCGTGACCTGTTTATAGCAGAATCACATCTGCCCCTTTTTTATGGTTAGAATCACAAAAAAAAATACAGGAAAGACGGTAAGGGGTGAATACCAACTGTGGTGGTTCTAGCTAGGCGGGATATTCAAATTGCTCAAAATATTTACATTTACAACACCTTAAGACATACAATGCTATATTGTTTAACATTTACCTAATTGTATTGTCTCACTGGATTTAACACTCAGTTAAGGTTAGAATTCTTCAATTTGTTACAATACAAAAGAATGATAGTAAAGAATAAAGCTACTCAACGTATATGAGTGAAGGTAGTTGCGATCCAATAAAAAAGCTCACTACAAAGCTTGTGTACCGGTGCGTGGTGTTGCTAATTGGCATAGTGTGAATGCAGCTTAACATGAAGTAACCAATATCATTAGTTAATAACATACATATCATAAAAGTGAGCTACTATTTAGCGGGTAGTACCTCTCTTCAAACACTTGAGACACCCTCCGCACCTAGAATGCGTCAGGCCTCTTAATAATGCACACCCTAAGTCACTATTATTAAGTTCAAGTTCAGCACGGCAGATTGGCTGTTTTACTTAAATTAGAATATTATAATTTAAGTCGACTCATTTTCTATGTTTTTCGACCAAGAGCATGGAGAACGTAGTAGGCTATCCATAGATCTAATGAAGATCCATTACATTCTCATCTATAGATAGCCTATTACAATGGACGTTACAATACGAGAGAATAATGTTCAATGCGCAGCATTTCATCGAGAACTGCATTGACTGACATATGAAAAATTATACATTGAAAAATTCCGAGAACTTACCAACATGCTAAAGTTAGTACGTGATATTGGACTAAATATCTTTAATAATCTGGCACTTCCGATCATACTGGAAATGGCGGACAACTTTAGTATTTTAAATTGAACATCCTACATATTATTATATTTTTGACTTCCTAATTCAATTTTAAGTTTTGTTTCATAAAGCAATTATGTCACTATTTCTATCTATATTTGAAATATTAGCGTTTTCGGAATACTTTTGACGGATAGATGAGTGCATGTGAATCTTTATAACTGTAAATGTGTAAAAATAATAATTTGCAGACCTGTTAACCTTATATGGTAATATTAGAATCCGAATAAATTTTTCGAAAATACTTCGACAATTACGTTTAAACTTTTATCTGGACAAAGTATCAAAACTTAATTTTTACAACTACATGTTTTTCTCCAGGAAAATGTGTATTGATACAATTTTGTTTCAAAGAAAAGAGTACCTAGCAACGAAAATGCCGCTTATATAGTGTTTTAAAATGCCGTCTAACTTTGAAGATATCCATATTGGGCATGGCCGTTGAGCTATAAGCAATCCAACATTAATGAAACGTTAAAGTTTTCCGTTCTAAATACGTGGGGATTTGAATTTCTCCAGTCATAAGAATTATGTTTGTTTTGGTCCGTTTTCCGCAAATTTGTCTTCCTTTGTATAGCCAATGTTATCGAACAATGATTCTTGCTCTTGAGACTACATATATTAAGATAATTTCTTAAAAACTATTTTTTTGAATTTTCGCCTTGACCAATCCGAAGTTTTTCAAATTCTATATTATTATAAAGGTAATCTCATTTAGTTTCCAATTGTAAAAAATGCCAGCACATTTAAATTATAAGACCGAAGATTATTTATAATTGTTTATTATTTACGAAGAACGCATTATTTCCGAATGATTACGACTAGCTTAAAAATGCAAAAGTTGGCAAAATTTTTTTAGAAAATTACGTAAGCTACGTTCTTACTCCATACATAAATTGGCGGTTACTTTTTTTTAAGGAAATTGTGCTGCGATATATATTTTCTGAAATATCCTGAGAGATATCAATTTTTGATTAGCATTGAATAATATTTTTATTATATATTTATAAGAGTAATTTAATAAGACAAAGAAAAATAAGTAATTACATATACATATTTAAAAAAATTAAGTTTTGATACTGTTAATTTAAAAGTTTAATCGTAATTGTCCCACACGCTTTATTATTTCGAATTCTAACTACCCTATACGGTAAACGATTCTACTACATTTCTATCCAAGTCCAAACTTCCAGTTATAAAAGTTCATTGTTGTTTTATCAAACAAGCCTTGAAATTGAATTAGGAATTCAAAAATTTAATAATGTATCGGGTGTTCCATTTAAAATAATTAAGTTGCCAACTATTTGCAATATAATCGGAAGTGATAATTAATAATATTTTAGCTCAGTAGCACATCTAGCTTTTAGTGTGCTAGCTAACTTTCAGAATTTTCTAATGTATCACATATAAATCGGTGCAGTTCTTTCCTTTTTGTCAAATTCTGACAACTTTTGTCTTTTTATCTTTTATCGAAATGGCGCACATACTTTTATAACTAGGTGGATTTAGTGAACTTATGCACGTAATCCTGGCTTTTATTGCAGTATTGTATATTACAGTATAAGTCAATCAAATTGCTCAACTACTCAGCATTCTAGCAATTTTGTTAATAAAATATAATTATTGGTAACAATTGGACATATGTTACACACGCTAATCCGAAAACAGTCACATTTAAGATATTTGTGATTTAGCTAGTTGATATGTATTTTTGAGAATCATCCAAAAATGGGCTTTCATGGTTTTCATTTTTGTATTTTTTCAAAGAAAAGAAAAAATCAAAACATACTTAAGCACCTTTCTGAGTAGGAATAAAAGAATGTTGAAAACGGTTTAGTTGAATAGTTCTATAAGAATAGCTGCTATTTTTTCAATATTTCTATTTATTTGTACCTCAGAAAATTGCTGTAACATATAAAGTACTGGCCATGTTGAGGAGAATAACAGAGATGTATTTTGTAATTATTACATTATGCCAAAGAAGTCGAGATTGTAATACTTACAAAAGACGCTTAATTGCACAGTTGCTCTCATTGGAAGATCGCTTTGTAATGCTTCATGTCTGGCCTCGCAAGTATAGTCCTCGTAATCATCTTCAGCAGTGGGTTTTAACGTTATTCTGGAGTGCGTATCGTATCGTTTAATGTTCGGGTTGCCATTTGAGCTTGGCACCTCTGCAGTATGGTCCTCGCGATTTGCTGTAAAATGACAGTTATTTGAATTTATACCGTAAAATTTAAGCGTGCTCTGAATAATTGGAACACTGATATTATTAAATATGTACATATAAAAGTTAAGATAGGTATACACTGAGTTTATATTTTATACTGAGAGACTTTTGGGGAAAATCTGTCCTAGTTCTCTTAGAAAATCCGTATTGTCTTTGTCTCTATTACCAATTATTTTGCAATAATTAGCGTATTTCGTTCTAATATAACTCCAAATTTAATAACTGCATTAGGCATCTTTATTATAGGTACTACACAGAATGTTTTCTAACTGTAAACAACCATTTTTGAATGTATAAAACTTGCTTCTTCAAATAGAACATGCGGCGTATTTTTATAGCATCATTTATATTTATATCCATTTAAGACATTACATATGTGTATGTAATTAACATGAAAGCATATTTAAATTCATTTAATATACGCAACTGCAACAAGATCACCCTCATACAAATCAAAAATCTAGGTAACTTAATTTAAGTTGCATTGATTCGAATAATTCCAACTTCGGCAAGTGCTTATATCAAAAATCACGAGACGGACGCTAGACAGAGAACCATTTTATTTAAGCATCAAACAAAGATTTAACGCCGGTACCGTACATATATGGTTTTAAAAGAGTATCTAAACTTTGTTGAAGAACGAGCGTTACGAACTGCCACGACTGCCTACCGTTGCTTCCTTCGTTTGTGCGTCATGCAGCGCTCATACAGACAGTAGCAGGGAGAATGCATACTAGAGATAGTGAAATATAATACAAATAAACGTTGCAATACTGAAAACACATCAAGGTAGCAGAATGCCCGACTCTTGTATTAGGTGCGTTTACAAATGTTGCGAATTTAAGACAGGATACAAATAAACATCGCGAAATCATATACACCAAGACACATTTATATAAAAGTACATGTACAAGAGGGAAATCTCATATTTATAATTAAGTTTTCATACATACGTACTATGTCATTTGGACAGATGCTGAGCTATTGAGCAAATAAACAACTATTTTACACATAAAAAAACCAATTGCTTCCCCTCTTCGCAAGAAATACACACCGAAGAAGACGACTAGTGGCATTGCTCTTCTAACCAGGAGAACATAACAATGGTAGTTCTCGTCTTCAAAGTGTTTAGGTAAAACTACCACGTTATGTCTTCGAATCGATTATCTATACTTAAACAATTTGTTGGAATAACGTGAATTTTGTCTAGGTAGACCTACAGTGATGAATTCACTCGGATTCACTTTGAATAATCTTGTGTAAAAAAGTTAAAGGTGGATATTACCTATGATCTAAACAGATACAGTAAAGCTTTTGATAAAATAAAATATCACGCGGGGTGTCCTACATGGATTTCATTTGGGAACATTACTTTTCAACCTGTGTATTATCAATGACATATACACTTGTTTCACGGATCTTTCTTTTGTACAATATAGATTGTGTCAACCTAGTCAGATTGCGTAAGTACTGCCCAAAAAACAAATTCTTTACACTCCCTACCCGGGAATGTCCTACCCGGGGTTTCTGGATATTATGGTACATAATAAGTTAGTAAATAGTGACCATATTAAGTATATTGTTAGTAAATGCACCAAAAGATGATTATGTCTTACATTTCTGTCGTGGAGTCAAACGTTTATAAAATTCTCGTCTATGAGGCCATTGTTTTGACAATTACTGCATTTCAGGCAAGCATTTTAGTGATCTACCTTTGTGTAAACGTAACAATTGGGCCTAACAGCCCTGTATAACTTAGTAAAAGTCTATTCTGTATTTTTATTCCACCAACCCTTACATCACAGAAATTCTTTTCATAATTCACATAACAGTCATGCTCCCTTCCAGCAAATAACTCAGTATATACAATTTGCTTGATGTACTTTATTTGTAGCTTAAGAATATTTAAAATAGTAGTTGTTTGATCAACTTTAACAATTCTATAATTTTACCGCTCAATTTCCCTCAAAGTTATTGCATATATCTCTGTGTTGTCCAAGTATTCTGTGTAATTGTACGTGTGCAACCTTAATGTTCAGAGTTGCTTATGTACAAACAATATTAAAATCGTTCTTTTGAATTTAATCAAATGCCGCACGACAACACCCAGGCCGTGGGAAATTACGAGTATCTAAATACTTATGTTTGGTAATTACTATTAGTATCATAGAACTAATAACTCACATTACTTCCTTTTTTTGTAAATAAACTTGTACGCAACAGTAATATAAGCTTCTGTATTTTCCAGTTTTTTCTTTTTATACAAAATATATATAAGTTATATCCGCTGATAAGTAGTAACTGCTTAGGATATACGCCTTGCATTTATTTTGCATTGGTGATATACGTCTCGCATTATTTCTGCAACAATAGAAACGTCTTTCAAAAGATAACAATTTTTAAAGTAAGAAGTTTTGATTCATATAAAAGACAACAGAAATAATCTTGGATTTAGTATTACCTTAGCACTGATAGATCCAGTACCAACGCAACATCGAAAGTGTTAACAAATGTCAAGTCTAATCTTTGTTAGTTATAGTCTGTATATTTTGTAAAAGTCTGTGTTTGTCGAACATCAAATATTTTTTTTTAGCTGCTGAAGAAATTCTATCCGTTAACTTACATACGTAACTGTCGATTACTAACACTGAGGTATCATAAAATAAGGTTCAAAGCGTAACGCTTTATGTCAATTTCTTATGTAAATGAAGCAAGGAAAGATATGTTGGTTCAACAAAAAGTAATGGTTTAAATAGTGGTGAGGTGTTTTAACACATGTACACATATTACACTTATTCGCAGGTTTTAATTTTACCTATTGCTTTTTTGTAAGTTAAATATTATAAACCAAAGTAATTAAATATAAATTTCAATTGTTATTAATATTATTATTATTAATACGTTTCCAATTTAAACAATTAATCGAATCTAACTTAAACAATTAATAAGCAGTTCAGATGTAATACAATTAACTTACGTATATTTAATTCCACGTTTCCTCTGTACCATACTATGTTAGCCGCTGGTTTGGCATCTCTAACACGGCACTCAAGATGGAATTCTTCATTTTCTCGAATCTCGATTTTTGAACTCGACGGATGATCTAGTATTTCTACGGAAGAAGGTGGTGCTGCAACAAACAAAAGACCAGGGTGTGAGAAATTCTCATTCGCAAGCCAATTACTGCTAACAATGGGTTGTTGTTTTCTTTAAATAGTGACATAACGACGAAACGCTACGTTCATGGTGGGAAAAAGGCAAAGCAGAAAATTGTCAAAGAACAAAGCAAGGAAGTAGAGAATTAATATTACCTATGACAGCTTGACTCATCGTTCCCATGACTTCTAGAAGAGAACGTGCATATAAGTAAATAAATAACATATGTTTCATTAAATAGTCGCATAAGCTATCTTGTAAAAATTAAAAACAGTTATAAAAAATAATGCTTCTTGGTGTGATCCATCTTTAATGTCAACGTCTTCGATTTCTTTACCTACAACTATGAATTTAAACAGAAGAAAACAAAATATTTACTAAGTAGTGTCCGAGTATTTACAAAAATGTAATGTCCAAAGTATAGACTAATAATCGTTATTTTTGAGTTAAAATGTTAACTACTCTAGATGTAATTAATTAATCTAGAGGTGCATGATAAAAATAACAAAGTAAATTTTATTACTATCGGCAAATAATCGTTGTTCTTTAACAACCGTACTTCAAAGTATTGGCACATTCCGCACTATGTAAAATATTTAATTAACATGTACCTACATATTATACATGCAAGATACCCCAACCATCTGAAAATTTAAAATATTGCTTAATGTGTAATTAGTAACGTTTTCTAGTCACATAATTTACCTCATAGAGTATCCTAAAAAATATTTCCATATAAGATGATGCACCCTGCATACTATTACGTTTTTCATTTAGTAGTTACTATATATTTTTTCTATATACATTGTAAAGGAAATCGATATCTGTAACGTTTTTACATAACGAATAGCTACGATTGCAAGTAAAAGAGCTTCGCAAGTTCTGCATTTGGAAATTACACCAATGGTTTCTGATGTCGACATAATTTGTTTACCATGACAACAAGCAAAACTGACATTGACTGTCCTAAACTGTTGACTCCAAATTTTCAGTCTAACAAATGGATAGCGGCAACCTGAAAATTCAAATTTACGTCATCGTTGATTATGTAGGTGAAGGATGACGCAAATTATTTTCGAAAAAATAAACAACAGGAGACCACAGTACTGTAAGTAGTAGTTGGCAATATTGTTTTTTTTTTTTTTTTTTTTAGTTAGTAGTGGTTGGGAAGAGATATAGAGTAGGTGGTTTGTGTTAGTAGAAAATAAAGACTTTCTTTTGTAAAAGGTATTTTATTAGAAAAATAAAATAAAGGAACTTAAAAGCAGTGTCGTGGAAGGAAGTGAACACAAGATTTCAGAAGGGGAATTCCTTGTGATGCTTTGCCGATATCTTAGTTTATTTGGACATGTGTAGTTTTATTGGTTATGTTACGAACAAAAAGCGACAAAATGGAAAAAGAGGCGGGAAATGGTCTTGTAGAAGAGGATTTTGAAGGATTTCAGAAGTCTGTAATGTTGCAGAAACTACATTTGAAAGCAATACAGAAATAAATAGTGCGACAAACACAAGCGAAACAACAAGGAGCGCAAATATAAATAGCCTATTAGCTACAATAAACTCGTTAATGCTACAGAATATGCATTTAATCGAGTTATTACAACAACAACAAAGCGGACAAATCACTACTCGCAATTTTAGCATAATGTCGGATTTAACAAAAACAGTAAGACAATTCAGTGGAAAGTTGGGTGAAAGAAAGTCATAGTTAGAAACTATTGAGAGGATGATGTTGTTACATGGTTGACCCAAAGAATTTGCGTTAAAAGCGGCTCGATTACATATAACACGACCAACATTAGATTGGTATAGAGCAAGAGTAAATAGAATTACTGATTAGAATAGAATTTAAAAAAACGTTTGTGATGGAACTAAGCTTAACGGAAAGATAGAAGAAAATGCAAAGTAGGGTACAGTAAAGAGACGAAGATGTTAGCAGCTATTTTTATACTAAGACACATCTGTGTGTGCAATTAAAGAAACCAAAGAGCAGATTGTGTTAAAGATTTGTGTAATAATGATTTCTATAAACTATAGCGGTACCGATGCCTTGTTAAATGAGTGGAAGTTTAAGAGTGGGAGTGCATTTACAACTGCCAGCAAGGTAAAATTAAAGAAAATAAAGATTCTAAAAGGCAACATATGTAGAAAATTTGATCATATAGCACGGGACTTCCTCCATTCTTAAGAAAAAAAAACTAGATCATCTGTCACGTGGTTGCTCAGGTGATTTCAAGTGCTTCACGTGTGTGAAATCAAGAACAGCCGATGTTAAACAGCTTAAGCATGAATTTCAAGTAAGTAACTCGATGGTGAGGCTAGTACCTTTAAGTGGAAAGTATTTTACTGATGCCTTGGTAGATACAGGTAGCTCTGCACGTTTAGTTACGAAAGATATAGTGAGAACATTGAATTCAGCCACTGAACAGAAAAAATGTGTAATTTATGCTGTGGGGGGAGCACCTGAGATGAAATGCAATGAATTAGGCAGATTAAAATTAAAAATAGATGATGTTAGTAATTTCTAAGCATTTTCTGTTGTAATCGGAAGAATATGGCTGGATCTGTCCCATGTTGCTCTTGTTAAGAGAAATGGAGTTCTTAAATTTGGGAACGCAAATGAAAATCCATTTTTCGCATTGCAACTAGAATCTCCAACAACATCTATAGTACTGGACAAGAACAAAGTCATACCTGCAAATTCTATTTGCTTTGTGAAAGCCAAATTGGAAAATGAAATTATTCAAGTACCTATACAAAACTATAATGACAATAATTAACATTTTAATCTGGTTGTAGATGATTCAAATTAAGAATTTTTCTTCTAATGGTAATATCAGCTACAGCATAAATGTTTCATATCGTACTAATGATGTTAGATTTATAACTATCGACAAACTTCCCTGTCATTACAATATAATTCGGAAATTAGAGATTAAGTTCTTGCCCCTAGTATAATTGTACCTTTAAGGTAAACTGCATTTTGTTCCACATCATTGGTCAACACTGAATTGTGGGCGGAACAATTAAGTAGTTTTGAGAGTACTGAAGAAGTAATCTTCCCAATAAATGTAACAGATAGATTCTTATTACGATTTCTTAGTTGTTAATTTACTAATAAACGTATGAAGCGTTCAGTACGAAAGTGTTTCATTTCGCAAGTGTGCATTTCGTTCAATTACACAACGAACAGTTATATGGTTCTTCGAACTTCGGAATAAGAGGCGTATCGGGGATAAATCCATGGGAACTGTCAAGACATCCAGTCGCAACAGAAACACTCTTGCCAATTTGTTATATTTATCTTTTGTACTTTCTGTTGCATGTTTTGGAAGGTTTTGCTGTCTTCTTTCAAAACTCACCTGAAGATTCGTTCAGTAGATATAAAATGAATATTAACACAGAAGGGGTTCGTCACAGACTTGTTAATCAAAATAATTAAGGAGCACTCGGTTGAAAACAAATGTTCATAATTGCAAAAAATAGCTAACACAGAAAATAGTACAACTTTGTGAATAATCCATCTGTTCCTTAAATCGATATGTTATTTAGTACAACGCTCTAGATTTTTTTAGATTTTACTCTGCTGTATTGTGTGCTAGCTCATATTTTGTTGGCAAGGTTTGTATTATTTTCCTAAAGGGCGATAATGCAATTTACATGATACGTATGTTTTCTTATATTAGCTACGTGACAATCTGTGAGATTTCGTATCATTGGACAGTTTTTCGGCTGTGGTTTCAAAGTAACTCTCTTGAGCTAAGTAAAGTCAGTTTTAGTTATATGGCTTTGGAACTGTATCCAGTTAAAAGTATGATCTGTTAATGTTACTGTAGTTTTTATTATTCTAGTTGGCTCATTGATGCTCTGTTGTAACCCAAATAATAATAATAAGTCATCAAAGTGTTTTTTTCTCTATCAGTTGCATTAAAAAAACTATACCTTTCGACATATACATACCATATCAATACCGAAACATTTTAAACTTACTAAACGTAATCTTAAAACTCTTGACTACAGTCAAAACAAACATTAAAATCCATCTACGAAACGAATACATTATTCAGGTTTTTGAGGTAATTTGGCATTTGTATTATAGTTGTATGCTACATGAAGACAACAGAACGTGTATAATGTGGTGGTGTACGGAAACCTACGTAAACCAAGGATGGTAGAGAGTCTATTTCATTAGATAGTAGGTTAAAGAAAAATATTTCACTGTTCTTATTAGACAGAGATTTTCATGATTTTCCTTATCAAAGACAGGGTGACCTTCTAATGAACTGAAATTATGTTGTAGCAGTCACAATCTGAATCACGATCTAGGAAAGGAAATCTACTAACTCCATAGCTAAGATATTTGAGGAATTTTTTTGAACACGTATCGAAATCATGAGACGTGCGAACAAGAGCGTATGGAGTTTTTATCGCCTAGATGTCACAGAAGCTATGACAAATTCTCTCTAGAAAAATACTCCCAAATCCTTTAGCTTTTCTGTTCTAATGAATGAAAATGATTTGATTGAAGCGTTTGGTATAAGATACTACCAAACATTTTCCAAATGCCATTCACCAGTCATTAAAATCAGTGATGTAAGTCCGCAGCTTATCACAATTCAAGCAAATTATTAAAAGGAATATTAAAATGAGATACGGTAGGTAAATGAATACCAATTATACAGTCACTCCTATTAAAGAGTTAGAAGAAACCAGTTCACAAACAAATAAGGGATAGAGTAAATAAAATATTTTCGATTTGATTATAAAAAAATATCAAAATTTGTTGCTGGAAAACAGTATAACATTGAACGTTACAAACCTTTTTCTGGTGAACAGTTATTTTAGAGCAATTACTGATTCCAAGCTTTTCTGTTTCATGTTATCCTCCATGTGTTGATTCTGTTAGTCCAGAATATATCTTGAACTTTTCATGATGAGTACTTTACTGGATCGGTATCGTAAATAGATGTAGTTTGGACAAGACCATTCACAAACGAATCAACTTTGTTTAATGCGAGTGAAATTAATTTTTATTAGTTCTGTACATCCAATATAATTACTTTGACACTTATTCCTACAATGTATACCATACGATCAGAACGGGAAAAAATAGAAAACTAAAATTTAATAAACGGTCAATAATAAATAGGGTGCCCGTATAATCGTCATAATGTTTATTGGTCTTATTACACGTGACACTTTTCGTATACTGATTGATAAAAATTAATGCATATCCTTATGTACCACTCACCAACACATGAAAGATTGAAGTCCGTAATAATATAATTTCATTGAACAACCTAAGTATTTAACATAAGGAGAGGAGTACATTGTAATGAGTACGCCACGCAGTTGATCAACAAATTCAATTTTAGTTATCTGAAACACTCTCGACACAAAACAAGCACGAACATATAAGTAGCCCGAAGGATAGTGGGTAATTTAATTGAGGCAGCATTAGTGGAGGCGTGTGAATACAGTACTGGTATGATTATCCGAATGCTTGTTTAATAAAAAATTGACTTATTGGAAAGAGAAGAATATTTATCCCCCCGACTCACATTGCAAGATGTTTTTAAAAGCACGGTGACCGTGGATGCTTTGAGTATTAGATCAATTCAATCGCTCAATTGTGTTGTTAACCTCTGTGACGTCTAGGTGATTATTGATTGTGCTCATTACTATGCTTTCATCAAGATTTGTGCTACGTCATATTATAACGCTATGTACAACATAGCGTTATAATATAAGACTATATTAGAATACTACGCATCATACGCTCTCCATCGTTTATTTAGATGATTATTCAAATTCTGATTTTGGATATACTAGCTTACGACTTGTCTAACGGCCTTGATGTATGGCACCAGGATGTCTAACTGTAATTTTGTATTCAACAATTTCACCCAAGAATATAGGTAATACCTAATTAACAACATTTTCGATAATCATCCCTGTATAAAAATTGCAACCTTTCTCAAGCAAATCCTAGAATCTTATCTTTTGAAGATTTGAATGCACACTTCGTCACAAACAGGTAGAAATAATATTTTCCCAGTTCGAGATAGTTTAAACCCTGAAATATTTGGGCTTATAGTAATTTGCGGAAGTTCTTTGTTTCAATAGTACTTTGCAAGATCAACTTATGAATATGATGTCTTATATATAGATCTTGCCCTGCTCTTTGCTCCAACGAAACACATGCCCCGTTTAAAATTTCTAAACGCATTCGCACAGCTCACAGTTTTCTAGAGCCGCACTGATTACGGCATCTCATTCCCTTACGGTTGGGTGTTTAGGCGTTGGAATACGAACGAGTTCTATATTCTGGCCTGCAACAATGATTAGTAAATATTCAAAATAATTTTCTTTTACATGTAACTAGTAGCAATTTTCCATCTCAGTGAACTATAACCTATAACATTGTATGGCATAGATTCTTTAAAACGCTTTTAAATCAATAATGCACGTTCGCTCAGTAATTTTCCCCTACAAAGATAAATTGACGAGCGATTGGTGACTAAATCATCAACGCAATGACCCAGAGCTTTTGTAGTTGCTTTTATTACCATACAGTTAATTTATACCTGTCTGTCATTGAAACTAATTTTGATATAATAAAATTTTGTTCACGTTTCGTTTTGGCAGAAGGTAGCGATAGAATATATTCTTTTGGAATAAAGTCATATAGAAATATGGATCGATTGTGTTCGGTCAATCCAGCAGACCTTTCTACGTTATTGTTACTCTGCCTGCGGGCTAGTGTACAATACTGGAGGCCCTCTATGGTACATTAATTCCCTGTTAAAGAGTAAATATTCAAAAAGATCTAATATATTAAAGTAATAACAATGTACTAATGTATGTGCGCGCTTTTCTTTGATTTTAATTTACTAAACAAGTAATACCCCTACATACTTTGTTACAACAACCACGTTGTTATTTAAATGAAACGCTTTAGTTCCTCCATATAAGATAACTTTGAAATTTGATTCTAAGATGTACTTGATATTTGCTCTAAATTCAGAAGATTGTCTATTTGATAGTTGTTCATTTGTGACTCTAAAATGAGGCAAGATTCGGCAGAAATTTATTTGGTCACTTCAACATGTGTTCAGTTCAACCAGTGTTAGTATTGCTAAATTTGCAAACATATGACGAAAATACTTTTTATGATAGTGAGCCTCTGTAATATAAAACAGTAGAAAGTCAGAGCTAGACTAAAAATGACATACACGAACTGCGTTGAACTGTTGAAAGCGACAGAAATATGATGGCAACCCACTCAAGGGAAGGCTGCTGACCCGCTTTCTCATGCAGCGGGTGTTCCTACATATACGTACCACACATAACAAAGAGCCCCGCATGACGATTCCAGTTCCATCCTCGTGTATTTTACTTGCATATTGTATACATTGTACTGTGCAACGGAAATACACGAGGAAGTCGAATTGTTGTGCACGAGTGTCACCACCATTACTTCGTTACTCTCGCCTGCTCTCACGGTTTTTGTTAACCGTTGTTCGTGTTTCCATTTTTCGTACGAAGCTTTGTCTTCCTAAACAGTCTACTGCCAATTGAAAACAAGTGAGGGATAACTTTCATTGAACTCTCCACAAATTCTACATTCTTCAGGAATAACAGTAAACTAAAACATGATCGTTTGCAGAATTCTCAAAATCGTCGTTCTTTTTTGTCATCGTAATGATCACGGAAACCAATTACAAATAATTAGACAGATCGTTTAAGATGGGATTGACATTACTTTTTAGTATTCTCCAGTATGCACTTTAGGAACTGCCCAAGAGATGCCAATGAAACCAGCCTTTCTTAATTTACGTGGTCTAAATATACATAGGTGATTGAAGAAAATTTAACGAAAAATATTAATTATTTGACAAAACTTTATTTTTTTATTGCGTTATTGCGTTTATTTTTTATTGCGTTATATGATTACACGAACGAAGTCTGATTTGGCAGTGGTGTTTTTCGAGCTAAGGGAATGTGAAACGCACTCCAAAATTTGAGAAAAGAACTTAAGTCATGTACCTAAGTAATAAATAGTTTATATTTTATATCTGTCTAGTAATATTTGTATGTTGTTTTTATACACTCAGGTGTAATACAAAATATGCGAATTATTCTTATAATATTATTATGAAATCATACAGGCAAAGCTACCTACAACTTCTATTTAAAATAAGGAAATTCGCATAAAAATCTTGAAACACGTGACGCCTACACGGGATTAGCTGCCGTATTTGAATTCTCCGTAGTACTGCAATTTCGTAATGTAATTTTTTCATTAAACGAACTAGACGACAACATTCAAATATTAATATCAAGTTTTTCTTCTATATCCCAGAGTGTTTGGTTTTTCAAAAAGTAGGCGCTAAGGTAATCTTGTTTAGCTAACTTTAAATGTCTTGAAAGTTATGATGAACACGATAACTAGAAAATTTATGTACAGAATTACATTATCGGATATTATAAATATTGTTCAGACATTTACTAAGCTTTTAATTGTTAGACAAGTACTCGCGCAACATCCACACAAAAGAGAAGCTGAAGTATTTAACTGGCACGCACTTCATGTTTTCAAAGAGTTTAGAATTGCAAGCATAGACTTTCAGGTCTAGTCGCTAGAGATGGTATATTTTTAAAATGCAAATTAATAATATTTATAAATTGCATTTATATACATTATGCCTTTTGACTGTGTAACATTAAACAACCGAATTCAAATCATTTTATTAAATATATGGGGATGTCAAGCAATTCTATACTATTAAAACATCTTAATTCTGACAAACGATGACAGTTCTGAACTCCTGTTGTTATAACACATTTTAGGTAGTTACCTACATATAGAGGCAGAAATATTTATGAATATAATGGAATGGAATGGAATGGAATTAAAGTGACTGCGTCACTTCTTTAATTACTTAAGTGTTCGGTCCTTTTATGTGGTATACTATATCATCTTTGTTAAATTTCTGCTATCAATTAATTAAGAGTTCTAGTGTCGGAATATACAGTACTTAGTTTATATTAAAATATCTTATAACTACCTAAAGCGATCATTACACACAAAAGCTTCTACACGTCTTCAAATATGTAATACGCAGATACAGCCTCACGAAAAAGTAACATACCACCTTTCATAAGCTTGCCGCTTTCTGAGTCACAGGTAGTAAACAACCTGCGTATCAAATTGTGAGAATAACTGAAACGTTCTAGAGGATAATATCGATACATCGCACTCGGGAAGGATGCATTAGCTTTTTATGCGACTGTACCTGAAATTACTGCTGCGTAAGCAACGCTATAAAATGTTACTTCCGTAGTAAATCATCCAAAAACGCATAGAAACAAGAACAAGACAAAAACTAAATTTACTCGGCTATATTTTAAAATATTCCACAAGGAGGTGGATAAGCACCTGCACAGGTTGGCTAGCAACTGTTCGTTAAATAACTCTAGTGGCACCTGTCCCGTGTTAACGTTAGTGTTACTGTGCTGTATACTCAAAGCAATAAATCGATTTAGATTAATCACTAAGAAGGTAATTCACAAATGCTATTCAAGTAGCACTCAACCTCGACTATATCATGCTCGTACTTCATTTACCGGAGAAAACATTGTTCTCATACAAAGTTTGGAATTCATAACTTGCTAAGTTGAGATGAACCAATTATAGAAAATTGTCTGGAATGAAATTATTTTAAAATAAGGGTCTTCACCATTATTTCAATTTTATCGCTCCAGTTATCCCTATTTTTACACATTTTAAAAATTTAAATACTATTAACCAATAACTCTTTAAAACAAGAACCATAAAGAGCTTTATACAAAAAAGCAAACAAGTGTACAGAGTACAGTAATAGTACGTCCGCGTTTTATTACTCAGGCTGTATTCTGGATAGTAATTTGATATTTGGTAGTAGTAGTAATGCTATCTTTACGATGGCACTGTAAAATTCTTTTCTTTAATGGAACAGCTTGCATGAATTCTTACAAGAATGAAGATTCTTAATAACACTCCATTTATCTCCAGATTATATCGTATGTATCCCAAAGAAAGTATTGTTATTATCGCCAAATGATCATCGCAAAAATGTTGATTCTACCAATTTCAAAATGATTTTGTTCGATTTTGTTAAATAGAACATCCTATATATTGTGACCAGAAGAAAATTACAATTTTAAACTTGTTTTCATTTTAAAATATATTTTAAGTAAATTAAGCAAACGTAAAAAAATACCTATCAATAACAAAGTTTATTAAAACAAAAATAAGTATTTTTCCGAAAAATTGCTTTGTTAGAAAATAATACATTAAAAATAAAATTAGGATTTCCATGATCCAGTTACAAAATTGAAAACGTTTTTCAAAATCCTGTTCAGTAAACCCATGATACATATGATAAAGACGTATACTCGTACTTTGGCTTGTATTTGGGCCTTCAGTAACCGCCAACAAGACGTTTAAGTTGTTTTCTTCATCTCTTGTTCTTTCGTTCTTTTGCATTTCTTGTAAACGAAATTTCCCGTTTTAATAAATTCCGTCAATAGCTTTTCAAAAACTCCATTTTCTGGATATCTTTCACTGTAAATTCTACTAACTAAAAAAGAATTTCTTTCTGCTTTGTCAATATGAAAATCATATCTATAGTAGATAAGATCGTCCTTATCGTCGTTCACTTCTGTATCAAGCGGACGGTCTTCAGTGTACTCTTCATACTGCAATTTAGATTTCATACTTGTTAGTTCACACAAATTTATAAAATGCTTATAGAAGGTAAATATATCAAAAGTAAAGAATAAATATATACTAAATACAGACTTTTCGCAGCCGAATTTTATAAAAAATTCACTCATTCCAATCAGATAATATAAACATCCCAATTATTTAACGGATCCCAAAAGTAAATATTACTTACAATAAAATTAAAATGAAATCTACAATGCTAGTATGAACATTTTGTGATAGACCACATTAGAAATGCGTATCTTTCAAAATATCGGTTCTCCTCAAGTTAATTTAGGTGGACAAAGGTTAAAATTCAATAAACGGTGCAACAATGAAATTATTCTTAAGCTGATTCTGATGGAGAGGGACCATTCATCGCTCTGTTGGGTAGACCTGAGGCCCATTTTGATAATTCAAAATCTGAGTACTCTAGCGGGGCGTTGATTAAACCTGAAATGCGACAGAGATCTACGAAATCCTCAACGGATGCTGTCCGTTATCGCAATGCGGTTTTCAATTTCGCCAAAGGAACTCCAAAAGATGGAAAAAATAACCATGACACAAAAATTTGTACATCGAAGCCTAGGTACATGTATAGCTAATACTACCAAGAAAACTACGTTTGGTAAGCAAACAGTGTTATTTCTTCTTTGGGCGGAATAGAGCCGCAAAAATTAGCGCAAAACATTCCTTAAGGCATAAATTATTTAATATTTAACAAGCAGAGAAAACTCACATCCTCATGTCAAAACTTAATGGAAAAGTTTAGGAATCCTAAAATTCCAGAACAAAATAGTTTTTGTGATAGTGCATCATTCAAGTTAACCAGCCCATAAATACCTACATTGTTACACGGAACAACCTCTATTGAAACTTACAAAGAAACTTACTATGGGTAGTACCGTTTTTAAAATATATCTAGATAAGCAACGAAAAATAAACACAAGCCCATCTTAAGTAAAATTATCTAAAAATTATCACAGCCGAAATGTATGATAAAAGAGTTCCGTAAAATAAAAATAAGCTGCAAGTGTATCGCATAGGAAGCGATAGCTATCTATTTCGGAGAAAATATACGCAAAGGTGCAATACAGGGATGGTTACCTCAAAGTGAACATTTAGCGCGTAACACAGTCATACAATATTTAGCGTATACGTTACCTACAACCGGAAGATAAATAATAATCCTCATGTTACGACATTGATAATACTCGGAAGTTTTTTTTTAATTTTTCTAAAGTCTATCTCTGACAATCAAACCAACTTGAATACAGTTCACGTCCTTTGCGCTTCGCACATGTAGACAGCGAGGTCATATGTTTGATTTTATTTCCAAAAATTATGGAAGTTGGATGCTAAAAACAATTCATTAAAGAAAATGTCACACACAGTGTGTACACGATCCGACCTATCAATACCCGCTACCAAATTTCTTACTACATATACATATCTCTTTAACACCACCTTCTTTGCCAGTGTACATTATCACTCGATGTATAAAATGAACACATAACGCCCAGATTTGGTATACAATATCTTTTAAGCTTAGATGGAATATATTATTTGAACAAGCATCTTCTACCAAATATTGGTGTTTATATACAATAATTAAGGAAACTACTAAACAATGAAAAGATAAGAAATCTCTAAGATTGTCGGAAAAATATTCTAGGTCAAAAATATGCCAAGAAATTTCCAATGGGACAGGAACCTAGATCCTCCTCTTTCTAAAAGTCTATTAAGACGATAGTGTCCTAGGTATTGTGTGCTTAAGAACTACATGAGCAACCTAGGCCTGGTGCATGTACATATACTAGCATGAATACGGTTTTCAGGGGTGGGCTCAGAATATCCAAATACCGAAACTTACGTGGAGGAATCGCTCTCGGGGTTGCCGGGTCTGGAGAAAAAGGCGAAGCTAACGTAAATAACCTAACGATAGCGGAACCACAGTAGATCTGATTTCATTGTGAAAGTTAGACGCTGTGTGTTCGAGTCTCGCTAGGATCAAATTCTCCTGGTGGGTTGAGTATACTCCGAAGTCACTACTTACAATTAACTGAGCTTCATCCTTTACGGTGAGAGAATTGTAGTAAGAAGGCTATGAAACACACAACTTATACACCCCCCCGAGTCGTTACCGCACTAAACAAAAGAAAAATCATATTTATGATTTATTGTAATACAGTATGTATGTAATAACTTATTACATACATACATATACTGCACTAATGAAGACAGTTGACATATTTCCATACTATCATACAACACTTTAAACGCAAAAAATCGTAAATATTGGTTGTTGATGTTAATCTTTAGAATACCAACTTATCACTCCACATAGTAAACAATTGAAAATTATTTGAAAGCACTAATATAACAAAATTCAATAAAAGAAATGGTTTCTTCTCCCTTCTTTCTCATTTTTTCCTAATTTTATGAACATTCTTTACTTAATCAAAACGAATCAAATAAGTATTCGGTTACGGTAAAGTTTAAAACATAAATTGTACCAATTTAACCTGTATAGAATTTAAAATTCGTTATTTACTTTAGGTGACTGTAATCAGAAAGACATGTAGATACCATTATATGTAGTTATAAATCCAGCATAAATAAAATGAGATATATTATAACTAACTGTACCTGAACTTATTTAAGTACATTTAGTTACACAGCGCCTGTCACATTAGATGCTTGTACACTACACTTTATTGAATTGAACTTTATGGACAACCTTCAAAATTACAACTAGCTAAAACCGATCGGTATAAGGAAAAAATATGGGAAACTCAGTAATACCTATGAAATAAGCCATAACTATGTTTACAATCAGACTACGATAAACAAAGCGCACAGCATAAACGTCAACAACCGCAACTGTCACATTAGACATTTGGATGAAAGATATGGGAGACAACTGTTTAAATGCAACAAGAATATTGTTTAAACGTTATTCTCACATCTTAATACAATTGCCATTTATAATTCTCCAATATATTTAAACCAAAATATGTACTATTTACATCTGAACACCTGAACAGTTGACTCGTCAGTTGTAACACTATAGTATATCAAGGTCGCTTCAGAAAGTAAATTAGAAAAAATATTTTGATCGGATTCTTTTCAGTTCTTCATTTCTCTTCAATTCTTCATCTTATTCTTTTCAATGTAAACCAATTAGAATACGGTAACCCTTCAATTTCAAATTTTTAAATTTTCACAGGTCAACTAGTTAATTAATAATAAACCCTGATCGACAACTACATGCCGCTAGTGTGGTAGTGAGACGGTCGTGAGAGAGACATGAGGCGAGTGAAAACTAGCAATATGGGCAAAGGCAGGGGTCGTTATAAGCAATGTAGACCTCTCGGAAAAGACGTGGGAATAGTTCGTGCGTCATCGACGTCTTTAAAACTTGCCCTAGACTGAAGCGATTTTTCGATTTCGTCCCGTGGGGTCGGAAATAGGCGCGAGTACGGGCCCGTGAAAAATCCCTTACCCCACGGTGGGAAAAAAACAACGCGATGAACGGTAGTCGCATCGGGACGAACTATCAACATACGCGTAAAAAAGCGAGAATTTTCCGTATTCCGAGAGACGGCTTTCCGATGAACGGGATCGCCTTTAATAGAGTGCGCAAGGCCGAAGAGTTTTTATTCCGAATTGGAAATTGAAATTTTAGTTAACGGTGGGTATAAATATCCATTACATAAATCGGATTATAGTCAAGCTAAGAATGAACGAGTTTTTATTAAGGGTGCAAGGTATGGACCGTATGTGTATCTTTTCCTATCATTTAATTATTCCGATATGATTTTTATTAAATTGCAACACAGTGAAGTTTTTCAATGATTGTTTATTTGGAAAATACCCATAAAAATAATTATTTGGATGATATGATACGAGAAAGGGCACAGACAGTTGGCCCGGCGAAAAATTAATCATTTTTACGCTTTCAGGTGAAACTTTTAATGAAAATGTGTAACCGGTGGCGAGCTTGTCGAATGATGAAGACGATAATATAATTATGAATGGCAAGATTTTCTCATTTCCAAGAGATAAGTTGAGGCTAGCGTAATAAGTTACAAAATGGCAGCCCTAACGTTCTATTTTGAGTAGAATGCAGTACGAAGTTGTATTTCACTCGCTAAAATGGTCATTTGAAATGAAAAGTATCGTGCGGTAACTGATTTATTTGAGTACTTATCCTAGAATGATGATATTGAAAGCGATTTCGATATGAAAACCTGGATGAAGACCGCATAAAACAAATACTTACATATGAAACATGTCGGGGAGATACAGAGTGTATATTTTGGTTACAAAAGACTGCAGGAGTTTCATTTGTTGCCTTAAGAAACTGTGAATACAGTGTTTGCATCTGCAAACTGTACGCTCAAAAAATCGTTCCAAAAAGACAATCCCAACAAGTCTCTAACCGCGATGTCGGATGATAGCTTGAGTTCGCAGCTAAATAATATTAGATAAACACAAATTCATTTAACTGTATGAGCATTAAATCTTGCTGGCAATGAGAATTTTTTTAAAGAATACAATTTCGGCTAATCAAAAAAGATAGATAAACGAAATATGGGAATACGCATTGGGTAATGTTTTTAAAAGGCTGGCATAATTAACTACACTCTTAAACGCACCACATTCGACCATTTGACTATTAAATGGCGCTATCGCAGCGTTCAAATTTTTTAATTAAATATATTGCATTGGACAAATTGCATAAGGTATCTGCCAACCATGCGCATCTATTGATTTATAATAAAGGTAGGTTATTCTTTGCACTCTATGGAGCATCTTCAGTAAGCCTGCCGCATTTGTAGAAATTTATTTGATGTTCTCGCTACATAAGCAATGAGCACATGCCAAAAATGTTACATATAACTATTTATATTATATTTTTGAAAACTGTTAAAGTAATTCAATTCAAAAAAAAAAAACTGGACAAAGAGGTTTTGGACTCGACAAAGCCCTCAAGATCGATGTAAGTATCATGGAAATGATTTAATCGGAGAACTAGCATTATTATTACATTCCTATATCTTCATAATGGAAAATCAAAAACAGATTTAACGTATAAAAGAATGGCTGCGTACCGTTCGGCTATTCACCTACACTACAGTTGCCGTCTCGATTGTCGTTGATAAAAACTGACAAATATTGGAATATACGGAGAGTCTTCGAGAGCGGGGAGGACAGAAATTCAAGGAGGATAGAAAATGTTATAGAGGTTATAAATAAATGTTTACGGGAAAGTTATCCGCGCGCGGGACCGACGCCGACGGCGACCGTGATTCTTGTCCGTTTAGGTAGTACCGTCGGTCTTGAAGCCGTTGAAGCCTTGCAAAGAATCTACTCCGAGTTACGCGATGAAGAGTGTAAAGCGTTGATGTGAGGGAATTCGCAAGTCCGAAACTCTTTAACCTATCACCATTCACTGTAAGATTGCGGCGATAAAAGAGAGACGGAATGTTCGCGGCTTGTTGTTAATATATATTACAATTTGATTGGCCAAATCCTTCCCGTGATACATGAAGTCTTCACGAACGGCAAGAACGAAAGTTCCTGCAGGATAAGGACTCCGACAGGAAATGCGATTCTTCCTCCTTCCTTGCCGTTTAGGCAAAGTACTAGAAGGTGAGGGAAATTTCGAATCCGAAAAGCTTTGACCGATCGCGACGCCAGTTAAAATAGTATTCACTACTTTTCCACACAAAAATGTGGGAATGACTTGGATAAAGCGCCTTAAATAGCGTAAGAATTGGGAGAGGTACTTAATTCTCTACTACACTTGGAGATTGCATAACCCGCTTGTTTTCATTTAATTTCTGTGGTATCATATAATATTCCTGTTTAAATAAATGCATCTTAGTCAACATCTCAAACGATACTAGAACAATTTAATAAACTAAATACACTGTTGTTTATTATATATTGAGTAGAAATCCTGAAAATGGGAATACAGCTAAGCACGTATTATCTGGATCATAAATTAATTAGTGTCCCTTCATTTCTTTCTTTAACTATTATTTACTCACAGCTGATTTGGAAATCTATACCAATTTGATATTAAATTGCTGTCTCTGAGACATTTTTTGACGTTTAAGCAGACATGACATCTTCTTAACGAGAGGCATTTAAAATACCTCTAAATACTGCATATGAATTTATTAAATATGAACAATATAAACATGAAAATGACAGACAGATGACAAGCTATTTTCCCATTCCACAGTGATCGTCGTTGGCTGCGTTTATATTTATCGCTTAACGCCAAGCCACCTAGATAGCAGTGTACAAAAGAAGTTGTGACTCTTGTACAATATAATAACACCTTATAGAAATAAATAAATTCAACAATAATAACAATTGTACTAATAGCAATATCAGTACCTTAACATCAAGAATGATCGTTGTCTGTGATGTTATCTACTGATAGAGCTATTTTGCATTATTACCTGCATTACAAGCCTTCTATTGTCCTACTTTTTAACCCCTACTGCTCGAAACTAAGAAGTAAACTCTACTTGAAAATTTCGTTGGAGTAACACATCATCATAAATTTCTATTTGGTTCAAAATTCAAGGTACCAAAAACTGGGAATTTTTGGGGTCACTCTGTGTGTCATATGCTGAGCAAACTGAACTCTTTGTACACTTGTGTATAATTTTGTACTGTGCAGCATTTGTCCCCGACTTTTTTATTTCAAGTTTCAGCTAAATTACTTGGGAAGGGAGACACACTGTATAGATACATTTGAAAAATGATACTATTGTGTGCTTTGTATTCACTTTCTTATATAGAGCACGAATCTTACACAACTAGTAAAGTGATTATACATGATTTTAGTAGACAATAAGCGTAATATATTATAAACACAAGCGTAATAAATTAAAAACCATAATTTGTTTTTAATTTATTAATTAGCTATTTCTATTTGGAAAATTTATTATTTTTCAACATGTCCCCAAGGAGATCCTACGACTCTAAAAATATTTTTTATTTGCATCTTCAGTTAATAGTATTTGCTAGACCGTTAATATTTGATATATATATATATATATATATATATATATATATATTAGTGTTTACTAAACAGTTTTGCGTCCAACTTACACTTCTACAAAACATTCTATTATGCTCTATAAAATGTTTCATTTAAATATGTATACTTTGCACGTACTTTAAAACAGGCATATTTGTTGTGACTTATTAACTGTCAATTTACTTGCTCACGAGCGGCGAAAAGCGGTTTAGGATTCTTTACTCATAGGGAAACTGTTTTGCGTGTGGGTCACGTTGCCCAATACGGCACCTAATGTATTGCAATATTTTTAGTGACTGAAACTCCAAAAAATTTCGAAATTTTATAGTTTCCGGAAATTGTTTGGATAAAGTTAAAAGTCGTAGAATTCGTGAGTGTCTTTAAAACACTCTTTCGGCAATCTTGTTTTTTTATTTAAATTGATAAATGAATCTTTGAATGAGATATAGAAATTTAAATGACAACTAACTTATGTGTTTCTTTATGAAACTTCTGAATAATTACTTTGACTCAAACTTGAATTCCAATTTGAAGATAGACTCAAAACCAAATATAATTTTAGCGTTATTTAAAGCCATTCATTAATTGTATGCACACAACACTATAACAAACTTTTATTGAGAATGTGATGAAATCTCACCGAACAATCATTAATTGATGAAATTAAATTTTTAAATGACTACATTTTACGCTTATTGTATTTAGATTTACATAAATTTAGAAATTGTCGAAAAGGGAAACTGAAATACAAAAGAAGTAATTGTCTCCTTCCTCCACTATCGTCACTGACTGAACTTATATTATCCTTCTACCACCCACATTCCAAAGGCAATAGGTCAGAAAAGTAATTTTCCTTTAGAAATCGAGCTTACTCCAGCTTACTACTCGAGCTTACTTACACCACTAAAGGTGCCTTTTGATAGGCTGATAAACTGAAATTACTAGAAGAGATATATGGGTGGCGTAGAGGACGGGTAACCTCTTGAACATTAGTTTGTAATATATATAGTTCTATCTAATATCTGTCGTTATTTATGGATTATTTGGACTCGTTTTTATCAATGATACTTCTTTTTTCTTCATTTTCACCAATATGTTTTCTTATATAATATACCTTCTAGCGATCTAGTGTTTACGGTGCGGTTTTTAATGATTAATTTTGTTGATTTTTTTTAGAAAAAATGAAAACTTATACATAAAAATTTTGGGACCTAAAAAATAAACTTTTAATTTCTTGCTTAAGATGTGGAATCCCCTAATATACAAACATTTTGATTCGGCCACAGGTTTATTCCTAAATAAAGTAATAATATTACGTACGGTTTTGTTACCCAAAAACAAAAATGATTGTTTAGGTATCAAGACATAATAGTTATAGCTAGGTTATATCAAGAAACTTCATTCTAGCATTACTTACAACGCGGATTGCTGTTATTGTTAGTAATTAAAGTTCAACTTTAAGGATTCTGGGCTATATCTATCCAGAAGATCGATTAGCCGGTAAAAATATTTTCTACATGTCACAACTATAATGAATGATCAATGTGCGATTTTTATGGATAATAGGTACTTACAGATAACGCTCAGTTTGGCATTAGCTCTTATGGCTTTATGCATTCGGGCAGGTCCCACTTGGCACTGGTACTCCGCATCATCCTCCAGGGAAGCATTGCTCACTCTAAGATTATAAACTCCATGTCTGCGGTCGCCAATGACTGAATACCTAGGAAATCCAGGTATGACCGCTGAGAAACCTGTTAAAAACAAATCAAATAAGTATCCATGCAAGTGCTAAATCTTTTATAATTCTTTATAGGAATTTAAATGCAATAGGAGCTCTAGATACAAGTTCCGCCAAATCAATATAACATATCGTGTTTTACATTTTAATATCAAATGATGATGCTCAATTTTCAATATTTTGAATAAGAATGTGGAGGTATGCAATTAAGTTAGTAATGTAATTAATCCAACTTGACTGAAAGATAATGAAGTAACGGACTTTGCGTCTAGGTATCGCATATACAAGACGTAATGTTAACCAAAAATTAGTTTGGGTCCTATCGGTATTTTGTGTCAATAGTATTATTGCTAGTTCGACCAACCGCCGATAGTATTAGCAATAGTATTTACTATCGTGGCTACTATTGATAGTTCTCGATACTACTACTATTTGCATATAACCTTCAGTAAATAATAAGAGTAATAAACCAGAGTATACTGTGCAGCAGAGCATAGTAAGATATTACCTGTTCAAAGTTCTTATGACGTCATTGTATTATACGACAAATTGAGAGTAAATGCTAAATGTGTCTTGAAGTGTTCTAGTGCCAACACTACCAATATAATAATTTCCGCTGTTTTTTTAATTGCAGAATTCTTAAGCGCGCTTAACTAGAGAGAGCATAATAATCTTCAAATATGATTTGATTTTCTAGTTTCGTTGGAATTTAAATTTCCAAATATTCACACGTAATCTCAGAATGCGGGCATGTCAAGTTCGTAACCGATATATAGTTTACACATGAATATACGACCGAGAACATGTACCATTGTTATATTTATTTTTTTAATAAAATTAAGTTGCATTAGAAAACAAACGACAGTTTGTACATTATTAAGAGTTCGTAGTCCATCAGAAGATTAACATTATGATCTTTCACAAGCCGGATAAATAGTAATAAACCAACGCAGCAAAGGATTTTACCATTATCGCAAATTGTTCTTTTACGTATATTCATTTATTATTTCATATCGCATTACTAACAATCGACAATAACAGAAAACATTCAATTAACGGAGGAGTTAGTCCATAAACGTAGTAATTTAAAAGCGCATTTAATTCGGTCCGAAACATTTATGGAAACGCATGTTAGCAAAAAGCAATTTGAATGAGGTTAAGGTTAGACAAATTTACACCTATTTCCTATTTTAGATGACTACAATTTATTATAAAATATTTATTACGAAATAATATAAATATGTCAATATTACTTCAAGCGTTAATAAAATATTACTCAATCGCAAATCAAGACAATATCTGATGAAACATTTTTTTTGTTTGTGGTGACGACCCAACGACGTTCTTTTTCGAGCTTATCATAACCTCAGAAGCCTTTGCATCTAAAGTGTTCCATGGTTTTGTTACTATCACCCCTTCGCCGTAAAGAGTGAAGAGCAGCTAATTGTGCCCCAACTGCTCTAGTGGGACTCGAACGCGCAGCACCCAACACTCCAGTCAGACGCAAACCCTCTTATCGTTAAACCACCAAGTCGTAATAATCCGATGAATTTAAATATAAGATTGGCCAAAATTATATTACTGCTATTTGACGGCTTTTACGATAAATGGCTAATGTTTTCTGACGCTTTCAAATCACTGATTCAGGGAAATGAGCAACTGAATCCAACACAAAAGCTCCTTTACTTAATAATCATGTTTGAAGAGCGAAACGAAATAAGTTAAAAGCGCACACGCACGAAGCATAGGATTCAAATTACGCTGACGCATGGTATGTACTTAAAAGCCGGTACAAAAATAAACGTTCTATCATCTACACACATCAAGAATTATTCGATTACAATGCTACTACGAGTCACACGTGCATTTGAAAAAACTTGTCGATCATTTTCAAAAGCATGTTCGGGCATTGACAATGAGACGAACCCACCGACAGCTGGGTTATACCACTGATACATTTAACTGCTTGAAAGCTGACGCAAAAACTAAACGAGCATAGAAAAATTCCATGGCATTCAATTTGTGGCGAGATGGCATGCTCGAGGGCTTTAGCAAACTGCACATGTAGACAATTTCCACTGACTTATTATGATGTATAAGAAAATACATCACTCCTGTGCACTCCATCTCGTTGTAAGCAATCTAAGAACCGCGCGAGGTGTGGGTTGTGGACCAGTACTCGATTTATGTCGCTGGTTTCTAAACGGCAGGCATATTCTTCGTAATATCAAAGGGGCAAGATATGCCTGACTTGCAATTTTGAATGATGTGCTATTAATTGCTAGAGAAACAGCAATACAAGGTGGCATAATCACACTTCTGACACTGGGCACAAATATGTCCGTTGATAGTGAGTTTCTTCTCTCCTATAATTGTTTTTATCATAAATAATTCCACCTATGCCACAAGGAAGTTATTTTAGCATTATTTCTTTAGTTATTGTTTCTAAACATTTTCTTATGTTTTCTTAATAAGATTTATTGTAATTTAAACGTAAATATCAAAGTTTTAACAAATTAGAAAATGTTTTGAAAACCCAGGAATTACCGAATTCTGAACGTACAAGGGAAGAGTTATGTTGTCAAAATCATCGTGATAGTCGTTTTATAATATCGTAATCAATGAATATAAACCACCGATATAAAGAATTAGGATATGATGAGAAAAATTTCAAATTTCTACGATAAAATCAAAAAATTAATTATGTAAATTAATTGTATCTTTAAAGTTACTAGTGCTACCTGCTAGTGATGCATCTTGCAAAACAACAAATGGAATATCATTGAACGATTCTGAAACCTGGAACCAGTCTTTTTTTCTATTCTGTTAAGATTCCATAGACATAGTTACATTCTGACAGAAGATATAGTAAAAATGTGTCGTCAAATAAATACAGTGAAATCGCAACGGTACTTACAACGAGTAGAACAACATAGTAACATATGGTACGGCTCCTGTATTATTTTTTTGCACAAGATGTTTAAAACAACTATCTATTAAAAAAAGAAGACTTGCCCGGAAGCAGCTTAAATATAAAAAAAAGAATATCTTATATGGACGATCTATTGATAAGGGGGAAACCGAATGGGGTAAAGGTTTTCCAGAAGCCATTTGTACTACGACGGGAAAATTATTCGATGAATTGGAAAACATTCACGAAATATCAATACCTCCACCCGTACTATTATTTAATCCAGTTCACATACAGGGTTTCTGCGACACGTCCAGAGTTGCACATGGTGCTAGCCTATAAACTAGAACCCAAAAATAATTAAATGTGTACATGGTTGCTTACAATCAAATCACGAATGCTTTAATTAAAACGACTTCATTTTCACAACTGGAGTTTTGCTCTGCACTTATCCAATCTAATGAAGGAAACCAATAAGGCACTGGATTTAGAGATGAGCAACATGTGGTATTGGTATGATTCGACGTTAGCAGCACTTGCTTGTCAACAGATTGAGTAATTATCATCTACAGCAGCTCCATCAACAGTTTTGGAAAACATCGCCCTCAGAGCACTCGTACACCATGCAGCAGGGTAACAGTCCGAGAGGTACACCGATAGGCGATCGTAGTATTAAAGGAAGATAAAGTACTTCCACTGAAATGGATTATGGGTAGAATCAGCGGAATAAGTTAGGACGGAAAAGGACGAGTAGTTACTATTGTGTTGTTTCCCTAAACAATTTGACTGAACTGTTTTTTTATTACTTTTTTATTTTCCTTCTCTTTGTTTCCACGTTTAACGTTTTATGTGTTGTGGTTCACAGGCCACTGTAACTGTTATAAAGTTTATTGTTACCAATTTGTCGTTGTGTGTCTATTGTTAGAGATAACCATAATTATTTTTTGCTGCTATTATAACTACTACTCAACTAGGTACCAGTACTAAATAAAACAGAGATTCGCACGGTAAGTTATCTCCGCTGAAGGAATATTGTGTGCTTGTGAATGGAGATTTCTCAAAACGAATTTTTTCTTGTAATCCGATCGTTGGTATCATTTAAATTTATACAGAAACCTAACAAACAGGGTGTCATGAATTTATAACAACACAACGTTTTTATTGCATTGTTGGTATCCTTGAATTCTGAGACAGAAGATAGTAAGATACTGTTGCCCTAAAATTGAGGATTTTAGACTAATTAGGTTTCTTTGAAAAAGTCGACGTTTACGAATACGATACTTCTTCAGGACTGCGCATACGGGAAATGTGATTTTTGGTACCTAGATTATCTAATTACTAAGTACTATCTACTACTTGATGAAGCATAAGGCTTAACTAACCGATTTTCTATTTAGCAATGGCAATTAGATTTTCATTTTCTTCTTTCCCTAATAGTTCTGGGCATCCCTTCGCTTTTTCTATCCACTGGTGTCCATACAGGCAATTGCATCGTTATATGTGAGCTGTTCTTTTTTTAATATCTGATTTCCATCCATTTATAATTCATATATCCATTTCTATTTCTTTTCTATTTGTTTTTATTTTAATGGGAATTTAATTTGTACTTTTCTAAAAATCATCATTTAATATCACATTTGAACACCGAGTGTTCAGGAAAACGTGCACAAAACCATTGAATTACATGTCAAGTGGAGCGCCATCGGGTTGAAACCTCATTTGATGTCGATCTAGAAACAGAGTATATTCGATTTTCACAAAAAGCGTTTCATCCGGAGAAGCTAAATAGTGTTTCGCGTTTGGTTTGTGTGATAAAACTTCTACTTCAAGTAGTTTTCCGTTAAGAATACCAATTCAGGTATTCGTTTAAAACGATTTTAAAATCGCGATTGTTGTCGCGATTTTAAAGATTCCATAAATGGTAATTGTGAGTGCTATTAATAGTAGTAATAGCATTAGCATTAGTAAATGAGGCCCTATCTGTCGAAAATATTCCAAATAAAAATATCGAATCTTCGGCAATTTTTTATAGCAAACAAGTAATAGAACTCTACCCGCTGACCGTAATCAGCCTCGCAATGAATGTGGCAGGGGTATAACTGTTCACTGTATTATGCTCGCCATAGAAACTTTTGGGAACGGCAAAACTGCGTCTTGCATCTAATAATGCATCTAATACTCGGTGTAGGGTTGTCCGCAACTACAGCAGCTACATTTTCTTCCCGATTTACAATATTTTCTCTAACGTGAATACCTCGATTATTACGTAAAACAGCAAAACTCTGAGAAAATTAACGTCTGTTAGGAAGTTCTGCGCAATAATCTCTAAATTTTAGCTAGTTCAAAAAAAATTCAGCTTAAACCTATACTATTAAATGCTAGATCAACAAAATTATGATCCGTTGTATATAGAAAAAATTATATTATATGTATAATAGAAAAAAAAATAGTATCTGTTTACCTACAATTTTTTAGTTTATATGACTTCCGGAACAGGATGTGTATTATACATTAAGTAAAGCGCACGAAATCGATTGCCTAGCAATAGCCTCGGAAACGGACCGAAAGACTTTTAGTTGACAGAAATAACCTTTATACGATTAATGTATGCACTGGAACTTGCTGTAGAAATTTTTAACATAACTTAATGAAAGGAGAATGACCAATAGAAGTAATTAATATATGTCTTCCTCATAATTGTCGTTGACTGGATTTATATTAATTGTCTGTATTAATTTTATTTTTACGTTCATTTAATATTCGGCTAAGAAGAGGAATCTTTTTACAGGGAAACTAATCATTGGTTCCTAGCTGTTCTCTGCATTTAGTTCTTCTAATTCAAATACATTTCAAGTTTATCTCGCTTTACTTGTATTCCTAAAAAGGATTTGAAGTTTCCCACGTCCCTTATGTCTGAACTTTCGTTTAATTTCGATTTTAATTTGCTAATTTCTTCAAAGCTACGGCTTATCAACTGAGAATAGTAGGCGCATTGCAACATGCTTAATTAATTTTACATATAAACACGAGTCATTTTTACATCGACTAAACGCTTGTAATCCCGCAACTTCGTCGAATTCTATGAACATTATTATTATTTAACCATTTTTATTTATTTTGCAAAAGTAATATTTTCTTTCTGTCTATTTTATGATAAATTAAATGTTTCATTTGTTCTGCTTTATATAAATTCATATAATTCGTATTCAGCATCATTTAAACTTAGACGTCTACGCATTTAATGTAAAAATACGTTTAATTTTTTATAAAGTTTGCAAAAAAATCAAATTCGACAATGTTCTAATTACAAAATATCTTTATTAGTCATTTGTTATATTTATTTGATGTTGCTACTTCTAATGCGCGAATCGGATCGAGCGCTAGACAGGGAATCTCCGCCAATAACGTACACATACGTACAAGATATCCAAACTTCTATCCAATCGAAGTCGAATGTAGGAACTGGCACGACTGCCTACTGTCGCTTCTTCGCTTGTGACTCACGCAACGCTCAGACTCGCACTATTAGTGGTTTCTGGTTTTTCCGCTTATAGATGGGAATAGCAGCTCGGAACAAGATACTAGAGATGGTGTATTCAATAAGAGCGTGAGCGTCTGGGTAGCCGTGAGTTGTATAACATCTTTTTGCGGTAGTGATTGACTATTTGCTGCTGTCGCCCAACCAGACCAGACCAGAATTGAACATTTGAATGCGTACACAAAGAGCTGAATTATGAAATCTATTGTATCCATGCATTGAAATTTTGATATATACAAAAGAGTACCATATCTATTTCATCTTTTATCAAGGGAATTGTTTATTTAATAAATATATTTTGTATATCTACGTACTGTGTTTAATTTTAAGAGCAACTGATGAAGCGAGTAAAGATATAAGAATTACATATAAGCAATTGGTCCTTTCACCTCACAAGAAAGATACACCGAAGCAGACGACTAGTGGCATTGGTGTTCAAACTAGGAGAACGTAACATTGGTCCTTCAAGCCGGACACCATGCTGCCTTTGGTAACATATAAACCTCTATACTATTACAATACAATACATCCGACAAATATAAAACATGATAAAGGAACGGTTATCCTCATTGAAAATCCACAGAAGGTAAATCAAAACCTCTTTAACACGAACAGGCAAATCTCTTGATAAAAATGCCCTATTAACTAGAAAGACCAATTACAAGCTCGCTATGAAAGGTTTCAATACTATTCGAAGAATTCAAGAAAATACAGAAGAATTAGATGAATCCGAAATGGATTCAACTGAACGTGATGACTTTGAAGACAAATACTTCGATTTAGAATCTCGCTTTAGAAGAGTTTTCGATATAACACTAGTACAACTCATCGGAATCCTGATACATTTAAACCAGAGGTGGTAAAGCTACCTACAATAGGCTTGCCTAAATTTTCAGGTAATTACAAAAATTGACTTTCATTTTACGACACATTCAATTCAAAATTTCATTATTTAAAATCAGGCTTAAAAGGAGAAGCGGCGAATGCTCTACATTCTATGGAAACGTCCGATAATTATGAAAATGCTTGACAAATGTTGAAAGATAGGTATTGTAACCATAGGATAATAGCACCAAAATATATAAAAGCGATTTTTGATTTCCCTTCTGTTAGAAAAGAAAATTCAAATACACTACGCCAAATCCTAGATGGTGCTTTAAAACTTACAGGGGCTTTAACTGCTTTGAAACACCCGACAGAACATTAGGACAACATAGGGACAACATTAGGACAATATATAACAACGAAAAAATTGGATACCCAAACGCTCAAAAAATGGGAGACAAAAATACAGTCTACAGAAATGCCAACATTTAAAGACATAACCGGTTTCCATGCGCAAAAGTGCCAAACTCTAGAGACTATAACTAAGTCTCCCACTACGCACTTTCAAAGGGCCACCATAAATATCTCCAAGGAAAATCCACCCCCGCAACATGAACATTCTGCAAAGGCAACCACATGATATACAAGTGCGAGAAATTCCTTGCATTAAACACAAATGAAAGGATTCAAGAAATTAAATCCAGAATTGTTTGAATTGCTTGAAACCAAATCGTATAAGCAACAAGTACCCTCTCGCAACAAGCTGTAGATTCTGCAATAAAAAACACAATCCTCTTTTACATGTCGCTAGAGAAAATCCACGTAATCCACCAAGTTCACCGCAGCCTGGGGGCTCAACTTCACTAGCAATCCACAATTGTAGCACCAACTGTTACTAGATTCTGGATCTCGATCCAACCTAATAACCAGAAAAATGGCGGCCGATCTTGATTTGAAACAAGCACGTGCTACTGTAGCTTTAGTAGGTTAGCACAAACTAAAATAGGAATTACAGAAGTGGTAGAAGTTGCCATAACATCAGGATACATTGGATTTAGAACCAGTTTAAGTTGCCTCATCCTAGATAAAATAACAGATCGTTTGCCAATTGTTTCTATACCTCGACAGCAGATTCAAATACCAAATAATATCAAGTTAGCCGATCCTAAATTCAATATTCCATCGGATATAGATCTTTTAATAGGCGTTAAATTATTCTACAAGTTACTTTGCGTTGGGCAAATAGGGTTTATTTGCCACAAATGGACCTTGCTTCCAAAAGACGTTACTAGGATGGATTGTTTCTGGTAAAATTCCTAACCCGGAGACTGTAAACTTAACAACCTGTCATTTTACCTCAATGTAAAACAATAATCATTAAACAACAATATCAATAAGATATTGTTGTTTAATTATTGCCAAATCTAGAATTGTTCCAATCAAAACAGTAACACTATCACGATTAGAATTTTGCGGAGCATTGCTGCTAGCACAATTAATACAAAAACTGACTTGGTATTTAATCTGGCGGCTCAATAGAACCTATTACTGGACTGATTTGTCAATTGTCATATGACTCAAATCGTCCAAAACTTTCAAAACTTTTGTGTCAAATAGCATTGTCGAAATATAAGAACTATCAAATGTTATGGATTGGCATCATGTCAGTATGAAAGAAAATCCTTTGAATGAATGAAAGCAGATTTGCTGTCAAAAGGATGTTCGCCGTTAACTTTAAAAGACAATGGATTATGGTGGCATGGTCCCAATTTTCTACTATACTCATCCAGTAACTGGCCTACTTCTGAATTTACAACGTCAAAAAATTTACCAGAATGTAAAGTTGTAGAAGAAGCAGCAAAGCTTCAATAAAGAATACAAACAGCTCCAGAATAACAAAAAGATAGGTTCCAGAAACAATTTGCTGATTTGTGTAGGCTTTTCGGCAGACAACTTAGTTGATCCATCCAAGGTAAATTCTGGTAACGCAATTTCGCGAAGAGAATGATTTGGATGAATTAGCAGATAGGTTAAATTTTATAAACTTAAGGTAGATAACGCAATGGTTCGTCTGGAAATAACAAGGAATCACATTGATTTAATGCCTGGGTACGATAAGGATCCGAATACTTCGACTATGACTTTAGAGATGTGCGAATATGTAGCGAAAACATTTGGAAACGCAAACGATTTTATGAACGTTGCTAACGATTTTAAGAACACTTCAAGCTAAATCAGCAGGGGAGTTATTACGTTATGGAACGAATTCAAAAAATTATTACAACAAAATGTTTGTGATCAACGGTGAAAATAATGTCCAGTTGATGCAAATACAACCAGAGAAGAGTAACACAGCTTGTAATTTTGGTATCAGATACAAAAATCTCTTAAATTTAATTCTTATAAAAGTTTAACAGATATGACGTTAATAGAAGATGAATAAAAACGAAACATTGGACATATCTAAGGAGAATCATCCAATTTTGAGAAATTCAACATAGGGTTAGATTTAGAAATCTCGTGAATTTAGAAATCGCGATATTATTACGAACTCGAAGATAAAAATTTCAATTATCTTGTTAAACAACCAATAACTTACAGGACATAGAATTTAAGCCGATGGAACAGCAAACATTCTCTGCATAAAAATTTATTTCATATAAATAAACCAAGTATGCAAGTGTCCCAAATCCAAATCGAATTATGCCGTAGATAAATCTGTATATGCTAATTATATACCAAGCATATAATTGGTCAAGTATATGCCAACACAACAATCTTTTCGATAGCAAATAATGTTTCAAATACCATCACCGTCGTTCAAATATTCAAGTTCGACCGACTCCTATGGCCTCAACGGGCACAAAGGCTACTTCTCATACCACAAATACCTAAGCCAGATACATTTAGTTTTCCAAAACTACCTGGGCAACTACAGCAACTACAATGGAACTGAGAACTTATAATAGCACGCATACAAAAACCAACATCTTTCCTATTTATAAATCAATTGGCAAACCCAAGTGGATGTTAGAAGAATTACATCAGACGGATTAAGACAATTCACATTTTGAGGAGTAACAACAAGAAGAGTACCAATACTCCATCGAGGAGATCCAGTTTTTTAAAGAATTCTTACTAGACGTAGATCAGGAAAATTACGGCAAAGAGGAGGTAGATTTTACTACACTGATCTCGAAGAGCAACCAAGGATGACTAAAGGAAAAATTGACGAATGCATGTAATTATACACAAACACATCTCTTAAGTTACGGCATATATTATTACCAAAAATTAGTGCAAAATGTTTAGTAGATACCGATTGCATAGTAAGCACAGGAAAAGTCAATGAATGTTTTTATGACTATGTATTGCATAAGCCATTTACAATTCAAATCGTACATGCAAGGACAAAACATAAATATACCGTAACCAATAACTTTTAAACACTCTAGGAGATATTAAGATTTCGCGTTTTAGATTTTTCCGAAAATTACGACGGGTTGTTAGTGATAAATTCAATGAGGCAGTGTAATCGATGGTGCGAATGGAGCAACCCGCACCAAATTTGGAGAAATCAAAATTCATTGAGAAAATCATAAAATAAATATAGGGCCATGCGAACGAAAAATAGAATATCCGGTTATAAAAATTACGTAAGTATTATAACAAATCATCAGGAAATGGCACCAGAAAACATCACAACATCTTAACGTGGAAAAAGCAAATACCATAAAAGGAATGTACTTTAAATATAAAAACACATGTCACGATCATATCTACTGGTAGCATAAAACATTGAATAAATATGAATCACGAACCATCCCCTTTATAAGACCATACAGAGAGTTGTCAGCAAAAGTTAAAAACTAAAAACAAGCCAAGAAACTTTTAGAACAAAATGTTGTTCGGGAGAACTGTAGTCTCTGGTCGGCACCGATGAGCATCGTGCCAAAAAATAGGCTCTGCTAAAAGGAAATACAGATGGTTATTGATTACCGAAAGCTAATCAAGCAGACGCTTGACGATAAGTATCCGATTTCTAAGATCACGGGCATATAAGATATTCTCAGAAGATCATAGTTTTTTACTACGTTCTAGGTATCACCAGACAGAAACGGATAAAACTGATATTTTCTCGGCCGGATAAGGGCGCTATAAATATAAAAGAATGCCATTTGGCCTGTAAAACGCGCCAGGAACATTCCAGAGGATAATGGACACCGTTCTAAATGGTTTGCAGGCGGATGATGTAACGTCTACTTAGACGATATAGTAATTTATTCTACAGGTTTACAGGAACATGTAATGAAACTAGCTAAGATATTCGAGAGATTCAGACAAATCGATTCAAAGATACAACTACAGCTAGGTAATTGCGAATTCCTCAACAAAAGGTTGCATACTTGGTGCACGCAATCGCGAAGGAAGAAGTATTGCCGAATGCAGACAAATTAGAAGCATCCCGTGCCAAAAACGACTACAGAAATTAAATCTTTTTTAGGACTAATTGGCTATTGCAGAAAATTTTTATAGAAGAATTCCCGAAATTAACAAAACCATTATACAAATGTTTAAAATAGGGACTAAAATAATAATGGGGAAAAATTATAAGGAAGCAATTACAAAATTACAGATTTATCATCCTTCGACTGTCGAACCGAATAAACTTTTGCGCTGAGACAGTAGAGCTTGAAAGTGATTTCATTTTCGCGATATGTCGATGGAACCTATTCGAAACGATTTTCACTATTTAAATAGGATGTTCAAAGTCAAAGACTATATTAGAAATCAAACAATTGTTTATATCATGAACCCGAACTCGCCTACTACCACTTACCTTTATCCTTACTCTATTTACTCCGATACTCATTACTCCGATCAATCAAATGTAACCAATCTGCAATAAATGAGCAGACATTTACGTTTACTAAGTTTCAGTGCGAATTAAAAGCGACGAACATTACATTTGTTAACCACCAAACACTAACCTTCTTGCCGTCTGACCTGATCATGTGCACCAATTTTACTGCGTAGACTTTAGAAGAAATGAAAAATATCAAAATTAAGTAACCAGTGACTGCTGTTGCTACCAACCGCTACATTAGCCAAGAAGATTTGTAATAAAGATCAAGAAAGGTAAAGATTAACTGGTACGTGTATTACTCCAACAACAGAATTGTGTGTACTAAAAATCGGTAAGCTATATAGCTTCACGATCGTAAGAATCGAAGAAGAATGTGTGAATTAAAAGTTCCGAAATTACCTTTTTTACATTTTTTAAATGTCGACTACAAAAAATCAATTAAACCAAGAGTGCAGAAAGAAACAAAGAACTAAATTTCCAAAATTTGTCGAACATATACGCGAATTTATCAAAACCTCAAACACGAAGTAAGAAAAACAAATGATGTAGAATTTGATGAAGAACCAATATCAATTTGCACAATAATAATGACTATAATCCTTGCAATATGGTTTATAGCCGCTTTCGAAAACTATTTACAGAAATGAAAGGAGTTAGCCAAACAGTCAACCAACCAGACAAAATTCAGTCACCCTTTAGAAAAGAAGAGAAAATATCGTTTGTCCTTCCCGCTCCATGGAAATGTTTCCATCTCTGCCGCCAGGAGCTACGACGATCATGGGATGTAACATGCGCGTCCATATCTAAGCTCCTGTATTGGAGTTCGCTTGTAATCTTCGGAATAAAGAAAAAGTTGCAGCAGTTATATTCGCTTTAATTTTAAAAATCAAAAGTGGAAATGGAAATTGCTAATTTATACACTACTCTACATGGCCGAACCTAACAAAAAAAACTAACGTTCTACCCCTGTTGGACATACATCTGTCTGTGCCTTTGCGAGTGTTAACCAAGTGTAATCCTGATAGAACAGGCAAAGATTTTCCGTATTTCAACGTTCAGTAAAAAACTGTGAAAAAGAGCCATTCTGGACAGTATGTTCGTTTCAATATTAAAGGGAGATGAGGATGGTTTGCGAGTATATTACAAGGAAACTAATAATAATAAGGAAGCTAATTTTGCTAGCCGTCGAAGGGCTTTACTATTCTATACAAGCTTGCACATGTTACACATCAACACGATACAAAGTCATATTGATTAAATATGTTACGATATAGAAAACTAACTGTGTAACTGTCTACAAATAAACCATTTTACTATTCCTTACAATAAAACACAATTATTATATTCTTTATTCTGAACCAAGAAAGCAGAGTTTTCGTTTAACCGTAACACAGTCCATTTAGTTTTAACAGGTACCGAGGATGTTTGCAATTTAATAAAGTATTCATCGACAACATTCACAAACTAAAAATCTCTTCAAGGCGTCATAAGTCATAACGGCAGTAAACAAGATTCGTAGCAAAGCGTTGAATTGTAGGTTATTTGTTATTACTAATGTTATTATTACAAGTTGTGTAAAGAAAATTACCAGGATCTTAATCGTTTACTGTTGTACACTGAAATATACTGGCTGCCGATAGGTTTGAATGTTTGAATCCTTTCACAATTTGAGACCGTTTTAGAGTCTTTAAATGCTAGTGACCTGATTTTGAAAGGAAATTTAGTCGAATGGAAGTCAAATAATGATTATCTAATAGATTTATTTACTAAATCTAATCATGTGAATCTGCAGTTACAACGTGACAATCTGAATTTGATAAAAAGTCCATCATCCTAGTTTTTCTTACCACACTTTTGCACACTTATTAGTTTAATGTGGCAAAATATTGGAGAACGCGAATTTTTGCAGATTTCAAAACTAGATTTAAGGGTGAAAATACCACATTGGATTACCAGTTCATATGGTGACATCGAAGAATCAGATATCATATTACAAAAACGAATTAACGAAGAACTTCTAATAGCATTATGTGGACTATGTAAGCGAATAATGCTAGCAAGAACTGTGGCGTAGTATGGTGAACAACACATAAGCATTAGCAACCTCCGCACCACACAAGTTAAATTAATTGTTATATCATTAATTAAACTTGTGTGGTGTGGAGGTTGCTGATGCTTATGTATTGTTTTTCGTTTTCATACCTCGTGGATAGGGATCTTTTAACGTGGTAAGCAATCCTCCTCTGAAAAAAAGTAATCAGTTGCAGATCACTAGCTATGGAGATCGTGTCTCACTAAATTGAAACCAAATATTGGACATTATAAATATAAAATGATAGTCGCTCTCATTATCGCTGTTATTATCTTTGAACTTGTTTACTAGGTTGTGATTTGTTTCCTGAAAAAACCAAATGCCCTTTGTTCCATTTCGATAAAGATCTGAATCTAAAATCTGAAATCTGAAAGTACTCTACGAAGCAAAAACGTTTCAAATCTCTCATTTATACAAAGAAACAAGTGTTGTTACTTGAAGTTTCAAAATTAGTGCTGGTCTTCCACTTTGAATTAATGAACACATAAACGTTGGATTTGCACATTATTTTTTATAGTAAACAATAAGTTATTTATTACCGCTGATTGTTTAGCATTCTTTTTTAAAGAATGCTAAACAATCTTAAGTTACATAAAGATATATAGATTGATCATCGAGGATTTCAACGAAAAGCATCAATATTACTTCGCCTCACTTTTCTTTTCGCTTTAGAGTCATTATCTTGCTAGCGTAATTTTGTTTTATTGTTATTATGCTTTTATATGCATTTTGTGTTTCAGTTGATATTGACTGAATTGCTTACAAACATCACTGCTTGTACCGTTTCTGATATTTCTAAAGTCATTTCTATCAATTCACATTGTTTTTGACTATCTCACATTCTTCTTTCAAAATTTAGTATGACTAGCGACATTAATATTGTGTTTATATTAATAACTTATTGCACTAGGTTTTGATGTCATACTCCCTTGTACACGATCGTGTTATTTTATGCCAAATATGTATAAAAAAAAAACAAAATGAACGTATGAATAAGAAACAGTTGTAATGGATTGACTATTTACTTCCCGATCAATTAGCATTTGCTCGTTTATATTAAAGCAGAAATTTAGGCAGTCTATTTCTGTTGTTTTTCTATATATTTCTCGCGATTTAAAGAATATTTTAGAATGTAATAGAACATAGTGTTGCCTAAATAAATTGATTCGTTAACTGAGTAGGCAAACCCGACACTTTTATCGATTACCTATCATTATGTAACCACTGGGTCGGCTTCATTCGATGATTACGATGTTTCAGGAGTGAGGTTGGAATATAGTTTCAAAATTTATCTATTTGTTGCAGTAAATTGCTTTATTGCTTCTTTACGTTGTTTCAGGTTCGGCATTAAATTCTAAACTGTATTGACACAACTCTAAAAGTTTAAGTATAAGCGCCTGTATTTCAATAAAATGAGCATATTTCAGTCCAGAAATATCTTATTTCAAAGTTATATGAGATTAATTTTTTTTTGTTTGAGAGTATACATTCTTCCAATTATGTAAACTGTTTGATTTTATGAAGCCACTTAATAATTATTAGCAGAATATTAAATGAACGGGTTTTTATTATTAATTATCTTTAAAGAGTTTTCAACGTAAATGCGGATAGTACTAAGAATAAATAAATAAGGAAAAAACACTCACTATATTGAAATCTATTACAAGTTTTATTGGAAAAACATCACGGTTGTTGGCTACATATTTCTGAACGGGCTTTACCCTAGTAGAAGTCTTATATTCCATGAATATGTACTAGATGCGTACGTCTTTCTCTTGCAACCAGCGACTAGAAGCTATTCAATCACTTGGTTTTAGATATGCCGGTTCTGAACTCGTTATATACCGTGAGACCAGTATTATGCAGGTATAAGAGCGTTTGCATTATATCCACATCCGTTAAGACTACGCTAATCAGTAAATATATTATCTCATCAACATTTCGTGGGAGTGGATTTAAAATACAATGAAACTATGACCCTGCATATACATATGAACCCACCGAAAGCATATGAATTATTATTTATTATAGACTTTAAATACAAATCCCATGAAAGTAGATGTAACAAACAATTTTATGTAGTCTATGCGCATGATAGCAGGAACTGTGGGGTAGTACGGCAAACAATACAGAAGTATCGGCATACTCCACACCACACATGGTTGATTGATTAATTCCAGACAGCTGTTTTGCGGATAGGTCTGTCCCCAGTTTCCAACCTAAGATCCGATTGGGCCTTCGATATCTTCGTAACAGCTATCCCGGATTAATAAATTAAACTTGTGTGATACAAAATATGCCGATACTTTTGTGTTGTTGGTACATACACTTCTCTTGCCCTTTTTTACTTTTTAAATATAATTTAATTCTTATTCGCTAGGTCTACACGTGAATGAAGACGTTCAAATTGATTAATACGTTCTTGCCATATTTTTCCTAGTGGGAGTGAAATTAATATGTATTTTTTATGAAACATATGAAATCCCACTCTATTACAGTCATTAAAAAGTTAGACTTTGTTTTTACCTTCAATTCTGCATAGTTCATCTCTTTTAAAAGTGGATGATATATACTTCATATAAGATATGAACTATTCGTTAATGACGACAATACATGGTTGCAACCTTGACAGTATGGTACTGTCGACACACTAACGCATCAATTTTTTATTGGAACTATCATGCTGATTATTCTGAATTACTTTCTTCCATTAGCTTTTATATATTCCATATACCGCTTACAACAAACTTTAACTCAGTATTCCAAATAACAAGAAAGAGTGAGTAACCGGTCTACAAGCAGAGACAGACGTATTACCGCGTAGCCAAACACTCGATATGTACTGGGGAACGACGCTATCCCGCTAATCGATAGCGGAATGGAAGTGCGCCCTTACACATAGTAAATACTATGGATACAGTGCGGACGTTTGGTGCAGTTTGCTAGCGGCAACCAAGTCCATCAGTCAACTAAGCGCCGATCAGTATATTTAGTAACGTAGATATATTGAAAGCTATCTTGTTAGTCTTCAAATACGTTTTCAGTATGATTGTAAAGGAATTATCTGACATATTTTTCTAAATTAACCGTTGTAAATTAGTTTCGTTGGCCAGTACTGCAGTCACTCTCTGCCTATCTCCTTCGTAGAGAATTACACCCATGTGAGACTTAGCCTGCCACCAAACGTAACACCAATGACAAACTGTACGCAACGTCGTCACGTTAGTTATGAGATACAGGCATATTACTCAGTTAGTGTTGTGCTCCAGCACACGTGCACAACGTTTATTCTTCTAAAACGTGCACAATGTTTATTCTCTTAAAATTCTACGAAAAAAAAAAAAAAAACTGAAGTAAATTCAAATTTAATGTTGAAATAATGCACCGTGTTGTTCTTCACAATATATAACAAAATTCTTGCAGGACAACAAGTACTTCTGGCGTTATCTTATGAAAAGCGTTTATTTTAACACGCAGTTCATCTGCATTTTGCATTCTTTCATGAGGACTATCATACACTTTTTGTTTAATGTATCCCCATAAAAAGAAATCATTGGGTGATAAGTCTGGTAACCTTGGAGGCCAGCTGATTGTGCAATCTCTGCTTATGAAAGGTATTTCCTAAAAACTCCTTAATATTTCTCACATTATAAGCAAGGTCGAACCAAATTTCTTTAAAATTAACGAGAACATTAGGGACAGTGATAATAGCTTCGTTATTAAACATATGTAAATATTTGTCAACATTAAGCATATCGCCGATAAAGAACGGGCTAATAACACTAACGACAAGGTTTTTACCCTAAGTTAGTAACTGATGAAATTAAACAGCACATATAACGTAAAAATGAGTCGAAAGGCGGCAACACTGGCTTAAATCTGGTTACAGAGAAAATGCCGTTATAGTATGGCCGGTAATCTGGTCTATTCCAATAACGTTTATAAACTTTCTGAAGCTTTTGGAATACATCATGATCCCAGTTCTTGGAGATTATTCATGGACTAGTTAAAGACCAGCCTAAAAACAGTTTTGTTACATAATGGAAACCATTATCCTTCTATTCCTATAGGTCATTTTGTTTCTATAAAAGAAACTTACGCAAATCTGAATATTTTATTAGAAAAGATAAAGTACAAAGATTATTCCTCGAATATTTGCTTTTTATGTCTTTGGGACAGTAGTGACAGGGAAAAACATTACCATAAGCAAGAGTGGCTACTACGACAACAGTTTATACCAGGAAGAAACAATGTACAACATCAGCCTCTAGTAGAAAAAGAAGAGATCATAATACCACCTCTCCACATGAAACTTGGGCTCATGAAAAACTTTGTAGAGGCACTGGATCTCGAAGGTGAAGGTTTTAAGTACCTTCCTGAAAAGTTTCCAAAATTAACACAAGGGAAACTGAAAGAAGGTATCTTTGTTGGACCACAAATACGAGTAAGAGTAAATGATGAAATCTTTGAAACCAAATTAACGGTAAAGGAAAAAACAGCTTGGCTCTCCATGTTACAAGTTTTAACGAATTTCTTGGGAAACAAAGAATGGAATGGAAAAACGGTATCAGGGTAAATGGAATCCTGTTATGTTAGTAGATTGCCGTTGGATGTTACGGAGAGATACTGTAGATATTGTTTATGATGGACGGAGCAGTATTACTTCACATCTCTAATTATAATAATTTGAAATATACATTAAATTATGATCTAATCTAAAAAAACATTTTCATTGAAACATAAAAAAAATCGAGCTAACTTGACCTTCTACCTTTCATTAAAATAAATGTTTATATGTTTTTCTATTGAAATTAGTATAAATTATTTTATGGCAAAATCAAGAGTTGAAATTTGTAGGCCAGTGTAATTGAGTTGTTCAAAGTGCCCATAGCCCATAGATTTCAATTTTGTGGATAATGTACGTGCATTTGTGTCTTTAGATATCTATTTTCCTTTGACCAATAATTGGTTATTTGAGTAGCACATGAAAATTGTGAGACCCATGCAACGAAAATGATATTTCATCAGTAAACAAAATATTGTTGATGAAATTTTAATTTTCATCTATTTTCAGCATTATTATTTGACACAATTCAAGCCAATTATATCGTGTTGAGGAAATATTTCTTGCGTAGAACGTAATTTTCGCTACCGGTATCTAAGCCTTCTCAAAATTCTTTGCACTGTCCACTGTTTCACGCCAATTTCATCAGATATTTGTTTTGCAGTAGGTGCATTCGCTTCGGCCACAGTACAAATCGCAAAGTTTCTCTATTCTGCTATTCTTCGTTGATGCACCTATTTCTAGGCTCTTCGACTTCTAAATGTAAACATTTTCTGAAATTTATTACACATCCGAAAGTTTCAAACTTATGAATAATATTTACTGCAGTGTGTTCAGTAGGAATTTGCCGACTCTCAAATGAAAAGGTAAATCCCTGGCACTTTAAAATTTGAAACTTCTCTTCGACAGTATAAACATGCAATGTAAAGCGTAATATTTCGTATGGAGATACAGATCACCTACACCTTGCAAACGATCACAATATTGAATAATGAGCATTTGACCGTCAAGCATCGGCGTCGTCTCAATGAACTGTTAACTGCGCATGCCCCCTGCAGCGTGCGCACAAGCGCTTGAAAACTGGTGTCAATGTTAAGTCGACGCGCGATAGTCCCAATGTATAATAAAGCCAATACGGAATTAAAATTTGTCGTCTACGGTATAGGTAAGCCTATATTCTCTAAATACTCACGTACATTTTCCTTACATCCCGCTATAACTAACAAATCCACACAATACAGATGCGCTATCTGAAAATACATTCAATTCATTATCATATTTGTATATAATTATTGTCACGTTAGTATTACTTCTACATTTAACTTTTATTTTATACATACCTATACATCTGAACAACAGTTCAATAAAATCAAATGCTTTTTATCTATTTAAATAATAAATGTGCTATCTCTTGTTATTATTGATTCTAGAAAGTAGGTTAAATTAGCAACATAATAGTGATTCTAACGCTGATTAATAGGCAGTACAGTAAAAACAATTGCATGAACACGCATTTTCCAGAAATGTTGAAATTTATAATTTTTTAAATGGAACACCGTGTATATTTAAAAAAATAAAACTTATTTTAAGTTATGGTGATAAAAAAAATGATAATAATAATAAAGAAATAGCAGTTTCCATTTCGTCCTGAGTGTTATCATTCCTCCACCAACTTTTGACAAAACCGATACATGTTTTTGTGTTTAATGTTTATTTTAAGATAATTACATCTTAAAATAATATCATTGAAAGCAAATGTATAATCTATAAATAATGCTCAAAAGTATCACCTTTCTTCTCAATACATTTTCGTGTCCGCTTGAGTACACTCTGGGTGCCCCTACAACTGTTCCATCCAATTCGCGGAAAACTTCTCTAACCTTAGTTGCAATTCGTTCACATTACTGTACCGCGTTTTATACGCCTGATTTTTTTAAGTATTTCCAAAGAAATAAATCTAAAAGTTAAAGGTGAAGAGAGTAGAAAGAAAATTGGGTTCTTTGCCCAATTGCCTAATCCATCTATTGGCAAAGATTGTGTCCAGTAGCTATGTACTGTATGGCAATCATGTGCAGGCGCATTAGATAATTGGATTTATCAACGAAATTCTTTAGAACATTACGAATGAATTTCAGATATCCTGTGAATGTACCATGTTAGACATTATTAAAAGAGGGAAAGAACCGACTTTTACTAACAAGAACAGAAAGAAAATATTGCTTTGGCTACTATTTCTCTTCGTTTACATATTGGCATGTTTCACAAGAAGCCTCACAGAGAGAGTATAGGTATATAAGGCAGAGACAGAGACACGCCAGAGCCTAGTGATGAAAATTTTTAGAAAAAATGGATGTTATTTGTATAAGAGATCAGCATTATATTAAACAAACTCGTCACAAACAGAGAATTAGTTACATATTATCTCATTCTCTCTGCTTTATTTACCATATCTAACAGCCTTATCTGCGAAGAAACATTGTTGGTAGTCCCTCCCTTCCAATTTTCCTAATTTATCTTAGCACTCTGTTTTACACAATATTACAATGATGCTTTTACTGTTAAAAAGTAGAAGCCAGTCAACAACAAATATCGAATAAATCAAAAACTGTACTTCCGTCCAGCTTTCAATAAACGCATGTGTCTATGGTAGTTACCTTATTTAATTAAATAGTGGACACTGGATTTGATAAACAAGCAAAAGCAATGAGAATTGGAAATTTTTAACAAAAAGTAAAAGAATCAAAATTAACATTTGAATATTTTTGTAACTGTATTTCTAAATTATTATAATTATATCTAAGTTATATAACTTTTAAAAATTTAAAAACGAAAACGTTTTTACGGTATACACAAGCACACAGAACCAAACCAACCAACTCCATGCATTCTTGCTGCGGATCAATTATTGTTTTAATTGAATATCTTTTAATCCAAAAACGGCTATGAACAAATAATCCCTCAACCTTGTAAAATTACTAAATCTAAAAGATCGACATGAAGTTAGCAATAGATTTATTTTAGTAATTCGATTGTAATCACGTTTTGTAAGTAACACCAGTTCAGAGATTACTCTAACAGAGTCTAAAGATGACGATATTGTTGTTACAAACAATCGAACCTCCCAATCCCTTCTTCCCCCCATAGTTCCTCGTAATTTAGCGCTCTGCGAATGAACCTGATTTTATATCCTTTAGTATGCAAACGGCATACTGAAGAAATTATAGTTACTATAATCGTATGTTTACCGGAATAATTAAAATTCTTAATTGCAACCAAAACAGCTTGACAACCAGAAAAGACTGCTACAGTTACTATATTGAAAGCTTCAGCAAATTCAATGCTTTCCAAACTGCAAATGCTTCCGCAGTAAACGCATCTTCAGTTCAATATCAATATATGTATGTGTATAATTAATATTACCCAATAAGGACATCATGTAATAATCACAGTGGTAAATATTCTGGAAATTTGACAATTGGTGTAAAGCAAGAAGCATAATAAATTATCAGTGAGTTACCAACTGATACTAAATTTTGAAAATGCGCTGTGTCTCTAAAAGCGGTTGCTAAAGGTGACGAACTTTTACGAATCCAGTATGCAGAAGTAAGATCCCCAATTGCAATGTTATATACGGAATTGAGAAACTCCTTATTTTGCTTAAATAAACACCTGCTTTAAAACGTATTTCCTAGCAAGATATGAGCGGCGTATTTCGAAGGTTGGTCCTGGGCTTTCTGACAAAACAGTAGAACACAGAGAAGAGCACATCAGGTCAACCGAGATTCGTAACGTCTTATACTGGCAACAGTCTATTTTCAGCAAGTTACTATCACTCGCAGAACCTATTTTGCTGTTAGCTTCAGAAAATTGTAGCTTCTATCACATGTGTTATCAAAATATCCTATCGACGAACATACCCAACTATTTAACTAGTTTTTAGGATTTTACTGGTAAACTATATTCGTCAAACTTTTCAAAATTCTCGTTAGGAATCCAATACCTAGTAAAAAAGACAATTCCGAACTTCTTCGGTGTTACAGAAAATCGCGACTGGAATAATAACCACGTGTTAAAATAACGGACTATAACATCTAGTAAATCCTGACAATCACGATGTATCATTTGCTCACCATAAAAACAAAAATCGTTCACATACTGGATACATTTGATGTTTTCATTTCCAATATTGACTACTAAGTGTGTATACGTATATTGAATAGCAAAGGTGACAATACAGACCCTTGACATAAACCCAATGATGTTTACCTTGGTCCATGCAAAATGTTGTTATTCATTATATAAACATTTCTGTCAAAGTATAATGCTAAGATGTTACAGATTGCCCGTTTTGGTATACCAACATCAGTCATGCGTTGGCATTATTCAAATCAAAAACGACGGCGCCAATTAATGTACAGTCGACACCGTTTATAGCGAAACTCTACATAGTGAAAAACTCTTTATAGTTCAATTTTTTCAAGCCTTATAATATTTTAATGAAATTTCATGTAGAGCATATTGCATATAGAGAATCTGTAAAATAGTAACTCTCTATATAATAACATTTTTACCGGAATTTCCTATAGGAATTTCTATGCACCTATTGAAATTTTGGCCACTTCGGGTTTCCCATTTCTACCTAACATTAGCAAGAACTCCATTTTTATGACGCACTGTTTTGAAAAGTTAACGAATTCGTAGCGCCTAATGGTAGGCAATATGTAAATCAGGTACAATAGATTTCTGTGAGAAACCCAGGGAGAGACCCATTTCATAGAATCCCCGGGAACCCCGTTTTATGTGTAGTCGAGGCCTAGATTAATTCGCGAACAGGTTCAGTTTGTTTCTGTTTAAGAATCAGTTAAGATGTCCAAGTGAATATGTTTAAGTTTAGCTGAGAAAATTAAAGTTTTGGATGAAATTGATAAAGGCTGCAAAAAAAAATGATGTTGCTGCAAAATTCGGTGTTTCTCCAAGCTGCGTCTCTCCGATAATAAAAAATCACGAAAGTATCATCAAGGAAATGAATGTTCCAAGCAATCGAAGACGAGTACGGGTGTGTTCTTACGAGGATGTAAATGAAGCAGTTTCACTATGGTTTCAAATGGCCCCTACGCATCGAAACGTACCAATATCGGGAAATTTTATAAAGCAAAAGGCTCTACAATTCGCTAAAGAATTTAACTGCGTTAATTTTCAAGCTAGTGAAGGGTGGTTAAGTGCCTGAAAGACTCGCAATGCAATTGTTTTCAAGTGTCCGACGAGAATTCAAGCGTTGGTCAGGAGGACTGTGACATTTGAACTAAAACTGTTTTAAAAAGTACATTGATAAAGTACGAGCCAAACAAGGTTTTCAATTGTGATGAAACCGGTTTGTTTTTTAAATGTTTGCCAAACAAAACTTTTGCTTTTAAAAGTGATAAATGTTTTGTTGTTAAAACAAGTAAAGAAAGAATGACACTGATGGTCGCAGCAAACATGAATGGCTCTGAGAAACTGAAATTACTGCTGATAAAAGCAAAAGATAAAAGCAAAAATCTCCCGCCAGTAATAAAAAGGCATGGATGACTTCTGAGATTTTCGAAAGATGAATCAAAAAACTGGACACGAAAATGAAGAGCCAAAGGCGAAAGATTGCGATGTTTATCGACAATTGTCCTGCACATCCAGTTTCTGTAACTAAAATTAACGAACATTAAACTGATCTTTTTTCCACCAAACACGACCTCCAAAAATTGCAACCTATGGACCAGGGTATTTTAAAAAACTTAAAACATCACTACCGAAACAGAATTGTCCACAAAATTGTTAACGCGATTGATAACAACCTTCCAGCCCAAAAATTGATTATCCTTGAAGAGTGTCTCTCTAAAATATGGAGTGAAAATGTTTCCCAGAAAACAATCAAAAACTGCTTTTAGAAAGCATGCTTTACTGAAAAAATTGACGAATAAGAAGAAGAAGACGAAATGGATCCCGCTAGCTTAAAAAAACGTTAACCCTATCTTAAAAATCCTTAGCTAAAAAATGAAATTTTTCCACGACAGATCTTCCAACTGACCAAGACATAAAAAGTATAGAAAGTATAGAAAAAAGTATAGAAGATCATGAAGAAAAAACTGAAACCGGGGAATGTCCTGCTAAATTTAGTGATTCTTGAGATTGTATGAAGTACTCTTAGGAGCCAGAAAAATGTACCTGATCAAATCTTTATGCATAATGAATTGAATAAATGCGAGAATTTTGTTGAGCAACAATTATTTTTCAGAAGTAAAGTTCGAAAGAAAATACTGATTAGTACACAATATGTATGTATTAACAGATTTTGTATTATTCTTTTTATTTCGTATCTAGTACTTAGCCCTATATATACTTATGTAATGTGTACAGTATGTACATGTACATGCTATGTAATTTAAATTATCAAATATTTAATAAAATCTTTTCTAATAATTCAATTATGCGATTTTGTTTCTTCATATAGTGAAAAACTCTTTATAGTGAAATTTCGGTCAACATTTTGGCCTCTTACTATATAAAGTGACGACTTTATTTACAATAAAGGATGCTTGAATGTCTCTAGCTAATTGTGCTATAGCCGCCATAATGCCACAATTCTTCCTAAACCCATATTGCCTTGGTCTAAATATATTATTAAACTTCAACCACCACTCACAACCTTCTTTTCATCGTTCGTTCAAAGGGTTTTTGCAATGCAAGACATTGATGCAATTGGGCGATAAAAAGGTTTGATATCCTTATCTTTGCTTGATTTGTTAACTAAAATAACAGATACTTCTATAAAGGCGCATGCATCCCGTCAACTACTTTTGTATATATCTAAAAGCAAACCTCTAGCATTTAATGGAAAGTTTCTTATTATAGGATATGAAATATAATCCAAACCTGGAGCTGTGTTTATTATGTTTTTGATGGCCAATTCAGATTCTCCCAAACTAAAAGGCTTAGAGAATAATTGGTCAGCAGAATTTTTAAACTTTTGTCCAACGATAGGATTCCAATATGAATCAAGTGTCAAATCGCATAATATTTCGTCCACTAGTTTTGTGTCAAACTGTTCTCTTTCTATTGTGTTATTATTGATTCGTTTAGCTATTTTCCATACTTCTAAAATATCCATTGATTTCTTCAGTTTTCTACAAAATCGCTTCCATTTATTTCTGCTTTTTTTTTTAATTTCTGCCGTGACTTTATTGCATAATAAGAAATTATCAGATGTGCTTCTTTATAAATGGCGTATACTTCGCGACGTTTTATAGTCATTTCCATACACTCACCGTCCCACCAAATGGGTTAACTATGTTTTATTGTTAATGCTAGTTTTTAAGGAATGGACACATTGGCAGCTGTAGAGATAGCATTGTATAGCAACTCAACTTTATAATAAATGTTCACTGGAATCTCGGAATCAGTAACCCGTGTTTCTACATTTAATGGAAAATTTTTCCAATCAGCACATTGGTCTTTCCATTTTGTGCTTGAGTAAATTATATTATTTATATAAGCACATCAATTACCAATTTAGTCAGAATTACATAATGATTTAAACCTAATGCTTCATCTAGCACGGCCCAGTTACATTTCAGGTATAGCTTATCGCTATGTAAAGTTAAGTTAACAGCTGAACTAGGTTTAAACGAATAAGCAAATCTAGTGGCAGAGCCGTCGTCAAGGAAAATCAAATTGCTACCTTCTAGAGCAGCCGACAAAATTTCTCTTCGACAGTCTGTATAATTACTCCAACCAACATAGTGTCAGTTGAAATTACCACAAATAATACAATTGTCTGGTAAAATATAAAAGAAAGAATCCCGCTATAGTTTTGTGATCTTAACATTAGGCGGTTTATACATCAACACTGTATTTAATTTAATATTAGCAACATATACTAGAGCTTTGTTTAAACGATCTCTAAACATTGCTCAACACGCCTATACAAAGAAATTTGAATTAAAATAGTATTAAAAAAATAAAATAAAACTATTGTTAATACAAATAAAATTTACTGTAGCGCGCAAAATTACTAGTAACTAAGTGGGAAGGAGGGGTTCAGGATGGGTTTGATTGTTTATAACAGTATCGTCAGTTCTAGAGTTTATTGGAATGACCTTTGAACTGGTTTTGTTTACATAACGTGATCACATTACATCAGTTTCCCCAAAAAAAAAAGAATCCGTTGCTTCACTTCACACCGGTATCTAAAAGTAATGTTATGGAGCATCTGGTCATTTGAAATCCTTTTTATTTTTTAATGTTACCTTTCTATCGGGATATGAAGTATTCTAGAATATTAAATGTTGCTATTTCAGTTACTAAAACTAACGCAACAAAATCAAAAAATATGAATAGTTACTATTTTTACATCAATGTTTTTTCCAGCATTTCATACTTACATTTAGTAGTTTTATCGTACACGATTACTGTCTCCGTGCTAATTTTTTGAATAGGCAAAGTTAGTTATTTTTTGTATCAATTGATCGAATAGTTTTTTTTTATAGTAACAGAGTATAATGTTAATGATGTTAAAATAGCCGAAAAAATATTTCGAAAAATTTAGAAATTCGTAGTAGAATAAGTAACAGCCAAACATTCTTTATCAAGCAATCATGCACTTTATTGAGTATATTAATATTAAATTAAGTTCAATAGTAAAATACATCAATAGGCACCGTCATCGTCGTAATAATAAAGTAATCGATGATATCACCATCAATTGCTGCCTCTCTAACATCTTCAAGTAACTGCTAACAAATTACCTGGTCTTTAACCCATCCGTATATTATCCCACACGATGATAAATTTTATACATGTCTCATTTATGTATGCATCGATATATGTACATGCACTGACCGTCTCTCACATCATCCTTCTCCTAATTTCATTGCTGTGTTAAAATCAATCGATCAGCTTTTTCCCGATTATATCATTTTTTCCATTTATCTATGATTCATATGATCAAATTCTAAAAATCTTTAATACTGTTAACTTCTTCCCTTATATTCTTTACCTTATTTAAATCTCCGCATATACTATTTCTTTTATTCTTTTCCTGTTTTCCTTTGTAATTGGGAATGTAATGTTCTCGTAAATTTACTCATTTTCATACCTTCATCTCAGCTTATTTTTATTTTTGATTAATATCGGATGCTACAATGTTGATATTTACATTGATTGTGTCTACATTTTTTAAAATATATATATTATTTGATAATATTGTCGGATTTTGAACTCCTTTCTATCCACAAAGCTTTTCTGTTACTACTTTTCGTTTAGTTATGTGATTTACCACTGCACTGATATTAATTAGTTGTTATATCACTAATAGTAGTAAACAATAGATACTTTTATTTACATGTATTACTTTCTTATTCTCTGCGTCACAATTTAAATGTGGCATAGCCATACATAATTTATTTATAAAATATAACATTTTTTTTAGTAATTGCATTAGATTTCGTTAAAAACGGAATAATAATGCGATATGTCGTATTACTCAAACCGTTACGTAAATATATAAAACATCAATAAACAAAAACTCATACTACCAGGCACTGGATAATTATATTGTCTATAACTAGTTATGACTAGAGAGATCAAAGGTGGATAAAATTATTACTTTTTTGCAGAGACTAGATATACTCGTGTTTTGTCGACTCTCAAGAATAACAATAGGTAACACGAATCCATTCTCATGAGGCGAATGACACGAGTCTATCTAGTCCCTGCAAAAAAGGAATAATTCCACCTGCATTTATCATCTCTATTTATGACGATAGTTGGGCTACTGAGACGTGTGTTCCGTGTGGGTTAAGTATTATGGAAAGAGATTTACTGAGGTATTACTTTTCAATGGTAAACAACACATAAGTATCGACACCCTCCGCACCACACACGTTTAATTTATTATATAGTAATATAATAATTTGTCCGAGAAGGCCGTTTCGAGGACACGAATGGTCCTCATCATCAAGCGGTGACCGAATGATGATGACCATTCACGTCCTCGAAACGGCTGTCCCGAACTTATAAATTAAACTTGTGTGATGCGGAGGGTGCCAGTACTTATGTATTGTCTACCATTCTACGCCACAGCCCTTGCTATCATTATTACTTTTCAATGTTTACCTAGAGAAGTAGGTACTACGGTATAAAATTGTTCGAATAGTTCATGTAATGTGAATATAATATGAGCATATATTTTTCTCTGCATTTTCACATTTATACTTGAAAGTTAAGTAACACGCCGAGCTACCACACGTGGCGTTAGTAAAAAATAAACTGTATGTAATTTCAAAGCATTTTTCTATTGTGCTACAATATAGTAAAATAATATATATATTTATCTATACTATATGAAACGTTAACTTCTTTAAGAGGAATCAATATGCTAGATAATTTGAATGTTTGTCGAGAAACGTAGATTAGATAGTTTTACCTACAATTTATTTATATTTATGTTACAATTTATTAGAGCAGTTTAACTCATAATACTAATTTTACTAGTTACTATTTCGTATTTACAAAAGTAACAATTAGGAATTGCACTATAATATTACTAACTGTCTTGCCTTACAGAGTTATGTGCGACGTTATGCATATTGCTAAATTATACATATTTTTAGATTCAAAGGTTTGATAACACGTCAGACAAATGATGTGTATTGTCTACAACAATTGGAAGTATTGTATTAGGCATTAAATAATATTTTCATTTCAAGCATACCAGACTTTAAAACTTTAATAAAGAACGTCACCTTATTTAAAGTTTTGACAATTAAAAATTGTTACTTCTATAGAAGACATAAATGATCATATCTAATTTAATACTCCTCTAAAAATGTTTGATTTATCAAAGTAATGCGATTAAAACTATATGAAATAAATAGTACAGAAGAGAAAGATGAGCTAATATCTGTAGGAGAAATTTTCACTTATTGCTTTTTTTTCGTGTCTATCCATATTTTTATTTAATCAAAATGTTATATTATATTAACATACATGCATTCACAGACTACGCTGTCAATGGTTAACGCAACTTAATGTTTTCAAATAAAATAAATATGGAACTGCAAAGTTTGTAGTGAGAGACACCTATCGTTCGTTAGATAAACTAATCTTGAATGTTGTGTTGCGAGTTTTCAAGCCATCGTAGAGTAGGTATGTACAGACGTGCAGAGGGCAACTTTACACTTCTACCTCAACTCAATGCTAAAGTATTGACGACAATCAATATATGGTTAATTAAAGGAATGAAAAATATCCTAAAATAAATTTTAGGCATGATTTAGCTTCCTTTTGATTCAAGTTTTTTACCCGATATTTCTTTTCCCTGGAGCTTTAATCATTAGTAGCTATCACAAATATGAACACTTGCTTCTATTAAGGTATTAATTAAGAGATATTTGATTGAGACATGTACACGATTGCTTTACATAATTCGATTAAGATTATAAACTACTTTCAATATCACTTTCTTTTGCAGTGGCTAGTACGTATAATGCAGCGATATTAATAAAAAAAATCGACAAGGGCTGACAGGTAAGCGCGTGATAATACAAATCGAATGGTAATTTGATAAAATGTCTTAAACGAATTCTATCCGTATAACTGGCATTATTAGAAGTAATTATATTAACAAAAAAAAAAAAACTGAAAGGCAAGACAATCTTAGTGCTACATACAACAAATAATAACCTTAGTTTGTTTTATATGCTGCACATTTGTGAATGGAGTAATTGCGAAGTAACAGGATCTGTTTGATTACTCATTACATTGAGTAATAATTGCAAACATGCATAAACCTCTGCACTTTATATTGCCGTTTTCAAAGTCGAGCTACAACTTTCATTTGTACAATTTTCGAAATAAATAAGTAATACACTAGTTTTGTTCTGAAATAACAAAAGCTAGATAGAAAACGTTTACATCATTAATAAAAAAAAGCAGCATTCTTGTACAGCGTGAACGTCAAAGCAATCACAGGTGCGGGTTCGATACATAGAGATACATATATTTCTGATAAACGTTTTCTGAATATAATCACTTAATATGATCATCTAAATGACAAGAATATCAAAATCTGTGTATTTTATTTTTATAATATATTAATGATTTGTTGTAATATTTTAAGAATAACAGTGTAGGCAAAGGCATGTTTTACAACGTGCTGAATAAAGGAGGCCAATATAATAAAGAAGAACAACCCATTTCCTGAGGAACAGCAGATGTTGTGCAGGTGACTTGAAATACAAGTTTAAACCTAGATCAGTGGCGTCACCATCACCAACTTTACTGTTATATTGATGAATCGTGATGCATTTGTCGATTATAACATTTACAAAATCAGTCATCTGAATTTATTTCGGCTATGGAATTACAACCTCCCTACTGAAAAATGAATCAAGCGCAATTGTAAAATATTAAAATTGCAAGAGATCCGTTTGGTAGTGTTTCAATTTTATTCCCGTCAACTCCTTTTTCATTGTTTGATTTCGATTCACATTAAAAACCAAATAATACTCACAAATTATCGATGTAACACCAAAACTATTATAAACCCAAATAATAATCACAAACCACAAATTTCAATTTGCAGAAATTTAAAGCAAACTAGGGCACATTTGAAATAAAAACACTATAAATAACCAACACATCAAATAAAACATCGATGCACAACACACCTAGAGCAAATCCATCTTTAGTCCACTGCACTTGACCGGCAAGATTAGCAACCTCACATTCTAGTATAATTTCACCCCCTTCGTGAACCTTGACATCCCTGGGTTGCACCCTGAAGTATTGCTGCTGGGCCATAGCGGCTCCCAATAGAAGCATCAACATCAACACTATAAAAACGGAAATCATTAATAAGGCTACAATACACTATTTCTGAAAATACTACATACTTTGTAAAGGCCCAAAGTCTATTTTCCATCAATTAAGAATAAATTATTTTAACCCCTTTTGCACGGATAACAATAACGTAGCTCCATTACGTGCATTTTGTGTTTTATAGTAAGAACAAAGAACTGCTATTTAAATATTACAGATCGTTACACTAATTATGGCCCGAAATTTTATTGTTTATTACTTTTCGCAAAGATCGAATTTCCACCTCTAAATAGCTTCACCTGTACAATAGGTGCGCGCGTTTCTCTGACGGCTATTTGGATAAACCAAGCCAACGCTTCGACGATCGCCCGCACTACTAAATCATCAATGAAGAAAACGCCAAGAGAGAACATGGTGGGGATGCAGTACAAGAAAACACGTTCTTCTAGTGCCCTGCGTGTAGATTCGATTTAATATAAAGCGTGTACATTGTAGGGCGTTTGAGTCACTATTTTACTAATGTAAAATGTGAAAATATGTCATTCACGGTAACGTTACTATTTACCAGAAAATTATCATTGGAATTATTTTAAATAAGGTACTCTCTTGCAACCATACGCCTTTGTATTGTACAGAAACTATAAATCAAACTGAAATTAAATATTCTTTCAACATTCTGATAAAAATTGTATTGAATGTATTACATATAATCAAGAAAAAAACTAAGAGATACCACAGTAGTCCATGTTACGGAGAAAATTGCAAAGGCAACAATTCAACACATTGACATACTGCGAAAACACCTACCTATAATAACTTTAATTAAGGCAGACTAACATTAAGAAAATATATAAAAGCAAAAAGTAAGTAGTACATAATGTTGTAACTTGCATACTTATTTCAAACAAAAATATAATAAATACAAATACATAATTCCATTTTATATCAACCATATATAGGAGTACCGGCCTGAATAATGGAAGATACATTTTAAACCTTTGTAGTTTTATATATAGATGTATATATATTTTAATTTTTACCGAAGAGCCATCTATGTAAGGATTGATGATTTAAAAGGAAAACGCGGCTGAAGATAGCGGGAAACACAGATATCCTGCCTGCCATGAGCCTGCAGTGCAGTAAGGAGTGGCAATTCGATGGTCTATACACACTTTCCAATTGTTGCAAGTAAATATTGGGAAGTTGGTTATTGGTTTTTCGTTTCAAACAGTTAGGTCTTTATCCTAGAATTTTCTCAAGAATATATCTATATATTGTATAATTATATATTATTAAACATACCGTTTAAATTCCGTCAATTATGAATTGTGTAAATATAAAGTATATCCGTTAGTAGGAAACACCTATTTAGCAAATAATAATAACTTTTTGAAAAATCAGGTATGCTGTGTATTTCTGGATGTTTTTTTTTTAATACTCAATATTTTGTTTATGTGTTATGAAGATCATCATCAAGAGTTAAAACAACAGTTGAATGGTTTCACCATAATTAAATACATTGTTGTCTTAGAGTAATGAGATAAAAGCAGAAGGCCTCATTAAGCAATAGAAATGATGAATTGCTGTAATTGAAAATAATGAAAAAAAAAACAAAAAAGGTTACCACTAATGAATATTAAGCTGCTACCGTTCATCATGCAGAGACGTACGTTTCACCGTTAAACAGCTGATCAGTATCACTTTGTTGAAGATAACACTCAATCGCCAAATTGTTGTATATATAAAGCTATACCTGACAATATATTGAGTAAAATATAATAATCATAACATTATTTAAGTCTTTTGAGTAGTCATATAACAAGAACCAATAACAACACGGATACTACTCCTCAGGCACAGTCAAATCATCGTCCATCATACCAAAAGGTACATACGATACTTCAGCTGTAACTAGTCCGTCTGTAACTTCGACAGCCCTCTCTTAGCAAAGTAGCGCTTCAGTTCGTTCAGATTGTCAAGCAAGCTGAATGAACTGAGATGTATACGGATTGCAGTAGCGCATAACATAGGACCATATCTTTTACAGGGCGCGTTGCCTCAAGTTCTTTTACCGAATAGCAACCGATTGTGTGGGATACAGCTATGGAGGTCTGTTGCAAGCTTGGCAGCTTAAAAAAAAATATTGGCATTAAATCCAGACATCATGACAAGGGAAGAAAGCAAGATAATATATCTTTCATGTAATAATTTTTTTTACGGCTCGTTTCATGATAAATAAATAAAATGACTTTTGGTACTAAATATATTCGTTTCGCCAACCCACCGACCGTTCATTTGACAAAAAGATAGTTAGCTAAAGCAGATCTGACACTATTTACTTGTACGTTGCGTTCTAGTATACCTTGAATATTTTAAAGTCACATCGCCAAAGTTGCATCTATCATGTTCACGATCGTTATTTTATAATACGATGCACGCTTTTATGATATCTATCATTAGAATTGGCATACCAAAAGCACACTCTACGTATCTTCTTGCCCTGCTCTGGCAGTAATCGAATTTTTTTTTAATAGCGTTTATATGAAAAATGCAAATCTTTCGTGGAACATACTGATACTTAATAGCTGAAAAACAACAACATAAAATATGTAAAAGTCATCTAAATATCCAAAACATTCTACACAACGAAATAAAACCAATTATACTTATATGTTTTACAGCTATATAAAAGGGGATAATTATAATCCCTTTTTAAAGAAGATTTAAGATTAGGAGATATCAAGCAATGGTGCGAAAACAGCGAAATTGTATCCACATAGCAAATAATTAAGCTTTTTGCAGAAGATAATATGACAACAAATAATTTTGTCCCAGAAAATAAAGAATCCGAGTCGAGGAATTAATCTCCAGACAAACGAATCGAAAATAAATGCGAATACAATAGAAAATAAGGATACAGGAACAAAAGTCCAATACCTGAATGCTGAATACCTAAGAGACCTATGAAATATAACATAAATCGCAGGATTTATGTATACCTACAGGGCGAAGATGATTAAATTTAGGGGTTCTTTATCATATCAAGGACCTAAGTAACTAATCGATATCTTTTATTTATTTAATTCAGATATTAGCAACATTAACGATTAGCGGAGATGTCGCTGCCCAATGTAAAAATAAAACAAGGCGTAGATCCATCTACTCAATGCTACCATTCTGTAAAAACTGCAGCTATTAGTGGTTTACGTTTATTCGGTTGAAACAGAATACTATAAAGAACGTGCGGTATATTACCGTGTAAACTAAGCCATAATGATCCACTATCTGATTTTTGGATGAGAATCTGGATACTTGGAGAAAAATAAAGAAACACACTAACTTACGGACATGTTTCTGTCTACCCGACGTTATCAGCGTAGTTTCGAGAATATTTCTTATCTCTACCTTCTATCGCTGCTACTCTACAGTTAATGTAGAAACGACAAACTCGATATTTCTTAGTGCCAAAGAAACGCATGCTTGCCGTTCAGGAAGCAGCGACGTATTTTCTGGCATATTTTAACAGTTCAACCTGACGCGACTCTGTCCGTCGCGTTACTTTTTTTCCATCGCAGGTGCGTACCAGCTCACGTATGCAACCCCACAGAACGAAATCGAAAAATCGCTTCAGCCTACTAGAAGCTTGGATGCTTTCGCTCGCCTTATGAACTACTCCTGCGTCGTTTCCAAGAGTTAGAATGGCCCTTGCTTTTGTCCACATTGCTTGTTTTCTGACCCTCTCGCATTTTTCATCTTTCTCGCTCATTCTCTCATCTATTTTACGACCGTTAGCGACAACCTCACTAACCGAGGCGCAACGTGTAGTTGTCGATCAAGGTTTACTATAATATAACTAGATGGAAACCCAAACCCTAAAGATTTGGCATCAATTACAGAAACCAGACGCTGATAACCCGACCCAAGAGAATCCAATGGCTGCGATAGCGCCGTTCTCGCATCCGTAAAAATTGTATTCTTAGATAGGAAATATAGCAAAATGATAGTTGTTCAAATATTAATTGATGAGATAAAGACAACAAATACTCAAGCATGTAATTGTATGTAACATAGCTATTCAATACTGTTCAACATACTGTCATACATCTTTATATTTCAATTACGTACACCCATGATCGAATTTTATTTCTGATCCTAAGCAAACGAGCGTATGAAGATTGTATTAGTTTCCATATGCACTCTCGCTTAGAGGTAGATATAAAATCTAATTATGAGTGTACATACCTTATTCAACATTTTTAGCGATTGCAAACGGGTCATTGAGATCTTTCTGTAGCTACTCTCTTTATATATTTTCGATTAAAATATTACTTTTCTGTTTTCTATTGTGCAATAAGTAAAATAAGTTACCGCTCATTCACAACAACATGATATTAACAGATATACAATGTTTTGTATATGTTTTCCAAATTGTAGAATACCTTAATTTACCGGTATCTGACCGGTTTATTAATTGCGACCTCTATCGAGAGAAAACGCAGAAACCAACCAAAACCTTTGCTACAGTGACCCATGCGCGAAATTCAAATAGAAGCGGATTCTTGACGTTATGTTCCATTAATCTGGATACACTGGGATAGTCATTTTGTACTTTATTGCGCTGATCTCAACTTACCCCTTTGAAATGCGAAAAACTCACCAACGACGGATTCGAACCGTATACGCTCATGACATAATTATATGGTCCACGCCCTATACCCTTAATAAACTCGTCCATTCTAGCTTAACTGCAGTTCGGTTTATACAATAGATATTTATACCCCTCGTTAACTAATATTTCAATTTCGAATTCGGAGTAAATACTCTTCGAATGCGATGCTATCCTCATCGTGAACTCTCATAAACACGATCCTGTCGGTCGTTTTTCGTCGCGAAAATACGGAAAATTCCCATTTTCACACGCATATTCTGCCATTCGACCTGATGCGTCTACCGTTCGTCGCGTTGCTCATTTACCACCATGGGGTAAAGGATTTTCTACAGGAGCATACTGGCGCCTATGTCCGATCTCACGGAACGAAATCGAAAGATTCATTCTACGAAATGCTTCGAAGATGTCGCAATGATTAGTAAGCGTTTATCAATGTGTAGATAACCATACTATATTCCTATAAAGACATTACATAGAATTCCATAATAATAATAAAACAACAACAGTAAAATATAGGAATTCAACAAAAATAATATTACGAAATTATCACAATACCAGAAAGATTATTTCGGCGTTAGGTTGTAGAACGAGAACGAAAGAAAACTCAAAGAAAAATAAGGTAAAATACAACGTAATCAAATATCGATAGTTGAAGGTGCTGCTCCAAACCTAACAAACAATTATCTAGCTAGTTTCAAAGTGGAACTGAGTGAATAAAGCTGAGTGTAAATAAGCAGTACCTTATATTCCCTTCATTTTGCAATTGTAAAGGTCATTATATGCTCAACAACATTTGTTTGAATTTTATTTTTAGCGAATATAAACCAAAACTGTGCTGTTTAGGAAAACATATTTATTCAAAGAATTTGCATCATTATAAGAGAAACTACTCGTTTTTGTGTTTAGGAAATGTTAAATAATTATGAAGACGTACATTGACATTGTGATGTTGATGTCGGTACCAAACTCGAGAGGTCAGATAGGAAGGCATCTTAGTTTGAACTATTTTGCAATAAAAAAGTGTACAGCGCAGTAGGTATCTGTTCTCCGTGTATAAACTATGACGTACTTTCAAAGTGTGGCACGCACTGCCACCTCTAGGTATACTACAAATCATTCTAACACATAAGTTGGAAACATCCCCTTATACGCTTGAAATCGACTTGTGTGATACAATGGCTATAAATATCATCACCATAATTAAAATTAACCACCAAAGTTTCACATAATAAACTTAACGTAGCAATATTTATCTGAATAAATAGCCTTAAGGGCAATAAACGCTTTTTGAACAATATGGTTCCATTTTAATACCACACGGTGGAAAAGATACTGGTTTTATTATTTTTATGGTGCATCATCACCATAAAAATAATAAAACACTATTTGAACAACTTTAGGTATATGATATATGAGAAATGTAAAGAGTGAACAGAAGTAGACTGAGTATAGCACCTTGAGGTACCCCACTAGTTATGTTTAGAACATTAGAACATTGTCCATTTAACATAACTTGCTGCAAATTTAACATAAGTAAAGAAAGCCCGGAACTACTTAGGCCCGGGCTTTCTTTACTTGTGTCAACTACTTCGGTGTTAAAATTGGACAAAGGATATCGCAGTTAATCGTCTCGAAAGTTTCACTAGAATCAAGCAAAACCAGAACTATCGCTTTTTCTTCGTCTGTTACTTGGAATAGTTCCTTTTTTTATATCAACATCTGAAACATTTTATACTTAAGATTATTTTGTAACATAGGTTGTGTTTAACAAAGAAAACATCATATTTATGTATATAGAAGAAAATGCTTTTAAAATCCGTAAACTCGCAGTCATACTGCGTGCGCACAATTCGAAGTTACTTTACATTACACAGATGTTCAATAAAATTGGTCATTATTGCAGCTATATTTGATAATTACTTGATCTATTGCAGGGTTTCACAATTTATTAGGAAGCTTTACTCTAGTTACTATTGTTAGCTCCGAGGTAAATTACCCGGATTCGAAATTAATCTGGAGAGCAGCTCTAGTAACAGGCTATGATATGGGTAAAAGCGCCAAATTTTCACAGTTTTTTTCTCTTTGCTAAGCTGTGACCGAAACAATTATTATCCCAAGTCGCATTTCGAAGTATTAATGGAAAAATTATATTCTCTTACTGGAACACCAAGATGATTACTAATCAATTAAGAAGAAAAAGTAATTTTGCAAAAGAAGACATTTGTTTTCAAAAATTCATAAAGTTATGAATATGCGGAGTATCTTTATATTGAAGAACTATGTATGCATTTGCTAAGATTTTACGATTTTTTAGGTAATAATTTCTTCTTCTTTTGTTATAAAACGCATACTTTAGGAGATTTATTCAACGAAAATAAAAACACAAAATGATTCAAACCGATCCGCTCAATCCCAGACATACAAATAAAAAATTTCTTGACATCTAAGTGACCATATAATTCATAAGAACATTTGGGTTTATTTTTGAAATTATAGAAAAATGCTTGAGATAGCATTCTTTTCTCGACTAATTAGCAAATTTGTTATTTTTTCTATGTAAAATCCCTTAAATTCTTTGTTAAAATATTTATATTATATTGTACCAACATTTCGCCGTATTATTATTATTATTAAACAGACAATTAAAAAATATTTACTTTGTCAAGCTTTCTATTCGGTCGAGGAATAATCTGAGTAATAATGTATTTGTACGCTTAGGTTTATTCTTTTTTTCTTTTTCGTTTATGTGACTTGTGTAAGTATGTGTATTTCTGTTATTTGTATTATTATTATTATTATGATTATTATTACTTCAAACGATTATTTGCAATTATTCGTTCTTTTTAATGAATTTTGTGTTATAGTGCTCAACTAGATTTTTAGCCTAATTGATACAATTTCAGGCTAAAGTTTATTTGATGTAAATGTTAGAATTAAAAAACGTCTGTTTTTAAAAATATTCTCAATTTAGTTTACAGCTCTAAGTGAAATTGAAATGTTTGCTACTTTATCTTGAGATAACTATTTTGAGTAAGTTTGTGCTACAATATGTAAATCCTAGACCTTAAAAGTTAGGTATTCTTATTGGAGTTTTACTCCAATTATTTCCGTGATAACGCAGAATACCTAACTATTGCTTTACAACTATGTAATTCGTATGTGCGTGCAATGATTAACATATTACCATAACACACATGCGTGACGAAATTTAATACAGACATTGACAGACCTCCTACTTAGTGTGTTAATAATACTTTTCTGCCCCCTATTAATGATATTTTAAAAATAGACGCAGTGCTTGTATTTACACAAATAGTCTTTATAAATATAACCATATATGTACTAGCAGTAAAATAGCGCGAGATGTTCGTAATTTTAATTTATCAAATATAATACATACATATAGTAGATAATTTGATCGAAAATTTTACTGGTACTAATTGTTGATTTTTACTTATGTCAATGGTACTACATCGATTTGTCCTTGCCTCGGCTTTCTTTCTTTTTTTTTCAATTTACTATAGCTACTGCTATCATGCACTCTCAAACATTTTGATGAATTTTATAACTTCATAATCTTTTAGACCAACAAAAATTCTAAAAATACATACAAATAGCAATTAGAAAATACTCCCGTATGTATAAGATTCAGAATGAGCATTCTATTACAAAGACTACATTTCCAGTACAACGTCTGTAGAACTCTAACCTCCTGTGAATACTAACCAAAAGAGGACGGGAAAGCATTTCTCTCTTAAACTAGAAACATCTTTTCTAAATTCTCCAGGTAAGAAGTCTTACAGGAAACCTTTACTATAAAAACTGAAACCAATCCGTGGTCGATTTAATCTATTTAAAAACATGTCCTTCGCACACTCAAATTAACAGCTTTATCACTACCATAACATTACTGAAAATACAAATATTTTATCCATTTTGGTTTCCTGGAACAAATTGGGAAATGATAAAACTAAATCGAGAATTATTTCTGCAAATATTATATTGTAACCCTTATTTAATTATCGTCATCTTTTGATCGATTACTGTGTGAATGACCGAGTAAACAAATATCACACCTTGTTTCATTGAGATTTTGAATTTGTAACACCACTGTTTTAAAAATATTGTACGCTAAGAAATTAACACCTAAGTTTATTGAACAAATGTATCTTAAATATTAAACTATGAGATAAGATTCGTATGCGCAGGATTATATTTCCGGAATTTGGTTGTTAATTACCTTTTATCCCTTATTTTTAGTTTCTTCCCGTCAATTTATTGTTGAAGAATCAATGCACTGTACTAACTTTGGATAATTATCCATTGTTAGGTTTTTGGTAAAAAAAAACTTTTTTCTTTATATGTTTCACTACAGTACATCAGAAAATGCCTAGAAACAATAACCAAACAGTAATGCAGGTATAGCTTCCTACATTTAAGAAGAGAAGAGCACACGCTGGGTAAGCGGAAGCATACACCTGGGCTAATGTGTTTCTTTTTTACCTTACTTTGCTTTTGCCCTGAGTGAGGCCATCATGTGGCCTTATTTATATGTGCGATTTCCTAAAGCGCTCCTCCGCACGGCATTTTTCAACCAGTAACAACAAAAAACAACGTATGTACACAACATTGCTCTCTGACAAAGGAAAAATAAATATTAAAACTACCTACAATAACAATTCCGGCAAAATTTCATGTTCACTTGTGATGCGGATGTGTTGTATTGTATAACACAAGGAGTGGAAGAGTTTGTCGCTATCCATACGAATGTCAACTATTTGTGTCTGTTCTTTAAATCCAACAAACATGCAAGCATAAGTCATTCTTATTCGTAACAGTTTCCTCGCATGTATTGGTTTGACAAATTGGTTACAGCTTGGAATTAAGTTCATTATTTACTATGTCTAGTGAGTGGAGAGGACAAACGCGAATGAAATTATTACTTTTTTGTAGAGACTAGACAGATTCGTGTTTTGTCGACTGTCGGGGAAACCAATAAGCAACACGAATCCATTCTCATGAGGTGAATAGACACGAGGAGTCTATCTAGTCGCTGCAAAAAAGGAATAATTCCACCTGCCTTTGTCATCTTTACTAATGAGTTTTAAAGAACAGATCGATTTATATTTTTAATGGCGTGCCTATGCAAGTTGGCCCATCTAAAACTCTCTGAGAATAACGCAACATTTTAAACTACGAGCTACAGCTATGTGAACATGTATTAGGCACTCCCCAATTTTTCTTCCGATGTATAAAAACAAATTATATATCAATAAAACGACAAAGTAGATATACCATACAAGATATTTTATTAATATTTTCAATACTTATTGGTTCACCAGCTGCTTTTATTAGTATACGTTTTGGCATACCACTAATTAATTTGTGGCATACATCACTGGAAGTTGAGATCTATTCGTTGAGGATTCGTTGGCAAAAGTGCTCTTTTGATCCACACTAATGTTTTGCAATGTTTTTCTTCAGAATATATCATAAATTTTCTAATGGTGACAAGTCCGAAGACTGTGCCGGCCAGTCCAACAGTCGCACCCCGTTTTCAGTGAACCACTGCATGGTTACCACTTGTTAATAAAAATATTCAACATTCTCATCTTCAGACAATGGCTCCAGGACCTCCTATAGCATCTCGGGGTAACTGTTGCTATTCATGCGCCCTTCGCAAAGAAAGATTTCGCCAACGCCTGATGCTGATATGCACCCCCACACCATGTTTTACTGTTGGTATGATACATTGCGGGAGATATGCTTCTCTGGGTTTTCGCCGTACTAATTGGACCCCTGGTCATCCGAAAAGCTGTAATAAAAGAAGAGGATACAGCAAACATGATTAAAGAAGACATTTATAAAATTACGGTATGTAAAGTTGTTGTGCAGTTGTTTATTACGTTTGACGTAATAAACAACTGCAAAAGAAAAGAAATGAAGCATTCCTTCGTGTTAGATTCGTCAAAAAAGATTACACGCGACCATTCTTCCTCTGTCGAATGTGCGTACTTCTTGGTCCATTCCAAACGTTTGCTTCGATGCGTTGGAGTTAAGTACAGCTACTTTCGCGCTATACGCCCATGTAAATTAGCTGCCTTCGATCGTCTTCTTACCGCACTTGGGGTCAGAGAAACTCCATGTCGCGCCCACAGCGACTCTTTCGACAATTTTCGTCAGTCCTGTAAAGCCATTCGTTCTAAAAGGAGATCTGTTCTTGCTGTGGTTCACCATTTTCTTCCTGATTTACTTGTATTTTTATAACCCCCAGTTTCTTTATAACGTTTAAGGGTGGTCTAAACCGCACATCGCGAACACTTTATTTTTCTTGAAACTTTGCGTTAAGCTTGCGTACTTAGTAATGCAATTTAGCCGTGTTCTTCCATGGTTAGTTCACATTTTTAGACATAATTGCAATGCTCTATTTTTCAGTAACTTACCTAGATGTAATTCAACGATTTACATGCGTTTTACTTCAATGCGCTATAAGAAACTAATAATAAAAATACAATTTTTTTCTGCAATGAGTAACTATTTTATTATTGTCATACATCTTAGTTTATCCATTTACTATAATCCCTCGTTAAACATCTGTTTATGGAATTACCCAAAATACGCGAGGATTTTATAATACCGAATTTTCTTTGAAGTACCTAATACATATTCACATAGCGGTATATAGTATTCGTCTGCGAAATAAGGCATAAGATAACATTTTTTATCTTTACCGGTAAATTGTTTTAGTTATAGGTTCGTTTTACCAAAATATCTCCTTTTTAATACTACCAGACAACATTGACTAATACATACTACCAATATGTATTCATCTACATCTTGTTATAACAGATCTCACTCTAATAAACGTGTCGTTGACAGCAGAGGTCCCCGAGAACAGGTTTTGAAATTATATGTTAATCATTTTTATCAAACCTGTTGTATTTATTAGGTATTTGTAGCACTCTCAGATACGTTCATTCATACCGTTGTTACATAGGCTGCGCAAACTTCGGACCGGTTCTACTAGATGTTGCAAGTACACATGCACAGATGCGCATGCACATAGAGTGGTAATAAAGCAAGGTTTTTCATCATTTTCGTCACTTCCTACTATTTTGGAAGGTGGAATAAGAGTCATTTTCAGAGATTAAGAAATTTAAAATCAAATCATTCACGTTAAGTAGAATACCAGAAAGGTGCGCGAAAAAATTGATTTATATATTTTGTATATGCATCAATAACAATTTGTTACGTTCCTAACAAAATCTCATGATTTATATTTATATAGGTTGCAGGGTGAGAAATTTATTTCTGAAAGAATTTTGTAAGTAAATTTATCGCCTGTTCCCGTTCATACAGGTTATACAGCTAATGTATGGATGGAAGATAAAAAAGTTTCGAATGAAAAGGTTCAAGTACAAAGACAAATCTTGCACAACATAAAATTATATTCAAGTATGCAGTATTAATAATGATAGCAAGGACTGTGGCGTAGTATGGTAAACAACACATAAGTATCGGTAACTTTGACGCCACAAGATTAATTAGTTATGTGATCATTAATCCCAAATGGCAGTTTCCAGGACGAATGATCCTGATCATCAACCAGAAACCGAATAATTAATTAAACTTGTGTGGTGCGGAGGTTGCGGATTATTATATATTGTTTAAGCGTACAGAATGATCCCTTTCCGTTGCATATGAAGTTTTGAATGGAACACACTGTATAGTACAACTTCAGATACTTCTCTACAATTTGTGTCTTTCATCGATTTCGGATAGATTGTTTCCTTGTATTTTATTGAACATTTATTAGCATCCCGGGAGAATTATTTTGTGTAATTTTCGGAAATATTTTTATTTAGAGAAATTGTGACACTTTTTAAGCAATTTTCAATATGTTCCGATTATATTTATTTATCTCCTAGTGCTGGAAAAATTTAGTACAGGGTGTTAAATTAATGTTTTCTTTTTATATAGAACTCTAATTAACGTTTGTCTACTTACTTATTTATACTTGCTGTTTGACTTACTAGACAATGTATAGAAAATTATAGTAACTTTGGATGGATACTAAAATATATAACGTTTACACATTTGCTTTAACGAATATCTTTACAAGAAGAAAATCTTTAGTATTTGGTCGCAACACTCTAAGTTTTTTTTTTATACGAAACGCGAATCTGCATAGCTTTATATTTAACCGACTAAAGAAGGACGCATTTTAGGTGTAGCAAAAAAGTGTCTAGAAAAGCTTTTCTACTATATTTTATGAATACATACAAAGTATTCCGTTTAGTGTTAAAGCAACATAAATGGGACTTGATAACGATATTGATACCCATCTTGTACAATTTGAATGAAAGCTAAGAACTCCAAAGGATACTCAATTGATCGATCAACGTTGATCAATCAACGTTTAAAATATTGCCCGTTAAAGAATCAAACCAAATCGCAAAAAACGTAGATTAGTATTGAAAATATCAGTGAAAATTGCCATGAATTGAAGAAAGGTACTTAAAATTTAAAATTTTAAAAGATTTAAAAGATTTGTATCGTGTGCAGCAGTGACACTGTATATTTGAATATAGTTTTGTATTGTGCAACATTTGTCTTTGGATGATTATTTTACTTTCTTCACATATTTTTAAATTTGAATGTCTCTAAATGTATTTACTGAATATTTCCTTTCTTTCACTATCACTTTCTTTCACTTTCCTGTTTTAAATCTAAATTTCCTAATCTAAACTCTATTTTTAAATTCGCAGGGTTGTTTTGAAGTTAAAGTGCTGAAAAGTAGGCTTCCTATTAGTTAGATTTAAATTCAAATATCACACTAGCGAAATTTGATATATTGCCAGCCACCATATCATTGCAACAGCTGATTGATGTTTAGATCATGTATTTTTCTGAGTGCGCTTGTATTTAATTTCCTTCTTAACTTTATGTTGTATCTGCTAATATATTCTCCCCTAAAACATTTTCACAGCTTTTTTGGTGAATACAGAGGAAGTAGCAACTACTTCTGGAGCTCTAATATCCCCGCCGAAAAGATGAAAAATACTGATCTTAGGACACCTACCTTTGATAGAGAAGCAGAACTGATAGCTTCAGATAAGAATTACTGCTACTGTCGCAAGAATATCAGTCATGATGGGTTTGTATTCATCATTATATATATTATAATGTTATCCTATTTTTAGAAGTGACACAGTCTACTATCTACCGTACCATAAAAGAATACAAGGAGAAAGGACACTTCTGGAAGGCAGTTTTTAATTGCTGATTACGATGAAACTGTCAATAATTCTATAAGACAATTAATTGTTAGAATTTTTTATAAAGATAAACTTCCTACACTTGATAAAGTGCAGGATGAACTAAAGCGTGATGATTTGCTACAGATGAACCGTTCAACATTGTACAAATTTATTAAAATGCTAAACTTCAGGTTAGTGCTGATGCTCTGATTAATATGTAACAAATTTTAAGTATGGGTACTTAAAGTTATATTTTATATGCTTTGATATATTATAATAATAAGTATAATTATTGTTGCAAGTACATTAAGAGAGGTCGAAAAATATATGTGTATAATCAGCTAGAGAAGAAAGTGTTTGATGGCAATAAAAGATTACCATCGTCAAGTCAAAATCGGAGTATTTATTATTTAGACGAAACATGGCTAAACCAATGTCACACCGAACAAAAAATTTGGCTAGATGATAATATAAAAGTCGACAGCAATTGTTGATGAAGGACTGACTACAGGCATACGTAATCCTGCAGGTAAGACGTCTCGTTATTTTGCACATAGGATCTGAGGCTGCTTTTGTGGAAAGCGAGTTATTGCTTTTCGAAGGTAAAAAATAACCAATTATTATGAAGAAATGAATGCCGAAGTGTTTGGGTTCATCAAATATTAACAGTGCCACCATACAATACTATTATTGCTGTGGATAATGCTACATATCATATTCATAACACTACAAAAATTCTTACATCTACAAAGCTCGATATGCAAGCTTGGTTGAAATTAAAGAACATCGAGTACAACGAAGAAATGATTCGATCTGAACTTCTGCATTTAATTACCCTTAATAAAGATCAATATAATACACATATGACAGACGAGATGACCAGAAGTTGCAACAAAACTACCACCTTACCACTGCGAATTCAGCCCAGTTGAGTTAGTGTCAAATCAAATAAAAAATTTAGTGCCAACTAAGAATACCTCGTTCAAATTATCAGATGTAAGGGTACTTCACTACAGGCAATCCAGAATATCACTAGAGACAATTGGAAAAAAAACATGTGTGTAATATGCGATTAAATAAGAATGAAAAATGTATGAATTACATAGCTTGTTCAGTGATACAATCGAGCCATTTGTTTTATCAGTGGGCAAGGATGTGAAATGGAAAGTGATGGCGAGTAACTATTTTAGAAGGTAATGTAATTAATGTATTGACATGTATTTAAAGCCAAGTTATTGCTTAATAGGCTGCTTAATGTATAGGCTATAATTAATATTAGTCTAAATTGTTGTTCGCTTGTATAATATATATATCATTCCACGGTATCCCTCTTTTCTCAAGCTTACTTCTATTGGCCTATCCCATGCTTTCCTTGACTTTCCTCTTTTTCTCTTGTGCCTTGATCTTACCAGCCATACTCTTTTTGTTAGCCTTTCTTCTTCCATCTGTATCATATACCCAAACCATTTGAGTTTCTGCCTCTCTATACTATCTAGAATCGACTCTACTCCTAATTCTTCTCTGATCTTCTCGTTTTTTAATCTATCCTTTCGAGTGACCCCTTTAGCCGCTCTTAAATATTTCATCTCCAACGCTTGTATTCTACTCTTAGTTTGATTGTTGAAGATCCAACTTTCACTGCCGTATGTCAACTAAAGTACAAAACGTGTCGCTTGCAAATAATCATATAAAAATAAGAATTATAGTAAAATAGAGCAACATTCAAAATATAGTATAAAATTGAAATCTAGTATGAAGTGTATCAATAAATATTATTCTACAGTATTTTCTATATTTAGTTAATTAATTACGTAACTACAACTTATATAAAATCCTTGCTAGTTTTAAAACTGCCGTCATGAAGTAACTGAAAAATTCTACGGTATAAACGCGTCTTTTCATTTTACTCCTCCGAATTTAAAAATAGAGTATAGCATATCATAATGAAGAAAATCTATACATAAATATAAATCTCAACCCAAACGATTCTCTACCCTTGTTTCTACAACAGTGCTTGGAAATAAGCAATATATTGCATGTTTCCTTTCCTTGCGCTAAAAGAAAAGTGATGTACCATTGAAATGGATAATTTCACTTTTCACTAAGCCTGCAGAAATAAGTGGCGTGTCACAAAATTAGCACAGACTAGACTCGTGTTTATTTGTTTCATAGTGTTGGATACCGATTTCGAGTGTTGACAAAACACGAGTCTGTCTAATCTCTACTGATTTTGTAAAGCGCTCTTATTTCTGCAGGCTTAGTTATCAGAAATAAATAGAATTCGTTTCTTTTTATATGTATTTGTCTGGTATCTGTTAATTTTGTGAGGCGCACGAAAAGTGTACTCGTTTCTGCAGGCTTACTTATTATGAATAAATAAGATTAGTTTTGTTTTTTTAAACCTCATCAGTTTTAAATTTCCTCCTGAAAGCGTAAAAATATATAATTTTAGCCGATCTTTATAGAAAGCGATCATTTAGTGCATTACTTAAACGAAGTGTATTTTTTAAATATCCTGCAGCCTGTACCACTAGCAAGTTGTAGTACTTTCATTCACAGATTAAAGTGTACTAGAGAACAAGAAATCGACGTGATCTTAGTTTAAGATCATTAAACTAACCTGCGCTAGGATGTCGTAATGTGACCGGATGTTATACATTCATTCATTCTAGAAACAGGTTTTCAAATACATTGAGGTCTTATGGTTAATGACTTTTCACATTTATACATGATCGAATAACTCTTTTAATATACATTGCAGATATTTCAGTAAATATACAGTAGAAAACGTTATCTGTTGCTATTATTTTAGAGGCCTAATATTAAACTTAAAATTACATACGTATATTGAGATGACACTAGTTACAAAATATGAACTAATTCTCACGGAAGAATTGATATTTAACTACATTAAATATCAATAGGAAAACTTTCAAGTACTATTTTGTACGAAGTACAACTTTTATACAACTCACGGATGTGTACCTACGTTCCGATAAAAATTGTAGCAATCCGTATTTTACATTTATGCTTAATAAGACACAAGGTTATTAGAAAGAGCGGACTATGTAACTATTGCATGCTCTATATGAAGGCAACTATGCCAATTAAGTATATTGATTTAATGATTCCGCCGACGTATTTAAACTGTAATACGGAAAAATAGCAATAAACAACCGTAGTAATTCTGCTGAAAGTGTATTTAAAGAGAAATATCAAAATCTTAAAGCATATAATCGACTTATGTTTTTTTATGGTTACTATCCCCTGTCAATTTATAACAAATACATACTTGATTATGTTGTGAAATGTGACTACAATTCAATGTACATTTTTGAATTAAAATATACAGTATATTCTCGGATGAAGTTCACAATAGATATGATGAACCAAAAATGTTTGAATTGGAATTCCATATTTCAGTATTCCGCCCTGCTTGGTCTTAAGCATATTTTTAGTTTGCTTTCAATTTTTGAAATTCCAATAGGTCTTCACAATTGACTAAAAACAACTATTACAGCATACCAAAGTGTTACTTTGGTTAAGAAAAGTTGCTAAGAATGAAAAGTTGTGGTGTTATAGAAATTTTTAGAATGATCGGCCTACTTTGATAATAGAATATCTAATATTTGTTGTGTGTGTATTTAAGAGATCAAATCTAATGATCTCGCTGACACCATATTGTCCAATCCACTTTTCTGGAAGGTACTGATTCAAAAAATTTGCTGAATGAGCTGGACATCTTGGTGAAAATGAAAATCTAAATTCACGTCTTCCATGCAGACAGGGCATGGCAAGTAAAAAATCGAGCACACCCAAATAGGAGTGGTGGTTTGTGTCAACAAAATGTCTGCCAATAATTTTATCATACCTTACTGTACTACACCATACATTTACTTTCTTATACCATTGACTATTAGTTACTATACGAAAATGTAGATTATCATGGGACCAACACCTTCAATTTTGATTCAGTCATGATGTCATTATTTGTAAAAGTTGACTGATTTGAAAAAATAATTTTTCTATAAAAGTATCTATCGTCCAAAATGTTTTCTTCAGCCCATAAATAAAACAGTAGTCGTTAGTCGTCGTCTCCAGATTCTAATTTATTAATGAATGTGGGTTTAAATAATATAATTTTAATTTCTTTGATAGTTCTTTGTATGTGCAACATATTTATTTATAATAAAAAAACTTGTTCACAAATTTTTTACTCCATTGACGGAAATTGTCACCATCATGAAACTTACAATTAGTAGAACCGATTTTATTAGGTAAATGCCTTGTTCGATAGTCAACATTTTAAATGCAAAAGCTTGTACAGAACAAGTAATTTACTAATTAATGAGTGATCAATTTAGAACAAATTCTTCAAGATTTCGACGTATACTGAAGATAATGATAAAGTAAATTTTTTTACTCAACTGTAGGGGTCTACTTAAATTATCAAAATCGAAAGCAAACTAAAAATAAGTTTCAGAACAAGCAGGGCGTAATCCCAAAATATGAAATTCCAATTCCAAAACTTTTGGTCCACCATACCTAGTATGAACTCAATCCGGAGGCACACTGTATAGATTTTAAAATAGAAATTGAATTATTTCGAATCGACCGCACTATATAGTTGTGAAACATGTTATATTTTTTCTGTTCTATTTCTACTGTAACTGTAGTAAATAGTATTTGGTGCTTTTTGTGTCTTACTATGTATATCTTTATTTCAGTACACCGTTGACTTACAAGGGAACCTTTCCAATCCATAATAACCGATTTTAATGAAACTTGTATTACACTCACAAGAAAACTGCGTAGAAATTAAAAGTGGGTTACGTCAGTCTACAGCATTTTAGGTAAATTTCACACTATGAAATACTGCCATGTTTTCTTACATCTCAGGTGTAAAATATTTCCGCGATAGAAGCCTGTTTCGGCTGGCATTGACTTTAACGATTTGTATCAACCATTAAAAGTTGTAAAGCTTTTACAATTTTTCAACTACCTCAATGGAATTCGCAACGTACCATTTGAAAAGCGTTATGTAATCTACAATTTAACCATGTCATTTGGTAGCCTAAAAGCCTTTTCAATTGTGAACATTCCAATGCTAATACAATGTATATCCAGCGTATTTTAAACACAATTAATTATGTAATTGTCACTTATTTTTATTTATATTTTAATATTTCTTATTAACTTAAATTATAAACCAAGTAAAATTCGAACTTTATAACGTTTCTAAATTATATACGCTCACCATTTTAAACTGCTACATTGTGTAAATAATTATATATCTAAATCTATAATATATAAATATATGAAGTTTAATAATACATTCAGATTCATAGTTATATACAATAAAACCAACAATATTCTTTTACATAAATACAATTTAACATGAAAAAATTAAACATAATTGTAAAATTATAATATACAGTGGCATTCAAATGGTAATTATGGGAAAATACCTATTCATATATAGGGTTAGGGTGCAATACGTTGCGAAACTAAACTAGTGAAACTAAAATTTTCAAGAATCGAACCTTTTGATTAAAAACGATATCAGCCAAAGCAGAAAGTAGTTTCCTGTTTTTGCAAGATGAAGTTATCTTTGCGGATTCATTTAATCATGCAGTACTTGAAGTGTATAATTTGATAATAATAATTAGGACACAATAGTCAGTAGCATCACTACGTGCGTTAGCTTAAATAAACGTGCGCGTTATTTAGAACAAAAAGAAAACTTACCGAATATGCTTAGATGGCCGGAGAGAAATCCAGAAGTTTCAGCACCTGTATCACAGCGCATGTTTCTAGAATAATTTTTTTAAAACCCGTTCGTTGCGGCGTATATATCTGCTTATACGCAGAAAAAAAACATCTATGGATGTAATATTCGCGTACTTAAAGTGGTCTTCGAGTTTGTATAACGAATCTTCCGTAATTGTTAAAAAGATGGAGTAATCTAAAAAGTCGACATCTTTTACGTGATATAGTATTAAATTTTTCTCTGACTGAAACACTTTTTCATTTAATATATGTAGCATTGCTTGTGCGTGGTCAACAATTTCGCATGATCCCGTAACGGGAACGAAGTGTTTCGTACTTTTTTTATTATGTCGGCTACTGGAACATAATGTCGCTAACAGTTTCTAAACCTGTTGCAACTTGAAGACTTTGGAATTGCATTTGACTTAGTTTTATCTCAGCTGCTTCTTTAGCATCCAGTTGTAAAATCACTAATTTGATCTTTACAAAATGTTGAAAAAATAAAATAATGCTGCTTCTAACCATGTCGAAGATTCAGCTGCGGCGCTTCCGATATGTGAAGGAAATAGTCGAATACGTTTCGGTGATTTCAGAACCACTTTCGAACGTGAACCACTTTCGTGTCTGCCATGTGCAATTGATCCACGTCGGCATCACATTTTCGTATAGTGTTTGCTATGAGGTGTAAATCAGGAAGCAGACATGTTACGGAAAGCAAATTTGATTGAACAACTTTCAATAATTGACTTTTGTGAAGTATATCACGGTAGCTTCGGTAATCTTCATTAACACTTGCTTTGATGATACTTTGTTTGGTGTTTTAACTAACATATTATAAACAGCTTCGATAGTACATCTTTTCTGTCTTTTACTGGTTAGCAAATAAGCGAGTGGCGGATCTTTTTAGGTTATTGTCGTGCTACAATCGACACTACGGATTTTTTTTTGAATGTCTGTAGTTTTATCTATAGTTTGCCACAATTGTTCGTTTTTCAACCTTTTCGCACTTTCACACAACTTCCCACATTGGATTATATTTCTTCCAAAACTGACGAAACATTGTTTGTTCAATTTTTGCAAACGATGTATTGCACGTACTTAACATACGCACGTACTCATCGTTAAATCACATAAAATTCTTCGGTCTTCTATCGGTCTTCTTAAAAATTTATGTGCTGCACTATTTACACGGTTCCTACACAAACATGTGGTTTCCAACATGATTAACTTTTATCTCAAACTAAACACTGATTTCTTTATCAATATATACAGTAAGTCTAGAAATACGTGTTTACCGCGTTTGCAAACAGAGAAATTGATGCATTTCTATGTATTTTCAACATTGTTAATGCTTTGCGCTCAATTCCAACATTCGTCAACTTCGCTGTGCGATGTATATTCCACATAGCGCACCACACAGAAGCCGACATGTAACGAAGCAGCTCTGTATTCTTCCAACCTTCTCGCGGTTAAACACCATTGGAAGGCAAGCAAGAGTGTTGCGCTCTAATAATAGATCTTCTCTTTATAGATCCTTTCCAATCTTTCCTACATCTGGAAAAAGTAACAGTAAATGCAAAACATATCGATACAGATCCGTATTGAATTTATATTCAACATGAATGAAAGAATCTTGCAAAATTGCAACCATTAAGAGTATTCAAAATATTAAAAACTCGCTTTTAAATACCTTTAGGATTGGCATAAATACAATAAAATACAATAAAAATATTATGCTTATATTCAGAAATTCCTAGCCATAAAAATGTCATTGGACATATGTCATGTATTATTACATATATGTCATATATGTATTCATTAATGAGGAGTATGTAACGATATTGTTGTATCAGATGTTGAGCGTGTACTAATGTAAAGAAGAAATTAGTGTTGATGGGAAAGCTACGTATACGTCTAGATAAACGGTTATTTTGTATCCTTCTTGAAATAAGATTCCTATATTCGTTTATGTGGTACAATCTAACAAATGCTTTAGATATGATATAGTGCCTGAGGTAGCCAAAGATTACTTAAGTGCTTCACTGTAAATCTTTTTGGAAAATTTTTTAGAACTTCGTTCAAATAAAAAGAACACGTCCAGGATTCCGGGAATCGTACATTTCAATGGCAATGAATTCACTGATCCACAAGATATAGTTGATAGGTTTGCAGATAACTTCATGTCAATGTATTGACTGAAAGCTAGCACGAGAATGCTTCGTTTTCAAAAAAGACGATCTTGCATACGTGAAGAACTATGAACCAGTATCTATCTTACCCACTTCTCCAAGGTTTTCGAGCAAATATTTTATCAGAATTTGCTCCCGAATATAAGGTCATATATATTTCCAGCACAGCGTGGCTTCATTTCGGAACGCTTGACTTACTCAAGACATTGCAGAAGAGCTTGATCGCGGAAGACAAATGGATGTCATATACACCGACTCTTCCTGAACATTCGACTCTACAGACCACGGAATTTTACATCAGAAGTTAAACTACTTTGGATTAACTACATCATTCCTTACGCTGTTCCGTAACTACCTACAAATGGATCCAATTATGTTTCCTACAATGGATTTAATTCTTACGTATATATTGCTACCGTGGGTGTAGTTCAAAGCTGGAATCTTGTACTGGTTATATTTAATGTGCTTATTAATGATTTGCTGGTTTCTCTTTCATACTGCCCTTGAGCATATACCTACAATGTGGAAATCTATTGCATAGTGAGTAAAGACTTCGAGGATATGCGACTCCAACAGGGTTTGAACGCAATCATAGATTGGTGTAACAATTGCTACAGTTCGGTCACTACTATGGGACTTAGCTCCAATTTTACTAGTTAATTTCTCACAGTCCATGAGAACGCTGAGAATAAAATAAAATACTGGAAACTGTAGGTAAAGAAATACATTTATTGTTAAAAAAAGAGAAAGAAACGTTTACATGTGCATACAAAATAAATTCAATAAGTACCTGGTTATATGCTGGCACGACTTAGAGCTGAGTAATACAAGGATGAAATAAAACAATGTAGTTATATTTCCATTAACAAATTGCTGAAGTTGGCGTGTACACGTACGGTTTTGTTCACAACGGCGATCTCGCGTATATGAACTACTGGATAAATTAAATGAGAGTGCACTGAATGTAGGTATCGTTCGCCTCGTTGGTTGGTAAAAATTTTCGCCCAGAGATGAGAAACCATTGTACATGTTTGATAAGCCATTTCGGTTTGACTTGAGATACTAAGTATGAACCATTACAAAAAAGAAAAAACAAAGGAATCTATATAAAGATATGAAATTTAAATATGAAAATTGGCTCAACCCTCTTATCTATTTCTTCAGACGTCAAAAATAACGCTGATATGAAACGACAGCGCGATGTCACATTGCTGGTATATTTCCTTCGATTAACGGACCTTATGGACCGGCTTGTTCCTAGAGAAACATGTAAAAGGTGTTTGCATTCATATCTCCAATTGCAATCACTAAAACATTATATTCTCAACAGTTCTCAGCAGCTTATGAGAGCGACTGTTTAAAGAGAAACAAGACCAGCAACGTGAGTATATCAATATCTGTACGTTTTAAAATTTGGAAGGCGAAAATTATTATTTCGCTGAAACACAAAATATCAATCGCATTCCCGTTAAAAGCTTCCTGTTCTTCAAATGTCTTATACTTACCATCGCATGCATTAAAGGACATGGGATTTGAGTTCCTTATGTATAATTATTTACGATTTAACTTATGTAAATCCGAAAGACTTATCTCTTTGAATTGTGCGAGTGCTACGTTTGCCGAGTGTCAGAGTCTCAGTAGCAACACAAATATCGAAGAAATATTGTTCCTCGCGGCATAATTCCGCAATAATTATTCCGCACCATAAAAGGCGTTCTTTTATAGCACAGAGTCCTCATACTCCTTGATCTATCGTTCGGGGCACGGGATCCAAGTATCGACTGGGGACGGCCCCCGATCTTCTGATTCTGTGCTTCTTGCGCAGCCTGAGCATAAGTTTTGCTAGCAGATTCTGTCCCAGATCTTCTTAAATGATTAGATCCAACATACATAGTCTTACGTCGAAACAAACTCGAGCACATTCAACGTTCAATAGCTTCTCTGAAGAAAGCTGATAAGTATGAAAATTAATTAAGAAAAAAATGAACTATTTCTTTATAATCGGATATGTTAGTGGAAACCACTGTAAATCCGTCAAAATCTCGCATCTTGGACTTTTACGTAAGTATACCCTCGTCCTCTTATTCCGGACCTGAGGACATCTTGCCTTCTCTCTCCTCACTATCGGAGGAATCTTGTCCTCTGGCTTGTTTTTATTTCTTTGCGTAGCGTCTCCCCAGCGGGCACCTACCTTGGTTGCAACACAGTAGGGACTGGGTTGCCCATATGAAGCGAAACTTAGTGTATTATATAGGCTCTTTGGTACGCGTGAGGGCGCCGCCTATCATAACATATCGATGGACATCAATGAAATACCATAATTTAAGGGGGTAGTTAGGATCACTAATACCTATAACTGTTCCAATACCTTCTATTCTTGAGCCGTGCGTGTACCTCTTACTTTGAGGTTCCTCCTACTTTGTTTAATCATCACCTTATAAGGATGACCAAAATTATATTGGATAGAATTCTTATCTCTTGCAATATGCATCAGGTAATTTATGTTGTGATCTTCAGGGATTTTGATATGCCCTTTAAGATTCCCAGGCTGCAATTCTTTCGTTCTGCTTCGCGTGAGGGCACTCAGTATGGCCTAATGGGCTAATTATTGCCGTGTATGACCTGAAGATCATTTGAGTCTTAAGAGCCTAATACTTACCTAGTAGCCTGCAGCACGCTAATGATGCCGCGCTGGATTTTTTCTTAAGTTGGAACATGTGGGAGTAACATGTAACTTTTTGTCGAACGTGACTCCCAAATATTTAATTTCATTGTTGAAATTAATCGTTTTTCCTTGGGTGTAGTTAATCAGACTTTCATCTTCATTGTAAAAGCAAAATGAAGATCTTTAAATTTTAATCTTTTCCGAGATTACCCGTAGGCTATGATTTTGACACCACTTGTATGTATCGTCTAAAGCTCTTTGCATAAGTTGTATTATTATATTCTCATATTTTCGAAATGTGATTACCAGGTTACCAGCGTACCTTTGCATCTCATATCCACGCGAAGTCAGTTTCTGTAAGAGATCATCTACAACCAGGCACCAAATCAGAGGTGACAGGGCTCCTCCCTGAGGGCAACCTCTGCCGGCTAACTGTTGTCATCATTGCCGTCGTTGCTGATTTGCCTTCTGATAGGCATGTTAGTTGGGATGAAGTGGGTTTATTGCAAGTCTGTACCTTTCTGCAGTAAGATTTTGAAGACGTCAGTGAGGGCTGTCTTATCCTATTTGTTGTAGAGATTTTTCTCGCTAGACTTCGTACTTCCTTCGGACGATTTCGTTTCTAGGCAATAATCTTTGCTGGTAGCTATGATGCAAACTGGAAAGTGAGTATTCATCAGTATTTTTCCATAATTTTTTACTCTGCAATACGTAGTATGCATGCTATACGCCCTACACAATAGACAGAAAATTGATATATTTATCTAAGCTAGTGCTAACAGTGCTATCGGGAAAAAAATAAAACAGCAAAGGAAATAGAAATAGAGAAACACAAAATAGATATTACGGCAGTCCAAAAAAAAATAGACGGAAAGAAAGACGAATACGTATTTGTATAGGGCAAAAAACAAAAAAGTGGAAGTAATGGAATAGAATTTTGGATAAAAAAGAAATTGCAGAATATATTTCGGCCAATAAATGGACGAATAGCAACACTGAGAATAAAAATAAAATATACAAAGGTAATAATAATTAATATATACACACTAACAGAAATGGCAAAAGAAAGCGAAAATATGTTAATCAAAATCTGCGAAAGAATATCCAAGAAAGACAAAGTCTAGGAGAGGCAAACGAACAGATGTGAAAGGAACGTTACCTGAGAATTCTGGCAGGGAATGGAAATAGGACTAGACTAGTAACAGAACTATAAAGAAACCAACGACAATGGACACAGGTTATGCCATAGTGGAAATATAAGGCAGAGAGAGATGTACGGCATTGCATACATATTGAAGAAAACTGATATTGAGTAATGTTTCGTTTTAACATTTTTTCAATATCTCCCATAATTTCAGAGGAAAAATATTTTGAATAAATTATATATCAGCTAATATAATATATAATATATAATAATATATTATATATATATATATATGTATATATATATATTAATTATATATATATATATATAATTAATTATATTTTATTAATTAAATTAATAATATATATATACATATAGTTTAGGTAAATCATAACACATAAATTACAAACTTGGATGTAAAATATGTTAGTTTGCATTGATTGTTATTTTTTAACTTTGTTCCATCAAATTTATCTTTCTATAACTTTTATAGGTTATAGCTAACTAGCATGTTATCATTCGAAATGTTTTTTTGGTTGGTGTACCTTTGCTAATAATTAAGCAAACATAACGAAGACATTATATACCATTACATAACCTAATACTCAAACATAAGTAACATGTTTTTAAATCTATTCTTTATAGTAAATAACGAATAAATGACAATTCGTGACACTTTTGCTGAATACCACTCCTCACTCAAAGAGATTTTTTTCCCAAAGGATTCAGCGACAATCTTGAGGAAAAATACATCATGTAGAATTAAGATATAGGTAATATTTCTTTCATTCAATTTACATAATTTGGCGCATTTTTTATGCGCATTTAAAAGTGTTTGCTACCACACCAATTACGTATTACATACTGTTAGTTAGTAGTACTGTAAGTTATAGAGACGATCTGCTCTCATATCTAGTAACACAATAATAATTGGAATTTTACGTTTTCAACCACGAGTAGAATAACTGAGAACGAGCCAGATTTAGTAACAGAAGATCTTGAAACCGGTAATATGTGTTCGGTGGAGCTGACTTATCCACATTAATTCAAACGGAGAGGAAAAAAAGAACAAGTACAAACACCTAGTAATTGATTTAAACAAGAGATCTCTGCAAGATAATGTCCATTATTATTAGTGTGCTGGATGGAACAAAAAATAATCTATGTGACTATATACGCGCAATTTCCGACTACGATGGACATCAAGATCAACTCTAAGAAGCATGCAACAACAGGTCATAGTAGGGTCCTTACATCTACTTCTAACACACAAGGCTGCCTATTTGCGATTACTTATTTTAACGAATCAAGATGTACTCATATTTACTCATAGAATTTCTACTGGTAGATGGTTACCTTTGAATGTTTGAAAACAACTTTATTGATAACAACTTTCGTAAAATTCTTAAAATAAATATTTTAATAGGATCTTCTTCATAAATAGTTTTATTCAACACCATAATCTTCTACGAATTTTAAATAACTGCAGGAATTGTCTGGATAAACCTGACTCGGGTTCGCAAGAATTTCAAAATTGGAAACGATTTCTGGATTTAGATTTGAATAATAGTAAATAATGAAAATAGGAAATCACTTATTCGAAAATTAAGTAATTTGGTCAAAATAAAACATAAATTCAATTAAAATAAATAATAATTTGTATAATTAATATTCGGTTCAAAGATTAACTGTCTGATAGGGTTTATGATAGGTTTTTGTGTTTATTTAATTTAAAAGCCATTTTTTAAATTTGTAAAGGGAATGTTATTTAAAACTTCATCCAAAACAGATAATTAACTCGCGCACACAAAATTGACATAATTTATTTCTTAATCATGTTTTAATTTGCAAAAAAAAAAAAAACAAGCAGATTCCACAATTCAAATACAAAAAAACCGTGAATTTTTAATTTTATCCATTTTAAATAAGTGTCTAATTACAATAGACATGTATGCATATATACTACTTGAGAAAATTAGATAAATTGGACCACGAATATCCACAAAATCTGTTACCTTATTTTTGTACCTAATGTGTTTATAGAATCAGTAATTTCCTATTAAACTTTGTGTTATTATATACTTAACTACAATGTGAAAGTTTGTGCACATTTGTGTTTTACTTTTGATAGTAAATACAATATATTCTTTTACTTTTGATTAACAAGAATGTATATATTTTTGCAGTAATTCTGCCCGTTAGATCACTTGTATTATAAGCAGTCACAAATCTTATGTATATTATATTGGCTGTTGGAATTAATACCTAAGACATTTTAAGCGGAAACCATCGATTTGTAATATTCGTTTATCATACTTTGCTTACCGGATGTTGTCAAGGTTGTTTATATTACCCCATTTACCACTGCAATCTAGTATTAAGAATCTACGAGCCTACATAACCGGTTAGGCCTGAATTTATACAAAGCAACTTCGAAAGTAGATGTTGTATGTGCATTTTCTTTATATTTCTAGCAATTGTTGCAAATACGTACAAATGTGAAGTACAATTTTGTAGATACAAATATTTTTAATCCGTACAGTAATTATATACGTATTAATTAAAGTAGCTGGTGTTATTAAGAAGAGAGTCGATAAGCATCTGCCCATTACACTGAAACAAGTTTATAGTGCCACGAGGAACAGCTTTTTCCGTGACAAACCGTAAACTCGAGAGTATTATTTTGTCAACGTGTAAGGCGATCATTATGTCTCATCCAAAGGCGGAAGCAGGTAAAAACAACACATCAGAAAATACAAACAGTCCACAAACAACAACCAAAAAATAATGCTAAAATAGCTTCCTTACGCTATTGATAGAATCGTTTAGGTCAAGAGCAATGCATGGAAATAAAAACCACACTACACAGATATATTTCTGTCTACCCAGTGCCATCAGCGTAGTTCTGGTATTAACTGTGACACCAGTAGTTGTACTATGTACAGTCTTGTCTCTAACTGGTAAAGTGGTATTAACTGTCTCACAGTTAATACCACAACATTCAAAACGACCTCTTGACCCCATCTAGTGCCAAGAATCACATGGCCGCCGTTTAGTAAACGGCGGTGTAAACCAAAAGCAATGATTGCTGCAAATGATTCAATGAATACCATGAGGAATCACATCGCAAAAATCTCTTAAGAAAACAAAGTGTTAGCTACTACTTCATATGCATAAAATACTCATTATTTTCTACACTTTATACTTTTTTTGTGGGAGAAACATATTTCATTACTACAATTTACCAAAATAAAATTTATAATTCTAAAATCAAATTTTCTTAAATTACTTTCTGATTTAATACAGATTTCGTTACCAGCTCATATATTTTCTGGGAATTAAAATACCTTTCTTTATATGATCCTATGGTCGCACTTACCTTGATTGAATATAATTGGAACGGTAGAAAGGAACTCAAGTATATATTACGTCACTACTTTGGTTACAGATAACGTTTTAGTTTTGAACCTACCAAAAAGGGAATACGTCAAAATCAAAACATCAACTGTAAACAAACCAATTGACAGTTGAGCCATAGGCTAATGCATATTTAAGTAATGAACCAATGTCCCCTCTCCCATTTGAATTGTGCTCGATTGATTTTCAATCTTTATATACAAAAAACCTGATATTACTGTAAGTACATGAACTGTAACATCATCATTTAGAAAAGTTAATTCACTAAATCCAATATTCTCTCTAAATCTCTTGCTTAATTTTATTATTATTTCAATGCTAAAGTGTGATTTAAACTAGTACTAAAGATGAAAATAGGGATAAAAATTCCAAACACGTGAAAGTTCCTATGGCGCAATGTATTTTGTTATTTGAGTTGCAGTATTAACAAAAAGTGCTTTATTAAAATGTGTAGAATTTGATAATTTGTTTCCATTAAATGTGTTTGTTTATAATACCATGTCAGAGGAGAAACTAATTGAATGGGAAGAAATTAACCGTGGTAACCGAAGCGGAAAGTCAACGGTGGATTACGGTTCTTGGTTGTCCGAAACCGTAACCATCTTCTTTCATTTCTATTAAGTTGATGATCTTCCTGGCATCTTCGATCGTTGGTGTTTAGACCTCGGAATCTTCACCCTGGACTCACTCCTCTGCTGGGGTCCTAAAACAAAAAGATATACGTTAGTACAGTACTAGTCTGTACTATGGTGATACTAATGCCAGCCTTCTATGGTGATCTTATGCTTCGCTCCTGAAGAGGTTCTTCGGATTTTGGCAGGAATCCCTGCAGCTGCTTAGTCTTGCTCAAGTGTGTCAATCACCAACGAAGTGCGTTGGGATTGGGTTTGGAATGTCCACGCCGTAGGTCGCGAACAGAACTGGGGCTAACGTTGATCCTTGTGGGAGTCTATATAGCATGCCCCTCTCTAAAAATTTTGTCCCATTAACCACGGCACGGATTCTTCAGTGCTTGAGGAATGGTCTGACGGTCTTAAGGAGTTGTGCAGTAGCATGCTTTAATATCAGTAGTGGGAGGGATTTGTCGCAGATAGCTGAGTATTGCGGCGAGAATCAGTGGAGGGTCGGTCGTTACAATTAACAGGTTTCCACATGTCTACGAAGCGTAAGCTGTATCTCTATTGACTTGAACCCTCGCTAGCAATACGCTCAATGTGCTTAATTGTTTTAATGAGCGCATATGTATTTATAATTGCCAAATCAGGTATCTGAACTGGTACTTGTTCAAGCATGCCTTGTTGGTGAACTATCTCAGTGGTGTGGTACTTACTTTTTCGGGTAAAAGGATCACTACGTGTGCACTAATGCTATGAGGATATATGTGCATTCATATACCTTTATAGTTTCAATTAGATTACTTTTCTGCTTTCCGGTATATGGTTGGCCATAAGTAAAGTAAATTACCGCTCATTCATAGCAGGATGTTTTGTGTATGTTTTCTAAATTGAAGGATATTTTATTTTACCGTTGAAGTTTTAGATTTTTTAGATCTTCTATATGCTCTTGATAAACTTGACAGCTATATTTATTGTGTTTCCCAATGCGTTTGCATTATGCTGGTACTCAAGTCGGTTTTCCTGTCGTTGGGTCCACTGTTTATTGACAGTAATTCTCCAGATTTATTTCGACGAACTCTATATTATAATAGAAAGGTTAAATAAATAACAGTTTTATACAGATATCTAATCTAAATACAATAAAAAAATTGCTTCATGTAAGTATTCATGTAAGTAAATGAAAAAATAAAATTATTTACATTTTCGCGATATATTTTAAAAGTAGAATAAATTTTTCTTATATATTCTTACATACTTTTCTCATCAAAAGAGTTTTTCCATTTGAAACCAGCAAGGTTTTTATTTTTATTGTTTTCCTTCACAGAAAGCGTAGATATTCAGGTAATTTCATCTCAAAGTTTAAAATGAAATAGGTCAAATTTAAAATTGAACAGACAATTGAATTTTTCACTAATTAAATAAAAACCGATTAACTTAGATACCTAGACATTAGATAGAATATTATACGTTATCTATTCTAGTAAGACACATATACATGTATGCTACAAATCCATTTAATCAGAAGAAACCAAAACAGCGAAGCACTCACAAAAGGAATATTAAATATCGTGTCTATTAAGTATCGTCCTAGGATAATGAGATTCAACCCTAGATGAAAATGTTAAACCGGTAACTATTGAAACAGAACGTTAACATACGTTTAATGGAGTGAAGCAATAACAATTTTAAACTTATTTGATACTTTCACTTAATCGCGATTATTGACAGATTTAAATTTATCTTTTGCTTTTGTTGCTCTGTCGTTTTGTTATTTATTTCCATGATCTCTAGCGAAAATGATCGATGGTCTTGAATGGTCTTTCTTGAGTTGATAGTAGATCACCTTCGCAATAACTTATGTTTCGTACTGGTTGATCACAAAATTCCAAATTACTATCGGCATTACTTGCCAAATAAATGTTTCTTTAACATCTTTCTTTAAAATATCAAAGCACTACAAAAAAATCTAGAAAGAAGTTTAAATTGCTTTCTAATCTAAATGTAGTAGAGTAAAATACAACTATTATAATATAAATTATATTTCTAAACTTGCCGAGTAAATCTCTATACGTTGCTCTACATCGTCATTACTTTTACGTTAAACTATTTGAAACCAAATGAGACTAACGTATGAAAGAATTTATAAGTAATGTAGCTGCGGTTGTAATCTATTCCATATATGCGCTCATATGTAGTAATTAATAGATACGTGCGTTTGATATAGTATATATACATATAACCATAAAAAAATACTCTTTTTCAAAACATCAAGGTATGGTAAAAAATCTGCAAACATGCTTAAATACTGTATTGCAATAATCTTACTAACCGTAACTCATCATTTAGCTGCGAACCTAACCTATACTTTTTGGATCGATATTTTCATGAGCAGCTTGCAGATGCAAACACTACACTCACAATTTCTGGGAAGGCGACCAATGAAGTTCCTGTAATGATCTTTTGTAAATAAAATATGTATGCTCTGGACTGAAATCTGCGAGGTGCTCAAATACAGATATTTGCCTTATACGGTTTTCATCCAGATCTTCATACCTAAATTGCTTTTAATATTTATGACATTAGAATCAATTTAATTCCTATAGCTTATGGTACTCAAATAAACTAATTACTGCAGGATACTTTTCTGTTTAAATGACCTTTTTAGCGAGTAAAATACAGTTTCGTACTAAATTCTATCTTAAGTAATGAAAATATCGTTATTAAAATACGTGATTAAGCATTCGAAGTAAGTAAAAAGGCAAATTGTCGCTCTGTCTGGTAACATCCTACTCTCGCTGGAAATGGGAAGCTTTTACTCCTCTTCAATTCTAAAACTCGATAAAAATAACGTTACATTCCATGAATCTGGATACGCTGAAATGACCATTTTGTACCTAGTTACGCTGGCCCCAACTTATCCCTTGGAAATGAAAAAAAAACTCACAATTCGCAATTTATTATTATCGTCTACATATTCGCTAATCTTGCCTCCAGTTACGCGTTTTCATCAGAAATTTCACCTGAAAGCATAAAATTAACTAATTTTCCGCCGAACCAACTTACTGTCAACCTACCTCTTTCTCGTATCATATCTTCCAAATAATTATTTTTATGGGTATTTTGCAAATAAAAAATAGGTGATTTTTCATTTTGTTGCAATTTAGTTTAATGAACGAAATAATTAAAAGACGAAAAAAAAGTAAATCCGATGACGTTCTGCACTCTGTATCTGTATATAACGGATATTTATACCTACCGTTAACTAGAATTTCAATTTCAAATTCAAAATAAAAACTGTTTGGATGTGGCGTTTTTTTTCCGCTATACACACTCTCATGAAAGCGATCCCATCCATCGAAAAGCCGTTTCTTGTCGCGAGAATGTGGAAAATTCCCGTTTTTTTCGCGTCTTTGGTCGCGAATTTTGACAGTTCTGTTGCGACTACCATTGATTGTGTTACTTTTTTCCCACCGTGAAGTAAAGGGTTTTTTACGTACTCGTGCCTGCGTTCAAGCCCACGGAACAAAATCAAAAAATCGCTTCGGGCTAGGCGAAGCTTTGAGGATGTCGCTCGCCGTACGAACCATTCGCACGTCTCTTCCGCAAAGTCTAGTTAACGTTAAGCGGTGCATAATTTTTCCGAAAATTTCCTTTTCGACGATCTCGTTTCTCTCTCGCCAACATTACCAATCGCATAGATTGGAAAATAATATATAATTACATGGACTTTTACGATGGCTGTTAGTAGTGACACATACTTTTTTTTCGATAATTCCTATCGGCAATAAAGGAACAAAAAGACTCGTTGTACGACAATCCACCTTTAGTTCGAGCCGTCTTTGAAAAAAGACTAAGAGAGTAATTTTACAAACAAATTCAAGTGTTGACACTGTTTTAATTTTACTTCATATACGGGTTTAAATCATGTGTTATTATTCGTTACTAGTTATTAGTTATTCGAAAGAACTACGTTTTTTTTAAGTAACGCATTACCAGAGAGAGTCAACTTTTAGATTAGTTTTTATTCTGAATATTGGATTTAATATTTGTGAAACGTTATTATTTCCTATTTACTACTAGTAAAGGAATGTCTAAGCAAGAATCCACTTTTATTTGGACTAGAATTTGTAACGTTCCAAATTTTAGCGGCCAATCGAAAACTTAAATTATTTTAGCCTGACCCTGTTGGTAATGCTGATTCCACTAATTATTTAAATATCATATAACCTGCAACTCAGCGTGGTACCTATGAAACAGTGGACTTCTATTTAAATTCTAAATTTAAAGATAATATGCCTAATTTATTATTTACCACGGTTGATCTTACTACGGTGGGCAGATGTATTGATGAACTCTGGATAATGTCACTGGAATCGATAATCTTTCTTTGGAATTAATTAAGCTTTGTCGTCCTCATAATTGGTTCCATCTTACAAATGGTATTAACTCCTGTATATTATCTAATACATTCTCTGCTTCCTGGAAGTATGCTATTCCTACCCAAAATTTATAAAGATTCTCACCTGTGTTGACGACATTTAACCTTATCATAGAGTTGGTATTGCTAATAAGGAACAAGCATTAGTAGATATTTCGACTGATTTAAATTGTATTCTTATAAATGCTAAACGTCACTCGTTAATTATGAGTCAATCTAAATCTTCCGTGCAAGTCTTTTCTGATCGAAATAGTTACCGCTGCTTTTTAATTCTACCAATTTAGCCATTCCCATAGTCGATAAGACTAAAATCTAAGTTTAATTATTAACTGCAACTTAAGACTTAATAAATAAATAAATTCAAGAGTGGAATGCATACATTCCTTTAAAATTAATTTATCCCCGCCGCCTTTATTTAAGTAATAAAATAAAAACGTAGCTCTTCGAGTCTTTAGTTTTATCGCAATTCAGTTTATAGCACCTGCTTATATCAAAAGATACAGCGTAGGATACAGCGAGTTCAAAATGCTTGTTTTCGGTTTATATTTGGTATACAAAAGTTTAAGCGCGTAACCCGTAATTAATTGATCTGAAATGGTTGAGCATGAGGAATCGATTTATGTTGCAGGCGGGAGTAATCTATCTCAAGATTGTTTCATCAGAAACGTATATAATAAATTTGGCTTTCGTACTAATCTCCATCATCGGAGGCATCGATTTCTTGTTGTTCCCAAATGTAAAACTTCTGTCTTCCAACGCTCCTATTTCTAGAAAATTTCTAATTTTTGTAATAACTTGCTGGTGGATGTTAAGAGTTCTGTGCGAGTTCTTGTTCAGTAGTCAGCGCTGATTCCTGTGTTTATTGTTGTAAGGTGTTGTCGTATTTAGAACTTTTTATTTGCATAGGCATTATGCATTTTTGTTGTGATTTCTGCGCATTTATTCTTCTGCTTATATGCATGACAGAATTTGGTTTTAAATTAGATATAGCATTTTTTTATTCATATCTGATTTGTAAAGGTTGGTTGGAAAATCAAAACCAGCTTTGCTGCGATTTGAATCCAATCTTTTGATTTTCTATATATAAGGTATATTGTTAAAATTATGTCTGTTTAAAATCACTGTAGTATTTTTTCTTCTGTATTTCTTAGTGTATTGGAAAATAAACAAAACATAAAAATAAAGTTAGTGGTAAAATACCGAGAAATACAGTTAACGGGCTGCGATACTGATGACATCAAGAAGAAATTTTACAAAATTTATTGAGAGTAAATTAGAAAAGCGTTGAATGTATACGGAATTGATGAGTCGAGTAAAGGTCAGGATCCTTCAACGAGTCAGGTTAATAATTTTGGTTTTGAATATTTCTGATAGTACCGTAATCAATTTTCAACTGAGAAATGTCTTACCGAGGTTCAGAGCGGCTGGATAGCAAATTCATCATTGGTGCAATTCATCAATGAAAAGTGTCCGATAAAGAACCGGCTGTATTGAATCCGTAGCGGTAAGACAAGTCTAATCCGCTCGTCCCATACGAACCTCCAAGTTATTGATATTTAAACATTATATGTAAATAATGATAGCAAGGAAAGTGTAAACAACGCATGGGTATCGATAACCTCCGCACCACGCAAGTTTAACTTATTATATAGCAATATATAAAATTAGTCCGGGACGGTCGTTTCAAGGACACGAATGGTCCCCATCATTCAGTCACCGGTTGATGATGAAAACCATTCATGTCCTGGAAGCGGCTGTCCCTTTAAGAGACATATTACAGCCAGCAGTGTAAAATGCTTGTAACATATCCATTACTAAAGTTTTATAGTTGTCAGCTTTTTTGTTTCGCAAGAAATTCGTGAAAACTTGTACCATGGAGAGCTAAGCGGTTTTTTCCTTCGCTGTTAATTTCGTTTCAAAGATTTCATCATTTACTATTTCCCGTATCTGAGGTCCAACAAAAATACCTTCTTTCAGTTTCCCTCGTATTCATTTTGAAAAGTTTTCACGAAGGTATTTAAAACTTTTACCTTCAAGATCCAGTGCATTTACAAAGTTTTTCATGAGCCCAAGTTTCACGTGGAGAGGTGGTATTATGATCTTTTCTTTTTCTACTAGAGGCTGATGTTGTGCATTGTCTTTTCCTGGTATAAACTGTTGTCATAGTGGCCACTCTTGCTTATGGTAATGTTTTTCCCTGTAACGACTGTCCCAAAGACATAAAAAGCAACAGTATCTGGTGTAAATAGATTGCGTACCCAAAATAATTGCAATTGCTTTAGAATCTGCACAAATATTCCGGGAATAGCCTTTGTACTTTATCTTTTCTAATAAAATTATCAAATTTTCGTAAGTTTCTTTCATAGAAACAGCATGACCTATTGGAATAGAAGGATAATGGTTTCCATTATGCAACAAAACTGCTTTTAGGCTGATCTTTGATGAGTCTATGAATAATCTCCCAGAACTGGGATCATGATGTATTCCAAAAGCTTCAGAAAGTTTATAAACATTATTGCAATAGACTAGATTACCGGCCATACTATACAGGCATTTTCTCTGTAACCAGAGCTAAGCCAATGCTGCCGCTTCTCGAATCATTTTTACTTTATATATGCTGTTCAATTTCATCAGTTACTAACTTAGGGTAAAAACCTTGTTGGTCAATCTTATTATATATTGTTATATAATAAATTAAACTTGTGTGGTGCGGAGGTTACCGATACTTATGTGTTGTTTACTGTTATTTGTAAATACATTATTATAATAGAACTTAATTAAGACGTAGCAGGGAATTGTATTTGTAGTAATAATAAAATAAAATATACGATAAAATATGTTTTGATATATGTATGTTTAACAATTTCAGGTAATAATATAAATGTGTGTGTAAATAATTAATTCTATACGTTTAATATTTTAATTCTTAACAATTAATTTTATAAAATTTTGTTGTTAAGTTCATCAGAACAATGATAACTTTTCATTCTAAATCGCACTGCCACTACTATATGAAGGCGGAAAAAAAAACATTTGTTGGGGTCAATTTTGAGGAAAAATCCTCAATTTTTTCTCCAGTTTGCAGAAACTAATCTGTTTGAGTGGGACGATATCTGAAAAGAAAATTTATATGTATACATCTTTAACGATCCAATATATCGTAGTGGTACATACGGGTGAGAATATCTGATAAAAATACTCTCATGGTACGTTTATTGTTGAACTAAAGCAGGTAATAGCAGTTCGAGCCAACTGCAGTTATCGGCTGCTGTTTTAGAATATGGAATAATTTAACAATTAGTTCAACAAGAAACATACATTGCTGACTAATTCAGATATTTTACAATTATATGAGGTGTCATTACCTTCCACATAAGCACATTCTTAAGTATAATTGTGACTCTCGACAGCGCGATAGGATCGGATCCGCACTTGTGTGTACAGATGGACACGTGATATGTACAAGTCGATGTTAGTGTTGCTGTGCAAGTGTAAAAAATCGAATATTGGAGTATTATTAAATTCTTGCATTTGAAGTGCATTGTGCCTACGCAAATTAAGGCCGCGATACGAGGACTCCGGGCACCATTATTTGTCATAGGGAATTTAAACACATTGGTTAACAATGAACAATCGATAAGGCCAAAAACTACAACTACTATCAATAACATCGGAATAGTTCACGAAATGTTGCTAAATTGCTACCGAATTAAAAAATTCAAGAATTCAAGTTTGAATTAATAGACTACCCATCATATTTACCTGATCTTGCCCCTGCTAACTTTTTTCTGTTTTCTAGGTTCATAGTTTCACTCCTAGAATAAGGATAGGTATATCGTATACTTTTATTTTATTTACGTACGTAATTATTTACTAGTAATTCAACATTTTCAATTTCGAATATTCATTTCTTACCATTTATTTTACAAAAGTAGCTTTGCTAGAGATTACTGTTCACAAACAGATGCTATTTACTAATTTAATTCTTTTCTCTTCCTTAAAATATTAAAAATTAATAAAAAAATATTTAAAAATTTTTTTTTCTAATCATTGTAATTCTCTATGGCAGACAATGTGTATGTAAGAAGATTTTTTTAATTTAATATTAAAGGGTATTTATGTAATTTTCATGAAAAATAAGTAGTAGCTCCGAAGACATTGTGATAGATATGTATGTAACAGTATTATAGTTGTCAAAGAAATTTAAATAAAAGATTCAGTTGTGCTTCAAATAAAAGTTTATGCAAATGTCGATTAGTGGTAATACCAATTCTCGAATATACCGACGCTAAAGTAGCCGTAATATAAGTTCTTGATTTTTTCTAAAAAAATAATATACGGGGTGAGTTATTTCCATGCGCTTTGTGAATGGAGATCTTTCTCTTAAGTTCCCAGGTATCTAAAGAATGTTAACGTAGCAGCCTTATCATTGCACCCATCGCCATTTCCCTGGAAATCTGGACTGATATTTTAGAAGATTTTAGTCATTGATGTTGCTGTGTAACTGTTGCTCCAAACCTTTGACTATAGGTAGCACAAGATATACTAAGTAAACGCAGGTCGTCCAAACTTTTGACACACTGTTTCTTTGTAAAAGGATTACTAAGTGTTTCCAATGTTTAGAAAAAACTACATGTCAAATTTGAGAGCAATGCGGTTGCTATGAGTCAGCGTATTGGTATTAAAGTCACCCAGGCATATGCAATGATCTGCCAGAACAGTAGGTTTAGAGTGACAATTTTCAAATTTAGACTTAGTGGTCTGCAAAACACGCCAAACACTATCCTGTGCTTTAACAAAGGACTGTTAAAACAAGAAAGCGTCCGTAAAAATCTGCAGAGATGTTACTTTTATATGGTATTTTATGGTATACTGCAGTGTTTGTCAACTATTTGTAGAGCGGGAAACTCTAGAGTACTTACATTTTTTTTTCTGAGGAACTCTTATAGTATTGAAACAAGAGATACCTATCTATTCGTCAAAATATCGTCATCATGCTACTTTTGCTTTCAAATATAGAGAATAGAAAACAATTGTAGGAACAAAATATATTAATCACAAAAAGCACTCATACATATCAATTGTTTCAATAGAGTGGACTGTATATGCTGCTGGTGTTTTGTCTGGACACAAAGATTTAATTTTTCTAGCTATTTATTAACTAAAATGTGATTGAACAATAAAGTGACAAGCGATTTACGTTGACTCTCTCTTCTTCTCATTACAGATGGCTTATATGTAGTAAGCGATATTCAAAGTTTGACTTACACTGTAACATCACCCCCCGCCTTAAACAATCAAATTGTTTAATTACAGTACATGATATGACCAACGTTTAGGTAAGTATATGAAATATTAAGATGTTCAAAACATCTAGGTAAGTATAAACGTGCTATTATACAATTTTAATATATTGATTTATTTGTCATTTTCAGATTGTTACGAGCTCTGTCTATGTCTATGGGTCTGTCTATGTATATATGTATATGTCTGTCTATGGGTAACCGATACACCAGTGGACATTTTGACGCTCACAACACGTGTAACCCCATCATTCTTTGGATGCACTTCAACGATTCTTCTAAGTAGCCAATGCAACGGAGGTAGGTTATCATGCTTCAGTAGAACCAATGATCCAATAAATGGTTGAGGATTCGATGATTTCCAATTGCGTTTTCTTTGCAGTTCCCATAAATATTCCTTGGACCATCGGCTCCAAAAACTTTGGTGGAATTGCTGAAGTAGTTCGTATCTTGACCCCCTATTCATCGGTATTTGCTGAACTTGTGGCTCTGGTAGGCCTTCCAATGAGGAAGTGTGTAGGTGTCAAAGGTGATAGATTATTAGGATCACTGAAAAGTGGGGACAATGGACGTGAATTTAGCGTAGCTTCAATCTGTGCAAGCACCGTAATGAAATCTTCATAAGCGAAAAAGTTTTTAACTCCTGCTTCCCACAGACCAACAAAATGTGATGTGCTAATTTATGCATACATTCATACAAGTATGATTTATATCCTTCTGAGAATTTGAAAAGAAGTTTTTTATTTGTTTATATGCGCCAACAAAGTTAGTGCCGTTGTCGGAATAAACATGTACTGACTTACCCCGTCTAGAGATGAATCCAGGAAAACAAGCCAAGAAGGCATCTGTAGCTAGGCTACCTACCAGCAAACAAAAGCTCATATCCAAGCCTTATATGTTTTTGTAAATTATTGTACATGCGCCAATAATAATTCAAGTCCAGCGTGTAATAATTTCTTATGCTTATCCTCAAAAATTAGTCGTGTGAAATGGTGCTTTCCGTTTAGCAAATAAGGATGTTTTGCGTAAAATGTAGTATCTGCATATGCCAAAGGGCCTCCTACTCTTAAAAAACCGTAATTGTCTAGAAATGTCGAGAAAGCCAAAAGATTGTGTTTTCATTTTAAATTTGAATTGCATTTAAGGTTTTGAATTCCCTGTGAAAAAAGCTCAATTTGAACCAATTTTATGAGCTCTTTAGCTCTTCTAATCTCCTTGATTAGAAACAAAAGTTCATAAATGTTTGAGGCTCTTTTCCAGCTAAGCTGAAACAATTTAATTGAATTCCAGTCATCCTTTGTGACCTTTAAATTTCGCCATCTCAATAGTGGGTAATTTGACATTCTTTAATAAATACTAGCATTTGAATTGTTTGCGTGGTGCGTTTCGTTGTCTAAAATTATATTGATATTCTCACTTATAATACTATCGTTTGATCAGGTTGTTGATTTCCTTATTCATTGCTAAAGAATTGTTACTTTCGCTTGTTTGAAATGTTTTTATTGTAGATAATGTCACTAAAAAGCTATTTGTAAATCCACTTATATTGACTTAAATTCGTTATAATTGAAATATTCCTCTAATCATCGCACAGACATTCTATTTCTGATTGTGTAATTTCAAATTCATTGAGTAAATTTGAAAAACTGTCGAGGCATAATTGCAATTCATGCAACTGACCCTCGTCAATGGTTTGATTGTTCTCGAACGATTCGAAAAACTTTGTAAAAAGTGTAAATTTTTGTTTCAAAATGTCTTGTTTTTGAATTTGTATTTTCGTATTATCCATTGTACTTGATTAAATTGTTACCATCATTTTGTAAATTATATTAAATATATGTTGAAAGATGGATACAAATTGTGAAAACTAAATAGCGTTGCACAGATTATTAAAAAGAAATGGTGGCAAACTTACTGCATTAATCGTTAAATTGTTTGTCGACCTTATACAAATTTCGCCTTATTTTACTGCAGATGCTTGTGTTTTTCACTCTTTCTGTTATCCGCCAACCAAAAAAATGTTTGGCTTGCATAGACTGTATATGCTACTGGTGTTTTGTCTGGATAACAGTGATACACAAACATTTCCACTTTTCTAATTGTTTATTAATTAAAATAACGTAACGTAATGTAATAAAGTAACGTCAATAGTTATTTGTTCTAAATCTACAGTTCATCTAAGCTTAATGGAATGCCAAAGTTTGTTTGCGTGAGACAACTTCTACGAAATCTCAAGTTCAAATCAGGTTCAATATTCGACAATTGTATGTCTGGTTTAGAGTTTACTTCTTTTGTCAGCATGTCTGTGTATGAGCATACTTACAAAATCCTGCTTCACAACGGTAAGTCATAGCAAACTCTTACAACACAATTGGCAATTTCTGGCTATTCATATCTAAGCTTAAAATTCCAACAAAGTAATCAAGTTAAAAGTAGTTTTTAGGTACCCATCAGCTAATATATCCATAAGATGTTCAATTTATTTTACAGCTGGGGTTTTTGTGCAAATTTTCGGGTGTAATTGAGAATGGATATGAAGCCAACGTAAATTTTCTTCTCGTGCTAGAAAATTGTTTGAATGAAACTTTTGAAAGCCCTCGGTTATTCCTCTGTTTATGACAGATTCCCAAAAGTATTTTTATGTAACTTAGCTTCAATTTTGTCAAAATGTGAAAGTACTCTCTCTTTGATTTCCATCGATTCTTCTGCAAACTTCGGGCAGGGTGTTTGGCGGTACCTTAATAAACAATGCCGAAACTACTTATCGGGAACCGCATAACGCGCATAATGTGCGACAGACGCAGTATTATAAATACTGCGTCTGCCGGAATTGAAATCAGTCCTAGTAATAACTCGAATGCGAAACCAAGTTTATAAATAAAGCGCCGCCTCATTAAAATCTGTGTAGTATTATTTTATCCCTTCGAACCCGCAGCACATAATACAAAATAATAAATAATATTTAAATAAAATAAATAAATAAAAATAAAAATAAATAATAAATTTTAATAATGATTAGAAGGAAGAATTCTTATTTTGTATAAGTGTTTGTGAAATATAAGTGCACTTGCCTTATCTGCCGAGCATCAGTTGTAAGACCTAAGCATCAAAACATAAAGAGACATCTTAAAACCATTCATAAAAACTATGAAAACGATTTGCCACCAAAAAGTGAATTAAAAAACCGAAAAGGGCATTATTGGATAACTTGTTTGAATAAAGAATAAAGCACGAGACCAGCCGAACAATCAAAAGCTGAATGATCGCTGCAACGATTTAAAATTTCTCACATATTGGCGAAACACAAGAAGTCCTTTGAAGATGGAATGGCTGTAGGAAAAGCATTTTTAAATCGAGTGGGGTTTTATTTGGAGATTTTAAAAACGAAAACAGAGATCATGTCTGCTACTAATGAAGTTCAGTTCCCCCTTTCGACAGTCACAAGGCGTGTTGAAGTCATGATCCAGCACATGGCAGATAAACTAAAATATGATATCATGGAATGTACGTACTTTTCTTTGCAGTTCGACGAATCCACCGATTTGACAGATACTACTCAGCTGTGTATTTTTATTCGAATAGTATTTAATGGCATGTCGTATAAAGAAGAATTTTTAGCAATAATTCCTCTGAAAGGATAATCCTGTAGCCAAGATGTATATGATGCTTTCTTAAATTTTGTGACAAACCACAAGCTGCCAATCTACAACCTAGTATGCATTACAATGGAGCATCAACCATGACTGGAAACAAAAGTGGTTTTGCTGCATTGTGTAGAGCTAATGATAATTTTCCTTCGTTTTTTCTCATTCCATTGGATTATCCATCAATTAGCTTTGTGATCAAAAGTTCTAAACATGGAACACGTTATGAACATCGCAATAAAAATTGTGAATTCCATCCCTGCCCGAAACTTGCGATAACCGCTCTTCAAATTGCAGTTGGAAAATAGTAAATCTGCTGAACACACTGGTTTAGTTCTTCACACACATAAGATGGTAGAGTCGCGGAAAATTCCTAGAAAGGTTTCAAGAACTATTGCGCGGCATAATTAATTTTCTACACAAAAGAAGTCATAACACTTAGATGCTTAAAAGCAAAAAATGGTTGACGGATTTAGCATTTTTAACGAATATCATAATGCATTTAAACACCATCAATTTGGAGCTACGGCTGATACAAATTTCTGGATTTTATGTCTGAAGATAAATATCCGAATTTGAGACAAATTACCCTTCGGTTGACGGCAATGATTTAGCCAACTTATTTGTGCCAGTCTGCAATTTCTGAAATGAAAATAAATCAAATTAAGTCAATATATCGCAATCGATTACCTGACGAACATACGTCATCATGCTTGCGATTAGTAATTACGTACCATCTTACAAAAAGTACTGTGAGGGCATTCAATGCTATGCATCGACATTCAAAGATTTGTAATTCTTTAGTTTAGTAAGTAAAACATAATTTTGTAAAAACCAATAGAGACGCATGTTTTGATATCGGTTTTTTCATTAACTTTTTAGAGCAGCTATGTTACTCCCTACATACCTACATTGCAATCCTGCATCACACATACTTGCGGCATCTACAAAGTCGATCGCTTATAGTCTAACAATTTTGAAGTAGATCGCCAGCAGTTAAGTCTGAGTACTCCTAAAAGATATTCAAATAAGGAGACACTAAGAAACATTAAGACCTCATTTCGCAGAATGAAAAGGAACGATATTTTTAACACGCGCAACAAAGCCAGAATATTTACTAGTTATTGCTTTTGCACCGTCACTGCAGATATTAATGCATTCGTTACAATTAAGTTCATTTTCAGTCATATAAGAATTGATCAAGTTGAAAATTTCTTCTTCGGTTGTATTAGTTTTCAAAGGTTTGCAAAATAACGTTTCTCCTTCTGCAAAGTTATTGTATATGTAGCGAACAATAACGAGCAGTACTGCAAACCCTGCCAGTCTATTGATTCATTAAGTAGCAGCATCCTTACATCATTGCTAAACTTTTCGCCAATCAGAGTTTTAACAACACATATTATGCATGATTTTATAAGAGTTTCGGCACCAATATGCGCTTATTCCTGACTTATTAATAAAATAACTTACTTGGAATGACGCTAGAAAGCACTAGAGAGTATAACTCCTTTTTACTTTTATTTATTTCCACTAACCTATGCTGTAAAATTTCCATAGATTTGCCTTTGTACTCAATATAATTTGCTATAAGTGTCATACATATAAGTAACTTTGCTCGAGCTGATGAAGTGCTGCTGAAAGCTTTAAAACAAATTACATACTGTTATTTGGAAGAATCCTCAACACAAACAACACCATAGAACAAATATTTTCAGCAGTATTTTCCAATGTTGATTCTCTTAGTTTTTTGGAACATTGAGACGCAATCTTAAAAATACGATGCCGCCATTTTAAACATGAAGTTAGGGGACACAAAAGACCATGAAGGTGCGCCCATACCCGCATAATCTACCTGCTGATGTTCAGAACAACATTTCTTCTGACAACCTCTCTTTGTAATAAACGGAGGTACTTCTTGATAAGAGGTATAACAATATACGTATACTAAAAGGCACATTACAGAAATTAAAAGAATTACTTCTTCAATAAATACCTATGCTAAGAGGGTATTACAGACAACCTAATATGTAAAAATAATAAATTTTAGTACCAGCGGTCTTGAGAAAGGAAAGTTATATATTCTATAAGTCTCATCTGCTTATTCAGCAAAGAGTGTAAAAGACAAGATCGAGGAGATTTCTATGTGATTTGATTACTATTAGTAGTAGAACGAATGTTATAGTCTGATAATATTTATCAAATAATTAATATATAACAAAACAAGCGTTATAAAATATATATTGGTAGCCGTTTTTAAAGGTATATTTCTATTTAATATGTGTGATTTCCTTGCTATATGCCTTCCTACCTTATTACACGATGCGTACAAGCGACAAATTCGGGTTTTGAATTCCATTGATGATATGTGATGTAGAATCTAGTTTGTAACCATATCCACTGTTGCCCTTTCGTCAGAAACCTGTAATTGCAAGATGTCCCTTCACCTCTTTGCATCAGCGACTTATGACAGTTAACTAATTCATCGAGGTCTTCGATGTGATAATAATCATATCCAGACATCCCTAATAATTCAAATGGTAAATATCCTATTATAGATGCGGCACGGTGATCCAAAGACAAAAATTTCCATTCTAAACTGTATCGCGAAGAAAATTCTATACATTGATTATCTGCTGGTAAACGTATTTCCTTAGTTAACTGAGGCGTTTCTAGTCGTCCAATGCCAACAAATGCAACTCTGAAATTAAATACAAGAAATAAAATTAGTTTTGCATTTGCCTCATAGTAGTAATGTCATTATACAAGTTGCCTGATTCGTGGGATCTTTCTTATTAAAGGATATAAGGATAAAGGATATAATAAAAAAAAAAAATGGAAATTTAGTTCTGATAGATAATAGAAGAAAAGATTTTTGTAATCTTCAAGACTTACTTTAGTTATATCAGTAAAACGTAAAATGCGTTAGCTTATATTTCTTACATCAGAACTTTACCGGCGCAATACGCTGGATATATACATACATATTTATCTTTACGTCAACTTTTTAAAAATACCACAAGTTTCCTGCAATACCTTCTCAATAGACGGTAGGTATTATATTTTTGCGATCATAACTTTATTAAATTTATTGTTAATAATTCTTACATGTTTACTATTATTAAAAAGTTAAATGAGTTTCAAATTTACTGTAAGTACAATACCTATTGGTGAAAATTTTTTGAAAGAATTAAGGTAAGTAGAATTCATTTCATAAAATTATGTAAAAAAGAGAAAGGGAATAAAATAAGCGCGTTATAAACAAAGTGTTATATTTAATAAAAGGCGGTTGCTTCCGATCTCGCTCTTACTAAAGGGTAACGTGCGTAGTAACGTGCGTGGTAAGGTGCGTCAGTAAATACAAGAAGAGGCCCCTAACCCTATATAAAACGATTCATACCGTCCGCCGTCCAACACCTATGACATACAGATTCAGTGCACAAAACACCTATTCATATGCTGCTCTGCCATCGAAACACTGTTGACATCCAAAGAATCATAGAAGTAGTCTACTTATTACTTTCACACAAAATAATTTATAATCTTGGTCATCCAAGAAGTATGACGTCCAAATTCGGTACACACAATACCGATTCATATGTAGTTTACCAGCGAAATACAGAAGGCATGGATAATTCGTATCGCTGTAAAAATAAATGTAATGAATGGACCAGACATAACCAAATGTATTTAAGCATGGCCAATTAAAATCTGACATAGTCGGATGTAGCCAAAAGAACCTGGAGATAACTAACTACAGCTGAACATAACCGAATAGAATCGGACATAACCGAATCTAGCCCAGTGTAGCAGAGTGGAATCGGAAGTAACGGAGCACAACTGAGTGCAATCGAATGAAGCCGGGCATAGCCGAATATAAGCCGAATGAAATCCAATATGGCCTAATTAAATCGAAATCGAATACAGTCAAATCTAGCGGAATAGACTTGATAGGAATTTTAACTGTATGGAGCCGAACAATGTGATTATAATCGAACGTAGCCGAATGTAACTGAAGTACAACTGACGTACGGAACCAAACAAAATTGAATACAGCCGAAAGGAAATGAATAGAACCGCATGTAGTCGGGCTCCACCCAATAGAAGCAAAATATAGTCAAACGCATCCTATCGGAATTATATATACCCAAATCGAAACACCAACAGTACTGAATACCATTACAATATCAAATGAGTCTACACGGAGTCTATCAGTTCTCAAGGGATTATTTCGCAGTACCGCATCGTTAATTCACCGTTAGATTACCGTTATATTTCGACATACTTCACAGATTGAGCTATTTTAACGAAACGGGAGTTCTTTCCTTTTTTTTATGCATTTTGAAGTGGTAATTAATTGACTTGCTAAGGAAGACTTGGAAGAAGTGGAGTTTCCTCTAAAGTTCCGGTAATGGAGATGCGAAGGTTGCTGATTCGTCTTACAATTTACTCTAATTCGTCATCTTTCTTGATACGAACTTAATCCTCATTTTCGAAGCTGACACTTGTAATCCACATTAAATTTGAGGATATCGAACTTGTGATAAAAAGTTTTACAATCTTCAAAAAACTTCTTTTTACTTCCGCTGTATATTTGTTTTCCGGAGGTAGGCTTAGTTTTTTAGATTACGTGAAGAATTTAAAATTCCTGATAGGTTATTTGAGGAAATTAAATAACGCACCCAAGATTCATGAGTCGATGGGACTCTATATTTCTAAACTGAAAAACTATCTAAAGATTATTTTAAAGGAAATCTTGCCATATTACCAAACTCAGTTAGGTTTAACTAAAGTGGAGACTATTTTCGAGCTTTTGAAATGTGGCAAACTTCTTGAGACCCAGAAACTTACGTTGCCCCACTACTACGTATTAAGTCCCTTGGATCTGACCCAGCTTACACCTCCTACGAAGTGAACTCCTGCTTATGTCGCTGTAGTTAGGACTACCTCAGTTTCTGCTAGAATTGCTAGCAGACTGGACATCGTTCTTTGAAGTGCTCTGCTTCTCGTAAACGCTTCTGCTTTCGCTGTGGCAAACGTAGAATTGTGGCTTCTTTTCGTTCACACTGTTCGGAAAACGCCAACGGAGCGCACTAGATGGTATAATAAAACCTATACTCAAGTGTTGTAGATCTATTATTGATCTAAAACGCTACCCCGTATGTGCGATCTTAGAATAAAGCCAAAACAACAGAAACCGACTAAATGCATAGGAACGCATTCAAGATTTCCAACCCATGGGCAGTTCTCAACGTAGGCATTGTAGGCTCGCTTCTCAGGATTAAGAGAGGACATAGCTATAGTAGTAGTCGGCGATTGCTTTAGTAAGTTTATTTTGACTTTTCTATTACGCAGGACTCTACAGATATAATTGTACCTAATTTTGAGGAAAATATTTTCCTACTTTTTGGTATGCTTAACGTAATAATAATCTGACATTGGCGTACAGTTCCGGTATTTCGAGTATCGTTCCTTCCTGAACGAATACAAAATTTATCCAACTTATGCCGCCAACTACAATCTTCAAGCAAATCTGATAGAGAGAATGAAGAGATTACAGCAATACTCATTTCTCGTCTCGGATAATCACCGAAATTGAGACAAACTTCTGCGCCAAAGTTATTTGTGACCAACGCACAACAAAACACGAAGTTACTGATCACAGTCTGTACCTTGTCAACTTCGAACGCAAACTGCTCATTACGAGAAATGAAATGTTTCAGAAACTTCTTAAAGACAAGTTATGATTAACGACATCGCCGTGAAAATTTGCCAGCCAAATTTGCGGATTAGTTTACGGTTCTATCGGCGTTGTGATTGGAATTAGTTATTGTTTGGATTTGTCCTTTAACGCCTTCAGTTCTCTTTTAATTACTCGTTTGGAAGTTACGTATCCCTCCATTGTAATTGTAAAGACACTTAACAGTTAGTTTTTTTTTGTCACGTGAATTGATTCAGCCTTATGCCAGTACCTTCTACTAGGTTTTTTTTTCTCTCTTTACCTGGTCTTTTCTTACGTTAGCTGGTTCTTCTTTTACGGTCGTTGATTTTGATGCTTTGATCTACTTTGGTTAATTTCTGATTGGTGTAGTATTTTATTTTAGTAGACCACTATGACTTTTGGACCATATCAGTCATTGAAAACAAAGTAAGAAAGAAATAAGCCAGAAAAGTAATCCGGACAGTAAACTCGCCGGTACAGTGATACTCGTCGTACTGCTGAACCGGGAACTACGACTCATTGCAACCTATTCAGACTTTTTAGTTTTAACAGCTAAACAAGACTATACGAACTGCAATTTTGTTTTGTTCTAATTTGAGCCTGCTTGCGATTAAAGAAAGTTTTCACTATACGTATAGAAAGAAGCTTATTCGTTAAGAAAAGAATGCCATGTTTCAACGCAAAAGAAGTGTTTGATGCGCCAATTGTTGCCGCTACTGCTGCAAATAACTACAAAATAAGAAACTCAACTCTTCTTGGCTATACTTCTATAGAGAGGTATGGGAAAATATTCAAAATATCCAAAAATAGTAATAAGTAATTTTTCAATCTATTCCAATCATAAACATTCTTGATATGGGCAAAAAATTACCAATAGCAAATACACTGCCAAACTGAATGTTTAACTCATGTCTCATGTTTATGATGTATTGAATTACGTTTGTTTGATAAAGTATGCAAAAGATAACACGATAATAAGTACTCACCTTGTATTTATTTTCATTGTTGTATCAGGATGCTCATCCTTTGTCACCTCTGCTTCACTTGAATACTCGCAGTTTTTTTCTAAAATTAAGCAAGAGATTGAAAAGAGATTATTTATTGTTAGCTTTTTGGGCCATATACATCTATTACACGTTTAACTGACAATTAATATGTAGAGCATTATCGAGGGATTACGTAACAAATTACTGCTCTACTGAAAATCATACCATATTGAGTTTGTGGTTACACTATCGTTTTAAAGAAAATTAGAAATCAAGTGCATTCGGCCTTAAATACTAATAAACTAAATATACACGCGTCATTAGTTGTTGTTATTGCATTGATGGTTTACTAATTTAAGACCACTATAGTTAGCGTACTGTAGTGGTATTTGCATGTTACAGAGAGTTTCCACATAACTTATACAACCTGCATGCATTAATCTATATTATATATTTAGCTCTTGATTCCTTTTGCAGTTTAACGTTAGTGTATTTCTGATTAGTGATAAATGAAAAATCATACAGGAACATTCGCGAAATTCATCAAAACGATTACAAAGCTTCCCCCAAATACATTGCATATGCCTTCGTACCTTGATTAAAGATTATTTTTAAATGGAAAAAATATTGAAGAAATTTCGAAAAAATTGCTATAGATATTGATTTGTAAGTGGTTTGCTGCCAAAAGTGTTTGTATGACTACAAATGATGGAGCAACAACAATAACTAACTACTCCAAAAATTATGAAGGAAGTCCACGTCATTGTAAAGAGTAGCTGCCAAGTGAAAGAGTAGGAGATAGCTAATGCCGTAAACATTTCAGTGGGTGCATCTTATATGCATATTTAAATATGAGAAAGGTAGGCACAAAATTTATGATGCGGTTGCTTGCTGTGTATTACAATTTCAAGTAACTGTTTGGCTCAGTTCAAACGTAATTTGATGACCAATTTTTCAAACATGGATACATTAATATGCTCCAAAGACAAAGGTTATGACCACGGTTTTTGGGATTCCCAAGAAATAATTTTTATTGACAATTGAAAGGAGAAAAATACAATAGTTTATAATTTTCTGGTTTCGATGCGTAACTGAAGAAAAATGACAGCATTTCTATGGGAAAAGAGTACTGTCCTATCAGAATAACGCTCCCTCTTATTCGTTCGCTATTCCAATCGCTAAATTGGGTGAATTAAATTACAAACTTTTGTACCATTCAACCCATTCTCCTCTGACCCTGTGTGGTTTAATATTGCTCCTAATACTTGGAAAAGTGATGGGCTTGATAAGAGAACGAAAACATGTTTGAAGTTTTCGAAAAATTACTTTTCCTAGATCGTTTACATTAGAGACAGAATTCCTCGACATAATCTAAGGAACAAAATAAGTAAAAAAGAAATCAGACATTGATTGAAAGTACAATAATCGTCGACGTTCCGCTAACATTTGCTGCATACTGCTGGAAAATTTTCTAAGCAGCACAAACTTGTGGCAAGGTTCCAGTCCGGAAACCAATCTATCTAACACTCGCAATAGGCTAAAACAAATACCGATCGAAAAATAGGAAGTAAATCCATAGGGTCTATGAATACCTACCGGAGGTTGGAACACCTCCCAATTCAGCAAAATCGTAATCATTTTTTCGTAATCTGCTGATTTTTCAACATCAACGCAATATAACACTGCTTTTAGCTAGAGGAACGAAAAAATATAAATTAATTTAAAACGACGAAGTTATTTCATATCATCTATTCAGAATGCTTAATTATGTATAGCTAGATCAAGAAGTTATGGTAGGATACTTCCTCTTCAGATTTGTAAAAGCAGTACAATTTTTTAATATTAATACAAATACTTAATTTAAAAATCAAATTCTTTTTTCTTTAATATTGTGTCTAATTACTTTCAAAAATATATGTATGCATCTGACATTCTCATTGCCAATTTGGCGCTCAAGTCTATGGCAGTTTTAAGTACAGTTAATGCTCTAAACCATTTGCACTTGTGTCTTTCTTTTATCGCATAATACCCAAAATGCATTTCTGTAGTATTAGCAACTTGAAACAGTACATAATCCCGCGATATCAAACATGGCTTGCTATAGACAAACACATAAAATTTGTTAATTAAGATTTAAGCCATATTCATTTACCATTAACTGACCATTGTTATGAATGTGATCAGTAGTTATGAACTGGTAAGAAAGTAATACATGGAGTTAGTCAACAAATCTTAATTAAACAATGGATGCTATTACACGTTTATTCTATTAAATGAAATAAAATATTAATATCCAATTCCCATCTAAAAGGTAACACCCTGGAAACTTTTGAAATAATGATCTCATACGAAAGTGCTGAAAGATGTTGATTTTTGTTCTAAGAGCGATATTTCCTTAACATAAAATTTAATATTTATTTAATATTTCATCCTTATTCCGTCTATAATCACTTATCAAATATCAAATTCGATTGTCAGAAATAACGCTCCTGCCTTCCCGTTTTAATCCGTTTCTATTTAGATATAGGATTACATAGAAATGAAAGTTACATTAAAAAAATTGGTTTGTCACAGTATTTTTCTATAAGATCATCTCTTGAAAAATTATTCAAGGTGTACCTCCCCACGGAAAGCTTATAAAAACACTCAATATGAAGCAAATATCACACCAATGAAATACGGCCTTTGCTAATCTGTATTTTTATTAGTAGGCAAGGATGATACCTGTACCCCTTCGTAGGTCTTTAGCGTGCTCTTGTGATTACAAACGAACAACTCAAATAAAGTATGAGAGCTTATACGAATGTCGAAATGAAAGTCAGGTACTTAAGAAAGAAACATTTTAATATGAAATATATTATATTGCGCAAATTAAGTTGGTTCCACCAATAGTTGGCATATTCACCAAGTTTTTAATTTAACGCTTGCGAATATAGTGCCTTTGAATTGATATCTCATGCATTTGCGTGTGCACGGTAATTATCCATTATATTCAGAACGTGTTCAAAATTGATGTTAATAAGTGACAATCGATAAATGTTACTTGGTACAGTGACTAGTCATTTGACATGTACTCTAACTTTGCTTAATGTTTATCGATAAATGTTGATCGATCTATGAGGCTAATCTTAATGTACTATTAACAACAATGAAATTTGAATATGTTTACTGAGTATTCTATTCATTAATAATGTAAGATACAATCAACATGATTTGAAGTAAAATATATACAGTGTGCTCGTCTAGCAGGTGGGTGATTTTAAATTTTAGAACACAACCTACAATTATATTCAATTACGCAGGACAAGTTTCGCTTTTCAAATGTGATTTATATTTTACGGTGTTTTGGATACCTTCCTTTAATTCTTGCCAATTTTCTTCGACATTTCCTATACTTATTTTCGAAACACTTGAGATAATTTGCAATTCTTGTGATATATTTGTGTATTTTAACATTTTAAGTACTGAAGTAATTAAAGTTTTATCGAACTAAGTATTTGTTTCTATTAATGCATCAAACAGAATAGATTCTAAAAGATGGCCATCCATCAATTGGTTAATTTAATACTAATTTCCTTTCGGTGTTACTACAGAGATACTGATCAGAAGAAAGTGCAGAATTCTTTTATACCTAGAACTACGACACCTGCTCTAAGTAACCACCATTTTTGGACCACCAAACAAACCAACATTTTTGGAGAAACAGTATTAAAATGCTGTGTATTCTCTTGAACATTTGTTAATGTAATCAATACGAGGGTTGATCAATACGAGCCCACCTTTCCTATATATAATAAATGCATAACAAATACCCATTAGAGTACGAAACAATCATGTTGTGGGAGAAACTCATTCTTATTAAACTTATTCTCAGGATAAGTATCGCATTCGGTTACGCAACCCTAACTAAATTTCTCTTCTAAAAGAAAATGTTGCTTTCAGTGAAATTTGGCGAAAATTTAGTAACATTGTCAGCCACGCACATAAGTGAAATTTTCAAACAAAGAATTTCGAAACTGACATTATGTGGAAAGTTAGTGGAAAGGAAAAGCAAAACACATCAGAAAACGCCTAGAAACGATAACCAAAAAATAATGCTAAAATAGCTTCCTTATGGTATTATTCACGACAAACGCAACACAGAGAGAGAACAAAACTTTCATTACCCACGGACATGTTTCTATCTACTCGGCGTTATCGGCGTTGTCCCGAAAGTATTCTTAGCTCTAACCCTATGCCGCTGTTGCCTCATAGTTCATAGTTAACGCCACATCATCATCATCAGTGCAGAAAAACGGATACCTGCCCTTTAGAAAGCAGCGACATCAATCGGATATTGTCCCAAACCATCCATCGAGCAGCTCTCTGACTGCTTAACTGCAAAATGGCGGCACAAGTAGTACTTTAGGATACCGTGCTTGTGAATATGCCGACAGGCTTGCTTATAATGACGTATATGCATAAGAAAGTCCGTAAGAACAGTAACTAAAAAAATAATGCTAAAATTGCTTCCTCGTAACACTAAAGGGCGCCCAAAAATTTAATGTTGTGGCATAACTGTGAGGCAACACACGGAGAAGATGAAAATAAGTAAGTAGAAACATGTCCGTAGGTAAAGTTTTTTTTTCTCTCTTGTTTTTATCACTGAATTTACCAGGAGGAAGCTATTTTAGCATTATTTTTTTGGTTAGAATGGAAAGCCTTTCTGTAGCATACACACGCTATAGAGGCAAGTAAAAAGTACGAAGATTGTATGATGCGGAGGAGAAAACTCGTTTGGTTGTGGGTTAACTATGGAAGTGAATCACACCGAATGTCTTGGCATTTAACACATTTATATTTAATGTTTTGTTAGAAGTTACAGACAAATATTTATGAACAAATTTCATTAAAAATTAAATTGAAGTAATAGGCTACAGCCCTGACAGCCATATCGCAAAAATCTCAAAGTATAAATTAAACAAAGAAAACGTCCAAAAGAGACATAATAAACAGGTTCCTTTATTCAAAAAACTTAACCTACATCGTATACAGCTAGAAGTGATTATCCTTTATACTGAAGCAAAATTATGTTATAGAGGACGTGCCTTCGAATAATTTTTATTCTTGTGAAACGTTTATTTATAGGTTGCTCTTATAAGTATCTTAATGTTTTCTCTTTTTTCATCATTTTTAGCGAAATGTCCAAGGTAGTTCATTTTAAAATAGAACAATGTAGATTCGAACACATTGCATCTATGTACACTACCGCTCAAAAGTGTTTAGGCACTCTCATTGACGGCAAAAACGTATAAAAACTCAGCAAAAATATTAATAATATTTATTTTTTATGTACAACTACACGCACATTCATAAAAATATACTAAATAAGTGCGAAAATTAAACGTTTAACTTAAATTTTGCATTCATCTATGTGACCTCCTCTTGATTTAATAATTGCAACACACAATCCAGGCATTCTCGCAATAAGTTTTGCCAAAGTTTCTTGTGTTATTGGGGCCCAACTTGATTGCAATTTGTTCCACATGTCACTAGCTGATGCCGAAGACAATTTCCGTACTTCCCAATCCAGTTCCTCCCATAGTAACTCGATCGGATTCAAGTTGGGGCTCTAGGGAGGCTGCTCCGTGATTTTGAGAGTTCTTTCCTCTTCTAAGTGGCGTAAATAATCTTTACATAATTTAAAGGAATGTTTTGGATCATTATCTTGCTGGAAGATAAAATTTTGACCCAAAAGTCGAATTCCAGAAGGTATTGCGTGGTTTTCCAAAATTTCGCGGTAGCCTTCTTTTTTTAAGATACCGTCAATTTTCACAATGTCCCCTGCGTTAGTACAAGTAAAACAGCCCCAAATGATGATACAGCCTCCTCCGTGCTTCACGGTACCAGCAATACACTCTTCTCTGGCACGTTCACCCACAAATCTTCTTACGAATATTCGTTTTCGGGTTCCGAACAGTTGAAATTTTGACTCATCCGTCCATAAAACATTGTTCCACTCATCTGCTGACGTTGTCGCTCTTGGTCTTCCATTCCGTCCTTTATTAAGAAAACTGCCAGTTTCCCGGTATTTTTTTACGTTATAGTCGACCGTAGCGTGATGTATTTTCATTTTTTTTTGCAATTTGTCGATTACTTATGCCACTTTTATGGTAAGCTATTATAAGCGCCTGTGTTTCCTCACTAATTTTCCTTCGCGGAAGCATTTTAAAATACTGTCACTCGATATTTCACTTACTATGTTAATAGAATAAATACCACACTGCAACTGACCATAGGTTACGGATTTCACTCTAATCTTTTAGGAGGGCAATTTAAACATTATTACCTACAATCTAACCGATGACAAAATTTTCCCAGTAATTCGGAGGGATTATTACTGTAATTGCATTGCAATGGTAATCCAGCCAATAAATACGTATTTCATTTTATTATAATGTTTTTTTTTTTTGTAAATATAATACTGTATGAATAATCCATGAAAACGGGGGTGCCTAAACACTTTTGAGCGGTAGTGTATTTTAACCAGTACCACAATCTATTTGATTTCCACTTTCTGTAACTTAACCATTGCATCTCTTTAGATGGTAACCTTTATTTTATTTGTGCTTTCTTACATTAGTATTTAATTATACTATGAACTTCCCATTTTCTCCGTCTTACTATATCTTCTTTCTTTGCAATTAATTTTCTCATTTTCAAACCATGAAGTTATTTCTCAGACGTCTCCGCAGAGTTCTTAATCCTTCACTATGCAACTGAATTGTCTTCACCTCTTCAGATAGATTCTCTCGTCAAAAATATTTATTACGTTTTACAATCATCGGAAACTTTATTGATTACAATAGATTACAATGCAAATGCTATAGTGAGCGTACAATTATCTTTCTAGCATGACTCATTACATGGATATTCTAGTCCGTAATAAACATACGTAGGCTAAGTAGCACATTATATAATATAATACCAGTAGATAATTTCTTCTTCTCGAATTAGTCTTATTTCTAACAAAATTCCATATCAACAAGCACATTATGCTTATTTAATTTCTCAAAGTTTTTCAGTCGTAGAAGAAGTCATTTTATTAGTTTTTTTTTTTTTTTCAGTAACTTTTAAAGCATGTAAAAGTGGGAAAAGCTTACTCTCTTTTCACCATTTTTAAATGCGTTAATCTTTTCGAAATACAAATAACTTTATACAGTATTGAAAATATTTATTCTTAATAAAAACATATTGTATAAAAACTTACAGCCTAAAAGTAAAAAAAATAATATTTAGGACTGCAATTCCTTTTTATATTACTAGTTCGGTATAAATGACTAATGAAGGAATAATTACAATAATATTATTTTATAAAAAAAATTAATATTTCTGGATAACTGTTAGGATTAGGGGATGCCACCTTCAACACCCCATGTTTTAAAACTCCGAATTGGCATTAATATACTGTACAGATGTGCATCTAAACTTTCTCCTTAAAGGCTCAGAATTTCGCAATACGAATATATATCAGATACATAATTATGTGTATAAAGATTTCAATGTATTTATTGCTATTAGTAGAAATATCCTGCAATCCCAAATTCGAACTTAGAGGAAGGAACAAGGAACAGGACTCCTTTGAGTGTGCGATTGAGTTACATACTATAGTCATAAAACTGTGCACACAAATAGGACGAATAATTGTAATGTTGTTACATTAACATCTGATACTCTTGTCCATAGAAGATGATATCCCTAGTGCTTTAAATTACAATTGCACGTAAGTGGTAAGTGTTTAGAGAGAATATTTTTTTTTATTTGTTAGTCAATAGTTATCTGTGATAATGTTATACCCAGAAGAGTAAGTTTAAATCACCTTAAACAATTGGAGAAGGATTAGAAAAAAAAAAACATTTTAATGCAAGCTGTGTTGTTAGTGAAATGCCTATTTCAAGTACAACGTATCCACTCAGTGGTGAAAAAAAAATTCGTTTCCGCAGAAATTTAGAGACGAAATGTTCAAAAGAAAATTATTCGAAGACAGCTCCTGCAGGTACACGGTTTATTGCTTATATCTAGATGCACACTGTGTCAATTATCTTCGAACACAACCCTAATCCCCAGGTTCCCTGCTGATATGGTTGATCGAGCAGTGCACTGAATTTAATGGGATATTACGTTACAATAAATTTATTATTAAAAGATTATAATAAACTTCTGTTGATGTATGTATTTCAACAATTTATTATTTATTTCCACAGTTTATTTCCACATAAACACAACTTAAAATTTGCTACTGATGGTGCACATGTCACAATGAGGATGCATGACTCATTATGGATTCTGCTAAGAATCTATTCTATCTTTATTTGTCATGAAATGTGTTTACCTCTCATGTTTACCACAAATTGCCGCTATTCATTGAAGATATAGACATGTACATAGCTATTTATAATTGCTTCAGTTCGAGTCTGAAACGGAGTACCAGCATTTTCAGAACTTGGGCAATGTAAAAATTAATAAAATGTTATACCCTTATGACACACGTCGCCTATCTATTTATTTTGATATTTTGGGAATTTCGAAGCAGTAATGTAATGACCCTTGTAACTTTACTTCGATGAAGTTATAGCCAACGCGGACGTTTTAGCTACTGAAGATAAGTTAAATGACCCAGTTTCTACGTTGTTCTTGGAATTCTTGATTTTGTATTTTGTGTGTGGAATCACGAAAACTTCATACACTTTTAATATTCTAAATACGCAGCCAAAGGAAGTTAATTTCACAAATCCTCATAATTAACTTCCGACAGAGGAAATTTATGTAATTTGGTTAACAAAATCTTCCTGGAAACAATTTCTTTTTCGCCTTTTTAGTGTTTGCTCCCTAAATTTCTTCAGTAAAAAAAAGATGCATGAATGCAGTGACGTGTATACCAACTCTATTAGATATATTATTGATATGGATATGGATACCTACCCTATTATAAAATGAAGGGTCTATTCTTGATGAATAAACACAAAAAGATGTAGAGTAGTTAGAAAGTCTGCGTAATAAAACGGTGTGTAAAAAAATATTATTCTAGTATTTTGTTTAATGAAGAGATAGATAGACTAGCTAAAACAGCATGCAGTGACGAGAATACCTTAGAAGGCGTCTTACTACCACATTCATACTTTTCAGTTGAACTTAAAGGCAATATGCGTAACGATTGGCAAAAGCATTATAAAAATATGTATAAGAGTAACCCCACCAACTATTATCGGCGGTACAACAGAATTACTATTGACGTATGATGCCGCAAATTCTAAGATTATCTTTTAATCATGGAAGATTTTCTGCTCACCCGCATAAAATTCACATTTCACATAGTGACAAATACTCCTTTTGCGAGTCGAAATGCGGGGATATTAGAAAGGGAATTTTAAGGAATTTTAAAGGAAAGAGAATTATTTATAGGCATTTGTATAATTTACGTTTCATTATTTAGTTAAGATTGCTGTATAATGTGTCCTTTGTGGGTTTATTCTCTCCTACCGGTATGTGTCTCATGTTGGCCCTCGTGTCCATTCGGGTTGTTAGGTATTACAAATATGTATATATTTTTTTATAAAAACACTCTTAAAAGGGAAGCGTGTGACTAAAATTTAGCGTTTGCAATAATCCACCAGTTATTACAAATATAATTATAGATTTTTAATTTGCCTAAATATTTAGTTGCTAGAGTTATGTCGAATAAAAGATCAACTGGTATCTGCGATCGGACCTATTATTTGGTTAACAATAAACAAAGCATTCCAACAGTAACTCTCATGTGATTACAGCTAAAGAAGAAGCATAACTGTTCGATGGTGTCGACAATTCAATCAAATGATAACTCGTTTATAAAGATTCGTTTATATAAGACATCACTCAACCACTACGGCTGCTCCTGCTTTTCCCATTAAAATCATAATGGTCAATAGAAAGAGCGCTAGATGAAAGTGCTGATTCTAGCCAAGTTTTACAAATACAAAATAAATAGAAACTACTATTTATAATACAGCTTTTAATTTCAGCAAAAGAATCTGATGATCGTATGCACATAGAGCAGAGAGAAGGTTGATTTCATAGTGGAAAGTGGTAAGTACCACGGATTGCTTTTAGACTAGAAAAGAAAATTTCAAGTTGAATAAAAAAAAGCAAAATCAAAATTGAAGCTAATATTTGAAACCAAATTGAGACGATCGAAATAGAGAAAAAAAAATTTAGAAGAAATAGACTGAATATACTGTAAAAGCGACATGGATATCGAGCGTTATCAATTAGCCTGTAACTCTAGACGAACGAAAAAAAATGTAATGTATAAATAAGAAAAGTTGTTACTAGACAAAACTATTCCAATAATTAATAAACCGTTCCAAAATTAAGAAAATAATAATGTCGTAGAATATGTATTAATGTGCATTATCTCAAACAAATTGTTAGGTAAGATCAATTTTTGGTGTATTATTTCCTAGGACTCCAGGTGATTCTCTTAAAAATAATTAGTAAGGCTATTATGAATTTTATTTCTGCTTTCCAGACTGTATAAGTAGTTTTAGCAGTTCTATGGGTGTTTGTGCGGTCATATGTACAGTATATATGCATATGATCGGCATTCTACATTTAATAGAAATTGCAATTTCAAATTTCCATAAAGAATAAAAGAAAATAGTTTCGTATTTCTATATTATTAAAACAAATGGTCATATTTAATCTCGACATTGAAAAAATTAAATGCATAATACACTTTGTGTTTTCTGGTGTTATCCCTAATTTATCCAAGGAGCCTTGCATTGAGACACTTTAAGACAAATTACAATATTATATCGTATATTATAATGTAATATTATATGTATCAATTTGAAATCGCTTAAGAATTTCCGGTTGTCTGCTTGCCAATATACACACGGCTTAGAAACTTTTACTGCGATAAACTACAGTAAATGACATAAAAATAATTAAAGTAATGCCGATTTAAACCAAAGAATTTCTTTATAAATATGTAAGCACGTAACTATAACAGAATACGCATACAGACTGGCAAAAGACGTATTGCAAGGAAAAACAATCGTGAAAAATCTTGTGTGATGTACGCATGTTACTTTTCTTTATCCTAATGAATATTATTGGTTTAGTTACTGTTTCAAAAGTTCAATTTTGTTGAAAATTTTAGTTTATTACCGGCGCTTGAAACCAAAGCATATAGTAACATTGATGCTGCACAAAAATAAATAATGGCCAAATATATTGGTTAAAAATCTTCTTCCCTTTCCATCCATTTTCATAGACTTCATAAGATGCGGACAAAGCCAGTCACAGGTTTTTTGCGACGTTGTTTACGTAATTCAGAAATTACTAATTAATCAAACTGTACCGATATTTTCGATTCTTTAATTTTCTGATTTGCATGATGATTGGAAAGGCCAAGTGTATTCTCAGAACAAACGTAAAATTAATATTAGATATATCTAAACCTATATAATAATTGCCCTATGGAATAAATAAAATATTTTTTCTACCGTCTAGATTAAACTACGTCATTTTAGTTGTCAAGAATGACCAGAATCGAAATGCGAACTCATAATTTTTCTTCTACCACATACCATTTTCAAGATGCGGTCTTCAAAAATGCGTTACGGAAAAGATTTTGTCTTATGTGTATATACACATTCTACTCTTTTGAGAAAAAAAGAATTTTTTTGAGAGAAGAGAAGGATTTTTTTGAACATCATTACCTCCTTACAATGTATGACAATTTTGCAATAATTTAAAAAATGCGTAGAAACGTTCCAGAGTCTACAACCTACACGAAGCAAATCCATTAACGATCTAAACTTAAAGAAGTCTTAACAAGATAAAATTCTAAACAAGCTAGTTAATCCACCAATAGTAAAAGAGGACTAGTTAAAACCTCTTCTATTACTTCACTAAAATAACGTTTTATGGTTTTACCCTGCTATGGTTTTCCTCAGAAAACATTTTAGGAACTCATCGGTACTAGAGTTTACTGTCTAAAAGGAATCCAACATTGCTTCTTTTTACCACAGCACTGCACCCATAATCTGGAGTCTTTATATGTTACTGTTTTGGTTCCATTTAAAGCTCACTATAACCCAGCAGTTCAAACTGAATTTATATGTACAACAATATGTACATTTATATGTTTCGCTATTACAATTTATATGTAATAGCGAAAAAAGGATATAATATTTAGAAGGATCATAGAAAAGTATATATTTGTATATAGAGAGTAAATTCTGTTATATACGGTTATAGCAGAACTTGAAAATACTTGTAAATTCACGTAACGATTATCTTCACAGTTGCACAACTAAATTACTTTGTTTAATATGATACCCTATATACTTCATAATTTTTCTTTTTTACATTTTTTACATGGGATATCTTATAGGATAATCTATTAGATAGATAATTGCAACATTCTTTAATTTCTGTTTCAAAAGTCTACTTAACCGTACCTCTATAGTAATATGGTGTCGTAGTGAAGTAGAGACAGTACATATATTGCTAATGTGGACCACAGTACCGTACTTATTTTAAAAAGAAATAGCTCTTCTCATACTTACCAACTATTGGCCTTTATGCAACCAAACATATACATATACATAATATAATAAAACATTAAATGTTTTACTGTAACGTATTAAATATATGACGTAAATATTATTTATAATACTACGACTTTTTATTGCATTTAAAAAATGCTACTCTCTTTACTTTTAATTGATATAATTGACTCTATGCCTATGTTCTTTAATGGATTTGCTTCAATAGCAATGTTAAAGTCTCTCTTGTGGAGCGTAGATAATTTTTATACAACTTTAATGTAGAAAATGATCGCTCCGCTGCCGATATAAGCATGTAAGTATTTAAGGCTAAGTTCTAAACATAATTTTAATTGTTAAAAATACCTTTATACTCCCCAAAAATGTAAATATTTAGATTTTAGTTTCAAAGCAATTGAAACCTTTTACTAATAGATTATAAATCTATTCAAATACACTAAAAGAAACAATTTATTATAAATTTAATTCAGGATTTTGAACTGCCTCGTATTCGGACTCGTAGATAAACTGTTTCTTTTTTTTTTTCAAGCATAGCTTCTTAAGCACCTAAAGAAGCACTTAATGTACTTCTTTAGGTGCGCCTTAAGGTATCCTATCCTAATCGATGGCACGACCGCGATTATTTCCTCATTACCTTTTTAAACAATAATGGCTCAGAATTCTTATCGTTTTTTGTTTGGGTTTTATGCTTTCATATCTTCCAAAAACTTTCATCAATTACACAGTGTTATTATTAAGTTTAAGGCGAAGGAGTGTCTTACAATGTTCATCCTCAACATTCACTTGGAGGCGGAAAAACGACGAAAATTTCACTCTAAGGGTTGACACGCCCGGAAATCGAACACAAGGTCTCAAAACTTATGCGCGAGTTTTTTAGACACGCGTTTACGGTCCCCAGTGTTTGCTTTAAATTGTACTCACATTGTAGAGATTTTTTTCTCCAAAAACAGGAACTTCTTAGTTATAGACTGCTTTAGGTTTCTTAGGCAACCCAATGTATACAGACACACTATATTACTTATCCATTAAATTCTGCGGAGGCTTGTACTAAAAGTTATTAAAGTAATGATTTTAAGCACATACTTTTCTGAATGAATTACACTAGACTAATATTACAGTAGTATTAATTTCTTTTTCTTAGTGGCATTCAAACTTATTTTGATACTATATAAGTAGAGTTAAATTAAAAGTTATAAAAAAATCACAAAAAACTACTGCCCCAAATTCAATTGAAAATTAATATGATCCTTAGTACTAATACCAATCATATCGTAATTCCTTTAATTTCCCTTAATTTAATTTGAAGAAGTTGTATTAGAATAAAGAAAAGTTAAATAGAAGTACATCACATCTATTATTCACGAAATTATTTATAGAAGGTACCACAAACTAAATAATATAAAAGTATCCAAACTTACTTATGAATCCTAAGAACTTTATTATTTCATATGACACAGCATTATCGTTCTCTAATTGCCCCTTTCGCATGCGGCAACAAAAAGATACACGATTTTCTGTCAAGTGGAAGCTGGAGAGCATATTAAATAATACATTTCTATCACCTTCATAAACCATTTTATAGAAACTACCATTTGCTATTTCGCCCTGAGAAAAAAGATTATGTTGAAACTAAATTTATGCACAGCTAATAGACAGTAGCGTGCTATTGAAAGTTAGTATATACAATTTAGAGGACCTGTACAAAAATAAAATATGTATATTCCTCGGAAGTCATTTTCAAAATTATTTTCTAAGTTTATTTTATGTATGAAATTATTTACGAAATTATTGGCAGAAATCAGTTCTAAAACTTTAACGCACAAACCTATGGCGCAACTTATAATTTATTCCGTCCGGTTCACTTATAGTAACTTCCGTCCAGTTCAGCTATGCGCAGTTAGTTTAATTCAACATTTGAACTGTAAAGCAGAATCAAATTAATGATACTCTCAGCTAGGGTCCGCTCTAGATAATACACCGTTCTGCGCAAACGAAAGAATTGCCGCCTTTCTCATTCAACAAATGTGCTAATCTCTAATCTCTGATTACCAGTCCCGAAACTTGCAGCTTCGGGTAATCACCCGCCTACCTCCACGTAGAGGACCCCTTGCTGTCAACAAAATATCGAACCAAATTGACATATGCCAAAACCCAAAGGAAGGTGCTATAAATTAGTCTAAATTTCCATACCTCATGAGTAGAGCTCCCCAACCGCGTGGCGCACCATAGGCGTCGATAAGGAACATAAGTAAAGTACATAAAAACAAAAGAAATAAAGAATTTTAAAACGTTTACTTTTGTAATTAGCCGTATCCAATATAGTGGGTGTTAATGCACAAGGAAAATAGTATTAGTCAGCACACGAGGAGGTAGGCACATTAAAACTGTTACCGTAAGCGCAATCCGATTTCTCAAACATCTGAAGCATTAGGAATGTTTCCATAGTCATTTCTTTCAAGGATGTTCGTCGTTCTGAAAAAATGTTTTTATATCTTGAAAATGAACGCTCGACGTCTAATGATGTAATACACGCGTAATGAAAATAATCTTTGAATTTAGTCACCGGATCAGTAGAGTTACCTTCCCAAACTTGTCTTAACCTGCTAAAATTTGTATCTTTCTTCATAACACTTTCAAAATTTCTTGTAACGATATCATTTTTTTTTTTGTTATTTATACAGTGTAGGAGTGTGTTAACGTCATCTAATATTTGTACTGACTCCGTCAGGGACAGTGCACTATTTTGTAATTTATTTATTGCCTCAAGTACTTCTCTATAATTGTTGTAAACGGTTTGTAAATCTGCTTCAACAGAAATATCTTGGAATTTATCCTGGCTTTCCTTAATAGCCGCAGATTCGTTGGGATTGAATTGTAAGACGACTGATTTTATTTGCCGGAAGTATTTAAAATAATAAAGCGCTGCCTTCAGCCATGTCCCTCAACGCGTAAGAATCGGCTCTGGTGGTTCGGGAATACCGGGACACTGTTTATGAAATTCACTGGTACGTTTGGGAGATTTGAGAAACACTCGTTTCGTATTTGTTATTAATGCATTTACCTCAGGGAAATTTGCACGAATAGTTTCAGCCACAATATGCAGAGCATGAAGTTTACAAGTAATATGTAACATCATCCCATAATGTTCTTGAAGAGAACGACCTACACAACGCATTGTCGCGGCACCATCGGTGATGAAAATTAATACTTGAGTAGTGGCAATTTCAAATGTTTGTAAAGTATCAACGACTACGCTCTCGATAGCGTCGGCAGTACACGATTTTAGTCTTTTACTAGCTAATAAAATTCCCTTTGTAGGTTGACGAGGTTCCAGTATACGTACAATCACATTCAAAATAGAATGTTTTTTACGGTCTGTCGTTTCGTCAATACATAACCACAGTAGTTTATTTTTTATTGCAGATCTGATCCTGTTTTCAATTTCGGTACGTACACTTGGCACACATCTCCTTAAGCTTGTTTCCGACGGTAACTCAAAGTCTGGATTTTATTTATTCCAAAATTCACGGAGTGGTTTCTTCCTGAGTAAGGAAAACGGTAAATTACACGCAGTCAGCATATAAAATAAATCAATTATAAATTGAGTTGCCTCAGTCGGTGATACACCCAGTTTTTTATTTTTGTGTTGCTGACTATTTACATGTCTTCTACAGCCATATTTATCATTGCACATCAGAGGTATATTACAAATTTTACATATAATCTTACTTCCATTATATATTAAGTCAGGAAATTCTCCACAGAACTTTTTCACTTTGTCGGCCTGTGGGCGTTTCTTACTACGCGCGTCCGCCATACCGTCACAACCCGATCGCATACGGTAACAAACTACCGAAATGCGATGCGAGTTATTTGCTTATATATTACATTACATATCCTCCCGGCCACGCCCGGCGGTACGCCTTCTGACTTGCCACGCACTTTGGAGAGCTCTACTCATGAGTACCTTTTTGCATATTCCATTTCTTAATAGTAATAAATCATTTTTATGATTGATTACGCTTGAATATTATTGAATGACTACGAAAAGAAAAATGTAGGGTATTTCAGGAGCAATTAGAAATATTTTATGGGGAGATAACAATGGCTATTTTGAGTAACAAAATACAACAACTCAGGTGTTCTCCACACATGACAAAAGACTAATAGTATATACTGATTATCTAGATTATAAAACACATGTACAATTATTAACAATAGTTAAAAATTGGCGTATAAAAATGCCACTACTAACTTCACACACAAACAGAAAACACACAAAAAGATAATTAATGGTAAATAAAACAAGTTAGTCCGCTCTCAGAATAATGTTAGGATTAATCGTAAAAAGCATTATAGTAAGAAAGCACACCAATTTGTTTTATTTTGCCGTTAACAGTGAACTCACACAAAGTGTACAATAATACGCCATTTTCAGAAAATGGCTTAAGCGGCCCCAATCAGACACAACCAAACACGCAAACTGATTTCACAAAGAAATTCACAGAGGCTTAACGGTGATTACAAAATAATAATCCCTTATTTCGAATTTACATTATAACATTTACAATTTGTAATACATATGTATATTTCAAATAAATAAACAATGGCTCTGTACTATAAATACTTGCTGTAGCAATGTTAGGCTACTTCAGATAAGTTTTGAAAATAAGCTATCAAATAAATCAAACACGCTTATATGTTCTATCTGAATATAACATTTTTTATGTATGCAAACACTTTTAAATTCCCCAATCATCTCGCAGTTGTATCGCGACATAGTGCTCTAAAAACTTTTACTAAACACACTTATACCATCAAAATAGCATTTTCCCCGAACGCAACGCAATCAAAGAAAAAATACACTACCCACGGACATGTTTCTACCTAACCACGATTATCAGCGCGGTTTCGAGAGTATTTTACCTCTATCCTGTGTCACTGTTGCCTCACAGTTAGTGCCAAATTTAAAAACAATAAGCTAAACATTCTTTGGCACCCTTTAGTGCCAAGAAATAGATACCTGCCGCTTAGAAAGCAGCAACATAAATCAGATCCCGATCCCCAAACTATCTCTCCAGCAGTGCTTGGACACAACTATACTTCTTGTACATTCTTTACTATAAAAATTTATTTGATATTACATTATAAATACTAAGGTTTTCATTATTTGTTACTGGATTTTCTTAGCAATATACTATCTACAATCTATTTTTCGCCGTGTACTTATTCATATTTACTATTTTTTTTGTTATAAAATGGATGTTAATCCATCGTATGATCTATATTTTGGAGTCCTGCGTAGAAGGTTGTTACGCACTTTTATACTATACCATTAGTATTTGTTATTTTAATCACAAATCTACAATTTACGATAGGTAATTCATGAATTTGCAATATATTAATTTGCATTATACAAGCTTCATGAAAATCTATACTCAAGTAATGTTATATACAGAATCTATAGAACTGAACAACTAAACGCAGTTACATTTTCAAATTCTTATTCCGAGTAGAACTGTAATTTTTAATATTTTCTCTGTGATTTACTGAAAAATGTTTACAGACCTTAAAATGTAGGGGCTATAAAAATTATTCTAAAAAAAAATCTTTCAAAATTCTTTCTAAAAAATTTCAAATTTTGTGTTTGTGGCAGTATTATATTTCTAAAATTTGTCGCTAATACTATTAACTATTAGTAGTTAAAAAATGTGCTTGTAAATTGTACAAAGAGATCCAAAAAGATTGTCAGAAAAAATACTGCTTTCCTCAGGACGTGTTATCAATATCTACTACCAATTTAATGAGTGAATATAGACGCATAGAAATATTTACGATTCTAAATGGCACTCTATAGTTATCATTGTCGTAGGTAATATTTTTTATATTATTATTTTGCAGTTACCACGATTTCGTTTTTTATTAGTTTCATACATATACATATAAAGCTTTTCTGGAAGCTACTAATATAAAAGCTTTTATTTGATGTAAGTAAGCATACCTAAATAATAGAATCTTAAAAATATTTTCGTGAGGTTTTTAGGTTACGTTTGAAATGCCGTAACGTTCAACGTTAAACGTTCCGCTACTGATTTTGTTCGAAACACAATTTCATGAAGGCGGCACAACCACAATATTCTATTCACAAAATTCTAAACATAGAAGCGGCTTCGACAATCTTTCTGGATCTCTCTGTAATTATCAATTAATATTATTTATTGTTAATAATAACTGAAAAAGTGTGATACTATGAAGTAGCATATCTGTCGAATCTTTTATTAATTATTAAATTAAACTCCTTACTTTGGATTTTGTTTGGGTTTCAAGTTAGGAAATTGAAACTGGTACTAGTGTACGTCCTCTATTAAGGCAGTTGATAACACTCTCGTACCTCAAATTCGAAATCGAATTTTAAACTCGAAGGTAGTATTAGAATTTGGATTTTCTCTCGAAATTAGGATTGGAAATACAAAATACGAGGGAGCATCACATTTTCATGGGCATCTTTATACATAAACCTATAATTCTATTAATATCTCTGCAGAAGCCTAATACCACATTTGAAAAAGCAACCCAACACCACTATATTTACTTCTTAGTAGTCAGTAGCGAAGATCTAAACGCTTATTTTTAGATCTACGAACTCTTTATTTAAGTATCTTAAATTAAATTTAGACTGAAAATATGACGGTTTTCCATTTTTTCACTAACGTACCCAGATGTTCTTAAGCAAATTATATGGGGGATTTGCGAGTTTTTCCAAAAATGATTGGCTTTTTGGCTGCTCCGTTACTTTTTAACCTAACTGCATACATTCCCTTCATTGAATTGTTCGATTACTTAACGGTAAATTAAGCGACTTAACCGCACTAGATCCTGATTTGGCAGTATATTTTTGTAATTCTCTGACTATTCTTGCATCTTCTTTTTGCATTGTACGTTTCAGTCGCCCACCACAATGTAGTATGGACAATTCTTGACTTTTCTAATTTAAACTAAAACTTACTGTTCATTTAGGTACGAAAAGCTTATCACCAATAACTTTTTACGATAAACCACCTTTATGACTATTAATAAGCAGATTCTTGAACTCAGTGCAGTTTATTGTAAACAACAACAATGTAATTGTATTTTATATTGTTTAAATTAATATTTTTCATAGTTTTTTTTTAAGTTTCTGTCTATTATTACAGGTACCAACTTGAGTACACGATACAACGGTAAACATTAAGCTTTAATATTCTATTTGAGATTCCAAATTCAAAACCTAAAATTCGAATATAACAGTACTACTATCTATTATTATTGCATATGCATGCAGGTGGACGGTCACTAATCCTTTCCCTGAATCGGCAAGTCCTACTTGCCTGTAAGATGCAATGAGTGGGACCTATTGCATTACTGCCAACTGTATATATAGGTACTACTTCTTATTTTAATAGGTTGACGAAACATACTACACATTATGTATGTATTGACGTATGTATGTCTCCCAATAGAAGACTTACGATCCTCAAAGCACTTAATCTCTAATTGGTTAACTTGTTACGATTCTCTTTTATTCTGTCTGTTACACAAAGTGCTATGAATTCGCTATTCAAATGAATATTATTCAAAACTAAAATTGTTTGATTTCCAATTTAAGCAATCTAAAGTGTTTTATTAAATGGTATGGAATTTCATCTGTGGAAAAGTGGATCCCGTGCCATACTATAAATTATTTGATAAGGTTCATAATGAAATTAATGAATCTTATTACACTCTATTAACTTAATTAAAGAGTTAATTAAAGAGAGTACATACATATATGCTTACGTTCTTCATTGAAGTTTATAAATATAATATCGCTTAGGAAAATTCTCTTCATATGGTTTGAAAGGATTAATGGGTGTCGGATGCACAGACTCATGTGGGCACATATATCAGGTGGAACAATAATGCGAAATTGTTCGATAACACCTTTACTATTGATAATAGGAAAAAATGTCTATGTAAAAACCTTAGATATACATTAATAGCACACGCTAAAATTAGCAATACAGGTTAAATCAAAAAAGTTACGGGTCAAAGTTTTGTATTCTTATACATATATAGTATATATTTGGTTCATACTCGAGAATCTAAAATTAGTTTATAGATTTTTTTTCGAATTATTTACGAAAAATGGTATTTGCAATGTTCTGCAGCTGTAATTATAAATGTTAAGTACCTCTTCTAGAATTTCTGACTATCCTCTGAATTTGCCGTTTCATACAAATTGTAAGATCAAATTTGTATTACCAGTTTCTCAAATAAGATTAGAGTACTTAAATTAAGCAGACAACTGCTATTTGATAACTGCACATTCTGTCCAATAGTTTCTATGTATTTCCTAGAAGAAAACACTAGGGAACTATTTGCGACGTCCACTCCATTTCTTTCGATTTTTCTCGAAGAACTAAAGCTATAAATTAGGCCCAATTAACTCATAAATAAAGAAAAATATATATTCTCCATAGGAGATAGTTCCACTCCAGCTTATGTATCACCGTGATATGCTGAGTAGGAGAAGCAATTCGGTATTGCATTACTGCTTTAATTGCTTGATTGGACTTCCACTAAACCCCGTATTTGATTTTAAAATTTTAAATGTAAATTACTTGCTTCATACGTAAACACAGACATTTCCAAATCTTGAATTCTTTTTCATTCATTGTAAACATTGACTATAAAATGTAAAATGCAACGTCACCTACTAAACTACTTCTACTAAAATTTTAGTAAACATACTTATCGTTGTGAATTGCTTAAAAACATTGTAAGCTACTAACTATTCATGCTTGCCTGTAATGTCAACTTACAGTTAGCTGTCCAAGAAGTGACGTAATGCTTTCGGAGACGTAAAAAATTTGTCCAGATATAGAAAATACTATTATAAAGCCATCGATTGCTTCTAACACAAGATGAACAAACTCTTCATTTGCCAAGAAACAAGGTTTCCAGTTGGTTTCAATCTCATGCATCCGAGATTTGGTGACTGTTTCTGCAATTATTTAGAAATAATAGAAATACATATTACAAATAGGTAGATAAAAAATGCATGTCTATTACAAAATAATGTATTTGTTTGCTTAATATAATATAATAGATATTACGGGACAATTCACAAATTCATATAATTGTTCAAAAGTGACACCGCTAGTTAGACAAAAACCACTCTTGGGAAAATTATTCATATTATTTTTACAGTGATTCAGTCGAATATCGCAGTTGCGACCATTATTGTTTATTACTGACTTGCCTTTTATTATTGTTACTTTTATTTTTATAAATTTTATTTTACCATAGTTAGCTGGTACTACAAACCAATACTAATCCACATACAAGGCAAGGTGTGCTAAAGATTGAATGGCCACAACACATAATTTTACAGTAGCAAATTTTCTCCCGGGACCACCGGGAACGCTTTCTTGAATGCAGTCTTATCCGAATATTCCTGGTTCTGATCCGGTGGCAATTATTTTCCTAACTGATCATGGGAACAGCGAAAAGGAAGAATAAAAACACAAAACACAAAAGAAAAGGCTGAATTGCAAAAACAACTAGAAACAGGAAACTTCTAAAAACGAGAGACAAAGAACTTCAATAATCATCTCCAGGAAGGCGAAGAAGGAGAGGAACCAAAACTCAATGCGTCAACAGCAGGGAAGCAAGCGATCGGGTTGGAATTTATCGTGGATATGGATCAATATCCGACAACATTCGCCAAGCAATACTGTGATGTCGAACTCCAAATCACAAAGATTGGTGAAACAAAGCCAAGATAAGATCAAAACTGAAAGAGACATAATCAAAACGAATTTCGTCAACCATCCATAGGGGATATTCCATAAAGAATATCCCCCCAGTACGAGCTGCAAAGATGGTGAAGAGATCATAGTCAAATGGGACACATTTCTGGGCGTCCCACGGAAAATAAAAAGTCTAATGTGAAGATATTCTCTTTTAAAGAGCAAATAGCCTCCATCGGCCATAGCAAACAGACTTTCTTATAGACCCATGGGACCAAACAATCAGAAGACGGCCAGGTGCCCCACAATAGCTGGCTATGAAGAAATACAAAAGGGAATATGGCCGATTTTTTAACAAATAAGTAAAATGTCTATTTCAAAAATTGCTTATAGAAAACAGTTCGACGATGAGGTAACAAAATGGTGTAGTGGAACGAAAGCTGAACAACCGACACGAAAACAGTTATCAAAGTTGCTGTTGACCTCACCCAAGGATAGTCTTCATGACGTCCTACCAATCCTGATTGATGTTTACTATATTAAACAGCCTTCTAACTTTTCTAACCTTTGTTCAGTCATCGCCATGGAAGAAACTTGAAAAATTACAGACACTTTCTTCGATAATAGCCGAACATTCAAGTCGGCCGTAGCACAGGAACAAATTAGAAATCTGAAATAAGAACATATCGATAAAAGTTGAAATATTATCGAATATTGATACAACGCATGACGTAAACATGAGGATCAATTGTTTACGTATGTCGCAAACAATCAAGCCTGGATCTAGCGCACTTCCAGGAGCTGAATGAACTGTATTATACCAATGCGAACCAAAGTGCTAACACCTCCTCCGTGTAACATCTACAATGACAATTCCATGACAAAGTTATATTCTTATCCAAAAAGGGACATAACATCAAAATCATGTAGCTTTTAGTGGCTGATGGCATCTGAGAGATGAAGTACTGCGGCAACAACTATTAAGCTATCACCAAGCTGGATACCATGGCAACATACTCGATGTTAGATGAATTAAACAGATTAAGGACAGATTAAACAGTTAATCAAGAAAAAGAGATTCTGAGGCTTTGAGATTCTATTATTGGATAAAGCTACCCAACAAGAACATGTTATTGTAAAGTCTCAGCTAACGTTAAGGTAAAGGCAGGGTTCTGATGTCCTCAAAACAGTACTGTTCCGAAAATAAAATTGACTTTTACTTGCAACAAGATTTTCTGTACCTTGGTATTTAGTAACATACAATAATGACACTTTTAGTTTTAGAGATGTTTACTAAAATCAAAGAAGAGATAACAAAGGTGGATGGAATTATTCCTTTTTCGCAGCGACTAGATAGATCGTGTCTATTCCCCTCATGAGAATAGATTCGTGTTACCTACTGGTGTCCCCGAGAGTCGACAAAACATGAGTCTGTCTAATCTCTGCAAAAAGTAATAAGTCCTCTCTAGTAATAGGGTCGTAAGTACACTTTCAAATGAAAACGATATATCTCTGCAAAACGGTGTTAGAAATATAGTAATGAAATGAAAATTATTAATAATTTTTAAAATTGGATACTTTTGTACTTACCACTATGGTTATTTAATAACGATATGGCAGATTTAAGAACAGTGCTTTTGTCCATTTTCCTGCAATTAGCAGATACCATTGTACTTAGCTCGCTGATTAAAATGTTGAACTGATCTCTACGCTTTTTCTCGCTTAAATTTCTGGTCTTTCTGTATAAAAAGAAAAAACGCGTTATTGACATCAACGATCAATGATACAAGTTGTTCAAAGTTGTCGACGAACTTCGTTACTATTAATGCTATAGCACATATTAATATAACAAACTTAATAAACATGCCAATCGAGACGAAAATGTAATTTTACGTAAGAAGGGTTTTTTTTTTAATTCGCAAAATTAAATGCAAAATGTATTTATATTTATAAGTTATACGTTCAAGTTTTATAAAAGTTTGCTATTTGGTAAGCAGTAAACTTAAATACCAACATTTTGCCTACTATTCCGTATCAGTTAAATTTGAAAGGAAGTTAATAAACGTAAATCAATTACTGTCTTGCTTGGTTTAGCGTCTTTTTACAAAGCCAATTTAACTTATTTAGAACATTATATATTTTATGTGATTTTACTAAATTTTATTTTAAAAAATGATAAGGTTACCAAAGCTCTGTGTAATTAGCCAAAGATCAGAAACCTATTAAAAAAGCTCACCGCAGTTTGATACTAACAAAATGATACTAACACCGACTAGACTCTTGAATTTATTTTTGAAAATATAAAAATATACACGGAATTATGTTTTTTTCTCGATTGGTAAGCAAAAATGCAGGTGGTTCACAAACACACTACTGCAATAAACATACTTGGTTTAAAATTTTATTTTCTCTTAACTAATACATAGAATGTTCCATTTATAAATTGTAAATGATCTGAATCGGCTCAAGAAATGCTGTAGCAATAATTTAACCGATATCACAGCAACAATAACAACAATGTTAGCAGCAACTGAGCAGGCTGTATATTTTAAAAGCAACTACGTCGTTTCAAACCTGTGATTCTATTTTTGTGAACAAATATAAATACACTTTTGGTGCATTTATATTTATTGAAAATTGCTTCAATTACAAAATTGTGGTGATTACATTCCTTTGGTAAATATCAAACTAAATTTAACAGTATTGCTAAATCTAAACTTATATCCAGTAAGAGAAAATTCTTGAATATTATCTCAATTTTTTATCTCGATACACGTGGTGACATCTTACTAATAGTTACGCGATTTTCTTACGTTAAGTTATTATTAATTGTATTTTTATTTTCAATTCTATTCGTTATCGTATATCGTAATTGATACTAGCTGAAAGTTTAGACAGGCTTTAGGTAAAGCTACGAAGACAGGGGCGAAACAACAAAAATGAACATAACAACAATTATAAAATTTGAATTACGTTAAACTTTTGAAGTAATCTATTCTTAAGTAAAAAAAATGTTTTCATACAATAATCCTACGTAGGAGAATGGTATGACAAGTACTCGTGTTTGCGAAACAAAATTAGTGTTACCTACTGTGAATACTGTTCTCATTAAAATCTATGCTTCATAACTGGAACGGTCGAAATTCACCGTGAAGCAGAGACAAATCACAACCACGAACGAGTTGGACTGTTGTTTCACTTTTGCTTATTGTTCTAGAAATGTCGAAAATTTGGGTCGTATACCAACATTCTTTTCATTAATATTATTTCAAATATTAATTCGCACTAACTGCAGCTCATGCAAATCTGATAGAAGTTCCTTAGCCCGCTGGATGTTACTCAGAACGAGGAGTAGTGCTTTTAAAGTTTCGATTAAATAACGATAGTATTTTTCAGCCGAAATGTTCAAGATGGTTCCTAGCCTTGTTTTCTTATTACTAGTACCCACAATTTTACTGTCAGTGATATTGATACTATCAGATAGAATAAATTTTGTGCTCCCGTTCAGATTCAATAAAAAAAAAACAATACGTTACGTGCGTGTGTATCGCTCTGTATTTTCGTAGAAAAATTGAAAGATTCTTATTACGTATGCAAGTATGCAAATATTACAACTATTTGAATTTTGACTCGACTTCAGTAGAAGTGAACACTGAAGAGGAACTACAGTGTATCCTCTCCTAAAGGGCCTACGCTTGAGTGGACAGAGTCAACAACAGACTGTGTTCGAGTCCCACTATAATCAAAAAAATTTCTTACTGGGACTACACTCCGAATGACCTTTTGCAGTTGAAGTACAATTAACTAACGTTTCACCTTTCACGGTCAGGGGGTGATAGTAACAAGGCCGTGGAACACAATTTACACATTAAAAAGCTGCTGAGTTACAAACTCTAAAAGCTTGTAAACCTCGTTGGACTGTAAAAAAATGCGTCCGTCCACGAAACCTCAAACGACCAGAAATGAATAGTTCTCCAATGTGAAGAAGGATAAGATTGTGATTCGAGAACAGATCCATCAAAAGCTTGGCCGATACCCCTGTCGTCAGAGGAATATCGAGAATATCGGGCTTGCTGCCGGTATTAAAAAGTGGAGTCACCCGGCTAATTCATAATCATGCTTTTGAACAAACTTGTAACAACTAACTCCAGAACGAAAATGGCTTCGTAGTCGCGCGCCACAAACTCCCTACTAGAAGAAGCATAAGCAGAAACGATTATAGTGGTGCTTGAATCATCTATTTCTAGCGCGATGGCGCCGACGAAAGCGGAAATAGAGGGGTGAATCAGAGCGGAATGCCTAATACTGTTCCTCACAACCAATACCAGTACACTAAAGGCGCCATGTAGCCCATTTGAACAATAACTCTTGGGGTTTGGAAGACAAATGTGGGTGTCTCAGTTACTAAAAGAACGGTCACAGAATATCTGGAGGCCTTAGTCCTGAACCTCAAAAAGGTTGTTTCTGATACTATACGCATTGAAGTATTTGTGATGTTTTACTGATTTTGACCAGATAATCTTTATTACTTCGATTTTTAATTATCTCTTGGAAGTGAACTAACACTGTATCAAAAGATTCTGACAGTTTCTAACACTGCATATCTAACTCAGATGCAAACACGAGTCCGGATATGTCGTCTCATTATTATTAATAATTATTAATGTTTTGTGATTCTTGTGTTGTTATTTGCGCGTACCAACACGACAATTGAATCAACTGTAATGTCTTATAGCGAGGCTTCTGTCTACTAGGTGTTTTCTTAGATCTGGAATAGTTTCGGCAGCCACTGTAATTGACTGGGTGTAGATACCATAGCTCGCATAGCTGCAGAGCTCATTTATGAGTATATAGCATTGCAAGGCATGATGATCCAAACCACATCTAAGATATTTTATATCTAGAGTACTGGGGCTATGAGGCATACCCAAGCCGCTGTTAACAAAATTGTTCATTGTGCATTGCCCAATATCATTTTTGGACTTTAAAGTCTTCCCTATTTTCTGCTCTGTTAGTAATTTAATCAGCATCAGCGGCATCAGCTATCTGGTTGCCTTTTTTAACTTTAAGCTATTTCCACCAATTTAATCTCTAGGGGATCACCACATTCAATAACAATTCAAATGGTAGCTGATAGATACTTCGCTATGTTGTAAGCCTTAACGAACCGTAATCCTTTCTTTTTAATTAATTGACGAGGTAGAGTCCGTTTTGATATCTCCCTTGCAACTATGGGAGGATTCATAGGATTTGAGTTGCATTTGTATTGTCTATATTTTTATTTAAACCGGGCGAGTTTAAAACAGACACAGGGTCTTTGTCCGCTTGAATTTTGATAACACAATTGAAATTTGTCGTTTTAGCACAAACTGTTTCAATTTTGTTTAAATCATCTTTGGAGTACTTGTTTTCTTGTATTATTTTTTCCTTGTTGGCGTATAGAAGCTTCATTGTGGCTGAATACTAACTAAAAATTCAAGATCCCGAACTACCACGTCTACAGAACTGACAGGCCAATTAGAAGAAAAACTACTATTCTGGTGAAAAGGCTCATCATGCATTCGCAAATCTACCTTTCTGCTAACAGCAAAAATGCGAGCGCAATTGTCATAAGCGCGTAATAAACCCGAACGGACTATGAACGCCTTGGAACTGGAAAGAATCGCGAACCCTAAAGACCCCAGGGAGATCATCAACCTGATGGAACTGGAAAATGATGGACATGGCTCCATCGTATATATACGAAAGCTTGAATTATAACTGCTACCTTCCACATAAATGTACTGACGAGCTGCGATAGAGCGAAACACGTTTGCACATAGTGGTTGGTGATAGCGAAAATTCCGTTTTCCGTTTCGCAGCGTTCTGTCAGAAGGTTATTTGCACCCTCTAATTAACATAGGAAGAGAGCCAATACTCACGGAATAAAGTTCAACTTTGTTCAAGTTAAACAGCAAGAAGCTCAGAAAAGCAGCAAGTAATATTTACCAAAACAGTGTAAATTAGTCTGATCAGTAGAAACAGAGTATCTAAAAAATCTCAAGCAAGATAAACAGATAATGATTTATTCTTGTAAGAATGGAATATCAAGATGCATAGTTGAAAAACACAGACGAACGGAAAACATAGGGAAGGCCAATAAAATGAATTAACTGTCTAAATTCATTTAAAAGACAACAAATTCGGGAAAGTCGGGGAAAAATTATGTTACTAATAATCGTTATTGTGAATGTAGAAAATAGGTTTGTTGTTGAAGTTTTCCACAATTAATACTTCTTCATTGAAACTTTTCGAAAGTAACGTACATGGCTCTTATCCATGTACGTTACATGGATAAGATACGTTTTGTACAGTAACTTCAATTTTTTATATACAAAAAGTATATTTCTTTTTTTCATTACATAAATTACATAAATGTATTTGTCTCTGGTATATATTTTCTTATTATTGTCCCTGTATATATTGGTATATGTTTCCCTTAGCCCTACTAGCTAATGTGTTTTAAGCGAAGCTTCCGGGATTTCCTCACTCTCCCTCACTCATTCTAGGTTTCCAAAAATTTTTCTAAGTAGCTGGTAAGCACATTGGTATCTTATATAAATCTAATCCAACTGTTTGGTCTATTTATTTGAAATGTTGTAGTATAGATATATTTTTTATTATATATAGTATTATATATCTAGAAACAGGCTAAACGTTTAAATTCTTGAGTAAGAACTTGTGGTTAAATTCATGTTAAACAATGTTTTACCTTTTAAAATCCTTGATGCCGGATTCACGGTCCATTAGCTGGCTGAAAAAAGTAATTTTCTTGAAAGCAACGTGTTTTAAATATTGTTCTTGATTGTTGTAAATATGCTGTTGCTCTAGTTCCTTAAGTAGAAACATAAAGTAAGTATATATAAAAGACACTTTGTAGGCTCAGTGGATCGGAATGTTTCGTGCATGATATATGCTTCGTAAATGAATTCACAAAGATGATAAATCGATTCTACGGGTTCCTCAACACTTCTAGTCAATTCTAAGCAGAACTTGGAAACTTTGGAAATCCTAAAATTTACACAGCAAGTTTAATTAAGGCAACCGTTTCAAAGATTTGAACAATTAATGTGTTAATGCATTATAGCCCCATAGATATATTAAGCAATCAGTATCTAATATGAAAAGGAAAACAGAACTACATCGATTCGTTTTTCATTATAAACTCACATGATTAGCTTAAACCTTAGATTTATCTTCAAACGGTATAATAAAAATATGAATCCTGCTCCATGTTCGCATAGAAAACTCATAATGAAGCCGAGTTTATGCAATATATGTGTTTTTCATACATTGATTTTTAAGTAATATTAAAAGTTAGTAGTAGTAGTAGTAAAACCGAACTTACCTGATTTACATAGTTAATTCCTACATTTTGGACACCGTATCCTCACTTCCTTAATAAGCGAGGTGAAGGACCTAAAGCCAATGAACATCCTTTCTTGTACGTCTCAATTTCTGAAACATGTAAAAAATTTAATACTTATATATGTTGAAAATAATCTCATCTTGAGAAAATTTAAGGGCATGAATTTTGAATAAAATGTAAATGAGCGAGCGATATATGTAGGTTACAATTTTTAATACTTTAATTATGTAATTTGGCTATTCAGGATGCTGCGCAATTTCAAATATGTAGCTAATTATTTAAAGTTATATACGAAAAAAAAAATGCTACAGCAAGTTATAATAGAGGAAAAGAGAGAGATCTTTATGAAGTTGCAAAAAGTGTAACAACAGCTCCAAAAAAACGTTAGGGAGAATATCTCTGCTATATCCTATAATTCTCTTGTAAAAAAAAAATAAATAAATAAAATGTGTTCCCGTTTGATTTAGTCTACACGACAAATGTAGTCACAGTGTTGTTTTAAATGCTATTGGTAATAGCATTTAACAACAAATAATCTTTGAAATGAACCACTAATCGCTCAAATTTCAAGATTTTATTAATTAACAAATATTTATGTGATGTAATTCTGTTGATAGAGTGTTCGTTTCCCTTACACTGTAGAATGGTGCAACTGTTTAATAAGCACTTATTGCAGTAAAGGCGAACGGCCCGTTTGCCACGATCAATCTTAATGTACATACATTGAAATTTAAGAATGTACTACTTGCCCTCGTTCTTGTAATAATTAAACTTCCATCATTGGTGGTTTTTAAGGTACGGCAATTTAAATGACCACATTTCGTATGTAAAATTAGCTTATTTAAATGATCCTTAATAACTGTGTGAGTTGAAGTTGATGAAACGCAGAAGTGAAACAGGGTCCAGTTCTCACAAAGTTCTATACATATTAAAACAATCAGGCGACCGACTTTGTGTTTTAAAACACATCATCAGGTCAGAATTAAATGACAATAACGGATTATGTCAAAAATGAAACTAATACTTGTAGTTGTTCGCACTCCGTGGACTCTTCAAACCTTTAATTAAGGGTTTCTTACCTTTCGTACCTCTTAGAAAGCCATCTGAGAAGTAGCCAACAAACTTCAAATTTCCTTAATATAACGTGGCACAACTAAAGACTGCTGACTATATTACTGGGACTTATCTTACAATTAACCATAGCAAATAGCAATCAACTTCAATAAACTAACAAAATATAATCAATAATAATTATAAAATAACACTACATTTAAAATTCCCTAATAGATAAATATAAATACAAATAAAGTAGAGCTTGAAAAATGATATTCAAAGAAGCAAACATAATAAGTTAGTGGAAATATTTAAACGATTGTAACATTTAAATATGAATTCAAACAACGTTCTTACAAAGATTAAATAAGCGGGGATTTTAATGAGATTAATGAATATTACTAAGGGATACTGAAACAATGAATACAAAAAGAAACTACTGACATACACTAAAACATCTGATTAGAAAAAATGAATATTACTTGGAAATTAAATTTTTCATAGCTGAAACCAGATCAACAGCTGTTGCATTTACTATTTACAAACCATAATATTTAGAAATATGATGTTTGAACAGTAGCATATAAAACTACATACATATGTAAATGTAAAGTGGAAACTATGCGTAATATCAAATTCATATTCAAGGTATCATATTGTGATTACTACTTTGATTAGTCTCAAAAGTAAATATAGTATGTACACTGTATAAGAGATATTAAAGAAGATACCTGTATTAACTGGCAGATCAATGAAATTTGTGACCTCTGCTCGGAGAAAACCATTCATTCGCAAAAATTTGAAACTGAAAGAGAAATGTACTAAGATTGAATAATGTTATTGTGTAATAAAACCTAAGTAATTGCTATATAGTGCATATTACCTCTTTCTTTCGACGTATGCATGTTTCTTGTAGGAGTTAATATTGTTTTAAATGATTATTGTGCGCATGTCCTCAATGATAACTTACATAATCAATACAACCATGTATATATATAAAAATGAATACATGCACATACGTATGTATATTGTTACAATAGGCCATCATTTGGATAAGTTATTTCGTTAATACAACTTAGATAAATGTATATAACGATGAATTAAATATAATAAGTTTAAATATCTACAAAGCAATTTTCATTAAACTACCAACCGATCATACACACATTTTTGTATCTGCGCACACAAGAAATGCGCGTTTCATTTTCCAGTTTGAAAATCACTCTTAGTGCTACTGTTGCATGTATGTTTCTAACGTAATAAACACTCTATATTAAAAATTTTCTCCTGCATAATCTCTAATTTCTCCTCCTACCCGTAAGTTTCTTTCCTTGCTACATTCAGAGGTATAGGTCTCAAAATATTCACAATAAAAGCAGTATCTACGTAAACATAACCAATGCTTACCCCGAGCATATTAGATCAGTAAATAATAATGAGGGAAATCCCGTTTGGTACAAAGGTGTTCCAACCTTCTGGCACTGCAAAATTGCGCTTACTGGTCATCATAACTTATCATAACTTAATAAATATTTCTGCCTATAGGCTACATACATTTTCGACCCTCGACACGCGGATCTCGATTGTTATTAGAGATGGATTAAATTGATAGAAATTTAGTAAACTTTAAACCCGAAGGAACCCGAAACTTGCATACTGGCATTTTAATTATTGTTCATTAGTCAGCAAAGAGGAGACACTAGATATCCCAAGTATTTTTCATTCATTGAACCGAAATACAACAATAACGAGTACAAGATATTTACAATTGTACCCAAAAGGACAACAACCACGTCGTATTTTCTACGTTTCTGATAGAAACTTATTAACTGATCAGACCGCGCAATATCTATATTAACCCGAATTTAAATAAAAGCCAAGGATGATAATTGCTTATATAAAGCTTATGTAAATTTTGCACCTTACTTATAATAATGAGTAAGAATACAAACTACCGTAATAATAATAGAAAACAAATAAATAAATCAACAATTACGGTAAATGTTCGAATAACTGTTCATATTCATTAATGTACAATTATTGGGCACGCTTTCCGACATTGTGAACTGCTTTTTGTATAGCTTTTCTAGGAATTACCCAGGCATTCTTCTGTCTACCTCGAAATTTTTTAATATTTTGTGAGACATTTTTAATAACTCTTATAAAAAATAATTCAGAATACTTAACAGGTCTCGCCAACTATACAATTACTCCAATCTAAAAATTTGAAATCTGTTGACTTAGGTAATTCCACACATTTGGCGAATTGTGAGTCAGTGCGACCGTCTCGTTGTCATCATAAATGCTGTCGTGGATTGAAATGGATACTCAAAATATACGTGTGCTGCGTTTTGGACCGTGTCATAATTAATCGAAAACTCAACGTTTCGCCTACAATCATATGGGGCTTCTTCAGGAGCGCGGTAGGTAACAGCACGAAAACTTAACGTACCTACCACTCTCCTGCAGAAGTCCCATACGATTGTAGATGAAACGTTGAATTTTACATTAATTATGACACGATCTAAAACCGGAACACATTTAATTTTAACTGATTTTGGTCGTGGAAGCGTATATTATTAATGGGAGCTAGATACGTATGAACGAAGAAGGTTCAAATATGTATGTCTTTCTCCATTGAGTATCTCTTATATAGATAAAAAATCCAAAAATTTCTATCCACGCTTTTAATCCAAAACAACGTTATTATCTTCTTGCCCTATTTTGTTGATGATGAGTCACACTGAAGAAGATTTCTGAAAAGTATACTGGCGTCGGTGTGTCCTTTTGCTTAGACGGAAAAAATGTTATCCCCGCGTATTTTAAAGATTTACTGTTTACTATTTATGTTAAAATTCAAAGCTTGCTACATATATGGTTGATCGAGCAGTGAACTAAGCTTTATGGCGATTTTCCGTTATAATAAAATTGCTAGCTCTATTGATATCTTTATTTTTGCTGCAACTTGAGGATTTTTAAATTGAACCTTATTGCAGCCGCTTCTTTGCCGTCTAGTTGTAAAACTACTGATTTAATTTTTTCAAAATGTTTATAATAATAGAATGCTGCTTCTAACCACGTACCCCATCGTATAAGAATTGGTTGCGGCGGCTCGGGTATGTCAGGACACTGCGAATGAAATAGGCGAATACGTTTCGGAGATTTAAGAAAAACCGCTTTCGTTTGTCCTATTAGTTCATCCACATCAGGATAACTTGTACGTATAATGTTTGTTACAAGGTGTAAAGCGTGAAGCAAACATGTGACGTGCAGCAGGTTTGGTTGAATCGTTTTGAGTAATTTTGCTGTGGAACACATAACCGCGGCAGCATCGGTAACTAACATTAACAGTTGCTCCGGTAAAATTTCAAATTTGTGTAGTGTTTCTATTAATACACTACGTATCGCCGTGGCAGTACAATCTTGCATTCGTTTACAGGCTAGTAAATAAGGGTCAGAAGATCCTTGTGGGGTCAGCGTCCTTACGACAATGGATAGGATGGACTGTTTTTTAATATCTGTAGTTTCGTCCATTGTCAACCAAAGGTATTTATTTTTCACCGTTTTTTTCGTAAAATTTACAATTCTTTCACGCATTGATGGTACGTAATTGTGTAGCGTATTTTTAGATGGTAATTTCCACGTAGGATTGTATTTATTCCAAAACTGGCGAAACATTGGGTGTTGGACTTTATGTATTGCTATATTGGTCGCAATTAGCATCATTGTTAAATCAACCACAAATTCATTATATGATTTGCGTCTAATCGTTTTCAATTTGTGTTTGTCACTATTTATATGTCTTTGACACTGACTCACTTTCCAAGATAATAAAGTTGTTTCACAAACTAAACATTTCACTGCCTTACCGTCATATATTAAATCGGGAAACCGATGTATAAATTTATTTACTACGGTAGCAGACAACCGATTTGACGCATTATTTTTACGACCTCGCAACATTTTCAACGTATACGTTAACACGTTAGAACGGCAACTAAATGCATCGTTTATTTTTACTACTTATGCGAGAACGGAGTTTACCCCACTCTGCTCTCGCATCGACGCTACTGGTCGGGCACATCGTTTGGACTCTTTATTGATGACGTAGTAGTATTATTGGCATGTACATCAGGTGATTGTATATCTTGATCCCTACACTTTTTAATCCTAAGCCAGTGACAGCAAGTGTAGTGCTAGTGGTCTCCATTTCTTGTAAGGTACCCATGATATTCGGAATTCAAGCTAAAGGTGTCTCTGTTCTTATGCGTATAAACAGCTACCTCCATTATGTAAACCCAAGCGAGCGGTAACAGATTGAATTTATGAAATAGGGGCCTACAGGACTCCATGAAATGTGCGCCCACTAACGATCTAACTGCAGTTTTCCGGGCCAAGAACACTTTAGCAGCTGCAGCTGATGAACCCCACAAGAGTATTCCATATCGTAATCTGGAATAGATTTCCGCATAGTACAGTGACAGAAGGCACTGTGCTATGTCCACTGTTACCTGCAATTTTAAGCAGCGAAAAAACATAACACTTGCTAAATAGTTTGCTAGTCAATTTTGTGGAGTTGGATTGCTCTAACTGTACTTGGTCTATAGATAAGTCCGCAATTCTTGAACGTCTATGCCTCGTATGAAAGACTTTATTTAGTTTCTTCTAAACTTAACGAAAGTTTATTGTGAGCAAACCAATCAGACAGCGTCCATGGCACATCATTAGAAATGTATTATGTGTCTTCATTCGTGGTTAAAACTGAAATATCGTCTGCGTATATAGTAGATAGATATCCGAAAAGAATAGCACAATGTCGTTTATATACAAGCTAAACAGCACTGGCCCCAAAACGAAGCCCTGCGGCACACCCATTTGGACAGGTAGAACATGCGACTTAAAGTATTCGATTTTTCATTATAATCTAGACAGTTAATGCATTTCTTACTGTCAGAGCTACAGTTTTTATAGTTATGTTTACCAGCACAATTAGAACATCTGAGGATTTACAATCTTTAGCCAAATGAATATATCTTGAACATTTGTAACATATTTTGACATGGAACGACTCCTTAAAACTACTTCTACGCCAGCCAACATACAAAAATTTTCTATTAAAGATCTTTTTAAACATGTATGGATCACATTCTAAGACAACGTTAGTTTCTTGATCCTTTTTTACAACACGAACAACATTTATTATTAGATTTTATACTTAAACAAAATATTATCTAAAGTTATAGATAAAATCTATAACTTTAGATTTTAAATTTGTTTAAGTATATTTTCACAAAATTTTTTGGTCTCAACTACATCATTAAGAGCTACTCGGTATAACATTATTTTAGGATTAATTTTACGAAGTATTTCAGCTTTACAGCAATTTCATAATTTGTTCTCGATGTTTGTTTTTTTTATTGAAATCATCACTATCTATGCAACTAATAAGTAAACTTCCGTTTTTACTAGAAACCATCCTACCTACTTTAATTGCTAAATTGGCAGGGTCTATAAAATTCTTAAGTTGACTACAGGTAATTTCTGATGATTGTTTATTATTTACCGGCTTGACAAGCTACACGTTTTTAGGCGATGGCAATGCCGGTCTCACAGTAAAGCTGCGCTCCCTCTTGAATGGTAGGACAACTAATACCGATAGGTAAAATATTACATTGCTCTAGCTCGTTCTAGCTCGTCGATCCTCAGTTTTTGTAGCTTGTTTACTTTTTCCATCTCTGTGATAATCTTATTTAATAAACTAACTTTTTCTTTTTAATTCAATCTTTGGAATCTTGGAAGTTTTTATTAAAGCTTCCAAGCATTTAAAATGGATTGAACTAACTTTGCAGAAAACGCACTTCTGACCAACTCGAATGGATTGTTCACAAAAGTCACAAACTTTTTCCGTTGCACCACTACCTGAGGTACTTTCCGTCTCGTCCGGCACCTTTATTAATAATATGAAATATATGTGAAGATACATATTTCGTTTAGAGACTATTAAGTTAAATTCTAACTTTATATTACTTAGACATGGTATGCCCTGAAAACATATCGAATGTTCCATATTGGTTCAGCGAATTTTACCGAATTGAAACACTGGAAATATAGTCTTTTAAATGGCACCATATATTTTTTCTGGGTTCAATATTCTTTGCCAGTACAGATATTGGGGTTAACACTTTCTTATTAACTCTAAATGTTGGATCTTGAGTTATTGTAATTCAAAAAAATAGCTAAACAAATAGAAAATTTACCATATCTCAAATTTGTCACATTTTAACTTGTATTGGTATTATACTCGTAGCTCAATATGTATTATTAACGTATCCAAACTAATACGATCCCAACCAACACCCACCTAGCTGGAGTAATCAGCTGCGTTATACAGAACCTATCAATCGAAAGGTATATACTAATCTAATGACTAGAGATGACAAAGGCAGGTGGAATTATTCCTTTTTTGCAGCGACTAGATAGCCTCGTGTCTATTCGCCTCGTGAGAATGGATTCGTGTTGCCTACTGTTGTCCCCGAGAGTCGACAAAACACTAGTCTGTCTAGACTCTGCAAAAAAGTAATTATTTCGTACTTTGTCCTCTCTACATGTGGTACTTCACGATAGTTGACTACGTAACCTACTTCGTCCTCTTGTTTAAATTATTTCCTCCTATTCTGCTCGGTTATTTTAGAATTAAAAACATCTTCTCTTTCGGATAGGTTCATTACCTTCAATTATATTATTATCACAAAATAGGTGGTGATTTATTTCTCTTTATTTCTCTTGTGCTCTCGTTTTGTATTTCTTCCTATACCGCTCTGTTTTTGAATTAACAATGTCTTTTTTTAATATCTTCAATTTATTATGATTACAAATGTCGCATATATGTACATTCTTGCAATAGTCGTTTCTATAAGTTAAGGCTTTTTCCTTTATTTCGCATCGCATATTTATGTTGTATATATATTGATAGTTATTTCTTCTTACTCTGCTGACTTATTTTTAAGTTGATAACATCTCTTTCAGGTAGGTTCCGTTATCTTCCATTTACTTGAAATGACTTAAACGTGCTATTAATAAAAATTTATTGATGCATTTAGTTGTCACAGTACATAATTTAGATTACATCGAATATTTTACATACTTTAGATTTATTTTAAGTAGATCGGAGGATACTCCAGCCAATTTTCCTTTCTTCTGTTCTGAAGTTTATATTTCTTCCTAAATCGTTCGGTTTTGGGACTATGTTTCATTTCCCATAAATTCTTTTATATTCTCCGTAATTAGCTTTTAGGATTTCCACATTATTATCATTACGGGCAATTGTGTAGATCCAGCAATCGTCGCTCTGGTAAGTTCAGTTTATTTCATATCCTACATTTAGATCATGTGAACGCGATTTACCTGCAAATACAATTTGCAATATTTCTGCATTGCATATTCATCCATCCAACTACCTAGTATGTTTGGAGTTAATAACATCTTCCCTTTAGGTTCGATTATCTTGCGGGCAACTGAATTGATGTCCATTATTTCGATAATAGTTTTCGTTAACCCGTTGATGATGAGGACCCTTCGTGTCCTCTAAACGGCCGTCCGTTCCGAACTAATATTACATTATTATATAATAAACTAAACTTGTGTGGTGCGGAGGTTATGTGTGGTTTCGATAATAGTTGTTTGAATTTCTTCTCCCTCGATAAAAATTTGTTATATATAATTGTCGTTATTGGAATTCTTGGATTAATTACCGGTAGAAATTACATAATATTCCTTTATTGTAAGAGTCTATCCATTTACTTGCTACGTTATTTCTTCTTTATCGTTTGATTATTATCGTTCGCTTGGAGAAACACGCGAAAACAATGGCTGTCGTTTGCTTTGCGTTGGCGGCTTCTAATGGGAAAGCTGGCCGCCCGTCCGCCTATTGAGTGATCGGCCGCGGGCTCTTCGAACAATTTTGGATGGCCTACGGAACCCCAAGAAAAAATTCGTACCGTTCGTGTATTAAACGCTGTCTGGCAAACAATGCGCGCTGAAGGTGAAAAATCGGCCCTTTTTTCCATATAAGTTTCGAACGCCGATGGCCCCGTGCGACAATCTGATCGAAGCCCCGTCAACCCCATTTTGTCTTTCAATTCTGAGAAATTCCCGTAGGCGTGGCCTAACAACGTTTATTAAAGTAAATTACCTCGTGAAGTTTTAAATTATTAAAATAACATGAGTGATGTATTGTGATGCTTGTGGGTTCATTAACAAATTGACTTTTGGGTAGCAATTATGTATAAGGTTCGTCAAAAATGAAAGAGAAGAATAAAAGAAAACATTTAAAAAAATATGTTTTATTTACAAAAGAAAATAAACAAATAATTTCGGAAAATAAAATCAAAAACAATTGAGGCAATAGGTTGGTGACAACTTTACACAAGACAAATAAGAAACTTTGATCGATAAAATTAAATAGAATTCAGAAAATACGTTCGGATAAAATTTTACGTATCAAAATTATAAATTATAAAAGGAAAGGTGACAGGGTTTAAGGTTAATAGTTGTTTTTCTACATCCAAAACTTTCATTAAACAAAATTTAATTTACCGAAAGAATGTCTAAGGACATTTCTCTACTCACGACCCTCAATTTTTGGTAAATTTAGGATGTTCAGAAATTTGAAAATATTATAAGAATTCAAAAAGACAATTTCAAGTTTAAGTAAGCGATTTACCGAATTAGAAGGTGCTGAGAAAAGTCCAGGTAGGTCAGCAGGTCGATAAGTCTGAGCAGTGTCTAGCTAATAGTAGGAGGAAAATTTAAGGAGAAAGACGATAATTCGGTTCAATTTCTAAAGGCTTTGAAACGTCTGGTGTCTTCTTAATCGAATCTTCCTAAGTTGCTTGTTCTGATACAGTCAACACTAATCAGCGATGCACTAATCTGGTTCGGGATAGATGAAAATTCTTTCCAAACTAACCAAGGCCTAACAACAATGATAACTCTTCGTCCAACAGGCAACTTCTTACAATTCGAACGGTCGGTCTTCCTAGACTTCTAATCGACTCCAACAAGACTCCTCGCACAATCAACGTCGTTCAAATAGCAACTACCATCACTGTAACTACAATAGAGGAGGCAATAATCGTATAAATGATGGTAATAATAACGGTCAGCAAATGAGCAACAACAGAAATCACAATAGCAGTAGCTCTAGTTCGGGTCGAAACTCACAACAATAAGATGTAAGTCCAGATAATTGAGAATTAGGTAGATAATCCTCAACATTTTCAGAACAGTAATGATTCTTTTTACAGATGCCGGCTGCCAATACCCAAAAATCTTATTCGATGAAATCCTCCACCCGGATATTCAAACGAGAATTGACAGTTTACCTTTCATTAATATAATTATTAGGGAAACAAAAATGAAAGCATTAATTGATACTGGTGCCAAAATAAGCCTATTAAATGCTCAAATAATCGAGCAAAACAAATCCAACTTCGTAAAATCTATTTTCAAGATATCCAAGATACACATAAAATCTGGAACCGACAAAGTTGAGAGATGGCTCTTGCTTCCATTCAAAGATTCTCCTTACGAAATTGAATTCTACATATATAGTAACTGATCTAAGATACGTTTTGGGAAAAATTATCGGAAATAACAGAAGAAGTTAAAGGAAGACTGATAATAATAGGAGACCTAAATGGAAGAGTGGGGAGAAAAGATGAAGAAGTAGTAGGAAAGTATGGAGAAACTGTCAGAAATAATAATGGAAGAAGACTAATTGAGTATTGCATATTACATAATTTAATAATAACCAATACGTTTTTTGAGCTTAAAATATTCACAAGTATACAAGGGAGCAAATAAATAGAAATGAAAGATCTATAATAGACCATGTTATAGTAAATAAGGAATTTAGAAGGAAAGTGAAAGTGAAAGGGAAGTTTTGAGATCATTATCTCATCAGATCATTATCTTGTCCTTGCAAAAATACAAATAAATAACAAAGGAAAGATTGAGAATAATGAAATAAATAAAAGAATTGGAATAATGAAAACAATTATAGCTAAGCTGTATAAGAAAATAAGTGAGAGAGAAATGAATAAAATTAAGTATAACATAAACAGCATGTCAATAGTAACACTTTGGAAAACTGTCAAAGACATATAGACTAGCCGTAGCAGAAGAAACATATGGATGCAGAAGAATGAATAGGAATAAAAATCAAACAAATTGGTGGACAAATGAAATAAAAGAAGAAATAAAAGATAAAAAACAAAAATGGAGGACATATTTAAGTAATAAAACTAGCGAAACATATGGCAGATATAAAGAGCAAAGAATAAAAGTTAAAGAGTTAGTAAATGCAGCAAAATAAAAATCATGGCAAGATTTTGGGGAAGAATGGAAAGAGATAGTAAAGGAAATCAAAAATTGTTTTGTAGAGTGTTAAAAAGCATAAGAAAGGGCAAGCAGAATAGGAATGTCTATGTAAAATCAAAGGAAGGAAGAATACTGAAAGAGGAAAAAAACATAATGAAGCGATGGAAAGAATATTTTGAAGATTTACTCAACATGGTAATCACAGACACAATAAACATATAGGAGCAAAATGAAATGTACATAGAAAACAATGAGACCACAGAAGAAGATGAAATAGCGACAGAAGAAATATTAGAAATAATGAAGATATTAAAAAAAGGAAAAGCAGCTGGACATAATGGAATTACGAGTGAAATATTAAAAAACATGGGACAATCTGGAATGGAAGTTGTTAAGGTACTATATAATAAGATATGGAAGGAGAAAAAAATACCCGAGATTTGAAGAGTAGGAATACGGGTACCCTTGTACAAAAAAGGAGACAACAAAGAGTAAAAATTACCGAGGAATTACCTTACTAAGTAATATGCTAAAGATATACGAGAGAATTCTTGAGAAAAGATTGAAAGTAACAACTGAACCTCAATTGGAGGAGGCACAGTGTGGTTTTAGAAAAGGTAGAGGAATACAAGATAATATATTCATATTGAAACAACTGGTAGAAAAAAAACACAAAGGATGATAATATATATGTAGCTTTTATAGACATAAAGAAGGCTTTTGACTGTATACCACGAGATTTGATATGGAAAAGCCCTAGTAAAAGAGGAAAAATAGCAAACTAAAAAAATTGCTAATACAATTAATAAAACCAGAAATTATGTAGGAGTTGGGGGAATGCAGTCGGAAGAATTTTTAACTAAAGGAGGTCTGCGACAAGGGGAAGTACTTATCGCTACACTCTTTAATATAATACTTGATAACATTTTGAAAGAGATTAAATAGCAAACAAAGAAACTACAGATAGGGTATAAAAATATTAGGATGGTGGAAATCGCGAAAAGTGCCTTTGCCGACGACTTGGTGTTGTACGCGGGGAATATAAAGGATCTGCAAGCAAACTTGAATATTTAGGAAACAGCTTTAAAAAAAGAAATATGAAGATAAATACAGAGAAGACTAAGTCATGTCAGTAGAGAAACACGATGCGAAGATGATAATTTATATAGATGGAAAGTTTATAGAACAAGTAGAAATATGAAAATATCTCGGAATAAATATACATCAGGAAGATAAAAAGGAAGCAGAAAGTAGCAGCAGAATTGAAAGGAGAATAAAATTATATTATGCATTGAACAACGCTTTTATAAAAAAGAAGGAAATTTCAAAGAAGACAAAAGTAACTGTGTTTAACATAATATTTAAACCTATGTATATTGACATACGGCAGTGAAAGTTGGATATTAAATAATCAAACTAAGAGTAGAATACAAGCGTTAGAGATAAAATATTTAAGAACGGTTAAAGGGGTCACTCGAAAGGATAGATTAAAAAACGAGAAGATCAAAGAAGAGTTAGGAGTAGAGTCGATTCTAGATACTGTAGAGAGGCAGAAACTTAAACGATTTGGGCATATGGTACGGATGGAAGAAAAAGACTCACGAAAAGAGTATGGCTAGCAAAATCAACATAAGAGAAAAAGGGAGAGGCCAGGAAAAACATGGGATAGCACAATAGAAGAAAGCTTGAGAAAAAGAGGGATATCGTGGAATGATAAAAGAAGAATGGCCAAAAACAAGAAAGAATGGACATCGCTTATCTACAATAAGTAATAAAAGCGCTAGAGTACAGGATTTACCTTTACACGCGTAGGTTAATTAAGGTTAATGATCATATATACAGCCTTATTCGGATATAGTACGAAAAAAAAATTAGGTGAAAGAAACGCATGAGTAATGCCTAAATACAAAATATTATGGTTCTATGTGCACGTAGTAACGAGAAAATGATTTTTCTTTATTCGAGTCCGACTCTGTCTTAGTTAACATATCGGAATCACCGGCAGTCGCTGAAGCAGCGTTCGGATATCCATTTAGTATGCACATAGCATTCACCGTCATTACACGCAACTGCAATGGCATCCTATACGATTATCGAATACACCGATATGATTTTGATTTATGGCGAAACAGGACAAAATAGTCTTGCGGCAGAAAATTTGTCGCCCTGATATTGAAAATGTCGAAGATCTGCGAAATCGCATTTATGTTGCAGCTCAACGCATTCGCGAAGACATGGTAAATTTTACTCGTGTGCATAATAACTTTCGTCGCCGAATTGATGCCTGTATTAGAGCTCACGGTGGACATTTCGAACATTGTTTACATTCATAAATTATTTTGTCCTGTTTCGCCTAGATCGGTCCTTGTTAGGACCACCACAAATTTCATAAAAAGAAAAAGAATGTATAACTACAAATAACTCAAAACCCGACATTTCGGATGCATTAACTTTAAACATTAAGAACGCAAATCATATGGTTATCGGCATATTCAATGTAAACACATAAACACTTCGACATCAGCTGTACGACAGACTAATGCATTTCAATAGACTATTCACTATTCATAGCATCTACAATGCTTTATCGATTTTTATTTGCATCTGGGTTAACTTTGATTCATCAGCGGTATTTGTATAATATAGGAGAAACAAAGATATGGACCGGCTTTACCTGCATTTTGGGCCCTAAAATTTGAAAAAAATGTATATGTTACAAACAAATTTCTTTTTAAATTTTCAGTAACACATTGATAGGTAGTCTTCAGATTTCGGTAGCTTACGTGCTATTTACAGGTAACCCTGTATATATATATCTAAGATATACATATATGACTTCCTATCACATCACGAAGCTGTACTCAATTATGAAACTAACTGAATGTACATACATTAAATATACCCTTCCTGTATATAATAATGTATATATATATATGTATAATGTATATAATAATATATGTATTACATATATATATATATTATATATATTATATATATATATATATATATAATATATTATATATATTATATATATTATATATATTATATATATTATATATATTATATATATTATATATATTATATATAACGCAAATATTAATATAAACCTAAAATGAAGTCTGTTTACTTATTTACGAGTTAGATAAGATTTTCAAAAAAAGAACTCGCTCAGCGTCTGGCTTTAACATACACATCCATATGATTCCTTGACTCATCGTTTTATTGTCGATACAAACATAGTAATTGGTAAGCCATTACGTAACTCAAGAAAAATGTTGTATCATGTGACAATTGTAGGTTTAAAAATAAATGAAGTGCTGATCTGTTATCAAGAGCATGCTCTCACTTATTATGTAACTTATCGAAACACATACGAAGGATTCTTCTTTTATAGAGTGTGCAGAAATAATAGTAATTTGATCTTTGCTTTAGAATTCGTACTTTCTTCGTCACTTAGATATTAAAGGAGTCATTTCAAGTAGCTATTTTGCGCGTATTATGTAAAGGGCACTGCAACAAGGTCGGATGTTCAGAAAGTTTTATAGTATCAACAACTAACTTAAATGCATCTCTTAAGAAACCAAATATCACATTCAGCGAATGAGGTTGTGCAGTTGTATTGTCTTTACCTAGCTAATACCGAAATCTTACTATTGATAAATTATTTATCAAATAACCTTTGGCGAATATTTTGACAGCAGTAAGATTTCGGTATAATACAAAATATATATTTGACTGAAATACATACGTATTTTTATTGATACTTCTCACATTTTTTTAAATAAACTTCTACAAAACTTACGCAAAAGCTGCACAACATACAATTTTTTGCTTTTTATAGTTTTATAGTTTGTGCAGGTATGCCGAGCTCCAAATGAGAATCTTTACATCTAGACGGATTTCTAAATATTATTGTGATCGTTTAGGTTCTTCGAATTTTCCAAACGGACGCGTTCCCCCATTCTCTCCTCTAGGTCTAGGGTGGGATATCGATTATATAGCAGCAAACAGAAACTAAAGACAGCTTTCTGTTTTTAGTGTTTTGCAAGACAGTGTTTAATACATCTAAATCTAATATTTATGTTTAAATATATAAATTATAAATTTTTATATATATTTTTATATTAGCATAAAATGTTTTTGAAGTCATACGGAGATGCTTCCACTTCAGTTCATAATCAGTTACAGTTGTAAGTTGAGAAAGGTTTTTTTTCGAAATTGAAACTTGTAAAAACAAATGCTCGATCAAAATTATTATAACGGATTATATTAAGAACAGTTAAATGGCCTAGCTTTAAGAAATGGAGGGGCGCAATGCTAGACATTTGCAGGAGGCGTCAAAGGTGCCTGCGCCGTTACTATGGAAGGTCCCTATACACCCATTCAGCAATTTAATTTGATAGGTGAAACGCTGAGTGAGAGAGAAATATAGGAGAAAACTTACCTAAGTGTTCGAATTTTTCCGGCCCATAAACCCTATATTTATGTGCGAACTCAGCTACTTTAGTATTATATTTACTGTAACACACTTCTAACTTTTTGATATGATATATTTAAATAAACACTTTCAAGTGGAAGTTATCAAGACACAAGATGCCTGGATGAAAGAATCAAACATAAAATTTGAGTTGTTTAAAAGCATTGTTTAATTACGTTGGCAATTGTTCTCATTCCATTGTCATTTATAGATATTCTTTTTCATTGCCGAAACGAATGATTTTTGCTATAGCATGATGCAGACACACAACTGAAATTGAGTTTCTATGTTTTTAGATGACGCTCTTAACTACACAACGTTAACTAACAGAATTAACATCGCATATGACTGACGACTGAAACTTGCAGTAGAAAGATATGGCATTAATAAAAGAAAAGAAGAAGATAAAACAAAAAGGCAGTTAATGTCAGTCTTTCCTACAATTGTCGTTGGCTGGACTTATGATATTTCCATACTACATACGCCCCAAAATATTTGACTAAAAAAGGAATTTTCTTTTAGGAATCGGGTTTCCTACTACTAGACCTTTAACTTCGATAGAACGTGAAATGCCGAGAAGAGATGTGGAGGTGGCGCTGTAGACTTACAACTAAAATTCGCCACCTTGCGTGTTCTTCACGCACTTAACAGAGATTAGACAGACTCGTGTTTTGTCGACCTTCGGGGAAACCAGTAAACACCACCAACCCATTCTCATGAGACAAATAAACATGAGTCTGTCTAGTCTCTGCTAATTTCATGAAGCGCATAGAAAGTGACGAACTTTACTTAAAATCTTACAGGCATTTCATTGTAACATTATGTAGGGAATTTAATAAAAGTTTTGTTAAATAATATTCTATAGAATAAGAGTTCGTTGTTGTTCTTTATTCAGTCTAGCCCTTCATCAGACTTATTGTTAGGATATGTAGATAACATGAATGACCAAAGAACTAAAAATGTTTACATCGGCAAAAGTAGAAAAGAAAATTACAGCATACACGGGACAAATTTTCTTATATCACAGTTATATAGTAAACTAGACAAAATTTAGCACTAACACGTATAAAATTTCGGAAAATTATTGTACAAACATTGCAAAAATTAAACTTAGTAATTTATTTAATTGTAGTTATTATATACCTTTTCTACATAGTACAAATAGAATAAAATCGTTGAAAAGTTTGCAGCTTTTAGATTTGTCTCGCTGAAATGAGATCGTCATGATGAAAAAATGCTGTTATATTTTGAGAATGACCATCCGATATCTAGGGACGTAAGACACACATAATTAAAATATTTTTTTTAAATAGGTAATGGATCAGATGCACCGTCACCAGTTTGTACTAATCTAGAATCTTTATTTATAACTTGCTGGAATTTTTCCACAACACACACACACACACTTTTGTGTCACTTGTAGCAGAATGCGTGTACATACATACATCATTCACAATTTGCACAGGCTCCGCAAATGACAATGCAGTATTTTGAAATTTTTCTATCGCGTCAAATAAACTGATATAATTTTTGTGAATAATTATTAAGTCTATTTCAACAGAAGTATCTAGAAATCTTATTTGGCAACCTTCAATTATGGTAATAATGGTTCTGGTGGTTCGGGAATACCAGGGTACTGTCTGTGAAGTGCCCGAATTCGTTTGGGAGATATAAAAAATACTTTTTTGTATCCACCTCTGAACAATATTTGCGAATCGTTTTTATCACAAAATTCAAAACTTCACACGTTATATGTAAAAGTTGATACAGACAAAGATATAACAGTAGATTAGATGACAAGTTTCTGTAACGTATCTATCGTGATCGCTCCACCAACAACCGCTTGCTAATAAGATTAAAAAATTTTTTAATCTCCACTTCCACTACGACTTTAACTTTTTTTCATTATCTTCTCTCGCACATGACAGATACCTGCGCAATATTGTCCGAGATAGTAGCTCCTAGTTAAAATTGTAACAGTAGGCGAAGTTGCAACCCAAACTCGAGAAACATGGACAGCAAATCCAACATAACAACTTTTTTTTAATTGAATTTTAGAAATCGATTCTAATCGCTTTCCTTGTCGTTAAACATTGTACACACGGGTGATTTACATAATTATACAGGAATGTCCACAAAATGATTAATGTTCTTTATTCTAATAAGTATAGTGTTGTGTGGTTGTATTATATGTTGAAAATCATGAAAAGTCGTTAAACTTAAATTAAAAAAAAAAGTTAAATTTGAAACATAAATATTAACTATAACGTGCACATATTGAGCCTGTGGGTAAAATTCATTCATCATGCATATGTCATATAATGATGAATACATTTCTGAGCATGGATACTATGTAACCGCCAAGAATTTTTGTACCAAGAATATAGGATATATATATATATATATATATATATATATATATATATATATATATATGGATATCTTGGAGAGCACAGTTGGTTGTGTACCAAAGATTGTAATTCGATTATTATATTGGATTGATGCAAGTAACATCAACATTGGCAAGTGAAACTTGATCGAAAAAAGTTTGACGAATCCCTTCCACACACGGCAGTCGTATACGTCGAGTTATTACGTCAATCCAGTCGTTTTCGGAGGACAGCGACCACCCCAAGAATCTAGGAGTAAAATTGTTTGTGTTCTACTAGGAACTCGGCGCAGGTACCTACACTGTAAACGAAAATTACCAATTTTATGTTTGCTATTTTATATATGTATATGTCAGTATCCCGCGTGCTTATTCGCATTGCAAAGACCGTAATGTCAAGAGTTTAATCTTTGTTAAAATGTCCTCGTACAGGATATTTCCAGCGAGTATCGTGATTAGATATATATTGTCATAAGACACATGTAAAATAATACTTATAGAAATTAGTTGGAAAGACTTTCTTTTTAATTATGTAGATCTAACTACAAAATGAGTTAAACAAACCAGAAAACAAATTTATTGCAATACATCAGTAAACCATTTTTTAAATAGTTCACTTTTGTAGCTTGCCTGATGATGATTAATGATTAGCTTTAACATTTGAAACCTGTTAAAAACAAAATATAGTGTGCACTATGAAGTTGTGATCACAATGCTAATGTTAGTGTAATGTTAACCTGGACGAACTCTGCGATCAAATGTATCGCTTGCTTTCTTAAAAGCTATCGACAATGGTAATATAAATTTTCCTGCAGACGATACTATAAATAGAAGGCAACAGCTTTATCTTCTACATACCTTAAGGTACGACCAGAATGCAACACCAAATTAAATCGTTTCGTCTAAGTTATAAATTTCACTGCCTCACAGGTGTGCTATGGTGTTTTGATTTATTGCTGCTAAAAATTTGCATAACACGTAATTGTGTAATGTGTACAACTGCCGAAACGATGTTCTCTGCTTTTGTAATCTATAGTAATATAATCGTCTGTCAAAGCACATATCTGCTCGACATTGAAGGCTACTACGACATTCAACTGCTATATCAAATAGCGCGAGAACGATTCACCTCTTAAAATTCAAATCCTTAGAGAGTTTCTATTGCGAAAGTTGTTTCTCGAGCACTAGGATCGATGAAACTTCTTATTACATCATACAATCGTTGTGTTATTAGGTTTTAATTATAATTATATGAAAGTATTAACAAATTAATAATATTTACATATGTACCATGTTAGCTACCAACACTGCAAAACGATATGAATTAAATTAGCATAAAAATTGAATTTTTATATATATTGCACCGACCGGAGTCTAGGCCAAGTTACCCAAGATGATAGAAAGATCTGCAAACAGAGGGTATCCTTGATGGAGTCTAGAAGCTGATAAAGTGTCTAGACTCCACGTGTTTCCATAGAATCGCAAAGTGATCCAGTACTAACTAACCAATTATAAATTATCTAAGATAGAGGTAAGACCTAAGTAAGCAAATGAAGGGCGGACGCTACTGTTGAACAAATGCTTGGCAATAAAGTCTAGGAAAATCCTGATATACACAATTACAATTTTGTACCAACAGTAACCAGATATATTAAAAATTTCCGCAAATTTTAAGGAATTTTAAAGCTTCAATAAGCTGCTCAACTACATTCAACAACCCAGCAAATAGTATTAGTGCAGTAGTAATAGTACACACTAAAAGTATTTAAAAAATCACTCAAACCAAGGTTAATAATGAACCAGAATTACTATAAAAAAAGAATATATACCATACAATGTGGGATGACGTTAATAATGAAACAAGATGATCAATGACAATATGAAATAAAGTCAAATAATTATATTGGTGAGAAAGAAAACAACGACAATCTGGTAATAATCTGACGCCTATTCTACTGGAATTGATTCAAATGTCTTAAATTGTTGGTCTTGCATTTACAGTACGTTGAATCAAACGAGAGTGAATATTAAAGTAAGTACAGTTAGTTGACCCAGCAGTTTACCTATACGGAGTGCCTGAAGGATTTCATCAGTGATTTAGACAAAAAGTATTCGTTTTGGAATAGTAAATAATCGGGATAAGTGCTGCATAACATCAAATTATATAAACGCATGCAGGGTTTCAGTTTTCTTATTAATTTCCTGTATTTGACTTTATTTTTGACATAATTTAAAAATTTTGTGAAATATCGCTGTTTCTTTAACGGTCGCCTTTAATGTTAACGACGTTTTCGATTTCGATTTTTAATAATTCGACAACTAGATTTTCGAGGAAGTGGCAATTTTAATGTCAAATTTAACACGTTGGATAGCTATGCTATGATTCTATGTAATGTTTTCAAAACCTATATTTCATTCAATTTAATGATAACGTTACTCGAGGCAATGCATATTTACACAATTTTTTCTCAAGTGTTGATGGGAATTCGATTACTTCAAATCTTACAGTGGCTTTTACATCAGATCATTTTGCTCTCCTTCTAGGATTTTGCAATAATTCATACAAATCTCTTTTACACTGAGTGGGGTTTGTGTTAGCTTTACAATACTTTGCTAGAGACTGGTCTTTTATAAATGACATATTTGAATTTAGATATAAAAGCAAATATGTTCTCATAAACTATCACACGATCTATGGATCTATGCTTTCCAGTAAAAATCAAACTAAATCAAAGTCATAATTCTCATAAAAATATTATTTGGTTTAACGATAACATATACCATCTATGTAAAAATTGAAACATTTCTAAAGCAAATATACAAGATACCATACAACAACATACAAGAAACATACCCGAACTGAATCACTAATGATTAATGAATATATAAGAACTTTACGGAACAGTTGTAGAAGTGAATTAAGAGAAGCTAAAGTAGCTGCATTTGATTTGAATTATATAACTGATGGTAAATACAGCTCTTATGCAATGTGGAATGCCGTTAAAAATAAAAGCTCACTAGAACACAATAAATCGATCTTTGTGAATGCTAATCCTTTTTATTTTGTATGTATTGCTGAAAATATTTTAAACAACTTGTCGCCAACAAACACCGACTTCAACGAATATCTGCACAAATCTATACCATCTAACGTACCATTTTCATTTCGCAAGGTTTTCTTTCTTGGAGGTTGACTTTCTTGGAGATTGGGTATGTAAATTATCGATAGTTTAAACAACTCTTCCAGCAAGGACGCTGATAAAATTAACATAAAAATCATCAAAACTCTAAAAAACATCATCATTTACCCATTAACTAATTTAATAAGCCAGTGTATTGAAGCCGTTTATTATCCTTACTTACTATCCTTGAAGTTACTGACAACTTTTGCACCTATTTTCAAAAAGGGTGATCTTAGCGATATCAATAACTATCGTCCTATATCTATTATACCAGTGTTCTCAAAAATATTTGAAAAAGCTTTAAAGTATCAAATAACTAATTATTATAATAGTAATATTTCATTTACTGATTATCAATATGGCTTTAGGAGCAAATGTTCAACAACCTTTGCCAACAGTAACCTATCGAATTTAGTTTTAAATAACTTCGAGGATAAATTTTACATTTAGGCTACATTTTTTAGACTTACGAAAGCAAATGACTGTATTAACCATTCTATTCTAGCAGGAAAATTAGCACATTATAATCTGTCCATTAATAGTAGTAAAATAAAAGTGTAACTACCCGTGACAAATAAGCATAATCAATCATCATCATCAATCTCAATAACGTTTCGAATGTAATTGTAAATGAGTTTGATAATATGTAGATAGTAATTAACAGAGCTCCCCAACTGCGTGGCGCACCATAGGCGTCGATAAGGAACATAAGTAAAGTACATAAAAACAAAAGAAATAAAGAATTTTAAAACGTTTACTTTTGTAATTAGCCGTATCCAATATAGTGGGTGTTAATGCACAAGGAAAATAGTATTAGTCAGCACACGAGGAGGTAGGCACATTAAAACTGTTACCCTAAGCGCAATCCGATTTCTCAAACATCTGAAACATTAGGAATGTTTCAGTCGTTTCTTTCAAGGATGTTCGTCGTTCTGAAAAAATGTTTTTATATCTTGAAAATGAACGCTCGACGTCTAATGATGTAATACACGCGTAATTAAAATAATCTTTGAATTTAGTCACCGGATCAGTAGAGTTACCTTCCCAAACTTGTCTTAACCTGCTAAAATTTGTATCTTTGAAGTTTACAAGTAATATGTAACATCATCCCATAATGTTCTTGAAGAGAACGACTTTTTCTAGCTAATAAAATTCCCTTTGTAGGTTGACGAGGTTCCAGTATACGTACAATCACATTCAAAATAGAATGTTTTTTACGGTCTGTCGTTTCGTCAATACATAACCACAGTAGTTTATTTTTTATTGCAGATCTGATCCTGTTTTCAATTTCGGTACGTACACTTGGCACACATCTCCTTAAGCTTGTTTCCGACGGTAACTCAAAGTCTGGATTATATTTATTCCAAAATTCACGGAATGGTTTCTTCCTGAGTAAGGAAAACGGTAAATTACACGCAGTCAGCATATAAAATAAATCAATTATAAATTGAGTTGCCTCAGTCGGTGATACACCCAGTTTTTTATTTTTGTGTTGCTGACTATTTACATGTCTTCTACAGCCATATTTATCATTGCACATCAGAGGTATATTACAAATTTTACATATAATCTTACTTCCATTATATATTAAGTCAGGAAATTCTCCACAGAACTTTTTCACTTTGTCGGCCTGTGGGCGTTTCTTACTACGCGCGTCCGCCATACCGTCACAACCCGATCGCATACGGTAATAAACTACCGAAATGCGATGCGAGTTATTTGCTTATATATTACATTACATATCCCCCCGGCCACGCCCGGCGGTACGCCTTCTGACTTGCCACGCACTTTGGGGAGCTCTAGTCATCAGTTAGATTGTAGGTAATAATGTTTAAATTACCTTCGTAAAAGATTATAGTAAAATCCGTAGCCTATGATCAGTTGCAGTATGGTGCTTATTCTATTAAGATGGTAAACGAAATATCGAGTGACAGTTTTTTAAAATGCCTCTGCGAAGGGAAATTAGCGCGGAAACACGTGCGCTTATAACAGCTTACCATAAAAGTGGTATAAGTAATCGTCAAATTGCTAAAAAAATGAAAATACACCACGACACACAACTGACAGTTTTCTTAATAAAAAACGGAGTGGAAGACCAAGAGCGACAACAGCTGCAGATGATCGCAGAATAGTGGTTACTAGCAAGTTAAATAGACGTAAGACAGCACCAGAAATCACCGTAGAATTAAATGTTGGCCGCCTAAAACTAGTCAGTGTTTCTACAGTCAAACGTCGCCTACAGGAAGCCGGGCTCCATGGACGCATTGCGATGAAAAAGTTGTTACTATGCAAACAAAACAAGCAAAAGCCACTTAAATGGGCTCGTAAACACCAACACTGGACCATAGAAGAGTGGAACAACGATCTATGGACGGATGAGTCCAAATTTCAACTGTTCGGAACCCGAAGACGAATATTCGTAAGAAGATCTGTGGGTGAACGCGCCAAAGAAGAGTGTACTGCTGGTAGCGTGAAGAATGGAGTAGGCTCTACCATCATTTTGGGCTGTTTTGCTGGTAGTAGCGTAGGGAATATTGTGAAAATTTACGGAATGTTAAAAAAAAACACACAATACCTTCCGGAATTCGACTTTTGGGTCAAAATTTTATCTTCCAGCAAGATTCCTCTAAATTATGTAGACTATTTACGCCTTTTAGAAGAGGAAGGAACTCTCAAAATCGCGGAATGGCCTCGCCAGAGCCCCAACTTGAATCCTTAACTTGAATTAATAACACAAGAAACTTGATTGTGTGATGCCTCGATTGTGCGCTGCAATTATTAAATCAAGAGGAGGTCACATAGATGAATGCAAAATTTAAGTTAAACGTTATAATTTTCGCATTTATGTAGTATATTTTTATGAATGTGTGTGAAGATGTACATAAAAAATAAATATTATTAACATTTTTGCTGCGTTTTTATACATTTTTGCTGTCAATGAGAGTACCTAAGCACTTTTGAGCGGTAACGTACCTATACAGTAATCACAGATGCATTTTATGCTAGGATATGAACTACAGATTCTGCGTTTTATTTTATGTAATTTTGGAATTATTTTAGAATCATAATCACAAAATTATAAAGAGTAGCTCCGCAAAATATATACTCCCATTATCGTTGCATTCGTGTTTTATACATATAACATAAATAATGCTTTGCTAACCCCCATATTTCGCAATCTCTAGATTTACTCATCGTTGCCTCACAGCAAGGATTCTTTTCACCATTCACTTTTACTTTATTCTCAGATATCAAATAATTTTAGTCGCTTCATATGGTATTATACCTTGCATTTCTTTGTTTTTTTCGCAATTAACAACTTAAAACATGCACTTTCATAGTTTTTTCTTGAACTGTTAATGTTCTTAAAAGCAATTAACTTTTTGTTGTGGTCTTCCTCACTCTGTTTAGTATAGGTTGCGGTAATGAATTTATCTTTAATTTTCTCTTCTAATTGTGTACCAAACTGACATTGTGCCGTTGCAATATATACCTCTAGATAACAATTATTTATTGCCTCATCAGTATTTTGTTTAAGATTAAAGAAAAGTACCCTTAACCTTAATATTGATATTTTTAATGCAAATTGTGTTTTCGACGTATCACATAATGTTTTGAAATTTTTACTACTGGGAAAATTTAGTTCTTAAGTCCCTTAATACTTTATATACATGTCTGTCGACATGTATATAAAGTGGTAATTGTCTATTGTCGTCAATAAAGCAGCAACTTTTTGCTCCTCTTTCGTGTCGCTTGCTACCATATACTGTTGGCTACTGTGTTGTGAACTACGTTCACAATAAATTTCTGTATCCTCTCCTACCTTGCATTCACCGCCATTTCCTATTTTACTCATTTTCCCGCCCTAACCTTCTTGGTTTCTTTTCCTGATTCGCTTCAATCCTCGTCGCCAACTTGTAGTATCGTGACCCTCATAATAATACAATGTTGTTTATTTGCTATTTTATTTATTCACTTTATGTTACATACATATTCAAATATCATTTTACATCGTGAACTTAACCTTTTTTGTTTTTAGCACTGTATCTTTTACGGTATCGCATGTGTTTTCTAAATCTATATTTATTTGTCGAAGTACTTTACACAAAATATAATATAATATTAATAAAATATGAAAATATATATTATTGTAATTTAGATCAAATATAATTCTTTTGAAAAACAATATTCCTGTTGGTTGCCGCGTATTCTTCTTCCACATGATCACAACTGTATGGAAATAATCTTTCAGAATAGGTTTTGAACTCCCAACCCTGCACGCGCCGGTAACTGGTTATTATAAATGTATTAAAAGTTACTCGATTGAATGAATACTTTGCTATATGACTTACTTTAAGTAAGAATTATTACGGCTTTTCGCATTGAAAAGCTGTAATTGAACACGTATTGAAAATAACACCTTCCATTGTGAAGTATGTGAACTCGTACGCAAACAATATAAAGATAATAAACAGTAACAACGAATGTTACATCATCTCGTATTGTTGTTGTTCACGAAGATATACAGAATAAGAAGCAATCACCCAAAAAGTGGCTAAGATTTGATATTTAAGGTACTCGAAGTCTCTTCGTGTCTATTTGTTTGCGTACATCAAAATTCTGTTTGGCTCCGTTTAATATCGTTTGATTTTGTGGTCTGCGACAGGACTGTTAAAATGGTTATTTTTTATTCCGATAGGCTGCGTTTAGTTACATTCACTTCCTGTCGGTCTGATTCGGCTACATTCGACTATAGTTGCTTCTGTTCAGTTGTATACCACATGTTTAACAACATTTGGCTACTTTAGGCTATATTCAATTCTGCTCAGGTTTGTTCGACTGTATTCGGTTCTGTTCGGTTCCATTCAGCTACGTTCGGCTGCAATCGGTTATATTTGGTTCCATTTAAGTATTTAGTTCCGTTCGGCTATATGATTTTGTTCCACCTCTATGTGATAGTTCTTCGGCCACCGACAATATTAATTATTTTGTGGAAAGGTGATAGGTAAACTACCCCTAGGCTCCCTTGCAATGTATTTCGCTGGTAGAACTTCTAAATTGATATTTAAAGCAAATTGCAGTGAAATTTTATTTGATATTTAAAATAAATAGTTCTTCATTTTTTTACCACAATACTAGGATGGTCTTATCCTTACAAAGTATTATTTAATTAGTCTTTTAGAGTTGTTCGATATTTAGGTGAATATATTTGTGAAGTCAAATGTTATATTGATTAGTTCCATCTTAGCTTTTAGCTTTGCCGATAGGTTTGACTTCTTTCAGCGATAAAGTTTGAAAACGTCTGAACGCACATAATCAAAGACTTTATTTTTTTTTAAGTGTACGTACTTTCAGTAAATTGGGAAATATGCGTACTTCACTCGTTACCAAAATGTAGCAGGCTGTAGTAGCAAATGTTTTGCTACTGCAAACGACCTTTATCAACTCGTAACAGCTAACCAAAACAAATATGTTTTTGGATGCCATTCTTCAATTCATGTCCACTTTCATTAATATTTCTTATACGTCTGTATCTTCACACAATTTACTTAATAATACCTTCATATTCATGGTTTTCTGTAAACTACCGCCTACAAAATGGCTTCTGTATTCCTTGAGCTGTCTGATTCGTGCTACTTTATTTACTTTCATTTTTCAATAAAACAACCTGTATATTTTTAGTAAATCTATTTTTCTAGATATATTAATTTTTCAATTCATTGTCTATTCTATCCTTTTCTTTATTATTTACTTGAAGTCAAGTCTTTTTGCGATGAAAGTCGTTAATGTTAAGAAACCAAGTTTCGATGAGTACGATATTAAAAATTGTAATATAACCTTAATCGCTTTTGCAGAAATAGCTTTAAACTGGATTCAAACAGAAATCCAAAATTATTCATCTGATAACGTATATTGGTTTTCATCGGGGTTTTTCTGATCTGGGTTTTTCTGACGTAATCATTTTCTTTTCAATCAACCCTTGTGACAACTTAAAGCTTTAGTCTCTCGTTTTCTGAACAGGCGTGCTAACAACTACAAAGTTTAATACCTAGGTCTTATTTATGCATATCTTGTAACCTCGATAGACAAACCTCTTACGTAACAAACACATAATAATAATTAATTTATATATGCTTACTCACGTCGGCAAGATTTGAAAATTCTTTATTTTCACATTGCACACGTTTTCTTCAACTCTTCTTTCAGAAAATGTCATTTTGATAGCAGGCAAACCAATATTTTCTTCCTGTTATTGTAATGAAGATTCATAACTTTGACATCCTGTCTGTAGAAAATAAATCTCTAGTCTATTAATAATTTTCCATATGCAATTCTTCTTTTTGTTAAAATATTAGATGCTGTCATATAATTGAATTATTCCATGGTTGTTGTTACTTAAGGCTGAGGGAAATATGAGAACTAGAAGCTTTCTCCAAATTGATATTTTTTTTTGAAATATGACAGTATGTCGGTAACTATACGCCGTTCACGTTAAGAAGAGGTGAACGTCATCGATAGAACATTCAGCATGACAAATAACACTTCACCAAAATTACCATTTTTGTAAGGTATTTTTTGACACTTTTTCTGCCGTACCGTTCATAGCGCTGAAAATCACTAAAGCAACAATGCCAAATTGCCAGTTGTCATTTTGCGTGGCCTGTCGTTATGTCGTTATGTCGTTATGCTCGTTTTGTTTTTTATTTACATTCTTAATTTACTTATTAGTTATCGTTGTTTTTTTTTAATTACGTTTCAAAAATGGTTATTTTAATAACTAAATATGCCGAAAGCATTTTGCAGTCAATGCAAATCTATGATTTCTTCTGCAATTATGCATTTGCAAATGCCGTAGGAGAAGTAAATGCTATTTATTAACATTAATTGTAACATTTTGATTAATTCAATTTTTCCAGAAAGCCTCTACATTATTAGGTATTAGCACATTGTTGCTGTTAGTAGAATTTCCTACGATGTACAGAAAGGAAATGCACTCGAGAGCCTTAAACGAAAGAGGAAGAGAACAAAACCTGCTGTTGATATTGACAACTTCAGTGAGTGTGCCATTAGCAATACATACATATCAAGCAATAGGTTTTTCCATTCTGAAATGTGTAATTCGATTTAGGAATAAATCTGATCCTGTCTACGAAGTTGACGAAATAGCACAGAGATATGGTTACAAGGTCCTTCGGCTCCCACTATATTACTGTGCTTTTAATCCAATTGAATACATTTGGAGAATAGCTAAATCTTATTATGCACGACATGTTGGAGGAACCGGAAGATCACTAGATCAAGCGAAAACGATATGGCAAGATGCCGTAAAAACAATTACACCCGAGAAATGGCAAAATACCATTGCACACACTGAGAAGGAGATAAAAACATGGTGAGACAGAGAAATAGGCATCAATCGAGAAAATTTTGGTGAATTTGTAATTCATGTTAACCCAGACAGCTATAGTGAAGAAGAATTTCACTCCGAGTAATGTTTTTATCTAGTATAAAAGAAGAAACTGCTTATAATTTGTATATTGCTAAATTTCAATAAACTTTAGGGGTTTTATGCTCCGTATGTGTATTATAATACTTATGCACTAAATTCTAATTCTTTATTATTTGGAGGTTGTAAATAATTTATATGTGTAATTAATACAGTTCTAAATGCAAGTCCGTGTTTTTTTTTTTTAAATTAACACTCCATGGCTACTTTACTCCATAGAAGCTTCTGCCGTACGGTTCATAGCGCTGAAAATCACTAAAGCAACAATGCCAAATTGCCAGTTGTCATATTGCGTGCCCTATCGTTTTATTATCGTTTTGTTTGTTATTTATATTGTTGGTGTTTACTTATTAGTTATCGTTAGTTATCGACAGCTGACAAGTAAGATTAGACACAAACAAATCTGTTATATGATATATATTTATAGTATTTAATATTATGACAGCTGCCAATACTGAAAACTAGCAACATAGTGTAAATGTCATCTATGACGTGCACGTCTTTTTAGCGTGAACGGAATTTACTCATTGTTACCTTGCATACCAGTATTAATATTATATTATAATTGAACATTTCAGCTATATTCCGTTCACATTAAGAAGACGTACACGTCATACATGACATTTACACTATGTTGTCAGTTTTCAGTATTGGCAGCTGTCATTATATTAAATAATAGGTCAACAATAGTAAATATAGGTCATATAACAGATTTGTTTGTGCCTAATCTTACTTGTCAGCTGTCGATAACTAACGATAACAAATAAGTAAACACCAACAATATAAATAACAAACAAAACGATCATAAAACGACAGGGCACGCAAAATGACAACTGGCAATTTGGTATTGTTGCTTTAGTGATTTTCAGCGCTATGAACCGTACGGCAGAAAAAGTGTCAAAAAATACCTTACAAAAATGGTAATTTTGGCATTTTGGCGAAATGCTATTTGTCATACTGATTGTTCTATTGATGACGTGCACGTCTTCTTAACGTGAACCGCGTATAGATATGTCACTTTGAAATAGAAATATCGTTTATAATGAATATTTCAAATATATTATTTTCTTTGTTTTGAAAAAAAGTTGACTCGTCCTCAACATCCAAATTACTTTAGCACTTTATCTCTCAATAACATCAACATCTAACATAAAAAACATTGAGTAAATTCAATTGATTTCAACGCCAAGGCACAGGACGAGAATTACACAACGATCTTTTATAAATACATAGTCGCTTCTCCACCTGAATGCTCTCTTTTAATGCAGCGAAAATTATTTCAAATTCTGAAATGTTATTGTATATAAAATAAATTATATTTAGAATTAACGAATGCAACTCCATTTTGTTGCGCTTTAGAACATATACGTATTTTCACAACGTAATATAGTCTTTTACTAAACAAGATCCGCCCACACACCAATGACTCATCGTTATTAATTAGGCGGTATTACAGCTCTACATTACAGCATATCTAACTTCAATCTGATAAACACTGAATGATCTTAATTGTGGCCAATAATACATTTTATCATTGATTTGTAGCAACTGTTGAAACACTCTCAACGGAGTATTGGCAAAGAATTAATTTATGTGCACGGGATCTTCATTGCGAAGATGCGACCGCTCTTATTGCTGTGAACGTATCTATCCTCTAAATCACTTTTCGTAAGAGCAATAAATGAGAGTATGTGACGGTTTTCTCAAATAAGCCATCGACCTTGCTCTGCATGTCGATTTCAGTACATGAATGATTTTCGTAAAGCGTATTTATTCTCATTCTCTCTCTTTCCCTCATTAAGAAATACTTATGTCCTCGGTGTTCGAGTCTACCCCGTAAAAGGAGAGAGTACAACTACGACATCATATGCCATAAACTGAAAACACTGAAAGAAGATATACTTTTAAAAGTAACAAGATCAATAAAACATTTGAGCACAGTCGCGACCTTTCATAGTTTTAAGCGGTTGCAGTCGTAAGAAATAGTAACACAAAAGCTTCTTCACGTACAAAAATGTGTTCCTTAATGATGGTAATGGGAATTACAGAAAAAAAAAATGGCAAAAATAACACATTTACGAGATTGCACTAAATACATGATACGGAATCACGATTCTATACATATATAAAGATTCGTTCGCTCCTATCGATTCATTCAGTGCTTGCCTTAATGTTATACAGTTAAGAAGACAAAGACTAACCTCTGATAAGAAATTGTGAGTGACAAATAACTGAAAACATGTTGAAGGTAAGCTTTAATTTATTTCATTTTTGAATATTACATAATCCTCTTTCATGAATACAAAAACCAGGAATTTGCTAAGGAACATTTGAATCACCAGTATACATACATATATTGTATATTTTTCTAATTGCAATAACAGGATATTAACATACTCTAATGATTATTTTTATTATTTATCTTCTTTTGCAGTATTTGTTAATTGCGGCATTTTTCGCCACAAGCCTTGTTCGAAGTGAACCTCCTGCATATTTGCCTCCAAACGGTAAGTCGCCCCCATAACTTTTTAACAGACTAATAATCCCTGATGTAGCGATGTAATTAATCTCTTCTTAACCAATATACGGCCAATATTTATTAACATCTAAATGTGTAGTACAGGCTACTAGTCTTCTAACCTCCCTATCTAGGCTTCTAATGAGAAATAGGTGATAGTCAAGCCACATGACAGTTAATGGTTCACCAAAAAAGTAACTTGAAACACTACAAAAATATAAATTATTTCACGAACAACACAGAAGGTTTTAAAATTATAGAATTATGTATTTAGTCAGAAATCAACAGTAAGAAATAAAAAGAGTTTCTCTTTTTGATGGAAAGCGCAATGATTTTGTACTAGGAAGTTACTAGTAAATGTAGAGGTAGCAGTAGGGGCATCAGGAAAGCTCATAAACATAAAAGTGGGCAGAATTTAGCATGTGATACTCTAGGTAATAACGGTAACGGATATAACAACGGTCGACTAAGCCTAACTGGAAATGGAAAACCAAGTTCATTATATGGAACCCCACACGAAAATGGTTTTAATGGCAATGGAAATGGAGGAAATAATGGATTTCTTGATAATACTAACGGTAACGGCAACGGAAATGGCTTAAGTCAAATATATGGAACACCAAATGGTGGCAATGGATATAGGAGTGGATATCCGAGTACGAGGTACGGTCCTCCAAGTTCGGTTTATGGTGCCCCTAAACAAAATGGAAATGGTAACGGATATAAAAATAGAAATGGAAACGGCAATGGATACAATGGAAACGGCAACGGATATAATAATGGAAACGGCAACGGATTCACTAACGGAAACGGCAATGGATACAGTAATGGAAATGGCAACGGTCACAGGAACGGGAATGGTAACGGCTACAATAACGGAAATGGCAATGGATATAATAATGGAAATGGCAACGGGCTTAACGGAAACGGCAATGGATATAATAATGGAAACGGCAACGGGCTTAATGGAAATGGCAATGGATATAATAATGGAAACGGCAACGGGCTTAACGGAAATAGCAACGGATATAATGGAAACGGCAATGGACTTAACGGAAATGGTAATGGCTACAGTAACGGAAATGGCAACGGCTACAGTAACGGAAATGGCAACGGATATACGATTAGAAACGGGAATGGGCTTAACGGTTTAAGTGCTAGATATGGACCACCAACTACAACATATGGTGCACCTAATCATGCAGGTAATATTACTGCATACAATGAATTTCAAAGATCATATATGAGCAGACTTAACAGGCAATTGAATAAAAACTAGGTATACACTTGTTGCCATTTTTTATAACAGTTTGGAACAATATTGTTATTTTATTAAAAAGAAGTTCGGTTTACATAACGTTAATATACAGTAAGTATTTTACATTATGCAAACATATATGTTTTTTTTTTTAATAAGCAACTAACATACAAAATTACTTACAAGATCAGCACCATTATAATATAACGCACTATATAACGATTTACCGTTTGCATAAACGTAATTCAAATGTTCCCACTACACTCGTATTCCCTATATTAGGAAATGGTAATGGCAATGGCAATAACAATAATGGAAATGGAAGAACATATTTGCCACCGAACGGAAATGGAAATGGCAACAGAAATGGTAACGGCTATCCGAGTACTACATACGGACCTCCAAATGGTAATGGAAATGGAGCGCCACCACCAGTATATGGTGCACCAAATGGCGATGAAAATGGGGTAAGTTATTTTTAATTCGTTTGTAACTACCAAGCAAAAATAATATTTTGAAACTTCTCGTGGATCATAGGTTGCTAAATATCAGTTTGAGTATCAAGTGCAAGATGAAGCGGCCGGTTTAGATTTCGGGCACAAAGAAGAGAGAGACGGAGATGTAGCAACAGGCGAGTACAATGTACTTCTTCCTGATGGTAGGAAGCAAGTCGTGTCTTACACAGCTGATACAGAAGGATATAAACCAGAAATCAATTACGAAGGTAGTTTTAAAAATTGAAAAATGTTGGTTTGGGACATTTCCTTAAAACTTACGTTTACTAAAATGTAAATAAATTTAATTATATACTAAAATCCACAGTTTACTGCAAAACGGAAGAATACAATTCATATATACAAGAATATATATTATTTAACTAATAGAGAGGAAATAACAACGGCTATTAATAATAATAATAGCTTATTGTATTTTAAGTTTTGGTTTATTATATGTTATTTATGTTAACAGAAGCTGCCGGGGGTTATCCAAATGGTAATGGCTATCCATCAGGTGGACCTTACTAAGTGCTCAACTTCTCGCTAGAATAATTTATTTCATTCACCATTTGGAAATTACAATTCAGTTCCATGTTATATTTTTCACAATTACCTAGATGTTCAAATATTTTCATCAATTTAGTCTATATTAGTTAAGTTACAATTTTAAGTTATGTGTAAAGTGACAACAAACGGAAACTGAGGGAACGCGTACATAATATGTATATTCGATAAAACTGAAATAATGATGACGACCTTAGCTACGTTTTTGAAAATGATTGGGAATATATATACTTATAGCACATAAGTTTAAATAATTTATTTTTTTACTTAATATAATCGTAGAACATTTGTATATATTTGCATAAATACATGTTTACATAGTAACTTGTAGTTTACTTGGGAGACAAATCTAAACTTAAGCCATATAAATACAAGAATGAGTAGATACCAAAGGTAAAATTACAACAAACAGTAATACCTTTTTTATAATAATAATAATAATGGTATTTTTTTACCCAACAGATAGAATTTCATTTCAAAGACAAACTACAAAGATAAAACATAATACAACGGTGACAAGCAGTTTACGATATTACCATAGTAAGACGTTAGAAATAAATATCAGGATACATGAAATTAGCATTTCCTACACAGTGCACAAGAGGCGTTCTATACAGAACATTGGTTCAATATCGTGAAAGGTATCACAATATCTAGATGAAATTCTAGGCAGGATGTTTGTTATTCACTAGCCTGAACACAAAAGAAGCACTGATATTGGTTCTACGCGCACTTAGTAAATCTAACATGTGATGCTCTAGTAGAACTGTGTAATCAGAACCGTGTTGCGGATAAGTTCCTTCATCTTAAGCAGATCCTTTAAAATTTTATTCTGGATGCTCTTAATCAGCCAACGATGTACCTCATAAGATGAATACCATATTATACTTCAATTTTCCAGTTTGCTTCTCACGAATGCATTAAACAGTGAGTTTATGATGAAACCCAGCAACTTAGAAGCAGATAAGCATATAAGATGTTCACCTGATGATCAAATAAGACATACAGTCTTTAATAACAAAACTTGTTATAGGCATATCATCAATAGCATATACAGTAAAGACTGGCTTATGCTTCTTAGTATAGGAAATAACATTGCATTTTCCAATATTTAAAGTAAGTCGATTTTCTTTGCGCCAATCTACTATTATGTCTAGACCATGTTATAGTTGTAAACTTTCTGAAGCATCTCTTACCGCGTAGTAGGTTGCGTAAGCCAAAGATCGACAAGGAAGAGGAACAAGCAGATCGTTCAGGCACACATTAACAATAAGTGGTCAAAATTAGAACCCCGTGCCACTCCAGAAGATTACCAGAAACTGTACGACTGAAAACAATTATAGTAAACATAACGCCCATTTCTAGGTAGCTCCGAAATAGAGTCAGAAGCGGAGCAGATAATCCAAAGTAACTGAGCTTACGAAGCAAAACTCTGTGATCGGTATATATGACATCTACCCGACTCCCATGTTCTTCCGCGATATCTTGTGTAATACAGGCAAGGTTGGTTACAGTGTAGCGTTCCGGGACCATCCTGCAGTGGAGATATATATATGATCTTCGGTAAGATATTTTGGTAAAGTATCTGCTCAAAGAATTTGGAAAAGTTAGATAAGATTGAGACTGGTCTATAATTTTTAATATCAACCGAATCTTGCAGCGCTTGGAAAATTTAGAATATTCAATGCACGCGTTGAACATCAAAGCCGGTGGTACTACAAACACGTATGCACAGTCCCTAACCAGGAACGAAGGAATGCCATCATCACTAGCAGTTAATTCATTTTAAGTGTCCTTATAGATGAAACTATATCATCGAAAGTTACACTTCGAATTGATAACGCAGGAAGGTTAAACGTTGTGTCAGGAAGAGAAATAATGGCAGTGGATGGTAAATACACCGACATAAAGTTATCTGCAAGTGCCTTAACTATTTCCTTCGGATCAGTAAATTCATTGTTGTTTAAATGCACTTTTCCTTGAATCCTGGATGTATTTCTTTTTGAATGTATAAATTTCCAAAGAGTCTTAAGAACAGACTGTCTTCTACCTTTTGTAATACTTATGTAGTTCGCATAAGTGTTGTTTATTTCGTCTTTTAATTGTTTCCTCAACCACTGAAATTCATCTGTGAATACCGAAAGCCCAGTAGATTTCCACTTCCCATGTTATTACATCTTCAACAGTAAGTCATCCTTTATATCTTTAGTCTTCTTAATGTAGATTTAGAAGACAATTTTAGCACCGAGACATCTAGAGCCATATAAATCATTCTATAGAATTTGTCGAGAAGGACGAATTCAAGGACGAATGTGTGAAAATTTGCATACAATCTATGAAAATTTGCCTTTTTAAAATTCTATCTGTAATTGCTATTGCAAGGAAATAGAGACTGGATGAGAAGAATCTTCAGCAAAAAATGCATCAGAATCACGTTCAACATTTACATTGCATATTGTGTTCGATAGTATTAAGTCTAGGAATCTATTGCTACTACTGAGTACACTGTTAAGTTGTGTAAAGCCCATGGAACTAAAAAAAATCATAAGATATTGAAGCTTTATACTGTTGTGTGAGAATATTTTAAAATGTTTGTGACCCTTCTAAACCTAGATATTTAGTAGACAAGTAAAGTATGCAGAAAGATTCTTTCTCTAACTGCCTAGATTTCAAGAAGTTGTATTTAATTTCTACCAATCAGAACATTGCTCAGTGAAATGTATAGCTCAAAATGTAATAGTTACCCCCAAGTGCGTATTTATCCGGCACTTATGGTGATAACCGATTCAAGTCATCAAACGATTATTCCTCGCAAGATGGAACTACGTAAATAGCATTCAAACAGCAAATCAGTCGTTGTACTTGATATTGCTTGTTCTTGATAGTAGTTCTTGATATTACTACTGTTACTCTACAAGCTAGTACACAACTTCATTGTTAGGCACCATAAATACTTCTTAGAGAAATATATTCTGTGAATGTATCAGAAATAAACAATTGTATCGTTTCTCTGTTCCGGAGTTTTCTCTTATTGTTCGTTTTTTTATGCATGTGGTTTCTACACGTGTGTTCAGGCAAATCAACATTTTGGAATGCCTCCACGTCGTTGCAATCAAACAATTTGTCCTAATTAAATTTGTCATTTTTAATGCTTAAGTGCATTAAAACGTGGGTATATATAACTCTCTTTTCTCTATTTTGCTCTAACATGTTAATTTTGGAGTAATATTTTACCATGGTATTTATTTGTCTAGTTTCCACATCGCGTTTGCAATTTTATCTGATGTTGCCACTTTCGTTAAGACCTGCAAAGATTTTTTATTGATTTTAAGATATTCGCTTGTGAAGAGGTACCAATTACTAACCATTACTTAATTTATAAACCTTTCCTATTTTGACCTTAAATAAAATAAAAATAAATAAATAATTTCCCAGTGTTTTATTTCCTTTTCGTAAAGGAAATAAAAAGCTTCTTTTCAGCGTAGTTTCAGCGTACCAATTCAATCTAGTCTTGTCCACTCAGGTAATTTATATAGCAGAAATTGGCACTGTTTGGCACTGTTTGATTTTTAATATCAGCAAATAGTATAGCAGACAGATTTAGTTGAATTCTAATTGACTATCGGTTCAGACTGCCTGTAAATTAACCCAAGAAGGGCTACTTATCGCGAAATATAGTAATAAAGTGTATTACGGTTACTCAATGGACAGGAAAGTTACAACAACTGGAAATCTTTCACGGCTTTAATCCGCAAAGATAAGGATAAGGACCATAAATCGACCGAAGAATAGCGAAAACGCCAGGATCAATTGCCATAACTTCCTTCGTGATGAAATTATTAGCTTTTGCATATGTACGCTCAACAGAAACTGCAAAAGGAACTTAGTTAAACTTACAGAAGATATGTATATAAATATAGGCGCTTACGTAAAAGGCTGACTTTAATTTACAGGTTGGCAAATATTAATCTTTAGAATTTTCGTGGTATGGGGCAGTATTATGTCAATTTCGCAAAAATTAGGGAATGGACGCTTCGTCAAATGGGAAATTGCTGTACTTGTAACAATATTATAGTTACGCGGCCTTTTACTTCAAATTATGTATATGCACCAATGTTTTGCAATTTTCAGAGTTTCATCTTAGTTTCTTTTTGTTGCGAATAATTTTTACGTGCGCGTTCAACCGTATGAAGTTTTCTTTCGTCCCTTCTCATCAATCTTGGTGGCGGTCAGACGTGATTGCAAAGAAGAGATATTAAATTAGTGAATACGTTCCAATTATCTTTTGCAAATGTGCTTTAATAATCCTAACTTGCAGTAATATCTTATTGTCGAATTATCTAGTTTAAATTTTAAAATTATTTTTGCTTAATTTTATATTCTACCGAATCGCTTAACCATATTTCTTTAGTCTTGTGCAAATGTTGCAATGATCTTCATGTTAATTTGTAACGTTCAATAATTATTTTACAGTTAAAGGTTCTTGTAATTTAAATTGTTTCATTAATTAACCAAAGTTTATTATTTCTTTTTTTGCCTTCCTTATTAATTTTTTACATTTTTTTTGTGATATTTCCCTTCCAAAATTCGGTCTCTTAGTTTCTCTTTGCTGGCTATTTTGCATTTTGAGGTATTTGGAAAAGAATCGAGTATCACACAGTAATACACCGAAGAGAAACTCCAGTGACACTTCGAGTTGCCAGCAAAGCCAACCGAGACAATTACCTGGTTACACTAGATTTTTTTTATTTTATCTCTTTCTTATTATTATTATACATATTATTAGAATAACCCATTACATATTCAAAGAAAATAAATTTTTAAGTTTTTGATATATAGAAAAGTTATATCTTCACACAAATTAGTAGGTGGTTTAACAGGTTACTATACTGCTACGATTACAGCGATACAAAGCGCCGTAAAGTTTACTAGTAATTTATCAAAGGCAAGCTTCTTATCAGAATATAAGAATAGTCCTGGCGCTGACTGCATTAAAGAAATACGTATATAAGGGTAAATTTCTGATCTGTTATAAATGTTCAAAAGAGGGGCATTGTACTTCATATTGTCCCAATAAAAAGGAGAACAGTAATGAAAACAGAGAACAGGAACAAGTCTATGGTTTGCGTTAGGTGCAGTAGTAAATTACCAGCAAATGAATGATGCATAGATTTTGGAGCTACCACACATTTGGCCTCCAGAAAGGATTGGTTCCAAAATTAAAAAAAAAAGTAGTCTCAATGTCACTTTTGTACACTATTACACTATTGGTGCCTTCGGTATGAACAATGCAGACATAGCAACCTCAAATAGCCAAAAACTATTTCGTATGTGGTCTATATGCTGTGGTATACATGCTTTGTTTTGAATGCTAAAGGATGATTTTAATTTTCTTAAAGGATAAAGAAACCTACTAAGAAATGAAACAAACTGATCTATAAGGATCCTTCGAACAAACAAGTATATCGATCTAAAATTTGATCCATAATTTGAGAATTATTCAAAACTGAATGGAATCAATCATCAACACACAATTTCCCATACTCCTAAGTAAATTCAGATAATTGAGAAAACAAACGGAGCTATTTTTGAAATGGTTCGAACTTTAATGCAAGATGCACGTTCTGATGAAAGAATGTGAGCGGAAACTATTAATACAGCAATATACTTGAAAAGTAGATCCTCTCACAAAGCTATCAAAGATAAATTCCTCAAAGATGTGGACTAGAGAAAAAAACTGATCTAAAATGAAACATTTAAAAGTATTGTATGTGAGCATATACGTGCGAATATCATGCTTCAGTGGAGCGAAAAAGCAAAACCTTATATCATTGTAAATTACAAAATGGTGCTAGTCATCTAACATTGATGAATATGAACAAAAAAAAACTCGTGATGTTATCTTCTTGAAGAACAGATTTACATTAAAATATGAATATTACTCAAAACACAAATATTGACAGCCTCTCAGCATAGATAATGAAAGTGAAAGTGGAAGGAAACTAAATTGTTGAAAGTAGTGAAAACAGAAACAAAGATGCGTTAGATGAGGATGAGAAGAAAAAATCAACTAAAGATGAAGATGCATCAAGGGTATCTAAGTATGAAAAATGTCTCAAAATATTACCAACAAGACTATGAACTGAACAATTCAAAAACAGTTAAGAAAAACTATAGACAGAAAAAAATCAATGAGGGCAGAACTTCAGTCAGTGTGGAAATGAAAAAAAATTAAAGGAAAATAGTGTGTGGATTCTTGTTTATTATCTTAAAAGTGGAAAAAGTGTGTAGAACAACAGATTGGTGGTAAAAGGGTTTACAAAGAATTCGATATTGGCTATTGTAAAACATGTTCGCCTGTTATGAATATTTCAAATCTAATGCCCATAATTGAAATGCTTGCGAAAAGTAGAACTTCTCAGTAATATCTGCTAAACCAGGCGTTACGTTTTGAATAATCTCTTAAGGAGTCTGGCTTAAACACGTGTTCTTAGGGAATTAATGTTCTTAGGGAATTAATTGTCTCCCCTGAATGTGTTTTCTCGCATTTTTTTCCGGTGATTCTAAATTGTTTTCATATAATTTTATTGAACTTTCTGGCAAGTTAGGTGGTTTTATTGCTGATGTAGAACCAAAACGTATTTTTTAAATATGTTTTTACGTGCTTATTAATGTTTTCTACTTTAATACTGTGCCTGGTTTCATTTGTATGTAGTGCTATACTCGACGCGTCCAATCGGCCGCAGCGATAATTTTTTACGTGTACACTGAATCTGGTTTCTATCGTTCCTTTTGTTTGTCCAACATAGTCTTTAGTCACTACATGCAATTTATAAATACCCGACGTTGCTCCCATTTTCAGTGCAGAGGCTACCTTGTCTTGTTTACCATACTACGCCACAGTCCTTGCTATCACTATTTAACACTATCACTAGAGAGAACAACGGCGGATGAAATTATTACTTTTTTGCAGAAACTACACAGGCTCATGTTTTGTCGACTCTCGGGAACATCAGTAGGCAACACGAATCCATCCTCATAGGCAATACTCCTATCCTATACTCAATACAATACAATAGCAAATAGCTATGTTTTTTTTTTTAATTTCTTAGAGAAATTTAAATTCTCTGTTAAATTTGTATTCATTTACTAGCTATTTGGACAGTTTGTACGTGGGTGAGTCCATGCCTAAAACAATCGGTCTCATAGATTTACTCGGTTTATGGATTTTCAGTAAACAATACATTTTTGACAGCATTGGGTTTGAAATTGATAGTTTAAACTCAAGGTTCGCGTTATTGAGTTTTGGAAAATTTTTCAGCTATGATTAAGTTTCCTTAATCATAGCTGGTTTTTTCTCATTTCTCTATGACATCCTGATGATAACAAACTGTTGATGCGATTGAAGTAATTCGGAATGTAGTTTCACATTGTATATTTTTGGCTTTAGGTTATGACCCGCATGTAAGTGGAAGCAAAGACGTTCGAAAACTATCGCTTACAGGCTGTGACACCCAACTTCCATTAGTAAGAAAAATATATTCTTACTAAAGTTTTACAGTCCACACAAATTTTCTGCAAAACAATTTCGGCAATATTCTGATATTTTAGTGAGAGGATATTAAATGGAAACTTTCATTATTGAAATATTTATACATTTCAAAGTTGGAGATAGTATTATAAAAGGAGATGAGAAATACCTTCGCTGTGTTCTGTTTGTATTACATATATTGAATTATATTAAAAACATCATTTAGTTGCAGTAAAAGAATGATTTAATAATATTTATACATTATATTCTACCTCCAGCGCACTATCAAAGAAAAATACAAGTGCTTTGTTAATGTTAAATCATCGTATTAGCGTTACGTCTCTGTACTACGTTTAATTTATTTTGTGATTGTTCTGTATTATATAAAAATAGCGGACCCCATGCGATCCAAATTTCATTTTTTAATATTTTCATGGTCATTTTTAACTGGTGGTAAGCGCTTCTGTGGCAGGCGGCAGTACAAGAATGGTACTTTCGAAATCCACATTGATTCACACACATCGCACATCACACATTGCAACTGATTTATCTCATACAGAATGTCTTCAAAATAGAAAAATTTCGTTTTTTCAAATGTAACATCTGTATACTCTTAGACTGTAGATACAGAATTTAATTCTGCATCGCTTTGCTATGCCTTTTCCTATACTTATTTCCAAGGGTTTTCTTGTTATTCCATGTTTTCTATTTTCGTGTGATTTTTTCCAGAAACCGAAATCCTGATATTGTTCGTTAAATGATCTGCATGTTTATCTAACACTGTGTCCACATTCACCATGCATACAAAGCAAATTTAACAAATCATTATTGAAATATTCTTCAATATTCTCCATTATAAACTGTACTTGAGAAAGTGAACAAAATCACTACAACTGTAAATAGATACCTCACGATTCTCTAGGTTAAAATAAACATATTTAAATTCCTGTCAATATCAATACTTACAGATACGACCTTTGTAGTTTCATAGGTTTTTGATAAAAGGTATGGAATAACAAGAAAACCCTTAAATAGTTAAATTTACTTATTTGGAAACAACGAAGTGAATCGCGCGTTACTCGCTAATCAAGCTGATATGATTTGCTTTTAAATATATAAAACGCTCCATATTAAGAATTAAAAGTCACTGCACTTCCCAAAAATCCTGCGGGGGGTGCCTCACAAAGACTACTCACCAGACCAGTTATTAGGATGGTGTATCACGCCCAGTTGATGAGAAGTGCCTAAACTATCCGCAGCCGTAGGTTCATCCACATGTAGTACATACGTTATACAAATTAGTTTTAATTATAATAACCACCGAGTTATCAACATATATAAATTGACTTGGAATGTCAACGATCTTATTCTTTTTTATGATTAGTTTTGAGATATAATTAGTTATACAATGCTTCCCTTTTTGTGTAATGTAATTCACGAGTAGTTATTTAAACTCCCAACTATATCAATTATGTTTTCATTACTAACCGCAATGTTACTAGAGATATTTTGATTGATATCAAATATTAATTCTTTAAGATTTGTCCAGTAAGATAGGTAGGATAATATAACATTTGTTTTATTAGCTATAACATTAAAATCCATTTTTTTCGATTGTTTTTCCTGCAAGAGCATTATTGATTCCTTGATTTCCATTCTTATGACGAAATCATTGTTTGTCAAATTAGAAATTAAATTTTCGATGTTCGAGAAAGTATCTTGTCAAGTCACAGAAACCTCAACAACCCACTGTTATGCCTATCAATACGAATTTATTTGACTCACTATTACACCAAGGCCCGCAAATATTAGTGTTATTTGTTTGTTTTTGCTTGATACACCTTCATTAATGTTTTGCCGTCCTTGTTGGAATCAAAAATTGAATTGAATGGCATTTTACTGCTTAATTGCCAATTGTCCAAGCGATATTTGTTAGGATCTGTCGAAATTCATTCGTGAAGTCAGTAGTACCATCCATGGATAAGTGTAATTTGTTGTTTCTTTTTTTGGTGCTCTTACTTTGTGTATCTTAGAGTGCTTAAAGTTTAGCCCAGCCACCCAAGTTTAGATAGGTGGCAGGTGATAGAAACGGACGGGCACACACAACAATTCGACTTCCTTGAGTACATAGTACAATATACACAGGATTCGAGGAAAATACAGGAAGAAATCGAATCGCTGTACGGACCCCTCTAGTATCACCTTTTTATTTATTAATTTATTGTTTGCAAAATTAAAATTTTACAAAATTAACTAGAACTTTATAAAATCAACTACTATAAAAATTGATAATTAATACATGCTGTAAAAGTACACTGGTTTACATACAACTATGTTAAAATATTAAAACATAAAATTTATTATATTACATGTGGAATAAATAATATTCATGTCAATATTTCCGTATTCTTTTCGTTTAGTTCCCGATTCTCTCTCTAGCTTCATTTTTTTTGCATTGTATTGATGGGAATAATTCACGGCAAACCCAACAAAGCGAGAGAAAGAATATTCTAACACCCGGACATGTTTCTGCCTACCCGGCGTCATTAGCATGGTTTCGAAAATATTTTTTTATCCCTACATTCTATCGCTATTGCATCACAGTTAACGCCACAATTTTCAAAACGACAAACTCGACATCTCTTCGTGCCTTCTACTGCTAAAGAAACGCCTGCTTGCCGTTCGAAAAGCAGCAAAATAAACCGGGTACCCCATACCATCCCTCGAGCAGTTCTCTGATCGCTTAACAACGAGATGGCGGCATTTGTAGCGTTCTGGGAAACCGCACATGTAAATATTCCGACTTGCTAGATGCACGTGTAATCATCGAGCACTAAAGTGATATAATTTGCTATATGAGATCGTTCCCTTCCGCCGCTATTTTTATTTCTTGTTCTTTTATTTTATTTCTTATTATTGCTATACATCATATGCAAAGCCACATAAATCTGTACGAATGAGCTGTAGATTTTTAACTCCGACTACAAACATTACCATTTTTTGTTTCTTTTACCGCTTATACTTGTTAGTATATGTATAAATAATCTTAATATGGCATAGCTAGTCTCACTCTTATTGAAATTAAATTTGACATTTGGTTGCATGTTCGTTCTTTGGTTTTGGTCTTATCGTATACACTTGTGACTCTTCTATTTATTTTCTAAAGTTTCCAATACCTTATAGTTTCTAACATATCTATGAAACATATGTACGCAAGTATCTTTACATGTTATTATTTGCTTTACTATCTCATTGTAAGATAAAAGGGTGGTCCTATATACCGTGGTTTGGCCGAAATTCACTTTGTAAGTTATTCAGTTGCTTGTCTGCTACTTTTCTTAATCTGTTTTTCAGTATTCTTTCATATAACTTGCATGTCGTGCATACCAGTATAATACCTCTGCAATTATCACATTTCATAGTATCCTATCACGTTTTCAATTAATCTGATATTTCTTTATTTCTTAAAGATAGATTCATTCGTTTCTTTTTTAACTTCCACCATCTTTAAGCCTATTTTAGATAATAAAAAAATTAGAGAAGGGAAACTAATTATTGATCCACCGCTATTTATTTGCATATGGCATATACGGTATTTAAAGTGTTTACTAAACACTGGAAAGATAAGAAATCTCAAGATTTTTAAAAAAGTACTCCAGGTCAGAGACAGGTTAAGTGACTTCTAGTTGGATACAGGTTTAAGTTTACGACAGACCTATTACACAGAGACAGAAAGTCTGTGTTACGTGCAATTCTTCCAACCACGCTGTATTTCATTTAGATATTTTAGATATTTTCGCAAGATTGCGAACTTTTCCTTCCGCATCATTCGAAATTGTTTTATAGGTAGGCAATCCATTTTGCACCGCGCGAATTATCGTTATTACAATTCTACTTGACCAGACTTAGCAGCATTCTTCATCGATAATTCTCAGGTCGATTTTACATAAGTGTCTTTGTCCCCTCTTATCTTTACTTTTCTAAATTTCTTAAGGAAATACTTTTTACAGTCTATTACTTTTCTTCACAATACCGTATTCTATCTTAGTAATTTTTGATAGTTTCTGCGATTGGTCCGTTTGTGTGATTCTCCTATTAAATTCAAAGCTACATCTTTTTACCTTAGTTTTTTTTTTTTCCTCTTTTTATTTTCTATTGAAAATATAAAATATACATAACAATATGAATTATCTGTATTAAATACCAAGATCAAATGACCATAACTTGATAACTAGATCTATAATTGTGAAAACGTATAAACCCCACAGGATCTTATCGGGTAGCGAACCCGTTGTAGAATATACAGCGTTAGTAAAAAGTCCCGGAACGGTCGAATAACTTTGTTATTTGAAAATTATGATTTCTGAAATTTGGTATAGGGGTACGGTTAATATAAATGCATTTTATGCAATACAGTTAATTTTTTTTGTAAAATCATTTATATTAACTATATCCCCATACCAAATTTCAGAAATCAATTAATTTTCAAATAACAAAGTTATTCGATCGTTCCGGGACTTTTTACTAACGCTGTATATGTAGATCCTTACGATACTTTTACCCTGTTTACTAAATCTGAGGAACAATCATTTATTATATCAACAGATAATTCTATTAACTATTAAACTATATATATATATATACATATACATATATATATATATATATATATATATATATATATATATATATATATATATATATATGTATGTATATACATATATATTTATTTATTTTTTTTTCGTTTAATTGAATGAACACTTCCTAAAGAAAAAAAAAAAACTTAAGGTAGAAGCTAATATACGACTTTCTGACGACGCACCTCGGACTCCCACGGCCGAGGACCGCAGAGGACATTTGAGTTTTTTAAGTGGGTGGTGCTTATCTGTTAGGTGGCTCCTGCCACGGGAGCCAGAATCTTTTCCTGAAAAATAAATCGACCTACCACCGTCGCCGTCTAAGCCATCAGCCAGAAATGTTCATATTTCACGATCCTCACCCGAAAAGCATTAAAGTTGCTTCGGTTCTGCCCTGTCCTTTTTTTTTTGACAGGAAGGCGTAGCATCTGCTAGAACATGCCATTGTATGATTGCTAAACACCTGAGCAAACAAAACCTAGGAAAGAAAAGAGCACATAAATTCTGCTATATTCTGTTACTACCAGAATTTCAATATTAGTATTTAGACTTAGTTCTTGTTGTTTGTTGACAACCATGAGAACAATCACAGCTTCCAAGTTCGTTTATTACCAAACATCGCTTTAAACCAGTAATATGGCCTCATTTCGTTATTTTTGCGATTCGACAAACCGTTTTCGATTAATAAACCAACCCCTATACTTAAAGGATTTGACGTATGGTATAACATTAATGCACTATTATTACTATTGAAAAGTAGTGCTTTGGCTGACTTACAAACGACATTCGAATTTATAGAATAAAAGCAATTTTCCAGCAAAAAAAAATACTATTTTTCTTTTGCTGGAAATAAATTTGGCAGCATTGGCAATTTTACAAACACTACTCCTTTAATATTAAGCCAGGCCCCATAGTTCCTCGTTCATACATTTAACTAACAATAGTCTTTCGATATCCTTAATTCAACTTGCATTAAACTAAACTAAAGAGCTAAATTCCTGAAAATAATATTTGTGAGTGCTTTCACGGAATCGTACTTCGTACTAATTCCGACAACTACCGTTCCCGTACACTGATACAGCATTTTTTAATTCGAAGTAAATTTCACTCTAAAATAATAAATAGGATATATATTTAAAAAAAGTTGTACTATTTTTAGTTAACCTACAACCAACTGTGATGCTATTATCACGAAAACGATTATAACTTATAATGTTCCATAGATTATAATTTATAATCTATGGAACATTACTGGCAAAAGAAAAACTAGTAAGAACAGTTCAGTGACCACATAAATAACTGTTGCTAAAGTTTCACAAGAGTTGAAATTTTAAAAAATAATTTTTATAAAGTTTTTGCTTATTTTAAGCATTGTAATGACTTTTAGAAAGAATATTCTTTTTCTTTCTAGTTAATACTTATCCCACGAGACAATCCACATACAACTGTAAAATTAATTTTAATTATCATATATGATACCTGCGATAGCAATAAATGTAGACAGATATCAAGGAACTAAATTTTAATAAAGACTACACGTTTTTCCTATAGATTAATATTTTTAATTACTAAAAATTTACCACTAATGAAAAACTACGAATATCCAGTTAATTTTGTTTGCATTTATTATATATTATGACAATATTTACACATTATCATGATTACTTAGTAATTATGTATAAAGTACGTATCGATTATTTACCAAACAATTTAATATTTGAATTACACGTTTAGCCGCTAAAACGCTTTTACGCTCAAGTATTGCCATTTACAAACACATAAACAGTTAATAGAATTATCAATTATTTAAAGCAACTTAATTTCAAGTGTTTATAAGTTACTAGCACTGTACGAAATTCTTAAGAAATTTTTACTATATATCTATGAAATTCGCGCACTTCTATTACTTTAATTAACAGTAATTTATGCTTTACTAATATTTACACAACACAAACTTCATTTATCGTTATAGAAAGTGTACATTTAATTCAATCCGATTTTTATTATACGTATGATTGACCCACAGTCACCGTCTCTTTTCTAGCAAACCATTTTTTGAATTTCTTCTTAGTAACCATATATATTATATTGCACAGACCACACAATTAGTAGACATATAAATATCTAGTATCAAAAATATTCTGAACTAATTTACACGTCCGAAGTAAGTGCACTACATATTAAAATAAAAATGAATTTAATATGCATGAGTAAATAAAATTAATAAATATAATAGTAAGTACAACCATACTTTAAACAACATTCGAGATACTTTATAAATGTTTAGTGGACACGAAACGTTTTACTTACTTTACTTAAACTAATTATACAGACTTTTTACAAATATAATGAAATTAATGGTAATAGCATGTGCATAGTCTAGTTCAATAAATATTCTAAATAATGAGTATAAATTAAGCTACAAATATTCTCCTATATCTTCTCATGCGTTATAACACTGGTATTAATCAACGAAATTCGATACTTCACTGAATGACACACTTATCCTTAGGTTGAAGATCTATGTGCGTTAAATCTTGCTCTATCAAATCATCTTCTTCAATACTAGAAAATAAAAAAGTGTCATATCAATAGCACTTTGAATTAAATATTATTAAAGTATGCAAATATATCATTCTTATACTTTGATTAAAAGTTTGTACTGACACGTAATAAAAAATATTACATCAGAAGCCAACGATACAAATATCATTCGAGTATACTCTAGAAATGAAACACATTGTAATCATTTGCTAGATGTCTAACGAATAGAGCGTGAGCTTCAAACAAAACTAAATGAAACGCTACAACTTTTCATTTTCTTTGTTATGTTTGGTTTACTTAGTTAAAGCCTTCAAACGAATATCCCCTTAACCAATGATTTTATTTAATAAGTGTGATACCATAAACAATTAAATTTATTACATATTTAATTAAGAACATTTAGAGGCATAATTTCAACTGTTTAGTCTTAAACCGAAAATTACTGAATGGGAAAGATAAATTTAGTTAATTTTATTAGATTTTACTTGTTACAAATATTTTAAATGAATAAATTAGTATAGATGTAAAAAGATGCAATGTGGTTGCAACGTTCCCAAATAATGCAAGACTCTTTTACTATACCTTTATTTAAAGTATCAGTAACCTTTCCAGAATTATTACTGTTTCTAACAATACTGAAAGAGACAGGACTACGGACATCTATAGCTGTTCAACCCAACACTTAATTTTACATTGTGAAGTTTTAAAAATATTCAAATATTCAACACTAAAATGTTACATCATCTGTAACTTTACTTATTTCTTGAACTTCATTAATGAGTTCAGGAGCTGTACTTTTGCCTCTAGATAGTTGCAACACTTTTTTATTCGACACAGTGTTCTGTGCAGTTTTTTTAAGAACAGAAACGAAAATAACCTAAAAACAGCAAATTTCTGTGTGAATATTTGATTAAGATAGCTTTAACATTAAAAATAGAGTCTAGCAGTTGTAGAATCACCAATACTTATTGAAGCCCTTCACCCTGAGAACCCTAATCTAATCTGAGATATAATTTATATCTGGGGTTCAACCGTCGAGACTACGCCTCTTCTCTCGGATCATAATTCTATTTTTGAGGACAGAGTGGGAATTATTTAAGCAGGCCGTTACAACTAAGTGAGATCACTACCACCGAGGTGTAGCAGGCAACAACAATTACAATTTTACAATTATGAAGGTACCGATGAGAACTGGTAGAAACTTTGTTGTCTTTAATAAGACCCACCGGCTGTGCGACGAAAAAGGTAAAGCGCAAGTAGATTACTTACGCATTTGCTTCAGCAGCGAGTAAGATAATGTTACCAAACAAGAACGGTGATAATGCGAGCGATTTCTCAAGCAACCGCGAAACCGATGAGCAACCTCCAAAGGCCACCATAAGTGAAGTCCTTAAAAGCTCCTGCCCACGATAAAATTACTACCAGTCTCGTTTCATTTTGTCTTACTCACTTTTAAGAGTATTATTTCTCTAACATCTGTCGTAAAACCTGATACAGACCCACTTTGCTCTTCCCGGATGAACAGTCTGGTTTTCGTCATGGGTTTTCTACAGATCTCCAATTGTTTCGATTATCTGAATTAATTATGGGTCTATTTCATCATGAAGAGGAGGTTCAGCTGGTATTTCTGATTCTTCCTAAAATTTTCAATACGGTGTGGCACGGCGGTCTGCTACGAAAAGGAATTGCCGTTGGTGGCAATTGTCTATCACTTCTTCTTTTCTATCTCATTCTCGCTAAGATAACATTCTCTCTAAGAAATGATCAGACTCTTTCATCATGAAGACCAATTCTGACTGGAGTACCGCGGCGTTTACATCTGAACCCTTTTTTACCCCTTTAAGTACCAGCAATATTCCCACTACAATTATCTACATATGCATATGATGGGTCCTAGAATAGCAGGGGACAGATAAAAATCGGCGAAAAAAATCCTCACTTCTATTCAAAATAATTATTGATTATGATATTTGATTGATTATTACATATTCATAATGTATAGTTTTCATGGAGTAATTTTATAAATCAGGCTGTATACCCTAAGAATTAACATAAGAAGTTGCTAAACAAAGTGTCTATTTTCCAATTCTTTAAAAACTAAAGACCATAAGCAAACAATCAGTAGGCAATGAAAATAATCATAAGGATTTATTTGAATATCAGCAAAAAAAATTTCTAACTTTGCCAAATTTTAAACCTAGGAACTTTGAACATATCGTTTTCGAAGATCTTCGATTCTACCTTTAAATGTTCTAATAAACGAAATCTACAATACACCGACATTCATATAAAATAAAATTCGATAAAACCCAACCACCCTTGATTGTTATCAGAAAATACATACGAGGAATGGTATCATGGATACATTTCAAGCAAAAGGATTTGTCAATTTCCTGCAAAGTAGGGTTTTATTCATTTAAAGTAAAGCACTTTTCGCCAAGCCATTTTTTCTAATGCAGATAAAAAAAGAAAACACAGACGCCCAAGCCTGGCGAATATGGTAACTGGATTAGTTTTCCAATTGCAATTGCTGATAAGTGGGTTAGAGCATTACATTTTTTGTCTTCACTAGGTGGGACCTTTCTCTCTTTAGTTCAGCATCGAATCGGTGCAATAAATCAGCTTTCAATCGACAAACAATCGATAATCGACAAAAAGTAAAAACTTCAGATGAAATGAATTTTTCAAGTGGAACCATAGAAATTATTTTTACAAAAATGATAAACTCATCTAAAAGCATCAAAAAATTAAGAAGGAGGCGAAGAATATAAAGGAGCGCTACTTTTAAATACAATTGGTAATACAACATTAAAAATAAAATTAAATACAATAATACAACAAAATATAGCAGTATTATACAGAAATTTTCTCTGCAGCTACATCAAACGAAACCTATAAGCACCAAATATTTTCACAATAAGAGTTAAAAAACAAAACGAAAGAAGGAATAAGTATGTAACTAAACTTCATCAATTAAGCAGCACATTTGTAACATAAGATCTGCGCAAAATGAAGGTATAATGGTGGTTCGGAGGAAGAACCAGGATAGGAGATATGGAGGAAACAGAAATTTTTAATAGGTAGAACATGCACTGTCATCGTCCAGAACACATGAAGTCGAAGAAGTATACAGCGGCGAATTTGGTAATTCTGACTTAGCTAAATCAAAGATTGTGTTAACAATTTAGGTAATCATTTAAAAGTATCAGGATCTGTCATGTCTGCTACATGTTTTCATGTAACAGAGAATTGTGGTCCGGGCATTTTGAGTTTGCAGGATATGTAACGATTGAAATATCGAATTGAAATTGTTAAAAAAAGATGTTACTTTTTATGGGGTCATGAACAAATTAATTCACTTAACAAATAAATTATAAGGCTGATCAAGCGATCCCAATAACAGATGATACATCACAATACGTCATCGGAGCTGCTTTATTATAAAATTCACGTTCATACTATATTAGAATCATAATAAATTTTTTGCACCTGCACTAGTATTTAATTAATTAATATATGTTGTTTTACATATACTATCTATTTATTTCAATGGGAGTAGTTATTGTGTTTGTATTATATTTATAGTATTTATATCGTGTTGCTCGCAATTTTTGCAACCAGTTTGTATTTTGAGTACCTTACGAACTTTTCCATGCATTTACAATATGATTTATAGCTGGGCAACCCGTGTCGCACAGTCTAAATTATCTTCATTAAAATTCTATTTTATGAGATATTGCAGTACTTTTGTCCTATTTTTTGAGAAGATTCTACATAAATGTAATTGTCTCCATTTATCTATACTTTACTAAATTTTGTTAAAGTAATAATTTTTTGAAGTCTATTATATAGAGGTTGGAACGTGACGTATTTTAAACAATTTTCTATGGTTTCTCCAATTGGTTCACTTGAATGATGTTTTATCACAAAAACTATTTTATTCTAGAATGTGAGGATTAACCATTTTGAAGCTCTCTTTACGTTAAGTTTTCTTGGGAGTTGGGTGTATCGCGAAGTTCACTTCATTGTTGAAGTTAAATTTTGCTTTGAAGGCAGCCTTAATCTGCGGCTATAAATTCACCCAAAGAATGTGTTTAGTTTTCCTAGTTACGAGAAATATAGTTTCGAACACAGTATGTTGCAAAACGTAAGTTTATACGGCTTAGCGTATCAAACTTCGCTATTTGACCCTACATGGTTAAAATGTTCATCTTACCATGTGTGAGAACTCTAGTATTAGAGTTCTACTAGTGGGCATATTTTAACCGTGTCCTGTATCAAAGTTCTTCCTGAGGCCATATTAAACCGAGTCCAGGATTAAAGTTCGACTAGAGAGCATATTTTAAACCGAGTCCAGAAACAAAATTGTCTTGGAGAGCATATATCATCCGAGTACCCACTTTGAAGCGTTGTTGTCGACTTGGTAGAGCCTTGTAGTAGTGGCAGCCGAGATTATACCTCCCTAGACCGACCAGCTACCGTGAATGACTTTTTTACACTTTAGACGAACAGATAACAGATCCGCAACAGTGATTTCGAATCAAGGGGTGACTAGAAGAAGGTCGACGTAGGACATTTGTGTTTCAAGAAGGTGGCGCCTTCCTATTTAGGTGGCTCCTCCCGCGGAAGCAAGAATCTTTTCCACTGTGACCTACGACCATCGCCAACTGGACATAGCGGCCACGAATGTTCCTTAGGTTTAACCTACTTCAACATCATTTCCAGAAGGGCATGTAAGTTAGACTTCACAACGGTAATTAACTGCCGATCTGTTAAGCGTAAAGATTTTTTACTTCCACCTTCCTCTTTTTGAACGGAAGGCGTAGCAGTCGATTGTTAAAAGAGATGTTATATATTTGTATACTGTATATATTAAAGGCAGTTCTTAACCAGATGCTTACGAGTACACATACCACGCTTCTCTCTTTCACACACAGGGCAACGTATAATTCACTCATTCGCTAGATAACCATCACCAAAAAATCACATTGGCTCTTCGAGTAACCAAAAAATAAGGCCCACTGTGCGTAATTGCTATTTCTTTCGTAAATATTAGGTTCATATTATTATATAAGTACCTGTTTGAATCAAGCCATATTTGTTACAAAAGTAGATACTACTATTTGCTAAAGCATTGTATTCTAAAATTTTAATAGATTTTATGATTTTCTAATATAAAAAAATAACATTCCTGAATAATAAATAAAATTGTGTGCTCTTTCATTAACTATCAAATAAATAATTATATCTGTGTGTATATTTTAATGTTTTCCACGTATTTTTATGATACTGCCCATTCTTTTAAGTTTCTGAGCTTTTTACATAAACTATAGCAATCACATTAAGGTTATGTTTTTATCGCATGAAATGTTAAATAATGATTCATTATTAATGAATGGGGAATAGTAATGTACGATTGCACGATTATACGTCAAACCGTACAATCATATGAATGATGATCACCGTACCACATATGAAGGTTGAATAGTTCTAAATCACATACTCGAAAATTGCAGCACTGAAAACTACGTTTGAAGTGTAAAACAATCCACGGTTTTCTAGCAAAAATTTATGACATACAGAAACTTTTATACGGGATAGATCGCTGTTTGAAATCGGCGGACCGCACGAAACGCCGCGAAGAAATTGTGAACCGAACTAGTATAAACTTTACATCCTTAAAAAGTTAATAAATAATATTTGATTTTACTTTATTTACCCCAACAAATGGAGCCCTGCCAACATCCAAAATTCAATTATAAAATTATGACTTATCTTACTGTAAAATCACCAATATAAAACAAATATATAAATAATAAATAATATCAAACGGAAATGGAGTTTTTGGTTACTATCGCTGTTAATGTTTCATATTCCCTATAGGACATATTAGTACGCGGCGCTCAAAACAACCTTACCACCTAACTTGACTGAATCGTCGACGACGAGAATGAAAGAAATAAAAACTCACCGGAAGTAAGGTTTTTGATTTCTAGCGCCGTTAGTACTTCGTATTCACAAAATACGATTACAGGGCGTATTGCAGTACACCATACTCGCAACAACCTTACCTTCAAACTCGATTGGATCGATATCGGCGGTGATAAAAAAAAAAGGTAGAACTGTTTTAGGGGTGATGTAGTAGTGATGGAGTATGTCCTGTAGTCGTATTTTGTGAACACGAAGCATTAACGACGCTAAAAATCGAAAACTCCATTTCCGTTTAATACTGTACATTATTTATTTGTTTTATATTTCTGAAAATATGAATACTGGTAGTCCGCTGATTGTATAAAATCAAACATTATTCTTAAACGTTTTTAAGAATATAAAGTTTGTACTGGTTCACCTCACAAATTCTTTGCGGCGTGTCAGACGGTCGAGCGATTTTACATAGCAATCCGTCCTGCATGAAGTTTCTATTTGTCATAAACCGTTGTTGGAAAATTTCACTCAAACGAAAACTCCAGCAGTAAAGGTGAACTCAGCATAATTTTACTGCTAAAGTTAATCTAAACGTGCATCCAGTCTTAGTCAAGTACTAGGATAATGATGACAGAAATGTTTCAAAGTTTCTGGTAGTTTCTCACGACATAATGTTAAGACTTTTTTACTCGTAAATGTAAATAAACTAAAATTGGTATATAGAGAGATTGCTCATGAACGGTCGCCTGTATATAAAAGATAAGATGGAATCTTACGCTTTTTCTTGATTGTCAAGATGATGCACTAATTCATCCCGTTTATTGACAATTTGCACTAATTCATCCAGAAGCCTTTTTTCTTTAGCACGTTGTTCATCAGTTTTTCTCCAATCTTCAATTGAAAGACTAAGTTGTAGCTCGTGGTTTAGTATTTTGTATCGCCTTTCTAAATCGCCTTCTTGTTCCCTAGAAACATACATGTATTAATTATCGGCCAATAAAAACTGTATCATGGATAGAAGATAACATTAAGATGAAGATAAGAAATCATACTTAAGCATACGAAAATGCTAAATGGAAAAATTTCTACTAGCTGGAATCAGCTCAGGAATCATACCCAAATCATTGGTCTTACATTGTAAGGTATATGGAGTGCGATTAAAATCAGACGGCATTTGCGCAGAAACCAAAACACTAAGAAATGATGGTATCGCTAGATCCCGTAAAATAGATATACTTTTTTCGTGTACAGCTCTATCTGCAAATATCGTCTAACAGTCAGCCGACCACCTGTCAATTTTTGTTAACATAGCGTAATTTTTCTACATATTATTTCAACATAAAAATTTGTAGTGTGTGAAAACAATATACTTTTAAGCCATATAGACCGTTGTATTACTTCATTGTAAACGAACTATATCAAACAATTTTATTAGATTCTTAAAATCTCAGCAGCGGCAGATGGTTGAGTACTGGAAGCACTTCAAAGAAGAGAATGACTATTCCTAAACTATGACAACGCCGTTTTGGGCTCCACAATTACCGATTCAATGGGCTCATTAGCTGTTTTGTAATCGTTAAAGCTTGCGTGGTGCGGAATATGCCGACAGTTTTGTGTTGTTTGCCACAGTACCCCATAATCCTTACTATCATTATTAAATATGTTTGTTAATAAAGAAAGAATGAGAGAATCATTTTTCAAACTTTATCGTGCATTATTTCATGAATCCGCTTCTAACAAGATTATTTACAAGATCTATTAAGATAGATCAAAATTTACTTTAAAAAACAACTAAAAACTAACTACTCGTTATTACATTAATTAGTGATTAAAAATAAAACTTTAAAAATAAAATTACATTTGTATACTTATCACTGTCTCTGCGATGTATTATCATAAAATATCTGATTCTGTTAAATTCAATTATAAAAAATTAAATTAGTATCAAACAGACACTATAATTTTTTCGTATTACCAAGTGACATAAGAGGTAACAATGTTGCCTCAGACTAATTGATAATGTAAATATTCAAACGTACATATAATAAATATTGATATATAGGAAATATAATAATTACTATCTACATTTATTAGTACATTTTACATTATCTACTCTGCACAGTTGTGATGATCGTTAAAGAAATGTTTTATGCGCAAGTATTTTTTGCACCATACACATGCTATTATGACCAGTGCCTCACAGATATTGAAACTTGATAACTACGAGCACGAGAACATGAAAGGAGAGTAAGTAGTAAGGTTATGTATATACGTTTGACTTTAATCGGACTCTATTTCTGATTGAGTAGGTTTCCCTTCAATTTAGCGTAATTTAAATTATAATAGGTATTTAGTTATACTTCTGTGATATTGATATCACAGCAAATAAAATCTACCGAATACTATGCACAACTTTATCAATGTACGGTTGGAAGCAGCAGCGTAAAGAAGTTTAAAACGTTCATTTGGAAGCAATTGTTATACGCTTATCCGTACATGGAAGATACAACAGTATGAGCTGAATCTGAAACGTTTTTATTAAAAAATTATATGATTTTTACTTATCCGTAAAAATTGAGTTTAAATTTCATGTGGAACACAAAATAAAGTGAAATCAAATTTTGCAAAACAAAGACATTCATATGAAAATAAAAAAAGGTAGGGGTAGTTTCTTAAGGGCCACACAAACTAATGTTTTCTTAAAGTATATTTATCAAACAACCCATGTGTACATGGATGACTAAAAGGCGTAGAATAATTGATATAAAATAAAAGCGAGAAAAAAAAAACGCTCAGACCGTTTTATATTTAGTTGATAGTTTGGCGCCTTCCATAAGTTGTTTCATTCGGTTCTAAATATAACGCTACCGCATTCCTTAAAGACATTTTTCTTGGTTTGATTGTATTGTTCTCTTCATTTCCAATGCGATTCAAAGGGTCGCACAATGCGTGGAAAAATAAATACGGGATGTTAAAATGCCAATTAGCGAACTATATATTTTTTAATATCATAAATATGTATACCATAGTACGTCAATTTACGAAATTAAGTGGCTCCAAAAAACATTTTGCTTTTACAATATTTAACAAATCCAAAATAAAGTTCGATAGAGAAATCAATTGTTTTCGACATATGAGATGCTACAATATATTCGAGACCGCCAGTGTTATCCTATTTTTGAAAAAACAAACAAGAATTTTACGAAAAAACAGACATCATGTTAGTTGTCAACTTCTGTTATATATTAACACCTATTCCTACATTAACGTATCGTTACTTTACGTCCCTAATTACGTAAAATCCATTACATCTTGCTGCCAAGAACAACCAAGGTAAATAACTCGATTATATTCACATTCCTCTAATCGGGGAAATAATAATTGACTTACGTAGCCGGTAGCAGGAAAAATAATTTCAATAACTTACAGTTAATGGTTTCTTCTCAACATTTACACATTGTACAGTTAAAGATTACGCCAAATTTTTATAAGGTGTTGGTTATTGCTGGGGCCATAAATGCTAATCATTTTAAACACCAACTTGTTAACTTGTAATTGTAACTCCCTTGTTGAATTAAAACAATTTTTTATTTGAATTAAAAGCTTGTGCTTTAGGCACAATTTTTGTTCATTCACCATTTATCGATACGTACACCTCTCAAATCGCATAATGTTGTATTCAGAATAAGAAAAATGATACAATAAAACCAAGAAAAGTGCATTGTCATAATTTAAATAATAACTTCAGTTTCACTGCTGATGACGATGGCTTAGCTCAAACGTACATCCAGTCTTAACGAGGTGTTATCATAACCCTTACTTTTAGCAATGTTACACATGCAAAACTGATCCATTACTTACAAAATATTTAGTTGCATTTGTCGTCTAAGAAGAGCATTTTTCTTATTAACAAGGGTAAACCACTGCGCCATTAAAGCTTCTTCAACATTACTATCTGGTGATTCCATAACAGACCTTAATTCCTTTTCTAACTTCGCAGCTCTGTCATCTATGGCACGTTGTTCCCTTTCTAAATCTTCTAATTCTTGTTCTATGTAGTTATGTACATCAATCTAAAAGTATAGTTTTACAGGCAAAAGTTAAATGTTTAATTTATCTGGTATACTTCAACAAAATTATATTCTTGTGGTAACTTATAGGAGGTAACCTTATCTCTATTTAGACTAGAATTGTCAGAAACGTCATTCGATTTTTGATGACTAGGTGATATCGATGGAGACTTCGGAGGTGTTTCTTCTTCTTTATTCGTTTGACGCGAATGCATCAATTCTTCTTTGACTAACGATATACTGTCAGATATGTTCAATGGCTTTTCATCTATATTTACATCGAAACCAGGACTTAAGTTCTTAGGACTTCCCGTAATGATTTCCGTCGCTGGCATAGAACTCTTCCTAGCTTCAGCAATTATACGCCGTGCTCGTTCCAAAAGTACAGCTTGCCGTTCTTCATCAGAGTGTTGCTGCAAATTATGAGTACAACTTAACGTAAAGGAAGTAAATCATATACAATTCTTCCTATCTCTCATTCATATAAATATTAAAATTCTGAAAGGCAAAAGCAAAAACCTTGCAAAAAGTTTGACATAGAAAAAAATATATATAATTGCCGCTCACAGCCAATGATAGTAGAACATTCAATACATGAATATCGACTTTTCAAAAGCCTTAAGAAAACAAGATGAATAAATTCACACACGCTATCACGTTTTCCAAATAGCGACTGAAATATCGCCACAACGAAAAAGTACACTTATTATCCAACCACAGCATAGAGGAATTGAATTGCCAAAGCTCATTTAACATTTGGACTATCTGGATTAATTTCGAGAATAGTCCATATTCCTTATATATCAATTTAATAGAATATTAGTTAATAAAACTCCTTCATAACTGCTTGACAATGTCAGATGTAGGTCAGATATTCACAATATCAATATACTAAACCAGAATATTATTATTTTAGAAGATTATTAGAGCATTTTTTATATTATTTAAAACAATTCACCTCATAACTATAAATTAGTTCAAAAGAGCAATTTATAAATGTATTTTTACTCTCTTATATAAGCTGATTCCAACAGCAAAGTAAAAGCTAATTTATATGCAAGGTAAGAAAATTGTATTTTTAAGAACAAAGATTTTTCAAGACGATTTTTTTCTTGTTGTGGCATAACTGGGAGCATTGTTTAAAATGTTATTGTTATCTATACCAATTGGGTTATAAACTTCTGGGAATGGGAATTAACTACAGCAGCGGCGATAATTCCCACTTCAGTGTATACCAATATCGTCATTGTCGCCATATTCAAAAAAAGGTGAAATATATTAATTCAACAGCTGCGTCACCTCGCTGTTGATGGAGAGATATGTTCTACTGCATCCTACACCCCCACATTTTGAACACAATCTACATATTATATAATCTAGACGTTACCTAAAGTAATCCTTTAAAGAAACATAAAAAAACATACATCATATTTGAGAATTCTCGTTAGACTCTGGGACAAGAAATATTATTGTCCTAAAATTAAGAGTTTAATAACTATTAACTTTTTATTAATCAATACTTACTGAAACCGGAAAGTACCTAAATTAATCATAAAAGTTAATTTACACAACTTTATACGATTCCGAATTGCAAACAAAATGTGCTTAATTATTGCTTTGAGTTGGTATTTTTTCATGTATTGTTTGTTAGCACGACAAAAACAAATAGGTTACTGAAACAATGACCGAATATGATGACAGTTAATAATACACATAAGAAAATTACATAGTGTTTTTGTGTTCAAAAGTAAACGGATATCTTCCAAAACATTCTTTTCTGTTAGCAGAGTATTTCATATAATCCATCTTATCGTAATTTAAATATTTATACCTATAGCTTATTACTAGAGATGACAAAGGCAGGTGGAATTATTCCTTTTTTACAGCAACTAGATAGACTCGTGACTATTCGCCTCATGAGAATGGATTCGTGTTACCTACTGGTGTCCCCGAGAGTCGACTAAACACGAGTCTGTCTAGTCTCTACAAAAAAATAATAATTTCATCCGCCTTTGTCCTCTATATTTATATTATTATTATTATATTATATATAATATATATATTATTATATAATATTTATTTATTACTAATTTACGAAATAAAATTATGTAAATTTTCACTCATAGCTAACGATGAAAATCACATAACCCTTACAAATTATTTGCCACGGCTTGTGCTTTATTGAAGTATACGGCGCCCAATTAATATAAAAACGAACGCTTCGTTCATTCATCAGCAATAGTTTGAACGCCGTTTGGAGAACACACGGGAAAATTAAGTCAAGGATGAGTTTATACGATGTGTTCTTTGGTACCGAGTTCACAATTCATCCATTGGTGTTACAAATCTCAGAGATGGACAAATATCAATTCATTGACTTTTGTCTAAAAATTAAAACGTTATTCATAACTAACGAATACAAAATTTAGTAATAGTCGTCAAAACAATCACATGACTAATGATTAGATCCGCTAATCGCAAACTTATGAATAACGAACAATTGATTATATGTTAGTCATGATTGACCACTATTCATGAATAACAGTTAGCAATTAATCGTGACTGTTGAGCTTTATTTTTATTTTTGAGATTGGTAACAAAAGAAACTGTAACGGGGATCAAGAGTGAGTACGCAGACACCAAAGGGTGTAACAGTTACATTGTCAATAGCGAAACAATTCTACCAATTTATTTTTTTTATTAATGGTACAACAAATAGCTCTTATTATTAAACATAAGCCAGTAAATTTTCAAATAAATCGGTGAAAGGACTTGAAATAACAATTATTAAAAGCAGATTACAAAAAAAAAAAATGAACGTCCTGCATCTCGGAAGCGAAGCGTTTCCGGACACACGCTAATGGGAACTTTTTTCTTATTTTTATCTAAAGAATCTATCCCTGAATTTTTTCGCAATATTAAAGAATCACCCTGTAGAAAAGATTATGACAGCCATTTACTCCAAGCTCCTTAAAAGGTAACCGGGAGAAAATCGTGTCAGCTACGCATAGGCCCTCGGTGAGTGAAATATAAACAGTTATAGCGCTTTATTTTACACCCTCCCATTTTAAAATGGGACACCATTTGTATTATATATTGTAATCTTTCTGTGAAGTTAATTAAGAGAAATTTTCAAAATTTCTACGAATATCCGAAATTTGCCAAAAATAAGAGTCGCAAATCCAATAATGTTCTTAGACACTCTTTAGGCAAATGAAATTTTTGTTTGATAATAGTTTTAAAACGAAAATCCAGAAATGAAACAACTAGTGACCTTAAGTTTTGTCACTTCTCTTACATAAACACAAGTCCCTCGAACACCACCTTTTCCAATACTCTACTCTTCAATACACTTTCGAATAAATTTAAAATTTTAAGTATTGAATCGAAACTATTAAACTTGGAAGAAATTACAACAACTATACATAAAGTCACAAATAAAAATTGGCGTTGTTTTTACCATTGTTCGGTTTTGTTGGCAATTGTTTTGTTTCACTGACACCTACGATAAATTTTAACAATTTAAAGTATACGATTATTGAAATGGACTCCGAAACGAACGATTTTGTTGTAGCATCATGCAGGGACGCAACTGCTGTCGGGATTCTGTGTTCTTGGACGACACATTTGATCACATGTAACTCTACAACGTTAAATTGTACTGTGAATTTAAAGGAAATGAACCGAAACATTTGATTGACATGTATAACTTTTGTATGGCTAACGTATGCCTCAGAACTTGCTGCAGAAATTTCTGTTATTAATTTTCCGGGAAAGAGAATGACAGGTTCAACTTCCCCCCGCTTGTCGTTGGCTGAACTTATATGAATTGTCTATATTAATTTTATTATCTTTACGTCCTAAAGATATTCGGCTAAACACAGGATTTTTTCTCTAGGGATCCGGCTTCCTGGCAACAGATGGACATTCATACACGATAGGTGTAGGGAAGAAAGGGACTATGGCGCTGATGACAGCTAACCTCGTTGACGTTATTTTGAATGAATTATTAATAGAAATAAGAACTGCTCAATGCATTGGTAATTCAATATCAATAACCACCGTGCAAAAAACATTTATTTACATTATGGAATACTGATTGAAACAGACACTCAAGCAAGCATTGAAAGCAACAAACGTTAAATGTATTATGAGTTTATATACAACAAATACTCGTAGAGTAAACTAAACTAACTTAACTTAAAATAACTTAATAAATGGTCGTATATAGGAAATATACGAATGAATCTGCAAGGCAATCCAAATCAAATCTAAAGAAAACAAAATCTACCTTGTTAATCCAGTTGTTTTTTATTGGGAGGTGACTGATGTAAGAAATATTTTCAAAACAGCAAGGAAACGAGTCAATGTAGATGTACGTAGCAAAAATAATATTAGTATTATTTTTTAAGCAACAAAATAGGTAGAAGTTAAAAAAAATGAGATTGCTGTTTAACCATTTTTTTTTAATTTTTAACTCTTTCAAATTCGATCCGCAGACATACTGTATAACGATGTAACGTAAAATTAAAATATCCCACTCTAAATAACTAAACAACAAAAAAGAGGCATAAATATAATAATTCTCAGTAATGATAGCAAGGATTGTGGAGTAATATGGTAATGGTTTTAATTAATTATACAATAATTAATTCGGGACGGCCGTTTCGACATGACATTTCATGACGTTTCTCAGCTCTCATCATCAACCGACGACCGAATGATAAAAACTTCTAAAATTAACATGTTTATGCTATCTCTATTTCTGAAAAAAAAATAAGTCCATGTCTACTCTTACACGTCTTAAAACTATGACATGCGAAAAACACGGGCAGGTAGACAGAAAGTTTTTTTTTATAATCCCAGATATAAACCATGTGCAAGCCTTCCCGTAAAAGGTCGAAAAGAACAGAGTACGATAACGTCCGTTCTCTCTGTTCATCGAATTTTGGTTAATTTTTATATGAACCTCTCTAATAATCTCGTACACCTCTAATTCACGCGGCGAAGTTATATTGTTAATCAATTTCAAGTTTTCTAATTTAATACTATTACCGGTTTCGTTTATATGTTGTGCTACACTTGACGAGTGCAATCTACCGCATTGATAACTCCTTATATATTCTTTAAATTTGGTGCCTATCACTCTTTTCTTTTAACCAATATGTTTTTTTATTATACAGTTTTATAATTTCCCCACATTTCTTCCACTTTCGGCTTATTTTTAAGATTACCGAGAAGGTTTCTATGTGTTTTACGTGAACCAACATTCATATCTTGACCTTCAAAACCTCACTCACGCCTTTTCGATATGCTGTGAAGGGAAAGTTTAACGAATTTCGTACTGTTAGTTTCTACCGGAGTTATGGTCGTAGAATTTCTTACCTAAAGCCTATGTTGGACATTTTTAAGCACGCAATCGAAGAGTAACTGCTGTAAATAGCTATGTCATTATGAATTTAAATTCTTTGTTGTATCTACCTCTACTTTACGGGAATTTAACTAATCTATTAATTAAAAAACTCATCGCGGTCATTTGTGTTGTCCACGGTGGTTAGAACCGCTCATAATGTACAAATTAGTGTTTGTTTCCATTCTATAAATGTAAATGTTTTCAATTCAACATTTTTTTTCAATTCTTTTTTCAAAGAATCTACAATACAATCTCCTTAAAATTTTCAAAATATTTTACTGTAAACACTATGTTAAACAAAAACACAGCATAAAAATATTCACGTATGAATTTTTTTAAATTAAGTGCTGTAATCATATCAATCCTAATGCAAGAATAACAATATTTTTAAAACAATATAAAAAGATATATATACTATACTAAGATTGCAAAAGATTCTATTAACTTATAAAATCAGCAATGTACAACGCTATTTAGTCAGATAAACGGAAAATAATGAACATTTTAAACGTTGCAATATATTGGAGGAGAATTGTTAGAGTGCCAAGTACTGAAATCACTCACACCAGGAAAATGCAATAAAAAAATACAGAAATGTCTAGAACGCATACGTTTCAATGTATTCTTGTAATTTATGGTCGGAAAATCACCTAATTAAAATTGTTTCTCATTTTTCCTTTCAGAATTTTTGTAAAAAGAATCTGGGAATGGAAATAATTATTGCAAAATATAGAACCTAAATTATGCCTATTAACATTGATTGATATTACGTTGTAAATTTAAATACACCTACATGCATAGAAATTTGACTCGAATTATTTTTTATGGGAACTGAGCCTGAATTTATCAAAAAATCTTCTGTTATCAAGTGTAGAAACCAATAATTTATCATTTCTCATCGTTAGTTGATAGCGCATATTTACATGGTTATTGTCACTAGTATAATAAACTTTCGATAGACTTTAACTATCTTTGCAATTATTTCCACATAATTATATATAACTTTCATTAGTTGCTAGGCATATTCATAAAATGCATACTATATGATAATGACTATACGATTAATCATAATCGTAAATGCCAGGAAGCTCCAGTCTATGACACGCTGCAAACTTTATCAGCGATAGGCAGAAAGCGATTTGCAATTAAGTAAAATGACCGCTTTATTGTTGCAACGACTAAGTGCAACAAGAGTATAGTGAGGTCAGAGAACTAAGCCCTAGTCTGTGGATAGTAAAACGAAGCCTATATGAAAGAAAACCTAAATTATGTCAAGTATACAAAACATTTTTATTGGACGTTGGAGCAATGGAGATCTACTTTGTTTTCCGATGAGAAAAAGTTGGGTTTCTATAGCAATCACCGAGAGAGTGGACTAAAAACGTGGAAACAATTTGCAGAGTTCTGCATTGGATAACAGACTATGACAGCGGTTGATGCACGATCTGCTGTGAAATTTCTATGGAGGCACGAACCGACATTGTTTTTGTTGCTACAGGCGAGCTTAGACGCAAGTGGAGGGAATTAACAGACACTCGGTATGTATAAGAGATTTTAGCACCTCATTCGATACCTTACATTGATTTCATTGCTAACAATTTTATTTATATGCATGACAAGGTGAGACCACATGCCGCCACTATCATCTAAGAATATATATCAGCTTTCGAGTTGGAATGAACAGCCCAAAATCCTAATCAGAATTTCTACTCCGACATCGACTAGAGTTTATTGTTGCAGTACAAATCATCCCAAAAGAAACTATCAAGTTTGATTAAGTCTATTACAGATGTGGAATGTTGTTAGTGCAAAAAGGGTCATACTCATTAGAAATTCAGAGTAGTTAAAATATGATCTAGTTCAACGCCTGGTTCTCTAAGTAATAAAATGTCAATCTGTTTAATGCATGTATTTTCAGAACTTTTCATTTGAGAATACAAAAGGAGTTCTAATTAATTTAGGCTCGTGTTAAAGCGTACTACACAATCTCCTAAACAGCATAAGCTTTTTTTTTAATCCAAGGTCAAGTTTCTAAAAAAATTAATTAAATCCAAAAGTGATCTCTATGCAAGTAAGTGCATTATTTCCTCAATTTTTAAGAAATTAATAAAGTAGGATATGGGATTAAGAATTTGTAGATAGATTCACTTTCAAAAAATAACAAACGTGAGGTTGTCAAAACACGCTTAGACACGTTTGATTGCACTACATTTATCTTACCCGAGTAGGTGAAGTCGTTGCCGAACCTTCTCGTTTGACCTGCTCTAAAAGTTGCCTCGCCCTTTCCCTTTGCTCCGAATGCCTTGTTAGAATTTGCTACACACCATGCACAAAAGCATTAAAATGTAAACAAAAGTCTTAATGTATACGGGGTTAGTAAAAAGTCCCGGAACGGTCGAATAAGTTTGTTATTTGAAAATTATGATTTCTGAAATTTGGTATGGGGGTATAGTTAATATAAATGCATTTTATGCAATACAGTTAATATTTTTTTCACTTCCGGTCCCCATAAAATTTCAGAAATCATAATTTTCAAATAACAAAGTTATTCGACCGTTCCGGGACTTTTTACTAACGCTGTATTTATACAAAAAGACGTTGTTCAAGTAAAATTTTAAAGTATTTGCACACTTACCGGATTAGGTTTCGGAAGTTCTTGATTAATTTCTATTGATAATTTCCTATTATCTGTTTTAGCATCATTAACTCCAGTAGATTTGTCGGCGATACTTTCTGAAGCTTTTGTTCCATTATTACCAGGACTTTCTTCTTCGTCATCAGATCCAAAAGGATCACATAATTCCCGTCTTGTCATAAGTATTGGCTTTTCCACTTTTTGTTCAGATTTTTTTGGATTTGGTGCTTTTGAAGGTGACAAAACCTTACCTATTATTGTTTTCGAACTGGCTAAAATGATGTCTTTCACATCTTTAACTGATGTTGGGGATTTTTCTTTCGGTGGTTCTTTCGGGAGTTCATTGCTATCATTATTATTGGCAATCACTAACGATAATAGGGTTTTGGTTGACGGAGGTTGTATTGCGCTATTGTCTTTGTATTGACTAATCTCTTTGGTGACTTCGTTAGGCTTAACTACCTAGAACGAAAAATTTCACTTCAGGGTAAATGTTATTGGAAGAATGACGTATACATTTTTATTGTAATTTTACCATTTAATATACAAACATTTTATCACAACAGAAAACACTAATTGGAGTAAGTACATAAAAAATAACGATTTTTAAATGATCAAAAACTGTACTAAAAAGATGCACACAGAAATAAACATCTTCGTTTTTAATGTGAAATTTCAAATTATATTGACATATGTTACTATACGCAATAATGTTCAAAGCGTCCTGAGACCGTAATTGATACATTACCACAAGAAATATGGGGATCTCACTTTAAAATAACATCTTAGCGGAAATATGGTTTTGTAAATATATATTATAAAAATCAAACGCATTTGGCAGGTACAACGTATAGCAAATTGTAACGACTTAGAAGTGTATGTGATCTCATCATTCCTAATTTCATATTGAAACACTAAAATTGGGCAACCGGCATATTGGAATTAGAGTTTCCATAATTGGCGCACTTTGATTATCACCATTATAGCACACATCGTTACAACGTTCTTTTATTCTGTTTTGGTTGTATTTATTTAAATTTTGTTCCTAAAACAATTACAATTATACAAAAGTAAGGGATGCAACATAATTTCTTTACACTCAGAAAAGCAATTATCTCCCGCTCACGCACTAGGTGAACGCGCTGTGTTCTATAAAAGCAGAAACAAATAATAATATTGTACTAAACGAAATTACTCCACAGTTTGTACCTATTACAGTTACAGTAGGCATAAATCTACGTAATTTGCTAATGCAAAATAGGATAATTAATATTGCGATACTCCGTCACCCTCACCTCATCAAGATCATCCGCAGAAATGTATTGCAATGTTTTTGCAAGATAAATTTGTAACAAAAAATGAAAATACTACAACACTTGAAATTTAAATCTAAAATCATCTACATGGTAATTGACAAGCGTACCGAACGCCGATAACAATTTGACTTGAAATGAAACAAAGCAACATCTGCCAAGTCTGTAATCATTAAAGAGTCCAAACGATGTGCCCGACAAGTAGCGTCGATGCGAGAGCAGAGTGGGGTAAACTCCGCTATCGCATAAGTAGTAAAAATAAACGATGCATTTAGTTGCCGTTCTAACGTGTTAAAGTATACGTTGAAAATGTTGCGAGGTCGTAAAAATAATGCGTCAAATCGGTTGTCTGCTACCGTAGTAAATAAAGTTATACATCGGTTTCCCGATTTAATATATGACGGTAAGGCAGTGAAATGTTTAGTTTGTGAAACAACTTTATTATCTTGGAAAGCGAGTCAGTGTCAAAGACATATAAATAGTGACAAACATAAATTGAAAAAGATTAGACGCAAATCATATAATGAATTTGTGGTTGATTTAACAATGATGTTAATTGCGACCAATATAGCAATACATAAAGTCCAACGCCCAATGTTTCGCCAGTTTTGGAATAAATACAATCCTACGTGGAAATTACCATCTAAAAATACGCTACACAATTACGTACCATCAGTGCGTGAAAGAATTGTAAATTTTACGAAAAAAACGGTGAAAAATAAGTACCTTTGGTTGACAATGGACGAAACTACAGATATTAAAAAACAGTCCATCCTATCCATTGTCGTAAGGACGCTGACCCCACAAGGATCTTCTGACCCTTATTTACTAGCCTGTAAACGAATGCAAGATTGTACTGCCACGGCGATACGTAGTGTATTAATAGAAACACTACACAAATTTGAAATTTTACCGGAGCAACTGTTAATGTTAGTTACCGATGCTGCCGCGGTTATGTGTTCCACAGCAAAATTACTCAAAACGATTCAAGCAAACCTGCTGCACGTCACATGTTTGCTTCACGCTTTACGCCTTGTAACAAACATTATACGTACAAGTTATCCTGATGTGGATGAACTAATAGGACAAACGAAAGCGGTTTTTCTTAAATCTCCGAAACGTATTCGCCTATTTCATTCGCAGTGTCCTGACATACCCGAGCCGCCGCAAGCAATTCTTATACGATGGGGTACGTGGTTAGAAGCAGCATTCTATTATTATAAACATTTTGAAAAAATTAAATCAGTAGTTTTACAACTAGACGGCAAAGAAGCGGCTGCAATAAGGTTCAATTTAAAAATCCTCAAGTTACAGCAAATTTAAAAATTATTTACGACAGTTACGTTCCAATAGTGGATGCAATAAAAAAGTTACAGAACAGTGCGCTGTCCTTATCGGACTCATTAGCAATTATTGACCACGTAGAATTAGCGCTGCATATCCTTGATGATGAAAAAAGTGTTTGTGTTCGTGAAAAATTTAATAGTGCATTAGATAAAAATGTAGATTTTACAAAATTACGGCAACTTTTTACCAATACTGAAGATACGTTGTACAGATACAAAGAGCACTTTAACTATGCAAATATAACATCTCTCAACGTCGAACAATCCTTTTCAGCATATAAGCATTTATTTACGTTGCTACGTACGAACCTTTCCGAGACTAATACAGAAACATATATGATGGTGCAATTACTTCATCGCGCACATACGGATATTTCTGCAACAATGTAAACATGTTAGGTAAGTTATTTATGTTTTTTCTTAAGGTTTTGTAAAGTGATTCAATATATTTATTTTTAAATAAGCGCACTGTTATTCTGGTAAACTCTCCACGCAACGCCAATGCTCGGGCACATCGTTTGGACTCTTTAAACATAACGAAGACATTATATACCATTACATAACCTAATACTCAAACATAAGTAACATGTTTTTAAATTTATTCTTTATAGTAAATAACAAATAAATGACAATTCGTGACACTTTTGCTGAATACCACTCCAAGAGATTTTTTCCCAAAGGATTCAGCGACAATCTTGAAGAAAAATACATCATATAGAATTAAGATATAGGTAATAATTTCTTTCATTCAATTTACATAATTTGGGGCATTTTTTATGGGCATTTAAAAGTGTTTGCTACCACACCAATTACGTATTACATACTGTTCAAGTTATAGAGACGATCTGCTCTCACATCTAGTAACACAATAATAATTGGAATTTTACGTTTTCAACCACGAGTAGAATAACTGAGAACGAGCCAGATTTAGTAACAGAAGATCTTGAAACCGGTAATATGTGTTCGGTGGAGCTGACTTATCCACATTAATTCAAACGGAGAGGAAAAAAAGAACAAGTACAAACACCTAGTAATTGATTTAAATAAGAGATCTCTGCAAGATAGTGTCCATTATTATTAGTGTGCTGGATGGAACAAAAAATAATCTGTGTGACTATATACGCGCAATTTCCGACTACGATGGACATCAAGATCAACTCTAAGAAGCATGCAACAACAGGTCATAGTAGGGTCCTTACATCTACTTCTAACACACAAGGCTGCCTATTTCCGATTATTTATTTTAACGAATCAAGATGTACTCATATTTATAAAACGCTACCATAGAATTTTTACTGGTAGGTGGTTACCTTTGAATGTTTGAAAATGTTTGCTGTGCGAGCTATAAGTAAGAAATATGACTTATTGGTTCTTATTTTTTGCTATAATATGTAAAGAATTGAAAACAAGTGAAAAAAGGAAAATTAATACAACAAAAACAAAAAAACATTTTTTGAGACTTTAATTTTTTATGAATAACTATACTGTTAGGTTTCTTGTTATCACATACAGCATATGCCTACTCGTTTATATACTATTACGTTTTTATGCAGAATTTTAGATAATATTTCGAAAAGTATTTTATACTAACTGAACGATGGCCATCAAAATCTTTGCCACGTTTGAATCGGGCAATTTCATGTTTTTAACACCCTGTATATTTCTCCGCGATCTGAGAGAGAAGCTGTAACAGAATTTCTTTTTATAATTATTTCCCTATATCTACAATATGTTGTTCTTCAATAAATGAAATAAAATCTGAAATTATGTCAACAATCTGAAAAACCAAGATATAAAGGTATAGAGGACATTGATGAAAGTTACCGTGATTTGAAGAAAGGTATTTAAAATCATAAAAATATGCAGGACGTTTCATTTATGAAACCAAACTTGCATCATGTGTAACGTAAACTGAATATCTTGTATGCTTGTTCTTGTGCAAGTTGGCATATTTACTGTTTTAGTTATCTTTAATTGCGAGGCAAAGCAGTGTTGATGACCTCTCCAATTTCCCCTAGATCGAGTTTTCATCCCCATGTTAGGTAAGTTATTTATGTTTTTTCTTAACGTTTTGTAAAGTGATTCAATATATTTATTTTTAAATAAGCGCACTGTTATTCTGGTAAACTCTCCACACAACGCCAATGCTCGGGCACATCGTTTGGACTCTTTAGTAATCATGTCGTTTTTATAATTATTTGGACATATACTCTACGGGTACTTCGAAACGACTATTGGTAATATCGTTTGCACAATTAATATGTGTATATATATATTTTTAATATTATTCACCTATTTAACAGAGTAAAATTGTTAGAATTACTTACTTGATGCTTGGATTTTCGCAAATTAATGATTTCTTGTCCAAACAGCTGCATTGTTACATCAGTGTCATTATCTGTACTAAATCTCCCAATAACGTAGTTACTTTCATCGGCAGTTTTCCCTATTTGCTGGATTTCCAATTCGTGTCCAGTAAAATGTGCTCGCAATTGATACAAGTAAGTCATAACAGCTAATTTATCTGGAACTACACAAAAGAATTATTCCTTAAGTTACATAGTAGTAATTGGGCTCCATACAATTCTACTTCGTGTGTAGCGCTTGAATATATCAAATAAATTGTTGTCGCAGCAAATACTAGCCTGCATTGCTTAATCTTTTGCATAAAAAGGAATAATACGATATAAGTATATTAAGAATATGTAGATAAAATTGGTGTATTAATAATCTTTAAGCGACCATTCTTGTATAAGGTTTGCTCCAACACGCCACACATCCAGTACTTGATCAGTGTGAAAATTATTGTACTATTTTGCGAGTGGGGATTTTTACCTTAAAGTGATAAGATCTTGCAATTATAGTTTATTAGACTGAGAACCAATCTCGATGATAGACATCAGTAGCAATGTCATGACTTCCCGCATTTTGTATTCATATTAACATGTTCGACGACCACTACACATTGAGCAACTTTACTTAAGCCCTTTGCATCACTGACAAGTACAATACTTCATGAGGATACGCATTTTTATCCATGGGTTTTTGGATTTACGGCAATGTTAATAATACTGTCAAAAAACATCGTGAAGAAATTAAAATTATTACCATTATACCCGATTATTTTTGTAAGATATATAATTCGTGCGCAAACAGTAAGTAAACATTTTCTTCACGTAATGCCCGTTTGTAACGATACAATAATCTAAACATATTTCTGCAAAGACGCTTACATAACAATTTTCAATTTTTAACTGGCTTTAAACCATCGAACCGTTTACAACAGCAGATTTTGACTATAAAAATACTACTTCAAGGCATACAACTACTATTATTAATAATATATTATAAGTTGTAAGTTTCTTTATTAAGTTATTATTCATTAAAACTTAAGTATGAAATGTATCTATTATCACTAGAACGAGAACGTCGGTGCAGTTTGCTAGCAAATGTCAGTCAGCCAAGCGTCGATTGGGTATATTTTGTTGATCGTCTAATACGTTTTCGATACGATTGTAATAGGAATTAACTATGATATATTTTTCTAAATTGTTCCTTGTAAATAGGTTTAACATTATCTTTTAAATATTCGACAGCAAAATTAACTTCTTAACAGAGTTCGCTGAGTGTGTGTCCTCTTAGGATTCAACGCACTTTTTCTACTCTTCCGTGCGAAAACAAAATACGTAGCACAACGTAGCGTATATCGACAAACCTCTTGTCATAAACTCGGCAATATGTTGTTTCTTTTTTGTTTAACTAGCGTTCGTAAGTATTGCATCAACAATTTCGTAGACAACTCATTATTAACAAAATGTCGGCCAATGTTGGCAGCCGTCAACGCGGATACTTGTGTACAGCTGCAAAATGTTCATTCTATAGCGAACTATATTACTGATTACACTACAGGTTTTAAGTTTGAAAGGTACTACAACGGGTCAAATATCATTATTAGAGATGACAAAGGCAGGTGGACAGACGACAAAACTCTCTGCAAAAAAGTAATAATTTCATCCGCATTTGCCCTCTATATGTATATTTTCTCTTAATTTAATTAATAAATTAATTTTAATATAAATGGAGATATATAAATATCTACATATACATCTACGAAAAATAGCAAAGCCTAACATCTATTCAATTTCAAATCAAATGTAGTTGTTGTAATGGTTGCATTATTGTTCTTGAGCAACAGCGTAATTATACAGCGACATTTACAATCGATGACATGCATCGATATTTATGCTGCCCCGAATATACAGGCTACATTACGATGAACGTTGGCTAAAACTGTATGTACAAGTGAGTAAAATAGAAATCTGAAAATTTACATACACAGGTACTACTACTACTACTACTAAAATTTACTCTTACAGAGATATTGCGCTTTTTTGAAAAAGTACAGGCTTTCAAATAACTTACAATTGCAATACTACTAAAAAATTATTCTACTAGTTGGTAATACAGGGTGGCGCAAGGGAACGGGAAATTTTGAAATAACGTAATTTCCACGAATAAATTCCAATTCATAAAACCAGTAATTTATTAACGAAAGTGTGTGTATGCAGCATGCCATTTATGTTTTTACAATCAAAATGTCCAAAAGTGTCTCTTTACTTTTTAAAGATGACATCGGAAAGATGTCCTCCCATTCGCCGTTCACACTCTAACAGCCTGTTATGAAAACTCTGGAATGCGCGGTGTAGCAAATCTTGGGGAATGGCAGTGATTTCTTGTTGAATGTTCTCCTTCAGTTCGTGGATTGTTGCAGGTCGTGTACGGTACACCTTACCTTTAAGATACCCCCACAGGAAGAAGTCGCAGACACTAAGATCAGGGGATCTCGCAGGCCGTTCAATGTCACCGTTACGTGAAATAAAGCGTCTTCCAAACAATTGACGAACTGCTGCCATCGAATGTCGAGCAGTGTGTGACGTGACTCTGTCCTGCTGAAACTGCATGTTTTCCATGTTAAGATTAACCTCGTACAGTCTCGGTGTAAAGAATGTTTGAAGCATTTCAATATATCGAGCGGATGTTACTATCGCTGCACTACCATCCTCACGTGCAAAAAAATAAGGGCCGATAACACCATGACATGATACAGCACACCATATTGTGACCTTGTCGCTATGTAGTGGTCGCTGGTGTAACTCACAAGGATTGTCCTGGGCCCAATAACGAAAATTCTGTGTGCTCTCACAGCTACTGCACGTTCCGCACCAGCCCAACGATTCATGATTACTAAATGGCAATGCGTTCACAATAATTGTGTGACGTTACGAACAACTGCCGACTCTACAGTGCTGACAACTGTAACGTTCACAATTTCCCGTTCCCCTGCGCCACCCCGTATTTACTAAATTATATATGCAAGAGAAGGCAAGAGAAAATGTTAAAGATATTTAAACGAAGAAATCTCGATTTTCTTGTAAATATCCACCAGACATCTGTACAGTGTACTTCATACAGGCGAACAATGCATGTATTATAAGTATGTACAAATAGTATTGACTTGTTATCCAATTGTAAACGAAAAACAATCCTTGAATGAGTTGAATGGCAAATGTAGAATTTGAATGATTTAGATCAACGGTAGGATTCTTCGCAGAATCCAAACATTTACAAGATTTTTACAAGACTTACAACATTTAGAAGATGTCTGAAACATTTCACTTAAACTGTACGATCGTACAGTTCAGTGCTTCAATGCCACAGTATACACATGATCCAATCGATAAATGTATTGTGTGTCTGGATAAATGTATTAGTTGCGAAAATGTGTATTGATAACATACATTTCTTTCCAATAAATATTTGAAATTATGATAATATAAGAACAATACACAAGAGCCTAATAAAAAAAAAATACATATTGTACCCTTACAATAAATAAGATTCTAAATTCAAATTAAATATTTAGTAAGCTAACTATAAAAATAATAATAAGCAAAGTATATTATAAAAATTCGCTATTAGATAATTTAAGCTATTGTAATTATTAATTCAAAAAAATTGTAATTTCTTTGAATTAGCTTTTCAAATTATGTAACAAGTTTGATTCTTGTTTTCTAAGAAGAAGTAAATCCAATATTAATACACAACGTATTTATTTTACTAGAATAGCAAGTTATTTGAAAGCCTGTAATGCACCACATTTGTCAACCTTTTTCGAAAGAACACAATATCTCTGAAAGACTACATTTTTGGGATAAGCTATGTTGCAAAAACTAATTTTAAAATTTAACACAGAATCCAAATCTAACAATATGAGATACCGGGATTTGAAAATATTTTGGCTGTCAGCTTTTAAGGGTAAATTTATGTATGTAAATTTTCAAATTTTGATTGTAATCACTTCCACATTTTCTTTTAACCAACGCTCATCGTAACCCTGTAAAACAGGCAGATCATTGCAAAAAATTAACATTACTACTACAATATAATACACTAATACACAATATAATACTACAATACGCTTTTCCTCAACTATGTTTGGTATGCAATTATATTGATATATAATAAGAATCTAAACCTAAACCGATTACCTGCTAACATATCCATATCTGATGGCTCAATAACTCTTGGAATTCCTAATATGTCTCCTGCATCGAAAGCTTTTCGACAATTTCCTTTCACATCATGTGGCGACAAAGAATCAAAATCTCTGAAATTAACATTATAGTTTAGTAGTTTAAATGATTCTGTTCTGTTAGAACCTTACTTTATCCTTAAACTTAAATACCTCAATCGTGGTTTTTCAATTACTCATTAAAAATACGTCTGTATTTCAGGAACACAAAATTCATCTTGAATAGATGCTGTACAATTTTAAAATTTAATACCGACTTCCTCAAAACATATGACTATGAGACCAAACACAACATCGTTCTCGAAAGAATCGAGTTGCTGTGGTCGTCACAAACTGCTTAATAGATGCAATATATTTTAAAAGGAACACACATACTTCTTTATATAGGAAAAAAAATTGTCTTTAAGTTCCTTTTCAGTCAAACTGTGTATCTAAACAGAAATCATTAGTGTTAACTTTGTTTTGTTTTTCGGAGAGCGTAACAAATTAACTACAAAACAATTAGCAGAATATCTATGTGTTATATACCACTGCTTTCATAAGAATCTGGGAAACTTTGTATTTCGCTTTTAAGTTAGTCTTCTATTAAATTTGCGTTATAAACGACCCATAGCACTCTGTGTTAGTATACTGATCAATACAACGGATTTCGTGCAGCGCGTACATATCAGATCAGAATTAAAAAAACAGTAACAAATGTATAGATGTATGATATTAATTAAATCTCTAATAGAAATTTCTCCACTAGTCACCATTTTTTTTTTTTGTTTTAATCTTTACTGTACGTTATATTCGTTTGATACAAAAACCATTTTCCTTAGCGAAAATGTAAAAAATTATTTCTAAAAATATAGTTTTATTTTCTCTTAAATTTAGTGTTATTTAATCTATGCATTCCAAGTTTTAAATCATTTGTTGCCTTAAAGTCCAGATCTTCGAATGTAATTCGTTTAAGAAAAATTATTACTCGGCTTATTTCTGCTCTACACTTAGAAGTTCCGTATTTCAATTCCAATTGCTTAGTTCTTTCGCTATTGGCGGAGATCCATAATGTTCTTGCATCCATTTATTGGAAATGTATTCTCTTTTAAAGCATTTAATGAAGCAGTATCTTACGCAACGGTAGAAATGTTAGAACTTCATTTCCAGCTTTTCTCCTTAATGAACTTATTCCATCTCACCGATTCTTTACAGCAAGCACCGTATTAAAATTAAGATGTTACGCAGTTGCTTAGATCATCCACGAAGATCCTAGCGTAGATAGTCCAAATCCTCAAGATTTGGACTATCAAAACCGTATTACATTGCTGGGCATTACTATTACTCCTATAATAAATAGAGAGGACAAAGACGGATGAAATTATTACTTTTTTGCAGAGACTAGACAGACTCGTGTTTTGTCGACTCTCGGGGGCACCAGTAGGCAACACGAATCCATTCTCATTAGGCGAATAGGCACGAGTCTATCTAGTCGCTGCAAAAAAAGGAATAATTCCACCTGACTTTGTCATCTCTAATACTTAAGTACTGTACAACATTCGTCGATTTGCGATTAAAAGATGATTGATTAACACTGACAGACAATTTTACACTAAGTTTTTTAACGGCCAGATTTTACAAAAACGATTATCATAATGCAACAATTTTATCTCTACGCGGTCTTTTATTTTGAATAGCAGTGTATATACGTCAATAATTTTCGATATGTTACAATTTTTGGAGTTTCTTCTTAAGTTTTTTTTATAGCGAATAATTTTTACGTGCGTATTCAACCGTATAAAATTCTCTTTCGTTCCGTCTCTTATCAACCTTGGTGGTGATAGGACGTGATTGTAAAAAAATATATTAAATTGGTGAATACCTCTTTTCCGAGTGTACCTTAATTAAATCTATCTTGCAATATCTTATTGTTGAATTACCTAGTCTCAGTTTTAAAATTGTTTTTGCCTAATTTTATATTCTACCGTAAAACCTAACCATTTTTTCTTTAGTCTCGAGCGCATGTTGAAATCTTCAAATCTTCTTTAATGTTAATTTGTAACATTTTCTACTATTTTACAGTTAAATTTCTTGTGATTTAAATTATCTTAGTAATTACTCAAGTTTATTATCTTTTTTCTTCTTTGGTTTCGTTATTCATGTTCATGTTTTTTTTATTTTCCTCTCTAAATTCGGTCCCTTAGCTTCTTTTTGCTGGCTATTTTGCATTTCCAGGTGTTTAGAAAAGAACCAAGATACACGCCATAGTGTTTCAATATATCCATATACCCGAGAGAAGTTCTAAAGGCAAATTGGAAGTGTCAGAAACGTCAACCAAGACACACCTGGGATTACTAGTTTTGTTTTTATTTACTTTCTTTTTTTTTATATTCAAAGAAAATTATTTTTTTTTAATTTACAAGTTTAGGAAAGGTTGTCACATCAGAATTTTCCTTAAGAGCTATTCTGGCGTATTTTACCGTTCTTTTTCTTTTGACCAAACCTGTATCGCGTATTTGTAAAATTTCACCTACTTTCTTACTTCCGGCCCCCATTCTAGTTGGCAGGAAGAATATCGCAAGTATAGAGGGTTCGTACTTTAACTGTCGAAAGAGCCAGGCGTAACAAATCGATGAAGCTTACGCTTCTGTAAGTTTTTCTAAGTATAACCTTTTACGGGATCTTATAGAAACGTAAGAAAGTTTGAGTGAGTCCGCGTGTAGAGCCCAGAATCTACGGTCTAAGCGACCGCCATCTACAACAGCCCTTATCATCAACCGTACCCCCGCACGTCGACTACGCCATTCCTCTCGACAAATTCCGATAAAAGCCGCCATTGACATATGATCAAAACTTTCCATTTCATTAGACATCTAGCCAATGCCAGCTTATAGCTTACATTGTTTACTCGCGCACGAACACGAACTCCGTATTTAAAGCATTTTTTTTATTTAGTTATTTCTTTTACTTAATTATCTATCATTTTTTCGGCCTTGAACACTGTATTTGACTATTTATTTATTTTATTTTCTTTGTGTTTTATGTTAAGTACTCGTGTACCTAATTATTACTGTTTCGTCACGTGTTAAATGTCAAAATTCAACCTTAAGCTTTAGTTTGTTAGTTCAAAACTAGACATCGATGCAACACTGTAAAGCTGAATTCAGTTCAATCGAAGGTTACAAGCATTTATTTTATACAATAGTCCATGTGACTGTTTCAACAAATTTACCATTGTAGGTTATTGTTTTTTTATTCTTTTTTTTCCTTTATCTTGTATTTCTTGTTAGTTTATACAAGATTGCCGTGTAAGCAGTTGTTCAGCAAGCGTAGCTTTTTTTATTCTAATTATTTTTTATTTTTGATTTCTCAGAAAATTTCACTCTTGTCAAATTACTTTATTTAACTCGAACAGTTCTAAAGATAATATCATTTTATTACTAGAAAATATTCGAATTGGGCTCAAGTTTTATTTAACAAATTTAACAAATGGTAAAATGAAATAAAATTCTCGAAAAGCTAAACTATTAATTTTCTATTCAAATAATACTACTAATAACACTAAATAAATTCATTGAAACTGTGTCTTATATCTAAGATGTGGACTGGACTGGATGGATGGATGGACTGGACTGCATTTTGTATCCTATTTTCAATTGCTCTACATCATTGTCTAGTGGCTCACTGTACACACTTTGCTTTAAACAACCCCATAGATAAAAGTCAATTATTGTGGGATCAGGACGTCTCGATGGCCATAAAATGCTGCCATCTCTCCCTATCCAGTTATGATGGAACTCTGCATTGAGCCACTGGCGAACAATGCCGGCATAATGAGAACGGCACCAATCGAGCTGGCAAAACATTTCCATTCGATAGTTTAACGGCAATTCATCGAGTATATCAGCTAAAAAATTTTGCAACATTTCCAAAAATGAATTACGGGTGAAATTTTGATCAAAAAATGCGAAAGTACGAAACCGCACACCACACATTATTAACCGTTTTTAAATATTGTCTGCGACAAAAAAAATCACTCCACCAGCAGCAATGTCGAAATGAAACGACTCTGTTAGTTGAAAAGATTCATTCATCGCAGACCATAATTCGTTTATGAAAATATTAATCTTCCAAAACTATGTAGGCTATTTCCAAATAAAAACCCAGACGTTTGGCTTCATCACCATTTTCTAAAATTTCTCCTTGAATATTCTTTGTAAATGAGATTTACATATCCCAGTTTGTATTGCCCTCCTTCTTAAAGACAACTTTCAAGCTTCGCTTGCGGAATGAACGGCAAGAACTGAGGCAGCATCGTCTTCATTGAACAACTTCTTTGACTTCTTAATATTTAAAACCGAACCAGTTTTAAGGAATTTGGTCGCCAAGTTTTTTGCACCGGAATTTGAAATGGTAACTTCCCGGTATTTTTATTTTTATTTATTTCTTTTGTCATGTGCTGTCAGTAGTATTTTTCAATAAAATGCGCCTACTAGAGTTACATCTAAAAATTACGAAAAAACTTCCAGTCCAAATTTTGAAGAAAAATGATATTATCTCCAGAACCGTTCGAGCTAAATAAAAAGTGATTTGCGTTTTGAGAGCTTAAAAACAAAGAAGGCAAATCAACAAGATGAAATTTTCTGAGAAATCAAAAATAAGAAACTTTTTCATCTTTTAAAGTCGATCCAAGGACATACTGTATATTTTGTTCAGGTGATCCTTTTCATTTGTAAGTTGCGTTAACCCCCACACCCTTTTCTCACAAGTATGGCTACAGGTAGATCCTATTTACTTTAGTTCATCTCCAAGGGAGGTATTGGGCGTTTATACTCCCTCCAGACACGGTGTCGCGATAGAAGTGTAAGGGACTCCACGCCCTCTCCACTGAACCTAATCCGTAGCCTAACATCCATCCATCTACCTGTGCTAGCCCTATTAATTATACAGCGGGGCCGAACACTTTTTGGACATCCTTTTGGCCATTTGTTTTTTTTTTTTTTTTGAATCGCATCAGCCGTTTAGGCAACAAAGTGCAACAACGTTTTTTTTTTTTTTAATTAACAAAACTCCTGGTGCCTTTCTCAAAATTTAGTTAATTAAAAACTTTAGCATACCTCTACCATATCCCACCCTAGGCGCTGCTGTAGCTGCTGGAAGCACAAGGTTATATATTTTGATTATAATAATAGTATCGCTTAAGCCAGATTTTTATAACATTGGTAGGTTTTTTATTATTCGCGAAAGTACGACAGTGTCGAGAAAGAGCTAAATTTCTAATGAAACCAGGTAAATTCGTGTTCTATCAACTTTCAAGTAAACGTGTATGTAAGCAACATAAATGGAAACGTATAAACACGAGTCGCTGTTTTTTCTTATATCAAAAATAAACTACTACTTTATTACACATGATGAGCATTTGTTTTAAATCTCTGCTTCAGTAAAGACAATTCGTAAAACAAACAAACTTACACAACTAAATTTCTTGTTGGCACTTAACTTGTTTACAAAATTTACCATTGCTACTGTTGTATTTATAAACATTGAGAAGTAATATAGATTCACATTGATACATATAAATTATAAAAATAAATAAATAAACCTTATAACTTGCTAATCACTTTGCTACACGTTACGTTTGTGAAAAGATACTAGTGTACACTGATCGCACATTGACTTACATTAATTCTGGTTTAAAATGATGAATCAAAGCGCAAAACGCCATACCATTTCTCCAACTGGTTGTTAAGTTAGTAATCTTAACACCCGCATAGTTTTTGGTCATTTCCTTACACCATTCCAATAAATCTTGACCTAAAACGCAAATAATAATGACGATAAAACTGGTAATTATAAAAGTAGCTGTAATAACTATCTTTTTACCGGGAGTAGTTAACTTTTGGATCTTCGATTCGTTGTTTTTTAAGTCTAACGGCTGTAATTGTAAATTCACGTTACTTGGTCTTTGAAGATTATTTAAACTGTTTTCATTCTCTTCCACTAGCTTGTCAAGGTTATCTAATTGCTCTGTACATAATTCAGAATAAATATCTGTTTCTGGTTCCATGAAATCGGATTTCTTAGGTGGAGGTATAGAAATGGACGGTAAATTCGGTTTTTCAGCTAACGGTGAAAATGTCTCAGCGGTAGGTGTTTTGTCATCTCGTGGAAACGACTGTATACTACTTACTAAAAATAAAAATATAGATTACAAATTTATTTTTATATATTAGTGCTTAGTATACAACTACAATCCCGAAGAAAAATAATTGCGTAATGTTAGGTACAGGTAAAAAACACATTTACGAATTCTTTTTTTCCAGAACAGCTCTATGGGTTTTGAAAATAATTATAATCTTCCATTTAATTACTTAAGAGTTAAATTTCGAAATTTTGCTAAATTTAGATTTGCTTAAAGAATTTTATGTTTCAGAAAGGACCTTTTCGTGCATACATATTTTTTTTGTTTATTCATATTATTGTAATACGCCAATACTTTAATTGCATAACGGATTGTGGTATTGATCTAGTTACTGATCGTCGGTTAATCACAACTGACAGAGAAAAATGCAGAAGGGAACGATGATATAGAGTCTACCAGTCCTTAACTAATGCAGAGTGCATCTCCTGTTGAAGATAAAAAGTTGCCACTACCTACAAGTAGGTCAGATCCAGTCCAATTTTTTAAGGATAATTCCATAATCAGATATAACATTACATTATCGGTTACAAAGTGACGAACAAAACTACACGCAGTGATGTTCTTCATAAGCATTGCAATTTTCATAATTCAATTTTCTTAACAAGTAAATGTTCTAGTGCATTCCTCCGTATACACTACCGTCCATATTAGTTCGGATGCCCTGTAAAATTTAAACTCTACTAAAAATACTATAATTACGTTTATATATAAATAACATATTTATATTAGGTCCTTTATGAAGTCTACAACGCAAACTTCCAAGAACATAAATTAGGAAATAATTAATGTTATTTTTTATGAGTCAATGTAGTAATTTTCAGAATAATCCTCATCGCCACAAATAGGATTATCTTTGAGATAATATTGCAGGTAGTAAATTTGCACAACTCTTTGGGGTGGGAGCAGACCATCCGAAGGTTTATTACTTATTGATAAATGCTTTAGTTTCTAAATAAACCTGCTTGTACGTGCGTTAGTGTTAAGAGCGTATGTTTTTGTGTGAACCTAGTTAAAGTTATTAAAATATCGAAAGAAAGGTTGACAAGTTTAGAAAAGCGCTCTGTAATTGTTACTTTTCATCAACAAGGTTATTCGGTGCATCAAATTTCCGAGAAAGTACATGTTAATAAATCGTTTGTTAGTGATATCAATGCACGATGCATTTTATACACACATGCCGACGATGAGTGTATAAAATTGCTGAGCAAACGAAATAGGAGAGTAACAGCACCAGAAATTGCCGCCGAAATGAATCGCGACCGTGCAAGGGAAATTTCTGTTACTACAGTGAAAAGAAGATTAAAAGCTGCAAATCTTCACGACCGCATTGCAAAAAAAAACTACTTCGCCGGCGAAACAAGCAAAAACGGCTACAGTGGGCAGAAGCACATACAAATTGGATACTCGACCATTGGAAAAGGGTGCTATGGACTAATGAGTTCCAAGTTTGAGGTGTTCGGACAATCGACGCGCGTTTTTGTAAGAGCGAAAGGCGAAAGAATATTGCAAAATTGTGTAGTGCCAACTGTCAAGCAAAGAAGAAGTTCTGAACTTGTTTGGGGTTATTTTTCCAACGCCAGTATAAGAGACTTGAAGCGAATCGAAGGTATTTTGCGAAAAGAGGGTTATTTAGAAATACTGCAAAAAACTGCAATACCATTGGGTAACATCTAATCGGCGAAAATTTTGTATTCCTGCATGATAACGATCCCAAACGCTCAACAGTGATACGTAAAAATTTCTGAAATGAGGAACAAAATAATGGCACTTTACATATAGTGGCATGGCCGTCACAAAGCCCCGATTTAAACCCCATCGGTAACCCACGTGTGGACCATTTCGCAAGAGGAATGGATTAATATGCCAAAGTCCTGGAAGTCCTGGAAAAACTAGTGGAGCGGATACCTCCGATTGTGAAAGCTGTTCTTCGCGCAAAAGGAAGTTTCTTTGCTGAACGGAATGTTTAAGAAGTTTTTGTTTATTATTATTATCGTATTTCGTTGTTTATTATTATTATTGTGTTTATTATTATCGTATATTTTATTTATATACGATAAAACTGTTTTGTGTATTTTCTTTTTCTTTCATCAAACCATCAAGGCGATTTATACTATTTTTATATGTTGATGTATATTTCCTTACAATCATTTGTTTAAAATAATGTAAAGCATAGAACTAAAGACATTTAACTGTTAACGTATGTTAACTCATTGTTATAGGTACGATTGCTTGTGAAACTGTAGAGATAGTATTTAGTATATAGCGCAGTCTCCAAAATGACATTGTACATACCTACCGTATAGTTCGTTAGGATATTATACTGCTATAATATAATAATAATATGCTTATACAGTTAATAACAATGAGTCAATATGGATTAGAAACTCAATACCAGCATATACCAACAATATCGTACCCGTATGGTATGCAAACGTTGACTTTATGTTATATTACAATCGTTAGTCGATTGTGTTCAAAATTAGTAGAGTAAATGATCTCCATATCACTCGCCAAAGGCGCTCTAAGTTCCATCTTAAGATCATATTGATGTCGATAGCCAACCTTGCTTAGATCAGTGTCGAATGTAAAGCCAACGCTCGCCCAATGATCAGATAAATATGCGAGAACGTTGTGAGCCAATGTTCAGCCAAATGCGTAAAATGTTCACGCTTTACACATCGACATCGCTGGAGACGTTAAGCGATCTGCGATCGGAAACCAACGTTGCAGCGATTGTACTACTAACGGTACCATTGCGGTAATGTATTTGTATATAAACGATATTTGCAAAAATTGATTACATCACGTTTTCGGTATAGGATATTATACAAAATGTATAATACAGTATGTTTAAAAACAGTGAATGTTACTTAAAAAATACAAGTGATCTTTCTTGATCTAAATCGAACAAGAAATCTAGTTAAATAACCACCAGTATATTTTCGTCAGTCCCGTTAAAAAATCTTATGAAGAAAAAGAATTCTGAATAATTCTGAAACTTTAAAGTTATATATTATCTATTTGACTAAAATATTTTTATTAACGTTACGTTTCCAGTTAAATCGGAACACACTGACATCTTTGTTACTTTAAATGGAAATACAGGACGTTTTTCCTTCGGTTTTGTATTCAGCTCATAAAGTTTAAGGTTATTTTTATCAAAGATTCCCATTGCTATCAGTCATTGTTTTAGAATAACTTCAATTTTCCCTGGAAAAACATACAGAACATAATGTTGAATAACAAAGAATCAATGCGACGTTTGGCACGATAACAATCCCTACCAGTGATTGAAAGGTCTCTGGATTCGAAATCAGCAGAGTTTTTATTTAATTATCGTTGTAAGCGATGCTGCCTACAGCTGTAAACTATAACCCGTTGCTTCGCCCAAAACCAACATAATACGCAAGAAAAGTTCGGAAAAATATACACATACATTCGCATGTCATAAATGCTTCTAATCTACTGCACTTACCGCTTAAAGGCGTGCTAGCAAAATCCGAGCCTGATAAGCTATTTGTCATTCGCTGTACTTGCTGCGTAACTTCATTAAGTGTATTTTTAATAGAATTTTCACTTAATGAAAAATCTTCATCTTCGAAATCCTCTAAGGGAGCTATGTCACTGTTGTTATTTACAGACATCAAAGATGCTATCGATTGCATATCTTCATCGCTAGATAAAAAAAAATATGTTAGATTCTGAATAATTATACAAAAAAAAAAAAAATAAGAGCAGTTGACAAGCCCACCCGTAAGATGCGTAGTGCAGATCTTAATTGACATTAACGCTTCGCTAATCTGAAAGGTCTCTAATATTGACGTAACGAGTAGAATATTTTCACTAGCTAACTCGAGTTGAATATTCAATTTGAAAACTGAAATTATTTCGTTTTCGATTCGAATTGGACTCATTTAAATTTATATGTTCTAATTATGTCGAGCAATGACAAGTCACGATCACTTATTAGCCAATTTGCAAGCTTTGGAGATTATTTAATTATTTCTTTCATTAAAAGACAAGTATTTAGCCCTCCTCTAGTCGACACACATACAGAAAGCCCATGAGACAGTGAAAAATTGCAATACGACTTCATGGCAAAAATTATACGTGAAATGCTGCAATCTGGCTATTGGTGGTAAATTATGATTCCGTATGATGTGACATTTAGAAATGAGAAAAAAAGAATATACAATATTCTTTGCGCTCTAAATATATAAAGAAAATTGTGTCTGTTTTTGAAGCAACTCACATATTCTGAACAATAATTACACTGACCAACAAGGTTTTTACCCTAAGTTAGTAAGTGATGAAACTGAACAACATATATAAAGTAAAAATAATTCGAAAAGCGGCAACATTGGCTTAGCTCTGGTTACAGAGAAAATGCAGGTCGAGACTTGTTGCAGACGTGACTTGACTCGTTCACTCAAGAATGTATAAATTTGCACTGTTATGCTTTAATCTGATTGGTTGATAGGATTTAGGAAGAGGAATAAAACTATACAAGAGATACATCTTTGACTGAAATAGCCTAAAAGCAGTTTTGTTGCATAATGGAAACCATTATCCTTCTATTCCGATGTCATGCTGTTTCTATGAAAGAAACTTAAGAAAATCTGAAGATTTTATTAGAAAAGATAAAGTACAAAAACTATTCCTGGAATATTTGTGCAGATTTTAAAGTAATTGTAATTATTTCGGGTATACAATCTAGTTACACCAAATACTGTTGCTTTTTATGTCTTTGGGATAGTCGTGAAAGGGAAAAACATTACCATAAGCAAGAGTGGCCACTGCGACAAGAGTTTGTACCAGGAAAAGACAATGTACAACATCAGCCTCTAGTAGAAAAAGAAAAGATCATAATACCACCTCTCCACGTGAAACTTGGGCTCATGAAAAACTATGTAAAGGCGCTAGATCTCGAAGGTGAAGGTTTTAAATACCTTCGTGAAAAGTTTCCAACATTAACACATGAGAAACTGAAAGAAGATATTTTTATTGGGACTCAGATACGAGAAACAGTAAATGATGAAATTTTTTAAACCAAATTAACAGCGTAGGAAAAAATAGCTTGGCTCTCCATGGTACAAGTTTTTACGAATTTCTTGGGAAACAAAAAAGCTGACAACCATAAAACTTTAGTAATGGATATGTTACAAGCATTTTACGCTGCAGGCTATATGTCCCTTAAAGTGCACATTCTACATTCTTACTTGGATTTTTGTCCGGAAAATATGGGCGACGTTAGCGATGAACACGGTGAGCGCTTCCACCAAGACATCATGGGAATGGAAAAACGGTATCAGGGAAAATGGAATCCTGTTATGTTAGCAGATTACTGTTGGATATTGTTTACAAGAGACGGAGCAGTATTGCTTCAAATTATAATAATTTGAAATATACATTAAATTATGATCTAATCTAAAAAACCTTTTCATTTAAATTAAAAAAAAAAAATCGAGCTAACTTGACTTGAAAGCTTGAGAACCTTTTATTAAAATGAATGTTTATATGTTTTCTATTGAAATTAGTATAAATTATTTTATGGCAAAATCAAAAGTTGAAATTTGTTGGCCAGTGTTATTGTTCACAAGAATATGTTTGATTCGAATAAAAATCTAAACGATCTATTCCTTTTCGGAATTCGATCCGTTTGTATAGCCATTGTAAAATGCAGAACATTTTTATCTCATTATCTTTTTTCCTTTTTACACGTTTACTTTCATGCATTGTACCAACACTTCAAGTTGAAACTGTTAGTTGTTGGAAAGGCAAATAAACCTAGAGCATTTAATATAAATTCAAACCTTTCCGTTATGTACATAAATCAATATAAATATAAAAATCAATATAAAGGTAGGACTACAATTGATCTTTTTCATAAACGGTTTCAGTTATAAAGAACATCATGGATTTGAATTAGCTCCGAAAGCACTACATAGCTTACATAATGCTCCTAGGCACCCCACTATACACGGAACATCAAAGAGTTGAAGCAATATTTTTACTATTTCCCTTACACGTGGGATCGGGATCATAATATCGGGATGAAAATTTTTCATACATACATATTACCTGGATAAATATTTTAACTCAACGTGAGAAACGAAATGGCATCCATTCACTTCTTTTAATCGCGGCTGCTCGGATAATTCTATCTTTCAAAATATAACAAAACAAAAATAATTTGTTATTCTAAAAATGTCATAATGCATGTTTATGCGAACACCGACCGATTCTATGATACTTTATGACTTTTGACATTATAAACAACTACATAATATTAAATTTTACTAACAGATGTGACAACTTTTTAACGAAAGACATTTAATTCACATTATGACTAAGATACCACTGCATTGTATTATAAATTGTTACAGGAAAATATTCCGTTAAAATTAACGATTCTCGTTTCCCAGAATTGTCGTTAACTGGACTAACACAAATCTCCTGACACCGTCGCCGCGCAGATCATAGTTTATAAAACTATATAACAGGTTTGTGGGATTTATATGTAAATAAAGTATACCACATCAAGTATACACAGAATAAGTCTTTGGTATGGAACTTTTACTCTAAAAGTGATAATTAGGGCTGTGTCTTATCCACTATGACCCATACAGCTTCGGCAAACTGCAGTCGTTCGATTTTGATATACATACACGATCGAGATCTTACCAGTCAATACTACTTGCACAATTGTTTATCTGATCTTCATCATGAAACCCGCGCAATTTTTGCTATGTTTATTGTATATCAAACATGATGTAATATTACACTTAATAAAATGAAAGCAATATATAAATGTAAGTTACCTTCAGTATGACTTATTCACACTGATTAGCACATTTTTTTTTGCGTTAAATATAGAAAAATTCTTCGACATCACAATTAATGAGAGAGATGCATTCAAAAAAGAGATATAAGATTACTGTATCCATCCAAAAACTTTTTACTATACTTAGAACGGAATTAATAGCAAAAAGCAAAAAGCAAAAATTACATTATATCTTTCAGTGTTTTTAAAATATCTATTATTCGTATTTTGCAATGTTTATTTCTTTGACCAAATATCCAAAATGAAATATTCAACTCGTGATATCACTAGTATCTATATCCGTGTCCCATACTATTTTTATACAAGCACGGTATATTCCTGAGAAAAACTATACATAACATTTTTTGCGGTCGTAATTTTTAGCCCACACAAACCTTCGTCGTCATTTGCAAGCGAAAGCATTTCTGATTTTAATTGCAAGAAAATGAGCGCAACTTTTACTAATCAAATAAAATGTTATTCGCTTCCAATTATGATCATTATTAATTATGATCATCTATTATCAGAATATTCCATTATACCCATCACTTCAAAAATTATAATATCGAAAAACATTAATAAGTTCTACAGTATACACTGTAAACGTACGTACGTGGCTTTTCCTTCTTTAAGTAGCACACAAGACAATGTGCAATCCAATTTTGCGGAAACAATTTTCTTGGTTGTTGGTTTGAAATGTAATTGCAATTCGTGCTGTTTTGAGTCACCACCTGCGTATATTCCCATATTAACGTGCATGACGGCAAGATGCCGTCGTTTTCCAGTCGTTGACACCTAAAATAAAAAGCAAAGCTTATTTTTTTACATATCTGATGCTTTACGCAAGCTTCAGTATAATGTATAAAAATTATTGATAAAATAAATTTTGCATTATTACAGATAAAATCTTTTGCCATTAATTTGTTCCTTTACTACTAAGATCCTGTATTTTACGCAAAGAATACTAAAGGTGTAATAATGGAGCTTTAATTAACATTTGATTGGTTACATTTCTCTACACTGTAACACTGTTTAAGTGATTTATACACGTGAGCTATGCTATCGGTACCAAACTTGGCGGCTTTAGCTAATTTAAAACGTGAGGTTAATACTATTTGTTCTATCTCATTTCACCATTCATAGTTTATTAATCTATTATTAAAAATGTGCGATATGATGAGTTTCTATTTGGTAATACGTTTTTTGAATACCAAGCTTTTACTCTATATTTTATTTTTACCTATACGCGATAAAAATTCGAGTCTCTAACCTGCGTTTACCTGTATTCTGTTATTGTAGCCTGGTTTTGTTTTTTCTCTGCTCTGTCCTTACTTATTTATGAATAGTTGCACAATAATTGCAGCTCAGTTTTAAAGAATATTTAGTTTGTTAAGTGCTGTATGTGTAATAACGTCTATAAATCATCACGTGCCAATTTTCCCAGGTTGAACAAGTTAAAGTTAATTCTAACTGCTGCTGGGCTTGCTCTAAATTTAATAACGATTTAAATAATCCGAAACCACCCATTACCTCCCTTCGGGAAGAAATTAAAGATCTAAAAGCATTTAATGATATTCAATCAAGAGCTAATACATTTATTGATAGAACCTAAGAAATTGGTGGTGGAACGGTAGGCGTGAGTAAAGTATAGTTGTTTAGTTTTACAAAGTCTAGTAATTGTTCTACTAATTATGAAATAAAAACAGGTAGTAAACTATAAAGCATATATTCCTTTCCCTCGAGATTGATATTGCGACCTTTACTCTATTCGATTATGAAAATATAATCCTTCAAAAAGAAGTACCTCGACATCCGATTAAAGTCTGCCTTCCATCTAGAGATAGGATTGTTAACACGCTAAAGAAATGTATACCTACTCATGCTCCTTCTAGATTTTTGAAAATTATTTCGTGTAACCAACCACCGATGCAATTCGAGATCCGCACATACGTCAAAGCAGGGCTGTTTCAGAGACGAACATTAAAATCAAAGAAATCCCAGAGGTCGGAAGACTGAAAACACTTCAACAGAGAAACGTTAAGTTATCTTCTTTGAGGGTTTGTGTAGGGAAACCAACAACTTATTTACTTCTGCTCTTGCCTTCCATTGCGACATCATCTGCCTTATGGAATAGTTCTATTTATAACAATGATTTACTTCCTTGGTTTTATAGCACACTGCGAAGTGATGGTGATCTTTTCCTTTTGTTTTAATAATTTATAAAATAATGCAACCAATATTTCTGCTGCAATTTCTCTTGTAAACTAACTAGCCTATAAATGCTGGAATCTTTTTCTATGTGACATTGGTATACCGTTCGAGTGCCTTACAATACGTCGATGATACTCTAACGATATGATAATCTGATAGCGCGCTATGACCGCACCCGCCTCCTTCTTTCTATGTCCGAATATTGCCGACTACTATAAGCGACCCTATGAGCAACGATTAAACAGTACACACATATATACCTCCTAACATCCCGTTAAATTCAACCTCAAAATGGGACTTGTACTCTATGCAAAAGCCAACATATCGTTCAGAAATCGACATCTTTGCACATCTTGCTTTAAAAGATAGAAGATCGATTAGAAAAAAAAACCTCATGGGCAAGCCGCCCAATCACAAATTTAACAAACGTACTTTGAATGATAGGGAGAAATCCAGCACTAATCTGATTGCCTTTGACCCGATGGTATTCTGTTGCTGTTTGCAACACTCTACATTTATGGAAAATATTTAGTCGAGGCGTAGACTTCTAGCACAAAATACTAAGTATGAAGACAGAGAATGCGCTAGTGCTCTGGATCCCATACCTGTTTTTTAGATTTTAGAGGATTTCAATTTTCCTAAATTTCATGAGTTCGTTCCATTTGTCTATGAAGGTAAAACTATTTCTTTTAATGGATTTTATTGATTTTCTCGGCTTCGCGCCATACAATTTCATATTTAACACAGACTTCTTGTTTTAACACTATCAAATTTAAAGTGTACCTTGAGAACTACAAAAGGAAGTTTCAACACATTAGACGATCACTGAAGGCTGAGATATTCTTGCCGCATAAAAACTATATTTCTGCAACAGAGGATAAAATAACAGATCCAAACGCCTTGAGGAAATATGTTCAATCAAAAAAAAAAAAAACGCTGAAGTGAAGGCACTAAAAATTTATAGCAAGCGATGATAATAAATTTTCTCGTAAAGACTAATTCACTTTATTGAAACCTCTTTCCAGTTTTCAAGGAAAGCGATGCAGCTAATATCAAAAATTATAGGCCTATTGCCATTGTGCCAGACGCTTCCAACGTTTTTGAACATGTACTAGAAAGAAAGTCATATCAAACTATATACAACCTCACACAACAATTTATGCCTAGACTCACTACTGTAATAAATCTTGTAATGATTACCAATGAGATATACCCGGTATTGGATAGTGCTGGACAGCTGAATATTATATACACTGATTCTTCATGAGTGTTTGACACAAGTAACAATCTCATACTCTCGTAAAAACATGCGAATTTTAATTTTCACATTTGTTCCATCATTTTTAAAAAGTTACCTACATCACAGACAAAATCACGTTTACTACAATGGTTACCACTCCAATAACTATTTGGAAACTTCTGGTCGCGACAGGGATCCAATCTAAGCTTAACCACTGTCAATAACTGTAAACAATTTAATCATAGAATTGCAATCCTCAGCTTTGTCATGTGTTTCACCAGGAATTATTGTTAATAATTTCATTTTCCGTTAAGCAAAGACAAGGGTAACTTTCAACAACTACGTTTTTCTCAACATATCCGTAATACAAATGTGGGCAGCTACTGGGATGATTACACAAATATGTAAAATTTGACACCTATTTTTTTTATCGTACCCTGTCTAATTAACAGTTGTTATTTTAGTGGTCTATTGTGTGTACTAATAAAGACAATATTTAAAATGGAATCGGAATGGAAACACAAGAATGGGACAAATGTTCGGAGTGGCCGCGTTCACATTCCATACAGTTTGAGAAATTGGCGACGGAAAATATCAAAATTTGTTCCTTTTTTCTGTAATAATCCCAATCCACATAAATAGTATTACACCAAATGAGATTGTTTAGAGACGGTAAATTATACATATACACAAATAACTTTTCATTTGTTTTGTGCGTCTTGTGTTTATTAAAAGTACCCTTGGAATTTTTTTAATGATAAAGTATTGATTTATTAATACAAACTAATTTTTCTCATGTAGGATCACGGTTTGGTTTCTGTTGAAACAAGTCTGGTTATTATTATCTGTCAAAGAATAAAAAAAGAAGAAAAAAAACTGTCCATCATACATTAAGATAGAGAAACCAAAATTAAATTGTCTGAGAATGAGTGCATCGAATTGTCAGTAATTGTCGGATTCGGTGATCGCAGAAGGACCGAAGCTTATTGTGTGTTTAAGACATCCAGAGAGATGTCGGCAGATCTACAATATCGCGAACAGTACATTGATTTGATGAACTAAAAAGTGTCTAACTCTTGGAAGACCAAAAACAGTTACAACTCATGATACTACAAGTGCAACACCACAAACTTCAATCAGGCGCAACAAATCATGATGTGTTTGAGGAATCGATAAGAGATATTTAGTACCCTATGTATCATCCATACAAACCACATTTAGTTCATGAACTCAATTTTGATCGTAGGAATATATTTGGAGAAATTATTACTGATAACTGAAGCTGATCAAAATTCTGTAAGAAACATTATTTTTTCAGACGAGGTTATATTTTTCTGTAAGCAAGTATAACTGTAGATACTGGCACCCTGCTAATCGCCATGTGAACTATGCTAGGCCTTCCTGTCAAAAAGAGTGGTTCAAAAGAAAGAACATTTGCGCGTAACAACTAAGAAACTCATACGCAATTTCCAAAGAAACTTAGCATTATGGAATATTGGACATCAGATGGCTCTTTATGCATGGTACATCAATAATATTAAATGAATTAAATCCTCGAATTAGAATTACGATCATTGCTCCGGCGTACATGGAGAATGCACTGGACGATTCTATTAATGGACTAAGATGTTGTAAAATGTAAGTGGACAGCAATTTGAGCAGTTATTGTAATTTTCTTCAATTAAGTAACTCAATTTTCAATTACTTTGTTCTATTCACTTGAAGAATCCTAGCCACTTAATTTTACAATAAACATATGATATACCGTATTGTATTTATAGATCAATTACCTGCCAAATAACACCAAACTAAACATAGGTTGTCATTTTAAAAAAGTACAAAAAAGCTCCCTCTGACAAACACAAGTCGCACAAAACTAATGAAACTCGTATCAAAATATGGGTATTTATGTATAATTTACCCCACCATTCGTCAAATCCATGTCCATTTCTACATAGTTCCATTTGGCGCAATACTATTTACCCACCCTCTACGTTCATTTATAAAAAAAAAACGCATCAATTCATGAAAGATATAACCAGTGGTAAAGTAAACTACACGTTGCATATATGTTATAATATGTATCCCTGTAGCTCTAGCTTAACGTTGTCTTCTTATTAGCTGAAGATCTGTTAGACGAATGAATTATTATGTGGTTTTCAATTTAATTACAAATGTTACGAAAGACTTGATTCTAAGGGTAGATAAAAAATAAGAATACAAATGACGAAACGACGACTTGACCTTAGGCAGACAGATCGGCTGCACAAATCTTTTCTAATATCCTTAATTTAACCAAACTGAAATGACTTTCATTTAAACAATTAGATTTCACAGTCAATTCCTACAAGCAATGCCCACATGTTATAGTTTTTGTTTCTAGACTTAAAATATACATATAAGATTGCACAATTGCTGCCATAAATATAGTTTGAGAGAAAAAGAAAGAAGGATGATCGAACATTATAAGAGAGTAGTAAAGGTATCCCGTTTATTGAATATTAATCAACAGTTAAAATTGCTTCTAAGAAAAATTGGTTTTTGAATCTCTTCTAGCACGCGAATCGAAAAAAACTTTCGCTCGGTTTTTGAGATAATTTGAGATTTTTGCAAAGTACCATGGCTTTTTTAAATCAAATTTTATTCTGCCATGACTTTCGGTCATGTTTCTATGTGATCTAACGTTTATTTTCGAGTTTGCACATGATTTTGTTAGAAAGTCCTACAAACTTATTGAAATTTAGAATATACAAATATAGTGTTTGTTTATGGTTTTGTCATGGGAATGCTACAACTACTGTTGAAGAATATTTTTGAACATTTATTATTATTTATTAACACTACGATTAAAAAAAATTTAATGTATAGAATGTTTTTACATCATTACGTCTATAATACACTGCCAAAGATATTCCTCCAAAATTACCCTGTATATTTTCCAAGAAGCTTCTCTTTAAACATTACTTAATTACTAAAATCAATCCTTATTCAGTAAATTAAACATAAATGCAGGTTATTTTTTAATACATTTTTTTTTCTAAAGATATTCATTATCCTATCAAATTTATTTTAGATTGGCCCGAAGTGACCATAATCTTCCTGAACACAAACTAACACAATTCGTTGATTTTGTATTGAACAGGTACTAACACTACGGAAGTAATACTCTGTACAACGTCCAAGTTGTACATTGTGTTAAGAAATTCATTCAAAATGTTCTCATAAACAGTTCTGTTTAAGTCATATTTTTTAATAACTTTTGGCACTGCTAAAAAAAACTCGATAACGATATTTTTCTGCTTATTATCACTATTATACGTGCATTTATACGTGCTTGTTAACTTAGTATGAAATACGGAAGAATATGGAACATAAGGTTCGCTGGACGGTCATGGTGGCTCGGATGACCGCTGAGACCTACTCCCATACGCTGTCCCAGTCCCATGTCATAACTCTCAAGGCTCGATACAAAATAAAATTGAATATTGCCACGTTCTCCGCGTCTTCGTCTGGCTCTCATGCGACCATTATGCATCCCTATACGAAATCAAGACTCGTCACTTTCACGTTTCAGCACATTTGCTACACCACTCCTGCAGAATCGGTTTCTTTGTGTCATTTAGCGAAGGCGGCTCCCAGTTTCTCTTCGGCGACTTTTCCACTCTTTCGTACCCCGCGACTAATAACAGATCATAATAGTTTCGTAGGCAGTTTCCTTAAACGAAAAATCACCTTCGCACAAGCCAACAAGTCGAATTCGCTCAATTAGCGGCACTCTAAGCGTAATCCACACTCTAAGCGTAATCAAAGACTCAAAAGTATGACAAGTATGACTTGATTCATCGCAATAAAGTTACAATTATTTTGTTTGAATACCCATACATATTTGGCAGGTTTGTACAAAAAATTCACACCTCGTATACCTAGTATACAACTTATATACCTTTTGTAAATTTTTTGTAATGAACATCTTCAATTTATGGCTGCGTTTTATGCATTTAATGAAAAACTTTGATGATGAAGTCTCTGTAACAAATTCTGCGAAAATAAATATTTAAAAGAATTAAAATAAAAATAAATATTAAATTGAATAAAATTTGAACCATCACTCTAATAAAAATCTCAAATTATTTCAAAAATTAAATTAATAATAAGGAAAAATTAAATTAATAATAAGGAACGTTGGAGAAAATTAACGTAATTTAAAAAAAGGCAATATTATGCAAGCCGAAACTAAACTTGTGTAAAGTGTCACGAAAACTGAACACTCCACACACTTGAACACAATTTTATGTTGAAAAGGAGTTAGGCGAATACACTACATATACCTTACAGGTTGATTAAACTAAAGGTTGATTGAACGAAGAGAGTATTATAGATCATAATTAATGCTAGTTACTACAGTATTTAATAATCATTGGTCAAGACTTTAGTCCATATCTAATAATCTTATAACTCTACAATTCAATCATATAACATAGTTTTACCAAAAATAAAATTTCAAACATTATTAATCTCTTTATATATGTAAAACAGTTATAAATATGTTAAAGATACTTTTATATTATCACAGGAAATTTGTATTTCCTGCATATGATTACAAACATGCGGTAAACTTCTCACTACTGCGTAAAAAATCTGTACAGTATAATTTGGAAATTAGTGTAAAAACTGTAAGCAGTAATTGAGGAATTAATTGATTTCAAACTATAAATTCCTATGTAAATAACTTTTCGCTACTTAACAAAAACAATAAAGACTACTGATACTATACATATGTAAATTATATTTCAAACTCACATCTTCAATAATAAAACTCCAATCTTTCTCTTCCAATGTCTTTGTCCTTGGATCTCTGAATAGTGTAACATCCACTTGTTGATTTTCTGGCAAAGACCAAACAACAAGAGCTTTATATGGATTTTGAAGTGTTGGTTCCCATTGCATAGGTTGCGACACTACTCTTCTTGATCGTCGTGACCAAACCACAGACAATTTATGTGGTTCCCTAATTCCACAGTAATTTTTTAAGAAAATTATAATCTTGAAAAAAGTATACTTACCATTTAGGTGTAAACTCAACTGAAAGTTGATGATAAGACACAGTAAATTGAAACTTTGCTGCTTTTTTATTTACCCTTTGTAATCGCTTCCAGACTGAGCCCATAATTTATTGAAAACTAAAATAAATATAACTTCAGGAATCAAGTAAATTTTGTGAGTAGTGTAAAAATTTCATCGTATAATTTGAAACAAATACATGATATTATTTCTAGAAGTGAATAGTATATAGAAATATTCACATGTGAACATAATGAAGTAAAAAATATTAAGTTAGTAAACTGAAGATTTGACGTTAATAATAAAATAACCTTGTCAATGATTCACATAATACGGGGGTCAACAAATATCAAATTGGAAAAAAATACTTAGTCGAACTGCTACTAGTACATACCTCCAATAGTAAAATCACTTAGTACGACATTATAACAAAGTGAATTTCTATATTTGTTGTTTTATTTAAAATTACATAAAAATAACAACCAAATGACAATGAAAACTACATTAAACCTAAAATGGCAGGATGACGGCCAATTTCAACTTTTAAAAAATGATCTCTATATCATTGATCTAAATAAAAATGTTTCAAACATTTATGGAACTCGTAGTTGATCTCTTCGTCATGAGGTTGCGCTTCAGTCGTCCCACCACGAATTGGAACTTATAGATTCTAAACATAGAAAAGGTAAGAGAAAGCAAGGCCGCTTACCTTTTCTAACTAGTTATGAGTTTCAGAGTCATCTAAAAGTGAACTATGGCTTTAACCTATAGTTAGAGTTTGAGATAGGTTTTTTTCTATTTTGCATTCATTACGAAACCGAAATGATATATATGCGCATTGAAAAGAGACCTATTTAAATACGCAAAATTTCATTTCTTATTTGATATTTATTTCTATCACATAACCTTATTCTACATAGTAGTAGGCTCAACTCATTAAATATTATCTATATCACCATTACTAATCCTATTATTATATATGTTTATAATAGCCATACTCGTTTCTTGTTCTTTTTTTATTTATTCTTTATATTTTAAATTAAATTTATCACTTTTTTAACCGACAAATTTAAATTTTCGAAATGTGAGTATGAACAACTGCTTATGAAATTGTCTATATGTAAATGACATTTAATTAAGAAGCATAAAAAGCAAAATAGAAATAGTAATATAAAGCTCCATAAGAGGCTTGTCACATGAATCCAAGTTTAGCAATAGCGGAGAACTTTCTGAAGGACAAGTTTCGAACCACATTTTATAGAACTCTTTCTTTAATATGAATCTGTAGTGAATTTTCTTTTCCAATGCTTTTAAATGTTATAAATAATGAATAAAACTTAAAAACGCGTACTGTTTGTATCACTAACGTTTTCTTCATATATTCAATACTTAATAACAATAGAAAAGAAAATATATTTTACAATAAATGTCCGTCGTTATGTAGGCGTTTATTTCTCTATCAAAATAGATTCCTTTAGTGTATTTATTTCTAATAATTTAATATAATAAAGCTTGCATAAATACCGTAATAAACAGGTTAATCTTAGAAGAAACATAAAATTATTAAAAATTAGATAATGGCACCTGGTAAATATCTTTTTTTAAAGAAAGTATTGAAAAAATTGCAAATACGAATTTGTGAATAATAATAATTTTAAATTGTGTAATTAATAACATAAAATACATTGCTACTACTAACATATTGAAAAAGATTATGTTAATAATTTAACCTTTTCGTTGAAATTAGTTAATATGTACATGTATTAATATTTGTCATAATCCATTTCGGCATTTTTATTGTTGTGGCGACTTGAATTTGTAAAACAGTCTTTTAATATCCTATGGAAAAATTGTACATTTCACATGCAGAAGCTAAAAATTTTTCTTTTCCTTGCAATGCAATTAATTAGACTATTTTTTAAGTTTGGTAAATAACATAACTCTGGCATCACCTAGAACAAATAATACCATACTTGACCAATTAATTTTGAAAAGTTTGTTAACACGTAGCAATGGGTCCTTATTAAATTTTTAACATTGTAATAATATGTATTCTGGAGGTTTAGTTTCAGATAATAATTCCAAAGTGTACATTTATTTCAACAAATAAAAGTTAGTTACGTGGACTTTACAATAGTAACAGTTGTTTCTACAGCTTAAATATAACAAACTCGCGGCAGCAATTTGCATGTCTGAAAGTTATTGTAGTTTCTTACACTTGGCCACGAATTGGACGTTTTTTTTTCATTGCTTTCATATTATCAGCATTTTCATCATTCGCACTTGCTTCTCTTCTTTTTCACTGCCATTTTCTTCTGCTGGTTATTCGTCTACTCGGTTTCCTTGATCTAGGTTTTCTTCGTCGACGTCCTCCTTATCTTGTGCTTCATCATCCTTTTCTTCTATGCCATCTTGATCTGTAAAATCTCCCATTTAGTCTTTTGCATTATCGTTTTCACTTTCCTTGTGGTTGTATTAATTTTCCATTTGGAACACATGAATAGTTATAACGCGTTTTCCTTTTTAACTAATTCTTTGATTCGATAAGTATCAGATGACGAAAGTATTTAGGTCACTTTTTTCAAGGACATGTCCCAATGTGCTTGACTTCCACCATACCGTTTGCCTGCGGGTGTAAGTGTGAAATATATATCAGTCGTGCTCTTCTCTTATAAATGTAGTCCTTAAATGACCAAATAAAAAAAATAAAGCTTGTTCCTCTATCATATTATTGTATCTTGTACTATTTTGTTCGAATACAAACTTACAAAAGGAATGAAAGCATCAATAATAATGAATAAATAGGAAAAGACTCTCCTGGATTTCACAAACGGTCCTAAGTTGTCTATATGTATTCTCTAGACGGATCCAAATGGCGTTGGGAGCAGATGGAGTAATTTTGGTTTTCGTCCGGCGACTAGTTTGTTCAGAAGGCACTCCGTACAACTAGCAAAGTGTCTTCTTGCGTATCGACGCAATCCAGGAAACCAATATTTTTCTTGAATACGTTGTACGGTACGATAACGCCCAACCAAGTCATGATTTTTAACTAGCAGACTTTTCTGAATCAAATTCTGCACAACGAATAGGTCTCTGGTCTTCATCATTCACTAATTCATTTTCTAGTGCAGTTTACTCGCCAGGTATAGGATAATTTATTTTTATTGTGTGACGATTCAATTTGGTGATGCATTACCATCACCAAACGAGGGTCACCGTTTTTTCTACGGACTAGCAAGGCGGTAGTAACTTCAGCAACTCATTTCTATAACAATTTCATATTCTCTTAACACATTTACCAATCGGGATATTGTTTCTCTATCTTGCATAGAAGTCTTATAAGCTATACATCTAACAGATCTTCCATCGTCCACGATATCCATTGCTATTAACTACGTACAGCCTATTCCTCATCAACCAGTCCCTATAGTTCCGGACGATATTAATTAATTACAATTGTTACACTTCAGTGACGTCGTTACTTACTTGAATCATATCTACGGTAATATCTCCCTTGACATTGTCAATATTGTCTTCACCAATATTTTTGTCGCAAATCAGGCTTTTTTTCACTTGCATTGAAAACAAATACTGTTACTAAGTATATCGATAGTCTCGATGATCTCACATCCTTTCTTGATAAATTATCTACATCTGCACTATCTACTTATATCTTAACTAACATTTTTCCCAGCTATATATATAATGATGGTTTTTCTAAATTACCGTATCCAAATAGCGGCTGACGATCTCCCTCAACATCTAACTGTGGCACTTTTTTTTAATTGTACTGACAGCACTTCCGTTATCTACAAGTGAAATACTTCCATTAAGAACAACATTCTTATAAAATTTTGTGTTGTCGTCGACTTGGGTATCATTTTTCGTTACAACAGTAGCTTTACGATCAACAATTTGCACGGTCCTTTTCGGTTTGTCATTTACTTTGCTAGAGCATTGACTAGAAGTGTGTTCTTCTTTCTTACAAACTATGCTACGGCATATGTCGGTTATAGAAACAATACAAGCCATACGTGCATCTACGCAAGGCTTAGTATTACTTTCAAACTCCACAGAGATTACAAACATTCTATATTACACCCACCAATCAATATCAGAATCCCATGTCGATCGTCCACAGAGGTAAAACGCCCTCCGGAATTAAAAATAACCTCTGCATACACCCACGATCGGGTATCATTCTGACCCCATCAGAGATTTTTATATTAGATACAGCAATCAATAACAGAATCACTTGCCGACCGTCTACGGGTTGAAAAGCATTAAAAAAAGTCCTGCGTCTACACATGATCGGGCATCAACTTTCAGACTCCACAGATATTGCGGAAATTTCAATATTACACACAGCAACCAATCCATAGTAGTAGAATCCATAGTAGGCCGTCCTCGGGACTTGAAGCGTCCCTCGAATCATCCATAAAGTTCTTGCGCCTACCCACGATCGGGTATCACTTTCTGACCTCGCAGAGATTGCGGAGATTTCGAAATCACACACAGCAACCAATAACGGAGTCTCTTGCTGGCCGTCTACGTGGGTTAAAGCACTCCCCGAAACATTAAAAATAATCCTGGGTCTACCCACAATCAAGTATTAGTATATTAAGTATAGGATTGCAAACATTTTGGTATTAGACCGCCATTCATTCAACTGCGATTTACACTTACTTTAAACTGTTATGAATATATTTGTGGTAGTAGTGAAAAAGATTTGCTGTTCCAGAAAAATAAGATGAAATTCCTGATATACTAAAGATCGCAATCTCTCATATCAATGTTCCCTACATTTTCTTTTCGGCATCCTTGTTTTCTTCTATTCATCTCTTTTAAACTTGTGTCAAATATACATCATCAAAACCTAAAAGATATTAAAAATTTACCCAAAATATTAGATTTTAGATACACTACCGTTGATAAGTATTTAGGCACCTGGATTTTTTTTAGAATTTCCAAATAAAATAGCATTTGAGTTGCAGATATTGTTTAATGGTGCTTAGTTATGGATTTAGAGGAGTTAAGGATTCCATAAGGGTAAGGATGCCTTCCTCTTGTCTTTCTTGTAAGTAATCGCGGCATACCTTAGCGGTATGTTTAGGGTCATTGTTGTGTTGAAATGTGAATTTTTCGCCGACTAGTCGCAACCCCAATGGCACCACATTATTTTCTAAGATATTTTTATACGCTTCTTTTCACAGAATGCCGCAAAACACTCCCAGATAATCAGCGCACCTCCCCCATGTTTAACGGTCGGAATAATGCATCGATCTGATCCTCGTTCTCCTGCCGACCTTCGAACAAATACACGTCTGCGTGAGCCATAAATTTCGAATTTTGACTCATCGCTCCATAACACCTTCTTCCAGTCTTCGATGGTCCAACTCTTGTGTGCTTGTGCCCGTTGATATCGCTTCCGCTTATTCTATAAGGGTTTTCTTAGCGCTACTCCTCCGTGAAGTCCAGCTTTACTTAAGCGCCGTTTCACCGTAGTCACGCTAATTGGTTCCCCGCGTCCCACATTCACCACTTCGGTCGCGATTTCTGGGCCGGTTTTCGACGATTTTGTTTGCTAATCCTTACGATTAGACGATCTTCTGCTGACGTCGTTTTTCTCGGTCGCCCACTTCTCTTTTTGTTCGATAAACTACCACTACTTGCAAATTTGTGTACGTTATAGTCCACTATTTGTCTACTAACATTTAATTCATGTGCAATTTGTCTATTGCTTTTACCCGTTCTATGATAAATCACAATTAAGGCATGCATTTCTACGAACAACTCTAGTTTTCGTCATTATAAAGAAAATATCGAACAAAAATCTAAACGCACGGATAACAATTCGCTTAACAATGCTTTCCACAATAGTAAATTTCGAACTAACACAAACTCCAATGAAATGATACAAAGAAACCTCGGATCATAAAATATAATGAAGGAATAAAACTTGTATCAAAATTCAAGGACAAACAAGTAAACAGGGGTAGCGCCGTTATACCTCAAGTATAGCTAAAACGAATTTTTATTTCTAAGAACTCACTAATCAAGTGAATCAATGAAATTTACTGAAAATGTATATAAGTATGGGGGTTGTTTGTATCTACTCTCATTATTTATAGTAGATAAATCATAAGGTGGAATTAAGAAAAAACGTAGATGGCTAAATACTTATGAACGGTAGTGTAGATCTACCCTTTAAAGTAGATGCTTCAAGCTTACTAGTAATTGAAGATGCTTTGTTAATTAGAAAGCATGTTACATGTGTAGGTACTATGTTTGACATTTCGCCGTTGTGTTAATTTCGTTGTAGTATTCAAACCTTGAGGGGATTTCTCCAGTACCTCCGGCACCTCCACACAAAGATTCAAGCTTAGTGTGTGCAAGTGCAATAAAAACACCACAGTTGATTGCAATACCTTTATTTCCTTGTACTTATCTGACATTTAAATACCAAAGTATACGGAAAGTAGTTATAACTTTTAAAGCTGAGTATACAAAATGGAAGCTGGGTTTAAGATAGAAATACAAAAAAACTAAATTGCATCGTAGTCGGGTGGTAAGGTGCCTAGCTTAATAAGTACTGATTTGTAGAATTTCTCTGGTACATTGTAAATTCCATCCACAACGGGATGCTCTCTCATCAATTTTCTCCATTGCCGTATTTCAGTCAACTCATTAATTTCAATAGGCAGACGTTCACCAATGACTATTGCCAATGTCCCGGCACGTTCCGCCCAAGGCCATAACATATAATCCACCTATAAGATTAATTTAAATTTTAGACATATACAGTGCTCGACACTTGATTACTTTCACATCGTGATTGATGTAATTTGGTTCAAAGCTCACCGATTGATTTATACTATTTAGATTACACATTTTAACAAGATTTCGAATCGCTAACATTTTTGCCATTTTGAAAAGTTTCATTATCATTTCTATTGCGCCTCTTGATATTGCCGCGCCGAAAGTTGATGACGCAACTCTCGGCAAAAAGCTACTGGAATCAAGAAATCCCGAGAGAAATTGAATGAAGCACGTGAGTAGTTAATGTTTACCTGAAAAATATCATAAACAAGCCCGATTAGGATTTGCTCGCAGTCATCGTGAGGGTAGACAAGTAAAAAAAAACGGTTGTTTTCGGTGACAAAGAAAAATTTAATTTGGATAAACCTAATCGGGCTTCCAATATAATTTTTACGAGTTGAGATTGGCAGAATGACTTTTATCACGTTGTCATGCTCGAGCTGGATTAGTAATGGTTTGAGGTGCGATTTCAAGTCGAAATACAGTAGCAATAGAAATTCTGAAAGGAAGACGGTTTGCTCAAAAGTAGCTGGAGTTGCTCCAGAGAGAAATCGTTGATATTGACTTGATGTTTCCCGATGAAGAATTGAAATTTCAACATGATAATGCGCTAATTCACACAGTAACAATAATCAATACATGGATGAACAACAACAATATCGATGTTCTAGAGTGGTCTGCGCCTAATTTAACCATTTTTATAGTAATTCTAACTAAAACGATAGTGTTTGTGTGGGATGAGAGTAATACAATGTTGGACACTACATATGGAAAACGCTGTTTTGAAGTCTTCGTGGGCGATGTGACAAGTTACTTTAGTAAATAAAAATGAATACGAACTTTATTTCAAATGGGATACCTATAGAATAGACTTCGTATGGTTTACGTTAATGTCGAGTAATAACGAGTCATTTTAGAGTAAAGTCTACATATTAATGGATACCAATCGATTACTAAGATCACACAATATATATTAATAACTGAATTCAAAAATGTATTTTTTTAAATAGTACAGTATTTCCAATTGCATCCCGTAATTACTATCTCTGGGGGGACTTTTAATGTTCAACATAACATAATAAAAAATTATGAAAAATCCCAAAAGAAATTAAGCAAAAAATAACAGCCCGAAATAAGGTTGTTAATCTTTTGATTTATGATTTTTTTAATAACCCTTTTACCGATTCAATATTTTTCTTAGCAAATCAATTTGTCTGTTTTCCTATTTGTAAGATGATACATCCAATCAATACACTTTGACATTCCATTCTTACACGAACAAATCATTACGGACAATTGATCAGTGTACCATTTCTGATCTGTTTTTTAAGAAAAAGATATGGAAAACAACAGCAACTGCACATCTTTCTCAAAGAAAAACGATATAAAAAGAACAATTGAGACATTTCAATCTGTAAAGGTATTAGATTGTCATCATTTCAATATATGTATTTCTGATTAAAACGTAGGCGTGTTTTTCTGATATTTAATATTAAGCTGTATCTCAGCTAGTTTAATGTTGAATTAATATCTAATTTTTCTTTGACATCAAAATTTCGTTTTGCTTTTTCTTGCAATTCCTGGTAATTGTTTCCAAAAATTCTATTTTGTTCAATATGTAAGGCTTTCATCGGTAGATTCTGAAAATTCTCTTTCCTTGGTTTACCCGATATCATCAAATTTAGCAACAAACATAATTCATTAGGTGCCAGATGTGTTAACCAGTACGCTACGGTGACCCGTGATTCAAATCTTTTTATGAACCTAGTCATTATCCTATTTAATTTAATTACATCGAATAAACCAAGAAAATAGAATTTTATTACTTTTCACGGTGTTTGGAGGTATCTATGAGGCTCCTGTAAGCTAATATTCAGCTGCATATTCGTTTTTTAAATCTCTTTCTCAATGCCCTCTATAGTTCTTTCAACTACTTCATGCATTTGCTTTTCATTTCGCTCCAAATTGTGTCCAAATAATTGTACGCTTCTTCTGAAATTGAGCTCTATCGAGTAAAGCAGTAGATTTCTTTATTTTTTATTACTACTCACTTGTTCAGAACGCAATAATCCATTAATTTTATACGAGTATTATTTATCTTATTACCTTAGAATTCATGACACAACAACAGTATAAATTTTCTCAAGATCAAGTTTTCAATCATTTGGTGCCGTCCATGAAAATTTTGTTGTATTATATCCTTATTCGTTCGAAAATATATTAATTCTTAGTTTGAACACATTAGTATTGTTTAAATAAGCATGCAATTCTTTTCGCTTTACTGCCCTTCTCACTTACATTTGATGTAGAAGAATATACACTCCGCCAAGAAAGTATCGCATAAACTAAAAAAGGGCATTTATAAACCAAGATATTTTTAAAGGGTCACAAAAAGTTTGCCTCGTGTATGTGAACTATAAAAACACTAACAAAATCATCGAACATAGCTTTTTTACTTTTTTTTTTTCTAAAAGAACACATTTAGAAAAATGCATATGTGTAAGGTTTGTTCAGTTGTTTATTGAAAGTCTTCCTATACGGACAAATTTTAAAGTGCGAAGTCAGAGTTCTGTACCAACGCTTTTAAAACTAAAATGAGCAATTTAACTTCAGAACAAGTGGCTGCTATAGTTGCTTTAATCGAAGATGGACGATCTCAAGCATACGTTGCTAATTTGATGAACATCAATCAGTCAAGTGTTTCTAGAGCCGCAGCCAGATATAGGGAAACAGGCAATTACAGTAGAAGACCTGTACCAGGTCGTCCAAGATGTTCTACTCGCCAAGATGACCGCTATTTACTACTACAAGCATTACGTCGAAGACATGTAACTGCGAGACCATTGCAGAACCACTTGGCTAGAGTCAGAAATACTCGTGTGAGTACTCAAACTATTCGGAATAGGTTACGACAGAGTGGGTTAAGAGCTAGAGTAGCTGTAACAGCCCCTCGTCTCACTAGGAACCACCGAGTGGCTCGCTTAAGGTTTGCCAGAGAACATGTAAATTGGAACATTAATGACTGGGCCAATATACTCTTCACAAATGAGTCAAGATTTGGTCTTTACACCTCAGATAGGCGTATCTCAGTGTACAGACGAGACGGTGAGCGCTATTCGCAGTGTAATATCAGACCTAGACCTAATTTCGCTGGTGGCTCTGTTATGGTTTGGGAAGGCATCTGTTTAACAGGTCGTACAGAGTTAGTACCAGTAGACAGAGGTACACTGACTGCCCACGGGTATATAACGGACATTTTAGAAGAACATGTAGTACCATATGCGCCAATTATAGGAAACGAATTCATGTTAATGCACGATAATGCACGACCGCATGTTGCAATAATCGTCCAAAAATACCTTAACGATGTTGGTATTCCAGTTTTAGATTGGCCTGCGGTAAGTCCGGACATGAACCCTATCGAGCACGTGTGGGACCTCCTTCACAGGCGGATACGAACCCAAAATGTTGCCCCAGCGGACCTGCATGGACTAGAAAATGCTCTCCGTGACGAGTGGGAGAATTTGGATCAGGCTTACATACGGAGGTTAATCGAATCTCTGCCAAACCGTATGCGAGCGGTCATAAGAGCCAGAGGTGGCAATACTCAGTATTAAAAGCTACTGTTATGACATTTTTCTTTCCAAAATTATAATTTCTTGTTTTAATAAAAATCTCAAGTATGAGTTCTTGTTTTTATTTGGCCTGTATTTTATTTAAACAATCATAGAAATTATATCTTAGAGCGCATTAAAGTATATTTACAACTTTATGCTACAAACAAAGATTATGCGATACTTTTATGATTCAAAACTAAATTATGCGATACTTTTTTGGCGGAGTGTATAAAACTAGTCATGGAAAAACAATACGTTGATGTGTAGCTTACCAACATTAAAACAACCTAAAAATTATTCAAATCTTATAAACCTTGTTGAAGAATGAAATTTTGCAATCGTAAAAAATAATGGCAAGAAAAACTTAATTAGAACACAACTATACAGGGTTACCTGTAAATAGCACTTAAGCTATCGAAATCTGAAAACTACCTATCAATGTGTTACTGAAAATTTAAAAAGAAATTTATTTGTAACATATACATTTTGTTTAAATTTTACGGCCCAAAATGCAGGTAAAGCCGATCCATATCTTTGTTTCTCCTATATTATACAAATACCGCTGATGAATCAAAGTTAACCCAGATGCAAATAAAAATCGATAAAGCATTGTAGATGCTATGAATAGTGAATAGTCTATTGAAATGTATTAGTCTGTTTATGTGTGTTTATGTGTTTACATTGAATATGTCGATAACCATATGATTTGCGTTCTTAATGTTTAAAGTTAATGCATCCGAAATGTCGGGTTTTGAGTTATTTGTAGTTATACATTCTTTTTCTTTTTATGAAATTTGTGGTGGTCCTAACAAGGACCGATCTAGGCGAAGCAGGACAAAATAATTTATTAATGTAAAAAATGTTCGAAATGTCCACCGTGAGCTCTAATACAGGCATCAATTCGGCGACGAAAGTTATTATGCACACGAGTAAAATTTACCATGTCTTCGCGAATGCGTTGAGCTGCAACATAAATGCGATTTCGAAGATCTTCGACATTTTCAATATCAGGGCGACGATCATATACCAAGCTTTTCATGTATCCCCACAGAAAAAAGTCTAATGGATTTAGATCGGGACTACGAGGTAGCCATGGAGTACGACTTCCACGTCCAATCCATTGTGGAAATCTTTGGTTCAAAAATGCTTGAATTACTCGACTACTATGCGCGGGTGCTCCGTCATGCATAAACCACAATTGTTGCCGTATCGCTAGTGGTATCTCATCCAAATACTCGGGTAATTCATCTCGGAGGAACTGTAAATAGGATTCTGTATTTAATCGTTGTGGGAGCACATGTGGTCTAAGTAGGTAATAGCCTACTAAACCCGCCCAAACATTGACAGATATCCTAACTTGCGAGGCGCCTTGGTGTATCTCGTGTGGGTTTTCGTCTGCCCAGTGGTGAATATTATGGTAATTCAAAATACCATCTCTTGTAAACGTGGATTCGTCGGTAAAGAGAATTACTGACGCAAGACGTGGTTGACGAACTTCGGTGCGTTGAAACCACTCGCAAAAGGCAAGACGGCGAGGATAATCTAATTCCGTTAATCTTTGCACGCGCTGGATGTGATACGGATGAAGTAAATTATTTTTCAAAATTCGATACACCGTCGTTTGGGACACATTTACTTGCTGGACTAAAGTTGTAGTACTTATGCCTGCTTCCGCCTCAACGATGTTTAAAATATGCTTTTCTGCTTGCTGAACTCTAAGTGATATATGACGGCCACGACCTTCGAAACGTGGAATTACTGATCCTGTTTCTCGAAGTCGATACACGGTTCTCACAATTGTCTCGGATGATGGATGCCGCCGATTGGGAAACCGTTCCGCGTACAAATTTTCTGCCGCAAGACTATTTTGTCCTGTTTCGCCATAAATCAAAATCATATCGGTGTATTCGATATTCGTATAGGATGCCATTGCAATTGCGTGTAATGACAGTGAATGCTATGTGCGTACTAAATGGATATCCGAACGCTGCTTCAGCGACTGCCGGTGATTCCCATATGTTAACTAAGACAGAGTCGGACTCGAATAAAGAAAAATCATTTTCTCGTTACTACGTGCACATAGAACCATAATATTTTGTATTTAGGCATTACTCATGCGTTTCTTTCACCTATTTTTTTTTTTCGTACTATATCCGAATAAGACTGTATATATATCACAAAAAAAATAGCAATATATGGTGTCACGTCAAACACAATCGACAATTCAAGTTGACATAAACCCGGATTTGCTTTCAATAACACTACTGAATAGCTTTGGTAATTTTCGGTGTGTGATCGAATATCTAAATATAAAAATTGCAGGTACCTTTCTCCGGTTAAATTTTTTGCAAAAAAGAATGGATCTCTAATTTGAACGCCAATAATTCCTGTCCATTCATTAACTTTCTGAGAGTACTATGAACGAATAGCCTGCATCCAATGAGTATTTACCTAAGCCATTTAAGCAAAATGTTGCTTGATTCGAAAATAAAGCATCATGGGAAAACATTGGATTTCAATTACAACTTCCCGTTATTTTTTCTCAGAATTCTTATCTACGATCAAAATCTTCTATCAACCCGTGAACAAATTGTATCTATGAAGTTTTTGAGCTTTTGAAATTTTAAAACTAAAGTGTGTTTTGCATTATAATTCAAAGCAATGTTATTGCCAGTTGTGCATCTTCATTTAATGCCACGGGACGTCTAAGTTAACGGAATTGTCGTGTTCTCTTAAAATTGGGCGTCAAAAAGAAAAAGAAATAACATATCTCTTAATGTTCGCATTTTTGAATGGAATAAAAGAATTTTTATATTTTTTATATAAAAATAAGGTGCTTAACGTATACATTTCTGAACTGCGAAATTACATCTACTATATAAATGATAGATCAAAATTCTAAAATAATGTAATAGGATACAGCAATAATTAAAAGACCACTATATCGATATTTTAGATCATTATTAGACGAATGAATCTGAATTGGAAATTCAAAACACGAAAAAAACAACTTGAAAGGGACGCGTGCGCGGGACGTAATTCAGCATGTTCACAAATTTCCATCAAATAGATCAGTTCTTGTTTGGGTCTATATAATACCCACAGTAGTCGCACTTTTGACAGGAATTAAAGGACATTTGACGACTGGTTATCGTACTGGTCATGTACGAATAACGTGTCCCTATTAATATTTGCAGATGACATCTTAATTTTCAGATATGATGAAAATATAATAAACAAGCTCAAAATAGGATTTGATGCATAAAACCTAGGAAAAATAAACATGTTTCTAAGAATGAAAATAAGATAAACTGAAGAAGTAGAAATAAGGCAAACGCAAATGATTAACAAAATACTGTGTGTAAATTCAAAATGGATAATTGCAAAGGCATACATATACTTATGAAATTAAATCTACAAATAAAACGAAGAAAAAATTAGAGATATAGAAAACTTATGCAACTGCAACTTGTTTGTTAAGCAGGTACTTGGATAAACTTAATTCACAGCTATGGCATGCAGGTAAAAGAATTCTTCATTACCATTACTTAAACGAAACAAAAAGTAAAGGATTACTATATATACAAAGTTCACAAGAAGAATTAAAGGGGTACTCAGATGCGGATTGGGCGGGTGATAGAACAAATCGTAAGGGTGTAAGCGGTGCGGCGATTTTCTACCGAAGGATCGTAATACAATGGGATATCAAGGAAACAATCCAGGGTAGCTCTATCAGCCACTGAAGCAGAATATACAGGGTGAGTCGCGAACAGTGGACTAAACTTTAGGAGTGTATTCTACAGGTGAAAAAATGTAAAAAAACTCAAATATTATCCGATTTTTATTTGTTTTATATATATATATATATAGATAAGTTATTGTGTCGTTCGTGTTGTGAATGCTGTTCATCATTAAAAAGGAAATAAGGAAATAAATAAAAGAACAAAATGAACAATAATGAACAATAAAATACTCATCCATCATCGATCATTTTCATAACTTGACTGTTTAAGCAAACTAAATTCCTAAATGTTCAGATTCGAAAATAACAGTCAAACAATCTATGAGCAAAACAAAAGCAACGGCTATAAGCAAGCATATTTTGGCCGAATGCACCGAACATATTAATTGAGATTTTTAGAAATCCATTGGCAAAAAACTATTTTTTGTTTATACATTCCCAGGCTTTTGCCTTTCATAAACACATGAAAAACAAAGATTAAAAAAAATGTCAATGTTTTCAGTATTCCCGACCATAACGCAAGCGCAGAACGCATGTTTTAATTATTATGCGCAGTGGACTGGCAACAGAAATCGCTTAGGACTCGACGGGGTTGAAGCTACTCTACAGTGCATTTATCTTTAACATAGCTTTTGCAGAATTTTATTAATTCGTAAAAGGAAATCCCAGACTATTATTTCAGGTTAAATCGTCTAATAACGATAAAAAGAAATATTTATATTCGATACCTAAATAAATTATATCATTATAATTATTATTAATATTACTATTGTCATCTTCTTTACCTATAACCTTAACCTATATCTTTAACTCACTATTAATAATTATTATTTATATTTTATTACCATACGAGTTCATGTAATGTATTTATTAGAAAGGAAAGAATAACGTGTCCTTTGTGTAGATTGTGGTAGAAAATAAACTTAAACAATAAAGGATATAGTATTATTCACAAAAATTAGATTTTCCGTGAATTTAACTAAGTTTGGTCTTCAATTCCGAACATCCTGGGTATTTCCAATGCATTCGTTTAAATAGAGCCGGGTGTTTAATATAAAATAATAAAAATTTACACTAACATATATTTGCATTTCGGATTCAGTAAAGGATATAAATATCTCTACATTTCGGCTATTGATGACAACATTATAAGCTTCTCAAAATCTGTTAAAAATAGACATGAAGCCCATATTCTCTTGATTTACTTCTTAAATAGAAGAACTAAAACGATAGTAATATACAGGATATTCCAAGTAAGGCAACGGAGTAGATGATTGCAGATGATTGTTTGCTAATAAATATTACTCTGCAAACGTCTAATTAGGCATGATACAAGATCGGTTGTTTTGCCACAACGTTTGACAGATCGAGTTCTTGAAAAATATTTTACCTATATTTTTGGAAGATTTACTTTCAAATCCGAGACCGAATCTCTGGTTTATGAATGAGTTCTCTGAAAGGGCTCCCATTGGACAGTGTTTGGGGGTTACTTAAAAAAAAATTAGTGTACACAACTCCGGTAAACGATCTTCCAGAGTTGCGACAACAAAACTGTTGTCGCAACAGTTTTGTCAATTCAAGAAAAAACAGTTTTTTTTTGAAAGAGGGCGCGCCTCCTTAAAAGAAAGATGTAGATTCTGTGTCGAAATGGAAGGACAACATTTTAACTAACTTCTTAGTTGTAATGGTTTTTATGTTAAAATACAATATAAATAAATAATATAATAAAAACCACAAAAGCAAATTTATTGCTGTATACTATTACAATAAACTCGCTAATATCACGTGAACGATTTATTTATGGTTATAAGATTTTTTACCTTATTTTCGACTGTACTGCATATGATTTATTAAAATTTCTAAACGTTGCTTCAAAACACTTACACTGGGAGAGTCATCACAAGGGAATCAGAAAAAAGTGCCTTTCTAGATAGATTTTTCAAAACGGCTTTTTTTGCTGTTGTAAAGTCCGATTGGAATCATGGTGTAAAACGTACTAAAATCCAGGTGTGATATCATAAATGTCCAAAGTTGTTTTCTTTCTAATGGAATATTTTATGTAGTATTACATTTTTGGAACTCTTATTAAATTTTGAGATAAAAACTAATAAAGAGCTCTGGTTCACGATTCTGTTGAATTAATTTGTTCACGCATTGCCTTCTTAGTTGCGATCTCCATATAAAACAATGTAATTTTGTAGTCTGAGAATCTAACAGACCACTGCACAGAATTTTCGCAATTTCGTTAGCAATTTGGAAGTACATAAACGTGCGTGTATTGGGTACTTTTATACTTAATTTAGTTGCCAGAAATCGTTTTTGTCTAATGGGTACTTCTAGAAATAACTGTGGAAATGTCTATCTTTTCAAAAACACCCTAACAACTTGGAAATCTTTAATTTTAGGATGATTGTACTTTATACTTCTTGTCTCAGGATTCAAAAAATCTCATTTTGTTTCAGGGAAAACAAGACACAACATTGTATAAATCATACTTCAAAATAGAAAAAAATAAACATGCTAATCGTTCTTTATCTTCAAAAATCTTCCAAGCCCTTTGTAATAACTCTATATATCTACTATATAGCTTATAAAAAAGCGCAATGAAAAAATAGATCATCTGCTTAAATGTTCTTCCCAAGTTAAGTTCCTAGAATTTCTATAGGATTTACTGTAATCTTCATATATTCGATGTGTTTTTTGTTACTACTATATCTACGAATACTATTTTATTATATATTATCCTCCCAAAAAATCTATCAACTAACCTCCTTCTATCTGTAATTATTTTATTATTATTAATAATAAACCAATTTACCATTCCGGGATTATCTCCGCCAAAATATTTTGTACCACGTTTCTTTAATTCTTTATTGAAAATTTCCAGATGTGGTAGCAGCTCATCTTTCCATTCACCTGGACTCTTTGTCTCTTTTCCTAGTATTATCTTGGTGAATGTACTTATGAGTGGTTCAATTTTTTGTATTAAATCTTTATCTTGTTCAACAGCTAATGGTTCGGCTGGATATAAAGGTGGATTTCGATATTCTTTATCCAAAAAATCACAAATATTCAAGCTCTCAACAATGACTTTGGAACCAGTGTCCAAAGCAGGCACTTTCCCTGTGAATAAAATAAAATCAATAATCACAGGATGATTGAGGAATTCTGACAGACCTTCAGGATGTACATCAGTGTACCATTGTGGCTTATTTATTAAATTGATATTTACAATGTCGTGATCCACATTCTTTGCCCTTAAAATTAATCGAACTCTATGGGCAAACGGACAATACTGCATTGAATATAAACGAAGTTTGCCCTCAACTTTAGGTGGTCGTTCAGAACCTCAAAAACATTTAAAGTGCATCTTCCATTTTATATGTTAATAATATACAACTACCTGTAGATAAATGTAACGCACTCATTACAATCTTTCCAACAAGTGCTTCTCTATTCCTATAATCTCTAATACGGCAATACGTTAAGTACTGACTAGAAACAAAATCAGAATGTGAGCAATTAAATTTATTTCGAAAATCAACACCATCTTACCAGTGGATTTATAATTATTTGGAATATGGTATGAAAAGAATCTAAAAGAGGGCGCGGTGTCCCTTCTAATTTAAAGTACTTGTTTATAAAACAAACGCAGGCAAATATAATCGGTCTTGGTATTACAGTGTGTTGTGTTTATTGGGTTTGCTTTTATTTTAAATTGTTTCATTTGTTACTAAGTAATGATGTGAACTATCTGGCAATCTTGTTAAAATGGATAAATTATGAGAAATAGCTAAAGTAAACATCTTTTAGGACATTTTCCTTGGGCATTTGCTGTTCACACTTTATTTTTGGTTTTTGCAAAAAGTATAGTAACAATATATTGCTTACATAGACTAAATTACTATAGAGGACATACATTTTTTTAAGTGTGGTAACGACCCAACGGGCTGTATACACTTTTTTGAATCTTGTCATACCCTCAGAAACCTTCTAATTCCACGCATTGCCTGCCAACTATTCCATGGCCTTGTTACTGCTGTCCCCTCGCCGTGAAGGGTGAAGCGCAGCTAATCGTACACCAATGCGAATAGTAACTCAGAAGGGCATCGGACACATCAAGAAAACTTGTTTTATACTCGATACGGTACTCAGATACATCGTTTAACTGCCCAATCAAGCACAGTGCTTATGTATTATGTATAATAAAATTATGTATAAGTGTTGTATGTGACCTCCGTTCCCTTTAAAATCCTATTACAAATTTCAGTTGTTGTAGCATGTTTTGTTGCTCTATGCTATCAAACGCTTTTCTTACTCGTCTCTAATTCGGTTCTGGTCTGTGCTGTAATCGAATACGCCAATGATTTTATGTGTTTAAATACATACAAATCTAAAGGTGTCAAATCAGGAGATTTTGGTAACCAAGTCAAAGGTCCGTTGCGTCCAATTTACCTATCATTAAACAATGTACTCGGTAAATGATTCACCTCATAAGAAAAATGACTTGGTGTTCCATTCATTTGGTATCAACAATCTCCCCGATCTAACAAATGCAACTCGTCGAGAAAGTCTGCTACGCATTGCCATATTATTATTGTATACCATTCACTGTTTAAGATGCCATCATAAATTTAAAAGCGTATTCTTCCATTCATTATTAAATAAAATAAATCAAAACTAAATGTATTCTGGAGGCTAACTTCAGGAACGAAGCGAAGTTTATGCAATGCCCAGTAATGCCAGTTGCCTCTATTAACAGTACCGTCTCTGGTAAATTTGGATTCATTCGTCCAAATAATTTTTTCCAAAAACTTTGAATTTCGCTGGTACCATATTAATATTCGCTCGCAAAAAGCTTATTCCTAATTTCTTGAGTAATAAGAACTTAGAAGTAATAAAAGTGAGTAATAAAATTCGAAAAGAGTGCTCGACAATTTCAAATTTTCTCATATTGACTGGAAATTTAAACAATCGCTGTAGCCAACAAAAATTGAGAAAAATTGTTGTTCTGTGCATTGCCTCTGCCACGAGTTTTCGAAGTAGTATTCGATCGAATCGAATACTACTTCGAATCGAAGCGTATTGTGCTTGTGAGAACAGAGAACAAGAAGTGCCTGCTTTACATTTTGATACTAAATTATCAGATTTCAGACAATTAATACATCTATTTGCATTTGCTTCCTTTAGTCAAGTAATAAAGATTTTAATCATTTACTACAGCCAAATAAATTCTGTTGCAACATGTATTGTTGACTTATTTGGAACGTGACTCTTATTCTGTATATACGGTGATTGAGTTATAAAATTTGACTTATGAATGCAAAGCTTCTGACATCTTTTCAAATACTGGATTGTAAAAATTTAATCATATGATCCATTTATGATTTATCGGTTGCTGAATAAAAACTACCTTCCCATTCCCGCAACGTTAAATTATCTAACTTTGTAGTCACAAGATACTACATCCCATGTGTCAGTCGCACATTCTAATGTTTTTAATGATCGCAAGTGTTTTAATAAGTTATTTGAATGTATTCGGACTGCATTAAAAATAAATGATAGCTGACTGCAACTTATTTATTTACGAAATACACTAAGCTATTAAATACTGCAAACTAAATCCTTTACGTTTTAATGTCTTGTCGCTTCTATGACGCGTAGAAAACAACTTCGCTAAGTTGCTAACTGTCGATGGGGAAAAACCGTCGGCGTTGCCAACTGCTATGTTGCCTAGTATATAACATTATCTAATAATAATCTCACTGATGAAAAATTTTCCTTTTGTCCTGGAGTGATTTTTCTGCTTACTTTTGACGAACGGGTCAAGGTATTGTATGCTTCGGAATAGCAGCTTTCAGTATGGGATATAACATTCCCCGTTTCTTTCTTATAATACTGATCCTTAACATATATCGACGCATTGATAGGAACTACCTGTTTTAAATTCAATGTATTCTTCAAGTCCGAATACCCTTTCCCGTCGTGATAAAACATTACAATCTGTCGTCTAGCATATTTAGGCACAAATGTTTTGTTTTTAGAAAAGTACTCTGCCAATTCCAAACTTGGAGGCACTGGTATAGACTTCTATCACGATCTAGTTATTATAAATTGTCAATACAGGCCTAGACGTTAAGATTTCTTTGATTGTACTAAACGGTCTTCGTATCCTCATTCCAACTGAAATCTACACCTTTTTCTTGTAGGTGTCGTTAACAGGTAAACTATTATTGCAAACTGCCTTGTATACTTGCGGAAGTAATTGGCGAGGCATATAAATTGATGCATTTGGTGCATGTTGTGAGGTGTTGAAATGGAAAAAATGTTGATGCCTCAATTTTTCTTAATCCTGGGGCACACCAACACAACTGACTTCACGGCACAAATATTCTATGCCCTCCTTAAAGAAGAAATATTTTGATAATCTTTAGTTAGTTAGTTTCGTTTTCTTTAAAATCCCAATATTTCTCTAAGCGTCTGAACATTTTGCTGTATGTCACACGAAGGCAGAAGAATTTTTGATAAATCGTAAGTTTCCCAAAACCTGATTTGGACTATAGCAGGTGCATTAAAAAGTCCGAACTGCATTCTTGCGTATTCATAATGGCCATCAGGTTTTAACCATCGAGTCTTCTGTTAGCTCTATCTGGTGGTTATCTACTGCTAGATCCAAAGTAGTGAAATATTTACTCTCTTTAAGTCCGCCTCAGTGTTCATCAACTCTTGGCATTGAATAACGGATCTTTAGTTTTCAGATTCAATGGTCTGTATTCGACGCATAGCTGCATATATCCATTTTTTTTTTTAATACTAGAAGAATGGGGTGTTAGAATCGTTGATTACGCCGTACTTTTATATTTCGGCCCTCTTTAACGCCAATCGATAAGAACGATAACTAACGGACTTATCATCAGTCATTTTCTAACTAACTAATATTCATTTTCATTTTGCCATACTTTTTCAGTTCTCTCGTATTTGAAACGGAACATTGGCGATACCTACTGATGAAGTTGAGGAGCTCACGTTGGTTGGACGAGACAAATGGTGCAAATATATCTTTAACCCTTTGGTAAATGGTCCATTTGTGTCACCTTTAGGATAACATGAAATGCCCCTCGTAATTACTATACATCATCCGTAGGTGACTGGCCAGAAGTATTCACAACTTGGATAATTCGATTTGTTGTGAGTTACACATCCTTCAATGTAGTACGCATGACCATATGAGGTTCAAAAGTCGGTATGTAATAAGATTTAATCTGATATCGACGGATGGTGGACATAACGTTTCTCGCTAGTTTCTACCAGATTGCGTGCCATGTATTCTAGGATGGTTATTCCTTCCGCATCCATACTTCAAGCGAGATCGGAAACAGTAACGCAAACCTTCAGTAACTGTACATCTGGATCCAGAACGTTTGCATCTAGACCTGGATTTACTCCTTACATGTCTTCTGCCCTTATCATCAACACAAAAACTAATTTATTGTTATACATCAGTTTCAGTTGAATTGTGCATACAGCTGCAATCATAAGTAAACAGTGTTGGCAATATATATACCTGTACTCGGAAAATAACTCCATGGAACGAGCTCTCCATACAAAATCATAACTTAATATCAAATTTGTGAAAAAATGTATACACACTGTATATTGCAAGATAAAACAACTGTGATGTGAATCTTGTGTACACCTGTATACATTCACATAAAAATCAAACAAATAGATACAACCATATGTGGAAACACAAACTTGCTAAACTGCGCTCAATCAATACAGATTTACATATAGATATGTGCTGACAATATTTACAGCATTGTTGAAATTTGAAACACTGTTATGTGTACTGCTTAGGATTTTGACTTAATTTAACGAGAAAATACACGGATATCTTCAACTATAAAAGACTGTCGCTATAATAGCTTCCATACAATAAGATTCAATAGAAGCAAATAATTGCCAAGTCTCTAACGTAACCGCTGATCGTGTATACTACCTACCGCTGCATCGAATGGCACTACACAATTACAAGCTATTACACTACTTGCTATGCTGCTACAGCAACTACACTACTTGCTCCATATATATACTATCGCTGGAATATCAAAATTATTTTCATAAGCCACATTTTGTAACATTTTATAGCAACTTTTTATGCTCTAGTTGCCCTTCGATTACTTTGACATTTCAGGTATTGTCTAGCTCGTTGTTTCAAAATCTGAAGGCAACAGGGGTATAAGATAGAATTAAAATATTCTTAGAATCACCCTAACGATGTCGAATAGGCAGAAACTTTCGTGCGTAATCTCATGGTAATGATTTCGTTATTACCATGAGGAAGCTATTTTTTTGCGTCGTTTTTGGTCATTGTAATAATATTCATTCATTGGGTTTGCGATTGCGATAGTTACACGAAAGTTATTGGTTGAGACCGGTGTAACTGCAGTGGTGCAATTTGAGACTACATCTTTACACGTAGTCTGGAGTACGAGTAAGAACTGCATACAATAAAATAAGTAGTACAATTTTAAATTTTAAATATCGTGAATATTGCAATAATTAAATATCATCTCTGATAACGAATGGGCATATTTTAAAGGACGAATCTGATATTCTTGTGTTAGTGGTAGCAAAAATGGAAAAAACAAATTGAGTCGCTACAAAGCAAACAGACGAAATCCTGTAAACAACTGAAACAATTCCAAACTAGCAACTAGGAGATTTGAATACTGTGAAGAATGACACATAGCCGTTCGTTCGGCTGTCTACTCTAGTGACGTCTTTTACACTTCATCGAGTAAAAGTATAGCCTAAGCGAACAAACCTAATATAAAGCAAACGTAACCCAAAAATTATGTCAAAATTTAGTTGGATTTTATCAGTGTTTTGTCGATGCAAGAGGCATGAGTTGTTAACATATAAGAATCTTCATTGTTACCATTTGCATATTATAAGTAACTATGCGTGACTTTTTAGCGGAAAACAACAATTGTGGACAAAACATCTTGCAGTTAGTATCTAGAGGTAATGCAATTATAGCAGAACTATTACGGTTAAAGGATTACATTCCAAAGGTTTATAGGTAAGTGTTTATGAATGTATTCATTTTTGTGCAATATTGTGCATCATATATATACTGTAGGCTTGAAACCAAACAAGATATTCAAAAGTATGGGGACATTATAGTGGACTTTAGCTATTTTCGAGTAGCAGAAGCACATGAACACAAAATTGAAAATAATGATGTAAGTTTAATATATTGACAACAAAGTAGCAGATGTAAAATAATTATTTTAGGCACTGCAAGATTTAGATGCCGAATTCCGAGATAACCATATTCAAATTATAGAAAGATTTTACCTAGCATTCAAAAGTATTCATACATATATATGTGACTTAAATCATTACATTGAAGAACTGAATGATGGAATTTATTTGCATCAAACGTTAGAAACAGTCTTTGCAGATGTGGAAGGAAGGCAGTTATTGGTTAGTTAGTTTTTGATCATTAAATAAGTATTCTTGATTTGAAATTTATTTTTCAACATTTGGAATGTTGGTAGTTAATCGATATGGACAACCATCATTATCGTGGTGTTGGATATGTTTGGCATTGCTAAACAAACTAAAAGTAGCTCAAATAGATTCTTCCTATTTTCATACAAATACTGAACATATTCAATTAACGGCAAGATTTGCCTGTGTGCCAGTGTTTGCACATTAATGTTATGTTCTGCTAAATCCGAAATGACCATTCTTTTTGTAAGGAATTGCAGAGAAAGTATTTAAAAGTTCAAAAATGAATTAGGAAATTAACTTGGAAACTTTTCTCTATGCAACATGAACTAATGTGTAGAAATGTAAATTATCCATCAAAAAATAGATCTACAATATCTTTTAACATGCAAACTAATTTTGGCTTGTTAATTAGCAGAAAGACAAAAATCAAAACAAACTTTTTAGTTACATTTTATCACTAAAATATTGAAATCGCAATAATGTAGTGAATTATTGTTTTAAATCTCATAAAACTATTAAAAAATATATTGCTATAGTATTGTTTACCTATGTGTCCAAAGGACACATTTACATTTTCAGTTGCGAGGTGAAGTAATACTCCCCTCAATTTTCCCCAGATTGGTTTTTAATTCTCGTTTTATACATGTATTAGATCTCCGCTCTGCACAATTTAAGATAACTTCATATAGATCTTCTAACCAACAATTATTTGCTACCTACAGAATGGGGATCACTGCAGGAAGAATTTAGATAAATTAGACTAAAATACTTTTCTTAAATATATTAAAAGGAATGAATTTTTCTTCAGTTGAATATTTTCCCCAAGATCATTTTATTTTAATAAATACTGTTCATGGAATTTTAATAGATTCTATGGTTTTGTGCATGTATCTCATAATAATTATGTGATTAATAAAATTCTAGTAATTAATATAATAATATAATAATATATAGTTATATTTAATAACATCAAATAATATATTTTCAACACTTTTTCAATTGCGTTTAAAATGAAACTAATTTAATACATTATTGTGATCTAAGCATTCTATATTTTTTGCAATAAAATTTTAACAAACAAAAAGTTGTTTTTATTTTGCGTCTCTTTGCGCGTTAACAATTTCAGAATTTTATATATGTAATATCTAGTGACAAACTAGTCACATTGAACAAAATCAGAAGTCCATTTCCTTTATTTCATTATCTTTGAATTACTAATAATGGAAAAATTTTCACATATAAACTCACAGAAATAGCAATACAAGTTAAAAAAAGCATTGCAAAGAATGTAACACTAATGATGGTCTGAACAGCACTGTTGGTGATACACAAACACTTTGAAAGTAAATTTATTTTACAAAAATGAATACAAATTATTATTGTATCATTTTGGATGGTTAGTTTTTAACATAGGCACCTATACAGCGTTAGTAAAAAGTCCCGGAACGGTCGAATAACTTTGTTATTTGAAAATTATGATTTCTGAAATTTGGTATGGGGGTATAGTTAATATAAATGCATTTTATGCAATACAGTTAATATTTTTTTCACTTCCGGTTTAATCGCCAAATAATAATAACAATAAATAGAATAACAAAGTTATTCGACCGTTCCGGGACTTTTTACTAACCCTGTATATACATACGTATGTATGTGCGTTTTGATATGATGTGTTCGTTGTCAATTGTGTGACCTTTTGGGGTCCTGTTAGGAGCTTTCATAAAAATGCCTTTTACAAAAGCAATTAACTTATCCACGTCGGGAAATTCATCTTCATGATATGCTCAGCAATACGGTGCAAGGCATATGATATACATGTTATATATATGTAGCACGTAGGATATTGCTTCTTTAGAAACTCTTCGGTTTAAAGCATATATGCTGCTACATCCCTAATAAATAAAGGAATGCTTCTATTTTTTGCAGTAGTTTACCGAATAACATATCAAGACTTCGTTAATTATTTGCACCATAATTTCACTACTTATCTTATTACAAAATTTAGTCACAATAAGGTATGGTTGATAGGGCAGACTAAAATGTAAAATATCAATAATGTTCACTACGCATCGACCTGTCAATGGTTTCATCTGCTGATAAGTAATGATTGCGGATACTTGATTTTATGGTGTTCATAACATTATTGTAACATTTTGGTATGCAAGTTTTTCATAATGTTAGTACACTGGGAATTTTTTTATGAGTATATTTTTCAAGGAAGATCAATAGTGGCAGGAAGGACTGGGTTGTTTTTAAGAAAGGCTTTCAAATTGGATTCTGAAGTATTGATAGAGGAATGTCAGGAGCTAGAGACGCCAAAGTCGCAAGGAACATTTTTTAAAATATGAATGACGCACCTTTTTATGTAATTGATTAACTATAGTTTTTCTATTAATTGTTTGTTTCTGTTCTGTTATGCTACATGAATCATTTGGCTACGACGAAATGATACTGTAATTTATTAAAGTGCAACGAATATAATTCACATGCTTCTATTTACGTGCCCCATCTGATGATAGGAGCCGGAGACAATGATAATTCTGGAAATTTTTCTTTGTACAATGTAACTCAGTTAGAAGCCTATCAAATTTTTTTTCTAAAACACGAGTCTGTCTAGTCGCTACAAAAGAGTAAGAATTCCACCCGCCTTTATCCTTTCTACTCATGAGACGAATAAATACGAGCTTATCTAGTCTGCTAATATCTTGATGTGCAACTGTTCAGGCTCATTAATAAATCAAAATAGCTCGTGACGAAATTCTACCATTGGCGACAAACAAACATACTTAAACAGCTGATCGTATAAACATCGCGACGGAGGCGCCAAACAGGAAATTATGTACCGTACACGTTCCATCCATCATCCATTCAGGTATAAGGCTCAAAAGACAATGAGCATGAAATATTTAAAATCGTCTCAAAAACAAAAATATGTGGATGTAGAAAACATTAAGATATTTCATTTTCAAAACCAAACTTGTATCGTTTGTAGCGGAAACTGGTCACCTTGTATATTTAAACACAGTTTTATGTTGTCCTCGGATTTTTGCTAGTTGAAAACTTTTCCGACGACAGATTACATAGGGAAAGTAGTTGTAAATGTTAAACCGTAAATGACACTAAACATTTATGTTAAATCAATGTTGAAAATTATGTGTAAACCTAGCATGTGAGTTTTTGTCTAATCATCGGTGTTCATTTTAATAATTATTTATACAATCATGATTGAATTGGGCTTCGTCACTGAATAACACATGTTCTTAAGCTTTGAGGATTCATTCACAAAGTTAAAATCTTGAGGCGTGATCGCTAATACTCTTTAACGTTGGTCGGAAAAGTATTACTCTGCATCAAAAGTGCAAAAGTACTACTTTTCGTTAAAGAAAAAGGAAACAACTTAAAGTATTTTTTACTATTATAACTCTAAAGAATTTGTTAAGAAAGGAATTGAATCGTAAAATTTTGTAAACATTTGAAAATTGAAAAATTCAAATTTTTTGGAAATTATTTGGAAAAATGAAATTCTTGTCTTAAGATAAATCATAGGTTTTCATCACTTAATTCTAACTTTATGGCAGTATGTATAGTTGGTGTCTACATATCCGGATTCTCAAACACGTTAATTTTTTTTTTTAAACTAAGTTCCAACACATTAGAGCAGGTAAATTTTTGCAGTTGTAGTATATCTGTAAATAAAAAATAAGTCGAAATATTTTACTGGACATTGCCTCACTAACATTTTCACAGAAATTGTTAGGTTGCAGTTCAATTTTAAAATTGATTTTTCAGGAATTTTATCTCTAATTATTTCTACTTACCAATACCGCTTCGTTGTAGATTTGGTCGAATTTTAAATTAAAAAGTTATCTTTACAAAAATCTGAAATTAATTTAAAAATAGATTCCATTCCTGTTTAGTGTTTAAATGAGGTTTAATAAAAATCCTTTTTTTCCTGAAGCCCTTACTAACGTTTGTTTAAATATTTTAGTGTGAAGCCCTGTTTCTGTATGGAACTATGCTACTTATGGTTGATGCGCTAATAGAAGGAGTTGTGAGAGAAAGACTATTAGTATCATATTATAGATATACTCCTCAAAAAGGTGATTCGCAAAGTGGAATCGATGAAGTATGCAAACTTCTACGTGATACTGGCTATTCAAGCGCAAAGAAACCCGCCAACTATCCAGAAGATTATTTCATGTTAGCCTCCGGATACTTGTAGCTATGAATTTATTGTAATTTATTTTCAGGCGGATTCCTATTAATTCATCGTACGTTGATATCGTTATAGGCAGGCTAAGATCGGATGATATATATAACCAACTTACAATTTATCAACGAACAAAACACAGAAGCGCTGCCTTAGCAACTCAGGCGTCGATGTTATATATATGTTTATATTTTTCAACTGATATTTTACATCATCAGCCTGCTATTATGAGAGAAATTGTTGATAAGTATTTTCCTGACAATTGGGTGATTCCAGTTTATATGGGATTCACAATGAACATCATTGAAACCTGGGAATCTTTTAAAGCTGCAAAGATTGCTTTAAATAATACCTTAGAAACATCAAACGTTAAAAGCTTAGCCGCGTTTTATTCTATTAAAGCTGTTGACTTGTACAAAGAGACCGTAAAGCTACTACAGGAAGGCAATGTTACCAACGATAATCTACTATCAGTTATAACCAATATACTTACCACTCTAAAAGATTGTAATGTGGTGTTGCGATGGTTAATTCTGCACACGGCAAATGGGAAACATGACAATAATACCTTTAAACATAAGAAATGCAAACAAATTCGAGATATGGTTATTGCCGAATGCAAATGCGATAATGTACACATATTTAGATTACTTTTGAATACGGCACAGTTAGAATTAATTACTAGAGACATATTTAAAAATTTACTTGCTGAAAAAGAGAAGAAATGGGATGAACTGAAGAACGAATCTCATAATAGCTTAATTGAATTATCTGAAGTGTTTGGTGGTACCAAGTCATTGACAAAGGTCGAGAAGAATGCCAACTTGCACAAATGGTTTTTGGAAATTTCTAATCAGGTAGCTAATTTTATTTCTTTCATTTTGTAAGAATATGGATGACGTTAAGTGATACTATTATCGGTATGTAAGCTGCCCATATTTTCTACGTTACCTTATTTAACACTAACTGTATAGTAGGTGTGTAAAATTGTTCGGTTGCGTTAGCAGCTGTAACCTGCCGCTGGTACTTTGTGTAGAAGTTTTCTTACAAAGCGGTATTCACTAAATTAATATACAGTTTCTAGCTTTCTACGACTATACATTAGAACATATAGTATCTTACTGTTAGTACTACTCTCTGAATATTTACCGAAGAAGATGGTACGATAAATACCTGTCAAGAAAGACAATGCCACTGTTTTCATTTAATGACAAACCGATGGCACTATTATATTTTCAAAAACCAAAAAATTGGTGCGAGTGCTATTGAATAAGCGTCCGCATCAGCCCTCATTCTCAAATATCTCGAGAATGATGTAAGCATAAAATAACATTTCCACGTCACAAAGTAATTGCATTATTAAATTTTTAAAAACCAAAAAGAAAAAAAATAACCCTCATTCTGAAATATTCAGAGGACGGTATGAGCACAAAACGAAATGATTACGATACGAAACAGCATTGAAAAATTAATTGTGAAGGCTGCTATATACGGTAACGAGCAGCTCTCGTTACTGTATGTTATTTCTCAATTATCTCGGGAAGTAAGTGAGCACAAACGATGTCTTAGTGTCTAGGGAGCTGCGAGGCTCCCGTTTCTCAATCTCGGATATCTCAAGAAGCGAATGAGCACAAAATACGCTTTTTACGGCGCAAATCAGCATAAAGCGGGCACAATATGTGGATATTTTCAAATCTTAAAAGATTGACAGAGCCAATATTACATATCCGGAAAGACCTACTTTGCCAACTGAGCTTTGGTTTCTGACGTATAGCGATGTGCCTATGTATTACAAGACCTGCCAAACATTGTTTTGGAGTTATCACGCAATTGTTTTTGATCAATGGATCAAAAACAATTACGCCTTTCTGCTCCTCATTAAAGACGGTCACACTTAAATTTATTAAACTAGTATCTGATGATAGTCATCAAGGTGAATCAACTTCTCTCTGATTTCTGAATACGTTTTCTCTACCAAAAAGAAAAAACTAATCACTGACATATATTGCTCTTTTTCTATGATTTAACAAATATATAAACTTGAAGAATTCATCAGAAATTTTAACAGACGTTAACTAGAGAATAGTATTTATGGTCGGCAGACACTAGTACTTCTAGTCCCATCCTCGCATATAGAGATCTGATGTAAAAGAAACAAAATATTTAGAAATGTTTTGTACTTTATAGCGTTTTGCACTATTATAAATCTACACATACGTTTCACACATACGTTTATTTCATTGATAAAATACGAACTCGGCGAATGTTTAGTTATCCGGTATATCAAAAAGCTACTACAGAATGTAGCAGTTTGTTTTGATATTAATTAGCTGCTGCAAACTACTAATGCTACTAGCATTTACACTACAGCAGGTTCCTTCGCCGCAACCCATCACTTCAACATAGTAATAAGTACCGACAGGATATTTGGTAGTTCCATTACAAACAATTCTCAACGATTGAAAACAGTGCGGAACTTCCGACACGTCAGCGTACCTTTTGTCAATTTTGTCTTCTCATTTCTTTTTTTTATAGGTTAATATGTTAATACAGTCAGACAACTCGTCTTCCAGAAAAATTATTCAACTTATACAAGCATTAGAAGAGGTGCAGGAATATCATCAATTAGATTCTCATATGCAGATTATTCAGTGTTTGTCAGAAACAAGGAAGCATTTGAATCAAATGATTAGAACTATGAACATAAAAGAGGACGTGCTGGTCACAATGCAGGTTATTGGCGATGTTAGTTATGCTTGGGAACTGATAGATTACTATACAGAAATAATGCAATTAGGTATACAACGGGACCCTAATTTGGTCATTAAATTGCGAGCAGTTTTCGTTAAATTAGCGTCTGCTATGGAAATCCCTCTTCTACGAATTAACGAAGCGCGTAGTGAAGACTTCGTTTCCGTATCTCAGTATTATAGCAGTGAGTTAGAAATTTATGTTAGGAAAGTCCTGCAAATCATACCTAACATGATGTTTGAAAAGTTAAATAGGATTATAGAAATGCAGACTAACGTTTTAAAGGAGTTGCCGACCAAATTGGATAAAGATAAATTGAAAGAATATGCTCAACTAAATGAACGATTTGAGTACGCTAAATTAACGCATTCAATTTCCGTATTCAGTATGGGTGAGTAACAGTTGCATTTTCTTTAAGAATTAAGGAATAGAAAATTTTAATGCGGCCATATATATATATATATTTTAAGGTACCGTAACTAATTTTCAAAGTGCTGTTAGTAAGAGTTTATGAACAGATAACGGTTTTTTCTTAAAAAAAGCAGCCCCGAAAAATATCAGTCATACTTTTTCTTTTTGTAATTTGTATGTGTAAAATTGATTCTAGGTGAGACCGCCTTTATTAATAAACCATCACCTGTCCTTTAATTTGTAGTGAGCAACATCTAGCTGGCTTATCTATTGTTGGTATCCTCAAGCAAAGAATAGTCTCTCTAATATCTTCGGTTTGGCACACTAATACTTGAAATTCAGATTTTTTTTTCTGGCCGTATCCACATTTAAGTTAGTTTTCGAACTTTGTTGATGAGATGTGGTTTTGCTGCCTCATCTCAAATTATTACAAGGCTAAATCATCAATGTAATCAAATTATTACAAGGGTAAATCGATTAATTATGGCTACAGTGGAACGTTCCCTCCTTTAACCCCTTCTTAAATCCAATCAAAATAGTAACGATGTATCTTCTCATAAAAATATATAACAAAGGGTTACTTAGTACGTAACTTTATTTACAAAAGATTGTTTATCTTAAACCAATCCAGCAATACCCTTGAACAAAACTTGCTCAATTTGTTGGAAAACTAATAACTTTAATAATTATGGTATGGCCATCTTACAGCTTATGCTTAAATAAATGAATTGGAGTACTCAATTAATTCAAAGGGCGAGGTTGTGGAGGTAAGGAGTTAACTTTTTGAATAAGCTTGATGTTACCAATAATGATAGCAAGGACTTTTGCGTAGTATGGTAAACAACACATAAGTACCAGCAACCTCCGGATCATACAAGTTTAATTTATTATATAGTAATAGAGTCCAGGACGGCCAATTTGAGGACACGAAGTAGGGATAGTACATGCATGTTTAGGTTTAGAAATTTTTTCTCACATCATTCGGTCACTGCTTGATGATGGACCGTTGGACCGAGGACCAACGACGAGCCATTCGTGTCCTCGAAACGGCCGTGCCGGACTAATTATTATATTATTACTCCGGCACGGCCGTTTCGAGGACACGAATTATATATAATTATATATAATTGTATATAATAAATTAGACTTGTGTGGTGCCAGAGGTTGCCGATACTTATGTTGTTATTATTATATATTACTATGGCTAGGACAAAGCATGAAATTGATATATTACTAGAATCAATTTCATGCTTTGTCCTAGCCAACTTTACATTAAAACAAGAATTAATTCGAAAATGATTAAAACATAGTTTATTGTTATAGTGTATTTTGCTATTCCTTATACTAAAGCGTAATCGGTAACGGTGTTTAATAAAAAGAATGCATCGGTTTCCGTGACACCAAAAATTCAAATGTTTATGGGAGGGTGAGGGAATACTTTAGGGCCTCAGTACTTAGTTTCTTGCTGAACCCGTTTGAGATCAAATTCAATCATGATTTAATTTATTTTTATTACGTATTAAGGGGGTTGTAAACCACTGATTTCTCATATTTCTTCAGGTATGCGAATGATGAAAAGTACATTTGTTGGAGTCATATGTTTAGATCCTAAGGACTTGTTAGAAGATGGCATCAGGAAGGAGCTTGTACAGCATATCTCAAAAGCTTTACATAATCAGCTTATTTTTGGCGTTAAAACGAAATCTGAAGATTTTACACAAAAGCTTAAAACTTTATCGTGTATAATGGACGGTTACAAGAAATCGTTTGAATACATCCAGGTATATTTATCTATAGTAGTTCGATGGCCTGTACGCGCTTTTGATATATTTTAGGATTACGTCAATATAAATGGTTTGAAGATTTGGCAGGAAGAAGTCACTCGTACGATTAACTATAACGTAGAACAGGAATGCAACGGATTCTTAAGAAATAAAGTGCACGACTGGGAAAGCGCATATCAAAGTCGACATGTACCAATTCCATTTTATCCGCCAACGGATAATATAAGTGAAAATTTTATCGGGAGATTAGCTAGAGAGATGATTAAGTTAACGGATTTGAAGTAAGTAAAACACCTGTAACCAACAAGATAGAGTTAGTTTAGTTACATACAATGCTTATCGCTATGTGAAACGAGTATTTGCATACATAGCTTTATTAGCAGAATTGCAAATCAAAAAAAGTTGTACTCATGCTTGCCACCGTATGTTACTGGAATGGAGATAATAATTTCAATTACAAAAACTGAAACCTAAATGGTATATACGCGGGGTTAAGAGGCGACTCTTTCAACGTTCACTATTCATTGTTGCCCCATTATTCGTTAATTGTTTCTGTGAAAGGGCTTCTGACATTATTTAGATTCGCTTAGACATCTGACAAACCGGGTAAATTAGAATTAATTCGTGAAATGCAATTAATTGTTGATATTTAGAAAAAAATCATAATGTATGGCAAGGAAATGGAGTTGATAAGTTAAATTCGTTAATACATTATTGTTATATGAACTATATGAAATGTTTAAGTATTTTTAAGCTCTGCATCAATATACTGAATAAATTAATATAATAAAGGCAACTACCTACGTAATTGTTTAACACCTTTCTATTGCAATCCAATCTTTTTCTGTGTACCTTTACACTCCCGGCACCATTTTTATAAAATTATCTGTAACAAACTGCGTCTAAAATATGCCTCAAATTACAAGTAATTGTTTGCATATATTTACATATCTTAGTAAGATCATTATTTGTTTTTGCAATAATTAAAGTAAATTAAATTCTCATTCGTAGTTTTTATTTATAGTATTCGATGACTGTATTTTTGTTATATGAAAAAAACAGAACTTAGTTATAGTGCTGTCATTTCCATTAATAATACTTATGATATAAAAACCCAAAATAGAGATCCAAGAGAGTTATTTTCTTAATCAACTTCAATAACTAAAAGAATACTTCCGTATAGTAAAAAAAAAAAACAAATATTTCTAAATTATTACCCGATAAATATTGCTTAAATTTCAGCGACGATTTAAAGTTGGTAGTACCAGCAATAATGGGTATACAGTAAAAGCCTGATCAACGCCGATGCAATTAATGCGGTTTTTCATTGGAAAATGCCTAAAAAAGCCATAAGTATTCTATGACTGGGTATTACAAGGTTTTACTTGAAACCTAAAAAAGCGATAAATTTACTCTGATTTATTTAATCGCTGTTTGTTTCTTGATTCGTATATAACAAGTTCATTCCCAAATCCAAACGCATCAGCAAACAGATATGATTTATCGAATTATAATTCCGCAAACCGCTTGTTTTAATATTGCACATCTTATCAATAATATTTGAAGTGCTGGGTAAAACATTGTTTATGTATACTTTCCAAATATAAAAATAACTTAAAAATTAATATAAAGCTTATTTAGTACTGGGTGTATCATGTGTTAAAATGATTTCGTTTTACGTAGTTTCGTTTAGCACTTTGACCTGTCTTTATATCCGAAGCGTCAATCGAGGTATTACTATATTCCTTAACGCAATACATGCAAATATATATGTATATATATATTTGCATGTATATATATTAGTTTAAAAATTGCTAATATACATATATATATATATATATATATGTATATTAGCAATTTTTAAACTAATTATGAGATGCAAATTCAAAAACAAAAAATAACGTGGAAATCGATACAGTAGACGCTTAATATTGTGAACAAAATGAATATAGCTTGTAATAGGCAACCACTTGATTTATGACAACCTGTATCCTTCCAATAACATTAGTTACCTAAACAACAAATTATAGAACCAATTCTTAAAAATCGACTTCGCTATCCAAGCTATTTGAAGTAATCATAGTTCATAGAAAGAGAAAAAATAATCTTTAGGATTTTTTACCTTACCAATAACCAATGGTCTGACTTTATGATTTCCACTGGTATGGATACACGGCAAAAATGCTGGTCGTTGTTTTCCATGTTTTCTACGTCAAAATGAAACAAATGATCATGTGTAAATCCCAGTTCTTCTATTTTATTTTTTAATTCGACTTTAAATGGATCAACTAGTTCCCGTATGACCGAGATTCTACTTTCTTCTCCAACATATATAATTTTTAAACATCGAGTTCCGAATCTTTTTAAACCTTGACAGTAAATCCCTTAACAGAATTTTCTTTCATCTCCGAATTGAATACTTTTGCCTCCTTTTTAACTATACACCGACCATAACATTTTTATTTGTTTGATTCAAGATTTTGCTGCATAAGTATAAGCCACTGCACGTAATATGAATTCTTTTTTAGCCTTTATTTCACAAATCGTGCATTTAGCAAATATGACGTTGCCAAATCCACGATTTTCAGATGAATTTGCTACACTTGCACCTTTTTTTAACTTCTCAATTATACTCTCTTTTTGAGATAATGAAATAAGTTGTAGTCGAACGCTTCTCCATTCAAATAGATACTCTAAGATGTGTTAAATGCCAAATCCATGATTTTCAGATGAATTTGCTGCACTTGCACCTTTTTTTAATTCAAATAGATACTCTAAAATGTGTTAAGACATCAATCTGTATTATGTAAACAACGCGTATCACATAGCCCAGAGAAGTACAGCAACATTAAAACATGCAATGCGTAGCGATACGGAGTAATCCCGCCACGCAATATTAACGTTATGCGAACTTGTTTATGTTATACGAAGTTCAATTTTATGAAAATGGTTGTTCACGTTTTCTCGAATTTCCATTATCCGATGTTCAGGGTATTGAGCATCCACTGTATTGAAGTTTGTCGTGTGTGTAGTTTTGTGTTACACTAATTTCATGTTACTCTATGTAAAAGATACTTTCTTTAGTTTTAGTGGATAACTAAGCCTCTTCTTAATAATAAAATAGTAATAAAAAAGAATTTTCATAATTATTTTTATTATTATTATTTGCATTTGAATGAAACTGACAAAAATTTATTTTCTAAACCCTCTGTGCCCATATTTGCAATACAAATTTTGTTGCAATCTTTTCTACTCATCTATTCTTCTAGCGTTGCTTACTTAACATCTTAAAAAAATATATATTTTAATTTATTTCCTTTGATTTTTTTTGTATTCAGACACTTACACTGATGATCTTACCAGCACAACGCTTGGCTTGTGATTGGGTCTAAAATTGATAATCTCAGACTCAGCACTGTTCGCGCTTATTTATGTATAATTGTCTGTCTTGTTACCAATATCCAAGAAAAAACATACAAACATATCAGTACACAAACCTTCCAATTACTAAAATATACTTGCTACTTTGCTTAACTATATACACGTAGTTAGCAGATTTGAGGGTTGGTAGTATACATCAAAAAGAAGAAAGTGTAACTACCATATCCCTTTGTGCTGTATTAAATTACCAATGTGCAGATCGGATAATTTTGTTTTATTTAAAGATTACAAGTTTTACATTTTACTGAAAAAAAATGATTGTTTCTTAAAAATGCTAGTGTAATTTGAGTAAAACTAGAATAATACTAAAAATTGCCACATATATAAATTAATTTTAATGTTTCAGGAATGCTCTATACATAGAACAAACTGCAACATGGTACGATTGCAAGACACATAAAATCGTTCTGAATAGAACAACTATGGCATTAATATCATCTGCAATAGAAGTCACTGGTCTTGTTGGCTTGGATCGGTTGTTTTCCTTTATGATAGTAACCAATTTGCAGAAAATACTAGGTAATTCATAAAATATACGAAGGCCGACCCTTTCTTTCCGACTTTAGTTTCATAATTATAGATTTCGTGTATAAACACGGAATTGCAACATATAAAATAAATTCATTTTTTTGTAATATGTTGCATTCTATTAACATAAGTTTGGACTTGTTTTAGACGCGCAACACAATGAAAGAAAGAGAAAAGAAAGAAAAAATTATTGAGGTACAAAAAAAGGTTTTTTAATAAAAGTGTTAAAATTGCTTTCCTTTCATCTTCCTTTTCGATTTTTTTTTTCCTACCTGCAAGTTAGTTATATCTTAACTTAATATTTTGCATCTGTAATTGATACTGACGATTTCGAAAATAAATTTTATCTTGATAATAAATATTATCTGCAAAATAATCCATATTTCAAACACTATAACCTTACTAAAAGAAGCTTTCTATTTCACTTTGTAATATTATTTACGGAGTGTGCGTAGAGATCGGAAAACTTATCTAATGAACTTACTAAAAGGCTTGTTGCAGTCAATACTTTGAGTATTTTTCACACTTGTTTATCTTTCACCACATTTTGTTTTGTTCTTACAAAACAATAATAGAATAATAAATCTCAAAGGGAAAATGGAACTCTTATCTATTGAATCGCATATTGTTTTGATTTGTGCATATCGTTTTCTTGTATGGATCTCGTAGAACTCCAATTCTAAATATGTTTGCTAACATTTTTAGGTATAAATTTTATTTGATGCATTTGTAGGTATTACTATTTAATATCTAGTTTTGATCTTTTCCGCATCAAGTAGCGTCTAAGTGTACAATTTAAAAGGTTTCAATTATCCAGTACCTGTACCGATGTCTTACTATCTATATCTTACATCTTCATATTTTGTACACATATTACAATAAGCTATAAACTCTAAAATATTATATTTTACTGTTCTAGGCATATTACAGAATAAGGACAACAAAAATGTTGCATGGAATAATATTATCACGAGCATTTGTACAGAAATTAAAAACATAGATGAACACCAAGCTCCAACAAAATTTTATCAAAACTGCATTTACAGGACAACTAAGCTATTCTCAACGCTCTTAGATTTGATACTGAATACTGGACAGTTACAATTGCTTCGTAATTTGATAAATTTCCACTTAAACACCACATGTAAATTTAATTCAAAAAATCTTGAGAGTTCTTTGAGTTCCCTAAATAAGTATGCATATATATATTGTTTTGACTTGAATGCTTATTTTATTTGTCATACTTATTTCTAGAGCTGTTGTAAATCATTTAAAAAATGGAGATGAACCGAAGCTACCGGAAGAATTGTTGCATAAACTATCTCAGTATTTTGATTATACTGGCATGAATAACCCATTAAGCAAGATATATATAACTGTGAGAACAAAAGATGAATATGCGATCGTATTATTTATATTTACGATATCGTATTTATTGAAAATTTATATGTTCACATCTGGGACAGGTGCTAAACGAAATTTGGAACAATGGGATGGAGCACCGTTTGTAGTTGGCATTCATACATTAGTTAAACAATTTCATTCTAATGTAAACAATTTATTCATCGAATTGATGAGTAAATATACACTTCAATTAGCATGTCAAACTCCAGGGTAAGTTCGTCGTAAGTTTTTGACTGTAACAAGACATTAAAAGCGTTTTCACTTCTATTGTGTAGGAATGGAAAGAATGTTGAACAAGCTGCAGAAGTTTTAGCAGCACTAAAATTTCTAAGCATTTATACTAAATATTCTCAAGCATCTTCTGATTATTGGAAAAAACACATGCCTGAGGAATTCCATCACCTGTACAGTACTTTATCGTTGACCTAAAACCTACGCCTTACTGTTACGAGATTCTATGTATATTTCCTTTAATAGCACATAAAAAAATTTTTATTGTTTCTTGAAATAAACTTTCTTAGTTCCATGAATGCATAGCTTTATAAGAACAAGGTTATTACCAGATGATTATAAGTTTCTAAAAGTTCATTCTTCTATTCCAAATGATTTTATTAATATATATCTTAGGATTTAAAAACCGGTTGTGAATTCAATTTAGTTAAAAAACAATATTGGTTTTTGTAATTGAAAATAAATATCCTTGTTTGTACAAACAAGGCTATTATTTATTTTCTGTAGATAATTCACCAGTAATTATTATATACATTACAAAATTAATCAGCAATTATTTGCGAAATCACCCAAAAACTAGTTCTTTTTTTTAGCCAACAAAATTGCGTTTGGTTTGTTTAGCTTATAGATAGCTTAACTCCCTCATGGTATTGATGGAAGAATTGACGGCGAACGCAACAAAAGGAGAGAGAAAAAGTACACTAACCCTCAGACATGTTTCTGTCTACCCGGCGTTATCAGCGCGGTTTCGAGCGTACTTTTAACTCTATCTTTTGTCGCTGTTGCTTCACAGTTAATGCCAGTCGTGGCATTAACTATGACGACAAGTTTAATATATTACTATATAATATATTAAACTTGTGTGGTGCAAAGGTTACCGATACTTATGTGTTGTTTACTATACTACACCACAGTTCTTGCTAACATTATTTACACGAAAAAATCCTTATTAATAGAATGAGGTGTGATTACAAGATGGAGAAAGACTATTTGAAGGCAGACAAATATTTGATTTAGACGTGACATGAGTCAATGAAGGACACACAAAAGACAATCAACACAAGTGTCACCACTTGTGACCACTTTTCGACAAGCCTTCATTAAAGTTTTGTCAACCAGCGCCAAAAATCCAACGGACAAAAATCATCAATCCAAAAACGAATGTGATATATACTATGGAAATGAAAATCACGAATGGATGGAAAACGATTCGCAGGAATCTCGGTTTATGAAAGAATGAAGAAGAATATCAAAGAAGTTGCTGAAGGTTAACAACTTACTCGATTGAAAACTACAGCCGGTTTTATTTTAAAATGCTAGAAGATATATACAAGAAGTAATGGCAGCCAGGAATTTTGATGCGTACAATTGAGCCTTTAAAAGAAGGTATTGTCCTTTCTTTCTTTAAATAATTCCCTCAAAATATGGGAATAACTTTACTGCCAATAATTAAAGGACAATTGAAGATGACGTTTTCAAATGTTCACAACGTTTAAGTAGCAAATGTACCCGTTAAATATGAACACTGTATTTTTGTTAATAATTTAAAATTGTATTTGATACCATTTTTATGTTACAGTACAAGAAGAAAATAATGACAGTTTCGCTTCCAGACAGCCAATTTTTCAAAACGTAGTATGTGCCAACGGTACTCTGGTTTAGGAATGAGCGTGACGCTAGAAAACGGTCCTCCATTGGTTTAGAATAAAAGTCGCGGTAACTGCATTTCAAGGTCAACAAAAATTGGCTAACCGCTTTCATTAATAAATAGGTTAAGTACCATGAGTACAGAGGACAAAAGCGAGTGAGGCTACACTTGTTTTGCAGCGACTAGACAGATTTGTGTTTTGTCGGCTTATATTCTCATACGCCGCTATTTGTTAAGACAAAACATTAGAAGATAGCATAAACTAGAAAATACTGAATTTCTATGAGAGTTTTTGAAAAGTATATACCTAAATAATTTTAAAAAATAGATAAACTATTTAAAAAAAAATTGTAAATAATACTTATGTACCACTATATAACAGACTCTATAATATAGACAGACAAGTTAAAGGAAGGAAGCGGCAATTAGATACATTTATGTTTATTCATTTAAGGAGGGATTCGGCTTTCAACAAAACACGAATCTGTCTAGTCGCTGTAGAAAAGTGGCGACTTCCCTTACTTTGCCCATCTCTGAGTGCGATAGTAGAAATTCAATGCGTTCCTCGCCCATTTCTACTAGTGGCTATATGTGGGCTCTCGTGAACGGGTGTTTTCAGGTCAATTGAACGCGAAATAAATCGACGCCCATAAACATATCATTACTTCTAATTGTTAAACAATGAATTAAAGAATTTGGAAATTGTACAAGATCTCAGTAATCTGATTCTGTCATGATTTATCAGTACTTATGCTTTTATTTTTGTAAATATTTTGACTAATTTTATGTTTTATTTGAATAAATACAGTTCTTAATTAATAGTAAGAATTTATGCCAACCACCGTAAACAATTATGAAGGGAATGGTCTCATTCTGTTAAGCTTTGCAAAGTAGAATATACCTGGACCTTGTAAACTTCCATATAATGCCACACTTTGCAGTACTTTCTTGAAGCAGTAATTTTTGCAGCGATATAAACTTTATGTCACGATTATTTTCAATACGCGGTGTAGAACGAGTCGGAGTTTTTGTAAGTCCATACATACGAATAAACATCAGTTGTCGTAGCCCAGTAAGCATCTGTGTAGTGTCAGGAGCGTTACGTAGAATTAATTTTAGAAGTGCCTACCAATACCTGGTGTGTCCTCTAATTGATCGTGTTTTGTATATACATATATGTGTATGGATATATTATTGTCATATTGTTGTTTCCTTTTTTTTTTGGTCCGAAGTTCTTCGTTTAATTTAGGATATTTCATTTTTTTTGTAGATTGTAGGAATTTTGAGTTTCTCTGTTTAGTTTAGTTTAAGGGTTAAGTATTATTTTGTTATAGTTATTATTATTATTATCATTATTATTATTTATCTCCCTAATTTCCTTTACGTTAGAAGGTAGAAGGTTTTCAGATTCTCTTCCTTAGTTCGTTTGTAGTTGTTGATAAACTTGTATGTTTCAAAATGGCAACTTGGTTTACACTCCAAAATTATTCAAAGTTGAACGCATGGATTTCGGAGTACGGGGAATCTTATACCATCAAACAAAAATGTATGTATAAACATCAAATTTCAAAGAATTGGACAGCTTCAATTTGGATTTCTGTGATGCCTTTCTAACTGCTTAATTTCGTCTATCAATACTTCAGTAGTCCAATTTGAAAGCTTTCCTTGAAAAATATACTCAAAAAAAATTCCCAATATTATAAAGAACTTCCATACCAAAATGTTGCAATAATGTTATGAACACCATAAAATAGAGTATTCGCAATCGTTATTTATGGGTATCAGCAGATGGAACCATTGACAGGTCAAGTCGATGCATAGTGAACATTGGTATTCTACATCTTATTCTGCCCTATCTACCGTACCTTATTGTGAATAAATTTTGTAACAAGATAAGCGGTAAAATTTTGGTGCAAATAATTAACGAAAGTCTGTATATGTTATTCGGTAATTTATTGCAAAAAATAGAAGCATTCTTTTATTTCTTAGGGATGCAGCAGCATATATGCCTAAAGAAGCAATATCCTATATGCCTAATATGCTACATATAAAATGTACATATATCATATGCCCTGCACAGTATTGCTGAGCATATCAGAGGTGAATTTCCCGATGTGGATAAGTTAATTGCTTTTGTAAAAAACATTTTTATGAAAGCTCCTAACAGAGTTACATTGTACAAAGAAAAATTTCTAGAATTGTCATTACCTAAAGCTTCTACCATCACTAGATGGAATATGTAGATAGAAGCATGTGAATTTTATTCGTTGCATTCACGTAACATAACAGAATGCAAACAATTAATAGAAAAAACTATTATTAATACATCAGATAAATCAGTTTGCTAGTAATTTTGGAATATTACCAAAAACCATTAAATATTTTGAAAGACAAAATACTTATAATTATTATAATAAGTATATCTTTAACAGAAAGATTAAACATAGTAGTCATTCATGTTTTAAAGAATGTTCCTGGCGATTTTGGCCGACAACTTGGCAATCGACATAACTTGGTTTTGAGTTAAAACCAATTTTCAAGGAAAAATTTGAGAACGATGATATCAAAGTAAAATATACAAATGTCATGGAAAACTTGCTCATGCTCCACTAAGCAGTTGTGATGTAGTGTGCTTTTTCTGTCTTTCAAAATATTCTACAACCTAATAGTTGTAGTTTTACCACAGGATGTTTGCATAAGTATGAGGTCATCTAAAAGAGATTGACCTAACCATCCAGATATATTGTGCTACATTTGTGGTGAATATACCACAGGAAAACAAAGGCAACATATTACCAATTTTGTGAAGATGGCATATTTTTGTTTTACAATTGCACAATAGGATAAGTCTTGGGTTCGCCATAAGATGTGTTGAACATATGTGGAATCTTTAGGGCAACGGACAATAGGAAAGAAAAAAAAGCTTAAACGCTAAAGTGTACCCATGGTGTGGATAAAACCAAAAAACCCTAATGACGTTTGTTATTTTTGTGTTATGAATGTGAAAGGCTTTAATCGTCACAAGAAACAAATGGGAATATCCCGATTTAGAGTTAGGAAGACAGTTACACATCACAGAAAATGCTGCCAGACTCAGCCTACTACAACAGCTACAGAATCTATCAGTGAAAGTGAATATGAGGATAGTTTGCCAACCCCATAAAGAGATAAAATTATTTGGTAGGTAATCTTCATCTGTCAAAACAATCATCTGAACTTTTACTATCCAGATTGGAAGAAGCTCGGAAAGTTACAATAGCAACTAATAGATAAAAGGAACTGACAATTCTTCCATACTTCTTACTTAAATATGAAAAAAAAATAAATAACTAATACCTAAATATGAATCAAGACAAGTCCAACATCATACAGATGGCATTTCAACTATCATTTCTAGTAATATGTTTCTTTTTTACTAGAAACATACTTTTTAGTTTTATATATCTATGTGTAATTATTTTGTAAAATTATAATTTCAGGTGTTTTCGCCTAACAATAAATTTTTTTTCTTCATACTTCTTTTTAAAAAAGCATTATTATAAAAACTGGAGCTAATATGATAAATCTGTTAGCAAATATGGCATCGACAACATTCCTCAACACAAAGTCACTGTTAGCCAGTGTTACAAATTTAAACACTTAAAATATGTTCAGATATTTCAATGAACAACGTGCAGATTCCGAAAATAATTGTTTCTGTTCAACTATAAAATACAAAGCAAAAGCATGTTCAAAAGAACTCCTTTGAAAATTTACACACTATAATCTTTTTATAAAAATATTTATTAAATAAATAATGATATAGTTAAATCGATTAGACAAATTATCATAAACAAATCATTCAAACTAAATTAAATTCAATCTCCATATCTGAACTTTCTGTTTAATCCTGCTGTATGGTCAAATAATGTTGTATTTTTAAATTCTCCTTTCATATCTAATATGTAATGTAAATAATGACGTTTTATTTTAATTGGTAATTGTGTTAGAGCTGAAGTTCTAGTTTGCTTGCAGCTAATGTCTGTTAAAGGTACAGTGACCATTCGATTTCTTCCAAATGGTGTATAGGTAACAAATGTAATTTCATTTCCACCTTTCCGCAATACTAGAAACCTCACTGATCGTAACGTAAAGGTCCATGAAATAGCTAAGATACCATAGCCTAAAAGATTAAATGGCGATTGCTAATTGTAAAAAAATCGATGCAAGTTCCTACCTATAAGAAAACATAGTACTGTTATTGTGTTTCTATACTTATTTTCGCCAAGATTAATTCTTCTCCACCATGGTGTATCTTTCGTAATTTCAACAGGTGCGTCGCGTAACGTGGTAAATGCGAAATGCGATAAGTACCCCCAAAATCCGAATTGACAAATAGCAAAAATATTTAGATACTTATAAAATGTGGGATTGTCATATTTGTATAAAATTACGTCCTTTGCAATATTTGTATTCACATCCAATGCCGTATTGCTGTAATATTTATTATATATTCTATTTGTTCTCGTTAACTTGCTAAGTATATTTATTTTTCTCACTATGCTATTACTTATTGTACAAAAATTAAACATCGCTATTTTTTTTAAGGTTATTTTCTGTTCAGAACAGGGGGGCTGCACTTGACATAAAGATCTTATCCGCAATTTTTATTGGCCCAAAGATTCACGTGCTATTTAGTTTGCCTAAGAAACTGTTCGATGGCGCCACTAAAGTGTTTCAAGCAAAAGCTCTCTATCAGTAAGTTCCAGCAAGTTCTAAGGCAGTGGATCGACGAGGTAAAGGAATAATTATAGCAAGGACTGTGGCGTAGTATGGATAACGAGGACCATTCGTGTCTTTGAAACGGCCGTCCCGGACGAATTATTATACATGATAAACTTGTGTGGTGCGGAGGTTGCCGATTCTTATGTGTTGTTGAGGTAAAGGTTGTTGCTACATACATTCGTATTTATTTTTTTCACGAGAACGGGTTCATATGAGTAACCCGGTGTCTAGGACAAGGCGAAAGTTAGCACCATGCAATTAAATATTACCGTTCACATAAAGGTGTGCTGCAAAATTACCGCGAAACTGTACACACGCTGAATTGTGGCAATTGTAGCAATGCAATCGATCGATCATGGTGCAGCAAACGATTATTGAATTCATGTAGAGTTAATAGTCTTAGAAAACCAGTGAAAACAGTTCAGTCCATTTCTCAAAACCGTTAATAATTGTTACCGTCCACGACATATCAAAATATGATTAGTTAGCTACTTGAAGGTTTACATGCATGTATGTACCTCTGTGTCTTAGATGGCGCATGGCGTAAATACCGTAATATGGATCCATTGAATACAAAGCCAAGTGGAATATGTATATATAATATTAATCTTAATGTTTTATTTTCTATAAACTGTTTCTGTCCTAATCGAAGCTATAATTCTCTTTCTAACACAAGTTCATTATCTATTGGGGTTCATTAGGACTGAGCAGTATTTAAAAGACACTCAAAGGTACTTTCAGGTGGTTGACTAACTAAAGAAATATATAAACAAGGAAGAGTTGTGTCACAAAGTCATTTTTTATTCAAATCTCAAATCGTCTCGTATCAAAAAAGCTATAAGGAAGATGTTTTTAAAGGACTATTTTATAAAAGAAAATTTACTATTGAATCCAAAAAATATGAATAATCAAACAAATACAATAAGTTTTACCTTAGTAAGTGCCGCAATCATTAAGGCAGTATTTTTAAAATTATATGGGTATAACCGTTTTAGATCAAAACATTGTGAGAATCCGCGATAGGCGAAGTTCGAATTAACTCGGAACGCCTGAACGTTGTATTTCATTTTGGAGAAGTAATTCACTAAATAAGCCACTGATGCTACGTGTTTTCAAGAATAGGTTCAGTTCATTTAGTACCAATTCTATTCTATTTCGGGTTTATCACTATCATGTTCGCAGGTATTTCTAAGATTATGATATTCTCTTGATTAATCTTTGAACTTTTAATTTCCCTGTAATAAAACAACACCCATGTTCACCATGGAACACCCAAGTTCGTCATGAAGATTCAAAAATATTTTATACAGTTATATATACAGAGCGATCCGGAAATATTGTCGGAAAAAATACTGCTTTCCGCAGGACGTGTTATCAATATCCACTACCAATTTAACGAGTGGCTTCCACAATCATTTTGGATCTCTCTGTACTTATGAAGCCATAGTCGGGCTACAAGTAATATGGGATTAGCAAACCTTGAGCTCAAATTCGCTTAGGAAATATAAGTTGAAAATAGCACTCAAAGTTGAAGCTTCAGAATATTCCGACAAGTATTCCTGTTAATCAAATATTGCATTCAATTATATGAGATTGTTATCTCTTGAATTAATGATATCGTTAGCATAAATTATCACCCAGCACATAAAAATGCAAAGTTAGGTTCTTGTTTCAAGTCTGTATTTATTGGGACCAAAAATAAAGTTACCAAGCATAAAAATAACAAATGCTGCAAAAGTAATTGTTTCAGGTGATGTATACAATTTATGTTATATGCAGTTGAAGTAAAATTAATTTGTTTTGTATCAAAGATGAATCGTAATGTTCACGAGATAGTAGTAGACAATACTAACCTTTGGAAGCGATTTCAATTGGATATGTTTCAAAACATAACGCACGTTGCTTTAGGAGACTTGTTATACAAGAATAAATGCCCTATATTACATTAATTTATATGTCAAAGTTATGGTTTAGCTATCTACCATATATTACTCGCTGGTATTTACTAAAATTTTCATACTTCAAATTTTCCATCCATGATTATTATTACTAGTATTAATTATTAAACACTTGAAGGGAAAGATATAAACATTGGCATTCTAAAACATTTGTAATTTTTGATTTGTTCCAAGTATGTAGATTATAGAATTTTGCTTTTTTTCAAAGCATGTTTAATTATTTGATAAAAAAAATAATTCCAAGCGTATTTGTACATGGTAATAGTTTTAGTTACTTAATATATACATACATTGTATTTTCAATGACTGCATCGAAGCAAATAGTAGCTAATTGTATTTAACAAAAAAAATTCTAATTCTTTGACTTCTTGTATTGACTTTGTAAATATGTGGACAGTATTATTCTCTTTAGATAAATATTATTCGTTTCTGTCGCAATTTCCATTTGCACTTTTGTAATGAGGATATGAGAGTATTAACGTGCTCATTTCTGTTTCTTTTTATGATAATTTGTTATGGAACAAAAAAACATTTAAAATACTTTCTTTAGATCGTTGTCATTTGTAAGGCTTACTTTAATTTTCTTTGACTTTTTTTTACTATTATTCATTCTTGCGCCGCTCGAAAGTTCATAAAAGGTTTCTGTATTTGTACATGGAAACTTATAATTTTTTTAATATTGATAAGGCGTACTCGCCAATGTATTCTCTTTTTTACATTATTTTTAAATTTGTTCATCATCTCATGATTATTACAGAAAGCGCTAATAAATAGACTGTATATCATTCTATTCATCACAAAAGAAATATTGTATCAACATGCTATCAGCAAATAAGTTACGATCATAATAGAATAAAATTTTGCAATTCGTTCACATTGTGTATCGCGCTTTGTACACACGATTCTTTAAATGTCCCCCCGAAAAAAAGGTCTAAAGGTGAAAGGTCAAAAAAGTGTGCTGGCCATCGATTTGGCCTATTTGCACCAATCCACTTATCGGTAAAGATGGTATCTAGCTAGTTATGTACTTTGTGGTAATTGTGTGCAGGAGCATCGTCCTTTGAAAGTATAAATTTTGGCACATCAGATAATTGGTGTTATCAAGGAAATCTTTTAGAACATTACGAATAATGTTCACTAGTTCTTGAATTTTTGCCGCATACATTGTATGCTTCCGTTATAACTTGAGTGGCGACGTTGCGTGCAGTTTGCCATTGGTGTTACGTTTGGTGGCAGATTAAGTCTCGTATTTATGTAACTCGGCATGTAGAGCGACGGCAGTACTGCTCAACGAAACCAATTTACAATGAAAAATTTAGAAAAATATGTCATAGTTAACTCCTATTACAATCATGACGATTAACAAACTATAATTTTTAATTTATCTACGTTACTGTATAGACCCGATCCACGCTTACCTGCCCTGCAACTTCAGCAAACTACACCGAACGTCCTCAGTTTAATTTTCACACACTATCGCATACTTCTAATGAGGAAATACCATAGTGAGATATTATCTGACACTGACTAGCGAAAGATAATCAAAAATGTTCAAGAAACTAGTAATAATAATAGAGGACTAACTAACACAACACAAAATCATATACTAACATTTTTAATAATTAAACGTGCAAAAGATTTAAAGTTTTAATAATTCATTTTTAATAATTTCAAATGACATACTATTTGTTTTGGTTTCAAGTGAAAGAAGTCTACCATAAATTTTACAGAATGAAGGTGTATCTTTGCCATTAAAATCTACCGTAACTTCCTTACTGTTCGTTTTAAAACAATAACATACTGAGACTCTTACATTATAACTTAAAATATCTACTTTTTTTTTAATATGTAGGATGTTTCATTAAAAAAAATGAATTTCAAAATTTGTACAGATGAAAATTGCAATAGAAATGACTAATATTTATCTGTGTATGCGATTATAGAATCGAATCAAGAAGATGTCAAAAAATTATAACATGTTATTGTTTCTTAAATGATATAACTAGCTACTTTTACATCTACGTATACTTTGATACACTTACTTTTTAAAATAGATGATAATACGCTGTATGCATAAAGGCTGATTTAAGGAATCCGTCCATTAAAAGTTAGATTTAGATTAGATTTGGAATATGCTGGTTTTGAAACTTCGGGGTCACTTCCGGTTTCATTCATTCATGGTTTGAATGCATGACCAACTTTGACACTATTAAAAGAAACCTATATTTTGTGCCAATTTTATGAAACATCTTTTTACTTACCGGTTACCGTTTTACAATTTTTTTTAGTTTTACAATTTTGATTTTTGCGAAAAAATACAAAAAAATCATATGATCGTAGAAAACTTTTATGTAAATTATGGAGGGTATATCTAAGGCATAAAAAGTAAACAAATTATTATACGAATTATAATTATATTAATTATACGATTATTCCACAACCTATGGTTGATATGGCAACTTCTTAGTACTAATTTTTTTTTTTTTCAAATGGAACACCCATATTTTTACACCATGTAATGTAAAATTCAATAGAATTCCCTATCGAAAAGTCAGCGCTCACTGTTCTTACCTATACCTATCCGTATAGCTTCTTTTAGAATTAGTGCTTTTCAGAATATGTTTTTTTTTTTTGCTTTTTTTTATAACTCTAACACCGAAACGGTAATGAATAGGCAAGATGTCTTATAAAATTTTACGCTAAAATGCCTAGTCAAATATAAAAACGCAATAAAAAAATACAGGTTTCAATTTGTAATATCAAAGTTGAGCATGACTTTCGACGTAACCGGGAGTGCAATATTGATGAAGTTATTTTTTTCTAAATAGTGCTTAACCCTGAAGTTTCAAAATCAAGATATTGCAAACTCAAGAACATTTGATGGCCGAGTTCTGCGAATCATCCGATGTAATATACAAATATGTACATGGGAATTGGAATTATTATCTTTTTAGATAACTCTAACTAAGAAAAATAATTCTATAAACTATATATTTGGACCAAATCAAAAATTACAAATGTCACAAAATTCTAAATCCTACGTAAATATTTAATAAATATTTCATAGCAAGATATACTTAGCGGACTACAAAGTCACTGAAACTCTGACATATAGATTATATAAGACATTCTTTTGTATGACAACTACGTAACAAAAGAAAAAAAATCAAATTTGCTGATTAATTCTTTTAATAATAAGTAAGTATATTGCAAAGATATAACAATATATATCTTTATTGAACAATGGAATAAGTAATGCATATGTGTATATATACATACGTCAGGTATACAGTTATATACATGTGTTATTGTGTATATGAATAATTTTCAACAAAATTAATTAAACTGTGTACTATTTATATCATGCAAAAATATCAATGACTCCTTTAAGAAAGAATATCATATTAAAAAGAACCTACAGCAGTTGTTAAGTCGTGTCATATCAAATTTAGGTTCAAACTACATAGAATGATTTTCAAAATGAATTTGAATGAATTCTTTATGTGGTCTACGGTAATTTGTCAAGCAGTAGTGAATTACATCGAGCAATGAAAACTCAAGAAAACAAACAAATAAACAGATCCGCTTTCTGATGTTTTTATTTATTCGAGAAATAACGCCCAAAATATAATGCAAATCTAAATAAACTCAAAATTTAATCACATACAAGAGATTTGAAGACACAGACGGGTTAGTCAATCACAGCTCTATCACAGTTACCGTCTATGCTCAAAACTCAGACATAAACTATATTTTCTTATCAATGTCTTAATAATAATAAAAGAAAACGAACATACCATACATCGATCATGTAGTTGTATAATTAGAACATAAATACATGTAGACTAGAGGAAACGTTATTTAAAAACAACTCATAACGTAAGTTTCCGTGTAACTATGTACACTAAACAACATTGACAATTATGCAACAAAATATACTGCATCGTAGTCTTCTATTGAAATATGTTCTATTTGACAGACATTTAAGTACAATAATTGTCGGTGTACTAAATTAATATTGAACAATAATATATTTAAAATTTAATTCTTTTATCATTTAGAAATCACTCTTATACGTACTAACTTAGTAGTCTTTTTATAACTGTAGTAGAATTTAAATGAAAATATAAAACTATTTAATTGTAACCTATATAACTTCATAAAAAAAGAAATAACATGTTAACTACATGACCTGGCGTGATAAAATATCCATAAAAATACATTCACATATTGAAATATTTGTGTACACAGCAATATAAAATATTGAATATTCTCTAACAATTATTTTTTTATAACTTTTAGATTCTCGATAATTCTACTTATTAGCAATTATAACAGTCGAAGTAATAAAAATGAAATTAACTGGCAGATGAATTATAAAGGTCACTGTATGCGTCAAGAATTTTCGCCTGGAAGCTCTTCTTCATTGTCGAGTTTACTAGTTCCCGCGTTGCAAAATCGACATTTACAGCATACTATACAAGGTGCAGCTAACAGCAGCAGCGGCGAGGCTACCAAGAGAAGAATTCCAAATCCAGCAAATATTCCGATAACTTGTGTCCTATGCCATATTACGGAAGCTCGAGAATGTCCCAACTTATTTTTACATGGACCTCTGTCATAATGTCGCAATAAGAAGTCGTCCTGAGAAAAAAGAAATCCGTCAGAAATAACTCAAGACCAAAGTTATTGTAAGTTTTCCTAAAGGAGAATAAAATTCGAATAATAAAATTTCGAAGATAAGAATTTAATATAGCGGAAGCTTCATAGTATTTATAATAATTAATATTTGGCATCATAGCACTATCCTTAGTATTCATTGATAATGTATAAGATAAGAGCGCACTTAAGTTAACTTTGGCAAATTCACAATGTTCTGTGTACCTCTACATTTGAATTTGGCATACTTGGCCCAGATGTTCATTCCTCCTGTAGAGGTTTTGTTTTATTTCAACTGATATTCACCGGATTTCGTATCTTGTTTTTGAAGAAAAAATACTACTCTTGAAAGGTATAACCAGCAATTAAATGTTTGCTTACCCTTTGCATGCTATACGACCATCATTTTATTAAAGTAAAATACACATTAAATATGAACTAAATAATGAACTAAATAAATTAGTCGATTATTTTGCGTTGTTTAATGTTTAATTAGTAATTTCTATTTAAAACTGCAAAAATTCTAGGCTGCAAGGAATTTACCTCTCTCTGGATTTTTTATTACGTTGACTGGGAAAAGCTCTTCTTGTTCGCTTCTTCAAGTTTTCCCGAGAATAATTGGAACAGTCGCACACCATTGTTTTTATACGACCTCAAATAAATAAATCAAGAGTTAGTTTTGAGGACTTAGCTGGTCAAATCCCTGGTCCTGGCTTCTTCATCCATCGATCATTTGCATCAATTATTCATTTGACATTAGCTCAATTAAAACAAAATGAGTCTTATCAATATTGGTATTCAATAATCGATTTCATAATTTTTTGAGGTGATCCAATAAACATAAACGATACGGCGTCGAATGAATTTAGATATAGGAATTAAAATATGTTTCATCGGCGTTTTTTTGAATAAAACATGTAGATATTCCTAAAAGTAGATTTACTAGTTGCTACTAAAAAAGTGGATTCCTTTTAGTTGAATATCTTATTGTTTGGATTACATTTTGGAAAAACTTTTTTATATTCAAGTCTTAATCTAGGATATATTTTTAATTCATTCTTGTGAGTTTCACATACAGGCTGTGATTTTAGTTAATAATCGCAAATTTTAATAGATAGGACGTGAATTTGTTTAATAATCGTAAATTTTAATTTACAGGGCGTGATTTTAATTCGAAATCGTAAATTTTAATATACAGATGATTTTGAACGCGTTATGTTATTTCAGCAAAACGTTGGATGTTTCTGCTGCTATCAAAGAAAGGTGTTGGAGCGCAGTGAAAGAATAGTGTATTTTCTACACTAACAAAGAGAATTCAAAAGCATGCTCATACACATACATATATTAAGCAGGTTCAAGCCGTTATTCATCGCAAGGTACATAGCTTTTTCTATAATAATATTCTAAGCGATAGATAGAACGTATGTCGACAGGAATTACAGCGCAGTCAAAAGTTTGCGTTAATTCGTGTAGGCATTGAAAATGGTTTTGCTGCTGAAGCAAAATCTACATTTCTTGTAAAAGAAACACAGCAGGTGAACATGGCGAGATTTTCAGAAATATTTATGAGGAGTAATTTACAGTACAGTTACTACAATTTTTGCCAAATCATTCTGATATCGTAACTGATTAATGACGTATTTAGGAAGCTCAACATGTCCAGTACGTATTTGGAATATATAAAAAGTAACAAAACGGCTTATGAAATGTAGCAAAGTTTTTGAATGTAAAGATATTGTAAGTCAGCTTTATTTAAGAAAGAAACTACTTTTAATGAAATATATACACACACTGGGTGATTTGCTGCAAAATCATTTTTTTTTAAATTTGAAGAAACAATAGGACAAAAACAGTAGGGGGTAATTTAGAAGAAACAGGTGATGTATACCATCTTCTATTGACATTGCCGAAAGTTTGATAACATGGTAACAGCACTTGACGTTGGATACAGATAAATAAACTTTAGACTTTGTAAAAACAAAATTATTGGATTATGAAATGAATTAAAAGAATGACGTAGTAAATGTAAACAATCCAGTAACTGCTGCAGCATTTTCAAGTAACTTTAAAAATCCAAGGGCACAGAAGAATAAAAATGAACCACCAAAATGCTATAACTGTGGGAAAGTAAGCTATTTCAAGAATAAGTGTCGATACAAGAAACAAGCAAGTTACATTAAAAAAATTACGCAGCAGAAGAGGATCACATTGCGTTTATTGCAACAACGTTACACAGTTACACAACTAATGGTGCAGGTAGTGTAAAACGGTACATAGATTAAAAATTAGTATCACTGTTGTTAAAACAAATGAATGTTCAACAGCTACTGACATAGGCACTATTAGTATTGTATTAAATGTTGACAGAAAACACGTAATGCCTGAAATAAAAGATGTATTATATGTAAAGAATTTAGCACATAATTTACTGTCTACAAAAATTAGAGGAAGCAGATTTTAAAATAGTTTATCAAAGGGATATTTTATTAGAAATAACACCGGTTGAACAATTTTACAAGAAAAAACCAAATTTTACAAATTTAAAAATATTTGGAAATGTTGCATACACACATATACTAAGAGAGAAACATATTGGTAAGTTTGATTCAAGAGGAGAAGTAAAAATATGTGTGATAGGTTATACTCACAATGGATGTAGACTTTGAAACCTTTCAAAAAATAGAATTGTTGTTGCACGAAATGTGGCGTTTAATAAAAGTAAAAACATAGATTATATTTACACTGGATTTACAATTAAGGTAAATGTAGAGCAACAGAAGGAAATTAATACTTGCCAATGAACAAAACGAACGTTGATAAAAATGAAAACAGTAAACGCGAAGAAAAGAATACCAAACGGAGTAAGATACGGTCAAAGAACAATAAGAAAACCATAAGAAGAACAAAACATAGACCTTAGTCAAAAAGCCTGAAACTAATTTGAAAAAAAGTAATTGAAAGCAAATGGATATTTAGACTCAAAACCAATGATACTAGTCAAAGAAAGTACAAAGGAAGACTTGCTGCAAAAGTATTTATGTAGAGAAAAGGTCTTGATTACGAAGAAACGTATGCGCCAATTGCAAAACGAACTAAAGTACGTACGCTTCTGGCTGTGCATCAAATGGATGTGAAATCTGTATTTTTGAATGAATGTATTGAGGAAGACATTTATATATGTGAAAACCTGAGGGATTTAGTGATGGTGGCGATAATTTTGTATGCAAATTGAATAAAGCACTTTATAGTTTAAAGCAAGCATCTTTTAATTGGTGTAATACACTGCATACTTTTTCTCAAAGGGGTTAAAAAAAAAGTTGAAAGACATTTGAAATGTAAGATATTGCATCGAGCTGAAAAAAAATTCTGGGAATAGAAGTCAAAAGAAAAACTACTTATGCGATTCGAAATGTTGGACCGCAAAGATTATGTTGAAGAAACATAATGTCTTAGGTATGTAATGGCAGCAACACGGTCCGATCTCAGCGCAATTACGCCACAACACCCGAAAGACACTTCTACTGCGCACTTTGCAAGTAACAGATATTACATTATAACTTTAGTTTACTAATCAGAAAAAAAAAAAAAACATTAGTACTCTTATTATTTTGTTTTTTAGTAAATAAACGATTGTCAAATCGACTGTCTTGCATTGAATTTGAATTGAAATAGAAATATGCATTCTTGTATTCATTGATGTATCCACCGATTTTTCATTATTTAGCTGTCATAAATTACAGGTGCACTGTAATTCACTGGTAAATCGATCGATGAATAAAAGAACTCGCATAAACTCAAATTGTCATTACTCATTACGTCCACTGCCAACTGCAGATTTAAATATTTCCATTTAATGTATCTTTCAATGCAATTTAACAACTCTTCATATAAGCAGTTCTGTTTTCTAAGGTGCAGACAGACTAATAGGCGTTTGGCATGAAAAGCAGCTACTGGTATAGTTATAGGGTGTGAAATATAAAAACAATATTAAATTTGACCACCATTTGACCAGGCAACCTACTAAATTTTAGAACGGATAAATATGCTGATATAAAGAAAGCTTTAGTTAACCTAATTAGAAATAATCTAGTGAAAACTGTTTACATATTGAATAATATTTATTTTCAGTAAATTAGATGAAACCTTTCTAATTTAAATTATGTTAAAGTTGCACCTGCTGTTATGTGATGAAAGTATACCAGCAGAGAAACGTGTGATTTAAACTACAATAACTATGCATCGTAGAATGCTTAATTGGTTGTGTAAAGCATCAACCGCTACAAAGGGCATGGAAGATGCTTGGAATAAACTAAATTCAATTAAATTGGAAATTGTCACTATGATTAACAGCGATAACGATGATTTTAGGACAAGCACCCTAAAGTTTTTAGAATGCGTTGTACTTTTGCAATCTTATCCAGATTCCAATGAACAGATAAATGATTTTTCATTAGATGATGTGCTTCTAATATTCAAAGTTTCTAGGCGTAGAAAACTTAAAGAAGAAGAACAAAGTAAGTGGTGTGATATTTTTGCTTCTATTTTTTTTCCCACTTATGTTTACGTTGAACAATAATCGCACTTATTTTTAATTTGTCGAAACAATATTTTCGTATCTTCTTTAAATTTTCATATTATTGACTTTTTAAGCTGCGTATTTTTTCAATTTTTTTTTTTCAATGTTAACAATAATTCCAATAAATTGTAATTTTATTTACCACGCCGTTCGGTTTTGCTAAAAAAGTACAAATAAATATAAAAAAAGTAAAACAATATATTTTCAAAACTTCGCTTTATTTTTCGTCACTTGTGTAATAACTCCATCTATATCCATAACTTCACTGAAAAGGAGTTGGTAATTGAGCAATGTTGCCGTCATTAGTGATTGTGATACCTTCAATCCTAGGTATATCCACGCGCAATCCTATTCTATCTCTAAAGTTCTTTATGGTAGGTTTATGGCTTTATGGTAGGTTTACTATTTTCAAAAACTACCTTATATTCAGTTTCTCGAAATCCCCAAACTTTAAGTTCTTATCTGTGTGTAATATACAGTAAACATTCAAAAAAATCCGATCCAGGTATGTAGACAGTCCAAATTTCGAATTTTTCAGAACTGTTCTGATTCTTCGATGGCATTATATGCTTGGGAATTGTTTTACAGATATAGCATGTTTGTAAAGAAGATGTTTTGGTAATAGCATTTGTACAATTAAGTTTCTGATTCAAACACCCGTTACATTTAAAATTTGCCGGTATTTTGGGCATTTACCTTCTCGGTAGATCGGATGATTTGGATTTCGGATCTCGGATGACTGCAAAGCTAGGGATATAAGTTATGCAGTTTGGCCATTCGTCCATAGATAGTACCACGTAAGCAAATTTAAGATTTGTTGTCAATTTATTGTTTTTATCATTTAGCTAAATTTTCATCCCGATTTTCTTCATATTTCTATTTGAGAATAATTTTGTATTTGATCGTTATCAACTTGTCTATTTTATGTAGTTGTTTTCTTTTATCCCCCACTCTTACCTTGCCTTCATTTCACTCCTTGGATGCAAATTTCTAGAATACTTTTTCGATTTTTCTGTCAATTTTTGTCGAGCTTATACAGTTTTCCCTGTGTTGTGTGTCTGTTGTCACTTATGGATGAATGGATTTAAGTATTCACCTTATGTTAGAAGTAAGGTTGTTGGATATTTTGGTAGTTGATTCTTGTTTGACGTATATTGGGATTTTCAAAGTGGTCATCAACGACTATAAGCGCAAGTATTGAAGTCGTAAATACGTTGCTAATTCTTTCGGATTTTTCAGGGTTTTAATTCTTGCGCTAGTGTTAGATTTTGCATCTTTCTACTTTTAAAGCTTGTTATAACGATGTATACAGCGTTCAATAAATTTGTCACTATTATTGTCTCGCCGTACATAATTAAGGGCCACTAATTCTTTCTTGATATGCGAATGGAGGCTCTGGATTGTACTGAACCTTCCACAAAAACTTACCACTTGACCTTGATAAGACTCGAATGCGCAGCCCTTAATTCTATTACAATCAGGTCCAGCCTCTCCTACCACAGAAGCAATGAGCTGTTTTGAGCACGAACAAAGAACTTAATCGGCATATTTAAGTTCAGAGTCAATAGATCTGCTTTAATAAATGTAAAATATGATGTTCTTAAGTATACTTACATCTAGACTGGCTAAGCAATACCAGCAAAAGACATGTTTACATCTCTTGCACATCATCTGAGCACAGCCTTCATCTTTTTCGATAGGAACATTACACATGGGACAGCATTTAATGAGATCTGAATTAAATGGAATACCGACATCTTGTACCTGAAAACAGGTTGCCATTAAAGGTACAATATAAAAAAGTTTTAACCGAAGTAGATTTATTCAGTCTAAACAGTTTGTGAACCGACTCACAAAAACTAATATTCCTCTACCATGACTGTATACTTTTCATGCGAAATAATTTATTTTTCAGCAAGGCTTACGAAGATTTACCTTTGTTGAACTCTTACAGCAAATTTAATTGTTAAAACCATTGACACGTAAAAAAAAGTGGTTTTATCTAATTTGTATCTTTGTCTTAGAATATTTTACATTTTTAAACTGTAATGACGAGTAAAAAAGTAAGTTACAAACATTTGAGGTTACATGCAATGAACATTTTTATCTATGAGTTACTATTTGATGTTTTGCTTACTTTGCCCTGCTTTGCCAACTGTTTGTTGTTTTCTTCACACGTTAAACCAGGGTGCCATTCCACTTTGCAACTGCTACAAAAATCTAACGTGCAAGTAGGGCAATGGACGCTTTGTGGCTGGCAATGTTGAGAAGGGCATAATGTACAAACTGTTTCACAACCCGCTTGTGGACACCATGTACGATTCTTATCTATTTCTATTTCTGAAAATAAAATATTAATTATTTACCTTATATATAAAAATTAATCAAAACGTAATACTGTATAGCTATACTGTAAGACGTACTAATCGTTTAAAGCTGTGGTTCATGTAGTAAAGCTACTAATACTTGGATAGTGATAAAACATTCTAGATTGCGTTACTCTTTTGTTTTCAATTTTGTACCTATGTTAACTAATACCGTATCATAATCGTATCGTAATCATTGGTAATTTTAGAGCAGGAGTTACATGTTAAATTGGAAAACTTCAAGCAATAATTTGTGTTCCTTTAGTAAAGCTGGAGTAAATAGAATTGTACTGGGAGCAATTTTTATCGTTCTGGCTAGAGGAACAAGAGTCGGTGGCGGTCTAACAACAGCTGAAGTCAATACAAACACAATAAAACCGATTATAACCCATGTAACATGTAAAATCGCTCTGTGCATTGGTTTTTTTTTTTGCAAACAGTTATTTATTATTAGAGAGGACAAAACCAGGTGGAATTATTACTTTTTTTGCAGCGACTAGATAGACTCGTGTCTATTCGCCTCGTAAGAATGAATTCGTGTTGCCTACTGGTGTCGCCGAATGTCGACAAAACACGAGTCTGTTTAGCCTCTGCAAAAAAGTAACAATTTCATCTGTCTTTGTCCTCACTATTCATTATCCATATTTAAAATAAAACAATAGTCATGTGCGATATGTCTTAAATGTACCAAGAACTAACGCATATTTTTTATTCATAACTGATGATTATATGGTTGTCATTAATCTTTTAGTTGGAAAGCTGATCGTTTTTTTAACAGTAAAAATATACCTCATGGTCACAGACGTTTTTATCGGATACGTAAAGAACGTATGCTCATTTGTGTTTGTGTCTAGTATGTTCACACTCAACACCATGGCTTTTATAAATTGGCTGACTCCTTCTATTCTCCTAAATATATTATTAGTTTACGTCGGTTGTAATAAATCCAGATAAACGGTGTCGTGTATATGTCCTACTAGGCCTGCAAAAACGAGTTTGCTGCACGATATTGGCAAAGACTAGACAGACTCGTGTTTTGTCGACTCTCGGGAAATCTAGTATACCTAAATTTAGTGCTATTAGTTATGCCGATACCTTTAATTTCACAGTCTATAATTCTATAAAACAATAATAGTATCTAAAGTGTAACCTATGTGGTATCATTTGCCATGGTAAAGATATAGAGATGTTACAATTAAAACAAGAACAGTTTACGTCGCCTTCGTTGGCACCAAAAATATAATTCAGTTACTCAAAACATCAAAAATTAGTTAATAAAATGTAGAAATCGACACATTTTTTCTAAAAACGCCAGCTTCTGTCGTCCAGACTGTATATGTATATCCACGCTTTATAAATTGATAATGTTATTAGTGATGAGCGAATCGAATGAATCCTTTGGTTTTTCCTTAATCAGCCAATTAGTTGTTGCATTGACGGCTATAAACAATGAATAAAAAATACACATATTTACCTCTGTTAAGCCTATATTTTCTATGTTTCTCTAGCAAATCATCACCAACGAGTTTTCTAATTTCTTCTTGCTTTAAAACTCCCTGAGATGGGCATTGTGTATCTGGACAGGAAATATCGTACGCTCCTGCTGCTATTTCGAATTCTACATACGTACGCATACACTGTAAAATCAAAAAAGGTTTGATATAGGGCTTAATGACTTATATATAAGAAGTAGAACATAAAATGGTACAAAATAAATACATAATAATATAAGGCTTTGTACGTACTACTGGTTTAACATTTATCAAATCTAATGAATTCTAAATTTTGGCGTTTATTTTAAACGAAACATTTTCTACATTATTGAATTTTCGAATTTCGCATGAAATTTTAAATTAAGTTAATGTAAAATTCCCTATATTCACATGCGATTGTTTTCTATTTAAAATTTTAGAAAAATTGCCGTGTGTGCAACCATGTGCAAACATGAAAAATCATTTTTTCATTTAGGTTGCACATATGGCATTTAAAATATCACTTTCTAACAAAGGGTGCCATGTTTGCACTTTTGAAATTTTGTAGAGGTTTTAATTTCATGGAGAGTTTAAAATTGATCATAATAATATATGAAATGTTCTAGTTAAAATAACCTAGTTGGGATCGACTTCCTGCAGACCCAGAAGCGGCAGACGTCTCGAAATACATATATTCGATAGTTGCTTTCATTGATGTTCCAAATTATTTTTCTTTAATCCATACTTTCCTAGGTGGATGATAGTTCCCGAAAGAATATATTAGGCTGAAATCGATTAGTAAGGTGCCAATTAAAATGTTCATACTTTTAAATTTTAATTTTATCAATGAATGATGTTTTTTTGTATATTTTTCAAAAAAATATTCAATTTTTAAAAGAAGAAGTAAAAGTTATCTTCTCGACTTATGATAGATGGTATTGCAACTGTGCTTTATATATTTTTAGTGGTTTTGGTGCTTCTCTATGTGAAAAAATTGATGTAATTTTTATCCGCAACCTCAATTTGTCAATATTAAAACTGTTATGCAACGAAAGTAACGAAGCTGTTACCAAACAAACATTTTCACTACGATCCTCTCACAAGTTCACTAAATATAAAAAAAGTTGGAAAGCTTTTTTTATATTCAGAAATGTTCGAACAAGTAAGCGAACACTTCGCAACAGAAAATTTAAAGTATGTTTTAGTAATTAATGTTAATAATCACCTCTAACATATCTATAAAATGTATCCTTGAACATTATCTTTTTTTAATGTTTTTAAGTTTAGTTAATTTTTGCAATATTGTGAATTAAACTATGCTTTTTGTTCAATGCATTTATGCCTCTGATACTTATATTAAGTTAAGGAAATTCGCCAGTTAGACAAACAAGCCGCCTGCTTTTCCTAACGCATATGCACGCCGCAGTTGGTTGCCTCAATGCGTCGGGAAATAGAGACGGTCGTCGATATGGAGATGAGGCGACGTTCGGTGTGCAAGACCTGTTATCAACCAAACGTCGGTTGGGTATATGCAGCAGCGTAGATAACTGTAAAATTCATTTTTTTTTTGAACGGAACACATTAGAAAATGCCTAGAAACAATAACCAAAAAAAATTTAATACTAAGTTAGCGTTTAGCTTCCTCATGGTATTGATTATTCTAACAATTAAGGAAACAAAAATGCTAATAATTAAAGAATTATTCTAACTCACGGACATGTTTCTGCCAACCCGGCGTCATTAACGTGGTTTCGAGAATAATTTTTTTATGTCTATATACTATCTGTTGTTCCAGAGTTAATACCTCAACTTTCAAAACGACAAACTCGACATTTCCTGGCGCCGTCTAGTGCTAAAGAAACACGTTTCGGAATCTTGTTTTGCTCCTTTTCAAAATGTTTCGTTTACAAACTGCCTATGATATAAATTTTACAATATTTCAATTTAGTTTTTAACTGTATTTGTAATTAATTAAAGTTTAATTTAATAAATAAATAAAACATTTAAAAAAGGGAATAAAAGAAGATTTCGAAACGTAAATCGATCGTTATTTAAAGAAGTAAAAATAAACACAAATAATAATTCAAATTTCAAAGTAATTATAAAACCGGTTAAAGAAGTACAGAAGAAGAAATCTTCATGTCGGGGAAATTAAAAAAATTGTCATGTCCACCATACCCACCATCTGATCTAGCAAGACAATGCTTCGGGCCAACGAAGATAATTCACTCTATAGATACGTAATTTTAATTTACGTAATTTTTGCATATCTAGTATATGCACGTAACAGTTTTTTTATTTATAGTTTGTGGAAATTGATGCAAAACATAGAAAAAGCGCAATTTGCTCTCAGAGCGATCACACCTTTTCTGGTAGTTACGTGTTTTATTGTACTCGCCTCGGAGTACAATACCCTTTTGTATATACTTTAGTATGGTAACAAACGATCTTACCTCTGAGCAGAATGAACAACCGCAGTGGAGGATACTAAAGGACTTTTTCCAAGGCACCTCGCTGAGGCACAATTTACATAGTAATGGCGGTTCATCGGGCACTTGTACAAAACCACCAGTGTTTGTGTTCAAAGAATATCGTGAACCTGACGCCAGTGTTAACAGACTTGAACATCGTGAACACATTCGGGATGTTGAGCTTGGAGGTGACACCCTCAGTCTGTTGAATGGCTGTAGGGGTTCCATACTGCCTCCCGACGAAACCGTGGAGGTGGATGACCCGAACACTCCAGTGGTAAGTGCGAGAACCGTCTCGCATTTCCTTAGGCTCATCAAACTTCCTCCAGAAGGTTTCACTAATGCGTTACAACTTCCATCTCGTTTGACTAACGGAACAGAAGTATCGGGACCACTGCCGCTGTTCCTTCGTCGATTCACGAGGGATTTAAGTCCGGGCATAGTGAGTAAGTCGACTCTGTTACGGGGACGGCGACTAGTCGTCGTTGTTGCTGTTGTAGAAGGAGTCGCTGTAGTCGCGGCATGGGGTATGGGAATGGGGTTATTTAGATTTCGACCCCTAGTCGACGCTTCCAACAAACTACTACTACTACTGTTCGCCACCTTCCTAGGGGATTCGTTGTATTCAGTTAAGGTGCCGTAACCAACGGACCACGAGCAAATAGCGCGTCGTTTCTCTTTACGAAAGGACTGATCGGTCCACGCGGCGCTCAGACACGATCTCCTACGACTGCGATCTGTTCCTTTCAGTGATTGAGAATTATCGCCGCATAACGGCTGAATTGGTAAAGTCATTGCTACTCTTCGATGATGTAAACCACTCAAAATGTCCCAAACCTTGAAATTCTTGTTTTACAGCCTGAAACAATGAAACCAAAAATAAAAATTGTTCTTAGTAAAGGAAAAACATTGATCAAAATTGCGGCTTCTTTTATTTTATAGAGAGCGCTAAAGTATAATTTGAATCAGTCCTTCTATAGAAATGCATCAGGTAAAATTGTTTGTCATGCATATTGTCCTCTTATTACTGATTCATCTTTAACCGCAAATTTTGTTAACGTGGAAAATGTATGCCATGAAGATTAAAGTTATTAACTAAAATTTTGCAGAAGCATTATAGTAGGTACATATAAGGTACATATAAGTTTTTATTGTATTGCAGCCGGTTTTGTTAAATGGGAATACCAAATTACTTAGAACTTAGGCGATCGCTTACAGTGGAACAAGAAATGATCCAGTTGTAAAATCTTACCTGGGAGCGATTCACAAAATGACGCACACTTTACCCATTATTTCGGTAAAGTGTTAATAATTTTCTCGGAAAATTAACGGAAAACAGTCTTATCAGCTTTATGAGTTTTGTTAGGATTTCCAAAATAGCCAATTTTGTTCAAGATCTGTTTGCACAATTCAATAAATCATAAACAACAAGTATAACTATTATTATTTCATTGATACATTATATATGCATCAAGAAGACTGACAATATACAGTGCTCTTTAAATAAATTATGAACATGAACAAGTTATTAACTCTCCTTTGTACTCTCCTTTGTGCTATTGTTGTAGGACTCCTATTGAGTTTTATGTGGAGTTGTCGGGAAATAAAGATCTAATTTTTTTCTTTGTATTCTTGTTGAAATAGATTAGAAATGTATACAAAAAAAATGTAAATATACTGTCAAAAGATTTGCGGGTAGTTTAAAACATGCTGATAGTTTAATAATCAGTTACAATAGCTACCTTACAAAATGTACATAACATATTCAGCAATCCAAAAGACAGAATTTTCAAACCAATAAAGTTTGACGATTAAAACAACATAATTAAGATATTATATTATCTACAGGGTTAATGGCACTGGTTTTGTCGGCTCCAATAACAAGTTATCAGTATTAAATTCTTTGAACAAAGATCCCAAATTAAGGGAGGTCTTTTCTTAAACTCATCAATTATTATTAGTGCATTTTGGTCCCTTTTATTCTCTTCGTCGAGGTTTGTAGGAAGCTACAAAGAAATCCGCCAAATTTCATCGCGTTAAAATTGTTGACAATGCACATCTAATTGTAAGTTTCGAAGCCCTGTACACTGTATTGCACAAATATTACCACCAATCATTTAAAGCTATCAACACTTACAAATAATGCTTCAGCGCTTTTGGCGTCGCTGGTCTAAAAATATTTATCGTCTCCACAACAACAAATTCCCTAGCACACTCTGACAAAGATGGTACCATAAGAGTAGTAGTGTTCTAGTGAACGGTAATATTGTAAATAGCAGAGTTATGAATCAGTATAAATTACCAATAAACTCTTAAAACTACACATATTTATTTGCTACAGATGAACGAATTTATGTTCCATTTATTCTGTGGCTATTTTTGTAGGTCCTCGACCAGAAGAAGTGATTAAAATTTACCCGTTAGATGGCATTGTTATTATGGTTTATTTGTTATTTTTATCGATAATATAATTTGTTAAAATATAGTGCTTTAACGCCTTGAGAACGCAGTGCTATCGCAACTTATTTCTCGTAATAACACCTTGTACAGCTGCTTTAAATTTAAGTTTTTGTTTCTACGACTTTATATTACAACAATTCAAATTTTAAAACTACCAACTGACATTATTTTTCCGTTTCATTTTATGACGTACTTAGTCCGAGTGACATGTCTACCGTTTAGACCTAGTATGCAATGTAATTTTTAAATATTGTATTGGTAAAAAAAACATTCGATCACGCATTGATACACCACCACTGGAAATTGATTAAAGGACCACTATAGTTCTTTTGTCTGAATCAACGTTTTACTGTGCTTCTCACAGTATAACCCACCGTTGAAAGGCAAAGCCTTATCATCATACTCGATATATAGTTAACTAGAGATAATTTTTCATTCAATCTAATATTGAAATTTTTTACGATAAAAAAACGATAAAACATTTCCTTAAATTTACTGATTTAAAGTCATGTATCATAATTAGAGTTGATAAAAGCCGATGAAAATATTACTTTTTTGCAGAGACTACACAGACTCATGTTTTGTCGACGAACCCTTAACACGAACCCTTTCTTATGAGGCGAATAGACACGAGTCTGTTTAGTCGCTGCAATTTCATCTGCCTTTGTTCTCTCTAATCATTGTACCTTAGTATGTATAGCATGTTTCGAGAAGAGGTTCTTCACTAGTATCCCGAACATATACACGACATTCCACTTGAAAGAATGGAAATAACACGCATGTTGTGGTAACACATTTTGCACAGTCTGGTTCATCACCGGAAGAGCAAGCTATTTTAGACTACGATTTATGAGTCGATTTGAATTTAAAATTAAGTAAACATTGAATTGGAAAAAAGAAGAGAAAAATGATTATGACTTTTCTTTCTATTTCTATTTCTTATTCTATTCTATTCCTTATTATATTCTATTTCTATTGAATAAATAAGCATCCTAATTTGTTTTTTTTTTGGTTCACCTCACGTTGGGTGAGGTGGTGAGGATTGAGAAAAAAAAAATATTAAATAACACTGGGCAAGAAATTTCCACTTTTGATTTTGCCATAAAACAACTTATACTGATTTCGATAGTATACATATAAACATTTATTTTAATAAAAGGTAGAAGGTCAAGTTAGCTCGATTTTTTTTATATTTCAATGAAAAGGGCTTTTTTTAGATTAGATCATAATTTAATGTATATTTCAAACACATTATTTATTATAATTAGAAATGTGAAGTAATGCTGTAAAATGCTTGTAACATATCCATTACTAAAGTTTTATAGTTGTCAGCTTTTTTGTTTCTCAAGAAATTCGTGAAAACATGTACCATGGAGACCCAAGCTGTTTTTTCCTTCGCTGTTAATTTGTTTTCAAAGATTCTATCATTTACTATTTCTCGTATTTGAGGTCTAACAAAAATACCTTCTTTCAGTTTCCCTTGTGTTGATTTTGGAAACTTTTCACAAAAGTACTTAAAACCTTCACCTTCAAGATCCAGTACATTTACAAAGTTTTTCGTGTGCCCAAGTTTCACGTAGAGAGGTGGTATTATGATCTTTTCTTTTTCTACTAGAGGCTGATGTTATGCATTGCCTTTTCCTGGTGTAAACTGTTGTCGTAGTAGCCACTCTTGCTAATGGTAATTTTCTTCCCTGTCACAACTGTCCCAAAGACGTAAAAAGTAACAGTATTTGGTGTAGCCAGATTGCATACCCAAAATAATTACTTTAAAATTGCACAAATATTCCAGGAATAGTCTTTATGCTTTATCTTTTCTAATAAAATTTTCATATTTCGTAAGTTTCTTTCATAGGAACAGCATGACCTATCGGAATAGAAGGATAATGGTTTCCATTATGCAACAAAACTGCTTTTAGGCTGATCTTTGATGAATCTATGAATAATCTCCAAGAACTTGGATCATGATGTATTCCGAAAGCTTCAAAGGCGGATGGAATTATTACTTTTTTGCAGAGGCTAGACAGACTCGTGTTTTGTTGATTCTTGAGGACACCAGTAGGCAACACGAATCCATTGTCATTGTCGAATTCGAATATGTGAGGAAACGGGAGAAAACTTCGCTTCTTGTGAACGATGCTGCAGCTTATATGCTTAAAATTGGAAAATTGATTAGTCATCTTCAAAAATATGCTGCACATTACGTGCACTGCCCACGTCTTCCATAAAATTGCAGAATTTATTAGAGAGCAACTTCCGAATGTTAATGAATAGAATCAAGAATGTTTCCTTGAAAATGTAGGTACTTTCAAGAGTTTTATAGAAAAACAAATCGCCAGCACTTTCCTTACCTGCGTGTCTAGCCGTAACAAAATGGGGGACGTGGTTAGAAACTATTTAATTTTACGCAGACAGTTTGAAGAAAGTAGCCGGCGTAATAAACAATTTTAATGAGGATGCTCAAAGCATAAGCAAATGCGAAACTCTGTTATAGGATCTATTTTTACGATCTGATTTGCATTTTATTAAAAAACAATACTAAACAATATTGAAACATTAGATATTATAATAAACAAGTTAATGAATGTTTCTGGTTTCGTGTTTTTGATGCTTCTCTATGTGAAAAAATCGATGCAATTTTTAAAACTGTCGTGCAATGAAAGTAACGAAACTGTTAGTAAACAATGCTTGTAGATCCCATTTTCACTACGCTCCTGTCACAAGTTGTAATGTGGAGAAAAGCTTTTCTATATTTAAATATGTTCTAACTAAGCGGATACACTTTGCGGTAGAAAAATTATAGTATGTGTTAGTAGTTAGTGTTAATAAACCATTTCCAACATGATATTTATAAAATATAGCCTTAGGCATTATTTATCTTTAACATTTTTGCGATATTTGATGCATCTATGCTTCAGATATTTTACATGTGGGTTGAGCGTTTCTAATCATACAATCATTTAGAAGTAGTATCACCTGACCGTGTATCGCTTTCCGCAAACAAACGTATGGTATCTCACCCTGTTTCAAGCGTCAAAGATAGAGGCGATCGTCGATCTGCATGGTCATAGTTGCGATAGAAAATTATCAAAAATTATCTAAGCTCTACGTAAAAATCTTAGAGAATATCACCAATTCTTTCAAATCGGTGAAAAAAAAAGTGTTCCTTATTCGCAATACTTTGTTGTTCGCTTCCATTGAATTGCCTTTAGTAGTAAGTGATTCGGTGATTAAGGATGGTATGGTGTTAGACAATCTGAACTGCGATTCAAATATAAGATATAAATTATTTTTATTGGTTAGTCCCCTAAAATTTGGAACGTCCATATGTATGTATGTACTCATTGCATTAGTATTTTTTACATTGAATTAATATTATATGCATGTCAATATCACCTCTTAAATTTTCCATTGTATTGCTGAGAGATAATTAAGTTAATAGCTAAATAAGTAATTAACTACGAAATTGTATTTTGTAAATAACATTAAAAAAATTATAATGTAATTATTTTCATCCACTACTTACGCATCATTCTCTGTTTGCCAAAACAAAATGCAATAACGAGTTTATCACATCTAGAATGTATAACGTTTTGCGCTTATCATTTCTAGAAAATCTGAGCCACACATATATATACATACATAGCTATACACCAACAAATATTGGGCGAACGATATTCTCACTATACTGGCTAAAAACGCTGTAACTTGAGCAAATACTTTATTATCATTTTTTGTGATTACGATAACGATAATATCACAAAATTCTATCGCCGTATCGTATTTGTAATACAATATCGTTGTAAGGCATTCTTTATTTCCCATCTTGAAAGAAAGTAATTTCTAATAAACAAGCAAATTGAATTTATTGCAGAAATGTTATTAGGTAAGAATAATATTTAAATTATATATGCTATGGAATTAAATGCTTACCAAGTGTATGTATCTTTGTAGTACAGCAATAGTACGTATTAGTAAATGAATACTATTAAGTGAAACATATCTTATTTAGGAAAAAAATTAAAATGTTTTCACTGTTCTATTTTTTAACAAATTGTGGATCAAAAGATTATGCCTACATGCTGCGCGAACGGTTTCGGCTGTAACAATAGGTAAATGTTGAAATCTGTTCATGTCTATTATGCAACAATTATAATACTCGTATTTTTGCCATATAATACAATAAACATGAAAACAATACTGTTTGCGGCTAAAGCGACGACAACCTTGAAGGTTTCCTTTATTTTCAACATAATTTATTTTTAACTTTCAATTTTATTATAGACAGTAAATTTTATAAGCAGCATTTAGCTAGTCTATCCAAACATCATTTAATTTAATTATAGTAAAAAAATATCTTACCAGATATTGAATAGCACAATTTTTGCACTGTTTTATCACGTAGCTTTTGTAAAATGGAACTGTTCGTAACTTCAAACAATGTGATACTAATAAATGCGTAAAATAATTGATAACGTACTTCATTTCAATACAATAAGAATAATTCTTATAGAACCAATACAGCTTCATTGTGTTTTTCACAACCAATAAACTAGAAAAAAATGTAGTTAACAAACTTCCTCTGGACTCTCTTAATCCTTTTTGAATAAGAGTTCTGCAGTTTACTAAATCTAGTAACCTACTACAAATATTAGCTGCTTTCAGTCGATAAAATACGAATCTGTCTAGTCGTTGCAAAAAAGTAATAATTTCACCTGCCTCTGTCATCTCTAGTTATCTATTTGGAGAAAAAGATTATTGACAGTAAAGGAAAAAAACGAATGTATATGGTTGCAAAGTATTGAGGGAAATATGTGCCTGATGTACAAGGTTTTCTAAAAGAGAAATAAAATACGTATTTGATGTTAATGGAGTAAGTCTGCATAAATGCAACCTAAGTTTGCGATATCCTTCTTACAGTTAAAAGAATCAGGACGGTTGTGGATGTAGAAACAACGAAAAAAAAAATTGTTTAACGCCAAAAATTTTTACGTCAAAATAAAAAGATCATATTGCACTTAAGGCAAAGAAATATAAGTTGCTACAGAGGCCTACATGCAGGCCTGTACATGTAGAGCAATTTATAGGTAAGTACAGCCAGTATGATTTGCATGTACTGCAACTTTTTTTAACATTTTTCTCCGGGTGAATCTCCCGTGTCGTTTGTAACCAGTCTCAGAAATCTTCTGCGATCCGATATTTATAAAACTGCACACGGAGCAGTAAGCAGCAGGTCAAGTACAGTGCAGTAACTTCACTGCAAGAGTAGGCTTCATTTAGTACTAGCGAGTGTTCAGTGACCAATCATAGCCTATAGCCCACTTGCTTCACGAGTGTGAGTTATATCTTTTTCAAAGAAAATAAGTCGAAAAACGGCAATTATTTGATGGTTTAACGTCAACTAACACAACAGGAGGATAACAACATCTCAAATCACATTCGTTAGAATTTCACAGAAAATGTTATAAGTACTTCAAGTAAATTGTTGTTTAAGAACGATCTGAAACAGAATACAAGAAGTTAGTGTTCGATCTAGAAAACCACTGTTTACAGAAGCTCATGCTGCAACGAGGATGCAGTTCTGCGAACAAAATATCGATCGGGACTGGACAACTGCAATATTTATAAATGAAACGGTATTTCCATCCTCACAGGATTCGCCAGCAACATTTTGGTGGCTATACAATACGCGACACGAATCACAACACGTGAAAGGCAACCGGCAAAGCAGAAACGCTGGTCCTTGGTGAATTGGTCAGGGCAACGTCTCCTCCTTTTAAATCCCAGCTCTGTGTTTGCATTTTACAAGATATTCACCTACCTAGTTTTCGTCTCGTTTACCCGGTAAAAGAACTTGAGAAAATCGTTGTGGTCTAGGATAACTCGCCAATACATAAAAGCAGAGAATTGGTGCAATGGTTTAAGAATAGAAACTGTGTTACTGCCTTGGACTGGCGTGCCAGGTCTCTAGACCTAAATTCGATAAAACCATGTGGGGTACAATGTTTAAAAATTGAGAAAAGAAATTGCCCATATCATCACATCGTATCAAGCATTCTTGGTATGATTTCGCTCGCTTTTGTCCTCTCGACTAATTAAGTAGTGAAATTGGTAATGCAACTTCAGTGATACTTCAGCGAGTACTCAGTAATTAAACTAGTATCGAATGAACCCAGCGCGAAAATTAGACGCTTATGAAATCATTTATACGAAAAAGAATAAATATCTGTTAAACTGCCTTCTTAGTCGCTCTGCGCTTTGTGTTATAAACTGACACTTTTCCTTTATTTTCGAGTATTTCATGGGCGGTAAAAGTAAGTACTTGTAAATATTTATTAGTGTAGGAATTCAGCAAATTATTCCGTTTACATTTGTAGCTTTGATCTGCTGTAATCATTTCTAAAATTAATTTTCTTTTCCGTATTGCACACTATTTTTGCATGATGTATCACAGTAACTGCTAATTTATTGTATAAGCATAAAATATATTAACTCTAGATAATTCCTTTCGGTATTGGTAATAAAATAACGATTCGGTGCACGTTTTCATAATAACAGTGTCGATGTTATTGGAAGAAGTATTCCTCCAAAATTTGTTATTATTGTGCTAGCATAACAAGGCACAAGAAACCTTAAGTGGTTTGGATGTAGGTGATATTAATTCATTCAACATTGATGTCATTATATAATTCATAAGAGGGGTTATATATAAATATCCTTTAATTAATAGGTATTTTTTCAGAAATTTGTGTATTTTATTATACACTCCGCCAAAAAAGTATCGCATAAACTAAAAAAGGGCATTTATAAACCAAGATATTTTTATACGTTCACAAAAAGTTTGCCTCGTGTATGTGAACTATAAAAACACTAACAAAATCATCGAACATAGCTTTTTTACTTTTTTTTTTCTAAAAGAACATATTTAGAAAAATGCATATGTGTAAGGTTTGTTCAGTTGTTTATTGAAAGTCTTCCTATACGGACAAATTTTAAAGTGCGAAGTCAGAGTTCTGTACCAACGCTTTTAAAACTAAAATGAGCAATTTAACTTCAGAACAAGTGGCTGCTATAGTTGCTTTAATCGAAGATGAACGATCTCAAGCATACGTTGCTAATTTGATGAACATCAATCAGTCGAGTGTTTCTAGAGCCGTAGCCAGATATAGGGAAACAGGCAATTACAGTAGAAGACCTGTACCAGGTCGTCCAAGATGTTCTACTCGCCAAGATGACCGCTATTTACTACTACAAGCATTACGTCGAAGACATGTAACTGCGAGACAATTGCAGAGCGACTTGGCTAGAGTCAGAAATATTCATGTGAGTACTCAAACTATTCGGAATAGGTTACGACAGAGTGGATTAAGAGCTAGAGTAGCTGTAACAGCCCGTCGTCTCACTAGGAACCACCGAGTGCCTCGCTTAAGAGAACATGTAAGCCATGTTTGCCAGAGAACATGTAAATTGGAACATTAATGACTGGGCCAATATACTCTTCACAGATGAGTCAAGATTTGGTCTTTACACCTCAGATAGGCGTATCTCAGTGTACAGACGAGACGCTGAGCGCTATTCGCAGTGTAGTATCAGACCTAGACCTAATTTCGCTGGTGGCTCTATTATGGTTTGGGGAGGCATCTGTTTAACAGGTCGTACAGAGTTAGTACCAGTAGACAGAGGTACACTGACTGCCCACAGGTATATAACGGACATTTTAGAAGAACATGTAGTACCATATGCGCCAATTATAGGAAACGAATTCATGTTAATGCACGATAATGCACGACCGCATGTTGCAATAATCGTCCAGGAATACCTTAACGATGTTGGTATTCCAGTTTTAGATTGGCCTGCAGTAAGTCCGGACATGAACCCTATCGAGCACGTGTGCGACCTCCTTCGCAGACGGATACGAAACCAAAATGTTGCCCCAGCGGACCTGCATGGACTAGAAAATGCTCTCCGTGACGAGTGGGAGAATTTGGATCAGGCTTATATACGGAGGTTAATCGAATCTCTGCCAAACCGTATGCGAGCGGTCATAAGAGCCAGAGGTGGCAATTCTCAGTATTAAAAGCTACTGTTATGACATTTTTCTTTCCAAAATTATAATTTCTTGTTTTAATAAAAATCTGAAGTATGAGTTCTTGTTTTTATTTGGCCTGTATTTTATTTAAACAATCATAGAAATTATATCTTAGAGCGCATTAAAGTATATTTACAACTTTATGCCACAAACAAAGATTATGCGATACTTTTATGATTCAAAACTAAATTATGCGATACTTTTTTGGCGGAGTGTATTTTAAAGTATGTAATTTATTTGTGGAAGGTAGGAGTTCTATAATCCAGAACCATCAACATTATGAAGTTAATATTATATAAATCTTGACTTAGTTAATAGATTGCTTTTATAGAATGTTATTGTTTGTTTTGGTAACTCCAGACAAATAGTCCCGTTTAGTACTAGGTTTTTACTAGATTATATAAGCAGCATTATTTCAAACTATAGGATACCAATAGATGTCGTTAGTTAAGTTAGTAATGTGTATTGAACTGTATAAAAACAGTACGTATAAAACATTCATGTTGTATTGTAATAAAGAAAGAAAACGTGTACGTGAGTTTTGATAATAAAGGATATTATAAATTGACAGCGAGGAAAATTGAGAGAAATCAAGGCGATTCAGATACCAAGGCGGTAACAAAGCAAAGATAGAGAAAATGTAAGGCTAAGAAGGAAGAACCTAAGGCGGGAAAGTAATTCAAGATGGGCAAAATAGAAAATATAAATGAATATACAGTTGGAGAGGATATAGATAATTATTGCGATTAGATATGGCAGCTAATGAGGTTAAAGAAGATCAAAATGTAGCAGTTTTATTAACGACTATTGGTCAGCGTGCATACAAGGTGTTGCAAGATTTATGTGAACCAAATTTTCCTAAAACCAAACGCTACAATGATCTATGTGGAATGTTAAAATCACAATTTGCACCAAAGGTTCCAGTTTTAATAAAGAGAATTACATTCTTTAACTTGCAGCAGAAGGGTAAAGACGGTTTAAACCAGTGGTAACTCAAAGTGAGAAACGCAGCGGCGCTGTGCTAGTTTGGAACTCAGTTGGAGGATAAAATTAAGGACATATTCATAAGCGGAATGAAGGCAAGACCAATGCCTGATAGATTATGCGAAGAAGATCACAACAAAAAATTAAGTGAATATTTAAATATAGTACTAAAGAAAGAAATGTCCCAAACCACCTCTGGAGAAGTACATGCAGCAGGAAATAAAGAATTAGAAAACAAAAAAACTGACAAGAAGATAACTTGTTTCGCGTGAGGGAAGGAACAGCATAAATTTAATGACTGTAGGTACAAAAAGTATAAATGCAAGTTGTGTAACAAGGTAGCGAAGGTTTGTATGAAAAAGAATGAATGATGAATAGTAAGAGAAATAAAAGTTGCTATGTAGAGGTAAAAAGAAGTAATAGATTATAAGCAACAGATAAGTTAAACGTTTTTGTTGGAACCTGTAAATTATATTCAATCAATATAAATCAAATATGAAATCGATCATATACCTAGTGAAGTTCATTATAAGAAATTTCAGAACCTAAATTTAACTAAAAGTGAAATAGAATTAAACATATATATTAATCAAATTATAGAGTTATTAAATGTTTCGGTAGATATCAGTATACAAGGAGTATCAAAGAAATGCAAACTATTAGTAGTGAAAGGTGGTTCAAAAGTTTTATTAGGTCGAAATTTAACTCAACTATTTAAGCTACAATTAGATAAAATAGGCAGTAAATATGACCGACTTAACAAATTGGTGGTAAAACCGGATGTGCGTGGTAAGGAAGATTTAAATAATTTAGTCGAGGAATATAAAGAAGTATTTGAAAATAGGGTAAGGAAGTATAATTTTAAAAAGATTGAGTTTTAAGCAATAATAAAAAAAGCAATATTAGAGCGGTATTTTTAAAGCCCAGACCTTTTAAACCGTTTGCTTTAAAAAGGAAGAGAAAAGGTAGAAATAGAGCTAGATTCATTAGAGAAATTGGGCGTCATTACTAATGTGCAAAATAATGAATTTGGAACACCTTTGGTACCTGTTCAATTAAAGCCAAATGGTAAAATAAGGTTACGTGGATATAAAGTTACCATTAACAAATATTTGGGAGATTTTAATTATTCCTTGCCTACTATTGCAACATTATTTGCAGCGCGTTGCAAGGAGGTCAAGAATTTACAAAGTTTGGTTTTTTGACAGCAATCAACTGAAGGTAACGGAAGAAATAGGAAAGTTACTAGTGTGGAATACCCATAAAGGGGTGTGTCTAGTGAATAGATTGCTGTAGAGTACAAAATTAGCGTGTCAAATATTTCAGAATATAGTCGAAAATTGCTTACAGGGCATTGAAGGTGTCGTAAATTTTATCGATGACATAGTAATCACGGGAAAAGACAGAAAGGAGCATGTAAAAAATCTGATACTGGTAGGGGTGCGTAGAGTGTGTTAGGAGTGCGTGTCGCGACAGTTTACCATTTAACCAGGAAGGAGAGCTAGCTAGGGCCGGATACTGACAGAGCGTCACCTCTAGCACCTATTAGTGCTATTTTGGCGGGTAGACCGCTTCTCCACCCTATTCCGTTCGTGCACTGTGCTTAGCGTGCGCTGGTATCTTAGGCGTACTAAAAGAAACAGGGTTTGTACTAAACTTAGAAAAATGCAAATTCTTTGCCAAGGAAATTAATTATTTAGGATTCAAAATAAAGACGGAAGGAATAAGTAAAGATATTAAATAGCGGCGATTTATCTGAATGATAAATTGCTATGGGAACTTTAACAATAATTTGGCTGAGTTACTTTCACAAGTTATTACAAAAGAATGTAAAATTCAAGTGGTCGACCGAGTGCGAATAGTCTTTTAAAAAAGCAAAGGAAGTAGTGGCTTCGGACAAGGTACTGATACACTATAATCCAGAATTGCCATTAAAGCTGGCGTGCGATAGCAGTTGGATGGGAATAGGTTGCGTTTTGTTACATGAATTACCAGTTGGATCGGAAAGACCCATAGCTTTCGCATTGTGAGTACTATCGAAGACGGAAAAGGGTTACTCAATGTTTCATAAGGAAGCTCTGGCAATATATATGGAGTAGAAAAAATATCAATACCTGATAGAACGGAAATGGATACTGATATCCGACTATAAGTCTTTACTAGCTTTGTGTGGTGAAAATAAAGGTATACCGAAAATGGCAGCGGGGAAACTACAAAGGTCGGCTTTATTTCTTTGTGGTTTTGGCTATGTTTTTAAACACGTCATAGGAAAGCAAAATGCCGGTCCTGGTGGATTGTCGTCATTGCCGTTGGAGGCAGAAGAGAATAGTGAAGCAGAGAAAATTGAATATGTTCAATTTGCCTAAGAAACAATACCATTTTATTGGCACAAAATCAAGATCGAGTCTAGAAGAAATGTGGAGATTAATAAAATTTAGCGATACATTCAACAAGGTTGACTTACGAACGTGAAACCTCATTTAAAATGCTATCAGACGAAATGAACTAAGTTTGGAAGTTAAAAGAGCTACATTACAGTTATTTAAGAAAGACGAAAATTTAGACGCTAGCTCGAAATTATTTTTGGTAGCCTTCATTAGATGTAGAAATCGAGACGTTTGTAAAAAAAAGTGATGGCTGTATGAGAGTGAGGCAGGAGCCTGAAAAAACTAAATTAATATTGTGAAAAGATACCTCTAGAGTATTTGAACGAGTAGACAGACATTTCTTAGGTCCATTTAAAGGCAAAATGTACCTAGTGGACTTTGCGATCGAGAAACTAAGGGAAACCTTTGCGAAGTTCGGAATACCGGAGATACTTTTCTTCGATAATGGCACACAATTCACTTCAGTAAAATTTTTAGAATTTTGTAAAAGAAACAGCATACAGCACGTAACGTCTCCGCCATTTAATCCTTCTACAAATGGATAAGCAAATTAGAACAGACAACTGAAATTAGAAAAAAAGAGATATAATTTTTGCAAAAGACTAACGAAATATAAGCCAAAAACGTGGGAGAAAGGTACAATAGAGGATGTAATAAGAAAAAAAAATTATATAGTTAGAACTTTGAATGATAACTTACTTTGGCGAAGACACATTTGGATCAAAAGGACAAACCGAAAGTGGGACAAGGAACGATAGAAGAGAAGAACGATTACAATAAAATAATAAAAACCGAAATGGAACAAAAACTCCACATAACTCCAGCAAGACCTATAAGAGAGAGACCAAAACGAACTATTTAGAACTATTAAAACATCGATTAGATTGAACCTTTAAATTATATTTATATATTTTTTTTTTATTATATTTTTTTTATATTTGTAGTTTACCGATAGATGTCGTTATTTAAGTAAGTAATGTGTATTGAACTGTGTAAAGACAGTACATATAAAACATTTATATTGTATTGTAATAAAGAAAGAAAACGTGTATGTGAGTTTTGATAATAAAGGGTATTACAAAGTTTGAAGTTAGGCAGAATCTCCCGCTAAATTGATGCATTCGACAGAAGTCATCAAAGTAAATCATAACATTCGATTGAAACAACTATTTTACTGGAGTTGAGCTAACCATAATGTTAAAAGAAGATCACCTTTCCTTTCAATCCCATGAAATAAGTTGATTTAAACAATTTAATTGGTTGATGTGAGAGATAGAATGCATTGAGTCAAACAATGCTGAATATTAAAACAACTAGATTGTTCGTTGACTGAATATTTTTTTTTGTAACTAACAAAATATTGTTATTCGATCAACGCAAATTCCTTTTGTTTCAAGACACAGATGAAACTTGGTTTAAACTACAATTTTAGTTCATTCAACCAGATATATTTAACTAACACAAAAGAGTTAAAATTAACACTCTCACCGCATTGGGCCATACGAACTGAAAATGTTGGTTCAGTTAACTCATTTTTGGTTGATTCAACCATTTACGTTTCTCAGTGCAGGAATTATGCAAAATTGCTAGGTCGGCTTTAATATTACGTAAATCTGGCAGTTGTGGTTATTCACCGAATATAAATGTTGGGTATTTTAAGTTTTATTGTAAAATCAAGAACGTAAAGAAGTGAAAAATGGCACATTATCTAAAAATGTATACATTGACAAAGTTCGATAGAAATAATGATAATAAGGAGCAAAAAGATATAATAATAACTAGAGCTCCCCAAAGTGCGTGGCAAGTCAGAAGGCGTACCGCCGGGCGTGGCCGGGGGGATATGTAATGTAATATATAAGCAAATAACTCGCATCGCATTTCGGTAGTTTATTACCGTATGCGATCGGGTTGTGACGGTATGGCGAACGCGCGTAGTAAGAAACGCCCACGGGCCGACAAAGTGAAAAAGTTCTGTGGAGAATTTCCTGACTTAATATATAATGGAAGTAAGATTATATGTAAAATTTGTAATATACCTCTGATGTGCAATGATAAATATGGCTGTAGAAGACATGTAAATAGTCAGCAACACAAAAATAAAAAACTGGGTGTATCACCGACTGAGGCAACTCAATTTATAATTGATTTATTTTATATGCTGACTGCGTGTAATTTACCGTTTTCCTTACTCAGGAAGAAATCATTCCGTGAATTTTGGAATAAATATAATCCAGACTTTGAGTTACCGTCGGAAACAAGCTTAAGGAGATGTGTGCCAAGTGTACGTACCGAAATTGAAAACAGAATCAGATCTGCAATAAAAAACAAACTACTGTGGTTATGTATTGACGAAACGACAGACCGTAAAAAACATTCTATTTTGAATGTGATTGTACGTATACTGGAACCTCGTCAACCTACAAAGGGAATTGTATTAGCTAGTAAAAGACTAAAATCGTGTACTGCCGACGCTATCGAGAGCGTAGTCGTTGATACTTTACAAACATTTGAAATTGCCACTACTCAAGTAGATGTAGTACGATGGTGCCGCGACAATGCGTTGTGTGGGTCGTTCTCTTCAAGAACATTATGGGATGATGTTACATATTATTTGTAAACTTCATGCTCTGCATATTGTGGCTGAAACTATTCGTGCAAATTTCCCTGAGGTAAATGCATTAATAACAAATACGAAACGAGTGTTTCTCAAATCTCCCAAACGTACCAGTGAATTTCATAAACAGTGTCCCGGTATTCCAGAACCACCAGAGCCGATTCTTACGTATTGGGGGACGTGGCTGAAGGCAGCGTTTTATTATTTTAAATACTTCCGGCAAATAAAATCAGTCGTCTTACAATTCAATCCCAACGAATCTGCGGCTATTAAGGAAAGCCAGGATAAATTCCAAGATATTTCCGTTGAAGCAGATTTACAAACCGTTTACAACAATTATAGAGAAGTACTTGAGGCAATAAATAAATCACAAAATAGTGCACTGTCCCTAACGGAGTCAGTACAAATATTAGATGACGTTAATACACTCCTACACTGTATAAATAACAAAAAAAATTATATCGTTACAAGAAATTTTGAAAGTGTTATGAAGAAAGATACAAATTTTAGCAGGTTAAGACAAGTTTGGGAAGGTAACTCTACTGATCCGGTGACTAAATTCAAAGATTATTTTAATTACGCGTGTGTTACATCATTAGACGTCGAGCGTTCATTTTTAAGATATAAAAACATTTTTTCAGAACGACGAACATCCTTTGAAAGAAACGACTGTGGAAACATTCCTAATGCTTCAGATGTTTGAGAAATCGGATTGCGCTTACGGTAACAGTTTTAATGTGCCTACCTCCTCGTGTGCTGACTAGTACTATTTTCCTTGTGCATTAACACCCACTATATTGGATACGGCTAATTACAAAAGTAAGCGTTTTAAAATTCTTTATTTCTTTTGTTTTTATGTACTTTACTTATGTTCCTTATCGACGCCTATGGTGCGCCACGCAGTTGGGGAGCTCTATTTATGAGTAAACCGCTTTGCAAAAACTAGCTATTCAACAGTGTTTGTTTTATTACATTACAGTACTGCCATGAAGTTCATAGATGTAAATAGGAATGCTATAAAACAGCGCACTTAAACTATAAATCATTGAATAGAGATAATTGCTTCCTTAACGTGGAGTGGTTAACATTAATTACACTAATGTTACAGCTTATGATATTAATAAATTGAAAATATACTCACCATGTCTAAAACTTTCTTGATCAATGTGCAAAATCTGGAAAAAACAAATAATACGTTAAATACTGTGATGAGTAAATACTTATTTTCATAAAAATAGGAAACAGCAGTATTATAATTGAGATTCAGCATCTAAACTTTCATTTCTATTATTTTGTATCAAAAATGTTTTTGATCTATAGTTCTAGAGCGTTTTCAAAGGCTTCGGTCGCAAAATCCGTTCTCGGTTTGTCAACTGACTATGCTTTCACAATGATTTAACTATTTGATTTTGTTTGGTGCTTTTTCTGAGAATCAAGAGAACGTTCTGCTCGAAATGGAGATCAACGCCGAGCAATCAGTAAAATACAATCTAAAAGTTAAATAGATGTTTGGTTACCTCCCCGTATAGAGTAATTTTAAAGAAATCGGAATCAGTAACATTGAAAACGCTATTATTTAAAGTGATTTCATGTGATCTACTGGTATTTACTGTTACTATTATGGATCTATAGTTACGCGCAAAATATACAAACTAAAGCATTTTGCGCTAGAACCGAATACCAAAAACCGAAGTTTTTGGTAAACATCAGCAAATACCAATAAATCGCTTGAAATCACTTTCAGTGCGACGAGGTTATCCATCGATTAACGTAAAAACCTTTCAGAGCCACTTTGTGTTGTACAAATTAAATTCCAAAATAATATTCCCCGCAGATATGATCATTTGATTGATAAAAAAGGGAAGTAATGTAAATCTATGTATTTGTTGGTTGCGTCTTTTAAAGTTCCAAATACGGTGCTTCCTGACTTTTCTCTCATCGTTAGGAGCACATTTAGCACTGAAACGAAATGCAATAGGCGTCGTCTAAAAAGATAAACAATAGCTCTTCACATTTTCATATTAACAATTGAATTTTTTTGTTAGTAATATAGGCAATTATCAATAGTGCAAATAATATGTTCACAGTGTAGGTGAAGTAGCAAAGAACATTTGATTATGCAAATATATCAGTGACAAGAGTAAAGAGGACAAATCCGGAATGAAACCACAAGCCTCACTAACAATTGAGCTACAAAAGGTTATTCAGTATGTCGTTGGCGGCCACCGTGGGTGCACGTATAATAGCAACAGGAAAGTGTATTATGTGTATTAAATAATGTTGAAGAGGCGTATAGAAAAAAACCCACTATCATCAAAATTAGTGAATAGTTTACTGAAAATTATCCCAGTTTATCTTGCAACGGAGTAAATGTAAAATGTTTAGCGTGCAATATATTTATAAACCATTCAACACAATAAAATTTGCGACGCTATGTGCATAGCGCAAGATAACAATAGAGAAACTGGTGTCGATACAAAATACGAACATTTCTTATTTTAACATTAGTGGTTTGCGGTTAAAATTATTGATAAAGTATAAGTAAAGATAATTATGTTACCGTACACACATATACATTTTTCCTAGAATTAAAAAAATAAATGGAAAAACCAGTCCTACTAACACCCGAATATACAATTTCTTTTGATATGTTTTCTCCAACTATTTTATTCCTGTCTTTCTGTTATGCAAAATAGATAATTTAAATATATAATAGAAGAAGGAAAACTTGGATAAAACTTTTACAATAGCTGGGGCGGCATAACCATCGATATCGTAATGCTGCCATATTTATATATGGCAGCATTACGATATCGATATATTTGGCTGTTATCATATTAATAAGTATTAGGTTGTGTTATTTATCGTGGATAGAACATTACCGAATAGAAATGTTTTTTTCTTACTGCAGATATTTATTAAAAAGGTAATCTTAATACAAATACAAATCAATGATGAACCTCAAGAATGAAGTGGTCCCAGGTTGGATCCCTGAGGAACACCATATGGAAGGAAATGGAAGTTACCGATTCCCAGATATGATTTTAATAAATTTGGCAGTGAATCGCAGATTCCTGCTTCTTGAGCTTAGTTAGTAATATGGCATAATCTAACCTATCAAATGCTTTTACGAAGTTAGTATAGACCACATACACCTGACCCGGAGTATCTATCATATCCGAGATATGTTGAGAAAAGCAAATCAAATTAGTGACTGTAGAGTGTCTTGGCATAAAACCATGTTGGCAATTAGAAATCGTTTTCATCACATGCGGATTAAGACAGTTATACACAACGCCATTTTATGAAAAGATGCACAGAATGTATATGGGCCTGTAATTGCGTACATCGATCACGTCGTTAGACGCATGCTCTGCTTAATTTATATGCCGCGGGAAACAAGGAAGAAAAATATTTCAACAATCGCGTATCGTACAACTCTTTATTTGGTCATAGTCGGCAGTGTTTGTACTTTCAGTGTTAAAATAGATTAGTGAATATCATCTTCACTCACAGAAGTTAGATCAAAACTAAGAGAGTTGCTTTATACATTTTTTGGAATGTTCTGGTTACTTGAACATCGAAACACGGCCAAGAAATGGGTACAAAAGTTCTTGCAGATCGTGTGTTAAAGTGCAAAGTTTTCTTCTAGCATTTACAAAAGGTGAAACTGTCGTTAATAATTGATGTTTCCACTAATATCAAATAATGTATTTGCGTTTTAGAGTTTTGGAGGAGATATGGAAGCCAGTCATGATCAGTACTTGAATGTGTAGGCTTATATCTATTAAACTATTTAAATTTCTGTTTAATTGTATATACATATTATATCTCGCATAAACCATTAGTGATAACAATAATCCAAAAAAAAAAGTATGCTAAGATAGCTCTTAGGGTATTAATGAAATAATTCGCAGCAAACGCAACAAAAGGAAAGAAAGAAAATACAGTAACGCACGGAGATGTTTCTTCCTACCCGGCGTCATCAGCGTGGTTTCGGGAGTATTTTTTATCTCTACATAAAAAATAATAGCAAATAATAGCCCACCACTACGTGAAACGTTCATGATTTCAAAATTTCAAAAAAAAAACAATTCTGATTTATAAACATCAGGTGAAAGCCGGGTTTCCGTTATAGTATAATAAAGTACTTTATTGTACGATTTTGTTTACTTGATTGTAATATAAATCTAAGAGGTTTGTGTTATATTGTACTACGCACATTCTATTATAACTAGAGCTCCCCAACTGCGTGGCGCACCATAGGCGTCGATAAGGAACGTAAGTAAAGTACATAAAAACAAAAGAAATAAAGAGTTTTAAAACGCTTACTTTTGTAATTAGCCGTATCCAATATAGTGGGTGTTAATGCACAAGGAAAATAGTACTAGTCAGCACACGAGGAGGTAGGCACATTAAAACTGTTACCGTAAGCGCAATCCGATTTCTCAAACATCTGAAGCATTAGGAATGTTTCCACAGTCGTTTCTTTCAAGGATGTTCGTCGTTCTGAAAAAATGTTTTTATATCTTGAAAATGAACGCTCGACGTCTAATACACACAGTAGAGTTCAGTAGATCAGTAGAGTTACCTTCCCAAACTTGTCTTAACCTGCTAAAATTTGTATCTTTCTTCATAACACTTTCAAAATTTCTTGTAACGATATCATTTTTTTTTGTTATTTATACAGTGTAGGAGTGTATTAACGTCATCTAATATTTGTACTGACTCCGTCAGGGACAGTGCACTATTTTGTAATTTATTTATTGCCTCAAGTACTTCTCTATAATTGTTGTAAACGGTTTGTAAATCTGCTTCAACAGAAATATCTTGGAATTTATCCTGGCTTTCCTTAATAGCCGCAGATTCGTTGGGATTGAATTGTAAGACGACTGATTTTATTTGCCGGAAGTATTTAAAATAATAAAACGCTGCCTTCAGCCATGTCCCCCAACGCGTAAGAATCGGCTCTGGTGATTCGGGAATACCGGGACACTGTTTATGAAATTCGCTGGTACGTTTGGGAGATTTGAGAAACACTCGTTTCGTATTTGTTATTAATGCATTTACCTCAGGGAAATTTGCACGAATAGTTTCAGCCGCAATATGCAGAGCATGAAGTTTACAAGTAATACGTAACATCATCCCATAATGTTCTTGAAGAGAACGACCTACACAACGCATTGTCGCGGCATCATCAGTCATGAAAATTAATACTTGAGTAGTGGCACAAATTTCTACCACACCACACAAAGTGGTACAAATTTCTAATGTTTGTAAAGTATCAACGACTACGCTCTCGATAGCGTCGGCAGTACACGATTTTAGTCTTTTACTAGCTAATACAATTCCCTTTGTAGGTTGACGAGGTTCCAGTATACGTACAATCACATTCAAAATAGAATGTTTTTTACGGTCTGTCGTTTCGTCAATACATAACCACAGTAGTTTATTTTTTATTGCAGATCTGATTCTGTTTTCAATTTCGGTACGTACACTTGGCACACATCTCCTTAAGCTTGTTTCCGACGGTAACTCAAAGTCTGGATTATATTTATTCCAAAATTCACGGATTGGTTTCTTCCTGAGTAAGGAAAACGGTAAATTACACGCAATCAGCATATAAAATAAATCAATTATAAATTGAGTTGCCTCAGTCGGTGATACACCCAGTTTTTTATTTTTGTGTTGCTGACTATTTACATGTCTTCTACAGCCATATTTATCATTGCACATCAGAGGTATATTACAAATTTTACATATAATCTTACTTCCATTATATATTAAGTCAGGAAATTCTCCACAGAACTTTTTCACTTTGTCGGCCTGTGGGCGTTTCTTACTACGCGCGTCCGCTATACCGTCACAACCCGATCGCATACGGTAATAAACTACCGAAATGCGATGCGAGTTATTTGCTTATATATTACATTACATATCCCCCCGGCCACGCCCGGCGGTACGCCTTCTGACTTGCCACGCACTTTGGGGAGCCCTAATTATAACATAATATCAGCACTGTTGGAACCTAGGCGTTTTTTTTTTTTTTTGTTGATTAGCTTCTGTGTTTTCTATTACTACGCTGAACTGGAATGACTTCCCTGATCTACATCAGCCACGTCCCGCGAACTTGTTTAATCTCAAATTTTTTCCTCCATATTTTTTAAGTTTTTCCATCTTTTCTGCATTTCTTAAAATAAAACTCGCTGATAATTTGTTTCATCCTTTCTGACAAAGATGGGATTTTAATTTCTCCAAGTGAATAATATTCTCTTCATTAAAGTACCCTCTTTCTCATGCATGAGCTAACATGTTTGGATGAAAATATATAATTAAAGATATTTTAATCACTGAAATTGTCGAATTATATTGCTACATCTATCTCTCCAGGAAGAAGCAGTTTTTGCCACAGAATCTGCGAGGCTAGAGCACTGCGACTTCGAGGCTAACACCCAGGCGAAGTCGATATAGTAATATGATTCGGCAATTTTTAGATTTTAGATTTTAGATTAGAATATCTTTAATTATATATTCTCATTCAAATATGTTTGCATGAAAATTGTAATAGTGATAATAGCTTTTCTTTCTAAAAACAGTTTACTAGTATTGCTCTCGGCAATAAAGTTAAAAACTACCAACAAATTTAAAATGTTTTTTTAGTACCGAATGTATAAGCCGTTTAAAGCTTGTCATAACCTCTGAAGCCTTTGCATGCAAAGTGTTCCATAACTTTGTTGCTACCACTTCGTTGTAAAGAGTCAGGCGTAGTTAATTGTTCCTAACTACGAATGGGAACGTGGAAATGTAGCGAACCCATCAAGAAAATTTGATCCTAGTAGGACCCAAACACACCGCATCTAATTCTACCTGGTCAAGCGAAAGCCTACTTACCACTGGACCATCGAATTATTAAGTCATGGCACTAATTGCCTTTAATCACTGCAATATAAACAGATCTACCGCAGCAGTGTCCTTTTATGTGTTTATGTGTAATTGGCGATTATTAATAAACCTAATATTATTCTAATATCTTCTTCTTTCAATTCGGTAAGAGTGAGAGATGGCCTACTAAAGTGTTGAAATCCATTATGAATTATGACCAATGGCAACCCATTCGGATAGAATATGTTCTGTCGTCTCTAGATCTTGTTGACACATGATTCATGTAAACGTTCAAACAATGAAGCATGACTAATGTTGGTTTTTCAAAATTAAAGGCCGGACTCTCGTCGAGATTAAGAGTCAACAAACTAGCTTCGTCTCAGTTGCAAAAATCAAGACTAGTTTCGTCACTACTTGCGGGTGTTCCTTCGTAAGTCAGTAATTGCTTTCCGTTATGATTAAATTTTAAAAAATGTTATTCGTATGACCGACTTTTTTTTAACGAGTTTAGCCAATAATTAGTACATGTTTAAACACGGAGATTATATTAAAATATATTTAGATAAATCGAAATTTATTTAATATGTGCATATACATATGTACATATGTCTATCTTAGATGTGCATAGTAAGACTTTTTGACTCGCGTTCAGCTTATGCGGTATATATATTTGGAGATAATATACAATTCTAGGAAATTTACTTACGGATTAATCATGAAAACATAACATTTCTAAACAGTTTTTTGTACAAATAATTTGGATCGATCCGAAGGAAATATCCTATTAATATCCAGCTTGTGAACATTAATTGCCTAAAAACGATTGTGAGCATAAAAATTCTTTACTAAATGTATTATATTAGTATTAGCTATCATATTTATTTCTAGTTTATGACAGCTAAAGACGTTTCGGGAATTAATTAGATATAAAAACACAAGTGATAATGTTTTCACCTTTTCTTGTGTTTTTGTCATCTCTAGCATTAATGGCAATTAACGACCATATAACGAATCACGAACCATAAAGTAGATATAAGGAATTGTTTTAATCCGAAAAAATATAATACTTAGTTCTGGTTGTCTACCAATAAAAACTGCAAGGTCAAAATTAAAATACTAAATTATCGCTTCCCGCCTTTATATTTTATATATCTACCTAACTAGGTTGATATCAAAAAACTACAAACAACATTTATGCAAATTAAACTTTTATTATTAAACACTACTTCAAAGATGGTATTCGAAATGAACAGAACTTGAATTCTGCTTTTCTTTTCTATGATCTAATTTTTTTCTCTTTTCTTAATTCATATGATTTTTAATTAGAAAGTCAGAAAGAAATCAGAAACTCATGCATTAACAAATCTGTTCAAAGCTGTGTTAGAACCTCAGTCTTAGCTATTAAATATATATATAAACAATATATGTATATATTGTTCAAATATATGTATATATACAGTCTTATTCGGATATAGTACGAAAAAAAAAAGTAGGTGAAAGAAACGCATGAGTAATGCCTAAATACAAAATATTATGGTTCTATGTGCACGTAGTAACGAGAAAATGATTTTTCTTTATTCGAGTCCGACTCTGTCTTAGTTAACATATGGGAATCACCGGCAGTCGCTGAAGCAGCGTTCGGATATCCATTTAGTATGCACATAGCATTCACCGTCATTACACGCAATTGCAATGGCATCCTATACGAATATCGAATACACCGATATGATTTTGATTTATGGCGAAACAGGACAAAATAGTCTTGCGGCAGAAAATTTGTACGCGGAACCGTTTCCCAATCGGCGGCATCCATCATCCGAGACAATTGTGAGAACCGTGTATCGACTTCGAGAAACGGGATCAGTAATTCCACGTTTCGAAGGTCGTGACCGTCATATATCACGTAGAGTTCAGCAAGCAGAAGAGCATATTTGAAACATCGTTGAGGCGGAATCAGGCATAAGTACTACAACTTTAGCCCTGCAAGTAAATGTGTCCCAAACGACGGTGCATCGAATTTTGAAAAATAATTTACTTATTTACTTGGCCACCTCGTACTCCCGATCTAAATCCATTAGACTTTTTTCTGTGGGGATACATGAAAAGCTTGGTATATGATCGTCGCCCCGATATTGAAAATGTCGAAGATCTGCGAAATCGCATTTATGTTGCAGCTCAACGCATTCGCGAAGACATCGTAAATTTTACTCGTGTGCATAATAACTTTCGTCGCCGAATTGATGCCTGTATTAGAGCTCACGGTGGACATTTCGAAAATTTTTTACATTAATAAATTATTGTGTCCTGTTTCGCCTAGATCGGTCCTTGTTAGGACCACCACAAATTTCATAAAAAGAAAAAGAGAATGTATAACTACAAATAACTCAAAACCCGGCTTAACTATTGTTCAAATATATATATTTGAACAATAGCTAAGACTGAGACTAAGACTATATATATATATATATATATATATATATATACAGGGTTACCTGTAAATAGCACTTAAGCTACCGAAATCTGAAGACTACCTATCAATGTGTTACTGAAAATTTAAAAAGAAATTTATTTGTAACATATACATTTTGTTCAAATTTTAGGGCCCAAAATGCAGGTAAAGCCGGTCCATATCTTTGTTTCTCCTATATTATACAAATACCGCTGATGAATCAAAGTTAACCCAGATGCAAATAAAAAGCGATAAAGCATTGTAGATGCTATGAATAGTGAATAGTCTATTGAAATGCATTAGTCTGTCGTACAGCTGATGCCGAAGTGTTTATGTGTTTACATTGAATATGCCGATAACCATATGATTTGCGTTCTTAATGTTTAAAGTTAATGCATCCGAAATGTCGGGTTTTGAGTTATTTGTAGTTATACATTCTTTTTCTTTTTATGAAATTTGTGGTGATCCTAACAAGGACCGATCTAGGCGAAACAGGACAAAATAATTTATTAATGTAAAAAATGTTCGAAATGTCCACCGTGAGCTCTAATACAGGCATCAATTCGGCGACGAAAGTTATTATGCACACGAGTAAAATTTACCATGTCTTCGCGAATGCGTTGAGCTGCATTCACAGAAGGCAAGACGGCGAGGATAATCTAATTCCGTTAATCTTTGCACGCGCTGGATGTGATACGGATGAAGTAAATTATTTTTCAAAATTCGATGCACCGTCGTTTGGGACACATTTACTTGCTGGGCTAAAGTTGTAGTACTTATGCCTGCTTCCGCCTCAACGATGTTTAAAATATGCTCTTCTGCTTGCTGAACTCTACGTGATATATGACGGCCACGACCTTCGAAACGTGGAATTACTGATCGTGTTTCTCGAAGTCGATACACGGTTCTCACAATTGTCTCGGATGATGGATGCCGCCGATTGGGAAACCGTTCCGCGTACAAATTTTCTGCCGCAAGACTATTTTGTCCTGTTTCGCCATAAATCAAAATCATATCGGTGTATTCGATATTCGTATAGGATGCCATTGCAATTGCGTGTAATGACGGTGAATGCTATGTGCATACTAAATGGATATCCGAACGCTGCTTCAGCGACTGCCGGTGATTCCCATATGTTAACTAAGACAGAGTCGGACTCGAACAAAGAAAAATCATTTTCTCGTTACTACGTGCACATAGAACCATAATATTTTGTATTTAGGCATTACTCATGCGTTTCTTTTACCTACTTTTTTTTTCGTACTATATCCGAATAAGACTGTATAATAAAACGTCAAAGCAAAGCAGATAGTGAAATGACACTTGACGAATTCAATCATTTGCTTGTCAATTCTGTCACGTGTATAAGGAAAGTGAAATGGCTCCAGCAATATTTAATAAACTCACGCAATTTAGTGTTACATATCGCCCGATGTTGCTTACAATAACACGAAATCACTGGAATAAGGATTACAAACCTTTAGCTTTCCCGAAAACACAAGAAGAACGGAAAGCTGCCGCCGATAAATATGGTTTATGTGTAAGCGACTATGAAGTTTATAAAGATGATGGAATGGGATTAGGGGATTATCCGAAACTTCCAGACCTTGCGGACGACGAGAAAGATCCTTTTTACCCATGGGATAATCCAGAACTTAAAAGAAATTTTAATGAACCGATCCATGCGAACGGCGATTTAATGAGTGAAGTTCATTATAATGTTAGCGCTAAACATCGCTTTCCAGGATGGGTACAGTGGATGCAATTTCTAGCGGCAATTGGTGGACTGTTCTCGATTTGTCTTTACTTAGAACGTTTCAAAATGTTCTTCGGACAATTACCAAAACAATATCCGTTACAAGGAAAAATTTATTGTACATTTGAACTTAACAAACCCACCGAAGCCTCTGAAGAAGATGTACAATCAAGTATTTAAATTGTATAGAACATAATGGCTGGTATCTTGTTATAGGTACATCAATTTCTTTGCGTTAATAAAATTTTATATTACTGTATGTTAACTTTCACTGTAGCAAATCAGAGAACCTAAAAGAACCTAAACATTCTTTTATAGATTTTAGAAAATTTAATAAGTACTAAACACAGTTGTTTTCATTTGAGAAAGTAATCTCACATTATATTTATTACATAAACATCGAGTATAAAATGCCTTTAGCATTTTTTTGAAAATAGCGTTTTTCAATTTTTAGAGTAAGCTTCAACTTGTAAGTGTTTTTAGATAGTAGTATTTTTTATATGACATTTATACACCTACTCGACTTTGTTGTGATACAGGTTGTTCAAAGTAGTGGAGCCACTATTACTAAGTATGTTGCTGTTTAACCAACTATTGCGATGTTGGTTAAATTAATAAAAACGTATGGTACTGACTAGTAGAACATATTTTTTACGACTAAAAATTTCGAGAGCACGGAAACACCGTTGAAGTTAAGTGATCTTATAAAAGTGTAATCATAAATGAGGAAGCAGAAGGTCAGTGTTGTGCCAGACACTGAAGTGTTCGGACGTGTTTGCTTCGCAGTGCTACAGTGTTGCCATCGCCAGTACCGCCACAGGTGATTGGATGTCTGGGAGTTTAACTACCCAGCCAATCCACATGAGTGTTTGTCTGTCATTGCTATTTTTTAACGGTTTTTCAACGGCCGGTTTTTTTTTTTCTCTCCTGCGAACTAGACTACTAGTCGCAGTTCTACGTCGCATCTACGGCAGCACCCTTCAGCTGCCAAGTGCATCTAAGGATGAACGGTTCTCAAGGTGGGACGGAGCCCACGCTTCAGCCACCTGCACTAAAGCGGCAAACACCCCCGCCACCTGCTGCAAATGTGGAGCTCCCCACCCCGCCAGCTACCGAGGGTGCCCCGCTTGACCTCCGGACAACCAGCGCGCCCCTCAACCACCCAAGAGGACAGCTCAGGAGCCCCCGGTTCGGACTACAGCGCCTCCCCCCAAACTAACCACCAACGCGTGGCCATCTCTCCCTCAGCGGAAAGCCCCGGCCTACAACAGAGCCACCCCCTCCGCTATAAACCCCTCTCCCTCACCCTCCGGCAGCAGGCCCACTCCCCCTGCCGCAGCACCTCGCTGGCCCGCGGCTTCAAGCAAGCCGGCCACCCCCGCCCCACCAAACCCACCCCAGACGCACGCATGCCCAAGCGCCCGTCGGCTTCTCCCAAAGCCAACTCCAACTTCTTCTCCCCGGATCAGGTGGCTGGATTGCTAGCCCTCGTGTTCCGTATTGGCTCTGCCATATCCAACGCCAGAACCGACGACGACGTCGTCCAAATCGTCCTTGGTTTCACGCCGGAGATATGCCAGCTCTTCAACGTTGCTCATGGGTAGACGCCCGCGGCAACTGAATTCCATCCGGGTGTGCGCGTGGAACGCCAACTCGCTCGCCCCCAAAATCCTCGGCCTAATCGAGTTCACCAGGCGACTCAACATCGACCTGCTATTGATCTCTGAGACACATCTCAGGATTGCGGACATGGTTAAGATTCCCGGATTCGCGCTTCATCGCTCCGACCGTATCCACGGTCGCGGCGGCGGAGTTGCGGTATTCGTCAAGAACACCATCGCGCACCATCTCTGCCCTTCCCCCAACTTGATTGGACTCGAGCTCTGCAGTGTGACCCTTTCCACCGCCCAAGGTCCCCTAAAGCTCATCGCCGCCTACAAACCTCCCGCGGGCCGAATCACTGCGGAGATGGTAGACGCCATCTTCGCCGAGGATACCGCCACCATCTTGGCGGGCGATCTCAACGCCAAGCACCCCTCCTGGAACTCCAGGACAACCACCCGCTCCGGCCGAATCCTCTTCGACCTAGCCCTTGAACGAGACATCATCATAGACGGGCCCGTAGAACCCACCAACTACGGTACCGTCGGACGTCCCGATGTTCTCGACATCATGATCGCGAGGAATATCAGAGCAGATCACTCCATCACTTCGCTCCACGAACTCGACTCCGATCATAACCCGATTCTAATCGAATTAGGCGAACCCTCCCCCGCGGACGAATCCTCTATTACCACCGTCATGTCCTGGCCCGCCTTCTCGGCCCATCTTCAGGACAATCTAAGCAGGATTCCCCGCAGCGACGATCTCCACCAACTTAGAGAAGAAGTCCAGTCCTTCACGTCCCAAGTTCTCCGATCCCTCGACTTCGCAGGAAATTCCGTTACAAGGAAGCCCAAAACCGCCTCCCTTCCCCCAGAACTTCTAACGCTCATCAGGGAAAAGAACAGGGCTCGACGCCAGTACGCCCGTTCTTTCAATCCTGCGAATAGGGTCCTGGCAAACAGACTTTCGGTGGAAGTCAGATACGCCCTTCGCAATCATCGCAACCTGTCCTGGCAGGATAAGCTATCCCGGCTAGACGAGAGCTCGAAGCTGTGGCAAGTCAAGAAAGCCCTCGACAGAAGGCATACTCCATCAGTCCCTCCCATCTACGGACTAAACGGCGTCGTCTATTCGGACGAAGACAAGGCCGAGGCCTTCGCCGACCATCTGGAGCGGGTTTTCACCCCGCATCCGGATGGGGACGACCGCGACCACGACGCCCTCGTCGACGGACAGTGCCAACAGCTTTCGGGACCCGTTCCGGGCAGCATTCTCCCCGTTTCCCCCACCGAGCTGAAAAGCATCCTTAGGTCACTAAAACCTAAAAAAGCCCCGGGCCACGACAACATCTCTTACGCAGCCATGAAAGGCGTCATGTCCCTCGTCAACATCTACAACGCGTGCTTCAGACTGCGACACTTCCCTGATCAGTGGAAAATAGCCCACATCACTCTGTTCAGAAAGCGCACCTAAGATCCCCAGTTCCCACAGAATTATCGCCCCATAAGTGTCCTCCCAGTCTTGGGGAAGATCTTCGAAAGGCTCGTCCAGTCTCGTCTCCGCGACGAGATCGAAGATCTAGGCGCCATCCAACCGGAGCAGTTCGGTTTCCGTCACGGACACTCCACCACCCATCAACTTCACAGACTCGTCGATCACATCACCGACGGATTCAACAAAAAACACACCACCGTGGCCCTCTTCCTCGACGTCGTCAAAGCCTTTGATCGAGTCTGGCACAACGGACTTCTTTGCAAACTCATTCGACTCAACGTCTCCCTCCCTCTCGTCAAACTAATTCAGTCCTTCCTCCGCAACCGCTTCTTCTCGGTCAAACACGCCTCGGCCCTATCAAGGCCAAGACCGATTCTCGCTGGCGTTCCTCAAGGCTCCGTCCTGCCCCCCCTTCTATATAGCGTCTACATCCACGACCTTCCCCGTTCACCGAACACCCATCTAGCTCTGTACGCCGACGACACCCTGGTGTATTCCACTTCCCGCGCCCCCTGGCTGGCGGCGAAAAGACTTCAGGTCGCCGCCGACGACCTGGATGTCTGGTTCGACCGCTGGCACACCCAAGTAAACCCCGAGAAGAGCACAGCGGTTCTCTTCAGCAAGTCCTCCCGCCAACAGCCCCCGAACATCACCATGGAGAACGGAGTGATCCCATGGAAAAACACCGCCACCTATCTGGGAGTCATCCTAGACAGTCGGCTAACTTGGAGGCAACACATCCTCGAACTGACGAACAGGCTCACAGGTGTCCTGGTCAACCTGTACCCGCTATTACACTCCAATAGGAAACTCTCGCTCCAGCTGAAGCTGCTCCTATACACTTCTGCCATCAGACCCAAGCTGATCTACGCCGCCCCTATCTGGGGGCACGCGGCCGCCACCCATCTAAACAAACTGCAAGTCCAGCAGAATATATTCCTACGTATCATGACAGGCGCACCTTGGTACGTCACAAACGATTCCCTCCACAGAGACCTTCATCTCCCCACGATCTTCGCCCACATCAAGGAGCTGGCCGCGGCCTACTTCGAGAAAGTCCCCACCCATGACAACGCCCTTGTCGCCAACATCGATCTCCGCGTCAGACACGGTCCCCACAAGCGCCCCCACTCTCTTGTGGACCCCTGACAAGTAAGTCACCATCCGGCGCAAGCTAAGCCAAAAGCATCTTCGCCCACCTTCTCCCATGATCTCAGCCACCCACACCCCACATCTCGTCACATCCCGATGTGACAAAAACTTCCCCACAGGGCTTAAGCCCAAAGCAAGGTACGTTTCGACGACCTGCCGCGCCAGTTTCAGTCATTGATCCCCCGCCCGATGAAGGAGAAAAAGAACAATGTTCCTCTCCATCCATCCCTGTCAAGATCCAGATCCAGGAAGCAGAAGTAAACGTTTTAGCCTACTTTGGAGTTAATCTCGAATGCTTATGCGATGTGGTCTCTTTGTTAGCATTTATATTACTTATCAATGAATGATTATTATTGGATGACCTTTTGTGAGTTCTTTTTAGAAGATTTAATAAATAACAGAAATTATAAGTACATACTAGATAACAAACTTTTCAAACTCTGATATGTGTAATTTATGAGTTATGCATTATTGGGGCATCGTAAACCCTCTTATTCCACAACCATTTAGCCGCTAAATGAATATTTGATGCGACATCTGCAAAAAACGAATTGTCGGTCCATATTTTTATGAAGGCACTCAGAGAAGATTACAGCCCTTGGGCCTGTTAATTGGAGAGCAGGCTCTCCCCACCTATCACCGATGGTCTTTCTTTTATGGAGAATTTTTCTACCACAGAATTCAGCCTCTGATCAACGCTGTTATCAAACATAAAGAATTTATATGCACGTAAAACAGGAATGTTTTAAATTCAAAACTGTTATTAACTACACTAAATTATAATGTACTTGGAATAAAAAAGTTCAATATAAATGGTGCTCCGTGGAAGCTGACTTATTTTGATAATCTGTGAACAAATATTTTTAGGTTACAATAACTGCTGTATTCATTAAATTTTAATGTGTACATGGACCAACAATGTCTAGTTGGTATAAATGAAAATAACAGTGCTGAAGTACATAAAGTAGGCAAATATTAGTACATAGTTAAATATAACTTCAAATTTTGTGGTTACTAAAATAAGAATAATGTTTATTTTGATAATACACAAATGTTAATGTATACCAAACATATGTATAGTCGAAAGGCGTCTAACAGAAAAGAATCTTAAACTGAAATGTTCTTTCAAATTATATGGTTCAATCTTTTATAATTTTGAAAAGTTCTATTTTCAGCTCTTAAGCGAATATTCTTTAAGTGAGCTGGAAGATTATATAGTTTATGCGGCAAACCTTAAGAAGTAATATTGACTCGTAAATATAAGGAGAATTATCTTTTATCATTATCTGTCTTAATATTTCGGTTATCGTTATAGATTAAGGTGCTCAATTTTTGGTATAACGGTCTATAACTACTCATCCAGGTATTCCCCCAAAAATATGTAGTAGAGCGTTTACGCTTTAAAACTACAAATGCTTATTTTATTTAATCCAATTATGCTTTCTCTAATTATGCTAGAGTAGTTGCTTACAGATATTAGTAAGTCTGCATAGTTTAAAATTAAATTATTTGTATTTTCAACAACTTGATGTGATTTATAAATACTTTAAATACGAGAGGACGTGATGCACCTCCTTGTGTTTTCCCGTTTCCCACTTCCTTTTTGTTATAGTAGATTTTTTATTCAAGATTATCTAGTACTACCAATTGCTTCCTATTATGGAAATAGGATTTCATCCGATTGTTTACGATTTCTCTCACTCCATAGTGGTCTAATTTAGTAAGAAGTAAATTGTCTAAATATAAAAACAACCTGTAAGCTAATAAGTAATCCAAAATATTTGAAAAACCATTACATATACTTATAGGACTACAAGTTACAATCGCCTTTTCATATAATATCACCATGTATGTAAGACAGCGATATAGAAATACAAATATAGAAGTAATGTAGAATGCAATTAAAGGAAGTGAAGATAATAGAGTTATTTAACTATATTTAATAATTGGAAACTATATGAGATCTTCAATTCAATTCATTTATGACTAGTTACGTGTTTATTAGATTGCTTAGCTTTAAAGTTATTCTCGTTCTCGCAAACTTTTCGGAAGAGCTGTAGAAAGTAGACCAAGCTCAAGCACAACAATAATAACTACTATAAAAAAATAATCAATACACAAGTAAAAAAACAAATACATGTCGTTCCACAATGCAACGCAGACAGAAGTAATTTAGAGAAATGAATTCCTAGAAGATACAAAAGTAACCATGGACTGTGATAGTTCAAAAATTTGGAATCACATCAAACGAATACGAAAAAGATGTACGATTTAGAAAAGAAAATGAGAAGAATGAAGAGATCAAAGAAGATGAAAAAGATGAAGATGAAGAACGTTTTTTTGAAATTGAATGCGATCCAGATGATCTACAGTTGAGACATATTAAAAATCTTGAAGTTGCTAAACAACTGCGTACATTGTAACAACATTACAATCCAATTACCAACAAGTGCAAAACTACTACGATGATGGCTAAGATAATCCTGAAAGATGAAACACCAATTTATCAGCAGTCAAGAACAGGAAAAGATGGAAGTCGAAAGTCAAATAAAGGAATGGTTGTAAGAAGGAATTATTGCTCGGAATTTGTAGATCCAATAGTACTTGTAAAAAAGAAGAATGGGGACACACATCTTCATATTTGCGGTTGCAAGCGGTGCAAGAAGAAGCGTTTAATTAATTGAAGTCTGCGTTGTCTAATAGACCAATATTAGTGATTTGTCATCCAGAAGCGTGTATGGAACTTGGATGCTTGCAAATATGGTTATGAAGCAATTCTTTTGCAGAAAGACGACGATGGTAAAATGCATACAGTGGTATTTTATGAGCGGAAAAACATGCATTTTGTCAAGCAGAAAAAAGCAGGGAAGCAGGAAGGATAAATCCTTTGAAAGCCTACCATTTGGATCATGTTGGCCCATTAGAGACCACGAGAAAAGGATACAAGTATCTGCTAGTGGTAGTTTCACTAAGTTTGTTTGGATCTATCCCACAAAAACAGATGGAACACAAGAGGCCATTGACAAATTATTCTCAAAAACAAGTTTTATAGAATCCTAAACGAATCATTGTTGATAAATGAATTGCGTTTACATTAGTGCAGTTCAGAGACTACTGTAAAGAAGAAAGTATTGAATTAAACCATATTACGACAGCAATGCCAAGAGGAAATATTGAGCGTTGAGCGACCGGATAATAATACCTTTACTTTACTTTAAATTGTAATTTAATTGTAAGTTATCCATTGATGATGACGGCATATGGTACAAACATGTAGCCAAGGTGTAATTATATTTGAATAGAACTTATCAAAGGTCAATCAATGAATACGAAAATGTCTTTATAGAAGACGGGGATCGCTTAAGGGAAGAAACCAAGAAAAGAATCCAAGATTCAAGAAGAGAACCCAATAAGTTTTAATAAGAAACGGAAATTGCAACAAAAATACAAGATTGGCGATTTGATAAGTATAAAAAAACCCGGTTCGGTGCGGGTAAGTTAAGGGGTAAGTTATGAAATTTTTGGGACCATATAAGATAATTGTTATCAAAGGTTGCGACTGGTATAATGTTGTTAAAGTGGCCGAAACCGAAGGGCCACACAAAACATGTACAACAGCAGACCTCATGAAATCCTGGTATCGTCTAGAGGAAGATGAACACCGGTAGAATTTCAACCTACAATCTCCAGTAGCGGTATCTAAACATCGGTAAAACCAATGGAAAATATTAATTTTTGTACACATATTTAGTATAGTTTTGCAAAGTATCGGTTTATACCTGTTTTGCTTTTGATTACATGCATGTATAAAAAACTATACATTCCGTGTGGTTATGTAATCAAGACTTGTAACCGAGATTTGTTCTACCGATTAACGAATGACCGTGGAAATCAAATGTGCTTAAAAAAGTCAAACGTTCGGCTTAATTTACAACACTATTTTAAAATTTGCGTCAAATACATTCTTACGTATAGATAATCCTTTCGTAACCGTTCGCTGTTGATGCTGAAGGTCACCAACTAAAGAAAATAATAAGTTAAATATGTATAATATTATTGATATCTGCATATAAAGACGTACACTTTGCAAAATAACAAAATTAGCAGGCAATTTGCATTATTATGAACATGAATTAGTAAACCTAATGGAGATGAGAAATAATTTGCACAACTGGTTCATAAATTAGTACGTTGAGCAAATTATGAAAATATATTGGAACGTTCCCTCCAGCCCGCAAAATTTTAAGTACACACGTTGCTTTCTGCTGAATCCTCTTCTGTGCCGCAAGCGAGGCCTCTTCGGGCGAGCCAATGTTGATCGCACATCAAGAGTACTCAAGGTGTTTGCCTCGCGTAGTTTAGCGACTGTTTCTAATTTGTTTTATTATCTTTGTTTATTTTCTTCTTATCCGTTTTATGTGTAATTTCTAAATAATGAATTGTAAAAGAAATGTATGGAATCAATGATAAAATAATAGATGTAAAAGTAAATTATTTGTAGAGATGGCAAACAGTACAAAAGTATCATCACATTCGGCACCACACAAGATTATAATTAATCCCGGACAGCCGTTTCGAGAATCCCACGTATCCTCAAGACGACTGTTCAGGATTAATTAATTATCAAACTTGTATGGTACGGAGTGTGCCAATACAACTCCACACTCCTTGCTATCATGATTATGTGTAGAGATATTATCGTGGTGATGCTAAACATATTTGTAAAAGTTACACCCTAGTAACATAATTGGTTGGCTGACGGCAGGATCAGTCAGGTCAGTTGACATGATTACGGTGGATGCAATATTCGTGACGGTTAGCCATGGTTGGCAGAATGTTAATAAGATATACAAAACTACTTTTCTAACGTTAGCAGAATCAGTTAAGCGTAAGTGGATAATCGTCAATACACCGTCGGTTGAAGATCAGTTGCTAAGCGTTGTAAACATGTAACGTCACAGTCGGCAGACAATAGCGAACCAAATTTCCGCCAAAAAAATGTAAAATGTTTACACTTTTGGCCAGCAACAAGCATATACTGACAACACTATTAGCACGTGTATAGAAAACGGACCAATAACGGTCTACGGATAACGAGAGTATATGAAAACTGGTTCTTAAACCATTTATTACCCATGTTATCTATCCGTTTAGCGAAAAGATACCCATAATAGCCACAAAAAAAAATGACAATCGCAATGGTAAACTGAAAAAGACGTTACATATTAAGGACGTTAAAACGTTATTTTTTACAAATTCTATCTGCAGAGAAATGTAAATATAATAAATATAGATGATGAAGAAACTATTGACATGAGACGTACTATACCATGTTACCATGGTATGCACACATGTTAAAAACTAAATTCAACGCAATAATTCAGAATTCGAAGCCAACAATATATCTTACTTATCAAAGAAGTGCAGGAACGTTTCTCATATTTCATTGTTATTACTTTTGCTTGTATTTCTCTGTTTTAGCTGGGATATGTGTATGTGCATACTCATATATAGATGTGATATATATGAGTATGTGGAGATTCGATGAGCTACAAGAAAATATTCACCTGCACGCTAGACCGTCTTTTCAACTTGGTCGTCAGACACAATGGAGTTTCATTAATTCAACTATTTAAAATTGAGAGGTATGGATAAGTTACTTACTTTGACACTTGTAAACAACATGTAGCTGTAAGTACCTGTTTTTCGTATAATAAAGAGAATAGTACTGGATACTCTTTTTTGAATTGCAACCATGATGTAGTTTTGATACCTTCTCTGGTTTGTATTGACTTTAGTGTAAATATACTTCATTTGATAAATAAATAATAAATATATATTTCTGTATTGGGTATGTTGTCGTTGGTCCTACTCAACGTGATGCAGCCGCTTTACAACAACAAACTACTTTAATTGGTTTCGCTAAGAATAAACGCAGTATATACGTGCCCTTCTTTTGAATAATAAGTGGTGGAAATATGTAGACTACTAAAACACTGGTAGAAAACAGAGGCTTCAGCTTTAAATCATCTGTGAATCACATAGAGCAATATTTATATCTACAATAACTTGCGAATTGATGTAATAGACAAAAGCAATTCGTAAAGCTGTGTAACAGCAACTCCGAAAACATTAGTAGTTCATATGTCCCAGCGTCACAGGTGTCGATATGTATTTAACCCACAGCAATTCTGGAAAAACTGTTGGGAATAATATAACTTTACATACACAAAAAAAAAAAATTATAACAAGCCCTATCGCCCTTAGGTAGAAGAATAGAGATTCTGGACACCTTAAAATCTTCGATGCTCCTGATACTATTTGATGCAATTAAAGTTGCTTAGATCACGCTAGCTGGTACCCAGCGGATCTCTACTCAAAAAAATAACCCAATAAGATACCAAACAAACACTGTATAAATAGATTTTTGTTTTAGATCTATGAGTTGAAAAATGCTGTTGAAACGTACCTGTATGAATTTGACCTGATACTTGAACCCGCACATATCTTCAGACAAGAACCACGTTATTATGACACCCAAGTAGCAAAGATGTTTTTCATTGAAGAACCACTTCAATTATGAAATTATAAAATGAGAATGCCATAAAGTAGCATATACACTTCATAAGCATGCCAGCAAACCGGCCGCATATTTTGCTACTAATTTATTGTTAATTTGTTGCAGATATCAACAGGATTTAAACAACATACTTTGTTGATAATTTATTACTCAAGAATTCATTTTGCTGCTCCAGCCATTTCCAAGAAATGATGGCTATGTTAGCTTATTATTAAACTGGTGTAGCTATTCATTTAGTATTAAGCTGGTGTAGCTGTTAAGTTGGCATCCATATTCACCTAGTATTAAGCTGGCGTAGCTATTCACTGTAACTTCTGACTGACTGTAGAAATCAACACGCACCAAGCAATACACTTTGTTGCTAATTTGTTGCTCTTAGAATATATACCTGAAAATCATTATACTCATGCGAATTCATTTAAGTTCAGTACTAAAGCATTTTGAGGCAAATAAAGCAATGAATATTTTATTGCTAATTTGGCAAACAACACAAAAGTATCAACAGACTCCGCACCACATAAGTTTAATTAACCAATCCACTACAGCCATTTCGATTCGTCTCAAACGACTCAATGAAACTATAAAAACTATTCAATACTATGCTATTTAATTACATTTTTACAAAGACCAGTAATTGTGGTACGATTTTGTAAATTTCAGATCTTAATACAGATATGTTTTTCAGATCGTCTACTTCGATCGAACTTTTTCTACGGCGGTATACTAGAGTTGTGTAGTAACGGCTGCCTTCATTTAAATTAAGTTTAAAATATATGTAGCAGTAATAGTTAGCGCAAAAGTCGCAACCTTTATATAGTTGGTAATCTTCCCACGGAAATAAAAGCAACAAAATCAATTCTTGTTAAAAAAATTTTAGTGGTTACACTAGCTGTATATTAAGTTAGCGTGGCTATCGTTTTCTCGAAAACAGATGGAGCAACAATATTAATTCTTGGGTAACAAATCAGCAACAAAATATTCCACTTAGTACGTATTGGTATCAAAAAGTCGCCATCAAAGTTAATTCTTGGGTAACAAATTAGCAATAAACTATATCAAGTGACTATGTTAGCTTAATGTACATAAAATGATAAACCACCCATGAATAAAGTTAGCCATTTATACCAACTTCGCTGATGACTACTGCTAAAACTGTGCTAACTAACTGCAAAAAGGATCTCGGAATATTGACAACTCGCGCAGTTGTAGAACATCACCTATATAAATTAAGAACTTTAACGTTGTCGCCTGTAGTAGAAACAGCTAGATATGGCAGAAAATTGCATGTGAATTTGATGCTCAGTTTACAAACGTAATCTTTTACTAGGACATTCTACTAAAAAAAAAGAAGCTAATCTTGTATTAAGGTATCAAAGTTGTTAGCATTACTGTAGTAGATCTTAATGGCGTAGTGACGACTGCAAGCTAATCTGGCATCAAGAATAATAGTGGGTAAAATTCGCCACTTTTCGTGTGATTTCCGAAATTAGTAGAGATTAGACAGACTGTAATTTTAATAATGAGTGAACATGTGGAATTACGTAGGTTACGAAATTGAATAAACAGGCGTAAAATATCAAGGTAGAGGCAGCGAAATAGTAAATATAATTATAATACAAGTTAGGTAAAAATAACACCATATCTCTGTACTGCGCTATTGCCTATTTTTTCATTAAATAAATGTTCTGTTCGAATACATATATTTTAATTTTATAATTTACCACATTTTACATAATTTTTATATAATAGTTCCTTAATTAAAAATACGTGCTAACCAGAATGCAATAAAACAACATCTTTACAAGAAAGGAATTGTTTTTGCTTCTAAATATATTTGCGTAGACATTTTTACATCATAATGGACGATAACATTTCAACTCATACGTAAATTCGATAAAAATCGAGACGGTTATCTAATTCCTACTAAATTATGGTTATTTTATGTAAATAATTACAATCATCACTTTTTGAGAAAACAAAAACGCAGAACAGTGAAAAGCTAAAAAAACAACAACTCAAAAAGTCACTAAACCATGGTAAATTTTCTAGCATATAGGCAATTAAAAATTACACTATAGTGTTTGAATGAACACGATTTTGCGTTATATCTGGTAAACATAATATCCGTGAAGGTTCCCACACTTACGCAGTTCGCTAAACCGAGCTATAAGTAGATGTTTCATGAAATTGGATGAAGTGCAGATAAATATAATCGGTTATTCAAGAGATAACGCTACATTGTTTTACAAATTATAAAATTATCTACAAACTCATGATACTTATTGTTAGCTGCATTTTTCATAAGCAAATAAAAGTACTTCTACTGTACATGGACATTTTTTAAATACTTCTATATACCAGCTGCATATTATTTTCACTAAACTCTACGCTTAACCGAGATAAAGCATGCAGCGTTGCCAACTTCTTTCTGCAATTAATAGCCAATTTCAGGAATAAAAATAGACCAAAGCAGACAAATTTAACAACAAAAAGTTCAAATATAGCCAAACTTATGATTTGTGACAAGTGCATAAGCTGGATTTACAAAATGTTGTGTAAACGTCAACAACTATACCGGAGACAAAACAGATCGATATTACACCACTAAATTATTATAAGGGATATAACTGACATAATAGCTTTGAATAGGATCTCCTTTTCCCGTTCCTTGTTTAACTTTTTCGTGTATTTAGCAATTTTTGTTTTTGGAAACTGGCAGACTTCTTTCCATAAATAGTCTAAGGGGTGGATTCTGAAGGGTTGGTACGGTAACTGGAAGCTAACTCGAACTCAAAGGATAATGCGGTGTCGTAACTCTATCGTTTACGAAATCGGACAGCTTCACATCTTACTATACATACGGACAAAAATCTTGGTTCATTTGATGTTTTCGCTGTAATGAGTTTGTTTTGATAAATGCCAATTATCTAAGTTGAAAATGTTTTTATACTTTAGCCGCATTTTTAGATGGCTCCGAGTAGTAGTGGTAACATTTTTGTTAACAGTACCTACTTTACTGGAAGCTTGCACTGAAAATAATCACCGTTTCATTTTATACGAAATATGTTTAATCACCGAAAATGCTCATAAACCATACATACTAACAAAAGAAGTACATAAATGAAATCGTTCTATTGTTGGTGATGTCACGATATAATGCCTAGCTTTGCCATTTTTAAAAGTCTAGTAACCAGCAGCAACTTTCCAGTAGCTCAATCGGCCATTTATCGTTTCATCGTTATCTGCTGAAACGTTATTGCTTTCAGTGCCCTCTATCAACTTCGGACAAAACGTAATCGGTCCAACGAATAATAAACACGATTGCAATAATCCAAGGAAGGTAATCATGTATATTTTTTATGCGATTGGTAATTACAAGTAGTGTAGGTACGAATAACAAATATTGTTTTCGTTTCACATTAGCAGCTAATAGTATTTATTGGTGACTACATCATTAATTAGTATTCATAATTATTTTCGGTATTTATTGATCACTGTCTAATATACATATATAAGTATATATAGATCCAATGAATACGCCTTTGCATTGCAGGTAACGAAGAACACAAAGGAGAGGTAAGAGTTTCATAATAAAAGTGAAATTATAAATTCTTTCGATTTCTCAGAGATTATAATATTTCTTTGAATCTGCTACGTAGGTTTCTATAATACAACTGAAAAGTCAAACGATGCATGGTCAAGTTATGCACAGAGTCAACAAGTAAACAAGTTTTTTGTTTACTTGTGTTGGAAAATTATATCCTACTATATACAGTCTTATTCGGACATAGTACGAAAAAAAAAATTAGGTGAAAGAAACGCATGAGTAATGCCTAAATACAAAATATTATGGTTCTATATGCACGTAGTAACGAGAAAATGATTTTTCTTTATTCGAGTCCGACTCTGTCTTAGTTAACATATGGGAATCACCGGCAGTCGCTGAAGCAGCGTTCGGATATCCATTTAGTATGCACATAGCATTCACCGTCATTACACGCAATTGCAATGGCATCCTATACGAATATCGAATACACCGATATGATTTTGATTTATGGCGAAACAGGACAAAATAGTCTTGCGGCAGAAAATTTGTACGCGGAACGGTTTCCCAATCGGCGGCATCCATCATCCGAGACAATTGTGAGAACCGTGTATCGACTTCGAGAAACAGGATCAGTAATTCCACGTTTCGAAGGTCGTGGCCGTCATATATCACGTAGAGTTCAGCAAGCAGAAGACCATATTTTAAACATCGTTGAGGCGGAAGCAGGCATAAGTACTACAACTTTAGCCCAGCAAGTAAATGTGTCCCAAACGACGGTGCATCGAATTTTGAAAAATAATTTACTTCATCCGTATCACATCTAGCGCGTGCAAAGATTAACGGAATTAGATTATCCTCGCCGTCTTGCCTTCTGCGAGTGGTTTCAACGCACCGAAGTTCGTCAACCACGTCTTGCGTCAGTAATTCTCTTTACCGACGAATCCACGTTTACAAGAGATGGTATTTTGAATTACCATAATATTCACCACTGGGCAGACGAAAACCCACACGAGATACACCAAGGCGCCTCGCAAGTTAGGATATCTGTCAATGTTTGGGCGGGTTTAGTAGGCGATTACCTACTTGGACCACATGTGCTCCCACAACGATTAAATACAGAATCCTATTTACAGTTCCTCTGAGATGAATTACCCGAGTATTTGGATGAGATACCACTAGCGATACGGCAACAATTGTGGTTTATGCATGACGGAGCACTCGCGCATACTAGTCGAGTAATTCAAGCATTTTTGAACCAAAGATTTCCACAATGGATTGGACGTGGAAGTCGTACTCCATGGCCACCTCGTAGTCCCGATCTAAATCCATTAGACTTTTTCTGTGGGGATACATGAAAAGCTTGGTATATGATCGTCGCCCTGATATTGAAAATGTCGAAGATCTGCGAAATCGCATTTATGTTGCAGCTCAACGCATTCGCGAAGATATGGTAAATTTTACTCGTGTGCATAATAACTTTCGTCGCCGAATTGATGCCTGTATTAGAGCTCACGGTGGACGTTTCGAAAATGTTTTACATTAATAAATTATTTTGTCCTGTTTCGCCTAGATCGGTCCTTGTTAGGACCACCACAAATTTCATTAAAAAAAAAAGAATGTATAACTACAAATAACTCAAAACCCGACATTTCGGATGCATTAACTTTAAACATTAAGTACGCAAATCATATGGTTATCGGCATATTCAATGTAAACACAAAAACACTTCGACATCAGCTGTACGACAGACTAATGCATTTCAATAGACTATTCACTATTCATAGCATCTACAATGCTTTATCGCTTTTTATTTGCATCTGGGTTAACTTTGATTCATCAGCGGTATTTGTATAATATAGGAGAAACAAAGATATGGATCGGCTTTACCTGCATTTTGGGCCCTAAAATTTGAACAAAATGTACATGTTACAAATAAATTTCTTTTTAAATTTTCAGTAACACATTGATAGGAAGTCTTCAGATTTCGGTAGCTTAAGTGCTATTTACGGAGGGTTACGAGAAAACGTGCGAGTAGAGTTAAATTGGATTTGGTGACCAGTTTCCAGTTTATGTTCAGTCAGCGCGGCCCCGGCTACATATCAAGTACGTACAACGCTCGCACTCAGTAGCAACTAACTTTGTTTCACCAATATACACACTACCGCACAAGTAAATCTGGTAGGGTGTCAGATGATTGCGGTCTTTGATAATAAAATAAGAGTGTAAAATTAAGTTTGAAAATGGTTTTTATGTTATTCTTGAAGAGGAACTTGTTGATGTGACAGGTGACACTTTGAATGTATGGTGGACAGGTGCTTATTGCTTATGGACATAAGGATTTGATGAGGGGAGTTATTGCGGAGGGATTGGCGCAGTGGTTAAGGATAGAATTTCTTTTCTAGAATAATCATTGCAGATCAAAATTTTGGTGATAAGGTTCGACTCTTGAGGAACAAATTGGATGTAGATATAGAAACGGCCCTTTGGATATAAGAATTGATAGCAACGCGCCCTTGGGCTGGATGATGGCGTGAGTCTACGTGCCTGGGTTTTCGGAAAACGCAATGTCGCAGTGCACCGTCGGGTACGGGTGGACGAGAACATCTAGAAATGGAAGGCTTCCGTCTGATTCAATTTCCATTATGAAACGCATGGAATCATGATGGAAGTTCAGAAACTATAGCAAACTGTTCAAAAATTCATTGTAATTGAAGGTGCATACTGCATCCAACTTCTCTTTGATTTCTGCATTTTTTCCAACCTTACCTCTCAACTTTACCTTTCATACTATCTCACATAATATAATAAAAAGACGGAGAAAATGATTACAAAACTGTTGACATTATTTCTGACATAGTAAAATTTTGTAATTTTACTATGTCTATTTTATTATGATTTAAAATTGGAATCACTCGATAAATACAGATCATGCAGAGTTTAAAAAACATAACTTGAACATTTCGAAAAATGAGATTTTAAGCTAAAGCGAAGCAGGTTTCTTAAGAAACTGCCAGATAACCTTAAGTGCAAACATCTTGCTAACACGTAGGTATGGGCTCGGTTATTAAGAATTAGTATTGTAAATTTATGAGATTATTGCCTGTCAATATTTGCACAATTCAATGCATATGTTTCACACGTGCCTATAAAGTAGCAATAAGTCATCTTTCGACCTCTGATTACGACCAGACTATTATATATGTATGTATATATATATATATATATATATATATATATATATATATATATATATATATATATATACAACCCTGTATATATATATATATATGTATACAACCCTGTATATATATATATATATATACATATATATACATACGTATATGTGTGTGTATGTATATGTATACATATATATATATGTGTATCTTATTTTTAATAAGATGCAAATTATAAATATTTTAAATATTTATAATTTGCATAACTAATCTAGTAATTTACAACAAAAAGTCAAATATAAAGTAGAGTTCAACTTCGCGGGACATGTTCGGTGAACATTTTATTTCTATTGTTGTCTAATGCATAACGGGGTAGGTGCTTAAGGCTTGGTGAGTCAATTTAGCGCAAGGCAAAATTAGTCGGCTTATTGCGCCTTAAGGCACGCCTGGCAAACTGTGAATTCGATTTAGAAAGGTTTGTTACGTGCTAATCTTTCACTTTACGGTTACCACCCTATACTTTTGTCTCGAATTTATTTAATTGCTTACAGAATGTCTCGTATTTAGGCAACTCATACCGCATTATTGCATAGTTTTTATTTTTCGGTTATTACATCTACTTTATTATATTTAGGACTTCGATGATTTTTAGATGATTCTACACAAATTTCTTTGTTTCCATTTTTCATTTCCTTGATAAAAATATTATTAGAAAGTTATTTTTCTATATAATATAATATATAGTTATATAATATATATAATAGCTATAATAAGTTTATATTTATTATCTATTCTAGAACTCTAGGATTCACATTTCTGAAACCCTCTTTCCGTTAAGATTTGACATGAATTAGGTGTATACAAAGTTGTCTATTAAGTTCTCTCTATTGGTTCTCTATAGGTAAATTTATTTTGTGCCTTTATTCTGCTCAGAGAAGTTTAGTTTGTCGGCTTACGTTCTTAAATTCGAAGCTTTGAAAAACGTCGTACATTTTACGAGTTGGGTTTCCGAACTGCGACGTTTAACCCAACGAAGTGATATCTTCTTTTTTTGTGTGGAAACTCTAATCAAGCATTAGGTATGTACTTGGTTTTATTGTACAACTTTTCGTCCTTAGATTTTTTTTATATTACTTTTTTAATTACACAAGAAGAACTAAAAATTCTCGCCGTTGAACTGAAGACATCATAATTACAAGTAAATCTATTGAATTTTGTAGAACACTTTTGTTTGGTCTGGGTTAGTTACCAAATTTGTACATACTGTAAACCAACAAGAACCCCGGTTCCCATTACCCACCTGACAGCCAATTACTCTTTGTTTCGACCTGAACGACCACCTCTGAGTAGGCATAGCGCGCTAGGAGTGTTGTTACTTCCTTTGCGACCTATCAAAGAAATAAGGTACGTTTAGATTTCAAGAGGCAAGAGTTTTCTCGGACTTTTAGGTGGTGTATTAGGCAATACTGGTTGGAATATTTTAAACGAATTAAAAGTAAAAAGTAAAAGTAAAGTTCTGAAGAGGTATCTGTTCCCATTGTGGTAAAAAACCAGAACCGCATTATTAATATTCTCGTTGTGCCTAAGGTGACACGTCAACTTGTCTTACATGATGATTTTTTTAGGTTTATGGAAATAATTCCCGATTTACACGCGAATATTGGATTATCCCGCCAGCGGTTGACGTTATTGAGGCATGAAACTCTAGCCTTGACGAAACCAAAACGCAGCTCTTGGAAACGATATTAGAGAGAAATTTTTCTAACATTCAGTACGTTTATAACGAATTTGTTCAGTAGACGTAGAACATTAAATCATTACGAATAGCCCTTCGATCAAACAGCGTTACTATTCCATTCCATCTGCCATGTAAAAGGTCATTTACAGTGAACTTAATAAAATGGTATCATTAGTTGTTATTGAGAAGTCGAAAAGCGATTGGTTTTCTTCTATCTTATTAGTTCCCAAAAAAGACAAGAAGTACAGGTTTCGCGAGGATTATGGTAAACTCAATTACGTCGTAGAAAAAGATACATACCTCAGATTATCAGATATCAAGAGCGATGGCAAATACCTATAGCTGAATCTTCTTGTCAGTATACCGCTTTCACGGTACCTAATCGTGAAATTTATCAGTTCCGATGTTTACTACATGATAACACTTTATCGACCACGTTTTGGGGCCTGAATTAGAGCTTTTCGTTTTCGTATATGTGGACAACATCATTATCGTAACGCCTACTTTCAAAAAACAAAAATTCTTAACGAAGTATTTTCCCGTCTGGTTCAAGCAAGACCTACTCCCAGTAGGGATAAGTATCAATTTTGTCGAGAGAAGTTAAGATATTTAGGATATGTAGTCAATCATCGTGGTTTCATGGTACACCCAGACAAGGTCAAAACTATTATCAGCATTATTAGGATATTATTAGCAACTCCCAAGGATGTATCTGGTATTACGTAGAATGAAAGGCATGCCTTCTTGGATCACCGCTTTGTTCCTAATTTCTTGACAGTAATAACTCCTTTGACTGAACTTTGTGATAAAAAAGTGACAAGTTATCTTAGTTGATGACTTAGTTACATCTCAGGAACGCAGGTTCTCTACCGTTAACAAGTAATACCTTGTGGTCTTTAGGAATTTATTCGTGCTTCATCGTTGTCACCGACCACTGTTCTATGAATACTGGTCTAGTCATGAACTCCTGTCACGCGAGCTAATTTTTTGTCGCTTCGATCTGAACAATCATCTCCAACTGGGCATAGCGGCCTCGAGTGTTTTCTCTTTTGAATAACGATTTTCCGAAAAGCGCATAAGCACATGAATATACGGTAGGTAGATGCGGCTGATTGTTAAAAATATATTTATCGCGACTTTCTCCCCTCTTTTCCCTAAATTGGAATGTGTACTATTCTTTGTATAGCCCGCTTACTATATGATTCAAGTATGTATCACATACACTAAATATAATCTATGTTATAGATCACAGAAACGATTAATGAATATAAAACATAATCATGAATACCGAGTAGTGATGGCACAGTAGTCGCGAATAATGGATAGGTTTCCGCCATTGCCAACGACTACTCCTTATTTGTGTAACATTCTTAATCGAACACTACTTAAGTTTGTCCCGCAATTACGGCGCAATTGTCAGAACGAATACGATCAAATAATTATGTGAATAATGAATATATTGGTGAGATAAATAATGAAGTAGACAATCTTACAAAGTGTGTAAGAGCTAATGTACGGCTGCTATTTGGTAATACTATCCAATGATACAGCTCTGAAAACAACTGACATTCTCAATGACTACACCATATGCATAATCATTTGATCGAAGAATGTACCACTTTACATTTCAAACTGTTCCTCTTTAAATAATTTCACAGGATGATCTAATTTTCTGTACACTTATGTTATTGATATATTGCAAACATATAGTTTGGCATACAGACGTGTGTATGTTAATACCAATCTGTTCGCGAAAGTATTTCTTCCTACAGACAAAGCGATTTCCACAATTGTATATTAACATTTGAAGACCTCTATTACATGATTAATGTTAAACACAAATTTGTTTTTGCTGTTAAAGCAAACAAACAAATATATTTAACATAAGACACCATTGCAATAATATTTGATTGAAATATATCTACAATGCATAATTAAATATTTACTGCCCTTCCTGCTCGAGTTATTTTCTGTGGTGTTGCATTAATAATTACTTGACTTTATTGTGTAATTGTAGTCTTTCGTTTCTGTATAATTATGATTACGTCCATAAGAATTTTTTATAAGTACTATTACTAGAAGAAAATATAAAATAAAATATTAAGTATTAAGTTATTGAATGTTTTCTTATAATTTAGTATTAAAGTATACGGTATACAAATAATAAAGAGCGCTTCAAATTGCGTACAGTGTTTAGTTTAACAAAACAACAATACAACAAGAATAAAACAACTTTGTAGTTGCAGAAGGTAATTATCAAAAGCTGAGACAAGACAATAACAGCATACCTAAACAACAGATTTTAAAGGTCAAGCAGTAATAGAATAGTTATTGTTAAGTAGCTCACGTTCTATGAAGTATAAAACAGTACTATAAATCTGACCTTGTTTTGCCTTACTCGCTTTTCATTTCTTTATAGATACAATGCCACCTTTCAAATCGATAAGTAGAAGTCGACGTACATTATTCTATCCAAGTAAAAATGACTAATTAGTATTAGTTCCGCTTCGTTGTAAATAAACATCTCTATGCATTTGTACAAACATAGAGGACGGATACACGAGGTGATTGCGGCAGCCGTATATCGGAAACTAAGCAGGTTCTAAATGGATAAGATTGCAAACTTATTTTTTTTGAGGGTTCAAACTTTTAAAAAATATTGACACGTCTGTTTAAGTTCCAAAAGTGACGTATGTTCACATAATTTCTTTAAGTAGATTACCTTAGTTTTCATAGAAGATTGAATTCACCAATTAGTTTGAAACACTTCACTAAACTGTACGATGGTTTTGATAGCTAAGCTATCGTCTTCAGCAGCAATACTGAACTATAAGTTCTTAACAAGTGAAGTGTTTCAGTGTTCCAGTGCTACAGTATTTGAGTACGTGATCCACCAATTAATTTGACGTGAAATAGATGTATTTCGATAGATTTTAACGTTACCGTTTTAAAGCTAACTTAATTTTGATGAATATTTCAGTAAAATCATCTAGGTATTTTATCGCTTATTTACTTGGAATGCAAAAGTATTAATTAATGATATTACGTGATTGATGATTACGTGGTTAGTAAGCTTAAAATGTGAGCCATTGAGTGCTACATCTATTTTTGTATAAAAATTATGCAGGGTTTATTGATCAAATATGTTAAATTTCAAACATTAACATGTGTGTAATTGTATATAAAACACCCTGTATATTTTCCTCCGAAATTGTTTACACTAGTTATGTTCAGAATTGTTAAGCCCTCTTTTCAGAGCGCTAAAAACGCCGTTTTTTTTTAAGATATTTCGCTCAGAATTATATCAGGTGTATTTACACTGAATTTGGAGAATTAACACTGTACATACTGTATATAAGCAGCAGTAGGAAGGACCGACAAATTAAGGGAGGCAAGGTATAACTTTACTTATGATATGAAGTGATATTACAGCAAGCGTTGATACAGCAACTATGTAAGCGATGAAAACAATTGCAAATCGCATTTCCAAGTGCATATGTTTTTCTGTACTCAAAATTTGGCCAATACTGAAAGCAAACATCTTAAAGTATAGGAGTAATAGTGGCATGCGATATTATTCTGACTTGGAATAGTCTGCATATGCAGTAATTAAGTTCTATGTACAATCATTTTTGTTACGGTGGTATATTTTATTTAAGTCTACGGTTATCTGCATCACGGCCGCCTCTACAACTTACGCGCACGCGTGAGAAACAATACTAATGTTAATAGATGAGGCAAACATGTTTTGTATCGCACAATACATTTGCGGCAGTCGATTCACATTTTATTGCTAATATGTGCAAACAAACGCTGCTATTAGAGCAACAAAGTTCCGAAGTCTACTGATTCGTAATACGAATAAATAGCACACTATTACTCCAATAAGCATTTTGCGCAATAGTAGTTTTCTTTTCGCTTGTACATAATATATATAGCGTCACACTGAAAAAACTACAAAACGTAGTATCACGCAATAGAGTCATAAAATAAAAAAAGGTTTTGTAAACTAATGTGTACAACGCTTTCATTTTCAAAATATATGGTATTAGAGGCTTCAAAACTTTCTTTAGAAAATTTATTTCCTTTCAATATTTCCTAACATAAAAAATTCGTTCATAACATATTAATGTTAATGATTGACGACAACTTTGATATATGGCTAGTATGGCAGACTCCATAACTGTGTTTCATAAGTGCTCTTCAAAATAAAAAAAGGTTGGGACTGCGAGTTGGTTATGATATATACCCCAACCTATTCCTAAATCATTTTTACGAAAATTCCCTTTCTCTATGAGTTAAATACATGGTCATGGATGGTATTACATACTTTGAATAATTTTCAATTGGATATTTTATGATAATGCTTGGTTCATTTTACGAAAGAAATAGAAATATCAGACCGTTTTTTATTATATGCCCCGTGGTACTATGCATTGCAGTGTTTTCAATATCACTCGGAGAACCAAAACTGATGATATGGTAACATAATAACTGTATATGTTCTTGTGTTCTCCTCTTTGTTGGATACGTATTTAGCTATAACATCAGATTTGGTTCATATGAACAGGCTAACAAAAAACGCAATTGATGGTTGTTCACTATTTATACATTTATTTACTTTATTTATAATCCACTTTACTGACCGGGAACACCAATTTATTGAAAAAAGCAGTATTCAATTTTCGGATGGAATTGGTGCAAACTATAGCTAATAATTGATTATTGTTACTATCTTGCTGACTACCAAACCAGATTTTGTATCGAGATGGTTGAACATGGACTTCGTTTCCAATTTTGCAATTTACATTCATAAACTACGAGATAATTATAAAAAGGTGTATAATTAATAAGTATGATGGGTCCGTTTATAATTTTACATTTATTGGTATAAATTCATCTCTAAAATAAATTAAAGATGACAATACAAAGAAATCCATAACTGACATTTAGGCCATTTGCATTCTAAAAGAACAGGTATTACATTAAATCTCAATTATGTTCAGCAATAAACTCGTTTTTATATACATGTGGATATGTTCAACTTTACCTCGTAGTTTAGTTTTGCCTAGTACCCCTACAAGATTTGTTTACGTTACACATTCCGACGACAATCGCAGATGCTAGTGTGGTTTGAGTGGGTATTCGCTAAAAAGACATAAACGACGACAGACCATAGACATCTAACCGAATCTTGCTTTGTTAAATATTTTAAGCTGTACTGGACGTTCTGAACGCAGCTATAATAACCGTAAACGTGTAGTGTATTCGTTTAATTAATTTGCCGTATTTTAATATATTTTTACCGTTAAAATAAAAGTGTTATCATTTATAAAGAAGACACCATAGACAACAACATAGAAAAAGCCTACATACATATAGTTATGTCCTCATAAACAATACGTAATGTCAAGGGACACTTAGACTTAGGTTTAGATATAATCAAGAGACGTAGTGATAATTTAAGATAAGTTAGTACATGTAAGAGGCGGACCCTTTCGAAGATAGGCATTTAGGACCACCAAGAAGGGATCCTTCGAGGGAACGCAACATCCAAAGAAGATTCATTCGAGAAGTTACCTCTAAGCCGTGCGCTTGTGTAAATTTCTTGTATCAAACAACTATTAGTTTTAAGTAGAAATAAAGAATTTTTAAAAATCCTTTTTCGATTCTTTTAAACTTAATTGGCGCTGCGAACAGGATACCCAAACGGCGAAATTCACAACAATCGTGCCGGTGATTTTTAAATTTTTGTTGGGTATCATCAAGAAACGAACCTTTTCCGACGGTACCACTTCGCAAACCTCCAACGTTCGTGAGAAACCTCGCCTGTGACGGTCTCAACTAAGGACTTCAGGAAGTTGCACCAGGTCCCCGCCGGAACAACGCTCGAGGACGCCGCACTGCAAGGAAACCTCGACCAAACAACGCACCTAGACGGAGATGCTTCTAGTCATCCTCCTGTAAGTACCTTTTTCTTTTCCAATATCCTTTGTTTTCGCCAGTACACAGTACACGTAATTTAAGTTTCCGCGCTTTCATGAGCTATCGCGATAGATCACCTATCGAAAGAAATAACGAAAGGAATCCCCAGATTGATAATTTTGTCCCAACCGCAGTAACAATGGCCGTAAACTTCGCGGAACTAAATATTGCGAGAGAAATTGTTCCTCAATATTCAGGCGGAAGTAAAAACTTATCATATTTTATTCAGCAATGCGAAAAATTCATAGATACATATAAAAATCATACGCCCGGACAAGAAGGCTGTAGTTTGAATAGATTACTATTTGAAATCTGCTGCTCGAAATTAGTAGGTACCGCTAGGGATACGCTTGTAATCTCTAATTGTCAAAGATGGTCAGAATTAAAAGAAGAGCTGCTAAATCGCTTCGGAGATCAAAGAAACGAAACTTTATTAGAAAATGACTTAATAACATGCTATCAGCACTCCCAAGAAAATTACGAACAATATTACGAACGAATCAAATCTAAATTACAACAACTGCTAGAACACATCCATATTAGGGAGGCAGATCAGAACATCAAAACATACAAAGCTCACATGTACCAGCAACGAGCCCTTTGCACTTTCCAAGCAGGCCTCGTGGAACCCTATCGCTCTTTTATATCCTACAAGAGTTGCATATCATTAGAAGATTGCCTAGTTCATTTAAGGAACTATGACAATCACAAACAACAAGTAGCCTTCTTAAACTTTATAAGACAGAAAGTTCCCACAAAGCCTCACAGCAACCCTACATCGAGTAGGCCAATTCAAGCTTTCACACAATTTCAACAGGCACAAATACCAACTCCGAAATTTCAACCGCCGAACTTCCAAACCCCTTTTAGACCCCTACAAATGAACCCTAATCAGTTCAATACCCGAAACGTGCCTACGCCAAACCAAGGCCAATTCCCCCGAGGCCCGGTAAATATTTACAAAAACCCCAAACCAGGTCCGTCATTCGGCAGCAACTCTAATAGACCTCAAATTCTCCAAAAACCAACGCCTATGTCGATATGTACGACCAGTACCGGTAAGCCGAACGCGAACTTTCAGCAGAGACAAGACAATTTCTTTAGAAGTACAGGTCCACGCAATTTTATCGCGGAAGAATTGCACAATATCGAGGAATTCGATCAAAACACCGAAACAGAACCGGAATATTACGAGGAACAAAACTATCCTAACGAACCGGAGGAGCCAGAGGAAAATTTTCACATAGAAGCCTCAGAGGAATCACCCTCGACGTAAACGCTCTTGCACGGAAACCGAAGTTACCTTTCATTACAATCCCAAGCCTAGATCTCAAAGTGTTAATTGATTCAGGCGCATCCGATTCAATCATAAACCCTGGCCCCGCGTATAACTATTTTAAAGATTTTCTCTATAAGGAACAATTTACTATTAAGAGCTTGACCCGTACGGTAACTAATGATGAAAATATTACATATCCTTTACTGAAAGAATTTGGCATAGGACACGAAATCGATTTCCGCGTTATTGAATGGCATGACCGATTCGATGCTCTAATCGGTAGCGATCATTTTCAGAAACTAGGCGCGAAAATCGATTACGCCGATCGGATCTTACAAATAGGCAACGTCAAAATCCCATTTTTCATGGAATTAAACCCGAGAAATTTTACCCCATTTAAACAAATCCCCATCAATCACCTCAAAATACCGGTAAATATAGAGGAAGGTCAGATATTACTTCACGAAACGACAGTAGACGGGATCACAATACCTGAATCAATCGCGTACGCGAAAAACGGTATTTGCTACATACCCTGTGAGGATAAACACAAACTAGAAATTAATTTCCACCAACAATTAGATGTAGAACCTATATTTAATTTCGAAATCAATAATCCGACAGAGGAAAACAATAACCCGGTAAACGTTTCGACCATGCTTCGTACGGAACATTTAAACAACGAAGAAAAGAACGGTATCGAGAACCTCTGTAGGAAGTACAGGGACGTGTTTTTCTACGAAAATAGGGATTTGTCATTTACGAACGCAGTAAAACATGAAATTAGGACGACCGACAATGATCCTGTATTCTCCAAAACCTTTCGATATCCATACCACTTGAAGGAGGAGATCCAAAATCAAATACAAAAGTTGCTAGATAACAAGATAATTAGGCCCAGTATTTCTCCATATAGCTCCCCAGTTTGGATTGTTCCGAAAAAATTAGACGCAAGCGGCAAGCGCAAATGGCGACTTGTAATTGACTATAGAAAGCTAAATGAAAAAACCGTAGAAGATAAATACCCCCTACCGCGAATCGAAGAAATTTTGGACAATTTAGGTAAATGCTCGTACTTCTCGACTCTAGATCTAGCGCAAGGCTTCCATCAAATAGAAATGGATCCAGAGTCCATAGAGAAAACCGCGTTCACCGTAAACAATGGCCATTACGAATATGTGCGAATGCCATTCGGGTTAAAGAATGCGCCCAGTACTTTTCAACGCGTTATGGACAATGTCCTGCGCGAACATCTCCATAAATTTTGTTTCGTTTACATGGACGACATTGTCATTTTCTCAAAGTCGCTTCAAGAACACCTTGTACATATTAAACAGATATTCGAGAAATTGCGGCACTACAATCTGAAGGTCCAGTTGGATAAATCGGAATTTTTGCGTAAGGAGGTAGGTTTTCTAGGCCACGTAATCACAGCTGATGGTATTAAACCGAATCCGGCAAAGATAAAGGCCGTCCAAGAATATCCCCTTCCTAAATCCATCAAGGAAATCCGCGCATTCCTAGGGTTAGTTGGCTACTATAGGCGATTCATTAAGAACTTCGCGAAAATTGTGCAACCGTTGACGCGTTGTCTTAAGAAGGGAACAAAAATAGACGTAAACGACCCCGACTACGTAAACTCTTTTAACCATTGTAAAGAATTGCTAGTTAACGCCCCAATATTAACCTACCCAGACTTTACAAAAACCTTTCACCTAACGACCGATGCATCTAATGTAGCAATAGGCGGCGTACTATCTCAAAATTCAAGGCCGATTGCATACTACTCGAGAACGCTCAATAGTGCAGAAAGAAATTACTCCACAATTGAAAGGGAATTGCTAGCCATTATCGAAACATGCAAACACTTCCGCCCGTATGTTTTCGGTAGACAATTTACGATAGAAACGGATCATAAGCCGCTGGTCTGGTTATTCTCCTTGAAAGACCCCAATTCACGACTAGTACGATGGAGACTTCGCTTAGAGGAGTTCGACTACAAAGTAGTTTACAAAAAGGGTAAGGAAAACTTCGTTGCTGATGCGCTATCACGCATAGAAATCCACGTTAACGAGACGGTCACCGACGACGCCGACCTACTCTCAATCCTCCCCAACGTTTGCTTGGACGAAGACCTCACCTTAGATGATTACGACGAGATTCTAAACAATGAGGACGACGCCGCGACGATTAACACCCGACACACGAGTGTGGAAAATCCCGTATTCACAATGCCTATCTCGGACAAACCAGTTAACCAATTTGTAAATAGAATTATCCTAAAATTAGGCGACCAATATCATGTCGATTATTCAAAACCCTTCTCAAAAAACAACTATCTGGTAACCATTCGAAGAGGCCATGAGCTACAAAACCTAACGGAATCCCTCAAACAAATAATAGATCCCAAAAACCTTTACGGCATACATTTCCGCGATTCGAACTTAGAAGCCCCCTTTATTAAAATATGCCAACATTTATTTAATGACACTCTCAAAATAACAAAATGCAATATCTTAGCGAAAGACGTCGACAAACCCGACGAACAGAGTAAATTAATTGAAGAATACCATTCTAATAATCACAATGGAATTAACGAAACGTACCATCAACTAAAACTTAGATACTACTGGCCAGATATGAAACAAAAAATAAACAGAATCATAAACGACTGCGAAACCTGTTTAATAGCAAAGTACGATCGCAACCCTTATAAAATCCCCTTTTCTGGTCCTTTGTTAGCAAGAAGACCTTTCGATGTAATACACATAGACATATTCGCTTTCGAAGGACACAAGTTCTTGACGGCAATCGATCTTTTTTCAAAGTATGCACAAGCCTACTACGTGCAAGACTTAACCGGTATTACAATATTAAATAAGATTAGACACTACTTCTCACACCACGGTTACCCCAAGAAAATCGTGTGTGACGAGGGCAAAGAGTTCAAAAATAATACGTTCCAGGAATATTGTAAACTCTTCAAAATAAATTTGCATTTCACAACAAACTACAACAGTAATTCAAACTCACCCGTAGAAAGAGTCCATTCAACATTGCTTGAAAAAATCAGAATTGAAAAAATACAAAACAAAAACGAGACCCCCCAAAATCTAATGATATCCGCTGTCCTGACGTACAATCAGTCAATCCATAGCTCTACCGGTTATAACCCTTTTTCGTTATTATATGGCCCATACGAAAACCTGAATGCCCACGAAATAGACCTCGACATGACCATATACGAAGACTATAACGAAAAACGAAAAAACGAAGTACTTCCCTTTTACGAGCAATTGTATCAGAAACAATCAGACCGAGGTCAAAAGAATTTAGAAAAGCAAAATCGAAACAAGACTGATACCCCAGAACTGAATGAACCCACATTGTATTTTTGCAAACAAAGAATTAGGAAAACTGACCCGCGCTACGATAAAGTCTGCGTTACTAATGTCGATAAAAACAGAATTAGCGGAATACGCGAAAGTACAAACCGACCCGCGAATATACACGCGCGAAAAGTAAAACGTTTAAAAAGGAAATTCCCTTTGCAGGACGGCCCTGGTCAGCCTCAACCAGGCACTTCAGGTGGAGGAAATTAACTCCAACGGTCACTTCGCCGACGATTTAGGCTCCGTAAAACTGCTGAGCCACTACCACAAATTTTACTTTTACATTAGGTTAACCGATGTAGAATTAGGTTATAAAAACCTACAAAACCTATACAAGAATCAGGACAATATCATAAAACAAATAGATAAGTACAATTCATTCGCGAATCACATAACTGAAAGATATTCAAGCGATTTAGAAATTTTGCAACAAAACATAAATGTCACGTTAAGGCTCATTCAGAATGTAACCAATACTTTAGAAAGGCAGTCATTCTTACAATACAACAATTATCTCGCCATGAAATTGCTAAACTTCCTTCGAATAATAGAAAGAACAATCTCACTCGCATTTTCAGACCTCGTTAATCTAGAAATCGTTTCTAGTCACGAGTTACGAAAAATCATAGACCATCTGAAACTAATTTATAAAGAGGACGAGTTATTAAACTGGGATTACACACATTTATATAAATTACTGGAATTTTCAAAACTGAAAGTTATATCACTAAGCAATACAATTACGTGTATGTTGTACATTCCCGTGTTAAAAGTCCCCGTCTACCAGTACACCAGAATATACCCCATTCCTAACATGCAAAAGGTAGTGTTAATACCACCGGCGAAGTTCCATCTCCAGAGTGCAAAGGAGGAGTTATGGACGGACGAGGATTGTCCGGCTATAGACACGCAGGTGATGTGTACCAAAAACCCAATTGTAAATAAGTGCTCCCTTAGACACTGTGACGAGTGTGTTTTTGCTAGAATAGATAATGACTATAAACTCTACACACAACTTAGAAGTAATACCATAATTTTAGCAACTAGAAATAAATTAGAAATTATTGAAGAGTGCCCAAATAGGATCAATAGAATTAAAGTAATCAATAACGTAGTTGTAGGATCAGAAAATAATTGCAAAATCATTATTGATGAACAGACATATGACAATACTGTTAGCAATTTAAGCATCAAATTTTATACTGTTCCTATACAAAAGGAAGCTACAAAATCTGTAAATTGTAAATTGCGAAATGCAAAACGTGGACGTTTTGTCCTAAGGGGTGAGGAGTTATGTCCTCATAAACAATACGTAATGTCAAGGGACACTTAGACTTAGGTTTAGATATAATCAAGAGACGTAGTGATAATTTAAGATAAGTTAGTACATGTAAGAGGCGGACCCTTTCGAAGATAGGCATCTAGGACCACCAAGAAGGGATCCTTCGAGGGAACGCAACATCCAAAGAAGATTCATTCGAGAAGTTACCTCTAAGCCGTGCGCTTGTGTAAATTTCTTGTATCAAACAACTATTAGTTTTAAGTAGAAATAAAGAATTTTTAAAAATCCTTTTTCGATTCTTTTAAACTTAATTATATATATATATATATATATATATATATATATATATATATATTATTTAGTTTTGGAGCTTGTTTTCGATCGAAATAAACAAAACAATTCAAACGTGACAAGGAAATAATTTTGTAAGTGAATCAATCTACGCGAATCCAGTTGCCAAATTCTTAATGGTACGCTTTCTAACACAAACGCACTTAAAAATGTCTGCATTAAATGCTCTAGGCTTGTATGTAATTACGATATGAATAAACTAAGCAACAAAGCACTGTGCCAAAAATGATTTGGCAATTAAGAATTACGTTATAAAAGTTTCTTAAAGCTAGCGTTAACACTGTTTTTATTAGATATCATTTTTCACAATGGCAAATTCCATACAATTTAGACTTAATGCAACAACTGAAATATACACTGGGAGATAATGAGTAAAGGAAATACCGGAAAATGCTACAAAAGTAAGAATAAGAGAGTTACATGAGTCCACTTGAATCTAAACAAAATCATTATTAACTAACAATTGCGTTACAGAGATCATAGAAAGCCGATTTTTCTGTTTAGCAATAAGAAATATTACTTACAATGTAACACCGGTGTAAGAACGGTGGTTATGTATCATCTTTTTAGGTGCCTAGTCGCCCTTTAATCTGTGAATTTAAAAAATAAGCCCTATTTTCTTATATTTCATTTACATAAAATAATTAGAAATGTTCAATTTACACATGTACCGTCTAGCTAATTTAATATGAAATCACGCCTGTAGGATCTATTATTTTACACACATACATAATCGATCAAAATGTCTACTTTCACGCAAAATCTAAAATGTCTGAATTTTCAATGTATTTCTCGAATTCGAAAACAGCAACATTTTACTGGCATTTTTTTTTTTTAATCCACGCAAAAAATATAGTATCGTCAGATCAGGTCCATTTACTACCTGTACCTATCCAACGATTTCAACACATTTCATTTGAGCATCGTTTCATAATTCTCACGATTCAAAACAAAATTCGATGAATAGCATGTAATGATGATACTGCTTTATATGTTGGGGTCACAAATGATTAGTGATTAGAACTGAAACTGATTGAAATTATTAAAAAATATCTATCGTTAAAATACTTGTCTTGAGTCCAAAATCAAAATTGTAAGCATCTGTCTCCATTTCTCTGTCTTTTCTGGAGGATGCAGAAATTTTGTGTAAATGGTTTCACTATAGTCTGTTTAGAATACCACCCAGTATTCTCCCTTAGCGCGGTTAGGTCTAAGTTAGTCACATTCGTGGATTTCCTTAAATATTTTATTAGTTTTCGAAATCCTCAGGATATTAATGATACTTTTCTTTTACTCCGCTTGTTGTCTCCAGAAAAAAGAGCAATTTCAATTTTATAGTCATCTAATGATGACAGAACTCAGAAGTAAACTAATTTAATTCTTTATTTAGATTTACTTTAACAATCATTAATTTACAACCACTCTAAATTTTTGTAAGTGTGGTGGCGACCCAACAAGGTGTATAATCTTTTTGCAAACTTGTCATAACCTCAGGAACTTTTTAATGTGTATGTTTTGTCTGTGCAAAGTGAGTTCAATGGCCTTGTTACTGTCACCCCCTCGCTGTAAAGGGTGAACTCTGAAGTGTACCGGACCCATTAAGAAAATTGGTTGATTCTAGTGGGACTTGAACTAATTGCGCTAGTTCTGCGCAGAGAAGCGCTGGCCCTCTTACCACTGGGCCACCGAGCCGTTAAATTAATAAATTTAATGAACAACTATGCAGCCAGCAACTGTCGACCTCACAGCCTACATTGAAATTCATTTAAATAAAATAACAATTAATGTTGGCAATTAAACCATTTTTTAAGGTACTACAATACAAACATGTAAAATGAGATTATTTTAAAAATCAACGTAGCTAATAGGTATTACTTATTTCTTCTAAAAAATGTAATTATTCTCACTTTCTAATTGTAGTTAGATGTTCAAGAAATTACTGTTTGCATTTTTGAGGTATTTAACAAGTTGGGTAATTTGTTAGTTTTTTCTTATACACATTCTCTAGAATTATGAAATAATACACCGTAAAGTATGAAAAAGAATTTTCTCAATACTTTTTTTATTATTATTATTTTATTTTATTATATTACTTAATAACATTTTAGTTAAAACCATTTTAAAGCTTTCGAAATATTCAATCAATAGAAAAAAACACAATAACGCTGCAGGCAGTAACTGAAATAACGTTGTTTTATATATATATAATAACTTCTTTCATAATGACCGAATTTAGTTTATCTAGAACTGTGTAAAAAGTATATTAAAAAAAATAAAGAATAGTCTACAATACATATATAAAATTGTAAATAGTAATAATAAAGACAAAATAAATACATATTTCTAACTTAAAACTAAACGTGTTCCGGATTAGGTTAGTGTTTAAATGGTTAAAGTTAGAGAATCCATAGAGATTCTTAAATATACAAGGAATAGAGATACAGGTTACACGATCGCAGCCATATGGAAGCTTCGTCATCTGTAATGACTAATCCTCGACTAACAGTGAGCACGTCACCCAACCAAACAGCGACAAGCTCCGCCGAAATAAAAGCATGCTGCTCCCCTAGTTTTCCTGCAGTTGATTTTTGCCCATGGCATGGTTTACATAGTGATCAACTGCTTCCCGATCAGTTAGTTTCGCTTCTGGCGTGGTTTACACGTTGAGTTACCGTAGTAACTATATCCTACTATCTTTCCCTGTCCCAAAGAAACCTCATATGATTGTGGGTAAAACGTTAAGTTTTAACCCGGAACACGTTTAATTTCCATCGATTCTGGTCATAGAACCATACATTATTAGCATACATTTGCTACATTATCAGCACAATAATGATAATAAATTTTTAAGACAAATAAATTATTTGCACCATCCATGCACACGGGTTGAATGTAAATATTACACGATCATACTAAAGAACCTTGGCGATAACAATCGATTGTAATTAAAAAATACTGTTCCTTTGGCCTAGATTTATACTGTTCTATATAAGAAGCGCTTCATATAAAATTTGTTTATATCCGCAAACAACAAACATTTGGGAGATTCTAAAGGCTACAGTAGTGATGTTGTTTTCTTTTAAATCGTCAAGATATTCACTTTTCTATTCGTTAGTACTAAGTTTTGAACGATCTCCACTTCAGGAATCCAATTGGCATTTGGTACAATTCCACAAAATATGTCGTAAGACCTGTAAAAACCTAGAAGATGTATACCATTCCATTAGTTGAAGATTTGCTTTTACAAAAATGGTATACGTCGGCACATTTTTCAAAAATAAATGCGAGGGGCCGAATTTTTGAGAAATAAAGTAAAAAATGTTACTACTTCTAGTTTTAGCTTTCAAAAGACACTGTTTTAGAAAGAATAGCGTCGTCCTAATTGCTTCATCTCTTCTTAATGATCATAAAATAAGCGTGAGTGTTAACGATAAGAAGAAACCAGAAATGATGACTTCTTATAATCAAACAAAAGAAATTAGAGCAATAGAGGCAGCATCGAATAGTCGTTGAAACATGCTGATGCGAAGCACACATAAAATCGATTTGGTAAACAAATATGACGTTGTTCCCCTAAGTCGACGTTGTATAGTTTCGCCCAGTTTTGCTACATAATTAGTGATTTTTCATCAATTCAGAATGCTTAATGTTATTTAGTAAAACAATACATTACTTCTAAATTTGTATTCAATGCACGTATGTACGTGTTTGTATTACTTGTTAGCTGATGCAAATTATATTACTTCCATTCTGACCAAATATTTAGTAGTATCACACGCGTAGCTTTCCAATGTTTTTTTACGATAAAGTTCTAACCGTTAACTATGAGTATAAAACAATTTTACATCTAACGAAAGAAATGAGATTTTGTAAGATATTGAGGAACTATAGACGGTGATCAAACTACAAAATCTGAAAATTAAAATCTGGGTCTAACAGTATAACTTTTTAAATTATTAATTACTGTCGAGGATTGGATTGTACAATACTTTTTCAATAAAAATATGTTTACTTGATTCGCTAATCTAGTAAGCACCAAATTTAAAACGCGGTATGTTTGTAAGTAAGCAATCAATGCCCTATTGTAAAAAAAAAAAAACTGACAAACTGGCAAATTTGCCGGTCGTACAGATAGGTATACTGGGAAAGCGAGCGAACGTCCCTATCCTCCAAAGATATATCAGCTCCTGCATATTAAAATATTTATTTTCCTCTTGCGCTAATTTGTTGTACTGGTGTGTACCAGAACTCACACATTTTGAACCACATACTAAAAAATTCTTAGTTAAATGTATCGTTTTGAGGCAATTTTATCACCCTAAAACCGTATACGAATTTTACTACCGCAAATAAACTTTTTACTCGCATGTAATTTTCCATGGGATTTTCCGTTTGACATGGAAAGCTGCTTTGTATAATTCCTTCAGCATCGAAAATTTCCATAGAAAATTTACAAGTACTAGAAAAATTACGAAGTATTTTTACTGATGCACTCGAAATATTCTCTAGAAAATTTCAGTTGTAGATTAAATTTCCACAGGAAAATTCAGTTAGAACTGAAATTTCCACATGAAAATCCATTCAAAACTGAAACTTCCATAGGAAAATTCAATTAATCAGGAAAATTACTTTTTCCGGACATACTTTTCTTCTAAGCAAAAAAGGGATACAGCTATAGTTATCTTAGGTGAATTATTGCTTATTTGGGGAAAAAGTTATTTCTAACCAAAGAATCAGGAAAGGTGCAATATAATAATAAAAAACAATGTTTTAAGGCAAATATTTATTCATTAAGTATCATAAGACACACAAATAACTAAAGATTAACAAAAGTTGTAATAAAAGAGATGTTCAGATTCACTTAAAACATGAGATACAGCGTAACATTTGCAAAGTATGAAGATCGTTCTCATATCAGACTATCATTGGATTAGAGCACGAAGTGCGTGAGAAATTAAAGTAGAAGAATGGTGCAAACTATGAAAGGAATGTAATGATTTAGTGGCATTACCTCCCTTAAAAAAAATAACAAAACTAATCTGTAATTGTGCAATAACAAACTATAACTAATAAAGAATTCGGCACAAATGGAACATACACTTGTGTGATAAAATAACAAAACAAAATAGATGAATGCCATGTCTATCCTCTATGGTACATTAAGTAAAACTATTCGGGAGATAACAGAATGAAATGCATTCATGTAACGAATAACAAATTGTTTACTCTACATTGTTCAAATTGTAACGTTCTTGTTCTATAGTAACAAACTAGTTATACATAGTAGTAAATAAATCATACTTCTCAATATAAATATAATGTAAATAATTCATAGTATTAGAAAATTTAATTTAGGTACTTACTTTTGAATTTCCTTTGCAGTTATAGGTCTCCAGCATAGCTCCCACATAATGACTAAACATAATTTACCATGATCACACATCACACCAGTATACGCATGCGTGTGGTTATAATTTTACTGTGATTCGGGGATTTTCCCCTAATTCCCGCAGTAATTTATAAATACATTTATAAATTTTACTTAAAAAAATTCCGTTTAATTAAAAGAAAAAACGTATAAATTTTTGAAATTATAGAAAAATTCCCAAATTATAGTAAAGATTCCTACACAAGGAAAAAATTCCTTTTTGCAAGGAAAATTACCAACTTTTTTTAGTGTAACGTTTAGGAAATACATATGATTGTGTTCCAGTACGTACGCTATATCATTTTGTACCAGGCATCAACCAGCATACAAGAAACCAAAATTTATTTGATTCTTCAATGATTTCTTCTTTCACCTTAAATGGTTCATACCTGCTAAATAGCTCAAATATAAAACATTAATTAGCATACTATGACTTTTACTTCCCTTATATTTACTAAATGACAGTGGTACAAAACGTTTGATGTTTGGTACGGGACAGTACAAACCCAGCATTTAGTGCTTGGTACAAAACGAAATAAAACTAAACCAACCTACATACTTAGACACAAATTTGCCGAAACTATTAGATCACCGATTTCGGCAACATATGTATTTCCTAAAAAAGCTTGGTACAAAATGTTTGGTGTTCTGGTATAAAACAGTACAAAAATAGTACGACAAAAATATATTGAAAATTTTAATATGCAGGTGCTGATATCTTCTCTTTTTTGTTATAATATGGCTATATTTTACAGTCTAGTACATTTCTGTCGTTTCGTTATTAATGCATAACAGAATAAATAATTAATTTCCTTAATGCGCGTCTTTGAAAATTATAAAAAGATCCATCCATGTAAAAAGTAAGTAGTAAAGCCACCTAAAAATTATGAAACGAGGAAAGAAAAAAAAAATTTTCTCATGAAGTATAATAATAAAAAAAAGTGAGGGCTAAAAGTTAAAGAATTCTTCAATAAGCAATTCAAATTTCATTTTATAAGCCAAAAACAATAAATGAAGAACATATTGTAGAGTAGTAACAGCGATACTGATAAAAGTGATAACTGATAAGAATGTGTTTTATTGTACTATTAGCATAAAAGCAGTGCTACACATACCGTATCCCAACCAGTGAGCGTTTGTTTTTCAGCAAATCAGGGTAATGTGTATTGACAATTTCTGTGAATATTCCGGTATTGCTCAAAGTACAACCATTTCCTGTTCGAAGTAGATAAAACAGAACACATCTAAATAAAGGAGGGGTGATAGCAAGGACTGTGGCGTAGTATGGTAAACAACACACAAGTATCGGTAACCTCCGCACCATATAAGTTGAATTTATTATAGAGCTATATGTAATAATTAGTCCGGAATGGCCGTTTGGAGGACAGGAATAGTCCTCATCATCAACCGGCGGAGGTTACCGATACTTATGTGTTGTTTACTAAAGGAACGAATGTTCGCCAAGTAAGGAATAGCCCTTTCGACCCATACGTTCGGGTGAATTCTCTTATACAAAAGTACAAGATGTACGATTCACCTATCTTATTGTTTATTATTATCATATACACATCCTAGACTTCACAACTAATGCCATTACACAATTCATATGCGTTTATTATTACAAAATTATAAAAAAAAAAAAAAATTAATCTAATACTAATATTTTCTGAGGGAGGGTTTCTCAGAATAATAGAAACGTTTACAAGCTATTAATCGAATAGCGTAAGTGTTTAGTCAAATATCAAATAGATTGAAGATACCTAAACATTCGTCGCATGGCAAATAACATATGTATTGGGTTGCCTTAACATTAATTAAATGTTTTATGTTGCCTTGTGAATAACATAAATGTACAGAAAACGATGACAGTGAGATGGTTTTCTGAATTATATTACATTAGAATATTAGTAAAGCCACATATAAGGAATTGTTTGATGTAATTGTAGAATTTGCGAAGTGGGAAGCTCTTTCTACCAGGTGATAGTATCCTGCAGAAATTTTGCTTAACATGTAATGTTTTCGATTTTGAACCCAAAAATTTTTCCGGACTTCCTTTCGTAACTCAAAAACTTTTGTAATAAGTTAAGATACTATTGTAAACCAAGGTACTCCTGTATTTCCTTGCTAGCTAAAAATGCGGTCACAATTGATATGTATTGTAAAAGTTGAAGAAATTTACTCCTAAGAAAGAAGAAGAATTAGAAGTAAGAATTTTTCTTACCTAAGAAATTGTTGGATAGTAATTTAGTGATTTTAATACTTAAAATTCAGTTTGATTTACTAGTATTATTTCATATTTGAATATTGTATTAAAGATGGAAATTTTACCATACCAAAATAGATGAAAAGCATTTTACAAACATTTACCCATAAATAAAAGTGATTTGTTAACTATTTAAAAACTCAACGGATATCTTTTTTTAATGTTTTTACATTATCGATGGTGTGTTCCTTAATACTGTGGAACGGCCCTAATGCTGCTTAATATTTGTCAGTGTGTTCCTTTTCGTAGTTTTATTACATTCTAAGCAAGAAAAACTTAAGACGTTGATTTATTTTTTTTGTTTCTTATAGCATTTGAAATCTTGTATTAACCCGTTAACTTTAAACATGTTCCGGGTCCGGACAGTGTCATGGTTAGTCGAAAACTCGACGTTTCGCCCAGAATTATTTAGGTTGTCTTCAAGAGAGGGAAAGGTGATAGGTCGTAGTGTAAACCGTGCTAGGGGGTGAAATTAACTGAGCAGGAAGGAGTTAATCAGGATAACTCAACATATGAAACATCTTAAAGGCGAAAATTAACTGCAGGGATACAAGGGAAGCAGTATGATTTATATGATGGGAAGAACTTATCGCTGAACGGTTAAATTAAGCAGTCACTGATAGTTGATGGTTGGTAGTTACAGATAACGGACTCTCTTCGGATATCCTTGGGATGTTTAAAGACCACCAGGAACTGTCCAATTTTCCGATTATAATAGTGAGAAGAATTACAAAATAACGAAGTCGCACTAAATAAGATATGGCCAGTGTCTAGACGACAAACAAAACCGAGAGGAGACGTGTTCTAACGCAACCTTCGTGCTTAGTCAGGAGTTTCAATAGAACCTCCTGCTTCGTTGACATACTTCAAACTACACGAAGGGATTCTACAAACACTTTTGCTTCTGAAAGAGCAAATCTATCTGGAAGACGGAGGAATTTTTGACACCTCTGAGAAACCTTGTGGATATAAGGAAGATAAAGATGAACGATAACTGGTGGTGGTTGGATGAAGATGATTCTGTTGTTCTAGCTCAAAGTCTGTGTGGGGGTTCGAGATTAAGTGGGTAAAGTTGCTTAGAAAAGAAATCAAGGTCAAACCGCGTTTCTTTAATACGCAGTGAATAACATCTGGCGGCCAGTGTCTAGATAATGTTTAGCGGTAGCCGAATTTGAAGGAAAGCATGTTGTACGAAGTTTGCCTACGACTTTATTAGTTTATAATTCCCAATATTATAATCGGAAAATTAGAAAGTCCATAGAGACCCGTCCCAAAAATGTCACCATAGATACAGGTTGCTTACTGTGCCACTACTTTTGCCTCTGGTGTAGCCTAATACATCCCCCTTTCCTAAGGAAACCCCATATGATTGTGGACGAAACGTCGAATTTTCGTTTAATTATGACATGGTGCGAGCTCGAAACACGCCTAATTTTAACTAACTCTAGCCCTGGAAACCTACGCTATTATGTATTAACCTGTATTTATTGTAGTTGAGTAGTTCATGTAGCGTTTAACGATAGAATTATAAAAATAGAAAAAAAGAAGGAACCTATAATAAGATATATATATATATATATATATATATATATATATATATATATATATATATATATGTATGTAAATCCTTCATCAAGGACAAGGTGTAGTAACTGCATCTCATACGAATATGCGCAGAGGATACGACATATACGCATCAACAATAGATGTAAATACGTGCAATATATGTACATATGTATATCAAGGATTACTTATAGCTTTAGGTATAATAATAATACAGACACTTTTATTTACGATTAGTACAGCCTACCACAACGCAGTGAACCATTTTGTTAATTTTTTTTATCACAAATTTTATTTTTACGCTTCAAGTACTGAAAGCATATTAAAAATGAAATTTCACTAATCTGATCACATACTTCCAAAACAAATAGATCGCGCATCGTTCATTACACCATCCATACGTTTCCCTTCTGTCTCCTCTTTTCTCTTTCCATGTATTACTCAGTGCAATTTTAATAAATTTTTTAAGTACATACCTATTGATGTTCTATTGTAGCTTTTATTTGTACTATCGCTCCAAGGAAACATTCTATCCATTCAATAATAAAGAAAATGTCTGATTTGGATGAACTTTTATTAATTAGATAAACAGATCGCTCAAACGAACTTAGTCGAATCTACGGCTTATTGTTAAAGTTAGCACAAATTAATTTTGAAGTAAATAAAAGGAAGCTAAGCCTAAATAAATGTATCTTGAGCAGTGGGAAAATTAAAGTAGATTCTACAGTGCTAGGGGCCAGATATATTATTTGCAGGAAGTTGCAGTCTGACATCATGCGATCCCTTCACACTACAACCAAACCTCAGTTATCATTAGAGGATTTTTTCGCTCAAATCGTACCAGTTTAGAGACCAGTTTTCGATGAGTCATCTAGTGAAAGTGAAGATTTCGGACAAAAACCAATAAATAAACAACTTTTTATAAATTTACTCTCTGAGCGCGTGATTGTATTTGAAAGTCTATTGACAAAAGTATTAGAAAAGAAGGCTTACAGCGGAATATTCTCAAGGACTGGAAGACAATACAGCGTTACGCAGGTTAATCAGTATGAAGAGTCAAATAACAAAGAAAGCCAATCTGAAGGAAGCTGGAAACAAAGTAATTCAGCTTAAATACTGGGAAAATGATAACCCTGTATTTAGAAAAGTTTGAAGAACTACATCGGTTGGTGTCTAGTACATATTAAGAGTTTATAAACGTAGTGATAGTAATGAGTAATGAGATCACACCTTCAGCATACGTTCAACCTGTAGTGAAGAAGCAATGGGATCGAAAAATGTACTCACACAGATTGTTATTCTTAATCATCCCCATTCCATTATTAAAAGAATTGTATTTTCTTATACTTTCCTATTCCTTCCTTTTATAAAAAGTATAAATTGGATTTTTATTATTTTAGGAACTCTGTCACAGAAAGTAAGAAATTGTACTCTTGGTTGGGCTACGTCTTCATACTCTAGAATCATGCACGCTGCCAAGTCATTCTACACTTATACTTATAAGTTATAAGTTATAACTTTTTCGTCAGCATCTACGGTGATCTGCAGATTAATATTTGTATATCCCTAGCAATTGATTCATCGCGATGTAAAGATGATTTTCAATTGCTACTTGGGTGCACTCTAACGCCCGAAACGGTTGGTAGTTGAAAACCTGTTTACTATAGATTAATTAATTGTTTCTAATTTCTTGCATTTTGGATGAGCATTTAATTCAGTTGTAAGTTTTTAGAAGGATCCGATCCATAACACAGTTATTCATTTTGCATACAAGTATATATTTCATTACTCATTGCAGGTAATTACTTTATATATAATGTACAATAATTAATGTCTAATTTAATATTAATTAAATACATCTGTGGGTATGGTACCAACGCTAATGTGTATATTTAAAACGGTTTAGAAAAACGGACTACTATTTTTAGTTGTTAATTTTAAATGTTATTTTAAAAAGGCAGTAGCAGTTAGCAATTTAGATACATACATACATACATTGCATATTTTATCTCATTTCAGCGATGGTATGTCATTATGATCATGTATTTTCCAGATTCATGTTATCGATTGCATTAATTTTTTGCGTTCTAGTTCAGTTTTGGCGCTCTTAAATGTTGCTATCAATATTTTAATTTCAGCTGTAGCGGTAGCATTCATCTGCAGTAATTTTCACCTACTAGCTTTTTGGGTGTGTATTATTTACAAAACTAAGAAAATAAGGTGGTTTTTAGTCTTTTAGACTGTCTTACATTGCTGTTTATATTAAGAATTTATTTAGTTGATATTTTATTCCTTTATCGTTTTTCATCTCTGAAGGTTGTCACTCAGACAAAAAAAAGCTGTTTTTTTTTTTTTATAAAGGCGGAAAACCAGCGGAAATTTGCTTATAGTTTATAGCGGTTTGACAGCGATCTGTATAGTGTTCTACCTGCCGGTTGCTGACCACCAAGCGCGACAATAGAGATGTTGATAAAATAACTTAAAAACAATTCATATATAGTGTGGGATAAAAATGGTCCTGTAACTGATGCCGATTGCATAGGCTTTGAAATTTTTCTAAATAAACCGTGCAGGTTTGATACCCCTGCAACGTTATTGGTTATATGTACAGGTTTTTATATGAGCACTTTTCAATGCTGTATGTGCAGTCAGCCTGTGAACCGATAGGTACACAAACGTCGCTACAACTATCTCAATCGCCATCGCCTACAGACAAAAGCGTCAATTGAAATGAACACCCTGAATGAAAGTAATATATAGTAATCAGAACTGTCATTCACTTTTTTCATTCCCAATGTTCAGAATAAAAATATGCTATTTTTTCGTGTAATAAACCGAGACTAAGAAATCTACATAGAATAATTAATGTTGAATGTTATCGTCAACTTCTATTGTACTGCATCATACAAATTAGTTACGTAAACAAATGACGTACGAATACACAGAAATGTTGATTAAGCAAATAGTGCAACCTTAAATGATTGTATATCTAAATACCAGTATACAGGTGCTTGTGACGTACGTGTGCCTTGATGAAGAAAGAATATGTCCATACGTAAGCATGCATGCACGTAAATACCCATGTAATTTAAGTTATCTCACCTAGAATATTTAATACGTGTCAATATGTTCTTTGATTGCAGTTTTAGAATCAAGATACTATAAATACATAACGTGCGTTAAAAGAAATTTCCAATCCAATCCAAGCCGCTAAAATCAAGTGTCAAATATTGGTGCTATATTTTTACATCTTATATTTATTAAATGTACGGCTTTTGTAAACGCAAATTTACCTATTTGGCTATCCTTATTTGTTGAATTATGAAAACAAGATGGAGTTGCTAGGAGCAGTGATCTCTAATGAATCAAAACATAAAAACATATTACAACATTACAGCTTAATATCACGTTTGGTTTTAAGGTAAGTAAGGTATCTTTCAGAAATATTTCTGCGCTCTATAAGCACTTACTTTTAAAAATTTTAAATTAAGTACTCTGTATATTGTTACGTACTTGGTTTTTCCGTTTAGAAATAAACCAATCTAGTGTGAAAGTCATATCAATATTTCTAAGATATTTTCGGATATTTATGATTTTCGCATTAATCACATAAATTTAGGTACATCTGTTCTTAAAAATCCGAAATATAAGTACATTTTAACGTTAATTTTTACAATATTAAATTGCATACTGTATCTAAGCATTGTATTAGAATGCCTTCGAAGCATGTAGGGCATATAGAATTGAATGCCAAACTTTGCCAAATTAAGAAGCTAGAAACCTCATTTTCTTAAATAATAGTGTTTTTCTGTACAGTATAGGTCTAACGTTTTTGTTCAATTTATGCACACAGCTGCGAGCAAATGTTAGAGGCACCTCAATCAAACATGTGTTTCACGCAGCAGGTAGCGCTTCTTAGAACAAGAGTTCTGTGAACCTATACCTAGTCGTTATCCAAAGTAGAAATTCCTAGAAAATACATATAAATTACGCAGCTATATAAGACAGAAATTAAAATTTTTGGTTTAAGTAATGTATTGTGCGAAGAGAAAGAAACATCGTTTGTTGGTTTCAAAAGTTCATTTAGAGTGCGGACTTTCTTTGGTAAGTTTCTATATACACAATATGCAAAAAAAAAAACAATTATCTGATAATTGGGCCAGATAATTTTATTACACAAACAGGAATTATCACAAGCAAAAATTGCTAAGACAATAAAGTGTTCGCGTGATGCAGTGCAAAAGACAATTAGTCGCTACCAAAAAACTAGAGAATAACATAATCTACCCAAGAGCGATAGAAAATGTGTAACGACTGTGCGAGAAGATCGATTGATAGAGCGTATCGCGCTTCAGGATAGGTACAAATCCGCGATAGCAATTTCTGCTGAGCTCCGCGCTCAGCGAGGCGCACCAATTTCCATGTATTCGGTTAGAAGGTTAACTGCGGCGAATTTACGTGACTGCGACGTAAGCCTTTGCTCACCAAGCCACACCACAAACAGCGTTTTACGGGGGCAAAGAAGTACCAACTTCGAACTGTAAATTACTAGGCCAAAGTACTTTGGTCCGATGAATCCTAATACAGACGTAAGTTCTTAAAAATATCTCATAATCTTTGCAATATGCATAATTTAACTCACCGCCCATGCTTTTCTCGCCAAAATAAAAATATTCAAAAAGTTAACGTTTCTCGTTTATTGTATGTAGGTGCACAGTGTTTCCGGAGCCAGTTGTATTCGGCAGAGGTCAGGCGGAACATTTTCACCGGCGTGTATTTGACCTACTGTTAAACACGGCGGTAGAGGCGTTACGATCCACGTCCAAAAAAGACTACTAAAATTAATGTGGGAGGCATATGAGGCACAAGATATGAAGTATACAATTGCCAAGCAGAATGGTATTGATCTCCTTGTCATCGAAGGAGCAAATAAAAAATCACAGATACCAGGGAAAACGTTTTATTTTTAACAAAAAGAAACGGATATTGTAGGACACAGAGTAGAGGATGGGATTGTTCCCTATTCCTATTCCCAAATATAGCCATGACTAATTAGAAGTAGATGCCATTATAAGACAAATACAAAGCAAAAACAAAAATAATTGATGATGTTAATGCTAAATCCCCACACTGGCAGTCCGCGATGACGGATACTAAGGGCAACAGAAAGACACAAATAATTTATAACAGGAAACATGCTCTAACCTAATTCGACAAGCATGCCAAAACACCATTGGAAGTAACAAGGACCCTTATTGGTGAGCAGAAGAGATTGGAAAAAAAAGAATGGGATGGATAAGAAACAAGCGCTTAGAAAAAAATAGCAAAAACATATGAGAAGCGGCAAGAGCAATGAGCAATGAATGAAGAGTAATGAATAACTTTTCGAGAACACAAGAATTCCCTTTTCTCAAGCTATCTGAATATGAACAAGAAAATAATGAGCGAAAAAGAAGAAATTATATGGACGTGATTCACAGGGGTCGGTACTACTTGTTTTTGCGGGCTTACTTATCACTAAAGTTGTGAATAGTGATAGCAAGGACTGTGGCGTAGTATAGTAAACAACACATAAGTATCGGTAACCTCCGCACCACACAAGTATTTTTTAGGAAATTAGCAGTAAAGCCAATATTATTATATTTGCACCTGAAATGTTGTGGATTGTAAGCAGTTTCCTGGATACGTCTAGCGTATTTATTTTATTTTTTTTTTAATTTGTTTTAATTTGTATTGTTATCGTCTTACCTGTACTTCATTTTATAGCATTTAATATACTCACATAATTAGATGTTAGATTAAAACTAGATTTATCACACAAGTTACCTAGACACAAAGTCATATATGATTTTAGCGTTATTTAAAGCCATTGTTTAATCGTGTTGGCAATTATTTTATTTCCATTGTCACCTTTGATGATTTTCACTATTTAAACTATACAGATGTCAGTTTTACACCCCCTACCACAAACATGAAACTTTATTGAGAATTTCAATGAAGACTAACCAAAGAAATATTAATTGATGAAATTACTTTTTATATGACTAAATTTTATCCCAAGTCTTGTTATATTTCAATTTTACATTAATTTAGAAATTGTAAAAAAGAGAAAATGAAACACAAGAGAAGTAATTATCCGTTTACCCCACCATCGTTGTTGGACTCGTATTATCACCCACGCTCCAAGGATAAGAAAGTTTCTTTTGGAAATCAACCGTAACTCAAACGCTCTTTGGTTATTTGTAAAAAGTAAAAGGAGGTTTACATATGCAGGTATATGTACATATATATGGAATCAAAATAATAAGCTTCAATTAAACATTAATAAATGTAGCGTGATCAGTTTTAGTAGGAAAAAAATACTATGGTTTGAGATTATCAGTTAAATGCTCTACCATAGATACTCGATTAGAGATTTAGGGGTTGTTTTCTAATCATCGTTCTATTTTACTGAACATTTGCGGATAGTGACTAATATGTTAGGGTTTATTGGGCGTAAGACGTATGATTTTATAAATATAAAGTCCATAATTTTATTGTATAACGCCTGGCATGCTTTAAATTCGTTTCCTCCGTATGGTTTTCCACAATAAAAAAAATGTTAACTTTGAATTGAGAAGGCTCAAAGTAGATTCTTAAAATGATCATATAAAAAAAAAACACACACCAGAATCCTTCTTTTGAATCATATAGTTTCATTAAACAAGCTTCGATCAAACATTAATGAGAAATTGCCGCATTGTATGTCTTATATAAAGTTTTTCATAATTACTTTGATACTAGTAAGTTACTATCTCTCTTTCGGCTGCATATGTCTTATTCTAACACAAGACCAGATTCTCTAAAGCACTCGGACTTGAATATTCTATCTCCAATCAAGAAAATATTACTACTGTATAATGTTTACTAGAATGACTCCGAGTTATTTGATTCATCGAAAAGACACCTTCTAAAAACCATAATTTCTATCATATATTATCATAATTAACAAAACTTTATTTCAATGGTTTTGGTTGGTGATGTCCTGTAATATTTAATTATAGTATTGTAAAACAATATTAGTTCTGAGGTAGACAATTCATGTTGCTATTAGGTACATAGATATTAATTAGGGTGTCTTGTATGAATCTATAGTTTAATAAATAAATAAAATTAATCTTAAACCGCTTTGTGAAAGATCGCAGCTTTAGTTGAACTTATCAAAACCCAGCCACACTTAGGAATAGGAAATTGTTTAATCATCTTGATACTTATATCTAGGTAATTACTATTATTATTATTATTATTATTATTGACCTTGATGCTATGCCATTAACCACTTACAAACAATAGCCAAATATACAAATATCTGCAATTCCTTATAACCCGAACGGACACCAGGGCCAACATAAGACAGGCTTCACGCCCGGGGCCGATTGGGTTATATCTAGGTAATAAAGTATCTTTAAAACATTGAAAGGCATAAGAGTACTTTATGTGGTAAATTACTTTGCGAAGTGTTTAATTTATATTAATTTAAAGCAACTTCAAACATATTTATCATATAAGAATCAATTTATTGCAAAACAAATTAAAAATGCATGTATGACATTAAACATCGAATGGCGCCTATTTTTTATGTATCTTTCTAGCACGGGTATTTTGTTTGCGAAATATTTTCAATGTCATGATTACACTTTTCTCTAGAGAAGGCAAGTAGGTTTTGGTTACAAAAATAATAATAGACTCACAATTAGAAGCAATAAAACCGGAAATCAAGAGTTTACAACTAGCATAACATAAATAATTTGTTTGTGACTGAAACATGAACTATCTTCCATATACTTTAGCTCAAGCTTCGCATAATGTTGATTTGAAAAAGGTAAGCGACAGTAGTAGATAATATATATTGTGTTTATAATACAATATCTTGCACCGTATTTCCCATAGAATACCATTTAGAAGATCTATTAAGAAATAAATAACTTCTCAGATCAATTTAACCAACGTGCTTCGATATTATCCACTATTAGCAAAAAAAAAAAATAAAGGAGAGGATACCAGCAACAATACTATTTATTAGTGACACATAATTTGGTTGTAGAAGGACAAACAAAATTTTTATTTACGTATATTTTTAATATTCATATGTTCTCAAATTATTCTATAAGGTTCTCTCAGCATTGTTTTTAAGTTGAGTGGTGTACTAATACGGTATTTAAACTAACACAGATTCTTCTCGTTTAAACAAACGGGAAACGGGCTTAACATTTGGAAGATATTATTTACGTTACAAATAAGTAGGTGCTTGTATGAGAATCTAGACGACCTCAAATATCTGTTATTTGTTGATATTCGATTAAAAAGTTATCTTTTCCTGGAATTAAACACAGCACGAGGTTGCGTAGTGTATGTCTGCTATATCTGCACACCGTACACATACACTCCTTTGGATATTTAATAAATCCATTTTATTTATAAGCGCATACATGCATAGGTATCCCCATAATCATTTATGGGGATATAAATGTAAATATATTCAGCAACTAACCGAATCACAATATATAAAACTAGAGTTAGTACAGTACAATATGACAATTGGATATAAATTGACACAGAAATTGTTACCTGTAGCAAGTCAATTAGATGTACGGATGAAAATTACGTTGACCTAAAATAATCCTGATTTTGTTCTGCCGTAAAACTACACCACGACTTTGCAGATTTATATCCAGCACAAAACGTAAGATTATACAATATTAAATGTTAATGTGTTATAAGAAAGGTCAGATAAATAGTAAACCAGTTCAGTTTAACAAATATACAAACATGTTTACTTGAATAGGTTTTTTTGTATTAACTAGTATGAGGTACCAACTTTTAACGGTAGAAAATATTTTCTCTTAGGTCGACTTAATTTAGACGTTCACTTTCACATACTACGAAAATGTTTACGAGGTTATAGTGTTTTTGTTTATCACTCACTCGGTATTTTCCATCCATTTATCGGTACAATAGAAACACACGTTGTGACAAGCTAGCAATTTTACGCTGTGGTGTTATACTTCTCACTAGTTCACTACACGATTTACAATGTACGCAGCGAACTCGCACTATCCAATGCTAACTCCCCAGTCTCAACAGTAGGCTACATTCTATTAATGGGTCGCGTGACATACTGGTAGATACACATAAACACGACAATATTTCAGCAAGTAACTAGGCTTAGCTTCCTCAAGTAATAAAAATATTATCTGTAAGTTGTTATAGTTACTGAATGTTTCTAAATGAAATTACTATGTTAGATACCACAATGCAATGCCGATGATGACGTTATATCAGCCAAAATATGTAGGCAAGCACTAAGTACGTGCTATGGGTAACATTTAAAATGGAATTATCACTCGCTACTTTGATAGTAAATGCAAACGGACTTTGCATTGGAGATGGCTTTGCATTGCAATAAACATTTGTTTATAATTTAAGCAGCAGTTATAGTCATTCTGTTTTTATATTTGCCCTTTTTTATAATTCATATAAAATCACTGCAATTTTGTGGAAATTTAATTTAAATGAGAGTACCTTTCTTTTCTATATTAGAAGTAACAAAAATATATTTATCACATGTCAATGAAATAAACGTATTCTCTAGAGCATAGTTGTAATCTTCTATTAAGACTCATTCTTCTTTCCTAAAGGTAAATGCTGTAACTAAATTACTTATCAATTGCAACCAATTTATATCAATTGCAATCAATTTTATAACAAGCAATTAGCGATAATAATAATAAAGAAAACTATTATTACTGAATAATTTGCATAAAACCCTCCATTCACAATTATTTCTTCTTGCCATTTGGCTATTAAAAGCGCCACGATATCATTGCATAATTGGCCATTACCCAATGACTCCATATGTGATGAATATGTTGGTGTAGCTCTTTTCGTCTTTTTAGATTTCCCTAACGTGGTATGCTGCCTCACTGGCTCGTCATTTAGGATTAATGTCCGTGGATTTGGGCGACAACCTTATAAATTCTATTTTATGATCTTCAATTTTGTAATATAGGCGTTATCACATTTATCAACAACAGCATCGACTCGATCACGGCACGAAACTGTACCTCTCCTTCAGTTTCTATACAGAGTTTCATCGCAATCCGAATTTACAAGGGAACGCGAGTAACTTATGACAAGAAAGTTTCCTACATTAAAGATACAGCAAATATTGCTCTCAGGTTTACATTACCATGAATGCATTTCCCCACTCAATTTCAATAGACAACAACATGTCGAACATGAAAAAATATGATTTATAGTAGCAAAAAAAGGTTTTTTTCTTTTGGCAAACTATGTAGGCTTCCATGGCCAGATTCAATTAAAACTAAACGTGTTTCGAATTTGGACCGTGTCATGGTTAATCGACAACTCGACGTTTCGCCCAGAATCGTATGGGGGTTCTTCAAGAGAAGAAAAAGTGGTACGCCCCAGTTAGATAGAGCGTACATTTATCATGCTTTATCACACCTGTAAAGAATGTACAGCTCCGAGACAAGAAACGAATCCTATGAGATCCCGGCTCGAATAGGCCTTCCTGCGGACCTCTGACCTTCAAACACATTACGTATTACCTTTACATTAATTACCAAACCGATTGTCTTGAAGATCCTATCCAGTGTTGAACTTCCGGAGATCGCGTAGTTATGATACATAAATCTGGACGGAAACGGATATAGGAGAATAAATCGCTTAAGATTTGCCGTTCGATTTTTATCTTCTAAAACAGCATGAATCAAAAACGTAGTATTAACAACTACTATGCTAGGATTATGAATTACTCTACAACTAAGTCCCGTCTTTACATTTTATTCACCGTAAAACGTTAACAATTTATTTGTCAGAAAATACCTTGTTATAAATTAATATCACCATTCTCAAAAAGCTTCGTTAGCTTAAAAACATATGCATCATATTATCAACTATCATATAGTTGAGTAGTTTTTAACTGTAATATATATAAAACCAAAAAACTATACAAGTGCGTAGTTGCACAGATATGTTTTGCAAATTTATCTAAGTTGAAAGTAATTTAATATTCTTTATTCAATAAGTATAAGTACCACCTCAATACTTTTCTCTTTTTCTAACTGGTCTTGTTACACACACATACAAATGATGCTCGTTATTTTCTTCTCAAAAGTTTATACAAAATAATATGTACCTACTCTGTGATACGTATGCATTAACATTTATTGCTGTGCGTAAATTGCTACTTAAGAATATTAGCAGACATTAACCTGTTTACGTAGTCGCAAGAAAAAATAAGCCTATTAAAAACGACTGTCAATGTACATTGTATCCAATTTTCAAGGAGAATGCAGAAACGATACTTAATAGCTTTATTATTCAATCCAACACACTATCCAATATTACAATACAAAAATTGTATTGTAATATAGAAATCTAGTTCACATATAGCCCCGTAGGTATGTTGTATAATTCATAAAAGAAGACAATATTGCAAAAACAGAGGACATTACTACATCTATTGTAACAAAATGCTCTTGCTTATGTTAGAATAGTTGGAGTTTTGTAATAAACGTTAGTACTACTCTAGGATATTCTTCCTTTAGTTCAGTAGATTCAGCTTTTCCTAGTTTATATAAGTGATATTTTAGAGCTATATTATCAGTCAAAATTTCCGCTAGTAATCTAAGGCCATTTTTGCTAAACGATAGCGCTATTTTTACTTTATTTTTATCTTTGACGAATCTAATGTCTTCAGAGTTTGTTTTAGGCGACTCTTTCGGAGATTACAACAATTCAAATTCAATTCAAACAAAAACAACCTGTTTTTGTTTAAATTTCAACAAATTAGGACAAAGAGAAATTCATGTGATTGTTTCATCACTCGTGACAATCCAATCCAAAGTTGTTTTGTCTGCATTGTTTCGAAAAAATTCGCAGGATGTGCTACTTCGTTACCGTTGGTGGTCTTCTTAGTACGGGACACAACTTTCCGTCAAAATCCTTGTATTAGTGCTTCCGGAAACCTTACAAAGCAAACTCGCCAACCTTCATGCACGATTTGCTTAACTATCGCGTCGAAAACTGACGATCTACCGCTCCTCCCTTCATTGTGAATTTCAGTATAGCCAGCACCTAACTACGCTACATGACTTTGCGAACCTTTCTGACACACTTGGTGAGAATACAATTTCTGTCTAGGAACACGGGATGTCACACAGGATGATATAACAGTAGAATTTAGGGTTGAGGTTGAGTTCTAGGTTGACCACGTTAAATCTCATGTTTCGCCAGTTTTGGTATTTGTTCTGTGTATATTGTCTATTTCTTTACTGCTTAGAATTAAATCTATATTTGAAAATTCTATATTCTACTCATTTGAAAGTTGACAGAAATGGAACGTGAAACGTGAATAAATTGTAGTCCAAAAATGACATTCTATTGCAATGTTCGTAAGTGTACGAATGCAAATAAAACAGTCAACATGTGCAATGTTTCCTCAAGATGTATACATAAATGATTAAAATAAGGTAAATAACGATACTGAAGTTTACAATAAATCTTCCAATTGTACTCATTGTAATTACAAATACACATCTTCAAACTAGAGATCAGGGCACTGTTAGGAAAAAACTATCGATTTATTTTATTTTACTGAGGATAAGATAATTGGTCGATGAGAAGCAAGCACAATGATTGGCAGTATTTACATTATTACGTTTAGGGAATGTTGAAAAAGATCAAGACCATATTGCTTTTAATCATTTGGACTGTAACATGAAATTAAACTATTTTAATACAAATATATTAATTAATAAGCTCTTTTCTTGCAGCTACCGTTTTATCCATGTCTTCTCGATCTAGTACTTCAGGATACATTATTGAATTAAACTGCAGCTCTGTTTTAATGTTTTCTCCAATTATAAAAATACCTCCAACATACATACATACCATCGATAGCAACAAAACCAGTAGATTTTTTTTTTTTGAATAAGATACGATGAAGATTCTCAAAGCGAGAGAAAAGAAGGTATCTATTCTTAACTTACTCTATGCAAATGGGAGTGCAATTTACTATAATTTATGATTTTCAGACTTTTTAATCACAACAGAATAAGTAGGGGAAAAGCTGCTACGCAGCTATCACCTAAAGCTAAAAGATTGCTGTTGTTCAAAATCTAAGAAAAACTAAAAAAATACCATTTAAATAAGTCAAACTTTTCAAAAAGCTGAAAAGAAGAATTCTTAAAACAATATGCAATAACAGCATATGAATGCTGTTATTGCAAATTTTATCAAATCATAAATTGAATTATATAAAGTACATTCGAGGTAAAGAAGGTATCCAAAAAATAAAAATAGGTGTGAAGGGAGGTTTCTTCTGGAGTAGGAAAAGTGGTAGACAACAATTAGCACAGTAACTCGACTTTTAAACCACGTCAGAGGCGAAACCACCTAAGCAGGAAGCAGCTGGCAACGGTAACTCGGGATATGAACTATGTCAGAGACAAAAATCAACTGCAGGAATACGGAGGGAGCATAACACTTTTATGGCGGTGCTGGACGAGACCTGTCACTAATTGGTTCGGTGTCATGATCGCTGTTAGTCAGGCATTAATCATTATGGGTGACGAATTTCCATTTGCTTGCGATGGGGTAAAAATATGATGTAATAATTCACGATCTTTTACAACTTCTAAATTTTTATAATTACATATTTACATACTTTTATCCGTAGTTGTGGGTTTGTAGTGTTTTGTTGTAGTACTCGATTTGCCATTGTGCTATTTCTTTCGCCACAGTAATACTGTATTTATTAAATTTGTTCGATAATTCTTTAGGTTTTATTGTTGTTTCTTTTCTATCATTGTTTAGTTGATTATTTATTGTTCTTCATCTTTTGCTCAATTATTAATGTTTAGAGGTACTGTGTCTTTGTATTTCTAACAAGATGGTTCGTAATCCTTTTTGATTTCTGTATTCCTTTGTTTGTTTGTTACATACATAGTCGTGCATGGAATGGAGACTGGAATGTTTTTTCGATATAGAGTTATTCTATAATTCTTTTCTTTAAACACATACTGGCTTGCAATTAAAAATGCACTACCTCTAAATTATTGGAATATTTCGTTAAAATTTTATAAATATTAACTTAAATACGATTGTTTATCATATTGCATTGGTCTAGTTTATCTTACAGCATTTATAAAAGTCAGAGGTTTCGCATAGTGTTTTTGCAGGAACACCAGTTACAATCAATTATCTGCAATCCAAATGTGCAAAGATAAATAAAATACGTGCAGTATGTTTCAAGCAATCGTGAGTGGTGCCTCGTAAACGAGAACGTGCATCTTATAAATAACACTCTTCGAATGTGGCCGAATTATTTGAGTTCATGAAGGCCGTGTTAGTTTCCGTGAACTTGCGGACAAACTTAATCGTAATCGTTACTCCAATAAGGTGTTGGAATTTTGCGGATTGCAAATTAAGGTAAAGCACGTAGAGTAGGTTCAAGCACATCCTAAAGGGCCACCTCTCGAGAAGATTTCCTTTTGAAGACTTGGTTGTACAGCATAGGTTTCAGTCGGTAACGTTTTTAGCGCAGAAGTGATGGAACAGTATCGACCGCAGAACATCATTGCGGACAGTTTAAGCACGAATAGTGGTGGCCTTTAACATATACGCGCTGGATGAATTTTATTTACTTTTTTTTCTTGAATAGTCTTTCATTTACATGTTTATAAGTAGCATAAGTAATTTTGATACAAATAAACGTTACTTTGCAAATATTTTTTGTGATGCATTCTTTTCTGCAGCTTGTGTACTATTCAGTTCTCCAAGCTTCGAAATCCAATATGGTACTTCATATATTAATGAGGGCTGTATTTATTTGTTGTAGGTGTATTATATTTCAGCTTTGTCTGTTCATTAGTATGTAACATGTAATATCCTTCCTCACATATAGAGCTAATAGTCCTTCTCTGGTGTTTCTTTCTTATATATATTTATTTTATTAATATAAAGAAATTTTCTAAAGTTTAGGGTCGTTAATTCGGGAATATCTTTCGACATTCTTTTGGCAAATAAAATTTCTTTTGGAGGCTAGTTTCAGAATGTAAATCGAGGAATGAAATATCGACTAACCTTACCTGTTGTAGTGTTGTTATATGTATGTAAACGCCGGTTTTATTGCTCTCTTCAATTCAAAAATCACTTTTTATTTTTATAATTACTCTTTACACAATCACTTAATACTCTTTCGAGATTCAGTCACTAATAATCAATAATTTTTCTTAGTTTCAGTTGCCAACGGTTTAATTTCAATGATTTCTATGATAATTTCTTTTAATGATTTAAGGTACACAATTATTTAATTTGACTTCTGAAACGAACTGTTTTGATGTAGTATTACGGAGAGACTCTACTCTGTGTTCTACGAGGACACAGTTGAATACGTGCAAAACTACAACGTTACATTTTACTAAGAATTTAGATGATTCAAGAAGAGACATTTAATTGATATTGCTAACCGCTTTTCGACTAACGTATCCCCTAGAACATTCCGTTGAATTTTCTTATGTTAAAAGTCCTCAAAAAGAAAATGATATATAAGTAGTTAGTGTAAGTCTTCCCAACGCTTATCGTTGGCTGGACTTATATTAATGTTCTATATTAACTCTCTTACTTTTACGCCCCAAAGATATTTGGCTCAATGCAGAGTTCTTTCCTCTAGGTATCGGGCTTCTTATCACTTCCTAGATGGACCCTCATACCCGATAGTTGTACAGTGAATTTGGTAAATAAGAAGTCATTACATTTTTTTTTTTCGTAAGCTGAAAACTTCCTCACCAGATACTACTAGCAAAATGAGATACCAGTGTGAAACATTCGCATACGTAAATGCGTGGTTGAATGCGTTCATTCAATGAGGCATAATTATACAACTCCCAACGCTTAGAAATATCGAATGGAATTCCGCGTGGCATCTATGTTCATACGTTCACGGGGCCAGGCGCTAGTCGAAATATCAACGAAAGTAACAAATGCGGAATAATGTATTAAATTGAAGTTGCGCTTTAAGACTATAGTTTCCTTTATGCCGTTATTGATTGTAACGTTTTATTAAATAACAAAACAAATTGTAAGTTCATGAAATTTTAAAGCTCATGACAAGGCGTTTCCGTTATATATATTCAAAATACAATCTACTTTCAAAGTATCATCCTCGTATTGTTAATTCAATTAAAATTAAAATTCTTTTAACATTATGAGTTTTATGTTAATAATCTAACATCTTAAAATTTATCTTTGAATGCTGCAACATGCATAACAAAAAATAGCGAGTTGTATAGTAAACACAAAAGATAATAGCTTTGTTCAAACATAAATCACAAACTCGTCAGAACTAATTATATTTTTTTAAATCAGTCAGAAAGTATTTTCGGATCTTTTTACTCAATCGCATCGCGTCAGCCTAGTGTGTGATTTCTGTTTGAGCAAAGCTAATAATTGTTTTGGAGCATATGTTGGACGGAAATATTATTACTTATTCTTGTTAAACGTATACACACAACTGTTAGTTGATATAAAAACTGTATACTGCATAATTTTCAATTCTGGCTTTTGTATATCCATTCTTCCGTCTGCTCTGTGAAAGAACGTCAATGGGGTAATGAATATGCGCGTACACGAACACCAAGTTTAGTTTAATTCACACATGAGCTGTGAGCTCCATATCAGAACGCATCGTACAAACTTCATTCAGTCAATTTTTCGGGACGTTCTCCAAACGACGTTCAAAGCGAGACCAGTAAACAAACGAAAAGTTGATGAACGTCAAATGATGATGATTGATGAATCGGCAAATGCGTACAAGAATGTTACAAAAAATAGAGTATTATTAATTTGTGTTCTTTGTTTCACATCCTTCAATATTTCAAAATGGTGCTTCTTTCCTTAAGCTACGGTCTATCTGGTAGGCAATTCGCATCCCAATACACACACCAAATACCAGATAGGCCATAATTTTAGTGTTCACTCGATTATATTGAAGACAGGCAAAGAAAATAAGTCATTTTCACTAAGTTAAATACTCTGTAATTCATTTTTTTCTTAAAATAAACATTTTGCACTAATTGTAAGTTTTTCAAAATAACTACGTCATCGATTTTTATTAATGATTCCCGATTTTTTTTTTATTGTAGTAGACCATTTAATTTTCTAAATGGTACCTTCAAAATTCTAATATCTAGCATAACATTTTCTAATAAAAATCATTTGAAGGGAGGAAAACATTTTTTTTTTAATTAATCAATAATATTAAAAGCGAAAATGCTGTTATTGAAGAAATTAAATGATTATTTCTTTTCCTTTAAGTCAAATATTCGAAATGCTATCCACCGACATTCATGACAATAAGTAAATTTATAAACATACATTGCAAATGATTTCAAACTAATTCGACAGAATTCATATCTAATTCTATTTTTCCACCTCCCACGAAAGGAATTGTTATTAATGAAATTTATGTTCTCCACCCTTTGAAGAACTTTCAGAAAAAAATTAGCTGTGTAGGGTATTAAAATTTGGTGCCATAATGGCACCATTTAAATGATTAAATTTAATTTAAATGATCTTTCGAAATAAAAGTCATTAAAAAGAATGAACGACGAGGTAATTACTTGAAAACCAGAAATGACTTAAAATTGATACAAAAATAATTTTATCAAACAAAATTGACCTGTTCGAACATTTTTTCGAAAAACAAATTGCTTCAAAATTAATGGATTTTTTCCATAACTTTGCCGCGTACAGTATGTAATAACCTGTAATTAGAGCTAGGTTAAAGTGGATGATGAGTACAAATTTTTTCGCGGTAATTAAAGTAATACATTAAGTCTTCGATTGACCAGTTTGAATTCACTATGCCCTAAGTAGTTTGTTCTAAAATTGCGAGTGAAACGAACAATTTAGCTTAAATTAAAAAACAGTGCATACATACAATAACCATTTATCGACAGAACAGCATGCAAGTGCGGGCATATACAGCAACTTACTAGAGGAACGACATTTACAACAGCCATAACAATTGGTGGAATTTTGTAGGTTTGTTGTCTCTGCATGGCACGCCTGACGTCAATTTTAATACGTTTCATCAGTAACGATATACATACAAAAATACAAGCACCAAAGTTAACCGATTTTAAATACTTGTCGTTCGTAATGCTATTACTAACATCTCAGCGTTTGCGGATTGTGTGATGTGTGATTCGAAATAGAATTTAGCTTTGCGTCCGCATGTTTTTTGTGTATACGTCAAAAGAGACGTAACGGCGTCGGTCACTGGTGTACTCAAGCGATTCCGTCTCATCTTGCCGCACTGATCGATACGAATTGCGTCGAGTAGAATTCGCCTTGTTTTTGCCCATTCTATTAGGCACTTATCTATACACTATTACGTATACATGTAAAGAAAGAAAATAATTAGTCAGGTGACAAATGAGAAGTGTAGGAATTGAATAGAAAGATGCTTACTAGTAAAAAGTATTAATGCGGAGTTAGGATGTTTATTGATTATAATTAAGTTAGTTTTATGAGCAAATGCTGGTACAAAATGTTAAATATTATGTTACACGCGCAATTAAAATTGTCCAATTAACGGTAATCGACGGCAATTTTGTGTAACAATATAAAACCACAGTACGGAATGAACAACTATAGGTGTAATAATTATGTTTTTGAATTGCTGAAACCTTTGATTGAACAATTTTAAAGTTCTGCAGTAATCGAATAATTACTTAAAGGTATATATAAGGTATAGGCTACGTGCAGACTACTCATATTTGTGCGCGTGCTCGTGACATTCTACAATGTAAACGGATGCACAACCACGATTATAACTTTCAGATCGCACGCGTCAAGGCTCCATCGGAAGTCGGTACATCAAAAATTGTGGACGATAAAAAAGTCAGTCTCGCGTCTGTAATACATTACAGATATAGAGAGAAAAGGTAATTAAGGTATAAAAGTAAACTGGTCTTGTAAAGTACCAATAACTATTGCTACTAAATAATAATGAAGAAAAGTGGAAAAGAAAAAATATCTTTCTAAGCTGACCTCAATAGCCACATGTGTTATATCAAACTACCCAGAGAAAAAAATGTGTATTTAATGAGAAAACAAGAAAAGTCAACCATACCCAAAATTACATATTTACTCAGCATCGCATGAAATCTGTCTGCTTATAGGAAGAAATTACCAGATTTTTGCAAATAGCAAACGAATGAGCGATTCCGTTAACATGTTAACTTTTATAAATCAATCTTTGATGATACAGTCATACCTAAATTGGCCTATACTAAAGTAAAAATTCGAAATTCACGTCCGTATACGAACAGCATTTTTAGTACGGTTAAAAAAACGCTTTATAGGCATGTACAGTTTGTTTATTTTAGAAGTTGGCATTAGGCTACTTATGTTCTGATCACACATACAAGTATTAACGAAACATAGATGCTATTGTTAATAAATTTAAATTTTATTCAATGGTTATGGTATGAAATAATTCTCTTTTATTATGAAGAAAATAAAAACAAGATATCACTGTTCAGTTGAAAATATGTTCTTTTTAATATTATTATCTGAACAGAATTTTCCTTTGGGAGTAGTACATTCATTTGGCAATGATTAATTATTAAGGTCGTTAAACAATTAGCAGATTTTGAAAAATTCCGGTAAAAGACGTACAAAGATAAATCTAACGTTTTTGCATTATTTTTCTTGATAAAAACTACTATGTAAAACTTAGTTATAAATTTATGCGTACTTGATATGTTCATTTCATTTATATCCAACGTACGTATAAGTATAAAGATTACTTTACACCAACTTGTTCCTATTTAATTCTTGACAATTTCAAGTAGAAAATAATTCATTGTACAATGTACCAAATATATTGACTAGCTAATACGTGCCATCATAATGTAAAAAAAACCTATATTAACTTAAACCAAATCCTTTTTGAATTGCTTTTGCCTCTGCACCTGTTATGGGTTTCAATCTGAAACCTTCGATGCCCGGTTTATGCTCTAAATCTCTTAACTGATGAACCTTATTCTTTATTGCTCTGTGTAAATTGTCTATATCCAATGTGACTTTGTCTAATTCTAAAAAAAGAATAGTAATGTTAATTGTACAACAAAGAAGGAAAAAATACTTAATTCTAAGATAATTACTAGTTTACATTATTTTTTTAATAATGAAAATATAGCATACATCATTTACTAGATATGAGTAAGTATCATCTTGTATAAATTTCAAATATATGACAAAAATTAAATGTATACAACTAAGATTACTCAATGGAGTTAATTATGTACCTAAAGATCATAAACTGCGCTCCCACGTAAAGTCTGTATTGGTAATACATATTACAATCAATGAAAATATCTCACCATTTTTCATTATATTTTGACATTCTCTCGTAGGTAACTGAATATACACTAATCCAAATTTCATCCACGCTTTCTTATCAGTACTTTGTTGTAAAGCTCGATATGCTTCTCGAAATTGATTTTGTGCATTGGATAATTGCAATTTGGCTTCTTTATCTGTTAATATATCTTGGGCTAACGTCTCCACCTCTGTTAAATAAATTGATGATTTTCTGATTTCAGGTGTTTCCTTGTCCATTCTTAGAATCGCAGTTTAAGCTTTCTATAAAAATTGTTGGAAGAAACAATAAGGTTATACAAAACAAATGAGCTAGAAGTTTACATGAAGGTTAAACAGTTTAACTACACACAGGTCGAGATTTAAGTACGGCGAGATTCCTAAACAACAGAGGACTACATCTTATTAAACAAAATAAATTATGGAGGAAATGTCAACAATCTCCAACATTAAATTTTCAGGTATCAAATAAAGTCCACGTGATCTGTGATGTGTTGTTAGATGATATTGAAAACATCCCAAGCATCTTGAACTCAATTTAGAAATTTTAGCTTTTGCCCTAAAAATTTCTTCATTAAAATTTACTTCATATAACAACAAATAGTGCTATATTTGTCTTTTACAAAAAAAAGGACGCTAAAATACAGTCGAACTAAATTTTAAATAAACTAAGAAAAAAAATTCAGTCAGCTTCCATCTCTATTTAAATATAAATACATATAATTCACTAACTGTATTACTAAATAATTTTAGCAAGTGTAGTTATAAAACATTACAACGAAATGTTATAAATATAAAGATTGTTCCTTATTTTAAGGTTTAAGAAACTCAATAAATATTTCAAAAATAACCGCCAAGATTTTACTTACCTAAAAAGAGGGCGCTGGCAAACAACTTCTCTTTTGCCGAAAACGTGTTGTGTTTCGCAGGTACCTTTGATATTTTTGTGAATATTTTCTATTTACTAAACATTTTGTAACATTTTTTTTAGTTATAAAAAAGCACTGAACGTGTAATTAACGTTAAACTACAAAAAATGGCCCCGAAAGGTAATAATATGATTCCTAATGGCCATTTCCATAAGGATTGGCAACGTTTTGTGAAAACATGGTTTAATCAGCCAGCTAGAAAACTTAGACGCAAACAAAAAAGGATCAAGAAGGCTCGTAGCGTTGCGCCGAGACCAGCTGCTGGGCCTCTTCGTCCAATTGTGAGGTGCCCTACTGTCAGGTATCATACAAAAGTCCGTGCAGGTCGAGGCTTTACTTTGCAAGAATTGAAAGCTGCCGGACTCAACTCTGCGTTTGCTCGTTCTATTGGAATTTCTGTTGATTACCGCAGACGTAATAAGTCTGTTGAATCCTTACAGTTGAATGCTCAACGCTTAAAAGAATATAGATCTAAATTGATCCTATTCCCGCAACACAATAAGAAGAAGTTACGTGCTGGAGAAGCAACAGAGGAAGAACGTAAAGTTGCTTCACAACTTCCTGGTGAAGTTCTACCAATTCATCAAGCTGCTTTGAAATCTAAAGCCAGAGTCCCAACTGAAGATGAAAAGAACTTCAGCGCCTTTACAACATTAAGAAAGGTGCTATTCCAAAATGCATTATATAAATGATATTGTATACTAAATTAGAATATTTACAGGCAAGAGCTGATGCACGTTTGGTGGGTATTCGTGCCAAGAGAGCCAAGGATGCCGCAGAAAATAGTGAAGATGTCACAAAAGCAGTGACAAAGGAACCTAAAAAGTCTAAGAAGTGAAGTATAATAAATATATAAATTAATAAATTTGTATAAGTTTATATTCTTTTTAATTACCCACCATTTTTTACAATTCTGATTAAAGTAATGCTAATTTTATTTTTTAAGCAAAGAAAATTTCAAGTTTTACATCACATTTAAAATTCTTGTTTATGTTTAGATGATTGGAGCAAATGTTTGTCAAAAAACTTCAATTATGTTTTGGGTGACTTACATTCATTTGTTGAATTCTAGAGGCGTTAATGTCAATAGATTTATCTCATTAATTCATCTATTAAACATACATCAGTTAATAAGTGATACAAGATACTGTTTTGCTCTTAGATGACATCATTGTGCCCAATACAATACGAGTATTGGAGTCTGTGTATTGTGCTTAGAACTACGATCATGATATTTATTGTGAGCCGGAGTGTAACCTGAATAATGAGAGCAACCCATTCTCTTGCATATTTAGAAGTTTTACATTCTTTGATTACAGTAGTTTCCTCGGAATCCTTAGCAATGTACCTTTTAACTTCATATATATCACATGGCTTTGGAAGGCAAGGTATCTTTTTTTAATAACGCTCTCTTGAACGACTCGGATGCACCTAAAATAACTAGAGCCTATTGTTTTGAATTACCGACAATATTAAATTGATGCAAACATGCGATACTGCTAAACTTAGATTTAAAAAGACAGGATTTCTCGACCATTGGGATTACTACAAACAGTTACGGAATTTCATTACTTTATCCATTCGTTGTGAAAAATGGGTTTTATTAATTATTAAATAATTAAGAAAAATAGACATGGGTCACGGTAAGACGACTGACATATCCCAATTCGTTGATGAAGCAATAAACACCACCTTTGCTAGTATTATCGCTGGCGTTTGTACATGTTCACCTCATGTTTTAGATTATTTCTTAAACAATACTAATAGGAATTAAGCTTCTCTAATATACTCTACCTTACATCACGCACATAATAAATTCGTGCATTGAGCCACATAGTTTTCGTGGTTACGTACATCACTTCTTTGAAGTGAGACTGATTAACATTTTGCTGGTTTTCAGTGAGATCTTGGAAAAGATACTTAGTGATCAATTGAAATGTTACTTTCACTTCTATCACTACCCAATTAATTTGGTCTCAAGCGGGGGCATAGTTGTGTCATTACTAGAGAGGACAAAGACGGATTAAATTATTACTTTTTTGCAGAGACTAGAAAAACTCGTGTTTTGAGGCAAAAAGACACGAGTCTATCTAATCAGTGTAAAAAAGTAATAATTCCACCTATCTTTGTCATCTCTAGTCATTACACTGCTGGATGCGACAGAAATCAATAGCGCTAGGAATCATGGCAAATTGTTATGAGTCACGACCTGATGCTGGCCATTCTTCATCATATCGGCTGCGACTCTGACTCGACTGATTTGTTTCACACTTTCTTAGTAAGAAGGATTGAATCGGTGCAGTTGTGTGATAGTACGTCAAGTTCATTATTAGTGAGACGTAGAGTGCTCTAGTGTTCTCCTCTCGGCCTTGCAATGTTTTCTATATACATCAATTTGATGTCAAACATGTATTCAGTTCTGAAAAATATACATGTATGCTGTCACAAGTATACATGTATGAAGTCAGATCTCCGGTCAGTCGCAGGGTTTGCAAACGACTATGTCATGGTGATCAACCCTGCCAGGAACGCGGTGCTTCTGTTTGGGAGGGAATCCGGTATCGATGCGTATTGAAACGAGTTACATATAGTAGTAAACGGTTCTGTTGTTACAGTGCCGTCACAAGCTAAAAGTTTGGAACTTATTCTCGATACATATTCATTAAAGCGGCGTACAGTATTCTCAGCTTTACTCTTACAGAATCTACTTTAGCCGCAGTGTGAAATGTATGCTGTGTGGAAGTATGGTGCCGTTCGTTTTACGTACTTAACTACTGCCTATCTGATTACGCGCCTTTGGTTCATTTTGGTGGGGTTCAGAGAGTGCAAAACTCTTGCGCCATGTATATCTTTGGCCTGCGAAAGCCTGGCCGAATCTGCCAAAATATATGAATTAAGTTGGTTAAATATGCACAGTCGCCTGGTTTTTCGCTCTTTGAACCTGCATTATAAACTGTTGTACGAATGTTCACTTTATATTTTCCGTAAGATATCGTATCGATGTGATCATCATCACCAGATACAAGAATGTAATGGCTCCTCTACTACATAATACCGTATTACTAAGCCTAGGTAATACTATCATCGGTACAGGAACATGAATTACATGTAGAGATAGTGCAAATTAAGGGACCACATTGCTATCTCCATTATTATGGCTTTAATTGGTAAACCAGTTTTTGGTCGTGGTTAATACGCAGTTAACAGAAAAACAATTGAATAACATATACTTAAAAAATAAAATTTACTATTTCTTTTAATCGAACACTGTATAATTTCCAAAGATTAAGATAATAATTCAGTTTCTAATATAAAGGCTTTACAGATCGAAATGTTTTGAAATTAATAATAAAGTTAGACGTTTATAGCTCAATAGACTGTAGTGGTTATGGTGGTAACGTAAATGCGTGTAGAACACTTGGATTTCTTCATGTATCTTTTGTTAAGTTTAACACAACGGAGATACATGATAGTATGCAAGCGTTGTCTGCGCCCTCCGATTTACATCATCACTAGCCATGATTGCAAATAAATATTTTCACTAATCAGTAGTATTCCTATTTGACAATTAAAGGAGGAAGAACTTTATCCTATGTATCTTTTTAACATTTTAAACTGTTTGGTTTTAGGTATTAGGTAATTGCAACAGCCTGCTGTAAACTTTAAATTACAAACGCGTATTTTTAATAGATGCTAGAGGCTATTTTTGTTTATTATTCAATTTAGAATAATAACCTATGGAGCAACTAACTTTTGAATAAAAATGTTTTATTGTTTTCTATTAATTGCATATTAATTGCGGACATTGAAGGGTACTATATTGTCCCGTTAAATTGAATCATCCTGTATACTTTTCATTACGGATTATGGTGTCTTTAAGGCATAATTTGTTGTTACTTAGCATCTTCATAGTTGATTTGCAATGAGAATGATAGTTATTAGCAAATATTTCAGTGTTTCTTAAATGCTACTATTGTATTTGCGTAATTAATTAAATTGTGAATTAATAAAAACAACTAATGTATAGTAAAATATTTATTATAACATGTCTGAAAGCAAAACATCTCATTTTCTTCTACCTTTACCAATTGCTTTTAAACTTTGTGGATTATTATAAACAAATAACTCCATAAATGTTATTACTAGCAAAAGAGCTTGTCCTAAAAGATCTTTGTAGCCCTTTAAGCATTTGTGATAGTTGTCGGTTAAAACTGGGTCTATCGTAACTTTTGAGCAGGGTAAGGATGAATTAGAATTTCCCGTAATTATATTCACTATGGTCTCTTCTATAGACACTCTTTCTGTGCCAATTAAAACTCCAAATAGCCTAAAAATTAAATCACATTAAAATGTATAAAGATAGCAGTCCCTTAAAAATTATGAAAGCAAACCCTTGAACTTGAACTCTATTCGGTTCAAGTAATAGTACAGTAAAATGTAACAATTTTTGTTGTTTTACAGATTACAATCAGATCAACCTGTTCCTTGCCTTAATATCAGTAATGGGCAAGTTAGAGGAAATGAAAACTTTTCTGCGGCGACTAGACCCTTGTTTTGTCGATTCTCGGAAAAAAATGACTAAACACCCGTTAACCATAACTTTACTTTAACCATAACTGGTTACAATTGTATGTACAATCCGAAAATGGATTGGAAAATGCACAGTTCCATTTAAAATAACAAAATATAGGCGTACTTCCATTGAACCGCGAATACCAAGTTTCTGGAAATATTTTTTCGTAGGAAATCCGTAACAATTGTATTCATTCCCAAAATATCAAAAACACATGCGTATTAGAAGTTTTTGATATTTTGAGCCGCAACAATGGGACATTATAGAGTATTTTTCAGATATATACATAAATCGACAAGTAGCGAACTGTGTGCTTACATTGCTAGTTTAAATGAAACGCCATCCATCTAGAAATAAACCATCGTAATATCGATTTCCTCTGTTTGAAATACAAACGTAATCTAGTGCAAATTTCAGGAAATAAACTAGTGTACTAGTCTCGCTATTAAAATGCCTCGAAATATAAAAGATATGCCTTTAAACACCAAACTTTGCCGATTTTACACACCAGAAGCATAATTTTTTAAATAGCACCGTATATTTTTTGCGCACGTCATGAAGGTAGGAAAGGTATTCACTGTTAAGCGCGAGTTTTTTGGCTATTGCATTTGGCTATTGTACCCAAGTGGTTTTCCAGGATTACTATTATTTGGTTACCATGACAACAGTAAACAAAGTATACTGATAATGCTGTTCTTCACCCTTGATTCCAAATTTTAAACTATGTGGCCACTTACGATGTAAATTATAAAAAGAAACAGAAAAACCATTAACACATATTATGTTTGAAGTTAAAGATAACGCAATGAGTGCTGCACCTATTATGCTGAAAAAGTGCATAGAACCTTTTGCAAAGATATGCGAAATGTATCCGGCATTTGAGCGTATCTTTGCATCTAGTAATGTAGCAGGACGTAATTTCAATTATTCACTGTAGATTACTGCAATACTGGTTATTAACTGTGTTTATAGCGTATTCCAATAATTGTATTATATCTTAGTTCTTTTTTGGGTTAGTTTTAATTTTAAATTATACTTTACTTATTGTTGTCTGTATGAACTCTTATTCAAATAGCGTTTCCCTTGTTCTTTTTCGCCAAAAAGGTGCATTAACAAAACCCTTTTTCAATTTCTACGATTCAATTCATTACGAGAATGAATGTTTCTAGCAGTGTTAAATTATACCTTTGATTTTAGGAAACTTTTTGGTTGTGAACTTTGTCGGTTCGAACTAGAACTACCTAGTTCTCTTTTATTTATTTTATAATTACAGCGTAACATTCTCGCTTGCTTTCCAGTGGTGCTTAACTGCAAAAGGTTAGGAGGATGCGAAGTTTCTTCATTAGAAGTCGGCACTTCTCTGCCCTCTATGCTGTACGCTATGTGTAATACATATCGCAGTGTGAAGTTGATCAGTGTCGGAATTGGACAGAAAGCATTAAAAATGTTGAAAATACGTAGAAATGCATCAACTGTTTGCTGACAAGGTGTTTATACTATTTATGTATGTTTTGTTTATCACTTACATTGTAACCAAACAATACTAACACTAGAAACCACTGAGACGCAACATCAAACGCAAAACTCGTGTTTGATTATAAATATCTGTTTTACTTTCAATGTTAAATGTATGCATCTCTATCATTATACTAAAACGTTGAAATAAGTTTCCTACAGCTGCATACAAAAAAGATGTATGCTTGTTAATAAGACTAGGCGTTTTAATACAATATCTAGAGAGAGCCAAAGAATGCAAGTTAATTTTGTAAATATTTTTACTCAAATGTATTTGCACTTCAAATCTTTTTAATGTAATAAATATGTTTCTAAAGACATATGAAATCCATATTATAATGGTTTACATTTAGACGAAAAAATCAAACAGGTAAAAATATTCAGAGTGCGTTGTTCGTCAGGCTATGTACACGGGAATATTTTTGAACGATTCCTTGTGGTCTCTATTACATTATCTGAAACATTTAACCACTGATCAGCAGTGTTAGTGAATCTATATCAATTCAAGATGCGACCTGTAAAGTAACCAGGTATAACTTTTTCTAATAGGTTTCAAAGAAGAAAGCAAACGTTTTTATTAATCTGGCAGAAATCTGTTAAAAAAAAACTTGTAAAACTGACTGGAAAATGTTTAAGAGCAGAATCTCACAACAACGATGTTAAGATAGAACCCAAACTAGCTTGTGATTAATAAAATTGGGAATCTCTCCAACGACGATGCTATTCACCATTTTCAAGAAATCTTGCAACAAATCAACCAAGAAGTATATTACTTCAGTTTTCGATCTTCCTGAAAGAAAAACAATTTCTTACAAAAATCTGTAGCAAATCGAAGATCGGCTAACGTTCAGAGTTTTGGAACGAATAGCGTTCATTAGCCGGTCACCCGTTGCATTTACAAGGATTTTCTACACGGAAAAAAGAAGTCTAATATTCTATTCTAGAAAGTATTTCTTATTAATTGTTGGTGGAATTTACTAACTAGTAGAATAATAAGTCTCAGTACTTACCGTGCAGGCAGTCGATTCTTTAAGTAATATATTTTATTTGGGTAATGATCTATTATAGGATCTCGATGTTCAAGAGTATGTTTTGGACTTGTGTTGAGTAAAGCTATTAACATTGCCGTTAATTCGAGCTGCTGTGGTGAGTGTGTTGGATTTTTATTCGGCCCCGAGTTTTGCTTGCTTTCTAAAATATAGATGTCAGCTGGAGGAATTGAGTTTACAATTTTTACAGCCTGCAAAACGAAATTTTTTAGGATGTGTAGCATCTAGTATAATTTGCAAAACACCAAACAATAAAACTTGATAAGCTGATGAGCTAACTCCGCTGTGCATAACGCCGGTATGCGCCTACCGTGCAAATCACATTCCCAGCTGACGCTGAGCACACTGCGTAAATTATGCAAGCTGGAAAAGTTGTGCGAGCGCAAAAATGTGACCAATTAATCTTTTCTGTTACTTGGAGATGGTTTCTGAGCTAACTTAGCAAACTGGAGAAGTTGTCCGACCGCAAAAATTTTATAGATTAATCTTATCTGTCACAATAATTCTTTTTTACATCCAAGCATTCCTATCAAACTAAAAACAAAAAACTTATGTTTATGTAAGCCGTACATGAAGCCGCTGGTAATTTTGTTATTACAATGCAAATGGGAGGTTGTTCTTTTCGTTTAGTTTCAATTTTAAGGTCAGTTTCATCAAGTATCCCTATAACCCGTGTATTGTGTGGTGTCAATAGGTATAAAGAAAATCGTGTGAGAGTTATATTACAGAATACGATAAAATAAATGTTATTTGAAACCAGCGAGAATGCTATCAAAGCATTTTATCCACACGGTAATTCGTACAAGCAGACGCAAGATGCCTTCTGAAACCAATTTGATATTTACCGCAATCGATTGGTGCCGTTTGTCTATACGATTAAAATATAAATTGGGGACTTTGAATGTACTCCATTTATGGCAAGAAAGAAGCATGAGAAACCAAAAACACTGCATACGCTCCAAAAAATTTCGCACAACACTGAGTAAACGAAGCGACATTTTTTCTAAGGAACACGGCAACTGCCCGCACAGCGGACGTAAGCATGAACACTATTGATGGTTTACTCCCAAATGACGCGACCTCTCGAAACGGTGCCCCAAGTTTTTCTGGAAAAGTTGGTTCGAGTTCATACTTATTCACTAATTGGCAGAGTGCTAGAAAACAATTCTAACAAACAACATCAATCTTCCTTCTGTTGACCGATTATCAAGGTGGGTAAAGTTTTATAAATAATTAATGTCCGCAAACGTTGATGTTTTACAGGAATCTAAGCAACAGTCTTTTTCTAATTTGTCTGAAACAACAACGAAGATAATAAGCAGTGAACCTTTTCAAACAAAATTATACTAAGATAAGCGCCGGATATCACAAAATTAGTTTCAGTTATTTAAATAGAGCATTCTGTACATTACTGCATTTTCGAATGATTCACTTCAATTTATATCACCTCTCTCCAACATTCCCTAGATCTATTTAGCCTAGTTTTCAAAATAATGGAGATATTTAATTTATTTCGTTATCATCTGATATCTAAATGCTTTGCGTGTAGAAGTGATGATTTAAATTTGATTCCTCTAAGATTTATAGTTTTCATAAGTATGACGAAATTCTATTTTGACTAGATTCTATAAGATGGTTATCGAAATTACTACAAAATTTGTTTCGTATTATATCAAGTTTATTCAGTGAAATATTCCGTATACTTTTATATAATCTAATGAACTAACTTTCCAGACATTTTTTGTAAACATTTGCCTATATCTTAAATGCATCTTGCTTTAGTAAATTAAATGCTGAACTATGTGTGATCATATGTTTTTATATTATTGATAAGTAATTATGTAAATTGTGCGTGTAAATAGCTTATGATAAATAAAAACCTATTTTTATGGTCGAAATATCACAAACATACATCACATGTTTGTTTATAACAAGTGCAAAATTAGTTTTCTTTGCCCATTGTATAGCGCGCGACATCGAACAACACGTACACAATGTCAAGAATTAAATACGAAGCGACCAGCTTTGATTGTGCATGACCGTATTCAAGATACGAAATTGTAAGTGGGACTTATGTGAAATTTCATATGAATCACATATGAAATTTCATATTACAGCAATTCCTTTTTACCTAAGAGAAGTTTATTACGTCTTATGATATGCGTGCGAAACAATTCTTGAAACCTACTTTATTTCCTTTCTAAAGAGAATTCTCACAATATGCCATACATTTTGTGAAATGAAACATAAATAGTAATACAAATTAAAAAATACGCATAGTACTATTTACGTAAAAATATCTATTTATTTATACGTAGGTATAGAAGGATGTATTCAAATGAATACAAGGAAGAAAATGTAATCAATTCATCAATTTGATTTAATTAACAATAAGATACTTAACGGCGGCGAAGCTACTTAAATACGTTCTTAGTGTTCCAGAAAAATGCCTCGATTGTCATTTATTCTATTTAGAATTCTTTGCAATGTAAGTTTTTCCTTTTCCGTAATGTGAAAGTTACAGATAAATCTACAAATAAATTGTTCAGCAAATTCAGGAACCATTAGTTTTGGCAAAGGTTTTATTATCGTCTTCTTTGGGGACTTAAACGAATCTCTCTCCCCAGTCTGAATTTGTCAACCTTCATTTATAATTCACATCACTGTTCTTTTTGGAACACCAGTAGTATCTACAAGTTTGTCAAGAATGTTATCTAAACACAGCAGTTTTTGCTGTGGTATATGTACTATAATAGGTTGCACTGTGTACTTGGTAATGATGATTGCCTCAAGTGATTGTAAACATTCCAAGTTATTTCTCTAGCATCTTGCAAATAACTTTTTCCTCTTCTGACTACCACCCAATGTCTCGCAGTGTAGATAATGCTGAAGGCTTTAACATTCTTACCTCTACAACAAATATTAAATATATCATCTATGTGTAAGAATAGAACAACAATTAACTTACCTTTAATGTAAAGTTTTATGCAAAGTAGCTTTGACAATAGCTTTTGTATAGTAGAATGCAACGAATATTCGGAAATATAAGAAAAAGCACTACAGAAAAATATAAACAGACCACAATGATAGCTGAGAAATGGCGCCAATATGCCCTTAACTTAAGATGTTTTTACCAAAAAGATTGATATTTACTTTTCGTTTAAATGATATATGCATTTTTTAAAGTTCAAAACTTGTATAAGAGCTGCTACCACAAAACAGTGCGCAAGCTCCCATTAATATAATTATACACTAATATATAAATAGAACTTACAAATTGAAAAGCATCTGTAGGTAAAACTTTTTTCGGCAAGGCACTAAAATCATTATAGTTCCAGGTAACAAGCTCATTATTCTCTTTTTCCAACTTAGCCCAACTTATACCAGCTGATTCAATATGTAAACCAACAGCACACATTAAACCCTGAAATTAATTCGTAGAGATACAACCTGTATTTATCAATGCCAATATAATTTACATTAAGGTCTGCTATATGTAGGTTAGGTATAAGATTAGTTTTCCTTAATTTGTTAATGGCTAAACGCATCTGTTTGTCAGAGTCTATGATATCTTCTGATAATATACTTTGGCATAATCTATCTAGAACATTTATACCTAACCCATCCACTTCGAGTACTTCAGACAAAGTAGAGAAAGGACCTTTTTTATTTTTCCAATTCACCAAATTTTTTAATTTATTCCGTGTAACTTTAAACCTTTAAAAAGATGACCTTTCTGATTTTCACATCTCAAATATCATTGCATACAACAATACTTAGACAGTTCATCAGCATTTGATGAATTTAAGATATCTAAAATTTTTTCCCTTTCAGCTGCTGTAAATTTTCCCTCGAATGCATTTCTTAATGCAACATTACTCGAACAAAATCTCTACATAAAAACAAAATAATTTTAAGTAGAAGTACTAGTGCATTGTTGCTCACTTACACTTATGTTTATATTGCTAAAAGTCATTCTCTTTGAAATAAACATGTTGCTTGATGTTTCAAATTATTGTTAACACAGATACTTGACAAATTTTCAGTTTAAACATCGACTACATCTCTCGCCGTGTTGAGGTTATTTACTTATTTCACCTCTACAAATCATACGGATGTATGCAACATACATACAGTGTTGCCAGGCATTGAAATAGTTCACCAACCGTTTTCCCTAAAAATCACCACTTTGTCCTCTGTAAAGGAAATAAACAGACATAATTCTGATAATAGTAATAATTAGAGCTCCCCAAAGTGCGTGGCAAGTCAGAAGGCGTACGCCGGGCGTGGCCGGGGGAATATGTAATGTAATATATAAGCAAATAACTCGCATCGCATTTCGGTAGTTTATTACCGTATGCGATCGGGTTGTGACGGTATGGCGGACGCGCGTAGTAAGAAACGCCCACAGGCCGACAAAGTGAAAAAGTTCTGTGGAGAATTTCCTGACTTAATATACAATGGAAGTAAGATTATATGTAAAATTTGTAATATACCTCTGATGTGCAATGATAAATATGGCTGTAGAAGACATGTAAATAGTCAGCAACACAAAAATAAAAAACTGGGTGTATCACCGACTGAGGCAACTTAATTTATAATTGATTTATTTTATATGCTGACTGCGTGTAATTTACCGTTTTCCTTACTCAGGAAGAAATCATTCCGTGAATTTTGGAATAAATATAATCCAGACTTTGAGTTACCGTCGGAAACAAGCTTAAGGAGATGTGTGCCAAGTGTACGTACCGAAATTGAAAACAGGATCAGATCTGCAATAAAAAACAAACTACTGTGGTTATGTATTGACGAAACGACAGACCGTAAAAAACATTCTATTTTGAATGTGATTGTACGTATACTGGAACCTCGTCAACCTACAAAGGGAATTGTATTAGCTAGTAAAAGACTAAAATCGTGTACTGCCGACGCTATCGAGAGCGTAGTCGTTGATACTTTACAAACATTTGAAATTGCCACTACTCAAGTATTAATTTTCATGACCGATGGTGCCGCGACAATGCGTTGTGTGGGTCGTTCTCTTCAAGAACATTATGGGATGATGTTACATATTACTTGTAAACTTCATGCTCTGCATATTGGGGCTGAAACTATTCGTGCAAATTTCCCTGAGGTAAATGCATTAATAACAAATACGAAACGAGTGTTTCTCAAATCTCCCAAACGTACCAGTGAATTTCATAAACAGTGTCCCGGTATTCCCGAACCACCAGAGCCGATTCTTACGCGTTGGGGGACGTGGCTGAAGGCAGCGTTTTATTATTTTAAATACTTCCGGCAAATAAAATTAGTCGTCTTACAATTCAATTCCAACGAATCTGCAGCTATTAAGGAAAGCTAGGATAAATTCCAAGATATTTCCGTTGAAGCAGATTTACAAACCGTTTACAATAATTATAGAGAAGTACTTGAGGCAATAAGTAAATTACAAAATAGTGCACCGTCCCTGACGGAGTCAGTACAAATATTAGATGACGTTAATACACTCCTACACTGTATAAATAACAAAAAAAATGATATCGTTACAAGAAATTTTGAAAGTGTTACGAAGAAAGATACAAATTTTAGCAGGTTAAGACAAGTTTGGGAAGGTAACTCTACTGATCCGGTGACTAAATTCAAAGATTATTTTAATTACGCGTGTATTACATCATTAGACGTCGAGCGTTCATTTTCAAGATATAAAAACATTTTTTCAGAACGACGAACATCCTTGAAAGAAACGACTGTGGAAACATTCCTAATGCTTCAGATGTTTGAGAAATCGGATTGCGCTTACGGTAACAGTTTTAATGTGCCTACCTCTTCGTGCGCTGACTAATACTATTTTCCTTGTGCATTAACACCCACTATATTGGATACGGCTAATTACAAAAGTAAGCGTTTTAAAATTCTTTATTTCTTTTGTTTTTATGTACTTTACTTATGTTCCTTATCGACGCCTATGGTGCGCCACGCAGTTGGGGAGCTCTACATATGAAATAACCTTATACTTGTGGAGGGGTAATATAGTATCAATGAATTTTTTCAAGAACAAATAAACTTTCACTGGGTAATGAGCTGTATGTTACCTTACGATTAGAAGCTGAAGTAATACACTTACATGCTCATCCATCTCATTTGTACTTGAAAACGATCATGTAAATAAATTTAACGTTGAATTCTTTTCATTACACGAAGAATATCTACATGCTATTTCATGAAAATGTACTAGCGCACAGAAGAAGAGATGTATCCCATGAAAACCACTTTGTACATCTGTGGAAAAGTATATGGAACATCATACACATTTCTTCAGATTCTAAATGTTATATAGGGAAATTAAAAACGGACGAGTATATATAACTTTTTAAAGATTTAAAGATTAAGAAGATCATTTTAAAGATATTCATTAATATTTTATGGTTCCTCTGCACGATCTCTTTTGGGTATACTGTCTACAAGTTTCTAGCACAAGTCGACGGGAATTTTTCTCCATTCTTAAAAAATTATCTCCTTTAGTTCTCTTTTTGATTTACATTTGTAAATGAATACTTTCTGCTTTAGTATCGCCCACAAATTTTCTATCGAGGATAAGTCAGGACACTGAGGGAGCCATGGAAGCAGGGGAACATCATTACTAATGAACCAATCTGTTGTCTTTTTCGCGGTGTGGTAAGGAGCATTATTTTGTTGGAGGACATAATCGGGCTCATCTTCTTCAAATAATTTTAGCATTGTAGGTTCTAAAACTTCGCTTAGCATGGCAGTTTAGCGGTCCGAACTCATGCGACCTTGGCATAAAAAGATTTCGCCTACACCACTGGCGGCCATACAACTCCATACCACCTCCAAACTTTACTGTAGAGATGATACATTCCGGGAGAAAAGCTTCATTTGGTCTAAATCTCACATAAGTGCCTCGACGTTGCCCAAAAATCTAAATCAAAAGAGCACAAAATACAAGTTTGATTTAATAATTTAATAAAATGTAAATTTATTACATTTCATTAAATTACATACTTACTGTACTAAATTAAATAATTTCTTAAAAACATGTTTTTTTTTTTGTTATTTGATTATTAAACAAACCATAGTGCTACCAACCTCGATGTTGGATTCATCATGCCAAATAATTTTGGCCCAGTCATAAGGTTGAAGCTACTCATTGCGTTTACTTAATAAAGGTTAATGGCGATCTTTTCTTCCGTGCAAATTTGCTGCTATTAGATAATTTCTAACCGTTCTGGGAGTGACTTTAATTTTGTGTCTTTGCCACAGATCACCAGCTAGGTCTATAGAGGATTTTGTTTGCTTGCTAGGAGCACTTCTTACTAAAAAACGATGTTCTGTGGGATTGATTAAACGTCTTTTTCCTGATTTTGGTCTATTTTCACAGGTACCTGTTTCTTTAAATCTATTTACCGTTATTTGAACAGTTTTTCTCGAATATTTCATAACTTTAGAAATTTCCACTTGTGAATGTCTTGTGAACGAAGCAACACGTTGTTACTTCTTTCGGCCACAGTAAGTTCGCGTCTTTTAACCTTACTGATAATGAGAAATACTAATCCGTTTATTAAATTATAAGAAAAAAAGATCTGCTCAGTTCTAATGCATAGACAAGACTGAAATGAATGCTACCTCTCATGCATTTGTCACCTTCGTTTGTTTAGATTTTCACGTTCATTTATTTACATTTTACATATACAAATATAATATAGGAAACCAAATAAATTTTATGATAGGTTTTGTTTAAGATACGTTTCTCTACACATTCAATGAAGTTAGAATTATAACAATCTTATGGAATTTATTGCAGTACTTTAAAGTTATTTCATTTTAATTCAATAGGTGCTCCATTCATTTTTCTATAGATGTATATAGATCCTACTGGCTTTGTAAGGTACTAATGGCAAACTTTGTGAGGTCACCAAATATTTTGCATTGTATGTCCATAGTTTATGTAATTAAATATAGTGTTACTATACCTTTTCTAAAAGCCAAAAATGATGTAAGCAAAAAATACCAAATCTCCTAAAAAAAATACTTTAATATATTCTCAAGAGTTGATATTTTACTAGTTTTAACAAGAAGTAATAAAATGTAAACCCAGTAAACACAACAGACTACAAAACCAAAATGATGGAATATAGTGGCTATAGCGAGGAAGCAACTCATATGCATGTCAATATGAATCATATGAACTAATAGTTTAGACAAAAAAATATGGCGGATGATATAACTTGCGAAATTTGCTGCTAACCATTTCTATTTGAAATTTTGAACACTTTTGCGTAAATAAACTGATTGCACATGCGGGACCATATCGCCCTTGCTGAATGGTTGCGGCAGCAGAGGTGAGGGGACGCAAAAATGTAGAATCGCACAATTAGCAGCAGAATAGCATGGCGACCTCTTTTGGACTCTTTTGGTATCATATTTGGAATAGTTATGAATTCGTTGGTAAGATGGTGCGTTAATTTAACTGCTCACCCTGTAAATACTCGTAGTGTCATTGTTGTACTGTGCTTTTCTTTTTCGATCAAAAAAATCATTTTGTCAACAAATAAGTTTAGGAAACAGTTTTGTCCAGAATAAGTGTTGTCCAGTTTTGTCCAGTTGTTATTGTCGTTTTCGTTTGTGTGCCTATAATCAGTATAATCTGTACCTGGAAATTAAATTACTCTACCACTAAAAGTTGATCACAAAATTATAGGTAATTTCTTTTGTTAAAGTTTTTTTTGTGAAAATTAAAAAAATTCTTTAATGAAATAGCTCTTCAGCAATTATATTAAGGTAAAATTCTTTTTTCTGTTGTCATCTTTATTGTTATTCATCAATAACAATAAAGAGATATCAATAAAAACATTAATAATAGCTATTAACATCTTGTGAATATATATGTAGTAAGCTGGATATGGCATTGTAACGTAAATGCTCACATACAAGATATTGACTTTCTTGTTTCGATTAGTAATATTGTTGCTATATAACTCATGTTTCTTCTTGTTAATTTTAGCTTATAATTTTTATAGAAAATGACTGGCTCGTGGAAAGTGAAATCTAATTTTCATTGAAAATTTGTAACACAGTGTCATTTTCAATGTGTTAATCTGCAGTTCTCCAAAAATTAAATTTAATTTAATATTTGTAACTATATTCGACTGATACGTTCATCTTTATACATGGTAGAACACTAATTGTGAGTTCTGCAACTCCGATGGATTGTTTTATCAGTACTGTTGAATGGTAGTTAATATTAGCGATTAACATGCAACATTACATATTTCATAATAATTTTCAAAAATTTATGATATCTATGGTATTTACTAGATTGGCATGTGGCATATGGGGAAATACAGTAGGTATGGCCTTATTGTCTTCATTTCAAGTGGTTGCAATATTGTACTCAACATTCTTATTGAAGAAGAACTGCAATCATTCGGCACATTTCATGAGTATGTCATTTCGATAATACTCAGAAAATCAACGAATCCTAAAGTCCTGATAGATAGTCAAAGGTCTTGGTGAAACAATAAATATACAAGAGGCAAAACCTGATAATCATAATGTTAATAATTTTAAATATTTACTTTACTAGCGAATTTAGCTGCTTGCGTTAGGTATCTTACAATAATAACATAGGATATTTATTGTTTCAGTGTCAAGCAGAAAAATATGTAAAATCTGTAACAAGTTTGGTCATTTATTTAGGTTTAGACTATTAATTTTTCTTTTTTTTTATTTAGATGGTAAAGTTATTATTACACAAGGCGCGTCATCTCGGCGGACTCGGAGGTTTATGCAAAGTGGTTATTTCTTTGCAAAATTATAGGTAAAAAAATTACTAACATGTAGTAGTCTAAAATCAACCATGTTCTGGTTCTAGTGATTTTTAAAACTGAACTTCTGTAATTATTTTTATCGGTTTGTTATGATAAGAAAGTGAATTTTTAATTTTAAGCCAGTAATAAGAAAACAAGCTTAGTTAGAATATATACTCAAAATCACTATTGATACAGCTAGATAATACAGAGCAGTTAATAAAATAATTTAAATACCCTATGACAAATAATCTGCAAAATGTTTATCTCTTCTTTTTGACACACTGAACTTTGAAAACAACTATCTGAAGCTTTAAAAGAAATTGTAAAATATGTTGGATATGTACAATTTTTTAACGCAATTTATATGATACTTTTACACTGTATTAATTGAAAGAACTTAGCAAATACTTTCTCACGTCGACTATTATTTACGAAATTATTGTTACAGGTTTGATTCATAATAAAAAAAAATTGAAACATGGTCCGTACAGCAGCAACAGCAATTAGAGCTTCTGGTGGCAAATCTTCTAAAGCTGTAAGGACTTCAACATTAAGCAGTTCTTATAGTTCAAGTTCTGATAGACATGGAATTGGAGGAAATCCAGTTCACCCCAGAGAAATACCAACCTGGCAAAAGCCTATAACCACGTTTTTTTCTAAACAACCCGAAAATACAAATATTGAGAAATGTTTGGGTCAAGAAAAAAAAAATGAACTGAAAGTAGATTGCTTGGGCGAGAGAAGTTGTATAACAGATGTAGATAATGAAATACTTAGAAATAAAGAGGAAATATATGGAGAAAATTCTAACAACGAAAATATGGCAGATCAATGTGCTAATTTTTTAGAAGATGAAAATGTTACTTGCACAAAGGCTGTTGTAAATGAAAGAACAGAGTCAGATAGTGAAAATGAAGACCATACGGTTCCAAAAAAGAGACCAAATAAAGATTTTTATAAGCGTTTAGAAGAAATTGAAAATTATGTACGTTGATATTTACTTCTTATTATTTCATTCTATTCTATTTGTAGTTTATTGGTGGTATACGTTAAGCTGACGATGGTACAAAGATTTATTTAGTTTTATATAGATCATTTTTATTATTGTCATGTATTACCTATTTATAAATTGTCATTAGAGCATAGTACGTTACCTCACGAATAAGTAAATAAGTTAGTTTTTAATAATTACAATTCTAGCACTTTCCGTTTTACCAACAATAGTATCTCTGGAATTGTATTAGTTGAGTGTTTATTTATACGAGAATTATTAGAGAATTATTGTTGCCCCTTTTGTTTTGTAGTATCTGATATTATAAATGTTCACATAAATAAATATATAAAATAATGTATATCATGTAATATTTCATAAATAAAATTCAATAATAAAGTTAATTGTTCCTAGCTATTTATTATTGCGACCGCTAATTAGATAACCCAGAGTAGCGTGCATTACAAAGACTGTGTATCTATCTTGCAATAAGTAAATTTGTTTTGCTTCACAGTTTATGATTCTCATATAAAAATATTCACCATAGCAGTTACATTGATAGTAGGTAAATTTTAAACAACTGTAAACGTACATGTACAGCCTAAAAGCTAGTAGCTATAATAAAGAGTTACAATTAGCGTTTAAAGTACAGCAAGGGTATTTAAATGTTTTCATTCACAATGTGTAAAATTAATGTGTTTAATTTTGACAAAGGCGAGGAAGTTTGCAAACCTCAAACTTCTACATGTAACTATATGTAGTTGATACATGGGTTGCATGTTGACGCACCGTTTGGTAGTATGATCTATGTTAAAACCACGTTGAATCGTAGTATGTAATGATAATGATTCAGATTAGGTTGGAATATATCAAATGCTTTCGTTTGCCTTCTAAGTTGATCAGTAATTTAGCCATTATCGAATTAATTATAACGAACTATATTAACTATAATGAATAATACAGTTAATAAACGGTCTATTTCGAATTTTATCGACATATATACTGTATTTTTCTTCTAAAATGTGATAATTATAGATGAAATACATACACATAGTTTTAAAGTAATTGCAATATATTTACCTAGCGTATTCATATGAAAACCAAATTAAATGCAATCTGAAACCACGAAGAAAAATTAAAATAGTTTAGTGACAGCATAGCATAGAATATGCAAATATTCTATGCTATGTTGCAGCTTGCAATTTGCTCAAGTTCAGGCTTTCGATAATAGGTGGACATGCAACTCCTAAACCAGGAAATTTTAGTATGCTCCGTTTTCATGTTTTTAACTTGTCAAGGTAATAGAGTTCGTACATACGTTTCACGTGCTGTTTAAGTACATTAATATGGTGGACATAATACATATTCCTTTTTGTTTTAAAAGAAGTCCAGAGTGCAGTGTCTTTATTTAGTTGGAATTTAGTACGTGCCTCAGAATTGTTTTATTTAGGTGTGTATGTGTGTGAGATAAGACAGCTGATCTGAAAGGATCACAATCAACAATAATTAATAACTATGACTATATTTTGGTCGTGTGAATAATCAATTTGCGTAAATTAAAATGTGATAAATTGTACCACTGTAGCACCTGTAATGCATAAGGCAGATCAGTCTACTTAAACTTATTTAATGAATTTAAAATTAAGTAGATAAGAACGCAGCTATTCGCGATTATTGATTATACATATTGATACTTTAATAAACCCAAGCAAATTTGTTTATTTTTTACATTCCTGTTTACTACTTTTGGAATTTTGATCTAGATAAGAAATAGTGACGTGCACTTCAAGAAGGCTTTGAATGGTATTGGTTTTTATGAATTAGAAACAGATTTTAATTAGTGATGACTAAAGAGGACAAATTCGGAGTGAAACCACAAGCGTGTCTAACGAATGGACTCCCGCTTGCGAAACATTATTAATATCTACAGATATACTATCGCAAAGGACGCTGATATTATGTCAGATCCAAAAAAAATTGAGGCGGTTTTTGTAGATTATAAAATGTTTTCGATGATACGTATAAAAAATAAATAAAAATTTGAGTGTATGCAATTAGATGATTAAAAAGAAAACTTACCGTTCTAAGCGTTTTCCGTGACATAATACACTCATTTCTTGCATCTTCTATCGAACAAAGCTGTGCGTGTATATCTTTCACAAGTGGCTCTGATTCCTGTAATGATTGCGAAGAATTTTGTAATTTTTCTATTGCTTGCACTATTCCGAAGTAATTGTTGTGAACAGTTTGTAAATCATATTTAATCCAACTATCTTTACATTTTTGTTGACTTTTTTCTATAGCGGTACATTCTTCCAGATTTCATATTAAAACTACCATTTTTACATCTTCAAAATATTCATGATAGTAAAATACCGCTTTTAGCCATATTCCCCATCGTGTCGGAATCGGTTGTGATAGTAGGGAGATATTGGGACACAATTTCTGAAATTGGCGAATATGTTTTGGGGATTTTCTGAATATTGCCTTTGTATTCGATATTAATGCTTGTACCTCTGCGTAACATTTACGGATCTCATCTGCTACAAAATGTAAGGCATGGATTTTACATATAATATGTAAAGAGTTGCCACACTGTTCCTTGAGAGACCGACTTATAGAAAGCATGGTTGCGGCACCGTCTGTTACAAACATTAAGATTCGATCTCTGGAAATTTCATATTTTTCCACCACTTGAAATTACCTGCGCAGTACATTCTTCTATTTGTCTGGTAGCTAATAAAATTGACGATGGCCATTGATTTGGTTCCATTTTACGCATTACAACGTTAAGTACAGATCTTTTTTTACTATCAGTCGTTTCATCCACACACAAGCACACTTTTATTTTTCAGTTCAACCTTAATTTTATTTTCTAAATGTACACGAATAGATTTTAAATAATTTTGTAAGTTGGTGCAGCTCGGTAATTTTACATTGACGTATGTTTTAAAAACTGAAATAAACGAATCGTTGGTAACAAAGTAAACGGCAAATTACACACAACCATCATTGTACACAAATGAAATTTTCGTATTTTGTATTGACACCAGTTTCTCTATCTTTACGTCTTGCGCTATGCACGGGGCGTCGCAAATTTGATTGTGTTGGATAGTTTATAAATATATTGCACAGTAAACAATTTACAATTACTCCGTTGTAAGATAAACTGAGATAATTCTTATTAAACCTGGTTTTTAATTTTGCTGATAGCGGTATTTTATTGTACGCCCCTTCAACATTATTAAATACACAGAATACACTTTCCTGTTGTTATTATATGTACGTGCACACACGGTGGCCGTGAAAACATACTGAATAACCTTTCGGATATGGGATGCGGAGTGCGGTAGCTCAACCGTTAGTCACGTCTGTGATTTCATTCCGAATTTGTCCTCTTGATGACATGATACTGAATGACAGTGAGGACTGCGGAGTGGTATGATAACGGTCAGGTATTGATGATTAAGGTATCATGGCAAACAACACAAAAGTATCGGCAATGATATGAGAAAAAATCTCTACCCTCGAGAAAAAATATTGTTTGTATTCATCCTACACGCCTAGAGACTAAAACATGTGAAAAATACAGAAAGACAAAAGGGTCTCTTGCCGTTGAAGTACGAAGCATAAAACATGTACATACCCTATCCTAATAAATGAAACAGAATAGAAGATACTTCATTTAATTCAAAGCATGTTTTAGAAATTTGCGAATTCCTATTGTCAACCGACAACAGGAATCCATGAGTACCGGAAATATATTGTAATATTACAACTAAGTGTCTGCAAGGTTATAAGTCATCAACGACACCCTCAGATTTCTTTTTGGCATAATAAAGGTGCATCTAGTGGTAGAAAGGAAATTCCTTTTTTAGTGAAATATCTTTGGGACGTAAGTAGTAGGAAAATACCATAATACCATAAGTCCAACCAACGACAATTGTGGGGAAGACTGGCATTAATTGCTACTTCATTTTCTTCGTTTTGATTAATGTGACATCTATCTGCAGTCAGTACATCTTTCTTAGTGTAAATTTTAATCGTATAAAAAGTCAATTTCGTCAATTAAAAATATTTCGGTCCGTCCCATTGAAAATTCTCATTTAGCGTTTTAATGTTGTATGTGGTCAAGTATGTCATCAGAAAACATAGAATTTCATCATCAATTGTATATTTTCAATCAAGGGTTTATTTTAAACGAAAATCAAAACAATTGCCAGCGTTGTTAAACAATGGTTTTAAACGAGGCATGACTTTATGTCTAACTGTTATCTAAGTATGTTGTATCTGGATAATCTCCATTTAAAAGTGTTTATTTGCACATTTTAATCAAGAATTTAGAAGTGAGTGACAGTAAACAATACTGGATTAGTTGAGTTTTGCTAGAAGCACAAACATAGGATTTATGTAGCAAATTTCGAAAATTCGGGTTAGTTTTCCTTTTATTACTACATCTTCTATTAATTGCTAATGTACGGAAAGAGTATCTAGGGACGGTTCCAAATTTACGATTCTAATTTTCATAATATAAACCTAACATAACATAATATAAACATAAGTTTCTTTTCGTATAATTTCTAAATCTTTAAAAATTTTCCCTGCAAAAAGCATTACAAGACCTGCGTTCTGAATGAATGCATTGCGGAATGTACCGATACTTTAGTGTTTGCAAATATTTAAATGGTATAACAATTACTACCTACTTATTGCTGTATACTCTAATGAGATTTACGTTGAAACTATGACTATTGCATTAATCATAAGTAGAGAGCACAAAGGCTGATTAAATTATTACATTTTTGCGGAGACTAAACAGGCTCGTGTTTCGTCTCGTCTCTCTCTCGGCGACACCAGTAGGCATCACGAATCCATTCTCATTAGGCAAATAGATACGAATCTATTTAGTCGCTGCAAAAAGGTAATAATTCCACCTGCCTTTGTCATCTTTAATCATTAGCAAATTGAATGAAATTGTGTCTGCCAAAGAACTTTGAACAACAAAAGTACCTATTTGTTTATACTCATAAATTGAAGCCTATATAAAGCCTTGTATGCGCCCCTGATGAAATTATATGTTATTGAGACATGACAAAGATCGATGTTTTGTTAACTTCATCGATGCCCTACAACTTGCTCGCTTTTACTTTAAAGGAAATCTAATGTAAAATTATTTTGTTTTACTCGTTGTTAAGGGTAGTATTTCTCTCGTCAAGAATTCCACCTTTTGCATTCAGATCTCCTTGGATAATTTGCGGGATCTTTTCGGTTAATTTTCTTAGAGTAGAAGAAGAATATTCGGGAGTTCTTCTTTGCTCCTCCTCCTCTCGCAATGGATCAAAAGAGTTGAAATCGGTTATAAAATATTCGCTTTTTTTGCTCATTCAAATATCGTGTGCATATTCGAGCCGCATCTTTGTCGTATATAAATGATCGCAGGCTAGGCTAGGCTACAAGAAATTTCATAGAATTCTAATATTTCGCGCTAGTGCTTTTTCCACATTATTCCTTCGATTCGGTCTAACGTTCTTGTTTTGGAAACAACTTTATTAGAATTTTTTTCTATGTTAATATAAATAAGCCACCCATCATATAAGTGTTGCGTTTAAGTGCAACGCACTGTGTGACAGATCACCTCTGACTCTTACCGTTCGGATATTATATTGAAAGAAAAGAAAATTAATCAATATTCGGAAATGTTTTACTCTTTCGAAATGAATTTCCGTCGATAAAAAAAAAACCTCTTGTATATCTGAACATACTATACATCCCTACCAAGTTTCATCCGATTCTGGATTTGACTTTAAATTGATAGGATTAACTTTGATATAATAAGATCATTTGTGTGTATATACCGTTTGATAACTAAAACTAATTTAATAATATCTAACAAAGAAAATAATATTATGGTGAACGTTCTTAGGGACTGCTGTATCAGTGACCAACTAGGCAGATTCTTGTTTTGCCGACTCTCGGAGAAACGGGTAGGCAATACGAGCGCGCTTCTATCTAGTCGTCCCACCTATCAAAATGTTCCCTGTTAAAGATCCATGTTAAAGCAAATTTTCATGACATACCACTGCTGATGATGATGATTGATAGCGAAATCTAGGAGTGCGCTCTATATTTATAATAAAATCAATTTTAGCCAAAACATATACGGCATGTTTATATGACAATAGGAAAGAGATAACAATTTACATAAAATTAACAATACCCAATTTATAAAGACATAAAATTGTTAATGTCTTATTAAATTATTTACAAGAAAATGCAGGTTCAATTCAACATTTTGAAATAAGACTGTACTTTTCTAAACTTGATTCCGAAATATATGAAACGGATACATTTACGACTATTCGATTTTCTGTCGAAGTTCTTGCCATTATTACAGCAATATGCTTACGCAGAAAATAAGCATCTTGTAACAACAGGTTACATTCAATTGGAAACAACGACTTGAGAAGAAGTTGTAAAATATGATGATGATGACCCACCGTTAACTATTTTCACTCTTACCCAAATTTCCCAAAAATTGTCAAAAGCGTGTTAGTGTCTTTCTAGTTGCCTTCTGTAGAGTTCAAACGCATTGGTTTGCTATTTGGAGTGAAGGATGTACGGGTGCAGAAATATTGCGCTTGCGTTGGAAAAGGTCATCCGCTTGTTGCTAACCGATTTCCATACAGTAGGACGTGTGACAGTGGCGGTGCAGAGTATATTTCTGTTACTCAGATATGCAGATTCCTACATTGAAGACAATTTCCATTTCAGTTTTGACGCCATTGGATGAGGTGAGTACTTACCTGCGTATCTAGTATTGTATTTCCTTGCAGGATTTTTGATGGTTTGAGTATGAATTACAAAATACTATAAATAAATCGGGTTTATTTACTATTGGAAAAATACTGGATATTCAAGTAATCCAGTATTCCAGAGTACTCTCATCGTTGCAGAGTGATTCACGTTGTACATTTTGGAGGACGATACCTAACCTCAATTTTGTTCGTTATCGTTCATCAGTATTATTTGCATCATTTAAATTGTTGCGAACAAAACTATTCATTTACGTTAAATCTAGGAAATCTAGGAAACAGGCCATTGCAATTATAACGTATACTTCTTTCGATTAACTTTTACTCGTGACATTATAAAACAGATACACATCGATCATCCCAGTATTGCAGTTGCACTTCGTACAATGTGAACGTGTTGGCTAACAGATAAACAAACTCAGAATATTGATATTATTAATATCCGGGACGTTAATTAGAAGAATGACTGTCCACATAAGATTTACAATTTAATCCATCTGTAATTTCCACTAACTTGTAGATTGAAGTTTCGTGGCGATGATGTTTAGTAAAATTTAATTAGTTGCTGGATATCTTTTTCGCTATGGTTCGCCTAGTTCCATATATTTATGTAAACGTACCAACGCCACCAGTTAGAAACAGTATGTTATTAACTTGTGTTCTTTTTCCGTTACGTAGACTTCCGCACTCTTGGTTTCCTGCTTAGAACCGCGTCGGTGTCGAAACTCCAGCAGACTCGAAAATTAATTTAACTCTACTCCAATCTTGTCTGGTACTACTTACTATTATTGTAGAAAGATTCGCGAATCTATAGAAATCTTCAAATACTCCCAACAATTTAAATTGCGACGAGGGCTGCTTTTTTCGTCATATGTAGAGATTCCTGTTCATTGATCCAACTCCAATTAATTGACCCAAAACAAGTGATATGCACATCCGCTGGCAACAAATAGTGTCTGGTTAGTGTGTAGTAACATCCTTCGAGATGTCCCATAAGGGTGTAGACGAAATGTCGGCAGAAACTACGCCGATGATACGGTTGCAACCCAGGAATCAAGAGTATATTGTATGCTTTTATTCTCACCCTTGAATACTTCTATACATTTAAATCTTTATACAAAGAGCAAGCTCCCAATTTTTATTTACTATGAAACTAACACTAGAAAGAAGAAATATTTACTCATTACAGCTTATCCATAAGGTAGACGACAGACAAGGAGAGACAGAATATTAATTCATTTTTTTTGATCATATGGGTTTCAATGTTTAATAAATAGGTTTGTATTTATTACTACAATAATACAAAGTATTGTATTAGTCTATATATTTTTATAAATGCTGGCACTTACACTGACAAATTAAAATTTAATCATGCATTAAGTTAAAATGATAGGTAGAAAGTACAGCCTTTCTATTTAATTGACTGCAATTGTCACATTGCGCTGGTTATTTTGACTTAACAAGATTAAAATTTCATTTGTGTCAGGGCTACTGACCAAGAGGTCTAGAGTGAGACAGAGTTTGGCCGTCGAATCTGTAATTAAAACAAATGACACTGGCTTGCTAACACCTTTGGCGATCTGTTGATTCATCCAACTATCATCAGTTCGTTGACTATGATTCTGACTGGTCTACTACATATAAATAAGGAATTAGGTATGTGCGAGAGTAAAAAATCACTCCTATAATTATTACTTATTACAACAAACTTTATGATTATTCAACGAACCTTATTGAGGCGCTTATCGCACGTTAAAAAATATAATATATATTTTCGAAGGTTTTATTATTAATCCCAATTCAAGTTTACTGATAGATATCTACATTTATCGCCAAGATCAATATAATATTCCTTGAAGGGCGGTCTGCGGAATCTGTATACAAACATTTTGTTATTGTTGCGGAAGTATTATAGCTCTCGATTTGATTCCGGGATCTCTTTTAAGTTATTATATAATACCGTTTACACGCAGTTACCTGTGGACTGCTTCTCAACGCTTAGGCAGCTAAGGTGATGTTAACATTTATACTGGTTTTTAAAGGTGTATTGTTACTTAATAAAAAGAAGATATTTTTTTCCTTAGAACGTGCACGGGCTATTTTCGAGTGTTGTTTTTTTAAAAATTATACCAGAAAGGTATGCGGTTTGTACAAAAAAGATCGTCCAATTGTAATGCAGTACACTGCAAGTAATTGATAAAATTTACATACAAATAAGACAAGAATTTTGAAGAAAAACTAACATTTGAAGTTTATGAAAACGAGGACGTCTTACATCGAATAAAACCTACATATGTACATAATGATAGTGTCGAAAATTCGAGAAGGAAAAGATTTTCTAGTTGAATCTGTTTCTAACACATCTGCATTCTTTACTAATATTTGTATCTGCAAAACATGGTGTGTTAGTGAAGAAAGGACACCCTACATGATTTCATTCAAAAAGTGCGTGCATGTGTTGATAGACATGAGCCAGAAATGCTTCAGAATAATGGCTAATAGTAGTTAATAACTTTTTTCCAACAAGAATTGAATAACTTTGGACTGCCTGTCTGAAATATCATTAATTTTATAATTTTAGTGTTAATTGAAATTTTCATCTGAACTTCTTTACAAGTGATAGTTTAATTAAGAAATTGCAAGAAGAACGCCATCGAAATAAAATTTATTTTTTAGCTCAAGCTATAATTTTATTCGAGAAAATATTTTGAATCTCCCAAAGGGTTTCAAAATAAAGGTGTAACTGATGTTTATAAGACAATAAAAGAAATAATGTAGGACAACAACCAAGAATTATTTAAGCAACATCTCGAACTTAAATTTGGATAAGTAGAGACACTTACCTGTATTTGTGAAATTATTTATATACAGGGTTACCTGTAAATAGCACTTAAGGTACCGAAATCTGAAGACTACCTATCAATGTGTTACTGCAAATTTAAAAAGAAATTTATTTGTAACATACATATTTCAGAATCCGTAATATCTGAATATAAAAGTCCGGAAAGTATTTCCGAAAGTTAATATGATTAATGTGTAATACTTTTCAGATTTACAAAAACTATTTCGTCTTAAAACTACCTTTTTTGCCATTGATCAGAACACTACAAACATGACGAATAAATGAAGCAACTGCACACTGTGTATGGCAATTACTGCAACTATTGAACATCCAATGCAATTTATATATAAAAATCACTCTGTCCGAACGTTTGTATTGTAGAAATCGTGTATACATACAAGCATTTTCCATCCGAAGAGAGGTGAATTTTATAAAGATAGCTTCAAAAGTTGAGCTGTTACTTACGCTTCGTTAAAGCAAACTATAAATTTCTAAAAGATAACAAATCTATTATATCTGGTTATATCAATTCTAATGCAAATGGGCCCTTATTTGACAAGATGGAGACACCTTTCCATCTCAACCTTTCATAGAATTCATAATGTTGTCTATTATTTACAATATGTTGATAGGAGCAAATGTTGATGTTAGACATATACATATACATTATCATCATTCTCGAATAACCGATTAATAGAGCTAAGATAAGAACTAACTCGTTATTTTAAAACTCGTTGCAATACTGTTGGTGAGTTTGACAAACTAGATTGATCAAATTGTTTTATTGACCTCATAAACACTTTGAGCAAACTTCTACTCGTGTCGTACATACATTTAAATTTTGTCAAACATTGGAGTTAGATCTTTACATAAGTTGTCGATCTTTTATGTAATTTTACATAGAGCTTTGTTTAATGATTTAGTTTTCATGATGCAGTCAGTGTTAAAATACATAGGTACCGTTGAAAATTTACTCATTATAAATGTGCCATAAGGACGGAGAGTCGCGATGGCAGGAATCAAAAGCATTAAGTTCCAGTTTATTTGATGGATTGTGCTTGTCTCTCCCAATCTGTTGCTCCTTTATTGTTTTTGATTTGCTTTGTGTCTTGTAGTTATATTGTGAAATAGGTTTTCTTTGTGCTGTTATAAACTAAAAAGTTGTTAAATGAGTTAGTTTCACCAAAAGTACATTTTCAAAAATAGTCATAGATTAGCCAATACACCAACAAGTTTTATTTAATGTCCACATCACGTAAAGATGTACATGCCAGTTTACGAAAGTGCATACTTGTATAGTTTCCCTTATGCACCTGTTAGTCAATTCTTTTTTTAAGTGTTACTAGTGTAATAAAAATTCATGGTATTATGTATTGAAAATGTTAAGTGCGAGCAATATACCGTCTGCAAAAATCGAACAAACAATATTTTCTTAGTTTTGAAAGAAATACAATCCAACGTGGGAACAACCAAATCCGCAGACGCTACGCAGGTATTTGTCGTTAGTGTGTGAGAACATTGAGAATTATGTGAAAACCCCAGTAAAAAATGGACGGTAACTGTAGATGAAACTACAGCCGTTAAAAAAAGTTCCGTAGAATCGATTGTAGCACGAACAACGACTTTGAAAGGACTGTTACATCCTTATTTGTTAGCCTGTAAAAGATAGCAAAAATGTACTGCCGAAGATGTTCATAATGTATTAGTTAGAACACTAGACAACTTTGAAATTTCACCAAAACAAGTGTTAATGATGGTTACCAATGCTGCTGCAGTTATGCTTCACACAAGTCACAATTGTTCTATTGAATTTGCTACACATAATATGTTTACTTCATGCATTACACCCACAATATGAAAATGTTATCTAGATGTGGATCAATTAGTAGGACACATGAAAGCGGCTTTTCTTAATCATTGAAACGCCTTCGGCTATTTCGTTTACAGTGTTCTGATACTGAAATGACCAAATTAGTAATTTTACAACTGGACGCTAGAAAAGCAGATGCAATAAAGCTAAATCCAAAATCTTCAAGTTGCAACAGATTTAAAAGCTATTTCCGGATCCGGAAATCCGGATTCCGGACTCACTTCCGGATTTCTTTTCGGCTATCTAACTATATTCGGCAAGTTTATTATGTTTACATTTCCCATAAATTCTTTTGTTGTTTTTTGTTTTAAGTAATTCGCACGTTGTACATTACTTCGGTTAACCCAGCGCAATAACGCTACTGTTAGGCAATCGACTTCTTACGCTCTACTGATGAGAAGGAAGCGTCGGCCATGCATCAATACTTGGAACACCGCGCCTGCTAATGATCCTAAAGAATATATCAATCTGGATGATATCGATTCCAAGCTAACGAAGGCATTTTCGACAGTGTTCGGAGATGGCCTGGCTACACTTTGAACATTTCATTTGAGTGTTTGCCTTTGTTATGAAAACATTTTCTTTGTACATAGTGTAAACGCAAAATGCTTCGCATTTCCGAAACCGTCCATTTGGTTACCCATGTTCATTTCGGCATACTTCTTCACGCTTCTTTTTTTACACTCTCTAAATATAGAACTATTCTAGAGCAGAATATTCTAAAACTTGAACTAACTTTTTCTAATTAACGATGCGAATGAAATTACGTAAGTTTTAGGGGTTTTGGTTGGTCTATATTAAAGCTAGTGAGTAGACAAAATAGTGCAAGCTTATACGTATAACTCACTGAAGTATTCAATTTCTGTATTAAATAAGTGATTCAATTTACAATAATGTCGAAGATTTAATGATAAATAAAAAGTTGACCCAAAATGATAAAGTATACGAGATTTTAAAATCAAACAATTCAAAGCGTTGTATTAAAGCAAAAATTTCTTCAACCCCGCCGAAAAAAAAATGCGTTATAACTCCGTAATATTACAGGATAATATTTTATTTTTGCAGCTCAACTGAGCATAAAATGATAATTCAAATACCGAGGTGACCAATGACGCATCCCCAAAAAGAAAGCGTTATAATTCCGTTAATATTAAAGCATATTTTTCGACACCACAAAACCAGCACAAAATGGTAGTGTACAGTTTCAAAATCCATAGTTGGTTGGTTAGTATATTTTCAGTCCCGCTAAAAGGAAAGAAAGAGTTATAAAATTTAATATTGAAGCACATTTTCTTGTAGCGACATAAAACGAGTACAAAATGTGGTACTAAAGCTCAAAAACAGTTGCAGTACGACCGATAGCGAGCACCATTCTCGTCCGTAATGGAGTTTTGTGGCTGAGACTGTTCCCACCACTGCTGCGCTAAAAACGTTATCGACTAGGACCCACTGTTGTACAACTAAGCGCCTCAAAATAAAATCTTCGTGGAGGTTGGCTTCTTTCGGCTACGCTTAAATTTGCTTTAATTAGATTTATAAATTCAGAGGTTCCAAATATCATAATTTAGTCGAATGATTACGATTAAGTTCTACGGGTGTAAAATTTTCTGGAACTAACACCGCTTCTTGCCTTAAACGAACTCAATACCCCAAGGAGATTATTGTTTGCAGGGTATACGAACTCGTTTGCGAGTTTTTTTTTAATCATGATTTCTTGAAAACTTTGCACGCATAAAAAAAAAATAGGTAAAAAAAGCCGATGGAATTATTCACAACAAACGCGACATTATGGCATAAAAAAAAAGCATACACTAACCACGAACATCTTTTTGTGTACATGGGCATCATCAGCTGGATTTTGAGGATATCTTTAACTGCCCTATGTCATTGTTACCTCACAGTTAATATTACTACATTTCAAAACTGCAAACTTGATATTTCTTGGCGCCCTCTAACGCCAAAGAAACGCATATCTGCCGCTTTCCAAACAATTCCTCGAGCAGCTTTCGGATTGCTTAACCGCGAGATGGCGACACAACTAGTACTTGAGGAAACCGCGCATGTGCGGTATTTTTTCTCTCCTTGTGTTACGTATGCCGTGTATAATTCCATCAATACTACGGGCAAGCTATTTTAGCATTTTTTTTTAGGTTAACATTCCGTTACAAGTATACTTCTATAATATAGTAATTCATTGCGTTTATGTACGGGGAGTGGTCTAACTGGGTTACAAGTTAAATTGTTTATTGTAACCGCAGGGTTGCTTAGTGTGTAATGTATTCTATAGTTGTGCTAACATCACTCTTTCGCCGTAAGAGATGAAGTTCAATTCACCAACCAACACGCAAATGGCAGCTACAGAAGTATACCGAACTATCACCGAGCTGTTGTATTTCCTGTCGGATTTAGTTTATTTTTATTCTAATATGCTCATACACTTGACACGTTGTTAAAATAACACACGCATTGTCGCTTAGAATAGCGTACTAACTTCCAATATACTGAGGAACATTTGTTTTCCTGTTGGTTCAAAACTCCCTTTTAATAATTTTTTTGAGAAATATACACGACATGTACATGTATACAACACAGTTAGATGATTTATCTATGTGTTACACGGTAAATGAGCGAGTAGTTAACTGACCTAGTAACTCGTCCACGAGCTGATGTTTACTTATTTAGAGTTGACCTTGAAAATAATTCCGTTCCCTTTGTGTTGTTCGTTGTGTACGTTGTTTGTTGTTCGGTTTATTATACCCGGTACTTCCAAAAGCCCAGTTAGGTACATGAGTGGTTATGAAACGGAGCTAGTCCGTCGAATTAGAGGTTCGTGAATTTGTGTTAAAACGGTCTGTGAAGACTGGAACGATCTGTGGTTTGGTAAACTACGTTGATGTATGTTGTAAAAAAAAACTAAACATACGTAGAAGGAAGCAATGTGTAGCGCTGTATCTGAAAAATAGAGGCAGGTAAATCTACCTGTTAATAGTATACTTATTACAGAAGATAAGTTCCTCAAAACAGCCGTGTACGTGAAAATTGAGAATGTTTATATGTAAAACCGTGTAAACCGTAAACACACTAAAATGTGCATATTAAGTTATTTATTTCAACGTAAAATAAAAGTAACGTGGCATAATTTGGAAAACATAAAAATAACGGTTTAATTCTTATACATATAATAATGAAATAAAAATTGGAAACGCCGCTTTTCTCCGACGTTGCTATATCCACAAAAAAGTTTGTTCTAATACATTAGTTTAGCTAGTAATAGTTAGTTTATTTCTAATACGTTATCAATATATTAGCATTTTTTTACTTTTTTAAAATAGCCCTTTCCCTATATTTTTGCATTAGAAAACTTTTGGTTAAAAAAAGACAATGGTTTTGATATTAAAGAAAAATGTTACTTTTCAAAATAAAGTGTGATTTAAGAACATTACCATTGCAGACAATAGTAACACATACAACATAATTAATATTGTTACACTACAACAATTGTTCAGAATTGCTACCGTTCTTTCGTATATTTAAATAAAGCAAATTCTAATTTACAATTTTAATAGCTTGCCTTGAAGTTTTAAAAGGCATGTCGTTTTCAAAATTTGTCTAGTTCTATGTTCCAAATTCAACAGAGCTAGTTAGTTGATTATTAGAGGGAATAATTCGCCCTGGCATTGTGAACCATTGCGAACCAACACAAGCCACTCCTTTATTGCGCTTAAATTTTACCAACATTTGATGGAGCCGAATACGGATGAACCGCATGTGAACCTAATTCGATATATGCAGTTTGCCATAGCTCGCCGTTTATCATATCATACCAGGTCCAGAGAACTATGGATCCTGTAACTGGGCCTTAAGGCAACAATTATTATAATCACTTAACCCCATTGAGTAATCTGGAAAAATCGATTTTCCAGATTTTTCATTGTAGCACTGCTTGTACGGTCAACAATTTTACATGAATCTCGTAAGTACAACCAAGTGTTTTGCAATTTTTTTGTTGCGTTGGTTACTGAAATATAATTGTCGTTAACAGTTTTTTTTTGCTGCAGCTTGAGGATTTTTGAATTGCATTTGTCTTAGCTTTATTGCAGCTGGTTCTTTAGTGTCCAGTTGTAAAATCACTAATTTGATCACCAAAAAATGTTTAAATTATTAGAATGCTGCTTTTAACCATCGTGTAAGAATTAGCTGCGGCGGTTCTGGCATGTCAGGACACTGAGAATATAACAGATGATTTAAGAAAAACTGTTTTCGTCTGCTCTATAGTCGATCCATATCGAGATAACTTTTTCGTATAGTATCTGCTACAAGGTGTAAAGCACGAAGCAGACATGTTATGTGCTGCAAATTCGGTTGAAGAGCTTTGAATAATTGATATGTACTAAGTAAGTATAATCGCGGCAGCATCGATAACCACTATTAACGCTTGCTTTGATGAAATTGTCTAATGTTCTGACAATTTCAGCAGTACATCTTTGTTGTCTTTTACAGGTTAGCAAATAAGGTGTGACGGTTCTTTCAACGTCTTCCCTACAATCGATACTGCACATTTTCTTTTAATGTTTGTAGTTCTACCTATAGTTAGCCACAACCGTTTTTTTTTTTACTGCGGTGTTCACATAATTCTCAATCTTCTCGCACACTGACGGTAAATATCTACGTAGCGTCTGTGGACTTGGTAGCTCCCACGCTGGCCTATCCCCTGTTAGCACACAGACAAGTTAATGCGTTTCTACGCATTTTCAACATTTTTAATGCCTTCCGTTCAGTACCGGAACTTATCCAACTTCGCACTGTGATATGTATTACACACAGCACATAGCGTAGAAGGTCGGGAAGTGCCGACATGTAACATGTACTAACAAAAGAGGCCTCACTGGACATTAGTTTCTTATAAATTCACTTCAATTTCGTATTAGGATAGGTTCTACGGGACAATGGATATTTGGTTTCGGGTACTCGAGAACGGTTGTAAATGGTTGAATACGGATAGTGTGCTGAACGGGTATCCCGTTCTTGAAAAAGACGGTTTTCGACAGCCCAAATATATGTATATGTCTGAATGAATGCTGTTGTTTGAAAACTACATATACCGGCATCTCGGAGAACTAAGTACTCAAATACTTGCCTTTGTGCACACAAAAACGGTTCTAGAATCGAACAGTTGAATACTCGATTACAAGAATCCGGGTATGCGAATTTAGAACAAGGTACCAAGTTAATTTGGAACCGAAATCTATTAACTTTTGTATTTTGTATAAAATATTGTACTAGATTAGCCAAGATAACTTATTTACAAGCTAATACCGTCGCAATCTTTTTATATAATGTAACTGAGGTATGAATATATTGGAATTATTGGAGTAATGAAATAACAACATTACAGCAATAATTTATAGTACGTTTGCTTCATACATAATGTTGTACGCGAAATAAAATTCATTATCAGTAACTTATCAACTATATTTCTTAAAATTTCTTAAAACTTAAAATTAATGAAATGCATTTGTGCATCAGCGAATGTACTATTGCTCACGTATAGTATTTAAATTCAGGAAGTCTTAATTTGTAACATACTTTAAGAAACCCGTTCTGCTATAATAATTTTTATAAAAAAGTAGAAAACTTCAGATCGGAAGAACAAATGTCAGAAAATATAAATAGATTACAGATTTTAAAAGTCTTGAAAGAAAATAAGGAAAACATTGAAAATGTGTTTTGTATGTTCTTCAAAATGTGATCCCAATAAATATGTGCGATGTACAAGGTTATAAAAATGTCACAAATATACACAGAAATAATAATAAACTTACTCTTGCTTGTTTACTCTACATTGAATAGCCAACATGCATTTCATGTACGATAGAGAAGTGCATTGACGTTCATTTAAGTCGTCAAATCTCTTCAGTTCAAGTTTTCGTAAGATGGCACCAAAGATTATGTGATATCGATTCATTTGGCAAACAGTTTCATGATTCCGGGAGACCAAATTCAGTGTCCACCCAAGAGATAACCCCGTGCTAAGGTAAGCAATTTTAGCACGGGTTGGTCAAAATACGGAAACGAGTATGCCGTAGAATATCAGTTGAGCTATAAATTAGTGCCTTTCTTGTTTGGAATGTCCTAAATCTACCTGATTAACAAGTAAGTTTGGTTTTTTCGGATGGTTTCTGTTCCAATATTGCAGCCAATATTCTTAATATTGTTGAGATTCACATGAAATGGTGTTTTTGATTTGCACAAAATGGATGTGTGGACCAACGAAGATCTCAATGGTATCATGGAATTCCCATATCAGGTAGGTTTTTATTGGACACGTGGATAGATATTTTGGCCGACAGGACATCAGTTTGATTTCTCTCCACATCATATATTACACATTATATTGTTTATTGGTACGTAAAAAGAAGGTTGTGCCAACGCGAAACGTCGCGTATCTCTGAACACTTTGGGCCATCCAATCTGCCTGTAGGTTTGATAGCCTTTTGTAATACTGTGTGTAAAAATAATTAACACCCTAATAAGACATGTGCATTACAAGAAATTATTGAGTAGGAAACCATTGTTTCTAAAGGGCTTGTTCTATTTATTTTGAAATGTTTATAATGCATGTTCATAAAAATGCCTTTCAATACTTGGAAAGATCTTAAAATACAGCTTTTTTGGAATGTTGCCTACGAACAGAAATGATCAGACCGACGTCTCAGAATTTTAGCTTCAACATTCGCTATGAATGCGTATTTCAAAACTCTGGCGAACATATTGGATTAACTACCAGCTGACACGTGCTTTGTTTATTTTTCAAAATTCTTAATTTAATAAAAATGTTAATATACGAAATCTAGCCTTTTACTTACATATACATTTATTAGCAACATTCAGGCCCAGATTCGTAGGGCACGTAATGTTTTCTCGGATAGAAAAATCAGTAGTATGTTACACACTTAGGCTGTGGGCGAATATTGCCTTATGTCCTTTTACCGAGTATTGAATACTATTTTCTGCATTCATTTAGACTGTCTGGAATTAACTGACTGACCATTTGTCAATAACACAATAATGTCAGTAACATGTACAGTTTTATCATAAAAATTACATCGTTTTCTTTCTTACGCAGGCACGAAAATAAGATTTGTTTATCTCAAGTGAGGTATGAAAGATTTACCTTTCTAAGCGACTGGGAAAAATATATTTTCCATATTATTTGTATATGTACATATCTCAGTTGATAACAAACTTGCTGGTCTTAATTAGGGTGTAGGGTTGGGCGTTATAAACCTGAACATATTTTCAAATGAGATGATTTACAAGATTGATGGTATACTTATTCATTACTCTATTAAATTTACAAACATTCAACATGCATAGTCGTGCCCTTTGTTAAGACTTGTCGTGCGAGGTGCTAGCTGTAATTGAAATTATTGTATAATATACACTGGCTCTCGGAAGATACTGGCTACATGCTCGGATGAGAGTGGCTAATTAAAAACATTCTGAACAACAACAACAACTGAAAGTATCGACATTTATTGCTTTACAGAAGTGATTAATAGAGATAACCAAAGCAGGGGAAGTTATTACTTTTTGCAGCGATTAGACAGATTCATATTTTTTCGACTTACGAGAGGTGGTTTGTGTTGCTTACTGGTTTCCCCGAGAGTCGACAAGACACGAATCTGTCTAGTCGACGCAAAATTCCCCTACTTTGCTTATTTCTAGCTTGTTCTAAAAGTCGCCACGTGCAAAGTTTGAAACGGAAATGTATAAGTTCAGAAGTTTGTAAAAATTTTGATTGAGAAAATAGACATCTATAGAGCTAAACTTGGCATAATTGTAGTTCGGCTATGTTTTGTGCTTCTCCAAATGACCGATATATGTATATGTCAGTTTTCCGGGGATCCAGATGGTTTGTTTAAAATAAGTGTCTAATATGTAAGTACTGGATTTCACTGCATGTACAGTACTGTTCTTTCTAATTTGAAGCTGACTTGATAATAGCCAAGAGTTTGCTTATATTGCTATTATTAGTACGAAGTGTCGTAATTTCGACGGCTGGTTAACTGGGCTGCTACAACTCCATCGCCCTAGAAGCTTCACGGAAGTACACTGAATGGTCGGAAACGATAGCCGAATGCTACGCTCCAAATAAAAGAAAGGAGTAAGCATTACTTACATACTGTATTAGATTTGTGACAATCACCACAGGTAATACGAACTTAACGTTGAATTATAAAGTACACGTTTTCGCTCATGAATATATAGCTAACAAAATGTAATGAGTAAAGTTCACCACTTTCTGTGCGCTTTACGAAATTAGCAGAGAGTAGACAGACTCGTGTTTTGTCGAGTCTCGCGGAAACCAGTAGGCAACATGAAACCATTCTTGTGAGACGAATAAACACGAGTCTATCCAGTCTCTGCTAACTTTGCGAAGCCCATGCAAAGTGGCGAACTTTAGTAATCGCCTCAAACGTATTAACGATTCAATATTTTTGGTACTCGAAGTGTAGTCACTGAAAGGCGATTTTTTACATGTTTCGTATGTATTTGTATTGATGAACGGAAGATAATTTCTTGAGCCATTCAGTTCTGTGTGACTCCGTTTAATCTCGTCCAGCTCTACAGCCTTACTTAATGCCGTTGAGATGCCTTTGACTATTCTTGATTCGGATAGTTTACGGTTGGTTATAATCACTTCTGTTCGCTTTGATTTAGCTGCATTCGTCTATATTTGGTTCCGTTCTGTTACGTTTGCCTGTATTCGATTTTGTTAGGTGAAATCGATTTTGTTCGACTTTGTTTGACTATATTCAGTTCAATTCTGGTACATTCCTGTATTATATTCGATTTTGTACGTTTCAGTTTGGCTACATTTGATTTTATTCTACTCCGTTCGGCTATATTCGGTTCTCTGCGGTTTTATTGTGCAATTTTTGAGTACATTCGATTCCGGACGTTCGTATACAATTGTTCTTTGCTCCAACTTCTCTCGTCGACTCGGTTTGTTTCATATTCGGTATTTTTCTGTGAATTTGTAATTTATATGCGAGAAATACAAGAATATTGTGGATTTCAGCCGATTGAAATAAAAGAAATTATAATAACGTATTGCAATGGTACTTTTACAGAACTCGGAGAACGTTCAGCGCGGGAGTATATTGCATTCGAAAACTTAGTAACTTAGTAACTTTAACTAGTACAGTTAAAGAAGGAGAACGCACTCTGAGCAATTTTTGTCGCTCTAGTTGCAAGAGTAAGAGTCGGTATACAGCAAATATGGCCGACTGACAACAGCTGATGTTTACAGATACAACAATTGCGATTATGAAACATGATCCAATTTACCCAAATGAATTTAAATAAAAGGGTTGCAACCGATGAAGTAAAGATGAGGTTAGGTTAACGGCGTGTTTTCTAAGATACAGTAGACAAATACCAACCATAAATGACTCAATAGTCGTGGGATGTGCTGGTTGCATAAGTTGTAGGTTATATCTAATTTAAGAGAAAGTCAATCGATTTTATGTTTGAAGTCAATAGTTTAATAGATAGCTACAAATGACATTCAAATTATTAATAAAGATGACAAAGCCAGGTGGAATTATTCCTTTTTCGCAGCGACTAGATAGACTCGTGTCTATTCGCCGCATAAGAATGGACAATGGTGGCCCCGAGAAAAACAAAGACAGTTCGAGACAAAACACGAATCTGTCTAGTCTTTGCAAAAAAAAAATAATTTCATCCTCGTTTGTCCTCTCTAATTACACTGGCCAACAAATTTCAACTTTTGATTTTGCCATACAATTTTTTGCCAAACAATTTATACTAATTTCAATAGTAAACATTTAAACATTTATTTTAATAAAAAGTAAAAGCTCAAGTTAGCTCGATCTTTTTTTTTATATTTCAATGAAAATGTTTTTTAGATTAGATCATAATTTAATGTATTTTTCAAATTATTATAATTATAAATGTGAAGTAATACTGGTCCGTCTCTTATAAACAATATCTACAGCATCTCTTCTTAACATCCAAGAGTAATCTGCTAACATAGCAGGATCCCATTTCCCCTGATACCGTTTTCCCGTTCCTATCATGTCTTGGTGGAAGCGCTGACCGTGTTCATCGCTAACGTCGCCCATATTTTCCGGATAGAAATCCAAGTGAGAATGTAGAATGTGCGCTTTAAGGGACATATTAAAGGCAACAGCGTGAAATGCTTGTAACGTATCCATTAATAAAGCTTTATAGTTGTCAGCTTTTTTGTTTCCCAAGAAATTCGTGAAAACCAGGGACAGCCAAGCTGTTTTCTCCTTCGCTGTTAATTTGGTTTCAAAGATTTCATCATTTACTATTTCTCGTATCTGAGATCCAACAAAAATACCTTCTTTCAGTTTCCCTTGTGTCAATTTTGGAAATTTTTCACGAAAGTATTTAAAAAAATCCAGTACCTTTACAAAGTTTTTCATGAGCCCTAGTTTCACGTGGAGAGGTGGTATTATGACTTTTTCTTTTTCTACTAGAGGCTGATGTACATTGTCTTTTCCTGGTATAAACTGTTGTCGTAGTGGTCACTCTTGCTTATGGTAATGTTTTTCCCTGTCACGACTGTCCCAAAAACAAAAAAAGGCAACAGTATTTGCAAAATAATTGCAATTACTTTAAAATCTGTACAAATATTCCAGGAATAGTCTTTGCACTACATTTTTTCTAATAAAATTTTCCGATTTTCGTAAGTATCTTTCATAGAAGCAGCATGACCTATCGGAATAGAAGGATAATGGTTTTCATTGTGCAACAAAACTGCTTTTAGGTTGGTCTTTGATCAGTCTATGAATAATCTCCAAGAACTGGGATCATGATGTATTCCAAAAGGTTCAGAAAGTTTATAAACATTGTTGCAGTAGACCAGATTACCGGCCATGCTATAAAGGCATTTTCTCTGTAACCAGAGCTAAGCCAATGTTGCCGCTTTTCGAATCATTTTTACTCTATATATGCTGTTCAATTGCATCAGTTACTAACATAGGGTAGAAACCTTGTTAGTCAGTGTTATTAATGTCAACTTTAAAATTGAACATGTGATTAGTTGTTGTTGTGCGGAACATCTCAAGAAAAAGACATTTGTAATGGTACAAATAGGAGGAATAATGCACAAGACTCTCTATGCGATAATCTTTATTCACATACCCATTAAAGCAAAAACGGGGTCCCATTGCTCTTGAATTTAAACCGTGAAAGAACGACGCAGATGATGGTCTCCTGCTTTAATTGCTGTATCAGCTGGATCTTATGCGGACGTAGACCAAGATCTTTGCACAAAATTTTCTACATAGTGGGTGGACAGAGCCCCAATAACTGTGACGGACGACGAATAGATAAATTAAGATTTTATTCAATACTTTATATATAGAGCAACGATATTCTCCGCTGTACGCACACTCTTTCACTATATCTCAACCATTCTTTATATGATTCCATTGGAAGGTTAGTATCAGTATAGTATATGTAAAATTTATACTGTAATGATATATGGCAAAAATATTTATGACAATTACAGAGGATTATAGGACGTATGCACTTCAATGAAGCAATATTATACTCAAAATATGGCAACTGAGAATTCTTATTTAAGAAAATTAAAAACATCTATTTCTAGCATGTGGTGGGTTTAATTATTTCTCACATTGTTTGAATGTTTGTACAACTTCAGAAAAGCAATTTTTCATAAAACGATTATTCAACTAAATGTTTAGTACTACACTCTTCAAAATGTTTTTTTATTTGTCCTCATAAAATCGGAACCTTTCATTTTTACATTTCTGATGCCACACAATTATGTTGCGGACATAACTGTGCGGCAGCAAGCACGTTAGATTTAGCCGATGTTCATATTTTTTACCCACGCTGTCTACATTAACTAGATGATGCAAATAACAATTATCAAAATTTAGATGATGTTGCTTCGTATTAATCACTCAGGTTAAGTGACTTTTGCTGAAGAAGTATTTACTACTCAAGTTGGTCATGTAAAAGCACCTTGATGAGTTGTTGTTTTGAGATATTTTGCTTTCCCAATGATTACCCCAATGAAGTGCGTGATATTTCAACATATCCGTAATGTAACGGTTGATAGTGGTTTTTGTGTTTGTAGAGAACTCCACCCAAAAGCTCTTGATACACGATCAAGATCGTGATTAAGGATCAGCTCTTGAAAACTTAATTAACATCTAAATATTTAATAGCAGCAGTAAATTCATATATGATCCCAGTTATCAGCTACTTATTTGGCATAATTAAACGGACTACTGGAGGTCTGAATTTGAATAGAGTAACAAGGAACGCACAGGAACATTGACAGTTTTCACATTAAGAGATCATTAGAAGGAAGAGGAGTACTGGATATTAGACGACTACATTGCAAAATAACAACGGGCATCGTAGAATATTTCCATAAGAATATAACAACAAACAGCTTGCATAATGCAGCAATCCGGAACCAGGGATATATTGTGCTAAACCTGAGCGATGAGAAGGCCCAAGAGGGGCGCATACAAATAACCAAGGAAAAGCTCATATATCGATGAAGTAGGTAGCTGTTACATAAATAACCTAGAGCAAGATCAAATAGATTTGGAATCTTCGAACAAACGTCTCCAGCTAGTCCCTAAAAAAGAAAAGGAAAAATTTACAAAATACTTACCGCTATCCGCTGAACTATCTGTCCGGATAGTTCCAATTGCAATCAGATGCCCCGGTGAGATACCAAAGACGTTGCATAAACATCTAAAATATTTTCCATCTAAGCTATATGTAGAGATGCAAAAGGCAGTTACCCTATTCACGAAAAATATAGTAAGAAAAGTTTTAAACATCTCTTGGGAACTCGTTGGACGGGAAATGGAGAGGAAGTAGGATCGAATACGCGTGCTTTTGCGCGTAATACGTTGCGATATTGTCGATATTAGTGACTAGCAGACAACCAACGATGAACTAGCCCCAAACGTGTACGTATGTAGTATTAATTAGATTATGTTCTTTTTGCAATTAAACATTTTGGGCAAATATGGGGCCGTGCATTATAGTTTTTTGATATTTGGATCTCTTGTTTCCTTTCATAATAATATTTGCATTATAACCATTCTTTAGTCGGATTACACGTTTTGGTCTTCGACGGTTACAAACCGAATGAAGGCGCTACATTAAAATATTATGCGCTGCGGTTATTCTTGGGTATGTTGCACTGTCTGGTAGTTCTGGTGTGAAATGTTTTGAATGTATTTTGAAAGCGTTAAAACGTCCTTTTAATACGTTCGTTGTAATAAATTACATTTTTACTCAGAATTCTAGAACTTTTAATTAGTAATATAATAAACGGTTTACCAGAGATTAAAACTGGAATAAACATATTTAATTAGGGCTGTTATTACCACATGCACAAAAATCACATATAATTGTTCATTGTCGATATGGCCGTATATATACTACGGAATGAGTTTCTTTGAGATATCATTATATTTATGTTGCAGTAAGAAGATTAGTGTAAAAATGTTCCTTTTTTAGCCTCTACGTATAGCTTCATATGTATATATTGATGTTATGTTATACTTTAACTTTTTTTCGATTTTTTGTCAATAACTTTTTTCCGATGTTTAGCAACGTTTGAAGTAATTTGGCACTTGGTCCACATAAGGAATTGCAAATTTGTATAACGCTTAATCTCGAGTAATGAAACGCTTTCGTTCAGAAATTGAATGTCTTTTGCTTATTGCATGGGAATAGTGGGTACCAAAAGGGAAATATCATATTACATATATTTGGAGTTTTGTATTCTAACGAACGATTCGTAACTTGGTTACGAATATGAATATTTTTTCGACATAAGTGTTAACAGCTACTAACTAGGCGATCATGATCGTCATGCGCAGTCGTTCCTATTTGGCCGTGACGCATCAGCAATTCACTTCTAGACTTCCCATAGTGACTGCCTTAAAAACGTATTCGAAGTTTGAGGCGTATACAATTGTACGAATAGACCGCGCCCTAGTTTATGCGAAAACAATAAATGTTTCATTTTTCCGTTCAGCTAACATTTCGTTCGTCTACCGCCAAAATTACATATGGAATGTTAATACATAAACAAATTATCTTATGTAATATCATTCGGTACGTAATATGATACTGACGTAATTTTGATATAAATATTTTCTTTTTTTATAAAAACCATTGAAATTGGAAAATATCTTTCAAAATTTAAGATCACTAGATGTACTATTTCCTATTAGTCAATAATAATTTAGGTATTACGCTATCTGAACATGGATTCGTAGATAATGAAAATGATAAATTCTGATTTGGATGGATTCGAAGAAAGTTGAAATTAATGTTTTAGCAAATCTTACGTTGCTGATCAATTTTGAGTTTTTGATTGGTTTTGGAATTTCGATTCGAATTTTGAAGGTGTGTTCATGATGATCGATCAAAGCACGAAATCCGAAACGTACGATGATTCACGGTTTATTTTTATCGCTCATGTTAGTATTTTCGAATTTATAGATTCTGAGCCCCCCTCTTGGCCACTGTGTACTCGTCTCGTTGCGCGTGCGTCTTTCAAACGCCATATTGCCAAGCGCTTTCTGTTTACCCTAGTAAATGTTGAAAGACTGACGGAGGTCAGCGAATTTTGTACGCTTGCCGTACATTTTTGTAAGAACTTCTCGCAAATACGGGGGTCGACGAATAATTCTCCACGTTCAGGTAAGTGTTATTAATATGAATGACCTGTATATGCGATATAATGACAAATTTTATTCGAAGCTTGTCGATATTATTGCATTTGCATTTATAGTATTCCTTTCGTACATAACCTTGATGCGTGTACGGTACTATGGTGGGGGTAATTTTAAATGACGTAGTCGCTTTTGTTACCGTGTACGTAGATAAATTTTGAATATGCGGTTTGACAACATGGCATGTTTTTGACATTTTCGTTCTGTTTTTGAATCGAACTTCAACGTGTGACAACGTAACAGATTAAATTATGTAATTTGTCTCTTTTTATTTCCGTTTAAGCTCGACAAAAATAAAAGTATTTATTATAAAAATTGTTTTGCTTTTTTCGATGTCTAATTTACGTAGATTATTCTTATGTATGTTAAAAATCTCTAAAAGCTTCTGCTGTATTATAACGGATATAACATTAGCTGTGCCTTTCTTTCACAGTTAAATCCCGTCGTAACCACTCAAAGCAGTAGTTCTTATAAGTAATAAACACCCATCATGTACAACTCTATACCATGATTTGATTGGTAAACCACTTTGTACGATTCAAATGTAGAAGAAAAACAAATATATTGTTAAAACTACGTGTCAACGACAGTTTGACAAACGTTAAGGAATGGACTTATCATGTTGTCATAAAATAACGTAAGACTACTTATTGAAGCAAACGATTGAATAGGTATTTCGACTTAGAAATTAGTACAAAATTAGTCTTTATTTTTCACGATTAACATACTTATTTATAATACATGGATCCATGTTTTATAAATAACGAAATGAATTTAGCCTCCTTTGGGTTCAAGGACATATTAAGATAGAAATAAGCGCCAAGCAGTTCTGATCGAAAATTAATCGAAGAAATGTTGATGATTGTGCACAGAATTCCGTAGCTATAATTTGAACAATTCGTTCATTTTATTTTCTCGATGAACGCATATGATTTTTGTTGAGTACTGTACATTTTATTTAGACGCCCGAGTAGCGGAATATTCCAGAGTGTCTCGTTGCTCTCCGGCCACGCTCGTTACTGTTCGTACACTTGTCTACAACACGATTTCTATTGTCATAATCCCAACGTAATTGACAAATGCGTAGATTTTTTTTTGAAAATTTTGAAAAAAAACGCAAAATTAAAATAAGCTTTATATCAACTGTAATTATATTAAAACGCAAGCTTAACCAACCGTACAGTATTAGAATGTCGTAATATATATATATATTTTAATAATTAGTTTATTGTTTGATGCATAAATTAAACTAATGAGCGTTTTATTACGTATTCTCTTTGCATGTGATCGTTTTCCTTTTGGTCTATGCCAATATATATTTTTCCAAATGTTGCAAATATAAACACGGAATAAATATATACATATAACTAATTTCTCGGTCATTTGAAAAAATGACGTATTTTGGTTAGATATCTCCATTATTGCGCATGACTTCTGGTCGGAGGCCCCATTTGGGTTACTATTGACTGGCAACGAGTTCTTTGCTCTCTGCTGTTTTTTTCTCAAAATACTATTATATTTTCGAAAATTATTAGTGTTCTTCATTTTTGTGTGCTTAAATAGTTGAATAGTCGCTTATTTTAATTCAGTAAACACTTCAAAGGTAGACAGATATATTTTGTTGCTGATGTTAATTCCCGAAATTTCAAGATTTGTGGTTATTTCCATGTATTATTTGATTTGATAATCGTTATCTACTAGAAGTGGAGCTGCCCTTTCGGAAATCATATTTTTTTTTTTTGAATTCATGTTGTATTAATGAACATGGTGTTTTAGGATACAACATTGAAGCTAGGTTATACTAGAAAGTGGGTAATATGTAGATACCAAAGTAGTTCACATATTACAAACGATCAAATTCAGAATCTCGCTAACTCAAATTGGATTGAAAACCTGGTAAGGGCACAGATATCGCGGTTAGATTCCAGATTATCGCGCAAGCGTACGCTGATGCCATGTCGTAGATATTCGTGACCCCACAGTACATGGAAAGCAGTGGCGGTGTCTGACGTTTTTGTTTAATAACAGTTTTGTTTTTATTCGATTCGCAACGTTGTTCAAGGTAATATTTTACTGTCGTTGATTATAGAATATCGTTAGTTTTACGTAGGATATCGATCGAAAGTTATTTCTCCAGTGCCGCAGTTGCATACGTCATATTAAGTCAATTTGTTTGACAAGATTTGGTTGTCATTTTGACAATAAATGTCGTAAGTATTAAAAGGGTTAGAATATTTTTTCGAATAAATTAATATTAAGAAACACTCAAAATACAAATAAAAAATTAGTGTTAAATTCGTTATTAAATTTTCGTATTTTCTTTTGGATGGATACTGTTACCTCAAAAAGTTGTTTGAATTTATTTTTGTCAATTTAGTGAATCTATTTTTGGAAGAAAAGTTGGTTGATATTTGTTAATACAACCACATCGTTGGCTATTCACTGACACTTAAAATTGCTATTATAACAACTTTGTCTAGTCGATTTTTTAAACCAATAAATATCTATTCGTCTTATAGTAAAATTAATGTCTTTTACGATGAGGTTTCATTTTGCCACATAGATGTGCTCTGCAGAAACGACGCAAATTCAGAAAGAATTACATGACATCATGTGTATTAACAGAAGAGGAGATATATTCCTTGCGAGAAGAAATACCTACTGACCATGTTACTATGCTTCAGATTCGTAATAAGAAACATACAGCGTAGTGATATAGTGGTTTTTATGGGTGCCCGTTCGACTCCTTGAGGATCGATGAAATGTTAAGGGAGGTCAAACATGATCTAAGGGTCGATACCCAAATATCCATTAGATATCGATTGCTATTGAACATTACACTATACAATGAGCAAGCATGTGGTTGCGGAATAAGATATTCCTGTTGGGATGGCTATTTTTTATCGTAAGGTAACTGGTATCGTACAAAGGATTGCACTTCAAAACTACATGAAAAACAGTTCTGGGGAAATGAGCGCACGATTATCTGCAATATATAAACTTTTTGTTTCTTTATTTTTTTTGTATCAAATATATATATATATATATATATATATATATATATACAATTTAGTAGCACCATCTACCTGAAGTGAAGGTCAACCGTTCCATTTAATTGTTGCCATTGTTATTTTTTTTTGTTATGTAGTAATCTTATTATTCATAGAAATAATAAATAACATATCTAGAGAAAATATTGAGTGTGACATATTTCTTGTAGAAAACAGCCAATCATTAACGGTTTTCTAATAACTGAAAATAAATTCAGAGCAACAAGCATTCTTCCTAAAAATACACCTAGAGAATGACGTCAGATCTTTGGAAAAAATATTGTAACATTATAACGTAATAACACGAAAGATTCCTCTAAATCCAGAGATAAAAAAATGAGGCTTGACGGAGGCTGCTATGAGGCAGGAATGAGGCTATTAGAACGTTCAGTCCGCCAGGTATAGCTTAATAATGCAAAGATTCATGAAGTTACGTAATTCAAAAACAATGTAACGTTCTTCCAAGCAAAATACTGCGTTACATATAAAGTTTTTGTCTCAACTAATACATTTTAATTCTATATTTACTAGGTACTAGTACTTGATTGTTTTTCATGAAACCCTGTAAATTTTCATCAAGGACTAGATTGTGTCTCAGCGAATAATTATTTTTACAGTTTTCAAGAAGTTGAAAAAAATATGGGTTGTTGATTAAAAGGCGATCGAATTCACTTCGTGCAGGGAGTAAAATGATTTGGCATGAAGTCAATCCATTAAAAACAATAGATCTATATATAAAGGAAAGTAAAAAGTTGATTTATATTAAATAACGTATTGATTTATATGTGTATAATATGTATCTAGACAATTACAAAAACAAATGCATATTAACAAAAAGAATGATTTAATTTTTGGGCGCGCTGAAAAAGTCTTTGATTTTATTTTCAGAAATATTTCCAGATTGAAACAATGCCAAATGGGCGTTAGTATAACATTTCGTCTCTATCGGACGAAGCTTTTTCTGGACGGCATCATGTCAAACTCTACTGACAATCAATTGTAAAACACGATGGGTTACCACAAGCTATTTTCTTTACGTATTTTCGTGGCCCCTTAAAGTGGGTAGGATATTTTCTTTTCTTATACACAAAGCATTTATTACTATCCTAAGCATATAGTACTATCCTAAGAGATTATAAAATATATTATAAATAGATATATTATAAATAGATTATAAAATGCTATAAAATGAAAATATTCAGCAATTTTATTTATCTAAGACGTAATTTGGAAAAATACAATACACCTTACACCGTGGCAAACATAATTCGCGTAAGGAAAATCATATAAAGTTATGCAACTTTAATTTGAATTAAACTGTTTAAATGTTAAAACCGGACAAAATTCGGCGAGAACCATATGCAATCTTTATTGAGTGAATACCTTATCATCTTGAATGATTAAGATTGGCCTAGTTTTTACAGATTCAGCTGTGTAAATTTGTGATTTTACATATTGTACAGATTAAAAAGTTTTGCCTTTTATTTTTTACTAATTCATGGAAAACTTACTGTTCCTATTTAACTCGCGTCATCAAACCTAGGCTCCAATGATTTTATTTCGTACAATTCCTGTCCACACATGAATTTTCTGTTGATATTAAATGTGATGTTTTTGCATCCACTTAGAATTTCCTTTTGCCCAGTATTTATAATTCTGTCGGCTGAGTTTTGCCATATTGTATTCTTCGATCTAGATCATCATCTGATAATTTCTGTACTGGAATCTTAAAGGGATACCATTTCTCATATTTTAATGCTATATGTACGGACGTACAAGAAATATCATGATCTCGACTAATCTGTTGAACACTGTTACGTGGATTCGTCAAAAATATTTTATTTAACAGTCGTTTGCGTCAGTCGATGTTAAGTGTTTTTGTAAAGGTGGAAAAAAGTTTTTACTGTACGCCTACGCGCTGTGAAACTTTGGGTAGCTGAATTTAAACGTATTTGTACCGGCTTGGTTGACGATGAACGTTTGGGACAGATAAAGCAACTACCACTACCGATAATATTGGAAGAGTTCACCAAAGAGTCCTGAACAGTGCTAAGAATTAAGGTTAGAAAGGCTATAAGGATCTCGAAAGAACGTCTTAGCCATATATTAACGGATGATTCGTGCATGAAAAAGCTAACCGTACGTTGGGTATACCACTCGCTCAGCACTAAAGACTCATTCAAATGAATACTTCCAAAGCCCTGTTGAAGTAATTTAAAGTAATATAATAAGTCAGAGTTTTGAGAAAAAGAGGAGGCCGGGAAAGGAGGTAGTAATGGAGTTGTAGTGGTGGGTAGTAACGGGAGACGGGGAACGGGGACGGGGAGTGGGTAGTAACGGGGAATTGTTATTTGACAAGCGACAGAAATTGCGGAGAAACGGCCGCATTGGAAGAAAAACAAAATTCTGTTCCATCTCATCTTACGTCTCATACTTCAGTGGTCGCGATGGCAAATGCGTACGAACTGGTGCTCGATTTGATAGACCAACAACTTTATTCACTAGATGTGATGCCGGCAACTTTTTTCTGCTTTCTCTCTTGAAGATAGAGATTTTCATCGAACGAGTAGGCCATCGTTCGTAAGCTTACAAGGAGGCTATATTGAGAAATAAAACTGAATTTTACAAAAAAATACTTGCTTTGTGTCAGGCTGGAATGGATTTTTGACATTTCTTTTACTTGTTAGAGTAACAAATGCAGAAGAAACAACTCTCTTTCACTAGTTCAATCTAAAAACGACGTTGTAATGTTGAACGTTTTATATAAAGTTTTCGAAAATTATTTTGATAGTACTTATATTCAGACTATTTCCTTACTAAAGACCCAGACTCCCAATTCTACCTCCATTTGTATTAATTGTAGAACACTTACTTTGAGTGTGTAGAGAATAAAATAAGTGAATTTGAACAACCCAGTTATTTTTTTTTAACTAACTTATTGTTACTATGTTATTTCCGATCAATTGATATATGATTCATAAACTTTTAAATTATTAGCGTTCCTACTTGATTATTTAACAGTTATGTGCAGCAATTACATTATTGTATTCTGAAAAAAAGTAGAGTTATATAGAAACACCGAATAGACATTTTTACGATGATTGGATATGGAAATACGTACAAAAGTCGAAAGGATGTTACTGATTGCTTTGATCATATGTGCTGATTTGTCTAATATTCCACAGAGGACTGTACCCAAAATTCATGTGTAGTTAAGAGAATTTGGACATGTTAAATTGGTAAAAAGGAAAGCCCCACATCGTAAAGACATTCGAAAAGTAGACATTTTATTGTGTTCAACAGGATTCAATAATATGTTATATTGCACGAGAAAATAATATTTCTCATACAACTGTTTTGAAATGTTTTTTTAAAGAAAAGAACGTTTCTATAGATATAGAATGATGTTTCTCCAGGATCTAACTGAACACCATCTAAATCGGAAAGTATGATTCCTCACATAAGTGCATCGCATACAGTTTTTACTTCAAGCTGTGTTGCACACATTTGCCTAACGTTTGAATCGCAATGGGAAATAAAAGTATCTGGCCTATAAATAAATGTAATTGGTCCGACTTCAGCTATAATACTTACTGTACAATAATATGAATAACTATACCTTCGTTTTTATCATTATTGCCTTTAGAATGTTTGCTGTGTCGTTTTGTTTTTTTGGTAAAATGGTAAATAAGCGCAGTAAATTTGTAATCAACAATTTAATTTCTCGTTCAAAAGCAAATAAAAAAAAAACAAAGTAGGTTATAAATAAAAAAATAATGTTTGCATCTTCAACAAAAAACCAAAGATCATTTTGTGACATGATCACTTATTCAATTTTATCTGCAATATGAGTGGCAGCCTCAGCTTTTGAATGTAACTGCTCATTTCTTGCTTCACTTTAACACTACTGCTACTAGGTATTTGACGTGATGTACTAGGTTCAACAAGAATAACAGGTGCTCGTTTAGTGCGTTTTCTTTTTTAGCAAAGGAGAGTCAGCAGAATGAGACTACTTGCTTTGTAACTTTCTGAGGAACTTTTATAATCTTTTTCCTCTGACATAATTTCGTTCCAAAGTGCTAGCAAATGGGCTTGTTCTTTATCATAACTTCGATTTTATTTTGTTTTACACGTGCGAACTGTATGAAGTTGAAAGGAAAATGTGCAAGTCTACGCCTACAGAGCGCGGGGCAAGTGAGCGTCGCATAATATATCAGTCTCCACAATAAGCGATATTTACAATTCTTTCAACGTCAAAGCTTCGTATTAATAGTAAAAAGTTTTGTACTGTCTCCGTTTGGAAGATATGAGCCATTTCCAATGGGGAGGCCGGCGACAATGCTAGCCCTCCACAAGCGATTTTTAACATTTCTACTACGTTAAAGTTTTGTATCTGTTTTGTACCACTTTTGCACTGTTTTGTACTAAAGATAGAAAGTTTCCGGCCGGACGAGATTCTGCGCATTAGAATTTTCATTTTTTTGCGCGTTGTTGCATTGGTATTGTACTATTTTATACCAGAGCTCAAATATCTTGCACTAATCTCCTTTAGAAGACGCGATTGATGATGTCGAAATCGGCATTCTAACAGAGTTTCCGGCAAATCTGTGTTTCTGAGTACGAAGTTTGTTTTTTGCCAAGCATTGAATGCTGAATTTATATTGGATTGTACCGAACATCTAAAGTTTTGTACTATTTACATTACTTACATTTAGGAAATATGTCATTTAAAACGAGAGAAGTCATAGTGTAAAAATTTCGGTTTTTTGTATGCTAGTTGATGTACTCTAGTTTTGTATTGTTTTGTACTGCACATTAAAAGTTTTGTATCAAAGCCGTTTAGCGGATAAAGGCCGTTTAAAACGAAAGTAGAAGTCATAATACGTAAATTTCAGTTTTTTGATGTTCTAGCTTTCTACTGTTTTGTACTGCTCATTAAGCGTTTTGTACCATCAAAACTATAACATTTGAACTAGCATACAAAAAATCGAAATTTACGCCTTCTGACTTTTACTTGCGCCTTAAATGGCTTATACCATAGCAGTAGAAAACCTTTGATGTTCGGTACAAACCAGCAAAAATCCGGTATTTAGAGCTTGGTACAAAATGGTGTAAAACTAAACTAAACTTCGTACTCAAAAACGCAGATTTGCTGGCAATTCTGTTGAATGCCAATTTCAGCATCATCAATCGCGTGAATTTTCCCTGGCAATATTTTTTTATTTTTGGTACAAAACGGCACAAAATAGGTATAAAACTTTATCATAGAAAGAATATAAATATTCGGTGGAGGGGGTACATCCGTAGTTCTAGTGTAGGTTAGGTTATATAAGCCACAAATGAGTAGAGAATATTTCGAGCGTTTCATGCGTTAAACAATAACAGTACTTCGAGTAATTATTTTAACGATTCTGCCTGTAAATATATAATCTAATAGTGAGATCATAGGTGTTAAAGGCCGTTGAATTCAGCTCGTCAAGGGGAAGAATATAAAGTTATACAGGCTCTTTCATCATCTTGTATATTTCATATTTCGTTCAGAAGGCGTATCTTTTAAATTTAAAAACTGATCGAGCGTTTCATATAAAACTTAGATAACGTCAAAATTAATTTTGTTCCGTAAATGGTTATCACACTGTATAAAATTGTTATTGTCAAGTTATTTGCTAAATGTATAAATTGTTACATATTGTTTTCTGTTAATAAAATCAATTAAAAATTTGATTACAATGAATTAAAGAAAACTATGTTTTTTTTTTATTTAAACCACTTTTTTTATTTTCAGATTGCGTTCTACATGTAATACTTGCATACCCATTTTATTATTCTTGGTAAGTAGCTACTAGTTTTAAGTTTCTTTACTACAATTTTATGTAGATGTATGTAAATAACTGTAATTAACAATTCTTTTAAACAAGATGTATGTTATTGAACTGGTCTTTGACATCATTTGCATGCAGTAACAAGGATTGTGTAACAATAGCAGTATTGATAACTCATTCTATAGTTTACTCGATTGTCTAAATTTTCAGCTAATGTAGGTATTGCAGCGCTTTCGGACGGAGCGGTAAGAACTTTCTGTTGAATCAGTAGGTCTTCTAACCTACATCAGGTGCTGATGTAAAACACCAACGATCAACATCAAGATGTTGATCTTTGATGTTTCACATCAGTAGGGGGCAAAAGTTTTATCTTGTACATGTGCAAAGCTAAGAATTAGCCGACTAAACTAGAATATGGACCTAAATGTTTGGATGAAAGCGGAACAAGCTGACATTGACATAATCAAATTTAAAAATCATTCACATTCTATTCCTTAACCTATATGCACAAATGAATTTTTTTTTTGTTTTCATGCATATGACTTTTGATGATACGTATGCAAATAAAATCAAAATTATATATTATAATTATATATTATAATAATAATAGTAATAACAATAATATCCTTTTTTCCCAATGTAAAACAACTCGTTTCCATTTAGAAGACAGACAAAATCTGAAAAAAAAAGCCTGGGAATGTGCTGCTAACTACGAAACTGATCGTTATTTAATGCACAATTTGCATTTAACGAAACGAGACTTTAAAGAAATTCTTTGCACTTTTTATCACACGAGTAATTAAAGCGCACAGTGTAATGGTTCTATATTGTGGGATATCAAAGGTTGCGAAGCTGCGCTTTTCACATTCTTTCAGATTCGATGTGAAAATACATAAAATTAGATAGATTTCGTAGCAGCGTTCGAAGACAATGTTGACAATGAACGATATGTTCGTATCAAAGAATATTCCAAGGTTTTTCAATGTTGATTATCTAGGAATAAGTGTTTGGTGTATTAATAACTTTGGCGAAGCAGATAGTCATCAATGAAAAAAATCGAAGTCGGATTCCTGAAGGAAATCGTTGAAGTATATATGGAATAAAATGGGTTCTGAATTATGTCCTCGACACACGACTGAAAGAGCAATAAATGTCTGAGTTGTGCAGCCGTTAGAATAAAGATAAAAATGGTTGACTTGAGATAGTAGCATCACTGGGAACACACGCATATCTTATTGTAGGACTTGCTGTTAGCTGATAATTTTGGATAACCAAGTGTTGGAAAGCTGTCATAAAAAATAGAGAATACAGATTTACGCCGGATTTGTAAAAGATATATTTCTCAATACAAGCTACTATAAGGAAAAGGATATTGACTCTAAGACATTAAGCTTAGATAAAGATAGATAAAGATTAACAATAAGTACAAAGTGGGGAACATATGATTGCTGAACACAGTTGCAAAAGCCTTCGAAACTGATGTAATAGATACTTAATAAATAGTGACAGTAATAATTGAATGACTGGCATACTTGCATTTCAATCAGAAAAACGCTGGATCAAACTCAGACTACGGATAAAAGTTAGAGTGTGGTTTCTTTCCTAGCAAGGAAGTAAAACCATTGGAGCCGTGTTAGTACGTTGCTCAGCATAGTAAAAATCTTTACCGACCAACTGATTATCGATTTATTCAGAAAATAAATTAAATACATCCCCCATTCTTTAAACACTTTTAAATTTCTACATCAAGTACCTAGGAATATTCAAGAAATTGACCGCATCAAAACGTATATTTCTTGATATAATTTTCTAATATATATAGAAGATTACGTATAAGATTCGTTAGGATTTGTAGCGATGAGTATAAGTAGTCAATCATAATATAGATAGCTGTGTTTACCATTTAATAACTAAGAGTTAGAGAAAGCGAATTAGAAAAATATAATTACAGATTAGCACATTAGTCTCTAATTAAGTTAATTTTGTGACGTCGCTAATCACCATTAAACAGCTTTAATCATCGATTAAATTAATTCATGGTTAAAACAGAAAGTCAAAAAAAGTTAATCGTTAATTGAGTAATTCTAGCAAGAATTTGTTTAAAACAAAGCAGATAATCATCCAAATACAATTAACATATTTTTGTAATGCCAATCTCCCAAAATGTCATAAATAGTTAACTAATTAATTAATTAATATATTAAAATATTATGTATTTTTTATATATTATCTTAATTTAATCACGAATTAAATTTTAATTAGAGATTAATTTAATTCATGTGTCCTGTAACGAAGGTAAGTATAATAGAATCTAGAACTGATAAAAACTTTAAATTTTATTGATATCTCTAAGACATTATTTATTTAGGTGTCCTATTTTATTTTTCATAAAAAAGTAATGATAAAATACGGTGCAAGAATTTGAAGTTAGCATAATGCTTTTCAAATGAACGATTTTTCCGCTAACGTATTGAAATTTTAAAACATGTCGAAACTTGTGAGTTGCACTGCAACATATAGAAGTTAGTCTTTTGTTTTCAATAAACAAAGGTATACGCGCGATGCATTACATTAATAAACAGAAGCAGAAAAAGTAGATAATGTCATTTGCAAACTTGGATGTCATCTTATCTTTAAAAAATGCAATAAAGACATGAAAGAGTTGGTCGACAGACTTAAAAATTATTGGAAAACTAGTAAGAATAAGAACCTAGTCAAGTAATGTTAATGGTCAAATTGAGAATGTAGAAGTATCATAACCACCAAAACAAAGAAAATAAACTAAAGAGTCTCTAGCGGTACAACCCATATAAAAATTAAAAAAGGGGGGTTTGAGTGGCAACAACAAGTATGATTTTTATGCTAGTTGTCGTAGTTGGAGCAGCAGTGGCGAGGTCGGGATAAGAAAAAAGAATTAGACAAGCGGATAACTAGTAATGTTTTTCCAACAAGTTGTAGCTTCAGGTGAATTGAATATTGCATAAAAAGGAGTTAGAAATCCATTTAAAATACTAAGGCCAGGATACGAGTATGCTAGCAAAAGCTATGTGCATTTCCAGAAAACGTATTTGTCAGATATTAACAGAAGATTTAGGCGCGCATTGGGTATTGCGCTTGCTCGTTCCCGACCGAAACCACATTCGAATGAACATTTTCGAAGCTTCGGTGAAGCAGTTTAAGCGAAATAAGGGAGATTTGGCGTCGATTGATAACTGTAAATGAGATACATCTAAATGAGATACTCCTGGTCCCCTGACCTTCAGTATGTAGAAGAGAACATTTTACATAGAGCCCATCACACAAATGTTTCCACAATAACAAAAAAATCTATTTTTGAAATAATAGCTACATTTGATAAATAAACTATTAAAAAAGCTACAAATTCATTCTCCCTAAATGTTAGCGATTTGTATGTTTAATCGTTTATTTCGCAGATTAATTATAGGTTAATAATTCTCAAAATTTTGCTGCGATTATAACAAAAATGGATTTATCATGTAAACCAAATTGAACGAGAACAACTTTTTATGCAATATGTTAAAGGTATTTCACCAACAAGCTTTTGCTATGATACATATACACATTTTCTTCTTTAGATTTGGGAATGCGTATGTGAAATTGAGGTATGTAATCCATAGCAGCTGCCTTATATATGCTAATATTGTAGGTTCTCTTGAAAATTACAGAAGGAGCCAGATGCTCTTATTTTTTGGGAGAAGCAAAGTTTAAAGAATACAAACACTTTGTTTCCTGAGCTAAAAGTTCGCTCGGAGGGGATTTTCGGACGAAACGGAACGCAATAAAGAGACGGGAACATCGGTGAGAAAAAATGTAGAGACAAGAACACTATGTTGAAAAATAAAGCCGAATTTTACAGAAATTATAGGCGTTCCTATGTTAGGTTGGAAACTTTTTAGATTACCCCCATATATGTTAGAGATACGGCTGGGTTAGATTAAAATATTTCAGATCGAGACCAGCTTCGACCTTCAACTCAATTCTTCATAATGGTATCACGTTCTGAATTCTTTCAAGAAGAGACGCGCGTTGTTTGCTTAATAACCTTGTCAGGCTTGACAACTGTTAATTGACTGCTGACAATATATTGACTTAGCCACAGTATGGAAAGAATACAATAATGCTGCTCAGCCATTTTTCAAAACATGGTACCCTCTAACCTCATTAGTTTAGAGATGAGCACGGTACTAGAAAACGGTCTCCCAATGGTTCGGAACGTAGGTAGTAGCGCCACATGTCTTGCCCCATCTATTCTAGAATAATTTAAATTTGATCTTACAAGTTATGAACGATGAAGCGTAAGAAATAGCTGTGTGATTCAATATTAACTATCTTTGAGTCACTGACAGGGCTTGCAGACGCACACATACCTAACAGACATGTGTATGATTTCAAAATTAAATTAGGTACTGTATGTATTGTTGCGCTTCAGACTTAAGTCCCTAGAAGAATGTAAACACTCTGCGGTGCTAATAAGAAAATTGGTCGATAGATAAAGTATATATAGGTAAATCTCCCAAGTGCCTGAATTGCAACGAATATGACCAATCCACATAAATATGACAATTATATGCGTTTGAATCCTATGCTTCAATCCTAAGCCTATGCTATTAGTTTATATTATATTACCTATATGATACGTTGGCGATACATATGTATTTCAATCAGATTTTATCGGTAATGTAGAAGGATTTTGTTTTTATTTTGTCAGGTAACGGGGCACTTAAGAGACTGTATTAAGTCCACTCAATAGTGGTAGTGGTGGAACGGACAAATAAATTGTCTTTCATTCCATTTCATCACCTTTCGATTTAGTGTCTTTTCCTACGGCAAAATTTCAGTCGTATCTCAGGTTCTTAAGTTAAATATAGGTTGTCGATAATCGTCTTGTTTGTCAATAAAATTTAATGTTGTACAGTTGTAGGTGGCAATAAATGTCATAGAATAGCATATAGCGCTTGTATTAAGCTATTTCTAAAAATAAAGAGTATCTGAGTCCGTCAAAGTATTTTTCGAAAGGTAAAATTGTCGAAATTAGCGGTATTTAGATAATCGCTATCTCGATTAATTAAAGCAGTGACTTTAAGTCTAATATTCATTTAATTCAATCTAAATGTTCATGGATTGAATTCTACTATTAATTCGAAGTAGTAGTCAGGTGCGCTGGTTTGAATAAGCCGATTTCCAGTACGGAACATACAAACATACTGTTTATATGCGTAAGAAGGCCGGAGTTTCGTTTGAAACGTTAATAGTTATTAAATTATATTTATTATCTATTTGGATTGAAATTGTGGAAAAAATATGTAGTTTAAACATTTTTCATCGTGTAAAAAAAGATTGCAGCATATTAGCTCTGGCAAGGTGTTTCATGTTACAAATTTTAAATTTAAATGTTATTCACAGCGCACCAATTTAGGAGTTATATGCAATTGTAATATGTATGATTATTATAATATTTTAGTAAATTTGGGCATCTTGCCGCTATTTCCTTTATTAAAAAAAAAAAAAACGTTTCGACATACTATGTGTCCGATGGTTTTAAAAGAGATAAATTCTGAACCAATGTGAATCTATGTAGTCATTAAATATCAAAATTTTTTGATGCACTTTCAATTATACATAGTTTTTGACTAAGAAAGAAAGAAATAAACTTCATTTAAGTTTTTTTTGTAATAATAAATATTCCTGAGCAGTGATATCTAATGAGCTATTGTTACCTAAGGTACTAGCATCTTGATATATGTGCGTGCATGAAGTCGGGCATTTAAAATGTATCAGTCAAATTAATAATCAATATTGATAGCAAGGACTGTGGGGTAGTGTGATAATATATACACAATATATTTAAATAAATAAATTAAAATATTTAATTCGGACATATTACGGGAATTTCTGCATCCTATTGTCAACAGTACTGGCGAAATATTAACTACTAACTAAAGGGAAAAGTGCTGGATTGTAACACAAAACATGTGTTTGTTTTATCCTAAATCATCAAGACCGAGTTATTAAGAACGTCCTCTTCTCGGTTTAACAGGTTCCTGTACTTTGTTATAAGCGTTTGGCTAAAAAGCTACAGTCTTAATTAAGAATTTTTAATCTCATATTATGTTCGTTTTTGTTTGTGTTGTGCTACGTTTGATGATTAAATTTTTCATAGCGGTAATGCTCTTGTGCTCTTCGCGTGTTTTTGTTTAATATGTTTTCTTACAGTCACCGCATGCAGCATCGGTCTTTTGAATTGCCTAGGAAGTTTCTAAGTGTATTTCGCAAATTGAAACGTAGTTCATATCTTGTTTTCTAAAAACGTTACTTATAGATTCCGATATTCTACGAGATAAATTTCACAAATTCTTGGTGGGGAGTTTCATCGGAATGAAGGTGAAATTTCTCACATTATGTTTATAATATCTGTTAGTATCGGTTTACTTTTCATAGATGTGCCTGTTTTAAATTCTATCTAGGAACGTAGTTAGTCCAGTTTGGATTTAGAGATATTTTTTTTAGCGAAATATTCGGTCTTCGTTTTTACACACGCTTTTTTTTTGCTTTTTGCTTTTTTGCTAGAAAATTTGCTAGAAAAGGACACATCGTTATACCTTCTAGTGAATTTTCTATTTCTAAGCTGTCTACTTTGATGGGCAAACTTTTCTATTCGTTTACTAGCCATTTGGATAGGTATGTCCGTCCACATCTGATATGATCGGTCTAATCGGTTTAATTTAAATTTACGATTAATTTGTCCAATCCACAGATTCTCGACACATACGTTAAGATTTTTATATAAGATACTTTAGCGTTACCAGTCAAACTAAATAAAAAATTAAGCACTTGGAATAGATTAAATTATATCAGTTCAAAGAGGCCTCAACTCAATGCTAACATGGGACTTACAAAAACGCTGATACACGGAAGTCAATTCACATTTCCTCAACAGAATTCAATGGAAGATTTGGTATTAAAGATAAGGATACACTTAAAATTTATTGTATTTTATCTGAAAAATTGAAATATTGTAACAATACTATTAGCACGACGTCGCGAACTGGGAGAATTTCACTGACTTGTGATACGTATAGTAGGTCCATGGATATAACGACTGGATTTTTGATTATTTAAAAGAATTATCAAGGACTGTCCACTATTTTGTGTTACAACTATATGTACACGAGATAGTGGGCGTTATTTATTTTTTTGAGTAGAAAAGTAATTATGTTTGGTTGAATCTAATCCACCGTTTATAATCTGTATGTATACGTCCCGTTGACTGTGGAGAATTGAAACAAATTAAGTTAGTCTTAGCATGATTAACTAGTGGTCAGTTTCTTGTGCAACATTTCTTAGGTTAACATGATATAGCATTTACTGCTTTGTGACATTTTTGCAAAGCGGTATGCAGATGGAAATATAGGGATCTAATACCAACTAGTTGTTCCCACACGTCTATTTGCACAATTATGGGAATGAACTAAGTTAACATTTTATAGCGTTGCTTCAACATTTATGTGATAATTGCAGTCGAATAGGAGCAAAAACATAAACATCTCTTCATCAAAATAAAAAGAAATGAATGGTCGAATCAAAGGTCACTAATTATTTTTATCATAAATAATTTGTAAATGATTAAAGGGGCTCCTGGGCTGAGGCTGAGGCTGAGGCTGAGACTACTGATCAACAATTTTGTTTTACGTGAATGCATTCGTAAGTTTTCATTCTTACTTTCAAGGTTCCAGAACAATAAGAGGTAAATTCATTTCACATCATAAGTTTCTAGATGGTCAATGTCGAATGTATCCTCTCCCTACTATTAAATTTTTATTTATCTGCGTAGTTCTGTATAGAAAAAAGCCGCAAAATGTATAGCGGTATTACAGTTAACAATTGAATAGTGTTATTTTCTCGTTAGGTAAATTTATATCCACGAAATAATGTAGAAAATTGTTGTTCTACGACTTTACTAAATTGCAAAGTAACACGCTACTTACTAATAGTATCAATAAGGTTGATTGTAATCATCTTTGTGTTGACCTCGGAATTTACATAGAGAGTTCTATTTAGAATCTCCTTTCTGAGGATTTAGGTCTAAAGCAGAGTTCGTATCACTTCTATGCATTAATACAGTATTATTAACAGTGGGAGGATTGTGTCCTTGAACTGAATCTGATACGATAGAATGAATGATCTACTCTGCGCATTGTTCCGCGGTAAATTTGATTCTGGGCGAAATTAGCTACTAAATGTAACTGATGGTAGCAAATTTCATGTTGGCATTGACAATTTCTCGACTAAAATTCTCCTTGCTATTCTGTAATTGAATAAGTTGTCCTAATGTGAGTATGCGTATTTTACGAAAGTCAAAGAAATTGTAATTTTTTTTAATTACTCGGTGGCAAGGTAACTTACTGCTAGTAAAAATTCAGTAAAAATACATAAATAAGAATAATGTAGGAAATGTAACAATTTTATTCTTAAATTTTTTATAATGGGTAGTTTTCTCCTACATATATATAATCGGAGAGGTATTCTAACCATTAATAGGGGATTTTTCATGTGGCAAATACTGATAAAGGGTTGATGACTAAGTTTCTGTTTGCAAAACACCCTGTGATTTGTTCTCGATCGAAGCTTAGCCACGCATTAAGTGCTTCGGCAATGTCGGCAATCCAACAACTCAGGTTGTTGAATGTCCGATTTCCTTTTATGCCAATCTATTCATATTCCACAAGTGCACATCTACTCATTGTATTAAACTTTTGTGGGTATTTAAATATATTCATTCAAAAAGTATTAGATACGCCTTTGTATATATTAGTCTGATTTTGGTAGTAAACTTTATTTCCAAGGTTGAAATTACAATGCTCTCTTAAAATTTTTGATTGAATTGAAAATGATGTAGAATTTTTGGTTTTTAATTTTCTTGAACATTATTTGTGTAGCGACTTATAAAATCATATTGCAAGCGTCGATAATTCGAAAAGATAAAATATTGCAATAGGCAAAATAAATTGGAAGAATTAGATGATTCTAATTTTTCTCCGAGCAAAACCTTGTGTTTGGAAAACAGAAAAACGTCCCTAGAGCCCAAATCTGCTGAATAGAGCCAAATCGAACCCTAATTTGTAAATTTTTGTCATGGCGACCGCTGAAATACGAGACGGTGCGTTGGCTTCCTGGAACAAAATGTTCGTTTTCTTCATAGGCGGCCGTTCATTCACTATTTTTCTTTTACCTTAGCAAGTAATGATGCACGGCATAAGTATATAGACGAGTACATATCCAAATTTAGTTTAGTTGAAGAAATGCTTTCTGAAAAATTCTTTTTTGGGATCTAGACATTTCGCGCAAACAATGTACGAAAGGAATGTGAATTAAATTGGTTCATTCAATTAGATCTTGTTGGCTTAATTAGTCAAACGATATACATTTAAAGAAAGACAAGAAAAAAGGTTATTAAGAAAGCTAAGGTTGCTTGTGGTAGATCATCCCACCAGTGGCGACTCCTAGTTATTGTAAATATTTTTGTTATGTCCTACCATTTTAATATAAATACATTTTTTCTAGAGAGATTCTGGAGATATTTCACATATTATACGAGTCGTATTTTTGACTAAGTGCCGTTTTAATATGAAACAAACGGACGATTTTTGAGACTTGAAGGTTTGAATTTGGATGATCTGTATTAAGACAGTTATCATATGGTACGACCCACTTCTGAATTCTGTCCTCACCTGCCTATCCCTTATGTGCTAACCACCCTTAGCATGGCTATTTTGACGTCAGTGTCATAGTCGCTGATCACCAATCTGCAAGAACAAATAATATGATCACTAGGTGTTGGTTGGGGCTATACCCAAAATTATTAACCATACGATCCCTTTACCAGCACGTCGGAGGCCGCTTTACTGTGCTGGATGTTAGCTTGTATGACCACGTACTTAGTCATTTTTGGTGGCGGGCTTGATACTGTTTGAGAGGGAGCAGAGCTGTCCTTGCTCTCCTTTTGGCTTTTGCTCGTCGGTCCTTTGCTCCCTTGTCCAGCTTTCCCTTGACGTCTTAACGGTTTGACCGTTAACCAGCTTGAGAATCTTCTTATTGCTGTCTTCCACATTGGTGGGGAAGTAGGTATTTAGCATGGTCGCTTTTTCCAGCTCTTTGTTATCCAGGTCGTTTAGTTTAGCTCCTTCCCAGTGTTTGCTTACAGTTACTTAACTGAGGCTTACTTACGTCACCCTTAAAGGTAGTGCCTCGAAATTTAGGTTTCATAGCATCTCCTTCGGTGTCAAGGATATTTTGGAATATCGTCCCTTTAATGGCCTTTAATTGGTCCGTTGAGAGGTTCACCTCTGGATAATCGTGGCTAGATATACAAACTTTCTTCCCCTGAAGGGTGTCCTTGAAACTAGGATCCGAAGTGGTTTGCTCCCGAGGAACCATAGTCCCACTTGAAGATTGGCCACCATCAGCAGTCGCTTGTCAGAATCTTCTGGGATTGAGCTTTCTGATGTAGGCCTCTTCTGCCTTTTTTGTTCCTTGTCCATTGGTTGGAGAGCTTTCTCTCGGGCTTCTTCAGGTCTGAGCGCTTGCTTTATTGGCCATTTCATTCTTTTTCTCGCGACGACACCGAGTCGCTTCCTATGTCCCCTTATTCGGAACTTTGTGATAGACTCCTGATGGGATGATGATGATTAGATGTGTCACTGTCATAAGAAGTGGTGGAGATAAGAAAAAATCTGTAATGATATTCAATCCCATCTCTGCAATGTTTGCTGATACAACGTACGTATAAAGTTAAATACGCTGCCTTGATTTGATATCTTCGATATACTAGCTTCATAGCAGACATTTTTCTCTTTCAAAAGTGATGGTGAGTATCCTGATAGGAGTACGTTACAGGAAGTTATGGTATCACATTTTAAAACGGTATCCTTGACGGAAAAAAAAGACAATCTGCATAAAACTTCATACCTAGACTGGTGATAATAATATGTACCGCTTGTTGTTTTTGTTGCATTATTGGATAAGTGTATTGCATAAGTGTAAAGTTACGGAATACAGCTCACATTTCTATGCACCAATTACTATGACCATTAGCTAACTCTAACTAACTAAACTACTTAAATTTTGCCGAATCTAGAGATGTCATAACCTCTGCTAGGAATTTTTAATATACCAAATAAGACATACTCTAATATTTATTCGTAAAAAAAAAAAAAAAACGATCCCGGACGGATTTGAACCCGTGTCGTTCGGATCGGAAGCTAAATTAGTAGATGTAACACTGTCCACAGTACTGGGTCAATTGGTTTTATTCAAAAAAATATTCTTTTGTGAGATTGGAAAACTGATTAGGATCAGAAAAAGTCGGCAATTCACCGACCCCTTATTTTAGAATTATGTATGTTAAAAAGATAGTATTGGTAGAGATGAAACACTCTTACCAAGTTTATGTTTGTAATCTAGTCAGTAAAGTCAATAATTACTATTTTTTTCATATACTTACTGTACTTACTATAAAGCACTTTAAATGTGAACGTAAACGTGAATGTAGGACGTAACGTTAACGTAAACATAAAATGTAATAATTCTAGTAATATAATGTCAACGTAAAATAATATAAGTATGTATTAATAAAATAAATTCCAATGAACATTAGTAACAAATCGTCTATTGTATTCAATATTTTTTAATAAAAAAATGTTTAATAATAAAAAATAAATTAATCACATAATTATTTTAAATATAAATAAATTGGAATGGATTGTGGCAAAAGATATTTGAAGGAGATTAATAGGAGATTAGCCAATAAATAAAATTTTTATATTACAAACCTAACAAATTCATTTAACTACATAGTATTTGTAAAAAACAAGAAATATAAAATACATGAAAATCATAAAGAAAAAAAAATGATTTCGTTCAATTATATTACTGGATATGAAATGATAAAAAAAAGATAATTTTTTCCAAAAAAGTCTTTCTTGATAAAAATTATAATTTTAATCGTATAACGATTAAAAGATACATCTGAATTCATTTCGATTTTCCAGTGGGTACTATTTTTGTTATTTATTTTGAAATAAATGTCGTCTTCTACGTTGTGCTCCGCATGTGGTTTGCTTCGTTTATTGTAATAATGCTTAGCAATATTGCGTTGTTCTTGGATTACTTGCGGAATGTCGTCTCTTTCTAGTTTTCTATAAAACATCCGTTGCGTTGGACAACTATTCATTTTTTCAATATTTTAAATATTCTCCTTTGCTATCTTTACAGCAGCTTTCGCCTTCTCATTTTCCCGATGGTGATGCGGATTGGAAACAGTGTGTTGAAACCTGCACTCACGTGCAAAATTTTGAATTTTTTTGTTTGTGAAGTTCGTGATAATTGTAAGAGGCATTCTATATCGACTGAAGTTGCTTCTGCAAAGCTGTGCTATGTAATCGGCGTCAACCCTTTTTAACTCATCTATTTCAAATAAATCTGAATTGGATACTTCTTAGATGTATTATTTACGTTAATGTCCAGTGTTCTGATTTCGAAAGCATTCATGCTCAATCATTGGAATGATTTATCCGGTATTTAGTGCGTCATCATATATCGGTGACTCTGGTTGGATGCCTACTTCAAATATATGTGGCAGTTACATATCATTTCCTTTATTTCTGTATTGATGCCTGGCGAAAATATTATATCACGCGCTGATTTATTAATATTTTGCATTTCTTGATGGCTTACATGAAGATGCTTTAACATTTTACTTCACAAAGATAGAGGTAATATGATTCTACTTGCTCTTGGTCTCAAGCCCTGATACGTGCTTAATTCATCCTTATGCTTCCAATACGCTTGAAGGTTTACCGGTAATTCTCCTATGTGGTCAGGCCATCTATTGTTTATTAGTTCATACGATTGTTGCATGTTTATGTCACATTTGGTCGCTTTCCTCACTTCCTGTATTGTGTTATCTCTTATTCTAAGGTTCAAAGGTTTGCCTCGTCAACATATTTAAATACTTCTCCTATTCCTTAAACCTCTTGATTTGTTTTTTCATAGTTCCCCTTTATCTGGTATTCTTGATAGAAAGTCTGTAACATACATCTCTATGCCTTTCCTATAGACCAATTGAATATCGCATCTTTGCAATCTCAAAATCATAATTTTCACTCAAACACAAACGTTGTCAAAATAAATAAGTTTTACGACAGCGCGCTCGTATAGTCGGGGCGGTCAACTTTGATCGGTTACGGAAATTGTTATAAAAATGTTGTCACTGCTATAATACTCTAAAAAGAAATTTGAATTATGATCACAAACAAATAAAGTTCAGCAGCTCACTCAATTTCTAAGAGAGGAAGGATTGTTTAGTTCTAGACTCTGCTGGAATAATCTGCGAGCAGATTTTTGTTAACATGACGTGATTATGACATTTGAAATCGATTTCCTAAAAAAATACCTATTGCTAACTTCACACCGGTCTTTTGAACTGGATTTGTTCAATACGTTATGTTGTGTGTGATGTGTCCGATGATGTCGTGTAGATGGCGTACAAGCGGGTTTTTGTTTGTGCGCGCATAAGCGTATCTATATGACAAATTCTATTATATAAACTAGGTAAGGGTGTTTCACCTTTACCTATACTATTTTTTTTTAACATTCATAATTGTAAAATAAGGGGTCAGTCTATTTTTGATCCTGATAAATTTTTCAATTTTACAAAAATATTTTTTTCTTGAATAATCTGTCTCTACCAATACTGGCAAATGTACATCTACTTAAATATTGCTAATAGTTAACCGCCGGAATCTAACAAGCGTCCTTTCTTCCTCGAATCTGTCATATATTGTTCCACGTATACAATTTTAGGTTTGTGGAAACAATGATTAATGATCACTAGGCGCTATACATCGAACACCCGAGATTCAGTCAAACAACATTGCTGGTCACAGTCGAAACAAGGTGATACCAACCACTGGGCCAGAGTGTTTTAAAATAATAAGTTTCAAATGCTTCCATTTGAAAAAGTGCTTCAATTATCAAATACAGTATTTGAAAAAGTAAAGCATCAAGTGCCAAGTACTGACAATAGAAATATCAAGTACAAGGAACTCATTGTAATGTATTTAAGCCATTTTAAATACTTCAAGCACTGAAATATGTAAAACAAGGCTTGAGTTATTTTACAAGTACTTTAATTAGATTAATTTAAAAGTACCTCAATTACTTTAAAAACATTAAGGTAGTTGAAGCACTACATTGAAGCACTTTATCGAAGTGCTTTACCCAACTCTTGCTACATGTTCATAATAAATCTTTAGACGCTAATTATCTGTTAATTTCACATTTAAATACTGTCTTTTACATAACTTACTCCAGGTAATGATGTGTAAACTAAGGCATTTAAATGAACTTTTGATTATGACATTTACGAAACGGACAAGTGGAGGGAGTTCCTACATTGTTCGTTTGTTTTGAACGATAGACAACGATAGGCAAGAATCTGAATTATTCCACGTAAAAAATCGTCCATTATGGAGGGAGTCGGTTATATATAAACGCGCAATTTAATTAAGTAACCAAGTTATCGGGGAAAATATAAAACATCTGAATTCAATCTAGGTATCTGTATTTTTAATATAATTGATTGTGAAAAATTATACATTTATAGCCTTGATCTTCACGCACTAGTTTATCGGTTCCATTAAATGTGATACTCCTTCAAGTAAATACGCATCCACGTGTAATTCCAATTCAAAATCCACGTAAAATTACGCAATGTCTAAATATTACAAACCCTCGCTTACATCTCATGAAATGAACCATCACTGCCTAAAGAGACGGGTTGGTTTATTTTAACTCTTCGTAATGTTAGCACCTAAAATACTTTGTTTTAAACTTTTTGATATGTACATACGTATTCAAAGTATTTTCCAAATACATAAGGATGGTTGGGATACATGAATAGATTTGATTGCTTAAGCTTGATATATCAAAGCAGTATATTTAGGAAGTCATTGTGTTTAAAGGTAATAAGTAATAGTTTATTTTTATCCTGCTAACAATTTTCAGTATTTTCTTATTTTTTTTTTCTTTATTCTATTGAGCAGTATATTGGCAATATTCGTTAGGAACTGCGTTTATTAGACTTATTGTCTCATTAGTTCTATTAGTTTAATTTATTTCTTGGGTGTATTTATTATTGTTGGTCATTCATAATTTAGAAAGAAACGCGTGGCAGCGAATTATAGTGATAATACCGTATATTGAGCAACATAATACTTATACGTTAAAGGTCTTGATTTTCCGCCCCTGATTCCCGATTCCTTTGTAATTGCAATGAATTCAGGTTTTTGGAAAACCGTTCTTGGATAGATTCTTAAATAATTATTTTTGATTACATGATAGTGGACAAGAAAGACATATTTTAAAGAATTATAATCTTGTCTATTCCATTTATATTATAGCTAAGTGCATTATTTACTTACCAGCATGGTTTGGGATTTCTATCATTATGTGCCTCATTCGCCTTTTGATTATATTATATTTCTACATAGAAACTAACTCGTAATCCTAAAATTTGCGAAACATTCGGATAGGAACTCAAACATGCTGTGGTGTAAGGCAACCATTCAAGTGACGCATGCGTTGCCTCCTCCTTATATATTTCGTTGCTGGCAGAGTCTCGGCGTAGAACGAGATGGGAAATGTATGCTTTCACCGTAATGCCACCTATTCGTTAGGCGGGCAAGCCGTATTTATACAGTTTACGTAGTGTGGTTCTGGCGCCAATATTATGGTTGATAATTTTGACAAATTATTCTAGTTTATGATTTAATAACTCACGTTTTTATTATCCTTTGATCGATTTGATAACTCGGTAAGTAAACAAGCATTTGCGACTCAGGAATATCTGACTTATTCGTACATAACCTCAATAATTTTCATGGAGGGGAGGGCGTAAAATGGATACCCGGATGTATTATTGTATTGTCCCATTGTTAGTTGCTAAAATGAAGATTTTTGAACCAGAATATCTGTGTGATCACCTGACACGTACTATTAAAATCAATATTAACAAAATTAATTTTTACCAATACCTACCTAAAGTATTGGAAACGCTGGGAAAATTAATTGTACAATCAGAATTATGGAAAACTGTTATTTGTTTTTTTTTTAAGCTTCACTAAGTTAATATTGGCATGTTTAATGTAGGTTTAGCTAATCCTATTCCACTGAAAATTTTTAAGACCACATAGTATCGTTCTTAGATCTACATCAATGTTCATATTATAGCTGCTCTAAAAGTATAGAGTACTAACATCATGCTGGAGGAAAATGAATATACATTCACGTTAAACTGGACTTTAAAAGTATTAGCAAAACTTATTTTACTTTGCCACTAGTGTCAGCAGATGTCGTCAACGTCGAAGGAAAAATCAATAAATGTCATTGACAGGATTCCTAGATTTTTTGACAATGTTATTTACATCTACTTGCTAAAGTTGAAAGCCTTCGCAGCTTGAGCTAAAAAGGAAGGAAAGGAACAATTATTGAGCACCAAATAGTATTCCAAATTAAATGAACAGTCTTTTTGCGTCTAGAACATTGGAAAACATGCGCATTTTTATAAATGAGAAGTTAAGAAGATTCTTCAGTATCGATCCAGAAACATGTGGTAGAAGATAGTCAGCAAGCATTGGTAGTCAGATTTCTCAGTAACACAGAATATAAACATAGAAAGAGATATTAATCAAATTTAATACTTTGATTGTGTTGTACTTCAAAAATGGAATCGAAGAAATGTAAGATAAAGAGATTTCAATTTTAGTGTTTTGCTAAGAATAGACGACCTTGAACACTCGGTCACCCGATGCGTTTAACTTGCTCCCTACGGACATTGAACTTCTCCTAATTTATATTTTTTCTATGTAGGAACTATCTTGTTCTATTTATTACACGATACAGTTTTTCTTGAATTGTTCATTATCCTAGAATCGTATACAACAGCATGTGACCGGTATGATATTTAATAAACGTTACCATTATGATTTGCGGCAATATTTTGCGCAAGTCAGATGGCCCGCCATCTTGTTGAGTCGGCTACCTCGACCTGACTCTAACGCTTTTGTATATGGTTTATAATTTTATTTTATGTACGTATTCTACAACTTTGCAACTTTTGAAACACTATGAATAGGAAATTAGTAGACTGTATAGTAAAGTCCTGTTGGTCTTTCAAATTGCAATTGTAAAAATTTTAAATAAATGTGGTTGTATTTTTGGATTATACTTAACGAATTAACAGCTATCCCACTTGCTATATTACAATATTGATATTTTGATAAGTGATCACTACATTCCACTACAAAAATTTTGGGCTACTGTACTCTATTACTATATTTAGATTATATATATATAATTTTTAATCACTAAAGGAAAAATATAAAGAATTATATTTATCTAAGCAGTAAACCAATAACTGAACGAGATTATGGACTATATGAAGAAACGTTTCTACTTATGAGATTCTTGTATTAATAGTATACTTTTACGAAATTATTACGTATCTTTTGGCAATAATGTGACGAATGCTTAAGGTTGCAATATTTTGCAACTTGGCCTCACATAAGTTTGATCATTGGAGTCCAATTATGGAAGAGCAATATTCCAATAAAATATTTCAAAAATAACCAAAATTTTTATATTGCATAAAATGGTTTTGAGGTCTGAGCAACGTGTTACGTTCTCGTTCTAGATATTTAGTAGCTGCAGACCGCAGCGCTCCCTCTTTGCTTTCGATCGAACTTATTCAGTGACGTGTAAAACATGGACGTGATAGCAGCAGCTGCAACATTGTAAGAATTAAAACTACTATCACCAGAGGTATGTTAAATGTAGACTTATATACAGTATGTTCCATAAGGGAGATAAGCCAATATGCAAAAAATTGTTTGGATTCAATTTGTTATATACAGGTTAAACCATGTAATGTGTTCGAATAATCTCCGTCTGATCCGCAACACACTAAAATTAGAAGTGTGGGCATGGTGAGCTTGGACGAGTAGTCTATGAGAGCGCGACGGCTCATTTATCTATCAACCGCCCTACATCAGTAGATGTCATGATTATATTCTTTGCGGATTTACCTATTCTTGGATTCGTTCTTTTATAAACTAATTTGAAATTAAAGGAAAACCTAACCTAAATGTCAATAATTTAAACAATCAATGATTAGATGGTTAAACTTTCTTATTTGAAGTTTTGTATTACCTCTAATTTAATTATATAATAATAGACCAGCCTCATTCTCATAACTATCCGACATTCATTATGTTTCTGGTTAGTAGGTACTAAACTGTAAGATAAAAATTTCAATTATTATTATTTTGCTTAGAGCACTTTCTGTGTGTAAAACATAAATATACTTAATTAAAGAATTGAACTGAGCTTTCTTAAAGAAAACTTCTTTATACAGCAAAGTTTCATGTTTCTTGTCAATAAATTTTTTCCTTTTAAAGTTTTAATGGGCGTTTATAATAAATTTAATTGGGCCGCACAACATATACGTTGTTCGTACCTATATTAAGAAAATGTTATAAACTGTTATAAATGATAAAGCTCAAACAGAAGTGGAAAATATTTGTTTGTAAAGTACATTACTGTCTTAATTTTTCCATTCCTTGAAACAAACTATATTTTCTCCTTAATGTACTATTTTGCTGCAGGTTCAAATATGGAAGCAGTAATGATGCCTTCCATAGTAAATAATGATGAATTATCGGATGAAGCGGAGAGTATTAATTTAGATTTGCACGTTTCTGATACCGAAGAATCCACAGAAAGTTTAAAAAGTAAGTAACGGGCATTTTTTTTTGTATTTCCATAGGTAGTGGGTGCCATATGTATCTTTTTTAATAGAATATTTTAATTTAATACAGTTTGTTAATATTTATTAATTAATTTTTATATTTAGCATAAGTCGGTCAATTCTTTTAATGACTTATGTTCAGCAAACATATACATGCCATTGTTCATTATTTATTTCCCTAATTAACATTATACTTCCAGAAACAAATACAGAAGATGATGACATCGTTGAATCGGAAGAAGCGATTTTAAATAAGTACGTTGAAAATATTTCTGCCGAGGTTGAAAAAAAAAGTTCCAAAACAAATGGAATATTGGAAACGCAAAATGATAAGTACAAAAAGTGCAATGGTACGGTTTTACTTGCAGATGATATTGAAAAAAATGAAATGGATATTACTCTTGCAAACGACAAAAGGGAGATAAACTTGGATGAAACGTCAGTAAGTACGAATCATGATACGCAAGACAATTTGGATGTTAACTCATCAGGTGAGAGCAGTGTCAAAAATGCGGAGCATATCCAAAACCATCAAGACCGAGATTCGTTGAGCAGTGAAGGTCAAAGTACTAATTGTGATAATACAATATGTCATTCTAAGACTGATGTGGATGAGGACACAGAGGCAGATTCTATAAGTACAAAATTACCCAATAGCAAAAATACAAATGAAGACGGTACAAACATAATGAGTACCGAAGAGACAGATGATAAAACCGTAGACGACCAGAAGACTGAAAACGAACTTGATGATAATGATGATTTGCTGTGTGTAATGGAGGAAAAGTCTGTCGAAGAAGCAAATGAAAATAAAGATGAAAATAGTTGTAGTGCAAGTGATCGGGACGATGAAACAAAGGAAGGCGAAGAAAACAGTGAAAACATGAGAGAAGAGAATGCTGAAGATACCTCTGAGGAAACGAACGATGAAATCCACGAAGAAAAAAGTGAAGAAAATGAAACTCTTGAAGCTAGGGAAAATGAAGACATTGAAGATAACAACGAATCTCAACCTGAATTGGATGTGGATGCCAGTGAGTGCGCGATGGATATTGAAGATAGTGATATTGGAGGTGTAGTGTACACGGATACTAGAATTCTCAGTAGTGAACAGTTAGACAATAGTAATAACAAAATAGAAACAGACAAGGACGCTAATAAAGAAAATGAGCATAACGGTGATAGTACGTCGTCAGATTCGCCTGTTAAGCACGTTAGTGACATTGATAGTACTTTACAAAATGGTGGCATTGAAAATGATTCCGAGAAAAGTATTATGCAAGGTAAGTTAGAAAGGATACTACAAATAACCGTTCAATTGTAAATTAAAAATTTAATTTATACGAAATTATTTTTTATTTTATTTAACAATGTAGCTTGTGTATGCATAAAAATGCATATCGCATTTGCGTTTAACGCTCTCCAATTTATTTTTATGCGTTTATATACATCAAGAACAAGTGAAAAATATAATATTACTGTAATCAAAAGGAGTGCCTACAATTTGTCAAATAAATAAAACAAAAGTTGGATATTATTCCACCCCGCTTCTAACTAGATACCTACGAACAGTCGGTCGATTCCCTTTGGAAATGCCGTTAACTCTTGTTTCACTGCGATACTCCTACGTAGTCTATAACACCAAGGTTGTTTGAAGTCATCTTATTTTTGATTCACTATTCGCAACTATTGTGCACGGTACCAGATATAAAAAAATGTAACGAATGGTTTAGTAAAACTAAACCACTCGTTATCGGCTGCATTTACCACTGAATGAATACATCTCCCCGTATTTCCTATATTGTCGAATTTTTCAATCACCAGTTTAGTGTCAATTGAATTTCGACTTCACGCTCTCTTCGCCACCATGGCAAAGTTATGGGTGGCCACAATTACCTTTTAATCTATTCAGGGCAGGTAGCAGTACTTATTCAAAGAATAATAATAAATTTCTGTATAATGTACAAACCTGTACATTTCTACAAACTATATAATATTTGGTTCTCGGCAGTTGAGCTAATAGTCTATAACGCATACGTGCTTGCAAATTTTAAATGAAATACGTAATCCCTAAAACCTAAAGCTAGAGATATAAATATAGATTCATAAAAAATTACAAAAATTATTTTTTTTTGTAGCTATAATTAACCTTTTGTAATTATTTGTTCGTCTTTAGGTTTATCAACAAGTTGAGGATGTTGTATACTGCACATACACATATACATCTTTCATTTGAAATGTTGATAATATGTGAAGAAATGAATAAAGAAGAAAGCATATTAATACATTATTAAAATTTTTCTTTATATGTGTGTGTGTGATGTAACGCCGTAACTTCCCATATTCATTGGAAATCAGGTAGCCTCGGATATCGTCCACATAATGAACCGTAACCTCAAAGGCACAAGACCACTGCGTGAGTTGGTTTTTGTCGGAGACTGCCAAATCTGTGTCAATATCTTAACCAGGGTAACGTGCCTGAAAAATATAATCCATCCTCATCGGTTGTAATGTTTCTGATTTAACGGGTTACGACGGCCATCAACTTGCATTATCCTGAAAATACTACGAAATTCCTATGAGTACATTGAAAACTAAGAGAATCACTTGCGGTTATAAGTAATTGAGTAAAACTAGAATTAAAATTTACTGTAATTGGGACATTCTCGGATAATTAAAACGGATATCTCGGATAAATTGGATAAAATTAAAAGAGATCTCATATTTTCATATTATAGTGCATACAAAATCAGAAAGCAATCACAAATATCACTGCCGTCATACAAAATATAATGGTTTATCTTATGTATAACTATTTAATACAGTAAGCTTACAAACATTAACAATATTCCAAAGTGAGTGTAAATAAAATTCAACAGCTAGCTAAACAGTCGTGCCAATTTGTTTATTCCTTAACGTTGCTCCACAAGTTCTGTATAAATTGGCGTTGAACCTCTTCTTAGCATGATTTTGAGGAAAATTTTTGGGTGAAAACACGCATTCAAAAACGTTAGATAGACTGTTTACTTAATTGTTTAATCATTAAGACAATTTCGCGAGTATCAGATTTTCTTATACAGGTTATCTTGCTTTGCACGATAAAATTGTTATTAAAAACATATGTTTTAAATTAGAAGCTTTTGAATTGCAAAAATTTCTATTTCAGTTCTTGGTTAAAATCCAGGTTATATATCTTGGGATAAATGTCAACTTTCCTTTTAACCTTGGTATCGATCTTCAGAATAGAAAATGTTATTATTCATTTGGCAACATTCGAAATAATTAGCTAACTGCTGAAATGCACTCTGTCAGTTTTGAAAATGACAGTTCACTGTTAAAATAATTAGCGTTTCCCGTCGGGCTGCACTAGAACGCACTTGGAATTTGCAGTTCAGGTTAAAAAATGTTGGGTCGAGCAGTGTACAATTCCTGCGCGGAATAATTTTGTCGTATTTCATTGGGAGAGGTTACGTACGCTCGGCAAAATAAGTAATATCTTCTTGGATGAATGTGCGAATATCAAATCGCTTTTCGTATCAGGGGTGTGCTACCAATATATGCGAATATATCTATGCAGATAGTAATACATTAACACAGACCATAATTAAGTTTTTATGGATCTTTGCTTATCATAGTTACCCATTTCGTTCACTTGTGTATATCTACTAATAACTTTCTCAATTTCATTTTGGATTTTTGTATTATTACCTGAAGTTGGCTTTAGCTATCGTTGCTATCTGCATAGAATCACCGATCATCGAACATAAGTTAATGACTGTAACTGTGCATCGAATGTTACCTATTATTATGAACTCTTATCACTCTGGGAGTGGAATACTTGCTGGAAAATACAATAAACTTTCACCGCAAATTTTTATCAAAATCCTCTTTGAAAGATATGTGTAATCTAGGCTAACATGTAGTACGATGATCTACTATAATTGAGCACTGCACTGCGTGATTGCCACGCGCAGCATTTTTTTAATCTGAACGTGAAAGAGTAATTAAAAGCAATAATTATTCAAACTAGTTATTAGTTGAATTAGTGTTTTTATTGATTTCTTAAAGGGGTTGTTAATTTTGGAAATCATAGTTTTAGTGCTAACATTGATTTTGAACGCTGTGAAAATAGCACATTTAACTTTGATGAAGAAACTGCAAGAAATAAATACCTTAAATCTCTCAAGAGATGGGGAGTAGTAGTACTGATGAACCTTGTAAATAATAAACTCTTATTTATTTTGCATCTTATATCTGCGAATACACTTGCCTCTAACATGTCGTCGCTTCTCTCACATGACGTCGTTGCTGCTAAAAACTAGAATTGCGTTCACCTAAGGAAATGGGAGGTTATTGCAATATTTCGTACTGATTTGATAGCTGACACCATTAATTTGTTCTCACAACGAATCCTAAATTTCAAAATGTTTTGATAATGCAAAAAGCAATAAAGGTTTTTGCAAAACCTTTCATCGCATCAATTATCTAAGGACGAGAAATCCATATTATCAAAAGGTCTAAATTTCTGAGTTACGCCAAAAACCATCCCAGTAGAACAAGTTATACAATCCATCGAAGCATCTGTTACAATTCCTTCGAAAGCTATTGCAGACTGAATTTCTTTCGAATCTGCCAAACCTCCTACACCCAACGTTTACAAAGGTGAAAGAATAGCTCTCGCGAATTTAGTCCAATTCATCTATTACCATTTATTCTGCCGATAAAGGCAATGCCGCAGTAGTTGTTGACCATTCCTAGTATGTTGGCAAAGTAATGGATTTGTTGGGTGACGGATCATGTGCGCCTATATCTAGAGATCCCACTTCCAAGCTCGAAAGGGAAATTAGAACCCTCATTAAATCATCAAACATTCCTTCTGAAGTTCAAAAATGACTAATCCCAGGTGAATCCAGACTACCTCGATTGAATGGTTTTCCCAAGAATCACAAGCACAATAGCACAATACCTCTCAGACCTATAGTTAACGTTATGAATTCTCCTACCTACTACTTATCCAAAAACTTTGCCAACATCCTTAAAAAGTACACGGGAAACACACTTTGCCATGTACTTAACTCTGCTCATTTCGTGGAACTTATCTCTAGCATTCACATTGAATCGAGGGATATATAATGATAGCAAGGACTGTGGCGTAGTATGGTAAACAACTCATAAGTATCGGCATCCTCCGCACCACACAAGTTTAATTTATTATTACCATTTCTTATTACCGAACCATTCGGTCACCGGTTGATGATGAGAACCATTCTTGTCTTCGAAACGGGCGTCCTGGACTAATTATTATATATTACTATATAATAAATTAATCTTGTGTGGTGGGTGGGATATGTTAATCAGCTCCGACGTAACATGCTTATTCACTAAAGTTCATATCCATGATTCAGTAAATATTGAACAACTTCTAGAATGAGATGGTAAATCTACTAGCTTATGTCATCTCGTGGAAAAATGTCGCACTTTCACATATTTTACATTCCAAAGACAATTTTACGAACAGTTTTCTGGTGCTTCTATAGGCTCTCCTCCCCTTTGTCGTGGGTAATATTTTGGAATCTTTTGAAATCATTGCTCTTGATTTGGCAGCGCTGAAACATGAGATATGGTTCCGATGTATTAATGACACCTTCGTCATGTGACCCCATGGCGAAGAGACTTTACCTGATTTCCTAGACTACCTCATTCGTTAACACCCAGATATCAATTTCATATTGGAGGTAGAACATAACGGTGCACTCCCATTTCTTGACGTACTGGTCACCCCGAAGGTAGCTTAGGTCATTCCATTTATCAGAAACCCATACACACTTATGTGTCTTAATGCCACTTCACGTCATTATACAGCACATTAGTTTTCAGTTGTTAACTCCTTGGTTTGCCGCCCCGTGATGTTTTTGAACATAGGTACAGGTACTCCCTTCCAGACATATGGAAACCCGTCATCCGTAATGACTCATCCTCGTCCAACCGTGACCTTCACACCCGACCAATCAACGACAGGCTCCATCTACCGCTGGTATAAAAGCGTGCTACTCTCTTTGTTTTCCGCAGAGGATCTTCGCATGATATGGTTGACATGCTGAGTTAACGTAATCAACTGTTCAATTAGTTTCTCCTCTGAAGAAGCCACGTATGATTGTAGATAAAACGTCGAGTTTTTGTTTTAACGACATGACTCAAAACACGTTTAGTTTCAGCTTAGTAGTCAAGGTTATGAGTTGTTTGTGCAGGAGTGAAAATATCCTCTTACGCTTTCATATATTCAGATAAACAATAATTTTACATTGCGTAATATGATACCAAATACCGACTCCAATGAATTGACCTTTGTTTACTATTATCCAAGGAAAAGTATGAAATATTTCACTTGTATTTATTTTGATTGATGATAACAATAATAACGGGATTACGCATGTGGTCGACTAATTTGCTCTATGGAGTTTCATCTAAAAGGTACATGCTGAATTTTAGATATTTTCAATTATGCAAAAATACCAGTTTTCTCCTCTAATATGTCTTCTAAGATCACTCTCTGCAATGTAACTTTGACAGTGAATACGTTAGTAAATCTTATTAACAACTTAGTACGAATCTAAGCCTACTAGGCCTAATATGCGCAGTATAGGGTTAAGACTAGGCACTATTAATGGCAGTTCGTGGGTGTTCTCGATAGGTAAGCACAAAAAGTGTTGTTATAGTTTTGTTAGTATGGCTACTATTTTCTTTTTTAGTTATTTATTAGCAATTGATTGAGCTTATTTTTTTTGCATTGGTTTTCTTTTTTTTTTATGATTCACTTACATAAAGCATGGTTTTATAGCAATAAAATGGTAAACACTACCTTAACCAAATTATACTAAAACTTCGTTTAAATGGTTCTTTTATGCGGCCGAATAGCAACGAGAGGAAGAGCAAGTCGCATGCGTCAAATATAGATGGTAGTAACTAGTCGCAGGTGTTTCTCGTATCTGCTTGGGAATTATTTCAAGTAATTATCTTTGTTTATTTTGCTTTTTGCGACGAAAAATTTAGGACGGAGTAGAATTCGGAATAATGTTGATCGTTTATTAAAAATTATTAAGAAAGAAAAAAAGGGCCTCTTCACATACACAATCGCTTTAGTAGGCTATCGATGTATCAAAGGCTTTTCCAAGTTTTAAATTTTACATGAAGTACTCGCTATTAGGTTCTGTTTTGTTACGTGTTTGTATGCGTGTACTATAATGTCGCTGGAGGGAAGATTTTGAAGAATTAAGATGTGCTAACGGACCAAATTAATTAAATACAATAAATAAAATAAATGTTAAATTAAAAAATGCTTAGAACTGAAAAGAAATGATCGTCCTTTCTTATTAATTATTTGCACGAAAGTACGGAATCATATGACATTTACGTTTTTGTTAACACCGAAAGTTTGTAAATGTTAATAAGTAAACGTAATTCGAATAAACATTTCTGTTGTCATTCTTTTCTCATCTTCATGGCAGGAGGAGATTATATTATTCATTATTAGCTTATAAAAGAATGCAAAAAATAATGTTCTTAAAAATATCTTTTTGTATTTGATGAGCAGTATCTACGCTGGGATCTCTGATCAAGGGGTTATTCTTTAAGAATCGAGATTGTTGTCTCTCACAGTGTCGTGTCGAAACGTCAAATTTTTAATAGTACTTTTCCGATTCTATCAACTCGACACTGTTAAAACACAACAACACCCCTGATCCTTAAAGAATAACCTACCAACAACCACTTCATGTTGGTGCAAGAAAAAACAATACATCTTCATCAACGGGCATTCAAGTGGATTTAGTTTTATATTTCTAATTTGGTTTTTGATCCAAAGATGTGAGATAAGCGAATTTAATCGCTAATGAATGATGAAACCAACGGATGAGATGAAATGAACGGTATATTCCTTGTGGGTATTATTGTTTTATTTGATAGAGTTAATGTTTGTTTTGTACTTTTTATTATAGGTTTATCGTTGAACTTATTTAAACACATTTGTAGCAAAAACAAGTTTTTGATTTAATGCATTCCATAAATACATGAGTAACAAATGTATTTTACATTTTTGGGCTCGTAGCAGATTGAACCTGTTTGGAGTAGTACTAGTATTTAGAAATATTCTAGGTACTAGATCTTGACAATCATTACGAGTTATGTGAATGTTGAAGTGCTTTAACTCATCAGGAGTTGGGAGTAAGTTACTATCTGTCTAGTAACTTCCATTATAAACAATTTGTATGTAATATATATAATGACAGAATAGGTAGCTTGATAAGAGACAGATAGTTATGGGAAAAGTAATTTTGTGTAATACACATGAAAGAAATTATTTTTTTAAGAAAGACGAATGTTGACTACGTGCATGTCTTGCCTAAAAAAAGAAAGATAATTCTATCCTGCGCACGGTATACAGGCGAACAAATTGCAATTGAATTTAATGCATCATTTAATTTGGTCGATTATGCTGATACCCTTTACTAAATGTATGAATATTGTCATGTTAAAGATTATGGCCTAGATGTGTTTATGTTATATCTAGCAAAGCTAGTATTAAACTAATAATTAGTTAGTTTTAATGTCTTTAGTAAGTTAGTGAGTTTAAAATTATGATATGAGTAAATAGCTCATGGTAGCACAAATTTAAACGGCATATTTCATCAGTTTGCCTACGTATATTTACAATCAAGAAGGGTGCATTTACATTGGAACAGCGAGAGATGGTAAGAGGTAAAACATACTTGATTCGTAGCCAGGATTATAAAAGTGTAGCATGCAGCGCTTGCCTAAACGTAAATTGACCAAAAAGTCGATTATCGAATATAGTCTCATTATTTTCTACAGTAAATGATGTGCTATAAATACAATTACAAACTACAAAAAAAAAAAAAAACAACTAATAATTTTCAAAGTTCGTATAGATGCGGTTCTGTAATGCCCTTACAGGGCCTTTAAAGGACAGAATTCTAATAGATTCGGTTAGTCCGAACGTTGATTGACTACTTGAAATTCAACTGCCCATCTTTTATATGATACACTGCAATATATGGTGAATATGTATTTCTGTGTTACGATAAATATCTATATTATAATTGTAGGGAAGATCTATGGTTTCTATAGGAAAGATGGCTGCTTTGTTAAGATAGTTATTAGAAAAATAAATAGTTAAATATGAGACCCACAATGCCACGAATACCACGCTTTCCTTTGTGAATCAAGCAGATACAGGATGACTCACGGAACCCATCCCTTAAAGGTTTTTTGAATTTTTTTTTAACTTTTAAGGAATTAAAGATAGTCAGCTACGATCTATTTAGAAAAAGTAACTTCATCATTATTGCACTTCCAGTTAAGTCATGGCTAACATTGAAATTATAATTAGAAATCTATATTTTTTGTTGCATTTTTAGATTCTACTCGGCATCCTAAGGCCAGTTTTATAAAACATGGAATCTATTGGTTACAGTTTTAGATTTATTTTGACTGTTATGAATAAAAGCAAAAAAACCCATAATGCATTAAAGACTACTACACGTCTTTTATGTGATTTGTGGAGGGTAAAAATGTATATATATATATATATATACAGCCTTATTTATATATATTTATATATATAAAGAAAACTATACAGGCTGTCCCATAACTTAGTGTTGATTTGGCGTAACTTCTTAAGTACTAAATGCAGTTGGCGATTGTTATAAATATAAAAGCAAGAAAAGCTTATCGACGATGCCATTATTCTTCGTTGATAACATAAATAACTTTTTTAACATAACGTTTTGTTAAATAACTGACCTTATGAAGTGAAATGATTTGCAAGTGATTAGAGAAGGGGAGCAGCTCAACTGAAGTTGAACTGATTAGACGAGAGAAGGAACACTTATTTTTCTGTATTTAGTGATTGCCATTGGACCTAGAATATTTTTGAATTTTATTGACAGGGTACGGCAAGTTGTTATGGGTTAGTATTTTTAAAAATCGACACTTTGGATAATAATAACTAAACGCTGTAAACAACTACGCAGCTGCACAAGACGTTATAAGGAAGCCATGTCATATCGTTCTTTGTTGCTTGCTTGCGCAGTATAACTGTTGCTTACCGACTATTTTAAATTTAGTATACAACAGTTATCAACAAAAGAACACGGTTGTAACTAACTAACAGCAAAATAAATGAATACGATTTCAAATTGTCTGGTATCTTTATCGATTGTACCGAAACTGAATATTTGTAAAAAAGCGTTCTTCAAACTGATTTTGAATTATTACAGTTAAGTGTGTAAAAGGAGAATGCCTTTGTTTTTGTAGATGTTTTGCATTGCTGAAAATGGTCTTATCAAGATAATTTTGTGTGATTCACACGTGAGGTGTGAATGGAGGAATTGTCATGCTGGAAAATAAATTCTTCTGGTTCTGGATGGAGTATCCGTACAGAGGGAAGCATTATGTTTTCTAAAATGCTTGTATAAACAAGACCAGTTAGTCGACCTTCAATATCATAAGATACACCAGGACCACGGTAACTAATCTAGCCCCATATATGAACTGAAAAACGTCCACTTCTTTTTACTGGATGAATATATCTTTCATTATATCTCGTGTTTACTGGTCTATATACACGAATAGGATCATCGTAATAACTTTGAAAAACTTTTTCACAGAAAATATAACATTTCTCCACATATGGAGATCCATGTTTACATAATCGAGAGAAAAGTGCATCCTGAGATTTTTATTGTCCTCTTCAAATAGTTTTTTCTAACTGCGGCACAATTTTTTAATTCACTGTTTTTAATTCACCGAAAAGCTGTTCTTATAGATGCTGAAAAACTCACTCTTCAATAACATCTAATGGTGTCTTGAATGGGTTGTTTCGTAAATAATTAAATAACGTTTCATTTTCCTGCCTAGTGGTAATTGGCCATCTTCCAGAACCTTGTTTTCTACTTAAATTTTGTTCCTATCTCTATTTCATTTTAATTTTAAAAACTGTATTTCTATTCACCCCAAGACGCTCTGATACTGTTCGTATGGAGTATCATTGTGGATAATCAACAACATTGTAAAACGCGATATCTTGTTTGGATATCAATATGTCGTGGCATTTGTGTGAAAGTCGTATTACTTTTGTACTGTACTACTACTGCTGTATTGTCACTGACAATGACAAATTAAATCAATCCGTATTAAATAGCTTAAAAAATATAAAATTATCGCTTACGAGTCGTCCGGTTTTTTATGGTAAGCGAGTGTACGTCAACGTGTATTAGCTTTGGCAACCTCGACATATGCAGGCAAAAGTGAAATAGTTGGGAGTTAGTTTTTTAAAAATTGTTGCCCAAAAATTTACACTCTTTTTATAAATAAGTACTTATTTAATTTTGAAATTCAATTCTTATATTTCGTTCTTAGATTTCTTCAACGTTAGGTTAATAATTTATACAGTTCATATAATGAAATTATTCAGATTTCAAATTTTCATTTAGTTGTGTAACCTCATTGCTAGTTGTTTTGCAATTTTCCTCTTCGTAAAAATTGTCTATACTGAAAAGATTTTATAATTTGGGTAACAATATGGAATTTGACATTATAAGCTGACGTTTATAATTGACTAACAATTAATTTAAACAAGTACCAGTAATTTCCTTTTACCGTTATTCTAAAATATTACAAGGATGAATATATTTCCTTGATATTTATACAGTAACAAACAAGTAGAGTACACTTGCTGCACTAACTTTAACTTATTTTAGTTAGTTATCCAAAAATATGTATTCATACTAAATTAAGATTTTTGACTATATTTTATTTGAGCGAAGCAAATTTTATAGAAGCATGAGTGAGTATCCTGAACACTTAGCTGTGCATAATTGCGCCCTGTCATGCGGGAATGCCATTTTAAAACTGCCCGATGAACCTATCTTGTTCAAGGTGACATTACCATCAAAATTGAACCTAATTTTATAAGGAGAAACTTCTAAAAGTTTTCACTATATCCTATTATTAATTTAAAACTTAAATAGAAATGGCTTAATATTATTTGTGCATTTATACTTTAAATGGTTTTGTTATGTTATAACATAACCTCAATTTATTATTTAATTTTCTTCCAGGTCTAGATGAAGAAGAAAAAGAAGAAGCACCGAAAAGGAGTATCAAAAGACAATTATTAGATTCACTTCCAGAAAATGAAACTAGTAAGAAGATTAAATTGCAAATGGAAGAAACCGAAAAACCAGTAAAAAAAGAAAAACGCTCCATTAAATTATTAGATAGTTTTAACAAATTCATGTTAGATAAGAAACTGAAAAAATTGACTAGGTTCGAGTTGGAAGAGTTGTGTATACAGAAAATGTGCGAATGTATAGTTAACAAAAGTGAAATTGGCGAATTACGACAAAAAGTAATGATTCAGGAACAGACAATTGATACCTGGAGAAAGGAAGCAGTTGTAGTAGCAAAACAAACCAGGGATTTAAAAATTGTACATGAACGTTTAATGGCTGATCTGAGATCTATGAGGCACCAAGCCGCAAAACATTTAGTTCCTGTGAAAATTACTCGATCTGTAGGTTTACAGGCAATCATAGAGCATCCTCCTCGAATAAGGCCTCCACTGTTAACAAACGGAACAACTACCCAATCAGCAAGAAGTCCTGCAACGAATTCTAATCAGCAACAAGCTAAAACTGTTCTTCCTTCTCAAAATCGTTCCATAATTAAACCAAAGGTAGGAATTGAAATAAAATAATCTTGTTTTTTATCTATTTTAAATATATTATTTAGGCGCCTCCTCCTCGGATGAATTCAGCAAATAACAGCAGACCTCTGCAGCCAATTACACAGAAAAATAATGTAAATAATGCAAAACCAAGGCAAGCATCATCATCACCTCAACAAAAAAAAAGTGGTGATCCAAAAGCTGTCATCGATCTCACAGATGAGGATGAGAAGAATCAAACAGCAAAGCAAGGTACTGCCACAGGTCCAACTACAGTTAGGTTATTGAACAAACAAAATGTTGGGGGACCACAAAAATCACCATCTCAAACACCAAATTCTCAAAAAATTATGTTTGTAGCGCCTAATGTCCTTCAAAGAAATTCTGCTGTTATGGTTAAGATGAACTCAAATGGATTAGTTAGTAAGTGTATTTAGTACTCTTTGCTATATAAGACAGGTACCTTTAAGTTATATTTGACACAGTTATAATTTGCATGCTATCAAATGTACTAGGTTAAAATGTTTACTTCTGCTTAATTTTGTATTAATTTTTCGTGCATATTCCATCAGAATTTTTTAATTTATAAGTAATGAATAGATAAACTACTTATCAAATTACATATCTGAATGTTCTAACTCTGTGTTTCAGGTTCCCAGAATGGTATAACTACAATTCCTAATGGACAAGTTTCTGTGGTTACCACACCAGTAATGCGTTCAGTGCCCTCTTTGAAAGTTCCTGTTACATCTGTCACCACTGTACGAACAACACCACCTGCAAAACAAATATACAAACATCCCGCGCCACTGCCAGCAGCACCGAATTACCCCATTGGTAAAAGACCACTTCCTCCTAAGCCACATTTGAATCTAACTAGATCTGTGTGCGGAACGGGTATAGTTCTACAGTGGAAAATGCCTTATAAATTGGACGCTTACGAGACTATTGTTAGTTATCAGTTATATGCGTATCAAGAAACAAAATCACCTCCTAAAACAGACAATTGGGGGAAAATTGGTGACGTGAAAGCATTAGAGTTACCAATGGCAGTGACACTAACGCAATTTGCTGTTGGTAACCGATATTTCTTTGCAGTGAGAGCAGTGGATCTGCAAAAGCGGTTAGGTCCCTTTAGCGATCCGGAGAATATACTCTTGTAAAATAATGTGTAAAGTTACATAAAAAATATATAAATACAATTAATTAGCCAGCGAATGTAAGACTAATTTGAATTAATATAATGTTACAATTTGTTTGTATTATTTTAGCTGAATGTATTTAAAACATTTTATATTCTATTATTTTAAATAAAGAAAACTACGTTCAAACGATTATGAAGTGAACGACAATTATAACAAAAGATCGTAATATACAGGAAAAATGTGTTTCTAATTGGTTATTTGGAAACAATCTTAAATAGTTTTTTTTTATGGTGGTAGTTTTGGAAATCGATTTCGATTCTAGTCATTTTTTAATGGCAAAGTACACAGTACGTTCGGGCGCCGTAGGGTTAATCGATGGGCAATATTGGCAAGATATGCCCAAACCGCATATGCCGAGATATTGAACTTTGGGACGTACATTATTTCAACATTACTTCTGAAGAGGAACGTGGATGACAACGATGAACACTAGCAATAATTGCTCCTGAAACATTGTTTGGTGCAGATGGCTAGCGATTAGCTTTAATGTTGGAGACTGAATGAAATGAAATATGGTCGCTGTAGAGACCAAAAACCAGATGGTTTAAAACGACTAGCGTGCGAAATGTACTTAGTTAGCCTACATTGGCGTTTGGTATCAGTCAGACGGCAAATAAGCGATAGTGGCTATCTATAACTCCTACATATCCAAATTAGACTGCGTTTCGAATTGTCCATAACACGTTTTGTGGATATATGGAATGAGAAATCGTTTTCAATTTTCTACGCGCGCACCCAACTCATTGGCACCAAATTGATTGTGATCCTGCTGGAGGCTAAAACGAAACATAAAAAATTAGCGCGGCGTGCATGTGCATGTATGGTTTAGTTTGTGGGTTAATTCTACGTTTTCAGATAATTTCGTTTGTTGCTGTTGTCAAAGTTGATTTTCTACATTTATATACATACAGAAATACTAAATACACAAAAAGAATGCATACATAGGTATGTATGTACAATATCGTGAACACTGTGAAATATAATTTTTCTACGCATTCTATTCTATTCATTACGTTAAATGCACAATTTGGAACAGAACCTCAAAGTGCGGAATAGTTTACTCAGTGCGATTATGTTATGGAAGAGCAACTTTCCTGAGCATTAAAAGAACAACAAATTTGGAGATAGGCCACAATGTGAATTAAAAGGAAGGGAAATTTTGAATATAGTACCTAAAGAATTACCCTTCCTCCAGTAGCTATTTTTAAGAATGCCCAACGATTCTTTTGAAAAATAACAAAAGAAGTGTCTTTAATCCAAAAATATAACTCTGCGTTACTTTGGTACAATTGGCGTAAATTGTATAAACTAAATTAGAATACAGTTTTAGTTTGTCTGATATAGTTGGTAATATTTGCAGTGAATTGACAGGGGCACTTGCTTGTAAAGCTAGCCAAAGCCGATCTGGAGCAAGCCATTCCGGATCAAACTATATTTTGCGCGGCAATGTATTTCTCAAAATCTTTTGGACCCTCCTCTGAATTTAGACCGATGGGTAGGCCTCGTCTTTTGTACGGCTCTATTTACTATTATAGCGCTAATGTGCAAAGAACTATTGAACATGAAGGTTTATGAGTTTTTTTGAACCTGTGGTAGAATACGTTGTGTTGCGTTTTAGCCTTGAATCTCCAGAAGAATATATATACAAGTATGGCTTGACATATTTTCCGTCTTAATCTAAATGCTTGTATATGTAATAACATGTCTTATTTACTACCAACGATATTTTTAGTTTTAAATGGAATCGGCATATAAACTTCAAACAAATGAGTCATAGAAAACACAACAGACAAATTGAATTAAGTAATACGGGATAGCTTTTTCGAGGATGCATCGATCCTCATTTTTCAGTCGAAATGTGTGTGACTGGATGAAAATAAGAATCGACTCATTCTCAAAAGTGTAATCATATTTATTGAACAACTTATTTATATTAGTAGAGGACCAGCAGATTTTCTAACATTAATATTATGTATCCGCAATATGTCATCCAAAGCGAAATAATCCCTTAGTAAATTTTTGTTTTGTTACGATAAACTTTTTCTGACTAGGAGGGGAAATTAGAGTCTGAATTTATGTTTGTTGAGGATAACAAAGTTACACAATTGCTTTATATAAAAACATTTTTTTCCGATTTTCCTTATATCTGAAAATTATTTGTGTAAAGTATTAATGGCGCCATCTCAATTTGAGGGTCATAAATTCTCGTTACAGTTTTCTATATAGAGGGTGAGCACGATCACAAACTGCCAGAATAATGAAATTCCCGTTTTGGAGGATATGCGCATCCTTAGTTGGAGTCGTAGTTCTGTTAATAACAATACTACTGATTTATTTCCGTTCTATAGCAAATCAAAACATAAAATAGGAAAACATTCTACGATATGAGATAGACTTTCTTATGATTTCTTCTTTCGTTTTATCAGATTTTAAGGGTTTCTTCTTTGTCTTTGCTAATTTTTACGAATTCTTTTTACTTTAAAGGAAAGTGTTTTACTTTCATCTAAAATCTGATTTACTTTTTAAAATAAATGTTTTTGCACTGCAATATATCGTATGAACAGCAGCTAAAAACTATTTCCTGGATGTATCCATACTGTATCATGTATTAATATTTGCTCGGTTATACTGCAAACTAAAATCATTTATTTAGTATTTAACACTTTACACACAGAATTTACACTAGAAAAACTCCTGAAGTTATACACTCCATTGGATCGTCACCACAAAAGAAAATCCAGTCCGAATACATTTTATTGCAGAACGAGAATACTACCAAGAGAGAATCGACTTCTTTTGGGTGACAAACACTGTTATCGATAAAGAACTTACCGAACTTACTTATATCATTAAATGTGAAAAACAAAAATCTGAAGCGAATTTACAAAATCATTTTGCACCGCGAACGTAGAAAATGTGTGTAGATTTAAGTTTTAACGCCGAGATCAACAATCCGGGAAAATTATTTCTGTTTATATAAAAGAATTGCGATATTTGTCTGAAGAATGTGGTTGGCAATCAGACCATTTACCTGGTGTATACGCATAAAAAAATGTAAAGTGTTAGCTTCGTTACAAATAGGACCACATTGAGAAAAGTTGTTTCCGAATGGCAAAACGAAAACGCACAACTTTCCAAATTTTCCAAAGTATTGTAAACTTTCCAAAGGTTTTTGAAGTACGCGATCGCGGATGGTTGTCGAATGTATTAAATAACGTAAAAATTTAGAATAAATGTATATGTAAATTCGTTCCGTAAAAAATAGAAGTAAACTTGCCGCGCGATCAGACAAGAGAGCTTTTAGTGACAATCCATTCGGTTCTACATGCATTGAGTGTTATGCTTCGCGATTATTAAAATATGATAATGCTTCGTTAAGTTTCTATTTTGTTTTTAGCAAAATGTTGCCCAAAAGGCGTGAAGATAGCTCTGGTTGTAGTAGAGGGTAACTGAGCTAGTTCTATAGGGCGTAATTGATTTCCTGCGCTAGTTCTGTCGTTTTTGTATACTAATACCCCGTGAAGTGTTTAGCACGGATGCCGAAGCATATAAGGGACTTCCGGGGATTTTCGAAAGTACTGTCCGCTTCTAAGGACAAAGTGGGCAAAGAAGCCCATGGACTAGTGGAACAAGGGGCGTTTGAACCTATGGCGTACCCAAAGTGTTGTACTCCAATTATTATTGTTTCGACCGAAAATGGTAAAATGTGGATTTGTGGTAATTACTCCTAACACTAATGCGCACAGATGTCATATACACTGTGTACATAAAGCAAGGAATTCATTCGATTAAAACTCAGGGCATTTTCTTTCAGAAAAATGATCGGACACGTGTGTTATTTTTTAAGGCGCACTTTTTGAGATTAAATTGAAAGGTACAGTGTCTCCCAAAATTGAGATACGACCCCTAAGTTATAAACTAAATTTTCAAATGAGAACCCTAATTTTTTGTTGCATTTAAAGATACTACGTAAAATTCTGAGTATTTTTCATGTAGCATATCCTATGTTGATATTCAGCTGTTTTCGAAGAAATTGCGTTTAGAAAAATATTGCTACTACTACTATTTATGGTAAAAGATAACATAAATTAATAAAGAACAATAATTATTTAATTAGTTAAATGCTGAAACTGAAACCCTTCTTGTGCACAGCAGTATCCCAAACGATCGATAAATTTATACTGGAGCCTATTTATTGTTTCTTGACTAATGTTAGCACATTCTTTAATTCTAGTTTTTAAGTCGTCAAGCGATTCAGGTTTAGCTTTGTATATAACATTCAACATCAACAGATGACCCCACAAAAAAATAATCCAAAGGCTTGAAAATGGGAGACCTCATTTGCAAATTACAACTTAGTGGTCTTATCTCAGTTTTGGGAGACCTTGTACATTTCTATTTAATCTCAAAAAATACGCCTTAAAAAAATAATTCACGTGTCCGAGCATTTTCTGAAAGAAAATGCCCTGAATTTAATCGAATTTATTCGTTACTTTATGTACCTAGTGTATATACAGGGTTAGTAAAAAGTCCCGGAACGGTCGATAACTGTTATTTGAAAATTATGATTTCTGAAATTTGGTATGGGGGTATAGTTAATATAAATGCATTTTATGCAATATAGTTAATACTTTTTTCACTTTCGGTTTAATCGGCAATACGTCCAACTCATAATTTTCAAATAACAAAGTTATTCCACCGTTCCGGGACTTTTTACTAACGCTGTATATGGCGAACAAGTGTTTATTAAATTAGATGTTGCTCAAGCGCTACAATTAAGAGAAGACAAGATGCGGCAGTCAATCGTGGCTCATAATGATGATGACTTCAGGTGTAAGAGACTACAGTTTTGTATGGCAATGTTTCATGCATTTTAAACTTGCAGGTATTTATGAAATGTTGCCCTATTATGACGTTTTAATAGTAGGAATCTCGGACAATGATTTGGAAAATAAAGTGCATGTTGTGCTGTAATGATTCTGCGAAGATGGATTAGGTTTGCGCAAAGATAAGCATATTTTCGTCTGGAGAATTCCAAATTAACTGTGATACAGTGCGAAAATAATTATTCCACGTTAGATATTAGTACCAAACCTTACATCAATTGAACTAGTTTGTTTTTGCGATGCTTCACAACAGACATACATGTGCATTTATGCGGGTAGTATTGATGAAACTGAAAATGTTACTATTGAATTTTTGTAAGCAAATACGAAGGTCGTACTTTTAAAAATACTTACCATACACAGGTTGGAGTTACTTAGTGCAGAGCTTCTAATTACTCGAAAATACCTATCACTGAGCATCAATTGTCGTATTGGTCGCATTCAAAAATTGTTCTGGTGTAGTTAAAAAGGATGCAAAGTTTATATACATTTATCAGTAACAGGGTTGCGAAATTACAAGAGCTTATCTATCCAAACAAATGGCAGCATGTGGTCGGCTGAAATTGCATCACGTAGTTCATTAATTTCATCATTTACTTACTGCGCAACTGTGGTGGCATGGATCATCGTTTTGTCTCTACCTAAGGAAGAGTGAAATCGTATACTCTATTATATTTGTAAGAAATCTCAAAACGGCCAAAACCGCAGAGGAAAACCAGCTGCCTAGATACGTCTGAGATGCATAATTACTCATCATTAGCACCATTTCTAAACGAAGATGGACTTGTGCATGTAGATGGTCGATGCAGGTCTATTATATGACGGGAATCCTGTACTTTTGACAGGAAAACAACACTTTACTGGTTTGATTTTTGAAGAAGAAGATAAATGATTACTACTACTGGACCTCATCAATTATTGAATCATATATAAGACAACATAACAATTCCCACTTTTGGTTTCCAAGTTAGTAAACAAGTTTCCAGAAAATGCATAAAATGCTTTAAATTCAAAATTTCAGAGGTATTCGACAATGCAGGTATCGATTTCACAGGTCATTCTTGGTGAGAGATCGAAAGAGACATGGATCACAATTGTTAAAGTCATAGATTTGCATATCTGTATGCATATAATACGTTTTCGTCGATTTACTGTTTGACGAGGCACATCTTCAAAAATGTGGCCTGACAATAACCAATTTTCTTTAAGTCAGTTCTCAGTTCTTTAAATTAGCAAACTCAGAGATATCAGACACATGTAGCTGTGAAGGGATTCAATATAGTTTTATTTATTATTGAAGATTATTTGGATTCATCATGGTGTGTATTCAAAATAAAACAAGTAAATCTTATTTCATATTTCAGAGGACTTCAGAAATGAAAATTGCATATTTTATGGTCAGCAGCGAAACACAAAGGGAAGTAGAAACAGGACATGAAGATTTAGAATTGCAATTAAGTCTTAGTACATGATGAACATGAATGAATAGTAAAAGAGAAAAAAACTGAACTTCAAACAAAAAGTGACGAAACATTGCAAAACAGACATGCACTCAACAGGTATGGATAAATGGATGCTGGCCGACATGCTAACTTGGTCTACCCGCTACAGTATGTTACGTCGTTTGCCGGTGGGAATTGTAGGTCGGTAATCACCCTGGATTGTGCTGTGTCGAAATAGTGGACGGTCGTATATTTACTCGCAATATTTTAATTTCAACCGTTTTTTGACGGAGCGTCATGTTGAGTCATGACGGGTAAGTGTGCGATAATCTTAAGGTTGCTTGCACCAGCAAAAGAGCGGGCAGCTAACAAATCTGTTGCCAATTTCCAAAAAACCTAGTTACGGAAAGGTACATTTCATCCATTCTCGATGTATATAATTTTTTCTAAATGGTAAGCTAAGTAAGTTAAGCCACTTATCCGCTAACAAACCTTGTTATACATATAAATAAAATGTAAATAAAAATAATATCATCGGTTTTCAAAGATTGATCATTTATTGATCAGTATAACTTAAAGAAAACAAAAAAAAAATGCAATTTCTAGATATTGCTTTTATTATTATCTTCTTTTGAGTATTTATGGTTAAATTAAAATTAAATACAGTATAATTTAATTAATCGAATTTTTTATTTACTTGTTTTTCGACGTTGTGCATTTTTTAGAGTATTCTTTTTTTGGGAATTTTCAAAGAAAGTACTTTTTAAAGTAAATTTTACGAAGTAATTCATAATATATACTTTTTATTTTACTCCGCTATCCGAAATCTTGAATCCGGATTCTTTATTCGATGGAATCCATTATATGATAACATGGATCAAGCCATTCTCTGATCATTTTTCCGAGCAAATGCATACGCGTACGTAATTATCAAGCAATGATAACCAGATTTATTGAACACCTTTGTAATGAAAATTCACTTTGAATTGTGCCAATGGAAACTTATTGTAGAATAATAATCGATCATCAATTTATTACATGACTAGCAATGCTGAAAAGATATTTAGTCATATTTACACTGGAGAGTTGGTGTTATATTGTGCTGAATATTATTGTTTTTTTGCATTGTTATCTAATGTTTCTCATACCAATGTGTATCGTGTTCACATATTTATACACGTCATCAAGGACAAATGGTGTTACCTGTTGGATAACAAACATTATTTGCAAATGAAACTGCATTTAACACTTAAGTCACAAGCAGCTTTTTAGGAAATTCTTGAATTATTAATTTATTATTATTATTATATAATTATTATAACAATTGTTGATGGCACATCTATTTTGTTCTTTTGTTCTTAAAAAGTTCTAGGTAAGTGTAATTCGTGTAGTGTTACATATCGGAAGGCAGGGCGAATTGTGCGCAGGAAATTTTGGCGATATGTAATAAAACAAAAACTCTTTGGATTTAACAAATACATTCATATTTATTTATATGCAATACAAAGAGAATCAATTCATATATTTCTATTAGAATATATTTATAATATAAAACAATTCCGGTATCTATTATTTACAGTATTTGTACTCTTGAGCAAATACTTGTATTGCATTGTATGTGTGTTTAAAAAAAATAAGACTATTGTACATTATCGGTTGAGCATTAGTAACTGTATTATATTGTAATGGCAACGTTGAGGTGGCTTAGTAGTAGTACAAGTGTATAATATTCTTAATTAATAATTAATGTCGTATATTTCATTGAAATGATTCTCTTGAAGTGATGCTGGACGCAAAACAGTTTCGATTTTTTTAAAAACACATATTTATATACCGTTCAATCAATATATTTTTTGCTCTTTCATATAATGAGAGTAATAATAATGATAATAATAATTAATTGTATGGAGATTGTCTCACAAAAACATAAGTTAGAGCATTTATTATTATAAAACACTAAAAACGCCCGAATTATATTCACAGATTCACACCATTTCTAAACTCAAAAGAAAAACATTTACAAGTCAACTCTCTCAAACTACTCGACTCTTATCTTTTTCTCATCATTCTCATTTAACCCTGTTCAATAATATCCCAGTCTTTTAACGAATCTCTCAAATCTCACTCTTTTGTTACTTACTTTCACTAATTTAAAAATTTTTGATTTTATTCAGATCGAGCTAATTCTATATTATACCGTAGTACACTGTCACGTGGTGTGTCTATTTATTGTAGAAAGGTGGAAAATATGGCAAATTCTTGAAAGTTAATTGAAGTGGCCAAGTGCGATTTACATACAAATTCGAGATCATAATGTAATCAATATTTCAAAATTTACCATATTTTTTTGCAGTGAAAGAGTGAATGAAAAAAACCGTCAGTCTTTAAAGAATTAAATCTTACCAATTTAGTAGCTAGAATGGATTACTATTAATAGGAATGTTCACTGTTATAAAGGAATAATACAGAGTCAGTATTTAGTTCCTTTTCTACAAGAAATAAACATAGAGTACGGTTATATCGGATTTGATTTTTAAGGTATCCATTGAAGAGCATCGATCTTATGTGAAACATACATATTATTTACATATCAATATACAATTTCTTCCACATAATATGTTATACATATCTATGCAAACATGTGTAAAATACATAAATGCAGTAACCCTTAAAAAAAATCGGACATTTCTATAATTGGTTGTGAAGTACCTATTCTTAAACTATGGCACTTGGTTATTTGAAAACTTGTTTCTGATATTGTGATGTTGTATGTTTTTACGGTAATAGTAATGGTTTTCTTTCTTCTTTAACATCTTGCGATATATCATTCTCTGTTTTGAAACATTTATTTCTCCTCTTGTTTTTAGAATTCACTCCGGGTTACGGGATCTATTAGACATTATGTACGACTATTTACGTATAACATACACTAACACAATGTTGCAGTTACTACAATAATCACTATTTTTCGAAGTTTAATTCTTATGTCGTTTTTAAGGTGCGGTAATACTTTAACATATTACTTGTACGTGGTTTCCTTATTTATTTTTAGTTTAGAGTAGTTGAACTACATTTATGAAATTGAAGAATATACACGACAAAGCGTTATTTTTGACGATTCATATTAGACATGCAAAGAAGAGATATTACTTCGAAGTAATTATAAATTTAACGGGCACTGAAAAATACAAATAACCACTTAATTTCCCATAATGTTGAGCGTAGGGTATATTCGAGCGCTCTAGAGCTAATCGATGATACCCGATCGTGCTATGAGCTTGTTCGCCATGCGCCCGCCTCTTGCTTCCCATGTCCGAAAATTGCCGACTACTACATGTGACTCCCTTGGCAACGAACAATCCGCATATCGGTGCAAAATCAATTCTAGTAAGTGTTTAATCTTAATGAAAAAATGACGACCGTAAACGTAATTACACTTTATTTCTGAACAGTCTAGTTCCGAAAACTAGTCGTTAATTCAAGTTATTATTCTAATACCAACTCCTTGGTAGAGTATTTAAAATTTCAATAAATCTTATAGTATATGGTAAAATCTCTTCGATGCAAAAAATACCTACATTAGTAATCCAAATACACATTTTATGTGTATATACATTGAAAATATTGCACATTTTAACAAATTCGTATACTTGTTTTTAATTTAGCTTATATATATTTACAGGTATGTACGGCAATAGGAATCATCAAAAATCGTTACGTGCTTTTGCGTTTGGTAATTTTACTCCATCTATATTAATTTACAACGTAGATATAAGAGAAAAAAGTATGAACTTCTAAACATTGCACTAATTAAAGATTAATAAAAAAAGGCTGTTTTTCTTTTTACTTCAAGTAACAAAAACAATTCGACATTATTATAGTACAAAACGATTTGCCCAACTGGGATATCACATCATTCTCGTAAAACACATGTTCTTTGTAAATATACATAAAACTGTAACATACTTACAATGCTTAAAAACTATTTAAAACGTATGTAATTTATATATATTTACACAAATTGGCTTAAGAACTAATTAAATGCTATCACGTTTTATAAGTCTTATAGCTCAACGAAAATGTTTTTGGCTGCTACAGCCAAAAATTTCTTAATATTAATTTAATAATTATTTTTATTATTTTTATTTTAAAAAAGAGGCCTCCACACCCAAACAAAAATTATACACGAAAATAGGTTTTTATATTACATTATAAAGATGAGACTTTGGAATTTGATTCATTTGCAATAAAAAAGTATAATCGTATACAAATATATTTTTAAAAATGAAAAAAAAAAAAATATACACATAAAACAAATGTACACTTATCGATTTGGTTGCTCATGGTAGAATTTTTGTCTTGAAAGTACAAGAATCTAAAATTATTATTGTACATATAAACAATGACATAAATCTAAAAGAGAAGTTTAAAAAATTATAGTTGGTTACGCTTTATTTACTTATATAGTATAGGTAATGTATATTGTTAATATATGCAGTATAAAAAAGATAAGATCCTTCTGTAATTAATTATATATTATGTTTGTTCCTCCTGTTAACTAACGACATATACATACGACATATTACTAAGAATAATATTGCGTGTAGTTGTAAAAACGAATATAATTAATTATTATCACAATTGATAAGTTCTGTTGATTATTGTTGAGTGTGTATTGCGGTGTGATGCCATACCTTTGAAAGAGGAATTTTCATAGTTCCAAACTTAACTTGAAATTATTGCGTAACCACCTCCTATTCGATATTGTACGAATTTTATTTGGTGAAATTCCTGGAGGCTGTTTTGTTAAAGATGTGGTTATAGGAATTAATTAGATTGCTTCGACTACTTCGCTTTTATATCTAATTTGAAAAAAGAATTTTGTTGAAGTAGAAATTAAAACAAAGTATTGTCGTTTACAGTAATTATTATAGGATAACCTAAAAATATTTGCAATTTCCCGAGATGATTGTCCACAGTGCGATGCAACAACTAAATTGTGATTACTTGATAACTTCTTTTAATACCTTAAACGATGCAGTACGGACTTGTAATGGCTATCTTAATACTTAAAAACTTCTGATAACAATTTTTAGCAGATATCTACTTTTTTATGAAATTAAATACATTTATTTGTAATCAGTGGCGACGTAAATGGAAGATCAATTATAACGCTTCAATTTTCTCGTGTACTTGCGATGCTTAGTACAATATACGCGATACGCAACGGAAGTGTAGCTTAGCAGCCACACTGCACCAGACGCCGTTGCTGGTAGTTAACTAATTATCTCAAGAAAAATCAAACAAACGGCATTATATTGGCGAAGTTACTGTACCATGTATATAATTTAGTCCCTTGCTAGGAAATTCTTATTATAGGATTTTCTCCTTATTGTCTTATTTCTTTGTTAAGTATGAACAAACTAATAAAAACCAACAGCTTTATTCCAGCAAAAATTGCAAAATTGTCAGAGCCAGTCATATGTTATGAAACATTCAGAAAACAGTTCGGGATTTTTTTAGCCAATCCAATCTCGTCTGATTAGTTTGTGATTTTTGCCGGAACATACCTAAGATCTCACTTCCATTGCTCTTTCTACTGATGAGGGCAAATTTAAAATCGGCACAATAATATAAGTAAATATAACAAATACTAATCAACGCAAGCAAAGAAAATACGAAAATAAGAATTGCCAAGTAAAACGCGACATTAATTCATATGTACGGTACAGTAACTTAACAAATGAGCCAGAAATCATTTCTTTTCTCAATTACTTGAATAACTATGAAGAAGTGTAAAGTTGATAAACTATTGCAGGTAAGTATGGCATATGGTTAACGGTGTTCTATTTAAGCTAAACAAGTTATTAGCGATAAAATTTTGTCCACATTGGTAATGTATTTAAAAACGGTATTTCAGAATGGTAGTGAGATGTTGCATGCCACTAGTTGTCTGCAAGGGATTCGATCAACACTGCTAGAATGTAAACAACTTTATTAAACAATTCCAAACCAAACAAATTAAATAAAATATTTGATTTATTTTTAGGTAAAAAATGATATAGTATCAATAATGTTTCACTTAAAAAAGAGCTATCGTACGAGTGCATGTTTAACAGATTTAACAAATCAAACATAACCTGTGAAAAAGTGTACATTTAATTTATTATTTTTTGTCTTATTTTTTAGTAAAAATTTTTTCTTTAAATAAATCATGGTTCGATTAAAACGGCATTCGGCATTAATATTAACGCAGATAGAGAACAAGTATGTGAAATGAGTTTTGATGGGAATAGCAATAATTTAAAATATCTGCTACTGGAGTTCGAAGACAAGTCTGCTATCTTTCTATACCTCAAAGACACAGTAATGGTAAATAACGAATGAATCAGCAGAGTTTGCTGTTAAATTGCAAATCCTAAATGCCAAAACAGATTTGGCTCTCGACAAGAAAAACTTCTTAAACTCAGGATTTTCAGATAGGATGCAGGATTCTGGATAATCGCTTACTTCAACTACACCATCACCACCACCAGCTAATAATATGTAATTACATGTTAAAGTATGTCTATAATCTGTTAATAAATATATTCTTAGTTGCACCACATTATAGATAATCGTACTGCAAAGTTATAAATATTTTTAAATTATACACTAATAATTACTATACCGGGTGTTGTGAACATGTTTCTACAGCTTTTATTAAATTGTTGGTTTCTTCACAATTTTAAAGAGAAATTTCTTTTTTTTTAGCAGTAGTTACGGCTATGATTTTGAATGACATAAAAACCAGAATATTTCATTCAATAAAGAATGTTTACGTGAACGAATAACGTGTCTTCATCATTTATGATTTGTTAATTATTTTGTAGATTATTTTGTTGTAATATCTTTTTATATTCATTCGCTATATTATGACGCTGTATTTTCTCTAATAATAATAATAATTATTATCATTAACCTCTAACTAACAAGTTTAAATTGTTGATGGTACCGATTGGTTTGTTTTCATATTTTACGGGAAATAAATCTCTTACTCTTCTGGAACATTGTTACACTGAGTCCTATCAATATTAATAAATATATTTTATTTGGTTTTAACCAAATAAGTTAGGCTGGTACTTGATGTTTATAAACGATTTATGAGAAACAAAAAAATCATGGTTATTGTTACTAATTAGCAAAAAATTCAATTTCTTTTTAAAATTGTGGGGAAATCGAAAACTTAATGGAAATAGTTCTGTATGTAATATTTCATTTTAAACAACTTTACCCCCTAAATAGAAATCACATATAACTACATTACAGGTTATATCCTTATGTTCACTCTTGACCATCAACACCCAATAGACTTCCTGAATTTTCATTTGATATTTCAGAAATGTAATGTTATATTAGCAGTTACCATCAATGATCAGAAAACTACCTTGTATTCAAAAGTATGAAACCAGACAAGATTGGTTCTATTACTTTGTTTCGGCACTATTAACAATCACAATTACACAAAACGCTTTAATATATTCACTTTATTTATGCATTCTACTACTTATATGATTTTTATTGTGTGTTATGTTAATTTATATATGTATGCCTGTATATAACAATTACTAAATATTTTTGCTTGCTGTAGGTACATGTTTCATTAACATTTGTGTAAATGTAATTGCGATTAGAATAGGTACAGTAGGTGTGTAGACCCTGTATAAAAAATGAGTATGATTGGCTATTATTATACCTGTATATAGCATATAGATATATGCGTATAAAAACTGTAGAGAATAAAAACTTGAGTTGTTGAGATGGCGATGGCTGCTGTCTTACGTATATATATATAAAAAATTTATTCGAAATTATGAAATGTAGTAATGAAATAAATTCTTTAGACCATGCATATATGTACCTGTTCTATTTTGTTGTGGGGAAGCTCAAAACAGGTAAAAACAATAGATTCATACACACTGTGTTTTATAAATTTGATTAATTTAAGAAAAGCGAGTAATATTGGTCCCTCACTCTATGCTACACATTATTTTTAAATATTAAAACAATTGTTTTTCTTTCCAGAACTACAGATGTAAATACATATTAAGCATTTTAAAAGCTAATGCTTCGAATTCTACTCCGATTTTATTAATTTATGTTTATCCTTTTTACATTTACATAGGATAATATTTTAATAAAGTTTGTGTTGCACTGAGCGCCAGAAATGTAAACACAGAAAAAAAAGAAACATGTGCACACAACTCAAAATTAACTATTAATCAGTGAATGGATATAGTTGTTGTAAAATTGATAGTAATCCAATCAGTCATGTATTGAAATCTAGCACGCCGATAAAACATTACGATTTATATTAAGTTACACATTTATATTTATTTATGGGATTTTTGTTGTTATTTAAGATTTTGTATCTGGGGAAAGACTTTGTTTGGCTCTGTTCCGCCGCACCTCTTTAAGCATTCTTGTAACTTCCCTGAATAGATACGACATAAATGTGTTTGTTGTTAAATATACGAGTGCGTTTGCTTACCTTTACAAATAATCTAATATTTTTAAATAATAAACAAAACGAATTTATTGAAAAATTATTATGATGTAACTGCTGAACCAGAAAGTAAACTTTATTACATAGAAAAAAAATAAGAAACAATATTCAAATGAAAATAGAGGACAGTAGGAGAGTAAGGGAGAAAATTACAATGGTCGCATAAACGAGCAGAGATAAATTGAAAGAATGCCTGAAGTGGTCACACTAATTACGATGAGACATGGCATATATAAGACTTTAACACCCAAACTTATCTCGCAAAATTCAGAAACATAAAAGTCAAATTAAAATAAGCTGTTTAATGGAAGCTATGATGTTATCGTCTTGTTTCGTAGCAATTTTAATTCGATTTTTAAGGAGTATGGAACAATTTTGAATTTTCTTTAGCTCAAAACATTGTCATGGGAAGAATTAATCTATGTATTTATAATTTACAAAGCAAGGCGATTGGCAAAATTATCAGCAGACAATTTCACCTATCGTTAAAAATACCGAGAAAAGTATTGTATTACCCTACTTGTGTTTTCTCCGGTTGGTGAATTTACCGATTGTGTGCGTGTAACCTTTTCATGTCATTAATTTTTTTGATAGATAATATTTTGTAGGTGCGAGAAGAACGAAAACAGTATATGAGTAAGTACTTTAGTAATAACATATCTATTTAAAGCTGTAAAACAACTTTAAGATTCATTAACATTAAAAATTGGTTTCGGCAATTGCATAACTGGATTATGAAAAAATAATGAAAACAGGTTTTAAGTAACAAGAGAAAATACATTTCGAATATATTTTATAATTAAGGAAATCAGTATATTACTGCTCAAAAAGTAGTTTGCTGATGACGAATCGACAGATAATTTTCGTTTGAGTTAACATTATGAAGTCCATGAGACAGAGACATTTAATATATTGTTATGTGTAACTAATTTGGGTTGGAACTGATACAATGTCGAGGAAAGCCGTTTTCAATTGTCTTTTTCAACTCAGCACTAGCTAAAGTAAAAGTCGTCAGTAATCACTCAGCAAATAATAATGCGCAACGATCGCAATAAAAGTTCTAATCGACTGAGAACTAAAAAGTTCCTTTCTATAAAACACTTTTATACAACACTAGAATCTTGCACAGCTTTTTGAATATGCATGGTCTAGTTTACTTAGCCAATTTTGTATTATAGATGAGTAGAAACAATTTTCAAAATCAAACATAATAATAATAGTAACAAAAATCACTTCGCTCCTCTTTTTCAATCTTTATACTTTACATTAAGAGATCACATAATAGTTATATTCTATCACTACAACAATAATAATTAATAATGGTAATAATATAATATGTATACTTAGAAATATCTATAAGTTACTTTGAAATATACATATTATATTATTCGTGTTCTTCTTATTTTTATTATTCTGATTAAAAATATTGCCACTAAGTGAACAGGACACGTTTCGAATATTTTTAAAATACTTTTACATATGTTGTATATATATATATATATTATTTAAATATATATATATTTATTTATTTCTTAGATATATGTATACTTATCTTGCGAATATGTTTTCTTTCTTTCTATTACATTCCTTGTTTTTTTTTTTAAAGCCCGGTTCTAATATTTACTCCATTCTTCAGCACCATGTGAAAATCACTCAGCAAAAAAAAAGAATCCGACTTGTCGATGGGATTTAATTAAAAGTGCGTTTTCGTTAATTAAAGTTTGGAAAAATATCCTCATTTTATTTCTCCTTGTTTGTCTATTAGCTCCAACAAGAAAAACTATTCTTTCCTGGTTCGTTATATTATATGTCTATCGTTATTCAGTTCTATTTTGCGTTTTTATTTTGTGTACGCTACTGGTAGGCAATGGGTCACCCAATACAGGGACCCAATTGCCAACCGGCCGTTAGTCACTGAGCCGGAAGTCCATTAGGTGGTTTGAATTCTGGTGTAGCGCTCGGAAATTGGCCGACACTCGTCGGCGGATTGAAACTTGGCGCGTAGCATTGTGGGAAGTATAATTCGGGTTTGACTACTGTCGTGGGTGTTAAACCCCTCGGTAGCATTCCATTTGGGTGTTTGCTGTCGGAACTCGTGGAATCTCGGCGGTTCTTTGCTGCATGGGGATTCATGTGGTTATCAATGTGTTTCTTTACTTCCGGTTCTGTCGCGAACCTTCTCCTACAGTTAGGCATTGGACAACAGAACGGTCTATCGCCTTGGTGTGTTCGTGTATGTTGATCGAGTATTGCTTTTTGTCGAAAATCTTTTCCACATTGTGTGCACTTATACGGTTTCTCACCGGTGTGGATTCTTAAATGTTGATTTAGAATTGTTCGTTGTCTAAAGTTTCTTCCACAATAAACGCAACCGTACGGTTTTTCGTTTGTGTGGATTCTTAAGTGTTGCGTGAGATGTGATTGTTGTCTAAATCTTTTTCCACATTCGGGACACGGATACGGCCTCGATTCGATATGTATACACCCATGTTGTAATAAAGTTGATTTCTGCTTGAACTCCTTCTGGCAAATAGGGCACCTAACGTATAGAGGCATTCCGGCTGATCTACCGTGCTGTATTACATCCGGTAATTTCGAAGTGCCTTTGTTTAGGTACTGTAGGGCACCAAAATTAGCTGTTGAACCAAAAACACTGTGATTCATTCCTTTGTTGTCCTTGAAGTAGGCTGGATACTGAATGTTGCCAGCGACGCTGTTTGGCGAGAAGCAACCACCTCTTTCGTTCTGAGAGGTAGCATCGCCATCACCGTACGTGGAAGTAACTTCTTCCTTTCCGTCTTCCGTAGGGAATGGCACGTCTTGTGGCCATAGGGTTGGATTGATGCCATTTTTAAATACCAGATGAGGACTTACATCTGAAAAGATGAGAAACTATTGAATTACACTGAATTATAACTTGTAATCGCTCAATGAACTCAATGAAGCAAAAAAGTTTTAATGCACTTCGGGACAACATCCCTTCATATCAGGAATGTAGTAAAGAATCATGAATATGAGGGCTGTAAACTGTGTTAACGCAAAATATTAAATCATCGTCTAAGTAATGAAGTGTGGCCTGAGTATAGTACGTTGAGCGTTTTGCATGGCAGTAAATACACGTTGGCACTTACCGTCCGGCAAAACGCTCAACTCTCCGCTTTATTGCCCTATACTTTAAGGTGTTTAGCAAAAATAATTGCCATTTCAAATGGTATAATTTGGGGAAAATGAAAAACTGGAATCAAGAGGTGTTTCTGTGTCCATTTCGTTAAAAAGATATTGTAAGTAATAAAATTCGATTATTTAATTATTATAACCAAATGTACTCTTCGTTTAAGTTACGCGGTACTGTATATTCGGTAAGACGTCAAGCAACACGATGTACGTGCATATCAGTGCACTGCAAGGAATAGCGGATAGCGGAAGTAGCTCGTGGAAATGTTAGGAGTAATTTTAAGAAACACCTATACGTAAAAACGAGACGCACATAGTATAAGGTTGAGACAGTAAATATTTTATATTTTCAGAGTGTCTTTCAAAACGACTTGCATATATAAAGTCACCTTGGAATTGAATTTTTACACTGAAAGTGATCTAGAATACCACAAAGAAAATATTAGTGAGGTAGAAGGTGTTAATACAGAAGATCTTATAGATCGTCGGAAGATACGACAATGACGTTGTTCCAACACTGCACAACCAAGAGTATAATGTTACTGACCACCACTAAAGCCTGATCAATAGGAGGAAGGCGTCAAAACTTGAAAAGGAAATTTGGTGTCATTTAATAGTCATTCAATAATTATTTGGATTGCTTTGTTACAGTTGATGAAACGTAAGTTTATTACTTTCAAAGTGCCGAAAGACTTTTCAGCTGGAGTACGCTTTAATTTTCGTTTTAGTTATTGAACATATTAAACGTTAAGCTTAAACTAAACTCAGGCACAAAGACAAAATTGTTAGTTCCTGGTTTAAATAGTATTTGGCGCCTCATAACTATAAGATAAGGTACTTTTCGGGTTCAGAGTAACGCCTAAGAATAGGATAAAGGTATGGTCCATTTTTTCCTACAAAATTTCCACAATTGTCTGAAATGTGGATAAACAATTACAAGCCAGTATTATCCAATATTAACCAGTTATTTTTTTTTGAGGTGTATACAATTTGGAGATACAGTAAGTTTAAATTTGGCAAAGTTTTTTAGATTATGTGTTTATGAATTCGGAGAGAAAATTAGCCTGCGACAGATGACGCGCAAGAAAGATTAAAAAAAAACGGACAATGGTGATTTTTTCATTTAGTTCATCTTTATTTGCCTTTGGAGAGAAAAACTAAAGGCGCACTCTCAGGGCCCCTTTCAATTTTCTAATGATGTACTTGGAATGTTTATTTGACGTTCTATTGCTTCCCGGCTACCCTCAACTTTGTTATTTCTTATCGTTGGATTTTATCACCTTTGGCCAGATGTCTTTTCTAATGTTGACAGCATGTTGACAAAAGTTTCTGATATTTAACGAAAAATACATTTTTAATTAAAACATTTTAACAATTATCGCTCATTAAGAGAAAAATTCCGTTTACCAACAGAGAGAGAAATAATATATTTTAAGATATTTTTTTAAATTTGTATTACCGAACCGAAATACAACAATAGTGAGTACAAGATATTTATAGTTGCATCTTGAATAACAGCAGTCACATCGTACCATTTTACAAATACCTTTACAGATGATTTGGTTATTCGAAAGAATATTAATAATTATATTTCGAATCTTATATTCGTAAAGATTGAGAAGTATTAGCAACATAACTTCAATATCTATACCAAAGCTTTAAAGAAGAGAAACAAACACTGAGATTAAAGTAATGATTATAAGCAAAGATAATCAAAGAGTAAATATTGTTATTGACAGGAGCCAAATCGAATAAGTCGAGCACTTTAAATACTCGGGCATTTGGTTGCAACGTGATGATAGTCAAGAAATGAAAATCAATAGGAGAATCTAACCACTACTCGCCAATCAATCACAGTTTGATAACAAATTTCGTAGGAAAGTCAAATAACAACTCCAATAGAAGTGAAGATTTTTGAAGGCGGGATCACTAACAACAAAATAAAATCAGGAATTCAAAATATAGAAATGAAGTTCTAGCGCAATGTTGTGGACCATAACTAGACGTGGTACTTCTACCGGGTTACCGTATGGCTTTTTAAAATTTCGTCGTATAGTACTGTATCTAGGAAAATTATTTGTGACAGCCTAGTACAATCCCGTATTTGTAATAAAAGAATAAGAAATAAAGGCAGGCTTCATCATAAGTAATTGTTGTAACAGTGGGTAATTTTGATGAACGATCGTTCAGATTGCCAGCGTGTTGCAATCATATTTAGTTAGCAATCGCCATATTTGCAAGCACAGGAAATGTATCCTTATGGCTGTCACTTAGTATGACCGATACTTATGTAAAAACTTCAGCTAGCAGCAGGTGTCGCGATCAATAAACAGCTACACCAATCGTAAATACGTTTATTTCGATGGACTCAGCCAATACAATCTCATTGACATTGACAATTGCATTTGCAAATTTTTATTTAGTCGGGTGATTTAACCTTCTAACGATTCCGTGTTTCTTGTGACTACTCATTAGTTTTTTTAAGCTTATTTATGTCTTTTATATTTCTTGGTTAACTTGTTTAGTTCACTTAATAGCATTTGTGCGTAAATATCAATTATTATTACGAATTTCACGTTTACTAGGTATATACCAATTTCATAATGATTGTAGCTGTGGTGTAGACAGATGGACTTCAATTCGAGCAACTAAGATGATAACATACAATTTAATTATAAAATCATTACTTTTATAATGGAATAAAATGTTTGTTACTATCATACATACTCGACGTATTGAAATGTTGCAGTTTCTTTCAAATGAATATTGTGAAGAAATTTTGCACGCTACAATATTTTAATACTAAGTATTTATTGACTCAATATAAAGAATATCATTTTTATATACCCTAGAAATACAATACTGTTAAAAAGTACCATTATACTTTTACTTGAACAACATGAATAAAATCAGAGATGCCAATAGCCTGGGCTTTTTTGTATACGTAGTTTCTGCAGCATTTCGATTTCCTGAAAACATTTATTACACTAGCCCTTTTTCCTTTCAATGTGTTTTAGGTGGACAAGCTGTTAAGAAAATAACGGCTTTTTTCTTAAATCGAATTCTGGCGACGTTACAGCGTTGTTTTGACTAGGCATAAGAATATATACTTAAGAAAGCAAATATGGATATATACTTATAGGTTTATACATTAAAATTATCAATGATAAATTTGCCATATTGAAAAAAAGGAAAAAAACGAATTTTCGTAAAAGTCTTGGTAAAGATAAAAAAAAATATTTTAATTATAAAAAAATGGTAAGTAATATAAGCGGTAGTGGTTTTGTTCCAAAAATCAAAACCAGAAATCCCGAAAAAAGAGAGATTTTAAAGCAAATTGAAAGCAATCGGTTAAAGAAGGTAGAAGAAACAACATCGTCGCAATTCCAAGTAATTTTATTAGCAATTTCAAAGAACAAGATCTATAATTAACCTCCGAGATAAGGAAAAACGGGGATTAGTGATACCGAAGTTGCGGAGGTTCTTCAGGAAAAATATAGCCGATACTAATCCGTTAGAAGTCAGTAGTGTTAATGCATTATGTTTGGAAAATTTAACCATACAAAATAGCAACGGCTATTTGAATTGGAAATGTAACACCCGTATTTTTTCTTTTCAATAGTAGAGTTGATTTAAGATTGTAGAATGCGGGTAACAGAAAGGGGTGTGGCTTCACAGTTAACTTCATTATTGGTCCGTATTCTTTCAAGAAAGTATAGAATGACAAGGTGGCAATCGAAATTGTTCGTGGTGAACGATACTTGCAAATGCTAGAAGATTATGCAACTCTACAGTTACAAAATGAGGTCACAATTGAGCATGAACAATGAGCATCCGACCAGTTAATGACTTGTTAATGCTTGTTTTTCAAGATCATGTTATAAGAAGACATTTTGGAAATGCATGGCCACCAAGATCGCTCGGTCTGATCCCAGAGAATTTTTGGTTTTTGGGTTATTAAAACAAATATTGTTTAAAATACGACCAAAAACACCGAAATAACTAAAAATGGGATTAGAGAACAAAGTGTTGCAATTCAACCAGAAATGTTATACAGAGCGGTGCACAACGTGAAGGAAAGGTTAGCTGTTTTATACCGGAAGTTATATATATGAATAATAAGTTAAAATATGTCCCTTAGTTTATGATATGATCACCTTGTACCTTTATTTAAAATAATAAAGTTGGCAACAAGGAAATTACATAAAGAAATAAAACAATTGCATCAAGTCTATACCATTAATATGGAACGAGTTAAAATGCAGTGATATCCAACTGCAAGCAACTGTATTTTTTCTTGTTTCATATTTAATTATAAAATAGCATGCGCGTATGCAATAAAAGGCAATATAACGTGTGGCCAGGAATTTGCTTATATTTATTTCGTAGTTACAGGTTTATGTAGATGGATGACATTAAACATGAAAAGTAAATTTGTAAATTCAGAACACGCAAGTGAACGTCTGCGCAACATAACAATTTGGGTAGGAATACCTCTGGAATTTCAGTCATCGGCAGGAATTATTTATTCGATACATATCAATTTAGACACAAAGTAATTATCCAAAACCTATTTGTTGTTTTTCTTTTTTTTAGAAAGAAATATACATTAGCGTATAAAAATAGCAAACTTGGGTGCTTTTATAATATGTAGTTATGCGGTTTGTTGTTAAATTTTACGCAAAAATTAATTCATTTTCCAGGGCCGATATGTTAATAACGTCGGAAGACCGCACGTTCTTTCTAATATATCGTTTAAAAATTCTAATCATTCCATAAACAAAAGTTAAAGTTAAAATTTGTATTACGTAACTATTATAAGAGAACGTTTTAATATCTCGCGTGTTCTAACTTATTCTCCAGTCAATATTGTAAAATGAAATACACCGTATGCATAAAATAACTTGGAATGAAATACTTGGGACGCGATGAATTCGCGGTCCTGGTTGCTATGCAAACGAATAATCACAGTCTAACCATATCTATACGTTTGGGACGCACAATTTTGACAGTCTACCTATCAAAGGGAGTGCTGTTGTTTAGTATACATTTTTCCTTGGTCGTCTTTATGATGATATTAAAAATGAACAGAATTCTAGTAGAGTACAAACATATTTCCTATTAAAAGTAAAAGAATTTGGCAGACAATTATAATGAATGCCTGATGTGATCTCTTTCGGTTTCAAGACAGCTTTTACTTGTCTTTTCGTTTCTCGTCTGTCGTCGTTTCGTTGTCTTTTCTTCTTGTCATTTCGTGTTCTTAAATACATTCAGGGGGTATGGGGGAATTAATAGCCCACAAGCATTTTGAATTGCTTTGGTAAGTACTAGTATTCGGTGTGATGTATTTTTGATATGTGGAAAGGTAAAATAATTTAAAATATCAGGAGAACGTCGAGGAAAAACGTAAGCAAAAATCAAAATATTCATATATTCATTGTTCGCAGTGCTTTATCTACTGTGACATTGTCTTCTTTTATCTATACATTCTTTAGTTCGTCATCATGCAGCTGGTTTAGAAAAGATTGCATTAAATTACTAGAATATCATTTTGCGTTTACTGAAAAAAACAATTCTTCCTTGTGGTCTGTTGTCTGAAAATAATAGCTTATTTTCAGACAACCTTTCCAGAATGCAATTGTTTCTGTTATAAGGGTTTTTATTGGACCACATACGCATCAATAAAGCTATTAAGGTGGAATCAATCTCTCTCCGAAGAGAAGGGTTTATTAAGGATATTATTATTCATGTGATTTTTAAACCATTTATGGCGTTTAAATAGATGGTTCAATCAAGATCAATGGTTTGTAGGCCTCTTAGTATCCGCAATAGTTTCAGGAGTTCCTTTTCTAAAGCTATCAAGCTGTTTATTGGTATAAACTAAGAAATTATTTTACAAAATGTGAAAACTTTGTTACAAAACCATTCCACCTACTGTCGTTTTCAATAACATTGGTGATCTGTAGTAAGGGATACTTTCTAAAGCGAGGTATAGTCACTTTGTTTTTTACATAGTACCTCCTAAATGATGAAAATAGTTGTATGATCAATAATTAAAGCAAATGTATCCGTTACAATATATTTTAGTTGGTAATTAAAAATTGGCAAGCATAAAATGGAGAATTGGCAGTACTCCCTTATTATGTATCTTAATCTGTAGTAAATATGTTTTAAAATTTCCAAGATACATCAATAAACATTAAATAATATAATTGGAGTTCTCAAGCTTGCTAGTTTGATATTTCAGTCTTGAATTTAATTCGCAGATGTAGTTGTTAATATAAAATGTAATTAAAAAGAACATAGCTCCCTCAATTACATTTTTTCCTTAAATTGTATTACCGCGAGGTATATATAAGGAACTTATTTCCAAAGTACACCAACTCTATTGACTCTTAAAGAAATTGGAAATAAGCTCTTTACATGAAGTTTCAACGACAGTAACGCGTAAATTCATCTTTAATAAAATAAACATTTTTTTATTTGATTTTGACATCTACATTTTCTTATATAAGTAACGTATCCCATGTATTTATTCATTGTTGAATTCAATACAGGGTCCACATTATTCAGATTGCCATCTATTATAATGTTTTTCTTTATCATGGCATAGAACAAATGTCACTACTATTATAGACAGATAAGCTTTTCCGAAATAATCTACAAAATTTCCATGATGGTGTTTACTACTCGATTAATTGCTCTACTACACAACTATTGGCTAGGCCGTGTGAGAACACCTTTAAAAATTGAAGGGCAGTCATGAATATATTTTTGGTAAGATTTTTAAAATTTCTTGTTGAGATGCATTTTAGGAGTGTTATCTTTTGCTGTATGACAATTATTCGGGATAACCCAGTATGCAATATATAGAGTGTTTACCAAATGAGCAATTTTCACCCTGTGCAATGTACAGAAAAAGTTTTAAAATAAAAAATATTCGGAGACAACACCTGCACAACGTAAAGTTATGTTCGAGTAGAAAAAAAGTTTGAAAATAGAATAGCTTACATATTATTGTTTTTGGCGCACATGTTAAGTTTTTTCAATTTCCCCTATTTCTAGTTCAATTTTTGAAATAACTTTTGAGTATTACACTGTTGCTTCTTGAACACCTTAAATCTTGAAGGTGCTCGCATGGTAGAGTAAAATTTCATCAGACCGATTATTTCTTGCTGCTTTTTATAGCACATTCGAAAAGTTTCTGATAGATTAGATTCTGCAAGATGTCAATCGAAATTGTTGACAAATTGATTCACGTTATTTATCTTTATTTTCGCTGAATCTGATAGAAAAGCTCCTCTAAAAGTTAGATAAATATTTTCTTACGTCTAAAACGCATCCTTCCCTAATAAATTAAATATGTTATTGTGTAAAGTTATTCGTTTGAATAAGTATATACTTTAAGAAAACTCAAACTTGCTCCTTCATGGAGCACTCTGCAAATTTTTGTTTCTCCGAAAATATTGCCAAAGGATAATATGTAAACGTTATGTTTACATATCAATTTCAATATTTACTCGAAGTACTACATTTATTCTCTAGCAAGTTAATAAATGGGTATAAAAGATAAATACCGAAGCTAAACAGCGTAAAACAAATGAATTTATTTGAAGCAAGGCGCTCTAAGTTTTTCTAGGAGTAAAAACATAGTATAGAGTATTAAAAAAAAAGCAAATATGCACAGCAGAAACTATTGACGAGTGTGTCTGAACTTTTGTAGCTGCAAAGGTGTTTTACATTTCTTTAAAAATGAAATTTTAAAGAATTGTTTACCATATAGGGTAGGGAGAAACCGAATTAACTTTTCGAAAGCACTATACAGTCTACAGTTAAACTGTCAAATTTTTCTCTCTATTTTTCTCTTTCTTATCAAATTACTCTTAGGAAGAAACAAAAAAATTACACCTATTACTTAGGAAAATGTATATTGCAACAGCTATAGCTTTTTACCCAGCATTGAGAATTAAATTTATGTAATTTTTTAAAATGTCATCTAACTTTGTAAATATCTGACTATTAGGGAGTAATTTTGCATTGTTGAAACGTTAAATTGTTAACTTTCCTGGAAGTTTTGTGTTTTAAATAGCAAGGAGACTCTTCCTGGTTAAGCAAACCATTTATTGTAAATTTGGCTAGAGTAACTCGCAAAAACTCACTCTTCTTAGCAAATCAATTTTTTTAGTTGTCGAATCATAGCAAACAGGTATTGAAGAAATTTATGTTTACGAAGTATTCTATGTATTGAATACATAGGTAGATTTCAGCGCAGCGCAGCTTGTCTTAAAGATATTGTTGAATATGGTATGCAGTATCCTAAATGGATTTCCAAGTCAACAATTAAATTTTTGCCTTGATCGAACCGAAGCCTTTCAAATTCTGTATTATTCGTTTAACTGTGTTTGGCCACGGCTTCTGTTTTTGTGGATACCGACATACATTTTACAAAACTATATAATCCACATTCGCATTGGTAGCTATATCTTTTAGAAAAAAAATTGTGCTACAAATTCCTTGAGAAGTATCAATTTTAGATGCGTATTGAATATAATTTTTTGTTTTTTAAGAGCAATTTGAGGAGGAGAAAAATAGGTAGTCGTACTAAAAAAAAAAAAATAAATAAAACTAAAAAAACATACTAAATCGTACTAAAAAAATATAAATATAACTACGTATACAAATAATATTAAAGACACTTTCCATTTGTATGTTTGTAACTAATCATGCCTAATTGTTGGACACGACGTATATGGTAAATGTTTTCGAAAAAAGCAATCGGTTTCTAATTCTGATTTATACGGTCAACAATTTTGCAAAATACCAATTTTCCAAGTTAAACACTTTCACTGTTCATATACATTCTTCTACCTGTTAAAAATTTAAAAAAGTCTAAATATTTCAAATATGGTTAGAAATAGTTGTTTTATCAAATAAACCTTAAAACTGAACTAGGAATTTATGTAAATGTAATATATAATGTGCTCTATTTGAAACAACAAAGTTGGCAGCTATTTCCGGCATAATCAAAAGTCTAAATATTTTGTTTCAGTAGCAAATGTAGTTGCCAAGTATTTAGAGTATTCTTTTGTATATCGATAGATAAAGTTTTTCGTCAATAATTATAGCTTTTCGTGTATACCTGAGCGTAATTTTATGTTGTGCAAATATCCATCAATATCCAAATTTTTGTTTCAAAACATCTCTACTGTATTGGTCAGTGAAAGACTTGCCCTCAACCAATACGGTAAGTCGAAAGAATAGAGAGTACTAAAATTTTTAGATAATTTACAAAAATCAAAAAACGTGGCAGAATTTGTTTGCTATTGGTATTTTGAACCATATTTAATGAAAATATTGATATATCTTTTTTCCGAGAATTAAAAAAAATTATAATGTATTTTATATAAAAAAAAAACATTTTTCCCCTATACAGCGCAGCCCAATTATTTTTTATTAACTGCATAACAACAAATATTAAATACACACTAATGTTTCGCTGATTTGGCTGCCATTGTAGAATTAATAGTAATAGAGAGAGCAATTGTGAATACTCGATATCATTCCGAAAAAAAAATGCAGTTTAGGTATAACATATTTGCAAACTCCGAGTGGTTTTCTTTAGTAACAAATCGATCTAAATTTCAGAAAAAAATTTAACAGTATCTTGTAGGACCTACATATATTAACGAAGATCAGCTACCGGCTAAGATATAAAACAATATTATGTACACGAGGTCTAGTACAGAGAAGCTTTAGCAACTATGGGTTAACAAACTACTTTCGAAACAGTTATTCATTGCATAATAGCACATTAATTATATGTTTTTTCAATACGGAAGTTACAACATAATTTAGGTAGTTAGTTTAGTTTCGTTAGTTAATATATTTCGGCTAATTGCGTAAAATTGCAAATTTGTTGGTATTTCTGCTCATTTGAAATTTCATATTTAAAACGACGGTTTTAATTCTAAAACGTAAACTTGTGTAAATTCTACGGACGTATATACGGTAGCTACCTAATTTCCATGTCATATCACATGCAGCACAGTTCATAACATTAAATAGAGATGGTCGACGGTATCGTGTCATGCAACTCTATGTACTCCGGCTGCGAATGCACGGCAATAACGCAAATGGATACGAAATGCGGTAAAATTGTTTTCGTCCTGTGTACGTAACTAAGTTGGTGATTTGCCTGTTAGCTTAGAAAGTCCTACAACTAGGATGGAACAATGAAAATAATACGTTCGAAGATACGAATGGCGATAATTGAGCGCATTGTCGTAAAACAAGCGCGAATCGATCGGTTCTGTTCACAACTTCGTCGCGATTCCCGCGTCTACGTTACCGCACCCTAAACCGGGTACTGTGTCGTACTGCCACGACAGGAAAAATTAAATCTATCTCACAACGGACGGTTCTACCAATATCGCGACGTTAACATTTCTGATTTGCGTGCAAGTATCTATACATCGCTGTAAAATACTGATTTTTCTCAGACGTTGACTGATGGATTCTGATAGATAGGAGAGTATTCCCAGAAGTAGGTATAAAAAACGTCTACAAATTAATAAGTCGTCTAATAAAAGTTTGTCACCTACAACAAATAACAAAATAATAAAAAAATGGTTAATATATAAGTTAATGTGTTTCATTCTAGAACAATTTCAAGAAAAAGCATTTGCGTTTTATAGCTTCAGTCACGTCCGATTTTCAATGTCACTCTATTTTTCTGTTAAATTAACTTATTTTTTGGTAGATGTTTTTCTCTCTTCAAGGTCGTTTTTTTGTCGAACTCTACTTGTAAAATGCGTATTTTTGTGAAACTATGCCACTATTTACATTCTCTTGAGCTCGATAACTGCTTAATTTACCCCCAAGCGTACTAGTTTAGAGTTTGTGGAGTAGCTGCATCGATAATAGTCCAACAAAGTTCCTGCCCACAGTTAATACCGTCAAATGTGGCAAAACATTGAGGCAAAAATGGATCAAGGTTACATTTATTTAATTTTTAATGCGCGCGTGTTACGTCATTGAGTGCCTTACGCGTCTATTCCGATTGCTCAGCAGTATTTAGATAATTAAAAATGTTAGTAATGAAACATTTGTTTGATGGCGGGAAAGTATTTTGAAAACTAATTAATAAAACTGTTTGGAAACATTAAATGTTTTACCAAATACTCTAACTATCTGTTCCACAGAAGAATTGAAGGCATTTAAACGTGTATGTTTATGTATTTCAGAGTTTAAAACGGATTCGTAAGGCCAGAGTCAATGGGTCCATAAGGCCGCAAAGTCGCATGACCTCCCTGATATATATTTTAAAAATGCAATTGAATTCTAAACAAAATTATTCAAATTAATATTACGTAATTATTACGAAAATACAGTTTAAATATCCCGCGGAATTTTATTTATTCGGAGGTCGACATTGTGGAATGAATTATACACCTTACACTTACAACGTACAGTAGGTTGAAATTAAATATTTGGACCGTGGTCATGGTCAACTGTTGCCACAGTGAAGCTACTGTACGTGCTTTTGGGCAGCACAGTTTCCGCGGTCAGTCTGATTTTAGTTACGAGAGATTGTGTTGTTTAGCAGATTTTTCTCAAGTTTTTATGATGACAAGTAACTGTTTATGATAATTTTAAAAACGAACAGCATCAGTCTAAATTTAAAAAGTGGCTAATAGACTTTCTTTGGGAGAAGAAATTAAATAATTTAAACAAAAATTTAAGCGAATAATTGAAAAAACGCCGAAAAATAGAACGTCCACCCGACGATGTTTCATGGAAATTCATAAAAAAAATGGTATGTGGAAGTGAGCAGAGACAGGAAGTCTGTTAGTATACGCCAATAGTGAGCCTGCTAACAGGGCATTGTATACTCAAGAAGCATCTAAGCAACTTGGTTCTGACAGAAGAAATAGCATCTAGATTCTGCTAGGTGACCATGTGCTGTGCGACCGCGCAGTTCTAGCAGGAGCACAAATCTCAGAAGTGAGCTCGGAATACCTAAAAGCCAAAACATATGTAGAGGGATCACTCACAAGGCGAGGAAAGTGAAGCTAACGTAATTGATCAAATGTTGTAGTGGGATAGATCAAGAATCACCTAGGGTAGTAATCTAATCTAATATAATATAAAAAGTAATTAAGTAAAGTTATTTACTTTATAGACAAAAATTAACAACATTGACATTAACATTAGTTCGAACAATCCTTGGGTAATTCTTCTAAATAGCTCCCATCGATTTGGTGATTTATACCTACATTAGTGGAAAGCTCATATTGCGGTGCAAAATAACTTCAAAATTGAACTAGAAGATTAACCTGAGAACCATTGTGGACGCAACATGAATTAATGTATGTTCGATAAAGGTTTTCGAATTGGAATTTACTTTTTGAGACCTGTCCTACTTTCAAAGTAATTGTTTATCATTAGTATTGCAATTAACAAAGTTGTAGTAAGATAAAGAATGTTTTATATTTAGTAACACTAAAGAATATATTTTCATACTACTTTAATTGCATTTAAAGCGACACTAATTCACATATCTTGATTAAGATATTTTATAATTATTTGCGTTAATACTGAAAACTGTTTTTTTTTTCTCTCAATAGTTCCCCAATTTTAAATATGTAACATAGTGATGAAGCAAAATTAGTTTTTACGTTAAAAGATATTACATACTTAGATATTAGAAACTTATTCTTTTCTTTTATTATTTGTGGGGACAAGGAAAAAGTTCCTATAAACAGATCTGCAGGAAGAAAAACAATACAAATAATATTGTCGTAACTATGGTACTAAATGACGGTCAGAATTGCCTTGTTATAGGCCAAGTCTCAAACAGTAACCCACTAGTCGAAAATATGGTATCGAACGGTCGAATTTTGTGGTATATTTAGTAAGTTAATCGATTTTCCAGCTAATTTGGATCATATGTGTCAAGAACATAGAAATAATGCGTTTTAAATAATGTTACTGTTTTTGGTGTGAAATGGTGATTTTATTCTATCTTTAATTACCCAATTTTTAAGCATTTTTTGGGATTTGAACGAATAAACATTGGAAATAAATATCCTTATTCACTACGATACCAGTGCAATCCGCGTATTTTTAAATAATCAGTCAACTATTAATACTTTTTCTCAAGTACATTTTTTTCAAGCGTTGTACTCTATGTTACTGTAACTGATAACTAGAGAGGACAAAAGGTAGTGAAATTATACATGTTTTTAAGCGACTAGATAGACTCGTGTCTTGTCGACTCTCGGGGAAACGTAGAACAGAAGAGTATAAGTACACAAGAGTAGAGGCAGTAGAGACAAATAGACACGAGTTTGTCTAGTCGCTGCAAAAAAGATGTGATTTCACTCGCTTTTGTCCTTTCTACTAATAACATTAAGCAGCACACTTACATAAAGTCCACAACCATTCGAAGTACGAAATATTGGTTTAGGTATGATTACAGAGAAAATTCAGGTTGAGACTTGCAGCTCAAGGAGGATCCACAGAAGTGCATATATGAGGGCTAAACCATTCGTTGAAATTTTACAGCGATCTATGATAAAGAAACGAACCGACCGCGAACTACCTGCAGTCATTTGCCAACCTCCCGGAGGTTTACGAATATAAACAACAATACTTGACGTCGTCCAAAGAAATTGACAATTTGTGCTCGTCGAAAAAGTCGAGAGGAAGCGGATCATTACGAGGGCCTGCAAACTATTCGTTAGGGGGTTAAAACTCTGTCTTAATCTTGAGAATTTGTGGCTCAATAAATAACCTGCCGAAACGAGTACACTTTCCGTGCGCTTCACAAAATTAGCAGACTAGAGAGCGTCGTAATCTAATCGTGATTCTCACGAGACAAATAAACACGAGTCTGTCCAATTTCGGCTAATTTTGTGAAGCCTTGCTCGGGAATGGCCCGATTGGTGTATTTGTACGTACCTTAAAGTATACGATTTTGAAATAGCATAGCAAAACGGGGCGAGTTCAGTGCAAAATACACTTATATTTTAATTTAGTTCTTTAAAGATATAATTAGTAGGGGACAAAAGCGAGTGAAACAATACTTGTTTTGCAGCGACTAGACAGACTCGTGTTTTATTGATTCTCGGGGTAAACCAGCAGGCAACACGAATCTTTTCTCATGTGACGAATAGACACGAGTCTGTCTAGTCGCCGCAAAAAAGGAATGATTTCACTCGCCTTTGTTGTGTAATTAGTTATGTAAAAATAATACAAAATTATTTTTGCTGTGTGTGGCAAATTTGGTTCATTAGATGTTCAGCCTATGAACTTTATTTCAGTATGACCGTCGAAAATCAAGACAAACCGTGGGTTCCGTGGCTGTGAAATTTCTATATGCACCTTCTATATGCAGTTTGAATTAAATGATTTGGCGCTGCATTTGAACCTACTGAAATCACAGAGAGTTCGTAGACCGGAAATGTAAATGTGAAAGAAACACGAATGCATTGCTTGCACATTCTCCATTGTTACTTGTACTTTTGTTCGTAAAATATGGAGGATATTAATGATGAGCACGGCGAACGCTTCCACCAGGACATTTTAGGAACAAAATAGCGTACCAGGGCAAATGTAATCCCAAATTGCTGTTGGACGTTAAGAATGAAAGCTATAGATACTGTTTCTAATTGTAAGAATTTGAAAAAAATTATTAAAATACTATAAACCGAGATGAAATCGATTGCACCGGGATTTTTCACATTTTTAGTTGCGCCTGACAACAACGCGTAAACAATTACCCGCATTGTATTTATAATAGTATAGCCGGTTGACGAACAATCATGATCCCAGAGGTAATAACATAAGTTTTGCATGAATTTTTAAAAAGCAGACACCAAAAAATGTGGTGAAGTTGCTCACAGGTAATTGATTCTGTATGATTTTCTTAAATAAATTATTTTCCCCCACAAGGTCATAAATAAATGTTGAAACTGCTAAATATTTTAATTTCAAAGCCTTTTGTAGGAAATATCGTACCTTTTCTAAGCGTTTATGCTTTTTCTTATAAATGCCACAAAAAAAAAGGAAAAAAATTAGTGCTTAGCATGACTGTTTGACAAATGTTGTAATGATGCAGCTCAGAAGATGCTTCGTTTTAATGTTTTAACGGGATGAAATTTAGAGATTTTCGAAATATTACGAAGGTCTGAAATGAACAGAAATTGAAGGTCGAGATTTCGGGAATATCCCTAGACGAATGACCCCTGGGCAAATGAAAAAATTGTTAGATGAAAGTTTTAAGACGTAGAAATGAAAACAACTGATGCTAGGATTCTTTGATGACACTTATGACAACATGCAACACCACAGCAAATAAAAAATGAATGCAACGAGCAGTTTAATTTTCCGTTCTAAATTATTTTTCTCTAGAAGTGTATAATGGGTATAGTATAGTGGGTTGGGAGGATACAAAGCTGCTTCGTTATACGTCGACACAGCATTAAAAATTAAAAAATGGGTAAAAATATCATCAATGTAGTTATTATGAATCAACTTGTCAGTTTGCTGACAGAGTAAACACGTACTTCCAAGATTTAATATATAATGGTAAACCAATCAGGTGTTTAGTTTGCGATAAAAGTTTACTGTAATAGGAACCATGTAAATAACGCAATACACAAATAAAATAAAGATGAAAGGAGACCGTATAAAGATTTCTGTGATTTTAAGTACGTGCAATATACCGTTTGCAAAAATCGGAAAACGATGTTTCGTCAGTTTTGGAAGAAATATAATCAATATACAACGTGGGAACTACCAAGCCCGCAGATATTTACTGTCACTACGCGAAAAGATTAATTATTATTAATAAATTAATAATAATTTTGCTAAATTACGGAAAACATTAATCAGTACAGTACTTTGCGAATGATGTTTAAGAAAATTAATATTGTTTACAGTTGCTTAAAGTCTCGCAATAGCTTGCTTTGTATTTTATCAGAATTGGATAATACATGAACAGGTAATCGGTGGCGTTTTTCAGAGTTTAAATATAGCAACTCAGTTTGATGGGCTACCGTTGTATGCTAATGCTGATGTTTTTGTATGATAAATGTTAATAAATTTAATTAGTGAAATATATTTATTACATCCAAAAAAGATAATACAATAAACTTTAATTCCGCAGCACTGTCCCTAAAGAGCAAGAATTCCAGTACAAGACAGAGTAAAACTTTCAGAAAAATTGTGGGCCAGATCTGCATAATCCAATCCATATTTTCATTTGTTCACATATAATTTACTTGTAAATTATGTTCAATTATATTAAACATAATAATTTGTACAATACATATAAATTCAAGACTTTCTAAAAGTAACGCAACTAATTTAAAGTGCGATTTTAATAATTGCTAAAGCAAATAATTAAGTTTATCTGCACTGTTACTAATTATTTTATAATATAATAATCGGCGATTTGAATGTTTGAATAATAGTTAAACCATCTTTTGAAGAAAAAAAAAAAAAAAAACACGTTTTCGGCTCCTTTTTGCAATTATAAATATGACATCAGTTGATAATTGGCACATGCTATTTGCCGGATCGAAAATATCACCTTGATAACTTAATTTGAAAATCTCATTGCGGTACCAAACTTTGGTTAATGAATTTTTTATGCAATAAGAACGTACGAATTATATATTTGCCATGTAAATATCATTAGTTGACGCATATAATAACTTTTCTTCCAAAAACATTGTAAATTGGTTAAATATTAGTTTTGTAAATGAAGATAGCTGCACATGTATTTGGAGTTGCCTAGTTTATCATGATCACAATTACAAAAAAATAAATAATTTCTTTATCAATTTGTTGCTGCGACGTAATTTGTTATTTTAAGTTAGGGTGTAGGAAGTGACATGGGTGGGATCAGATGTGGATATACATGGCGGCATCTAATTAAAATTTTTAAATTCAAGATTGAATAAAATAAAGAGTCTAATAAGTGAAAAGTATGATTGTATATCAAAAATGGGAAAGAATTACTTTTAAAATACATTTTTTTCGACTTTAAGAGCTGGAAACGTAGGAATCACAGTTTTCAATTATTCAATATAGTATATAGATCTTTTTTAGTTTTTGATTAATTTTAATTTGCGATAAATAAATAAAATAAATTTGAAAAAATCTAATGCTAGATAATTATTCAAAGACTGCCTTTGAATTCCATCCCAATCTTAGTATTTCAAAGAGGTCCGTCGTTGACATCTCGTTATAAGATAGCAAATTTAAATAAGGCTATTTTAAATGCCTTCGTGTTTTTGTCGAAAAGCATTTGTCTGAACTACATCGAACAACATAGTTACATTCTGAACGAATTTTGATCTACTTCGGAGTTCGGATTTGAATCGGTCACAGCATTCCAACATATCTCTTTGATTTTCGGCTTTCAATGTCACCTCAGTTCTAACGGAACGTCGTGACCATGTCTGTTGTCTCTTCTACAATATTCATATGCTTTCTACGAGCAATTGATTAATCTTTAGGCCCTTATTTTGCAATGTAATCTAAGCACGAGCCACTTAGCTTTGTCTTTGTAAATTTTTAATATCGTTTAAGTTAAGTAAATCACTTACATACGCGCGAACAAACATATACGTGGCAGATAAACCGTTTCTGTTACAATATGTGTTAATTTGGTAGTGTGTATTTCAAAATATTTCAAAGAATGTGGGGTCGAAGCTTCGCAAATAGGCGTCTAAGTAAAACATTTAAGTATTAGTCGAGTTGTCCAGAGTGCTACGTTTCACGTCGAAACAATGGAAATACAGTAAAATGTGATGCACTACTGGAGTTGTAACATTATCGTTGAATTCAAAAATTCGCGGCATAGACATCGCGATATGAATGTCGCTGGTTTTAGAAACTATTTGTAATTTAAAATAATTGTCATTTAATATGGGGGATCACACAGTATTATAACTACAAAAAAATGAAACCGACTTATTTTGATAGAAAATATGAGCACGTAAACTATATTTCTATTCATTGAGCGATCACAATTTGTAATTGTAGGCCTTATATATTAATACGGTTACTACAGTTTATGTAGGTCCAATTAAATTATATGAACGACGTATGGGTATTTACAGATGTATCATGCTAAATACTAATATGATGATTTTTGCAAAAAGATCGTCACACCCAACAGAGTAATGGTCCCACTATTCATTTTGCAAAATAACAATGACGATAACTTCAGATCATCTGAGAACAGTTTATAATACAGGGGGAGCGCGAACCAACTCTGTCCTCCCGTGCGATTTAGGCGGCACGGGGTGGGAGAGTGGCCGCTCTTTAAAGGAGGGGCGCTCGCCTTGGTGTGTGCGGACGTGCTGATTCAGGATGGCCTTCTGGCGGAAATGCTTCCCGCACTCCGGGCATTCATATGGCTTCTCACCCGAGTGGATGCGTAGATGCTGATTGAGGATGGCTCGCTGACGAAACGTGCGCTCGCAGTAAACACAGGCGTATGGTTTCTCGTTGGCGTGAATCCTCAGGTGTTGCGTCAGATGGGACTGCTGACGGAATCTCTTTCCACATTCAGGACATCCGTATGGTCGACTGTCCGTGTGGATGCGTTCGTGTTGTAGAAGCGTGGACTTCTGCTTGAAATCCTTCCCGCATGTGAGGCACTTGAACAGCCGCAGTTCACCACCCAGAGAACTCTTACTTTTATTTAAGCCGTTTTGTTGCTGTTGAATCACGTCCGGCAGCGAAGCTGATCTTAAATCTTGCATGTTATTGGTGTACTGATCCAGTTGACTTGCAGCATCGGTACCCAGTGATGTTAACATTACACCAGGTTGCTTTAAGTAATGCAAGGCCGAAAAGCTACCTGCTCCGAGCATATGCGGAGGTACAGGAGGTGGTGCCGCAGGCGGTGGAGCTCTGTACTGCTGATAAGGCTGTTGTTGTTGCTGTATATCGGTCGGAAAGCATTGGGATGCGGGTCGGGGCTCGAGATCCATAGTGGGTTGTTCCGTTGGTATATCATCTTCACGTGGTTCTGCTTGCGTGGCTGGATAAGGTGATGGCGCTGGGGATGGCAAACTTTGATCTCGTGGAGGTACCGCATCTGCTTCCACTCCCAAAGGAACCGTAGGGCCACACGCTTGCTGGGGACTTCCGGCACCTGAAGTTGTTTGTTGTTGTTGCTGCTGAGGTTGTTGTTGTTGCTGTTGCTGTTGAGGCTGTTGCGGTGTTGAATAAGGATCCTGTGCACCCCACTGAGCTTGAGATCGTTCGATGCCATCTTTATATAACACATACGGAGCTGATGTGTCTGCAACAAAGAAATCTTTAATTAGCTGTTGTTATTCTATTTTTATAGCCATCGGTTTGTTGTATTATTTTAAATTAATGCATTGTTATAAAAAAATAGATTGCCAAGAGATGCAGCCTAAATAGCTGATATTAAGCAATAGTTATAACTACTTTATTTTCAGAGGAAGTTCAGTGCAGTAGCATCTGAAATAATGAAATAAACGATTAAGAAATTAAAAAAATTTAGCATCCCGTAAGTTCTTTTTTTAGATGGAAGAATCAAAAAATGTCATAAATAAAGTTTAACCAGCAGATACATTCAAATAGCAAATGCTTAAGTAGGTACTTCAACTACTAATTCTACTTCCACATAACAAGAATTTAGATCCTAGTACAGTACATAATACCTGATGTGATAATACTTACGTCTATCTTTTTTTCTTATCAATACAATAAAGGAAACATTGTATCATATATGTCAGCTATAAACTAAACAAAGCTATGTTCACGGCAAATCTTATAAAATCACTGGTGAAATAAGTAAGAAGCAATTGAAATCAGAATAAGAAACAAATAAACTTCAAAAAATAATATTAATTACCGTTTTTGATCATTTAATTACATTGGTGCTAATTGGTGAAAGGTTTGGCCTTTTTTGCACGAGTACCGCCTAAACTGGTTTTGTTTATATCGCGTCTACAATCACATATATTACTATAGCTTTGCAATCGGAATATAAAAAATAACCTGCATTACTATTTACAACCGCGTTGCAGGAAAGCTTTTCTCTAATTTTTTTTAGTGAATTTTAAGGTTAACTTTTAACAATTTATACCTATTTACTGTTGTAGAAATCTTTCATTACTTCCATCACAAATTGTGAAGTTATCATACTAGTCAATAGATGGCGCAGCACGTACCTTATTTTCTATTATCTACGTACTCATGAGTGAAAATATTTTGATTTTTTTTACAATTGCACCTTTCGTCCGCGAAATATTAGGAATGACGAAAAATGTCACTCGTATGCGAAAAAATATCACGTTCAATCTGAAATGAGAAAAGAATTAAAAAAGTCTTTATCACTTATGTTATGTCAGTTCTCGGATAGAATATTTATGGCTCGTGAAAGAATAATATATATCTTTCGCCGATGAAAGATAAATTTGAGGACATGGGAACATTCTTGAATGATCTTGATATTTAATTCTTTGGCCTTTGAAAATATAGCTAAATATATTTTTAGAAGGAAATAACTCATGATCGAAATTATTGGCAAATTTCTCTCATCTCAACTAAGGTAATTAATTAGTTTCAAAGTTTTAGAGTGAAATTATTAGGTAGTATTAGAAAATGCGTAGGTCCATTAAACTTCAATATAAGCTTTTACGAATGAGATCGGTACTGTTCTGCTTGGAATAGTAGTGTTGTTTAGTCCCGAGGTTGATTATGTCCTAATATATGGCGCATGATTTAATAACAATTGTAAATTTGAATACACAGGGTGTGATTTAAATTCAGGTAAACACTAATATATGGATACTCTTGGTTTTCGTGGCAGTTTCTGTCGACGTTTCGGTCTCGTGATGCATGGAATATAACTCCAAAAAAAGTTCTTACATACATATATATGTACACACCTACATGCAAACGGGAGGGCGCGGACAGTGACTCTTCCTGTTTATCCTTGTATATTGTTGACGTTGCACTACGTAATGGAAATACATGAGCATACATAGAATCATCGTCTGTATTTTGCCCGTATACTTCGAAAACAGCTCCTAGATTTTTTTACGAATATTTTGTATGCGTACGTTATAATAAGTTTTTGAATTTATTAAAAACGTAAGCTTAGAATTATTTAAAATTAGTATTCCGGGTTTGGAAAGGTTTCTTCAGGAAAGGGAGAGAAATGGTAGGCAACAGTTAGCATGGTAACTCAACGTTGCCGCGCCAAGGGCGAAATTAATTGAGCGGTAGGCAGTTGATCATTCAGCATGTGAACTATGCCAGAAGCGAGGAACGAGGGGAACAGCAAATTTGAGTGGAGGCGTGTTCTAATGCAACGTTTGTTGTCTGTCTGATGAGTTTTGACAGAGCGTCCTGTTTTGCCGATATACATCAAATTACACGAACAAATGATCCTTAGTCGCTAAAGGGGAAAAGTTGGTTCTGGAAGAATTTCTGAAACCTTTGAGGGAGGTTTAGAGATTGTTTTATTTGATATGTTGTTTTTTCAAAATGTTGTTAAAAGTTTATCGAAATCCCGCATATATTGATATGAATACCATCTCGTATCATCACCTAGCACAAAAGCTCTTAGTAATTAACACTTTGGTTTACCGAGCAGTGACAGTCTCTGAACCCAATAATTTTTCCACCGAGCTGAATCACGTACGGAACACAGACAAAAAGTTAATATCTAGAAACTTGAAAAAAGAAAAAAGGTAGTTTTCTCAGTTTGGAAACAGCACAAGAATAAAGCATCGTACGCATATCTTTCGTTTCGTTCCACAAAGGTGAATCACATTATTTATACGCCACGAGTACAATCGATTCAGCCGATAAAAAGTATATCATCGTATTTAAAATAGTTGGTAGTGGTTAGTTAGTAAAGTTGGCAACCACTTCCAGCTTCTCAACCAGAGAAGTGTTTCATATGTGAAATTATTTTAAATTAATAGGTCCGATGCTATAACTATCTATTCCAAAAGTTTAGTGTTTCACTCATAATAACATTATTAAAACTTTTAGGTAACGAGTTTCGTGATATACTTTGTATATTTATGTTGCTGAAAAAATGAAATAATGAATTTTAATCCAGATTTTTGCCGCTCACTGTATGCATATGTGGTAACACTAATTTAATTCCTGCGTAATGTATTTACTAGCAAATTACTCAAATAATATTTTCAGTTTGATATATGAAATGTTTCTCGGCAAGCTAACTTCATTCACTTCATTTGTACCAATTGAAAATATCGACTTTGATGTCTATTGCAGACGATATGCAGCTTTAGATGACCGTATAATATCTTACTATATTTTTGTATACGTGACATAATTTTATGGGTAGTAAGTACTGTATGCGTTAACACGATTATGTCTTTTTGCCATTTAGCATTTTTTGAATATCTCGTTAAATGTCTTTCCTCTTTTGAAATCATCTACCGGTGTTATCCGGTATCGCGTTATGATTTTGCATTACTAAACTAAACAGATTTGGCAAAATTTTGCGCAACCCATGTGCACCTCAGAATGAGATAATTGCCGCTGAAGTGTTTTTTTTTTGTCGCTACTAGTATCGTCGGCTGCTTGTACATGTCTGGCCGATCTGCCGAGAAGAGCGGTAGTACACGTGATTTATATAGGAAGATACTGTTTTGCGTGCACAGAACATCATGAGCATCATTCTTTCTGTATTGCTTTTCGATTGGCGAACCTGCGGGCGTATGTAAGCGGTTTTGTCCAGTATCGCAGTATTACTATAATGCCATCTCTTACTTGCCCAAATTCTACTCACAATTACTTACTTATAAATAAACCTGCAGAAACAAGTGCGCACTCATTGGCGGCGATAATATATTTTGAAAGTCTCCTACGGTTAGTATATGTATGAGTGACGGATTGGATTGATGAAGGTGAATCGACAGTATGCTTTGTTATGTTTGACGAGTATTAACAGCTTTTTTAACCGATTTCCGGCATTGGAATATATTGGCACTGATATTAAATGTATTGGTTGCAATATCAACATTTTACCCTTTAAATGCGAAACATGATGTATGACATTATACATTTCTATACGAGTTTATTTTTATGTTACGTGTGTGTAGTATTCCACAAAATATTGTAGACAATGAAGAATTTCGAATATTTTGGGGGAAGTACATTCCGGAACGGAGATTACCAACAAGAGGTCAATTACAGTTTAATTTACCGCGGGTGAAAAATACGATTACGGAAGGGAAAGAAAAAAATAAAAAAATATGGCTGCCAGTGGATAAACTAATGGATGCAAGAAAGAATTGCTTAGTGTGCGGGACCGATAGTAGAAATTGCAATAAATACCTTTCGGAAGTTTAATATATCGATAACCCAACATGTTTGAAAATTGAATTTATTATTAATAGTTATATAGTTAATGTAGATTAGTTAATATTTTCTACAAAAGTTTTATTAAATCGCCGGAGCGATGAGTTTACACAGGTTTGTCCGTGCATCTATTAGCCGCTACAGCCAGTATTGACGAGATGGGAAATGTGGGCTAAAGTTGTTTTATATTATGAAAAATTTTTGCACATTATTAAACTCTGTATCTGAAATTTACAATTTCAGTAAGCCAGTGGTTGGTTTCAGGTACCAAAATCCATATTCAAATAGAACATATTTCCGAAAATTATTCAATTCTTTTACATACTATTTCCAAATTATTATATATTATAGACGACTTCAAAGCCTCATTAGGAAAGCTAACAGATAATGTAAGAAGGTTTAACAACCGATAAATTAAGTGCGGTTATAAACAAATATCCCGAATTTCAAACTGTAGTGCATATAGAGAAGAGTTCAAATGAAAACCAAGAGCACGAATATCGCATTATTAGAAGCAGAACGATCATTTTCAAAATATACCACCGTAGCAGTTGGTTTTCTCCTCTGGCATGGTTCACATGCTGAGTTACCGTGATTAACTGCTTCCCGCTCAGTTAGTTTCGCCTCTGGCGTGGTTTATACGTTGAGTTACTGTGCTCTCTTGAACAAGTCCCATACGATGGTGGACGAAACTTCAAGTTTTTATTTTAACCAACGACATGACACGGTTCAAACTCTGACTCTGACCACGGAAGCCTAGGTTCTTACTTTATACCAACACATTTCACCTCGCTGTAGGAGTATGAGTCATCAATGGAAGTCATACTAATGATTAGAGATGACAAAGGCAGGTGGAATTATTCCTTTTTTGCAGCGATTAGATAGACTCGTGTCTATTCGCTTCATGAGAATGGATTCGTCTTGCTTACTGGTGTCCGCGAGAGTCGATAAAACACGAGTCTGTCTAATCTGTGCAAAAAAGTAATAATTTCAGTCTACATTGATAGTGGACGTTTCTGCAGGTTTACTAATAATGGACAAACGTGTCTATATATATTGGAAGCGTATCCAGTACGCACCATCACTTGCAATGCAAAGTTCACACGTGCGTTAGTGAGTTAGTATGTTGGGCGTACAGAGGCACAAGAGGCTACCATCGCTTGAAAATGTAAAGAACTGTTTCGGGAAATTTTCGGATTTATATTATGATGATGCTAAAATAATGTGTAAAGTTTGCGATAAACCGTTATTCTGCTGGCATAAATACGCATGTAAAAAGCATATCAGTGGCATGCAGCACATAAATCGAAAAAGTGGTGCGTCATCGAGAAGGCAATTTATACTGGATTACTGTCCATGCTTCTCGAATGTCGGTTATAACTTTGCCTACTGGATGAAAAACCATTGCACGACTTCTGGAATAAATACAATTTCAACTGGGAGTTACCATCTCGGACAACGTTACGATTTGTCCGCGAAGATAACGAAAAGGGATCTGCCATATCTAAGAAAAAACGGTTATGGGTAAGCGTAACATAAAAAAAAAAACATTAAAAAACATTAAAAAAACATTAAAAAAGGTCCATCTATACTATGGCGCATGTAATGGAACACCTTCCACAGAATTTTCCATCATTCGAATCTTATTAGCAAGCAAATAATTACGAAAGTGTACTGTGAAGTGATCACGAGGGTACATTATGGATACATTAAAGAAATTTGAAGTGGCACCTAATCAACTGTTCATATTTAAGAGCGATGGCGACATTCTCTAAAGCACGAGTGTGAACAACTTTTACACATGAGGTGTAAGGCTCTTGTTTAACATCTTATGGCAGAAACAATAAGCAATTGCTATTGAAAGGTAGATGCAGTAGCTTAAAATGCTAAAGAAGTCTCCTAAACGAATTCGAGAATATCATGGATAGTTTCCCGGTATTTCTGAATCACCGTAGCCAATTCTCATGCGTTTGTGGTTTTCAGTTCAATCCTAACAAACGTAAAGTTATTAAGGAAAGCCAAATGAGATTCCAAGATATTTCCATCGAAATAGATTTAATGACCTAATGCGACAATTATACCGGTTTATTTAACGCGACAGAAAAATTTCAAAATACTGCATTGTTATTTGTATAACAATGTACACGCATTGCTGTGTGCTATAAGCGATATAAACAGTATGTGTGTTGTGGAAAAACTCGAAAAAGTTATAAACAAAGATTCTGATTTTACCAGATTAATACGGTACTTCTGATCTATTTATAAAGATTGTTTTAATTGCGGGTATTTTATATCCGAAGATGTCGAACGGTCGTTTTAGCACGACGAACACAGTTCAAAGAAATAAATCTGGGAACACCTAATGCTGCAAGTTTTTCAGGAATTTTATTCCATATGTGCTACGTAGATAAAGTAAGTCGGTTGCATGTAATTAAATAAATAAATTAACATTATTCTTTCGCGATACATATTTGCGTTAAACTCTAATGAGTAGACATCAGCAAAGTAGGGAAATTTTGCAGCGATTAGACAGACTCGTATTTTTTCGACTCTCGGGGAAATCAGTCAGCACGAACCCATATAGTAATATAATATGTATGCATACATATATGAAACTTAGTACTGTCCTGGCGTGCAGACAAAGTGACCCACTCTATTAATAAATAATTTATTTGTCGTGTTGCCAATATTGTAATATAAATAAAAAAGCCATCAATCAAAATAATAAACGATTAAAGCTGATAAACATTTCTATACAGAGCGAGCCTTTTCATTCTACACACGATGTTCGGCTGTTGGCAGATTCATCCACCAAATCTATATAAACGATAACCAGTTGTATATGTGAAAGTATAGCAAATATTATTGTAACAGAGGAGAATTCTAAATGTAAAATACGAACTACTTGGTTGATGGAAATTCTCGAAAATGACATTCTTTAGTGATTCCCATAGTGTCCTCTAAAATAGGAGATGTAAAAACGTTATTATCATTATCGGTGTTTGTTCTGTTATCTAATAATTCCTCCAGATCTTTCTGATGACACTTCCCAAAACATATCTATCTACCAAAACATGCTGTTCGTCCAAAAGACGCTTCATATAGTGGCTGCCCTATTCCAATGTGAAAAGCATTGTTTTTGCGGAATTGGCAAAACTGTAAACACTCTCTCCGATAACTTCCATCCAGGTTCTCAAAATGTTTTGTACAATATGATTCTATTTTCAAAACTAGGTCAGATAAATAAGCTGATTTGAAAAGGCTTTGCCATTATCTGATTGTAGGGCGTTTGATGCGTTCAGGAATGAAAATACATCTGGTAATACAGAAGCCACGTCCGTAGCATGTTTTGTTTTCAGAGTTCGTAAAATAACATATTTCGTTTGTTTAGTCAAAATGCGAATTCACGTATTATTTCGGACTGCATACGCCTAACATCATTAGGCATTTCTGGTTTTGTCTACACGAAACGCGAACTGTATGATATCGCCATTTGTCTGTAACATATATATTTGTTGTCCAATATTGTGTAGTACATACTTTTTCGGATAATCATGTGTTGGTCACGTATTTTGAGAAACATTTGAATATAGTACAATTTTTCCATTCGTAGTTCTCTGTTTTTTATCGTTCTGCTTCGTTGGTGACTCTGAAACCTGAGCTTTTGCTGATACTCATATCAAAATTGCTTTCGACTTTTTGTTAGTATGCTTTACATTTCTAGCAACTTTCGATAAAATTTGAATCTGACGTCGGAATCTATCTTCATTTAATTAGTTATTTATCATTACAATTGTTTTTTTTAAATCTTAAAGTAGTAAAGGCAAATGATTATTTGTTATGTAGTTCTATATTAAAATCCGCGGTATATGTTCCATAATTCATGATTCATGATAAACTTAAATTTTAGGATGATCTGTGAAACATCCGCGAGGATTTTGATTGGTCTGCGTTCTGTGACTAATGAATAAAACACTTTGTGGAAGTATACGTGAGTTTGTGTATGTAATCTACATATCTTCAGAAATGGTTATCTAAAATATATGATCCTAGAATTTTTATCCGATAATTTACATGTCAAGTGCATGCTGGCCATGCGCGGCATGCCACACGGTACCAGTCTAAAATACTTGACCTTGACCTTCTACTTTGCCTTAGATAAACTGCATATTTAATTTATGAATTTCAGATTACGTGTGTGTTGCAACTGCAATGTTTATTATGTACACATAACATTTATATGAAAAAAACAATTTCAAAGTTAGGCAGGGGGGCGTATACTTTATATCAGGCAGGACTTTTATCGTCCCTATTCAAATTATTAAAATAAAGCAAATCGACATACGGCAAAGATAATCAATTAGTGTTATTAGTATTCAATCAAATACAGCCTGCTGTATATGCATGTAGCGACGAAATGGCTCAATATTTACACATTTAGATATATCAAAATGGGATGCATGTCCCTGGCCCCCTCATCACCGAATCACCATTTTTATATTCTTTCTATGGTAAAGCTTTGTATTTATTTTGTACCAAAAATTAAAAGTTTTGTGCCATTTGCGCTTGGAAGATATAAACCATTTTTTATTGAGAGGTCAACGACATACCGGCCCTCCACAAGCGATTTTTTAAATTTCTTCTACGTCAAAGTTTCGTACCAAAAATGGAAAGCTTTGTATAATTTCCGCTTAGATAGTATAAATAATTTCCGGTAGCAGCACATCCTGCATATTAAAATTTTCATTTTTTTGCTCTAATTTGTTGAACTGGTATTATACTGTTTTGTACTAGGACTGAAACTCTTTATACCAAACTCCTTTGAAAAATTCACGCCATTGATGATGCCGAAATCGGCGTACTAACAGGGTTTTCCGCAAATCTGTGTTTTTGAGTACGAACTTTGGTTTAGTTTTACATCGTTTTGTGCCAAGCACTAAATGCTAGATTTGTGCAATTAAGTAACGTACGCAGATACAAGCGTATATTTAATAAGTAACAATTTAAGAAATAAGCCTATATACGTTTTCGTACATAGCGCGTGATGACGTACATGCATTTCTTATAGTATTCAGGCTCTGCTAGAATTATGACTAAAAGAAAAATCTTTACTATAACACAATTATTACTTTATAACAAATAAGTTGAAATTTCGATGAAAAGTGTGTGTGTTTTCTTTTTTGCAACATAATTGATTATTCTTTTATTCAAAGAAATTTTGAATGCAGTAGCAAGAGAAATATTTTTATGTTTAAGAAATATTTATTTGGCTCTATTGAAAATTACCATTTATTTGAGGAAGAGTATATTGGTTTGAGTGAAAGAAATCTTTCTATCAGTGCAGGGTTTCGCATTTAGCTAATATAAGTAGGTAGCAATAAAGAGCCATGGAGGATGAAAGTGAACCAAAGTTACATTGATACTTTAATAAGCAACAAAGTCAAAGTGCGAAGTTTTTGTCCTAGCCAAATACAACAAGTAGAAATTCGACTGTTGTACAAAGTTGTGTTTTGTATATACTGTAATGTTTTTTTTTTATTATTATTTTAGGTTTAATAATTCTTTTGCTATTCTTTTATGAATTGTTCTTGGAGCATTTCTAATAAGCATTTCAATTTCTCTGGTACCTATTCTCCATAGTTGATATGTCTTGATGGAAGCATCCGTCGTGCTTATCGCTTACAGCTGTGGAGTTTTCAGGAAAAAAGCCTAGTTGTGAGTGTAGGAAATGGATCTTTGACATATCGCAACCCATTTCGTGTTATGAAGACATCATATTCGGTTCGACTCACTATCTTTGACTGACTACCCTCTCCGCTTTGTAGCTGTTTACATACGGCTTCTAGATTTTTAGAGAATAATCGGGAAGATTCGAGAACTTCACTCTATTCAATTTCGTAATATTCGATATAGTGGCGTTTGTTATTTGTTTGTATACAGGGGTTGTTCAGTACAAGGCAAGATTTAGTTGATTTTATTTTAGATACATTTTAGCTTCAATTTAAAGCTTGCATTAATTTAGAAGTGTTGGGAAAAAGAAAATGAAATACGGAAGCAGTTAATGTCTGTTCTTTCCACTACCTTACTTTTTACCACATATGCTCCAAGGAGAATAGGCCAGAAAACAAACTTTTTTTAGAAGCTTTCTACTACTAGGAAGACTTTTAGTTTCGTTAGATAGACAAACTGAAGTCATTAGGTGAGATGTGTGGGTGGCGCTGATGGGCTCTTAGATGTTCGTTTAATATTATAAGGCACACTAATTTGTATTCAGTTTGGATATTTCAGATTTTATAATATTCATTAAAAAAGATTCATATTTTAGTTGTGATGCAATTTGTGTAGTGGTCATTAATATTTAGCAATAGTGCATCAAATAAAATGTGTATCATAATTATTCGACACTTAATTTGAAGAAAAAGTGTGATTCTTCGGTTTTATGAGTGATAGAATAGGATATTTGGTGTATCCTGTGCAAACTATTTATGGATTTACGTGTCTGTAATGTATGCAATCTTGAGTAGTCATTTACGGTGGATAAACAAAAAAAAGTGGAAAAATATATATTTGAACGTCCAAGTATTCATATATAATACACTCCGCCAAAAAAGTATCGCATAAACTAAAAAAGGGCATTTATAGACCAGGATATTTTTATACGTTCACAAAAAGTTTGCCTCGTGTATGTGAACTATAAAAACACTAACAAAATCATGGAACATAGCTTTTTTACTTTTTTTTTTTCTAAAAGAACACATTTAGAAAAATGCATATGTGTAAGGTTTGTTCAGTTGTTTATTGAAAGTCTTCCTATACGGACAAATTTTAAAGTGCGAAGTCAGAGTTCTGTACCAACGCTTTTAAAACTAAAATGAGCAATTTAACTTCAGAACAAGTGGCTGCTATAGTTGCTTTAATCGAAGATGGACGATCTCGAGCATACGTTGCTAATTTGATGAACATCAATCAGTAAAGTGTTTCTAGAGCCGTAGCCAGATATAGGGAAACAGGCAATTACAGTAGAAGACCTGTACCAGGTCGTCTAAGATGTTCTACTCGCCAAGATGACGGCTATTTACTACTACAAGCATTATGTCGAAGACATGTAACTGCGAGACAATTGCAGAACGACTTGGCTAGAATCAGAAATACTCGTGTGAGTACTCAAACTATTCGGAATAGGTTACGACAGAGTGGATTAAGAGCTAGAGTAGCTGTAACAGCCCCTCGTCTCACTAGGAACCACCGAGTGGCTCGCTTAAGGTTTTCCAGAGAACATGTAAATTGGAACACTAATGACTGGGCCAATATACTCTTCACATGTGAGTCAAGATTTGGTCTTTACACCTCAGATAGGCGTATCTCAGTGTACAGACGAGACGGTGAGCGCTATTCGCAGTGTAATATCAGACCTAGACCTAATTTCGCTGGTGGCTCTATTATGGTTTGGGGAGGCATCTGTTTAACAGGTCGTACAGAGTTAGTACCAGTAGACAGAGGTACACTGACTGCCCACAGGTATATAACGGACATTTTAGAAGAACATGTAGTACCATATGCGCCAATTATAGGAAACGAATTTATATTAATGCACGATAATGCACGACCGTATGTTGCAATAATCGTCCAGGAATACCTTAACGATGTTGGTATTCCAGTTTTGGATTGGCCTGCGGTAAGTCCGGACATGAACCCTATCGAGCACGTGTGGGACCTCCTTCACAGACGGATACGAACTCAAAATGTTGCCCCAGCGGACCTGCATGGACTAGAAAATGCTCTCCGTGACGAGTGGGAGAATTTGGATCAGGCTTATATCCGGAGGTTAATCGAATCTCTGCCAAACCGTATGCGAACGGTCATAAGAGCCAGAGGTGGCAATACTCAGTATTAAAAGCTACTGTTATGACATTTTTCTTTCCAAAATTATAATTTCTTGTTTTAATAAAAATCTCAAGTATGAGTTCTTGTTTTTATTTGGCCTGTATTTTATTTAAACAATCATAGAAATTATATCTTAGAGCGCATTAAAGTATATTTACAACTTTATGCTACAAACAAAGATTATGCGATACTTTTATGATTCAAAACTAAATTATGCGATACTTTTTTGGCGGAGTGTATTAACGGAACGATCAATGTACATAAATATATGTAATGCTTGGAGAAGCTTGCAATTAAATACTGTAACTAAAGAGAGGTCAGTCGATTACTACCATAAGATAATCTGGAGAATATACATATGCAGATATTTGTACGACAGTAGCGTTTGTAGAACAGAGCGATAATGTTGAACGTTGTAATTACAGAAATTTGTAGCGACAGGTACTATTTAACGTCGACATATTATAAACTGACCCAGCAGAGCAGTGATTTGCCTCGCAACGTATTACTGTTTGCTCCTTCGCTACGATGACTCTAGGACTCCGCTCAACACCAAAGACAGAACACAACAAAGTAGTCATTTGTAAATAACGGCTCTTTGAATTATATATTAATCATATTTTTCTTTTTCCTTGTGGTTACTGGAGATGTGGTTGAAATATAAAAAAAAGGAGGAGTACTGTTATGGTAACAAGTTTTAGGTTTATGTAGATCGGAATTATCTCGTAGGTGTTGTATAACGGAATGGCACATTGGCCACAAGGCAGTTGTGTAATAATAGACCTATTTCGTATACACAGTGGCGGCTCGTGGTTAAATTTACGAAGTCATATTAGCAAAAAATGTGTTACATTATATAGACTTGAACTGTAACGACTTAAGTAGGAATATTTTTGATGCCTTTTCAGTTATGTGTGTAGATGATAACGTTATGTTTGCATACAAGCAAAACTCAAGTGGTCCGCTTTCGTAATAGGCAGAGGAGTTGTGCTAATATAGAGTAATAGAGAGTAGAGTAGAGGATCAAATCCTCAAATGTTGAATAATATTGATAATTGTCAATTTTTGGATTTGTCTATAGATAAATATATAAACTGAAAAACCTCATTCTAGTGCTTTGGTTACTAAATTACATTTAATCTGCCATTTATTTAGAAATTTAAATGTTTTATTTTTAAACCAGTTGGATTCAATTTATCATGCTTTGGTTGGTTTTAAAAGTAACCTATGGAATATGTTTATGAGGTTCATCTACTGGGACTGATTAGATATTTGTTGTTCGAATCATATGGTTTATTGCTGGAGTATCAGTTCCTTATCAGTGTGTGAGGGTTTCGTGTATTGACTGTGGTTGGTTTTCTTATGTACTAGTTGTTGATTTATAAGTTCGCCAATAAAGCACGAGTAAGAATGTATACAGTATTGCAATCAGACAACAAATAAATGCTTTATACCTCACGGAAGATGTGACGTCCTGCATAATTTTCCGAATTGTGTAGGTTTGAATTTCCTTAACGAATTTCCCAAGGTAATAGTTAAAACAAAATTGGGGAACTACCTGGCTGTCGGAGAACTAAAGAAGATGTGGTTGTATATTTGTAATTGTTAAGTTTATTATTTAAGATTGTGGGTTTCTCAAAATTTAATTCGTTAGTCCCTGGTTTACAGAAAATGAATTGAATATTTTGTCACGAATCAGTACGTTAACGCCTAGTTTACTTAATTTTGTTGCATCACTCTAATCACCATTAAACAACTTTAATGTGTCACTTTGACACTTGCCAGTATTAATGAGGAAAAGTAGAATATCAAGGAAATTGTTATTTACATGAATTTAACAAGAACTTCTTTAAAATAGAACAGATAATCTTTCAAGTATAGTCGTTGGCACACTCTAACATACTTTTGCGCTGACGCTCGCCCCAAAAATTCTTTTAACTCAAATTCAATTTTAATTACAGATTAACCTAATTGTACTTCTTAGTTCTAGTTCTAGTAGTAAAATACGTATATGTACTCGCAATAAAATAAAAATCATTAATAAGTTATTTTCGCTTTTTTAGTTAGAACTGCGCGGTTGCCGCAGCTTCTCGCAACGTTTCTTCCACACTCTCATCTTCAGGGCTGTTATTGCACACTGATTGGGACTATTAACTCCGTAGAGGTTTATATCGGGATTGCTTTGAAGGAAGAGGAAACGTTACGGGCGCTAGGTAGAGGTTGCTAGTAGGTTTAATCGATTGGCATGTGCGATGTGCGTCGTCCTTTTCGCAGTTTAAATTGTCGGGATGTTTGAATTTTTATAGATTGATGGATTTTTCTACTGAAACAGTAAGAGGTTTGAGATAAAATGCGGGAAGAATTAAATAAGATTTGGTTGCCAGTTTATGCTCAGCCAGTGCCGATTCGTTACATGCAACAACCATGTACAACGCTTGTGCTCAGTAACACAGGCACTGACCGTTGGCTTTTATTGGTGTACACACAACTGCATACTCGAATATGGAATTTGATAGACACTAGGGGCTTCCAGATGATTATGGTCATTGATAGAAAAGTTTCGAATGGAGATTGAAATTGGTTTTACTGCTGTTTTTTAAGAGAATCTTGCTGACAATATTAGCTTTGTGCACTTTTAAAAACTTATGCTGGATACAACGAATCATTAATTAACAATTCCCGACATTTCGTCAAAAGACCGAAAGTTCACGGTAGATCTTAGTCAGTTGCAATGTCAAATATTTATTCACCAAAGTTCTTATAGCGAGTACTGTATCAATAATTAGAGGGCTTCTTATCTTCAATATACAACTGGATGATCTGGTCGACTTCGATGAAGCTTGTTTTTTTTTCACGTGTGTTGGTAGGAGTGTGTTGATAATACCTTAGTCATCTGCCATGAATCTTTGCACAATTTTCTATCGTGTTTGAATTCCTAGTATCATTCCATACGCCTCTTCGTGAAAAGTGAATCAGACTATCGCCATTAATTTCTAAATGTTTTCGTACACCGGCGTCCTGACGGTACGCTGGCCCACTTCGTTTACTGAAAACCCACTCACACGAATTGACATTTCAATAGTCAAGTTCCATCATCCAGCTTAAAAAGGTGGAGTTATCAATCCCTTTATTCAAACAGCAATATCCGAACCAATTTCGCTTCTTTAAGGATTGAACTACATCGTTGAAAGTCTGATCTGTAATAATTATTCCGGCAAAGATATTCAAGTAACTATTTACCCCTACACCAACCTTTCTCTATAACAACTCCCCTCATTTAACCTCAATTCCCACATGTAAGCATATCTGCCCTACATTCAGTGTATGTGGATTGCATTAGTAATATTCTCTTCAGGAACAACATAAAAACCACATGTTCGTGCGGCAGTGTGTACACCGTTGTAGATACTGTTTATATCGCACGTGGAAATCCCCCTTCATCGGCCTAAAATGATCTGCACATATTTAAATCAACGTGTGGTAGCAGCCTTGAAGATGTGGACATAACGTCTGTAGAAGCTACGACACCCATAATACCGTCGTGACTACATCCGAATGAAAGACTAGTAACAGGTATTTAAAATTCAAAACTTAAAAAACTTTTAATAGTTTAATAGTTTATAATACCACCAAATACAGCAAATATAAAACTCGAACACGAATAATATATATACCAAACAACGAAAACGTTGTAAGTTCTGAAAATCTTGGGCTCTATTTAAGATAAGGGGGTCATACTGAGAAATCACCCGTATCTAACTCAACAACTTTTTTTCTTTGCGAAATGAAATTTCCAAAATTCTTAATTTTCTTAAAATGCCACTGATTTTGAATGAGAACTGTTATTCGATGCTCGAGTTGTGAAACTAGAAACCAGGAATTATTTTATATAAAAAAATTATTTTAACTTTCAAATTTCGTAGATTGACATCATAACTACATTAGAGCATGTAAAGGTACTAAAAAATATTCAAAGTAATTTTGCAATCATTTGCGTAGATTGATATAAAAAATGCTCCAATTTCGTGGAATTTTGAGGAGACAAAATTTACAAAATTTTTTTTATCGACTTCATTCTACTGTATTGTTTTGTACTGTATTAAAATCATTTTTATATATTAGGAATGTAGGTTGTGGAAAATAATTCATTTATTGAGTAATTTAGAAAAAGGCGTTCGAACTAAAATTATTTTGGAATTGTATTGCATTCAAGTATAGAGACTGTTTCGTTTCTACTACACATAATAAAAATTCGATTTTTTCTTGTGTATTATTGAATTATAGCGCATTCTATTTTTTGTCCTGGGACATAATGAATTTAGGTGTATTTTCTTTCATCCGATACGATACATATACACTAACTCTGCTCCAGGGCCAGGCAAATGAATACGCTGTTACTATTGAGTTAAGCATTCGACAAATGATTACCTATCTTGGTTTTAACTTGAGTAAATCTATTGCCTTTTATATGCAACAATTTAATGTTAGTCCGGTATTCGATTTTCTTTATTTTTACATAAACACTAACATCGAAGACTTAAACAATAATTGAGCTGACTGAAATTTTTAAAACTATATTTTAACGCAAGTGTTAGAATGTTCTTGACTACCAACGTCTTCACGTTGATACTTGAAACTAGTTAGACTACAGTACACATTATGAATTTGCGTGCCTTAACTGTGCAGGGTTAGGTGCTGTGTTCGAGCTTCGCAGTTGGGGAATAATTCACTACGCTTCACCCTCGACGGCGAATACTTTACATAAAACAATTAAATACAAAAAAAACTCCCGATGTTATGACAAGCTTTAACAAAGCTTATACACCCAATTGGGCCGTCACCGCAGTAAAAAAAAGAAACATTTGATTACTTAGGAGTGACAATATGTTAATAGGGAAAGAAAGAGTAAAATGAAGGATGAGTTATGAAAGGAAACCATGCATACGGAAGAAATAAGGTGCTACGAAAAGGCAAGAAAATAAGTAAAAGCATAAAAATTAAATTCTACAAAATCTTAATTACACCAACGATTACCCACGTTTTAGAAACTAGTGCCACAATGACAAAAAAGAAGAATCATAATGAAAAATTTTAGAAAGGAAAATTATTAGCTTGGCTCAAGGATACATACAGACGGACAAGGAACAACAAGAATGAACATGGAAATTGAACAATAACTGGTAGAGGAAGGGTTATACATAGACACACAAAGTTCTCAAACCAGACAAAGAGATGTCATTCAACCTATAAGTAAAAACATTACCCCTAATTGTTGGAGTATTTCATTAAAATTTCATAAATGTATTTCTGAAGGTCAGGCTTAATCGTGTTGCTTACTGGTTTCCCCGAGAGTCGATAAAACATGAGTCTGTCTAGTCTCTGCTAACTTCGTAATGCGTACAGCAAGTGTACTCGTTTCTGCAGGCTTAATTATTACGGACAGTTTACGAATGAGTAGTGTGTATGAGGATTCGTAGCTATCGTCCTTTAGAGTGATTGCTTTTAACACTTGAGCACGAACGCGCTAGACGAATCTTATTTGCTTTTCTTATGTTGAATTATCTTCGATATACATGTTTATAAGTATTGTATGTAAGCATTTCTAATAGTAATAGGTATTATTTCGTAAAAACAAAGAAATTTCGCAACTAGCACCATATTCTGAAAATATTATAACTAAATTGAAAGATCATGTCCTATTATATTGCGACATGCCAATGATAGTGTACCTATTCTTTGACAGTTTCAACAAGATGTTTGCTTATAAGTATGTTTTTTTGAACAGTGTAGCTTTTGATTTCAAGCTAGTGAAAATCTTTAGAAATACGCAAAGGATTCATTGTGTACCAACAAAATTAAAAACAAAACAGAACTGTGGCATGTTGTCAGAGAAAGTTAGCATTAAACATATTTGTATCAATTTTATGTTCCTTCTGCTCCTGACTTTGTCTTTATTTTGGCTTTGACTTATTTGTCTAAACGGTACTATCAACATTTGAATACCTCACCTAACCTTTCGAAGAAAAGTCATTTAAGGCGTGGAAAACATGAATTTTACTAACAAAAAAAAGTAAATGCCATTATTCATGAAATTATTTGGTATTAAGATATTAAACTGTTAGATAATTATCAATGATTTAACGAAATAAAAAAAAACGAAAGTTTTTAGTTTTCTCTGGTCAAGGCAAAATATACTAGCGGTAAAAGAAAGAAATTACTTTTTCATTTGTTTATTGGCTAAATTTTGAAAAATCTAGTAATTTTGTCAAGTTTAATTCTATCCTTTATCTTAAGTGGTACAAGAGGTGAGCGTTGAAAATGAATTAGTCTATATACATATGTAAAAGGTTTTCAGTAGTAATTATCAATAAAGTAGATAATGAATAAAATTTTTAATATACTCTTAATTTCGAAACTAATCTCGGTATTGAGAAAGCTAGTCTGGAAGGGAAATCATACGTATGTAAGGAAGATTTCATTGTTTCTTATATTTTACTTGTCTTATTTTACTAAATATAAAACAATTTTGTAATGTGGTTTACCAAACTAATGAGGAACACATTGCCCTAATAAAGTTGATTACATTAATAAACGATAAAAGCTAGGCTATTAATAAAAAGTTATATTAATCGTTTCCCCTTAAAATAAGTTCTTAACTTTTAATCTTTTTAATCTTGTTATACCTTTATCGCTTAGTATCTTTGATAATCTATATTATATAAATACAAGGTCTGGCAATAGCGTTCAGTGACTTTGAAAAAATTTCCATGCCCATATTGTTTATTTGACAAATGACAAAGAGTCATAATGTAGTATATATGTAGTACCGTTGACAGTTTCGTGTTGCGATGGACCTAACAATCAATAAGTTGTTGCCGTAAAATTGTTTATTCTGATACAGTCCATCGTACAAATTCAAGGGCGTCTCTGTAATGAATTTAATTTGCCATTGCGGGTTGATGTCCCATCGAGAAACTGCAAGATGGGTAAGAGATTACAATAAAATAAGTAGTGTATGCTCCAAATTTCTCGGCTGTAGCTGTATAATCCTTGTTTAAGTTAATAATAATTTAAACAAAGAATATTGAAAGAATTACTGTTGAACGTAGTCCACAATGTTCCGCAATTCGGCATTGGATTGCGCTGCAAATTTCAGAGTCAAGCTTGCGACAAGTCTTGCAAGTTGATTTCAAATTTCGTCCACACAGAAGATACAGATGGTTCGCATATTGAATCCTGTTGACAAGTTAGATGGTCCAATTTCTTCAAGCAACTTTTGGAAATATTAATTAACAATGTAGAAATTCTGAGTAAACCGATTATGTTTAATGGAGCTCACTTTCATCTCAGTAGGTACGTTAATAAGCAGAGCTTTCGATAATGGACAGAAAACAACAAGAGAAGTGCATGGAGATCCACTCCGGTGATCGGGCCGTACTTTTTCTAAGAAAACAGTTATACTGTTACAGTAAACTCAGTTAGGTACCTCAAAAAGTTGGAAACGTTTGTGACGGCGAAGCTTCAATGTATGGATTAATATGTAGCGTTGTTCCAATAGAACGGCGCGTCGACGCTCACAGCCAGACAGAATATTATCGTTTTACAGGTTGCTCCCGAATTGTTTTGGTATTAAAGTTGGGTGATATTTCATATCCAGTAAGATCGCCCGATCTCACCCTTCTAGATTTTTTCCTGTGGGGATTCTTAAAGTCTAAACTGTACCGACCCTTCCCCAAACATTTCCTGAGCTCAAAGAGAGAATTCCCGAAGATTTAAATTCGATAAATTCTTAGGGACGTTATCTTTAAAAGCTGAAGATATGATTACAAATTTCCAGAGTTGTGTTTTTTGTTTTCGGTCGAAATATATTTTTTCTTTCTTCACAGCGGCCTACTGAAAAGCATTCTAACCTATTGCCCGATCCTGTACAAGCTATATAATAAACATGCGTTAAAATCGTGCTAAATGTAAATGTAATGCATTGTGTTGAAGGAAGAAGCTATAAGTAAGTATCTTTCAGATTACACTTACGTGACGTGTTTGAAGCGTATCTTAGCGGCGAAGAAGTGTAATCTGAAAGAGAAAAAAGTTAATAGCGCACCAAACAAAATGTTGTTTACAAAACATTTTACAGTTTCATTATGTAACACACATATTATATAGTACAAGTTGTACCAGAGATAATGATATACAATTAAAAACAGTTAAAAAGTAAAATCTGTGTAAATCTTATTTTGATTTTTTTCCGTTAAAAAGTTAGCATGGTTCTAGATGTATCTTTGTTTAGTCGATGAGATACTTGCAATAAAATAGTGGCGGTGTTCCTTTTGTTGCTTAAGTAATACATACATATAATGGCGTCTATACGTATTAATATTTAGAATGGATTTTTGTCTCAATTAGAAGTATTATTTCTATTAAAATTCAAACTTCTCTGAGTATTTGCGTTTCAGATGGCGTTGTGGCTATTAGTTACATTTATATTTAATAATATATGTCTTAATTATGAATTGATTATTTTCTGCAAGTAAATGTTTCCATTACTATTTTAAACGAAATAATACTGTATACTTACAAATTTCTGAATGTTACTGTTCGTTACCTTTTACTGTAGTGAGGACTATGGGATAATATAATAAATATTAAGGTATCAGCATACTTCGCACCACGCAAAATACTTAATAGGACAATGTGACAATTGTTATCCGTACGACTGAATTACGGCGCGGAGTGTGTCGATATGCATATGTTATAAATAGGAGCTATTCCATATATTGCATTTTGGAAGAAACTATTCCAAGGTAATAATTTATTTGTAAGTGACATATCTGGTACTTTATGTAGTCTTTATGGTATTAGGTCAGGTGCATTTCCTGCGAGTTTAAAATTTCACCATTTTCTCTTGTCATATCTTTGTTTAACGTGTTTTGAGGGTTTTATTATGCCTAGAATATGCCAACGTAGAAATTACCATCAATTGAGTATTGTTGGCTTGCGCAAATATAATTTTTCGTTCAAAGAAATTGCAAATCGCCTTAACCGGAACTAAACTATCATGATGCATTATCAGTAATGGATAATAGATCAGGAAGGACCAGGAAAGTCGCCAAAGAAAAACCTGGGGACGAATCTTCGCGCAATAGTATACTTTAGCAATTCTATCAACCACATCTTGTGTTACTACGTCCGGCTCAAATCTCGAATCTCGATTTTGTACAGGGATGTATGATGTTCATACGAGGGTCAGACGTGGGGAACGTTATAATGTGCAATTTTCTGTTAAATGTAATGTGTACAGGGCCGTGGTAGTTATGGTACGGTGTGTTATGGTGTAGCATATGGAGATAGGTGTTCACGCGAGGCGCCATGAACGCTCGGATCGAAAAGGATCACGTCAATATGTCACCTATGGTCCTTCTCTGACCTCTCGTCGATTAAATACCTGCGTGACATTATAGGAAGAAAACTGGGAACTTAGCAAATCCTCTGCAAACACTGGGAGATCTCCGGCACGAATTGCAGGTTGGTTAGGGTACCTTCTGGAATCAATATCACGAAGAGCGAGAGAGTGAGAGATAAATAAAGGAGCCCAACATATTATTAATAACAATAAAATTAAATTGCGTTAGCTATTTATTTTTCTTAGAAATTATAATCAATTATAACTCGAATAGTTATACGTTTCTACCAAGTTTATTATTATATTAATTGCTGTTTACTGTTACAATTAATTTAATTTTGTTTTGCACCATCTAACATTTTGAGTATTAAGTTGTAAAATAGCTACTACAGGTTTATTAGCATAGTCTTAGCCGATCTTAAACATTTAATTAAGCTTGTTAAATGCAGTAACCACAAAAACAAATATACATTCTGAATTAAAATACTTTAGATAAATAGATTTGTTGGTAAATGTTGTTCTATTATGTCAATAGTATGTAGTTACGGTCATCTACTTTACCACCATATTGACAAATTGGCGACCCTTTTGTGTCCAATCTCTGTATACAGATATAATTTTGGTGGTACACACAAAAACTTATTATTATTATTATTTAATTATTTTCCTGGTACACGCTTTGCGCCAGGGATCTGTCAAAGCAAATATTATAAGCTACCTGATGCTAAGAAAGATCATCACTACGTAAGATTACCTATCTTCCTGTTAAATACCACGCTTGGATGGCAATTGTACCACTAAAACTTTGTACTTGGTCACAATTTCCTTATCCAATACAACCGTCAACCTCTAACTCTGGAGTTCGTAGTAGGAGTTAGGCTATAATTGCAAAGAAATCTTAGAATTAACTGAATCAAAGAATATATCAGTGGAACCAGTCCGGTTAAGATGAATAATTTACAATAATCAAAAAATTATGTTTGTATTTCCTTTCAAAATGACGACCCATACATTTTTCGGCGTTCTCTAGTGTTAAGAAATACATGTCAGTCGTTTAGAAAGTAGCGACAAAATCTGGGTACCTTGCTTTCTACTCTGTAGGCATGTATTTCTTTGGCGTCAGAGGGTGCCAAGAAAGGTCTGGCTAGTCGTTTCGAAGCAGCGTAAAGCAATGTTGCGTTAGGTGAAGATAACATGCTCGGAGCCAGGCTGATGATGTATGCAGAAATGTGTACGTGAGCTAATGTTTTTTTTTCACCTCGTGTTGCTTTTGCCATGAGTGTTTCCGTCAATACCATGACGAAACTATTTTTTGTTATTTATTCGTTATTTTTTGCATTTTTTTGCATTTTTTGGTATTTTTTTTTGTTATTATTCCTTGGCATTTTCCGATATCTTTTTAATACGTTATGATTAGCCTATGGAAGTCACTTACGTGTACAAATTATGAAAGCGCAATGCACGCTGCATTGTGTTAAGTAGCTCAAGAACTGATCTAGAGATGGCTTGGGGAGCAATATCCGATTATTGTCGCTTCCTAAACGGCAGGTGTGCATTTCGTGGCACGAAAAAGCGGCAAGAAATGTTGGGATTTCAGTGTGTGTCCCGGCAGCACTTTCCGGCGAAGTCTCACAATTTGTACATTATGAGGCAAATAGTGGTATTATGCGGAAGAAAACATGAACATTGAGAAACTTAGCAACAAACTATGTGAAAATATCTGAAGGTGTTTATTAAGAAATATAACATGGAAAACCTTATAGTTTTTGTGTGTGGTAAGATAAGTAAAATACGTTTTAATATAGAAATACATTCATCAGCTGGTCACCCTCTTTTTATAATTTGCTAATTCATATTTAAAGGTTCTCGATATTTTAACTTTTAATGTACCACACAAATACTTTATTCCTAACAAATCGGGAGATTTATTTGGCTACAGCACTGACAAGACAATTTGAAAATGCGTTAGAGCTGTTGATGGAGTTCTAAACTATTGCTAATAATTATCAGCGTATAAGTTAAACGATTAATGTTATCGAGTTTTGCAAGCGATATGCAACAGCATCTTTTAAAAAGTCTTACATCTTCTTAAACACCCTAAATACATTAAAAAGTTATTGAGCCAACAAATAAATGTAAACTACATTGTTGGTCAATGGTGAATTACATGGCTCTGATAGGTAGCGAAGATTTTTCGATAAGTACTTAACACTTTGGTTCAATGCACCATTGGCGACTAAGAGTAGGCTAACTACTTTGTGTTTAATGAAACAGTAGATGAAATTTGGTGTTACGTATTGGAAACAGATTTTGTTACAGTAGCTTTGTAAACTCTTTTTTTACATAAATAGGAACTATAGCAGCCATGCAGTTACTAAAGCGCTATTCATTTGTGTTGCAGCACTAGTTTTAAAACTGTTGAATATCGAATCTTAAAAAAATGTTCAGTACTTTCTTTTGATAAACAGGTTGAGTTAGAAATTGACGAAAATTTGTGAATATGATCATAACAAATTTTACACAAAACTATGAATAAGTATAAATTAAAGTTAGTTCTGACACATCAAGTGACAAATATGACATAATAACGTTTGTCAGGCTAATATTGACAATTATAAACTGGAGTTTGTCTTACACACTTTTAGTTCTTGAATATTTGTAAATGGATTAAAGTAAAAAAATTCTCGATTTAAATTTTGTGTTGAGCTTAATTTTGGATTACAAACAACTTTTTTTCATGAACATTTTGTCTAAAACATTCTTTTCTTTTTTTCTTAATTTACACATCTGATCTTGGCTTTTTTTACGGCAAGTGAATTTCTTTGAGAAGCAGAATTTTTTATACGGAATTACTTTTTGTCGTAAAATGAATAACTGAGATTTTGTTCCTCTTGTCAATTCCATCCTGGGACATTCTGTATTTGTGGAATTATGGAAAAAAGGGAATACCGATCAGTGACTTTATTTCTGTTTTGGAATAGGAAAACGCGCAGAAATTGAAGAGCGTTACATGTAGTTTGACTACCTAGTCTAGTGAATTTAAATCTAATTGAACGTTTATCATTGATGAAAAGCGACCAAGTCATTTCGTTGGGTGACTACTGACGGTATGATTAATAATGTTCAGAAAAAACTAGTGCAAGAGAATTATCGGAGAGATACATGTTGTGTCCGGTGATAATTGATCAAAAATGAATGCTCAACATATTGTTTGAACATGTTTAAGTGCAATGTGAATGAGTTTCTGCGGCATTATGTTACTGCAGATGAGGCTTGGATACATCACTACACGCGAAGGTCGATTGGCGAACGTGCACCAAAAAAGATGAAGGCGATTCTGTTAGCTGAAGACATTATCGCATTATTTTTTGGGATTTATAAGGTATAATCTTTATTGTTATTGTTTATTATTTATTTTTTTGGTGATGGAACGAACAATTACGGGTTAGTACTATTTTGATTTATTGGACGGATTCACTGCTGAACTGAAGATAAACGAACTCCGCTCACACATTGACAATTGCGACAGTGAAACTAGTCCAGTTACGAATTGGGGTCCTATTCGCCGTATTCGCCAGATCTAGCCTTCTGTGACCTTTTTCTTTTACCAAACCTGAAACAACGGGCTGGCGGAAAGTGGTTTATATCAAACAAAGAAGTCACTGCTGAAGCAAACGACTATTTTGCAGAGTTTGATAAATTATGTTATTTGGTTGTCTTAAAAAAGTTGAAACATTGCCGGGCTAAGTTGGCTGTCTTCTTTATTAACGGTATTTATCATATCATTCTTATACTTTCGTATAAGAATGATGTTTACGTATGGACGAAGATTTCATATTTGAAATTGACTCTAGATTTTATACGTTCAGAACAAAATGTGTTATTCCATTTCTAGGTAAGGGCCAAACCAGTTCTGGTAGCGTATTTGATCAATATAGCATAATTCGCATTATACGGGAGGTTTGATCATTTCTTTTTCCCTACAACATATCCATCAGTCTAAAGTAGTAAAGTACATAAATAATAAATCAAATGCATATGCTGTTTTAATTTGTAACACGGTTTCAATTTTCACTGCTGTATAAATAATTAAGGTTACCGTTAATCGACATATAAATTACTATTCAACGAAAATTACAAGCACGCATATATACGTAAACATTCCAGAAGTAATTATTTTCAAATATAGAACACGAAGAGTTCATATAGAGGCAGGTACATATTACACGCTTCTTTGAATCTGAACACGGGGTTATGTGTATCTGTTTGTGTAGAGTAACATTCGTAAAATAAGATATCACTAATTTTTATACTAGTATCAGCTAGTGTAATTGCTCGTACTATGTTCGATTATTTTCCAGCTTAATTGTAGTTCACTTTACGAAAATATCTGAATAACAGTTATTTGAATAAATTACCGGCGCTGTTTTTACTATCTCGGTTTTTAACATTCGATGTACTCCTTGTAACGATGCATTTAATTCCTCGGGCGAATGATTCGTTCTTGTTTTAGTACCAAGCTATTCTAGAGCATCAAGGAAATTAATCAAATAGCCATTATGATTGCATTCTTTACTAATGGCGATCATACCGTGAACTGGACCGACTTAATAACTACCGATGTTTTGCTGAGATCTCGTTACAACCGTTGTCGTTTGCTGGACGGTAGTTGGGTAGCGTTGAATTTTTATGATGCCTTGAAATAAGCAAGTTTTATACGAAGTTAATCGCTACATTGCCGCTGCCACCTATGCGGGCAACGGTTGCTAATTTGCGTTTCGATTTTCCTTAATTCAGATAGTTATTCGTACTTTATACGCACATAAAACCGTATCTTTACGGTGGTGTTTAGGAATTGCTTTATTTTAAGCAACAGCACTTTATGTAAATTTTACTAATTGTACTTCTGCATTTTTGGTTATTTCTTTGAGAAGCTACAGTTAATTAATAGCTACGAAAGTATGATATACGTTGGTTTGTTTCATAAGGTCTGGCCGATAACTAATATTACGGCTTATATTCATATACGTAGCACAGATTGAAAAATTATTAACCACTGGAACATAAATTGTTGCTAGTTTTTTATTAGTGTAATTATAAGACCAAAAGGAATACTGCGAAGTTAATGCTTCGTTGACATAGAACAGTGCACAACTAATGTAATAATTGTAATGATTTGTAGAAACAAATGTTTTTAATATTGTTTAATAGCAACACCGAATGATTCCAAATGATACTGCATCAACTATGTGATTGCGTCAAAACTGTTGACATTGAACACTGTTGCGGTTACTGATTTATTTAAATTCCAAGTAAGAAAGTATTTGAAAAATATATGGACACATAAGTAATGTTGTTGTATCTTGTAGATATAAAAAATGAGCAGTAATAGTATTTTAACCGAAAAAGATCTCAGAATAGGTTAATTTTTTATTTAGGTGAAACTATGGTAAATGAATGAAGAATTTATACTGTTAACCAGTATAAATAATATGGACTGGATTAAGAATCCTCCTAGGAAAGGGCGTCGCCTTATAATGTTACATATTGGAAGTTCTAATGGTTCTGTGAAACATGCTGCAGCCCAGAGGAAACTCCATTTCAGCTCGGAAACTCAATTTCTTTAAAACAACGACCGCGGAAGTCTACAACAAAATTTTTTGCCTTTTTTTTGTCCGTTAGATCAGATTGTTTTTTATCTGAACGATGTAGCTTATCGAAGGAAGCTACATTAAACCAATAGTAAATATGTTTTTGTAAAGAAAATAGGTTGAATGAGATAAGCAAGTAGCATATATAACTCATCAAACTTGAAATTAATAACAGTTAGTGGTTAGTTATACAGCAGATCTGTAGTGTTGAAAATGGTCGCCATAGGTATTATAAATATAATTCGTTTACTAATGTTCGAAGTTGCCAGTAATAGTAATAAGTCCCCCTGTGAATACGAATGAAATCGAATTGCACATCATAATAAAAAATATCCTTCTCGATGCTCAAAGAGAAACAGTGCTTTCACTGGAAATTGATGCAATTACACATTTCCTAGAATTTGTAGATGAGGTACATATATACGTCCACAATGAAAGAAGCGTTAGAAGCAATTGAAGCTGAAGAAGAAGAGTGTACCCCAGAAGAAATGTATTTTAGCTTTAGAATATAAAACCAACGTTGTTACGTATTGACAAAGAGCTTACAAAACAGTTTCAAGAAATATTAATAAATTTATTACCCGATCATATGGTATGCTGGTGGATTATATAGGGGGATGTTAGGATAGATAATACATTCAATGCTGATGAGAGTGGTTTTAATCTTGAGCTACATTCCGGTCGTACTTTAGCTATGCAAGGAACTGTTAGGAGGAAAACTGTTACAACAGTTGCGCAGTCTATATCCACAAGTACACATAGTTATACCATACTCTCAATTTTATCAGTTTTCGAAAAAGTGCTTTCGTTTTCATTCATTGTTCTCAAAGAGCAAAGTGGAAATTTCAGACCATGCGTGTCTTTGTTTCGAATTTGGAATGTTCATTTAACAGCATCCACATCTGGAAAATTGACAAAAGAACTATTTCATCAGTGGTTAACCAATATTTGTTTGTCAAATATGGGAGCTTAAACAAACATTTTTGGCGTTAACATTTTTTTCACTACGTTTTACCGTTAACGAGTTATGAGCAGAGGCAGAATTTCGAATTTCCAAAAAATCATTTCACCCAGTTAGAGTGTTTTTTCACAGAAAAAATACGTAGTACATACCTATATGTGAGCTACATGTTGCCAAAGTTTCCCTTGTGAGTATAATATTTATTTGAATCTAAACAGTTTTCCTAAGTTATTTGCTTAAATCTAGAAGATTCCTCGTTCTCTGCTGGTTTTGCCATTGTTGTTTTATTTTAAAATGCTCCTGTAGTTTGAATTTTACAGTAATTCTTATAATTTATTTTTTCTTTGTTGTTCTTCGACAATTTTAAATGTTACTTTTTGGGATAATTCAATGCCTCTTCATATCGATGGGATTTTTGGTGAGATTATTCATAGACTCATCAAAGACCAGCCTAAAAGCAGTTTTGTTGCATAATGGAAACCATTATCCTTCTATTCCGATAATCCGAAAATCTGAAAATTTTATTAGAAAAGATAAAGTACAAAGACTATTCCTGAAAGATTTGTGCAGATTTTGAAGTAATTGCAATTATTTTGGGTATGCAATCTGGTTATACCAAATACTGTTGCTTTTTATGTCTTTGGGACAGTCGTGATAGGGAAAAACATTACCATAAGCAAGAGTGGCCACTACGACAACAGTTTATACCAGGAAAAGACAATGTATAACATCAGCCTCTAGCAGAAAAAGAAAGATCATAACACCAGCTCTCCATGTGAAACTTGGGCTCATGAAAAATTTTGTAAAAGCACCGGATCTCGAAGGTGAGGATTTTAAATACCTTCGTGAAAAGTTTCCAAAATTAACACAAGGGAAACTGAAAGAAGGTATTTTTGTTGGACCTCAGATACGAGAAGTAGTAAATGAAGAAATCTTTGAAACCAAATTAACAGCGAAGGAAAAGACAACTTGGCTCTCCATGGTACAAATTTTCACAATTTCTTGGGAAACAAAAAAGGTGACAACTATAAAACTTTAGTATTTATTGTTCTGTTTTTTAAAGCAAGTTTCTTTCTTTATTGGCATTTCACATTATGTGGACAATGTGAAATGCCAAGAAAAGATGTGGATATAGGGCCGATGTCAGCTAACCTCGTTAATGTTTATTTATAAGATTAGAATAGTTACATGAAACCAGTCGTCACGTCAATAAAGATATCTGTGAGATTTGGCCCCCGTTTTTTTTCATCAACTATTCAATTTAATTTAGATTTATCTGTTGATATTAATTTCTTTTGCAATGCACAAAACTACACGGAAATTTTAGTGTAGATTTAAATTCTGACACGTGAATTTAAAAACTAGTGTATGCAGCGTCGTGGTAGCGTCACTCTGACGTACATTTGCATGGTTTTGCATTGTTCTTTGTGAACGCATGTTTATATTTTGCGTCATAGTAGAATATTACCTAAGTAGTGTATTAGCTTATCCCATTGGACTGCACTAGACCGTACCTGGATCTTGTCATTTCATTGGGAGACCGGATAGAACCGCATCCGGTATTATTACATATGTGAATATCAACTATTGTTAGTCAGTTATAACTCTAAACTGAGTTTTGCTCCTTCAGCAGTAGCAAAAAATGCTTCGAGTGCAAATCTGACTGATATTATCTTGCCACTGGAACATAAATTGTTGCTCTAAATTTGCCAGTGGAAGATGTATACATCGTGTCTCAAGGAGCAAGTATCATTTTTATTATCTTTTTGTATTATCTTCTTTTAATATTAATAAATTGGAAAAGTCATGAAGCGTTAAGTAAGGAAATGGAACTAGTGTTTTCTTTTATATCCTACTATGGTGTTTTCGCCATACAACATATATAATTACCTGGAAACATTAAAATTGTTCGGGTAGAGATTTGTGCGCCTCAATAGAGGTTATTGAGGTTAATGGGTTATTCTTTACCAAATTTTATTGTAACCATAAGATAAAAATAAATAAAATAAAAAAATGTGTATAGTATACATGAATGTGTAAAGTAAAAAGGAGAGTCTACCACGAAGTTGTTTTAGTTGAAACAAACATGTGATGGACTGAACGATTAAAATTACGTAACAATGATCTATGGGCTAAAGAAATATTGTAAAAATTCAATTCTAGTGAAGGCGATTGTGATTCTGTGTATTGTTTACCTAAAATCAACTACTTTAGAGCAAAAATATTTTACTTGCAATGTCTGATAAATAGGAAAAGAAAAGGTAAGAAGGAACTTAATGGCGTCATGTCCGAATTTGTCCCGGAATTAATTATTTAGCATAATTGGCGTAATCGGAAGGTGGCGCAAGTTCGAAAAATCCTATTTCCTGATTTATTTATTTTGTAGCAAATAAATCAAGGCATTCAGATCTAATTATCGAATTAAGTAATTGAAACAGTCGATCGATCACTGTCATCTGGAGCCCATTTTACCGGTTATCCGTATGCGACGTATTTGTTCAAATTTAAAAATCCGCTTATAGAGCCATTTTAAACGATCGTTTTCTCGCCGCTATCTTGCTGATTTACGGTCATAGTGGTCGGCTGCTACAGCATCGGCAGCGGCAGCGGCAGCGCAACTTTCACTCAACAGGCGGATTTATAAGCGCGCTAACAACGTTACATTAAGAATAAACGTGTGCATGCGAGCTTGATAACGGTACATAGGTAATACATACACCAACATAGGTTTGATCCATCTGTACACAGCTCGGCGTTAAGTATAGAGAAGTGTTAACTGTACACCAATTGTATCTATTATTGTCGAGAAGGATGGAATTTGTTGCTCGGTTAGATAAACTTCCATCTATTGGTCTATTGATCATTCAAATAGAATTAATTGATGCACGCTTCCTGAATGGTGGAACACTATATACATACGCGCTTATGCAGCAATGTTATTTATAATAATATTGTTCATAATATAAACGGTACAAAAAGTTGGAATTTATGTCTGTACCATTCTTTGAATATTCTCTATGTTTGTGTAACAATAAGAATATTAAGAGACCATTTTAACAAATTGAAGCCTTTTATTGTTGTCTTGTGACTAATTAGCGTTAGGCAACATCAACGAGTAATTTATGGGAAATACGGCTTCGATATTAATGCTATAAATAATGTATATTGTTTAATAGCATTCAAAGAGTTATTTAAGTTACGCTTCAATATATATGAAATAATATGGAAAACTGTTTTGTAATTTTGTTAATCCTTTGTTAGACATGATTTTATCTGAGTTGCATACCTTGAATATAAAAATTTATTAGTTCTAAATACACCTGAAGGTATAAAGTTTCAAAACGTTTTGGGTAGTCTGAGTTTAATACAAATTATGGATTCCTCAATTAGATTCACGAAAAGCCTTTCCACCTTATTAGATCTAATTTTAACTAACAATCAAGATTTGCTTATCGATTTTAGCAGATTGTATGTTTCACATATATTCGATCATCTTTTACCTTATTAGCATTTAAACCTAAAGGTTAGTGCTCCTTTTTTAGAACATTTAGAAATATACAGTTTATTCTTTGTGATTAGCATACTTTGCTTCTGTCGAAAGAAACAGTCCCACTGAATTTTAAGATCCACAGTCAAATGGTGCTTCTGCGACAGCAAAGGTATCTGACACTTACTCCACTTCACTCCATTTCCTTTTTTTTTGTTTCAGTTAGTGATTTCTATTGTTACAGATACTGAGTAAATAATTGTGGTCAGAAAATATTGAAAAGCCAGGGATGCCAAAATTATAAAAATTCTTCTAAAGAAAACTTAAGAAATGCTCTTGAGAGACACTTGTGTACTAAATTCCACGACCAACGCTGCGAAATAAGTCTCTTGGGAGAGATCAATGGTGAGTATCTAAACGCGCTATCTGTCGGTGAACAACAAGTGATATGTGGTACTCTATCTCAAGTGGCTAATTAAGTGTGATATTCGTACGGTAGTTTAAATCATTTTTAGACAAACAGGGCAAAACAATACGTCAATCACCCAGGACCTAATTTCTTAAACTGTGCGAAAGAGCTTATCCGGGTGGTTTGACGTTGACTTCTTTGAACAGTACTTTTTGAAATTGCTCTTACCACACCAAGGAACATAGGTAATTGTAGTTGGTGATCTGTTTAATGAGGAAGCATAAACTGCAGCCTCTAATGTCAAATCCCAATTCCACATAATTAACAGTAACCATAATTTGCCTTGTTTACCGGAAACCATTCCAGAGCTGTCGGCCATCAAAAGTCGTTACAGAAAAAGTGAAGAAACCGCAACCGAGCAACTATTGACATAGTAACAAAAGTAAATTAGGGAGCAAAGGGTCAGGCCAGGTTTCGAAGCTCCTTGTTTTATCCAAGTATGCTGACTACAAGAATATATTTCTATTTCTTTAATAATTTAAAATGTTGATGCACTTTTTAAAGGTTTTTTGCGTTTAAACAATCTGAAGTTGTGAGACAATTTTAAATGCTTTACCTAAATAGACATAACCTTGGGGTATTTTCTTATTTTGCGTCTAATAGTAGGGATACTCGAGGAAATGAAATCGCTATCGCGCTTTTTCGTTTATGTCATCATCTATCGCCGCGATTACTAGGACGTGCTAAAACTGTTAAAGTAGCCTCCAACCACAAAGTAACTTTGACATAGCTATTTTAATTTTTTCGTAAACAATTGTTTTTATAGCGATTTTGAATGTACCAATCGATTTAGCAGACCATGGTTGAAGACGTTAACTTGAGGACAATTTATTGATAAACAATGGGGCGATATTAAAAATATATTAAAAAGATATCGGAGACGCTTCGTTTGACAGTCCAATTAGTTTCTTATCGGTATTATACAAGGTTTTCGAGAAAGATATAAATGACTAGCTCAAAAACATTTGAAAATCGACAATATATTATCTAATAAATAATCGGTATATAGAAAAGGCAATATTTTCAATACCGGTCTTTTAGACATTTATAAAACATAAAAACGTATTCAAAGTTACAAATGCACGCAAAATTTCTCTTTTAATGACATTTGATTTTTGAAAGGCTTCTGACGTTATCAATCACAAACTACTTTTATGTAACCCACACTATATAGGATTAGAGAATGTAGCAGTGGGTTGTTTGTACACGTCTATCCATTTATAGATGCTGCGCCGTTGAATCACGGGATTTACGTACAAACTTGGATCCATTTTGGTTCCTACATCGTATCATTAGTTTGACAACATGTTTAAAAGTTTGAGATTATCATTACTATACTATAGACGATCCCCAATTCTATACGTCGTTTAATGAGATCGATAGAGCGGGAATATACACAAAGCAAGGTAAAGCATATTTAGATAAGGAATAGATTAAGATTAACACTAAAACCATCCAAGGACGTTCGGCAGAAAAGGTGATTTACAAAAATTGGGAATCACCCATTTGTAATTCAAATTAATTATTCTTTTTCTAAACTGAAAATATTATATCTAAATAGATATTTGATCGATCAACAAACAAAAGAGCTTCTTTGTGACCCGCTTGCTTTTGTTTTTTGTACTTGAGTTGAGTTTTCAGTTTCGTCATATTTAAGTCAATTATTTGAAATGGTCTTTGAAAATGGCAAATATCGCGTTAGCTTCATTCATCTCTGGCACTTTCTAATACGTTTATTTACGTTTTTGCAAATTTGTAATCGCAATGGTGTTACCGGTTTCGTCACCATGGTAGTCTCTTTAATAATTATTATTTATTTAGTTTGTAGGTGGAGTAAAAGGACAGAGTCTTCCACTAAAGTTATGGAAGATAGAGATTTTGGTAATGAGCAATGCTTTGTAGTTTTATGGCTGATTTAAAATATGTTTGGGAAACTTCAAAATGCCGAACTCGTCAGAGGTTATTTCTAAAAAACCAAAAACTTTAATTTTCTTAAGTGTCAAATATCTTGGTGGGTATAGAAAATTCATATAAAAGTCGTTGTTTTCGATAAAACTAATTTAAAATTAACGTTGAACAAGTCTTAGTTTTAGGGTGTGTGCGATAAAAGTAGGTACTTGTATATAATATTTTTTCTGGAGGGTAGGGATAGAATAAGTAGGTTAGAATTACAATTTGTCTCTCACATCATTCGGTCTTTGGTTGAAGATGAGGATCGACGTATCCTTGAAACAGCTCTCCCGGATTAATCAATTAAATTTATGTGGTGCGGAATGTATCACTACATTTATGTGGTTAATGTCGTGGAAATTTAAGGAAATCCATTAAAAGTAGAGAATGTGAAATATCATAACAATTGGTGAGTTAACAACAATGATTTGTGCCGTGGACATTTCAACTTGAAAAACTGAGGCACAGGTTAATGCAACTACATCAAAAGCGTCACCAGTGTTAAGAAGACACAACTTTCAGCCCTAAAAGTTGCGTATTACTCAAACTTGATCGCAAAGTAGCATTTTATAGGTGGTTATTCGCAACAGCTCTAGAATTAGTAGTTTTACGAGTCGAGTATTATGGGCAGATGAGTTTTATTTTTTATCTGGGGAGTATTTAATTGACACAATTAGTACTATTGGTCACATGATAAACTACTATATCTTGTAATTTCACATCGGAGTTAAGTTCGATTCCCATTTAATGTATTTTCCGACATAATGGGAAGTCATCTAATTGGATCTGCTATGTACAATTGAACTTGTTAACTGTTCAATGTTAATTACAAATTTTCCGAACATCATTAGATTTCATACATTTCTAGTAGATAGGATTGGGATATGGTACCAACAAGATAGCTACCCGTCCTGCAGCCCTAGGGGCGCGGTAGGTTATTTAATTGACGGATTTGACCATAAGGCTACTATTACCATTACTAATTTTTGGTGGCCAGCCTGATTAGTGTATGAAAGTTGGTACGAGTACTTTAAACATAGAGATACTTGATATAGTAGAAAACGATGGTTTCTGTTAGTTTTTATGAGGGAGTCGATATTTAAAACTCTTGACCTTTTGAGGTTATGGTATATTTAATATAAAAAGGCTCACTCCACAATATTATACGATAGATGTATCAAGTTAAGTTACGTTATGCAAGTTGTTGCAGTTTGCAAAATTAGTGCAATATGTTCTTTAATTTTTCTTTTCTTTAATTGATGTGTTTGGGTGAATCTAAGATTTTAGCAAAACTATGGTTATTTCAAACTTGGGACTTGCTTTTGAATAATCTTATATTTTTTTCCTTATTCTTCTTTTATTAAATCTGATGCTTTTCACATTTTGGATTAACAAATCAGGCAGCGAGTTTATATGTATATGTGTATATATATGTGTATATATGTATATATATGTAATATAATTAAATATATGTTAATTCAATGTTTTGACATAAATTTAATTAACCACTATTTGTGTGAATTAAGATTAAGATAAAGCATCTAAATGAACTAAGTTGATAAATGTTTATGAGATGTTGATTTAAAAATTACGACTGTAATGTAGAATAACATTAAACATTGATGCAAATAAATAATTCTCTTTACTTTGTTAATAATAAACGTGATTTCGGCAAAGCTGAAATAAAAAGACATATGTTTGTTTTAGTTAGAAAAAGGAACAAGAACTAAAGTAAAACTACAAAATGCCGTAATAAACGCATTATATGTTACGTTGCATAACATCATCATCATATCATATGGCTTCATTGAGCAGCGAGGGCTACCTGGCGGGGTTTTTGTCGCAATGGCAGTCTTGTAGTTTGCTTGCTAGTTTAAGGACTTTCGTCGTGTTGTATTGATTAGTGACTTTTGTTTTCTTCTATCCCTAGCCATTCTCTTACCTTGATCGAACATATGTTGATTTGCTTCAGTTCTTTGTTTATTGTCGTCGCATGTGTTCAATGGTCTTTTCTTACGTCTCGTCCCTACCTGAAGACTGGCTAGCTATATTTATTGTTAGTTTTCTTAGTGTGTATCCTATCGATTTTCCATTTTTTCTTCGCTATGGTTGTTTTTACCATTTTTTGGTTTTTATTTTCCATAGCGTTTCCTTGTTCAGTTTCTCGATTCAAAAGATTCTATGTATAAAAATAAAGACATTTATTCATACATTTTTGTAATTTTTGATTCAGTTTCTTGTTTCCTTTTCACGTTTTAGAACTATAAAGTAGGATACTTTACAGTAACATTACTGTTAAGTAATCTTAATTTTGTTTTTCTGCTAATACTTAATGATGTCTAGATTTTCCTTAGCGAGTTAAAAGAATATTCTTCTAATAACATTTTTTCTGTATCTCCTTGCGGGCCTACCACTCCAACAAATTGAAAAATGGACCGTTGTGATTACACTGTTGGAATAGATGCATATACCATAACTGTCAGAATATTGGACAAAAGCAGATTGCCAATCCATTTCTATAGTTAGATGAGAGTTTCCTATCTAATAACTACCCCATTCAATTATCAACGAAATTAAGCGAATATTCACGATCGTAAAAATTCAATTGTATACAATTTATTGTAGAATGTAAGATAGCATACTTCTTCCGATTCCTTGGACAAGAACTTGTTCAATGAATTGGTCAGCAAATCGCTACGTGTAAAACAGGCCTAAGAGGATTATGTTTGGTTGCATGAATGCCGAAGGTTTGCACGAAACCTTTTTAGGTAACAATATTAATTGTTGGTGTTTGCACGAAATGTAATCACGGTATTAACGCTTGTTTGGATTAGGTTTCAAAACATAATTATAAGAAACAATAATTGATAATCAGGCTTGATACTGAGGGGTTTGGCAAGAACAAAATACAAAAATGAAAAAATAAGTAATAGTTTTTATGTGAAATATACTGAGTACAACTAACAAAGATTACGTTGAACTAACGCTAACCATGCTAAGTTAATACTGATTCCAACATTATTTCTTTTCCCTTTTATATCAGTAACGAATGCTTACTTTAGATAGTATTACTTTTTTGCAAGGTTTGCAGAAATAATACAAGACCTATATTATTAATGCAACATAAATGCAAGGCGCAAATCGTTATCAATTATTACTTATCAGCGCATATAAAAGTGTAATAAGTATGCTTGAAAATAATGGCAATAAATATCACCTTAGCGATTTACCAAAAATAGATTCTAGTTTAGAGAATTGAAAAATGAGCGCTGGAATTTCGATATATGTTGTGCAACATATTTATTGTATATGAGTATATCATAATAACAGAGAGTAACTCGACGTATCGTATATGTCTTCGGACTAGATCTTAAGACGTCAAAGTTTACTTATCGTTTGCCTCCCGAAGAAACCCCATAAATTGTGGACGAAACGTTGAGTTTCTGATTACTTACCACGACACTGCAAACCTAGAACATATTTAAATATTACGTACGTCTAGATTGAGGTCTAAAGGTGTTCTAAAGCAATGGTACTGTCCGACAAAGTACACGTATAATAAGAACAATTACATTACGCACACAATTAGTGTCTATGAGTGGATTACCAATTCGAATGGCCCATTTTTGGTTACTCTATACAAAAATATAAGTAAAGTTTTGGTATTTTTACTTCACGTATAATGAAACAAGCGTTGTCACTTCAAGCATAATATTATTTTTCTTCTAGATAGGCAGCGACGCAAGTATTTAGGCCAAGGCTATTTTTTTCCTTGTAATTTATGAACTGTCCTAAATCATACATAGAATTTAAAAGGAAGAGAAAATAAAAATAGCAACACTAAATTTATTTTATTCTGTTTCGACAACTAAAGCAATTCACGAACAATTGAGAGGAATTGAAGATACGATGTGCAACACATGGGTTAATTTAGCAAATAGCCCAAGCAGCGGCCATTTTAGGATAGCATTGAAGCAAGAAAGGAGTACTGCAGCAGCGACAAAAATAGGATTGTAATTAAAATTAACACGTGCAGGCAGATGAACGTATGCGTTTGTATTTATGTACAAGACCGTATGAGTAAGTATGATTTGATGGCAAGTATATGTATGCGAATTCTGTGAATCATACTCTTAAAAATGAAATACAATGTAAAATTACATTGCGGATAATAAAAATTTGCAAGATTGACTTTTGTAGGGAGTACATTTACTCTTTTTTGTCATATGAACAACGTTAAACATACAACATATTGATATTGTGATGACTTATGAAAGCTAAGTGAAAATAAAAATGTGTATAAAGTTTGCCTTTCCAAGAAATTTACGTAAATTTGAAGTAGAATCATCCAATATGTAAATACAGTGCAACAAGTTCTAGCTTATTTTTATATTTCTATAATGGAGGAAAAAAGGAAAAATAAGTTTATAAGCTAATCTAGTTTTGTTCAATGTCAGCTTTTAACAGAATTTGAATTTTATAGAAGACCGAAATAGAAAATACAGCACTGTTTTTTGGCAATTAGCAATAAGTGTAATGCAATGTCCATTTCAGATGTCATTAGGATCCTCGCACGCCTCTCACTTACACTGAACATAGCTATTTGCTATCCCCTTCTATACTTTTCAAGTTATACCACATTTAATCGTCTTTTTCCGATTTTTATTTTTATTATTTACAACTGCTTCCAACCTTTCGCTAATGATCAACTATTTAAAATGTTTTCATTTACAATTTACCTTTCACCATTAGCGTTTTATAGGAATTTTAAATTCAGCTCTAATTTCTTACATTATGATTTCATTTATTAAGCTTTAGTTTTGACTATTCTAGCTGATGCCATAAACCGAGTTTTAAATATATTTGCAAGGAGTAAAGAGTAGTTCTGTATTATCTACTTTATAGATTGCAAAACTAAGCCTACAAAGTGTAAATTTATTAATTTCCAGCAAATAAGATATTAACATATTCGTATAAAAACATTAAAATTATTTAAGTTAAAATATAATATGTAACATTATATTTTAAAATTCACTACAGTAAAACATAGAACCAACTACTCAACAAACTTATACATGTTATTCAGTGGATTGTGCGTTTTACTAGAAGCCGCCAATTGTTAAATTGTTTGAGGATATTCTCCTCCTTACCAGCGCACGCGGACAACAACGCACTGGTTCGTTGATGATGGCGTCAGTCTTCTGAATTGGCCACCGCAATCTACATTTATCTCTCAATGAGCATCTGTTGCAAAATAGATTATTGCTTAGTAACTACGTGCCCTCCAAATTCGTCTAAGAGAAAAAATCATGAGAGTGGAATTCGATTTCGACTGATTAGTGTTGCAATTTCGTGGCTAAAATGCTAAAAAAATAAAAGCTGTTTTTTTAATGCACGTGATGCATTAATGAAATAGTAAAATTTTTAATAAAAAGCTAGGCATATTTGTTAGTTTTGGGCATGTTGCATATTCTGCACTTTCGCACAAAATTTAGATGTGTTTAGACGCGATTATAGTCACTCTCTTCTACCCATCTCCCTCTTATCAGATTGATGCGGATTCAAACTTCAGCCGGTTGATTTTTAATTGCGGGTAAAAAGCATTCGAAAGTAAAAGTGTAGGCTCCGCGTCAATACGATGTTGTATGTTTGCTTTCTGTTGGAAAGTGGATTCGGCAAAATTTTAACAGTATTGGCTAATGATTATAGTCTGTGCTTAGAAATGCCAGGTGTAACGCGGTACATTTTCTAACAACACAATAATTACATAATTTGGCTAATTAAAAATAAATAGGAAAAAATAAATTGTATGAATTTATTAGCGCAACGCTTAACTCAAACATTGTACAAAATATTACTGCCGAAATGTGTGTAAATGTTCAGCATTTCAACGTTTATGCTATAAACGTCTGCTTTCGACAGTAATCTTTGCATTTTAGTAAAAAACGTATCTACATAGTCTTTGTATGTAATTTACTAATAAAGGAGGTTTTAAGTACATAAGGAATTTTTTACAACAGTTTCTCTATTCGATTCTGGTAAAATAAATAGTGTTCTACTTAACAGTGTTGGCAAGGACTGTGGCGTAGTATGGCAGGTATCGGCAACCTACGCACCATACAAGTTTAATTTATTTTATAGTAGTATAATAATTAATCCAGGATGGTCGTTTCGAGGACACGTATGATCCTCATCATCAACCAGTGACCGAATGATGTGAGAAAAATTTTTAAAACTAAACTCGCATGTAGTATTCCTACTTAAAAAAAAATATTCTTTAGAGGTGCCTATTTCTACGACATGTAAAAAAACAACATGCACGTATTATTCCTTCTTTCGAGAAGAAATACTGTTTACAAGTGCCTATTTATGCTCTATACGTTTTAAAACTACGACATGTGAAAAGGGACGCTCAGATGGACGAGAAGATTCGCTCATTTCGTTTGACCAATTGCAGTCACTACATGCAATTTTATAAGTACCGGACCTTTCTCCCATTTTCGATTTATCTTTAGGATTACCAATACGTCCATATCTTGACTCTTCCAAACTTTACTCACGCCTTTCGATATGCTGTGAAAGGGCAGTTTCATGAATTTCTCACTATTAGTTCCTAGAGTAGAAACTTTGAATCACAGCTGTAACATGTAAGGTTTTAAGATATCGGTATTTAAAACAAACATCAGCATTTCGTAAATACATGTTTCAAATTAAATAGGTATGTACATATGCACATCCCAATTATTTCAAAAATTAAGTTTGGTATGTATAGCTAATGTTGAGGTAAAGACAGAATGTAAGCTGAACACCTGTGTATTTCCACATAACATTACGTTGTATAACTTGTGCAATTTTTATCGGAAATTTTTTCTAAATTAATCAGCGATGAAATGGTTTGATGATTAAGATGATAAAGATTAATTATGGTTTTTAATTTTCTAATAAATTAACAACGGACTAGTGTTCTTTCAACTCGATCAAAATTCACTAAACTAAACACTAATTGTAGCGTTAATTCAATAAAATTATACTGTTCGTGGCAGTTCACAAATTAATATTTTGATATACTAATCAATAAAAAACGTTTTAATTGGGTGAGGACAAAAACGTTGATATTAATTTTTTAAATAATTTAGTTTACTTAATATGTTACTCATTATTCTTGGCATACAAAAATTAATTGGATCAAACTCGACATTTTATAACCTAACAATTTGAGCAATTAAGGAATTTTAAAAATTGTGATGTTCTTATGTGTAGAAATGAGAGTATTAGGGATTACTTAGTCGGAAAAACGATAGTTAAATATATGTATTGATTTTCTTTAGGTTTCCTTAAACGATTTACTAATTGTAAGCGATTGATTCTCCATCCCCGCAATTAGTTTATAAAATATTAATATATATAATAACTTTTTTTCTATAAAACATATGCACGTTGTTGTACTTCGATGCTTAACATGTAGCAGACCGATTTCTTATATTTCTTACAACTAGAATTATAGATTCAAGCTGCGAACTTCATCTAATGTATACTTAATAAGTAACACATCGTAGCCGCGTGTCTACGCATAGCAAAATTTTTCGCATATCCGTTCGTTTTATCATTAAATTAATATCGAATGGACGAACATCATGGAATTCTATATATACCCGAACCACTTAAGAACTACGTATATCTTGAAAATGATCCATTAGAAAAAAACGTGTCAAATAAAAATTATTTCGTATCCTTATATAGAATCGTTTCAAACAATTTCAGAATTCTGTGTTATCTATTCACTTAATGTTTGTATGTCTGAACTAGGAAAAACAGCAAGTTTCGGCCATGAGGGTTTTATCAAAAATTTCCTTGATTACAAAAATTCATTTAGAATAGATGCATCAATTTTCGTGGAGTTTTAGCAAAATTGAATCTCCTAATTTTGGTAGTCTGACCGTCGTACACCAAAAAGCGATTAGCTAAAACTACATGTAAAATCGATGGTAACTTTCTTATTATCATTTTGCATCTAATTTTATCTAACAACCAAACAAAAAATTGTGGATGGCAACTTCAATGTGTATGTAGGCAATTTTTATTGTAAAATTATGTATTACTTACCCTCTTTGAAACGATAAGCATCACATATTATCACTCATGATACTAGGAGTCCTTACTTAGACGATTGTTCACATGATTGATATTTGTTCGCAAAATTCGCATTCTCAAGAGTTCTCCCATGACCAATTCGATTGTAGGTACAAGTAGTGCCTAGGACAGTGAAACAAAGATATCTTGGAAGGAACTTAATTTCAGTATGAAAGCTTATTAAGTGATTATCAAAATCACCACGAAGAAAAGCAATTGCTTTCTATGTTTTATGTGCTTTTGTTGTCTCCATCTTGTTGCAAAGAAGGTCTTCAATAAATTCAGTTAACGTAAAATTAAGAAATACAAATCCAATTATTTTCCCTCAGTTTTCGAAGTAGTAGTGGATATTCAGTAAAGCGGTGTGGGGAGATGAAGCCGAGCTTCATCGGAAAAGAACGTCAAATCCAGCGAGTTAGCATTCATTAAATTATAAACAAACCATTGGCAATACGCGAGACGTCTTGGATGGTTTACTGCCAAAATTGCTTGATAAGATTGCATCTTATAGATGCATCAATAAATCCTTTTTGGCAATAGTTCTGCAAGTATCAAACAAAAGCTCAGTTTCTTGGGAGAATACCCTCACCGATTTTGTAAAATTCTTCTTCCATATCCAACAATATTATAAGATCGATTGAGAATTATTTAAAAATTTATGAAATCTTGTTCGCTGTTGTGGTACCTATATAGTTCCACAAAAGTAAATACCTTATTCCTCCTTACTTAAGCGGGCCAATGTGACTGTATATCGGGACCGTATCTAGTATGCAATATCACGGCAACGTCAAAAGCGAAGCAACAACATTTTGTGTTAGTTCATCTTGGGTCTCTGCGCGAGTTAGTGGAACGTTGTTTGTTTAAATCATAGTATGTCGGGTGCAAAAAGCGACCATCGCTTGCCAATGTAAAAATGTATAACGGAGAATTTCCGGATTTATGTTAAAATAGTGTGTAAAATTTGCGATGAGCCGTTATTCTGCTGGCACAAATACGACTGTACAAAGCATGTCAATAGTATACAGCACACAAATCGAAAAAACGGTGTGCCATCGAGAGAGCAATTTATTGTTCATGTTCCTTGAACATGGGTTACAACTTCGCTTACTGGATAAAAAGTCGTTTCACAACTTCTAATATAAGTACAACACAACTGAAAACTTCCATCTCGGACAACGCTAAGCAGGTATCTACCGTCTGCGCGCGAAGGTAACGAAAAAAAGGTCAGAGCCGTGGTTAAGGATAAACGGCTGTGGTTAAGCGTGGACTAAACAACAGATCGAAAAAAATCCACTGTATGTTATGGTGCATTAATTTCAAGTACCTAGTAAGTGTTCTTAAAATCCCCCAAACGAATTGGAGAACTTCACAGACGGTGCTCCCCTTTTCCTAAATCACCAGAGCCGATTCTCACACGTCGGGGATCATGGTCGAAGGCAGCTTTTTATGATTCAAAATATTTCAATCAAATAAAATTTGTCGTTTTACAGTTCATTCCTAATAAACCTACAGCTATTAAGGAAAGCCAAATAAGTTTTCAAGATACTTTCTTTGAAATAGATTTAATAGCTATTTATGACAATTATGCCGGTTTATTTGACGTAATACAAAATACTGGGTCGTATCTCATTGACTCGGTGCAAATAGTGAACGATGTGAATGCATTGATATGCGCTACAAGTGATATAAACAGTATGTATGTTGTGGACAAATTTGAGGAAGTTATAAACAAAGATTCCAATTTTGCCAGATTAATATAAATTAGTAATCGGTGCATCTGATCCGCTGTCTATTTATAAAGATTATTTTAATTACGTGTGTACGTCGAACGGTCTAGAAATATATCTAATGCTGCAAGCTTTTCGGCAATGTTATTTTATTTATGCTGTGTACATAATGTAGGTGGGTTATATATAATACTTATAATTAAATGAATAAATTTACAGTATCTTTTCACGATATATACTTGCGCTAAACCTTAGTAAGGGACGTAGTAATATAATATGTATGTATATATAAAACTTACTACTGTCCTGGTGTGCAGACGAAAGTAGCCCTACATTCAAATATTTAATTTCAACAAAAGTGGTACAAATGCTTAACGTGATTGTAAGTATCTCGAAGACAGTTATCTATAAGCGTAAGGTGCTCCTCTACATGTGGTATATACAGTCGATTAAACCGATAAAAATTCACCATTGTATTTAAAATAAGAAAGTTGGTAACCATTTCCGGTTCAACTGGAAGTGTTTCAAAAAGCGAAAATACTTTAAATGAGGTCCGATGGTGCAACTAGCCATTCCAAAATTTAGTTCTATTCTTCTATTCATAGTAACAAACTTCTAATTGACCACCTATTGCGAAATTAAACCCAAAGGCAAACAAAAGGTACCATTTATTAAAAAAAACTTGAATGTGTTACATTATTAGTAGCAATATTATTTGACCACGCGGTGGGAATTTTGCATTTGTAACATTACTGTTCGTCAATGAATATTAAAATAATTATTGATCCACATATATTTTCCAGAAAGGTCTTTAAAATGTTCCTCAATCTTTACAAATTATTTAAAGAATAAGAATCCCTTAAGAGAAAATTTATGTCACTTGTTGTTGTAAACTCAAAACGGTATTACTAGTAATATTACTGAGTTACCATGGAAAAATTACTACGTATTTTGAGCCATAGGCATTTTTGAAATCCGTCAAATAATTGCGCAACACAAACTATTAACAAGCTATTGCATAACAGCTCAGATCGTGCGAATTGTTCGATAGTATATGAGCCCTATGATTTGTTTTATTCAGCTGCAGTATTGTGCTGTTTGTATAATACTAAAAATCAGATTGTGATACAAAAGTTCCCTCTACTTTGTCAATTTGTTTTTCTGAATAACATATTAAATTATTTAAGAGGACAAAATAAATTAAAGATGTTTATCTGTTTTTTTTTTTTTTATTTTTATTATATGAAGGTTTAGTCATCCACTTTCCTTGAGTATTACTTAAGAATTACGAAGTATTGAATTAAGATTACAATGAGCACTGGATTTATATAGGAATGGTTTAATTGCCCTACCTTCACCGCATTTTTTTTGTCATGGGGTATCTTTAAGGATGAAGTATACCACTACATTGGGAAATATGAGAGAACGAATTAGATATGAGCATTTATTTTAGTTACTCCTTACAGTAAGCACTTCTTTATTTTACTTGGCCGCTATATAGGATGTTTCAGAGTTTTTAGTAAAGTTTCAGGTAGCAGGGTTCTTCTAGTCGTTTTAGACAAAGAACGTACGGATACATTTTTTCTCCAATGATTAACTTTCACTTATCAGGCAAAAATTAATTTGATAACAATGTTCCCTTGCTCGAACGGAACGAATATGACAACACATGTTAGCAGTTTAAATTTACTTATTATTAAAGATATGGAGACGTCTTACCAAAATGTTTCCACTCTTGGAAACTACGTTTTTGTATTTTTTAGGTTCGTTTGGTATTAGCTATAAGGTATTTCAATTTATTTAGTGTAGTTTGCTGCACAAAAAAAGCACAAAAAAAGAATACAGTATGGAAAGGTTAAAAAACATTTTGACATCTTGGGTGTAATTTATTATAATTTGCTCAAAAGGGCCTGTGTTGTGTGGTTGATAATATCAATAATGCTTTTTAAGCAATTTAGCGTTCGCTGATACTGCTTACGGTATGCTATAGTAAAGTAAATTAAAAGCATTAATATAGGGTTATTTACTGCTAAATCAATTATCTACTTGACTACTATCTGAATATACGCTATTGAAAATGTTACCCCAAAACATATGCTCCACCAGAAGCCAAAATATTATTCATCTATTTTCGAATCAGACACATTTTTAGCCTCTGAGAGGGTTCATCAATTAATTAATTAACTTGTTCAGTGGTACCTAATCAAAAGAAGCTAAGAACCGTTGCCTAACGGAACTGGGTGAATAAAATTTAGCCCAAACGTCACTTAGCATGATAACTATGTTTGTGTAAGTACTATTGGTAACATTTTTATCAAGTTTACCACTCTGACTGATGCAGTTGGTGGTGCGGAAGTACCACGAAAAGAAATAAATGAAAAAGCCTTTATGGTGATTTCCACCCGTGTTATTTGAAGGGCTTTTTCTGTTGTTATTGTTAGAGTTTCGTTTTTTATTATTTGTTCTAGTTTATAGGAAAAATGGTGTAATGGCACTGTAAAAATGTTACTTACAAGGGACACGGGCAACCCGAAAAGAGATTGTTGAAGGTCTAGAAACTGGAGGAGTACCATAATTTCAAGGTTATGCCAGGAACGAACCAAACCCCGGGAGTGTATTCAACACATGAAAATAATGTAAAAAGTCTATTCTTGTCCAATCTTCATTTGTTTTCAAGTTAAAGCGTAAATACAAATAAACAAAATTTGATACATTAACATTTTTTAATCCTAGCACTTGTGTGTCCGAAAATTAACTTCTAAATATTTTATGGTTATGCTTTGACGAAAAGCACCTTTCTTAAATATCCATCGCAGTATTTTTAATTCGTCGAATTACATCTTGAGTGTAGAGCATATTCTATTTTACATGGGTAATCAATCTTAGAAAATTTTCACCATTTGCAAGAACATTTCTTAATTAAGCTATAAAAACAAAGGAAAATGATATAAGAATACACAAGTGTCTTTTACATTATTTTCACGTGTAGTGAGTTCTGGAGTTTGATGCGTTCCTCCCGACTCACATTATATTTTTTTTTCCGAGGAAGCGGGATTTTATTTTCTCTTCGACGCCAAAGCTGCACGGATTGCGAGGTACATATAGAGTTGTCCGGAGTTAAATCATCTTAACGATTTCTTAAATGTGAAATAACAAAAGTTATCCACCAAAAGAACGGCCCACACAGGTACGACCAAAATTCGACAAATACAGGCCGACCGGTCCTGCTCTGAAACAACATCGTCTTACTGCGCCTGCCGCGTCTGGAATTCTCTCTCGTTTCAGTCTCACAGGCCGCTCAAAACCGAAACTTTCGCTTTCGCATTTGTATCAGTTTTTTCCGTCTTCCTCGCCGCCGACCACTCTGCTAGCCACCCCGTCCGCCGGCGGTCGGTCGGTCGGTTCGCGCTCTGTTGTCCTGCCTCGCCTTGTGTGCTGTTGCCGTTGTTATATTTATAAATCGAGCGTCTCTTCGCAATGCAAGTGTATTAGTGTGTCTGTGTAAGCGTTTCGTATATATGTACGCACGCCAGGGTCATGGCAGTTTATTCTATATGTATACTTATGTGCCGGCTCAAATGTGCAGCGGTTGAGCGTTTCTTTAATGAGAGTCTGATGCAGTCTCTCGGTCAGATGCATGGTGAACAATGAATGTGACCAACTTAAAATAAATTAGCGGTGTGTAAGGAGAACGTTTCGCTTTAGTCGCGCTGTTTCAAAATTTTTTAATGGAAAATGTGGTTAAAACAGTATTACAATGGATGTAGAAGTAATTGAAGAAGGAATTATCTTTATTAAGAGATGCATTTAATTATTTAAACTGAAAATTTAATTTTTAAAAATATTCTCAGTATCTACATAATAAATAAAATCTACATAAATTTGTTAAAAAAATAAAGAGACTATTTAATAAGTAGATAATGTACAGTTAATTTATTTCCTTGAATTGTTGCATAGTCGTATGCAAGTAGCTCTCTCTGGTCAGTTTTGGATTTCCCAACTAATACAAACACTATCATTATGGATTGATAAATAGTTAATTTTTAAAAGCGCTTAAGAAAACTAAAAACATAAGGATATACGTTAAAAACGCAACAATAAATTATATGAATACGTTACTAGAAAAATAAACCGCACATTAAATATAATATACAATAAAGTTGCAAAACTATCTACATAGAAAGGAAGATTTCTATGAACAAAAAGAATATGCATTGAGTTGCCAAATAATACTATGGTAAAGCAAAAATCTTAAATATTTGTATTCAAAAAACCATCCTATTTTAAAAGGTTGCATACTTGATTTAAAAAATCCTTTCGATTTGTATAGCACTACGTATTACGTAATTCTCCACCATAATTATTGTAATTGTGATGGATGCAATTCGAGTTTACTTAAAAATAAATGTGGTAAAAATTCGGTAAAATAGCAAACGTAATTCCACTAGATTTTTGAAGCGTTGTGAAGTTGCTCAATCTTTTTACACGAACATCGATTGTTTTCTAATAATATCACCATTTATACTTATCGCACATTTCATCCACTATACTTATCAGCAAGAGATAATTTAATATTGTTTTAACTGTTTAGTTGCACTGACCACAAAATAAAGCAAGTCTCTTATTGTCGAAAATTCATCAGGTAGTTCGCCTCTGATTGTCTCTTTATTACAGCCCCGCAGTTCAGTGAAATCGTCACCTATTTTATGTTAAAATAATGCGGTTGCGATTTTCGATAAAAAGGAATTAATTAGCAGCTTGAGATATTAAAGCAATTGTTGCTTTATTATCTCAAATAGTGAGAAGATTCATTTTAGTTGATCTCCAAAGACTTAAGATGATTTTAACATCGCAAAGGATACAATTTTGTATCTATCACCTCGAATAGCTTATACTTCGTGGAGTTAGTATTGTGTTAACGTTATTTTGTAATTATAAATTCACAGAAGTTCTTAGCTGCAATACTGTTACACATTTGGAAGTTTCTCTTCTTAATAGAACTGCATGGCAAGAATGTAATAGTGGGAGAAGTGTAGCAGTAGTCTTCATTCGGCAGTGTGCATTTGCCACTTATTGCTTTTGAGCCGCTCAAAGTAAGAATGAAAAGTTATGAATGTATTCCCATAGTAAAAAAACATATCCTCCTGGGGCTCCTTTAATTAAGTATAGATTAATTATGGCAATTTTTTTCTTTAAAGAGAGTACAGTGCTGGAAGAAAGAAAGAATTTTTATATTGTGATGACAAATGTTTATATTGGAACAATCCTAGTACCGCAGACGGTTTGTTCAACGTTGGCTCCTGATGACGGATCGCATACTTACTTGATTTTTGGGCGAACTTTCTACTTTTATCGTGCGTAATGAACCTCTGAAAATTGGCTCTGAATTGTCTGCCGATTGTGACGTCGCATGTTTACGCTCGGCAACTGATCTTCAACCGACGCTGTACCGATTGAATTAGTTCAATATCGACTTGTTTGTGTTACTCATGTATTTACTGTCAATCCTAGTTTAGTTATAATTTCGCAATTGTCGATTAATGCTTAACCGATTTTGTTGACCTAAAGCCTATCGATACCCAACGTTAGGAAAGTTGGTTTTGTATACCTCACTGCCACTTTACCGACGGTGGCTGATATTACGCCGATAATACAGCGTTGTACGAACTGAACGCCAACCATTAGTCAATCAACTGTTCTACTTGGGATAATATTTTACAGCCCGATGGAATCTGAAATGTAGAATTTTCCAAAAACACTTTAGCACCAAACTGAAAAATTTGTTGGTAAATTCTAATATTTAAGTAAGTATATTTTAGTGTGAATGAAACATATTATTGTCGAACCGAGTAAGTTCGAGTCGGTGGGAGAAAGCAACATATGCAACACCGAACATATGCGCACGAATTATTCAACTCCACAACCACGCGACGGTGTTAACGCAACACCGTAAAATTTTAACAGTAACCGTACCAACTGCTTGTGCAAATGGATACTAGATCAGACCATGTTAAACTAATTCCATTTTTAATTAATTCTAGGGGTAAGAGTGCTTTTTTAAAATTGAAATTTTTGAACGTCTGGGCTATAAGGAGTACAGCGAACAAGTTTTTAAGCAGTTACAAATTTTGTTATTCTTTTTCTTGATCTTGGTATTAATTTTTTGTGTTGATAGTTATTTTTGTTTAGGATACAAGTCGTTTGTTGAACGACGGAAGGTTATTTGCGCTTTTTCTTATATATATCTTTCCAAAGTTTCGTTGCACGTGCTATCAAATTTTTCAGGCCTATGTTTGCACAGACGTTTTTACGATTAGTTGGATTCAAACAAAAAACAAAAGAAGATGAAGTAAGAAAACAGAAAAAATAAAAAGAAGTTTAATGAAATAAGTTATGTATCGAACTAATTGTAAAAATGAATTAATTCATATTTCTTCTATATGTATTGGCAATTTATTGAGGATTGTTACGTCTAAAAAAGGGCGCTAAGACTGGTAGCGTTGAAGGCGGTAGCTGGTAAATCTCAGATTTAATCTAGAGAGAATAAGCTTGAAGGAGTCATTGTAGTTTGTGTAGTTGTGTAGCTTTTAGGTCGAAAGGATGCTGAGCACTTTTATATATTCATAGTAGGATTTCTAAATGCAATTAATGTAAAAAATACAAGAATGAACTTTAACGTATACTTATGAAAGCTTGATACACTTTATGGACCCCAGAAGGTACTTGAAAAAATTATTCAGATATTAGTTGTTGAACATGATTAATGAATTTTCCCAATTTCCTTGTTGTTACTATTAAAATGAAACCTATTTCTCCCTGACAACACTGCATTCGAAATAATCATTAGATCCAAAAAGAAAGAGACAGGACATAAAATAATATTAAAGTTTAAAGAAATCTGCTATTTATTTGCATTGATACTTATTTCTTTGTTTTATGGTGTTCTTTGTAATGTTTACACAGTGTGAGACAATAGTAGTGATAAAATTTCTATGGTAGTTCCCTGGGAGTGTCTTAATGGGTATTAAAAATACATTAAGGGATGTCCCGGGGATACACCACATCATAAATATAATAACATCACACACTAACTGATTAGTGTAATCCAGTCTGACGATTATTAAGTGGTTCTACCGCAATAAGCATGTTCCTTGGCTACCTGAATTATTGCTGGTGTTAGCGTGTTTGATTTTTGTATTCTTCTTTATATTTAAGATAAAGACATTCTATATTGTGTCATTATTTATCGATTTAAATCCCGCCAAGGTCTACAGCTTGACTTCTGAAAAAGGAGAAAATAAACCAGTTATTACTGAGTAGGGATTGAGGCATGATTTTTTGAAATTCCTCTTATGGTTGTTTCTAAGAATAAAATATCTTGTCGATAATTGTAAGCACCAATGGAAGAATTTGCTTACTTGTTGACGCGTTTATGTGGAACATAAATGTGGGAAATGACGTCATTAAGTTAAAAAAATCGTTAAAATCGATATTATGGGCCTTGGCGATTGCAGTAAACACAGAAGCTGTTTTATGAAGTTGTTTTTCTTTCAAGATGTTTCAATCCTGAATTACATGTGAAAATCGATTCATTATCTACTCGTTCAACATATGTACAATTGTAGTAATTTTTATATCCAAGAAGTTAGTTTAAGTGACATATATGTTCATGTATTCTAAACGAGATGCAGGTGAAATGAGTCAATCAAAACATTGTAATTTCTGTGGTGTTATTATTTAACTCCAACTTTTCTTAACCATCCCTTTATTTTGTGCCTAAAAATGTGAGGAAGAATTCTTCTTACACTGTACGAATTTTAAAATTTGGGTCTTATTAATGTTATCGTGCAATGTTATGCGTTAATCGTGCAAACTTAACTTACTTATGGCCATTGCAGAGGTGCTTTATGTAAATAAAGCACATGCTTAATCAGGAAAACTCTTTCACGTGACACCATGCGATTTTTTATTTGAAAAACAAGGTAAGTTCTACAATTAGAAAACACCGCCTAAATGAATTCCAAAATATCTTGTATATCCTGCACATTCCGTTTTGATGGAATTACGAGGATGGTATGAAAAGCGCTTGAGATTGTGAGTACTACTCTTTAGTCGACGCTGTCACATTTTCGGAGAGATTCATCGAGTAACGTTGTTTGGAAAACTGTTGAAAGTGGGCAAGATTATGTATGGAACCATTAAAAAAAAAAAAACGCGTGCTGACCACCACAACTACTGGTTTAATGAATTTAAACGTGGTTGAATGAGGAGTGGCCAGGTTACCTCATCGAGGCGATTATGGACGATATGGTCACTAATGTTCATGATATTGTGTTAGTATAGATCAAGATTAGGGAGCTGGCTAATACGGTAAACAAATCAATTGAATGTGTGCAAAATATGCTCTACGAAAATTGGAGCACGAGAGAGCTAGCGGCAAGATGGGTGCCATGGTTGTAAACGTAATCGCCCGATAACTTTAAATCAATGTTCGGTGGGCGTAATATGCCAGAAACCAAATATTAGTCAGTTGAGTTCTCCGGCGAACGTGTACTAAAGAAGTCCATCGGCTGGAAAAGTTATGACGACGACTTTTTGGAATTCGCAAGACGTAATCCTATTTGTGTATAATAAGTAAAAGTTTTTATTTTTTTTTTTCATGGATTCATAACAAGTGTTAGTGTGCGTGTAACTTTACCAAATCACGATGCAAACCTACGATTTTACCATCGTATAACATTCTGGGAGGTGCAGCTTTCGTTGTTAGTTCGTGACACAAGCGCCAACAGAGTATACTTTGATTTAATATAGAACGCATAGGAGAATGAATGAAGTTTGTGAAAGCACAATACAACGGAATTTAGAATATCTAAATTGTTCAATTACGGTAGATTTCTAATTTCTAGCTAGACAGGACTTAAAAATTCAGCTGACGCTAAACTTAAGAAGTTTATTCACAATTATTACTTGAGTGGAAAAAGGAGAAAAGATGTACTTTTTCAGGACACTTATACATCTTTGGGAAAATGTATAGAAGCGTAAATACCAGATATTTTAAAAATGGAAGAACTTAATATTATATAATAAATTAATAATGCTCTGTTTGGATTTTTAAAATTTGGAATAACGAAGAGATTTCAGAAGGTTAACGCGTGTCTTTCTGTATAGGTGCCTTCTACATACACTGATAAAAAAATCATAAAAAAATCAAAACTTCTTTAATTGGAAAAATATTGTTTAGATATGAGAAAAGAGTTGACGTTTGTTTGATGTAGCACCCAGAAGAATGTTTTTCCCATTAAAATATATAGTATTATATATATAAATTACAACATCGAAGGAAGCTGAAATTAACACTGTATATGGCGTTCATCACAGCTTCCTTCGTTTCGTTCAGTAGGTGTCCATTCGCTCGATTTATAGTAGGGTTCAGTCGTTCTGGCTTGTATGACATGTAATTTTGCAAATTCAATGTCAACTGGCAACAAATCATTAAGTTCTGCAGGAAATGTTTATACCTTATTATTGTGGATGCTTTGCCCTAATAGTATAGTTTCATATGCAAGTTTGCTGCTTTAGTGTCTGTTGTGGACGATATTCTTTCCAACATTGACGAGGGTAGGTAGGGTAACTGTACTGTTATGTCACCACTATTCCAAACCTTTTGATACAGTAACCGGTGGATTGCTTCCAACCATTTTGAAAAATATTTGCTGTGGTTGAAGAACACAGAAAGTAAAAGTTCACGGTATTGTTGTTTCAAATAGCATTTTCTTAACAAGTCGCGTTGCACATGACGACATACTCTCTTAAACACCACGTACACCACGTTCCTTTCGAATAACTGAAAACGCTATGTGCATGCCGACAACGTGTAAACATTATTCCTTTGCAGTATTTGACGTTGATTTAGTGGTGCAAAGAGTGAATAAAATTAGAGCTTGTTTCCAAAACCTTCCTAAAGTATGGATTAAATTTATATTCTAAAAGGACAGCAGTATTGGTACTAGACTTAGATTTATCGAACAAGGTGGAAAATTTAGGATTACGGTGGCAAGAAGTATCTGAGTGCTAAGTCGAAAAGAATTCTGTGCGACGCGTTGGCGCAAACATGTTGTTTATATATCTGTGGGTTTAAGGAAAAATCGGTAAATTTATTACTGATCTAGATACTTTCGCTCCGATATTATATTTATGTTTATTTAAATAATAGAATTGATGCTATTTTATTTTTGTATTACCAACTGGAATAATAAACGTAGTAACATACCAAGACTCAATAAAATTATTGCTGTCGCAAGATGTTACCGTTGGTAACTGGTGCGTTTGTTACCAGATTATAACTATAAAGCTTTAGTAAAGTAAGATTATATCGTTCCATGTTATTCCTTTTTTTTGATTAGCTGAATCATACAAGCAACTTTTTTCCATTTTTCCAAGAATTCAAATATCTTCTAAAAGACAACTAGACAATCTAAGAATGAATGCGTTGGACGATGTAGAAGATAGCGTGGAGCATGGGCAAAGTGTTAAATGGGCAAATCAATCACAGTTCAATCCTTGCAATATTACCATCTATGGTTATGATTACCATTAATAAATTTCCTTCAACGCGATAGGTGCCCGCATCATTTTCGCCAATGCGAAAAAATTAATTCGTCTGTGGTATGAGCTTTCCATCGTTTGAAAAAATACCATTTAACGTACAAATTGAATAATAAGCAACACATACATAATTATCGGTAACCTGCGCACCACATGTATGTTTAGACAAATAGGTTATTTGGAAAAAGTATATACAGATTTTCCGTTAGATAAATATTCTCAATAATTATCTTTTTTTGCATTGAAAATTTATATTCGTTCAGTGTAAATATTAATTTTCATTGTTGATAACAAAGACTGTTTCTATTAATTTATTAGTTTAAAACGTTGGTATTATACTAGTTATATTCCAGAATAAATTCGAAGGTTGACAGTACATGTTACACATTTCTTTTTCAAGAGGTCCGTGATTCGACCGGTTAACTTTCTCTTAAATCTGTTTCTTTTTTTTCTACGTATACAAAAAAAGTGATTAAGTGTTTCATCTGGCTTCCGGTATGAGTTCAAATGTTTTAATAGTGCTACGTTCGCTGATGTCCTTTTTCGGATGGTAAGATTACAGTAGCGTTCCAAACTAAATGTTGCTGTCAGCGTTAATTGGGTTTTATTTGACCATTGAAAATTTTCAGCACGTTAATGCGTGCTTGTCATTTAGTCTAGTTTGCAAGCACTATTATTTTAATAACTTGTTGAATGGCTACAAGCTGCAATAAGCCAAACGGTAATAGGATATGATCAATATATAACTTATTTTATTATTTAGAATAGGATCACGGCACCTCTGGCGATGAAAATGTGGGTAATTAAACTGGTCGTTGTACCGAATCAGCGAAATGAATTTCCTTTTATATCGATAATTGGTTTTTGTGACTTTCATTGACCCTCGTCATATAAAATTAAAACTGATTACAAAGGTTAATTAAAATTCACAAGGTATTTACAACAATTTCTTATATTCCCAGGCCGCTAAGAACGCACCAAATTGATAATCGACAGAATCTAAGAACACCAATAACAAAATTCAAAGGTATTAAATGAATGAATGAATGTTGTTATGCAGAAACAGAAATTAGTTACAAATTTTTGAAATATTTCAGTGGAGATATAAATCTAATTAAATTCTGTTTTAAAAAGATCGAAATGTTTATTTTCATTTTACTTGCGATATTTGCGATATTTTAGTAAGAAGTGAAATCTGAGTTATTTATTCATATTTAATCTATTCGTCCGGGCTAACAATAATGGAGAATTTTAGAGTTCAAAAATTTTCAACAGTATTAGTTCAATTTCAAACTAGCGTATTTGCAATAATCTGATATTAACCGATCTGTTTGATTAAATTTTGTATTCCATTCATAAATTATATTGATACAAAGCAATAGAGATGTTTAAAATTAAAGTACAAATTCAGTATTGCAGATTAACATCGAGTGGAAAGTAACACCATCACTATTTAAAAGTTGTTGGATAATTCTTTCACACATAGTTATCTGAAAGGATTCATGTATTCATTTTATTATTCATATATATAGGGCAACCACAGTCAATAAATCCTACAATCATGTTTTTCTACCGCATTTTAAAGGTAGATCATAACAAATGCGGTCAAAACTAAAAACCATTTAAATTTGTTGCCAAGCTAATAAAAGAATCATATGTTGTAACACTATGTTATAATATGAATTTGCAACATTAAGGTTAGCTGTCTTTATGGATACGCATTGTGACATCAATCAATCCACTCTTTCAAAGTTAAATCCTCGCCACACCGGTCGGTGTAGGAGGTTCGGGTGTAAAATTTAAGAATTTTTCAAAAAACTTTTTGAATTTTGAGATTGTTCAAATACCTAAACGTATAGGTGCCAAATACATACTGGATGCGTTACTACTGCAATAAGATCGCTTGCGCATGTATTACCAGTCACACATATTAGTTATTTATAAGCTTGTTTTCGATACCTACATCTCTTTTTAATTCCTAATACATAGGTAGCGGGAGAGGAATCTTATAAGTCTAGCTAATGACGGTAGTGGTGGAGCGGAATAATAATCTTTTTTATTCAGTTTCCTCATATCTAAGAAGATTGAATTTAATATGATCTATTCCTACAACGTCGTTCGCCAGATGGTCGTGTTAAATTTAATATTTTACAATTGTAGGTGGCGAGAAGGGTCTTAGGATAGCATAGAATCAGTCAAGGCCGAAAATATTGTGGGAGAATTTTGGTCGAGCTCTTATTGACTGTTACCATCATGTGACGTATTTAGGTCTGAGCCAAAACGTTGGAGGTGCAAAATTTAACCGTGTTTACTACCACTACTGGAACTGCAATACCAATAGTGTTAATTGTAACACATGATGAGTTGCCATTATCAATTATAGGATTATATCGAAGATAAATTTGTTTCTGCACTATTGAGAATTACTAAGCGATAGGGTTGTAACACAACCCTGTTCGCAATAGTGTGATTGTTTATAATTTGCATACGTATACATAGATACATATGAAGTCAAAATAGTTCCTATGAGAAAATATATGCATCAATGAAAAATTAATGATTTAAAGAAGAATTCGTTCCAGAAATAGATAGTTATATTAAAAAAACCATTAAAAACGGTATTCAACTAACATACAAAAGCTAGAAACAAACTACACACACTGTAATATTAAAAATGTTTTGTGATGCATACTTATTTTCATTTATATATTTCCCAAAATATTTCACCATAAACATATTTTAATTTATTAGTTCATTCTTTCGCATTTTTTTCATTCTGCGCGCATTGTGCATGTGTGTCTCTTATCTCTAAACATAACCATCAATGCTTTGATGTCTCTTTTGTCTCTTTTAGAACACGTAGGCGGTAAAAGTAGGTAATTGTAAATATCTTTTATAGCAGGAACTAAACAAGCCATTCTAGAATGAACATCTTTTTCTCGAATTCTTGAAACAGTCGCACAACTGAACCAACTAACTTGATCAAGCAACTTGCGTGGTGAAGAATGTACGGATACATTAATATTCCTTATACAATCTCGCAATATTTGCATTATTCGTATAGGAATTAGACACAATACATTAATATTTATTCACAGGTTATTTATTTTTATTTATTCAAGTTTAAAAGTACATCTTGCTGTTGTAGTACTTAGTGACATTTTGTATTTGTCGATGATCCCTTATCTCCCGCTTACCCCAGATCCATGATTTTTTTTCGTCTTATACGTATAAGCAAGAAGTATTGTTAAAAAAAGTATAATAAGCAATCTTTAGGTGCGAGAAACAAAATTCACAATGGAAATCCGTGATTATATTTCTTCACTTCTACACAGTATAATTGCATTGTATATGAACATACAATGTGGAGGGAAAGTAACAGATACATTCGTTATCTTTGTTAATATTTGTTATTTCGAAAAAATCTCGAAGAGATACAGTGATTTCAATTATGTTACTTTGTAACTATGTCGTTGTCAACTTGTTACGTTATTTGTTTTTAAAGTTATAACGTTAACAAATGTTTCTTTATATTTTTTTATTACCAGTTTCAGTAGTACTTTTTATTCCGTTTTGAACGGTATTGATCAGATAAAAATTTAACAATAACATTAATTACCAGAAATAACAGTTTTTATTGCACTATACTAGATGTTTAAAATTACGAACCTATAATATTTGATAATGCCCAAAGTGATTATAAAATTAATTTCTTTCGTTTTGCAGAGCTTGAGGTGATATTAATGTAATCTCATATCGAATTCTTTGCGCAAGATCTTATAAATTATTTGGTTGATTTTTTAAGTATCCACACCGAAAAAGGATCAAAGGTGTCAAATCAGGAGACTAGCCGGTCATTCCATCGGACCTCTTCTTACTGTAATAAATGCAGATATTTCTCTCGTTAAATAATTTAACTATCGTTTGGTCGCCAATAATTCCTGCTCATACATTAACTCTCTGATTACGCCGAGAATGAATTTCCTGTATCCAATAAGGTCTTTCCCTGGTTCAATATCAGCAATTTTGTCTATTGACCGTTCCGTTTAAACAAGCTGTTGCTTCATCTGAAACTAGAACACTCCATTTATTCATAGAATTGTTGTGTATGATCAAAATCATCTACTGCCAATTCGCGAACCAAATTTTGCTTATACAGGAGAAATTTTTGAATTGAAATTTTAAAACCGAAGTGTGATTTACTTGTAATCCAAAGCAATGTTTCTGTTAGTTGAATGTGAATTATTTTCAATTTCTAAAAAAACCTCAAATTGTGCATCTTCACTTAGTGCTACCGAATGTCCACTTTTTGGAAGATTCTTTGCATTGCTGTGTTCTCTAAATTTGTTTACGATTCCACTACCGATGGACTGCCTTTTTGGGCTGATTTGGATATTTATCTCAAAAAATCTGATACATTTTTTTGATGTAATCTAACTCTGTCGTCATATTTCTTTGTTTCACCCACGGTTTACTGATAGAGGAACTTATTAAAGGTAAAATCTACTTTAGAACAGGCAATTGACAATAATTTTATTGCTGACACATTTAGCAGGTGTAATTATGGATTCTTGTTTGTTAACTACACGTTAACTGGGTTTAGTTATATTTTGATATTCAAACTTTGACACTATCAGCGTGGTTTCGAAGAGATAAAAAATTATTCTCGAAACGACGCTGGTGATGCTGGGTAGGCAGAAACATGTCCGTTGTTAGAATAATGTTCTTTTTTCCTTTTATTGCGTTTGCCGTGAATTATTCCATCAATACCATGAGGAAGCTAAGTTAACTTAGCATTACAAATATTTAGTTATTAACAAAGCTCCGCTACTTTCCTTCAGCGCTACATAGACGCTTATATGCACTCACTAAATTAGAATGACATTCATGGAGAACTTTGACAATAGCAAATATGTCATTTGATTTAATTTAGATAATAAACGGTTGACTTGAATGAGAAACCAAAATAAGATGGAGGGAAGCTTCGACAACAATAGGGATTAATTTAAGCAATTGTTAAAACGTCAAAAATTTGTTAAAAAGACATTATTATCTTGTTAATCTCTGTAAACTTTTTGCATTAAAAATTATTTAATTTTTATTCATTTCTTTTTGAAGTGAGGTCTCGTATACTAAGTATTTTGTGAAACATTACCTCTCAGAAGTTCAATTAGTATTTCGAGATATACAGGGTCTGGCAAAAATAAAGTGTTAGTCTAACACATTGTAAATATAAACAAAAAAAAAATGTTTTTAATAAAATTTGTTTGCAAAATTATTTTCTGTTTTTTTTTTATCACTTATGGTCTTCTTTCAAGTGACTTCTTATGGTAGCAACAAAAATGGGAGACAGACAAACAACAAGATCTGGAACCCTTATAAATTTCGTAATGCGTCTGCATATCATGCGGTTAGGTAACGAGAGAACAAAGATATTTAAAAATATTTAAATAGTGATTATCACCTATCTTTTATCACCGTTATCATACAATAATTGCTGCAAGACATTGGTTGTAATCGAGAGATATTTTCCTAAATATCTTTCCAATTATTCTTTTAGAAGTTAATGTGTATTATATGAACCATCTAATTAGAAAAAAATCAGCAATTTAACATAGATATAGAAGGAGTAGGTTCAGGAAAAATATAGATACTCTGTGGAATTTACGAAATATTGAAAAAGGAGTATATTTCATTACACTTTAGATTGTCATAGTAATTTTTCGAATTTTTCCAAAGTTGCTAAAGATACGAAAGAAGATTGTAACCACAAAATTTCGGTTTGCTTAGCGTAATTTACAATCAGTTGGGTTTGGCAAAAATCAAAATCTTTTGTTTAGTTACTAAAACTTAACTTTGCCAGGCAAGAACTTATGTTTTATCTAGTATAATAAGTAACCTCTGACCCTCGAGATGGCGGCAGTTACATATTATACGTCGAATCTAAACTTATTTATTGTTAACTGTTACTGGCCGACTCCTTGCAAGCTGATCATAGTAAAAGTATTTAGATATCCCTTCTTCTAAAAAAAAATATGTTTATAAGTCTATCCTTTTTGGAGCAGTTATTATATGACCTGAATTAGTTGTTAGTCTTTTCTCAACTTCATTGCCTTTCTTTTCAACGTGTAGCTCTTCCGACTGTGGATTGTAACACTTGACCAGTATACGTAATTTTAAGGTACATAGATTGATGGTTATGATCTCGTGAAGAGATTTCAAGACTAATGTATGTATTGCAGAAGGTACAATTTTATGACTTTCGCAATTAATTCTATTGTGAACCATTAACTGTTCTGAGTATTTTTTTAGCAGTTTTTGATACTTTAGATTTTTCACTTGGCCAACCTTTTAAGATTTAGTTTTTCACTTGTGTTAATTCTTCATCCAATTCAGTGATCTCTATTAATTCTTCTCTTCCTTTTTTGTCATTGGCTCCATCAAATATACTACAAAGATAGGATCAGTACCTTCTTCTCCGTCTAGTTTAAGTATTGCACAGGTAGCTTGTTAACGATGTACTGAATACATGGCATATTACATTCCATGACGGATACAAATATATTTATTGTCAATTGTTACTGATCGACTCCCTGCCAACTGATAATAGTAAATGTTCTTATACTAAGTTGTTAATACATAATTTAATTGTTAATATAAAACAAAAATGGTTGCATAGAGCGTATTCCTTTGGTAGTTCTTTTTAGCTTTATAATATTTATCCATTGTATAATATATATCTTTGAACAATATCCGCACCATATCAAAATATGTTTAGACAGCGACATTTATAATTTCATGCATTGAGGTTTTATATGGTATTCGTGTTTAATAGAGTGCGAATATTTTTGCAAAACTTCTGCTTATTGGATTAATTTTATATAAGTTCGACAATCTACAATTTCATGGATTTTTAACACAGTACTATACAATAATTAACGACGAAATAATTATTAAATAAAATGGTATAAATTGTAATGAGCAATTAAATATTAAGTTAGCAATACTCAGCGATATGGCTGATTAGTAGATTAATCTTAAGTAACATGATTTAATTAATTTCTAACGAAACTTCTCTGTATCTATTTTTTTAGTAATTGTATTAATCTATAATTTTCATTATGTTATAGTTTGAGGACAATTACCATTTCAGAATGATTTTTAATCCGAAAACGGAATTATCAGAGTATAAGCTGTTTATGCATTGATGTTGTAGAACCAACATGAAAACACGATATCGCAATAATTACAATCTAAAATACATCTGATTCAAGTATCACGCAAGGCGATATACAGTGCATGCGTACATTTCTGTACATAGAATTAAACTGGTTAAATTTATAATATCAAGGGCAGTTACTATCGCTGCGTTACGTTGATTAAAAACACTAATTCAACGATGTGATGGAACATCATCTTGTTGATTAAATTTGCATTTCAAAATTTACAGATACTTAACACTATGATGTGATGATTTATGTAGAATTTTTCCACTTATATAACTAATGGGCTTAAATGTTGAACGAAGGTGCCAACGTGTGATTAATGTTATTCTAAAATAGTTCTGGTTAAAATGAAATATCATATTAAAATATAACCATACGTGTTTTGAAATTTATCTTTTAAATGCTGTTTCTTTCATTTTAAGCTAATATTCCAAATTATTTCCTTATAAATCCTATCCAGTCATCTTTCTTAGATACTTGAGTTCATTTTCTTGCTTATTTTCGTTGTTGAGTTATTTTTAACAGTTTTAATATACTTTTGTACTTTTTACTTTAACGTTTCATATTTTTGAAATATCGAAATTTATTGTAACTGAAAAAGTTATCTGCTACAACTAAACAAATAGCTAACCGATGATGTGTTACTATTATAATATATAATATATAATATATAATATATAATATATAATATATAATATATAATATATAATATATAATATATAATATATAATATATAATATATAATATATAATATATAATATATAATATATAATATATAATATATAATATATAATATATAATATATAATATATAATATATAATATATAATATATAATATATAATATATAATATATAATATATAATATATAATATATAATATATAATATATAATATATAATATATAATATATAATATATAATATATAATATATAATATATAATATATAATATATAATATATAATATATAATATATAATATATAATATATAATATATAATATATAATATATAATATATAATATATAATATATAATATCTAATATATAATATATAATATATAATATATAATATATAATATATAATATCTAATATATAATATCTAATATATAATATATAATATACTGTAAATAGCACGTAAGCTACCGAAATCTGAAGACTACCTATCAATGTGTTACTGAAAATTTAAAAAGAAATTTATTTGTAACATATATATTTTCTTCAAATTTTAGGGCCCAAAATGCAGGTAAAGCCGGTCCATATCTTTGTTTCTCCTATATTATACAAATACCGCTGATGAATCAAAGTTAACCCAGATGCAAATAAAAATCGATAAAGCATTGTAGATGCTATGAATAGTGAATAGTCTATTGAAATGCATTAGTCTGTCGTACAGCTGATGTCGAAGTGTTTATGTGTTTACATTGAATATGCCGATAACCATACGATTTGCGTTCTTAATGTTTAAAGTTAATGCATCCGAAATGTCGGGTTTTGAGTTATTTGTAGTTATACATTCTTTTTCTTTTTATGAAATTTGTGGTGGTCCTAACAAGGACCGATCTAGGCGAAACAGGACAAAATAATTTATTAATGTAAAAAATGTTCGAAATGTCCACCGTGAGCTCTAATACAGGCATCAATTCGGCGACGAAAGTTATTATGCACACGAGTAAAATTTACCATGTCTTCGGAAATGCGTTGAGCTGCAACATAAATGCGATTTCGCAGATCTTCGACATTTTCAATATCAGGGCGACGATCATATACCAAGCTTTTCATGTATCCCCACAGAAAAAAGTCTAATGGATTTAGATCGGGACTACGAGGTGGCCATGGAGTACGACTTCCACGTCCAATCCATTGTGGAAATCTTTGGTTCAAAAATGCTTGAATTACTCGACTACTATGCGCGGGTGCTCCGTCATGCATAAACCACAATTGTTGCCGTATCGCTAGTGGTATCTCATCCAAATACTCGGGTAATTCATCTCGGAGGAACTGTAAATAGGATTCTGTATTTAATCGTTGTGGGAGCACATGTGGTCCAAGTAGGTAATCGCCTACTAAACCCGCCCAAACATTGACAGATATCCTAACTTGCGAGGCGCCTTGGTGTATCTCGTGTGGGTTTTCGTCTGCCCAGTGGTGAATATTATAGTAATTCAAAATACCATCTCTTGTAAACGTGGATTCGTCGGTAAAGAGAATTACTGACGCAAGACGTGGTTGACGAACTTCGGTGCGTTGAAACCACTCGCAGAAGGCAAGACGGCGAGGATAATCTAATTCCGTTAATCTTTGCACGCGCTGGATGTGATACGGATGAAGTAAATGATTTTTCAAAATTCGATGCACCGTCGTTTGGGACACATTTACTTGCTGGGCTAAAGTTGTAGTACTTATGCCTGGTTCCGCCTCAACGATGTTTAAAATATGCTCTTCTGCTTGCTGAACTCTACGTGATATATGACGGCCACGACCTTCGAAACGTGGAATTACTGATCCTGTTTCTCGAAGTCGATACACGATTCTCACAATTGTCTCGGATGATGGATGCCGCTGATTGGGAAACCGTTCCGCGTACAAATTTTCTGCCGCAAGACTATTTTGTCCTATTTCGCCATAAATCAAAATCATATCGGTGTATTCGATATTCGTATAGGATGCCATTGCAATTGCGTGTAATGACGGTGAATGCTATGTGCATACTAAATGGATATCCGAACGCTGCTTCAGCGACTGCCGGTGATTCCCATATGGTAACTAAGACAGAGTCGGACTCGAATAAAGAAAAATTATTTTCTCGTTACTACGTGCACATAGAACCATAATATTTTGTATTTAGGGATTACTCATGCGTTTCTTTCACCTAATTTTTTTTTTCGTACTATATCCGAATAAGGCTGTATAATAACTCTATAAGTTAATTGATATCCATTGTGGAAATCAAAATATTCTCGAGTACAGTGTGTACTAATATACAGGATGCTCCGCTTAAATAAGCAGCTTTGATATGTAACTTTAATTTTAGTTCATCTTGTTTACGTCAAAACAGCTTTAACTTCTATATGTATAATTTTTGTAGAGGAAATTTTTCTTAGTATCAACGGTAAGCGTGCTCTCTAAAAATCTCATACTATTGTTTCATCCGGTATATGCATTTATTACGTTCGTTGAAACAAAGAAATTAATATTTCCTTTTAATTTAGGAAGTAGAAAACAAATAAGCTAGAAATAATGATTACAATATGAATCGTATTGAGCTCATAGAATTCGTGAATATATCATTATTGTTGCATAGACAGTCAACCTTGAGAACTGCAACCTTTGTCGTAGATCAAGGTTTACGTTTTTTAACAAGCTATTTGGCCAGCCGTAGCCGGCTAGCCACGGTGAATCATCTATGTCGCAATCTAAGAACGTATGTGAGACTGTGAACATGCAGACGTAGAAACAAGTATTGACGGCGAGATTTACAGAAGACAAAACATGTTTACATTTGCAGATATTCAGAATTTAATACAAAATGCTATAATAAAAAAAGTGATTTCTTTCTATAGTTAGTTTCATAGAGTATAAACATGAACATTTCATATTTTTTTCAAAAATTTGTTTTCGGAATTAATTGGTTTCAAAAAGCATTTCGTAATTTGAAGTTTCCCAACTGGAATCAAATTTTTCTAAGAGAAGTACAGTAAGAAGTAATTACGCACTTTAAACGTTAACACAATGTTAAATAGAGAAATCAACAAAGTTATATGATTAGATTGTTAGATTGCAATATTAGTGACGCGACAAAGGGATTGTTTGACAGTAATTGTAGAACTTTCGATTTCTAGTTTTTGAAAAAGATTTTGTACTAGATACATATTAACTAGACTTCAAGACAGATGCGGAACGGTGGAATAGTGAGAAATTACCAACGAAAACGATCACATTAGGTGACTGCTTTTGGTGCGAAAATTCTGCGAATTTTCAAAGGAAGTAACTTGGATTTTGTATCTGGGAGCATCCTTTACTTTTACATTTGTATTTTTATTAAAATTAATAAATGTAATTTTTATTTAAAATTACATTTGTAAATTTTTATTTAAAAAATGATCAAAATTTTCTCTCGTAACCCAAATATTCATGAATACCATGATATCGTAAACCCAGGTATCGCTGTACTTACTTAAAATTTATTTGTAGCAAGGATATGTTACGAATAGTGAACTCCAGGAACTTTGTTTCCATCTTATTACAATTACTTTTACACTGACGGACAAACGTTTTTGCATTTTTCAGGAATTTAGAGCTAGTGCTACTGGTTATTGTGTATTGATGATATGAAAACTTCAGAATATTTTAAATTTCACGCCACTGTTGCTTAAATCAGAAACGAATATGATTTTTTTACTTCGGATAAAGCATTTTGTATATTATGGATTTCTCGAATAGGCATATTGTAGTATAGAACATGCCAAAAGGAATTCTAGCTTAAAAATTTTAAGAACATATATTTTTGCTGAATAATTAACAGAAACAATGTTCTATATTTTTGTATTGAATGAAAATACATAATTAACATTTTAGGAATCTACGAAATCGCTAGTTCTTCAGTACACAGCAACTGGACTAACAAGTTTTTATTATACCAATATAAAGTTGTAATCCTGAAGAGTTTGGTATGATTCACAGTGTGTTGCGATTTTGTTTCTAACAAACCTGTGCATGGTACAGTACATACATAGATAACATGAATGCTTCCGTAATAATTTATGAGTTATTAAATTTAGGTATAATGAAAGGAACCTGTTCCTACAAAAAAGATATTTGTTTATTATGATAATTATTGTTTATTTACTAGGTCACTTAAACGGCCTTAATGGATAAATGCAGATATAATTATCAGTAATGAAATAGCAATTCAAACAACAAAGCATGAGTCTAGACATTGAAGGTTGAGTAAAGCTTGAAACTGACACAATGCGGCTCTTTTCTGAAATGTACTGCTTGTTTATCATATCATCTTATATTTAAATTAAATGCATCAATTAATAACATCTAAGAGTCAAGGCATTACAGTGACGTTGAAAATATTAGGAGAAGATTGTTTTCAACGATGAATTACCTATTACCTCTATTGACTCTTTCTTTAATTGGACCCGGTTTGACCTTGACATTGAAGTGATAGGCAAATAATACTCGCGAATGTGATGAAATACTTGTTTTTTATTTACTTTTATTTAAATTAGAGTTATTTACTGCCATATTGGTCTTGATAATTAACTAAAATAGAAATAGTGAGGCTGGTATAACATATGTTATTTAACTGTTTTGTTAAGAAATTTGTAATCTTTTATATATTTTAATATTTTATTTAATATTTTGTAAACATAATATATCGCTTTGGCATTTTCTAGAAATGCAGATATGATATTTTAAGCAGTACAAAGAAGTGGTTATATATAAACCGCGCGAACAAAAGAATTTTCTGGTACAAGTGCATAACGACCTTTCCAGTTAATTTTCTACTTTTTTTGCAGTAATCAGGTAATCTATAGACGGTGCATCGTTATTTCATACATTAAAATATTTGCTAGTTTCATTGTTTAATTAATTAATTAATTGTGTGTGTACAAAGATAATCTACGAGGTAGCTACTATGATGCAAAATAGTGATTTGTTGATTAGTACTCTGTTGGCTATAAAAATTACAATTCTGTGTAAACAATTTGCACGTACACGAATTTGAATATGGAGGCAATGGCCGGCTAATGTAATAGCTGATTTCGCACATTTTCTGCATCATAATTCTTTGTTTAGGACAGGATTGATATTTCTTTTATTATTCGTTGATAGTTTAATAATAATTAGAAAAACATCTTTACCGCAAAAAATGCTGCTTAAATAGATCCATTCATGGTTTAAGCTAAGGTGTTATCAAAATGTTACTTTCAAGTTGATTATGTTATTGAATATAGTGTGCTTTACATACAACTCTGCTTTAGCTCATTGTAATTATACGGACGGTTTTTATTTTGTTAAAATTTTCTAATAGGTACTTAGTAATAAGCTCTTAACTTAATAAGCTCAAACCTGTGGGATATGTGAGTAAGTTCAGATGTATAAATAGCCGCGATATTAATCGCATGAAGTGATTCGATTATTGTACACATTATCATTTTTAAAATATTACTAATTGTTTGTACATAGCGGATGGTGGTCTCACTTTGATTAGATGCTAACCGGACAGAAATTTATTGAGACGCAAGAAAAAATCGCTGAAGACGAGATCTAGGTACATGATATCAAACTTTGCATTCCATATCATGCACATTTCACCGACCCTCTGACAATTACCTGCATATGAAGTCCAGCCCATACACTTGACACAGTTGACGATCGATCGTTGCTATGCTCTATACGTTGAAAAACTTTATTACAGACAGAACCGCGCAATGCTCTGCGAAATTTCTTATTTAATTCACTAAAACATTTTTTATAATATTTTGGAATATAAAGGTCTTATATGAAAATTAAAAAGAAGTATCTGAAAATGTGGTTTTCTACAGAATATTCTATCCAAAAAAGTAAATATTGGTCAAGTACGTTGGAAATTGACTAGACAGTGTTATGCAGGAAATATCATCGGATACCTTTTCTCTGAAAACTTTGCTTTTAAATTACTTAGGTAACTCCATATAGAGAAAAATAAAAGTTTTATTAATTGAAAAAATTAATCAAATGAATTAAGTGAACCACCGCTGGCCCAATGAGATACACGTATTGTTTTAACCCTTGTTTTTCAGTTAAAGGCTAAGTCGGGAGGAATTGGCATCTGAAAATAATGTAAAAATATTTATATCTGCTTATTTTCATTTGTTCTCAAGTTATAGCGCAGTTAAAAAAAGATAATTAACGTTCTTGTGAATGATCTAAATTTTTGTTTATTTTCGAGTTAGTAAGTAATAAAACAAAAATATTCTTACATTGATCATCCATGCAAAACAAAAAGTTCCTTGACTGATTAATGAAATGAAATGAAAAAGATAATTTTGTTTACTTTTCATTTGTAGTTTAATGGAAATCAAATCACTTGTCTGATCACTATGTATTTTTCTGTAAGTTTGTTTCGTTTGTCATTCGTTTATATTTATTACAACTCTGAAATGTACTTTTTGACCATCTAACCTAATAATTTCCAAGCAATATTTTAAACTAATTTAAACTGATATTATGATATGATTAGTTTAGCAGTACTACTCTCGTAATAATGGAATTTATGAACATCTATAGCTTGCTTACAATTAATAAGTGATTGAAATATGTCACGAAATTATAACGAATTTTTTTAATACTATCCTTCACACTTTGGCAATAATATTTGCAGTAATTTAATGTTATTCTTTAATTATTCAGTTGAGATTGAGAATCTAGTGGATTGTGAGACGTAGTTGAATTACTCCCAGAACTTTTACTACTCACAATTTGTTTTGCAACTGCTACGTATAAAGATTTTTGTTGGGTTTTGGGGGGTTGAAGAATATGCATCTGTGAAGGCATTAATAATTCTCGGAGTTCTCATGTATGGTCAGATGAAAATTCCTACAAAATAGTTCAAAGTAATTTTTAGCACAAACGTTGGAACCTAACGGGAGAGCATTACTTAAATCTTTTACAAAACAAATTACGGGGACTACGAGAGAATGTACTTGTAAACATCAGGGACACAAATGTTTATGGGTATTTTTGAACATATACTGAAAGAACGTTATGACCAAGAAAATATTTATGTATGAAATTTTGTTTATGTGTAATTACGCTATAAATTGGAAATCAGGGGAGAACATATGAGCTTTTTACAATATTTTCACGTATACAATGTACTCCAAATGTAGATATATTGTAAAACTCAAGATTTTTTTAGTAGTAAACGAAGCGCCATAACGTTGCCATATATTGTTCTGCGGTGTTTATTAGTATCTTACTTCAGCCGAACTATAGCAAAAAAAGTCAGCACCAATACTACAATTGCTTACAAGTTAAAACCAGTACTATAAGTGAAGTAGAATTTTACTGCGTAAAAGGAAAGAATTTCTACAACAAGCGTATGTTGTTTTATTTAGTATTGTTGTTTCTCAAAACTTGATCGTTTTGTATTCGTTTTTTCACTTGTTTGCCAATTAGCATGGACATGTGTTCACAAGAAGCATGTTCCAAGTTTCATTAATAGATACCTACGCTAACTGAAGATAAGTAATGCAATATTCTAATCATAGAGTAAACCCAAATTTAAGTTTCTAAGTTAGTTCTAATTAGATAGTTCTAGTTAGATACCGTTATAAATGCGAAATCGCACGAAATCTACATACAAAGTAAGCATTACGTGTTGGATGAATTAAACAGTACCAATAGTTGAGATAGTTTTCCAAAACAAACAAATGTTTGAATTCATTTTTTCAAACCACATTACTTGGGTTGAATAAATAATTTTCATTTCTTCAGTTGTTTTTCTTTTGTTAAGTATTGATGCAACAAGTCCAGTTTTCCTCGTGCACCTACCTACGCACAAGGTGGACTTATTGTAAGTACACTTAGTTTATCAATAAAATATGATCCGCCGTTGTTACGAATTGATGACCAGTTTTCGTTGATAAAATAATTTGATTTTAAAAACATAACAAGACAACATAATCAGTTGCAACAATTTAAACGATATCGGGTTTCCTTCGCTACTGTCCATTTGTATAGGTAGCACGAATAGCCATAAAGTTTGATAGGCTTATTATTTACGATTAGATCTTATTAAATTTCATATTCGCACGAATTTTAGTGCGTATTTGATGCCTCCTCGTGAATTTCTTATTATCCCTTCCAGTTATACTTCAATTTATTATGTATTTAATAGCCAGTTGCCTGCTGCTCAGAAAAGATTTCAATTTTATTATCCAATAAAATAATAAATATATGCTTAATAAAATGTCCTTTGATAACGATAAAAGGTGTAATAAATTTAATTCGCGGGAAAAAATGCAAAATGCCATTAAGACATGTATGCGGATATTGGCTTTTCTACATGTAAGTACGTTAATTTTAATGCGCCGATGCGTGTTTTGTATATGTATGCAAATATACGAGTATAAAAATTCATACATTTAGTATGCGTTTGATGTCCGTCATAAAAGTGTTGGGCAAAACAAGACTGCATTATTAATTTAATGTAAATTACCAACTACCGCAATTTTTAAGCGTAATTATTTTTAGCCGAAATTCTGATGTATGGTAAGATTCAAAAATAGTGAAAAATGTTTATTTACAATGCAGAGCTCGCCAGATTGAAAAGTAGGTAGAAAAGTTGAATTAATTATTTTGTCTGCAATGCGCTATATCTTTGTGTTCAAAATGCAGTGTCACGTTTATAATATATCAGGTGTTGGAGAAGTAATATGCTAAGGAGAACCTTCCTCAGGTACGCAACAAAATTTATACATCGAAGCGGTGCTTTAATTGAGCAGTGTACACTTTTTTTTAAGATACTTTTACTTTGGTAACATAATACAGTGATGGGCAAAAGTCCGGAAACACCTAAATATCTCGAATAATATTACAAGTACTGCTATGAAACTCAGTACTTGTAAAATACAAATGTTAGCAGTTCAGTGTGACTTCTGATTTAACTGAAATCACCTTCCTAAAATGATAAACGAAAATAAAGTAAGTAATGTGAAAGATGGAGGAAAGATTAAAATTTACAAGGCAATTAGAGTTCTAAAATGGATAGAACAAATCAAAATGATTAAATAGTACCATGCATGACTGTTATATTTTTTTGTACATGTAAACATAATATAATATAATAGACAAAGCCACGTCTCAACAGAAGAGCATTCATCATTAAAGAGTCCAAAGGATGTGCCCGACCATCGCGCACATCCGAATATTTCTGCAACAATGTAAACATGTTAGGTAAGTTATTTATGTTTTTTCTTAACGTTTTGTAAAGTGATTCAATATATTTATTTTTAAATAAGCGCACTGTTATTCTGGTAAACTCTCTCGGGTTCGGGCATATCGTTTGGACTCTTTGTTCATCATATTAATACACATCTTCACAAAAAAATAAACGTATGTACATGTTTCTGCGCTTTTGAAAAAATCACTTAGTTTTACTTGAACAATTAACAATTAACAATTAATTAATAAGTAATATTGGGCATTACTTTATTGGCACATTGTGTAGAGTTCTCATGAAGAAAATGAATAAAAGTGCTTACATGATAGATAAAGGAGCATTTTTTGACGCGTGTATTTTACAATATTTTATGGACATATACTGTGGCTGGCCTAGCTCGACACATGATGCTACAATGTGGAGAAACTCGCCTATACTTTCAATGCTATCGCAGGAAGATAATAATATAGAATGGTTTCCCCACAACAGTTATATCCTTTAGATTAGAGAAAATTCATTATGGTGCTTTTTCGTGAGTCTTTATTTAATTTTTTCATCTTTTCGTCATCTTATTATCCACCAGAAAACTTTTAATAAAAATTAAGCAGTACAATAGTAAGTTATTCGCCATTCATTTTGTATGTCTGAATATGAGTGATTGCTGTCAATTGTTGATGTAGATACGCAAATAAAATGCAAATGTTTGTATTCTCCTTCTCTATTTTCAACTCGGATTCATTGACTCGGAAAGCCGAACCGATGGTTTCGACGGATCAGCGCTGAGATCATTAGTGAAAGTAAGGAACAGGTATTGTGTCCATTGTAAACTAAGTACTGAATTTAGGAAGAAGGATGAACTCAAAGCGCATGAGGCTTCGATGTCGCCTAAACCGTTTTGATACAATACAACCGCCAAATTAAGTCTACTCACAATTTCTACAATACCTACACAGAAAGGCCGTGTATTTTAACACCATAAACAGATGTACGCGAAGCAACATAAAAAAAAAATTTTTAGTAGCTTTTCCTCCAAAGTAAATAGAAATTGAATAGAAGGAACCTGCATTAACAGATATACTATTGCAATATAAGATAGTGACATTACCATCAACAAAAAGGGCATATATTATTATAACGTTCGGCGATGTACAAATTCCGGTTTAATTCTCCAGTCTTACAACCGCAGGTATGTTGTGTACACGCATAGTATAAAATAAAAACCGTGATGATATTCTGTATACGGCGATGATGTGGTGTTACATTTCTCAAACTTGACAGTAGTTACTGCGATGTGAGTACGTAATAATAATGCCGGTGAATGGTTGCTGGCACAAAAAAAGGGAAATGTTGAAGAACGAGTTTATTAAGTCGCTAAATATTGTTTATGTCTTCATAAAACCGTATTTTAATGAAGGCATTTTTTATGTGTGTAACTAAAGAGTTTACAAGACGTATTTTTTGTTATCATATTTTATTTTTCTTGTGCAATTCGTCATTTTCAAAACGCCCGTTCAAGAAACACGGCGCAAAGTGTCCGTTAAAAAAAGGATTGCTTTTTCAAAAAGTGGAGATAACTGATCGTATGAATGATTCGTTAATTTTTTTATATAAAGAAGAAATCGTCAATCACCATTCTTTCGTTATTGCATCTTTTACAAAAGAAACATTGCTAATTTGATCATTTAAACAACTCCAGGCCATTTGGTCGGAGTTCATCGTTTGTATAACCATCAATCGGGGGAGAATACGTGAAAGACAACTTACTCTATATGAACGCACCAGTTTTTCTTTTATTTGTTTTTTGTAGCTATAGAAGAATCGATTGACAATTCATTGATTGAACATATCTATATTCCAGAAAATAAGATCAAGTTGTGATCAAATGTCAATTGTGATCAACCTATGAAATCGCTAATGTACTAGTTAACTAATGTAACTAGTAGTCAATGGCTAATGATCACTGTAATAGCGTTTGAGCACCTATATCTGATTCTTATCTCAGTTGTTGGTTTTTGTGTTCTTTCCCCTTTTTTATTTTCCTATTTTTTTAAGATATGCCTGAGATCACAAGGATGGTGGGCGTAGGGTGTGTTTTTGTTTTCCGTTTAAGATTATTAATTTTTTGCATTTTGCAATTCCAAGCAATATTTACGTCCTAGTTCAGAACACTGTTAGGTAGGATGTTTTTATTGGACAGCTGGAACAAAGGTAGTACACGTGAAGCAGTGCTTAGCACGCCTGTTCGGTAGGCGGTAGATGTTGGATTCGATTCCTTACTGATACTTTTTAAGAATTTAATTACTTGCTACAAGGCGTAACGAACGTGAGAAAATAATTTCCCGAAAATTTCAAATGGAATAATGGCTCGATATTACTCTCAGTACTTCATGACGAATAATAAACCAAACAATAAACACAGATACTATTCTAATACCATTACTATGAGTACAGCTGTTGAAATTTTGTAGATCGCTGTTCTAATTCTTTCGATTATATCTTGCTGAGTAACTGGCTCTTGTAAATAAAGCCTGTCTTTGCTTTAACCAAAAATAAGGATCTAGTACAGTAAGGTCCAATAGTTCTTGCTTCCCATGGAAATGAAACCACATATTTGAACAGCCTTCTAAAGATATACTATCTAAAAGGAAATTCAGAAGGTTTCTGAGGAAATGTCGGTATCCGTGACTATTTAAATTTTCATTCAAATATGAATGGCCCGATAATTTCATACCACGCATCCATTTTTCACTGATTTTGATTTTGGATCTCTTGAATCCAGACTGGATTCTAGAAATTCGATCCAGTGTGGATTTATCTGTAACTAATGGTACATGTTGTGAAAATTGTCACTACTTATGCTACTAAACGTGACCTCTTCTGATCATAAAATATTAGATAAAAAAATATGGTTTTTCTGGTACCAAGTACAATAGCCAGGGACAGTAATTAAATCATGTGTTGAAAATCCCGATACGTTGAAAGCTGATACAATTCTACGTTGTAGGGGTGGAATTTATTGTCTTCCAAAATTTTATGAATACACCGAAGCGGTAACCCTAGATCTCCTATAGAATGGGGATAAGACATAGGCGAGAACATTATATCTTCCTTCTCAACTGTACACGTTTTCTATTAATATTCGCAAAAATGGGTTTACTAACACACAAATGTCATAGTTGCTTTGACTTGTTTGGCTTGTTAGAAGTCCTTGCTGAGATAAAGCCTTTGTCCATTCTTAAACGAGCACGCGCTATATCCCGGTGGAAGCGCTCAGTGTGCTTGCTGCTAAATATTATACTTTATTCTGATGGCAGAAAAATTGATATCAGTGAAAAATGCGAGTTTTATGTGCAGTAGAAGCTTATAAAAACATTCAAACTTAAATGATACATAATTGATTCTCTATTATTCGGTTTTCGGTCTGACGTACAGCTGTAAATCTAGAATCACGAGTTCGAAGTTCAGGGTGACTGATGTTTTTCGTGCTTCCTTTTAATTCTATAGCGATTAGTTAATGGTAATTACTCATGTCTAGCCGAAGTTTTCTGGAGGATAAAGCCAGGCAAGAGCGTCTAGAGTACAAGAGTATGCAACAGATGATATTTTATCAAATGTGGGCTGTTTAGAAATCAATAGTGACTATTATGTCCCGTGCCATTTAAATAAAATGTTGCCTCGTCAAATAAAAAACAAGGTTTATTGCAAAGTTAAGGTTACGACGGTAAATCATACCTTCCCAAATTTAAGGTTTTTATCCAAACTGTCATCAGAAACTTCTTTGTTTCGGGGTTTATACGGACGGCATTATTTTTTTCTAAATTCTTATGACTGAGCGTTGACAAAAGAACAGGTTTTTCTATAGACGTTTCAGTACTTCTAAACTATAATGCATAAATACGAAAATATAATTATTTCACAGCTGCAGCCGTTGTCCTTCTTATGTTCAAAGTTGAAAGTCATTTCTGGTTATCAAAACGACATGACTCGATTCAAATTAATCAAATTGAAAATTTCGATTTACTTCGTGACAAAAATATGGATGTAACAGATTGATGTTAGATGGGTATATCTTTAATTGCAAAATTCATAAGCACTTTTGGGGATTTAAATGAATTGAGGATGGGCACCATTCACGTAGAAATATCGTCATTCACTGCTATATCTAACAGGGTAATCAGTATAATTAATATTTTTAACAAGTTTGAAAGACCCTTTATATAGCTTAATGATTATATTGTTCCTTTTCTTGTTGAAATTGAAATTATGGATATTAAAATGTGTATAGGACATATAGTTGTAAACCTATAGAAAACCGCGGTGGATTTGTTGATCCATGTTGTTAGTAACAATTATATAGCTGCTTCGCATAGGAAAACACGTTGTTTTCCCTACGAAACAAAAGCCCTGTGTGTGCATATTTTGTCGAATAGGATTTTTGTGTATTCAAAACATCATACTGCAATTTCGCAAGAAAAATATATTACGTCCAGTCGCGACGGATTCATCTGCATCGTAGTAAATTTTTTAGCACGAACCTGCTAAAACATTTTGTCTAGAAACTTTTGTCCGTATACAAGTCGAAGATGTTACTCTTTTAACGTCGTTCTATATGATTACTTGTTGTTTGTGGCTGCTATTATTGCATTTTAACCATTACTATGAAATAAACACAGACAGTGAGTACATATTAGTCTTGTACATTAAAATTACGGTTCGTAATTTGTTCTTACCCCATTCGCGCTGCATTGTTTGCTGGGCGCGTTAAAATTAAGAACGTTGACAGATAGGGCGGAGGACGTGAAGCTAGGTTATATTCGTCATGTTAAAGACAACGCTTTAACAGTTTAATTCATTACCATTACTATCATATCTAACTGACTAATTATTTGTGAGTGGTTAAGGAACCACAGAAGTGCCGATACTGTACAACTACTAAGTAAAACTTTAAATTTTTTTAATTAGTTTTATTAGTAATTATGATGGTACTACACATTAAATCAATTTGCCAGTTGCAGGTATTTTGGTGATCATTAATTCCAACCTATGAGCATGCATACCACAAATAACGTTTTTATACAGTAATCATGTAAAGCGTATGAAGAGAAATGTGAACCTTTTGATACTAGGTTTACACAGAATAATGTTATAACAGTAGTTAGTTAACTTAATAACTTCCTGTCAACATGTATTTGTTTTTTTTGAATAAACGGAGCCAGGTAGATGCTATATACAATTACTAAGCCAGCTACTAGTATTTTGGGCTTTGTTATTCGAAATTGTTGACCTTTTTACAATATGAATACTTTGAAAACCTTATATTTTGCCCTAGAAAACAAGACACCAACGTGACACTAGCCGATCAGATCAGAACTTGACAAATTTGAAAAGGTGTTGTAAAACTCTGCAGAACCTCACACTTAGAGGGTGAAGACATTTCGTTTTCAAATTTTTTTCAATTTAAGTCGTTATTATGAGTAATTTTTGTTTTCTTTCCACATGTTGTACTTATTTGTTATGTTATGTACATTATGGTATATGGTATGTACGTTATGGTATAATCATCTTGGCTCCGCAGTCTAGTAACTGTCTATGTGTTCTACTCCTCATGGAGCTTTCTTTCTTTTGTGTTCTTTGCAGGTATCTGTCTGCCCTGCCTAAAAAAAGCCCTGTCTAATTTTTTTATCCTCCTGCTTCCCTTTTGCTTTTACTGCTTGCTCAGGAAGATCTTCAAATTGCAGCTCCTTCTGGAGATTTTTTTTCGAGAGGTACCACGGCGTCTCCGAGCACCTTGGCAATATACCCTGTACTCTGCTCATGAGCTCCCGTGCTACTCTGCTTCCTTATCCACCATTATCTCTTCTCCGTATGTCGCGCTTGGGAGAGCTGCCATGTTTAGCCCCTTAATTTTGCTTTGAATCTTAATCTCTCCTACTCTCACGCACAACTTTTTCGACCTTCTTATTTTTTCTTTTGCTAAACCAATCACGTAAAAAGGTGATTCGTATAGTTCAATCCACTGTCGATAAACCACTCCTAGATAAACCGCCTGCCCTTTTATCTTGGTGATTTGGCCTGCTCAAAACACTATGTTCTTTTCTTTGCTTCCCTCCGAATTTAATTATTTCCGTCTTGCTTTCATCTAGCTTGATATTTTATCGCCTGGAATACTCTGCAATCTTGTTCAGTCCGGCATCCTTCCTCACTATGGCTCCGATCGCCGAAATCGTCTCAAAAATACCAAAATTGAAAATTAAAACATTATGCGGTATGTATTCTACAATAGTAAATTAACGGGGATTTTATATCCCGGTTTGCAGTTTTTGTTTAAAGTTGCCTATGGAAAATTACACGCTTTCAAAGTGGAAGGTTCCGTAACATTCAAATACATTTTTGTCTCGGAGGTCTATTTTAAGTAGATAAAGTTACTACTAACATGTCATTGAAATAAAAGTATTAATACAGCATACACTGAGCGAGGTAATTTAATAAGCTTTAGAGAATTACTATCGTTTTTTAGGTAGTTGATATAGTTGGGATATAAATAAACAATAGATGAAAGTATACTTGGAAGAAAAATTCTAAATGTTTGCTTAAGGTTTTAACTGTTAGCAAGGCCCTTCCTAGTAGACTTTTTTGTTGCACACAATAGACGACAATATCCTCTATCAGGTAGTAAAAAAATGTTTGCGTATACTTGTGCCATTTTGCACGAACAAATAATATCTTATATGCTGTGTGATATCAACATCTGCGTTTTGCTGGCTTGCGGCTGTTCTTCGCAATTTATGTTTCTCATGACATCTCTTATTCTCGTTTCATTCAGTCAGGAAGTGACATCTTCCGGCACATATATTTTGATACCCCCTTCTTGCTCAGCCCATTTCACATTGGCCTCTAGTGTTCCAGCTTGGCCCTAGAAGGGCGTGGATTAAGCGACTGGAGCCCTTCATCTCAGTAAACTTCGTTTTATCTTGCCTAAGGTTTACTTGTTTCTTAATTTTTACTACCTTCTCCTTCCCACTTTTAACCACAGTTAGATTTTCTTGCATTTGTCGGTCCTAAGATCTGATAAGGTCCTCAATCCTTATTAGCTCCATGGACAACTTTTCTATAGTCTCGACATCTGCTTTATCCTTCAAGCTCTCCGCTTCTCTCTTACAATTTCTTCTTTCTCTTTGATGCAACTATCTCTCCAATAATCCTTCGAATATTCCATTGTTGTGCCTATTGTGCTTTTATAACGTCATCGCTCTCCCTAATATTTTAACTTTTTCTGCTGGAATGGCTTAATGTACGTCGATTTCCAACGCTCGAGTAAAACTCTCTGCTCCGTGCGCACCATAAAAAGAAAATAAAGTTATATAGTTTTAAATATGTCTTCCGTAGACCTATTAAACTAGCCTAGACGACATTTTTTGCCACCCCTAGTATCATATCATCACCCTTTTACGGAGTTAAACTGGTAAGGGCTAAATATACGAACAGATGATACTTTTGAAATACTGTTCCGTATAATGTAGAATCTTCGTGCCATAACTGAAAAAAGAGAGTACAAAATATACAATTGAAATAAAAGATCATAACCGATGTTTTATTATGGTTATATTTATATTGGTCCTTAGAAAAAGGATGGAAGATAGTAAATGTTATAAGTTATAACGTCAAGGTAATAAAGAAGAACAGCACACAAGCGCGTGGTTTTGAGATTAAGAAAAGCAAGTGGTACATAAAAAACGGATATAGAAGTTTAAGACTGTCTAAAGGTGAGTGAGTTTCCACTTTTTCTTGCTTGTTGTGCTATTCCACATGTCCTATTACGATCTATTGTGTTAAACAGATCACATTTTTATGGAAGAATTAAAACGAAAAAGGAAACCATTAAAAACTAAATATACAAAGATTGGAAATTTTCTGAAAAATTACAATTCAGAACGATTAGAAGAACTCAAACTACGACTAGAAAAGATAGAAGTGTGGGAATCATTCGACGCCATTCAAGTGTTATACAAGTATTGAATTAATTGATGAAGTAGAAGAAACATATCAAAACAATTAAGAAGGGATATATTATGAAACAGTTTCAAAAGGACGTAGAACAGTTACAGACGAAACAAATTTAAATTCAAGCAGAAGTTTGAATACTCAAGTCACACAAACGTCAAATAATGCAATTAAGGTTAAGTTACCAATCATTAATCTACCTATATTTAGCGGAAACTATAGCGATTGGTTAATGTTTAGCGACTCCGTATTTCAATAATAGAAAAGAATGAATCATTGTCGGAAATACAAAAGTTTCGATATCTACTAAGATCACTTCGAAACGAACAATTACAAGTAATTTAGTCGTTGGAAACAATAGAGGAAATCTACAAAATAGTATCGAACTTATGGAAAGGAAGGTATGAAAATATATAATTAATTAGAAACACCCACTTGAAACATTTGTTTGACATTGCTCTAATAACTAAAGAATTACATACATTTCATTGATATTATACGTACAAGTACAAATGTATTACATACTTTAAAAGAACCCATAAAGAAGTGGGTTGTATTATTAATAGAGATGACAAAGGCAGGTGGAATTATTCATTTTTTGCAGCGATTGGTGTCCCCGAGAGTCGACAAAACACGAGCCTGTCTAGTCCCTTCAAAAAAGTAATCATTGTCATCATCATCCGCCTTGTCCTCTCTAATTATTAATATATTTATTTAACAAGTTATATTGGAGAACTAGATAGTTGTGGTTAGAAAAAATTACAGTTCTGGACTCGATATATCGACCAACAATATTTTTTAGAATTGCTAGTAATGAGAAGTCAATCATTAGAAATGACAGAAGAAACACCCAGTACTAACCACCAAGAATAAAATCTACAAACAATCTTTACCTGCAGGGAATATGCCATTTTGTCTTACAACAATGTACCAAGCTGTGAGTATTGTAAGGAACAGCACTATTTATTTAATTCTGACAAGTTTTTAGAGTTATTACATCAAAGAAGATTTGTAGAAATACAAATGTGTTTATGTGTAAATTGTTTGAAGGATGGGCATTTTGTAAAGCAATGTAAAAGTCAAGCTTCTTGCAAAAAAAATGTGATAAACGTCATAGTACGTTGTTGCATAAGAAGAATAATGAAACTATAGTCAGGATAAATAATGCATACACAGAAAGAGATTCTAAGGTACTAGAAGTAAATCATTCTATATAACTAGGAAGTTACCATATATTTTTACCAACTGCAATGGCTTTAATGTATGACGAATTGGGTAATATGCATGAAGCAATAGTTTTATTAGATCCATCTAATTTTATTATACAATCATTACTAGAAAATTTCGACTTAAGAGTTCAAAAATTAAACAGCTGTTTATGGAGTGAAAATAAGGTAACGCAAGTCAAAGATGCAGTTCAAGTAAAATTACATTCAAGAATTAATGGGTTTAATACAGATATAAATTGCTTAGTATTATAAAAGATTCTAGAAATGGTACCTTACATTAATATAAACATTCATTCTTTGGATTTACCAGGCCACCTAAAACTTGCCGATGAAAACTTCCATATCTCCAATCCAATTGATTTGCTTATTGGATTAGAAACATTTTGGAAAACCCGTTCTACAGAAAACGAATTTTGGATGGATAGTAGCTGGAGCACATGCCTGTATAAATGCGCTTTCAATATTTTCTCATTTGTCTGTAGAATCTTCAATTCAGGCACAGCTAGCAAAATTTTGTAAATTGGAAGATGAGTCAAGATAGAATGATGACAACAGAAGAACTGGCGTGTGATGAGTATTTTAGAAAATCGGCTCAAAGGGATTATTGTTATCAAGGAAGATTTATTGTTGCTTATCCAAAAAGGGAAGAGATTTAGTTAGGAGACCCGTTTGAACGTGCTATGAAGAGATTTAATTATTTAGAGAGACGATTAGCAGATAACGACACGTTGAGAATGAATATGATGAATTCATGCAACAGTGTACATTTTTGAAACATATTACAGAGGTTACCGACTTAAATGAAAATACGAATAATATTTACTATCTATGACGCCACCCAGCTATCAAAGAAGACAGCCTTACAACGAAGTTAAGAATGGTATTTGATAGATTTCATACGAGAGATACAGGAATATCGCTAAATAATACTCCTAGTTGAATCCGTAATACAAAATGATCTATTTGATATATTACGATTTAGAATTTATGAATTTCTTCTTAAGGTAGAACATCGAAGATATACATCGCTATGATAATTTGCAGCGCCATACTTCGCAACCAGGTGTTTGAAACAACTGGCAGAAGATAATGGAGATAACTTCACATTTGCTAAACAAGTATTACTAAAAGATTTCTGCAAGGACGATGTTCTTATAGGAACGAATACAGAAGAGGAAGCAAGTGAGTTGCAAAAATAATTAAGTCAATTACTAGTATATCGAGGCTTTGAGTTACACAAATGGAGAATAAACAAACAAAATATTTGAATCATTCAACTATTGGTCATTCAACCACAGGAGTCAATGAAGGTACTTGGATTACTTTGTGTGAAACAGAGCCCTCAAGGGAAAGTTAATAAAAGAAATATACATTCTCAAATAGCTCAAATATTTGACACTTTAGGTATGATTGGTCCAGTAAGAAATAACGCAAAATGTATCATGCATAAATTTTGACAGCTTAAGCAACAACAAAGATCGTACTTTTTAAACAAATTTGCTTTATGCAAACCCAAGAGTAGCGAAGAAAGTAGAATATTAAGGTAGTAGTTCCTAAGTAGAACCGGGGAACTCCTGTACTTATAGTATACTCGCTGTTTGTATAGCCATTACAAACCAGTCTAAGATATGACACACAATTGCGCTAAATATAAAACATGTTAACTTGCAAAGTGTAATACCATGATCGAAATGATCAGATGCCCTATAACAGTCGATATATACAGCATATACTTAGCCCTTTTTGCATTTTATTTAGCAAAAACAAACATAATTCAAAAATCCCCTATTTTTACAATGTATAAAATTTAATATCGGAATTTAGAATTTTATGTTTTTAAGTAAAATTTACAAAAATTGAAAATAAATCTTGATAATATGGACGGAGTCCTGCTTTTTATACTTTGGATTGTATTGTGATCTGTATTCGTACTTTTAATATTTTACAATCATGATGGAAGTCATCTATATAAACTTTCCGTTTTAAAACACCCCATAACAAAAAATCCATTGGTATAAGATCATTGGATCATGTAGCTCAAAAATTGGTCCAAATATTCTCATCCTCCTTTCTTCGACATGATTTATCAATCAATACCATACCACTAGCATGAGCAATGGCAAGCAGGCCATCCTCTTGCCGCCAAAATAATCCGTCTCAGTATCAAGATCAAAAGACACAGATAAACGTGTTGACTTAAATCTTCATCAATAAAGTATGGGCCGATTTGATCACAAAAGATTCCATATGAAATAAATATGGTACAACGACGTTTGCTAGGTTACTATTGATAGTATCATAAATGCTCCTAATTTTTACATTTTTGTAAGATGATTAAAATAAAAACAATGAAATCATAAAATTCAAAAGTGCTACTTTGAATTTTATATTTCAGTTTAATTTTGTGTTATAAACAACATTCTTTCATAAATATTTTGTCTAAAATAAAAATAATGTCATTTTCCCTTGTGGCATTTTTACGTTTTCTGCATTTTGTTTGGAGTAAGCAGCATTTTTCACGAAGAATAATTTTTCGTCGTAAAATTCATAATAAAGATTTTTGCGTCTTGTCAACGAACATAAACAGTTTTGCGGTTGAAGATGTTCGTTGATGCAGGATTTCATGAAAATATTTAACATTTGCATATATACTTACATAATTGTCGAAGGTGTCAATTTATTTATGTTTAATATTGACATGTTTATATATTAACATGTTATTACTTTATATTTTTCTGGAGGTAAAATGGCATAACATCGCGGTGTCAATGGCAATCAAAGTAAAGGAACTATAAATTGTAGGAAAAATATTTTATCGGCATATTTTCAAATACAAAGCAAAAAGTAGTCGATTTATTCCAAGTTCTGTTCATTATTACACGGAAGAAATTATTGAATTTATTAAGGAAACTAATAACACAGTGTACTTCGTAATAAAAGTACGGGATACATCCAGGATCTAAGTTTCATATAGTTTTCGTGGTATAATTGTGCTGTCTTAATACTGAGTTGCGCTGGAGCATGCAAGCGTGAGGAACTGACGAATATAATCTTAAACGACGTACTCTATAAGATTGACGTAATTGTTGTAACAATACCTAAAACAATAATATAGTAACAATATTTCAGGAGTTTTTGCAATCACAACTAGTGCATTAGTTGGTTTCGCCGTTTTAATGTTTTCATTCACATTTACTCAATACAGGGAGCTACTTAATCACAATAAAGCGAATGCGAGATGGAAATCATCTGCTTCAGTCGAGAGTTATATTGAAGTAAAGGAACACAAATATTCTGGTTCCAGCCAGATGTATAGAAGTAGATGTACGAGTGTTTCGCGTTTGTACAATGTAATAGTATTACTAATTGTATATCCTATGAATTCACTGCTGAGTAAGTTTCTACCAGCAATAGATGTACATGACCCGTCTCAGATTTCTGTTATAATAAGCTTTAAGAAGCGTATACATCCCGTTGGGCCGTCACTACTACTAAATGTGATGTATCATAAGGAATTTTTTTGAAATAAATTCTTGGCTGGTGCTTTTCGTTTTCAGATAGGGTATTACTCTACCATTAATTCATTTTTTGTTCATTAATTCATTTAATAAATTAATTAACAATTTCACGTATTAACACAAGCATTTACAGACCTTTATGCTTTTATTATTATTATTGCTGTTTATACTTTTTTATTATTACCGACTTATCTGTTTGATTAAGTTTTGTTTACAGTTATAAGCCATAGAATATTATTGTTAATAAAAGTATGTGTATAAGCCATATACCAATCACTAGGACTATGAGTTTTATTATTTTCTGAAAGCGTAGACTAATCAAATACAATTGCAATTAGACAGGGTTTCCTAATACAATTCATAGTATTTAATTGGCTAGTAGAATGTACGTTAAAAATGCTATTATAAATAAGTTACATTCCATAAAACTATTACTAAAAGTTGAATTTAAAAGTTGGTATCAAAGATTATTTAAAGCAAACGTGAACATAAAAAGTGTAAAAAATTACATTCTACGGTAGTTCTCAACAATATACATAATTCCCATTCAAAAACGTATACGTGCCGTTTACATGAAGTTAATGAATGTTTCGATAATCACAACTTGACATTCATGAATGCTGTAATATGATAAAGTATGCTGTACGAGTGAGATAATAGTCTATAACTGGATAAAAAAATTGTTTTTATCGTAAAATATATGGATGTTGCGAACACAGGTATTTATTTTAAGAAACTTTCAAACGAAATTACGAGCAGAACTTGCAGGTTGGTACATACAAAACAACTTTTATTCAAGCGCCTTTCACAATCCTTAATTTTCGTTTTTCTGCTCCATTAGCAATAAGAATCGCTACCAAAAATGCGCTCCCAACAGACAGTGTGCAATAAGCTTTACGCAACCCTTTTACTATTTAACTTGGATATGATCAATTAACTCTTGTGTGGTTCATAATTACATAATTAACACAATAAGTGCTTGGCCGTGAATAATACTTATAGACTGAAAATATTCTTTGTATATTAACTTTTTTTTGATATGGCAATAACAATTTGTAATTTTACACACGACTCAAAGTAGAGAGTACTGAGATTAGCGAATTGTGTAATCTTGAATCTCTGATGAAGCTAATAATTTCAATACTATCTTTTGACTAAATCTTGACGAATTTGGACTTAATTATGTACTTCCTCTGCTCTTTCAATTCCTGCATTACAAATCAGCATTAAGTTGCATCATTTATTGACAAATAAAGAATTTCTTCAAAAACAGTAATTGTTTGTTAAGGCTGTAGGTTAACAAAGTACGATTCGCTCAAATTCGATTCAATTCATTCGAGTAGATGGCGCAAAAGCGCTCATGCGATTTTCTTTAGTTAGGCAGTAACTTTGTTTGTAAATAAAACGAATTGTTTCTGTTTATTTAGACAATCAAATTTATTTTCCTGAAGTTGCATAGATAACATCACTCAAGCGGCCCTCATCAGAGTTCGAGCACATGCGGACTCATTTTGTAGCATTTTCCATTTCCTTTCTTAAAACTTCAGTTGTTAAGGTCTGCGGTTTGCTCGCATACACGCATGATTTTAAAAAGAAAGAAATCTGGGGAAAAGATCAGGTGATCTTATACTGACGTTCGTGCTGAGTGTGCGGTTGCACCGTCTTGCCAGAACCATATATTCTTCAACCACCCAATTCATCAACTTTCGACACCAATAAATCGCTGATCGTGGTTCTATGCCTCTCACCAGTGTTTCAGACGTCGTCCTCGAAAAAATTAGCCAATTAACTTAATTTCGCGAACGCCGCATCAAACAGTGTCTTTGGGAGGATATAATGGCTCTTTGTGCATTACATGTGGATTGCCTCAAAAGCAGTAATTTTTCTGGTCTATGTATTCGCATAGGTGGAAACGCGTTTCGTTAATTATGATGATTTTCATTGGAAAATTATCTTCATCGCGGTCGACATTTAGAGAGTCTTGACTCTAAATTACATATGATTTTACATGCGAATCTGCACGAATTAGCTGATGCATTCTTTGGGAACAGCTTTAGGTCTTTTTCCAAAATTTGCTGCAAAGTAACTGATCGCTGGAGTTGCACAGTTAGGTGCTACACGATCAGGGAATCGATAACGAAATTCATATTGAACTATTATTCATTGCATTAACACTATTATTCTGCGTATTTGAAGAACATAGGGATTCATGTTTGTACATAAGTATTCTTTTAATTCACAAACTTATGTTATCGCTACTTTGACAGTGGCGTCATTTGCAAAACTTAAAGCATCTGGTAGGGTGATCACTTTTGCGCTATTTGCTATTAATAGGACTTGGAGAAGTTCTGCTCCGAAAATTACGAAAAATCCATTTTAAGCGGCATTAAGAAAATTTTAAGAATCTAACCTTTTTGTGACTCATAAACAGAAAATTATAAATAACTAAAAATGTTTTTCGTATTGTGACAATCATTCGACACCATATAATTTAAAATATCCTTTTATACAATACATTGCCCTATGGGACAGTAAAATTTTAGGCTAGAAAAAAATTGTCATAATAGGTATAAACAGTGTGCTAAAAAGGTATCGCAAATTTAGAGGAGGATTATATGACCCGAAGTATGCATAGAAGTTCCAATGAACGTGGGTTTGCAGATGGATGATTTCAAATATACCAAATATTTTGCGTTTTTTATAGCTATTAACTTAAGTTTTAACTATTTTATAGCGTACTAATGAACCATTGTTCGTTATAATAAATTACATTTAATTTATGGACACACAAAAAGGAAAAAACTGTGTTGGTTTGGATTCTTTGGCATCCTTAATCTATATATCCTTAATATATCTATATTCGTTGTTGCAGTTACTCGAGGTCGAGATTTCAAATAGAAGAATGAAGAATAAAAGGCTTTAAATTAGGCGATTTTGCAGATCAAGATCCAAGTCTGTTCCTTCCGACAGACTCACCTTTGTTCAAAATATCTATCCAAATGTTTCATGAAACGCGTATTTAAATGATATTTAAATTTAATTTTTGTCGGTCATGCGTAATGCGAAAATTAAGAGAAGTGCCAACTCTTCCCTTGGCTGATGATTTCTGTAAAGTCCTTCCCGGACTCTACACCACCCCTGCTAATATTGCCATTTCTCCCTTAAGAATGGACAACGATTTGGTGTTGCGGAATCATAGGACAGTTTCTCCAATGAATCAGCATCACGCAATCTTTGGTGTAGTCTTACATAAACAGGAACTGAAGGTGTATGATTAACCGTAACATACCGATCAACACTACTATGTAAATGCCTGTCGGCTAATTTAATGTTAGAGTAAACAAGCTTAGCGAAACTTTGTCAATTTGTGGGCTAGCCACTGACAAAAACTATGTCAATTACGATAAGAAAATGAACGAAATGAAAGTTTTTCTGAACGAAAGTATCATATATGCGGAGATATATATATATAATATCACCTCTTAGGATTTGTGATACTTTTTCTGATATCCTGTATAAATAATTGTTGCTAGGTATTTTCCGTTGAATGTTGAATTTCAATACTAGAAACTTAGATTCATCAGATACCTAGACATGTACCTGCAATTAATATTTGTCCTAAACTGAGAAGTTGTAAATGTCTCCTGACTCCTATGTACGCGATAGCGATTGTTTCATTACGGTCAATTAGGATATACCTTTTAAAATAAACATTGATAAATTTCAATTAACTTTAGGTATTCTAAAAATAGATTCATGTAAAAGATACCATCAAGCTAATTATTAGAAACAAGCAATCACGTATCTAATTAGACGAAAAAATCAATATTTGCAAATTAATTCTGCAACAATAAAAGAGCAACATATTAGATGCGGTTTAATACGTTGTTTATTTCCATCATATAAATTCACACATAAATTGCATATTTACATTTCTGTTTTTACTAGGCAAATTAATTTTATCATTGTTTTATTTATTTATTTTCATTTATTTATTTCAGCTTTAATTATTGACTGATTTTATGTGTATATATACAGGGTTACCTGTAAATAGCACGTAAGCTACCGAAATCTGAAGACTACCTATCAATGTGTTACTGAAAATTTAAAAAGAAATTTATTTGTAACATATACATTTTGTTCAAATTTTAGGGCCCAAAATGCAGGTAAAGCCGGTCCATATCTTTGTTTCTCTTATATTATACAAATACCGCTGATGAATCAAAGTTAACCCAGATGCAAATAAAAATCGATAAAGCATTGTAGATGCTATGAATAGTGAATAGTCTATTGAAATGTATTAGTCTGTCGTACAGCTGATGTCGAAGTGTTTATGTGTTTACATTGAATATGTCGATAACCATATGATTTGCGTTCTTAATGTTTAAAGTTAATGCATCCGAAATGTCGGGTTTTGAGTTATTTGTAGTTATACATTCTTTTTCTTTTTATGAAATTTGTGGTGGTCCTAACAAGGACCGATCTAGGCGAAACAGGACAAAATAATTTATTAATGTAAAAAATGTTCGAAATGTCCACCGTGAGCTCTAATACAGGCATCAATTCGGCGACGAAAGTTATTATGCACACGAGTAAAATTTACCATGTCTTCACGAATGCGTTGAGCTGTAACATAAATGCGATTTCGCAGATCTTCGACATTTTCAATATCAGGGCCACGATCATATACCAAGCTTTTCATGTATCCCCACAGAAAAAAGTCTAATGGATTTAGATCGGGACTACGAGGTGGCCATGGAGTACGACTTCCACGTCCAATCCATTGTGGAAATCTTTGGTTCAAAAATGCTTGAATTACTCGACTACTATGCGCGGGTGCTCCGTCATGCATAAACCACAATTGTTGCCGTATCGCTAGTGGTATCTCATCCAAATACTCGGGTAATTCATCTCGGAGGAACTGTAAATAGGATTCTGTATTTAATCGTTGTGGGAGCACATGTGGTCCAAGTAGGTAATCGCCTACTAAACCCGCCCAAACATTGACAGATATCCTAACTTGCGAGGCGCCTTGGTGTATCTCGTGTGGGTTTTCGTCTGCCCAGTGGTGAATATTATAGTAATTCAAAATACCATCTCTTGTAAACGTGGATTCGTCGGTAAAGAGAATTACTGACGCAAGACGTGGTTGACGAACTTCGGTGCGTTGAAACCACTCGCAGAAGGCAAGACGGCGAGGATAATCTAATTCCGTTAATCTTTGCACGCGCTGGATGTGATACGGATGAAGTAAATGATTTTTCAAAATTCGATGCACCGTCGTTTGGGACACATTTACTTGCTGGGCTAAAGTTGTAGTACTTATGCCTGGTTCCGCCTCAACGATGTTTAAAATATGCTCTTCTGCTTGCTGAACTCTACGTGATATATGACGGCCACGACCTTCGAAACGTGGAATTACTGATCCTGTTTCTCGAAGTCGATACACGGTTCTCACAATTGTCTCGGATGATGGATGCCGCCGATTGGGAAACCGTTCCGCGTACGAATTTTCTGCCGCAAGACTATTTTGTCCTGTTTCGCCATAAATCAAAATCATATCGGTGTATTCGATATTCGTATAGGATGCCATTGCAATTGCGTGTAATGACGGTGAATGCTATGTGCATACTAAATGGATATCCGAACGCTGCTTCAGCGACTGCCGGTGATTCCCATATGTTAATAAGACAGAGTCGGACTCGAATAAAGAAAAATCATTTTCTCGTTACTACGTGCACATAGAACCATAATATTTTGTATTTAGGCATTACTCATGCGTTTCTTTCACCTAATTTTTTTTTTTCGTACTATATCCGAATAAGACTGTATATATATAATTATGCTTATTATTTTGTATACCTATTAAGTTAGTGTAATCGAATATAATTACAAATGTAAAAATATAAATACCTCTTCAGGTAATAAAATCTAATGTTGAGCAATAAAATGATCAAATGAAATTCTTGTTTGTTATTAGACTGATACATGGGACATTATTTTGTGAATAGATGACAACACTTTCAACACCAATGCCGTGATGAGCATGGACAAAATCGTTTTTATAGGAGGAAACTGTGCAAAGAAACGAATTGAGTTGTCTAGACTGTTTGGAGATAGTAAGAATCGTACTTGTATGTAAATAGAAACCTGATTACGCGATCAAACATGGCGTGTGCATTGTTAATCAATCGGTTCGCTTTTTTGGCACTACGTAATACAATAAAAAATGTGAGATGCATTCTGTTTAAAGACGTTTAAAATAAATATAAATGAAGCTAAAGTTAGATATGATGGTTAATATATTCCTAAATTAACTAGAATATGTGTACCTCGTGGTTGTACAGCCGCGAGTGAAAGGAAAACAATAAGATATTTTTAACGTTTCGATAATACATATATGTATATTATCTCTCTCAAAAGCTGTAATTAATTTGTTTTTTTTTAATTATGTAAGTTAATAAGTGAAAACTGTAATTTTTTATTATTTTTTTGTATAACAATCAACAATATATTTTTTAATACTTAAAAAATTTTGCGTTTTCTAATCATAAAAACTGTGTTATATACACTCCGCCAAAAAAATATCGCATAATTTAGTTTTGAATCATAAAAGTATCGCATAATCTTTGTTTGTAGCATAAAGTTGTAAATATACTTTAATGCGCTCTAAGATATAATTTCTATGATTGTTTAAATAAAATACAAGCCAAATAAAAACAAGAACTCATACTTGAGATTTTTATTAAAACAAGAAATTATAATTCTGGAAGGAAAAATGTCACAACAGTAGCTTTTAAGACTGAGTATTGCCACCTCTGGCTCATATGACCGCTCGCATACGGTTTGGCAGAGATTCGATTAACCTCCGTATATAAGCCCGATCCAAATTGTTCCACTCGTGACGGAGAGCATTTTCTAGTCCATGCAGGTCCGCTGGGGCAATATTTTGGGTTCGTATCCGTCTGTGAAGGAGGTCCCACACGTGCTCGATAGGGTTCATGTCCGGACTTACCGCAGGCCAATCTAAAACTGGAATACCAACATCGTTAAGGTATTCCTGGACGATTATTGCAACATGCGGTCGTGCATTATCGTGCATTAACATGAATTCGTTTCCTATAATTGGCGCACATGGTACTACATGTTCTTCTCAAATGTCCGTTATATACCTGTGGGCAGTCAGTGTACCTCTGTCTACTGGTACTAACTTTGTACGACCTGTTAAACAGATGCCTCCCCAAACCAGCGCCACCAGATATAGAGCCACCAGCGAAATTAGGTCTAGGTCTGATATTACACTGCAAATAGCACTCACCGTCTCGTCTGTACACTGAGATACGCCTATCTGAGGTGTAAAGACCAAATCTTGACACATCTGTGAAGAGTATATTGGCCCAGTCATTAATGTTCTAATTTACATGTTCTCTGGCAAACCTTAAGCGAGCCACTTAGTGAGACGAGGGACTGTTACAGCTACTCTAGCTCTTAATCCACTCTGTCGTAACCTATTCCGAATAGTTTGAGTACTCACACGAGTATTTCTGACTCTAGCCAAGTCTTTCTGCAATTATCTCGCAGTTACATGTCTTCGACGTAATGCTTGTAGTAGTAAATAGCGGTCATCTTGGCGAGTAGAACATTTTGGACGACCTGGTACAGGTCTTCTACTGTTTCCCTATATCTGGCTACGACTCTAGAAACACTTGACTGATTGATGTTCATCAAATTAGCAACGTATGCTTGAGATCGTCCATCTTCGATTAAAGTAACTATCGCAGCCACTTGTTCTGAAGTTAGATTGCTCATTTTAGTTTTAAAAGCGTTGGTACAGAACTCTGACTTCGCACTTTAAAATTTGTCCGTATAGGAAGACTTTCAATAAACAACTGAACAAACCTTACACATATGCATTTTTTTAAATGTGTTCTTTTAGAAAAAAAAAGTAAGAAAGCTATGTTCCATGATTTTGTTAGTGTTTTTATAGTTCACATAGACGAGGCAAACTTTTTGTGAACGTATAAAAATATCTTGGTTTATAAATGCCCTTTTTTAGTTTATGCGATACTTTTTTGGCGGAGTGTATATGTGCATGTGACCTACTTGAAACGGAAGCACACCTGTAACCTGCATTAAAATGAAGCTAATTTTTTTTTGAATACACAGTTTATTAGTTATTTTTTATTAACAATCTGATTATGCAACTGAATTCCGATTGTCTTGACATAGTTTCTAACTAACATTTTATTCAAATATGTTTGTTAACAAAAAAGTTATGAGACAATCATTGTTTAAATTTTAGCAACATTTGTTCAAGAACAAGTGGTCAAGATGAAAATGTAAATGAAAATGTTAAAAAAGGAACAACTAAATACTACTACACTTTTTGTTAAGCTCCACAATAATACATGGGACTGGTGGTGCAGTGGATAGCACACTGTGCTAGCGACCTCCTGGTTGCAGGTTTCAACCTCTCGCTCATTACTTTCAGAGCAACGTTTTCCTTGCTCCAAGTTTGGCGATTGTTGAGAATAAACATCTTAAGACGTTCTACGGGCGCCGGCATAATAATAACTCATGGCCGGCTGATGCCCCCTGTAATCGACGAAAGCTGTTGGGGGATGTGAAAGCATGGATTATTTAGTAGTAATACAAATTAAAACAAAAAGAGGAATATCTATTGACTACATTGCTTTTTAAATAATCTCGCTTTACTTTGGTTTAGTACGTTTTTATATTGCAGTATCTGTAAAGAAATGTTTCAATTGTTATTGGTAATCGCTATTTTATTCAAGGAATACTAAGTAAAATCCAAAGTAGCCTATGATATCAAAGCTAACTTAAAAAATTATGGAAGCTGTAACATTCACGATTGCTATACAATTGTTCATTAACTTCATTGCAAAGCTAAGCAATAACTATTGAGTTGAGTCATAAATATTTTCGATATGCATATTTTGTAGTTACAATAACAATGTGTCTGTGTGGAGGGTAATTAATGTTTTTTGGTAATTTTGACAAAAATTTAAATGAAAATTATTTGGAGACAAATTCTGCACGACATAGAATTTTCGCTTCGCATAAGTTCGGTTTTCTAAACAAAACGCTCTGTAGGTTAATCACGCTTTTGGATGCTTCTTTTCAAATCATGTTAAGTTTCTTCAAAATCCCAGATATTTATCTATCTAATGCCTACAATAATTGAAAAAATTTGAAGCTTTTGCGAAATGCGGTTGTTACTTTAACGAGCTCACCTCTTGAGTGATAAACGAATTTTCATTCGATTGATTATTTCTTGCAGTTTTTGGCAGTACATGGAATAATTTCTTACATGAACCAGATTCTACAAGATGGTCATAGTGTATACTCCCATTGGATAGGTAAACTGTTCTTATTTTTTTTTCTATAGTTATTTCTCGATTTCCTTCTTCTATAAGTTAAATATGAAGCTATATGAAGAAGTTCCTTTGCTAAAAATGCTGCGACGAAATAATGTGTAAATTATGTATTGCTTTACCAGCTGAAGAAATTTAATATATGATGCTTTAAATAAGCCTATTCGTTCCATACTGAGCTCTAACCGATATTTGTCCCCTTATTTTCGCTGTTTATAGTTTATACATGCTTGTTAACTTACTAAAAATGATTACGTTGGTAATTACGCGCTGATGTTGAACTTGCACAAAAAAACGATGTTCTCCCATAATTTTTATGAATATCTTTACAGGAAAAAGGGTTATATTTCGTAGAGGCAGAGGTGTATTTAAAGAAAAACTTCTCTGCATAGTTTTATATTTAATTAAAGAACACGTTTTACTTAGAGGGATATGTTTATAATAATAATAACAGTTATTTATTTTCTAACGGCATACAGTTTATTACAGGATAATTATATTATAACAACCATTACGAAAGTAAATGTATAGTAAGAACACAGTAAACGAAAGTGCAAAAATTCCTTATGCGAAAAATGCCGAGAGTAAATTACTCAAACAAAAGCTGTTTTAAAGCATTTGCAGTAATGTTAAACAAATCAAACTTAGATGCATGTATGTTAACTTATAACATTATTTCACATTCGATTAATTGGTGTCTGAGAATGGCGGTGCGTTTTAACAAATTCGGTGTTTACGGAAATATATATTTTTCAAAAGCTTTCACTGTAGCATCTCAACTACATTCATATATTCATGATATTCCGGATTCCAGACAATGGAACTATTTTAACCTTGAGCGAACAAATGTATTATATGTAGCAATAAGGACTTAAGTATTTAGTGTTACCAAGTAAAAAGCTTAGTGTTTTAAGCGAGTGTTGACATGTGCTTACAGTATATTCATTAAATGTTAATTTACTAACAGAAAGTATGCCAAGATCCTTGAACTACCCACAACGTGTTAAAAGTTCACTGTCAACTTTGTATGTACACAATACCGTATCAATTCTACTGGCGAACGTCATTGTTTTGCACTTAGCAATATTTAGCGGTAAATGATTTTCCATCAAGTACCAAAGTTGAACAGGTAGCAAGTTGCTCCGCAAATTGTTACGCATATATTCTGCGAACAATTTTAAGCGCGCAGTAATCATTTAGAAAAAATCCGGTTAAGGAGATCACTAATGAAAATGATAAAAAAGAGATTTCCAAGAACGAAGCTGTGTGGTACATCCGATAGAGACAGATGTAAGCAAGGAATACCCCGTACATTTAGTTTACGTAATAGAGTTTAATCTTCAGCTCTATCGAAGGTCTTAGAGAAATCCACATAAATCACATCTGTTAAAGACGTAGATCTAAGGCCTCAGATATATCATGAAAGAATACACATACGCAGAAACCGTTGTTATATCTTTACGTTGTGCAGACGACAATCTACCAAAAACGTGCCAATAAATATATTCAGATAATATAAAATCAAAAACTTTTTTTGAAAAGGTATGAAAAAGAATTAAAAATTTATTGCCAGATAGACAAAAAATACCTCAAATTATAATTATATGTAATTATACAAAATAAAATGAATATAAAACTAAAAAGTATGTTTTTACAAAAAGCAACAAAATATATCACTACAAATGCTCCTGTATGATTTTCTATTGAGCTGGATTTGAAAATAATCCCTTTGTAGGTTCCAAAATAGTCTTTCATCATGTGTCCCGCCTTCCTTGATAGCTTTGCTCCATTAACTTGATCTTGTCTTGATGGAATCACTGGCTTTGTTCTTTACTAAATTCACCGGGGTTTTCTGGAAATCTGTTCAAATAGTTAGAAAGTGTAATTTAATGCTTATATTAGCACCTATTCTCTTAAATTTAACTAGTATATTTCGTATGAGTTCTTCATAGCCTTATTATTATTCAAGTTAGGGGCGGTAACGAAAGGGCATTAAGCGGAAGCTTCAACATCAATCATGGCTGTTGGGAAATTCACGTTGTTAATGAGCTTGCGAATTTGAGGACCATAAAAAATTCTAGCCTTTAATTTTTCTAAACTTATACTGGGAAACGATCAACAAATATATTTAAAGCATTTCTCTTCTTATGATGTTCGCTTCACCCATTTTCGTATTCTTCTTTGAGCTTAGTTGAGTGGCAACTGCGATGAATACATAGCGATTTCCATTATGTAATAGAATACCTTTGAAGCTTCTTGTAGAATTGTTAATATAAAGTCGTCAATCTTTTGATTCATATTTGGGTATACCCATTTTTAAAAGAAGTTCTGGAATGCCGCAGGAATAAACTAGCTCTTAATTTTGATTTTTGGAGGATGGAGGAATTGCGAGCTTTTTCTATCTTATAAACTGTTATTGTAACTCGGGACTTAAGTAAGCTTTTTTCTTTCAATTTGGATCTTAAAAGTTCAGATGATTGTTTTGACAGATGAAGACCACGTACCAAAACATTTAATTCCTTCCGAGTAAACTATTGTGCCTTCATATTCACTTTCACCGCTAGATTCTGTAGTACTTGTAGCAGACTGTGAGTCCAGTCTACAGTATTTTCACATCTAACAATAATAGCAAGGGCTGTGATGTGTCAACTGATGCATGTGTATTTTCATCTAGTGGTAACGATCGTCTTGCTGACCATTCCCATTCATCTTTCTTTTAGTGACTAAAGCCTTTCACACTCGCAACAGAAAAATTATAATCGTCATTATGACTTTTTGGTTTTATCCACCCCATAAGAACATCAAAGATTATACTTCTTCCTCTCTTATTGTCAATTGCCGTAGAGATTCCACATATCTTTTACACTCTTTATGTAATGTAATTTTATTTACACACTCAAAACTTTTCTTGTTTTCCAGTTGTTAGTAATAGGAAAAATTCACCTTCTTTACAAAATCGGTAATATTTTGCTTTTGTTTTTCCGAGCACTACAAATGTAGCACAATACACCTGCATGGTTAAATAACCTTTTCTAGACGAATTCAAATTTATGCGAACTTCCTTTTTCGACAGTTCTCTATAAGCAACTAAACAGATAAATGATATCCGTCGATACATATCCAAAGTAGTTCTATCCTTAACCGCAACAAGAGCGCACCGTTATTTCGGTGGTACCAGCTCAATACATGGTACTTCACAAAAATCATGTGAAATTGTCGGAAAAAGATGAAAACTTAGTTGTTATAATTTATTTCAAAAACTGCCAAATTAGTAAAGTCAATTAAAGCCAAAATAAAAGCCAATTAGTAGAAATGCAAATTGTTTCTAAATTTCTCGCTTCAAATGTAATATAGAATTGTATAAACATCCTGATTAAAATGGAACATTTTTTTTATTGGCCTGTGTTATTAGTGTATAGTTGGCATGTAAATAAATATTTCTCTGTCGAGATGTTGCAGCCAAACAAGTAGGAAATAACAAAAGGTTTTGAAATTCCGTGGTGTAATGGTTGCATCCTTCTGGAGAGCGAGTGGTCGTAGGTTCGATTCCTACCAGTGTCAATTAGATTTTAATTTCATTAGTTAAGTTTAATTACATCGGTAAAACCAAGGGAAATATCACTATTCAATTCACTGAGAAGTTTACGTTCAAGGAAACCATAGCTGCAAATAAAAATTAAAAACTCGTCACTGACATCACTGGTCAGTAAATGTGAACGACGTGTTACTATCGGTGGTGCGTCATGATCGTGTCGGTAAATGTGAAAACGGTCTGTTATTGTATATTATACAATATTGTAATAATAATCAATTTTTCATGTAAATTCAAATTTATTAGTAATGAATTGTTAATACTCGTTATAGTATTATGCATGTTATAAATAATCTACAATATTTGTTTACAGTCCTGGATCTTGGGTAGCAACATCTTAATTATGCAACTCGTTTCATCAATGCATTCGAAGTTTAATCTAAGAATATGCAAAAAGAACGATGATTATGTTTATTTATCCTTATCGCATTTTACATTTATCAGACGTTAAGGCAAAAAATAACCACCAGATTTATAATACATAGATGCGTAAAAATGCAGCTCTTTAAGATAAATATATACATATATATACACATATGTCTGTCTGCGTTTAGTTTCTAATATTGCGCTAAAAATAGAAACCAGTAATACGTGCATATAAATCCAATTCAAATGTACACACATAGATCAACAAAATCTAAAGTGTATCTGTAGAATGTTTCATGTGGATCTTCTAGATTACTGAAAGAATAGAAAATTACTCAACATCTAGAGAGCACGCTATATCTCTGCTTGAATTATATCGTCACAAAAGAACAACAAAAACAACAGCAAAAAAACACATTCAGTTATTTGCAGATAACTTAATCACATGACTTCAGGACAAAAGCGGCGTAATTTCAATTAGTCTAATGGTCAATGCAAAAACTAAGTTGTATTATAAAACTACACCAATTGTTTTAACAGTAGGAAGCTAAAATTTTCTGACGGCATAATATGCCTCCTAGAGTATTTTCCGAAAGCGAGTCTTGTAAAGTGGAGATTACATCCAAGTGGTTTTTGACATTAATAGTTTGACTGATACTGACATTGACGATCTTAAATCGTTGACTCAACATTTCGAGCGTAATAAAGAAGAGTTATCGTAGTCTATTAGGAAAAAGTGAAAAAAGTTGCGCCATCTTGACCGGTGATGTCCGAGCGTTTATTAAATTAAAACTAAGGTTTGATGCTAGTGGTTCATACAAGGTAGCAATAAGAGACGTATACTTAAATGAAGGAGTTTAAATTTAAAATTAGAACAAAAAAAAATTCAAGAGAAAAAATAACATTTGAACAATCGAAACACGCTATGAGCAAACTTAATTACCTTCTGTGAACTGATTTTGTAAGCAGATACATAGGTTTAAAATTATGAATTAAACGTTAAGATGAGAGATGTCAATGTTTTTTTTACTGTTGTCACGGTAAGCGAACAATACCCATACCCGAACTATTTCGTTGCAAACACAGCACTGGTATTTATTTTGAAATAGTTGTTCAACTTTCAGAGTTAGAGATATAAAGCTAAGCTAACTTAAAGATTCCCAAAACGGAGAATAGAAAAAAGTATCTATTTGTTATAAAAAAAAAAATGGTGGGTACTTGGTGAAGTTTGGTTTTAACATTGAATAGCCTGTACATTTCCAAGACGTTCTAACGTAACGTGTAGCTTGAGCAAAGCAAACACATTATTTTTTTCCATTTTTATACATTTATTTGCATTAAACTGTAATCGCATTTTGAACTTAAAAAAAATAATGCCAAAATTATAGATATCTAGAAATGTATTGGAAATAGATAAATAAAATCCAAATTATGTTTATTCTAGACATAGAAACCATGCATTTCAACTTCCTACTAATTGTACAATAGATGCAATTCCAAAAAGGTTGAGATACCTTGTATGCATAATAATTGGGGTCATTGCGATTTAGTTAATCGAGTGGCTGTTATTATGCTTAGCAACATAATTAGGTAAGTTTCGTTGGGAAGGAATCACATAATCCTTGTATTTTAGCTAATAGCGTAAACTAAACTTGTAAGTATTTTTTCTGAACTTTTTCGATCTGATTTTAAACAAAATATCCTGGATATGATTTCATAATTAACGATGCACTTATTTTCTGATAAATCTATTGCATATTATGACCAATCTCTTCGATAGTTACAATAATTAGCGTCAAGTAGAGTCACTGGTACCATCACTAACGTACTATTTCAAATACGGTAGCAAGGAATTATCCTTCCTAGCCAATATCGTAAGGCGCGGTATTTATGGATATTTAATTGGAACATGTGGATGGTTTCCTGTGAATTTCTTTTTTACATTTTAGGGAAGCTTACATCTATCTCTATGATAGATTAATTTTTGGGCTTAATTAAATTACTACTAAAATTAAAATATAAAAATTTATCATTAGGGAGGACAAAGGCAGATGAGATTATTACTTTTTTGCAGAGACTAGACAGACTCGTGTTTTGTCGACTCTCCAAGACACCAGTCGCAACACGAATCCATTCTCATGAAGCGAATAAACACGAGTCTATCTAGTCGCTGCAAAAAAGGAATAGTTCCACCTGCTTTTGTCATTTCTACTTATCATGCAAATTATATAAGTAGGGGATTAATTAGATAAATTAAAGCACTGCCAATTGATAAGTCCAATTTTGGATGGAACGTGAATTGTACATAAGATGCTGGAGAGCTAGCTAAATAAAGAAAATATGGATAAATACTGGTGTAATGGGATAGCAAAATATATCCCCCATACAGGCAAAGGACGGGGATAGAAAAATCTTCTATAAAAATCGATTTTTATAGATTTAGAGCACGCAGTTTCATTGAGCACGTACTTGTCGTTTATTATATCAGTTGTATGACTTCCACAGAATTTTTTTTTAATCACCACAATTTACTCTCCTTGTTTGTTGTAATGATTAAAAACCAGCAACAAAATATTAAAAGACGCTCTGAAGTGCTTTCAAGCTCATATGTATATGGGAGATGTAGGTACTACTATCTAAAGTTTCCTAAAATTATGTTCTAAATTTGATTTAGTTGACTGAAAGAGAGGTTCAATCTCAATTTCTTGACATTTTGGTAACCTTTTTGTTAAAAATACATATTTCTATTGCATGAGTCCAAGAAAGGTCCAAAAGTAAGTATTTGTATGGTGTCGCTAAATGAATTGACTGAAAAAACGATTACTATCTACATAGACTTTTCTTTCACTGGAATCCTTTATTGTTTTATGTTTGATGTTGAAATTCCAAATCATATATGTGTCTTCGAGCCTATTAATAAGCTTTTTTTAAGATTTATCTTCCGAACGTTAAAACCTATTAAGAACCATTCGAAGAAGATATTTTTTATACCACATTATATTTTGGATAGTCGCGTCTTCACAAAATACCAAACAAAATAAAGTTTTCGGATCTAAGTTTTCTTTCGTAACCGAGCACAGGTACTGTTGGAAACTCAAGTACCGCTGTATTCGTTTTAATCCTTTTTTAGATTGTCACCGCCCTAAGTATAGTTGATTTTAAATGGTGGAATTTTTTAATAACTTTCAATTTACCTAGAAAAAAATTAGCAACATACTTTATTCCAGAGCGATAGTATTAGGCTTTGATGTTAATAATGAAGTAAACCAATTTATATTGTGAACAAACGAATTATTTGTGCATGTTGCTATTCATGGATTTAGTCGGTTTATACAATAACGTTACCATAAATTTAAATGAATTTCGAATTTTCTGTTCTCGTAAGCATGCCTTTAACTGCCACAATAAGTGTTGAAAAGGAAACAATCTAGAAAAACAATTCTTCGGTACACAAATATATGGCGACAAAAGTATTTAAATTAAAGAGTAATCTAATATATATTACCTGATATCGCGAAGACAATCTAATAGTGACGGATATTATCGGTATATAGTCGACAGCATTATCGATACAAGTTCAACAAGTAGCGATACTAGTACAAGTATCGATAGTAGTATTAGTAATCGGAATAATTATAGATAACATTGATAACAATAACGATAGTTTTAGATTGTGTTATGGATAATCTTCGACAGTACAACCGGTATCGTTTAGTACTATCGATAGTGTTTCGAGAGTAGTAACATCTTGATAGAACGGGTAACAGTTACCAGTCGAAGTTCTTATGGATACTATATTCGAAGTGTTTGACACAAAACAAACCACTTCTTTTCTTTAGTCTTCGTTTAATGTGCGCTGTTTGTTGTCTTTTTCAATCATTTTAGAACAACTTAGCCTTTATTTTTTTTGTAATATTTTGTAATACTTACAGAGTGGTATTATTTGTGGCATAATTTTTGATTTGTTTATCTAATTTTTAATTATCATATAACTATTGATATTGTGAAAGTGTAAAACTAAAAAGAAAAGCTCTTTATTTTCTCAAAATAGGCGTTTTGAAAAAATCGGAACCACGAAAATTAAGGAGTATTTTTTCTCCTAAAAGACCTCAAAACCCAAAGTAATTTAAATCTTGAAAATTAATTTCGAAGGTCAAGAATAAAATTGGAACAGTGATATGAGTGATAAGCCAAGTAACAAATGATAACGCAGTTGAATATCATGCAGGGTAAATGATGTATTAATACTCAAAATTCCAAAAATATTCTTAATAATGAAGGACATATCACAGTTCGTTACTTAATGGAATGCAATTCTTCAATAATCATGCTTTATTTTGATTGTAGGTTTTCAATTTATAAGGTATTATACTACACCTACTTGCATTAATATATTTTACATTTTCTGAAAACAGTAGTTGTAGATGTTGGCGGAATTATTAAATCCAAATCACATTTAGTATTCACAGAAAGGCAAAGAATTAAAAATAACAGATATGTAGTATGTAATTATAAGAAATATGTACGTATAATAAATGAGAAAAATTCTAAATTTTTAGTCAGATCAGATCGTCACCCGTTTTATTTTATAGTAACATCATTGTAGTGAGAAGTATTTAACTAGCAAGTAGTTCCTTTTTTTTTGATATCCCAAACGGAGAAGACTTTCTTTTCAGTTTATCCTCAAGGACTTAAAATGATCTTATATTTTATACGTATAATATTGAATATTTTATACCTTGTGTAGTTGGCAATCTGTTATTTCTTTGTTAGAAATTTACCTGAACAGAGTTAAAATAACATAATTTTGTTGTTAATTGCATATATACCGTTATACATTTGGCGACATTTTTTCTGATCACAGCTGCGCGGTAAAAATCTAACCATGAGGAAGGGTATATCGGCAGTTTCTATTCGGCACTGATGGACACTGTACATCTAATGAGGCGAAACTGTTGACCAACCAAGCAAGCAAGTAAGCAAATTTATCAGAATAAAGCATGATAATACAAACAGATGGATTGAGATAGCTGACCAAGAAATCAATGTCATGTCATCAATGTAATTAATACAACAGGTGAGTGGTGGAATTATTTTCTCTATATCAAACGGATTCTCTTATTATAGAAGTCCTATTATTTGGGTTCCCGCCGTATTCAGTACATTTATATATTCATACCAGTGCATGTTATATTACTCACATCTATAACGTATTCAATGTTACTAACGTAAATGCAATTTTTTGTTAGCTGAATACTTTTATCCAAACTAAATTTGTTTTCTATTAAATGTTTCGTTGTATGTGGAATGCTATATTCAAAGTAAGAACGATTTGCATATATGAACTCACCCGTCATATAATTGGTTTTCCAATTATACTTTTTTTGCAGCGTGATATCGGATGCTAACGTTTGCAATATCACATTTTTTTTGTTTATTTCATTTACTGTCATCACTCGTACTGTTTAGCTAATCAATCTGATACCGTTTTGCTGTATCAAAATATTTGTACTTATATTGCAATATACATATATACAGTATTCCTCTGTTTGAATTGATTAAGTCATTTTATGCTAGTATTTTGCTTATGTACAATTTCATTTACTAGCTTTTATTTTTTTTTAATGCTAGATCCATTTCCATTTCAATTTCATCTTTTAATTTCGAATTCTCTATCTATTTACATTTTCAACATAATTGTTTTGCTTAAACTTGAATTTCAATTGTTTATGAATCTGGCCACCATTTTCTGAATTTAGGAAATCTTGCTCTTGTTTTAAATAAACTTACAATCTCGTTCGCCGTTTCTTTTCTTTAAAATAAGTCTGGAACCGACAAGTTTTTTTTTCTGGCGGAACACCACCTTTTTCACCGACAAATCAAATATGGAGTTTCTGTACTTCAACTAAAACATATACCACTTAACTGGTGAAACTTTTCACCGAAACAAAGAAATTTTTCAGAGAAACGGAACATTTGTAACGCTGAAAATTATTGTTCCTATTCAACTTCACCTACTACACGGCGGTGTTGAAGCAATACGGATTCTAACTACACGTATACACAAATGGACGCAAGGGAAGAATCAGACGGTGTTAGATCTGACACTGAATATTTTCTGCCTATATTAAAATCATTTAGAACTTAATAAAAAGTGTTAAAATAACTATTATATTTCATACGGTATTTTAAATAATGTATCCTTTCATTACTCTTTCCATGTTCATTAGTCTTTGGCTTTCAATTATTGCTGATTTATTTATTAAACATTTCCTTTTATGTAATAAATTAAATAAATAAAAATAAAAATTTACCACAATATATGCAACAGTGAAATCTTTAAGTATACAAATGTAAAAGCAGCATCCATTGCCCCCGTATCAATAGAATATCGACAGTTCAATTGTAATTTGTGCGTTAGATCATATTATTTATTTTCAATTTTTACTCGAAAACTGCAATCTTAGGAAAACAGGAAGTAAGTAAAGTAAGTTACAAGTAAGTAATCAAAATCCACATAGTTTCAATTCGTCTGAGACACGTTTAACATTACTTAAGAGCGATAGTGTTATCGATAGTTACCGATAGTCAAAACAACTGATAGTCACTATCGAGCGTGTCCATTACTACAAAGTAGTAATTAATACCATTGTATCAATAATATACTGAAAACGCTTATACCTATTATGTATTACCATGAGTTGAAAACTAACACACAACAAAAATGTAAACTGGACTAATTAAAGTATAAAACTGTTTTAGTGCCTTTAATGTTTTAAACTAATTTTGATCGTGTCTTACGTCCAGAAAGTTAGTAAAACAGGTTAGTCACCTCAGATCTTGTAATAGCTGGAAGGCATATTTAGCATATTCATTTTATTGCAAAAAAAAGTTAACTGCATAGATAAAAACACAAGCATCTGAGTCTATGCTATAAATTGTCACATGATGTTCTAAACGGCGACGTCTACATTTACGGTAAATAGGATTAGATTGTACTTTATCGACAAATATTTTCTTAGGAGGCAGCGGAATAGGTATAAGTAAAGAGATACGAAACAAAATAAAATTGCAAATTTAGTAATTTAGTGCATGAAATCCAAATATGCGTTTGGTCAGTAACTTATAATTTTGAAATACTTGAATTGTTCATTAAGCCTAAATTCGGCCATAAAACTAGATCAGTTAATTTGCGAGATAGCACCGCTTAATTTCAAATTCGTACGATATTTCGATACATGCAAATAATCTTTATTGAATTATTAATGTTCGTCTCGTTATTAATATATCTGTTAATTTAATATTTGGTCTAACGTAATATGAATGCTGTTGAACAGTGTTTATATCAAAGTTTGTTGTGTTTCGCATGAAGATTGTTAATTAAGAGTCTGTAATCTATTAATTGTAATTATATGCATTATCTTTTAAAACAGGATCTGCTTCTAATATTCCCAATGTCTCCTCTGTGTAATGATCAACTAATTGTTTTTGTAATAATAAATTAATTTAAGTTACATAAGATTCAGAACAAAAGATAAATATAATTTGATGGAATCACTTACATGGTCTTCTTGTTACTGATTGGAGAATATACGTAGATGGTAGCGGAGGTCTATTTAATGGAGTTATCTAAGTCTTCAAAATAAGACATCAACATTTTTGAAGGGATGTATATGTATAATTTTAAAAAGTGGAACAAAGGTAAAAGCTCGTATTTTCCTCGTAACACTCAAGCAACCCCTGTTGATAAAGTAGTGACGCTAATGCTATTAATTATTTTCTTAATCAAGTATTTCTTTAATCATGTGAAAATTCAAAATCAAACATTTCGTTTGCGTCTTAATATTTTTAAAATGGTTATGTACTCTGAAGCAGAAGTAATTAGAAACTTGTTTCTTTGAACGATGCCGCGGTTTGATAAAACTTCTAAAAAAAAAAAAAAAAAAACGGGGTAAAGCAAATCAAGATAAAATGAGAATTAAATGAACGAAATAATTGAAGGTGCATATTGATGAAGGAAAATGTCTTAGTCTTAATCTTCTGCAGTTGATGCAATCAGCATTAAGTGATTGCACTGCTACTGTTAAGGCAGTGTCAAAATAAAACTAAATTTAAATGAATTTGCAGACTATTACAAATTTACAAATAAATTCTAACAAATGATAAAGGTAGAAAGAATCTTCTACAGAGAATCCAGCAGGTATAAAATTATAAACAAATGAAAACAATACACTTAATAAAAGCAATGTGTTTATGGGATAATTAAGTAATTTTTGTAATCGTAACAGTTAGATATTTTGAATAATGCCTAATAATATTTTCAGTGAAAATGTTTCCTGAGCAAATGAAACACTAAATATGAATGGTACATTTTTAGCGTTTAATTCTATTCTATTCTGTTCTCAAGTACAATGTTAATTATTACATACAAAATAAGTTATATATAAGATTGTCGATTTACTCAGTCAACATATAAAAATTATAACTATAAAATTAAGATCCCCGTTCTTAGTTAAATGTTCTTCTTAATTTGCAGCACGAAGTAATACAAGAAAAACATTTAACTGTGTGAATTTACTGTTTATTGATAGAATAATATGGTTTAATAATAAATAATAAATAATTTTTGAACATATTGGAATTTGGCGCCATTTAAGTTTAGTAGTACCTTTTCAAGGTTTCGCTCGCATCAAGTTTAAAATGAATATGATCTTGATAAAATGTGTAGTAGCATCATTTTTTTTATCTCATCTCCATTTTATCCATATTTCGGTAAGCATTCACGCCAAGGCAATAAGCGAAAATAGATGATGCGATGAAGATGAAAGCGTAATATTAGTCATCGAATCAATTAAAATATTGTTAGTTGAAAATATACCGATAATATATCCATCTAAACCAATCTAAGTTTTTGTCGAATAACGCAGAGTTCCTAAAATTCCTTATTGGATAGTAAATTGTATTAGGCGTTGAGACTGCGTGGTGTATCTACTCACAGAATTACAAGATACGCAAGCACGCACTGCACGTGTACGCCAGACGCGCTTTGTGCGTGCGTGTGCAGTCGACGAGGATATTTCTCCGGGACCTGGTGCATTAGGTCGCGAAACGGGCCGGCGCAAATATTAGATATATCGTGTGTGCTAATCGATTTCATCGTGATCATGCCTACCTTGAGATATGCAGTACATAAGTTGTCGAGGAACTTTGAGTCCGGCGGCTAGACAGGCCGCGAACGAGGCCGAAAAGTTGATGGCCATCTCCACCTGAACGTTGGCGCATATACGAGAAGAATTGAATTCGACGGCGGTACGGGTTTAATCGATATGGAACCTTTCGTTTATATTGTTAAGTTGTGTTTTTTAGGGCGCGCATAAAATTGTCAATGTCACTGACGATGATGCCGTATATTATTGTTATCGTAATCGCGTTGTCGCGTAGGTTGCTGCTGTTGTTGTTGTTGGTTCATCAGGGGCGGCGTAGCAGGGGGTTGCCGCGACGTCACATCACGCACCACATGGCACTCGCACTGATGGTAACACTGGGCGGACGGGCGCGCTGCACTCGCCGATGCAGTATCCATTTAGGAAGCAGCGACAACGTTGGCCGCCGATCGCCGTTGCATACAATTTCGCTTGGGTTTTTGTTCTGTGGCGGGGATCACATCATCACTGGTTCCCGCTCTCGGCTCGACAAATGACGACCTCATGTTTCGTTTCGTGTATAAGCCGTTCGATTCCAACAGCAGACGAGACGGAGAACTCACTCACTCACTCGTCTCTCGGCACTACGCACATGGATGGATGGTAGGATGATCTTCGGTTGGGTCGGTCGGAACAAGATTAACAACAACAGTATCTACAAGAACGGTATCGTCGGTGAGCGACGACGATTGTGTCTTATATGTCCATGTAGGTACGCAACGTCGAACCGGCGCCGGTTCGTCGGACGGGGTATCCTTTATACTTAACTTAAGTAGCGAACGCGACGCGACGCAAAGCACACGGTGTTCGAGCGAGCGAATGATGATGGTGTTTTCTCTCGCGAAGATGACAACAACAACGACGGCGTCAAACGCTGTATTACCGCGACCCGTAGTATTTCGTTCTGATGTTGGCCTGCCTGCCTGCCTTGTCTGTTGCCCTACCCGCCCGCTGCTGTGCTGCTGCTGCAACGGCTGCTTCTTCTTCTCTTCGCGTCCCCTCCCCCCTCAGCGTGCACCCTGTGTGCAGCCCGCCTGTGTGAGCCTGTGAGAGACGGACGACCGCCCGCGCCTCCCCGTTCGTCTCGCGCTCGCCCCGTCGTCGTCGTCTCCCACCCACCGTCGAATGCACGTGCATCGCGCCGGCCCGCTGCACCCGAATCAATATCACACATTATCACAAAAAACCGACCCGACTCTCTACTCTAGGAGCTTTGCACCTCACGCGAACCGAACGAAGCGACGGCGGCGGACGGAGGCGGCGACGATGGCCTCGACGGCGATGACGCGCTGCTTATCGCCGACCTCCGATGCAAGCAGATGTCGTCGCAACCGCCGCCACCGCCGTCGCTGCCGCAACCATTCTCACGTTGACGGTGGTTCTCTTTGTGTAGATTCTCTTACCTTCTTATTCCTTCTCCCTCAGAAAATACACACACATACACGTAGGTATTATATACGTGAGCGGCGATGCTGATTGAGGCTGCTGACCTACGCACTACTTGCTGCGAAACTTTGACACAATTTCTGTCGTTCGCCCCCCCCACCTACACGACCCTGGACCATTGTCCTTTTGTATCAATATACATACGTACCGGTACACTGTAAACGTGCACACATACAAACGTAACTTTACATCAGAGATAGTACAACAAACAACTAATTTTATTTCTTGCTTATACATACTTGGATTTCTCATCCAAGGCCTAGTTTTTAAAGATTCAAATAGTCAATTTTGTATGCGTATAATTAGTTATTACCCGAGAATAATATAATTCTTCTAGTTTTTATAGTTTCAGTAAATACAAAGGCATAGGTGCCAATTAGAATTGCTATTTAAAAAAATTTCAATCCTTACGATGCAAATATTTTATATTAAATCTTAAGCATGAAAGTGGATATTTTTTATGTATTATTTTACCGAAGGCATTAGCATGAAAACACAAATTCGCCACTAATGACAACAAGCTGGAAGTCCTAAATTTATATTTTATTTTGAAATGATTATTCTGCTGTAGTATTCACTGTAGTTAATTATCATAGTTCACCCTCTTCGATTGCCTAAATTGTATACTGGAGACTAAGTTTTCCCAAAATATTTTTGGCTAATTTTATAGTAGATACATTTTTAACAACAAATTGCGTCTGGTTTTGAATAAATCACCTGTTAGTATTTTTACGTTTATTTAAATTATAGATAATTATTATATGAAAATAAAATAAATTAAGAATAGAAATTAATTTATGTATTCTTTTTTAATTCGGTATAAACATAAGATTTTCACGTTTTTAAAAACCTGTTTTAAAACGCTTATTTAAATTACGTATCTTATTTGCATCGCAAATTCAACGAATATGAACATCAATTGTAATCATTTCCTGACATTCTTGACTTGCACATTTTGCAAGTTTCTTTTTATTTTAGTTACTCTTGGTCTCCAGTTAACTTGTGAAATTGTCTTCTTGGGCGATTGGTGCTCTCACTGGTCGAAGTTCCATCCAGAAGATCATGTAACTATCTCACTAACTTTGGCTCTCACATTTTACTTATTGTTAATCCAATACCACTAACTTGACAAGAGATAAATAAAAAATAAATTGTAACGAATTTGAAGATCATCCCTCTTTCTTACCAACTAAAATATTTAATAAACTTTATGTCTTTGTCAAAGTCTTGCTTCAATTTACGTTTGATTTACGACATACGATTTACGTATGTCCCGTATCGTTGAAAGATTCCTCCGTTTTGGAGTTAGAACTACGGCCAGTTCTGGTGTTAAATTTCTTGTTTCGCAGTAAATAGAACCTCTGTTCCGGAATTTTTTCCACGCGATAAGAAATATTTCTCTTTCGGTGTTATGGTTTTTCCTTATGGATTAGAACTTACCCGGTTCGATGTTAAAATGTATTATCCACACTTAAATATATACTACTAACTAGACTAACTAATTAGAGATTACACCTTTTCGGTAAATTAATATTAAACCGAAGACAGATTGGCATCAAAATGTTTTCATTGCAGTAGGAACATTTTTTATTTCAGGTTCCATCCGTAACCGTACCAATAGTGTACATACAATAGGAAAGTGTATATTCAAAAATTAGCACTATACAATACCGCGCATTAAAAATGCGGTATTCCATTCTATTTCAATTCCAATCAAAGGATCTGGTGTAGGTATTCATCGTATGATAGAAAAAGTATAATAATTTTTTTTAGTTTTGATTTGTTTGTTATAGTGTATAAAAACCTCAAACAAAAATTTGAAAAGTTTATGTAGGGATGTGGAATATACAATATAAATCTGCTCTTTTTACGACATAAATTCCTACATTAAGGTATTCAACAAATATCTGTCTAAAAATTAAGGTCATATATAAAACTACAGTAAACCAATAAAAATTAACAGACAATGTACATTTAATTTGAAAACACTTTTTTTGCACAATCAGAATCTATTCTATTCAATATAAATTCCTTCTTATTAGTTTCTTTTTGCAAGAAAAGATTCCCGTTTTTCTATTCCCCTCCTAAATGACTTTGATATCCTTTGCTTCTTTTATCTTCAATATCTAATATATTTGCTTCTCTTATCTTCAGTACATTACCTAAACTAGGACTTTATAGCTTTCGAAATTTAAACCATTTGAATGGATTAAGACAATGTAGAAGTAATTCAGACGACTGCTATGTACATGGTATGTAATGAGAAATTGGAATAATTAAGGCATATTGAAAGTCAAGAAAGAAGAATTGACGAAATCCATAAAGTCAGACATGAACAGAAATAGAAAATATTGCTAAATTGACTGAAGGCTATATTAGAAAATTAAGGCATGCAGAAGAAATGGAGTTTTTGAATCATTTGGAAGTCACATTTTTATGAATATATTAACATTGTATATTTTAGGTAAAGATTAGCTAGAGTGAAGAAAGGACGTGGACACATTGTTTCAGAGCAAATGCGGGAGTTAATGCAAACATAGCTTTGGAAAGTTTGAATAATTTATTCAAGAAACAACTATCTAAACAATCGAAATCGGTTGCTACCCAATATTGAACACTGTAAGTGAGAAAATTGCCTTTTAATATCTTCCTAGTTATGAACTACTCACACAGAGCTACCATAGATTATTTATTTAGATGCTTTGGTGGAACAGAAGATATGGAAAAAATATCAACTGTAGAAATACTATAATTAACTACGAAGTTTGTGTAACCATAACTGCTCACAAGACCACAGAGGAGATGAGTATGAATTTTGTAAATGAAACGGGATTTGGGAAATTGAGATTTTTAAGAACCGTACGAAAAATACCGTAAATTGTATTTTTAAGAACCGTTTATAAGGAACGACCTGTGTAAAAGTGAATGTGGAACTATGTTCTGTGGAGTTGTAAAATTTGGATTTATAGATACGGAAGTAAATGTGTGCAGTATGCAGTAAAAAATACCTCGCGTAAACATATATATATATGTATATATGTGTGTATATATATATATATATATATATATATATATATATATATGATTTGTTTGTAAAAGAGTAGGTTAGATAATGCCTTCAACTCTGTTCTAGATGATTATGTGCTGTGATCATTACTTCTTGAAGACAAACGAAGTAGCGATGAGGATATTACGAAAACTGAAGAAAAAACATTAAAAAGAATCGGGAGTCAAGAAGTTTAAAATTTTTATAGGATTTAAATTTCGAGAATTATAAAACCATTTTATATAGTATATTGAAGACAAGAGAAACAATCCAAGAATATCAAATGTCGTTGAAGGCGAACATAGGAAATATTTTCGTTTTTGTAAGAAGGAAAAGGCAGGGTGAAAGGGAAGGAATGAAGATAGTTTTTCTATAAGATTAGATCTTCTCTTAATTTAATTGGATTTCAATAAATATTTCGAACAGAGCAAATGCACATTGCTAAACAGTATCCTCACGTACACAGTCTTCACTCAATTCAGAAAAATTTGCTCCTTTTCTTGGGTTTAGCATTTTATTCATGTCTGACTTCGTAGATTTTTTTATCTTGATTTTTCATTTGTTAATTTCTCATTGCATGTCATGTACATAGTACTCCTTGATTTCTTCTCAATTCATGCATTCTAATATTTTACGTCAAAAAACTGTTTGTACTACCTGATCTAGTCGGTTGCTTACAAAAACAGAGAGCTGTTGAGAAACTTACATTTCATTGTCTTTTATCAGCATACAAGTCGTTCCTGTTAGCTCTATGTGGCTCATCCATACCAGTTATTTGATTTTCATATTCTTTCAATTGTTTTTTATTTTATATTATTTTTGTAGTTGAAATACGATATATTCTTTCTGCTCAACATATTTAATCTGCTAAGATCTCGGTTCCCATTTTCCATCTTCCTTACATCTTTTAGAATTCTTTCTATTCTCACGCCTATTTCCAACGTTTTTCACCTTAGATTTAGAGGAGAGTTCTTATTTCATGTTCATAATCCACCACTTCTCTTAGTCCTTTTGTTTGCTTTACTCTCATAACCGAGAGTTAAAAAAAATGTTAAATATTCGCAATTTTCATTAATATGTTATCATACCATATATGTTGCCTTGTTTCTTTGAAGTTACTCTCCACCTTGGAACGAGATAGGATATAATTTATTTATTTATCTATTTGTTTATTTATTTATTTATCAAATATCATAACCTGTCCTGTTGTAAAAGTAAAATCGATCTCACTTATATCTGATGAAATTTGTGTACGTACGTATTTAGAGTCTTTGTATGTATGTAGATATGCGTTCATTAGCATTTATTTTCTTTGCACAATGAACAAATAATGTAACTCTGCCTGCCATCTTTTGTTGGTTTCTTGTGAACGTTCTTTATGTGTCATTTCCCGAAGATGCTACAGCAGAAAGTGTTATGAAAGAATTCGTAATTTATTTTCAACTCCATCTCCAGGAGCACTTTAAAACAACTTTAGATATCTGACAAAAACCTATACATATATCTAATTTAACTACAAAATGTTAGTTGAACGAATTCTATTAACACTAAAGAGATTATCTTCATAACTGAAGGTAGAGATTGAGTGACAGTTCGGCACTATTTTTTTTTATCATTTAGAGTTAGTTAGGCTGCATACGATAGGCAGAATCGCCTGCCGGGGGATTACCCGTCGCGTCGTGTGTAGGTAGCGGGACGTTGTGTATTTTAACCGAGTCTCTGTAGACACTTCGCTTCGGACTCAAAACTACCCTTCTTCTTCAATAAAATAATCGCTAGCCGTTGCCATCCACGCCAATTCGACAAAACGTCAGCCGACGTAAAGGAATTCATCACTCTTCCTCGCCCTCTTACAGCACCGTTTTTATAGACATATACTTGTTTGTTTTTGTTTGTGTTACATGTAGTGTACCTATGCACCTATACGTATCCTTTCTTGTTCGATGGATTACGAATGTGTTTCTTGTATTTTTTATTGCGCCATAATTTTGATTTATGTAGGATCGTGACGATTATTTCTAGCGGTAATGTCCTCTCAATAGCTTGTCATTATTTACTATAGTTAATAAGAGTTACCGTACAATGTTTTAGAGTATAACCCTTAACCTTCCTGTAGGCGCCTGTAAAAACTAATGTCGGTGGATGCGTATGTATGTAATATTATTAATAATACTACGCTATTTGTGAATGAAAACATCATTGTGTCTACTTTTCTTTTCGGTTCATTAAAGAAAGTAATTATTTTAGCATTCACATTATGAGCAGTAGATGTTGCGTACTTGCCTACTTTTTTTGTTTCTTTTTTGATACGAATGGAAATTAAAGAATAACCTTTTTGTAAAGCAAAAACGTTTGAAAAGGGAATACTGTTTGGAATAATCTTTTATTCAAAATATATTTGTGGCTTGTTTGAAGTCATCCTTTAAAGAGCAATTTGTGAACCAGTTATCAACTGTGAAATTGCGACTAGAATTTTGAAGGGGAGCAACAAACCTTTTAACTACATTAACTGATATATTGCTTAAAGTGTAAGATCTCTTTAGCTGTTTCTCAACATATATTTAACGTAAGCTAAAATAGCTTTGTACCGATAAGAACAAATATTTTAATATCAGACTTTGTTGGATTTATAAGGCACGGAACTTACATTTTCTTCTAAATGCTTCTATTTTTTTATTTATTGTTATTACGCAATAATGAAATTTAATGTATTTATTGAATACTAGAAATGCTAAATTGTGTACCAGATTTTCTCCCATAAACATTTCCTTTTCCTTAAAATGAAATCTCGTGGTTTTTCTGATTCCTTCAACTATGTTCAATAACATTCTATATTCATATAGCATCGGATTCTTTGATCAGCTTTGTTTCGACCGAATTTTGCTTGAACTATTTTAATATATTCTGTTATATATTGCCAAATCTTTGGCGAAATATCATTATTTATCAATATGTTTTAAGTTTTGTAACTGTGTTAGCGTCTTTTGTTTCTTCAACTTCTTCAGAAATATGAATGCTAATATTTTGACACTGCGTTCTTCTCAAGAGATTTAAGAAGTATTACAGCATAGCGTGAACTAATCGGCCTACACTGAATAGACAGCCTGCGATATTTTGAGAGATATGGGTATAGGGATACAAATGGGCATCCACTTTCATTGGGAGGCACACAACCGGCACTAAGGTACAAAAAAATGTATACCTTAGCATGCATTTCCGGAACTTGTTTTATGCATGATGTTCAGGAGATATTTTTGGCAAACCTTGTACTCTTTCTTTGGAAGTACATACTCTGGGTTTCTGTTATACCTTGAGTATAACATTGCTGCCATTTCGGCATTAATCCACTTCAATATTTTCTACACACTAAAGTATATGATTACCTTAACAATAAATTGATAATATTTAAACTAAAGCGGTATGATATATGCAGATCGTTGTTGTAATGGCTGGCTTCCTATTTACCGGATCAATAACAATATTAATGTACATGTTAGTTTGCTTAACCTGAAACAAAAAATGTTAACTGTTAGTCGTGGTATTTCTCAGGTAAGTGTACTGTACGAACAGCTGAACATTCTGAAGAATTTCCATCAATCTCTTCGAAAGCAGCACCACTATTAAGCGAACAAAAATTTTTTTCAGTTTTTAATTGTCAAAGATTTTAAACTTTTATTTCAAATAAGTCACTTAACATCGATTTCTGTTACTTTATTTTGCATGATTATTAAAAATAATATCTTCTATTATAACGATATCAAAATTTTTGATGACCAGAAGCGAAACTTAATTAGTAGGTTGCACGTGTGGCCCGCATGTAAGCCAAGTAATCTAAATTGTTGTTAAACTATTTAAAAGATTGTCTGTACACGTTTTGCATCTATTTAGTGGTAACAATGGGGACAATATGCAATCACACAATTTGAATTGTGACATATGCGATGACATAGCGATTGTAGCTAGAAATAAGAAAAGACATGATGAAACAGTAAGGCAAAGTACAAGACATGGAGAATTAGCCTAGAGAAAACGAAATACATGGAAGTGGAAATAATTGGAAAGAATCTGGAATGAATCGAAATGAAAGGTAAGAACTGCAAACAGAAGTTAGAACATAACATAGCTTTAGAAAGGTCAACAGTCAATGTGTTTAAATCCCAACATGTCTCAAAAAAATTGGAGATGTTACAAAACAAGTTTTAACTAGTTGTACCATTGGCAAACAAAAGCGAGGAAACCAAGAACAAAATGAATAAATGTATTAGAAAGAGACGTGGAAAAAATGAGAATTAAAGATTAGAAACGATTAAGAAGAGATAAGAAGAAAAAGAGAGAGATCTGCAACAAAGGTATGCGCACACGCGGTCTATGGACTTGATAATATACAGCACTTCGGTTTCGAGGCTTGGCATATCTAGAGCAATTAATATAAGTGAATATATTTAATCAGCCAGTTACTATTAATCATTATGTATATACGCGTTTCGCTGCAGCACAACTCGTCAGCACACTTACGTTCAAGTCAATACATTAAATCGAATTCGAATTTCGAAATCAAATATAAAAATAGTGTGATCAGAAACAAAGAAAACATTTGGAACATTAATAGTTGGCATGGAAAATAGCAGTATATACACATAAACTGGCACATAATAATGGAAGATTTTACGAAAGCAATTTTTAAATCAGACAGATTCAATCTTGAGAAGAAACCAATGTTGTCACATCTCAGTTCAATACTGAGCTACACAGCTACACAGGCTAATTCCATAAAAAAATTTCACACAGATATATTACAAACAGGTATTCAACATATTGGGAGATCCTGGAGCTCCTTTCTAACTAACCTTTTGTGGTTCGAAAGTAGCTAACCTTCGAACCACAAAATGTGGCGCTTTTAGGAAGAAGGCGTCCACTTCTATTTTTTCTCCGGGTACTATCTCTCGTGTGATCGAAGATGATGCAGACATTTTTATTTTAAATAAGATAGTTTTAAGTTGTTGAAAGCGTAATGTAAATATAAACCCATTACCACATATATTGTACTTTAATATATTTTTAACTTAATAAAAATTTGCTGCAACGATAAGTTGATCTTATTTTTACGCAAAGTTGGCTGGAAAATAGAGCCGATATCCTCTGTACCGCTCAGTTTACTCAAAGATTTCGTTGCTCAATTAATCTTGACGGTGCCTTTAGTTAATGCTGAGTCGCACAACTTTTACGTATCCCCGCAGTTCCTGGTTTACATATCATTCCTAAAGTATCATCATTCATGATTTTTGGTAGTTAATCAGATTAAAATATACGGTAATTATTCTGAAATAAAAATAAATACATCTGCTGCCTTTTTCCTTCATTTAAGTTGAACTCACACAAAATCATCATGGATTATAAAGTTATAATTGTTGGCAGATTAATCAAATTGAAATTGTACAAATGTTTGCATATTTCGTGTAAAGGTCATCCTAGAAAGAAAATTAAGCATACCTGCTGACAAAACCTGAAAACCAAAAAACTTTCAACGAACTTACTTTAAATAATTAAATCCAAGAAAGTTCAATATAGTGGAGAACTAACAACAAATAACAAGAACAAATCTGCATTTTGGTAGATATGCTAACAAACGCATATATTCATTTATATTAATTGTCCAAAAATAGAATAAATAAATAAAAAAAATAAAAGTAAAAAATAAAAAATTGTCTAAAAATAAATAAAATTTTATTTATATCCTACTTTAAATTTTGGCACAATTGAAAATTAGACAATTCCATTTAAAATATGATACGGTTTCCGATATAACTGGAAATCGGAAAGATACGAACTATTTTAGCCAACCTTATTCACTGTCATCAGTAAACACCTATATTTTCTGTGATTAATACAGTTTCAGATATGCAGTATCCAATAGGACGTTTTGCAACTTTTTTTTAATTTTAAAATTTAATATGGAGTTCCTTTGAAATAATATTGTCTACAACATGATATTAATAAAATATTTGGAAAATCAATTTTGAAATTGACAAATCGTATTAAGCACGTTCAAATCAAGATCTCTCAAATTATGTTTATATCCCTACTGGTTATACTGCGATGGAACTTCATTGTGACTCATTGGGAAGTCATTTCTTGGTACGCTTCTTACAAGGATACAAAACTAGTTTTAGCAAATATTTCTTAATTATGTGGCTGTTTATACATTAGTTCGTTTCTTTTTTTGTTATACATAAAATTGTAACATAATTTTTCGTATGTACCTCTCTTAAAAAAAAAAACGATGAATTATTTTGGAGGAAATGGATAGCTTTATATATATACATATATGTACATAATAATATTATTTTTATATTGACTTTTGTTTACGCAAACGCGTTATCGTCTCTTCCTTTTAATTTTAAAACTGCTTCAAGTTGTAATATATTTAAAGTCGCCCATTATCAATTGTCAGCAAGCATAACAGTTTTATGTTTTTGCATGATTAGGAAACAGGCAGTTTCATTAGACGAAGCAAAACATATTTCTCGTTATCTACCTTTAACCTGTAGGAACATTTTTTTAAGATAATTTTTTCAGATTTTTCAGCTGAATTACTGAATATATAATTTGATTAATAACCAAAAATCATAAAAGATGATATTTTAGGAACGATATGTAAACCGTGAACGCAAACCGATACGCAAAATTTTTCAAGGGCATCGTCAAAATTAATTGACCATCATGCTCTTCGGGTGAACCTGGCGTCACAGAACATATCAGCTCTTTTTCTCAGCCAACTTTGCGTAGAAATTAGATCGAGTTATCATTGCTTTTGCTACTCTAGCAGCAAATTTTTATTAAGTTAAAACATAAATTAAAGTACAATATATGTGGTAACCTTGTATTTATTGCAATTTATCTGGTACCTGAAGAAAAAATGGAAGGGACGACCTTTTTCCTAAAAGCGCCAGCTTTTGTGGGTCGAAAGTTGTACGAGGGAGGAGGTACTTCAGGATCTCCCGGTATGTTCAATACCTGTCTGTAAAATATCTGTTTGAATTTTTTTTATGAAATTAGCTTGTGTAGCTGGTTGAACTGCGATGTGACAAGATTGGTTTGTTTTCAAGATTGAATAGTCCAGTAGCATTTTTGTTTCTTGTTATCGTCCGTTTTACTAGCACTTGCTATTGTAATGATTAGATGGATCTTCGGTGACATCGAAGATGATAATATTAAATAAGATAGTTGCCACAAAAGTTTTTACGTTTTTGGAAACATAATGCAAATATAAATCCAAGGCTTCGACAAATACGTATTATACTTTAACTTAACTTTTAACCTAAATTGTTCTTGTTGATAGAAGGACAACCAAAGGTTAGTATACTAGAACAAAACAAAAAATCCTATGTCCTTTGTTATGATTGATGATGAATGATGAAGTTACTCGATTGTGTTTTATTTATTTTGCATTTTTTCAGTATTTTTTTAAGTGATCCATTTTCAAAAATGAATGTCTGTCCTACACACCAAACGTTCTTTAAAATTTTCAACTATTGCCAATATCAAATATTTGTTTATAAATTGGCAATTCAGTAACTACATTGAATTAATTTTAATTTGAATATCAAGAAAATGCTGATTAAAATTTCGAAAGGTATCGAAAGATTTCTACGATTTATTATTGACAAAAAGACTTAGTTATAAGCGCTCTAGATATAGTAGGTATGTAGCAAATAACGGAAGTAATAAATGTCAACGAAAAATTGCTTCGTCGCTGCACGCATATAGTCCAGGAATTTATAGCCTGTCTGGCGAGTGGGTTATTGATATTTTGTGATGAATTGATTTTGTACTCTGTTCAAAAGTTAGCGTACTGCAGTACTAATAATTCGCAATTATCCGGAACGAATTTAGCCAACGCTTTGCGGTAAGTCGCACCACCTCTTTTTCGAACCTTAATTTCCTAAATTAATATTTATGGTCGACTTAATTCTTATATGTAAATCGTAGGATTGCCTGATGCGCCGACCTGCTTTGTTATTATTTCCTTTTTTTGATTGGTGTAATAAAATTTACGCGTTAATATAGCAGTCAGAAGGTATCCGTTGGTTTTATTATAAGGGAATTCTATATACAGACTGCTTAAAGTTATCGCCGCAGAATTGCTAACGTTGTGGTTATTGTTTCTGATGGCGTCGGATAAATTACTAAAGATACACCGAAAGAACAGTAGTTATTAAAACTATATACTTAACAATTTGTATTTACTTTGCCAGTCTGACACAACAGTTATTTGAGAAAGAATTATTTCTTGGTTTTTAAATTTATAGTGACCGAATATTTTTATCGAAGGAAGCGAGGAAAGGGTTAAAATTAAGTTTAAAACAATACACTGGTTTAGAAGATTGTTCATGTATGGTCAAGTGGTCAAAATGTAAGAATGGCACGCTGGGATTTCCCTTATTTGGATACTGTCTTGCATTGATTTTAGGTTAGATATATTAATATTAGTGATTACATATACTTTTGTGATATGAATATTGTCCTAATTGTAGAGCCACATGCCTGCAGAGGTACGAGCAGAGTACTTCTTAATTTACGGTTCCATAATTGGAACAATGATAGAGGCTGCAAAAGTTGCAGTACATTGTTTGTGTAATCATAGCATTCTAGGATTGAATAAACACTGATGTTATATCTAATATTATTCATCTCTCTTATTTCTGTTATGAAAAGAAAAATATTATATTGAAGATACTTTGTATAATACAATATGAAATATGTATACCCCCTTGGTAATAAGTTCGTATGTTTTCGTAAAAAATAAATACATATGTAACTATAAACATGTAAACAAATAAAATGTATTGTAATGTTTTAACGGTATCAAATGTGGGACGTTTTTGAAATTTTATAAAATTTTTAATTTTTGCAGAAATTGAGGGTTGTGAATCTGGTATGCCCCTGGATACTCTTTCGGCAGATTAAAAATTGTTAAATGAGACATGTCAAGACGTAGAAATGGCAATAACTATTAGCCTTAATCTTGTAACTTTCAACTACACAAACACTGGGTTTATGTCCTTTTTCTAAACCCCCTTCTTCAGTAATACACTATTGAATAAACTTTTGAATAAATTTTAAATTTAAATATTTAATCACAACTGTTAAATTTGGAAGAAACGTGCTTGGACGACCGCTAGACATAAAGTCACAAATAAAATTGGCTTTGTTTTGCATCATTGTTAGATTACACTCGTAATTGTTTTATTCCATTGTCACCTGTGACATATTTTTTTTACCTATTTAAAATACGCCATTAATAAAATAGATGCCGAAGCGTACAGTTTTTGCTGTAGCATGACGTAGGGACGCAACTGATGCTGGGATTCTGTGTTCTTTTGATTGACTCTTGACCAGATACAACACCATTGAGTTAAATTACATTGAGAATTTAGGTGATACGGACCGAAAAACTTTTAATTGTTAGAGATAATATGAATAGAGATAATAAGATAATAAGAGTCGGCCGTCCTACCAACAGATGGATCCTCATACTCGATAGGTGGATAATGTAAAATGCCAAGATGAGAAGTGAATATGCCGCTGATGACTAGCTAACCTCGCTGATATAATTTTATAACATTACAGTATATTACAATAAATACATATTTTCATACTTATGTTGATATAATTCGGATGCAAATGCAAGATTACATTTGATAACGTTCGCATAGCATTTGCTGCATTCATTTGCAATTTTGCCCAAATCTCACTCGGAGAAGATACCAATGCTCAAGCTCTGTATTGTTGTATTATCACTTTGAATATTTTCAAATAAACAAATGAATTTTGTGTTCGTTTCCTACTATATCTGAAACTAGTTGAAACACAAGCCCGATGTGCCAACACGTGTATTTGTTTCCATCAGTCTGAAATACCAACATTGGTGCGGTTATATGTGTACATAGCCGTATACATAAAAACCTGCTTTAAAACGCATTTCCTAGCAAAGTATGAACGGCGTATTTTCAAAGCTTGGCTTTGTAACAACACAGTAGGTCACAAAGAACACATCAAGCCAACCGAAATTCGTAACTCCTTATAGTGCCAACGGTCTATTTTCAATAAGCGACCATTACTCGCAGTACCATAAAAAATACTTCCATAATTGATAATACACGAACTATAAAACAATATACATATTGCCAGATAAGTACCCCAATTTCTTTTTGCTATTGCCTTCAGAAGATTGCAGCCTCTATCACATTTTTTCTTCACATTCTCTCCACGAAAATTTCCCACCGAGGAACATACCTAAGTATTTAAAGAAGATTTTACTGGTAAACTATATCTGTTAAACTTTACAAAATTTTCAAAATGCCTACTAAAAAAGACAATTCCGGACTTCTCCGTTGTTACAGAAAATCCCGACTGGAATAGCCATGTGGCAAAAGAACGGACTTTAACATTTAGTAAATCCCAACAATCACGGTGTGTCATTTGCTCACCATAAAAACAAAAATCGTCCGCATACTGGATTCATTTGATGTTGATCATTTCCAATGTTGTGAGTACTTAATGTGTAGATATTGAAAATCTAAGGTGACAAATCAGACCCTTCACCTAAACCCAATGATGTTTTCCTCGGTCCATGCAAAATGTTGTTATTCCTTATATAAACATTTCTGTCAAAGTATAATGCTAAGATGTTACAGACTGCTCGTTCTGGTATACCAACACCAATCATGCGTTCTGATAATGCACTGAAATTAACGTCATTGTAGGCATTATTTAAATAAAAAAAGGCGACGCTAATGAATGTATTTACAGTAAAGGATGCTTGAATGTCTGCAACTAATTAAGCTATAGCCTCCATAGTTCCACAGTTCTTCTTAAACCCATATTGCCTTGGTTTAAAAATATTATTAGGCAACCACCAATTCAACCTTCTTTTTATCATTCCTTCAAAGGTTTTTGCAATGCAAGACATTGGTGTAATTGAACGATAAGACATTTTGATATCCTTATCTTTGTTTGATTTCTTAATTAAAAATATTTCTCTAAAGGCGCATGCATATTCCCGTTTATCTATCAACTATTTTTGTATATATCTAAAAGCAAACCTTTAGCATTGAATGAGAAGGTTTCTCATTGTAGGATACGAAATATAATCCTGTGTTTATTATGTTTTTGATAATTTCCAAATTCCAATTCAAATTCTTCCAAATTAAAAAGTTTAAAGAATAATTGGTTAGCAGGATTTTCAAACTTTTGCCCATCGATAGGATTCCAAGATGAATTAGGTGTCAAGTCGCATAATATTTCGTCCACTAGTTTGCTGTCAAGCTGTTATCTTTCCATTGTGTTACTATTGATTGGTTTAATAATTTTCCATACCCCTGAAATATTTCATGATTTTTTCAGTTTCTCATAAAGTGCTTCCATTTATTTCTACCTTTTCTTTTAAAAAGTTATTTAGATTCTGCCGTGACTTTATTGATAAGAAATTATCATATGTGCTTTTTTTTATAAATGGCATATACTTCGCGACGTTTTATAATCATTTCCATACATTCACTATCCCACCAAATGGGTTTCCCATGTTTTATTTTGATTGAGGAATGGACATACTGGCAGCTGTAGAGATAGCATTTTGTAGCAACTCAACTTTATCATCAATGTTCATTGGAATCTCGGAATCAGCAACCCATTTTTCTACATTTAACTGAAAACTTTTCCAATCAGCACATTGCTCTTTCCATTTTGCGCTCGAGTAAATTATATTATACATATATATAAGCAGCATCAATTACCAATTTCGTCGAAAATACATAATGACTTGAACCTAATGCTTCATCTAGCACGGTCCAACTACATTTCAGGAATAGGTTATTGTTATATAAAGTCAAGTTAGCAACTGAAGCAGGTTTAAACGGATAAGCAAATCTAGTGACAGAGCCATCGTTAAGGATACCTACCTACCTTTTAGATCAGCTTTGGTAGTCTGTATAACTACTCTAACCAACATGGTGACTGTTGAAATCACCACAAATAATACTATCGTCTGGTAAAATTTGAAAGAACAGCATACTTAAGTTAGTATTAGAAATACTTATAACAACGCCGCATATTAAGGACAATATGGCACACATATTCGTTAAACTTGTCTCTCTATTTTCATCTACTCTATCTTTCCGAATACATTTATACCCTATTATTGAGAAATTTTTTCTAGCATTTAATCATGTTTTTTTTATTTGTTTTTGTCTTTGATACACATTGCTTGGACAGAGAATCATGCTCAGAAGATTTATAATGAAAGCATTGGTTAGTTAACTTTTGGCAGTCCCCCTCATGTTTGTCACCGCATAGTTTGCATCTTTGAATCTTATTCCCTGAAAACGATAAAATAATTGTTTGTCTAGCATAATGTATTCAACGGGTGTAATTTTCCCAAATTCTTTTTTTTTATGTTCAACAGAAATCCAATACGCACCTGTATCAGTGCTATTACATTTAACAGAAAAATCAATATATTTTGCTTTTTCTGGATTAGCCGATTTGCATAGGTTTTTGTCTGATTATCATTCCTTCCGCCTGTCTCCACTTGAGAAATACTAGAACAAATTTCTATGTTACCAGCAACGCTTTTATTTTGAAGATACTCTATAAATGATGCTGTACCCTCTAGTATAGGAGATTTTATACCGTCGCCATATTCTCCGCTGTCCATATTATATTACTTAATGAAATGAACAAATATATACAAACACAGAAAGAAATAGCTTAACCAACTAAATATCTAAATTCTAACATAAAACAAATAATAATTTAAACATAAAGTAAAAAAAAGGAAAAACGTAAAGTTAACTGAATAGAGGATCGCTGTACACGTTCACACCTTGAAAGCCACAACATCAAAAAAAGAACTAGGTAGTTACAACTTTATTTGGGTGTGTTTCACTTTTTTGAACCATCGACTGGTATACCCTCTATCATAGTAGAAAACATGAAATCTGTAGCCTATAGGGGCTGAAAAAATATTTAGAGGGGTACATTGCGTCTGTAGCTTTTCAAGTGCAAAATCCGTTCAGTATCCCCCTAAAAAAATATTAATTTGGTAATAAATCGTTACTAACCTTGAACAACAACCATGTACAAACTCATTTTCTTACATTTTTCAAGCTTATAACGAATCTATTTCAGCTTTTATTACTGTTATAAATAGCATATTCTACGGTCGATCCTTCATTGTCTTTATTTATAGAAAATTCCGTGTAGTATATGTTATTATTAGACAACAATTACAAGCTTGTAATTGCATTGTACCAGACATTTTAACTGCGCTTAATGATACGATTTAGCGCGTAAAGTCCGTATGGCACGTACAGTTGTGGTAATAAAATTTTACTAATTAAAACCTAGTACATATATTGCAAATAATGATGAACCTATGTCAGACAGATATATCGTGTTCGTCTAGTACGTGAGTGATTTAGACAAAAACTTTTTAAATAAATATATTGAGAAACAAACCCAGTGTAATTTTAATGATTTAATATTAAATTTCTTAGTTAGGTAGGTGGTAAATTAAGATAGTAATTAGTTAAGGTAATTACATGAAGTAAACAACTAAATCTGAGCCGAAACTATATTAATACAAGGATTTATATACAAATTGAGAATCAGTTCTAATGATGGCACCTACATATTTGGAACGATAGAAGGAATATTCGTTTATTACTCAGATATGTACTAGGTCATGACATTTCTCAGCTGCTTGGTTACAGTTGATTTTGGTAGGTACCACATCAAAATTAAAACGTCAACCGTAACCAACTGGCAGTTAAGCGCATATTTAATTAACGAATGAATATCGCCTCTTCCGCACCAAATATATTCAATCAAGGTAGGGGTGGCTATCGGGCCGACTTTCAATCTGTGTACATTTATTCACAAAAACCCTAGAGCATAAAAACGGTCGAGCGTAAGCATGAGAATAACATACAGAGCTATTGTTTTATTAGACAACATATGAACATTTTTCTATGTCGCATCTATACTGCGTTTCAAAAGAAATGAACTACCCCGAAGGAGAAAACGCAGAATTTCGAAATTACGTAGAAATAGCTAGTGTATAGAGATAAACAAATGATTACATTTTCAAAAACAAACGACAATATTTATTGACAATATCGTTGTATCTCCGCGTACTCCTGTGCATTGAGTAACCCTTCGTGCCATGTTGGAAATCCGATGGTCGTTTGTCTCTTGGGGTAGTTGATCCCAGGCTACCTATAGCTGTTGACGTAATTCCTCTAAAATGTTGGGAGGATGGTGTAATAGACGCAATTTTCTGTCCATGTTCAATAGGGTCTAAGGCGGGGATCTTGCCGGCCAAGGCAATTACAGGACATGGTTTTATGCTAGAAACTCTAAAGTTACGTGAGCAATATGGGAGCCGCGCATTATCGTGTTGACAGATGGGCTCTGAAAGGTTCTGAAGGAATGGCACTAACACAGGCTCCAGAATTGTGTCAATGTAATGGCGCGCGTTTAGAGTGCCCTGAATAAATGTCAAAGGAGATCTGCAACGTAGCGTATTGTTCCCCACACCATTACATCAGGAGTTTGAGCCGTGTGGCGACGCTGAACAAACTGTAAATTTTGCCTCTGACCTCTAGGTCGTCTGGTCAAAATTGGGATTCGTCGCTGAAGACGATAGTTTCCCAATATTATCTCAGCATATTATATTGTTGAGTCATAGGAAGACGAAAATAAAGACGATATGAACGTAACCCAAATGTGCGCATTCGACGATAAATCGTACTCATAGACGCTCTACGGCCAATTGCTCGTACCCAATTGATTGCAACAGCACGCGTTGGTTCTACTTGGCCCTGTATTGCACTTCACCTTAACAGACGATCTTCGCGTGCTGCTGTCGCTCTAAGACGTCCACTGCCTCAACGACGAGTTTCTAAGCGTTCTACATGGTAATCCATCCAAGTCCGTCTGATAGTGGCGTGAGGTCGGCCCATACAATTTCTCGAAAACTTGAACCAGCCTCATGCATCCCGATAATTCGTCCTCTTTCAAAGGGCTTAAGATGGCGAAAATTTGCACGTCTTCGAACTCGTGGCATTTTTGAGGCACTAACTTGACTGATGCAATAACTACAATTACAAAGGAACGGCGAACTACTCCGAAAAATACCATTCAACAACACGCAATTTCAGGTCCTAACAAACAGATAACTTCTATCAGCGATGACAGATGGTCGTCAAAATTTAATCCGTTGTCTGCCGCTATGCACTAACTCATTCTGCATAATTTCAAAGTTCTACGTCTACTCCTTCGGGGTGGTTCATTTCTTTTGAAACACAGAATATATCGGTAACTATACAAATCAGGGTGCGTTTGACATTTTATTATCTGCCTTAAAATGTGTAGATACCAAAGAAGAAAAAGTACAAGCGTAATTTGGTATCAAAACCATAATAGCGTAAACACCGTAGGAAATTTATTTTCTGTTAAATATCTTTCTGATATAGATATTCACCAAAAACATGTTTCGCTTCCGTGCAGATGTTTATGGGAACTTTAAAGTGCAGCAACTTACGGTGGTTACCATGCTTATCATTACAGCGTGCAATACAATTAATGATTTTTGAAAAGAAGAAATATAGTTGAACATTTCGTTAAAGTTTACTGATCCTTTTTTTAGTAAAAATACGTCTTACCCTTATATGTAGGTAAGATTGAGAAAATAAATTGGTGTATGGGGAAAATCGAGAGAAGATTATAAGCATCGATTTGACTAGCAATAAAATGTAGCTATAAATGACAAATTCATTCTCAAAAGTGATTAAATGAAAAAGGAACTTTGAATAATTATCAGAATATTATCTTTAATAGAATACCCTATGCATTTCTCAATTTTTAGATTCTATACGAATAATTGATTTGAAGTTTACTTGCGGTCTAATTGTTAGTTTAAGTTTGACGTAAACTTGAATAATTTATCAATGTCAATGAAAACGTACATTTCAACATAGAATGGATAGCAAAGGTAGTGTGTGTCTCAATAAGGAAGACCTAGGGACACGTAGTCCTAAAATATCATTGGTAAAACTTGGGAAAAGGTGAAGAATAGCCCTGCCGTTTATATTAACCATTAGTTGCAAACGAAATCAATTTGTGTCAATAACCCGCAGTTACTAAAATACCTTTTTCGGTATTTTAGTAAAGAGTGTTCATTGCTTTTTTAAATTAATGAAATATGATAAGGCGAGTTCAAGGATATGTTTGTTTAAAGGCAGCATTAAAATACAAACTAGACTATATCTAAAATTTTCCATATTTGTGTTTGTTTCTTATTGTACTTCCCTAGAAACTATTAGTAGCGACTTGCTTAGAATTTTACTCAGTCTTCTGGAGCATGAATTTAATTTTATGAATAGAAATCAGAAAAAATAGCGATACACAAAACAAAAGCCAGAAAGAAACAAATACGCATTTATTGTTATAATGTTATGTAATAACATATAACAATTTTAATTTAATAAGTTACAGCATAAGTGAAGAAAATGCCCTTATCCAATCTACATAGTTGTACTCATACACCGACGAATTTATAGAGGTGATTTAATTCGTACTTACGCTGTCGTGGTTTTTAGGTACATTGCCGTATGCGATCCAATTTCAGCATCTACACACAAAGTTATACAAACAGAGGAAACTTGTTTATTTTCGCAACACTGACTCCGTAACTAAAGAAAATCGTCGAACAGTTTCGTGGTTTCTATTCATAAAGTTAAATATTTTGCACTGCTGTAGACGGTGAAATGTATTATATTATGTATTGCATAATATACAGGGTGATTTATTTACTTTTTGACAAACGAACCGAAAAATATGGCAAATATTCGAACTGTATCCTGACTAATGTTGTATATTAAAACCTCCCTAGCTAATGTTGAACCTTGAAAAGTTACATCTTCGCAATTTACAATAAATTAAAAATTTGTCGACTAGTGTAATCTATATTTACCTACCACAAAAAACTTAGCTATACTAAAATAACAGTAAGACAGCATTTAATTCGTAGAAATCTGTATGAAGGAAAACTAGACAAAGCTTCGCAAAATTTCCAAGTTTAGGTAGAGCTTTTGAAAAAATGTTTGCAAGTATCCCTTTTATCGGTATATTTATGTCGGATGAAGTGACGATTGATGACTCCTTCTGTGAAATATCGGGCTTTCGACTCATGTGAGCGCCGTTGTACATTGTCACGTTCCGAGGTATATCTTGGAAGCCTAGTTCTCCTAACCGTTGTCATAAATATTGTGTTTCCTTTACAGCTTCTATCATCGTCGAAGATAGGACTACGGTTCTTTGTTTCTTAACTGCCTAAGAAATCGGTCCACCACTGAGAGCGGATAGGATCTTCGATCTTCATTATTACTTCTCCAACTGGCATCGACGAAACCTTTCAGGGGACATCAGCTCATATTTCATTGCATAATCGGATGTTCTCTTCATATATCCCAATACACGTTTAGAGGTAGTCCAATGAGTTATATCGTGACAGTTATTAAGTTGGCATAAATAACTCACTACAAAAGCAATATCTAGCCGCTAATTGATAAGTCAATGCTTCAAAGAGTTCTCTGTGCTGCAAATTCTGATCGTCGTGTCGGTTTGGAATTAATATAGGAGTTTCAATCGCCTTGTATCATCATGTTGAATCTCTTTGAGATATTGTTGATATATTCTGATTTACGTAGAAGTAATTTCTCTTTCATTTGTGAAAATTCAATCCCGACACAATATTCAACGTTTCCTACATCCTTCAATTCAGCTTTTTTAGACGGATATGCCTTCATCAGTTTAGTATCTATCTTCTTTGAACGCAATTAATAATGTCGTCGACATAAATAACAAGTAGTGTTAATTCTTCTCCTCGTCTATAAGCCGAATTTTTCCAGCTTGACCATGGGATCTACTCCTCTTCCTAAAGCCGGGCCTGGGTCCTTAGCCTCTCTTGTCGCTTCTTGACAGCTTTTTCCGCGCTGGGCTGTTCGTGGTGTTCCGTTCCGGCGGACGGCTTATTTTTCCTCGGTTATCATTTTAGGGGAGAACTATGTCGGCAACTCGAACCACTGTGGTTCTCGGCGGAGGACGGTCCAGGAGCTTGATTAGTTTCGCCAAGAGGGCGTTCGACGACTGTTCGATCCTATTCAGAGTACCGTGGGCCAGCTCGTGTAGGTACTCCTTAATTGTTGGCATTTGTAGATCTTCTCGTAGTTGTTCATTTCTCACGAAACAACGAGCATTGGCGATGACTTCGATTATGCGCATGTTGCTGGCTGCGGTAGTCGTCCAGGCCAATGCTCCATAGGTTAAAATCGGCCGCAAGCAGGACTTATAGATCTGAAGTTTCGTCCTCATATCTGGGGTCGAACGTCGACTCAAAAGAGCGGTGACGGAATTCTTCGCCTGAAGGTATTTTTCTCCTCTGGTAGTGGTTGTCTCCTTCTCATAAATCGAACCGCCACACTCCTGTTGAGATTCATTCTAAGCCGCCATTTCATCAACCAGGTATTCAGGACGTCTGCTGCCTCCCGGAGACGTTTAACAGTCAACGCCTCGGCGGTGTATAGGGTTGTATCATCGGCGTATATAGATGGATGAAAACGGGGTATATTCGAAGTATATAAAATAAATAGTTCTGGAGCTAGTAAGGAGCCCTGCGGTACCCCAGATTCGATTGGCTTCTTGGTAGATAACACCAGACCCATTCGAACTGAAAAGGTTCTTCCCTCTAGGTATGCCACAAGTCCAACAAGCCTATCGCCGAAGTCCACTGTCCTCAGTTTAGCAATGAGACCACGGTGGCATACGGTGTCGAACGGCTGCGATATATCCCAGAATACAGTCCATATCGTCTCCCTGCGCTCGAACGCGTCTTTCACGTATTTCAAGAGACGGCAGACCTGAATATCCGCGGACAGCCCAGCGCTAAAGCCGAACTGCTAATCCGGAAACGGCTCGATCAGGGAATTCTTCTCCCTGAGTCAATTCAGTATGGTGTGGCTTCCACCACATTCGTCAACGATAATAACAGGCTTATGGGATGGTAATTCTGGGGATGCAGGGAATCTTTATCGGGCTTTGAGATGGCAACCACGACCGCGCGCTTCGAGACATTAGGGAAACAGCAAAATCTGAGGACGGCATCGATGACAACCAAAAAGTAAGAAAGCGCCAGCAGCTCCCTGTTAGTAATACCATCTGGCTCTGGTGTCTTCCCATTCAGTAGCGACTCGATCAGATGCCTCAGCTCACCATCTTGTGGCCTCGGCGAGCGTCTCCTCGCTTCCCTCGATTATGTTCCGATGATCTGGGGGTAATTCCTCATCCTCACTTATCTGGGACTCGCTGTCCGAGTTTTCTCGCGGCCAGCCAGGGGGCGCGGGAGGTGGAATATACGAGATGGTGGAATATAGATGTTGTGTAGAAGAGGGGATAAGACGGAGCCTTGGGGAACGCCAGTGAGAATCGGTCTTGGTCTTGATATGGCGTAGTGGGTAGGTTCTACGGGCCTGTCAACGATGATGTCCCGTTGGGAAACTAGGTCGAAGAGGATACGACCGGCGCGGGTGGTATTCCTAGAGTTCCAGGAGGGATGCTTGATGTTGAGATCACCTGCTAAGATGGTGGGAGTAACGTCGGCGAAGACGGCGTCTAGCATCCCAGCAGTGATTTGCGCCAGGAGAGGTTTGTAAGTAAAGATGAGATTTAGGGGACCTTGTGCGGTGAAGAGGATCACACTAAAGAGCTCGAGCCCAATCAGGTTTGAGGAATGGCAAAGATGGTGCGCAATGGTGTTCTTGACGAACACAACTATTCCGCCGGCGCAACCATGGATACAATCGGAGCGATGAAGCGCAAATCTGAGGATGTTGACCGTGTCTGCAGCCCTGGGATGGATTTCAGAGGTCGATGTTGAGTCGCTTGGTGAATTCGATTAGGCCGGGGATTCTGGGGGCGAGAGGGCAAGCGTTTCACGTACACACCCGGACTGAGTTTAGTTGTGGGCGTCTAACCATAAGTAACGTTAAAGAGCTAGCAAATCTCAGGCGTGAAACCAAGGACGATTTGGGCCACATCGTCGTTGGATCTGGCGTTTAAAATGGCTGAGCCGATGCGGAAAACCAGAGCTAGGAGTCCAGCCACGTGATCCGGCGAAAAGAAGTTGGGCCTGTTTGCGCCTGGGGAAGGTTTGCTAGGACGAGAGAAACTGCAGTAGGGGGAGTGGATCTGCTGCCGGAAGGTAGGGGAGAGGAGACGATGGCAGGGGCGTTGGCCTTGTTGAAGACCGGGGTTTCCGATGTGGAAGAAATGACTTCGCGTTGGTACCCAGTTTAGGGCTGGGGGTAGGCGTTTGCGTCAGAGGAGCTTGCGCGATTCTTCTAGGGGATTGAGGGGCGCGCTGATTGTCGGGAGGACAAGTAGGGCAGCCTCAATAGCTAGCGGGATGGGGGCCTCCGTACTTGCAGCAGGTGGCAGGGGTGTTGGCAGTTTTGGTTCATGTGACCGAAACATGCTTAGCACCGCATTTGACGCAGCGATGGTGCCATCTTGCACTCGCGCTGCGTGTGTCCGAAACGTTGACAACGAAAGCACTGTGCGACTTATTCCGACGTGGGTATTTAGCCTCGATTTCAAGGCCGAGAAGCTTGAAAATCTGGAAGAGCTTCTTAGAATCATGTACCACTACTAGGGGCATGGGAGCTTTTCCTCGGAATTTTAGCATGGGATGGACGGTCGCATTCGGGAACCCTTTGCAAGCCAGGTCGGCGGAGATTTCGTCGGTCGGGATATCCGTAGGAATGCCTCTAAGGACGACCCTTAGCGGTTTTTCCTCCAGGAGGCGGTAGGTGAAATATTCGAGCTGCGGAGGAGAGTCATTTGACGAACCTTGGAGCTGATTTTGAAGTTAGCCTTTTTAACGTTTTCAAATGAGAGATGGTCTACTGCTACAGTAAAGTGAGCGCTTTTTCCCTCCTTTTCCCTTTTCAGTATCCTACATTCGTCCGCGTTGTGGACTAAGTTTTGGCCCTTAGCCAGCTTGACGATTTTCATTCCTATCTTCCACTCTATTGGGGAAGTAGACATTTAGGATGGTCACCTTTGGCTGCTCTTTTACATTTGGGGCTTTTAGTTTAGCCCTTTCCTACCGCATGCCAAGCATGCGGTATGATGTCCCTATTACAAGAGGTGGAGGCAATGAGATTGCCTTTGCATTTGTAAGACTTGGTAGAGAGTCTGATGTTTGAGTCCTGTGCAAGCCCTTAGCCACAACACAACTGAGCAGAGAGCCTGTTTGTCGAGTGGAAAGTCCAGATCCGACATTTTTAATTTTAAACAGGGGCGTCTTTTGAAGGGTCGGCATACGCCGCTATGCTGGTGTCTTGAGATAGCATAACGGTATAAGCTGAAGTCTTGTTCCATAAGTTCACAACACTCTCACCTCCTTCCCTGATAAACAGAAACAAGACAAAATAATTTAGGCTTGTGTTTTAAATTTAAAAGTAAACGTAAAAGTCTTTTTCTTTCGTTTACCTTCATTACATTATATATTACGAATGTATTTAAACTCACCTTCAAATGGAGGAAATAAACACACCTCTGTACTCTCTGACTACTCAATATATACACGTGTACATAAAGTCTGGAATAAATAAGGACAAAAATCCTTACACGGGTCAATCTTTATTTTCAACTCATGGTATTGCCTATTACATCCGTTTTTGCCGCCATCACTAGAGAGGACAAAGGCGGATAAACTTATTACTTCATTGCAGAGACTAGACAGACTCGTCTTTTGTCGACTCTCGCGGACAACAGTAGGCAACACGAATCCATTCTCACGAAGCGAATTCACGAATCTATCTAGTCGCTGCGAAAAATGAATAATTCCACCTGTCTTTATCATCTCTAGTCATCACTCTTTTAAATATGTCGTCATCGATACTTTTTTTTTTCATCCTATATATTTTTCTTTTGGATTGTGCATTCATAAGCGATTTAAAAAATATATCATTCTCATGTTAGGTAATCAATGCTTAAGTATCGGCAAACTGCCCGACCGAGGCACCGAGGTTGTTGGTATTTATAATACTACCCCACAGTGCTAGCTATTCCTATTGCTCATGTTAAATATTTAACAGGTTTGAAAATTCATTCACTTCGCCATTTAATACAAAAGTGCATTCAACGGAAAAAAAATAAATGCTTTTGGCAAAAAAAAATAAAATAAAAGGTGGTTATTATGATGTTTAACCATCATTGCTTGGCTAAATTGCATTCTTCGATCCGGATCGTCATCTAATAATTTTTGTACAAGATGAATCGTAAATGGATGCCATTTGTAATATTTTAATACTATACATATATACAGACCTGAAAGGATTGACAAACCTGGCGAATGCTCTTATATGGTTTATCTTTCACAGCTAACAAAACCTTTAATTTACTATTCTAGTTAAGCACTGGACGGCCTAACTTAAGTAGGGCCTCTACGGTACTTAACTCTCTAAACTTAATTAATTTTGCTCACTGCTGGTTGACTCATAGGTCGTTCCGGATATTGAATATTGAACAAAGCATTTACCTTTTGTTCAGTTCGCATCTTATCACAACACCTAATTAATATAAGAAGCGTTTATCTGTAAACCAATATTCCTTTGGTTTACAGATAAACGCACTTTTAAAACATCATAAAACTTACTGTCTTTAGGAAATAAGGAATTTATTCCAGCTTTATATACACAGTGTATATTGCGTTTCTATGCAACGAATATTATCCCGACAACGAGATAGATTTGCCAAGGAGAACAAAATATTAATATCACTTGGTCATTTTGTTTACAATGGTGCGCTGTAATAAATATAAAAATATACCTTAGTATGAGGTCCATTGTTCTAATCATTAGTATGGGTTTAGCGAGGCTTTGTAAGAGATGTGTTTACATTAGTAAAAGTACACGCACACTTTTGTGCGTATACGTATCTACGTAACATTACTCCACTACATAAATGTGTATTACTTGCACACATGCAACAGGCGAATGCACTACGTTTGTGTGTATACATTGTGTACGATGGACATCAAACGAAGTTGTATATTATTTGTGATCGGCGGAGTACAGCGACAGGTACTAGTGCATATAATCGAGCTATGCAATCTCACCGCGACCTTCTCAAGGGTTTCAAGTTCCTCCTTGGTCGAGGAGAGAACTTAGCCTCGGCCTGTCGCGACCCCTTTCCTCTCCTCCCGCTTCATTCGCCGACGATCCGACCAAGTCTAGCTCTCCAATGTTGCGCGGAACGTTTAACCAACGCCGAATATCGCGATGATGCAGTCTGGTCCATTGGAGACGGGTGATGTGCGTTCTCTCGCTCTGGTACCGACGCGCTCATGATGGCGAGTTTTTGAAATTTTTTCATCCGCTTCACCGCGTCTGCTATCGCTAGCCTTATATTATTTACATTTGATCTCATACATATATTTGTATAAAGAACTTGGGCGATATTTCAAATCGCTCTTTGTCTAACATATGTTATATTATTGATACATATTAGTGTATGTATAATTCAGTGTTACCTTTTGAGACCTGTCAATACTTTATATACAGAGTACCCCAACCTTTCGGAATTGCAAAATTACACCTAACCTGTGCCTAGTGCGAACCGCATAAGTATAAGTAAAACCAATACGATATTGGTTTTACTTATCTATTTCCAACAAATTTTAATTTTTTTTTTGTTTTCTGTAGTCTAAATTTAGTCACATCAATTTCCTTCAAAAATCCGTAATACAGATACATTCGAACGTGAATTTGAAATGACGTATTTGGTTCTATCTAGACATGACGTTAAAGAACTTTCGGAATATACGGGATGCTCAATATTGAATACCAAATTTTACCGAAATTAAACACCAGAACCACATTTTTTTTTAAATTGCGTAATATATTTTTTCATATTAATCCTGCATTTGGGTATTGCTGCATCCAAACGACTTTTGGGCATAAAACTCTTTGGTTATGGTTATAACGGTAAACAAAGGATACTAATATTGACGTTTGATTATTGGATTCAAAATTTCTAATCCACATATCTACTTGCAGTCAAATGAGTCTTTCATTTAAAAGTTCTACACAAATAGTTAGCATGTATGATTAGCATCCCAACGGTTAAGAAAACATATTGACGTTGGCGATTTAATGCTGTTGATTCAAAATTTGGAGCTTAAGTAAAAAGGGGTTAGGTAATAAGTATTCGGAGAAAGTGAGGTAGTACCGTGATTTATTTATTATAATGCATAAGCTGCATCATTCAGACCAACGACGCCCATAACTGAGAAAATGTGATAAACAGGGTCGAGATTTGATCCTACTGGAAGTTATAAGTTAGTTAATTAAAGTTCTTCACTGGTTTATTTTTCTTCGGTGAACGCTCGAAATTCCTTGCATAAAAATTTATTTAAGGTGCTCTCCACTTTTGTTAATATGCTGAGTGTTACATTTCAAAATGTCTGCGTTACTCATAACTTTTTACATAAATCATATGTATCCATACTTAGGCTTAACGTTTTGGTTCAACAACAGTAGCGATGTCAATAGGGTTTGTTTACTGGTGTTTACGCCAGGTTTACTTGGATGCCATTTCCAAATGCTGAACTCGTGTTTAACAGTAAATATCTTTTTTACTCTCAGTGCTAGTTCTAGAGCGAAGGGCATACGGTGCTATTGAAGAAAATGACGCTTCTGGCATTTAATTTGGAAAAGTTGAACAGCTTGTATGTTTCGAAAGCTATTCAATAACACTTTGTAGAAAGCTGAGGCAAGTGAAATTCCCCTTTAACGTACATCATAATATGGTAACAAAAAATGGATTACTTTTAATACCTTCAAATGCAACAATTTTTTTACATTGCATTGTAACATGACAGCTGGACATAGGAAACCTCAATGCTTTAAAAGTATTATTTATAGGGATAAATTTATTCACCTAATTTGGCAATAAAGCGGAATAGAAAACAATAAAACTCAAACGTTTATCAAATCCATTCTACTATGCAAACGATGAAACAACGAATATTCCAGTGTATTGGTAAAAAAATATGTAACTGATTTATTCTCTTGTTAAAAGACCATTTATAAGCATGTTTATATGGATTTCAATCCCATAGCGCCAATACTTATTACATGATTCAAGAATGTAACTGCTTCATAGCAAACGCTACCATTTAATTTCATTGTTGGAATGAGTTTGCCGGCTCTATGTTATCATGATGATAGTAGAGTGTATAAAAATGAATGCATTTGATGTGAAACGTTATTATTTTTAATTTGTTTAACTGCATTCGTATTGCAAGCTAATTAACTAATTAAAAAAAAAGAATTCCTTTAAAAATTACAAAGTATTCGTTCTAGACTTCGTAATTCGTAATTCATTCTAGGCTAAAAAATGTTATTTGTGAGATATAGAACAAGCAAGAGCTTTTATGAGAAATGTTTATATCATAAATCCATAATAAAAAAGTTTTTCTTGTAATATCTATCCAATAACACGGTATAAGAATTATTTTATTTCATTTTTTTTGTCAATAACTTATTAGATTAGACACTTTGTATATGTATCATAAGTATTGTTACCTACTTTTTTCTTAATTATTTGGTTTTGGTTTACAGTATACAGCATATTCCAACTAATCATTAGAGATGACGAAGGCCGGTGAAATTATTACTTTTTTTGCAGCGACTAGATAGACTCGTATCTATTTGTCTCATAAGTAAAGAGTCCAAACGATGTGCCCGGTTGCGTGGAGAGTTTACCAGAATAACAGTGCGCTTATTTAAAAATAAATATATTGAATCACTTTACAAAACGTTAAGAAAAAACATAAATAACTTACCTAACATGTTTACATTGTTGCAGAAATATCCGGATGTGCGCGATGGTCGGGCACATCGTTTGGACTCTTTACTCATAAGAAAGAGTTCGTGTTGCCTACTTCTTTCCCTGACGGTCGATAAAACACGAGTTCTAGTTGGTGCAAAAATGTAATAATTTCACCTACCTTTGATATCTCTACTAATCATACATATTCAACCTATTAAAAAAAAAAACATTTTCTTTCGAAGAAACATCTCTAAATTAAAAAGTTTTGAAAAACGATGAATTACAAAGAGAAATGGCATAGCTTGTGCTTTTTTTTTATATAAGAGAGCGAGAATTTTTCTTTGTTCTTAAAGGAAATATGGGGTCATATTTGAGCGGTCAATTTTTCTAATCTGTGCAATATTTTAGTTTGTAAAGGAGATGATGAATCGTTCGTAAGACGTAAAATCTTTAAAATAGGTGCAAAATGGACTAGGGCGTCATATAATCTATGAAATATTACAGTGCATGGATATATATCAGCGTCCGCAGTGAGTATAAATAATAGTGCCACATATTTCTTCTCTCAATTAAGTCTCGCCTTTCCTACGGGTACTTGATTGAGATATAATGACACCAAACATCTAGCAAATGAACATTAAAGTAACAACCTTCAATAATATATGTATAAGAATATCATTCTTCATTAGACTAGGAAGGTTATGTTTTCGATATACCCCATGCATTTTAATATTCGTTAATGTCATTTTAAAGGATCTTTCCATTCGAATTATGATCATCGTCATTTACTCGATAACGTAGGGGCAAACTTGTTATGTTATGTATCGTTCTACAACGGGGCGTATCTAGATCATAATCCACGAATATTCCTTTCTTTCTGCTTGGTGGCTATGGTTTGCTTCTGCGGTGTGTATGCGGTTGACGTCATATAAAAAAACTACAAGTTCTTCCAAAAGTTTCCTAGTTTTCCTTATTTTTAATTTCAGTGTCATTATCTAATTTTATTTCTACATCGATCTCTCACCAAGCGATTTTCAGCAAGTTTAGGATTTTCGGGTGAGATACGATATTGCTTTCTCGGCGAAACATCATCTTCTACAAATTCCCATTTCGGTTAGCAATTGCTACAACTTTTTTCTTATCGATAGTCTTAAAAGTTGATTAGTCAACGTTTGAAATTATGTTACAGAAGTTATGCTACAGAGAAAAGGTTGTTTTCGATACATATAAAACATTTTTGAAAAAAAAAAACTGATACCTAATTTAATGTCATCTGCACGAATTCCTCCATCACGCGTAGGTTTTTACTTCGACGAAAATTTATTAGCTATTCTACTCGAAAAGTTATGTGCTGGCAACACATGATACCAAGAATCTTAACAATTATTACTCGAGAATATATCACTTATTTTTGCAGTTGATCGGCCAAAGTTATGAATGTTTAACAAAATTTCCTTTTGGACAATTTTTGGCGAAGTGCACCCTTTTGGTTGCAATTACAACAGGGATAGTTGTTTTTACACAAATACATGTACTAGCACAAAGTTTCTCTCTTGCTTCGAAATGAAAGCATTGTAAGACAGTTGTTCATTTGACAATTCGGTTAATTTATTCCCTTCCAATCGTAGACATTCAATTTTTTTATTTACATTTTTGTCCTTACCAGTTACATTTCCCTGGTTCTGTCGAAGTGACAAGATTTTGGCAATAGTATTCTCAAAATTCTTGTCCTTCTGCTGATGGAATGGCGGTAGCATTCTCAAAATTCTTCAGGATTATAAATATTTGACTTTAAAGTTAGGTATAGTTTGAACCCTTAATAATTTTGGATTGAAACTAAAGTAAAAATCTATAATGTTGTGAATAAAATTTGAAACTTATTAGCAACGAATACCTTGCTACTACTACTTGCTACAAATTTGTTATAAATACCTATTTTTTCAGTAGAGTTTAAACGAAAGAAATTTTATATACGTTTGATTTCACATTTGCTGACTACGTAAAGTAGCACAACTAGCCTATCGTTGAAACCAAATTTCCGCCCATGATCTTTTATTCATAAATGTAAAATCTGGATTCTTTGGACGAATAGAATCAGTATTGGATATGATTTGGCTTTATTTTAAAATAAATAGTGATTGAAAAGCGCTTGTATATAAAAAAAATATTACGAAGTCTTAAAGGAATATAACTTATACGGTGAAATAGTGGCTGGATTAAATAATTCATAGTGACACAGTTTTAATGGAAAGCTCAAAGCAATAACATTTTTCCCTTTATTGTTTCGGCTATTAGTGTTGCCTCCTTTAAAAAATTCTTTCTACAAACTTCTTTTACATCTTTAAGATGTAGTCTTCTAAATTAGACATACATGTCAAATAACTTAATTACAAACTATATTTACAATAAACTAAATAAACTACCGTATCACTTCATGATCTGTAACGTAAACGAATTACTGTGACGAACTGTATATTTTGTAATGAGGCCCTTTTTCTTAATAAAAAAATAAATATTCAGGGTTTCTACATATATAGCATATTAAAACGCAAGATCGACTTATTTCTTTGTAAGTTGAAAATGATTGAGAAGATTAGACATGTGTGCGAGTCAATGTTTATTTTATTTAGCTTTGCGATAATATTTCCTTTAAAATTTCTATGAATACAAAACGAAATTAAATCCCTATCCAATAGCTAATTTTGAATGGACTATTAAATTTTTGGTCAAATGTTTAATTCTCCGGTACCTATGAAATCCTAGTATTCAAATCGAAATCCCAGAAGTCCTTCCCAATACCCGGGACTGAGTGATTCCAAATTCGTTGGTAGTAAAATTTTTTCTTGTAAATGGCCCAAATGATGCTGTTGAATGCTTAAATGTACTGTTTATGCAGACGATGCCAACAAAGCATTTTAATTTAAAATTTTCTCAAGGAAATTTTGCAAACATATCGACGCCGAAAGATTATTTCTCGATTACTTTTTCTCATCTCCATCCATAGATTATTAAATTGAATAATTCAAATGACATAATTGATATAATAACCATTTCAAAAACCCTGCGATACCGTGAGAATGGTGCACATAACTCTGAGTACGATCTTGTCAGTTACATTGAGATCATGTGGGTTACCATCATGATTATTAGTTTCGATTGTTACATAGAAACAACAGTATGCATGTCTATTTGATGTGATTGAGAAATTTTGCATGGTAAGAAATATAATATTGATTTTTAAATTTAATAACTTTGATTTCTCGCAGCGCAAGTTGTTTAAAGGACTCCTTTTTTACAAACCCTGTCCTATCCAATGTGTTAGACGAGGATGGAAACTAAATCGGGGGGAAATTGGAGGGAAGTCACCATTCTCTTCTAGCTTACAATTAATGTAGTAAATATGTCAGTTGGAAAGACTGCCCAATCTAGATAAATATTGAACCACAATATACTATTTCCTTCTCATTCATCTTATGCCATAAAATGGTGACTGTTTATCCGTCGAATGTTGCTTGCTTCAATAACCTATATCTTTTTGGTAATAAACAATCTAATCGAGCGAAATCAATACAGTAAAATAAATTTTACATTACTACAAAGCAGGTTGCATCTGCGCTATTCTTTCAGTAAACGCAATAAATTCACCTACCTATTATTTAAACTTCACTTCGACTAAAAAGATACATGTAAAAATATCGATATATTTATTTTTCTTTCTTGTCCGCTTAATAAAGCTCATTCAAATAATTTTTGTCTAAACACTTTTTCTGTTCCTCTTACCATTAGCAAAGTATGAGACACTCCGTGTCTTTCTGCAGGAGAAAAAATTGTGCAGTACGTACTTATATTTCAAATGACTTTTTAATTTCTGAGTTTGGGATCGTCACTTGTTAGAAATTTGTTCACTTTAACAATTTATTTAGAACATTCTGTATGTAATGACAAGAAATTTTATTTTCGGAGTGAAGTAGATATGTTTATTGATGTTTTTTTTTTTTAATAAAATATCGAATTAAAAGATAATTATAAGTCCTTTTTATTACTTTCAATGATCCACTTTCAATAATTTAGACTTACTATAAAGTATAGTGCATGTTGTCCTGTTTTCTTCGTTTCAAACTAATACTACAGATCCTTTACTTATACATAAGTTTCATTCAGTCGGTTATTAACATTTTGAGTTAATTTTCTCGCTTATTTTATTTCTAGGTTTTCAATTACTTTTAACGATTTTAAACAAATATGATGCTTTTTTTGTTTGTTAAATTTAAATTTCTGAATATGTTTTTCGAAAAAATTTCTGTTGTCAAAAGTATGTTTTTCTATCTACCCACTTGTTTGCTCGCTGTCACAGGAATGCCAATCCAACCCCTTGAAATATGTCAACCATAAAAAGTTTAAGTCGTTGGACTAATATTACTTTATGAGAAATAAAGTTTTATTTCTCATAAAGTAATATTATTAATTAAAATAATAAAAATTAGTGAAGGTATAAGGTACACACTGACCTCATCAACACGGGTAATTCGGCTCAGCGAGGGCAAACTGTCGTGTCCTCAGTTAAGTGATCATTCACCGCCCCAATATCACACTACAATACAATATTCAATATTTGATCAACACTGTCATGAAGCATTTGAGCTTTCAGGATTCTGTAAACAGCGGTTACTGCCTGTTGTGTGATATGGACTTCTTACATACAGAAGTACGTTAATTGAACTACTTAACCTTTGTATGAAACCATAAATACGTTTTGGTTGTGTACTAAGAAGCACTATATGCGTCTGCTTGTTTTAAACTTTAATTTTATCTTTATTTTGGGAATAACTGGGTTAAACTGTTGATTCGCCCTGTATGAAAGGCACACAATAAGTAGAATGAACAAACTAGAATGATAATGTATATGTTTCCGTTTTCGAACGAAATCACGTTGCTTAAGCAGTTGATATTTAAAAAATATGTTGGTTCCTGAAAAATTATTATTTTTTTCGGGAAATACTAACATATGTGTAAGATTTACTGCAGAGAATACCTATGTGAAGTTTTTATAAAGGTATACACATTCTTAGAACGTTCTAACGATTGTTTTTATTTGCTTTTGAAACTAATTCCGCTCGTTCTTGAAATATAGTAAGTGCAGTTGTAGGACTATAAATCACTTTACAACATATACCGGACGTCTCAATGCGAACTGCAAGTATTTATGTTGGGAAAAGTATAATTCTGATGGTTCACTAATGTTCATCGTGTTATCTAAGTCAGTATTTCGATGTATCTATGGTGCTACTATATTCTTAAATTATCATATAAAGTATGAAGAAGTTAAGTGAGTGTGGACCTTGTATGAAGGAAATAGAATCCTGTGGTAAATTCAAAAGTAAAAAAAAAGGAATAACTAACATTTCGTGATTTCTTAAATATCTATATTTTGAGTTGATTATTATATGTCTACGGAGATCTAGTTCGCAGAGTAACAACACCAAGGTTGTAACCCTAAATACTACTCGGGAAATTTTGGTGTTTTCTTATTGGTTCACAAATTAAGGATACTAAAGGATACGTCATATTTTCATTTTTCCACGTTTATGAATTATCCGTTTATGATTTCGAATAAATTGTGGAATGTAACTGCTCAAATGTTTTCGATTTAGTCAAAAATGTCTTTAGCAAACTTAGACATAGTTAATAGTAAAGAGCCAATTTTTGTAACTAAGAATAGAAAGGAAGTGCTGGATTACTCTTCTCCCGAGTTCAAATATAACCTCACTATTAGACCATAGAGACATACGGTTTGAAATCGAGGCGGAGCTACACCAAACCCTAACGATTAAAAGAACTTAGGAATATTGATTGGTGTTTTCACGAGAGACACATCAAGAACAAAGTGGACGAAATATGCATTGAAATAAAAAGTATAGTAGATCTGAAGCAAATCTTACTTAATCCCAATTGCTCGCTCTAATTCACAAAGCACCTGATACAATTTACTACAGTACAAAAAAGGCACAGTCATAAGATGCTTTGAAGGAGGAACTTGATCTATTGCGAGCTAAAGCTAAAAGGCTGTTTAATTGAGCTAAAAATGCAAAGCTCCCGTATCCATGGAAATTGTATGAAGAAGCTGCAACTCAATTCATTTCCGAAATACAGAAAGCTAAGAGAAGATCTTGGCGGAGCTTCTGCAAAAGCGTAGATAACACGCAGTCCGCCTACAAAATGCACTCCCCAGAGAATATGTAACTGAATTCGGGCTCTTCTAGAAAGCTGACTAGTAGCTAAGGAATGGAGTCCTTTCTCCATTCCTTAGGTCCATCCTATTCATTATGTTTATTAGAAGACAACTACAGTCCTCCAGTACGTTATAGACAGACTGGAGGCGTGCATTTTCACCACAAAATGTTTTAAAGCGTGTTCCCAAGTCGCTGAATAAGCTTTTCTCTGAGGTCTAAAATGGCAATAATTAAGGTCGACAGAGCTTGCCTGCAAGGCAAGGAGTCTGTCTAGTGTCTGTCTAAACTCCCAACATCGAAGGAAAAACCATTAACTTCAACGATTAACATAAATACTTGGTATAAAAAACTAATATGGATTCCCTATATGTCAACTTAAAGAAAAAAAACCATTGCTGCTGTTGCTGCTGCTGCTGAAAAAAAAACGTGCTGTTCTTATTCTGTTCGGTAACAGAATAAGAACAGCAATAATCAGACATATGATCATCTAAACCTTTTTAATTTTGTGTCTAGAAAAAATTCAAAGGACTGTGCAACAACAATTTCAATAGATTTAGAAACTTGCCGGGATTAACACCGCTTCACATTCACATTCACCTCACTCTTGGTCGAATGAAGGGACTAGAGCCTGGGGACCTTAGAGAAATCCTTGCAGGCCCCAATATAAATCATCTGATGTATGCACATTACAAAGAATACGATTGTGCAGAGTGAAGATTTTGTACACTTCATTGGACGAACCACAGAATAGCACACCATAATTTATATAGGAATGGAAAGTAGGATAACATGCTGGTCCTACCGTCTCGTATGTTGCTACACGCGTCACTCTTCGCAAAGCATATAGAGCTTATAATAATTGGAATACCAGAAACCTTATTACCGAATTTATAAATTTTGGGTTACTATACGATATCGCTAATTCCATAATATTTGGTTAGATAAATACCAGCTTCAATATTAATATAAGAAAATTAGGACAACATTCAATAAACTACAGTCAACCTACCAGATTGTACAAAAGTATAATCTGACAGGTTTTGTAATAATTCGGTCAAATTTTTAACGAAATATGTTCTTTTCGAGTTTACTTTATTATTACCGTGAAAGCGTTTTCTAGACGAAGCGTTGTACAGTCTATCAGATCATTAATGTTCCTTAATGACTATAATTATCGATCATATTTTATGTCCATTTTGTACTCCATTCCATGTTGTTTCTTCACTATTAATCTATTCACTATCACATAAAAAATAATAAAATGTATCAAATGGAAAACAAAAACTGGTGTAAATATCATAAAAGTCTAATAAAAAAATATTGTTACCTGTTTCGTGAATCATCAGGGAAAATTACAAGGTTATAATTAAAGGTTAAAGGTTATAAATAATGCAAAATAGGCGTTATTCTACAATAAAATTATTAATTTACTTGATTGCTTCTTCTGCTAATGATTGCTTCTTAAACCTGACATTTATATTTAAGTTTGTAAATTAACAAAATTCGAAAACCCGAACGGGTAAAAAATCGTATGTGGCGATATGTGATTTAAAAAGTTGATTGATTATTTAATAAAGTATATTTCCAAAAAGTACTGATATAAATGGCACGGATATAAATTTTCCTTTGTTTAACTTGTTTCTTATATCTACTAACGCACCCTAAAATTTCTTAAATTAAAAACGGCACGTTACAGTTTTATTTATAAATGCTAATTAATTAATTATTTTGCTGCAATATTCAATAATGATAGCAAGGACTGGGGCGTAGTATGATAAACAACACATAAGTATCGGCAACCTCCACACCACACATGTTTAATTTATTATATAGTAATATAATAATTTATATGGTCCGGGACGGCCGTTTCGAGGCCACGAATGGTCCTCATCATCAACCAGTGACCGACTAATTATTATGTTACTGTATAATAAATTAAACTTGTGTGGTGCAGAGGATGCCGAGTTGCACTTGGTGCGATATGAGCAATGGTGTCTCATTTAAAGTACCGTAGCGTACCAGTTAAAATGATTATCCTATATAGATGATTTTTTTTTTTACTAGATAGCTATAATTCTTCGATCGACGTACACATTTCAAGGAATTGGCACATTTCGTCATTAAAGTAATATACTTTTTACTTTAAGATCATTAAAAAAAATTAAACAATTGTATGGAGGAGTTGGACCCAAGTTGCAATAATAGGATCTTCAAACAAGAATAAGTTTAGTACAATGTTATTGTGAACGTGGTAGAAATTACACTGTTGGCTGAAAAAAAAAATTGTCGTACGAAAATAAGTTTGATAGCAGGCTCCTGTAAAATGAAGCCGTGCCGTGAAAAAAGCAAAAAAATCTTCAGAAAAAAATATAGCCTTATACTAATTCGTTAGAAATCGGTAACGTTAATATATAAATAATATTAAGAAGACTACGTTACGGTTGCTTCTATACCACTAAGATGGAGGTTATATTGGACAATCACCGAAAACCATATTTAACATAAAAAATTCTACTATGCAAGAAATTCAATTATATTTTAAACTATTAGAATTGTATAATTAGCTGACATATATTTTTTACTCTAGGATAACTAGAGTTCGGATATTTAAGCAAAAAATATCCAAGATGTTTGTCACTTTTGGTTAAAAAAGAACTATGCTCTCGCTTAAATTTTGCGATATTATGTAAAGCTCATGTAATATGGACAAATCTCAGACAGTAGTTTGTTGTACTGTAGTGTGTTAAAGGGAAACGTAATGTTGGCAACCGAACTTTTGAATTTTCAAAACTTTCGTATTGTGCTCGCTTTGTGTCGTAATTGCTGAATTTCGTGATTTTCTCGTTTTTAAGATAGTCCTATAGAGATATGCATTTTGGAAATTACGAAAAAGAGCTTATTGTATTAGTTGCTCTTAAGATAACTAATATTATGCTGGAAGAATCGGTAGGAAAATTAATTTCAAACGTTCCTCAAACAATACTATTACTCGAAGGATTCATTATATAGCTCAGAATCTCAATGACCAATTAATAGAAAAAAAGAAAGGCGAGGAATTTGGTTTGCAATCTGATGAGGCTATTGACAGTAACAAAGACGCAAACCTTACTTATAATGCACATATCTGTAGAATAAAAATCTGTACAGATTCTTATTCTTCTTTCGACAATCAATTCGTATCTAATCTAGGTAGATCGAAAGTGCCAAACCTTTTTCCGCGTTTTGAAAGAATGCAAGCTTACCCGTTACGTTAACTTTAATTGTGATTGAAGGTTCTCCCCATTTATTTCAAAATTTAATTTGATGTTTTTTGTGATTCAATTTTAATAAATGTGAGATTTAGATTATTAGGTTTAAGTCATTGTTCACATATTATCGGCATTGATGTATTTCATACCATATGTAAAAGGAAACGCTTTATAAAACGCTTTTAAACATTCTATACAACCCAAAACTTCCTATTGATGATAAGAAATGATGGCGTGTCAAAAAGTCCCTTCACACCCACAGCTCCATAGCAGCCGCTGCATATTGTATGCGAAAAATGTGCATGTATTGTTAATTTTTTACTGAATTTTAGTGGAACCCTTTTTTGGTAGTAAATAATTGTAACGAGATGCCTATGTTCAGTATTATTTTAATTTACATTTATTCATTGTTGCTAAATAGAATTGATATTTTACTGAATGTATTTAAACATTCTGAAAAGAATGTTTCACTTATTCGCTCCTGTATATAAGTAACGCATGTTTAACTTAATAGTTTCCCGCCATATCTGCGTGTGGTTTTGGTTAGAGTATTAAGCTTTTCATTCATGTGGTATGTTGTGCCACTCGTGATTGGTGCGATATGACGAGAGCAATGATATTCAGGGGAAATTCAAAACCTAAAAAAACGATGGTTGATTGTGAAAAAATCCAACTGCAGAAAAAGAAGAGGTAAAGGGCATGTCCTTTATCCACTTATCAGAATGTGCCCCAATAACATTATCCCAATAGCACTATTAGTAGTAAGTGGTGCCGTGTTAGAATATATACTCTTAGTTTCATAGCGACCGCATCTGATGTATTTCATATCGGATACGCAACATACGCACCCATTTTTTTTTTTACTGAGTCTAGATAGGAACACACAAAATTTGTTCTATGCAGTATATAACTCTTTATAGGTGGTTTAATGTGATGCTCCATTACGAAAACTTTCAGCATATCTGGTAGAGGCCTGATTGAATATAACTTTTTACCTTTTTATAGGCATAGGATTGGAGCACAAAATGTTTTGTATAAAATTTGTATATTTTTGTACAAAACGACACAAAACTAGTACCTAGTAAGGTCTGGTTATAACAAAATTTAAAATATTTGCAAGGGCGGCTGCCAACTTTACTCTGGTAAAAATTTCAACTGCCAACCGGAACAGCCTTTAATGTTTTGTGCTGTTTAATGAAACGACACAAAACGGGTATAAAACGATGCTAAAATAATATTTTATAAAATCAGTGCGGCTGTCAGCGTAAAGCTGGCGGCCACATTTCAAATGCGACTATTTCGAAAACTGGAAGAGCACAAAACTCAGTGATTATGGGTGGTTTTGAAAACTCTAAACTGTGGCTACCAATATTATGTACCTGAGTTAGGAATGTTGCTTGAAATGTTCCCGACTGTAGAGTCGGTTGGTGACTAAGTTTCAAAATATTATTTGCAAAAAACGTAGATACTCAAAGACGTAGGAAATATACACTTTCGCGGTTCAGTTGTTCGGACTCATTGCGAAATCTTCGTGTTCACAAAAATATTTTATTTGACAGAAGACAGCAATTTTTGGAATCTAATCTAGAAAAACTATCTACACAACTGGGAAGACAATGCAAAAGAATTTGTTTAGCATATGATGCATAGTATGTCATGCAGCAGTGTAATTATTTATTGTTATTTTTATTTTATTATAATTATATTTTATTTTATTATATGAAATATCCAACAAATAAAAATCTTATGTGGCTTTTTTCACCGCAGCTTACCTTCTTATAATTGTTTAAGGTGTTCTTTTTACATTTGTTATGCCTTTTCTTCATATTTTTGGTGCCTACAAATCCAGACTCTAATAGTAACCTTGTATATAAAATTTGCTGGAAATTTGAAAAGGTATTCTTTGTTCGTATAATTATATTCTAGTAGGATTCTTTATTACGAAACTTAAAATTCAGTCTATTTGCGTAGACAGTGAAAGAAAAACACTAAGATAGTATTGAACACGAAACCTTACATAAACTCTGGCAAAAAGCTGATTCGACCATATTCGATGTTCAGACATATGTATATAGCCGGCATATACACATGACGTATACGCATCAGGACCCCTACAATACACTCACGTGCACGGCGCATCCATGCATTCACACATACACGCCGAGGACTCGCTTCATTTCGTTTCGTTCATATTTTTTCCTTTTTGTTTTCGTTTTTCTTTTATTCTATTTTCCGTTCGATGTTCATCAATCAGATGTGAGCGTGTATGCGGTGGTTATATGTGCGCCAAGGTATGAGTTATGGTCTGGGTCCGTGATTCGACCGAAAACCGGTTATTTAAATTTAACGCGCGGCGCAAACGGCAGACGGGACGACGCGCGGGATGGGGCGGGATGGTTTTTAATTTCGGTATTCGCGTGAATTGAGAAACCGGTGGACGGTGGCGTTGCGGGGCCAGAGAGGAGGTGTACGGGAGGTAGACGCAGCGAGGGCGACAACATTAAGAGTAGCTAAGAAGAAGAAGAAGTGGAAGAAACACGTCAACCCCGATGTTCACAGTCGTGTACTGCGTACACTTACGTATATGGGGCTCTCAAACCGTATTTATTACGGACGGTCCGATGACTAATCGTGAAAATAGTCCAGTAATTTGTATACTCTTAATTGAATAACCATGCATATCAAAAGTGAATGACACAAAATATCTAAACCTTGAACTTGAAAGAAGTAAGAAATAATCCGATTGATTGGAAAAAGGAACAGAGCACATTAAAGTACATACACAGTGGCGTAACCATAGGTTGACTGAACTGACAAAATTTCAAGGGACGCTAGTTTTAGAGACTATTATTTTGCAGTTTTGGACTTAATTTTTAGAGAATTTCTTTTTTTATGGAAATTATCAAACATTGCGGTTTTCATTTGTGGAAGAAAAACGTGCTTTTCAGGAAAACCGATTGGAAAATATGAGAAAACTAATCTTAAATATGTCAATACCATGTGAATGTGAACTGCTTTTTGCCGACTTAATTGTTTCTCGACCAAGGCCTACGATCTACATTGTAATATTAGATAGGAGGGGAAAATTTTGCAAATATTGATTCTTTCAAATTAATTAATTACATTCGAGGTTTATGGGAATCAGGAGGGTCTCAAGAGCAAATTAAAGTCAAATGAAAAATAAATCTGAAATTTAAATGGGTATAATGAATTTAAAACGAAATTAACTCGATTCGGAGATATTCACCAAAAAAATTTTACGTTTATGTGACACGTTCTGAAATGCGAATAAAATTCTCGTTATAAACACTCCGAAACTGGAATTACAACTACCACAAGTTAGCTCAACGGATAGACTGAAAGTAAAAATTAAATTTAGCATCTCATCCACTCACATCCACTTCATCTCACTCCTTTAGTAATTATTTGGAACACAGCAAATTTTGATAATCTAATACTTACTGAAAATTACATTCATGGTGAAAGACAAGTAGATGCCTTGGTTTTGTATGTAACAAATATTGCAAAAGGATGCAGGAACGCAACAGGAACATGGACCCTAGGTTAAATTACATCACGCACAACTGTAAAAATCTAAATTTTACTGACCAATAACACGAATATACGTTAACACCTAAAATAATACAAAAAAATTGGAAATAAGGAGACATTTCTCGTTTCTCGTCGCAGCGACTAGACACACTCGTGTCTATTCGTCTCATAAGAAAGGGTTCGTGTTGCCTACTGGATTCCCCGACAGTCGACAAAGCATGAGGCTGCCTAGTCGCTGCAAAACAGGTACGATTTCACTCGCGTTTGTGCTCTTTACTCATTACTCCCACCTTCAAAAGATAATAGGCTAGAAAAAGAACTTCCACATCTAAAACTGAACTCTTAGCCACAATATCACTAACGCGAGTGTATGCACCGGAGTCACAAAGCCTGATGTTATGCATAGCGCTATATACAGCTAACCTCAATGCTAGATTATATAATGTAGCATAATATCGCTATTGCCACATGATATCGAAATGTTTGGCGAGTATCGCCATTAAATTAACGACCTCTCTAAGGATCCCAAAAGAAATATTTAAAAGTTCTAACCTCCAAATATTTTTTCTATATTTATCAGTTAGTTCTTGTGCCCAAAGTTTATGTACTCTTTTATATGCTTAATTCGTAGATTCCTTTCATGTTCTCGAACGAAAAGTTCTAAAATGTAAGATGTAAAACAACATTTTATTACCGAGAGAATGGGGATCTATTAGACATTAAACAAGATTCGGTAAAGCTTAATTTCTAACAATACATCTTACTTACGATTAGGCATAGACGTAAAAGATTTGTAGTAATAAGCTCTAAGATTGACATCGGGGCGAAGATTTTTGTTTTAGTTTGTCTTATACACGTTTTATTGCTGGTCACTTCGTAGTCCAAAAACAACATTCTCGCATTGTCATGCATAAAAGTAAAATCGTAACCAACGAAATCGAAGTAAGGTACCACATGAGGTATTGGAATAACTCCAACATACATAACGCTTGTTAACTGCTCTCTGACAGTACCAGACATGAAAGCAGATTTTCTTTGTGCTAGCACGGAAATTGCACCCTATATTCCCACTGCATTAACGTTCAAAAGATTTTCCCACGCAAACAGCAGATGTGTTTGACGATGATTTATCGAAGTTTTAGACTATTTGCAGGGTTTTGGGATCAGGTTTCGTGTGGTTGACTCCTTGGTTCACAGAACCGTTATTGTATTTGGACATTAAATCGACGATTTCGTAATATCGTTAACACAATCTCGCTCAGTTGTAAATTGCTCTCCGTCGGTTTTTGTATGTCTGTTCGCATGTATACTAATGATGGAGATCACACTTACGCGAGCATTAGCGAAATTTATATTTTCTTCTTCTCGTCCAAGAACAAGAATAAAAGACAAAATTTGAAACGCACGCGTTCGTATGCGAGTTTATAAATGCAGCTGAGTCAACGTATATAAATGAATACTTCTAAACCCTACCTGTTATCATCGGTTCTAATTTAAACTAAAACCGCCGTTCCTCTTGACTGCCTCAACGCTTCCCATTTGCCTCTGAGTCGGCTACCGTCGGAAATGTATGTTTTAAGGTGACATCTAATGTTTTGAAATCCTGCATATCTTTGAACACTGAAAACTTGAATTAACTTTAACTGATGTATAACTTAACCAATAAAACATTTGTAATTGCTTGGAAAATAAGAAACTAACCAAATATGTTTGCACTGTACAGTGATTTGAACTAAACGGTCATCAAGTCAACAATTAAATACTTCATCGTCACTTGATATAAATGAAAAATACAACTCTTCATTTAAACGTTATAATCGTTTTATTATTGTACACTTTTGTATGTCACACAATAAATAACTCGTATTTTCTTTTATGCAAACTGACGACTTTACACTGTCGATTTGAATTTTGTGTAAGTAACGTAGTCTCTTTGCATTATTTTACCTTCAAATGTCGTTGCTTCTGTCGCTCTGATGTGATATTTAATTTGCGAAAAGATGATATAATGAATTAATTCTATACTTTTTTATAGGGAAATATTACACTAAGGACGTGGAGAAACTAGAGAAAAGACAACTTATTTAGATGCTTCAGCGGAATTATCGTTGGCCGGTATTATATATATCTCACTAAAAAAACGTCCGGAATATGAAAAGGGGAACCCGAACATAAACCACTGAATGATTGAAAATGGATCAGAAACAAAGATAGTGTGATTATAACTATTCGAACCATATTTGATTGAAAGCAATTAATGTAATTTTGTGATATAAATACATACACCAGAACAATAATAAAAAAAAGTCCGCACTATTGACAAATTTAAGTTCATGTTAAAACGTAATTAATTCTAGTATATTTTTTTAAATTATTTATTACAATATATTAGTAAAGTAGAAAGTTAGAAAGTAACTTATTTTCTTCGTATACTTCTAGCAGCTTTACTTAGGTTTGCATAGAAAAACTGAAAACACATGCTTAAGGCCACTTCCTATCTTCTTTATAATCAAAATAATGTTTATTACTGTCCAACAGGTGCGAACCTAAAAAGAACACCAAAGAAAAAAATGCAATGAATGCAATAAAAAAGAAAGAAATCATTTAGTAATAACTTAGTAATAATATCTTCGCGTTTTAAAAACATCACAAATGGTGTTTCCCAATCTTTCCCAACGCTTTATTATGTTCGTCCTTCCGTGCGGTCGTGTAAAGCTGATCGAAAGGTAAGGACAATTTTATTATTACTTAGATTAAGTAAATGTGTGCAGTATAACTTGGCATGTCGCTCTGAAAGGAATGTCATATTGTGTCTTTCCAGCAAGTGTACCAATCTGATGTGATATAAACGTGTGATCAATTCTGTCAAGGTGTAAGCAATCACATGCACCATACCAACAGTGCGAGCTTTAGCCTACTAAGGATATAAGTGTTGTATAAAATTTTAAACAATTTAACATCGTTAAAATAACGGGATACATACTTCAGGAAGCCAAGAGATCCAAATGCGTTCTTACATACTGGGTTTAACTGAAAGCCTGAAAAGAACATCAAGATCTCTAAATTCTGTTTTCCGCACTAAAGATATATTATTAACATTACAGTCGAGAAACATGTTGTTTCTCGACAACAAAACCAAGGGCGAGATATGTTTGTTTGTTAGTAATTTTTATTCATCGAATCGAGATACAACAACAGCGACTACAAAGTATTTACAATTATATTCGGAATGACAATGGCGAAATTATATCATTTCCTATATTTTTACAGGAAGCTGGTTAGGAATGAATCATTTACCAAATCACATAATGTTTAACGGGAAAAAAAGAAAAACAACAAGATATCTTATAATTGGCAGATTGAACGTGCGCTTTTGCAAAGTTTCTATAAATTTTGTAACTTTCATTAATGCACAATTGCCAAGAACTACGTAGGCATTCTCAAATCTACCTAAGTTTTTCAATGTTTTGTGAGGTCCCAACTTTATGCATTTTTTAACAACTTGTCATAATAAGTAATCCGGGGGATTTCAATCGAACATCTCGCTGGTCTCACAACAACTTCATTATCTCTAATCCAACGATTTTGATACTCTTGACTTAGGTAACTCCTCACGATTTCTGAATGCGTTATGTCACTTTGATGCTATCATAAGTGCATAGTTTATTCAACGGTATCTCACTATCTAAGAAGTTACCAACGTGTAGTATTCTTCCCTTTTTGCTGTTTGTTCATACTGATAACTGATCCTCTCAGATAATCTTCTTGCCCAACTTTGTCTTGGATTTTGTACTGCCCAATATAAATTTTGGTTCAAATGACGGCTTAAATTATCACCACGCTGTAGCTAAAATGAATGCTTATATGGTTTAAGCTTATTTTGATGTAAACCTCTATACATGAGTCTGGGATAAATTTAATTGTGACGCCATTTCGTATGTAGATGTTGACGCACTATTATTTATCTAGAAAACAAAAGACTTACATAAATTATGCAAAAACATATAAATTCAGGCTAATGCAGGTTAATAAATACCTGAAATTTACTTACAATTAGAAGCAGAATTAGAAGAAGAAATAGAAGAAGAATGTATATATATATGTTCTTTCCATATTCTTCGGAAGGAAGCTTTCAATAGTATTTTCTTACACAACGGAATATATATATATATATATATAAATATAATTCCCACTATATATATATATATATTCCACACTATATATATATATATATATATATATATATATATATATATATATATATATATATATATAGTGTGTATATATGGATATATACATATATGAGTACCTATGTACAAGATAGTTCAAATACCACTTTATAATATTCATAAGTCGTATTTCATCGAGATATTCGATACATCAGAGCGACGAAATCGTTTCGATCAAGACCAACAACCCTTGCGCCAACATTTAATTAATCATAAACTGACACATTCTTGGAGATGCATTCGAAGCGGTATCAGGTCGGTTTGGGAGCGGATATTCACGCGCACATACATCCTTCGAAACTATGCACGTACACGTACGCTCACATATACATACATACAACTTTTTTACACATACACACATTCGTATACACGTACGCAAACTCCAATTATCTTTTTCTTTGTTGGGCGCTTTAGACACGACGTTGCGTAGAAGGGTTGAATCGGTCTTTTGAACGGAACGTAGTACACGTAGGTATATACTGAGGTACACATATGTGTTCGTTGCTTTTACTCCTGCTGTCGTTGTTGCTGTTGTTGTTGATACTGCACTCATTGTTATTGTTCTGCAGGCTGCCGCCAGACTTGCATTGGTAGCCAATCACAACAACGTGTGCGTCTTGGCAACGTCGAACTGCTCGTCTTTTTTTCGGTTTTGTTTTCTCGTTATTGTTGGTCTGCGAGGGCGACATACCAAATACAGAACAAGAGAGCGAAACAGGCGCGCTTCTGATGCCGCCAGCCACATGTACGTTACAAACACAAACATACGATTCTCCGAGATCTGTAGAACAGCCCTTAACGAACATGAAAGCTCTAGAGTTGAACGCATATTAAAACGTACTGCCGGTGGATTTTTAAAATGTCGGAGATATAAATTATTTTCGTAATTGTTTATGTACGTATGTTGCACGCTTTTTGCTTATTTCTTTCTTACTTATTGTTAGTCATGTGATTAAAAAGTTTCCTATGGACAAAGATGAATTTGAGAGCTACAGCAGGTTGTGTTACTAGAAACAAGCTGTTTTCTTGAAAGCGAAGTGAAGAATCCATGCGCACTCCAAGATTTCTTGCACAATTTGCCGCCCCAACGTAAATGTCAAGCCCAACCAAAATACTCCTTCGCAGAAAAAGTAATAATTAAAGTTCGCAAATCATGTGTCCGATCGTAGGCGTCCGTCTGGAAAATGCTCAACTTTATTTAAGTAAGAATTTCTTAGTTATAGTGTATATATCTAATTAACATAATACATTTCGAGAAATACTTACCTATTAAATAATAATAATAATGTCCTATATAAAAAAAGAAGAAGAATATATATAGCAAAGCTTAATATAAGTTGGCTGTAACACATTTAATAGCGGTTATAAATCAGTGAAAAATATTGCACCGTGAACAGATGTCATTAAAATTAGAACAAAACCAGTAAGTAGGAGAATTAATAGGTTCGTCTATGAAAAAAGTAAATAAAATGTGGGAAAATAACACGCACGCGGATGTGGAATTTGAAAACATAACTCCTGGAATAAAACTGGACTATCAATGTAATTGTCGCATAGTACAAGATTATAAATATATACAGAAGGCAAATAGGATGATCTATGCCTCTTAGGGAATATTCCAGACGGGATCTAACTTAAAGCGTAGTACACTGCTGATATTGTTCGGTTGTTGTTGAATGTTCTGCAAATCCCCAGAGTTAAACCAAGCGTTCTTCTAGCGAACGCGGTGATTGGCACAATACGAGCTTATACTGTTGAACGATATTCCCAAATCCCCGATTAGCGCGGTGCGTTCCACATCTATCCAATCAATGTTGCATGCGAAGTTGATTCATGTAGATTTCTGAGTGAAGGATATCATTTCATATACCTTAATATTTAGTAGTAACGTTGCTATATTGTTTTAGGTCACTCGCAAACAAAGGGATGTTGTGATACAATGATACCAATAATAAAGATGTTAAAAACAAGTGAACCAAGATTGGATCCCTGAAGGACACCAGAAGTAGGAACGAAAGTGGAGGAAGGAAACATAAGGAAAAAAAATACTGAAGGCCTATTGAGGTGATAAGAATATGAAAAAAGAAATTGCCGAAATGATTGCAATTTGAAAATTTATTTCATTTTGACGTGACATTTTTAGGAAAACTGGTTCAGTATTTTATCTTCAGCTTGGTAGCTTTTAGATGACTCTTGTGGAGCTGCTCCTGTAGCCACCAATGTCTACTCAGAATCTCAATAGTTATGGGAAGGCTTGTACTGGACAATCTTAGATATCTTGGCGCGGTCTGCTTGTTCGAATACATCAAGGTGACTTTAGTAGAAATTAATTTTAATCCTATTTTTTCAAGAACTTTTTTATGGGTGATTGTTCTGGTCCTTTCATAAAGTGCATTCACAGGCGGATAAATTGAGGTATTTGGACTGTGGACAGTCATGGTCGAACCCTTCCCTGACGGCTTGTTGGTCTCTAGATTGCCATGATTCCTATTGTCGTTTTTCAACCATATTATGTTGACATTTGTTTGTTTCACAGTCTAAGGATAGCACTCTGCAGTAACCTAGTAACAGATTCGACGTTATTGGTTGGTTCAGTGCAGATATCGTTTGCTGTCGGCAAACAGGTTTATGTTTCCCTTGACACTCTTATGGTCAATTAAGTAGTAGTAGTAGTTAAGTACGGGATTTCCAATTGGAAGACGGTGACCTCCATTCCTAGCAACCATGACATTTTGGCTCTTCAGAAAATATTTCCGATCCAGTTTCTTCGTTGGTTTCTAATTCGTCAACGTTCAGATCAAAACTGTCATAGTCGGTCTTGTAATGCTGGCATTTGTTATTACTCGGCAATTTGGAGTGTTTTGTGGAATGTGGATGTGAAATTTCGAGTCAGAATATTCACTTGTTCTACATTTTCAAGAATGTGACTGTTACAGTCCTTACACAAATTAAGTTTGTTTAGGTAATTCCATATCCCTCTAACCAAAGATTAATTCAATGAACATTACAATATATAGGATGTTCCACTAAAAAACTAAACTTGTACCATGCGCAACAGGAACTAAATACATTGTACTTTAGGATAATTCTTATGAAGTGACTTGTTTCTGAATAAATTATATTTGAGAACTTTTTCTCTAAAAATAACCACACTACAGGAGAAAATTCGGAACTGAATATTATTTGCGCAGCAGTAATTTTACAGGTTTATCGAGTTCTTCTTGAAGATTTCATTCGCATCGCAATTTATCAAGAAAGATACTGCATTTTGCATATAATTTAGTCCTATGTTTTGTTAGGAGATTTTGGAATTTCATGTAAGCGGCCAAGGCAGAGTTCTTAATTGACACAGAAACGTGAAAAAACTGTTACCGTTCAACAATTTCAGTGAAAATAATAAACTGTTTTTAGACGCTACGTTACCATTTAATTTTTTAGCTTTATTTAAAGTTTTTCAAGATTGCAAACGGTAACTAGTATCTTTTCATATCTAATATACTGGGTTCGGCAAAAATAACGCATTCATCTAGTATCTCTGTACATATATAAACTTTCAAAAAAATTATTAACAAAATTTGTTTGACAAATTATTTTCTATTATTTCTCACCATTTGGAATCTTTTTCAAATGACTTTTGTGGTCATAAATTTTTTTTTATGTGTATGTGGTAAAGCGCGATCGTAAGACACAAGGTTACAGGACAAAGACAAGTAACCGTCCCCTGTGCAAATTGTTTTTTTAAGAAATACAGACCTCTGATTCGTTGCCTGCACATTATTTTATGTAATATTCTTTTGTGCAAGTGGATTCTCAGTCGATCAATATCGGCAGTTATTTTTATTTACAAATTCGTCGAGAAAAACGTAGCTTTGTTAAAAAAAAATGTTGTAGAAAAAAATTCATTTCATTTATTAAATATTCCTGTCGTTGTGCGTTCGCCTGTCCGGATCACCGTTAAGCTCATGTCCTATGTGGGTTTGTTTGTTTCTTCTTCTCAATATTCTAGCAATAGAATTCGAACTTCTCCTAATATCAATTAATAAGTGACTAATTGGATTATTCGTTAGAGTAACTAACACATTTACAGATATTTATTAATTGTTGATTCGGGTACCAACCAATCTGGTAACCATTCATTAGGCTATAGGAGTTCAATCCAAATTGAAGATTTAAATATTTTTAAATTTATTTTTTTCGTTATTTAACCCCAAAATCTTCTGCTACAAAATTTTACTGTTACCATTTAATTTTGTTTTTTATTAGCATTATTTATTATTTATTAGCATAAGAACTCATTTGATTGTTTTAATACAATAGTACCTTATCATACTTTGTCTCAGAATTTAACAAGAATTCCAGAAATGACATAATATATAGCGTGTCCCATTAAAAAAAAGACAACGTGGAACATATTGTAGGTTTCAATATAATTTTATGTCATGTTACATGTCCACAATCAGACCTCATAACAAAAGAAAACTGTTTTTAAAATTTTCGGAACTTTTCGAGCCCCCGGAGTAACCTCAATCATTCTCTACGTCGCTGACGTTATATTTTTCCTTCTAAAGCTCGGTATCGTAATTGATTCCGAAATCTTATATGTAAATTTTACACCCGTGAAACCAGTAACTTTTCCAGTTACGGAGTAACCTCAGTAAGTTAATCTCAAAAGTTCCTTCGTCAGATTCCGAAGCCTTTGAAGCGCACGCTTTCATAGAATGAACATGAAAATTTATCATAATTTTAGGAAAACGAAATAAAATAATTACCGTAACACAAACTTTAATTATCCAAATTATCTCGAACAACATAAACACAAGCGGAAACCGGTTAATTACGAATAGTTATGTAATACGGTGTTCTTAGGGAAAACACGGTCTGCACAGAAATTATTATTCATTTCCAGCGGAGTAACATTGTTAGTGAAATGAAAACTCGACTGAAAACGCAAGTTCTACCCTATACGCGCCGCGTTTGGACGTGAAAGTTTTCAGACAACTTTGGAACTAATTTTCCCTATTTGTTACATAGAGGAAGTATAGGAAATTTAAATCTGGTAATCGGCTGCAGGAAATTGTGGTATAAGAATTTAGTTTTAATTGTATTAGTTCACTTTCAAAGAATGCTGTGTTCGTAAAAACATAAACGTTTGAAGTAATAGATTAATGGGAATGTAAACCAAGTTTTTACAAAAACAATGAAAGAAAATTGATACAAATCGTTTTATTATTTTTCACATTTGCTATTAATACACTTTTGCATGCATTCGAAGCAATTTTGGAATTTTGTTTTTTAGTTTGAAGGTGTCATCTCCAAAGCATGAAAACTTCTTGAGATGATGAAAATCGTAGTCTACGCACATTTGGGAACAAAAGCAATTGGTTACGAGATAAATTAAGTGAGTATGGCTAATGAAACATTAACTTAATATTTTTTTCTTCGAAATAATTATTTTTTTAACGAGATATGTGAGAGCTAGCATTGTCATGATAAAGGATGTTTGTGCTACATTCAATATAACAAAAGAAATAATTATTTTCTTGGAAGTGTTTCGTGGATAAGTAACTTTTGTTGAATTCCGTTTATCTGATAACACCCAATTAGTTGATTGTTGTTTAATTTTAGGGCCGTACAAGGGTTAAGGGTTCTTCAGGTTCACACTTAAATGTTCATGCAAAATCGAATGTGGAACAGTCTTCAACTGCCGGTTTTTGGGGAAACAATTGATACTCGACTTGATGAAGCAGAATTCTTTTCTTTGCCAAGTGCGCACATTTGTCTTTGACAGCGTTGTTGATACTATCCAAGTTGACAAAATACTCGTTATCAATCGCAATTTTCAAGGTAATCAACGTACCCATGATCTTGTTGGCTGATAAAGCGGCTTTGCCCTTCTTTAGAGGCTATTGACCTCGAGAAATTATTTGGAGAGTTCCTTGATTTGTGATATGCTGTGGTAAATCCATGCTTCGTAAACAGTTATTAATCGACGCCAGAAATCATTCGGCGCTCTCCTATCGCCAAACATTCTTTTGAAGTTGACACACCCGCGTTAGGGTGTGAACTATCGCGGCACGGGTCTCGCGCATTTTCAATATCCGATGGTTCATTACCATGTCGTGAATTTTTCAATTATTTTTGATGTGATTATCTCATTCAAGCGACTAACTCGTTCTACATCAAAAGTGCTCGTACGGCCGCGTTTAAATTCGGTTGTTCAATATTTTATGATCTATAACGGAGCGCAGTCCCCATAAATTTTACTGAATTTCATCATTGGTTCCATTTTCAAAAACAAATATTTAATAACTGCTGTACGTTTGAATTTTTGGTTGCGCCATAGAGAGGTTTGCATCGGCTATTACTACTTCTTGTGGGATTTGGCATGGCAATTTTTCCGGTTCTCTTTATTGTTGTGGTAGGTGATGCGTTAAAAGGTTCTGTAATGAACGATGCAGAATCGTTTCCCAGCTTTCGACAAGTTCCTTTCGCTAGCCAGCAATGCTCCTCCGAAGCCGTCGACTCAGTCAAATTTTTCAATCTCCTATTTTACTTTTCAAACAAACATTATGGTTTGATCGGTTACCTAATCAAATTATTTGCAGAGTGGTTGGTAGATCTTTTATATATCATCACTTAATATGATATCTTCCTGACGGCATAACAAATTAGGTTTCTTAAGTGTTTCCCGGTTTAGACTAATCTTTATCCATTATTTGGCGTACAATTACTGCAAACACATAACAAAATAAGTATTAAATTTTGTTGGTACAGAACATTACCACGTCACTGGGCAGATGCTGTCTTGATTGCTTATATATACATATTTAGATATTCAGACGGGATTTAATTACTATGAATACACAATAATATATACGTTTATTGTTACAATGAAGCTTTTAGTAAAAAAATTAGCTTCAGATTTTATATCTGAAGAGTCGTTTTTTGTTTTCAATTTTGTCACGTTAGATTGTAAAAATATTAATCATGGGCAGCCGCAATTCGCTTATATGTATGAACCTTTTATTTAAGTATCCAAATTGTGGGATTATATCTCTTTAACCTTTTGCCTGGCGACCTGAGACGCATTTCAAGTACTAGTAGATTCTTCCTGTACGCAACTGTATATATTCTCTAAAGGAGTTTTTTGAGCTATATTGGACATCCAACAATGTCTAAAAAGTAAAATTCCGGATTAAAATTCCATATATTTTATTAATTTTAAATTTCGATTTTCGTATACGTGTGCTTTTAAATAATGTGAGCCATCAATGTTGCTGAAGTTATTGTACATGATATTAATGAATTATAGTAGTGATATAATAAATTTTGAATATATTTCAATTCATATTTTTTACGCTAAAATCTCTCGGAATGTTGATAGAAACTCAATTTAATATAATTTTAAAATATATTCGTTCAAAGAGATTGGTGCAAGATTCTAACTTAAGGGGATATATTCAAGAGTCTTCATGTTTAATGATCTTTAAAAGATATATCGTGATCGTTTTGCCATGATAGAAAGTACGTAGTAGCCTATACTTAAACACGAATTCCATAATCTTAATGTTGTAGGAAAATAGCCAACGGGCATGGTTGAAATTAGAGGTACATATTCCTTTACGTTTAATATCCTATAAGATTACAAAACAAAAATATGTTTGACTGTTAGTCGGTATATTACCGCGCACCATTGTATATTGTTAAAGAGCTCTGCGTTAAGCAATTTTTAAAATGTTTCACACTACGCTACCACAGTTTAATAAATATCCTCCTAAATTAAATTTTCAGTTATTTTCGTATGTATTTGAAAGCTCTTGAAAGGTCATTTAATAAGTAAATATATACTGCAAATTAGTATCTTTGTTTTTCAGACACCGGTCGTGAAAGTCTATAGTTAAAAGTAAATTGAATGAAATAAATTGTTTAGTTCAAGTATTTACTAGAGTCAAGCACAGTGTTTGACATAAAATATTTTCTTCTCTCAACTAAAACGTTTTTTTAACTTAAGAATTTAAAACTATTGATCCCGTCATACATTTGTCTGAATTTCGTAAATCTAATATTCGTATGGACAACAAAAATTTTGTTGAATTAAAAATAAAATTTGTAATAAATCATACTTTCATTATTTCCCATCGCTAATATTGCGAACAGACACGCAAGAGAGGAGAATGTGAGCTAGAAAGTCTATTTACGTGGTCGAATTTTTAAAATCCTGCGAAATACCTAATACTGGAAGTTGAGAAAAATATAAAATTTACAAAACGATTAGAAGCTTACAAAATAGAAAGAAACTTAAAACCATTAAATACACACTGCCAAAAAAGTATCGCATAATTTAGTTTTGAATCATAAAAGTATCGCATAATCTTTGTTTGTAGCATAAAGTTGTAAATATACTTTAATGCGCTCTAAGATATAATTTCTATGATTGTTTAAATAAAATACAGGCCAAATAAAAACAAGAACTCATACTTGAGATTTTTATTAAAACAAGAAATTATAATTCTGGAAAGAAAAATGTCATAACAGTAGCTTTTAATACTGAGTATTGCCACCTCTGGCTCTTATGACCACTCGCATACGGTTTGGCAGAGATTCGATTAACCTCCGTATATAAGCCTGATCCAAATTCTCCCACTCGTCACGGAGAGCATTTTCTAATCCATGCAGGTCCGCTGGGGCAACATTTTGGGTTCGTATCCGTCTGTGAAGGAGATCCCACACGTGCTCGATAGGGTTCATGTCCGGACTTACCGCAGGCCAATCTAAAACTGGAATACCAACATCGTTAGGGTATTCCTGGACGATTATTGCAACATGCGGTCGTGCATTATCGTACATTAACATGTATTCGTTTCCTATAATTGGCGCATATGGTACTACATGTTCTTCTAAAATGTCCGTTATGTACCTGTGGGCAGTCAGTCTACCTCTGTCTACTGGTATTAACCCTGTACGACCTGTTAAACAGATGCCTCCCCAAACCATAATAGAGCCACCAGCGAAATTAGGTCTAGGTCTGATATTACACTGCGAATAGCGCTCACCGTCTCGTCTGTGCACTGAGACACGCCTATCTGAGGTGTAAAGACCAAATCTTGACTCATCTGTGAAGAGTATATTGGCAAATTCATTAATGTTCCAATTTACATGTTCTCTGGCAAACCTTAAGCGAGCCACTCGGTGGTTCCTAGTGAGACGAGGGGCTGTTACAGCTACTCTAGCTCTTAATCCACTCTGTCGTAACCTATTCCGAATAGTTTGTGTACTCACACGAGTATTTCTGACTCTAGCCAAGTCGTTCTGCAATTGTCTCGCAGTTACATGTCTTCGACGTAATGCTTGTAGTAGTAAATAGCGGTCATCTTGGCGAGTAGAACATCTTGGACGACCTGGTACAGGTCTTCTACTGTAATTGCCTGTTTCCCTATATCTGGCTACGGCTCTAGAAACACTTGACTGATTGATGTTCATCAAATTAGCAACGTATGCTTGAGATCGTCCATCTTCAATTAAAGCAACTATAGCAGCCACTTGTTCTGAAGTTAAGTTGCTCATTTTAGTTTTAAAAGCGTTGGTACAGAACTCTGACTTTGCACTTTAAAGTTTGTCCGTATAGGAAGACTTTCAATAAACATCTGAACAAACCTTACACATATGCATTTTTCTAAATGTGTTCTTTTAGAAAAAAAAAGTAAAAAATCTATGTTCCATGATTTTGTTAGTGTTTTTATAGTTTACATACACAAGGCAAACTTTTTGTGAACGTATAAAAATTTCTTGGTTTATAAATGCCCTTTTTTAGTTTATGCGATACTTTTTTGGCGGAGTGTAGTACATTTATATATTTATTATACCTGTAAACTATAATAGATGTAAAATTGCGAAAGAGTCGTTTTATTGAATTAGTATCGTTATTGTTTCCTTCAACTCTTTCTTAAAGAACACCATATATCTTATCAACATTAAGAAATAACTTGTTGCGTTATCATTGTACTGGAAAAATAATAAAGAATTCAATGAGTTGGTAAAATGTGATTACAATTCCAAAAAGAGGTAATGATATCATACCTATGAGACAGAAAAGAAAAACATATTTTTTGGGTCAACTAGTGCCTTTGTATAAATAAATTAAAGTGTTTCCGCATTTTTTGGGACAAACAACTTTATAACAAAATTATGAATATTAGCCAAGATGAGAAAAGAGTTGCGCAAGACAGTAGGCAACTTCTCCGACGATATCCGAACGTCCAATATAGTATAGTAATAATTCTGAAAAATAGAAAAAATCATGTTGGCCGAAATTCAAATAATATCAATTACCATTCATATGTTACCGTACCACTAAATTATTGTTGATTTTCAAAGCGTTCAAGAGATAGCTTTCCTACAATCCTCACCACTACTTTTGTCGCCCAATGGATTTGACCCACACCAGACTTATCCGCATCTGATTCTACCACTGGGATTCAGTAGATCTACAGTGGGTTCAATGGGTGGTTTATCTATAACCCTTACACAAAATAATTCGTATCTTCGGTTGTCCAAGAACTATCACCGCATTTAAATTGAACAAATATTTATATATTTGCATTTAAGATGAACGATCACATGTTTATTCATGTGTTTGTTCATCGTAATTGCAAATTTCCACGGTAACTAAACTAAATAGTTAGTTTAAATACGCCATAAAGAATCCAGAGAAAGGGACACGAGTCGCTATATATAAATATATTCAGAGATGGACAGGCATTTCTAAAGGCCTTTAAGGTCTCTGCAAAGGCAATTGATCAAAGCTGGCCAAAGAAAGAGTGAACATGGTTTTATTGGTCCTAACCATGTTATAGTATCCAAAAGAACCACATAAAAAAGTAAAAAAGACACAGAGGATCTTGAAAAGGTACCTCGGAACAAAAACAGACGAATGCGCTCATATCGGCCCAACAAAGACACCAAAAGTAGAGCTGCCGCTCAGCAAAGCAGACCTCGGATTACTGGCAGAGTTTGTGACAGGTCACGTAGTCCTAAAATATCACTTATTTAAACTAGAAAAAGCTACAAATCAAATCTGTCATCTATAGTAGTAAGCCGTACCTTGCGTTCCCTGAACTTCAATTACTCTAAGCCACACAATAGCATTTGGTTACAATAGGCCTGTTAAGGTTCCAGTGATCAAATGCATCTGTGCCATGATTGTATGACTCTAATAATAATAGTAAGGTATCTCCAAAAATGAACGCAATATCAGCGTTGAGTCAAGACATTTGTTGTTGTTACTTTTTCTTTGTTATAAAAAATTATCGAACTACAGTCAAAATCTATCGGTATCCAACAGAGATGATCATCAAAAAAGGCTTAAGGAATGAACAGTTTTAACCGAAAAACGGAAAGAACTGACCGACAAAGAACTGACAGACTGACAGACAATTTACTGAAAAAAAGTTTGGTAAACACAGTTCATGAAGTTTCGCTAAAAATGAAAAAGATCTGGTAATCGCAAAATATGGAAATATAAATTAACAAAAATATCATCGAGGAAGAGTGATCATTGTTAGTCGATTATAGATTGTAAGACAAAATGTTGTTGGCTCTCTTCACTTGTTGAAACATCGAATCAACCAGCGCAGTGTTTAAATAACACCACGTGCATTGCCTTAAGGCAAAATATGTTATGTTAACCTAACATATTTTCGATAGTAGTCATGCTTTTGACTTTGGAAACACAAAGGGTGTGCCTAGAAATGTCTAGATAATACGACTACGAAAAACTCTGACATTTTGTTATATTACTATTTTATTAACACCTTTTGTTGACATTATGGATATCCGTTGTTCATTGTTTGGCGTTTCCTTTTTCACTCATTCTGTATTAGCTTTGACAAAGCACAGTGTTTGGCAGACATCCAGATATTGCATCAAGTTAAGTATTTAGAAAGTACCTCCTTGTATAAATAAATTAAATGGGACTTGTAACCCATCATCGATCAATTATGGTCATTGCTTTTCGAGAAACCATAAATTTATTTCCTATTGGTAGTGAGTAAACTTTAAGCTTTAATTGAAAGATAAACCAAATTTTGTTACTCGTACCTTAATATGTTTATTTATTATCATTAAGATATTTTTAGAACAGTCTATATCTATATTGCAGGGCAGATTTGACTTCCTCGTATTTTCATTGTATATATACATGCAACTGAAATAAACGAGAAAGTGTGCGCGGCCCTCCGTTTATAGCCTCCTCATAGCCTACCGCTGCTACTATAGTGGTTCTCTTTTTTGCACTAAAAATGTGTAAATGTGTAAAAGAACACAACATTTTCTCGACAAAATAACTTGTATTCGATCGTTACTTTTGCGCTGATAGTTTATAAATTTCGATCGATTATGGTTGATGTTACGGACTGGAGGATATTATCTATTCCTTGACTTGGAGTCGAAATATATAACACCTTCACCCATGTTGCCCTGAGTTGATGCGATTATACTGTTGGTCAATGCAAATTTCTTCATTCTTTGCGTCTTCGGTGCGCACCTTTCTTTCGTCATGCCTTTATAAACAGAATTAAAAGGTTTTATTTATAAAAGCATGTTTATGAAACGAATTGTGACATTGTCGTTTGAAGTTGCTACATATAGCATTTGTTTTTGTAAACGTGAGAGAATTAAAAAAAACGAATTATTCAAACTAATGATTTATTGGATTGGAACCTTCTTTTAATGCTAATTGTTAATTCTTATATTCTTATTTTGAAGAAAAAGTTACACTTGGTTATTGTACATTAAACCTGGGAATTTGTTACTGTCATCGTTGTGTTCTTTGTTCTTGCAAGTATGTGCAAGTACAAAGCAAGCGTTGCATTATAATATTGTACGAATTTTCGTGTGTAGCAATGGACGATAATTAGGAAATCCCATACAAGCCGCACTGTTATGACTGTTATGAGGTTATAGTATTCTACCGTAGCCTAGAGAATGAATTCAATTAAGTTTACCGAACACTTTTCCAAACCAAACACTACATTTTACTAACACTGTGACACCTTTTAAATGTTATTGCTTAGTGCGAATACGTTGTTATACGCGTCGTATCTTTATGATACGTATATAGATACATACTAATTGCATATTAACTGTAATTCCAATATTAATACAATAGTTACAATTCTGTCCACTTTGGAAAAGCAAAAACGCACGAGGATTTATTTTCAACCTACGACAAGATATAAAATAAAGACAAGTATGAATACGAAAATTATTTTATTACCAGGAGTCAAATACAATTAAAATTACTTTTCAATATAGTTACCACGAAAATTGAAAGATTTGTTAGGTATACGGGTTGGCGAGTTTTTCAGTACCGTCTTCATAGCTTATCACTAACGTGTTGAGATAAGTCTCCACGACACAGATGATCGTGTATAGAGCTAAGTCCTACATGCTTAGAAAATTCGCAGATAATCCGTTAATGGAAAAACCTCATTCTCTCTATAATTATTTGAACAATTCGCTAAATAAAAGTTTCACTATCTGCAGACTTGCGTCCTTAACCATCTTCATTGCGACCATGAACTAACTCTTTATTTCCCACCCAATTACTCATGAAATTTCTAGCGTATACGGGGTTCATTCTGCAGTGAATTTCTGTTTCGCCATTTTTTTCTACTTATATAAAACGAATGATGCCGCGTAACTCCCTCGCTTAAAAATTGTATTTAAATAATGTGTTAGGCTCGATCACAATATATCTATTAATCAGTACGTAGTCTTCTTGTTGCAAGCATGGTATCTGGTCGCTCCGATTGCGCATAGTAAACTTCTATTCTCAGATTTGATTCTAATTTCAATACTCCATTCCGATTTGAATGTTTGGCTGACTAACATCGCGTATGTTATTGTTATTAGTAAGGTTAGCTAAGGTGTATTGTAACTTTTTTTGTACGTATCTTCCTTATACAATATTAAATTTTATTGTAGAACTAAATATTACCGCTTCGTTCTTTAGTTTGAATAGATTCTCCACAGGAGATTATCACATTATGCAAAATATTTTGTGACAATTATCGTGATATAAAGCAATAAATATATGTAGAGCAGCAACTATTGCATTAATGATAATTTATGAGAACTAATAAAGGAAAAAAGAAAAAACTTGCCCGGAGGAAATCTTTTGAAGGAATGGGTTTTTCCAAGACCATAAAATTTATGATAACGGATGGAAATACATTCAAGATATTGTATCAAATGTTTCTCCTTTTATTAAAAAACAAAATGATCGTTTAAGAAATTCATTTAGTTCATATTTAGGAATTACTAATTTTGTTGTGGCAACTAACCAGTTATATTTATTTTCCGCCATATTTTATTCGCCAACAACAATCTTTCTTAAAATATAACAATACAAAAGAATTTTGTAAACAAAATATTTGACAATGGATGTTACTTTACTCTGTGATATTATACAAATTTATTTTACAAAATATAATTGATAAAGATCTTCGATAGTATTATACCCGCTATAATACTGTGGCTCGTCAGTAGATCGGAGAGTTGCGTAACAGCGCAGTGCGCAGATTCGCCTCCTACTTCTCAACTGCTCACCTAGCCGCGCGATCGTGAGTTGAAAAAGAAGTAACCGTCGGAGATTGAATGCTGTTATATGTATTTCAATATTTTAATAGTCTTAAAATACATTTGTAAGACATATTAAGAGAATATTTAAATATTTTAGAATAGGTTCCATTTCACCATGTAATCAGCGCAAAACTTTACAAGGAAAGTAATTACATTATTCAAAATCGTCTTCATTTGTGTTCTCTATATTTTTTTCATCTTACAAACTTTTCTCTGGTCTCTTAGTTGATAGATATGTAGTTCGTTTCTACAACCACATGGCGATGCGTGAAAACAATTTATTCTTAGCAATTTCTGCAGAAGGTTTGTTTGCATTTAAAAGTTGACTTGTACTTGACAGCTTGGCATAGTTATTTGCTTTGAGAGATTCTGAAAGTCCCCATTAATATACGAATAATATGAACTGAATTAATTACTACCGCACTATAACGACGAACAAGCTACTAATTACGTGCATTCCAACGCATCTAGCTGCATATGGCGAATAACTATTATCTACCGTTAATTTATATGATGTTATAAATTATTTGCGCAATTATCATAAATGTATGGTACCCGCGTACTATGTTTCTTACACGAACGTATACAATTAAATCCAAGAACTAGATGAAACTGCAGTGGTTTAGTACTTAGTAAACACCTTACGTATTTTTTTTAACAAGCTCTCTCTTATTAATTTTATAAATTTATTTGGTTACCTTTCAAAGCTAACATATCGTGCATACCTCTTACAATAATGTATATTACGTTGGGCCCAAAATTACTTGCTTGCTTTCTTCTTCTTATTTTTTAAATAAAATTCCCTGAGTAAAGTTGAATATTTAACCTGAAAGAAAATTTAATTGTAAACCTAAGCTTAACGCATGTAGTTATACAGATATTAAAAATAGATGTAAACTATAAACATTTACATAACAGATTACAAGTTTTTCCAATCATTTTTTTTCAAAATAAATACACAGTTATGCAGTATTTTCTATAAGTGTTTAACATTTCTATAAGTATCTAATAGAAAAATAAAACATTTTCTTGGCTCCTTGTTTTTTACTTCTAAAAATTCTTTTGTATTTGAGAAATTAATGATATGATTCCCATCCTGAAGAGTGTGTTCGGCCACCGCGGATTTGTCTGTTTTGACCTAAATGGCAGTGAGGCTTATGATTTATGATCATTTTAAGTTTCTTGATTTTGCCGCTAGAATGGGCAGAATCTTATACATATGTGTGAAGAAGTGGTATTAACATGGGGCTGAAGGAAGTTTGTTAGAAGACTATTAGACCTATAGAGACCTCTGGCTTGTGTGTTTTAGGAAAGCCATACAACCTCGCGGGAAAGGCTTCAGATTTGATGAGACCGAGTTGCTCGTGTGCGGGGATCTTTGGGTTTCTGATCGGATATGGCCAGTGGAATCATGGGGAGCTTTGTGTAATTCTCTGGATCGAGAAAGCTCTCGATGTTTTGAATATAATTCCCGTAATTTAACACAGTAGTGGCATTCCCTTTGTCTGCTGTGGCCACGATGTTTTTAACCGCATTAAAACTCTTCATTGCCGATCGCTCTTTGTTCGTGATCTTGCTCTTTGGCGGTTTAGCGCGTTGCAAAATCCTCGAGGTTTCGAGTCGTACTTCCTCAGCGGTGTCCACCGCAAGGCCTTAGATGTTGGACTCGATGTTGGCAATAATGTCTTCCACTGGCAGGTTTTTAGGGATAATGGCAAGGTTTCCCACTTTCAGATTTCTTCTGTTGTTAGCTTTTTGTCCGAGAGGTACCTAATCGTTGCACTGGATTCCGGACAGGGGTGCAGCGATCGTATTTCTTACTCTGATATCTCGCGTTTACTAACATCCTGGATATTACTGCTACCGATAGTACTGCTGAAGTTGCAAATGTAGCTCGTATAGCTGGCTATCGTCGAATGTCAGTTCTTTCCGTGTTTGGTGTACTCTTCCCTGCAACAAGGCACGTAAATGCGGTAAGCTGCTGAGATACGCAAGTTTCGCTTTTGCCTGTTAAAAGTACTAGGCATCATTTCAGGGCTAAACCAAAAAAATGACATACAAGTGGAAACTTGAAACTTTTATAATTATGTAACATGCTATTAGTTACAGTCATCGATCTAAAATATATTTACTATCATTCTAATTCTACTTTAAAACGATATTTCAACTTTTCCATTCCTTCCGTGTTTCATTTTGAAATGATCTTAGTGTCCAAATAGTAATGTAATGGAAGAATTAATTGTGGTAATAAATATAATTGATAATTTCTTTCTTCATTCACTGTAAACCATAACATTGTTATGTTGTGGTTACATATTTGGCGGAGGTGCCGGCTAATATGTAGTTTACCAGATAATTATAGTACTAAGTAATAATACAAAGAAAAATAATTTCTTGACGTCAAGAATGATTATTTTTTTCAGATGATTATTTTGCTTTAAAGTATATATAATTCACTTTAATTGCGTTCTAATTCTGCCTTTGTTAGCCAGTAATTTTTTTTATACGTATGCATTTTAATATTTAGATTTTGTGTGGATATACATATATTACGATTACACTGAGCTAGCATCATACTTGATGTACGTATACACAAACATACGGTATAACAACAATTTGTATGTAACTCATTAATTTATTTATAAGTCGCATCGTGCTAAAGCCGGAGAACAACGGACGATATATGTATGTATGTACAGCGGGCATGTGCGCGAAGTTATTTGTTAGAAGCGCGTTGTGTAGTTAATATATGCTTTCGAAATGCATGACAGACAAGAATTCCATCCTGCGATATTCTCGTATAGTAAAGAGTGTCGACCCCGAGTTACTGCCCCGTCTAAATATAACGGGCGTCATAGACACGTCGCGCGACCAACTCGCACTTAATTGGACTCTTGGCTTCTAACTTAATACTAAATCAAAACAAATTAATTTAACATTCGCCGATAGGGAAAATAATTACTGCAAGGAGATCGCGCGGCAACAGGCGTTTTATATAATAATTGATACGACAATTTTGCTTATTTTGCTAGTAATCAATTTGACGGAAAATGCGAACTAGATTAATACATTTTAAATAGAAGGCAGTGCTTATAAATGTTCACTACTTTTCGAATTATTTTTTCCAAGCTTTCGGGGTATCTGTTATTGCTTATTCAAATCTTATGAATTGATATTAACAATGTACATAAATTACTAGTTTAGTCGTGCAAGAAACAAATATATGAGTTAAAAATAAACTGATCTAAGCATTATAAACAATTAAGCATAATTGTTTATTCTAAGATAAAACGCAATTTCAATCTGTTTATTACTGGTGCATTTACAAGTTATTTAGTGCAATGTTATAAGTGAAAGGAAAATCGATTTATGGAAATCAATTACCTAAATTTTCCGGTCGTAAGGTTCAAAAGTGTTTCTATATATTCTTTTGAGAGTTTAAATTAAATTAAAAATAAATATGGAATATTTACATTTCTCGAGAATTGATGTGAGAACAGGAAAACTAACCCTAAATTGCGAGGTTTTAACACAATCTCAAATGTGTACGCGTACTCAAAAATAAAAAAGGTGATTTAAGCACAAGACATAGAAGAGTAGTACTCTTTGCCAAATACGTGATAGTACAACCTTAATTTGAACTACGCTGAGAAGTTGCGAGAGTCCCATGACTCTTCGCGATAGCTATTATTTGCCCATGGTCAATTAGGAAATACCCATGGAATTACAATTTTTTTATTAAATTTCGCTTGGCTACCTCTATTCTAAAGTTCTAAACGCAACTAAGAGACTGATTCTAGATTTTCTAAACTTTTGGCATTACTGACAACTATAGAGTATTAACTTTTCCTAACGGACATGAACACTTCTTAACCGGTAATATATCTTATGATATTTTGACCGACATACAAACGAATTTATTATTTGCCTGCTTAGGAGAAAATATTCCATTAATATCGAATAAAGAAAATGAACAGAAGAGCTGTTTCACTAAGATCATCGCTGTAGGGAGCCCTAATTTTCTAACATTCCTGCAATAGAGAGAAGGAACCTGAGGCTGTAAAATTGGCTGCAAACAGAGAAAGAGGTTGTTGAACAAGTGGACATGGATTCAGTCAACTGACCGCATTGTATATAGCACTAAAGGCTACATTCGATGTTATAGTTCTTAACATTACTTACAGGATTGTCTGCTAATATCGAACTAATTATAAGTATATTTACAATAAATTATGAGTTAATAGAAGTTGTATTGTGTTTGACAACAAAGTTAAGAATATTCTTACTTATTCTGTTTATTGTTATTATTTATGTGACGACAGTTGTTTGGAATGTGCACTATAAATCTGTTTATAGTTTATACTTTTAAATTACTAATTATAAATAACTAATTATACTCATCATGACTTATTATGAATTATGAATCAGCAAGGATTTGCTTGGTCGCCTGAAGGAAATAGATTAACTACAGCAAAACTTGAATAGGTTCGCTCTTTTCAGCATCCATAGCAGTATACGTTAGTGTTAAAAAGAATTAAAGTTACAACTAACGTTTAAGAGGTTGTCGGCCGGCGTCTCCTACATATCTCATTGAAAGTAAAAGTCCCTCTAGTGGTAGAAACCTCGATTTCTAATAAAATTCTTTCTTCTGACCTATCTTTGGAACGCGGGTGGTAAAAAGGTAATATGCCCAGCCAACGATAGTAGTGGGGAAAACCCACTAGTAGTAGTAGTTTTCTTGCGAAATTAAATGCTTTTATGAAATATATAAATACATGCACTATTTTTTGGGAAATCTTTTAAAAGGTTGTATCATGCGTGGCGGGATACTAATACGCAAGTATAATTATTGACTACCAGGAAGTCGTGCTTAATATAGCAGCGCTCATATTAGTTTCGAAATAACAAACATTTTTTTTAACGAATAACCCACATGATTGATTTCTGAAATCTATTATTTAGGAATTCTTCTAAAAACTTTACTCTATACTTCACGACGCTTCTTAATCGAGCGTTTCCGGTAGCTATACTAAACAAAAGAATCAGAAATGCGTAAACGAATTATTTACGGTATATTTTTTCCGATTCATTAACAATGAGTAAACCGCTACTAATCTGTCAACTGGGGAAGCAAAAAAGATCATTTATTAAGATTAAAATAATTATGTTTGCGAATTAAATGAACCAAGATAATTTCTGAAGAACGTACGCTCCGTTAGGTTAATGTTGCAGGCGTTTTAGTAATTGTTTTACCGCATTTGCCTTTGTTTTATTTCGAAAGTGCTCCGGAATATGTTGTAAAATTACGAGGATATAGAAATTTGTTTACTGAATTTTGCTTATTATGCTTACAGCTGATGCAAATTAAGTGCGCACCATTTGCTGGGTCCGTTATTATTGATTCTACAACGTTAGTTACAGAGAAAAGTGTTAAGTATACGTAGGTATAAGATCTTACATACATCTGCATAACATGAAATTAGTACGTTATTTATTGTTATATAGGCATCCGAGATTGAGTAGGCTCTATGTTTAATTCTGAACAAAAACAATTAAAATTTCAATTAAAAAATAATCATACGAAATGTTCAAAATTCTCGCCATTGTTAGTTAAACATAATTGACATGGTTTGGCGATACTTTGGACTACTCTACGCAATAATACTAGTATACGCCTCTAGCACTGTAATGTATAGCTCTCTAATATTATTATGAAGGTCAAGAGGCGCTAGATCTCCTCAATCTGGTTAGCCAGCGAACATTCGCCCTGGTGGCTCAACTCAATCAATTAAACAATCTACAGCGGGTCTTGAATTGTGGCCTGGGCAGCAATCTTGTTACTAATATAACCCAATCCCGTCTGTCAAAAATAGGTCCTTAACTTACCATTATTATGATCTTTTTTCTAATAAATTGTTTTACGTACTTTTAACGGGCTTTCTCAAAGTTACATACGGCTGCTAGTCACTTAAATGTCTTTATATTTGGTTGTTTTCTTTCTAGAAAATTAGTTAAATAAGTTTAAGCAGCAAGACTGGAACCTTTACAACACTAGATTAATGTGCAATACATATTATGCACTAAATAGTTCCATATAATTTTGTGGTTCCCCCATATATATTTAGTAACGATAATAGTTGGAAAGTACCTAGAATATCACAATGTTTAGATAAATAGAAATATCCTGATAAACGTATGAATACGAACTTTTAGACATCCTAAATAGTTTATTTAGAGCTAAATATTTACATATAATTTCAAAATATATCTGTTAATATATTCCAGGGCAAAAAAAATAAAAATAAATTATTATTATTATTATTATATAGAGATGAGGTTGTCAAACCGAGCAATAGGTAAGAAAACGGGGTGGTCCCTCGCCTCATCAATATTTTTTTAAGGTTAGGTAATTCCTACGGCAAAGATCACGCTAAAAAAGGAAATCAAAAACTAATGCGAGCGCAACACTCATCCAAAATTCGGTTTGCCTCTTTTGGCAAGGTGACTGCACAACAAAGAAATTTAATGTGATAATAAATTGTGATTTGAATTTACCAGCATCTAAGAGACGTGTGAAATCTGCGATAACGAGGTGTTAGAATGCGATTCTAGCGTCAACACTGTCGAAGTTGATAGACAGTATGAAGAACACGATTTTTGCCGACCCATTCTTTAGGATCCTATGTGACATAAAAGTCATTAGGGAGGAAAAACAGAAAACGTGCATTCAAAGCCCTGTACGTTTTCTTAGCCGTCTGAAGAACGATGTAAATGATACCCAGTTGTACATATCCTTCTGCCTAAGCAACTTTTTTCATTCAATCAACCAGTTAAATAACGACGTCAATGCTATTACAATTGCTAGTACAACCTATTAAAGATATATTATTTTAATCTTAACATTATAAGTCATATTTTATTATTTGGAGAGAAAAAGTCTGTGAATGACAATAATAAAATTTCATTTGATAACTATTGTTTTGGCTTGATGTAATACCTTGATGATGATGACTTACTTCTTCAACTTCAAGTGGCTTCATGTGGCGAGTGCGCACATAAGGCGGCGCTTTAGGCCTTTAAAATCATAATTTGAACCTTTTCCAGGGCTTTCGGTATTCGTAAGCACCATCGCGCATGCCGTACAGGACTTAAGGTCGGGTGAGGTATTTCTTCTGCCACATATAGAGGTTATTTCCCCAACAGTAGGTAGACAATGATCCTGTGGATCTCCATTTTAGTCCACGCTGTAATGAAATCAAATGAAAACCGGATAAGAAAATGTGATTTTTTTACCTTACCTTCACGTGTACAATATACGATTGACGTTTGGTCCGTTTCTTTTAAGTCACTCTGTGCAAGCATAGAAGCTCCTCTCTTAGCATTCTTACAAATTGGTCGTTAAGCGCGGAATGTGTTAGAATAGGTCTAAAGTAAAGTCGGTGTTTATATCAAATATGAATGTATGTGTAGGTATTACATATTTTCTTTTTCTAATAAAACGTGTTGCGTGAATAAAACTGATGTTGAAAATAGCTACATGCATGTATAAGAAATCGGATTCCACCGTTAAGTCCGAACGAGCAAGTCGTTAAGTGAGTCTCCGCGCAGAAATGTTTTGTTTGCGTTGACTGTCGGAAATCAAATAAAGCGAAGACTACCTAACCACGCACTCGGCTGCTCGCTGTCGGTTTATTGGTTGAAGTTGGAATAGTGAAGTTAGTAAAAAAGTATTTCTTTATTCTGTTTAATAACGACAACATATCAATTTATTTAACACAGCAACACATTTACAATAAACTGAGTTTAATTGTGTCTGCAACTCCGATTTAATAATTGCAATAATATATACTTATTGGTAAACGATTGCTCTTCGTAATAAGAAAAAGAAAACTGTTTCGAAAAATTACCATTCTCAAAGGCACAATCTTCGTAGTCCGCCGTGATTTCTCAGCGTCTGATGTGCAATTCCATTGAACGTCCTCATTGACAATACAAACGTCTTTAATATATATATGTATATATATGTACATTTTACAACACGAACTTAAACTATAGAGATCGATATGAAAAAATGACAGCTATTTAAATGGTAAGAGTATAATTAGATAATTAGCATAGTTGTGAAGGTATTTATATAAAATATCAAGGCAGTGCGGAGAAAATTTATCTACCGATCGTTCGTTTTTGTGCTACAATTAATCGAACATGTGCAAACCGCAACAGGTCGCGTTATGTAGGAAGTGTCTCGACGATCTATGCGCTTTCCTTTCCTCAATACATCGGCATTAGCATATCGAGATTACCACAGTTATTTGGAAAGTGACGGTAGTTATTATTAATTTATTGAATTTATATCGAATCCCATGCGAAAATAACAAGTGCTGGACGTCCATGCCAATCTGCCTATTCGTAACGTATTCGATATTTATTCATACAGAAAAGACGGAGACAGATTTAATAAAAAGATTAGAAACGTCGTTAATAACACAAATAACGAAATACGTATAGGTTTTTAAGCGTGCGTTGTTTACCTCTGTGTGTGTATGCCTACTGTTATTAAAATTTTCTAGATTAATGTGAACGAGAGACTGGTATAGATTTTCTGGAATTGAAAGTAAACAAGTAGAATTCGATTTTGTAACTGGCAGTGTGAGGCACGTATGTGCTGTAACTAGAAATAAGAAACACAATTACGAATTGTTTATTTTGCCAATACAATTTGCAATATTAGACTATTAAGCGCTATTTCGATTATGAAAAACAAATACACAATAAATTGAGGAGCTTGATGCAACTGTACGTTGGCTAATATCATGGTGTAACGTATCCATAAGTGCAATTGCACAACTATCCGCATAAGAAAACAGTTTCCCATTATATTATGTTATACGTTAGATCTCGACTAAAATGAAACATAGGCAGAAGCATATGTATGAACGAATGGCGCCAGAAAGCGTTTCACAATTACTGAGGTGTTTATTATTATAATTTGTTAGAAAAACGAGTATGTGCGAAAATTGTAAACCAGCGGCAGGGGTTACTCGAAAAAGTTTAATTATGTTAAATGGAAATCTCAGAAATGTGCAACAATAAAATTCAAATACAAATGTAAATACTTTGCATTTTCAAGCGAATAGGTATTTGAGAACCGTATACTAAATTCCGTCTCCTGTAGTGTTCATCTTATTAAAGTGAATACCAAATCTCCAGAGAGAAACAAACACTAATGTACCGTCACACCCTTCACACCCAAATTATTTGATTAATTTGTAGTGAACATTGTTCCGGTAATTCGTGGATTCCCATTGTCAACTGTCGGAACGAATAATATGAGAAAAAGCTTTTAACTCTAACGTGCCTTGTTCTATCCTTATTCTGAAATATCTTTCACCGCCTATATATCTTAAAACATGCAATAAGAAGGAAATGTTCTGAAAACCTAGACATGTGTCCGTTCTGTATCGATAAATCCATCAGAGATGAGTGACTAAGTGAACCCTTTCTTGTGTTGAGTGGATTTGCACTTTGTTTTATATCTTCATAAATGACTTTGTAAGCGTCTAATTCTTGCCACAGAGTTTGTTGATTAATTTGAGATTTCTTAATCTAATATTATGTTCGGTTTCGTTTACGTGCCGTTTCGTACTTTAGTTACGGAAGTAGTGCCAGTGATTTTTAAATGATTTCATTGTTAGGCAGGAGTTGATAAAAGTAAAAAAACTGAAAAAAATAATCGATACGAATAGTTTCTGACTAGACTCTGAGAGCTCCTGAAAAATGTTAAAAAAATAGTGCCGTAAACAATGGCTTTGTTGCCTGCAGTCAATGTGAGACATTGTTCATACTGCGTTTAAGAATAATATTTTTATTATTAGGGTACAAAAAAAGAATTGTTTCATCGTCAGGCGGATTGCGTTGATTATTAAAATTATGTTATAAAAAGTAAGAAACATCACTTTTATTATCATATTAAAAAGCTGAAATATTGTAAACTTGTTAAACAAAAATAAATATGAAATTTATTAGTCCCTACTTTTAAGCCTAGTAGTTTTAATAATTATAAATATTAGAAGAAAAATACGTTGGTTTTTGGAAAGTTTTGTAATTCACTGAGAATTTCTTGGTACATTCGATGAACGGATTAAAAGGTGCTATCTTCATGAAAGTTTTACAAGAGGTTCAAGATGGATCTTTGATTGAAACTCATGATTGAACTTGATTGAACTCAAAAAAATAATAAATATGTGTCTTGGTGACATTTTAGATAATAAAAAAAATATGAATGAAAAATATCATTGTTAAACCTAAGCTTCTCACAATCTTTCACTGTGTATAACAATATTAATAATATATTTTTTTTTTATTTTAAATTAAATGCCAATATGACCTGAGTATCAATTTATGTAAATGAATGAATATAATATTGTGCAGATCGCATGTAGATTGCATTATTAGATTTTCAAAAATTATTACGTGCCTGCACATAAAAGAAACGTACTGGCCCAATTTTGCGTTTGCGATTTCAAAAGTTTCGGCTCTGCGTTAAATCAGGGGTTTTCTACCCCATAAAACCATATGCGATTTTGTAAATTGCGGACATCTTGTCCTGTTTGTCTTACGAGTTAACTCTAGGAGTAGGAAATTCACTGAATTTTGTTATATAAGGAAAATAATATTGAAATAAGAAATAGGAAAATTTTAGTAGCGTTTAAGAATAACAACAGAATAATTGGTTGAATTCTTAGTATTTATTATACGTAAATGTACATACGGTATTGCTACAATATCACAAGTCAGTAAAGTCATCCAAGTAGTCATTTATACCATATATATATATATACATATATGGTAGGCCCCTCTAGTAGTAGAAAGCTCGATTTCTAAATCCCATTTCTAGCGTATTATCATTGGAGTGTGAGTGGTACAAGGATACTAGGAGTCCAGCCAACAACGGTAGTGATGAAAATGGGTAATCAGTTCTTTTGTATTTAATCCTTTCTTTTTCAAAACTTCTAAATTAATGTAAAATCTTTCTACAACAAGACTTAGTGTAAATTTATATTAAAATGTAATTTTGTCAATTAATAATCGTTCAGTTCGTCATCATCAAAATTCTCAGTAAAGTTTCACGTTGTATTAGATGTGGTGCAAAATGTCATCAATGAGGATAGAATCTCAACTTCGATTGCGCCCCTGCATCTTCCTCCATCAAAAAAGTAATAGTTCCAACATATATTTCGACGTCAATATATGTTAAGTAGTACAAAATCATCAAGGTGGAAATGAAATAATTACTAACGCATTAAAACAATTGTGTGGAGTGACGCTAATTTTTATATAATCGACTTTGGATCAGGTAAAAATGTATCTGAGGTAATCTAATAACCTAATAGAAAGACGGTAATATGAAAAATTCAAATTGGAATTCAAGAGCGAGTTAAAGTTGTTGAGTTCAACAATTCAGTTGTTGAGGTTTAAATAGAAGCGCATAAACATAGTGTTTGTGAAGTGGAATCTCTCTTTGCAAGATTAGTTATTGTTTGAATTTCTAATATCCGTATAAAATTTAATTTATCAATGCTAAATTTGAGTGGTTTAGAGACATTCCCAAACTGGGCGATTTTCAGTTTCATCAAATAATTTCAAAAATGCACAAAATTTCGAGAGTTTTTCTATTTTTCCCCACGTAAAGCATTTGGCAATTTGGTGTCCGTAAGTGTAAGGATTTGAAAATATCAAACATTTTTAGTCAAATAAGATAAGTCGAATAATTCCCAGAAATCGTAACAAAACTCACTCATCGCTCTCAAAATTCTTTAAATAAGTTACATATTATCAACACTCGTGCTTCTTTTATTCTTTAATGCTGTTTAACGTCGCAAGTATTTGTTAGAGTATAAGCGCAAGTATGGGAAAAGAATCTATCAGCTGTACAGCAATAGCAATCGGAGATAAATTATGTAATGCCTGAGATAATCGCATCCCTGTTTTATGATATTATCGTTATTATGTTTATTTAATCTAAGCTTTTCGTTTATCATATGCCAAATAGTATTTTACGATAATAATTACGTTTAGCTTCATTAGTCAGCCTATTGTAATACTTTTTCAATTCTTTGTATCCATGTTTGTCATTGTCACTGCCAGAATTTTTCCATAGCCAATACTTATATTTTAAATTTTGTCCTATGTTAATTATTAGATCAGTTACCTATGATTTATATGTATTCCTTCTTTTACTATATATTATTGGACACATACCAGGACAGTATATTCATAAATTCACAGAACATACCATTGACAGTAAGTTTGAAAAATTGTCTGTCAATATCATGTTCCGCGACGAAATCAATCCAATACCTACTCGAGTTCAAACTGCCGAAAGAGTGCCTATTAATTTACTTAGAAAACAAGTTTTTCTGTGTTCGGTTCGCTGGTTATCGATCGCTGTATATATACAGAAATACTTTCTAAGATATATATTATGCTGTAACAAACATTTTGCAATAATTAAGACATTTTTTTTTGTTACAATGCCACAATATTAGTGAACCGGAGCTCTATAGTCATCTATAGAATAGTTATCTACTGGGATGAAATCAAAAAAAGTCAGACGAAAGTATTCAAACCACCTTCTACAAGAACAGCAAAGATAATGTTATCTATTAGTCAAAAGATTTCCGAATACTACCGGAATTATTATAGTTTACATCGAGAGGATCAAAATGCTCTGCTTATAAACTGATGCTCTTTATATCAGATGCTGAAGGGATAGTGCGACATTTGCACAATTATAAAACTTTATTTCGCAGACCAATGGTTTGAAACAAGTCAACACAGTACAAAAGAATTGCCTACCTATATGACTGTACGTAGTAGTAAGAAATATATCAAGAAAAAATAGGTCACTTCTCATAACAATATATATGAGCTCCGCCTCGTAGCGTTATAATAATCTCCAGAATCTTTTACAACCCCTTTTAAAGTAAGCATTCTTGTCTTGGGAAGAATGAGAAAATGGCGAGGGAAGATAACTAATAACTCAAATCTGACATATAAATAGATAAATATAAATAGGTCAAGAACGGCTACTAATTCTGACTTTTGGGCAGTACACCACAGTATTTCTAACAGAAAAATATGCTGTACACTCCTGCATTTGGAGAGTCTGTATCGATAACTTCAAAAGAGGGTGACTTGTATTCTTTCTGACAGTCAGGTCTGACAGGACAGTCAGGACAGCCTTGAAAGCATTATATAGTTACTAAACAAGTATGTGAGTGTTTGTAAAAACCTTTAGCCATTAGGTTTTTTCAGAATGGATCTATTTAAGCAGAATAAGGTTACCTTGATGTGAGTGCCAAAGCACTAGAGTATAGTGGGCCAACTGGAGACCTCTCCCCCCTCGCGCAAGAAGTGGGAAAAGATTTTAAGTAAACTTTCAGAACCTCAATTGGGTTTAGCTGTAATCGCGAATGCAGAGGGGTAAATGCACAGGCTGCTGACATATTTGCATTAAGCAGAATTCAACTTAGAGCAGTAATATACCTTTTAACAGAACACATTGAGAACTACACATTGAAATTTATAAATGTGAGCCTTTACGCTTCATCTACTTCACAATGAAGATGAAGAAACGGTCTTTAATATTATTTTCGAATGCACAGCGTTAAGGCAGCAAATTCATTTGCTTTGCACAGCACAATTGACATACCATCGGAAAAGAAATATTATATGGGTTATTAAATCTGATGGAAGGAAGTAACTTGTTTAGGTAAAACTGAAACCGATGCAAGATTAATAGAATATTGGAATCATTGGGTCACGATGTTAAAGATGATATAGATTTTGTCTTGTTTATACCAACAATCAATCAAGCAGAACGTCTTTAAAACCTACTGAACTGAAAAATCAATATGGCAGACTAGTTCTAAGGCTCATTTAATCCCTGTAACTAATTTGAAATGTATTTAAAGTGTTGTCGTAATAGAGCAGTGGCTACAGGCACTGGTGACTGTGCTCATGGTAATAAGTCGAACTAAACCATATTGATAGTTGGTCTTCATAACTCGTTACTCACGTGTTTTGGTTTCCCCGAGGATCTCCAGTCTTCAAATGAATAAAAGGAGCATGACGGTTCATTACGTCTACATGTCCATGTATCTATTTATTTAAGCTTTTTATAATTGGCTGCATGAATAAAGGGATGCATAGTACATTATTACATATTTGTTTTTAATTAATTTTTATACATTTAATATGTTACTAATATATTCTTCTTTGTTCTTATACATATACGCCATCGTTAGACAAACAAATACATTTGCGCAATATATGAAAAGAGACATAGGAATGGTTGAATATTACTAACAGAGAGGAGGCAGGATTGCGCATTATATTATGAAAGAAAACCCAAAATGCAACGTCGAATCGCTGTGGAAACTAAACCCGGACGTCAGTTGCAGCGCTCGCGGACATCGCGAGCTCCGTTTCGCGGTGTTTCCGGCGCGCCATCCCCACCCTTCTTTCGCTCACTACCGCCTTCGCTAAACTACCCTCCCTTGTCCCGCGCGCCTGCTACAGCACCTCGGTCGATATATTGCATGTAGTGACAGTAGTTTTTTCGCTTTACGATAATTTTTCATTCCTGGCCTAGAGGATGGGCAACGTTACCTCGATGCGACGTTGCCGTAGTGTAAAGAAGGACGGGATGACGGTATGATGGTGGTGGTGGTGGGGTGGTAGCGGCAGCGGCGGTGGTATGGAGGCCGTAGGATCGATTTTTACGAGCTGAAGACTGCGTCTGGGTGTCGATATGGGAACACTGCAGCGCAAAATTTTCTGTGCACTCTCTTCCCTCTATAGTCTAGCCCGGGTTAGACCCATCACCCCTTCCATGCTTCTAATTATACGATGTGATACGAACCTATAAACCGGCTATGTCACTTGAATAAATAAATAAGTTACGTATGTATTAACAATCTTGGAAATGTGTACAGGGTGATTTATAATAGGTGTATCTTGTTCGGGAGATCATTTAAACCAAAAAGTGTTCTGCGTATATATACATATATACATATGAGTCGTGAACTCTTTCAGCAATTTAGAAATTATTATATGAGACTTTTAAGATGTAGAAAGGAAAATAACTACTAACCTTAAACCTTGCTTTTAGCGAACATAGCTACTTGAATATACTTCTAAATTTTTGAATTGGAATATTTAACTAATCACTGTTAGTATTGGAGGATATCGCCACACAAGATATTTGGACGAGTTGGGCATAAAATTACCAATACAATTTGTGTTGTTTGCAATCATTGTTTAATTGGGTACGCAATAAATGATGATTTGTGTTTTTTTTTTTGACTTTCTTGACATACCGTCTTCTTCATCTTCATCTTCATCATTTATTCTTCTTCTTCACATACAACATTATAACGTTAAAAGACACCGAGAATTTTGATGAAACGCACCAAAAGAGTTTTAATTAACGATAATGCGACTGACACTTACACTGGAGCTTGCTGTAGAAAAACCTCGTTTTTTTTAACAAAAAAGGGATGTATATAGAAAAGCAGTTAACATGAGCGTTTTCCCCAATTACTGTTGGCTGGACTTATATTATTTTTATTATTTCTCCGCTTTTCGGCTAAAAACAGGAATCTTGTTATAGGAATCGGGTTTTTTACCAACAGATGGATCCTTATTCCTGATAGGTGGACAATGAGATAACAAGAACTATGAATACGGAGAGCGTAACAACTAACTTCGTAGATGTTTATTTGCAACATTGTAATATACATATATTAATATTATTATTATTATGTACTAGGTGATATCTAACCTATGTTAAAAAGTCGAGTAACATATTTTTGAATAAATGAAATTGAGAATTTTCAAAATGAATGGGTTTACTCCAGTTTGTAATTTACATTAGGTAGTGTTGCCGTTTATGTTCAAAATTTTGGAGATAGCTTCATCCATAAACGTCCGTAAGAGTAAATGTTATTTCCCCGGCGGGAACATTCTGGCTACATTTCGGAACGAATTTCTTCTGTTGGAGATGGTAATACCATGCCTTTGAAAAATATTTACCGCGGAAACGGAGCTAATTACATCCGTATCAGATACAATTCTCCCCATAAAAATGCATATTACCTCCGTTGCATGTATGTATCTACTCGTACTGATTTGAAGTTGACTGTCTCTGTTATAAGAGAAGTAGCCATTACTAAGGAAAGATTCTATTGGAATTTCGGATGGAATTACATAAAAACCATTTCGTTATTTAGAGGTTTTACCCGGTTTACAGAGTAACTTCCTCAGTGACAGATTGGAAAAAGAAAGATGGCGCACATGAAGAATGTCACTTACTTGGAGGCAATAAATAAAAGTAATGCTCGCAATGATCAATAATTAGATAAATGTGGTCCGGTACTTAGGCACAGTGTATTGAAATTTAAACATGAACGCTAATATGTTTTAATCACCTTCAATAAGTGTAAAATATTAGAAAGAATTCTTATTGTTTACAACGCTGGACAGGGTTACCAGATAGGTATTTAAGTATTAAGATCGAATACGAACAGAGAGGAGTATGATCTTTCAGTTGCTTTAATATAAAGGAATGTAACAATGCATGTTATTGCAGTGAATTTATGAAATAAAGCTTTGCTTATTTACTTGTTTTGCAGGTAAGTATATTAAATAAGCGAGTCTAAAATAAAACGCTATTTATAAATACAGCCAATTTTGAATTATATATTCCTTTATGAATAATTCACTACTGAGTAGGTTGTATTTTATGACTTCATGGTATCATTCACTCCCTAATTTATTTTAAAGTAAATTGATTTTTGATATCTTAAATGCAATAAAAAATATTCATTTTAAAATCCTCAGCTATTCTTGAATTTTAACATGTTTACTTTGGTGATAGCTCTAGCGATTTATGATAAAAAATTCATTTTAAAAAATTATGACAACACTACTTGCATCAGTTATGAGAAAGTGCATGTTTATTCACTGACAATAATTGAAACCCGTTACTTTCTTGTTTTTGTTATTGTTATAAAGTTATGTAGTTGTTCAATGGGAAAAATGGCGAACAGTGCTATAAATAATATCCTTAAAATTAAATTTAAAGCTCTTCCATTAAGCAGAAAAGTAATAGAAAACAATTTAGGGGTCCTAGTGTTCTAACATATATGACGATGCCCATACTTTTACGTTGTATTTATCAAAGGATATTTATTTACCACTTCCCGATGTCGTATCTACTACTGAATTAGAAAGCTGCATATTTTCCCCGCTTTAATGGACAAACATTTGTTAAGAAACACAAAATTGCCTTGATGCTAACAATTAATAGAAGCTAAGTATTCACAGTATTGCAACTTGTTTTAACGGTTTTGAAGTATCTATCAATCTATCAATGGCCCGTATATTGTTCTCAAGTTTAAAGAACTTTATAACCGTTTGTACTGACGCATTATATTTTTACTTTAAAACGTTTTTAATTAACCAGAATCTAACCGAAATCTATATCTTTCGCATTTCTACATTTCTTCTCATTATGCTAGTTATTTAGATTAAAGGGTTGCCACCAATGATGAAGTGCATATCTAGTCTATAAATTATTTCATTTATATTATGTAAAAACCCTTTAAAATGGTAAAATTTGAATAATTTTCAGAATATCAAATATTTGGGCTGTAGCTTTATCAGCTATAACCCAAATATCTTTAATCTTATCGATTAAAGATATTTTATGTAATAGGTAGAATGTGCCAATGTATTTTCTTGAGAATTAAGAATTTCTAATTATGTTATCGAGCAAGTTAAAATGTAGACAATAATGTAGAGAATGGAATTTGGATGCTTCCGGAAAATCTAAGTTTCGTTAAGTTTTAATATAAGAAGAGATAGGGAAACTGTATGCTATAAACTAATTACTTGATTGCTAAGTTATAATATATATGCATGCCTCTATGAGTGTTCGTAATATTGACAAAAAAATTCCTAAAAAAGAAAAGATCTCAAGTTTGTTGGGCAGATCCTTGTTTCACCACTGAAGTTTTTGTTCTAACATTCTTTGTAAGTTGACTGTTTTATTTAAACATTTTACCTTTTCTACTTGAAACAAGGATTGGTTTACTTGTTTCGCATTTGCAAAACATTAACAGCCTCTTAAAGATACGAACCGAAACGATATATCTGATAAATATCTATTTCATGACATTATATACACGTTTAGACAACATATTTTCTTATAAAACACCCGAACGTTATTCCTAATTTTGTTATTGTTACTTTAGTTTAATCGACAATTATTATTTTCAATTAAAAATAATGTTTTACAATACAAATGCGTTGTATTATAATTCACTTCGATACACACCACCTATTGATATCCAGAATGCGTGAATGGAACAACGAAAATTGCGGGGTGGACGGAACGACGTGGATGATAGTGAAAAGGCGACCGTGCAGCGTTTAGAAGTTAGACGAGAAGGAGACCTTGGACGGCGTGACGGAGCATGTCAACGTCATCGTCTGTGCGTGCAATGTGCGGCCCGAAGGCGGTCTTAGTGGCATCTGACGTCAACAACGCGCTCTGCCCGGTCATTGACACCACCTGAATGAAGTGTAGGGATCCAGCGTATTTAACAGCCCGACGGCCGCCCGAAACGCTCGATTTGCGATTTCGAATCGTCCCGTCAGATGCCTTTTTTTGGTGTTTCGGAGAACAGTTCTGAAGCGTTCAAAAGCAAATTGTGTATACAAGGCATTAACAAAATAAACACGGCGACGCTTATATACTTTTATAGCTTTCACATTTAAAGAAATTATATCAACTTGTTTGTTTCAACCATTATACAAATCAAAGTATAAAGATTAACGATACAAACAATTAATATAAATAATTACTGTTAAAAAGAGTTATTCAACTCAACCTATTTTGTTTATTATGAATTTAAAAGTTTAAGATTACTTGGATTAATTGGGAAGTTAAGCTTAAAGAGTATAAAATATCCCACATTTAGCAGTTAATATTTACAGTACCACATATGATATAACATAGAGAAAGTCGCCTGTTAAAACAACAAGTTTAAATGATTTGTTGCTTGCATGCTTATATTAAGTCAGTTTAAAAATGTTAATGCTGCTACGGTTTATTTTTAATAATAATGTTATTTATTTACGCAATACTTTACGTATACATTTAAGTATTAAAATAAAAAAGTTATGCATTTAGTATCGATTTCCATAATTACATTTACACCCTTTACAGTACATAATCCTAATAATCAACATGGACCAATAAAAGCTCCCGCAATGACACTCTTCAATTGTTCCGGACGAGGTATCTATAGGTTCTAGTTTCACCAAATTTATCCGTGTAAATGGTGTTTTCGTATCTAGAACTGATTCGAAGGACAAGAAAGACCGTATGCCCACGTGTGAATGGACGACCTATTTTATTTGATAGACGTTTATTTATGAGCATAGTACAAATGGAATCTCTTCTGTTTGAAAAAGATATTACGACGTGTTAGTAAATCTTTTTGTGATGTACTTCTCTCCAAAAAAGTTCTATCAATTTTGAAAGAAAGGAATTTCCAAGACTTTCGATTAATACGATTCACGAGAATACAGCTATATATAGAATATCAAACTAACGCTGCATATTCAACTAGGTATACTTAAGCCATAAGCAAAATATAAGTACTTTAGAAATGCTATGTCTCCTGAAATACTTAGCGATGTGCTTAATAAAACTAAGAGACTTGAAAATATTAGAACATACATGTAATATATGCGCGTAGTAGTAAGTCAAACTAGAGTCAAATAAGAATTAATTTTTAAAAATAATTTTTGCTGGAAATCTATTTCACATGTAGTTTACATTCTTACCCATGGAATTGAAGATCTTAAAGGACATCTTAGAATCCCTGAAGATCCGAAAATTATTTTTTGCCCATTGTATGATATGATTCCTATGCAATACAATTTTTCATCTTATAAAGGTCTTATAAGGTGGTTATTAAAGTTCTGAGTGGGGATTCGAGCAGCCTCAAAGCAAACATGGTGCACGGACGGCTCAAGAATAGAAAGTATTGGAACAGGTATAGGTATTAGTGGGCTTAGCTTCTATCTTAAAACGTCTACAGGACTCCAGATCAAGATATATTAAGCAGAGATATCTGGCTTGAACTTGTGGATCATAAACAACCTCAGGATAGGGGTACGAGGCGCAACCATTACTATATTCAGTGGCAGTCATGGAGTTCTAAAGGCTGTCAAAGGCTATTCATACGAATCTGGACTTATTCACAAATGCATACACAATTCAAGGCAATTAGGACACAGAAACCACATAACTTCGCGATGGGCCCCAAACTATCAAGGAGTCGAAGGCATGCAAGATGATTAGAGCGGCGAATATGCTCTTCATCAGCCCTAATCCCCACTGAGGTCTATAAGAGAACCATATGGAGCAAGTAATGAGAGGACGATCAGAAGATCTCGTACCGGGAAAATGTTCCAAGATAAAAAGAGGTGAAAGCATTCATGTCAAGCTCACCTATGATAATAAAAATAGTGCTACCGTTCAGCATAGGGAATCTCAGATTACTGGCGAGATTTCTAATAGGTTGCACACCCCAAAATATTACCTATTCAATCTAGGAAAAGCTAACGATCAAATCTGTCGTTTATGCCGAAACAGCAGAACATATACTATGTAAATGTCTTGTCATCAGTTGCACTCGACAACAACATTTTAGTAAACTATTTCTCGCATCTACTGAACTGAAGAATGAAGATTCTAGAGGATTATTAAGGATTATTAATTGCTTTCACCTATTCTAAACATTTAAGGCACAATAGCAATAGTTTAAGCCATTGTTCAATGACACTAATACTATTACAATAATACCACCATGGAATTAACATGCGATGACCGTGGGAAATTTTCCAGTAAATGTGGAGTGTTATAAAGTAATTAGTTTCAAGTTAAACAAAAATAGTTTTGAGTTATTATATGATAAAAGTAATAACAATCAGAAATGTTCAATCGGAAAGTAATCCGTTGGTTTATTTTTGTTCGCGCAAAATCTAATTCCCCTTTTCTATTTACACCATTAGTAAGAAGCTTTTTCTACCTTTCTTACTTGTAAACCTAATTCATGCAATCTACTTCGTATTGTTTTCGGTGTTACACATTTCCCGGTTCTTTCTTTTGGTACAGTGACATTGAATTGCATTGAAATTTAATTGAAACAAAATTTAACTCAGAATTTATGGAAAAAATACGGATTGGCTATAATCCACTGCTACGAATATGAAAAAATCGAAAGCGTAGTACTAATACATTTTTTATTATTGTTTATGCGAACATATCCTCGTACAATATAAATTGCGTTGAAATTTATAAACTTTATTTACTTATCAACAACTTACCTAATGTATTCTAATTCAAAAATTACATTTAACCCTGTAGATACTTTTTGCAGGAAAATGAAAATAAACGTTTGAGATTGACATTGACTACCTCTGTGCGTAAACCTATATTACAGCTACAAGTATTACAGGTTATACTTTGCATGTGGGCATTCCTGATATCAATGGTATCAAAGTTTTTTAATAGGACCTCGGGATCATAGCTCATATGCCTCAATGTTAGATCTAGCTATTACATTGGGATCAACTTTGCAAAACTTAAAGTGTCAACAGGGATACACATTTCACATCCCGAGACCTACCGAAGTGACTAACAACACGAAAACGGCCAATGTCTAGGTTTTTTATTTCGTACTAAATGAATTCCTTTAGAAGTTAGTAAATACTGTTTTTAATTTGATTAATTATAGATAATTATACTTTTAATTATAGATAAAACTTAAAATTGAAATTCTTAAATGTTTCTTTATTCAGTTTACACTAATTACAACTCATTAACGAGGCGGCATAGATTCTTTGGAAATGCAGCCGGATTGACGAAAACGTATTAAAGTTATTTATGACTTTTAGAACAAGCAAAAAGTTTATAAACAACATATTTTCGCATAAATCTATAATAAAAAAATAGCTTTTTTCTCTTGTAAAAGCCTATAATATAGTTTACTCTTTTATATTTGAATCACTACATCAATCATAATTAATGGGTTGTATCCGGTATCAAAGCACTTAAATTACGTCAAAATAGATATTAGTATAGGCAAAATGGTGTTACTAAATCGTATATCACAAAAAATAATAATGTTTAATAATTTGTTAGCTACGTGCCTTTAGTTAAATTTAGTTGAAGTAATCCTGCCTTTTTGGTATAGCCAGAAACGATAATCAAATTTCAAGATGCGCCATGTTTGAGAACTTGAACAAACATTTCAAGACAGTGCAACCCTAAAGACCGCGTTCGATCTCTCAGTGGCGGCCCAACAGGCTTTAACTTAAAGCTTGACATAAGTCTTAGCGTGTAAAATGTTCCATGGCTTTGTTACTTTCATCAACTTGCCGTAAAGGATGAAATACAGTTAATTATTCTCTAACGTGTAAATGGTAACTCCGAATTGTACCGAACCCATTGAGAAAATTTGATCCTAATTGGATATAAACGTACAGTGCTTAACTCTGCTCAGTCAGTTGCAGATCCTCTTACCAAGACGCCAAATTTGGCGTCACGGCTAGGTTCCCTTTTTCGAAATTTAACGTTAATAAATTCAAAATTCTAATTCATCTTCGCAGTACAGGAATTATAGTATTGGATCGGTTAAATTTTCCCAGCATTTATGGCATCGTGTTTAAGTGTTTGGCTCTTGAGTGTTTCAATTAAAAATAACTAATTCGTATATGTTCTTCGCTACTGAATTCTGGAGTCTTATTTTTACTTATTTTAAAATCATTTTCTCCATTGTTCAATTCCAATGGATAATCTTCTAACGTAACTTGACATGTGACAAGTCAATTCCTGAAACTAAAGGGCAATAGTTAAAAGATTCCGATAAAGGTGAACTTTGATTTTTAACGCCAAAATTAGATCTAATAATTTTTGTATTTACTTACTGATTATTGTGGGAGAAAGAAGTATTTTTTTTAATCTTGGAGAAAGTATTAAGGGCTCCAATTGAGCATAATATCGCATGCAGGTTTGATCGGTTATACGTCAAGAGATGTGGTGGCAATAGAAATGATCAGTTGGCGGATTCTTCCAGAAAGCCCAAACTCTTATTAGCAATATGTAAACCTGTACCTCAAGTTGTCTGAATGTTGTGGCATGCAGGAAGGTGCACATCAGACCGAATTCTACGGTACGGGGCTGGTATAAAAACTAGTTTATCTGCAACATATTATGCATTAAATACTCTGAAAATCGTACTAGTCAATCTTTACTTTACAACGGTACCGATTGCAAAGCGAACGAACCAGTAGTAAAAACGATTATTTTTAAAATGCTTATTTTTAGTTACTAATTGAAACTCATTTTAGTATTTCGTATCACGCGGCTTCCTCAGCTGGTGGGATTCTTAATAATTGACTAGCAATGCAACGTTTTATAACAAAACAGTTAATAACAATAACTATAAAATGCTCAAAAATATAATTTATTACTGAGAGTAGGGAAATAAAATAAAATGCATATTAATGTTATTAAACTACTAACATTTACGACAAAAAAAAACTATAAATTAAATTACTTAGAGCAACAGATACTTATTAGTATCTGTTCCTCTATTTGTTTGTTATCTGTTTGTTTCTATATTTAGAAACAAATAAAGGAGTACATGCGACTTAAAAGTGAAGATAGTGTTGTTTGTTGGTGAGAATTCGGCAGCGTATCGCTGGCGGGAAATGTACAGCGCCCTCTTGTTCTCCTGGCGATAGTGTTCAGTTTCACTTTGTACATTTATTTTTTTTTCATTTAAATCATTGTTATATGCCAATTATATTTCCCTCCGCGAAATAATGTGGATTTCTTAGCTTCTATTTAACTTTGTTGTTTATTTTAAAAAAGACAAAACAAGTGAACTGATTTTATACAATGAAAATAGTTTCTGATTATTATGTTTCTTCGGCGTCGTTCAAGGCTATTATGTTACTCGCAGTTGCTGAATTTTAAAATACAACATATTTTTAAAATGCAGTCAACTACATGGGGTGAAATAAAAAGTAGTATACACAAAACAAATACATTCAGAAAAACAAATAAATGAAACCAATTTTATTGTATGAAAATAAGTAAATCTGAATTAAAACAATATTTAAAATTGGGCATCCCATTATTGTAATTCTAATTCAAGGTCTCGTTAATGACGGCTGATCCTTCCTGCTGTTTCTCTAACAAATGGACCAATAATTTTGTTTTTCTTTCAAACTCTGTTAATTCCTAAAAATTAGCAATTTTTTGTAAAATATTTTTGTTTTATAGACCTTAACAGTTATATTTTTAATTACAAAATAGAAAATTATTAAGCTTGTATATATGTATATACTTTTATAGTGAAGACGTTAACGATAAATAAAGCTTTGGTTTGAAGTATTTCGAAAAGATTTCAATGCGTGCTTGTGATACTGATCAGCGATCACATATCAATCTATTAGGATTCCATCAATGAAATCATTATATGTTCAAACAAAGTGATTTACAAGTAAATAAACATAATAGATTGAAATTAAACACTATGTTATTGTCTTTAAGTTATGCTAATCAGTGTAATTTACATTCTACTCTTTACATTGTATCACTTCCACCATAAATATCTCGGCACATGTACACGCTTCTCTAACTATTATGCGCATCGTAAATCGTAGTCAACTAGTTAAGCTGTTAATTTTATTGTTTCTAGATATGCCCGACTGAATTGCAGGCTTTTTACAGCGAAATAAGCGTACCTGTGTTTGCTGTAATGTTGAATGGAATCGTTATTGGTAATATTACAAAATCTTTATTATTGAAAATAGCAAATAATAGAAGAGTTCAAATAAAAAATATATACTTGTCTTCACTTACACACCTGATAAAAGTAATTGAAATATTAGTTAGTCGTTCCTACGATTCAGTAATATTCAGGTGCCGTTAGTGTTTGCAAGTTTTGTTAGTTATAATATTATTTGGTAAACCATTTGGATAAATTATGAATAGTACGGATTAAATTCTTTTAAATTGTTAAAGGATTAAATTCTTTTGAATAGTTATACAGTGACTTAAACTAATTTGTAATGTGAATATTTATTCTAGAATTGGGGTTACCTACTGGGACAATAAACATTATTATTATTATTGTCACACATTCTGAGATTGATTACTAGTAAACTGTACATATTTAACCCAAAATTTAATTTATTCCAAAAGTCACTAACAATCAAAGTCCGAATTTCAGTATGTCATTTCCTGTGTGACTGTGTGACAATCGAATACCAAATGAGGTATACATTGAATTTTGTATGCGTTATCGGGAGAGATTCAAGCATCTAAGAAGATAGTTATATAAAAAAATTCCAATAACAAAGCCAGAGTTACCTGGAGGACAGTAAGCGACTGAATGATACAGGTTCAAAGCCAACGTTTATTGTGAACGAAATTTCAACAAATTTCAACTTTTGATTTTGCCATAAAATAATTTATACTAATTTCTGTAGAAAACATATAAACATTCATTTCGATAAAAGGTAGAAGGTCAAGTTAGCTCGTCTTTTTTTTTAATTTCAATGAAAAGGTTTTTTAGATTAGATCATAATTTAATGTATATTTCAAATTATTATAATTAGAAATGTGAGGTAATACAGCTCCGTCTCTTGTAAACAATATCTACATCATCTCTTCTTAATATCCAACAGTAATCTGTTAACATACCAGGATTCCATTTCCCCTGATACCGTTTTTCCATTCCCATGATGTCTTGCTGGAAACGCTGGCCGTGTTCATCGCTAACGTCGCCCATGTTTTCCGGACAAAAAATCCAAGTGAGAATGTAGAATGTGCACTTTAAGGGACATATTACAGCCAGCAGCGTGAAATGCTTGTAAAATATCCGTTACTAAAGTTTTATAGTTGTCAGCTTTTTTGTTTCCCAAGAAATTCGTGAAAACTTGTACCATGGAGAGCCAAGCTGTTTTTTTTCCTTCGCTGTTAATTTGATTTCAAAGATTTCATCATTTACCGTTTCTCGTATCTGAGCTCCAATAAAAATATCTTCTTTCACTTTCCCTTGTGTTAATTTTAGAAACTTTTCACGAAAGATGTTTAATACATTCACCTTCGAGAGCCGGTGCCTTTACAAAGTTTTTCATGAGGCCAAGTTTCACGTGGAGAGGTGATATTATGATCTTTTCTTTTTCTGCTAGGGGCTGATGTTGTACATTGTCTTTTTCTGGTATAAACTGTTGTCGTAGTGGCCATTCTTGCTTATGGTAATGTTGTTCCCTGTCACGACTGTCCCAAAGACATAAAAAGCAGCAGTATTTGGTGTAACCGGATTGCATACCCAAAATAATTGCAATTACTTTAAAATCTGCACAAATATTTCAGGAATAGTCTTTGTACTTTATCTTCTCTAATAAAATTTTCAGATTTTCGTAAGTTTCTTTCATAGAAACAGCATGACCTTTCGGAATAGAAGGATAATGGTTTCCATTATGCAACAAAACTGCTTTTAGGCTAGTCTTTAATGAGTCTATGAATAATTTCCAAGAACTGGGATCATGATGTATTCCAAAAGCTTCAGAAAGTTTATAAACATTATTGCAGTACACCAGATTACCGGCCACACGAGGAGGTAGGCACATTAAAACTGTTACCGTAAGCGCAATCCGATTTCTCAAACATCTGAAGCATTAGGAATGTTTCTACAGTCGTTTCTTTCAAGGATGTTCGTCGTTTTGAAAAAATGTTTTTATATCTTGAAAATGAACGCTCGACGTCTAATGATGTAATACACGCGTAATTAAAATAATCTTTGAATTTAGTCACCGGATCAGTAGAGTTACCTTCCCAAACTTGTCTTAACCTGCTAAAATTTGTATCTTTCTTCATAACACTTTCAAATTTTCTTGTAACGATATCATTTTTTTTGTTATTTATACAGTGTAGGAGTGTATTAACGTCATCTAATATTTGTACTGACTCCGTCAGGAACAGTGCACTATTTTGTAATTTATTTATTGCCTCAAGTACTTCTCTATAATTGTTGTAAACGGTTTGTAAATCTGCTTCAACGGAAATATCTTGGAATTTTTCCTGGCTTTCCTTAATAGCCGCAGATTCGTTGGGATTGAATTGTAAGACGACTGATTTTATTTGCCGGAAGTATTTAAAATAATAAAACGCTGCCTTCAGTCATGTCCCCCAACGCGTAAAAATCGACTCTGGTGGTTCGGGAATACCGGGACACTGTTTATGAAATTCACTGGTACGTTTGGGAGATTTGAGAAACACTCGTTTCGTATTTGTTATTAATGTATTTACCTCAGGGAAATTTGCAGGAATAGTTTCAGCCACAATATGTAGAGCATGAAGTTTACAAGTAATATGTAACATCATCCCATAATGTTCTTGAAGAGAACGACCTACACAACGCATTGTCGCGGCACCATCGGTCATGAAAATTAATACTTGAGCAGTGGCAATTTCAAATGTTTGTAAAGTATCAACGACTACGCTCTCGATAGCGTCGGCAGTACACGATTTTAGTCTTTTACTAGCTAATAAAATTCCCTTTGTAGGTTGACGAGGTTCCAGTATACGTACAATCACATTCAAAATAGAATGTTTTTTACGGTCTGTCGTTTCGTCAATACATAACCACAGTAGTTTATTTTTTATTGCGGATCTGATCCTGTTTTCAATTTCGGTACGTACACTTGGCACACATCTCCTTAAGCTTGTTTCCGACGGTAACTCAAAGTCTGGATTATATTTATTCCAAAATTCACGGAATGGTTTCTTCCTGAGTAAGGAAAACGGTAAATTACACGCAGTCAGCATATAAAATAAATCAATTATAAATTGAGTTGCCTCGGTCGGTGATACACCCAGTTTTTTATTTTTGTGTTGCTGACTATTTACATGTCTTCTACAGCCATATTTATCATTGCACATCAGAGGTATATTACAAATTTTACATATAATCTTACTTCCATTATATATTAAGTCAGGAAATTCTCCACAGAACTTTTTCACTTTGTCGGCCTGTGGGCGTTTCTTACTACGCGCGTCCGCCATACCGTCACAACCCGATCGCATACGGTAATAAACTACCGAAATGCGATGCGAGTTATTTGCTTATATATTACATTACATATCCCCCGGCCACGCCCGGCGGTACGCCTTCTGACTTGCCACGCACTTTGGGGAGCAGCTTGTGGCTGTGCAAATTTCCCTGAGGTAAATGCATTAATAACAAATACGAAACGAGTGTTTCTCAAATCTCCCAAACGTACCAGTGAATTTCATAAACAGTGTCCCGGTATTCCCGAACCACCAGAGCCGATTCTTACGCGTTGGGGGACATGGCTGAAGGCAGCGTTTTATTATTTTAAATACTTCCGGCAAATAAAATCAGTCGTCTTACAATTCAATCCCAACGAATCTGCGGCTATTAAGGAAAGCCAGGATAAATTCCAAGATATTTCCGTTGAAGCAGATTTACAAACCGTTTACAACAATTATAGAGAAGTACTTGAGGCAATAAATAAATTACAAAATAGTGCACTGTCCCTGACGGAGTCAGTACAAATATTAGATGACGTTAATACACTCCTACACTGTATAAATAACAAAAAAAATGATATCGTTACAAGAAATTTTGAAAGTGTTATGAAGAAAGATACAAATTTTAGCAGGTTAAGACAAGTTTGGGAAGGTAACTCTACTGATCCGGTGACTAAATTCAAAGATTATTTTAATTACGCGTGTATTACATCATTAGACGTCGAGCGTTCATTTTCAAGATATAAAAACATTTTTTCAGAACGACGAACATCCTTGAAAGAAACGACGGTGGAAACATTCCTAATGCTTCAGATGTTTGAGAAATCGGATTGCGCTTACGGTAACAGTTTTAATGTGCCTACCTCCTCGTGTGCTGACTAATACTATTTTCCTTGTGCATTAACACCCACTATATTGGATACGGCTAATTACAAAAGTAAGCGTTTTAAAATTCTTTATTTCTTTTGTTTTTATGTACTTTACTTATGTTCCTTATCGACGCCTATGGTGCGCCACGCAGTTGGGGAGCTCTAGTCATCAGTAAAGAGTCCAAACGATGTGCCCGAGCATTGGCGTTGCGTGGAGAGTTTACCAGAATAACAGTGCGCTTATTTAAAAATAAATATATTGAATCACTTTACAAAACGTTAAGAAAAAACATAAATAACTTACCTAACATGTTTACATTGTTGCAGAAATATCCGGATGTGCGCGATGAAGTAAGTGCACCATCATATATGTTTCTGTATTAGTCTCGGAAAGGTTCGTACGTAGCGACGTAAATAAATGCTTATATGCTGAAAAGGATTGTTCGACGTTGAGAGATGTTATATTTGTATAGTTAAAGTGCTCTTTGTATCTGTACAACGTATCTTCAGTATTGGTAAAAAGTTGCCGTAATTTTGTAAAATCTACATTTTTATCTAATACACTATTAAATTTTTCACGAACACAAACACGTTTTTCATCATCAAGGATATGCAGCGCTAATTCTACGTGGTCAATAATTGCTAATGAGTCCGATAAGGACAGCGCACTGTTCTGTAACTTTTTTATTGCATCCACTATTGGAACGTAACTGTCGTAAATAATTTTTAAATTTGCTGCAACTTGAGGATTTTTAAATTGAACCTGATTGAGCCTTATTGCAGCCGCTTCTTTGCCGTCTAGTTGTAAAACTACTGATTTAATTTTTTCAAAATGTTTATAATAATAGAATGCTGCTTCTAACCACGTACCCCATCGTATAAGAATTGGTTGCGGCGGCTCGGGTATGTCAGGACACTGCGAATGAAATAGCCGAATACGTTTCGGAGATTTAAGAAAAACCGCTTTCGTTTGCCCTATTAGTTCATCCACATCAGGATAACTTGTACGTATAATGTTTGTTACAAGGTGTAAAGCGTGAAGCAAACATGTGACGTGCAGCAGGTTTGGTTGAATCGTTTTGAGTAATTTTGCTGTGGAACACATAACCGCGGCAGCATCGGTAACTAACATTAACAGTTGCTCCGGTAAAATTTCAAATTTGTGTAGTGTTTCTATTAATACACTACGTATCGCCGTGGCAGTACAATCTTGCATTCGTTTACAGGCTAGTAAATAAGGGTCAGAAGATCCTTGTGGGGTCAGCGTCCTTACGACAATGGATAGGATGGACTGTTTTTTAATATCTGTAGTTTCGTCCATTGTCAACCAAAGGTATTTATTTTTCACCGTTTTTTTCGTAAAATTTACAATTCTTTCACGCACTGATGGTACGTAATTGTGTAGCGTATTTTTAGATGGTAATTTCCACGTAGGATTGTATTTATTCCAAAACTGGCGAAACATTGGGTGTTGGACTTTATGTATTGCTATATTGGTCGCAATTAGCATCATTGTTAAATCAACCACAAATTCATTATATGATTTGCGTCTAATCTTTTTCAATTTATGTTTGTCACTATTTATATGTCTTTGACACTGACTCGCTTTCCAAGATAATAAAGTTGTTTCACAAACTAAACATTTCACTGCCTTACCGTCATACATTAAATCGGGAAACCGACGTATAAATTTATTTACTACGGTAGCAGACAACCGATTTGACGCATTATTTTTACGACCTCGCAACATTTTCAACGTATACTTTAACACGTTAGAACGGCAACTAAATGCATCGTTTATTTTTACTACTTATGCGAGAGCGGAGTTTACCCCACTCTGCTCTCGCATCGACGCTACTGGTCGGGCACATCGTTTGGACTCTTTAGTCATCAGTCATCAGTTAGGTTGTAGGTAATAATGTTTAAATTATCCTCCTAAATGATTATAGTGAAATCCGTTACCTATGGTCAGTTGCAGTGCGGTATTTATACTATTAACATCATAAACGAAATATCAAGTGACAGTTTTTTAAAATGTTTTCGCGAAGGGAAGTCAGTGCGGAAATACGTGCGCTTATAATAGCTTACCATAAAAGTGACATAAGTAATCGACAAATTGCCTAAAAAATGAAAATACACCACGCTACGGTCAACTATAACGTAAAAAAAATACCTGGAAACTGACAGTTTTCTTCATAAAAGACGGACTGGAAGACCAAGAGCGACAGAATCTCCAGATGATCGCAGAATAGTGGTTACCAGCAAATTAAATAGACGTAAAACAGCCCCAGAAAATATCCCAGAAATAAATGTTGGTCGCCCAAAACTAGTCAGTGTTTGCAATGAAAAAGCCGTTAATACGTAAACAAAACGAACGAAAGCGAAATGGGCTTGTGAACACCAACAGTAGACCATAGAAGAGTGGAACAACGTTCTGTGGACGGATTTGAACTGTACGGAACCCGAAAACGAATATTCGTAAGAAGATCTGTGTGTGAACGTGCCAGAAAAGAGTATATTGCTGGTACCGTGAAGCATGGAGGAGGTTCTATTATCATTTGGGGCCGTTTTGCTGGTACTAGAGTAGGGGACATTGCGAAATTTTGGTAAACCACGCAATATCTTCTGGAATTCGACTTTTGGGTCAAAATTTTATCTTCCAGCAAGATAACCATACCCAAAACATTCCTCTAAATTATGTAAAGACCATTTACGCCATTTAGAAGAGGAAGGAACTCTCAAAATCATGGAGTGGCCTCCCCAGAGCCCCGACTTGAATCCGATCGAGTTACTATGGCAAGAACTGGATCGACATCAGCTACTGACATGCGGAACAAATTGCCATCAAGTTGCAATTTGTTCCACATGTCAGTAGCAACGTTGAGAAGAAAAATAAAATGTTGATAAGCTGGATTTGTATTTGGATGGTTATATTAAAACGCGACTATATTTCACTAACTCCTGAACCGAAATTTATAACAAATAAAAGAAATATAGAGTATTAAAGAAACTGAGTTTTAATGTAATTACCCTAAATACAGAGCGCATGCCTGGTTTTTCAACATTTTATTTAATTTCTCATTATTATTATTATTATTATTATTAGTAATAGTAGTAGAAATTGTAGTAGTATTACTATTACATTACTTATTATAGTTACCAATAGTTTTTTGCTGTTTGTATTTATGCAATAATATTTAGTTTGGTAATACGCCCAATTCTATTCAAGATTGAAAAGTATGAATTAATTTCAAATGACGTGCGGGTATGAATATAACTTTCTACAAATGTGGTTGAAATGTTCTTCTTACTGTGTTAATTAAGACTACTTACTTGTTCATTACAACTTCTTGCAACATTTGACTATCAGGACGTCATTTATCGCTTCGTACACATTTACATATGCGCAATTATACTACTTTATTCCAAGAAATTAATATATGTATCGGATTAATCTTGAGCAAAAACTAGGAGAGATCTGATTTTGAATTAATTAATGCGACAAAAACATTAAATATCAGCTTTCAATGCAGAGGAACATGAAATCGTCACAAAAAATTTGCGCTTTTAATGATCTTAAATATAATCGAATGTATCGACACGAACAAGTTAGTCACTTCTCTTCCGTATAGAAAGGAAATATACAGAAACAATTTATATCTAACTATAGCGCTATCGATAAAATCGTTATGATAATCGTATTCTAGTGCGGCTATCAATAATTACAATTCTTCGTAAAATAATGTACAATTACTCTACTTAAATAATATCCTGGCACGCTTACATCGTTATCCATTATTTACTTGTATCAGATAAGTAACGGTATTGCTAACTTTCTCTCTGTGCACCCAAGTATTTATTACGTAGTTAATATCACAATAGAGAGTTAATTATTACATGAAATTACATTTTTGATTGGGTTCGTTACGATCGGATAAGATGACTTTATTGTTACCACAACATTCATTTAATGGGATAGGTTACAAAATTATATACCCTACTTTCGCTAAATGTTAATATTTTTGCTAAGTTTTTAAGCACTTATGGAATAGGTAATTGTTCAAATGTAAGTAAGTAAAATAACGATAATAAAATATAAGGGTTATAAAAATGAAACATAATTAATTGATATTGATTTGGAATATATAGTATCTACAACAAAAACTATGTTGAGACGAGCAGAAATATCGTCACCCGGGATGAAGTCAATTAAAAAATTAAGGTTTTCTTTTTCAGATAAATGAAAAACAAGTTATTATATATAACTTTATTGATGTTTAGGTTATTGATTAGTTACTGAATTGAGAATATCTTTTTTATTTTTTGTTAAAATGTGGTCGATTATATCTTTAACGTTGAAATAAAGTCATGTTTATTTGAAACTTTTTAATTTATCGTGAGACTTTAAAGGTTCCCTCTCCGTCGAAATTCGTTTATCTTATTTATTTTTGTTCACACAAAAATATCCTACGTTTACTTCCAAATAAGAAGCTTTCTGATTCCAATATTTACAAAAGCGCCTTATGCTTCCACAAGGATGTATATACGTTGAAATTTTGAAGTACGGTAAGTCATAATAGTTGCCATGCTTATTACACTATTTTAATTACTTTGTATGAGTAGTTGATATGCAATGCTGTTAATGAATAACATATTACAGTGTGTAATATGGTATTGTTGAAGAAAATAAATTTAGTTGATTAGAAATTAAATTCTAAGAAAACAAAGTATTGCCAGTTTCGGCCGTTATTAATATTTAACAAAACCTATCTGTAATAAAAGACCGAAGTGTCGCTAAAACAAGCAAACCTGCTTAGCTCGAGTTGCTTTTGATCGGAGACAAATTTGGCTATTGTGATGTTATATTTGTAGTGTTTTTATTTTTTTTTTTTTAATTTTTTAAATGCCACTTTATAAATGGCATTTAACTTGTACTAACTCTATGTCAAGAAAAACATCCGCAAGATGTTTGCCAGATTGTAGATAAACATATTATCTCCGATAAGGTTCTATTCGTTAAACAGTCTCAGTTACTAATCGCAATATGACAAAACATCTATAACCTAAGTGATACGCAATTAACTAATTGTAAGCTTTGTAACGAAACATATAAAATTATACATGTTCTTGAAAATTTTATCCGCTGCTTTAAAATTTACTATTGGCCTTAGCAGCTACCACCCTAGAACGTTTGGAATATAAAAATATTTTCATCGAGTTTCTCCTTGCCACTTTAGTTGTCGAATTTAATTACCATAGTTTCCGGTCCCCATGATGAAATTAAATAAACAATTACCACGTCTGCCAAAATTTTTATTATTGACTATGAACTTACAAAGTAAGCACAAATAATGAATACAGCTATTATTCACAATTTACTTGGTGGTCCAGAATTCTTTTAAAATGAAAAAAAGCAAGTAATAACAATTAGTTTTATTTACAAATCAATAAAAAATTCGATCAAAAATAAAATCAAGTTCTTAAAAACAATTAATTGGAATGAATAAAATTTAAGCCGGGAATGTACCGGGATGTATATTCGCTGTCAAATAGAATGACTGATCATTCGAGCACCTGGTCACAAGTTACTGGTCGGCCTACCTGCTTAGATGCTCGGATGAGTGGTAATTCTATTTGTCAGTAAGTGTACACAACACAAAAATAGCGGCCAACGATGCGGGTACGGTCGGGGAAATCTACCCAAGGCAACTCTGGCCGTTAGTGGTGTAGATGTCGGTGGTGTGGATGAAGGAAGGCACAAAGCGAGAGACATGTTAAAATATTTTAGGTATATTGGCCTCTCTATAGAATTAGCAATCTGCTAATCTTGAAAATTTCTTGATTCATACATTTCTGTATCTGGATACGTGCAGTATTAGAACGAAAACTGCAGGAAATGCAATATATCACATTAGTATGATGGTAAAAAACATCATATTTGAGTTTGAGCTGTGTATTTTGTGATGCATCTGTAAAGTCTAACTCACGTCCAAAGTTTTACAGAATGTTGGTATTATATCCTAAATATTACAATACTAGCAATAGCGTTCTATATATAGATTACATATTACGTAGTGTAATGCCGCTGTTCCTTTGAAATTTTTGTTAACAATTAGAGTCACTAACAAAGTGACAATTCCCTACAATAGATTAAACAGATTGAAGCGTAGATTATGTTATACCGTATACCGTATTCTTATTCAGCGAGCTCAGTCAAATACTATGAAATTAATCAGTTCATTCGTTTATATACGCTTTACAGAATAGAATTAATTTCACAGTGAATTATGTTCAGCTTTGGATTGAGACCACGTTCACCAGAGCGAAAACTTCATCTTCAATAACTCATGTCGCGGCTAAAAAGAAATACATATATATAGGATTAGGATTAGGAGGAATACTATATTTGATATTAGGTTTTGTTCATATTAAAAGTAGATACTGAATATAAAATTATCTACAGTAAATTAACTAGTAGTTGCACTTTGAAAGTTAATGTAAGCCTAGATATACGCATATATACATAGGTAATTAGCCATGTATTCAAGTAGTTTTGGCAGGAGGTTTCTAAAGACTGCTATCTGTGATACAACTTTAGGTGATATTACTCAATATAAGTATTCTGTTTAATATTAAGCAATATTACAATTATTCGATTATTTGTTTCTGTTCATCTTTTGTATATTTGTTATCATGATTAAAAATAGAATAGAACAAACGTAAAAAAGTCACGTGTGATATAACTAAAGTATAAACTTAAGTAAAGCAGCAAAATCACAAAACAATGAGACGAAAGTAATATACCGTATTTTAACTTTGATTGGATTTCCACGTGATCTAAAGCTATCAAGGCGTCTCTTGAGTCTTGCGCTTTTAGACATTGGAAGAGGCAGACCTTACTTGAGATCTGACCGGATAGGATTTCGCAGTGATCTTTTTATGATAGTCTGCCTTCAAGTGTAACGCCCAAAAACTTTATTGAATCACAATGACGGATATCTTCTCCGCCCATTCGTACTAAGTTGTCGATATTCTTTGCATGGAAAGTCATATGCTTCGTTTTATCAGTGCGAGACTATCTTGCGTAAACCAATTGTAGAGAGTTTCAGATAATTGTAAGTTATTGATTGTTAGACCTAAACCTTCAACTAATATCGATATATCATTGGCGTACATGACGAGATAATGTGAAACAATACAGCGAAGTCGTGGATTTACAAACCGAAAAGAGTAGCACCGAGTACCGAATCCTGGACAACACCGATATTTGCTGGCAATGCTGGAGAATCAAATTTTGAAACACGCCGGCGCTATCTCGCTATAATATAAAAACAAATTGTATTCGATTCTGTAGGTAAGATTGGAATTATTCCGCAATCTTTCCTCTAATTCCATAGACTTGCAACTTCTCTAACAGAATATTATGGTGTATACAATCAAATACTTTTTTGAGGTCGCAGAAAACAGCAAGGAGTTTTCCTCATTTCAATATACCTCATCTCTTCACTACAGAAGTCAATAAGGGCTGGTAAAATAGAGGATGGTAAAACCGTGCTGGTTGTTTGCAACTATATTATTCTTCTCTAGGATGTTATTCAGTTTACCGAACATGTAATATTGATATAGTAGATTAAAAAAAAACTGATTTGTAGTTAGACATAATCGTTGCGTCCCCTTTCTTGTGTAAAGGTGTAACTATAGAAGTTTTTAAAATACTGGGAAATATTTATTTTTTACGGACAAATATATCAGGTACATAAGAATATCCACGAAATTTTTTTAAGACAATAGATGTGATATCATCTAGTTCGACAGTATACTTGTTCTGTAATTTGCTAATGTTGTTGTTACTTTGTCTGTAGAGAACTGCAAACAGTACGTTGTATTTAAGTTTAATAGTGACAAGGCTGGAGACAAAACGTTTGCAAATTGTGCTACAATATTGTGCACTGAATCTACGAAAAACTTATTCAATTTTTGTGTAATTACTAATGGTCCCCTAGATACTTCACTGCTTTCAGAAATACCCTTACTTTCAAATGCTCTTGTTCGATTTATTGATCTTTTAATGACTTGCCACGTAGCAGCAGTTCTGCAGCCCAGTAGTATGTTTACATTGCGATATAACTGCTAGATATTAATTAATCTCAGAAGTTACAAATCGTGTTCAAAATAAGGTGCAAAAGGTCGTTATTACCGTAGTTACTAATCACGATTAGTTAATCTACTACTGTTGCTCACTGCCTTAAACATTCAAACACCAATTCCACATATTTTCTTTAAATATTTTACTTGCTAAAATTTTAACTTAATTTTAAGTTTCACATAGAAAAAGTTTTAATTCTACCCAAATTTGAAACGTAAAATTTTCGTTTTTATTTGCCAGTGATATTACGTATAACTTCAGTTCAGGCCATTGTCACAATAGTTTAAGAATTTGGACAAGTTGACAAGTGACTGCTTAATCTTGGTTTATGCGTAATGTCCATGTAAGACAACATTCGGTTGTATATAAAGTAAGAATCGGCGAGAACAGCCTAAACTTCGGGAGTGTATTGCACAAGTGAAAATAATGTAAATAAATTCTGGTCTTACCTAATTTTCATTTGTTTTCAAAATGTTCGCTTGTTTTCGAGTTAATACATCTTAAATAACATTCAAATTGCATTGACTACCCATATAAAGCAAAATGTCAAGTAGCGAGAGTTACCGTTAAGAGATTCCACGTCCTGGTGAAAACGTATTTATAACAAAAAAATGTCTTCATATTTGATGTTTTGTTTATTTGTAGTTACTTAAAAACAAACGAACATCGAATAAGCATATGATTTTTTATAATATTTTCACCTGTAACAATATATTCCTAGATACCGAGTTAAGGTACATTTGAGATGAACTTATAGGTTTAGATAATATTATTAGGTAATGGTTATTTATAGAATAATAAAAAAAAAGAATTTGTGCATGTTTTAAATATAATCTCGTCTGTAATGCCTCTTCCAATTTGAGACACTTCCCAACTGTTGGAAAATATGATGCCGTATTGTAACTAGTGAAAAAGATTCAAATCCTGATCTTTTTTCTTGCGATGTTATACATCAGCGATAACTGTTAAATGTATTTTTTAATATTAGCCTGCTCCTATATACAAAGACTGGAAATCTTTTCCATATACATACAAACATTCTTTTAACAACTTTTATTAATGAAATAGAGCAGTTATGGGGAAAATATTACGGTAAATACGGTACTTGATGATTTCCATAACTTCTGTACAATGTAATTCAACATATTAAAGCTGATATTGATAACCCAAGGTAAAGGGATACAGTAAGTAAAAATAAAAATAAATAAGGGTAATTACGTGGATAGGACATGTAAAGAGCTATTGATATTTTACATTTCTGTGATTTCTGTGGAGTTAGCGGTAAGTTTTGGAAATTTTTTAACCAAACTTTAATCTAGCAATGCTGACTTCTAAATAAGATAGTTAAATGCAAGTCAAAATTGTGTGAAATAATGCATTTGTAAATTGGTAATTCTTTCACGTAACATCTACGTTGATCTTGTTTTAACATTTGTGTTTGTCAGTAGTTACTTCATAATGAAACCATTCACATGTTCAACGTTTACAAATTATGCAAATCCGTTATTAAAATTCACGTTCACAAAGTCGCAGCTACTTTACAACCATTTTGGTCGTTATCTGCTTCATAATATTCCTTATGCTAGGGTGGTAAAGAGGTGCAAGAGAATATTGCAGCTGTATGTCAAAGTATCCGTGAATATCCAAATGGGTTGGTTCCTCGCCGATCTCAGACACCGGCAATTGACTAGGAGAGGAAGTCTATATGTATTTGTCGATTATTCAGATCAGTAATACATTAACTAAGGGCAGGTTCGTCTTCGAAAGTTGAACACTAAACCATGCTCTCTAAAAAAAGGTACTATAGTAATTTTGTATAATTTTTGTGCGGATGTTTTTTGAATTATTATTATAATCTTGTGAAGTTAGGAACAACAGAGGAATCTCTACTTAGATTGTTTCATGTTCGTCGTTTTCGTTTTCAGCGTCGGATTGTAAGTCGTCTTTCTGGTTTATATGTATCTTTAGTTGCGAGATATTGACGAATGTATTCTAGTAGGGCGTCGTTTAATTTGTATTCAGTACATACTTTTTCTAAGCACGGAGGTTATTAAATATGGTACTCAGATTCTCAGTTATGGTTTAATAGGTCTGCCGTTTGATGCTGGCAGCCGTAATTTGGTGGTTCTCTTGTTTGTATTGTTTCGTGTCAAAGCAGTTTTTTATAGCATCTTGTTTGTTGCATACTATTGCTCAGATTATTTTTTTAATATTGACAGGTACAGCATACTGCTGTTGTTTCTCGAGCGAGTGTCAATTTCACAACAAACAATCGGATGTATCGGATGAACTCGTCAACTACCACAAAAGTGAGCATGTTATTTCTTTTACGAATTATAAATGTTCCTATACGATCTATTTGCTGCTTGATCGACCTCTTTCACAACTTTTGCAGTCTAACAACGCTGGTCACTTCCTGCCTGAAACTTTAGTCATCAAACACTCAAAACCATGTATATTTTAATATCGATGCTACAATTCCCTTAACCAAAAGGTTATAGTATGTTAGCGTACTGTCGGGTATAACATACACCGATCTCCGCTCGATTATTTACCATTAGATTCTTTCGCAGTAGACCGCTTTCTAATTCGTAGTCCGCTTCCTGCTTTACTTCTATCGTTTTCGTCTTTCTCAAGTATTTCCTTTCGTCGATGGTCACTCCGCTGCATCATCAATATCTGATCTTCTTTGGTCAATATTTTGAATATCTTATGGGATTGTTGGTATATTTCTTTAATTATTCCTGTCTTATAAATATTCTGAGAACAAGTAAAGTTTGACACTCACTAACAATTATGAACACATAACAATTAACGAAATGTGTACCCAGTAGTTGGTGTCGACGTCGTTCCACGCACCAGACAATCACCATCAGCCGTAACTTGCTGGTGTGGTATCTACTTTTTATATAGCTAGTTTTCTTCAATATACAGTAACAAAATTCATCGAAATGCAGTGCATAAGATCCATTGACGCGTCGCAATGTAACTCTGTCCGAGCTTTCGGATTAAGTCGTTGTATAATTGGTACTTTATCGAGGTTTTGCCCAATTTTCTCAAATGCGTCCTCTTTAGTGCTCTCCCAAATGAATTTCACTGTGCCTTTCGTCAAATCGATTAGCGGCCTTGCAATTTCTGTATGTTTGTTTACTGAAAATTCATATACAGCTTGTAGCTTCCTCTCGGTCTATGCAATGTCCTCAGCCATAAGGGTGTATCCCAGAAAAACTTCTTCCGAGCAGAGTTGCACTTGTGAACACTGACAGTTAACTTCGTTACAGCAAGAACACAGAATACTATTTCCAATCTAATCACATCGGATCAGCCTCAGATAGACACCAGAATGTAGTCCGAGTAGGATACGGCTACTTTGTTACATAAGAATCCCAAGGTTAAGGTCATGTCCCGAATGACGAATGTTATTTCCTGTTTGGAATTTTCAGTCAACGATACTTGTAAGTAATCAGACATTGAGTCGAGAGCACAAAAAAAATCTAGACAGAAGTAAATGTAGTCTAAAATGCAATTTTGATATTCTTTACAACTTTATTCTGTCTAACTTTGGCATTATGTTTGTTTGTCGTTTGATTGATTAACGTAGTAATAGCCGTCATCAATAGAGAGGACAAAGGCGAATGAAATTATTACTGTTTTGCAAAGACTAGACAGACTCGTGATTTGTCGACTCTCGGGGGCACCAGTAAGCAACACGAATCCATTCTTATGAGGCGAATAGACACGTGTCTATCTAATCACTGCAAAAAAGGAATAGTTCCACCTGCCTCTAGTCCTTAGTTATTGTGCTTCTATATTCCGTGTCACCTTTGAATCAGGATTTTGAGTAGTTCTTCTTTCTGCACAGTATATACTGTTTCCAAATTTTTAACTTACAACTTTTTCTCTTCAACCCTTGACCGTGATACGACATCATCGGTGGTTCTATCTATCAACGACATTCCAGTCGAATTTTCATCTTTTTCTTCTTTTTCTTCTGTTAATTGGAATAACACACTGTTGCATTTAATAGTAATACTTTATTTAAAACCTTGTACGATGATACACAATGCAAACTCTCGTCAATACTCCTTCTATAAACTCCTAGCTTTTGATTGTCTGATGCATATATTGAATAATTAATTATTATTCTTTCAAGCTATAAAAAATTATATAATGTTAAATCGTACCTGGGTTAATTTGCAACTATCACTACATAGTGAGGAGTCTTCGCGAATGAATGTGTTAGACAAGACAGTTGTGTATAGTTGTATTGGTGAAAATGCAAGTCATTTTGATACACGGAATGTATTTAAAATTGTCATTCAAAATGGATTCCTTGTAAAGCGAAGCCTCGTCGGAAAAAATGTTAGCGGATGTGTTTGCTAGCTGTAGGCATAAACAAGAATTTTTAAAGATATCGGGGATAAATATATGGAGAAATTATTAGGCGCTAATCGATATCTGCTATCATATCTACAAGAGTACGATTATAATATAGCATTTCGACTTTGAAAAGAGTAACTACCGATCAGTTACATTTCTAAAAAGAAAACATATACATATTTTTAACGACCAATAAGGAAAGGATACTTAATTGAAAGTGGTTGCCAAAAATGTTCTAAAACGTTAATTGGTCGCTTTTTGGAACAACAAAAAAGTCAATATACAAAGTAATATAAAAGAAGTGTTACAGCATGATTCCAAATGTACTCAAAAATCATTATGAACCATCACAAATGGATGGTTTTAGAATTACAGGGGATTATTTCTTTTCGCAGCATTTGTGTATTTTTTGGACAGTTGATATTTAGTATTTAATGCGCAATGTATGAATTGTCATTAAACCTGCTTACTCTAACATTGAGTTTAGCGGCATATAAATTAGTGCTAGTGGGAATGCAAGAGGAGAGCAATGTCTTTATGTTCAATTTCTAGATTCCTTAAGTTCTTTTTGTAAAACTGCTCGATAGGTTATGTAATACTGGTTTGGTTCAGTCCCATGATTTCGGGAGACCAAAGTTGGTTTCCACTCCTGAGATAGAAGAAGCAATTTTATTACCGATGGAATCAGAAAACGGATTTACGAAAGTAGCACGTTTATTTATGGTAAGCTCCTCTGCTAAAGGAATATAAAAAATTCTAGGAAGAACTGCATTAATTTATGAAATATTTGCATCGACCCGTTCAACATTCATCATTTAATGTTGAATGGGTCGATGACTTACTGGGTAAGAAGTTAAAAATATGTTTTTATATGCAAGTGTATAGCAAAACATATCTAAAAACCGCATACGACAAATTAAGGAAAATGGTAATTCTGTAGCTACTTAAAGAAAGAGACAAATAATAATAATAATAATAAAAGAACTAAGAACTATAATTATTTGAACTAAACAAAGATGCCGACACTAATCAAATTCTAGAAACAAATTATTAAAATTCTTAGCAATGTGGTATGCTGGCGTTTTAAACATGATATGCACCTTGGCCTTAGACTCTCTAGATGTTGCGTAAGAACGAGAAATAATAACTGGAATGGAAACATTGAAAGCAGCAAGAAGCAAACGGCAGTCAATCTTATTAATTCAAGTTCAAAAGTTTTGCGCTATATATTTATTCTTTCGTTCAGAAAGACAAAGAGAAAGTTGAGCATATAGTAAAGAAGTAACCTGTTGTGCGATTTAAGAATCCAAAAAACTTATTTTGCAGTTTTTCAGTAGCCAAGTTTTGATAAATGTAGAGAGGATACCATAACGAAGAAGCTTATCCGAACTGGTTTGCTACAATAGTATAATTCTCGAGTAGTCAAAAGCTTTGGACCGTTTCATAGGAAATCCTAAAAGATACTTACGAATGTTCAGGAGAATTCTATTTCGTTGGTATTAGTCTTCAATAACATGTAAATTGATTTGTAAAAAATGCAGTCACTAATGGAATCAGTTGAGTTATAGTATTCAGGGAGGTTAGAAATTTGGATAGAAATTCCCCGTCTATGTGGCTGGCGAATCCATAGGTTTGGATGTTTTCAATATCTAGGAATGGTACTCTTGGATATCTTCAAGGTTGAAAGAGCCTTTGATGATAACCGTTATTTTCGTTTAGATGCGTGAGGTCGAGCAGCTAAGCAATGGGCGGTGTTCTGTATCCATATTATCTGAGGATGCTGGTTTTACAGCTAACAATTTTCCACGAATCTCCATTTCGCTATGTTTAAATGTATAGTAAATGCACAGAAATGTAGACAACATAAATCTAATAAAGCAAAACTAAGGGCTGCAATAATGATTATTTTGCCTTATTTTGTTAGATTAAAATAATTGTTACCTATTATGAAGGAATCTTTAGCACTTCTAAGGCAGTTTTCCAGGTACATGCAACAGACTTTTTATTTTTTTTTTTTTTCTTGTTAATAAAGTGTGAAGCGTTGCATATCTTAAACTTCATGCGCCCGACAGAACACATTTAACAATTACATGGTAGTAAAACGTCAAAAAGTTTCTAATTAGATGTAATCAATTCACTTTGCACCGGTATGCAGGTCTAGTAAACTGGAGAAGCAGGAACATTATTCTTATCAAATTCCCTTCGATATTTATCGCGCACGTTCATATGTATTTCCTAATTTACACGACTACTGTAGCTGAATCAATGATCCATGGTAAATTATCTACCGCGCAAGATTGAAATTATATCCGCAACTAACACGGTTTACTCCTAGGTATATGGTTAATGCTTTTATTAAAGTTTCCTAACTCACTGAATCATTGAAGGTATTTATAACTAATTGGACATTTTTAAACTTATCTTTAACAACCAAATATTCGTTGTCATTTCATAACATATATTGCATTTGTTTTGTAAATATGGAAAACAGTAGGTATTCTCTGTAACGAAGTGATGATGGTTACTTTGAAAGACGAACAGTTTGGTCTCTAAACACTACCGAGAATAGTGACTATATCGTAGTGATGTAGTAGAAGGTGTGCGTTCGCAGAATAACGTCAGATGTTTGTCATGTAAAATACTATTAAATTGGTTTTTGATGTGACTGTGTCTAAATGCTTCCAGAAATGTTTTAATAGAGGAACCAAAACTATATTTGAGAATAAACAAATAAATGGAATAAACAAAAACAAAATTTGATATGCGCATCTTTGAAACATAATCTAAATCTAATACGTACATATAAAACAAATGTTGTGTACAAACGTTACATACAAAAAAGCAATTAGTGATATAAAAGTAATATATTTAAAACGACTTTAGGCTACTCTTTAAATGACACAAGGTTCTACGGTTCTTTATGTGCTTTGGCATCTTGTTGAAAATCTTTTGGCTCATTTGGCCCTTTTATCGCCTACTTGGTGCTGATGTTTGTATTTTGCTGGCAATTCAAGTCGGTTCTTTTATTCAACTTTTTCACTGCTTAAAATACGAAAGTACCCTTAAAATAGCGCGAAAAGCATTAAAAATGTTCCACAGTTGCCTGTGTAAGACAAATATCCTGATGAATCCTTCCCTAGGATTTCATCAAACGGTGATTGCTTACGTATAAATGCCGATATACCTAACACAAGTTTCTCGAAACGGAGATCTGAGCGGTTTATATAGCCAACCTTCCTATGACGTTTGCACTTCTTGTCTTTGACACACTACGGCCTTGTACGTGATATATACAATTGGGGCAGTATTATAATTAAAGAGTCCAAACGATGTGCCCGACCAGTAGCGTCGATGCGAGAGCAGAGTGGGGTAAACTCCGCTCTCGCATAAGTAGTAAAAATAAACGATGCATTTAGTTGCCGTTCTAACGTGTTGAAGTATACGTTGAAAATGTTGTGAGGTCGTAAAAATAATGCGTCAAATCGGTTGTCTGCTACCGTAGTAAATAAATTTATACATCGGTTTCCCGATTTAATATATGACGGTAAGGCAGTGAAATGTTTAGTTTGTGAAACAACTTTATTATCTTGGAAAGCGAGTCAGTGTCAAAGACATATAAATAGTGACAAACATAAATTGAAAAAGATTAGACGCAAATCATATAATGAATTTGTGGTTGATTTAACAATGATGCTAATTGCGACCAATATAGCAATACATAAAGTCCAACACCCAATGTTTCGCCAGTTTTGGAATAAATACAATCCTACGTGGAAATTACCATCTAAAAATACGCTACACAATTACGTACCATCAGTGCGTGAAAGAATTGTAAATTTTACGAAAAAAACGGTGAAAAATAAATACCTTTGGTTGACAATGGACGAAACTACAGATATTAAAAAACAGTCCATCCTATCCATTGTCGTAAGGACGCTGACCCCACAAGGATCTTCTGACCCTTATTTACTAGCCTGTAAACGAATGCAAGATTGTACTGCCACAGCGATACGTAGTGTATTAATAGAAACACTACACAAATTTGAAATTTTACCGGAGCAACTGTTAATGTTAGTTACCGATGCTGCCGCGGTTATGTGTTCCACAGCAAAATTACTCAAAACGATTCAACCAAACCTGCTGCACGTCACATGTTTGCTTCACGCTTTACACCTTGTAACAAACATTATACGTACAAGTTATCCTGATGTGGATGAACTAATAGGACAAACGAAAGCGGTTTTTCTTAAATCTCCGAAACGTATTCGCCTATTTCATTCGCAGTGTCCTGACATACCCGAGCCGCCGCAACCAATTCTTATACGATGGGGTACGTGGTTAGAAGCAGCATTCTATTATTATAAACATTTTGAAAAAATTAAATCAGTAGTTTTACAACTAGACGGCAAAGAAGCGGCTGCAATAAGGCTCAGTCAGGTTCAATTTAAAAATCCTCAAGTTGCAGCAAATTTAAAAATTATTTACGACAGTTACGTTCCAATAGTGGATGCAATAAAAAAGTTACAGAACAGTGCGCTGTCCTTATCGGACTCATTAGCAATTATTGACCACGTAGAATTAGCGCTGCATATCCTTGATGATGAAAAAAGTGTTTGTGTTCGTGAAAAATTTAATAGTGTATTAGATAAAAATGTAGATTTTACAAAATTACGGCAACTTTTTACCAATACTGAAGATACGTTGTACAGATACAAAGAGCACTTTAACTATGCAAATATAACATCTCTCAACGTCGAACAATCCTTTTCAGCATATAAGCATTTATTTACGTCGCTACGTACGAACCTTTCCGAGACTAATACAGAAACATATATGATGGTGCAATTACTTCATCGCGCACATCCGGATATTTCTGCAACAATGTAAACATGTTAGGTAAGTTATTTATGTTTTTTCTTAACGTTTTGTAAAGTGATTCAATATATTTATTTTTAAATAAGCGCACTGTTATTCTGGTAAACTCTCCACGCAACGCCGATGCTCGGGCACATCGTTTGGACTCTTTAATTATAATTCATAAAATTTTCTTACATAAATTGATTGATAAGCAAAGCGTATGCACTGCGCTTCAAAAGTCTACAGGGCCGTTGAAAATTATTTAACAAAATTGTTGTTAGTCGAAACAATATTAAAAAAAATTATTACAAATAATAATTATATAAATTTGTACTTTTTTCTAGTGTAAAAAGTCCTTAAATTTGTGAAGAGGCCCATTCCAAATCGGCGAAAAGTGTTTTATTAAAATTAACATAAATGGATTTTCCTCCTAGCATAATTGGCCTTCAGCCTTAAATTTGGGAAAACGATAATTTGTGCCGTTGACCGTAAGTCTTTCCTATTTGCACCCATTGTTAGCAATTTGGCAAGCAAATTTGCCTCTTACTATTTCTGGATCGTCAACGTATTTTAGGGAATGGACGCCTTCTTTCGACAACTTTGATCTTAGTTCGAAGACGCCCATAGAAGGAGGGTCAGTGTACCTCCCTGAAGGAGTCCTCTTCTTGCCTTTGCTTTGATTGGGAGGCGTTTATCCAATGGTTGGATCGTGAAGGGGCTCCTTTTTCCTTAATTACGTCTGCTGGGAAATTTGTGGTAGCGTTTTTAAACGCCCTTAGTACCTAGAAAGGTAGTCACTACCACTTATTGCCATCTATTAAATTAGAGATTCGTCGATTTAAATCATCTAGCACCGAGCTTATTGATCTTCTTGGTTGGTATGCGTATTGACAAGTGCCGGATGGTTGAGTTGTTAGAGCTTCGTTTCCAGCACCTCTCCAACAATCGTCCCAGTGTTTTTAATAGAAAGCTAAAGGCAAGTTAATTGGTCTGTAAGATTTTGGTGATAAGTCAGAGACCTTTTACACTTCTGGTAGAGAGAAGACTTTTTCGTATGCCACTAGGTTGGCATATATCCTAATACTAAACGACTTTTGAAGATGGTACATAAATGATGTATCTACTATGTGATTTATTATTTTTAATCTCTTAGAATTGTCGAGGCTGGAAAGTTGGTTTTTATGGGTTCCTGTAAACCTTCTTCGTTAATTTCAAGGTAGGTGTCGTCTCTGGTAAAACCTACTTTGTTTTTAGAGCAACCATCCTTTGCTCGAATTTTGCTGTCGAGGCTCGTATTTTAGCAGGTAATAAAACACGATTTTCACGCATACGCAAGTTTACAAGGAACTGAATAAAATAATAGTAATTTACTTCATAGTAGAACGTTGTGTTGTCCTGCAGGGAGCAGGTTTGTTCTATAAGAAAGCTCAAAATACTGAAACTCAAATCTTTGACGTCAGCTGTTTACCCATTACACATACTTGTTTATTCTACTGCCTTGCTCGCATAGTATTCTTATAATTGAATATGTAACGGCAAAAGCTTACATTCAAATATAAAGTAGTTATCAATCACTAGTGATTAAATTAAATTACTACAATTTATTAAAATAATAAATGGAAATAATAGTCGCAGGTTCTTCAGTTTTTCAGTTATGCGATGTTATACATTTATTCGTGAATACTTGTATTTACTACATGAAATTAGGTAAAAATACTTCAATGATTGTAGAATAAAGATACGTTGTGTAAAACGAAATCAGTACATTAGAATATCTAGTAGAGTATAATCTCCAGCAGTGACAAATAATCACTTGTTGTTTGGAAGGTTCATTCGCATAATGTAATTACGTTTAACAAATGAACATTAATGGATTTAACGTGGCAACTACTTATCTATCTTATATTTCATGCACTAACAGAAGGTAACTGAATTTCCAGCTCCACCATGACAAGGTAGAACAGAAACTAATACGCTGCCGCGTATTAATGTTCTGCTCTCTATCCATCATTTTAATAGCTTCAGGAGTTCATACATATGTACTGCAGGTATGCCTATATATGTATTTAGTTAAGCGTACGTACTGTACTTCGTGTCAGCATACCGAACTGACTTCCATTTAGGATTATTAGTGTTTTAAAATGGACTCAGCTTTCATCCGAATAATTGTAATAGTGACCCATTAAAATGTAATAAATTTCACGTGTACCCTATCATTTAATATTTTTTCAGTTCAGCGGTATTATTTAATAACACAAACATGTCAGGATTTTTATATGTAGGCCGGTGAGATAATGACGTTGGGTCTAATTTAAACAACATGCAAATTTAAATTTCATTAGAAAGTAATCACGAGTGTTTACTATACTTTAAAAGCTTTTTTGTATACTATCGCAAGAAATTTAAGTTACATCGAACGTCACCCTGCAGGTAACCTTCGTTATTTACTTATACATGCAGGATATGATTATGGACGACTTTCCGTGTTAGTCAACTTCGCTACGTCGGTAGCGGCACCAAGATTTATTACTTTAAAATATGTTAGGTTTAGGCTTTGTGTCGAATTTTAAGGTAATATACAGCTTGTCCTAACCTTCTGAATTTATAAAATTGCAACTCTTGCGTGAATAGGATATCTTAAAAGTACTTCTGTCTATACAAAGGACGAATTCGGTGACCGGTTGATGATGAGGACCATTTGTGTCATCGAAACGGCAGTCGTGAATTAATTATCATATAATTTATTAAAACTATGTGATACGGAGGTTGCCGATACGTATGTGTTGTTTGTCATACGACGCCACAGTCCTCGCTATCATTATTGAAACCTTATTGGTAGAATTTTTTTCATTTTCTTGAAAAGAGTCTCAATGTATGTTTTGTCTGCAGAATTTAAACATCTTTTACAAATCCTGAACATTATCGCTTGTTAAGAGACAGAGCATAGGCCTGGCTACAGATTTGCTTGCAGTCACTGTAATGACTGACGGCTACGATATTAATGAAGAGTTTTTTCGTTTTCGATAAAATACGTAGAATATCTAGAGGACTGAAATCTTGAAAACTGCTGATGAAATAACTTTTCTCTTTGGCTATGAATACTATTCACTTCTGAAATGGTGCTTTTTCACAGTTAAAAAAGTAACGATAAATAATGTATTACTGTCGTATTGTATTTATGTTTTGAGGAATCCACAAGTTTGACCATAAAATAATGTTTCTTATTGTAGAAAATTCATTTGCAATAATTTTTAACATTTTTGTCGGTGCAGATACTATATCATTATTCCCTCAGATCAAATAAAAGCAACACCTTTTCGATAATGACATTAAATTGTAAATGTCAATTTACGTCGGCAATGAAAGGTAGAGAGATTCGTTCTAGGCAAAATTACCGCGTTTTCCAATCCAAAACATACTATAACTAAAAATAAAACAATGCAGAGCTTTATTCCATATTTCTAGATTATATTGGAGATCAGTCTCACTTTTTGCATATACGTTTACCTACTGATATTCTTTCCACATTTCTAAATACTACTGGTAGTTTCCTTACTTTGTTGTTTATATCCTGTAATACATCATCCATTATAAAGTTGGAAAGCGTAGGGTTCAAAGGTCCGCCGTCTTAGGCCGTCTTTGGTTTGGAATATTTCTGATTGGCGGTTTCTCGTTCCTACATAATTTTTTTATACTTCTATACACTTTCTGTGTTGTTCCTCAGCTTACTACTCACTTGTCTGTCTCACTGTCTTTTCTTGTTATACTATCGAACGCCTTTTATAGATCTATAAACGCCATGTATATGTTGTTATATTTTCCTTTCCCATTAATTGTTTTATGGTCGTGGACTCCTCTTTTTTTCCTGAGACCGCTTAGTGAATCTCTATTTGTCATTTTAACCTTTCATTCAATAATCTTTAGAACATTTTAACTATCATATTTATATTCCTCCATAATTCTCGCATTCTATTAAAAAGTTTTGTTATCAATTCAATGCTTCTTTCTCCCATGTTTTAATCATTTTATCTTTAGTTTTAATACTGTTTCCTTTACTTTTCCTTTGTTTCCTCTTGTTGCACTCGCATTGTTTGATTTGCATTAAGGATAATCTCAAAATATTCTTTCAGTCTTGCCTCCTCCAGCATTTTTCTTTGCTTGGATGTAATATACTTATTGCTGTACTTCTTGGTTCTGTGAGATTTCAGAACTTTATAAAACAACTCTTTATTTTTTAATTATATTTATTAGCTACTTCAAGTTGACTTAATTTCAAACTTTTTGTTGCTTGCTTTGTGTTTTGTTGTGTGCGCGAAAAATGAATTTGTAATTATTAAGTTATTATTTATATAGAAATCAATGAGTCTTTTGCCATAGTTGTTTCTTATCGTTTCTCGATATGTGCTGACTGCTTCACAAGATTCTTTATCTCTCCTTCTAACTTTACCATCGAAGCCCCCCATAACTAGTAATCTTCCTCGTATATCCTCCGTTGCCTCCTCTAATTGCCTTTTGCTTTACTGGCGCACCTTCATTTGGGCCATATACTACACTCCGCCAAAAAAGTATCGCATAAACTAAAAAAGGGCATTTATAAACCAAGATATTTTTTATTATCTAATTTTTATACATAGATTTATAAAAATGCATATGTGTAAGGTTTGTTCAGTTGTTTATCGAAAGTCTTCCTATACGGACAAATTTTAAAGTGCGAAGTCAGAGTTCTGTACCAACGCTTTTAAAACTAAAATGAGCAATTTAACTTCAGAACAAGTGGCTGCTATAGTTGCTTTAATCGAAGATGGACGATCTCAAGCATACGTTGCTAATTTGATGAACATCAATCAGTCAAGTGTTTCTAGAGCCGTAGCCAGATATAGGGAAACGGGCAATTACAGTAGAAGACCTGTACCAGGTCGTCCAAGATGTTCTACTCGCCAAGATGACCGCTATTTACTACTACAAGCATTACGTCGAAGACATGTAACTGCGAGACAATTGCAGAACGACTTGGCTAGAGTCAGAAATACTCGTGTGAGTACTCAAACTATTCGGAATAGGTTACGACAGAGTGGATTAAGAACTAGAGTAGCTGTAACAGACCCTCGTCTCACTAGGAACCACCGAGTGGCTCGCTTAAGGTTTGCCAGAGAACATGTAAATTGAAACATTAATGACCGGTCCAATATACTCTTCACAGATGAGTCAAGATTTGGTCTTTACACCTCAGATAGGCGTATCTCAGTGTACAGACGAGACGGTGAGCGCTATTCGCAGTGTAATATCAGATCTAGACCTAATTTCGCTGGTGGCTCTATTATGGTTTGGGGAGGGATCCGTTTAACAGGTCGTACAGAGTTAGTACCAGTAGACAGAGGTACACTGACTGCCCACAGGTATATAACGGACATTTTAGAAGAACATGTAGTACTATATGCGCCAATTATAGGAAACGAATTCATGTTAATGCACGATAGTGCACGACCGCATGTTGCAATAATCGTCCAGGAATACCTTAACGATGTTGATATTGCAGTTTTAGATTGGCCTGCGGTAAGTCCGGACATGAACCCTATCGAGCACGTGTGGGACCTCCTTCACAGACGGATACGAACCCAAAATGTTGCCCCAGCGGACCTGCATGGACTAGAAAATGCTCTCCGTGACGAGTGGGAGAATTTGGATCAGACTTATATACGGAGGTTAATCGAATCTCTGCCAAACCGTATGCGAGCGGTCATAAGAGCCAGAGGTGGCAATACTCAGTATTAAAAGCTACTGTTATGACATTTTTCTTTCCAGAATTATAATTTCTTGTTTTAATAAAAATCTCAAGTATGAGTTCTTGTTTTTATTTGGCCTGTATTTTATTTAAACAATCATAGAAATTATATCTTAGAGCGCATTAAAGTATATTTACAACTTTATGCTACAAACAAAGATTATGCGATACTTTTATGATTCAAAACTAAATTATGCGATACTTTTTTGGCGGAATGTATTATTATTGTTGTTGTGGTTGTTTGTTTTTGAACTTTTGATTACTACTGAAATTAATAATAAAAAATATAGGTTGTTATTAAAAATATTGATGACATAACTTTAAAAACAAATGACGTAACAAGATGACAACGATGTAGTGAAGTTAAACAATTGAGATTGTTATACCTCAAAATTTTTTCGAAAAAACAAATATTATCAAAGATAATGAACTTATCCCTTGTTGAAGACAAAGCAACGCTGTATAAATATTATGCAAATAGAAGTATGTGAGTATTACTAGCATACTGGATAGTTGTGACAACTACGAAATATAGTAGAAGATAAAAAATATGTGAATATTGTTACTGTTATATTGCTTAATTTAGTTTTAAAAAGAAAAGGAAAGCTTAAAATAATTGATCGAAGAGTGTGCGGATATGTTTATTACAACGAAATGCATAAGCATAATTAAATATTTATTTATTGGGAGACCAATAGAAAACTTTTTGAAATCGCAATTTTCGACGATAATAGATATACATAAGTACTTCTTTCCAGGATTGTGGAAATGTTCAAAAAATTAGGAAGTTTTCCGTCAAAAATTGCCTTGCACTTCTCGACACAAGTATTATTCGAAAAAACAGTATAATAGAAACTTGACTACATATCCTGGTATATTCAATCAAGTGATTTCTTCCGTGTAGTATTGTAGATAAAATAAGAAAATTGATTTGAATTCCCGATAATGCTACTGTAGGGGAGGAACTTTTAATTGATTTTTCCACATTGTAATGCAGTTTATCCAATTTGCGGTTTCTACAGTTCTTCTGAAATGCCCCATAATAAGTAGCGTTTATATACCGTTATGCAAAACAAATTTTTCTCCACAAAAAGAAAATCGTTCTCATTTCTCGCATAATGGCTAATACGTAATTAAACTGCAAATTATGTGGTAAAAGATATGTTAATAAATACGCACGGATTAGAAATTCTTTAGATGGATGACGACCGCGATGATATGTTTCCTTTTTTTGAATTTGCGTGTCCATTTTTACTGTTCATCCATTCGAAAATTGGATAATTTTCTACGTGATTGAATAAAATTATCTTCAACTTTATGGCAGGCCTTATACAGATACATAATACTGTTACATTTATTAATGTTATTATTGACGTATGAGGAAGCATTAAGGTTACAAACAAATACCAGTAAAAGTAAAAGGTTCGGTTTTGTATAGCGCTTCGAGGTATATGAAGAAAGGATATAATTTTATTTCTCGATAAATTGATTGAATTTACCAGTCTGCTGCGGTATTATTGAACGCTGACATCATTTACTAGCTTCAGTATACGTAATTGTTTATGTGTATCTGGGGACTCAAGAAAGTACGATTTTGGTATTACATTACTTATATTTGCTATGTTATTAATGGGCAAAACAAGCTACGTAACAATAAATACTTACGCGAAGAAATAAGGTTGTTGTGTATAAGTACGTGGATTCCAACGTTTTTTGGCTTCCGGAATTTACACTTGAATACAACCAATGCTGTTCAATTTTGTCTATTATATTTTACAAGCTTTTGCTAAATCAAATATAAATATAAAAACAATTAAAACAATCTACCTTACATTTGATACATTTGATGTAAACGTATCATTTTAAATACAGAGTTTAATAAGTCTTGAAAAGTAGTAAATATTTACAGAACTTGTGCACGTTAGTTTGTTGAATTTATCGTAGTTATTTTTCTTGCGGTATGATGCTTACTTCTCTCTTATATTGACGTGCACAGCAATGCTTAAAAAAAAAACAAGTATAAAATGTACAACACTACTGGCTAAGTTTTTTAAATGATACTAACCTACCTACGTATAGTTGATTGCATCGCATACCTGTATCTGAGTACGAAGGGAGATTTGTATATTATCTACTTAGTTAAGAAAAAAAATTAGTAAAGCTGCCAAAAATTTCGTTCACATTCAAAACATGTTGTTGCTTTTATATAGGTTTAGTGAATGAAATTTAGCTAGAACAGTGAGGTATTATGAAGTTCTTAACGAACGAGGCAAGTAAATCCAAGAGTATGTATGAATGTTTATGGGAAAGATGCGTCACAAATTCCAGTAGAGTTTTAATGCAAATAATTTAGGTAGGACAGAAGATGAATTTAAGATAATCCAAGATGCGAAAAACTTGTTAAAATAAGAACCAATGAAAACATCAAGAAAGTTGAGGAGCTTCTCTTAGCATGTCGAAGAATAAGGATTTCAATGATTGCTGATGAAGCTACAGTTTTTAAATTATTGCATGGAAGTTGAAGGTGTCAGCACGGTAGATTCTGAAAAAAGTTAGTACGCAGTCTTCATCAGGAAAACTGATCGCTACACAGAGTGGAGTACAGAAGCGATGCTGTTGATTGAATGTATGTTTAGAGGAACTACAATAACAGGGAAAGTCTATAAGGAAAACAGTACACTAAAATACCCCATAATAATGAAAATGTAAAAAATTAAAATGCCCGAGTGTGCAAAACTCACCAAGTTAAGAAAGTAATCAACGACTGCGATTTAAGGAAGATGAAACATCCACCTTACAGTCTGAAATTGTTAACCAGCGACTGTTATCTTTTCCTAAATAAAAAGAAGAGAAAACACTCGAGAGGACAGCGTCTTGCTTGAATGAATGTTTGAAGGCGGCGGTGGAAGTACTTTTGAAGAACTACCAAAATTTTTTTTGAGGTTACGGATTTATTAGAAAAATATTTGAATAAGTGCATAACCATTAGCGGAAAATATATTGAAAAGTAATGTTATTTCGTTTTCTAATATTCTTTGTTCTAACGTTTCTTTTTCTTCACGACTACGTAGATAAATATAATATAGAAATCTCCCCTCGTACAAACAAAAAAAGAAAGTACAAAAACGCTAAGACATATTAATCTTTGTTTTAAGGAAGTCAGGAAATAAAATTGTCATTTAACGGTTTATCCCCTTCTGTCTATCAGCATGTTTTAAAGAATGTTAGGCGATACATGGCGCAAGTGGGAAATCCTTTCTATTAACTGATCATTCATAAATAAAACAGTAACTGTAAAGTATAGTATTAAATAATAATCAGAACAGATCAGAAAGTGCCTAGAAACAATAACCAAATTGATTGAATATTGATAGAATAATGCAGGGCTAACGCAACAAAAAGAGAGAAAAAAATAACCCTAACACATTGACATGTTTCTGCCTACCCGGCGTCATCAGTGTGGTTTCGAGAATATTTTTTTATCTCGACCTTCTGCCGCTGTTGCCTTACAGTTAATGCCACAACTTTCAAGAAAACTTCCATCCGTTGTTCTAAGCCGTCACAGAAGTGCTTGAGGGATGGTTTGGAGAAGAATACCTGGTTTGTGTCGCTGCTTTCTAAACGGCAGGCACGCGTTTCTTTAGCACTAGAGGTAAGGTAACAGCGATAAAAGGTAGAGATAAAAAGATATTCTCGAAACCACGCTGATGACGCCGGGTAGGCAGAAACATGTCCGTGTGTTAGGGTATTTTTTATTTCCTTTTGTTGCGTTTGTCGTGAATTATTTCGTCAATATCATGAGGAAACTAAGCTAACTTAACATTACATATATTTTATTAAATAATAATATCGAAATAAAACATAAATGTGTAAAGAATAACATTGTGTAACATTTGTTAGGAAATGTCTAGGCATTACTATATTTACTGCGGTTTCCAAGATATCGGCAGTGTATGTCTGCTATAGTAAGGTTGGAGTGCCTTCTTAGAAGAGAAAAATTACATTTTCCATAAGATTCTGTTTTGCAGTTGTTTGCAAAATTCGTTGTACTTCATAATAGTATTGTTCAAAAAATTAATGTGGTAGACAGCTAATGGAGAGCATGTACCGCTTCATTAGAGTGTTGAAATGGTCTCTCATTACACAAATTTCAGCTGATGATAACATCTTTGTGGCAACGATTCCCTTATTAATAGAGATGACAAAGGCAGATGGAATTATTCCTTTTTTGCAGCGACTAGATAGACTCGTGTCTATTCGCCTCATGAAAATGGATTCGTGTTGCTTACTACTGTCCCCAAGAGTCGACAAAAACGAGACTGTCTAGTCTCTGCAAAAAAGTAATAATTTCATCCGCCATTGTGCTCTCTACTTATTAAACAAAACAAAATTTATTTCTCTTTGCTTTTTGTCACTCAATGGTGCTTTGCATTATTACAAATGACAAAGGTTTGTCTTTACCTTAAATCTCAAACAACATTTATTTACTCATACTTGCATTTTTAAAAATATATATGATTTTTTTTGTATAACTAACTTATTCGTTTTTAGTATAAGTTCGATTTTTCAATTATTTTTATTACAAGTATTTCGTATAAAGATGATGGCCAAAAAAGGAAATATTGTCATTTTCTACAAAAATATTTCAATAAAAATATTTTCGGTTTTTGTTTTTTAGTGAAACTTCAACCAGTTTACGCCAATGTCTGAAGAAATCTTGTTTATAGTATCCTTTAATGACTGGAAACATCCAGTGCTTTAGAAATCACGAGACTTGTTGCGTTTGGGAAATAAGCTCCTCGTTTACACCACTTACATGCATAATATTCATTTGCATGCTAGCGAATATACACCAATAAGGTCAATGTTAATTGCCGCTAGAGATGCGAACAAAACAACCTATCGGCTACTTATTATCGCATTTATGTATCGTAACCTTTATTGTTTCCTTTTAATCTGGTTGTGGCATCTAACACCGCCGTATCACTGTATGCATTCATGGTCGCCGCTATATAATAGATCTCTGCATGGTGCAAGCACGAGCACAACAAAACAGGACACCTTTTCATGTGATTATCGGGAAATACTTTAATATTTATGGACGATGCTTCGACCAAAGCGAACTAATACTCCAATAGTAGGCGCGTACCCTGCAGCAAATCGATTACGTTTATTTATTGTAATTTTATTTATTATAACGTTCACATCTTGCATTGTAATGTCGCGACCGTACAATATGATTATATGTTTGCTCGATCGATGGTATAAGCACAACAACTCTTGCTCGATGTATCTGGCATTTTACTTTTTTATCGTAATCGACGATGCACAACAGTTTACGCAGAGGAAGATTAAGAAAAAGTATCGTGCAAGAAATCTTTTAATTCATTAGCACTAGGAATGCTCCGGTTATACGTAAACTGCTGAATTTAGATTGAGCATCCAATGTGATTAATATAGGTTATTACCGCTTTAATATCGGTTAAGATCGCTTTTTCACTTATTAAAAAGCTTATATTTATCGTTCAGCTAAGATAGAAGTAAGAAGTTTAGAACCTTGGAGAGTATGAAACAAAAAATATTATTGTTTTTTAAGCAAAAACACCAAAAAGTTAAAAAAAAATTGTAACGCAACTAAACACGTTGACAATAAGAAGAAAAGTCCACTGTTCTTCAAAGAAAATCAATGAGGAAGGTATACAACTATCTTAAACTCCCTTCGAGTCCTGTAGCACTCTTTCTATACTTATCTTATAGTTATGGGCGATTCCATAGATATATTTACAAATCACGAGACACAATTGACCAAATTCGGTTCGTACTCACCTTGATTTGGCGTTCTAAAAAGTTTATTATCAGAGACTAGACAGACTCATGTTCTGTCGACTCTCGGGGACACCAGTAGGCAATACGAGTCCAATAGATACGCCGCTGCAAAGAAGAAATAATTCCACCTGCCTTTGTCATCTCTATTACAGTGACCTGTAATGCAATCATCATGATATTGCCAAGAGCAACTCGAATGACAGGGTAAGTGCTCCAAAAAACTCTAAACTGTGACTTTTGTGAAACTGTTCTGCGAGGACATCAAAAATGTAGCTTATGTAAAGTTAGTAGGATTTACTCGAAGTGTACAGATATCTATGTAAAAACGGGAAAAGTTATGGGTAGAAAAAATAGGTCGTGTGGCACCTGCAATCCTATATCAATGTTAGACTTCAGTAGCGACGGAAGTAAAGAGAAGAAAACTGTTACTAAATTAAGAGACAAAACAGTTACTAACAGAAACTAGCATGCTGAAAACACAAATTAGTTTGTTCAATAAAGGAGCTCGAGAACGTAAATAAATTACAAAAGCAAAAAACTCATTTGAGCTATGAGAAAAAGCAGCCTCCTACACAGATGTAAAAAACGACTGCATTAAAAAGTACCTAAACAGTAAAGCCAGTAAATCGGAAACGGACACCAGGTAATTAATGTAAATAAATAAAAGATGTTATCGATCTAGCTAAAATATCTGTGGAAATTAATAAGATTATCTCACGCAAATTCGGAAGCTTTGCTATAAACTGTAGTGACGTGACTAATATGGTACTTTTGAAACAGATCGAGGATAACTACAAAGCTGAGGAGCAACTGAAATTTAATCCTAAACTTATTATCTAGGAAATCAACGTTAGATATGACAGCTTTTGGTGGTAGTCTGTGCAAACAAAGCAAGATTAGCATGTCGGGTGCAACTATTTTCAAGGTAGCGCGCATTATTGGTAAGCAATCTGTTGTTTTTGAAATCATTTCAATATATTCTCAGGCGCTTTTTATACATACGGTGAAAAAGCTGCAGGATACATGAATCTTTTAATATTGCCAGATGTTATCGTTGCTGCTGGTATTGTCACTTTGCGAAAAGCTAGTGATTGTAGAGCACAATTTGTAGAATGCATTAATTGTATTTGCAATAACGAAAAGTTTAAGACTAAATATGATAGTGATTATAGTATGCTTTATAACTGCTATAAGAGTTATAATAATACTAGAGACGATTTCAAGGCTAATATTTCATATGATAGCGAATAGCAATGACAGAAAACACCTAATAAATTTGGTAATTTCTTGTTTTTACTAAGCATATGCAGCTTAACTAAAAAAAATCAAGAGAAAACTAGAAGTTGCATCGCTATATAAACATTGATATATGGTATGAATTTATACTCTAAGAATGCTAACAATAAAATACTTTGACTACTTAAAAAAAAATGAAACCTGGCAAAATGTTTATGGTGCGGATGATATTAACAGAAGGATTTGTATAATATACAAGTTTGAGATTCGCGCCATCCATCTGCCTACATCAAGTATATCTCAGCATACAAAAGGCTCAGAAAAGCTCTTAAGGATTTGTTAATTACTCTGTTATTTATTTTACTCAATAGAAAATTTTTTTACAGTTTGCTTTCATTAATGGTGATATTTTAAAAGTATGTACAATTTACTTGCCTTAATTGTTGAACGCGAAAAATTATCGTTGCATACATTCACTCATTTTTTCTTTATATTATCTTTCTTAGTTACAATTAGTTAATTCAGGTCAGGTTGATGTTTGATATTGTCAGCAGCATTCCTAATCCGTTGAACTAATACATCAGGAGTGTCCACCTTTACTTGATACACTTCATTTTTTAACAGGCTCCATAAGCAATAATCGAGTGGCGTGAGGTCTGGAGACCTCGGAGGCCGACCAATTTTACTAGCACGACCAATCCAATTCCCTTAAAACATTTTATCCAAATGTTACCTGGTAGCACGAGCGTAATGTGCAAGCGCTTCATCGTGCTGATAGAACATTTGGATTCTGAAGTTTATGAGAACATCCTCAGCAGTCCGTGCACTTCATTTTCCAAAAAATTTGAATAGGTGATTCCCGTGAGGCGATTGCCAAAAATGTAAGGACAAATTAAAAAACAGTCGATCAGAGCACATCACACGTTTACCAAAAATTTATGTTGAAAGTTGCGTGTGGATTTTCGTCTTATCGCACATGATGGTTATGACAATTATTAATACCGTCACAGGTGAATGTTGCTTCATCCGTAAATAGTATACGCGATACAAAACGAGGATTATCATTGATCCATCGACAAAATTCCATACGTCTACGATAATCGTCTGGCTGTAGGTGCTGTACTCTTTGTACATGGTATAAACGTAGGCTTTGCTCGTGAAGCAAAGCTTCCTTGTTTGTGGAACGCCCAACCGAATACTAATTCTCCGTGAACTGGTAGTAGAGTCTTCTTTTACTGCATCCAGAATATGTTCTACTTCTTGTAATTGTTGTCGACTAGCTCGTTCAGATATTATGTTTACACTGGGAAGCTTTCCGGTCTCGCACAGTTTATTGAATACACTAATAAATATAAATAAATTTTTATTAGAATGTCTGTGATGTGGAAAACGTTGACGATATTCTTTAGCAGCAGCTGTAGCATTCTCATTACAAAATCCATAAACAAACACCATATTAGCATTTTTAGTCGCGCAAATGTCAAGTTAATGTCACAATACTCGAATAACAATGTTATAATTTACTGCAAGGTATAGGGAACCTCTTTTTTATGATGGCAGGGCCCTTACTATGTCAACAATGACCTAGAGGTAGTGACATTAGTCGCATTAGACATACAAAACTATCTGCACAATTTCTCGACTCTTTCAATCTCACTACTACGGATACATACGTAAACATGATATACTAAATCAACATTTTTAATTCCATCCTAACTCGGAAACAAATATAAATCGGATAACAATATTTGAGTTCTTTTACATTATTTTCACCTGTAGAATACACTCCTAGAGTCGATTTCTTACGACTCACCCTGTAGAATAACTTTTTTTATTCTAACGGTATTTTAGTGTCGATTTTCGACGATTTATATACACATGTACCAATATAATGAATAAGTTGTTATTATTATTATCATTGCTATGCATCAATGTAATGTACTTTACCAAGTAATGGCATTAGTACCAACAGCAATTGATACCAAACTTCCTAGTTGAATTTCTGTATCTGAATGTAAAAACGTCTCAGCTCGTATCGATGATTATTATTAATTACATAAAGGCAATTACGCTCTACATTGTTTGTATAATCAAATATACGTGATGCTGTTCCAGACTGTGATCTTTGAAACCAGTAAATATTCTAATCGAAGATGGTTACATACATATCACGTAATGCATCCAAAACTATAGTAAATGTCGTTGTTAATATTAAAGGATTAAAATATCGTCAAGACCAAGAAATCTTCACAAGAAGGCTGTTAAAATTAATCTATATTGAATTACATTTGGTGAGGACCAAAAAATCTTCAAAGTGTAGGTGATTACTTTTACAGTGATAGTTAATTTCTTAAGTTAAATCTTGGTATTCAGAAACATACATGTGTAAAAGCACAAAGTAATAGAGATATATAAAAAAATAATAATTATATTTGTACAGTCAATATGACGTACCTGAGTATGAAAGATTGAAAAACACTGCGGTCACCTAGACGTTTTTTAGCAATTTCATCACGTCAATGACGTAGCCGACAATTACAAAAATTTGCAAAGTACATCTTCACATAGTACGTGTTTAAGATAAATTGCCTTTAAATTTTAAATATTCAAAAAATTTCAACTTAAATGCCTTGAACTTCAAGTACAGGACTGATGAAAAAACTAGTTTATACAAGGTAGCCAGGTGTAAAATTTTGAATTGTGGATTAAAAATAAGTAATTATCAAAATAACTTGTGTTTAATTACCACGAAAATCGTGGCTGCTATGAAATTTATACTAAACAAATGTGTACAGCTGTCTTAAATATAACGGGAAACAAAAGAATGTAAATATTGCGAACTGTGAGTAATTGATATGCTCCTTGGTATTCTCTAATATAAAAATTGGTACAAAAATACTTGTTGCGAAATTATATTTTTGTCCGCGCTTCCAGGATTTTCGAATACCATGCGGCTCCTGTTAAAGTGTATCGCTTCCTTAACGTAGCTATAATAGTTCTTTAATTTGTGGATTGCCTTTTAAAACTTCACAACACAAGAGAAAGTTAATTAGTTCCGAATTTACCACAAATCAATGTTAATAATAAGAAAATTAATAAAAAGAATCGGTCCCGTTCCATTTAAAATTGCAATTTTAACACTGGCCTACATTTCGATAAATGTTGAGATGAAAAATTGCTATAAAAAGTATTTTTCCTACAGAATTTGATTTTGTTTTCTGTATACGTAAAACTGTTTAAATTGACCAGAATGCTGACAAAATCTTTATTTTCAATAGCGTAATAACTATCTAAAATTAGTTGACACTGTGTGATGAATATTTTTTATAACTATCTCTCGATCTACAATAAGATATATCTTGACTACCTTCAACGGTAAGCGCAATATTGCGTTGTGCAAATTACTCTATAAATAAAATGCTAAAATAGACTAAAATACGTGCGTAATAGTCGCAATTTGGGATTTCTCGTTTAGATAGTTTTCTACGCATCACCAGTAGCCCGATCATCGCTCTGGTATATATAGAGGGCGTTTAATAACTTGGCCGTTTCGATTGCGTCCATATAGGCGACTATCGCGCGGTTAGACGCGGAAAAAATCCATAAGCATCACTGATTATCGTCGACCGCGCGATCTCGCCGATAACAGCAATCACTTGGCTACTTTAAAATGAATATCCATCCTGAAATTGAATAACTGTAATAAGCACGCCGTTCCGTTCGCGGTGTACAGTGGAGGAGATAGCGTTGACTACCGTTCACCTCTTCTTGTCCTTCTTCGTGCGGTCTTTACGTGCCGTTGCGTCGGTACTTCGAAGGCCAACAAATCGAACACATATACTTAATCCCGTCTTGATAGTCTTCTGTTCTCGCTCCGCTTTAATAACTACGAATAGCCATCTACGTGCGGCTTTGTATAGTTTACGACTTGACTACATGTAATGAGCGACTATTTCTTTCCTCGATCGGGTTCTCGCAAAAATTAACCGCGTTCAAATATGCTAATATCGCTCTAGGAGTAATAAGAGACGATCGTAATTTTCATGAAGCAAGCTGTGTACAAGGAATACTTACATAGGTTGGAGCGGTTCGTTTTTTAATCATTTTGCTAGTAGCAAACTGGTAGGTTTAATATCTAACATATAAATAACATTCAAGCAGCAACAACACTTTTGCCTGAAAAAATATTATAAGGGACCAGCATTCTTTCAATATATGAATAAGGTTGAAGCAAAATTATTTACTCAAACAAAGAAATAATGCAAAGACTAAACTAACTAAATAAATTTTCTTTGAATCAAACAACGGTAGACCCTATTTAGAGTTTGAAAGCTCTTAATTCGGTTAAATGAAGGAAATGAAAGTGGCAATTTATTTATTTTTCCAACTTCAAAATATTAAACAACTTTTATAAATGCTCTTGAAAAAATTAACTACTTCGGCAGTCCTTATTTTTTTTATGTATAAAACATTCGCGCTGTTTGAGGATTATTTCAACGAAGAAATATTTTACAGTTTAAAAATAAATAATAAATAGTTTTAAGCGGTTCATTAAGAAAGTGCTAGTCCTTTCAGTGCAGGAACGGATTTCACCTGAATCACTACAGAAATAATTCGGTATCTGTTGGAATTGATTCAGAACTAGTTCTACGGTTATTCGAACGCGAACTTTCTTTGCGTATACTTCACACGATTCCGAACTGGTTACAACGTCTGTTAGAACAAATCTTTGATCGACTCAAACCACTCTAGTTATTCCGCAAAAAAGCTGGAAACTCCTGCAAACGTTGACGATGTTGACATATTTCGTTCTAAAAATAAAGATACAATCCGTGTTCCATCTTATCTGGTTATAGTTATGGTGAGTGCGTGGGTTGGGGTGAGTGAATGTTTCAATTAGTTTATATAAAATCAACAGAATGATGGACTTGACATTGTAGATTTTCAATTATTAGTACCTGTAGAAAATGCAATGCAGTGATTACTTGTTCCTAAGCATGTATTTTGTCTTACTTGTATCAACATTTTTGTAGGCATTCTATTTGAAGTAAGGAGAACAACGTTGATTTTGTACTCAAATGTAATCTTACCTACACAACTCCGTTTACTATAAAATTACAGAATATTTCGTCAGCGGTGCAGCACGTTTGATAGAAATACGAAAGCCATACACAAGATACGAGGACAGCGGAAGTAAACATAAGGAAATGAAAGCCTCGTAGCTGTTATTTACTATAGTTACATGTTTTCCACATATTGGATTTTCTTACCGTCTTAATTCATCGAAATACCTAAGATACAACATCGACCTTATAGAGAGTAAGGAATCAACATTGAAATTACGATTTTACTACTAAAGATGACAGAATTCAATTTTGCTGTACTACTTTTTCTACCTGGTTTTCTTTGATATTGATATATTGATTGTAAGTCTCTAATGAATTAGCTACTTAAGAATAACCGTATACTACTTTCTAACAGTGTTCATTCAAATTTTGGTATTTTAAGATAAAAAGACTTTTGAAAATCTTTGAAATTCAAATTTTAATCACGTAATGTAAAACACACCGATGTGACATCGCGTGACATCATCCAACGTAAAAGCGGATTCCTTTCGTTTGTTACACGTAGATGTATTCCTTTCACAAACATGGTTTAGATATAAAATAAAATTATTTAGCCGTTCCTTTCCTTTCAGACACTAGCTCAACACTAAATAGCAGCGATTTCAATATTACGATTCCATTTTATTATCATAATTATTATAATACAACACCTTTAATATAAATTGTTGTTACAAAACGTGATATATATCACATTAAAACAGTTTTCAACGTCAAATAATCAAGTGCTTTATTATCAGGGTAATATCGTAAAAGAGCTTACCAAAAGCGCCTGCGTTTCAGCTATGTTTTAAATGACAGACTTTATCTTTGTGGTGGATGTAGAGCGTTAATATTAGTTCATCAGAAATTTAAAAACACGCCAGTTCTCTATTTAAATACAACAATCTAATCAATTAAATTATGTAATCTTTTTTTACACTTAACTTTCTGTCTTTTCAATAACCGAATTCATTTTCTGATTTCAATACTATTCCTTTCCTTTTTTTTTATTGTCCTTAAAATGTACATTAATTTTGTATCATCACATAAATAACTTCGTTAATCACTAACTTATTAAAAAGTTTTAAAACTGAGCATACCCGATTTTATGTTCTATGCGCTGTTATATTTCATATAGTACCTATTAGTGTAATGGACAGCTTTATGTATCAGTTTAGATTTTATTACATGGTTTGACAGTTATCAATATAGAAAATGACCCAATTCTTTACTTATAAACTTTCTATACTTATAGGGAAAGTAAAATGTATTAGAACACACCCATTTTCACTTGATATTTATCAAATACGTGAAGTTACTTGATATATAAACCAATGCATGTTGCATATATACAGTTAATAAGTGAGTTGTTTAATTATAAGTTACTAGTAATGTGCAAGATTTGGTAACATACCAATCATCACACATTACTTATTTTTCATTAATGGAACTCCGAAACAATACTGTGACGTAAGGAATAACTTTTGAACAATAGAAGATAAAGTTCTTAGAAAAAGCAGTCGATCTGTATATGTTGTATATTAAGTTTTAATCTTATCAGCAACGATCCCACCTTTTTATATAAAAACAAATATCCTGCATGTTGTTACGTTTTTCGAAAAGTAATATAATCGATGCGGTAACTGTGATAAAGCGTATATTAGACAAACGAGGCGAGTTACAGGCCTTAAATTTAAAGAACACAGCGCATCACCGTTACGGAAAAATCTAATCATCAAATGTAGCACAACACAAACGAAATGAAACATAATATGAAATTATAGTACCCTAAATTCATAAGCACCGTGAATTATACACTCTCTACGACAAAGAAAAATTGTAAAATTGTTGAACCGAGAAAAACTCCTTTTAACTACATCGTATTGGTGAATTTATTAGAATAAAATTAACAGATTTTGTGTTTTTTGTTATAAGCCAACATTTTTCCATTTAATTTGACATGGTTTAGTTTTAACAATATAATTGCAAAATAGCACAGCTGCTCTTAGTCACTACGATCTTAGTCGATCAATTGTAATAAAATTCCCTATATATTAAAATAGCTTGAAACTTTAGTACTATTCCAGGAATTTCTCATTCAGTTTAGCAGATGCATTGTTTACTGAAATATTGGTGTCATGTGCGACTGATGACGCCGTCTGCAGATCCTCTTAGCAAGAACGACAGATTTGACTTTTAACCTTTTCTAGCTTAAGTAAGTGATAATCTAAAGGTACAGGACCCTGTCAGTAATCTAAGATCCCAGTTGATTTATGATAGCGCTATTTTTGCTATCGCAAGCGGACCTGATTTGAGTATTTTCGCCTGTTTTTGCCCTAGAAATGTGACATCCTTCGTTTATCCTCCCATGTCTTTTTTAATGATGATAGAAAAAATTGTGGAGTAATATGGTAACAACATTACAACATTAGCACAATCAGCACCACACAAGTTTATTTAATTAGTCCGAAGTAGTTATTTCGGGGATGCGTGAATTTTCATTATCAACCACATTAATGTGTGAGAAAAAAAATTCTTGTGTATCTTTTGTTTGTATTTGAGGTGACCCATGCAACGTGGTGTGTATTCGCATCGCAGAGAGATGAGACTTTTGTTCCTCTGCTTGCAATATTGGATGACGATCCTGACTTCCTTTAGAAGTGGTTCGGCCGAATCTCGGGGGAAGTAGATTGAGACCGTAATTACCACTTACAAAGATCGAGCAAAGGTAAAAGGTGGATAACTGAGAGAAGATATTGTTGAGCACCTGCTCGAACAGAATATGTCTTCCTGTAGTATGTCAACTTATCTGTTGGTGTTGCTTTTCGAATTTGACCTCGTATAATGTATTGTTCTTAAATTATTGCAATTTTATATCAGTACAAAAGAATCTCTTCAACCGGCACGTCGGACACCACTTCACAGTGTTGGAAATTGGCCTGGATGACCGAGGACAGGATCCCTTGTACTCTCCTTGTACTCGCCTTTGAACTGGCCTTTGAAAAGGTATTTTGTTCTTTTTGCCTAGTTTGCTTTGATGTCCGATAACTTCCTTGGATCTTCCTGAACTTGTTATTTGACTTATTGAGTCTTTTGAGGTTTAGAATTTAACCTCGAGCTCTTTGGCTCTATTGTCATTGGCCCAAGTAAGCTACTTGTAAATGTCTTTTAGGGTAGAGATAGAAGAAGGAATTTTAGCATTGCTTTTTCTCACATTATTTGCTCTTACAGTTAACGTTGAGAATACAAGAATTCACGAAACAATTGTTTCGGATTAATAAAAGGTTTTGTGTGAAGTGATTCTTTAGTATTGGCCATACTACCACGTAGTTCGTGCAATTAATCCTTTTGTATTGTTTGCTTTCAGAATAGCTTAAGTATCAATTGAATAGATAGGATAAGATCCGTGTTGATTTAAGAGAAAAGAATAGAATAAGTCCATAATTTGCAGTAAACAAAGTGATAATTGTCTCTCTATTTTGAATCGTTCGTGGAAAGCTATCTTGAAAACAGCAGTAGAAAAAAAAATTAGACAAATGTACCATAGCTAATTAATACCAGCAAACTAAAAAAAAATGGGTAGAAGTAATGAAAAACCCAGGATTTGGTAAAAGAATTGAAATTAACTATTAATCTATTTACACACATTAGTGGTATACTAGGATCACATTATGTTACTGTTATTAAATTAAAATCAAGCGTTAAATTTCATATTAAATTATTAATGTTGCACTAAAAACGGTTTTACATGTTCCAAGGCCTACCATCCACAGCCAATTAGTTCATTTCTAAACAAAGAAAAAAAATGACAAAGTTGTAATTTTGTCCCAATTCATGTTAGCTATACATTAATGTGTTCAATTGCACACGCAAATTATATTAACCGCCTTCACGGGCATTTAGCTGTAACCTAATTAAATATAGTTTACCATGGTACTTTGCCGCTTTCATCTACTTTCGCAAGAATACGTTTTTACTTATTATTACTCTTGTGAATTGCTCTAAATAAAAAGAGTAACAGGTAAAAAGAAATAAAATCGAATTACATCCATACGTTCAAGAAATACGTATTTCAACAACCTCCTAGAATTCGCTTAATACCCAAGCTGTTGCTTCACTATTGTTTTACAATTATGGGAATTAAAATTCCATTCTATATATTATATTTCGTAACTCAAGCATTATCGTTAACGATATGTTGTGCATAATGATTGCTTCTATTTAAGGCAGTATATATAATTGCTCGGCTAACACAATACATTTTAAATATAACAATATATTCATCGATACATTTTTATATTTATCACATTTGAAAATACGTACATAGGTCACCCCACCATATAATCTTATGCCTTTCAATATAAAGAAAATGTACCCACTAACTGCTTGTTTTAAACAATTTATTTTTTGTGGTCTACAATCGTCTAAACGACAACCTTTACTGTATACATATGTACGTATTGAGTAATAAACGAGCACAAAAGTAGTTGACAAAATCAGGTTAAGTAGACTACAATGGGGCGCTTCCAACTCGGAAAGCTAGAGTATGGCGTTACTGATAAACGCAGAAGATTGCATCCCAGAATCCAGAACCTCTATGGGTTCTGGAATTCGAAGAAGACGAGACAACTTGGTAAACCTATGACAAAGACCAGTAAGACTTATTCATTTCTTTATTAGTTTTACTTCGAGAGATAATCATATTATTTTTAAATTTCATGTTGCTTCCTCCTCTGTTGATTAGATTTTTCGTTGCGTAAATATTACACTTAGAGCTATCACTTATTTTATCTATATCCGATTGGAATACTCTTATCCTTATTCGATTGGATAGTTCTTATCCTTATCCGATTGAAATAAAGTGACCTTTCCAGTCGAGCTGTATTTCTTGATGAAGTTGATATATCCCCTGCTGTACTACGCCTAAACTTACCTATACTACAAACATCATCACTGGCATAGTGTCTGCTCTCGTCCGTCTTCTTTTTGAGACCACTGATTCCGCTTCGTTTGAAACATCTAAAACCCTCACACGTGCCAAGCCTTCGAAATAAAATCTTCCTAAGTCGGAAACTCTGACCTTAAGAAACTTGAAATCCGATCATAAAATTGCTGTACTGCATTACAACGAAGGAAAAAAGTTTCATCTGAAATTCCGAATATTTCGAGAAACTGCTAAAAGAACGGACGGTAGAACCTGTAATCCTAGCAATTTACTTTTCAGCTTGGATGTTGAATCCCTCTTCATAGAAGCTCCTACAATGGATGCGGTATCCAGTATTAAACGGGTTTCCATCTCAACGACCAACCAGATTGTATAGGTGATTTGGCTAAAGCTTGTCTTTTTTCTGCCTATTTGTGGTTACTACGAGCAAACCACAAGCGCAGTTTTCGAGTTTCCTCTGTCTGTCGTCGCCACCATTTTTATCAAAGCGTTTGAACAATAAACTCTATATTTTATCTATATTTTATAATTTATTCATACTAACGTGTATCCTTCTTTTTTAATAGCCCAGAGGAGGAGGGAGTTTATGACGAAGGCCAACACAACAAGAACAGGAAGGTTACTAACATGATAGAACCGGCAGAAGGTGAGCAAAGCTCCGGACAACTAACGACTAGCCAGTGTGTTTGTATCTAGCTAATCAAGAACAAAGTAGACTTCCTTTATTTGTTGGGGCGTTTGCAGTTTAATGTCACAACAATAGCACTGTGATACTTCTCGTGTCCGTTGTATGTAACATTTATTCTTTGTAAAACATCACTCGCACATTCCATTATAAATGCCAATTCTGTGGGTCGTTATGGCTGTGTGTGACGTCACGGAACAATCCTTTATCTTGTATCATTCAATTGGCGTTGAAGATCAGTGGCAGTTGTTGGTACTGCTTTACTAGTTGCGATAGCTAACATTAAGTTTAAATGTTAGAACATGGAACTGCTCCAAAATGGATAAAAAGTTAAGTTTCTTTAGACTTAATTAATTAATTAATTAATTAAGTATTAATGTTTATGTCACTACTTTTTCCAGTTTTTCCTTATATCGGAAGAACGTCTGTTGGACAAATATATGATGCCTTATTATTATTGAACCTAATAATTAAGTTAAACTACCACCGAACCACTATGTACAGATGCGCGTTTCGCCATTATATAGCTCATTACTATACATTTGTGGAAGATGGTGGTAAACAGCTTAATTAGCTAAAGAATTAATTAAGTTATTATTGTTACTATTACTATTAATAATACATATGAATACTAAGATATGTTATCACGTTTATCAGAAATAGACCAGTTTCCTGTAGAATATCAGTACCAAAGTACTAGATTTTTTAAGCAGGGAATTTAAGGGAATTTAAATGCTTACTGAAGCTTTCTTAATACTTTCATAGGTTTACATTAATGTTATTAACGAAAACAGATAGTAATAGTTACCCATAACAACTTTTAAGCACTAACTTGAAAAATTTAATAATTACCTTTAATAGCACACCTGCACAGTTAAGTCAATCCGTCGATAAATGTTATTAGTATTCTTTATTATTCGCTAGTTCGTTAACTGCGTTGCTCGTCGTACATAAAAAGATTCCAGTGCACGTAGTACTTCGTATTACATATACATCTTGCTCCTCATCAGTGCGTATACCGGCATAGCACTTATTAAGGTATTATCGACTGTCACCCAGTGTCTATAAGACAGGACGTGAAATAGCGATGTTTTGAAATGCAGTAAGCGTAGTCTGAAGTTTAAGTCCAACTAGCGCAGGAACGAGAAATTAAAGGCTTAATTACCTATCATCGATCATAAAAGTCGTTTTATTACTGGATTGGTGATATTTTTATGTAACTGTACATTAAGATGGTGCCATCTTGAAAAACAATGGGAAATATGTATGTACATACAAGTTATCCCAACCTTCTGGAATTTCAAACTAAACTAGAACATTTCCAATGACATGAACTATCTATCTTTCAAAAAAATTTTCATACAGAATAATCGATCAGTGGCAGATCAAGCTGTGTTATTTTAAACAGAACTGCGTTTTATATTTTTGGATCATCCATCCAAATTTAAACCAACACAATATGAAATACATATTGTGCATATGTGCCTGTGCCTCTTTCTAACACATTTCGGGCTATTTATAATGTTGTTCTAAATCGCTGAAATGTAGATATACTTATTTCCCCTGAAAAAAATCATATCCCAGAATACATTTTTATAACATTGAATTGCATAGTTGTTTCTATAAACACATGATATTAGATCACTTTCGAAATATAGTGGCTGTCCAACATTCAACACCAAATTCTGATGAATTCAACCATCAGAAATTTAATTTTCTGAAATAAATTGCCTAGAAATAATAACCAACAAGTAATGCTGAAGCAGCTTCTTGATGGTATTGGTGTAATCGTTTTTAGTAGAGGGAAAAAGCACACTGCCCTCGGACATGTTTCTCCCTGCGATAAGCCAGATATCTCTTGGTGCTCTCTGGAATAAAGAATTATATGCCGTCTAGAGAGCAGCGACATAAATCGGGCACTGTTTCCGAAGCCAACTCTAGAGTAGTTATTAAACTGCTTTCTACGAAATGGCGTATCTAGTATCTCTAGGCTTTGGTAACCTGCACATTTAGACCACTCCCATGATGTACAACAAAACACATCATATAATCAAAAAGCAATACTAAAATCATGGTACTGGTGGAATCGTTTAGAGCAATGTTGTGGTATTAACTGTGAAGCAAGCAGTGATAAAAGGTTTTCTTTCTTCGCATTGTTTTTGGCGTAAACGATTATATTAATACCATAAGGAAGCTATTTTAGTATTACGCTTTTGGTGGACACAATATGTAAATTCACCGTATAGAAATTTTGTATCTCTAACGTTTTTGCATACCTTTTAATGACGCTACGTTTGGCTCGAAAATCACAACTGAACAGATGTAAAGCTAAAATCCGCCTAAGTTTGCTTTCACCGAAAGAGGTTAATCCGTTAGAGATATAAATTTTATATGTAGTAGATGTTTGCAAGCAACGTTAGTACCCGTCAGTACCCGTTATTTCCCCTCATGTTCAACGTTTTCGTATAATGATTCATATGTTTCAACATTAAAAGTAGAATAGATATTTATATATCTTGATCGATGATGTTCACGAACGGAAACGTTTGTGACATTAAAATTAAGATTTGATATCACTGCAAACATTCATTACGTTACTGGTAAACGAGTTTAGGTACTTAATCACATTCTATTACTTGGAACAAAAACGGTTCAATTTGGCTATAATGCACTGCTATGTGGTGGTTGTATTTCTAGATTCCTGCGATTTAAATGTCTGCATTTCTAGGTTTCTGCATTATTATGTGTGAATTAGACTACTACCTACACGTAAAATTAACTTCTTTTAAAAGTTAGGTTAAGAGATTGGTGGTTCGATGGTAAGAAGATCTGAGTAGAGTTGGTATGTTAATATTTTCTGTTTGGGTTCGCTAAGCCCCCGAATTAACTGCTCTCCATCCTTTACAGTAAGACAGTGATCACAACAAGGCCGTAGAATATTTTGCACACAGAATTTTCATACAATTTTTAAAAAGCTTATACATCCAGTTGGGCTGTCACCACAAAAAATGCCCAAAATTCACTCAAATTTATTTTTAAAATCGGAGCAGACTATATGTGAAATTAGAGTTACTACGAAAAGAAGATGAAAGCAAAACAAAATGTACCATCTTTTATACTGATAGAGAAATACATAAAACAAAAGTGATATCCTTTTAGAGAAATACAATAACGGAAGCGATATTTTAATGAAAGCTCATGCAGGCTAAAAGTAAGTGATACAGATCTAAATATGTCGGCATATATTTAAAATCAAAACAAAAAAAATATGTATCTAACGCATTACGGACAAACTTATTAATAGGTACTCATTTTTATTGCCATAATTAACAGCTTAATTTTTACTTATTTATCTATCTGTATTGAGCATCTACACTTTTTTTAGCATACTTACAGCGTATTCAATAGCTGTCCTGGGCCAGACTACAATATAATATCATCACTGCTTCAGAGCAACCAATAGAAAATATCATGCGCTGCACGTCGGAATTCTGGCGACTGCAATTACAGTGATGACCAAACAATACTCACATCAGGAACCACTTGAATTCAATATCCAGATGCAGGACTCGCGCTTAACTATAAATCCCTGTTTTACTGTTAATGTTAGACATATAAATCATTATACAAAAACGATTTTCTCAATGGGTTAAGGATGGATTTCGAATTTGGCAAAGTTTGTTATCTAATTCTGAACAAGCTGTGTACCTCGAAAGATGTTAGCTTATTTCTAGATAGGGAAACCAAATACACAATAATATACAGAATGTTCCACGTAAACGAAAATAAGTGTCTGATTCGACCGATCTGTACATACAGAGATATTTTAAAAGATACCGTACACACTATTGTAGTAAAAAACTAGTTGTACGCTTGTAAATAATTGTATAAACGCATACTTTAATGTTGCTTGGTAATTAACCATTAAAGATTTGAGCGTTGATTGGCGGTGTTTAATGCAGCTATCTTGTCGATCTGAAAATCTTGTAAATAACGCAGCTGACGGTAAAGCATAAAAATCATAAATTATATAATGGTTCTGTTGAAATGTTGGTGAGCGATATTAGGGCACTCTTGATTAAACCGGAAACGAATATCACTTTCTTATTTCACAAGGTACACGGATTACACCCCAGGAGTAAATTGCACACGAGTCGATGTAAAGAAGCGTATGTGTTCTTATCCCATTTTCATTTGTTTTCCAATTATACCATAATTATGAATACAATTAACAACGTAATTATGAAATTATCTTGAACGTCCAAGGGATTGATTGGGATAATTGGTAATATGTGATAAAAACCCTAAGCAATGTAGAATGTACTTGACTTTTTATTTTATATGGATAGTCAATACAAGGATTCTTTTGTTTTATTTAATACGTATTAATTTCAAAAACAAGCGAATATTTGAAGGATTTATAAGGAGTTAACATTTTTTTTTAATTACGCCTATAATTTGAAAACAAATGAAGAAGGAATAAGAACGTATAAATTTTTATTTTAGCGTGTACAATACCTTCTTAGAATATGGACCGTTCCTCCAGATTCGTGCATCTGTTAAGTAGACAAGTTCAAAGATATATAAACTTATAGATATACCTTTGAGTACATTTTTTATGAAAAATTTGACAACGCAAAGTTTAACTTAAACATGGATTATTTATTAGCAATAGACCAACAGGCCGAATTAACAAAATTGCTTTTGTTTTGGTTAAGCTAATGATAAATCAATACTAAGACATTATGTTAATATGTGGGAAAACCATCATTATTGTATATTATTAAAATTTCAGCTACATAGAGAATTAGCTGACGGTTGGCAAGAAAACAAAATAAATATTAAATTAAAACTAAATATTTACTTAGTTTATCAAATTTTTCACTGAAAATGTAATATCTGGAAGATGATACATCCTACATCATATAAAAGTTTATTTAAAGAATCCATAATACAGGCTATACTACTTAAAATATGTCAGTTGATAGTCGTTTTCATCATGAAGTTAAAAATATCTTTAGAATATACGTTTATTCTGGCAGCGCCTATTGCGCTGTCAAGGCACCAAGTTCGAATTCCGGGCTTGTCAATGCTTAGGATACTTGTAAGGCTTCCTACAAAAAAAAATACTTCTATAAAGTGACCACATCTACAGGTCCCTAGGGTTACAACAAAAATAATTGTCACCTATTCTTACACTAAGCATACCTGATTAAAAACGTTTATTAAGTTTAGTCGAAAAAGGTTTCTTCAAAACAATGCATACTATAATTTTAAAAAATAAGCAAACAATTAATTCTTCGTCACAGTGATCATTAACAAGCTATCTTGGAGCAGCGATTCTCCAGAATTCTTTTGAAATAAAACGGGTAAAGAAGAACATTTAGTTTTATTCACAAACAATAATAAGAAAGCCCGATCCAAAAACAAGATGAAATTCTGAAATTAAATTAAACGAAATAACGAAAATGATTCAACAACGTGGTTATGTACAATAAACTTGAATGTAAAAATTTATTGGGAAAATGTATGTAGAAATAAAACGAAAACTAATAAAATAACATATTTTCTTCGGACTAACCACTAAAAACAGTCAAATTTGATTGTGGAACACACAGTAAGGAGGGACCCACAACACGATTTAGTTGCGGGTAATTGTTGTCGTGGGTTCAGTCAGATCTTGCCCAGGACAACGCTAGCAAATTAGAAGGCACGTGAAAGGACAGAAGAATGCTAAAATGACGATTAAATCGTACAGAACTAAAAGGTTGTGTAGCAAGAAAAAAAGCGTTATTATCCGAAATCAATAGAAAAAATGTTTTTTATGTTTAGAATAAACAAAATGACAGCAATGTAGGATAAGGGAATTTTGATGAGTGGAGCAGGATCTTTAGAAACTTTGTGATCTCTGGCATTTATTTCAGGATACTATAAAATAATTGCAAAAATTGTTGCAGTTATCTCTTAATGGAGAATGGCAAAACTTCATCAACCAATGTTAATTTGCGCTTTATAATTTGAACGAACATTAAGACATGTTCCAAGTTCTTATTAACTCTGTATAATAGGAGTATGTAAGTATTCAAGAAATGACTTGCATATTTGTATCAAACCTTAATAAACGGTTCGATGAATTTCCTCATCTGATCCGAATATATTAAAACGTAGTTTTATACGGCAGTCAATGCACGTTACATGGCATAAATTACGGTTTTATTGCGTTCGCCTTTAATGATTATGTTCGAAATTATAAATTCAAATTCGTAATCAAATCGATAAAAAACAGGGTGATTTTTCTATTACTCTCATCCACTTAGTTCGCATATGTGGAGTTTTTTCCTCGACTATTTTTAGTTCTTGTTAGCAAGAAGGTTCACGGCCCGATGAATGCGTATCAGAGACTAATTTGACTAATCGCATACGCACTTCACAATCATTAGGAACGGAATAACTGTGAAGCTTCAGTCAATTAACGTTTCAATTTGTTGCCTCTAGCAGATATGCATTTTTACGTTGTTGGTGCATTTTGCAAGGTAGGAAGTATGCGCATACCAGAATTTAAAGTTTAAATCCGGAAGAATATACTTCGACTGGATAGGAAATAAATTAATAATATATATAATATTCTAGCATATTCTGATTTAATTAGGCGAAGGAATTTAAAAAATTACCACCAATCAAATGAAACATTCCGTATACATTTTTTATTTCTTATAAAGGTAGAGGTAAGATCATACACACGTGCGGCTTCCAATTAAATTAATTATGGTCTGAAATTGAAATACTTAATCAAAAAAGCCTATCAGGAAACTAACTGCAAATGGCTACAAAGAATAAAGTACATAACAGTATGCAAATAAAATGTGTAAGAAGAAATAGAACTTTTCATAACAGAATTTACACAGTTGACAAGTTTTTCCTATAAACCTAGCGTGGTGAGCGGTAAAAAGATTCCGTACTAAAAATAACACCAATTTCCTTCAAAGATATTGTTACGAAAATCAAATCAACAAGAGTTGTCCATCTCTGCTTTCCTCTAATGTGATACTCTCAAAGGATTACATATATATACTACATTTTGAAACTTTTTATTCTTTTCGCACTGTTGTTTATATTGTGTTCCTATTACATATTGAAAAATACGTTACGCGGTTTTAAAAGTTTGACAAGTTGCGTTCGAGTGTTTCGGTTTAATAACATAACTTGTAAGCTAAACTTTCTAAGCAATAGTTTGCCTCTATACTACTGCTATTCATTTCTATTTCTGCTATTTTTTGCTATTTTTTAGATTTACAAATAAAGAAAAATCCAAAGGATTTAATCTAGCGAATCCGGAGGCCATAAGTTTGTATTAATTAATCTATTGTCAGAGTAGTTGTAAATATTTCAGATTTTGTAGAACATTGTGACGGGGAGGGCATGATTCTGTTGAAAGAAGCCACGTTGCAACCCATTGTTATCCAATTGTTCTATAAAAGCATTATTAATACTGTACCTTGACAGAGCTACCCAAATTCCAATTTTAATTCGACGTAATTGAGTTCCTCCACTTCGATAATGGGCCATTAAAATAAATGCGTCTTGCATTAACCTATCATAACATAAACAACCAACATCAGAATGATAGAGTCAGTTTACGCATGTTTAATTTACTCTTGAATGTACTATATACCAATATATAATATACCTACTATATAGTAAGTATCAAGAACTAAAAATGCACTCATTGTTATCAAACATTTGTTTTGTTATTGTTATCACAGGCGTTTTTCCGTGCAATGTAAATTCGCAGTTTAACCCGGCGACACCGATTACACTGGCCAACAAATTTCAACTTTTACAAAATAAAATAATTTATACTAATTTCAATAGAAAACATATTAACATTTATTTCAATAAAAGATAGAATGAAAATGTTTTTGAAGTCAATGAAAAGGTTTTTTAGATTAGATCATAATTTAATGTATATTTCAAATTATTATAATTAGAAATGTGAAGTAATACTGCTCCGTCTCTTTTAAGCAATATCTACAATATCTCTTCTTAACATCCAACAGTAATTTGCTAACGTAAGTGGATTTAATTTCCCCTGATACCGTCTTTCCATTCCCATGATATCTTCGTGGAAGCGCTCACCTTGTTCATGGCTAACGTCGCCCATATTTTCTGGACAAAAATCCAAGTGAGAACGTAGAATGTGCACTTTAAGAGACATATTACAGCCAGCAGTGTGAAATGCTTGTAACATATTCATTACTAAAGTTTTACAGTTGTCAGCTTCTTTGTTTCCCAAGAAATTCGTGAAAACTTATACCATGGAGAGCCAAGCTATTTTTTCCTTCGCTGTTAATTTGGTTTCAAAGATTTCATCATTTACTATTCCTCGTATTTGAGGTCCAACAAAAATACCTTCTTTCAGTTCCCTCGTGTTAATTTTGGAAACTTTTCACGAAGGTATTTAAAACCTTCACCTTCGAGATCCGGTGCCTTTAAGATTTTCAGGAGCCCAAGAAGCTGATGTTGTACATTGTCTTTTTCTGATATAAACTGCTGTCGTAGTGGCAACTCTTGCTTATGCTTAACAGTATTCGGTGTAACCAGATTGCACACCCAAAATAATTGCAATTACTTTAAAATCTGCACAAATATTCCAGGAATAGTCTTTGTACTTTATCTTTTCTAATAAAATTTTCAGAATTTCGTAAGTTTCTTTCATAGAAACAACATTACCTATCGGAATAGAAGGATAATGGTTTCCCTGCAACAATGCAAAAAAAACTGCTTTTAGGTTGGTCTTTGATGAGTCTATGAATAATCTCGAAGAACTGGGACCATGATGTATTGCAACGATTTTGACTCAGTAGAAATCGTTAGGAATTACAATTCTAGTGTTCGGTGTTCATGGAGATTTCCAAATTAATTTTTAACCAATTGATGTAATGTGAAAAGTGTTACAGTTTTCTTTCCTATCTGTTCACACGTTACATGTTTTTTATTCATACCCGTGGTTTTATTATGAATTATCAATTCCTTTATTTCTGTCCAACATTTCCAATTTATGCCTGTTGTTGCTTAATTCTTGTAATATTTGAATGCACGATAAATCTGTCGTTTTTACACGAAATTTTACGACATGGAAACAATAGGAAACCCTACGTGAACACTGTTTTAAGAAATAAAAATATTCATTTGTATAATCATAAGGATAATTATAATCAAGTACATTAAATCACTGAATTATCAATGTTTCCGCCCAGGCAAACGTGAGTATACCACCTAGTCATGGTATTCGAGTTCAAGTTGTCCCTCAAAGAAATTAGGGTGAGGTATGTAATTTAAGTAAAGTGAGAATTAAAGAAAGTGGAAGATGTGTTTGACTGACTAATTTCAACATTACTTCATATAAATGTACAGCTATACCACAAAGTATCGGCACGCATGTGTCGGTAATTTAAAAAACCAGGACAATGTAATTGAAAAACAGGCTATGGTTTTTACATTTTTAGTTTTCCCTTCTGACGCCAAGTAAACACAGATATCCTTCTAGTAACCAGTATTGTGAATGTACTCATATGCTCTAAATGTCATATTTTAAATGCTACAGAATTTATACAGAACTTAAATGTAAAATGTTAAGAAATTCGAGCATTTCAAGCAGACTGTTAATTTAAGTTTGTGATACGATAACTATGTGTATATTAGTCAAGTTACGCCCTAACCCTTGATGAATTATATAAAAGAGTAAGAAGTATAACGCGAAACATCGCCGTAAAAAGAGCTGCCAAAGATAGCAGCCAATCTTTCCGATGATACCCGAACGTCAAGTGACAGCAGCAAACTATAGAAATACCAAAAAATTTTCAACGAGCAAAGTCCAAATGTATCAAATACAAATGCCCACAAAAAAATCGCATTCAATAATAAGAATTAGAGGGACAAAAATTCAATTTATGGTCGGTTATGTGTTAGCTTAAAAAAAAGAACATTTATAATAGATTGAGAGTCTATATGTGGTGGGACAATGCAGTGAAGTTGTTCAATAGCCGTCTAAACTTACTTCAGAATGGCGAGTGGTTAATCACTTCAAATCCTACCATTACAATTATATAAGCTAAACAGCGTAATTGAGTTTTTAAATGATGATCGCAACGAGTATAATGTCAACGGGATCCCAGGCGGTAATTAAATAGTTCACATTCCTTTTCTTCAGTCTATGCTATTATGCTATATATGTATTGGACGACATGAGATATGACTTTTTTGTTTAAGGGCTATAGGTAAGCTATCCGTGGTACCATTTGTAAGTTAATGATGTTAAGGTGGTGGAATAGTATCAAAATATGTGCCGTACGTTTCGAATCTGTAAGTGATATGTCTTGGACAACCCGACATAAATTTTTCTATGTAAGGGTTGTAGATAAACTACCGCTGGGATCCATTGCAAATCAACTGTATTTTAGTAGTAGGACGACACATGAATGTGAATTTGGTTAAGCCATACATATTTGATAACATTTGAGTTATCATTTAATTTTTTTGAAGAAATATTATTTCCTCTTACTGTGTCAATAAGAAAACACTACACAATAGGCGCATCTTGCCTTATACAATGACGGCGATCCAATGGGAAAGGTATCTGTATTTAACTTCAAGAGAATTTACCAAAGTAATTGATGCTTATTTAAAGCACTGTTTAGCACTTATAAAATATCCCACGGGGTGTTTAATTAAATGACCTTGAAGAATGCCAAAATCTAAAAAGTCGTATGTTACTTTCAGATACCTGGATAATCTGAAGGTTATAATTTTTTTCTCTTTAACTTCATCAAGGTTTGAATTCTTTACTTTTAAAATTCAATTTGTTTCATACGACATGTTTAATGCCATAATTATAATAAACAATTACAAGTTTTAGTTATTTCCTTAATTCTTTTCTTATTTAACGAAATTAGAAAAAGGAATTTCCCTTTATCTCTATGCAGATTTGAATTATTATAATTATTTCAATTGTTTAATCTGAAAATTCACTTTGTTTTATACGACACCATTAGCGACTTATAATTCTAATAAACAATTACAATTTTTAGTTATTTCCTTCTTATCGTATGTGTTTATCTAAATTCCTACTATGCTATCTTTATCGTTTTAGTATTGTTAGATTGGAGACAAATTTGCCAAGATGGCCGTCGTTCGTCTTCGCGGATTAGTGCCGGCGTTTCGAGCGATTTTCGGTGCTTTGGGGAGTCTCGGGAAAAAAATCATACCGTTCACGTATTAAACGTTATTCAGAAAGCAATGCGGCCACAGGAACTAGTAAATATCGGCCTTTTTTCCAATATATATAGATCTCGACACGGGATGGCCCCGTCCGGTGACGGTAAATTGGTTCCTGTTTGCTTCTTTTTCTTTCGTTTCGCCGAATTTAATGTCAGGCAGCGATTATTAGATATAATGTGTTGAACATGTTACTTGCATTTTTTTAACTAATCAACATCGCAATAATTGCTTTGGAGTCTTAAAAATTTAGATGAGACCATGTTCATGTTAAAATATGTAACAGCATTGCAGATTGAACGGTTGGAAGAGCCCTAGCGTACGCAATTTGTGAAAACTGTAGAAGGCAGTTTTGAAAATATTGTATATGCTTCTGCAAAGAAGACAGTGTTATTAACCGGAGTTACAACATTAAAGTTATGAGATACTTGAAAAGCGGTAAAACCAAGCGACGTACCATTAAAAGTGTGTAAAAAAATAATTTGCGAAATCGGTATACGAGTTATATAATTAGGTAGATACGAAATATTAGCAGTAGTGGCACCCATACGGATAATTTACGTTTTATTACAAGGTTCATTCTTACAAAATTTAAAAATAACATTAGCGAGGAAAAGTAGGAGATTCGGCGGTAGGCCTTAGAAGCTAAACAAGACGTTTAAATGGAGTGTGTAATCGTTGTTTAAATTCGTAAATATGTGTATTTGTTCATTGACATATGTCAAGCAATTTCAAGTCATTTTAATGCAAATGTTTTTTTTTTTCAAATATCGTGCCGTCATTCCATTGACGAACTTCAAACAACAAACATTTTACAAACTTCATCAAAAGCATTGTACAATCTTTAAATGTGGATGTCTCATTTTAAACTCTGGGAAAATGTTGTTGCAATCTTTTCTGTTAATAGTTCTTATGACTTACGACATGGATTTCCATAAGAGAAATAATTATTAACATTATTGCAGTAATTTTTCTTTGACAAGACGACGTCTTTAAAAATTGGTGGTAAAAGATGATTTACCGGGGTCTTTTAAAAAACCAATGGAGTTCAAGTTTTCAAAAAAAAAAACGGGGTTTAAATCGTGGTAATTCTAGAGAAAAGAACTTTGAACTAACCAACGTTAGAGTTATAAGTATGTCACATTCAAAATAAGAAACAATTGCAGGTATTCCAGACACAATTTCTATAAAACACTTACGTTGATTCCTACCATTATCTCCGTGAATTTCGAGTTTTTCAAAGAAACCTTAATAACTAAAACCCTTAATTTTAGAACAATAGTCTCTTATTACAATTTAACGAGAATTTTGAAGATGCAGTAATATATGTTTAGCATGATCCATTTTAAAATAATACATAAATCAACGCCCATTTGGTTCCTATATAATCTTAAATCAAACCGGAAGTCACACTTTAATACAAAAAAATCATTCTGAAAAATTTCTATTTACAATCCCCCTAGTCAGCCGTTATCATTTAAAATAACCAAGTAATTGAGGTCTTTGATTAAATGATTATACATATGGTTGCATACAAAATTTTAACGTAACAACTCTTGAATACCGGCTACCCCATTTTAATCAGCTTAAAATGGTCAGCCACAAAATGACCATTTTAATCTGAACGTACGCTAAGTTACCGTGATCAACTGCTTACCGCTCGTTAGTTTCGCTTCTGGCATGGTTTACACATTGAATTGCCGTGCTAACTGGTGCCTATCTTTCTCCTGCAGAAGCTCCATACGATTGTGGGCGAAACGTCGAGTTTATTATTATCATTATTATTATATTTAACGACATGACACGGTTCGAACCCGGAAAACGTTCAGTTTCAACAGACTCCGGCCGTGGAAGCCTATGTTTTTATTTAATCTGAACGTAGTTGTTGCTATATGTAATCGGTAAAACTGCGGTAGTTTTACGTTTTAAATGAAGACACTTATTTTTTTAATACATATGGTGCAATTCCACATGAAAAAGTAAGTAATTTTTGTGAGAAAATTCTTTCGTTAATTTCGTAGGTGACGCTGTAATTTAACTGTATTTTTTAGAACCAAGAAATACATTGTCACTCATAGAGAAAAGAAGAAGGGAATCTCACAGTTGAGAAGGCATAGTTATGAGTTTTGTACGATAAAATGTCAAAACATGAAATGCTTCTTTGTTCCCAAACGTTTAACAAAAAACAATTTAACAAGCCAAATTAGTACACTAGTAATCTGCTGTTACTTTATATGCAGATTAGTACACCTAATGTATACCTAACAATTATATCCTCTGCGCGTAATTCCGAACAATTTACTGCGACTAGGCTTAGAAGAGGATGGACAGAATATATGTAGTACTCACTAAATTATTGCCACAGGTGGTGTTACAATTGTGAACCCTTAAATACACATAAGCCTCTCGTGGGATGCAGTCAAGAGAAAGACCGAAGTAAGCATCTAACTCTTATCTGACTATCTATATTTACATTCCATGTTAAATTTCAGGACTGCATATTATTTATATACAGGGTGAATTGTGAGGAATAGACTAAACTCTATGAGTGTATTCGACAGGTGAAAATAGTGTTAAAAAACTAAAATGTTATCCGATTTTTATTTATTTTCGAGTTATAATGTAATTAAAAATGTCGATTTAGTATATCATATTTACGTATGCATTCGTAGTAGTGAGATTGAAAGCAGTCGAGGAATAGTGTAAAGTGTTTTGTATGTCTAATGCGTCTAATGTCACTACCTCTAGGTCATTGTTGACCTAGTGAGGGCGCTGTTAGCATAAAAAAAAGTTCCCTATACCTTGGACTAAATTATAACGTTGTTATTCGGGTATTGTGATATTGACTTGACATTTGTGCGATTAAAATGTAACAAACTAAAATGCCATACACTTGTTGCACTTGGTTGGCCTCTTAGGTCTCTAAACCTCACGCCACTCGATTATTGCTTATGGAGCTAGTTAAAAGATGAAGTGTATCAAGTAAAAGTGGATGCTCCTAATATACTAATTCAACGGATTAGGAATGGATTATCAAACATCAACCTGACGCAATCAGGAACGCAACCAGCGCTCTTGGTAGACGATGTAGAAAATGTTTAGAAATTAATGGTGGTATTTTCGAATAACCAATAGAAACCAATAGAAAAAAAAAGAAGAAAAAAACCAATAGAATGCCAACACTTTAATGTATGAAATTTTATTTATTTTTAATTACGTTATAACTCAAAAACAAATAAAAATCGCATAACAATATTTCAGTTTTTTTGCATTGTTTTCGCCTGTAGAACACATTCCTAAAGGTTAGTCCATTCCTCATGACTCGCCCGTATAACAACAACGCGCGTTATACAAAGATTTATTTTAAAAATTGAATAAATTATAAAATATGTGGAGAACAGAATAGAAAACCAAAAAATTTAGAAATTCAGCTGCATATTAAAAACTACAGGTAAACATAAGTAGAGTAGCATAGGATACGTACATGCGTCAACCATTGGACAAACTTAGTTTATTCTCCAAACAAAGATAAAATTAGTCTGACTTATGTAGACGTATAGCCGATCAACAGAACACATTACCCTTACATTACTAGAAATGTATAAAAGCTATTTACTATTTTAATATTAGCGTAAAGATATTATAATGTTATTCTGCGAGTTACCTTAATCTGGCATGCAGGTATTCCTCTGAGAAACCATATAAACTCGAGACATAAACAACTCTAAGAATTCTGCATACGAATGTGTTACTTCTATGTTTAGTAGTAATCTCGTAGGGGGTGTTAACTCATGAGTTAGCAAAGCTTTTAGCGTTTATTTATAAATATTATAAATATTATAAATATTATAAATATTATTATAGTTATTAATTATATCATACTAATTATTAAATTATAAATATTTACAATTATTATCGCAGAAAAGAGAGTGTTAAGTGAAACTATGTGGAAGCAATTGTGGTTTTAAGTTCTACAAGAATCTCGCAAATTCAAATTTGTATTGCTTATTGACGCCTCTCCGGATCAGGTATATCAATGTTTATAATTTTCGACGTTCCAAAAGGCGACAAATGTTTTACTAGATACTCCCAAATTTTTAAAATAAATTAAGCAAAAACAAATAGATTAAACAATGTTTATGTTAGGGAACGTAGTTATGTACAAGAAACATGAATGTAAAAATAAATAGATTAAACAATATTTATGTTAAAGAACGTGACTATGTACAAGAAACATGCGGATTTCGGGGTACTCATCAAGTACTACCCGTCAGCGATATGAGTACGGAACACTGAAGAAAGCCCTAACCGTCGAAGATATGACCGGAGGGTTACTAAAGCGGCCAGTTTATGTTTTGCCTGTCCCTTGCAACTACTAAATATCGATACTCTCTTCCGCGTGGCAAGGGCAAGTACTTAAGATCAACAAATAAAAGCACGTAACCGCGTTTATTCGCAATATCCATTAAAAACTAAAATGGGAGAAATAAAATCTATATGCGAAACCTGCAACAGTCTAAGCGCACGGCTAAGAAGAAAGTATAAATGTATCGTCTCAGAGGGAGACAAAACATAAAAATGTCACTGTACATGAAAGGTAGAATAAAACATGGCTTTATATACCTAACATTTGTCTGACGTATCATTTTTATAAAGGCAAAAACGTCAAAATGAAACCTTGTTCATGAACATGAAACAAAGTTCATGTTCAAAGGTGGTGATAAAACGTAAGTGACAAAATAAAAATTCAATATAAATTGAAAAGTAAAAAAATTAACGTAAAATTATTCTGGTAATATTTTTATCCTCTTTTTTAGCTCAGATTTAAATTCTTCCGGATGGTAGTAGCCCATAAATATGTATATACAAGACTTCTAGACCCTATAAGTCGTGAAAGGACGTCTCAAAATACGAATACCTAACCTAGTAAACACACTTTCTCTTCAAGATATGATGAAATCTTCTTTACTGATGTATGTAAGAATGCCTACAAATGATACTTAACTAGTACAAAATAAAGAGGAGCGACAACAAAGCCGATATTTTCTGATATCAGTAAAAAAAATTGGCAAAAAGACAAGAAAAACATAGGAAAGCTGAATATAGAGGTAACTACTACAGGATATTGCTTGCATATTGAATGTTATCAATTTTTACATAATTTACGACAATGCTTTTTTTCAAAATTCATAAAAAGGATCAGGGATACCTAAGCTTAACTCTCGCTTCTTCAAAACCACATAGATGTGAACTAAATTAAATATTGTCAACGACGATGAAATCATATACCTAGCCGCCACCAGCTCCCAACTATATTAGACGTTCACAAAAATTATCGATATATGGAGGCATATGGAGGCAATTTTTAAAAAGCTTTCAGAATAAACTAAACTCGATGCAATTCCAGGTTTCTTTTGATTAATTCTTTTAATTAAATGAAATTCAACTTACTGAGAGTAGGTGTTTAATTTTTAACTTTAAAGGTTCAGTGATATATTTATACTTTTTCATTCTTACATTTTATATAAATATTATTCATATAAATATGTAAGAATGTAAATATAAATAAAATAAATATAAATAATATTGATATAAATGATTCCGGAATTTTGTTTATGGATCCAACGCGAACACTATAATGATGACAGACGTAGTTCGGTGATAAAACTGCTTTCACAACGAATGGAGTAATATCAAAAAATTCGATGTTGGACCACTGAAAACCCCACTGGGTGCAAAAAGCATTATTCTCCGAAACTACAAGACTCTGAACGGAAGAATAATAGGCTCTTTTTTACGGAAATATCAACATGGACGGACTTTAACAAACAAACTTTTGCATTGCAGAAAAAAGCAATTTACAATTTCAGTTAGACCGCTGTTCTGTTCATAACGTTAGAATTGTGAAACGATAGCTAAATGAACATATTTCAAACCGTTGGACAAATCAACGTAGCACATTAATTGAAAGGCCACTCAGATAACCTGATCTGACGATGTTAGATAGAAATCTAACATAAAGAAAAGAAAGAATTTAAATGAAGTCTTCAGTACAAAAAGTATAAAAACGTGCAAGGAATCAAGCAAAACTTTATGCTTTATATTGTTTTTCGTCGTTCTACTGTAGTATTCTATAAAAAATTTAGTTGATTTTTAGTTGTTTTCTTTATACGTGAATATAGTGAATATATAGTACGCATATATGGAATTATTAGACTATTTTATTAATAAATAACTTTAGATTACATTTTTACTAAAGTAATTTTAACGTTTTTAAATTCAGCGTTATGGTCAGATTTTTAATAAGATCGCGAATAAAACTTAACACGTTCGCTACCAACCGGCTCATATTTGAGCCATATGGTTTTCTTTAACAGACCAACGACTCATATTTGGGACGATGATATAGGCATAGTCATTGTATAATTTCTCATCGAGGTTTATAGCAATTGCATTGGTATTAAATAGGGGTTTATAGGAAGCTATGACTCACACTTGTGACGTGTGGTCTCAGGTTCTCAGTTATCGTTTCTAGGTTAATGTTAATGTTAAAAAAATATCAGTTACCTACAATTTCGAAATGAAATTATTACTGCACTAATAGCCAATCAACAAAATGTAGAAACAAAAAAGACTCCAAAAATATCTCATTTTTTGAAGAAATTAGAGAAGAGAGTTAGGTGCAGGGTATGCAGTCAGAACAAAAAACGGAAGCAAACATGGTACATTTGTGACTCGTGTACAGATGAAAAGAATAACCCAGTAGGACTCTGCGTAAAATGTTTTCCTGTGTATCATAATGTATAACGTTATTTGATGTATTTTGAAATATAATAAAATAATTTTCTCTCATTCAAAATGCTTTTTCCTAGACAATTACCAATGAATATTGAGACTCATATATGAGCCAGTCGGTTCATTCATTCAACCAAAGCATCTATAGACCTATGTCCCACATATGCGCCGTAATAAAAAAAATATCAAATGCATATTTTTGGTTAAAATACACCTAAATTCTTGTAATAGAATTAGTTTTGTGTAATACTATTCAAAAATATATCATTGGTCTGTGGGAGACGGTACCCTTTTGCATAGTGGTAGTGAACGTGTTAAATTTTTGGACTCGGGAAATAATCATAGTATGCGTTGAAAATGTGGATATACTTCTGAAAATTTGTATAGAAATAAACTTTTTAATCCATTAAGTATCACAAAAAAATTGTTTCATTTTAGTGTAAACTATAGGTTGCATAGGGGTTCATTTCAAATGAGCCAAACTGTATGTAATTATATATAAAAAATTAGAGATACTTATATTTTTCCCTAAACCGTCCCTTCATAATAATAATTGATTATTTATTGGCCAATTAATTATTTTATATTTCTAAAAGTGTGTTGATAAACTCATCATGCTTGAAAATGCCACAGTTGACTTAAACTTTAAACAAAGAATAACAAATAATTGCGGCAAAATTTACCTTACTGTAAATAAGCGCATTCATTTATTAAAAATGTTTAGATGTTCGAATAAGAAAGATGAGCCCACGATGACATTTTGACGAAATGTAATCACCGAAGAAAACATAATTTCTCCAACGAAAAAACAATAACTAATCTGAGAACTCTGTTCAGATCTGAATGGTCGGATGAAGGCTAGCTGCCTTTTCAAACATTAATAATCTAATTAATTGCGCTACAATTGATAAAAATGTAATTACTGTCCTCCTCCTCCTGTATCCTATTAAGTGCTATTTAGTTGAACAATCTTCTACGTATATTTGTCATTTCTTCGAGTAACCCAGAAACGTTTCTAATTGAATGTGTAAAGCGTAGAATAGAACCGACGGCCATAATAGACCGTAAGTTATAAGCGCACGATGCCCCATTATGCGATGAATATTAGCCCGGTAATGCGGTTTGCGGCTCGGCCACGCCGCGCCAGATAGATGGAAGCGCGAACCAGGCAATCAGGCGATGTAGCCAGCGAGATCGTCGCGGCCGGCGGTCGGCGGCTGCTCTCTCAACGCTGGCAAGTCCAACGAAGCTGCAGATCCTGTATTCAACGCCTCAGGCGGACCAAGTAGAAAAAATGCGGCGCGTAGCTGCAGGTGTTAATGCAGATGGATGCATATAACAGCGAGAACGCGGGGGGCTGAAATGTAGGGGAGGAAGGACGAACGGATGGTTTTAATCAAGTTCAGGCAAACCAGGCGGTCGAGACGCACGGTTATTCCTCTCGTTTTCACCCTTTGATTTCTTCTCTGTCGTCCACATCTACTTGCCTCTCATAGGGTGAACAAACATTCCAGCAATGTCCATTTGCACGTTAATGAGATTAAAAATCAGCACGTCTGGTTTGCAGCTATCATAAGTGCACAATGTCTATAACATTTTTTTTCTCTCAAGTAGAGGGCTGCCTGCATTTCCAATGTGCATGCCCAACAAAAGTAAATACTTCCTCGTTCCGGACAGAAACATTGCATCGCCAATTCGCATTACCTGAAATAATGTTTATGGATGAGCCCGCTTACATTAAAACAATCCAGCTATTAGGGACCTGCTTATGATATGTTTTTGTATTTCGGTTACTTTATTATCTTTATTTAGATTAGGCTTTAGATCAAAATCGTGAATATTAATTTATAGGTTGGATTATCATTCATAAGCGTAAATTTGAATATATAGGGTGTGATCCTAATTCAAAGTCGCAAATTTTAATGCACAGGGTATAATTCTACTTCACCATTGTAAATTTTATTTCAAAATTGTTATATTCATATATACAGGTATGATTTTAATTAGAAACCGTGAATTTTAAAGTGCGTTGTGTGATTTTAACCTACGATAGTAATTTTTCGCAACCGTGAATATCCAAGGTACAAATTAGACTTATCAATCAAAATCACACCCTGTATGCTAAAATTTGCGATTGTAAATTAGAATCACATCCCGTATATTCTAATTTATAATTACGAATTATAAGTACACCTCGTATATTAAAACTTATGGTAATGAATTAAAATCGCACCGTATATATGAAATCTAAGGATATGAATTAAAACCACACCCTATGTATATGTTAAAATTTATGAATTAAAATCACAGCCGGTATTTTAGAATTCGCAATTCTCAATCAAACATCACAACCTGATGTACTGAAATTTGAGATTACGAATGAAAATCATACCCTGTATATTGAAATGTATGGTTGTAAAGTAAAATCACACCTTGTACATTAAAACTTACGTTTACGAATTAAAATCAGTAATGTTGTTGGATGGAGAAAAAGCAATAGTGATTCGACTTGTTCTTTGAATGAAAAAAACGTATGCAGAAATCAAAGTTAGATGCGGCATATAAGGACCCTTCGCTTTGGATGATTACTAGGAGATACTGGTTTACCAATGAATTTAAGCGTAACCCAACATGCGCCTTTAATTGAGGAAGGGCCAGATCGTCCTATTGAGGTGACACAACGGACGATCTAATCAATAAACTTAATATCGTGTTAACACACCATCGGATGAAGATTAGAAAGGTTGATAACACGGTAAACATCTCAACTGAATGTGTGCCTATCATCCTCCACGAAAAATTGGATCTGAGAAAATTACCAACGAGATGAACGTCTGGTGACAGTTGACCAAACACGGACATATTTAAGTGCAATACGAGTGAGTTTCTGTGGCGCTGTACGATTCGAGCCAGCAAAAATTCAGTTATTAACTACGTGATATTGGTCTATTTATGTTAGTGAATAATATTTATTAGTAGAAATTCTAAATGTAATTGGTTGAGACCTTTAACGTTTTCTCATTATGAATCTCAATACCATTTTTAATGAGAAAAGAAAACAGTTAGTACTCTTAAACAAATATAAATATGGTTTCCAAAAGTAGTGAAAAGTTGTGGACTTGCACAAATAAAATTTCCTTTTTACCCTGGGTGAAGTAGACAATTATATACTTGTTATAAAACATATTCAGGAATATAGCCAATTCGTTGAGATAGAAAAATTACGCCGTCAAATTTTTAACGCGTTCCGTAAAAGAAAAGCTACCGAAGATGTGTTAGAACCCCCGAAAACAACAGCCCACATTGCTAAAGAGCATTCAAGATTCTTTTAGAGTTCTGTAAGAGATCACCATTGAAACATCTATTTATTTAGACAGTGCCTTATTATTCATAAGTATTACAACGGGTATTATATTCTGTTAATTTTTTCGTCGTTGCCTGATAAGCGGACGGAGACAAATATGAAACTATTTAATTTAACAATGAGCGACTTTAAAAATTATTTTATCGAAGTAGAAGTAGTAGGAAGTTGCAACTCAAATCTTGGTATCGTAAAATCTAAGAATACCGCTTGACTTTTTCATGTAACGATAGAAGTAATGAAATCCAAAAATTGGTTGCGTATGACGTCCACCTTTACTTTTTAAAACGTGATGAAGTCAATGATTCTTTTATATTTGGTTTGATGTCTATTGCATCGGGCTTGGTAATTAGTCAAAAATATTCAAATTATTTAGTAGACAATTATCTACCAAAGAATTCTTTATTTCCTCCATATCTGTGAACAGAAAATTCAGCGTAATGTGGAAATCCGCACTATGAATGGTAGTGAATCGTTCCACAAACATTTTAGCGACTCCTCAAAGCTCCTAATAGCACCAAACAAACATTTAGGTTGAATTATTTGGCTGCTAAAATAACATTAATGTCAAAAATTACAAAAAATCATCGCAAAAATGATGGAGTCTTTAACAAAAAATGAAATAAGCAGAATGCATTTTATTAGACGTACCTGTTATTGAAGATTAAAACTAGTATTGTGTGTAGACTCAGAGGTTTAAGTTACATCTTACAACTTAAAATCAGGTATTTTCTTTTAGATTGTAGTCTACGCTTTTTTTTTAATAAATTTTTGTTTATTTTTATTATTTATCTACCGGGACTCAATTTACACATATGCATGTATCAGGTACCTGAAAATGTGGGAGGCAATTTACCTATTGTCCTACCTTGTTGTCCTTTATCTCGGAAGACAATTTACGAGGCCACACTTAGATTCAGTCAGTTACGATACCTTATAATGTACTTGATTTATTGGATCAATTCGACGCTGAAGCAGCTCACCTAGCTAAGATAAAATGTTTCTACCATTATAATGTCCCGGTCTACTCATCGGCAATTGTGACAGTAAAACTAGACCAGTTACAATACGAATTAGTGCCTCGTTCATTATATTCCACTAGATGTTTGACTATGTCTTCTTTCTTTTTCCAAACCTGAAAACGGTTTGGCGGAAATCGATGCACGTCAATTGAAGAGGTCATTGCCGAAACAGAAGTCTACTTTGCAGAGTTCGACAAACATATTGTTCGAGCAGCTTAAAAAACTTGCTAAATATTGCTAACATAGGTACTTATCACATTATCCGCATATATACCGACAAATTTCCGAACACTAACATCAGATTACTCTATTGCAAGGTCTGAAATTCAAATTCAAAACTGTTGAAATGCGAGTTGTAATATATTCTTTTTTATATATAAATTTATTTATTCAACTTCCACACTATTGACCCAAAACGCGCTGAAGAATGAAGTGGCCAATCGGTGTAATACCAACACCAACAACAGAAGCCCGGAAGATGTCACATAGGAGGACGAACGAAACGTCGATGAAGGCATGACATCGACGCGGTTCCAATCCCAAAACCGAGAAAATACTTTAATTGAAGCCTATGTACCAGATGTCCAGCCAAGTTTTATGACAACCTTAAATATAAACTATAGAGTAGCAACAAGTAGAAGGAGGTAAATATCTGATTTTTGCACTGAAATGCTTGTTTTTTTATAGTTTTGTATTGTTTCGTATATTTGTTTTAATTTTATATACTTCTTCCACTATGTAACTTTTTTATTAAACTGAAAGAAAAAACTTATTCTTGAAGTAATTACCGCTACATTTAGAACTTATAGAGTTAGAAATTATTTGTGGTATTTGTTAATGGAGCATAATTTAACAGTATAGTTTATAAATAAGAAGAGATGGCTTTTACAACCTTTAGCACCCACACAGCGCTAGTTTTGTCTAACGTGTTCTTATTACTCAGCCATTATAAAAAAATATGAAGACATTTACTATTGAACAACAGTATCATAGTTGTGCAATACATTATTTTACTATTAATAAATTATTTTAATTCAATCCATTATAACATTGTATTACTTTGTAATCTTAGAATTATATGAACACGTTATATCTGTAAAAGTCAAACAACAAAAGTTAATTTTAAAGTGATATGCTTGATGCATTTGTTCAATTGTTTAGTTGTTTGTCTGAAATTATAATTAGGTATCGTAAAATGTATAATGTAGATACTTTATGTTAAAACTCGTTTCGAATGCCACAAGCTTTTACTTGTATTACTCTAAGATCTCCAGTGGTTTCCAGCGGCTAACAAACAGGCAGTAAGAATTGGCAAAGAAATCTGATAGTGCCAATGATTACTATTCACCTTCGGACGACCAGTTTTATCTTTATACACAAGATAACGGAAATTAACCTCGTTATCTATGCTATCGCTATTTGTGGCTTTCAAATAAAAATATGCTTTTACTATAATTATTTAACTATATAGTGTTATGCAAAATATATATTTTTTGCAAAATTCCGACACACTCATAACTCTTTCTTTTTTTTTTGTTTGTAAGCTAGCGCAATGTAGAAGACAAAATGTGTACGCAAGTACCGTAATATATGTAAATATGGGATTCTAACAAATATGAAGAATATTCTCATTCAATCAATGAATGCAATAAGAAAGTTACAAGAAAGTCTTGCTTTAACCTATCATAACATAAACAACCAACATCAGAATAATAGAGTCAGTTTACGCATGTTTAATTTACTCTTGAATGTACTATATACCGATATATAATATACCTACTGTATAACAAGTATCAAGAACTAAGAATGCACACATTGTTCTATTGTTTATCAAAGGCGTTTTTCCGTGCAATGAAAATTCGCAGTTTAACCCGGCGACGCCGATTACTCTGGCCAACAAATTTCAAGTTTTGATTCTGCCATTAGTATAAATAACTTATACTAATTTCAATAGAAAACATGTAAACATTTAGTTTAATAAAAGGTAGAAGGTCAAGTTAGCTCGATTTTTTTATATTTCAATGAAAAGGGTTTTTAGATTAGATCATAATTTAATGTATATTTCAAATTATTATAATTAGAAATGTGAAGCAATACTGCTCGGTCTCTTATAAACAGTATCTACGGCATCTCTTCTTCACATCCAACAGTAATCTGCCAACATAACAGGATTCCATTTCCCCTGATACCGTTTTCCCATTCCCATGATGTCTTGGTGAAAGCGCTCACCGTGTTCATCGCTAACATCGCCCATATTTTCCGGACAAAAATCCAAGTGAAAATGTAGAACGTGCACTTTAAGGGACATATTGCAGCCACCAGAGTGAAATGCTTGTAACATATCCATTACAAAAGTTTTATGATTGTCAGCTTTTTTGTTTCCCAAGAAATTCGTAAAAATTTGTACCGTGAAGAGCCATGCTGTTTTTTTTCTACACTGTTAATTTGGTTTCAAAAATTTCATCATTTACTATTTCTCGTATCTGAGGTCCAAGTTTCAGGTGGTGAGGTGGTATTATGATCTTTTCTTTTTCTACTATAGGCTGATGTTGTACATTGTCTTTTCCTGGTATAAACTGTTGTCGTAGTGGCAACTCTTGCTTATGGTAATGTTTTTCCCTGTCACGACTGTCTAGCACGCTAGTGCTAATTCAATCAAAGATGTATCTCTTATATGATATGTATCTGCTTGCCCCTCCCTAAATCCTATTAACCAACCAGATTAAGGCTGTCTCTGTAACCAGAGCTAAGCCAATGTTGCTGCTTTTCGAATCATTTTTAGTTTATATATGCTGTTCAATTTCATCAGTTACTAATTAGGGTAAAAACCTTGTTGGTCAGTGTTATTTGAGTTACAGTATTTAAAAAAAAAATGTTTCTCAAAACGTGTAGGATTTACTAAACTTGTTTCCATTAAATCATATTATTAATTATTTTCTACCACTAAATAAATCTAAAATTTTATTAATTAAGCTTATTTGCACGTCTTCTCAGTTAAAAGACAATGAATAATATCTAAGGCTACTGAAAATTATTTTTGTAGCATCCAGTGAAAGTAGACAAAATATTCATTGTTCAATGTTATCATCGATCCTGTTAATATCTTCTAAATTCAAAATCAGCTGCGGGTGTTCAAATTCCAGTTCTTGTAAATTGTTAGAAAAGCTTGGGTAGTTATTTGCTGAGGTATTACGAACGTTACCTTTAAGGATACCTTGTAATATTAATCAGGATAACAGTGATGTATTTACAACACGTGTGGACTATTATCTTTGCCTGACCACTTACGATCAATGATACTTTTGCCGCGTCTTCCATTGGAACATTATTTATGTTTTTATCGATATGTACGCATGACATGAATATGTTAAGGTCATTATTTACAATTATTGGTATATCATCGGTATGGTTACTACAATAATAAACCTAGAGCTATGAATAATTTAGTACTACGGAATTATATTTAAGAAACATGCTATTTTAGTCAGAGTGAAAAATTTTTATTTCATTATATTGCGTGGCTCTTTAGTATGGGTAAAGGAGATAACTTTACAACACCTGTATATTTTTTCGTCTTTAGAAAAGCAAATTAAATCAATGAAATCCAACCAAAATATAATATAATATACACTTGCCATAGGTTTACTCGGCAATTTCAATATTTGGAAAATTTGATAACAATAAACTACTTATAATGAACTCCGTGCTTGTACAGACGGAAATCCTTGAGTTTGGTACTTGTAAATAAAGCAGGATCGACAGAGTGAATAGTTTTAACAGGAAATAAGATTTATATTATTGGACAATTTATTGTATAACCACATCAAATAAGGTGACAATTGTCGGATTTAGGTAAAATTAAATCTGGCCCGGCAATTTTGTGTAGATCATGCCAAAACCAATATTAGACAAAAAGCTTACATATTCCTACCAAGAACCGATACATTAGAGGAATCTTTCATAATTAATTAATTCGGACAAAGTTGGATAAAGTGAATAACGATATGAACGATTAATAACATATTTTTGAACGTTATTTATTAAGCACAAGGGCAACAAAGCTCGCACTACGTTTGTACAGTGCAGCAGAATGGTAAGAAAAACTCGGGGGTTTTCTCCCAGAGTAATTACGTAGACGTGCAGTACATTCACCAAACAAATGTTAACACACAGCGCCGTGTTCTTGCAGAAAACACGGTCTCAGTGAAAAAAAACTAATACAGATACAAAGGGCAGCCTACTAAATATCAAGAATGCATCAAGATCCATGCCAACGGTGTCTATGCAGACCATGCTTTACATGCCGCTTCCTAACTTAGTTCTCAAAAAAATAGTATTCGCTACCATGGTCTGACTGCAATAATATAAGCAAGACGACGTTGTAAGATGTAGTGAAATGTACCGGAAGCTCTGGTTGAACGCGAGCAATAGATTGCTAATCCTGGGGACTGGGTCGGATAACATTTTTACCCTCTTGTTTACGACAAACCTTCATAAACAAAAGAGTTTGTCTCGTCTCGATTCGTAGACGAATCAGAAAGTACAGCGGCGTTTTTGCCAATGCGTATTTAACCTGTAATGCCGTGAAAGGCGTATATGCTATGATGATAACCCCAATTTCATTCGATTAAGCATTGGTGTTTTCAGCAGTGTTTTCATAGCAGCATGTACTATATTCTATATTCTATATTCTATATTCTATATTCTATATTCTATATTCTATATTCTATATTCTATATTCTATATTCTATATTCTATATTCTATATTCTATATTCTATATTCTATATTCTATATTCTATATTCTATATTCTATATTCTATATTCTATATTCTATATTCTATATTCTATATTCTATATTCTATATTCTATATTCTATATTCTATATTCTATATTCTATATTCTATATTCTATATTCTATATTCTATATTCTATATTCTATATTCTATATTCTATATTCTATATTCTATATTCTATATTCTATATTCTATATTCTATATTCTATATTCTATATTCTATATTCTATATTCTATATTCTATATTCTATATTCTATATTCTATATTCTATATTCTATATTCTATATTCTATATTCTATATTCTATATTCTATATTCTATATTCTATATTCTATATTCTATATTCTATATTCTATATTCTATATTCTATATTCTATATTCTATATTCTATATTCTATATTCTATATTCTATATTCTATATTCTATATTCTATATTCTATATTCTATATTCTATATTCTATATTCTATATTCTATATTCTATATTCTATATTCTATATTCTATATTCTATATTCTATATTCTATATTCTATATTCTATATTCTATATTCTATATTCTATATTCTATATTCTATATTCTATATTCTATATTCTATATTCTATATTCTATATTCTATATTCTATATTCTATATTCTATATTCTATATTCTATATTCTATATTCTATATTCTATATTCTATATTCTATATTCTATATTCTATATTCTATATTCTATATTCTATATTCTATATTCTATATTCTATATTCTATATTCTATATTCTATATTCTATATTCTATATTCTATATTCTATATTCTATATTCTATATTCTATATTCTATATTCTATATTCTATATTCTATATTCTATATTCTATATTCTATATTCTATATTCTATATTCTATATTCTATATTCTATATTCTATATTCTATATTCTATATTCTATATTCTATATTCTATATTCTATATTCTATATTCTATATTCTATATTCTATATTCTATATTCTATATTCTATATTCTATATTCTATATTCTATATTCTATATTCTATATTCTATATTCTATATTCTATATTCTATATTCTATATTCTATATTCTATATTCTATATTCTATACTCTATATTCTATACTCTATATTCTATACTCTATATTCTATACTCTATATTCTATACTCTATATTCTATACTCTATATTCTATACTCTATATTCTATACTCTATATTCTATACTCTATATTCTATACTCTATATTCTATACTCTATATTCTATACTCTATATTCTATACTCTATATTCTATACTCTATATTCTATACTCTATATTCTATACTCTATATTCTATACTCTATATTCTATACTCTATATTCTATACTCTATATTCTATACTCTATATTCTATACTCTATATTCTATACTCTATATTCTATACTCTATATTCTATACTCTATATTCTATACTCTATATTCTATACTCTATATTCTATACTCTATATTCTATACTCTATATTCTATACTCTATATTCTATACTCTATATTCTATACTCTATATTCTATACTCTATATTCTATACTCTATATTCTATACTCTATATTCTATACTCTATATTCTATACTCTATATTCTATACTCTATATTCTATACTCTATATTCTATACTCTATATTCTATACTCTATATTCTATACTCTATATTCTATACTCTATATTCTATACTCTATATTCTATACTCTATATTCTATACTCTATATTCTATACTCTATATTCTATACTCTATATTCTATACTCTATATTCTATACTCTATATTCTATACTCTATATTCTATACTCTATATTCTATACTCTATATTCTATACTCTATATTCTATACTCTATATTCTATACTCTATATTCTCTATACTCTATATTCTATACTCTATATTCTATACTCTATATTCTATACTCTATATTCTATACTCTATATTCTATACTCTATATTCTATACTCTATATTCTATACTCTATATTCTATACTCTATATTCTATACTCTATATTCTATACTCTATATTCTATACTCTATATTCTATACTCTATATTCTATACTCTCTATATTTTCTATACTCTATATTCTATACTCTCTATATTCTATACTCTATATTCTATACTCTATATTCTATACTCTATATTCTATACTCTATATTCTATACTCTATATTCTATACTCTATATTCTATACTCTATATTCTATAGTCTATATTCTATACTCTATATTCTATACTCTATATTCTATAGTCTATATTCTATACTCTATATTCTATACTCTATATTCTATAGTCTATATTCTATACTCTATATTCTATACTCTATATTCTATACTCTATATTCTATACTCTATATTCTATACTCTATATTCTATAGTCTATATTCTATATTCTATATTCTATATTCTATATTCTATATTCTATACCCTATATTCTATACCCTATATTCTATACCCTATATTCTATACCCTATATTCTATACCCTATATTCTATACCCTATATTCTATACCCTATATTCTATACCCTATATTCTATACCCTATATTCTATACCCTATATTCTATACCCTATATTCTATACCCTATATTCTATAGTCTATATTCTATACCCTATATTCTATACCCTATATTCTATATTCTATATTCTATATTCTATACCCTATATTCTATATTCTATATTCTATATTCTATATTCTATACCCTATATTCTATATTCTATATTCTATATTCTATATTCTATATTCTATATTCTATATTCTATATTCTATATTCTATATTCTATATTCTATATTCTATATTCTATATTCTATATTCTATATTCTATATTCTATATTCTATACCCTATATTCTAGACGCTATATTCTATATTCTATATTCTATATTATATACCCTATATTCTATACGCTATATTCTATACGATATATTCTATACCCTATATTCTATACCCTATATTCTATACTCTATATTCTATACTCTATATTCTATACTCTATATTCTGTACTCTATATTCTATAATCTATACTCTATACTCTATACTCTATACTCTATACTCTATACTCTATACTCTATACTCTATACTCTATACTCTATACTCTATACTCTATACTCTATACTCTATATTCTATACTCTATACTCTATACTCTATACTCTATACTCTATATTCTATACTTTATACTCTATACTCTATATTCTATACTCTATACTCTATACTCTATATTCTATACTCTATATTCTATACTCTATATTCTTATATAATATGTAATATGTATTATGTAATATTATATATTATATATTATATTATATATTATATATATATTATATTATATATTATATATTATATATTATATATTATATATTATATATTATATATTATATATTATATATTATATATTATATATTATATATTATATATTATATATTATATATTATATATTATATATTATATATTATATATTATATATTATATATTATATATTATATATTATATATTATATATTATATATTATATATTATATATTATATATTATATATTATATATTATATATTATATATTATATATTATATATTATATATTACATATTATATATTATATATTAGATATTACATATTATATATTACATATTATATATTAGATATTATATATTATATATTGTATATTCGATATTATATATTATATATTATATATTAGATATTATATATTATATATTATATATTATATATTATATATTATATATTATATATTATATATTATATATTATATATTATATATTATATATTATATATTATATATTATATATTATATATTATATATTATATATTATATATTATATATTATATATTATATATTATATATTATATATTATATATTATATATTATATATTATATATTATATATTATATATTATATATTATATATTATATATTATATATTATATATTATATATTATATATTATATATTATATATTATATATTATATATTATATATTATATATTATATATTATATATTATATATTATATATTATATATTATATATTATATATTATATATTATATATTATATATTATATATTATATATTATATATTATATATTATATATTATATATTATATATTATATATTATATATTATATATTATATATTATATATTATATATTATATATTATATATTATATATTATATATTATATATTATATATTATATATTATATATTATATATTATATATTATATATTATATATTATATATTATATATTATATATTATATATTATATATTAGATATCATATATTATATATTATATATTAGATATATATTAGATATTAGATATTAGATATTATATATTAGATATATATTAGATATATATTAGATATTATATATTAGATATTATATATTAGATATTATATATTAGATATTATATATTAGATATTATATATTAGATATTATATATTAGATATTAGATATTATATATTATATATTAGATATTATATATTATATATTATATATTATATATTATATATTATATATTATATATTATATATTATATATTATATATTATATATTATATATTATATATTATATATTACATATTATATATTATATATTATATATTATATATTATATATTATATATTATATATTATATATTACATATTATATATTATATATTATATATTATATATTACATATTATATATTATATATTATGTATTATATATTATATATTATATATTATATATTATATATTAGATATTATATATTATATATTATATATTATATATTATATATTATATATTATATATTATATATTATATATTATATATTATATATTATATATTATATATTATATATTATATATTATATATTATATATTATATATTATATATTATATATTATATATTATATATTATATATTATATATTATATATTATATATTATATATTATATATTATATATTATATATTATATATTATATATTATATATTATATATATAATATATTAGATATTATATATATATTATATAATATTATATATTATATAGTATATATTATATATATATAATATATAATATCTAATATATAATATATTAGATATTATATATTAGATATTATATATTATATATTTATATATAATTAGATATTAGATATTATATATTATTGATCAGGCAAGTAAGTGAAAGTTTTTGTGACTATAATTTTGTGATAAAGAAAATATCTTCTTAACCAGATTAATGAGTTGTGCATACTGAGACCAACATACTTTAGAAACACGCAACTGAATTGAATACAACAATTTTGAAGTCTCTAAAGCAACGTTTACCATGGGTAGCGCGAAATTAATGTAACGCGATGCTATTACACGCCCCAAACTTTAATATTATTTTCTGCGTTTGTTGTAGTGAATACTAAAAAGCTCACCATGTAATATTTCTGCGCGATTCCGTATGTTACTAAAGCAATTGTTAATATCAACATACATTAATTTATGTAAGGCTATGAGAATGCAAATCATCGGTCTCAGTTACCAAATTCTTGCAGTAGTTCCGCACTACCCTACGTGAACGCGACCTGAATTTTATTCTTGAAGATAAATTGGAACCATACAAGGTGTCACAAAAATAAACTTCATCTAGGACAAACGTGTCGCAAAAAACCTTTTTGTTTACTGATCGAATAAATTTGGCACATTTCAATTTAGAAACAGAAAAATTGATTGAATTTAGTATAAATAATAGAACAATCTGCCAACCACCACAATAGGGAGATAAGATTCTTAAAAATTTCGTCAATTTAGCTACACAGGAATGTTTATAAAAGAAGTTTTTGGGTGATTTTTTTAACGCAGTACGTCTATTAGGACATTATACAGAGTATTATTCCCTAACTATTATTAAATATTCAACATAATACAAAACATCGCATTACAGCTTGTATGATATCATTGTGAATTTATGTTGGCATTGTGCGCATAAATTAATCTCTGCACGTTATTTTTAATAAATATCTTTAGAGAAGCAACATGTATGTCTTTAGAACGCTCCAAGTACGATCCATTTTACATAAACATTTAGGTGTAAAAAAGAATTCTCCATAATTTGGTCCAAACACAAAAAGAACAAAAAATCGACAAAGGAACTTAAAAAATCAGATACAGAGTCGTAACAGGTGGCACAACTCGGATATATTCCTAAGAGCCAAAAACCAAGTACCAATCAACTGTTTGGCTGTTCGCATGAACCGAATCCAAGAAAATTGTACGTCTCCATGCGGTTCCAAGAAAACAACATCTAATTATACATTGATTAATAGTTCTGTATTTATCCACAGTCTGCAGCCTCCTCGCTCTTGCGCTCTACTTCATACATCACACTGGATACCGGAGAGGTTAATTTGGTTGGCTTCTTTCTTGAACTTGAATCGTACTTGCCCAGTTCTATTGGATGTTAAGTATTTCATATTTTAAGACCTGAATATCGCATTGGAGATTATGAACTAAAGATGTTAAATCTTGCATTTCTCCTAACTTCTTAAGTTCGGCACATTCTGAACAATAATAGAACAATTTACAAGAAAAACCACTGCAAACAGGATGCACAACCTTGTGGCAAATATCGCTTGGAATCGAGTCATCTGTAGTAGTTGAGGAATTACAAAAGATGCAAGTAAAGTTCTTAACGGAGATAGGCAGGAAAACAAAACAGCGGCAAAATACGTGGATACGTTTCACTCCGAGGAAAATCTAGTGAATAACTATAAACACAAAGCATAGAACCGCAAAAAGAAAACAAAGAAACTTCACAATTAATCGCATAAAAAACTTGTAAGCAAACGGTACCTTTAAAACAAGCATATAAATTCCAGGAAAAAAGAAACATAAAACAGCAGTAACCGCAAAAAGTTGAACTTAAAAAAATGCTGTTTATTTTCATTATTATTATTATTTATGAAGCTGTACAACAAATTCAAAGTAAATAAATAGAACAATCACAATAGGCACTGCACATTGTACGGAAAACTGAATATTGTAATAATAAAAAGGAGAAAGTATAACTATGAAATATTTTATCGCCCCATATTTGCCAAAGAATAAAATATTGGGTAATCGATGTAACTGTAAATAGGTGTACTATTACTAATTGGTAATATTCGTACGCACATAAATAATTTAAGTTGTAAGCCGTGTGCCACTTAATATAAAATGCTACTGTTAGATAGCTGCAGATCATTAACGCATTGCCTCTTAATGATAATCTTACATCCAGCAGTAATAATTCAACTACAATCTAAGAACTATAATAAATAAGCAATTATTTCCTTTCTAGGCAAATGCGATCGTAGCGATCGTATGTCTGCATTTAGAAATGTAGATTTAAAATCAATATATCGATATTAACACCAGAAACGAGTACACTTTCCGTGCGCCTCACAAAATTAACAGAGACTGGAGAGACTCGCGATCTGTCGACTCTCTGAAAAACCAGCAAACAACACGAACCCGTTTTCATGACACGAATAAACACGAGTGTATCTAGTCTCTGGTAATTTCGTGAAGTGCAGACTTAATCGACATGAGCAACCGAGATTCCCGATTTGATTTCAACTAAAGATTGTAACATTTCAATCCGTTTTGAACGGACAGACGTCACGATTCTTAAGAACTGGACGTCGCCTCTGAAATGTCACTCGGTACGAGAACTATGTCTAGTGACTACCGACACTAACAACTCACTCACCGAGTACAGTGAACAGGAAACTAAACTAGAAACTGTACAGAAAGCTGATATCGGAAACGTTAACAGCAAATCCCAATATTGAAATCGTAAACGACCTCTAGGAGAAAGTCTAGAACACCACGTAGCAGATACAAGAGGCACTGAAAGTTTCCCGAGGCGAAAACCCTGCCGAGAGAAATCGTCGAAAATATTAAGGCGTGAATTCTAATCACGTGGAATTTCCAACGAACCAGATGCGCACCTATTAAAAAAGCTTACCGCCGTCTAAGCAAGCAGATTTAAAGAGACATCGAGGGAGAAACGGGGCAACTTTGTCGAACCCAGCCAAGAACGAGACTCTCACAGGATTCTTGGAACCCTGAAGTAAGATAGAATATTTATCCCGGAGCACTTGTGATTACCTTTCTGAGCTACTTCACGCCTACGGCGCTCAACTATCCAGAGCAGGAAAAAAGGTCCCGGGTCACCTTGGAGGAGAAGAAAAGCTCCCGGTAAAAACGGTATAACAAGAGGAGCGTTGAAGAGTCAAGTCGCTAGTTTCTTACTTCAAGTATTATCATTATCATTATCTTTTTTAATTTCCACACATATAAAATAGAAATGCATTCGTAGTAAAGAGCTCCCAATAAGGTACCAGTCACACAAATATTCTTCAGCAGTCTTTATTGGAGATATCGTCAACTAGATTTGATGGTTATATTCCTATTTACATCATCATACATAGCTACAGCTTTTCACTGTTGTCTACTACTTTGGAACAATTTTGAATACTAAATTTCTATATTATAAAATTTGGTATGCACAATATTAAGGTTCAGTTTTGACGGAGATATTATTATTAATATTCATATATTGGCAGAGATATTTTAACTACACTAATATTTTAGTCATTATAAAAAAAGGACAAATTCGGAATGAAACCAGAGGCGCAACTAACGATTGGGCTCCTGCACCGCACAAACGAAAGGTTATTCAGTATGTTTTACACGGCCACCGTGTGTGCACGTATAATAACAACCGCAAAGTTTAAATAATGATGAAGGGGCGTAAATCAAATTTGCGACGCCACGTACATAGCGCAAGACATAAAGATAGAGAAACTGGTGTCGGTACAAAATACGAAAATTTTTTATTTCAAATACGAAATACAATTCGTACAATGATGGTTTTGTGTAATTTGCCGTTTACTTTGTTACGCAACGATTCGTTTATTTCACTTTTTTTTAATACGTCAATATAAAATTATCGAGGTGCACCCACTTAGGAAATTATTTAACATTTATTCGCGTACATTTAGAAAATAGAATTAAGGTTGAAGTGAAAAATAAAAAAGTGTCCAGTTGTGTGTAGATGAAACAACTGATAGCAAAAAAAGGTCTGTACTTAATGTTATGGTGCGTAAAATGGCCATCCTCAATGTTATTAGCTACCAGACAAATAGAAGAATATATAGATCGGTCTCTTAAAGAACAGTGTGGCAACTTTTAACGTATTACATGTAAAATGCATGCCCTACATCTTGTAGCAGAACAGATCCGTAAATATTACCCATAGGTAGATGCATTAATATCGAATACAAAAGCAATATTCCTGAAATCCCTAAAACGTATTCGCAAATTTCAGCAGTTGTATCCCAATATCTCCCTACTACCACAACCGATTGTGACACGATAGGGAATATGGCCAAAATCGGTATTTTACCATCAAGAATATTTTGATGAAGTAAAATTATGGTTTTATTATTAAATCCGAAAGAATATGCCGCTGTCGGAGAAGAAAGTCGGAAAAAATTTAAAGATAGTTAAGTTCAACGTGATTTACAAACTATTCACAACAATTACTTCGGAATAGTGCAAGCAATAGAAAAATTACAAAATTCTTCGCTATCGTTAAAGGAATCAGTACTAGTTGTGAAAGATGTACACGCACAGCTTTGTTCGATAGAAAGCGCAAGAAATTAGTGTGTTTTGATTATGTTTGAAAATGTTTTACATAAGGATTTCAATTTTACCACACTTGGACAAATTTATGAAGGTACATCTAGAGATGCCTTAAGTTGTTTCAAAGTTTGTTTTAAGTATGCATCACTAGATGTAGAGAGTATGCAAGTACATCACTAGAGATAGAGCGATCGTTTTCTTTATACAAACACATATTTTCCTCTCTAGGACGCGTTCGCGAGAAATAACTTTGGAGACGCACCTTATGTTAACAATATTTCATCGCGCTTCTCCTGATTTTCAAGTCACGGAAAACACTTAAGACGGTAAGTTTTTTTTAATCGTGTATTAAATTATGTGTATCTAACATAGTAATAGCGCCGTTCGCGATAGTATATCTGTATATATTAATAATGTTTCGCATGCGGGAGTCCATTCGTTAATCACGCCTCCGGTTTCACTCCGCACTTCTGTCCTCGTTAGTCATTATTATTATACTAACTCGACTCCAAGGCATACCTGCGTTAAATTTTTGTAAATCTGTAGATTTTTTGAAGATTGTTAGTGTGTATTATCAATGTCTCAATTTCTTATGTTCTCTCAACATGGCAGTCATGTACATACATTTATTTCTGATAAGCCACAAAAAGGTGTACCTCCAAATCTTCCTCATATATTTCAACTTTTCTTGTTTTCAACGGACACATTGTATATCTAATTAATTCTTCTCGAACCTAAAAGGTATAAGTGGCCTGTATTGTGTAAGTAAGCTGCATACGTCAAACTGTCAATCTTTTCACACAACTAAACGATTCGGACAATATTTAGCTCGGCATTCCTTCATATTCTGCCACATTGAATATGTAAAACATCTCGACGCTTGCAGAATACATCATAAAGTTTTGCGCTTCAAGGGAATTGGATTGCCGTTCACAGATCCATATCATTACAGTTCATGTTTTGCTTCTTTTATCAGTTTTTATCTATCTCTTTCTTCGTTTTCGTTTGCTCTTACCAATAAGTCGATACCTGCATTGTATTCTAACGTTTTTTACCAAGCGTATTTTTAATATGTTTATTGTCTCTATAGAGCGACAAACTAGGAAGACAAGAACGGAATATATGCAGGGATGGATTAGAAAATATATACTCGGGGTCTTTAATATGAATAAAAATTACATAAAATTTATCTTACTTAATTACTTTTTAAGTTTTGTTTTGTTTTTTTTTTATTAACAACACAATCATTATTTTTATTATTGACATTCTAATAATTTTTAATCCGTAATTAGCTCTTTAGTATAGAACGATGTTTCTCAGCTAAAACAAAAACAAATGCTGTTAGATCTTTTGCGTTAATAAAGGTGGTCCATCATCAACGTCATTACGATCATAAAAGCATTTTGCTAAAACCGAAACGCATACAATACAAAAGTCATATATTATATTTGTTTTTTTTTTGTTTTTGTTTTTTTAGATTATCAATTACTTTGCATTCTTACCAATAGAGACGCCCAAATAACAAAAGGAGGAGTATATGCTAACACTTTATTTCTTTAACATATACATGAAAATTGCGTAAATTAAGCTTTTCCAACTACAAAGTATCAAACAATAGTTCAACAATGACGCCATTGAGAAAATGAAGATGAGATATATATGAATGTTAACTTCGTGAAAAAACAAATTAATTTTCCTATACCTGAATAGAAGAATTATTCCAAATTCAATTTTCTACAGCACCAGATATATAGCAACATACAAGTGGTTAATGGTGGAAAAGGTTTTTTTGTTTTTTTTTTCATTGTAGCTGTATTGTTGAAGAATATAAACTTACACATCAAAGAAATCCTGGTATAAAACGTATTTCTGATTAAAAAAATGCTGATGCACGAAATTTTATTGGTTATAATTTAAAAACAAGTTAATGTCGAATAAGGACCTATGAACTTTTTCATAATATCTTCACGTGCACAATGCACTGCTGGAGTTTGATCCGTCCCTCCCGACTCATCCTGTATTGCACACTGGTAAAATCAAATTAATACGTAAAAGTTCAAACTACATTTGTGTCGATTAGTATTACTAACCTTCAAATCGTTTGAAGTATTTATGTATTCATTATTTTAGGACTTCCTAGAACTGACCGCAGAAAATCTTTAACGTCAAATAATCTATTAGACACCATTGGAGTTCATCCATTATGTTACCACTTAATTGCGAATTATCATTCCAATCGTTTTAAGTGACTCAACTTATTTTCTTTTTTTACATTCGCCCTTAAAGCTTTTTTTTCTGAAATAGGTATAATGTAATAATATAATAAGCGGTTTATTGGCTAATAAATTGTAACAGGATATAAAAATGAAACTTAAAATTAAACAGAAGTAAATGTAGCCAAAGTGTTCAAGATCAGCCACTTGCAAAGCAAGCCGTTGTTGTTCCCTCTGAACATCATAATCACGTTAACTAAATCAAAAGCGAAAGAAATAATAAGAAGTACATAGCCAACTTAGTATTGTCAACGCACGATCATCGTGAGGAAGAATGTACAATCGCATAAATATTAGGAGTATATCAGCTACTAAATCGGCCCCGTAGTCGACGTTCCAGTGCCAGCGGAGACAAGACATGCCACACGCTGAGGAGTATGAAAAAGACCTTTTGAACATTTCAAGATTCTGCATTGGAGACGTCAACAACCCGCTAGATCTAATGTTAATCGCGTGCACATCGGTTCTAAACACCAATTTCCGATACAGATATTTTAACTTCTTGTTATAAATAGTCTTATAATAAAAAGTTGTGGAAAGATAATCTGCTCTCCATGAGATAGTCATCCAATTAGCTCTTTTAAGGGTGGGCGAGATCTAATCTAATAAGATCAAATCTACGGATACCATATATAAATCTTAGATATGCATTTTGTATCCGTTGTAAACGCATTCTATCAACATTATGAACGCAATGCTAGTAAATAGTTAGGCAAAAGTTAAGGTGAGAGAGCACAAGTGACTTGCACAATATCTTTCTTAGGTTTAACCCCAAACAATCCTTACAGCCATATAAAAGCTTTAAATTATAAAATGCTTCTTTAATAACAGAAGACACATGCTCCTTAAAACGCAAACCAGTATCCAAAATTAATTCCAAATTACGGTCACTCTCAGAATGAGGTAAATTAACATTATTAATTACTATTTTAATGTCATCTAGAATAGCCGCCCTAGCCTCCTTCCGACCAAAGACCAATACACAAAATTTTTTCGGATTAATAGACAAAGAGTGCCGTGCAGACTCAATCACAATCGAGTCCAAATTAGAGTTGATTTTCAAGATACTGACATGCACACTAATGGTTGAAAAAGAGAAATAGAAATGCGTATCGTCAGCATACATGTGATAATTGCAATCTTAAATTTTTCATATTAGATGTGTAAGTAGCGTAGTAGTAGTAAAAAGGTCCCAGAATACTATATACAGTACAAGATATATAGTACAGTTAAGGTGTTTAGCAGGAAAAGTCTAAAATAATATATAGGTTAATTACTTTAAATCAAAGTTCTTCTTAACACGTCAATTACTTGTTTATACAGCGCATCTATTTAAAAAGTAACTTTAACATATGCGCGATAGTTTCTCGTCTAATCAATGAACAATGGAAATGTTTCTCTTCATTAATATTATCAGACGAAAACAATGTTTTTTTCATTTTACAAATGGTTCTGACAACTGAGGGAAAACTAACATTACCTTCGTTCAGACGAAAATGGATGGACTAATGGCCCAAATTTAAAATTCCTCAAAAACACAGATATCAGTTTAACACAGGTTCTCCCAGTAAAAGTGTAAATGTTAACAGTTATTGAGAAACTTCGTCATATTGCTAATGCCTTATGTCAGCGCAAATGCTCTTCAGATCGTTAAAGAACATTGTTTACCAATAATATCGTGTCTGTTTGTAACTGGTAATTATACTTACATAAGTTTGTAATTGTGGAACATACTCTAAATGGATTCAAAAAGTACGTTTTTATGCAATAACGTTAATAATAATAATAAAATAATAATTATAGTAGTATACAATAATAAAAGGTTATTAAGCTATCATTAAGTATCACACAAAGATTTGGAAAAAGAAAATGAAACTAATTTTGAAAATTTCAACATATTAAAACTTCTACAAGGAACTATTGTAGTACTTCATTCAGTAAGTCACTTTGAAATTTATTACGTAGATAGAGATAAGATACTTCAATACCTTTAAATCTGATTTAGTGTTCTGTGTAAACAAATATTTACGTTGATTTACATCAACGTAAGAAACGATACTTGATGCCAAGCGCCATTATCATGAAGTTTCAGGATGAGTACAGATCTGTTACAGATTTTTAACCATATGTGTATATATTTTATACTTGGATTTTACTATACTGTATGCTAATTAAGTGGTAAGGAATTTTATGTATGTATATGCACATGCAAAGTATGTTAAGTATTAAATACGAATTGACCAACTTTAAACGCCCATAATATCTTGGCTACCGTATTTAGGCTACGAGATTGAAGGTCGGCTAATTAGCATAAAATTGCATACTAACGCCAGTATTATTATTTGTCTCTCGTCAAACTCCTAACAACGATCATAGATTTGAAAGCAGTGTAGTTTATTGCAAAAAATATCAAACAAGATATAACCTACACATTTATTGCAAACTAGAAGGTGGGTAAGTTGCAAATGCTTAGAACTAAGTTACTTTATCTTCAATTTATACCGTTTCTGCTCTAAGCGAAAAGGCTTTTATTACGAATTTTACAACATACACAACTCAATTTTGATAGAATATGATGACTTATCACTAGAGAGGACAAAGGCGGATGAAATTATTACTTTTTTTGAGAGACTAGACAGACGTGTTTCGTCGACTCTCGAGGAGACCAGTAGTCAACACGAGTCCATTCTCATGACTCATGAGTCATGAGGCGAATAGACACGAGTCTATCTAGTCGCTGCAAAAAAAGAATAAGTCCATCTGGCTTTGTCCTCTCTACTTACCACCTTTCTTCGCCAAAGTAGATTCCAAGAATTATTTTGTATCTATAAACTTCTCTCAGGTAAAAACGATCGTTAAGATAACAAATTTACGCGTTAGAAGAGAAACAAATAGTATCTATTTTAATGCATTCACATGAAATATTGTGCTAGTTAGCCGATCTCCAATTTCGTACAAAAAATACGGCAGACAACATATTATGCACGTTTTATGCCAATTTAATTTAATTCTTAACGTGTTGTACACAGAGTCTGAAGGGGTTAATATAATGCCATACCAACACAAGGATGGACCGGGATTAAAATAATATTTTTATTGTTTATTGTGTAGTAAGTGGAATGTTTATCAAACAATTATTTACAACGTTACAACGTATTGCTATTTTTAGGAGTCGCCATCAATTACAAAAAATACGCACATGCTGGTACCTTCCCTTTACAAGAAAGAATAATTCATATCACATGTAATATTTTGGTGTAAATTTTACTGATCAATAGAATAGAATTGTTTGAAGAAATTGAAAAATTGTAGCCATAGTTGTATCTTTTCTTGTAAGCATGTATGCCATAGGTGTCTTGCATTGTATAGAGTGTTAAAAAAGTGCCGCAAACCTAATGGTACAGTATGTAAAAAGTCTTAAAAAACATAGGTCTGCCAAATGGGCGATTTTTTCTTTTCTACAAACAATGTAATTTATGAAGGCAAAACTCAAATGTTTTCCCTCCACTTCACAGTAGCCACATACCCACCGCAAAGATTTACGAATTTCTTTGAAAATCCCTATATTACGTTAGAATCGGTGGAACTTTTAGCTTATTACAGCACCAAGAGATAATTCAGGTTATTACGCGCAGATTCAATATAAGAAAACCAAGCTAGTTAATTCAAGCGATCTTATAGACCATGATACAGATCCGGCCCTTTTTTCCCACCCTTGACAAAAAATCCCAGCCTCATCAGCAAAAAGAGTATTGGCTATAAAATTCTTGTCCTCAGCGGCATTGCATAAAAACCGACAATAAAAAAAAAAAAAACGTGCTTGATGGCCAGGGGACTTGCAATCATTGTAAAAACTGATGCTCATGAAGGATTCTCCAAATAATAGGACTACGAATACCAACAATAATCAGAAATAAACAAAAATACCAACTAAGGGTATCTGGTATGCCAACACAAAAAACTAGCATTCCTATTAACACAGCTATATATGAACATTTATAAAATCCCTGATTACACTGGCCAACAAATTTCAACTTGATTTTGCCATAAAATAATTTACACTAATTTCAATAGAAAACATATAAACATTTATTTTAACAAAAGGTAGAAGGTCAAGTTTGCTCGATTTTTTTTTTATATTTCAATGAAAAGGTTTTTTAGATTAGATTATAATTTAAGGTATGTATATTTCAAATTATTATAATTAGAAATGTGAAGTAATACAGCTCCGTCTCTTATAAACAATATCTACAGCATCTCTTCTTAACATCCAACAGTAATCTGCTAGCATAACAGGATTCCATTTCCCCTGATACCGTTTTCCCATTCCGAAGATGTCTTGGTGGAAGCGTTCACAGTGTTCATCGCTAACGTCGCTCATATTTTCTGGACAAAAATCCAAGTGAGAATGTAGAATGTGCACTTTAACGGACATATTACAGCCAGCAGCGTGAAATGCTTGTAACATATCCATTACTAAAGTTTTATAGTTGTCAGCTTTTTTGCTTACCAAGAAATTCGTGAAAACTTGTACCTTGGAGAGCCAAGCTGTTTCTTCCTTCGCTATTAATTTGGTTTCAAAGATTTCATCATTTACTATTTCTCATATCTAAAGTCCAACAAAAATACCTTCTTTCAGTTTCCCTTGTGTTAATTTTGGAAACTTTTCACGAAGATATTTAAAACCTTCACCTTCGAGATCCAATGCCTTTACAAAGTTTTCATGAGCCCAAATTTCACGTGGAGAGGTCGTATTATGATCTTTTCTTTTTCTACTAGAGGCTGATGTTGTACATTGTCTTTTCCTGGTATAAACTGTTGTCGTATGGTAATGTTTTTCCCTCTCACGACTGTCCCAAAGACATAAAAAGCAACAAATATTCCACAAATATTCCAACAAATATTCCAGGAATAGCCTTTGCACTTTATCTTTTCTAATAAAGTTTTCAGATTTTCGCAAGTTTCTTTCATAGAAACAGCAGGACCTATCGGAATAGAAGGATAATAGTTTCCATTATGCAACAAAACTGCTTTTAGGCTAGTCTTTGATGAATCTATGAATAAACTCCAAGAACTGGGATCATGATGTATTCCAAAAGCTTCAGAAAGTTTATAAACATTATCGCAGTAGACCAGATTACCGGCCATACTATAAAGGCATTTTCTCTGTAACCAGAACTAAGCCAACGTTGCCGCTTTTCGAATCATTTTTACTTTGTATATGCTGTTCAATTTCATCAGTTACTAACTTAGGGTAAAAACCTTATTGGTCAGTGTTATCAAGTACAGACTGCACTACTACGCTAAGAAAATGTAAGTTTCTATGAACGAAAGGTCGAATACATAAGCAAATGTGACGAAAAGGAATAACCCTTCACAAGTCCGAAACTGTCTATTTCTAAACCCATGTTCATTGATGCTTTTCTACATACTTTGGGCCACACTATCCTCCCTCAAGGTATGTGACACTTTTTTATACACACGCATAAACATCGTAAACGTAATTTTGCGAATTATTCTATACGTTTAGCTTTGATTGTAAATATTACTAGGGAAGATATAGCTTCATGATGTGGGTACTGCATAGGGTGAGTGAAAAGGTGATGTCGGTAATGTCTGCGCGAACAACTTGAACAACAAACAACAACGATCGTCTAATGGAGTTCTAATACTATTGAATCCGTCCCTGTAAACGAAATTAATCGTTAAAATCCATGTGAAATCATTGGTGAACTGCCAAACGGCGTAAAATCTCAAATGTATCCCGTACGATTACGGATGAATAATTTATCGTTCTACAACCAGCGGCCGACCGGAGGTGATATTAATTATTCATATTTATTTTTGGGTAGGTCAACATCGGACGCCCAAGGTAAATACGAATGCGATGGCGTTATTAATAACAACGACTGGCGGTAATACGTTTTAAATCACCGCGATCAATATACCTACATTAATTAATGTAACATTTTGAGGATGACGACGCGAGGGAGCACTGCAGTGGTATGAGGTAAGTTCGAATCAGTCGGCAGAAAAAAAATACGATAAATATAGTTCGCTACGTTGTTTCTGGTTTTGTATTTATGCGTTCACATATAATGAATTTTCAAACATTGATTCTTTTTCAAAATAATTCGTCTTAAAATAAATAAAAAGTGTACCTTTTCTATATTCCGGAATAAAATCTTTAAAAATCATGATCTTTTTTCATTTTTTTATGTATTATAAGGGATCATTGTAATATCAGTGAGCCACTTTAAGACTGGAAAGTATTTAGACATACAACAAAGTGTTACATATATATAAAAAATATAAAATGAGTTCATTAAAGTAGAAGATGAAAAATTAGACTAACTAGTGCACAGGTAGAAATCAAACACCGCCAATGACTTATATTCCTAATGGAACAAACTTCCTGGGACAAAATTGAAAACATGAATCATAGACGCTGCTGTGAAGACTTATCTTATCGTACTATCAAAATGCCGCCAAAGAAAATTCCAAACCCTTCTGGTTCGTAACGCAAACGCTCATTACATTCTATGAGGCAGGAGCAACATAAATAAAAGAATTAAATTGTTGCTAGATTATTCTATTGCTAATAAATTTGGGATAATCAATAGAGATAAAGAACCGATTTTCATTGAGAGACGTTACGAGATACTGCTTCATACGCATTTTAAAGGTTCTACAACTCTTGATAATATAAGGTGGAGAGTGAACTCGCACAGAACCGCTTGCCTCCTGCCTCTGCGCAATGTACAAGACCAATGTAACAAGCACACAAGCATGTTCGCCAAACGGCTGCTGACAATTCCTGAGGTAGTCTGCACGATCAAATATATGTTGAAATGTAAAACTTTCCGCTCAGCGCCTTTTTGGGTATTTAATGTGCTTTCGATAACATCCTCAGCATCGATACATACTGCTGCGAAAAAACGGATACTTAATAATATATTATGCACCTGGTTCATTCATATGCTGGGTAAACGTAATATATATGCCACCAAATGCCTTGATGTCTGCTGGTGGACGGTATTCTACGACTGTGACAGCTGAGGATGGCGATTATGCAATGGCAAGTTATGTAGATAACATAATCATACTAACAATTAGTGAATTCGAAAATACCATTTGCAGTAGAATGCAGAAGACCTTGAACTTACTTGAAGCTGCTGTGAAAAGTACGGAATAACGATAAATCCGCCGAAGACTAACCTTGTTTCGTTCATACGGAGGAACAAAACGATTGGAAGTACGATTGAAGTTACAGAGAACCAAGGATATTAAATATCTAGATGTAGTCCTGGACAGCAAGATTATCAAACTAATATATTGAAAGAGTTTTAAGCAAGGCGACCAGGGTCTTATGGACCTGTAAACGAATGTTTGGGAGAAACTGGGGATTAACTTCATCGAATCTATACCGTAATGTTAATGCCAATAATAAGCTTTCCCAGCTTACAATTAGTCTGCTGCCAAAGGACCCATTTTCAAGGGTGCCGGAATAAACAGTGCTTGCCATGACGTAGCCAAAGGTATAGTGACACCCTCAGTCGCTGCACTGGAGACCCTGCTTAACCTAGTGCATCTGTATTTACTGGTAAGACCAAAGACTCTGGTAGGCAGTATCTGTCAGTAGAAAAGCAGAGTTCGTCTTTAACATAATAGATGAAATTTCCATAATAAGTATGGCCAGATGGAATTTCCAAGACGTACGGATTATGAGGCAGTCTCACCGACTTTTCTACGAACGTATCTAAAGCCCAACTCAGAACGGGTGCCGTAATATCTTGAGCAGACAGATTAAAGTGCGGCCATTCCGGCCAACCTGGGCATGACCACAAGCATATTTCAAACGGAAATTTATGCTATCACTGTATATGTTCGGGAACCGACAACCAAGTGACTTTAAAAGTACAGCGCATCTAATACAACATCACGAATAGTACAGTTACTGAATCTACAAAGAGGAAAGAACATACTAAAACTGTATCGGCACTCTTGCACAACAATCGGCCAGACAATGGAAAGGCACAGCAACTAGCAAGGAGCGGCAATTGCAGGGCTGTCAACCGACCCTGAGCTCTCCTTTGTGATTCCTTTGACTATGGCGGAGACTGGAAGACACCAGCGTCATGAAAAACATTGGTGAGAAAGACCGGGAAATGTACATTCGAAAGTTGGAATTAGTGCCCATGAGCAAAGGAGCTAATATGTTTGTATACGTTCTGCAAAATAAAAATAAGGGCCGCAAAAAGGTCTAAAAGGCTTTGAGGAGTTAAACAGTGAAAAATCATCTCAGTTCTATTGATTGATTGCCCAGTATATCAAACTAAATATATGCAAAAGGATACACAAACATAATAACTTGAATTGGCCAGTTCACTACACACTACACACAAGGACAAGGAAAACGTTGAAAGACACAAGAGATTGATTTTATCAATTCATCGAAAATGCTTTTGTTTGTTTAAAAAACAGAAAAAAAGAAAAATTAGTGGACACTTTTCTAATATTATGTATCTGTAAGATATACAATAATCGGCCAATGGAGTCGTTTATTCAATTAATGTAAGCAGATTTGCCATTATAAAATAGCACACCACCTATTTCTATTGGTATATCAAATCTGATTGCTATAAAATTCCTTACTAGGATTTTTATGTAGACACGGCTAGCGCTTCTAGTTTTTACAGTCGACCACTAGAGGATTTGACCAGATGTTACTTTCGTAAGACTTGACATATGTTGACATTGTTGACGCAGTGACAGCACAGAAATCCGCCAGAAGTGTGTTTACAATACACGTTTGAAAGAAGCAATCTTGTGAGAAAAATGGAAATTTCACATGAAGGTTTCCGTTAGATGAGATTTTTGCTATTTTAATAATAACAAATAGCAATATCTCGAATCGATTCATTCAACTTTTGTTAGTGAGACATTGCCAGAAGAGATTACCTACAACTGGTTTGTAGATTTCATCTCAGTTATGCTTTCGTTAATTACTCCGTCAATGACGAATTTTGTGGTTGACCAAAAAAGATCGAGGCTGTGCGTAACATGTTTGAAGAGGATCGACATGTGACTTACCGTGAAATAAAGGACTGTAGTATTTACATTGACCATCTAGGAGTGAAAGAGACCTGTTACCGATGCATTTCACATAATTTGACAGAAGGACAAAAAAGGTTCGTGTCAACTGGTCTAAAGAAACTCTAAAAACTCGATAGAGAAACTTCAAAATCCATATACGACATCGCAACAGATAACGAAAGTTGAATATATTCGTACGATCAACTCTTTTGGTACTTGCAGATGAAACGAATCCAACAAATGTTCGCTAACGAAGCGCTATCACAAAAATAGTGCTTGTTTTTGTTCGTTGTAATATGCATGTCGCAACCATTGTTCTAAAGAATCGAAGAGCAGTTAATGCAACACTTTGTTTGCAATCAACGATGAAATGAGGAAAAGCCCCCATGCCTCATCATAACAACGCCACCTTTTACACAACTCGTCAAGTAATTAATTATTTGAAGGAGAGAAACATCGCATTGTTGTCTTATTGTCCACCTTCATCTGATTTATCATCTATCGACTACTTTTATTCCCGAATATCAAACCAAAAATATGTGAACGGCAATTGTTATCGCCTCAAGAAGCTGTTGAAGCTTTCAACAAACCATATTTTGGAAATACCCCATTCACAATGGAAGGAATATTTTGCGAATTGTTTCGAAAGCAAGAAAAGGTGTATAAATCCTATCGGCGAGTATTTTGGAAAGCTAAAACGATTTGCACTATTTCTTTTTTTTTTCGTTGCTTTTATGCAAACAGTATTCTTTGTATTAGTAGCAAAGATGAAATGTGATTTATGCACTATAACGAAGATAACTAGATTGATTGATATCGATTGCCCCATCTTTGAATCCCTTGGACTTTTTTCCTAAAGGATTGTTTGAAGTAACTAGCTGATAAATGTTGGCAGTAGTGTAATAAATGAACAACTCGGTTATTTTTGAAACGGTTCAGCAATCAATGGTAATCATGTTCGGCAGGATTTGTAGGTTCAAAAGCAATTAATTAATAAAATATTACTTATTTCATAATTATTTTTGCTGGTAAACCTTTATCGATCTATATCTGTGAATCATAGCAACTTTTCAAAAATAATTATGTAAAGTTAAACCAAAGAGTGGCTCCATGGTTTTTGGCATCTGTTTAGCAAAGACAGGAATTCAATTTTACATGACATATTCGGAAATATAAAATTTAGGCTTTCAACACCCATATGAATTCGTTACAGCACTTCACGCATGAATTCTACAGGTATTAAAAAAACAAAAAAATAACTCTAGAAAGCTGGCTATATTTCCAATAAAGTCTTGAGTTACATTCAAGTTGCGTTAGAAGTCGCAGCTGCCGCTCGTTTCTCGTCTTGCATTTTCAATTCACCAGATTCGTCTTTTTTAATGAACCTATCTAAGATCTTTTCTTCGTTTGGCGCATATTGCGCCAGCTCCCTAAATCTTTCATCATCCACCATACAAATCTCGTGACCATCTGGATCTGCTAAAATAAGAACCCTCACTGTTGGCTTACCTGGTGTTTCTAATTCTTTCAAAGGTATTAAAACAGTTGTATTCGCTGTTCTAACTTTTTCATCCACATATGGTTGTTGATCATAAGGACAAGAAAAAGCTATACGACCATAGCCAGTCTTATGTGTTACCGATTCTTTAATTTCCTGAAGTTCAAGTTTCGCCTCATTTTCTTTATATCCTAAAACTGCCTTTCTATTCGTCGCATCTTTTTCAAATACCTTTAATTCTAATATGCCATTCCAATAGCTTAAAGAATTTTCTAAGTTGGACGATGCTAAAGTTATCTTTTGAATTGGATCTCTATCTTTTGGTTCCGGTTTGTCTACAATGCAAAATTGATAGCCACCCGGTGCTTCCAGCATATTTCCAGGCTTAATAGGCCAGTCGTTTGATTTTGCTCTTTGGAGAACTTCACTACTTTGGATTGTAATGCTAATGAAGTCGTTGCCTCGGTCATACGATTTTATGGGATAATTAAAGACTAATTCTATTGCAAAATGAGTATCTTCTGGTCCATAACCAACCATGGTTTTGCTCCATCGGGAATTGTAAGGTCCATTACAAGATGCTTCACATCCTTCAGCGAATTCTTCGTGTCTTAATACTTTCATTCCCAACACTTGCCTATAGAAAAAAGCAGTCCTGCCTCTTTCGCCAATTTTAAAGACAAAATGTAACGCACGTCCGTCAATTGAAGACATTATTCACTTATATAATTTTGTATCGTAAATTTTGATAACGTTACATTTGTTAAAAAAATTTATGAATTTTTAAGTTGATGTTTATGAATGAAGTGTCACAAATATGTTAACCTTTTTACTTACCCATGAATACCGTCGACATTACTGCTTCTAGTATTACACCATAATATCGATGTCATAAATTCAGTTATGAGGGTTTGTGAATTTGTCACTTTGGTAGGTGAATGGATTCATATAAGACATTGTACAAAGTCAAACTGTCAGTTTTCCTGTAATGTCTGTAATTGTACATGTAAACTATAATCACGTCCAATCACGTCATACGTTTTTTACTTTAAATGGTCCTGATGTTGAAGATGCTGATGACACCGATCAAATTTACAATTAGTTCAAAGCATCAATCTAAAAATGGAGTACTAGCCTACCATCTTGAGATTTTACAAACGGTTAATTGGATGGCACGATTGAGAATTGACATTGAACTATCCAACGAAACCAACAAAACTCTCCTACACTATTGATAAAAACCAATGATGCAACGTATAAGAATACAATTATTAACGTAGGCATAGTTGAAACGCATTCAAGCTGCTATTGCATACAGTTTGTCATATTTATTTTGGTTGTTCTGTCATATTCTTTCTGGAAACGAGCCTTGTTAATATTTGCAACCCTGCAATATAGCAATAGCAAATTTACAATTTTAAAATTCGTTCTTGGCAACATATATAGATGTATAGACAATAGGAACAAAATGTCAGTTACGTTATGATTAAAATTAAAACAGTAAAATAACGTTGCTTTTATTCTTTCCATAAACCTATTTTCATTAGGTTATGGGTCTAGGCCAAACACAAAACGAATATTTTTACGTGGAAGGCAGTTTGTTAAAGTGGAAGCAAAGATGTAAGGAAAAAAGAACTACGTATTGATAGTGTTAAGAAGTGTCACGAAACGAAACGAAAACGGAAAACGTAATATGAATCAAATTCAAAGTATAGAGACTTTAAAAGTCAACGGAAATAATTGGATAATGTGAAAATTTCAGACGTCCGTTATATTGGAAAGAAAAAATTTATTGGCTATCAAAACGGGTGGGAGATCAAAACCTCTCTAAAGAATCGACTAAAGAATCCGCTGTATCCGCTAAAGAATCGACTAACCAGGGAATAGAGTATTAAAAATCTAATTATAACTAGGCTTCCATTTATTACAACAAAAGATTTTTATTTTAGTTTTAAAGGTTTATCAGTATCATTATATATTTCTCAAATTGAGAAAATCAAGATTAAATTGAAGCAAGCTGGTGAAGAGCTGTCTGAAAGAATGGTGATAGAAATTCTATTGTCGTTACCAGAATGTTACAAACATGTCGTGTCGACATGGGAATCAGTGCCCGTGGCGAAACATAGTTTAGATGAATTAACATCTCATTTACTCATTCAGGAAGAGAGGATCAGAAGAAGCTAAAGGAAGGATATGATAAAAACTTTAGTTGCTACATATGCCTTAAACCAGGACGCAAAGGAAAGAACTGCTACCAAATGAAAGATTGGACTTTTTGTAGGAAAACGGAACATCTTGTGTTGGATTGTTGGTTTCGCAAGAATAAAGAAGACCACAGGGAAAATAAGCAGAGTAAATCGCCAGAAATAAGCACGTTTATAGGAGGATCAACAAAACTATGTCCGGACAATTAGTACACGGACATAAGGAGCAGTGAGAACATGTGCTAGAATTATTTAACAATTTGGCAGAGGTAAAATCATATTAAAAGATGAGAGTAAGGAGTAGTGAATTATTGGAAATTAAGGGCATCGAAAAAATGACTACGGGCATATAATGAAGAACATTTTATTAAAACAACATCATCAGAAGTAAATACCAGACTTAAAATTTAATCTATTTAATGTTGATTGTGGATTGGGCAAAGGATATTAAATGATACCCGACAATGAAAAATGTGAGTTTATTGATCATCTGGGATCAAGCAAATCCGGTATTCTTATTAGTTACAGTCAAGAAGTGAGAGTATATAGAACTTTCATTCCAGAGAAGAATAGTATTTTTACCAAAACAAGACATTCTGAGTTACAAAATACAAAACAGCGTGACAAGGTTTCAATAGAAAGCAGGTTATAACATATACGAGAAATCGAAAAATCCAAAATTAATGATTCAAATGAGGCCAGTGATGACAATAGTGAGAGATATGATGAGGAATTTCGCGAAAAAGACAATTTGAAGTATAATTTGAGAAGAAACATAAGAAAACCATCAACGTACGAGGACTTCAAATTTGGGTTGGAGATATGCTTGTTAACTGTACATGAAAATGAAAAATCAAAGACTTATGATGATGCTACGTCCAGTAATGAACCACACATGTGGAAAGGGGCAGTTGAGCGTGAAATACGGGTATTATAAGAAAATGAGACATAGACAATGGTAAAAGAGACAAATCAAAATAAATTGATTAAGTTGGGGGTAATGGACTTTTAAAAAGAAAAGGCGAAAGCTGTAGCGTAGTGAGATATAAAGCTTGTTTAGTGACTAGGGACTTTCAGCAGCTGTTAGAGTTTTCTTAGCATTATAAAATGATTTGGGAATCATAATTTATCAACTTGATATATGAAGCGCCTTCTTTAACGAGGACATTATAGATGACGTTCTTTTACTACACCCGAAAGGATTTGAAAAAAAGAAGAGCAACTGTATAAACTTCGAAAATCTTTATATGTATATATTATATATATACATATTACTTATTAATATTATATATATTAATAGCTCGTCTAAAAATTGGTATCAAAAACTCCAGGACCGGACGTTGTCCTTGAATTTTGGAAGATCTGAATATGAATATTGTATTTATATAGAAGCTACTAAAAATATTGAAATTTTTATCTTAATTTATGTGGGTAGCATATTGTTGCCAGGTACTAATGAAAATTAAGTTTAAGCCAAAATTTCAAGATGAAATATTTGGTCAAATAAACATTTCTTGGATATGCTCATAAATCAAGATATTGTAAAAAGCAAAATATTATCAATGAAACTGTTTATTTAAGAAAGGTTTTGAACAAATATAATTTCGAAAATTATAAACCATCAAAAATATTAATAGATCAAAATTTCTATCATGAAGTACTGAAAAGAGAAAAATCAGAAAAATTGAAAATTGAAAAAATGTATGGAGTTGTAACAGGATCGCTCGCTTATGTATTCTATGCTTTCATCGAGACACTTCTTTGAATATTTCAGTCTACTGCAAGTCCTGAATTGTGGCAAGCGATAAAACGAGTTTTAAGATATATCAAAGGGACATTAAATTTAAGCTTAGTTGTTATTTAAAGTAATTATAAAAACCTTATATATTTAAAGTTAGTTTCCTGACCATCACGAAAACAAAATACAATATCTCTAATCATCAACAGCAAAGTATATAGCTCTAAGTTTACCGCTGAGTGAAGCATGTTGGTTAAAATATTTATTGTATAATTCAAAGTTTCAAGAACACTATGTTATGGTTGTTTTAGTTAAAGACGATCAATCCGCCATAGATATCCAAGGATCCGGAATTTCATAAACGACTGAAATATAAGAGATAAGATAAAAGAAAAAGTTATTTTGTTAAAATACGTCAGTACTAACTAAGAGATTACGGATATATTTACAAAACTCTTTGGGTTAAACCTATTTTGTAATTTCTGTAAAAGTTTAGGTTTAGTAACAATCAGTTATTGTTGGAACCAGAAAATTTACCAATGAGGGGGTTAAGGTTTGCAACCCCGTAAATTTGGAGTTTTAAAGTTGGTAATAGCTTTTAGGAACATCTGATATATCAACAGTATAAAGAAAAGGGTTTATGTCAATTACGTTATGATTAAAATATCATTGTTTTTGCACTTCCACAAATCTGTATTCGTCAAGCCTAAAGTGCAACAGAAAATTTAATTTTACAAACACACCTTGAATATAGCTATTCCTTCCACTGCCCCGACGGTAAGTTACAAAACCAATTTTAAATGATCTAGCAGTTTTGACTGCAATACCTTCATTCTCAATAGATGCAACAGAACATGGGTTAGGGCTAAGTGTGCATAATAGAATTCTATTTATTTCTCGGTTTCTACATTATTTCTACTCTGTGTAGCAAACGCCGCCATATCATTTAGAAATCCACACCTTTGCACATCTTGCCTTAAAAGATGTTGGATTGATTACAAGAAGAAATCCTAACGAATAAGCCGCCCAAACACAGATTAATCAAACGGAAGGGAGAAATTCAGAACGTATTTGATTAGCTTTGACATGAAGGTATTCTATTATTGCTGTGTCCGCAACGCTCTGTACGTACTTAGAGTACCATTTACTGGAGGTGCCGACTTTTACAATAGAATAGAATAGAATAGAAAACGACATATAGAATGCGATAGTACAGTGTCAGCCGATTCGAAAAGTATACCGTTACCTATACGTTAGTACTTATTGTACTTATTATGCTTAAAATAAGTAATTTTATGAAAAAATAAAATTTGACGTGAAGGTTGCAGGCATAACACAATAATAACAGCTCACAAATCACATAGTTTAACTTTTAGTAATGAAACACAATCAGAAAAAAAAACTCTTTATGGAATTTCGTCCTAGTTGTGCTTGCATCGGTGAAGAATTTCTAATAAAATCAATTGTTGTTCCATGAAAGAAGCGATGCTAAATGCAACATGATTGAATAAGATTGACATGGTACGATAGAAACATACTTAGGAATATCGAAAACTGCCATACATTAGAATTTACATGGACAAAATTTTCATGTGTCTTACACAAATATTTAGATGTGAAAGAGCTGTTCCCAATAGATTCTGGGCAAGTACAGAAAAGGTCCGTATTAATTACTGTAACGAAATGGCCAACAAAATTAAAACAGAAACTTCAAAATCCGTATGCAACATACATACAACAAGTGTAAACTTGAAAGGAACGGAGGATTAAGGAACACTCAACTATTTGGGTGTTGTCAGATGAACCGAATCCTACAAAAGTTGTTCGTCCACGAAATACTTTCCAGAAAAAGTTGCTTATTCTTTAGTTATATCGGCAAACAGTTAACGTTAGTCAGCTAGATATCGATAATATTTACTATTGTTTGCTAGATATCATCGATAAATCATTGCATCATCCTTCATCAAACCAATACCAGCCTTCATACATCACGTCAAACAATCGATTATTTGAAGGAAAAAGAAAAAGATCGAATTAATGCCACGTGCCTCGTATTCAGCCGATTAATTGCATAAGTTCATTTTGTTTCCGATTATCAAATACAAAAAAGACTGATGAAACTTTCACAATTTCTATAAAAAAAGTTTCTTTCATTGTTTTTCTAAAAACTTGAAAGCGCCAACAGAGATACTACTTAAAACGAAAGACCTCATTGTATTGTAGCAGTTAGACAAGAAGAGTCTCATAGAATTACCATTTGGTATAAAAAAAGAAATAGAGACAGTTGACGTATGTGATAGAGTTACAATCAAATTAAAGCAACAATAACGAGAGTAGAAAACGTGCAGAGAATAAAGACGAACTTGCAAATGAAGATACAAAAATATAGAAAACGGAAGAAGTAGATGACTTTATATACCTCACAGTAAGAATAATGAACAGAATAATAGGAGAAAAGAAAACAAAGAGGAACAAAGGTGAAGATATCTATGGCCTGTTCTAACAGATCACAAATTAATCAAACGAGATTCGATTGGCTAAAAAGATCTCACACTGGTTTTTTGATTAATTTCGCAGTAAAAAATTGGTTCTAATTCGTTTGTGATTTCTGTTGGAAACAAGCTATAACATAAAATTTTAAAAACACCAAAGATTAGTGTGATCAGTATGAAAAAAGAAAAATGATAGATCAAGGAAAATGTGGAAAAAAGTAATGACAGCGGACTAGATAAAGAATATTTAGGAAAATAAGAATTTATCGAATTTCTTTATTTCTCGCCTTTATATTCCACCTCACATATAATTTTATGACTGAGATCAGACACGCTAAGAGATATTATTTTGTTTGCAACATTTTGCATCTTCTTCTGAATCAATAAATTCCATAGGACCTGCTTGAGGTTCTTTGCCTGATTGTCCCTGTCAGAATTTCGAAGAATTCAAAAAGAGGAAAGAAGAAGAAAAAGAAAAAAAAGGAATAATCTTTTTTTAGGAATGTGAATTTTATTTTGTATTTTATTTCGTCAAGTATCTCAATTTTTATGTAAAAACTAGCTTCACCAGGAATATCCGCGTAGGGAAGCAGAAAATATTTTTCATCATCCTTGATGATGATTTATTTCTAGTAAAATGAACATCAAGAAATTTTCGGAAATTGGGGTTCGGTATATTTTGGTTCTTGTCAACCAAAAGATGAAAATAAATAAATGAGGCAACCACACACACAACAACATTTGGTCATGGTTCGCCCTATAAAGTTATTTCCCGAATACATGAACGATGGAAGTGTTTTGTTTCAGAACCTTTCTTGCACCCGTTATATTAGATAAGACAGCGGAATTTGATTTCAGTACCTATTCTGTATAAGCTATTTGGTACTTCTATTTTGTTTGCATTATGTAATCACAGGCACTTAAGCAATGCGAAATTGTTATTCATGAATCACTTTATATAATTGAACCATAATGAGAGAGAACCGATGCAATCTAATGCTGAATTTAAATACGATATAAGCATATCTGCTAAAGTTTTAAGTGCGGTCAGTAACATGTAATAAGGATGCATGGCAATAGGTGCCAGCATTAGATATACGTGCTTACACCCGTTTGGCATGAAGACACGTATATGTACTTATGCACCGTAGTAGCCGGCTGCGCATTTGTTATTAACTTAATAAGCGGACTTCTTGAAAACAGATATCTCATTTCGCTCATAAATAATTTATCGACTTTGGAAGCTATAATTGATATAAGGAGAACGAATTTCTAATCCTTGTAGATACTGAATGTGTGCAATTTATCCAGAAGCTTGGGAGAAATCAAACTTCAGCTACATTATATGATTAAGTAGTTTATACAATGTCTGTAACCGTAAAATTTCACATAATTCAGTGATACTAGCGCGAAAAAAACAGAGGTACACTTTAACGTTCATTTAAACCGCCGAATGCTTGATAGTAGTAAAGTTCATATATAGCAGTTGGCTCAATATATTTGGCAAATCATCTTCACCAACCATACATATAACACGTCCAATTGATTAACTCATTAACGTCCATGATCTTTTTGAATTTAATTCTTTTATACATCGAAGCAAGTTAGCGCTCACAACATTCTTACTTATCCTTTATTTTTAAGTTGACTTGAAGTCCCGTAAGCCATGGTTGATAATTTTATAGAATCGGTGGGAACTGTTTAGTTTATTTGTAAGAAGTGTACTAAGTACCTGTTATCGCTGACGATCCAATTAACCTAAACCTTACCAAAAAAATCTATCAAACTTGTTTCCAGTTTACATTTAAATGTACCGTTAATATCTCCCACAAGTTTGCCTTTTGCCACAGTAATTAATAACAGATTAATTGTATTCTACAGAAAGAATACAATTGTAACCAATTTGGAGGTTGACTTTAAATATTGCGAATCTTTATATATGCAAGTCACCATAGAAGAAAAAAGTTAGAAATTACTGCATTATACAGATCTCCTAGTTTCAATGTAAACCAATTTTTGAGGAACTGGAGATCTATACATATAACTGTAGAACGAAAAATGTGATCTTTATCAGAGACAAAGACTGTTCAAAGAATAACATGATCGTCGAAACATATAAACATATATTAGCATAAAATTAACATTAATACACGGGAAGAACTAAGAAAGCGTATATTAACACAATCATGCATTGATGATATATATTACAAAGAAAATGTTGAAGTATTGGAAGCGCGGTAATAAGTTTAAAAATTTCTGACCACTATATGGTAGCTGGAACTGTAAAGCTTTCCGCAGAATTGAAGAAAGGAATTGAGTCTGGTTTTCTTCAACACAAACATATAAATCGTATTATCTTGAAGATACTTTTAACGGAAAAGTTTGAAATTACTATATTGGATAGTTATAGCAACAGAGAGTTAAAATTTATCAAAGAAAGAAGAATAATCGTCCTCAAAAAAGCTGGGTAACAAATAAGATTCTAATGGAAATACAAAATAGAGACATTTAGAATTTGGAAGAGATCTACGGAGGATGATGCAACAAAGAGTAGGTTAAAAAATAAGTATACTGGATTGAAAAATAGAATAAATACGATGATCAAGTCAACCAAGAGGACCTACTACTTTAGGGAGTTTCTAATGAATAGGAATGAAAGAAACATGGAAATGAATAAATGAGGTAATGAGGAGGAAAAACAAGAACACATTTGGATACTGCATTATTATGTAAATATCGTTAAGAAACGACCATTGCAAACGATTTCGCAAATGTATTTGGAGATCGATCAGTAAGTGCGGTGCTGCATTGTGATCAGTTACTGTTTAGTTTGTATATGGGGTGTCGTCAGATGTGCTTCAGCAGAGTTGTACAGCAGTCATTTTATCTGAGCACCACTACAGAAGAGGATATGCGGCGGATTGTGCAACATCTATGTGATAAAAGTATTCCGGATAATGATGAAATACGAGCTTGTGAGTTAAAAAAATTATCACATATATTTGTTCCTGCTCTGACAAAATTTACCAACGTCTCTATTGAGACAAGTAATTTCTCCGAAGGGCTGAAAGTAACGAATGTCTCTCCAGTTTATAAGAATGGTGATAAAAATGTCTTAGATAATTATAGACCCGTTTCCATTCTTTCAACAATAGATGAAGTAATGGAAAGATACATTCCAAATCAACTGCTTGACTATTTGAGTAAATACAAAATTATAAATAAAAAACAATATGGATTTCACGAGGGTAAGGGCACAATATTTTTATTGGAAGATTTTTCAAATGTAGTTAATGGTAAAATCCATAAAGATAAGAATGTTGATTGTATATTTGCAGACTTCTGAAAAGCATTTGATAATATTGATCACCACGTCTTACTCCATATGTTAAAAAAAATGGTATTCACGCTCACATTTTGGAATGGTTTGCAAACAAAAATAGTTTACAAATAGTGGTAGTGGTAAAAGTTGGTGATTTTGACTACTGTCAGTCAAAATCATGACCTCAAGTAGAAGATGTATGCGATTACATCGAAACATCAGGACGTACCTGGTTTTTCTGAGAACCAACACCAAACGCGGGACAAAACCCGAGAGTAGATGATATATACGAGTTAACGGTCGGAATTTAATCAGCCGTTAAAAATTTATTTGAGGTCCGACAAACATAGACAATTATAAAATATACAGACTACAACTAACAAAGAATAGACTGACACTTGTAGACACTTTCGATGTTACGTTGGTACTGGATCTATCGATACTACGTTGGTACTTGATCTATCAATGTTAAGTTAATACTAAATCCAAGATTATTTCTGTTGTCTTTTATATGAATCAAAAATTCTTACTTTAAGTATTGTTATCTTTTGCAAGACGTTTCTATTGTTGCAGAAATAATGCAAGGCGTATATCATAAGCAGTTATTACTTATCAGCGGATATAACTTATGTATCTACTACATAGAATTAAAAACTCGTCTAATGCCGTAGTTTAATGTGTCTTAATGTGTCAACGAGATACTTGTGTATATTTGTTTTGCGGAAATATCTTCTTTTGCGTGTTGGATAAAAACTCTCGGTTTCGAGTTTTTTTCTTATATGTGTATAATTTTCTTACAGAGCTTCTTTAAGTATGAAATCCGTGTGTAAATCAATTCAGCCAAACCTATTAATTTAACGAAGTGAAACGAATTTTTGTAATAATGTGCGATCAGTTTAGTAATACTATGCTACTGATAAGCTTTGGCCTAGTAGCAGTTTTTCTCTCGTTCATTAACATTGTGTGTATAGTTGTACTAATATATAAGTAGGTCATTCTTGGTTGCTGTAAGCCAATTTGAATACCTATAATCGTTGTTTGTGATTTATTTATTTTTCTTTTCTTTTGCGCGCACCCTAGTGCTGGCAGGTCTTCTCCGGGAGGACTATTATTATTATTACTATTATTATTATTATTATTATTATTACTATTATTGTAATTCTTAATTTGTAGACTTGTAAAACGCGCATTTAGAGAAATAATTCATTTTATTATTCATAACAACGATGCGAATTGTAAAAATACGAAAATGGTCGAAATTTTAGAAGTAGCTTCCACCCGGTAAACTAAGGCACCCTCGAAATGGAAAGCGGTGTTGTACAAAACTTAATAGATTCTACAAATCTGCCAAGTTTCAATCCGCTCGGAGATTGTCACCTTGAAATATTCTCTCTAATATTGTTAGGCTTTCGTAATATGATTGACTTATCATCTCTATTAAAATTTGAATGAAAGGTTTAAATAGAACTATTAGGCCTCACACTAGTTTTTTCGCAAATATTACGAAAAATAACAATTAAGAACTAAAATTTCTAAGAAACATTTAAAATGATACTTCACTATTAGCAACAATAGGTTTGGTTTACTTCAAATTCGTATGAAAAGAAAATGGAAAACAGTTTACCCTAATATAGCGCAGCCCGCATGAAATAAATTTATTATACAGCGGCATTGACATTTTCAAACGGCATTCAGACATCACAACCTATATGAACCTGTACGCAGCCACGTATCACTACTGTACGTACATATATACAGGTCTGAAGTTTATAGTATTTCATATGTGCATACATGTACATATGTATGCGTGTGTGGCACACTACTGGCACACTACTAACAATTGGGAGCTAGGTCTAGGTCAGTAAACATAATAAGGCATATTAATACGTGACAGTCGGATTGCTGTAAAGCTATTACCGTTGCGAATATTTTGTGTATGCATGTATATGCGAAGTATAAGTACTATATTTAAGTTCGCATCTTTCATATTTTTCAACATTCGGATCACATTAAATGTTTTCTATCTTTTACTTTTATAAATCGAATTTTTAAATAATCATGTACTTACGTATCGATTAGAGGCCAAATCGTTATTCTGTGCAACAGAATGTTTGCATTTCTTTGCTGAGATGGTGACCTTCGATTTCAATTCGGGATACAGAAGATAATACTTTGTTGCTGCGTTCCATTCCTTTAGAAACCTACTGGTGTCATACTGATTTTTAAAAGTGGGGATAAGGCCTTAATTGAGAACTATTGTCCTATTTTTACTTTAAACGCATCGGCTAAAGCATTTGACTCGATTATTTATAACATGCTCTTTGATGAGCTTTAAAAATCCACTAGTCTAAAACAACTCAAGTATTCAACATAATGACCTACATAATGACAACTCTTCTCCCATTTACCCACTGGGTTTTGTATAATCTTGGCAATAATATACAGGCGGACGCCATTTATATGCATTACAGTAAAGCTTGTGACAAAATAGATCATCAAATTCTTCTTCATGCTAAGATTGAGTTTGCAAGAGGACGTTATTCGGTGACTACAATCCTATATATCCAACAGGTCACAGTTTGCAGAGTTGGATAACTATACGTCTAGGATAAGTGTCTCGCAAGGTTTGCGTCCAAGAAAGTTGCTTTTCAGTCTATATATTAATTACATACCACCGCAATTAAAAAAAAAGAAAAATTGTTTGAGTACTGCCTCGAAACCAAACTCTTTTTAAATTTCAATAAATATTATTACAATGCAACAAAACTTTGTTTAAATTTTCGTACATTTTGGTTAGGAATATTTTAACTATTAGGATTTATTAGAGATAGATTAGGGATCTAGATGCTACATCGGCCAGGTTCTGGCTGACTAAAGAATCTTTTAAATTCGTCCTAATGTCAGGAGCTCCTTACCTCTCTAAGGACTGGAGCTAGCCGCCGCGATTTGAGGAGTTCCAGATTTCTGAGTAACGAACATCCCATCGGCGCGATATGAATAGTCTTAGTCTAGCCATCCCCGTTGTTTAGACTTATATAACGGCGGGCCAATTGTTGTTTACGGTCAGTAAATTATAAATTAGTAATTGCTAATTACTAATAGTAGTAGTAAATAATAATTGCCACCGCCTGGCGGTCTGGTCTCCAAGGAGCCTATAGTTGTCGCCCTTAGGCGACCTTGGCTCCGATGGGAGTATATCATCGAAGATACCTATACCAAGACCATAAGAGCGGCCTATACCCCGGCCAAAAATATAATATAGGTTTCGAGAGATCGGTATCGACCGTTATTCATCAAAATTTGGGAAAGGAACGTCTTTAGCATGAGTAGAACGAAGAAAATCGGCAGTAGAGACGCGACCAACGAGTCTCCTTCGATTAAAATGTCTGACTTTTACGGATAGTTCCTTTTGAACTATCCAATGGAAATTTGCTGCTTGCGAAGACGTGGGTCACCAGCTTTCCTCGAAGGAGGTTTGCATTACATATGTCTTGTTTGATACGATGTTTGAGGGCTGTTTTTTTTCTGATTTGATCGAAGACTTGAGGCAAACAAATAGTCGTATCAAATCAGCGTTTACTGTTTTTCAATCCTCAAGAGCAACGATAGCAACAGGCCCAATTTTACGGGAAAAAAAGGAAAAATGTTTTTTAAATGCGTCGTAAACGAACAACATTTATTGGTTTTGATTCCTTTTTGAACACCCAAACAATGAATTATTGTTTTGTTCCTGGTTTATATAAATATATTTAGGTTTCGTCATCTATACCGTTACAGTATACGTTGGCAGAATCACGGCAATTTTTTGAAGCATTTCTTTGTACTGATTCACACGAGTCACTTTTTTGAGCTTTGGTTAAATTGTATGGAATCCGACTATAAAAAAATGCAAAACTTCTTCACTACTAAATGCTCTTAAAATGTAAAATTACTTATATTTGACTTCCACCAATACCCAAGCCTGCCTCTAAATCTGGATGTCAGATGTCGATCCGCTTCAATTATTTCTCGTACATCGATGTTTATCGTAACGGCAGTTGAGGGACGACTTCCACAAAATTCGTAGCACTAGTACATAACACTAGTACATCCACGCTCAAATTTCGTAAAGCAATCATAAGCTGTGGTTTTAGATGGTGCTTCATCACTAAAGGCAAAATAAAGTCAATCGATGCGACCGAGTTAAACCATTAAAATCGTAAAAAATCGCACGAGAATGTTCAGAAAAAAATATCATTTTTTTTTACTAAATTGATTTTGAAACGCTATTGATATTAAACTACGCGGCGGACTGTTGTTCTGTCAATGCTGTGTATCATATTAAAAAATATCACAGTTAAAGACAATCAAATTACAATATACGCCCAGTACCATCTAATGATAAATTCCGGAAATTTTTATTAAAAAAAATTAAAAATTTAAAAATTATTTTAATCATTACTTTACAACATATTTTTGAGTTCGTTTCGTTGTCGTAAGAATGTACAAACAAATATATAGAGTAATAGAGAAGACAAACAAAACAAAATCGAGAATGTAATTCTCGATTTTTTTATTTCTAGTAAATGCGTAAGTTGTTTTTCTCTTGAATGTATCAAAAACAGTAATATACGTAGCAATAGTGACTTACTTGGATCATACTGTGTAACCACTGACGCTGCAATAATCTGAATACCGTTCCGTATACTTATTTTCAGGGAATTGCTAAAATACTGTACAAATTTAAATCGTAATCATTTATGTTGTTGTTAGTTACATTGCGGCTGCATAATTGTTTGCATTCAATTTTCTAATAACGCTTGTTGAAACCACCTAGATAGTGCATTCTTGAAAATATTGATAACTTTCTGCAGCTTATAAATAAAAAACAAAAATATTGTAGATACAATATTTAAAAGGGGACGCATCATAGCGTTCGTAGCGATAGTCATTTTCAACACTGTTTAATTCGAAAACATATTTACAATTTAATATTAGATGAAACAATTATCTTTGTCTAGTCAATAAAAACATCTAAACTATTCATATCTGTAAAAGGTTCATATATGTAAATCTCATTATTAATGTAAACTAAACGTAGCAAAAACTTGTTTGGTAATTTTGTTGACCCAGGTCAGTGTGTCCTTTGCATTTCGTTAGTTTTTCTTTTGTTTGTTGTTTTGTTTTTATGTAAAATGACTCGGTTCGAACGTGAACATTGTATGTATTCAGTAGTGTAGAGGTTTTTTTCGAGTGTCTTAAAGATTACCGCCATAAGGTTGTTGCTATCGTCGAAGTTGTACGGGGAGTATGCGGGCGGTTCTGAATGTTTTACCAACTACAGACCGGCAAAAAATACTTGTTCTTCACTCGGTCAGACGAGAATGTCGCTTGAATATTTGTGTTTGTTGTTGGTGGATGCGGTGAGTGTGCTGAAATGATGCACACACATACATACGTATGTATAGGTCTTCGTGCGGTAAATATTAGTGGAATCTACACAACAAAGTATTGCGTTCAAATGAGAAATGTAAATATTGAAAGAAAAATTTCTCACAAAAATGCATTTCACATGACGAATATACAGGCGTCCTACATTTTATATTCATGTCAAACGTTAGCAACAACTCCGATTACACGAAGTAAAAATTGCAGTAACCTTGCGATGTTAACTTATTTCAGATATATTAAGTTTAATTTGTAATAGTATCTACAATTATTCATCAAAATATCTCCGCGTTAGATAATTTCGCCCCTTCAAATTGAGTAATTGAAATTAGAATTGGGGTCGTGAAAATGCAAAACCATCGAAAGCAATAGCGACCAAGGGAACATTGGATCGAAAGGAAAATTTATAATGTGGTAGGGTTTGACCATATATTCACTTGAAAAAATAGAGAGTTTATTCAACATTTTGTCTCAACATGGTAATAAAAACAACCCAAATTTTATTTGTAAATTTGAAAGCGTTTGAACGTAGGAATTTTTTCAGTGGGATACATAACTTTTTAATTTTTTAATAGTTGTTAATGAAAACTACAAGTTACATTCACAGTCTGGGCATAAATGGGGAGTAGTTAGCGATCTTTAATAATATAAAAATGTATAGGTCTACCATTTAAGAAACTCAATTTAACTATGCCACCTTTTATATAAAACATATCGAAATATATTTTTTAAAGATGCATCATTGACATTATGTTACATCTCCAGAATATGAAATTGCTATCTAGCATACAGCCCAAGTAATAAGAGGCAGGGCTCAAACACCTAAGGTATTGCCCTATCTGCACCCTTAATTATAAATTTAAAACTCACATTCCTTGTAAAATTCATTGCCATTAACTTAACTAATGACAACTATAACCATCCACATAATTAATAATTATTACCATAATTAGATATCAACCGAATAAATAATAAGCTTTTATTTGTTTTAATTATGTAGATTCAGATATCCATATTGAGGTAGGTCATATTGTGTAACGTCAAAACAAGGTCTTAGAAATAAAACCACTAGACGAACACGGTAAAATCACGACCTTAAACTTTGCTTTCGTACCGTTTTATTTTTATCAGGCGGGAGACGGCGATTATGATACAGTAGAGTTGGATGTGATTGTTGTTTATTTTTACGTCTATCTTGGTACGGCTATTACGTGGCTATTGTTTATGCTGTGAGTTGCATGTACGGTTCACAATTACGGATGTATTTACATAAATTGTACATCCTTCGTAGTTTAGTTAAATTAAGGCGTAAGTAGTTAACACGTACATGTTAGATGCAAAAGAACAGGTCTTTAATATATTTTATATGTTTTAAGTCTAAAATATGGATGCCTTAATTTCGATATTTTGATGAGTTGAAGTGCAAAAGATATATTTTTAACTACAAAGTACTCTTCACAACAAAAAGCAGAAATCAGTTGCTGTTCAGGTTATTTAGCGTTATTTTAGCATTTAGGGTTGTATTAGTTTAGGTAAATACGTTATTTGTCTTTGGTTATTCATATAACCGTTTGGGTTAAGCTTAATTTCTGGTTTTCCGGCGTTTATGGCGCATCGTCATAAACCTATTAGGTGACAGGGTAAATTGTAAACCGAAATTACTTGAATTGTTTGAGGATATCAACAAAACAAAGCATGCATTTGCTTATTCATTTGTATGAGTGCAAAAGCGGTGCACCTCGAATTAGTTAGTTCTCTTGGTGCTGAGCCTTCCTAGCTTCATTGCGACGGTTCATTTCTCGACGTGGAAAACTCTCTAACATGTATTCAGATAATGGTACAAATTTTGTGGACGCTGAAAGGGAATTGCGTGAATTATTGCAATTGGCAAAGTCTGATACCGTTCATGAATTTATTACTGAAGAAGGAATTACTTGGCATTTTTCACCTCCTCGATCTCCTCATTTTGGAGGACTTTGGGAAGCGGGAATTAAATCCACTAAAGGACATTTAAAACGTATATTACGCAAGAAGCCTTTGACCTTTGGCGATTTTTGTACCGTGTTGACGCAGATAGAGGCAGTATTGAACACCCGTCCTATTTCATCCATATCCGAGGATCCAAACGACCTCAATCCTTTAATTCCTAGGCACTTCCTAATCGGGCGTTCGCTGACAGCGCTACCGGAGCCAAACCTTTTGTCCTTAAACGAAGGACGGCTATCCCACTACCAAAAAATGCAAACGCTTGTACAGCATTATTGGCGGAAATAGAGCAGGAAATACGTAGGAGAACTCCAGACCGGGTGCCGTTGGAAGCGCAACCACCAGGTATTATTGGCTGTAGGCTCCATGGTTCTAATCTGCGAGGATAATCAACAGCATTGCCACTGGAAGTTGGGCCGAATTCTTCAGCTTCACCCCGGGAACGATGGCGTAGTGCGAGTGGTTACCGTAAAAACTAGATTTAATACAGTTGCTACAACTTAGGGTGCATGAAATCGATCTCCAGTCCTTTTTTTTGAAAATTAGTAAAATGTGCATCAAGTTTTAGTCAAGTGTTTCAGAACTCTGGCGGCATAGAGTTCTTGTACATAATAATAGCATCGTCTTGTATTCGTGTAGTCCTGATTTCCGACGTAAAATAGTTTTTTTTTTTGTGTTGGTTTGGTTTCCGAGATATTCGAAAAACGTGAAGTAAGGAGGTGTTCTCATTTAGCAGCCTCCCCACTGATTTTTCGATGTTTAAAAATTTGATAATGGTATTTTGATCGCATTTTGTGCTGATTGATTTCGTCAATATTTCATGCTTATCTTGTTTTGTAGGTATTCGAGATTGAGGGTTGGTGCGGATACTTATTCAACATTCACTGAGCCGCCAATTTAGAAAAGGGATTTCAAATAAGAAAAATTCGGAAAGAAATGCTACACAGTACAAAATTATAAGTGTTAACAAGTTTCCGCTGCGCAAACTTGAACACTATTTTGCTTTATTCAGACTATAACGCGATTCGTAGTAATTCATTGAACATTTAATAACATCTCGGAAGTCCATACATTGCTTTAAGAAATTCACCCAAATATTTAAGTTTTTTTTTTTTTTTCAAAACGAAAGTTATAAGATTCGTAGCAACACATGTGTTTAAACGAAAAATATGACGAAAAACGAAAATTACGCGGTTTAGATACAATGAAATGTTTACAAAAAAGATTCTAGAGGAGCGTATTTATTATATTTAGTAAAAGTATAAAGGATTTTCATTAAAAAGAAGTAAACCCGTACGGATCAGAGTTACCAACAATATCGATTGATCTTCTTGTAGAACCTGTAAATTTTCGATGTTTTGCTAAAGCGCGCGCAAGGCATTTATGTTATTGGCTGTTAAAAAACTGCGACAAAAATCTCAAATTATGTCATAAAGACTAAGGTAGATATTGGGAGTATTGATGAAAGCGACCAAAAGTATTTAAAATCCTAACAATATTGTATAAAAGGTAGTATCGTAGCTCTTATTTGAAGTCTAAATTGCTCAGAAAAAGAATTATGGTGCTGTACATTTAGGAAGTTTTTGAAATAAGCACTTTTTCTTTTTTTCCCTCTCTCACAGTAAGATAAATAGATTCTATAAGCTACATTTTAGACTCTTTACGGCAAGCGAGCAAGCGTATATTATAATTAAAATACTATTATACTTGAAGTGAAATCGTCCTCATTCACGTAGAATAGCAAGCACTGAATCAGGATCTCTACTCATGGTAGTTGTCAAACATGTGTATATAATGCACTGTGCTGTTGGGTACTAGTCTTTTAGCACTGCTAGTATTTATTACGGTCAGCGTATATACATACGTAGATTTAAAGAGCGACTACTTGCAGATGATGTAAATAAGTTTTCCAATAAATTACGACCTAAAATGAGGACCATAGTTTTAAGGTTTAATTCGAAATTGTTATTAAATAGTCACTGCAAATAATAAACAATGTTCTCTCGCTGGAAAAAGATTTTATCGCAATGAAACAAATTTATGATGGAATATATACTGGTTTGTTCAGTAGTTAAATTATTTCAATTTCAAAAATTATTTCAATTATGTCGGGCAATCCGTTTCTATGCATGAGAACAGTTTCATTCCGCTCCGAACAAACTTCGCTGATCACCTGTAGAAACATGTTCAATGTTACAGATGTTTAACCGAGCAAATATGTAAATAGTGCATTGTCGCATTGAGACGGCGTGTGAATTAGTAGATAGCGACAAAGGTAGCACCTCTGGTAGTAGAGTGACCGGCGTCTTTATTTATACGAATATTGCATCCAGACAGTATAATCATTAATCACCCATTGCATATTACCTGTATTTTGGATGTAAAACAAAATCGGAAATGCGGGTAAAACGCTTAAGTAGACCAATGTTCTTTCTTCTTGAAACCGCCCAAATAATAGGATTTATTGAACTCTGTAAAATAGCCTGCTGTTCCAGCAGTAACCTCATTACCATACGATTTTTTTAAATCCACCATGACTACCATGACTGGATTAGTTTTGCTGTCGCAATTGTCGGTGAGTGAACTTGGATGTTATCGTTTTATAGGAATTTCTTTTCTTGGCTAGGTGAGGCCATTTTCTCTTTAGTTTATAGTCAAATCGGTCCAATACATCAGCATATATTCATTTCGTTTTTGTCGTTTCCTTCTCCAAATAATCAATTAAGATTACATATTAGGCATCCTAAAATATCGTGACTAGATTTTCTTGCCAGTGAATTTGCCGTCGCCTTCTTTGGTGCACGTTTACCGGAAGAAACCCATTTTACCGATGGACCTTTGGTTTCTAGCGTGTAATGATGTATCCACGCTTCATCTACAGTGACATAACACCGCAGAAATTCATTCGTATTGCAATTAAACATGTTCAAACATTGCTTTAAAGTTATCACACGATTGTTTTATTGATAGGCGCGACACCCATCTTATTGACAGCTTTCATTTTCAATTTTTCGTAAATGATGCACACATTCAATTCAGATGTTTATCATATTGACAATCTATCCAATATTCACCCGATGCAGCGATCTATTAACGCGATATCATAAAACTTATTGATCGTATAGTGATAGTCATCTCAATAGGATAACCTGGCCACTCCTCATCAAAGACGGCTAGGATAAAATTCGTTAAACTAGGTGATCGAAGGTGCATGACCCTTGTGAATTGCATTGAGCTTCTCTTTGGTTTCTGAACACATTAACCTATCCAAAACAAGAAATCGGATCACTACCGGTATGATTCCAGCAAACATGTTTACTTTCAACAGCTCTCAAATCAATACTATTCGATTAATCTCTTCGAGTATCCACAGTATGTAGTGCAAATTTTGACACAAAACGCCAATTATCTCCTAAGACGAGTTCTTCTCATACCACCGTCGTACGCTATAGAAGCCTAGATATTCCGCAGTTTAGTAACAATCAGCAACATATAAAGATTCGGTCTTATGGTTGAGAGTAAACTCGAATAATACAGTAAGTTATCAAAACTTAACAACGTATTTCATATTTGTGTGTATAGGTCAGCCTTGCGCTAACAGGGAATTAAGTTTAAAGAAATCTGTTAAAGAAATTTGATCATTTAAATCTGTTTTAGTTAGTCCCTACATATCATCATTCAACGCGGCATATTATTAAGTGGTTGTCTTTTTACGCAAAGGCCGATACATACAACGTGTCCGATTAAATTTGATAACGGTGCATTACAAGTTATCTGTCTCGTATACGATATACATAGGTACATTCCTACATCCGTACACTATTGTCTTACCTACCCGATTGATTACGAAAGGCGGTGAGATCAATTCTGGGAAGATAAGAATACGACCTAGTGACGAAGCAAAGGATAACATATGAAGGTATTTACAATGACGGAGATATATAATATATCGATATTCGAACAAGTAACGTTATGACGTTAATAGTAAAAACCTTAAGCAGCGCATAATAGATTTAGACGTTATATGTTCTTTAAATACAGAATCAAAATGCGAAGTGAAGTATATATGTACAACAAATAAACCAGCATAATTATCGCAAACAGTTACTAAATTTACCTCAACGGAAATATCCTGAAATCTTATTTGGCTTTCCTTAATGGCTTCAACTTCCTCTGAATTGCGAAACCACAAATGTTATTTATACGAAACATTTTTAATAATAAATAGCTGCCTTCATCAGCGTGTAATAATTAGCTCTGGCGGTTCGAAAATACCTTTAAGTCCTCGAATTCGTTTGAGAAATTTCTAAGACCATTTTTTTTGTTGGAACGTATCATGTCGTTTCTCGTTAAACGAAAACTTGATGTTTCGCCCACAACCAGATGGGGTTTTTTCTGTAGAAGGAAAGGTACGCAACGCATTATTGTCGCACCATCGCTCATAACACTGGCCAACAAGGTTTTTACCCTAAGTTAGTAACTGATGAAATTGAACAGCATATATAAAGTAAAAATGATTCGAAAAGCGGCAACATCGGCTTAGCTCTGGTTACAGAGAAAATGCCTTTACAGTATGGTCGGTAATCTGGTCTACTGCAATAACGTTTATAAACTTTCTGAAGCTTCTGGAATACATCATGATCCCAGTTCTTGGAGATTATTCATAGACTCATCAAAGACCAGTCTGAAAGCAGTTTTATTCCATAATGGAAACCATCATCCTTCTATTCCAATAGGTCATACTGTTTCTATGACAGAAGCTTACGAAAATCTGGAAATTTTATTAGAAAAGATAAAGTACAAAGATTATTCCTGGAATATTTGTGCAGATTTTAAAGTAATTGCAATTATTTTGGGTATGCAATCCGCTTACACCAAATACTGCTGCTTTTTATATCTTTGGGACAGTCGTGACAGGGAACAACATTACCATAAGCAAGAATGGCTACTACGACAACAGTTTATACCAGAAAAAGACAATGTACAACATCAGCCCCTAGCAGAAAAAGAAAAGATCATAATATCACCTCTCCACGTGAAACTTGGCCTCATGAAAAACTTTGTAAAGGCACCGGATATCGAAGGTGAAGGTATTAAACACCTTCGTGAAAAGTTTCCAAAATTAACACAAGGGAAACTGAAAGAAGGTATTTTTATTAGAGCTCAGATACGAGAAATAGTAAATGATGAAATCTTTGAAACCAAATTAACAGCGAAGGAAAAAACAGCTTGGCTCTTCATGGTACAAGTTTTCACGAATTTCTTGGAAAACAAAAAAGTTGACAACTATAAAACTTTAGTAATGGATAAGTCACAAGCATTTCACGCTGCTGGGTGTAATATTGTCCCTTAAAGTGCACATTCTACATTATCACTTGGAGTTTTTGTCCGGAAAATATGGGCGACGTTAGCGATGAACACAATGAACTGTTGATGATTAACAGTTGATTAGGTGACACTTCAAATTTCTGTAACATATCCTGCACTACCCGGAATCGCTCCATTAGTACACATGTAATCTTTTGCTTGCTCATAAAATTGGAAAATTCGGTTGAAGTAGTTCCAATACGCACACCATAATATGTACAATGTTTTTTTTTTCGATCCGTCATTTTGTCCACACTTAACCAAGGCCGTTTATCTTTAACTGCAGCTTTGATATTTCTTTCGTTATCTTCGGTGCTAATATAGACATATTACAACTTAGCTCCCGATATTTGTTGTACAACCAGTGTTGACCACTGGAGACACACGTATCAAAATTCTGACAATTTAATACAGATATAGCATTGTATACAACAATATAATGATATATAACACTAATACATCATTATAGTTGCATACGACGCTACATCTGTATTAAATTGTTAGAACTTAAGGTACACTGTTAAAAAAAAGAAACCGCGCTGTGTTTGTATGCATATGTATGTATACGCACGGCCGTGCAGCGAATATCCGGAGCTTAATTATAACTATCTTAATTGACAATTAATAGGTTAAATAAGCGTGTGATTAAAAAGTACTAAATTATTAATATTATAATCTTAGTAATAACGTATGGTATTAACTACCGGAATTATAAGAAAGCATAGAAACCAAAAATTCTGATATGATAAATAACATATCTTACAAAAAAAGTTATTGATGGATCACCACATACCAAAATATTTTTGAAAAATTCTTTATGATGTCTAGTATCTTATTAGAAAAATTTGTTACTATTATTTACACAATTTTAAAATTCCAGAAGCTTCGGACACCTACCTAACACCTACCTAATAGCTAGTCAAGTTAAATGTGTAAATAAGTGCTCTAAAAATTGTAAAAACAGTTAGAAATCAGAAACAGTTAGAAGGTTTAAGGTAAAGTTCTCCTTTAAAAACTTTTGCATCGTTCAATATTTCATAATTCGTTTGGTTCATCTGTACTAATTTACTATTTTCATCTTGCATTATCCACTTATACCGATTTTATATATTGAATTCCCGATCGAAAAGTTACAAGTATTGTTATACGTATCTCTATCACTTTTTTTAGGATTAGCGATTTTCAAAAATTGTAGTTTTGAATTAAGACTTTCTTTGAAAATTGGTACCCAGTAGGCTGTGAGGACTATGGAACTAAACAATATCAATTTACACTCAAATGCATCGCCGTCGCCGACAGCGATCCAATCGGATTTACTGGTTGTTTTAAGGATGGCCCACTGAAATATGCCCTGCAGTCGGATTTTGTGAACATGAAACATTAACGACTCTGAAAATCGAAAACTTCACTTCCGATCAGTTTTTTTTTTTTCACCCTTGCTGACGGCGATCCAATCGAACTTGCCGATAGGATTGTTTAAAGAATGGCGTACCGAAATGTGCCCTGCAGCCGAATTTTGTGAACATGAAACATCAAAGACAATAGAAACCAAAAACTCCACTTCCGTTTAGCACTATTCATTATTTATCTATTTGTTTCATATTTGTAAAATTACAGAAAAATAATAAGTCATAAATTTTATAATTAAAATACGGATGCTAGTAGTCCATGATTGTTAGGATAAATAAAGGAAAGTCAAGTATTATTTTTAATCTTTTCTAAGGATGTAAAGTGGATAACTTCACTCAAACTGAGTTCTGGTAACCCCATTATTAATTTTCGCTTGTTTGAAGTAACCACCTTCCGTTAAATGGCTACCCACGCCGATATAATATATAGAAGATGTAAATTTAAAACACCAAACTGTGGATGTTTCCATAGATCTGGCAAGAGCCTTTGATATAATATAACTCATTAGGCACTGTATAATATAATGGAATCTATGGAAATATGAAGGAATGCACCGAAATTGATTAAATCTTACTTAACAATTAGTAAGCAAAACTATAAGCTAGAGATTCAAAGAGCGGGCATGTTCTTTTTCTGGTTGGCAAACAATAGAGCAAGGAGTGGCACAAGTGTCAATATCGAAACCGCTATTATCATATCTTTCCCGATTTTGTTGAGAGCCGTTTTTAAAATCAATTAGAAAAAACGACAAACAGAATCAAACAAAAATGTAATTAGGAATGCGGCAAACTTGAATAAATTATTAATTTCACATACATTGCAATTTCATAGCCGACTACAGATACGCACTTTTCAACGCAGTAAAAATATGATAATATTTTAACAAAAATCAAAACACACAAAATGTTAATGTAAGATCCTGTATCTTGAAAACGAAAGGCTTACGGATAATAGTGTAGAAACCCTTTTTATTTACTCTAATATACGCTGTTAGGCCACGCCTACGGGGAATCCCTGGAATTGGAAGGAAAAACAGGGTTGACGGGGGCTTAGATCAAATCGCCGCACGAGGTAATCGGCAGTCGAAATCTATGCCCGATCCTCCACCTTAGATTAGCGCGCATTCTTTTCCGGATAGCGTTTAATACGCGAACGGGATGATTTTTTTCTCGGGGCTCCGTAAGTCATCCAAAACCGTTCGAAGTGCCCGCGCTCGATCACTCAATCGGCGGACGGACGGCTAGGTTTCCAATCAGAGGTCGCTAGCGCGAAGTAAACAGCAGCCATCATTTTCGCGAATGTTTCTCGAACCTAATATCCCAATGATAGTAATCAAACGATAACAAGAGAAGTAACGTAGAAAGTAATTAAGTAAAGGTGCTTACAATTATAGAATATTACAATTTGTTTAAACAAGAAAACAAAGAATTCGAATAACGGCGACAATTACATATAACAAATTTTTATCGAGGTTAATCCGACTCGATGGAGATTATCGGAACTTATCCCAAAGAAAAGGTGTTGTAAACTCCAAAATAACCGAACAAAATATGGAGAAGAAACTTAAATAACATATGACAAATTTTTATCGAAGTTTATACAACTATTAGGAAGAATATTGAACATAGAATATAGCGCAAAGAAAAGATGCCATTAACTTGAAAGTAACCGAGCAAAATAGGGAAAAGGAATTCAAGCAACTACTATAGAAATAACGGACATCAATTCAGTTGCCCGCAAGATAATCGAACCTAAAAGGAAGACTATTAAGCCCATAATTTGATATATGAATACACAATACAGAAATGCAATTTCTATTTGAAAGCAAATCGGTTTTACACGATCTAAGTTTAGAATACGATACCTACAAATCTATATACCAAAATTATAGTTGCCCATAATCACAATAATGTGGAGGTGCTAAATCTACAGCTAATTATGGAGAAGATAAAATAATTTGCGAGAAAGAAAAGACATCGTTAATCCTAAAACCCAACGATTTAGGAAGAAATATAAAGCGAAAACAAAAAAGAAATAAATCTGCAAGAGTATCCTCTCATTTATTTTGTAAGATTTGAAATAACCTAAACTAATGTAGTATGACAACTATATACACCATTCAATTTTTATGAATAACATGTTTAAGCTAATCTAAGTACACGGAAGACAACTGAACCTATCTGAAACAGAAGATGTTACCAACTTCAAAATAAGCCAGCAGATTAGGAAGAACTAATTAACTGTGTATACAACCTAAATATGGGATGGCAAAATAAAGGAAAAATACTTTACTTATGGAAACGACTATTGCAAGATGCAGCATTTGTACTCATAGTAATTTCAACACATTAAATATGCAACTAATTACGAAGAAAACAAAGCGATACAGGAAGAAATCCGAAACGAAAGCACTAGAGAAATAAATAGGCAGGAATGTCTCACGCTCTATTTCCTGCGATTTCAAATAACCTAAAATACAATTGTGGGGTAAATAATGATACCTCTCCGAAAGAGAAGATGTTTTTTTAACTCCAAAATAACCAAGCAGAATTGGAAGAAATAATTTACACAAATGGACAAGTAATATGTGAAGTGTGTTACATATTCAACTATCGTACGTAATTATCACATACGCAAGTATTAAGATTATAAGAAAAAAAATAAATTCTGTTGACAAAGACATTTCATTTCAAAAATTTCAAATTATAAGTCACTAAAGGTATCACATAAAACAAAGTGAATTTTGAGATTAAACAATTTAAGTAATTATAATAATTCAAATCTGCAAAGAGCTAAAGAAAGACAAAGGAACTTTTCTAATTTCGTTAAATAAAAAGAAAATAAGGAAACAATTAAAAAATGTCATTGTTTATTACAATTATAAGCCACTAAAGATGGCATATAAAATAAAGTGAATTTTTGGAATAAACAATTCAAATAACTAATAATCTTAATCTATGAAGAGTTAAAGGAAACCATTTCTTATATTACCATTTTGTTAAATAAGAAAAGAATTAATGAAATAATTAAAAATTGTCATTCTTTATTACAACTATAAGTCCCTAAAGATATCATATAAAATAAAATGAATTTTAAGATTAAACAATTCAAACAATTACAAAAATTCAAATCTGGAGTAAGTTAAAGGAAAAAAATTAAAAAGCAAAAACTTTAAGATTATTCCAGTACCAAAAATTAGCGCACGATAAAAAATAAATCTAATTTCGCTTACTTTTCTAAAAGTATCACTTTTTAGATTTTTGCATTTTTGAAAATCATTTGTAATTAAGCACCAGCTGGTATACCTTTCAGCGACTAAACAGTAATTTAAATAAGCAGTGGGTGCTTATTTAAATCACAGTTGGTAAATTCTTTTGAAGTTAAATACATTTGATGGGGGTCCTTGTATAAGGTAAGGTGTGCTTAATGCGTAGAGTGTCATTAATAAGAAGAAATCATATTTCTCAAAATAACTAAACGGTTGTGTCCGCATGTTAGGTTTCGACTGCAAATAACTATTGGTTTGGGTATTAGTAAAATACATTATTATAGAGAAATGTGAAATATAATGAATTGATGTACATATGCATGCCACTGTGTTAGTACTGCTGTACGCAATAAATGAAAAGTGTATGCGAGGGAGGCATGTCTGAACCATTGTATAGAATAAACGAGAAAGAATGAATAAACAAAATACTGACATTGCAGTACTTCAACTGTTGTTTTAATTGCAATATAAATTGAAAGGTTATTATCGTTTACTGCATCCATAAATATATGATAAATATATGAGAGAATATACGCTATAACATTTTGAAAACTTGCCACTTCAGCCGACATTTGCTACTAACAAAAGTATTTTTAATAATCTGACACTTGCGGCCATGTCGGAAATAGTTGTTGACTTTGTTATTTTAAATAGAACATATTTTAAATATATTATTACATTTTTGAATTCCTAATTTTAAGGTTTGTTTGATAAAATAACTGTTTCTAACCATGGTTGAAATATTCACTTAGCAGATGGACGAGTACATGTGATTTGTTGTAACTGTGAAGTGCTCAACATGGAAAATTTAAAAAGTTTCGTAGGAACAAAATTATTTCAATTTATGTATTATTTATGGAAAATGGATGAATCAGTATTAAGACTATTCCTCTATATCTACAAAACTAGAAATCGTCCCTAAACACAGTTAAATGAATAACATAGAAACTGAAAAATGCATCCAAGGCAAAAATTGAAATGCATAATTCTTTAAAAATTTATTTCAATATGGTTCCAAGAACACGAATTATTTTTGGAGAAAAAATGGAGACAACTTTACAAGAGATAGACTGCCAAACAAGCATAGTTTACATTACAAAAATAATTCAAACTCTCACGTATTTAAACAAAACACATCAGAAAATACCTAGAAACAATAACCAAATATATATAATGCTAAGATAGCTTAGCTTCCTCATGGTATCGATGGAATAATTCACGGCAAACGCAACAAAAGGAGAGAAAAAATATTCTAACACATGGACGTGTTTCTGCCTACCCGGCGTCATCAGCGTGGTTTCGAGAATACTTTATCTCTACCTTCTATCGCTTACCTCACTGTCAACACCATGAGGAAGGTAAGCTACCGTAGCATTATATTTTTTGGTTATTGTTTCTAGGCATTTTCTGATGTGTTCTCTTAATATGTCACATGCTCGGTTTCTCAAAGTGCTACCAGTGCCGCCATCTCGTTGTTAAGCAGTCAGAGAACTGCTTGAGGGATGGTTTAGGGAACAGTACTCGATTTACGTCGCTGCTTCCTAAACGGCAGAAATGTTGAGTTTGTCGTTTTTAAAGTTGTGGCATTAACTATGTATTCTCGAAACCACGCACGCACACGAAACACGATGACGCCGTGTAGGCAGAAACATGTGTGTTTTCCCTTCTTTTAGTAGTATTTTTATAGTATTTTTTCTCTTCTTTTGTTGCGTTTACCGTGTGAACTATTCCATCAACACCATGAAGAAGTTATTTTAGGATTATATTTTTTGGTTACTTTTTCACGTATTTGTAAAGGAAAAAAATCACTACTTCATTAATATTGGATATCTCCAAGAGAAGACGGGATTTTAAAAGACTACATAAGTTACATTCTCACTGCTAGATACTCCCTTTTTAGAACAAAAATATGTTAGAATACACCTGTTCCTAAATTTGAAAACTATCAGTTTTAGATGCGCAATGAATATTTCTTTATTTTTGTAAAAGCAATTTGACAAGAAAGAAAAAAGCAAGTAGTTGTAGTTAAAGAAAATAAGCTTTGACAGTGCCAAAACTTAATTTTTTGTTTTATCCTTCAGAAGTTACTTTTATTATTGTCGTAAACAGTTTTTATCTACGGCTTTTCGCAACGCGGTATGCGTTCATAAATGGCTTACAAAATGAAATAGTAAAACAACGAAAAATATTTTTGACGGGTATGCGCATCTTTGTTCTTGCAAGCGGTCCCGCCGTGTTCTTAGAATGCAAGTAACTCATAGTAGTTAAAAGAATGGGAGTACAAATTCTAGTCGGTAACATAATTTTATAAACAGTTAATGTATCTATAAGCATTTGGTATAAGGACCCCGACATTCAGGATGGTCGTTAGCAAGATTTATTAGGTATGTACCTGCACACTTGTAATGTTGGGTTGATGCACTAGATTAGGCCATGCAGTAAGCAGTATTTTTTTGTTTTGTAGTTGTAGAAATTGCATTTTATAAATGTAAATTCAAACTAGATTAACCTATCCGAGATAAACACTTGTATTGTTTCTTAACGTACGACCTCAAGTGATAGCTCCATGAACTATACCGCCACTCTATCAAGATCAGCAACGCGCATGCATAACCAAGTACGATGCGTTGTATGCACCGCCGGAATGGCAGCTCCTTTTTCAGATGAAGGCAGAGATTGATTGATAGTCAGCTCGTAATTGATTAAGTAGTGTAATTTTCTACAATGCTTCGTAGGAGTCTATTAGACTGCTTGCTCTTTGTGCCTCTACAGCATGAGCGAATGCATATTATATCCGCTAGTGTTCTCTCTATGTGATATTACTATATTTTTCCATATAATTCCAAGTAATAGGCCCACACTATTTTCTAATTTCTAGCAACATAGTCAGTCATAGAAACCTAATAGTATCATTATAGTAAAATTAATAATATAATAGCACAAAAACTCAAAGTAACTTTTATACTTTTGTTTTATCTGAATAAAAATCTTTATTGATTGTTACAAGTTTATTTTACTAATTAACTAGTAGCTCTGAGTATATTGGGAATTATTCTGTTACTATGACACTTTATCGACGCTCTATGGGTATTGGATATGGAGAGAACAAAAGTGGAAATAACTTATATACTAGTGCTTTATTAGAGAATTTCAAACTGCGAGTATAATAATATTTCTCCAACACACCATGAGCTTTAAAATATTAATATTTTCTAGTCTACAAGTTTATAAATCCCATCAAATGTGTTTGGTTCAACAAAACGATCTGAAGAAACAATTTGTACGTGCCTATAAGCTAATTTTCTCAATGTGGGGTAAAATGAACAACTATTAAATAAGGTTGCCTTGCAACTGCAATTTCGAGTAGTGTGCCCACATATTTTGTAAATAACTATACGAAACTACTTGCCTACTTGCCCTACCTACTTGCTATTAGAACAAACTTAATTTCTGAACGAAACAATTAGTAACAACTTACGAGAAGTTTTGATGAAGAACAGCCTCGGTGAAAAGATGCCAATTTATTTCTAGTATTTCAAATACATTGTGCATCTATTTTATTTAGGGATTTATTAAATGTTAAAATAACAATTATAATAGATTTCAATGATATTTCTGTTGATTTCTGATGAACAATTTAGGTATTCTCGAAAGTATGTGGTATAGCGAGATTCTTGAACATTCACATACTACAGCTATTCGTTTAAATTCTTTCTGGCGAACAAGGAGGGCACCGAAAATCAAAATTTCCAATAAAAGCAATTGTTCTTCTTAACTTGGATCTCTCCGAATCCCGTTTACCATTTGTATATCCTAAAAAATCTTGTCCTTCTGCTTTAGATTTATGGTAGTCTTCATGTGCTTAAATATAGCATGCAAATAACAACAATTCTAAGCGATATTATTAGATATTACGTAGTGATGAATAGAAGCGGTAACGGTCGATGGCTGTGACTGTTCGCTATTATTATACGTGAATGAAATTTTGCCGTATTTTCGTTACTTTAGATATAATATATTGTCTGAGAAAAAGGATGGTGATTTTAATTTCACGCAAAGGATGTTAGGGGTTAATCAAAGAAAAGTAACGCTTTACATTTAAATACCTAATCTTTTAACAAACTAAGGTATCACTGTTAAGAAAGACGTTTTGGCGTCAATTCCATTCCTTGGACAAACATATTGCTACCAATATACCTACTTTTAATTTCCACAAATTCACACAATTTCAAGAGTGGTAACGTAGCAGAATCTGATGATAGGCAATAACTACTAAAATAATGTGTCTTCAGAATTCAGCAACAATCAGGCCAATTCTACCGTTCCTTCAAACTCTACTAATCTATGTGCTTGGACGTGTTTAAACAGTGGAAACATGGTTGACCGCAGACTAATACAGCAGTAGCAAAAACGTACAGTTTGTCTTTGCCATCTACACAAATATAAACGATTTCTTTAATATGTCTTACGGTATGATTGATGTTACTACATACACAAGAAAGAACACCTCAGAAAGGCTACTCTAATTGAATATTTTGCTATAATGCTAAATCTGTTTTTATCATCAATCATTCCACCCTCACAAAATTCAAATAACTCGAAAACTGAAACAAAAGGACGAAAGCGCTCGAGTTGAATTTTGTCAACTGTTTCTAGAAATGTTCAATAGTAATACAAACGTACTGAGCTAGTTCATAATGAGAGATGAAAGTCACTTTCATTTGGACTTTTACACTAACAAACGGAACTTAAATATTAAGCTGCCATAATCCTATGTAATTCCAGACGAAGCCATTATACAGCTATAAAGTGATTGTTTACTGTAGAGTAACTTTACCGGCGATGCTAAAAATTTTACTATGGTTCTTCCTAAACTTGCGATAAATTTAGGATTATTTGAACAACAACGCATACGGCATATCTAAATGTTGCCACAGACAAAATTTTGAGAAAATTTGGTAAGGGGTTGTACATTACGCAAATGATCGTTCAAAAAGCGAAGTTTCGTGGGATGACGGCCTTATTAACTTCCTATTATGTATATTAATATTATGGATAATTCCAGTTCCTTTCCAAACCGGAATTCGTACAGTGGATAAGGTGTTTATCTTATGAAATAATTTTGTTGAAATGGATAGTCTACGTTTACTCATATCTATCCAATCAAGGTCCACCAATTTTTGCAAAGCTCTCGAAAAAACTTCTCACGTCGAAAAACGTATATATATATATATATATATATATATATATATATATATATATATATATATATATATATATATTGCATTATCTTTCAACTCTTGTAATAATTTTATATTAGTAGTTATCCAATAGGTTCGAATTTCCCGCATCAGCATGGTTCATTAACATCGATTGCGAACGTACCTACATCGAACGCTTAATCGTATTTTAATAACGATATTTGCATTATTTCAGATAGAATCCAATAAGAAACTGTACTTTACTCGCTAAAATAGTCCTTTGAAAAAAAAGTATCCTACAGTAATTGAATTATGGGAGTACCATAACCTATGATTATAATATTGAAAGCTATTTGGATATGAAAATCTGGATGAAAACCGCATAGGAGAAATCTTTCTATTTGAAGCACCTCGCAGAGGTTGCAGGCCAGAGCATACATATTTTAGTTACGAAAGACAGTTACTATCACAAGAAATTCATCGGATGCCTTAAGTAGTACTAAGTATAGTGCAGCTAAATAGTATCAGATAATCATGACATCATTTGACTATAAAAGCATCAAATTTTGCTGGCGATGGAAACTTTTTAAAGAATACGGTTTCAGCTAATCAAAAAAGATGGATAAACAAAGTTAGGACTAATGTTTTAAAAAGTTGACTTAATTAACACTGGGCACAGTAACATAACTAAACACACTACATTGGGATTTGAATGAAAATTTATTAAGTTGAGTAAACAGCCTCTGGTTTGTGTAGCTGTTTCTTTCCAAACCTTTAGCGTTTGAATTTTCATCTACTAAAAAAGATGGATAAATGAAGTTTAGGAAAACATTGGAAAGCATCTGGGTTTTTATAAGGCTGGCTTAATTAATACTTGGCATAGCAACATTTAACAATAACAGTTAAAAAAATATTTTAGCGTTGATATCCATGTTTAGAATAGGAGGAAAAGATATTAATTACATTCAAGCCTGTCACAAAGTGGCAGTGGTAAGATGGCTGTATCTATTAAAGTTGTGGATAGCTAGGTCACACGAGTAAGTTCGATAATTACCTGCTCCATACCAAGAAATGTGAAAACTTGCATACATTGTTGAGTAATGAGAGCATCTATATTTAACATCTCACTGTTGAAATCTGCCAAGCAGTAAACTGTACCTGATCTGAACTTTAGTAACCTTTAGAAGGGAATTGCAGACAATCCAGACTTAAAACAAGTCTTATGTCACTAGATTCGAAACGGTAACATTGTATATTGTGTCACAGGTAAATTTCAACACCACCACCATAACTACCTCGATCATGTCGAAAAATTATAATTATCTATTGCAATCATATCGTCGGTAATATCTTGCGATAACCAAGTTTCACTCAAGCAAAGGATATATAAAAAAGTACAAGAAAAAATAAAATAAAAATAAAACAGTAATATAACACACATTATCGTATATGAATATGTATTTAGTTATAGTCTACAAGAGATCTAGATCTGATCGCTCCAAATCTTCTTTATATCTTCTGTTGTTGATTTCCTAATAACAACACCATTTATCTTACACTGAATTACACTATCCATCGTCAAGTATGAATTTCTAATTGGATGTCTACCAAACTTTTTTACTAATGCCATTCTTTGAAGGGTTAGATCTTCCTTAATAACGATTTTAGTTCTTTTAAGTTTAGAGATAGAATTGAAAATCTTTATTTTAATAGTATGATTCGTAAACCGAACTATTAGTGGATTAATGCAGTTTTCTTTAGATTTCAGGCGATGGAAATATCGATATCCGACGACTAAACGTTAATTTTTAGTTTTTCTGAACACAATTTCATAATTACGTCCTTAGTATCGTCACCACGCTTCTCTTCGATGGCGTATATACGCAGTTTATTAGAGCATGAATATTGTCCAACTTAATCTTGAGTTGGTCCATCTCGCACAACACTCTTTGGAAAATCTTTTGAAATGTTGCACTTAGTTTCTCGGAGATTTCAATACTGACTTTGTAAATTTATAAAATAACAGTAATTTCTCGACAGTTTTTTGATCAATAACATCCTCATCAGTGAAAGCAGTTTACATACATAGAAGATTGTATTCAGCCATTCCAAAATAATTTTAAGAAGTAGTAGTCAAAAGAATTAAATATAAAAATCAAGCATTGCAACCACGTCTAGCCGCAACGAACAAACATTACTGAGTGACTCAAATAATGCTTTTAATACAGCTATTCAAAGTCATTCACGACAAAAGCAATATTGGAGGAGAAAATGCTAACCAGCGACCATATTTCTGCATAGCTGACATCATGAGCGTTGTTCCGAGTATATTCTCTACCTTACATCACTTTTTCCTCTTGACATAAGTCAAGAGGTATAATAAGGAGGGTGATACAAATCACCTTCCTTCGAAACGATGAGCCAGATATTTTAGCGCCGTCAGGTCCCAAAAGATACCGGCGCAAAACCAGCAATAAAAATCAGCAACCAACCGCCGCAGTTTTTGAACTGCTGAACAAAAGAGCGTACTCGTACTTATTCAATAAGGTTGCGTTCAATATGATACATGTTAAATATTCTTTACAGAGTTTACCTTTGCTTAAAAAGTGGTTTGATATATTTTTTTAAGGTAACAAGCAATAGTCTGTTAACATTAGATATATGATGATGACGTATGATATGCACTCTTTTAACAGTTATATCACAGATGTTTTAAATATTGTTGTAGCATTGTTTATCTAGGTTGCAAAATGTTCCAAGCTGACAGGTTGTTAGTTCTTTTTAAGTTCAAGGTGGAGCAGTGTTGATGATTTCTTCCTTCCAATCTTTCCCCTAAATTGGATTTTCATTCCCGTCTTATACATTAAGATAAAAATCCAAGATTGATAAAAAAAGAGCCTATTAAACAATTTGTATTGCGAGAAATCAAAATTGCTAATATAAATCAGAATTATATTTCTCTTTATGAAAATTCTGTGGAGCGTACTGTTGTTCGTATGTTACAATCAAAATTAGTATCAACATCGTGTTAACCAACATAATTTTGATATACCTGACAAGACCGCTCCAGGATATAATGAACACCGTCCCCATGGAATCACCGGACATTTCAAGTGATTGCTATTACATCAGTGGTATCATTTAACTAAACGATTTAATTCTAATCTATAGATGGAATGTTGAAAAATAATTAAGAAATAAATCCTCTTCCGACAGAGACATCTTTCCCAAAATTCTTAGAGAAGATTAAAATTTAATATTTTAATGAAATAAAAAAATAACATGCACTTGGATGATCTATTAAATAAAATTTCACCATCTTCGGATTTGGGGCCACTCGAATCCGGGTTCACAGGGATTTCAAGACTAAGAAGGATTTCTGGATTTGGATTTGAAGATGAGGCATCAAAGGTAGCAAAAATTAAATAATTTGTACAAAATAAAATATAAATTCAATTTAAAAAAACAACATAATGCGTATGCAAACCATGTCCAAAATGTTGCATTATGCATTCATTTGAATATAAAATTCTGATAATCCATTTCCAGAACATCTTCTCTACAGAATGCAAACTATATTAACGTTTTTAACGTTTTATTGTAGGTTGTTGTCAGTAAACCATTCATAAAGTAATTCTAAGATGTTCACAAATTCGTGGTCAATTTTGTGCGTCAGTCGTCAAAATATGAAGCCATATACGACAACTTACTCGTGCACAATCCATATAAAATCGGTCCCAATATCGATCCCTGTGGTAAACCGAGTCTTATATTAAGCCATTCTGAAGTATTAGTATCGACCAGAATTACTCGCTGTCTACGATTCGATAAATACTTTAGTAGAGAATGGGTTCTCTGAAACCAATAAATTCCAGTCTCTGTAATAACCTTTCATGGTCCACGCTGTTAAATGCATGTGAAAGATCTAAACAGTGCCGTCACTTCCTTTCATGTTAAGGCGATTGGAAACTATACTCGGTATTTGGTAAATAGATCTCCTCCGCATAGCTTCCCATTTAATTTACTAAAGAACAACGCATTTTAGAATTAGGAAATATTTATCAAAGAGATCAAATTCTTGAAAAATATACAGGATGTTCGATTTGAAAAAATTAAATACAATGGCAAATATTTCGACTACCATTTTATAAAATTGTCTATGTAGTGGTGGTCTATATCAAAAAAAAAAAAACGATGTATAGCTAAAAACTACAAGAAATATTCAAAAAATATATATGCCCTTAACGAAACAAAGTGTTATTTTATGTTGTCTCCGAATATTATTTATTTCAACACAGTTACTCCGGGAAGAAATTATTTTCTATCAGCGCACTAGTCACACATAAACAGGCGAAATAAATAAAAATCATTCTACACATAGAATTCATTTCAATAGCGACAAGCAAATGATAGACATATCTTGGAAAACTACGACGTAGAACAGCTAATTTATCGCTGCATATGTAGCAATGAACAGAAGAGAGTGTGAGATTTTATATCATAACCCATTGCAGGAAAAATTAAATTTTCGTTTTATCTTACCGGGTCCGACAATGAAACGAAATGATTTCAAATTTTAGATATTTCCTAAAGAATGATATTTTTTTATTAATTGACCATGTATAATATAAGGTACAAGAACAGCCATTGGCGTACAATTGGCGTAAAAAAAATTAAACACTATGTTTGCCAAATATTCTCCATGAAAATTTATACATTCATTTTGCATGACCAGAACCAGCATAGTGACGGGTATTGCTTCAATTTCCTCTCGAATGGGTTGCTTGAAGGTTTACCCCCTTAAAACGTAGTCATAGCCCATTAAATCTGGAGAACGATATCCCCGTTACTTCCCCCGTTGTTCATTATCACCTGACGGAGAGATCTGAATTTTGTACGGATGAAAACCTGGTGGAGAATCCTTCTCACAGATCTGTCTACATTATCCGATGGAACATGTAGGTTGTGTGGTATATTGAAATAGCGTGGAAAAACGCATTTGGATAACTCATTAAATAAATAAATAAATAAAAATATTTAGCTGCGAAGCTGCGTTGTTCACCCGTCCAACGATTCATTGTCAACTAAACGGTAAGCTGTCCTAATGGTAGGGAACCAACAATATTCGTACTTACCGCAAATTTATGAGCTCGTTATCTTATCTCGTTTCGTTGCCGGACTCTGTATTATTCGTTTCAAGTAGAGAACTAGGGATTACCTCATATTCCGAAAAAACTAACAAAACAAATAAGCGTGCATTGTAAAAAAACATATCCAGGGTAGAATATAATCAAGAAGAAAAATTTAAACCACTATGAAAGTTACTGGCGGACACTAGAAGAATAAAAAGAATACAGACGTTTTGGATGGAAAAGATTGATGTAATAGTGTCCAAAAGTTAGTGTTACTGCTCAGAAACAAAATATACAAAAGACTTCTAGTGAATATATAGTATTGAGATAAAAAGAAAAAAAAAAAACAAAAATAACAACAAAGTACCTGTCGTGTAGGATTTTCGTCCTAACATTTTAGATTATCATTTGTTTCATTTTGTTTGTTATCATTCATCTCCCCTGGCGACAGAAATCTCAACGTTGTTGCCACTAACAATAAAACAAAAATATATAAATCTGTATTCAAATCCAGTAACAATGAAAAATAGGTAAAGATAGCAACTAAAAAGAATTTGATTAATATAATTCTAATCAATGGAACCATTCGTGACAAAATCAATGTGAGCCCAATTGTCATCACCACAGCACTTAGTCTCAAGAACAACTATGTTGAATTTCTTGTTGTTACCCTACTTCCGGTTTGTCCAGAAGTAAACTCAACTTTTATAGTGAAACAGGGAACCCTGTCTATTTTTGCAGATCATAATAGACCTTGTTTTTGCAAATTCGATTATAGTGGCTTTATTATTTGTAAAAAAAATTGATGCATTAAATCACTTCACAATCACTGAACAATTCATTTTATTTATTGTAAATTAATGATAAAATGATAATTAACCAATATGAACAAAGTCCCTTAAATGTTCAAACTACTAACCATTTATCTCCTGACAATATGCAAGCCTGTTAAGAATTCCTGTGTAATCTTTTCCACGACCGACTAAGGTTTTGGGAACCTCCAGGGCACTCAAGAAATCATGTACGTCCTATCCATAGTTGCATCCAAAAGATTTCTAACACCCCTATTATAGTGAAAACGCGTTCTATTCTATTAAAACCCTAAATTTGGAAGTAACTGCCCATTGTGTTCGACATTCAATATTCAACTTTTGTGGATGTTTGGTATGGCTTCATAAATCCTGTGAGAATTTTTTCATTTTTTCTCATCAATATTTTCTCTAAAGATACCATGATTTAATACCAAAAATACAAACTTGATTACTAATGATTAGAGATGAGAAAGGCAGGTGAAATTACTTCTTTTTGCAGCGACTAGATCGACTCGTGTCTATTCGCCTCATGAGAATGCATTCGCGCTGCCTACTGGTGTCCCTGAAAGCCTACAAAGCACGGGTCTGTCAAGTCTCTGCAAAAAAGTAATAATTTCATCCACCTTTATCCTCTCTATTGATGATCACTAAAACATCATACGTGCACGCGGTATAACAGCAAGATTCAACCATATTTAAAATAGCGAAGATAAATATGATAAATGACAACAATAGCGCCTTCAAATAGATCGGCGGCCATACATACACGGATACCATATTTTGCTTGAATAATGATCAGTCTCAAAGTAACACCTAGCGTGATAGATTAATCCCGTATTCTGGATGCATACAGATATATGTATATGTACATGCAGGTAAAAGTAAAAATGCATAAACGTATACATAAATATACATACATACACATGTTTGCAAAAAAATCTTCTAATATGGGGGGATAGAAAAGATAATAATTGTTAAAATTTTGTTTATTATGTTTATAGGAAGCTAAGGTCTATAAAAATTAGATAATCCTTTATTTTTGTTTTTTCCTGAGCAAATTATTACAATACAACAGCAATACACTGACAATGAGACAAATTCTTGTAGCAACTATTTTCACGACGAAGTTAATGATTTTTTTAGGAGTAAGTAATACAGATAAGTGCACGACCTACACATTTTTCATTTTATACTGGTCGCTGTAGTAAATGTTCATATATGATTATTGGATCAGTATTCCTGAAAATAGTCGTACTTACACAACTTTTTTGAATTTTCTTTGAGTTACTTGTATTAGAAATACCTTTAAACGTATATTATCGGAGCTATGTTGCACATCCGTCCTTTACGTACGGAACTTGCGAGGCTAAAACCCCACGATCCATGGGTCTCTCTAGCCTTTGCGACAGTAGCCAAACTGACGGCAAATGTTTTAACTAATATAAGATTCAATTACTAATGCAAGAGTTACAAGCTGGTTTAATCTTAGCTAATCTGTGATAAATTGTTTTAGTTAATTTACTTGCCAAGTAATAGCCAAAAGCTAATGTTAAGCTATAACAATTTCTTATTGGCTGCAAAATATAACTTGCGAAATTTTCGTCATCGTAGGATTTGACCAATGAAAAACTGATATGGGCCCTCATTAGCCGTAAGACTGTTCTGACCTCAATATTGTTTCTTCAATTACGCTGAAAAGATTAAGCAGATACCAGTTGCGTACCGGACAACGCAGTGTTATTTTAAAGCTTGACTTAGCGCACTTATATGACCGTGGTTTTTACGTATACAATAATCATAATGCTTTAACACTTCATTGTTATTATCGGTTATTAATATGGTTAGTATGAGATCACAAATATTGTAGACCTGTGGAATAAGCCATCGACCTATACTCTTCGGCTAGGCAGATGAAACTATATTAGACTCGCGAGAGACAGAAAGGACAGCGCTACCATTTAGCCAGCCATTTTTGACAGGTCATGTGACCCTAAAATATAACTTATTTAAGCCAAGAAACGCTGAAGATTAAATCGCCTACGCCAAAGAAAATTGCAGACGGCAGAACACATGCAATTGTGTTACCACCAGTCGCATACGATGCCAACTTTTCGATAGACTTGTATCTACTGAACTGACGAAAAGAAAAATCCCAGAGTAGTACTAGAATTTATAAGAAACCTCCTGCTGTTCTAGTACACTTAAGACCAGAGACCTATTAAGATCACAGTGAGCAAATTCATCTGTGCTACTACAATAGTAATAATCACATGGTTAGTAATGCAAATATTGATTATATCCACTAAAAGTCATATGACGCCCATAGTCATATATTTCCAACGTTAGATGACATTGGTTAGTACTCTTTTCCTTTTTTTAATGTTTCAATTCCAACACAATATTGAATGGATACTTTTCAAAATATATGTATTTCCAATATTTTTCAATAGCCTAAATATCTTGAAAAGTATCTTTATTTATTATGCACTTAAAAGTATTTTAAGTGCATAATAAATATAACATATTTGTCTTTTTGTAAGAATAATTTGATAAGGAAATAAAAGAATGTTTATTAATCTTAGCAAATGTATTAGCAAACAATACATTCGTTACTGTCATATGATGATTGATATAATTATGTCAGGAGTCCTAAATTAATTTTATTAATTATTAAATCGATGCCAGTAGTGCATCTTGTTGTTGGTATGAGTTCAGCTCTCATTACTAAACTCCTCCATATTGAAGTATCTATGTCCAGAGATCAACAAAAATAAAAGATGTTAGTACACATTAAGAATATATTTTATTTATAAAAGAAAAATGAAAACAAATAACAGATTTCGGAAATTAAAATTAAACAGGATTCAAAAATGAAGCTCCGTGACGATATTATGTGTAAAAAGATACATTTAATTTACAAAATTACAAAATATCTTTAGTAATGAATTTCGGTAATCTCAATAAAGTACTTAACGGTGAATAAATTTGCGAATTTTATCATGATTACGAATGGGTTTATCTCACCTAGAACATTGTCAGCGCAGTAAGGGCAAATCTCGTCTAGAGTGGTGCTAAATACCTGCGTTGCGGTAGTAGGTTTCACCCTGGACGTTGCAAGCAGCAGAAACCTCTTTCAGGCTGAAATTCTGTAGTGGCTTATATACCTGGTTAGTGAATGATGAGATGAGTCCCAGATCAATTATTATATCACTATATAATAAATTAAACTTTCTCAAAGCGCTCCTTGCGCACGCCATCTCGGGAACATCCATCAATACCATGAGGAAGCTATTTTAACCTTATTTTTTTTGGTTATTACGTCTAACCATTTTCTAACGTGTTCTGTAATATACTCGTATTCAAATACAGTATTTTAATCCGCGTAAGCTGACACTGCTTTAAGTTTTCATTTTTTTGGTGTACGTTTAATTAATTGTTAGGTTTATTGCTATATTTTCCCAAAGTATCCTTATTAAATCTATAATAGCTTACTTCCCGTCAAAACAAAATAATAAACTGGATTCGAAACTATTCAAAATCCTTTCCATTTCTAGAAGATTGAAGAAGTGGTGTATGGCGTCACACATGGCAGTACGTTCAAACACAAGAATACCACTCAAAATTAAATCCAGAAACTTCTTATAACTTCAATACCAGATTTTGTCCAGCATTTATAGCGATAAATTTTACTATTTATTTATTTATTTATTAACTAAGATTAGTTGGCGAACTATTCTCTTTATTTTTTAGAAACATCTACTAGTCCAACTGAGACGATCTTACGTAAGCGTGTCATAAAAATCTGTAACGAATTTGAAATCGTTTGGTAAAAAGAGTTTCTTTTAAAAACACCATTGTGTGTTGCAGCCTATAGAGAAAAATATCCAGATCTTCTTTTGCCGCGTGCATCTATTATCATTACTAGATAGTGAATATTGACAACCGAATAAAAAACCTAAATAATTAAAGTGTATTAGTAACCTCTCATTATCATGTTAATAAGTTTTATTGTGATGTTAATAGACTTTATTACAACTTCATATGTAAATCTGGCTATCCTTAGATAATAGAAAGTACATATGATAAACTAGATTAAAGGATATTATGATGATACCAAGAACTATTGGCAAGTATAGCAAACAATACTGAAGGTAGTGTGCCGGTATCTAATTAATTAGCTCGGTACAACTGTTGAATCGCTGTTATCACCCGCATCACCGAATGATGTGAAAAGGAACTCAAATTCTAGCATACTCTGTTCTATCCCTACTCTCGAGAAAATAAATAGTATTTATTTACCAGTATCTACAACCCTAACAGGATCCTGCGATCAGAAATTTATGAAACTTTCCTTTTACAACATATTAAAAGGTGTTAATACAGTTTTAAGGAGTCAAGATATAAACGTATATTTCACTTCGTGAAATACATTCAAAACGTTCTTGACAATCCGAAAGATAAACTGGACACGAAGGGAAGCTCAAGAGTCTATAGAATTGCGTGATAAAGTCTATATTTACTAAATGAAAAGAACAACAAGCTCCAGATTCAACGAGCACATTAAGTAATACATATATTGAAGTATAGAATCATAAAGCGAAACGGACATAATGTTAAATTAGAAAACTTGAAATTGATTAAGAACGCAATTTTGCTGCGGCAACTAGACACATACGTAACTATTTACATCAAAAGAAACACAACTTTGATCAACAGAAGGGACGGGCCGCTGTCTTATTAAGGTCATATTTCCATAATACCATTATCTATTTTTTTGAGCGCTGGTAAGGCAAAGAAGGCAATTATATGCATGCGCAGGTGTTACAATCGTGGTATTTTGATGCCATCATAAGAATCATAGAAATCATAATCAAACAATATGTTAAGTTTTTGGATCTTCAATACGAACGGTTAACATTTTCTTAATTCAATTAATCTTAATTTCTTAATAACATTCAAACTTATTACTTGAATATTTTTTAATTTTAATAGTATTTCTAATATGGCTCTTCTAAAATAGTAATAAACTTAAATCTTAGTGATAAATCAAATGTCAGGGATTAAGTGATACGTAAAGTAACATATTTATAGAACACAAAAACTTACCTACTACCGAATACATTTTACGTAGCATAAATTTAGAACTGTGAAATAAACTTTTATTACTCTAAAGAAATTGAACGAGTTTCGACTGCGTTCATTCAGATCTTACCGATAGAGTATAAAACTAGAGTATAAATAGCTGGAACTATTTTTGTAGAAATTCCCGGCTCGCGCATTAAACAAGACTCGTGAATGAAAATAATGACCGTCTAAGAAAGAACACTAATAAAAGGAATGGCAAAAAAGAAAAACGGAACAAAACTTTATTTTAAAAACAGTTGGAAAATACAATAAATAGGGAAAAAATAACCGAGAATAAATGCGTAACAGAAAATAAACTCAAATAAACCGTAGAGAAAGATAACGAACAATATCCACCTCGACCGCTATGAAATGTGTGTTCTAATTATGTGCTATTTGTGTTTTCAACCGAGATCGTTGTCCACGAAGAAATAAAGAAGCCTCAAAAACGAATACAATGAAAAAAGAAGGAACAACAGGCTCTCGAGTTAATAGTACCAGCGACTGTTACTACAATTGCTGTAATAAGCCGATTAGTTTTAAATGTAAGACCGACGACGATGAGAAATTGCTGCATCTTACTACAACTCTTTACACTTTACCACACGCACATGCATACATATCATATTATAATAATACTTTAATACAATATCGCATGTGTATAGGCACTTATATATGTGTTCCGAATAATGTTGTTTCGGTAATTAAATTAAATTAATTATTAGTAGAGATGACAAAGGCAGGTGGAATTATTCCTTTTTGCAACGACTAGATAGATTCGTGTCTATTTGCCTGATGAGAATGGTTTCTTGTTGTCTACTGATGTCCCCAAGAGTCGACAAAACACGAGTCTGTCTAGTCTCTGCAAAATAGTGATAATTTCATCCGCCTTTGTCATCTCTACTCATCAATAAACACAAATCCTTGCGAGCACCAAATGCAGCTTTAGCTAAAGGAAGTAGTCCAACTAATAGGAAAAATATGATTCCTACGTATATATGCAAGCACTGTAAGAAGTTTGCAAATATCATACCGGATATTAAAACATGTTTTCTTTATAGAATTTTTGTCAAAAAATTCGGTAATATATTAGATTATCTCACACACTGACTATCCCAGACACACTACCGAGACTGAAATATATTCCACGTTTTAAACTCTAATCGTTAGAAGTGAATATGAAATATCCTGAATTATTATATCATTGTAGACTCAAAAAACACGCTGTCTTTGAAAATGTTTGGACAATATAATTAGTGTTCTCCTTGACAACGAGCTATGTTTTCACAATAATTGACTGTTTGTTGCCAATAACTCGTTCTTCCCTAGGAATATTTCCTAGGAATTTTTAAGGTGCTAAACATTATATTGCGGAGAGATCTACGGTTTTACTTCCTTATTCGAATAGAAGGCGTACATCGATTTTTATCCGTAATTATTCCGGTCAAACTTGAACCTGCTTCCTTCGGACCTAAAGGCAAGTATGCTGACACTTTGACCACAGAGGCGGTCGAATAATTCGATCTAGTTTAGTTTCGTGCATGATCTTCATTATTTTAATATACTTAATTTAATGGCTTTCTGGCATACGACATGCCAGTTTTCAGCCGAGATTTCAATTCTGAAAGTTTTGTGCGTCTATTTAGCACATAAGTGATGGCAACATTACTATATTTTGGGAGATGCCTTAAAAAAACACTTTTACCGGTATCTAGTATAAATTCTAGATCAAGATTGTTCTTCTGTCATCACGAGTCACTAACCAAGAAGTTGCTAAAGAAACAAAAAAGATGTTTTACGCCCACCAGAAAATATAGAATTGAATCGTGAATAATTTAATGGTAAAAAAATATATTAAAAATTGCCAAAACTTCAGTTGAACAATGTGGAATAATTACATACGTCCAAAATATATAAAAATGGAAGTATAGTTAAAATACAGTCAATATGAGAGCCACTAATATGTTAAAATAAGTTTAAAATCAATTCAGACTAGATTATAACGTTCTAGAACATTCATAATGCAGCGCATGTCTGGGAGACTTTTAACAGTACGGAATAACAATTACTAAAAAAATGTAAAGAATAACAAGTCTATACCTCTATAGATTCACCTTAAACATACAACTATATAAAATAGCGTAAAAATAGTACCAATTATTTCAAGAGGAAATTGAATCAGATAACACATCTTAATAGATATTACATAAGAATTCTATACTTTTCCTATAGGTTTTACAGAATTTTTTTGTTTTTCAATGTGACACATTTCAATAAAATTGCGTTTAAATAAATTATCTCCACCCTCCAAAACTCGAACGTTTTCAAAATCAAAAACCTGACCATCATTGTTATAAGGAACGCACAGAGCTATACTTGATGATTATTTCACACATTACTTTCATGTAATAAAATTCCGCTTACTAACTTTTGTGAAGTTTCCTCTACGTAACAACCGTCGCAATTATTGCTAGCAGTAACGTAGACAACATCAAACTCGTCAAGAGCGTCTATCTCACTTTTAATTTTAATTGAGAATAAGTTGTTGTCTTTAAATCGGATAAATAACTATAAGAATGTTGTAATTATGAAATTATGCCCTCATTCTGCTACTCGATTGAGAAATAAATGTCAATACTTTTTATTTTCAAAACGTCCGAATTTGGGACATTATCAGATTGTACAGTAAAAGAAAGATCCATTAAAGGAAAAACATAGACAACTTAAGTAAAATTTATTCCGATTTATCCGATTAACTTGCTAGTGCCTATGTTGACTGTATCTTTAACTAAAATGTACTTAAATTACATTACACACTTACTTTAAATTCTTTTAAACTTAATTAATCCGGAATTTATATTTATATTACTTCCCATGTTGCATTCTCTTTTGTTATCATGCGAAGGTTGTACTTTCTGCAAAATTTAACAAATCCTTGTATTTGTAAATACAAGGATTTGTTAATTTATTAATAATTATATCGCGTTTATTTAAATCCAACAAAATATGCAGCTGCTCTAACAAAAATTATAGTTAGATTTATCATGAAATGTTGCTTCGTGCACATATCTTGCAATTTCGGATAGCAAGTTTGAACTTCATGAATTACTATTTACACAGATTTACTATGACAATCGGGGCATCTTTTATTTGTTTCATTGCAGTAATGAAGATCGAAGTAATCTCGTATATATCTCCATTGTTTCGATTCTACATGGTATTTTTATTGGAAGCGAAATTTATGCACGCCATCGTATGTATATGAGTATATATACACATATACGGCGCATTGTGCATGAATGCACATACAGAAAGAAGAAATCTTGTATCGCATGCTTGTATGCATGCATACCAGTGATTATATCCAACATCTCGAATCCGTCTAGCATCTAGCGGGTGAGGCGCGCGGACGCTAATGAAGGTTCTCCTCTCTGGCAAATGCCGGCCGAAGCAACGGTCCAAGGTCGCAGTCGCTGGACATGCGAGTTCGAAATTCCAGGGTCAGGAGGCATATTCTCAGACAAAAATATACTTGGTGTCTACGAAACTGAACACATTAAGAAGTTGAGAATGTCTTCAATTATTACATTACAACGTAAATTAAATCTGCCCATTGCATCCAAAATAAATGAAACAAACATCTTTTTCGGCTAAATGTTAATATTTAGATTTCGTGCAGCAATAGTACAAATAACGCTAAGTTTACAGCTGAATTTAATGGATTACGTGGAAAAAATATTTGCTTTTGAACATTAGAATTACGATAGTCCTGGAATGGTAATATCTTTTTTGTATTAATATGTGTCAAATTTGTCATATAGCGCAGAAGCGAGAATAGTTCAAATATAGTAAGCAGTGATTGTTACTGGTAATTCATCTAAACAAAAAATCCCACAGGCAGTGATCTGAATAAGTATACGTAGATCAGAAAAAAAATGTAATAATTGGTAGCTTACTACAGTACTGGAATATGTCCTATCTAAAATATTTTGACATGTGTCGTTTCCCATTATGTAATAAGTTGCCTAATGAATACCCTAATACAGAATGTATTACATCTACTTTCCAATGTATTTATTCCGAAACAATGGAACTGCTGACAATTTCATTTCAAACTTCAATTTCAGAACTTTAAATATTCGCATTTTAGAATGTTAGAATTCGACAGCAGTACGTCAAGGCTAATCGAAACAAAAAGTAGGAATAAATACCTTTAATACAAGCCTCATGCAATGATATAAAATATAGACAAGCTATTGAGGACGTTGAACATCTGGGTGGGTAAACTAATTTTTTGGAACACATTCTTATTTATTATTGTATTACTTTTTACTTTGGAAAACCTAATACCGTATAATACCGTTTGACGTAATTAAACATTTTTGTCTGATTTAAGAAGTTAACCCTTTCGATATGCATGGAATGTACACATTACATGTCACAACTAGTGATGCCAAAAGCAGGTATAATTATTTCTTTTTAGCAGCGGCTAGATAGACTCGTGCCTATTCGCCTCATGAGAATGGATTGGTATTGGCTACTGGTGTCTCCGAAAGTCGACAAAACATGCAAAAAAGTAATTTCATCCACCTTTATCCTCTCTACTGATGTATAATAAAACATACATAACAACAAGATTCAACCATATTTAAAATAGCGAGGATAAATTGCAACAATACCGCTTTCAAATAGATCACCGGCCGTACATACAGAGGGAGTCGACACAACACGAATTTGTCTAGTCTCTGCAAAAAAGTAATAATTCCATCCGCCTTTGTCCTCTCTATGACTATGTTTGTCGACTTTGGGGCACACCAGAAGGCAACACGGATCCATTCTCATGAGGCGAATAGTTATGAATCTCTCTAGTCGTTGCAAAAAAGGAATAATTCCACCTGCCTTTGTCCTCTCTAGTCATAGTTATTACTGTGACATCGGTATTTGAATGTAACTCGCGATTTATTTCCAGTGAAAATTAAGTCGCCGATTTTTTAAAATTCAGCCAGGATATCGTTTGGTACCCGTTTTGTGCTGATTTGTTCCGTAAAAATGTTATTTTATGCTCACTTCCTCAGATTAGATTATATTTGATTGCTACCCGGGTGGTTGTTGACCTGTCCCACTGCGACCTGTTAAGATTCGGTGATTCTTCTTCTTCAGTGACTCCTCTGTAGAGTAATTACATTAGCTTTGATTTTTTTCACTAGATTTAGCAGCCTTGTAAGTGACATAGATCCTCTACATAGATTTCGGCTTTTGAGTATTCCGAGTCCCTTTCTGAGAGCCATACTCTGCTATACAGTCGCACAGCACATGAACGGCCATCTTTTCTTTCACCTAGCAGAATCTACATACCGTTTCCCTTGTAAAGACCAACATTGCGCCTGCTCAAGCTAACTCGTCAGACCAGGATCGCCTTAGTTCGGTTTCCCAACCTATTAAGTGCATTCGCGCAGTCCCACAGCAGTTTCGAATTTGTCTGTGTGCAGTCCAGTACTTTTATTACTCCGAATAGACAGCAATAAATTATAGCTATTTACTCACTGGTCTAATTCTTTAATACATCTTAGGCTTAGTAATTTAGATACTTTTAGACTAGCTGTTTATGTAGACTCGACGTTAATAATCGGGCGTTTCTACCATTCTTCTCTAACTGGTGTTACTGCTTTATATATTTTTTAGGTACTTGTCGAAGCTGTATTTGGGACCAATGGCGTCACTTGGCCTACTAGTTATTGGTCCCGACATGCGTTACTTTAACAGTTTTTGATAATTTACACAATGCGATCTGCTTGTAGGAGGTTTTATTCATTAGCCGTGGTTTACTAGCCTAACCTCTCTTTAGATGTACAAACATATATATATATTTAGCAGTTCCAAGTTTAGGACACCTTCCAGAACAGCTGCTGCTGTAACCACCATGTGATATGAGAATTTCCTGTGTATGATTGATCGAACTTATTATCGAAATTGTCGAAATTACATTTGCTAAAGAAGTGAGATACATCGGAGTGTACGATGTATTTCGCTTCTTTGACAAATGTAATTTGTCCTCAGAGCTTACGGTGGCATTATTAGATACCCCTTGCCTAAAAACGCAGTCGTTGGCATCTATTGACTTAGAAATTAGTCGATTAGTCAATAGAATAAGACAGGCTAACAGATAGTCAGTCTGTTGACATTCCTGGTTAGTATACATATTAGCAATTGCTGAGTGGTTGTGTTGTTAGCACTTCATATCTAATATACTTACCCATCAAGTCCTCCAACGTTTTTCATAGAAAAGAGCTAATGGGTTTATAATATTTCGATGTTAGCTCAGAAACTCTTCCCACTTTAAGACTGGATACTTTGTTGCGCCACTGCATCATATTAAACAGCTTTTGAAGACATTACTCAGGGGAGATACTTACATCTCGGCTCCCATTTGCATCAATACCGGATAAATTCCATCCATCCCGAGAATTTTGAAGGGGTTAGAACTTGTTTATTGCTCACCTAATTCTATTTGGTCTAGTCATCAGGGTAATAAGGCAACCTTCTCTACTTAGCCTGATTGGCTCACCTCTCGTAATCCAGATAGAAGGTAGACGGCAATGAGGGGTACTGAAACACTTATTTGGCAGCCACCGGATCAATTTTCTATTTTTGAAAATTTGATGCTGACAACGATGTGTGCTTGCCTTCGCTTATTTAAAAACTTCCTTCTTGCCATTTTTTGAAGAAATTTTAAAGAGGATTAGTACGGACCCTTTCTCAATGGAATCCGCAGCTATTTTTCTAATCTAGCTAATTTTTAAAAATTTTATAACGCTAACATATTTTGCTTGTTTTATGCTTGCTTGTATCGTAAAAAACTCATTTTGTATTAGCACTGCTCTCAAGATATTTGAGAATAAGGGTTGGTGCAGACACTTATTTAATAGCAACAGCAGTAGCTTTTCGGTTTTTGACAATTTGATGCTGGCAATGTCGTGCCTGTTATATGCTATCTATACCGCAAAAGTTTCGTTTTTGTCCCCACCCTACTTCAGTGAGTAGGAATGAGGATTGCTACGGACCTTCATTCAATAGGCCGCACCAACTTTTCAGTTTTTGAAAATTTGATATTGGTGGCTTTTGATATTCGCCATTCGTTTATTCGTACTTCAATAATTTCATTTTGTGCTCGCACCGTTTTCGAAATATTTGAAAAAGAGAATTGATGCGGACCCTTATTCAACAGCATCCGCATTTGCATTGGCCTAGTTAGTTAATATTTTTTTGTTGAATGTCAAATATGAATACAAAAAGAACGAAATTTTCACGACACAAAACGACATTCGTATTAAATTTTAAATAACTCAAAAATTTATGTGGGGGCTGCTGAGGGTCCGTGTCAAATTGAATTCTAAAATATGTCTAAGGCGGTAATACCACAAAGCAAAATTTTCACGTCACAAAGCAACACAACGTGAGAACATAACGACGAAATCTTCAAAAATCTAAAAATCATTTTCAAATTCTGAAACATATCCATGGACTAGTTTTCCTCCGCTTGGAGGTTTTCCACGAACATTCACGAGAGCTGGAGGCGAACAAATTGTAACGCATATCAACGTTAACAATATGAAGATCCTCCGGTGTTAAAATGGAAACATGTCCTGTAATTCCAAAAAATGTGGCGACTATATGTTTGTTTCGGCTTCTTTCGCGAATAATTTTTTTGTGGAGCCGACCTATTTCACAGGGTATAGTTCACCACCTACAGTAATGTTTTACACCAAACGAGCCGATCTACTGAAGATGCCGCGCAATTTTCCTTTTGAATTAAGATAAAATTGTGCGGAATTCAATGAGGTGGTCTTCTTTAACCAAATTTCGTACAAGACCTTCTTTTTGGTAACTGCCAAGAAAAGTCCACGACCCTGAAATTCATTGCATCACTGTTTTGCAGTAGCCAAGGAACACGACTTGCCGCCAAATATTTGATCGATTCCCCCAAAATAGTTTTTGTGGCTTAAGTTACTCTTGAAATTGGAAAATTTGGGGACATAACTACTTCAAAATTATGTAGTTTACAAACTTTCAAATGTATTATACAGAAAGTATTTGGATAACCATACTGCTATTCATATGTAGTATGTATTCATATTAATTTAAAACCATTCCAATTTATTATACCTGTCATTACGATACCTGGAAATTTGGATACCGTCAACATAGTAGCGACATGGATTTTAAAACAATCAAATTCGTTATTTGATTTCGTTCAAAAGTATGGATTTGAATTTTAAAAAATCAAGATGGGATGAACAAGTTCCGACAACAAGGCTTATTTTCGGAATTATTAAAAATATAGAAAGTTTCAAATTATTACAACTTACTATTGAAGAACGTCAGTATGCGGGTATCAAAATTAAATTTAAAATTAAATTATAAATTTTAATTAGTCAAATTTAACTGCCGGATTGCGATAATTTAATAAATTAAATTTTTAAAACAAAAGTAAATACTGTAACTCATGAAAAAATTGTTTAATTTTTCCATTACTTCCGATTTGCAAAAAATACTTATTTTGTTTCGATAACTTAATGAAATCGTTTACTAAAAATGTAAACCCTGAGTTTATGTATTTTAGGGGAATATTATATTAAAATCTCAAGCAAAATTTGTTTCAAAATATCACAATAGGCTCAGCGGAGAGAGAAAGGCCCTCGTAGACCCATTATTACTGCTACTACAAGGTCTCTTTGATCTTTTTCAAATTTGCTCGCCACATATCAAAACAGACGATACAGTATTATTTTAATTGAATTGAAATTCTTCAGAAACATTCTTCGTATGATAATAAACCGTAATTAAATATTACGTTGGTAATTACATCTTTTTGTCTTCATTATGCTAGTATTCATACAAGTTCTCGGAAATGGACACAATGTCTCGCCTATATTACTATTCATTTATTAATCATTCCATTTTAAAGCATAATTATAATAAGTAAAGCATTAATTAAAACAAACAAGTATAATAATGCTCCAGGATTTATAAAACAAATCAGGAAAGTTTAACACGAACTACTTCAGATCATTACCGTCGTAGAAAATAACTGCAGATTGTACCCAGAAGTATATGGAGAAATAACAATAGTTCCCGCTAACTTGATACTATATATTGTGGTATATAATAAGTTGTACATGGACAATTTCGAAAACCAAGACAAACGAATTAATAAAAGGTACGGTATTTCGTTTGTAAACATAGTTTATAAAGTTCAACTAAACTTAAAATATTGAAATAACGAAAAATAATTATAGTTATTTCATTATATTATATCATATTCATTAATAATAAAATGTTTCCGTACAAATATTTATGGTTTATGGATTTTTATGAAAATATTATGAAGTTCTTTTTGAAAATCTCAATTTAAAGCTACATACATGCAGATAACGTTTGAATATTTAGATTAACATATAATAAAAAATTTTACAGAAAATTAGGGAGAAAAATTGAAAATACAATATTGATGCCGACATATTTATATTCCGACCGACGAATTAGTGGTACTCGCATGATAATGAAAAATTAGTGCAAGAATTAAAGTGCAGTATGAAGGATTGCATAATGCAAATTAATAGGACCCCTGACATGGCGCACCCTAGAATTAAAAATTAGTATATTGTGAAAGTAGTGATTAGTATATACATACGGCAAACTCTAAAGTAGCATTCATATAGCTTCTCGAAATAATCGGTACGAGTAAAGCGCAATCATTTGCAATATTCCGCGGTACTTTTTAGAATAAATTCGTAACATTGACAACTGTCATCTCGGTTTACTTTATCATTTAATTTATCTGTCAATAACATGCTAATAATTTATTTTGTAATAGATGCAATCCCACGGAAATGTTGTATATTGTACTTATTAGCAGTTTCTACAATAATAAATGTAAAAAAAATAAAGCATTGGCGGCTACACCCACCAACATTCAAAATGAGTAAGTGGACTAAATTTAATTCAGGAAATATTGATCCTGATTCCTTTTTCTAGTATACAGGAATAAATTTGAATTAAATTTATTTAAAAATGTACTGGAGATTTTAAAAAGCATTTGAAACGCTGTTGATGTGGTATGACCCACAACGTGCCTGTTACATACCGACATGAAGCAATCTCCTAATTGTGTAGATGCAATAGAAGGAATGTACATTCACACATTAGAACCTAACAATTCTGGCTAATTATTATACAATTGCAAGAAAATTGCTAGTATTTTATTTACTTGTACGAGGCAAATTATAAATTTGTATGTCCAAGACTCAGTAACTAGTATGAATCTTCAAAGCATGCAAGAACAAATAATAGTGAAACAAAATAAACAACATTTGTACAAAATGATTTCTGTTTTATAGCAAGTTAGCATAAAAACGAATAGAAATGAACACGTAAACGTAAAAGTGCAAGTGGAAGTTACAATAGTAACGAATGATCTTTTCAAAAAGAATAACTGTGTACGTACGTAATTAGAATGTCGAATCAACAAGAATTAAAAAAATCCTAACATTTTATTTTGTCTTCCTCCAAATGAACAGACTTATATCTGTTACATTGCTTATACATAAAATTCACCACTTTCCGTGCACTTCACGGACGTCGGTGGGATGGTCGTTCGGGTGGGTATATCCAACATGTGTTTGGCGCCCATACGTTTAGGCACTTTTCAAAGAAAGCGCCTAAACGTATGGGAAAAATTTCAAAAAAGGAAAATTTCAAAATTCCAAAAGAAAATTTCTCTTTAAGTTTTTTTTAAACTTCGAAATTTCATCAAGAAGTTGTTTACAAAAGGAGCAAAACGTAAAGTATTAAATAATATCAAATTGTTATATTTTAATATAACAATAATCTGTTATATTTTAATCAATAATAGAAAAAAGCGCTACGCGAGCTATTGTGATTCCTGAAAATTTTGAAATTTAAAATGATGATAGCGGATACTTGCCTCGATATCACGCAGCATGTTCAAATATACCATCGTCATTGATTAATCGAATAACAAATGGGCAAATCATTAAAATTAAGTTTGTTTGAAAGGAAAGTGTTCTTGAATTATTAAATAGAAACCGTATAGCTTGAAAATATATACTTAATAATGTTATTAATAGATGTTGGCGTGGTTATTACTCTACCAATGTTAATGTCAAGAATATATATTTCAATTCGTTTGGTAATGTGAATATATATTCCAATTCATTTGCTAACAATGAAATTTAGCAATTGCTACTCTTACATCTCCATTAGACGCAAAATACAATGTGTGCATTTTAAATAACTAAGGCTGTTATCATCTGTATTTGTTTCAAAAAGAAGACAATAATTTTATGTAACCATATATTTGAAACAAATCAAAAATTGCAGATTACTTAAATTAGCAATTTTTGCGTCCTTCTATTTTGGAATATCAACTCTATATTAATTGATCTGAATGGACTAGTAATTAGATTAGGAAGAGCATTTAAATAAAATACAGGAAGAACAAGATTTATCCTGTTTTCAAAGACTGAAAAAGCAATATCTCATAGTCAGCTGTATTAAACCTTTCTGTGTTGTCTTATAAATAAAACAATGATGGACTACGGGCCTCATATAACATTTCATTGTTATGCGCAAGACCAGAAAAACCACACACAATTGGCGAAGAATTAATGTTGCCGGCAGTTAAGGAAACAATAAAAGCTGTTCTCCATTATAAAAACTTTCAGCTGTCATCAGAATACTTTCTCTCAGTAATAATTTAGTAAATAAAGGATAGATGAAATGGTAACAATCGTTGAAATGTCATTAGAATCGGTCGGGGTAATCGGAAACAATTTTACAAAGTTTGCTTTAAGTCTACGTAATTGCCCCATGTCTACGTAAGGTGACTATTTAAATAAAGCAAACTGAAACTGTCTACTGACATATGACTACTCCTACCCCTCACCTTTTACAATATATTCTCTATATTTTGCAATGCATTAATTGCAATTAATCCAAAAATAATTCTCTGTTTAAAAAGGAGCTTTCTGTAGTGTCGAATCATGGCATTATGTTTTTCAACATTTGGCTCGTCAAAATCCACTAATTTTCGATCCCACGCCTTTTCGACTGGGTCGAATACGCACTTGTTCAGCGGCTGGATCATGTCTGCAAGGTGAGTGAGAAATTTTATAATGTAGATGTTGGCACCATCATCGCAGATTACAACTTACTACTATGCCCATCAAAAAAAAGCAAAGCCGTTACATCAGGCAAATATTTTGTCAGCTGCTACCACCAACGACAAGGTGCCATAAGGATTTCACAGCACATTTGAAACAAGCAGTGCCAAATGCACTCGCTGTATTATTCATCGTCAGCATTTGATTGCAAAAAAAATTAAATTAACACTTCGTATACATCGCTCTATTACGTTATTACAGCAATAATTTATTTGGTCAGCTTTGTAGTGAAAATGGTGGAGATTACAATCGCTTGCTATTGCCGACCGAGACTAAATCTTGCGTGAGAGCCCTCTTTCAGCCTGAAATTACATCACTTATTTGACAGACCTGCTTAAAATATACTAGTAAAACCAATTTACAACTTCATGGTGATGAGTTTAATTAAAACCAAAAACGTTATAGCTGCTTCCGCGATAAAACATATTCAAACAAAATCTAGATAGAGGTCTTTCCCAGATTATCAATCTCTACAAAACAAAAAAAAATGTACTTACTGCCAACATTTGTTAGTTCTTCATGTTGATTTTACGGAGCGGAATCATCAAATTTGGAGCAGGAACTGATACAGCTCACAATTAACGAAAAGCTCGAATTAAAATTCAAACATGGATACCGAGAGTTTTGACTTTAAAAAACAGTACCAGTTCTCTAGACTGGATTGTGGGGAGTAGTCCAGAAATGTAATGTAATGCATTTTTTTCGTGCTATATGGCCGAACGAGGAATCAATGTAGCCGCTAGTTTACTGTCAAAGAAGCGGAACAGAGTACACGTCACTGAAGGTGGTAATTTGGGATTGATGTTAGCGAAATTGGGAGCCGATATTAATAAGCTATCAAAACTCCACCAGCCTCAACGATCTCATTAATTTTTTTACTATTAATTTTGTGATTATCTCACTATTTCTCTAATTCCTATTGATATTGTATTTATTTTTAAAATTTATGGACTATGGAGAGTTGAATCTACTTGTTTATTTATTTATTTATTCTAAAGGGAATAATGGTTCAGAAAAAGTTGGTAACCTCATGAATATATAAATTTGAATACATCATCTGAAACAAACAATTTAGTCATTCTTCTTAACCTCTTGTTTGGTAATTGTAACAGTTTGCTCAAATATTCATCATACACCTACTTAAATTAAATGTTAAAATCACCGGAAACACTTGTTGCAATCTTCTGACATTTTAACTTTGAGGGCTACTTTGAGCAAAGTTTTCGTGATTTACAATGCCATATCACTTGTAGCAAAATTGTTAATATGTAAATAAATATAATTACATCAAATATTTTTAAATGTTTTTGATTAGTTTCTCTTGCCATTCAAGTTTCGAAATCCACTTGTATCTGATATGGACGCTGTTTTATTAGATGGGAATTTCTTTTTTATTTCTGCGATACACCGCTAGATGAACAATCGTATTTAATTACATTGTGCAAACTTTCTTAAATCCTTCCTTACTTTCGCATTAACCTTTGTGAACACTTCTTAACACTCTCTCGGCACTGCATCAATACTTTCTGCATTTCTTGTTGAATTGGTACGTATATGTACCATTTATATAATTTCTTGATCAACATCAAAACCTATTCTAATGAATTATACTACAGGACTGATTACAAACGTTACTTTTCTAAAATGAAATACACATTAACATTGAATTTGCCCAATATATCAACAATCCCATCGCTTTTATGGAGATAGTTTATATTTGTTGAACTTTCAACCTGTTGAACTTAAACATTTTTAAGTTAGAATTTTTGCAGTTTCGAAACTCTAAATCCAATTTGAATTTATGGAATCACTTACGACAAGTACAATGTGATAGAAGGTACTAGTTGGCGACATCAACGTATTTCCGAGTGCATCCTCACCTCAGACCGCAATTTGCCTCTCCCATGTACAGCTGTCACCTAGCTGTATGATTCCATCAACGATATCGATAATAATTTTTTATTTGCACCGTTTCCAAATTTAAATAATTCTCAAACCATAGAAGTAGGCTTTATCCTCGATAGTTTGCAGCGAAATTATTAACTGTTTACAAGTAAAATCTACACTTTTCAATTGATACTGAAGATACAAGTCTTGAGCTCATTACAAGCAACTCAATACTTGTCGCAATAAATCTAAAAAACTCATCAGTACATATAGAAACTTTATTATTACATCTAAAAATGAAATCATTTTGAATATTAAGCATTTTTAGTCGTTTATCCGTGCCAAGATAGTTTATTAAAACATAATATTTCTTGCACCACTTTCTTAATTTAATTCTAACAAAATGTACATGCTATAGGATTTTAAAATCCTGTCTTTATAGATAGAAACTATAGTAATTCTCTCTTCTATTAAATTAAATCTTAGAGGCAGGCATTAATTTTACATCTTGTGCGAAATGTTTAAAATTAAAAATGCTATTAGCGAACGCGTAAGAATGTAACAATAAAATATTCATGAATACAAAATGTGCAAACTTGATATTCAAGTTCCGCCATCAGGCAGTTTCACGGAATTTCCAGAAAAAGAAAACTGAAGCCCTACATAGCTGCATGTATGTATATTGTTTATTGCTAGTGGTGGTGGTATTATCTCGAAACAACGTTTCATAATTTAATGCAAAATCGATAACCGGCAGGATAATTACGATGAACGGTGTGTAATTTTGCCGTAATTTGACGTTGAGACAAATAAATCATACCGAAATAAATATTAGAACGCATTAGGAAACGAATTTTTAACGAATACATGGCGTATAATAACTATCGATTTAATTTATTGGCCGAGTTTAAGTAAATTGCTCTTTAAGTTTCTACCCTTTTTTCCAATATTGACTGCAATATAAATTGCTTTCTGGATGGATGTTAAAAAACAAGAGCAATTACAGATCACACCGCGCGATAAATGCTAAACATGATATTCCCACCATATTCATTACAAATATTTCCACACATAATCCAGCAAGGGTTAATACATCTACATAATCATTTTTACAATATTGGCAAGTTAGCGATCACTTTGTATAACTAACCAATGGAAGACAAGATTATAATTTGTATTCAAGAAACAAAAAGTTCGATAAATATAGACCACTAAAATATAATGCAAATTTCAACACTAAACTACTATTTAGAATTTCAAAATAAATTATAATATACTGTATCTGAAAAACACTAGTGTGCCTTCAACATGATGTTATGTTATGTTATGTAATAAATAATATAAAATAAAAGTCCTATTTATTATTTCTATTTATAATAGAGTTAGTGTTGCACTAGACATCAAACAAAAATAATGTTCAATATTGAACTCCACAAGAGAGCTCCATTACCATATTTTAAGGCCTTAATGTTATCAGATCAAATGAATATTGTTTTAAAAAATAATTCATTGCAACTTATTCGTTTTTAAAGTATTTTATTTTATCATTTGATAGATCGTAGGCAAATTAGCAAAGGTTTCATAATGCCCTCGCCTTTTTCAGTTATGCTTTCCCGCTTGATATTATCAGTAAATGCATATAAACAAATAATGTTCAGAATTGGTGCGAACATGCTATCAGTTACTGAAGTGAAAACGCGCATATATAGGTTGAGGCTTTCGTCATATTGCTTCCATTTTCCATCAGAACCGGTTACGGTAGCAGTAATTTTCTACGTTCAAACACAAAATGCAAATAACGTTTCCACAACACACTTCTATTAGATTCATCAATTTCTGCAAGCGTAGCAAATACCTAAGCAGCAATCAATCATTACTGCTTTTAATGGCACAGGCATTCTAGAGAAGCATAATTACAGCAGTTGCTTTAGTTAAGGTATTTACCTAACGTTTTACGACCATATATTTTTGAATAAGTAGTACAGATGAATTCAATTGTGGCTCGTTATGCCTATACATATACTGTTGTGATCTACATTCAGCAATACTTATCCAACTATAAATTAATTGTATTCCCAATACTTACATTAACTAACAAATTAAAAAGCTTGCCATTCACATAAAGATATCTCAAATTTGTAGATGTGATTTTAGAAGGATGTATATGTAAACAAACAAAAAACTGTGTTTACATATATAAACCAAAAAAAAGAACAAAAAACATTCGCGAAAATTTGAAAATATCTACAAATTTCTTAAAATTTATAGACACTGGATTAAACACTGAAATCAAAAGAAACACTTTTGATTACTAAGTACTTTTGAATTCTATAGTTAAAATTAAGTTAATTAATTAATTATTAAAATTAAGAATTAAAACAAAACATGTTCCACGTGCTGTTGTATCATGTCTTCTGTCAAACGAAAACTTGACGTTTCGCCCACAATTATATGAAGCTTGTTCAGGAAAGGGAAGATGGTAGACACCATCTTTTCTTTTGCAATATTTTTTTTTAATATCATTTTAACTTTGACAGATGTTAAGTGGTAAAAATAAATGAATATATGAGAACTCATATGTATGAATATATGAGTTACATCCCTTGAACTCCGATAATGTTTTAAAGACAGAAAAACGTTACAATCCTTGAAGGGTGCAATGTAGTTATTCTGGGTTTGCGTATGCCCAGTATACTACACACCTCCTGGAACACCGTTGATTCAAAGTTTCGTCTCTGGTTGGGGTGAAGCTTAAACAGTACATCAAACCGACAGAATAGTTCCTTAACTGGCTTCTCGGTGACCGTTACAGCTTCCTGGTTTGGCAATGCATAAATTTCTACCCATTTACTGAAGGAATCTATTGCAAACAAACTGCCGACATTGTAATTCTCCCCTGGGGAAAGATCCATTGGTGGCTGCGCAGGTTGCATATTTTCAGTACCAAACTTTTACGGCTTTTTTTGCAGCTCACCCGATAAAATCGCTCTCTGACCTCCTCATTTTATGAACTCCAATATGTCCTCCCGACGTCCCATCATGAACCACAATGCTTCGGGAACTTTCGCTTTCGCCACCACGATCTGAAGCTTTCTATACGTCCCAGTTTCATCTTCTAATACTGGTTTAAGAAAACTACCTTCTATCATTCGTTTCAGAAACTCGTTTCGTCTTCTATCACAAACGAGTCCTACTGTGCCCAATATGATTTTAACTCCTGTGAACACGGAGCTACAGATTCCCAATTAGGCCGTGTTTCTTGCTCCTTCAATTCCACTAAATGCTCACAAGCACTCACTCACAAGCAGGTTGCTTCATTTTTCTCCTCGGCACGACAACAATGCGCATAGTTCTTTAGGCCGGGTCTTCTGGATCGCGCATCAGCATTACGATGGTTCAAGGCCGATAATCTGAAAATAATACTCTTGCAAACATTCTATTCGTCTGCCAACCTGCCCTTCTGTATTTTTGAAACGTAGCAATCGCATCAGTGCTGCATGAGGTTTTTAAGAAAAACTTCCTGTATGGAAGTGTTCTACCGATTTAACGACAGTCAATAACTCTCTCCTGGTCACGCAGTAGTTGCGATCCGGTTTTGATAACACTTTATTGAAGTAGCCGAGCACTTTTTCGTTGCCACCTTAAACTTGGGACAATACGCCCCCGATGTCGACGTTGTTAGCATCAGTAACTAATATAGATTTTGAGGGAATGCCCTTTCGCACTATCGCACAAAAACAAGCGGTCATAAACACATTAGTTAAAAGAGCCTTCTCCGTTTCTCAGTGTTACCAAACAGCACAGTTTCTAGTCAAGATACCGCGTTTGGCACTGCCTTTTTACTCTACATTGAAGACGTTACCGACAAAATAAACTACGCCGGAGGCATAACATCAAAACAATTTTCAAACCCCTTTCAAAAATCTCCGACTTATTGCTGTTCGTCAAAGACAAAAACTTTCCTCACACACCCTGAGGGTGCTTACCGGATTCCTTTTTCTTGTAGTAGTGTACAAATCGAGGAAACAAAGCGGTCAGTGAGCACGCGTGTGGATACCCGATTCTTCATTGGCCGAGCTGGAAACCGGCCACCAAATTTCATTTAAAGATACGAAACTTCTGTCGCAAGTCACATGAGCATTTATTGCTCACAAGTTCCAATTGAGTGCTTACCACCGTTGTGTTTTCGGAGATTTTCCAGTCGTCTGGATAGTTTTGATCACTCAGTCAGCCGAAGCCCTGGGCATCACAGCCGTACAGGCATTGCAGTTCATCGTTTCCATAACCTCGCAACAAAAACTGCACTTTTCAGTGCAGCCCGTCTGTGTACCGCCGACGTACCACCGCCCAGGAGCCCACGGATCTCCCCGGAGTTCGCTAAGGCTCCCAGGTCCGCCAGGCCCCCTCAGCGGCTAGCAATGGCCGCCAAACACAACCCCGCCAGGAGGTGGACTACGGATAGCGGAGATGAGAACCCGTTTTCGCCCCCCCGCCAGCAGCCCCATTGCAGGGCCCGCCACGGAAGTCCTACTGGCAAACCATCCAGGAATAGACCCCCGATCGCCAAACCGATCAAGCAGCGCGCTGCCCCAGCCAAGCCCCACTCCGGGGCCCCCAATGGAAGACAATCCGGAGCATAACCCGTCGTGCCAACACCGCAGCAGTGCAGTGAAGTGCCGCGGAAAAGTATGATCTCGGTGGCAACACAAGAACTGCAACAAGGAAGATAAGTGAAATCAAGTGTTAACCCCCGAGGAGGTGAAAGCAATAAGGGAAATTGCGGGCAACATCAGCAACGACGAAGGCAGCATGGATTACGAATCCATTGCTGCCACTACATCCCACGGCACCTCCTCCGGCCAGGAGAGCGACACCACAAGCGAAGATTCCTCCACCGAAAAGTAGGAGGAATTCAAGCTTATCACGCGCAAGCGTGTCAAAAGGCAGGAAGCGGGACCCCTGGCCAAGCTAGCGCCCACTGGGGGCACTGGCCGCAATACCGGCCACTGTTCCAGCGCCACTATATCAGCAGACCCATGCTCATTGGCGGACGAGACAACTGCAGCATTCTCTGCGAGATGCGAAGACATCTGCGGTCTCAGCGTCTCAGTTGAGGCCAAGAACATAAACAAATCCTGGCCGACACAGTGCTATCGCTGCCAGTTGTACGGCCATACACAAAGGAACTCTCACGCGGCCCCTCGCTGCGTCAAATGCGCGGGGACCCACGCGGCGTATGAATGCCCGAAGCCGAAGCACCTGTGCCTGTGCGCTGTGCTGAGGCGACCACCCCGCCAACGTTAAAAAGTGACCGGACGCGCCCCAAACCAAGACTTCCCAATTGCCAGTGCCCCAGCCGAGGCAGCAGCTGCAACCGCCACGGCAGACTGCACCTGTCACAGAGACCCCATCCAAGTGGAAGTGGACGCCATCCAAGCCCCCACAAAGTCGCAGATCAGAGGCAAGAAGAACAAAGGCGGAAGCACCCCCACCTACGCCGACGGGGCAAGGGATATTATGGCACAAAAGTCACCGCAGAAACTCGCACTAGCAACCGCACCTCGAGAAGCTGCCAAACCAAAACGAACCACAAAGTCCGTCGCGAGGCCATCGAAGTCCGGGACCACCGAGGCAGCGGAACAAGACCCAACGCTGATCAAGCAGCTGAGCAGCCTGATCAACTAGAAGAAACTCTTGGACATGGCCAAGAGAATCTTCCCAAAACTGCTTCGCTGCAATGGAAGAAGCTGCCCTGCTGCTGGCCAGCTGTCTGGATAAACTAATGGGTCTGTTCTGCAATGGCAGTTAGACCCAAGCCATCTTCTCTAACGACAGCCTTCTGAAACGCGAACGGACAGCCGAAATCCTGGAGTTCCTAGACTTTGTCCAAAGGCACCAACTGTACATAATTCTAGTGAACGAAACGCACCTCCGGAGTCAGGATCGCTTTGCCATCCCCAACTTCGCTACCTATCGCAACGACCGCCAAGGAGCCCGAGGAGGAGGTACCGCCATCAGGACCAACCTCGACCACAACGTGAACGCAATTCCAGACCTGCGACACATAGAGTGCACAAGCGTAGTAGTCTGCACCAGCGCAGGTCCGATAAACTTCGTTACCTACTACAGCCCGCCCGGCCAGATGTTGTCTCAAGACGACCTAGCCTGGATTTTTAACCACCAACGGGCCCCCATCATGGCGGTAGACCTGGACGCCAAAAGCCCCGTCTGGAACTCCCGCCTAACAAACACCAAAGGCAGGCAACTCATCTGGATCCTGGACCAACTGGAGCTGGTTGCGTCTGGCCCGACGGAACCCACGATCTTCCCGAGCACAGGAAGGCCAGACGTTCTTGACATCGCCGTGATAAAGAACGTGACACTGATAGCCCGGCTCGCCACGTTGAACGAACTATCCTCCAACCACAACCCGGTGCTCCTCCAGCTGGGCGAGTCTGGTACTCTCTGCGAGGAGCCCGCTCCCACGAGGAGGATACTCTCATGGCTGGCGTACACGGAACACCTAGCCGTGCATCTTTACCCCATCACAGCGATCAATATCACAGCAGGCCCGAGGGGGCCGCTCAGAAACTCACTGAAGCCATCGCCGGAAGCATCTGCTACGCAACCAACGAAGTCCCGTGCTCCAGCACCACACACATTTCCCACGCCATCAGGAAAACCATCAGGTTGAAAAATAGGTTACGTAGAAGATAGCAAAGGACGCTAGACACTGCACACAAGTGGGAATACAACAGAGCAGCCCAACAGGCAAGGGAGGAGATGGATCAATTTCGGAACACCCCGGCCTTTTGGAGGACATCTAGGTTGCTCAGAAACCATCGCGTCCCCATGCCCAATATTCGTACACCGAGAGGGATGGCGTACATGGTGGAGGAAAAGGCAGAAGCTTTCGCCGAAGCCCTAAAGCAGCAGTGTAGACCGAACTACGATAAGGCGGACGTACTACACATCGAAGTTTGAGACGAGTCCTAAGAGACAACGTCACCGATGAGGAGCTGATACGCATCACCACGCCCTTAGAAGTAAAGTGTGTCATCCAAAGGCTAAAAACGCACAAAGCCCCGGAGTACGACGGAATCCCCAACCAGGCCTAAGAAGGGACTCGCCGCCGCCACCAACATCTTCAACGCTATGCTCCGTCTAAAGCATTTCCCAACCCTTTGGAAAACCTTGAAGAAGAAACCACTGCCGACAATCTGGACGGAAGACCACAGACCCATCAGTCTGCTCCCGGCTCTGGGGAAGGTGGCTGAGAGACTACTTCTCATCCGCCTAAAGGCCTAAACATAGCCGAAGATCGCAGCATGATCCCGGGCACACAGTTCGGGTTTAGAGAGCAGCATAACACCACACTGCAAATATTCAGACTAGTGGAGCACACCAAAGCCGGCCTTCATCGGAGGGAATATACCGGTGCCATCTTTCTAGACATCCAGAAAGCCTTCGACAAAGTCTGGCACGAGGGTCCTCTGTTCAAGATGCACCGCCTCGGAACACCACGAGGACTGCTACTCCTCACGCAATCGTTCCTCAAGAACAAAACGTTCAGAGTTAGGTTGGAGAACCATAGAACAGACCCTAGGCCGACAACGGTGGGGGTTCCGTAGAGATCGGACATCCCAGCCACGCCGAACGTCAACTTGGCGATGTTCGCGGATGATGTCTGCATCTACACTCAGTCCAGGTCTCCACGACTCATCGAGGAGCGACTTCAGCAAGGGCTCGATAACTTGGAGGAGTGGTATGACGAGACTCAGGACCGCTCTGCAACGCCTTCGCCATCATCACGAGATGAGGACCTTATCTACTAAGAAAAGCTGACTAAGGAAACTTCCCTAAGTCAGCATCACGGAAGACGAAGGAAGTGAAGGATAGTTCCTGGTACTCCGCTATCCATAGAGTTCAGAGTTCAGAGTCGTGTGAACCTTACTATTATGTTAGAAAAATTCGATGAGCTGTCAAAATCTGCAAATATTTCAACAATCTAAACAGAGACGACGATTACTCGCTACATTTTCAGTAGAAATTGAAGTGCATCAGAGAAGGAGTATCCTCTCTCTCTCGGCAGGTCATGCAACTACCGGAGAGTTTTAAATTTTGTTAGTTTTGTTTTGTTTGAGTTAAAATTTTGAAAAAATAAAGCCTCCAAATGATCTTCAAACCTCTCTCAAAGGTTTCGGAAATTCTTCCATCTCCCAAAGACAAAATTCCCTCCTTTGCGAGTAAAGATGTTTATAAAATTCCGTATTCGTATGGTTTGTCTGTCAAAACTCGTTTAACAGAGCACGAACGTTGGGTCAGAACGCGCCTTCCAATGAATTCGGCCATCGCTGAGCACCATCTAGACACTGGCCCCCAGGTATTTTTCAATGCAACTTCGTTACTTTGTAATTCTGCTCACTATTACAATCAGAAAATTATGGAGTCCATAGAAATCTTTAAACATCCCAAGAATGTGAATAGGGACACAGGTTATCCCCTCCCAGACATATGGAAACCTGTCATCCGTAATGATTCTTCCTCGTCCAATCGTAACTGTCACACTCGACCAATGGGCGACGGGTCCTCCCCACCACTGGCATAAAAGCGTCCCGCGTTCCATTGCAGTTGATTTTCGCCTCTGGCATTGCTCACATGCTGAGTTACCGTGATCAGCTGCTTCCCGCAAAGTTAGTTTCGCCTCTGGTGTGGTTTACACGTTGAGTTACCGTACTAACTGTTGCCCATCACTCTCCCGACGAAGCCCCATACGATTGTGGGCGAAACTTCGAGCTTTTATTTTTATTTTCATTTTTATTTTTATTTTTATTTTTATTTTTACAACGACATGACACGGTTCCAACCCGGAACACGTTTAGTTTCAACAGACTCTGGCCTACGTTTTTATAGTTCTCTTATTACCGTTATTGCAGTTTTGATTGCTTCTCGCTTACCATCTGTACCTCCGGTCGAGTTTAAGTTAGTTCTTCATTTATTCTTTCTGTAAATCTTATTTTATTGTTGGGTTCTTCAATTATGATAATAGCAGCCGCTCTCTGTTGTTATCGACTGCTTGTTTCTTTAGTCGGACTTCTGGTTCAACTATAATTGGATTGTGATCCGATCCCAAATCTGGGTCTGGGTCTTGCCGTGTGAGGCGACTATTCTCATTCGAAAACCTAAAGAAAGCTGACTTAAAACTGTAAGATCAGCTACAAGTTCGAATAGATGATACTGAAGCCTAACACCTCTAAATCGAAGCCTAAATCTCAAGTGGTTTAGAAGACTAAACATGAAGCTCAAGAAGGTCAAAGAAAGTCGACAGACGCTAAGAACAAACTGGACACAGAGACCCAAAGGGCAAAAGACAAAACCTACCTCATTATTATTATTATTATTAGTATTACCTCAGTATACTTTATATAACATATACTTCAATTTAAAACTTTATACAAAAACATGAAATACATAAAAGGAACATCTACCTCAACTGCCATGTTTCAATTTTTAAAAGAGATTATTTCTAATGTGGAAATAGAAGTTACTGTAATTATATTTATGGTGCTACCGAAGGCTTTTGAAAGATAAAGTACATAGTTACCGATAATAAAATTTGGAGGTCCACTGCTATACTGGACTAAGTCATATTTATTAAATCGAGCTCAATGTGTAGTGGAGAAAGGCTATGAAATAAAATCATAATGGCTGGCTGCGCTGAAAGTACCACAGGGCTATTTGCTGTTTCTGCTATATAACGGCCTCTCAAATATGATTTGCCGTCGTAACTATAGTAGTAGTATAGAGTAATTTAACAGCACTCCTGAACTGATTTGAATGTCGCAGGTTGCAGTTAAAAGAAAACGAAGTCACTGCAGTTTGCCAACACACAATCAGTGGAAAATGTAGCGAGTAGAGAAATTCTTACTTTTTTGTAACTACTAGACAGACTCGTGTTATGTTGACTCTCGGGAAAACCAGTAGGTAACACGATGAGACGAATAGAGACGAGTCTGTATGGTCGCGCTCACCTGCCTTGGTCATCTTTAGTAATGAGATCTTTCTGAGGTGCATGTTGAATTCCGAACTGTCTTGGAAATCGCATACTGAATATATTTCGAGCATATTGTGTAGTGCCAGTTATGAGTTATGCGTTAATGATTATATGCCGAAGTGTTGGTCTTTCAATACCTTGTTTATTACTTATGTCTAAGGTATGATATCTTCTAGAATAATTCGATGTGAGCAGAGGAGATCTTCGTCCTACAAAGAGTCTGCATTCGAGAGATCTTCAACATCAACCGACATATCATTTGCAAAGACACTTTTAAGAACTTAGGAATATATAAATATATAACTTTATCGATAATATATATCTTTGAATATGCATCATTTGTATAAAATAATAATGATAAATAATGATTTGTAAACAAATATGATTCAGAAGTAATACGACCGCTAGCGATTCAGAACGGATACACTTGACCAAAAAGGAATTAAACATTGTATCATTCATTAAAGTACGAAACTAAACGTCGAATTCGACAAATCAAAAAAAAATGCAATTCATTATTATTCAATGTCTTGCAAACAGAATTGGAATACCTAAAAGGTAAGCCCACCGCATATCAAATATGGAAAGCACTGGAAGAAGTATTTCATAAATGTATTACTAGTTAACTGTACTTACGTAGAAAACTGTCGTCAGTTAAATATAAAAATCCGATTCATATTAAAGTTTGATGAACTTGCGAGGGAATTAAAATTAATTGGAGCTAGGTTTAAAGACATCGTTCTTGTGCGTCACTTCTTATTTACCTTACCGAAGTCGTCTGATGCGTTAGTAGCCGTTTTAGAAGCTTTAGAAGAGTCAAAATTAACAATGAAATTTGTTAAAGAAAAACTACAAAAAATCAACCACAAAAATCAACTTACCTGTAGAAAAAACTTTTTGGATCAACCGTGTGTAACAACAGACAACTTGGCCTTTCTCCTACACAGCGTTACATACCTACCAAAATCAGCTTATTAGCGCATTCATTGCGCTTATATTTCATAAGTTATAATATATCTAATAAGTAGGTCTCATAGATCATAAGTTAAAGTATATCTTATTGTTGCATTTACCTTTCGATTGCCACTTAAAATAATAAAATTGACGTCACTTCCCGTTACCGCAGAAACGTAATTGAAGTGGTGATAACATCAAGCGTGAAAAGTAGAAATCAATCTCTTTTTTTCTGAAAACATTGGTTAGTATCCTTCAAAAGTCAATATTTAATGATAAAGAGACGATACTTTAGGACCTCACTGTATGTACACTGTGCCGTTATATTACTTCCATATATTTGTAAATTTGGTTATTATATAATAAAAAGGTATACTGAAATACCAAATATCCTGAAATCGATGAGAATAAACTTTCACTTGACTCATTGGTTCTCGGAAATTCTTAAACGTGAAAAGTGCCGAGCTCATCGCAGGTGCATGGAAATAATAATTAAGCAGTAAAAGAGAGCACGCAGTTGTAGATATTCCTCTCATTGTCTCAGAGCGTCACCGGATGCTGTTGTTGCACGTTCCTTTGCCTTTCGGAGCTTCTACGTACTTCTGTTCTGTTACCGCCGCTTGCCCCTGATTTAAACGCGTCGTCTTTTTCCATCCGTCCCGAGTTCATCTATCCACCGAGACACGTCTAAAATTATAGACACTAAATAAGCACTGCCGTTTCCTGTACTCTTTCTGTACATTCGAAAACGGTGTAACATTACAACGTGGCACATGTCCACAAACGGCCTGAACCAGTTTTGTAAATTGGTACAATTCTGTTTTGTACACGTTATCTTACGTGCATACGACAGCTTTGATCTATAATTATGTTCGTGTAGAATTAAAATAGACTCGTACGTATTTGTTTTGTTTTAAGCCCATATATGAGCAAACGAAAAAGTAGAATATTTTTGCAGATGTATGACGCGATGTATTATTACTATTATTATTATTATTATTACTATTATTATTATTACTATTATTATTATTATTACTATTATTATTACTATTGTTGTTATTATTATTATTATTATCTTGCATTTTATTGAGCATTAACTAATATTTTGAAAGAAATACTCTATACTATTCAAACGTACAAATTCAAATCTAGCGCATTTTAGATACCAATCGTTAAGAAATAATTTGCAAAATATCTCAAACAATGTTAATTCTCTTTATATTTAAGAGGTTTGCTTCAACATTATACATAGGTATAACAAAAACTTACTGATTGCACCTGATCTAACACATCTATATAAATTGATTCACGAGAACCTATTCATTAAAACTTCTTGAATTTCTAATGATCTCTTGATTTTGAAACTTCGGAGTCAAGCATAGTTAGCAATGATCTATTTAGAAAAAATAGTATCAATGAAGTACTTCTAGTTACATTAAAAGTCATCACCAACTTTGATATTAGATGTAGAGACGCATATATTCTACTATGCATTCTAAATCCAATTTCATAAAACATCTTCTCACCTGTCGGTTAAAATACAAAGGCCGTCGTGTCCAAACATTGTACTAAGTAAACGATCTACCTCATAAGAAGAATGAGCTGATTTGGTACCAACAATATCTCCGATCTAACAGATGCAACTCGTCCCATTAATTATTAAACAATATACATTAAAACTAAATGTGTTCTGAAAACTAACTTCACGAACGAAACGAAGGTTTTGCGATGTTCAGTAGTGCCCGTTACGTCCATTGACAATACTCTCTCTGGCAAATTTGGATTCATCCGTCTAAATAATTTTTTGTAAAAACTCTGGATCTTCCTGCAGCCCATATACTCGGTCGCAAAAAATGAGACGGGGAACCTCATCTCCAGGTTTAAACACTTCCACGATGTTAAAGTCGTATGCGTGCATTTTATGTAACAGAACACTGTATTGATGAATATGATAAATTTATTTTCTCAGCACCAGCACCTATAGAACTGTGAAGTTAGCTGTGGAAGTAATCCAATACCATTATTTCACATTCTCCATGAATAAAAATAAATTTAAGGTATCCTAGCTTCTATAATTACCAAATTGTTTTTCATTTTTGGTAATGCAATAAGCTCGATAACCCAGACCAAGAAAATTTGACAGATCACTACGCCCTTGTTCTCCGCAGTTGGTTTTCGTCTCTGGCATGGTTCCCATGCTAAGTTGCCGTGCTAACTATTGCCATTCTCCTGAAGTTGCCACATACGATTGTGAGCATACATCGAGTTTTTATTTTAACCAAAACAACATGACACGATTCGAACCCGGAACATTTAATTTCAACTGACGAATCTCAAAGCTCGTATTCTTAACATATTTCTCCAAAAATGTGAATCGAGAAAAACGATGTTAGGTAATTCCCTCAACCCTAGGATTATCCTTCCAGTACCGAAAACTAATCCTTTTCAAAATATTTCGCAGAGAAGGTACACTACCTGCAAAAGTTCTTTTCTCATGTATTAATATTTGAGGAGGTATTATTTTAGATCGGAATTAGTTTAAATTTCGCAACATTTAAATTAAATGCATTTTTTGAAAAATTTGCACTTTATATTGATAGCAAAACATCATAGCAATATAGTGCATTCAATCAGAAAAAATTGGAGTATATTTTATTAACTATACATGTAAACAAGTAGTTTATATGTGCTTACATGTGTTTGTTATTACCTATATTATACAATTAAAGAAATAAACATTGTTCTGTGTACACAAACAGCTGTAATAATGATATGCAAATGATTTTCAAGTTCTTCAGCCATGATTTTTTTCAATTATAACTTAGTAAACTTAAAATTATCCGAAGATTTTGATTTTTACTAATAAACCAACGTTAGTTTTGAACCTATATTCAGTAACTTTTCCAAATTTAAACTTATGCTATATAACAACGTCATTGAATTGTAATTACTGGAGAATGCAATTGTTAAATCAAAAAACTAATTTACTCTGTTATACTCTCATACAGATATATATCTTGTGTACTTATTGTTTCGATAGCGTAAATCCAGAATAACTATTTATGTCGTTCAACTTGATTAAGTAGTAACGTGCATATTGCCACGACCAGACATAATTTAAACGCACTTATTCGAGATTTGTATCTTAACAAGCATAATTTATATCGTATGGACGATCTTATATGAGGTCTGCGACTTTGCGCCATCACATTTTTAATTGTCTTTAAATTGCGCACTAACCTCACTGATCTAGAGCTGTAAACGTTTTTATAGCAGTAAACAGACTACGCCTAACATACCTTGAAAATGTTACACTATAATAAAAAAGTAAAATATAATAATGACATTAAACAAATATAATCACTCGGTTATGTTCGTTAAAGTGCCCCATCCACTATAGAAATTGTTGAGAAAAGCATGGAGTCTGTTCATGGCCAATTAATAGAGTAAACATACCCAGACGCCAGAAATTTGATTAGGGTGCTTACACAACAAATTCTTGATAGACAACTCAAATAGAGTAAAATCTAAGAGTAACTTAACTCTTACTTACGTTTTTTAGATATCTCCATGCGGTACATATGCAGTACATCAATTGGCCGTATCTTAATTTGATGAATTAGCAAAGCCCCAAATTACATAACAAATCAAATGCACAACTGATGCATGCGGTGCGGTCTTTAACCAAATGGCAGATGGGTGGGTATTGTATCCCTTAGGTCCTTATTAAATTTATGTAACGTTAACTTCTGAAGGCAATTACTATAATAAAATATTGTATTTTTTAGTAAACTGAATTTCAAAATAATCATATTTCTTTTTCATTTTGGTCACGGTTACTTATTGTTAACATTTGAATTTTGACGAATTTACAATTACCAGTTGTATATTTCCCGACGAATATGTTTTCCTTGCAATGAAAGAAATTTGTTATAAAGTCTTATCATAGAGGCTACGTATAATTGTGCACCATAATCGTCCGATGTCATGCATTGCAGTGTTATCAATGATACGTAGACTGAACATACCTATGTAATTACGATGTACATCTAGAGTTCTGTTATTTCGTATGTGATAAATATTTCAAAATTAGGTATTATTCACCTAACCTTCTGTTTAGAAAGCGTTTTAACACATCTCGATTTTTACGTAAACCGTTAACATTTTTTTTTGACATTTATACTAACTTCTCATCCATTAAACCAGTTGATTGCTATAATAAATCCAAATCTTACAAAAGATGTTGATTCTTCAAGAAAGTGATAATCAAAACTTTGAGACATTTGACGTCTGATAAGAGAAACCCGGTAGCAATGTTTCTCTTCTACGAAAAATTTTATGCATTGAAAATGATTTCTGATGAAAACGGAATTCAAATGTACAATATCCTCTTTAAGAATATTTGCAGTCGATGAAAGAAAGCAAGTACGACTTTTTCGCGAATTATGCCACCGAAGGCCCATTTCACGTATGTCGTATCACGATTACGATATGCCATTATCTTTTGAGGTTCGTATGCGAAATTCAATGAACTGTTTTCGATACAGAAACTAGAAGTTGGCACTATAGATCAAATCCAACACAATACGTACATTTTTTTTTATCCAACACGTTTGATTGATGCATCCATCATAGGTGGTATGATGGATTTACAATTAATTTGGGATAATCTGACACTGTCAAAATGAAAACTTCACAGAAAAAATAATAAAACTGACGTTTGCCAACTAGACTGTGGGCAAACGTGAAGTACTGTGAAGTTTTCATTCTACCACAACATTCTAATTGGAGTGCTGTATGTACCCCAACTAGAATGTTCGATGGATTCTCTCGTTATGGACTTTACATTCGATAAAAGTGCTGGTATGCAAATAGCATACGCTTTCTATAATGGGAACGTTTCCTTGAAAGTTTAATAAACTGCTTTGTAAATCTGGTTCATTTTATATGAGAAATAGTGTGCTTAGTATTCTGGTAGTTTGCCTCAACATTAAATATCCCATTAACGAGACCATTCAGTTCGTTTTAGAAGAAAACCTTCTTTCATCTATGCCATGTTCCTAAAGTTCAGTCGATCAATGAAAACAACAATTTTTGGTTAAATTTTTGCAACGCAATCTTAATAACATTTAAGAAAATCATAACTTTTCCAGATATATTTTTTGGATCGATGAGCGTGTTTGTTAAGGACTTTTTTTTATATTTTTAATATTTTTTATATTATTTTATCTTTATATGTTTAGCCATTTTTATTTATTTGTAAAAGTAATTGAATGTTTCATTGGTTTTGCTTTGTATAAATTCATATAATTCGTATTCAGCATCATTTAAACTTTGACGTGTACACATTCAATGTAAAGATACGTTTATTTCTTGTAAAGTTTGCAAAAATATAAAATTCCTCAATGTTCTAATTTTAATAGTCATTTGTTATATATGTTATGCACATATCGGATCGAACGCCAAGCAGAGAGTGTCCTCCAGCAACGTATACAACGTGTACAAGGTATCCAAACTTCGCCGGAAGTCGAACGTACGAACTGACAGGACTACCTGTCGTCGCTCTTTCGCTTATAAGTCACGCAGCGCTCAGACCCGCACTATTAGTGGTTTCTGATTTTTCTGCTTATACATGGAAACAGCAGCTCGGAGCAAAATACTAGAGGTGGTGTATCAAATAAGAACGCGGGCGTCTGGGTAGCTGTGAATTGTACAGCATCTTTTTGCACTCGTGATCGGTATTTGCTGCTGTCGTCCAACCAACCCAAGTTGCTACTGGCGCTAGCGTTAGACATTGTACATTTGAATGCGTACACAAAGAAGGAGCAAAGAAGCAAAGAAAGAGTAAAATATTTATTTAATTGTTGTCAAGGGAATTGTTTATTTAATAAATATATTTTGTATATCCACGTACTGGGTTTAATTTTAAAAGCAACTGATTAAGTGAGGAAACACATAAGAATAATATATAAGCAATTGATCCTTTCGCCTCACAAGAACAATATACCGAAGCAAACAACTAGCGGCATTGTTCTTCAAACTAGGAGAATATAACACTGTTTACCAAAGATGCTGTGTTTAATACTCGATTTTCGCAAGAGTAAAATCTGCATTAATGTTTGAAATATGGTCGTCAAAAGGAACGTTTGGTCAAGCTGAAATATTTCAAATGCGCGCCAGGTCAAGCTTTCTTTAAACTTTTGCTCAGGCTTTTCTTTAATGTCTTAGAAAACGTTGCAATATTTTCATTTCGATAAGGAAATATTTCCATTATAGAAACCTTACATCATGTGCATATGAGCATATTAATTGAATGTAAAAACCCTAATGAGAGAAACAAAATAGTAACAAAAGAAAAAAAAAGCGAAAGAACTAGTCATGAAAAATCGAATTTAATTATGTGAATGTAAAAATTTTGCAGTAATCTTTACATCTATGTAACAATAACAAAAAAAAAATAATGCTAGTATAGGTTCCTCATGGTACTTATGGAGCAATTTACGGAGCGCAAGAAAAAGAAAGAAAAAAATACACAACCCACGAATATTTCTGATTCCGAGAGTATTTTTTATCTCTACCCTCTATCGCTGTTGCTATTTACTTTTTTTTTGTTATTGTTTCCAGACATTTTGTGATGTGTTCTGCCATCTATGTAGCTATGATTAAAATAAAACAAATACCGTTTCAAGTTAGCCCTGCAAGACCGCAAATCTCACTCCGTTTAATCATTCTTCTAGCTTCGCTGGTTTCCGAAATCCTTATACCCAACATCGAAAAAACATAACCTGCATATAAAAATAAGCATTTCATATATTAATGAAGAAAACAACTTCCTTGTTAACAAAATAATACTGAAATGCACTTTTACTTTAAAATATTTACATACTTCTTAGACACAACATAAATATGTCGGAGACAATAATAATTTAGTACACGCCCATTATCCAAATTGAGTTAAGTCCTTTTCAAGACGAGCTGAACCCAGGTATTTTCAGGTATTCATTCTGCGAAAGATCCATCAACTAGCAATTGACATCCATAATGCAAATGAAATGATTAATGGTAGTTAGCTCGGTGATTATTTTTTGCAGGTATTATTTATTCCTGTCGAAGTTGAGCCGCACATGAATTATTGGATACTCCTACGTTCTGTTCGGTACAGCATGCAATAGATACCAACAACAGCATTCATCAATAATGCACTAAGACAAGTATGAATATCAAAGAGAATACACAACCATAGTTTTAAAATGTAATGTCAACAAATCGAGATTAATAAACATACAGTATATCATGTATTTATAAACGCAAAAATGAATTTAATTCATGATTAGATATATTTTAAGTCAAGAAAACCCATACATCGTACTACTAAATATAAAATTATTTGTATAATTTTCTACTTACAATTACTTCTCACTTCTCAATTATAACAGCAAACATAATAATAAAGTAATCATTAATGATATACAATATGTTTGTACCTATACCAAAACTTTGAAATTGTACCATTATACCGAATATATGTATTTTAGACAGATATCACTGAAGATGTTTTGTGTCCCTTTTCTGCATTGGATTTAGGAACTGACTACCATAATTAACTACTGACTAAATTACAATCAAAATAGTCTTCCCTACTTCCCCCTAGCTATCGTTAATACACGTACAGGTTCACTCAAAAAAAAAAATAATAATAAACAATACCTGGTATGAACAATATTATACCCCTGAATATACATAAATTATTTTACCTTCCATTGTCAGATTTCTTATTAAGAGACAAACAAATATATTGCAGTGAAATTATGATGGAGATACTTACAACTAAATTATTTGATTTACCTTGTACTAATATCTTTTTAACTAATATTTTTGTCGAAATAAATAGCGCTAGCATTAAAATATCAAAATCATTGTATCGCCAAAAAAAGAGGCAGAAATAAAGTTTTCTAACAGAAGTTTTCATCAAGCAAATCAAACACATCAGAAAATGCCTAGAAACAACAACCAAAAAATATAATGCTAAGACAGCTTCCTCGCCTGCTTCTTGAACGGCAGTCGTGCGTATCTTTAACACTAAAAAAAGGGACTAAGAAATGTCGAGTTTGTCATTTCGAAAGTTGTGGTATTAACTGTAACGCAACAGCGGTGAAAGGTAGAGATAAAAAAATACTCTCGAAACTACGCCGATGACACCGGGTAGGCAGAAACATGTCCGTCAGTTACTATATTTTTTTTCTATCACTTTGTTGCGTTTGCCGTGAACTATTCCATCAATACCAAGAGGAAAGTATCTTAGCATTATATTTTTTGGTTACTGTTTCTAGGCATTTTCTGATGTCGTCATGGTATACGTCATAGTAAGCCTACCGGAATACTCACATGTCCGATTTCTCAAAGCGCTACCTGCCTCACCATTTGTTGTTAGAAAGTCGGAGAACTCCTTAAGGGATGATTTGGGTAACAGTATCCGGTTTATGTCGCTGCTTCCTGAACAGCAGACACTAGAGGACGCCAAGAAATGTCAAATTTGTCGTTTTGAAAGTTGTGGCATTAACTATGAGCTATATGCTGCGATAGAAGGTAGATTTAAAAAATACTCTCGAAACCACGCTGATGACGCTTGGTAGGCAGAAACATGTCCGTGAGTTGTATTTTTTTTTCTCCTTTTTTTTTTGTTGCGTTTGGATGAATCAATACATCAATACCATGAGGAAAATATCTTCACAGTTATATTTTTTGGTTAATACTTCAATCATCAAACAAGATCACAACATACTTACAGTTATCTAGAATAAAGAAAAGCAAAAAATAAGGCATACAGGATGGCTTACAATTTATGATTAGTAAATCATTGAAAGTAAAAGAACTTGTGATTTTTCTGAATTCTACATTTCACTTCTGACATCTCATATGTTTAAGACAGAGAATTATAAAATTGAGATACTTTTTGATTAATTTTCCTTTCAAAAATCCTATACAGTCCAAAGCTACTCAGTGATAAAGTTTCTATTCAACGCTTTACGCAAGAATAATATTAACATGGTTCTCTCACGTTATTGATAAAATCACTAATGCAAGATGAGTAGAGAAAGAAAAAAAACACTAGCTCGGGGATATGTTTTTTCCTTTGAAACAATGAGTGCCAAGAAGTACACCCATGCCGATTAGAAAGCAGCGACAAAAACCAGGTACTTTTCCTCAACCCATTACTCAGGCAGTTCTCGGACTGTTTAGTACAAGATGGCGTGCGCAGGAATACCTTTGGTATTTACACATGTAAGTGATAGTGGCAGACATCAGAAAATGCTTAAAAACAATAATCAAAAATTAATGCTAATATAACTTCCTCATAGTATTGATAGAATTATTTATTTCTTCCCTCACAAAGCATTTACCATGACCAATTCCGCTTGCGTTTTCCTGAAATTGATCGTAAGGCTCTAGGCGTCGAAGTAGAGATTTTGATCAAATGCATCTGCGCAAGTTCGACCACCAATTCGGCGTTCTGCGATGTTGCCAGACACAGCGATGTTGCTGTGTCGTCCGCGTAGATGACATTTAGCATTCGTTGATCGTCTGGTTTTAGAATGTCCATGATTAGACTGTGAACAAAACCGGACCTAACATCGGTCCTTGAGGAACTCCAGATGACATGCTCCTTTCCGAAGATTTCGTCCTACGTCACGTCATAGGGTAGAATCTTTGGTTTGAGGTACGCTCTGATGGTCTTAAGGAACCCCGACAGGATGCTGGCCTCCTTCATCTTTAGGAGTAGTCCTTCGTCTCACACCTTGTCGAATGCCTTCTCCAGATCCAAAGATACCATGACGATCATGTAGTTTTTGTAAAGACGGTGGTGACCTGATCTGTAATCCAGTACAATTGAAGAGTTGTGGAGTGGTCTAACCTGAACCCAACTGATTGCCGCCTATAACTAGGTTATCTGCAAGATGTTCGTTGATTCTGGTCAAAAGGGTTTTTCTTCAGTTTCAAGGAGGGGATAATCTTGGCAGATTTCTAGCGGGTCTGGTAGTATGTCAGTCGGAACTCAGCGTCAAATTGACCAGCAACTTGAGCCGTAGATTCTCCAACCTCCTCCCGTTATACCGTTTCTACCGGGGTCCTTTCTGCCAGAAATCCGCCTGATTACCTACAGGACTTCTCTGAGTTAGACCACGATAGGAGAAGCAGCCATCATATCATCTATCTTCTCCAGCGTGGCCCGGAATCTTCTTTCCTGCTTCAGATCGTTGCGTGCCGTTGGCATGAAATGGCCCAGAAAAGTGGTCGCAAATACTTCCGCTTTCTGTGACTCAGTCAAGCAGCTTGTTTGGCCGTTCCTCATCTTCGGAATAGGCTTTCTATCCCACTTCAGAATTCTGGGGACCATGTAGAAATCTCGTCCTTGGCTGGTTTAAACAATGTTGTACCATTTGCACAGCCTGTGCGCCTCTATATCTCAGTTTAGGCGGCGGTAAGCCTCCTTAAGCGATGGGTATCTGGTCCGCTGGAAATCTCTCGTGATTCGATTTCGCTCCTTGATCTTTTTGACGATTTCCTTCGACAGGGTTTCCGCTTTGGGAAACTTTGGCTAAATCTCCGACGTTTTCAGTGCCTTTTGGATCTGCCAGGTAGTATTTGAGACTTTCTTCTCTAATTTGTTCGCAGTCTCAGTACAGGAATTTACATGTTCCCTATACTCGACAAGGGAGTCGCTAGTGGTAGGTATGTACATTTCGGTGATCACTGAATGGTGATCTGAGAAAAGTTCCTGCATCGTGCGAATGCGAACAAAAAGTGAATACACATGCAGGATTGAATAACAAGCGCCGATAAATTAACAGTTGCTGTAATCACCTCCTCTAGCTGTGTTATGCCCCGATATTGTTCACCATCGACTGTTTGTGCATTCTGCCTAGCATCTTTGAAGAAAAAAAATAGTCCAACGATGCACCAATCACAAAAACCACTCAAAACTGTAATGTATCTCCTTCTCATATAACACATATTCAAAAGTTTTCGTCTTTTCAAATACGGCAGCTTTGCTTTGAGGCTTTAAGAAGCCGCCAACATAACGATGGGCTTCGTTCGTTGTTAAAGATGATTCTGTTGGAAAACTCACAGTTCAGTTATTGCTGTTCAATAACCCAAGTTATGAAATTTCACTGTGCAAGGTCTGTAGGCTTAAGTTATTAAGTTAGTTGAATTTTCTATACATTAAGACGCAAATCTTTCATGAAAATCCATTGGCTATTATTAATAACAAGTGTCCATCACCGAACTGTCTTGGTTCTGCAGTCAAAACCCAACAATAAAAAGGGCGCTTGATTGCAAGATGACATAAGAAAAGTAATAAGAAAAGAAGCAAATAGCTACTCAGCAAGATGAATTTTATAACTTCATTTTCATAAAATAATATTCTTAAACCAGTAATAATTTTAATAATGGCTTTACAAGCAGGAACATCATTATATGTTATTCTTTGTAAAAATTTGTAAATACAACTTTTACTACAACCGCATAGAATAAATTCAAAAGTATTATTCTAGTTCCGAAAAAGGTAGAATAAACTAATTCATTTAATCTGAAATTTAAGCACTCAATCTAAAGAGATGTTAAATGAACTCATTTCAAAAGCAGCTGAAAACATTAAAGCCGTTCCGGTTCGTATTTATTGTACGGATGACGTTTTAATACGGATAATTTCGCTATATTACAACATCACCGGTAGGTTCCAAACCGGAGGCAAGCTAAACTTCTTACCGCCCGCCGGAGTTTGCAGTACGTAAGCACAATGCTTGCGAAACATAATATTATCGAAGGATAATTAGACGTGCGAGACTGGATGCAACAGGTCGCACATCCACTGTATACTACGCCAACGTTCGCCAGAAGAGGAACTCCATTTTCGTAAGTACGTACTTACCACTTATGTGATATAAATTTACTTTACCAACGAATAAAAGAAAAACAAACCACATCGTTATATGCTACTAAAATGAATACCTTCAGTACTCCTAAAAAGCTTCGTTAATTCAATTATTTCCGAGTAATCGTGGATATCCATTTGGCATTTACGCATTGATTCACTAGTTAATAATTACCAACCATTGTAAACCCATTAAGTGACTTGTACCATATTCAACAGGGCATCATTCTAGTACTGCTCTCATCATTAGTTCAAGTTTGATGATGTCTAATATATCATTAATAATTGCAACTATTTTAGTTTTATTTTTGACAATTTCATAAATTCAAAAATATACTTGTTGTTTAACAATCATTATTGCGTTAGTTGATGTTAGTGTTTCCGTAAAAATGTAAAAAGTCAAATATCGAGCCGTCATTAAATTCTTATATTTGAAAGCAACACGTCTACACGTCTGCAGGTCTGCACCCTCATTTGTTACAGTAAATTTAAAGACCGTCATACTAACTTGGTTGGTGATGAACGTTCAGCACGATCAAAAACTGTAACCACCAGCAATAATATCTGAGAAGTTTACAAAGTAACCACCGTCGACTTAAGATCATAAAGACAGCAGAGACTGGGAACATTTGAAAAGCATATTGACTTAAGTGTTGAAAATATTAGCCGCGCTTGCTCAATCAGGAACAAAAGAGGATTCTCCAAACCCCTATTGAAGCACTTTAAGCGAAATAAATCAAATTTTTTGCGTCAATTAGTACTGTTGATAAAATTTGGTTACACCGGTACACTACTAAAGCCAAAGCTCTATCAAGTCGCTCAAAAAAGTCCAAATCGGATTCTAAAAATGCAAAAGCTAATCCATTAGACAGCAAACTAATCGAAACTGGTTTTTCTAAATAGCCAGGGAATTATGCTACTCGACTATCTTGTAAAAGGAAAAATAATAATGGGAAATTCCGAACAATAGCCGCAATTGAAGGAAAAAAAGGTCGTCATAGGAAAAATTCACAAATAAGAGTTAGAATTGATAGACTCTCACGCAGCGACATTTTTTTTTGTTTCCTGCGATCAACGTTTCGCTTGTATGATAGAGGTTTCATTGAATGACAGGACCATCGCATTCGTCAACGCCTATTTTGCAAAGTAAGATACAAACAATTATTTGAACGAATTGAAAACAAACGCGAGATATTGGAGTCAAAACAATAAAACCATTACTAGTATGCAGTAGTGAGCTAAAGCATAATTTTGTTGAAACCACATTTGTTGGCGTAGTGTTATACAAACAACGTTTTGAGAATGCCGAAACTGCATTGCAACGCGTATAGTGCTCAGGGTGATGTTGTCTAACACTGCGTCAAGTAAATTTTCTTCATCATTTACATTAATTTCTCGGGTCCATTCGATATCCTCGATTATTACGTGGTGAATTAGCTTCTCTAGGTCTTTGAAGAGCACTGTCGAAAATTATGTAAGAAAGTTTGCGTCTATCGGAAATTCTTTGGTGATACTCTCTAGATTCTTGAAAGCCATTAAACCCGTAGAGATAAACATATGGATTCGAGTTTTAAATATAGACTCCCACATTACTTAATTAATCTGAGTTGAAAACTGCGCTAAACCTATTATTCTGAAAACCGGACGATTATATTTTTCAAATTATATTGTTCAGCTTTTAGATGTTCAACTAAATGTTACAGCTCCCTAAATAGAAAAAAATAGTACCTATGTTTGTATGATATTCTGTTTTTGTTTACACGATTTCTTAAACAAGATATAAGTCTTTTACGCCTATTACAAGTCATCCTGGATGATAGATCATATTTTTCAAAATAATTGTTATCCGCAATATTTATTCATTCGGCTAATTTAAACATCAAAGGGAATATATGCAATAACGTAAAATACCGAATTTTCTCTGAAACTCTAATTCTGAAAATAACTAAGAAACGCTGCATCATTTCCGGACGTTTGCAGCAATATTAGAATTATTAAAACCAATTTATAGGAATTACAAAACATTTTATTTTATATTGTCAATTGCACAGCCTGTGTGTAATTAACCAACTATCAGGAATTGCCATTATTTATTTGTTACCGTTCGACGTTAATTATTTTGCGAAAATTTATTTAAATTGAAAAAGATTAAAACTAGCAAACAAGAGAAAAGCGGTAGCAATTATAACAATTTCTACATACGATGATTGTGTCTATAAAATATGTATGTATGTATGCATATAGGAAAAAGGAAAATAAGGAAATCCAGTTATTTCTTATATTAAATCGCAACTGTCAAATAAATAATATCCTAGCAATTAGACTCGAACATTTTTACGAATTATTATGCAATTAAGGCGATTTTCTAAAACATTACGTATGCAAAGTGTATGCTGGTCATTATAGGCAGGTATATGAATAGATGTTTTTAACCCAACTTAACCGTGCGCGCATACTTCCTTGTAGATGGCCGCGTGTAAAACTTAGTCGACCGACATTAATTGACAATTTTTACCCTGGTTTTTGTGACGACAATTTGCAAAAACACGAGTGAATGTTATTACACGAGATTAAGCGAACGCTCTAATTAATATGTGGATAGGATAGTTAACTTCTAATTGAACCCATAAAGCAGAATATTTTGTTTTACGATGCGTATATAATTCGCTTGGATCTTTCTATGTGCAAAATTTCTAAAAAAAAAGAAAACGAAGAGCGTTGGGAATTAGATGTATTTTCTGTCATAAGTGAGTGACGGTAACTATACGGGATAACGTAAGTTTTCTAATTAGTATATTTCCTTTTAGCCGATGTTAGTAATGTAATTATGAATGTATACGGTACAGATCACTAAATCCTTCATAATGCATTAGAGCACAGTAAATATAGTGTAATAGTGTATATATATACACTATATAATATATAATATAGAGTGCGTGTGTGTGTGTGTGTGTGTCCGCGCGCGCCATGTTCTTCTCTCGGGTTTCGTCCAGACCGACAAGGAAAACAAACAAACTAATTCAAAATCTAAAAAACAACTATTACATTACTGAGCAAATTTACAAACTACTGGTATAGCACAATTCGGCTGCTCCCCCGCATATATGAGATTCGCAAGGTGCACAAAGAAAACGACCTCCTCAGACCGATTGTCAGCAATGTGGACAGTCACTTAAAGTTTTTAGCAAAGTTCCTAACTAGCATTCTAAAGGTGTCATCTGCCGAATACAATGAATTTAGAGAGTTAGAGAAGAAATAAAATAAAACCATATTCTGTTGAAAGAAGTGTCCAGCAGTATTTTTTCTTATATATGAGTTGGAACATATAAGCAGTCGTTGATGAACCCGCTGAATGTATAATCGGTCATTGTGGAGCCCCAAATCTCTGTATCAAATAAGTGAGAACAGCAATAATACGAAAATAACATGCTTATCCAACCAATAGTAATGTGCTCAAACTAAAAATAAATTATTCTTTTTGTTTTATTATTATGCACGATACCAAATGGGAACGTATTTAGAAATTAAATGGAACTTGATACCTGAGAAAATTAATATTGTTGTTGCTGGTCATATAAATTCCAAGGTAAGTAAGGAGGCAAATTCAATAGCCAATCTATAATCGCAGTATAATAATTAGAGAGGACAAAGGCGGATGAAATTATTACTTTTTGCGGAGACTAGACAGACTCGTGTTTTGTCGACTCTCGGGAACACCAGTAGCCAACACCAATCCATTTTCTTGAGGCGAATAGACGCGAGTCTATCTAGTCGCTACAAAAAAGGAATAATTAAACCTGCCTTTATCATCTCTAGTGATAAATAATCCTTGATTAAAATTGACGGACCTTCTGAACAATCTATTAGTGACGTAATGGTTAGCAAAGAAACAGAAACATTTCCCAATCGCTGTACGCTTACAGCAAAAATTAAAATGGGATAAAGAGGAATTTAAAACAGCAAGTGAAATGGTGTTAGTTCTGAAACAATACGAAGATACAGATTGGGGAAGGAGGAAATGATACCTATGTAGATTTGCAGAAGACGTTAAGGCCGGGACGCCCACAGAAACATGCGAAAAACGACTTTTATTAAGTAAGATGCGTTGTATTTAAAAAATGTATAAATAACCAAAAAAAAAAGAAAGTAAATTGAAACCAATATTTGAGTCAAAGGATTAGGTATATCAAATTATGAAGCTTAGAAACAGTAGCAAATCAAACTGAAAAATATGATTAGAAACATCATGGTTGGAAGGATAGCGGTGAAAGGATAGAAGGAAATAGTCTAAAGAACGCTGAATATCAGGAAAGAAACCAAAACATGTACAAAGCATAAACCTAGAGATATTGTTACGAATAATATCGCGTACGTATGATGAAGCAATGCAAAAAAAATTATTAAAATAAGTTAAGGAAAGCAATTCAAGGGAACTTGCTACAAAATCACTTCAAATACAAACTGCAAAAGGAAGAATTTTACAGAAGAATTTAAAGCAAAAATACAACACATTAGTGTAATCATATGTAAATTGAATATTGGAAATAAAAGTGATTAGCTAATAATTTGATATTTCATTTATAAAACAACTTAATATACGTGGTATATGTATATGTATATATATCAAACACAAGAATCGCATGAACTTTGTTTTTACGCGAGTATACTTGTGCAAACATTTATGTAGTTTCGTAGTACGAAAATAGTAGAAGTGTCTTTCGGGTGTTGTCATGCTGACAGCTTCTTCAGAAGATTTCTAGAAATTATATGATTAGCAAAACATCAAGTCAAGCATCAAGTAGGCAACAACACCCGAAAGACATTTCTACTATGGATTACAGACGGGAAAGCCTGCACTCGAGAATGCGAAAAGTTTAAATTAAGATGTGCACGTTCTGTTTCAGCGAGAATGGATATCAACTAATAAGGCCAGGCATGAGAAAATAAATTACGCCAAGAGATTGAAATTTTATTATAACACCCGCAATACAAACCGCAGGTGAAAATTTTATAGTTTTATTTCTTTTTGCTTCCTTATTTGTTAAAACCGCTAATAAAGATATTATTGTGGTCGAGTGACGTGCCAATTTTAATGACGAAACCATAATTTCTTCTATGAAACCGCAAAAAAAAGCATTTGAAATTGAAAACAGATTTCGTACATTAAAATTACTTTCGTCTAAGGTTAACAATATTGAACAATTGCTTTTCGGCATTTGTAAAAGTATTATCGTTATCCTAATTGCAGCAGTTGCATTTGTTACAAATAATAATTACTTATCAACGTACATACATACATCTATATGCACTATATATACATACCTAAAACACTGTGTGTAATCTTAGAATAGTTGCATGTTAACTTGATTCCATATTCTATTAATGGTGTTAAATTTCAGTGACTCTAATAAGAAACACGAAAAAATAGGTTGGTTATCATTAGAGAAGACAAAGCCGGGCGAAAATATTATTCTTTCGCAGAGACTAGACAGACTCGCGTTTTGTCGACTCTCAGTAGGCAACACGAATCCATTTTCATGAGGCGAATAGACACGAGTGTACCTAGTCGCTCCGAAAAAGGAATAATTCCATCTGCCTTCGGCGTCTCTAGTTATCATTGTGCATGCATAAGAAATGGACAGTTGTTTCAAATGAAATTTGTTTGATGGATACCTAAAATTTTTCACATTCACATCATTATATTTTTTGCATTTTTAATTCAGTTATAGAGTTTGTTTGATGAAACAACTATGCTACTACTTCCAACAATATTTGAAATAATTACATTTTTTGAACATTTTTGACAGATGGATGAGTGCATATGAATTCTCATAAGTGTAAAAGTGTTTAATAAAGAAAATTAAAATACTGCAGCAGTTTTGATCGTACAGGGAAGTGTACACCGTGTTCGATAAATACTATTAAACTTTTAAATGGCAATATTGTCAAAAAATTTTTTTATATACAATTACTTATCAAATTGCTTTCATGGGAATGCAAAAAAAAATGTCATATTCATTAAACATCTAAAATTGACATTTAAAATATTTAGGAAAATGTGTGTAGCGCATAAAAATCTACCTACCAATGTATGTAGAGCTATTTAAGTTAGTTATGAGTAGAGAGGACAAAGGCGGATGAAATTATTACTTTTTTGCAAAGACTAGACAGACTCGTGTTTTTCGTGAGGCGAATAGACACGAGTCTATCTAGTCACTGCAAAAAAGGAATAACTCCACCTGCCTTTGTCCTCTCTAGTTATGACCATTAAGGAACGATTTGGCATTGATCAAATGTCACTCACTTTCAAATTGTAAACAATACCGGCACGTCTAAATTATACGAACAAAAATGTTTAAATTTCTGGTGTTCATGAGAAAACATTAACCACTTCTTGCGAAAAATTTTAACCAAGTAACCATTGCGGAAGAGTACGTCGTTATTTTGGTAAAACACTTGGTGAAGCTCTACCACCTGTAAGCTTTTTAAGTAGGTGAAATATACAAGCTTTCATTATCAGCTATAATGAAACAACGTGTATATTTTATGATTAACACATTACTTATTTCATATTTTTGTTTACATTTTCTTCTCATAAATAAAATGCCGCCATTCCATTGCCAGCTCTCTTGGAAATTCCTCTCCAAATACAAGTGCATACCAATCGCTCCAGTAATGGAAATTGTGTCTATTAAACAGACAATTTTTCGCAAATTTGGCTTCATCCGTCCAAATAATGTTATCCAAAAATAATTCGTTCTTTTGAGCCCATGTTAAAATAAATTCCATCCTAGGAAACCAATTCTGCATTGATATAACACTATTGCGTTCTCCATAAATAATAAAATTTAAGTAATCTTCATTCATATGTATAATTTAATTGTTTATAAGTAAAAACTTCGTGACATTTCTCAACGCTGAATTGTTTTCTGCAAGTACTAGTATTCCAAATATGATTAGAGATAGTAACATAGTTGTTTAATCAAACAAACCTTAATTACAATAGGAAAACGTAATAATATACAGAGTGTTCCGTTTAAAATAAAAGTTGGCTGCTATTTCCGGTATAAATGTAAGATTATTAAAAATATTTTATCCAATAGTTCATGTAAATTTTACCGTGCTTCCAAAATTTTCCAATGTATACTTTTCGAATTCCTATAGTTAATCGATGAATAGTCGAAAATATGGGCATGTGCGACTGCACCATCGTTAACAATGTTAGTTTACAATCACAATTAATTTGCGTTCGTCAAAGTTCGTCAGAAGAAAATTATCATTAAAAAAGCTTTATAAATAAGTTATCAAATCCATTTTGTTACACGCCACACACAAATATCAGCCAAGCAAAACCTATAAATCGAGTGCTAAAAATACGATTAAACTGGCGATGTAGTAAATAAAAAGTGGAGAACCAAAAATTGTTTTGGAAGGTGATGTATATCTTCTAAAAGTAACTGCTCTGCAAAATAGAAAAGTAATGACATCAAAATTAGTAGTATCCGTATGTAATTTGACATTAATGTACTTCTACATAAAAATATGATCAAACTTTGCTGTAGAAATAAGACAATCGCCAACGTGATTAAACAATAACGTAAGGTAACGGTAATTTTATGTTTGACTTGTCATCGAGATATGTGATGTCAGAATAAATTTCCAGTATGGAGGTATTAATCTCCAGCATCCTAATTGTTAATCACCTTATTATTGAGAAATAGTTGACTTACAGAAATAAATCACACATGTATTGGAACTTCGCTATGTAAGGTTAGTTTTCGTTTCAATTTTAAAACTCATTTAATGGTTCATTTATCTCTTCCAAACAAATTTAATTTGTCGAAAGAAGCACTACCAAATTCTACTGCCCTAAATTTCATCTTAAAAATTTCGAAAATCATTAATTTTTAATTTTTTTTTAATTTTCTCCTTACATAAACATTATAGTTTCTCCAAAACTAGAAGTTAGAAAAAGCTCATTAAAATTTTTCCTATTGACTACTTAGCTTACAATATCAATAATTCACAGAATCATTAACTAAAATGAAGAAAAGGGTCAGAAACTAAACGTTTTCCGGGTTCGAACCATGTCATGTCGTTAATAGTAATAATAATAATAATAATAAACTCGACGTTTCGCCCAAAATCGTATGGGGCTTCTTCAGGAGAAAGATAGGCACCAGTTAGCACGAGAAGGGTGAGGCTAATCATCTTTTGTCGGAACTAACTTTGTTCACATCAAGAGTATTTTCTGTGACAACAGGAGTTAAAGCATGCACTATCGATGGTTCAAATTTCAAGTAGTAATGTTTAAAAAAGGGTTCGTAATAAAAGCCAATGTAATATAAACAAGCTTCTTTCAAAATTTAAGGTATCGAACTCTTTTAAAAAATGCGTGTACGTACATATTCATAACGTCGGAGTGCCATCTGGTTACACCAAATACTGTTGCTTTTGACGTCTTTGGGACAGTCGTGACAGGGAAAATCATTACCATAAGCAAGGGTGGCCACTACGACAACAGTTTATACCAGGAGACGACAATGTGCAACATGAGTCTCTAGTAGAAAAAGAAAAGATCATGGTACCACCTCTCCACGTGGAACTTGGGCTCATTAAAAAGTTTGTAAAGGCACTGGATCTCGACGGTGAAGGCTTTAAATATCTTCGTGAAAAGTTTCCGAAATAAAGGGAACCTGCAAGAAGGTATTTTTATTGGACCTCAGATACGAGAAATAGTAAATGATGAAATCTTTGAATCCAAGTTAACAAATTTCCCATGAAATTCGTGAATTTTCTTGGGGAAACAAAAAGCTGACAACTATAAAACTTTAGTAATGGATATGTTACAAGCATTTCACACTGCTCGCTGTAATATGTCCCTTAAAGTGCACATTCTACATTCTCACTTGGATTTTTGTCCGGAAAATATGGGCGACGCTAGCGATGAACACGGTGAGCGCTTCCACCAAGACATCATGGGAATGGAAAAACCGTATCAGGGGAAATGGAATCCTATTATCTGGGCAGATTTCTATTGGATGTTAAGAAAAGATGCCGTAGATATTTTTTTATAAAAGACAGAGCAGTATTACTTTACATTTCTAATTATCATAATTTGAAATATACATTAAGTTATGATAGTTAAAAAACCTTTTCATTGAAATATAAAAAAAAATCGAGCTAACCTGATCTTTTACCTTTCATTAAAATAAATGTTTATATATTTTCTATTGAAATTAGTATAAATTATTTTATGGCAAAATCAAAAGTTGAAATTTGTTGGCCAGTGTATTATTCAAAAGATGAATAAAGGAAAGACATTTTCCATCTCTTTGTAAAAATGAATAAGACTATTTTGTCTGAATAAATATTCAGTGAAAGAAGACGAAAAGAAAACTTCTGTTAACAAAAGAAGAACCTACGGTAAGTAAGTGTTTTTTAATTGTTGTAAAATATCGAAAACCTGGACAATAATGCAAGAAATATCAATAAGCTGCCACGATGTTGTTATGTTTATATAAATTAAAGAAGAAATGCTTTACGAGATAAATACGTATTTGCGTACCTTGTCAAAGTGTTATTGCTTCATTCTGAAGGCTAAATGTTGCTAGAAGTTCACGAAGATCTAACAGTAATTTCATCGTGACAGTATCGGAGTCGTTCAGTGCCCTTCGTGTGGATTTTACGCTTTAGCGACGGTAACAGCTCGCTACGTTAATCGTTCGGTCTGCGTTACTGGTTGCTGTTATTGCCTGTGCACTAAGCCGTTAATAATCAATGGATCCAACAACAGTGTGCTCTTGTTTTTAGAAAGTTTTGCTTAGATTAATTACCCGCAAATAAAACGAGCGGACTATAACGCCCTTGTATAAAGAGATATTAGGAGAAGCAGGAGTGAAGTTCTTTCGACGGTTGTGAGTTGTTTTTGTTAAGTGCTATTCGTACGGATCACTCCTTCCGAATACGTACAAAAACAAGTGCATTGTCACCGCATTGAATAAGGAAATACCGTAATAGTCGAACTTTTCTGATTGAATTATATCTTTTTAATAACGTAGATTTTTCACGAATATCCGCATATATATATCCCACATATATGGGGATTCGAAAATAATTTAAATGAGAATTTATTTACCAATAATTAAAAGTTACTATACTCTATTTACAATTTTTGGCCAAACGAAAAATATGCAAATAGCTATGTTGCATATAAGAAGGGGGAGAGGAATTCAAACAGCCAATGATCAATGGATGTTAAACAATTTTTGCTTTAAACTTCCAATGTACTACGAAAACTACTTAACTTTTTATTTTTTTATTCTTATTGGCTGTGTTATGTTATACATATATTATTATATTTTTAATCACTGATGTAGTATTTACTCTCAAGAAAACACTTCATTAACTCCCTACATTAACCAGCACTGGTAGTCTTGTCTTCTGAAAATATCAATTCAAAAGTGTTATGTTTGGACAACGTGGAAGACGTAAATATGGACCTTCATGGAATAGTATTACACATAATTTACGCCACCTTTCCTGGAATGTCCAAGTAGATGGACATTTTTGGTTGCCCAACAGTAACCGTTGAAAACATTGCTTTTTTAAATATTACTTCGTCTGCCCATATAAATTTTTTCTGTTGGTATAACACCATATCTCAGCAATTTCCTCGTCAATCAATTTACTTCTTCTAATTTTTAGCCTAAGCCGTTTATATTTTAAACAATTTTTAATTAATCGTCAAACTACATCTTCAGGCGGCACTTACTTGTTTTTTGAAACAAAGCGCATGTTCTACTTACAATTTTTTTCTAGTTTCTTCACAAATAATCAATATTTTCTTGTACATATAAAAAAAGCTAGATTGGGAAATATGTGATATATTATCAAACTTACTAATATCCTATCGACTATTAACGTTTCGGTGGTAGAGTGGCAAGAGACGCTGCTCTTGACTGGGCCACTAACATCAAAAAATTTTTTAGTGGGTTCGGTACACTCCCAAGTAACAATACGCAATTCACTGCGTTTCAACCTTTACGGTGAGGGCTGCGTGAGGCCAACACCATACTAAAGAGAAGTGTTAAAAAGGCATGAAATAAAAATTCCCGAGTTTCTTTGAATACAATTATTAATTGTCCAAGTACTATTTTCGGATACATTGAGAAAAGTAAATAGTTGAATGAACCCAAAATGAATTAACTGAATCAATATTTTGAGTTCATATAGCCCAATGCGGTGTGAATGTTAACTTAATTCTTTTGTTCTGGTTAAATATATCTGGTTAAATAAACTAAAATTGTATTTAAACCAAGTTTCATCTGCATATTGAAACAAAAGAAATTCATGTTGATTGGACAATAATATTTTGTTATTTACGGCTGTAAAAACTATTCAGTTAACCAACAATATTGTTGTTTGAATATTCAGCATTGTTTGACTCAATGCATTGTATGTCTCATACCAACAAAATAAATTGGTTGAATTAACTTATTTCATGGGATTGAAAGGAAAGGTGGTGTTTAGAGTAAACAAAGGCGAATGGAATTGTTACTTTTTTACAGAGACTAGACAGACTCGTCTTTTGTCGTGTTTTCTTTCAACATTATATTAAGCTTAACTTTAGTAAAAAGTTGTTTCGATCGAATATTTTGATTTACTTTGATGACTTCTGTCGAATGAGTGAGTTTAGCGGGAGATTGTGGCTAAGGTTAAATAAGATAAACTCGAACCTTTACTTCAGTCTAAAATAACGTTGTTTACAAAATTCCAAATTCCAGTCCAAAGTTTAACATAATATTAACTACGTTAATGTTGATGGTTCTAGATTACAGAACTCCTACCTTCTAAAAATGAATTATATATTTTTGAAAATAATAAACTACATAAATTACTGTCAAAATATTTGTTAATTAAACAATGTTTATGTATAACCCGATTTATAAATTATATGGTGACATCAATGTTAGCATCATTTGAATCCAAACCACATAAAGTTTCTTGTGCCTTGTTATGCTTGCACACTGATTCCTAATGTCTATAGTTGTTCAAATTGACTCGGCGTAAATTATATATTTTATTTTAATTTTCCATGAATATTTCCCCCATTAATATATTCTCTTCATTACCTATAAAGGGAAATAAGTTGCAGACTTTTTTCCTTTAGGACTTGTATCTGCAGATAAGTTAAATGCAGACAGACAAGACAATGCATTACATCATCTATCTGCATCTGAGTAGTCTTCATACAACAGCTTTATATAACTACAAGTAACTAATGTAGCATTGTAACCATAAAGCAAACACCTATATGCATATATATATACATAGTATATCATATATAAGAAGGAAGTAATACATACTTTTAGGAATACTAGATACTTACATGAAACGTTGTTCTGTAATTATGTAAACTCACTAGCTGCTGTACATTCTATTGCCTGTTTATTTTTGTAAATTTTGTTTAAGTTTCTGTACTTATCACCGAACTTACCCTATGGGTTAATAGATTTACTTGTAAGATTCCTAACTTCTTTTAAAATTTTTAATGAAACTTGACTTGGAACCTTTTAAATCATGGTCTATAACAGAAAAACATGTACAAAAAAAACTTAAAGTGCCGACCCTCTTAGAAGTTCGGCTCTGTCTAGATGTCCCTAGGGGTCAAGAATTCTATCACAGACTGATACAAAAACAAGATTTCGTCATCGAACATCAAAATTGCTGTCAGCGAGGATATTTTGCGATTATATTGATGGTAACTAAATTCTTGCCAACTTTTTAGTTTACGGGTATAGTATGGGTAAGTATAAACACGATAGAGAAACAGAAGTTCTGCGAAACAACATGGATGCAGCTACTTATGCTTTTATACCAGCACTTGCTGTACACCAAAAGATATTTCACATGTGCATCTATATTAATAATTATACAATATTTATTTTTGCAATTATAACTTACCTTATGTCGCAAGTTATTTTTATAATAAAATGCCTCCAGGTGTCTGGGATGAAAACACTATAAAATAAAGCGGTTAGCCGAAAAAATGCGATTGTAAATTCGAAACCGCACGAAATCTGTTGAAAGTTCAAAGTTATGTTTTGGTTGAATTAAACAGTATCAATGTTGTCAAAACAAATAAATATTACTTGAATCAATTTTTCCTGACTAAATTATTTTGGTTGCATAAACAGATTCAGTTAACTCTTTGTTGAGTGAACGTTTAAAAAGTCGACCTCGCGAAAAATGTCGATTCAACAAATTTATTTTTCTCAGTGTATAAGAAAAGGCAATACCATTTAATGAATAATTTAACACTTCATTGTCTACAATAAAATTGGACGAGGTGTTCTATTTAGAACTGTTTGAAGTTTAAGACTTTTAATCGATAAGTACTAACACTCTGTATAAGAATCTGTCGAAATGTAAATACTGTACGAAAATGCAAATATTTTTCAATATCTCACATCTACAGTTTACTAGCTGGTAGCAATCGTTTATTAACTCTTACTGAGTATGTAACCGATAAAGTTGCTTTTGCTGAGGTTTTCATAGAAATCAATTTAATTTTAAAATGGTAATGTTTAGATGTTTGCTCTAATTGTCTCGTTCAAGAAAATTAAATTTAGGTTACTTCCGATTAAACCTCCAACAAAATAAGTCTATAAATTTGGAGCTTACTTAATTGCTGATATACTGCTAACGTAAACTCATCCTGCGGCACTATGTATATAGCTATAGAGCTATAAACAGAAAATCTCTTCTTAGAAATGCATTTTTTTTGTTATGTTGATAAAAGGTTACTGATTTCAAAGCGCAATTATGATCTTTTCATTCCGAAATACTTTCTGCAAATGTATTGGTTCTAAAAGATTTTTTTTGAAAAATCAAGTTGCATAAAGTTTTATGATCACGCACTTCTTGTTGTTTTACCAAGTCTATTGCTAGAATATTGTTTAGAGCAATGTTTGCAATGTCATAAATGACGTTCACATAGAGTAGTGCGAAATTAGTGCAACGACAAACTGTACTCGCACCGAACTTTATATGTAACATGATTTTTTCTACGTCTATCTTTGAATGTGTAAACCAGGATTACTACAGAAACTGCTAATGAAAGAACCATATAACGTTTCTATGAAGTCTCGTGCATTCAAAGCATTTGTTAATATCAACAGTAAGGTTATGATAAAGCAATTTATTGGTTTTAATTGTCGAATTATAACACTAATTTCGCGCTACCCTATGTGAACAGCCTTAGAGAGTACATACATATGTTTGTGTGTAAATGTTGCGGCAAAGATCGTTGACGTTTTAATCTGATGGTCGATATTTGCGAAAGTCATCCTAATAGGGAAACGGGATTTACAAATGTTGTTGCTCGTTAATTCTTTGTTAGATCTATTTTGTTGTTTGTAGTTGTTCTTCAGCGAGTACAAAAAATGACCAACGTTTAATTAATCAAACAAAAACATAGTTGTCAAAATATATGTTACCTTGGAATGTATGTTGTAAAAGCATCTGACTTTTTCGCAATTTTTTTAGTCCATCTTGTTGTCTTACTCTTATTAGGATATCTCGTTTTAAGTACATTAGTCGCTCTAATTAAAATTCTTTCATTCATCTCGTCACAGTGAACGTAAAAAGTTAGAGAATGCTTGACGGAAGCGAGTGAAGGTAGCAATTATTCATAATTACTGTATAGACATATGAAGGAATACGCCAACTGCATTATTAGGTAACAAATTTTTGTTTGTGTTGCTCTTTTATAATTACGAAACTAACATCAAACGTATTATTATATTAATCAAATTATTGTAGAAAATTCCTTTGAGTAATTCAAAACTGTGTAAATACAATTAAGATCAAATAAAATAGGTTACATACGAGAAATGCCTTTTAAGTTTTTACAAAAAGAATGAAGGAAAAAAGATTAGTAAAAATTGTTTTATTGTTTTCGAAAATATTCGCGATTAAAATGTATACACCTTTGCATTCGAAATTTTCTCATTTTTCTCATTCTCATTTTTCGCATTTCCAAAACATAGTTTTTGATCGACAACTTCTTGAGAAAACAAATATCGCTGCCCACCCATTTCTTTGTTTAATACTCGGGAACAAAAAGAAATTGAGAACAAAAAGAAAAGACGGAAATTGAGACTTTAGTTCGATACTTTTCGTCTTCTACTGTTTGACGTATTTTGTAAGACCTGGTATTGTCGTGATTGTTTTCCCAATTGAATCAATGATTTCTATCGAACAAATTGTATACTATCCTGCATTCACTGTTCTTCGACCCTTCAAAGCTAAGTGTGCTTCATGTCTAGAAAAAAGAAACTCAATATTTTCTTGAATACAGTTCGTGAATGAAGTCGATTTATCACATTGTTACTTAGTTTCCAATTCGTATGAATATATTCAAGTTTTGTGACCAGCTACACTATTGATTTCGAAATTCCTCTATTAAATTTTGAGTATTTACCTGTTCCAATTGATATCACACCTTTTTGCACTTGGATCAAATTATGCGGAATCCACCGGAAACTGGATGTCTGTATTTCACGGTAAGTCATATGCCGAGATTCTTCAATGATGTTCATTATCGATCTTTTTCACCACAACTGATTTTGGTCGACGTTTAGAAACTCTATAATTGACGGAAGCATGCACATGAAAAAATTCAGCAAACTAGTTGTAAACAGTCTTTTCTTCATTACCAAAAATCAAACAAAGTGATTCGAAGTATTCGGCTTTAATCGTAAAAAAATCATCCAACGAAAATCTTAACATAAAAATTAAATTTTTTTTTTTACAAAATTGAAATTTAACACATTTTCTTTTCCACGATAACAAAAATCAAAAGTTTTACGTAAATATTAATTTTATGTCTTAATAGCCCCATTGTAGTAGTTGTTTGTAAAGACTTAACACACTACTTTCGTATGCCCCACGAATACATATAACTGTCTTGAACTTTGCTGAAGACAGAATATTCCATCATTTAACATAATACTGGTGGTAATGCTTTCTATTGTATAAAAATTAATGATACTTTCCCCAATTATTGTCAAGAGGGATTAATGTAATATCGACGATGTTATATTGTTAATTCACTAATGTACTAAATCCATAAAATAATTAAAACAAATAAGAAAAATTGAATTACAATTCACATTTACTAAAATTACAAAGCTCGTGTAGAACATTCACGACTACTGTATGGAATCATTAAGTGCAATTACAATATAAAATTGTATGGTACCATTAAACGCAACATTTGGTATATGCGAATATTAACGTAAATGAATGCGTAATTCTGGAGCATGTCTAAATAAACGATCGCTAAATTACATAGCGCACATTGGTGAATAGCAATACACTTTAATTGAAGTTCCAATTACATTATGAAATCATAGGTAGCTAAGCATTTTCTGCTTATGATATGTTGAACAAAATACAAACATTGCTGCCTATGTATTGTGCAGTAGTATCTACAGTTACTCTACATATGCAAATTTTTTTTAACGTAAAGTAGTTTTCCAAAATATCTCTACTGTTATAGCAAATAATAATTTTTTCGAATTATCTCTGGAAACAGACAGAACAAATCAAAGTTTACATTTGAAAACAGTAGTAAATTTTCCCATAAATGATGCTGAATAAAAGAATCATTTCACAAATTTAAAATGTTCAAGATGTATTTATATCGCCTACTAAAATACAAACGAAAGTATCAATTTTGAATATATTTTATGATAAAAGAATGTTCAGTAAGGAAAGCGTTTAGCACATTCCATTTTATTATATATTGAAAACTGCAATTAGATTCCTCAAATCAATGAGACGTATCTTGTTCTACAAAGCAGTGGCTTGCGAATCGGGGCCGCTTATTTCGAAGTAAAAGGTGTGCACAAAAATTAATGTTGATACAACAGGTAATAATAATAAGTAGTATTGGAATTGTAAGTTTGAATTGTTATTATATTCACTCAACAGGAGAAAAAAGTGAAGATTAGTCAATGGCTTCTTACAGAGTGTGAAATTCAAACAGATAATCAAAGATATATGGATACCCACTACGGCAGTAATACCTGCATCGGTTGTCTGTAGCTGCGCAAAGGTGGCTTCGATGGCAACTACGCAAGGAGAACATGCGCGTCGACTGTAGCTGCACAAAAGAAAAAGAAGCGGTGAAAGACCATATGGTGGTATAATTTATGACAGAGCAATGGCGGAGGCGTTGCTCTACAATTTTCTACAGCTTTTTCGATTGATAGAAACGCAACATAATTTTTTATGAATGCTAAAGTTCCGAAAGTAGTCCGGAGAGAGTGCGCGTCGCGTAAGTGGCGCGCGAACAGGAACATACAATATTAATGCAATTTAATACAAAAAAAAACATACACCGACCATATACCAGACGTATAGCAGCGACGTCAAATATTCTGGGGGTATTCTCCGCATTCAACGATAATGGATATACATAGTTGGTACATGCGCGTTTTAAAAGGAAAAAGCCTGATTTACCAGACCAGTATTCGAAGTTTTCCGTGCACCATGGAAATTTGTACAGGACACTTTCTGGACGTTTTGGAAGCTATACATTTCTCAGCAAGAACATTCATGCTCGGCGCGCCGTTAATTGAATGACTCACGCTGAACAACAACGTTGAACCTGAAGAAACACGGGCTTGTAATAAATTGCGCTACTGAATCCACACTTAAGTAGCAAAAGGCAAACACTACCGCGTTGTAACCCTGGGTGTCAGTTAAGTTAAAAACCATCCTAAACGGCTACTTCCGCAACAGTGTAGAAAATAGCAATAAAAAGATCCTCAAGCTGGTCAGAGGTCAACACAAAGGCCTTAACATATACACTGAAAAGGGAGAAAGAGAGAAAAAGCTCTTATTTTACCATGACAGTAGACCATCCCACCTTCGCAAATCCAGAGAAGATCAGCTACAAATCTGGCCAAATAACGACCCAAAAACTCGAAACCTAAACCTCATGTGACTCAATAAACCAAACAACAACTCCAGAAAGGCCCAAAAAATTCACGAGACATAAGGGAAAAACTGGGCAAAGAGAATAAAGGACTCAAGGGTAAAGACCAAAAGGTGCTGCCTCATAAACACAAGTGTGATGAAGGGATTCAATGTCCAACCCTGACATTGCCATTGTGTTCATTCAAGAGCCATACGTTTACGCAAGTCTAATCACAAGACTATCAACACCAACGGGTAAGTTAACTTACTGTAGGGCCAGCAAAAGTTGAGTAAACTGCGAAATTAAACAATCTAATACGAAGTTAAAAGGTTTATGTATATTAGCTATAGAAATGATACCTTGACTTACAACATTTATGCAAATAAAAATACTATTTATCGGAATATACATAGTAAATTTCACTATCAAATATTTCTTTAATGCTGGGTAATATTGGTTTGGTCGAAGGATGACACCTTGTTCTCGTGTTTCATAAATGACTCTATCAATATCATTTGCAATTAGCATTTGGCATGTTATGCATATAATATAATTCTAAGTTTTCCAAAGAGCACAAAACAAACAAACTTTGAAAGTCGTATATCTATATCAGCTATAAAATAAAAAAAAAGTAAAGTAAATCAGAAAACAATGACCAACATGTTTACAGTGTGCGTCTTACAAAACATAATCTACATCTCCCTGCAGATATTCTTGGTATAAGAATTTATAATAATCCTACTGATTGGCAAACGTTTAGTAACAATAAATTATGAAAGAAAGCTGTGAAGTCCCTTAACCAAATGGGTTCTTAGAAGAGACAAACAATTTTTTATTGAACATTTCTTTGAATTTTTTTTCCTCAATTATAGCATAGTTCATTGTATATGTTTTTTTATTTATTTATATTTATATAATATTTTGTTTTCTCTAATTGTCTAGATACGTGCATCGTGGTCTGAGACAGAAGGTTCCATTATTATTATTTTTAATTTCTTCTCTCCTCTTGTCCACCATATATCCTAATCCCACCAGATTTCGTTGGCTAGCTTTTTCCAGAGATGTTCAGTACTTTTCGTAAACGTTTAGGATGATACTACACCATTTTTAGGTTTTTACGCAACGGCTTATCGGCTCAAAACATAGTATCCCCGTCGTTACAGATTATTGCATTATACAAGATCTTCGTTGACATGTTCTTATGAAAATATTCTGCAATACCTATTGTTATTTTACAGTACAATCGTGGAATATGTAGTACTTCTCTTCCTTTTTTTCAGATGGAAACGTTCAATGCTACTATGCGGGTGGTGCGCCGGATATTTGTCTTTATCGATCTTCTATTCAAACTTCCTAGCTTTGCAGCTGTTCATTTGCTTATGCCAAACCAGTAGCCGATAACTGGGACCCCATGAAAATTTGCCGGTATAGATATTAATTTAATTCGCAGTGGTTGGTTCCTACTTTTACGAGCATCTTTCAGCTTTTATTTTGCTAACTATTGTTCCATTTCTATAGCCTGAAGCACACTCATGTAGCCGTAACACACAATATTTATTCCTTTGGAGATTTCCTTACCGTACTCGTGATGTACTTGTTCATCAGGCGTAGAAGTTTCTTAGTTCTGTCAGTTTCCATTGTTCATTCCAATCCATTGTTAATTTTGTGTTCCACTAATTCTGTATTTGCTCCGTTACTTTTATTCTTATACAAGTAAGTGAATGAACAAAGTGAAAATAATGTAGCTGATGTAGTGAAGATAACAAACAATCAAATAACGAATCGCGAATAGTTCTGCCGAAAAAATATTATTTACAAACTTATATAGCGGTATAATAAAGAAAATGTATGACATGCGATTCACATGCGTAGTTACATTACCAAATTCTTTTGTTGGACGAACACAGCAGATACGTGAGCGCATGTTTTCTAAAGGATATGGCTTATTGCCATAATGCGGGAAAATCTACAGTAATCACCTTAGCAGCAGATTTACTATTAATTATTATTTAAAAGGTTTTCTTAATGGTAAATTGGTAGATAGATACACTATTTAAATTAATAATTAGAATTACAAAATTAGAAAACCATCAACATTGCAAGCTACTAGCCCTCAATTTTCAGCATTTTTACAAATAAAGAATAATATAGAATATCAAAATGCCAGAATTCGAATAATAATTGAAGTTAATTTGAATTCTGCACATATTAAATGAAATTTTGATACTGAATACTTAAATTATAAAATTAAAGATATAACGAGTTAGGGTGTAAGTACACGCATCTCAATTCATATCCCACCATACATAACATATAAATTAAGAGTTTCAAATAAGTAAGAAATTGTTTAGGTTTACCAAGACTTACAAAAGTACACTACTCTACATTGCCGATACTTCCCATATATTAATACCAAGAATAAGATAAACCTAACATTCGTGTTTTATCCGCCTTTGTTCTCTTTATTGATAATTGTAGGAATTGAAAGGAAAGTATTAAAAATATTGAAAATGCGTAAAAGAGAAGAAGCACACCTTGTCTGAGAAGAAACACGTATTTATGGCAATTTTCAGACTTTTAATGATAAATAAACTAAGTGTTTAGTTTGCGATAAAAGTTTACTATCCTGGAAACCATATATGTATATGTAAGAACCAATTAAAGCGCAACACACAAATTTGAAAAAAACCGGAAGGAGACCGTATAAAGAATTTCTAGGTGATTTAAGGATAATATTAAGTGCGTCCAATGTATCGTTTGCAAAAATCGGAAGAAGTTTTGAAAGAAATCCAAAGTGGGAACTACAAAATCTACGCTACGTAGGTATTTGCCGTCGGTGCGCGAGAAGATTAAGAATTATGTGGAAACCGTAGTAAAAAATGAACGGTTGTCGTCAACTATAGATAAAACTACAGACATTAAAAAAAAAATTCGTAGTATCGATTATAGCACAGACAATGGTCTCGAAAAGACCGTCACACCCTTATTTGCCAGCCTGCAAAAGATAGCTAAGATGTACTGTTCATAATGTATTAGTTAGCACTAAACAACACCTTCTATCCCCTGCAACATTACTTCCATCGTTGTTTGCCATATGGCTAGTGCTGATTCCACGCCATACATTAATCGCGTTGGCTGGAGTAGTCCTAAACTGGTGTTCAATCTGAGATATTCTCTATCGTCGGGGTGAACCTTCAAATGTAAATATACCTGTTTCACATCTGTATTTGTAATTTTTTTTCCACTTTGCAAATAACTCGTCTACCGTCGGTAATGGATAGTCATCCACAACCAAGTTGGAATTTAATTTAGGCTTGCAGTCGCCGTAGTTCAAATTGAGCCATTTGCTTTTACGACAGGCACAATGGCTGTCGCCCAGGTACTGGCGTTTACAAGTTCTAGTAGCTCCTGATCTTGTAGTGACTTCAGTTCCCCCTTCCCCTATCTTGGAACTGGTCTACTCTTTACAAATACAGGCTAGGCATTAGGTTTCACTCTTAACTGGGCTTGTATTCCCTTTATCTTTCCAATATTATTTTCAAATAACGGTTTATATTTAGCAAGAGCTACATCGATATTATTAAACCGTTCATTACTCATTTATCTCAATTGGGAGTGCTAGGTCTAAATTTAACTTCTGTATCCACTCACGACCTAGTAGTGGGTGATTATCTGAATTGACTATATATAAATGTAGAGGATATCTTTTTAACTTGTAAGTAACGTTAACAGTAGCATAGCCAAAAACATCTAACTTGGTTCCGCAATAAATGGTTAATTGTAATTACCTCAACATTGGGAAAGTAGTTTTCGATTAAAGTAACCGCACCTATACGATTTATTGGATACGCAGCTGTATCCAATTCAAACTTGATTCGAGTACTTTCTACCACCGCTGTACACCAAAATTTCTTTCGCAACTCAGGCTCCCCATCGCCAACATCTAATTTGTACAAATGCACCACTTCATCCGCTGCATTTTCAGAAACTCCACCTGTATCTGAAACAGTAGCTAGTTGATTTTTGCCATTTGTTTTCTTAGATAAACACATATTCAGTAAATGTCCTCTTTTGCACAAAAATTACATTTAGTTTTTACATTATTTATTTTCTTCTCGCTGGTCTCCTTATGTTGCCTTTGGCTTTTCTTCTTACCTTTATGGGTAACCACGTTCACTACATTTGTCACTGCTTTAGTTGCGCCTTCCATCTGGCTCCACTGTACCTCCGTAGCTTCGTAGGCTCTGGCAATTTCACCGACTTCCTTTGATTTAATATCTCTTTTTTCTAGTAACATTCCTACGTAATTGTGAAGAACAGCATTTTTCGATTGCCTGATCACGAAATTGATATTCTACATCTTGGTAATTACACAACTTGCTTTGCTTCCTCAATTTCGTAATAAACTGTTTACCCATTTCATTTGGTCCTTGCTTAAAGTTCTAAATATATATCTTTCATATACAGCATTTACTTTGGGTAAAAAATACGCACTCAGTGCATCTGTCGTAACCTTATAAAGATCTTCGGATGTGATATCTTCAGAAGCAGGAAGTATGAAGACTATATTTTGTACCTAACTATCAGCTACATGTAATAGTAAATTCTTCTTCCTTATGTGATCTCTAATATCTTTGGCACTTAAGAATATTTCAAAACTACAGCTCCATTTCTTCCATTTGGCACCAAGGTTGACTGTATCCTCATTGCAATTAAACGATGGTAACGTTAATTGCTCCATTTCTGTTGTCATCCTCGTCGCACGTTGTTGTATCGGCAAGGGATTAGGTTCGTAGGTGAAGGTGAGTATCGCAGGTAAATATTCTTATAAATATACGTCAGCATTGTATGTCATCCTTTTTTTACACTACTGTCAATATCTTCTCCTAACTTACCTACATACAACAGTTATAGTTTCATTTAAGTTTCGAATCTTTTCGTTTAGTTCTTTATTATTTATATTTTAACAATTTGAGATTTTGGTTTGGTTATCAATCTCTACTTTTGACAATGCGTCCGCGTTTTTCACTTAATTTACTCTTTTTATAAATCAGGTTATAGTCGTATTCTGCTTTTTTTCCTTGTTACTGTTCGTGATATACAGGTCGGAAGTGTCCAATATTACTTTGTGATAATATAGGGCTTACTGCTACATTACTCGCATCTGTTGTGACAATGAAAAGTTGCGTAAATTCGGGATATTTTAAAATTAGTTCACTAGAAAGGATATTTTAACAAATTTGAAATATTTTTTTCTATTCTTCTAATAATTCCACTTTTGCAAAATATGGCCTAATGTAATAAGCCTAAAAATATTTTTTTCCCTTTTTGAGTTTTTGGAATCAAGTATTTTTAATAACTTTTATTTTATCAGGATTGGGTTTTTTCGTGAAAATTCGCATTTATCAAGGAAATTCTCATGTTGGCCTCTCTTTGGTCGAAGAGCTTCCTCAGCTTTTGGAGATCTTCAATCCTCTCAAAATAGGACCCATTACGCATTGATGTTCTTAATTTGTTTGGGATATTCCATATATTCGCGAAGTAAATTTTGTCTGTTATTTGCTAAAGTTACTGTATATACTTCAAATTGGGATGCGGCTAAAAGGATATTCTCTCATAGAGCCGATATTGGAAAGTTTGCCGCTTGCTTTTGTGATTCAAGGGAATGGTTCCGTACCTTCGTCCCATATCAGTTGATATTCATATTCATGGTTTCGATAATGTCGATTTTGGAATCAATGATGATTTCGATTTTGATATCTTCGATCTTGAAATTAATGTCAATTGGTTGTTAATCGATGATTGATGCTTGCTGATGGTTGGTTGTTGATTGGAATTGTTATATCATATTTCTTTCTTCGATTTGTTTCAGTAGAATTTCATAACAGTAATAAACAAGCGATTAAATTTAAAAGTTTCCTATGTGAAGATAATAAGGTAAGGATTATGAAGAAAACTAAGCAAAAGTTTTTCAAGCTAAATAAAGATTAACATTGTTTCCTGTATACAACTAACATATATATATTAGAACAAGATTAACCTTGAACGTGTGCTAAAGATTATGAAAATCCTATAAATTAACTAGTATCAAAAGTTGGGAAAAGACTAAAACTTATAAAACGATAAGAAAGTTTGTCCTAAAATGAAATGAAACTCACAATCATCAAAAAAGTAGACCGTGAATGTTATATTTATTGTACGTATACATAATAGACATAAAACCACGTTAATAATCAACATGTATTCTAGATTTTGCTCAATTTGGCGCATGCGTCCTTGTTCATATAACGAAACACGGTTATCTTATGGCATAGTATGTAACATACGTTTTGCGTATATTGCATACTATGCCAATTACTATTCCATCAACTACAGATGCCATTAGTATGTATAGATTATTATGTATAGATTTAAGGTGGCAAAAGGTTCCTTACTTTTTTCCAGCTTCAAAAAATTGTTGTTGGACTTCATTGACTTCATTTCTCTTTTTCTTGAAAGGTATGTCTAGCGATGTACAGATACGAAGTATTGAATAAATCCGCATATTTTTGTTAATTTGTCTATGGTTAACGATACGACACGTTAACGATTTAACGATATCGTACATAAGTTTATTTTATATTGCACTAAAATACATTTCAAAGAAACCTAACAAAGCCCGCATCTGAAATATTCTATTCATTTACCAAAAACAAAACGGATCGGCTCGGCTCATTCGCGCCCATAATTTGAACACTACTGGAAAAAAAATCAATAATCTCAAAATGTTATTTCGCTATCTTTTACGCGAAATAAACTAAACGATAGAAGCAAAATTGATAATTTTTAGTTCTTAGGCATATTTTAAAAACCTCTTACTCGTAAAAGTAAGATCTTTATTACCTACAACTAGTGACATCCCAATGATGAATTTACTAATTAGGGCAATCTATCTGCCTTATATTGTTGTACCATGTAAAAACAAAAATTAGTGCGAGACTTTCTATTTAATTGCATTTTTAAATTTAAAAGTACTTAAAACGCTTCGTGATGATTGTATTTTCTCGATCAGAAAGTAGTTGGCGCTTTTTTCATGATCATTTATACGATGTTTGTGTACTATTTCCAACTTTTATAACATTTTTATAATATAATTTCTATCCTCCATTAATCTAATGCGCGTATATACAATGATCCAGACAGCTACGACTTGGCGAAAACGCGAACATTCATCGACCGCGAGATCGACGAAGATTCGAACAATAGATTTCATGCACGCGCTAATCCTGTTTACAGGGAGGGCATGAAGGCGTGGAAGAGGAGAGGCATATCAAGAAAGGAGACGAAGCGGCGGCCGTGCTAGTAACAAGAAGGAGGCATTAACGGAACAACGGCAGCCGCAACTAAGGAGTCTGCTCTAGACAGGGTATATGCGACGAGCACATTTATCATCATCACTGTACGGACAGGCAGAGTCGACCCCCGTAGTACACTCACACACACATATATACAACTATTATATAGTGTGGGATTAATAGCCAAGTGTGCCCTAAGAAGTATTAGCGCAATCTATTAATATTCGCTGCTGCCCGTATTATTATACTTTACATCCTTCCTACACAGGATATAAAATTATTAATGTAAAGATTAAAATAATTATAGAATTAAAAACTAATATCTTTGCATTTTTTTCATTTCAAAAAAGCGCAGCTTTATGTGAATAATATGGTTTTAAGAGTGAAATTTTGCATTTTCAAATTACAATTTATTGTACAGAAGGACGCAAATTTTGTTATAATTTTGCAATATCGAGTTAAGTTCAGCAAAATGTTTTGAATTATAGTATTTTTTAATTCTAATCAAATACGACCACAAATTGAATACTAAAAATACCTTTTATTCGGTATTAAAGATTTTTAGACTCTTATAAGAGAACCTTGTAGCACTCCAAACAGGATGGACCTTCTCAAACAACACGGCCTCTTCATTTTTAACTGACAAATATGGTAATATTTGTGACATAAATTTTTCGCCAACATCAAACCGACTCCAAAGCGTATCAAAGGCCCTCTGGATATACATATAGGACCACCGTCAAAACCATATTCCGTAACCGACACAAAATCCAAACTGTTCATCAGAAATAGTTCATTATTACACAATTCACCTCTTCAATGAATAGGGTGACTGTCTGCTGTAGTTTTGTGAGAAAAGATAATAGAACTTGGGCCGATAGTTCTAACAGTATGATCGGACCTTAATTGGTTTTCAATTAAATTAAATGGTCATCACTAGAGAAGACAAAGTCAGGTGAAATTATTCCTTTTTTGCAGCAACTAGATAGACTCGTGTCTATTTGCCTCACGAGAATGGATTCATGTTGCCTACTGGTCTTCCCGAGAGTCGACAAAACATAAGTCTGTTTAGTCTCTGCAAAAAAGTAATAATTTCACCCGCCTTTGTTCTCTCTAGTCGTCACGATTGCATGCTTTCATGTAACAAGCAAGTAACATAGGAGAACAGTGCTAAAAATCAGTAATGAGCCAGATGGAAGGGACTTAAATGCCCTGTCAGTAATGCCATCGTATCCAGCGGTTTTATTATTAGAGATATGTTTAATGAGAAATCCTAACTCCCCTATGGTGGTATCGGTCAGCGTCTTGATGGTCTCCTAACTGTCAGAGCAATAACAACCGTCCTCGAAATCATTACCACAGCTCTCATCTGCGCGTGAACGGAGCATATGCGCTCTAGAAAACGCTTTTCACCGTTCATGTATACCGTTTTTATTTAGCCATAGATGGGTTGAATTGATTGCTTATCACTCTTCTTTAGTGCTTCAGTCAGTTTCCATATTGAAGAAATGGAGAAAAATTGCACCATTTCTTGCCATAATTGCTTTCTATATTCAGCCAACATATATTTGATGCATTTTAAACAAAGAAAAGCACACATACCACTGAATAGTGATATACGTGCTTTTTCTCTCAAATCTACTAGAGCGTTTAATTTCTGGCAGTAAGTGATAAGCGTTAACATTGATGCAGTTAATACATTAGAGTGTCTTAGCAGCGGCCTCCAACGCTTCATCAGACAAGATTTTGTACCGCAACGACTTACATCTAGGTGACTTCCCCATTGAGTAACTCTTAACCAATCCCTGACACAGCAACCACAGAAATCTTAACAACAAGACCATTAGTTAAACACCTGGACAAACTCAAGTGAAACTCCAAAGTAAATAGGCCCACAGGAGGGAATACACTTAATGCTCTGTGGCAAAACCTAGTCTGGACAACATAATATCATAATCTAGTCCGCTTTCTGGGTAAACTCCATCAATTTTGAGTAACAAGTACTTTAAGAAAAGCATTTGTACGAATTCAATATTATTTACGTGAGTTTGGTAAATTGGAGACCAAACCAACGATGCCTATTCCAATTTAGATCTAATATAACTATAATAAAGCAGTATTAAGCATCTGGTATTATTAAAATCACGGCTTCTACACATAAAACCAAATGTCCGGCATGCGCTCTCAATTGTTGGTTGCATCTATATAATTGACAAAAGTAAGTTTATTGTTGAAGGTTACACCCAAATCCTTAATAGTTGGAAATCGTTGGTGATTTCTACCGTTTAACTTGTACATAGAGTCTATTACTTCTCGTATATGACACAGTTTTACACTTATTAACGTTGAGTTTCAAATGATTGTAGCCATACCAATCATTAACTGATGATATATCTTTTTGTAGTATAAAGCAATCTTCAAAAGATCTCACTTCTCTAAATATTTTGAAATCATCAGCAAAAATTAAGCGCTCACTATTAATGAAGTCAGTAATGTCATTTATAAACATTTATAAACAAAACTGGACCAAGATTCGACTCTCTCCAGAGGACGGATAAAATTTGTTCGATCTCACTTGGCAGTATTTCACAAATTGTTGTCTCCCAATTAAGGATGGTCTAAGTAGTGTAAGCAATGAAGGTGAAAAACCAATAGCTTCTAATTTCAAAGTAATACATAGTTTACTTGGTCAAATGAAAAATTGAAAATCAGTGTAATTGTATCAACTCGGCTCTGTCTGTCAAAGGCTTCCGACACAAGCTGAGCAAAACAGCTTAAGCTCGTAACTGTAGAACGTTTGGCCACAAATCCATGTTGATTGGATGGAATCAAGCCTTTAACTGCATTATAGACATGGTTATATTATAATCATAGATATAGGAAAGTGTGTGAATCGGTGATTCTGAAACCCCAAACAGAGCATTTATAGTTGAGGTCAGGAACAACCATGACGAATATTATCCACCGAACGACAAAACGCCAGATATTCCTCCGGCATAAAATTCCTGCCAGGCGGTAACAAGTATTAATTAGTTTGCATTGTAGATCCGCGCTCGCAATAGTTTTGATGTGCCTTCGCGTCTGCCTGACAAGCTGTCCGACCCGTAAACAATAAAGTTTAAGATTTTTAATTCGTTGGAAGATCTTAGTCATATGACTATGAAAAACTAAACATCATTGTGATAACAACTCCACCAGTTTGATATGCCAGCGGTCATTCTAGTTGTTATTTGGAAATTTGAAGTTGAAGTTTGGAATTTATGTCTTGTGAACCAAATTACTCTGATTAATCTTCAATAGCTTTTTTATAATGACTTTCTATTCGCTCTAATTAAGAGGATCAAAAAAAATATATAGTAAAGTGTAGGTTTGGAGGTACCAAATTGTACAAACACAGCAAATTAAAGTAGAAATACCAGGTATCTCAAATGTTGTTGTACAGACAGTTATTTAATTGGATAGAAGATTATCTTTTAGAATAAAGATCTGGGGTAGGAAATTTAGGAAAAGATGGAGATGAATCTTATGACATTAGTAGAGAGTGTACAAATTACCTATTAGCAAAGCACAATTTTTATCAAATATTCTGACTCTTTATTTTTCATTTGTCAACCACGTGTTACTTAAACAATTAAACATTTCATTTGGCCAGTACATATACACGGTAATTTCTGAATACAAAAATTAAGACTGTAAAAATATAAACTGGACAAGGCACGGACGAGTAAAATACAGCAGAATAAAGACACGAGACTGGTCACTTACGATTATTAAGAATTTATGAGATGGCAGATTTTGTTTTTATTTTATGATGAATTACTCACACACAGAATTTTTTGATCAAATAACTTTAGTAAACCAAAGCACGTTCAAAATGTAAGCTTAACAACACAATTAAACCCAAATCTGCATATATTTGTAAATACTCTGTATATTATTTTATACAGGTGGCGCAGGGGAACGGGAAATTTTGAACGTTACAGTTATCAGCACTGTAGAGCCGGCAGTTCGTAACGTCACACAATTGTTGTGACGCATTGTCATTTAGTAATCATGGATCGTTGGACTGGTGTGGAAAGTGCAGTATCTGTGTGAGATCGTTTTATAAAAATGGTGGTAGTGCGACTGCCGCGCAAAGAATATTTCGACAGCATTACCAGCTTCGACGTCACAAACAACACAAACATTGAGGCTGTTAGAGCTGCAATCGAGAGAAGTCCTCACAGCTCCGTTCGACAGCATGCATCTACGCTAGGGATTAAGCGACGAAGCTTACAAAGAATATTGCACGAATTACATTTCCACCCTATAAGTTGCAGATTGTGCAACAATTACATGAACGAGACCCAGCGTCACGTATGGAGTTTAGTAGGCAGATATTGGCTAAAATTAACGAGGACGCGAATTTCGTTGGTAACATATGGATATCAGATGAAGCCCATTTCCACCTGACCGGTTTCGTAAACAAACAGAATTTTCGTTATTGGCCCCAGGACAATTCTTGTGAGTTACACCAGCGACCACTACATAGCGACAAAGTCACAATATGGTGTGCTGTATCATGTCATAGTGTTATCGGCCCTTATTTTTTTGCACGTCAGGATGGTAGTGCAGCGACAGTAACATCCGCTCGATATGTTGAAATGCTTCAAACATTTTTTACACCGAGACTATACGAGCTTAATCTTAACATGGAAAACATGTGGTTTCAGCAGGACGGACCCACGTCACACACTGCTCGACATCCGATGGCAGCAGTTCGTCAATTGTTTGGAAGACGCTTTATTTCACGTAACGGTGACATTGAACGGCCTGCGAGATCCCCTGATCTTAGTGTGTACGACTTCTTCCTGTGGGGGTATCTTAAAGGCAAGGTGTACCGTACACGACCTGCAACAATCCATGAACTGAAGGAGAACATTCAACAAGAAATCACTGCCATTCCCCAAGATTTGCTACACCGCACATTCCAGAGTTTTCATAACAGGCTGTTAGAGTGTGAACGCCGAATGGGAGGACATCTTTCTAACGTAAAGATCTTCGTCTACGTCTTCTTACGTAAATTATACGTAGTTAAAATCTAAATATCAAAGATGATAAAAGTAATAATAGGTAACAGATGTTGTTCAAATCGCGAAAAATCGCTCAAAATCGCTTAACGGATATAATATCCGTCGCATAATCCCAAAAGACAAAATTGAGGAGTGTCAGGTCAAGAGATCGAATTGGCCATCTTAAAGGGCCTGCATTACCAATTTAGGAATTTTAAAATTGCTGCCCTTTCCGTAGGTGACATTTCCTCTAAAAGTTCCAGCAAGTCTTGAGTTGAAAAATGAAGATGTCTTACACTCATTAAAGTATTACTATAAAAGTATACGGCCGTTGAACAGTCCACATTTGCGCCCAAGATTGTTTGATAATTTATTTTCCTAATCTATTTTTAATCTTCAACCGACTGCCGATTATTATAAAAACGAGGCTCATTACTCCATAAAGTTCTATCTAAGAAATCTTGTATCAAGCTTATGCACTTTGAATGGACGATATTTTTTTTCTTTCACATTTCTCTGTATTGACACCTGATTTGTTCGCTACATTTCTCATGGAAACATTAGGATTAATACCAACATATACAACATATACATAATATTTTCTTAATTTCTCACATAATTCGCATGACGCATATGCTTCAATCGTGAAGGAAATAAAACAGTTCTTAATCTATTGAAAATTTCTAAGACAAGGTATCCGATGTCTTAGAAATTTTGTTCTATCGAATTTCCTCTAAACCATCATACTCCTTATAAAAGGAACCATATCGAATTATTCAGTAGTATTGAAAGTATCGTTTTCCCTAAAGAAAGCTAATTAGATAATAGCTGAAATATAATACCTAAGTGACAGATGCAGTTGGTCTGACAGTGGTGAATATAGGTACTTATTTTCCTGCTCTATGTTCGGCGAGTCTCTACAAAAATGTTCAGCTGAGGTGTGTTTGTTGACTCCCAGTAGTATAAATAGTAGTATATAGCTGTAAAACGAAAAACAATTCGTTAGTTAGAGTTCGTATAACTTGTTAAAAGACAGGGTGTGCTATTTTAAGAAAATTCATTAAGCTATTTTTGGTTAATATTACAAGTTGCATTATATTGTTTGTGCAACAAAATTAGAGACATTCGATAAAATAAGAAACCTGATTTTTAACTCGAATATTTAAATATTTGTTTTAATAACAGGTATTATTAAACAGGTAGTCATCATTTCAAATAATTAACATAAAACTAAATATAATTCTTTAAAGTATGATTTTTTCAGATATGTAATTGCATACTTCTTCCGATAAAGTACATAAATAAAGCGAACGTTCTTCACGAAATTCACGAACGCATGGTTAACGAAATTACTTTTTTAATTCTGCAATTTGACCGCGAGGCACATAAGCGAACATTCAGCAACGTACGATTCCCTTTCATAAACTTTGATCTTTTTATTGTGCTTTCATTTTACAATGCGTTTGTTGCAAACGCATTGTCCAATCTTCAGCCCATTGTCTCAGATCTTAATAAATCGTTTTGGCAGTGTAACATGCATATGTACAATAAGGTACTAGATCATCATTTACTATACTTCCATGTAAAAGTAATTGTATATGCACAGAAAGTACCACCAAAACCTATGGATATCTAGAAAACAAAACAATTTGTCAAATTACGTTAGCAATTTCCGTTATGCAATGGGATCCAATTTAACTAAAACATATAAGCACGTCTGTCCCTTTTAATTTTAGCGAAGGTCCGGTATCAGCTTGCTTATTGCAGGTGGGAAGATCGTATCTCGAAACAACTTGAAGTTTATGAAACCGAAGTGCTAACGGTGAGATAAATTTTAAACAGGGAAACAATGTTCCTACAATCGCATACACGCGTTTGAAAAATGTATTAACAGTAAATAATCAATAGTTATTCCATGTGAGTAAGGTTGGAAATAAAAAAGTAGATTCTTTTTCCCTCAAATTCTTTAATTTAATTAAATAGTGTAACCGGTTTCGTGCTCAAAATGAAAATCATCAGACTAAAAGTTTTGAAACAATAAAAAGCTTTAGTCAAATATTGTAATTATTGAACTGTACGGTACTATTAATTAAACTGAACCTATGGAAGACCACCAATCCAAAACAAACTTGTTTAAATAAAATTAGTTGAAAAATCAATTATAAATAGTATAAATAAAGTTACAAATTAAAACTTCAGAGTTCATTTTAAAATGTTTAAAATTAAGATACTATGTACCTTGAGCAAAGGCCAAATAGAACAAGTCAGAGGGCAGGAAATTGGCTACAAAAATGACCAGATCATTCAAATCTCCCGGCGTGGACGGAATTTGCCCAGTGTTACTACAAATGGGAACTGAGGTGCTAGTACCTCACCTGAGAAATATTTTCAAAGGCTATTTAGCATGACGATATATGCCAGCTCAATGGCGTACGACAAAAGTCATATTCATGTTACAAAGCGGAAAGGGGTTTTGATCTAATATAGAAACCTTAACCGTTTTTCTACTAAAGACGTTGGAGCGGCTAAGGGACAAGCATATTAGAGACAAGGTACTGACAACACAGTCACCCAGCGATGGTCAATACGCATAGACTTAGCGCTAGATAACCTAAATCAATTAAAATCTAAGTCAATAGAAGACGAAGAGATAGCAATGTCTGCCTTTCTAGACATTGAGGGGGCACTTAATAATGCTATCACAAGCTCTCTTGTAGAGTCAGTCAGTAAAAAAAAGCACCTTCGCGACCCTGCTGCGGAATATGGGGCTGCCTTGAAAAAAATTAATCTATTACTGAAAACTTCAAGAGACACTCAGTCGAATACAATTGAGTCACCCCTTTAGCGTGGAAGACGTTCAAGTTGTCTGCTAAAGAAACAGGAGTAAACATCTCAAAAACTAAAACAGATTATCGCGATATTTAATTTTTTTGGTTGAAATATTGCGCACTGAACCGTGGAAGTTGTAGTATGCGGTACTATAGCATATGACAATAGCTCCTAGTTAGCGTCCATGCGAGACACTAGGAACGCCCAGCGTTAGGTTAATGAAGCTCGAAAACCGTCTTCCACAGTAGAATAATGCCACCTAGCCCCAGAACTTCTCAAAACTTATTCGAAAAAATAAGCGTCAATATGTTGACATAGTCGCCTAAATTTTCTGACCTCTCGCCCATCAAGCACGTATGGAACATTACGAGGAAAAGACTGAGGAACTTGGCGAATCCTTCGCAAACACTGGAAACACTCCGACATGAATTGCAGGTTGCTTGGGACACCATACCTCAAGAGTACATCACTTATAACTAGAGAGGACAAAAGCAAATGAATTCATACCTGTTTTGTAGCGAGTAGACAGACTCGTGTTTTGTTGACTCTCGGGGAAACCAGTAGGGAACACGAACCCTTTCTGATGAGACGAATATACACAAGTCTGTCTAATCGCTGCAAAAAAGGTATAATTTCACTCGCTTTTGTCCTCTCTATTTATAACCTTTGAATAATTGTACGTTTCTACCAAGTTTGGTAACAAACTGCGCATCCCTTTTTGGTGTTGCAATTTCCATTTCGTGCAGTATATTACTCATACCTGCTATTGCCTATTTTATGTTTGAAAATTCATAAATTCTTTCTTCTTAGCCGCTTTTTGGTATTTATTTTAGAAAAACGAACATCTAGAATCTAGAAAAGAATTTCCTATAAAAAAATCTGTTGTTTGAACTTACAGCTACAAATACACCTATCGCAAATCTTTAGTTACCAATTTGTCTGATATAGTACACTTACACTGAAAATTACAAATTATTAAGATGAAGCGAAACCAATCATCACAGACACGAAGTGCAAACTATTTCTTTAAAATTTTAAAATTTATTGGGAATCTTAAACCTTAAATTACGAACGTTCGAAGTCGAACCGGCATCGACATTGACGGAACATGTGTCATTACTATTACAGCAAGAAACGCATTTGCTAGTTTCAGACGCTATTTCGTTAACAGAACAGCTGTCATTGGAATTACTAGTCCTTTATTTGTTTTATATTAATTTACGTTCCTGCGACAATTTAAGCTATATTAAGCTACGTATGGAAGTCACTAAGTATGTGCATTGTACGGGTTCTTATTGTATACATTATTAATTTAAAACATTATTTTCATATGTGATTTATGAATGAATTTAGAATGAAAGAGCCTCCATATATACATATCTGAATATCATTGGGATATTAACGTTAGAATTGGTAGTAACTATGTAAGTATTCTTATATTTTTATTTAGTAATTAATTTAAGCTATTTAGAAATACATTACTTGAAAAAATAGGTTTGAGGCAATTCACAAGAAAAGAACAAATTAAAAAAAAATGTATAACAACATACATATAACATATATATATCTGTTATATATACCGCGAAGTGCATTGACTGCTTAACTGCACCCAGAGATGGCGCGAGAGATGCACCCAACATAAGAGTGATAGTAGAATAAAAACCAAAAAGTGTGCTTTAGCCAATCATATCAATCACTGAAAACACAAAGTGGATATTAAGCAAGTAAAAATTTTGAACAAGTGAAAATCTCGCCATTTATAAAATCAACAATAACATAAATACAAAGGAGCAGTTAACCGCTTGACTAAGACCATATAAACATGTTCTACAAAATTTCAAAATTACTCTAAATACAACAACGGCACCATATACTGATCCTAATTAATGGCCCGACAGTTTTTGCTGTTTTCAGTCACCGTTGCTCCTTTTGCTGTTATCATATCACTTCACAATAAAATTGATGTCTACATTTCCGCCCATACACCACCAAAACAGAACACCAATTTGAACCCTGTGCATCGATAGGTGTGCTTTACAAAGACAAAATTGTATATATAATAACAATGTTTTGAAGTGTAGCGCATTGTCTTCTTTCTTGCAATAGTTTTTCCAAGGAAAAGTTTATAAGTTGACCGTTGCCGAATGTGAGTAACTGTCTTTCTTACATAATGTTCTCTGACACAATGTGAACTTAATTAAAAATAGGTCTGATGAAGTGACAAAAATTAGATACCGAAACGTTAGGCACTAAAATTGGAAAAAATAAAATAAAACCATATTCTGTGGAAAGAACCTTCCAACAGTATTTTCTTTTCTTTAATTTCCAGTACAAGGAATCATCAACAAGCAACTAATTGCCTTCGCAATCAATAGTATAATAGTAGTGTTATGCGTACAGAAATATCTTATTTTAAATTTTGTCTGTATATATCTCACCAAACATTAATAAATTCATACTGGATCTTAAATAAATGTAACGTAAAATTTGTCGAAGTAATTAATAAATCTTGAGAATCAAGATCCGCACGCTGTCGAAAATTAAAAAAAGAACTAGTCTGTGGTATCGCATTTCGCGAAATATCTTGATAATTGTTGATATAAGAAACTTTTAACACAAAAACCCATACATCCATTTACAAATATTCAAAATTATATTGAAACTTACGAAGTAACCAAAACAAATTGCAAAAACGTAAAATACCTCTAAAACGGTAACCGATAGGTAAGAAAATGTTTTACAAAATTGGCTTTACAATGCCTAATAAAATCTAATAATGCAACTAACAACACAGGTATTTATCTATACTATTAAAGTTGGCCATGACTTCCGATGTAAGTGGAAGCGCGACGTTGATAAAGTTATTTCTTCTAAATACATCATAGTTAACTATGTTTAACCCCGAAGTTTCAAAATAGAGATATCGTTGCAAATTCAAGAACTCTTAATGAACGGGTTCCGTGAATCATCCTATATAACATGACCTTAAAAGTGAAATAGTTCTCAAGCTGTGTCATTGCCACCTTTTCAGATTTATTATGGATCCTCTTGTGTTAAATCCCTTTCATTAGCTTTGCCTTGTGAGTGATCCTTCTGTATAGATTTTGGCTTTGCATTGCTGGTCTTATGTCGCTTCTTCATCCTGACAGAATCTGCATGTTTCTGTCAGTGCTAGATTGCTCACGTACCATTAGGATTTAACACATTGTCATTAAGCCCACTACTGTTTTAACAAAGTTTGTGTACTTTCTTGATAGGCTTGCTGTAATCTTGGGACTGTGTTGAATGAGAAATTGACCAACTAAGCTTGAGATTCCTTATTTTTCAATGTTTTAGTTGCTTGAATGAGTGTCATACGCATTCTTGATAGTTGAAGTCGACTTTGATGTTCCCCCTATGGTCCCTATGGCTTGGTATCCAAACAATGGTCGCTTTAGCTGCGTTATCCTCTTTGTTTATCGTACTCATACAGTTTCAATTTTGTGAGAAGTACAGCGCATTGAGCATTGTTTGACTGTTGAATAAGTATCAACAGATATGTATATAATTAGTTTCTTGCTTGTCAATCTCTTCCATCGGCGCCAGCACTGTATCTATTTCGACGTTTCGACTTAGACTTAATGACCACTATCTACAAACTAGTTGAATTCGATTTTAATGCTAGGCCCTTTTTTTCATTATTCTCTGTCTGATACTAACGTTTTATAGGTTTCATGAAAATTGCACATGAGGCTATCAGCGTCACTGTGTCTACCTATAATCGATGCTATATTAAACCGCTTCAATAGCTTTAGTTACGGGAAGTAGATCATTAGTCCGCAAGTTAATCTAGATTCCCCTTGAACATAGATATGTAGTAGTTGTAGAATATCAGGGCAGTTGTGACGTGGTTTTAATGGCGCCCGTGATACTCAAGCAGCCTAGTCTTTGTATGTTACTTAATGGCCCCATTCGTAATGCCTTTGACCGCCATACCGCCGAACCTTATGTTATAGTTGATTTGATGATCTTCGTGTATAATCATAATGTAATTTTTTGAATTGGGCCCCACACAACAATTGCAGAGCTTTAATAATTTTATTTATATGATAGTTCCATGTACTTCCAGGTACTTGATTTCATTGATGAATGGGATGGTCAGCCCTTCTAATATAATTGATATTAATAGCATTGAATTAATCGTTTCTCTGTGAAAACTTGCGTCTTTTGATCCTTTGGGCACATTACAATCCTTCTGAAGGTATCCCAGTAGACTTGCTCCGTACTCTTACTGCTAGATCATCTGCATATCCTAAGCGGTTGAGAGTTTAATCCTGAGATCGCCAACCAAGAAGTCGCGTATTTCTGCTTACATTATTATTACAAAAATAAATTATGTAATAATAAGCAAAAAAGAAGCAAATTTGCATTTAAATACAGGGTCTCATAGAAACAACACCGTTAGTCGTATATTTGTATGTAGGCTCAAAGTTTGCTTATTGCTTACTATGTTCAAGAGGGCGAACCTTTAGAAAATACCGACATATCTTTTCATTTACGTTGAAATTGAACACAAACAGAATTATCTTCATCGAAATACGACTAGAACCCATGTTCCATTTAACATTTCTCTAGAATCTCCATAAATTTAAATAATCCTATTTGCCAATTTCGTTTGCGTATATAAAAACCATATTACGAAATGTGCAATATACTAGGAAGTTTGCTAATATTACTACCTGTTCCGTAGAATACTGGTTGAAGCGACTCCCTTATCTTTTAAATATAACAACTTTTCACTCAGACATTCATAATATTAACATTCGAAATAAGTTCTGAGAGCTCTCTCGAAACTTCACTGTTTGAATCCTGCTTCATATTCTGTACCTACTTTCACTATAATCGACTGTCTAAATCTTAAAAGATTTAAAAATCATTAGATGTTCGAACATTTAGATGTGCACTACGCAGCTTTTTTCATTCTTTGTCTTTCTTTTTGCTAATAAATGGAACACATATTTTTATAATTCTCCTCTACCAATATATATTGCCAATTTTAGGTTTAAGTTAATTTAGACAAATAGACCTTCCTTAATTGTGTTGCCGTTTACCTACCTCTTGAGATTTCCCCTAATTGGTAAAAATTGTATTAGTTTATTTGTTTTGCTGGGTTTTGCTTCTGTAAGGAAGATCAAGACGATGTTAATGTATTTATTTACTTGCTCATATATTCAACCTCGGTTACATCACCAGTATCAAAGAAAGTATACAAATAAAATTACGTTTTCCTTCTGTGTAGTTGACTTATACAATTATATATACAAATTCAGCGTGACAGCCTTAACTCCTAGGCTTACCACTGAAGCACAAATATCGTTGACAATGTTTAATTACAACTAATAGTAAAAAACTCACTTCGTATAGTGATCTTTAATTGTAAACTCTAAAATTAGTAAATTACATTACTTTTATGAACGTTCATAAGATCAATTGCACTTTACTACTTCATTTACGCTTGTTAACATACCAGCTGTAAATGACTAGGATCCAGTTCGTGATTTTATAGCGTATCCATCCCGTTTAGTTTTTCTTCGTTTCGTCGTTTTTCTAAAACCAACGACTATACAACACTCGCAATATTATTTTAATGAATTTCGTAATGATCACGCAAAATGCGCGTATGTGGTGAAAACCTGAAAATCTTCGATTAACGATTTTTACGCGAGCAAGCAAGAATTAATGACGGCCGAGTAAGTAATATCCAATTAAAACATTGATATTACTTTATGGTATCGCGTCCATATTCAGCTTATTACATCCACTAAATGAGATAAACGAACGGAATGGCGAAGAGAATGAAAATCGAAGAAATAGAGAGAGAGACAGAAATCCGTTGAAAAAGAAACGATGGAAACGAAAAATAGTAGAACCGGTAAATATATCGAAGCTGACCAAATATAGATACTACTAGATGGGCAACTACTATTAGTCATTATATCAATTGAGAAAAGAAAGAATGTCGTTAAAATGAGTTGGAATATCCATCATTAGCGCTGTTAATCACACCGTTGAGTTGCGCAGGATTGCTTCTGCTTCAGTACTTGGCTTCCAAAGGTACATACATATAAACTAGAAAGGTTATTACGCCAGCAGATGTATCAACTTATTTACGATTGCGCCATAAAAATCACGCGCTTTTAATATCTGCTACTTAATTAGTATCACTACGATATTTCTGGAATTACAGAAATAATTGCGACTAACAGAACTAATTCATCCAAAACAATATTTTAAATCCACAATATGAAAGAAAAAAAAAAACAGTATTCTATTGCCAACAAATCAAAACAACAAATACACATATTTTATTAGTTTTTGTAGTTTTCGAAACAATATGTTACCGATCTACTGAAAACAATTTTGAACGCCAAAAAATATTAATGTATGCCTTCAAAGCCTGTAACCCATTTATTATTACTCAAAGCAAGTACATTTTTACGTTACTAAATTGATTCAAACATTGGGCTGTACTATATTTGTATAATATCACGTGAGAAGATCGTCAAATTCATTGTTATCGATCCTGGACAGTAAATAAGTTAGAGCTCTCCTCATTGTATTAGTTCCTCCAAATAGAACCATAAATCTTGAATTATATCTCGAACTGATACGCAGAATCAGAAACAGTAATCGCTCAAGTAAGTAGGAGCATTCGACATGTGACACATTACTCAAAGAGACCAAATCAAATCGAAACAACATATCATCTTGTAGTACGCCTCTCTCGGCATATATTCCATCACTCTCGAAGGAAAGGCATTTCCACTTGCACTGAATGCACTCCAAATCCAAAATATAAGAAATAAACAACGAATATCAAATTAAGAAAGCATTCACAACCTTACTCAAAACGAAGGCAACGTATAGTGCTTTAATCATGGTTATGTTTGAAAGTGCACATCCCCCAGGTTCATAAACTCAATGTTACGCATGAGTACACTGCCGTCAATGTGATAATATGAGATGAAAGGTGCAAATGCAAAACACTGTCGATTTTAGGAGTAAGTTTATATCTCTAATACCATTCAACTATGACATTCCAAGCACCTCAGTGTATATCAGTATAACTGAGAGTAGAATAATTCACTTAGAATAGCAAATCATTCATAAAAAAATGGGAACAAATGTGGACCTTGACGAAACTCTTCAGAATAGCATATCTAATATAAACTACGTAGCTGCTATGCTGATACAAGTACGGCGGCATCAGGTCACATTTAGATCAAAAGCTTCTATATATTACTTATTAACACTTTTGCAAAGTTTAATATTCCAGATATTGCTCTGTAATTGGATAACATTGTCCGATTGCATTTTCTATGAACTGGACCGACTCTTTTCCATATATCTAGAAACACCGATTGATATGTATGATGGCGAAAAAACAAACTTGGAGGATAGTACGTATACTAGCCATTCGTCGCTTGCCAACCGTCCAATTGGCAAAAGTATACGTCCATGTATACTGTTGTTTGATCCTACCTAGGTTCAGGAAAGGCAAGTACGTATCTACAATTACGAACCAAGAACCTGGGCAAAAAGTCATCGCCTATGGTGTGTTTACTAGCTAGAGTGACCCTTACTTTAATCAATACTATTGAAATAGAATGTGGTAGTAAATTATATCCTAGCCTAACAAATGTGGAGGTAGAATTTGAAGATAATTTTATGAAAAAAAGTAGTGGTAAATACACTCCGCCAAAAAAGTATCGCATAAACTAAAAAAGGGCATTGATAAACCAAGATATTTTCATACGTTCACAAAAAGTTTGCCTCGTGTATGTGAACTATAAAAACACTAACAAAATCATGGAACACAGCTTTTTTACTTTTTGTTTTTCTAAAAGAACACATTTAGAAAAAAAGATTTGTTCAGTTGTTTATTGAAAGTCTTCCTATACGGACAAATTTTAAAGTGCGAAGTCAGAGTTCTGTACCAACGCTTTTAAAACTAAAATGAGCATTTTAACTTCAGAACAAGTGGCTGCTATAGTTGCTGTAATCGAAGATGGACGATCTCAAGCATACGTTGCTAATTTGATGAACATCAATCAGTCAAGTGTTTCTAGAGCCGTAGCCAGATATAGGGAAACAGGCAATTACAGTAGAAGACCTGTACCAGGTCGTCCAAGATGTTCTACTCGCCAAGATGACCGCTATTTACTACTACAAGCATTACGTCGAAGACATGTAACTGCCTGACAATTGCAGAACGACTTGGCTAAAGTCAGAAATACTCGTGTGAGTACTCAAACTATTCGGAATAGGTTACGACAGAGTGGATTAAGAACTAGAGTAGCTGTAACAGCCCCTCGTCTCACTAGGAACCACCGAGTGGCTCGCTTAAGGTTTGCCAGAGAACATGTAAATTGGAACATTAATGACTGGGCCAATATACTCTTCACAGATGAGTCAAGATTTGGTCTTTACACCTCAGATAGGCGTATCTCAGTGTACAGACGAGACGGTGAGCGCTATTCGCAGTGTAATATCAGACCTAGACCTAATTTCGCTGGTGGCTCTATTATGGTTTGGGGAAGCATCTGTTTAACAGGTCGTACAGAGTTAGTACCAGTAGACACTGACTGCCCACAGCTATATAACGGACATTTTAGAAGAACATGTAGTACCATATGCGCCAATTATAGGAAACGAATTTATATTAATGCACGATAATGCACGACCGCATGTTGCAATAATCGTCCAGGAATACCTTAACGATGTTGGTATTCCAGTTTTGGATTGGCCTGCGGTAAGTCCGGACATGAACCCTATCGAGCACGTGTGGGACCTCCTTCACAGACGGATACGAACCCAAAATGTTGCCCCAGCGGACCTGCATGGACTAGAAAATGCTCTCCGTGACGAGCGGGAGAATTTGGATCAGGCTTATATACGGAGGTTAATCGAATCTCTACCAAACCGTATGCGAGCGGTCATTAGAGCCAGAGGTGGCAATACTCAGTATTAAAAGCTACTGTTATGACATTTTTCTTTCCAAAGTTATAATTTCTTGTTTTAATAAAAATCTTAAGTATGAGTTCTTGTTTTTATTTGGCCTGTATTTTATTTAAACAATCATAGAAATTATATCTTAGAGCGCATTAAAGTATATTTACAACTTTATGCTACAAACAAAGATTATGCGATACTTTTATGATTCAAAACTTAATTATGCGATACTTTTTTGGCGAAGTGTACTTTTACAGCTGGTATCAATAAACTCATGGCCAACATCATTATAAACTTTGGTTGGTATTCGTGTCGCTTTTTGACACGAAAGAAATTCTACAATTCAGATGGGGCGATATTATGGAACTGTATATTTTATATTTGTTTAATTAAACTTCTAAGCCTTTTGGATTCATTAAAGAAAACTACCTTTTAAGTTCTTTTCAATCGTCCATGTAGTTTTTCGTTTTAGTGATGATTTCAGATCTCAGAAAACCACAATGGATAATCAAAGTTAGATCTAGTTTTATACATCACAAATAAATCAAGAATTGAGTGCGTTGTACTACAGATATCATACAATGCTTAGCTAACACCCATGAAATTAATTAAGAAAATCCATCTAACAAGTGATTATATAAACAAATATAATTCGCTTTGTTGAAGTGATTTTGAATTGTTGGCGAATGGAAAACGTTGAAATGGTAAGTGCGTTTCAAAAAATACAATTTCAGGACTAGTATAATAAATAGTAAATAACTAGTATGATATGATAAATGACTTCAGGAAGAAGATAGATAAGCAGAAATCTTCTCCGCCATATCCTAATGACTGTGCTTTAGTTAGCTAACTAGAGACCGATTAAAATTGAATAGCTCATCTACTCCAACCACCTGACACGGGCACATGTTGGAAATATTGGATAAAAAAAATATATATAAATAAGGCCTAAGTCTAAAGTTATGTTCAGCAGATCTAAATATGTCATCTTTTAGATGTTTAAACGTAGGTATACAAATTGATAGCACATAGTACACGTCCAAAAGAAGATTAAGTTACAGTGAAACTTATGCTTTTAATATTAGTATACACAAATAAAAAGGATTAACTTCAAAAATTTTATGGCCGAAAAAATCAGAGTTCACGCAAAGTTTTCCGTATTGCTGCCTTTAATAAACTTTTATTGCTTTGAGTACTTAAAGACAAGAATGGCAGACAATGACAGTGACTATGAAATAGCATCAGGCCAAAAATAGCAACGCAAAGCAAAAAGAGGCAAAAACACGGTCGAATAAAAGAGGTTATGCAAAAAATTAGATTGCAAACTCATGAGTTTGGTGGGCCTTGTAACTGTAAGAAAATATTCGAAGCAGTTGGCGCTTGAAGTCGGGTCGATTATATTAAGGAATTTTAATGCAATGAAGTCGAATGATGAACATGTTACCTATGCGGATTAATTTCAATTCTTCGGTACTCCGACGAAAGCCTAAAACAGCAGAGAACGAAGCAACTTTTCATATTGTTCTCTTACAGAATACGTTACACATTAAGTGATTCCCTACAAAAAATTCAAGTTTGCCGATAAGCATTTCCATAGTTTATAGTATAACAAAGATTTACTTACCTACAAAATACTCTAAAATTAATGAGAGTGGCTCCACAAGATAAAAGAGGTCAGAACATTAATCATCTTCGTAAAATGCAGAGTAATATCTATGAAGCAATTTTTAACCATATCGAATCTTTCAAAAACAGAAAAACCAACCAAATTACAGTGTAAAATATGGTAAAAGAACTTGTTTACCTGAAGTGGTAAACCTACGAAAAATGCTGAAGATATTTGGAGAAGCAAATCCCGCAATAAGAAGATTTTATAAGGAATACAGAACGATTTTTACAAAATTCAACATTTCATTTGCGCTCACCGTTCCGATACACATGTAATGTTTGTGCGCAAAGTTAAGTCTCTCCAAGTTGATATTTCAAGCAATAAGAGAAAGTTGAAAAGAAAAATAAAACCATAAAAAATAGTATACACAAGCAGAGGGCTTAAGTTTCTAAGAAAGTAAAGTTTATTACGAAGATTATATATATGCACACTAGCACACTATTGAATCCATCATGTTATGGTTTTATTTTGAAGTTTAAACAAACTGGCACTACATTTCAACATTTCTATTCAAATAAGAAAGTCAAATTAAATCATCGTCGTCTTCCAACTCAGCACACTACATCCAGTCTTCTTCGGATTTTCATTCACAAAATTTATTGGAATGAATTGGCTATTTATAGTTCCATTCTGTATTCTTTGTAGTCTGACAGCAAGGTCCTGTATGTCTTAGATGTATACAATGAACTGTTCACAAATGCCTGCAAGAATAAGTAACATCTGCAAATAAGAACTGCATAAGTTAAATTATTACGCTACAAATACTAATAGAAACATTTGCAAATGATCACTAAACATGTTTTGTGTTACTATTGGCAGTCATTAATGTGTTGAAAAATTAAAAATGCAACAAACAGTTACGAATACAGTACTAATAAGTGTGGAATATTCTACACGCTCACTTATAAATAACATAATGAATCTATCAATTTGGCATATACAAGCTCAATAAAATGTCAAAGTTACGTTTACTTAAATGAAGTACCCTGTATACTAGTATACATTTCGTTTTTACAAGAGAATGTTGCATGGCCTTGCATATGATTACCTACAGTCAACTGTTTTCTATAATTTTACACTTTTGATTTGTCATGAATGACGGTAACTAGATATTAACAAACAAATTCGAGACGCAAAATATCTCAAAAGCAACTAGCCTTAGGCGTAGGCAATGCTTTAGGTAATTAATAAAAGCAAGACATCACAATTTAACAGATATTTAAGATGCCTCATTTAAATAGCAATGAGAAAAACACTAGAAAATATATACAACCTTTAGTACAAAGAGATCAGGATGTTCTTTTATTCTAAATTAACTAGTATCCTATGTGAAAAGCAATGTATAGATATTATACAAAATTATATTTTTGCAGAGCACTAAAAAAATATTTTTCTCAAGTATCTCAGATACAGTCGAATTTAATGTAAGTAATAATAATAAATAAATAGTGTTACTAATATAAGTCATTCTACATATGTACATTATTTTATAGAAACAAAACTTGTATGTATATACTAACGTTTAAAATATTCCACTTAGAATAGCAACCATAATAGGTGACTTTAAATGACAACAAAGTTACTGGGAGCAAGAAAAGCATCTATTTCACTTTGAAAGTGTAGCCAATATATTGTTATAATATTGTTTGTCTAGAGTGGAAGGTGTTCCAAGTCAGCATATTTAAATTTTTAGTTCCTTTTAATTGCGAACCGAAGCAGTGTTGATGAGCTCTTACCCTTAAAGCATTCTCAAAAGGCTTTTAATACATCAAGGATGTTATTCAACTTAATTGATACAGTAATGGAGGATGTAGTAGTAGGTCGATATAGTAGTGGATGGAGAGAAAAAAATAATGAAGAAAATAAAGCTTTCAACAACAACAATTTTCCTAAATCTCTGGATAAAAACATTGAAATTAAATATTATTATGGTTATTATTATAGGAGCCCTGCGGGAATATTTGGATAAATTGGACCCGAAAGATTGGGATGAATTTCAAGGTCCAAGCGTCAAGATCGAATTTCAGGTACTGAAAGTACTGAAATATTTTGGACAAAAGTAAACACAAATTCAATTTTTACAATTAATTTTCAAATTTCAAACGTAACATTCTATTCAAAATTAAGCTATCAATTAAGAACTACATTAGGAGTTTGTGTTTTGTTATTTAAGAAGAAACGCTCAATATTTGTAAACAAAAACATAATTTTAGACAAATATTTTAAATGAAAACAATAACTCCCACTTATAGACAAAATTGTTTAGTTTATCCTTCAATTTGCAAAAATAAACAGATTCCACAATCGAATTAAAAAAAGAAACCCTGAATGTTTAATGTCATTTATTAAAGAAAGAGGCTCATAACAATATATATCTCCAACTCTTCAAATGTAGGAGTAAAACAAAATTGAATTTCATCGTATATAAGCGTAACTAGTCGTAAATTCAGTCTTCGCCTGGTAGTTATCGACAGTGTAGCACAACTTATAGCGTCCTGCTAGCCGTCCTCCACTTTTTTCTAATACCTACTTCTTCTTTACTTAGGCTTTTGAATTGACAGTCTAGATCGTCATTGTCGGTATGTTTTTTTACTGCTGCCATAAGAGCCGAACTATACCAACACCAAGAACATTTTAACCGTACTTTCCATAGATGCAAATTCAGTAGCTAATTTACTTTATATAATACTATTACAATACAATTACAATACAATACAGTACAATACAAATACTACTACATTTAGCCCAAAATGATGAATTAATAGTTTTAAAACAACAATGTATGTAAATTTTGTTTACTGTTACCATGACAATCAAACAATAATATCAGAAAGCACTTAGATGCATTATTTCAGTGTTTTCTTTTTGTTTCATTATTAGACATATATGTCGTTACACTAACACGTTAGAGATATACCGTGAAGACAGATAAACTGTGTTCTGCTTTCAAAAAATTACGTTTTCGATATTTGAATTTGGCAGAGTTTAGTGTTCAATGCTGAACATCCTGTATGCAATTTTCTGGTAATATCAAACACATAATTCAATCTCGTCAAAGTTTATCTTAAGTTGTATAACCATTTCGAATATACTGAAAAAAAACATAGATGTATCTATATTTATGTGATTGAAAGCAAAGTTATAAATATCTCAAAATATATTATAAACACATATGAAACCCATACTACATTCGTTCACTTCTAGATGAAGAAAGCAAAAGCATAGAAGTATACCTTTAAAATAACAGAATAGATGTTTGGTTCGCTGGTTGATCACTTGGATAGAAATATTTTTGAAAGGTACTCTATGAGATTTATTATTGTTAGAAATGTTTATCTTCGGACTATTTACACAACAGAGAAGGTTGGGACAGCCTGCATAAATATGCATGTACATACCATTAAACCAAATGAATAAGATCTACAAGCCAATACTATAAGCATCATAGAAGCACACCGATATCTGCAAGATTGCATTGGAGAAAGTTTTCTCAGCGCTACTTATTGCGCAAGTACCACAGGCATTATCTACAATAGTCGGTACACCAATACACAAACGTTTCCCTAAAAAGTTTTAATAAATTATGGTGTTAAAAGTATTATCTACAACGAGTTGCTGAAATGGCTATTATTATAATATAATAGTTAATATTATATATCATGTCCAGTAAAATGCGAGAAGAATTACCGTCAATATAACTATAGAAAAATTTATAATCATAAAAGCGAACGGTAAACTAAAGGAATTGATCTGTGAGAACTACAACACGGAACTAATCTTAAATCAGACAACAGCGCAAGCAATACCCGAATGTCAGAAGACCACTGAACAATATACAAGTAAGGATATCGATAGCATTATTACTTCTAGATGCCATTGTTACGTTAATATCTGGAAAAGTATCTATTGCTGTACAACAAAAAATAAATAAATTGAGCCAAAAAAAAAGAGTAGACACCGTATAAATGTTGTGGCAAAAGATTCAACGTAAGAATATTCAAAAAACATAGTGTCGATAGTAGCAAAAATGCAAACAGTGCCAGAGAGAGAAAACCATCGTCAAGAACAGAAATACATAAAAATACGAAAGATAAGAAAAGAGAACATAAACAAGAGGTCACAAACTTCAGAAACAAAAAAAAACTCGTTAGATAAAAATAATGATCTAGTATACGTAGATGCACTGAAATTGTATGGAATAACAAACGTCTCTGCTAGTAAAAAAAGCAATAAAGCAGATAAAGATAATTTAATACTTTCACAAAATTTGGTAGTGGTGCAAAGCCTTTAGATAATGATGAGCAAATAAAAACCAGATAAAATGGTCTCATGTGGAAAAGAAAGGACAAAGGCGAAGCATCTATCGGCACAAAGATAGATATAGAAAATAGAATAGACGATGTAAACAATCACACCAAAGCCATCTTCAAGAATTCTGATTACGAGCGTACAAAAATAGACACGAAATACCAAGAAAGGTACGAGTAAAGGTAACAGATTACCCTGATATTGTAAATCCGAAAATTTAAGTTAAATTCATATTTTATATTACCAATACCACAAAGGACTGAATCAAATTTTCAGTTAAAAGTACAAACAACTACAGTAAAATAACCAACGATAAATTAAAAACACGTACACTAAAAAAAAAACAGCCTTAGTGATAATATACAATTTAGAAAAGATCAAAAGCCGCATTTCATGGATATTTTTACATCAATATCCAATGCTTAACAAATAAAGTGGACGCCCTCGATTCTAAACTTAGTAAATTAAGTCAGTGTTGCAGAACACTGGCTTAATCCAAGTCTAGAATTTGAACACAACAAAAATATTGATGCTTTTGAAGACGGCATAAAATCACAAAAATGTTGATTTTGACCTTGATTTTGATTTGACTGACTCTATAACCGCACAGGATGTCAACATAAAACATGGCTTGATCTTAACATAATTGATTGCTAATATAAATCAGTTCTTTCCTATAAAAACTAGACTAATTAGAACAAGTAAATCCTAACAGCAAATTAGCTCTAGTAATGAACAAAGGGAAATTCGAGAAACATTGACTTTAATACAAGAAGCATACAATCGATTAGGTGGTTAGAATCTAAAAAAGATATTTATAAACTATACCTAAGCAATTTTACCTCGGAAAATCAAGAGAACAAAAAAGAAATAAATATCTTAATTCCATATATACTTCGGACAAAATACAGAAAGGAATAAAGGACATAATCAAAAAAGAAACCGGCAAGCCGAACAGCTTCAAACAAATACCAATTCCAATGACCTAAACGAATACTGCTGTACTATAGCGAACGAAGTCTTAAAAAACTTTAACCATCCTATTACTCAATCAGAAACTACAACCAAAGTGCAGTATAACAATCAATCTTTCGTCCTAGCACCAGTAACATTTGATGAAACAAAAATCATATTTCAAAAAATTAAACCCAAAGAGACCCTGAATGTTTATAAAATGAATTAATATAACATAAAAGTCTTCAAAGTTATACCCATATATAAATTCGATGATCCTAAAATTCCCAGCAACTATAGACCTATTTCAGTCCCACCTGTACTTTCGAAACTCCTCGAAGCTGTCCTCCTGCCGAATTTTGTACCGTTCTTTGAAAAGAACAACATACTAGCCCACAACCAACTTGGTTTACGCACGGGCCGATCTAGAATGGAGGCTGTTATGGCAGTGCTAAACTTTATTTGGGACTCCCCAGAAGACGAGAAAGATGCTACAATGCTACTATGCTAACTGTTCAAATCGTTTGATTGCGCACAGTGGGATATTCTACTTAAAAAATACTAAAATAGAACGTTATGGAATCCGTGGTCATATCTCACATTTGCTGCGTTCCTATTTTGAAAACCGCAAATAATTGGTGTATCTGAATGATATATCAAACGAAATCAGAAACATTAGACATGGAATCCCTTCTGGGTCCCTTACTATTCTGCCTTTTCATTTATGATCCACCACAACATATGTTAGATTAGGTCAATATGCTGATAACATCACACTCATGCAAAGGCTTAAATGAAAATTAGATTTTTGGAACTGTTGAACACGCTCCCCGCTTCGTGGATCGAAAAAGAATTTCCAAAATTTCAAACACAATTTTAGAACAATTTTAACGCATTTCAACAATTTTAGAAAGCTATTTCTACACGGTGGCGGAATTCCTACAAATCATCAAATTAGTCCAGAGGCACTTGACATAATTTTACCATCATGGTGCATCGATATCACGCCTCGCACACATACACAAATACAACGTACGTACATATACAAACACGCACAGTCACACAAATATGCATCATGCACACAAACGCACACCCACAACCAACACACACATACAAATTTTGTTTTAACGTTACTACTATATATTGTATACTGCTGGTAAAATAAGGTTTGTTATTATTAATTACTCATAAGAAGGCTGCTAAAAATAAAATAATCACTCAATCGTTCAGATACCGAGCATTCGTAATTAGTTTATCGGAGGAGACCAATGTGAGTGCCAATTCACATATACACAGAAAACTATACATTACAATCAATTAAACGAAGACATTTTAAACATGTATCAACAAGATTTGTACAACTAAACACATATATAGAGTAGCAAAGGGCGCAAAGGGCATAGAATACCTTTAAATAAAAAAAGGATGGATAATTACATCAAATAATTTCAACAAAACTGTCTATATTGCTTCTTTATAAAGTAACACAAAAACCGAATGGAAAGATTCAAATTATAAAATCTAAATTTGATAGTTGACATTCCCCATAGATTCCTAACAAAGCATACGATAAATAATATTATTTAGTTGAAAAAGAGACTTCAACATCTTGAACGCACTGTTTAGAATTATTCATCGCTTCAATTTTATTCATTCATCTCTACTCCATCACGTTCATCATTCTTAGGCGACAAGTTAATACAAGTATTTTTACTCGCTGCCTCTTTTTATTCGATTCTCGCTTATTTAGTCTCGGTATGTCATCCGAGAATTGGATTTACGGATTTTGTGGAATTTATATGCACCAATAACTATGAAACCAGAGATATTATTTTTACACTTAATCGATGATACAGCTGTTAACCGTTTTTGCTTGCAGGCGTTTAAGTTGATACAAACCACTGTCACCGACAACTCGGATCGAAAAAATACATCAACGATAACTTCGTAGAAAAAAAACGTATACCTTGTTTTTAATTGACTTTTATTGTCAGCAGTAAGTTAGGGCGTGAACAACCTTTTTTTATTAGTTCTATCTTAGACAATTTCGTATTTTTATTTCCAACGGTAACCAGTGCGTTAGCCTGATGAACTTTAGTTTAATTGCTTTATTCACGAACCATTTATTTTGATATTTTACCTAAATCACTGAAAATGTTGCTAAATATATATCGGGACACCAACGCACAAAATTAAAATTATTTTCGCAATACTTTTCGCAGCGTTAACTTGACCAAAACTAAACTACACGACGTGGAAATTGCAACACCAAAAATGGGTGCAAATTTTTTGCCCAAAGTTGGCAGAAACATATAACTGGTTACAGCTAATAATTGGTTATAATTTCACTCTTGCTGTTTTATACGTACGGTGTCCCTAGTAACCTCCAATTTATATCGGAGAACTCCGCCGGAAACAGAATGTTTGCGGAGGATTCGCTAAGTTAATAATAATCTTCATTGCCCAATAAATGATATTTATCCAATTAGAGGGCTATATATTTGAAAAAAGATAAGTTGTAGTGTAGTAATGTATATATACTTTCATGCATCTAATATTGTTTAAAAGAAATTCATAGACCGTACAATTTCGAATAGAAGGATTACTAAACGTAAGTAATCCTTGTATTCGAAATTTAAAGCTAAAGCTAATGTCATATATTGGTGTAGGTTGGTGAAAATGAATATATTAAATCTCTAAGAAAAATCTACCCTCGCTTTTTAACATTCCAATATTTTAAACTTTCATGGCCGCCTTAAGCTTCGTTTAGTTCTTTAAACATGTTCAGTGACGTTTTTCATATACGAAGTATATTAAGTATATACGAATATATACATCACATCCTATATACTAATATTTGCGATTGTGAATTAAAGTCGTATTCACATGCACAACAACAAATCAAAAGGCCTTTTTGATTTGTTGTTTAAAAAAAAATGTTTATCACTAACACACCGTACCATTCTGTTTGTTTTCCTTCCTTCCTTAAAATTAAACATCCAATCTTATCTTAAATCGAACTAGTAACATAAAACTAATAAAAGTAGCTGATGTATTGTTCCTTAGCTTTCTTCTCGTAATGTACAGCTGGAGAGAGGTTAGAAGATCTGGATGGTATTAACTGAACCTCTCCAAACCAGGTTAGAGAAGTTCTCGCTACGCGGAATGGGCATTATGCTGCTGAAAAAGTGGGTCCTTGAGTTGCTGAAAATATGAAAGGATGTGTAGTTACATCACCTCACAAATGTAATGCTAAATGTTCATGATGTATACTAATTAAAATCTACTCCCATATGCATACATGCTACATACCATAATACCCACGACTCGATGTAGACGCTTTTCAGAAAATCGAATATTGTCAGGTTTTCATTTTTTTGTCTCATTTCCATGCAGCCATCGTGCCTTGCTACACGAAATCATGATAGATCACTGAATACTATTCTCAATATCTGCCGAATTGGCAGTAATTTATTCATCCCTGCACCCTAAACACAAGCAAACCGGTTAAACAAAAATATAAGCGGAAATTAGATCAAGACTCGCAAGAAATACACCCAACATTGTCAGAAAAGACCGTATATAGTGTTAGATATGCCGTGACCACTTTATCAATGACAATAAAATTTGAATCAATATTACCTTTTAATAATTATACATTTCTGCTAAGTTAAGACTCATCTTTTTTAATATACTAGGCGCTTTTCTATTAGCATAAAAGCCACATGTTTACCTCTTAACAGAGAAAGGAAGAATTTTTAATACTATTTTTTCGTAAACGTATGCTTTTACTTCAAAATTTGTTTTCAACAATTCATTAACATTCTTTCATAAAAGCCCAATTTGGCAACGTTGTAGAACAATAGGTCTATATTCTAGTGTGATTTCAATCAAAAACAATACTATCAACTTTTGACAAATATTTAATTGGAACAATAATTACATAGGTAATAGTAGGTTCTCAAAGTTTATAACACATTTATGATATTTGTAACCACAGTAACTACTAGTTGAAAATGTCATTCGACAAGTACATACCGTATTCCTCTCCAATTTTACACGTCTATGTTTTCAGTGAATTATAATGGATTTGTTAATTTTGTGCTCATTCAGTTCTATTGTTTGAAGTTTTCGTGTACAAATCAGTCAAAGCTGCTTGTATGGACAAATTTAACAATTTATTATTATTATTAGCTATTATAACTAGAGTAACTGTTATCTACGTTTGTTATGTATGGTATTATTTGCAAATTATATTATTTAGAAGTAAAATAATCAACAGTTGTACTATAATCATAGACTCCTATTTAATGGGTCAGCAATTTTTTTTAATCTTCTGCGGAATTCACAATGCAATATTTTTGCTTTAATGTAGACAATATATATTCTCTACTGAAAAACTTATTACATCAAAGGATCCCTCTTCACCCTATCAGTATCGTGTCATATCTAATCTTGGATTCCCCTTATAAATATGTATGCAAGTGCAAACTTGTTTCACGCTTTAATATTTGTATTAAATACAAAACTTAACTTGGAGGACATTTAAAATAAATACATCCAGTATTCTGCTAATAATTTCCGGTATGTATCTCACGTAACGTGTAGAATTTAAAACGTAAAATTCATCTATCTGATACTACCAACGACGGGCAAAATCTTGCCGAGGAAATTCAAGAAATACCACAATACCTAGTATTACAGTAATATATGATTACGGTAAAAATGATTCCTGATAACTAGAGAGGACAAAGGAGAATGAAATTATTACTTTTTTGCAGACTAAACAGACTCGTGTTTTGTCGACTCACAAACACAAACCCATTCGATGAGGCGAATAGACACGAGTCCATCTAGTCGCTGCAAAAAAGGAATAATTCCGCCTCTACTGATAACGCACGAAGATTCAGAAGCGAACGAAGAATGTTACTACGTGTAGCTTTTCCACCAATTGATATACATTTTAATTATAAAATTAAAAAACAACACCAGTATAATCGCTACGATTATCACCGCAACTAGCACTGCTCGTGCTAGTTGCGGTGCAGGTGTGGTACCTGAGAGCAACGTGCACTCAGGTACCACATATAATAGTAAACTACAACTACTACTACTACTACTACTACCAAAAGAGCCACACTCATGCGACACTTCATCGGCTTATATACTTCCCTATATCTACCTCCCTTTATCACTAAGATTTTATTCGGGAAACTTTATCCCCAACCGACGATAATCCCGGGGAAACGAGAGAATAACTCGTCCTCATGGATTTCGTTTTTAAAGAGCGCAATGATGATCCACTTAAATAGAAATGGCGAAATAATCGTCAAGCTACAATATTAGATCCCTTTAACTTAGGGATTGACAGTAACACTTTTTTGTATGTTTATAAAATATTTAATGAGGGATTGGAATTTCAATGGACAGAGTTTCAAGGTTAAAGTTGTTTAAAGTTAAAAAAAAAGGAATTTTTGAAAATCGTACATTTAGGTATCTACAATCTACAATTGCTATCAAATCATAATTTAAAACCTTAACATTTTTTTGAAAGACAAAATGTCTTTCTGTCAAAAGCAAAGTTTTTTGAAGCTGGAATGGTAATTATTTCAATTGGGCATCAACTGATAATTACAAGAACTTTGTTTTTATAATTATCACTAAATAAACATGCACACTCACAAACACAAGAATATATACATCAATAAATAGAAGTTGTAATTCTGAAGTATATTTTAATTTATTCTGCTACGGCAACTGTAACGTTACTCCAAAACAGTTTTTTTAAGTAATTGTAATCCGTACATACAATTTCATAAATTAGTATTGTTTCCTCTTAATTTTTATACATATAAAGGAACTTAGATTGACAACACAAACGACCACCAAATAAAATGTCAAGACCGTAGCCTTTCGAGCACACTTCACTGCACAGCGTATCCATCCAGCCTTCTTGAGCAATTAAGAAAAAAATGTTAAAAATTAAGAATTATTTAGACAAATACTGCAGAACATAAAGTTATATTCAAGAATAGAAGCTGTTCAGTTTCCGCAGCGCACGATATAAGCTTGTTGTTTCAAATGAAATACGCTGTATATTATTACGATGTTAAATATCTCTTTTCGATTCATGTTAAATTCCATGTAAATAGGTACCGGGAATAACAATGGGTTTTTGAGATAAGCGATACGGTCATAACGGTCGATATCTTAACGCATTACACACTGAGGTGATGAGTCTATTGAGCATTCGTTGGAGTTTCAGAAAATACATGGGAAAGGTTTTTGTATCAGAAAATGATGAAGTCGTTGCCATGTTTGATTTATGCCACATCGAACATCCTGCATATTACTCGAATATCTGGTAGAAAAAAATGTATCGTTCTTCAGTGTGCAGAAAGAATTGATTCGTTACTTTTATATTCGTTTTATATTCATTACTTCCAAGTATCGAAACCCTAGTAGCACACTGATGATTGAACTTCAATTGGTACAATATCCGACTGCTTATAAAAACAAGTACTGTAATTACAAAGGATATAGTGTAGTTATCATAAAATACTCATTTCCTTCCTTTAGTAGCATCTGTATTTAACCTTGCAGAAAAAAGCCAAAACCGCTTTTTCGAAGACATTTTCTACTTTTTATCTAATAGTGAACACCAAATTTCTATATGACGTTTCGCTTCTTTATAGCCACCTAATGTTTTATTTCATATTGACGCCATATTGGGTTTTAATACTATCCAAAAGAGAGTTTCTTGTTTGCTTTCCATGATATATAATATGTTAACGAAAATTTTTGATATCACGCTTTCAACTTAATTTTTTATTCATCCTACCAAAGTACAATAATAATAAGTACAGTAATAATAATAACAATAATAAGTACAAAACATTTACAATGGTATCCAGAACGACAACGATCATATCGTATCGTTTTTCTAGATTTTGACAAAACTTGATCCAAAATAAATCGTTTAACAAGTCGCGTAATTGTTATGTTAACAGGAATGTTAATGTTAAACCAACACAATATTTTATAAATGGCAAACTAAAGGTGTGTTTTTGCAAAATTTATGTAAATTCTGCATTCCTTATTTGTAGAATGAATGAAAATGACAATAGCAACAATAATAATAAAAAACAAAACAATAAACCAATTTGCATAAATTACACAATTTTGTATGCTTTCCGGCATTTTGAACTGCGATTTGTACGGTTCTTCTAGGAATTACACCAGAGTCTAGTTCGAAGTTATTTATGAAACATCAGCTTTATTCTCCGGCTTTCCACAAAAAGTAATTAAGCCGTTCAACAACTTTACTATTTTACGATTGCCGATTGTAAGCTAGTGCGCTAGCTTATTGCCACCATAAATGACATATTGTTATTTAAGAACATAAACACGTAAAGTGCAAAAAAGGTTTAAGTAACCTTCCCCATTTAATATTTTTGACACAACTGTATGAGAGGATTGTCAAAAATGCCTATCCAAAAGTTTAATCCAAAACATTGTTATGGTCTGCTTGCCCTACTTTGTTTGGAATTCTATACTCTCCAACACTGTTCCATTTTTCTGTTAAAAATTCCAGAATTGGTAAATTGTGATTTACCTGAGACAGATGACAAGTAAGGGTACCACTACTAGGTAAGGTGCGAAAATTAGCATTTTTCGTTGTATTTAAAAATCTCAAACGTCAAATTTAAGCCTATGCTCTATCTCCAACAATAGGCGAGATCCCCGTAGTAAGATTCGAAAATAAATCTACCTGCAGATTATTTTTCATCTTTTATTTTTGATGAATTAGTGTTTAATGCAACGTTATCGTAAACTAGTTAATACATAAAAGGAAATAAAGTAACCATTATTACATTTTAGTACATGTTACTAAGATTAATGAGTGATTAATATTCAGGTACAGCAAGACGTCACAACCAATTTGATACATTACAGGTGCAGCTAATGGAGACATTGAATAATATTGCAATTCTTACAAGACGTTAACTTATTTACCGCTTCTTTTTGATTAAAATTTCTTAGGCTAGTTGGTTCATTCTAGATTCTGCAAGGTATATAAATAGATAACGTTTGAATAAAACATAATGATAAAGGCACAAATTAATTTAGTTATGGCAAAATCTCATTTTGAATCGAAAAATGCTCTTCTAACTAATAACCAACAAAACTAAACAAGAAAACAGATTTGGTAAATATAAAAAACAGTTTTTACTTATATCAAATTTAAAGGAGTGTAATATATTAAAATTATAATAAGTGTTGTATTTTTTAAAATGTTCAGCGTTTATAGTCATTCATTAATACGAAGTTATAGTCAAGTATGGTATTTGGAAAATGCACGAAATTCTGGTACGGAACATATATACATGGAAGTTATATCCAAAAATATATAATGCTAAGATCACTTAGCTTCCTCATGGTATCATGGATGGAATAATTCACGCCAAACGCAACAGAAATAAAGGAAAAAAGTACACTAACACACGGACATGTTTCTGCCTACCAGGCGTCATCAGCGTGATTTCGAAAGTACTTTTTATCTCTACCGTCTATTGTTGTTGCCTCACAGTTAATGCCACAACTTCCAAAACGACAAACTTGACATTTTTTGGCACCCTCCAGGTGTCAAAGAAATGCATGCTTGCCAAGGAGCAGTTGTGGCATTAACTGTTAGGTATGTTGCAATACATACTTTTTTTTTGATTGTTAAATTTTTGAATTTAAATACTCTTTTTGAATTTAGGTACTTGTCTATCTCATCAATTAATGTCTATTTCAATTTAAATTGTCAAAAGAGTATCTAAAAACACTACCTGATCTACAGACACCAAAATCAAATTTATAAGAGGAATGACTCTAGAAATGTTTTATTTCCCGTGATAAGTGGTCGTGAGTGTTAAATGATCATTAGAGAGATTAGAGAGAAGTCATTATAGCCATTATTTTTATAATTACCTATAAATCTATTGAGAAGTTTGAATTTGAGAATTTGTGTTTTAAAATATCCACATCTGAAAAAAATGCCGACAGTACCGTGCTGAATATTTCAAATATGGATTTATATAGTCTCCTACAAATTAATCATTGGCTATGTGTTAACTTTCTAACAAGTTTTTTATGTGAAGCTATGAAACATATTAAGCTAGAAAAATATTTAAATAAAATGCATGCTGATAAAAAGAACAAGAATCTATCTTATTTTCAAGGACAGGAAAAGCAATATTTAAAACAACCAAGTATATTAAATCTTTTGCGTCGTCTTCTAAATAGACTACAAACTTCGTGCAACATTTCATTATTAATCGCATGGGCAAAATAAATGCATACATTTGGCAAGGAATTGATTTTACAGATAGTCAAAGAGATAATAAAAACTGTTCTTCGTGATAAGGCACCGTCAGCTATCATCAGAAAATTTCTTCAAAGGAATAAGTCAGTACAAAGAAAAATAGTTAAAATAGCGAAAGGGGTTCAAACATGATTGAAATCAATAAATCAACTCTACCAAAAAAAATAGAAAAATCATCAAGTTATTGTTTGGTAAAAATTTAGAAACTGATCAAAGGAAGAATCTATGTTTAATTCCGTGTAATTCCATGTAATGTAATTCCATCTTTTGAAGAGGAAAGACTGTTACAAAGGGTATTTAAAAGCTCAAGTAGGAGGATACAAATAAGTAATCACAAACAGCGTGAAGAACACTTGTTTAATGTATGAATAAAAGGCTCGAAACAGAGAGAAAACCTCAATACCCCTTCGGTTGATTTTCGTCTCTGGCAGGGTTCACATCCCGAGTTGCCGTGATCAATTGCTTCCTGCCCAGTTAATTTTGCCTCTAGCTTTGTTGCGTTGAGCTGCAGTGCTACCACCTTTTCTTCTCCTAAAGAACTCCAATATAGCCCCATCCAAGCCCGGAACACATTCAGTTTTAACTAGCTTTGGCCCTGAAAACCTACGTTATTATCTCAATCGTTTATCAGTTTCAGTAAAATGCAATCTAATTGTTGTGGCTACAAAAAATATCTTCTGGGTGCAACGGGCCAACTATTTCACTTGCGCTTGTCCAAAGATAATTTTTGTTTTAGTTTTGACCTGATTTTATTGTTTATCGGATTACTTGCGTGCGGAATGCTTTCTAAAAGCTTTCAAACGGTGCTTTCATCTAACGCCATTGATAAACTGCACCCAACTCTCTACTCATAACTTTTGTCGGTTTTATATTATGATACTTGTAAATTGCTCGGTACATAGTTTTCCCAATCTTTGCAATAGTATTTCCATTTGGTGGATGTACATACTGTGTTCTAAGATCATAGTATTGAAATGACCATTTCCATTGTCACGTTGGTGACAGTCAAATTTTAACCAGCTACTTATTGGATAAAACAATTTGTATACTGAGTATATGTTGCGTTATGATCTATGCGAAGCGTATAGATCTCAACGGCTTCGTTAAACTCAGGATATCCCTCCAAAAAACGTTTACCTCAGTAAAATCTCGTTCTGCGACATAAAATATGCTTGAATGCCCTCGACCCACTTTATTATATTTTAATGAACTTAGTTCTTATCTTCAAAGTAGTGAAATGCGTTTAAAGGTGTTAACTATAAAAGATGATTGAAGAATCACTCTTCGAGTGATTCTTCAATCCGACTGGATACAAATTTTAACACTTCATTTCTTGTATATATTCCGTAGCTCTCATATTCTGCAGAAAAAAAATTAATGCATGCGAATTCCATTGGATATTTTATTGTTAGGTTACTCACATCCGGCACATGTAATTAAAGAATTTAAAAATTAATAAACTTAATTTTTATTTCTTAATTACCCTTATATCGTTTTTATCAGTTCATAAACTTTTAATCATCTAACAATAAGTGGATTTCTAAATGCATTGCGGATATTCTAGCCGTACAAAGAAGTGAACAAAAATAAACATTTGCAGGTTATTATTGTCATAGCATGTCTCTCAGTTACATTTAGTTTCTCTAGTTTCTTGTCGATCTATTTCGAACGTTTTCATGTAATCATAGAGTTAAAAATAAAAACACCGACTAATATCCAACGGAAATGTAAATCGTTTACTCTCTATTTAAAAAAGATATTTTAAAAAGACCTCTTGTAAGTTTAGCTGGCTGCATCTTATACAAACACAAATCTAGGAAACTAATAAGAAAATATTCAGTTGGAATGCAATAATAATGAAACCTTTTGTAGGTGCAACCTGCAAGAAAATGTTGTTTGAATAATCGTATACTGGTTTATTTGACCACCTCACTGAAATTATAAATTAATCTACTACCTGCATCTGACCATTAAACAGAAAATTAATTTCGAATTAAGCTAAAATGTCACATTCTATCTTTTTAACCTTCTTATAACTTAAATTCTAATTCAATTTTTATTCGGGTCGGTGCAACAATCTGCAAGCATATAAATGACTACTGCAATAATCTAAGTCAATAATAAAACTAACAAAATAAAAATATATTTCCTAGTAAAAAAGACAGGGATTTAGCAGTTGTATATACCATAGTAAATTCTCCGTCGTTGTTAAATGAATTAAGGCGGTGTTGAGGCCTTATCATCTCACAAACACTTTAAATTACTTGGGTAAGTTCTCATATTGTGTGTGAAGAAAATATCAAAAACCGTATTTTTAGGTGTAGAAAAATAATATCTTTATAAAGGGTGGTAATTTAAATAAAACTTTAAATATTTTCCTTTTTTTACATTTTAGCAATAAATTTATTGCCTTCTTTAGAACATATAGTCGAATACACAGTCACAAAAACAACATTAAATTTTGTCAACGAAACTAAAAGGTATTCTGCAGTGAACTATTCAAAATTATTTAGTTGTATGTTCATTAATTATGAACATACAATATCAACTCCGAAGAAAGCAATAAATTTATTGTCGAATGGCAAAAATGAAAAATGTTTGAAATTTTATTTAAATAACAGCCGCTACGACGAAGAATTCTCTTTATAAATATTATTATACAACGACAAAATATTCTGATTAGGTAAACATATATGAAAATCTACTATACGCCTATGAAAATGTTTGTGTAAGAGATTTTTCAGTGCATTACGAATTGTGGCATTGTCTTCTTAAAAGTATCCTCCTCTTAATTCATCATCGTAAAGTTGGTTTAGAGAAGGTTTCAATCTTTCTGCGTTTCCTGAAAAAATAATATACCAATAATTTTTCTCCATGAAACTGCTATTAAATACCATTCTTATCAAAATGCAATGATGCCGGGGTTTTCACATATACGCGTACTCCACTCCACCCCACACCTGCTCAACACTTACCTACTTTGGCCACCCCCATCCGTATATGCATCGTTTGTGTGTTAATAAAACCACTAAGATTGGACAAAACTTTGCTGAGAAGAATATGTTAGAATTTATTAAGAATACTATAATTCTTATGGTAGTATCGTAGTACTCTCACTTCGTAATCAATGAGCCTGAATTTGGGCCTGAGTATTTATCGAGATCTTTTCGATCGAGAGACGAGAGAAGATTGTGCTGATAAGTATCATACAATAAACTTGGTTAAATGAAATCAAATGCTCAGAAATGTCACCGTCTTTTTTTATTTGCATTATTCTAGTCGATAATAAAAATTCCTGTCGTACTTTTGAAAGCTTGTCGATGGGATTACATCGTTGAATCTTAATTTGCGGTACAATAAGTTTAAACAAAATCATATCTTACCTTCCATCACGATTCTTACGTCATCAACAACACAAAAATCACAGAGGAAGCGAGTAAAAGTACTATCCCTCTTTCCTATCCATTTTAATAAAAATGTTACTGCGCACGATAGTGCAGTGCTGCAGCATCTTATTAAAACCTTACTCACAGCTGCATTGTTTCTATTTTCGTCCTTAATAAACAGTTCTCTAAGACGTGGAACAATTTGTTGTTGGAAAAGTTGTAAATATTACTCTGACGTCAAATCTCTCTGAATAAAACAAAAGCCTGTCGTATTTTCAACTTCACATTCTATGGACGTTAAGTGTCAACAGTTTCCATTCAATGCGGACTGTTATCAGCCGAATACCTACAATTGTAATGATGATATCTGATAACAAAATGTTGACTTATCCAAAAACACTACATGATTGATAACATTTTCATTTCAATCGCTCTATTATAATTCCGCAAAATTTGGTTCTACGATCAACATCATTCTCACTGAATCCCCGAAACTAATGAATTTTGTACGGATATGGGTGGTAGCGTCAACATTTTAGTAAGTTTTGAATTCTGGCTTGACTAATGTCGTAATTTAGTAAGAACTACCGCCTTAATCTCTTCGGGTTTTCTACTAAATCTAAGCTTATAGTCAGAAAATTTATGTCAGCACTTTTTGATCGCCCCGACCTTGATCTCGCTCTAATATGTCCGGTTTCGCTTAAAAAGTTCCGGGTACTGCCAACTTTAATATAAATTCTGAATTGCAATGAATTTCGTTAAAAAATCCGGTACTTCATTTTTTTCTTCGATTAATCCATACTTGTTTAGTACCATTCTTAAAAAATCAAAAAACAAAGTGCATTCACTGTTTAGTTTTAACACATTAAAATAAAAACTATGGAGATACTGCAAGCATTACGTCGAAGACATGTAACTGAGAAACGATTGCAGAACGACTTGGCTAGAGTCAGAAATACTCGTGTGAGTACTCAAACTATTCGGAATAGATTACGACAGAGTGGATTAAGAGCTAGAGTAGCTGTAACAGCCCCTCGTCTCACTAGGAACCATCGAGTGGCTCGCTTAAGATTTGCCAGAGAACATGTAAATTGGAACATTAATGACTGGGCCAATATACTCTTCACAGATGAGTTAAGATTTGGTCTTTACACCTCAGATAGACGTATCTCAGTGTACAGACGAGACGGTGAGCACTATTCGCAGTGTAATATCAGACCTAGACCTAATTTCGCTGGTGGCTCTATTATGGTTTGGGGAGGCATCTGTTTAACAGGTCGTACAGAGTTAGTACCAGTAGACAGAGGTACACTGACTGCCCACAGGTATATAACGGACATTTTAGAAGAACATACAGTACCATATGCGCCAATTATAGGAAACGAATACATGTTAATGCACGACCGCATGTTGCAATAATCGTCCAGGAATACCTTAAAGATGTTGGTATTCCAGTTTTAGATTAGCCTGCGGTAAGTCCAGACATGAACCCTATCGAGCACGTGTGGGACCTCCTTCACAGACGGATACGAACCCAAAATGTTGCCCCAGCGGACCTGCATGGACTAGAAAATGCTCTCCGTGACGAGCGGGAGAATTTGCATCAGGCTTATATACGGAGGTTAATCGAAACTCTGACAAACCGTATGCGAGCGGTCATAAGAGCCAGAGGTGGCAATACTCAGTATTAAAAGCTACTGTTATGACATTTTTCTTTCCAAAATTATAATTTCTTGTTTTAATAAAAATCTCAAGTATGAGTTCTTGTTTTTATTTGGCCTGTATTTTATTTAAGCAATCATAGAAATTATATCTTAGAGCGCATTACAGTGTATTTACAACTTTATGCTACAAACAAAAATTATGCGATACTTTTATGATTCAAAACTAAATTATGCGATACTTTTTTGGCGGAGTGTAGTATTTAGGAGTATTTAGCAGAAAACGTGTACCACCTAGAAGATGTAAATTCAACAAACAGTCGAATTTATTGAATTTACGTCTATTTTAATTACTAATTGTATGTTTTAAAGTGGCGCATTTAAGTGAGTGTATGTAAGTAAGTGCATTATCCTTTTGATGAATTGCATCCCGAAAGAAATTCTATAACGTATTCAGGTATTACCAAAACACTCGAACGTTTTAGTGTGACTAAGGCGGTTAAAAATTTACCAAAACCTGGAACTAACAACAACAACACCCCAATCTTCTACCATAACAGTGGCACTAAGCCTTGGTATAAGTCGTCGTTCTGTAAGGAAATTGTTGAAAATGGGGGTAATAAGTACAAAAAGTACCTGATTCAAGAATTGTCAGATGATGATTTTGATCAACACACCAGCCAGAGAGTGAAAAAATAACGGAAATTTGTATTGTGGATGAACATTTTGCGACTAACATGGTATTTTCTGATGAGACAACTATTTTTTTTTATGGAGCGGCTAGTCGACATAATTCAAGGTATTAGTCAAATGAGAATCCTGATTCTATTCATCAAAGAATAACAAACTTATAAGCAAATTTTTATAGATGGAAACTAGAGTGGAGAAAAATAATTGAATTCATTGAATAGCCAAATTATTCCTACATCTCAGCACAAATGGGTAATTACCTCAAAATTGTGGGTTTCAACAAGATGAAGCGCCTCCCCACTATCATAAATGAATTAAGAATGTTTTTGATGCTACTTTTTCTGCATGTTCTCCAGATGTTTGCTTTTCGGTCACCTCAAATCATACTTACGTTAGGTAACCCAACTACTTTGCAGGAATTGAGACAAAGAACAGTCATTGAATGTGAATTTATCCGTAGAAAAAAGTCAGGAAGTAATCAGTGAGTAGTTAGAACGTTAGAAATGATTTTGTTTATATTAAACGAATCTCATTTTATCCTTGTTGGAAAACAAGGTCTATTATAATTTGCAAAAATATAGTTTAAATAAATACAGTTAAGGATGCTCCCGGTTAAACCGAAGGTGAGATAACAACCCAATTCGCCATCAGATACGTGGTTTCACTTGCCTGCAAGATCCCATCAATATCCTTGCTTCCATTTTAAAAATATTTGCTTGGTTCTATACCATTGAATGACCCATTACCGTTACTTTAACCTCCATTCCGCTACATGTTTCGATCCAAATAAATATCCTTAAGTTTGAGGAGAGCGCGGAATGTGTATGATATTTTTTTGTTCATACCATAAGTAGAGACATCTGTCCTCCATTATGTCTTATTGTCTACTTATACTTTGACATCAGGACTAGATAAAAATTAACGTTGTTACTAATGTAAATAAGGAATTTAACAGAAGATTACCACCATTGGAAGGATTTAGAGTCTATTTTTATTCGTGTATTTACCACTGCCAATTAGCTATGCAGTTGTAAGTACTAAAATTGTAGCCGTGGGATAGATCGCACTATCCAGAAAGGTATGCATTTAATCTTACTCAGACTCAATCATAAATTCCGTTCAATGGCAGCGCATTTTCTCCAAAAATCGATCGGTAATACGCAAAATTTGCATTCACACGTCGTAAAATCTAATAGTAGAGTGCTAGGCAGTTTCTATATTGGTGTGTACGTCACGTTCTGAAAGAATTTTAAATCGATCCGGTGGTTAGTTTCATTAAATTTACATTACGGAACATTAATTTTAACCGGTCACGAAGTTTTACACCTTGAAACGGCATCCGTTTTGAGATCATTAGCTGGTCGGCTCAGCATAATCTAAGAGACGGTCAGAACGAAGAGAAAGGGTCCACGCGGTCCGCGCGCGTAAACGCCCACTGGCCTGAAGAAGTGGAGCGATTCTTGCCAATCGGTCAAGATTGACTTTTTTGTACTCCTAACGGCTACGCTGAACTAGACCCCGCGCTGACTATGTTATAGTAATGGTAACGCGCCTATATTGCCATAGTGTAAGAGTGTGTGTACGTCTTGTTTTGTACTGCTCTGTTTTCTTTTGTATCTACGTTCGATGCACCAATTGGCTTCTGATTGGCGCTGCACGATTTCTGCCGTGTCGAGATTTTACGCATCGCGAGCACAAATCTTATTTCTTTCTTTTGTTCTGATAGGATATTATTCACTCTACGTATTATTGTTGGTAATACAAAACGCAATTACAAATCCCCGCTTTCGTACATTTCGTACATACCTTGCGCATAATTTGTAAACCAGCGTACGGTAGGTTGTATAGTTTCGCCTTTTTTTCTTATTGTTTTCGAATTACGGCAACGCTACAGGAAGCTTTCGACCAATCAATTAATTTATATGGGAGTTTGTTCCTAAGTGGCGCACAACACCAATCTACAATTTTACCACACGATAAATTGTTTTCGTATAAAAAGCTGTTTACAGTTATTCTTGAAATTTATATTAACACGTTCTTTCTTACTTTGATATGATTCAAACAAAACCAGGAAGAATATTAGAAAATATTCGAGTCAAAAGAATCTGATTTCTTTAAACTTAAGCTTTTACCAAACTTATTATACGGTTGACGGGACGACACGTGCTAATCTACTTAATATATTTAACATTAATTTCACCAACCTTAAAAGTACTCGTATAATGTACAATGATGTATATCGATATTTGACTAAAGTTGATAAGGAATATACTAACATTTGAAAGCTATTTATACATGAAGTTATAATTTCAGCTGATTATTTTCTATCTTAATAACAAATTTATATTATATTAATTACTTAATATATTAATTATGTCGTAATAAAAAATTTATGTGGACGTGTTGTTTTATGACGTCGTGTGGACGTGAAGCTACCGTACACTGACAAAACTAAATCAACAAACTGAATCTATGTAACAGTGAAGAAAGTTGGTAATAAGGTTAATAAATCAGTTCATCAATTCTTGTCTAAATCTTGAAATTATTTATTATTAATACTGTTTATTAACTTACTTCAAGAAAAACAGACGATCAACTTCGTAGATTACCGCCCTTGTTAGAACAGTTGATATTATTGATAATGAAAAAATTCTGCCGAGCATAGAAAACGGAACATACACTTATGTTTAGTACAACACTCTGTTTGTTAGTTGAGGCTTAGTTATTGTTTCTGCGTTACATTATCACAGTTACACATAATAACTTACAGCTAAACGTCTTTAAAGGCACTTATTGCGTTCAAAAGTTACTGAATATATTAGGAGGAAAGAGTGTACTAAAACCGGCAGCTAGCCGGCAGCCTTCTCATATCAGATTTAGCAAAGGTACACTTCCGCTGAGCGGCTGCAAGTCTTTCTTTACGATCTCGTTGGAGATAGAGATCAAAAGACAGTTACTTCAGTGATATCAAAAGCATTAGAGGGAAAAATTAGAGAGACTGTATTCGCAGGTGATCTTAGTAAACTCTCAAATAAAATGTCAATGGAATTGGCCAAAAGCAAATCTGTGGTTTAGAGGTAGGAAAACTAGAAAGCTCTTAAACATGGAGCCGCAAAAAATTCAGGACCCTTTAAAGGCCACAGAAGAGAGGCCGCAGGAGGAACTCCTGCGGAATTAATAAAATAATTATAAGTATTGTTATTATTATTATCTCACAATAATAGCAATAATCGGCAGGCAAAAGTGTTTCATCGCCTTCGTCACGGAGAAATATCGTTTATAAGAAACTGTCACAAGATTTGCACATTTTTGTGAATTGAGATCGGTCAGGTGGTACATTTTATAAAACTCCCGTGAAAAGTCGCTTGACAACAAAGCGGTTGCTCAAATGTACTTAGAAGCAGAGATCTACTATATCACTCAGGGGTCAGGTGGTTATCTCATTAAACGTTCTTCAAATAGCTGTAGAGCTCCGCAAAGACGTTGCAATATTCTTATCCGAAGAATAACAATAAATCGATATTGAAATGAACTTACCTTTCAAATATATTTACTAAGCTTAATAAACTGGACATATCCCTGAAAAATCACGATCACACTGTAATTGAACTAAGAGCGCAAATAAGACTATTCAGAAAAAAGTGGAAGCTATTTGTTTGGTATTGTAATGTTACAAATAAACATCTACGAGGTTAGCTGTCAGCAGTATCATATTCACATCTCCTCTTTGTATTTCACATTGTCCGCCTGTCGAGAATAAGATGCTCTTTGTTGCTAGAAAGCCCGATTTCTATAAAAAAAATCTCGTTTTTAGCCGAATTTCTTCAGGGCGTAGAAATAATAATAATAATAATGTAAGTCCAGCCAACGACAATTGTATATTAACTGCTCTTCTATATAATTCTCTTTTTCGTTAATTAGTGTCAGGCTTTTCTACAAGTTCCACAGTGAACGGCAACCGCATGAAAGGTATTATCGTCAATTAAAAATGTTTCGCTCCGTTTCATCAAAGTTTACAGCGTCATTTAACATTGTAGTGTAGTATGTGGTCCAGAAGGTCATCAAAAACCACAGAATCTCAGTTTCAGTTGCGTCCCCGCACCATGCCACAGCAAAAATCATTGGTTTCGGCATGTATTTCGATAATAATTTATTTTTAAATGGAGGAAAAATTATTATAGGTGACAATGAAATAAAATCAGTTGCTAACATAATTAAACAATGGTTGTAAACAACGCGAAAATTATTTTGTGACTTTATGTCTAACTGTCGTCCAGGCATCTTGTATCTCGATATCCTCCAAGTTTTACAGTGTTATTTAAATATTCCTATTCAGAAAGTTAAAAGTGTGTTCAAGTAAACATTATTAAAGTAGCTGTAAGATAGGAGTGCACAAACATAGTGTTTATATAGTGAAAATTTCAAAAATTTAAGGTTAGTAAGTTACTTTCATTTCTACATGTTAAAAGTTTCATTTAATGATTTCTTAAACTTTACGCCACAAAAACATTACAGTACACACAAGTTTGTCGTTCAATTTATTTCTGGAAATATTGATATTTATTTTTAACTTGCAGAGAAGGGTAAAAGTAATTTTGCTTATTAAATCAAAGTTGGTTGAAGCACAGTTTTCCCAAGAATTTTCTGAATGAGTAAATTGATAAATTACACTGTTTGTAAAGTCAGTACGTACATATTTGATGAATCAGTAGAAAAGGATCGAACTCGTACAGTGTACGCGTTAAAATAACATAATAAACTCATATCTCTTCAGAGCCTCAAAAGAATTGATTCATATCATAGGTAGTCAATACAAAAATATTTCTGTTTTATATAACACGTATTAATTCGAAACCAAGCGAAAAATCGGAACATTACAAGGACGCTAGTAACTACTAACAATTTTTCCAGAAGACACAAAAATCATGCACAACACTACATGAAATTTAGTAATCAAAACCTCCAATATCACGTATTGACATTCCTGTGACAACGATGTTTACTATGTTTTGTAAAATTAAGCAATAATTAATACTATTAGTTAACAAAAGCTTTTGTTGACTATATACAGGACGACCCGAAATTAACACACTAAACCTTAGGAATGTATTGTACACGTGAAAATAATGTACAAAATCGCATAAAAATTTATGCAATTTTCTTTTGTTTTCAAATAATGGCACAATAATTAACGTTCTTGTAAATGTTCCGATTTTTCGCCTAGTCTCGAATTAATATGCGTTATATGAAATAGAAATATTCTTGCATTGACTACCCATGATATTGATCAATTCTTCTGAGGCTGAAAATTATTTCAATAATTTTATTCTGTGAAGAAATATGAATTTATTACATTATTTTCACGCGTACAATACACTATATGAGTTCGATCCGTTCGGGTAGTAGCAGGAAACTGCAAGAATATAAGAAGGCATATGTGTTTCCAATACGTACTGACTTTACAAACAGCGTAATTTATCAATTTACTTATTCAGAAAATTCTTGGGAAAACCGTGTGAAAGTTTGAAGTTTAATTTCTATTATCGACGGTTTCACGAAAAAGTATTTACATTTGATCTACGTAACTTATACAGGAGAAAACGCTTAGCACCCCGAAAAACACAAGGAAACGAAAAAAGTCTAAAACAACAAACACGGAAAAACCGCCAGATTTCGAGAATCGATAGAAGCAAAGAGGTACAATATTAATTTCCGAGAATACACGGTACGCATTTGGAAGTTTGTTTTACGTCTAAGTCATGCTGTGGTCGTCGCAACAAAAGAAAAATCACCAATCCTAATGGAATTTTCAAAACCTATCCAGATGTATCAATATTTATTTAACTGTAACCAGTTTTTTTGAACACTAATTCAATTTAAATGGATTAATAAAAAGCGTCAGATTTGTAATTTATCAAAAACGGAGTCCACCACAAGTCAGCATCGACAAAACAGAACGAAGTACGGGTCGCTAGTCTTTTGTATAACTTACACATTACGAGTCAGGCAAAAAGTTTATTGAAGTCATTATAGTTTTAACAGGAATTTTAATTCAAAAAATAAATGAATAACGTTCTTGGAAATGTGATATACTAGGTGAATTCAACTTTATATTTTACTAGATCGAACGATCGACTCCACTACGCATTTTAGGGAAGAAGCACATTCTGGTTTATGCATATTTATAGGTGAATTATCGTCCTCGCAGAATGTCTGCAAGCTATTAAGAAAATAACTACTGTTATTGATTGCTCCAAATTAGGTACCTAGAGCATATCGCATCTTCAAAATTCGAAGGATCTAAAGTAGATTCCATTTTAGACAATGCCTATATTTTTGCCGACGGCATTATAAACGTGCATAGTGGAGCAATTATGTGCTGAAAAGCATGTTTTTTTTACGTAAAATTTATTAATTTAGATGAAACAAAGTACATATCTCTTGATTAACTTATTTAATAGATCTATCCTATTCGAGTAAGGAGCGTCTTATCTTAAGTTATAAATACCACAAATATACATAAAAATTGATACGAAATTTACAAAACTCACACGGATTTGGTTATCACCGTCGGTTGACCACCGCACTGCAATTAGTCGGTTGCGCTAATGCAGCACAGCAACAGTTTCGCACTACACTAATTCTTAATTCTGCGCTATGCCGCTTTGCGAATAGTCGTATTTAACTTGCATTGTGCAAACTGTGTAAACCATGCAAACGCCACTTTCTCACTACGCATTAATCATTACGCTTAAGTGGCGTTTACATGGGACTGGCTACAATGATTTACTTTATCATAATATAGCCTAAATTTAATAAATCTACTATATATGAATGTGACGTGTCTCGTTTAAAATAAAATACATTATAACCTCAAAACTTTTCACGTGAAATTGATACAAGCTTAATGAACTGACATGAATTTCAATTTTACCGCCCCCTACAGTGTGGTCCGTCGGTAACACTGATGCAGCACTATAGAATGTAAAATTTCGACGTGTACATATTTTCGCACAACACTAATTTCTAATTCTGCACTGCACCGCTATATGAACTATCGTCAATTTGAATGTAATAGATTAAGGGAAAATTAATACAATATTTCGCACTAATTTATCAACTAACACCATTGATTTACTTTGTCATAACGTAACCTACATTTATATGTTGTTACTAATTTCTTTTATAGTGCACGGATTTACAGAGAAACGTTATACTTTATAATTATTAGCAGAATGGGCAGTAACCAAACTTCAACGTATGTATGGTCTCGGCTTTAATTCTATACTACACTGCTATGAAAACGGCCAGATTCCTTTACGTTGTACAAAATTTCGAAATTGCACATTAATTCTTGCACTAATTTCTAGAGAGGACAAAAGCGAGTGAAATAATATCTTTTTTGCAGCGACTAGACAGACTCGTGTCTATTCGTCCCATAAGAAAGGGTTCGTGTTGCCTACTCGTTTCCACGAGAGTCGACAAAACACGAGTCTGTCTAGTCGCTGCAAAAATTTTATAATTTCGCTCGCTTTTGTCCTCTCTATTAATTTTACGCTAGTCTGCGTTCGCAAAGGTTAGTGCGAAACTAGTGTAGGAATTTGACAACTGACACCAAAAATTTGCTTTGTCACAGCTTAACCTAAATTCAACTGTAGATAGTAACCATTTCTTTTAAAATGCGCGGAATTACACAAAAATGTTATATGGTATTAACATTATCTGTAGTAATCGCACTACTTCATTTCGCATTACCCTATGCCAATGTTACTTATGTATACACCACTTACAATAATTTCAAGAATCAGATATGAATAAAATATTTAAATTTAATTCTTAATTATTTTCGCACTGCCCTATGTTACCCATCTTAACTTAACAAGGTTGTCCCTTTACGCTACATGTCAACTGTTTTGGAATATGGAACTCAATAAATTCAAATACTTGTAAATAACAAACAATCTACTAAATAATAATATTTCGTTTTCTATTTGAGTTCTTAGAAACCAAGTAAAGTCGCATTGCTACGTGTTCCGTTCTCTGTAAAACATATTTATTTCCCTTATTTTTGCGAATAAAATATGTCGAATCTTCCGACCATTCTTAACAGTTTATTAAACTATTCTTTTGCTGATCACTCATAGTTTCTACGTATAATTAAGACAGCTAAATGTTTATACTTAGCTTTTAACAAATTGTAAAATAAAATTAACTACACCTCATATTTTCCATCTTGCAAGCAACCGTATTCGTACAATTTTTCTAAACTATATTAAGTGATAATTAACTTTACATTCTTCCTTAACTCATACTATATAATTAAAATTTAATACATGCTAAATCAAGAACAGGATTAGTTTTTACTTTTCAGCTTGTTATCGGCGATGAACGACAGATGAAAAACAATAAATTTTATTTCTGCGTGAATAGTAATAATTAACTGTAAATATTGACGGTCAGTTTCACTGTAATTACGTACGTTCTCACAATCCTTTTTGTTGCCTCTTTTGTTTTGCAAGCTAAATACGCGTAGGCGTTTATATAGCGTGATATTTACATCGCCGATATTATTAGAATTACTGATCATCGGTTGTATCTCGAGTTATGCGGCTTACATGAATGTTTTCGTATGGTTTAATAAGGAGATAGAGCAGAGCAAAAATCACAAACAATGCGGGTATTTTAGGAAATTCATCGCTCTAAATTCTATTTAAGGCAATTGATTTGATGGGTGAGAATTACCCAGAAATAGAAAGCAACTTTTCCATCTCTCACCTTGTATTATTTAAATCTAATAGTACCAAGCAACATCAACATGCAAATTCTTACAACGCTATCTCTAATAAAAACGAAAATGAGTTAAAGAGGTTATGCAATCAAATTTTGTTTCTGATAAAAATCCAAGTTTCTTTTTGAATAATAACTATTTTGCAATTTTTTACGCAACTAATATCTATAGAGAGATCTATAGAGAATACATAAGCCTATTCCGTTGATCAGAGAATTTTCAGAAAAAAATAAATTGATTACACAACAACGAGCGATCAAAGTTAAAACTGGAAAATATGTATCGCAGTAGAAAACAATTAAGATATGACAATCATATCGCCATAAAACATGTTTGCTATGTGTCTTCTGCGACATTGTTCTAATAGAGTGAATCCAGGTAGAACTGCACTTTTTACTTTCCGCCACGGATATATTTCTTTTCTTCAACTTTAGTAATTACCCTGCTTCAAATGTCTTCGTATTTTCATTTTTTAATTTTATATCTTTGAAGCTGCTATAATTACTTCGATTAAAGCTGTCGCACCTCTTGAAGGAAGGTAACTTTCGCTGGCGTTCGACCCTGTAACTTGGCCATTTCCTCTGTCAGCCATTGTATTATGAAGGTTGAATTAATGTCCAAAGTAATAATAAGCTTATAAGGTATAATGCTTACCTATGCCAACTAGCAGATATATATACAGAGTTTGAGTAAAGTATGCAACCAAACAACGAAAATGATGATATTGACGACACTTTACAGGTAAGCGTAATACATCTGATTACGAACTTGTTATTGTTACTGTATTTTTGGTTTAACCGCAACTGTCCTCAACTTCTTTGCCTGCCATGGTGCCAAACTTCTACCACAACTTTGACTGTAAGCCCTGGTATCGTTCTGTAGGGAAAAACATTGAAAAGAGAAAAGTACCGTCCGTATAAAGTATACTTGGATTGATGATGATTTTGACTGACGGGACAGCTAGACTACGAAAAAATTATGGAAATTTGAACAATTTACACCTAATGTGATATTTTCTAACGAAACAACTTTTTGTTTAAATAGTACAATTAATCGCCGTACTTTCAATACTTCAAAACAATAATAAATTACCTCAAAATTTTTGGTGGATCTAAGGAGTTCGGAGAGTATATGGCGCTTCTTCGTCTCTCACATAACTAGCAATAATCATCATCTTATCTGAAGGAAACTGAAAATCTAATGAGATAATTTAACTTCGCCAAACGTTCTGGAAAAACTAAATATGATCCTCATACTTATACGTTCATAAAGTTCAAAATACCGAAAACACAATTTAAAGGGAGAACCGGTAAACTGCAAATACAAAAACAACGGTGATAATATAAAACATTCGATAAACATCAACACAACGACTTAGTACGATTGTGAATCATCCCAATTACTGGTAAAACCTTAAAATGCCCCATTGCCTGCAGACAAAGATGGACTATAATACATTTGAGGTGACAGAAATAACACAAGCGGATAGATATTTTTATGTAGTTGGTTGTTTATAGTAGTTTGTTCTTATGTGCAAATGACATGAATTGATGCAACCAAGCAGATTCGTTGGCAAATGCCTTTATTTTCCGTCTCCAATTTTGGTCCAGAATGCCGATTGATTTAATAATTAAGAGCTGAACACATTCATTCACATCAAACACGGCAGTGATTTCCATAATAAATTGAACGCTGAATATGGAAGCATTTGGTAAACATTTGCTAAAAACACATGAGCTATCGAAGAATAAAGAAACTCGCCTTACTTTTGCCTTAAATTGAAATGATAATAATGCTTAGTTATTTAGCGTATTTAGTGCACTGAAATTTAAGTAAATTATTCTTTGATTTTCTACGTTCTTTTTATATGTATTAAATTGATTTATTAATATTTGTTGGTGGTCAACACTTTTTCAATAAATGCAACAACTACACTAAAGTAACTATAAATGTTCTTACTGTTCCAAGAATCCGGTAAATATATGCATGAAAACGTCATAAATACACGTTACACTACCTATACATACATACATATTTCCCTTATACTAGATTTAACACTAAACCGAAGTATTTGAACAGTGATACAGGGAGAGTGGGTACAAGAGCGGTTTGGCTGGAATCCATCAGTGAGTTTCAGGTAGACATACAACACGAACTTCGCATTTGTTCCGCTGAGACGACGACGCTACATTAATTCTAAGAACCCGTTTGGTGCCTTCTAAAATGGGAACCTTTTTCGACGAAGTATAAAGCAAAGGTATCAAAAGACTCCGTGAAATTAAAATTGCATCTCTTTGATAGTGTAAGTTTGTGTTAATCAATTATAAGTAAAGATGGGTAAACCTCTAAATTTGGTGTGGCAATTGCTAACTGCTACCGATATTTTAAAATAAGTTAAAATCAGCAACTAAAAATAGCAGTCCCTTTTTATCACAGGCACATTGAATTAGTTATAACTGTAGATTATATATTAATAATTATTAAGCAAAGGACTGATGAAATATGTATTTGTATTTATAGTATTCTTATGAAGTGCAACAGCTTTACAAATTTAGATAATTATCACTCAGTTAATAACAGATGTTTCTTGAAATAAATAGCTGTGTTCTATTAAGTATAAAACAGCCAATTAAAATCCTCTTTCTGTACGTTTTTAAGGTGTTTCTTTTTTTATATCGGTACCGTTTTGTAATATTTATATCATTTCTTATCGATTAATTTATTAAATTATATTACTTATTATAACATATTTTTGTAATAAATTTATCTAATAAAAAGAAATTTATTGTCAACAAAAATATTATTAGTTGATAAGTTATTAATTATTTAATTAAAAACAAAATAAAAATTACTATATCTGTAGTACTCAGTGCTAATTTCAGCTACTATTTTCCATTTGGTTTAAATGCTACTGACACTGCTATTTGTGTTTAACTGCTAAAAACTAGCAGTTGCTATATAGATCACCTCTAACTATGAGTAGTCATCAAAAAGTAATAATCGCAACATGTAACATCTACCAATCTACGAGATGGTAACGGAGCAATATTATCTCATATAAAATTCGTCACTTTCCTCACCGCTTGACTTCTTCTGGAATAAATGTAATTCCAACTGCGAGCTCCCATTTCGGATAACGTTATGCAGGCATGTACCATCTGTCCGCGAAGCTAACAAAAAAAAAAACATCAAAGCTGTAGTTAAAGATAAACGGCTATGGTTAATCGTGGACAAAACGACAGGTGAAAAAAAATCAATTGTACATGTTATGATGCTAATACTGGAACCTCTTCAACTGAATTTTTCCGATCTTAGTAAGCAAAAGACTAGAAAAGTACTGGTACTACGATTACGGGGATTGTGCTTGGACACTTAGTCCACTGTTGGCGTTTATAAGCGATGGTGCAGTAACAGTGCGCTACGTGCTTTTACATGCGACGTGTAAAGTTTATGCTTTACATCTTGTGGGATAAACGATTCGCAAATGTTATCCGTTGTAGACGATGTACACACATTGCTAGGTGCTACAAGTGAAATAAGTTCAGCGAAATAAATCAGCAATCTTTTCTATAGAAAAAATAAATAAATTATATATAATATTTATAATTAACAAATAAATTAACTTGCGCGGGACAGAGTTTAAGGAACAAAAAAAGAGCATTCCCTGCATTACGAATATAGCCAGTAAATGTTGAATTACTACGACTTACAATTCTGTTTTGCTGAGCTAATATAGTAGTTGGAAAGCAGCTCCAACATAAACTTATCCTTTTAGAGAAGCTTTACTTGATAGGAGCAACGATACTAGCAGTCGTAAAGCCTCGAGAAATATGGAAAATGGATGGCGTTTTATTTCGTTGCAGTGTTTCTTTTTTAATGTTGGCCTTATTGGAAACCTGAGGTAGACTTTTCTGTATCCATTAAAAGTAGAGCTGATTGAAACAGATAATATTTAGGAAATGCTATTATTTTGTTTTTTTGCTCATCATCACCGACCACAGATATGACATATCTAAAGGTAAACACCCGGCAACAATTAATGTATGTTTTTGCTTCGTCAGGGTCGTCGCTCTTATTGAGCATCGGAGCAGCATGAACATAAAGGTGTAATTCTCACCGATTAGCTGGTTTTGCTAAGTCATCGCTCTTTTGGTATTTATTTTAAGAAATTTCTGATTATAGATTAAAATATTGACTCTAGCGGCTTATGATCGAGAGATTTTATAATAAAACACTATTTTACGCTTCGCAAGTTTTTTTGTTAAATAGTGTTTTATTTTAAAGTCGCTCATTTTCCACCAATGTGAAAATAATTAACTAACAAATTTCATTTTGAGATTTGCGCCATTATTCCCAACGAACTACTATCCGGCTATTTCTTTGGTATATACGAAAACCAACAGTCTATTATCTTGCATGTAACGTAATTATCGTAGGGACTTTATACGTTTAGATCGTACATCCTAACTTTGCGTTTGTCAGCTGTTCTTTACCATCTAATAGTTATTACGCATTTTTACTAATATACATACGCATGGTTTCATAGTGAATTCCGCTCTGAACAGAGAGTAATTGAGAATTAAGGTTTTCTAGGGGATCAATTTGCTAGCTAGTGCCGCAATTAAAGAAATTAAAGTTATGTTGACAAACCTGAATTCGTTTCGAAAGTATTATTAGTAGATTGGACAACAGAACTATCATATCCAGATTATCCAAAAAGAATTTAAATAAAGTTAAATGTATTCTTTAAAAAACAATTCTCCAAATACATTTTATAGAAAAAGTATGAGAAGCAGAGTAGTAAATTTATTATAATTTTGTTTCATTTTAATATATTAAAAGAGAAGTATTCCATGAAAAATCACAGAATATGTTAATTAAAAAACAAATACAAGGGAAAAGAAAACATCACTTTTAAAGAGGCAAATATTATATTAACAGGAAATAAGAACTTGAAAACATGTAACATATGGCATTAGCGTTAACTGGAGATATATTTACTGACTAAAACCTGGAAGACATAGAAGGAGGAACTACAGGAGAAGGATGCTGCCATCACTCAATCACATCCATTTAAACATAATTTTTAATTCCTTTTATAGTAACAGTAATGCTAATAGTAACAACATCGCAAAATGTTAAACAGTTACCCCTTTATATCAATTCAAAACTGTTAAAACAGCTCAACAGATGTTTCTCTAAAATTTGCAAACACAACAGTTGCTTTTGGCAACAAAGCTAGTTATGTTAGCGATGTCTTCCAGTTTGAAGAAGTGGATAGATATTTTTAACATTTCACGAATATAATTATTGATTTAATTATGTATAATAGTTGTAATAGCTCTGTACGATTTTTATAAGGTTGTGTAGGGGCCCACACGTTCGAGACCAATAATAATTGGAGAATTCGAATACGAAAAATTTCTGCTGAATATATAACACGTAACCATCGTTCATTGAGATTGTTTATTGGATTTTTTTGGATTCGGTTTGGTTTTTGGATTCATTGGATTAGGTTTATGTACTCTCGCTTGATTATTGCTCAATTTCCAGTTTTTCCGAATGTATCCAAGTTTCGTTACCTGTTAGGATGTTGCATACGGATTTTGAGATTGCTCTCTAGAATTTCTTGCATTACCAAAAGTTGAATAAAACGATTCGACGCATTATTGTTGAGTTAGACCTTTTAAAAACCACCTAACAAAAACCTTCTCGTAAAATTTTCATTTTTTCACAAAATTGATTATTTCATACGCTTACTGCAAACAAAATATCCGTCTATTTGTGTACTGTTATTACTTATATACTAACAAATATCAAATTTTACAAGAATAGTAATTCGTTTCTGCCAATTTCGTGGAGCGCAACTCCTTTCTGCAGGCTTAATAGCAATGTCTAATATCAACAGCGCCATCTAGTTTATTTATTTCAACTTTATACGCATTCTTACAAATTAGTACACTTCTACGAGAGTAGCATCTTTTCCTCATAAAAATCTACTAATTTGGAAGAATACTTTTTTTCTAGTTTTTCCTTCTTTTGTTCTTTTAATGGATAAGATTTAACATGTGAATTAACTGGTTCCAAAAAGAAAAGGCACTATTATCTTGCTTAAACAATATGCCCTTTGCACTCTACATTAGCCCTTGATCAATTCCATATTTATCACATACTCATCAACCATCACTTACACACCACTATCCTACAACTTAACATAAAAAGACGCTGTTCTAGAAGCTGTATTCAACAGTTCTTTCCCATCTTCTACCTCATTTCTAATTCAGCTACTTCCTCTTTTTAACGCCAACATCCTCGGCAGGATATTTCTGATTTGCCGGAGAACTTATTTTACCTGTCGGTATAATTTCCATTTTGGCACTTACCGCGGTTAAATTAAATTTCTATTTGGATTCGGGCAAAATTTGACTTTAAATTGTGAAAATGACGCGCAAAATATAACGCGTTTTTTACCATGGAACATATACATACGTTTTTTTTTTAACATAGTTTGGCATGGTAATTAGCTACTGGGATTACTGCAAAAAATAAAACAAAAATGCGTCAAATTTTTGATCGTGTTAATTAATGCGTGACAAAGAAGCGGTAATTGATTTTGTATTACCAAAGAAAATATTGCAAAGGGAAACGCAATGGAAGTACACGATATAATAAGTAAAGTTTAATGCCTCAACAAATGTTCGAATTGGCCACCTTCATATTCCATACAGCCTAAAATTCTGAAAAAGTAATGAATTACACGTAAAATTTGACTTTTTGTAACAATCCTAGTAACTGCTCACCGTGCATATTCAATTACAGAGAAAAAAAAACAAGAGAAAACAGTTATTGAAGGTACCCTACAAACAATGAATAAATTATACTAACACTTATTTTACATGCATGTATTTAAACACTATAATTTACGAATAATTCAACAGTTTTACAACGAATATGTAGTTTACTCTTGACGTCTAATGAATGTATATTGAAATAATAGGTTGTTACCTTTACATTTCTAGTATGAAAAATGAGTCATGTATATGCCACGTTGCTATTTTTGTAGTACCTTTTAGTGAATTTCCCTTATCAGATAAATTATTATAATTAATACAAACGTATTTTAGGTTAAAGACATGTTAACGTAAAACCAAATCCGACCAAGTTAAAAATGTACGCTTTTTGTAGTAGCAGACGGTTTTTTATTACATAAGAAAATTATTATTAACTGTTCTCATATTTACATGTATCTTCCACTTTTGGTGTGAAATATTCTAAAACTTAAGATACACCACCGTGACGATGCACCCGTTAGAGTTTGTCGTAGGTGGCTGAAACTCGCGACCCAGTCTACTTCCATTGTACATCAGTAGTTGCTAACCAGGTCATTCTCTTTCTTTTTTAACAACCGGCATTCTCGAGTTTCGCAACTCCATGTTGTTTTACTTGTCTATTTTCTTCTCTCCACGCTGTGCGACCGATGAATGAACTGTTTTGATGCCTTTATTGCTACTATTACAAACAAAAGGAAGAGGAGACTCCAATAAACATTCCGACGTGAACGTGAAACTCCCTCTCTTAAGAATTCGTCGTTCATTGCATTACATTGCCTAATACCACAGCTGCTGTTATACTTAACGTGTTCATTCTTTCACTGACGTCTTTTTTCGTTTACCTCTTGTTGCTCTAGTATCTCTCTCTTTTTTCGGCTACGTTTCGCCTAGTGCTTTGCTGAAACATTATTGATTTTTCATGACCCAGATGAAGAGAAGTTCTTTAGCTTTATTTTCTGCACCAGGATGCATTTTTACAGCGTTTCGTATTCTATATCTTAGTTAGTCCGGGCACGGCGTGCGTAAACTTTGCAACGCTGCAACACGTTCATAATAATTGTAAAAACATTTTACTAGCGTGCTATTTAATTATTAGCAAATTAATACACGGCGTTGGAATATAAAAGTTGATGCAACTATGAATTTGAACGAGCATATATTTTTGGTCTTGGGTTCGTAATTCATTTCTGAAAAAAATTAGTGTTTTAGAACAATTTTATCATATATAAACCTGCATAAATAAAAAGCTGAATGATAACAAATTCTTATTAAATAACTTAAAAAAGAAGCTAGTTTGAAATAAATATTGTTGTTGTAATGTATAATTCGTAATGCTTGTTTGGTTTTTACAGGTTTGAATATTATAAATTTTCGAAATTTTAAGGTCTTAAATTAAGAGAAATTGGAGGCCGTGAACCCGGAAATGTTCCTAGTCCTCTTTCGACAAACAAGAAATTGTTACATAAAAGTTTGAAGACGTAGAAATGAAAATAACTACTAACCTTAAATCTTCTAACTTTACATTGCACAAGGTTTATATCTTCCTTCGAACACAACTTCTTCGAAAATTATACTATTGAGCACACTTTTGAATTTTTAAATTGAAATCTATCAACACTCGTGAAACTTTTAAAATGAATTTTTAAACATAAGGTGCTTGCACGACAATTAGATATAAGGTCGCAAATAAAATTGGCGTTGTTTATAACCATTGTTAGATTACGTTGACAATTGTTTTGTTCCATTGTCACCTATGATCATTTTTACTCATTTAAAATATATTATTATTGAAATAGATCCCGAAATGAACAATTTTTGATGTAGCATGATGCAGGACGCAACTGATGTTGGGATTCTGTGCTCGAGTGATGACACTCTTGGTCAAATGCAACATTGCAACATTAAATTACACTGAGAATTGCGATGGAACAGATCGAAAGACTTTTAATTGACAAAGATGGTTTTTATACGACCAATGTATACACTCGAACTTGCTCTAAGATCTGGCATAAATTTGATAAAAACAGAATGGCAGAAAAAAGTAGATGGTATGTTTTCTCCACGATTGTCGTAGGTTGGACTTCTATTAATTTTAATATATTATTTTTACGCCCCTTAGATATTCGACTAAAAAGAGGAATCTTTTATAATGATCGGGCTTTCTACCAATAAATAGACCCTTACACACGATAGGTAGGCAACGTAAAATGCCAAGAAGGGATGTGAATATAGGCTGAATATGCTGCATGTTACTGTGCATTAGCGATCGCAAACAATAATGCAGTTTTTAAAAGTTTAACTTTCGCTATTTGTTGTATTAATGACTTCATAGTGAACCGGCAGCTGTTAAGGTTTGTGTTTTTATACATATAACTAGAGAGAGCAAAGGCGGATGGAATTATAACTTTCTTTCGGAGACTAGACAGACTCGTGTTTTGTCGACTCTCGGGGGACACCAGTAGACAACACGATTCCATTCTCATGAGGCGAATAGACACGAGTCTATCTAGTTGCTGCAAAAAAGTAATAATTCCAGCTGCCTTTGTCATATCTACATATAACCACAGAATATAATGATGAATTACTCAGTTTTCCTAAAACCATAGGCGTTGGACAGATCTATGCTAATCTAACATATTTACAACTTTTAATTTAGCTTATGCATTTCTATAATTGTACAACAACGTTCAGATTTCCACTGAACCTAAGAACGCATATCCGCAGAGAGTGACAAGATGTTTTTCCATGTACTTCTGCAATGATGAAACTTTACCTACAGTACTAAAAGTAATTTGTTGCTAAGTATACATCTCGCTTATACAAGTTCATACCATCTATAGAAGCTTTCACAATTTCGTTTGTTTTTCTCCAAACGAGATAGAAGCACCCAACCATGTTTGCATTAGATTTGGGAAAAACCGTAAATCTGATGTAGCAATTGCTAAGTGCTACTGCTATTAAAAAAAAAAAAAGCCGTAAAGAAAAAACTGGTTTAAATACATACGTTAACGTTAATGCCTATAGTCGTATTTCATTAATATTAAATTGATTTCATTATTAAATGTATATTATATATTAAATGATCACCAACAAAAGAGTGATAACATATGTATTTGCATCTGAAATATTGTTTATGAAAAGCAGCTATTTTGCAAATTTAGATAATTATTACTTAATTAATACATAGATGTCCCTTGCTGTCCCTTAGCTGTTAAGAATTAGCAGTTGCTAAGTCGTACGTGCATACGTATAAAAAGCGAAATAACCGTATCTTACAAGAAAATTATTTATTGCTTGCAACCATCCCTCCCTTTAATGCAATCTTTTTCACTTAATCGTTATTGAACTTATTAGCTAACTAATTCTACCTTAGAGCACTTGCTATCAAGCTGTAGTATGAACTTACCACAACAGTTCTGTTAGAGGATATTGGAAAGAAACCTTGCATTATCACGTTAGAATACAACATCCCCATCCTCGCCAAAAGGATGGCACTATGGGTTAGAGGAAGCAGCACTTTACTGCTTTGTGTAGTCTCTGCTAATTTCGTGAGGCGCAACTTTCTGCAGGCTTAGTAATAACTACGAAACCCTATGAAAGGTATGTATTCCGCGATCATTATTATGCTACTACATTTTCTGACTGAAATCTGCGTTTTTAGAATCAACCATTGTAAAAAATCTCACGGAAGATAGTTTTCCGCTGTCCACCTGAACCACATCTTTACCCTTCAACGTATTCTACCATCTGCTTACAATAAAGAGGTTGTCGTACACAAAGATTCCCATTTGGTCGAAGGATTTACACTAACTGAATCTTAAGTATAATTGCTAATGCTTGTGCCAAGCATTGTGTAAAAAAACTTTTACAAAGTTTTACATATCTGACACCTGTGAACAGGTAAATTTCAAATAGGAAATTTTAAACTACGTATATAAAAAGAATTTATTTTGCGTTGAATATCACTAGAACACACATAGAATGTTAACGCCTTTCAAGTAGCCGCAAAACGGTTTGTTCTATTATAGTTGAATTAAGTAAGCTAATGTAAAAGTTGCATACATTCTTGATTTTCGAAATGAAACCGCCTTGTTGTAGCTTCTGCCGTCGTTTCGTCCACATTCTTATTCTTTTCAGAGCTCTGAAACTCCTTCCGGAGAAGTTCATGCAAGTATGGTTTACTCGTAGTATTTGCCATAAATCTGTAAACAGGTGCGAGAAAGATAAGCTTCAATTGATACATAAAATAAATAAAAATGATTGATTCCCACATCTTGTGACAAACCTATAAATTCATGCGGAAAAATTAGCTAGTATAGGATAGGTTTATTTTGCAAAAATTAAAGAACAACACACTACCACAGAAATGCGCGTGGCAATAAAAATTGGCTTAGAATTAGCGTGTCGATAGTAACAGTATTTGTTTGAAGATTACCCAAAATTGGTTGACGAGTTTCATTTATAAATAATTATCACTTTGTTCTCTCTAAACTGTGATTCCGCAAAACCTTCGCACTCTGGAATTTATACATTATTAATACGTGATTACACGTGACATTACGTGACAAAAACCAAGCAAAATTATTATTACTATTGAGTATATTGAGATATACATTTATGTTTTAAAATAATTTGGAATGCAATAAGTTGTAAAGACATTTGATAACTATTATATTGGTATCTCTAGTTCTTGGGCTAGTAATCACGGTTAAATATGGCATTTTTAACAATAGTTGAAACAAAGATTATTACTGCTTTTCATAACTATATATATATTTATTTGTTGTTGTTCGTATAAGTTAAATCAAGACCAATTAACTATTTTTCTGTTGTATAAGATAACAATGTCGTCTGGCTACGGAACATTACAACGTGTAATTCCACGTGTACTTCCGTTGCATATTATGTACATTAAACTATCTAACGGAAATACACGACGAAATCAAAGCGCTGTAACTGAGCTTCCATTCCCGTTATCACTGCTTGCATGACTTTTCGTTGTAGTTCCAGAAATGGTTAGAATAACAGTCCGTCATGTTCTGAATTTAACTATTCATTTAAAAGGCTCTTACTTCATGCAAGAATACTAGAAGGAGAAAATACCAGAGTTGTCGATACCACTAATGCCTAGTGGAACCAACAATATGTGACATAAGTAGTACCACAAATAACGATACTCATTTCCAAGAAATGGTATTAAATGTTTTAGAGGATAGCGACTATAATATTTTGGGGGTGAATTTGCCACGTAATTCATATTAAGGTATACAGTGGGTTATATGGTGCGAATAATTGATCGTACTCTCCATCGAGTAAAATGCTTACTACATATGTTAAAATAGTTATGAGATCTAAAGTCATTTAGCTAGGTTACTAGTAGCAACGCAGATCTTGTAGCAGTATGCAACGGAGAGTATTGAAGGCTATAAATAACATATCAAAGGATTCTTAAATTATTGAAAAATTGGTAATAGTCTATTTCATAGGATGGCAGATCGAAACTTTCAATTTTCTACTCTTATAGAACACCTAACTGAAGGAACAACCCTAGACGAAAGCAATAAGGAAATGTTACTGTAAGATTCTATTTTATAATTTGGCAAAATCACATGTACAAGATCTAGTGAAAATTGATAAAGAAATAAATTAAACTACAGACATTATGTAACCATCAATAAAGAAATGTGACCTAACATATGTTTACTGCACCTTCTAACATACTGAAATTCATAATAGTTTACTGGTGACAACCAGAAAGTCTATTTATTGAAGACAGTACATCAGAATATTAAAAAAAAATAACGCTTTTAATCCCAGAAATTATTTAAAGAATAACGCTTTTATCCGCAGTATAAGTACAATTTACAATTAGTTATATATTCATATAATACTCTACCTACTTACACTATCAATGAAAACTGCGAATAGGCATACTATGTAACGTTTCTGTGCAGTTCCATTCATTACGAAAGATTGTTAATTTACATTTTTTTAATTTTTTTAATAAATTTAATAATTTTAATTTTCATCAATTTTAAATTGATGAAAAACGTATTTTTGTTAAAAATTTATATTTCAAATCGTCACTATCGAAATCATAGTTTCGTAATTATATGTACAGTCTTAATGTTTATTACAGCAATCTAATGAGATCTAGATGGCTGCTAATTATGTGGCTATAAGGTGGTGATTTTCTCTTGTTCTCTCTTCTCTTCCTTCTTTCCTTCAAAGTGATGGGCAAAAAATAGTATAAATTGCCGCCTAGCAAGAAAATCGTCCAATTAAACCAAGTCTATATGGCGTATAATTTCTTCGGCCAGGCCATATACATATATAGTACTAAACTATTCCGCAATTGCGCAGAAAATATAACTACCTACCGTCTTCCTGTTTTGAACATACACTAGGATATGAAAGATATAAAAATGATGTTATTACGTAAATTGAACAATTATTTGATTTCCATTACATTTAATAGGAATCAGCAGAGAATTAAGCTACTGCATCTTATTCGTTTTGTAATTCGCTCTTGGTAGCTCCGGCATTTTTGATTTATAATTAGTAGTAATAAACCTTACACGTATGCTACATGAAACAAATGAATACACGCTTCCTTCCATGAGCAATTTAGAGAAAACCTATTCGGTAAAAATTTGTGAGGGACAAATCACTACATAAAGTAAAATCGAAAGATTATATTAAAATATATAAGATGCTCTGCTTTCGCTACACACGATACACATTTCTAAATGAAGTATCCTGCATTTTTAAACGCCTCTCTTCAGTTATCCAACTTTTTTCATTATTCCTTGCAGCTACCTCTAATTTAATTTTTGAAATAATTCAGACTATTTTAAAACTTGCGCAATATCCTGATATTTCTTCTTCTAATGTCCAACGCCTTACGCACTAGTTTTGCGGAATTTATAGTACATACAACATAAATTCTCTTCGATTAAGCATTTCTTACAATATTTTTAAGCAATATATGTCTTATATAAATTAGTTTGGACATCCAAATGCTTAAAAATTTGATGCAACTAATACTTACTTTCACATCTAATTCTTGTACTCAGTTGTTTTGCCACGTTACATATCGAACAAAAAAAAAGTAATACCCGGCGGACTTTTAAAGAAGTTGTATTTTTGGGCATCGGACAAAAAAGCCAGCGAATATGTGGTCACTGTTAGAATTATTGAATAATTGCCATTTTCGTTATCCGCGCAGCTCAGATGATATAAGAGGCCTAGCCTATCTACTACCTTTTCAGATGTATTGCAGTTTTTCAATTGCCCTTCTCACCAAACCTAACAGCTGTGTAAGTAATCCTCTGTTTAGGTTTGAGTCTTCGGATATGCCGAGCCCATCTCCAAAACCCGTACTTTTACTATATTAAAGTAGGCGCTGTCGTAGCAACGCCACATTAACGTCAAGATTAAAAAACTCAATTAAGAATGTATAACCTTTTGCAAGCGCAGGCCATTATTTGACACTTATAGTGATTATCTAACCTTTAATATTTCTTTTTGAAAATATTTTCTGATATAATAAATAAATATGTATGATCTGTTCTGAGATGAGTTTATTGGTACTATTATTATTATTAGAACGAGGTAGTCTACGTCTTCGGCTATATGCTTAAAAGTTTTCTCGGATCTGTCCTTCGTAGAGACGTAGATTCTCCCTCGCCACCGTGCTTATATACTGCGACACGAGTGCCACTTTATGAAGATGTTTGTTTGTGGACAAATAATGCATTGCTGAACTATTTGAACATGCAACCACTATAACAAATAAATAAATATAATAAACAAATAATAAATAATCACCAAATAAAATTACGTGAGCAATAAGCAAATTCCAACTATCCAAAACTTCCGGGCTAGATGGTATTTGCCATGTTGCTACAAATTCGAGCCAAAGAACTATCACCACACCTGAGCAATATTTCCAAAAGCTGGTGGTGGCTGGCCAGTGGCGTATCACAAAGGTCATATTCATATCAAAAGTAGGAAGGCATTTTAACCTAACACCAAAATCTTATAGACCCACTAGCTTGTCCTCTTTAAGATATTAGAGGTATATTAAAGACGAAGTGCTGACAATATAACCATTCAACGACCGTCAATATGCATACCAATCTGGAAGGTCAACAGACTTCGCGCTAAATGACCTAAATCGGCAAGTCTCTAAGTCAATAGAAGACGAGGAAATTGCGATGATTATCTTCTTTGACATTGAAGGATTTGATAGAGGCATTCAAGAAAAAGGGAATGCCTTCGCGACCCTGTTGCTGGATAAGGGACACCCTGAAAGGACGCATAATAGTGGCGTCTCTGGGAAAGGCTAGTATCAAGGTGAGGGCAGGAGGTGGACGCCCAGAAGGAAGTGTATTATTACCTCTCCTACCTGCATCTGTTGTCGACAAATTGATAGCAAAACTGTCCAAGAAAGACCTACTGCAATTGTTGATTTATATTATTTAAATTATACGCTCGATTAATTAACCTCTTTTTTTTAATTTTTACAAACAAAATTGTTGCATTTGACACTAAAAATTAGTGGTTTTATTACCCGATATCAAGGCGTATACTTCTATTGAACTAAATTTGATTATCAACTATAGGTGGTTGAATAGCTAAATATGTATTTCTAACAGAGAAGATACTCTGTAGGTTCTTAAAACATGATAGCCTGCAACATCTAATGCCCCATTTGCAATTGTTCTTTCTATTAGATATCTCTACTAAACCAATTTTTGATTGACAATCAGTATTCATATATATATATATATATCTGTGACCTCATTATTGCGCATTAAAAGCAACAAATGTTATCTGTGTACTTAAAGACTTAATATTATTATTATTACTATTATTTATTTAATTACAGCCACTTGATTGTATGGTATGAAACCGAAGCAGATAGCGTGCAAGATTATCTTTTCATAACGATTAAGCGAATCTTTTCCTAGGATTCCTTAAGATATGAATGTTGCAAAAACGTAATATTAATAACCTCCTTCTGCGCATGCTGAGACCGTATTTTCAACGCGACCAATTTAGATCAACTCTATAAACTGAGATTAATAACTACTTGAGTTAACGTAACTAGTTTTATTACAAGTTCATGTTGTACATACATACATACGTACATAAGTATGCATTGTAGAGGAACATAAATGGAAGCAGGTATATACCAATATTAACGTTTTTTTACTGCTGTTTGCTTCAATAAAGTTGATCTAAGGTACATGATAAAAAAATACATTTAATGCTGGATTCGGTTTCCAAATTAATTTGAAAGTGTGTTTTGATTTTATTTTTAGTGTAATAATAGTGGATACGGTTTTTGTTTTTATTTGAAATATTACGGGCGCCCTTTACACACAACCCATACCCAACCCATTGTCTTCCAGCAAATAAATATGATCGAGACGCTCTTAGATCTCCGCTTAAAAAAAACCGCTACATGTGAGCGGCTGTGGTAAATATGCAAATTATCATACCACCGCTTGGAGGATTTTCCCTGGTTCTCACCGCAACAGATTCGGAGGCTGTTTCACTGCCCTTCATTGATTAAACTACTATTAATAATCATATAATTTACTATTCCATAGGGTCATATGAACAAACAAGACGTACTGCCAATTTAAATATACGTATAGTTAATAGGATCAGAGAGAGTTGAAATGTTTTAATATGGTTTGCAAGCCCTATTATCTTAAATCTCTTAATACCCAGAAAAAACTACAAAATGTTAATTCTAATACTTATTTTTTAGTGGCTTTTGACAAAAATACCAATTAACTAATAAATCAACATGAGTACCCAGCTGATGAGCAAAGATTAAACTCTGGCCATGGAAGCCTACGTTTTTATTTTAAACACATCTACGGTGTTTAAAATAATCTGCCACAGAACTCTAAGAAGTCTAACCACAGAAACTCATCTTCGCGAGTTTCAAAAATTCACCCCCAACAAACCTCCTAATAAACAAATTCCTAAGGCCATTGTAAATATTCTTTCTCGTCCTCTCAAGGATGAGGAATCCATATTATTGAAAGGCCTAAGTTTCTCTGCTACCCCTAAAATGATTTCAGTAGAAGAAATTATAGTGTCCGTCGAAGCATCTCTTAAAACTCTTTCAAAGGCTACGGCCGAACGAATTCGCTTTGAATCGGCCAAACCTCCTACACCCAACATCCCCAAAGGTGAAAGGAGTAGCTTTCGCGAATTTGTCCAATTCATCTATCACCATTCTTTCTGCCGATAAAAGCAATGCTACAGTGGTTCTTGACCATTCCCAATACGTTGAAAAAGTGATGGATTTCCTTCCAAGCTAGAAAGGGAAATTAAAGCCCTTATCAAATCATGAGACATTCTGACTGATTATAACAGCTTACTCTGTAGACACAGTATTGGCTCGCTATCTCGTCAGAGAGAAACATCTAGTCAAGTTGACAATCTCAACAAGTTCTTGTTGAGACTGATGAACAATGCTGTCGATTCGCCGGCTTTACTTTCCAAAATTCACTTTATAATTCCACAATAGATCTACTAACACTTTTGAAACCCCTACAGTACATTCTAATATTATATAAAGCGCCGCTATCGCACATATGCAGAAATGTCAACTTCCTGTCTAATGGTCCATTCTTTCAGCATTAGTACCTTTCCCTTTTTCTTATTATTTTTATTTTTCTTTGATTACTTTATAATTTAAGGAATACAACATACTTAACTTTCTTTTTTTGTTTTATATTGTTATTTTTTGTTTTTTATATATTTCTGCATTTACTCAATTCATCTTTGTATTTAGCCCTGTTACTGGAGTTGTATTCTGTTGGACAATAAAGATTTATTATTACCTCTGAAGCTTAAAAACGCTTAATCCCAGGTGAATCCAAACCACCACGTACTGTATGGTCTTCCCAAGATTCATAAACAAGGCATATCTCTTAGACTCATTGTTAGAGCCTTAGACTCCCCGACCTACCACTTATCCAAATATTTGTCCAAGATCCTCAAGAAGTACATGAGAAACACAACTCCCCATGTACTCAACTCTGTTCACTTCCTGGAACTTATCTCAAACATTCACACTGAAGCAGGAAATATATCAGTCAGCTTCGACGTAACATCATTATTCACTAAGGTTCCTAAGGCAGATTCACCATCTCTTGGAACGAGATGGTAAATCTGTCAGCTTAGGTCGTGTTGTGGAAAAATGTCTTACTTCCATATATTACACGTTAACGCCACTTAACAGAGCACGAAAGTTGCGTTTGAACGCGCCTTTTAACGAATTCGGCTATTGCTGAGCACCATCTAGACACTGACCACCCGATACTTTTCAGTGCAACTTCATTACTGTGTAATTCTGCTCACTATTACAATCGGAAAATTATGGAGTCCATAGAAATCTTTAAACACCCCAAAAATGTCAATATAGACACAGGTTATCCCCTCCCGGACATATGGAAACCCGTTATCCCTAGCGATTCATCTTCGCCCAACCGTGATCATCACACCCGACCAACCAGCGACAGGTCCTCCCCACCACCGGCATAAAAGCCTGCTACGTCCCGCGTTTCTTCGCAATTCGAGCCAGCTATCGAAGCGAACGGACGTGAGCTAAGATACACTAGCGACAGAACTCGATAGAACTAGCGACAGAACCCCGGGAAGACGCAAGCGATTGCATTTTCCTGGAAACTCCAAAGGCAACTCGCCAAAATCAAAGTCAGTGCGACGGAGATCAAATGGAGCAAAAGCGTCGACTATCTGAAAGTAACCCTAGACAGCAAACTTACCTTCGCCGAGCACACTCGAAGAGTACGCAAGAAGGCACTAGGAGCGGTCAGCCGACTGTATCCCGTCCTAAACAGTTCCCAACTCAACCCCAAAACCGGGATCCTGCTCTACAAATCCTACATCCGCCCCATCCTTACGTACGCCAGCCCTTGCTGGAGCACGGCAGCCACCTCCCACGTCCCAACCCTCTCCAGGGTCCAGGACCGCTGCTTGAGGATGATCCTGAAGGTCTCCCGGGACACCAGGATAAATGCCCTCTGCCTACTTGGCAATACCGAGAAGCTGGAAGAATATCTGGCTAAACTCAACAAAGCGTTCTTCGAAAAGACCAAGAAGAGCGACAGTTCCGCCCTGCAAAGAGCGATTACCCCCAGATGGACCGGAAGGCGAAAGCACAAGACAACATACGAGAACATTCGAAAAAAGAAGGTTTTTCCTAAAAAGAAGAACTCTTTCTTAAAAGAATGACACTGGATGACTAGTGACGCAAGTCAAGAGAGAACTACGATGTGTTTCTTCGCAATTGATTTTCGCCTTTTGCATAGTTCACATGCTGAGTTACCGTGATCAACTGTTACAGTAATCGTTTAGTCTAGTAACTCCCCAATTTCATTATTTTGAAAACTTATTCTACAAGTTGTTCAATATATTTTCTTTGTCCTTGTTCTTCATTTTCCTTCGCTTTACGTTTTGTTTCTATTCATCTTTCTCTAATTTTCTCTTTATAATAGTATCTTTGTTTTCCTCCTCATGCGCTTTCTTTTTCTTTCTTCCTTTCTAATGTGTTCCTTCTTTTTTTTTTCTTGTTTTTTCTTTCTTATGGTATTCTTTTTCGTGTTTTTCTCCCTGTTACCGATTATGAAACTCAATCCATTTATTGGAAGTTATTGGGTACACCATTAACGTACAGGAACGACTACAGTTTGTTTTGTATTCTTTTGATTTGGGCCAGTGCAAATGTTTGTTTTTCGTCCCTATTAAAAAAACGTACTATTTATCGCGGATGTTTCACATAATTTGACCTCATTGACATGCATCAGAAATCCCAATTCTGAGGTGGGGTATTGTATGGTAAATTTAGTAAACCAATGAATCAACGTTGGTTCTCGTTGTTCATTAACTGAATTTCCACATTCCATGGTAATATTATAAAGTCCAGTAAATTTTACATTAATGTACCACGTACTAAGAGTCATTTTTACATATTTCTAAGAAATGCACCAAATCCTGTAAATGAACTCACTGGATTTAGGATAGGTCTAACCTAACCTAAATAATAAATAGTTTTAAAACTAAATATGTTCTTTACCTTAGCTTACATAAAATGGCCACCAGAACAGGATTTCTTAACCGGTCTACAATTGAACAGTTTCAAAGCATATGAAAAATATTCCAGCGAATGAAAGTTCTTTTATTAAAATATCTCTGTTCTAAAAAGAATGAATATGCTTTGTGAATGCTTTTGTTAAGAAACACATTTTAGGTGATAATATTCATTTATATCTACAAACGAAAATTTATCAATCGTATATCCTCATTGCAAAGAGTTTCACAAATTACATCAATGCGAAGAATTTTTAACAAAGATTATTGCTAATTTTAAAAAACACGCAACAACTGTTTATGCTGACTTACGCCAAATATACTCGTTTCTTCTGATCATCGTAATTATCAATATATTTTGTGGCGTAGTCCCCCGCAGAATGATTCATAAATAGAGAGGACAAAAGCGAGTGAAATCATACCTTTTTTGCAGCGACTAGACAAACTCGCGTTTATTCGTTTCATAAGCGAACGCTTATGAAACGAACTTAACACGAACGTGTTATCCACTGGTTTCCCCGAAAGTCGACAAAACACGAATCTATCTAGTCGACGCGAACAGGTATGATTCCTCCACTCTACTCATAAAACAATTGATTCTTGATGAGAATCACAATTACCCCACTGTATCGCGAATAATTTCCTATATTCTCAACGGATGAAGCTCTCAAATCGCAATAGCAATTAATCAAATTTTTAGAGTTTGCGGATAAGCAACAATTTGAGATAATTTTTTTTGTCTTTTCATAACCACGCTTAATGCAACAACACTAAAAGGAAATTGCTTTTAATTACAGCTCGCTTTTATGATCCATTAAGATAGGTCCACAGGTTATATTATTGGCTAAATATTGGATTCAACAACTCTGGCAAGCTAAGTATGATTGGGACTCGCAACCACCATCTAATTTTACCGACACATGCCAAACAAAACCTTGCTGCAGAATTATCTCTTTACAGATGCGTTCTTTCACGTTTTACATTAAGCGAACAAAATCATCATTGCCAATTAATCGGCTTCAATGATGTTTCAAAACGTAATTATAGCTGGGTAACCTATTTGAAATATGAAAATCGCTGTAGTGCACAAATTCACTTGGCTAAAGCAAATACCAAAATAACTCCTTTCAAACCAGTCTCAGTACCTCGCTTAGTTATTAGCACGTACTCTAAACTCGTATTTGTAACTGTAAATATTCAAAATAGGCATTCATTTTGTGACTCGACAATTGTCCTTTTTTAGCTTGATACTCCACCTCACACTTTAAAATCTTTTGTAGCGAACAGAGTAGTCTGACCCTGAAGTAGTCTGTAGTTGCAGTTAATGAAATCCACTCATCACCTGAAATTAAACCAAACGTAACTGGGACGCCAGCACTCCCAGATTCATCTGAGACAGCCAAATAAATGAATACATTTTCCACATTTTCAAGATTGCAATAAGATTTATTCATATTACTTGCTTTTCGCTATTCCGGTCCACTACTTCCAATTGAGCTAGAAAATTCTCTCATGAAACTGGTTTGTATTTACCGATCAACATATTTTCTAATGAATTGAAGCTTCTAAAAGATAATCTTCTTCTATCAAGGACCTTACAACAATTAACGCCCATTATTGATGAATCCGGTGTCCTCAGAATGGGTAGTAGGTTAAAAACCTCATCCCTACCGTTTAAAACAAAATGATCGAACATTGTATTTTAAACTGATTCGAAAGAAAAATAACTTGGCGAATTTCTACCCCATCTAAACCTCGTCGAGCAGCCTGTCATCCGCACTGCCGATAAAATATGAGTTAGTTTCAAGCACATTCTTTGTAACTACGAACAATAATTAGAGTAATTTGTCGTTAGTTTCAGCCTGTTTGATTATTTAATGATATCACTTGTACGTATGGGTCTTTAGTTAAAGTTAGAATAATTACCGCATGTTCGATGGAGTAGTCAACTGTATGTAGTTAAGAAAATCTCAATTGTGCTTGATTTTACTACCGCTATATTATTTATTTAAATATTTACAGTTAACATTCACGTTTCACTTTGATACTTCTAAATAGATTCTCTTGCTTTTTTATTATTTATTATCTCCCCTTTTATTCACATTAAATGATATTTACATTCAGTGGCTATTCTAACTACCATCGTCTTATTTACCCAGGAGTTCATGCACCGAAACGTCACCGTAAAGAAACTCATATCTATGCAGACCCCGGTTTAAGCAACATGTTAATACAAACATAACTACGTTATTTTATGTTATTCTTGTTTTACCCTCCTATAATTCCGTATAGATATTTCGAATCTATTTACTTTTGTGTACAAAAGTAAATATTTCTTTCTTTTATGAACAATAAATGTGTTTCTTTAACTACAATTCTCAATATTTCATTTCATTCAAAAGGTTCTTACGCTCTATAAAAAATCAACTATTAAAATTTGAACTAGGTCGTTTAGCAGAGACTGGGTTGTAATAACAGACTACAACTCTCCTACATTATGCCTCTTCGGTTCATACCTGCCTTTATCAAGGCTTCACTTGCTTACTTCTTGGTTTTTAATATTCCCCCTAAAATCTTGTTCCTTGAGTCCTTACTCGCGAAGTAGATGTTTCAGCCGAACGTTCCGCGATATTAGCGATCCATCCGTCAATATCAGTGAATATTCATATAGTACATTGACTGTATACCGTAAATCAACACGACCGAGATCATCACGGCTCTCATTAGAATATCTGTTATACCTTTTGCCCACAGGCCGCTATTAATCATATGTGGCACAGTAAGTTTTAAATCAGGTGAAAGTAAAAGCCGTTCCACGGTCACTGACCAAAATTGTCGACGCACCAAACTATATTATAAGATTCTCCATGCAAGATAAGGTTTCCTTGGTGATAATCGTCTTTATTGGAAAAAATCTAAGGTACCGCGTAAATGCTTCAACTGCATGACATAAATGTAGATTTTTACCCAGGATGTTTCCCTCCGGGTATCTTATTCGGAAGGCAATCAAAGCAACAGCAACTAACCAAACTATTGTCATCAGTTCCAACCTACAATTAGAAGAATGATAACGGTTTCTTTAATATACAAAGAGTATGCATAACTTACCATCCATGCTATCTTGCAAAAGCATATCACCCACGCGTTTGCTTGAAGCGTCACAATGCAGCTTTGTATGCACTTTGGAGTTAAGTAATTGCAAAATCGGTGCTTTTTTGGGGCTATTTTTGAAATCGTAGAAAAGAGTTTGTGTAGTTTCACAGGCATCCGGAATTATAAAATTATCTTGAGTTTTATGAAAAAGGCACCTGAAAATAGCTACACATTAAATGAAGAGTACAAAAAATACTTCTTTTCCGACAACGTGCCACTTCCCAACTTTAACTCGTCTACGGTAGTAGGCATCTTCTATCATTCAACTTGAATGTTCATAATGTCCACGGGATCATCACTGTCAAATCCTCTTATTTCACCTATGCACCTACATTCACTTAGTTCTCAATTTTCATCACGGTCCAAAAGTTTTCATTTTTCATTTGTATAAATCCTATTCTATATCCTCTGGTCATCTATTTTTTTTCTAGCTAAACTTTTGTTTTACCCAGGTACGCGCTTCATTGCAAATCCCAGAATTGATCTCTGACATTACATCCAAAATATAGAATATCTTACTCTAACAAAGGCATCTGCTAATATATTGGTAAAAAATTAGAACGACTGAAACCTCAATCCTTTCTTCGACGTTATCAACCATTTTTTCTTAATATATGCACATCTACCCCAAACCCGTATAGCGCTTCGTCGACTATATCAGTTTTATAATGCTTATCATCTGGATTTTGCTACTTACGAATCTCGCACAGTTCTTACATTTTTGTGTACATACTTTCTTCTGATTTACTCATTCCCGTCTCAAATTGTCCATTATCTTTCCTTTTGGTATTCGTATCTCTTTTTTCTTTTATTATTTCCATTCTTGCATTATGAATTTTCTCGTATATCAATATATCTCCATACGATCATATATATCCTAATAATTTCTGATATCCAGAGATACAATTGCAGTGCTGAGCTCACGTGACCGCAAACCTATTGTCGATCGCCCTTTAGTCTCATCAACATTTTAATTGGGTCCTTACACAATTTAACCTTTTCGTTTAAGTATATGCTAATATTCTCACTAATATTCTAACTTGACCCCTGCAGCCGTAACTGCATTTGCTTCCAACTTTCGGCAATTATTTTTGTTCTACAGATTGTTCTACGAAAAAAAGCAATTTAAATTCATTCCAATTTCTTATTTATTTCCGAGATAAAAGAATCTGCATGTAAAGTTACTATATTTCGCCGAAGAACCACCTAGCTTTCCAATAAACACATTGATACTCTTGGAAAATATTGTAGTTTTTAACTCAGTCATTTTTAGTTGACTGCGACTGTATCATGTGCAGGATAGTAGCAAAGTGTTTATAGTCCAGAGCAAATAATTTTCTTTATTTCTTCTACCCGCTTCGTTTACTCTTACATTTTTACTTAAATTCTGCTCTCATCCACATCTATAGTTACGCAAAATTAATAGCTACTTCTTTCGTGCGGCTCATTGTAGTTTTCGTTTCCACTGCTTTTCTTATTAGTTTACCACAGTTTTACTGTTTTTAACACTTCGATTACCGCTCTCTCATTAAGGTTCGATGAGAATAATCACCAAGCATTCTACTTTGTGCAACAGATTACAACCTCACCTAATTATGCGCGTTATCTTTGTTCTGTAGGAATCCCGCTTCTGAATTAGGTTATAAATAAAGAGGACAAAATCGAGTGATATTGTACCTGTTTTGCAGCGACTAGACAGACTCGTGTTTTATCGACTCTCGGGGAAACCAGTAGATAACACGAACCCTTTCTTATGAGACGAATAGACACGAGTTTCTCTAGCCGCTACACAAAAAAGTTATAATTTTACTCGCTTTTTCCTTTCTGATTACAAATATATCGGATGTAGTAAACAAACACTCATAAAGCTATTAAACCATTCCAATAATGATATTACTCACTAATATTTTAATAAAACGAGAGTTCGCGCACACTTTTCTGTCAAACATTTCTAGGCGCCATCTTCCTTCACTTTTACCTACCTTCCGGCATTTATGTGAATTTTTGATTTTAAAATCTATAACACAATGTTAGGAACTCACAATTCACAATAAATGCGTATAATATTAACTCGTTATTGCTCAAAAATAACGAAAAACACCAATTATGTACGTTTTCTTACTTTTTATTGATATTAACATTTAATCTTGAATATTGCTGTTAATTTTCTTGCATTACAATCACCATTATATTTCAACGTCCCAATTGATCAATTGATCATTTCTGCTTATGGCAACTGCAAGGCTTATTCTCAAACTTCAATAGAACATGTAATTATCATATATGTAAACAACAATCATGCATGTACTATATACGCATACTTTATATTTGATACAACCGCTAAATTAATATCGAAATTACAGGACAACGATCGTTCGCCGACCGTCGGTTTGTTTTTGTTCCAGACTGTGACTTTCTAAGAATAAATTAACCCTGTCGCGTGCAGTTCAAGGCACGAAAATTTGCAGCACGCCAACGAATTCCAGCTAGCGAAGGTATCGAAATCTACTTTAATCCCAAGCAGAGAGCATTGACCGTCTAAAAACAACTGAATAATGCGCACTGAATCAACAAGATATTTATAGATTCGAAATAATCACGTCGGCGGTATCTAAGGGTAGTTGCCTGATTTTGAACATACCCTGCCATCTAAATGTTGCCGGGTTAACTACAATATATAAGAGTTACCAGTAGATGACGCTTTAGTAGAACTTTACAAATTTATTGTATAAATGCTGAAAAAATATGAGAATTCCTATTACATTGCTTTTGTCTTTTGCAATGTCTTTTGAGAAACAAAACAATGCAGAAATTGTAAATGTTATATGCACAGTTTTATTTAATTTACTGGAAGAGAGACGTCACCTTCGACTATGATGTATACAATAGTTCGTTAAAATTCAATGGAATCAGTAGATTTATCACGATTAATTTAGAATAAAAAAAGTTTCCAAACAGTATTACTTATTAAATGTCTAACTTAATATAATTACTAATTCGTTACATAACAAATATAATAAAATACTAGATACAATACTACTAATATCCTAAGTTACCTATTTCAAGATTGTATCGGTCATACTCGAAAATTATAAATACGGGTTTTCCTGTGAAGCAGATGACATTGTTTCCATACATTTGTCCTTTTGCTAACTATTTATTAAATCAATAGAAAAATTGATTCATTTATGAAGGAATGTGGGAAACATCGTAAATTTTGAACAAAATTAAATAATAGTGGAAAAGCAAATGATCCATCGCCACGACTTATTCCATTAGCCATAGGCCAAAATTCCTGCATCAGTATTCATTGTTTTAGAATCGGCCTAATTTCTTAGCTGTGTCCATTCACTATCCAAAGGTTAAAGTTCGTTTTTATTACCTAAATCTGAAAATAGAAGAGCCACGTCTGCTATAAAACTCAGTTCCTATTTTTGCAGATTCAGGACTAATAAAATAAAATTTTCGAAGGTGATTATTTCTTTGTTATAAAAATCTAAACAGCGAAATTTGGAAAATTTTATTTGTTCAGTACTCATATTATTTTCTTGCAAATATATTATATTTGTTCCCAGATATAAGTTCTCCAGTGCTACATAATTATGAGAATTTTTAAATGTAATATCTTCTATTCGTATAGATGATAATTATTCGCGTTTATGGGTATTTCAGTAAGGAAGAGTAAAAACCATTTGATCTATTGAAAAATCAATAGACAGAACAACACATAAACGTTAAATATTCTTCTGTCAAATTCAGGGAAAATCCGCAAGATTAATGAAATAACAAATAAGGCTTATCAATTTCATTTGCCATCTTGTAAAATCTACTTAACATAATTAAAAAGAGCCAAAGACTAAGAAATACTTCAGTCCGTTTTTTTTTCTTTTCTTAGACATTTTTGATGTTACTTTTCTTACTAGATTTTGGGCGTCTTAATTGCTGAAACCTTTAATCGAGCAATTGTTGGAACAATTTTAAAACCCAGCTCCAATCTTACTCCACTTACAAAAAAAAATGCCTTTGTTAGTCGAACTATTCGATAAAAAGTCCGAGCAATTAAAAAATATACGGTTACACAAAACAGTTTTTATATATTTATAGAACTGTGATCACCGAAAAATTAGGTGATATGAATAACAAATCTTTGTTATTTGGATATTTACACATATAGTTTTGAGTTGCCAAATTTAAAATAGTAAGAAAGAAATAACAAAGATAACAGGACAGCAATAATTTATTATAACTATTTTGACGTTTTATATCTGCATCCCAAATAGGATGCAGATATAAAGATCAAGACATAATCCCTAAGCACACTAGAACGCAATTTCCTGGCCAGCTATTTTGTCGCATGAAAAAAAAATGCCAAAATAAGGTACTCATCTTTGGCACTTTTCCGCCCGGCGAAACCGCCGAAAATATTTAAGCCCAAGCGAACCTAAGAATCAAATATGTATAACGATATTAGGCGTAAAATTGATATATTGTTTTTGAACACCTCACATGAAAGACTTGTATTTTAATAATTCTTACGAGTCTAAATTTTTCTTACAAGTAAATTTTGACTTTGCAAATTTTTTTCAAATTTGTTTCTTTCAACCTCTTTATTCGTCGATTACTATATATACTATACTAATTTTATCAAGAGATTTTATCAATATATATGATATACTAATTTTTATCAAGAGTTTATTCAACCATAAAAATCTAATAGATTAGCTCTACAATGCTTTTATATACAAATCATGATGTTTCATAGACGCTATCAATCCTTCAGTATTTTCTACACTCAAATCATTTCCATACATTATGAGATCTCCAGAAAGTGTGGTCATTTTACCATTTACTGCATTCATAATTGCATTTGCGGCACAGATATCCCATTTTTTAATAGCTGTATTATGTATATACACATCCGCACTTCCTTTAATCACTTCAAGTGCCTTGTATCCTTGAAACGGTATTATTTGATAAACATCGAATTTATTAAAAACCTAAAATATAAAATACCATACATATACACATACCTGCGCCTCCTGCTTCTATAATTGAAAAATCTGTGAATTTACTTTCTATTAATTCTCGAATCTTCCCAGAATGAGATCGTGAAATAATAAATTTTGTTGTTCCTTCTTTTTCTGGCTAAACAATTAAAAACTTTAATCACATAACGTAATATGTAAGAAGGTATACCATTGTACTAATCAAGTTTGATGATTTGCCATTTTCTACCCAAGCCCAATATGTTTCCTTCAAAAATGGCTTATGAATCACGCCTATAACTGGCTCACCTTTAATGGCGATGCATACCATTGTTGTAACATATTTATTTAAATTTTCTAGAAACCCAAACTTTAAATTAGTGGAATAATGCTGTTGTAAGTATACCTGTATATTCTTGGGTCGCATCTAATGGATCAATCCATATTGTTACCTCCCATGGATTCACAAATACATCTTTTACATTATCCATATCTCCAGAACTTACATGTTTATTTTCTTCCTTTTGAAAACCTTCGCAATTTACTTTTTCTTCTGATATAATTTTAACGTTAGGAAACGATTGTTGTAGTAATCCAGTCATGACACAATGTGAATTAAAATCTGCACTAGTTACACTATCATTTGCACCTTCTTTAGTTTTGCCCTTCATTTTTATTTTAATGTCACGTGTTGAAACAACTTGCTCACCACCACTTTCTGCTGCGCTTACTGATATTTTTAGAATATCCTTTAAGTTTACACTCCCTTTTCGAGCATTTTGATAATCACTCTTTGAAAATACATACAAAAATAAAACAAAAATACACCCACACGCAATACATACACCTGTTTTATTGAGATGTATAACACCGCCTAAATTCATATTTAATTCAAATGATCGACATCCACCTCATAACATACACTGAGAACAAATAGATATGGATGTATGTATTTACACAATGTGATATATTTATCTATATTTATTCTTGTAAATAGAAGCAGAGTAAAAAAATAAAACCGCATTCGACCTACAAACACATCTGACGAGGTTATGTTGCGTCTAAATTGATGTTGTGAAGGCGAGCAAACGTCAAACTCAAGGTTAAAATCATTAGGCTAAATTTGATTATATTCACATTATTCTACAATCGCTTTAGTTTAGACTTAAATTTTAAGAAGATAGATACGGACTTAAAACGAAAATTCGCCTATTTCAAGAGCATTTCGGCTAAAATTCTATGTGCACTCCACCCATGACGTTTGGTATGACATAAAAACAAAAGAGAAGTCAAAATGGCAGGAATGTCTCCTTCAGAGGTATGTTTTTATATTTTTTGTTTATAGTCTTTAATAGCAACTTAATAATTTATATCTAATTTTCTATTTTTCCAGATTTTTTGATCTCTCATTAGATCTACCAATTAATTATATTTATTATGTAAAAGGGTAAAGTTTTAAACTAATCTGATTATGGTCTCTATTTTTGCAGAGAAGATTGCAGAAGGAACTTATGTCATTGATGAAGGAACCGCCACCAGGTGTATCAGTTGATGTAGATCTTGCTGAACAAAATTTATTACAGTAAATACTAAAGTGATATACGAAACAATAAAATTTAAAGATTGTTTTCAGATGGACTGTGCATATGGAAGGTGTTACTGGAACGTTATACGAGGGAGAAAGGTTTCAATTACAATTTAAATTTACAAATAAATATCCATTTGATTCACCTGAAGTAAGTAATTGTTCAACTTTTCATATTTTTATACTTTAACTTGAAAAAATTTTAGGTGACTTTTATTGGAAACAATATACCAGTACATCCTCACGTATATAGTAATGGCCATATTTGCCTTTCAATTTTAACAGATGATTGGTCACCTGCTTTATCTGTTCAATCCGTTTGTTTATCTATTGTATCTATGCTTAGTAGTTGCAAAGAAAAAGTATGTTTTCATATTATACTTCCTCTATTTTATCTTTAGATGTACGTCTTCCAATTCTGCCTGTACAAATCAAATCGATAATACGCAATCAAATAAAATACCATATAAATATTATATTGCAGGATTGGCAACTGATGGGTAATGCTACGCAGATTAGAAATTTTAAGCTAAATATAGAAGCTAAAATACACATGCTAAGTACTATTTGTGATATAGAAGATGGAAGATTGAATAATTAAACAATGTAACTACCTTTGTCTATCATATTAATAAGTAACGTCCTTGTTATAAGTTGCAGAATGCGAAAAAAATGCAAATCTTGTTTCCTTTTTTAATAACAGATTTGCAGAAAGATAATAGCAGATTATCCACCAATTAGGTAATGGCGTGCATGTAAAAGTGAAATAGATGAAGTACAGTAAACAAAAAAAAGATTTTTTTTGCGATTGTTTTTTATTTTCCTTGTTTTTCTTTTTTTAGAAAAGGCCGTCTGACAATGCTTTTTATGTAAAGACTTGTAGCAAAAATCCAAAGAAAACGAAGTGGTGGTATCACGGTATGTAAAAATTATTTAGATTTAAATTAAAAAATATTACACAACTTTTCTTTGTTTTAGATGATTCAGTGTAATATACTTACAAATATGTGATTTATTTATGAATTCCTCCTTTATTTAAATATTTGATAATACTAGGTTAAGCTTATCAAGTATTTTATTCGTTAAAATTGTTGTAGATTATAAATTAACTATTCTACACTGATCTTTATCTGCGAATAAATAATGGTATTCTACATGAACTATGAAGGATTAATAGACTAGAAATTGTCAATTTATATTTAAACGTTAATCGATCTTAGAGTTCTCCATTTTATGTTGGATTCATTCCATATTGCAAATAGATGTATATTTTATCTCGATTTTAAATTTTACAAATTTATATCAATGATTTTATTAACATATCTATGTTATAGTTTTATTATTGTTAATATATTAGCTTATTTTAATTGTAAAAGTACTTTTTACTTTAATATCTACCGTACTTTAATCAATTTGATTTTATAAAACTAACCAAACAAGATTAAACATGACAGTTACTTAATATAAAGAAAGATGTTCAGTGTACATTGTTATACAAAAGTAGTTATATAATAAAGTTTATTTAGCATTTGTTGTTTATTTAGGGAGTAGCATGTAACAGTCAAAGTTGTTTCTGTTACCTATTTACCTCCCTAGAGACGTAAAATTCTATTACATCCCGCTCTCAAGTATACAGGGAAATCTAAATTAAGTGCGCACCATTCCTAATATTTTTATTTATAAATCGTCGGTCAAATTAGTAAAGTATATATTTTTCGAGATTATAGTTAAGATAACGATTTTTTAAATTGGAATGACTGTGTACTAGAATATTTAACGGAAGATATTAGAATTTAGACTAAAATCGGTAATGTTGGATTTTTCGCTAGCATCAAAAATAATAGTTATGTGTACTTATGCGAAACTAACTTAGGGTGTTATGAAAACAAATGATAATGATTTGTATCAGATGATTCATGGATATTTCTTGGAACTTTACCCAATATTTAGGAATGATGAAAATTACTTCGCTAAGAATCGAAAGGATAATTAGAGAGACAGTAGAAGCAAGAGTTATTAGATATTTTGAAGATTATTCCGAAAAAATTGATACTAAACGTTAGAAAATATTATTCGTGTTATGGTGAACTTTACAGAATGTTGGAAAAGAAATGAAGCAGGGTCATATTGAAAAGCATTCAAAATATTCCGAAACGAACTGCTCTACTCTTTCTTAAAATACATGTTTAATGCATATGCATACAGTCCACAGGCTTATTACCAGGCAGAACTGTTCTAATACCCTTTTTGTTGTTGCCAGTCTTACTGTTCTAGTTATTACTGTAGGTAGAAGACTCTTATTTTTTCAGCAAGTCTCAAAATTTAAGATGTGATTTCATTATAAAATATAATTACTACTACACTTTTAAAGATATCAATGGTATGCGTTGAGTTATTTAATGAATCATTATCAAGAACATAATCTTCATTGATAGCATAAAACAAACATATTCAAAGTGATTTGTTTGTTATCAATTCGCAATCGTTGATATAAAAATACGTCAGTGAAATTGATTTGTTCATCAAGTGTTTCTTGTCTGTGTTGATTATTTATGCATGATTCCACGCCATTTTCATATCTAGCATAAATAGGTAAATCGCTTTGAAAACTCACTATATCTAAATTGTTTCCCTGTTATATCTTTGGCAGGAGAGATCACTCATTTTACACTTCCTTTTTACCATTTTATATATTTTTATGAAAAAGTCCATCTTTACCTTGCGTTAATATACATAAATCTTTCTGTTTTTTGAACTATCTTTTATTTTTTCCACAACTTGTTCCAATTTTGTTACTTTTGTTCGAAGATTTTCATATGATATAGATATTTTTATTTTAGGTATTCCACTCACTAAAAATTGCATAAGTGAATAGCCGATATTTGGTAAAAGTGTATCCCTACGTAAACTCTTCTATATCTCGTGATATTTTTGGCCAGAACATCACCTATTGAACATGTAATTTGGTTTGTATTTCTGCATTCCAATGGAATGCATTGATGTATTAGCCTTAGCATTTCATTGCTTAAACTTAGACGATAGCAAAGACTTGTAGTATAGCAAACGTTAGGTACTAAGCAACACAACAGTTGGCAACGCCAACGGTTTTTCCCCGTCAACAGTTAGCAGCTTAGCAGAATAGTTTTTGGTGCGTAACCGAACCGGCAAGGTTCAAGGCAACGCATGAAGGATTATGTTTGTGGTGTTAAATAGTTTGGTGTATTTTGTTAATAAATAAGTAGCAGTCAACTGTCATTTATTTTTAACCCAGTCCGAATACATTTCAGCAAACAATCATTATTAACTTTATAATATGAAATAAAATTTAATTCTAATAAACTATACTAGAAATTATTAAAATTAGACTTTTAATATTGGACACATGTAGAAACCGTTTTAGCCACAAAATGGAAAATATTTATTCAGAACGTTAGGTTTGTTCCCATTTTTCTCACAATTCATAATTTATGGCAACTAATATATAATGTAAAAGTCTAACTTATAACAATGCCAAACAAACCAACATTGAAATCCTTTGACCATTCTAAAGAAAGGCTTACTACAAGATTCATATCCTTTGGCTTTCGCATTTCGTTCACTCAATAACGCAGAAACTGGGTATGCACAAATAAAAAAAAGAGAGTTGTTAAGTATTGCATATGTACAAACGGATCACAAACCACTAATTTTCAATTTTTTCATAGAACTTGACAATTCAAATTCTTTTTAAGATTTAAAATATAAAATAAAAATGAAAAATCTTCCGAGTAATCAAATGCATGTCGCAGATATTCCTAGAAGATTGTACATTTACTGTGAAACGCAATTAGATAACGAAATGGAATATCTAGCCAATTCTGTTTCTCTCCATGTATCGATATCAGATGAAAAGCGAACTCAATTTTAGGTAGCGGTCGAAACAATCCAAATCAAGTAAAAGAGAAAACCTAGTAATTGGCCGAAGAATAATAAGAGTTTAAATTTTATTTTGCTTCAAGAAAAAACATTTCTTTTTGATCTTTTATTATAATTCAAAAAATTATTGTTTCAACATGTTTAAGAAATTAAGTGCTAAGGCTAGTACATCTAGCACACCTTGGAATAAAGAAATGCTAAGTGCATGCTCGCTAATTATGTTCTAAGATTTACTTATATTAACACAAGCTGCAAATATGCTTTTTTAAAAATATATCAAATGGAAAAAAGGAAAAGTTATTGATGTAGATAATAAGCGATCTTTACTTATCAAAGATATAACAAGAAAATAATGAGCTTTCAAAACGATTTGCCTATTTATACATGATATATTAACTAAATCAATATTTTTTTACTAGGCCCACTATGAATTATTGAATTAATTTTGTTAAACATTGAATCCAATCTATAATTTCTATGGTCAAAATTTGTTTTATTCCCTAAAATACATTTCTTCTAGATCTGTTTGTCATAAGCAACATCTAGAAGACGTTATTCGTAATACAATACAAATTTATTGCACAAAAAATCGATCATTTACATCAAATTAAATGCTTTAATATGACCTAATACTTTCGCTTTTAACATTCGCATCGCAACCTCGAGTATATAATTATGTACGTCCTCTATAACAAAGAGCCCTTTATCTTTGCCCCTTTGCTCGGTAGCACAATTGTCAGTTAAAAAAATATATCAAGTCCGTTCAAATTTCTCCAAAAAAATGTTGATCCCGCTATGTTAATGCATATATCAAACTCGTTAATTATAGTCTGCAGATTTTCTGGGGAAGTAACAAATATTTATAAGAGAAGCCGTTGAGATTAATAGAACAAAATTTTTACATACTGCACCTATTTTTTACTTTTGTTTATACGAAAGTTATTTATACCGTAGCTAAATTGTTTATGCTATACAAATTTTTAAACCTTGTTGAAAGGTCTTACGAAAATTTTTTTTTCTCAGATTTTAAATTTCTGTTAGCCAAAATGGGCCAAGCCCCCTTAATTTTGCATAAGACAGTTCTTACTGTACTTGTAACTTGCCACATTGTATATTCCTTATTTTGAATATACAAAGATCTTTGGAAGTTTTTACATGCCCATATTGTCGAATAAATAAGTTTTTATGCAAGTGATAGACGCACATACCTACATGTGGTTAGTGTAGTAGAAACGGCTACCTGCAATTACTTCTTCATAATTCCCATTTTCTAAGTAAACATCCATCTTTAGGAAATCGAATGGAATACCTCAGGTCTAGTCTTTCTTACATAGAGTTACTAACTTTTCTTTAGTTTCATTACACAAATCCTAAATCTCAACGAATCTGCCATTGGTAATGTGGCATGTGGCAATTGGTAATTGTGGGTTTGCCTGAATTTTATTTCACCAAGAAATTCATTGTCTAGTGCAATTATTTTATTTTTGCTATAACATTGTATAGATTATATATAACCAAAGTAATTTTTGATGGACAGTTAGTGTTAGAAGTGAATTGTAGATAGTGATAGAAAAGAATTGTAAATACGATTACATAACGTATTATAAAAGCTCCTTTGCTTTAATTCTAACACCTGTACATTTACTTCGGAATTTTGTAGAGTATGGACATTTAATCATATTTTTGTATATAGCATTCAGCTATTTTTTAGTATCATTAATGAATTTCGCAGCTATTCCAAATAACAATTCTATATTACCAAATTCAGGTGTATGATTTATTCTAAACACTTATTTTCCATTTGGGAAATAAAGGCAATAAGCGACCAAATTGCATCAAACTTTAGCATATAGAAACCCAAAACTTAACAAAGCCAAATTAAGTTTACCTCAATACATTGGAATTTAATTTTTTCAAATCACAACTGCATTTGTTTATAAAAATTTTAAATTCAAAGAACCGCTAATGAGAAGATTTATAATTATCAGAAGTATTTTAAAACTTTATGCTATTTTTCAATCGTCTCTTAGTTATTTTTTAATTAAGCAGATTCCACTACAATTTGTTTTGTGGATTTAAATTCTCGCACTAAATTGTTGGGCGGCAGAGATGAGGGAAGGCAAAAAATAGGGGTTGCACGGATACAAATCGTACGTCTAAAGAAAGGTTCTGGATCGTTATAAAACAACTCGGCAGCAGCATAAAACAAATCGAAATCCACAATTCTTCTGTTACCTTGCTATTAGTGCACTGTCCCCTGTTTTCCTTGTTTTCCCGCCAATTAAACTCCAACCTTTACTACACCTTACTAAACTGCTTAAAACAAGCGAATAGGTTAATTTTTAATATCGTAACAATGTAATAATGAGTGAAATTCAAAGCGAATTGTTACAAAATGAGTGTGAAAATTTGGTCCCTTTAGAACACAAAAAGGATTGTCAAGAATCCTTAATAAAACCAATAAATCGCGACACAGTTCACAAAATATGTTCAGGACAGGTAGGTATTTCTTAGATATCAATTGTTTTTGTTCAAATGTTATTTTTTTTAGGTTGTACTGAATTTATCTATTGCGGTGAAAGAACTGGTTGAAAATGCTATTGATGCAGGTGCTACTAATATCGAAGTAAAATTAAAAGAACATGGTAGCGAATTAATAGAAGTTATAGATAATGGTTCTGGTGTTTTAGAAGATAATTTTGCTTCATTAAGTAGAGTTTAAGTACATTTGAATGTGTGACATATATATACCTTATATTTTAGCTCTCAAGCATTACACATCAAAACTGAAGGAATTTTCAGATTTAGAATCGGTAGAAACTTTGGGTTTTAGAGGAGAAGCTCTTAGTTCTTTGTGTGCTTTATCTAATGTTACAATTACAACGAAGCATAGAAATGCAAGTGTAGCAACAAAACTAGAATATGATCATAATGGCAAAATTATTAAGCAGTCTATTACATCTAGACCAGAAGGCACAACAGTTACGTTATCAAATATATTTTCAACTTTACCTGTTAGAAGGAAGGAGTTTATGAAAAACCTAAAAAGAGAATTTAATAAAATGTGCCAATTGCTGTATGCATATTGTTTAGTATGTGTTAATGTCAAGTAAGTAAAATATTTTCGTAGATAAACCTTGTAGAATTAGTATTTGAAAATAAAGTGGCATTATAGCCTATGTAGAATGGACGGAATAGAAAAATATTTAATGGATACAACTGGTAAAAATGATAAAAATGTGGTTATCCTAAATTGAACGGTTTCAAAGAAATTTTGAAAAATTGACCTAGAGAAGTATGTAATGAGAAGGACTATGAGTAGTATGGCAAACATGAAAGTATAAGTATACTTTCCATCAAACCAATATTTGATAATTGTTTCCGGAATTCATATAATCCTTAAATAATATTTATTTTCTTGGAATATTAATTGTTTCAAACAAAAAACCTGGTGCACATGTAAAAATTTTGCCTGGATGTAGTGTTCAAAAAGACCTCATAAAAATAAAAGTACGCAACAAGGATGTTTAAATTTAATTAAATTGATAGATACTAATAGTGTAATAAATTTGTTGAAACTGTTTATTTTAACTCATTTTGTAGTTTTCCCAAATAGAGGTATACATATTTAAAAGACTTTGCACGTATTCACTATACTTATTATTTTACATAATGGCTTATTCTACCAAACATGGCAATATGATTGCAATTTATTACAATAGAATCGTTATTTTATTTTTTAAGTTTAGCATAGTTTTATTTGTTCCACATTCATAACTATATAGTTTCATAGTAATTTGTAAAGAACAAAGGGAAGTGATGAATTAAGTACACTTGTTTATTGAACCAGAAAAACGAAAGAAAGAATGTACGTTCTGCGTATAATAATAATCTTTATTGTCCAATTATTCCATTTTCAAGACAAATAAATATAAATATATAAAAAATAATACGTAAACATTCAAACAGTGGAAGGAAAGTAAAACACTGAGATAGAAACGACAGAACTGGGTTAAACACCAGTACAAGGGAGCCTTTACTAACGTTGTGTTAGTAAAAGCTGTGTTAGTGTGTTGTGTGAGCTAGCGAAGATAAAGAATGATAAAGTTATTGTGAATCAACCGTAGTATAAACTTGGCGCTTTGTTTTTCTCTTCTACTATTAAGTGAATCCGAGTAAGAACGATCGGACTTAAATGACAGATACTTTAAAAAATCATCTCTGCACTTATTCTGGAAAGCTGAAACTATATATAGTGTGGATGCCATAAAACGCTAGCGTATCCTAGTTTACCTCTGACAAAGACATAATATAGACAGTTCAAAGTTTATACTAATATTTGTTTTTGAATCGGAAATGTTTAATATAATTTTGTGGATTATATTAACTATTATATAACCCACTATTAACGATGGGTGGAAAAGTTCATAGTTTTTGGGGTTGGTCACGGTATGATGCCTGACATCTTGCATTAGAAAATTAGACCTACATCTAAGCGACTGACACAACATAGTCCTCCAGACCGTTGATGTTGAACGATTAGTTTTCTTGGAAGTACCATTAAATATGTTCTTTCATCAAGAATCTGACATAAACAATAACAATCTCGTCACTAAGTTTTTCAAACTCTTTTAGGGTAGTTGTCGAATTGCATACTTTTCTAATATATTTTGATCGATTCATTTTGAATTTGTGTTATTTCATAAGCGATATTACAAATTGTTTTGTTTTCACAAATATAATCGAACAAAATGCGAATTTTTAAGATAGGATTTATAATTCACTAATTATCGAAGTAATTATTCCGAATTAATTGAATAACTTAGGTGGGAAGAATGTGCCGATATTTGGGCGCTTGCTAAACTTGATATCTATCCTATACAACTTAAGAAATTAATTGAAAATATAAATAAGTGTTCCTTTCATTATACTGCTTAATGAATTCAAACATGTCAGAAACTTGTAGCTTACATTCTCTATTCTCCTCTTCTCGGTAAATGATGGGAGAGGTTACTTTTGACAGTGGCGGAGTTAAGCGATGTGCCTTCGACCCCCTATTAAGGCTAATGGCAAATCTTTCTGGTGGGTCTGTTACAAACTCAGGTTACTATTCGCATGTTAATAATGTAAAAAGCTCTCGAGATTATCCCATCCCATTAGGCGCCACCATACGTAAAGAGAATTACACGGCAGACTACTACAGGGAATATTATGTGCAGAGTGTGGATTTGCTCAAAGTTGTGTACCTAAGCTTGTGAACTACAAATATGGCAATAGTTGCCATTTTTGAGGCAACTATTGCCTGGCTATATAAAAAAAAACAACTTAATAGCCACCCGCTTGTAAAACGCTTCATATAATTGAATATAGCTTTGAATCATACTTTCCACCAATCATCATCACAAAAAAGAACAATGTTAAATCACCGTTCACAAAGTCATAATCTTTCGAGTCCTGGCTAAACTATTAAAGTGTGACATTTTCTATTGACTATACTGTCTTCCATGGTTTTTCCGTAGAATTTTGGGTATCATTTTTTATGATTTTGTTTCTTTGCAGGTTTACCTGTAGCAATCAAACTAAGAAAGGGTCAAAGACTACAATTATTGCAACCCAAGCATCTTCTGTGAGAGAAAATATTATTAATGTTTTTGGTGCCAAGCAAATTTCGAGTTTAATAGATGTGTCAGTTACAGAACCTAACGAACTAATTTTGGAAGAGTATGGACTAAAGCTTCTTACCAAACAAACAATTCCGTTCAGTTTTGAATGTTTTATATCTAGCGTGTCGCACGGTAGTGGACGTAGTGCATCTGACAGACAATTTTATTACATAAATTCACGTCCATGTGAACCTACAAAAGTAACAAAATTAGTAAACGAAATATACCGACAATTTAACGCAAACCAATATCCTTTTGTTTACTTAAATATCTTAATAGAGAGAAATCATATTGATGTAAACATTACTCCAGATAAAAGACAAATTTTCTTGGATAACGAAAAACTAGTACTAGCTACTTTAAAGTCTTCACTTCTGGACGCTTTTAAAGATTTCCCTTCTACATATGCTTTACAAAACTTAAATGTCTCAAAGAATATTAATAAAACAAATGAAGAAAAATCAAAAGCAGTAAAACGTACCCACAAGGAAACATTGCAAGAATCCTTTTTGAATTGTTTTAAAAAGAAAATTAAGAAAAATGAATCAGAAGTAACAATATGCAACAACTCGTTCATAAATAACGATAATGTAACAATTAAAAATAATACATGCAACAGTCCACTTAGTAATCAAATTTCTAATGTGGAATCAGAAATTGTTGCTAAAGATATTGTATTATTTGAAATGCAGAATACAGAAAACACGAATAAGAAAGAAAAAGATTCAATTCTTCAAGAAACATTAGTATCTTCAAACGTTGATAAAGAATCCAGCAACGTAACATCAAATGAAATACAAAATCTAAAACTAAACGAATGCAAATCTATCGAAGACGCAGAACATGATAAAAATATTAACAAGGATCCAAGGTCGTCCAATAATAATTTAAAAAATACAGGATATTTGGAAAACACTCAGAATGACAGTAAAAACATCAAAAGTTTGATGAATTTAATTGGTTCTAGTAAAAAATATATTCAAGAAAAGGAGAAAAATAATTCATTTGCAAAAGGTGACAAGATGGTGGTTATAAACACATCACTTGAAGTTATACAAGATAATATAAAAAGGAAATTACAAGTTTGTGATAAAACACTTAAAAATGAAAGTTCAGTTAGATTTAGGTCTCAAATAAATCCCGATTCAAACGCACAAGCAGAACAAGAATTGCAGAAGCAGATCACTAAAAATAAATTTCAGGAAATGAAGGTTGTTGGTCAGTTTAATTTAGCCTTTATTATAGCTCAGTTAGAAAATGATTTATTTATTATTGATCAACATGCATCGGATGAAAAATATAATTTTGAACAACTTCAAATGAATACTACCTTAGAAACTCAGATTTTGGTGAAGTATAAGCTTTCGTTGAATTCAATTTCAAAGCACTATTTTTATTTATATTTTAGCCCAAAAGAATTGCATTTAACAGCTGCAAATGAATCTTTACTCATAGACAATGAAGATATCTTTAAGAAGAACGGATTTGTATTTTCTATTGATCCTACAGGTAAATGTGCATAGTATATAATCATCACTTTTGACTGTCAAAAACTTGGAACAAATGCTACTTATTTTTTATTCAGATTAGTATATAGACTACCTTAAATATTTATTGATCTATTTTAATATATTACACTATGAATTTAGTACTTGAGAAAATAGTGTCATAATATGTTAGTAGAGTGGAGAATGGCGAATGAAATTATTACTTTTTTGCAGAGACTAGACAGACTCGTGTTTTGCCGACTTTCGGGGACACCGATAGACAATACGAATCCATTCTCATAAGACGAATGGAAACGAGTTTATCTAATCGCTGCAAAAAAGGAATAATTCCATTTGCTTTTGTCATTTCTACGTGTTAGCTCAGCTTTTCCTGGCAGCGTTAGAAAGTGCTATATGTCTGCAAGAAATTGGCCACTTCGAGTAGATGTTGAAATTGCACCAAAAAATACCATTTATAGATTATATGTGTCCTCGGATGGAGTGACAATGAAAAAGTATTCTTTATGAAAAATTCTGGCTTTCAAAAAAATTAACTTATTATGAAAAAGAACCCGAGATCAGATGTACAGGGTATTGGTAATTTAAGAAAAGGTAAAATTTCCTCAAGAGGGAAGTGCTTTTATTTAGTAGTTTAAACAAAATGCTTATGAAACAAAGTTTTAAGTATTGAAGTCGAGTCTACCAAAATCGGCAGTAAATCTTGATAGCGTTGACAGTACCTTATATGTGTTACTTTGATTTGTCAGTATTAACAAACTTATAAATATAGTAATCATGTTTTAGAAAATTACTGTTACGCAGCGCTCTTCAACTTTCGCGATCACGCGGTGAGTGATCTGAAGATCTTCTCATTCATTTTCCTCCGAAAAGATTTGTCAACTGCTGTCGTACCAGAAGTATGGAGTGAACAATGCACTCGTCTTGCTGACAGCGTTGCATTTCTGACTTCAAAGTGTCAAGAACTGACAACAAAAAGAAAACGAAAATAAACGTGTTGATTTCGATTTTTGTCAGTAAAATATGGACCATAGATTTGATTGTAAAAAGTTCTACGCCAAACACTCGCTTTTTGAAAACGTTTTCATTTATGAAAGACGTAGTTTGAATTTTCGAAAGCCCCAAAACTCTTTTGTGATCAAACGTGACCGTTCGTGTAGATGGTTGCTTCATTGATAAAAAAGAAAATTCTTCTGAAAACTCCTATCTGTGAAATAATTTTCACCAACCCATAAACAAAAGTCCAATTGTTTTGTTTGTGTAACTTTTACTTATTTGCAACCTTTCTAAACAATTCCTTATGGATAATTTTTAAGAGTCGATTGATTCAGTTTCCAAAACTGTTACTGCGTCATCTTCATTTTACTGTTTCTTAGGTTTTTTTAATGACCAGAACAGATCCAATCCAGTTTGATATTTTTGAAAGAGAACAATTGCATATTGATGGATGTTTCCGAAACCACAACACTGAATGAAGTGTTCCCTTTTTTGATTAATATTTAAGAAAAGTTAACAGAATACTATCCAAAATTGTGAACAAGTTGGGGTTTGTCGAGTTATACGGTGTAGTTTGTTAGATCAATATTAAAAATATTATAAACTTGCAGTCCATCATACAGTCTTACTTTTTGAATTTTTGTAAATAGATTAAAATAAAAGCAATATTTTAGATTACAAACAACTTTTTTTATAAGCATTTTGTATAACATAATAAATAATAACACATCTCTCTTGATACATTTTTACTTAATTTACTATTTTTTTTTGTTACGGTAAGCTAATTAATTTGAAAAGCAGAACTTTTCATAAAAACATTATTCATTGTAAAACTAGTAATAATTTGTTTCTATTAACAACCCCGTACGGGACCATACCGTATCTAATAAAGAGAAACAAAAACTGATTATAGAGTATTTCGTCGCGTCGCTATGTAAGGGTGTTCTATAATCAACCCTCGACAAAGATTTTCATGATCATCTAGAAGAATCTAGTTAATGTAATTAATACCATTTGAATCACCACTTTAGCATATAAAACTTTGAAGGTATCGGACATTAAAGAAACAATAGCATATCACAAATTAAATGCTCTACTAAAAAAAGCTTATACCGAAAACTTAGCGCTGTGATATACTTACTAGCGATACTTTCAGTATTGCTTATTGGAAGTCTAACCAAATATATTCTGTTTTCTTTTGATTTCGCAAGAAATTAATATAAATACGGGCTGATTATTTTCGTATTCGCACACCTTTAATCACCCACACATGACGTTGCCTACAATCTCAGAATCATCGGTGCTTGCGCTTATTTACATAGGGTTATATTCCGTTAATCGATGAATAAAATATCAAAAATATATAATGCTAAGATAGCTTAGCTTCCTCATGGTATTGATGGAATAATTCACGGCGAACGCAGCAAAAGTAGAGAAAAAAAGTACATTAACACGCGGACATGTTTCTGTTTACCTGGCGTCATCAGCGCGGTTTTGAGAATACTTTTACCTCTACCTTCTGTCGCTGTTGCCTCACAGTTAATGCCACCATCTTTTTATTTTTTTTTGTTTGTACAAATCATAAGAACAGAAATATGAACACATTTTTTTCTTTCACTGTACGTCAGCCAATTTGGATGTTTTATTTAGATATTTTAAGAACTAACACTAATAAATGTAACTTACACTCTATCTTTTATAATACTCCGCGAATTTAAAACGGTTTATTTCTTAATCGTTACTTGCAATATTTCAGCCTCGCCAACAAATAAAGTGAAACTTTCAGCTATACCAGTTAGTAAGAATTACTCATTCGGGAAAGATGATATCGATGAATTGCTTTTTATGCTTCAGGTTAGCGCATGAATTATGTTAATTATAGAAAAAGAAATTATTGGTTCTGTTTTAGGACGGTAACGATGTAATGTGTCGCCCATCTAGAATTAGGCAGATGTTTGCCTCGAGGGCATGTCGTAAATCGGTCATGGTAGGAAAACCTTTAAATGAAAGTGATATGAGAAAATTGATAAATCATATGGGCGAGATCGACCAGCCATGGGTAATTCTTTTTTTAAACTCGTTAATTTATTACAACAGCGGTGTTACTTCTAGAATTGTCCACACGGAAGACCTACAATGCGTCATCTTATGAATATGAATCTCATACAGTAAAGGTATGATTTATTGTCCATCTGTTTATACACTTATCGTTCTAAATATATTGAAACCACTCGCTGCTGTACTAATTATAACACCCGGTAATTGAGAGTGCCAATGCAGTTCCTTTATATCAGTTTGACCTTGATGTATAAACAATAGTTGAGGCGGTATACCCTGTAAATAAGAAAAAAAGAATTAATTTAAGAATTTCCAATGTTCCTGATAAGCAGTTTTAAATTTAAACATTAAATTAACTACCTATCCATCAATGATGGATAGGTAGATAAGTAGGGCTAAGTAGTAAGCAATAAAGTTTTGCAAATTTGTTAACACTAAAATTCTGTTTAAGGATGTTCAGAGGCACCTTTTTGTTTGTGAAATGTAATAATTGAGATTGAGGATTAATCTTAATGTTTCTATTTAAACTGTTTTATAATAATAAAAGTTGGAATTCAAACTAAGTCGTGGATTTTTTTTTTCAATAAAACGAAATATTTTTTAGTTATTTCAAACTAACATCTTTTCTTTTATTATTTTCCCATATGTCTTTGTTTTTCATTATCTTCCTAAAAATTTAATAAATAAAATGGATTCAACCGTTGATAACGTCGAAATTATTGCAAAAATGCAAGTCGACGCGTTTTTCATAGCGCATGCCGTTCAAAACAACATATACTTTCGATACTGTTAAACTAACCTCGATATCTTTCGTTTCAATGTCATCTTTTTCGACAGATAAGTCCCACAGAGCGATTTGGTTATCTTCTCCAGATGATGCAAAAACTGCCGAATCTGTAGCATGCCACCCAACACTTGTAACTGGTGCAGTGTGATGTTTAAAAATTGCTACTGGTGTTTTACTCGCAAATCTCCTCAAGTCCCATATTTTTAAGAAACCGTCATCGCCGCCTGAAAATATTTATTTTAAGTAATATATCTGCATATTTAGATCTCTATTAAAAACAAGTACAAAATTACACAGAACTTTCTTACCACTAACTATGAAGGGTTCATTTTTATTCCAACTAATAACATTAACATCGCTGTCGTGGGAGGAATCGGCTGTTATCATACAGCTCTTATTAGGTGAAGCACGAGTGTCCCATATTCTTATACTTTTGTCAATAGAACATGATGCCAAAACATTTCTTTCATTTGGTGACCACTGCAGATCTTCAATTGAGTGAGTATGTCCAACTAATGGCCTTTGATCAACTTTCCAACTGTTCCCACCATCCTCCATTTGCCATATATGAATATCGCGTTTGCAATCGCCTGTAGCTAGGGTCTATTATAAAAACAATTACTTGTTTACAAAATGAAGATAAATACAATATCAAGTAACACATAAGTATCGACAACCTTCGCACGTAGTTAATAAATTAATTAATTAATGCATCTGGGACGAGCGTTTCAAGGGCGCGAGTGGTTTTTATCAATTGGTGATCAAATAATGTAAGAAAATTTCCGTCGCCTACACACCTTAAAGCCACGACATGCGAAAAACACGAAAAGGTCTCTTATAACCCAAGATATAAAACACGTACAAGACTTACCTCAATAGGTAAAATGAAAAAAAAAAAAAAACAGTACAGTTCGTTCTCTCTGTTCTTCAGATTTTTGTTATTTTTTTATGTAAACCGTCTTGCACGGCGAAGTTTTCTAATTGAATATTATGTCCGGTTTCGTTTATATGTTATGCTACATTTAACAAGTCTAATCTACCGTAACAATAACTCCTTATATGTTCCTTAAATCTGATGCCTATCGCTCTTTTCGCTTGACCAGTATAATAATTTAATTCATAAAATTCGTAAATCATGAAATGTACATATAATGAAAATGTAGAATATTTTCTTTACAAGTTAAAAACGTTCCAGCTTTAAAGGTTTAAACGCACAATTATTTATATTATTTCATACTATTCCAACTTTTTAAACTTTATTCAAAATTTCTATTGGAATATGCTTTATGATTTTTTTCCCAAAGATATTCTCTAATGTTTAAGTTGATCAATTGAAGAGGCAACTTAACAACTTACAGTTGTTAAGTCTCACCATTATTATTATATACCAATTTCAATTGCACTTTGCTTTATGCAAAAGGTATTTCTTATATAACACTTAAGGCCGGTTCTATGTTACCAAAAATAAACCTCGATTAACTTGTTGTACATAACCATAGCTTCTTAAGTTGGGAGTAAAAAATGATAGCTCACCGTAAAAGCCGCTGTGGATACAATTGTATGAAAGAAAATACAGTAGAGTATTTGTTTCATTCGAAATGAAGATTAAATATATTTGATTCAGATAGTTACAAAAAAAATCAAGTATCGTTTGCGTAATTTTTTTGTGGGGCAAAGTTTTTAAGAGATCCTATATACGCTGAAATTATTTATTTATTTTAAATGCAGAATAAGTTTTTTCGAGTCTTTATCTGGAGAGGAATTTAAGAAATATTTCCGTTTAAATAAGGACATCTGCTGAGGTACTATATACTATAACCTATACCGTTACTGTAGCATTTTATTTTATTAAATTCTGCCTTTGTTTGATGGTTTTCCTATTATTGAAGCTAGTCCATTTATTTTATCAAATTCAAAATTTCATGATTTAACTTTTTTTTTTCAACCGCTCCCCATATTTCCTTAATGCACGAAAATATAGGTGAACCTATTGTACGTTCACACAGTAAGCAAGAACAAAACATATTAAATGCACCATATATCATTTAACACGCATCACATTGTATAACTAATGGAAGACAAATATTAGTACGTTGGCAGGATGACTCAGTTATACTAAATACTATCCCTACTTTTAACCACAGGGTATAAAATGTTTGACCCTTAGTACGATGTATTATATATGCCATTAGATTAAAAGAGATCTAAAATAAGAGTCATACATGAGTGTGTGAAAGTTCCCCCTACATTGAAAAGAAAAAAAATATATAAACGACAGCGTTTTAATGTTTAGTTATGATAAAATGTTACCAAATGCTGCACACTGAATATTTGCTTTTCACTATGAAAATAACCTTGTACCTACCAGCTTTCCTTCAATAGTCCTGGTACCTCCAGTTAAACTTTGAAAATCGCATTAATTTATGATATAGGCTTAAATGAATTGGCAAGTATATAGCCAAACTTTTTTCAATTTTTTTTTTACATTCCATTGGAACAATGAACAAAGTATACAAATTTTAAATTTGAACATAGTTAAAATTAGTTATAAAATTAGATTATCTTTGATACTTACACCTGGCATTGTAGCACACCAGTCAATTGCAAATCCTTCTTGTTGATGGCCACTAAAGGTAAACAGAGGTGCTACATTATTACCCTTATTTTCTTTATTATATCTTTGAAGCAATAAGTCGTTGTCTACTGTTTGCAATTGTTGTGTTATATCCCATATATTTACACGTCCAAGTTCACTCCATGATGCGGCAAATACCTTATCATTTATTGTTGCACTCTAAAAATTCATTAAACTAATACCTTTAGAACAATTTGGTATATACCTTACTCTAATTCTATTCACACAGCCTTGATGTTTAATTATTGCCCCAGCCATTTTTGGATTTTTCTCATCATCATCATCGTCAGATTCTTCATCATCATCTTCATCATCATTTTCTTTATTAGTTGCATGTAGATTGAATAATTTCATAACAATAATATTGTTGGTATGTGCTTGACTGGCTTGGGTACCAGCAACAATATATGCAGTTAAGGGAAACGATTCTCTGTTATTACCTAAGTTATCCTTGATAATATCAAAACTCAAACAGGGAGCTCCAGTTTGAGCCTGATGTAGCATCACATAGGCTGTCTGGTCACACACTAATTCTTCTCCCTCGGCTAAGGGTTTACCAGGTAAATATACTTCCCTGTTGATATCTTCATCTGCCTTCGTTTCGTTTTCTTCATCTTCATCCATTTGACAATCATTTCCTTCTTCAATCGCGTCCATACTTTCAGCGTCCGACATTAAGAGATACTTTAGTTGGAATTGATAAATCTATAAGTTAACCTCAGCTGCATTAGCTGGAAGATTTTTTTAGGTTAGCGGAAAATGCATGAGTGCAGGTGAATCGGGATCTCGAAAGGTCGGTGTGTTGGTCAGCTATATTATCAACATGTTTAAATAACTAATGTTTTATGACAAGAATTTAAACTGATTTAAACTACATTTATTAATTGTAAAAGTAATATGCAAAATTAAATTAAATAATTGTCAATTATACCGTAAAATAAACATCATATAATTCTTCAATGTAAATACCAGAAAATAAGAGCTGTACGGATAACAAGTCCTCCTTGTCAAAACTGTTCTATCTCTATCCTCTCGAATGTCATACCCTATGTATATGTCATGTCGTCTATTTGTACCTGAAAATTAAACTATTGGGAGCAAATACAACCAATTAAGTTACGTTATTGTGATCCATAATATACATCGTTGTCATAATATCGTAAGAATTGCTTAATTATTAATTTCTGTGTTTCCTGGAAATTTGCTCGCTGATCACATTATAAAATACGCTTAATAAATCAATGTAGTGTGATTAAATTTTAAATTAACGCTAGTAGTGTGGTAGTGATCCGTAGTGGTTTCCAAAAATAACGTCTAGGAGTAAATGGCATTTCAATTCAACAATCAATCCACAATGAGTAACTCATAATTCATTTCATTGATTTTGTTGATTACAAGTGCATTTTTTAGCTACACCAAACTTTGTTGGCACTATTTCCGATCCGAACGATTATGCATTATTTGGAAACCTCAATGACAGTCCCGTAGAATTTAATATCAATAAAAACAATCCATCCAGTTCTCGGAATTCTGATGATAAAGATGAATCTAGTCAAAGCCCACCACAAAAAGGTCGAAAAGAAAGAAGATTGGAAAGGTCGAAAAATAAGGACAAAAAAGATACGGAAAAAAACAGAGATGATTCTGACTCTAATTTATCAAATACACCTGATGTAATTCCTATTCAAAATGGTACTACATTACCTAATATGTGGGGCAGTGTGATGGGCATGGGTTATCCTATGGTTGGAGTAAACATGATAGTTGATCCCAATATGATGTCGATGAGTAATTACAGTATGATGCCCCCAATAATGGCACCTGATCCTAATATGATAACAACAGATCCTAGTCTAATTATAAACCCAGTCAAGGAAATTGTTCATTGCAAATCGTGTACATTGTTCCCTCCAAATCCTAATGCGCCACCTCCAACTACACGAGAGCGTCCACCCGGATGCCGTACAGTATTTGTTGGAGGGCTCCCTGAAAATATGACTGAAGATATAATAACTGAAGTATTTGAAAGATGTGGCGAAATAACAACATTAAGACTTAGCAAAAAGAATTTTTGTCATATTCGATTTGTTTATGAAGCGTCTGTTGATGCAGCTATTTTTCTGTCAGGATATAGGATTCGAATAGGTTCAAATAGTGACCCACCAAACACAGGCAGATTACATGTTGATTATGCTCAGGTAAATTACAGTCTTCAAATTGTGTTATATTTTCATTTTGTATAACAATTTCATGGGATTTTAAAATTATATCATCTTTCAACTAATTTATTTGTTTTATACCTGACATCTCTTTTGACATAATTTTTGTATATTTAGACGGTATGCGTAAATATATCTAGACACGCACTTTCTTTGATGAAATAATATAAACATATTTTAAACGCAATTTTTCTTATAAGCTTTATTTCATCAACAGGCTAGAGATGATCAATATGAATGGGAATGCAGGCAACGCCAACTGCAAAGGGAACAAAGACACAGGGAACGCATGGAAGAAGAGCGCCTAAGACCACCTTCGCCACCACCAGTTGTTCATTACACCGATCATGAGGCATCTGCCGTATCAGAGAAATTGAAATTGGATGACACGTTTACGAAAGCAGTCCAGGTAATAGGTTTTCTTTATTGATGAAGAATATACTAGAGTTTTTTTTATACCACGAATCAGATAGTTAAAATAATTTCCAGATTGTCAGTTTAGATTGATATTCACAGTGGATTTTTTTCTTAAATGTAAAAACTTATTCAAATACATAATGTTAAATTTAAGCTGTAGTCATGCTAGGATACTGCGAAATATTGTAGTACAGTCACGTTACAATTATATAAATTTAACTTTAGAATGTAATAATAGCCATTTATCGTATCTAATTGTAAAGTATTTCGTTTTGTGCAATGAAAATCTTTCAAGCGCACGCGTAGTTTATAAAATTCTGGGGATGTTATCCAGTTAATATACTGATTAATACTGTTCTTAGCTGTCAGCTGTGTTTCTTATTGCCATTTATCTCACCACCAGCCGCTATTGCCCGAAATATGGAATGTTTCCATTGCTCTATTTTATGTTTATTTGAAATATAATTGAAGTTCAAAAAATTAGTATGTACTTATACTTGTAGATTGTAATAACATGGTTGGAAAGAGGTGATTGCAGTAAACGAAACGCCAATACATTTTATTCGATGATTCAGTCAACGAATTCTCATGTCAGACGCCTATTGAACGAAAAAACACAATATGAAGAAGAATTACAAAAAGCAAGAGAAATCATGAAAGGACGGATGCAAGGAATCTTGTTGCAATGTAAGTATATATTAGTTTCAAGAATAGAAAACCACACTTTAGTAAGTATGACAAAAGAAAACTGCAATTCGTATTGTCCTTCAGAAAACTGCCACGCTGTTTTGTACATACACATATTTTCGTTGTACGCATTTAGGGGAACGACAATCGTTCTTTCCTTATAATTATTCAAAAAGTTATTATCGCTACAACGAACCAAATTCAGTAATATTCATGGAAGGTTGTTATGAAATTTTATTTAAATGCGGATCAATTACTTAACGATTTCGACAAGGTAACAGGTAAGTATATGGATTCTGAACGGCCTCAAATAGTTAATAATTTATATGCAACACAACTCGTGTGTAATAAATAGTAAATTTTGTACAAAACAGTGCTTAAACACGTTTATAGTAAAATCTGATATGTATATTGAAATAGTTTCTAGTTTATTCACATATTTTTACTGCTACATGCTTCTACGTTAGACCAAACTATTTTAATATAAATACTTATGTTACCATATACTTATTATGATGTGTGCGTGTTATGTATGTGATTAATTAGATTTTTGTATTCTTTTTTATAATGTTATCATCATTTACTTTTAGCCAGCATTCTGATTTTTTGTATCCTATTAGCATATTTTCTATACTTTAATTTACTACATCTATTTTTTATAAAACATGGCCATTAAACCCTTCATAGTACATCACATCCGCATTTTAAAAGCTACATTTTAAAATATACATATATAAATTTAATAACGATATGGGTGTGAGTGCTGTCTTTCCTCTTGTTGCTTTTGGATTTAGTTCACAATTTTTTTCTTTTATTCAAATGAAAAATATGGCTCTATGGTTTAATTGTATGTTTGCGTGTCCCTGTCAGTCAGTCAAATTGAGCGCTTGTTCGTGGCAGCCTGTCATAAGAAGGTTTGGGACCATTTCACGAAAGCACAGAGAAAGAACATTGAGCTGTGGAAAAAGCAATCAATGGTACGTACATCCACTGGCTTTACAAAATTCACGAACGCCATTACGGGCAACAAATTATTTGCTTCAATTTTGAAGTATTTATTATTAAATAACAAACGCAATGCGTAAATATATCTGTACTTAATACCGGAATATGAGAAAAAATCATTGTTGTTCAAAATCGAAATGTAACTAGTTTTTCAATATTGAAGCAGTAAGAAAATAAATGTGAAAAATTATAATCATTTTCCGTACCTAATATTTTACTTTGGCCAAAACTACTTGTATCGCTTTTATTTCTATTAAAACATGTTTTGTAAAGTCTGTGGTCCATGCATGTTAGACTAAGTTTATTCCAGCCCGTTCGTCGAAGAATACCTGATGTTTACTAGATTAAATAACATACACTAATTATTTGAATAGAAATCGAACCTTAAAGAACGAAAATTTAACGATCGTAGTCAAAGATTTCGATATACGAGCATTAATAATTGGTAAGGCAACGCAATAGACTTTTCCTTTAATCATATAATTCTTATTGCACTGACAAGCGAGGTAAGCGAAGGTAAGTTGACACTAAAGGTCTATATGAGAAAGTAAGGCAGATCTACCATGGCAATTCGTAAACCTTGGATAAACAGTGTTACCAAACGGATACCATTCGATGGACTAAATGGCGGGGACTCGAGACTTTACCTCTTACATAATAGAGAAATGTGTTTAGGACTAACTATATAAATATAAATAACAAGCTAAACGTAAGTTTCTACTGCAAAATAATATCAGATGATTATAGGTATAAGATACTATATTTACGCATCTATCTTTATAATTTTACAACTATTTTCAAAAACAATACCATTAAGGAAATGGGTTAATATTGTCTCAAATTTATGCTCTTGTCCAAGTAACCAAGATTCGTCAATTGGACACATTCAGTTTGTTCAATGGATATACATATATTGTTTAGTCAACGTCTATTGGAGGCCCTCGTAAGCGTCCGTCGGATTTTGAGAAAACTTAAGTATTTTCATCAATTAATACACTACAAACAATATATTCATGTCCGCATAATGGGCCAACGTATGCAGCGGCAATTATTGAATCGAGATACATTCCTCGCACTTTCTTAACATGGATTCATGACAATTAAGGAAGCAAAAGAAAATAGAGATCGATATCAAGTTCAATTTTTCAAGATCATATTACTAGCAAGTCTTACCTTTATGTTTCAATTTCCAACAACCATTTAGAAAACGAGAAGTACATTCAATCTTGTTATTCAAAGTCTTTGTTGTTCTGACCCATATGGAAGATTTGTACTGTGTTACAGTGTTGTACAGAATCTAACAAACACTACCATAATACCGAAACGACTAACCTATTAGACAGAGCAATAAAAGAAGCTACTCAATTAAATAACACTTTTATTTATGTTCAAACTGTAATAAACAATTTTCCATTGTTATTGTCCATAATTGCTTTTCCAAAGGAAAGCAAGTAAAAGTACATTAGCCGTTTTTATGTTGTAACACGAAAAATTATATACTTTATAAAAATCGTAACCAGAGTAATGCGACCATGATTTATGACACACATTGGAGATTGTACTTGTTGCAAGGTACCTGTTATGTTAGTTCTACAAATCTTGCCCAAAACAGAATCTTTTCTTTCAGTAATACTACGAGACCGAGCTAAACTAAAAACCTCGTATATTAATACTAACTGTCACTCCACATTCTTTCATGATACCCGCGACTGTTGGTTTCACGACATTTAAATCATTTCAAATTCTTTGCATTAGTACTGAAAAATTATAATTTTTCACAGCTTTTTTCTTCTTCATTCATTTTCTTATAAATTTACATCAAAACATAGGTGATGTAATTTTTTAGGTAAAAAAATGTGACTTGATTTTTCAATCGGGAAGACAAAAAAAAAACAGTTTAATACAAACATAAATACGTTTTTTTTTTTTTTACATTCTGTACATCGTTCGAACATATATACTTATACTTATACTTTTATACTTAATATAGTAACCGTGGCTTTCCACATATTTGTCATCGATTGAAAGAATCTTTTGCAGTACATATCACCTCACAAGTTTTCTCACATATTGCCCACGTTCTTTTTTTTCTTTTTTTCTTACCGGTTAAAGCACGTTATTCCAGTTCTGATTTAAGTTTTCCTCTGCAAAATTAATCCGAGCGTGTTATCCTCAATTTTTTGTCCGATCTCCTTCAGTGGATTTGTAACTACAACTACTCATTTATCTCTGTTAAAGTTGTAAATTGCTTCTAGTTCGATATTCTACAATCCTATTTACATCCTCCGCACTAAGAGTAAACCTGCTTCTTGTTTTGGGTAAATGGTTTTATGAAATGCACGGGACGTCTTTATAATGCGATAAATACTTATTCAATGAATTTACTGGAACAAAAACACGAACATGAATATACTAGATTGAAAACATCTCATCAAAATTAATACATCACATCGATGTATCAATTTTAATCAAACTATGCGTGTGTCGAAGTTGCGCAATGAACGTGTATTGCTAAGTCGTAATACGTGAAAGTTCGACCTGTTGTATTAATATTACTGAATATTACTATATACACATAGAAATAAACACAGAAATAGACATAAATAAAAACAGTTATAAATAATTGTTTGCGTGTTATACACATATGGCAAAATTTCTTCGTGATTTGTGTACTTGTCAGATAGGAATATCTACGTATGTACAAGGTAATAAATGCCATTTCCGAAACGCCACCCCCTTAGAAAAAAGAATTATTTCAACGCCCTGTTATCCATAACAATTAATTTTGTATGAAATATTAAAATATTGCTGTACCTAATTTATTTATTTAGATTATATAGTTTATTTATCTGATAAAAATTATTAATTGAGCGACAAGCTAATGTACAATAAGATTGTATATTAACATTTTAAAAACAAACATCAACAAGAATTCAAAAACTAATCAGATGGTTGAGACCGGTGGATTTTTAACAATTTATTGATGCCAGATTTCAATTTCATTAACATCAATATCGCCATGTTCAAGTTGACGAATGTCCAAATGTTAGCAGTAAGTAAGAAAATCTTTGTTTTTTAAAGACTGCTTATAATGTGGAAAAGTGTTTGTATTTACCTCTACCTAGATTTCGTTTGAATAGAAGTTTTTCTACGACGTTTTTTGTTTGCATTAGAGGGTAATAAAAATATAATAACATCTATAATTTATCACAATACTGCGGATCAACGACCGCCTTTATCGCCGACACTTGGGGCGAAGTGGAGGTGCATATGCATTAGTAAAAGTGGTACACAGTTAGACGATACTACTTCTGCGTGTTTTTTTTTTAATTAAAGATGCACAACCTAAATGTCAAATATTAAAGGCATACATAGATGCATCGAACGGAAAGCACAGTTTAATTGTTTATTATATTATAACATCTAATGTTTTCATATCGTTTGTAATTCAAAACAAAAATGTTCGCTAATAAAATGTAAATTAATTGGATGGATTCTGTAACGGAGTTTTACATTTGCTTATGCTTTGCGCATCTTCATTTAAATTGTTTACTATATCAGCCACTTTCTCCAAATTATCTGCGTAACATGAAGAGGCTTCTAACCACGTCCCTCATTTTATTATGATTGGAAACGGAGGTAAGGAAAATGCTGGCCATTTGTCTTTGTATAAAGCGATTCTAGTAGGTGCTTTCAAGAAACCTTCTTCGATATGATTAATTCATTCGTGAACTTTCGGAAATTGCTTTCTAATAAATTCCGCAACTTTGTAGGAGGGCGTGGGCAGTGCAATGTAATATGCAAAATAGTTTTGAAGATGTCTTCACGTAATCTTCCAGTTTTAAGCATACAAGCTGCAGTATCACTCGCAAAGAGCAAAGCTTTTTCTCATTTCCTCACATTTCGAACATTTTACCAATACTGCTGGTCACACCACTACTTACGTTGTTGTGTGCAAGTTAAATGTTATACATTTACTATTAAACAATATTCTATTTATTGCACATTCTAATGTAAATGAAAAAAAAACCTTAAATTATATGACTAAAAGTCACGGGAATAAAAAGCGTTTGAATGCCTCACTCACTGCTAAGCCTGTAGATTGTAGCGAATGTAAGAGTAAATGACCACCTTAATTATTGAGTAAGGTCCTAAAACATAATTACTTGTTATAATTGCCATAGGACGTACATATTTTACAAACAAAAACCTGCTCCCTTTACATTTCAAGGTTCATTGTATAATCTATAATCATCTGATTATGATAATGTTGCAATTCATCATATAGCTAGTTATTTATATTCGCAAATTCCAACTCATAATCTCGTACTGCTAATATTGCAAATATGTTTAGATGATAATTTTATGTAGATACATAAAATGTTATAATATTTACAAAGGGCAACTTCTAATATACGCGTGAATTTTAGGAGATAAAGAAAGTTCAATTAGATGGGGAAGCATCGACCGAAAAGGCTGATGATGAGATGGACGTCTCAGATGAGGAGGAAACGGTGCGAAAAAAGCCACGACTGGAGGTGATCAACCAAGAAGATGTTCTTAGGGAAGAAAATAACAATCTACGGATGCAAATGGAAGCATACAAGAATGAGGTTTGTTTTTAGGTTTTTGAGGGGATGATGCAAAAAAGCATATAACACTATATATATAATGAGGACAAAGGCGAGTGGAATTGTTGCTCTTTTGCGGCGACTAGGCAGACTCATGTCTGTTCGTCTCATGAGAAAGGACTCAGCTGTCTATTAGTTTCCCCGAAAGTCGACAAAACAGGACAGACAGATTCGCTGCAAGAGCAGCGGTTCTACCCGCCTTTGTCCTCTATATATAATATTTCCATAAAAGTCGATAATCAGATAGAATATAGTGATTTATTTCAAGATTTTACTACCCATTCCCTATTTATTTGTGGAAATATATATTGAAATAAATATTATTGGTTGTATCTTTAGTCAAAAAAGTTAACATAACTTAAGTTCCTTTTGTCAAGAATAGGAATAGAATGAATTTCAGAAAATCGCTTTTAACGCAGAATGCTAGTACCCTTTTCAATTTCAAATCAAAATGCTAACATAACTTACTAGTTTTTATATTGTAACTGTAATATTTGCAACCGATTGTCCAAGTTTAAATACGGTTTTCGAATCTTACAATTTTATCAATGAAACCGGTTGCTTATCGAAGGGAAAGCAATTTTTATTGTAATGTTGAAGAACATTGTGAATTTGTGTTTACTTATCATATAGAATGTAATATAATAATTGCAGTTACATTTTCCTTCAAAACTCTCGACTAAAGACAATTATCCAAACGTATGTTATTTATTAGCAAACGATTTTTATAATTAAATTAAAGTTATTTTGTTGAGTGAAAAATAAAAGATTATAATAGTTGTAGATTTTTTGACTTAAGGCAAAACATCTATCAGTTAATAAAAAATGAGGTAGTTGGAAGAAAATTTCAGATATGTACAAATGCAGTAAATATTCTTAAAAAATATAATAGTATCCGAATTTTAACTTTACAGAAAAACAACAATATGTCTGTTTAATTTCATTTCATTATTCTTAACCAGAGTAGGAAGCGGTTGATAAATATGTAGCTGTACACTAAAAATAATAATATTTCCTATGTAATATTTATTTTTATTTTCTTTTAAGGTTGATGTCGTAAAAGTGGATATGAAAAAAGAAATCGATGATAAAGATAAACAATTTAAGATGTTGCAACAAACTCTGCAAGGAATGCAGCAGCAACTAATTGATGCCAAACGCAAACAAGCCGAGGAAGAAAACAGAGTGAAAGATTTTCAATTAAAATTGAATAAAGAAGTCAAAAGATCTCATAGTAATAAAGAAGTAGTTAATTTAGACGATAATGAATCTGATAAGGCGGAAAGTGTATCTAGTATTAGTGAGACTATATCTGACACACAACAGCAGCAACAAGCGTTAAATCAAAGAGATGCGAAGCTGATTGGAATAATATCCACTTTCTTAAATGTGCATCCTTTTGGTGCAGGATTAGATTATATATGGTCTTATGTCAGTAAATTAGAGTCCAACTTACGACCGTCAGATATTGAACTATTAATGACTAGATTTCCAACGGTTTTCAAACAAGAATTAGTTGGAATTGGCGCCAATATTGAAAGGAGATGGCAATTTAACGCTTTTAAACATATATAGCAGATGTAATTTATTGAAATTTGTTACATTATATTTGTACAAATGTACATGTACGTGTGATATGTCATGTTCTGAATATTATATTCTTAGTGGTTTTATGTTTGATAGAGGAATAAACTGGTTTTATTCCATTATATTAGTCCCCTAATATAATAATCTTACATCCCGAAATGTTAAAAGAAATAAACAAATATCGATGGATACATGTACTTCTTTCATTTATTACCATCTCCGCGTAAAATAAAAATCTAATAAATATAATAAATAAAGCGTAAGATAAGCATGAACATGAAATACAATTTACTTTTTAAATAAAATTCAAATCTAATAGAAAATAATACAAAATATGCAATAATATCCTAAATATTTCCCTATTTCTTCTTTTTCTTAGCTTCTTTAGGCTTTGCTTCAGGTGGTTTTGGCGGTTCGGGCTCAGGTTCTGGTGCCGGTTCCGATTCGAGTTCTGGTTCAGGTTCCAACTCTGGCTCTTGTTCATGTTCAGCATGAGGTTCTTCTATTAAAACCAAAATTATACTTTATAGTGTATATATACAGGTGAGAATATATGTATACTAAATCTTAGAGGTGGTGATGTTTTTAGCAGTTGTAGATCAAATTATACCCTTTAGATATAGCTCGGTTGTCTTTATACACCGAAAAAGTTAACAGCAATAAAGTTGTAAACTTTCCTGAGCCAATTTATACAAATTGGCTGAGGAACAAAATGCAACAATGTACATTTTTTCCTTTGTACACCACTCAAGTAACGGTATGGTATGAATAACAAAGATCGTGGAAATCTTTATAAGTTGACACTTTCAATATGTTTCTTTGAACTTTTATTAAACTAAAATATCTTGTTACGACAAAATGAAGCTGAACTGCAGGCCTGTCAGTATTTGGAATAATATCAGTGTTAATGGCTACATTAGCTGTTCGAATTTATAAATGTAAATGTTTAATTGCTGATATTGCTTCGTGGAACATGATCGAGATGTTTATTCGATTCGTCACTTCCAAACGTATTCTTATCCTCGGAGCTACTGAGCACTTCGCAAGATTTATCTTAACTTCCAAAACCGGTTAAAACTATAGTTGGTGTTCAAGATAACAACATTCACGCGCTATCAGTGAATAATACCGTACATCAATGCCAAACAACACAAAAACATTGGCATACTCTACGCACCACGCAAATTTAATTAATTCTCAATCGTAGACCCAATGATGTAAGAAAAAGCTCTAATTCTAACGTGCCTGTTCTATCCCCACTCTCGAGAAAAATATTATTTACAAGTACCAACCTCAACAGTATCAATAGCAGCTACACGCTCCAAGTCACATAAAAAATACTGAAAGGGTTTCTTGTCATGTTAGTATGAAACATAAAACATGTGCATGTCCTACCTTAGTTCGTCAAATATATCTGCCGGTTCATTGTCCTCTCTATTCATCAAATTTTAGTTACTTTTTATATAAATAGTTTCATAAGCGTCTAAGTGCCGCTGTGAAATTACGTTCTTAACCCATTTCAGGTTTTCTAGTTTAATACTATGACCGATTTCCTTTTTGTATCGTGCAACACGTTCTATTCTGTTCTACCGAACCTATCAGTGTTCATTGAATCTGGTGGCTATCACTCCTTTCGTTTTACCAATATAGGCTTTGATTAAGAATGTAATTTTGTCTCGGGGACGATTGCGAAACTATTAACGTAAAAAGCAATACAAACTTGATGATAGAGGGAATGAACCGTTGTCATACGCAGTTCTGTTGAACTGGGAACGGATGAAAATCACTGGATGCGATATCTGGTAAGATGGATACGTAATATACATATACGGATACGTAACAGGCTAGCAGCTCTTAAAGTTAAGAGCTTTCAGATCTATTGAGTTTCTGTTCCGGTCCCTACAGTTTTGGCCCAAACCTTGCTTATGTCCAAACAATCGTGAAAAATGTTATGAATTTGTAGTGTATATATTTGTAGGCGTACACTATTGTTTCTTTCGTTAATCGACGTACTCGAACGACCACTGCGTGGATCATCTTCTAATGATGTTCTACCATTTTTTATAGCGATCGATCCACCGATATATACCACTTTTAGATTCTGTTAGACTCACCGAACCCTTACAGACGTTTTTGTACCCTCTTTCAATAAAAAGATTATTGCTCTTTGAGATTGAACCGCGTTTTCCATGGTTACAAAAACTGTGCTACGAAACCGCATCAGAAGTTTAGAAACATCCCTCGTCTAGGAACTAAGATAATTCTAACATTGCTATTGCTATTATTTTATTATCATGTTATTTCATTTGTCACCACTTTGCCTGCGTGCGTCTTTGGTAAGCCATTATCTACTAATTTAAATGGGAAGAAGAATCTATAGTGTATTATTAAATAATCAACGACCATTACTATTGTTCTGGTGTTATACATATATATGTATATATTATATATAAAACTTAGAGCTGCATTTCGTTTTTACCAAAGCATTTTAAAAATGTTTACTTGCTTATTTATTATCAGATTTTGCTGTTGAAAAAAAGATTTTTAACAATAAAGAAATATTTAAAAATGCATGAATAATTCCCACGTTGATAACACTGGCCAACAAGTTTCAACTTTTGATTTTACCATAAAATAATTTATACTAATTTCAATAGAAAAAAGATATAAACATTTATTTTAATAAAAGGTAGAAGGTCAAGTTAACTCGATTTTTTTATATTTCAATGGAAAGGTTTTTTAGATTACATCATAATTTAATGTACATTTCAAATTATTAGAATTAGCAATGTGAAGTAATACTGCTCCGTCTCTTGTAAACAATATCTACAACATCTCTTCTTAATATCCAACAGTAATCTGCTAACATAACAGGATTCCATTTCCCCTGATACCGTTTTTCTATTCCTACGATGTCTTGGTGGAAGTGCTCACCGTGTTCATCGCTAACGTCGCCCATATTTCCGGACAAAAATTCAAGTGAGAATATAGAATGTGCACTTTAAGGGACATATTACAGCCAACAGCGTGAAATGCTTATAACATATCCATTACTAAAGCTTTATAGTTGTCAGCTTTTTTGTTTCCCAAGAAATTCGTGAAAACTTGTACCATGGAGAGCCAAGCTGTTTTTTCCTTTGCTGTTAATTTGGTTTCAAAGATTTCGTGATTTACTATTTCTCATATCTAAGGTCCAATAAAAATACCTTCTTTCATTTTTCCTAGTGTTAATTTTGGAAACTTTTCACGAAGGTAATTAAAACCTTCACCTTCGAGATCCGGTGCCTTTACAAAGTTTTTCATGCGCCCAAGTTTCACGTGGAGAGGTGGTATTACTTAGGTACTAAAGGCTGATGTACATTGTCTTTTCCTGGTACAAACTGTTGTCGAAGTGGCCACTCTTGCCACTCTTGTAATGTTTTTCCCAAAGACATAAAAAGCAACAGTATTTGGTGTAACCAGATTGCATACCCAAAATAATTGCAATTACTTTAAAATCTGCACAAATATTCCAGGAAAAAAATACCTTCTTTCAGTTTCCTTTGTGTTAATTTTTGAAACTTTTCACGAAGGTATTTAAAACTTTTACCTTCGAGATCCGGTGCGTTTACAAAGTTTTTTATGAGCCCAAGTTTCACGTTCAACAGTATTTGGTGTAACTAGATTGCATACCCAAAATAATTACAATTACTTTAAGATCCGCACAAATATTCCAGGAATAGTCTTTGTACTTTATCTTTTCTAATAAAATTTTCAGATTTTCGTGAGTTTCTTTCATAGAAACATCATGACCTATCGGAATAGAAGGATAATGGTTTCCATTATGCAACAAAACTGCTGTTAGGCTGGTCTTTGATGAGTTTATGAATAATCCCCAAGAACTGGGATCATGATGTATTCCAAAAGCTTCAGAAAGTTTATAAACGTTAATACAGTAGACCAGATTATCGGCCATACTATAAAAATCAACAAAATTTTCATGTTGCTGCGAAAAGGTCTCGACCTTCATTTTCTCCGTAACCAGAGCTAAGCCAATGATGCCGCTTTTCGAATCATTTTTACTTTATATATGCTGTTCAATTTTATCAGTTGCTAACTTAGGATAAAAACCTTGCTGGTCAGTGTAATTAGTTTGCTGTATTTACTTAAAAAAAAATAGTTCAACCATTTTAACCGCATTATATTAATTTACTACAAGGCAGGTCAGTATGTCTCATTTTAGTTTCCAACGTGCCAATTTTAGATTGCGATAAGCGTTAAAATAAGTAGTCTTCGTAACTCATTCCTTCAAAATAAGAGTAAAACGAAACGTGGCACGAAATCTGGCTTTAGATCATTCTATCCTAGGGCTAAAAATGCATATTCACCAATTTCGGAAGGATATGTTTCGAAGTAGACAATTGCAGAGTATTCAGATAACTTTTATATCTGTTTTCGTGGGGCTGCACGTTAATTGTTTATTAATTGTGAACAAACAAAATATAAATTCTTAATGTTATTGCTTTTATGCTCAAAAAATACCTCAGAACAATTTTTATTAAACTTGTATATATAGCCCATTAAGTTTTTTTTTCATACACATGAAACTGTTGGATGATTAGAGTATATTTACGTTGGAGCTTTAGTCAACGGTAAGGCGGCTATACTCGATCCGTAATCAAGATTACAGATATGCAACGCGCATCGATTACTTTAGTAAACGTACCTTCAACAATGGTTTTAGTTGCTTCTTTAATAATTTGAAAGAATTCTGTTTCGGCACTAATAACGTAAGAATCTACAAACGCCACTTCCGACGGTTCCTTTTCTTTCTGCTCATCCAAAGCAGTTCCGCTGCGAGCACGGTGCTTCAGTCTCAATTCTCTATTTCGCGCCTCCAGAATCTTTTCCCTTCGAGTTTCTCGTTCAAACATCTACACGCACGATATGGTTATTCTACAGGATAAAATAAATGTTTGCACAGTTCTTACGGCAGTAAGAAGGGATTTGTCGTTTTTATTTGAAGACGCCAAGTTTTCGCTGAACTCCACAAGATACGTTGTACCTTTTTTGTTGCCAACGGCTACAAGACGACCTAGATCATGAGTACGTAAAGTCTTCAGCGATTCATCGCAAACCTTTACTCCTACGGAAGCTTGTTTCTGCTGTTGTAATATATCCCACACGTCCAATATACCATCACTTCTTGTAGTAAAAAACACAGAATATCTAAAAGGAAATGTCGTATTTAATCCAAATATATAATAATTACATTTGAAGATACAGATTGCAAACATATTTTTTTACGCTCTAGGCGTGGGAAGCATATAAATTCAAATTTGATAAGAATAGACCAATGAGTACATACGAAGGCATTATGGCTCAAAATGCAAATGCGGGAAGAGACATATTGGCCGAATAGGAAGATATACCTATATCTGCAGAAATGTGAACAAGTAGTTGTAATCTATCCGATGAAACAGACGGCCCCGCCAGTTTGAACACAGACAATTGATAACATCAAGATGTTGGTTAGAGCCATTCACTATTACTATACCGAAAGCGATTACATGCTCTTTAAGAACATATGATATGGGCCGGCTATGAACCAAGTAAACCAAATATTACCTAATATACCGCTAAAGGCGGGCGTCGTTTAAAAAGTAATGAACTACTGTTTATCTTGTTTCTTACCTTTTAAATAGGCAACTTTTAATATACCTTAAAATGTCAATGTACTAGAAATTATTATGTATTATCTTGGCTGCATTCATATTGGTTAGGTTGAATTTCTGTTCTCTTTGTGATTGTGAATGCTAAGATAATTAGTGGAAAATCAAAATAAACATCATTTGACTATTGTCATTCAAGTTTCTTTCCATGCCTAACTGAGAATGTACTGTGCCAAATCGCATTTTTTTTCTTTGTTAAACTTTTCCTGATTATATTTAAGAACAAATTTTGTATACACCAAGACTTTACCAAGTGAGAAGAAATTTAATATTGTTTGTAATTATATAAAAAATACTTTACTATTTGTACTTGCTTGACTTCTTCGATTACCTACCGACTGCAAATGTTCTTAAAGAGGATATAGTACATTTGAATTCCGTTTTCAACAGAAATCATTTTCATTGCATAAAATTGTTCGTAGAATAGAAACACTACTGCCGGGTTTCTCTTATCAGACCTCAAATTTCTCAAAGTATTGTGCAGCCACAATGTTTATTTCAGTTTTGATTATCGCCTTGTTGAAGAATCAACATCTTTAGTAAGATGGATTTATTATAGCAATCAACATTTGTTTGATTTAATGGATGAGAAGTTAGTATAAGTGTCAAAATTTTCTAAACAGAAGGTTATGTGAGTAATACCTAATTTACCACATACGAAATAACAGAACTCTAGATGTAACAGAGATACCTCGTAATTACATAGGTATGTACAGTCCACTTGTCATTGATAACATTGCAATGCATTAGATCGGATGATTATGGTACACAATTATACGTAGCCTCAATGATAAGACTTTATAACAAACTTCTTTCGTTGCAAAGAAAACATATTCGTCGGAAAATATACAATTGGTAATTGTAAATTCGTCAAAATTCAAATATTAACAATGAGTAACCGTGACCAAACTGAGAGAGAAATATGATTATTTTTGAAATTCAATTTACTAAAAGATACAATATTTAATTATAGTAATTGCCTTCACAAGTTAACGTTACATAAATTTTAAGCCTGAATCGCACAGCATAACTCTATATAGTAACGAAGACATGGAAGAGTGATATGAAAATACAAAAATCTGAAACTAATTTCATAAATTAATAAATTATATACCTTGTTGGACTCCAGGCTCCATCTGTCAACATAGCTTTATGGAAATTTGTCCACATAATGCAACTTTCTTTACAATCTTCTGACCAAATCTTTGCCGTCCAATCGCCAATAGTTAAGAAATTTTTCAAATATGCAGGATTTCTTTGCAATGCTAGAACTGGCCCTAAATGACAATTAAACCTAGAGACCATTTTTTCTTGTGGCGTTTTCCCCTTCCTATTACACGATATTACAATCCCATGTTCGGTGCCCACCATAAATCTAGTTGGTATCGTAGACTCGTATTCAAGGCAAGAGACACCCATTGCATTAGATATAATCTGGTCTTCGTTTTTACCGGGATCCAAAATTAAAGTTTCTAACGGTTCTGATAATTTACGTACATCCCACCTAAGAACAAATAGTTATTATTTGTAAGAGAACTGTAAAGTTTTTACTAGAATCACCATTTAACTTGACCATCGGTGGAAGAACTGAAAAACTCTGAACCAGATTTTGAATTGATCCATAAGACATTATGAACTGGATCTCGATGACTTTGTTCAACTACGCTTAATTCAACTGGTTCAGATCCTCTCCGTATATCCCAAACTGCCACTTGTCCATTTAGTTGTCCGCTAACTAAAGAATTCGTATCTTTTTGATTATACTCTAAGCAAACAGAGGCTGTCGGTGGTTTTAACACGATCAAGGGCACGTTGGGATTTTCTAGAAGAATAATATTTATTACTATTATGTATTTGTAAATATTCATAAAATCGATAAAGGCAACGAAGTTAATAAAATAGGTTTTATTTTCTCTACGCACCAAATTAGATGCAACCCTAAAGTGTTAAGCTCAACATACAACATATTATAGATCCTGTTTTTAATATTTCGTTTGCAATTCAGAGTACATGAGTTGGTAGAATGAAAAGCGGCGGTCTTCTCAGAATTATACTCACTAATCAACTCTCACTAAGTGATTAAATAAGTATTTATTCAAAAATAATTGATCAAAGAAAGCAACCTAAGATATACAAGGTGTCTCACCGAGAATTGCATCCGTCAGTATATGAAAAAGTGTACATTGGATATTTCTGAAAACTTGGCAATACGCTAAAGTCGATATGTGCTATTGATAAATAAGCTAAAATATTTTTATTAATCTGATATACGGCCATAGAACACATTTTTTAACAAAGCACTCCTAACTTTGTTTATAAAGCCCGGACGATACATATCTTTCTAGGTATTTGGAAGTTTGTTTTAAAATTTTATTGATGTTAATCTAAACAATTTTAGGTTTTTTGTGAATTTGAAATGCGGTGCAGCCGCTGGCCGGAAATGCGTACCATATGCATTCTGTATAGGCAGCCTATTTTTATTATCAAGCATAATGCATTCATAAACATAAATATACTGATTTATGCAAGTAAAAAATAAATTTCTTACAAAAAACGATCTGCGCGACTCCATATAACCAATCGGCTATAGTTCTTAAGGCTGCGTGTTTGCAAAATTAAAGTTCTATGTATGTGCTACCCTCCCTAAAATAAGATGCCAATACACAAAATACTATGAAATAATCCATAATACGCAAGTATAATTATGTATTTGTTTTACAGATAGGACAGAAGTTATTTAATAAGTACATGCAACTAAAAAATATACATTATTTTTATCTCCACATTTAAATATAGATACAACCCTGGATTTATTTAAACATGCTGCAAATGTAGCGCTGTTGAACAATGATTAATAAGGTGCCCAATTTGTAATAATAGTTTGAATAAATCAAATTTTACTAAAATAAATAGATAGATAGATAGTTTATTTTGTTAATTGACATAAATGTGCATATAACAGGTCAAAAAAAAGGAAAAAAATATAATGATATCGATATTTATAAATATGTACATATAGGCAAATATTCATCAACTGAATAAAACAAGAACTCTAAGCTCCTGCTCTCCTTAATAATCAAAGGAATCTTATTATACATAGTGATACTGATACTATTTACGCCCAAGCGAGTTGTAGTCAGCAGTCTACTAGTAACATGTAGATTATTTCTGGTTCGCGTAGGGTAACTGCGTATGTCTACATTTCTGATATACTTCTCTTGATTTTGGAGAATATAACAACACACTTCAAATATGTAAAGGCACGGAAATGGCAAAATGTTAAATTGCTTAAACAATGGTTTACAACAATCCGTATAGTGAGCACCCACCATACTAGGAATTACCGCCTTTTGCGCTAGAAACGCTTTCTTCGCAACTGTCGAAGGACCCCGTAGCAGTAGTCCATATTAATGTTGTGACTGAATTTCAGCAAAATACAGTGATCTAAGGCAAGGTGGTGCTACCTGAAAGCATACAACGAAAACATAGCATTTGCTCGATTTATAATAAACTATCTTTTAATAATGGTCTGCTCAGCCTATGCTGATTTCGAATATAGTACCTAGAAACTTAGATACATAGGACTGCTGCAGTCGGGTACCATCCATTAGCAAGTTTTCAAAATTGACTTGTCTTTGTCTTGTATAGAACATCATGTATTTTATTTTTTCTAAACTGAACGACAACTTGTTTTCAGAGAACCACCGTATTAAAACTTTCAGTAGACGATTAGATATATTAGAAGCATCGCGATCATCAGTTAAAACACATATATCATCCACATAAATAGTTAAATACATTTCCGATAGAAATAAAACTATATCGTTTATGTATAGACTAAAAAGAACAGGACTTAAAACGGATTCTTGTTGTAAACCCACTCTCACAGGTAATGTTCGCGAGCAGATACTTTTTGAACAACTGCATTCTATCTTGAAGGTAAGATGAAAACCAGTTAGCAACACCACCTCTAATCCCATATTCATGTAATTTTTTTAGTAGAATATCATATTGCACACAGTTGAACGCCTTTGTTATATCGCAACAACTGTTCTTTTATGTTCTACGTACTCTAATATCTGATTATAAAAGTCCAATAAAGCTGCCGTAGTAGATTTGCCTTTTCTAAAACCGTGTTGACATTCACTAAGAATATTAAATTTATTCAGAAAAATATTTAGACGATCCAACATGCAATACTCCATGATCTTCGACATGCGTTGATGTCAAAGCAATTGATTTATAGTTTGCTGTGGTTTTCATATTACCCTTTTAATGGATCGGTTTCACAGAAGCAGTTCGAGAACATCTGGAAAAGTACCTTCAGCGAATGACATTAATTAAATACGAAAAGATATCAACCAAGTAAACTCCAAACTCACAAATGGCAAATTATCTGGACCGCAAGAATATTTGTTTTTCATGTTGGTGATTTTTACTTCTGGAGAGGTACATGGACAAACGTACATCGAAAACAAGTTGGACTGAAGTGTCTTTGGAAGATTAGTTTGCACAATTTGCGATGTTATTTCAGTACCAGATAAAATGAAAAAATCATTAAATTTATTTGCAATATCGCGCGGATTTTGTACTAGTTCGTTATTTTCCAGTAAAGAAATATTCACCAAGGATTTAGAATTATTGGCAAACCAAAACAAACCTTGAAATTAAATTAGGAATTCGAATATGTAATAATATATAGAGCGTTCCACTTAAAACAACAAAGTTAGCAGCTATTTCCGCTATAAATGGTCTCTCTCTAATCTACTGAATTAATAAGGTGAGCAAGGTAGGCTAGCAAAAGTCTTGCAAGTACAAATTAATGTAAACAAAGAGGAGTTAATGAAAGATTTAATGAGCCACATTCCAGTAGCAAAGTTCAAGAGAATAGAAACGAGTTTTTAAAAATTGTTGGAATAGGAATGCTTCTAGGATACACCACTGCTTTTCAATAATTTGATTTAGTTACTAACACTTTCATTTATATGCTTATTTCTTTTTACAAATTATTCTTGAATAATTACTTGTATAAAAACCTTTAGATTTTATTTTATTTTTAATATAGTGATACCCCAGTGAGATATATAACTCTTTTAAAGGTTGTCGTACTTTGTGTGTAAAGTGTTCCGTAGCTTTTTTTCTATAACTGCCACGCAGTAATTGACCAGCTGCGAATAGTGACCCCCCATTAAGAAAATTTGGCCCTAGCGAGACTCAAACACACAGCGCCTAATTCTGCCCAGTTAGGCGCGCATACATATAATTTTGCAGATCGCTTCTTTTCATTCCATTCATAAATTCCTTCATAGATTATTACAGAAGCACCAGTACTATTGGTAAAGACTGACATGCATCACCTACGTCAAAAATAATATTGACTTAAATTTTATACGTCAGTTTTTAGAAAAAAAAAACAAAAACAAAAAACCTCAAAGATGGTATATACATAATCTTTAAAATTCTTAACATTTTCCGTTTGCAATTTTATCAAGAGTCTAATGAAACGAAAATGTTTTTAAAAAACATGATTATCTATATCACCCACTTGAGTTGTTATTAACTTGTTGGCGAAATTGGCGAAACTAACTGAGCGGGAAGCAGTTAGTTTCGCCTCTGGCTTGGTTTACACGTTGAGTTACCGTGCTAACTGGTCTTTCTCCTGAAGAAGCCCCATACGATTGTGGACGAAATGTAGAGTTTATTTTTAATTTTTTTTTTATTTTTAACGACATGACACGGTTCGAACCCGAAAAACGTTTAATTTCAACAGACTCCGGACGTGGAAGCCTACGTTTTTACTATAAATTCTTACCAACTTCCCAAATGAACGAATGTTTACTTTCATTCTGAACAATAGCTTGAAAATTTAAATTGCAGTGACTAACTGCTAATTTCGAACCACCATCGGGTGACCATGAAATATGTGTAACGGGGCGCGTCACAGAATACTGATCTTGGTATACGTTTACAGTTCTGGCAGAGCTTTTATCTATAAGTGGAGTTGGCTCCACATCAGTGTAATATTGTTGATAGATATTAATAGCGTTGTTCTGAAAAATACAATTTTCCATATTCCTACAAAGTTGCATCATTGTATGGGTAAAACCCTCATCTTTTTCTATTTTGCGCCTGTAGCGTTTGGTTTGCTCCTCATCAGCAGTATTTATGTCTTTTGGCCAACCACCTTCAACATGACACATGCTATTATTGACATACTCTGCTCGCATTGTATTTAGCTGATGTTCTGCTTGTTGAACACTAAATTGAGTTCCTTGATGGACTGGATCTCTAAATTAAAATAAAATAAACTGTAAATTTCCTCAAAAGAAACAAAGACAAGCAGTGAGAAGCAAAGAGAAGCATACCTAAGAATATATTCATGTAGATGCTTTTTATTTGAAGGATAATTATCAATTAAGTCGGGTCCTTTATCTGAAAACATACATTGTCGACCAAATTCACTTCTTTTCTTCTGATAAACATATTGTATTTCCATATCTAATATTTTGTTTATCTATGCCTTTACAAAATTCCTGTCAAAAGACAGTTTGATCAATATATGTATGTATGTTGCTAAGCAAGCATTCACACTCACTCAAGGTATACAGAAGAGTTTGTACAATTGGATTTCCCACCTCTCTTGTTATCCTCTCTTTTTACAAAAAAAAAAAACTAGTAAAGCAACAGAAGTACATATAAATTATCGTAAGGCTTAATGCAAGTTATTATTGAATTGAAGATTTTCATTATTTGCCATTTTAAAATTATTTATATTTTTCAAAGAACCCTGTATAAATTTAGTTCTACCTTTGACTTTAATTTAACTGTAGTACGAGAGTCGTTCAGTAAATTATCAGAAAAACAATATATTTTTTACTTTTCAACATAGCCTCCATTTCATTCAAGACAGCGTTTCTCCAGCTTGTTTAAACCCTCCGAAAGGGATTTCGAGCGATTCACAAAATAGACATCTGTTTGAAGATTTTGGCAACTGTGACAGTGACTAATTTTTACTATAAATAAACCATTTTCGATATTATGAGCGCCATTATTGATGGAAAATCCCTTTTTTTTTCTGTCACTGTGTTGCTTTACAATGACCCTCTTCCTCTGATTTGCTTTACTTCTAACTTTAGTATATCTTATAATATGCTATAATTATATATTTTAATATATATATATATATATATATATATATTAAATATGTTTTTATTTCACATACCGCTGGTCTAAGATGTAATATTCACTTTGTCAATTAGCTTCACTGCTACATTCTCAAAAGTATAACACATATTTTCAAATGTTTGGCAAAATTTACAAATAATAATAATATTCACCATTTCATTATTTACATAAATTTAATTTTTATCTTTTTGGAGAAAAAATTACGAATGCCATATTAACGTTACCTTCTAACACAATAGTTCTTAAAACTCGATAAAAGCGATTATGCCAAAATTGCAATAATATGAACAATAAAAGCCAATTCATAGCCAGTTTGTTCACGAGTAAATTTGAAACGTTTACGAGCCCGATATTTTCCTAAAATTTGGCTTAGGTACGTAGTCGATATTTTCGGGGTCTAGGAAAAGCACTATTCTTGATAATTCAAAATTGGAAGCAAACAAATTTACACCAGAAGGAGAAGTGAACAATCAATTACCGTTCCTGAATATTTTAGTACGGCATTAGAAACAACAAAACACTGGAGATACACATTTATAGAAAGGAAACAAACACTATAAATAGATAGATTATACCACTGCGAACAACACAAAATGGAGTGGTTACTTTTCTATGGACACTGATCGCATTGTTCAGAAAATGCATCGTAGGTATGTCCAGCATCTTATATTGTACATCTTTCGAGATGTTAGCAGTCAAATTTTTGGAGATCAAAATATGAACATATGTTTCAGCTCGCGAAATACACTCAAAGGCCTTCTTAGCAATTTGAAACACTACTATAAAGTAAGTATAAACCGGACATGAGGGAATCTATAAAATTGCATATAGTGATTGTGACAAGACCTATAATGGTCAAAGGAAGAGTTTCGTTTGATTTATTAGGGCAGGTCATGCACGTTTTATGTTTTGTACTACAATGACAAAAGACGCTAACGAGTCTCTTTTTATATTTTTCGCATATCTTAATTTTAGGGTGTGTAACCGGTAAGAGGGGTACTTGCAAAAAATATTTTTTTTCGAGAATAGGGACGAAACAGGCTTGCAACTTGTTAAGAATTGACAATTCAGTCAGGTTGCGTGTATGAGAAGTAGGCTACTGTATCGATAATTCCAAAGCCACATAATCCCCGATATAAGTTTCAGAAGTACCATGTCTGAAATCGTTCACTGCGATGAATAGTACCGCAAACGGAACGTGACAGTTAAATACACAAAAAAAAGTTTCAAGGGTTTGTTGTTAATGCTATTCCTGCTAGGAGCCTTACCTGTATGTAACGTTGAAATAATTGCTTTTACTTACCTTAACAGCACATCTAGTACCGACATAAGTATATAGGGGCACATTTTTTTAAACTTAAGATGTGTATATGTATTGCAAGTTAAAATAGTACTTTTTGTAAGTACTTGCTCGACTAATTTTGCTTTATCAATTCTACAAAAGTTCAACATGAAATATATCTGCTTTAAGCTTAGGGTGCATATATTGTCTTCCGACTGAAAATAATATTTTTGGTAAATAACCTTATATAAAACTACTGAAAATTTTTTTCTTTATTATATTCTATGCATTTTTCAATTCAATTTGAAATTCTGAAACAGAAATACATCTTGACATTTATAATGTTCCCATTCGTTAGAAGTGGTAGTGTAACACAGCTAACATCGTGACCTTAAGTAGATAAATAGCAGATAGCGTTAAGCTAACTTTATAGCGTTTATTAGCTTTTACTTCACACACCATTTTAATCTATCTCTCCCAAATTCAATGCGCTCCAATGTCCAATGAAGAACAAGAACACAGAAGAAATACAATACCATAGATTTATTTTTATGGCACATAAGTGTAACACCATTTTATAAATAAGGTTAATAAAATACTGTTTACATGTTTGTACTCGCTAGTCTTTGTTCAACTATAAGTAAGAACCTACATATCTAAATAAGAATTTCAACTTCTGAAAAAACATCGAAACGACATAAGAGTATCGACATCGACATAAAAAAATGAAACGCAGCAATTTTATTTACTTTCCGTTTGCACAACACAATATTTCAGTACTTACATACTTGTACATTTCTAGTGAACTGTATATTATACGATAAGATTGAAGTCTGAAATCTAATTGCAAGATGTTAGTAATAGGAGTGTTTCAATTATTTCATTAAAACAGGGTAAGATTTAACACGTATATTTACTTTTATTTATACTGTGCGGTTCTTAAAATTATTCACAAGTGGCCTGGTACATTGATTTACAAAATGAACTATATGAAATTATAAATTATTGCATTAATTTCAAAGATTTTATTGCAGCATATAATCGTTCTAGCTCGATATTAGTTTGATTTAATTTTTCTATATTATTTTGTTGCACGTCCAATGGAACTTTTGATTCATAGTCGGAACTTGCCATAGCTTGATTTAGTTTTGTTTGTGTGCCGGTTAGAAAGTCTATCTTCTTCTGCATCCTTGTAATTTCTTTGACAGGCTCGATCAATCCTTTCAGTAGCAAATGTACCTCACATTTATCCGACACTGTTATAATGGTACAACCCTCGGGAGGTGTCTTGTTACTTTCAATCTTAGAGCAATAGGATAAAGTTTGGAGGGCAGATATGAATTTTTTTACAACGTCTTCTGTATTTAAATCACCACACATGATGTAAGCTACAACAAAATAGGATATAAGCTACATTAAAACTCCTAGTTACTTGCACGATAAAAATATAGATATCCATAATTTGAATCTTCGGTTAAGGGACTTATTAATATAGCCATACACGACATTAAGTATTTCACGACAACTACCATAATAAATATGGAGTTTTAGCTTCAGAAGCAAATATAAAAGTTCTTAGTGTTAATAAGTATAAATGTTATTACCCAGTAGTATTTTCATATAGAACAAACATTTTGTTTATTAGAATGAACTTTTTCACAGTTTACTTAGTTTACATAAACCAATATAATGTATTCTGAGTAATTTTTAGAACGCGTTTACAAATAAAATAAAAACAAATTACAGAAGTTGCATAACTTGAACCGGGATACGTAAAAAGGAGGATGGAATTGTTATAGAACCCCGTATATCGTCTCTATTGCCTCAGCTTTTCCTTTCTATTTCGTTATTTTTGTACCAAGAATGTTATATGTAACACATATTTGAATAATATATATTTGTTTGAAAAAAACCTCGTCCCAATAAAGAATCGAACCTGACATATCCTGTTTGCTGAACGGGCAAAGTACTACACCGCGGGGACCTTGATGCTAGTAACGTTCACTTTTTCAATAGCTATACATTATTTATGAAATATATCGTATTATTAATATTTGTTCTTATACACTAAATACACCAATTTATTAAAATAATTGGATATATTAATATGTTAGTTCAATTTACTGACGATTTAAAAAATAAAATTAAATCAATTGTAAACATTGAATAGACATGACCAATAAAATAAATAACCTTAGGTACTTCTAAACAATCATCGGATAAATAAACCAAAGATTTGGGTATAATAAAGAAACCTTACCCTCCGTTTTTATTTTGTTCGGTAAATTGTAATCACTTCGTGTAGATCTAATACTTTTTGCAATTTTCTGAATAAATTCTACTTCGCGTTCAATTGATTCATCTTTCCATTTTTCTTCACCTTCAGGATAAGGTGACACGCAAATACTGGGGATAGTTTCTTGAATTATTTTTGAACGAGGTAAACGTTGATACAGCTCTTCTGTAATGAATGGCATAAACGGTGACAATAATCTCAGACTAATCTCTAACGCTCTATACAAAGTCACCTGCGCTGTTCTTATACTATCAGTGTTGTCACCGGCAAATATCGGTTTCAAATATTCCTAAAAGAAAAACATAGAAATAGTTAAATTATTTAATACAAAAAAAAAACTTTACCAAATACACATCGCAGAGATCATATAGCCAAACATTGTAAATAGTAGTCGTTACTAAAGCAAAGTCGTATGCCGCAAAGCCCCTATTGGCGTCAATTGTAGCAGAAGCAAGTCTACTGAGCATCCATAAATCCATATGCGTTTCATTGCCGATAAGTTCGAAATTACTTGGTGCATCGAAATCGCTTGAAAAGTAAGTCAGGGCAAACTTTGTTGCATTCCAAATTTTATTACAAAAGAATCTATAACCCTGGACTCTCAGGATATCCAAATTAATATCTCTACCTGAGCAGATAGCGCACAGTGCAAAACGAAGAGCGTCCGTACCACATTCGGGTATTCCCTCAGGGTAGTCTTGTTTTTGCCCTAATTTCGCTTTCTCGATTTCTTTCGGATCAAGATTGCCATCGTAAAGTTGCTGATGTAATTCTTCTAAGCTGATACCATTAATTACATCCATGGGATCTATTACATTTCCCAGTGATTTACTCATTTTCCTGCCATGAGCATCTCTAACAATAGGGTGCAGATACACTTCTCTGAAAGTAGATTTTTGCCAATAAATATTTAATATCGAAAGATGTGGTGTTTCTAATTTGCGATAATACTTCTTTCTAATAGGTTAAAATTTAAGAAATGTTTTATACTTTTCGTTTTAGTACCATATTTTTAACATTCTTAAGTCAAAATTAAATTATACTGTGATTAAAATAAAACACATAAGATGTTACATTTTAAGAAATTCGGATTTTCTGAACAGTGCGTTATTCAGTTGTATTTATTGCATTTGAATCGGCACTAAATACACTATACTACTTTAAGCTATTTCATAGTACTACTAATAAAAAAAAAATTATTTGGATCAGCTAATGTGTATGTTGCAAGCTGAAAAGCACTTACTTGAATGGTAATCTTCCCATAAGTTTTTGTCCAAAGAATACCATTCTAGCAACCCAGAAAAATAAGATATCATGGCCAGTTTCAAGCACTGACGATGGATAAAATACATTAAGATCATCAGTAACGTCTGGCCAACCAAATATGGAGAACGGAAACAATCCCGATGAAAACCATGTATCCAAAACGTCTTCATCTTGCTTCAATGTAATATTTTCTGAAGAGATTTTGAATTTTTCAGCTGCCTTTTTCAGAGCTTCCTCTTCGGACCTTCCGGACACCCAATAGTCCCCATCAGTGTCCTTCAAATAAACATTCATTTATTGTACTCTTAGAAATAGCGTTACAATTATTTGTAGGTATACAGCATATCAAAATTGTATGTGGGCAGAGGGTAATTCATTTTTCGAATAATTGAAGGAAAAGTTTCAAATAAAAATGATTAGGAGACAATTCCTATTTAATATAAAATGATATTCAAGTATACTGTATTTTCTCGCCACACAAGTTGTTTGCGTATTGCATTTTGTTAAACGGGAGTATTATTTTGTGTAATATCCAGGAATTCATCCATTCCTATTTAGTTAAATCGTGAAATGTTTTTAACTACATTCACTATGTCTTTATCATATCTTTTATTGCAGGAAAAACTTAATGCGTGATCTTTTAAATAAATAAATTGCTGTAATCAATATTTGTTTGTTTATTTTCGCTGTTCATTATTTATACGTTCTTGTTAACTTGTTGGATGTATATAGAAAAGTAATGTTTACTTTGAGTAGATTCTGGAATTGCACAAAAACGTTTACACATTAACTTTAATGAATACCTTTAGACTTATCGTCTATTTATGTGCTTAAACGAAAAACTTGTGTATATTCTCTCATAGTTAATTTAGTAAAGAAGACACTTTTTAGGGATAGAAACAATGTTAAAAAAATTTCATACAAGTTTCTCTATTATATAAACTGAACATTTAATAAATTTTCAGCACTCATCTCCGAACAATTTTATGTGAACATTTCTTTCCCCAAATTACTCAGGGAAAGCATTATCTTCCACTTCCACGCACACAAGCACCTCCTCATGCTCTATTTAATTAGATGCTACATTCTCAATATGTTTTTAATTTTGCGAAATTTTCAAATTGTTTAATTATGACATATTTCTCAGTATTGCAAGAATAATTATGATTCAAACCGGTAAATTTTACACTTACAGCTCCTGCTGGTATGGAATTGTCGTTAATGGTAACAAAGTACGCTGGAATACGATGACCCCACCACAGTTGCCTTGAAATGCACCAATCTCTGATGCCTTCCATCCAATGGTGCCATGTTTTAATGTGCATCTCTGGAATAATTTTCAATTCACCGGTATTTACCACCTTTATAGCATCAGTCGCCATTTCGCTACACTTGACGTACCATTGTGGTTTAAGCATTGGTTCTACTATGTCCTTACTGCGATTACACACTGGTACTACCATTGGATTACTTTTTGTTTCCACATATAAATTCCTTTGTTTCAAGGCCTCAGTTATGGCTTTTCTAGCATCGAATCGTTTCATACCCTAGAAATTAAAATAACATGTATACTGTTGACAACCAAAACTGATTTAATAGCTACATGTCTAATAGAAAAAAATATAATGGTGTGGTTGAATTGTACCGTCTGTAAAATATTCTCTATTAGCTATGTATGCAGCTATTAAATTAAGATTTAGTTGTTAACGCGTATGTACTACTGGACATCAAAAATGCATCGATTTCTAAAGTTAAACGTATTTTGAAAAAACGTAGTATGCGTTTCTATTTTGAAGAAAACACTAACGAGAAGAATTGTTATCTTTTCCAGGTTTTCTTATGATATTTAACTATTGTTTGTTATCTAAGTAATGTTTTCAATTTGTTTTACTACTTATAGATACCATGATCTGCCGCAGAGGGATTACATACTGCTCCCTACGGTGACAAACCAGCAATATTGATGAGTGGTAAAAATGAAAACATACTCTATGAGTTCACGTTCTAACCGGACCGTTTATGAATGCGAGAATTAAGCTTTCATCAATCTTTAATTTTATTGTCGTTAACCTTTCATTATGTCAATAGTTTTAATATAAACTCCGACTTACTGTAAATTCACCGTAATCACCATGAATCATCCCACTATCATCAAATATTGTTATAAATGGTAAATTATGTCTTAGACCAACTTCATAGTCGTTCGGATCATGAGCAGGTGTAATTTTGACGGCTCCGGTGCCAAAATCTCTCTCCACAAATTCATCGGTTACTATTGGTAGCTTTCGATTACAAAACGGATGCACAACAAATTTTCCATGTAAATGTTTATATCTATCATCTTCTGGATGAACGGCTACAGCAGTATCACCAAGCATAGTTTCTACGCGTGTTGTAGCTACAACAATTTTTTCGTTGGAATCCTCCACCGGATAAGCAAAAGACACTAATACGCCAAATTCAATTTTTTGGTCATAATTAGGTACTGACAACATTGTTCGGCCCGGTATCTCTACTTTATCTACCTGCAAAATATAAAAAACTATTTGTATTGCTCAGAACATTCGGTTAATAGCATTTAAATCTATATGTCATAACACTACATTCTAAAAATCCCATTAATATTAATATAAAATCACGTACTTAAAACCAAATGAAACGTTTTGCAACTCAATTTTTACCTCTATGTCCGATATAGCTGACTTTAAAGTACATGACCAATTAACCAGTCTGTTAGATCTGTAGATTACACCTTCATCATGTAATCTTACGAAAGCCTCTGTAACAGCTCTACACAATTTGGGATCCATTGTAAAAGCAGCTCGATCCCAATCGTAAGACGTTCCCATTTGCCTTAATTGATGGTAAATTCTATCCCCCTTCCTGGAAATATAGATATTACTATGAAGAAACTTCAAGAAAGGGGTATCAGATATAATGCACAAGAGATTTTTCAAGTGAGTAGGCACACCAGTAATTGTAATACTAACTCATACAAAACATTGTATCCCATTGTATCAGTATCATAAACAAAATCTGATAGGATAAAGAACGTTTTACAAAATTAATGGGAACAAGGCGTACAAATTTTGTCAAAGTTATTTAACTAGATGGGCTTTGTTAGAATTACGCAAAAAAATTGTATATTGAATTGTCTTGCTTAAGTGCTACAAGAACAGTTCTTTTATTATGAATTTCGGTAAAAATAAATTATAAAAGCTTGCTTGTTCTTGAACTCGAAAACAATTAATACTATGCAAAATACTATTAATTCTGTACTAATATCTATTGCATTCAATGCAATAGATACTTTTCAATAACGATGTTATTCAAATAAAAAGCAACTATTTAGTTAAGGAAATACGATAATTTTTTACTTTTACCACTTCCAAAGCAAACTATCAAGAAGTTTATTTCAAAAATTTTGTAATATATGTATTAAGAATATGTTTTCGAAACTCTATAAAGTTTTTTTTACGTGACACTTAATCTGGCAACACAATGTATATATGTAACATACACAATTTTAAACATTTTCCATTGTCCAACGCCAATGCGAGAATTTAGTTTTAACCATAAGAGACAGTACTTTAACGCTTTATCTAAAGTCTAGAAGAACAAATAATATGATTTCTAATAATACTGTCAAAGGGAAGTGCAATAACTATAATCAAGTTTACGGGCGTATATATGTTTTTAACTCGTGGGTACCTTTTATATACTAATTTTTAAATTATAATACAAGCAACCTTATTATGCATTATTCCTTATTATTATTTATTATTATGCAAAAATTCAATAATAGTTCGATCTGACATCAACCTGCCAATGTGAAAATTAATGTCAAACAAATAATAACTTGGCCCAAGCGTCGTTCGATGTGCACTCCCCAATCCTGTTCCCATCTCTCTCTACATCCGTAACCCTCTGAACATTATTGTATAACCCTAGTTCTATAGTTACGAATAATGTAAATAAAAAAATGAGTTATTTTTCGATTTAAATGTTTTATTATGTGAAAATATAAGTTTATTTTCTATGAAATTTATTGTTTGGTACATATTCAACTATATGATCTTTATCATCAAGACGAATAGTTCTGTAGAAATTCTGTAATTTCTACAGGTAGGTCTGTATAACTTCTCTTCTAAAACTTAACAGAGAAGTTTCTGGGTGATTAATTCCGTACATCTCCCGAGCGTTTTGAACAGCCGTGTTTATAAGCCAGGTGAACATTGGCCACTCCTTACCCCTTCTAGCAATCCTGTAAACATTTAAATTAGCATCCATTTGGTCTAGACCTCCCGTGAACTCATTGTACAGCTATACAGCGAGGTTTCTTTATTGTTATTTTCTTTTTCTCAGGAAATACTGGGTGCATGATTCACGCAATAGTTACACACACGTGAAGTCAAATTTGCCACGTTTTGCCATCTTCATTACATTGACCTGTTATTGGACTAATCGTACAGGTTTTCTTCGAATGAACAGTTTACATCCATGACGCTCCTAATATCATATTTTCATTGTGAAATTTGTATGGGGGGTATAAAATATTTCAGAAAATTTATTTTCATTTTGATGACGATAGTTCGCGATTTAGCTACTCTGTGTATGTGTGCACTAGGCGTAACTTCCATTATTTCAACAAATCTATCTCATCTCATAGTTTTATAGTCGTCAGAATCCCAGTAGTTTTTCTTCGATGGTTCGATGAAGATAGCTAAAAAAAAAGACCAATTTCCTCGTGAGATCTGACAGTTCTTCACTATAACTTTCTTCGGATAATAATCAAACAATGTCGTCCCCAACAAAACATTCAAATAAGTCAAGTGGAGTCATATTTCTATATTTACAAACCACCTTCATACCGCATTCAGGAAATAAAACAAGTCTTTGGTTTTTATCCATCTGAAGTATTGTGCTCTCTTCGATGATTTTGATGTTAACGCTATAGTAGTTGATAACGGGCCACCGCCTGGAATATCCTCCTCATCACCTGCCACACAAAAATTTCCTATTCTTGTACCATATTTCATGACTGTTCGGCATTCGCCGCAGATTGTTTTCCTTATAAATTACGCAGCAGATCACCAATTAATGTTAATCAATATAAATGGATACAACATCATTTACACGCAAACGTCTTTATTCCTTTTCCAAACTTCCAAACTCATAAGATTCATTAGCTCAGAAAACTGATTTTATGTTACACAATATTTGTCTCTTTTATTATTACTTTTTTTTTAAAAACATCTAAATTTCGGAAGGAAAAAGTTATCCTCAACCAATAATACAGTAAGTGAACATGTACACATATCTGGATATGTATCACTTTGCTGGTGCCTATTTTACCCGTTACAATTCATTGCAAAAAAATGTATAATTTCATTAGTCTAAAAGTAAATTTATAACCACGCAGTATATTACAAATGTATATAACGCTTATATCAAATAATGGTAAAAAAAATTAAAGTTAACTTACTGATTCTTCCAGTCCCATATTTTCTGTATAAATTGTTCACGTCCAACCTCATGCCTAGTTTTCTTCTCTTCCCGCCACAATTTCTTTTCTACAACTACCTGCGTTGCAATACCAGCATGATCACATCCGGGATTCCATAATGTCATTTTTCCTTTCATCCGGTTCCTGAGAAGTACGTATTCAATATATAGGATATATGTAAGTGTTAATAATAACAATAACATACCATCTTATAAGACTGTCCTGAATAGAATTTGCTAAAGCGTGACCCAAATGAAGCGATCCTGTAACATTTGGTGGCGGAATAATAATAGTGTAAGTTCCTTTAAGATTATTTTCCAAAATAGATTTTCTCTGAAACCATAATTTAAAAGATAATTAGAATTGTGGTTGTCTGTAGCTTTCCCATAAACCAGTCTTGAAATCACTATTAATATTGCAAAAAATTGTTACTTTATCATTGATTTAATTAACAGTATGCATTTTCTAGAACCCTTAACTTTTTATTTAAACATTTAGGAGGCGAGGCGTGTTCATAAGGCCGCAATGTCGCGGGCTCTTCTAGATATACCGCTTAAACAATCAACTGAATTCATAAACGAAATTATTTAAATTTATATTATGTAATTATTGCGAAAATAAATTATTAAATTTAAATATCCTGCGGTTTTATATTTAGCTGGGATTCAATATTGCGAAATGGATTATTCATATTACGATATACAATAGGTTGAAATGGAATAACAGTATGAGCCTGACAAAATATCCAATCATAGTCTAACCGGTGTATATGCGCAATTTCCGCATGAAATCTTATTTTAGCTACAAAAAGAATTGCTGTCGTTTAGGCGCATTTTTATGTGTAATTAACTATATTTATAGTGAACTTAAAAATGAACATGTTAGTGTAATTTTAATAAGTGACTAATGACTGAATAATGGAAAGAAGAGCTGAAAATAGAAGACCCACTTGACCATTTTCTATGGAAATTCAAAAAAGATAAAGGGATATGTGGGAATGAAGTTTGAAATTTATTATATTGTTAACAACGCCTTTTAAAAATTAGTAAAAACTCAAATTCAATCGATTATTTCTTCGAATAATTCCTTTTTTCGCAAGTGGCAGTCTCCCTACTAAAACTATTTAAACTACAGAGCGTCTCCGATTGTTTCCAACCAGATGATATATTAAAACGATTAATATGTTGTCCTTTTGAATTGACACTTAGAAATCATTATGGCAAGGAAAAAGCCTACTTTCGTGTTATATGTAGTAGGTGAATCGATTTTTCTGCTAATTTGGATCTGACGCTTCGAGATGCAATATACAAATTTCAAGTCAAGTTAATATTTCCTATTTTCTGTATGAAAAACTACAGATATAACAAGTTGGTGTCGGATGGTTAATTACAGAATTTATAGTAAGCAACACATAACTATCGGCACTTCCGCACCGCATAAGTTTAATTTATTATATGGTAATATATTAGCCCGGGACGGCCGTTTCGAGGACACGAATGGTTCTCATCCTCAACCGGTGACCGAATGATGCATGAAAATTTCTTCTAAAACTAAATATGCATATGCTAACCCTACTTTCTAGAAAAAAAAAATATTCTTTTCAAATGCCTATTTTTACCTCTTGCACGCCTTGAAACTACGATGTGCGAAAAATAACATGTACTATCCCTTCTTTCGAGAAGAAATATATCGTTTACAAGTGCCTATTCTCCCCCCTACGCGTTTTAAACTACGACATACGAAAAAGACGGCTAAATAGAGAGGAAGATTTCTTTCATAACCCAAAATATAAACAAGTGTCAGCCTATCGCAAAAAGTCCAAAAAACCGAGTACGACAACGGTCCGTTTTCTCTGTTCATCAGATTTTTATTACTTTTTATGTAAGCCACGCCACGCAAGCCACGTAAGCACGCATCTAATTCGACGTTACATTTTTAAGCAATTTTAAGATTTCCAATTTAATACTACGCCCGGTTTCATTTATATGTTGTGCAACACCCGACGCGTCCAATCGACCGTAGCGATAATTTCTTACATGTTCTTTGAATCTAGTTTCTATCGCTCTTCGCTCGGCTTTACTACAGTCACTACATACAATTTTATAAATACTCGACCTTTCTCCCATTTTCAGTTTATCTTTTGGATTACCGAGAAATAGAATAGGCATTTGTAAACTATATATTTCTTCTCCGAAAAAGGGATGGTACCAGGCATGCAGAAGGTAGAAATAGGCATTTGAAAAGAATATATTTTTTTTAGAAAGTGGAGGTAGGAAAGTCTTATACGAGGATCTTCTCGTCAACATGCAGTTTGTAAAAATGTCCGCAAGCAAATAAAGATGATATTGTTCTTCTCAGATCAGTTTCAAGTGCGGATAGGTGCTCTTCAGCAAGAGGACTCAGCCGTTACCAATTCTATTTTCCAATCCTCATGAATGATATCTGGACAGATGTCTTGGTAGGTTCCGGTTAATATGCAAATGACGTCCGCATCTTTGTGAGGTCGGCAAGCAGGCGTGCAGTACATGTCAAACCCTGAAGAATGATATGCCAGTTAGAGGATCTCTATAAACGTGGTTAAGAACCCGGCCGAGGACCTCGAAAGATTCGGCCACTTAGAAGAAAGATCGTGATCCAGTATATCTTTTCGTCCAGGCAAAGCGAAATCGTGGAGCAGGGATATTGAGCACTTTGGGGTCATCTTCGATGGTAAATTAATTTGGAACAAACATATCAATCACATCCCGACAAGTTATGGACCGAAATGATATGGTCACCGGTTGATGATGAGGACCATTCGTGTCCTCGAAGCGGCCGTCCCGGAATAATTATTATACATTGCTATATAATAAATTAAACTTGTGTAATATGGAGGTTATGGATATTTATGTATTGTTTATCATACTATGCCGCAGTCCTTGTTACTATTATTTACAGAATTTATAGGCACTTTTGCGTATTCTATAATAATCCAATATGATACCATATAATGATATAACATTTCTATATAATTTCCTACATTACAAAAAAAATCATTAATATCAACAGATAAATTTAGATTAAGCTAGTTTCGCACTGCCATATGTGATTGTAATCTTGTCCAATGTATATATGTGAATACGAGTAAATGTTTTAAGGTTAAAAGAACCATCGAAACCAAAGACAAAACTTGCAGAATTCAAATTTAAGTGTAGATTTCTAAATTTATTTACTTACCCCATATTCTGGTTTAAAAAACCCTTCCTTTTCCCACCATGAATACCAGACAGTTTCCACATATTTTGGACTATAACTATCTGGTAATGGATTAGTCACACATTTTTTTACACCTTCTTCTGTTGGTATATCATAAGTTATACTTTCCTTTACTTCCTTCTTCTTATCTTTTTTCTGTTTTGAAAATTACAAAGATTCCAAGTAAAGAATATAAAAACATGTATAAAACTTACCTCTGCTGTAACCTTTTTCACAACAGCTGCATTCTGTTTTTCTAATTTCTGTTTGAGTTTATCTAGTTTTGCTTGCTTTTTTGCTTCTTTTTCCAACTGTTTGGCTGTCTTTTGCGGTGCCACTTCACCATTTTCAGTTATTACCGTTTGTACATCTGCCATAACCGCTTAATCCAAGAAAATATGTTAATTCTTTGTAACACGTAAATTGCGAGATCACCATGAAATATATCAGCCGAACTAAGGAATCGACACACCTGACGAAATAAACGTCAAATGTCTATCATATACCTAACCTAACTTTTGTTTGCGTTCAGTTAAATACAGCGCCACTAACGCTGAACTCTAGTAAACTGTAGTGGCGTTCAGTAATGAACATGCTGGACGGATTCAACTGAAGAATTTGGCGAGATACGGCTACTTAAGAACACACCGAATTTTTGCTATACGTATCGGTACCTAAAATATCAAAGTAACTGAAGAAAGACTTGTATGTAAAAAAAAAAAAACAGTGTATAAAGTTACACAAACTTGGAATCGTATGGGGACCGTCATTTTGATGTTATACAGGCTCGTAATAAAATAAATTAAACGTAAGACAGACATAATGGTTCAGAATTAATAATAGTCGAATTTTTCTTTACTAGTGTTGTATAGGTAGAATATCAGACGTAAATATGATTAACACATAAGTATCGGCAACCTCCATACACACAAATTTAATTTACTGTAATGTTAATGTATAATATAATTAGTCTGGGACGGCCGTTTCGAAGACGGGAATGGTCCTCATCACTAACTGGTAATCTATTCATGTCCATCCTGGATTAATTATTATATAATTAATTAAACTTGTATGGTGCGGAGGTTGCCGATACTTTGTTATTAATCATACACCACAGTCCTTGCTATCATTATTGTAAATATAATTAAGTCATGTTGTTATTGTAGATAAAAAATATTTTAAATATAATTTAATACACCGCTATAAATAAATTAACTTTGCGAAAGTGTACTGTATTATTTGTAATAAAAGCTTGCTAGATAGCCTTTCGATTCAGTTGTTCACGTGTTCTAAAATAGTATGTGGAGTGTGTAAAAACGTGAAAAAATTGTGCATACTGTTGTTTTATTATATTGTGTTTCAATTATACAAGTCAAGATTCAGTATGGTACAATGAATATAAAATATCCGTAACACCTGTAAAGTAAGAGCTGAAAACATAAAAGAAACATAATTTTAAGAGGGCATGTTAGTAAAGAAAAATGATTGAATATAGGGGTGTTCTGAAATAAAAGCCACGCACTACAGTTATATGCTACTATTATTCATTACTAGAGATGACTAAGGTAGGGCAATTATTTTTTTTTTTTTTGCAGCAACTAGACAGACTCTTGTTTATTTGACTCATGAGAGAGGGTTTGTGTTGCTAACTAGTTTCCCCCAATCGACAAAACATTAGTCAGCCTATATATGCATTTAGTCACTGAAAATTCCCCTACATTGGTCATTTCTATTCATTGCTATAATGCCTTCTTGAAATGATAAGCTTTTGTAAATATTTGAAATTGTTTGCATCACTTCAGGCTTTACACAGTAAATTGTGAAATTTTGTAATACTTTCGGTTAAATAGTGATTCTCTCAAAAACATTTTTCTATTCTTTAAAATATCCCTTTCTTCATTTTTAAATACAAATTCCCATTACTAATACAATGACTTTTACTCTATATATTCACATACAACCTCACTTCCGATGGCACCTTTCCTTGAAATATAAATAAGCAACAGTACATTACAATAACCGCACAAGGTATCCATAACTAAAAATTTTAATCTTCATCGCTTGTTCTTTAAACCTTCCAAATGCCTGTTCTGGTCAGTAATATGTTGTTGTTGCATGAAGGTGACCATTATCCCGAAATATAATTAGATTTTGCAATAGAGAACAGGCACTGTTAATCACTTAAGATTATATTAAATGCCGAGTTTCATTTGATATCTCTGCATGCAAAGGTTTGATCCTGAGTACCTCGTGTTCTCTCCTGGGCCTTTGAATGGAAACATGAATAAAGAACCATCTACGATCACAAGCATTTTATAAATTGAGTGGTACGAGTTTTTACTGTAGTAATCAGTGATGTGATAGGGCGTTTTAATTGGTGTGGCGGTTATCGACTGTCTCAATAATTATAGGAAAATTGAATTTTCCCGTGAAATCTATGTCTATGGTTGTTACTTTCTCTATTGCAGGTTATTGAATCACGTGTGCAATCGCACAAAATTCTATATAGTTCATAAAATATAAGATGCCTTGATCGTGTTAACATGAAAGAAAAGACTGGTTTTATTAATATCCATATAGCAAACAGTAGCTCACTTGGTACTAGAATAATAGGATTTACTCTTATTGCCGACATATTCAAAAAGCTCCTGAACAAAATAGATTAATGTTGTATTTAGTTAATGTAGTACCTAACGGAAACCTACTTAAGATCAGACTAAAATGTATTGGGGCTGTAACATGGTATAACATTCTCCATGTAATTCGCTGTTTCTGGTCCATCCTCCCTTTTCTACATAATTCAAAATATCTTGGGCAAAGCCTTCTACCAAAGCACCTACTACTTTGAAAGCAAGCTCTTTCATATTTGCCATCCTAAAATCATTGTGCGAATAGATACATGCGTATATGATTATTTGCCGAACAACTTTTACCTACAAAATTATTATCCACTTATTTATTGCAGATCCACAGTCTTCGCGATTTTTGATAATTTAATGAGAATAAACTGAAAACATTTATTTATAGTAGTTTAACCTAAGAGTCTTGAAAGTACGACGTGAAGTTGTTAAAAGTAATATATGATTCCTTGAAAGATGACAAGATAATTTAAAGTTAAATGATGATTTTCTTAATACTATGAAACATCAAATCAAAGAAAATGATAATATATTATTACTAATAGTTTATTTATATGAGTATCCAGTTAACACCAAAACAAAGAGTCTGTTGGGTTCCAATATATTCATGTAATTATAAACTGATATCAATTCAATGCAATGCATGCTTTATACTTACAGGATATAACAGTTACTGCGACAATTCCAAAATGAGAGCAGAAAATACAAATCAATCCGCATGCCTCATAAGACACAAATGGCAACTAAAAGCAGCTAGATTTAGCCACATCTGGTCATTCAGTATCCTCAGTGCTCCCGATTCACTATTGTAATACTTAAAGGTAAAGGTAAGGGTAAATTTAGAAATGAAGGAGCTCGAATTATTTTATGCTTGAAAAAAAAAACTTAAATATTATTGTACTTTGTTTATTCCAAAAATAATTTTTAAGTGATGAGTTTTAACAATTTAGAAAGCTAAAAATACACTCCTGTTGCTAGAACTGCTCAGTCAATTAAAGAACACCTTCTATAGATTGCATTGAATGGCGCTTATGTTAAAAATGTCATTAAACCAGCTATCAATTATTTACTTAATTCCTTACGATTCAACCATAGCTATTCTAAAATCTACTTCCGACCTTTCATAAATAAAAAAAAAACGAAATAAATGTAAAAATCCAGAGAGGAATGGTTTCATCCAACTAAGATACATTATATCTGCATTTCGTCAGATACTGAAATAGAGATAACATAGGAAACCAACGATTCAAAAGTTGATAATGTTAAGCAGAGAGGACAAAAGCTAGTGAAATCATACCTGTTTTGCAGCGACAAGATAGACTCACGTTTTGTTGACTCTCAGGGAAACCAGTAGGCAACACGAATCATTTCTTATAAGACGAATAGACCGAGTCTGTCTAGTCGCTGCACAGGTAGCATTTCACGCGCTCTTGTCCTCTCTATTGATAAGTCAGAATTTTGCAATAGTGCATCATCAGATCATCATCATCATCTTGTAATATTTTTGTCTGTAATAGTGGAACTTCTCGTAACATATCCATACGTCTAAGCTCTACAGTTTTAACATTGCAACTGAACCTATTGGCCTGTTTTCCTATTATAAGGAGTTTGCTTATTTCATAATTATTATAAGAATAACTTTGAAAAGTATTTCGCAATCAATTTGTATCAACAGCATACATAATACATTTATAATAATAATAGTATAATGAATGTATGTGAACAAATTCAACTAAAATTTCGAATACTTTCTCTTTAGCAAGAACTATCAAAACCATATGGAGCAGAATTTGGATTACAAGATGAATGAGGTTCGAACAGTGAACTAACAATTCTCTGAATTTGTAAATCTAGAACTGCATGGTTCGAATAAACACTACATTCCAACAAACTTATTTGTTAAAAATTTCCTGTTTGGTGACCAGATTCTAAGTCTAAGTCCACTGATTATCGAATGAGGTTACTTGATCTAAAACAATACAGAATGCTTAAGAGATAATATTAACAATCCTTTTATCAAAGTCAGAAGTTTTTGGAATGTCTACAAAACTTTTGATAGAAAATTGTACGTATGTTGGCACACATGGCACCCACATTGAATGTATTATAACAGTTCATTTTAATTTTTTGTTACTTATGTTTTTAACTACAATTTATTTCAAAAATTATAATTATTTACTCAAACTTATTAATTTGTTTTTGTTACAAGAATCCCTGATAAAATATGCAAGCAAGGCAAGACACTACTTAGAAACCAGAACAGAATTAGGGTTGAAAGGTAAAACAAAATGTAAGAAAAATAGAAGAGAAGAGAATAGAAACTTGTATTAAAAACACGCTAGGTGTACTTTAAAAAAAACTTTTATGTTTCACTACTAACAAAACTTACTAAGTAGGTCTACAACAATTTATTATATTTATTACGTGTTCAAATGTAACAAATGTCAAAGATGATAATATACTTATATATAATCAACATATTCCCAACATTGTATCTTACAAAATTTATTCCTTATTTACAAAGAGGCACTGGCTATAAGCTTGGACTCGAAACTCATTCACAATTATTGATATCTAGATCTCTCCACTTTTCATGCTCTTCGTCTAATGTATTTGCAGAACGTTTTTTCTTTGGCATGCCAATTTTTTCGGTTTCTTTCTTAATTGGAGACACTTGCGAAAGTTGATATCTAAAGATTGAAAGTAGTTTATATCACCATATAATAAATTACCACATTCACATAGCACCTCAACTGTGCGAATTTACTCAATGCCAAAAATACTCTAATACTTCAAGAAAAAAATTGTACTGCACACTTTACCAAGGTTCTATTTAAAAAAGAGCTAATAATGTATCTGAAAATATTACCAAACTTATTTTACATTTGCTCTCTATTTTTATTTTGTTCAATTTCCCCACAATTTGAATATAAATACATATTGGGTTGCATTTTTAAAATCTACGAACAAATTAGTACCTTACTGTTCAAACAATGTGTTCCAATAATGAATTTCTCTCACCTAGTTAGTAATAGGGCCGTATTCGTTTGCTGATAATATTAAATCATAATTCTACAACCAACATTCCAAAAATAGTGCAAACAAACATCTGTGTTTGGACTTCTTCCTTTCTATTTTTTGATATAGCTGTTAACGTTTACACGTAAACACAAGTAAATCATAACTGCTTTATTGAATCATAAAAACTTGTTGCTCCAAAGGAGTAAGCAGATTACCAACCGATAGTGTGAACAAAATATAAATTACAAAAGAACATATGATGATCAAGTCAAATGTGTTTGGATCTATTTTGAAAATGCTAGAGAACATATACGCCTACCACAAGAATGTAACCCAGTACCTACAAGTTTGGATTGATTGCAGATATGGTGGATGATGTTTGAAATAAATGCATTTACTGTTTTCAAAGGATTAGCATTGTAGTAAAACTTAAGCATTACATTATTTGCAGTTTATTATGTAACACATATGTTATTGTGGAGATTCGGAAGATTTTATGTTCACATTTAAATCTGACACTTTAAAGTCATTCTTAAACTCTGAGAAAGTGTAAACTGACTAAGGAATTTTCGATTTGTTCCCGTATATTTATTATATTATGCTTACCTAGCCAACTTAGTTTTCAATCCTTGAAATGCCTGTCTCAACTTTGGATTAGGAAGAACTCCACTATGTGCTCCAACAGCTGTTCTTGTCTTTTTATTTGTTTTTGGGTTGTTCTCTTTATTTTCTGATTCATGATGTATTTGTTCATGTTTTTTTAGTCTTGCAGGCAACTTAAATTCCAGGTTACAATTATTACATTTAAGCGCCCTTTTTGGTTTAACTGTTCTTAACGGTGTCGTAACTTGTTTTTCACTCATTTTCTAGAGATCCGTTATTATTTTATATAAAATATTTATTAACTAAAAAAGCAACGGTTAAGTTTTTGAGTAGTTTTATCTAATTTTGTTTTGTGTACCAGCCTCAAAAATTCAAAAACCCTGAGAGCAATCTATGTGCAAACTAGTGTTGTCAAGTTGATATTTTAAAAGTGACTAGATTGGTTGCGAAAATTTTATATTCGATCATATCCCGACATATAGAATAATAAGTAGAAGTGAATAGAAGGATAAATTACAATTAGAATTGACAATGTTCAATCTCGTTTTATCACTTTTCTAAGGGAGAATGATCTTATAAGGGTTACGCTCGTAAATGTAAACAAATGCTTTTATTAAGGAGCGTTCACATACGACAACGCAAAAGTAAAGAAGGAATTAAAAAAATTAGGACCATGTAATTAAATACAATATTTAGGTAAAAATATTTATTTTTTAGCAATATTTAGGTATAAAAAATTTATAGTAATAATTTGGGTACAAGTGATGCGGATTGTAAATCAGCAAAATCTTTGATTCAAATTCATCTAGAAAGTGCAAATTCAAAATAGCTCTCAAAGCCAAAGTTTCAGAAGACTCCAAATGTTTCTGATGGTTTAAAAATTTCATTCAACTATGTAATTCCTGAATTAGCGTTGATTGTAAAGTTTGACACATAACACAAAGATGCCAGGTTAGATATTTACTTTAAATCTGTATTCCACGGAATCAAAAGTATATAAATATTTAAACAAAGCATTATCGATCAAATATGGAGATATTAAGATCAATGACCAAAATTATTGTTTCTGGTGCTATATATAACTTTACATCTATACACAGTTAACATACATATTGCATATAGTTATGACGAGGCTAATTTATTTTACATCAGTACAGATGGAATTGTAGTATTTCATGAGATAGAAGCACATGGTAACTTTAAAAGTTTCCCGTGGTGTCTTTGTAAAAATCATCCGTATAAGCTGAAAACCTGCCCGAGGTACATTCAAATTTAAATGGGTTTACAATATTCAATCCGTAACACAAGAGCATACGCACCATAACTACCTCTTAAACTACTTTTCCAAGAAAACCAGGCAAATATGTGAAAGAAAGAAGTATTGTATATTACAAGTTGAAATGTCAGATCAGTTGTACATATAGTTTCGTAGTGACAACACCCTTATACAATGAGCAACAAATATACGATAGGATTTGAAACAGTGTTTTTCATCATCCAAAAGGATCACAAATAACATCTGGAGGCGCGGCAAGGTACCTGCATCAGTCAGAAGTCTTTGTAAAGAAATGGGTGAGACAATATAGAACACATAATAATGTAGATGATTACGAGGAATGCAGTGCATCATGCGCCATTGATTATGCTCAAAAGTTGATCGAAAGTATGTTGAGATGCTGACAGGCAATACAAGACAGTAACGATGACTGGACTTTTTACTAGGTAATACCGTAATAGTGTTTTCAAACATGTTTTGGGTAGTATATATATAAATATATATATACTTGCTAGTGGGATGTTTATTAAAATTGTTCATGCAATCTCCATTAGAATAGAGAATTAACATTTCAAAAGAGAAGAATGTAAAAATTGCTATTATAACATATTTGCAAAGTTTAATTTATTCTAATTATATTAGTTTATAGGTTTACAGAATTATTTTAGTTTTTTCTGTACAAGTACAATATATTTTGGTTTGATATAAAATAATTGTAAATATATTTGTAGATAATATAGCGCGGAATTAAGAATTGGTAAATGAAACTATGCACATGTTAAATTATCGTGCTACCATAGTGATGTATCAATACAATCAAGATTATAACAGATAACGGAAAGCAATGGATAGCAAAAGTGTACAAATAGGTAAGCAGTGTTACAGTCACCATGTACAAGGACATTCAGATAATTACTTCAGGTAGCATATACAATTCTATATATTCATCTATGTAAACAAAAAGCTCATGTATGAATGTAGTGTGTAGTTGAAACAAGGCTAATTCCTCTTTCATCGTTAAATATGGAATCGTAGTATTTTACAAGATACAAGTGGACGATACTGACTTTTAAAATTTGCTATGACGCTTTCTCGTGTCTAAACAAATTGAAAACAATATGAAGGGGATATATTTTGAAGCAATGCTTGACTTACACCCTTATTTCGAAAACAGTCCTTAAGTAACGACATTGTTGCGCAACAACACAAATTTTTTTACTTTTTGCAAAAGTTCCAGTTTGTAGCTTGGTTGTTACAAATATTATGCTTTAACGGAGATGGTTATCGTTTTCACTTATAATAATACACTTGTGTAAATTATAACTGTAAGTAGGTATTCCCAGAGTACTGCAGATAGGGGTTGCAAATCCCAGAAACGTAAGGGTAACCGCACAGCAAGTGAATGCCGTTATGTAGAATAACTTTTTTTATTCTGACGGTACTTTAGTGTGGATTTTGGACGACTTATATACACATGTGCCAATATATTGAATAAGTTATTATTATTATTATTGCTATTCATCAATGTAATGTTCTTTACCGAGTAATGGCATTAGTACTAACAGCAATTGATGCCAAACTTCCTGGTTGAATTACTGTATCTGAATGTGAAAACGTCTCAGCTCGTATCGATGATTATTACTAATTACATGAAGGCAATTATGCTCTACATTGTTCCCATAACCAAATATACATGATGCTCTTCCAGACTGTGATTTTCGAAACCAGTAAATATTCCAATCGAAAATGATTACATATATGTGTCACGTAATACATCCAAAACTATAGTGAATGTCGTTGTTCTATATTAAATTACATTTGATGAGGACCAAAAAATCTTCAAAATGTAGGTGGTTATTTTTACAGCGATAGTTAATTTGCTAAGTTAAATCTTGTTGTCTAGAAACATACTTGTGTAAAAGCGCAAAGTAATAGAAAAATATAAGAAAATTAATAATTATATTTGTACAATCGATATTACTTACCTGAATATGAAAGATTGAAAAACACTGTGCGCTTACCTAGACGTTCTTTAGCAAATTACAATTACAAGAGAATTACAAGAATTTCCAAAGTACATCTTCACGTCGTACGTATTTAGAGAAATTGTCTTTAGATTTTAACTTTCAACAAATTTCAACTTAAAATGCCCTGCACTACAACTACGGACTGATGCAAAAAGTAGTTTATACGAGGTAGCCAGGTGTAAAACTCTGAATTATGGATTAAAAGTAAGTAATTATCAAAATAACTTGTGTTTAGTTACCACGAAAATTGTGGCAGCTATGAACTTTGTACTAAACTAATTTGTACGGCTGTCTTAAATATAACCGGAAACAAAAGAATGTAAATATTGCGGACTGTGAGTAATTGATATGATCTCTGGTATTCCCTAATATAAAAATTGGTACAAAAATACTTGTGAAATTATATTTTTGTCCGCGCTTCCGAAATTTTCGGATACTACGCGGCTCCCCTTAAAGTGTGTCGCTTCCTTAATGTAGCTGTAATAGTTCTTTAATTTGTGGAAGGCTTTTTAAGACATCACAACACAAGAGAAAGTTGATTAGTCCCGAATTCGCCACAAATCAATGTTAATAATAAGAAAATTAATAAAAAGAATTGGTCCCGTTCCATTTAAAATTGCAATTTTAACGCTGGCCTACATTTCGGTAAATGTACCGTATCCTGTGTATTTTATTGTGAAAATTATTTTTTTATTGTAATTGTATAATAAAAATAATTTTTAACTACCTTGCTTTTAATGTTTGCACCAATTTGGAGAAATTGTATTTTATTGAAGTTTCCATTATCTTCTTTACTTTGGTTTTCGTTGACCCAGATCGATATTAGCAGTTTTAAGAACATTAGCTATTCTCTTGTAATAATCCAACGTAGCTTTCAATGCAGTTTCTTGACGAACATAAAGCTGTGTTGAACATTGCTCCAGATCTTTCTACTACATTCACAAATGTAATAGGAAGAATGGATTGCAAACGATAACCACAGTCACCAATGAACTATGAACTTCGTTCTCCGTTGTGATATTGATTTTGTTTTTGTTAAAGCATCTTTAAATATAAAGAAACTTCTTCCCACATCCCAACTTATGAAAAGAGTGTGAGTTGTTTATTAACGCTTTTGTTACTTTCGTTGTACAACGGTTTCAATATTGACAAATGCGGGTTGGTTTTCTTACATATAAACCATTAAAATCACAGAAATATTCTTTAATTTGTTTATTATAACATCTAATATTTCAATTCTAACTTTTAGTTGTGTTGCTTGTGATTCAAAGTATTTTGTTTTTTCAAGTATATCACGAAAATGTTCATAAATTAGTTTGTAAAGATGGATCCTGTAACAATTTTACATTTGCTTATGCTTTGTGCATCCTTATTTAAATTGTTTATTACATCAGTAACTTTTTCCAAATTATCTACGTTCCCAATCTTATTACGACTGGAGACGAAGACAAAAAAATTCTGGCTGTTTGTCTTTGTATATAGGTGCTCTCAACCTGCACCTCTTGTAGGTGCTTTCAACAACATTCTTTTGGAGTGATTAATGAATTCATCAGCATTCGGAAATTGCTCTCTCTAATAAATTCCGAAACTCTAGGGAGAGCTGGGTAGTATTTGTAGCATGTAGCATATTTTTGAAGATGTCTAAGTAATTTTCCAGCTTTAAGTATATGAACTGCAAAGAGCAAAATTTTCTTCCGTTTCCTCATATCTTTGGAAATCTTTGTCAATAGCGCTGACAACTACTTCAGTTATTGTATCAACATTTAGCCATTGTATTATTTTGCTGGCTATTAAATATGGCTTTGTTGAATGATCTGTTTACAAAGTACCAAAAATGACGTGATATATCCTTTGCATCCATAGTTTCGTCTGCGCTCAATCACCAGTAATTATCTCCATCGGTTTTAATTTTGTTGACGTCTTTTAAGTATGTATATTTTTGGAAGATACTTTTTTCGTAACGTTGACGGGAATACTTCTAAGACTGAATTATCTAGTTTTCCCAGAGATCGTCATCTAAACAATCATGATTTTTAGAAAAATCAAAATTCATACTTATATAAAGAAAAAAGAGCCAAGATCAGGATTTTTCTAATAATGTAAATAGTTTATCATTGTTCGTTTTTGAATGTTGATGGTACGGAACAAAACTGCTAGTAAACAGTGTATATATCCCTATGTTATTCCATCCATTATAAAAGAAATTATTAGTTTATTAATAGATAAATAAACCAAGATGTCAGTTGTCAATACGTTACGAAATTATTTTAAAGATTACCACAGAATATTGAAAATAATTTCGGGGTGTCCTATATGAATACTACTTTTACTACTATTACTACTCTTAATATATAGGTTTTATTATACTAACTATCTAGAATTCAGGAAACCCGTTTTTTTCTTCTTTTATTTCAAACCGATAGGAACGAAGATGTTTTATACAATTGACTTTTAAAATACTTAGTAGAATCTAAAAATGCAATAAAAATTATAGGTTTGTATTTAAACTATCAAAGTCGGCCGTGGTTTTTGATGTAACCGGAAGTGCGGCTTTGATGAAGTTGTTTTTTCTAAACAGATCATAGCTAATTATGTTTAACCCTGAAGTTTCAAAATGAGATATCATTGCGAATTCAAAAATCTTTAATGGGCGGGTTCCGTGAATCAGTCTATGAATATCGGGGGTATCCTTGAACTGCTGAAAAATCAGTATTCATCTAAAGTGCATATTCGTAGGTTGGTGACACTGTATCTTAGTGGAATGTACTTACTTATTAGCATTATTGGCAGCCTCGTATTTTCAAATTTTAAATTTATGACAAGTTTAACCGTTTAAAATTAAAAACTGTTATTAAAGTTTACAAAAATGGAAGATATTTATAATAATTTAATTAAATGTAAGCGATACATTAACTCTCTTCTGTTTAAATCCAAGGGTCATAATATTAGGGAATGGTTTCAGGTAAATTTACACATAAATTGTGCATAGAATTTATAACAATTTTTAGGAACTTTGCAATATAATTACGGAAATTATACTGGGAATAGCATCATATACTAAAAGAATGAAAAGTCAAATAGATAAAAAAGATATTAAAACACTTTTGTTGCATTTAACTCAGGTAATAACATTATTATCTTTACTGATACAAATATTTTTGAAAGAAGACGAGCTCAAGGAAGATATCATGGTAAGACTACATTTCTGTGTTGTATGAGATTGTTCTGAGTCAGGTGTAATTCGTTGTAGGAAGCACGAAATTTTATAATTAAACAATTATGCTATTGCATCGAAGGTATAGAACTATTACTAAATGGAAAAAACACTCTTACGGAATACGAATGTTTTCAAAAACTTGTCGATACAGTGCTAGATAAACTAGTACAAATTGACATGAATGATAATAAAGAAATGTATTTAGAAAGTTACCATGTTTCAAGAAAACATGTTGAAAACGTATTGTGTCATTCCATGTCAATTGCGCAAGTAACTTATGAAGAAGATTCTAGGATTATTAGGGGTAGTTGTAAAGCTGTAAGTAGGTAAAACACCTCTTTATTAAGTGATTTTAGTAAATTTTGTTTTATAGGTTTTGGAAGATTTAGATTCGCTATTTGAAGAAATAAATAAAGAAAATATAAATGTAGCTATATGCAATCTATCTATCGACTCTTGTTATGACAAAATCTGTGCATTAGAAAGAAACGTTAATGCTTGTATTCTAAGATTAAGTCTTAAAGTATTTTCTCATTATCTGGATCCCTTGGAAAAGCTAAGCAGTTGTTGTTTTGATCAACTTGTGAGTAGTGAAGCTTTAGATGATGTAATTATTGAGTACGATCTGCATATGGATAGGATAATGCAAATTGGATTCTTTGCAATTTCTTCAGTGACAAATGCAACATGTAAGTGAACTTCTTGAACCTTTGGTTGAACAAGTGGCCTATTTACTACAGATTATTAAAACGAAGTTGTTCAAGCATCATTTACAGTTGCTAGAACATTTGAACAAGTATAATGTAATTCCCTTTAACTATCCTAACATTTTTAACTAGCATTAACATGTAAAAAAACACTATAAATCCAAATGATTTCATAAAATATTAAGCGTTATAAATTTTCTACTAACTTAATATTATTTACCCATAATTTTTATAACTCAAAAAGGAAACTATATATCAGTTGCGCTAATAATATTTAAAACAACCTGGATTGTCGTTTTCCATGCGTTCCAACTATATACCCTCTAGAAAATCCCAGTCTTCAACACAACCTATTTCGTCGTTATACTTTTTAAATATTAAGCGTTATAAATTTTCTACTAACTTAATATTATTTTCCCGTAATTTTTATAACTCGAAAAGGAAACTATATATCAGTTGCGCTAATAATATTTAAAACAACCTGGATTGTCGTTTTCCATGCGTTCCAACTATATACCCTCTAGAAAATCCCAGTCTTCAACACAACCTATTTCGTCGTTATACTTTTTCACGCAAAACAAAATAATTTTTAGCTACAATAAAAATGAAGAACTGTTTAGCTAGTTTGGAAGCTTTAGAAAGTGAATTAGTTCCAAATTTAAATGCTGTCTTTTGCAATAATATTAACCGACATTTCGCCTCCTTGCTGGTACAACATTGGAAGCAACAAGCTGAGAGTCTACTAAATATGATCTATGCGATTATCGATCCGTTTACTTTATGCCAGGTAACAATTTTTGAATAAAATCATTTCATCTGATGAAATTATTTATAAATTGTCTCGAATAGGTGGCGTATGAAGAAATAAAGTTGCATATTGAAGCTTTACATAATAGCTTTGCAAATTCAGAGACTTTACCAATGACAATCTTAACTAGTGTGATTGAAGAAGCTACTGTTCTTGTATCAATAGTAGCTTCATCAATTAAGGATATGGGCATGGATAATTTAGAAACTGTAGGAAGAATTTGTAAGGATATAAGGAATGGTAAATTTTTATATTTGATTGAGGAATTTTTAACATTTTCCCCTATTTCAGTAACTCGTGAAATAAAATGTGCAATTGATTTTTTGATGATAAGAAATAATCCAACGAAGATTGGAAATGATAGAATAATAAAGAGATGTAAAATTTTGAAGGGATTGTTTAAGAAACTGTTATTATCACTAGCTGAGGATAGTAGTTTTCCAGGTAACATAAATCACACAGCAAAACATTCGCCTGTGGAATAATTAATAAAAATATTATATTGTATCAATACAAAATTGATATAATTTGCAGACAGCACGGCATTTTTTGATGACGAGAAAGATAACAAACAAGATATCTCAAAGGAAACGGTTAATAAATCTTTAGACTATATCACATCTAAAAGTAAAGAAATGATTAAAGAAAGGAGTGTTCTGTATAGAACACCGAAATCAATATCAAGATCAGTACAGAAGAAAATAATTTCTCCCCAGAGTTAGTATCCTTAACGAAAAACATTTTTTTTTATTATTTACTTTAAGAATTTACATTGATTTATTTGAAGTTCTAGGTGCTAAAAAACCCATGCCATTATCAAAACTTGTGCATTCACGAAATATACAATTCTCTAAATGTTCCAAGGTAACAAACGAGTCGTCACTAGATTTGCAAATAACAGGTATTTATATAATACAATAGAGTGTCGACTATCTGAACAAGACAAGCTTTTATGTACTTCATACTTCTCACATTGTTTTGTAAATTGCACAAGAAAATGAAACTAAATACTTTTTGGCAAACGTATTTAATAGGTCTGTTCACTTAGCTTACACTAATTACTTTGTGTAATAAAGGTAAAAATGTGCGCTCGTGGGGCCTGTGTGCAGTTGTTTATTGGGATCAATGCGGCTGCACTAGGACAATAGGAGTACACCAAAATAAGTAGCGCGAATTTAAATTTCAAATACGAAAAAGTTTTTAATAACTGAATATATCGTAATAGTGGCGCTAAAAATGGAAAATGAATGGAGCGGCCATAAACCAAACAAACGTAAATCTGCAAACAACTGAAATGCTTGTGAACTAACCACTAGGAGCCTTGAATACCGTGATAAAAAATGACGGGAAGTTATTAGTTTGTACCTGCTCGGTGTAAGTTGCATTACCACACATCAACTACTATGGTAGACCAAATATAAAGTGACCAGACCTAATGTTAAAATATATTATTCAACGAACTCGCATCCACATGTATGTATATATTCTTGATTTCGTGCTTTTCATATATTTCAGCTATCCTAGCGGACTTGGATGATCTTTCAACAATAACCAAATAGCGTAAAAAATATTAAATAAAAGAATAATAACTTTTATAAGTTTTATTTTTTGGTTTAGTCTCTTTCCCCGCACATATGGAAGTTGTAAAATTTAAAAGCAAAACAGAGGCAAGATCTTTATCAACAAATTAAGGAAGTGAAGGGTTAGTTAATTTATACCTTTAGTAACTTAGCTAGCAGCTAACTAAATTAACATTTGTTAAGAAAATTAGCAGTGATATGACTGAATATTTCATAAATAGTCTCGCTGTCACATCTAGATATTGTATTTATGTAATGTTTTATTCATGAATTGCATTTAGAAATGAATAGTTGCGAGTTTTCCGCAGTTCTTAATTTTCAAACTGCCAAAGAAGTATTCTTTTTTTTCTGTAATTTAGTGCTTCCAAATAAATTATAGCTTGTAGCAATAGAACCCATTTTGAGATTTATCATTTTTTTTTTGAAAAATCGCATCTTTAATACTAAAAACAAAATAGAGCTCCATACCATAATTTTCATGGGTTTTTTCAACATTCAAAATGCGAAAACAATAAAACCATAAAATCAAAAATAAAGAATAATTGGCCGTAATGTAATCTCCTCTAGCACTAAAACGTGGCATTCCGCAGAATTTCGAGAGCTTAGTGCAATTGACAACGTTGTGTACTTGTTCTATTTGCAAAACAAAGATGTTGCTAATTGTTTTATAAGAGAAACTGCTGTATTTCATGCTAAACTTTATTGCAAACGCACAAACTATATTGATACATTTTACTAACATTGTTGATTTGTCCTCTGTGTATAGCGAGGATGCTTGTACACTGATGTACGTTATAAGTGTAACATTCCAATACCCCCTCTCAAATTAAAGCTATTACTAATTACTTGAATTTGCCATATTACAATAACAAAAATATAAAAAAAATATAACAGAAAATATAAACACTTTTATACATAACAAACTCTACCCTATATGTATCTTTCTAAATGTTTTAAATTTATTACACATACATTGTTATTATGTGATTTGATCATCTTGTATTTTCATAATTTTTAATCGTGGCAATTGCATTTTGGTTGTCTAATTTTAATACTGCGCTTACTTCAGTTCCTGTAGAGTTTTCGGCTAAACCAATTATGCATAAAAGTTCTGAGGCGCAAGGTCCTGATGCTATATACTCCGCTTCAGCACTTGAAAGCGACACTATATTTTGTTTCACTCAACGACAGTATGTTGCAATTTTGAGAGGACTCGTACGATCTTGGTAGTAATTTAAATAAAAGGTTAAGAGATCACTGATAGAAGTAGAGGCACATGCGATTAATTTAGGACCGGCATCAATACACATACAACAAATAACTTGACGCAAAGAACGCGGAAATAAAACAGTAAAAAAACAAGGTAAACCGGAATCAGTAACAGAGCTATGTATGTACATGTATGGAAAGGATGTGTATTTTGCGGGTATACATAAAAACACATAAAAATAGAAAACATTGTCCAGCATTAGGAAAAAAGTGGGCAGCCTGTGGGAATCTAAATCATTTTTCAAAAGTTTGTATAATCTAAAGAACCTGCGAATAATAAAACAAATACGGCGTTTACAGAGGACAGATTTCAATGCACAAGACGATAGTGATAATTTATGAAATATCTCAATGGTTAGAACACTACAGACAAATGTTAACAAGGTTTTGATCATAGTCAAAATAAAAAAAATAAGCTATAACTAGATAAGCACATTCAAAACACGCGAACAATTTAACTGCTTACACGGTTATAGAAATTGAAACACTAAATATTGTTAACGCAACAGTTAAAACATTTGACGTTAAGTTAAACTTACCGATATACTACCGATACCGATACCACTTTTGAAAAAAGGAATGCCATTTGTTTGGACACCGCAAACTGATGAACTATTGAATTAAAGCACATATTAACGACAAATGACACCCGAGTTCATTATGTCACAACGAAGCCCCAGTGGTCCCAGCGACGAAAGCACTTCACACTCTTAACAGATCATAAACCTAGTTCACAGTTGGTTTTCGCCTCTGGCATGGTTCACATGCTGAGTTACCGCGATCAACTGCTTGCCGCTCAGTTAGTTTCGCCTCTGGCGTGGTTTACACGTTGGGTTACCGTGCTAACTGGTGCTTATCTTTCTCCTGAAGAAGCTCCATACGATTGTGAGCGAAACGTCGAGTTTTATTATTATTATTTTTAACGACATGATACGGTTCGAACCCGGAAAAAGTTTAGTTTCAACAGATCACAAACCTTTTGAACGAAATTTTAACGAAACTAAAATTCATCAAAAGGTGCCAGTAACAACGTAATCCCTTGTTACGATGGGCTATGATTAGAGAGGGAAAAAGCGGACGAAATTATTACTTTTTTGCAGAGACTAGTTGGACTCGTGTTTTGTCGACCTTCGGAGATACCAGTAGGCAACACGAATACATTCTCATGAGGCGAATAGACACGAGTCTATCTAGTCGCTGCAGAGAAGGAATAATTCCACCTGCCTTTGTCATTTCTAGCTAGGATATTGAACATGTACAACTGTACAATTAAATATCACCCAGGTAAAGGAAATGCCCCAGCCGATGTACTATTGAGGCTACCTAGACACGATCAGACACAGTCTCAAAGTGAGATGCAAGGATTTCCAGGAGGAGGTCATTTACTTCATGTAAGACTAAAACACTTTAAAACACTAAATAACACCTACAAAGCAATCATTAAAAGAAGCTACAAAGAGGACAAGCTTTTACCATCTTTAAACACATTTACTAGAACAAAACGACCAACCAAATCTCAATTAGCGCAAGAATTGTTTACATTTTATGAGAAACGGAACGAGTTATCAGTAGAAAGATTAGTCTTATGGAAGAGATTTGCGTGCCCATTAAGTTTACCAAACAAATACTGGCGATGCTGCACGATGGCTATCCCGGGATTAGCGCAATGCTATTCCAGTCCATTGCAAGATTACACATCTGCTGGCCCAATATTGACGCAGATATAGTGGACTACAAATAAAAACTGTGACTTATGTCGACGATCAAAACAAGATGAATACAATGTTCCTTTATATCTATGGTCTGCGTCACCAGAACCTTGGTTGAGAATCCATATAGATTTTGCAGGACCTTTCCAGAAGAAAGTGTAGCCGATGTAGTAGATACGTACACGCGTTGGTTATATTATACACATGTATAACATGTGTTTTTATACCTAAAAATTCAAGACCGTTAATTCAGTCCGTTGCGTTTAATCTTCCTATCATTAAACATTGAATTCAGTACACGATCTACCTTCAAGAAGAATGAACTGGTGCCCCATCCATTTGGAACCAGCAATCTCTCCGATCTAACAGACGCAATTCGTCGAGAAAATCTACCAAGCATTGCCCACCCCTCTGGTAAATTTGGATTCATCCATGGAAATAATTTTTTTGTAAAAGCTTTAATCTTCCTGGCGTCATATTAATGTTCGCTCCCAAAAAATGAGATGGTAGGCCTCATTGCCAGTATTAATGTTGAATGCATATGCGACCATGTATTGACAGAACGCACTATGTTGATAAATACGATATATGTACATATTTCCTTAGCAACAACACATATGGAATTGTGATGGTGTCTACCAAAGTAAGCTAATACTATTATTTCATAGTTCTCATTCTCTGTTATAGGTTTTGCCGTTCATTAAACATTTGGTAGGTTATGCTTATAATTTTATTAAATTCTCTGCGAGTAAAAAATTAACTTCGCTGCTATATTATCAAAATGGTTTTCCATTTATGCTAATGTAATAAACACGTACAAGATAGTTTAATAGATCACTCGAGTAAAGATTGATATTGCTTAATAATGCTCCGTAGTCTTCATAGTCCACTGTGTGCGATTCTCCAAAAAAAGTACTTATTCAAAACTATATTTTCTGAAAAATCATTATCCCTAAAAGAAGCGATTGAAGTAGGTATAAGGATACCTGTAGCTCTTCGGTAGAGAATTCAATTCTACATCACATGGTGTAAAAATATACAGGATGTTTCATTTGAAAAAAAAAATGGTGGAACATGCTATATGTTTTGTTGTATCGGCAGGGGATTGGTTTCTTGAGCGGGGGGTAAGTATCGCAGATAAATAACTATGAGTCTATTTAGGCAGAAATCACCGCAGTTTCAAGTAACTATTTCATATTGTATCCTTATACTTACACACATCTCTATTACATGTCATCCATTTTTCCAATACCCCTTAATATCCTTTCCCAACTTACCTTCATACTTATATATACAATGCTATACAAAAGTAAATGATATAAACAATGTTATACCAAAATAGATAATATAACAACTGTATTTTACTTTGTATGCTTTTTAACTTTGGCTGTATAGTTGTTACACACTTTTAATATATCGTTGGTGTTTTTACTTTTTTATAGAAGTTAAAATAACTCAAACAGTAACGGATAGATGTTTTAGAAAATTGGCTTTAAAATGCCTAGTAGAATCTCAAAACGTAACAAAAAATATAGGTTTCTGTTTATAATATAAAAATTGGCCATGATTTTCGATGTAACCGCAAGTGAGTCGTCGATGAAGTTATTTTTAAGATTATTGTAATATAACTGGTTAACCCTGAAATTTCAAAATCATTACAAATTCAAGTTTTATTGGACAAGTTCTGTGAATCATTCTGTATAATAGAAAATGGCAATGTTTTTCAAATTTCCAATGTTCGCTGCGAACTTAGTCCTCAGTCAAATATTAAGTATCATTTCTGAGCTTTTAATATGAAAAATATTAACTTTAGTTTTATTTAGAACACTATAATTATCAGACAATATGTGTAGTAATCTTATAATTTTAGTGTTTAAAATAAGATTAAAGTTTATAAGGATTACTTAAAACCTCATAGAATATTACAACTACTAGTGAAGATATGTAACAATTAGTTAGAAGAGCTACTGTTGATAACTAATTTTCGTATAACAGTGTCTGTTAAAATCATTTGAAAATATTTAAAAATCGTTTGGTCATCTACAGGCTGTTATTTATCAATGCTTTTTCCTCATTTTGATAATATTAAAAAGAAACAAATAATATGAACATGTAAATACCTTACAAATTAATATTTGCAAATACTATTCTTCCTAAAATTACCTAAATATGCACTGTACGTCGGCAAAAATATTAAGTTTATTGATGATGCATTAGTCAAGTGTTTTTGACTAATTATGTAACGAGATTACAAGTATTCCTATACAATAAACTATAAAATAAAAATCACTTAAAACGATTATCAGCGGCACAGCACCATACCTTTTTCTTCTAATGTTATTAAATGGACAAAAATAGATAAGAATAAAACTAGATAAAATATATATATATATTATACTAAGAAAATCTTATAAATCAATATATTATATATTATCACTATCCTCTTCCCTTTTCCGTTTTAGACCACCATTATTTTCAACATCCATTGCATTAGATATATTTGATGCAGCTGTGGCTACAGTCACATTTTGTGTAATCTGAATTTTTGGCTTCAGAATGGTTTTTTGTGGTTGAACATTCGATGCATTTGTACTTATTTTAGTAACAGGCTTCGGTATAGTTACAGTTTGCTTATTCATTCCGATTGTATTTGTACGTTTAATATAATTAATGTTTTGTTTTGCCGCTACTTTCATTGCTGGACTTGCGTTTGTCAATGAGAAATTAATTTTATTTGGTTTCTTTTGATTGCCTTTCAATGTATAATTACAAGAATTTAGGCAATGACGATCTGGAGGTAATCTTATACCACAGTGTGGTTTTATTAAAGGTAGTGGACTGTTATTTTTGTTACGAGCACAGACGATTAAAGCATCTCTTGAAGGAGGCATTGTAAACGTACTTTCACTTGACAATTGCAAGGCAAGGCGAACATCATCCAGATCAATAAATTTTTTCTTGCAATTATTAGCAAATGCTCTTGCTTCATCTAAAATGGATGTACCATATCGATATACGAACTCCGTTAATTGTACTATAGTTTTTGGTTCGTACTCGGTTATACCCATTTCCTTCATAATTGCTGTTATAACTTGACCATCCTTGGGAATATTTTTAGGTTGATTCACTTTTACTTTATCTTTATCGGACATCGTTTTCTTGTTAGTTCTTTTTTAAATATGTAGTTAAAAATGAAGACCTTTACACAAACATATAATTTTCTTTCGCGTACTGGCGAGCGGCACCCTAAACTGAAAAAAAAAACTATTAAGGTTGAATTATTGAAAACTGACCGTTTGTAAAAGTGGTTGCATATTTACGTTTGCTGGTGACTGACAAGCAACAAGCAAACAAGCTGAACAAGCAACAAAAAGTGAAAAAGTATGATGTTACGATAATCAAATAAATGTCCAAGATAAAGTTCCTCAAAACAATCTAAAATATATGGTGAAATAGCAGTAAATAGAGGACCCATAAAACCTCAATTCGAAATTGGTTTATTTTGCATTGCTAGATAATTATTCCGAGTTGCCTATGTTGTGTTCTGTGGTTAGTTTAAAAATTCGCCTTGAAGAAAGTAAGACGTTGAAATAATGTATCGCGTCTCCTTTAATTGTTCTACAATTTGTCAGTCAGCATATCAGAAATTAAAAAATATATATAATGGTGATTTTAGATACAAATTCGTAATAAATTAAGTGATGGGAGGTTATGTACGGGTATCCCGAATATTTGGTACACTAATCGGAGTTATGTTAAAAATCTGGGCTTACTCCGGCATTGTTTTGTTTATATGTTTTATATTATACTATTTTTATGGAGGTGTTTTTGCATTTATTTTACTTATATTTGCTGCTACAGGTAGGATAATATCAGCGAAATGAAATCGATCATAATGTCAATGTTGTAGGCATAATATATCATGCCGAGGATAATTTTCTGTTCAACCCTGATTTGCCAAGTCATTCTAGAGTATTCGTACCAATTCCATCGATGTACAATCTTCCATATGAGAATGTACTAGTTAAAAGTTTAGATGGCACAATGATAAACTTATTTTTTATTCATCAACCTCAAGAGAGACAGCGGCAGTCGCCCACGATAGTGTTTTTTCATGGAAATGCTGGGAATATGGGTCACAGACTTCAAAATTGTGTTGGACTATATCACAATTTACATTGTAATATATTGCTAGTAGAATATAGGGGGTATGGTTTATCTGAAGGTACACCATCAGAAGATGGTTTATATATGGATGCCAGAGCAAGTATAGATTATTTGTATTCGAGAAATGATATTAATCATTCAGAAATTATAGTTTTTGGTCGTTCGCTAGGTATGTTTAACATAATAATATGATTCCTATAGACATTTAATTCTTTCCGTAGGAGGAGCTGTTGCTATAGATCTGGCAAGCAGAACAGAATATGCAGAAAAAATTTGGTGTCTTGTTGTTGAAAATACATTTACTAGTATACCAGACATGGCAAAAGTATTGCTACAATGGAGATTGTTAAATTATTTACCATTAATTTTTTATAAAAACAAGGTAATAATTTTGAATTATAAATATATAGACTCACTTACTTTTGTTATATTTTGCAGTTTATATCTATATATAAAGTTATTCACTTAAGGATCCCTACACTTTTTATATCAGGTATGGCAGATACTTTGGTACCGCCAAGAATGATGACTGAATTACACAGCCGCTGTGGTAGTAGCAAAAAACAGCTGCTTAAACTTAATTCTGGCACGCACAATGAAACATGGACACTACCTGGATATTATCATGCACTGGCCGTTTTTCTTCAAAATTGTAGAATACAAGTCTTAGAAAACAGGAGACAATTTCCACTCTCTGAAAATAATGAAGAACCAGTCCATAACAGTATATGGACCAACGTTCAGAATATTTGATGACAATTTCATATTAAAGTATATTGTTTTAAATATCAGCTATTGCTGTTTTTGTGCCATTTTAATTTTACCACAATGAAACATTTTAAAATAACGAAGTTATGGTTAATTTCAAATGATTAGAAAACGACTTTCTAACGTCTATCACCCCCATGGCGATAATCGCAAAGATGGTACAGTTTACTTGCTTGTTGCTCATGCTTACAAGTTAGTAATTGGAGGCCTTATTTTGTTGTATAAGTTCATATATTCATTTTTCTTTTTGATAACACTCAGTGGCATCTTTCCAGTTTTCAAGAATTATACCTTTTATGGGATTTTGAATATTTATTATGGTGCTTTAACTAAATTTAAGAATTTTTTTCGGTCGCCTTATGTTGGACCTGCATCGATGCTATTAATTGAAGAAATGAAATGTTGCTATCAGATTGAAGATGTAAAAATATGGTGATGAAGGTAACACTATATGTTCTGCTTTTCTAGCTTCAAAATCCATATAACATTACTAAACAACTCCTAGTAACTGTTTTTTATGTAATGGTCTTCATAACACAAATTTTTTGGTTCAAAAAATTCTCTAATATTTTTCTTGTTATTTCTTGTTGAGCTGCCACAAGCTACTTTCTGTGAATGTTTTCCATTACTATTATACCGCCTTCTGTTTCAGGTAGCAGAGTACCTCATGACCAATTTTCAACTTGAAAATTTTATATTTTTTGCAGACAATAACGGTTATCCGATCCATCCTTTTTCTGATACAGCATGAAAGATGATTATTTCCTTTCTTCGTGAAGCAAGCACATTCAACCAACATATGACAATAGTATCGAGATTACCGTACTTCTCGATACTTTTTTAACTGGGGTTAAATCGTTAAATCGCCGCTTCTCTAATCAAGTACTTTGTGATGCCACAATATTTTTCCGATACACAGCAATTATCTATCAGATAGCATCAATGTAGTGTTCCTTATTTTTTCTCAATATTCTTTCCATTGCATTTGTTAATTACATTATATAATATTCCACTGAGCACTTCTGTTACTTCCTAATTTTTGTTACTTGAAAAGAAGAAAAAATGTTAGTCTGTTATAAACATTTTTTCCTTTCTGTATTTGCATACTTCCACAACTGTCAAAATCACGTTTATGCTCGCTATCATATTTGTGTTCTTTATCACTGAAAGGTTTGTACATATTAAACATAAAATTAAAATAAATTCAATCTATAAATGTGGAAATGTAAAATGTTAAATATCATTTGTTCCGAGTATATCACAATAATTGTGACTAATATAGATAACGAATAAGCTGGAGAAGAGGATTACGTATATACTTATACCTTGTTCTTAATAGTTTTATTTCTTATCGAATTTAATTAGAGAATTTGTTTAAATTCATATTTGACCAGTGTACTTAATGTAGGAATTAAATTATTATAAACTCTTACCTCTTGCGGATAGAATATTAAATCCCACCTTAGCAAAAATATTTTGGTGTTTGTCAGTAATCGGTAAAAAAAAAATTATAGTTGACCCCAATTAAAAAAAAATGTTATACTTTTCACTATAAATTGATTGATTATAAGGCAATTTACATCGTAGGGAACTATTTCATTAATGCAGAATCTCTTGCAACGGCTAGAAGAATTGGTTTAGTAGATCATCTGTTTATTTCTATTTTGAAATGTTATCACCTAATGGTCTTCCTCATCACAGACAAGGGTTTCTTATTTCTCATGCATAAGATAACAAGTACCCCTGAATTGGACGTTAGTAAGTCATCTATTTATTTATTATTTAACGAATATATTTCATAGTCTTGCTTGTAAAATAGCTAACTATCAACAACACAAACATCTATAAAGTTAAAAAAAATAACAGTATATAATAGTTTTTAGTCTTATTGAGATACGGTAGTAGTAGACAAGACCATCTAGCAGATCTACGTCACCCTTGTTTTTTTTTATCAAATCTGTATTGTACGACGAGTCGAAGAAAATGATGACATAAAAACAGGTTTATTGCCAAACCATTTTATTGCATCCTTCAATATCAGCTTCGTTTTCCTTAAAGCTTTCGCGACTCTTCTCTTCGTTTCTTTGACTGATATGAATATCAGACGTTTGAATCTTGAAAGTAGTATAATTCCTAAGCAGTAGATACTAATTTTCTGGAATAGTGCGCATAATTACGGCGATCAACAACCAATAATTGACTTTTATTTCTTTGTACTATTTCAGTTTTCAACATTAAAACTGGCACCGATATGGGAAAAATTTGGTTTTGACTCCATTTTATTAGTATACATCTGAAAATGTTAAATAACTCCGTTTATATCACACAACACAAAAATGCTGTAGGTATATTTGTGGAGCTTTCATACATTTTTATGGAACTTCGACGTTTAAAGGCAATTATTTGTTCATCAACACACAAGTTTTCTGTCAGGCATGTTATAGAATTTTTATTTCAAGTTCTCAATGAAAGGATTAACCTGATCTACATTGTTTTTATCGATTCCATAATTATTATTCATGCAGTATTGCCTTTATAAGAAGCGATTTCGACCATTAATATTTGCAGAATGGGTTCAATACATTTTGGTTCTTGGAAAATTATAGATTAGTTAGTTTTCAGGGCGATCCTCTGAGAAAATAACTGTTCACTCTGTTCATTTGAGTGTGATGGAAAAGAATTTGTTCTACTTTGCTATATTCATCAATAGAACTCTCCCGATCAAGCAGAACATTTTCAATTTCTTCAACTTGCAAAAAAAAGGATACATAGCACTGTATTATATTTAATATGATGATCCACAAGAAGTTAATTGAATTCTTGTTTGAATAATATTTAGTTTGCCTATAATCTCTTAATTTTATCGTTTCGGGCCCGATTCTTTTTTAACATGCAAAACAATCCATTTATCCCTATGCAACCTGGTGATTTCCAAGGCCGATCACCTTTCTAAAGTTATTTATTTCAAAGCTAGCTGGCATCCTAGTGATGCTACCATGTAAAATATGTTAAGAAGCAATCGTCCAAAAATGATACCATACTTTGTATTAATTTTTGCAAAATAATCTATAGTGTGATAGCCAAGCATTTATATTCAAGAAAAATTAATTTGAGCCTTGAAGGATAAGCGGCAAGCATAAGGAGGCTGAATAACATTTTGGACGTTATAAATTATTTTCTAATAATTTGAAATAAACTAGATATGTACCTCTCAAAACAATAAGGTGAACAAATTGGTTCTTTTGATCTCCGATACTATATTATGTATATATTTGTGATTAAAGCAAGTCAATATATGCTACCACCCTCAAGCTAGATTTCTGGTTCAAAAATAAATTCTTCTTATTATTTTTCTTGTATGTGATGGTAAATAATTATCATTATAAGAGAATATATTATTTTTGGCCAGAAACTCTTTCTGGAAGGAAACTTTTGAATTAGTGTGATATATACAAATACATGTATAGAATAAAAACCAATTTATTTTGAAATTATATCGTTACTTAAAATTTTATTTTGCCTAAGTAATGTTATTAGTATGAAAAGTTATATTCATATATTCATGGTAACGATTATTTTAAAACAATAAACTTGAAGAAGGTTTTTATTTTTATCATTCGTACCCATAACGTGTGGATGATGTAGCTTAGGTGTTTGGGGTTTACCATATGTCACCAAGACAAATTGTATGATTTTTGTGAAATATTATCACGCGAAGGTGAAAAATGCCATGTGTGTAACATAAACATATATTAAATGGTTAGTACAGTTCATATCGCATACCGCTTGTATGTGAGAAAACTGGTGAACACAGAAATTGGCAGTGTAAAAGATGTAATTCACAATCGAGTTCGGATTCTAGTTGTGAAGATATAATATGATTTTAAATAATAGCAGTAACAAGTATAATTCACTTGAACTTAAGAATGATTAATTAAAATCGCAGATAAAATTATTGAATAAATATATTCATCAAGTAGATTACGTTAGCCTATTGTAAAAACAACAAAATTAATCACTAGAGCAATTTTCGAATATCCAAGAGGCTAGTGCACCTCCCGCGGGGCAGGTGGCGGAGTCTTAAACATGCTAACAAAAACCACAGCGTAAAGAGAGATGTAAAACAAATAAAGTTGTGGTGTTGTTAATTTCACCTACTATATCAATAGGAATTACCCAAATTGTGGTGCGAAATGTCAGTAACTTGTAATAAACTGTACCGATTTGGGTATTACAAACAACTATTACTAAGACAAATGGTGTGAGATAGAAGTAGGTGTTTTATATTATTTATTGAGTACAAGCGTTATAATTTAGTATTTAGTCTTGGCACGAAACTTAAATATACAGCTTTAGTGTTTCGCTGTAGTCATTTAGAAACAAGGAGTCCATTTTTGTTTACTTGGCCTAAGGTCAGGTTTTTGTTCGTATGTGAAAGGCTGTTTTGATTATAAGCGTGAAATTCTGGGGTTTAAATACTTTGAATTGATTGGTAATCGCTCTCTTAATGTCTTGCTTTGTATTGTTTGTGTTGGCGATAGATTTATGCCTTTTATAGAAGTGTTTCCATAGACTAGCAATCATAAATAAATCTTCACAAGTTTTTGTCACAATTCCTTTCGCAATTTATACTTCTCTTTTTATCATACCGTTGGACTAAATAGTGGAAATTATATCTCAACCAGCCTTAAAATAATGAAGGGCATTATTTATTGAATGGGCCCTATTATTGAAGGGCATGTTATCCGATTAGCTCTTTTTGAATTCCATTTTTAGCAAATATTTCTTTAACTCTCGTAATCAGTTCTGATGTACACTTTCGATTAGTCTTAACTACTTTTAACCAGTTTGAATGATAGTCGATGACAAGATAATCAATTTCTTTTAATGTCATGATATTAATCACTATCTTCTTCCATGCTCTATTAGGAATTTTGTGTGGTATCATTGGCTCCTTTCGATACCCTCTTCGGATTTATCTGACATATCAAGCACCTTTTTATCGTCTCTCTATATCTGGACTCAACTTGCTAAGAATAAATTCATAAATATTAAACCTTTATAAACATTTTCTAAGCATTCTTCTCTTTTGGCCATGCTTCATAACAGAGTTTCTTTACCATTATCGATGCTAGATCTCTGTCAGTACTTTCTAATACTTGTAGTCTTTGTAGTTGATGTAATGGCTAAGTGTTTGGCTGTACTGTGTACTATCACAATGAGCTTGTTTTGTGTTGGAACTTTTATGTACGCTTTTGAAAACGTATATTCATTTTTTCCTGGTGTACACATAATTTTGTAGTTATATCTGAGTAATTTCGGCAACATGCGTTCATATCGTTTTTGTTGTGCTCTTCCTTGTTAATCAATGATTTGTAGTGTATTTAATAATTGAAGTGTATTCAGACTAAACTAAATTATTTAATACTGCAAAATGAATACTTTGCATGTTTTTAGTGCTTTGCTGCTTCTATCACGCGTAAAAAACGGCTCTGCTATTGCTAACTGTCGATGGGGAAAAACCCTCGGCATAGCAGCTTCTGAGCTGTTTAGTACATAACAATAATGACTAGAGAGAGAAAAAGACTAAGCACACTCGTGTTTTGTCGATTCTCGGGGCACCAATAAGCAACACGAATCCATTCTCATGAGGCGAATAAACACGAGTCTATCTAATCGCTGCAAAAAAGGAATAATTACACCTGCCTTTGTCATCTCTAGCATATCTACTTATAGAACTTCTCCAAACAGTAATCAATAGGTAAGTTCTCTTTCTCTATCTATGCATGTTGTACTTCAGTTTCAGTCACCGCTCTAGATGCATTTGCCACTGGGTGCTTGTCCTGCATTATACAACAACTAATTCATTTTTTTAGAGGTAGAGAGGATAAAAGCGAATGAAATCATACCTGTTTTGCAGCGACTAGACAGACTCGTGGTTTGCCGACTTTCGGGGATACCAGTAGGCAACACGAACCCTTTCTTATGAGACGAATAGGCACGAGTCTGTCTACTCGCTGGTAAAAAAAAAGGTATGATTTCACTCGCTTTTGCCCTCTCTACTTAGAAGCATCAGTTAACATGGACAATTTCTTTTCCCGGATTAAAATACTTATATTCGGTATAATTTGAGATCATGCCTAAAGATCTGTGCACCTCTTTTTTATCAGGATGAGGCTTCTTTTTTTTATCAATAATAATGTTTTCCACATATTTAACCGATTTTACTTTAAACTTTATTGAATTCTATATTTTCTTTACATGCTGCATCCAAAACTTCTCGTATAATACTATCATGCTTTATTTCATCAATTGCTGCTATTGTAATTTCGTCAAATTTAGTCTGTACACCTTGTACTTCCCCCATTGTTTTACAAACTATTGACCCAATTTGTAGAATACTCTACGTCCTTCCTTACTTCTAATTCCTTGAACGTTTTTTTTCCAATCCCGGCTGCAGTGTTAATGGAATGGATAACGGGGGTAACGTCTTTGTCAATCTCAATGTATTGTTCATTTTACCTGTGCTTGTGAATATTATCACAAAGGGTGTTTGAATTTGACTATGATCATCTGTTGACCAAATGTACAGTCATACGCCATATGCCGCTTCAGAGCTGTCGCAAAGTTCGTGCAACTCTATTCAATTTTGTGTTTAGCAATCTTTGAGGTGCTGAAATCTTCTACTTCCTTCGAATGACTGGCATGGTTTCTTCAAGTTGCACACATGTCTTGCGGAATCGACTCATCCCAACTTAATTTCATTTATAATTCTCCATTACAATTTTCCTTGTGACGAGTTATAAAAATCCTGATGGATTTTAAATTTTGTAGATGCATAATAATATTGTTCTTTCCACATATTTTAGATGAAGAGAAAAGTGTTTCAGTCAGAGAAAGTTTTATGTTACGTAAAAATTCCTGTCCTGTCCGGTCGTGTCCGCTCCTGTCTGCTCCCTCCCGGTCCTTTCCGCTCCTGTTCGGTTCTGTCCGGGCCTGTCCAGTCCTGATTTTGAGGTACTGAAATCTTCTACTTCCTTCGAATGAGACTGGCATGATTTCTCCAAGTTGTACACATGTCTTGCGGAATCGACTCATCCCAATTTAATATCATTCATAATTCTGCATTACAATTTTCACTATTGTGACCGGTCATAATAATCCTGATGGATCGTAAATTTTGTAAATGCATAATAATATTGTTCTTTTGGAAACCTTTGTTTCGGCTAAATTTTACATATTTGAATATACATATATGAATTGATATGGTTTTAAACTTCATATTACTAATGATTTTTTTCGTTGGTACGTAGCGACGCAGACCGTACAAGGTCGGCTGATGCTATATGCATATGGACATAAATTAATTTGCTCGCATCACTTTTGCGGTATAGATGAAACCATCCGTGTACTATAAAAATGTATAAACAACACAGATTGCATGGAATACACAAGATTAAAAAATACATAAATTGGTATATAAAATATATAAATGGTATTCCTTTTTAAAATGTCATAGCGGCTCCGTAAAATATGATGCTTGCAAATGTGATTTTTGTGGTATACAAGGAACAACAGTGCAAACCGCACGAGGAATAAGCGAAACACATGGAAAATGTAAATAGTGATATACCATATCGAATTTTCGTGACAGATTTTATACTCATGTTAGGTTTTGTAATATCTCACAAACCATTGTGGAAAAAGAGGCAACGCGTTCGCTTTGAGAAAAATATATTCCTGCTTGGAAATTATCGGGCAGAAACCAACTGTGATAGCATTTCGAGCGCGTAATATTGCAAGCCAAAAATGTCGTAGAGAATATTATTGACAATGGAAAAAAATATGAATAAACGTGGGCGAAACCACAAACGCTAACAAAGGCAGTGTAATTACTAGAGAGGACAAGGGCGGACGAGATTATTACATTTTTGTAAAGATTATACAGACTTGTGTTTTGTCGACTCTCGGGGACACAAGAAGGCCACACGAATCCATTCTCATGAGGCGAATAGACACAAGTCTATCTAGTCGCTGCAAAAAAGGAATAATTCCACCTGCCTTTATCGCCTCTAGTAATTACATGTTATAGTGCATAGCCTAAATTTTGATGGACCGTCGATACAATTTCTTTTGCGCAGAAAACAACTTATAAATGCAAAGATAGAAGCTATATAGCAAGGAATGCTACCGTCAAACTTTTATTTGAAATGTTATAGCATTTCTCAATCATCATAATATGTGCATAATATCCGCATTATAATATGTGGATGTTGTTTGATGCCCATTTGTTTGTTACACGAGTTAACTGATTTCGCTTCTCTTAGAACTCTTACTTCTGTTGCAAAATCGTAAATATCGGAAAGCTTTGGTATATATTTTCTCTATGATTAATCGAAACCCTCAATATGCCTTTACTAACATCAACTTTACGTTTTCATATCGTCCATTTCATATACCTATTCCATAATTGTAATGTCGACATTTCTATTGAAAATATATTTAAAGGTTTACTTAATAATTATGATTATAGCGCAACATTCTCGCTTGCCTTGCAGTGGTGTTTAACCGTGAGGGATTGGGGGAATATATCTCGCCACTTCCGGAACTTCCATGCTGTGTGCTATGTGTAATACATATCGCATGCGAAGTTGATAAGTGTTGAAATTGAACGGAAAGCATTAAAGGGGCTGGAAGGAACCATAATGTTATCTGCAATTACTACAGCTTTTGCCTTATTTCGTAACTGACCCGCATGTTTTCTCTTCCTGTTGCCTTCCACTTCCACAATGTATGAATGAGGAGTTGTTTGTTTCACTATTCTCTCTGGCGTTAAACCCTTTTCAAAAGATTTATATATTCTTTCTGTTTCCATATTTCGCGAAATAGCGAGTTTTAACTGGTCGAAAACTAATCGTGCTTATTTAGTTATTCGCGCGTCTCCTTGGATTATAAAGAAATGATTTAGCTTCCCACAGGCTGCGCATTTTTTCCTTAACACTGAACAATGTTTCCTATTTTTAATGTGATTGCAAAATACACATTGTTTCCTTACATCTAACTTACAATTAGTTAATGATCCGATTTATATTTCTTTTCTGCTGTGTTATTTTTGCGATCTAATCCATTTCTAACTCTATTTGTTTTGTACGTGTCTATTTGTGTCAAGCTCATTAATCTTTGTGCATGCATTGATACCTGCTTTAGTTTACTAGCATATGCCTCTTTTACTAGCATACTTCTGTTAGTTTTGATTTGTCTGTTCAAACTTCGCGTATTAGTTCTTGTTGCCAATTAACATTATTTGTACCTATCACTGTTTGATCTTTTAAACTTTCATTTAAATTACTACCAAAATCGCATGAACTACTTAGCCCTTTGAAAATTGTAACGTACTGTGTAACTGAATCGTTTTCCCCTTCAAATCGTAAAGTAAAAGATACTCGTTCTGATAATATGTAAGATTTCCTACCACATTATACCTTGAATACCCCTATTATTTCCTCGCACGACCCCTCAGGTTTAAGATGATCAACGAATATTTTAAAAGGATCTAAGTCTATCTTAGCTAGAAGCGCGTTTCTCGTTTATGTTGCTGTTTGTGCTGTGCCTAAACCGTGGAACTCGAGTTCTGCCTTAAAGTGTTTTATGGTAGTATTTCCATTCTTCTTGTCAGGCGAGAATTTATCGAAATGGAAACTTTTTTGTATTTTTTGTTTTGTTTGTATTTGTTGCCATGTTGTAGTCCATATGTAGCTCTAACCTTTTCCAACTGTTTGTCTAGATGAATGGAAGAGAGTATCTAATTAAATATTACTAATTACTGAAAATATCGAATTATATAGCAATATAATGTTTGTGTCTGAGGTCGATATAGGAATTGTGCTACCCTCGAAGGTTCTGTGGCAGTGATTGCATATATATATATAGGTATATATACATATATATATATATACATATATATATATATATATATGTATATATATATAGGTTGATCTAGCAATACAATTCGACACTTTTAGTGTTTACTGTATCTCTAAGTAAATACTCTCATCCAAACATGCTAGGTTGAACGTTGCGCGTTCTTTATAAACGCACACTGAAGAAAAGTACAAATGGGTTTTGGGTTAATAATGAAGTTAGGTCGTTCAGTTGACCCTATGTATCCTACAAAAACGGTATCCAGAATCTCAAATAATTTAAATGATGCTAAAAGTTGGCGAAGAACTCTAGTTTCTTCAACCAGAATAAAGCCAAAGCAATGTGGAATTTAATTAAATAATATAGTAATTAGTAATAAAAGATAAATTCAACCAATACTTTTAATCATTATCTTCTGGCTGAGAAAATTAAAAATGAACCCACGTCAATTTTTCTGGTTACTTGTACACCTCGAGAAGTACTTGATGTTGTTGACAAATTAAAAAATACTTATATTGCTGGGCTAGACGATATCGCAGCGGTTATTGTCAGGAATTTAAAAAATATTTGGACAAGGTTTTGGTGTACTTAACTAATGTCTTCCACGTTTCGAATCTTCTCGGATGTTTTGAGAAAATTTGCGATTATACTAATCTCGGACTTCGAAAATTTCTAAAATTTTCCAGTACTACATTTTAGACGAGTTACAATGTACGCCAATACGACCCTTATTGAGTTCTACCTTCGAATATTGAACACTTGAAAAACATAGAATGGGTATCGATATTTTCTGTGACTTGAACCTTTATGTTCAACATAATAAACTGAATAACAGAATAAAAGCATATTTAAAGCTTTTGATGTCAAATCGACGGTATATAATCCCAATTGGTCCACAAAACTAAACGCAAATGCTTTGCTAGACGCTTAATGCCAATGGTTTTCTTGTAAGATATGACGAAGCTAAGTATATTTTGTGCGTCACAACGGAGACTTGAGGAGCTTAATTGCGAACTAAGCGGAGATTTTTGCAGGTTTGCATCTTAGCCACATTCCTAGGAGTTGGCGTAGATAATAATTTGTCTTGGGATGTGCCCTGTGAAAAATCTGATCAACATAATACGTACGAAAATATGTGCTTTTAGATGTCTTAGGTCTTTGTATTATGCAGAAATCTATTCAAAGTTGCAGCGGCTTACAGTTACGGGGTCCCTTTTCCAGTTAATGGGATGGAAACAAAATATACCTATATACATTATCTGCGAAACGTTATTAGTTAAAACAATTTAAACGATTTCACTGTTTAGGTGAGTTCTTTAATAAGCGGTTTATTTGCTTTCTCTTTTTTTGTTGTTGTCCTTGGTATAATTACCATGTATTATCTTCTGTACTCTTATTGGAATCAAGTATATTATACTTGAACGTGCTGTATACACCGTTTAATGTCAATTAATAAATTAATTTATTACATTACTTCCTTTTACACTAGAGCTGCTGCATAAATTCTTTCATTCGTTCAGCAGGGTCGCAACATGTAGCAGCCCAGAGGAATTTTGAATTTTGTTTCATACAGGCAACATGCAAAATATATTATTTCTCATACAACAGTTAAACATTCTCCATCAATGGCATCCCACCTTTGTTCCGTTTCGTACGAAAGTTTGCTAGTACAAATTATAAGATACTCGAATACTCCTTTTTCCTAAGTTCAGCACCTAACGACAGAGGCATCTGTCGTTAATGTAAATTGTTAGAAAAATTTCAGTCCCTGGGAATCGGTTCTATTAGAGCTTTCCTTCGTCAAATGCTTGGTTTCCTGTGTTGGCATTCCTGTGTTCATATAAACAAATGTTCCTTCATTGTTAGGTTTGTTAACGGTTTTGCTGTATGGGAACTCTATAATAAACTTCCTATAAAATTCAACTACCCAAGTAGTCCTAAAAAGCGAATTTCGGTGGATGTTTGTCTGTCGTGGACGCTTGAATATTTTCTGCAATTTATGTAAATGATCGTCGATTCCTTTAAAAACAATCATCATCTAAATATATGAATTAAGAAGTACTAGTCCATTCATCACGACATTTTTTAATTTCTGCCAAGTAGATGGTGCATTAACTAGACCAAAAGGCATTCTTAGACACATATTTCTTTTTAAGTTTAGAAATCTGTAGATAATATGCAGAAAAAGAGAGAAGAACTGTTGACGAGAACGGGAAAGAATTTCAATGCCTAGAATGTAATCATTTGCCTGGCATTAAAGTATTAACAGCACAATAAACCTACTCTTTTTGTGTGTGCGTGTTTTTTTTTTTAATTTGGTGAATGATTAAAGCTACTGATTTCGTCAATGAAGCTCATACATATATTAGCATGTATTATGCTAAAAATCACCCAATACGTCCTCTATTGCGAGAATTATCAACTTCGCGAAATGTAAAACATGGCAATTGGGTCCGTTATGTACTGCCACAAACTCATATAAAGATTCGCAGCACTGTGCAATATTAAAACAAATATAGGGTTAGTAAAAGGTCCCGGAACGGTCGAGTAAGTTTGTTATTTGAAAATTATGATTTCTGAAATTTGGTATGAAAATATTGGTTAAAAAAATATTAACTGTATTGCATAAAATGCATTTATATTAACTATACCCCCATATCAAATTGCAGAAATCATAATTTTCAAATAACAAACTTATTCGACCGTTCCGGGACTTTTTACTAACCCTGTATAGTTCACCTTCAATCGGAGTAAAGAATGAAAAAGATTTGTTTGTGAAGTGATTCTTTCGATGCGTGAATAACCACTGTACACGTGAATGAATGAGTTTTGAGGTACCCAGGTTGTATCTTCAGCTTGTGTACATTTGTTCGTTATAAGTAGTAATTTCTGAAATTGCTATATCTAAGTTAATTAGTGCAACATTTCATGCCTCCAACAGATAATCTCTTATGAAATAAATAAATGTTTATGAAACCTCAGATGGTACAGAAGAATTCTCTTTAATTTCATCGCAGCTGCCTTCCCTATATCCTTCTGATTTTCGAAATTGATGTTGTACAGCTTACTCCTCCAATCTATCAATTTCGAATGAAATTGACAAATGTGGAAAATATGTCATGTATATGTCAAACAAGCATAAAAACTATGAAAAAGTGTTCACAATGGGAGCGCACGATACATTGTAGACTACAAATATCAAAGTATATTATTAAAAGGTTCATTGTTGTAGTAAATTAAAAAAATTCCTGTAAATGTATAAATCCAATTACATTCTGGCCATATATAATTTTGGAAGAACATACTGCAAAAGTGTCGCGGAGGAATTAAATACAATTTCTAAAGATATTACCGCCATTCCTAAATTTGGATTAAAACTTAAATTAAACCATGAGTATCCGGAAGATTGGAGTCAAAATAGGGTTCCCACTTTTCAGCAACTCAGTCAATTTGCTGCATTATTTATTAGGTGCCTTTTAAATTACATATGCGTTATGCTTTTTTAAAGATTTTTTTATTAAAGATATATTCCGGAACGCAAATATTTAAAGTGGAAAGGAGTAGAACCTGTAGTTGACAGCTTAGAACCTCAGAGGGCACAACGAATATATGGTATTTATTCGGATTAAAATTACACACAATCTTATATCATGAACTTGATAAAAATAATAGGTGTACCAATCGGCGGTATTGGTTGTGGAACAATTGGCAGAGGATATAGAGGAGAATTCTGTAGATTTCAATTGCGTCCTGGTCGATACGAATATAAAACCATAGATGCAAATCAATTTATTGTTACGATCAAGGACGAAGCCAAAAAGACAATATGTCAAAGTACTTTATCAACATTTCCGTAAGCATTATACATCAGAGTGTTACAAGTTAATCTATTCAAAATTCTCTAGTGTTATAGAAAACATATTGTATATAGGCTGATTCGTTGAACCTGTCAATTAAAAGAAAAATGTTTGAATTTGTAATACCACGATTTTGAAACTTCGGAGTTAAGCATAGTTAGCTGTGATCTATATAGAAAAAAAAAAATAACATCACTGTCGCACTTCCCGTTGCACCAAAAGTCATGCCCGACTTTGATACTATAAATAGAAACCTATTTTTTTTTTATTGCATTTTTAGATTCTGTAACACCTTCATCGGTTACCATTTTAGAGTTATTTTGATTTTTGTTTTTTGTGAAGAAAAACAAAGAAAACATATGATGCATTAAAGGCAAGAGTTACACAGTGAAAAGTGAAAAGCTTTCGTGCGAACTGTGGAGGGCTACTTTACTATTTAACGAAAGCATAAAAAGTAAACGAAATCATACATCCGTTATACCTACATATGTACAGTGCCCGACACTTTATTACTCTCTCATAGTGATCGATGTAATTTGGTTCAAAGATCATCGGTTGCATTCGCAAAACCAAGTATATGTATATGTAAATTACACATTTTGCCAATGTTACGCTCAACTTTGTCTCAAGATTTCGAATCGCTAATATTTTTGTAATTTTTAAAAGTTTGATTGACGTTTGATTATTCTCACTATATTTTTTAATTACAGTTAGCGGGTGGCCTTAAAATAAATTAAAACCACATTGCTTAGCATCAAGCCAAGAATTGTTCCACAAAAGTTATCAAGTTGTGACAGTATATGGATCGTAGAAGAAACTCTTCGACAAGGAGGCTACTCGAATCGAGGAATCGCCCGAATAATCGAGTGAAGTATATAGGTAGTTAACGCTCCTCCTGCCGGTGTATCATAAGTAAGCCAAATTGAAATTTTTTTGAATCGCGTGAATGGGTAAGTGAGTGGAAAACAGTTATCTTCAATGATGAAAAAAGATTAATTTGGATGGATCTGATGGCTTCCAATATTATTTTCACGATTTGAGGTTGACAGAACGATTTTTATCACGTCGTTATAGCCGAGATGGATCAGTAATGGTTTGAGGTGCGATGTTAAGTCGAAGAACAGTGACACTAGAAATTCTAGAAGGAAGACATACTGCCCAAGGTACCTGGAGTTGCTCTAGAGACAAAAATCGCTAATATTACCTTGGCGTTTCCCGATGAAGAGTGGACATTTCAATATGATAATGCGCCAATTCACACAGCAAGAATAGTCAACACATAGATGAATGGCAACGATATCGATGTTCTGAAATAGCCCGCTTTTTCTCCAGACATAAATATTAAGGGATTGGATGACGAGATAAGTTTACAGCGAAGGAAAACAGTTTAATATCAGATAAGAATTGATGTTAACCACAGGGACTACTTAGGAAGCAATTTCAATGAATTTGTTAAATAATTTATTTACGCCGTCGGCTTGTTGCATCTTAGCAGTTATTGAGAAACGACGAGGTCTTATTCATTATTAAAATAGAAAGTAGTTGCATTATTTCTATTTCTTGTTGTTAAAGGGACATAATCAATTGTCCCTTTGAAAATTATTATCAGAGTGAAAAGCCCTCAAAAATTGGTTTTTGAAATTGTTAAGGCAAACCTGTTTCTATATTTGTACAAGTGTTTTAATCTAGTGGTCTAAGTGTTTCTATGTGTTAAGTGTTTCAATTAAATGGCGTCAATTCTATGTATATCTATATATACACTACCGTCCATAAGTATTTAGCCACCTACGTTTTTTCTTAATTCCACCTTATGATTCATCTACTATAAATAATGAGAGTAGATACAAACAACCCCCATATTTATACACATTTTCAGTAAATTTCATTGGTATACCCCCTATTAGCGAGTTCTTAGAAATAAAAATTCGTTTTAGCTATTCCTGTTTACGTGTTTGCCTTTGAATGTTGATGCAATAAAGTTTATTGCTTCATTATATTTTATGATCCGATGTTTCTTTATATCATTTCATTGGAGTTTGTGTTAGTTCGAAATTTACTATTGTGGAAAGCATAGTCAAGCGAATGTTATCTGTGCGTTTAGTTTTTTGCTCGATATTTTCTTTATAATGGCGAAAACTAAAGAGTTGTCCGTAGAGTGCTTTAATTGTGATTTATCATAGAACGGGTAAAAACAATAGACAAATTGCACGTGAATTGAATGGGCACGAGCACACAAGAATTGGACCATCGAAGACTGGAAAAAGGTGTTGTGAAGCGATGAGTCAAAATTCGAAATTTATGGCTTACGCAGACGTTTGTTCGAAGGTCGGCAGGAAAGCGAGTGTCAGACCAATGCATTTAAGCACGGGGGAGGTTCGATGATGATTTGGGGGTGTTTCGCGGGCGCTTTTGTCGGGGATTTAGTAAAAATGGACGGCATTCTGCGAAAAAAGTGTATAAAAATATCTTGGAAAATATGGTGCCATCAGGGTTGCGACTAGTCGGCGAAAAGTTCATATTTCAACACGACAATGACCCCAGACATACCGCTAAGATATCCTGCGCTTACTTACGAGAAAGACAAGAGAAAGGTACCCTTACCGTTATAGGATGCCCCTCCCTAGTCTTCCGACCTGAATCCCATTGAATTATTATGGGATGAATTGGACAAAAAGGTGAAGCAAGCCACTCCAACATCTGCTACCGTACTGTGAACTCTTCTTCAGGATGAATGCAACACGATATCAGAAAAAAGTCTGGCAAAATTAATATATGTATATATTGTATATGCGTTCGTATGGCTTTATGTAGTTGTAAAGATTAAATAAGCATCATTAAACAATAACATCTGCAACTCAAATGCGATTTTATTTCGAAATTCTGAAAAAAAAAAACAGGTGGCTCAATACTTATGAACGGTAGTGTATATATCCTTTAGGGTTACTGAAGAAAATTTAGTTTTGAATTATTATTGAACTAATAGTAGACGGTGAAAGACAATTTTAATGTTAAAAGAGTATACAACAAAATTTATTGAATATAAGATATAGGTTTTGAAGGAATTCTCCTATATTCTTTAAAAGAAAAGAACAACGATGGTGAAAAGTGCAAGACATAAGATATAGGTTTCTATTCATAATATCAAAGTTGGCCATGACCTTCGATGTCACCCAAAGTTCGACATTGATGTAGTTATTTTTTCTAAATATATCACGGCGAACTGTGCTTAATCCCGAATTTTCAAAATCGAGATATCATTGCAAATTCAAAAATTTTTAATGGACGGATTCTGTGAATCACTCTGTATATTAAAAAATCCTGAACTAAAATTTAAATTCACTATTGGCATACGTACTCCAAAGCATTTTATACCGTGTTTTACGTGATTTTTAAATGAAAAATAAGCTGTTTTACGGACATATCATTTTTGTTAAGTAATGAGGAACTTAGTACACTCTGCGTTCTTGTTTTTCACCTCTTTTTTTGTAATAGTTTTTGAATTGCAGCAAGAAATCTGGAAAACTTGAGTCATGGAAATCTTTGATTGATGGTAATAAATGTTATTACACAGGTTTATATCCTAGGGCTTGGACCGAATATGACCTTACAGATTTTGGAATTAAATTACTATGTCGGCAAATTAGTCCAGTTATCCCACATAATTACAAGGTAAGCTTCAACGGCAAAGATTTGTGCTGGAAAAGTTTCTAATGGTTAAAATATTCAAGTAATCATTTGCTTGTTCTGATTTGATAAAAAAATACATATATTTGATGATATCAAGATTTCATGTAAAATATTTTTTATCCCTCAAATGGTCTAACTAATTATTTATCGGAGGAATTAGATATTATCTTTGTAAAACAGTTTACAGTCAATACAAAGCATCTTGTCAATTTTTCTTGCGAACAATTACAATAAAACTCGTAAAGTCTAATACTAAGTGTTATACAATTCCAGCCGTCTTTAGTCCTTCATTTCCTTCATTCCTTATTCTTCGGGACTTACCCTGTGCGGCCTATGCACTACTGCATCATTCTCCGTAAGAGCATTTGGTAGTTTTGCACGCACAGGGATTCATTTATAATAAGTGTGAAGCAGATACTGTATTCTGCAATTATTTGATGTTGAGCTATAATCATGTTTCTTCTGTTTAGATTGCTTATTGCTGCATTTGTTTGTCTACCACATTGTTAAATTAACGTGTGATTTGTTATTCGTTCTTATTAGGCTCCTAGGTAGTTCCAATGTATATTCTTCGCAATATCGCGAAACTTTCTTTTCATCATTAATATTCTCATTTTTCCTTCTTCGAAAACATATGACGTATGCTTGCGTTTTGTCATAATGTTATGCTGCTGCACATTAAATGATTGACCAATTAGTAACGAAATAATTTGTGCTTTGTCTAGTACTATCATCACAGTTACCAGCATAATCCATACATAATACTTCAGCATCATCCATTTTGATTACAGTTCAATGGTGTAATTCTTTTATCTTTTTCCATTCTAATTGTAAGCCAGGTACTTTACTAGCATCCATTTCCCCTACTGCACGTGATTGTTGGTTCAATATATTTTTTCATAAGATGGACGTTGATTGGCCATGGTATTTTTAAAATATTTTAAATAGATTAAGATTCTTTATTTTCTCGCATCTTTGCGGCAGTTTTTAGTTATATAGCTTCATATATGTAGTTTATTTGTATTGTATTTTTATAGCAAGATACTTGAAATTAAACGTTTTCCGGGTTCGAATCGTGTCATGTCGTTAAAAATAATGATAATAATAATAATCTCGACGTTTCGCCTACAATCGTATGGGGCTTCTTCAAGAGAAAGATAGGCACCAGTTAGCACGGTAACTCAACGTGTAAACCACGCCAGAGGCGAAACTAACTGAGCGGGAAGCAGTTAATCACGGTGTGAGCAGCATGTGGACCATGCCAGTGGCGAAAACCAACTGCGGTTAGCAGTGGGCGAAACGTCAAGTTTATTATTATCATTATTTTTAACGATATAACACGGTTCGAACCTGGAAAACGTTTAGTTTCAATAAATTCCGGCCATGGAAGCCTACGTTTTTATAGCAAGATACTTGTAAATTTGGTCAGTGTCTGGGAATGTGACTACACGTGCTCCATCTAAAACTCAAAGGCTTATCATTACCCGATATTCTTCTTCTCTAGACATTATTTTTGTATCATTATCTCAACCCACATTTGAATCAATCTCATTTGAAGTTGTCACATTCTTATCAATGCGACTATTTTTTTTGGCAAATGTTTAATTTCACATACACTACCGCTCAAAAGTGTTTAGCCATATCTTGTTTTCATGGATTATTCATACAGTATTATATTTACAAAAAAAAAAACATTATAATAAAATGAAATACGCATTTAAAATGTAGTTCAGTAAGATAAATACCCATTATTTATTGTATTAATTAGATTGTAAGTAATAATACAAATAATGTTTAGGAAGGTAATAATTACCTTCCTAAAAGATTATAGTGAAATCCGTAATCTGTGGTGAATTGCAGTGTGGTATTTATTCTATTGACATCGTAAGCGAAACATCGAGTGACAGTTTTTTTAAATGTCTCCGCGAAGGGAAATTAGTGCGGAAACACATGCACTTACCATAAAAGTTGCATAAGGAATCGACAAATTGCTAAAAAAAATGAAAATACACCACGCTACGGTCGACTATAACGTAAAAAAATACCGGGAAACTGACAGTTTTCTTAATAAAAGACGGAGTGAAAGACCAAGAGCGAGAACATCTACAGATGATAGTGGTTACCAATAAGTTAAATAGACGTAAAACAGCCCCAGAAATCACCGCAGAATTAAATGTTGGTCGCCCAAAACTAGTCAGTGTTTCTACAGTCAAACGAGACCTACAGGAAGCCGGGCTCCATGTACGCATTGCGATGAAAAAGCCGTTACTACGCAAACAGAACAAGCAAAAGTGACTTAAATGTGCTCGTGAACACCAACACTGGACCACAGAAGATTGGAACAACATTCTATGGACGGAAGAGTCCAAATTTCAACTATTCGGAACCCGAAGACCAATATTCGTAAGAAGATCTGCGGTTGAACGTGCCAGAGAAAAGTGTATTGCTGGTAGCGTGAAACATGGAGGAAGCTCTATCATCATTTGGGGCTGTTTTGCTGGTACTAGCGTAGGGGACATTGTGAAAATTGACGGTGTATTAAAAAAAGAAGGCTACCGCGAAATTTTGGAAAACCACGCAATACCTTCTGGAATTCGACCTTTGGGTCAAAATTTTATCTTCCAGCAAGGTGATGACCCAAAACATTCCTCTAAATTATGTAAAGACTATTTACGCCATTTACAAGAGGAAGGAACTCCAAAATCATGGAGTGGCCTCCCCAGAGCCCCGACCTGAATTCGTTCGAATTACTATGGGAAGAACTGGATCGGGAAGTACGGAAACCGGCTGCGACATCAGCTACTACATGTGAAACAAATTGCAATCAAGTTGGACCTCAATAACACAAGAAACTTTGGCAAAACTTATTGCGAGAACGCCTCGATTATGAACTGCAATTATTAAATCAAAAGGAGGTCACATAGATAAATGCAAAATTTAAGTTAAACGTTTTAATTTTCGCATTTATTTAGTATATTTTTGTGAATGTGTGTGTGTAGATGTACATAAAAAATAAATATTATTAACGTTTTTGCTGTCAATGAGAGTGCCTAAACACTTTTGAGCGGTAGTGTACGTTTTTCTTATTACATGGACCAACGTTAAGTCTATAACAATATCAGCTGTTTCAATTTGCTGAACATTTTTCTTACTTTCACCTTCTCGCTAAGTCGGTGTGTCAGAGGTTTCAGTTTCTGTTTCTACTGTGCACTTTGCTTGATTTTGTTGATGAGCCTAAATTCTTTGCAAAACAATCTCCTTATTTATTTAATAATCCCAGCTTTCTTTTCTTTTCAGCATTGTTGATATTCATCCCCCTGAATGTGTTCCTTTCTCCCGTTCTTCTGCATTTCCTTCACTTCTATGTTTTTCTGGATTATGTCATTTAAAAGTACGTTTGCTATTACATATTATATATTGCTTTCATTGAATATGATTTTCGGTCATATTCACGTTGGCTCACACCAAATGTTTGCGCTACATTATGTGGTGCAGTAGACTGGAAAAATTATGACCTTCCTACCATTTTGCTCTATTTCGCAACACAAGAGTTTTCTTTACAATAAGAGCTTTCTCAATTTTTTTCTCACAGTTCAATTATTGTACTCTCGTATTAAATACGCCATCTGTAAATCTCGTTCTTACAGTTTCTACCACATGCATGTTCGGTAAATTATACATATAAAAGGTGCGCACTTATAAGTAATTTTAACCACTGTTCTCCTTGTTGGAATCTCTACGAAACGATTTTATTTTTTTTTAATTGAAATTAAATTAAAATTAGTCGAACTATTCTTTGGACTTAAAATATTTAACAATATCATTTCATAATTTGATAATAATAATAATAACTAAAAAAACTTCTGTTGGAGCATTGGGCACGGTCAAAAACAGTTAGTGGCTAAGTTGTTAACATAGTAACTGTTTCTGAGCGATACAGAGCTGAGGATGCTGAAAGTTAGCCGCTGAGCATTTTACTAAGGATGAATATTTTACGCGGGGTATACTCAGGGTACGATGCTATCCTTTTCTATTTCAGTTTTGAAGGTAATGTTACATAAAATCTGACACACATCCTATCAGAAAATGCTAGAAGTTAGTACCACTACCAGCTATTCAACGTATTAGTGCTGACTGTTAGCTGCTGACCGAGTACACTGCTAACATTTGTCAGAGCTTCAAAATTGAATACCGTTACATTTCGAATTAAGAGGATAATGTAGCAAAATTAGCAGAAAGAAAGGTGTAAAAAAATACATGAAATAAATTAAAAACTGAAAAAAAAAACACAAAAATAAAAATTTCAGTGTTCGTTCTTAAAAGTTTACTTGCTTTTATCTTTCCTTCATTGTTTTTTTTATTCATGTCTCTAGTTCGTAATTTACAACAGCTTCCATTACTTTAGGATTCCTCATTACCCTGCGCTGTGTTTATATGGTCAGTTGAAAATGTTTCACATGAAGAAAGAATTGTCACAATAACTTTTACTTTTAAAAATGGTATCGGTGTAGATGTTGATAAAAGAGGTAATATTTTCTAGAGAGACAGTTCTACATTATTAGAGACGTCCATGTGATGGTTATAGACGATTTTTTTTTAGCAACGTGCAGTTCTAAAGAATTTTCTTTTGGAAATTGCGAAGGTGTAACCTTACACAATACCATTGATTCCGTTCCTTGCGCTTATGTTTTGGCGGCTAGAATAAACGACGGTATTCATATTTCAAAGCTTTTACGTTTCGATCCGAATTCAAATGGCCTGGTACTGTGGAATCATTTGTATAAACATGGAGAATTTAATAAACTGGATGATCGTAAAGAATCTGAACATTATTTAGGAGAAATGGCTAGTGCAATTGCTAGTAAAGTTACTGTCTTGCCAGGTGAAACCAAGGAATTGGAAAATACGTTAGTTTGGGATATGCCTGTGGTAACATTTTATGGTACAGCTAAAAAATACACGAAATTTTATACGAAATTTTTCGATAATGAGAAAAGGGAATTGAAAATAGCTAACTATGTATTTAGGAATTACAAAAATTGGGAGCAGAGTATCTATAATTGGCAGAAAGAAATACTGAATGATTCGTAAGTTAACCGCCATCCTAATGTAACAAAATCATCGATGACGGCAGACGTTTTTAGTAATTTGCCAGAGTGGTACAAAGGGGCTTTATTTAATGAAAGCTACTTCATATCTGATGGTGGCAGTGTGTGGTTTATTCTGGACGAGGAAGAAGCTAAGAAATTACCGTCAAATGATCCTAGGTAATCTTTGTAATATACTAGTGTTATGGACCATCTTTTAAACGTAGCGAATGATAAAATATCAGACTTCCTATGTCTCAAAGTTATTCTGTTTCAGCCATATCCTTTTCATTTCTAAAATATGCATATTCATTACTCGTGTCATGTATAGGACATCTTGCTAATTCAAAACGCGTTGTGTGCAATGTAAAGGTACGAGTCACACGCGCATGTTTTATTTAACATTTTGAAGAAAGGACTAATTACATAAATAGTTTAATACACCAAAACCGACCTATATGTACGTATATAAGCAATAAACTTTCTTTCGCATCCTATGGTGATTGACTTCAGAGGTTTCTTGGACTAAATTTCAAATAAGGAGTTACTCTACCGAAACTTTCATATGGGATGGATTGCTGTGTGAAATCGGTTGATCGCACGAAACGCCGCAGAAGAAATTGTGAACCGAATTAGTACAAACTTCACATCCTTAGAAAAGTTTAAGAATAATATTAAAGTTTTCTTTATTTACCCCAACAATAAGCGGACTACTAATATCCTTATTTTAATTATAATTATTCCTGTAAAATCAAAATATAAAGAAAATATGTAGATAAATAAGGAACGGCATTAAGCAGAAGTTGAGTTTTCGATTTCCAGCGTCGTTAATGCTTCGTATTCACAAAAAGCGACTACAGAGCACATTTCTCTACGCCATCACCGAAACAACCGTACCACCAAACTTGATTGAAGAAAAAAATGTAAAAACTGACCAGAAGTGGAATTTTCGATTTCTAGCGCAGTAAATGTTTCGTGTTTACAAAATACGACTACAAGACATATTTCAGTACGCTATCCTTGAAACAACCCTACCGCTAAACGCCGTCGACGAGGGAGAAAAAAAAAACTAAAAACGAACCAGAATTGGAGTTTTTGATTTCTAACTTTATAATTAAAATATGGATACTAGTAGTCTGCGGATTGTTGGGGTAAATAAGAAAAAGTCAAATATCATTCTTAAACTTTTTTGAGGATGTAAACATTGTAGTAGTTCGGTTTATAACACTGGCCAATAAATTTCAACTTTTGATTTTGCCATAAAATAATTTATACTAATTTTAATAGAAAACATATAAACATTTATTTTAATAAAGGCTACAAGGTCAAGTTAGCTCGATTTTTTTTTATATTTCAATGAAAAGGTTTTTTAGATTAGATCATAATTTAATGTATATTAAAAAAAAATTCTAAATGTACACGAACTGATTTTAAATAATTTCGTAAGTGGGTGCAGCTCGGTAATTTTACATTGACGTATGTTTTAAATGTTGAAATAAACAAAACGTTGCGTAAAAAAATAATTGGCACATTACACACAACCAAAATCATTGTACACAAACGAAATAAGAAATTTTCGAATTTTGTATGGACACCAGTTTCTTTATCTTGGGCTATGCACATGGCAGCGCAAATTTGATCGTGTTGCATGATTTATAAATATATCGGGCACTAAACATTTTACATTTACGCTGTTATAAACTGAGATAATTCTCAATAAATCTGTTCACTAATTTTGATGATAGCGGTTTTTTTTTTTTACTGTACGCCCCTTTATTAAATACACAGAATACACTTTCCTGTTGCTATTATACGTGCACACACAGTGGCCGTGAGCAACATACTGAAAAACCTTTCGTATGTGGGATGCGGGGTGCGAGAACCCAATCGTTAGTCACGCCTGTGGTTTCATTTGGAATTTAGCCTCTTTAATTACACTGGCCAACAAATTTCAACTTTTGATTTTGCAATAAAATAATTTATACCAATTTCAATATAGAACATATAAACATTTATTTTAATGAAAGGTAGAAAGTTAAGTTAGCTCGATTTTTTTTATATTTCAATGAAAATGAAAAAGTTTTTTTAGATTAGATGATAATTTAATGTATATTTCAAATTATTGTAATTAGAAATGTGAGGTAATACAGCTCCGTCTCTTATAAACAATATCTACAGCATCTCTTCCTAACAACAGTAATCTGCTAACTAACAGGATTCCATTTTCCCTGATACCGTTTTTCCATTCCCATGATGTCTTGGTGGAAGCGCTCACTGTGTTCATCGCTAACGTTGCCCATATTTTCCGGACAAAAATCCAAGTGAGAATGTAGAATGTGCACTTTAAGGGATATATTACAGCCAGCAGCGTGAAATGCTTTTAACATATCCATTACTAATGTTTTATAGTTGTCAGCTCTTTTTTTTCCCAAGAAATTTGCGAAAACTTGTACCATGGAGAACCAAGCTGTTTTTTCCTTCGCTGTTAATTTGCTTTCAAGGATTTCATCATTTACTATTTCTCGTACCTGAAAAAATACCTTCTTTCAGTTTCCCTTATGTTAATTTTGGAAACTTTTCACGAAGGTATTTAAAACCTTCACCTTCGAGATCTGGTGCCTTTACAAAGTTTATCATCAGTCCAAGTTTCATGTGGAGAGGTGGTATTATGATCTTTTCTTTTTCTACTAGAGGCTGATGTACATTGTCTTTTCCTGGTATATACTGTTGTCGAAGTGGCAATTCTTGCCACTCTTGTAATGTTTTTCCTAAAGACATAAAAAGCAACAGTATTTGGTGTAGCCAGATTGCATACTCAAAATAATTGCAATTACTTTAAAATCTGCACAAATATTCCAGGAATAGTCTTTGTACTTTATCTTTTCTAAAAAAATTTTCAGATTTTTCTAGGTTTCTTACATAGAAACAGCATGACCTATCGGAATAGAAGGATTATGGGTTCCATTATGCAACAAAACTGCTTTTAGGCTGTCTAGGCCTAGGAGTCTGTGAATAATCTCCAAGAACTGGGATCATGATGTATTCCAAAAGCTTCAAAAAGTTTATAAACATTATTGCAGTAGACCAGATTACCGGCCGTACTATAAAAGCATTTTCTCTGTAACCAGAGCTAAGCCAATGTTGCCGCCTTTCGAATCCTTTTTACTTTATATATACCGTTCAATTTCATCAGCTACTAACTTAGTGTAAAAACCTTGTTGGTCAGTGCAATTTCTTGGCGGCGTTTCATGCGGTCAACCGATTTCACACAGCGATCTATCCCGTCTGAGAGTTTCTGTATGTCATAAACCGTGGATATCTTCACTCAAATAGAATATATTACTATTATACTACAGGTTAAATTTATGTATACACTGTAAACGATACATACATTTTCCAAGTGTGACTACTGAGCATAATTGTATGTCAGAGAGGAAAACACTATGCACAAATCCGTGTTAAAGCGGGTTAGCTTTATTCACTGTTTTTAGTTTTTCACAGCCACAAAAAATATTAAATAAGTATAATCATAATTTGTATATTCGTTATGTAAACAATAACTTAGGCTGATTCTCCAGTAATCTTCTGACCGTGCTCCACTGCAGTCGCTTACGACTATAGATGTTTGCAGTAATACACGACCTTCAGAAACACAATTATAAAATTCTAATGTAGTATTTTAATAATATGGGGTGGTGTATTTTTAATTACAACCAGCGTAATAGGTACTTTATTTACCTAAAAATTTGATGTGGGAGCCTTCTATGGTTGTCGTGTCGTCCGGGAAGAAAGCTGGTTGGGGTAATTTTGCTAGGTTGGTAACATACACCATGCGCAATAATATCGAGCGTGCAAATCTTCAATAGACCAGGTTTCTAGGTCGCCCTTACGCCTGAACGCCTTTGAAACGGAGCCGGATGCAAGGTGACACGGATGTAGTTTACAAAGACGCGAAAAAGGCTTCACGCACTCTTTTTTTTCTTAATCTTATGACTCTCTACCGTAGGGCGTAACGCAGTTTATGTTGTGCTTATTTCCGTCTTCTTCTGCGTTTGTTCCTCTAGAATCCCCTGCTCTTTTTGTGTTTATTTCTTCCCGTTTTATTCCATTTTTTCGGCTTCTTCCTTTATTTTCTACTTCCATCATTTACTAGGTCTTTCTTAGTTTTTCTTTTCTGGTACTTTTGTTTCAAATGCTCTCCTTGCAAGTCTTTCATTGGACCTTCGGCATACTTGTCCTGTTAATTTTTTGCTATTTTGTCTCTTGATTTGTCTTTAATCTTTCGTAGGAATCTCCATTAACTTTATGCTTCTCTGTGTCTATGACCTTAGATCAGTATCCTAACAGTTGATGTTAGGTCTTTCCACAAATTTGCAGTTACTTCGCCTTTCGGATTTATTCGGGACGATTTTGAACGCAGGGAAACTAATAGAACGGTATTTTTGAAAATAATAAGGGCATTTAATATCGTCTAGCACCACGATCTGCTGCGGAAAATGAAAAGAATAGAAATTGACAGTAATTTGATTGCAACTGGTTTTAGCTTTGCAGTAGGGCCTCCGTGATGAAGTGTTGCCAGGCTTCATCATTCAGGAAACCAATACTGGTTGGTGTGTCGGATTCCCTGCTAGCGCTGGAGTTATTTACTATATATACTTCGGATATTCCTCATAGTTCACAGAGTTCAGGTTTACTTGTAGCCGGAGTTCCCAGAGAATGGAAAATTGAGATCAAAGGCGAGAGCATACGGTGTAGCTTCACCGTTAAATCTGTGGGTCTAATATTTGATTAACGTCTGATTTGGAGACCACGTATAGAGTCCGTTAAGGATCGGGATTCACTATAGAACTCAATTCTTTGTACTGGATTCTGACACGCAACATCGTCCAATTTTGTTCATCGGTGCCTGTACGGCACGCGCTCTATACACAGTACCATATAACGAGTGGCGCAAAAGTAATGTAATAATTTGAATTGGCCGCCATTTTTGTAGTTAGCATCAAATGTAACTGCGCCTTGACATTTATGATGTAGATATATAGAGAATTAGTTGTCAACAAGCCATGGAGCGATACATATCTCAAAAACATGGAACGATTATTTACTTCTTATTTGCCAAATTTTAAGTCTGTTGTTTTAACGCAGCGTGAATTTCGCCGTCGTTTTCCTGGTCGTCGTGTTCCATGTGCTCGAACATATAAACGTTTGTTCGAGTGCCTCGTGCAAACTGAGTCCCCTAGAGATGTCGCAAGAAGTCTAGTAGTTTTCGCTCGAACGAGAACATTGCCGCTGTTACCGACGATGTTAGAGAGCCAATGCTGATGCCACACAATTAGGCATCAGCAGGCGTTCGTTGCAACGAATTTTGGTGAAAGATTTGAAAATGTTCAAAGAGCAAACTGTTCATGAACTGTTGCTTGCTGACCGTCGGGCTAGGTTAACTTACTGCCATCTGCGCCAGATCTAACAGCACCAGATTTTTTCTTTTGGGGCTTGAACTTTCTCGTTTACCACAAAAAATTAAATTAAATTAAATTGCAGCATTGCGTCTCGATTGTTATTTAACCAATTTCCGGTCGAGTGCTCTCCCGTTTTGGAGATTTGAACTGGCCGCCTAGATCGCCAGATCTAACAGCACCAGACTTTTTCGTTTGGAGTTTCTTAAAATCTCGCGTTTACCACAACAAACCACGAACCTTGCAAGCCTTGAAAGCTAACATTGAAGCAGAAATCGCTAATCTGGAGCCAGATGTTTTTCAATTCATGTTTTGCAACAATTCAAAATGCCCTAAAACGAGCGTAATTATGCATCAACTCGAAAGGTGGCCATTTGAGCGATATAATTTTTTCCAATTAATGTCATCAATTTTACACTTTCAAATAAACTTTTTATGAAAACAGAGCTCTCTTTTTCCATTTATAACAAGATGGCAGCGAATTCAAATTATGACAATACTTTTGCGCCACCTTGTACATAAAATAACATTTTTTTCAATACAAATCAATGCAATCATGCTTATCATATAGTTACTACCTTATGTAAAGGTAGTAAACACAACAAAAATACAACTGTTATCTTCCTCCCGGAACGCTGCTTACATTACGTTATCAATTGCAGTTTGACGAAAATTCTCGTATTTCACATTTCGGGCCTTAGGTCTCGTTAGTGAATAATATCAGCATGAACTCCATGAACGACTATAAATAATTGGGAGCGGCTAGTAGGTTAGTGGAGAATGGATCATAAGTATGCATGGAAGCAAATTCAGTAACCAGAAAGAGGAAGAAGGATGTTGGAAGCTTTTGTAGGTATAAAACTTAACATTTTACGTGTGAAACTAAATATCATTTTACAAAGACAATTTTTGAATACTTTTTAAACAAATTTGAGTGGAGATAAAAATATCAGTATATTACCCGATCAACAACTTAAAAATTATGGAAATATTTTTGTCAGTTTGTAATTAAGAATTTATGGAGTTAACTAGTATAAGCTCTCGTATAATAAATAATATACTTTTTCTCTTCTTAAAGATTGCGCTATGGTAGATTTGCTTATTTAGAAGGACAAGAGTATCGAATGTATAGCACCTACGATGTACATTTTTATGCTTCCTTTGCGTTATTAGCGAATTGGCCCTGTTTACAAGTCTGTCTTCAATATGATTTCCGCGATAGTATTTTTGTTGAACAACCGCAAAAGGTTCGAATGCTGTACGATGGTAAACGAGTAAAAAGGAAAGTGAAAAATACTGTTCCTCATGATCTCGGCGATCCCTGTAAGTTTCGTTTTGTATTTTCATGTTATTCTAGTTTACAACGTATCCCGCGAAATTACATGCTATGAAAATTTGCTCAGCTATCTCCTATAACTACAATTCGGCACTCGCTGCTAGGTGCACGGTTCGGCACCTTGTTGTAGCGTACGAGTTCAAAGAGAAATATCGTATTTACTTGTTGTTAGTTCTGCATAAGGTGTCTTAACAGAAAATAAGTAAAAATAATAATCATAAAATAATTTTATCTTTTATAAACTTAAAAGTTGATTAACTAAACAATGACACATCTAAAACGTACTACCAACTGTTATCTTTTATATGTATTTATTGACTCGTAAACTGTTAATCGTCACTGTCGTACAGTTAACTGTTAACTGTAACCGTGAGTTAAATAAAAAGTAATTTGTGTTTTGGGGGTTTGAAAATAAGCAGGGCATTTTCTGAGAAACCAAAAATTAGAAATTTTTTCCTCTTTTAAGGTCGATCTGGGGACATACTGTATAAATTAGTACCTGCCAATTGGCGACTCTAATAAAATGAATCGTCAACCTGGAACGCAATCTCTGCTTACACCACATTAGGTCTGGTGATCCAAGACTAGTTTACTGGAATGGTACTTTTCTTACTGCCTAGGTTGAGATGCAGTGTACCAATCTTATTCTGCGGTCTTGGTCTGTTGCGCAGTAACATTGCAGCTAGGCCCATCCGTATGTAATTTTAGAGGACGGGTACTCCGTACAAGTGCTACTATTGTCGTTCCTATCGGTTAACCGCATCTTTTTTCATCAACTCGCTTAGGGGCATGGATTTCTCGCCACATCCAGAGATGAACATACAAAACCAACCAGTTCCGGATTCCTTCTAATATTCATACCATAAATTCCAAGTAGTCAACTTTAGAGCTAGCAAACTTGCACTTATTTGGTTTTAAAGTCAATTTGTCATCGTTAAGTATTTAACACCAATTCCATGAGTTTTAACTTTCCAGGTCTTGTTATGGCGGTATAATAAGTTGTTAAAGTAACACATCACTATAATATTTTAGGTCCAAAGGCAATGCTCATCATTTTAATAAACTCAAACGGAGTATTCTTAAAAGCTCAAATATGAGTTTGTTGAACTCGCTCGTTTCGTCTTCAGTTGTGAATGTTGTTTTCTTTCTTGCACTTTCGCTTACCAGCCTTGCCCGATGTTTTTGCTGCATTATTCTCCAAATCCTACGAGAGAATGTTGTCATGTTATATCTCTGTTCAACATTCTCTTTTGATTCTTTTGATCTTACCTGAGAAGAACCTACTGCTAGTGCATGTAAATCTTTAACGCCCGTAGAGAGAACGGCATGAGAAGGCATAAGAATCTAGCAACAAAACACGAATAATGCATGAATAAACAAAAATATCTTATTTTAACCGCTGCAGCTTGATAGTATTATCTTCTGAACTCATTCTTCGTGTTTTGGAAGAATCTTCTGTTTATAAAAAAAACATTATTTGGGCTCTGCGTTACCTGAAATGATCTGAGAGAAAGAGAAGTAAACAATAGTTTACGGAGTAGAATATATTTAGATTACTAGCCATATACATACATACTGTTTTACTGTATATGTATACAACAATGCTGGATATTCTACACTTAGACGAGTAAAGCTGCAAATGCCATATCGGTATCATGCTAGCGCACTATATAGACTAGTAAGGAAATGTGGAATTTAAAGATGTTTTTCAAGGGAAATATATCAAAGTACCTAATAGTTTTTATAGCTGTGATGAGTTCCTTAGCAGTACCTATAATATAAATATAAATGTTGTGCTTATTTGTAATATTCTTGTCTATTCTTATATACATTACGCGTTATCTGTAGCGATTCAGAACCTTGTTTAACCTATAAAAAGGAAGATGATAACTCCACAGTTAACAGGCAACCATCTGCAAGGACTCAGCCTGGACGTCGTGTCGGTGACCGCACTCTTGAGGTTAATACAGCTATGAAGGTGGGCAGATTCGTCCGAAACAAAAACAGGGAGACTTGGATCCGTTTCAGTCCGGGTCGATATCCTTCAACATCTTGATCGACTTTTTCCCCCAGGCCATGAAGCAAATCAAACCTTTGCTCCAAAGTCTTTTGGACCTCAATGTCTTTTGGACGTGCCAGCCAACAATAACTTCCTTGTGTCGATGTAAAGTCTAAATTTAGACTATTGGCGTGGAATGTAAATTCGTTGTTGTTGAAGAGGCTTGAGTTAGAAAAGTTGCTATCCCGGCTCGGAATTGATGTGGCTTCAATAAGAGAAATTTGAATCCGTCCAAGATACACGATTAAAATCTGTAATTACACTACGTACAGGATCGACAACAGAGTCGACCGTGGTGAAGATACGGCAATTCCATAAAGCATAATCCAAACAACATCTCTGGAAATTACCGTTGTTCTGGCTACCAAGTTTCTCGAGGATCTTTCACGGTGGCCTGCGTACAAGAGGCTTCCCAAGAAGACTTTTAGTCTATATTTGTCGGTTACGATCCGGTTCTGTTAGTAAGAAATTTAAACTCCAAGTACCTACCATGGAATTGAATGGAATGGAAAAAGCACAGGTGGTAGACCGGATATTCTCGACTTTGCACTGGTCAAGAATTTCTCCTTCGTAGTTAAGATCAAGATACTCCCAAAGTTGACCTCCGATCACAATCCGATCCTCTTCGAGATCGATAGCCGGATTCTCATTAACTTCCGGGAAACCGAGAAGTGGAAAGGCTACTCTGAAGTTGTTAGCATTGGTTCGAGAGTTCACCGGTGGCAATACGTTCCTGGATGATGCGCCTGATCCAGCCATACCAAATACCTCGGACTGCATTTGGACAGACGGCTGCTATGTCAGGAACATATATGTCAAACTAAAACGAAAATCTATAGGACTACCGGAGCACCCTATTCTTTACAACAACTCGGCGGACACGCAAACGCCACCCTTCACAGCACGATAGGGAGATACAAAGATGCAATTTATTAGCTCCGCCTTTTAAAACAAATGGATCACGGCGGTTCGTAACTAAAAAAATATGTTAAAATGGCTGTTTGTTAAGGTCTGATTATATCTCTGTATATGACTAAAAATTGATTTGAAGCTTGTGACCCCAATTCCTATCGAGCAACCTGTTTCGTTTTGCATTGGAGATGTGTAAATTTTACGTTAGGTTTTATTCCATGAATCTCCCGACTATTTAGCCATACCACTGAACCCGATTCTTGCTTTCCCATTTATGAAAATAACTTTAAAGAGACTTTCCTCTCCTAGTAAAAGGGACGATTATCTTTTATCAGTTTATGCAAATATTGCAGTTTAACATTTCTATATTTTCCGCATATCATGAATGTTATGTCGTTTGCGTACGTACGGGCAATATCATAAATGTAAATTCAGATTTCATACTAGCTACGCTATTTACATTGGAATAGGTTAAATGTTTGTTAAAATATTTCCTAAATCATCGTTTTCCCTATTTTTATCTTTTGATTGTATTGCGATAATTTTGGTTCGTTGCTTGCTTTAGTTCGAACCATTTTTTGTTCTTCTAACTTTGGTTTTGGTTTTTGCACTTTCCAGCATTGTTGCAGGAAGAGAGTACAATATGAATGTTTGGCTTATTTGGTCGACTTGTCAGAAACTCCTTTCTAAAATGTCTTAATTGTGGAAGCTTAACTGTGGATTCCTCTAATTCGATCTCTTATGTGATTAACCTAAGGGCAATCATAGGTGTGTTTTAGTGTTTTAACCTTGGTGTGTTAACTTCCAGTGTTAATCCTTCAAATTCCGTTTCTGTTGATTTTTGCTTCTTATCTTTGCCTTCTTGGGTAGAGGGTCCCGATCCAGGCCCTTTATGCTCTTCCGTTATAGGCTGTAGAGGCGGTCTTCTTTGAACTTGTGCTCTTGTTCATTTCAATTTATTCCTTACGGCATAGATAAACTACATATTTTTCCCTACCAGCTGGAACTTTATAGCAGACGCCCCCAAATATTTACGAAAGTATTAGTTTCGCAAGAATTTTAGGCAATTAACATATCCTCCGCACTTGTTGCTAGACTTTAAGGCTAAGTTAGGCCGACATGCGCAAACTCTTAGATACCACGGAACAGCCTCGTATGGAATCTGCTTATTGACTGACAAATCTAGTTGGTGTTTAGATGCAATCAAGGAAAATCTACTCACTTTTCGTTAACATAAGGTGCGTTAACACGAGGATAGAACCCGTTCTAGAATAACAGTCGTAAAACAGTAGAAAACAATTATGGTAACAGAACAAAAAAGGGCACATTCACGGTATTTTGGACCACTTCCAATTTACTACAAACACATTTACAACCGGTAAATGTGTTACTCCGGTGTGCCCCGGAGTATTTTTCTTAAATTACTGACACCGGCGATCATTTAATATTAATTAACTTTAGCGGTGAAGCAGGAATTAATTTCATCTCACCTCAGAAAGGTTTCACGACTACGACTCATGAAAACTTTTTCAGATTTGATCCTTTCTAGAGATGGGTAATAACCGTATTATTCGTAATTTTGATACGATTTTACTTGCGAGTTAGGTTGTACGAATCTCAACTAATAAATTTTCGTATTTCATATCGAAATGTAACATTTTTTCATAAAACATGAAAATATTACTATTACATTAAGATTTTGTTGTTGATGTATTTCTTGATACACGCCGTTGGGACGGCACAACACTTAAAAGATAATGCTGGTATTTGCAGATTATCCTAAAATATTTCTTCTATCAGCCGTCGTTAGTTACTTATTATATTTTGGGATTATATTTATTAAGAGGATTAAGAATTTAGCAATTTGTGGCCTCTTCAATTTACGAGGGGAGTATATTGCAACATCTTCATCGTAAGTCGATAAGTTCGAAACCTTTCCAACTCTTGATATTTTCCATTTTATTTAAAATTTGGTTTGATTATACTTTCTGATTTTTTAAATTTTAATAACATAAACTAAAAAGTGTCTACCGACGTAACTGCGAATAAGTCGAGTACGTCGTAAGTTGGAGACTGTATACATGTAAACATAATCAAACCATGGTTCGTACATGTACAGCTCGTACCATTCTCATTGTAGACAGGAAACCGTAGGAACTAGTACGAATGCTACCTGCCCTTTCACACAAATCCTGGTTCGCGAAGGATCATATCGTACGATTCTTTGTAAAGAGTCGGACGCCTTACATTAATCCGTACGTAAAGTCGTACGTACGTAAAGAAGGGTTGTTGGCATTGGTCTGTTAACTTCAATACAAATTCGCATAAATATTCTGAAGAAGAGAAGAAAGAAACCTCAGGTTCTTCCTAGTTATGTTACCTAGCTGGTATTGTGTTCTTCCAAAACAATACTAGCGTTGTTGACTATATAGTTTGTATAAGCTAAGGTGCTAAGATATTTGATTTGATCTTCAAATCAAAGTTAAGTAATAGAGTCATAAGTTAAAGAACTCTAGCCTCGATTATCTAGAACCATCTCCGTCTTAATGGAACTAACAAATAACTCGTATTGCTTGCATCAGAATTCAACATTTCTTAGTGCCATTTGCATACGCTCACAGAGTTTTAAAATTAAATTAACAAAGTACATTGTTTTCACTGATGTTATAAGTGATTCCGCTAAGATCTAGAAAAATTTCTTAATGGGTCCGGTACACTTCGAATCGCCGTTCACAGTTGGGATACAATTAACTATGCTTCACCCTTTAGGGCAAGGGATAATAGAAGGTTATAAAATAGTTAACACGTATTATTTACACGGTAAAAGGCTGCTGAAGTTATAACAAGTTTTGAAGGTTTATATACCCTGTTAAGTCGTCACCGCACTGGTGATAGTAGTTAACCTAATGTGACGAAAACATTATCACTACAATTAGATGCTAACACTATAACTGTAGAAGTAATTACTGCTGCAAAAATTGCAAAAAAGGTCTTAATAATTTGTGAGTTTTATAACCAGAAGAACGATTTCTTTTCCACAAATTTATATTAAGAAAGTATTTCCTCGTGGTTTATATCTCCATATTTAGTTGATTCGCAACTAAAATTTTGTCTTCTCAAGGCGTGCTATATTTTTTTAGCTATTTTTCTAAGTTCTAACATGTATTAAGATTATGTTGAAGCTCTCATGTACACTCAATTTGGAGCAAAAGTGCACTGCATGATATTAAAATTAATTGCTGAGAAAATTATTCGTGACAACAACCAGAAATATTTCGTTGTTGTGACGGATTCAATGTACTTATATATGTATACGTATATAGTTCTTTCTCCTTTGTAGTTGACGAGCCATACATTCGCTTGAACGGCTATCCGATTCACGATGTCAGCGAATGGCGAGATTTGAACGTAAAATTCGTTCTGCAAGTGTTTAGAGATTATCATTTGCTAAAAGACACCAAGGAGATTGATAGGGAGCAGTATTTAGCTGACATGTTTGAAGCCTGCGATACTGTGATGAAGTTTACGAAAACATTTGATTCAGATAATGATGGTCTGATTGAAAATAGTGGTATGCCCGATCAAACTTACGATACATGGGTCATGACAGGTGCAAGGTAAATTATTATTGCTATTCTCTAGTGCTGTTGATGGTTTGATTCGAAATTTCAAATGTTTGAGAATTCGAAGTATTTAAAGTCAAATTTAAATTCCAATTCGGAGTTCTGATTTCGAATACTAACATGTACGCATGCATATGGTATAAGTATTGTTATATATGTTTACACATACTGTGCTCTTTTTTATCTCAATAGAGGCTTTCAGTCGACTCTTGAACTTCCTCATCGATCTTGAGCATGCATCTGCTATGATCATGATGTATGAGGACGTTTTAGAATGTCTTAGGCGTTTCAAGGTCATTCTCCTCGGATTCTCTTCGAGGTAAAGGGAGTAAATCCAGGCCTCTCTCAAGATCACTTCATAAGCCAAGGTCACTCCCGATGTTTTTCCTCGGGGTAATATTTCAAGGGCGCTTTAGTCCAGCTCTTTAAAAAAGCGACGTTTGATAAAAGTGGGGGTGAGTTTCAATAAGTATTGTAATATGAAAGTTCACTTCAAGTTTAAGAATTAGTACAACATTTGTGGATATTAAGAAGAAAGAATAAATTGAAATGGTTTTTCAATAGTATGTAATATATATTAGCAAAGCGACAGTGACTAGCTTTAATACATAGCAAGCAGAAGAATTTATTAAAGGGAAAGAAGATGGATTAGTTATGGAGGGTAATGTGAGCGAGAATGAAGGGTGGGGAGGGACGTGAAGGGGATACGAAGGAGAAAATAGTGAGGATAGCATGTATTTTGATGCCGAAACCTAGATAGATAGAATTATATATTATTGCGCACAACTTACTTTTTTCCAAATGTTAAACAAAAAATAAAAATGAATTATTTTGAAGAAGAATTCATTTTTTGATATAAAAACTTTAAAAATTATTGTTCCGAAATAAATAGTAACAAACTTATCGTGATGTTTAGTTTCTACTAAAGATGCATTTTTGTTGTTTAATAAGTACGTCTAGTAGGCCTTTCCAACTCTCTGCGACTCCAAATAGCTTACATCTAAGTGTTAAAAAACTATTTGACTACCGTACAAACTTACTATAGCCTACTCTAATTAGATTTAGTGGATCGTAAACGTGTATTGTTTGGATATACGTAGAATCACAACTTAGCAATTAGGCAAATTTAGACTTAAGATTTATTACCTTATTCTATTTTATTACATATTAATTTTTTCTATTCGTTACAATCAAACTTCTCTAAAAATTGGAATTTCTAACGATACCCAGATTTAATAATTTATATTGCTGCACACATTTTAATCGGGTTGTAAATGATCCAGTGTAAGAATTTTTAATATTCAATGAATTCCTAAACAATTCTACTTGCTGGGGACAACAACATGTATAAATGATAGATATCTACAAATGTTCTCTGTCATTACGAAATTTAGATATTAAGATTCTACCCACAGTACAATTGCACTTTTAAGGTAAACTGCATTTTGCCTCACTTCGCTAGTTAACACGGAGTTGTGGTCAAAACAACGCTTATTTAAATAGTATTTAAGAAGTAGTATTCAAGTAGTACTGAAGAAGTATTTAAGAAGCAGTCTGCGCCAGATATGTAACATATAAACTCTCATTACGGTTAATTTGATGAAACGTTAAGTACGAAAGTGTTGCAATTCGCGAGTGTCAATTTTTTTCAATTTCACATTATAACTAATTCTTTGAACGTCGGAATAAGAAATGTTCCACCGATAAATCCATTGGAACTGTCAAAACATCCAGTCGCAACATGTATCTTTAACAGAAATCTAAAATTTTTTATTATAAACCACAAGACATATCAAAAATTAAACTAACTTTCAAAATGTTGGAAAATGTACTAAGTGCTCCATTAAGAATTGTAAATTTTGATTTTTTTTCTAAAAACATATACAATTCTTTCTGCTAATCCTGCTAATTTTATGTTAACCATTAAAAAAAAACTACTAATTTTCAAATTTCACCAATTTCGTAGGGCAAATGATAACGTCGATGACAGTAGTTATCCATACTGTTCGTAGATCCTGAACAAAAGTGGAATATTGTTAAAATTACAAACATTCTGTCATGGTAACTAAAAAGTTAAAGTTAAAGTAAGTTAAAGACTACGTAAATGTCATTAAATCAGAAAATTGTTTTGTTTCATTACACTTTTTCAGTAAGAGAAGTGTGTACAAGAAATTATAACAACTATAGTATAAACATTATACACTTTTTGTCATTCTTTATATTTAGTTACTAATAGTGTCATGTACTGTAATCCTACTGGTAAATTTGATTTATGTATCTGTTTAATTATCGATATTAAAAAAAAATGTATAAGTAAAATATTTTGTCAGTTTTACAAGACATTTTCTCTTCTCACAGTGTGATTAGTAATTTAATTAATTAAAATATGTTCTTATTAGTGCGTATTGCGGTGGACTTTGGTTGGTGGCGTTATTTGGCATGAGCACGATATGTAGTCAATTAAATAAAAAAGGCAAAAATCAAGAATATTCCCTAATGCTTCAAAAAGCACTTAAGTCTTTTAATAACAAATTGTGGAACGGTAAGTTCTACAAATTCGATTGCGAAAAAAAGAACGAAACTGTAATAATGGCTGACCAACTCTGCGGACATTGGTATCTGAGATGCAGCGGTTTTAACTATGAAGTACCTAAGTTTATTTCCTATAAATTTTGTTATTTACATTTCATAACCGTTACTTACAGACAATGCCTAAGTCTAACGTAACTAGTTCTTTGAAAACGATATTTCAACATAATGTGATGTTATTTGGTAATGGTAACATGGGTGCCGCCAACGGTTTTAATACATATGGTAAAGTAGAAGTATGCACTATACAGAGTGAAGAAGTTTGGACTGGTGTTACTTATGCTTTGGCATCTACGATGATATATGAGGTATTTTCAACAAAATATATAGTTTAGTTAGTAACATTTATATTTTAGGGAATGATCGAAGAGGCTTGGCGCACAGCTGGAAATATGCATTCAACCATGAAGAATAGACTAGGTCTATCCTTTGAAACACCAGAAGCACTGTATGAAAATAAATATTACAGAGGTCTTGGTTATATGAGACCTCTAAGTATTTGGTCTATTCAGCTGGCTATACAAAATTACAAGAAATGCCAAACATAAGTGATTAAGGAAATGAGAGTCATTCAATTTAGCAATTCCAAATAGACAAAATTTCTTAACTTCAGCCAATGTAAAATGAAGACGAATGTTTTTGTCTTAAGTTCAATTAATAAATAAAAGAATAAATTGAACATTTAGTATACACAATGTACTAAGTAAACAGTAATAGTTCTAACAGTTTTATTAGTTACAACCCAATACAGATAAAGAAATAAACATCTTCTAGATCATTTTTGAGAAAATAGAGAGTATCAATAACCTTCCAGATACGAACCGGAAAAATATGATTACGATGTTCTTGCTGCGCACGGAGGCCGACTATATGGTTGCATCACGGTAGAACCACCTATTGAAAATGAAAAAACATTTGCATGTGAATTTATTGGATACATGTTTTCACGAATATTGCAAAAAGCAGGAATGTTCTAAAATTGAAACTAATAATATTGTCAATTTTTTTTAATCTCAATGGTCACACATCATATAAAGTGAATTTCAACAATTCGGTAAGAGCAATGGAACATTTTGGACACGTCATCTCTGGAATTGTAAAATTGCATCTATTGCGTAGATAGTAGGGAGTTGAAAACAATTTTTAATTATTTTATGGAGTTGCATGAAATAAACGGCAATAATTGTTCAAAATGATGTATTTACTTTTTAGTCGAAATAGGTAGCGAACTTAATTTTTATCTTGTCATTCGTGTTGTCACCCGTTGTGTCAAAACAAAATACAATCACGGCAGCCATATCACCTCCTTCCCAGTAGAACATTTATAAAAAATATATGCAAAGAAAAAAATTAAAAATAATTCTGACAAGGGGCAATACGGATGGTGCGATTGCAAATTTAACGTTTTTTCGTAGTCCTAAAGTCGTAGTTGGCGTTGGTCTTTGCGTGACAGAGTCCTCTCATTTGTCGGGGAGCTGACTTGTAAACGCGAATTTTAAGTTACAATGCAATCTCTCGATCCTTCCATCTGAGGCGGAATGGTAAGCTATTGTTCTAATATGCTTTATTCCCAATGATTCGCAACAAGTTTTCAAATGGTCTTTCTCTGCCGGTGATGATCTCTTGAGGCTGTTACAGGTAAGATTGGTATAGCTTTCGGCCATCCCGAAAAGCAATCAATTATCACTAGAGAGGACAAAGGTGGATGAAATTATTTTCAGAGACTGCATAGACTCGTATTTTGTCGACTCTCGAGGACACCATTGGCAACACGAATCCATTCTCATGAGGCGAATAGACACGAGTCTATCTAGTCGCTACAAAAAAAGAATAATTCCATGTGCCTTTGTCATCTATAATTATCACTAATTGTCGACAGTGATTGTTCCGTCTGAAAAGTGTGTTCAAAGATCTTGCACTTTGGGTGAAGTGGTGTTTGATTCTTTTATTTAGGCTACCTCGCTAGCGTTATTCTGTGCTTTTGAGCGTGATTGAAGGTCCTTGTCATTCATATCACAATACTCTTCCAACACTTTTCACGTTAAATCGTAATATTCACATACAACAACAATGCGAATTTACTCAGTTGAGTTGTGGATCTATTCAATAACTACAAATTTACTTGTTTATTCATCCCATGTCTAGCTCCTTTTTTATATATTTTTTAGACTCTACTGAAGATAAAAATGTAAAAAAGACGATTTAATATAGTTATTCTTTTCATGTTTGTAGTTATTATTATACAAACTGCAACTATCTGGACGTCTACACTCGAAACATTTGTGATCTATACAGTGCGTTAATTCAACAATAAAAAGTAAATACGATGACATAATTTAGATACTACAGTTTTTTTTTACTTTAAATTTCATAAAAAAAATCAGCGCTATCTATGTTCAGCTCCTATCTTTTCTAAACTACAATATTACTATTAAAGACAATGAATTCATATACATATCTAAATTGCCATTCATAGTATCAAACTTCTTTCTTCCTAAAATAATACATAGTGCTTCCTCGCATGGAGTTAACAATAGATGTGATGGGCAACCAATTTTTCAGTTGTAATTCAATATTTGGGAAATAAGTCCTGGTCTGAAAGCTACCTTTATGTTTTTTTTTTTGAACTTCTGAAATCAAGTAAGCCTTTACTGTTGATCGAAAACTATTTTGATTTCAGATAAAGTACCTTTTCGTTCACCATACACCAGTAGTACCTGGTACCTAGTACCATACTAGGAAGAGTTGTGTAGAACAAAAGGTTGTAGAGTTATGTAAATTTTTAGAATAATCTACTTAGTATAATAGCATAACTTTTTATTCTGAGCAATACTTTCCTTAGACGTACTGTAAACGGAAAAAGTACATCACTTGAAACGAAGAAAGTGCTTGCTAAAAATAAGTTTCAAGCCAAGAAGGACTTATTTCTCATATCAGATTCCAACATAAGTTTCCACTCCATCCTTAACAATCATCAACTCTATTCGTAGACATACTGTCCATGTTTCAGTCATCACAAGTAATGTCACTACACCACTTTGGTTGTTTATTATTTCAAAATTATAAAAAAGACACGATGCGTGTCTAATATTTTGAAGATGATTAGCTGATTTGGTTATTTTAGAATGCTGAATATAGCAGAAAAACGAAAATGATTTAGATAAAACAAATATTTAATTAACGACTTCGTCATAAATATTCATTTCTTCTACAAAATAGACGCCTTTGTTATTTCCTTCTTTTTGAGAAGTAAACTTTGCATATCAGCTGTTTCATATCACAATATGTCAAAGAGATTTAGCCATTTCCAGTGTGAACACACATTTTGCGTTAAGACACAAGAAATCTTCCCAGATCTTCCAGGATAAAACTGAGCCATGTACTTTACAATAATATAATGACCATTTTTGATACGTTCTTGTTGTTTCATCATTATACTATCATACAGCTTTTTTCGTTTATTTCATTAATATATACCATACATCGAGACACTGTCACCTACCAGGACTAGTAAATGTGCCAGCATGTCTGTATATCGGGAACATATCCAGTACACATCACGCGCAAGGCAGAAAGCAATCCAGTCACCAGTCCAGTCCAGAGGCCAGTCCCAGTTTTGTGTTAGTTCATCTTGGGTCTCAACTCGAGTTAGTCGAACGTCGTGTCGAACGAACGGAAGCAAAAAAGGCAACCATTGCTTGAAAATGTAAAAAAGTAAGATAGCGTGTAAAGTTTGCATATAGCACACAAATCGAAAAAATGGTGTATCATCGGGAGAACAATTTATATTGGTTTTATTGTCCATGTTTCTCGAGTGTGGGTTGCAACTTTGCCTACTGACTAAAAAACCGTTTGACGACTTCTATAATTGTTAAAATACAATCAAAAGTTTGAATATGGCGTCATTTGCGCTTTCATGTCTTTTCAGTTTTTTTTTTATATTATATAGTTGGTATAAAGAAATATAGAGAAGTAGAGATGTAGAATAATGTAAAAAAAACAAAACACAAAACCTTATCAGTAGAGCTCCCCAACTGCGTGGCGCACCATAGGCGTTGATAAGGAACATAAGTAAAGTACATAAAAACAAAAGAAATAAAGAATTTTAAAACGCTTACTTTTGTAATTAGCCGTATCCAATATAGTGGGTGTTAATGCACAAGGAAAATAGTATTAGTCAGCACACGAGGAGGTAGGCACATTAAAACTGTTACCGTAAGCGCAATCCGATTTCTCAAACATCTGAAGCATTAGGAATGTTTCCACAGTCGTTTCTTTCAAGGATGTTCGTCGTTCTGAAAAAATGTTTTTATATCTTGAAAATGAACGCTCGACGTCTAATGATGTAATACACGCGTAATTAAAATAATCTTTGAATTTAGTCACCGGATCAGTAGAGTTACCTTTCCAAACTTGTCATAACCTGCTAAAGTTTGTATCTTTCTTCATAACACTTTCAAAATTTCTTGTAACGATATCATTTTTTTTTTGTTATTTATACAGTGTAGGAGTGTATTAACGTCATCTAATATTTGTACTGACTCCGTCAGGGACAGTGCACTATTTTGTAATTTATTTATTGCCTCAAGTACTTCTCTATAATTGTTGTAAACGGTTTGTAAATCTGCTTCAACGGAAGTATCTTGGAATTTATCCTGGCTTTCCTTAATAGCCGCAGATTCGTTGGGATTGAATTGTAAGACGACTGATTTTATTTGCCGGAAGTATTTAAAATAATAAAACGCTGCCTTCAGCCATGTCCCCCAACGCGTAAGAATCGGCTCTGGTGGTTCGGGAATACCGGGACACTGTTTATGAAATTCACTGGTACGTTTGGGAGATTTGAGAAACACTCGTTTCGTATTTGTTATTAATGCATTTACCTCAGGGAAATTTGCACGAATAGTTTCAGCCGCAATATGCAGAGCATGAAGTTTACAAGTAATATGTAACATCATTCCATAATGTTCTTGAAGAGAATGACCTACACAACGCATTGTCGCGGCACCATCGATCATGAAAATTAATACTGGAGTAGTGGCTATTTCAAATGTTTGTAAAGTATCAACGACTACGCTCTCGATAGCGTCGGCAGTACACGATTTTAGTCTTTTACTAGCTAATAAAATTCCCTTTGTAGGTTGACGAGGTTCCAGTATACGTACAATCACATTCAAAATAGAATGTTTTTTACGGTCTGTCGTTTCGTCAATACATAACCACAGTAGTTTATTTTTTATTGCAGATCTGATCCTGTTTTCAATTTCGGTACGTACACTTGGCACACATCTCCTTAAGCTTGTTTCCGACGGTAACTCAAAGTCTGGATTATATTTATTCCAAAATTCACGGAATGGTTTCTTCCTGAGTAAGGAAAACGGTAAATTACACGCAGTCAGCATATAAAATAAATCAATTATAAATTGAGTTGCCTCAGTCGGTGATACACCCAGTTTTTTATTTTTGTGTTGCTGACTATTTACATGTCTTCTACAACCATATTTATCATTGCACATCAGAGGTATATTACAAATTTTACATATAATCTTACTTCCATTATATATTAAGTCAGGAAATTCTCCATAGAACTTTTTCACTTTGTCGGCCTGTGGGCGTTTCTTACTACGCGCGTCCGCCATACCGTCACAACCCGATCGCATACGGTAATAAACTACCGAAATGCGATGCGAGTTATTTGCTTATATATTACATTACATATCCCCCCGGCCACGCCCGGCGGTACGCCTTCTGACTTGCCACGCACTTTGGGGAGCTCTACTTATCAGTAATAAATACGATTTTAACTGGGAACTACCATCCGGGACGCCGTTAAGCAACTATCTACCATCTGTGCGCGTAGATAACGAAGAGATCAAAGGCGTAGTTAAAAAAAATGATTGTGTTTAAGCGTGGAGGAAGCGATAGATAAAAAAAATATACTACTCCTTTAATCGAATTTTCTAATTTTTCGATGAAGATTTTACAATTCAATCTCGACGAAGCTACAGCTAATAGGGAAAGCCAAATAAAATTTTTAGATACTACCATTGATATAAGAAAGTTGTGCAAAAATTTGATTAACAAACTTTTTTTAATCAAAGTAAATTTTCCAACCCGAGGACAAAGCATGGCACGAACGTTTGGGTGTTTTCCGCTGCTCTTGAAATATTAACTTGCTATTTACCAAATAGTGTTAGTGTGTAGCGAACAAGTACTTATTATTTGATAAATTTCTCGTTTTGCATATTTGTTAAAAGCAAATACTGTATGTGTGGTACCGTCGTAATAGTTGTTAATGAAATCTACTGTAGATTACCAAGCGTGCGCCATCTATAAACCAAGTAATAAATTTCTGGTTCTTCCTTGGTCCTCTGTGTCAAATTTAATAAAATGCCATCTGTTTTTTTTTTTTAAGAGAGTAGTTGTGGCTGATTTCACTTCAGTATATTTAATTAAATGCAGAAGACGTATTGCTTTCATCGCTGTCATGGTTGTCTAGGCAAACATCGTATTTTTTTTTTAACGTGAAGTGATTATTTTGACAAACATTTTGATTTAACTATGAAGAACATTTTAAAATCTGGAGTAATAAAATAACTTGTCATGTAAATGAAGTGCAATTTTTTTACTATATAAATTAAGCGTTTCCTTACACGTCATGTGAATTATAATATATACCTAGCGATTATTGATAAGAAGCTTATCACCCGTTCTTTAAATATTCAAATATAAAAGTGACAATATGTTATTAAGTATACCACTACTTTCATGACAAACAATAATAATTAGTTATTAAAAAATGTTTTGTGTCAATAATTTGTTACTAAAATGTTTATCTTACTTGTTTACCTTGCTTGCTTTATCATCATTTTGTTCCATGGATGAATTTAAACCCATGTCTAGGACTGAACGTCTTAAGTTAAGGTATACGAAACTATTATGAAATACAAAGTGACATATGTACATGGATTTTTTGCAGGGAAGAAGCTAGGGATATGTTTTATCATGCATACCATGCGTACATGGAAAATGCCTATCCTGCTGATGAATTAATGCCATTGAGTTGTTCAGGAAGGTATAGAGGTCTAACACCGAATCGTGGAGATATCGATGATTCTTTAGGAAAGTAAGTATGTTATTTATAACACAGTTCAGAATAAGTTAAACTTAATTGATTTCAGCTTTTCATTAACACTTATTGATACTTTGGATACTTTAGTTATACTGGGTGATCTTGAAGAATTTGAATATGCAATAAAATTGGTAGTAAGAGATGTGTCTTTTGATAACGATGTTGTGGTATCAGTTTTTGAAACAAATATCAGAGTTCTTGGGTAAGTGGATTACTACGGAATTAATTGTATAGCTAACAAATATGATAAACATACTTCAGTGAGGAAATCACTCAAAATATATGATAGCACATGCGAATTTATTAAACTAGAGCAGCGAAAGAGTTAAAATTTTATTATTTCACAATTTTACTCTTTTGGTAAAAATACACTTTCCTGAATATTAAAAACATTAGTTTAAGAAATAACATTTATTCTGTGTAAAATAATACAAGCGTACTGTTTCTTAAATACTTATGTTAAATAGCTAATTTATTGTATTCGTAGTGCGTTTAGCTATTATTTCAAAATTTCAAAATAGTGGGACACAGTGTCACTCACAGATTGAATCTAATTTTACAAAAACAGCTATTCTGTATCTTTATTTATGCTACACTAAATTAGTATCTCGTACATTACCCTGTGCACGTTTATTTCGAAAAAGTTACAGTTCAGGTTTTTGGGGCCAGTGCCACCATGTGACATATCTTTTCAATAGCGTAGTGCTTTCCATAATATAGCTTACATGTCAAATATAATACTGGCTATGTATGAAATTAAAAGAAGAAACGGTTTGAAATAAATTATTTCAAAATACAACGGATATTTACCCAGAACATTTGATATTACATATGAAAAACAAACAAAAAAATGATTTCAAATAGTTACATTGCTGTATCAATTTTAATTTAAACGGGTAAATAAGAAGCAGTTCATGTTTTATACCTGAACTTTTCTGATACTACTTCGTAAAGTGATGATTTGCATTCCTTAAAAATAATGGTCAAATATCCAAAACACAATAAATGAAATCGTGTCGTCATTATTTGCCCGAGTGGGACAGTTGTTTAATTTGGGATTTACAACTGAATGGCTATAATTTATTCACCTCTACAGCAAATCATTGTAGTGGTGAAGCCTTTATCATTTCAAAACGACGTTAAGATAGATGTTGCCTTTTTAGCACGACAGTGTTTGTGTTGTTGAATGTTCGTCGTGTATAAAAACACTTGCGTGATGCGAGTACCATTTAGAGCGAGGCAAAATTTAACTATAATAGAAAGTTGGCCAAATGTTTGGATCGTTTTAAATACCTGATGCCGGTACTTGGATACTTATTCCAAATCAGAATGCCAATGTAGTCGAATTTAATGTTGGCTTTTTTTATTTCAAACGGAACAGCCTATTTATTATTGAGGATTGCAAAAGAACTTTATTTTTGGGAGTCCAACGATATCGAACCAACCTTTTCATGTTTAATAGTTATTATGTTGGTAAACGGGAAACTACATTCCATTATTTTACTTTAGCGATTAGAATTTATTCTCTAGATGCATAAATATTGATGATGGCTGATTGAATAGAAATGTTGATAATCATTAGTTTTTATCATGATGGAAAGACTACCGACATGATTTTACGCATGTTGCAATGAAGCGTTTAGCACAAATCAATCTAACTACTGAAAGATCGTTGTTAAATGTAGTGGCGCCACTTCGAAACAGAAAGAAGTGAGAATATGTATACCATTTTTCCGTGGTTGTTGTCTACTTGTTATTTAATATTAAGAAATTTCTGGTTAATACATATGTAACTTATAATTGAGTATTTTAGTTATGTGTTCATGCCTAAAATCATGTTGATAATGTAAAATCGATCAAAGTTATCTTTCTTGTCAGCAATTTTATTACAAATTAAAAGGAATTATTTTTTTCGAATAGCTGTCTCAACAGACGTAAATAGTACAAACTGCAAGTTTGGAGAAAAAAAGCACGCATAAAATATTTGCTTTAAAAAAATCACATATTTCTAACGTAATATTTTATTTTTAAAGTAACTAGTACACATCGTATAAGTTGCTCTGTAGGATTTTGAAGAATCCTAAATATATGGAATATTAATTATTTAAAAAATTGGCTTTAAGTTACACCATTCAACATGCATATTAATCAAATAAAACGTATTTGTTCACAATAATTATAAACACGTTTGTTTTATTGATACCACTGGCCAACAAATTACATAAGTTAGATAGATAAATAGATAAGTTTGTTTCTTAATTTATTTCTTATTTATATTAATAAATATTGGTTTATGCTTTGCTCAACAGGATAAGTAAATATGCCGAAAAAGTATTAATTATTATTCAAGCAACAAACTACCAATATTGAAGTTTGCAAGCATTATGATAGTATACAAAAGAGCGAGTTCCTCAAGACTTGGTTTTGTCGCACGAGTCCAAGTTTAGAAAACGAGACGCGCTATCAGCGAGTTTTCTAAAGAACAAGTGCAACAACAAGTTTGCATATGGAACGAGTTCTTTATACTATTTTTTCTATTTTGCGTTTTATGTCAATTCGACCAATGTTAAGAAGAAAATAGAAAAAAATATATTTTAGACAAGTAAATAAGTAACCTCGTCTACCAGAAAACTTGCAAATTGTTTTAAAATACAGGACTTCTACAATTCGTTCCCCCGCAGCCATTCGTACAGCATTTTCCGTTACCCGGGCAACTAATATCTAACCCGCACAAAGGGGCGCAAACTTCCATTTCTTGTCTGGCACTTGGTGGATATGATTCAGGTTTTTTGACTAACCGTTGTTACTACACTGACCAACAAATTTCAACTTTTGATTTTGCCATAAAATAATTTATACTAATTTCAATAGAAAACATATAAACATTTATTTTAATAAAAGGTAGAAGGTCAAGTTCGCTCGATTTTTTTTATATTACAATGAAAAGGTTTTTTTTAGATTAGATCATAATTTAATGTATATTTCAAATTATTATAATTAGAAATGTGAAGTAATACTGCTCCGTCTCTTATAAACAATGCTGTAGATATTGTTTCTCTTCTCTCTAGATCTAGAGATCTAGATCTCTTCTTAACATCCAACAATAATCTGCTAACATAACAGAATTCCATTTCCCCTGATACCGTTTTTCCATTCCTATGATGTCTTGGTGGAAGCGCCCACCGTGTCATCGCTAGCGTTGTCCATATTTTCCGGGCAAAAATCCAAGCGAGAATGTAGAATGTACACTTTAAGGGACATATTACAGCCAGCAGCGTGAAATGCTTGTAACATATCCATTACTAAATTTTTATAGTTGTCAGCTTTTTTGTTTCCCAAGAAATTTGTGAAAACTTGTACCATAGAGAGCCAATTTGTTTTTTCCTTCGCTGTTAATTTGGTTTCAAAGATTTATACCAATAAAAGTACCTTCTTTCAGTTTCCCTTGTGTTCATTTTGGAAACTTTTCACGAAGGTATTTATAACCACCTTCGAGATCCAGTGTCTTTACAAAGTTTTTCACGAACCAAAGTTTCACGGGGAGAGGTGGTATTATGATCTTTTCTTTTTCTACTAGAGGCTGATGTTGTGCATTGTCTCTTTCCTGGTATAAACTGTTGTCGTAGTGGCCACTCTTGCTTATGGTAATGTTTTTCCCGTCACATTTGCAACAAGTCTCGACCTACATTTTCTCTGTAACCAGAGCTAAGCTATGTTGTCGCTTTTCGAATCATTTTTACTTTATATATGCTGTTCTGTTACTAACTTAGGGTAAAAACCTTGTTGATCAGTGTACTTATAAAATGAATATGATGATAATGAAGGGTTATCGAAAATTGTCTTTTTCAAGATACCCGAGTACGCATTAATCCAAAAATTACACAAGACATTCGTTCATTTTTCATTTATGACACACTAACGGGACAAAAATATTTCGACCTTTTGCTTAACCGAGTTTTCCTATTGGCGAGAATGAAAAATTATTTGTAAATATTTAGATTTCAACACGTGGCATCTTCTCATTGTTTCAACAATTTTGAACTATTCTCAAATCGATAGCGGGCACGGTCTCTAGATATAAATTAAGGTGACTTTTTTGTTTGATGCGATTTAGAATATATGATTATACTAGATACAAAATCGGAAGACGGAATAATTGATGATATACTAATTGTAGGCGAGAAAACTTTTGAAAATCTAATTTTTGCTTGCATATTGTTCACAAATGAACAGGTATTGACAAATGAACAGGTTTTTGAATATCTATCAATTGACTTTGTCTTTTGTTTTCATTTTCTTTTTGTTAATAATGAAATATGACTAAAATTTAATTGAATATTTTTTTCACTCTAGAACATAGGCTACTAAATCTTATAAAATTCCTTTATGAGTTTTAACTTGGTTATTAAAGCCAATCACCATCACACTTTTAATCGCTCCTTTTCCACTAATTAAGCTATTTTTTTATATCTAGATGTCTAGTGGTGTAAATTGTTTAAAATATTAAACTATGTCATTCTAATACTAGTAACTAATAGTTGTGGAATACAATTTCCTCGCCTACATAATAACTTAATTTTAAAACTACGGTTCTAATTAAATGTATCAATTTAAAGAAACCAGACCATTTACTGCTAAATCGTCTTTTTATTTATCATTTCAGTCAGCGCAATCAATCGATTGAAAAGTTAGTTGATTATACTCAACATTGAGTTACTAAAAAATCCTAAAGTTTTATTAAACAAATATAGGAAGACTTGTAAGGAACCGCCACTATCCATTTAGGCTGCATATCCCTATAAGCACCAGGTATGACAAACTATTTCAGAAATTCTCGTGATACGAATAAACACGAGTCTCTCTAGTTTCTGCTAATTTCGTGAAGCGCATGGAAAGTGGCGAACTTTATGATGATTAAAACTAGCAGTCTATCCTTTTTGCCGGAGCGGTTTTTTTTTTAATACGATTTTTGGAGTACTAAATTTTTACATATGCAATCACTTTATATAATTTCAAAAATCTATCCGAGTTAGTTTTGTGATGCCATTTTTTATTTCATATCTTCCCTATAGAGGAATATTATCTGCCCACATCTTAGCCGAATACCTACAACAAAATGCTGGAATTTTGTCATGGTATAAAGGGGAATTATTACATCTGGCTAAAGATCTTGGTTACAGACTACTCCCAGCTTTCAATACTACAACCGGAATACCATTTTCTAGAGTAAATATACTTTAGCCAGCTTTTAGTATTGCTTAATTCATATTTATAATTTTAGATCAACTTAAAATACGGCGTGAAAAGCGATCGTCTAGAATCATCCAGAGAAACTTGTACGGCTTGTGCTGGATCAATTATTTTAGAAATGGCTGCGCTTTCGAGGTTGACTGGTGAAGTTGTGTTTGAAGAGAAAGCGCATAGAGCAATGGACGAATTGTGGAAAATGAGACATAGGAGTTCCGATTTAATGGGAACCGTTTTAAATGTGCATTCTGGCGATTGGATTAGAAGAGATTCAGGAGTAGGCGCTGGAATAGACTCGTATTATGAGTATTGTTTGAAGGCGTACATACTTTTGGGAGATGATCGTTATCTTAACCGGTTTGTATTGCGTATTTTTTTTTTTACATTTTTCTGTATACCACAGGATTTTTTTATTAATCAATGTAGGTACATTTTTTACTTCGCCATTTGTTTGTGCTTAGTAAATTATATCAAACGATATACACACAAAATAATCACGTGATTATTTTTAAGAAATATCAATGGAAAAAGGTGCTTGGTTTTTTAATTTTCTTTTGACTTTATTATTATTTTTTTTAACAATTAATTTTGATGTCGATATAACTCCCCGTGTTATTGGTGGATTTATTCACGACAAAAGTAATGCGAGGACAGATAGCACAAGCCAACGGACAAGTTTCTGTGCATCGGGCGCCATCAGCGTCACTTCGACTGTGCTCCGCTATTTGTCTCGCTTGTTCTTGAAAAGACATCTAAAATAGAAAATGAAGAAAGCAATGCGAATGAGAAGTAAAAGGATGAGATATAGAAAAAATTATAGACAAACATCATGCAAATTTTGGTTAAAAAATTTAGTGAAAAATAATGCAATCTTTAAAGTGAGTAGTAAGGAGACTACAGCGATTTTTAATTTCTATTAAATATACACTTACATTTATGTTACTGCTAGCTAGAAATATATTTCCGCTTTAATATGCTTGTTTGTATATAATAGTAATAATAATAATAGTACTTTCTATTTTCTCCATCAAATACAAATAATACGCGTAATGCCAAAAGAATTTATACTAAGCTTAAAATTACAAAATATCTGTGTTGCCTTAAATGAAAGTAGCTTACAAAATATTGTTAATTAAAATACTAAATATGTTACTCAAGTGATATTCAAGAAAATTCTGGCGGGGTTCAGGTTGTTTTTAAACCAGTAACATCGGATTTTCCACTTAACCTGCCTGCAAGCTAAATTAAAATTAAAGAGAGAATATAGGTACCTGTAGTACCTATGCATTGAAACGCATATGCATCTACATACCTATAAGCATGTATTGTTACATATTTAAATGGACAACACTTCCCTGTCGCCTCGAAAGTAACATACGAAAGAAATTCTTTTCACTCGTTCGAAAATTAGAAATCGCTGAAATTTTTGACTTGGATGTTCAACAATTAATGAATTAACAAATTTTTTAATTCATTAATTTTTATTAAAATACTCAACTTGTTACATCAATAATTTCAATTGCTTATACGCTTTTATTTACATTTTCACTAGTGTGAATGTTATCGCAAGCGGTATACTTTATTTGGACTCAAGAATGTTTAACAATATGGCAATTGATTAAATTGGAATTTCTATTCAATTACAATTTAATCAAATCATTGTAAAGCAACGAAGATGTATGAAGAAATATGATAGTTATCAAATGTTTATACACATAAATAGAAATATGAGTTGTAAACATTGCTTTTGAGACACACTGTATAACATGTTAGTTAACAAAAATACTTAATAGAGTAAAAATTCTCATCGATTGCTACTTTTTAGGTTTAATCGTCATTATAACGCTGTCATGAAGTACATTTCTCAGGGCCCAATGCTTTTAGATGTACATATGCATCGTCCTCATACGAATTCTAGAAATTATATGGATGCTCTGTTGGCTTTTTGGCCTGGGCTTCAAGTGCTTAAAGGTGATATAAAACCAGCCGTTGAAACGCATGAAATGCTTTATCAAGTTATGCAAAGACATAAATTCATACCAGAAGCATTTACCACTGATTTCCAAGTTCATTGGGGTAATCACCCTTTAAGGCCAGAATTCCTAGAATCAACATATTTCTTATATAGCGCAACGAACGATCCGTACTATTTAGAAGTTGGCAAAAACGTATTGAAAAGTTTACAAAGATATGCAAGAGTGCCTTGTGGTTATGCTGCTGTGAATGATGTTCGTACTGGTAGACAAGAGGATAGAATGGACTCTTTTGTGTTAGCTGAAACGCTTAAATATCTTTACTTGTTGTTTGCTGATCCTGAAGATTTAATACTGAATTTAGATGAATTTATATTTACAACCGAGGGTCACTTATTGCCTTTAACGTTGGCGAATTACAAGAATCATACAGCTATTGAAGAGGATCTGGACGATTACGAATTTGCAAGAGTCTGTCCGAATTCCTTAAGTTTATTTCCTGAATCTGTTAGAAAACCTTTAAGAAATATGGTGGACGGTATGTGTCCCAGAAGAATGGGTAAGCGCAGATTAACTGCTCAAGAATTTTCCGCATCCAATGTAAATCATTTGAAAATGATTAAAGATATGGGTGTAAGCATTATTGCTTTGAATGATGGACGTGTGCAACTTCTCCACACTTTTTCAGCAGTAAGTATATTAAATCTATCGGATTCTCCACTTTTTTTTTGTACTTTATCCAATTAAGTCTATTGAATTAGTAAACCTGCAGAAACGGGTGAGTACTCATTGACGGCGATGATATATTTTGAAAGCATTTATTAAATGCGAAATATGATTTTTGATCTGCTTTTACTTTTCCTTTTTTTATATCGTACTATTTACGTAGTACAATATTACAGAAGGCAAACGTGGAAACGATAATAGAAACTATGGTACTTCTGGGAAATTCAATATATCGATAACCCAACTTGTAATGTTGGTTACAGGGTTCAAACATGGGTAAAGCTGGAAAGTTACTAAAACAATGCATGTCATCTTGTAGCTAAATTTACTGGAAACAGTTGTCAGTATCAAGTAGATCAATTCATAATTTTTATTCAATCTAAAAAACGCATTTGTGAGTTTAAACAGGTTTGCTTGAGCATTCCTCAGCCACCACAGTCGGTATTGATGAGATAGGGAACGCGGCTTAATTAATACGCTATTTCAGTAAGCCAGCGGCTGGTTTCAAATACCATACTCAAATAAAGTAAAATTGCGAAGATTATTCCAATTCTTTGAGATAATATATCCAGATTAGAGAACACCAAAGTTTCTTTACATGAAGCGCTAAATATAGTGGATGATCTTAAGGCTTCGTTAGGAAATCTAGCAGATATTGTAGGAAAGTTAACAATCGATCAATTATGTAGGGTTATAAATAAGAATTCCCCTTTTCAAACTACAGCGTGGATAGACAATTGTTCAAGTGAAAACCAAGGGTGCTATCGCAAACTATCAAACACAAATCAACAAATCAAACTAAAATAGTAAGTCATTACATATTAATATTGACAGTTTCTGCAGGCTTATGAATTAATTTAACAACAAAACAACCTAAGCAATAATCAAGTATGAAATTAAATGTGTTGGGGTTGAGTGAGACGTGAGGCCCAATGTCCATAAAATATTGATATGTAATGGATCGTCTTTTGGTATCAATAGGACAACTTAGCGAAGAAGCCCTAAAAGCGGGACGTAAGAAATGTAGATAATGTTTGTGCGAGCAGAAAAAAAATATGAAAGAGCTTCTTCATACGCTACTTATATTTTCCTCGGCCCAAGAGAAAATTAAGCTCTCTACCAAAAGAAGTGTTAGAAATGCATAAAAACATAAGAATTTCACTCACTTAACCGACTACGTAGTCGATGCAACTGATAAGTAGAGATGACAAAGGCAAGTGGTATTATTCCTTTTTGACAAAACACAAGTCTGTTTAGTCTCTGTAAGAAAGTAATAATTTCATCCGCCTTTGTCCTCTCTACTAATGATACAGAATTAAATGTTTAATTCTTTTTTAAATAAAAGTTCATATTTTGTTTTTTATCAGTTTCTAATAATTTTGAAAAATAATCATCTAAGACATTGATCACTGCGCATGCGTGAATGCAACATGCACTTCACATACGCGAGAATTTTGAAGGAAAACATCGAATTTTCTGAATTTGTTAGAAGTAAAATTAAATACTCATGGTCTATCCCTACTTCCGAGAAAAAATATTATTTACAAGTACCTATTTCTACCGCCTACATACGACGACAAGTCTAGCATAACATATAGATGAAACCGGCCGTAGAATTAGAAAACTTGAAGTTGATTAAGCATGTAACTTCGCTATGGGAACTAGACGTGTAGAGAATGTTAATTTATTTCTAAGTTTGGAGCGAATATAGGACGGTTGGAATAGCCTTTCTATTTCCGCGTAAATATATATATATATATATATATATATATATTTACAATCATCTAATTGCCAAATCAAACAGTTTCGAACACTAATCTTGTCGTTTTTCTCGAAACCTTCGTTTTTTTTATCTTCATTATAGTTACCAGATATTCTTGGTTTTATCTATTAGTTTCGCATTTTTACATTGTCTACATTGTTGAAGTGTGAATCAGTAGTTTACCTATTGTTTGTACACCACCGATTATGGCAAATTACGGTTAGAGTCAACTCTGCTTACTCCCACTGTAGAAGGGATGTAATCCAAACACACCCATTTTGGGTCACGTGTCAATGTAAACGATTGCTTCAACTACTTCCACTTCTTTGTTTAGCTGTAGTTAGTAGTAATGAATTTTATGTAAATTTTATTTTCTATTAAATTCTATTTTAGTAGTTTTAATATTTTTGGTAACTACCAAATTACAAATCCATTACTTGTTGTTTTCACTTGACTACAAAGAAATACTAATACATAATTAAACTGGTTAAAAAAATTCATAATACTACGATACAATACAATCGATGTTTGATTCTATGGTGCATTATCGTAATTTACCATGTTATATACCGATTGATATAAGTATTGCTTAACCTTTTCTAGGCTCGGTCGCCAGCAGATGCCGAGGAAGGTCTTCTCTTCATGCAGGAAATGGTTGAACTCTCCAAAATCCCACAGCAACAAACTGATGCGGCTCCACAAGCTGTATCGTTTCCCATGAAATATAACAATGGTGAAATTCAAACAATTACGATGCCTGCAGGTCCATCTCATTTTGGTAAAAATCTTAAAGGTAGCGATAAGGTTACAGCAAAAACGATTATTATTCGTCCTTTCCGTGCTTGCACCGATCTTCCACAAAGCGATAAAATAAAGGGAAAGATAGCTATAATGGAAAGAGGCGATTGCATGTTTGTTGAAAAGGCAAGGCGGGTCCAAAAAGCAGGAGCAGTAGGTGCAATTATTATAGATAATGCAAGGGGAAGCAGTGTAGAATCGTCTCCGTTATTTTCTATGTCGGGTGATGGGACAGATGATATAAAAATTCCAACAGTGTTTCTTTTTTCCCAAGATGCATCAAAACTTTTACTGACATTGTCTAAAGATCCTTTTATTCAAGTAACAATTAGTGAATGGAAGAGTGATACGGAAGTGTGGCCGCCAATCGAGGAGGAATCGGTATTCCAGAAACTAAAACTATCCGTCCAAGAATTCTTAAATAAGCACACTGGAATAGCGTTCACAAAAACGATAGTTGTGGGTAGTTTTCAAGCAGATATCGGGATAGACAAAATAAGAATAACTTACGAAAAAGCGGAAAACGAAGAACTCCCAACAGAGGACGTTACTAATTACCAATGGAGCCAAATTCGTAAAGGCTTACTAAATTCAATAGTAAATTCTGATACTCACGAACTATTTGTTCCAATAAATATTCTTAGAATTTATTATCAAACATTAAGTGGTGCTACTAACGAAGACTTAAAAGATCATGATATATTCAAACAAACTGAGTGGCTATTAAGAGAACTCAGTATCGAATATCATCGGAAAGATGATGATATAATAAAAGAAAATTCCGATTTAACGAATTTTATGCCAGATAGTGAAATTGGCGCAGATATATCGGAAAAATTGGAAAAGAGTAGAAAGAAAATTGAGAGGTTAAACACAATATTTCAAGCCTTAAATCAAATAGAAAAAGACGTTATCGATGAATTAAAAAAGAAAAATAATGATGATTTAGTAGTAACCGACGAATCGGGTAAAAATTTAGACAAAGTAATAATAACTCAAGAAAGCTTGGATAGCCCTAGCCAAAGTGGAAAAAGACTAGATATTAAAAAAGACGAATTATGATTGTTGTAATTCTCTTAAAATTAAAAAGAGTGGTTTTTGGTAAAATGTGTACTTCCATTAGAATTCCGCAACTTCATAGCTAGGACCAAATTATTTGAAAAGGTATTGATTGAAGTTTATACTTACTGAAAAAAGTTCAAACTATTGATTTATGAAATGTGATATATATTATTATAAAGCATTTGTCTGTGAAATGATTTCCTGTAATATAATTTGATTATTTACTTGTAAGCATATACGGGATTAATAGTTTCTATATAAAGAGGATCGTTATTACAACTAGTTTATTTGAATGTACTTTCATATCTTACATATTGCAAATTTTAATTAGTCTACGATCCCAATTCAGTTAATTTCTTACAGATTGTTAGTAACTTTTAGTTTTTAGACATTTTTATACTTCCCTCAAAGAATTTCTTATTTTGTGTACTTCAAACATATCTTAAATGGGTAATTTATTCCCCTTGCACATGTATGATACTGTTTTAATTTGCTAATTCTTGAATTTTGTATATTGTACAGTGTATATATCAAACAATGTATATTTAATGTATTTATACAAAATTTGTGTAAAATAAGTAAAATATATTTCAATATTTTTATATTGGTACAATAAGAATATTGTTAAGTGTAAAAAAATAAACCTTTATTACTAAATCTGTTTATTGTTATTTATCGTTTCAAACGTAATTTTTATTAGTAGCATTTTTCAGTTTTTCACAGTGAGCGCATGCTTAATTTAAATAGAATACTATATTATTTTCCGATTCTACGACGAGAAATAACTACACCCTATGTTTACTCTGAACATTAATATTGCTAGAAAGCTTTTTTTAAATAGTGGCCGTACATACGGTTGTAGTAGATGTGCGCATTAATTTTTCAAAATGAAGTTAGAAAGAAGTGTCGGAATACTCTAAACAATGTCATGATAAAGTAGTTTTATCAAATGCGCAGCTGCTTATTATAATATTGTTTGCTTAACATTAACCATATGATCTGAATTTCTTAAATGGCATCCTATACTTTTGGTTTCACTAGCCGGTATTTTATAAAAAATGTTCAATTCTAAAAATGCTATTTCAATTTTTTTTTACATCTATTAACTTCTAGTTCGCAATAATATAATGACTATACAAATCAAATGAAGTCAGTAGAATATAAGTCAGATTTTTCTATTTTCTAAACATTTGGAAAATCAAAAGAATAACGAAATAACGCACGGCGTTGGATCTTGCCTATTCTACTTTGCGTTTACATAGGGTAGTGCGAAATTAGTATAAAACAACAGTACTAATGATTCGCATGTCATCACAACCTAACCGATAATTGTCTCCTATTATTAACATTGTTTTCGTACTGAACGGAATTGCATAAGAATGTTAAATGGCATGTTAACTAATTAATTAATTTCACTTGAAATCGACTCTGTAGTATTAGTAAACTCTGTATAGTAAACGGAGCCAAAAGTTCTTAAGCCAACAAGATACTTCAGAATGTAATGACGAAATTCACGTAAAATTTCAAGTATTACATACTAATTTGGATACAAAAATCCTCAATTACCCCTTACAAGTATTCATATTTACGCTGTTCTTTTTTGTCTTAATCTTATTTTTCTGAAGCAAACATACAAGGGGAGAAATGAGAACGGGCAGGTGTCTACCCTTGCTCCTATCTTGCTACGCCCTCGGTAGTAGCTATAGAAACGCTCACATGGCAGGTACTGGACTAGGTACCACTATTATTATTATTTCCTACCGTTTGTATAAACGCACTTTTTGTAATTTTTTAACTGTTTGTGTAAGCGCAACATGATTTGTAATAGGAGAAGATAAAGAATTACTAGCATATTTGTTTATTTATATTCTAGACAACAATAGTATATATTATATAAATGTCTATAATATACTATACTGATATTTCTCCTTAATGGTGCGTCAACATCTCTAAGAATATTATAAATATATGTAATTTCAATTGGTGCTGCATCTATAGTAACATTACTGAAATTTTGAGAGGTAATATTATGGTATATTTGAATGGTATATTTTCAAATATAAGGTATATTTGAAAATATTAGCAGCAGTGGTGGGCGTTGACGCAAATAATGATTCAACTTTTTCGTGTATCCTCTTGCATTGTACTACACAACGGAGATGCATGGGAGAGTTAAACTGTCGTACACGGTCCTTCGTTACATTATCACCTACTGCCGCTGTATATACATGTTATACGAACGTTACTTTGTAAAGTAGATTTTAATCGGATGGACGTCTTTAATGTCAAATTTAATTTAAAAAAGTTTACTTCACAGCAATAATTACGAACTAATGGTTTCAAGAATATATTTTGCCAGCAAATATTTTTAAAGGTTTACATCTATAAAAATAGGGATGTAAAAAATTGCTATGAAATGTGGTATGTACGAAACATGCAATCCATTATGATTTACAGCTGTTGACATGGGCTGTAAATAAGTTTCTCATATCAGATAAAGCATCCTGCAACTTCTTGGCAAATCTGTGGCAGTCCTGGAAGGATAAATTTATATATAATATATAAATACCAATGATTTTTCTCAAAAACATATAGTATATACAGAAAAAATTGTCATACAGTGTTTCTGTATAACAAAATTTATAATTGAAACGCTTTTTTGAAGGTAAACTTGTTATCACTAGTTTTTCTAAATACAACTTGCAGATATTGAGATGCATCATAACTTCGACATTTGATATTTCTATAAGTATAGAAATACAATAGAATTGTTTATTAACAGTAAACGGTTGCTCTTCCTTAAAAAATTCTGGAGCAGTTGTAAGACGTTAGCATTTCTCATTCGGACTGCACATATCTATAAGCTTTTTTTTTCTAGAACCTAAATTCAAAAACATCCTATGCACGTATAAAATGTCCTTCCCGCCGGGTTTTTGAAGTTGGCTTCCGCACTTTTTTTTTAAATTTCGAAAACGTCCACGTTTTGTGTCCCCTTGTGTTGTTATGTGCCGTAAACATGTTATTTTGTGTTCATCTCGTTTTCCTTCTAGATGCTCCCGCACTCTTGCTTGTTCAAAATTTTACTAGACCATCATTTTGTTCTGATATATGCCGTAAAAATTTTATGTTGTGCTTACCTGCTTCCCGAGATAATCGAGAAAGGACTAGACAGATGATTTATTCCGCAGTTACAGCACTAATTTTTCATGAATGAAATTTCAACGATTTCAATGCTTGTCATTTAATAACGCTCGCACCAATTTTTCGGCTGCTAAAAATTTAATAATGCCATCGTTTTGTACTCGCTTTATTCCGATTTATGTCGCAAAAATTTCGTGTTGTGCCTCTACTGTTGTTGAGGTACTTAAGAAGAAGGGTTGGTGCGGATTCATGCCGTAAAAAAGTCCTTTTGTACTCTTACCATTCTTGAGATGTTCGAGAATGAGAATGCCGACCCTTATTTAACAGCGCCCACGCCTATATTTTAGGTTTTGAAAACTTGACAACGGCTACTTGTATGCTGACTTGTGTTGCGAAAATTTTGTTTAGTGCATAAACCGTGTGTGAAATATTTGAGAATGAACATTAGTGTGGTCCCATATTTAACAGGATCCTCACTAATTTGTCAGTTTTTGAATACTTGAGAGTACTACATGCGGTTAAGCATGCAACATGTATAATAAAAATATTTATTACATAATGTACATAATCTTCTGACATTACAAATTTTATACCTTTATATTCTTCTAGTTACTTGACATTTTTCAGAATATCTCGAGGGAGATATGAACACAAAAGTCATTGGTGAATTTTCAAAAGCTGAAAAATTGGTACGAGTTCTGTTCAATAAGGGTTCGCACCAATTCTCATTCTCAAATAAAACGGTGCAAGAACAAAATGAATTTTTTACGGCACAACTAAACGCACAAAATGTTGCCAATATCAACCGAGAATTGATGTGGGTGCTATTGAATAACCATCCACATTCTCAAAAATCTTAAAAACGGAATGAGCACAAAACAACATTTTTATTGCACAACTAAATTCCAAGGAGTTGATTCGCGCTATTGTTCTCATTGCGGTAAGGTATGCGAATGGAAGTAAAACAGAGCCAGCTTTATATATTTTGTGGAGGGAACTATAAAGCAAGATGAAAGCGGATAGGCTAGATACAAAATAAACTAATTAGCACTGCAAATACAAGAAATGAGAACGATTATACAGGGAAACGAAGATAAGAAAGAAAATACAGAACTGAGAAGATACTTAAAAGAAATTAGCAAAATAAAAGCTCTAATGAAAGACAAAAGAAAAAAAAAGCATGTTCTAGTACGAGGGCTGAGAAAAATATAGACATGAACTAAAAGAAGAAATTAAGGAGTTTACAGAAGTAAATATGGAAATTGGCGCTGTAATAAAGACAACAAAAAAAATCGAAAGAGAACATGTTTGATACAGAAATACACAAATGAGAATGAGAGAAATGGAAAAGTCTATACTTATGAGAAGATTGTTTGAACAGGAAAAGAAATAAAAAAAAATGGTAGTGATCAAAACAAGCAAAGAGTTAGAAACAGGAAAGCAGGTTAAAATAGATTATCAGAAATTAACTACTGCGGATTTGGGATAAAGAAAACGAAAGGCGCAAATATAGGTATAATTAATTACAATAATGCAGGCGATTCAAACAACGGGGAAAAAATAGAAAAAGTAAAAAACTAATGACGGAACAACGGGAACGTAAGTGTGATACTGTTAATGGAAATGAATTGACGAGTAAAAACCAAGAGGTAGAAAGGGATAGAAAGTACAATAGTAAGGTAAGTACGTGAAATATTAGAAGTCTATTCGGAATGGAAATAGCACTAAATGATTTTGAAAGAGCCCGCATTAATGATATCAAAAACTAAAAAGGAAAAGGAAGGGTATTATCAATATGGAAAATTAGCATTTACTAATATTGAGTGACGTAAAGAAGAAGGGAGCGCAAGTAGGAGTAGTCTGCTTATAAATATATTAAGGAAAAGCTCAATAATTGGAAAGCAATCTCAGAAAGAATATTGTCAATAGAACTTAGATGAAAAACAAGTGAAAAACTATTATTGCTGCTTACGGGTTGAATAGAAGAAAGAGGCAAATTTGGTAAGGAATTAAATATATAAGTGTAGCAAAAGGGAATATGTTTGTAATAGGAGACACAAATGCCAGAATAAGGAAACGAAACAAATTTATATAAATAAATATGAAGAGGCTCTTGGACTTTTGTGTAATTTGTGACCTAGTTGTAGCTACTTCTTTTGACGAATACAAAGACAATAAATATATGAGAAAATGTTCAAGAAACGAAAAATCTAACATTTAATCGTTGATCGTGTAATAGTAGAAAGACAAAATAGATCGGCAATAAAAGGTGGGGGGTATAATACGGACACAATTATTTCTACAAATATTTTTTTATTTGGCATTTAAAATCTTATGTTTATATTATCTACTTACCGTTACTTTACTACTTTTCTTGTTTGATATGTGAAAAAAAATCAAGTCTTCTCCGGCTATTATGTAAGAAATACCGTAACCATCGTCAACCACCGGTCCAAATCCACCACCTGATCCTATACATTCTGGATACTTTTTTAAATCTAAACCAGTTTGGCCCAGAGGACTTTGTGAAGTGGATAATCTCCAACGTTCACTTAATACTTCTTGAAGAAATGGAGAGTCTACTTCTAAGTATTTAGATACTACATATAGACAAAATAAGTGCCTATCCACACCTTTACCACACATGGCATCCACGTAATTTCTCTGTAAATTTATATTAATTTATAATATTAATATTCAATTCCAAGGAAAAAAAACATGTTTCTTACCTGATGTTTTTCACAAGCCACGCGTAATGATGTAATTTTTTCTTCTATCGTACTTTTTTCATTTTCCATTGCCCGCACCCATGCTGCTGATTCGAGAGTACAAGATCTAACAGTTTCAGTCCTACCATCTCTATACAATCTAGTCATACATGCTTCATACGTTAAGCAAAGTCTGCCAGCATCTCGATAATAAGTTAGTTGCAATGCCATTTGAATGTAGGCATCAGGGCTAACGCGGCAAGTTTTAATGAACCCTTTTCCGTATTGATCGAAGGCGTATATTCTTAAATCTAGATCATCAATTAGTAGTTGTGCATTTTTCGCTGCATTTTCAATTTGCGCGATACAATCAGGCTTAAATTCCCATTTTAGATGGATTGGTGGAGGTGGCGTTCTTTCGATTTCACCTACTACATCACCATTTGCCTTAAACCTGCGGAAAAAAGAAATATGTACACAAAGTACATATGTAATACCTATGGCACATATAGCTTAATGTAATCTAAACCGTGCGTTTAAGGTCATTATGTCGATTCAAATCATTAAATAATTATTACTGTCAGTTAATTACCATGAAAACTTCGATTATTGACGAAAAAACATTTTTTCAACATACATATACACATAAAGCGGAAAAAATTTACCTATCGCCCAGTTCTTCCGTCATCATAAACTCCCAAACTTGTGTTGAAATCGGAGCATCGCCCCTATAAAATTCGAAATTAGAATATTTGAGATTAAAATTAATGATAAGGTTTTTTTCGTTAAGTATATGAATAAACTTTTATGGAATTAATATGATATGAACGAACATCTCCTCTTCCGTTCCGAATATCCGATAAAAATAGGTGCACACAGATTCTCTATCTGAAAATGTACTTACCACGTGTGTTCACAGTTGACTCCCATCTAAAAAGCGAAAACAATGTAAATAACGACATAACAGACTGATAGAGCAGGGCAGGATTCCGCTGAAGTCTCGGAAACTTTTGTGAAAAAATATTAGAAATCAAACAAACTAGAATTCAAACATGGTCAAAACAATTAAATCATAATAAGCTATTGGACAGAGGTAAATTACTACAACTTAAAAAAAACACTTTTAAATTAAATACACTGCGCAAGTAATGAAGAGTATAACATGTATGTTATACCCCTTATTTTTTATTTTGTTGTTATTCCGTTAGTACCAACATTGGTTAACACCTGCAAGACATGCTTCTCACGAGCTTACGAATGTCTAGATTCTCCCATTCTTTGATTACAACATTTGTCGGTGAGTCTGGGTAAGATGCGGCTGGGCGCCGTATCACGATTCGTGTCGTGATTTCTGGGACACTGAAAGGGATTGTCGCCCTGTAAGATATACATATCACGTATTAACACAAAATTTGGACCTACATCATAAACGGTTGGAACCTATAAAATAATAACTGTTCAGAATGAGATCAACGTATCGTTGACCGAGACCTGCTCATTCGTCAAGCCCAAATCCGCCCCAAAACAATATGAACCCATCACCAAATGCTTCGACTATAATGGTAACTGCAGAATCATAGCAATTTAAACGCACCTTATGTGGTTCGAAGTTAAAACCGGTTCTCTTGGTTTCAGATTTAATTCTCTCTATCCATGAGCGCTCTCTCTGAAATCGATTTGAGATATTTTGCTATGAATGTTCGAGAACGCGAAGTGAATACATTTAGAAATCGCCTTGCACAGTATATCTTTTATATCCTGTGGTTTTTAATCTCACAACTCCACATACGATGTACAACATTCAACTCATTTAAATGCCTCGTTTGGATACAACTGGTGTCTTGAAACTATGATTTTTATGATGAACTGCCAACATTTGTTACTAGTGTACACTAAGCTATATTTTTAATTTACATTTGGATTCTTTGGTTTATTTATTTATTTATTTTTTTTCAACTTACTTTGAATTAGTATTATCTTTGTTTTTAGTTGGCAACACCGGCGGTTTTTCCCCATCAACAGTTAGCAACTTAGCAAAGTAGTTTTTTACGCGTGATAGAAGCGGCAACACACTAAAATATCTAAATGGTTAAGCTTCCAGTATTCATAAGTTTAGTGTATTTTGTTAACAAATAAGCAGCAGTCAGTTGTCATTTATTTTTAACCCAGTCCGAATACACTTCATTTGGCGACGAGGAGATTTAGGTTTTACCGCCGAGATCAACAACTTCTGCCTTGTCGGAATCTTTTATTTGCTCATAGTCTTGATAATATCTCAAAAAGTACGAGTTTAAAAAAGAAAAAATTAAAACATAGAATTCTGCGTCAAAATGCGCTCTAATATAGTCTTTATATAAATCAAGTATTTTCACGTATAAAAAAGTTACAAAGTTTTTAAAAATTGCATATTTTAAGGAAACGCTCTCTATCTCTTATATGAAGGAAGATATAAAAATAGGGATTTCACCAATCGATTCCTCTTTGAAATCGAGTTCCAGAAGCTTGGGTCGACCCACCGGTTTTATATCCAGCGGGTGTTCTTCTTCGCGATTATCAAAATATGACAATACCTACGTTAGGTGAGTGCTACGTATCGGTAAAATGTGTGGAATTTATCTGGTTGTAGTGGAAGACAATAGAACTAGTCTTTTAGGACGTGATTGGTTTCCTGCAGTAGGTATATCGGTGGTCGGCGTAAATAACGTTTCCAGTTCTGCCGATTTGTGCACGAATATCCAGAAGGATTTGGTACGGACCTCGGAATTTACAAGGGATCTCCAGTTGCTTTTGATTTAGATCTTACTGTAAAGCCAATAGCACAAAAGGCTAGAAAGATACCGTTCGGTCTTAAGGACAAGGTGGACAAAGAACTCGCTAGACTAGTGGAACAAGGGCTACTAACCTGTGACGTATCCAAGGTGGTGTACTCTAATGGTCATAGTTTCCAAGGGAAACGACTAATCGACATGAGGTATTTGCGGTGTATTGTCCTACTATGACGACATTTTAATCGTAGGAAATTCAGACAATGATTTAGAAACTGGTGTTAGGACACTATGACGAAAGGATAGCATCGATGTTGATGTTTTGACGGTTTTGTACCGCGTTGAACTGCTAGCGAATGTTATTATGCCAAAGATGCATTGCAAATTAGTTTTGAATGTAAAATATTACAAAAAATATATACGTGTACCAACGCCAAACAATGAAGTGATTATTTCGACCGCATGACGCCATAAAGCGACCCGCCAAAAGCACGCCCATTTCACCTACGTTTTATTAACAGATTTGTGTTTTAGTCTTTAGAAAAACTCTGAATTTTTTTAGTATTTTAGTATTTCATGATTCATGACATTGAAAAACATACAGGTTCTGTATTGTAGCGGTTTTTTTAAATTCTATTCAATTTTTTTCTGTCTAATAGTTTATTACGATTCAATTAGTTCCCTGCTTCTAGATATTTATATATATTTACTCGAAAACTGTGCGGATGAATAATATAAAAAAATTATATATTGCAAAATATAGAGAAAAATAACGTTTAACTTGGAATTGTTGAATCCTGCACTGCACTGGCGTTTTACACGGATGATACTGCCGTTTGTTCGATTGGGAAACATGAGCGACTCTTACCTAACTTTGGGAAAACACCCATAGAAGGCGTAGTAGTAAGAAATACAAAAAGCCGCCCTCTAAATATGACGGTGGTTGGGCTGCAAGACTGCTCACCACCTTCGGTCCGGATGCTTCGAGTTCAATATTGGGTACAGTGGATTTAGAAGGAAATGGGAGTGGGTCAAATACACCTTGGTGCGCCAGCGGGTGTCTCTAGGATATTGTTAATAAACGCAGCATTAGTCAATATATAGTAGGCTGTTACTTTGAATCCAGGACGGTTCTAACTCAGTGGTAGACAGCATTAGATATATTATTAAGACCATTTAATAACTGTACGTGATAGAAAGAAAAAAGATAATGCACCGATTTAGCTCTATAGAAATATAAATAAAGAGTTGAGTATTTGAATGTTAACTTGCAATTGAAAGAAAACAGCATAGACACCATTTGTTATTGAATTTGTACAAATTGAGAAAAAAGAATGTAATTTTATAAGCACAATTGAGAACAAATCTTATTAGCATCCTTAAACGTTTCGTACTAACCTTGCCATTAGTACCAACGCATAAAGTAAATGACTTATCAAACCATCGATCATAACCTTTTCCATGAAGAAGAATTTTCCCATACCTATCTAGTTCTTCAGGATGTTGCTGCGAATTAAAACTTATTTAATATTATTTGTACTTCATACAATATCCAATAATTACAGGATCGTATAAATAGGGTTCATCGTCTAATGACAAAAAGAAGGCCGCTTTTTCAATTGTGTCTAAAGAAGTTTTGTTAACGCCTTTATTAAAAAAGCGTTGTCTTATTTTTGCCCATTCGGTACGATTACTAGCAGTTAATGCTGCTAATTTTTCTTCGCCAGGTTGCGGTAGAGATGTGTCATCTAAAATTTGTTGAAGTTGTCTAAAAAAGATCAATTTTTTTAATGAATCACATGCTTCAAGAAAATAAAAACTTTACGTACTCTTGAATCTCCCTCGGATTTAATATCCTATTTGTTTTAATTATAACCTTAAAATATCTTCCACGATGGTAAACAACAATATGACTTGAATCTTTCCAATGTACTAGTTGATCAGCTTCGATTCCGGGTATCCTTGTCGTATTATACACTCGTTCGTACTGCGATGAACAGAGCGGAATGCAATTCTGAATCATCAGTGGTTTAAGTTCTTGTCTTTCAATCATTCTTCGGAATAAAAGATTAGAGCTGACAATTGAAGCTGCCCTCGCAGCTTGATTTGTTGTGGTTTTCTTAGCAAGGGCATCCATTCCATAAAAATTTGAATTGATCATAAGAGGCGATCTTCCCCGCAAATAAACGTACTCTTCCCACCAATCAGACACGTAATTTATAGACCACCATGATTTTAAGATGAGATATTTTTGAAGTTTACTACCGATACCTTTCTCAAATTCCTCTGCCAACGTTGTGATTCTTTTATAATTTTCGTCATTCAGTAATGGCCGTACCGATTGTAAGTACTGGAAAGTATAAAGTTTATATAAAACTTATATTTTACCATTCCTCTATACGTACTCTGGTTAATGTTTGCTTTAATGATGGTAGAGGTAATTTTGGAATTGAGCCTTGTAAACTGTGTAATTTTGGTTTATTCCATGAATTGAGAGTGCGAACTATGGCAAACCAGAGTTTGGTTTTGTTCGATATGGCTTTACCTCTAGTTTCGTACATCCATCCCTTGTACATAAGCAGCAGTTTGAGAGTGTATCTAATCGCGTATATCACAGCAATCCATATAAACATTGCTGCTATTGCGCTACCTACCAACTGCCATTTTAAATCGCTTCTAAAATATAATATTAGAGATAAAAAAAACACTTACATATAATATACATTAAAGGAAGAGAAGAAAGTAGAGTAGTAATTATATTTCGTTTAATAGATTCTACCATTTACAATATAGACTTTATTATTCTAAAGTAAGCAATTCAAATTTAATGGATAATATATAACTGATAATTATGGGATTTTGATAGTTAAAAGAGAAATGTACTAGTTCTATAGGAGAAATCAAGTTCCTGCATTGCAACTCCTTGAAAGAAAACAATAGATTGCAATGTTGTATCACTACTACGTTGTGTCCCATAAACAGCGAACAATCATGGAATCGCAAAGATTATGAAAGTGAAGGCATTTAGAGTTATTTGCCGCTTGGACGAAACGTGGTATGACACTCATGATAAAAGTTGGGATAATGGATGAGTTGGTGAAAGATTACGGTCTGGAAAGGACATCATTGGATTATCACGAAGATGTGACAAGTTCTTTGTTTAAAGGTATATTCATACATTGACGAGACGTACACGTAAGGATTGTTGCACGAAGTTCGCACGACGTCCGTCTTTTTATATTATCACGGGTCTAAACGCGATTAGCTTCACACCGACGCAACGAGTACGACCCGAACACGGCACGTGTACGCATCCCATCAACGACAATGGGTAGATGAGTTTTGCTTAATTTTTGTTGTGCGTATTACAATGTTGTGTAGCAAACCTTACCACCGTTGCGTCATATTTTGATATACATCGATCGCAACAAACAAGGGTGGCCCGTAACAGTGTGAGTTCGATGTCTACGAAACGAAAGCTATACGAATCTAGAACGGCTCTCATCTCGTCAACGTCCTGTGCTCGTCTCGTCTATGTGTGGCCGTACCTTAAATAGTGGTCTGTGAAAAAGCTACTACCGTTTCTACCTTTAAAAAATGACGTTGTTACAGATGTTACCAGTTATCACAAGATACTGAAATACCTAGGAGGTGAAGCACTCCTCGAGGTCTTACATACGAAAAAATGTCAGAAGCAATATTTTATTGATAATGAGGCAGTTGCTACAGGTTACACAGTATTTGATTTGAAGTTCATTAAAGCAATAAAGACGATCCAAGCAGCCATATTATGAATAACACAATATACTTGGAAAAATTGTGTACAACATATAGTCAGTATAGAGGACAAGCATTTTCAGAAAATGTAGTTTAGAATGACTACGTAAAAGAAATAATGAATGGGAGAATACGTTCTCAAATTTATGATGGTACCTTACTAAACGGTATACAGTAATTTTGCACCAATGCGTAGCAGATTTTTCCTACGCTATATATTTTTTATATGCTTTTAAAATTAAATTTATTTTCCCCGCCTACTATTAATTAGATGTTAATTCAAAACTACATCTTCTGAAAATTGCTGATACCAAAAGAAGCAGTAGAGGTAGATATAAGAACGTATTATATTTCCACAATGCTTTCATTGTTATCACAACACTTTTCAAGGCAGCCTGACGCATCTATTGCACTATGCAACGCAATAGCAGAAAATCGAATCCCTTACTACTAACCAACGGCCAATAACTATACAAATTTTAAACATCAAAATAAACAATATTTTCAATCTTAAATATGACAGTAAATGTCATAGATACTTCTGTACTATTTTTATGGGTAGATTGGGTAAATTCGAGTCCGCATAATCGGCGTAGCTAACGAATGGACTCTTGCATGCGAACGTAGTCAGTATACAGAATTTTAAAGATGGTTTTTGTAGATTATGAACCGATCTTAATAAATTATCTCTATGTTACTGAATGAACACGGGAAATTGCCATCTCTAATCACGCATAATAGAAGCTAACGAAATTGAAGATGACGATTGATGTGGTTCCATTTTTCGCACCATTAACATTAAGTGCAGGTCTCTTTTTGCAATGAATTGTTTCGTCCACACACAAGCAAACGTTTTTATTTTTCAGTTGAACCTTAATTTTATTTTCTAAAGGTACACGCACAGATGGTAAATAATTTCGTAACGTGGTCCTGTTCAGTAATGTAATATTATTTGTATTTGTTCCAAAGTGAAGTTAGTATCATCATTGTACATAAATCAAATAAGAATTGTTGTTATTTTGCGGCGACACCGGTTTTGATATTAATATGGTTGGCACATTGCACATTCCGTTTACAATGTGTTTGTGACCAACACGTTAGATATATATCGCACACTAAACATATAATTTTTACGCTATTTTAAGTCAAATCCTGATAATTTTTAATGAACCTATACACTGTTTTTAATGATAGCTGTTTCTACGTACCTTCAACATTATTAAAACCAGAACACATAGTATGTGTTATTGTAAACTTTCGCTATTGAGATGCGGTTTCATCCCGGAAACCTAAATTCTTTAAAAGAAAAGAACATATAGTACTTCGCCGCTACTATTACGTACGTTCCAGGCGGCAGATACTGACTGGTGTTTCGTATGCGAGAGTCCATTCGTTAGCTATGTCTATGGTGTGCACCCGAATTTACCTACTCTATTTATGGGTTAGATTTAGGCGAATGTTTTTCGTACATTTATAATAATAGAGTGCTTACCCAGGTAGATACGGCATAATTTTTCTAACTAAATCATATGCAATTTTATACCCTGAGTAGTGTATAGCCGTTATGATGGACATGAACATCCATAGGGTCCACAAACGACCCGGATAAACACCATTATGTACATTGTTCTGAAATCAAAGTAAATTTTTGCATTAAGCATGAGGTTTGTGATAGATTACGTCGGTAAAAATGTTTTACTCGAAGAGAATTTACACTGTGTAGAGTAGGTCAAGTTATGAAGAATATTTTCACATTATATGTAGACGACAGGAGAGTCAGAGCTGTAGGAAAAAACCTTTCACGATATGCGTCGTGCGAGCCTCGATGTCGAAGAATACGATACTCTTAACATTAAAAAAAAGGACACTTTATGTTTACATCAAATTTGAATTTTATATAGTAATGACTAGTGACTTCATCGTTCATTCACATCGACAATCGTATGTGAATACCAAAAGTTATATTTTATATATGTACCAAGCGCATGGACGAAAGATAACTCTTTTCTCGAGGAATTTAGAAAAAATCTAATTGGATAAAATAAGGAGATAAATTTTACACAACATTAAATTATATGTAAGTAAAGGTTATCATAAAGTAACTTATTATACAACTTCAACAACTTTAGCAAACAATAAAAATTAATAAATTGAATATCATAAACAATAGAATTTCTTATGTCTAACACTGTTTATCACTACTGCTCAATATGGCATCCATTTTGATGGTATAAAAGAACCAACCTTCCTTCAAGTTATACACAGGTTTATACCATTGGTTTAAAGCAATTTGTTGCTTAATACTACGTTTCAATTCATCCGGTGTTTTTAATCGTATTCTACTAAACACAATTTTTTTAATTAATTCAAAAATTCGCTTGGTTCAGGCCCCGTTCTTTCAAATTTACTAATTAAATTATGGCGTGCCCTTCTTTTTGTAGAGGTCTGCTCTCAAACCCATTCTTGTACGAAATTTTAATAATTTTGGTTTATATTTAAAAATATCGGAGGAAAAAAATAAAACCGAATTCTATAATTAGTCTAGCGCGGACCTATGGAACGTATGTTCGTATTCAAATGTGAAGTGGTAGACACATTTAGTAAAAAGGTTTTCTTTGCAGATTCGTGGTAACTGTACTTCATACATGATGGAGTATCATCTCTTTTATCGTGTGATAAATGTATTTTTTTAAACCTGACATATCCATGCAGGAGTGAACATACAGCCCTCATTCAAACATTAATTCATTTGTGATTTAGTACGCAATATTGGAAATGAAACTGCAATAATAGAAAGGCTTCACCAACAAATCTTTCATGTTCAGCATGTATCCAAGTGGAGATGCGGAATTTTGATTTTTTTTGTGTGAACATTTCACTGAACGAATGAGGCGTGTATTCAAGCGAATTGTGGATATTTCCATTTTATGTAGTTTTCTTTCCCGTTTCGCAAAAAAGATGTTTTTTCTCATTTTTTCTTGATATGGAAAATAACTTGTGTTCGTACAAAGCGCTATGCTCGTATATTTAGAAAATAACAAGTAACTAAATTTATAAAAAAAAACACACACATATACCCTACTAGCACAGACGGTTGAAGAAACATTATTTCCCGATCACGGATAACTTGGTTTGATGTGGCAACGATATCGGCGGCATTATATGAAAATATGAGCATTTTATACAACTCAATATTGCAAACAGGTTCGGACCGTGTTACGGTTAATCGAAGACTCGCAGCTTCGCTCACAATCATATAGGGCTTCTAGAGAAGGAAAAATGGAAGGTCAGACGTAGCCTGGTAACTCAACATGTAAGCCACGCAATGGGCGAAACACTGCGCGGGAACAGTAACTCAGCATAAAAACTATACTAGTTTATCAACTTTTCTACTCAACTCTTAGAGTCGCCACTGTCCTACCAAATTGCAGGAGTATATACCTGCACATGTTCTGGGCATTCTCAAGAAAGCAACTAACATGGTGGAGTCGCTAGACGTGTGAATGAAAAGCATTCGTGAAATAAATCCGAACTTTTTTGGTGAATGCAATCATCAATAAAGCATGAAATAAAATAATAATGAACCTTCATTTTTACCTACATATACTTGCTACCGTAGTAATGTTATTTGTAAAAACTTGGTGAAGATTAATCGTTTATAGAATTTAAGGTTTACATCACTCAAATTCATTTTATAAGAAAAAGATACACTATAATTGCCTTTAATTTTTTCCAGGTAATAGAGGCGTAAATGTTTTCCGTTTTCCACTTTTCCGTTCAAAAGTTTCCCCACAAGAAGGCGGTACAATAGTGGTAGGGCTGACAAAAAATCTCATATGAGCTAATCTGATAGATCCATGAAAGGCGTATTTAGAAATATATGTTATGTTCTTTATATATTTATTTATTTACTTTTCCAACACAATACAGTACAATATAATAATGTATTATTAATATAGAAAAAAGTCAACATCAACATACACACACTCAGAAGACAAAAAAAGAAAAAAAACTCGAGAGGAGTATATTTCTATTCTCCTATATCTATCTTACTAGTAAATTTTCCACTACTAACTTGAGGGAATGCATTACACAACACCCTCTCTTAATGCTTTCTTTCATTTATTGTAGCTATCTCAATCGTAATACATGCTTAAAATTGTTTCAAAAAATATGAAACTTGCATAACATTACAAAACACTATATTTATATTCCTATCCCATTCTAAACCTACTTCTCTCCTGTTTGAGTAAGACCGATCTCCATTCTGGCCTTTTGTCAGTATATTAGCCAACTGCGATTTAGAATTAACATATTCTACTATTATACGATTGTTGCTTATGTTTTCTAGAATAAAGTTATATTTAATATTAATGCGTTTAATTCGCTTACTATTTTCTGGATCCTTAGTGCAATACATACTTGATTATCTTGAAAAACTTTGAAATTTGAAACATTAACATTCATATCAGATAATAGTTTTTTGTACCACAAACAATCTTGAACAGCAGCACATAGGGTAACTAATTCAGCCTCTGACCTTGATAACGTGATACATACACACTTCTTCAGAATTTTTGTCTTGAAACCTACTATAATAATAATAATTGTGAAACTGATGTCCGGTCTAGAACCAAGCATGGGATGCATTAAACATTCAATCAATTGTCTAATTGGCTTATTTCCATTTTCATTACTTTCACGTATTTTTATTTTCAATCTTAAGTCTATGGGTGTATCAACATGGCTTACAATTTTCTTAAATATCTTAAATATCTTTTCTGGCTTATTTTTAATATCCTTTTATCTCTGTCACAGTTTATTTCCAGTTCTAAAAAATTCTTCAAATTTCCCTTGTCTTTTATTTCAAACTTTTTCAATAATTTTGCCTTACATTTTTCTATTTCTGACAAATTTGGCCCAGATAAGATAATGTTATCTACATACGATGACAAATACATAACTGGATCATTGTGTGTTTTAATACATAAACAATAGTCCGCTTTTGATCGTTCAAATCCTAAATTCATCAAATAGCTATTAATTTTGTTGTTCCAACTCTTAGATGCCCGTTTCAATCCGTATAACGACCTATTCAATTTTAAAATATTTCCTGGTTTACACCCAACCCCCTTTAACAGATAAATATAAATGCTTTCCTTTAGCTCTCCATGTGAGAAAGCTGCTTTAACATCTAATTGCTTAAAATAGTACCTACTATAGTTTCCCATTGATAATAGTTTTCTAATCGTCGACATCCTGGCCGCTGGTCTTGGCTGACTCTCTTTGTCCGAATCCTCTTACTACAAGCCTCGCTTTATATTTTTCCTGAAAATTTTCTTCACAAGGTTTGGAGGCAAATACCCATTTTGTATTTAATATTTCTGTATTCTTCGGTCTTTTAACCTCCGTCCATGTATTGTTTCTCTCAATTGACTTTATCTCCCTCATCATTGCTGTTATCCACAATTTTCCATCAGTTCTTTCATTTAGTTCGTCTACACTCTCAGACATTCTTTCTACATATGACATAGCGTCAAATGCGATATACAGTAAAGTAAAGTAAAGTAAAGTCAGTAAATCTCTTCGGTAACTTTTGTTTTCTTTTCTTCAATTCTTTATCTGTTTCATTATCATGCACACCTTCTTTGCTTTCGACTTCTTGTTCATTTTGTTCATCAATTTCTGTTCTGCCTTATTTTCATCTTCGTCTCTAATATTAATATTTACTGTTTTTTCTTTATAATAAAAATCATTTTCATGAAAGATTACATCTCTTGCCGCTATTGTTTTTCCTCGCTATACCATATAATGTGTATCCAGTATTCGTGTAGCCAACCATGATGCGCTTCTCAGATTTCCTGTCCAACTTGTCTCTGCATTGGTCTGGTACATGTGCATATGCAGTACATCCAAACGTTCTCATGTTTTTGATATTTGGTTTAATTCCGTTCCAAATCTCAGCAGGTGTCTCATTTCCTAAGTTACTGTGTGTAAATCTATTCACAAGATATGGTGCCACTCTGATAGTCTCATTCCAAAATATTTTTGGCATATTAGCTTCTTGCATAATTGCTCTCGCCTTGTCTATCAAACTGCGATTATATCTTTCTGCTTTACCATTTTGTTGAGACGTGTACGGAGTCGTATAATCGATAAATGTACCATTTTCTCTACATAAATTTAATACTCGCTTCCGTTGTCACATCTAAGGACTGTTACTTTTGAACCAAACTTTGGTTACACCGTATTAACATATTCCTTAAAATGACTGAAAACCACAGTTTTACTTTCAATAATAAATACTTGAGTAAAATTTAAGTAATCATCTATGAATGTTAGGAAATATTTACCGCCGTCATGACTCAAAGGTGATACTGGACCAGCAACGTCTGTATGTATAATTTCTAATAATCTAATTGCCTTACTTCTATTACCGAAACTTAATTTTGTCATTTTCCCACTAATACAAGCTTCACACAATTTGATTTTACTAAAACTAAAGCCATCTATATCCCTAACTATATCATTCTTGATTAATTTTTCTAAATTACATTGACAAATATGTCATAAACTTTTATGCCATAGTGTTAATTTTGCATTTTCAGATTCTCCATTTAAACATTCATTAAAATTATTTATATTCATTAGGGACATAGAGAACATTTTTTATAGTGCATTCAATTTTCTTATCATTTACTATACTTAATACTTTTATATTACCTACACCTACAACTTCCATATAGTTATTATTTTTTGCAATAGTAATTTTTATTGGTTTATTTAAATACAAAATATCAGTGAACTACCTTTTATCATTTACTAAATGGTCAGTATACCCAGAGTCTATGTGAAATAAAAGGTCATTAACACTTACATAGTCTTCTTGATTTTCATTATCTGTCATAGAGCAAATGTCTTGTTCTTCTGCACCACTTCTCTCCTTTTGATTATCTGCATAGTTTCCTCTTCTGTCATTTCATCAATTTCACCTCTTTTGTTTCCTCTACTGGTTCGTCCTCTGTTATATCTACCTCTTTGACCATGACATAATTCCATTTAATGCTTCCCATCGCTCAGTTTCACTTCTCAACTTTGCTTTTACCACTTCTATTGTTACATCTTCTTCGGGCATACTTAACGCTCCTGTAACTTGCAAGCGTCTTGTCACTTCATCAAATTCACTTAAAAATGTTTCCAGGTCTTTTACTTACTTTAGCTTCATATTCATTAGTCTTTTCCTTAGTAGCATCTGTCCGAGAACGTCTTTCTTTTCATGTCTTGCTTCTAAGCTTTTCCACGTACTATATGCAGTTCCTTTGTTTCGAATTAACTCTATCTGTGTGTCGTCTAAACATTGTACTATATAAGATTTGCATCTATTATCACCTTTCTTTGCGTCAATTTTCTTATTTTCATCCTCATGATCTGCTTCTTTAAATTCCTTTTCTACAAATTCCTTAACTTTCTTTTCTTGCAATAGGGTAAGCACTCGGAGTTTCCACGTATGGTAATTGTTATTTGCTAATGCGTCTACGTTAAAAGAATTCTTCATTCCCGCCATTGCTATAATCTTCCTTTTTTCTTAACCGCTACACGCCTTTCTAATCTTTTCTTATTTTTCCATTTATAATAGTGTCTGAGCCCATAACCTTTTATGTTCTTCATATACTTATTTATTTACTTTCCCAACACAATACAGTACAATATAATAATGTATTATTAATATAGAAAAGAGTCAACATCAACACACACACACAGAAGACAAAAAAAAAAACGAGAGAAATATGTACTCTCTTATATCTATATTACTAATTACTTTGCCACTATCAACTTGAGGGAATGCATCACACTACAACAATATATAATTTTTTGAACGTGAGATTCTGCCGAAACGGAATACAGAGCTTTACAACACTCCATAGCTACAAATCAGCTAAGTTCAGTGAGCATCTCAGAGGTTCTCTCATTAAACATACGTAAAAAAAAAGCGCAAGGTAGTAGTTGGCAAAAAGTGTACTGAAAGTATGCCCCGATTTAAGAGCCGTAACAAAAGATTCACATTCCAAATATTTATTCTATTTAACTTTTTCAGTTTTACAAACAAGATTCGTCAGGGTAGACATTGGTACTTGAGTTTTTTTAGTATTCATTCACTTTTGTAAATATAGCTAGGCTTCCTAAAGCATTTCAAAATTGAGTCTGTTCCGTACTGGTTTATTAGTTTTCAGTTGGAAGCTGTGTGAATATAGTCTAAAAATTCAAACCTTTTTTTGACCTTACCATAAATCTAGCAAATCGCCTCTTCCAAGATCTAACACCAGATCGCCAAACAAGCTTCAGCACTTCACGATCAACGTTCACGTCCCATCCTTCGTGAGTTATAATAAACGGGAAAGCGACAGCTTGATGAGCTTCCGCCATGTCAATCTTCTGAACAGCTGCTAAAAAGAGTAAAGTATCAATCAATTAGTTACTTTTGAGTCACTTATTTACAAGCAACAACTCTGTGTTTTGGTTATGCTGTTATTGTTATTTACTATTAGTGGGCAAAGCGTCAGGTTATAGAATACATTTTGAACTTTCCTACATCGATTATTATTATTATTGTGACCGTTAGCCACCCTACTAGAATTTTGCCAAATCCAAAGGTGATCGAAACTCCAATAGAAATTTTTAACGTGCCAAACTTCGTATTGGCACGGGGCTTGCGGTTTTACTTTCTTATCGCAAAGGAAGGCATACTCTGGTTTTTAGCCGTAATCAAATACCAACCGTCCGACCGTGTTCGAATCCGCGCCATTTGGATCGCAAGAGCTTGCTAACCGTTTGACCACCGAGACGGTCGTTTGGTTAGGTACTTATTCCAGATTTACATTTGAATTTGTAGATTTTGTAGATGCGAAGTAATGTTTAGACCTAATGTATTATATTTTTTTATGACAAAGTACTTGGCAAGAGGCGGTAGAAACACAGCAAGAAAGAAGTAAGCTAGTAGCTACGTGCACAACGTCGTAAGCTGGTTTTATGAATAGAAATTAGTTCTCATTATTTCGTTATGTAAATTTCAACCATAGACAATATAGTATCTACATCAAGCACTAGAATTCTTAAATTTCAACGATTTTCGGGCCATACGATACATATGCACTACAAAGATTGTTTTTTTTTTTATGAAACCGTCAAATTTGGTATTACGGTTAGATTCAATGCTAGGCGCACAAGCTTTTATACTAACGTGTTCATATTTATGGGTTAATGATCCGAGCGTTTCAATTAATTTTTTAAATTTATCTACGAACACTGTGCGCCAAACATCTTACATGTAGAACTAAACATGTTCCGGGTTTGAACCGAGCCATGTCTGGTCCAAACCTGAAACATGTTTAGTTTTAACTTGAAATATTATTTGAAAATGTAACTATAATTAAACACAAAGACAATTGTCAAATTGTCAAAAGCTGTTGGAGCAATGATAACACTTAGGACGAAATGGAAACTGTTACAAATTTTTTATTGTTCGTTTCAAGGAAATTGTATATCGAAACTATTACATTATAACTTAAAACACCTCAAAATTAAAAAAAAAAGAAAGGCTGTTCCATTTAAAAAATTATAAATTTCAAAATTTCTCGGAAATGCGTTTTACAATTGTTTTTTTTTAAATACTGCATTTCATTATCATTATCAATTAGCGCTAAAAACACTATCACTTTGCTAATTTAACCTACTTTCTAGAATAAATAATACTAGAGATGACAATGGCGCCCATTTATTTTGAATCAGCCCGTATAAAGCAGTGAACAAAAAACAAGTAGCCGAGCAATTTAAGAAAACCAACTTATGGTCGGCAAATTGGGTTGCTTATTTTTTGCATGATTCATTGTTTCATATATAATACATGCGTGTAATATACCATCACAGTAAGTTACATAGAATCGGTTAAATTACATAAATACTAACACGTTCATACGTATTTTTTCAGGTAAAATTTTTCTTTAGTTACTTTTTAAAATGTATGGTTTGTAGTTTGTTATAAACCGAAATAATTTGTTATGGGGATATGGGCATGGGTATATACTCCCAATAAGTATTTAATTAATACTTGCGTAATTTTGTATGTATGAATGTGATTGAGTTAGGCGTATAAAAATAGAAAATTAAAATTGTTAAGTAAATCTATACATACATCCGGGCTATGGACATCAAAAGCTTAAAAGCAATAAATCTAATGTAAACATTTAACAAGATCGCTAACTACTTGAAAACATTTAATTTCTCATTAAATTTACTGTTATTCATTATTATTTTTGAAATCAGTTACAAATACTTACCTATTTGAAAGTAAATTGATCGAAAAATAAAATAAAAGTACACACCAACATAACCTGTAACACCGCCGTGTGAATTGTAGTTCTCAGACGTAGCGTATCTGTCGTATATCTGTGTATTCGGCAATTGCAAAAGAATGTGTGATAATTTTTGCGACTACGTTGATCCGATGACACTTCGTTCAATCTATTGTCGTGCGTTTCTCTATTATTGTTTGAGATTAGCCTGATAACGTTCAACGCCAATTTTTTGATTACTACTATAAAAGTAGCGATATTCAGCAAGACTTTTAAGCAGCAGAGCGGTTAATAGTTAAAGATTTCGAACAGGCCGTGAATGTAAATCTGTAAAACTATTTTTATCGTCAGTTTTAAAGTTTTAGTCAAAAGCCTCGAAAATTTAAATTAACGGTCTTTTATACATGAAAAACTACTAGCACTTATCAGAGCTTTCGTCGTGTAATTCGGAAATTTTGAGATTATAGAAATATTTGAAAATGGCTGCAATCTATTGCGAAATAATACGTGTTTCCGGCTTGCAAGAACTTATGAAGTTGCTAGCTGATAAACATGAAAATACAGGGCATTTATATGTAAGTATATACATACTTGCCCTCATAAAATTCTGGAAATCGAAATTTACTAAAAATTTCCTGGAACACCTTTGAAGTATTATCGAGGGACACGACAAAAATTGACTCGCTACTTCAACCTCCTCCCCCAGGAGCTACCCCCTTAAAAATCGTAAATAGAAAGGGGTATCGACCAATACCTTATTTTAATGCTCTTTTGAAACAATATAGTTTAGCGTCTGGTTTTTTGAAATTGGTCGATCCGTTCCCGAGATTTTTAAGAAAATCTTTTGGTTTGGCTTGTTTTGTACTTCTAGCTGGTCAATCTGTTTTACGGGCATCTACAGAAAATCTAATACTAAAAATCTTTATAAATTTCTGAAAAACAAGGTAATAAGTTTTAAGTTATATTTAATACAGAATGTGTTATCCTGTTAGTAAATTAAAAGGCATGTTTAAGTACGTTTTTATGCCGATTATGCGTTCGTTAATTAAACTTTTTTACGGAATATTAAAGTAATGGGGTATTTCACGAAACTCGTTTTATTCTGAACAACTTTTCTTAGTAACAATTTGGCATGCTATGAACGGAAAACATATTTTACTTGAAACGAAAATAGTTTTCGCTCAACTGTAGAGGCCTACTTGATTTAAAAAAAAAATCGAAGGCAAACTAAAAATAAACTTTCAGACCAAGCAGGGCGGAATTCCAAAATATAAAATTTAAATTCGAAAACATTTAGACCATCATACCTATTGTGAACGTTTACATACTAAATACATTTAAGGTGATATCAGCATTTGAATATTTAACAGGTATCAAAAATTCAATTAATTTGAATATTGGAATACAGTTAACACTGGCTAAATATTTGAATGTAAAAACCTGAAAGTACCTCCCAAAACAGCCAATTAAGAAGCCACTAAGAGATTCCTCAACCACCTGCGCATTGCACCACATATGCAACAACATAAACCGGATACCGTTTCGGATCTATGTCGCTGTTTCTTAAACGGCACTGGAGAACTGGCACTAGAGAACGTCAAGAATTGTTTAGTTTGTCGTTTTGAAAATTGTGAAATTAACTGCCAGACAATAGTGATAGAGAGTACGGATAATAAATACTCTGGCAACCACGGCGATAACGCCGGGTGGATAGAAACTTGTCCGTAGTAGTTTTTTTTTTTTTTTTACGTTTACCGCGAATTATTCCAACAGAAGCCACGTTGGCATTACTTTTTTTTGTTATTATTTCCGGCATTTTCTTATATGTTCTCTTATAAAAACTCATGTATATTTCAACGAGAACGTTATCAATAGAAAGCATAGGATAATTATACGCGAAATCATAAATCTCCAAAAATTAAAAAAGACAATAACAAGTTGAACGTTGTAGCGGAATTCATTGTTTGTACACAACTTCTTTCTTGTTTTGAATTACTGCTAATCGTTTTATTGTGGACGTTTTAACAGTCTTCCCAGCCCCGGTATGAATCAATGTGTAAAGAGCTCCAAAAGATAGCAACCCGATTTACCGATGATACCCGAATGTCCATTGGCAACCCCAGTATAAGTTAAAAAAATTAAAAATCTATATCCACCCAAATTTGTGCGGATTCTCTCTGTTAATCTACTACGGAAATACTGATTGATTTCCAATTGGTCGGAAATATAGTATACGTATATCATTACACAAAATCGGTCGTCCAAAAACTGCACATATTTGAAAGACCGGTCAAATGTTGTTGCACCCGCGAAATAACCTGTAGGGATCTCAAGGGTAGTTTATCTATCATCTGTACACAGAAAAATCCCTATGGTCAAACGTGAAACACCTCTTCATGTGCTGGTAAGTTACCGTGGAGTCCTTTGTAAGTCAACCGTATTTCGACGGTATTTGGCCGGCAGTGCGGCTTGTAAAACAATAGTTTATGTGTCGATTGTGTATATGATGGTTCTTGAATGAGAAACCGCGTGGTGGTGGTTGCGTTCGGTGATGCGACTCGTCAGCTATATTTCAATGTTAGAACAGTTTCAGAGCTATCTAAGACTACTTTGACTGCCTTTACTGCAGACATGCACATTGAGACAACGACAAAACTTATAACTTTTAAACATTACGCAAACAGCCATCGATTTGTCGACGTTATCGCCAAAATAAATATATGTCAGTTAAGAAAACGCTGGGAATTCTGTGTTTTCAGCTGGATTCTTTAAAATCTCGAATCAGTTTATTTTAAAATAAATTAGAATGTGAATTGTATATACATCACACTTTAGACTATACTTAATAAATAAACACTTAGTTAATAATTTACAATACTTTAGGCCAACTCTTAAATTATGAGGGTCAGTCTCCTCAACTAGAACCAGGTTCAAGTCTATACGGTTAAAGGTAATAACATACATGCAAACGGATGTTCTAGGTGGAATTTTGTTTCACAGGTTCACATACGAAATTCAAAAGGAAGAAAGATGCGTCATATCATCCAGAAACGTGATTTGGCTGATTTTCAGGTACAATTTGAGATAGAAAAGACGGCCTTAAGTCACCTTCACAACAAGTACTAATAAGGTATTCACAGAATTTTCCTCCTGCTCCCACGATCTCCTCGAAATATCACGTCAATCTTCAACGATCAACGATGGAGGAAAGTATAGGGTCACTAACATTTCTGGCTCATAGAAAATTTATTTAATCTAGTTAACGTGGGTCACCGACAAAGCATCGACTCGTTTTGAAAGAGAGAAATTTAAAAAATCTGGTCTGAATTTTTTCAAAAATTTTTTTCTACCAAATCAGTGCAGCGTATTCAACTTTATTTATCACATATGCAAAGTATAACGACGTATCTTTGAAGTATTTGGAGACGCGCATTGTAAACCCCAACATCTTATAGGTCTCAGTAAAGACTGTAGAGATGTGAGCCTTGAACATCAAGTCAGAATCGAATACCACACCAAGAACGACTATAGGTGGCTACATACCACTTATCAATAGCTGAATGTAGAAAATTGCCAGTCGAAAAAGCAGAAGAAATACTACATAAAACATGTTATATACTACAACACCAAGATACAGATGAGGCTGGATCCAGATCACTTTAAGAACCTGAACTATAAGGACCTAACTACGAAGGTGGAAAAGCAAACCAGAGACGCTATTAAGGAATCATCAATTCCAAAGGAAAAACAAAGCAGACTATTTGCATCAGAAAGCCGACCACCACGACTATACACACTACCAAAAATACACAAACCTGGCGATCCTCTCAGATCGATCGTCAGTACATGTGGCTCACCTACCTACGAGCCAAATATGACGCAAAACAACTGACACAATATTCCGCGAACACCAAGAGCCTTGTGAAGAATTCCGAACGTTTCATCGAGATACTACATGTGAGAAAGATACAATAAAGAAAGATTTATTGTATCTTTCGACGTCGAATCATTCTTCACCGATATAACAGTGGAAGAAACATTAAAGATCATTGGACAACAACTAATACCAAAACAACTAATACCAAAAGGACTACAACCATCTGATTGATTGGAGGAGACTCTACCTTACTTCGACCTATTTCTTGTAGAACGGAGAATTCTACAAGTATGCAGGTAGTGCTGCAATGGAATCTTCTCTGTCACCAGTCATCACCAACATCTTTATGGGAGCGTTCGAACAAAAAGCCATCGAATCAGCAGGATAAAACCCAAATGCTGGTACAGATGTGTAGATGACACCTTTGTTATATGGCCGCACGGACCAAAAATTCCAGAAGAACTCCCACAACTTTATCAACAGAAAACACACAAACATCAACTTTACCATGGAGATCGAAGAAGACAGCATTCTGTCTTCTTACCATTTCTAGATGTCCCAGTGGAGCGCACTGACAGCAGTAGACTGGTCCACAGTGTATACCGTAAGAAAATTTACACAGACCGGTACCTGCATGCATCCTCTCACCACCATCCACAACAAAAGAGATCCCTCATCAACACATTATTAAGAAGAGCGGAACGAACATCACAGGAATAGTGAAATACGGTACGTCAAAAAAGCTTTGTAGAAATACGGCTACAATAGAGAAGAGATAAAAAAAAAACACGACATCAGAAAAGGAACGAAGACCGACAACAACCAGAAGGATAGGCATAGTTTCCTTACATAGCCCGAGTCATCTACAGTCTAAAGAAGACTAGGAGAGACGAAGGTCATCACACGATTCAACACAGTTATCAAAATCGTCCAGCTACTACCCTCCAACAAGGACGTGTTACTGGAACTACAAGCAAAAAGCATATACGAATTGAAATGCCAATATGGAAGAAGCTACATTGGTCAAACACAACAGAGTATTCAGTGTAGAGTGAAAAAACATGAGAGAAACATACGCCTTAAGCACATTGAAAAATCTGCAAGAACAGAACACCTGCACCAACAAGGAGATTACCGCATAACCTACAATGACGTTGAGGTATTAGCCAGGACCAGGCACTACTACTCGAGGATAATACGCGAATTGATAGAAATAATAAAGAATACTAACAATTTCAATCGCGAAGACGGATACAAAATTAATAACACATGGTAATTGTAACGACCCAGTAGTCGTTACGGATTCAAAGAATTTTTACTGAAAAAAACAATTTATTATTAAGTGCTTGACACTGGCCTAGGCGGAACACTCTCCGTATCGGTGTTGGTGCTAGATACTGGCCTGGGCGGAGCCCTCCCCGTAGCCGCATAATTCTTTTCTTTACAACGTTAAATTAAATCTTATTTAATGTCCGATAAAGACCATAAGTTTGTTCGCTGTTATTATCAATCAATACTTTGCCGACTTTTCGTTCACTGCTTATAGATTTATAACTAGAGAGAATAAAAGCGAGTGAAATCATACCGTTTTTGCAGCGACTAGACAGACTCGTGTCTATTCGTCTCATAAGAAAGGGTTCGTGTTGCCATAGGTTTCCCCGAGAGTCGACAAAACACGACTCCGTCTAGTCGCTGCAAAACAGGTGTCATTTCACTCGATTTTGTCCTCTCTATTTATAACCGAATTTTGAACACGTTGAATATTAAAATACGGTTTCTAATTTTTATATATCATTTGTACATAAAAGTATGTCCAAACTTATTTTCCGAATTCCGTTTAATTTCATTGATCGAAGTTCCTTGGTTTGTACATAAGATTGTCACCGACCTTAACGTTTGAATTTTGTTTTGATTTTATTTTTCTGAAGCTATTAATTTTCTTTTATATAAAACAATTATTTTGCTTAAGTGTACTTACCTTTTTTACTTCCGACGAAAATTGGACATAATTGCTTCCCAAAGGTTAATTTGTTAATGAACGCACCAGCATCGCGGTACACTACTCACTTTAATTTAATAATTAGCAAGATAAATTTAAAACTTCACGAGGTAATTATACCATATAAGCAACATCTGACAGCTAGAAAATACCGTATCCTGTAAGCAAATTAAGTACCAGCGTCATATATTAATGATGGACGCAACTGCAAAGAGTAAGCAAATACCGACGACACAGATATCTTGTTATCATAAATTTTGTCTAAAGTGGTAAAAGGCAAAATAGGAAATAAATTACTTTATTTGTAGCAAAGTTATAAATTTGCTAACATTAATTTTCCGCATTTTCAAAAACTTAAAATTTACCAGAGCCGATACGCGAATTTCCGAGTTTGTAATTAGAAGCAAAAATACATAAGCAGAGTGCCGTTACAAAGTTAGCACTGCGGAGTCGTTATACAGCGAACGACGCGATTCATCGGAGCGGAACGGTTATGGATTAGCAAATAGGAACAGAAATGGAGTATATAACGAGGAACAGGGGCCAACAACACCGGTCTTTAGAAACTTTTTGAAGAAGTTTAGAGCATGATTAGCAAAACGTCAAGTCAAACATTAAATACTCGACAGCACCCGAAAGACATTTGTACTAACACTTATCAACATTCAGTCTCAATGCCGATTTTTTGCGCCACTCCAGTGGTACGTCGAATCTTTGAAATTTCTAAATAAGAACTCAAGAAGAGAACCGTATATTTACAGAAGCAAATCTTTAATAAATAATATAAACAAGCTTGCGGAACACCAGATGTCAAGGTATGTCTTTTAGACATATACCCATTAGAAACTCCGTACCATTTCCACTGAGACAGATAAGAGCGTAAAAGTTCTAGAGCAGATGGAACAAAACTAAACACGTCTAGTTTGCGGATTAGAATTTCATGATCAATTAGATTAAATCCCTTAAAAAGATTTGCACAATTTACATCATCTGTGCGCGCCTATCCAGTACTTCACTGATTTGTTGAGATATCAAGGCTAAATTAGTAAATGTATATCCATCTGAGACAAAGCTATGATTGGTAGAGATAAGTTGAATGAGTATTGTTGTAGATCCTGCTGTAAAGATAACTTTCTTGTATACCTTAGCGAAATTACTTATAATAGATATCGATTATGTAATCTAATGCACACTAATTATATTGCTGGATATTGCGCACAAGTCCAAGTAGTCCCAATAAGTCCCAAGTCATTATCCAACTTATCTTTCACTGTACACTTATACTTATAACGCGTGCTGTCGCTGTCTGGCTACCTGTTGAATGCCTACCAATGTACATATTAAGACGCGGATTAGAAGGCGAGGGGGTGTAAGAGTGACTGCTTCGTAAAGGTTCGGCTAGATGTTGTGCCCTAAATGTCGTCCAGTGTACCTGCATTCCCGAATCAAGAAGTTAAGTAATAAGTAGAGAGCACAAAACCGAGTGAAATCATACCCGTTTTGCAGCGACTAGACAGACTCGTGTTTTGTCAACGCTTGTAGAAATCACTAGGCGATACGAACTCTTTCATATGAGACGAATAGACACGAGTCTGTCTAGTACCTGCAAAAAAAGTCTGGTTTCACTCGCTTTTGTCCTCTCTAGTAAAAGTCATCACCCGCTGTCTGTTAACGAAAAATATGCAAGTTTTAAGAGAGCGACCTTTTCCTTTCAAGTTGCATTTTGAATCCTGCTATATGTATTGATTAATAGAATTTGACTAACATAACTCAATGCCCCGAATATATTTTTCATCCATATATCATATATGTGTAGCAATCTAGATAAATATAAAGATAGATTCATAGAGAAGTGTTCCCAATAACATGCACATTTTACTGAAAATGGTAGAAAATAGGTTCAAATTAAAGAATGAAAAAAAAATACTAGAAGTATTTCAACAAATTATATTTAGAAATAAACTGCAAATTTACTAAATACTCATACATATAAAAAAGTAATTGAGAGCACAACTAGTTAACAATTATTTTATAACAAAACAGGATCTACATAACATTGCATTGATACTGCATAATTGATTAGCTAATTACAAAATACTTAAATAAGTCAACAGTACAAGAAGAAAGACAGGTTACCACACAAAGTGAATGAAAACATGTCACTTTTTTACCTAGATATGTTTAGTTTCCTTTATTGTTCTTGTGCGTAAAATTTAAAACGATTTTCATGATTTGATATGTACAAAAAGGACCTTTTTGTCTCATATTCTAAAATATTACATACTTATAAATAAACCAATACCACACATCAATCAAAATCAAATTATTCATCTTCTTGTATTAAAAATAAACATTATTTAGTTCCGTTTATTTGGTTTTTGTCCAGAAATAAATTTTTCATGTCCTGCAAAGCTTTTTCTATTTTAACAGCAAACCTGTGGCAATCCTGCAACCATAGAATAGAACGTGTCAATATAATTATTGTAATTTTTACTAATGCGGGTAACTTCTGGTTAAATATATTTTTCGTATTTCGTGTACAACGTATTCGCTTAATGTGTTTCTTTCGTCTTTCAATAATTCAGAAGGAAAAGTTTTTGAATAAAAAATATTTGGAAACACGTTCTATATAACATGTGCAGAAATTGTCTGCTAATATTTTACTTTTTTTAAATTTCTCTACATTGCTCAGAAGTTATCTTCCACCCAGATAATGGGTAAACATGCGGTATATTATAACTTAAGTGATCTTAAAGATATTTATGGTGAACCCGTATCGGAATTACTTAATTAATGGTTGATTCTAAAATGAGGGAATCTTATTTTTTACAGAAATTATGATTTTTATTAAAACCCAACTGTTACTATGAGAATACTTGTTTCAGAAGTAGTTACAAGCTGATAAACCGTTTATATATACAACAAATTTTGGTAATTGTCTTATTTTTTAATATAAATATTCTATTGAGCGAACGATTGTTTCTGGGTTAACCTGGCATTTTGTTCTTGTAAATAACATTAACTAAATTCTTTAGAACTACAAAATTCTATTGTTGTACTTACTGTTTCCTTAGAACTCTTCTTATTAGAAATATGGAAAAACAATAAGTCCTCTCCTGCAATTATATACGAAACACCATAACCATCGTCAGCAACTGGTCCGAAGCCTCCGCCAGCGGAAATACAATTTGGATGTTTATTGAGATCCATTCGGCCTGTTTGCCCATGTGGTGTTTGTGATGTGGACAGCCTCCATGGCTCGCTTAATACTTTTTGTAGAAATGGAGAATCAACTTCTAAATACTTGGCTACCACATATAGGCAGAATAAGTGTCTATCGATGCCTTTACCGCACATTGCATCTTGATATGATCTCTAAAAACAACGGTAAATGCATTAAATATTCACTGCAATATCCCATACCATGGTATTAAAATTTACTTTCTAATATTGACTTAATACCAATAATAAAATATTTCAATTTTGTGCAGTCTAAAATAAACCACGAATGAAACGTTTGCATTTCTTACCTGATGTCGATCGCAAGCAATTTTCAATAATTTAATTCTATCTTCAACAGTTACGTTTTTGTCTTCCATAGCTCTCACCCAAGCCGAGGATTCGATAGTACAAGGTCGTACGGTTTCAGTTCTACCTTCTCTAAACAACCTCGTCATACTTGCTTCGTAGGTTAAGCTAAATTTACCCGCGTCTCTATAGTATGCAAGTTGCAATGCCATTTGGATGTACGCATCCGGGCTAACTCTACATTTCTTTATGAACCCTTTTCCGTAATGATCATGCACGAATATCCTGAGATCTAAATCATCAATGAGTTTCTGAGCATTCAGAGCGGCAGTTTCGATTTGAAGTTGACCGTCAGCTTTAATGTCCCACTGAAGACGAATAGGTGTAGGAGGTAGCACTTCACATTCTCCTATGACGTCGCCAGCTGAATCGTATCTATATTATAATTATACGACCATATAACTATGCTGCATGTACATAAGTGAGTATAAGTAGTATATAAGTATTACTGCAATGCTCTCGATACTACATTACTCACCAAAGGAAGTATATCGAGTAATCTTTTATCTCTCAAATTGCATTAAATGCAGACACACATTTGGTTATTTTTTAATTTCCCGGTGGATGCTAGGGAAGGAAAGGACGCTTTCCATCCTGTTTTCAAGGGACGCATAGGGGCCGTCAATTTTGAAAGTCGAGCTGTGAAAACTGCAACTTGTAATTTCATTCTGTTCGTTTGATCTTTTATACACATGTTAAAACAAGATTTCCTTATTTGATGAAAGGATACCCAACAAAACCAACACATTAATATTATTTACTGATGAATAAGTCTATTGATTCAATAAAATCCTACGCACTGATCATAGTAATCGTCCCATCGTATTTTCTAAAAGAAACTGAATGGTTATATTAAAGGCAGTATTGTTGCTCTTTTTAAATAAATATTTTCATTTTTATTTTTGTTACTACTATTTTTATTGTGATTACGGTTGAAGTATAGGTATTTTAAGCTCTTTAGGTTTGTTTCCAGAATTTCCAAACTAGTCAGACACGATTCGATTGGCTAAAAAAAAATGCCAAACCTTTTTCTAGCCGATGACGCAGTATATGATTGACACTGTTTGGGTGCAATTCCTGATGAAACAAAACTTTTGTAAACATCGTGTGTTGATAAATGTTGACAGACTGAAGCGTTTATTTCTTCTAATTATTTCTTCCTTTACGTCTGGGCCGAGCGCCAAACGAAGGAAACATGAATACTGTTCGCCCCTTTGTCTTATTTAAATTTTGCAATAAGATTTTCAACTTAGTGTTAATTGAAAAGGGTGGTTATATTAACCAGGCACTTTTTTTTTATACAAACGGTGTCTGCTTGCTAAAAATTCCGTTGTATATGCAGGGTGAGTTGGAAAGAACGAACCAAATTCCACATGTGTATTATACATGTGAAAGTAATGTAAAAAAACTCACATGTTCTAATTCAATTTTCATTTTTTTAGTTCTAGCATAATTAGAAAAAAGTTCTTGTAAATGATCCAAATTTTCGAACTAATACGTCTCAAATAAAATTAAAATATCCTTGCATTAATTATGCATATAAAATTAAAAGTCAGATGCGCTCTACATTAAAAGTAACTTTCTGTCAATAATCCTTTTGAAGCTCAAAATCATTTCAATAATTTTGTCGTTCAGCTATGCACAGGCTATTCATTTTTGCTTATTTTTAAGTTTGTATATTATTTTGTTAGTATATGTCACATACTTATTGTAATATGCAAATATGATGTTTGTTTACCGTCTTTGTAGTAGGAATACTATACCTGCTGTTAGAGAATATCACCCAAGGGTTTCCACGTCAGAGAAACGATCATAAAAACCTATTTATGAGTTTCAACAAACTGCGCGAAACTAAGATACTTCACAATGCTAAGACAAAACAGATGAAAATCGGTTAAGAAAATGTGTTTTTGTATATTATTTTCACGTGTACAATAACCACTTGGAGTCTGTTCCGTTCCCCTCCCACTTACCCTGCAAAATTACAAAAGAAAATTCGTATATTTATGTAATTACTCTAAAATAAATTCCTTTGGTCAAGCATGTAGAATGACAGAGAAAATACTTTAATTTAGATATGCCAAAGTACCTACTACAATTAATATGCATACAATACAGGAAGGAAAGGTTAGCAAACAAATAACTATACATATGTACATTTGTATGTTATATGAAGTGATGTAAATATACAAATCGCTTGGATTGATGCCCTAGAAATTTGAATTTTGCGTTGGTCGTTGGTATTATTGATCGATTTTATGAAATTTGCTTACGTTTTGATATGCGACCGAATAGTATATGCCATTTCTGCAGTGTACGGTACTAATGATAAACGCGATATGATACTTTATATAGGTTGTGGAATGTGAGTTTGCTAAATATATTATATTAGCGTTAATGACGGCTATAGCTCGTTACGAATGCCTTCTAACTGATTTTCGTTTACAGCATCGTTCAAATATTCGATTGCATCTTCAGTAATTAATTCACATTACTAAATCGATTTGAGCAATGCAGAAAAAACAAAGGAAAAGCAAGAAAAATAATTAAAAGTTTATATATCGATTATATTTTCTGCTTTGATTAATATAATCTTCTTAAGATAATTTCGTTTGTAATTAGAAAAAAGGTTTTCAATTGGAGGTGTGAAAAGCTAATGAACTTAATGGGCAAGCTATTACGAAATTGTTAAGAACACTGCGAAAAGTAGAAACGGTAATAGTAGAGTCTTTTATTGCAAAGCAAAACAAAGCATGATTAAAGGAAACTGTTGGAAGTTCATATCATGGCAAACCATAGGAAAATGCTGTGATGCGCGCATAGTAATAGCACTAAACAATAATTCTTCTATTGTTAGTAGCTAGTAAAATAATTGATAGAGAAGAAACTACATAAAAAAAATCGTAGTGTAGCTTCTGATATTGTATTGTGAAAATTATACAAATTTTTATCTTGATTCAAAATGCATTAGACGTTATAGTAAATTAATTTTAAACTACGTAAAAAATTTGAACATTTTAGACTCCCCATTTCTTCGACATATTTGTATTTTATGGTAAAAATAAAATAACTTTCTCCGGTATTTCCTATATCTAATTATAAGCATTTTCTAGTAATTTTAAAGAACAGTTTTTTCCTATTAATTTGGATATTTTAAGCTAAGATCACGGAATAAAAGAAATTATTGTTTAGTATACTCGATTATATTCCTTGAGTTTATGAAATGCTAATTATTGCGGAAAATACAATGAAGTGTAATCAAGAATAGGTTGTAAATTTTTCAAACACAATCCACAAAAAACCACGTAGTATTTAATGTGAGAATCTGTAAAAAAAAATATTCCTTGTATGTATCCACTAAAAAACGTAAGGATGTATGTATACGGCCTAATTCATTTATCTCGAGACGACTGAATAACAACAAATATTTATTTAATCGAAAAAAAATGTGGATAAAGGTGTTCCAATATGAAGGAAGAAAGTATATCGTAAGGTCCACGATTAACTTTAAAAGTACCGTCACTGTGTTACGAGTGCTAATCTGGTTAAAAAAAAAAACCTATACTTTTTAACTGAATATGTTATTATCCAGAAAAAAAAATAACTATATATCTGAAACTTTTTTATTTAATAACTAACTATTGATGAATATAAATATGAATAAAATTATTATTTACATTTTCTTATGTAAACGTCATTTTCAACACATGTCATGATAACTGCGCATATTGCAATCAGTCACAGACCCTAATTAGATTATTTCAAGCGCGTGCAACAACAATAAAAGCCTTCTTGATTTGTAGTTCATTTGTTTCTTCGTTGCAATTATTTTAACGCGAAACCTACCTGTTTTCTTCTATCCATTCTAATTATTTTCTTAATGATTTATTGACAAACAGTTGTTAAAAAAAGACGAAAGTTTTTCGTAAACAATAGCATACTTAAATGACGGTTTCCATTTGAAGAAACTAACTTAACATTCGAAAAGTATCGATGGCACTTGCAAATCTAAATGTAGATCTTACACCCTTTATGTTAACATTTTTATCTAAAAATTTTTTCGATTAAATAAATGGTTTCTGAGTTATTCAATCTTCTCAAGATAAATGAATCACCCGATATACCCGTAGGGTTAAACCACCAACAGTTAAAAGCTGTATATTTATACAAGGTGGCGCGGTGCATGGACTTCAAGAGGGTGTTGCTCCCTTCCTAACGGTCTAGAAAATTGAAAGTGGGGTTGTTTGAAAGAGGAGGATGCCATGTGTTCAATCTCACAGACATTCAATCCGGAAACGGGCAAGTGTACCTGTCATTTCGAAATATTCCGCTCAACGAATCGTCAATGAACATCTTTCTTTGCACCCCTATAAGATGGTTGTTGTTCAAGACTTGAAGACACGTGATTTTAAAACCAGATAATTCTAGTGAAAACATGCTTGCTGTGTTTTTTCGAGACGGTATTGTTTTCTTCTCTGATGAGGCACATTTTTACCTCAACGGATGTGTCAACAACCAGAAGCAGTGCGCCATATAGGCAAGATCCAAATCGTATAAATTGAAATCTCCCCTGCTAATGAATCAGGAAAAAATAAATAATTTGGTCATTTTGTAACAATTTGCGATTTATTCCACTTTGAAATCGATACGTCTACAGTGCGCCATATAATATATGCATTTCAGTCTGAAGATGTGAAAACTGTTTAACGGTATATGAGAGTCATTTTGAATAATAACCTTTTTCCAAAATACTCCTGGGTCTGGAAGATCATAGATTTTATAATTTGTGTTTATAATTAACAATTTCTATTTTATGTTACCAAACTTACAGCATTGTTTCGATTAGCGGCCCTTATCAACTTAAAATAATTAAAACCTACACTTCGAAATAATTGGAAAATTCTTACAGTTAAGACATAGGAAATTACCGCTATTTACATATATTTTTTGTATTTAGTATTTGTGTAGTTTAAGCATGCGCTAGTATCACTAATAAATATGATCTAGCAAATCTTACATTTGACTTCAGTTATATGAAAATTAAACACTTATAATGGACCAAATACAGAAGTACTTATGCAACTTTGGAACAAAATAAGTTAATAAATGGGCATTCGCAAATAAGTAGGAGTCAGATATTCTAACCGACAGTAGGAATGATAATGGTAGATTAATAACGCACTTCAAAACGCTTGTTTATAAAAGTATTTCATTAATTAAAATTGGTGACTCCAAAACTAGTTAATCATTTAATATTTTATGCAGAGGTTTATGAAAAGTATAACATTTACACATATATAAATATATATATCATTTTTTTGATGGTTATTTAACTAGTTTGGCTTCTACTACACTTTGAATGGTATGGACTATACCATATTAGCTATGTAATATCCTCCATGCTTTTTATGTTTCCTTTAATTGAAGACAATATGAAGATAATATTAGTTCTTATGGCCCGCCAGTCCTTATTTGTAATTTGTGTAGGTAGTTGAAATTATCGGCCAGCTCAAGAGGAAGCAAAAAAAGTAGGGAAAGTAGAGTATATGTATTTGTTGGCGCTCTATATATGTGCGCGTGTGCTAAAATTAAATACAAAAAAAAACATCTAGAAAGTAATATACAACTTTATACCTTACATAAGCCTCTAGCATATTTGAAATGTACATTTTTGGTTTTGACTTGAATGTGATACTGCAAGGAAAGAAAACCACGTAATGGTTGCAAAAAGTTGTCAAATATCAATAATTGTTTGTGTTTGAAAAACAATTAAATCTTTAGGTTTAGGAATTAGTCTAAATTTTAATTGGTTAATTACACTTACTTACAGCAATAGGAGAGCCATTTACCTTTTGGACTGATGAATATTTTTTTATAACGAAGAGTTTTCTTTCAATGCGTTAACACATTTTGAAATTAAAGCAAAAACAAAGTTAAAAACATTTACCGGTTCTCAATATCGTCAGTAATTACGAATTCCCACAAATGAGTCAAAACCGCAGCATCGGCCCTATTGGCAACCAAGAAAAAAACAAAAGAAAAAATAGAGTTATACCCAATCCAGATTATAGTACATAACAAATAATAATAAGAAACAAGAAAATTAGAAGCGTAGAGGGTGTACAGTGCTCCAGCTAGTTCCAAATGCAAAAACCTAAGAGCTTAGAGCTATATATACAAGAAAGAATAAAATAGGTTGTACGTGTAGTAGTACGATCTACTTTACCGCTCAGTTGTTGTATCATCTGTTACTACGCACTCCCATATATGTGACATTACAGCTGCATCAGCCCTACAACATATACGCTTTATATTGTTGTTTCAACTGGAGATAATATAAGAAAAAATGTACTTTAGAAAAGAAATATCTGGTACACACAAAAGGCATTAACTGGCTGTAAAAAATTAAATATACCTAGCTCAACATGACTTGCGTAATGAGGCCTATAACGTCTTTCAGAAGCCAGTTTTGTATTGCGTACATTAGTACAGCACCATTCAAAAGTATTTAAGTATTGGCGAATAATGAATGAAATGAAATGAAAAGTACATATCTGTATACAGATGCAATATTGTCTAAACAAATCATGACAATGCATTAAGTATTTAACAACAATGTATACCTCATTTCAGCAAGAAAACAAATCGAGAAAAGCAGCGCAATTATAGTTTATTTTTACGTCGAAATAGCGCAGTGTATTCTGCGTAAATAACACCAATCTGTATATAACATGTATATAACTTATATAGCGCGTTCCCTTAAGTTGTGAGTCGAAGATATTTCCGCATATGAATTAAAGATAGGCAGTCAAAATACAAGATACTCAACATGAAAAACTAGTTTGCATCGTGTACAACAAAACTAAACTTCCTATATATTAGAATATAATTTTACATTAGTACAAGATTTGTCTTCGATTAACTTTTTTCTGAAGAAACTATTTTTCACCGACGCACTAAGTGGAGTCATTATATAAGTAATCCTCCTATTGATTAATTTCGTAGTAAAAAGTAAAAAAAAAAAGTAAAAAATAGTATTTTGGGGTTTTAAGAAGTTCCAATCATATTATATTATTGCCTTAATTAATTGACATTTACCCTTCAAATGCCAGACCGCAAGCAAATATTTAGATTTATCAAACCGATTTTTTGGCTAATTTTTTATAAATCGATCACGTTTTTATTTGTTTATTATTAAATTACAGAAAATACTATAACTTACATTTAATTCTACCACCTTATTTTCTTGTGTTACAAGATCTACCTTTTTAGTTTTGCAGATAGCTATAACGGCAAACGGTAAATCGACTTAAAGTGCCTTAATGTTTTCCAAAGTATTTTCCACGAATATAGTTTTTTTAACCTTTCAAACTAACTGTGAAAGCGGTTACGCTAGTTATCGATTGGAACACATAAAATAGCCATTTTGAAGGCATCGAGCTCCGAAATTTGCGAGCGCGGAAGTTACGACGATATTCATATATAATCAAAACACATGGTTTTTAAAAATTTGTGTTTTACAAGCCGTACGAATAAAGTTTTTTGTTTTATCATTAAACCCACTAATCACGTTTTCTACGTTCGCTATAATTTCTTCAATCGGGACCTTATTAAATTTCAGATTATATTTCAAGTCTTTATTTAATAAGTCTATTTCCATCTTACTAAAATTGCGATGACTCATTCTTAACTAGTTCATGTGGAGTAATTGCCTCAACAGGTTTTGGATTATTTGATGATGATTTCAAAAATTTCTTACCTAGAACTTTTTTATCAATAATGTTTAAATAATTAATCCATTCAGAATATTCTATACTACAAATATTTTTAGTTAATTTAAGATGTTCATCGCAAAATTGTTTATTCTTCAAGTAACAACCTCAAAAACTTTTTGGGAAACTCGAAAGACTAAATAGATAACATGAAAAAATCAGAAATTTGTAAAATATCATGTAAAGATTGTTATCGTGTATATATATATATTGGTCAGACAAAAAGATTAATCAAAATTAGATACAAAGATCTTTTTGATTCTAAAAGAATAATAAACATTCTTTAATATAAGCAACAAAACAATACTACAATGTTGTAGTATACGTCAGATTTAAAATAATGTAATAGTTGTAATCGGACTAGACGCGGAATATATTAAGGAGTATCAATTTCAGCAGCAGTGGTGGTAAAAGAATTAATTATTCAATACAATCCATTCTCCGTATGCGTGAATTTCGAAAAATCCTATATACTGATTATATAAAAAAAATTAAAAATAGTAAGACTAAAATATACATTTAAATAGTGTAAAATAACTTACCACGAATGCTCAGCATTGAATCCGACCTATAAAGAAATATTTTGTTTAGTAGGTGAAAACAATTACATCTCATCTAAGTCTTATTATTCGTTCTCATATAGCAAGTCATTTCCGCAAGCTCGGAAGACTACGTCTTTGCAACTGGAGATTTTTCGCAATAGTTTTTTCTTTTTTGGGCTGATAGTAATCAATTTCTTTTTTTTCCAAATCGTATCATAATTTTGTCATAAATCTGCATAATAGAATTCAAAATATTATTTTTGCTGTAATCTGTGTGGCAATCGCAAATCTAATATTAAAAATTGTAGTTTCGAGACAAGCAGACAATTTTCCTTTAAACCTACAAATAAAAACATTTTCTCTTTTCCAAACTAGACACATGGTATTTTGATATATTTTTGGGATTCTCATGTTAGCCTAAAACTAAGGGTTTAAGAATTATTAGGGCTTCTTTGGAAAATGTTTACAGAAATCGTTATTTCTTCGAAAATGCGCATTAGACATATAAGGGCATAAAATGACTTAAGGAATACAGACGCGTTTATGCACTTTCGAACTGCTCACGAAACCTGCGCTATACTGCGGTAAGTTGGTGCTACATATTTTTGTTAACAAGTCTCTTCTTTAAATCGAACAGCCCGTATATTAACATTTGTAAAATCTTAATTAAATAATTACTCGCATGTTAATAGTCTAGAATCATCCATTTTCTTGCAATAGCGATTTTGTTGGGGGAGTGCGACATAAACAACGCTGTAATATAAAACAAAATCTAATGTTGCTGATGTTAAACTGCTATTAGGTTTATATGCTTTTTTCTAGAATTGTGACTCCACCATGTATAGTATATTCTATAAAATTTATTACGTACATTTTATACAGCAATTTGAGGCCATACAAACGTTTGCGTATTAACGCCTTTTATGCGTAATCTAGACGCCAAAAAACAAAATGATATAATGTCCACTGCTGGAGAAATAACCGTTTTGTAAACGCTGGAAGCTCTTAATCTCTCATAATCTCAAAACCATGTACAGCATGTTCTACTAAAATAAACTCAACTTTGGATAGCTACGAACTTATGAAAGAGTGTGTAGGTTTCAATACCATTTTAAATCATGCGCCTAGTACGACTAAATAACAAGAAAAAAACCGTTTAGAAGAACTTCTATACAGGAAAGTACGAAGCTGCTGAAAGTATAAAGCCTGCAGAAATAATAATAATAATAATTATCATCATCATACGGTATAATTTAGAAATCACAGATATTAGACTAAGAATAATTATTAATCCTTAAAAAATTAAAAATATAGTGTTGTCGGATAGGTGTTTTAAGAGAAAGCACTCTTAATCTTATCGTTTTTCAAATTTCAATATTTTTCAATTATACTTCTAAATATTAAAAAAAAAAAAAACAATAGAAAATAAGAATATAGAAGAGATAGATAAAAAATTAATCATTTCATAACTTTCTTAACGGTTTTAACCATTTTCCTTTTTGATTTAAAAGGGACTTGCTATCAAATTGTGATAACATGTTCGATCCGCAAAAAATATGGTTGTTATAACATTTTTCTCCGAGTATTTGCTCCAAAATAAAGTTTTAATCAATAAACAGAAATACTCACTTTGCCGTTATTCCCTATGCATAAAGTAAAAGATTTATCGAACCATCTGTCATAACCTTTTCCATGAAGTAAATCCTTTCCACATTTATCTAGTTGACTCGGGTCTTTCTACGCAAAACGAAATACATAGTAAGATATTAAAAAGGAATACCACACTTTAAACTTACGGGATCATATATGTAAGGAAAATCATCTAGGGCAACAACGAAAGCAGCTTTCTCAATCGTATCCAGAGAAGTTTTATTGGGTCCTTTATTGAACAAGTTTCTTCTAACTTGAGCCCAATGAGTTCGATCGCAAGCTGTTAAAGCAGCTAATTTCTCCTCTCCTGGTAGAGGATCAGACTTATCATCTAACACTTGTTGGATTTGTCTGCAACCACAAAATAACTATGGGAAAAGAAAATATTTAAGTTGCGATATTTATTATTGGTAAACTTCGATATCTATATCGTGCCTTTAATACGGTGATGTACAACCAACGGTCCGTTTGACCAACGCAGAGTAGCGATAACAACGCAGAGTATACCATTCTCGCTTATGTTGTAATTATTATTTAAAAATGTCGTTATTTTTAATTACCTACATTTAAGTTTTTAATTGCATATAGTAAGTTTTCGAAACAAAAATATTCTGGCGTATCAAAAACAAAAAAAAATATTTCCTTACTTCATATAAAAATTAAAATATCTGAAATTTCAAATGAATTTGTTTATTATTCTTTTGCTGTTGATGAATCAACAGTTATGAATTCCAAAAAAGTTTTTTTATTGCACTCTTCAACCTAAATACAAAACTATATGCGGTCCTTTATCCAAAAAAGGTTATCACCTGTCTTAGGTAAATTAATTAAAATCATGGGTTACATGGGAAACATTTTAGTAGATATGGTAGACATGGGCTTTTGCCTATACTTTTCCAGTACATTCTGTGCTTCAGAAATACCATAGAACTTAATTTCTGCATTAAATAAATCCCAAAAAATCGGAAGAGTACAATACTTGAATACCAACTCATCTAGTTGTAATATTAAGGGCACGATATAGAATATCTAGAATAGTATATGCGCTTTTGGTATATTCCGAAATGTGTTGTATTTACTAAAACGGTTAATGTTAGAAATACAAAGTCTCCGGTAATCAGTTACCTGAGACTTTGCATATTTCCCCCAAGAGTAATTTGATTTTAGCGATATTCGTACACACAGTATCTAACTCTGCCCAGTCAGGCGCAGACCACTGAACCGTTTCGGAATGGTATGTTCTTAGAAACAGTACTGTCAGTTTATTTTGGAAGGTAATATTTGTGAATTCAAGATATTAGTTTAACTATATACATGTGTGAATAATATTACGTTAACACTTACTTTTATTTAAAGCTCTTTAAAGTTCAAACTTTAAGTTCAGTATTGGTGGTAAAGATGATAGCTTAGTTATCGAAACATGGGGTCAGTTTCAGTGAAGTGTTTAAGGTAAAGGGTAATAATAAAGTGTTCCAGCATTTAAAACTTTGATGAGAGAAGAATATGTTGTGTTGCTTTGTTGAGCAAATTTTATTACTAATAATTATTTTAGCTTAAGTCTTTCTGATAATAAATACTTACATTTGAATTTCTCTTGCCTTTAGAATTCTCCCTCTATATATAATAACTTTGAAATATTTCCCTTTGTGGTACACTACGATGTGGTTCGAATCAGGCCAATGTACAATTCTGTCCGTTTCAACTCCAGGTATTCTACTTGTATTGAAGATCCGTTCGTACTGCCACGAACATAAGGGTACACAGTTTTGCACTAGTATTGGTTCTAACTCTTGCCTTTCCACTAGTCTTCTGTACAGAAGGCAAGAATGGATAACGGCTGCGGCTCTAGCAGCCTGCTTCTCTGTCGGATTCATTAATATGGCATCTATCCCGTAGAAATTAGAATTGATCATCAGTGGTGACCTTCCGCGAAGATAGACATATTCCTCCCACCAATCCGAGACGTAGTTGCTAGACCACCAAGATTTTAACAATAAATACCGTTGAAGTTTTACTCCGATCCCTTTCTCGAAATCTTCGGCTAGCTTCTGCATTTTTTCGTAGTTATCATCATCTAGAAGAGGGCGGACGGATCGCATATACTAAAAGAACTCAAATGGTAGAAAATTATCTAAAACGTTTGTTTTACATATCTACCCTAGTCAGAGTATCGTGCAGCGAAGGTAATGGGAGTTTCGGAAGTGAACCTTGGAAACTGTACAATCTTGGTTTATTCCAACCGCTAAGAATGCGAACAAGTAATAGCCAAACTCTAGTTTGAACGGATATACGTGCACCTTTACCTCTGGCCTCATACATCCATCCTTTATACATAAGTAGTAATTTCAGCGTGTAACGTATTGTATATATTACCGTTAACCACATTATGGTGGCCACAATCGCACTTCCAAAAAGTTGCCATTTTGTACTGCAACTAAAAAAAAAAAAAAACTAATTTATTTAATTTCGTAAGTACTTGCGAGTCGCATTTTTTGTTTGAGGAAGCAGGAATTTATAATCGTTATTGCAGATATTTACCAATCATACCAGATGTATGTATCCAATCAAATATTTATACGTGTAAGATCTACAAGAATTAATTGCGTTTCAAAAAGAATTTTGATTTTATTATTTTTATTACTTTAACACCTCGAATTTTGTTCGAATAAATTTGAACATTTTTCACATTATGTTTGACAGAATATCAATTCAAAAGAACTACAAAAAATAAAGTGAATCAAAATGTAATTCGCTATGGAAAAAATAATAAATAAGTATTGACAATTTATTATAAATTACAAAAATATTATCGAAATGAGGCATCTTGTTAGATGTTAAACGAATTCCGTTGTCTAGAATGGGGCCAGTATTTTGCGAAAAATCTTAACGTCAATCTTTTTGCCATCGTGCATGAAATCGTTATGTAGAAACCGGGAGATATAAAAAACGTATTGGATAAGATACTATGAGGAAATAGGGTTTAGAACGACTCATAGATTGACAAAAAACTGATAGAAAAAATACGAAACAAACCTGAAACCAAGAAGACCTGCGCGCAAAACTGTTTTAAGTCTGAACCCCACAAAATGTACTTTAAATTTACGTTGAACATGGCAACCTTCACATTAGAATCCAATACTCTTCACAGATGAGTCACGATTACTTACATGAATATCGGTTTGTAGAAGAAGTCGAAAAATTGATGTCTGTGATAGTTTAGAGCGGAATTAATCTGAATACGTTCGTTTGGAGAATTGTACCAGTCGTTTGTAGCATAGGTTCAAATGTTGTGTTAACACAAGATAACGCTAGCTTCCATCACCAAGACTTTCGTATCTGGTTCGTATCTGGACTGAGTGAAGTCCAGATCTTTAAACATCAGTTTGAACATCTTTGGATTTATTAGACAAACGGCGCCGAGAGCCACCTCACGCGTTCGAACAGCTAACAAATGCTCTAATAAAGAATAGGAGAATATACGTATACCAAGAAGATATTTGTAGACTCATGCGAAGCATGTTTTGGAAGGAAAACTATCCGTGCTAATGGAAAACGCAGCTATTATTCGGAACCCGCAATTCTTCCAAAGAACTCTACAGGATTCTCGTTATTCACTTTACTTTCAGTGGTTTAAGGTTTCTAATTTACTACAACTAAGAAAGTTATCGAGATAAAAATAAGTATTCGTCTAATTATTTTAAAAGCAGAAAGTTTATAACAATTTCTTAGAATTCTAAACAACATTATGCTATAAAAGGATTTCGTACAATAACTAAACATTTGCCAATGTTTAAAATGTGTAAAAATTAATGATTATTTAATCTTTTTCTCAGTTTACTTACTCAGGTAAAAGAGGCATAATTTTAGTGACTAAATCATAAGGCACTTTGTATCCAGAGAAATGTATTCCCACCACAACTGACATCGTTAGCCAGAGTGTCCAGAGATGTGCCGGGTAAACACCATTGTGGACGCTATTCTGCAACAAAGAAATAATTATTGCGCTTATTTATAGCGCCGCTTATTCGCAGATGCTGCTGGCCATGCCTGTGCTTTTGTTTCTCTTGCCCTCAAGAAACTTCTTATAAGTTTCGCATTGGAAGTCGATGGTCGCCCTTACTCGTTGTTGTTGTCTGGTTTACATGTTTGAAAAAGAACCTATGTCCACCCGAACATTTGACCGATGATATTGACGTAGAAGTACGACGGCGCATGTTCCTACTTATACGGAGTGAGCTCTCGCTTAGTGATGTGGCCGTAATAGGCCCTCGTGCGTTTTGTTCTGAATGTTTATGCCGTATGAATGACATGTAAATTTGATATTTCGTCTTCGCTCTAACAATAATGTAATCGCTAGTGTCGGTAATTTTCATTATAAACATTATAAGATATTCCATTTCCCAACAAAAGAATTCCAAGAAAAAAATTCCAACAAAAGAGAGGACTTGAGTTTGTGTACAAATAATAATTTTTATTCACTTTTTATTTTTCTTTCCCACTGTTGTTTTTACTTTTTCTCTTACTATCTACTATTTGTAATTGTAAAATTGTAGAGTAGGCAAATTCGAGTGCGCACCATCGACGCAACTAAAGAATGGAGTTTCGCATGCGAAATACTGGTCACTATCTAGTTCGCTGCTGCGTACTATTACGTATATACTCCGTGTTCTGTGTGTAATAATGTCGGAGGTACGTAGATGGAGAAAATAGCTATTAAAAAGAGTGGATAGGTTAATTAAACTTACGACGGCGTACAAATTAAATGTTTAGTGCGCGATATATATCTAACTGGTCTATATATCTAATATGGTGCGCAAAATGGAACTACATCAATCGTTATCTTCAATTTTATTAGCTTTTACACGAATAGAAGAATATACTGCCCAAGTAATTTCAAAACTGGTGTTAAGCACATTGGAAATATTTGAAATATCCAGAGATCAAACCTAAAGTTTAAAAAGAATATTTAAACTAGCTTTTCCAGTTTTCCAAGTCACGGAAGACGCTAAGTTTTTTTTTTAATCATCAGATTACTCTCACTCTCGATTTTATTTTTTGTACTTACGACTAGAGATGGCAATTACCCGTGTTCATTCAATAACGTAGAGATAATTTATCGAAATCTGTAAAAATCATTTTAAAACTTGTTTTGCATCTAACACTAGATGGCACCGTTCGCGATATATCTCTGCGTACTGACTCGGTTCGCATGTAAGAGTCCATTCGTTAGCTACGCCGATGGTGCGCACCCGAATTTATTCACTCCAATTATTATATTAACTTCATTACAGCATAAGGCTAAAAACTATAACAGATTTTGCAAGGTAGCTGATGCTCTATTCTGTTATACTTATATTTTACCGATACAAATGACATTTCGGCGTCAAGCAGTAATAGAAAACGATTTAATCACCTCTTTCTTAAATGTACATACAAAGTACTCCTCATTAACAGCCAGGACTGTCACTGGAAAATTTTCTCAAATACTCCTTACGTTTATGGCCTAGTTACGAATAGTTTGTAGTGCCACGAATTTGATGCAATGCTACCAAATTCTTTAATAACCAATTACATAAATTGTTGTTATTGCCATAGTATTTGATTGCAAAGACACTCGAGATTTTGAAATGAACTAACGTCAACTAACGTTTTATGTTATCAAAAATTAAGAAACATCCTCCAGACAAAAACGCGCGGATACAAACATTAGCGGATGGTAGACGATTTTTTTTTTGGTTTCTCTAGGGTGTAAACATGAAAATACTGCAAAAAATCATACCAATACATAGCTGATTTCTAGAAGATATATCAAAATCTACACGGGATGCCTATTGTAATAGTGTGTTATGGTCCATATGAAGCTAATGGTTTTATAAAACATAGAGCTCAACGTTTATACGGATTGTTGGAAGGTCTTGCGGAAAATGGATATGAAATAGAAATAGTACGATCGATACAATTGAACAGGCTATCAATTGAAATGGCAGGCAGTATTATATATCAATGCGATATTCGTAATTTACTTTTTAATATGAACTACGAAGACGATACACTTTCTCAGTGGATAGTAAAAGTAGTTAAAGAAGCAACAACAAGGCTGTATACCAAAAAGAATGACCCGAAATTCGTGTCGAGTAGAGAGTCACAACTTTACATAGAAAAACATAAAAAAATAGTAGAAAGTGAGAATTTTAAACCATTTGTAAAATTGATTAGTAAATGCCAAGACTATTTAAGAAAACAAAGTGCCAAGGAAATAGAAGCAGCACAGATGAAGATCATTGAGAATAAAAACCTAGCTAAATCAACCAGTCAAGTGAACAATTCTGATGCAATAGATTATAGCCTATGGGACTTTCCTTTTAAGGTAATTGAAAAGACCCTTCCTTCCCAAACCTCAACAGAAGTAATGGATATTCACGATTTTTATTCAACAAGCGAACGAAGTATGTAATAATATTAAACAGTAGTGACAGTAGTAGGTGATCTCATAGGATGTATTTAATTATTTAGCTAATCTGTACATAAAGGAGATGCAATGGCAAAAGACGTATTTATTTAAACAATTTCATAGGATATGTAGGTACGTGATATAATTCGTTACGAAATTGACCGAATCGAAAAATCAAAAAGATTTCATCTATTTATTTTATTATTGTATACCAAAATGAGCAACTTTCATATCTGCGACTTTAACTGAGCGTATCTCTTCAGTTAAAAATAATATAATTCAAGTTAGAAAAGACAGAAATGAAAAAGGAATACAGTTCTCATAAAATTCTGTATTAAAAACATGTAGGCCACCCGTTTCCTGCTTAGCAACGTATCCGTAGGCCATAATCAAATACATAGTACTAGCGGACTATGTCAAAGGTAAAATTAAACAAACAGGTTGAGAGTCGGTGATATTGTCGCGTCTACCTTGATCGAATATTTTCAGAACGGTATTGCACAGCTATACGTTCCGATCTTTAGTTTCTTATCGGATTACTTTAGTTTCTGTCCGTCTGAGGACTCTTCCTTTCCAATCAAGCCCGCGATCTGGCAAGAGGTCTAGCGTTTTTCTTTCTTATCAAGGTGAGTACGCACCATTATTATATCATATTTTCTTTCTTATGATTTAGAATTGTGTCTTAACCGAAAGATATTCTTTTCTATCTTTAGGAAATGTACAGATACAGTACTATTTTTGCCTTGATGTAGTAGCTGCACGACTATTAAGTGTTACTCAACACTGTTGCAGGAAAAAGCATTTCAACGAGATAAATGTTCAAATATTCCTGATTCGATAGTCTAGGATTTCCAATACCGCTGCAGGTTTCTTAGTGGCCAATCTGGGTTGGAGTAAAAAAAACTGATGGGTCTTTCTCACACGTCATTGATCCATCTCTGGCTACCAGATGCGCCAGATGCGAAAATCAATTGCAGTTTCGCTGCTGGCGTTGTTTACACGTTGAGTTACCGCGCTCAGGTCTACCACCTTTCCCTGTCCTGATACGATTGTCGAATTTTCGTTTAACCATAACACGATCTGAACCCTCGCATATTTAGTTTTAAATAGCTAGATAACTTGATCTGTTATAATTTATAATCGAATAAAATCTGTGCGTTTATTTTAGCCAAGCAACCGCTTTCTTGAATCGACAATCTTCCAAGAATGTTAGAGAATATATTGCTACACTCACCATAAATCTGGCAAATCTTTTCTTCCACGACCTGATGCCCGACTGCCAAACTAAATTTAAAACTTCTCTATCGAAATTTACATCCCATCCTTCGTGGGTAATTTGGAAAGAAAATGCAACTGCTTGATGAGCTTCCGCCATCGTTTGCTATAGTTCCCTTCAAAGCCTGCAATGAATACAAATTATATAGTATTAGTTATTTTATTTAAGATATGTGTGTTAGTAGGATGCGTATAATGAAATTGCACCGAATTAGTTTGTGACCATTCATGTATTTATGTATGCATTTAACAGTATTAAGTTAGTGCGGGTCTCTTATCAGTTTAAAATAAGATAAAAAAACACAAAACGTAATATAGGTATATAATTATATGTTTGCATTATACAAAATAACAGGGTTTCATTTGCAAGACACATATTGTAATGAGACTGAATTATAAGTTGAATATCTCAGGGATAACGTTAAAATTGAATAAAAATTACACAATTTTTAGTGCCAAGGAGTTTACAGTACTTCGTTGAATTTAAAACTTATTTTCGTTTTTAACAAATCCTTGATGTTTATTTACTTCAAATGTATTTGATCTTTTAACATTTTTGGGTTTTTGAATGCAATATTCATTAGATCAAGTAAAAAATGCTTTCCACTTCCCAGCCAACATTTCCAATAACGGTAGTGACAATGCTTACTATATTAACACGCATTTAGAAATGACAAATATTTCACATTTAATGCAGTAGCATTTTTGTAATTGCTCTAATTTATATTATTAAGTCAACATGTTCGCTTGCACTAGCTGCAACAATTCATTATCGATATTTGCACACGGAAAAATATAATTCCTACATCAACATCAGAGTATCAATGTAATTTCCTATACAGACTATCCACCTAGTGCGTGGACATTTTAAAGAAAGTTTTTGAGTATTCAGAGGCAAATCTTACACAATATGAAATTATGTTTAGTAGACACAATAAGTCTGATTTTTAATGGAGTACTATGTAGAATTGCATTTTTAGAGGTCTCTTCGATTAATTGACATTTTCGTCAAATACCACTGTGTCTGTAACGGCCGGTATCTTACATGCTACAGTAGTGATTTCTTTAAGCTTAGCCAAATATAATTACACAAAATGATCATCGTTATCAAGTTTGTTTAATGTGTATATCTTGTATTCTGATTTTTTTTTATTTACCTCTAGCTAACATGCGTCCTCCTTTGGATAGTTTCAAAATTCTCACAAGTAATACGCAATAATGCAGTAATAATGCTTTTTAATCCACGAAGGATGTCGAAAAAATCACATGCCTAGGAAAGCATAATAACAAATATTTTTCAAATGGTAAGCATTTAGATCGCGCGCAAAATTAGATTAAAATACAACATTGCAGGATTATTTTTTTTAATTAGCACTAAAAGATTAAATATGCTGTAATGAATTCAGGATGGTACAAGATTGCTGCAAACAGCTGGATGTTGTTGTATTTTGTTGTAGACGTCGTTTTAGTGTTACGCCCGACCACGCAATATATTTATACCGGCTTACAAATAAATCAATTCACAAGTTTCACAAACTAGTATGTCAGAAAGTGACAAAAAATACTTAGGAATCATAAATATTGCCGACGGAAGATGAGTTCGAGGATAGTATCCCACGGAATTTTTATGATGCTAGAAAATCCTAAAATTAGATAATATTCTATAGAAAAGTAAGTCCCGCTTTCATTGTTGTGAAATAGCTTTCAGTAACATAATAAAATGTATCAAATTCATAGTCCATATTATCTGATTATAGCTCCCAGTGCTTATAATTAAAGAGAATAAATTCCGAATGAAACCACAGGCTCTAACGATTGGACTCTCGCACCCCGCATCCCACATACGAAAGGTTATTCAGTATGTTGTTCATTGCCACCGTGTGTGCACGTATAATAGCAAGAAAGTGTATCCTGTGTATTTAATAATGTTGAGGGGGCGTACAGTAAAAAAAAAAAAACAAAACGGCTATCATCAAAATTAATGAATAGGTTTATTGAGAATTATCTCAGTTTATCTTCTAACGGGGTAAATGTAAATTGTTTAGTGTGCAATATATTTATAAACCATGCAACATGATCAAATTTGCAACGCCACGTGCATAGCGCAAGACAGAAAGATGAAGAAACTGGTGTCCATACAAAATTCGAAAAGTTCTTATTTCGTTTGTGTACAATGATTTTGATTGTGCGTAATGTACCAATTACTTTTTTACGCAACGTTTCGTTTATCTTTTACGTAACGTTTCACTTACGAAATTATTGAAAATCTGTTCGTGTACATTTAGAAAACAAAATTAGTAAAATCCATGCCCTATATCTTGTAGCAGAACAGATCTGTAAATGTTACGCATAAGTATTCGGCAAAACGTATTCGCAAATTTCAGTAATTTTGTTCCAATATCTCCTTACCACCACAACCGATTCTGACACGATGGAGAACATGGTTAAACGCGACATTTTACTATCATGAATGTTTTGAGAATGTAAAAAATGGTGATTTTATTATTAAATTACAAAATTTTTCGCTATCGTTACAGCAATCAGTGCTAGTTTTGATGAAGATGTACATGCACACCTTTGTTCGATAGAAGACGCAAGAAATGAGTGTGTTTTAATTAAGTTTGAAAGTGTTTTAGATAAAGATTTAGATTTTGCTACACATAGATAAATTTGTGAAGGTACATCTACAGATGCGTCAAGTTGTTTCAAAGATTATGTTAAGTATGCAAATATCACGTCACTAGATGTATAATCGAGCGATCGTTTTCTTTATACAAACACATATTTTCCTCACGGCGGATGCGTTTGCGACAAATAACTTTGAAGACGCACCTTATATTGACAATACTTCATCGCGATTTTCCTGATTTTCAAGTCACTTTTTTTAAACATCTAATTACATATACTCTAGGTTTTATTTTTTATACGTATCGTCGATAACGTTTTATAATTTACAAAAACCGTCTTAAATTCTGCTTGTATCTAACACAAGTACAGCGCCGTTCGCGATGGTGTATCTGTAGATATAAATAATGTTTCGCATGCGGCAGCCTATTCGTTAGTCACGCTTGCGGTTTCACTCCAAATTTGTCCTTTTTACTTATAATGAAAAGCAAGGCAATATTTAGAATCATGTATAAACATAAGTGATATTTTCGCCAAAAACAAAATTATTTCAAAAGAAAATTTTCAATCGGCGTTTTCTCGATTCTATAAACATGCCTTTTGCACGAAACCGGCGAAATATTGTTTTCAAAATTCATTGTGGTGATGAAACCGAAAAGAACCATATACAGCCAAACGTAGCCTATATATAGACGAATGTAGCGGAATGGAACCGAACAGAGTCGAATATAACCTAATAGAACCAGTCGTACTAACAAAAAGTCGATGATTTTCTGTCTACCTAGAGATTGTGCGTTTTTTATGAAAGAAACTACTCCAAAAACTGGAAGGAGAATTATTATTATTATTGCAACCGTCGAAACCCAACATGGTCGCTCAAGTACGTATATACGGGGGTCGCCAAATTCAATATTCTACAGGTAAGGCATTTGCGGAAAAATGGTGGCAAATGGTTTACGGAATAAAACACTTTGAGTTTATATTTCAATTAATTTGATTTCTCAGAGTGTTGCTGCTATGCACATTCTTAGTCTGGTCATTGCAAATCTATATTTAGACAGCAGATACTTTGCAAAATGGTTTGAGGTCAATGGTATGTTTATAAATTTGACGAGAATGACAAATAACATTGACCAACAAGGTGTTTACCCTAAGTTAGTAACTGATGAATTTGAACGGCACATATAAAGTAAAAAAATAATTAGAAAAGCGGCAACATTGGCTTAGATTTGGTTACAGAGAAAATGCAGGTCGAAACTTTTTCGCAGCATACACGTAAATTTTATTGATTTTTATAGTATGGCCAGTAATCTGGTCTACTGCAATATGCAAAATGTTTATAAACTTTCTGAAGCTTTTGGATAATGGAAACCATTATCCTTCTATTCCGATAGGTCATGCTCATTCTATGAAAGAAACTTACAAAAATCTGAAAATTTTATTAGAAAAGATAAAGTACAAAGACTATTCCTGGAATATTTCTGCAGATTTTAAAGTAATTGCAATTATTTTGTGTATGCAATCTGGTTACACCAAATACTGTTGCCTCCTATGTCTTTGGAACAGTCGTGCCAGAGAAAAACATTACCATAAGCAGGAGTGGCCACTACAACAACAGTTTATACCAGGAAAAGACAATGTACAACATCAACCTCTAGTAGAAAAATAAAAGATCATAATTCCACCTCTTCACGCAAAACTTGAAAGTGAAGTGTGTGAAGTGAAATGCAAGTGAAGGTTTTAAATGCCCTCGTGAAAAGTTTCCAAAATTAACACAAGGGAAACTCAAAGAAGGTATTTTTGTTGGACCTCAGATACGAGAAATAATAAATGATGAAATCTTTGAAACCAAATTAACAGCGAAGGAAAAAAAAATAGCTTCGCTCTCCATGGTACAAGTTTTCACGAATTTCTTGGGAAATAAAAAAGCTGACAACTACAAAACTTTAGTAATGGATATGTTACAAGCATTTCACGCTGCTGGCTGTAATATGTCCCTTAAAGTGCACATTCTACATTCTCACTTGGATTTTTGTCCGGAAAATATGGGCGACGTTAGCGACGAACACGGTGAGCGCTTCCACCAACACATCATGGGAATGGGAAAACAGTAGCAGGGGAAATGGAATCCTGTTATGTTAGCAGATTATTGTTGGATGTTAAGAAGAGATGTTGTAGATATTGTTTATAAAAGACGGAGCAGTATTACTTCACATTTCAAATTATAATAATTTGAAATATACATTAAATTATGATCTAATCTAAAAAACCTTTTCATTGAAATTTAAAAAATAATCGAGCTAACTTGACCTTCTGCCTTTTATTAAAATAAATGTTTATATGTTTTCTATTGAAATTAGTATAAATTATTTTATGGCAAAATCAAAAGTTGAAATTTGTTGGCCAGTGTAATTTATGTAATAATGAAATCTTTTTATTTTTATTTATTACATATTTGAGTGGTAGATTTCATTATTTGGTATTTGCACTTTGCTGGACGATCGTTTCCTATCAAACTTATAGAGACTGGATTACTACTTATTAGTTGTATCCAGTTACAGCGATAGAACAATCACAGAAAGTAGGAAGGTTCAGATCAAATATTCAATAGATATCACTATTTGGTGTCTAGAATTCGAGAACTGTTCCTCACCAAACCCTTTGTGTTTTCATCTAGTTAACGTAATAAAATCGGATATACGTCATGCATGTACTTTCAATTTATCTTTATTTTTGTAGTATCTATAGTAACAATATTTGATACAATTATGATAATAGATTATTGACGTCTTACTGGAAGGGCATGTAGGCAAGGTAAAGGTTTTCCTTACGACAAATTTCCTATGTTGGGTGTTAATATAGTAATACATGATTATTAAAATTCTTGTGCGTAATTGAACATGCCGATGGTCATTTTACATTATGGGCCGTACGAGGCTTATGGTGGCCTTAAACATCGAGTCCAACGCTTGCACGGTCTATTAACCGGTCTTACAGCAAAGCACTATGAAGTGGAAATTGTACCTTCTAATCACCAAAATAGATTGGAAGTAGAAATGGAAGGTAGTACTATATGCCAATGCGACGTTCGTCATTTACTTTTTAATGCGGAATGCGAAGATGACGTCGTTTGTCAGCGCATAATTGCAATTATAGAGGAGGCAGTATCCAGAATATATTCGAATCACAACGCTCCAAAATTTGTGTCCGTCACTGAAGGAAGACGGTATATAGAACAATCCAAAAAACTAACAACAAAGGATTACCTTTCTCCAAGCATAGTCCTGCTCTATGAACACCAAACACACTGGAGAGAAATCAACCAATCAACAGAAAACTTTCATAAACAAAATGAAACATATACGTGGCTTGAAAATGTTCAGAGCCATTGTAGTGAAGAAGAAGATGTTTTTGTGTGCGACGAATACGCTGACTGGGAATTTGTTACAAGTATTATAAGGGCTATTGTGGAATCATTACCGGAAGACATGAAATCCGAGGGGAAAATTGGACGGGTTAGTATATCATTTAGAAATCCCTGATTTATGTATATAATACAACCTAAGCTAGCTGCTAGTTTTATTCAAGTAGCAAGCACATTTTCTTCAATATTGCTTATTCGCATTACATAGGTTATAAATTGACATTTTAAACTTTCGATGTTGCATTATTTAATTTACTTTCCAGAATGTCTGAATTTATACGCACACTTTGTCGTAAATACATTTATAGCAAATCATGTATGTAAATGTAAACAAATCATGTATTGTAAATTGAGAATAAAACAAAAGTTCAGACATTGCGAAATGCTGACAACATTTTGCCTATATCTACCTGTGACTACTGACGAAACGCGGATCTCTTATTTTAATCCTGAGATCAAAAGTCAATCCAAATAATGGCGTAAACCGAAAGAAAGGCCTCCACTTAAAGCGCGTGTAGTTCTTTTTCAGTTCAATTATTTTTAAGGATTGTCTGTCGAAATATACTCAAACAATGCAGAATATTATTGGAATTTATTATCTGGACCACTGCGGCAGGCACTTAGCTCAAAACGGCCTAGAAAGTAGTATAAGCGTCGGTTATTGCAAGACGGAAGGATTTTTTTGAACGGTATACGATGGGAATTGCTTCCGCATGCATCGTATTCATCAGATCTCGTGCCCAGGAATTTTCATCTGTTCATTTGGATTTTCATCTATTTTTATGAGACGTTGCTTCGTCACCGAATAAGACAAATTAAAAAAAAATCAGGCTCGGTACTAATTTTGTTCGCCACAAAGCCCACTAACAACTTTAATATATGCCCTACTGTCGGAACGCTTTTTAGGCCATTTACCTAGATTACACATGCGAATCTTCCGCAACTGATCCCAAAGTTATCATCGGCTAATGGTCTTTTCCTTTTTAAGGCTTTGTTGTAGCGCATCTTTTACTATCTCATTTTTATTTACTTTATTTTTATATAAATAAGTCCTGAACCGACTAGGTTTCTTCTTGTTTTTCTTTTAATAATAACAATAATAGTAATAATAATATGATTTATTTTCTAACAAGAAAAAATAGATATACAAGAAAAAATATGTATATATGGATATTTGTATTTGGCTAGTTATACAGTTATTCTGCAAAAGGTCAACAATTTCATGAATTGGATCAAAGAAAGTATCACACAACTGTCCCATAACATTGAAATTTTGAAGTTTTGCCAAAGACAAGACAGAACGCGATATGCCATCGCGGTATATAGAATTTTTTAAAAGCCTTGGGCAATCGATATTATTATGAAGAAAATTGATAAACACCGTAATTAAGAAAGGGTAAGTACTTTAAGAATCGACGTTGAACGTTCTCTATATTATTAGAATGAATAGAATAGATAGGATACCATACAAGTGAGCTATATTCAAGTTTAGATCTTACATAATAAAGTAAGGCAGTTAGCGTCTGTAAAGTTTCTACAGTTTCTATATATAAACCGCACATTTTATATGCACAGTTGATCATTTCATTAATATGATCAGACAAAAGAGAGCGTTGTATCAAAGAATATACCTTAATATCTTACGTTCGTAATCATATTCAACAGCAATGCTCTTCCTAGTAAAAATCACGACTTTGTACTTACTGATGTTCAATTATAAAAAATTTCTCCGGCACCAACTTTTAATCTTGTCTAAATGGCAAATGTGAGTGGCTATCTGAGGAATACACAATGTCGTTAATAAAAATTAGAAACAGTAGTAGGCCCAAATTGGATCCGTGGGGGATGCCAGATGTGGGGGTAAATACTTCCGCTTTGATATCCCAGTACTCGACAAACTGTGTCCTTCCAATCGAAGTACGACTGAATTCAACAGTGAACAGAAAGACGACAGAAAGGAGTGATGGCGAAAATCCTATCCTCAGTAATTTGTTCAGCAGAACATAATGACCAATTTGATTGAATGCCTTTTGAAAATCTAGTCTATATGACATCTACCTTACCCTGTTCATCTTTCAGACTTCCAGACATGTATTGATTAAAGCAGCACAAATTAGAAATGACCGAACACTTTTCTACAAAACCATATTGCTAATAGGATATGATAGACTTAATAGAACTATAACTATTTTATAAACATGGAAATATGTATTTTTGATAGAAAGAAGAGAGTAGCTGTACTTGTACATTTTCTATTTTTCATTTTTATAGAAAACAATATTCTTAAAAAAAAAACAGCTAATCAGAATATCGATTAAATCTAGAGGGCGGTTGAAAGTTAAGAAAACAGGAAATTGTGACTAAAGTTAAGTACCAGCTATCTAAAAACAGTACAAGTAAAAGCTGTTTCAAGTTAAGGGCTTGGTGGCCCAGTGGTGTTCGAGTCCCGCTAGAATCAACAAATTTCTTTAGTGGGTTCGGTACACTCTCGAGTCACTATTCGCAGTTGGGGTACAATTAACTGCGCTTCACCATTTACGACAAGTAACAAGGTCACGGAACACTTTGCACACACAACCTACATACTAAAAGGCTCCCGAGGTAATGACGAGCTTGATAAAAGCTTATCTACCCCGTTGGGCCGCCACCACACTTAAAAAAATGAAATTAGAAGGTCTGGTATGACATTTGGATAATCTTCCTTGCTGATATTTTCACTTTACAATTAGTTTAGGACGTTTTTTATATTGACAAGCTTTTAACGGGTTATGTGTTGAGCAAGTAATGTAAAATATTCAACAAATATTTTGTTACCATGGAAATCTAACCAAGAAAGGTATAATTTTGTGTTTATCACGATCACTTATAACAGGAAAGATCATAGTAAAGGTGTTTATTACAAAAATAAATAAAAATAAATGTGACCGTTCGAATATGTTTATTCGAGAAATATAAAAGAAGAGACTGTAATTGGAGAATAGAACCTCTTTTTAATTGATTAATTAATATTTATTAATATTAATTAATAATAATATATTATACTAATTGATTAATTAATTGACTAATTAAATACTATTATAATATTTATACTAATTGAGCCTAGTTTCATATTAACATATTTCATTGTTAGCTATATTGACAGTGTAAACTGTAAACAATTACATTTGAAACAATTGATACTTGTATTGTTTTTGAGTTAATGTCGTTTAATTGTGATGTAAATACGAAAGTTTGTAAATACTATTAACATAATTCTAAAATCAATGTAGTCCAGATTGGTGTCTCTATTTTGTAGAAGAATTTTTAAGATTCAAATTGTCAAATAACCGTCTTCGTATCACGCATTCACGCATCACATTCTGATCACGCATTTTACTCATTTTGGTATAATTGGATTGCAATTATCGGATTGTAACAGGTGATTCTGCAAAAATCTGGCTCTTGTAAATGCTGGAAAACAAACTGGACCAATGCATTATGATAAACAATCGCTTACATTCACTCTCAGAAATACACATGCAGTTATAGCATTTTAACCTAGTATTTTAACAATATGTGGTGGTGCGCTTTTAATTGCAGTCAGCATAATAAATACCTCTTTATTCACATTAAAAGTCCAATAGTGTTTAGTTAGAAAAATATTTCAATTGTTTTTAATTTTTTTCTCTCATGTATGAATATCATTTAATAAAATATTTTTATATTCTTTATTATTAACCATATTATGTTGTTTATATTTGTATATATTCTTATCAATTGTACTTATATAATGAAAGAATTTGCTAAAATTAAATTTTAAAATAAAATCATATATCAACGGGCTCTAGCTCACAGTTTTAGCTCTACGCTTTCCCATTCTGATATGATAGCGAAACGACGTCACATTGCCGGTCATCTATCAAACTACGGATCCAGCGCATGCTCCGGTTGCACGGACGAAGTTAGATATCGAGTGACGTGATCCTTTCGGAGTTGCAGATAGACGTTTTACACGCTTCTCGCCCGATATATGATTTGTGAAATTAATAAGGCCGTGGCAAGGAGCAATCAAAGCGAAGTCTATATATATACATGGTTACCTGTAAATAGCACGTAAGCTACCGAAATCTGAAGACTACCTATCAATGTGTTACTGAAAATTTAAAAAGAAATTTATTTGTAACATATACATTTTGTTCAAATTTTAGGGCCCAAAATGCAGGTAAAGCCGGTCCATATCTTTGTTTCTCCTATATTATACAAATACCGCTGATGAATCAAAGTTAACCCAGATGCAAATAAAAAGCGATAAAGCATTGTAGATGCTATGAATAGTGAATAGTCTATTGAAATGCATTAGTCTGTCGTACAGCTGATGTCGAAGTGTTTATGAGTTTACATTGAATATGCCGATAACCATATGATTTGCGTTCTTAATGTTTAAAGTTAATGCATCCGAAATGTCGGGTTTTGAGTTATTTGTAGTTATACATTCTTTTTCTTTTTATGAAATTTGTGGTGGTCCTAACAAGGACCGATCTAGGCGAAACAGGACAAAATAATTTATTAATGTAAAAAATGTTCCAAATATCCACCGTGAGCTCTAATACAGGCATCAATTCGGCGACGAAAGTTATTATGCACACGAGTAAAATTTACCATGTCTTCGCGAATGCGTTGAGCTGCAACATAAATGCGATTTCGCAGATCTTCGACATTTTCAATATCAGGGCGACGATCATATACCAAGCTTTTCATGTATCCCCACAGAAAAAAGTCTAATGGATTTAGATCGGGACTACCAGGTGGCCATGGAGTACGACTTCCACGTCCAATCCATTGTGGAAATCTTTGGTTCAAAAATGCTTGAATTACTCGACTACTATGCGCGGGTGCTCCGTCATGCATAAACCACAATTGTTGCCGTATCGCTAGTGGTATCTCATCCAAATACTCGGGTAATTCATCTCGGAGGAACTGTAAATAGGATTCTGTATTTAATCGTTGTGGGAGCACATGTGGTCCAAGTAGGTAATCGCCTACTAAACCCGCCCAAACATTGACAGATATCCTAACTTGCGAGGCGCCTTGGAGTATCTCGTGTGGGTTTTCGTCTGCCCAGTGGTGAATATTATGGTAATTCAAAATACCATCTTTTGTAAACATGGATTCGTCGGTAAAGAGAATTACTGACGCAAGACGTGGTTGACGAACTTCGGTGCGTTGAAACCACTCGCAGAAGGCAAGACGGCGAGGATAATCTAATTCCGTTAATCTTTGCACGCGCTGGATGTGATACGGATGAAGTAAATTATTTTTCAAAATTCGATGCACCGTCGTTTGGGACACATTTACTTGCTGGGCTAAAGTTGTAGTACTTATGCCTGCTTCCGCCTCAACGATGTTTAAAATATGCTCTTCTGCTTGCTGAACTCTGCGTGATATAGGACGGCCACGACCTTCGAAACGTGGAATTACTGATCCTGTTTCTCGAAGTCGATACACGGCTCTCACAATTGTCTCGGATGATGGATGCCGCCGATTGGGAAACCGTTCCGCGTACAAATTTTCTGCCGCAAGACTATTTTGTCCTGTTTCGCCATAAATCAAAATCATATCGGTGTATTCGATATTCGTATAGGATGCCATTGCAATTGCGTGTAATGACGGTGAATACTATGTGCTTACTAAATGGATATCCGAACGCTGCTTCAACGACTGCCGGAGATTCCCATATGTTAACTAAGACAGAGTCGGACTCGAATAAAGAAAAATCATTTTCTCGTTGCTACGTGCACATAGAACCATAATATTTTGTATTTAGGCATTACTCATGCGTTTCTTTCACCTAATTTTTTTTTTTCGTACTATATCCGAATAAGACTGTATATATAAGCATACAAATAAGCATATACACTACCGTCAATATTAGTTCGGAGACCCGGTAAAATGTTATAAACACTACTAAAAGATGATATGAATAACATACTTATATTAAGTCCTTTATGAAGTTTATAACCAATTGTACAAGCAAACTTTCAAGAATATCGACTAGAGAATGATTCAAAACCTATTATTTTTTATAAGCCAATATAGTAATTTTCATAATAATCATCATCGCTACCAATAGGATTATTTTTGGGACAACATTGCAGGTAATAAATTTACAATACTCTTTGGGATGAGAGCAAACCACCCGAAGATTTATTATGCATTGATAAATGCTTTAGTTTCTAAATAAACCTGGTTGTGCAGTTATTAAAGTTATTAAAATGCTCAGAAGAAAACCGTCAAGTTTAGAAAAGCGCTCTCTAACTGTTGGTTTTCATCAAGAATTATTCAGTGAATCAAGCCAAATAAATACCTCCGTAGGCCATCTGTAAAATATTTTACAAGAGGAATGAACTAATATGCCAAATAGAGTGCTTGAAAAACTAGTGGAGCAGATGCCAAGAATTGTGAAAGCTGTTCTTCGCGCAAAAGGGAGCTTCTTTGATGAACAGAATGTTTAAGAAGTTTTTGTTTATTTTTCGTTAGAATTACTTTTTTTACTTTTTTACTTTAATTTTAATCGCTATTAATAAAATGCAATAAAAATTTTAAATTTTGGAAAAATGAATGAATATTTTCTCGTTTTTTTTTTAATTCATTAGCGTGTCCGGACTAATATGGACAGTAATGTAAATGAGTAATAGCACGAAAGACGATAGGAGAGCCTGGATAGTAGGATCTTCCGGCTCCTAAATAAGTATTAGCTGGATTCCTAATACAGATATATGTGTACATAAAATATAAAATACTTACATATAAAATACATTGAATAAATAGTATAGTTTATCCATGCCTAAATATACAAATAACAATATGCAATAGCATACGAACAAAACATCCTTTTGCCTCATATCAAAGATATAAAAATAAGAAGCAGATTCTGTACAAACATAAAATATATAGAATCAAGAGAGCCGCATATACATTAAAACTCCGTCGGAGATAAAGAATGGAACATTCATAAGAAAAAGATTCGAATACGAATTCGACTTCGCATCAATTTTCAATCAATTTCAAAATATAGTCATCATTAGAGAGGACAAAAGCGAGTGAAATCATACCTTTTTTTGCAGCGACAAGACAGACTCGTGTCTATTTGTCTCATAAGAAAGGGTTCGTGTTGCCTACTGGTTTCCCCCAAGAGTCGACAAAACACAAGTTTGTCTAGTCGCTGCAAAACAGCTATGATTTCGATTAAATCACATACTTGATTCCATGAAGATATTACATTAGAACGCTTTCGAAATATACAGTATAACACCAGGTCTCACTAAATCAAACACCGGAAACATCATCTTTTTAGTAGCATCTATATTTTTTTTACCCATCGCGTAGTAAATTTATGTCTCTAACGTTTTTGTGTAATAATACTAATGATGTACCATTTTTTTTTAATTAAATACGAATCGGAGCTCCGTAATTCTTCAATGGTTTATGCAACTAAAACTACACGAAATTTACATACTAGCAATACCTCTGAAGTTTTTTTATTTAATTATAGTATTTTTATCTATGAAAGCTGTGTTGAATTGTATATGTATCTCGTTATTTTACACACGTGTAAATCTTCTAAATCGAAGACAAAAATGTGCACATTAAATATTAATTATCTAGTAGATTAATGTTCCGTTCCCTTGTATTCGAGGATAGGGCACCAGAGGGAAGTATATCTATATTTTATTGAATAATAATTATAAATGGTAAATCCTCATTATATTTACATAGATTCGGGAGTAGCCGTTATCTGCCACGCGCTTGATTAAAAAAAACTAGGTCATGCATAAGATTAGCATAAGAAATTTACGAGTGGCGTATGATCTTTAGATTAATATTGTCAGATTAAATAATTGATAAAAATGACAAATAAACAAATACAAGATATATGCGATAAACAGGTTTTAAATTTAACTAATCTCTACCTCCAACGGAGCTTTAACGTAATTAGTAATTAGATATTATTTGCGATAAATTTTATATTATATTCTTAAAAAAAAAAAACTAGGCTTCGCTGGCAGTTACTTAGGCTGAGTAAAGTGACGGCGATGTAGTACCATGGTATACGATTCAATTTAAACCCATACCTAACACCCATATGTTCGGCATACATACATTACCGTCCAAAATTTTGGAAGCAGAGATAGATTTTACAAAGAAATCACAAATATAGCAACATTTTATATTGATTAGTAATGAATTTATATACAACATAAGTTGGTATCCTCAAATAAAAGAGAATATATTAAAACAATCGATATTCATGCATTATTTAATTCACAAGTGTGTTTTCGTCTATGGAACCTCCCTTTCTTTAATAACCGCTGCACAAATTTTAGACATTCTTCTCAGTTTTTGGAGGCAGTCCCCGGCAATTTGTACCCAAACGTTTTGCAAATATTCCCATAGATGTTGAGCATTCTGGGGTTGTCGTTGCCTGCCTCTGCGATCAAGTTCATCCCATAGGAGCTCAATGGGGAACAAATTATTAATTTTACCTCATTTGTAGCTGCTTTCTCCTCCAGAAAGTTTTTACATGTTCGAGCCGTATGTTTGGAGTCATTATGTTGCTTTCTGGCATTGGATTGGCCCACCATCAAGACGGCTCCCACATGAAATTGCATAATTTTGTAAATATCCAAATATTCTTCTTTTCGCTTGTCTGGCGAATTTTTACCAAGTTGCCTGGCGTTGTGCCAGCAAAACAATTCCATACCATAACACTACCACCTCCACGTTTGACGAACCGCACCAAATAGGTCTCAATAACTCTTTCACCCGGTCGTCGGTCCAGATTTTTGTATCAAAAATCTGGAACTGGATTCGTCATAAGACTGTGTTCCATTTGTCCAATAACCAGTTTGCATATCCTACTGCCCACGTCAATCGTTTCTGCTTGTGCACACGGTTTAAAAACGTTTTTTTTTTTTTTGGCCCGATACATCCCCTTAAACCGGCTGCTAATAATCGCTTCTTGATGATCGTAACAGAAACATTTGTTTGTCATTTTCATTTGAAGAGTTTGGATTCCCGAGTTGAAACCGCGTCGTAATTGCATGAGAATGTCGACATTTTGCTCTCAATTTCATGGAGCTTCCTCTTGGCTGTTGCATGATACATACACATTACCAATTCTTTTAAAAAAGCAACGACCGCGGAAGTCTACAACAACACATTTGTTTGTCGTTGTCTATTAACGCACGTTGCTATATCCGAGGCCGTTAGACGTCGATCTTGTTTCACAGTTGTTACGACATATCGATCTTGAGGTCCAAAAGTCATCCATGGCCGTCTACTACGCCTTCTATGAATATTTTGATCTATCTCTCTTCTTCGATCCAATATGTAATGCACTCCATTCGGTTAAATACCTAACCATAGAGCTCTCTCGGTATATCGTTCATCCCGAAGAGTACTGATAGTGGAACGTTGTTCTACTGTTAATTGTCTAGGTTTAGGCGTTTTGACGCCCAGTATCTAATCAAATTGTTACAATGAGACTCTAATTTCGAAAAACAAGTTAGCACGCATAATAATGAACGCTAAGGTTTAATAAATTTACTACATGCACTCAACGATTACTGAAGTAGTACTAAACCCGTTGACCGAAAGCAATTACTGCGGGTACCCTACACCATTCCCTTCAAACAATAATCATATTCTTGTAGAAGAACAAAAAAATTTAATAACAAGTGCATTATAAGGAAAAAATAATTAAGTTAAATTTCTTATTAAAGTGGTCTAAACGACGCGTTTCTTTGGCAATAGCAGGCGCCAAAAATGTTGAGCTTGTCATTTCGAAAGTTGTGGTATTAACTATGAGGCAATAGCGATAGAAAGTAGAGATAAAAAATACAATCGAAGCCAAGCTGATGACGTCGTGTAGGCAGAAACATGTCGGTGGGTTAGTGTGTTTTTTCTCTCTCCTTTTGTTGCCGTGAATTATTCCATCAATACCATGACAAAGCTATCTTAGCATTATATTTTTAAATATTCTTTGGTTAGAAATGTTTTAATGTACTCTGCAGCCACAGCTTACTAACCGCCTCCGCTTATATACTTATCTATCAGTAATCATAAGATATTGTTCTTCATAAGTCATAAGTAATACGAACATTCTATATTCATTTAAACAACTAAAACACAAATTCTAATTTCTATAATAGGTACTTACTTGACGAAAGCTGTTAACTTTATGCATATAGTAGCTTTCGTTTACACTTTCTGCAACTTTCTAAAGATAATTAATTGTACATGTGTTAACCTTGCGTCAGCAACTGTTGCAGGTCATCCTTAACGATTACGTGGAAATTGACTTTTTAAATAGCATTCATGTTAATTGTCATTTACACAAATTACAAAAAAATTGTTTTCAACGTTTTAATGGCCAATATAGCACAAAATAACTATATAATTTTCTAGAATTCAGGTAGATTCAGAAATTATTAAACTACGTAAAGCTACGAAGCCAAGGTAATAAATTTATCATGCAATGACTTCTACCTGTTGGGAAGTCAATGCTCCCAAAATGTAATGAATTAACGTAAATTCGTAAAAAACGTAACGTATTAAAGACGCTTCTTCAATTTGTAAAGCCTATGGAATTTGTAACCGTTAATTTTAGGTGGTAGCGTATGTAGTTAAAGGGAGGCAATGCAATCAAAAAACCTATCAAATCCAATTTATGTGTGTGGGTGCCTTTTATGCGATGACGACGCAATACAAAATGTTTTTGAAATCGAATTTTTGATTTATAAATTGATCAGTTTGGAGAAGATCTTGAGGACTTATTTATTTACTATATTTCAATGACACTGGGGGAAAAGTGGCTGAATAAATGCATTCCGTCAACAAAAACCTTAAAAAATATACTCGCAGTCCGCTACTAGTAATTATCTACTACATAGCAGGACATTCTGAGAAATATCATCTGGTAATACTCAGTAGATGTTGCAGGCCTTTATCGTATTAATGAATTGTTCTTATTCAGAGAAAATAATGCTCCAATGCCGTACTTTAATTGGTGCATTTCAACTTCAAGGAAGTTCGAGGTTACCTATGTATATGCTACGTATAGGTGTATTATTTATTACATATTTATTCAAAGGTCAATGTTCATTTCTTTGCGTTGCATCAGCAAATATGACGTGCAATATTTAGAAATGTTTAATTATTCTTATGTGAAATATAATCCTACCTTAAAAAATATTACAAACAAAACAGTTGTAAAGAAGAATATTCTTACAATGCGTATTACAAATGGAATCTACAAAAATTCTCTTGATCAATGATCACGAAGAAAAATACTCTTAGCGAGTACATTGCCCCCAATTCATTCCGCAAAATGCAATAAAATCTGGATTAATAAAGTAAAACAAACACTAGACCAATAAACTACAATTTGTTTCAAAATTAATATAATATCCCCACAGACGTGATATCAACCCTTTTTCCTTGTGGGACTGGCCTATATGGCGAATGATCTCTTATTTACGGATTTATGGATATATTTAAATCAGTTACTTTTTAAATGAAATATTTCTACGGGTTATTTCTATGTATTTTAAATATTATTGAATACCTGGAAATAAGCAACAGACATTATCAAAAGATATATTCTTATCAATCAAGAAGTGTATCTGAGAAAATTTTAATATTTTAGTAATGGTAATATATTTTATTCGAACTCGAATGGGTAGTAAATAAGACGGGTTTACCTACTCTGCGGGTAGCGCGTAGGCATAAGTGCAGCCAAAATTGGATTGATTTTGAAATTTATACTTTTATATTAAGTTTGACATCTAATCGGCCAAACTTATACGCTGGTCCTCGATTGAATTTCAAATACAATCTATTATAGTGCATTCTATGAAGCTTCTTATTTTATGATTTATGACCTAATTGAAGTTTATTCCCTTACCTAATTCTAAAGATTATAAAATTAAATAACCCATAACCTGAATAAATCTAATGTTACAAATTGCACAATGTTATTTTCAGGTAGAAATGTTGTTGTAATCCATTGATACATTAAAATAGAGCTGTGACAATCAGCCATGTTTGTTTATAAAACTTACGAAGAGAAGCAACTTTGGACACCTCTTCTTTCGAATTTTCCTATTTTGTACTATGAATTATAAGTTGATTCGAATTTAAAATTAAGTAAACGTCGAATTGGAAAAAAGAAGAAAAATATTATTATGGCCAATTCAAATTATGTCATAATTTGAATTGGCCGCCATTTTTGCAGTTGGCGCCAAATGTCATTGTGCTTTGACGTTTATGACGTAGATATACAGATAATTAGTTGTCAACAAGCCACGGAGCGATACTAACTCAAGAACGTGAAATCATTGTTACTTCTCATTTGACAAATTATAAGTCTGTTGTTTTAACGCAGCGTAAATTTCGCCGTTGTTTTCCTGATCGTCATGTTCCACGTGCTAGAAAAATTAAACGTTTGTCCGAGCACCTCGTGCAAATTGAGTCCCCTAGAGATGTCGCAAGATGTGGCCGGCCTCGTAATGCTCCTACGAATGAGAACATCGCTGCTGCTCTCTGACGATATTAGAGAGAATCCACAAAGATTAACGAGAAGTCGATGCACACAATTTGGCATCGACAGAACGAATTTTGGTGAAAGATTTGAAAGTGTTCCCCTACAAAGTGCCAACTGTTCACGAATTGCTGCCTGTTGACCGTCGGGCAAGGTTAACTTACTGCCATCTACGCCAGATCTAACTACCAAACTTTTTCCTTTGGCGCTACTTAAAATCTCGTGTTTACCACTACAAACCACGAACCTTGCAAGCTTCGAAACCTAACATTGAAGCAGAAATCGCTCATCTGGAACCAGATGTTTTTCGAGGAACAATTCAAAATGCGATAAAACGAGCGCAATTATGCATCAACTCGGGAGATAGCCATTTGAGCGATATAATTTTTTCCAGTTAATGTCATCAATTTTACACTTTCAGATAAACTTTTTATGAAAACAGAGTTTCCTTTTTCATTTATAACAAAATGGCAGTCAATTCAAATTATGACATTACATTTGCGCCACCTTTATAAGAGCCGCGCGGTAAGCGGAAGTTGTGGCATCGAATTCTACCAGAGTAGAAATTTTAATGTCAATTTTTATATAACAATAGCTTAATAGCAATATAACAATTCACTTTGATAATTGCAACTAAAACAAAGTTTTGTTGATAGATTTTATTGCTACCAAAATTGCAAAACATGGTTTAATATAATTAAAATCAAGATGTAATAAATTAGAAAAATAAATAGAGCAATTCTAAAGAAATAAAACAGAATTGTTTTTTTAAGTAACAATTAAAAACATTATAAACACAATAAGGTAAACATAAATAAAAACTCAACAAAAAATTTCAAAACTGCAACAATAAAAGTTATATCAATCAAAACTAAAATTATCTGAAAGGCACACATAAATACAACATTTATAAACAAATGCCAAATAATTGTAATCAATAAAACAATAGACAATGAAATAGAACAATTTCATAGCTACAAACACAGTGCATGTACCAGAAGTGAGGATTAGTTCTTCAAATGCACATTTTCAAAATTAAGTAATCGAAAATAAAACAGTTTATACAAGGACGTTCAGAGTACAAATGAAACTCTCTCTTGAATAAAATTTCGGAATTACATGATGTTTGTTTTATTATAACGTTTTAGCTAGTATTTCGTATGTCCCCACAATTAAAAATAACTCGATTATAGTACATTCAATAAATATCATTAAATACACTACCAGGAAATTTTGAATTTGAATTTTTTTTTTGTCAACTGTTATCAACTATACAGTAATTCCTTTAAAACTGACACACTGACTGTATAAAACCAAAAACATCACAAAATGTGTATCTACTGTACATACAATTTCAAAAAAGAGGGGCCTTTGTCGCTCTGACAATGACATTTGCCATATTTGAACGAAAAACAGTGTGTAATTTACAATTGTTTGAATAACAAAACAAAGATAATTTTATATGTTATTTCTATGTTCGTATCAATAAAAGACGTAGCTTTATTGACTGATTCTGCACTCTATACTTTCTCTAGACTGTGTGCTTAAATCCAATAGATTGATTAACGTAAATATGTCATGTTTGTCCTAGAATATTTAAAAAGATGTGTGAATTAAAGATTACATTTGATTCCTCAACTGACTTTCTAATTTCCTTCATATCTCGCACGACATATGTAGGTATTATAGTAGCGATGATAAACAAGTTATTTACTCCTAGTGTTTTTCCTCAAAAACTCCCGATACCATTTTTGCTACTAAAAATTTTAAGATTAATTTTAATTATTACACAAGGGAACTGCATTTATAAAGATTATCGACTTAGAGAAAAGTATAAACTGCTAAACACCTGAGAAAATAACGAAAAAATAACTATCGTACGTCCTTTGGACACTCATACCAACTTTCGCATTGAAAAGTTGATATTTTCTTGATTTTTACCTGTGTAATTAGCCGCAAGCAGAATTCAAACATGCGACTCCTGTTTCCCTGATTACTCCACCATAGTCTCTTGTAGATTTGAATCGTTTTAAATTGGTTGTACCTAACATTGTTCCAATATCTGCAGATGTAGGTTTGTATCCTAACGGTGTCTAACGAGACTTCTGTTTCACTAACTAAATTTAACTACATCGGTAAAGTCAAGGAAATATGGATTTTTCTCCGGAAGCGGTATACTGGTGTCCGTTTAAGGACGAATAGCAGTTTTACCTCAGCAATGGTACATTGTGCAGGGCACGAAAAAATAAATCAACTACAAAAGTTGAGCGCAAGAGTATTTCATTAAGAACAGTATTAACGTTCGGAATTGATCAAATGGAATGATATGTCGATGCATGGCCCGCATGATGTTACACAGACTTGACTTAATTAGGAATTCTTTTAAATAAAACGGAGATATAACGGTTTGCTATATCTGAAATACTTCACGGAATTTTGGTTTGTCTTTGTGGATTCTTAAGTCCTCGGATTCGTTTTAAAAAGGAAATTGAGAAGAATAAAAAGCGTTATTCAATCGAATATAGATTTCTCCAATCAAGGGCGTAATATTTCCTAATATTTAAATTAAAGGATATATCCATCACGAGTAATTATTGATAAAAACTCAATGTACAAGGAAAGGGCGAAAAGGGGATATTACTATTTTTTCCTCTTCGAAATTATAACTTTGCGAATATTAGCATTGCGTTTATGATTACATACTACACAACCATAGAAAGACTACCCAGTAAGGTTGGGACAAAAAGAGTTGTTTAGGTGATTATGAAACAAGCCGTCGAAGTAATTGTGATACTTGCAGGTTAGTGTACCTATACCCATTATTGCTAATATTAATAAAGTGTCTGCATAGTTGAATAGAAACAGATATGCTGAACTAGCTAGCAAAGATTTCCTTTCTTGATACCCGAAAAGGCGGCATTATTCTAGAAAAGTTTTTGGTTGTCTTGCTAGTTGTTTGCGCAATACTGGACAAGGCACCCTGCTTGACAAAGACAGCGAGTAAGTCGTAATGAAAGTAATGTTGTCCATTTTTTTTGCTCTGTTAAGTCTTATCTCCATTCTAGGATACGAGATATTTCGAGAGATCAGGGGTTACCGAATTTTTATTTGTTGGTAAAATCAAAAACACAAAAACGATTACCTGACAAGATACGATCGAAGAGATTAAAAGATTACAAAAAGATTAAAAATCTGTAAAACTTAAATAAAAATTCAAACAGTGCTCGCTATTGTGGCTCATTTAGCTTTTAAATTTAAGTAAAAGAAATCGTAAACTTTACTTACATCTTTTAAGGACGTCACTAATCGCTGGCAGTGGTAAATATGAAATCGGAATTTAGTGAAGAATTTAAATCGCTTAGAGAGAAAAAGTTAACCTGTAACTTATTCAGGACGCCTACCACTACAATCAAGCAGTTTTGAGTTATTTTGATCTTTGCATTTTTTTTACAACGTACTCTTTAAAGTTACATATTAAAAATACAATTTGCGTCACATTTGTAAAGAACTTAATACTTGATGAAGGAATTAAGCTTATCGCGTACCCTCGATATCGACGCCATAACAAACAACATAACATAACTAAAATATTTTTATGATATTATTCAGCAACAAATAATGAATTAAATGAGTAGTAAAAAGATATACGTTTTAAATCTTAAAACAAATACTAGATTACACAAAAACACGGCATTTTAAACATAGAATTTTGAAGGAAAAAGTATTTATACAATCCTCTTGGCTAAACGGCTGACGCGATGTAGAAATAATAACGAACAAAAGACCCAAGAGTAAGTCTAAAAGTTTTTGACCCCGCTGTATAACAAATAAGGCAAGTCAGGCAGGTCGGTGGATGTTAAAGCGTTTCTTACAGCCAGATTCAGCTCTGTGGAGAAGGCGTGATGTCCCTCAAATTTCTACCGCGCCACCACGTCTGGAGGGAGCATAAGAGAACGCACAATACCTACCCTGTAGACGCTGAATCCAGGTAGATAGGGCAAACTTACTTTGTGGGGAAAAGGAAGGTGGATGTTTAGCCAACTTACCAAATAAAAAATTCACGCGAACAATATGTATTGAAATAAAAAAACAAAAGTAAAATGCTTGGGTCCTGAACAAGCAGGACCCAAGTTAGTCAACAAGCTGTTTCCACTGCTACAGGAGATGGGAAATATTCAGAAAACGGGTAAATGGACACCGCATGAATTGAACGACAAATGAAAAAGCGCACATGTGACATTTTGCTTGCTCGGTAAAAAAGTAAGCCGTTTTTGCATCGTATGAAAAGTGGATTTATTTTGAGAATTCCAATGGTAAAAAGTTATCAGTAAACCCAGGTGCACCATCCACATCGACCACAAGACAGAATCGCTTTGGCAGAAAGTCGATGCTCTGTGTTCGGTGGAACAGAGGGGTACGGTCTACTATGAGCTGCTAAATCCTGGGGAAATGGTTGACACTAAACGTTACCAACAACAATTGACCGATCTGCACCGTTCGCTGATTGAAAAAGACCAGGATACCGAAAGAGGCAATGCAAAATTATTTTTTTCATGACAATGCTCCACCACATACGGCAAAACTGATTCGCGACATGTCGGAAGCACTCAGCTAAGAAGTTCTACTCCATGGTAGTTATTCCACATTCAATTTCAACTAGAATTTGTTGCAATCATTTCAATACAACTCAAATAATTAAAGCATTAAGCATTTTACCGAAAGAAAAAATGTTTAGCATTTTCTCTAAAATTCTCTACGACCACCCAATGTCAATTATATGGCAATAATTGAAAGTACAACAAAAATAATTTGATTGTATTAATTATTGGAACATATGAGAGTCTATATCTATATACTTACTTCTGTCAGTACAATGCTCTTTTTTGAAGCCTTGCTTATTTTGGAAATTAAAATATATGGTATCTGACGTATTCTTAACCTACTATTTTTAAGTATAGAAAACAAAACAAAAGTTTTCCGAAATTATGTCAATATCCTAAAGTAAACGTTTGAAGAATTTTAGGTTAACAAAAATGCAATTATAATTTTATATTATAATATGTATGACGAAGTGAAGGCAAAAGTCTATAGTTGTAAAACGATTAAACTTTGGCATGTTAAATTCTTTATACAGTGTGTTGTTGAATGAGGTTGACAAGAAGAAAAAGTCCTTATTTTGTTAATTTTAGGATGAAATGTTATTCTTTATGAAAAATTCTCTTTTTCAAAGAAACGAACTTAACATGAAAACCCAGATCAAATGTACAGAACGTTAACAAGACGTAAAAGTCCCTTAGAAGAGAACTGAAATTTTAATTCGGAATTTAGAATTTTGTGTTTTCAAGTTGAATACATAAAATTTAACAATAAATTGATAATACGGATGGCGCACTTCATTTTATTCTTTAAATTACCAATAATAACAAAGTCAAAAACATGATAATCATATTTTTGAAAATTTTTATTAAACATAGATCTCTCAATCAGATCGCAACTTCTACACATTTTCCAAACCTATTATTACATGCATCATAGATTTTACGATGCTGTAGGATATCTGCATAAACCTTTTGTTTTAAAGTAGCCTACAAGATCAGGAGATTTAGCACGAACATTAAATGAACCAAATCTTCTCACCCATCTTTCTCCGAAGTGAGTTGTCAACCAGTACCAGTACCGTACCAGATGTTTGGAATTACCAGTATACCCATCTCCAGGCTCTGGAGTATTAACAAATTGTAACAGTAGACATAAATAGTCCTTAAAAACTACGAAGAAGTGTGAATTAAAGGTAGTTAGAAGACATTGAGTGACGAATACTTTCAAATTTCGTTTTTAAGTTTAATTCTGTATTATGAACAATTTGCTCTAAAGATAATAAATAACAGCACGTCTTTCAGGTGATATTTTTACATTTTCTTAATTTACTAGCACCCTGTACATTTAATATAGGTTTTGAAAAGTAGATTTTTTCGTAAAAAATGATTTTCTGTCGTAAATTTAATAGTAAAGATGGTCAACTCCACCCAAAAACTACGTATGATAAGCTCAAAATACGAATTCATAAATTAAAAAATATGTTAGGTGCCTTTTTTATATTTTTATATAGATTTTTTTTATCGGGAATAACCAATTCTTCAAAAAAAAAAAAAAAAACACATTGCTGACCAATCTTGTATTTTATTGGTCTACAGCTAACATTGCTTTCATCGATTGATTCCGTCAATATCACGAGGAAGCTATTCTAGCATTATTTTTGGCTAGTATTTCGTCGCACTACTCTTAGGGATGACAATTTTTGTAAATATATCATATATAGGGTGAGTCGTGAAAACAAATAAAAATCGGATAATAACATTTCAGTTTTTTTGCATTATTTTCACCTGTATAAAACACTGCTAGAGTTTGGTCCATTCCTCACGACTCACCCTATATATAAGGACTGTGTCGATATATGTGATATATCGGAAGAAATATATCACAGTACATATGGTGGCAAAAGTATGATATACATATTTTGGTTGTAAATTCGTCAAGGTTACTCAGACGACGTAAATACGGAGTCGATCAAAACAACCGTTCACAACCAAAGGAACGATGTGGAAAAACTGGTTCGAGAAATATCCAATTTACCACATTCAATATGACGTGGCGACCATCGACACAAATCTATTGGTCAGCTTCGAACAGCTAGCCAATTGGAATGTGATGCTACCTTTACACTCCTAAAACGATTTGCTTCTTCTGAATACCAGCATTCACAGCATCTATGCTTTACCCTAATCACAATCATATCACACTATTCAGGTACTCTTCATAATCTGTACTCTTGAGTACGTTTACTGTTTGAGGTAACAAACTGCGAAGATTGCCAAGAGATGTCGCCCATTAGCTTGCTTATAATTAATCTATTCATTTATATATTTTTTTTAGCGGATTTCACATTAAATTACTCCAAATATGACATGCTACAGAGTCTCATACAATTTACGGTGTTACGAGTTACGATGCCTGATTTGTAACTACCATGTATGTAAATGCATTCTTTCTTCTTGTATGACAATAGGTCTGATTTAATTTTGAAATCATTTTTTTTTAATAAAGTGGTAAATATTTTATTATAGATTAGATTTATTATTACATTACCGCATTGGGTCGACAGCTTTTCTGCTTATAAGTCAACATTGTACACTTATTTGTTGCCCTGCAAATGGTATTTAATATCTTTTAACCTGTATGCATATATCGCATTTCTTGTTCGATGTATCTTAATATATCGATATATTTAAAATATTGATATATTATTGCCATAACAACCCTATATATTGAAATGTTTATAAAAAAATTGTAGAACGGTTTTCTTATATGATTCTTCTTCTTATTATTATTATTCATCTTATATGAGAAATAAACAGATGGGTATTCTATTAAGAAAAATGAAATCCCATGAATTAAATATGGTAACGATTTCAGAAATTATTTACAATTGAAGAAAATACCGAGTGGAATAGAATTTGAATCATCACTCTAGTAGGTAAGGTGTTTAAGGATACCAACCGTTAAAAAAGAAACAGAGGCATTTTGCCAATCTGCAAAACCAAGGTAGGTATAGGGAATATTACGTGAACTAAAGGGACGCATTCAGAAATGTTAGCGCCTACTTAAAAAGACTGAACTTATATGGAAATTCTTCGAGTGATGTAAAATCTAATATTAGTTATTACTTTTACATAGGGATAAGCTCTCGAGGTTAATTAAGAAGAAATCACTTGCCTATAGTTAAGTAAATGAAAAATAATTTTATTTTGCATTTGGGTGACTTAAATGTTAAATAAAGTTAATATTATATTTAATATGATTTTAATTGTTATTGGTAAAAATGGAGTGTTCATTTAATTACGGGCACCTACTTATCCATTTACTTTTTAATACCGTGTAATAAAGGCGATTAAAACGTTTAGTAGGTACATTGGTATAACTATTGTCCGTATTTTAATTCTAGATGTAGGTATGAAATATATTTATTTGTTTTTTTACAAAACTTGCATTCATTAATTTAATTATTATCAAGAAAATGTTTTAAAATTAGATTTGAAAACTAAAAGTATTTCTTGCTAATTTTTCTTTCCTATAAATCCAGAATTCTAATTATTCCATATTAAAATATTATTTACATCTACAGCTTCACATCTCTTTAAAAACAAATTTAGGTGTGCTGTATTTTTAAGGCATACGGTCAAAGTCCAACAACAGTTCAAAGTTTTCTATTGCGAGAAAACAGTGTAAATGTAGGACAATGAAAACCCGCTTTCAGTTTAAATAAGGAACTTTTTGGTTGCAACAAACTATGCAAGTCTAACTCCTCTTCACGTCAAGTTGCATTAATGGAATGTACACATTCCATTAATTAATATGTATTAATTAATTTAATGAATTAGTACGTATACCGATCCTTCTGCGGTACTAAATATTGTGCATTTTATAGATAAACTACGTCATTTGTTTATGTCCAAACAAAAACAACGTGGGTGTGTATAAAATTATAACCAACTTTGTGGATAATCTTGTATTTTCCATAATCTAATATTTTTATACACATTTATAATTTAACTGACGCTATAAACTATCTGTGGAATATATACACACTTACCTGATCAAATAGCAACAATCTCCTAAATTAAAGCACTACAATAAAAATTGACCTAATTTTAACACAACTTTAATTATGAAAATTAATATTTTAAGTTATAACAAAAGCACTTTCTTAAAAATCATTTAACGGAGCACCGCTAGTTACCATCGGTAAAGAAACGCAAATGCGAAATGAAAATAATTATAACTTCTGAGATAAGTTTTACAAGGACGTTAAACGTCATTCCATAAATCGCATAAATTGAGCTCATTCATTGTGAAATTAGGCATCTCCCCGTAGTTACTCTAAACATTGTAAAATAAAGTTACTAGATGGCTACCGTAAAGAAGGCAAACTATTTAATCCCCAAAAGAAAACTCATAACTATTTCTTTTTCTTCTACCTTTTTAATATTCTTTTGAATTGAAGATATTATCAGCAAATTTTTTAAGAAGGCAAATCCCCTTGTTTCATTAGTCTATTGCTAAGATCACACAATATTAATTGGCAGTTGTCAATGCAAGAAGTTCATTCAAGTTCGTTGTTTTCTTTATGTACTGGATTGGTTCCAAGGATATTTACCATTGTGCTGATTATTTATATGTAATTATTAAGTGCTTATTACCACACGTGGAAATGGCTGGAGCAAATGAACGTCATCAATATCATAATAATGATACAAGCAGTGACACGGAAGATTATAATGACGATCGCAGAAGAAGGGTTTTTAAGAACCGTTTGAGGTATTTATGCTTATATAATATGCGCGCAAAATAACCACGCGACCTACTTAATGAATAAAGTTTATTTTCGTTAACGCGTTGTATCAATTCATAAGTTATTAATTCTAAATTTTTACATTGCCTCAAAATGTTGTTAATTTAACTAAAAATAACCACTACTTTATAGTTTTGTGTCCCTATATACACATATTTACATATTATATTAACACTCAAGTACTAAACATTGTTGAGCACTTCTTATATCATACAAAAAATATTTAACTAAACGGCAGACATGATTTGTAATGCAAGTGATTTTGGTAGTTATGGATCATGTTCGAAGCCAAAACCGTGCCTTGTTCAACGATCTTCGTCCTTATCGGAAACACGCTGCCATTCAGTTCCAACCCCAAAACAGTGTCATAATGCACCTCGTAATAGGCAAGCTAAAATGGTTGTGTGTTTATTCTTCTGTAACTATACTTTCTTACAGGTCTCGTCCGGTGTTACAGGCTGTTGGACCTCCAAAAAATCAAACCATAAATTCTACTAGTAATAGCACTCCTACCAGTGAAGATCGAGTTACTTTAGTTGTGGATAATACAAGATTTGTTGTGGATCCGGCTATTTTTATCGCCCATCCTAATACCATGTTGGGAAGGATGTTTAGCTCTGGGTTAGATTTTACACGTACAAATGATCGTGGAGAGTATGAGGTCGCAGATGGAATTTCAGCAATGGTTTTTAGAGCAATACTTGAATATTATAAAGGTGGTCTCATTAAATGTCCTCCAACAGTACCAGTTCAAGAATTAAGGGAAGCTTGTGATTATTTACTAGTACCTTTTGATGCTCAAACTGTACGCTGTCAAAATTTGCGTAAGATTCTATTAAATCCATCTTGTTAAGTAAGTTTTCACCAAATTTGTAAAATATTACTACTCTAGGTGGTTTACTTCATGAATTGTCAAATGAAGGAGCCAGATGTCAATTTGAAGTATTCTTAGAGGAATTAATTTTACCTCTTATGGTTAATTCAGCACAAAGAGGTGACAGGGAATGTCATGTTGTCGTTCTATTGGATGATGATACTGTTGATTGGGATGAAGAATACCCACCACAAATGGGCGAAGAGTACAGTCAAACAGTAAATAGCACTGCCATGTACCGATTTTTTAAATATATAGAGAATAGAGATGTGGCTAAGCAGGTTTTAAAAGATCGCGGTTTGAAGAAAATACGTTTAGGTATTGAAGGTAAGAAACAATTTTATTTTGACTTTCAATTAAATGCCATGCAAATGCTGGTGCAAATTAAATATAGGAAACTAGTATTAATATCGATGTTCTTAAATACAATAGGTTTGTGTGCACAAAGTAGATATAATTGATTTTGGCAATTAAGCCAACGTTAAGCGATTAGAAAATCGTGCATCCAACATCCATTTGGATGTAATTGTCAGCTTGTGTGTACATTTTACGTTAAAACCGTTATTAAACATACAATCATTATTTATCTTTTTCAATGGTTAAAATAACGACCATATAATCTTTATAACATACATTGGAAGTAGACGAATGATTAGGTTTATTCGCGGTAACATGTTCAGAGCATCCAGCTTGCGCATTTTGGGGAAAGTTTCTATTCGGTATAAAAAACCATATATATTTGTTCTTAATAATCTTACTAATCGTTGCAATATGACAGCCGTTAAGGGCACCAATAACACCGGCAAATCCTCGCTTCTTACTAGCCCGGCAATTGTATGCTTGTGCAAGATCAATTAGCCGATTGATAACCTTTTTTTACATAATTCAATGAAGAGTTGCATGCAACATTATATCTATCTTTGAGTTGGCGAAAAGTTTCGCTGCTCGCTAAATAACTAAATAATCTGCTGAGCAATAGTGCATTTTTTACGGTGACATGTGGTTTGACTTATAAGTGGGAATCACTCGGTTATATAAGTTATTATAGTAGTTAAATGCTTCTTGGGAGTTACGAAAATGTTCGCTATACTGGTGATTGTCAAAGTTCCACATTCACAAAATTTTTCGATTGGTAATAAGCTCTTTTGCAGAATTGTTCATTTGTAAAATCAGGTGAAGTTCCGCAATTTATACTGAAAAAGAATAATACACTCCGTCAAAAAAGTATCGCATAATTTAGTTTTGAGTCATAAAAGTATCGTATAATCTTTGTTTGTAGCATAAAGTTGTAAATATACTTTAATGCGCTCTAAAATATAATTTCTATGATTGTCTAAATAAAATACAGTCCAAATAAAAACAAGAACTCATACTTGAGATTTTTATCAAAACAAGAAATTATAATTTTGGAAAGAAAAATGTCATAACAGTAGCTTTTAATACTGAGTATTGCCACCTCTGGCTTTTATGACCGCTCGCATACGGTTTGGCAGAGATTCGATTAACCTCCGTATATAAGCCTGATCCAAATTCTCCCACTCGTCACGGAGAGCATTTTCTAGTCCATGCAAGTCCGCTGGGGCAACATTTTGGATTCGTATCCGTCTGTGAAGGAGGTCCCACACGTGCTCGATAGGGTTCATGTCCGGACTTACCGCAGGCCAATCTAAAACTGGCCAAAATACCAACATCGGTAAGGTATTCCTGGACGATTATTGCAACATGTGGTCGTGCATTATCGTGCATTAACATGAATTCGTTTCCTACAATTGGCGCATATGGTACTACATGTTCTTCTAAAATGTCCGTTATATACCTGCGGGCAGTCAGTGTACTTATGTCTACTGGTACTAACTGTGTACGACCTGTTAAACAGATGCCTCCCCAAATCATAATAGAGCCACCAGCGAAATTAGGTCTAGGTCTGATATTACACTGCGAATAGCGCTCACCGTCTCGTCTGTACACTGAGATACGCCTATCTGAGGTGTAAAGACCACGTCTTGACTTATCTGTGAAGAGTATATTGGCCCAGTCATTAATGTTCCAATTTACATGTTCTCTGGCAAACCTTAAGCGAGCCACTCGGTGGTTCCTAGTGAGACGAGGGGCTGTTACAGCTACTCTAGCTCTTAATCCACTCTGTCGTAACCTATTCCGAATAGTTTGAGCACTCACACGAGTATTTCTGACTCTAGCCAAGTCGTTCTGCAATTGTCTCGCAGTTACATGTCTTCGACGTAATGCTTGTAGTAGTAAATAGCGGTCATCTTAGCGAGTAGAACATCTTGGACGACCTGGTACAGGTCTTCTACTGTAATTGCCTGTTTCCCTATATCTGGCTACGGCTCTAGAAACACTTACTGATTGATGTTCATCAAATTAGCAACATATGCTTGAGAGTCCATCTTCGATTAAAGCAACTATAGCAGCCACTTGTTCTGAAGTTAAATTGTTCATTTTAGTTTTAAAAGCGTTGGTACAGAACTCTGACTTCGCACTTTAAAATTTGTCCGTATAGGAAGACTTTCAATAAACAACTGAACAAACATATTCATAAAATGCATATTACACATATGCATTTTTCTAAATGTGTTCTTTTAGAAAAAAAAAGTAAAAAAGCTATGTTCCATGATTTTGTTAGTGTTTTTATAGTTCACATACACGAGGCAAACTTTTTGTGACCCTTTAAAAATATCTTCGTTTATAAATGCCCTTTTTTAGTTTATGCGATACTTTTTTGGCGGAGTGTACATATTGCAAATTACTATGCCATCTGAAATGCTTATTTTTAGTTCCGTTTGGAAAAAAACCATTGTAAATCTGTAAAATTTAATTATAGGAAGGGTACCTAGATTTATCATTATAGTTACATACAATGCTACATCTGTATTGATTTTCTAAGAAGGTATTGCTAAAAAGATAAGGCGTGCAACTAATATCACCCCAGAATGTATAGGAAAATGGTCCGTAGAATAACTACTACTAACGTTGTTACTACTAACAGTTTCAATGGAATAATATTGAAATTTTACAATAGGTCCCGAAAAGTACCGACAAAAATCCTATAGAAAACGGTATTGGCTTAAACTGCAAAGCAAATGCTGACATGTGAAACAAATTGCAATCAAGTTGCAAACTTATTGTCAGAATGCCACGATTGTGTGCTGCAATTATTAAATCAGGAGAAGGTGACATATATGAAAGCAAAATTTAAATTAAACATTTTAATTGTCGCATTTATTTAGTATATTTTTATTAATGTATGTGTAGATGTATATAAAAAAATAATTATTATTAACATTTTTGCCAAGTTTTTATACATTTTTGCTGTCGGTGAGAGTGCCTAAACACTTTTGAGCGGTAGTGTGTAGTGTAGTGACTTGCCAATCGGTTTAATAGAATATGATATTTTTTTTAGGGTACCCAACCTACAAGGAAAAGGTAAAAAAACGCCCAGGTGGTCGGGCAGAAGTAATCTACAATTATGTCCAGCGACCATTTATTCATATGTCTTGGGAAAAAGAAGAAGCGAAAAGTCGACACGTAGATTTTCAATGCGTTAAATCTAAAAGCGTAACCAATCTAGCTGAAGCAACTGCAGACCCTGCTTTGGAATTAGATGCCCGAGGCAATCCAATTGTGTCGATAAACTCTGAGCCGCTACCAATTTTACCCCTGGATATACCACCATTGGGAGACAATGAAGAAGGCGCTGTAGGAGGAGCTTTAGATCTTGACATAGCAAACGTACCTCCAGATGAGAATAATTAATTATCAATCACAATACATTTTGCTATAATATATACAGCTTTGACTAATATTATTGAGAACTTAATGGTTTATTTTCGAAATTTGTTATGCATTTGTTTATCTATAAACAATTAAGCGAATTTAGATCGTGAATTTTATATGGAAATTTTATACGTACTTATACAAATACATTCATAAATATTATGTAGAATATTAAGTTAAACACTTTTGGAGTACTTTTCATCATATTAACGAAATTACGTAAGGTCCAGATTTATAACTTAAAGCTAATTATTAGCTGTGCCCACCAAAATTAAAAATAAAAATTTCTAAAGATTATAATTTTATAATTTGAAATTAATTGTGTATAATTAATAATTAGGAAACAAAAATATGTGTACAAAGCAATGTTTGCTCAAAAGGACTACTAAAGGTATATAAAGGAAAGTTGTTGATAGGGCTTCTTGTTCAGATTTCAACATATTTATATAGTTTTGTCTTGAATGTTAAAATGGTTAATTATAATTTGTGTTATTTTTGTATTTGCATAATAAGTACTTTGACACTGCGCAAAACGCCAATAATTAATAGTTATTGATATATTCCACCGGTTACATTTGCTAAATATAAAATAATGTTACCTTGAGTATTTGTATTGTGCTTATGTCATTTCAACTCATTCTCTTTGATATATATATATATATATATATATAAACCTTACATAACTTTTACAAGCTAAGGTAAATCAATTTCTGTTTGCTTCTTTGTTATATTTGTGATTAAAATTAGTTTCGACTTTTGTATTTAGAACAGTTTTTTTTTTTTGTAGATGATTTTAGGTAAGTAGTAGTGATGTGGAATATAGTGTGAGAGAAAGATGAAGTTCAAATCTTTTTGCAACATTAGCCGTTCGGTATTTAAAACCCAAGAAAAGTAGGTAAAGTATAGATAATGTTTACTCGAGTAAATTGGTGCTAATGAACTTGACCTTCATTCTGCTGTACAATAGTAAAGATGTAATTTATTTATTCCATCCGAGTCTTTAATCTATAGGTACAATCTGCTTTGCCGGATTTTGGATCTGTGAGAAAATTAACCTATATTTAATTAAATGTTGAATCAATGGTGATTCAAATTAACAAGTAACTATTGCTACCTTGATTATTATTGATCCTTCGAAATCGATTAAACTTTTAAACCAATGGCATTTTTGCTGCTTATTAGTAATCACTTAACACAAAAACCGGTCAACGGTTTTTGTGTTAAAACCGGTTCAACAACAAACCGGTTTTTAATGCATGTGGTTTAAAAACCTTTCAAATTTTTGTCCTGAAATGAGCAATAAGTTATAATAGTTTTTAGGTAGTATTCTTAAAAAAAAAAAACGTTTCCAGACGAATACTTACAGTAGCTGTTGTAGTTCTATTCGAAGCGAAATAATTTACGTCCTTAAAATATACATTGCATAAATTTATCGCATTTAATTGTTAAGTATATCTAGTAGGCTATTGTAAATATTTAGTAAGTTACAAACATGTATCTATAATAAACATTAAAAGCCAAAAACTTAATTATTCCAAAACAATAGTGCATAAAGTTTCGTATTTGACAACTTGAATTGCTCTTCGGAATTTTTACATGTATAGTGTATATTCGCCAACAGTAAAAATCTATTAGACTGGCAATGTGCCCTGCTTTGAAGGACCAATAATAACGTAGCGTGGCGAGTAGCCAGTTGATGCGTATCGGTCTTATTTTCTGACATTTACCTACAGAACTTCTTCACTTTTTTGCTTTAAATATCTTTAAAAATAATTTTCATAAGATGTTTTTACTTGTACATTAGGTTATGTTAATGCCATTATTTCGTTTATATAGGCTTCACACTAAATCACCTTGAATAATAACTTGGGCATAAATCTCTATATCTCGAAATATGCAATATGGTTTACTAGTATGTAAATTATTATCGAGTTAAATTTCCGTCTTCTACTGTATATTATTTTAATGACGTAAAAATTGTATATAACCTATAATTAAATGAAGGTAACTTTTTAATAACTTCCATTTCTTGTAACATTGGACACCTGTGTTAATTTTTACTTGTAGTGTTTGCAATTACTGTTTAAATTTACACAAATTATAATTATAACAAAACTGAAATTTTGAAAATCAACTTTTTATTAGGTTATTAGAAATTGGCAATATGCTGTGTTACAAAAGTACAAAGTTTACCTTATTTTCTTCAGAAAGTGTTTTATTAATAAGACACGTAAATTTATACGTAAGCAGGTATTTATGTGAAAATAGTGTACATCTACTTGTAATTGTAACACACTTAAATGTTCATAATTGCACTTTCAAACTAGTCGTAAATATCTTGAATAATACAGATTACATATGCTGCCATTACCAAAAAGTGACTAATTATTTGAAGGTACGAATTAATACCGAATTTGATTACTTTAACGTAAATTAAAATAGATTATTTTTTGTAAGTTACATAAATGTAATAAACGTTAACTATAACTGCAGTTGGAAAAATGTTGGTCACATTTTCAAGAACTAGCGCACATTGATCAAAATCAACAGTTAAATTGGGACTGCATTCGTAACATGTCGATGATTTTAAAAGCAGTGTTAATCTCATATGCATATATCCTATTTTAGAAAGTATATTGTATAATGTATTTCTTATATAATACTTGATGTAATTTTTCATTATTTTTGTTTCTCTAACAAATTTAAAATTTAAATACTTCCACGATCCATTAATGGTTGTCTCACCTCTACATTCCTAATCTTAACAAAATTGAAAACATTTGAAAGACTTTTTTGTTTGTATGTTAGATAATTTTGTCAATAACTAATTATTGAAACCTATCTGTTAAATGTGAACCCTTGAGACTGAAAAATATAAAAAAACTTATATCCTTAATGTTATTTTCATATTTTTGCTCATTTTTGTTTATTTCTGTACATAGTAATTTGGTAATATAAGGCATACATATGTTAGGTTTACTTATTTATATAAAAAAAAATGTCGATTGTTGCTATTTAGGGTTTATTTGTAGGTATCATTTATATCATCTATAAGTATATCAATTTTATGATACAGGAATTTGAGATGTATTTTTATTAATAATAGTTTTCAACCGTTTGATTTTTTGAAAAAAAAAAATACAAATATACATAAACCATAAGTGTATCTTTTTTATGTAGACGAATCAGTATTATAATGACTAGAGTGGGCAAATTCGAGTGCGCACGGTTGGCAAACGGTGCTGTTCCGGTGTTAGAAAAGATGTTTTTTTTTTTTTTTTTGTAGATTATGAACCGATCTTGATAAATTATCAACTACACGAACACGGAAAATTGCCATCTCTAGTCATACGTACAAAAAGTAAAAACGAGAGTGCATGTAATTCGATGATTCGAAAAAAACTTACGTCTTAAGCATGTTCATTACTTCCGATATTAAATATTTTTTATGTAAAGTGCGTTTCCAAAGTTATTTCTGCAAAACGCGTCCGCCGAGAGAAGAATATGTTCATGTATTAAAAAAAAAACAATCGCTCTACATCTAGTGATGTTATATTTGCATAATTAAACAAATCTGTAGACGAAGTTTCACAAGTTTGTCCATGTGTGGAAAAATCTCAATTTTTGTCTAAAACACTTTTAAACTTAATTAAAACATACTAATTTTTTGCGTCTTCTACTGAACAAAGCCAAGCGTATACATCTTTCAACAGCGATTCCTCTAACGATAGTGAAGAATTCTGTAATTTTTCTATTGCTTTCACTACGATGAAATTGCTGTGAATAGTTTGTAAATCACTTTTAACCTATCTTCAAATTTTCTCTAACTTGTTTTGATAGTTGCACATTTTTTCAAATTGAATAATAGACTTCTTTGTACTCTCGCCATATTTATGATAGTAAAATGGCACTTGTAACCACACTTGTTCCCCAACGTGTAAGGATCGGCTGTAGCGGTTCAGGGGTATAAGAAGACTTTGTGAAATTCGGGAACACGTTTTGGTAATTTCAGAAACCCTGTTTTTGTACCCGCAATTAGCGCATCCACCTATGGATAACATCTACGAATTGTCTCTACCACACGATGTAAAGCATACATGTAATATGTAAAAAGGTTACCACTGTTCTTTAAAAGACCTGCCTCCAGAAAGCACGGTTACGGCACCACTTATTATAAACATTAGGCTTGACCTCTGGATGTTTCAAATATTTCCAATGTGCTTGACACAACTTTTGGAATTACTTGGGCAGTACATTCTTCTATTCGTCTAGAAACTAATAAAGTACAAGATAACAATAAGATAGTAGTGTGGTTCCATTTTGTGCATCATAAATCATAACATTAAATACAGATCCTTTTTTGCAATTGGTTGTTCCATTTACACACAAGCACACTTTTATTTTTCAGTTCAGCCTTAACTTTAGATGGTAAATAATTTTGTAATGTGGGCTTTCTGGGTAATGTATATTACCCATTGGCGTTGTTTAACAAAGTAAACGCCCGATTACACTGAATCATAATTGTACATAAATCAAATAAAAAATTCTTCGTATTTTACGGCGACGCCAGTTTTAATATTATTATGGTTCACACTTGTCATAATGTGTTTGTAACCAACACGTTAGATGTATGTCACACATTAAACATATAAATTTTACACCGGCGTAAGTCAAATCCGGATAATTTTCAATTAACCTATTTACTGTATTTAATAATAGGTGTTTTTTCAATCTACGTACCTTCGACATTGTTAAAAACAAAACTCAGAGTACATGGCTACTACTATTACGTACACTCCAGGCGACAGCGAACTAGTGTTTCGCATGCGAGAGCCCATTCGTTAGCTGCGTTGATGGTGCGCACTCGAATTTGCCTACTCAAAAAAAAGCTGGACAAACGCCGTTGAAAACACAAACAATTGATGAAATAAGAGGAGTACAGGGCATTTCTACATTTGCGTCACGTACCGCGAACAAATTAGTTTCAGAGTTTCTTTTGCTAAGCTACAGCTATGCAAACAGAGAGGTGTGTCGTTTTATCATCATACAAAACTACCTAAGAACGCGACAAATGATATTTTTACTATTAAATAAAGTATTTACTATTACATAACTGCATTAACAGATTGCCTCGAGATGAATAGTTGGATGGGATATGTATCTACACATAAGATAGACAGAATGTAATAAGATAAATTAATTTATATTTTGTAAATTAGAGGTAACATTTCTGTCTGCCTAATACAAAGATATTTTGTTACACAAGCTAACTTTAAGAAATATTTGCCTAGTGATAATTAAATTTTATTGAAAATCACTAAACACTGACAGTTAAAATAACAAAATTGTTCTCTTTTTATAGTTAGTAATAATAATTCAATAGTGGGCGCTTGAAGCTTAGTTACCCATTTTATATTAATCAAAATGAAGAAATTCTTCTCTACGCATTTGAAAAAGTCTTTATATTATTCTATCAATATATTTTTTACTTTATAATCAATTTAACTGCAACATTGTAAATTCAAAATCTTTCCATACGTTTACTTTGTTTTGTCTAAGATATTTTGGAATTCTTGTCTTTTAATAGTTTGTGGTCTTCAATTCTAAAACTATCAATTATCCCACCATGATAGTAATCCCAATCCTGGTTCATTAATGCTACCCTAAAGTTTATTAAAGAAGTTAAATCCAGAATAGTAAAAAAAAGAAAAAATACATACTTTTAACATGTAAGGGATTTTATTTTCTGAATTTTCATTTGCTTTGCCTAATGATGGGCCAGTAGGACATGTGTCATGAAATGTTTCTCCTGTTACCCGAAACCTGATTGTCTCTCCAGCATCCATAAACAAATCATGTTTACTACCATCACCTGTATCATATTCCCATATCCATGCTTGTTCGGTTTCATCAAATCTAGATGGATGTTGTAAGGCTGTCATAGGTATAAGGATATCGTCAAAGAATCCTAAGCTAACTGTAATAATAGGTTGCTATTAAAATAACATGATTACTATGTGCACATAAAATACACCATGAACTCCTTCTTGACTGCAACTTCTAATTTTTCCCATTAAAATTTCCTCTATAAATGGTCTAAAGACAATATATCTAAATGAAACCCGTGTATGCGAAGCACCATCACCCGGAATTATGAAGGACTCTTGCAGATTGGTGATATCATATAGAGCTATACATAAACCAACATTTAAAACAACCTATAAAACATCACAGTATCAATATTTGTATCGAAAATATATTTAATCACATAGTTACCTTATTTGCTAACTTTTTATTTAATTCTCCAGCAATTGCATCATTTAACTTTAAATGGAATAATTCTGGGGAAATTCTAGCAACATGTTTCATTTCAGCTAAAATGAACATGCTTTGCTAATTTTGACATGACACACTATATAACAATGATTATAAAATATAGGTTATAATTTTAACCTACGATTATAACAAATATAGACCACAACAACAAGAATTTTGACCATGCGCACTGATCGCTGTTCCCAGTACATAGAATACACTATGTACATATAATAAATATTTAATATTCTTTTCTATATAGCATGAATCCCTATTTTTTCATGTTACAAGCAGTCATTGTAAATATTTAATTGCCAAATTGTAATTCAAAAAGGAATTTGCATCCGCTATGTATAATAAAATAAATTAATTCAAAACTTTACATCTGATAGAATTACTATTAATAAGCAATAAAACACAATTCTCGTTTTATATCGCAATTTAATAATAAAGTTGTAACAAGCAATGGTATAATTATAATTTCACAGTACGAGTAATAACCTTACACACCAATCAACATAAATAATATAATTTCCAATTTCTTGCTGGTCAATTCCCATTTCCCTATCGCACCTTTACTGTGTTTCTCCAATTATCTGGGGTTATCGTGTTAAGGGCATATACCAAACAGACTTTGCATTTTCAATTGTACATCCCATTCCTCCAATGTGGTGTGTAATGGTTTTTTGCCATACCCAAGATATTCTATTGGATTGAAAGTACAGTGATATGGTGGAAGACGCAGAATTTATACACCATATTTCTCTGCAAGCTGATCGAATTCATATACAAGTTCAATTTCATTTTTATTATATTACGGGTAAAGTTATAATCCGATCTAATAAACATATATTGTACTTGCTTTTTAAATAAATCAAGTAATAGAATTTTTGGCATATTTGCATTGTAAGCTATGTTGTTTTTCGTAAGCCAAAACTTCTCTTGAACTTCTGCTTTAATGGATGGTAGAGTAGGTGATTTGTTTAAAATTGTTGTGCGGTATGAAGCGCTATCTCAGACAATTACAGACAAGGCCTCTAATTGTGGGAGTAGCTGATGTTCAAACCATTATAAATACTTGGCTCTATGGCATTTTTCTTTGCAAGTTGCTTTATTTTGTTTGTACATTACCAATTTCTTTAGATTTCTGCTAATTGTATTTATTCATTTTATTTGTTTTTCAATATATACAGTCTTATTCGGATATAGTACGAAAGAAAAAGTAGGTGAAAGAAATGCATGAGTAATACCTAAATACAAAATATTATGGTTCTATGTGCACGTAGTAACGAGAAAATGATTTTTCTTTATTCGAGTCCGACTCTGTCTTAGTTAACATATGGGAATCACCGGCAGTCGCTGAAGCAGCGTTCGGATATCCATTTAGTATGCACATAGCATTCACCGTCATTACACGCAATTACAATGGCATCCTATACGAATATCGAATATACCGATATGATTTTGATTTATGGCGAAGCAGGACAAAATAGTCTTGCGGCAGAAAATTTGTACGCGGAACGGTTTCCCAATCGGCGGCATCCATCATCCGAGACAATTGTGAGAACCGTGTATCGACTTCGAGAAACAGGATCAGTAATTCCACGTTTCGAAGGTCGTGGCCGTCATATATCACGTAGAGTTCAGCAAGCAGAAGAGCATATTTTAAACATCGTTGAGGTGGAACCAGGCATAAGTACTACAACTTTAGCCCAGCAAGTAAATGTGTCCCAAACGACGGTGCATCGAATTTTGAAAAATAATTTACTTATTTACTTGGCCACCTCGTACTCCCGATCTAAATCCATTAGACTTTTTTCTGTGGGGATACATGAAAAGCTTGGTATATGATCGTCGCCCTGATATTGAAAATGTCGAAGATCTGCGAAATCGCATTTATGTTGCAGCTCAACGCATTCGCGAAGACATGGTAAATTTTACTCGTGTGCATAATAACTTTCGTCGCCGAATTGATGCCTGTATTAGAGCTCACGGTGGACATTTCGAACATTTTTTACATTAATAAATTATTTTGTCCTGTTTCGCCTAGATCGGTCCTTGTTAGGACCACCACAAATTTCATAAAAAGAAAAAGAATGTATAACTACAAATAACTCAAAACCCGACATTTCGGATGTATTAACTTTAAACATTAAGAACCCAAATTATATGGTTATCGGCATTTTCAATGTAAACACATAAATACTTCGACATCAGCTGTACGACAGACTAATGCATTTCAATAGACTATTCACTATTCATAGCATCTACAATGCTTTATCGATTTTTATTTGCATCTGGGTTAACTTTGATTCATCAGCGGTATTTGTATAATATAGGAGAAACAAAGATATGGACCGGCTTTACCTGCATTTTGGGCCCTAAAATTTGAACAAAATGTATATGTTACAAATAAATTTCTTTTTAAATTTTCAGTAACACATTGATAGGTAGTCTTCAGATTTCGGTAGCTTACGTGCTATTTACAGGTAACCCTGTATATGTATATGAGTATATTTGCAATAAACTTAATTCACCCTTACTACTTTCTTAATGCATATTTAGTAAGCCTGCAGAAGCGAGTACAGACTTACCGTAATTACTTTGGACTAGATAGACTCGTGCTGCATCGGCTCTCATGTATGTACCCATTTCTTTTTAGAGAGACTTGCAATCATCCTTCTTCTTAGATGATTGTAAAGCTATTTACCTTATATTCTTACATAAGTATTTTTGTATTGTACGTTTTTAAAGGATTTCGCTCCAAAATATAAGATCAAGCTAAATATATGGTGGAAGTATTTTATTAGAAAATATAATAGGTGCACGAACTTAAGTCTATAATTTGTAGATTATTTTAACCAATTTATTAATTTTTTTATTATTATTTATTTATTTAAATATATCACATAATCAACATATCAAGTTTTATACATTTTCAGCTGCTTTGTCCATACTATCCCATCAACATCCCTTGCAGTGATTAGCAGTGAGGACAAAGGCGGATGGAATTATCACTTTTTTGCAGACACCAATAGGCAACACGAATCCATTCTCATGAGGTGAATAAACACGAGTTTATCTAGTCGCTGCAAAAAAGGAATAATTCCACCTGCCTTTCTCATCGCTAGTGGTTCTTAACTTAACTTAACATTCAAAGGAAGCGCGTCGAATACAAAAAGACAGCAACATTAAAAAGAAATAAACATAAGCGCCGTAAAAGCCAATGAAGATTAGTAAGTATTTGATTGTATATTCTTAGCATTTTAATTACAGCGGCTTTAAAGATGTTAGAAAACACTCTTGCGAAATATTGAAAATTGGTTTCCGTATGGCGCCTCGTCTGTGTGTGATTTGAATTCATATTTTGCCAACTGGTCTTTGCGGTTATTTGTTGTGAAACGTACTGTTATGAATAAGTTTACTAGTGATGATAAGCCTGTAGAAACAAGTGCTTACACATAGTAATTGTACGTGTAAGAGTCCCGACTTTGAGTACGTCCGACCGCTTTCGAAATACATCATCACCGCCATTGAGTGCGGTCTCGTTTCTGCAACCTTAACAATAAACCGTATAGGCTGATACAGTTCTTTCTATTTGTTTCAAACCAAGCTACGGCACGAGTCTCTCGGTTCCATCTCTGTTTGCCCAATACGTTCGGTGATGTCGATAATATCGTCTTTGTAAGTATACTATTAGTTCATCAGATTTACTTGCTAACCATTGTGTTAAAGTAATAATGTTACTTAACATGATAAATTAGTTTTTTTTTTAACATAACTAAGTAATATGGATACTTAGAAATAAAACTGTGTATTATAATTAAATGAATAGTCAAACTATCCATATTTTCGTCTAGCTCTTGCCGGGCCGGCTGTATGCCCTCTATCGGGTATCTATCCCTTGCATTTTATTTAGTCTGGCAGACTTGTTAGTGTGTGAACTCGCTTCCTAATTCATATTCCAACAAGACCAGTCGAATACGAATTAGGGTTAACAATTGCATTTTTGGCGGAAGATACTCCAGTTCTTGCTTTGATTATGTATCACTTTGTAATTTGTTGATTGGTTGCCGCATTGAATAAAAAAAATGATTTATTTGCACACCTCTCAGTCTAATACATCTGCACATTTCACAAATTATTAAATTTACGTATTACTTTAAATGACGTACGCTCCAATGGCCGTCAAACTTTTACAGATCGCATTCAGTATATTATTATTGTTTAAGTGCTGAAACAGGTCAGCTATAGAAATATTGACATCTAATTCATAGGGATGCATATGAGCAAATCGTTCAATAATCTTGCTGGACAATTAATTTTGTACGGTACTCTGCATAACACTTTTTCTTTTGCTATTATTGCTTTTAGTAGAGACAAATATCTCGTTTCTCTTATTTACACATTCAGACTCAACAAGGTAATCTTACAGATTATAATTATGATCTATAGATACCACTCGGTACCTATAAATGTTAACACTCCCGGTATTTGGACAGCAGAACAGGTTACACTGAACCTTGTATTCCGTTAACTAATGGACAGGGCCAATAGAACTTAAAAATCTAAAAGCTTTAGGTCGAAGATTAATCAAGCACGGAATAAGAAATGGAAGGTAATCAATATGTACGCAACAGAAATAATACTAGCACTACAGTGATTTAATATGTTTTTGCCGATCCAATAATAATGAAAATAAGCATATTAAAAACCCTGTAAAGTTGCTGAAAATATATCTATATTAAAATTGCTGACAAGTACAGTAACACAAAAACATCTGTAGGTCATAAAAAATTAGTTACAATGAATAAATATCGATGTTAAAAAAAAGTAGTTTCGTCAATAAAGGACAAATTCTTAAACATAATATAGCCAAATATTCCTTTATTACCAGAACTGCCAGATTTTATCATCCGCGAAACTTAAAAAGATTTCTATTCTAACATTGTGTAATATATATCTGTGTATCACATTTGCGTTCACTTCGTGAATTTGCAACATACTATTGTTAAGGATATTACATCATTACATGACATTACATGACGCCTGGGTATTTTTTGCATAACCCGATATTAAAACGTAGGCTTCCACGGCCAGAATCAGTTAAAACTAAACGAATCCCGGATTTGAACCGTGTCATGTTGTTCTTCAGGAGAGTGATAGCCAACGGTTAACACGGTAACTCAACGTGCAAACCACGCCAGAGATGAAACTAACTGAGCGGGAAGGAGTTGATCACGGTAACTTTGCATGTGAACCATGCTAGAGAAGAAAGCCAACCGGTTGAGCGTGACGGTCACGGTTGCGCGGTTTCCATATGTCTGGGAGGGAGTAACCTATCACAGTCTCCAGTCACAAGTCCCTATTCACATTCTTAGGATGTTTAAAGATTTCTATGGACTCCATAATTTTCTGATTGTAATAATGTGAATTGCAAGTAATGAAGTTACACTGAAAAGTATCTAGTGGTTAATGCTAATGATAATGTTTAACGATAGTCGAATTCGTTAGAACGCAGGTTCTGACGTAACGTTCGTGCTCTGTTAGACGAGCTTTGACGGAGCGTCACGTAAGCCAAACCACACGAACAAGGGATTTTATAAATGCTTTTACTTGCTAAGGAGGGAACTTTGGAAGAATTTCTCTGGCGTGGTTTAGACGTTGAGTTACCGTGATATCCGTCGCCTATTGCTCTCCTGATACGATTGTGAGAGAAATGCCGAGTTTTTATTTTAACATAAACGACGTGACACGGTTCAAACCCGGAACATGTTTAGTTTCAGTCCGATATTGGTTTGAATAATATTACTGAGTTACAGAAATAATATCTTCTATGCGAATAGTTCTGGCTAACATGTAAAACAGTCTACATAGATATCAACCAAAATCGAATATTTGCGATGAAATAAGAAGCGAGTATTTACAAATTTAAAGTAATGTTATCGATTGGAGACATAATTTCCTCATCTTCTTCATATACCTGTTTCATGCGGCGTATGCATTCTGGAAAAAAAAGAACTATTAGAATGAGAATATTAACATATTAACCTACAAATTTTATAAAAGAAACTTTTATCTGTAAAAGCAACTCGCGCCGAGTGTCGTGTTACTAACGATCTATACAGGAAAATACTGTAATTCAATGTTTATTATTTAAAAAGTGCACTATTGCACTATTGCAAAATGAGAATCATTTTAACTAATAAAAAAAAAAAACAGAAATTCACATATATCACTTTAGAAATGTATCTTTATTTCCGAAGTTTTACCAATTCAAATTGTTCACGAAATCTAAAAAAATCTCCTAATCTAATAAAAAATACCATGCATGTACTATCCTTTCTTCCAAGAAGAAACATGTCTAGAAATGTCTATTCAACTTTCTACGCGTCTTAAAACTACGACATGCGAAAAAAAGCCAGATAGACGGGAAGATCTCTTTTCTAACACAAAATATAAACAAGTACCGGCCTACTGCAACTAAAGGTCAAAGAGGCCGGAGTACTACAAGGGTCCGTTTTCTTTGTTCATCAGATTTTTATTACTTTTTATGTAAATGGTCTCGTACACATCTAATTCTGGCGGCGATGTTACATTTTTAAGTAATTTAAAATTTTCCAATTTAATATTGCGCCCGGTGTCATCTATATGTTGTGCCACACTTGACGCGTCCAACATTTTTTTCTCTCACACCATTCGTCACCGGTTGATGATGAAGAGCATTCGTGTTCTCGAAACGGCCGTCCCAGACTAATTAATAATTATTATATTACTATATAATAAATTAAACTTGTGTGGTGCGGAAGGTGCCGATACTTATGCGTTGTTTACCATATTACGCCACAGACCTTGCTATCATTATTGACAGCGACTGTAATTCATAATCGTTAAATTTAATATATGAGATACTATTTTAATTCACAATCGTAAATTTCAATATACAGGATGTCATTTTAATTCATGTGCATTAAAATTTGCAACTGTGAATGTAAATGACGTTTCATATATTAAAATTTACAGTTACAATTCAAAATCATACCTCCTACATAAACATTCTCCGATTACAAAATAAAATCATATTTCATATATTACAACATAAAAAAAATATATATAAATCTAAATTACACTGAACAAGTTTACAGAACTTAAAAGGAAAGCTTAGATTTGCCAACTCTATAGGGGTGTACATATATACAGTGGCGAGCAAATGAATAGTGACACTAATTATATATTTAAGGTTTCGTGTTTTTCTACAATTTAAAACGAAGCAAAAGATTTTTTTTTAATAAAATTCTTAGAAATGAATAAAAGTATATGCCTTAGACATCACACCTGCATTTCTCGGAAGTATTAAAATGTTATGTTTGCATTTCTCACGATCGGTCTGAGTAAGCGAGCATTTAAATAGGGACAGTTGTCATAATCTTTTATTTAGTCTTCTTTAAGTTCTTTTAGAAGTAACTTAATATTATATTATTAAAACGAAATTACACAAAACAGATTTTTGTATATTAAAACGCATAATAATTAATTTTCACGGTAGCATAGACTAAATTATTTTAAAAATGGGTCGTGGAAAACATTGTACGCCCGAGCTTCGAAAAACTATAATTACACTTCACGAAAACGGTTTGAGTTTGAGAAAAATAGCTAACCAAGTATCTGTATCGAAAAATATGATTGCTAATCAAATAAAATATTTCCAAAAATACGGAACCTGCGAAAAAATTCCTAAACAGAGAAGAACTAAGAAAACGACGATTCGCATTGATAGACACATAGCTCGTCTCTCACGTGCGAATCCATTAAAAACGGCAGCAGATGTAGACAAAGAGGTAATTACAGAGACTGATAGACTGATTAGTGTATGTACAGTCAGACGAAAATTACAAGAAGCCGGATTACATGGTAGGATTGCTAAACATAAACCGCTTATAAGCAAAACAAATAGAATGAAAAGATTATAGTTTACCAGAAATCGTTTGTATTGGACTGCAGATCAGTGGAAATTTGTATTGTTTAGTGACGAGTCAAAATTTAATAGAATGGGATCGGATGGCAGAAGATATGTACGGCGAGGCCCCAATGAAGCGATGAATCCTAAGCATACAATAAAAACAGTAAAAGGGTTTGGAGGAAATGTGTTGATCTGGGGTTGTATGTCTTATATAGGAGTTAGTCCGTTGCACAAAATTAATGGAATAATGGATCGACATGTGTATGTTGATATTTTATCCAACGTTATGCTGCCATATGCGGAGGATCATTTGTCCGTACTTTGGAAGTATCAACAAGACAATGATCCCAAGCACACAGCTAAGATTGCAAAGGGTTGGTATCGACAAAATCATGTAGATCTTCTTGATTGGCCTTTCTGTAGTCCCGATTTAAACCCAATCGAAGACTTGTGGCAAGATGCGAAACTTCGTATTCGGGATAAAAATATTTCAAACCTCGAAGAACTGTTTCGATGTGTCGAGGAGGTCTGGAACAATATTCCCGTGGAACGATGTCAGCATCTCATCGTTTCCATGCCTAAGAGATGTGCCGCAGTCATTAAAGTAAAGGGGTATCCCACCAAGTATTAATTGTAGTATCGAAATTCCAGTGTACTTATTTCAATGCTCGTATTTTAATCGAATAATTTGTATTAGTATGTGTTTTTGTATCATAAAGTATATTTTGCAATTTATTGCTATGTATGTAATTGTCCGTAGTTTGTAGTATATAGTTTCTTAGTTTAAACTTTTGTTTATTCGAAAATACAAAGAAATAAATGCTTTCTTACACAATTGCATTAGTGTCCCTATTCATTTGGTCGCAACTGTATGTACCTATATGTATAATTTGATTTTATATAATTGAAATTATCAAGAAATTGATATGTGATGAAACAAGGAACAATATTACATGTTATTAATTCAAGCATAGTAAATGAAGGAGCTCCATTATGTACAATTATGCCATGCTTAATACATATGTAATAGTGTGGACACGGATTGAGGTCACATCGGCAACAACAATAACTAATACAGAAATCCGCAAATGTAAACGGTGCAGCGCGAATTATATTGGTGTAAGAACTAAAGTAATTTTTGAATTAGACTGCGGGATTAACGTGCGATGCAAGTTTGAATTATATAATATGTAATTATATAACTTTTTTTCTTCTGCCAAAATTTTGGGCTCTCTTCGATTTTTTTTATTTTAATTTTTTTCATTTCATTACCGCTCTTTTCGATTACAAGAATTTTTTTCTACCTTCTTCTATATTGATTTTTCTCGTTTTTTAATGAAGGAGGAAAAATGGGGGTAGCTTCGTGTCGCAAGACAATTATCCAGGGTTGCAGCTGTAAATCTAAGAGTTTCTTTGCCTTCCTTCTGATAAAAATTTTACTATTTATGTAAAGACTTCTATAATCATGTTCATTTACCTCTTAAATTCGAATGGAATTTCAATGGCACTATACGATCCTTGACTTTTTGAAACAATCTATTTAAAAAACCATGAGTTACATATTTAAAATGCCCAGCTAACTCTTTCCAATTTAATTCTCTATAATCATATTCTCCTCTTCTATCTAAGCTGTAAATAAACAAAAATGATTATCAACAATTTCACTAATGCACACTTACATTTCTATAAGTTTTCTCATAATTTTATCAACATCTATCGGACCCTCGTGAAATAATTTTGTGTATAAAGATGCCATCCAACAAACTTTTAAATGCTTTTTATAGGAACATAACTTATCAGCAACCTTCTGCCACTGTTCGTCGCTAATATGCTTGTCTCGTAATTCTTGTAAATTATCACTGTTAGTAATTTCCATCAAACATTTTACTAGCCGTGGATAATCGTGTGGTTTTAACAATTCTGAAAATAAATGCTTATACAAGCGTTACACATTAACATTCGACTTACGACTCTGTCTTTCTAATATTCTAAAACGTTTTTCTATCAAAGAACGAGGACGATTCAAAATCTTTGATAATGCAGAAAATTGTTTTCCCTTCTCACTTATTACTTTCATAAATTCCATAATCACAGCATCTTCTTCCGACGTAAACCTGAAATAACGTAATTTAACAGAATATATTGGATGTTGTTGTTTATTTATTTCCATATCAAATAAACAGTGAATTTTTAGTTAGCGACTTAAATTAAACTTTAGTTAGCGAGTTAGATGCCTTGTGTGGGAGTGACTCAAAAACATTCTGCTTATAAAATATATGTTTTAAAGTTGAGTAGGAAGTAGTACGGACAATATCTACTATTTAGAATTCTATTTTTATATAAAATTAAACATTAATATCATTCGTTTAATACTAAGTAAATTAGTTTTGAAGTGCCTACTAACCAACATATTTGTTTGTGCTTACATAAGTACTTTAGAGAATGTTTTAGAGAGTGTTTTGAAAATTTAGTTCAAACATTCGAGTCATATTTTTTTGTCTTTAATTTTTTTTTAATATCAAGCAAAAATTAAAGGCAAAACGAACTTTACTTCCAATATCTATTATATATTTTTTATGTTCATAAATATACATTTATGTTGAACCCTTTTCTAAATTAGAGGAAGCGAATCTGTATTTTCATTATCTGCACTCCCACCTAAACGACGTGCTTGAAATAAAATTTCAACAAATGGTTTAGTGGGCTAGCGGATACCATTTTGGAAATAATTTTTAACGAAGTATACATAAATTTGTAAATTTAATCATATGTATGTGTTATGCAGAATGAACTTTATGTACTCGTATTTTGATTACTATTTTAAAATACATTTTTATTATAATAAAAAAAATCTATCTAAGTCTTTGATTTGTAAATGAAAAAATTTGCCGAGACAATTGTGTTCAAGAGTGAATACTTCAACTTGCCTTCCTTTCTTGAATGTTGAGTAAAGAATTTTAAATCTGCTATATATACAATAGAGTTTCCGATTTTCTAAGCCTCTACCCAAATATCTCCCAAACTTTATGCGTTGTCTTTCTTTTAACATGGCAGTTTGACCATATCGAAGACACAAAAATGGGACAGGATCATGTTCCAATCCATGTTCCTAAAATGTTCATATTACATCAAAGTTACAATAAATAATCAATATGAATTACCATACAAAATTGTTTGAAATTCTTCTTAATAATTTCATCTTCTACCATAGTAAAAGGTCCTTTTTTAATTTTAATATCTAAATTTTTAAACATTTGCTGCTGTTTTTTCGTAGGACAAGATGATATTCTTGTTTCAATTTTATGACTAATAGGAACATCCCAAGAAATTTTGATGTTAAGATCCCTTAGTTGCTGAAAAGAAAAAAAAACGAATAGGAAAACTTTACTACAAGATCATAACAACATACTTCGTTTTCCTCTAAAATATTCAACATTTCATTTTCTGCATGCGATATAATTTCTAGGAATTTCGCTTTACATTCCCCATCAGATTCTTTGTCTGTTTCAAAATTACTGATACCATTTTTGATGCCACTACAACTGTCATCACTACTACGGGCAGAGTTTTCTGCTTCCTTATTGGATTTTAGCGTAGTGTCATATCGTTTAACCAAAGCTTCATCGATATATTCAAGAATCATTTCTTTAGACCCCTTATCTGTTTTATCATGTTTTAGTGTGTTTTTTTTATCTTTTTTAGCTTTGCAGGTAGAGTGTTGTTTTGTCATGCAATGTTTCAAATTTTCTGTTTTATTTTCTTTATATGCAATATCATTTAAAGTAGTCTCATTGGTGGAGTTGCTTTCAGAATCTTCTTCAGTACTGGAATAGATTAGTGCGCCTTTCTTTATACTGCGCTTCTCAATATTTTGCTTTTGAACATCTTTATATTTCTTTTTAAAAGTGGTATTATTTTCTTGAGATGCGGTGTTATCATCGCCATTAACAATTTCATTGAAAACTATAGGTGAGTTTTTTAATGGAAGCGATCCAATTTTTTCTTTTTTGCTATCAAGATTACATCTGTTACTTTTTTTTACTGACGTTGCTATACAATGTTTCTCATTGCTTTTGTTATTTTTTCGGATGCTCAAAGTACAATCTTCGTCAAGCTGTGCCGTATGCATTCTAACTGAGGGAACAACTTTAAAATCATCAGAACATACGTCTAGTGGTTTGCTTTTTGAAATTTCATTGTGAAGCGAATTTCCTGCTTCAATGTTTGTTTTGTTGATTTGCTCTTTACCCTCTTTATCAATATCATTCCTATGAATATTTTTATTGCTTCTATTTTCACACGTTTTAGAAACACTAACAAAAGAATCGTTACCAGAACCTTCAGAAGAATCTGGATTAGGTACCTTATCCTTTAAAGATAACTTACTTTCACAATTTCTAGTCAAAGGTAAGTCAGCTTTATCCAATTTAATATCTGTTGAAGTATATTTGTCTTCGATAGTTTTGGACCGATTTAAAAAGTTTAACAAAATATTGTTTTCCTCCGTTTTTAAGTCAGATTTTTGTTTGGTTTTTCTTTGTGAAGTATTTTTCTTTTTAATGCTTTGATTATTCGTAAGTCGTATTGCGTACTTACCAACAGAAGAATCACTACTTAATTCATCAGAAGAACATATATTAAAAATTTTCTTTCTTGACGATGTTTTTTTTCTGTCACTAACACAAGCTTTTAGTTTATGTTCATCAGATGTGTTTAAAATTGTCTTATTATATGCATAATCTTTAAGGTAATTCATTATATTACTGAAATCCTTTTCTTCTACATCAGATGAATCTTCATCCTGCAAAAGAACACTGATGTTTTTATTTGGTCGTTTCTTAGTAGTTTGTCTTGAAGAGATTACACTTTCTCCATTAACTTTGCTCTTTTTAGTTACTTGCACTTCGCTTTTCAATAAATCATTAACTTTGTCGACAGAATTTGACATTGTAGAATTGATTAGGGAGGACTTGTAATTTATTTTATCTGCAGGTAGCTGTAATGAATCATTTGTTATGCAATCATCTTCCTTTATTGTTTCAGTTGTTTCTAATTTCATGCTAGTACTCTTAATTTCGTTTTTCAATATATTGTTACTGTTCCCAATATTTTTTTGTATATTCTCTGCTATAACTAAGTTACTTGTATTGGTTGTAATAGGGTTGTGTTGCATACGACAATTTTTTAAAGGTTTTTCACTAGATTTATTACACATGTTTTCTCTTAATGTAATAATACTATCTAGTTCAGGATCTAGCAATTCATCTTCCACTTTTAGTCTTTTACAATGTGCTGATGCTTGCTTATGTAGGTCTTTCAGTTTCCTCTTCTTCATGCAACTATTACTTTCATGGGTGACCTGTTTCTTTGAATCATTAAATTTCATATTACTTCCTTTTATATTAGTCACAATTAACTTTTGATCTACCTCATGCTGTTTTGGTTTTTTTGTTCCATTACGATTGTTGTTCATGATTTCTTCTTTTTCATCATTTACATTATTTTTAATTAAATTATCAAGTACTTTCTCTTTACAGTTTCGACTTTGTACTTCAATATTGTCCTCTCTTTCTAAAGGAATTAAGGCTTCTTCATCTTGAAATTGTTGAAATTTACAAAGCTCGTTGTTTTTTGTACTTTTCTTATTCTTTATAGTACTATTTTCTATTGTAACCTCTTCACCTTTAGTATTCCCTTGTATTGTTGCAAATTTTGTATCACATTCTGCTATATTTCTTTTTTTCTTTTTTGAAAACTCTTTCTCTTTGGAAGACGTTTTTTCATTTTTAAATTTTTGCTTGTTATCTCCCAAAATTTGTACATAATTTTGATTAGATATCTCTTTTAAACCATTTTTCTTTTTACAAGAAGCTTTATCATCTGATATCTTGTGAATTTTCTCTTCGGTAAGCTTATTATCTTCTTGATGAACAGTTTCTAAAACCTCGGGCTCTGATATTTTTTCATTTATTTTTGATGCCTTTACAATATTTTTAAGTGTCCTAGAGTCAGTAATATCTTCAACATTTTCAAGAAATGGTTCTAATTCTGTTGGCTTTTGAAATTCAATGCCGTTTGGTTCACTATGAGATTCTTCAGTCACCAGTAGGTTTTTACTAGGTCCAGCAATGTTACTGTTATTAACAAGATAATTTTTGTCTTTTTCAGGCCTTTTCAATGCAATATTAAAGATTTCTGATGGCCTCTCATTTTGATTAGCTTCAGATATGTTTAGATGTTTACCATGATTATGGTTTTCTAAAGTGACACACTTCTTTTTACCTGCCATATCAGCACTATAAGTTACGTCACAAATTATTTTATTATCACCTTTATTCTGGTCGCCGTTGAATCTGGAATGAAATAAATTTTCAACCTTGGGTTCCAAATCTGAAAATATTCTGTCATGACTAAAGCTTTCCATTTTTGAATGGCCATCGTTACCAAATTTATCTGCACAATGTTGTTTTTGTTTTCTGATTTTGTTCTGTGATATTTTATTATTCTTTTTGTCTAATACATCTTCTCCATTAAGTAAAACCTCTTTAATGTTTTCTGAAAGCACTTCTTGATTACCTATTTTACATAAACTATTTTCTATTTCTTTTTCTTTTAACTTGCTATTTGTTGCGTTTAAATTTTTATTTCCTTTATTTTCATTATAGTTGGCCTTTTCAAAGCAATGCTTCCCATTTTCAATGTTACTTTTGCTGTTTTTTTGATCTATAGAATCTTTTTCTATTTCGTTAAAATTATCAGGGAGAGACATATTTGATGGAGACCTTTTCTTTTTGTGAAACCCACTTTTTTTCCTTTTAATCTTGTCGCTAATTGGTGATAGAATTTCACTACACTTTGCAGATTCACAAACTGTTTTCTTTGAAAACTCCTTTAATTCATTTACGAAGCATGCGTATGACTCGACTTCTTTAGTATTTGTAAATTCATTGGCATCCTTATGCATTAGCATAGTTTCTAAATTATAACTTCGATTATTAATTTGGTTAGGAAACTCCTTTTTACCATTATCAATCTCCTCTTGTTTTTGGCATGGTAGAGAATTACTTAGATAACGGCTTTCTCTTTTTCTTTTCACATTGAAAACTTTTGTTTTCAACTGATTCAAGGTATTTGAGAGTTCGTCTTCATCATAAAAAGGGATTGAAATCGTTATATTCAATGAAGAGCTTTTGCATTTTTCGCTAGGCCTAGTGATTGTTATACTAGGATTTCCAGCACCATCCATTATGTTAATAAACTTGGTTTTGTTTCTACACGCACTCGACAAAATATATCCTACAATAAATAATATTTGTAAAGTGTATAACGTTAAGAAATGTATTTACCATTAACAAGTATTACCAAAATAGACGGTGTTTTCGTATAATACGGAATTTTAAACAAGATTATCGGCTGTTATGAAAGTTAGCAGGCAAATGAACTACGCCAATATGCTCTTTTACATACATAACCTCTCTTCACCAACATGCGGACTTGCAAAGCAGTATCTTTAAACTTATTCTTTAAAACATCATTAGACATGCAGACAACCTAACCAAACAAAATCAAAACACAATATCTACGCGGATTTCTCTTAAATAGGTAAGGCCAAGCAATTTTATAGTTCATCCACCGTTGGTTTAGCGCTGTTATAGTAACTGCCAATTTTAAAGTCAACAATTATAAAAGCAGATTATAAAATATTGCCAGTACTGTTTAGTTTAATAGATGGCGTTGTTGATTGTCAAATGGACACTATTACCTACTTTCTTTTACAATTTTTCCTAGCGTGTAATTAGAAATGTTTTTCTTCGAAGTTTATGAGAAAAAGGCGGTTACATTGATTTAAGAATTTTAAATTTATGTTACATATATTTTTGGCTTAGAAGATTTTAATGTCGTGGTATTCCAAAGATGATTTTATATATGTGTTTTGGGAACAATATTAGATATTCGAAAGCTCAGCCAATGATTAATGTAATTATTTACAAATTTTAAATTTCACTTGTTATCACCGTGTATCATTGTTGTGTGCCCGAATATACAAATGCATCAAAAGAAGCGTCTCTGCATCGATTTCTACGTGGTGACGAGCTAGTGAGTGTATTTGCAAATCATAATTTTGTTTATAAGATAAGATAATTTTGAAGTGAGTAAACAGGATTGGTACCCCAAAATTAAAATCCATTTTAATTTTGGAGTTTTCACGTCACACCTTCATAGCTATAAAAGTTTACATGCGCTTGTTCATCTCAAAAATTGTCAGAAAATTCAAAAATTAATATATAAATATGCTTGGAAATAGCATAGCTGTCTTATCAAAATTGAATTACAGATTCAAAAATGTAGGATGTTCTATTTAAAAATCACAACGTGCAGAGTTACTTCCGCTATAATCGGAAGTGTAAAATTATTAAAAATATTTTAGTTCGATTGTATACATATCCTATAGCATATTACCAAGTTTTCTGAATTTTCCAATGTTTATTTTACCTACTGATTAATGCAGTTCCAGGTGAGCCTATGTTTCTGAAGCAAAGAATATAAATAATTTTCTAATTGCAGCTCGAGAAAAGGACTTTTTTTAATAACGTGAAATATTTCGATATAATTTTTTGAGTCAAATAATGGAATCCTCTTAGATTAAATGCTGTCTACGTCCGTTTGTTATTGTTTATTTCTGCTAAATATTATAGTATTAGAAAAAAATCTAGATACTCTTCCTTTCACGATAATACATCCAACACATTGCTAAAAACCTGCGAAAGGAAAAGAAAACTTAGCTATTTTAACACAACAGGAAAATTTGAAATGTAAATTACCAATTGGTATTTTTGTTTTATTTTACATATTAGGAATGACATATTTTTAAAAAATCTTGTGTACCATAGATATATTACCTCTTAAAAGGGAACACGCTATAAAAATATGAAATTTCTGGAACAGTTAATAGATTCAATTGTTCTTTAAATCTGCAATGGCAAAAATGAGGCTTTTCCTTTATTTGGTTTGTATTCGCTAACTGTCTGCGAGTCATTGTTCAAGGTTTATTTAAAAAATCTATAGACCTGTTTGTCTAGAAAGAGAAGGTCAGGTATGTACCAAGGAATCTATATAATATATATTGTTGGTTGTCGATAGCATCCGTAAACTTGGAGTTTTTGCGTACTACGCATTTACCAAGCGGCATGTGATATTGAGCACGAAGCCCTATTTTCCGACGATTTTTTGTTGGAGATTCTATTGTTTCGTACTGTGGTACGGGTTGCCAACATAAATGCCACTAATTAGTTTGTTTCTGGCAAAATCGTTTTTGGAAGAGAAATGTATTTGTCATCGTACTATACATCAATTACAGTCCATTGTGTTAAAATAGCGCAAATTCTTTATTTTACCTATTATTTCAATACCTTGTTTTGTTTTGGTACTTATACTATCGTTGTACATACAAATATAACTTTTTGCTAACACAAAATGTAGAAGATCAACACTGACGTTAAATATAAAAATATGCGAAATTAGCAAAAGGCCGTGAACGAAGACTAAGAATGCAGAAAGGAGTGGGCGATTTCACGCAATTAATAGGACTAGATAAACTCGAATTTTATCGACTCTCAGGGAAACCAGTAACCAACAGAAATCCATTCTCATGAGACGAATAGTCTGTCTGGTCTCTGCCAATGTCATGAAGCACAACTCGTTTCTGCAGATTTAGTGAAGACGTAACGTAGGGCTACGCATGATAATTCCACTTCCTAGTGTACTTTCATTACATAGTATAATGCACGAGGAAGTCGATTTGTCGTGCGCGGACCTTAACGCGCTGCCACTGAAAATTAGTCAAAGAAAACACCGCAAAAAATTAAAAAATAAATGTCACTAAAATATATAATTAGATTGAAAAGTACAATAAAGTATTAAACTTACACTATGATTCAAAAATTTTAGAAATACTTCTTTATTTTAACACTCCTTCCGTATAATAGCGCCCTAGAGTGTGTCCATTTAGTATGTGGGACAAGTTCGGTATGACAAAATATGCCCAAACAGAAGTGGCTGGTGTATCATTGTATCATTACCTCGGAGGTGTATTATAACCGTACTGCGGATCAACGACCGTCCGTATTAGTTAACATGGACAGTCGTGCCGATTTTTCACACGTCCCTCAGTCAAGTAGTAGTCTCTTCGTCCTCCGCCTTTCATCTTTAGCTTTGTTCTGTATATTTTTAATTCGTTTTCTGTGGCTAGGATTTTTTTGTTACATAATTTCCTTTTATCGCCTATTATTGGAATTATTATTTCTTCTAATTTGCGCCCGTATATATTAATTTGCTTTTTGTCGTTTTCTTTTTTATTATATAATTATGTAATTAGTGCAATTAAAAGCCGTAATATTGATGTCACGAATGAGTATTTTTATAACGATCTTTGCGGGGCTCTTGTGGCTGCAAATATACCCTTCCGAAAACTAGATAATCCAGCCTCTAAAACTTTTCTGGAAAAATATACCGGTAGATATTGCCGGCGAGTCAACATTACGAAAAAGAAACCTCCAAAAAATACACACTAAAGTCGTAAACAAAGTTAAAACCGATGTAGAAGACAATTACATACTACCGGTTGGGAGGAGACGAATGTATGGATGTCATCGTTGGTGTTTTGTATACAGATCGTCCAACAAAGCCATATTTAATAGCTAGCAACGTAATAGAAAGAACAGTAGTTTAGCTAGTTTAGTTAGATTAGCAGTACCGACAACATCTTGGATTTTTAAACGGGAGAAAGCTTTGCTCTTTGCGAGCAACGCTGCAGCTTATATGCTTAAAGCTGGAAAAATCGCTTAAAGAGTTCTTGAACATGTTGCATATTGCATGCACTGCTCACGCCCTTCATAGAGTTGCGAAATTTATTAGAGAGCCGATTGTCAATGAATTAATTAGTAACACCAAAAAAGCTTTCTTAAAAGCTCCTACAAGAGTTGGTATATCTAAAAATAAATGGTAAACCTTCGTGTCCAGTCGTAACATAATGGCTAACGTAATTGGAAGTCCTTCATTTTACGCAGCCTGTTTAGAAAACGTTGCTGATGCAATAAACAATTTAAATGAGGATAAACAAATGTAAAACTCTGTTACAGACCCGATCTTTACAAACTAGTTTGAATTTTATTAATGAACATTTTCGTGATATACCTCAAAAAATTAGATGTTATAATAAACAGAATATTTCTGGTGATTTTGGTGCTACTATATGTAAAAAAATGATTTTTAAGTAATTTTTACCCGCAATTCGGATTTATTAATGTTAAAACTGATGTATAAGTATAGCAAGGAAGTAGCGAAACACAATGCTTATAGGTCCCATTTTCACTGCGCTCCTTGTGATGTGGAAGGAAGCTTTGCTATATTTAAAACGCTTAAAATTTTTTAAAAATTGAAACAATATTTTTTAACAGATATAACTTCGAAATACAAAATAAATTAAATAGAAATATTAAATATAATAAGTAGCATATTATATTATGTGGTATATATGCTTAATTTGTTGATTCGGAAACAGTTGAAGTACCATTTATCGCATGAATCGCCGATATGTACTAAAACAAAAAATATGATGTATACTGTATTAGGAAAACCATTCTGTGATTCTGTATATACGTATGATAATAATTGTAATTAGTATTATGAAATGTACCTGTATAACTGGTGGTAGTGGCGCTGGGCGTACTGGACGATGTTTTCGACGACGTCTTGGAGGTATCGGTGGAGTTCTATCTTCTAGAGTTTTCGAAGGTGGTTTTGGAGCTGGATCTATAAGTGTAAGGTTTTCACATGATAAAGTGGCTGCAGATGGAGCCTGAAAAGAGATTCTGTGAGAGGTTTTTTTAAATCCTGTTAATCCAAAGCAAATAAGTAAAAATACAATAAATAAAAGTTAAATTGAATCATGTTCATAGGAGTTGCAATTACTACTAGCAGAGCAACTAACCCTTCCCCAAAAAAACTACTAACTGTTAGGTATATTATTTCATTTGCATAAATGAAAGTTATACGGTCAGAGGCAGTGTTTTTAAAATTGACGCGTGGCTATTAGAATCTCTTTCTGTTTTTTTTTTTTTTTAATTTACAATGGCAAAAGTAGAAACATATAAGTCTTTTGAAAGAGTAAACCGAAGAAATGTGTAGCAAAAATACCATTTACATTAGCAATAAGTAATAATATTTGTGCTAATTGTTACAAATGTGTAATTTATTACACATAATACATACAGCCCTACAGATAAATTTTTGAAAAGTATACATAAAAAAAAGTTGAAAATGGTGCTATAATTACTCAACGCATGACTTTTTCTTCGGTGTTGACTATTTTTGTCTTTGCATTTGGTACCAGATATTTCCAATACTTTGTTTAAATATTTCAGGGCAAAAAATGTGATTTTGAAGCTTGTCAATTATTTTGGAGCAAGTGAATCACTCTTAAAGTAATTGAAGTACTTGGAAAATGACCGTAACTCATTTTTTAGTAGTGCACTTCAAATGTTTCAATTACTTTATAATAAATACTTTGTACTTAGATTACTACTGTTTGCTTTTTCAAATACTGTATTTGGTGATTCTTGCACTTTTTTGAAGTGAAAATATTTGATAGTTGTTAGCTCTTTAGCTGAAAGCTTGGTTCTTGGCATTTTAATCATTTTACTAAAGACACTATTTAGAGTATTATACAGAGAGATCTAACAATCGCGCGTATCAAGATAAATGTACGCGTTTTTTACTTGTTACAATTATAATAACTTTTTATAATCTTATATCGTATACACTTATTAACACTTTACATGCTCTATCATATGGCTGTCGTATTCAGTAATGCATGTACGAATTCCTTTTACAATATTTGAGGCTACAATACGCAGCACATTTATGTAGATATTGTTAATCTCCATTGTTATATTTGTTTTCAGTTTATCCAGTATGAAGTGGCCGTTTCTGTGAACCTTTTCCTTAAGGTAATCTCGAAGGTAATAATCGGGAGAATGTGGGGGTCATAATCCTTTACAGATGATACGCTAGTCAAAAAACTAGCGTACGAATTGCATTGTTTCGTCAGACATGTGACATGCAGTTTCGCCCTGCTGCAACCAACAATTATGTCTATCGTTTTTGCCGGTACTCAACGTTCTTCACTTGAGAGATCACTGCACTTCAATTTTTTACTGTACAAGAGGTTTTCGCTAAGGCGAAACCACGTATCATCTATAAAGAAAGCACGGTAAAGCATTTTAATTCCATGGTTCTCGGCGAATGTCCGAAACCATCTGCACTGTACTAATAGGTGGTTTTCTTTATCCGACTCTTTTAGCTCCCGAACACCACGAACGTGATATGCACGAAATTTTAACTTTTTCATCGCATTCTGAGCACTACCATATACGTGCTGATTGTCTCCTCAGGCTTTTTGCAACATCACATTTCTAATCTTAATCAGTTTAATATCAGAGACTGGTCTCTTAGCTCTGTTTTCACCTATAACTAATCCGCATTCATAGAAATGGACGAGAAACCTCGCTATTGTCAAGTTATTAAGCACTGCGGCACTTGGCTTTGGGCTATTACCTACCGTGCTTACTGGCGTATGTTTATTTAAGAGAATGTCCAATTTAGCTTTCTCAGCACCTTCCGCAACATTTTGTTCGTGTAATTCGTCAGTGTCACTGAAGAGAGGGCACCTGAAACATTTATTTATTAAATACAGATAAGTTTTTACTACAAATATTCTTAAATTTGCCTTACAAGTGATATTTATCCCCTCCGGGACCATTAAAGTGTGTATAGTCGGTAACAGGTTTGCCACAAAGGTAGCACATCATCGCACCGCAATTACATTTCATTCTATTACATCCTTCTGATTTAATGAATTTAATACCACATCTATAGCAAGCCCTGAAAAAAGAAAACGCTATTTTATATACTTTGTGGGGGATGCAGAACTGTCAATACTAGATTTTTACTTGGAGGCGGTTTCTAATAGTGAGTAGCCGAAAATGAAATATTTTCAGTCCACACAAATGTTTGAATCTATGAAGCCAAGTTACAAAAGAAGTGCTGATAAAAAATTGGAAAAATGATTTACAGTATATACTAAAACGATGCTGTCATTTGTAGTTGTCCTGCTTGTGAAACAAGCTGCCGTAAAATGAAAAATATTTATATGATGGTTCCAAAGAATAATTTTAGATTAATTAAAATTTGGAAATATTTCAACGTTGACTAAATTATATACTGCGCGGATAGAAGGTAACTCCTCCTCTAAGCAATATATGGGAAAACGTTTCAAGTAAAAAAATATTCAGAGTCAAGTGCTACCTAACACACATACACTGAAATGAATACAAAAATACAAAAAACAAAACAAAACAAAAACAATATAGATAACAGAGACGGCAAAATGATTTGGAGACCATAACAAACTTAAAAGATAATAACAAGGACTAAGATCGAAAAGATAAGACAGAGGAAGAAATAGTGGAATAATCAACAAATCATATTATAAACGAAATGAAAATAAAAATCACTAAGATCAGACAGTGTTAATAAAGAAATGTTAAAAAACGGAGTGTTGGAGTTAAGGGAAAAAAATTTCAAGAACTTATTGTTAAATTGTGAGAGCATACAGTGGCCGAAGGGTGTTTAAAGAATAGTGACTTTACGAAATGTGACAACTAAAAAGTTTCAGAATGCATTTAAGGAAAGAAAATCGGCAGTCATGCAATAAATCAAATAACGTAGGTCGTGTCGGGCTTCGTCAATGTACTAATATTTGTTCAGTTTTATTAACAAAGAAGTAACGAAACACATATATATACAGAGTACAGAAAAACAACTTTTAAAAAACTTAGGATATGAATGATTGGTTAAAGATGTATTGGAAGTTGAAATTATACAATGCTGATCTCCATAGAGATAGGGTAAACTTTTGAACACTTGTGCATGTTACAATCTATGATTTTAATTAATGCTGCAGTTCTACTAACTGTATGGCTATGTTTGCATATTGTACATAGACATAAACAAGCATTTAATAGCTTGGATAGAGAAACTATACTGAAAGAGCCATTATATTTAGGAATACCAGAAAAAATAAGCCGGATAATCAAAACGATAGTATATAAATCAAAGGTAATGACAAGGAGATGAATATTCAGCAACGTGGATTTTCAAGCTCTTCAACGTGGCTTTAGAAAAAGCAATAAGAAGTTTCCTAGTAGTATTCCTAATACAAAAAATGACATAAGTAATTGCATATGTGGACGGCATTGCCTTAATCGGATATCAAATTCGAGTAACGTCTAGCGAATCCAGATACGAAAAGTGGATAGTGCATTCGAATAGCTAGCTTAATGCTATTGGATACCAACAGCAGTAATAGAGAGTATCTAATTTTATATTTATTGGGGCAGGCTATTTGAGCCTAGTTTTAGGAGAATTAGCGAGGAGCACTGATTCTGCAACCAAAACAACTACAGATAAATTTATGTATAATTTTAATTGGATCAGTGTGATTAATCTTAAAGCATAAATACGTCTTAAAAATATTTTACCGAATTAACGCCTCACTCATTTTGTTTTCGATGTAAGTTCTCTTTTGTATCCCGTCAGGTTTTAAAATTTCGTCACATTGCAGTGGTAAATGCGATAGTTGTTTACAAAGACGACAGCTTTCTTTAAGACACTCCGAGTTTTGGCAACGGAAAATTTTATCCTCTTCTACTGGAATTATGGCAAAATCACAGAATGGGCACATTTCTAAATTTTCTATTTGCGCTGCTTTAACTTCTTCCAATTGCTTTCTTCGAGCTATGTTTTTGTACAAGTTTCTAGGCAACACAGCCTAAAGCAAAATACATTTGTAACTGTTTTTTTTTTCTATTTTCTAAAGTTAGGTTTAATAAATTACTAGTAAATATCACCATACCTCCAACATTTGCAAACTAAAATTAGAAGAGCAGTCCAATAAACAAGGGAAATCCAAACGTCCTTCGCCATAAGTTATTTCGACACTTCGTTGTATACAAGATTTACAAAATGCACAACCATTTTCGCAAGAACCCAAGTCTCTTGGCTTAACTTCTTCGTCATAACAACAGTTGCAGATATAGAATTGACCGCTTTTCCTGGCGCTAAAAAACCAAGTATTTTTCTTATAGTTAGCATTTGGATTGTATTTATTTCAGATTGCAATTAAAAATTACGAACCTTTGGTTTCTTCGAATAACCGGATAATCTCCCGTTTCTAATGTTTTAGCCACAAAGCTTGAAAGCTTATCCTTATCGTTCAAATAAAGGACTGCGTAAAAATGAAGGAAATTAGGATCAGCATCTGGGAAAATATTTTCTAGGGTACTTAGATTATCTTCATAACTTCCTTCGGCTAACTTGTACGCTTCTCGTTTTGGATAATTCCCACCTAATAATGTTTTTTTTTTTATATTGTAAAGGAAATACACATGTCAATTTCTTTACTAACTAAAAACTTATACTTTTCATAATACAAGTAAAATTGTGATATTGTGCGTTATTATTGTGTATGTAGACAGTCCCCTTCCCTATAAATTAAGAGGAAATGTCAGTATAATTTAAGACAGTGGTAAAATAAAGATCAAAATATCATAAGGTTATGGCATTAACTAAAATAATACAACTATTAATTGATGTCATGATAATTATCTTCACTTACTATTAGAGATATCCCATTCAGTACTTTAAATAAGCGCGACTATTTCTATAGTTGCTATAGAATGAATATAAGTGGCTTTCGATTTGTCTAAAAGAGCTACTCCGTAACATCTCCAGATCAACTCGCATACATGTCATAATTAACAACAATACAGACAGAAACTATGAAAATTCCAAATTGTCAATATTCCTTTGTTAGCAAAATAACTGCGCATTGAGGATTATATCGCCCCTGCCGAACGGTTTGGGTAGCAGGGACGAGAGGAAGCTGAAACTAAGGCTATACAGGTGTTAATCGTATGACTAAACAGAACGTTAAATATTAGTAGAAGAAATCGAAAGCCATTATAATGTATAATAGATGGTAAGGTAATAAATTGTTGTTTCTGGTCATATAAATCTAAAACTTACTTAAAAAAAATCTTAACACGCAGTCCATGTCAAAAGGATTATCACCCTTTCCAATACAAATATTTCTTACATAAAGTGGACACGCATCTGGAAATATTTCCATTATCTTGGATATTAACATACCGTTCGAGAGGCTACGACTATAATAGCTAAAATAAAAAAAAAATGTCAATAATCTCAAATCATCTGAAGGAGATGGTGTCTTCCCAATGTTACTGCAGAAAAGTATAGACGCTATCTTTCCAATACTGGAGTGCTTATACGAAGTCAGCTACGGCTTTAGCTATGTATATACCAGCGCTGTTGAGAGACGTTAATTTGGTATTTATACCTAAAGTTAGTCTCTCCTCCTTCCTGCATGAAGGAACGGAAAAGGTACTAGACCGGTACGTAAGGAACGAAGTGCTTATAACGAACCCGCCTCTAGCGTGTCATTAGAAGGCTGGAGGCGTCGTTAACGGCAAAAAAATATCTCCTTGGGCTTTCTTAGATATAGAGGTTGCCTTTGGTAACATCTCTTTTCCGAGCATCAACAAAGCGACATTTTCCAAATGTCTGACTTCTGACCTAGTGCCTGGTTGTAGATTATCTCTTACAGAACTTGACTTTCAGCGGATATGAGGTGCAAGGGTACGTCGACGACTTGGTAATCATGATCCGTGGAAAATACGAAAATATAATATTGCAACTTATGTAAGGAGCTTTGGACTCCTCATATAAGTGGTGTCAAAATCATAGCCGGCGCATAAACCCGGAAAAGATTAACATCGTTCCTTTTGCAAGGAAAAGGAAAATCTGCTTAAATACACCCTACATTGAAGAAAAATTATTAACTTCAGTGATGAAGTTAAATACTTGGGAGTCATATTCAACAAAAAAAAATAACGTGGAAATTCTACATATCCAACTTAGAACAAAAAGACATTGTGGCATCATTAGTGTGCCACATGCTACTAGATATGAATTGGGGTTTAAACCCCAAAATATTTGGTCGAACACGGCGATAACTAGACCCATAATTACCTACGTCTCTTTGGTTTGTTGACCAAAAACAACCCAGAAGACAGAAGCAATGCTTATCTCAACATCACAGGTGTAATGCATACGTTCCACAGAAGTTCTGGAAGACCAACTGGGACTACGCTGCTTCACATCCATACTCAGAAGCAGGCCATATTGAGTACCCTCATGCTAAACGGAATGAACAAACTGCAGTCTAGAGATCTTAAAGGGCATGTCAAAATCCTTGTAGACTCCCACATACATTACTTGATGCATATTGCAAGAGACAAGATCTCTATGTAATATAACTTTAATCAGCCCTCTACGATAATCATTGAAAGCAGGAAATGTGCATCCAGCCAGCCTTAAAGTAAAAGACGTACTCTGGCATGGTACACAGATGGCTTAAGAATAAAAAACGTTGGAATAGGTATACGCATTAGTGGGCTCAACTATCACCTTAAAATGTTTGCGGGATTCCACACCAACATATTTCAAGCAGAGATTTCTTGTGCGTCTTAAAGAACCTCGAAAGGGGGATACGAGGTGCAACCATTACTATATAGTAACTGTCAGGCAGTTCTAAAGGCCATTAAGCCTATACATACGAATCTGGTCTGATTCACGAATGTATACACAATTTGAGGAAATTAGGACATACAAAGCACGTTACGCCGCCATAGATCCCGAGTCATCAAGGGATCGAGAGGAATGAAGGGGGAGACAAGCTGGCTAGGGGAGCAGCCAACATGTTCTTCATTGGTCCTAGCCCCTTCTGCTACCTACAAGAGAGTCACATAAAACAAGTAATGGAAGTATGGGAGGACTATCAAAAGACCTTGTACTGGGGGAATGTTTCAGGACAAAAACAGGCGAAAGCATTTATATCGAGCTTGCCTTAGTTAGCAAAAAGAGCACTATCATTCAGCAAAAGGGGCCTTAGATAACTGGCGGGATTTTTGACAGGTCATGTACCTATTCAATCTGGAAAAAGCAGAGGATTAAATATGCCGTCTATGTCTAGAGGCTCTAGAGATGGCATAACACATTTTATGTAATTGTGTCAGTCGTACTCGACGACATATTTCAGTAAACTGTTCATGAGATCTACCGAACTGAGGGACAGAGATCCTATAGTGACATATATAAAAACAGTTTGTTACAATAGATCTACTAGTGGCAGTGACCAAACGCTTGTGCGCCTCTGTCCAATACTAATAATCTCAAATAAAAACGTAGGCTTCCACGGCCAGAGTCACTTGAAACTAAACGTGTTCCGGGTCTGGACCGTGTCATGTCGTTGTTAAAATAAAAACTCGACGTTTCACCCACAACCGAATGGGGCTTCTTCAGGAGAGTGATAACATAATAACTTCTTTAAAACTTATTTAAGTAAAAATTTTATTCCACCAAAATAACCACTGCAAAAGACTCTTTCTTGAAAATCTCGCCATTTATAAAATCAACAATGATATAAATACTAAAGAGCAGTCGACCGCTTCATACAACGGCACTGTGTACTGATCTTAATCAATGGCACTGTAGCTTTTGCTGTTTTCAGTCAGCGCTGTTCCTTTTGCTGTTATCATATTACTTCACAGTAATTGATCTCTTTTATGTTTGGGAGGTCATCTCAAAAATGTGCCAAAACTAAACTTGAATCGCTTGACGACTTAAAAATTAGAAGAGAATGTGCTGACATTAATCAATAAACAAAAAATAGGGTCCAGCATGAATTTATCGATCGTTTGGGATGCCGCCAGGCACAAGAACGGTTTCACTTTCAGCATTTAATTAAGTAAATAATTATCGTTCCTTATTAATTCCAATGTTTCGATGAAACCATGTTATCTTTTACCAGAAATAAAATAGTCATAGTAGTATTTTTTTAAATGCCATTTCTTTGAAAACAGCTGAACGTCGGCAGAAGGTATGCTACATGAAAAGTACTCAGAATTTTACGTAGAAACCATAAATGCGGCAAAAAATGGGGTTCTCATTTGAAAATTTCAACTTAGGGGACATATCTCAATTTTGGGACATCCTGTACATTTGAATTTTATCTCAAAAAATGCGCGTTTAAAAAAGTAATACATGTGTTCGAACATTTTTCCGAAAGAAAATGTCCTGAATTTTAATCGAATTTATTCATTACTTTATGTACACGGTGTATATATTTGTCCCACTTCTCGCAATATTAAGTATTACACATAGTAAATAGCAGAATTCCGACGACTGCGCTATTTAAACTAGGCAAACGGAATCGTTTCGCGGAAATACAATTCCATTAAATTAAAGAAATGTTAAAGTAAATTAAAGAAATAGGTTTAATGATGATGGATCTATTTCATCATCTCCGTCTTCATTACTTGGCCGTTTCAGTATTGAACATTACTACGTGAAATGAAATCCTCATTATTATTCTTCTAGTGTATTGTTCTTCTAGTGTAAATAATAACTGTCAACTAAAATTTGTACGAACTATGTATTTAATCAATAACCGCCATCAATAACTATTACTTAACAATGTTCATTGGTCAGACTAGATTTAATCAACAACGTGTAAGATACATGGGTTATAATAAATTAACTGCATAGAAAAAAACTGAAGATAAGAAACAAACGTTCTTTCTACAAGAATCAAATTCTACATACACTTCGTCGCAAAATTGGATTTGATATATTTTACTTTACGGTTATTTGTTAACTTTGATGATATTAATATTAACTGCCGTTTAAATAATATACCTGCATGACTAGTTCAATCGAAATACGATGAATCACCAAAGGTATGTTAATCTAGCTAGGGTGATAAATTCTATTTTCCTACCACTGATCAGGATCTGATTGCAGAAGTAGAAACTTACTGGTGATTGGATTTGAACAATATTATATTTTTAATTTATATTTTGTAAATATTAATAGATGTTACATTCTAATTATAAGTATATACGCAGTGGCCCCATATGTACGTCTCTTCAAAAAAGAAAGAAACTGATCTATTTCTCATGAGAGAATTTAAATTACAGCTGTTAAGAAAAACAGTACTCACCCACTTCGATTGTTTATCCTGGAAAGAAGTCTATGCATTTTACCTTTTCAATTTATAAAAATATATACAGAGCCACTACATTTAGGCGCGTATTAAATACAGACGGTCACAAATGCTCTAATCTTATCAGCATTATATTTGTGAGGATCATTTTCATATGAGTGAATTTTTTATTATAAACGAGATAAGTTAGATTTAATCAACACATATGTAGTTTAAGTAACATAAGCATAGTACATGTTTTATGTCTTGCAATTTCCTATCCTTGTATTATACGATCATAATCAAATATTTTAGTCTCGTTTACTTGAAATAAAAGAAATTACTTAATAATATACATCGAATTGGTTTTTAATTTTCGTTAGTAGTTTAAATATTGAAAAAACCTTTTATTAAATCAACAATAGCTTTTAGCAAGACTTTTTTGCTTGGGTGAACAATTAACTAACATTTCAGTTCACTTACGGTGACATAAATTTAATTTTGGCTGTTTTGAATTTTTGATTTTTAACTGCTTTGTTGTAGTTTTATCAAAATCCATCTGTTAAGTCAACAAAAAAATACCTTGATCCCTGCATTTTATTGAAAGAGTAAAAGAATTGTTTCGCTATATATGAACGGAACAACTAGTTAATGTTAGAAAAATGTTGTTAAATCAACATTCTCAGTGTTCCTATACTACCGGTCATAAATGCAGGTGTTCTAAATAATTGAAGTAAAGATACAATTGCAACAAAAGTTTATGCTTCCGAGATTAAAATAGTAAATTTTTAATTAATTCACTACGCTGAGCACAATTATTGAGCATAAATGCATATTTGCAAAATGTTCCAACACATGTTAAGAATATCTTAATCTGTCAAAACTTTTACTTTGGCTTGGCTTGTCATTTGTAATTCATGAGACGAGTATCTCTAATGAACGTCCACCAATTATTATCTAGTGCTGACATGGACGTATCGTTTCTCCATCTTGCTAATGCCCCGATGAAAATGTTCGCCGTGCTTCGATTTTGCTCATTTAAGTGGATGTTGTACGTTCGCATTTCCGCATACAGTTCATGTGCAATGTTGAGTTCTAGTAGTAAACCATCAATACCGAAGTAGTAGAAAAGTTTTATTCTTTTTAAAAGACAGATTCGAACGGCTGATGATTAATGCGAAATAAAGTAATCGGAAAAGATTCCATTGTCCAGACCTTGAAACTAGTATTTCCGCTTACGTTTTGACAGATTCAAATTATAAACAATATTCTTCCGCTCATCTGAGGTAAGTTTATATGGCGCAGATCAAAGCACAAAAGCTCATCACACTTAATGTTAGCACATCGTAACGTTGACTGTTGAGAAGAATTCGAGGACGCATATGTACTTGTAGAAAAATTTGTTGGACGCTCTGGAGCAGAGCATTCTTCGTCATGTGAAACATCTCTCACTACAAGCATACGCTTTTTCGGCCTCTCTATTTCGCAAATAGGAATTGATCAAACGAATGGCGCGTTGACCATCTTATACAGGATGTCGTTATGCCACACCTTGTAGAATACTTTGGATAAGTATATCCAACAATACCACAGTTTACCCACACACCAACAGTTTCCTGGAGGTTGATTGGAGGTTAGTTGAAAGACCTGTCTGAAGCCAAACTGGTCATTAGGAATAGACTTCTCTACATAGACCTCATTTCGTCGAGAATAGCCGAATAAGTAAGATGGATTTTGGCTACCTTACACATTGAAAAAAGCAAATTTATTGGGCGATAATTCTGAGAAAAACAAGGATTATTTATTTATTTATTTATTAATGCCCGAAGTTTTGCCATCATTTAGTCGGTCAAAAATAACGGTCAACTTGTCCATCTGATTCCTATCCAAGGATTCCAACGTTTCCTTTACTACCTCTCTAGTTTCTTCCTGAACCTCATCGTGCTGCAATTCGGACTATATTTCCTTGAGATAAACCGCCTGTTCACTGACGTCGTACACTGCACTCTTTCGCGGGTTTATAGTTTATAGTCTTAGCGTTATAGACACTTCCCACTTGAAACTATCTTCTAGCGAAAGTGATCGCAATTTTCTGAAAAATGTTTACCATTTAAGACGCCGTTTCCAATTAAACCAAAGGAAAATTATCAACAAAGCACAGAGCACTTGTAATGGTTTTTGATCTATTGTAGTCGCCTGTTGCATCGACAGGGGATTAGGTTCGTAGGTGAAGGTGAGTATAGTAGGCAAATAACTATAAATTTATTTAGCCAAACCAAATCGCCGCAGTTCTATGTAAGTATTTGTATATTGCATCCTTACACTTATACACATCTCTGTTACTTGTCATCCTTACTTTTTCACTATTCTTAATATCCCCTCTTAACTTACCTACCTACATATATATACAATACTATAAAAAAGTAAATGTGATATACTATGTTGTACAAACGTAGATAATATAACAATCTTCTTCTTCCTCCTCCTTTCTCCTAACATCCTTATGAAAAAAATCTACAAATTCAGTCTCACTAGTTTCTTACATCAACAGACAGCGGGGATGTTAGAAACATTTTGCTGAGTTTGGGTAACCTGAGCGGTTTCCCTTTCTTTAACCTCGCTTGCGGTTTCTTCCCATATCTTTCGAATTTGATCAATGTGTTGTTTCACCAAACTCAAAAGAGTTATATAATGTCGTTTCTCTAAAATTCTATGAACTTTCCCAAATTTCAATTTGTCTCCCGTGTAATGCAACTTAGCTTCTTTCTTGCAATACATATACAGCTTGAACATTTGTCTGGGGCACCCATAAAAGGTTTCATTGTACGTTATCGCACCAAGATTACCTGCATTCTACAAGAACTTTTATTTACTAATGTACATTTTATGACGTTGAAATGCGGAATTCGATTTTATAATCCCCTATGTACATAAATACATAAATAGAAGAGGTATTAGAAGCATCATTGCTGAAAATATATGACAGGGATGAAACAGAATATTTATTCCAACAGGATAACGCGCCCTGTCACAAATTCAGATTCTCGATGGAGTGGTTTCGTGAGAACGGGATTCGTTTACTTGGATGGCGGGCGCACTAACAAGATTTGTGCCCTGTAGAAAATTTGTGGCGTATGCTGAAGGTAGTGAATGTTTATACATGTAGTTTTATTTTAATAGCGCACGATATATCCTTATTTTAAATATTTTGGGGTGCCCCAGACATATGTCCAAGGCTATATGTATTTCATCGATAAATATAGCACGTAACGAATCTTTTTAACAACAAATCTTCCGGCCCACTTGTGGACGAGTGGTAGGATAGGGTGCATTTGCGTTCAATACCATTTAATTTTAGAAATTGTTGTAAAAATATTTTGAAAATTTCGTATGGTGCAATTATATCATCCATTTTGGGCCATTTGGAGTGAGCGTTTACCAGAATAAATAAACACATTCCTTACAAAGGCCCCGTGAAGTTAATGTGCACTTGTCTAAAAGCACTCTTTGGTCGTTTCCATATCCGGTCGATTCTTATCTTATTAGAGCTAAAACAATTCCTGACTAATTTCTCAATGCCAGTGTCCATATCCGGCCACCAACAATAACTTCTTGCGAGAGTTTCCACTTTTGTAATGCCAAAATGATCAAGATGTAGTTTACCCAAAACAGCTTTTCGTAATTTCTGAGATATTTCTGGACGGGTACTTCGTATAATACTACCATGCTCAATTGAATATTCTTCTTCATTAATATTAAATCTTTCTCCTGACTTTAACTTCCGCAATAAAATTTATAATCGAGAATCTGTTTTAGTAGGATGTTACTGTTAAAGGCAGTATTTCTATTTGATTTATGTTAAAAATACGTGCTTCATCAAGTAATACCACATGCGTTAATCCCATGTCAATTCTTTATTTTCCAAAATTTAGATTATCATTTATTAATTTACAGATTTTATCTTCTATGTGTTTTATTGTTTCTGTTGCCCTTTCTTGTTGTATAGAATGTTCCTGTAGCTTGTCCTATAATTCATATTTTATGTTCCTATCATTCTTTGTAAATATTGTTTTGACAGCTTCATGATTAACACATAGCGTTAATTTTCGTTTACTGTCTTGTTGTCGTTTTTCCTTGTATTAGCATTAGTTAGTCTCATTTTTTTCTTCTAATTCCTCCTACGTGTTATACTTTTTCATTAGTAAATCAATCACTTATATCTGCTGTTGTTTTATTTGATATAAGTTTTAACTTATTTCTAAGGTATTAATTCAATTTTTTTAATTCCATTCTTTTAGTTCTGTTAACTATTCTTGTTTTACAAATAATGTTTACACAATTTCTTTTTTCTACGTCTTCAAATAATCTAATCTTTAGTCCGTTCTTTCATTTTTTAAATGTCTCATTCCCATTTAAACATTGGTAGATATAATAAACTTTATCAGTTTTATTGCGTTAGTGATATATTAAAGTGAAATAAAGCTAAAAATGAAAGCTAAGAACTAGAATAGTTTATTTTCTTATAACTATTTACAAAAAAAAACATAAATTAATTATATTTAATAAAATATACAACACTTTAAAGTATTACAGATCTTTTCCCAATTTTTCGAACTGGTCAATGAAGTAAATCATATCCGTATGGTTAAGAGCGGAGCTTTGGAAAACAATTCGGAAGAAATTTGGTAACTCTCGTTGAGCTTGATACGTAACCATCATTGATCCTTCCTTCATCATTCGTTCTTTTATTTTTGGTGCTACTTTGTGCAAACGTTCTTGATAATCCGGATCGTGTTCACAACCCTGAAGACTGGGAGGCACGTACCAGAAACAAATATTTGTAAACTGTGGTTTTTCCAAAACCATCCTAAACCCATCTCGCTTTTTGATGTTCTCAACGAAGAATTCGGCATTGCTAAAGACTTTATCAACATGTTTTTCAAGTCCAGCCGTACCTTTAGCCTTCCACATGAACCAAAATTTCAGAACGTCCACTCTGCGACCGCATTGAACATGTTTGTCACCGGTATCATATTGAGTATCATAAAATTTATCTTTTTGAAACAAATATGCTGCATTGGAAGAGTTTGCTACAGATAGCAAGCCTTCGTGTCTAAGGAGAAGCGTAGAACATTGCTGAGGAACTGTGAGGAGTTTGTGAGGATTCCATACCACTGAATCAGCTCTGTAAGAGAAAAACAAATTGAATTAAATTAAGTCGAAGAAATATTTCGAAACGCTTTATCGAGCTCCAATTTCAGGAAAAGTAAGGGCATAAATAATTTATCTTAAACAAGATTATACCGATTTTAGATAAACGTACATACTCCTTACATCTTGACAAACACTAAGATACCGATACCTTAGTGTTTATAATATTGCTACTCAGTCCTTACCATCATTATTTCACCACCCTTTCACTGTTTTGAAAAAAGAGAAAAAGCATAGAGTAAGTAATTTTGTCATACAACATGTGAAAAGTCTGTTAACGCCTTAAGAAAATCAACGTACAAAATTCAAATATCTAGCAAAAGTAACGTATTGAAACACCCTCGAAACGATTGTTCTAGATTAATTAATTAAACTTGTGTGGTGTACAGTGTGCCGATACTTTGGTGTTATTTGCCGTACTACCCCACAGTTGTTGGTAGCATTATTTCTCATCATCGATCAAAACGATAAAGCAACCAAACAAAAGTGTAAAATGATAGTTTATATAGGATGGACGATTTTAAGTTTTTATTAAAAATAGCTTGAAAATTATATTTCTAATATAAAACAGTTGTTTACGTTTCTTGATATTTTACTTTTTTTTGTTTTTTTTTCGATTTTTAATGCTTTCTCCTTTCTTATGCTTTCAATGCTTTTCAATACCTAACTTTTTGTGTGTATCTTCTTTCTTTTTAAAACATATTGCTATTATCTTGTATAAATGCAATATGTTTTTAAATAACAGTAAATCGGATAGTGAAAGATATATTATTTATGTATATTATTTATTATCTACAATTCATATAATTCACCTAATTTGGATCTCCTGTTTATTAAGATACATAATTTCAAATGTAGGTTTGCTAGCTTTAATCATTTGTTTTTAGAAAAAACGGGGAACATTGTAATTAAATACAAAAATCTAAATATTTAAATATTTACAAAATTAATACTTTGACTTTTGAATCATGAAAAAATGATCATTAATAGCAAAATCTAAGCTTTTTATAAGACATAAAGTATATTTGTAAGGCTTGGCAATTGACCTAGGTATAGGCGACTTGAAACCAGTTAATGTAGGACTATTAATTAAAGCGGAAACATTCAATTTTTGCAAAACGAAGCGTTTTCTTCACTTGAGAGAACAAGGCTTCACACAATCACCTATTGCATGAGAACGCCTTGAATTATGTCGAAATTCCATTTCACTGATTGCAACCTTCCTTGCATATACACGCAATCGACAAGGTTTTACGTATTGGCTCTGTTTTGTGCAGATATTCATAAAGCTCTATTAATATTTCTAACAATAAAATAATGATTATTTACAAGTAAAAGGAGTGAATATAACTGATAGTCATCTGATTTAAATACAACATTGGTCGTGGGCGGAATATAATATCTTTGCTGAGCAGTTTATAACAATTAAAAACAAAAAAAATTGGAGACCAATTCTGCACAACATAAAATTAGGCCCAAGCATGTTTCACTTTTTAAAGGGAACTGTTGTAAGTACATTATTACCTTTTTAGTTGCCTTATTCGCTATACTTATTTGCCTTAGTTTTTGGAATCATTGAAGCAATTTTTGCGAATTTCCGCACTTTTTTAAATGATCAGTATGTTGGATTTCTTACATACTAGAGCAATCATTTAACTTTTATCCAGTTGCGTATTAATCATAGTTTTCAGTAATACATCGAACATTCTTTTATATTAACTAGCATATACAAGATGATCATCAAAATCATTGCTGTTTGATTCAACCTATTTGAATTTTTTTAATGGAACACTTGTATATTTTTTTAGAATTTGATAGATATAATCTTACGTTAAAAACCGCTGCAAAAACATTTTTCTCTACCTAAAAAGTGTGTTGTTCTTTAGTAAATTAAATATAAAGCTAGCCGTTTTTTTCGTACAAACTTTAATGCTTCCTTATATTTTGTTGAACATTTGCTAATATTTTCGGGAGCAATATTTTCTATAATGTTACGTTAAGAAATTCATTTACATTGTTTTTCATAAATATTTCTGTTTGGCTAATTATCAAAATTTCTTATACAACTTTCGCCGTTTTCATTAAAAAGAAAACAGTTTGCTCTGTTTTAAATAAATCCTCGGCATTTTTCCATGAGATATTAATTTGGTATGTATATTATTCCAGGAAGTTATGTTTTTATTAACATTAGCTGCGGTATTAACATAATCTGTAAAACACGCATGTACATATCTTCTATTCTTTAAACCGGAAATGATAGATGGGACTGCAGATAATTTGATTCTTAATTCCTTTGGTTAAGGCATTATATCCAATACTATAGAAGATGTACCTGTGTATTCCTTGCAAGAGATGACGATATTTTCTAGACATAAGGACTCCACCTCCCCATGCAGCATCAACATGCATCCACATTTTGTACTCCTTGCAAATGTCCGCTATTGTATCCAACGGATCAAAAGCACCGAATACTGTCGTGCCCGCCGTAGCGCTAACCATGAACGGAATTGCATCTTCGCTTAAGGTTTTTTCTATTTGTTCTCTCAAATGTTTCATGCACATACGACCTTGTTCGTCTGTTTTGATGGCGTAGACATTGTTGCTTCCTAACCCAATAAAAGATGCTAACTTTTTAATTGAATAGTGAGCATCCTCGGACGTGTATAAAACGAGACGAGGTAAACCATGTAAACCATTCTCCTAGACACAAGAAATCAAGAAAAATGTTAACTTTATTACAATACATAACGAATATTATTATGGATTTCTAAGATATTACCGACTGTTAGAGGCATAGAAATATAAAATCAAGATTTTTTTCCAAAACTATCTTACTTTAAAATAACCTTGCATTACTAAACTGATCAAAATATCTCTTCACTTGCAGGGCATGATATACAATAATAATGTTTACATTCGCTAACATGTAAATACTGATATCGAATATATTAAAATTTTCAAAATATATTGTACAGTGATTATTAAAAAGTAGGTTTCACGTTTGAAAATATACAAAATTAGACTTTCGCGGTCAAAGTTCTCCTTGTTTATTATAAATTCCAAAATTATTAGTATTCGAACATTTTTGTACATAAAAGAAAACTAAAAATTACACAAATCACGAGTTTGTAAAAGATATATAAAAAAGCGAATTAAAAATGGCCAAGAATTAGCGAATTTAATGAGGTGGGTTCATTGATGATCGCACGAAATGTGCTGTATGTTAATAAACCATTAGAATCTGTGAAAAGTTGTCACTTTTGGATTAATTTTAAAAGAAAGATGCTTTAAAATAAAGTAACCCTTTATCCGAAACACATCACCGTCAAACGAAAATTATTATTAGACACGACAAAGACGTCTATTCGCCTTATGAGAATGAATTCGCGTTGCCTGCCGGTGTCCTCGAAAGTCGACAAAACACGAGTTTGTCTAGTCTCTGCAAAAAAGTAATAATCCCATTCGCCTTTGTCCTTTCTAGTTATTATACTCGCTAATTAATTCTGTACGCATTGGGGATTTACTCTAAACTGTTTGTCACAAAAGTTATTGAGATATTGTTTCCTAAACGGGTTTGTTAATCTTGTATTGTAGGTCTTATCGAACCAAATAACATTTACACTCTACGTACAAAGTTTTTAACTGAAAGTACGTATGTTATTTCACGAAAATTGTTAGAAGTTTTAATAACGTTATTTTAAATAGAATTTTGAAACTTTGGAATAGGTAGCACTGAAATTATTAATTTAAAATATTTTCAATAGCAAAACAGGTGGCTATAGACTTCTTTATTTTAAATACAATGCTATACTTTTTATCAGTTTAAATGATTGTATACATTACATGTAAATAATTTCAATCCAGATATTTTTTCATTTGCACCGCGGTTGTTGCCTAAGAATGTAATGAAGATTAACGTATTTATTTTTGTGGAACGAAATGGAAGGCCATGCGTACTGTACCTTAACGTTTTCGTTACTGAAATTTATACAAGAAATTATTCATAAATATCGATATTTCCAAATGGCAAGAAGTGATTTTTTTCGAATGGACCGTATCTTTAGCTAGACTATTTAATTGGAAGGGAAATTTCACATAGATCCATCTTACGGTTTGATATACCTATTTTTTTAGATATTAACCATTCTTTAATTTTAAATTGCGTATAGTGGGTTACCGCTCATTTTGTAATTTTTCTTGAAAAGTCGGCGTGACAACTATCCGATTGTTATTGATGCTAGATATTCAAATAATATAAAGTCATTTAACTTCGTAGCACATTGCTATAGAAGATTAATACATTTTGCTCCATAAAAGTAAGTACCGTAATCCTCATTGATTCTCAAATATCTAGTGGCAACAAGAATGGTGCGAATGTTAAAATTTCAATATGATCGTAAATATCTCGAAAGCAGTTGACTTTAGTGGTAAGATGTCTTAGTATGTACATGTGAAGCCGATAAAAAGTACACCATTGTATTTAAAATAAAGAACTTGGTAACTACTATTGGTTCAACATTAAGTGTTTCGTAAAGGAAAATATTTTGAATTGATAGGTTAAAACTATTAAATAAAGAGTTTCATAAAATATTATCATCGAACATTTAATATTCGAGCGCCAGGTGAGTTTATTTTAATTTATCATATAACAATTCATCAAAGCTAACTAGTAGTCTTCATCTAGCAAGTACTTAATCATCATAACTAAACAAGCCGAATGAACTTCGTGGAATTCCACTTGCACAGCAAATTGACAAATTTCTACATGTGATTATTTCTTTCAAGTTTTTACTTGATTTCCCTTTCTCTTTGTTTAATAAAACAATACTTTCTGTTTACATGAAAACAATATTGAATCATGTAGACAAAATAGTTGAACAAAGAAAAACACGTTAATAACCTCGGAAATCACAGAAGAGATAAAGACAATTAATTCTTGAAATATCAAGTCGTCGAATTCTATACGTTTATGTCATGTGTAAAAGTTATTGTCCCAAGCATTTTCCAATGATAATTAAAGAAATAATCACGAGAATTGGTTCAATTAAGATTCAAATGAAACAAGTTTTACGTCATGTTATGTTTACGACTACGCACGTGTATACGCTCTAATAATTTTCGGTGAAGACTAAAACAATAATTTAATTCAATGTGTATACATTAGTCAACGACATTGTTTAAAGCGATTTATCTGTAACTGCGATAATTGTTTCTGTATGTAAAACGGAAAGTTATCTTTTTGGAATTAAAAGAATCTTTACGGAAACGCCAAAACTACTAAGAGCAAAAGGTTAAGTTCAATAACATTTAAGTTAATTTGATGATAAACGTAATCTAATTCATTATAAATTAATCTAAAAACGACTCATATAACGCCAGGAATTTACTAGAATGTTGAATCCTTAAAACAAGAACAGGTTGTTGTTTGTCTGCTTGCTCACATTCTACCTAGTGTGTGGGTGGAAGATAGTCTCTTCCCAGAAAAATCCTTCAAATAAAATATATTTGGAGGAAAGTGTGACGCAAAATAAAATTAATCGCAGTATACAGCGTGCTTAATTTCTATAGTTCAGGATGCAGATCTACTTTTTTTTAACGGAATATTCTACACATTATTACGTTTTCGGATATTCATGTTATCTTTTATCCATATTCACCCTATCTATATTTCGACACGTTATAATTTCATACTTTTTAAATGATAGAGAACGTAACAAGTTCTGGACAACTCACTACATGACATAACAATATCATAATGTCAATTAACGTCAACTAAGATGATTATCTCCAATATTTTAGCAGTACATAGTCGTAAACTTAACAAATTTATTGCTTAAAAAAAGCTCCAGAGTACTACGTTTACTTTCATTAAATAAAATAAACTCTGCTTTATCTGAATTGATAATTAGTTCATTAACATACATCCAGGTTTGAATACTCGTAAAACTAAAATTTACTTCATCAGTTGATTGTACTATCATTGCTATATCATCTGCGTATAAAGTCATGTTAAAGAGATATATCGATGTGAAGAAATCTTTAATATAAATCAAAAAAAAAAAGAAAAACGATTCCTAAGGTATCCCTGTCGTAACGCTGCATCGGTCTGACCAAACATCATTACACAACACTATTTGTTTCCCGCCCCTCAAATAAGATTTGAGCCATCTTAGCGCAATATCCAACGGTATTGCGATAGGGAGTCAACATACCGTATCTTTTATATTTATTATTAGAGAGAACAAAGGCAGATGAAGCTATTATTTTTTTGCAGAGTCTAGACAGACTCTGACGGCGACACCAGTATGCAACACGAATCCATTCTCATTAAGCGAATAGAGACGAGTCTATCCAGTCGCTGCAAAAAAGGAATAATTCCACTTGCCTTTGTTATCTCATTTATTAGGCGATAATTAGTTAAGACGTTACTGTCTCTCTTTTTAAGGATGGGATGTATGCAACAATTTTTTAGGCAGAAAGGAAACAGAAATTATTTTTTTTAATTGCTCATATTCTAAGTAAATAGATTTAAAAATAAGCTATTTCTTACTTATATCGTTTAACAATTACAAATTTTACTTTGTACGTACTTGAATAAAGAAATGATCAGAAATGATTATTGCTCGTACAATGTGCAGTATAAGTATCATTGGGCATACTAACAAGCAAATTGTCTAGCGAAGAGGTATTAGTTCTTTTAAATCGAGTTGGTGTATCCATTGTAGAAACCAAATTATTGTAGACATAAGTAATAGTACTGAGTATAGTAGCAGATGTAGAAAAGACTACATTAAAATCTCCCCCTATAATGACAAATTTGTTCTCTTTACTTGTTGTATCAAGCAATAATGAAAGCTGCAAAATAACATCTCATAAATTAACTTTATTAGTTATACAGGTTTATAACTTTTTTCCCGCGAGATGCACTAAAAAAACGATCGACGCACACTCCCTCTACCCACATATCCAGAGTTGTAATTTGTTATGGTAAATAATTTTCGCCCATTGAGACATTGAAGAAAGAAAGGAAAAAAGGAATTAGCTTCCACCCACGTACTAGGTATAAACTCGAAAAACCAGTGTTTGTTTATGTGATGGTATATTTCAAAGAGCCCGTTAGCAATCGCTAAACATTACTTAGAAATCAGTGATTTAATTCATTTAAACTAATATCTGAAAAACATTTCGTTTTATAACAAAATGTTTTTCATATAGAATTTCTTTTGATAACTTTTCGAATTGTAAAGCGCAAAACGATAAGTTGAATTTTTTTATTTGCGCACTCAACACCATAGAACCATCGTGATCGAAAAACATCTGTTTGAAATATCAATTTTCCCCAAATTTGTTATTGACTTAAATTCATTATATCTAACGTTGTGCAATATTGATTATATACAATATTTATTCATTTGTGGGCTATGTAAAGATAGCTATATAATAATTATAAAAAGTAAAAAGACAAGTAACAAACTTCGTAGTAAAGAGCTGAGCGTAGTAAAGATTATTTGTTTAGTTATTTATTAACATCAAAACTAAACTAAAAACAACTCATTTCATTTCACGGAACTAAAGTTTTCATATTGACCAATCCATTTGGATTCTCTACCGTAAAAATGTAGCAAGCTAGTTAATTTAATACAATTTTCTTTGAATCCTCGCTAAAGTAATTATGAATAATTCATTAGTGTTTTGTAGCAAAATTTTGTACACACATATATATATATTGAATATCACAACGAGTTTTCAGTAATAATTAATAAAATATACAACATAACCTCAGTTAGAATACATACAGATACGAAAATTAGAATTTTTATTGATAATGTATTGATAATTAATGATTTTTTCTATACTTTTTAAAGTTTTTGTAAACTTGTTCTTTTCATTATCACAGTGTGTAGAGTTCAGGGATTTATTCTTTTCTATTAACACAATGTCTGGCATAAATAAAAGCTTAAAATGTTAGTACCTATGCGTACCTAGTAAACTTCGTCATATTCGCGTAAAGTAACCCTCATATAAATTTATTCTATTTTAGTTTTTAGAGATTGCACGCATGTAACCATGTACACTTTTTAACGAAAGCAGCGAATTATTGCTTTAAGTAGGAAACTATAAAACAAGTTTTCATATAAGAAATACAAACTATTTTAAAAATATTTTACTTGCCTTTATACTTGGGTTATATTTGTATCGTGCACAGCTAATAGCGTATCCGTTTGACATAGATCCACCTGGACAAAATATGCCATCCCCTCTTCCATCTGGAAACCCGACAATGTCCCTCATTTCTTTCAAGACAACTTCTTCCATAAGGGAAAATACTGGAGAAACTTCGTAAGTATAGACGCTCGGATTCAATGCATCCGTCAACCATTGACCAATTAGACCGTAAGGATCCAAAGAACAATATAGTTGATTCACGAAATATGGATGGCCCGTCTTCACTGAATACTGAATCGTATCTTTAACCAGTTTTTTCAAATCATCGTGAGTAGCCGAGGCGGTTTTCAAAGAAAAATCGAATATCTTAAATAATTCATTGGGATCATGCCACTCCAAAACTTTAGCATCTCTCGATGTGCCTTGAAAAACGGCATCCTTCAAAATAATCTCCAAACATTCTCGCAAAAATTTTTCGTGATGCTCTTTTTCGGGTACACTTTCGTAGCTTGCCGTCTTCTTTCCGGAGTTTTTCTTAGGTTTTTCATTCTTAAAAAGTTGTTCATCTTCTCCGCTGGATACACCTGCATCACTGGATATCGGATCTTCGCTAGTGTTTCCGCATATTTCGACATGTAACAACTCGCCGTTATTGGAAGGCATGATCGTTTGAATGAACGTATAGGTGAATGTGTTTTGGCGGCTTCTTATCGGAAAGAAAGTGACTCACAAATGAATGAATAACTAATCAATAGTTCACCAGTAAACCTGATGTATATATTAATGCACCGATCACGTGTAGACCTTGCTGTTAAACTTTCCCCTCCTCAGAGAGAATATGGTCACTGACCATGGTTCCAGCGTAAATATTGCGGTCTTGTCACACGTAGAATCTACGTCATCGAAAATGAGGGGTTTATTGGATCGGTGAAATTACCGATTTCATCAAGTTTCCAGAAATCAGCTGATGTGTAATTAACAAGCAAATAAACGAGAAACAAGGTTTTGTTACGACACTACTGGATTAAAATTTGGGGAATTGGTATTACAGAATTCAATGTTGATGTATCTATTATTTTTATGTAGCTTTCATTCTTATTTAGATTACTACATACACATTTCCAATTCCGAAGTTAATTTAAAGAAAGTAGTCTCATTATCGATGATTTCATTCTTTTTTTTTACAATTTGTCTTTTAGAATAACAAGTAATACAAAAAAAGAAGAATCAACAGAATATATGAATATGTTAAAATACCATGTATGTACTTACACCTAATTTATGCAAATAAAATTCAATTTAAAAAGTCGCGTTTTTTTCATGTTAAGCAACAACAACATACTCTTTTATGGAAATCTACCGCGGATTGGATTGTGTTTGATACTATAATAGATTTGTTTAAGCTACATATACATATTATATTTGTCGTATTAGGTAAGTAGTATAACTTCTGATTTCTCATGCTGTTGTTTACAGTACGTATAGAAACGCTGAAGTTAGTGCAATTTTTAATTCTCACTTCCGCACCTCCACTCAACGGAAGCGGTTTCTTAAATAAACATTCTGTAAACTTCTACATTCTTTAATTCGTTGTGAAGTTCAGAATACAATAGCTGCGTCCAAGACATAAATCTTAAGCTCATCAATAGAGAAGACAAAGGCGGATGAAATTATTACTTTTCGTAGAGACTGGACTGACTCGTGTCTTGTCGACTGTCGGGGACACTAGTAGGCAACACGAATCCATTCTTATGAGGCGAATATAGATACGAGACCATGTAGCGTATGTATGTATGTATGTATTGTATGTATGTATTGCAGCGATTATTATTTTTTTCCAGGCAGGTGGAATTATTCCCTTTTTGCAGCACCTATATAAACTCGTGTCTATTCGCCTCATGAGAATGGATTCGTGTTGCCTAATGGTGGCCCCGAGCAACAAAACACGTGTCTGTCTAGTCTCTGCGAAAAAATAATAATTTCATCCGCCTTTGTCTTCTCTATTGATGAGCTTAAGATTTACGTCTTGGGCGCAAAAAAGTAATAATTTCATCTACTTTTGTCCTCTCTACTCATCAAAGCGGTTAGAGCCAGAGTGTATTAATTAATCCTAATTGCCAATTTTTTCTAATAGAAACACTGGCTGCAATTAAAAATGCACCATCTCTCAATTATTGGAGTGTTCCGTTAACGTTTTATAAATGTATTTCTGACAACTCTTTTTCTAAGTTTAAGTTTCTTTCAACTTAAACGATTCTTTATCATATTGCATTGGTTTAGTTTGTTTTTCAGCATTTACAAGAGCCAGATGTTTGGCATACGTTTTTATAGGAACGCCTATTATAATGCGATGGTTGCAATGCAAATATATCAAAATGAGTAAAATTAGTCCAGTATGTATTAAGTAATTGTGAGTGATGTCTCGCAAACGAAAACAAGCGCTAATAAACTTCTCCGGACGTGGCGGAATTATTGGGTTACATAAAGGCTACGTTAGTTTCCGAGAAGTTGCGCGTAAACTTCATCATAATCATTACGATGTGGAAATTTTGTGAGAATCTCTTGAATCAAGCAAGAACATTTGAGTGGTTCAAGCGATTCACAGAAAATCACATCTGTAAAGGTATGCCACCAAACTACACAACATCGGAAATGATCACGAAAGTACGTGAAGTGATTCGCGAAAACAGAAGGTGATATTTTGGACTGTCGTATGAAACATATCGATCAGTTCAGTTAACGTTGTTCCAAACTTCGTGTATGGAGTTATTACAGGTAATGGAATCGTGAGTCTGTGGTTATAACTTTGAAACAAACAAGCCATCTTCACAGTAGAAGACGTCATCCTTTCCCTAGCTCAAAAAAGCGCATTGAGTTCGCAGAAATTGAATCGATGCTAATGATTTTTTTCGATATTCGAGGAATACTTCCTAAGGAGTTTCCTCCATCTAGTCAGATTGTCAATGGGAAGTGTAATTGCGTAGTTTTGAAGAGGCTAAAGGAAAATTTCCAAACTGAATTGCGCAGATTTAGTAAAGACTGGTTGCTCCACCATGGCAACGCACAGACCCCCGCCTCTTGGGACTATACCCCATGCCAGGAAGATAAACACACTCACATTTCTTGGCAAAAAGCAAGACCTTCTTGACCTAGGCCCCTTATAACTTCCTTAAAATGAAAATCAACTTGAATGGACGACGTTTTGACTCTTTTGAAGATATCTAACTAAAATCACAACTAGTCTTGAATACCATACAGCGTTCCGGAAGAGTTTTTAAAAATAGAAAAATCGCTAGAATCGTCGCATACGTGCTGGAAATAACTATCTTCAGTGACAGTGGAAATCAACGTGTAAGGTAAGTTGTCTGTTCTTCAAAGAAAAATTCACAAAAATTTTCGATACAACTTGGTATGTTAGAGAAACTGAAAAACAAAAGCTTTATAAGATTCATTTGTGCTAGGACTTATAGAATTAGGATCGCATTTTATAATTTTGTGAAAACATGCGGAATAGTTTTGCTGTAAGTTCTAAATTTGTAAATTCGTGTGTTAAGACGTACTCATATAGTTTCTAAACCTCCAAATTAACGAAATTACTATATTTGGTGATTTGGTAAAGTACATGGATTTTGTTCGCTGAAATACCAAATTTCAAACATATCTTGAATCTAACTTTTTGATTTCTCTATGTCATAAAGTTTTTGGGTTGCTAAATTATTTATAATGTATTAATCAACATTTATTTCCAGAAATATAAAACTCTATTGTACCTAAAATCTATAACGAATATATCCAAAAATACAAAAATGCATATAATCTTTTATTTAAGAAACATCTCGAATCAGTTTCGTTTTCATACGCAGCACTTCATTGAAAAAGTCGCTTCTTACTATTTGCTAATTTGTATAATCTTTATAATAAGAAAAATACATACGTCTCTAAAACATGGAATTTAGTTGCATTCTCATTTTTTTTACAGTGGAGATGTCCTCTTGTTCCACAGCAATAGGCTGTTGTCTCTCTTGCTGTAACGGTATTTGTGCTGCATTTTTTGATGGGGTTTTGTAATGCTAGGTCGCTTCATCTTTGTTCCCGAAAAACACTCCCAAGAAATCCGGAGGGTCAGCTTGGCCAGCTTAGCAACTCAGTGTTAAAGGATTACGTTAAGTTGCAACGCATCTCATCATGTTCGATGACCTTTTTAAATCATTCCAAATATCCCCCGTTGTTTCAAGTAAACAAGAGATAGGTCCTCCAACGAGAAACAAAAAGTTGCTAGTATTGATATTAATCATGTTCAAATGATCGAGATGTGGTTAGTGGGCTCCTTTAGAAGTCAGGTTTTGTTGGGTGCGCTGGAGATGCTTCCCTAGAAGTAATAGAACGTCTATACCATGGTATCACCGGTCTTCTGAGGACACATTTAGTAGACTTTTCCGTTTAGGTTGCGCTTTCTGCTTCTTAGTCGAAGCCTTGATCTACCTTTAGACGGGCACATTTCCATTGGCGACTGTGGTTGGCTTAGACGGCTTGGTTTTCCTCCGAAGTAGCTAAAATAACCTAGTTGTTTCTAAACATTTCTTGACTTAGATTCCACGATAAATGCCGTTCGAGTCTCCTAGTTAGCTCTTCATCCACTATGGGGCTCTCAAAATCAGATACATAGATTCTAGAGCCATTAGGGCTACCTGGTAGGCACATATGTACACGGCTTAAGAATGACCGTAATGATACCATAATGGACACCTACTAATTGGTGTTCGAGTATCATGGTTTATCTCTAAAAACTAATCCTGGAGGTTTAGTCGGACAAGTGATTGATTTATACCTTTACTCCAACTTGTGTGAAATTAACGACGGCTCGTTGCCAGTAATGTTTATAAAGCATACTGAAATACGTAGATCACAAAAAATCTTAGGTAAACCATTCGCTCCCAAAAAAGTGTGACAAGCAGAGTGTATCCCATTGTATCTAGTATTTTGAAATAATTTTATTGGACGATGGTACTTGTTTAGTGTTTATAAGATATTTTATTTTTAAGATATATTAACAATAATCAGGTGAAGTGGGTCCATCTGTTACGAAGGCTACATAACATCCAATTGCTACCTCTTTCTTTCTGTCCGCACATAATGTTATCAGAAGCTGTCTGAATGAGTGTTTTGTAAAGTTTCTCGAAATATATTGACATCGAAGGTAACCTTAGAAATCGATGCCCTAAGATTATTCATTGAATGAATTCTCATTGATAAAGTACGGGTAATTAATTTTTGTTCGTAGTTTAAGCGGTCCCTTCGATGTAAAAATTTGTTGATATTTTCAAAAACATCTTTTTGACGATTTAGACCAAGTATGGGCAACCTTTGAGATGTTGTGGGCCAAACTTTAGTGTGCAAATACGTTCGCGGGCCGCGTTTAAAAGTAGTGCATTTTCAAGTAGTGTTCATAATTTTTAGCGATAGATATCAAACATGAAATAATACGATAATGTTATTATAATGCAATTTATTAAAATACGAAAATGACATGAAAAATTTGGGTACAACATTATAATTAAATCGTGAAATTTGGAATAATAACAAACTACGAAAGTTAAATAGCGACAAGGAAGTCAATGAGACACTTAAGCTTGAATTTGGGATACTAATCCATTGATGTCTGGATTGATTCCACTGATGCAAAGACGTAAAAAATATTCCAAATTATCGTCAGACAGCCTTGTACGATGTCTTGATTTATTAACTTTCATCATTGAAAAGAACTGTTCCTATTTATAAGTACTGCCAAGTGCACAAATCTTCTTGCGAATTTTCTAAGCTCCGGAAAATGGTCTTCGACGTATTTTTTGCAGAAATCGTACAACTTCACGTCTTCAAATTTAGATTTTAGGAGTGAGTTTTCTTGAAGCTCGATCAACTCCATTTGCAAGTGTATTGGAGCATTTTATACATTACCTTTTGTTGGAGTAGCAAACAAATTTAAACTGTCTTCCATGTTTTTAAAATTGCTAAATCTCTTCGAAAATTGCTCCGACAATAACTTGAGTTCTTCAGCATATTGAGCATAAATAGTATTTTCATACGCAGAGAGCGTGGTGAAATGGTAACTGTTACCAGATAGCATCTGTGCCTCCCACAAGCGGAATTTGTTCTGAAACGCTTTTAAACGGCTGTACAAATCATTTACTAACTGTCCTTGTTTTTGAAGTTTCAAATTTAAATCATTCAAATGACCTGTAAGCTCGACCAGAAATGCTAAGTCACGTATCCATTTTGAGTCACTCAATTCAGATAGTGGTTTATCTTTTATTTGCATAAAATCTGCTATCTCATTTTTAAGCTCGTAAAAACTGTTTCAGCATTTTCTCTTTACTTAGCCTGACTGACTTCACAATAATATGTTATATCGTCATATTCGGCTGATATTTCATCCAAAACACACCTTGAACTGACGATGGTTAAGCTCTCGGGATCGAATAAAATTGATGGTTTTTACTGCCACATTCATTACTCCGTATCACTCGATCTTCCTCATTTAGAGTGAGTATGAGTAAGTAGTGTAATATTTTTTTTAATTGGGTTTTTCAAATTGTCTCGCGGGCCGGATCAAATCTTACAGCGGGCCGGTTGTTGCCCACATATGATTTAGACGCAGGATCGAAAAAATAGTTTTTTTTGTAAATACTTGAAGAATGAGCAGTAGACAAGTGGTTACTGTTATGTAATTGTAAGTGATGCCTATGCGATAGGTATTATATATTGCAAAAAGTTACTGTAATTGGTTGATGCCCCGGCAAAAGCAAGAACAACGTAGAGGGAATCCATATAACACGCATCTCTTTTCATGAAATGATATAGCGATAGCGTGAATGGTGTGATTTGATACCCAGCCATCTCTGGGATCGCTGGGAAACTAATTGTAATATAATGTCTTGTAATTAGAGCTATTCAAAATTATGTTATTGTATCGATCTCTATAAACGCCGATCCTAAAGGAAACATTATTTAAAGCTGCTTTCATGTAATAATCTACATTAGGTGACAAATAATTTAGCACTTTCCTTTGCATTAAGCTCAGGAGGATTTTCAACTTTTCCAACGGTTTTCGGTATACTTAAATTAGTTTACCTGTTGCTAACAAAGCGACCACATTTCAGTTTTGTATTGCCACCAAAGATTTAATTTTTTACAATACCAAACGGTCGTTTCTCTACCGAGTTACTGCATTTACCAAACGTTTTGTGTGTAATAACGTGACGAACACTTACAATAAAAGAAGACATCGGAATTCATTAATAATATTATCACATTGAAACGGCATAAAGGACATGGCCAGTTCAATACATTGTAATACGAATACATGGTTATTTATGTAGCGTATACGACTGTACATCGTAGATCACAATGCCATTTTCATTATTCATTGCAGTTATTGATTCAATAAGGTCATTAAATTCTTTTTTGGCTGAGTTAATATTCCTTAAAAATGATGGTGTGAACCATTCTGAAACAGGTTGACACTTGCTATGATGTTGATATCATTAACGGCAATTTTAAAGAAGTGCACAACAAAAGTGTATGCGAATTATGTTTGAAAATAGTACAAAATATCATCATGAATTGCGTCAAAGAACACCATGTAGAAAATAGGAATGTTTGAATTTCGCCAACCACATACATATGGAAGCGTAATGGTTTGAGGAAATCAATCGTTGTTGCTTTTAATATTGCAGCATAATACAAAATCTTTTTTCTGGATGTAGGATAAGATCTCACTAACTAAACCCGTAATATCCATATGGATTAGAAAGTGTATACCAAATTGTTTTAGGATATTTGTTTTTTACAATACTACAATACAAAAAGGGCTTACTTACAAATTTTATAATTACTCACTGTTATTTTTTCTTCGTTAGTCGTTGTTAGTGTACTTTCTACAATAAAAAAAATATGATTTGAAATTTTAGGGAATATAACCTAATCATTTTGAAATTTTTCTGGTAAAATGACAGATATGACGCTTTTTTTTATAGAGAAGTTACAGAATATGGAATATGATTGCTTTTCGTTGAAATATCAGAAGACGAGATGTTTCCAGGTAGATCATCCAATGAATAGATGTTTGACGCGCGTATAGCATCAACAACTTCAGAAGACCGTATCGTTTCAGCCTGAAACGTGTTCGACGGGGTTCACCGTTTGATAGCGAACGGTGATATAACTAATTCGTTGTCAGTAGTTATACCAAAGCAATAATTTGATGATGTGGTATTGACAACTGCAGATGCATCTCTTTCTGATTCGTCGTTTTGAAATACATCTGCACTATATGAGCCTATTACCCATGTTATTTATTCTGCCACTCTTTCCCATTATCTTGTCCGTTTATGGGGTAGCAAATGATCGAAGTGTGCGGGTTCGATAGCATAGCGATGGGATAGTACACTCTACATGTTACGATAATCATCTCATCCAACATCTTTAAAAAAAAAATTCTTACCAAATAATTTTCTTTCTTTTTTTTCAGTAGAATACGAATAGGATAGTATGTCACATTTATTAACCAATGATCATCTCATCCAAGAGATCATTTTAAACAAAATTCTCGCCCGTTGTCCCGTCAGCGGCAAATAATTGAATGTTGGTTCAATAGAATACCGCCTTCTGCATGTCACATTTACTGAGGAACCAACGGTTCACCTACAAGATCTTTTTTAATTCATGGCGATCTACGTATTTTACTGTGCTCTATGATCGTTGCTAAATTTACACAATCTGCAGCTAAGTAAAACTTCAAATTGAAAAGGTTTGTTGCAGCTTTGCATTAAACAAGCAGTTCTCTGTTAAAGACACTAGCCCAAATATTTGTACTAAAAAGGTTTAAAATTGCGATTGCTTAACAGCATGTCGATTTTTAAAATTTCACAAATTGTGAAAATTAATTTTTCACAAATTATATGATTTGTATTTTAAATATCGACTACTACGCATTATTGAAAAATGTTCCATTGTTTCTATCATCAAGAGCAATTATTTGCGTCTAAAACAATTACCATTACGTTGTTCTAGAGAAAAAAGCCCTAATATAAGAACATAACAAAAACGTGTCATCGTTATCTAATGTGTCTGTATTCATATGGTAATTCCTTAACTTACAAAGAAATGCGATTATTTAGAAATATGTAACTACATAGTTTCGAATAATCGGTAATTAATCATATTAACAAACTGATACTAGGAAAGAGAAATATACTTACTACAAGAAATGATGATGATCACTACAAGAAGTGATGTCTGGAAAATAGACACGTGTTACGCAGTCAACATCAGCATCTATTGATTTACTTGTGCAATATCAATAGTATTAATGAATTATGATACGTTGAAGTAGCGACTGATTGCGAGCAACTGAAGAAGAATAGTGGCCAGATATATTTGTGAAGTAAATGTATAGTGGTATATAATGTTCATTTACCCCTAAATCAGACAATGAAATTACGTATGTTACTTATTTAGTAACAGAAAGCTATTATTATTATTATAAGTTCTACGTTTTATAGTTCTTTGCTTTTTTAAGGATGAATGCACTTACTCTACTTCAAGAAGATGTAAACCATATTAATGTAAGTACGTAAAGGCAAATATGTACTTAATATGTGGGTGGAAGATAATTCCTGCAATGAGCAATTTGCAGAAAAGCTTTTCAAATAAAAAATATTCGTAGAGCTTGCAGAAGACAATTTTAGAATATATATTTACCTTGTATCCTTACACAGAATACTTTATATCGTCAGTCGTCTAAGAAACATTGTATTCACATTGTATTCGTTTAACATATCCACTTAACTTACAAAAGTTACAGGTGGTTTAGATACAGTCCTTACACGGACTCTTTCGGTTCAAGTACAAGAAGCCGTCACACAAAATAATTCATATTGTCGGTCGTACCAAAAACCTCCATATTCAGATCCAACAAGCCAAATAACAAAGCCCTGTGTAGCTGAATGTAGATGAACAGAACCGAACAAAATCAAATGTAGCCGAACAGTACTGAATTCAACCGAACAAAGCACATATAGGGGAGCGTAGTCGATATTTATCAAACAGAACGATGTGTAGCTGATTATAACATAACTGTCTACAACCAATCGTATCTAAATGGAGCCAAACAGTTCTGACTATAGTCGAAGGTTACCGAACAGAACCAACTATAGCCATGTGCAGCCGAAAATAATCGCACAAATGTAAATATAGCCAAAAGCAGCCTATTGCAACCAAAAATAGTCAAATACATCCCAATGGCACGGAATAAGAATATAGAATAAATGGAGTCAATCAGAACTCAGAGAATTATTTTCCGATCACATTGTATACATACGTACAAATGGGTAAAAAGTTGTCAATGACTTCAGACTTCCAAGTACCAAAAATACCGAATCATAGATACGTCTTAGGTGATTTAAGATATGTTCGTGAACGACAACATTATATGATAACTCCCACATATTAACTTTTTATTATTTGCGTATGTGCACACATGCTTTGTAATTGAAAGAAACCTTTCTGATATTCATGGTAGGTCATGGTTCCATATCTAAACAAACGCCACCTTATGCGGCCACCTTATTAAAGAATTTGTCAGAAAAGGACCAAATTTCTTTTAACCTTTTCTGTTTAACCTCATAAATAAATAAATAATTTGGCAAAGTTGGTATCATCTAGTCTAATATAGCAGCTGCCGTGATACATGTGGATTCAGATACATTGTTGCATGATATTATTTATCAGGAGAGATTATTAGAACAGAGGCAAGAAATTTCCAATATGATAAACAACAAGGTCAAAGGTCAGAATTAAAAATATTGTCAAATCAGGAAGCGTGGGAAAAACGCCCTAATACAAAACTCAAGTCTATCTATCTGCCTAGTGGGGATGCTAATTCCCATTATTTGTGTTTTTCATGTCAAGAGTAGCGTAGTAGCGAAAAAACTACGAATGAAAAGAATCATCGGCAAGCCTGTAGAAACGAGTTGCGCTTCACAAAATCAGCATAGAGTAGACAGACTCGTCTCATGATAATGAGTTCGTGTTGTCGCTTGCTCGAAAGTCGGCAGAGCAGGATTCTGTCTAGTCTTTGTTAATTTCGTAAGGCGCACGACAAGTGCACTTGCTTCAGGCTAATTACACTGGCCAACAAATTTCAACTTTTGATTTTGCCATAAAATAATTTTTCAATAGAAAACATACAAATATTTATTTTTAATAACAGGTAGAAGGTCAAGTTAGCTCGACTTTTTTTTATATTTCAATGAAAGGGTTTTTTAAGTCTACGGTCTACGGTTACTTCTATTCTGAAGAGGTGTTTCTTTGGCCGACAATGTTTAGTCAGATAACTATCATCACGCCAATGTCCTTTCCGAATGGTCATAAGGTCCGTTTATGTTGGAGTTGCAATTAACGATAAGAACAGCAAGATTACCAAAGCGTGCATTATTTAATCAATTGGCGTGCTTCCACTTCTATAATTTGCAGATTGAATATCTGCCCTCTTATCCTTTATCGCAGTTCCAACAAAAACATATGCTTAGGGACCCTAATGCTAGCATCTTGTTCGGAAATTAGAGTGATTTCTGCGGTGTATTACGTTAGTTTGTACCTATCCCTTTAAGAAATGTTCGTGAATGGTACTTCTGACATTTTCATAGAAACCCAGGTGCAGGTAAGTGGAAGGAAAGTTCCCGGTCGCTTGATGTTTAAGAGACTAAAGATTTCATCGCTGGTAGTCCCTTGATGTATCCAAGTTTTCAAAAGTTTGTAAAAGATGAAGGTTACTTTCGTCTAATAGACCATTTTGTCTATTAAGGCCAGCAATCTCTTGCAAACGACTTCCCAGAGATGGAGTTTCCCTACACTGTTTTATAACCGATTTTCTTTATACTAATCTACAGTAGTCGGATCATGGTAGTTAACGCCGTCTCTTCGATAAGTAAGAGGTAGCAGACAAAGCCAGACTTCTATTATTGCTGTTAATGTAGATCTTAATGGTCTGAGTAAATTATCTTTCTATTTCTAACTAAACAATGGAAGAAAATGAATGAAATTGAAATGGAACAACATGAATGCGTTCTATAGAATAATTTATTTAAAAAAACCTCTATTCGTTTGAGTATAGTACCCAAGAGATTAAAATACAACCATTAGAATCTTGCTTCTCATTTCAGTTTTCTCGACGCAAATAAAAGTTTTTTAAACACTCGAAGCTGGTTAACCACTATCCTTCTTAAAATGCGTGACAGATTCAGAGATTGTGCCGGTCAGTAGAGTAGCCGTACTTCGTTTTGGCGAAACCAAAACGTTGCTTTTGAACACCGTACAGGGTGCGTTGTACTATTTTTAGAATCGACGGCTCTAAAATCTCCGCCAGTATCTTGGTAGAGCAGCTCGCCAACTCCCGATGCCGATATGCAACGACACACTATGAAGCTGACACCACCGGACCTTAAATAAGTACCTACCCATTCAATACGGAATGCTTTTTTTATTAATAAATTCGATTTTATATACTGATTAATTAACAAAAAAAAAACTCGTATATTAGATTAGAAAAAATCACCGTCTTCCCCAATTTGCGGCTAACAAATTTGTCTGATTTGTTCATTCAAGTTGCTGTTTTCAGTGCGCCTATATTAAGTGGCTTTTTCTTTGCCACATAACCATTAGCGGTTTTTAGTTATCTTACTATGCTAGTTGATAACGACACTCCGTGCTGCTTTCATACTTCCCTGCTTAGCTTCTTTGTTGATTTTTGTCTATATTCTAGAATAAATACCAGTATTTTTTTGGTCGTTTTAACATAACCTAGAATCTCAAGCTGAATTGTAAGTCAAATGAAAATTCGTTTTACAGTTTTAGTTTGCTTTATGTGCCCGATACAGGTTTTTGATATTGATGTAGGCACCAAGAACAGGTTCCCCGAAATACCTATGAATGTGCTCTTCAACGTGCAATCATTTTACTACAATCATGAATCTTGTACTAACATATCGAGACGTCTTTTTGGCTGCTACCATGCCTTCTACACGGCGGTACCAAGCAATCACGTATGGTAGCATTAGCTTGATTACTGCAATGTAAATTCACATTTTTACTTGGAAACAGAAACGCCAGGCGGTTATCAACGTTTTAGCATAATGTCCAAACGCAATACAAAAAATGAACAACGACTATTTCAACAGAAATAGTTTATTTTATAAATTATACATAGTGTACACACAGTTTAGAAACACAATAAGCAGGTTTTCCTCTAGTTCTTTTAAATTTGGTTACAAAGTATTTGTATTTTGCATGTATACGCAGATCTAACATTAAGAACAAAATTTGTTTTGCATATGTAAAAGGAAAACAAAAATAGTTATTTCCTTCTAAGTAGTAATAGTGGTTTAACCAAAAAATGGATAATTAACGACATTTGTATTTTCAAAGTAGAACTATTAAAGCTTATATAGAGTCCGAGCAAAGTCTTATGGGACCAGCGCACAAATGCATTTTTACACATACCGGTACCATCGGATAGGATTTGGCAGAAATAACAAGCGAGTTGTGCCACTCATATTTACGCGCAATTTAGTTCTATTAGATTTTGCTTGGAGTCGATTTTAGTGGGAGTTCTCCCACAAGCAGTTAAAATAAATATCTTTATTTAAAGGAATAAATTACATTATATTAATTTATTATCACACACACAACAATATGCTGACTTATTACAACATAAAGATGCTTATATTTAAAGCACTAGCAATACACAAGCTACATATATGTAACAGTAACATTAAAGCTATACTCTTATACTATACATTAAAGCATTATTTTAAAGAATAACGAATATATATATAGGTGTATGTTGTATGTTCTACCTCACTATATTTTCAAGTGCATTAAATTCTTCTCATGATATATTCTGATACACAACCTACAAAAAAGAGAGCCTAACAGTAGAGGAAAGTAGGGTAGAATGATATGTAAAATTTAGGGGTAAGTGATGAATCGTTATATTTTTGCCTATTTCATGGTATACAATATATAGGCAATTTGTTACATAGAGACTGTGTAGGTTTCAAAATGGCCTGCTAGACTTTTTAAATTCATGTAACTTTGGGGTAATGTGGGATGCCATTATAGAGGCAAAGTAAAATTTCCACTTTAGTTGGTAGTATTTCACTTTAATCCTAGAATGTGGGTATTTTGTACCCCTTTTAAATTTCTGTGTCAAATGTTTTTTTCGATTTTAAAACTAATTTTATTTTTTTAACTCCATGCATGCCTGTTGTTTAATAGGAACAGAATAGATAGTTAATGAAAAAGCGTTAACATTTTTGTTAAGGGTATTTAATACCTGTTTTACATGCTGCCACTTATTAACCAGTTAATTAAGCAAGTTAATCCTGATTTTATCGCACCGTGTACTACAACAAAAGTCGCTACGCATGCTCTATTTTTGTTAACTAACTAATTGAAACCGAAGTAATCTAAAATAATCTGTGCCTATACCAAAACTATCAAGGCATTTCACAAACGCAGACTGCCAATCCATTCTCATTTACAAGTTAAAAATGCCTATTTAATAATTCTCCCGTTCAACTATTAACGACACTAAATATTCGCGATCGTCTAGTTTATTGTAGAATGCCAAAGGGTGTATTTGTACCGATTTCTCGGTTAAGAACTGTTAATTGAATTTGCTAGTCAATCGGGGCATTTAAAAGACTTAATGTACGAACCTAAAAGTGGACTTATGGATACTCCGATAATTTTAATTTTAGATAATAATAATTACTCTCTGTCCTAATAATTAATATGCGTCTTCCTTTTGCTTTTCTATTATCTCTAACTAAAATTAATAGGTCAGTTCGGATATTCGCTCAAAGTAGGTAACTTTAGTTACCTTGCTCGCACTATAACGTTTACAGATATTGTATCTCTAGGTTCGGATGAAATAGAACATTGCTAAGAGAGTACTCGGTGGTGTTCGTTTATATGATCCACCTGTTGGCAGCGGGGCACGAAGTGTATGAAAATATTTGAACTCACCAACAATACATCAATTGGAGCGTCTTCGTTCAATGTGAATGATTGTGATAGACAGTACTTCGTTGTCGGAATTAAGCGTGCAATTTTTCGTAGGTTTCCGGCTAGGCTGGGGCATCGCCTACAAGTTCGGAAAATTTCATATTTTGTAATGATATTTTATCATTGTCGCAAACGTGGAAAAAGTGCTAGAATATACGAACGAAATTAAGGACTCCCACGCTCCCTACATGTTAAACTGCCAAGGTGACTGAACTAAGATTTATTCATTGATAACTCCGTAAATTCCTTAAATACCGGAATGCTTAATCAGAATTTATCAGCAACAAATATTACGAAGGACGCCAATCTAGACAACATGTATCATATACAATAACGTAAGATGCAGTAACAGGTGTATTATCAACATTTCAACTTCTTAGACATGGCAAAATTATATGTTTTGAGAGAGATAAACAATAAAAACTATTTTTTAAATTTAATTTCATGTTGTCTTATTTGTTGTTTCAATAATTTCGTTTTGCTTCTTTCCATATTTCAGTTTACGCCACATTTTGGCGCGAACTTAAGTGTTATATGTTACTAAATTAAATCCAATAGTTTCAAATTGTGATCAACCATTTTGAAACTCCACTAATAACTATCCAAATACTCTACGGATAATGTCAACAGCGAAGAAGGTAGATGAATTTAAATTTATGCAAGATATCAATTTTTATTTTTTACTTATTCCATTGTACTCTACTTTCCCTTATATAAAAATGACAATTAATAGTTATAAAGCAAGAAGGTCACTACTATATATGTTAACTTGTTTGATATAGGACCATATAGGCGTTGAGACTTATAGAAACGTCTATATAAAAATATTGGTACAATATTATTTTCTTAAAATGTAATATAAAAAATAACGATATAAAAGAAGTCTTGAAAATTTTGTACATATAGATCCTTCTTGGTAGATATGAACCGATATAGTAATATTAGGTTTGTATGGTATCATGCACCGGTGCAAGTGTACACTAAAAATTTGACAAGCGTGTAAGAAGTAGTTCCAATTTGAATTAATACGGTCATAATATAAACTGTGCGCAAATCTAAATTAATTGTGTATTAACATATACAACATATACGTAATGATGAGGTTGAAAATGATAATACAAAACGGTTAACATATACGGTGTACTACTTTTACGCTTCACACTTTAGGGGACAGTATAGGAAGTGTAATGTTTTTTGAGCTTGTTTTGAATAACAAACAAAGCACCAAGCAATAAAAATGTCTTAGTTCATGACACCAAATTAAGCTACTAAAGTATATTTTCCTATACCTATTATAAGGCTGGGTTAGGTTTCATGGAAATCTATTTATTACATTGATATGAAAAATAGCATTTTAACCATATTCCTTTTGATTTATTTCTCTATCCTACTAGTCATACACTATTAAAATATGCAATTATATGGCTACTTATACATAATTTGTAACGTCGGGGTGTACATACATATCATGATACGAGCGCGAGCGTTACAATATATTATTTAATTAGGTAAAAGTCAAGGGATACAATAAATGGCACGACATTTACAACGAACACATTCAGGTTACTTTCAAAAGGATATGATTCTAAACTAATAAATTGTTATTTGATGAAGAATAATTTCAATAACATTTAAGGGGCTACTATACTAACACGCTGTACTTTTTATTATTTTACGAAACGTTTGTTCCGTTCCAAAAGGAATATGATCTGAAGGGATTAGCAAATGCTTTAAGAGGGCATATCTCCTACATATTATTTAAACTAAATTGAAAATACCTCATTTTTCGCTATCTTTGAGAAGCTACAGTTAACATATTGCTAATAATTAAAAATTGGTTTTTAAAGCAACTGATTTGAATGGAATAGGCATTTGAGAAAATATGTAATACATATTGCATAAAATCAGACGTTATCAAACAATTTTTGTGGCGATTTTATCAGCATTTGTTGCACTTCGAGCAAAAATTGCTTCTGCTTTGCTTCAATATTAAAATTTAATAGCTTCTTTCATTATAAATTATTTAATATTTGATGCAAACTTTTTCATAGTAATTTACGAAAAAATTATAAGCACAAATTATAATTCTGGCATTAATATGACACAGACATTAATTGCTTAAGGTAGACATAATAAGAATATAATAATAACAACTTGTAGTATTTTATTTGTAGTATATTTGGTATATTTCATCATGAAAATCATGAACTTCATTAAATTACTCATTTCAGATTAGATGCAGTTATATTGCAGATGATTCAGTTATATTATTTTAAATAAACCAATTATATACAGCTGTCTACCTGAGGGTGACGATAATCTCTTCCTCGTGCAACATAAAGTTTTCAAATAAAAAGATAGAAGGTAAGTACCATACAGTACAAAAGTATATACAGTCTTATTCGGATATAGTACGAAAAAAAAAATTAGGTGAAAGAAACGCATGAGTAATGCCTAAATACAAAATATTATGGTTCTATGTGTACGTAGTAACGAGAAAATGATTTTTCTTTATTCGAGTCCGACTCTGTCTTAGTTAACATATGGGAATCTCCGGCAGTCGCTGAAGCAGCGTTCGGATATCCATTTACTATGCATATAGCATTCACCGTCATTACACGCAATTGCAATGGCATCCTATACGAATATCGAATACATCGATATGATTTTGATTTATGGCGAAACAGGACAAAATAGTCTTGCGGCAGAAAATTTGTACGCGGAACGGTTTCCCAATCGGCGGCATCCATCATCCGAGACAATTGTGAGAACCGTGTATCGACTTCGAGAAACAGGATCAGTAATTCCACGTTTCGAAGGTCGTGGCCGTCATATATCACGTAGAGTTCGGCAAGCAGAAGAGCATATTTTAAACATCGTTGAGGCGGAACCAGGCATAAGTACTACAACTTTAGCCCAGCAAGTAAATGTGTCCCAAACGACGGTGCATCGAATTTTGAAAAATAAATTACTCGTGTGCATAATAACTTTCGTCGCCGAATTGATGCCTGTATTAGAGCTCACGGTGGACATTTCGAACATTTTTTACGTTAATAAATTATTTTGTCCTGTTTCGCCTAGATCGGTCCTTGTTAGGACCACCACAAATTTCATAAAAAGAAAAAGAATGTATAACTACAAATAACTCAAAACCCGACATTTCGGATGCATTAACTTTAAACATTAAGAACGCAAATCATATGGTTATCGGCATATTCAATGTAAACACATAAACACTTCGACATCAGCTGTACCACAGACTAATGCATTTCAATAGACTATTCACTATTCATAGTATCTACAATGCTTTATCGATTTTTATTTGCATCTGGGTTAACTTTGATTCATCAGCGGTATTTGTATAATATAGGAGAAACAAAGATATGGACCGGCTTTACCTGCATTTTGGGCCCTAAAATTTGAACAAAATGTATATCTTACAAATAAATTTCTTTTTAAATTTTCAGTAACACATTGATAGGTAGTCTTCAGATTTCGGTAGCTTACGTGCTATTTACAGGTAACCCTGTATAATCGCCGTCTATAAGTTTGATTTAAGATTCTTGCGAAATGCCGCTATTTCTTTAACGGCTGTCATCTCAAACACGTTACACCTGTTGGCAATACTTTTATTATTTTTAGGGAACTAAATTAAGTTAGTTTGGCACGAGATTGTTGTTAAGGGTTCGTGAAGACGAGTGTACTGTTTTTATAAAATCTTGATAGAATTGATTTAATAACGGAAGAATAGTCTTTTTAATTCTAGTCTTGTATTTGAATGAACATACTTCAATGTATTCAATTACATACTTGAAAATTTCGGAGCCCAAAGAAGTTTAGTTTTAGTCGGCTTTACTACACATTTGGCCGGATACAATTACGTTTGAAGTAACATGAAGAAATCTAGCAGCTTAATATATAGACAATGATATTAGGAACTGGGAACAATTTAAGAGTACCTTTATATATAAGAAAAAACAGAGTTGTGGAACATAATGGGTGTACGAACACAACAAAAGTGCGAGCAATTATATTGTAGAACATAACAGAATTAGAAACATGACCTTCGCAACTTTCTCGACATTCCTCTGTTATCTTAAGTACTTAGCCTAAATAACCTTCCTAAAAGGTCGAACACAGAAATAGATGGAGAATACTGATGATTCTTTGTCTTGTATGTTCTATCCACAGTAAAATAAAGTTGTATTAGTCTTGTTTGTGTTGTTTAAAAAAACCTCAAACCACAAGCTACAACTTTATTGAGAGCATTGTGAAGTATTATTACGATAAACTCTAGTTACTTGTAAAGAATTACACATATCCTTCGATAAAATTAAAAAATAAGTAATTGTAGGCTATACTCTAAAGGTTTATGTGGTTTTCTTTTAAGCACAAAACATATGGATGAAGATGAATTATACCATGATATAACAAAACTTGAAACAACACACTATAAAAGGGTAGAAAGCTTCACGAAAGTGAAGGAAACGACAAAGAAAAAAGAAGACAGAATTCCATAAATACAGTATATGAAACCAGCGTAGAAAAGGAAGCAAGATTTACCAGAAAGCCAGAGAAGCAGATACAATGTTTTAAAGGCAAGAAGATAGGTTATTACAGTACAAATAAGACTAAAATTATTTGCTATAATGAGGAGGTAAAGACACTTAAATATCATTTGACAGTGCTTAATGGGAGTCAATGGGTGGCTTTTATTGATCAAGTTAGTTCCGTTTCTACGATAAAAGCTACTGTGATATTAATACATGAAATTTGAGAAGGAAGTTGGTAAGTTCAAAATAGTTGTAAATGTTTAGTTATAGCTGAATTGTATACATGTCTGTTTTACTTTTTGCAGGAAAATTTACCAGGTTCAGTAAAAGATAGCGGCGAGTTTATACTCTTCATGGAGATTTTATTTGATAGCTGCAATAGTTTTCAGTGCACCCTTTAACAGGAAAAAAAAACGATTCGTATTGTGTGAAGCTTCTCCTCGTTTTCGGTTTTGACAGAAGATCCTTCGGTAAAAAAAAACTGGAAGGAGAATATTGTGTATACCAATACTATCTACTTGGCACGTTTCATGCAATTCTCATGACAATTGCGCAAGAAATGGAATAAGTATAAGTTATCCAGAAGACACTTGGCACTGGGAGAGCCACTACTGAATGATATGATAAAATTAATCAACGTAAAAAAGTACAAAAAAATTCTTTACTTCTAATACATTTTTTGTAAAAAAGTTTCAGTGCTTTTATTATATAGAGAAACTATTGCCTATGATTTTTTTTATAAAATAACGAAAAATAAGGTATTACGAACTAATTATACGCGATTGCTGAATGGAAAACGACCTTATGTCCTCAACGTGATTTGAAAAACTTGTTTTTTAATATATTAGTAGAAATTATGATCTACTTTTCCATAAAAGACAAATAATATTTTAAAGGGGAAGAGCAATAAGGAGTATAATAACGAAATTAAAAATCTTGCATACGATAAATCAATAAAAATTGCAAAAAAGGAAACGTGCATAGTGAATTTGTTGTTAATTTAATTTTATTCTTTGAAAAAATGTATTTATGTATAATAACATTATTATTATACATATGTATTAGATTCTTTCAAAATTTCCTTATGTATCATATGAAGTATGCTAACAGACTCAAGATTTGCTTTTAAAGCATTTTAGAAGATAGTGACAATGTGACAATGTCATAAATTCAAATCTTCCGTGAAATTTTCAAGGGGTTTTGTTAGTTATTTCTACAGTTCTATAGTTCTTTCTAAAAGGAAACTGTGTGATCTTATTCGCACTAAATAAGTTTAAATCAGTATTAAACAAAAAGTGGCATTTGAAATGAATACCCCAAGTATATAAAGTGATGTTTTGATATGTAATCTAATTTCGAAGTTTAAAAGTGATCCGGTTCATTCCATTCTATGAGATTTATTTTAATTTGGGCAACTTACACAAAACAAAATTAATCTCTGCGTTAACAGTGTCCTTAACTATGAAACAAAAGAAAATCTATATATTATTAAAAAATTATTTTTGAGCTAAATAATGTTCATTCTTACATCCTTTTGCAAATTCAATAGAATAAGTATTTTTTATAGTCTAGACATATATAAGTTGCTCCTTTACCGCAATTTCAATCTAGAAGGTGAACATTTTCGTATAGTGGCGGCGGCAGAGCAATTATTTCAGATCACTCGATGCTAAAGAGACAAAAAAGTATAATGTGAGCGGTGATTAAAAAGAACAAATTCGAAGTGGAATCGCAGGCGTGACTAACGAATGGGTTGGTTCTCGCATGCGAAACATTGTTAATATCTACAGATATACTATCGCGAACGGCGCTGTTATTATATTAGATACAAAAAAAAATGGAGATGGTTTTTATAAATTATAAAACGTTCTCGATACGTATAAAAAATAAAATCTAGAGTGTATGTAATTAGATGATTAAAAAAAAAATTGCCGCCTTAAGTATTTTCCGCGACTTGAAAATCAGGAGAAGCGCGATGAAATATTGTCAACATAAGGTGCGTCTCCAAAGTTATTTCTCGCAAACGGGTCCGCCGTGAGGAAAATACGTGCTTATATAAAGAAAACGATCGCTCTACATCTAGTGATGTAATATTTGCATTCTTAAAATGTATGATGTACCTTCACAATTTCATCTATGTGTGGCAAAAGCTAAATCTTTATCTAAAACACTTTCAAACTTAATTAAAACACACTCATTTTTTGCGTCTTCTATCGAACAAAGCTGTGCGTGTACATCTTTCACAACTAGCACTGATTCCTATAACAATAGCGAAGAATTTTGTAATTTTTCTATTGCTTGCACTATTCTGAAGTAATTGTTCTGAATAGTTTGTAAATCACCTTTAATTTGATTATGTTTAGATGTTTTCCGAGTTTCTTTGATAGCGACACATTCTTCCGGATTTAATAATAAAACCACAATTTTTACATCCTCAAAATATTCGTGATAGTAAAATGCCGCTTTTAGCCATGTTCCAAATGAAATAAACGAACCGTTGCGTAACAAAGTAAACGGAAAATTACACACAACCATCATTGTACACAAATGAAATAAGACATTTTCGTATTTTGTACCAACACCAGTTTCTCTATCTTTATGTTTTGCGGTATGTACATGGCGTCGCAGATTTGATTGTGTTTATGAATTATATTGCACACTAAACATTTTACATTTACCCCGTTGTAAGCTAAACTGGGATAATTTACTAATTTTGATGATGGTAGTTTTTTTACTGTACGCCCCTTTAACATTATTAAATACACAGCATACACTTTCCTGTTGTAATTATACTTGCACACACGGTGGCCCTGAACAACATACTGAATATCTTTCGTATATAGGATGCGGGGTGCGAGAGCCCAATAGTTAGTAACGCGTGTAGTTTCATTCCGAATTTTATCCTCTTTAGTGATAATCCTAAAATTACATGTAAAATAAACGTTGATTGTTTGAGACTTGTATATGCTTCCTTTTTTAGTAGTTTCCAATGTTTTTGAAATGATTTGCACATTATTTTTATGTATAAACATTTTACGCTTGTTTATATGGTTTTGCATATAAAAACATGTGCAATACTGTAATATATAGTATGAGATAAACATAAATTCCGTTTTATGTTTTTCCTATACATAATTTGATTAAAAATATACTTTCACTGAGAACTGACGAAGAAGATTATGAAAAATTAACTTACAAGATATTGCAAGTTAATTGCTATTTACCACGAGTTTCACCGTTCACAATATTCCGAAATTGTTGAAATATACTTCCTTTAGCTAGCCCTAGATTTGCTCCTTTACATAATTTTTGATTTGGACCATTTGCTTTGTATTTCTTCTCTGATAGGTTGTTCTTATCAGGCCCGTTGGCGAGTCCTTTTTGAGGTCCTACCGATAATTGAAGATTTCTTCCATGCCAAGGAATGTAATCCACTCTAACAACATATATGTGTTTGACTTCTTAAAATATTCTAAGAAGCTTACTTACAACAGTAGCTTTTCATTTGCTCCTTTTACTATGTTGGGATTAGCACCTTGTGGAGCGGTCAAAAGTGACGACTTAAAATCTGTTTCTTTATCTTCGATGGTTCTAATAAAGAAGCATTCTCACGTTAATATAATACAGGAAATTCTCTAAAGATAAGCAGATATACGAAAATCTGAATATTTCACAATTCAATTCCTTTGTTTATAATTTATTTATTTTATACAGTTCATATCAAAATTAACATCACACGGTTCTAGGGCCTCTATCGCTAAGCAATAGATATGCTAGTATCACAGATGGGCGTGTTGATTCATCGCCAATGTATTTGGCGTTGAAGTTAAAGCCAGCGCGCTACGTTATACTTCGCGCATGTTCTAATCACGTGATGTACTTTTCTCTAACGAAATGTAATACATTTAGTTAATAAAGTTCGACATAAAAACAATTTGGTCTATGCTGAAGAAACTGAATAGTAATGGAAAATTATTATTACCTGCTCAAACTAATCTTTTCCCTAACGTCATCTTTTTCAGAACTTAATATACTCTTGAATGATTGTCGACTTTGTGACGTTGGTATACACTCCGAATCAGGACGATCAGTATTTAATACACTGGGCTGTTCTCTAAATAATTAAAATCTGTTAAATAGTATAGAACAGTAGAAAGTGATTATTTCATACTCAGGTTCTTCGTTTTTAGAACTGCTTGATTGTGTTTTGTTATCCTCTTGCATCATAATTTGAAGTATTTGATTGGCTCTATCTTCGTCATATTGCACGCTATCCAAAGCAATTACAATAACTTGTTCTATTATGTCCTTATATTGCTCTTGTAATCGGGCCTTTACTGTAACAGAGTATAGAGCAAACAACAAATAAGTTTTTACATACAATTTTATTAACGAGAAAAAATGAATTGTATCCTACATACTAGCAGCTTTTTCTTCTGTAGATTTAATTTTTGGTATATGCGGAGTTTCTACTTTCAGAAATTTCTCATTTTCTTGCTTTTCTTTTTCCAATTCAGCTTCAGTCTGCTGCTGAGCTTTTATTGGATCCTTTCTTTCATAACCCATTTTCTTTAGCCATTCTGATGCTTTCTGTATATTATTATCACTATTGGTCAAAACGTCAAGAATGATAGTCTCTTCAGCTTTGGGAAATATACATTTCATGTACCTAAAAGAGCATAATTTGAAATTTATCTATGAATAAAATGACGGTATGTGCCTACAGTACAAGATATGTATATACATTATAAAAAAGAAAAATTGAGTAAAAACCGAGGACGAAATAAATATGGGTTTAGAGCATGCCTAGAAGTACATACAATATACAGATGAAAACTAAAAAAAAATTAACGAAAACCATCTACTGGAACGGAAATGTTGTGATTAATTTAAGAACCTTAATTTTAATTTTGGAGAAGAATGTGGTCTGGAGGAATTACGATAGCCATCTCCAACACGCGAGGATTCCGTGGTTATTGAACCAAATCTCGTAGCCGAACTGACACCTCTAGAGTAAGTTCGCAGTCCTAAAGGTGGCGTCATCTGTAAAGAAGAATGTAATCCCGGATATATATTACGTGCCGGAGGAGGTGTTGCAAAAGGTCCCGGAGTAGTAATTGGATGTTTTTCCACCTGTAAAGCACTAATGACGACAGCTTCTCTGCCGTGATACCTAAAATGAACGTTATTTATGTAAGTACTTCTAAACACATTTAGTACAGCAAGATATGTTCGTATCTACTTTTACAAAAGCGAAGCTGGTTTTATCTACAGCCGTTTTCTTGATTCAGTCACTAATAAAAGTAACATTTTTTTTTTCCGTCACTTTGTTTAATAGATTTCCGACTTCTTTTGTGGGGAAATAATATAATAATGACATTACCTAGTATAAATTGTTATTGTAAGTTTCGATTTTAAGATAATAATGTGGTTATTTTTAATGCCGAACAAGGTACAATTTACAAAAAAAAAGAAAATCAAATTTTAGTGTATTTTTAACGGAATATTGTTCATATTTTCTAGATTGTTCAAAGGAAATTTTTTTGCGAAAAAAAGTTTGAAGAAAATATACTAATAAAAAAAGAAATAAATAAGTGATAAATTTTGATGTATATTAAATAATAGTTTTATATTGAAAGTAATTCGGAAACTGAAGAATTTAGGTACAGGAAGTGAAATAGGCTACATCAGTATTTTTTAAAACAGAATTCACAAAAATGATCAAAACCAGAGATTTTTTATAATAATTTAGGTTTATACAGTAATCGGTATAAATATTGCAAAGAATGGGATTTTTTTTTATTATAATTTTTCTTTTAGGGAATAGGTTTAGCTGTCTAAAAACCCAAAAATGAAACGAAAGAGAGTGTCTGGGTACCGCAAATTTTTAGCATCGGTTCTACCCAAAGCAGGGCATCCGATTTCGTGTACCGGAAAACGATTTCAAAACCGAATAGGAAAAGTTACTTAGAATTTAATTTATATTTTAAAAATAAATTATATTTTATTTTTAAGACTTCTTTAGCTCAATTGAACATTAATTATCAATAAATGTAATACTTAAATATGTTTACAAAAATTTACACACATAGCCTCAAAATTAAATTCTAACCGTAATAATTTTCTAGGATATCATGTCATCTAACTTTGCTTTTTAATGATTCACAACACGTTTTCTTAATTTCCCACCATACTAACAGTCACGTGGTTAGCAAACATCATTTTGGGGTTTTTAGAAAATTTACCATATTTTAATAATCAACGATTCAGAAATTATACAAAATATTCTATATTTTTCAATGAATTAATATGATATATTAATAAAGATATGATGATCTTTAAGAATTTCAGATATATACATTTATCCACGTATTTTTAAAAATTCTGAGCAACTTCTGATTTTATTCGCATAATTATACAATACCAATTCTTCGATTGGCACACAATTTTTGCTCATTACTTACTTATTATCTGTATTCTGATTTGCTATTATATATATATGCATATTTTTTAATGCTAACTTTTACATACATATCCGCTAACTTCTGACTACAAAAGCTACTATTGTTTTACACCGTGTATGTTATACAAGATTATAATAAACGACATTTTAAAAAGTTACATTTGCATCAAAAGTTAAAACTTTCAAGGACTAATATTAACGCACACAGTTCATAGGTAGTTTGAACACCAGGGAAGCTATTGTAAGCACATTGTAACACTGCGTGGAAGAAATAATAAATTGTAAAATCTAATATTGCAGAAGCTTTTGAACATAGAAAGTGAAAGAAGTTACATCTTCCACCATATAAAACTATGTACATATTAAGTTTATTCCAAAACAAACAGTTCAGAGTAAATGATGATATGACAATTTAAAAGTGGCTGCATATACTCTAGATACTAACTTTTTCAAAAGTAACCTTATGTGAGTGTCTGAAACAGTTGGAAACATAGAACTGATTTTGGCCACCGATTCTTCAGTGTCTGGAATATTTGTTAAAGATGAATCTTGTGTCTGGGATGTTTTCAACAATAGTCCAGGGAAGGTCGATGGATGTTTTTCGGCCTGTAGAGCACTAATCACAACTGCCTCTCTACCATGATATCTAAAATGAATATTAATGAAATAATATATCTATAGTCAGTTATATAACACAATAAGCACATATAGCGAACGTAGGCGGCATTGCGGAATAAAGAATGCAATTGCATTTGCAAATTCTTGATTCAATGTGAAAATTGTTAATCATCATATGACAAAAATAATATTAACCTTTAACAAAAGAAAACTACTAGAATTAAGTTTTATCAAAGATGTTCAAAATGAAATCCATTAACATCAATACATTTTCTACAACAGCGAATCAGTAAATCAATTGCGCGTATTATTTGTAATGGATTTGGCCGCATTTCCTTAATAGCTTCTTTTATTTTTAAAATTAACTGTTCTCGTGTATTGAATCTAATGGGTAAAGACCTGGCGATCTTGGAGGCCACAGCACAGGTTCTAAACTCCCAATCCAACGTTGTGGATAATTAGTATTCAATCATTGTCGCATTATTAATCCACAATGAATTCAAGCAAATCGTTTATTGTATTGCTAAGAAACCCATAAAATCTTTCAGAGTTTAATTGTGAAAACAAGATGTGAGGCTTACAATCATTATGTAAAATTCGCATCCACACATTAACACTGAATTCATTTCGAAAAGAACGGGGTCGAATTTCATGTGGGTTTTCATGTTCTCAGATTGTGATTATTAAACACTCCGCTTCTAGTAAATGAACCTTGGTCTGTCCACAGTATTTTATACAAAAAAAAATCATTGTTTTCGGATTTGTGTACGAGTCAATAGCAAAAAATTACCCTCGTTTTTGCATCCTCCGGTTGTAAATTTCGAACAGGTTGGAGGCGATAACGTAATGTACGTCATAGCCATGATTACGAACATTGCACTTGTTGAGTTGCACTGCGAGTACAGGGTCACTGGTCAACGTCGAATAATTGTAAACTTTGATTATTATTTCTTCCGGCCATTAAAATGTTGTTCCTGTATTGGTCATGATTATTACGTAAGCCGCGGTGCCTATCGATAAAAACTTGGCCATCTGGAACTCTCCTGCTAGGAAAACTTCTTCCATATTATATCAGAATCCATACACACAACCACTTCGTTGTAAAGACTGATAATTAGAGAGGACAAAAACGAGTCCTCTTTTTGCAATGACTAGAAGACTCACGTCTATTCGTTTTATAAGGAAGGGTTCGCGTTGCCTACTGATTTTCCAGATAGTAGACCAAACACGAGTTTGTCTAGTCGCTGCAAAACAGGTATGATTTCACTCGCTTTTGTCCTCTCTACTGATAATTATGTTTTCACTCGGCTGCGGCAAACGGATTCGTTTCGCAAATCATACACGTGCCAGTCAAAGTGGTTTGCTCTGGTAGATTCCTTAAAATAGTTTTCAAGCCCAGCTTTAACAATCCTTTTTGTAGAATTTAAAATCTTAACAAACAAGCAGCTGCGCTTACTAATAATTTATTTAATTGCTTCCATAATAATATAACATGGGGTTTACCTCCCTAAAATTTGTTTATACCCTATTTAAATAATTTCCTCTCCTTCTTTTCTCTAGCGCTGAATTTGCTTCTGTTAATATAATATTTATTCAAACGTTCAAAGCTGTTTAACCCTTCGCCGCAATTTAAATATTCTGCCTGACCTCCCCATGAAAGGTTTAAATCATGGCTGTAATTCATATGGGCCCCGTGCATTTACTTCTATTTTTTTTTTTATTTATTCTATTTATTTTTTAAGTTTATTCTATTGTACGTGCCCGAAAATCAAATGATTAGCGAATTAGTGGCACTGTTCTGGAAAAGAAAAAGTCAAAAAGAGCGTGATTTGTCACGAAACGAGCAAGTACCTTCAAAGAAATAAATTGTACCGGTTCGGCGAATCGATAAAGTTCTCTAATATTTTATAAACTGCCATTAAATCAGATATGATACACAGATTGTAAGGATACCAGGCGATAAAAATGAGCATTATTATTAAACGCGGGTAAACGGATATTGTTTAAGAGGTAAATAAATTTCTTTTGGATGTTATCAACACGGTCAATGTAACAATTATACTGTGAATTCCATACTCTATATTCGAAAGCGCTCATAATAAATTCCAACACGCTTTACTATAAAAGTGCTGATATAATGATCATAGATTTTGACTAATGATAACGCCTAAGTCTTCCATGGACTAGACTAATACTGATAGCAAAAATTGTGGCGTAATATGGTAAACAACACATAAGTATCGGCACCCTCCGCACCACATAAGTTTAATTTATTATTTAGTCATATAATATTAGTCCGAGACGGCCGTTTCGAGGATACGAATGGTCCTTATAATCAACCGGTGACTGAATCGGTACTTATGTGTTGTTTATGGGCTAGACTGCCGGACAAGGTATAGTCGAAATCAATAGCTTTAAAGTTTTTAGCAAAAGTTATTTTACGGTATTTGTTTCATTTAACCACAAATTAGCATTTTTAATATAAATCGAACTTATTCACATCTTGCAGTCAATAACGATCCTGGATACATTTAATATCATCCGCATACAATTGAAAACACACTTAAAACAAGTGCTGATGTTGCCGACATAAATTTCAACGTTAAAATAACGGTCAAATATGTGGTCATAGAAACTACAACAGCTATTTACCACAAAAAAAAAAAAACCTAAATCATGTTGAATCTAAACGTGTTCCAGGTTTGAATACGTTTCAAACCCGGAACACGTTTAGTTTTAACAGACTCTGGCCGTGGAAGCCTACGTTTTTATTGTAAATTATGCTGTTTTAGCATGCATTCATAATGTGTACATAGTAAGGCCAATTCACAGTTAATCCAAATTCTTATTAGGGACAACATAGTAAAATAAAATATCTGAGAGAACATACCGGTGATGACTACGTATTAGCTAAGATGTAGAATGTAAGGTAAGTATTTTAAATAAATGAGTTCTAGTTGATAGTTTTATTATCAGTAATTATAGCAAATACCAACTTATTCTTGAACGTTAGTAAATCACTGTAGCATATACTTTTTTCAAATATTCTGATTTTAATTACTGTTCGAGTCTTACGACTAGAGAGTTTAAAATACTTAACCCCTTACATTACTAACATCAACCAATATTTGCTAAGTATTTTTAGATACTAACTTTTTCAGCAGTAATTTTATATGCATATCGGACACCGTTGGAAACATAGAACTAATTTTAGCTGCCGCATCTTCTATATCCGGTATATATGTCAAAGACGAATCCTGTGTTTGTGATGATTTTAACAGCAGTGGACTCATCCTAACATTGCTCTTTAAATCCTGTAAGAAGATACTATAAGATATAAATTGTCTAGAGTTGGCCATCTCAAAATAATGCGAAGTGACGCTTCTGTGGTACACCACACAATTTGGTTTGTGGGTACGTTGCGAAGTCCTAGTGCGCATTTTAAGATGACTGATTCTGTCTATAGAATCTATCCTTAATTTAGAAAATCGTTCATATAAAACTCCAAATGAAAGTTTTTTTTATTGACAATGTTACTTGAATAAACAAAATTTTGCGTTTGTATTGCTTGAGAGGGCTGTGTGTCAAAAAGCGTATCGCCTTATTTGCATTAAGTGAAGAAAGTTCATGGGGTTCGAACGAATCTACATAGTACCGTAACTATGACATTTTCGAGCAACAGCAGAAGCGTGACAGTTTTTTAATGGCCACATATTGTTACTGGTCTGAAGTCAAAGACATCGTAAAAACTGAAAATAAATTACGGTTCGGACAGCACACTTAAGACAGCTAGTGGGCTTTATAAAAATAAAAATTAGAAATTTTAAATTTTGTGGGCAATATCGTGTTGATTTTATGATAAATACCGAGGATGTGAAATACAAAACGTATTCTTCAAAAACGATTAGATTTAAAGAAAGTGTTGTTCCCCGGGTGGTGCTATATGGCTAAATAATGTAACGATTACTTAACTTAATTTTCAGTAAACGCAATGTTATAAATGTTTGTAGTAAACACAATACAGAAATATTGTCAGAATAGTACCTTCGCCAGTATCAATATACTTTCCTGTACAAACACCATATATTGCAACAATATCTTACATACTGTCCTAATTGTAACTAATAAGCTATTTTAGGAAATCTTTCATTTGGAGAATTCATACTATACTTTTGATGTACTTACATCTGCAATGCTAATTTAAGTATGAAAATAATAGTCACACAGTTAATCAAAAGTTATAAGAAATACATGATTTCGTACATTCGACAAGAATTTAACTGAATATTAATATTGTAATACACAAAACTACAATGTAGTAAAATAAAAACTAACAGCAAATATGTATGTGTGTTTGATTCCGTGCGTCTTACATTTTATATTTTTTTTGTCAAACAAGCATGCTTGTTTTTCTTTGGGCGAGTGTGGTTATCCATTTTTATGCACAGTTGGAAAGTCTTATTCTACAACATGTATAGGGTGAGTTGTGAGGAATGGACTAAACTCTAGGAGTGTATTCTAGAGGTGAAAATAATGTAAAAAAACTCAAATATTCTCATCCGATTTTTGTTTGTTTTCGAATTATAGTGTAATTAAAAATGTCGATTTAGTATATCATGTTTATGTATGTATTCGTAGTAGTGAGATTGAGAACTGTCCAGAAATAATGTAAAGTGTTTTGTATGTCTAATGTCACTACCTCTAGGTCATTTTTGACATAGTGAGGGCGCTGCCATAATAAAAAAAAGGTTCCCTATAACTTGGAGTAAATTATAACATTGTTATTCGGGTTTGTGGCATTAACTTGACATTCGCGTGTCTAAAGTGTAAACTTATTCTAATTTAGATTATGCTAATATGGTGTTTGTTTATGGATTTTATAATGGGAATGCTACAGCTGCTGCTAATGTATTTATTAGTGTATTCAACTAATTGTGAGAGACCGAAAGCTTCCCAGTGTAAACATAATATCTGAACGAAGCAGTCAACCACAATTATAAGTAGAAGATATTCTGGATGCAGTAGAAGAAGACGCTACCACCAGCTCGCGAAGAATTAGTATTCGGTTAGGCATTCTACAAACAAAGGATGATAAAAACACTCCACGAGCCAGGCCTACGTCCCTACCATGTACAAAGAGTGCAGCACCTACAGACAGTAATTATCGTAGACGTATGGAATTTTGTCGATGGATAAATGATAATCCTAGTTGTGGATCGCGTATGCTATTTACGTATGAAGCAGCATTCACCCGTGACGGTATTAATAATTGTCATAAGTTATGACAATTGGTTATGACTCATAACCATTAAGTGTGGTCAGACGAAAATTTACACGCAACAGTCGAAAGTAACTTTCAACATAAAGTTTCGGTAAACGTGTGGTGTGGTCTGATCGATGGTTTTTTAATTGGTCCTTACATTTTAGAGAATCGCTTCACGGGAGATACCTATTTACATTTTTTAGAAAACGAACTGCGCGGATTGCTAGAGGATGTTCCCATAAACATCAGAATCCAAATGTTCTTCCAACACGATGGATTACGCTTCTGCGATCAGGCAAAATTTGGATGAAAGGTTTCCAGGGAATTGGATTGATCGTGGCCACTCACGCCACTCGATTATTGCTTATGGGGCTGGTTAATAAATGAAGTGTATCAAGTAAAAGTGGGCACTCCTGATGTACTAATTCAACGGATTAGGAATGCTGTTGACAATATCAAACATCAACTTGAAGCAATCAGGAACGCAGCCAGCGCCTCTGGTGGACGATGTAGAAAATGGTTAGAAATGAATCGTGGTATTTTTGAAAACATATTATAAAGCACAAGATAATTGTATCATCCATAGAACCAATAGAATACCAAAACTTTAATGCATAAAATTTTGCTTATTTTTAATTACGCTATAACTCGAAAACAAATAAAAATCGGATAACAACATTTGAGTTTCTTTACATTATTTTCGTCTGTGTAATGTACTCCTAGAGTTTAGTCCTTTCCTCACGACTCATCCTGTATAGATGTCGTTTCATATCGCTTAGAAGAAAAGGTACTCAACATTGCTTAATTTAATATTTTTATCGCTTACTGCATCTTCCCGATTTTTGATTTGCCACAACCTTCGAATAATCTTTTATAGCAGTTATTTGCGACATTTAATATACTAACTTTATTAAAATTAAACTTATGGTTGTTACCTATTGCATAATGCTTTGTTAGAGCTACTTATGTAGATTTATGCTATATTCCTGTGTAGAAAACCTTTTTTTACATACATACTGTTTTCACTGACCAATATATACACCTTCACAGTATTGACCACTGATTTTGTAAATAGTATTTGTTTGATTGCTAGTATCTTAGATGCTTTAGTTTTTGAAAGAAAAGATTTGATGGAGCTGGGCGGCTTATTTAAAAAACCTTCTGCGAATGTTGTAATTTATTATTTGTTCCTTTATTGAAAATTTGTGCGATATTAATTAAAAAGATTTTCAACCGAAGACCGAATTCCGCCTTCGGTTGAAAATGCCGATCATTGTATATAGTGTGGCGATACTTTTGTATTCTTTGCCATACTACCTCGCGGTTCTTGGTATCCTTATGTGAAATGCACTTCAAAATATTGTTTTATACACTAACTTATGTATAGATGTCTAATAGTTAACGGATTTATGTACGTTAATTTTGAAATGAACTTGGAATTATGTCTTAATAGTTCTTATTTAGTATTTAAATAATATAATCAAATACTACATGTAGTCATTTTGTAAGGTCAATAATGGTGCCAAAGCAACAATGCGCATGTTTGCTTTGAACTACAAAAACAAATGCATATCATTAACCCTCCATCGCCTCAGGTTTTGTGTATTTCGAAAAATGCTAAACGCCTGCGTGTATCATTAATTTTGATGAACATCTATGAATCAATCTATTCATAGAAAACAAAGAACGCAGAAATCCCTACTTTTCAAAATCCAATTTCTCTCTCCAAAGCTGTTTTTCAGCCGAAACAAAAACTAATATTTTAAATAGTGCTATAAGGTATATAAACAACCGAAGTTAAATTCTGCTATTAGTTTGGAAACTTTCCTTGTTAGCGATATTGACGAATTATTAGCTGCATTCTAAGTTCTTGTTTGATGTTGATTGAGGCTAGACATTTAGAATATACTGTCACACAAATATTGACAGCTAAAAAGATATCGAAATGGTATTAGGATTTTTGTTTTTATATGATAGATTTCAAAAATTTGTATCTTCTAAACAAGAGCATAAGACTCGCTACTTTCCATAATAGGTTTATTTCAAGAGAAGTCACAATCTCGTCAGAGCTCAGGAGAAAAACACGATAAGCAACAATTCTTTTAGTTTTTGTCACGTTTTTCATAAAACCTATAATTCCAGTTTTAGTTACAAGTGATAATAGATGCTAAACCTAACTTTAGATATTATTCAGAAATATAACATACAGACATTCTACACCATAATTTCAGGATTTGATTAGACCCTTAAAAACAGTTTATTTCGCAACTATCATATTGTGGCTTATCATTTTTTTCCCCCAAACGTTTCAACTGGAAATGATGAAATTTGAAACTTATGACACTAACAATATTAAAACCAAAGAAAAAAATTTAACTTAATTTTCTATTATAAAGAATACCTGCAACGGTATATATTTAGGGCTATATTGTCCAGGTATCTGAAATGCTGGTATAGGAGAGGACTGACTAGGGTACACGTAGTTTCTTCGCAAATCGGGTGATCCATGCTACAGTCATCCAATGCAGCATCATCAAAAACATCAATTACAGTTATCGGTATAAGGAGAACATTGACTTAAGTTTAATTCGTTTTACTACCTGTGTTGTTACATGATCAGCTGTTTGCGCAAGATTTATTGGGCCTTGTTTAGCAAAGAGAACACTCTTTAATCGTGGGTCTTCCCAAGTAGTCGTTTTTGTAAAATGATTGATGTAAAACCTATAACAATAACAAATTATATTTGTATATACATATGTACACAAAACGTACGTCTTTCCCGTTTTTTTATCTGTTTTACTTTCCCACCCAAGTGGCAACGAATTTTGATAGTCAGACATGTTTAAATCAAATTAGTTTCCTCTAATTAAATTATCCACTTACTAGAACAGAAACTATTTGAAAGACATTGGTTTCTAATGGATAGTTGCTTATTATTTTAAATGTGTTTATCGATTTCTGATACACAGCATTGTTGCCACACTACGGGATGTTTTCCCTTCACAACCCTGTGGTAATTTGCAATAGCAACCGTGCCACTTCCTATGTTACACTTCCCAAATTACCGTTTTAATAAGTTAATGACCAAAATTTGTTAGTTTTTCTCTTAATTCATGTTGATCACATAAAATTGTACTGTTGTGGTATTACTTCGGCCAAGTAAGTACATATAAACATGTATAAGAAAATGATGTAGGGATTTTCTTTCTAACATTTGAGTGCAGCAACAAGATTCGAGGGTTATTAAAAACTCACCCATTATTTTAAAATAAAATAAGTAGTAATAATTTCTTAGGATGACCGAATCTGCTGGAAATTGGTGTTTAATAGAAAGTGATCCTGGCGTTTTCACGGAACTGATAAAAGAATTCGGTTTGTAAATTTCAGTAATGTCTTGTCATTCTGGTTTTAACCACAAACTATTTTCTTAGGTGTGAAAGGAGTACAAGTAGAGGAGTTGTGGAGTTTAGATGGGGAGCAGTTTGAAAACTTGAAGTAAGAATTTTTGTCATATAGATTAATGCATTAATGTATGAAATGCATTTTGTAGGCCTATCTTAGGTTTAATATTCCTGTTTAAATGGGCCAAAGATGATGAACCGAGTGGGTCAGTAGTTCAAGATAATCGATTAGATAAAATATTTTTTGCGAAACAAGTAATCGAAAATGCCTGTGCTACACAAGCTATTCTGAGCGTACTATTAAATAGTCGACATGGAGACTTGCAACTAGGCAGTACTTTAGCGGATTTGAAAGACTTTTGTCAAGGATTTGATGCAACAATGAAAGGCCTAACTATTAGCAATTCACCTGTTATCAGATCTGTTCATAATTCCTTTGCAAGACAACAACTTTTTGAATTTGACCCAACAATGGCAACAAAAAATGAGGATGTATTTCATTTTGTAAGCTACGTACCTATAGATGGTAGACTTTATGAACTGGATGGCTTAAAACCTGGACCCATCGATTTGGGGAATATACCACCAGATACAGAATGGACAGATATTGTAAGACCAATCATAGAAAAACGAATACAAAAGTATGATGTATATATTGAGCATGTGGCAATTATTAATAATTATTTTGCAGGTACAGTGAAGGTGAAATACATTTCAATCTAATGGCTATTGTTGCGGATAAAAAAACAATTTATGAAAAACAACTTCAAATAGTACAGAAACAGATAGAAGAAAATGGTATGGAAACAGATGCCCAACAAGCAGAAGTAGCTAAACTTAGATGTCTTATTGAAGAGGAAGAGAATAAAATACATAAATATCAAATAGAAAATATACGAAGAAAACATAACTATATCCCATTAATTATGGAGCTTTTAAAATTATTAGCAAGAGAAGGGAAACTAATGTCATTATACGAAAAAGCTAAGGAACGGTCAATAAAAAAGCAAAAACAAAAAGCTGCAAAAATGTCTTAGTTTTTATATTTTTATTAAGATTTCTAACTTGAATATCATTAAATATTTTTAAGCAAAAATATTGTTTTGTTTGTAAAAAAATTTAAGTATCTTAAACCAAACCCTTAATTAAACAAAATTCCTTACAATATATTTAAATAAATATTTAAAATACAAATTTCATATTGCAACTATTTAAACTTCGTCTTCGTTAAGAAGCATATTCGGAATTCCATTATTAATTGGAAACTTTCTACCAGTTTCTGGACAAATTAATTCACCATTCACAATATCTATTTCTAAGAGTACATGGTGTACTTTTTTTAAAAAATCTGTATCACTTTCATATTCGGGTAAAAGATCTTCTGGTAAATTATCGTTCTTTCCTATCGAATCTGCAGCTTTTACTAATACAGGCCAATCTAACTTTGGGATTATTCTAGATATAAAGTCAGGATTAAAATCAATTTCATTTTCTTTCACATCAACCGCCTAAAACAAAACTATGATCACATAACCTATACATGAGTATCTATATATAATACCTTTATTTTTAATGGATATCCAACAGTAACGCCTTTCATACACTTAGAAGTTAACATGTTATGTGTAAGAAGCTTCATAATTTAAAGTTATTCAAATTGTTAACTGTTTTGATGTATATTTTTCTATGGTGATTCAGAACACGACATAGCTCTTCCTACATAAGCACAATTTTTTGAAACTTCGTGTTGACGTTGACTGACATTTACAATTTGTGAAGAAATGTAGTTGAAATATTTATTTACAAATGATATTTACCTTCTGTATTTGGGAAAAAACATATATACATTTAATTAGTAATTTTGTAAAATAATAGAATAATTATTTTGAGCAAATAAAATCCGTTTATGGTTTGCATATATATTCATTTCATGATGTAAAGTATCTAAAAAAACTAGTTACATAATATCCCAAGTAGAATTAAATAGTTTTAGCTCATGAATTTCAATTGTACTATTCAAATTTATAAATGAATCCGGAAATGCGTGTAGTACGAGATGAAGCTGGTTGTATAGTGGAAGCCGATAATTTTTACAATTAGTAGAAATTATTACAAAAATCAACTACAATATAAAACCAATATTTGCAAAACATAAGTAGACATATTTCATAAATTAACGGCTTTATAATGAAGTTAAAAAAGGAGTCAAATGGAGCTACTTCCGTTTGTAAACTAGTGATTTCCCACTTCCATAAAAACAGAAAATCCCAAACAAAGTGTTTAGAACCGCCATTGGTTTTAGTAATTTTCTCATTTTTAGTTACTGACAATTGGCGCGTGAAATGGAAAGCGAGGTAGATGAAGAAACTGCACAATCTAATAAGCAAGTGTCAGAAATAAATTTAGAATATCGAGATTACGAGGATAGTTACGAAACTATTACCGTTTCTTCACCTCAAGTGCTTGCTGGTGGAGCCGTTAAGGGCAAATATTACAAACAAACTTATAGAGCCGCTTGGGAGCATATGCCCGACTTTAAAGGTAAACTTATCTACAATAGAAAAAAGTGTTTTTTTACAATATCACATTTACTACATTAGGATGGCTAACCGGAGTTCAAGGTGAGCCAACAAGAGCATATTGTTTATATTGTCAAAAGACATTACATGCTCACCGATTAAGTCTTTTGAAACATACTTGTACTATTAGACATCAGAAAGCGGCGCAGATACACAATACCAGAAAAGTATTGAATATTACAGATTTAAAGTGGTTGGTTTAAGTTAATTTTGATTTTAGAATAAGTCTATAATGGAACCTCAAATTACGTTTATAGAAGGAGGTTCTTCAAACCAGGAAGATGCCGATGGTGAAGAAGAAGGTATGGTAGAATATTCAACAGTAGAAGTAGAAGAACATGACAATGATGTAGAAAATGAACATGAAGAAGCTGACGATGATGATGATGCTGTAGCTTTAGAATCGTTACCAGTTCATTTTCAAAAGGTAAATATCCTTTTTTTACTTTTCAAAAAATATCATATATGTAAATAAGTTACAATTAAAGATGACAGTTTCTTTTTAAACATATATAGCCAAAAGTTTTTTCTTACTCTTCTGATGAAATTTTCATATTGGTTAATGATGAAATATATTAAACATATATGGTTTATCATTGAAGATAATGGATATTGTATATTAAGAGATTTGTTCCTCTGTTATAAATATTATGATAGCTTTTGACCTTTGTATCATTCTTCTAAAATGAGTGGCATTTGTAAAAGAATAAGTATCATTCAGAATCATCTTTGTTATTCTAATGTAAGTTCTTTTATCTTACCATTGCTTTCTTGTGCTATTTATTATCTATTGAAATTGATTTTATTCATGCTTGACAATATTACTCGTTCACTTCATAATGTACACATAGACTTATTTTCTTTTATAAAGCTGAAATAAATTTGTATTTTAGGAAGGAGTATCTTGTGTAGTACTGTGATTTAAGATACTTATTTGCGCTTTTCACCTTGGTATGTACAACAATGGATACATTAGTAAAAGTGATTAAATAGTGTTGATGTTAGCACGCTGGTGTAATTTATAAGTGAAACATATATGTGGTTTAAAGGATAAGCATAACAACAAAAGCTATTGCAACTAGTTTCATGATGATTTGAGAATCATTTTGAATCGTAGACTTCCTTAACTCAAAACTTCAATTTTTTCATATTAATAAGTAAAAAATAGACTTTAACCTATGGTCAGAAATTGGGAATAAATCACGAAAAGGTAATTGCAAAAATCGAAGGAAAAATAAAAACTGTAGTAGAAATCAAAAAATATGCTAGGATCAATATAAGGAAATTAAGTATGGAAGAGCATAAACAGATGTACCAATAAAGAACAGCAGCAGAGCAAATGTACGGAACACATAAAATAAAAAAATAAAAAAGATGGTGGACAGAAGAGATAAGCAAGGAAGTGAAGGGGCCGGAAAAAGAATTAACAAACTAAGAATAGCAGAGACAAAGAACAATATGAGAAAATCAGTCAAGACCTAAGTAAAGAAAGAAAAAATTAAAATCATGGGAACAATTTGGAAATGAACTAAACGAAAAATTCCACAACAGATTCAACAACAGAAAGTTCTAGTGGACAATAAAAGTCCTTCGAGAAAGAATGAAAAGAGTATGGAGAAACTATTATATAGAGAAATTTAAATTGGAAAGAACTGACAACAAAGAGATAGATCCAATCACAGAAGAAGAACTAGATGAAACATTAAAAGCTGTTAAAACAGACAAATCTAGATGAGATGACATCGACCTAGAAATGGTAAAATACTTAGAAGATAATGATAGATGCTTAAAAATTTAATACTGTTCTTAAAGATTGGAAAAACAATCTCCTGATACCGATATTTAAAAAAGAACAGAGGAGATTTTGTGGAAACTGCAGGGCCATAAATCTCTTCGGCAGCATACAAGGCTTACGCGAAAATAATACAACGTAAACAAAGCGCAAAGTATTAATGAAAAACTTAAAAGAAGAACAAACGACCTTCAGAGAAAATAGACAAACCACCTATAACATGATTATCGCAGGATAGTTAATAGAAAAGAGAATGGAAATAAACGAAAAACTAGCATTAACGTTCGTCGATGTAAGAGAGAGCGGCATTAATTCGGTACAAAATAAATTATTAAAAGATTGTCTAAACCAATTTGAGGGACCTAAGAAACTAATTCAATTAAGAAGGTAAAAGTACAAATTAAAGGACAAAGATCATAGGAAATAGCATTTAAAAAGGGTATTAAATAGAAAAATAGCTTGTGTCCGCTGCTGTTTATAATAACGATGGATGAGTTAATAAAAAGAACAAGAGAAAGAATAACAAATATCCAAACTATGATAGGATGCAGGAATATGTTCCCACTGAAAATGAAAAGCTATGTGCAGATGACATAGTTCTAGTAACAGATAACAGGCAAAAAATATATGGTCAGAGGAACAAGGAAAATTAAATATGGAGGTTAATATCAGCAAAAGTAAAATAATTACTATAGACGAAAACGGCAAGGAAAAAGACAGCTTATGTATAAAAATCAAAGACTCAAACAGGTATCAACTTTCATGTAACGTTACACATTACCAACATATTCGGTAGAAAAGAAATCAGCAAAAGTAAAACTGAACATATACTACTCAGTAATGTAAGTCGAAATCAGTAACTGTGGAGATGAGATACCCAAGGAAAATTCAAGAAGATACAAAATAAACCATATAATATAATAGCACAAGAAACCGAAGATAGACTATTAGAATGGTACGGTCATATAAGAAAATGGACTACCAAGACACATGAGAGGAAAGAATAGTTAAGGTAGGAAAAAGCGGAGGAAAGAATATAGGAAAAATAAGAAGATTAACTGAAGACAGGAACAGATCGAAAGTCTTATACAAAAGAAGAAAACCTATAACCCATATTTTTCAAAAATCAACAGAATTTTTTTAACGGCCTTACCTTACAGAAAACACTGTTACTCCTCAATTGGATAATTCATTTACTTTTACATCCTACAATTTGGTATGGGGAAGTGTGTTTATAGTGGCGAAAGATAACTAAACAAATGTCCTTAGCAATCCACCTCTGAATGAGATTACATGTGTATGCCACGCAATAGCAAAGCAGTGATTAATAGCGTTTAAAATTTATTACATAGCGAGATTCCCAATCTTCAAGAAATCCTCAAGTGTAGAAGAGTTTTTTTTTCTTACATAAATTACGAACGATATCAGAATCAGACTAAAAATTAGGAACGTACTTATTCAATGACCTGGTTCTTGCTACGATCGAACCATATAAAATAATTCCAATTTAAAATGAGATTTTATAAATTGAGGCCATGGTTTTAATTTCATGGCATCCCTATTACAGACGGAAATGATTATACTAAATTGGAATGGATTATAGGAAAAAAAGGTTTTCAATTTTACGTACGCGTATCAAACTACAATTACACGCAGCAATAGATGTAATTACAGCAACAGTAATATTACATAACTAGAGAGGACAAGAGCGGATGAAATTATTATTTTTTTGCGGAGACTAGACAGACTCGCGTTTTGTCGACTCTCGGCGACACCAGTAGGCAACACGAATCCATTCTATGGATATGGATCTGTTGGAATAAAGTCGGATTCTGGTCTCTAATCATTCTAATACATATTTGCGTATTTTCAAGTATTTCAAATTTGTTAACTTAAGAACACATTCACAAACATCGAAACGATAAAATATCTTCTATCGACACCAAATTCTAGTTTAATAAAATTAATTAGCATATAATCTAAATTAATAAAATTGATAGAATGACCTAGGTTGGTAGGCATAATATGTAGGATAGAAGAATACAAATTAGACTTCAATATCGGGATTTCTTTTATTTTGAAAGCCAGCTACCGATTTCGACTGCAAAGCTAAGCCAAAAGTCATTGAAGTTGTTGAAAAACAATAGAATTCCGCTACATCGACATATGAAAAACAAAAATCTAAAAAATGTTTAGCAAGCGTTTTTGAACCTTTCGCTTTTGAAATTTATATCACTCACGATAACATGATCTTCGCGTATTTCACAGCAGTTATTGTTTCTCAACGACTTCAATAACTATTAGCTTGAAATTGATTTTGGTGTCCGGATTCGATATTTGAAAGTTCAAAGCTAGAACTGTTATCCCGAATCCATTATTTAATAACGCGGATACAGCCCAGTTCTCCAATAACTTTTTCGAGGAAGTAGTAAGTGTAAAGTTTCGTAGTAAATTGTGAAAACCACTGTTACTCCTTGGTTGAATAATTATCAAACCATATAACTGTATAACTTTGAACTGTGTTTATGGAAATTCAAGATTAATATTAATATCCAGAGTTTAAATTAAATTAATAAAAAAAAAAATAAATAAAAGAGTTTAAACATTTCTCAATATAACGTTTTCTTCACTAAACACTTCCTGCATTACAATGCAATAATGGATATGAATCTTAATTTTGTTAAATATTAATAAAATTACTTTGAAGCGGGATACATTATGTTAGCTCCGTGTCTGTTTCGCAGTCTATATAATTTATGGGAATAAAGAGATTGTATCGTGTAAAATATATTCTATCCCATTATACTACCAAGGAAAGCAGTTATGCTGCTGCCTTTCCAATTTTATATTATGTAACACTTCTCTTACTTTATCTTAGTCCCAAATGATATTAAGTGAATAGGTAATTTTAGTTTTCCCGTACTTCACTTTCCGTTTGAGATTTCTATTTACTTGTTTGAGATTTGGACGCATCGGGGTATCATGCTGCTGTGCTTTACTGTGTTTGTTATATTGGAATGTTTAGTTATAATTTTGTTTTAGCAAATAAGATCTCAAATTGTACCAATGTCTATGATCAAACCCCCAATTTCCACACATGTCCTGGATACATCGAAAGGTCATCCAGTTGCTGGTTTACAAGTGAGTCTGTATAAGTTAATTGATGGCCGATGGACGTACATAAATGAAGGTATTACAAATACTGACGGAAGGTTTGCTAACTTTTTGGAGAGGACGGACTTTACTCCAGGCAGATATAAGCTTCATTACGATGTTGACCGCTATTTTGAAGTAAGAAAACAAGATTCCTTGTACCCATTTATAGAGGTAATAACATGTACTAAATGTAATGTGTAATATTTCTTATAATGCTTTATTTTAGATTGTGTTTGACTGTCGCTCACAATCAGATCATTATCATGTGCCTCTACTGTTAAGTCCATACGGTTACACCACTTATAGAGGCTCATGAGGCGATTATTTGCTCGAATATAATGACCTGAGATGCTGAATAATATTTATATCATAAGCAATTTTATTTCTCAAGTGCTTTTGTATCACATATTAAGATTATTATATCTTAGTTACTCTTTTTTGTAAAGAAACTGATTAATGACTTACTATATAAGGATATAAGGTAGCCAATAAAACTCGTATTACCTTTGTTTGTTTTTTCAAAAGAACACCTTGTATACAAAAAATGAATTAGATAATTAAAGCAAAAAAGGAGCGTCGTTTTCTTTGTTACATAATAAGATAATCCTTACATTAAACTTGTATACATCGTGTTTAACCTTCTAGAATTGTAATGTGTAAATAATAGAAAAGTTTTTTTTTCTTACAACATAATCCATATCTTCTATCAAAAATACTTCCATATGTACTAATGAACCAATCACCTATTTTGTTGTAACGTTTTTGGTTTTTCTATCTAGAAATGTACATGTCTATAATTTTGTTTTCAACGGTCTAAATTTAGATATATCTTGGGGACTTGCTTCTCTGGTATTAAAATGCTTCTCAAATATACCGGGCGTTCAATATTGAACATCAAACATAAATATCTGAAACGATTTTTTTTAATAGTGCCAATAAGACAAACAGTACTTGAATAATTAATGATTTACTTCACACAGGCTAGCATAAGGTAAGTGATGTAAACATATGTCGAAATACATTAAAAAACAAAACGATAACATACACGATTAGAATACATTGCAGTTACTATTGTTATAATTTTATAAATTGTTTATTTGTTCACAGTGAACGCTTGAAATTCCTTTTTACACCTCGATATATTTGCGCCATCGTTTGTAAAAGTTGCTATGGATTTTTGTTACGGAGATACACGAGAATATTGAATGGTTGTAATTAACCTATCTATGGCACCACCAGCCGCCACTGATATTAGTACGTATTATATAGTAATTGTAACCAAACAATACTAATATCCAAATACAGAGATCCAATTTAACTGTAAATAATAAAAATGTCTATTTTCAAACAATTGAATTGGCACTTTCAGCCAATTAGATCACAAAAATCATAAACAATAGCCACTTTTCTTTTAGATATTACAAAGATTTAAATTACCTACATATACTTGTACGTTCCACCGTCACACTCATTCTCAAAATATACAAGAGTATCATTACAATATTCTTCATATATTGTGATTGCGTGGAAGTATATCTGCTAAATTTGATTACCTTCAGGCATGGCCATGCCAAGCCTTCTTAGTGCTCTCGCGTAAGGTACTCCAATGCGCCGGGCACGGGGACATTAATGTGGTTATACGTCAATAATTGAATAAAAAGTTTTTGGTTCTTATCAAGGTATTAACGAAAATTGAATGCTTACGCATGGGTTTGCATTGCATTGCTTTGTGGATAACAAAATAAATTCTTTTAAAATTAGCTACGATCGAGTTTGACCGAGCCAATGGTCCTACCTACTGCTGCGCGAACTTATTTCGATCGCTTGCCATCACTCAGCGACTGCAATACCTGATCTCAAACTTGCATTGTATGTTTTTTTTTTTTGCGCGAGTCTGATTGGATGGCTTTAACAGCTACCGAATTCTGAGAATTAAAAAACACACCCAAAAGAGTACAATAATTGTGTTTCTTAAACATCGATGGTACGTTCAAATTTCGTTTCTGATGGACTCTCAAAAATTACAGCTCAGACTCAGAATTAGTAATAGCTAGTGTCTAATAAGTCGACTGCCTACCAGTAGCACCACTGCGCTGCGTTAACCTAAAATAAACGTTCACGTTATTTAGAATAAAAAACGATAAGAGAGTTTGTGAAAACGCACGCACACAAACGCACAACATATAGTAAACAACTTACTGAATACACTTAGATGGTCGAAAAGCATCGGGTTCAAAAGCATTTTATGGTTGCACAAAAGCAAAACCTTTATGGTCTTTGAATTTCCATAAAGGATTTGCCGCAACACTATTGTTAAAAAGATGGCGTATCTAGGCATAATTGACGTAATATATTGAATTTGTCTCTGACGTAGTTAACAATTTCACACGAATCCCGTAAGTACAACGAAGCATTTTGAAGCAAGTCATAAAGCATAAAACAGACGTGAGCAGCAAAATCGACTGAACAGCAATAATCGACCTGAAGCATTAACCGCAGTAGCGGTTATATGACGGTTCTTTCAAGGTCATTGTGCCATTGACAAGTTGTGTTTTATTGTCTGTAGCTTATTCTATAATTAGCCATAACCGTTCATTTATTACTACGGTTATTTGAAATAATAGAATGCTGCTTCTAACCATGTACTCAATCGTGTTGCAGCCGATGGGGCGATCCCGGTATGTGAAAATACTGTGACCAAAATAGCCGAATACGTTTCGGTGATTTAAGGAAAATGGCTTTCGTTTGTGATATCTAATTAATCACCATCGGGATAACATTTTCGTATACTGTCTGCTACAAGGTATAAAGCATGACACGCAGCAAATTCTGTTTAACAGCTTTGAATAATAGATCTGTGCGAAGTATAGTTGCGGCAGCATCAGTAGCCATTATTAACACTTGATGGAATTTCAAAGTTGTCTAGTGTTCTAACTAATTTATTATGAACTAACTAGCAAATAAAGGTTTGATGGTTCTTTCAAGCTAATTGTCCGTACTCCAATCGATACTGCGGAATTTTTTTAATGTATATCGTTTCATCTACAGTTAGTGACAACTGTTCATTTTTTACTGCAGTTTTCACATAATTCTCAATCCTCTCGCGCACTGACGGCAAATACCTACGTAGCGTCTGCGGGCTTGGTAGTTCCTACGGTGGATTGTTTGTCCACCGTAGGAACCAGAAGCAAGTTTGCTCGGGTTTGAAGCAAGTCCAAACTGACGAAATGTTGTTTGTCCAATTTTCGTAAAACGATATATTTCACGCACTTAGCGTCATTATTAAATCACATAGAAACACTTCATACGGCCTCATATATGGTTTCCAACATAATAAACTTTCATCGCAAACTAAATATCCGATTTTCCATGCCATTATAAATCAAGTTTGGATATTGCCATGAATACGTGCGTACCCTGTTACCAAACAGACAAGGTAATGCATTTCTAGGCATTTTCAGCATTTTTAAAGCTTTTGCGTTCAATTCCGACACATTAATTTTGCACTGGGATATGTATTACGTGGTTAGACACCTCAGGAAGCCAGAGAGAATGCGAGAATGTTGCGTTCGATGAATTACTACCATTTGTAAATTAATTTATACGTAATTGATTTAATTCAAGAAGAAATGGAAGAAAACTGTAAAATTCGTAATATAATTCTTTATATATATATATATATATATATATATATATGTTATATGTGACAACATACTGAGTTAACAATGACCTAGAGGTAATGACATTAGACGTACAAAACACTACACTATTTCTCGATTGCTTTCAACCTCACTACTACGAATACATAAACATGATATACTAAATCGACATTTTTAATTATACTATAACTCGAAAATAAATAAAAATCGAATAACAACATTTGAGTTTTTTTACATTATTTTCGCCTGTAGAATACACTCCTGAAGCTTAGTCCATTCCTCACGACTCACCCTGTATATAATATGCTGTTTATTTTAATTTAAATCATTTCAAATAAGGAAGAAATGTAAATGTAAAGTTTAAGTTAATTTTGCATTTCAAGATCGTCCATCATTCAAACATGATATTTTTTAGAATTGAAAAAATTCTTGAATTTTTTATTAAAAAAAAATGGATAACTTTTTGTATACATATAGCACTCTAGCTAGGATAATGCAAAATATGGTGCAAAGTTACATCCAGCTATAATTCGATAAACGCAGGAAGAAGGATGGAACAAATTCCGGCAATTTCTGTTGAACTATAAATAATACTACTAATGTACTTACAAAAGTTGCGGCAAAATATGAAAAGTATCTATTTAAATGGTACAATAGTTGAAGGATGCAATGAAATAGATAACAAGATAAAATTGAATTACTCCCTAGACTTTAACTTATCTTAGACTTAACTTTTAGTTATTAAACTTTAATAACTATCTGCAAAAGTATTCATATATAGTAGTAGTTAACATTTCTTGTAAGATGTATTGTGTTTTGATTGTTACAGTGACAGTATAGATTCCTGGAGAATCTTCCAATTCCAAATTTTACGAATACTCTATTTAAAAAAATTAAAATATGATTGAATTATTTATTCAGAATAAAAGAATTTCTCTCTTTTTTTTTACCATTTGATACCCAATAATATAATTGAAAAAAGCATCAATTTTTTTATTTATGATTTTATTTATTTTATATTTTTTGTTTTCTTGCGTTTTGCGTTATTGAAATGCTTTTAAATTAGGCTTGTATATTTATTTATTAGCTTTATTATTACTTAGGCAATGAGTAATGAGTATATAACATATATGTAGATTATTAAGGGAGTTAATTTCCTTCAAATATCTTATGCAATAAATATAAATAATTATGTAATTAATTTGTTTTCTATTGTTGAATATTTTTTGTCTCCAGACATTATTAAGTACGTTTTATGTTCATGTTAGGTTCAATGTTCACGTTTTACGTTACGTTTTGTGTTTACATTTAATTCGAGGATGCGTTCTAATAAACACTGTAGAAATTAAAATATATCTATTTGTACTCGTTCACATTAATATATGAAAGAACAGCAGATGCCATATTGATTTATATGATTTATTAAAAAATAGAATTGTGAAATGATATGGGATAAAAAATAGGGCGACTTAAATATTATGGGAGCTAATTTTGTTGTAAAAAAATATAGAACGTGCATATAATTAGGTAGATACTTTAAGGACTAATTTTTAGAAAGGAACTGAATGTACTATAACTAAAAAACAGTTAAAATAGGATAAAATTAGACGTAACCAACATATTTTCAGTATATTTCTTGTAAGAAACTGCATTATATGTAATAGCTTAGCCCGTTTTATTTTTAAAGAGACATTACCAACCTCATTACATTATTTGGATTTGATATTATTCGTACATGGGATTTGAATTTCGTTATTCAAATGGAATATTTCCTACATTCGGATGTATTTGAATTTAACATTAACAGTGGTAAGTAAATACAAATAATTTCTTTGTATTCTTAATAAGATCATTAAAAATTTAATAGTAATAGATATATGGTAATACACGAATTCCTTCGGATTTTTTTTTAAGGAAACGAATCTTACAAATGCGTTGAACGTCTGTAGCGTCTTAATATAAAAAAAGAAAAACTTGTATCAATAAAAAATATTTCCTTACATTTGGATCACGTGAATGCTCTGAAAGTGTTGCCATACAAATATAATAAAAAAAACTGCAGTAAGAAAACGAAGAAAATGGCGTTGCCTGAGTTGTAGCACATGTCATTTTTCCCGGTAAGTAATCAATTAATATCTTATATTGCATCTCATTTACAAAGAATTGGAATTGCGGGAGTTACTGTTCCACATTTGGTATATCCATTATTACTGTTTTGTAAAACAAGTCAAATAATATGCTAAGTGACGTAAACAAATTAGTTCTTAAAAAGTAGTGTCAAAAATGTTTATTTATTACCAAGTGTATTCGCATTTGTAAGATTCTAGTTACATATTTTATAATTTCATATTGATTTTTTCAGGAAGATATACGCATTTATTTGTTTATTTTTTTCAGCTTGTTTTTTGAGGTTTGGATAATAACAGGTCTTGAAGATTTGTGTTGTAACTGATACGGTGAGTATTTATTAAGCTGAATAAAGTTGAAGTATTTGCGAATAAGTCAATAGTTCAAAAAAATTTAACACATGTAGAGTTAAATTTAACTTTTGGCGTATTGCCAACAAGTTACATTTAAATGTCCAACTTCAGATATTCAAATCTCATACTATTATCACGCATGCTGTCACCTACATTGAACCTATAGTTGGATTCTTTCCAAATAAGTGGGATAATATTCTAGTATTAGGTTAGAATTAGATACTCTAAATTCTTCATGTTTTATTTTGTATATTCTAAATTTATATTTAATGTTGCATTGTTATTTATATCTAAACATCATGTGTTATGTTGGTGTGAATTTTGTACATTGCTAGTTACATATTATTAATTGATAAATGTACCTTATTTTAGGAAATGGTGTGCCTTCCTAATGAGGGCACCATACAGGCCACCGTGAGAGATACTACGGATGCTACTAAGAAACAGTGCATTGTACAGTTATCATCAACCCTATTAGTTGACAATGTTTTCACCGAAGTTGGTAATCAATTTCACTACAAACCCGATACTTTTGAATTAGTGCTACAAAATCAAACTGGGAATACAGTGAGTATTTTATTGCATTCTGAAATGCATATCGGGCAAACATATTCCATTTGATTTTAATTTTATTTATGTTTACATCACATTAACGTTAAATCATAGTAAATTCATTTAAACAAGTATAAGATAATATGCATGGTAGAGAAGAAGGTACTCTTATCAGTCTCTGTTAATATTCTCTATGTAGATTTTGTTGTTTGTATTAAGAAATAGTATAACATAGTAATATCTCTGAGCTGCTTACAATAAATATAATCGGTACTATTTTGTTGAACTTTCAACAAAGTATATTTAACTTGTCTCTAATCATTTTTAGTCATATTCATAGTAGAATAGTTAATAGGGTACTAGAACGCTTCTACTTAGTAATATCATCAACACCCTACTAACAGGGGAACACCGGCAAAATTTAGATTTCGGCCAATCTCTAGAGACTGTGTTTGGTGTGAGCTTTGTTTTTAAATATCGCGCCAATAATCTGGTGCCAGTTGAGTATGAATACCACGACTAGTAGTTAACAACAATGTAGAGCACTTGCTATGACATAGTGAATTATTAGTACAAATAATGTTGTTAATTGCTCTCAAAAACTATTAAACAGAAAGAAGAAACAACGCAATTTCTTTTGCTAGCTAAATCGCTTGGGATACGACTTTAAAATGTTGGTTAATATCTCAGTAATCTATCTCTATAATAGATACAATTTTTCTAGAACATAATTTAATTTATATTGCGTTGTCTCAAGGATGGTGTAAATTATTTTTCTACCTGTAAATAGCACGTAAGCTACTGAAATCTGAAGACTACCTATCAATGTGTTACTGAAAATTTAAAAAGAAATTTATTTGTAACATATACATTTTGTTCAAATTTTAGGGCCCAAAATGCAGGTAAAGCCGGTCCATATCTTTGTTTCTCCTATATTATACAAATACCGCTGATGAATCAAAGTTAACCCAGATGCAAATAAAAATCGATAAAGCATTGTAGATGCTATGAATAGTGAATAGTCTATTGAAATGCATTAGTCTGTCGTACAGCTGATGTCGAAGTGTTTATGTGTTTACATTGAATATGCCGATAACCATATGATTTGCGTTCTTAATGATTAAAGTTAATGTATCCGAAATGTCGGGTTTTGAGTTATTTGTAGTTATACATTCTTTTTCTTTTTATGAAATTTGTGGTGGTCCTAACAAGGACCGATCTAGGCGAAACAGGACAAAATAATTTATTAATGTAAAAAATGTTCGAATGTCCACCGTGAGCTCTAATACAGGCATCAATTCGGCGACGAAAGTTATTATGCACACGAGTAAAATTTACCATGTCTTCGCGAATGCGTTGAGCTGCAACATAAATGCGATTTCGCAGATCTACGAGGTGGCCATGGAGTACGACTTCCACGTCCAATCCATTGTGGAAATCTTTGGTTCAAAAATGCTTGAATTACTCGACTACTATGCGCGGGTGCTCCGTCATACATAAACCACAATTGTTGCCGTATCGCTAGTGGTATCTCATCCAAATACTCGGGTAATTCTATAATTCGGGTATTTAATCGTTGTGGGAGCACATGTGGTCCAAGTAGATAATCCTAACTTGCGAGGCGCCTTGGTGTATCTTGTGTGGGATTTCGTCTGCCCGGTGGTGAATATTATGGTAATTCAAAATACCATCTCTTGTAAACGTGATTTCGTCGGTAAAGAGAATTACTGACGCAAGACGTGGTTGACGAACTTCGGTGCGTTGAAACCACTCGCAGAAGGCAAGACGGCGAGGATAATCTAATTCCGTTAATCTTTGCACGCGCTGGATGTGATACGGATGAAGTAAATTATTTTTCAAAATTCGATGCACCGTCGTTTAGGACACATTTACTTGCTGGGCTAAAGTTGTAGTACTTATGCCTGGTTCCGCCTCAACGATGTTTAAAATATGCTCTTCTGCTTGTTGAACTCTACGTGATATATGACGGCCACGACCTTCGAAACGTGGAATTACTGATCCTGTTTCTCGAAGTCGATACACGGTTCTCACAATTGTCTCGGATGATGGATGCCGCCGATTGGGAAACCGTTCCGCGTACAAATTTTCTGCCGCAAGACTATTTTGTCCTGTTTCGCCATAAATCAAAATCATATCGGTGTATTCGATATATATATATATATATTATATATGTATATATATATATATGTATGTAACTGGTTTTCGCTTCTGGCGTTGATCACATGCTGAGTTACAGTGATCAACTGCTTCCCGCTCAGTTGGTTTTGCCTCTAGCGTGGTTTACACGTTGAGTTACCGTGCTAACTGTTACCTATCGCTCTCCTGAAGGAACCCCATACGATTGTGGGCGAAATGTCGAGTTTTTATTTTAACAACGACATGACACGGTTTAAACCCGGAACACGTTTAGTTTCAACAGACTCTGGCCCTGGATGCCAACGTTTTATTTTAGTATTGTTTATGATATGGCGTATGCCAATCGCATACGCCAATATGAAAGTTTACACAAAACAACGTTTTATTCTGTAACGCCAAATAATTTATTTCAAGTGAAACATTTCAAGAAAGAGTTCGCATATGAGTATGCATTTAATATGACGGACATCGTTTTGAATACTTGTTAAGACATATATAGATATAAGTATAGAAAACAATATAAAATAATACAATTTTATAAATGTTCCTCCTAACATCTGGTATACACTTTCAAGAATAGTTAAATTTCTTAAAAAGGGCTTGAGTTAGGTATAGGAAACAACAGTAATAATCAATAATATACAGACAATTACGTTTAAGTTTCCAAAATTTCGTTTGTTCGTAGCTACCAAATGCTACTATCAATAAGGCTGTTTATTTCTAACGTTTTTTTTTTTACAATTGCTTAACAATTCTTCAAAAGCTACAGTTAATACTGCAGGTTATATTGAGCAAAATACATGTCTAAATTGCATTTCAAAATAATTTAAAAATTAATTGTTTTACAAAATAATTAGTGAGTATCTATCTATAATGAACTTTAGTGTAACTGTGGCTAGATTAAACAATTCCTCAAGACCCGGTTGAGAATTTTATTCTATCAACCTTGCATAACTATGTTGGACAAAATTTAGATCAGAATGAGTCAAATTTATCAATCTATTCATTACAGGTTTATTTTTTTTATGTATCTTCGATTTTAAATGCTCACAGTAAGCTCAACTGGGCACTAGAATTTCCCATAAATTTACAGATATTTCTTCACTGTTAAGCATTTATTTTTTATGCATTCTCACTGATGGCCTCTTGTTGCGTCCTAGTGTATAGGGATACCGATGAAAACCCATAAAAGTATAGTTACACACTGACATGCACCATAATATAGTTTTGGGCGTATGCCTGAGCATAAGTTCACTATAAACGAAGAGCGGCGATTTAGTCATATGGACCATTCGGTCTGTTGCATCTCTGTAACCGTGGTAACGGAAAGGTGTAACCGCAACATAAACGCTAGAAGAGTAATCATGACTGTTGTTTCTTTGTTTTTTTATATTTCTTTTATGTCAATTGTGATATTCATAATTTATGTAACAGCGAATTTTATTGAAGTCTTATATTGTACAATTTTACGTCTTATCCGCGAAAAAATTATATGTTTTTATATATTATAATTAAAAACCAACAGCCTTGGCTGGAAATCGGTAAAAAAAAAACGTGACTTATAGGATTTTATGGAACATTGCCCTGTTTTCTATTGTAAATATCTAATTTTATGGAAAATTTCACTCAAAAATTGGTGCCTCATGGCGGTCGTTCGTTTTCTCCTGATAAATTTAAATTAACGCCATTCATATGTTTAGTTAAATCTGTATAAAATGAGTTTCATAACTAGTTTTGTATTTTAGCTACTTTAAGCATATCTTCTCCAGTGGCTGTGTTGTAAATGATACTAACGTCAAGAAGCTCTCTATTCATTTCATCCCTCGAATGAAAACTAAGATCTCGACAATATCTAACTCATTCAGGACGAGATTTCAACTCGCGCTTCAAAGATTCATATTTTTCTAACCGACGGTATTACTTTTCTTAATCATGAAGTATTGATATCCCTATTGGTCTTGAAATGTACGGCACTCACTATTTTTCGTTTGTTTTCTATACTTGTATAAATTTGCACAACATGCACGTAATTTGCAAGTAAAAATAGTCTTAATTAATAATGCTACGAGCCGGTGTTCTCAATCAAAAGTATACTTTGGTGTTATTTGTAACATTTAGAAGTTAGAAATCTGATTTAATCCGGAGACTTTGCTGTTTTTGACATCTCAATACTGGCAGAAAGCTCTTTGACATCGGTTCCATCTAACGTCTCCTCTTTGCACGTAAAAGGCAATGAACAAATTTCCTCAAAGAACAATTTGACGAAAATTAGAAATATTTTAGAAACGACTAGCATTGGGTATAGAGAATGCTTTACAGAATTAATGTCAAATGTCATGAAAATTAATTTGAAAAATAATTTTTTTATACGTTGTCAGAGATGGCACATAATCAAAAAATTCTGCTATTCTAAGCAAAATAGCTATATGTTCATAGGCTAGTTAACACGCAATGTGGAACGCAATGTCAAATATCAAATAGGTAATAATGCAAAGCATTGTAAAAAGTTCATATGCATTCTGTATATGTTAGCATAGTTTTAGGTTGTAGTGCCACAACCTATCATTTTTATGATTATTAACAATAGCAGAGAATCTTGCTTTGTGCCCCCACCTTTGTACCCCCATAACTTTGTGTGGTCGATTTCTATAACGTTATGATCGCACCAAGCTAATTTAGGTGTTATTATTCTGCCAGTATTTCTTTAATGGAGATTTTTAACTGTTTTCTTTGTTTTCAGGTCGTACTTAATGAACACAGAAATAAAACATTTGGAGAAATCGAAGATTTCAGCTTGAGCGGAAGAGTAGTTATTATATTGGGCACATTGAAGAAAAAGAATATTGCGCTAACCGTAAACGAAAGTACGGACGATGATCTTCTTTTGGGTGCATCTGCAAGTCCGGGAGGTGACGTTCCACCTAGTTCCTCTGATACCGCCATGAATTTAATGAGTGTGGAATTGTATTGTCCAAGAAATCAAATGTCTAAGATAGAATCATGCAACTATGTCGGATTAGTAAATCAAGCTATGACTTGCTATCTAAACAGTCTTCTTCAAGCTCTATTTATGACACCAGAATTTCGGAATGCTTTATACAACTGGGAATTTGATGGACAAAATCCGGAAAAATCTATCCCATTTCAACTACAAAAATTATTTTTAAATTTGCAGGTAAGATATTATATTTTGTGGTAAAACCATTTTTTTATTGTTTTATATTTTAGACATCAAAAAAATCGGCCGTAGAGACCACCGATTTGACGCATAGTTTTGGATGGGATATGCAAGAGGCCTGGGAACAACATGATATTCAAGAACTATGTCGCGTAATGTTTGATGCTTTGGAACAAAGATTTAAGGATACCAAGCAAGCCAATTTAATTAATGATTTGTATGAAGGAAAAATGATCGATTATGTCAAGTGTTTAGAATGCCATACAGAAAAATCACGAGAAGACACATTTTTAGATATACCTTTACCCGTGAGACCGTTTGGAAGCATAGTTGCTTACAATAGCGTCGAAGAAGCTTTGAGGGCTTTTGTACAACCAGAAACTTTGGACGGAAATAATCAGTATTTTTGCGAAAAGTGCGCTAAAAAATGTGATGCTCATAAAGGTTTAAAATTCGTTAAATTTCCGTATCTACTAACATTGCACCTTAAACGCTTCGATTTTGATTATTCGACTATGCACAGAATAAAATTAAATGATAAGGTTGTTTTTCCCGAAATCTTAAATTTAAATTCCTTTGTTCCGGCACAAAAAAATTTGCCTGTTGAAGATATGACAGAAGATCGGGAAAATATGGTTAGTAAATGCGACGACTGTAGCACTACCGATTCCGGTTCAGCGTTAGATGATGAAAGCTGCCAAGGTACGGACATTTCATCAACAGTAAACGGTCAAGATGAAAACTGTCCAGATGATGATGAAGGTATTGATATGAGTTCTGGCAATCATCACGAAAATGATAAAAATAGAATGCAGGAGCCCAAAGGACCCTATACTTATGAATTATTTAGTATCATGATACATTCTGGTAGTGCTTCGGGCGGGCATTATTACGCCTACATAAAAGATTTTAAGAAGGAGCAATGGTTTTGCTTCAACGATCAAAGTGTTAGTAGGGTAAGTGTAAGTTAAGTTAGTTTTGTTCACGTATTGCTTGCGATACTAATTCATTTTTCAATTGCTTGGTTTTATCTTGCTAATTAATTTAATAGCGTATTCCATTGGACTACCTTAGAGTGCTTTCACAGCTTGCAATTCTAATTCGAAGATTCTGGCTCGAACGGTACCAATAGAATGTATATCTCCTGTGCGAAGTGATTTTACATCTCATGTTTCATTTGGAGAGCCTGAGCATATTGGTGAAACCGAAGAGGAAATGACAAATGATGCTCGAGATTTTTTAGGAAAACAAAGTTCATTTGCTTCTTTCACATTCATCACCTATGTTTGGCCTCACCGAGAAAAAGATCTATCTAATGGCAAAGTCGAAATTTTTATAATATAACGTTTCAGTTCTTACTGACTATCACTGACGACCGGTGCATTGTACCTGCGTAGCTGCATTACTTTGTATATCACGTAGATTGTAGTATGCAACGAAAGTGTATAAGGAAGTCGAAGCGTTGTAATTAACCTATTACTTATTGGCGTCATATTAGTCATATTACCGTTGGAAGGAGTTTTGTTTTTCATTGAATCGAAATACAAAAATAGTGAGTTGAAGATATTTAGAATTGTATCCACAACGACAGCACTCATCTGGTATCAATTATTCAAATCTTGACAGAAACTTGGTTCTGAAGGGATCGTTTACTGAACCGCGAATTGTTTATGCGAACAAACGTTGGAATGTATATCAACGGGATATTGTACAAATTAAATAGTGCAAAGGGTCAGTATAAATGCTGGGAAGCGTGCACTACGCATTATTGAAAATCACCAGTTATTTGTTATTGTTGGTTTTTTGTTTTTTCTATTATTGTTTTGATGTTCATTCATCGTTACAAAAAAAGATCTTTAATTTACCATTTATAAAATATCTCATTGGTTTTTATTGAAGCTCCTGATAATATAAACGTTACCCGGCTTGGTTCTCAACTAAAATTTGGAAAAATGAGAATTGTAAATATCTACTCGCTATTGTATTTTGGTGCGACGAACACAAAATACTTTACATATAACGTTTATTTTCGCTAGTGTACGGCATTTTTCAATTGAAATGTTTGATGATTTGGAAATTCACGGCTACCTTATTTAATCTTTAAATATATTCTCCGTCAATTAAAGGACAATGTCAAACATTTTTGTCAACTTGTTACACAGTTAAAGAAAAAAAAAGATTTTCTGACAGTATCAAAATACAATATGACGCCCTTACGAAATAAGTAAAATGATGGTCAGAAAGCATCGAAACGTCATAAAAATTTCGATTATACCATTAGATAGAAGAATTAACATTACTTCGAGAACTGTTTTAGTTTTGTTAGAAGTAATAAAAGAAAATTATTTTTTTCTTTTTTTTTCTTGATCTCATCATTTGTCATGGGTCCATTTTGTTTGGGTTAATAACAAATACAATATGTAGCGATTTTGTTAATTTTAAAACGTTAACTGCCGCGATTTTTTGAAATATTTATACCAATTTTTTGGACGTATTTAAAATCGTTATTTTTTTGGTGGTATGCAGGTTGCATTATTTGAACAAAAGGCTAACTTCATTGCGTTTCATTACATCTCAAATTGTTTTTTTTTATATTGTAGAGTATTGTATATATGAGATGTAAATGGAAAAAAAAACAACTTTTAAACAGGAATAAACAAATTCCGAAATATAAAGAAACAAGAGTTTAAATAATAACTGGCATAGCCCGAAAGATGATTTTAAATATTTGAACAACGGTTAAAGAAAAGGAAAAAAATATTTATTTTTTCTTAACGGACCACACGCCCCGCTATATTTTTGTATGGTATAGAGTCAAATAAATCAAAATAAACATACATGCCAATATTCGTTACAAATTCATTTTTCAAATAGATTTTTGACGTGCGACTTCGTGTGTGCTCAAAAAACGCTGCCTTTGGTACTCGAACTGACAACCACGTGTAGTAATGAGCAGCATTATCTTAATACAGTATGTAGATATAGAAACATGCTCACAGATTTGGCAGAATTTCCGCGCCATTCGTGTACATGCTACAGGACTTTTAAAGGACGTTTATTAAAAATACTTGAATGTGTGTTTAAGGAGTATTAAGAAAAATATATCGCACTAACTTAACGAAATATTATGTTTCGTTAAGTTACGTTAACATCTTATTCAGAATCACATAAATGTAACAAATTAAACATATAAGGGTATCATAACTAATTTATTTGTTTACATGTTTTATATCTGCATAACCCACATAACCACAGACTAAGCCATACTTATAAAACGCATTTTATTTTGTAGCAGATGATGTTTTATTATGAGCTTTTTAGTAAAGCGAGAATGGAAATGGGGCTTTATTTATCAATTGGACTGTATGTCTATTTATATATATATATAAATAGACATATTTATATTTATATATATATATAAATAGACATATTTATATTTATATATATATATATATATATGCTATTATTCAAACAGTCACAAATTAAACAATACAAAATATCAGCACACTCTACACCATATAAGTTTAATTAATTAATCATTTTCAATCAAAGACCATGAAAATTAACGTCCGAGGTATGTGGCTATCCCGGATTTATAAATTAAACTTGTATGGTGCGGGGTGTGCTTATATTTTTATGTTGTTTGCCATACTACTTCATAGTCCTTGCTATCGTTAATGATAAATCAGTTGGATCCATCAATGAATACAAGAATATTTATATCTCAATTCAAATTCAATGCAAGTCAGTGGATTTAACAATGTGTACTTATTGAAAAACATTCTATAAAGTGAAATAACAATACTGATGTTGATTTGCCTATTAGTAAACTTAAAATATTTTTCTATTGTTACGTTTGTACAATCGACAATCTTTTAAAATAAAAATTATTACATGCAATATCTTGCAACAGTGCTTGTGTAAAAAAGAGATGTATATACAGTCTTATTCGGATATAGTACGAAAAAAAATTAGGTGAAAGAAACGCATGAGTAATGCCTAAATACAAAATATTATGGTTCTATGTGCACGTAGTAACGAGAAAATGATTTTTCTTTATTCGAGTCCGACTCTGTCTTAGTTAACATATGGGAATCACCGGCAGTCGCTGAAGCAGCGTTCGGATATCCATTTAGTATGCACATAGCATTCACCGTCATTACACGCAATTGCAATGGCATCCTATACGAATATCGAATACACCGATATGATTTTGATTTATGGCGAAACAGGACAAAATAGTCTTGCGGCAGAAAATTTGTACGCGGAACGGTTTCCCAATCGGCGGCATCCATCATCCGAGACAATTGTGAGAACCGTGTATCGACTTCGAGAAACAGGATCAGTAATTCCACGTTTCGAAGGTCGTGGCCGTCATATATCACGTAGAGTTCAGCAAGCAGAAGAGCATATTTTAAACATCGTTGAGGCGGAAGCAGGAATAAGTACTACAACTTTAGCCCAGCAAGTAAATGTGTCCCAAACGACGGTGCATCGAATGTTGCAGCTCAACGCATTCGCGAAGACATGATAAATTTTACTCGTGTGCATAATAACTTTCGTCGCCGAATTGATGCCTGTATTAGAGCTCACGGTGGACATTTCGAACATTTTTTACATTAATAAATTATTTTGTCCTGTTTCGCCTAGATCGGTCCTTGTTAGGACCACCACAAATTTCATAAAAAGAAAAAGAATGTATAACTACAAATAACTCAAAACCAGACATTTCGGATGCATTAACTTTAAACATTAAGAACGCAAATCATATGGTTATCGGCATATTCAATGTAAACACATAAACACTTCGACATCAGCTGTACGACAGACTAATGCATTTCAATAGACTATTCACTATTCATAGTATCTACAATGCTTTATCGATTTTTATTTGCATCTGGGTTAACTTTGATTCATCAGCGGTATTTGTATAATATAGGAGAAACAAAGATATGGACCGGCTTTACCTGCATTTTGGGCCCTAAAATTTGAAAAAAATGTATATGTTACAAATAAATTTCTTTTTGAATTTTCAGTAACACATTGATAGGTAGTCTTCAGATTTCAGTAGCTTACGTGCTATTTACAGGTAACCCTGTATACGAAAATTCTGTTAATAGAATGAGATGATAATAGTTCATAAGACGTATAGTGTCTTTTAAGGTGCAGATAATGTATAGATACGGATTCGAATAAATTGAAATGATTCACATATGCTGTACTGTACAAATTATACGGATCATATAAAAATATAAATAGTAGATTCGTACTCTACGTATCATATCAACTATACAAATCAAGCGATAACCAACTGATCCATCGTTACAGCATAGTATACATATATATTTATAATATAATAATTTACACGTATTTTCCGTTGTAGATAACCGAAGATGACATCCAAAAAACTTATGGTGGCGGTCCACAAAGGGGTTATTATTCTGGTGCATACACGTCTAGCACGAACGCTTATATGTTAATGTACAGACAAAAGGATAAAAATCGTAATTGTAATGCAATGACTGTCGAAGAATTTCCTTCCCACATACAAAATCTTTTAAAACAAATGAGAGAAAAAGAAGAAAGCGATCGTTTGGCAAAAGAAAAGGAAAATGATATGTTCAAATTAAAAGTGTATTGTAATTTACCTATAACAAACCATCTGAAAGATGTTAAAGTATTTCCATTCTACGATAACACATTGGCCGAAACAGCTAGTGAAATCTACGAAAAACTTGATTTGAAAGGAACGGTTAGTTTGGAAGATTGTCGCCTGGTTACTTATAACAAAATACAGGATTGCATAGAATGTAGTTTTGATAGAGACGACTACAAGTTTTGTGATACACCAGTGAAAGATTATATACATCACAGTGATTGGTATTTAGAAATACGAAAACCTGGCGTGCCATTTGAAGTGTACAAATCGGGAGGTATTAAGATTAAAGTATACATGGTTAATATTGAAAATGAAGAAGTTCAGGGTCCTCTAAGTATGCGTATAAATCCCGGAGAGACTGTACGTGAAGTGAAAGCAAGATTGATTACGTTTCTGCCAGCTATTAACATAGAAATCGAAAATCTGAAGTTGGTGCTAGAAGTTTATAACGAATCTACGCATTTAGACGAAGATGATGTACCAATTAAATTCGATTCCAACTGTACTAATTACAAATTATATGTGTCATCTGTAACTGAAACTGATGAAAATGATAAACACTACATCTTTACCAAAATGCATAAAGTGATTGACCGTTTTGTACATATCGTAAACATAGATATTATTTTACCGGATAATGATATTGGTAATTATTATAAGATCAGTACCTTGAAAGTTTTATTTAGATTTGTGTTTTAGGTACTTTGGAATCACTTTCTATACCACCTTTAGATTTGAACCAAAATATAGACAGAATTGAAATGGGATCCGGCGACCGAGTGAGCAATTCTCCTAGTTTGAGGGTTTCGCCGCAGCCGAATGTCATAGAAGGATTTGGAGATCAGAGTAACAGTGAGGACAGTAGTTTAAGTGACAGCGATCGTACATTGATTGGCGATGCTCCAGGTTGGTATTAAAATAATATTACACTAGCGCCACAGTCTTGGTATTTCATCCAAAACGAAGTAAATAAGATTTTACATTGAAGGATTGTGCTAAAAGTGTTGAAACAGTTTTTTACTGAAGAAAACATATATTTCTTATAAATCGAATTTGCTATCGTCATTCTCAACAACTACTTAGCTTATTGTCAAATAGTGGTCAATATTCTAAGATTCGTATCTGTTGCAAAATCTGGCAAAATAAAAATGCAGTCACATCCAAACATAGCCTAGTCGAAAACTGTGATGTAAATAATGTAATAGTAATAAAATGAATACTTTATTGCAGGTGATTGCATCGGAATTCTTTCGAGTAGTTCGAACTCACCAGCAGATCAACATATGGCATCGCCATCTGATCCTGCAGAAGATTCCTATAATGACGAAGTATTTGGAAATCCTCCCGAGGAAATGAATTGGGATGATGAAACTAGCCATTGTCAGAACTATTACTTTAAAGTGATATGCGTAACAACCCAAAATAAAGATAGCATTGCCGATCAAGATTGTACTCGATTTTGTCGAGTAATGGTGGACAAAAGGTTGACAATTGGGAATTTAAAGAAGCATTTAGAAACTGTTGTGGGAGTTTCGACACAATACTTTAAAATATATCAATATCCCAATCAAGACGTGGAGTTAACGGATATGAACAAAGATTTGAATACCATGAAAGATAGCGATAAACTACTTGTAAAACTAGGCCGCGTACTAAAAAAGAACGAAATGTCCGGTAGAATTTTCCAGTTGAAACCTGATAGTACAGAACCGTTTACGTATCTGTTCGATTATATAATAGCTAAAGGTCAAACCGTAGCTTCAGCAAAGAAAGATATTTTACTGCAAGCAAAAAAGCAGCACATGATTGACATACCATATAGTAAATGTCGTCTACGAAAGAAAAACTGGAAAAATCCTGCAAAAATTTATCTAGACTGCCAAAAGTTTTCGGATGACATACAAATAACAAATAAGTTCGAAATGATCCTTCAAGATTTGGGGGAAGAAGAGAGACTTACCAAACCCACACAAATGGCTGTCTTTGTAAAAAGATGGTGCCCTGAAACATTAACTCTTACGCCATTTCACGAAATTGTGTTGGATAATCCATGTATGAATGAGTTGAAAAAGAAATTATCAGAGGAGTCCGGTATACCTGAAAATTACTTGGATATGGCTTTTATAAAATCACCTTTCCCTTGTGATATGAATGTCTTAGATGTACAAAATGATTTAGATTGGATTTCTACTATTAATCAGCTCGATACGTACCTACTTCAAGGACGAGATGATGGGAGTGTTTTCTTTTATAGGTAATACATTTTGAGTTATCTAACTTTAATTTCACTGCTAAAATGGTATATTTGACTGGAAGTAATATTTGTGAATTGATTACTTAAATTCTGGAATCAGTCGTTCAATCAATAGCAAAAAATCTATTTACCACAATGACATTAATTCTATAGAATTTTGACAATTACAAAATTATTATGAAATATTTCATTTCGTGGTTGACAGTAATATATGTAAGCTGTTTTTTTTTTTTTTTTTTTTTACTAGAAAAACGCTGCATGCCGCTGCTTGAATAGGAGTAAACGGAATGTATTTGAAGAATGCATATTCTATTTACTTCCATCGGTAGCTTAAAGAATGCAATTTATTTAACTAAAATTCCATTTAGTTTAGGGAATTCCCCTTTAAGAGAAGTTAGACTTTGATATGGATTGTTTAACAATGGCTGTTTTTTTTTTTGTATCAATATCTTTAGGCAGACAAGTATAATTGTTTGGATAAGTCAATTTTTACGCCCGTTTGATGCGTGTATTGTCTGTATGTTTAGCCAACTGCAGTTCAAGTATTGTTCGGACTTCCTTCTTGGTTTCTGCTGCCGATTTTGTAGCCACGAGTTTCTCTCCCTGTATTTAATACTATATTACTAATGTATAACTCCAATCAAATATGATTTCTAAGGAGCAGTTAAATAACAGTTTCCTTCCTGTTTTACGCCACAAAGCTTATTTCCAACATAATATTTATCTACAAAAATGAGCAAAGTAATTGTATCTTTGTAAATTAAATACCATTCGGCAAAAAATCATCAAGTACGGTAGTGAAACTCAACATTGCAGGGTGCCCGATAACATTTAAGGTCATAGAGTGAGCCTTTAGGTTGAGTACTCACATGGTATTCTTAAAGTATTGAATGAAATATAATTTAAAGATTGCATCTTCAAATTGCATTTATGATTTAACAAATGCTATCGTGAATAAAGGAGCAAAGGGACGCTAAACAATCGCCTAGTTTACTTTAAATATCCGTTGACTTATCACGTATTTGGTCAGTTGTCTTATTTTCCATCCACTGTATTAAATTACACCTTAAATAGGAAGAAAAGGTCAAACTTTGACTACATGACCACGTCACCACAAAATATATTGCGAAACATCAAGGTTTGAGATTATTTTTTTTTGTTCTTTCAATTTAACATTCGTAAAACGTTAATATTCGTTGTTAGTTTTTAATTTAAATTATAACAAATTATTGTCGGAGAAAGAAATTTTTATCATTGGCCTTCTTGTAGCCCTGATCTCAATCCCATCGAAAATTTGTGGTGTGACGTTAAACGCGTTGCAAAATAAAAAACCTATAACAATTTACAGGATCTGTACGCGTGCTTGGCAAAGCATAACCTCCGAGCGTTGTAAGCAATTAATTCAATCTACGCCAATTTAGTGCGAAGCAGTTAAAAAATAACGGATATTCTACAACACTATAGCTTTTATTTGTGGATTTAGAAACAATTTCTTTTGTTTATTTTTTTGGCAAAATGCATTATGTTTATTTTTTTCAGTAGACATAATGTTAACAATGGTATAGAATAAAATTTGGTTTTGTAAATGTGCATGGTTCCAATTTATTTGAAACTTATGTGTATGTTGTGTTAAACTAAATATAACTACTAAACCCTAACTGAAAGGTATTGAGAAAGAACGGTGTATGTTTTCCATGGTCTACTAGATTTATATATATGTAATATTGAGGTGGCTCTCGTATAATAAAGAGTAGAATGAATGTTTCTGGATTTATACTGGAACCATTTGTTTCTCATATTTGCAATTTCTTTGAAATAATCGCACAACAATTTTATTTTCTCGATTTTTCTTAACCAAAAAGTCTTTATTTGGGCAATTTGCAAGTGAAACAGATGTTTGTTTTAATGAAATTAATGTTGCTTTAATACGAATCCTAACCGATTTGAGAAATTAACTACCATGCCCTGTAATTATTTTTTACAGTAACAGGCAATGACGATATTCTATAGATAATACACATGGACATCCAGTTTTTAAAAATAAATTTCATGACATTCTTGATTAAATTAGAAGTCGGTATTAAATTAATTAATGTTGACAGTATATATATGATGGATTATTCGCACAGATTTCCTAAATCTAAGTTTATGTTTTATTTAGTTTTAGTTTTTCCTAGTTTATGCACTAACTATTCTCCAGTAAACACTGTAATCTAGTGGCTTATAGTTAGTGTATATAATTATTGATAAAAGAGAAATTATAAAATGTAGTTTTTCCATTCAAAAGAGCAACAATGCAAGTTTACACTTCACTGCCCGGAGCATTTTCGTGGTATGTAGAGTATTTCCAGCATTCCGTATTGCATCTTTCGAAGCTCTTGGATTGCTGGGTCGTTGTTGGTAGAGTACAGCTTTGAATTAGTACCACGGGAAATAGTGGCGTGGATTTACATCCGGCGAGTATGCAGACCATGAAGTGTTATCGAATCTGGAGAACATTTCTCTCACAATAGACATGGGATTATAGGGTGCGTGGGTCATGATCCCATCTTTTGAAACCAAGCACGTCCCATATCCAATCAAGATGTACGAAATAAATTGGACCATGTTTACGAACCGTTTCAGAAGTAATAACTATTTTCTTCTTCGCAACATTCGCATATATGGAAATCTTGCATGTATAATAAATCGATTTCCGATTGGAAACGGTATTTCGGTAGTGGGTACTCATCGTATACTGTACACTGCAAAACTAAAGCTAAGCTTAAAGTACTGCGTCGCTTAAGCTTATTATCACCTGTCGCTTCGTCACAATCCCTTTATGAAGGTAGGAATGTTTCCCTGCCCCATCCCGTATATAGCATATATACAGAAGATATTTCCGCTTAAATTGAAATTTACATCTGTTCAGATATTTAGAAATAAACAATTTCCTCAATACTATATGATTTAATTTATTTATAAGAGGCTAATGGAAGGAATCCAATCTTGTTTTAAATGCAAGATCCTAGGTGCGTTTAAAGGTCAGACTATATTTACAAAGTAGATCTTTATTTATAACATCACCTACTTGTTTCGGTGTTTTATTGTAGCGATAAATTGATTATCAACAATATCGTTGTACAATAATAATGGTCACTCTCATTTTTAGGGATAGGCGCGAGTCCATGAAAGAGCTAACGCCTGAGGAGAAGAAGGAGATAAACCAAAGAGAAAATGCGCGCTTGGGCAGACATAGTACTAAGACGTTTTCACCCAACCGAAGAGAAAGAGGTTTAAAAATCTACTTAGACAATTTACCTAAGAAAACCGATGATAGTGTGGCTGACTGACATGTCCAATATTCACATCGATATCAAACGTGGATGTACTGCTGTTTGAGTTAACCCAGAATACAGCCGGACTAATAAAGAAACAAGAAAGAATATTGCTTGTGAGTGAGTTAAGTCATATAATCAAGGTTTTTTTTTGTTATATTTCATCTATTGTTTTTTTATGTTTTTAATTGTAAATTTCCCTTGTATATCTTTGTCTCATTGTTACGATTAATTTTTGAGTGTATTATAAAGCCACGTCTAATGTTTGGCATCCAATTTGTATGAAATATGTTTTTTTTTTTTATATATAATTAAGCCTAAATATGCAATTGTTGAATGGATACCGAGAAAAATAACGTAATTATCATTGTGGCATCGTTTTGTTTCCATTTTAGTGATATTTTCGTCATACTACTTACCAATTTTGTCTTTTACCTAAGTTTTAAGATTGTTTGAAATTCAATATTTACATCTTTTAATTTCGGCCTAATTCTACAAAACTGATCATTACCTATGTGGTTGCTGTCTCTACATTTGTTACACTTATGTACTGCTTTTTGGCAAGTACTATTTTGTATAAATATTTATTTGTGACTGATAATAAATTGTTTACTTATATTGACATACTTTTTATTGTTCCACGTCGGAAATGGACAATTTGAATTGTTGTAACAGACATTAGTTCAGTTTACCCTGTGGGATAAGTTGCTTTTAGCTTCTCTAGAATGCAAGTCGTAGGTACAAGTTGACAGTTTTAGGTAACTTACAAGGGAAATATGGCAAGTGTCAGACGTCAATTTCAATGAGTCTGCGCCAGTTTGTAGATTCCACCGAGTGTTGATCAACGGTGCCCTTCGTTGCTGCGGAGATGCTTATCTAGAAGGTGCAACCCAGCCTTCAAAATCACTTCAAATTTCGTTTTTCGTAAATAATGTTTAAACGGTAAAAGATAGAAAAAAAGTTTCAATGGCAGACTGACACCATTTACGGAGCTCTTTCTATCGCTATCCGGTAAAGCACATTAAAGTTGTGCTAGTTAACCGGTAACCGAAGGCAACCTACACACGTTCTAAGCTATGTCTATCATTACCATAACTGTTGAAAACTTTCAGTTACCTACTTGTAATATCGAGATGTTGTATGATTAAGATAACAGTTGATGCTTACAAACACAGCAATGTCAATGATGCACTTAACCTTTTTCTCAGTGATATGTAAAATTTTAACTATATGAGTAATAGATTCCATCATATCATATTGCATATAGAAGATGCAATAAGAAAAATTAACATGCAATGTAATTCATATGGACCTTTGATTGTACGCTGCTCAATTCGTCGTGACTCGTCGGAAAATAGTACATTAAGAACATTATATACGATGCTCGAAATCAGTCCTGTGGAGTTCTTGGCGCATTGATATGTGATATAATTGATATTTTTCCTGTTCCATTGTTCGAACAACATTAGTTCATGAGATTCCAGACTGCTCTGGAGGTTTTCTGGTACTAATTTGTGGATTGCGAGTGTCAACCGCTGGTATAGTGATTTGCGCGTTTTCATCGGTTTCATCTTTCGCACATTTTCTTCTTAATACTTCCAGTTGCAGAAAACTATTGTACAACATGTCAAAGAATCGTACAGAACGGGTGATGCCTATCCGGGTATTTTTCTGTATGCAAACAACATGCCGAGTGAATTTTTCTTTCCGTCTGGTTGCAAGTAAAAATCATATCATATCAAAAGTCTTTTTTATGCCTTTTGATTCAAATAAATCAATTTCATTATGTTATGTTCATTGATGCTTTACATTTTTTTTAGGTTTACTTTGATATCTTATTTAATGTTAATTTTAGGTTATTTGGTTTTTAGCGCTATTTAATTTTAAACTAATTGTTTTTTTAAGAATTTGTAAAAAAGTATCACGTTTCATTAAAAATATATTTGATCTTCCTGTAATCTTTAAGCGATTTCCCGCAACTACCTCGCCATTGTTGCATAGGGCTCATATAGTATTCTGTTAAAACTTACGCTTGACACTAAAGCTAACTGCTTCTAAATTATTCTAACGGCTCGATGCTGCTCGAGTATGACTGTCCGTAGTGTGACTTCAGAGCTGATTTTTTCTCAGCACTTTTGGTAGCATTAGCAATAAGAATATTGAAATTGATGTGCAACTGGGAAAGGTAGGTAGATTAAGTACTTCTTTGTATTCAAATAAATGTAACATTTCATTTTGTTGCCTAAAATATTTTCATAAACGCAATTCTTAGGGGAAAATGCATTTACCTATATAGCCAGTAAAACACTTTTCAATGCACGTTTTATTATTGAGTATCTTTTTACACAATTCAGACATTTGATGTCTCCGTAAATACAAAGATAAAAAATAATGCGCTTAAAGTGTTTGCTATTTATCACATTTATCATTCAAGCGCATAAATTGTATTTATGCGCTTTCTAAGGAATTGACATTTTTAAAATATTTTAATACTTGCGGTAAACATTTTGGTGAGCAACTTATATAGTTGGGAAGTTACAAACGAAATTATGTGAATGACTGCTACGAATGTTACGATTCTTTGCTGTAGTTTATATCTTCCCAACAGTTAACAAAAAATGGAAAGTTTCTTTCATTTATGGAAAACTTATTGTTACTGTTAATAATGTAATATACACTTTGTACAATTTGATTGAAAGTTTTTTAAATGACTTCATGAAAGTCAGGCTATGAATATTTACATATATTTTATTTACTTTTAGAAAGCAACACAAGTGGCATACTCGATGTACGTGTTTCCTGATGTTTATTGAAGATATTATAATTTCGTATCATATTTCAGTATCAAAACCTGTTAACGTCGAACATTAATTAGTGTATATTTATTTGTATTGTAAAGTGATGCACTGTGAAACTACCAGCTACAAACCGGCGTTATTAGAAATGGTGTAGTAAAAACTGTCGCAGCCTGTAATTAGTTAAAATTTGTGTTGCTACGAAATAACAATAAATCTCCGACTATACGCTATTCTTTCTTTAATATACAAACTTTTGATTATTTTACAAGTGTCTTCATTTTCTAGACTTATAAAATTACTCGCAAGATCATACATAATCCGACGGAACACTAACAGTCTCACTAATTGAAGCTAATCTAGGTGGTTGTCTTCTATCACTGTTATTACTGTTATCCCACGTTGGCAATATAGAAAGGCCTACCACTTCATACGCTCTTTCCGGAACAGTCGATACGGATAAATCAGAATAGTAAGCACTACTAGGCGCGCTTGGAGCATCCGGATCGGTGTACGCAGAATTCTGATAGGCGGGGCTATTGCTATCGACGTTACTTTCTTGATCCAATTCGGCGTAGAGTGCTTCGTCCATGTGCGTGTAATGATTTTCGGCAGGAGATGTTGGAGAATTTAGCTGCGACGGAACAGGGGTCGATCTGCACGATAACCATGACCAGACACCATTATTAGTCATAACATGAGGATTTTGTTGAGCGGGGAACGTTGATGACGTTATGGTACTTATAGCTTTATCATCGGGCGTACTTATAGGGGGTCTGTTTCCATTTCTTGTTGAATTTCTTTGTGGGTTATTACTTCTTTCTTCTGAAAAACAGAGAAAATATTTCATTTAATGTTCATATTTGCACACAAAATTAATTTTCGGAATGTTATCCGATATGTTTAAAATAACAGCTGCGAATATGAAATACTCCACGTCAAAGTTGTTAGAGAGAATTATTTGTTGATTGAGAAGAAAAAGAAATTGAAATAAAGTCATTCGATGATGATCTCCCGATCGAAACCCCTTGGATTTTTTGTTTGGTTCCACTGGAAGCACATAGATTTAATTTAATTCGTCGAGATTGCGCAATATGGCGTGTTTACCAAAAGGAGGGCATTTTGAATAATTATTATGGGTAACATTTTCTTCCATAATAATTCGTTTCATTTTTTTTAGTTATTTATTTTCCTAGTTTTTTAATTAGTTGTGTTTTGTCATTTATGTATTTTAATAATAATTTTACTAAAATTTATGTTTTGTGTCTGTAAATCAAAAAATCTCGAAAAATGCATATTTTATATATAGTAGTATATTCAATAAATTGTGCGAGGCCGTAAAGCTTTCCAGTGTAAACATATCTGAACGAGGCAGTCGACAACAATTATAAAAAGTTCATGGAGAATTAGTTTGGTTGGGCTTTCCAGAAACAGGGGTGATAAAAACACTTCACGGCAAGGCCTACGTCCGTACCATGTACAAAGAGTATAGCACATATACCCAGATGATTATCGTAGACGTATGGAATTTTGTCGATGATGATAATCCTCGTTTTGTATAGCGTATACTATTTATGGACGAAGCAATTTTCACCCGTGATGGTATTAATAATTGTCATAACCATCGTGTGTAACTTTCAACATAAATTTTTGGTAAACGTGTGTTCTGGTCTATTCGATGGTTTTTTGATTGGTCCTTGCATTTTTGAGAATCGCTTCACGTTAGTCACCTATTCAAATTTTTTAGAAAATGAACTGCACGGGCTCCTATAGGTTGTTCTCATAAACATCCATCCAATCCAATCATAATCCAACTGTTCTACCAGCACGATGGAGCGCCTGCACATTATGCTCGTGTGGTCATATAACATTTGGATGAAAGGTTTTCAGGGAATTGGATTGGTCGTGGTAGTCAAATTGGTTGGCCTCCTAGGTCTCAAGACTGCACGCCACTCGGTTATTGCTTAAGGGGCTGGCTAAAATATAAATGAAGTGTATCAAGTAAAAGTGGCCACTCCTGATGTACTAATTCAATGGATTAGATTAATGCTGCTGACAATATCAAACATCAACCTGACGCAATCTGGAACGCCAGAGGTGTTCCTGATTGCGTCTTTACCAAGGGCGCAACTGGCGCCGTTGGTAGACGATGTAGAAAATTTTTAGAAATGAATGGCCGGTATTTTTGAAAATATTTTATAAAGAACGATAATACCAATAGAATACCAAAACTTTAATGTATGAAATTTTGTTTATTTTTAATTACGCTATGACTCGAAAACAAATAAAACATTTGAATTTTTTACATTATTTTCCCTGTAGAATACACTCCTAGAGTTTAGTCCATTCCCTACGACTCATCTTATATATACATATACACACACAACTTTTCTTTTAAATAAAACCTTAGTTTTTACTTGTAATAGCGACGGAAATAAACTGGTCTAAATAAAACACGGTACGTTTAAACATTTATATAGGGTGTTCATTCAATGCGTAGGTAAAAGATTATTTTTCGCTTGTGCAATTTGGAGAAAATGTTTTCACGTAAAAATTATTGTTAGATGTGCAATGCAAGGTAACATTTTATGTGGAACATGCCACCGTTCAATTTATCTAAATTTCATACAGGATTTTCTAAGCCTTTCTAGATTTGTTTTTGAAATAATTAAGATTAATTAAGATTTTTCCGAAATGCCCATGTTTCTTTAACGGTTGATATTTTGAACGCTTTGTATTCTATCAGAAGTTTATGGACATATTTTCTTATTTATATAAAATGGCAATCGAAACTGTTACAAAATTTAATTTACTTTGTTTTAATGATATATCCTGTATGCTTTACCTTTTATTTGTGAGAATAAATGAAATTTCTTTTCTCAAAGCTTTGCTATACTTATGGATTTTTTCTTATTAAATGACATATTGTGGTCACAGGCAAGTTTTTCTACATAGTTCTCGACACAATGCTATATATTTTTGTTTCACTGAAGACATTAATTAAAAATAGAGTATAAATATTATCGTCTGCATACATGCAATACTGATTTCTAAATATTAGCAAATGTTCAATAAAATATAAGAAATCACATATAAATATTTTTTTAATGTATATTCTTAGGAAAAGAGTTATTTAATTAAGAGCTGTTGCACCGTGGTTGCGAGCTGCATTAACCGCTTCAATCCCCTCATGTATTTCCGTTGTATATCGTGTATATTATACTATGCAACGCAAATGTATGAAGATGTCGAAGTTGTGGCAGTTGACCTCTTATTTTCATCAGCACTCACCGGGACTGATTACAATTGCCCATATCGTTTGCTTTAACGTTATTATTAGTGCCAATTTTCAATTGATGATCTCGCAGCACAGTCGTATATCTACTTCATCTACTTGAGTCAGAGCGAACTGATTAGTATATGCAGCTGTATGCTTGAATATAGATCGGATTTTGCTGGTCACTGTGCAAGTTTGTTTTGTAATGGAACATACTATCCATCAATGCATTTTTCAATGCTTCTCTTTAACTCGCGAACTTTTTCAGTTTTTATTTTTACCTGTTTGATAATAGAGATAATATAAAATATGTCAACAAGATCGCTCCGAAATTCGATTCACGTTTTTTTGAGTTTTTTTCTTATGAATCTTGGATGTATATCTTCGCTGATGGAGAAATGCGTATGGTTTAAAAAAAGTTCTACATAAATCATATTTTGGGAAAGATTTCCATTTAAAAGAATAAAAATGGCATGAATTCGTAACGATTGTTGATGGCTATTTTGTAGAATTCAATGGAGATAAACAAGTTTTTGGACACTGTTGGAATCTCAAAGAAATATCCAATCGAATAATATTTAAATCACTACTCGAATATAACATGCAAGGCGTTTAAGATGTCGAGCTCTATGAGATATGAGATATGATATAGAGCTCTATGAGCTCTATATCTCATCGACAAAAATTTCAACAGATTTCAATTACTTTAAAAACTAGGCTAGGTAGATAAGGAATTCTGATGAAAGTTGACTTGAATTTAAGAGACAAGCGAACGACTGTATCCTGGAATATAATTTAGTATTGCAGAACTTCTTTCTGATTTTTTATATACCTCGAAAAACATTAATGTAAAAAGCTTGTTTACTACCTACATACTGTTTTGTTTCAACAAAATAACGGGAATAGTGTCTTACAACTATTAGAATAATTTTCAGTTTAATGTATTAATAAAAATCGATACGGGATTCGAACTCCTACAACAATATAACATCAGCAAGTTTAATTATGTAATCTACCAATAGAGGTTGTACATGTTGCTTCTATAGGCTCGGAAGATTGTATCTGTCTGTGAATTAAATTGATCAAACTTGTGAATGAGATACTTCAAAACGTTCTTTTCTTGTTCTAAGGTTTGATTTGAAATGAGGAGAGAAAATCGTGATAAATCTACTCTTAACAATAAGCACATTTATCTACTCATCGTTATGCTTATATGCTCTTCTGGAAGTTTTTGTTCAAAAGGATTCGAAACACTCGTGGCCGTTATGCTCAGTCGGCGATGGTCGTTTAGGTTTATACGAAAAGAAATTAGCTCCCGTGGCAGGAGCTACCTTGACTGGAAGGCGCCATCCACTATATTACACGAGTGCCTTTCCGTAAATCTTGGTTGTGGAATCAAAATTCAAATCCAGAATAATCGCACAAAGTAGCAAGGATATGCGAAAGCTCAACTCAGGTCTGGATACAGAACGTAGCTAACAAATGTGATAAGTAGAGATGACAAAGGTAGGTGGAATTATTCCTTTTTTGCAGTGACTAGATAGATTGGTGTCTATTGGCCTCTTGAGAATGGATTCGTGTTGCCTACTGGTGTCTCCGAGAGTCGACAAAACGCGAGTCTGTCTAGTCTGCAAAAAAGTAATAACTTCATCCGCCTTTGTCCTCTCTAGTGATAAGTAGCGCAAATAAAAGGATAAATATAATATTTTACCTATTTAGTTTATTGAACAAAATATTTTTATTTGGTGTCATATGGCTGGTGGCGCCGCTATCAATAAACCATATTACATATTACTAAACATTGCAAGGAGTAAGGACGTAAAAGGAGTTCCGAAGATTCCTAACGTATACCTTTCACGCCCTTCTGGTGATGTTGGGAAAAGATAAAAAAAGCTAAGTGACATTAGCGGCCGCTTAGCCCAGTCGGTGACGGTCGTAGGTCGCGAAAAAAATATGTATAAAAGATTCCGACTCCCATGACAGGAGCCACCTATTTAGGAAGGCGCCACCCACTCTGTTCATTAACGTCCTTCGTTAACCCTGGCCGTGGACAACTGAGGTTCGCCGCCAGTAAAGACCCAAAAAAAAAGAATTTCAAAACTTTCGACGAGTGAGGGAAGATAAGCTTGGTTAATCAAAGAAAAAAAAGAGAATGATAGATTAAAAGTTGGTTTAATTGTACGCCAATAAAAAAAAGAAATAAACTTTTATGGAGAAAGAATAGTGCTTAAAATTACCTTAATTGTATCCCATTGTTTTGGGAGTGTAGGTTTACAGTTTTTTTTTTTTACAAATATAGAATTTTAAAAATTATTGATTGACACTAAATAAAGAAAGGCAGACGTTTTATCTTGAATTTTTTGGTATATAAGAAAAAGGAAGAATTAAAAAAAAAGAAAGTAATTACTAGAGACTATAAGAGAAACGGTAAATTTTCATTAATAAAAAAAGAAATACGATGTTTTTTTGTCACCCCTAGGATCTGTGCCGTAAATATTGGTTCGTCGTAATCATTGCAAAGTCACCCTCGGCAAACTGGTCTCTCCAGCAGGGTGCCACTGCTGCAAGGATGACAGATGTGCTCCGGATTCAGTTCTCGGATGTTAGGTCACAATACGTCAATAATACCTAAACAGCCACACGTAACACAACCGACACAATTCGTTAGTATTGTATCATTAGCATGGCTTCTATTGGTGACTCAGTCATAGTTCTATAGCGAGGTGAAAATTTATTGGTGTATTTGGAAAATGAACATTCTGAATCTAATGAGGTGATGTTCGCGAAATTAAAAAGGTCATCTGCACTCTTGGTTTTCACCTGGATTCTTGTCTATACGCACTATACATGTTTCGAAAATCGGGATTCTTATAACCGCACATAACATGTAGAAAGGTTGCGAACCTTTCTACATTACTTGTTAGATTTTCTAATGAGGCTTTGCAACTAGTATCGAAAAGACTTGAATAAATTTCGGAAATTTGCTTTATCTTGGGTATGGATTTCAGTATCAAAAACCAGTCATTGGCTTACTGAAATTGGTTGGGTTTCTTGCTGATTTAACATCGAGATGTAAGGCTTAATAATATGCAAATATTTCTCATACAGTTTTAAGCCACGTTGCTCATTTCGTCAATATCGGTTATAATGCCCAGACAAGCCTGTTTAAAGTCGCGAAACTTTTTTGGAAAAAACTATTAAACGTGCACTTTTGGATAAGTGTTTCTAATAAATTTAGATGAAAGATGACATGCACGGAACAAATTGGTTACTTGAAGTAATTGAGGAATCTCATCCTCAATTTTTAGTAACTTTCCAGCTTAATCATGTTTGAACGCCCATTTGTGACCAATATTACAAGTTGGATTACCGATATATTGAACTTCCCCAAATTATAATTTCTACTATCGTTTCCCTGTTTGTCTTCCGTAATACTGTACTATGTGAAAGAAGAGGCACTGATGCCACATCGCTTTTTAACACATTTAAAATACAATTCTTCCTTGCATCCAATGCTTCATTCACCATTAGCCATGTTTTTTTTTTTTTTATTTTTTAAATTTGCATTGATTTAAATCGCAATCGTGTTTTTCACCCGTGGTAAATTAAACTGTAATTGTTGTTGGCAATCTCCATTCCGTATTTATCCCAAACTTTCGAAACTCTTCATTGTTTGTAATATTTTGTGGAACGTTGCACACATTTAACATAAAAATGCCATATGCCGGTATGGTTACAAGCAGTTATGTTACGTTTTAATGGATTATTAAAAGCTAATGATCAGTTTAATTGTGATTAAGACTAATTTATTAAGTGATAATTCATGTTTCTGATTAAGTAAATAAGTACATTATTGAAAATTGGTTATTTGTTTAAAGTACAATATAATTGTAATCCACAGAAATTTTCAAATATATTTTATATGTTGGTTACAACTACACCTGGGTTAAATCCAAGATTGAAATTTTTTAAAGCATGTTTGCTATAAATCACCAAACAATGACCATTGAAAGCTACTTTCGTGATAGATAAAAGTAAAACTAAGCTAAAACTATTGTTTCAGGTGATTGGTTGTGAGGAGGTATATAGACCATTCACTTAAAATGTCAATTAGAAAGCCTTCACAGGAAATTGACTTCTCTTAGTTTTTTTTTTTTTTGTTAAGAACTCAAGCTCATTGACCAGTGAGAGTGCAATGCTGCTGGCCTGAATATCACTTCATCCTTGAGAATTCCTTTTTGTTAGACGAGGCGCAGTTCTATCCTAATGATTTGATACCAGTGAAAAGCCTGTGTTATGTAAAGCGAGCGAAATCGTATCTGTTTTGCTGCTACTAGATAGATTCGTGTTTTGTCGACTCATGGGGAAACTAGTAGGCAACACGAACCCTTTCTTATGAGGCGAATGGACACGAGTCTGTCTAGTCGCTGCAAAAAAGGTATAATTTTACTCGTTTTTGTCCTCTCTAGTTATGGTACAGAAACCATTGCATTTGGAAAGTAGCTTAACAGAGATTGGTGCATTATTTTTTCAGAAAGCGGTAAACGCGGTTGCAGTTACCTACTGCAACATTTCCTAAACTAGTTGCCTGATGATGAGTTCAGGATACTTCCAACAAGACAATGTTACAGGCCCATAAAACCTCTTATATAAGTATTTTGATAGCGGTGTAGTAGATTTTCCTTGACATTTTTCTGAACTGACTTTTTTTTAGATTATTTTATTTTAGTTTTAGATTATTTTATTTTTCCACGCCTAAAATATACAGTTTTTACAGAAATACACCATACACAATACATAAACTTACTGAAGCAATTCAGAATGTTGTTTTCACGATAACGTCTTAATATCTCATCAATAGAGAGGATAAAGGCGGACTTTTTTGCAGAGACTAGACAGACTCGTGTTTTGTTGACTTTCGAGTAAACCAGTAGGCAACACCAATCCATCCTCATGAGGCTAGTAGACACAAGTCTATCTAGTCGCTGCGAAAAAGGAATAATTCCACCTGCCTTTGTCATCTCTACTCATCAACGCATTTAACTGTATGAAGCGACGAGTTGAATTTGCATTGAAATCGAGGAACCTTACGCAAGAAGTTAAGCATTTACGATTTGTTTGCTAAATTATTTTACTTTTCTTAGGAAATAAACATTTTATTCTGCTAGCTTTGTTATCATCAATTTATTACTAGATACGTATTTTGTCGACTCTCGGGGACACCAGTAGGCAACAGGAAGGAAGATACTCTCAAATGCAGTTGTAATGGTTGTAACCAGCGAATGTAAACAATAATTACAAAAAGGAAACATGGTCTTATCGATTATTTTTTTGTTATATTGCTACTATATTGATCAAATTCGTATCCTTCAGATTTAGTAAGAGATTATTCGCGTTCCGTTTGACAGTTTCGTTAGTGTATCTATTATAGTGTTTTCAAAATTTTTGGTGCATCTACAAAGACAACAGTTAATTTGGTAAGTGATTTTTTTATATCTATAATTATAGTCATTCTTTGCCAAATACGACCTACGTGAATTCTTTTTATTAAAATTAATTACATTTGCTTAGGGAGACATACGTGCAAAAATGACAATGTCAAACTGTGTAGTATACAATTTTGTACGATCGTATCAGATTTTTCGAACATTATTATTATAGCATTATATGTATGTATTGCTGATCGTATCTTCATTAACTCGGCTGTTTAATAAGTACGATTATACGGAAATATGTATGCACGTATGTTGCAGCATGTTATTCAATTTTCAAGACAATTTTTACATAATGTAATTTATTTACTAAACGTGTTTTGATGATTCGTGGTTCTTTTCTTTTTTGTTTTTGCTTTTCTGATAGGGGATTGTGGATGCAAAGCTTGGTATTAAAGAGTAATTAACTAACTAGATGAATTATTAGATCCATTGCATATACATGCGTAGAAGTTATATAATCACGAAAAGGTATGTTATGCCCGTTGGTTGCATGTCCTTAATTACGATAAAATTACATCGAAGACAAAGCCCAGGAAGTTGTTGGGGCGGGAATAGCAGAATGATATTGGTAACTTTTGTTTTATGATTTCATGTTTATTGGTGGTTTTGGAAGTAATAAGAAAAACTGTTTTCTAAATGCTACAACATTTGATCGAACAAAGAAATGCGTTCTTTTACAGGCGTACTGAAATAGGGGCTGTAGTAAAGGATTGCTTCCTTTAAATATGCTATTCACTAATATTAATGCAGCATAGTTCTCTATACGAAAATATATATTAGGTACATTAGATCCATTGCGCTCAGGCGCATTATACTATGGTACGTACAGAACGTTATGCGCAGGCGCATTATGCTACATTCCTATTCAGATGCACTGGTGGCAACAGGTGCAGGAGGGTAATTTTTATCTGCAACAAGTATATTAGAGATTGTTTGGGTTTTGTTTTGGGTTTTGCCCAAACATTTGTATGTTTGGGCACTTCAGTGATATTCTGAGGTGATGGGGATGGTATTTGGTCAGTAGGAAATTTATTTCATGGCAGATCTACATGTTCCCTCTTTCTATTGCTTTTCACTTCCACAATATATGAATAAGGATTTGTTCGCTTCATTTTCGTCCCTGATTGGATTGTTGACTCATACTTCTCCTTGCATAAATATCATCCTGTTTCAGCTGATCAAACATCTAAACATTGGCTCACTTAGAGTTCTATCAGTAACACGCTAGATAGTATTTCTATTAAAATAGAAAATCATTGAAAACAGACTGCTTATCCTCGTGTCCATTTGTTCTTTCCATATGTTCCTTAGTAGTCCTTGCCATTCTTTCTGCGAGCTCATTTGACGTTGGATTTTTCTCTTGATAACGCTTTTCGAAATGGTCTAATGTTAGTTGAGGTCCTTTGTCCTATACTATGAATTTTGGTAGTCCATATCTTGCGAAAATTTCTCCTATGATTTTTGCAGTCGCTGCAGTAGTAATGTTATATGTGGGTACGATTTCTAACCAAGGCATGTACTCATCTATTATAATCAACCACATTTTCTCCCGGAGAAGCTTTGCAAAGTTTATGTGGATTCTTGACCATGGTTCATGCAGCGCAGACCATGGATATAAAGCGACATTGTAGTCATCTTCTTTTGATCATTGACATGAGCCGCAATGTTTAATCTAGTTCACTATATCTGCATTAATATTGGTGCAATTGCGCTAATCCCGGAATGACCAGCATCTGTTACTTAAACTTATTGGGCAAGGATATCTTCCCTTTCCATTGGATTAATTCCTCTTCAACTGACTTGTCCTGCTTCTTATAAGATATGAATAACTCTTGTGCCAGTTGAGATTTTGTTTTAATGAATGTGCCTACAGACGATAAAAGCTTGTGCTGTTTTGTAGCTTCTTTTAATGATTACTTTGTAACTGGTAAGCGCTTTAATCTGAAGTGAAGTAAATGACTTTGCTTTGGAAATCCTTCCATTCCTCTTTCATCGTCCTTTCGTTTATAGGGAGCATTGATTGTACATCGGCTGGCCCATCGTTTTTTTACTTATTACTGTGTGTACTTGTGTACTTGTTATACTTGTTCAGTATCCTAGCCCATCACTACAAGATTTCTGGCAACTTTTGGTACATTTCGGTTTTCGTTAAAAATTCGTTCTAAGGGTTTATGATCTGTTAAGAGTGTGAAGTGCCAGTTGGAATTTTGTCACGACGATTGCTAACGCCTCCTATTGTGGAATACCTGCTTTCATGACATTTGCATTTTGTCTTTTGTGTTCGAATCCCTTCTGTTTGCAATTTTCTCATCACTTGCTCCAAACTTTGTGTGCATTTGGAGCTGTTACTAAAATGCCATCCAAATCGCATACTGCCCCTTCAATGCCTGTCAGCAACTAATCCATAGTTTTCTGAAATAAGGCAGGAGCAAATTAAATTCCAAATGGCAGCGCTTCGTAGCGGTAAAAGCCTTTGTGTGTCGCAATCACTGAATATTTACGTGATTGGTATCTACAAATATGCATCTTTTGGAACTTTTTTCGAAAATTGTTTTCCTGCACTGAGTTTTGCTATAATTTCATCAAGCCCAGGTAAAATCGCCACATAATCTTGAAATAATGAAAAAGTGAAATCGCTATTGGTGAAGGTCATTCTATGGGTTCTGGTTTTAAAACATCAACTAATCTGTTTAGTTAAGCTGTTACATGGCCACATAATGCTATTGCAACAGGTTATTGTCTAAATTCCTTTGGTTTTATCGTTTCTGAAAGATGTATTTTTTCAAAATACTTTTTGATTGTGCTTAACTAAATTATCAAATAATTCGCTGTAGGTCTTCAATAATGTCCTTTTGTTGCGCACCCATTGGTATACTGGTATCAATTTACTTAGTTTTGTATCGATATTGCAATTTTCTGCACCTTGTGCTATGGGTGTACGAAACGCTAAACACCATTCTAATCCAAATAGCGGATTGTAATTTGCTTTTACCGCGTATATTGGTAAGTTTAGTTTAGTGTTTAGTTAGTTTAAAATGAGGAATTTTCGTTGTTTTCATTTATCACTTTTTAGCGAAAACGTGTTTCTAAAAATTGCTTCCATATGTATGTTGTCATACTAATGAAATCTATATAATTAACAAACGTTACTTTTCATTTCAATTAATTTAGTATTATAAAGTTTAAAGACTGCAACAAGCACATTTAATTAATGTTATTAAATAAATATAACCTTTTCTCATATAAGAAGTTATTTTCTAACATTAAGAAACTTACCATGTTCTCTAGAACTCTGTACTCTGCAATAAATAATTATATTGTTACTATAAAGTGAAACTTGTAATAACATTTTTATACAAACCTTCTACAATGAAGTACTATTATCATTATAACTGCGCCTATTGCAGCTGATAACACAGATACGATGACAAGCGTTAATACCCAGCCTACTTCTCCCGGAGCTTCTGAAACAAATAGGGGGATTAATATTTCATGTACCACATTAATGCTTAACTAATTGCAATTTTTAACATCTAGCGAAAAATTATTTTCGCAACGCGAGTTAGTTTCTCCATTTTTACAAAAACTTGACAATAAAATAAATAGGATATATAGGGGTATAGGGATATAGGGGAATAAATAGGATAAATAAAACGGAAGTTGATTTAGATCAATAATTAATTATACATATCACGCGAATGAGGCAGATTCGGTGGAAACTTCTGGCAATTGAAGTTTATGCCTCTAGCGAAGAAAAACTGCAAAGGAAAGAGTGTAATTCTTATCCTTACATGTATTAATGCAACTAGACGACATAAATTAACCCTGTTGACGTAGGGGAGGCAAAAAATCCAAGTACATGTATAATAAAAAACAAATTGCGGAATTTGTTACAATTATGACCCATATGACCTAATTAACTAACTTATTAATTATTAGACTAACGATTTAGTTTGCTATTTTCTGTTAGTTTTGGTTTCTCCATTGTTTTATGTTGGTAAATACAATATGTTTCTGGTTTTAAGCCAGGTTTACATCATTAGTTACATATTTCATTTGACATAGGCTGAGATGTTGCTGTTTTGATTTACATAGTTAGATTTTCAATTTCAATTGTTGTGCAAGACAAATTATTTGATCCACAGTTTGTCTTTTTTTTATTTCCAAATAGAGAAATTTCCAATTTATGTGAAATCGGGTTGTGTATCACGTGTATCTGCGTACAGTAAGCAAGTATATTATTGGTGCCAAAAAAAAAAAAACGAAGAAAAATCATGAAAAGGTTTGTAAATAAATCAGAAAAGCCAAAAAAACCTTATCTTGTTTAGAATGTGCTATCCAATGCAAGCACAGGAAACTTATAACGGTATATAAAATCTTCCTTTATGCTTAAGCTACTCTTACTCTACTCTGCCGAATGCAAAAATTCTTTTTGTTTCATTTTTGGCTAGGCCCTGTTATTCTCTAATACTTAAAAAATGCTCATACCTTACATAAGAAAGTTTGTCAATTTAATAAAAGTTTATTTATAAAAAATATAACAAATATTGAAAATGTTGGTCCTGGACGTATTCGAAAATTGCTATAGCGATAATAAAATTCAGTCTGAACGGAATGTATTACTTCTGGAGTGATTTCACGTATTTCATTTTATATTAATTGTTGCAATACGTTCATATTGTGAGGTTTAGTAACGTATTTATTTAAAGTAATCAGGTAGGATTATGTCGGGGGATCTCGCTGGCTACCCGATCGACTCGAAAAATGTGGCGGGGTCACATTTTTCGAGTTTCGGTTTACTCATTTCGGGCAAATGAGTAAACCTGGATTTTCGTTATTGGAGTATTGTTATCTCAAGTATTGTTGTCTCAAGAATTAGCTCGTATCTGGAAAACTACAAATAAAAGAAGGTTCCACAAGTTTGTCACCGGTTATGCTCACCCGTACATTTATTTTCTCAGGATACTGAGTATATGCTTCACGCATCTATCTAACGGTATCTACAGTTTTGTCTATTATCACAGATCGATGTTATTTCTTCATAATACTGTAAACGTCGATGAAATCATCTTCGCACAAAATGTTATCCAAACAGACTTTGTTCTGCCGATATTGAAATATTAAGTTTTTGATTAAAGTCCATCCGGTATCATGTGGACTGTCATTCTCTCTCCGGATGAATGTTATTAAATAAATTCCAAAGTTTTCTAAATGAACCGGTTCTACCTTCAAAACTAACCGTCATAAGTATTTAGACATGTTTTTTTTGTTTTTTTTTATCCCATCGTTCATAATTTCCAAATAAACTCATTTGAATTCTAATGTATTTGATAGAACGCGACAAATAACTAAATTGTAAAAGCACTAGCCATTTGTTCTAATTGTTCTTCATCTTAGTTTCATAGGGGATTAGAGATGAAGTTTCCTGTTTTGGAATAATATTTTGACATTTTCTTCAAAAACTTACTTTGAGAATTTTTTAAGTGACATTTAGAGAATGACAGTGCCTATCTAAAAAATGAAGTAAAAATAATATACTGTCATTTGAAGCAAAATATATGACGTCAGAACATGTTCAAGGCTGTTGTAAAAACGACACTATTACTATTAAAAGAACGGGCAGAAAGACTTCGATTAATCGTCCAGTAAACATCATTAGATGTAAATCAAATGATCATTTATCAAGGTAAAATTCTAACTATGCACTTAGTTGAAAAGGTGCCGTAAAGACCAGTAAAGTTGATTTTGAAAAGTTTACAATGAAAAGTTTGCGTTAATGGTATATCTAACGACTTGGCTTTGATTTACAATTGATATGTACTTGAGTGTATTTGAGATTTAATTTTTAGGAATAACGTTATTGGCTCGCATCCGTAAATACGTTTAGATTGCAAGTAATCTCGTTTAGTTTAGTTTACCTTTGCAGTTATATTGTACCTACATGAGTGACTGGTCATGTACTACCTACAATGAAGATACTGTTATATATTATATACTTCTGTTAATTAATGCCAACAGTCAGCTGTACGTGATCTGAAATAATTATAGAAACCTAATATATGCCACTAAAAGATACCTGTATATGCACATTCTTTGGAGACGGTTTCTATTATGTATGCACCAACGGTGATCGGTTTGTGTGTGGTATATGTAGTAATTAGTTCTGATCGTCTGGATAAAACGACTCCCACTTTTTAAACTGTGGTATAAGTAGAGAAAGAAGTCATCTTAGTATAATGAGTCCTTCGGAGATATCGTAACTCTGCTACAAAACATCTCTCTGTTAGTTGTGTTCTATCTTATTAGACGGCTAAAGACCATTCTATAAAAGAAATTTAACGTCCAACTCTAATTAACAGAGAGAGACGTTTATAGCAACCACTGTATCGATACTATATACATAATTCTCATATCGATATATGGCAAAAATAACAATAAAAGCACTTTGTGTTAGTGAAATATGGGCGGTATATTTATTCTATGTCACATAAGTCAAACTAGACTTTTGGTGCGAAGTAGTAGTAATGAATGAACCATTTTTGGCCGCGTGATAATTGTGACAATACTATCTTTACATATGTACAAAGTATTAATATTAGGTCATACAACTGAAAATTCTGAAAATTAATTACTGAAAATGGCAGAACTTCTTAAAAAAACAACGTTTTTTTGCTTTAATAATTATTGGAGATGTTTTGTTTTTCGAAAAATTATTATAACTCCCTTATTTCAAGGAACATTAAAAAAAAGTTTTTGGTTCTCTAAAACAGTTGCATTTACAATTCTAGTTTTTTTTTTTTCAAATCATAAAATTGTCTCAAAATAAGATTTTTTCGAGCTATTTAGAAACAAAATCTTTTTCAGTTTATTCAATTATTTAAATTACAGATAATACTTAACAAACAAGAAACCATTTCAACACGATGTAATTTTCTGCAATTGAATAATGGAACAAACAAGATTAGATTTGACAAGTACACAGAATCCAACAAATACTCCTATTTTAAACTTAATACAAGTTTGTATGTATTCTAGTTTGTATGTTCCCAAATTTAAATATTTTAATATCAACCATTTGCCTGCGAATTTTGCATAAATTATAGGTAATAGTGAATTGTTATCAAAACGTTGAATTGTTTGCGTGAAGTTATCGACGGTTTTCCAGCCTTACCATCAAACTCGATTTGATCGCCGTCGGTGAGGGTGAAAAAAAAACAAAAATTTTCAAGGTAATATACTATGTTAGACCACGATTAAAGCTATCTGTTTGTAAGTCTTGGCTTAGGAGTTTTAGTTTCTAATTCTCTGCGTTAATTTTCTTTAGCGTTGTTTTATTGCAGTACGTCGTTTTGCATTCGTTCTAGTGGTTTTACATTTAGCAGCCCATTCTTGATAATGCGTCTTTCAAATTTTGTGAGCAAAGCGTTTGGAAATGTTAGTTGTAATTGAAATGAAGCATTTGCGCGAATTTATTCAGTCTTTACTTGTTAACTATCTATTATGTTTAAAATAGGTTCGATATGTATTACTCACGGTTTTCAATACTTCGTTCAAGACAAAAGCTAATTTTCCGGATACCAATCTTTTGCCTTAAATTACAGAAAACTTATTATCACTTAAAATAAATTCTCCTGCCTTGTGTGCAAAGTACCCAGGACGTCTCAATGGTTTTGACTTTATATTTCTGCCTAAAAGTAATGTAATGCCTTCTTCTAGTGTAACACCTTCCTTGTAAGGAATAAATTCACTTTCAGATGTTGCATTTATGATATTAGATGAGAATGCCAATTTCGAGTAACTTCCACTACGTGTTACATGTCGACACTCGTTTATTGTTGGAATGAGTGCTGAAGAACATACATTAACTGTTGCAGCATGCTCTATAAGTATTAGTATATAGTAGTAAAGTGGAACTCGTTACCGGTTTTCTCTTTTGTTTCAATAATATTGATTATTTATTCGGCATGCCCTCATAAATTTCTGTATTTTCTTGTATTTATCTAATTGAACCTTTAAATAGTTTTTCTTTTATTTTTTTGCTGGTAGGGTTGTTTCGAGGATGGCGTACTGGAATATGCCCTGTAGTCGGATTTTGCTAGCACGAAGCATTAACATTTTATTTTTTTCACCCTCGCCGACGGCGATCTAATCGAGTTTGGTGATAGGATTGTTTCGAGGATGGCATACCGAAATCAACCGATTTCACACAGCGATTCATCCCGCGTGGAAGTTTCTGTATCTTACAAACCGTAGTTGGAAAAACCGTGGATAATTTTACTCAAACGAATTTCTTGTCATCTGGGGAAGTAAGGCGAAATGCAGAGGAAACTCGAAGAATCCGGCGAAGACGATATCTAAATTGTGGCAACCCTTGGAACTTAACACCTTCCAATCGAGACAGTTGTTCTATCGCTGGCTTTTTCGGCGTTGTATATTATAAAGACGTTTGGCAAATCTATTCTGTTTACGGACGAAGTTTGCTTCACAAGGGACAACGGTGTATATAACTCTAAAAATAATCACCTGTGGGTTGACGAGAACTGTCACGCAACATTTATTCGTGCATATAAATATCGTTTTGCGGTAAGTGTATGAGTTGGAGTCATCGTGGAGCACATAATCGGTCTCACATTCTTCCAAACCATTTGAATTGTAAAAATTATGTTATTTTCTTTTACTGTACTACTGGAGCTTTTACACGAAGCGAGAAATCACCGCATTGTTAAATCGAGAATATCATTGGGAGAAGAAGTCCTATTGCGAGACAGAACCGTAGCCGTGGCCTAACTCCGCTAAACTTTTTTGAGGTTAATTAGAAATTGTGTATTTATCAAATCCAATCTTCTTTTGTTTCATTGTTCAATGGTAGGAAACCACTTCGGTTTAAATGTTTTTTTTTGTTAATACTGTAATTCAAATAACTCAGCAGTCTTTTTTGGATAGTTTGGAAAAATGTCCAGGACAAATGTTGTGGCAGGAAGCTTAAGGATTTTAGAAACGTTTTAGTTGCAAAAATTAATCGAGTGGTTACCAAGAAGTCTTGTTTTGAGAACTTAGATCGATTGATCTTTAATTGATTGCTTTAGTGAGTTTTAAATGCCATAAATAGGTAGTTTTGCAGGCTTTTATTCAGACACTTCCAACATTTACAGTTTTCTGGAAAGAATGACATATCCTTGACAAGAGGGAGCATGCAATGCAGAAAATATACGATCTGTTCTTGATAATGCTTTAGTTTTTTCAGGTTGTTCGATTTCCAGTTAGTGAGAGTTGCAGTTTGCAATATTGCATCCTTTATATTAAAAGATAATTTAATATATGTGGATGAAGCCACTAATTAATTTTCTTACACTAAATACACTACTATTTCTTACGTTGCGAGGTTGAATTGTTATCAACTATCGATTATCCATTAAAGAAACCAGGTAAGTTACTTAATTAAACGTAGTCAGTGTTAAAATGTACACTTGACGTTCTTATAATTAATTGCATCTGTGGCTACTTGTACCTATCTTGCATTCCGAGCTGAAAGCTCTTTAAAGTGATTACTATTTGATTCGGTGAGCTTGTGATAAAGGTGACATCGTCTGGGTAACACTTTAAATACAGTAATCCGTCTATAATCACAGGTAACTTTTGTGGTTGAGTTTTCGACGATTAAAAAAAGAACAACAGATAAGGGGCGGTAGGATCGCGTGTGAAAATGAAGAGTATATGAGATATGCAGTGTGAAATGAAGATATTTCGAATGTGGCCGAAGGTTTTTGTTCACCGACCGGTTTTTTAAGGGCACTAGAAACGAAATAGGTGATGATTGCCTAAAATCAGACGTATTATCTGCGCAACGTGGATAGATATATTATTATATACCCGCTCAGCCAGTCTATCATATAAAAAAAGGAAAACTGCTTTCATAGAATCTTGTCTGGGAAGTCAGCTTGAATCGCCTGAATTATTTACTAATTGCAAGTTGTATAGTGCAATAATGTGCAGTAATCGTGTAGATTAAAAATTGAGGGAAGGTATTGTATTGTTTTGTACGAAGGAAGAATTTTATAAACAATTTTTCTAAAATTAACTGATTAATTTTACGGTCGGTAAGATTCGGGAGCGCTCCTAGACGTTTTCGACAATTTAAATTCAAATAAATATCAATTGATGAAATTTTATGAGTTTTAAAACTTGTAAAGATAAATTAACTTGGAATTGTGACATCCAACACAAATAAACTCTACGTTAATATGTACTCTGCGTATTCAGGCCACCACACTTGGTTATGATAGAATTTGAAAGATGGACACACAGCCGAATATATACACAGCCGTGTAAATTATAACATTATAACATACAGAGTATCTCACTGGGAACTGTATCGATCGATATATGGAAGAGTATATGTTGGAAAGTTTTGAAAACTTGGCAGTACACTAAATCCGGCTCGTGCTATCTTTATGTATATTTCAAAAACTCTGACACTTCCGGTATCCATATTTTGATATGAGTTTCATTTGTCTTGTGCGACTTGTGTTTGTCAGAAGTAGCGGTCTTGGATTTTTAAATGGCAACCTAGGTTTACTTTGGTGTTATTTGGTAAGTTATCGATTTAAAATACAATACGACAATATTATATTATTACATTATAAACTTGTTTTTCTTATATAAAGTCACATGTGAAATACGATTTGGTTCCTGTGAAAACAAGCGTGTTTATACCGTCTGTTAAAGAATAAAAGAAGAAGAATAGAACTGTCTGTCATAAGAAGAACATGAATTATATGAGATCGAGTGCATTGCGCAATTGTTGGATTCGGTGACCGCAAAAGGATCCATTCTAACATTTGTCATGTGCCTAACGACAGTTATCCAAACAGATCTCCAAACAGTAGAACTATAGTATTGTGAACAGTCCAACGATTTGATGAGCTAAAAAGTATAAAAAACCGTTCAACTCTTAGAAGACCGAAATCTTGCACATTGAACTATAAGTGTTGCTGGATATGCGTGAAACACCACAAATCTCAATCGGGCAACTTAAAGCAGATCATAATACATCTGAAAGATTCACAAGAAAAATATCAAAGTAGTCTATGTGTCATCTCTGTAAATTATATTTACTTCATGAACTCTTAGAAGATGATTTTGATCGCAGGATGCAATCTACAGAAGTCACGACGGAAAGAATTGAAGCTGATCAAAGTTGTGTAAAAAAACATTGTTTTTTCAGGCGAAGGTACGTTTATGTTTAATGGTTGTGTAAAATCAAATGATACCAAATATAAAGAAGACTAAACCAGCAAGATTGCATTCAATGGCATTTTGGACAGCAAGTTCGTGCATTCTTAAATTTCAATTTCCCAAGGCAGTGGATTGGAGGGAGGGGTCCGATTGAATGGTATTTTTACGTGATTCCCATGGACTTTTTTTTCTGGGGATATTTGAAAAGTGTTGTGTATCACAGTAGGCCAACAGCAGTAGATGAATTAGAAGTTCGAATTAGAATTGCGATTAGAATCATTGGTCACCGCAATTTGAGCGGTTATTATGAATTCAATTATAATTCAATAATAATATTCAATTTTCAATTATTTGTTCTACTCACTCGAAGTATTCTATCCACTTGTCCCATTTTAGAATAAATGATCTTATGATAATGTATTGTATTAATATATCAATTACCTGTCGACCGACATTGAGTTAAACCTGAGTTTCAATTTTAAAAAATTCAAAATGACATGCCTTTGACGAATATAAGTCGAACAATACAAATGAAACTCATGTCCAAATATGGCATTTATGTATAATTTATAATAATAAACCCATCGAACTTCAAATCTAAATATCAAACCGTTTCTACATAGTCCTATTTGGTGCAATCCGATTCGTACCCTATATATTATTAAAGTATATTATATTGTATAGTATTACATTTAATTTTAAGATTTGTTTGATGAAACAACCATATCGCTACTTCTAACGGTATTTGAAATCTTTGGCTTTTTTGGGAATTTTTAACAGATGGATGTGAACTTTAATAAATGTGAAAGTGTTGAACTTGGGAAATTGAAATTTTGCAGAACTATTGACCGTACAGGATAATATTAGGATCTGCATGAATTTTTGAAAATATTATACAATGTGTCCGCCATTGTACCACAATTTCCATATAAAAAAGTATCGGCCAATATATGTGACGGAGTGAAAATTAAGATTGCAGAAACGAATACATTTTCCATACGCTTCACTAAATAGCAGAGACTAGACAGACTCTAGGAGAAACAATAGGCAACATGAACTCATTTTGCTAAGACGTATAAACACGAGTCTGCTTAGTTTCTGCTAATTTCGTGAAGTGCAACTCGTTTCTGCAAGCTTAGAGAAAATATAGCTTATGTAATTTTTAGAAATATCATTTAATTTTGTACATCTAACTTGATCATAACCTTTACGAAAGGATTCACTATTGATGAAATGTGGCTTAGTTTTCAATTATAAACTTTGCCGGCATGTAAAAATTTTACGAACAAAGATTATTTATTGTTGTTTAATATTTATGGAGAATGTAGTAAAGTGATATTAAAAGCTCGCGATACCTTTGTCGGCCGATATCCATAAAGATAAAAGTGTCATCACCAAACACAGTTAAATAGTTTGAAAAACTTCGGATCGGTGAAGGCAAACATCCAAAAACATAGCTCTTACTAATTTATTTTAATATGGTCTCAACAGCACGAATTATATTCGAACAACATTATCTACATAAATGAAGATTAATTTGCAAGAGATGGACCCCAAAACAAACACAATTCTAATTACTGGAGCAATGCAAGTCCTTTTTCCCCAAAATAAGACGACATTTTACATAATTTACATTCTTACAGCTAGATATTCTTTCTTTGGAATAATATTTTGTTACAATACACATTTTCGGAAATATCATGAAAAAGATCAATTCTAAATGCGTAATGAATATGATTTTTTTGTGTGAGAGCAATTCGGTAAGAAAGAGAAAAATAGTCTACATCGATCGATGTAGTTTCCGGATTGACATATACAGACGTTATGTTTCCATCATGCATCTCCGATCGGAGTTCGATATTATTATTATTATTTGCGGTTACTTTCGGTTTAACCGCATGTATAGTATCACAAAAAAAATGAAATCAGGTGCATTATGTATTATTATGCTTATCTGCCAATCACGCTTCCTTACTTTATCGCATCCCTGTATAGAATAATTTAAGGAAGTGAAGGAAAATATTTTTTGTAAATGCAAATAAACGTTAATTACAATTATGCTAATATCAAATATTAGACATTCACTAACCCATAGCCGCGTCCAACGTGAACATGTTGCCGTTTTGCCATGCCCAAGAGCACAGGTCACAAGTAGTAAGTCCATCGGGCGTAGCACTATCGTCTAGGAATAACGGTCGAGGTGGTGGCGGCACAAAGTTTCCTGACCAAAGACCTCCGTCGCTCGCGTCCAGCGCCAGCGCTGATGTGGCGTCTTCCTCAGGTGCACCGCTCCATAAATCGCTGTTGCTCAAATTACTACCGCTAGGCACAACTAGCGATACCTGCAACGAGACGGTTAAGCGTTAATGTACTGTTACGCGTATCAGTCAATCGACTAGTGATTACATTACGACCTGTGTTCGGTCGTATGTTTACAATGACAGCTAGATTTATTGAATTACTCGGATTCTGATTGATTTAACGGTATTATTGAAAATATTTTGACATTCGACGCTTGTAAGGAGATTGTATATCCTAGGATTATAATGGAACATCTTTGTAAATCAGTACAAACATCCATAAAGTAACTTCCACTTCGGGCATTATTAATAAGCTTTATTTGTAGGCCGATAGGAATGTTTTAAAGTTATATGGTAATATCTTCGCGCGTAGCAGGAACAAAGTTTGAAGATTTTGTTATATTTCTTTTATAAGATAATATTTTTAATTACTTGTGCATAAGAGATATTTTGTATTAAAATATTTATTATTGGTAATTTCTCATGTAAATGTGTCTATTTAGAAAGTCTATTAAAATCATTATTATACCTACAGTGTTTATTAATTGTCGAAAGTGCATTGGGAAAAATATATAGTCCTTATATATATATATATATATATATATATACATGTCGTAAAATATGCGACAACACCACAGTTTTTGTTAGAACAATTACATACTTTATTGGATTGGAATGGCCGGCTCTATTTTTTCTTGTACGAGCTGCTGATCATGCGAACATTTTATCGGCAAAACTCTTGAATGTATTTGGAGGAATTATTTGTTTCTTGGCGATTCTAATGTTTGTATCATTCAAGCGAAACAGAAGACTACTTAACTGTTCAATCAGAAGACAAGTATAAAGATAAAAATTGAGACATTTTCATAGCTGAGGGTGTGCTAAACAATTTTTAAAATTTTGCATTTGATGAAATTTGTGACTTTGATGAAAAAGTTCACATTCAAATGAGCAAATATGACATCTTGCGTACAGGACTTACATCTTGGAACAGTTTTTGTGTAATTAAAAAATAGAAAGTCAATAACGCGTACTATAACTAACGAAAGTTTTCATTGGAACATAAAAATGAAATCAGGATGACAATTGAATAACACTACAAAGAAAAGTAAGTAAATATTAAAAGTCTATCTCCAAATTCAATTAACTTTTAATTTATCTATCTTATATTTAACATGGATTTACCGTCAAATTTAGAAAATTGTAGCTTGATAATTCAAGTATTGATTTCCGGTATACACCAACGTATACGTTTCGGTCGGCGTCGGTAAGTAGTGCAGAAGCGTACCAGACCAGTTTCTCTACTTTGCTACGCCTTCCTGTCAAAAGAAAGGGGGGAGATCCGAAGTTACTTTTATGCCATTCTGGTGAGGACTGAGAGAAAAGAACATTTGAGGCCGCTAACCCAGATCTACGACGAAGAAATTTAGATAAATAAGGATAAAAGGGGGACAAAGATGCTTATGTAAAATCTTCCCGAGAATTATCGAAGCAGTAAATGTAGTAAAAATTCTGCAAGGTTCGGCTAAAAAGAATTGTAATAAGGATAATTCGCACGGTGCGTAATGGGTTGCCTAGCTATAAAACAAGTTGGAATCTTTCGGAAGGAAAGGTTTGTAAGATAAACGAAATACAGGATGGCTGTGAAAATTGCACGTAACACCTTGTTGGAAATAGTATCATATAAAGAATACGACGGTCCCGAAATACACGAACTGGTGACCATGCAACTTGTATCCTAAGCAAATTAAAATAATATTTGCATTAGACTAACCCCTGGGGAACGTCCGTGGTAACACTGACAGTGTTCGCGAATAACGGTTTGACTGTTGCTTTACGATGCGGTAAACATTGTTTAAAAAGATAATATATCAAATTTCGAGTACCAATTTGCAATAATCTATGGGATAGGATAAGAAACCAAATCAATTGCTTTAGATGTATTAAAAGATAGACGACCAAAATTGTTTCTAGCGTCTAATTCATAATTCAATAGAACTGAACTGTATTTTTGATATTAATAGTTGGAATAGTTAAAATAATAAACCAGTCCATTGTTAATAACCTTCTCATATATCTTTGCTTGTAGACATGGTAGTTATTAATATCACTAACATCATTTTTGTTGTGAATAAATATTGTTTTTGTAGGCTTCAATAAATACGGAGGATAGGTAAACTGGATTGTCCGTGTGATAGTAACTTTATAATAGAACAGAGAATGTCATCAATGTCAACTGAATGTTTCGATTCCACGTCATATTTTCAATTTTTGGTAAACAGAAAGTAGTAAGCACGTGTAACGAGGACATTGAGGTGATACATCTGAAATGGAACGAAGAAAAGAGAGAATTATTTATTTATCATTACAAACATCTGAAAGAATTCGCAGTAATTTAGATGATGCAAAGGAGTAACAGTTTTAACCGGGTCCGTTATCAGCAATTTGAATTGCGGTTTTACTTAAATTTGGATACTCCTTCTGATAACCAAAGCTAATACCCTCAATTAAAATTAGTTTTTAGAATTCGTTCAATTTTCTTTAAAGACATCGTTATATTTTAATATTTATTCATTGTCAGTTTCGATGCAAAAAGGGTTTCTAATTCATGCTTTTTTGGTAGGAATATCTGAAAAATTTTTTATTTGCTCCATAAGATGTTCTTGAATAAAAGCTGAAAATGTGACGAGTTGCAAATCTTCTTTACAATGGTTTTCTTAAATTTATACGTGTGAGTGAAGTTATCAACGGTTATAACTAACGGACACGCAGAAACTTTCATGTGGGCTAGATTGCTGTGCGAAATCAGTTGTCCGTACGAAACGCCGCGGTAAAATTGTGAACTGTACCAGTACTAACTTTACATCCTTAGAAAAGCTTAAAAATAGTATGTGATTTTCTGATAATCAACGGATTACTATAATCCATATTTTAATTATAATGTTAGGGCTTATCATTTTGCTGCGGTCTGATAAATATAAAACAAATAAAGAAATACTGAATAGTACTGAACCGAAGGCGTGTTTTTGGTTTTTATTGCCTTTAATGTTTCGTGTTCATAAAATATGACTACGGAGAGTATCACAATACACCACTCTTAAAACAATCTTACCAGCAAACTCTATCGACAAGCATTAGGAAATATGAGAACTGAACGGAGATGTTGTTTGAGTACATATAATTTATTTTGTTAAATATCTGCTACGTTTAAAAGATTTTTCGTGTGTTATTAGACAAGATTCAATTCTGTTTAGAAGAAATTCTCTTTTTAGGATACCCAGGACGTTTCCAAGATTTTAGCTATAGATTGCGAGTGCCCAAGGGTAGTCTAACGCAACCTTCTAATGCAGTATCCTTTTTATTGTACAAAGCCTTTATTTCTTTAGGAATAAATTCACTGTCACATGTTTTATTTAGAATATCAAGCATGAATGTTGATTTAGAGTTTAGATTCTTCGTTAGATGCTTTATTTTTAATTTCTTTTCCGTTAAAATGGATGTTGTTAATCGACGTTAATACACTCCGCCAAAAAAGTATCGCATAAACTAAAAAAGGGCATTTATGAACCAAGATATTTTTATACGTTCACAAAAAGTTTGCCTCGCGTATGTGAACTATAAAAACACTAACAAAATCATGGAACATAGCTTTTTTACTTTTTTTTTTCTAAAAGAACACATTTAGAAAAATGCATATGTGTAAGGTTCGTTCAGTTGTTTATTGAAAGTCTTCCTATACGGACAAATTTTAAAGTGCGAAGTCAGAGTTCTGTACCAACGCTTTTAAAACTAAAATGAGCAATTTAACTTCAAAACAAGTGGCTGCTATAGTTGCTTTAATCGAAAATGGACGATCTCAAGCATACGTTGCTAATTTGATGAACATCAATCAGTCAAGTGTTTCTAGAGCCGTAGCCAGATATAGGGAAACAGGCAATTATAGAAGAAGACCTGTACCAGGTCGTCCAAGATGTTCTACTCGCCAAGATGACCGCTATTTACTACTACAAGCATTACGTCGAAGACATGTAACTGCGAGACAATTGCAGAACGACTTGGCTAGAGTCAGAAATACTCGTGTGAGTACTCAAACTATTCGGAATAGGTTACGACAAAGTGGATTAAGAGCTAGAGTAGCTGTAACAGACCCTCGTCTCACTAGGAACCACCGACTGACTCGCTTAAGGTTTGCCAGAGAACATGTAAATTGGAACATTAATGACTGCGCCAATATACTCTTCACAGATGAGTCAAGATTTGGTCTTTACACCTCAGATAGGCGTATCTCAGTGTACAGACGAGACGGTGAGCGCTATTCGCAGTATAATATCAGACCTAGACCTAATTTCGCTGGTGGCTCTATTATGATTTGGGGAGGCATCTGTTTAACAGGTCGTACACAGTTAGTACCAGTAGACAGAAGTACACTGACTGCCCGCAGGTATATAACGGACATTTTAGAAGAACATGTAGTACCATATGCGCCAATTGTAGGAAACGAATTCATGTTAATGCACGATAATGCACGACCACATGTTGCAATAATGCAATGATGTTGGTATTTTGGCCAGTTTTAGATTGGCCTGTGGTAAGTCCGGACATGAACCCTATCGAGTACGTGTGGGACCTCCTTCACAGACGGATACGAATCCAAAATGTTGCCCCAGCGGACCTGCATGGACTAGAAAATGCTCTCCGTGACGAGTGGGAGAATTTGGATCAGGCTTGTATACGGAGGTTAATCGAATCTCTGCCGAACCGTATGCGAGCGGTCATAAGAGCAATAGCAGAGGTGGCAATACTCAGTATTAAAAGCTACTGTTATGACATTTTTCTTTCCAAAATTATAATTTCTTGTTTTAATAAAAATCTCAAGTATGAGTTCTTGTTTTTATTTGGCCTGTATTTTATTTAAACAATCATAGAAATTATATCTTAGAGCGCATTCAAGTATATTTACAACTTTATGCTACAAACAAAGATTATGCGATACTTTTATGATTCAAAACTAAATTATGCGATACTTTTTTGGCGGAGTGTAATTGCAGTATGCTTTTTAGAATGACAATGTTAAGGCACTGGGAATAGTCTCCAGAAAAGCTGACATTTTATTGAAATTAGCCTGACCACAGTACCACGATCTTTTACGATTTTTTAAATTATTATTATATAGAGAAATCTAAAAAATACGGGAAGTTTAATTTTTCGTGACATATAGTTAACATGCAACCATTAAAAAGCTCTTTCAACAGATTTGTCTCTCAAAAAACCTTTAATTCCTTGCATTTTTTTTTTGAGTAGCAAATCGCTTACTCTTCCAACATTTTTTTGTACTACCGTTTATATTGCATTTCTGTGTTCTCCATCTGAACTATTAAGTCTATATAAAGAAGCACCAAGAAGCAGTAGCCTTAATTTTTCACAGCGGTATATAATTAAACAACTAACCAATTTGGCTCAAATGACCAGGAAATTTCCCAATTGAAAATTTATCTTATTCTCCATTTCAAAATTTTTAATGCTAACGGTCACAGAAGCTTTCCGGTGAGTTTTAACTTTCTTTTACCTTCGCCGACGGCGATTCGAGTTTGTTGATAGGGTTGTTTTAAGGATGGCCTACAGAAATATCATCTGTAGCCATAATTTGTGTTTAACAGTAACGAAAAACGCCCTTTACGCACCGTACTATTCACTATTTATATGTATATTTGTCATAACTTTATAATTAAAAAATGGATTGTAGTAATCCGCTGATTGTGCGGGGGAAAATAAAATAACGTTATTTATTTAGAAAAAACAAAAGGTTACCATATTTTATTTATAACCATAGCAAATTAGAGGGTATAAGAAAATGTTTGTGGTCACTTCCAAATTTTGCTGCTGTGCTTATCTGGGGAATACTATTTTTTCAGGAAGGAAAATCGGTCTCGGATATTAAATTTGAAATATAATAAGGTGCCAAAGTAAGATTTTTGTTTGATCGGTCTAAGGGGAGCTCGTTTCAAATTTTCTCGTGCAGTTTAGCTCAGTTTTTTATTTTTTTTTTTGACTCTCTAGTGCCAAGAGCAGCTACAAAAACTGGATTCTGTTATTCAAACCATTTTTTGAGCAGTTCTTGAACCACTTGACGCATGGTTATTGTTTCTAAGCATTTTCTGACGTGTTTTTAAAAACATAATGATAAACCCGTGGGAACCATTTACATGTACAGACTCTTAAAGCGCTTCTGCGCACGTTATGTCGTGTTAAGCAGTCCAAGAACTGCTCGAGAGATGGCTTGGTGAACAGTAACCGTCTTTTCTTGGCACCAAAGATGTAAAGATGGCCAAGAAATGCTTAGCTCCTTATTTCGAACGGACTGCGAGGCAATGGAGAATGATGACGCCGGATAGGCAGAAATATGTCCGCAGGTAGTATTTTTCTCTGCTCACATTACTTTCGTCGTGATGATTTCTATATATCTTCTGATGAGTTTGTAGCTGCAGCTACATGTTTTCATTCATCTGTAATTACAGTTTATCTTTGTACACCTTTGCGTAAGTTATTATTACATTACTACTGAGAGATGCTCATATTGCTTTTAAAGAAATTACATATTGTGATCGACTGCAACTAAAGTATTTATGTGACTTGAACGCTATTGACTTTACTAAACGTGTGAAGCGCAATGGAGCGCCAATATTACAATATAAGATAATTATCTGTATCCCATAATTTCTCACACATTTCCAATAATGATCGAATTACATGACAAATATAAAAATTTTTCCTCAGGTATTAATCAAGGTTTTCTGATTACATAGTGCCAGGAAATCCAACGTAACTAGAAAAAAAAGCACACTTGCGATGTGGAAGCATATAATTTATTATGCTGGTGAGAGTTCATGTAATTATGGATGGGTAGACTCTGATATATCATTTTACCTTACGCAAGAATTACTTCTTTATGTTCATATCTTATACGCGTTAGATCTGTACGTTTATTTTCATTTTTTTTTTCATTCCACATCGACACTCACACGCAAATAAGTTCAAAAATACACTACACCTTTAATTATTATTATCAAATTTAGTAACGTGAATCGAAAACATGTTGGGAAATAGGTAGTATGAATGGTGAAGCACCTGTGTATAATTCATCATTTAAAAAGGACAGGTTTTGATTTCGCATACTTCTTGCTCTACACAATCTTTTACGAACCGTTATAAATATTTGGAAAATTAAGTATATTCATAAGCAAACGACTTATCATTACAAGTTAATAACGTGATTAGTAATAACTCAAGTATCAAATAACATAATAAAGAGAAAACAAGAGAAGTTGTTTAACGGAAAAAGTTCCCATCATAATTACCATTAGAACTGTAATTTTGCTAAAATACCATTACTCAACCTTCAGTTCCATTAAAGAATTAATACGTTTGGGTTAATTGGCGTAACAATAACTTTCCCTCGTTACTTTATAGCATTATTCGACACAAATGTCCATTAAGGTACAGCATCTAATGGTTTAATTACATATCTTCTGTAACTTAAGAGTAAAAGTTTCCAAACTAATGCATCTAAAGTATGATGTTGATATGAAAGGGATATGTTTCCACAAGTGCCTGTACTTACTTCGATAGATGGGTGTGTTTGTAGGTATATATACTCTTGTATACGCCCGGAAACGTAAAACGTGTTATTATTTTTAAGAGGTCGGAAGGTTAACAGCTTTCCTCTACTACAGGCTTATATTAATTCCATTATTTATATCCAGCATGAAATATTAGTATTAATTTAGTTAATAACTGTTTTTGGACGTGGAGCTTAATTGATATAGCATTAACAACAACTTGATAATGCGTTTAACATTAACCTACAATACTCCTAATTAAAAAGAACATGCAATAAGTCATATCGCACGACAAGTGTAAATTTTACTTATACTTTAATTCTCTGTAATTGATTTATTATTCGATATAGTTATTATATGAAGTTCTTTTACTGGAATGCGCTAAATATACCGACATCACAGACTCGGTTTGTTAGCCATATATCAAAAGCTAGGTAGGTTCAGGATTTGTAAAATTGCAAACTTATTTTGCTCGCGGAATTGCACTTTGACTTGGATGGATTTGTACAAAAATGGGAAATACTTCCATTTTTGTACAAATATTATACGGGCTATTTGTACTTATCGGTTAAATATGTTAAACGTCAGACATTAAAATCTACCTGTACGTAATCTTAAATAGAACAATCTGTAGATACTGGAATGTAATGAAATTACATTGTGTGTTGTGCTACAAACAGGAAATTTACTTTAATATTAACGGTTTCTTTTTAGAGGAGCTGGGGACATGAAATTTAGTATCATTTTCGGTCTGTCTTGTATCGCTTTATACCTTAAAAAGAACGTTTTGTACTTTTAATTTTATATTTAATATTAACGGACTTCTATTATATGCTATTATCTTATATTAAGCACTTTCCTTTGGACTAGACTGAGAACATGCTTGTGGTTACACCGAATGTCGGAGATTTATGAAGTATAGATCATTGCTGATGGCCTTCACGTCCTCTCTTTGCGCGATTCGAAGATCGTTTCTAAATCATTGTAATTTTGTTGACCAAATGCTTGCTTGCAATCTGCATCAGTGGTGCCTGTCATTGTTGGGGACCGACGCGTAGGTCTTTTGCATAGAACCAAGATATATTGCTTATTATAATCGTATATGCACATTTAGGGCAGATTTTTAATTCTTTAATTACTTACTTTTTACCAAATCATAGTAGTGGGTGGGGCCACCTTACCTTGAAAATAAATGTGATTCTTAAACGCTTCCAAAATGGAATCTAATAACACAATTGCTTTATATAGATATAATCTGTTTGCTTTATAAAGTCTTTGTAAATGTGTTTGTATTTACGTTTCAATTTCTTAGTTGTTATCAGTATCAGCTGTTACCGTATCAGTTTCAAGGTTTTCTCTCTTTCATTTTATTGCGAATATTTCATCGTTAAAATATCTTAATCAAACGTCAAATAGCACTTTTGTTAATTGCAGTATTTAGATATTTTCAACTAAATAATGCAATAATTATGTCTATCGATCCTCTAGACGGTTACATAGGAGTGAATCACATAAACTTCTTGTTCTAGTTAGTAAACGACAAGTGCGCCTTTAAAAAATAGAATTTTTATCGTGCGTAAATTGAATATCTGCACTTGAATACAATTTTATATTATAAATTCTTAGGGAAGAAATACCGCCGATCACACCAGATGAATACATTGCACATGTACAATTTGTATTCAACTACATGTACTACTAGCCGTGGAAATTGGTGAAAAATTTCGAGAAAATCTAAATCTAATCGGACTGGAATATTAATAATTATTTATTTGGCGTTTGTTCAGTTTATATTCTTTGGATAAGCATTGACTTGCGTCTACCAAGCATTACGAACGTAGGATAGCGGTCTTTGAAATTGCAGTTTACACATACAATACGTAGAAATATTCTACTGTAGATAAGTAGACGTTATATAAATTATGGCTTTGTTTGCGGCGTGAAACAAGTGAAACATGTTCTCAAACTTTTATCAGATTGTTTTAATAAAACACGCAATAGTGGCAACAACAATAGTAGCATGACCGGCATTGGTACATTTGAGTTTAGATCAGTTTTTCTAGTTCTACACTGACGATATTCATGTCAGGTGAAAACCATCCGTTACAAAAAATATGAATTACGAAGGGATTTAAGCCTCCAATCCATTTTGTATGTTTATTCTCTAAGACTACATTTTTTATAACTTCACAGATGATTATATACAAGTGAGGAAACTAAGTTATTTCTTTCTTAAGTTAAGTTCTGGAGACCAAAGATTGATTGGCGTATAATGTAGCTAGTATGGAGTACGTGACACCTTATTCTCATCCATCGTTATACTTAAATCGGTTGATATTAAACTGGCCAACAAATTTCAACTTTTGATTTTGCCATAAAATAATTTATACTAATTTCAATAGAAAGCATATAAACATTTATTTTAATAAAAGCTAGAAGGTCAAGTTAGCACGATTTTTTTTATATTTCAATGAAAAGGTTTTCTAGATTAGATCATAATTTAATGTATATTTCAAATTATCATAATTAGAAATGTGAAGTAATACTGTTCTGTCTCCTATAAACAATATCTACAGCATCTCTTCTTAACATCCAACAGTAATCTGCTAACATAACAGGATTCCATTTCCCCTGAAACGGTTTTTCCATTCCCATGATGTCCCATTGTCTTGGTGGAAACGCTCACCGTGCTCAACGTCGCCCATATTTTCCGGACAAACATCCAAGTGAGAATGTAGAATGTGCACTTTAAGGGACATATTGCAGCCCGCGGCGTGAAATGCTTGTAACGTATTCATTACTAAAGTTTTATAGTTATCAGCTTCTTTGTTTCCCAAGAAATTCGCGAAAACTTGTACCATGGAGAGCCAAGCTGTTTTTTCCTTCGCTGTTCATTTGGTTTCAAAGATTTCATCATTTACTATTTCTCGTATCTGAGGTCCAACAAAAATACCTTCTTTCAGTCTCCCTTGTGTTAATTCTGGAAACTTTTCACGAAAGTATTTAACACCTTCACCTTCGAGATCCAGTGCCTTTACAAAGTTTTTCATGAGCTCAAGTTTCACGTGGAGAGGTGGTATTATGATCTTTTCTTTTTCTACTAGAGGCTTTCTACTCACGACTGTCTTAAAAACGTAAAAAGCAACAGTATTTGGTGTAACTAGATTGCATACTCAAAATAATTGCAATTACTTTAAAATCGGCACAAATATTCCAGGAATAGTCGGTTCAGGTCCGGAATAGCCTAGGAAATGTCGAAGGATAACAAATTTGGCAAATATCGTGGATGAGACACCAATTCGTACCGGCACTAGCCCAGTTTTGCTGTCGCAATTGCCGATAAGCGGATTGGAACATTATTATGATGGCAGAGACTTTTCTTCCCTGCTATGCGACGCTTTTTTCTTTTTAGTTCAGCGTGGAATCGATTTCTTAAATCAACATAGTACTGTCTTTTTCCAAATAATCATTTAATATTATGTCTTGCGAATACCAATGAAATCGTTGGCGTAGTAAATTCATTCGTAATGCGCCTAAATAAATCGAAATATCGCTTTAAAGTTATCATGCGACTTTGCTTTTGACCACTGGTCGGTAGACGCGGCACCCCTCTCGCCGATAGCTTTCTCCTACTCAATTCTTCATGAAAGATGATTTGCACGTTTTCAGTGGTGGTCTTTATTATATTGGCAATCTTTCTAATCTATGCACGGTGTTCTGTTAACACGTTATCATTAACTTTATTGATCATATCTTCCTTAGTTGCCCCAAATCGGCTGCACTTACCAGTATCTAATGATAGTGCTCGAAGACGTGTGGTTCTCACAAATTGTTGTACCTGACTTCATTTGATTTGTCCACGTGTAGTCACTAAATTGATTCTTTTCTGAAGAAATTTATATTGTTTAGTTATCTTGTTAACTACATAAAGAGATATAATAAACAACAAACAAGGGCAGCAAAGAAAGAAGAAAATGGGATATGACGTCAGCCCAGAATGTGGAACTAATTCGTACGCGTAGCCCGACAAAATTTAAAGTAAGTCAAATATTATTTTATATTACGATTTATCCATAGCTACTTAGGTAACATATCAGTTTAACAAAGAAAAGCAACACCTGTTGAACTATTGTAGATAGATATGATATGCAGTTAGTAGAAGTTTTAAGGTGGTTAGTACAAATCAATGAAACATGTATGAGTTCCATTTAAAATACGCAAATTATTTTCTATTGAAGTTTCGTTAATTCTTCGATATTTTATTTAGAACAACAAATACGAGAGCATTGGTTAACTCCGAAAAACAGAAATTTAAAAGAAACTGAAAATTTCTATTAATCACTATTAATGTACCCTTAAAAACCATTCAAAATGCAATGGAGAGCACAAAAATTAACCTAGTTAATACATTTATTTAAATATATGTATTAACTAGGTTAATGTTTAGGGAATTAACTTAATGCGGAAAACTGTTCTGTATAATCAGAAACTTCCAGCAATATGGCTCTGTCCGAAATATTATACATTTGTACTTAATGTATCTACACAGACTATCTAGTGCAACATTTAGGTTGAGTTTTCTGTACTCTAACGCTGTAAATCTTATTGTTATCACTACGTTCATCTGTACAGGTTATACCTGGCGGGAGATCACCTATCAGTTTGAAAACAGGCTTCGTTTTGATATGTGTGTAAGTTGGGAGGTTAATTGTTTATTATAGATTGATAAGAAGGTTGAGGATAAAATAAAGGACAAAAAGGGAGTCCGAGGATATTGCGAACGTGACAGTGTTAAAAACCCGTATATGTCTTTCCTTTTTAACGGCTGTTTCGCCGTAGCCGTGTATGTAATTATGTCATATTTATTTTATAGTAATACCTATCTATAGATCTCTGCAACGGAACGTTCTATGAGGATGATGATATTATATGATGGCGTTAATTGCTTTTGTGTGCCCAGAAATACGGTGTGTTAATCTGCCGCAGATTGTTATAACCCGGACAGATATACAGCGTGATAAAACTTTGGACAACGATGTTATGTTTGTGAGAATAAGAATAACCGCTTATATTTGAGGTTGTATCAGTGATATATCGTAACATGGTTATAACTTATTGTTAGTAGGTTTTAAACAGGCCGTTTCACTTATTATTGGAAGCAGGGGGTACATTTAAATGTGGCAAAGTTGCTAACTTTTGTGCTTGTTATGAACCCGAAGAGAAATGAAACTGTGACAAGTGACAGACAAGTGAGATTAAAAAAAAGCCTCCACTTTAACCACTAACACCTTTATTTGGCCTTTCAGAGAAAAACTAAAAACACATTCTCAATGCCACTTTCGATCTTCTATATAATGATGTGCTCGAAATGTTTATCTGATGTTTCGGTTCTTTCTGTCCATCATTATTTTTTATTTTATAACGGCATCATACTGGAATCTAGAACCGTCAAAAAGAGTCTTCCTCTGATTTCAGCCATATATAATATGTTGACAACAGTTTTCGATATTATGATTCTATTAACGAACGAGGTAAATAACGAACAGATACGTGATATGTTAAGTGTTAACATACGTTAAGTGTTCTCTCTTTTTTTATTTAGCGACTACAGGATATTTACAATTATGTCCAGGACAACAACAACCATGTCAATAGAGATGGCAAAGGCAAGTAGAATTATTCCTTTTTTGCAGCCACTAGATAGACTTGTTTCTATTCGCCTCATTAGAACGGATTCGTGTTGCCTACTGATGTCCCCGAGAATCGACAAAACAGGAGTCTGTCTAGTCTCTGCAAAAAAAATAATAATTCCATCCGCCTTTGTCCTCTCTACGTATCAATAATGATAGCAAGGATTGTGGTGTAGTATGGTAAGCAACACATATGTAAGGTGGTATATGGTGCGGAGGTTACCGATACTTATGTGTGAAGCCGCGTAATGTTTATATTTACAGGAATTCGAATGAGGATTAACGGGATATTTTACAAATGGTAAACTAAATGTGTGTTTTTGCACACAATTTTTAGATAAAGAGTAGTCTCTCAAGATTTACACGTGAAGCGGCATCAGAATTAAATTTGCCGCGGACTCGAGTACGAGAGTTTTATGCATTAAAATAAGTTCAAAACCAAATAACCATTGATGTTAGCTAGAGCCTCATTGTTAAGGACTTAATATGATATTTTGTTTTATTTTATTTAACCATTTTTATTTATTTTGTAAGAGTAATAGTTTGTTTATTCTATTTTATGATAAACTAAATGTTTCATTTGTTTTGCTTTATATAAGTTCATATAATTCGTATTCAGCATCATTTAAATTTAGACGTCTACGCATTCAATGTAAAAATACGTTTAATTTCTTATAAAGTTTGCGAAAAATATTAAATTCGTTAATGTTCTAATTGTCAATGTTCTATCTGTTTGATGTTGCTACTGCTAATGCGCGTATCGGATCGAGTGTTAAGCAGGAATCTCTACCGGTGACGTTCACATACGTACAAAGTATCCACACTTCGTTGGAAGTCGAACGTACGAACTGACACGACTATCTGCCGTCGCCCTTTCGCTTGTGAGTCATGCAGCGCTCAGGCCCGCACTATCGTTGGTTTCTGATTTTTCCGCTTATGCCCGGGGACACCAGCTCGGAGCTGATATTAGAGATATCAGCTCCGAGATATTACAGGTGGTGTATCAAATAAGAACGCGAGCGTCTGGGTAGCCGTGAGTTGTATAGCATCTTTTTGGCGGTAATGATCGGCTATTTGCGGCTGCTGCTGTTATATGCTGTTTATGTATTTGAATTTTTGATATACACGAAAGAGTAGTAACATTTTTATTTCATTTTTGGTCAAGAAAATTGTTTATTTAATAAATATATTTTGTATATCTACGTGCTGTGTTTAATTTCATACAAACAACAACTGATTAAGCGAGTAAACATATAAGAATTGCGTACAACCAATTGGTCCTTTCCCCTCACAAGATAAATACATCGAAGCATACGAGAGGACTGGAGAGTTGCAACTAGTTAGTAGGGGGATTAGAAGGCCATGGATATTTACCAATCCAGGAATATTTAATAAAAAAAGGTACAGAATTTTAGACAAAACGGGCATTCTTTTGTTGATGATTTTTTGCAAAAAAAGGAGCTGTATTTAAATTTAATTTAGTTGACTAAAATTCTTAACTGCCTTTGATATTTTTTTATTTTACGTTTGTTAAAACGTCAATCAAATGCAAATATAAACAAATCACGATTGCTTTATGAAACCACAGGAACTTGTTGCGCTAGAGGAGTAATAGGATTGCCAATCGCGATTGCTTTCTGGTTTATTTTTTAATGGAAGTTGATGTACCAAAAAATATTAAAAAACTTCGAGGTAGACTTCAAAATGCCAATATAATTCGTAAAAGTATCAAACAATCGTCAGTTGGTTCATTGAATGTTGTCGGTTTATTGTTTTGTTTCTTGTCATTTAATTATTTATTAAACATCCTGTTGGTCTTTATTGAAAATTCTGTTAATATAAACATTATGAAAAATGGCAGATGTTCCACTCTCATTAGAATTTTTATCAAGATCTAGAAATATGATACAACGATGTGGCTGTTGTTAAATGTTATTTTTATAACTCCCGGTTATAAAAATAGGCCTAAGAATAGATCGTCCTTTAGAACGAATGGCTTTACCGGACCGACGAAAATCGTCGAAAGAATTAGGTAGTGAGCTGTAGATACGACATGGAATTTTTCTGATCTCAAGTGCGGTAGGAAGGCGACTGAAGACAGCCAATTTACATGGGCGTATAGCGCGAAAGCAATCGTGTTTAACACCAACGCATCGAAAAAAACTTTCGGAATGGGCTAAAAAGTACGAGCATTGGATAGAGGAAGAATGGTCGCGTGTAATCTTTTCTGAGGAGTCTAACCTAGAGGTGTGCTTCTTTTATCTTCCTTTAGGTGTAGTTGTTTATTACACCAAACGTAATTTTGTAAGTGTCTTTTTTATTGCAACTTTTCGGACGACCGGGGTCCAATTTGTGCGCCGAAACCCGGAAAAAAATATCTCAGTACGGTAAGACATGGTGACGCATCATGGTATGGGGCATCAAGTGTTGGCGAAATCTTCCTTGGCGAAGGGCATACGAATAGCAAGCGTTACACCGAGTTGCTACAGGGGATCCTGCAACCGTCCGTGCTAAGATTGTGTGAAAATGAGAATGTCACGGAAAATGGGGTGCGACTGTTGTACTGGCCGGGTCAGTCCCCGGACTTATTACCAGTAGAAAATTTAGAATATATTCTTAAGAGAAACATCGCAAACATGAGTGTGGCTCAAAAGAGCAGCTTCCTCGACAGATCCTTAACGAATGGATCTCAATTTCCAGCGCCGCAATGCCGCAAATTAATTAGTAGTATGCCAAAACTTGTTAAGATCTCTAATAAAAGTAACTGGTGGATCAGTGAATGGTGATGTATTTACTTTATCGCTTTATTGACATATAATTTATTTTTATACATCCGAAGCTGTTTAAACTAAATTTTAAACTATCCTTAAATTGCGATCGAAATTGTGTTTAAAGGATTATTAAAACAATATTTCGTTAGCGCTTTAGGCTAATGGCATTTTTCTTCTAATTGGTTTCAGAACGTGCACGACGTAATTCAATTACCCATTCGAGACACTTCTTTAATGCGTTTCAGCAATTGGATTGTTATACAGTTTTTATGGACCAAGAAATTAGAAAACTCATACACCTGTAGTACTATTTTACAAACTTCGGTTTTTTAAACATAAACTTCAGTAACAACTTCCAAAAACGCATTATATTACTTAGGTTTAATGATTTTATTTACACTAACTTATATGATAGAGTACATTACATTAAAAGCATTGGCCAGTAACGTTTGGAACAGGTATATACGTGATTTGGGCGCTACCTGACCTGAAAAAAAAACAACCCGGTGAAAAGAAGAGAAAGAGATCTAATTAAAATGAAGGATGGACAGTCTAATTATGTCCGTGTTGAAATTAATAACGTGGACGTTACGCAATATATTTTAATAAAGGAAGAAGATGAATGTTGCGCGGCAAGAAGTAAAATGTATGTATATATTAAGCCAATTAGTGTTTTTTACGAATGTTGTTTTTGGGTGATAGAAGAGTTAACTAGATGTTGCTCGTTAACAGTGCTTCTTGGCTAAAATAGCTTCGTATTTTTCTGTAGCAGCTGATGATGCATTAACAAGCTCCAACATGCTTTTTCCTCCTATTTTCATAGACTACTATTTTACAACTGAACAGGTAATGTGCTATACGAGGCAAGAATGAAATAGATGATTCTTCGAAATTAATTATTTGCATTAGCATTTGCGGAATTTGGGAGTGTTTTGAGGACAATCTTTCGGCGATATAAGTTCAAATAGGTTTCAATAAAGAAGAAACTATCCTGATACAACCTCACCTATACCTGATTCAACCCTCACACTTAACTATCATTTCAAATTACTAATAGAATTGAAATGATAAACACGTTCAAAGTAGGAACATAGCTAAACACATGTTACGTGGATGAATATTGGATTCAAAGTTAGAAACTCTTTAGTATCTTCCCATTTCTTTATTTAATGCTGATAGCGATTCTTTTAAATTTTATCTTTATAAAAATACTTAGACAATAAAACTCAATCGGATATAGTTATTTTTATAATTAGCATAGAGTATATGATATAGGGACGCAATTGAAAACTTGATTTTACGCTATAGTGCAAATGTTATTGACGAACGACCAGAGTCTGTTGAAGCTAAACGTGTTCCGGGTTTGAATCGTGTTATGTCGTTGTTAAAATAAAAACTCGATGTTTCGTCCACAATCGTATGAGGCTTCTTCAGGAGAGTGATAGGCAACAGTTAGCGCGGTAACTTAACATGTAAACCACGCTAGAGGCGAAACTAACTGAGCGGGAAGCAGTTGATCACGGTAACTCAGCATATGAACCATGCCAGAGGCGTAAATCAAGTGCTAGTAGTTAGTTTCGCCTCTGGCATGCTTTACACGTTAAGTTATGTTGCTAACCGTTGCCTATCACTCTTCTGAAGAAGCTCCATACGATTGTGGGCGAAACGTCGAGTTTTTATTTTAACAACGACATGACATGGTTCAAACTCGGAACACGTTTAGTTTCAATTATGGTGATTATTGTAGGAAATGACTTACTGAATTGCAGAATTCCTGTTGTTCATTATGTTTATTATAAGATTTGCATTTATTTTAGAACGTACATTTATCTGGCATCAATTGAGAATCAAATAGTTTTGTATATTTTTAAAAATTAGAAAACTTGAAATTGATTAAGAATGTAAATTAGCTCCTGGAATTAGATGCGTACAAGACAGTTTACATAAAAAGCAATAAAATTCTGATGAATAGAGAGAACGGATCATGGTCGTACTCAGTTTTATTTGATTAATTGGGGTAAACCTCGCACATGTTTTATATCTGGGGTACAGTAACAAGAGACTCTATTTGTCTATATTCCGTGTTTTTTCGCATGTATAACACTTTTGCGTTGTTTGTATGGTGTGTGCTTCTTTTTAGAAAAAAAAAATTCACTGCATATGTACACTCCGCCAAAAAAGTATCGCATAATTTAGTTTTGAATCATAAAAGTATCGCATAATCTTTGTTTGTAGCATGAAGTTGTAAATATACTTTAATGCGCTCTAAGATATAATTTCCATGATTGTTTAAATAAAATCCAGGCCAAATAAAAACAAGAACTCATACTTGAGATTTTTATTAAAACAAGAAATTATAATTTTGGAAAGAAAAATGTTATAACAGTAGCTTTTAATACTGAGTATTGCCACCTCTGGCTCTTATGATCGCTCGCATACGGTTTGGCAGAGATTCGATTAACCTCCGTATATAAGCCTGATCAAAATTCTCCCACTCGTCACGGAGAGCATTTTCTAGTCCATGCAGGTCTGCTGGGGCAACATTTTGGGTTCGTATCCGTCTGTGAAGGAGGTCCCACACGTGCTCGATAGGGCTCATGTCCGGACTTACCGCAGGCCAATCTAAAACTGGAATACCAACATCGTTAAGGTATTCCTGAACGATTATGGCAACACGCGGTCGTGCATTATCGTGCATTAACATGAATTCGTTTCCTATAATTGGCGCATATGGTACTACATGTTCTTCTAAAATGTCCGTTATATACCTGTGGGCAGTCAGTGTACCTCTGTCTACTGGTACTAACTCTCTACGACCTGTTAAACAGATGCCTCCCCAAACCATCCACCCCCAACCAACCACCAGCGAAATTAGGTCTAGGTCTGATATTACACTGCGAATAGCGCTCACCGTCTCGTCTGTACACTGAGATACGCCTATCTGAGGTGTAAAGACCAAATCTTGACTCATCTGTGAAGAATATATTGGCCCAGTCATTAATGTTCCAATTTACATGTTCTCTGGCAAACCTTAAGCGAGCCACTCGGTGGTTCCTAGTGAGACGAGAGGCTGTTACAGCTACTCTAGCTCTTAATCCACTCTGTCGTAATCTATTCCGAATAGTTCGAGTACTCACACGAGTATTTCTGACTCTAGCCAAGTCGTTCTGCAATTGTCTCGCAGTTACATGTCTTCGACGTAATGTTTGTAGTAGTAAATAGCGGTCATCTTGGCGAGTAGAACATCTTGGACGACCTGGTGCAGGTCTTCTACTGTAATTGCCTGTTTCCCTATATCTGATTGATGTTCATCAAATTAGCAACGTATGCTTGAGATCGTCCATCTTCGATTAAAGCAACTATAGTAGCCACTTGTTCTGAAGTTGAGTTGCTCATTTTAGTTTTAAAAGCGTTGGTACAGAACTCTGACTTCGCACTTTAAAATTTGTCCGTATAGGAAGACTTTCAATAAACAACTGAACAAACCTTACACATATGCATTTTTCTAAATGTGTTCTTTTAGAAAAAAAAAAAAAGTAAAAAAGCTATGTTCCATGATTTTGTTAGTGTTTTTATAGTTCACATACACGAGGCAAACTTTTTGTGAACGTATAAAAGTATCTTGGTTTATAAATGCGATACTTTTTTGGCGGAGTGTACATATTGCAAATTACTATGCCATCTGAAATGCTTATTTTTAGTTCCGTTTGGAAAAATACCATTGTAAATCTGTAAAATTTAATTATAGGTAGGGTACCTAGATTTATCATACACATATTTTGCTATATTTATTGTGATAAGGATTAGATGTTTTTCTCCGTTCATAGCTGTATTCATTTTGAAGGTTGAGATGTAAGAATTAATTACAAAAAAAAATACAACAGATAATTTTCTTTTATCCCTCCCTTGTTTTTCGGAGAAGCTCATTTAAGATTTCTTCCTGCGATATGCCTTTGTCATTTAAAGAGCACCACTCGTAAATTATTTATAGTCTTCTAATGCGTAACACAATTCCTCAATTTCGTTTTTTGTCCTGCTTTCTTTTCTTTCTTGCGTCGGAATAACGTGACAACGTTAATAAATAAAAGCACCGGTTAGCTATACATAATTCATGGAATTTGGTCGGGTTGGAAGACTCACGCGCATTCATACGCGTCTTCCATTCGGATAGAAACGATGAATTCGGAGTTTAAATAAATGACGTCGAGGTTGTGGATCCGAGGCGGCGTTTTCGCCGTTGGAATAATTGACAGCCCACGAAAATACGGTGGACCTTATCTCGTCTCATTAGGTACGGTCGCGTATCTACCAATACGCATGTCGGTACCTAATCGAATTACAAATCAGATGCAATAATAATAATAATCGTAATAATAATGCGCCGCTACAACAAAAATTCTTCTTCCGATATAAAGAACGAATTTGCATTGGACAACGTACAATTGACCAACAGCGATAATGATGCAACGCGCTAAGTAGATGTATATAATAGGCTATCTTTTAGGTAAGTCCTTGGATATGGAAATCGACGGACTTTTGTCATTATCCGGTTGCATCTCTTAACACGCCCCTAGTTTATTATGGTGGTTCTCAATCGCTTACTTCGATCTCGTGCAGTTACGCTCACATAAATCTAATGAAACTTATCTTTCACATTGTCAACATTTTCTAATAATGCTTAGTACAAATGCTACTTTATTAATCATTTTTTGAAAGACAAATCAGATGTCAAGTATTTTTTTGTACAAATCAGAAAATATAAACAAACTAATACTTAATTCGCCATTCGCATCAATTACTGTCCTTAATCTTCTACGTATAGAATCAACGAGATCCTCATGGTTCTCTATTAGTAAATCTTGTACGTTATGTACGCAATTTTAGTCACTACCATTTCTGAAACTTATTGTAAAATATTAATGTTTTTCCATCGAAGCTACTGATCAACAATATTTGTGCTTGAACAGAACAATAGTTCTACGGATGGCAGCATCATACTTGTATATTGTAATGTTTTCATGGGGACAGTTTTCGACATTTTTCTAAAGAATTAAATTTACGGAAATTAGGGACGTGAATTCAAGTCCCTAGACACTCTCTCGGCAAATTAAAAATTAGCAGATGAATCTTTTAAGGAGGTACAGAGATGTAAAAGAAGTTAACCTACATCTTCGAATTTTCCGCAGCATAAATACTATGTTTATGCGGCTCTAACAAACTCAACTACTTCAATAATATTTGAGTTAACACGCTTTCAAATTTTTGAGTTGGAATACTTAAACAAGCACCGATAACCTTGGAGGATATCGAGATACAGATGCCTGGATGACAGATAGACATAAAGTCACAAATAAAATATGCGTTGGTAATTGTTTTTATCTCATTCTCACTTATGATAAATTTCCCGATTTAAAATATTATTATCAATGCCGAAACCGATGATTTTTGTTGTAGCATGATAGGGGAACGCAACTAAAGTTGCGATTCTGTGCTCGTTGATGATCACGTACAAATACTACAACGTTGAATGATACTGAGAATTTTGATAAAAACATACCAAAAGACTTTAAATTGACGATAATAATTTTATATATGAGTGATGTTTACCCTTTTCCTGCAATTCTCGTCTGCTGGATTATATTGTGTCTATAATTTCAACGCCTCAAAGATATTTGGCTAAAAACAGGATTCTTTTTATAGGAAACGGGCTTTCTACTAATAGATGGACCCTTATTTTCGATAGGTGGGCAATGCGAAATAATTAGAATGGTGACGTTGCGTGCAGTTTGTCATTGGCGTTACGTTTGGTGGCAGGCTAAGTCCCGCATGTGTAAAACTTGCCATGTTGTATTTGTAACTAGAGATGACAAAGGCAGGTGGAATTTTTCTTTTTTTTTGCAGAGACTAGATAGACCCGTGTCTATTCGCTTCATGAGAATGGATTCGTGTTGCCTACTGGTGTTCCCGAGAATCGACAAAACAAAGTCTCTGCAAAGAAGTAATAATTTCACCCGCCATTGTCCTCTCTATCTGTAACATTACAGGATATATTGTATATCACTACGCTTTTGAGTGACACTTATCAATTTTCTTCAATATTCCGTTTTCATTTTAGTTTTCGAGATAATTGAGGTAATTTGAGATTTTTACAAAATTCCGCCGATGAAAATAAAAGTACTTATTGCAGTTTTTAGCAATACAATGAAAAATTGCAGAATCAGCTAAATTCTATAAGATGGCAATTGGTATTGTTGCTAAGCTTTATTCGTATTATTTCGCAATGAGAAAGGTATAAACAAAATCCGCTGTTTTAGGATTGAGAGCTCGAACTAAACGTATTTTAACGGTATTTCCTCATCTCTCACAGTTTTGATTTCTCCAATTCTGTTAACTAGCCTACACTCTAGCAAGTCGTCTGTGTTAAAACTAATCATCGATTATTTTATATCAATGTGACAATTTCAGCTCGTTGATAATTCTTCAAAACTTTCTAATAGGCTAATGGGTTTAAATGTTTAAACTGAACAGTGAAGAGCTGTCTTCGTTTTAATAATACATACTTGCGAAAGAATGAAGTAGATAGCTCTATCATTGATGTTGTTAGATTAACCACAGATACAAGAAGAAAATTTTGTTTTCATTTTGCGTGTTGCTTACTCATATTTTCCACGCCATAGTAAAACCTATATGCATCATCGATAAATGAAGGTTTACGTTCCAATATCTTATTTTAACTCTCAGCAAGAGAATAGTCAATAGATAATTGCATACGTGTCGATAAAATATCAAACGTACTATAATCTTGTATGTGTACATATTGCAAATCTATTTCTTGCTTTAATATTGAAATTAAAATGAATAAAGAAGTTTTTCTTTACTTTTAGCATTTTATTCATGCTGTAACTGATGTGTACTTGTGAATTCTTATTAGTTGTATGGCTACAGAGTTTTATAAAACAAATGAGAGAATGAAAAAAAATAGTCGGAATTATCATATTGACAAATGGCATTAGATATTGATGACATTTTGTTCCAGCTAACATAATTTTATGTGCTAAATAAAGCATTTCTTCGTGTGCCAATCACAAGCCAGAAAATTTTTGGCCTCTCTATCTATCTAACTCTAATAATGAATACAGTGTACACTGTAAAGAGTGATATCTGTTCCTTAGTACAACAAGTTCTATTCCAATGTAATTGAATTACATAAAATCGAGAAAATAATTATATGTTAGAAGGTGGTGTGGACAGTGAATTATTCGAAAGTTGGAACTTGGCTGAAAAAGTAATTAATAGACATGTAATTTTTGGTAGCACAGGTATCGATGGAATTGAAAGACACGAATTATTGCACGATTTTGGTGAAGCTACTAAAGCAATAGATACGGAGTACGAAAGTAATTAAAATAATTTGAAACGTATCACTGCGCTCTGGCAAGATAAAGATGAAAAACTATTTCGTTAATTACTTTAATTTAGATAAAGTTCCGATTAAATTTCGGCGTTGACTGAGAAGGGTGCGATAGCATCGCTAGCAGATACTAGAATGTATGTGCGTGTGCTTTCCTTTTTTTTTTTCTTTAATACATATACATATATGTAGCTGGATGGTACACACTGATTACGAGAACTATAAATTCAATAGATGTCGCTTCTTTCTTCTGCCTTCGACTTTGCTGTTCATTAGCCTATGTATCCTGTGTATTGTGTTGAGCAACGTTTCATCTGTATCCATTTAGTACGTCTATTGTAATTAAATAGTACTGCCATATCAGGTTTATTTAAATTAATAAATTTCAAAGAAATATGATACACACTTTTAAATCTTGGATACATTGTATTATAATATCTTATTGCTTATTGTTGTTGGAATGGTAAGTAAGTACAGACTGCTTCAAATTCAGGGGATACCGTCGGATATTGCCTATTATAAGCAAAACAGAAAATTTATTTCTAATAGATCCGTTATTTTCAAATCTGACCTAATGGAAGCGGTGGCGCTTAGCCAAATTAACAATGAGGTTAAATTAAATTAATTACATTAAAGACATTATGTATATGAGCGTAGAATTCGCAAGAATAAAATTCCCAGGAAGTGGAGTACTAAATTGTTGACATCTAACAGAGTACATCAGAAAATGCTTAGAAACAATAACCGACAAAATAAAAAAGATAATGCTAAAATAGCTTTCTCATGGTATTGATGGAATTACTCATAGCAAACGGACACATATGCGTATGCTACTGATTTTTAAACGACAGGTACGCATTTTTTGGCACTAGAGGGTGCCAAGAAATATCAGAAATATGTCCCTAAGTAGTGTATTTTTTTCTTTCCTTATGTTGCATTAGCCGTGAATAATTTCATGAATACCACGAGGAAGCTATTTTAGCATTTTTCTTTTTGGTTGCTGATACTTATTTTGAAAAAGGTTTTCCTTTTTTAAAATAAGCTTTAAGAAAATATAGCTCCTCGAAATATAGCAACGGTAAAGGGATAATTCTTCTGAATATAATAAAATGTTGGCAACATTAATTAGGTAGACTGTTTAAATGCAGAGAAAATAAGAGAGGAAAGTGCCACTCAAAAAGGGAAAATCCATAATAAACGTAATACTTGCGATTATCGATAATTATACCTAGAAATAGTGCTATGTCTTGTAACTTTGCATATACATGTATACTTTTTATCGATTTCGAATAAGCTTGCGCATAAATAGCAATAAGCAAATGTAAAAAATGAAGAGAATAGAATACAATTGTTTCAAATTACAATGGCGTATTCTAAAGTAAAGGAAGCGAGGTAAGGGGTGCTTGTTTACAACTTCATCAGAAGAAACAATTAACATGACTAGAATTCAACTGTTTGCTTACGCTGACGGCATAGCACTACTTGGTGGAAGCAGGAAGAGTATTGTGAAAAGTGGATTATCCAGGAAAACTAAATAGAGTGGATTAGAAATAAACGTAAAGAAGGCAAATTATGCGGCATGCGCTACAATAAGAACAAGAACAGGATGCAATATCTACATCATATTCTTTGGAAAATAAATACAATATTACATAAGCATAGATTAATAGACAAATGGAACTAAATACGGAGATAACTATGTTTAAATGTTGGAATTCTGTCAAACTTAAACTGTAACAATGCACTAAATAAATCAAGTTATTGGGATATATGAAACAAGAATTGCAAAAAATTTTTATTGTTGAACCCAGCAATCGTGCTCCCTATCTCATATTTGGTATTTAAAAATATTTGCATTAAGTTTCTTTTGGTTATTTTAGTTCAGAAATCATTTCTCCTTCATTGAAGGTATCATGGCTTCTAAACAAAGCAAACAGGAATAGAATACTGAAATGTGCGAAAACAAATTATAATGTTGCTAAATTTTTCGCCCATTTGTTACGCCACACTAATCTGCACAAATAGCAATCTGGTGCAATAGCTGTTGAAGGTTCTTTTATGAAGATTAAAGTATCACATTCAGTTTTTAAGGTTGGGCTGATGTCCTTTAATCGTTTGACCTCTGTGTCGCAGCCGACTTTTCGCTGCTCGATACGTTCATTGGAGTCTGGTCTTTTCAATGATCGACGGCAACTGAACCCTGTGTGGCAGATAGTCTTGTGGTTCGACAAGCCCGTACCTGCTTGGAGATACTTTCCGGGCGATGGTATAGTGAGAGTTGGTCATTGCACACAAACTAGGGAGCCCTTTTAACGAGCTTCCGATTCTGGAACATCTTTAGCTTCTTCAGTTAGTACTCGTTTACAGTGCACCCAGTATGGCAGCACAGGCTGCAGCGTGGTAAGATAAAGGGTGCGTTTACCACGCGGGTAAAGTACAATTTTTAGCAATGACCAGTCTTCGCCTTCAGAATGTTTTCTTTGATTTTCATTACATGGTACATTCAAGTAACCGACGTGCCTTCCGTCAACGACCATTTACAGGAAAAAATCCTGTGAAGACAATAACAACGACGTTATAGGAACGATTTTGTATCGAAACTCGTAGGAAGCTGCTCTATCGTTAAAGAATAATTTTCATTAAAATATTTTAGTAATTTTATTGTAGTAAAGTGTGCTTTAAAAAACATTATAAACTGTATGAAATAAGAAGAAGAACCTGGGGATAGAATTGTCATCGTTTCATGTGTACGATCGCATGTTAACAAACCATTATTTCCAAAATTTAGGGCTTTTATTGTATTGTATGATATTATCTTATTATTAAAATAAATAATAGAAAGCGAGTGAGTTTGTAGGCAAGTAATTATTTATCTGTACAGACGATTTTATTATCGAAGCTAATTTAAGTGCATTGAGCTCAATGTCGCAACAAAAATCAATTTTTCACTTAACGTTTCAAATTCAACATTTTACAATACACTCCCAGAGCATATTTTCGATAAATATTTTTGCAAAGAGTAAAAAGAAGATCTCCAAATACTGTCGCTTTCTTCTCTCTCTCTCTCTCGTAGAACGGCTGTGAATATAGGGCTGTGTTCATCCAGGCATCTTTGGTCGTTTCCCATCTTTCTTTTAGTAGTTGTTTTAACTATCGAGTACGCGATGTTCTTAGACAGCTGCAGATTTGCATGAATAATTCATAAGTTTATTCGGGTTGATTTCTTAACCTTGATGTCCGCCCGATGATTTTCAAGTCCTGGTAGCTAGATCTTTGCATCAGGGTTACTTCTGCATGGTTACCCAGTTTATTTAAGGTGTTCATGCAGGCACAATTTTAATCGTGTGGATACCAGTGTTTTTAACACTGCCTGGTTATTAGAAAAGTTAGCAACGGATGAATAAGTATTGTTCAGCTTGGAATATTGTAGCGTTTTGAGTTAGGTTTAGTGGCCTGACAACTTTTAGTCTAATTCCGTTGATTTCGTTATCGAGCCCAATTTCTGTCTTTAAGTAAGTCTTTAAGTTTGTTTCGAAAAAACTGTATCCTGGCCCTATGATAGCGCTGAGTTTACATGTAATTTGTCCCACCTTGAATTCTCTCAGCAGGTTTTTGCAGTCTACATGACGGAATTAACATTATGGGATTTTATCTCATAATATTAATTCTCTTTGAATGTAGATGTAGTGGTTGTAGGCTAAGCAAGACCTCCATAAAAACCATCGACGTTATTTTCGGAGTCCAGTGAGACAGATAGGTTAGGTCTGATATTCCTCTCTACTTAGGCAATAGCTTATTTACTGACGGTCATATTCTTAAGTATCTTAAGTCCGATGTCTAGATATGGCGTGACTATTTCACAATATATTTATATTTATTCAGTAGTACCAAGCTTGACTAGTTCTCAGTCAATATTTTACGATATTTTGTTGATCAGTCAAGTTACCGTCGTTTGAATGAGGTTCACTAAACATCGGTTTTTAATGGAAAGAAAGCACTATTCAAGCCAAGGAATTATTAAATGTTATGGTGCATCTTTTCCATATTATAAAATAGTTTCTACAGTGTACCCAATATAAACGTGATTGCAATGTACCGATGATGCTGAATGTTCTCGTTGTCTAAATAAGGCAGTAACAGAGGGAAATATTAAAAAAGCGCCTCGTATTGTTGTGGGTGATCTAGAAGTGAGTAAGATAACTGACATCATAAAGACGTCAATAAAGTGTTTGCGAGGACTAACAGAAGCATCCAAAGACACAACGTTCAACCAGTAAAATTATCGCCAGTATTTTTCGAGATGAACACAGCATAATATTTGTCGATTATTTGGAGAAATGAAATCAAAATTGAAGATTCTCATTCATCCATAAAAGCGATGGTTAAATTGGATTCTTTGGATTATGAATTGTTTCCTCATCCGCCATATTCACAAGATTTGACCGCCAGCGGCTATTATTTGTTTTTTAATTTTAAAAATAGCTCAAGGGAAAGAGATTTCACAATTAAGGAAACGGAGGCCTTTTGTATAGTTTGACGAATCGTGTTATTTCAAGGTTGTTAAAACGTTGGAAGATTTTTGGAGGAAGCGCATTTCGCTTCCAGGAAATTATGTCAAAGAATAAAAATGGTATTACATGCAAAAGTTGTTATTTGCGTTGGTACGATGCAGACTTTTGCGTCCACGTGTGTCCGTACGCCCATTCTTCATTTCTTTTACGGAGGGAAAATCTACACCATGTATGTTTGCATAAGTTCAGAAATTTTCATTTCATACTGCAAAAAAACTATCAAATACATAGATCTGTTCTGTTTATTTCGCAGTGGTGACAATAGGAGTGAATTAGAGGGATAAGGGATTTGGTTCGCTGCGAGTTGACCTTATTAAAGACTTTGCTGAAGTATAACAAAAGCTGCTTGTAGTTGCGATTGTCGCAACTTTGTTATACAGTAATGTAAGTTTAAGGTAAATTTGCATTCATTTATTTACAGGCACGGTTGTAATATTGAAAATTATTAATGTGAAACAGTAGTTAAACTAACCAAAGTTCTATACTGTGGGCTAGAACGTGGATATTTGTACACGCCTTCCAGTTATCTCCTCAGACTATCTAAAGCTTTAGATATACGACACGCCTTCGTTGTATTGAAAAATTCACGTCTCTTCATAATCGCCTATAGAGATGTATTCCATGTAGGAGTAAATGTTTTTTTTTGTGCTTCTCTGAAAATAAATATAATACGTGGATGCCTACGTGTTCACCTATGCGCGGTTGTATGCAACGACGTTGAATGGGAACTTCGGGAAAAGGTATAGTAATTATACATTATAAATCATATCCATCGTGATCAATCACGCTTGCCAATGGCAGATAATGACTTAATTTGTCTTTCATATGCCGAATATTTATGTTCGATCAAGCTCATGGACGCAGTTCGAGTTAACAATGGCCGCCTTGTAAATTCGACCCCACTGAGAGCGCGTCGAAGGTACACGGAAAGACGCCCTGTCCGATCGGACACGAGAGAGAACAACATTATTATTTCAGTCTCGTGTACTAATATATCATAATAAGATGTGTGAGGGAGATAAGCCGTGAAAAGGATATTTATATTTTATGAGCATGATTGTGACTCGACATGGGTTAATGTTATATAAAACAGCACCTGATTTTAATACTGATGTTTTATCTTAGACTTCTTGCGAGCCGCACTATTAGTGTACAGTAGAGATCGTTATTGAGTTTTTAGTATGTTACGATTAGTATCTGAATTACTGAATGCAGGTACCTACTGATAATGAAAAAGTTCAGTTTTATTTTAGGGCATGTAATAGGATTGTTATAGAAAAACATTTTAAAAGGCCTCGAATGAGTTTCTACGAGTTAGAATTTCTGTTACTAGAATTATGAAAGAATGTATTGGCGAACTCCACGATGGCGGCCCGAAAAGTGACAACCTCCAAATGAAGATGGTGTTACTTGCCAAAATATTTTGGTAATTTGCTTTTGAAAATTTCAGTCATTTTGGACAGTTGTCTGTCTTAGTCGATATTAATTTTTCTATAAAAATGGGAAAAGTCGAATATTAATTGAATTTTTACATTTGAAATGTAGTGCGTTTACACGAAATTGGCGCTGTTTATTGGGACTCTGCATCATCATTTGTCACGGTGAAATTTCGGGTACTTGAATTGTCAACGATGAACATTCGGAACGGCTAAAAATAGTAACTAGTATTAATAACGTCGAATTAAGGTTAGAAAGATAACGGAGACTCTGGAGATCTCAAACGAACGTATCCGCTGAAAATTTAGGCATGAAAAAGCTAGTCGCGTATTACTCAATTATAACTAAAGACGCTTTGGAACGAACATCTCCATGTCATGTTGAAGCAGCTTAACCGAAGTAAGTCGATTAATAACAGTAGATAGAACTTGGATACACTAGTACACTACTGAAGTAAGACAGAGTCAATTTCGAAGGGTAAATCGACAAAAATCCATAAAAATCGAAAAATGTTCTATCGGGCGGGAAAATGTTGGCGATTGTTTCTTGGGATAGTTGGAGGTAGAGTTGTGTTAATTGGCTATCTTGAAAAAGGAAGAATAATAACGAAGGCATACTACGCATCATTACTTGAGGAGCTCAAGGCATAAATTACTGGAAAACGGCGATCACAAATTAAGGCTCGAGTTGATAGACTACCTATCCTATTCAGCTGTTTTGGACCGTAGTGAGTTTTTCCTGTTTCCAAAGCATCTGAAAGCTTCGTTTGGGGGAGAACACAGATTTTCATTGAAAATGGTGGCTATCATATTCGGATTGGGTATCCATTCCTGTAAAGTTATATTTTTAATTTAAAAAAACCTCTACTGATTAATTGCGTATTGTGGGATGTTGAATACAGAATTCAAACTTGCGATAAAATACATAGAGTGTTATATTTATAATGCTACTGAAAAAGTTTAATTTTAGTCCGATGAAAACCTTAATCACTGAGATAAAAGGAAAAATCTTCAATAGGAATAAGGTAGGTGCGCAACCCTGGATAAATTAAAGATAATTATATATATATTAATAGCTCACTTAAAAAAAAAACCTAAAATCACAGTTTTGATAAAAATAAAATTAGCTGTGATACTTTGGAGAGTTGATTTTATATTTTTATGATGCTTTGTTTGTTTTTTTCTCAAGTTTGTCCATTGTATTTACAAGATAAGCAAAACAATTGATTAAGAACGACCTTTCATAAATAAATAATAAAAAATGATAAATAATATAAATAAAATAAATAATAAGAAATGGTAAATAATATAAATAGAAGGAACATATTATGTGTTATCGTCACGGTAGATAGAATAGATTCGGTAGAACATATATACAGGGTTACCTGTAAATAGCACGTAAGCTACCGAAATCTGAAGACTACCTATCAATGTGTTACTGAAAATTTAAAAAGAAATTTATTTGTAACATATACATTTTGTTCAAATTTTAGGGCCCAAATTGCAGGTAAAGCCGGTCCATATCTTTGTTTCTCCTATATTATACAAATACCGCTGATGAATCAAAGTTAACCCAGATGCAAATAAAAAGCGATAAAGCAATGTAGACGCTATGAATAGTGAATAGTCTATTGAAATGCATTAGTCTGTCGTACAGCTGATGTCGAAGTGTTTATGTGTTTACTTGAATATGCCGATAACCATATGATTTGCGTTCTTAATGTTTAAAGTTAATGCATCCGAAATGTCGGGTTTTGAGTTATTTGTAGTTATACATTCTTTTTCTTTTTATGAAATTTGTGGTGGTCCTAACAAGGACCGATCTAGGCGAAACAGGACAAAATAATTTATTAATGTAAAAAATGTTCGAAATGTCCACCGTGAGCTCTAATACAGGCATCAATTCGGCGACGAAAGTTATTATGCACACGAGTAAAATTTACGTTGAAACCACTCGCAGAAGGCAAGACGGCGAGGATAATCTAATTCCGTTAATCTTTGCACGCGCTGGATGTGATACGGATGAAGTAAATTATTTTTCAAAATTCGATGCACCGTCGTTTGGGACACATTTACTTGCTGGGCTAAAGTTGTAGTACTTATGCTTGGTTCCGCCTCAACGATGTTTAAAATATGCTCTTCTGCTTGCTGAACTCTACGTGATATATGACGGCCACGACCTTCGAAACGTGGAATTACTGATCCTGTTTCTCGAAGTCGATACACGGTTCTCACAATTGTCTCGGATGATGGATGCCGCCGATTGGGAAACCGTTCCGCGTACAAATTTTCTGCCGCAAGACTATTCTGTCCTGTTTCGCCATAAATCAAAATCATATCGGTGTATTCGATATTCGTATAGGATGCCATTGCAATTGCGTGTAATGACGGTGAATGCTATGTGCATACTAAATGGATATCCGAATGCTGCTTCAGCGACTGCCGGAGATTCCCATATGTTAACTAAGACAGAGTCGGACTCGAATAAAGAAAAATCATTTTCTCGTTACTACGTGCACATAGAACCATAATATTTTGTATTTAGGCATTACTCATGCGTTTCTTTCACCTAATTTTTTTTTTTTCGTACTATATCCGAATAAGACTGTATATAAACTGGACATAATATTAAAGTAGAAAACGATGAATAGAGAGAACGGGCCGTTATCGTACTTTATTCTATTTAACCTATTAGGGTAAGGCTTCCACGTATTTATGTTTCGGGTTACAATAGAAGAAACTTTTTCGTGTATCTGTTTGTTTTTCGCAGATACTTGTAAATAATATTTTTTCTCGAAAGTAGGGATAGAACATGCGTGGTAGTTTTAGAAGTTTGCTCATATCCTTTAGTCACCACTTGAGGATGAGAATTATTCGTGTCCTCGAAATGGCCATTCTGGATTAATTAATTAATTAAACTGGTGTGGTGCGGAGGTTGCCGATACTTATATGTTGTTTCCCATAGATTAAGATTAGTATAAATGTTGTTGCCATAAAATCAAACTGTAGCTTTGAACTCTTTTTCAATGTTTACAGTTTTTAATTAATATACATGAACATAGTTTTGTAAAATGCATCATCGCCAGCTTGGTGGTATAATTTACATTTTTATTGTGAGCCCGAACAATGCGCTAATTAAGTTTTGTGTAAGCCCGCATCGGATAAAAACTACGGCGGCACGAAAATAGACGGCTACAGCGATGACGATATCGCAAGCTCAAATAAAGGAAACCATCGCGAGAAAAAGACGAACAACGTCCGCTCGACCATGTATGGACTCTATAGTTGAGAAGTATATTCGTATGGGATAATTATTGGTGCGTCCGAAAGAGAAGAGCATTTTACGAAATAAGTACAAAAAATCTCGAAAATAGCGCTCGCTGAATCAGTTTTTCCCTCTAGAATCACTAGTTTATGCCAAAACACGAAGAATTCCCCTTGAAAAGTTTGTGTAGACAGAACGAGATGGCGAGAGCGAAATCGACACCTATTCATATCCAACCGCCAAGATCATTAACACATCAAAATACATCCGAATGACAGAATGGAGCGGTTGAAATGGGTGCTTTTATCATTTGACGGGTTGAAATTTGATAGTGGCTTACCTGGTATAACACCTGTTAAGCTTTACAATACATTTTGATGGGCATCTCGTGTTTTGGTTAGGCTTCGTCATTTGTATCTTTAATTATTATATGGTGGAATGTGAAGATTATTATGGACATTAAAGGAAGTAGAAGAAACACATTTTTTTCTTGTAGCAGGAAACTATTTATTGATTAGTCGTTTGTATAAAGCAAAATACTGTACTCGTAGATAATGATAGCAATGACTGTGGGGTGGTATAGTAGATACCGAAGTATTGGCATATTTCGCACGACACAAGCTGCTTGATTAATTCGAAACAATTGTTTCGGGACCTACGAATTCCCGAATTTAGGAATTTGTAATAGTATCAGCATTTCTCCAGTATCAACATTTGAACGACTTAAAGTAAGATTTTACGACAACACTTCATTAGCTGTGGATGCAGGTTTGATAGCTGAGCTATCAAGTTCAGCAGTAAAATCGAACCAACAAATTCAGCGAAAATGAACCTAAATATGCAATTGTAAAAGTGAGCGTAATTTTGAAAATATACAATTTTGAAACATGCGATTTTAAAATATATTTACTGCAAATATATATCTTTTTAATGAGGTTACTAACATTCACCATACACAGACACGCATTTCGTCGTACGGCTCGGCAATGTACAAGGGTGGTCCAATAAGTAAAAAAATCAATAAAAAAAGATAAAAAATATAAAAAAGATAACTTTTTTTGTTTTTATTTATTTTTCTACAATAATAAATCTCAACTTTCACGTTCGACGTAAACTTGTTGCACATCTAGCCACTTTTGAAAAGAAAAAGTAGTCGTTGAGGGCCAATTTCGGAGAATTTTAGCAATCGAAACCGCGCAGGTGTACACCGGTGCATCGTTTTGGTGGAAGACGATCTTTCTTTTTTAAGTAAGAACGTTTTTCTCGGTTCTTTCTCTTAACCTCTCCAATAACAACGCATAATACTTCCTAGTTATTGTTTTTTATTCTTGCAAGTAACACATGTAGGTGATTCCGCGCGCATCCCAAAATACCGAGACCATCACCTTGCCCGGCCGATTTCACCGTTTACGCTTTCTTTGGAGCCCGTTTGTCTTCAAAAGCACACTGTTTTGAATGTTCCTTTTTCTCCGGAGTGTAGTTTTGTATTTATCTTTCAACAGTTATGCATCGATGGAGAAACTGGTCGGGATTCCGGCGGAAAAGCGCCGAAACATCTTCGGAGATTGCGTTTATTCTCCACTGAAAACAAACGCGACACCAATCTTGCCGATATTTGCTTCAGAGCCAATTTTTCGTGCAAAATTGAAAACACTGTACCTTGCGATATGCCTGTGGCCTCAGCTATTTCGCACACTTTGATTCGACGATCATTCAAGATTATATTGTAGATTATATCAATCATTTTGGGGGTGGTCACTTCCACTGGACGTCCTGTAGTTTTCTGGATGTACGGCCACGTTTACCCAATAGTTGTTAACACAGAAGTAGACGGGCTATGAATTTCAATCAGCTCAAATTCGATCCTTTTCGGTGTTTTCGATCGAATGAACAGTTAATTATTATGCACCGCGCATAAATAGCTGCTGTACCCGATATACTACGATATTTTTTGAATAAATTATCAGATCTCTAATTTTATATTAGTAATATACCTTTGTGGTAAGGGAATGTATGTAAAATTCATTGATGTTTGCAGATTAGATAACGCTATATTTCTTCACACTGATGTGAAAAGTTGCCATCTATGTAGAAAAGGTTAATGTTTTTACGATTCCATAATTTCTGCTGCCGGCAAGCATAGCATCGTTTGCAAAATGTAAGAAGCTATAAAATCAGAAGTTTTTCTAGGCTGGATGGTGCCGTATGTCGCTGTTGAAGCTTGCCTTCAGTCAGTTGTTAATGTGTACATGTATGTGTGTGCACATGTAGATTTCTTGAAACGATAAGAGAGTGCAATAAATGAACGTGACATTCGGTAAAGGAATAACCGAGAACTTGAAGTAGCTAGGCAAACATGTTCGGATCGTATTTAAGTATGACATTAAATGTAATAGCTGGTAATAACTTTCCATCGCTGCGGTGTATACATACATATTTCTAATACTACTTGGGGCATGATGATCTTTGAAGTTTATACATTGCAATGCATGTATTTTGGAATGAGCTCTTTAATCATGTGGAGTGTGCGCTTATATGTTATTTCAATAGTATGAAACGGATAATTTTGCTAGTTTAATATGTTCATGACTTACAATTAGCAGAAATTTATTTTATGTTTAAAGAATCCGACTGGTTGAATATCTAAACGTTTGAAGTGAAAACATGATATCTAAACAGAATTAGTGCGGTAATAGGAACTACACACTGGGTAATAATAAAAAACGGTGACTATTTAATATTTTACGTTGAACGTTTCTTAGCCTTTTATTAAAATGATTAAATAAAGAAGGAAAAAAAGCTTAACGAAAATGAAGATTATGTAAAATGAAAAAAATTGACATAGAAGGTGTAGTGCCACTTTTTCTTTCGAAGCTTTCTGAAATCATTCCTTCAGGCTGGACCAATGATGAAAATAAATACAATAAATTATTGTCTCAAAGACATTCTCGCGCAGAGATCTACACAACGATCTGTAACGTCTTAAAGCGGAGCTTGCAAAATGTTGGAAGCATACTATCCGTTTCGCGAGAATATGATGTATTGCAGAATACAATAACCTAGTTTGTATTGACGCGTGAGAAAAGGATGTAAAATTACGGTAACCTCACATTCATTCGTTAGTTAATCATAAATGATTAGATGGATTACATTAAATAGGATTTCACATTGTTAACTTTCGCCAGGTTCAAATATCCTAATAAGTACGAATGTAGAAAGTTATGTATTTTAAGAATATGAGAGGTATCCATAGTTTATCGCTGTAGAACTTGATCTTATACCACACGATGTAGAAATATACAGGGTGTTTAAGAAAAAAGGACTTACTATTTTGATAATATGTCGAATTACAGCCGATGTAAATATTTCTTGTTTTTGCAGCATGTCCGTCATTCTCTATTCAGTCCGATCGATGTTGAAAAACCCATTTTGTTACAGTGTGAATCAAACTTTGAATGTCGCTTATTGGCTATTGCCCGTAAGACGCCATAAGCTGATGAGGAGCAGAGAGAATGTCATCGTGAGTCGCTCGTCGTTTTTAGTGTTTAGCCACATTTCAGTTAATAAATAGTTAGAAAAGTTGACTGCTCGTGTATCACTGTTATACAGATAAAATACCATCGGGTACAGTCCACTCTATCGAAATACATTTAGTTAAATCAATGAAATTATAGTTGATCCAACTACAATATTTGTTTGAATATAAACAAACAAGGATTTTAGGTAGATTAATCGAACATCATGTTCATTCGACCAAAATATAATTAGACTAAAAAAGTAAATAGCATTTTTTTTAACAAAACCAATTTAGTTATTTCAACAATGCTGGTTTTTTAGTTAAAAGAAGTTAAAGTGACCGACAGTTGCAGAGATAAAGTGCTCAAAATTCAAAGTAGTCTTCAAAATTAAAAAAAAAAACGCCCCTTTCGATTTAAAGCTAGCGACTTCCGCTGTAACCGGAAGTGTAATATTAATGAAAATATTTTATTATAATTAGGATATTTTGGCCAATTATAGTTTTCTAAAATAAGTCTCTATAAGTTCTAAAATAAGTTCTGTAGAGTTAGAATTAATTTTATATACTTTAATTTAATTTTAATTTTAATTTTAATTTAATTAAAATGCTGGTAGATTTCGATCTGTTTGTACTGCTACAGTAGAAGCAGGCGTTTTAAGAAGTGTTCAAGTAAGTCCATGCATCTCTGCTCAGTGCGTTTTGTTACTTCTTTATTGGGAAAACTGAACAAAAATAGTAGTACATCAACAATTATACAACGAGCCCGACACTGCTCTCTTAACCTAACTACTCCAGGAGATGGCGCTAGTGTACAATTCCTTTAACTGATACAAGTGCTGCTCTAGTTTGGAGGATTTTGCGCTAGCAACAGCTGTATTCTTACCACTTTCAACGATATCAAGCATTTACCGTTCTTGACTACGTTTCGCAAAGGGTATTTTGTTAAATGATGCAAAAACGTGCAGAAAATCCGATCTTTTATATTGATGTTCAATTGAAACGCAAGGCTTCATTATTTGTAACAGAAAACAACTAATTTAATTGCTTGGCCATGTAAACCACGTAATTCTAATCCTCTTGATTTCCGTGCTTAGGGTTATTTAATGTCGTTAGGCCAGGGACAAATACAAAACGCAAGACATTGGAAAAAGTCATTATTTTGTACGAAAATTTCGAGCATTTCTGCAAATGGAAGGAGGTCGTATTGACCATTTACTTTAACTATCACTTGTTGAGTTGTTAATTGTGGTGTATATGTTTTCCTAATAATCAACACTACTGTTTGTATCTTTGAATCTACTGGTTTTGGGACGTAGGTTTACTAAGGCTTTTCTTGTTTATCCAAATGAAAACTATAAGTGGATAAAATATCTAAATATCTTTTTTTTAACACACTATATATATATATATATATATTCCTTCCACATTATAATGGTGTAAGAAATATATAAATAGTTACACATGATTAATGATTCGTAAGAAAAAATTTTAGCAACCGCAAAATAATTTCTTGTAATATATTCGGCAGATCGTTATAAATAAGCTCTAACCAAAAGTAGATTTACATAGCCAGAGGTCAAGCCAAGAATATGGCACAATATTTACTCCTCTGTTGGCAGTAAATATCTAGGTTTTTTTTTCTATATGTGTAAGCGTAGGACGCAGGTATTCATAACAAAAATTTCAAGAAACCTGGCAGTCGATTCCCGGTACACCAATAATTACTTAATTATACGAATGTCCATCTACCTTTCGTTATTTCTACACATATAACCATACTCATGTTTGAGGTTATACATGAACATTTCTTAATTGCTTAATTAAAATTTACACACGTCAAGCTGCATAAAAATCTAATAAGCTTCGATGGTTTATAATAGTTGTTTGAGAGCATAAATTTACACGTGAGTTGATTGATCGATAATTCGAATTTATCGAATTCGATAATAGACTTTATGACTTTATTTTGTTCGTAGTATTCGTGTTCGTATTTGTAGTTTGTCGATTTTCACTTATCTTATAGTACACAAAAGGGCTATTTTATATTTAAAAACTTATTACCTTTTTCATAAATCTCATTCTTATTTCACATATTTCTTAACGGATTAATTTTATATTTCTATCGATATACATATTATTATTATATAACTATATTATTATCACAAAATGTGCTATTATTAAAGAAAATATATTTTAATATCAGGAATTCTTAAATATTTTTTACATGCCTTTCCATTTTTATAGCTTCCATAGCTTCGTAGAGATCGGTATGTTCCATCTTAGAAATTTTTGTTGACGAAAAAATTCACAGGGGCTCCTTCCCGTAAAAATCGTTTAAAAAAAGCTAAAATTGTGACATTTTGTATCCTATGAGTTTTGAGGTGGGGCACATTTTTGGCGATTATGAACGTATAACATTATATACAGTATGTCCCCCTAGTGTGTAGGCGGGAACGAATTCCTTCCCTGGAGAAAAACTTTGGAAATAAATATTTAGAAATAAGTTCTATGTAACATCAAATTATAAGGTGTTTCCGCTATCCATAATACAAGTTTTATTGTTTAAACGAAATTACTACAGGTGTTAGTGTACACCTGTAGGTATATTACTACATTTTTGAATGCCTTTCTTCAATTCATGTCAAGTTTCTGTCTAGATTAGTTTTCGTCTAGATTAGAAAATTTGTTTGAGATTTTTGCGAAATTGTGCTATTTATTTAACGCTCCATATCTTACTAACGTCTTAAATTTTTTACTATGAATTGTATATCGCGAAGAAATTTTTTTTAATCTATTCACAGAGATCCAATATTTAAAGGTTTGCAATTTAAGATGTTTTCTTTCCTTGTTTGGAACTAGTTCAACAAAAATCTAAAGATTGATTTCCATAACCGCTATGTCTCCATGAAATTGTTGATTTACATGATAGAAAACGCTGTCGAATATATGACTATGTATTCGTTCTCAATAAGAGATATTACTTTTTCATGGTTTTTTAACAAATATAATTAAAGTATTTAATACGCATGAAATTGTAATAAACCTAAATCTCTATGATTTTTAAAAGTGCTCCGCCTAAAAACTTATACCGGGTTCATAAAAATATTTAGATATTATTTGAATAGTGGCTAAGTATATCAAAAAGTGATTTAAAATAAAAAGAGCAAAAAATATTGGATGGTACAAAAGCAAACTTAGACGATAGGCAGTTAACCTGTACGAAAATGAGTCTTGTGCGCTTCTTGTCTTCGTCGCTTGCCAGCCGTCCAAGTATACTTTACATAAGCCATTAACAGTATTAATAACGGGCAAGATTGCAAACTGTGTTCGCATATTGAATAACATTTAACCATTAATAAAGCATACCACATGGTAGGTACTACCGTATCATTTTTATCTACCTTATAAAAAAGGTATAAAGTTATGAAAATATAATTTGTTATTTCTCTAGTTTATGTTGCACCTGCATACTGCCGCACAGCGGCAGTCTTCGTTGCTTTGGTAATTCATGGCATTACGAATCACTGAACTAAGACATTTTTTTATCATTTTCTTTACCGGTGCTTTTTAAATAACCGTATTTGAATTAATGGTAGTGAAATATCTACTATTGGTTCTATGTAAAAAATAAAAGATAAAAAGACAAAATAAATTAAATTCATGTCAGAAGCTGCGTTTTTGTCAAATTTAAAACGAACTTAAATTACAATTCTACGTGGTTCTCCACTCTTTAATTCCGTTAACTTGGGTCAAGTTATTTGCCACATTTTTTTTAGTGGGCAAGGCAGCAATGGAAAATAACTAGCTGTTTTCTATTTACAACAGTATAGCTTATTGACGAATAACTGTGGTCCTGGAGTTACGAGTTAAATGTGAATAGTAAATTTTTCATATTATTAACATTTGAAAAGCAACATTTTTTTTCATTGTGAAATCAAAAATTTGCATAGTTGATTCTATGGAAACTGCCAGTTCCTGCCACTTTAGGTTATAAGGAATACATTCAATGAAGGCTCTACCTACAAAAAAATTGGAAATTTACTTTTCGTGCGGTTTCAATTGCATCTTTTGTAAGAAAAAAACAAAAACACCAAATAATGGGGTGAAGTGCATTGCATGTTTCTCGATGAATTTTATTAGGTTTTGAGGTTGAGTTTAAAGTAACGTTTGTTAGGGTGTGAAGTGAGTTCGTAGAAAAACGTCAAAACTACAAAATGTTTTAATCTAACAAAAAATTACAAAATAAGCGCTTATCATACGGCCCTGATCTAGCGCAAATCAACAATCAATAAACGAAATTATATTTTTAATGGCAATTTCTGACATCAATTTCATCCATCTTGTTTTGTCATTTAAAGAATTTATTGAATGAATATTAAGTGGCTCTTATATGCTATATGTTTTCTAATGAGGCCAAATGAAACAAGGATTATTGATACGCACGGCTTTGAAATGATATTCTTACGAGATGCACGCATCCATATAATTGGTATGTTTTATTGTTTAGATATGTATGTACATATGTATATGTTTCCGTTGTAAGCAGTTTGTATCTATTTCTCGAAAAAGTTTGTTTAATGAATAACTAATTCATGTTACTAATCTGGCATCCTACGCATTGCAATATTATCTAGTATTATTAAATTAGTAAAATGTGAATTAGTAAATGAAAAGACTGAAAAAGTATTACATCACATACAAAGAAGGAACAGAATTTGATTTTAGGTAAAACTCGGATTTTCTACAAACGTTTCTAATATCAATATCCTATTTGTTTATAGTGCGCTATATTGGGTAATTTTTTAACTTGAAACTTTTAAATATCTCGAAAGTAAGCACTTCGAGAAAAAATGTCCAGAAGTAACATATAATCGTTCTTTGGAGGAAATACATTAGTGCTAAAATTAATCCCCCTCTCTCCCTCCTAATAAGTGGGATGAGGGGTAATTTTGAAATCTTAAATAGAAACCTCTAAATTTTATTGTTTATTCAGATTTTATGAAAAAAATATATATAATATATAAAGATCTGTCTGGATGACTTCCTTCGATTCATAATAGATGACGCTGCAATCGACGAAACTCAATTTGTTTCAATTTCTCATTTTGAGAATTTTTTTTGGCAAGGTGCCTAATCTATGCGAATCCCTTCGCCTCTCACTTATTAGAATGCTTGGTTTACATGAGTGCCCTCAACTTCAACTTCAATGTACTTATTAATCCGCATTTTAAATGATACGACTGCGAACAATGTCTTCTTGAATTTCAGTACAAGTATTTTTGATTCGCGAAATTATATTCTCACATGTTGTGCATTTGTTCGAAAACTTTTATTTGAGATAATCTCACAAAAAGAAATCTAGCTAATTATTCCATTCTCCATATTAACGGTCCAAGGATGCTGATGTTCAAGATGGCGAAACTAGTGCTGATTTTTAATACTCCACTATGTGTCTACGTGCTTAGTGACGAAACTTACCCGATTTTGGAAATAAATTCCGTGAAGATCTTGATGATAAAGACATATGATACAAACGATACTCCTGGCGTTTTCAAAATCCGGAATTGTCACATACATTAGTTTCATCATTTTTTCCAGTTACTGTTGTTCAACGAGTTTCTTTTTTCGGTTGAACATTTCCATCAGTAGCGAATTGTTTGACAGTACAGTAAACATGTGAATTGACAGCATTACCAAAGTTTCTGTTAGCTATTATATAAACAACTACCGTTCCATTTTTTCCTTATACAGCTATAAATACTCCATTCTGAAGTAAGTTATATTAACGGCCTAATGGAAGTAGTTTTTCTAGTTTCCGAAATAATCTTTGAACTCAGTTTCTCAAACATCTTTCCTTTTTTATACATTTATTTTCAGTTTCTATAACTACAATAAGATGGAACGGAAGAGAAAATGTGGCATTTTCTTGTTGCAAAATCCTATGCATAGGTTCTTAGTACGATAAATTGTAACAAATTGAGTTTGGTAGATAACAGCGCCATTTTTCATTAATCCAAAAAACACCTACACTTTTTTGTTATAGAATCCGAATACTTAATAAAATATAGGGGCTACCATTTAAGATTTTACTTCCCATCTGTACCACTAATGTAGTTCTTCCGCAGAATGATTAAATTTTAATTACGGCTTTTTTTAACGAACTGCTTATTTTTTGAATTATTTAAAAGTTTAAAGTTAAAAAAATCGCACAGCGGAATTAACGTTATAAATAAATAATTCACGGCGGAATTCATACTATTATCAATAGTTTTAATAAATTTTAGCGTGACAGAAAACTACACAAGATACCTATGATTTGTTTGCAGAGTTATGTATATATATTTTTCAAAAACAAACCGATTATGATATTGCTGAGCCAACCACGCTTTATCAATACAACGGGTGAATTAACATTGATCACATTTACTACGTTAATGAATATCGTAAATTTTACGGATACCTTTTCGATTATCTTTTGATGTAAATATCGGGATGTTTAATAAGAGAGGTTGAGCCAAGATCGTTTTGAATTTTGCCGTTCTTGTTTGCTACATTTGCTCTATTTTTTTATTAATTATTTGTATTTCACAATTAAATACAGTAACGCTGTTATTGATATAATCCATAGTATGCTATCCAACACTATTTCGTTATTTAATAAGTTTTTTTGATTGTTTTCCTTAGATACTGTCAAATGAGTGCTATTGCCAACTGAATTAACTATCTACAAGTTTAGAATGATATTTTACATTACCTTTTTCAGACAGTAGTTCAACTAACGATTTTAAATGTGTCCAACAAGCATTGAACTAAGGAAGGCCATAACTGCAAGAATCTATTGTGACATAATCCGGCTTATGTATATGTACTTGCAGTTTAGTTTTTTACGAATTCGAGGGTGTAATTAGCTAGAAATTGATGGTATGCTGTTCTTCTCATAGGAACTTACTGCACGTACTTTGTTAAGTACGTCAAGTTTGTAGCGTTGTTGTATCATTGTATCATAATTAATTTGAAAAAAGTGCATTATATCTTTCTAGTGAAGATTTTATACTTCCGTTAAGTGATTCCAGTCTATTGTTAGTTGTATCAAAGCTAATTGCTAAAAATTTGAATTCATCTTGCCAGTATCTCTCGAAATATTCAATAACTGAAACTTAATGCTTTCTTAATAAAAGTTCATACAAAGCGTTGTTTCCCAAAAAAAAAGATATTTTTCTAAAAATTTCTATCGGTCATTATTGACTATATTTTCATCCACCTGGAATTGCTGTCTTTAAAGATAAAGAGAAAAACTATTTCATGTTTTTCTATGTTATTTGTTTTAACTATGTTTTTTGTTTTAACTATTCCCAGAGTGACAGTTTTTAGGAAACCCATCTCTGTCTTCATCAATAATTATTAATACTGGCGTTCTAACATCTGATACCAATACTGTAATGTTACAAATGAATGTATAATCAGCCTTAACTGTCGTACAGACATCTTGTGTCTAGTTATAGCTCCAGTAAAGAGGTGGTTATTTGGACAATTCAAATTAGAATTTAAAATTGTGTTAATATGAATTAATATGAAGTAACTGAGTTTCGACTGAACACATAAACATAGTTTTTATGAAGTTGGAAGATTAAGGTTTGTTGTCATTTACATCCTTACATCTTATTAAAGATTTCATACAAACAACAAAATTTCAACATTTGCTCTATTTTTCCCACGAAAAGCATTGCAATATAATATATATAAAATAATACATAATTTTTTTTGGATTAGTCCTTGTTGGGGCGAGTGATTAGATAGTTGCAACGACAATTAGAATTAAATTAATTTAGCCAGGAAATACAAAACACGTAGTCAGAGCAGCACACTATTTTTGATGGGTTCGGTATAATTTTGAGTTACCATACGCATGTTTGGGACTAATTACTGTTACCACTATCGAGATGGTGTTAGTAACAGAGCTATTGAACACAACGCACTAAAAGACTCCTGAGATTATGGTAAGCTTTAAAGCTAATAAATCCCGTCGGACCGTTCTCGCACGTAATAAAAATCCACATCCTCACAGTGTAGTAGGCATCATATATTATGTAAGACTTCTTACGAGATTTTGATTTTCGTTAAGTAATTTTATTGTCATTTTGACAATTGTTGAAAACATATTCGATCTTTGTGGCTATTTAATGATACGCTATTTATTTTAATTCCATTTAAATATTGTTGGGAATTATCTGACTGTACGATAGGCCACCAAGGCAAATTTTGTTTTTAGATATTTTTTCCATGAAATATATGAAAATATGTGAAGGTTTAGTGACAATTCCTAAATAATGCTCTCTAATAAAAACAAAATATGATTAGTAATAATTATTATTTTTTTCAACATGTTGGCAAGTAATATTATTTTTTGAATAACCATCAGTGATCCGGTTACTACTTTTTTTATAATGAGTGCGATTAGTAATGATAGATAAATTTCATTGTTGTAAACACGTTCAACGGTAAAATTGTTATTGTAATGTTTAAGACAAAGTTAAATTATTCGGCGTAATGCTAAGGTACAATCAAATAGTCGATTGGGCCCATGCCGAAACCTATTATTTTAACCATTCCGCAGCGAGGGAGGAGCTTCGACAAGTTGACCTTGAGCTGCCATCGAAAGAGAAGATGTCTTCATCGACGTGTGTATTTCCGAATCGTTTGGCGCGTCGCCGCGCTGTTGACCAGAACAAACCAACACCATAAACGATCGGCGATTTAGTGCTGTGTGGTGTAAATACTCATTTGTTCACGGTTTTCTTGGTCGTGGCCTTAGCCGTTTTTGAATTGATTGCCAATGCAGATACAAACGGAAACAGCAAAACCGCAACAATCTAGATGCGAAAATTTAAATAAGTATAAAATTTACAATGTAAATATCCGTCCACGTTCGGTTGACTTCGTAATAAGCTACTACACACTGCTTGTTGTATGTAATTAAGATGTTAGTTAAGTCAGGTATTTTCTCATATAACAGGTAGCTTAATGATACGGTACAGGTTGCCGAAATTTTTGCTGTTTTAATATCATATTAAATTAAATGAATTCGAAGAAAAATAAAATCTGCAGGAATATAAAAACAGTATAATGTCTTGATTAAAACACATGATTTTACTGACTTAATTAAGAAACGCCGTTCTTTTCGCTTGTTGATTTACTTTACACTTTCCTTTTTGTTTTTCTTCTCCCGCTTATAGCATATATAATATGGTTAGTTAAAGCGTACTACTTGCATTTCTGCATGAGCCTGTGACGTTTTTGTAATTTTTATTATAACTGCTACAGACCTGTACGTTTCAAGAAAATCATAATCTACAACTCTGAGGTATCTACCATATAGTTTTCAGTTTGTTTTGGCAATTACTTCTTACCATTGGTATTGTAGGTATGAAAAAGTGTTTTAAATAAAAGTTGTATTATTTTACCTCTGGCGATTAAAGAATGCCAGAATCACAGGCGGGAGAACGTCCCAGTTAAATATATACTTGGATTTTTTTAATAGGTCATTTTCTATATTTTTCTCTATTTGGATAGCCCTTTATCTATAATTCCAAACATGTAGATGGGGTCACAGCATACCAAAGTTCCAAATATCTGCTACTTTTTTTTTATAACATCTTAGAATTATTTGTATTTATGCAGCACGTTCCAAAACCATTTTTTTTAATGGGACAACGTATATATTGATTCAATATCTTACTTGTTGTCCCTATATGCTCAATATCTGGTTTCATTACGCGGTACTGGGTATTTGAAAAGCTATGACAAATTTTAAACGTTTTCATACTATCACGGGTTTAGGAATACATTCTTACTTTGATGTTAACTGTGATTTGTTTCCACGAGTGTCGCATTTGTATAGGGTGGGCCAAATTCGATATTTTTAATAAGAAACTTATATTACTAAAGGAATTAGACAAAAACTGACCCAAGCTTCTGGGGCTCGATTTTAAAGAGAAATCGATTGCTGAAATCCCTATTTTTGTATTTTGGTTAATATAAGAGATACAAAGCGTTCTCTTAAAATGTGCAATTTTGAAAAACTCCTGTAACTTTTTTATTTGTGAAAATACTTGATTTATATAAAAACTATATTAGGGCGCTTCTTGATGTAGAATACTATGCACTAACTCTTTCTTTTTTAAAAATCATCATTTTTTGAGATATTATCAGGACTTTGTGTGTTTTTTATATGGAACACCCTGTATATTTTTACACTTTTGAAAAGCATATAAAATTACCTTTAGAATGATATAACACTTGATATTTTATTTAAACAGCTTTTAAATTATTTGCTTTTTTTCATTTGAAATTATTTTAAGATGGCTATGGATGGTAACTAACCAATACACGTATTTATTTTATATTGTCTAAATGTTCCTAAATGCCAGTTTTCATTAATATTACTGGTGTTTTCATTATCTAAGAATTCAAAAATCTATGAAAACTATGAAAAATACGATATGTTAAAATGTTTTATAGAAGCAGGTTAAAATGAGGAAGCTACATGTAACATTTATTATGGGCGATATCTTGAAAGACAACAACCGTCCAGAGACATTTTCTCAAGGTTAAATAAAAATTTAATAGATTTTGGATCCTTTCAAAAGTAAAGGCCTAAAATTATGTGGCTCAAAATAGAGACAAAAAAAAATGAGGAAATTGCTGTTTTAGGGAAAACTGTAAATAACCCGACATATTATATATATTAAATCTGAAAGACACTTGCAAATTTTGCGACAATTTATTGAACCTTTCGTAGACGAAATACCTTTAAATCAATCGGAATTCGTTTAATTCGATAATAATTGGATCGAGAGTCAAGAACCGATACATTGGCCGGCAAGGTCACCTGCTTTAACCCCATTGGATGTTTTTCCTTTGGGGGAGAGTTAAAAAAAAAGTTCCCTCAATTCAAGACAGGAATTAGAAGATGCAGTTTTGCAGGCGTTCGACTCTCTATGTTTACAACAGAACGGCGGACAATTCGAACACTTGCTATAATGTATAATGTTTATTCGTTTTTAGTGACAAAGGTGCATTCTGTAAATATTTTGTTTAAATATGTCGGTAAGAATTTTAGAAAGTAACTTATTTTAGTTCTAGTCATGATTAATTTCAAATTTTCAATACATCCTGAATTTTTACGAATATCAGTACCCTTATCAGTAATGCTATTTATTAATGGTTTCCCTAGTTTAGTTTGTTTGAATTGTTATTTATAACATTTAATATTAAAACAATTTTTTTCTGCCTTGTCGAAATCTTTTATTTGCTTATTTATGACCATCATACAGCCATCTTAAAATGATGCGAAAGGAAGAAAACCAAATAATTTAAGAACTGTTTAAAAAAATATCAAGTGTGTTACATTATTCTAATGGAAATTTTATATGCTTTTCAAAATTGTAAAAATGTATAGGGTGTTCCATATAAAAAGAAACACAGGTCTTGATAATGTCTCAAAAAATATGTGTTAAAAAAAATAGAGCATAGAATTCTGCGTCAAGAAGCGTATATAGTTTTTATATAAATCAAGTATTTCCACAAATAAAAAAGTTACAAAGGTCTTAAAAAATTGCACATTTTAAGAAAACGCTCTGTATCTCTTATATTAAGGAAGATATAAAAATAGGGATTTCATTAATTGATTTCGCTTTAAAATCGAGCTCCAGAAGCTTGGGTCAGTTTTTGTCTAATTCCTTCAGAAATATTAAGTTCCTTATTAAAAGAATCGAGTTTAGCCTACCCTGTATAGGGTAAGTTAATCCCCTACACCTAAACACAATAGTTGAGATATTTTAAATTATTACAAAAAAATTCAGATTTATAAAATTTATTTCAATATATCATTTTATTCTGTTAACATTTGTTCCCTTTAACTTTTAAAATAGCGAACTGTTGAACACATAGTTGATAAAAATAAATCGTTCGACGTATCAATCTTTCAAAAAAGGAAATATTCTGTTGATGAATTATCCGATATGATTTGAGTTCTGGGTGAATCTGAAAAGTTCTTATTTGCAAAAAGAATTTACCAAGAGAGATATCCTGAACGAAGACAACTTGACAGGAAAGCGTTTGAAAGGTTAGTGGAGCGTTTTAGTCGTACAGGTTTAGTAGTGCGATAAAATAAAAAATGCTGCTACAAGAAAGTCGTTTCAGAAAACCACATATTAGCCAACGTGAAATTTCCCCTCAACAAAATTCAGTTGCTTCAGAAATTACTCTAAGATTGTCTTTCCCGTAGAATTGCTTTTTGTGAACGGACTCAACAATATGCTCAGGAACAATTCTTCTATTTTGTTCTATTCTGAGACGAAGCAACATTTCACAAAAATACAATGGTAAACAGATATACCTTTCATTACTATTCTATAGAAAGCCCCTAGTATGGAAAGTAAAAGTCGAATGTTTGGGGCAATTTGTCGGAAATTAAGTTATTAGGACACAGTTTTTTTTTTTTTTTGAAGGACTTAGGAATTAGTTACCATTATTATATATTTCTTAAAATATGTCTTTTAAATATTCTTCAACTAGTGTTAGTATTTATAAGATGCGATGAAGCTCTAGTACTGCACATTGCATTCTTTGATAACCACTTGCATTATCAGTTCGCTCACCAGGTTTGATAAAAATAGACTTCTTTATGTGGGGTTATATAAAAAACCGAATGTATCGAAACCCTTCAACAATGCCAGATGAAAGGAAGGAGAGAAGGGAAGCATTTGATAGTGTTCATATGGACATATTAAGGAATGTAAAGCGTTCCAGAAACGCTTACAATGTTGTTGGCGGACGTTTTCAACATTATACATTTTGTGGTAAAATTAATGGTATTGAAATAAAAATAAAAAGTTAATTAGAGCAAACATTTCACGGATAACTTGTTTCTATAAATCCCAATTTTTCTAGTTATATGAATATCCTCTTCACTATTGAATCTATGTATAGGAAAACTTATTATTATAAATGAAAGTATGCACTGTACCACTTTTATGTTTGACATAATATACATGTGTGTCCATAAAAAAAATAGAAAATAGTTAATGTCCATTTTGATTTGCCCCGTATAATATGTCAACCTATACAATTAAACATACATACAAATAAACATAAATGTGCCTATACAATTTTAAATAAATAGCATAACAAATAAATAAATGTTTATTATAAAGTTTTTCGATATCATTCTTAATGGCAGATACATCGAGCTTTGCTGTAGTATTGCGCCACTCCGCGGCATCTATTTACTTTTAGTCGAGGGAATTTTTACCAATTATTAAGAAATAAGTTGCGGCCGTTTTGTAAAATGTGGTTTTATGTAATGCTTGCTCTCCTACAGATGCCCATCGATAAGAATGTCCAAGAGATGCACGACGTACGAAATTCCAAGACTTTAAATAATACATGAGTATCGGCAACCGTTCCACCACACACGTTTAATTAATCAGATAATAATTAATCCGACACGGCCCTTTCGAGGACACGAATGCCCTCATCATTAACCGGTGACCGAATGATGTGAGAAAACTTCTAAAACTAACACGTATGTTGTATTCCTACTTTTGAGAAAAATATAAATACTAGCAATAATAAGATAATTTTTTTATTGGCTTTCGAAAGTTTTTTTCGAAAATTTTAAATGGCATCCTCCTAAAAACATTACATCGTTGGATAGCTGAATTTCCAAGTTTTGCGTTGGTATCAAAGAAACAACATACTTCATAACAACATTTTTAAAAAAGAAAAGGTTGTTATGCTAATTTGTCTGAAAACGGCCTTTTCTAAAATCAAGCTTGTAAAACAAAAGAAATGCAATTGTCAGAACAAGCAGTAAAAATAAAAATAAATTGACAGAAGAAACATTGTTGTTTAGTGAACGTTGCGAAAATATTGGGAACTCAAGAAGAAATGGCTGACATGGTCTTTATTTTTGAAGAATATTACAAGAATTGTTTGTTAGTGTCACAAGTATATGTTGAGAGATATTCTGGCAGCTATCCTGGCGCATTTCAAATAGTGTTGGATAAATTTACAACTACTAGGACTATTCAACGAGCAAAGAGAGTTAGAACGAAGCCAGCTTTTACCGAAAATAATGAATAGCAAGTTTTGAAGGCGGCTGTTAAAAATCGTTATCCAGCATTTAGTTTAGGTAGCTAGATTTACCTACCTTCTTATTCGCATTTTTTATAAGTATTAGAAATGCTTGTTAATGTGAGATGTAACAGTGTCTTTGAGGGTGCTCTTTCGATGTTAACTAACCATTCTTGCGACATTGCTGAATTGAAAACCACATTATTGTTTTTTTTGTTGTTGTTGTTGTTTTATCATGACATTTTTGATTTCGACCTTTTTCGAAATCAAGAAACTATGCTCTGAGTGTGAGGAAAAAATGTTATAACAGTAAAACCGCCGAAGATAGGTGTACGCCTTATTAAATAAAAAAATAATTAATTTTCGAGACTTTATTTTTTATACATACAAGAGATGGTAATTTCCCGTGGTTATTCAGTAACATAGAGATAATTTATCGAGATCGGTTCATAATCTACAAAAATCTTAAAAACTTTTTTGTATCTAGCGTAGGAATGGCACCGTTTGCCATAGTATATCATTGCATACCGACTCCCGTCTTATGTAAGAGCCCATTCGTTACCTACGTCGATGGTGTGCACCCGAATTTGCCCATTCTCGTGATTACCAACTGATTTTTACGAAACTCCAAAAGATTGGAACAAGTGCAGTGCCGTAGAAAGTTGACATACGTTTATTATTTTATTTTACTGTCGTTTTATACATTGATAAGATACACACGGTTTATTACTAACTGTCTATACAACATTATATTAAAATTACACATTTTCTGTAATACTATAAAGCATTTAACAATTTCATTTTGATATGAAGAAACCAATATATGGAAATATAGCTTTTTTCGAAAAACGTCCGGAAATATTGGCATTTATGACAAATTTTTTGATCAGTAGTAGCCAGGTTATGCAAAAGTAGCTGTAACATCAACAGACCACCACATTTCTGAAATTTCATTCTTTCCAATACATCAGCTCACAGACAAATAGAGTGATTAATTACTATAGTTATCAATTGCTGCTTTCTAAAAATTTTAAATTTAAACTGTATCTTTTGTTCGTTTTCGGGTTGTAAATATATACTAGCAACCAGTATTTATTAATGTGTTCGTGAGCAGCTAGTAAATTAGCGACTGAGACTTTTACGCGACGATGGGATGTTGAGTTGCATTCGGACGTATGGCATGTTAGTCCGTGGGTGTTTCGTGAAATGTAAAGGCAACTCTTCATTAACGCTTAATTGCCGGCACTGAAATCTAAAAGCTTACACAATGCGACTTAATTAAGATATCGCCGCGATCTCGAGAAAAATTCCTGGAATCGAACATTATTAAATTTACACCCATCAAGGGAACATACGTGTGCGACAAGTCTATTAGTTTCTTCGTCTTAATTTTTTTTGCATATCTTGTTGAGCTCTGGTTGGTTTTTGTATACATATAATATCTTATAAGCTCTTTACAATTCGATACGAGAGATGTATATCTTTGTTATTTTTCGATACCTGTGCTTTTGGTATTTGTAAACGTTATTGAGTACTCATTTTCAGTGTAGTTAATATAGGTATGAGTATTGTCATACTCACATACCGAATCCGCTATTTTTAGTTGAGGGCAAAAATGCGTTTACTTCTACCCCCAACCAGGTTTCCCGAATGTATATGCAACTTGTACTGTGATTGGTTGAAATGCTTGCGCAATTTGGTAATTTGTAGATGCGAATTACAGGAGGAAACTTGTTAACATGAGATCTGCACACATTGTTGGGGAGATCTAGTGCAGTCTGCGGATATACTCAAATATTCCCCTGGTAGTATAATGGCCTTTACAGAAGACTGCTAAGTGGAACTGAGGTCCAAGGGACGAGGAGCATTAAGTCCAGGTTTCTTGGTTGGGTTTCCGATTTCAACCCGGAAACCCAAATTCTTTGTTCTTAAAACTTTAATCGTTTTTCACTCCTTAGTGATATTTTCCGTGCACTGAAAAACATAAATTTTTCTTTATTAGTTTTTCGCAAGTGATTCGCAAGTATCCTATCAAAGAACTGAAAATAAAATTTAGAATGATAAAAATTAATTTCGTTAGTGAATATTATAAAATATTATTTTTTTCGGAACGGAATTCAAAAATAAAGGTGCTATTATTTACTTCATGAACGATATTTTTCTTTGCTTGCTTTTCTATGAATCAATCATCATAGTCCAATTCTTTTGTTGCTCTAACGCATCAAGAAGAACGCATCATTCAGTTCTTCTCTTATACATTCTTTCTTTTTTCTTATCGATTTTCTTCACATCTAGAACTTCTCTGTGTAATTTCCTCTTGCCCGTAATCTTCGTTCTTGTTTATCTATTAATATCCAATTCTCTCCTCCATACAAAAGTATTGGCAAATAGACAGTGCTATAGATAGATATTTTTGTTCTTCTACATATTGGTCTATGTCCAAGGAGTTTATTAATTTTTTAATGAGCAGTAAACCCTGCTTGTTGCCTCTTTCTATCTTAGTAAAGATCTGTCATAACGAGCTGTAGTTGCATATATTCGACGATAAACCTTTTTATTTTCTGTTTCAGTTCTGTTACATCTTCGTCCATAACACAAATAAATAATAGTACACCATTTTGTTTCACTCCCTCCGTTGTAGTGATATTTTCCGATAGTCAAACCTTTAATAGTTTGAATTAATTAGAATTTTCTGTATCTTAGTAATTAATTAATAGCAATGGAGCAAATCGATAGTATCGATTAACAAATAGGGAAAAATAATAACCAGAATGAGAAACGGCATCATGAAACATATATTACATTGACATTCACTTGTATCGTTAGTTTTAACGTTATTATAGCGAACTGTCAGTTTTCGACAGATTATTTCGTAACAAGGTTGTATATTTACTTCAGCGAACTGATCGGTATATTCATGCGTACAGTTCCTTTAATATTTCGATTTAAATAAATAGCGGTTAATTGTCTGGAACTGTAATCTGTTAAAGATACGTTTATATATCTGAAATAATTTAAAGTAATTTTTGTAAATATTCGTTCGCTCAGAAATTTCGTAGGTGTACGTATATATGTATGTACATATATGCCGTGTTCAATTATAAGAAAATAAAAAGTTGATGAGTTGGTTTTGTAATGTAGTATATCTTTAGAGACGAAAGCAGAATAAAAAGGAATAAAAGAGAAAGATAGATGGAAAAATGAATATCAGCAAGACGTTGTCGACGGATAGAGAAAGACAAAAGGATGAAATAATGACGGTTGGTAGCGGAGGCGCTGAGAACTCCGGCAATATTTATTTAGCCGGACAATAGATATCTTCTGTTTTTCAACAAAGATAGTGCACAATCACGGTCCATTGTCGCTAGATGAATACAACTGCTTATGGAATACCTTTCCTCTCTCCATTGTGTTTGGCGAGCTGAATAAAAATCGACTCTTCTACGCGCAACGCGGATGAGAAATGCGAAGGCAGTGGTGGTACGAAAATTTTTCCAGAACAAATTATTCGCTTTAATTAAATATTAGTGCAACAGAAATAAGGGACAATAAAATTACAGTAATATATGTATTTGTCGTCCTGATACAATATATTTCCGTGTTTCCCAAAATGTGTAAACAAATGGTGATAAGTGGTGTAAGAGTTAGTGCTGTCTTATATGTCCAAGGTGTTTAGTTATGTTATGATGTGTATCCCTTTAACCGATATTTACTGTATTTATTTATTTATTTATATATACTGTACACTAGGGCATAACCGTCATGTCGGCTGCAAGCCATAATCTATCACGGCTGGACATTCGGTTATATTAGACTGAGTTTTTTTTTCCCGTTTTAAACCGTTCAGCTTGTTTATGATTTTATTGAAGATAAGTTTTTATTTTTGAAAGCATAAGAAATTCTTCCTTCAATGCCAAATTTTTACAAATATCTAGTTATTTACAGTTCACTTTGTCCTAAAATGCTAATGTATCAATTATCACAATTAGCTACAGGTAGCAGTTTTAATAGTAGGTAAATTACAATGATATTGCAAAAGATAATCTAAAATATTCAAATCTAAAGTTAGGCACTTACAGACAACTCCACTTTAAAGTTTTGGGCTTTAATAAATGATTTTCGGCTTTAAAAAATAATAAATTCTATATAAATCATTAATAATAAGGGCATTAAGACCAAAAAATTCGATACATACATATTGTAATGTTTTAAAATTTAGATGAATGAGATACGAGATGGTATGAGAAGTTCCAGAAATGCAGCAATAAATGAAATTGTAAAGTATCAAGATGTTATTTATCCTCTCTATAGCTCTCTCGCCACGAAAGGAATGCATTCTGAAGGTTTTGTTTCGTTAACATGTTCAACACGGTCTTGAATTTAGCACGCGGCGATATATGATGAGGAGCGAGGTGTCTCCTTTTCATACTCTCCCTTAGCTACGTTAGGTCTCCACAATATAACTCCACATCACTCGTCTAACCAGGAGGTAGGAACTCATTGTGGGTAATTCCATCAATATCGAATTAATAGATCTGTAAGCACTACATGTCACTTTTGACTTGATGACTTTCTTTCGGTCGAGGTGAAGGTGGACTCCTTCAATACAACTCTTGTTTCAGGATATACTAATATATCTAGCCTGTCATTGCAAAGAAAATCTGATTCAGTTGGAAGATTAATTTTCCGTAGACATACACGCAACTCTATTTCTCTTCGTCGCTTAACAGTGGCGGGATGAACAAATTGCAACGCTTTTTATGTTTAATTCTTCCAATAAAATCCGTTGACTTGCGCCGTATGTTATGATGTATCCACAATGTCACAAATGTCTAGGATGGTTTGCCTATAATCATTCACAACTGCATTCCGAATAGCAATAACATATGCTGACGTAATATCTATTACTCATTCTATCACTTATTACAGCGAAATTTTGAGCAGTAAAAGTACTAGCTTCGTTGACGATGAACTTTCCAGATAGTCAAAAAGTGCAACCATTATGGATAACTCCAGAAGAGTTCACTAGCTGGTACAAAATGATCGTCGAATCAAGGTTAAAGCTACAATACAAGGTTAAAGAAACAATGCGTATTTGATGTCATGCCTGTTTATTTAGGACCAAAGATGCTAAAAACAAAGTTTGGCTCACCAAGACAACCCACCATCTTATACTTCGGTGGTCGTTATAGCAAAAATTCACGAATTAGAGTTTGATTTGATATGTGACTCACACTCAAAGTTTTTTTCGGTGAACGAGATTTTCATTGAATGAAGAGGCCCATAACACTCGTAAACGTTTATTTTGTAGTACTAGATGCTAACTAATATTTGAATAGGTTAAGATTATTGGAACATTGATGTTAAAAGACTTACAAGGAGACTATATTGAGACAAAATTAAATTTCCCAAAAAATACTTTTTAGACTACCTTCATATCATCGTTGTATACCATAGGGAATTTGACGTTTTATTAAGTACCGGGATAATTTGAAAAATCAAGATATTCTTTATACGTTTAGCGAATGAAATTGTTTTAAATTTCAATGTCAAGGACGGTAAGGATGTGTGATGAAGATGAATTATGAATTCGTTTCCTTGGGACCATCGTTGGGTGTGGATACGGTCGCTGATTAAAGTAGAAGAGGACCGAAAAGAGAAAAGATGTAGAGTCGAGACAAGTCTAAAAAAGAGAGAAAAAAAGTAGAAGAGGCGGTGGCAGACCATACGTTTTTGTCGTATCGCTAACATTGACTTATATCAGCATATTTTTTATCAACGTCAAGAATTCAGGTTAGTTTCCACTTCTCAGATTTAATACCAATAAAACGTCATTAGTTGATATTTATTTTTTCAATCCGCCGTGAGTATCTAAAAACACTTGCAGACCTTATAATCAGTAAAATTAATTGATTAATTTAGAAAAACCAATTTCGTTTGGTTCAAATTTAAATAGTTTAGACTACTGCTTAAGAAGGTTCTGAGTTAATGGATATTAATTAAGTAATATTATTTAGGGCACCAAATATATATTTCCACCGATGAAATTGTGCTGAAATAGATTGTCCATGCCAAAAAAAACATGAAATTACTCGCTTATCTCTTATATGTGCTATATGTATTATAAAGGATTGTGGTTATTATGTCAATATGTATGTTGGATCTTTTAATGTATGTAAACAAAAATGCAACGATATACAACAATCTATCGTTACAAAAAAAAAAAACTACACCTGCAAGTTATAATCAAAGGAAACTGCGTCTATTTTAAGTAATTTTCTTTTTCATTCCGCTTTTGTCAAGGTTAAAACACATTCTTATACGACGTTAATTCTTCAGTTGCACAGTTAACAAAAAGCTACGTTTAAATTGCACTAAATTATATGTGTGCGAGTAGATGATTTGCGTTCTTCGTCATCAAATTAGCTTGTAATTATGTAGTATGTTCATACTTACATATAGACTTTTGCAGATTTTTCCAATTGAATTTAGTAAACTTTATGTTTGTTTGTAGCGTGTTTAAAATAAATAAATAAAATTGTCTGCTATTGATGCTCAAAATGAAGATGATTAAATATACGATTCAGGTTTTTGTATGTTCATGGCTTGAAGAAGGGAATTATATGTAACTTTGGTTATGAATAAAAAGTTGCGAATAGAAGGTAGTGCGTTTTATAATTATAGCAGAAAATGCTTACGGAGTCTCGCATCGGTTATCGTTGTGAGATTATCTTCACTAATCAAGTAAATTGGAGCTTTCTACATAGTAGAGTTATCCGCATGCATGAAAAATTATACAAGATTTCTCCAAGCTATGATGAAGCATTAACTGTATCTTCAGCTTACGTATTTATTGTTGAAAAATCTCCAAAAAACACCGAAAAAGATGTGGTGCTTGATACAGTGTGTGTTTGTATCTAATCATTGGTCGTTTGCAAATGATTGTTGTTGAAAATGAGAAAAATGATTCACTTCTGAGATTAAAACCTTTACGTTTTTGTAATAAAAATTACATATTTATACAATCATAAAATTTTGCAACATATTCCATTTTCCAAGAAAACCTTGACAAAAAAAATATGTTTGTGGTAAACAAATATATCACTTTTGCAATTTACATAATACATCAAATTCTTCTAGAGAGTACACATGCAGTTATGAGCAATGTGCTTTATACCTTTAATAACTATTCTTATTGCTTTAATATATACCAGCGGGCGATATGGAGTTTTGACGTCGCAATAAAGACTTAATTGTTGTAGTAGAAGCTCTAAAGTGAATCAAGATTGAATAAGGCATGCCAACGTTAAATATTAAAAGCCTTCTAGTTGCTTTTTTTTATTTTGATTTTCAATATCAGGTTGTATGCTTGTATGTAAGTAGTTCTTTATTTTAAGAATGCAATGGTTCTTAGAAGGATTTCTTAAATATTTTCGTATACAGGGCAAGGTTTCATTTAGCCAACAAATTTATTTGCAACTACTTTTAGAATAAAGATTTATACATTTACCTTGCAGCCATTTCAATTTAATTGATTTGATACATATAAACTAAACTATAGATAGCCTCGTAATATTTCAGAAACTATATTGTAATACTTATTGGAATAAAAAAAAATTGAATATTTTAAAGTTTGTAGTTAGTTTTAGTTTAGGCAGAGTAACTAGTTTAATGAACCAATTGGTTTATTAAACTAGTTACTCTGCCTTTGTGCGTCTTTCACTTTGTTTCACTAGTACGCTAATATGTTTTCTGCGAATATGTTGCTTTGAAATACTTACGTTTGTGTATAATATATATTAGGAACATCTCATGGAAACTTCTTACCTGACATGTTTCTTTCTAGATGTGTTTATAGAATAAATTAAATATTGTAACTTTTACCATCCCTTAATTTTTTATACTCGAACATAAACATAACCAACTCGATAAAGTGGAAGTAAAATAATGTATTGCACGTTTATGTATTCAAAGATATAATGATTCACCCGTCCTGACTCTGTATGTATTTCCCGTGTATCTCGTGTATTTTCAACATTTCTTCATTAATTTTATGAAAATTACCTACAGCAGTCTTTACGAGTGGTGCAGTATGAGTGAAAAGGTTATAATAACCTCTGGAGATTTAAATCTGTAAATGGTGTGTGTAATGCTTCATGTTTTTCTCTAGTTTTTCTTATTTTATTTTTCACTGTATATTTGTCAGCGTATTCCTTTAATAGTTTGTTGTGCAGTTTAGTATAATAATTCATATTCAGCTGATCGCTCTATTTGATTGGCTTTGACTGCTCTGAGTAGCTCTAGTTATGTTATGTATAGTTATAAAATCTGTAAATTACTACCTTTTCAGGCTTTATGATATTGCAGCGAAACAACAAATTCATAAAATCAAACGAACGCAGCGTTGTGGTTTTACGATGATTCCACACTTAATGTTAATGAATTTAACGGGAAAAAATTTTACTGACCTGAGAGAAGAATAAAGTAATGAATTATATATATGTTATATTTTATAATACAATAACACTTCACTATTACCCTTATTTCTCTACAATCTTAGAAATGTAATATTAGCGTCCATTAACCTTATCTTACTTCTTGCTTTGAAGTATATCCTTTAGAGCAAACAGTTTCAGCGTTCAAGTGTGGTACTGTTCGAAAACGCGATTTAACCATGGCTTCCCGATCTATTTGTTTTACAAGTTTTACAGAAATATTTTCTAGTCAGTCAAAAGCGTTAATGTAAGCATTAGAATAACAATATTCCGGTATATACTTACGTTTTTGACTTTACAACACTTAATTTGTTCTTATCGTTTGCTAAATTAGGAAATTGCCATTCTCCATGAATTGTAATGAACAAACATTGTCAGGGGAAGGTTCGCTAATTGAACATTATTATCATACTAACTCCGATATTTCCAAGTTTGCGTAAGTTTCAAGAATTACTGAAGACTTTATTAAAGGAAAATTTGTTACTAAATTCTAGTTCTAGTATATATAATTCATTATTAAATTTTCTCAGGTAAAAAGATTTTCATTGCTTTTACAGACAAAGATGTGTGTTGGATTTTGCATGGTGGCATATTCGTTAAACAGGTGATTAGAAGGTATTCAATGTTTCAGAAGTAACATTCAATTTACAGGTTTATGTTTAAAACATGCAAATGTTCAAATTAGAATAGATAATTGGTGTTTTAAAACAGTTGCGCATGCCTTTTATGGAAATTAGATTTTTTAAGAATCTTATAGAAGCATTTGTTTCAAGACTAGCCTATAACAATAAACATACCATAAAAATGCGTTAAATAATATATTACTGTTTTATGGACGATAATTCCCTATAATTATTTAATTTCGTAGACGCCCAAATAAAACTTGTTATCTATTGTTTACTAAACCGCGTTTATTGTATTTAATGACTTCACTTCATCCGTAATTAACTTTCCTTTGATCACGAGAAAATTGTTGCGTGTACGTAATTGTATGGCGCGACAAAAAAAACTAGTATCATGAAGTGTATAAAACCATTATTCGACGCAATAAAACGATTATATAAATTGCGGAATAACATACTGCAACATTGGATACTACCATAAAATGTACTCTATCGTATTTTTCCTTTTTTCAGTTTGAATGGATATTGTACTTTGGATGTTTCTTAAATTACCTATTCTTGCTGCCCACGAGTTTGAAGTTCAACAATTCAACGATATGGCACACAGTGTATTACAAAAATAACATGCTTAGAGAGAAATGTTGATCAGTGACTTAGACGTGTAGATAGTGTAAACAAGTGGGCAAATATAGGCACTTTTAGCAGAATTAAAGATGTATATTTAAATACATAGGTATTGGTTTTGAATTAATCGCGATTTTTAAACTTTCAATTGTACAATGGTCTGAAATTTAATTTATTGAACTGTTGTATTTCTAATTTCTGAAGTTATGTACGTACACACAAGTTTAAATGACGTTAGTCTATATGCATAATGAATGAAATGAATTCGATAAAATGCAAGTAACCTTTTTTGACAAAAATGCTTGAACATGTCAATTTATATTTTTGATTTTTTTTTCTACTATTACAATTAATGCAAATTCCGGTTTCGGAGGTTTAGGAGTGGTAATAACTAGAGCTCCCCAACTGCGTGGCGCACCATAGGCGTCGATAAGAAACATAAGTAAAGTACATAAAAACAAAAGAAATAAAGAATTTTAAAACGCTTACTTTTGTAATTAGCCGTATCCAATATAGTGGGTGTTAATACACAAGGAAAATAGTATTAGTCAGCACACGAGGAGGTAGGCACATTAAAACTGTTACCGTAAGCGCAATCCGATTTCTCAAACATCTGAAGCATTAGGAATGTTTCCACAGTCGTTTCTTTCAAGGATGTTCGTCGTTCTGAAAAAATGTTTTTATATCTTGAAAATGAACGCTCGACGTCTAATGATGTAATACACGCGTAATTAAAATAATCTTTGAATTTAGTCACCGGATCAGTAGAGTTACCTTCCCAAACTTGTCTTAACCTGCTAAAATTTGTATCTTTCTTCATAACACTTTCAAAATTTCTTGTAACGATATCATTTTTTTTGTTATTTATACAGTGTAGGAGTGTATTAACGTCATCTAATATTTGTACTGACTCCGTCAGGGACAGTGCACTATTTTGTAATTTATTTATTGCCTCAAGTACTTCTCTATAATTGTTGTAAACGGTTTGTAAATCTGCTTCAACGGAAATATCTTGGAATTTATCCTGGCTTTCCTTAATAGCCGCAGATTCGTTGGGATTGAATTGTAAGACGACTGATTTTATTTGCCGGAAGTATTTAAAATAATAAAACGCTGCCTTCAGCCATGTCCCCCAACGCGTAAGAATCGGCTCTGGTGGTTCGGGAATACCGGGACACTGTTTATGAAATTCACTGGTACGTTTGGGAGATTTGAGAAACACTCGTTTCGTATTTGTTATTAATGCATTTACCTCAGGGAAATTTGCACGAATAGTTTCAGCCACAATATGCAGAGCATGAAGTTTACAAGTAATATGTAACATCATACCATAATGTTCTTGAAGAGAACGACCTACACAACGCATTGTCGCGGCACCATCGGTCATGAAAATTAATACTTGAGTAGTGGCAATTTCAAATGTTTGTAAAGTATCAACGACTACGCTCTCGATAGCGTCGGCAGTACACGATTTTAGTCTTTTACTAGCTAATAAAATTCCCTTTGTAGGTTGACGAGGTTCCAGTATACGTACAATCACATTCAAAATAGAATGTTTTTTACGATCTGTCGTTTCGTCAATACATAACCACAGTAGTTTATTTTTTATTGCAGATCTGATCCTGTTTTCAATTTCGGTACTTATGCTTGTTTCCGACGGTAACTCAAAGTCTGGATTATATTTATTTCAAAATTCACGGAATGGTTTCTTCCTGAGTAAGGAAAACGGTAAATTACACGCAGTCAGCATATAAAATAAATCAATTATAAATTGAGTTGTCTCAGTCGGTGATACACCCAGTTTTTTATTTTTGTGTTGCTGACTATTTACATGTCTTCTACAGCCATATTTATCATTGCACATCAGAGGTATATTACAAATTTTACATATAATCTTACTTCCATTATATATTAAGTCAGGAAATTCTCCACAGAACTTTTTCACTTTGTCGGCCTGTGGGCGTTTCTTACTACGCGCGTCCGCCATACCGTCACAACCCGATCGCATACGGTAATAAACTACCGAAATGCGATGCGAGTTATTTGCTTATATATTACATTACATATCCCCCCGGCCACGCCCGGCGGTACGCCTTCTGACTTGCCACGCACTTTGGGGAGCTCTAGTAATAACTATGTTATTTAAGTTATGATTAAATAGACTTTTTAGTAAACTTTCTGTTTGTGAGATAACACAAAAAATAAATGAACACTAACAATAAAGTCGTAAATAAATTGAACAATTAAGAAAATTATGGAAGCAAATTCAGTTGCTGAAAATATTCCTTACGTCACTTCGACACACATATTAAACGATTATGGTGTTGGATTAAGAACTGTTTCAAATACCATTCAAAGTACCACTCTTACAAAATACATATGGCGTACGATGTGAGATACACAAAACAAATGGTATAAAAATGAGACAGGTAATTTACTCGAATAAAAACTGCTATTTTAGTTTGAATTTCTTGTCAATCATGTTAACCTGCCACTAAATGTCTCTTATACAGAATTGAAACTTGTAACCATCCTTATTTCACAATTTTTATTTAATTGAACAAAACGTTTAAATGTTACCCAGTAACTTTTGGGGTACACGTAGCTATGCAATTCGAGTGAATGGGTTCATGGAAAACATCAAAAAATTCAGGGTCGAAAAGCTACTCTCTAACTAGAGAGGATAAAAGTGAATGAAATCATAACTTTTTTGCAGCGACTCATAAGAAAGGGTTCGTGTTGCCTGCTGGTTTTCCCGAGAGTAGACAAAACAATAATCTTATAATTATTATAGTATTATTAATAGAAAAGCCTAAAGAATTTTATAATTGCTTCATTTGACCTTGTATATTCCCGCTTTAGCTATCGTCTTTCCTAGTCAAGAGGATGTCGACGTCAAATAATCTAATTTGATTGCAAGGAGGAGGAACTATCGAACTTCACTAGATTTTTTCTTGTAGATTTATTTCATATATTTTATTTCATCCATATTTATGGTTAAACACGTCGAATAATTGAATTGATTAAAGAGATTCATTTGATTTCTGTAATAATGTCGGAAAATGTCCAAGAAGTAGTAATTTCTCGGTTTCAAACATAGGTGAAGTACGTAGGTGGCAGTTTGAGTATTTGTTTTAAGAAATATATCAATATATTTTACAACTTAGTCATGTTATTGTTTTCATTTGTCTAATTTATTCTATGCATCTGTTATAATAGCTGAAAAACTATTTATAATAAACCTGCGTAGAAAAGGTTTACAGGAAAGCATATTTAATGTTCTTTTAAATTTGTAAATGTATTTAAGTTATATAATTACTTTAATTCAGTTTAAAATAGTAGACTTTTTCCCATTTCCGTTGAAAGCGGAAGTGATGCCACATTGTGGTTTAGGTCAAAAATGGTAAACCAAAATTATAAATTGATGTATCAGAGTCTTACTAAAAGTTGCTAAAACCATTGAATTTATTTCTTCCAACATGAGCGCCGACTACGGTTTTTAGAAAAGTTCTTCGTGAATTATGAAGATGGCATGAAAAGTACCTATTTGTGTTTTGAAACGGGCTTTGCGGCGATTTTTGTTAAAATCTTCTTTTGTCGTAAAATCGTCTTTAATCGTCAAAACTTCAGAGAGATTCGTCGAATACTGTTATTTTCAGAGATGTGAGCAAGTTTATGTATCAGTGATTTGATTTCTTTTTTTTTATAAGAAAACACGTACAGAAATCAAAGGGAAATTAAGTGCAATTAGTAAGTTATCGTACGTTATCCGTAATTACCATTTGATATAGTGTCTGGTTTAATGAATTTAAGAGAGAGCGAATATCCGTTTTTGATAGGTGGTCCCATTGAGGTGATTACGGACGATATGATCAATAAGATTGATGATATCATGTTAGCAGACCGTCGCACAGGATGAAGATTAGAGAGATTGCTAATATAGTAAACATCTCAATTAAATGTGTGTAAAACATATTTTACGAAAAATCGATGGCGATTTGATATTGATATAATATCGATATTTGATATATGATAAAATTGAACGGCCAAGTGATCAAAAACGGAATTGCATGATGACTTCCAAGGTATGTTTGGATATGTTTAAACGCAATACGATTGAATTTCTAAGAGGCTTGGATACATCACTACGTGCCCGAAATGTTATTCGAAATAATAGGTTTTTTCCCAGTAAAGATACTTGCTTCATTATTTAGAGAAGGGAAGGGCAGTCACGGGACAGTACTATGTTCTATTCAATACTGAACTGAAAACAGAAGGCCTCATCTGAAGAAATAAATCTTAGTTTTGATTTAAGGCGATACGTCAGAATTACAATATGTTTCAATATTTAAAAAGTACTATTGATCAAGAATAAGCGCTACTGATCAATAATAAGTTCTGTTATAATCTTTGCCGGAGTTGTAATGTTGAAATTAATTTAGTTGTATTGTGCCTGTGTGGTTCTTATCTCGAAATATGCCGACCCAGATATTCTCTAACGTTATTAATCAACATCTAATGTATTGTTTGCCGTATCTATTAATATTGTTAAGATATCAAACGGAACGATGTAGTGAGAAGAGGTAGATACAATGCTAACAATGCGTCTGGTCATAAGACCATTATTTACTACACTGATAAATTATAGTATCTTCCATTTTCGTTTCGTATCGTTTTTAGATCCACTAGGTAGGCAGTCTGTCCATCTCTCTTCTTTCATCTCCGATCTAAAGACTATGATTCACAGTAACGCCACATTTCTCAGTAGCGATCTAGACTCTTTCCTTTTCTTTGATATCTCCCACTTTTTAAGCGTTCGGTCTTTTTCTTTTTTTTTGTTCGTTTGAAGTGTAAGCTATTGCCGTTCTGTGGTAGTAAGTTGTATCGTGTATAGTTTCTGTAGTGCCTTTCTTGCGCGCTTTATCTGATCGGACGGAAAAATCGGATTTATGATATTCAAGATTTCAACCGGAGATACGGTTTTATATTAAATTAAGAAATGGTGAAGACCTTCACGTGCAGCATTCCTTTAAGTCATTACTACTGCTTTTATGGAATTATAGTTTACGTTTGTCTTTTCCCTCTTTTTGACTTTATATATTTTAATTTTTCGCAAACGTTAGACTACCGTATTTATATCGGTGATTAGCATCTACAGTGTTTATACATGGTCGAGACCTGTAGAGCGATTTAGATTTGTATACATATCGAGATCATTTTAATTTGCATGAGGGCAGCATACACTTAATGAAAAGGTAGAAGAGATTTCCGTTAAGTTCCAATGCGCCTTAGGTACAGTTTGCAGATATGTATAATTATCACAGTGATGGATGCAGGAATATATCTTGTAAAACTTAACATGAGTTTTGTGTAACAGGAGGTGACATCTTATAATTTTTCAATGTATTCTTTTCTCCACTTTAAATACATAGATGTGTGGATATAATTTGACATTTCCTTTGTGTCTTATATATTCCTGTTGGTTCTAGATTGTATGAGAACCTTACCTTGTTGTTAATGCAGACGTTTTTGAGTGGTACGATTAAGTAAATCCTTTACCAGTATGTTCGATGGAAACTTGTTATAATAAGAAAGAAACGAAACAATAATTCTAATTGCTAACGCCTAGTTGCGGTTCAAATGTTTTCTATTCCGTTTGAATTCTATGTTACTACTTTTTTTTTGTTGATGGCACATTGTTTGATATGATTGCTTCCGGAGTTTTTCTCTGTTTTACAAATATTCAATTTACTTTAAAAATCGGGAAACTTCATAGGCACAGAAAATGATTTCTAATAATGCATACGGGTGATAATTGCGTACCGTAATAGCGAAAGAACAATTTTAGTTATATAGAGATGTTTTTATTTTTCACCGTGGTTCCATAACATGCATTTAGTCCAATGCTGCTCAGCCGTTATTCATCGCTTCATGAAATCCATCAGGTTTGCTTAAAAAAATATTTTTGACGTTTGGATTTTGATCGATTGTGAGTAATCGCGCCATCTATTGTGGGAACAGTCTCCTTATACCCAATTCAGACATTAATAATTTCATTCAGCCTAATGCGCCTATCTTTGTAAATTCTCCAGGTATAGAAATTTAAGGACGGCAGAAGTTTCTCAGTGTTGTTCATGATGTAAATTAAACGAAACACATTTTCTTTCGAATGTCCCTTACATCAAACTAACTATTTTATGAAGTTTCACTTTTTTATAAAGATTGTAGCTTCGTAACTGACATCTATGTTTCGCCTAACTCTGCATGTAATTTTATTTCGGAAAGATATAACGTTATTCATACGCTTGTATAATGTATCTCCTCGTAGTGGGAAGCATTTAGACAATTTTCGCATAAAAAGAAAACCATCTAGTTTTGTACTTTTATAACTCTTTACCAAATCTAATTTTCAGTTTTTTTTTTTGAACTGCCAACTTTGAAGTTCCGCGATTTTTATTCGAACTATATAAATAACACAAAAGTATCAGCACACTCTTCACCACACAAGTTTAATTAATTAATTCAGGACAGTTGTTTCAAGGATGCGTCGTTCCTCGACTTTAACGGAAGACCATACTTACTATAATTATTGTTCATTATTAATTATTATTCATACTATACATATCCACCTGAATTAAATCAATCTATCTAATAAGCATTCAGTATTTCAATACTTTATTTATTATAGGGTTGTTTCGCAATAAATACAGAAAATAAAGTAAATAGTGCTAAAAGGACATCGCATTCAACTGAAGCTCAATTTTTCAACAACTTAGAAATGTTACACGTCGCATTTGTCATCTAGAGAACCAGCAATTCCCGTTCCAGTGTGAAAACATTTCGTAAACTTTCGATTTTTTATGTTATGTGCTACGTTAACAAAGCAGTTTTTAATCTTGAGTATTTGAAAATTTGAATTTTTCGGATAGGTTATCCACCTAATGAAAATCCTAATTTCAATAGTTGTATATATTGAATTGAGTCAAGAGTTGAAGCCCCCATGCTTCGGGCTTTACCGTGTGTTATTTAACCTTAACTTTGCAATGACATTTTCATTTGCGATTAAGTTTATTTCTATCTCATGCTAACGAACGAAATTGTAGGATTTGGGGAAGTCCAAATACTTGTTATCGGAGAAAGGCCTATATATCCTCTTCGTATGGTGTATATTGTGGACTAGAGGTGTTGTAGGTCTAATTTTTCATGAAAAATTAGTGTGATGAAACAATAACAGTGTTCTTTCAGTAATCTATTATATCGAGAGGACAACTTTTGATTTATTTACCGGCGCATTTTGTTAATGGCGTTATTTTAGGAAGTGATGAGATACGTTGGCATGCAAAATCATGCGATCTTACCACCCTCGACTTTCTCTTGTGGAATTTCCTCAAGAACAAAATCTATGCTTCCCGAACGATTAATAATCTGAAGCATAACATTCGTTAAGTTATTGGCGAAATAGAACCGTAAATGTGTCAAAATGTTATTGACAATTTTATGCAAGGAATGGTCGTCTGTAAAAGTACCGAAGGGTTATCTCTTTTACTCTTAAAACATCTTTGTCTTTGATGAAACAAATAAGCATGTTATTTTTCTAAAACTGTTGCTTTTATTTAAAAAAAGAAGTCTCGAAGTACCTATCAATTGTAACACCCTGTATTCTTATCATCATTATTTTGTGAGTTGAAATTATGAGACTATTTTTTTCTTTTTAAGAGCTAAACTTTGTTTCTTAGACGAAGTTAGACGACTTAGAATATATCATAATTGTATATAATGTGTTAAGATTTAAATTAAAGAGAATTGGGAGGCTAAGACAATGACTTAGGGATATATATGTTGTACTTTTAGTCATCGGTCATCGGTGATTCATTGTAAGAAGGCATATCGAATGTTTTTCTTGTAATCCAATGCAAGTATTTTCAAAATTGAAAGTGTATTAATTTGGAAGAAACTAGTTAAAATCGCTAGATCTATCGTTCTATATTGGTCGCAGTCTGAAGCTATTACCAACAATCATTTTTTTCAGCTTTCACAGCAAGTGTAGCCGCATAGAGCTTCATCAACAACCTACAACGTATTAAAACAAAGGGAACTCGTTCGTATAGCGCATTCATATAACTACTTGCACTTTGAAAGGAAACATTTATACGTTTTGGTAGATGAATATTAATGGAACATAATCCACATCAATAGTTGAAAGGGTTGTCAGTTTTTTTAGATACATTTTTCGTAAAAAGTTGTCGATCTTCTTTGAAATCTTCCTTGAAAGTATATGTTCTGAACCTCTTCGGATGGTTATAAATCATTTTCGTTTTATTTATTTTATAAAGGTACCACATAAACCATGATTATAACAAATGTGAGACATGGCGTTCATGAAATCTCTTGGCAGATGAATGTGATTCTTGAACCACGGGTCTTTTAGACGAAAATGTTTAAAGAGTCTTAGAGAAGGTACTTGTATTTTCAATAGATAGTAAACAAAGAGTTCAAGTGCTACGAGACGATGCATTCTAGAACATTTAAAGATGTTCTTCTTTTGCAGTCATGTTGCTCAAAATGAGCTATGTGCGCTGATGCAACTTATGGAAAACATACGACTGACTTTGCACCATCACCATCTTCTCTTCTGTTTTCTTTGTAATCTGTACTCAGAGTGGTCAACGTCACGTTGCAACGAAATTCTTTATAAAATTTACCTCGAGGAAATCTGGGAAATGTACCTCAAGAAGAAGCTAAAAATCAGCAAAGTTAAATATGGAAGTTTTGACATTTTTGGAAAATCTTAGTATTATAGGTAGTATTTAGGATTATATGTGTAAATGAAAACAAAAACGACTACTCAGCTACCAATACCATATCTTAAATAGAAAGAATTTTGGTTTCTGGCGTAAGTGCTTGGCCAGCAAAACTATTTCAAGAAGTATGTGGATAATTTAAACTGTCATCTAGACATTTTGAAAAGATTTATAGAAGCAATTGTGGGACTCTCACTTTGCGATCTACAACTGAAAACACATTAACAAAATTTATTGGTGCCGCATGTAAATAAAAAGGAGTAGCGTGAGGTTAATTTAATAGGCGTCTCCCGGGGATTGTCCATTGAAAACGACACGTCGTACATGCATACGTACCACGGTGACCATTTATGAAATGATTCATTAGGTCTTAACAGTCGTGTGGGCACGCCGTATAGTTACAAATCGGTAGACGTAGGGAAAACGGTACGTCAAAATGTAGACCGTTAACCTTCTTTTGCTGTAATATAGGAGCACTTTACTCTAATCGTTGTTATTTACGGGTGTGTACCATAAATTTAACTACTCTACGATAATAATTGTTTTATTAACCTACGTTTTCGTTGGAAGTCTCTTGAATGTCGTCAATCACGTGACATCTAAATGTCGCGTTGTACGCTACAAAGTAAGAGACAAACAAGTTCGTGTTGAAACTGAAAGAATCGAAGTAAATAAAAGGAGATTGCCTTAAAAAGCATTGCATGCAAGCGGCAACATAGCAACTAGTTTGACATGAAGCGAGGGAAAACATAATTTGCATTCGTAGAAACAGCGGTTGTCTCATTTTTTTTTTTTTGGTTGCTGGTCTAATTAAATTATTGTGTTTAGTCATGAACATGTATAGTATTGGATAATATCCAAGGAATTGCCGCAAATGTTATTTAGCTAGGAAATATGGTTGATATATTTCCTATTGGCAACAACCGTGGATTTTATGATTTGAAGTTGTGCATAAACAATGTATAATATTGTACTTACACAGATTGCGAGCGTGTAATATAAGGTTACTTCAAACACATTGATAAAACCATCCGGTATGTGCGCAATGCAAAGGAAGTGTTCCAACTGCACGTTACAACGACGGTTCGGTACATGTGCATTGCAAAAGTCGTGCTCCAACTAACTTTAGCACCATAGGAATCGTCTGGTTTAACATGCGCGTCATTTGTTATTTAATTCTTAGCGATATTCAAATAAAAATCTAAGATATAATTATTGTTTGAAGAATAATACATATTTAATTCACAAATTATAAAAAATGCAACTCTACAACTAGTACAGAGAGCGTCCGAAATAACCGCTAATTCTTCTTCAGCAAAGAGTAATCAACTGTGTAACTAGCGCTTAAGCTTGCAATAATCAACTTCTTTCTTTCCTTTGGCATTACACAATTTATAATTTCAGAGTAATAAGATTGCAACCAGTGCGAAGTTGCAAGTTAAGATTATTGCCTAACAAACATTACATCAGGAATATTATCAGAACTATAATCAATTGACAGAGGTTTGAAGGCAATTTTTCTTGAGATTCATTCTTTTGTTATAGCTACACCTAACTATTTAATAAATTGCTATTATTAGAATAGGTAGAAAAAATTTGAGTCGCAATGTATTTGCGGCGCTGATAACGTTATCAGCGTCGTACCGTGTACGACGTTGACCAAACAACCAGTCTAGTTGATGTACATACATTTGGGCCGCACCATTACTGTGTCCGATCTGATTTTAGCTATGAGAGGAAGTGTTGTCGTATAATATAGATTTTTCTCACGTTCTTATGTCGTGAATATTTTTATAGTAATTTTAACAATGAGTGCCACTTAAACAAATAATAAAAGCGTTTGGTAGGCCATAATCTCAACTAAAATTGGAACAAATAACAAAAAGAAGAGTTGAAAAATAGAACGTCCATACGGCGATTTTCCATCGAAATTTATTAAATAAAGTCAAAGAATATGGATAGCAAGTTTCAAAATGATTATATTGTTTCTTGCGTGTGATTCATTTCTATAATCCTGCTGTTGGATTATCATTTCTCATCAGATCTAGAACTGGTGGAATGATCTATTTTAATATACATTTAACCTCTAAATTAAACAGAAAATCTAGTGGTCACATTAGTGCATGTATGGCATTTACTGTACTTGGTAAAACAAATATTATTGTCGATTGTAACGAGAAAGTTAAGGAAAATCCTTACACCATATGAAAACAGGCGATTCGATCGGGTACATACAATGTTTATATGCATATATAAGAATTTGTTTTGTAGTGGTTAGTAGTTACTGAGCTATATTCCAAAGACCCAGAAACAACATTATTATAATTGTTGTTAGATTTAAAAGAAGATGAATAAGTAACTTTCTTCGTTCGATATAAATAATTTTACAAAGAAAAATTAACAATGTGTTTTACAAACTAGTAAAAATTCAATTTAATCAATTAATCATTCGAATAATCCTTTTTTTACGTATTAGTCTTGAAGTGTAGCATTCAACCACAGCGTTCCGATTGTTTCCGACGGGCCGGTATATTAAAACGCATCATGTGAATTAAACTTTGTTGTGCTTTTGAATCGGCTCTTAGCACATATCAGGAAAAATTTGAATTTTGTGGTATAATTAAGAAATTTCTCGATTTTTTTTCTCGAGAACATTGAAATATGCAAATACAATGCAATACAAAATTTTTGATTCTATGCAAACCAAATTAAAAACTCTTACTTATTGTGTGACGAACTTATAGATGTAACAAATTTTATTTAGATATATTTTTAGTTGAAGTATTTATAGACAGGTTTGAGGATTTAAATTGGTGGTGTTCCTTGGGCACACCATATCCACTGCTGTCAGAAAGACACTATCTGCCGTCCGCGCACCAGATGAAGATGTTGTATACAGGGTGTAGGTAAGCATGCGTCAAAAATTCAAAGGATTATTCCTCGGTCTATTCTAAGAATATTTTGTTTCATGATGATTTCTGAAAAAACCCTTTGTTTCAAAGATACGGGCTGAACAAAATTTGCGACAACCATATTGATTATTTGTTGAAATCAATAATATAAATAGAAGTATGGTGTACGCAAACGAGTTTGTCAAGCACAAAAAATTAATGAGTTTATCAAGTAGAAAAAATCGTTGACGATAACTTGGAACGGCTGTTTTATCTATTAACGTACAAGTGGATTTCATTTGAATACATCTCATCAGTAATCATCACCTGTATTTATCCCAGTTCTTTACATGTAGTGCCGTTTGACTGTTTGTCGCGCTTTTAATAGTTAGTGAAGTCCTCTACCATGTATACGGACGCCGAGGTGATTGTTATGCATTTCATGTATGGACTTGCTGATGGCAATTCATTACAAGCTAAACGATTGTACATTGAACGGTTTCCTGACCGTAATATCCCCGATCGAAAAATCTTCGAAAACATTCATCGACGTCTTCGTGAAGACACATTGAAACGAAATGGAAGGCTAGGAAGATTAATGGCAGTAAGAACGGTACAACTGGAACAGAATGTGCTGGACGTGATAGAGGAAGATCCAAGTACTTTTACTTGAAAAATTGCCAATACGAATGACAGTTATTGGACAGATTGGAAAGTTATTAAGGGTAATTTGTTCGTCCACGTATTGCGTTATGTCAATGGCTTTCGCAAACACTAATTCTAATACCTCAATTCGTGACACAGATTCTTTTCATCGATGAAGCCAGTTTCTTAAGAAATGCAATTAGGAATTTTCATAACAACCATGTGTGAGCAGATGAAAATCCGCATGAGGTATGAGATGATCGATTTTAACATCAGTTCTCCTTGAATGTTTAGGTTGGGATTGTGGGTGACTATCTAATTGGACCGGTATTTCTACCAGCAAAATTTACTGGCGAAATGTATCGCAACTTTTCGGAAGAAACACTGCTCGACTTTCTGCAGGATGTACCATTGGCGACAAGAATTGCAATATAGTTTATGCGCGATGGTGCACTACTGCATTTCAGTTTGGTTACTCGCGATTTTTTAAGAGCAATGTATGGAGATCGCTGATTTGGTCAAGGTTGGCCACACGCATGGCTTGCTCGATTCCCAGATTTAAACCTCCTGGATTATTTATTATAGGGCTATCTGAAGTCATTAGTTTACGCTACTCCAGCGGAGAATTTGGATGAATTGCGAAATCGTATAATTGTTGGGTGTAACTCAATTAGAAGCAACCCTAGTGTGTTCCGCACTCACTGACAAGATTGAATGCTTGTATCCAGGCTGGAGGAAGTCATTTCGAACATTTATTGTAGATCGGACAACTTTACATGTACTTCTTGATAATAAGATGTTTGTGTCGCAAATTTTGTTCAACCTGTATCTTCGAAACAAAGGGGTTTTTCAGAAATCGTCATATAACAAAATATTTTTAGAATAGGCCAAGGAATAATTTCTTGAATTTTTGCCGCATGTTTACCTAACACTTTGTACATAATTTGTTTTTTTTTATTCAAAGTTTTAGCAGTTTCATAAACAAGAACAAGGAATTGATTTTTAATCCTTACGACAAATACTGTTAAGGATTTCTATTTCAACTCCTCTAAAGTTTGAGGTTTGCTTTCGTAAATAAAAGAACACCAAAGAAATATGTAAGGTGGTTAAAGCTAATAACGTAACTAGCGCTAGTTTTTGCTCAGTAAAAAGTTAAACTTAGCAAAAGTTACTTTAGTAGGATTAATTAAAATGTTTAGGATTTTATGTAATCGTGTATATATGTACATTTTGTATTCATTGTTAGCTTACCTTGTAATTAGTCATTGTTAAATTTTATGTACATCTCTTAACACAACATACGCGGTTCGCATAAATCATAAGAACTGTTCGTATTTTCTACCGTTTCGGTAAGTGTTGTTAAAATTAATCGTTTGCCGTAAATTTTAGTTAAAGCGGCTTCTTTCAATCCAAAGCGTTTTTAATTCTTGTAGTCAGTTTTAAGCTGCTCTGAGATTCGTTGGAAAATAATGCGATTGTGGTCATCTGTTTTAGCGTTAATGTGCAAAGCTGTATTCTGGGAAAGAAATGTCCTGTATCTTAGGACACCTAAGGTATTCTTGGAAGCATACAGGCTTTAATTAAGTGGTTGTGTGGCATTTTTTTATTTACAAGAAATTCTACGGCTATCTGGCGGTGAAATAAATTTCGTATGCGACAAATTTATGTGTCTAAAAGCATGTTTGTCTAGTTTGTTTTGTGAAATTAGTCACACTGCCTAATATGTTTAACTAACTAGGTGTGAAAATTTATCGGAGAGTAATGAGTCTATTGCAACTGGACAACTAGAGGGCAAGCTGTAGAGACAATAACGAACGATAGAATGGAATTAAATCTATTTTTTTTTATAAAATGTACGTTGCTTATTATGTGTTTTATAAGGTTTCATTATTGTATTTGATGTTTTACAATTCTGAGATTAATGTTTAGGTGCGAATGTAAAATACTCTGAACGACGTTTCATATCTACCAGTTATTGTTGGCAGTATACATTTGTTATGTGTACGTGTTCTATATTTCTTTGTTTTTTGGATTAATGAAGGTTATTATTATTGTTGTAGCTCATGGTACTGAATATCATCAAAGATATATTGAAAACAGAACGCACATTGCGCACATTTTGGAATGGCAAGTTTGCTGATAAAGATCGTTCAGCGTATATTTCATGGGATGGATGAAACGGTCTGGTTTAGTGTTTACGTAATCGCTTTTATGTCAAGATCCGTGTACTTTCGCTGGTATAAATCAATATCTGTATTTCCGAGTAAAATTTTATCTGAATGAATATTTTCCATAGTTGAATGGGTATCAAATAGACCCAGCCGTTGAACGATATCAGTTGTTTTCTTGGGAATGGTCAGAATATGTGTAGGTCTATCGGCAGGTACATATGTATCGTATTAATTATATATTTTATTGTATCATGTAGCTCTATTTCATACGGACTACTACTTAGTTGTAGTTCATGTAAATCACACTTGGACATGTACCTTGTTGCCGCTTTCCAATACAAAATAATACGAATTTACAATGCTTCATACATATAAATAGGTCTGTTTATAAGAGTTATTACATGTTATTTGCATTTATTATGATATCATTAGAGATAATAATGTAAAAAAGCATTCTCATTGAAAAATATATTGCTTAAAAAGAAAAACAACTGTTCGCGATAAGTAGTTGCTTCCATATGAAATATTTCGGCACAGTCTTATTAGGAACAAATGTATTTTTGACTGTTGTTACTTACGCATTCTTCTATTCATATAAGTCGCAAAAAAAGTAAATGAATTTATTCCAGAACACACATATACGTTTTTATTCCTATGATGAGACACATAGTATACAACGTTATTAAAATTGTGTAGTAGTTAGGGTGAAGGACTAGCAAGTACGCACATGGACGTAAATGATATTTTTAACGGATAACTTGTGCGAATATTTTGTGTGCGTGTGTGTTTTCCTTAAACCCCCATTTCGCAAAAGGGTGGGGAGATAGTGGCGTAGGGATGGCAAAAGAACTTATCTACGTTAGTTTGGAAGACCTATAAAATACATATTTAGAGGTGTAGTCTTTCCTTTTATTCGCAATAACAGTATAAATTGCAAAAATATGAATGTTGTCGAAATATCAGGGGTAGTTTTCCCCACTAAACGTGAGATTCCACCAAAGCGCCGTTTTATAACAACGATGAGTTCTACAAATCGCTGATGTTGTTGGTCACTTTGGGACATTTCTTTGTTATGTCTTTTCAGAAATAAATACTCCAATTGATTCTTGATATCTCTTGTTGGTTTTTGATGAGCGCACTGCTACCGCAGATTGAGGCGATGTATACTACTATTCCAGTCAAACTGTGTTAAAGTGGTTGAATAGCTAACAGCAGATGTTGTAAAGTTTAATAATTTTCCATCACATGAACTACGACATGGCATCATTCTCAAGCCGGCGTTATCTAATCTTTTCATAATTGATCGTCTGATGATATTGCATCTGTATGGAGACGGTACCCAAATATGCTTCTCTTTTTCATCCAAGCCTATAAATGTGAATAGAAATTTGTGTAGTATAGCTGAGTTGTCTACATTGCTAGATATTGGAATGTTAACCCTAAGAAAAGCGGAAGATTAACAGAAAATTATCTAAAACGAGGGTGCAATATGTTATTAATCAATGGAGTCACGTTTAGTTACAAAGAAAACGTTAAGATTTTTATTGAATCTCGACTGATGACTGTATTTTGAATGCCGCATGTTACAATTTTGAATGTACATTTCATCCATAAGTTACTTAACTAAATAAAGGTCTTGCTTTGCTTTAAATAATTTTAAATAATCATTTAAATGCTCATGAATGCCATGTTGGGGAACTATTCGCTGCGCTTCACCTTTTATTGTGAGGGATTAATGGCAACAAACTCATAGAACACTTTCTCACTAAGAGCACCTGACGTTATGATAAGCTTTAGAAAGTATATGCACTCCGTTGGATTGCTACCACACGCTAAAGAAATGCAAGGATTTGAAAGGTAATGGTGACTCGAGATTGCATCGCTACTAAGAAAATTTGATCCAAGTGGGACTCAAATGCTCAGTGCTTAACTTAGCTTAATCAGGCTGAGCAAATTGCATATTACATATTTTTGCTAGCACTTCAATCATAGTTATTTCGGATTCATTAACATGTACATACAAAAATTCATCACTTTATTTAAATTTTCTATATTTATTAATAAATTGAAAGAAACATTTTTTTGGAAGAGAGTTTGCGTGACGGACGATAATTTATATATGTACGTCTTATTTATGTATGTCTTCATTCGACTTCGCTGGATGGAGAAATTGTTTGAGTTATTACACGAGCGTGTGAAGCTTTGAATAGTAGTATTGCTACTATTAAAAACCGTAAATCTAATTTGCAGATATCTAAAACAGATGTTATTGCGATTGCCCATCAAGTAGGCTCATTCAAAGTACATCGTAATTTACCATATGTACACGAACAGGTACACACTAAGACATAACTCCTAATAGTGTTTGTGATAAATAATTTAGATAAGCGGCGATTAATTACATGTTTTACGTTATACTGCATAAATTGAGTTGAAAAGGATTTTGAATAGTTAATCTACGTGTTTAGAACAGGTTGGAATGAAGAACGCAGTTAGTACAGCACAAACCAGAGTTTCGTTTTGATGAAACGGATAGGTGTTGTTGTGTAATACTTTGGTTTCTTCGTACTTTTTGTTTTCCACATGAAAAGTCAAACTCGCTTCTATAGAAAAGATTTCAATATACATTATGAAAACCTGTATTACTAACTAAATAAATGCAAATATTTGGTATAATCATATTCGCTTGTCTGTTAGGTAAGTTATGCCATTTGCTTGTTTTTAATACAAAAATAATGAAGATTTTGATTAAACAGCAAATATATTCGATAATTTTTAAATTATCAACTCAACGCATGCTATTTATGTGCATTTGTTTACTATATGCGGCAGATCACTCGTTTTCGAGTACCGTTAATTTCACGTATTAATATTGTTCGAATATGTTGCCCCGATCATAAAACATTACTAGAAGGTCGTAACGTATTATGGTATCACTAACAGAAATTCCCGAGATAGGAAGATGTATTCGAAACATTCAAATAAATTGACATTATACTAAAACGGCTATTTTATTACTTCCGCGTGAAGAAATGTGGAAATGCAGTGCAAGAGAGTCAGGTACTTCTCTTCGCAGACGGCGACTAGTGCAATAAATCTAGATAAAATTTACAAAGCTATTAGTCTCGTATCGAGAGGTATATCTTAGTGGGCAACACGCTGTAAAAATTAGGTACTTTCAACTTAGAACTTGTTGTGCATGGGGAAGAGGTAGATAATAAATGAATAAACTAAAACGGATTTTATGTTCTGGGTTGTGTATTGTGGATCGATCGCTGATAACGGATCTATTTTAACGACTATTTTCCTGCGATACGGCGTATTACTGAATTTGTTGGGCGCCACTCCTTTTAACAAACAATGTTTCTCAGAAATTTGTGATTTACTTTTTCCACTCTGCAAACAAACTTGTTTGTCGCAGGCTCGTGCTCTTCAGAAATTCTTGTTTTATAGTACATCAGGTACCATCTATTTTTTGTTTGTAGTCCTCACATTTTTAAATTGAGCTTTGTATTTGGAGTATATTATAAAAATATTATGTAACGCCCTTACTGTCTATTTTCGACGAATCTTTTGAATCTTCTGTGCTAAATACTGCCTACCTTGGTATATTACATTTTGTGAATTTACAATTAAGTAGTATTAATTTAACAACAGATGCTTAATAAAAAATAAATTGTGATGCGTGCTGGCTTTGTTCCTGTAGTGTGACTAAAATATTCAACTTATAATAAACTTTTATATACAGGTATAGCTAGCGTGATCTATTGTCGTAAATATTCATTTTAAAAAATTATGTTATATAAAAATTTGTTATTAAATTTTTATCTATATTTGAGAATACTTGTATTGCTTTTTCTTCGACTGTACTCCTCCGGGTAATACTTTTTAACGAGAACTTGTACATTTTACTTTTACATTTTACAGTTAGATAGCTTTTTTCTTTATTGGCAATAATATTTTTGTTTTTTATTTAATTTTTTTAATAACATTGCAATAAAGTTCAAAGTTGATCAAAATTTTGGCATTAAAAACAAATTAATAAGTAAATTAAAATAATTGCTCAGACTGTTCTCCATTCCTAACTTGAAAATGACCTAATCGACGTACAAAGCTTTCAAGAGAATTTTGCCAAAATTTCTTGTCATCGTGCTTATCCTTGTAAATTTTATTTGTTACATATTCCCAAATTAAAAAAATATATATATATATATAAAGCAGTTAAATCTAGCGAACGAGCTGGCCATCCGATAAAGGTACCAGTAATATGACCTATAATACTAATCTAAACATTAACTTTTTTTGAGTAATGCGTACATAGCTTAAAGTGCCAAAAGGATTTTCTGATTACCACTACTTGCAGTTATGTCCGTTTACTTCACTGAGAAGGTAAAATGTAGCTTCGTTAGAGAAAAGAATATTATTCATAAAATGCTCATTATTGTTGCAAATACTTAACAAAATTATTTTCCGTTGACTCGTGCATAAGTTGCACCTTACAACGTTTATACTTTTCACTTTTCAAAAGTGTTACGACCGTCAGCTCTGAAAAGGGGATGTTCAAATATAGTCAACAGAACGTCCAGTTTTTTAACACTGCTTTTCTCTATTCGGGGTCTTCTGGCAAATCTTTGACGCTACCAGCTTGTTCAAAACGTTATAAAATTTTACCAACAATGGATTTAGACATTGCATTGCTACTTAGATGTGTATTATTAAACAAATTATAGACATTTTGTAAATTTCTGCGTTTATCTCCCTAACTCAAAACCAGAAGTATTTCAATTCTTTTACGCTCACTTAAACTCGCTATTACTAACATTATAACAAGAAATTGCATAATTATAATATTTATATTAAATAATTAACCTATAAATTTTTTCGTTAAGGTTTGTTTATCTGCGAGGTGCCTAACATTTCTACTTGAATGCTTTCTTCTTCTTGTAAAAAAGAAAGCAAAAGAAAAACGTTCTATCGAGTGCAGGAATTATAAGTTCCCATTTAAAACAGGCAAGCCTAATTTAAAAATAATTGATGAAAAGAAAAAATCCAAGTACTCTTAAAAATTTCGTCAAATCAATACAAACAACTTGTAAGTGTGGATTTGTCTTTATTAAAATTAAAGCCTTTAAGTTAATATCGTTATTGTAAAGAAACAGTGTATCAAGGAGTAGAAGTAGGATTTCATATATCTATTAGTTTCACTCCTAGCTGAATAAACGTGCGAAACGCTCCAGCAACTTCAATTGTTGTATCTACGTTATCTAGAGTAAGATTTCATTAAAATTAAACCCTGAGAAAATTGCTCTACTTACGAATTCTTAGTAAGGCAAACTAGTGACGTGTTTAAAAACTAGAACACGCGAGTGCGTGCTTCACCCTAAAAGTACACGCATAAGATATAACAGGTTCTCAATTTAAAAGTTGCAATTGTAAATTGCACTTGGGAAGAACATGTATGGAGTAGTTGCCTATAAAAGGTACGGTGAATTATAGGAACCACTTTGTCTACATAAACTACGTCAGCATTTTTATAGTAAACTACGAAACTCTAGAAAACAAGACGTCTTGTTCCTCACCCACTTGAATATGGAAGTATCTAATTATTTATGTCACAAGGGAAGTGCAGTTTTGCGGTCAAGGATGTTGCTTGTAGATCGAGACCACAAAAGCACTTACAGTCCGAGCGGCATACAATAGTTTTCTTACTACCGACCAAAAATCTCGGTAACCAGTGTACATAGTCCATAAATCGTACTTACGTTCCTCCAATCAGGTAGTAACGAGTCCGATAGCGTTTGCGATATAAGTCATTTCATTTTTCTAGTAAGAAGTTCGCGGAATGAGTAACAGCGAGTAGAGCAACTTTAGAAAAAAATAAAATAGCATGTTAAACATATGTGTAGTATAATATTTTTTTGTCCAAACATAGTTTTTTACGTTGAAAGGTTGTGAGGTTTGGACAACTCGTTTTATGTCAAGAACTGATAGATAATTCCTCCGATTCCGTTATGACACAAACAGTTTTGATATAACCATTGTTTCGTTTCTATGTCGCAGTTATACTACCAAATAGTTTTCTGTTGATTATGCGCTAGGTAGGTACATAGTACTTAATTATAGAATACTCGTTTACTTTTTTCACTGACAATTGCTAAATTATCAGTGAATATGTTTTCATTAAATCATGCTCCAAAGTATTACATTTCAGTAAATTATTCCTCGTTTATTCAGAAATAAGCAATAAACGAGTTAGTAGGATAAAAATTATATTGTCCAATATGGGCATTGAGTAGTAATTTGTAAGCGTGTGGCGGACACTAAGCGCAGAAGCATGCGGAAAGGATAATAATGCAAGCCCGATACTGTTGGTGTTCGTTTTATGTATGGAAAGGTTGGCTATCTATCGCTAGACAGGAAGAATTGAAAGGATGAACCAAAGCTCAGGAGTATATTGCACGAGTAAACAGAATTGTACTAAGCGTATGGAATATTTGCCGGTAAATAAATAGCAATTGTGATATTGTATCACCCATCATTTTGACGGATAATGCAACATTCAGCGCCATTGAATGAATAATAATCTCGTGTATGATCAGATGAATATCGCCATGTAACAGTTGAAAATAATTTTCTGCATATGTTTCTGGTAAACGTTAAAGCATCGTATGCTTCATAGTTACTTAATTGGCCTACTTATTTATTTCTTTAAATAAATTACAAGGACCACTAGATAATGTTATTTCGGCATAATGGAGGTCTTGCACATTTCGCTCATCAAGTCCAGCAATAGTTATATAATAGGTTTCCAAACCTTTGGATTGGTGTTAGTGGTTTTATTAGTTGCTCATGTAGATCTACAGACTTTACACTAAAAGACTACTGTTTATGGGGGCGGTTTAAAAAAGAAGGCAAAAACCTACATTCGGGATATACTAATTCGAAATACTGCAGTGGATATGAAAGGAAGACATAAAGTAATTTAGAGAGCAATAGGAGGCTTTCATAGACGAAGCATAAAATGTTTAGAGGACAATGGTGTGATTTTTGAACATTTACTAAAAGAACCTGATTAAAAAAATAATGTACATATGTAAGAAAATTTGATATAATTCTTTTTAGTCAGGATAGTAGGGATGACGGTTATAATATATATCAATTTTTTGATTGATTATAGGTTGATACTTAATGTTTTTTCTTCGGAAGATTCTTTTTAGTTTGGATAATATTACTGGATATATTTGGACAATATTATTGTGTTTGTTGATGGAAGAAATTGCCAAAACTTAATTTTCAATTTTATTTTGTTGCGGTTAAAGATCGTTACCTTTAGAACGGCTTTGATAACATTGGGCATTGGGAACATTGGGCCAATATATTATGACCTTAGTATAATGAAAACCTGTTGTAATGGCAGTAATGGCAACTGTCATTGATTTATTTGCCGTGGTTGTATAACAATTTGCTCAATAATAATAAGTGCACTTTGGTTATTTTTGCCAAATTTATCGAATATTAGAATTATTTTAAGTTTATTTTGATTCATACGTATTAGATCATCGTAAAATCAACATGGAAAAAACTGAAGAATAAGCACATAATCTATCGGAAATTGACAAATCTAACAAACTTATCATATTTAGTAAAATAAGCAGAAGTAAGAGAAAATATTGAGAACAAAGAAGGGAGATTTGAATAACGCAGGATCTATAACAATAAGTAACAAGAATAATTTACGATTTTAAAATTGAGATTTGATAGTTTGACTAGAAATAGAACGGGGTTATTGGATGTTTAACTTGGCGCCAAAAGAGAAAATTTGCTTAGCTAGTATTGTTAAATATAATACGATTTGTTTAAAAAAATCGTAAAAATATGGAGGCTGTTACATTTAAAATAAAAATGTTGACTCCGGAAATAACTGAGCTGGTGATAATGCCATAAGTTAGCATACATTTCTGTTCTTCAAAAAGTTAATATGGAGAAGAGAGGATACTTCAGGACTTGAATTTCGGAAATATACAACTTTGTTAAATCTTATGATCAAATTTTGTTCAGCAAAACAGAAAAACGTTGGGGGCTCACATAAACCTTGAGTTTGTTTTCTTCATTACACTAACGTAAAGGAGCTAAATGTAATACATAAGTAATTAAATTTTGTAAATATTCAAGGAGGAAAATGTTTCACCTTTAGGAGTTGGAATTTCTGAATTATGAAAATACATTCTTTCTTATATATTTTGCAACCGATTAATATGATTGTTGCTAAACTGTTGGGTTAAAATGTTTTAAATGTTTGTAGTTAACGGTTTCTTTTTAAAGATGTTCTTACAAATAAATATGAAGTAGTGCCAAAGCTACAGACCGAACAATTACTGTAAACATTGGAAACTGAAATTGTTGGCATTTTCTTAAGCTGATAATATGTTAGCTACGAAAACATTGAATTGAGGTGTTGTTACATAGCTAAACTTAAAAAAACTACATTTCTATAAAGTCTTTTCTTATAGCATACAACGCAGAATATAGAGTGCTAATAATATATAGAATCTTCTTAAGGCTAGTTATTTTAAATTTATTTATTGGATGTCGACTATTTTCTACGTAACGATTATCCAATTTATTTATTTTTTCTAATTCTATGGTAGAAGTACTCTAAAGCGCATTACATGCATATCTACCTAGATAATATAATACCACAGACACGTAGCATGTACTCCAGATGTATATTATATCCAAGTCTTGCTCATTACCATATAAGCGCTTCGTTATGCTTTATTTTAGTGCCGCCTTTAAAAAGAAAGGCACAATAAAATGGAGGAACTTTATTTCTGGTATTTCTAGTATGCGGGCTTATACGCCGCAAGAGACAATCAATAAATAATAAGAACATATTTTTGTTTTGTCTTGTTTCGCAATTTACGCTTCCGCTTGTGGTAAACCTGACGGCGAAAATGCAAAAATGAAGAAAGCAAAATATGTGATTTGTTGGAAAACAAAAAGCGTACAAGTACGTATGCGCAGAAAGAGGGAACATTCGACGAGCGTAATGTATAGTGCGGAGAGTCGATCGAGTTGGCTTTTCGTTTCGTTTTTGTTCCTTTCATTAAAGTAGAGTACATAGCCTAGAACTATCTCGAGTAAATCAAAGTCGAGACAATGAAGACATTAACTGTGTGCCGTTGTTTGTTTGGGACCGGCGATTATTAATCAGACGGGAAACGTAGACTAACTCTTAGGTGGGCTTTCAAGAGTTGTTTTGCTGGTTCGTTACAACACCTGGTCGTGTTGCCGGGGTTGTAGGCCAGCCATCACAATTCGAAATATATATCAAGCGCCTAGAAGGTTTGAATTTTAAGTAAAAAGTGCTGTTAGCTTCCTAGATTATGGATGAATATAAATATAAGGGATGATCGAAAAGTATTTGTTTTTAACAATTATGAAAGTGTAACAACTTTTAGGAATTCTTGTTTTAATAGTGCCGTAATTTACGTCATATACTCCCAATTATACTGTACAAGTCTTAGCGATTTGAATTCAAAAAAATACTTGAAAGTATCTAAGTAGGTCAATTGCACAAAATTAACATTTAAGCGCTGTCAATACGTAATTTTTTATTAATATATGGAGTATTCATTTAAAATTCATTAAATTCCTTGCAGCTAATTTTCCAAGCATAAATTTATTCTGAAATTGGTTTTTGTTTGTATAACAATTCATCCATTTAATACCTAGCGTTGTTGCTAGAACTAGTATTGTCTATACAACTTTCAGTCGATTCAAAATAAAGTTTTTGAGCCGAGCTTCGCGTGAATAACCTCGGCACGGTAGTACAATTTATTTAAATATTTCTGACTTTTATATCGGGTGTCCGCTTAAGGATGGACAGCGTCTCTGTCTCAGCTATGGAAAATCCAATCGATTTCGAAAATAAAATTGAACTATAAAAATAATCAAGACACTTTTAATTTCAGAAATTGGCCACTAGAGGGTGTAGCTAATGTGAATAAGTAGAAAAGCCACAGACAATGATACCTCGGTTTACGAAGTTAATTGGCTTCAAAAAATGCTTTGTGAAATTTCGTAAAATGGAATCACATTCTCTTGTCAGATATGAAGGAAATGGTCATAATCCATTCCCATATTCATCTTATGTATTTCAAATACAATTTATACATAGAAAATAATACTACAGAGAAATGGATAAAAATGCATAAGATAGAAATTACAAAGAAATAATACTTGACAATAGGTATCTTTAATAAGGACTTTTTTTAGCGCATGAAAGACAGTGAGGGTAAGGTCAAAGGGATTCATTTACATTATGATATCAGTGACGCCAGAAATAATGACTTATGTGGCAGTAATTGTAGAACTTTTGAATTCGTTTATTGAAAATATTTCACATAAAGACAAAAGGATTTTTCAACAAAATAAGAATAATATTCTTTCTAGTATAATTCAGATAAGGTAAACTAAACAAATAAGGAATTCTTAAGGTCTTGGATTCTTAAGGTCTTAAAGAAAAATTTGAGAAGATTAAGAAACCTTATTCAGCTAGAGCGTTTGTTCCTGTAATCGAGGGGTAAGGAGAGCCGTTGAAAGGAAACTTTCTTTTGTATTTATATTTATTACAAAGATTCAAATAGAAGAGAACAGCGAAAACCGGAAGTTATTAACTACTCTCTATTCGAAATTATAACCTTGCGAATGTATGTACACATGCTGATAGTTTCATGATTACCTAAACAACTCTGTCTCTATTTTCCTCTCTACTAATTATTTCTCGAAAAACAAGAATCTACGATTGCTATTCCATTAAACTAGGTAAACACCTAAAGCGTAAAGTTTTAGGAGAAAAAATTAATTTACATCAATATGCTTCGAAGTTTGCCCCAAACATGGCTTAAATTACCGAAGACCCCTGCCATTGGGCACATACATATACATGTAGATAGTTTGTATACATGTACAAAATCATTTTAATCACCTCAATATAATTGTATACAATGAATTCCGGAATCACATTAAAAGATTTTTAATTGATAATCCATCTTATGTTAGAGAATATCTTAGACTGAATTAAGTTTGTTTATTTAACTTCCTACACATACAAATCGCATTTTACTTGGTCACTAAAACGCGGTAGGGTAGTTCGTCGTGGGTTTGCCGTACAGAAGAGGCTATTGAGGCTAATAGTTGGCTCAAAACCTCATGATTCGTATCGCCTTGTGTTTGTAGCAAAAAATTTAGTGGCGTTTCTTGTTGTTTGCGTTTACAAGTGCGCAGTTTTTCGCTACGAACCCTTCCGGAAGAGTGGCAACTTTCACAGTTATCCAAAGAGGGCGAGAGGGAACTTCAGTGTTCTGGCGAAGGATTCAAAAATGCACTAAGAACGTACTTCTGTGTGTTTAACAACATCTCTATATAAGCAAAATGCAAATGTAATTTTCCTTAAGAAGGTCATGAAGAAGTGCTTGATTAACGGATGTCTGCTTAGCATGGATTGGATTTTATTGTAACGAGTTGTGTATTTCCACGAGGATATTATTTTAACTTCGTGTATTGTTGGTGCGGCGAGTTTGATGTCCATTATTTTGTCTTTACACTTTAAGCATTGATATGGCTGTATAGATACATATATCTATTGATGTAGTTTTATGTCTATTTAGATCCCTTGGTTAAATAAACATTACTATTATTATTCTTATCTAATAAAGAGTAGAACACTTCACAGAAATATATCACATGGTAGTAGGTACCCCACTTGATGTTCTTACCACAATAGCTTTTTTCTTTTTGATTGCCAACCATTATAATGCTTATAGGTTTATATAAAAGGGTGGCATATTTTCATGTTATACTAGATGTAGTGCATGTAATTCATGGCGTTTTGCTTTCCATCTTTTTAGAGAATATTCCCGAAAGTTACGAATATTAAAAATCTGGTAAGGATATCTTGGATTCGTTTATCGAGAAAATAACGCCTACTAGATTATGATTTCAGTGATTCATATTTCAGCTATAGGTGACCATTATATGTTTTCTAATATAGATTTACGGCCCTTCTTAAACGTACACGATCTGCTTTACCATATTCTATTCTTAGTTAGTCATTGGTTGACAAGGTGAGTTAGTAGGTTACGCACAATTTAGTTATTTAGGTATTTGTAATGATACCACAGTGCCATTATTGTATATACATTTGTATAATGTATTTATATTGTCAGCATATTTATTTAGTCTTTGAATTATTTTAGACCTGTTTAGCAATCTATTTAATTTAATCGGTTTTAACTAGGTAAAATAAGTTCTTCAAATTCAACATTTGGTTCTCGCCGAAATGAAATACTGGAAAATATAGCGAACTATAAAAAAAAATTTGGGGTTTATTAATAATTAAATAGTTTATTATTGTAATTATGTGTAACTACTAGTAAACAAATACTATTTATTGGATTAATGCGTACCATTTTTCAGCAGCACACTGCAAATTACGACGCTATATGAGCACACCATTTTTATCTAGTGACTCTATTTAGAGCGTGATTACCTTCATTGTCATTTGATAATGTACCTATTCGTAATGACAGGGAATAGATAATTTGCAAATATTAAAGAAAATTATGACTGAAAATATTTTGTTTTTTGAAATAGACGTCTATTCGCAATAAATATTTGTTCTTCTTTGGAGTACCTTACCACAACCTAATATGTACCTTTGGATTATATTGGCTATAAACAATTCAAATTATTTTTGTATTATAAAAGACATTTTATTGTTTACTTTGCTATTTAGATAAGTATAGTCAATTGGCCTAGAATAGTTGAATAGATTTATTTTAGAATACATTTATTTTTACAATTTTTACAGCTGTACAATAGACTTCATTTCTTTTTTCGAGATATTTAAAGGTGAGATGGTAGCAAGTACACAGGTTCTAGGGAATTACTTGGGTGTAAATTTTACTCTTTGAGAGTCTTTCGAGAGATCAACCCGCATTCCACTAATGGGTGGGATGTAGTGATAATGGAGACAAAAAAAAATTGTTTGAACACTTAGTCATGTATAATTCTATTTTTGTTAATTTATAGTATCAGTGTAAATAAAAAATATTAACATCGAGATTTCAGGGATAGACTTTACTTCCTAAACTGGGGGTTCCGCCGAGACGGGAGGCGGTTCTTTGCAATATTCGATGAGTTTTACATATACACCAAGTTTTAATTCGACATCTTGGAATCTTCTTTTGTAAATATTTCGTGTATATAATGTAGTTGTCAGTTAATGTTTAAACGCGTTAACGAGATTTTGATATATTTAATAACAAATTGTAATTGCAAACCGTAGAATAAAAATAACGGAAACATGGTCCGGATATCTCGCAATAGAGTAATTGCTTTATTAGAGATTTGTGAGATGTTGAAACCATATTTTCTTTCGATTTACACAGAGCCAACATAGATCATTTAACGACTTGTTAACATTTTCGACTGGCGGTGTACATCTTGAGGTTGGTTGATGCTGACTTGTTTTCCGATATATTCGAAACCGAGCCATCGGCAGTCAACGTACTATTAGGTCTTTTATTTGTAAAAACGGACATGTCAAGATATGTATTTTTAAAAAATTGAAATATGATTATGATCCACTTATTATTGTCGTGTCAGTTGGGAAACATTTACACTGAATTTTCTTTGATATCCATAACATGGTTAAGCTGTATGTTGGGAGTTGTGAAAATAAAAACATTAAGAATTTTCTATGTTTATGAATAATTAATTAATAAAATGATTAATATGATGATGTATAGACAGCTGAACAGCTACAAAAAGGTTTACTTTTATTTAAATTCGTGGCTCTTTCCAGAGTTGAACTGTTTACATATTTAGATATACGTGATCTAATTTTCTTCATTTAATCGGAGCTATATTACGTAAATAATTATACAATTATTGGCAACTAGCATGAAATTGGAAATGTTTCAAACATATTTGGAGTAGAAACTATTTATAATGCAATTTGGAAAGCCCATTGTTGTCGGCTATACGGTTTAGCTTTCACGTAATTCTCAAATTTCACGTGTAGTATCCGCAGCTGTGGTGAAAATGAGTTTTTCTAACATTCCAACCGATTTTTGTGGTTAACTTCGTTGTCTGGTCGCCCACTTCATAGACGCTTGTCATGCTTAATTCACCTGCTTCGACGTTATTTAAATTGATTGAAACGTATAAAGAAATTCGTTGATCTGGCGAATTGTAAAACCCATTTAAGTGATTTCTATAGAATCCGATTCTGGATGATGTAAAATTATAATTTCACAGAATTAGTTATAATAATGATCAACTGCGCAGTGTGTGAAGACATAAAAGAATGATTAACAATGGTTGATATCTTTAATAAAAATTGTTTGTATCTCGTACGCAAACTATGTAAAGTAATACGAATACCAGAAGCAAATTAATAGGTTTCATTTAACTTTAAGAACCACGTGTAAATTAAATATATATTTATTGGAAGGCGTGCGTGAGATAGGGTTATGTAAGTTTTCTCCCATTAGAAAATTGGCATTTTGTATTGGCAATTCGTCTTCTGAATTAAAGGGTGTTATCGAATGCGTATTACAATTTATACAGAGCATAAATTACACTTTGTATAAACATTACTTTTTATAAACAAAGGGGTTCATTTATAAATAATAGTATTGTTTAACTAAACACGTGGACTTCTTGAGTGTTTTTATCAATTAAAAGCATGTGCATACGTTACATACAAGTTGTGGGGATTTTAACCACGTGTATTCATTAAGTAAATAGTTGTAAAACTTAGCTGTCACGTCGAGTTTAATTTCGTGAATTAAAATTGTGCTTAATGTGGTGTACGGAAAGATTAATAGTAAATTAACAAACGGTTAAGTACCTCATCCATTCCGAGTATTATATCGTCTTTTCTGTCCGATCCTTTTATTGCAAATTCTTAATCCATTTTGGGTCCACGAACACTTGTTCCTTTTATGTCAATATACGCGTTTGATACTTTTTTTAAACACTCTCACTCTTCACTAAAAGAATGACAAATGAACTTACAAAACACAGTAAACTCACTGCTTCCGCTTTACGTTTTTTTTTTACTCCCTCTGTTTAATGTTTTTATTTGCCGCCACCGCTGCGATGTACAGCGTTTTTCGCAGAGGCGTGTTTGGTAAATATAGTGCCGTATAGCACTTTACCTATAGCATTTGTAAAGTACCGCTGCTGTTACGAGCGCGACCAAGAAAGATCAGCCGACCGTTCGTGTTGAACGTCTACGGTCTTGTCTTGGTGTATAAACACAAACATGCACGCACACTAAACAACCAACTCTTTTGGTTCACCTCTGAGAGTCGCGAACGTATGACGTCACCAACAGGTTGTTTCTCTGGAGGTGGTCACTACTATGGGGGCCTCGACGAAGACGGACGATAGAAAAGACGAAGAAACCAACACCAAGAGTATCCCGGTGTCTTATTCTTTTTCTCCTTTGCGCTTTCTTTCGTTTTGGTCTTTTAATTTCTCTGCGTGGCTGCCGCGTCCATCGATTGCGAGCATTGCGCGAGGCAATTTTCTGGCGGCGGCAGAGGCACTTCGCGCTCGTGTGGGTGGGTTCTGTGAGTGAGGTTGACACGGACATACGTCTTGGGCCTTACATGTCTTTATATGCTTGTTGTAAGTATGTTTGGTTTACCGGATGACCAATCAGCCGGATAGTAAAACATCATTGATGCATCTCTTTGTGTCCTAGTCTAATTCGGTTGTATTCACATACATATCGATGTATGCATGACTACCTGCCTACACAGAGCGATCTGTTAAAAGTACTACTTGTAATTGTGCAATGGTGGACTAAATTAAATGATGTGGAATTGTAGAATTGCACCTTTTGTGCAAATGGTAGATAGTCAATATATTCAAGTAATGTAATAGACATCCTAAGTTATTTTGAGAACAGATAAATGTAATATGGGATTTATATATCTGTTTCTAGCAGATTTTGAGATATTTTTTCAAACACTGAAATGTACATACATCCATTTCCTTAAAAGAATCCGGACTGTAAATATATTTTAGTGTAAATTTTTCACGAGATTAATTTGCGCACTTACTTCTATCCAGAAATTGTATTAAAACGTCTTCGAAATACAGAGATATGAGGTGTTGAACACCACATTTTGCCAAATTTAAGCACCAGAAACGTTTTTAAATGGCATCATTTTCTATATTGATGCATATATAATATTGAAACTAGAGATATTTACAGGTAAACGTATCTAGATATTGCGTACGTGGTTTCCGGTGTTAGAATTGTTTGGTTACCATGACATCCGTAAAAAAATACACTGGCATGGTTGTGTTTAATTCCCGGTTCGAAATTTTACGCATACCATAAGTAGCTACTTACTTTCATAAAATAGTGTCAATATACACTCCGCCAAAAAAGTATCGCATAAACTAAAAAAGGGCATTTATAAACCAAGATATTTTTATACGTTCACAAAAAGTTTGCCTCGTGTATGTGAACTATAAAAACACTAACAAAATCATGGAACATAGCTTTTTTACTTTTTTTTTTTCTAAAAGAACACATTTAGAAAAATGCATATGTGTAAGGTTTGTTCAGTTGTTTATTGAAAGTGTTCCTATACGGACAAATTTTAAAGTGCGAAGTCAGAGCTCTGTACCAACGCTTTTAAAACTAAAATGAGCAATTTAACTTCAGAACAAGTGGCTGCTAGTTAGTAGTAGCTAGTAGTTGCCCTAATCGAAGATGGACGATCTCAAGCATACGTTGCTAATTTGATGAACATCAGTCAGTCAAGTGTTTCTAGAGCCATAGCCAGATACAGGGAAACAGGCAATTACAGTAGAAGACCTGTACCAGGTCGTCCAAGATGTTCTACTCGCCAAGATGACCGCTATTTATTACTACAAACATTACGTCGAAGACATGTAACTGCGAGACAATTGCAGAACGACTTGGCTAGAGTCAGAAATACTCGTGTGACTACTCAAACTATTCGGAATAGGTTACGACAGAGTGGATTAAGAGCTAGAGTAGCTGTAACAGCCCCTCGTCTCACTAGGAACCACCGAGTGGCTCGCTTAAGGTTTGCCAGAGAACATGTAAATTGGAACATTAATGACTGGGCCAATATACTCTTCACAGATGAGTCAAGATTTGGTCTTTATACCTCAGATAGGCGTATCTCAGTGTACAGACGAGACGGTGAGCGCTATTCGCAGTGTAATATCAGACCTAGACCTAATTTCGCTGGTGGCTCTATTATGGTTTGGAGAGGCATCTGTTTAACAGGTCGTACAGAGTTAGTACCAGTAGACAGAGGTACACTGACTGCCCACAGGTATATAACGGACATTTTAGAAGAACATGTAGTACCATATGCGCCAATTATAGGAAACGAATTCATGTTAATGCACGACCGCATGTTGCAATAATCGTCCAGGAATACCTTAACGATGTTGGTATTCCAGTTTTAGATTGGCCTGCGGTAAGTCCGGACATGAACCCTATCGAGCACGTGTGGGACCTCCTTCACAGACGGATACGAACTCAAAATGTTGCCCCAGCGGACCTGCATGGACCAGAAAATGCTCTCCGTGACGAGTGGGAGAATTTGGATCAGGCTTACATACGGAGGTTAATCGAATCTCTGCCAAACCGTATGCGAGCGGTCATAAGAGCCAGAGGTGGCAATACTCAGTATTAAAAGCTACTGTTATTACATTTTCCTTTCCAAAATTATAATTTCTTGTTTTAATAAAAATCTCAAGTATGAGTTCTTGTTTTTATTTGGCCTGTATTTTATTTAAACAATCATAGAAATTATATCTTAGAGCGCATTAAAGTATATTTATAACTTTATGCTACAAACAAAGATTATGCGATACTTTTATGATTCAAAACTAAATTATGCGATACTTTTTTGGCGGAGTGTATATGATTTGTACGAAAATGGACAAACTAAGAAAAATGCATAAACAGCTTCTTCAAACAATTCGAATGCTCATTGCAGATTGGCAGATGGGTGTGGATCGTATCCATCATGCATTTCCGGTCAGGGGTGGATTTTGTATTATATTTATAAATTTGCTTCGCCCAGTCAGTTACCTGGTTGTGGGTATTACACTCGCTGCGATCCTGGCGGATATTTACCGCTTTACTCCATTTTCTTCTTGGTGTGCTTCGTTTTTCTTTTCCTCCTTGTAATGCTCAGTCCCATTTCTTCACTAACCTTTTATCCCTTCCAGATAATGTAGCCACTGCGGACGACGCGTTCGTACAGCTTCCGTACGGGCGGTTCTCCAAATAACCGGTGTACGTCATTGTTTCAATGATTTTCGATGTTATTCACCTTATCGTCCGAATATCCGACATAGTATTTTTCTTTCCCAAATAAGCAGCTTTTCTTCCACTTTTTTATTTATAGTTCAAATCTTGTTAAATTTCGTTTGATGCGAGGTATCTTTTGATCTGATTATGCGTTTCAGTCCTCGTGCACATCTGTTCTCAGAGATTCTGTTTATTAACATGTTCTTTCTGTACCTGGATTGTTCTATTTTCCCCTGGACTTGGGACTTGGACCTGGACTCCATCTAGCTTTTAGAGTTGTGTAGTTCCTGAGGTTTTAAGATGAATTGTGTTGTTGGATTTTAGCTCTGGTATGCTTCACCTGCCGAGTAATCGCGATCAACTGTTTTCCGCTCAGCTAGTTTCGCTTCTGGCGTGGTTGATACGTTGAGTTACTAACTATGCTTTATTACTTTTCCTTCTCCTGAGGAAACTTCGTACAATTGTATGTAGATTTGTCTTTTCTAATGCTTCTATGTGCATGTTGTATTTATTCACTACAGCGACTTGATCCATTATTGCTTTATTTTCGTATATTCCCCTTACATGCCAAACAAATTAATTACTGTTTTCTTCATGTCGTCATCCAGCCTTATTATTCTTCTAGTGCTTGCTTCGGTAATCTTTCTCTTTCACACCATTTCCATAGTTGCCCGCGAATTATTAGTTTCTTAAAACCAATGTTTACAATCTTTCCTTTTAATCTGTCTTCTTTTGCTCTATTTCTTGGTTTGCTCCTTAAACGTTTTCTCATTAATTATCTTAGTACCATTTCTTCTCAGTTTATGTTAAATGTTATGTTATATAAATCAAATTTCTATCTTTTTTTCATTCTATACTCCATTGAACATATTTTATTATTTAATTGCCTTGATCATTTGATTTTAGCTTGAGCATTTAATTTTTGGTTTACAAACTCCTCTCTCTTTTACAAAACGTTTATATTATCTATCCACCTTCAGCACTTGCATCACCATGTTGTCCTTTCTTTTTCATTTTCAACCTTTTCTAGCTTTTTTTAATGCTTGCCATTTATTTCTTTCAATTTCGCCCGGCATTTTGGAATTGTGGAATGCTCATTTCTTGATTTTCCGTTTTAATAATTTCGTTTTCCTGTTTAATTACTTCGATATTTTTATCCGTAGCTGTTTTCTTTGGCGTGTCATGAACTTCCCGCTCTTTGAGCTGGGCCTTATTTTTTCTATTCTCTGCTGAATTACTACTTATCTTAATCTATTCCAATCCTCGCCAAAATTTCTTTTCAAGATGGTGCTGTTTTCGTTTCAGTACCGGTCACATCAGGCTATTCTAAGAAATCGCACTCTACTCAACCCCTTGGAAGTTTGGTTTTTCTACGTTTTTGCGACAGTTGTTGTTTTTGTTTTAAAACATTTATTCGTATTTTTCTTTTAATCTAACAATTGGTGTTTTAATTGTTTGTATATCTACACAGGTTAAAAAATTACCATCAACTTTAGATCTCTCAAATTTGAGTTGAGAACTCTTACACTCACAATCATTTTATACGCTGCCAGAACTGTTCTATTTTGTATTGTTTCCCCTTATTTAGACATTATTTATGTATAAATATAGCGCCACAGTATACATTACAAAAAATTTTTGATAAATTTTGAGCAATTTCGGGAATTCGAGCATTTTCGAAGCATATCTTTCGAATTGATCAAAATTTTTGTGTAATGCGGAATGTGCTTAAACTTTAGTGTTTGTCAAACTATTTCACAGTCTTTGTTATCATTAATCTATAGAGCTAAAGCTTATAGTAAAAATGTCTTTGGGGTGTTGTCGCTTACTTGATGTTAGACTTGACCATGCTGTCAGCTTCTTCAAAAGATTTCTAGACACAGTGCTAAAACTTAACTTTTTCTGATATTCACCGTACTTAGATGGGTACATATTAGTTTAACGATGCCAGAGAAATAAAAGACTATTGCTATTACAACTGTATCCGCTAGGTGTGATAATTTGTGACAATACTTCTTACTTTTATCTTATATCTTTATATCTCTCTGAGATATTTCTATAGTTTAATAGGTAGGTGTTTAATTATTTTATTCCATCAATATGTACTTTCTACTTTAATATCATCTAAGAAATTCCCTTAATATAAAGCAATGTCATATACGTTATGTATATACATATGTGACGATGATATACTTTATTATTAAATGATGGTGGATGGTGTCCGTTTAATTGTTAGAAAGATCTCCTATCGATCTCTCTTTGTTCATACCATTTACCAATTGAAAAGCCGTTTTGTCAGCAACATAATTACGGCACTGTAATAAAAATGCAGGTGATTCGATTAATTTACGAACCGATGTATGGAATCACATCAACCTGTGAATAGGCGATAGTGCACTGCTGATAATCAAGAATAGTAGGCTTAAATAATAAATACCAGACACTACCGCTCACCATTAAATATGATTACGATCGTAATAAAAGATAAAAGATGTGGAATGTTTTATGTTGAGGAAGTGTGCTTGTTTAGCTTCGAGCTTTACGACGTATTTAAACTTTTATTTCACCGAAAAGTATATAAGCGTAGAAATGAATCGTTGAAGTGCGATGTAAATTATGTATTTATTAATAAATTTGGATAATTCACGTTCACGTAATAAGGTACTTGGTATTGGTTATGAAATAAAAAAAAAACGCAAGTTACTTCACTACAGGACACTGAAAAAAAAAGGAAAACATACAGATACATAGTATGTGTAGGAATGTATATTCTTACCTCGTTTTGAGTATAACGTGGATTTTCTAATTAATGTGTACACTATAATTCATTAATTCCAGTTTAGTAATTATTTTTTCTTGTAATGCAAGTGTCTAAATGCTAGATATCTCATAAATATGAAGTTATGATTTTTGTTTCAGTGTTTTAATTAATTTATGAAGCAGTAACGTTGTTATATTGATTGCGCTTAGTGGATGTAACGGTTATAATAATCTATTTTCTAATTTCGTGGAGAAAAACGCGTTTACACAATGGAATTTTTCAAAGCTAATTTTTGACGACAGTTTTAAAACAAGCTCAGATTTTACACACATAAGTTGTAGTTACGAAATTAATTACACATTCATTATAAAAATAAATAATTAATTGATTAAATATATAAAGCCATGCAGAATATTTCATCAAATACACTAGATTTCAACTATAGATTTTTAATTGAAATTTCTGAATGTTGCTCTATTCTACTATAATTCTTGTTTATACAGTGTGTCTACATAAGTTGGAACCATACGGAAAACTTATTTATTATTGGCTTTGTGAAACTTTACTTTATAACATTCCAACAAAATAACTTTACTTCATAACATTCCTCTGTATTGTAAAAAATAAAGGCACTTTACTCTTGAGTAAAATTGTTATTTTTTTACAAACCTCGTATACGGCTTCAAAAAATTGATATCTGATGGTTGCATTTTAGTTTTGGACCAGGCATAACTTTTTATCAAGAATAATTTTTTTCAGAAAACCAATAATAAAAAGTTTTCCATATGGTTCCAACTTAAGTAGACATACTGTATATGATTATTTAGAAGCCGACTAATATTAAATATAGCGTATACATATTAAACAATAACTTGGCTTTAAATACATGTCAATACATTGCACTACATCCTAAAATAATTATTCACTATCAGTTTCTATTTAACTTGAACTACTATCTTTATCTAATTATATCATCGATTAAATTGACCTAACTCACATTTTCATTTTCCTATAATTACATGTTTCACAAATTTGTTTCCATTGCCCGTAGTGACATTCTGGATTACCGGTAATAAAAGTACCCTTACATCTGCTAATTTGAATGCAAAATAGTGTAAGTAACTTGTTTATTTTTTTCTTGTATTTCCAGTACATTCATTTGGCACATTCTGGCATTCTGGCTATCTAATGGTGTATTAGAAATTGTTATATGACGTTTCCATTTTTTCTGATCAGCACTAGTTTTCATATTTTTTATCAACGGCATATCAAGATTTTGTCGCTCTTAAACCATATTCATGAAAGTTTTCGTTATTGTTGCTTAATTGACGAGTAGTATATTTTAAGCCTAAATAAGGTAATTCTGAAATCTAAAACTGAGAAATTACAATTGAAAAATATCACAGTTCATTAGTAATAGAAAAAGTCTCAGTACAGAATCCCATATAAAATAGGACAAGTAGCTTAACACCCTTTGAATTAAACGTTTCAATAGGCAATCTTAGAAAGTCGTCTTGTAGGACAAGATGTGCATATAGAAATATTAAATGGGGAAAAGATATTTGAGCACGCACGTGTATCTAACTTCTTAGATAATAGTATATCATTAACATTTACGGTGACAACACAATTGAGAGTAATTATTTAAGTCAAGAGCTTCGCAATCGTTATAGCATTCAAGAACTTGGAGATAAACTCTAGAATGTGTTCCGTGTAATTTGTAGAAAAACTATACACAGGAAGTTCAAAATGCTGAGTAACATATGCAATTCTGCCTTAATGAAAATGGGCAGTTAATTTTACTGCACTTATTTACTGCAATTATTGGTTTACTGCTGCTGTTATCTTCATACAAAAATATGCAAACATTACATTTTTTTTGTTTGAAGTTTTGTAAAAACATACTTTGAATTTACTATTTATAACATCTAGAAAGCGGTTTTAATGTCCGCATTGAAAGGCCAAGTAAAGGTGCTGGAAGTAAAAGAATCAACTTGCCAAATTTAAGGGTACTTTCCATTTCTAATAATAAAAGAGATCCCCATAATGGGAGTTGAAAGTAAATTAGCCTATATACTTTAAATTACTTACTTGTGAATTACTCCTGTTATTGTCTTGTTTTTCCTTATTAATGTATGTTCAGAACTCTGATAATTCGTCTCTTTTTAAAAATTTCTATATCGGACATAGTCTTCTAGGTGATAACCATCTCAACAAATCCTTAAAATAAGTACTATTACGTAAACTATGCAGTTTATAACCTTTGCTTTTAAAAATAGGCACCGCTATTATTGCTTTATCCATTCTAAATAAATGTCACGATCAGATGTAATTGGGACTCTCTGTCCAAATCCAAAAGTAGCGGCAACGTCAAGATGGATACCAGGCTTTGCGTTACGGTCACTTTTTATTATTCCGTTCCAGAGGATAATTTATACGTTTAGATTCATAAGGGGCGCTGCGATCTACACGAATTAATCGGGCACCGTGCTTTTATTCATTCTGTCTTACCCATCGGATTACCTGCTTTGGTGCTCGCTTGCCTGCCTACTGTCATTCGCTAGTCTATCATTAAAAATTTAAAACAATTACTCTAGTCAACTAGCTATGTAATACAATTATAAGTGACCGTGGTCTCGCGGTGCGGAAGTTATTCTCTCGTTTATTGTCTGTGAATGCTGTGGCAACGATACCGAATGAAGAATCGAGATTTTGCCTCGTTAGCTTTATGGAATTTAGTTGGACAAACTACCTAATTGCAGTTTTACAAGGCAGAATGTAGTTAACAATTACGGATGTTGATGTAATGAATAGAACTGCTGTCTTTTAAAGCACTGAATCGAAATCATGACAATTTGCTTGAATTCTTATTGGCACCACTTTAATCAACCTTAATTTTATTATTCGGTGAGGTATCTCCTGTTTCACACAACTTTTAAACAGCAGATAGCTGACGTTTCTAGAAAAAAAGGAATTTGTTAGTCTATTTCTGTTGTTACGCAAAGTTGGCTAGGAAAGAGCGCCATATTGCTTCCTATGACGCTAGATTGATTTAAAAAGCTCGTAATTAGGAAAGATGATGATAACAATTATCAAACTGTTAAACTTCGATTCTAAAAGCGTCAATTGTTTCATTGTTATTATATTTTGTATTTGTTGTACCTTTACTCTTTGTCCTTATTGTTTTCTTTTATTTTTACTTGTTTTGTTAATTGTTGTTATAACTTTATTTGATTGAACTTTATCCCAATTAATTAATTAATTATGGTAATAGCCATCTTAAAAGTAACAATATAAAAAGCCCTGAAAAGCAAACATATTATGTGTTAAAAATTGATAAATTCAAAGGGAAGCTGTCCAATAAAATTCGATGAAGTCAGGAAATATCAACGATTAATAAAATTGGTTAAAACTAGGAAAAAATAATACCGAGAACAAAGAACGAAAATATAAAGGATGCGGCAAATAAGAGCAGTTGCTTCTCTGAACTAATTAGGGGAAAGATTTTGAGATAGAAATGATTGTGATATCCAGTATACAGAGTATACTTGAGTGTGTATAAATTTACTACTATAAACGGAACATGTGGTATACGAGCCCTAACAATATGTTGGAACGCTGTGTAATATTTCTCCATTATTATTTGAAAGATAACCTACTCATAGTTTGAAAAAAATTATTAAGAAACTCCTACGTGTAAGGATAAAGAGATTAAACTACAATAGATACAATAATATACGTTGGCATACCCTTAATGGCTTTAAAAATTCAGAAGCTAACGTGGAAAGGATATCTTTTCATTTCATGCTATACCTCGGTGTAGTTGAATGTCATCAGTAGATGTTGAACCAGACACTTTGCTATTTTAAAAGGTACACCTTACATATTTCTACATTAGTAGAATTAATGGTTCTAGTAGCATTAAATCTTATTTTAATTAACAAATTGTTTCGGTTGAGAACCTCATCGGTCAGGATAGCACAGCTACTTCCTGCTAGCTAAGGCACTTTTTCCTATTCACTTGGATGCAGTGCTTAAATTCTAGACTCGCAATTAACTGTAAACATCTCGTTTGCTTTTAATGTTATATAAACAGTAAAAAGTTAATGCTGGTATTTCGGATCCTTTCAAGGAAATAAATCTATCTATAAAGTAGTTAGTTAGAATGTAAGCCAATGTAATATGATTTTCATATCTATAAAATCATATTACATTGGCTCGTTCCAAATGGAGAATTAAAAACGTAACAATATACAGAGTCTTCCATTTAAAATAAAGTATATGCCTCGTGCGCTACATACCGATCAGTTTGTATATATGGAAATACTTTGGAAAGATACTCTATGTCGTGCACTACGTCGCTAGTGTCATACAACAGGCATACATTTTAATAATCCATAAAGTTGGAACACCCCGTTGGAACACCAAACGATAGCGGTTTGAAATAACTCATATACAATAATTAGAGATGACAAAGACAGGTGGAATTATTCTTTTTTTGTAGCGACTAGATAGACTCGTGTCTATTCGCCTCATGAGAATGGATTCGTATTGTCTATTGGTGTTGGCCTGAGAGTTGCCTGAGAGTCTCTGCAAAAAAGTAGTAATTTCATCTGCCTTTGTCCTCTGTAATAATAATGTTATAGCCAACATTAATCGAATGAATCGAGTAATATTTTTGGTAACCTGTACAGGTATTAGTCGTCAATTTACGTTGTATAATATGTATACTGGTTAGACAGAAACGCGTAAGCGGAATAAACGTGGCGAAAATTTCATCCGAAATTCTATTTAGCCTGTAATTTTTATACTTTAACTAATTAAAATGAAATTCAATTTATATCCCGCATACATTTTAAAGTTGTATGTTTACGGTGCCTAACTTTTACAAATAAAATAATTTTGTTGTAATCATTTGACGTCAGTTTTCCTTTTTAACTTTCAAGAGGATATCTACTAAGGACCCTGATACATCGGTGATAATAATATATCGATGATAAAATATAATTATTTTAACTAACATAACGCCCAATGCTTCCGCAAGAAAAAACGAAAATCAGTTGAAGTTCAGGGTACTTCATCTGTAGATACTATACAGAATGAAAAAATATATAACAAATTTTCAGTAAGTTGTGTTATTAACTCCGACTATGAAAATGCGTTTGGAAGTAAAAAAAAAACTTGAATAAAGGCTCCATTTATGTTCCTCGAAGTAATGCGAGCAATAAAACATTTGCATTTATAAATTCGAACAGATAATACAGGCATTACTACAGATACTATTTCAAATACAGATAGTCACAAATAATAAAATAATAAAAGAAGTAAATAATATAGGTTCAAGGAAATATATTGAAAGTATCAATTCATAAGGATTGGTGTATAAAGAAAATATCTGACAACGTTGCGGTGATTCAGAATGAATGGCTTTTTACCATAAATTTGTATAAATTGGCTCAGGAAAATAAGCAATTGTCATTAGCTCAGTAAAGTATCGTATTTACGTAATTATTATTATTTTTTTTGAAAATCAACGCCGTTGCTTCCGCTAAGGTGACTGCTAAGTCACCAAAGTTCCCGCCAAAAGTCCACGCCCATCTTTGGTAAGTAGAGAGAACAAAGTCGGATGAAATTATTACTTTTTTGCAGAGATTAAATAGACTCGCGTTTTGTCGACTCTCGGGGACACCAGTAGGCAACACGAATCCATTCTTATAAGGCGAATAGACAGTCTATCTAGTCGCTGTAAAAAAGGAATAATTCCACTTGTCTTTGTCATCTCTATTGATAAGTGACATATTCACTTTAAGTTGTTGTTATTATATTATAAATTCATTGTTTATTGCCAACTTATCCTCTGAATGAATTAAATGAGCAAATTTGGTTGTTATAAATTTTAGCTATTAATACAAATAATGTTCATACTTTCGGGGACCCCGACTTTTTCGTAGGAAATCTAATTTTCGTAAATTTGGTTTCGTCTTGAATGTATTGTTATTAATTGTGATAATTTTCATTTTAGCTATTTCTTGTTGTAATAAAACGTTTGAAATCATGAAACATGAACCTGAAAACCACACAACTTGACTAGTTGAGGAGCTAATTTATAAAATGGTCTCATTAAGTATATTTTGAATAAGCATTTTTATTTTAGTTTGCAATTATCCAATTGTAAATATATCATTTAACGTGTTCGTTCTATTGCACTTACAAAGGCGCCAACATGCTCATCCTACAAAATATTTTATAAAATTAAACATGAAAAATGATAAATTACTTATGGGTAAACGTTACATAACTTTTTGGAGAGTAAAATTTTATTCGTTGTATTTATAAACTATGTTACAATTTTATATTGAACTCAAAAGCTATTGAAAGATATTGGCAGAAATTATTGCTTTCACTTAACATGCTTTGATTCAGAGCAAAGTTTGTCATTTTCAAATTTCTCTCTGAAGCTCATTGTCAACCGAAATGATTTTTACGAACGAATCCATTTGGAGTCGGACACTCGTGAGATAATCGCATATATATGTCTAGAAAGTGGTGGCGATTAAATCATAACAAAATAGGCTTAATTTTTGTCATATATCTGCTTGCTAGTTTGATAGTTTTAAGTGTACAACTCAGATTGCTAAAACTTGAATTAATATTGAAACATATTCAATGACAACTATATGACAATTAACGTTCATTTAAATATTTGAAATATCCAGAAATATTTCCAGCAGAGTAACTTCTGTTTAACTTTTAAGTGAACGTGGAATTAATAATAGTAGGCCAACGTCTCCGGTTCGGCTACTACATTCCAGTAGTAGCTCGGGAATTCTTCCTAGTAAGCGTTTCTAATATATCCCGCACATCTAAGCTGGTTAGGATAAAGTTTGTAAGCTTCTTGTCATAACGAACGATATTGCTCAGTTCTATTGGTATTGATAATCTCATTCTTAAAAATGTACTTTACTGCGAAATATTATATATAAAGTAGAAGTTTTTTTGTTCGAATATTGAATTAGTAGGATTAGCAGGCATTCTAAGCGCATTTAACCAATTATGCACAAATATTTTTCAAGTTCCTTCCCTCAAGTCAAACCTAAACCTAAAATACATTTTCGTATCGCAGGTAACTAGTTCTGTTTAATTTGCTTACGTAACGTCTATATCTCTGTTTCCAATAAAACTTATTATTTACCTTTTTCTCTTTCGAATCTTTTTTTAGTATCGTTTTGTGCTTATGTCCACTCATATGTTGCTTCCGAGAAAAACGCCAAGAGGCAGAATGTTGCTTTTGCTTGACATATACTGTTGTCAGAAACAAATTAACTATAACGCTTAGTAGTTTAGCTAACTCACATATGTAGGTACCCGCTTATATTTTCATTGGTTTATTTAAGATCTATTGAAGTTTTTCATCCTTAGATACCGCTTGGAAGCGGAAGGAATGAAAAAATTGTATTACCCATGAATTTTGTAATAGCACAGATTCATTTCCTTCATTAATAAATAAACGCTTACTAACTAATCGCGTTTGAGATTTAAAAGTTATTTAGATACCAGAATTTTATACTAATATGTAATATGAATACTATTTATATTTTTTAGATATGCTTTTAAACTGGAATAACTTTATTTAGAGATCCGATATCTGTCAACTTGTGTTTTGGACGTGATCATTAGTTCATTTGGAATTTCGTTCGATGTGTCCTGATGTTCCTTATATTTCTCCGAATAATTTAATACACTTTCTCTGGAAGATACTAAAACACTTAAACGTATTTGCTGTTTTTACAACAATATATACCAATATTTTGTGTTAATTAATTTAAAACCAAAGAAAGAAAAAGTTCCTACGTGGTGCTTACATTTCCATGGACACTGTGCATAGGCTTCAAAAACGTTAGTTTGGAGTTTCTTATCTATTTTTAGATGGTAATTATTCTCATTCATGGTATCGAGTGTTTCCTTTTAGTTAGACTCTATCGGCTGATCACGTCAAACATTTCATATTACGGTTACAGCCTCTGGTTTATCAACCGCGAAAGCCCTGTACATAATTTCTTAAAGTAAACGTTTACCCTATGGCATTCACCCATAAAGTTATGTAGTTTCACTACTCAATCTCTGGTTGGTTATAATGTAACGGTCGTGGCGAGGTCAAATGCATTTATGGGAAGATGCAGCATCTTGCTGCCCACTATTCTGGCTGGTTAGGGAAACCTTTGGATTTGTCCTAATACCAGGTGCTTCTTATCTGGACCCTCAGGTGTGGAGCTAGCCTTCATGGTTTGACTCAATCCCAGGTACCAGAACATCTCGGCAGGTACGATTTGGATAAGCCTTTGACCCGACCATTCCTGTTGTGCCGATTGCACCTCATCTCGGTTTCTGTCGCTAGTCGATAGTTGTCAATATTTGGTGGGGCCGATATTTGTTGCAACTGTTTCGAAAGATTAGACCCGACCGTTACGCACCGAAGGTTGAGTAGGGAACCTCTGTAATATGGGGAGCGCAGGGGAAAGAGGGCACAAACCTGAACTAAGGTTCGGATTTGTGCGGACAGCTCTTAGTTGGTCGGTAGGGTTCGGCCTAATGCTTTGCCGGGTCAGCAGCTTTCCCTCCAAGCGCAGTTGGCACCCATACCTCTATATCTAGCTATAAAAAAAGCTATAAAAGCTTCTATGGGTTCAAGAAGCATACCGTTTGCTCGTATATATGTTATTTTAGTACTAAGTTGTTACTACTACATATGCTTCCTCTGGTGGTAATTCTAAACTAAAAAAAGTAACATTGTAGTCGGCAAATTAATTACACGACAAACCAAGTAATACCATTCAAATATAGAAAAAGTAGTCCACTTTTACACTTGTGGGCAACAATACTATGTGATTTGTTCATTCGAAATTATTGTAAGTGCGGAGTTACCGCGTAAACATAATAATTTGACAAGAATTAGTGACGAACGACTTAACATGTATACACTGAATAAAACACGCAAGAAGAGGACGCTATATGGAGGACATTGATAATAAAAAAAGCTTCAATTACTATCCTCCGGCTACGATACGTTTGTGTGCGCTAGACACTTGAAGAGGCACATTATTACGCAACGCTTTAAAAAGAGATTAAGAAGTAGTCTAATTGCATTACAGGATGTTTCTATAACGTGTAACGCATGTGTCCTGTAGACGTATTACCTACAGACGAACATGCATATGTATCTATCTTTTCATTTATCTCTCTGTATGTTTAAGTTGCTTTCTATTTCTATTAAGCAAGTTTAGTTGTTTGCGCATTTCGATTTAGCGCATAATAATCTCTATCTGCTACTTAAAATATCCTACGCCAGCAATTTCCTTTAAAACATACTTTCAATCAACACTTACACAGACGAGGTAATAAAGCAGTAAATTCACTTCTAGAAAACTCTGATTTTCATGATTTTGATGATATTTTTCAGAACCTTCCGAATATTATAATAATTTATTACTATGTGCTATTACCATGAGGAATGATTCGCTGTGTCGACCCGATATTTATTTAGTTTGTTATCAATTGTTTTTTTTTAAATTAATAACAATTGCAACGAACATTTTCTTTTTATTTATTTAATGCAAACAAGTAATGTGGATTTATTAATATGTAATTATGTTAATAGAGGCTTTTTCCTTCTTTAAGGCAACACTGTATTAGTTTTACGAATTATATATTTTGAATTCATCGATAATGGATCTATAATCTAAATAATATCTATAAAGGATTGTTTTTATTGCAACACTGCAATATGTGGACTTTTATGACTTGGACCTGCGAAGCATTGCTAAATTTATAACGGAAAATATTTTTTAATTTAACAATTTAATTTTATGACATTACACCATTCATTATCTACATTGAATTGGGGTTGCTTTGCATGTTTACATACACATGCATTTTTGAAGCAAATTTTTCCTTTTTTCAAGAATTAAAAGCTTGTTCTTTTAACTTTTAATCCAATATATATTTTACTTAAATACATACATAAACTGAGCCATACATGGTACTTAATAAACAAGATAATCTGTACAAGAACAGACTAAAGTAAAAGGACTGTAACTGGAAAAAATTAATGGAGTACTCATGTTTCGTTAATCTTGTAACAATAATCAAACACATACATTGCAGATAGCATTGTTATATTCAAACAACAACTCAACGAACGCGAAGACTACGGTATGAAATCAACCGTGTAATCAGCTTGTTTAAGTAGGAAATCTGGTTATACGCTATAGATGTCTTCCAATCAGTAACGCACAGACATTTGCTAGATACAGTTACATGTAGCTGAACCAGACGAGGGCAAACGTAAATAATCTTATCCTCACCGCGAAGAGATGATATGAAAAAAACGTTGATGTTTCGCATTCTAAACTTGAATAATTTATTTCCGAAATAAATGAAAGCCAGTTTCGAAATGACAAGTAAGCTTTCACCTTTAATAAATTCAATTGTAATCCTACTTCTTGTGGTGAGTGAGTTAAGAAATTAAATGCCGGTGGTTGTTGGATATAAGTAAGAATGTTACATGCAACCGCCGTCATTTTCAGTACTTTATTCATTGGTAGTAAAGTCATTATTTAGTTTACAGGTGAATTTGATTAAATTCAATTCAGTGATTCAATCCTAAGAATTCTCGAATATTTAGTAAAGGAACGATTAGTATAACAATATCCTTCTTTTACTAATACAAGGTAACGTAAAAATATAGAAAAAATGCGGGTTTGTAGAGTGATATAGTAATTTTTTTAGGTGTTTAATTGTTCATTTTTTGGGAGAGAAGCCCTTTAATGTAATACAATCTTTTGCAATTTGGATCAATACCTTCGAAACTATAAGAAATATTAAAAAATACTTTAAAGTTTTAGCTGTTTCAAGGGTACTCTATGATAGTGCCAGTAGTATCTCTTTAACTGCTAGCAGCCCTCAAAAGTTTTATCAAAACCTTTCTGTTTCTATTTGTTGGAAAAATACTTATGTGACGAGAACCCAGAAACGTACACAAAAGGCCTCTACACAGTAATAAGTTAATAGGTTAGCGTGGAATCGCCAAGGTGGAAATAATTAGCCCGAAGGTATTTTGATTCCACAACTTGAAGAACGTGAACGTAAAACAGAAATAATGCGGTTTCAACAACAAGGCCAAGCCATTGCCCATACGGCAAGAGCCTTTACCAAGAGAGTGCAAGTTTTGTTTTCTCTTGAGTAACGGCGACGCCCGTTGGCCCTCTCGCGCGTTTGGCCTAAATTAAGGCCTAATCAATCAATAAATAATAACATGATAAAATTGTAAGCGAAACTTTATCATAGTTAACTAATGTAAATGTACTAAAAATATAATTGGTGTTAATGATATTAAAGACCATAGATCAAATAATGTATTCGACAACGTGATATAGCAAACTATTTTTATTGTGCATAGCTATTGTAAGTATGGTACTCGCCCTAAAATCGGTGAAAACAAAGGAATTGCTTGCATCATAAATATGGAGAGATCGCACAGCATTTAGACCACAATAAGCCTATTATGGATTCTCTCTTTGCCCAGACTTGAGAAGTCTAGCCCTTGATCCAGTCCTCTGCCTTAGCATAAGTTGATTAGAACTTTGCTTAGATGAATCGCCCTAATTGCGGTAAAATGTACCTTCTTGAGACCCAACAGGGGTCTTCTAATTGACATCAGTTCCTGGCACTTGTATAGGAAGTATTCCAATGTTTTGTTTTTAGCATAGTATTCCCTACATGAGGGGTCTTCCTTTAATCCCATTTTATGAACATTCCGACAGCTTCTTTGGTATATTAAAGGTGTTGGCTTGTTTATATACGTCGAAATTACTTTAGTGCTATAGCAGAAATTACTTTCAACCCATCTTTTCAGGAATTTTTCATGAATAACACCTTCACAAAGACCATACACAGAAGGTTAAATGGAGGGCCCTGGACCGTATACAGTTATGCTCGAGCACTTTCTGGCTAGCGTGTCTGCTCCTTCATTACCAGGATTTCCATTTGCTCATATTACGTTGATATTGTTTGTTAGAGACTAAAGATAAACCTCTGTGGCAAACTAGTAGCAGATTCGACGTTATTGGTCGCTTTAGTGCTGGTGCTACTTGCTTGCTCTTAGTGAATAGATTGGTATATCTGTGTGTAATCTTCAGGTCAGTTAAGCAGAACGCTACTGGAGCTTCTCTGAAAAAACTATTGCTCCAGTTCCTCTGTTGGTTTTTGATCTGTCTACGAATTGGTACGTTGGTGTCGGTCTGTTGGTATGTCAAACATTTGTTGCATTCGACGTAGATTGGAAAAGGTCGCACTGTCGTGTCCTTTGTATTTCTTTTGCAAAGCAGAAGCATAAAGGATTTTGAAAATGTGGTGATCGTTCGTTTGGACCATACATGTCTAAATGGATGATTGATGACAATTGATTATAGCTACAGATTATTTATTTTTTGATACCGATTTATTACTATTCATAATATATGATTTTTAGATTTTAGATATTGCTGACATAATGGATATTTTACTTATATTAGTCAATTCTTTGGGCAGTAAACTACAATTAGATATATAATAATAATAATAATATTTATTTTTTTCTTCTTCGTTCATGTAGTAAATAAGTAATGATAAATAAATAAATACACAGGAACAAGAATGATAATCATGACATGGGAAAAGAAAAAATATCACAAGGATAGATTTGGTTTGAGTGGAAAGCACTACAACCATTCCTCTATCCAGCTTTGCCACTGATGAAAACAAATTAACCATACTTTTATGCTTAAACTAATCTAATGCTAATTCTGTGACCAATTGTAACATAACATAATGTATATACAATATGCACGCATTACACAAAGAAATCTCCATTCTGTTGTCTACTTAACATGAGGCAAGGCATATTTAATAATGCGTATTAAATAAATATATTTAATAATATAATTTAATAATTTATATAAAGTATTTTGACTCCCTCAGGCACTCTGTTATATATTTTATAGATAGTGTAAGAAAGCGAGCGTTCAAACTGTGACGTCTTATGTATGTATATTTTAAAAAGAATTTACAATTACTTTTAAATTGTATGCAGATTTGATTCATATGCATGAATTTGTTGTCGAGGGCGATTTGCTGAAGCGCTAATGTCTAGAGGATACACAGATAAAAATTTGTGGGAGTAAAGTGGAACATAATAATGTCAATATACCCCACAGTTTAGTAAAATCATCAGTCATCATCTATTTTATGTTAAAGTAACACCGCTGTGATGAAAAGTAACTAACTAGCAAGTAGTTGTTTTCTTTAGTATCTCAGATGGCGAAAAGTTTCATTTTAGCTTATCCTTAAGGAGATTTTAACATGGCAAAATCTATAATTTTATCTGTAATTCATTTCTTTCTTTTAAATAGGTCCGGAGGGTCCAGTATTTATTCCAGGAAGCTGATTTTTAACCTTCAGATATTAGCTTTAGATGCATGGCGAGGTTTGTCCTTAAAAATACCTGGCGCCTTCTTCCTTTTGATAGCGATACGGTCTCCATATCGAGATTCACAGGCACTTCTAAACAGATAAAATTGCTCCAGGATTGTTCTCGTTATTCTTCTACTGCAGCTGGAATATTTAGTACTAAATTGGAGAATTTGTTGATGATTTCTAATATCTAAGCAGGCATATTTCAGTGTGGGCGAAGTATTTTAACATCGAACCGGGTAAATTCTAGTCCGTATAGGAAAACAATAAAATCGAAAGACAGACATTTGCACCGCAAGGGAGATTCCAATATTGGTTAGCAGATCCTTCTCACTAAATAATACCAAAACGGAAAAATTCTTCACCGTAAATGGACGATGTTAATGCAACGCCGTCAAATCCTTAATTCTGGCGATACTAACTATTTGTTCATATGGACGCGAGGGAACAACCAGACAGTGTTAAAACACGAAAAGTTATTATATTTTAAAAGATTTATTCTTCTTACAATGCAATTGTGGTATTTTTAAAAGAATATTAGATTTCGAATTTTGTAGAACTTTCTTTGGAGTTTTATTACAAGTCGTTTTTTTAATGATAAATATTCGCTGTTTGAGCTGCTGACTGACCCTTGATGTTATGCACAGCCAAACGCGGAAAGTGATTCTACCTGTATTATATATTTGAGGAGTGGTTATAAAAAAGCTTTCATGTTGAACCATCTTTCTTTCAACTCTATATTTTAACAATAAAAATAGTACAGGTCAGAATTGTATTTCCAATATCAGGGAAAGTTTTATTTTAAAAGCTATCGATTTCGACTAAACTGGTTAACAGTCCTTGAAGTCGATGAAATGGTAACATTACGTTATCGTCAATAATGATACGTAACACTGAAGAGGTTACTTGAAGTTTAGTATATTCTTTGATTAAGGATAGCGCGTGTATGCACTTTATTGTAATCACTTCTTTACGCAATATGTGTAAGAGAGGAATTGTTTGGGTTAGAGTACGTGTATCGGAAATGGGAAAATATCGGATGCGAAAACAGGAATAATATTCTGAAGTTATCTTCTAATGTTTGGATTAATAGCCCTGAGAATATGAGAAATACACAGTAACAAGTTTCGATAACCTTTTAAACGTAAATATATGTATTATATATATATATATATATATATATATATATATATATATATATATATATATATGTATGTATAATACATATATATATATATCTTTGCATGATGGTATGGATTCCGAGCAAAGATTGCTGACTAAAGAGGTATCACTACATGAGTAAGTTAAGTTTTATGTATCCTTTGCGAAACGTGCTAAGTACTGAATACGTATAATATGAATCAGTAAGTAATTTTAACAAAATTTATATTAGCATAACGTTAATAATAAATAAGATAAATTAAATATGAGTACATTTATAATTTATGTTTGGAGAATAATATTTGCATGTATAATTGCGTGTGGGTCGGAATTCATTTACAGCAAGGTAAAACATGTCTCGTTAATGTATGTGCGTATACGAAGTCACACCTTTAGTTCTGACCGAGAGCTATTTCTACCTTTAATTAGAGAAGAACAATTTTAGAAAATTTATAGCTTAAGCAAAATCATGCTACACACGTTTGCTTGACTACGCCTGTGCAACCAATGCGCATTTTAACAGTCAGAGTTGACAAGAGAAATAAATGTGAATAATTGGAAGATATTAGTTGCAATATCATCATTATAAATATCAAAGAAGTAAATGTTTGAACTTACAGCGTAGGAATTTGTTTTCATACATATAAGCGACGATTAATAAATAGAAACTTGGTCAGGTTGTGGAGTATATTGAGTTTGTGAACGTCAAACCAGAGCTATATCATACCTGATGATGTGAACTTTGTTTACGAAACCGGTCGCATTTGTATACTCAAAAATAAAGAACTTGCTAGAAAAAAGATCCACTTTCAAATTCCATTAACATGAATTCATAGAGAGTCAACCTCAGCCCTCTAAAGAAATAAAATAACATAAATACTTCATTCTCTCCGTCATTCGGATTGGTCTTATGAGCATAAGGAGATAAAAGCAAGAAAAGTGTTATGTTGTACATATCAACTATTTTTACATTCCAGCATATTTCAATAATCACTCCACTATGTTTATTTCTTTATTATATGCACGGAGAAATTCGCTTGCATGACTAGAAATTACAGTTTACAGTCTGGCTCCGCAGTTGTTACTTGGAAATCTTTGCCAATCTGTGTAAATTATTTAACGTCTTCGAACTAGTCTATACTAATTAAGCTCGCGTTTACTACAACCCATTGAACAACTTCTGGTTTTATTTCTTCAAGCTGTTATTCTAATTCTTTGAACTTAAATGCGAATATAGGGAACGAAACAAAACTCCGATGAGATCAGCATCAATGACGTGTTCATATTTCTCTTGCTTTAAGCGTTTTGTTCTCTGCATTTATTTCAACCGTTGCGGGTATTGCAAACGCGAATCACGTCTAATTGGCATGCTCGCCGAATAATATATGCATATGCAAGTAAGCGCATATATGCGTGCTGTATACGTTATTTATGATATCATTTAATTGATTGTTAGTTTCTTAATTAAAGCAGAATTTTCTCTAAATATAGAATGTGTAAATATGAACATTTTGTCCAACTAACGAAGATGTTAATTATGGGCAAAAATTGCATATGTATCTATTTGTACATTCAATGGTTTTCGTTCATTTTAGAACGTGTTATTGAGTGCGACGTAATACAAAAAATTAAGTAATACATGCATTCGAACATGATTTACATCATCCTTAATGTTTCCGTTAACTCTTCGAGTCGAGACGAGAAAGATTATCGAAATTAGAAGCCGGCCGTGAAGCTATAAATCAAGTTTGAACATAACATGATAACATAAATACTTGTTCGGGTCAGGTAAATGTACAAAGTATTTATAGTATAGAGTAGAAGGGGCACATTTCAAAAAATTGTAAGCGGCGCGGCGGTGGCTTTCACGGATTTCCACATTATCCTTATTATTGAGACGGAAATAGCCAAATTATGAATTCCATTCGTAACGTATAGGTTATACGTTTGTTTGCTTTAATAAATTATGCTAATGAAGATGGTTATAAATGAGTTATAACACCTATTTTATGTGATAATCTGATAATGTGAGTAATGTTGTACCCCGGAGTGATTCTTTTTGTAAGCGTGGTATTGGACTTTATTGTATAAGTTAGATACGTTCCGTTCCTCGTTTGTTTCATAATTACCTCAATTTATTACGAATTCTCCCGTCTGTATAATGTTAAACGCATCGTAAACGCTTTCCTATAATGTATAAGGATAATGGAACAAAAAATACGGCACACTTTGAATTAAATTGTTTGATGGTAATGATACCAACTTGACATAAGTACTAAAAATGCATTTATGGTTTTAGGGTATCCAGGGTCAGGTAAAAGTCAAAGTAAGGATGTTTAGCTTAATATCCAGCAGAAATTTTGTTTGTAAATGTTGAAGGGAGAGACTGCGTATATCGATAAATGTTATGAAATTTTGCGATCACTATTTAACGATTATTATTTATTTTACGGCTGACCGAGGAGTGGGGATCACTTAAGCAAATTATTATTATAATGTTTCGATAGATTATTGTTTGATATTTAAAAGACTATATAAAGAACCTTACATTCTAATTATTTAATTATAGTATATAATAAAACAAAAAAACATATTGTTAAAAAACAAAGTATATGTAATAATTCGTTGTTCTTGTCCTGTATATAGGCCCGTTTATCTGAAGCGATAAGTATGGCCATGGGCACCATCATCTACCTTAGCATAGTTATCGTGCGTTCATTAGTGGGAACTACGACACCTTATCCATTCTTTTTCTTTTTCTTTTTCTTTTTCTTTTTCTTTTTCTTTTTCTTTTTCTTTTTCTTTTCCTTTTTCTTTTTCTTTTTCTTTTCTTTTTCTTTTTCTTTTTCTTTTTCTTTTTCTTTTTCTTTTTCTTTTTCTTTTTCTTTTTCTTTTTCTTTTTCTTTTTCTTTTTCTTTTTCTTTTTCTTTTTCTTTTTCTTTTTCTTTTTCTTTTTCTTTTTCTTTTTCTTTTTCTTTTTCTTTTTCTTTTTCTTTTTCTTTTTCTTTTTCTTTTTCTTTTTCTGCATTCTATGTGTAAGCTATGATAGAAAATACATAAACAATTGTTTTCATCCTCGCTTTCACTGTTTCTGCTTTCAGCACTCGCACTTGAGTTGGTGTTTTTGCTAGTTTTCTTTACTATTTTCTACGAAACAGTTTTCAAGTTTTCTCTCTTTTTCATTTAGTTTCAATTTCACTTTTCTGAGTTGGGACATTTTTTTTTCATTTAATTACTGCTGCCTTGCATTTCTTCCAAGGAATTTTTATTGGGCGTACTGATGATAATGTAGAGTTTTTTTTGCGGCTCAAAAGGCATTTGCTCCTAGGTACATCTAATAAATTTCGTTCGAGATCGTTTGACAAAAGAACAATTGATGTTGACGTTCTTAGTGGCTTAGTGGATTGTAAGTGAGTCTGTTTTTTTCGTGAATTGTCGAAGCTAAAAAATTAGATTCCTTTCAAATTTCTGGGATATATGGATCAATTAATAACTTACATATCTCGAAATCTGACAGTTTTATCTATTGTAGCTATTTTCTGGAAGGGTTTGCCACTTATACTGGCCACATCCTGGATTGTAATTCTTCTATGACTTGTCATATAATAATCGCTTATTAAGCAGTTGCATCCGATAACTGCGGTGAAGGCGGAGAGTCAGCGTCACTATATGATTTTCCTTGGCATTTAATACACGTTGTAGCTGGTTGTAGCTGATATAATTGTTCAAAATCATTGCACTGGCTTTTCTCTAGTAAATTTACAATGTAAAAAGTTATGGAGTGTACAGGTGTTTTATTTCAAAAAAGATTTACTATTAGCTTGCTAGCTAAGCTATTTTAATTTAATTTTTGCTTTGTTACTTTTTTAATGTTAGAAGAATCATTTAAGAAAAAGAATAGTAGTCATAAAAGAATGAACAAATCATCGTTATTATTATTACATACAGCCAAAGAAGGAGTAGTAGTGAGTTATCAACAATTTTCATTTATTGCGTTGTGTCGCTCCTTCTTCAACATGTTTGGAATTTTGTTTCAATATGGCAATCCGGTTCATTTATTTCTATTGTGAGAAATATTACATGGTTGGTGGTTTAAATTACATTCTTTAATAAACCACTTTAAAATTAATTTATTTTAAGATCTTTTATCTTAGTAGTTTTTTTGCAGAAAAATTCTGGAGAACATGCATATGAGGCTTATGAAGTAGATTTCAGTGCATTCAATACGCACTCATATATAATAATAATAATAAATGCCTTTATTTCTGTAGCTTATACATAAATTATTTCAATACTTATTTAAACAGAATAATAGAATTTATAACAACTACAGAAACCCCAAGGAGTGGTTCAGATGAGTCGCGCAGAAATTGCAACCCCTTGCTTTTACACTAAATCCTTGATAAGTACATATCGACAATAAAAAAGAAAAATACCTAAAATTATCTTAAACCTAAACCCTATGATGTACGGATACTAACAAAAAGAAAGAGAGGCAAACGCTAGGTACTGGAGCCAATTACTGGTTCTCCAACAACATCTTACGCAATGTACACCCGAAAGCCGGTGGCCCTAACAGTTTTAGAAAGTCAAGCAAAGTGTTGTAGTGATAGTAGATCTGAAAAGAAGAAGATCTTTCAAAAATCGCGGTTCTGTGAGCGGATAGTGTTAATCTTCCCCTGCTCCTGACATTAATGTTATGAACATCGCAGCGATATTTAATTTTGTTCCATAAATAATGCGGCTTTTTGGAAAACATTATTTTGTTGTACAATACAAGTGAATGATATATTACATGATTATCCATATTCAATCATCTATGTCCAGCAAGCTTGTGGGAAATTCTATCATACTTTCTTAAGTTAAAAATATATCGAAGGCAAGTGTTTTGCACCACCTGCAAGCGGCGGCGATCCACAGCATCCAAACATGGTCCGTACATAGGCAACCCGTAAGAAGAGTTGGATAGTACAAGAGCTTCGCAAAGCATTGCCTTAATCCTGGTACTAAAAATATCACGGTGAGGATACAAAAGTTTAAGACTACCGTAAGCAGTACCTACCACCCTTAAGACATACTTCCTGTACCTAAAAGAATTATCGCAAATGAGACCCAGATTCTTAATACTAGTAGTTAAGGGAATATTAACGTCACCAACAAACACCTGCATCCGGCTACTATATCTTTGAACATCTACCGGTTTTCCAAACAAGGTCGCAATAGATTTAGTAGGATTAATTTGGAGAGAATGTATAAAAGAAAAGTCTCTGACACCATTCAAATCACAATTAATACGACTCAACGCACCGTCAATATCAGAAATATCAAAAGATGTATAAATATGGATGTCATCGGCATACATTTGTATTTCGCAATGATTAACAACTCTGGACAAAAATGATGTATATATTGAAAATAATAAGGGTCCCAATATCGAACCCTGGGATACGCCTTGAGATAGTAAAAGAAAAGTCGATGTCATGTTATTAAGATGAACACATTGATGTCTGTTGAATAAAAAAGATCGCAACAGGGCAACAGCTGAATTACCAAACCCTATATAATTGCAAATTGCAAGCAATGCGTCATAATTAATTGTATCAAATGCTTTGCTGAAATCCAGTAAAACCATTAGAGTTAATTTATCTCTGTCTCTAGCTTGAATTATATCATCTGTGACTTTAAGCAGGGTTCTGGTGCAGCTATAAAGCCCGATTGACAGTGCGGCAACAATCCATGTCGAGAAAGATGTTGATTAATTTGGTTATGGATTACTTGCTCTAGAACCTTGCTCATAATAGGAAGTATACTAATTGGTTGAAGGTTTGGGGAAATGGATAACGGAAGAACAATAGCAGTTTTCCAGCTATTAGGAAATGTTTGCTCAAGTAAGTAGCAGTCTATAATATGAGTAGTATAAGGCAGTGTGTGAGGCAGAGTCATTTTGATCAAGTATATACTAATGTTATCTAAACTCATCGCACAGCTTTTAATACTTAGAAGGAGTTTTAATATTACGGAAGCATCAACTGGATGAATTTCTAATTTAGATCCAATATTCGGGTGTGTAGAACTCAAATATAGGTCGTGGATTTTGGCAAAATCATGTGGAAGAGCCGGAATATCTTCAATCAAGAAGCGATTTATTTCGTTAGGTAGAAGCAAATTAGGGGGAAGTTCGAAAGAACGAGTACGGGTAATACTAAACCTTTTAACATTAGACCACAATATTTTATGATCCTTCTGCTTTAACAAAAATATGTTAATGAAAATTTTTACTTCCCTTTGGTATGAGCAAAATAATCTTTCAGTTGACTTAATACTCGAATTCATCGCTCATTTTCATAGTACATCATGCGTGTGTGCAATATACGGTATTGACGGTAGACAGGATACGAGTTGTGTCTGACCACACTTACAGCGGTTGAGGACAGTAGAATAGCCTTATGTTTATTATCCGTAATTAAGTACATCGTAAAAAATGTGAAGAGAAGAAAAAAGGAGAGAAGCTACGGCATTCGACGTTTGGACGTGTTTTTGACGTTAAAATGCTAGACGTGAACTGGATATTATTCTCTGAGTAATGACCACAAACGTGGAATTTTTTAACGGACTCGAAAATGAGCCGCTCTTTTTTACACATTTAAATAGATAAAATCTCTTTCGGGTTCTGTGTTCTGCGTTGGAGAGATCCGTCTCTCGGAAGACAGTGCCGGTCTTAACGGTGATTTGACAGGAGACGGATTCCGACGAAATGTTTGTCGAGAAGGAAGCGGACAAAAAGCATGTGATATAAGCCGCGTCTTTTTCAATTAACTATCTAAGCTATGCTGAGCTTGTTTCTACTTTTTCTCCCAACTATCTAGGTGGTTTTATTAAATGTAGAAGGCCTACTTTAGGTCTACTCTTTAGGTTTCTACTAAATAAAAATAAGTAACAATTAATATTGTATTTCTATAGAATGATGAAGTTGGATACATAGCATTGCGAACCATATCATCATGCGTGGGTCATATTATAAAAATAGTAGATACATTGTTTATACCTTAAATCCGTTACTGTATTATTATTCATATATTTTTTTTTTGTTACGACTGTACTTAGAGAGAGAGTTTTGTAGATATAGACTACTAGACAATATAGCCCTAATTTTCAGTATTTTGTAGTACTTATTTACCAGCGAACACAACATACATCATTGTAGTAATTAAATTATTTATTGTTTTATTTTTTATTTTTAGAAAGTAAAATAAAAATAAAAAATCTCGAAAAATTGTATCACTTATAGATTATTTTTGAAATGTTTAATTCTTCATTAAATTTGTGAATTATGGAAGGTTATATGAGAAATATTATATTGTAATGCATAGCGCAGCCCAAATTCTATGTAAATAATTAAATTACCTTTAATTGGAATTAATAAAGATGCTTTGATATTTTAGAAAGACTTGAAAAACGAAGCCAGAGATTGTGATTTTCCGAAGAAAATCTAGGTGTTAAGAAAATTACATAAGTGTACATTGACTTGACTAATAACAACCACTCCCTAGTTACTTCGCATGTAATAGAGAGCTCTAGTTATATGACTCAAGGTTTTGTTTTGTAATATCTCCAAATTCTACAGCCGGCGATCAGCTATTATAACTTGTCAGTGCGCGGTCAAGTATAACTTACATTTATGGCGTACGTCGCACAGGTTCTTTCCTCCAATAAGCGGTATTAATTGTTGTTTTGAGTGCAGAAACCGTTTCTCCACAGCTGAATAGAGGCTGTGGCATGTACGACTCCGGCTCGGGCTTGCCTACTTTTAGAGCAGAGCAGGCCCTCAGCAAAGGAACGTCCTGTGAGGTAGCCCCCAACGATGCGGATGATTCCCATGTTGGTCCCCACACAAGACTTAAAAATTACTTCTGTAAGTATTAGCAGTTGAAATTCTACGGACAAACGGAAATTATTCGTTTCATTCAATTGCTCGAAAATAGTTTTTTATTGCGTAACTACATTAATGGTTTGTAAGTACTCTTGTTTTATGACGAATCCTGTGTATCTTTATTTTCTTAACTTAAATGCTAAATTTATGAGACATCAAAACTGGGAATTCAAGTAACATTTATTCGTTCCTACAGCATAAATAATAAAGAGGAGAATTTTATTCAAGTTAGATTTGTATGGAAGGAATTCGAGTATTTATGTGAGTATGTGAGTAAAGCTTTGCGGGCTTATTGCAATAAGCAATAAGGCCGCGAAGCTTTGAAGCCGCATGCTCATCAATTACTATGTTGAATTTCTAATTAACAGGCCGTTATTATTGCAGTAATATTGATTGCTTCATGGAAAAATTCTCATCTGGATGGGTAATATACATATCGTTGTTTAAAAAATAATTTTCTATGCACAGAATCCAATACTCGTTTCTTATTGACGTACATACGTTTTAAAAATTGTTCCGTACTCCGAATTTAAACGAAAATTTACTACGGTTGCTCTGTTAAATGTAGTAAAGTATGATGAAACGTTCTGAAATTCATAGGAAATTACCGTACTCTTGTTATTAAGCTTAGCTGAAGGATTTCATTAGTGTGAGCTCGCTATAGGATCTAATATAAGCAATACCTGTTAATGAGTTTTGACTTTATGTGGTAAGTATTGCGGCATTTATTATAGTACATATTAGCAGAATCATTGATTTACATTCATTGATCTATAGAGTTATCTGTGATATTACTATAGTAGTGTCCCGCTAGGGTGAACGTTATTAGCCAAGCCCGTGTTCACTAAATAGAGGTTTATTAAAAAATCAAATGCAAATACATATATGCAATCCAACTTTATTTAAATAATCTTACTTTTACTATAATAAGTCATAATAATACGTAATAATAATAATTTGGCAATAATAATACGCGACATTTTGATATTAAAAATTTATTAACTTATAATTTTAGTTTAAAATACGTAGTTATTTTTGATTATTCTAATTTTTTTCTTTGCTTTGATTTCAATTAATTTACTTTTTAAACTACGCAGAGTTAGTAGATGTGAGAATTCAACATTCTCCTCATTTTCTTCCACCCACTGAGTGAGATCATTAACAGATTTAAGAGCATGATTTGTCGAAATTAATTGATCGTCATTGGTGATATTACACATTAACAAATGACTATTATTCTTCTCTTCCGAATCACTTTTATCAATAACATTTACCTCAGTGGCTTCTTGTAATATGTCCTTATTCCATTCATCAATTTCAGCATCATTAAATTGAGTCTAAAAAATTTCAATTTTATAACTAAAATTTAGTTAGCCACTTTTTACTTACATTTGGAGTGATAATTTGTAAAATATGTGCTATATCCTGATTTGATTTAAAGGCTTTGTCGTTAATTAAACAAGAGCGTAAAACGCTTAGTGGAATATCAATGTCTAAAATATTATTTCAGCACTTCTTTATAACTGCAGTATTTACATTACTCCAAGCCATACCTATATTTAAAACAGCATCTCTCAGATAATAGTTTTTCAATGTTTCATATACATAACGGAGATCAATTCATTGGAACTTCTTAAGTCTGACTCAGGTGGATGGCTAGGGGTGTTATCTAATATTAATAAGGGCTTAACTGGTAATTGCTAGTTTTCTAAATATTTTGTAACCTAAGAAAGTAAAATGAAGTGTTAGGATCTAATTATAAATAAGTAAAATTGTTTACCTCTGGAACAAACATTTCATGAAACCACTCTTTAAAAATGATGGTGGTCATCCACGCTGCCTTGGAATGTTTATAATGTACTGGACAGCTAAAATTTCGAAACGATCGGGGTTTCTTTGATTTTCCTATTATTAAAGGTTTTAATTTGTGTGTTCCAGACGCGTTTGCACAGGCCAAAAAGTTAATCTTCGTTTTTCAGTTTTTCTACCAGGTGCATTTTTTTCCATGTTAGATACATACGTCTTATCGGGTAGTAGTTTCCAATAAAGACCTGATTCGTCCGCATTATAAATTTGTTCCGGTAACAGATAAAGATTTTTAATTGTATTCTTTAAAGTTTCCTTAAATGGATCAACTAATTCTAGTTGTGATGATAATTTCTCTCCTGAAATCTTTAAGAACCTTAGGTTGTACCGTCTTTTGAATCTATTGAGCCATCTATTACTTGCAATAAATGTTGACGATTGATTGATTGACTTTTGCAAATTTAAAGTTTTTTGATTTAACATTAATCCACTAACGGGAATATTTCTCTCTCGCAATGAAATAAACCACTTGTACAGTGCCTTTTCCATTTTTGAATTTTACGTAGATTTTTTTAATGTTTTAAATTTACGTATCCCATCAACATTTTGATTAGTTTTTTCTAAAATTAATGTTCGCCTCTTCGTTGTAGTACATTGTAGATTTAGCCACTCCAAATTGTTTAGCTAAATCTGTTACACATCTACCTTTACTTAAGCTTTTCAATATCTCTAATTTCTCTCTCAGTTTTAAATGTTTCCTATTATTCGACATTATTTTAAAATAAATTTATGTAATTTTAAATATATGTACTTAAAATAATTAAAATAATATAATATAATATATATATAAGTTATTATAGTTTAATGTTTAATATTCAATGTTTCATGTTTGACGTCTGATATTTGATGTGTGTTTAATATCTAGTAAAGATATAACAGAAGTCAAAATTAAATTAAATTAAAAGTAGAACAAAAGGAAAATAAAAATACCTTAAATCTATTTTACAATATTTAACGATAATAAGGCATAAAAATATGAAATCAAGTAACAGAGTATTAAGTTGATACAAAACGTAACCACTAATTAGAATCTAAGAAGTTATTTACTGTGTAAAATGCATTTTCTATTAAATAGTTTTTCAGCGCTTTCTTGAAACTTCTAATATTTGCGGTGTTTTTAATAAATTGAGGAGTGCTATTATCCCATGTGTAGTAAAGAAATTTTTCAAACGTCTCAAGTTTATGTATCGGATAGCAAAGCTGATCACCAGGCCTGGTATTATATTCACGAAAGCAATTCATTAAATTAAAGTTTGAGATGTTACGTTTGACATATAGGAGGATTTCGAGATGTACATACCTGGATAGGGTTAACATTTTTAGTTTTTTAAAGTATGTCCTTCAAGATATCCCTCTATTCGCAACAGCTATATTTCGTATTGCATTTGTTACGGTATAAATATCCGCTTGGCTAAACTGAATGCGCTCCAAAACGCAATTCCTAAAGAAATTTTGCAGTGAAAATTGGTTGGAGAACGTGTGCTTCCCAATTCAGACTATTCTCAACGTAAGAATTTAGTTCATTGAGCATGCGTAGATTTTCTTCCTACTTTCAACAATAAGCTTTCGCTTATTTTACTGATGGCAGGTGAAAATTAATGAAAAATGTCTTCTCTAAATTGAGATGTAGCTTGGTGTAGAAGGATTATACCAGTTCTGAAACTTGGACAGCATTTCTTCGCACTCTATGACCGCTGCTGCTTTGGAATTCGCTCAGGAAACATAGCTGGTATCATCCGCATATAAACCTATATTATTCAATGATGGCAGTTGTAGAATACAACTTGTGGTACTTGTGGTGCCAAGAGATTATTTTAATTCCGTAGGCATGATATTTCGAAATTCAGCAATTTGAGTATGGTCAAATGAAAATACAAACGTTATCAATTTCCAGGCTCTTTTGCGAATACCATACGTTCAACAAAATGGTATAATCCACCATATGGGAACCTTTACTCCATTCCATAAAAACAGCAATATATTTGTTGTCTTTGTCGATTTGCCGATCTTTCTCCAACTGTGTTTTTCCCAAACTACTTACTTGGAATAGAAAAGGTGTTATAACTAAAACGAAATTGATAAGTAATGGATTTTATCAAAATACGTCGACCATTTAGAAAATGTATATAATGCCATACCTTTTCATTCTGAACAACTTTCCTTAGACATACACTGGCATGCTATGGTCCTTTTGGTTTGTTGTTATTGCCTTATTATACCTTACTTCATACTGCAGATGAAATAGAGCATTAAAAATTTAGTTAATTTAGGTTCAGAAGTAGAACTAATATAAACGATAATAATTCCATAAAAGATGGTAAATACGAACAGTCAGGTATTAAATTCTAAGGCTAATATTAAACCAGCAGATGCTCTCCCAATGATGATAGATGAGACGATACGTTTATTTTTTTTCGGTAAACAATTTAATGAGGTATGTATATTCCCCAGACGGCTGTTGAAATTTCTATAAGCGGTGAAATTGCTTGACGCGTATAACATACACGGCAGACGACTTTTTCGTCCGTTAGGTATACGGTTGTGGTAATGTAAGGCGCGAGACCAATTGAACCTGGGCACCGCGCACTGCCGAAAACGGAACTTCATTAAGGCTAATCGGGACGACAAAGGTGTGCGCGCCGACCAACAACAAAAATCCACGCTGTGACTAATTTTAAATTCGTTTGATTTATAGAGCGACTTTAATAATAACAGAGTTTCTTCGGAGACTAGCCTTCTTGGAAAGCTTCACAAATACAAGAGAACTGGTAAGAATAAACGACTAATGGATGAAAGTTATTTTTTTTAACATTCTTTAATCGCGCTTCTCTCTTTTCGATGCAGACTAAAATGAAGACATCAGCGAGATTTCCACAGTCGATTTTTTATTTGTATGTTGTCAACACAATTTATTTTTATGGTGTTTTAAGGATGTCGAGAATTATGTTATAATGATAACATTTAATGGTTTTGGAACTTTAATAGGTATAGATAAAAATTGTTAAATGCATAGGTAGTGACACATATATGATTGGGCAGTAATAGTAACGTTTCGCCTATTAGATTTTATGGTTAAAATGAACAACTTCCACTCACCTCATCAAAGGTATCTTAAAATTGTAGAATGTGTTGTACGTTTTTACTTTATTGTAGTTGCTCTATGGATTGAATAACAGTTGTGTTGCATTGTTAAAATAAGGGAACGTAATTTACATATTAAGGCCAAGAACACTAAAAGGCAAGAATTCCTACAGAGAGGCGTAGCTATTGTTGTAGAAGATTAATTAAAACCTTTCACACCGCTATGAAATTGTAAATTTCAAGAAAAGAAAGACGCCAGTGGGTTGATAAACGTAAAACAAATTTTTATACATGCAACAAGTAACCCATGAGATTTTCTACCCGTTAATACGTAGGATAACGGTTGCTGTCTGTGGCGAGTTTGATATGAGTGCTTTCTCTTTCTTTTTGTTTTGGAACACCTTCCCCAGTACGTTCTCCCAGGCCTTCATGGTTTGTTTTAAGTGGTTCTTTTGAGGACTACAAAAGGGGTTAGAACCTATGATAGATATGTTCGCTGCTAATGCTGGCCAATTTATTTGTTTTTCCATTTCTTTCAGTTTCGTGGTGGATTGGAACCCACTGCATTGTAACGTGGATATTGTGTCCCAATTGTTGTAGATTGTGCAATAGTGCAAATCTAATCCAAAAGAACCCAAATAATAATTTGGATTTACAAATGTTTACTATTAATTAATAGGATATCCAAAAAAAATTATGCTAGGCAAACGCAACACAACGAGAAAAGGAAATACATTACTCACGTATTTACTTGTTTCTGCCTATACGACGTCCGAAGGCAGAGTATCTTGTATCTCCTTGCGTTTGCCGTGAATGATTTCATCAATATCACGAGGAGGCTCTTGTATCATTATTTGTTCTTTTGATTATTGTTTCTAGGCATTTTCTGATGTGTTACTAATTAGTGCAGTCTACTAAGGAGAGGCCCAATTTGAGGTATCTCATTTTAAGTCTTTGCCTGAATCATGTCGGTCTTTGTTTCTCGTAAAGTACATCTTAATATCACTATTAGACCTGTGATGCTTTTCCCCTATTTCTAGTTTCCCTATTGCAAAAAGATTCTACTGAGAAGAAGAGTCACGTGACCCATTTAATGGTGGGTGTTTTAATTCCTTATCTGCTATAATATATTTTTTCTTATTTCTTTAACCGGAAATATTTAGATTTTAATTTGTTTTTCTTTGGGAATGCCGGTTTGTTTGGACTAATTAAAACACTATCTATTTAGTGTATGTGATATTACAATGTTATCGTTCGTTTTATGCATTAACATGTTATGCATTCATTTTAACAAAATAAAGGATGTGCGCTACATGGTATCCAACAGAATGTATCTTGAACGTGAAATAAAATTTGATAAAGAAATCATTGAATTCCGGAACGTAAACTAATGTTTTAACAAACCGGTATTCCCAAAGAAAAGTAAATTAAAAGAATATATTTTTGGTAGTACCAGGTTATTTTATAGAGATTAAGTGATCAAGCGGAAACTTTTAATTTATTAAATTTCTAATGTGAGCAATATACTTGAAGAGTTAGATTCAAGCAATTTATCATATATACTTCTGCATAATTTTATAATAATAACCTCTAATGCCAACATTTTACCTCTAGATGATATGGTATATTTTGTTGGCGTAAAATCATGGTTTGCGATATTATTTTCTCTAAAAAAAGGAGATAATATCGTGTATGGGAAATATAATACCTTCTAATACAATTTATTATCTGTCAATATCTAGAGAGAGCCAGATCTTTTAATAAGAGGTATTACTTACGCGATATTACAAGGGAACGCGATATTAATACGGTAATAAAATTCATTGGTACACTTTTATTATAAAAGTTAAATTAGTAATTTTTTTTTGAGTGTATAACTAAAATTGAGTTTTTTTTTTTTATATTCTTTGCCATTTCAAAGTATTTTCAAAAGTCTCATTGTTCTACGAGTTATGTATCGAAAATGCAGGCTACTTAAACATTTGATATACCATCTCAACTAAAGCTTCATTATTAGTCATTTATGCAAATTCCTTATGTGAATTACTTAAGATTATCACTGATCTAAGGAATTGCTTTCAAAAAACAATGCTCATTTAAGAAGCATTAGAGATAATCGCAGCTGCTAGTTTTGTATTTTTTTTTTGTGTTTTAGGCGTGGTCCTTAGCGAAGTCACTTGACAAGAGGAGATATTACTGATATTAATGCATATTTAGCCTAAACTTTATTGTGTATTGTCCGTTTGTTAAGATCGCACCCATATTCATAAATGCCTTTACGCCTACTCGATTTCATTCCTATAACATACGTACACAACGTACATACATAAATTCCGAAACAAGCTTGATGTTGTGAGATGACGAGATTTATATACAGTTACATGTCAAAGTGATGATCTTTATTCGCATTTTCCTAATAGCTTTTAGCACCTTCTGTTCTTTGTTTTTGTCTTTAGAAAATATTGGTGAGTGTGAAAGTCGATTCTATAATTTATTGTCTATATAACTGTATAACAAAGTATATTGCAGGCTGGCTACGTAATTCTAAAGTTTGCCGAGTGGAACTGACTTGGTCAATTCTAGCAGTTCATTAATCGAAGCTTTTCTCAAAGATTCAGATGTCAAAAAAGCTTCACCAAATGGAGAATATCTGATTTTACAAATGGTGGAGTCTCATTTTGTGTAGACGGTTAGATCTTTTAGAGGCTTCCTGCTATTTAAGCTTTCTAGGTTGCAAATAGTTCAGTATAAGATAGACATGTTACTCCAGACTCAAAAAGCTTCTTGTTCTGTTTAGTGGTACAGTCAGCAGGAATCATTGTTATGGATGTGTGTCTGGCATATATATTAAAGAGTATCCCATCACCCTAGCAATATAATGTTAAAAGTAAAAAAAAATTAATCTATTTCCGTGATACTTCTTTGTTATTCCGTTTACAAGAGAAGGTAGGCAAAAAAGTGTCATACCGATTTAAATGAAATTTGGCGGGTTGATGACCAATCCAGTGTAAGAGCAACGGCAACTATCTTAGCAGCCTAATCGCCCGATAAGGGGGTGTCGAACCTTGGACATTCCCGTCGGAACCCTGGTGATAACAACTGATTATGAGTTAAACATTGTAACTGGATAATATTGTTTCTTTGGTGTAAAATTATATCGTGATCCATAAGTGGTACTTCATCGGAAAATGTTCTCACAAAAATTTTTCCATATTCTAAAGCCGTAAACGTCTAAAGGTTCTTACTAGTGATCTTGTTTTCTTTGAAATTGTGTAAATATTCACTGTTTTGCTTGATGGTACCAAATTTTGCACTTCACTTGGACAATGCCCACTCCAGGAATCTAATAACAATATATTTTCAACTCCACTACTTGGGAAGTACACATCTCTAAATTAATTTTTGAAATTCTGAGAAGTTAGTTTTCCTGATGTCGAAGAAGATATGTATACATTGACAGGCTTGAAAAGTGTTTTTTTTTACACATGCGGACCAAAATGACCAGTTGCTTCGTTTAACATAAGAAGTAAAGGAGATAAGAATCATCCGTTATCTGAAATTGTAAGCATGATTGTGTAACTATGCGTAACAGAGAATAACGATTAAACGACAGCTTCCACAGTTTTGGTCCTCTTGGCGGATAAGGTTCGACTGGAATGTGTTCCCAAATTAAAACCACTCTCATATGCATCACAAACGTTGTCGAGTCCGACGCATCTGTTTCAAATGCAAACATTGGCTGCTCTTGAGTTCTTGCGATGATATTCCGTAAAGCATCATGTAACTCTTATTCTTCGGGTGTAAAAGGTGTAATAACAATGTCTGCAGCAAGGCATATTTTACGTAAGAAATTTAGAACAGTGGCAATGTTGATTCTCATGACTTCAGCAAAAATTGTTAAGAAATTAACTGCAGAAATTAGTTTCTCTTCATCTATATATATATATATATATTCATCTATATGCCTTTTGAAGATCGATTATGCGGATAAGAATTAATACAACAATAAAGTGATCATTAACAATAAGGAATACATCGAAATACTTAACCTGACTTGATAGTCCTGACACTGACAGTATACATACACATAACCTCTGTATTCGTGAAGTAATAAACAATTCTGAAATGTGGGGGCTTGTTTTCGTAAACTTATACTTGATATCGGAAAAACAATATCACCATCGTTTAGGGCATATAAAATAGACAAAATCTTGTCTTAACTTCTTTTCGATATCTCTTGTAGTTTCTGAGTTATTAAGTGAAATAACGAAGGGTAATGTTGAGGTTAGGGGGGCCGACACCCCCCTAACGGGCGATTGGGCCGCTAAGATAGTTGCCGTTGCTCTTACACTAGATTGGTCTATAAACCCACCAAGTTTCATTTAAATCGGTGAGACACATTTGCCTACCTTCCCTTGTTAGAGCCAATTTGCAGATAAATCTAATGATTTATTAGCAACCGATAAACTAGCATCAACTACACACAATGTTAATTTACAATCCACACAGAAGGATCATTAATACAAATAATGAATCAAATAGGCCTTAAAATTGAACTTTCTCATACATCAGTTTTGATTAAGGTTATATTAGAAAAGAACTAGAATCTTTATATTGCATATATATTATATATATTACATATATTGCATATATGAGCAAAGCGTGGGATCTCTGAGCACAACCATAAGAGACCCTTACAGTACAATTATGTTGATAGCCTAGGCTAAACAAAATGCTTTTGGGAATGATATATCTCATTTTTTGCAGTATTATTGATTAAAAAGGAGCGATGGAACGATATCGCTGATGGTTCGTCCGCAGCCCATCTATATGTCAATTAATTTCATATTAAAATGAACCGTATATAGATTTGTATGTTGGAGTGCATCAATTACGTCGAACGGTTGACGATGGTCTCTTATTACAAAAAAAGTCAGTAGGCGAGGAAAAGCGCCAGCTCGTTACTAATACATAAACACATACATAGAGTATCCAGGGCAAGGTAGTAATAACAAAAGAGCCCTCTTTTTTACAAAATTGATTGGATCTTCTATTACATACGCACGCACGATGCACTCGATGCCGCTCGCTCACCACTGATTAAGACATCACCATTGCCATCATCATTTTCATCATCGTTCTGTCCTGTTCGTTACGGCCGAGTCGTGCTCGTGAAACATCATCATCAACGATCATCATCATCACGATGGTAATGATGATCGTTGCAACGAGCGGCGTTGTACGCTATCAGAGGCGGCTGCGATTGTGAACATAACGATCACCTCGTTCGGAATGGGTGGCGGGCCCCACGTATTGCTTCTCTTTTGTTTTACCTACCACAGTGCCGATATTTCATCGAAACCTTTAATGAATAGAGAGTTAAATGACCGATGCGTATAACTGCGTGCTGAAAGGTAGATATATATTCGCCTCAACACGAATTGCGTATACAATACCACATAAATGCAAGGATATTGAAAAAGTGGATCCATTTACTTTCTTTGCCCCATCGAAAATACTTCGTGTCATGAAGGTATTAAAGCTATAATATCATTTTTTTTTACAATATCGACCGCGAAAACACATTTTGCAATTGTGTTGCGTTTCATTTTCAAGTTACTGGAAAGATAGGTTTTTAAGTGCATTAGAAACATTTATATAAAAATAACTTCCTTTTAATTGCTGACTTTGATTATTGCGTTACTTTAAAGTTGAAATACATCCAAGCCTCTAAAGTCAATAAACAGAATTTATCTGTAAGTACCAATTTAAGGTTGGTAATCTGTTTTAAGGATTTAAAAGAAACATACTGCCTTTTTCTACAAAATTCATTACTTTGCCTTGCTAAGCTAAATATTACAGTATAGTAGGCAAGGGTTTTGTTGATGGTAATGTCTAAGTTGTTCATCTTAATGTAAGAATTTAAATATACTTTCTCCCTAATACTGACTTCTGACAACTGTAATATTTTCTCTAGCGATTTTGGAGATTAACTTGTTCTATGTTGCTACATTCATTGGGTTTCGAATAAAATGGAAAAGCAACAGTATAATTAAGAAGACATGAATATAAAGTATTATTTCGCGCTAAAGGCCTAACTAAAAGGCCCCACTAAAATGTAGTAGCTCATATTGGGGAAAAACGAATTATAATCATATGTTGCAATGAATCTTATTCTAGGATTCCCTCGGCACATAAGAACATTCATTCATACACTGTAGAAAATGTTAGTAATTGCTAATATAGAAAACAAGGCATTGCAACGGATCAAGAATCACTAGAATTGCAGTATATCATTTTCGAAATTCTAAATAATTTTGCATCTAGAATTGTACACTGAAATTGGAACTTGTTTTCTTTAGAACACCGGTGTTAAGTTGAAGGGTAAATCCCACCCCACAGTGACTATCAAAAACAAATTCGTGAATGGGAATTGAAAATGCTTGTTATATATGTTAATCTTAGAACCAATGCTGTGTTATGGCAGCTTCTGGCTGGTTATTCTTGTAAAATAACGTTAACATGATGGCATCTTAGTATGCTAGAAATTTCTAGTTGCGGTGTGAATTGCATCTCTCTACCCTTAACATTCATTTTATTGGCTCATCGGTTGCTGATGAGGACCATTCGTGTCCTTGAGACGGCCTTCCCGGACTAATTATTATAAATTACTATATAATAAATAAACTTGTGTGGTGCGGAGGTGCTGATAGTTATGCTGATGCTGATGTTGTTTATTGTGTTGTTTATTCATTTTATTTTTCTCAGCTGAAGATATTCAAATTGTTGGTTCTTTTTGAAATCCGTTAGTGAAGATGAAAGAGCTTTAACTCGACGTTGGTACGAAACTGATGCTATGAGCTCATTATTGGGGAAACGTATCAAAAACTAAGGCCGCATATTCCCTCATATAATGTTAATAGTTTGTTAGGGAAATTGTCAATAAGGTATAAAGTGCTGCCTTCGAATGTTGAAAAAATCTTTAAACATTAATTTTTGGAAATAGGATCTTAAAAATCATATTCGGTTTGCTTGATGGATACTCTTATTTGGAAAATGGTTTATTTTTTTGTTGTTGAACTGCGAAGTACCAATTTTCATTTCGATATTCCAGAATGATTATTTTCATAAGAAAATTATATAGTTCTTTCTTTTCCTTAATTATATATTTTTATCTTAATCGACTAAAATGTTTAATTGTATTTATGATATACACTTAAGTTTTGTCAGAAATTTTTCGCTCTTGTAAATAAACAAGTGCCAACCAAATTTGTTTTTTCAATTTTGCATTTTTGAGACTACCGTTATAATAGTCGGAAGCAGTCTCTGTTATTTCTTTCAAATGTTCTCGGTAGTAATTGCTATATAAAGAAGTAAAGTATCAGTCTCTCACAAATAGTCCTGTAACCTATAACTTACAACACATGCTCCGATACGGGCTTAACGCGCATTTCGATTTCCGTGGTGCGGGATTAGTTGCATTGTAAGTCGACTTATTCCCGTTTTAATATACATGGAAAATAAAAAAATAAAAGAAGTAACACAGCTTTTTTCGCATTACAAATAATTATTGTACGATAAAAAATGAAGTCTTGAAATTTGCCTTTTCTAATAAATTTATTTTTTTAAGCTGTTGAGAGAAATACAATACGCATAAATATACATTTAACTTGTAGATACGGACCAGTCTACACAAATTATTCCAGTATTTTAAGTGGAATTCCAAAATGCCTAAACGGTTGCATTTAGAATTTAGGCAAGCTGGTAAACTCACAATGTTGTATGGGCGACAATTAATACTAATCTTAAACTTTCCCATTTTTCTAATTTATGCTTTTCCTTCTATTGCTCGCTCTAGTGGGCACCTTGTAGAACGTAGATTTGTACTTGCACGACTAACTTGTTTGATGATGGACATACATATTTTCAGTCATGCTGGGAAGATCATATTTCCTTATTTAAAAGAATAGGATGTTAGATTTAACACCTACAGATGACACACATTTTGTAATGTGATAACCAATTTATTTCATGCCACAAGGTCTTACAAGTTGTGGTAACTATTTTTTGAGTAGGTCTTATTTCCCTTTAATCAGGTTTTTTTTGCATATTTGTTTAAAGTAAACATGGCTTACGTTTTTTTTTTTTTAGTTTGAATCTATTTAGTTAATTCGAAGTGTTCTTGGTGCCTTTGCGTGTCATTTTTAAATAGCACCATTCTGCAACGATTTTTTTAGATCAAGAGAAATCGAGCACGTAGAATAAATACAGCAATTAAAATCGCATCTTTGCTAACAAGCGGTCGGTTGCGCAGACAGTTGTGAATTTATAGGTATCTTAGGATTGGTTGCGTTTGCCCCACGCAATGTGGGAATAATACAATTCAGGTATCTACCCCAAATTAAGACATCGGCCTTAATTAAGCCATTACCTCTTGTCGCAGAGTGCAGAGAAATACCCTGAACGTAACGAAGTAATTAAAAAGGCGTTCAAAATTAAAATATTCACCTCGGTTACGTCTTATTATCTGTCCGAGGTAAAGAGTTTTTAATTACTTTAATTACGTTCTGTTTTAGAGACCTTCACGGTCCAACCAAGTGACTGATTAACTGATTTTGACTAATGTATGGATGCATATATTGCACACTCAAGGTGATTTATTAAAATTCACTATCGACGTTTTTAATGAGACAAGGCTTCATCATTAACGTACATGTGCGGGCAATGATTTTTAATGATTTTTTTTCTCCAGTCGTAGTCCTTAGTTCAAGGTAAAGCATCTGTATTTCATACAATCGTGGGTCATATTTGACCGATGGATTTAGTGCTTTTGCAATGAGTAACCGCCTTATATGCCTGTACTACATAATACTTTACTACGTTATGCAGTAATTATTTACGCAAAAGGATAAGAAAGATTATTCTTTCTAACTTTAAAGTTAATGTGTACATTTAAGATTGATCTATGCAATAACATATTTTGTTTGTTTCTTCTTGCATTAGAAAACGTATCAAATATATCATAACATATAATTAATAAATTAATGCACTATTAAAACGCTATTTTGTCTTCTACCCGTATTTGTAGAAAATAATTTCTGTGTTCTTATTTAGATACAGATAAGTAGTATATTTTTTAATGTAATATCAAGAAGAAAGAAGCATTGGGTTTTACCATATTTAGCGATTTCTCATGGGGACCGAAAAATGGTCAATGGATTCTTGTTTTTTTTTTTTTTAGTTACGTCTGTACAGTGTGTTACAAATTGAGCTTTCGTAGCCATACATCATAAAGTAAGCAGGTTTCAAGTTTGTGAATTTGTTAATTTTGTCGAGGAAGCAAACGCTTAGAAAATATTGGAAGTAACGTAAGCTTTTCTTATAGATTGCCTCATTTAGTTTTAAAAATGTTTACGATATCCTCCCCGCTTTAGTTTTGGAGGCCTTGATTTTAACTACTGTTGTACGGGGAACGCCTATTAAATTATCCTATTATTTGGGATAAAGGGAGGTTAATCGATAATACGTACGTAATACATGATCCTATATAAGCATCGAAACGCTACTCAACATTGTGGGTGAACAACGCTGACCACACACTAATTACAGTGATCATGTTAAGGTTATTTTTGTTACCACGAGTCTATATGCCCTAAGCCTTGGCATGCTATTTGAACTGATGTCTTGTATTAAAATTTATACCCAAGCATGTGCATATACCAGGATTGCTTTATGTATTGCGAATTGGTAACCCTGCTTGTTAGGCGCAATCTAATGTTTGGTTCATATAGTGTGACAGTTTTGATAGCATACGTCCTCAGAAAGTATTATCTCACGGACGCTAATTGCTTTGTTTTCATTGAGGTAAAAATTTACTCTCTACCACAAAATGGAATCAACTTGGCAACATATTTAAATAATAGTGTGTGGATCAACTTATCTCTACTTTTGGTGACGAAGAGCCACTATATATCGGTGGTTGAATTAATTAGAGGAAGGCCGTTTGAAATTGATAGTGGCGCCAGCGAACATGGATGCCGTGCGCGAACTAGTAGAACGAGTTCGTCATGTGACATATCCTGGAATTTAGGCATCCTTACGCATCAGTATGACTAGCGTACAATTGAGACGATATGTGAACATTTAGCAATGAAAAAGAAATGCTCACGAAATACGATCGCTTCTTTCAAAACCACAACATTGTTACTTGTTACAGGTGGAGGGACATATGCGTATATAATGAGTTCGAAAATCGACTGTATGAGTTTTTCAAGACGAACCAAACCCGTTCAAGGTTGTTCGCGCGTGAAGCTTTTCGAAACAAATGGTCACTTGCTTTTTCGAAAAAATTCAACATGTCACAACTATGTTTTCAGATGACCGTAGAGTTATTTTTAATTCAAATGGTGCACAACCAACCCAAACTCATCGAAAAAATACAGAAAACGAACGGTCGACGCTGGATCATCCTTTACAATGACGGGAGCTCCCACACATCGACTCTCAAACAATTTACTTTTTGAGTACTTAAAATGTCGAATCGGTGGATGATCTGCCATATAAGCCTGATCTGGGCTATAAAAAGTTTCGAGTAGTGGAAATTTGCTTTTATTAGATTTGCAGTCAATAAGCGGCAAGCCTTGTATTTATTTAAAATATTTGTCTCATACATATAATTTCAGGGATAATGTAAAAGCAAATTGACACTTTATCAGTAGGCAGGACAAAAGCGAGTGAAATCATACCTTCTTTGCAGCGTCTTAACGGACTCGTGTTTGGTCGACTCTCGGGGGAAATCAGTAGGCAACACGAACCCCTTGTTATCAGACGAATAGACACCAGTCTGTCTAGTCGCTGCAAAAAAGGTATGATTTCACTCGCTTTTGTCCTCTCTACGTATCACTACTATAATTAAGGCATTGTATATTTACAACAGACGCACCTATATGCTTCAATTCTGGTAGTACCACGTTGCCACTTTCATATTGAATATATCTGCTTATATTGATTAATTCAGTCGTCTAACTGCATATAATTTGTGATTATATATCTAGTTAATGTACTCCTCGAAAGCTAAGATGGATAAATATAATGTACTTTCTTTTCGTCCTAATTTTACTGCCTTCGTTTTAGCCTAGTAGTTTCATTAAATTAATTTATTTTGAATTTTAAGTACTTTTATATTAAAATATTTTTTTTATATTAAATGTTCTGCTTTTTCTGTTTGAATTTCATATCGATTTGTTTATTAAACTATTTATTTCATATGTAGGCGACTTAGAGCTGGCCGAGGCAAGATTTTTAGAAAAATCAAAAAAAAAAGACAATATATAATTATTCAGAAAAAATTAAGAATATTCTTAATTCTTAATAGCTATTCAGAAAAAACCTTGTAATATGTAATTCTTATTGTTGCAACCAAAATAAGGAAATGGAACATTACAACAAATAAAATAAACATAAACAAAATCAAATAGTGAACAAGTCTCGCATAAATATAGATAGAATTACATTAGTTGTTTATTTAGAACTAACATTAAGTCAATAATTTCTATGTGACAATATAATGCTAAGCACGAAAATATTAACATAATTTGTATTTGAAATTAACGGTATTAATACTTCTTACATAAAGTGCACATGAATATGTATAACAAGCACTTTAAAGGTACATATGTACGGTGTGCGTATATTGAATATATTTCGCTGTCATGTATAAAGTCACAATCCATGAAAATATGATAATATTATACAGTAATTTTATTCATAGTTCAGGACGTGAGACGGTGTTATTTTAATTGTGCACGTTGTTTTGATCACAATACATTACTATTATCCGGAAATATGTTGTCGAGGTGTATAATTGTATGTAGATATGTTAGGTACGATATGTTTGAAACTCACTAATACTTGTTTGCCGCTAAAATGTATTCCTCAATTAAAAATTATAAATATTTATGTCTAATTCATATTTCTGATATGCGGATTCTACTACATCGAGAATTAAGCAGAAATTATCTCAAATTGTTTGATAACCGAAAACAGTATTGTGAAGTACTAGAAGCCGTTAAAATACTTCGAGTACTTCTAGAGTGCTTCAACACTGCTAAAAGTCGATCAAGCAAAAGTATTATGTGAAGTGCAAGTCCCTTCGGGCGTATACATACTTGTCGCTTCTTTAACGTAGCTTTTATTGTTGTGTTTTTTCGATTTTTCTTGGGCGGCATACTCGTACAAGTTCATATCTTGTTTATTTTTTTTATTTTCAACTATACTATTAATTAGTATCTTCTTTTTCCTCAAACCTACTATTTAATTTGTGACTCCTTGCTGTTGTCCTCTGATCCACTGTTAGTCTAACTGCTAAAACGTTATGAAAGGCACCTTAACGTAAAGTCTGCGTCCCTGTTCTTGTCTTTTTTATGCTGGCATCGAAAAGCATAAGTCGGTTACTTGCTTCATCTGCAAGTCTACGTATTATCACGTTCGCGTTGGTCTCTCGGCAGTTGGACGTGTTCCAAAAGTAAATAGTAGAGCTCGATTGGTGAAAGAAATCACTGGTTTAGAAAACTACGAGATGCATGCGCAAATTTCGACGTGCCCCTTCTAAATAAGTTGCGGGTGATAGGATTATTGGATTCGACATCGAAGAATCGAAACTAGGAAGCTAATACTAACTATAGTATAAATATTTACCGTGAAACGTGTGTTCTACGATACAAATAGAAAAAGTTGTATAAAAATGTTAAGTACAACAAGTGTATTGTATCTTTGGTATGACTCCACAATTGTTTTAGCTTAGATCAACACCGATCCCCATTCCTTAAAAATATTTGTTGGAATTCGTTCCGAATTCGAAAAACAAGCATTGACGCGAAGGCGAAGCGAACGTAGTCGTTTCATGCATACACTTGTTTCATCAATTCGCGAAGTGTATTGACCGATTTTTTGACGTGAACTTGTACAGCTTAGCTTTCACAGGTTTGTGCACTGTTTCAAAGTCACTCCAAAATTGGTTATCCACCCATGGAAAATTTACCAACATCGCGCATTACTGTTCAATTACCTTTCTGAATTTCTGGAATAGTTTAAGCTGAACCTTTTTTTATTAAAAAACACGTCCGTTCGAGGTTCTTCCAATTTTAAGGCACCTTAATAAAGGCATACCTTTTTCTCTATACACACAATGAATTAGTTTCAGCGTTAACTACTGCAGCATTCATTGCGCTACCGATATTTATTCTGATGATGATGGAAAGAATTTTATCGGTGCGTGTTCTGCTGAAATAAAGCGATTTTCCATTTTTTTAAATAAATAACAACTTATCCTTCTTCATTGAGTTTCATAAAAAAATATTGAATAAAATTTCATTCCACCTCACTCTCGTAATTTTGAAATTGAAGATGTTCTCAATTGCCGTCTGTCTTCTTTATTTTCTCATCCATCGAATTACAAACACCACCAGAGTACTTCCTCGTTCGCAGACCGATAATTAATTTTCTGAAACGAAGTCTGAAGGAAATATATAAAACTAAACTGATACTACGAAAGTCTATAGGCATTGCACCAGCACCTTTGGGTCAAGTATATATTGGATAATTACAACGTCTAAAGTGGAAGAGGAGCTTACCTGCTCTATTAGAAATAGATAGGTGATAGTAAACGATGAAAACTTTGACCAATCGAAGTGGCCTTGAAATTACATCCGGGTGCTGACAACATCGTCAGAGTAGCATCCATTCATCTATTAAATATACACACACACATTTGAAAATACATCCAGAAAAGATGTGTTTTCAAATTGCGTGTTCTTCCTGCGAACGAATTTTATCACATATGTTTAAATTATATATACCCTAGTAGCACAAGCGGTTGGTGTAACGTTGCCTCCACAGATTGTTTGGCACGACGTTGACAACGATGTCGGCATTACGTGAAAGTGCGAACATTTTACCCTCTTGGGCGAACTTTGGATCACTGCGTTTTGGTATACTTACCTGATCTTTGGATGATCTACTTACTTTTGTTGTCTGCCGACTGTGACATGTTTACAACACTTGGTTTATTGCCAAACGTGGTTTGATTACCCCGATTGTCGATCAACGCTTTGGCTGGTTGGGGAGTTCATCCTAATGTCAGCAGTTTCTTGCCTAAACCCTAAGGCCAGGAGCTAGCCATCGCACTTTGACTCAATCGCAAATTTCTGTATTTTGTATATATTATATTGTATGTTTCTTGCATCACGGACGGGCCTGACCATTACTGATTAAAGGTTTAGAAGGTAACTTGTTTAACATACGAAGCATTGGGGAATCCACTGAGGTGTAGGACTCGTGCAGGCAGTACCTCGCTGTTGATCGGAGGGAATATGTTGTATACGGCAACGTGAGTCAACAGCCTGGTGTTAGGATGAGCGAAGTGTTCATCCTAACATTAAAGCGGAGCTGTATTTGCATTTCCGGATTAGCGAGTTGGAACAACAGCAATCCGGATAGTTTGCAGAATGTAGTAGATAAGCTTGTTTGCTATTTTGGAAATGATATGGATTTTATAACTGAAACGGAATTTCAAGATGTCATTAGGAAATTAAAAAACAAGGTGATTTCGATGCAGGAAAACATCTAATTATTAGTTAAGGAGTGCAAAGCTGTTCTTGTGAATCCACCGGAAATTGTCTATAATTAGGCACTCAGGTGCCGTTTTCCTTACTGCGTAGAAGATTTGAAACTGTGTCACCTGGTCAACTGGTCACCTGAAAAAGTTGTCAACTCTTGCTCGATATCGTTGGTAAATAACTTCGGAAAAGTATTTGAAATGACTTAGTAAATGATTTTATATCATCACATCAGCATAATGCATCCAACATAATGTATCACCGAACCCCAGCAATCATTAACGCCATGCATAGATGCATACAACAAAGGGCACTCTGTATACTTACTCCCATTCGTTCAACTTCAGAGACTTTTTCTTAGTGTCTTGGATGCTTTTATAGACTCGGTTGCCCATTTCTGTGGCTATCGGGCAAAAATAGAGGCGAAGGGACGCTATTTCATATTTCAGCCCAAATATCCATGCAGGTAGCACGTGATTTACTAAGTATTCCTTTTTAAATGTTTGGTAGTTAAATCTTTTTTCAAAACGAAGTAGTAAGTCAAGTTCGATACACAGGATTCCGATATGTAACGTATAAGTATTAAAACATCACAATTTAACTTTATTGAATAGTATTTATTTTTATTTAAAGTAGGAGATACTCCAAATCTCCCACTCCCAAATCACAAAACTCCTTAATAAATACCTATCACACCGGTAGCTACTTACTAAAGAGTTTTACACATTTGGACCATCCTTTTCCATTTACCTCAGTATGAATCACGCACACAGTGTCAATAGATCGTTTTCATTAATTAATTCAGAAGAATCAAATTTCTCACATTACAGTACTACATTCAGTCAGTATCAAATGTTGCAGATAGTCCTAGCCAAATGGCGATCTATATGAAGATTTCAAACACATCCGATAGAATAAACCATACCATACTGATTGAAAAATTGATTCTTTTGGCTCAGTGGACCTCCGAAAAATCGATTTCAAGCTTACTTAATACAAATCATTATATGTCAATCGGAAAAGGTATTTTTGGAGAAAATAAAAGTAGAAAATAGAAATATATAAATTACACTGACCAACAAGGCTTTTACCCTACGCTAGTAATTAATGAAATTAAACAGCATATATAAAGTAAAAATGATTCGAAAAGGGGCAATTTCGAAAATGGCTTTATTGTATGGCCGGTAATCTGGTCTATTGCAGTAATGTTTATGAACTTTCTGAAGCTTTTGGAATACATCATGATCGCAGTTCTTGGAGATTATATAGACTTATCAAAGACCATCCTAGGAGCAGTTTTGTTGCATAATGGAAACCATCATCCTTCTATTCCGATAGGTCATGCTCTTTCTATGAAACAAACTTACGAAAATCTGAAAATGTTATTAGAAAAGATAACGCACAAAGACTATTCCTGGAATATTTATGCAGATTTTAAGGTAATTGCAAATATTTTGGATACGCAGTCTGGTTACACCAAATACTGTTTTTTATGTCTTTGGGACGGTCGTGATAGGGAAAAACATTACCATAAGCAAGAGTGGCTACTGCGACAACAGTTTATACCAGGAAAAGACAATGTACAACATCAGCCTCTACTAGAAAAAGATAAGAGCATAATACCATCTCTCCACGTGAAACTTGGGCTCATGAAAAACTTTGTAAAGGCATTGGATCTCGAAGGTGAACAAACTTCTCTCCTTTTTTCTGTTTTTCCTCTCTCTCGAAAAAACAGCTTGGCTCTTCATAATACATGTTTTCACGAATTTCTTGGGAAACAAAAAAGCTGGCAACTATAAAACATTAATAATGGATACGTTACAAGCATTTCATGCTGCTGGCTGTGATGTGTCCGTTGAAGTGCACATTCTACATTCTCACTTGGATTTTTCTCCGGAAAATATGGGCGACGTTAGCGATGAACATGGTGAGCGCTTCCACCAAGACATCATGGGAATGGAAAAACGGTATCAAGGGAAATGGAATCCTGTTATGTTAGCAGATTACTGTTGGATGTTAAGAAGAAATGCTGTAGATATTTTTTATAAGAGACGGAGCAGTATTACTTCACGTTTCTAATTATAATAATTTGAATTATGCATTAAATTATGATCTTATCTAAAAAAACCTCTTCATTGAAATACAAAAAAAAATCGAGCTAACTTGACCTTCTACCTTTTATTAAAATAAATGCTTATGCTTTCTATTGAAAGTAGTATAAATTATTTTATAGCAAAATCAAAAGTTGAAATTTGTTGGCCAGTGTTGTTTGGGTAGCTGCGCCTCTTTGTAGATAAATTTTCTATGCGAATTAACAGTGATACCACCTCTTAAAGCAAGAAAACCGTGTATCTATTAGACAGATTATTCAACGAGTTGGTCGTGGCAATTTAATAGACGACACTTTTCTCGTCTGTTTAAAAGTGTGCATAAAAGTTATACTATATTTACAGTGCAACTTTTTGAATAATTTCGATAAAGAAACATTAGATCTTTGCTTGGCTGCATGAAATCATACTTCGTGTAATTTTACATTTTATTTAAAAATCGTTACAACAAATGATTCATTCTTATCAATCAATCTTAATCCAGTTTAGCAACTGTGTAATATGCACTTTTCCACGAGCAATACTATTTTCCTAATTTTATCGTTTCTAATGCGATTTAAACACTTGTTACGTCTGAAAACATTTGGAGTAATTCTGGCAACGACAATTTATTTGCCAAAAATAGTGACTTTATTACGTATATAATAAAACCTATAAACACAATTACTTTAATTATGTAAACATGACAAGTACTTCTCTTGAATAAAGAAGAATCGAATCAGTTCCTTTTAAGGCTTTTTACAAAGAACGACCCTTTCAAACATATTTTTTATCTAACATCAAGGAGCTAAATATGTACATAATTAAATTATCAAGTATTTATCTAAATATTTAAATTAACGTATAAAAAATAATTGAATAACTGAAGAATCTCTTTTTCTTATAATCTCTCCTTAAATAAGCAACATCTACACCTGAAAACTTTGACGTGTCAAATAAAGTAAAGGATTTAAGACAAACGAACGAGGAAGTTTATAGGAGGGGCGTGGTACAGGAAAAACATGTTCGATGAATTTGTAAACACGGTTTAGTCCTCCTTTTAATTTAAATGGACACCTAAGCCGTAACCACAGTCTTCTAAGGTATTTCATTATCCTTGATGTTATCTCGGGGCGGCTGTTGATGTTTCTTGGAACTTGTGGAATCTCTCTAACAGGAATGAAAGCTTTTGTTATTTTTGGACTGCGAGTAGTTTTTATAGCATCGTTTGATATGTAGATAGATAGGTTTTATAACGAAATTTAGAAAGAAAGGAATCTGAAATAAAACGTTGATCACCACATATTGTGATAGCCGTTTACATGGCTGAACATATATTCAGCGTAGCAGACTTGTGAAAACTTCGAGATGTTAATATGTTGTTCACATACCGACATAGTCATCAAAAAATACTATTTTTAATGAACGAATTTCGTGTACTACTATTTTCATTCATCATATGCACATACTATTATTATCAACTATTATTTTTTGAAGAGTATTTTCACCGATTTTCCAGATATAAGAAAACTCGGCCACTTGAGGCGCTAATTGTGTTATATAGCGTTAAACAAACACAAGTATTTATTTATAGTAGCAACAGTCGTTTGTTATTATAGTATGTCATTTCTAAAGCGAATTTTTATACCTCTTTCTTGTGTTATTATAGAACATTGCAGTGGTATGGTTGCTCTACTAGTTTCCTCGAAACTTCATACATCTGCATTGGTTCGTTGATCTGTCTCAAAGAATCAAAGAATTAACTATAATTTTTGTAGAAATATAACGGATTGTACTCCTGTTAAACAAATTATTGTGAAAACTTAATCAGTAATTTATTATAAAGCTTGCTATCGCAATGCATAAGTTTTAGTTGCACACGTTGTAAGAAAATCTAACAATATCGTTTTAAGGACTTACATTTGTTTATAGGATGTTTTGTTAAAAATGATCATCATACCCTTTTATGACAAAATCTAAAATGTTTATTCTGCGTTTCAAAAGAAATGAACCACCCTGAAAGAATAGACGCAGAACTTTGAAATTATGTACAACGAGTTAGTGCAAGGAGACAAACAAAGGATCAAATTCTGATGGCCATCTGTCACTGCCGATAGAAGTTTTCTGTCTGTTAAGAGCTGAAATTGCGTGTTGTTGAATGGTACTTTTCGGAGAAGTTCGCCGTTTGTTTGTGATTGTTAGTGTCTTAAAAATTCCATTTCCAAATTTTCGCCATCTTAAGTCCTTTGAAAAAGGACGAATTATCGGAATGCATGAGGCTCGTTTAAGTTTTCGGGAAATTGGTAGACGCATGGGCCGACCTCACGCCACTATCGGACGGACTTGGATGGATTGGACAGCAGCACGCGAAGATCGGCTGTTAAGGCGAAGTGCAATACAGGACCCAGTAGAACCAACGCGTGCTGTTACAATCAATTGGATACGAGCAATTGGTAGTAGAGTGTCTATGAGTACGATAATACGCACTAATACGCACATTTGGATTACGTTCATATCGTCCTTATTTTCGTCTTACAATGATTCAACAACATAAAGATATCAGACTGCAGCGGAGCCAAAATCGACACCATTGGGAACATGAATGGAAAACTATTGCCTTCAGCGACGAATCCCAATTTTGCTTAGGGAATTCTGACGGACGTTTACGGATCAGACGACCTAAAGGTCAGAGACAAAATTTACAGTTTGTTGAGCGTCGCCGCACGGCTCAAACTACTGGTGTAATGGTGTGGGAAGTAATAGGCTACGGTGGCAGGTCTCGTTTGACATCTATTCAGGGCATTCTAAACGCGCGCCGTTACATTGACACCATTGGAGCCCGTGTTAGTACCATTTTTTCAAGACCTTCCAGAGCCCGTCTTCCAACACGATAATGTGCGGTCTCATATTGCTCACGTAACGCTAGAGTTCCTAGCACAAGAAATTTTCTACAACTGCCTTAGCCGGCAAGATCCCCGGATTTAAACCCTATTGAACATGTTTGGGATATAATGGACAGAAAATTGCGCCGATTACCCCATCCTCCCAACACTTTAGAGGAATTACGTCAACAGGTAGCCTGGAATGAGCTGCGCCAAGAGGCAATCGACCATCTGACTTCTAGCAAAGGGTTATTGAATGCACAAGAATACGCGGAGATGCAACACATTATTAAGGATATTGTCAATATTGTCGTTTGTTTTTGAAAATTTAATCATTTGTTTTTCTCTTTGCACTAACTATTTATCGTATATATTTATATTTATTTATACTATATATTTATCCTCCGGGGTGGTTCATTTCTTTTGAAACGCAGTATTTATTATGTATCTTCTGGCAATCTTCTTAAAATATTTTTGGACATCAATGGAGTGCCGTATTCTAGCGCTTCACACATGTTTTTTCTTTTTGGAATACTCTGTATTTTATTGCAGATTTGGAAAGTTCTCGAAGAGTACTAACTTTTTATGCAACATAGCATACTCCTAACGTTAGCGGTTTCGCTAGTTCCTTACAGTCAGACCATCGTTTGTTTGTTTGTTTGTTTTTTTTTTGTAGAAACTAAGTTAAACCGATGCTTAGATTTTGAATTTAGAGAGAGACTAACATCTCTTTTACCTTCACACAATTTTTTTCGAGTGATTTGTGGAAAGTAGATGATTTTTGATAGTTCTCCGCAAATGTTACTCTTTTCTAACATATCGAATTATACCCTTCAAAAAAAAATACATCGTTGGATAGCCGAAATTCCAAGTTTTTCATTGGTACCAAAAAAACAACACATTTCAAAACAAAATGTTTAAATAGGAAAAAGTCGTCAATATATTGGAAAACATCCTTTTCCGCAACTAAGACTGTCATGATTCATAAATAAAACAAAAGAAGTGCAATTATCAAAAAAAAAAAAGAAAAATAAGAATAAGTCAAGAAGAAGTGGTTGACATGGTGTTTATTCTTGGAGAATGTTACAAGAATTGTTTGTTGGGATCATGAGCCTATGCTGAGAGATATCCTGGCAGAACGCATCCAAATCCATGTGCGTTTCAAAAGGTGTTGGATAGATTTACGACTGTCGGGTCTATTCAACGAGCAAAGAGAGATAGGACGAAGCCATCTTTGACAGAAGATAATGAATTGCAAGCTCTGGGGGCGATTGCTGAAAATCTGTCCATCAGCATCCGTGATGTTAGTAGGAACATTGATATTTCAAACAAATTCCATCCATTCAAGGTCCAACTGCACCAGGAACTACAATCTCAAGATCTCCAAGTTACGTAAAATTTCTGTGCGTGAGCTATCAACAAAATAGACCAAGATGAAACCTATCTTATGCGCGTGTCATCTTCCGATGATTTGACATTCCATAAATATGGGGTAGTTAATCATCTTTCGTTATTACCCCGATGAAAACCTGCACTTCTTGAGAATTGGAAGCCACTAGTAAAAATGGTCATTCAATGTTTGGAGTGGCATACTGGAAGAACACCCACCTGGTTCTTCTTCCACGGAAACGGTAACAATTATTTAAGGTTCTTTGATATACTACCGAAAACGGTGCCTTGGGCCTATGAGGCGAAGTTGCGATTATGTCCACAATGGGAAGGTTGTCATTTCGAACAGTTAGTTTACGTAGCTAGACTTTCCAACCTATGTATTTGAATATTTTTACTTAAGTATTTAGAAACGCTTGGTAATTTGAATATGAGACGTTAGATTATCTTTGAAGGAATATTTCTGATGTTAATTAACAATATTCTTAGGTGTTGCACCCTGTATATGAACAATAATAATTGTAATATTTTATAGTTTGCAATTATTTAATTATTTGTTATCAATCGAAGTCAGATAACACAAATCCCAAATTGCGTTGAAACGGTGTAGAAATATGCCAGACATGACCAATCTACGTGTCTGTTAAATTTGACTTTGGTGTCAAAATTTGATTTGATGTCAATACAAACATAATTAGAAAATATTGTACTTTTACGTGAAACAATTCAGTAGAAATTTGACAGTTGGGTTTATTGAATTTTGCTGCTCTAAAATATCGTGCTAATTTGTTTTTACAGATTTTTTTTCAGTTGCATGGTTTCCAGTTTAAATTTTCTCTTACGATTTCATTTCTTAGTTCCTCCATTCCACACTATCTTTCATATAAATATTCCATTTCTATGTAACCTGCTATATTTTCTGCTTTTCTATTACATAACTTTGTTTGTCAATCAAAACTGTTACTTTGTTATATATTTCCAGAAATCAGAAGTTGGGATTCATACGTGTAAGATTAGTAGGTGTATGAATGACGGGTTGGATTGGTGAAGGTGAATCGACGGAGTGTTTTGTTATGTTGGACGAATGTTAATAGATTTCTTAATCGATTTCCGATATTAGAATACCTTAGTACTATTATTAAATGTATTGTTCGCAATGTCATTCCTAGAGTGGAGAAAGGCGGATGAAATTATTAATTTTTGCAGAACTCGCATTTGTCGACTCTCGGGGAAACCAGTTGGCAACACGAATCCATTCTCATGAGGCTAATAGATACAAGTCTATCTAGTCGCTGAAAAAGGGAATAATTCCACCTGCATTTGCCCTCTCTAGTCATTACTTTTAATATTGATAATAACGGAGCCGAGCTACTGCGAAAGCACTCGTTTCTGCAGGTTTATACATAATGTATATGTATACTATAATTAGAAAGGACAAAGGCGGATGAAATTATTATTTTTTTGCAGAGACTAGATAGACCCGTGTTTTGTCGACTCTTGGGGAGACCAGTAGGCAACACGAATCCATTCTCATGAGGCGAATAGACACGAGTCTATCTAGCCGCTGCAAAAAAGGAATAATTCTACTTGCTTTTGTCATCTCTAATTATAATATGAAAATATTCGCATTGCTTTTTTTTTGTTTATAATTTTGAGGCTTATTCCTGCTGGCACTGACGATACTAGACTGATAATTAAGCTTGGCAGAAACGAGTTCTGCTTCACGAAATTAGCAGAGACAGACTCATGTATACTCCTGCAGGCGTACTGATTATTCAAAATTTTATTAGAAATGGTATATTTTTTAAATAATTAGATGTTAGTAAGTGTTGGACATTCAGGTTCCGACATCTTTAACGTCAAACATAAAATACGTGTTCCAACTTTTTTAAGGTTCTGCTACATTATTAATGAATTTGACAAATTTGACTGATTAAATTGTTTTAGTGTTGTCATAAGTAAGCAGTTTAAACAAACTTGAAATTATGTTGTCAGACTATCCATTTGAATATCATCAACGATTTGGCTTTACTAGGTAATAAGTTTTATATTATTGTTTAATTTTAGATGCAGCTTAGCTTAATCGTTCAGTTTTCATTATTTTATGAGTACTTGAAAATAATAATACAGAGTAATAAATAGTACTTTTAGTACTGAATCAGTTACATTGTAAAGGAAAGTTCTATTTTTATTAAATCTAACAATTAAAACCTACTTCTCTGTATCCAAATACAGAATGCGAATACATAAATTTATACACTATATACACTTAAGTTGTGAACTTGTAAAATTACAATCAATTGAATCAAAATTTCCAATAATTCTGGTTTATTTGCTACATTTCAAATTCGGCCAATCCAAACTTGACTGAATCAAACTGAAATTAGAAAGTTCTATGAAACTACAACCGTAAAGCCGTTCGATAGATCAAATGATCTGTCTAGTTTTTCAGTCATTGAAAGTGTGATAGAGGCTTTGAGTACTTCATTTCGTACGTTATTATTAAGGTTTTAAATTTGACTACTAATACTAACACCAAAAACAACTTGAGTGCAATATCTATATGTAGGACTCGCGCTAAAATGTAAATATTTGTCTCGCTTTTGGTGTTGGGTATATGCATCAAGTATAAATTTCTTATAGAAAAATGTGGTTGTTTATACATTTTTTAATTTGATCAAAATAGTTTTAATTATACAAAAGTGGTGTTCGAAATAACAATCGATTCTGCTTAACAAAAAAAATATTTCATATTTTTTGGTCGAACATTTTTTGTTTATTGTTGTGTATATTTCTTAAATGATGAGTTATATCTTTCAAAAGTAATTAAATTTTTCAAATTTCAAAAGTTAATTAAATGCAATAATTTGTATGTAAACTGAGGTATGGAATGCTATTTTTGGCACAATTGGATGTAATTTATTACCTATACAAAAATAGAATTGAAGAATTTAGAGAAAAATGTTAGGCACATTTTTTGTTGTTCGAACCCAGAAGCTTTGTGTATTGGTATTCCCGCTCGGAATTCTCTATACCGTATCTATTGCCTGTTAAAATTCTTCTTGGTTGCTAGTTTTTCTCAAAAGTACAATAAAAACGCTAAAGGGGTTTGTCGGGTAATTAAAATTGTTTAATGTACGACGGTGTCGCTACTATTACATGTCTGATTCTTGGAAATTAAGAGAACAGGATTCAAGACAAATGCTACGGAATCGAAGCAGGTATTCTCCTTTTTGTGCCGGTGAACTTTAGTCGACAACTCTAAAGGATTCATCTGCTGCATAGACATGAAACGCAAATACATAAGTGAAAAATAATTCTTTACAACTTTTCTGGTACTGCAGGGTCGGTCTCAGAGCACCGGAAACTTTTCATTTAAAATGTTGACATAGTCAGTGAGAATACGGCTGTTAGCGTAGGGACTTGAACGGAATGTATAAACATATCTTTAAATTATTATTGCCAAGGAAAGATAGTGTCTATTCTCTAAATTCATTGACTATTAATCAGTTTACTGATTACGTAACAAATATAACAACCAAATTGTCAATCGTATGTTCTAATTTTTTTTATGAATTCTTGCACATGAATTGGAGAGCCGTGTTAGCTTATGGAAGAGTCTATTTAGCAACTGATACATTGGCGTGATTACTTTTACTCACAACTACAATTTTGTGAGATAATTACTTTTAAGAGACGTGCAAGAATTGTAAAGAGTTTGTGTGCCCAAATGCGAGGCAAATGTCCAACACAGCTTCAAGTGCAATATTACATGCGATGCACTTGTGTGCGGCGCGGCCAGTGGGGCAATGTATTGGCGAGTATTGCGCGCCGTGCTTCACGCGGCGATCAACATTTTAAGTAAACGTGTTAATGTTAGCGAAATCGAAAACGCTACTTTTAACAAATCCGATGGGAATGCGGGTAATAAAATGCAAATAGTCTTACTTTTTGATGGTGACACAATTAAATATTAATTTGTTTCTTTTTTCATTTCTTTCTTATTGAATTTAATATTCCATAAATTTGGTGTTACATACAAAATAAATCCGTTCTTCCTCTTCTTTTTTGTGTAGACTGACACTAATATTTCATATGTACGTATAAGTTAACGGGCGGAATTTTTTCAGCCGTTAAAAAAATTTTATTCGAAGTTCGGCAAATACAGACTACTGTAAAATATACAGAGTATAACTAACAAAGATTAGACTGACTCTTGCTAACTCCTTCGATGTTAAGTAGGTACTGATCAGCCAATGCTAAGTTAATGCTGAATCTAACATTATTTCTGTTGTCTTTTATATGAATCAGGAATGGTTACTTTAGGTATTGTTATCTTTTGCAAGACGTTCTTATTGTTGCAGAAGTAATGTATATCATCAATGCAAAATAAATGCAAGGCGTATATCGGAAACAGTTACTACCTATCAGTGAATATAACTTATACATTATTTTTCAAAGCAAAGGTACTTTGGAAGAATTCTCGGACAGATTAAGTTTTAATCTCACCTGCTCCCCTTATTCTTTATTTATGTTGTTACTGTTTACTCGATGACGTCATAGATATGTTTTCTTAATAAAACTTTGGAATTTTGTAACTGCATGTTTAATTTCAATTATTGACATTTATTGAACAATGAATACTTATCGGTCATGTGCGTATAAATACAAAGTAATTCAATATGCTTACATACATCCTAATGTGGAGAACAGGTACTGATGCATGGACTCCTTTGTGTCTTAAACCATGATCAGTTTCCTGCACATTTACATAGACTGGGTCGAATTCCATTCTTTCGATGTCCACAACCCTCAATTAAGCGTTTATATTGGGCTCTTGTACAGGAGAAGATTCATTTCCAGTATTATTCCACAGTTATTACCAAAGAGTCCAAACGATGTGCCCGAGCATTGGCGAGTTTACCAGAATAACAGTGCGCTTATTTAAAAATAAATATATTGAATCACTTTACAAAACGTTAAGAAAAAACATAAATAACTTACCTAACATGTTTACATTGTTGTAGAAATATCCGGATGTGCGCGATGGTCGGGCACATCGTTTGGACTCTTTAGTTATTACTCTACTTACTCTATAACAGTAAGAAAATCGAATGTGGCTACTTTAAAGTGAAATAGCTTCCCCTTTCTAATTTTATTGTTATTATACCCTCCAAACTTAATATTGGTCTTTGTTGTTATGATCTAATACATGTAGCATGTAATAGCGTTAAATACTAAGTTAATAAATAAAGTGTTGATTTCGTTATAATTTAATCCAGTCAATTACATCTAATTTGAATACCTTTTATATTATTTATAAGAAAAATTTTCATATAAGTATAATTTTAATTTCTAGTTCATCTATATTGTTTAATAATTTGATATTCGTATATTCGCTGGACAAATTACTATCACAGTATTTTTCTAAAGAATAGCAGGTGTATAATTTCTGCATTTGCATTTTCCATAGCTTTAAAGCAAATTTTCTTTAAATCAAGCACGCCTCTGCACTAATTAGTTTAGATTAAAGTAAAATTTTCTTGAATAATTACAAAATATAATAATAATAATAATAAATAAATTGCTGATGGAGGAACACTCTGAACCGCTTACTTTTCTAAGCAATCTCATTCCTCGTACTAAAATGAAGCTATCCACAAAATCCCTTTGAAATGCATTTTTGTTTTTTGTTAACTTATAGACACAACGGTATAGCTCCGAACAATTAGATATAACCAATTAGTATCGTCCACTAAACAAAGCGCATCAAAGAATTCCATTTTGGAAGACTGATAAAGTGGGAAAGGACGAATTAATTTCTCATATCAATTACGCCTTAAAGAGGATATTTAAAAATCAATAGGCGCACTGAGACGATCTCGCTAAAATACCAAGGCGAACAGAGTGTAATAAAACGGGTTGATTGAATAGGGCTTTTAGTGTGTTTAAGGAGATACGCCGGCCAATCAAATATATTATTGGCGGACACCATATGGGACTGACAGCATCAGTGGTTCTATAAACAGTACCAACATGGTCATAATGAACATGTCACTATAGCCACAATACCGCGGAACTAAAATATGTAAATCATCTACGTGGGGGACACACAGGAGACCCATTATACACGACCGGTACATGGGTAGGTACGCCAATGCTGTCATGCCATCATTGTCCACTTAAATTGAGTCCAGTGCTATGGTCTACAAGATGACAAGTACTGTACCGCCGTTGTGTAGGCATAATGCAGATAAAACAGTATTCCCGATGCCCGTAAGCGGTTTTATTTAAGTCTATGATAACACAGTGTTTTGAACGTGTTTTATGTTTGGATGCGTGTAAACGCGTGGGCCTTCTCTGTGTTGGTGTAATCGTACAAGTTTCAACATAAGTTTCACATGAAGTAATATAAATGAAAGAAATACATACCATAGAACGAGAAATGTATATTTATATCCTTTAAGTTAAATTGGGTAGATATTCGCCTTTTATCAAACAATATAATTAAATAAATAAATGATATGAGAAAATGGTTTTCTTAAATTATCACTAACCTGCAGCGGTAGTATTCCTTTTTAATTTATGTAATTTATAAGGTTAACTACAGCGTCGTTTATTTAGTTTGAAACAAATGGACATCTTATTTTTAATGTATTATTTTCACGGAAGATTTTTATTAGATAGATTGAGCATACATCCACTAGTGACCAACACCAAGGAATTAAGAGCTAACAATACGAAATTATTGTTATTGTTATTATTTCACTATTCCGTACACATTTATATATCTAGTGAAGTCCTAAAGTAGCTACATCATATTAACTTTTGAACGACAGATGCTAACGTTGTTAGAAAAAGTAAATCGATTTCTATCTATTATGAGCTATGTATCGTCAACTTTCAGAACACTTAGTCAAATTTTGGGTTTTAAAAAATGTACACATAAAACTGAACTCAGAGTTTACAACGTGCGAATTTAAAGAACAGATACAATTTGTATTTGACCGATAGAAGCCTACAGTAATAAACACATAATCATTCATCATTAGATTCATGATTATGTGTTTTTTTGTTAATCTATTGCAGTTTAGGCAACGGTTTCTTTCTTTTTCTCATTTTCCAAAATTTTGTATTTATTTTTAGTTCAATAGATGTGGTGGACTGTAATTTACTTTAGCTTTTATTATTTGCATTATTATTATACTTTTCTTTGACGAATACCGTTATCCATATGGACCCATATGGAACTGATAAAGATTATGATTATATACATTGGTAAATTAAATTAGGCCGCAGACCTACCCTACTAACTGTTATTTAGAAATGAAGCAGATTGATTTAGGCAACATCGAAAACAAATTAGGGTTTTGTCGATTCGAAGGAGGTTATTGCTTTAACATTTGTGTAGGAGGTGTAGAAAACCAGACTGCAAATAAAAGTGATGAAAAAACTATTATCTGAAAAGGTCTGTTAGTCTTCTAAGAAGGGGAAATGATATATACTTAGAGGAAGGTATTAGTCTATCCAACAAACCACGAATCGTTGCACATTTACCTGTTTATACTAAAAATATGTTCATTCTACACTTTAGCAAATGTGTCTAATTCGCCTTGTAACCTAACTGAACATACTAGTTTTGGTTCAATTACTATTGCTAAATCAAACCAATATTTGTATTGGTTGTGCTCCAAAATGTGTTGTTTCTAGGTCAACCATAAAATTCGCTTCACATTACAGATAAGAAATGGAGTTCCATAAAGACATCCTTCTTTATTTAAAGATACTTATTTCCTTATGAAGGAGTGCTCATTTTTGATTTTGCACATGCATGTTTTTACTTCAGTCCAACCAGTTTTCGATGTACCTATGTCCATGTACCACTCCAGAAGTAAATTCTATAATCACCAACATGAAAAATAAATATTCTTGCGGTCCAGATAATTTGCCAATGTTCAGATAATTTGCCATTCGTGAGTTTGGAGCTTACTTGTCTTATCTCATTTCATTTAATTAATTTGTCATTCGCTGAAGGACTTTTCCAGATGTTCTCAAAACTGCTTCTGGGAAACCGATCGACTAAAACGGCAATATGAAAACCATAGCAAACTATAGACCAATTGCTTTGACATCAACCATCTCGAAGATCATGGAGTATTGCATGTTGGATCGTCTAAATATTTTTCTGAATAAATTTAATATTCTTGGCGAATGTCAACATGGTTTTAGAAAAGGCAAATCTACTACTACAGCTTTATTGGATTTTTATAATCAGATATTAGAATACGTAGAACATAAAAGAACAGTTATTGCGATATTTTGCGATCTAACAAAGGCGTTCGACTGTGTACGATATGACATTCTACTAAAAAAGGTATATGGATATGGGATTAGAGGTACTGTTGCTAGCTGGTTTTCATCTTACCTTCAAGATAGAATGCAGCTTGTGGAATTGACGTATGCTACTCCTGGCGGTTGTTCAAGAAGTATCTGCTCGCGAACATTACCTGTGAGAGTGGATTTACAACAGGGATCCGGTTTAAGATTTGTTGTTTTTAGTTTTAAAACGATATAGTTTTATTTTTATCGGAAATGTATTTAATTATTTATACGGATGATGTATGTGTTTTAACTGATGATCGCTATGCTTCAAATATATCTAATCGTCTATTAGAAATTTTAATACGGCGGTTCTCTGAAAACAAGTTTTGTTCAGTTTAGAAAAAAAAAAAAAACAAAATACATGATATTTTACACAAGACAGAGACAAGTGAATCTTGGAAACTTGCTAATGGATGGTACCTGACTGCAGCAGTCCTATGTATCTAAGTTTCTAGGTATTACATTCGAAGCCAACCTAGGCTGAACAGACCATTGTCAAAAGATAGTTCATTATATATCGAGCAAATCCTATGTTTCTCGTTGTATACGATCACAGATAGTCCCACCTTGCCTCAGATCACTGTATTTTGCTGAAATTCAGTCTCGAATATGGACTACTGCTATAGGGTTCTTCGACAGCTGCGAAAGAAGTGTTTCTTGCGTAAATGGCGGTAATTCGTAGTATGGTGAGTGCTCACTAGCTCACTATACGGATTCCTGTAAACCATTGTTTAAGCAATTTAACTTTCTGCCCCTTCCATGCCTTTACATATTTGAAGTGTGTTGTGATATTTTCCAAAATCAAGAGCAGTATATTAGAAATGCAGACATACACAATTACACTACGCGAACCAGAAATAATCTGCATGCTACAAATACACTGTTGACTATAACTCGCTCGGGCGTAAATAGTCTCGGTATCACTATATATAATAAGATTCTTTTGATTGTTAGGGAGAGCAGGACACTCTTTCATTTTAAGAACAACTTTAAAAGGTTTTTCTTAGCGTTCTTGTTTTATTCAGTTGATGAATATTTGCGGATATAGGCGAATATATTGACAAATATCGATATTATCATATATTTTTTTATCTTTTTTCTGACTTGTTATATGCACATTTGTGTCAATTAACAAAATAGACTATCTATCTATCTATATATCTACTGTCCGTTAACGTTCTAATGTAGTTTGATTGAACATCTATTTTAAACTGGATTCAATTCAAAAGTTTCAACCAACTGTACGCCGTTGCTTTCAAAAAAATATGAAATTGAAAATTGAACTGTTACATTGTGTCTCAATACATAGTGTGAGGGCTAGTATTCTATAATAATAATCATAAGTGTTAATCATCTATCCACTATTTTCTACGTGTATGATGGAATTAATTTTTAAGGTTTTTAAGTCTATCTCATTTATTGCATTTAATTTATACCTTTCTTTAATTTAAATTGTGTTGTACGTATAGTATGATTGAGACACCAAATACATGATAAAAAAGATTGCATCACTAATATATTTATTCGTAAAAGTTACTTAATTCCCAATCTTTCGCAATGGTACATTTGAAATCCGATAGGTACCAACGCAGGTATCTATTTCTTCCAATCAATTCCATTTGAATCTCATATTACGCCACCGCTAACTTCTCTAATTACTAGCAATTTATTACGCTTTTATCTTACTGTTAACGGTAGCCGCCAGTCATCCCTTTTAAAATATTCAGAATACATTTGCAAGTTGATGAATACCAATCTCTTAAGGCTTCAATGAGTACCTTTTTCATCGTAAAGATAACGATGTCGCCTTTAATTTGTCGATTATGTTATCTGACAAAATATGAATGAACGAAGAGGTGATCAATGCGGTATCTACAATATGTAAATGTCATTTTAATAGACGGTTCGCACAGGCTATGGTTGAATTTAAATTCTTTTACTTTTAAAACTTGCGTTAAATTAGTGAATCATAAAAAACTGTCTGTGAAATTTATATCTATATTACATTGCACCCTTTACAAATTTAATTGCACATACTTTACTGTAAACTAAATAAAACAGCGAGTAAGGCTTACATCGTGAAGCAATTATCGCAGTTACTGATCTCGGTGCTTTAAATGATAGGCGAATTAGTAACTGTAACATGATCAGAGTTTAGAAACTGACATGTTTAATACCTCAAATACACTCCGCCAAAAAAGTATCGCATAATTTAGTTTTGAATCATAAAAGTATCGTATAATCTTTGTTTGTAGCATAAAGTTGTAAATATACTTTAATGCGCTTTAAGATATAATTTCTATGATTGTTTAAATAAAATACAGGCCAAATACAAACAAGAACCCATACTTGAGATTTTTATTAAAACAAGAAATTATAATTTTGGAAAGAAAAATGTCATAACAGTAGCTTTTAATACTGAGTATTGCAACCTCTGGCTCTTATGACCGCTCGTATACGTTTTGGCAGAGATTCGATTAACTTCCGTATATAAGCCTGATCCAAATTCTCCCACTTGTCACGGAGAGCATTTTCTAGTCCATGCAGGTCCGCTGGGGCAACATTTTGGGTTCATGTCCGGACTTACCGCAGGCCAATCTAAAACTGGAATACCAACATCGTTAAGGTATTCCTGGACGATTATTGCAACATGCGGTCGTGCATTATCGTGCATTAACATGAATTCGTTTCCTATAATTGGCGCATATGGTACTACATGTTCTTCTAAAATGTCCGTTATATACCTGTGGGCAGTCAGTGTACCTCTGTCTACTGGTACTAACTCTGTACGACCTGTTAAACAGATGCCTCCCAAAACCATAATAGAGCCACCAGCGAAATTAGGTCTAGGTCTGATATTACACTGCGAATAGCGCTCACCGTCTCGTCTGTACACTGAGATACGCCTATCTGAGGTGTAAAGACCAAATCTTGACTCATCTGTGAAGAGTGTATTGGCCCAGTCATTAATGTTCCAATTTACATGTTCTCTGGCAAACCTTAAGCGAGCCACTCGGCGGTTCCTAGTGAGACGAGGGGCTATTACAGCTACTCTAGCCCTTAATCCACTCTGTCGTAACCTATTCCGAATAGTTTGAGTACTCACACGAGTATTTCTGACGCTAGCCAAGTCGTTCTGCAATTGTCTCGCAGTTACATGTCTTCGACGTAATGCTTGTAGTAGTAAATAGCGGTCATCTTGGCGACTAGAACATCTTGGACGACCTGGTACAGGTCTTCTACTGTAATTGTCTGTTTCCCTATATCTGGCTACGGCTCCAGAAACACTTGACTGATTGATGTTCATCAAATTAGCAACGTATGCTTGAGATCGTCCATCTTCGATTAAAGCAACTATAGCAGCCACTTGTTCTGAAGTTAAATTGCTCATTTTAGTTTTAAAAGCGTTGGTACAGAACTCTGACTTCGCAGTTTAAAATTTGTCCGTATAGGAAGACTTTCAATAAACAACTGAACAAACCTTACACATATGCATTTTTCTAAATGTGTTCTTTTAGAAAAAAAAAGTAAAAAAGCTATGTTCCATGATTTTGTTAGTGTTTTTTTAGTTCACATACACGAGGCAAACTTTTTGTGAACGTATAAAAATATCTTGGTTTATAAATGCCCTTTTTTAGTTTATGCGATACTTTTTTGGCGGAGTGTATTAGCAAATATCCAGGTTACGGAACTATTTTGTTACAATCGTTAAGTGTATAGCGTGCCTGCCTAATATACAGGCATGGTGTCTTATGAAGTTGTAAGACACCATATCTTATGAAGTAATTGTGAGTGTATTTTAAAGTTAGGATGTAACCTGCAAGTGTCTTATAAGTCCGCGCCTATCCAATTTTGTATTTCTTAATTCAATATGCTATATATTATGTATCGCATTTTTTGGAATATGGAATTCTCGCTAACTGGAGCGTCTAAATAGACAGTGCTTGAAAAACGCGCCAGAGGCGAAAATCTACAGTTGTCTCCGGCATGGTTCACATGCGATCAATTGCTTCTCGCTCAGTTAGTTTCGCCTCTAGCGTGGTTTATAGTTAAGTTAATATGTTAATTGTTTCCTACCACCTTTCCCTCTCCTGAGAAAGCCCCATATGATTGCGAAAAAAACGATATAACACGGTCCAAACCCGGAACACGTTTAGTTTTAAAAGAAAAATCTAATTCTTAATAGTTTAGTTATAACTTTTAACCAGAGATGACTAACGTAAGTGAAGATATTACTTTTTTGCAGCGACTAGATAGATTCTTGTCTATTCGTCTCATAAGAAAGTTTGCGTTTTTCCTATTGGTTTCCCCAAAAGTCGACAAAACATGAGTCTGTCTATACGCTGCAAAAAAGTAATAATTTCACCTGCGTTTGTCATTTTTACTTATGTATAGAATAGTACCTGCGACAAGAGGTTAATATCAATGCGCAAGGCGTTATTTTTGTGGAAATGTAGTGCTCCACTAAAGGATATGATTCGAATGTCTTTGCAATTGGAAGCAAGTGTGACTGGAAACAGTGTCTTTTACGTTATTCTAAGTATACATTCTTCCAGCGAAATAATAAAACCAAAAATCACCGGTTCCATTACACATACAATGGACATTCTCTGTATCCAGAGCTGGTTTATACAAATAATGATCCTTCTTTCTTGTTTTGTGCCCTTTTTTGCAGTGTGCGGTTTCAACAAGCGGAGCCGAGCGTTAACTTAGCTACGTTTGCTGTGAAGATTACCTTTTTTCTACCGCCTAGCAAACCGTCCGTTCATTACGACATTAATGTAACTTTATTGACCATTTAGGAACACATTGTACGCACAAAAACCCGATTAATAAATCTTTCCCATTACGTTACGGTCAGTTTTACCGCGTCTCTGGCGAGAAGGAACTTTATTAATGTATCTTCCGAGCAATAAACATGCTACGATTTTACGGTTATTTTATAAAAGTATGTTAATATTTAGGATCAATAGATAACGTATACATTTCATCTAAACATTTTAGCTGTTATCTTGGTGAAGGTTACAAATTGTTCTCTTGGGAGTCTGATTCTTATATCAAATACAACGAATATTGTTAAAAAGAAACAAATTATATAAGATTTTCATATTTTCTACCTGGCCATAAAGGTTCAGGAAACATTTGGGGAACAAGAAAAACCTATTTTTCGACATATGTTCGACTAATGGGTGCACACTTATTCCAAGGCTTTTCTAATAAACTTTCGAGATCTTTAAAAAGCCTTTTCAGTGCCGCGTTTTAAGAAAAATGCCCTTCTCTCAAACGTCTTTTTAATTTAGGGAAGAAATGATAGTTGCTCGGTTCCAAGTTCGGAAGGTAAGATCGCGAATCGTTGATTACTTTTTGGATTTGGCGAGGTTTTTGGACTATGGCATTGCCAAGAAGCATTAAAATCCTTCGCCGATAATTCTGAGGTCTTTTCTATTGAACGTAGTTTTCAATTCTTAAATTGCTTCCTTATAGATAGGCGGAGATTTTTTATGGATCCATTGTCTTGGATTCTTGGTTTGTTAGTGGGTCATATTGATACATCTACGTCTCATCACCCGTTACAATTTTTTAAGAAATATCTGTCGTCGGCCAATACCAAATTTCCGGTATAAATTTGTAGCCGATACAATTTTTGTTCAAAAGCAGTCAATTTCCAAATGAAATCTTATTACTTCTTAAAGTTTTATCTAAGATTTTTAAAACAGTAGCTTCTTTGATTAACTAAGATCAGTTTCTCAACTTTCTTGATGTTTCTGTTGGTTCTTGCTTCAATAGGTCTGTCGCATCAGACATCATTGATTTTTTGTCCAATCGAAATCGTTTGCACCAAAACTTTACCGTAAGATATAGCGACGCATCTTTCCCATAAATACTAATTACCCGACCCATTTTTTTTCTTACTTATTGGCAACAGAATCTATAAAATATTATAAATTAGCCCTAACAAGTTTTTGTTAGAAGAAAACAAAGCCTGCTTTATTAATTCAGTTGCTCAGAGATCGACTTTATGAAGTTTTCAAATTAACATGGAAACGAGCATAATACCAAAGTAGTTATTGACGTTTAATATTATCTTTTTCAATAAAATCAAAATACTCATGTCCGTAGCTTACTGGAATCACCGATATCTTTAAGGTAATAGAATTATTTTATTACTGTAGTAGATATGTATGCACATAGTTCCTTATGGCATGTATATTTATATTTAAAATGGCAAAAAATAGTCTTAAATAAGTCTGAAATTTAAGGACATGTTTCTTATTCAGGTCATTCATTATCTGCGTATGGATATTTGAACTTGAAAGCTTTAGATTATACGGTCTCGTGTTTTTCGCTTTTATGGCAGCTGATCGTACATTACACAGTGGGCTTTGGCATTCCGAATTCAAAACATGTTACAAAGCGTACATTGCTAACATTGCAGCTGCCCGATCGGAACTTTTCGTTGCCATATAAACAAAAGTTCCGAGTAGATGAGACTTACCTACATTGTATTATTATGTGTCTAACTAAGCCATTAAGTTAATATGTGTATTGCATAAGAAATTTTTTCTTGGTATCACTATTCCGGTTACAAATTCTGTTAATACCCGAATAATAATCACTATCTCTTAAAAAAATTTAAATTACGAGGGTAGGCTGAAAAGTTTCAGGTCTACTATAGAGACATGTATTTTTTTATCGAATTCAGTTTTATTTTTCAACATAGTCTCTTTATAAGTCATTTCTAGTGATGCTCGCATGTCTTTAATTCATCCAAATAGTAATTGGCATTTTGTTTTGCGAACTAGGGCAAACAAGTCGCTGGGGCCAGATCTGGTAAATAGCGTCTATCGAAATCGAATCTCAAATCGTGAATTTTTGTGATAGCGATCACTAAAGTGCGAGGTATCTTGTAGATATCTTATAGATATATAGATAACGGAATGAAACTTTCTTTTTCTTCAAATGAAGTAATTTCTCTGCACTTGCTGTTTTCAGTCAAATAATGATGCGTAGCGTACCCCTTTTGCTGTTGTTCATTTTTCAAGATTGCCCATTAACACCTCAAAAACAGTCGCCGTCACTTTCCCGACCGATGTACACTGCTCCAGAAATATATGAAACCGGTTCAACACATTTGCGGAATTTATTATTATTTGTTGGATTTCCCTTATATATGTATAGAAAATTAGAGAAAAAAATCTTTTACACTTAAAATTAATGACGTGTGTCATAATGTACACAACATACTAGTTTCAGTAATGGTTCAGTTAGGAATTATAGAAGGTTCAACATGTTCTTTGATAAAGCTTTCTTCTTGCCAGACTGAGCTGATTGGCGAAGTGTGGAGATAAACGAATCTAAGGTAGCTAAGAGTCGTAACGTGATGTTCTTCGGTGTATTTTCTTCAGAGGTAGTTCTGGCACGGTGCTCTTGCTCGATATTGCTTAGATTAATTAGTAGACGAGATAATGGAGCGGCTGTGAACAATAATTTTATACCGAAGGTGGTAAATAATACCCAGAATAAAGACTTAGCTACATACATATGCAGTGTATGTGGCAGTATCTTTGGGGCTCTCATCCAATTTGCCATGATCCGCATCTAAGCCCACATGCAAAAGTTTGAAGAATGACAGCATATTTTTTATCAGCTCTTGACTGCTTGGTGTAATATTAGCAATAGTTTCCGGGTTTCGAAAAATCTTCACACTATATTGCCATCGTTCAAAGTTCCAACTTGATTTTGTTACGGTAAATCAACTATTAGCCTTTTCTGTGCAAGTTTTCTTCGTTCCTATCCTTCTTGTGTCTCGATATTCTTCAATTTCAAAAGTGTTTATTTAAATAAAAATGTCATTTAATGAAGTAAAGTGTGTTGAAGTATATAATACTGAAGTAGCTGAGTTCACCAGAAATATAGGGTTTATGATCTGGAAAAATTTGAAAATGTAGGTAATTTTTCCTTTGCATCTCCATATCTCCTTCGCAGTTTAACCTACCGAAAGAGTGTCTCGGGACGATTACGAATTCATGATCCTAATTCCTATAAATTTAAATCTTTTGAAAAACGTCGACAACTTTCTAAAGTTTTCGTCATGAAAACATTGTAATATATAGCAACTATTTGTACATACATGACCTAAAATATTTGCAATAATAATAATTATTATAAAAAAGTGGACTCGACTAATTAATTGGGCTTTAATAGACATACTGCATATTATGCTATTATATTATATTAAAATAAGGATCAGAGTTATGGGAAATATCAACTTCTTTATTGATCACAGATTGGTACTTAACGTTTCGATAACATTTTATCCATCTTCATCAGACGCTTTACTTAGTAGTTGTAATAGTACAAGTAAAATGCATTTGTATGTATTTGAACGTTACTACTGCTACTACTACTATATTGCAAAGATGTATTGTTTGAATTTCAAATTAAGTGTTGACAATTTTTGTCGTTATCAAAGACGATAAGTTTCCTTTGTGTTAATTAAAACTAATAAGAAATCTCATGATGAAGATCATCGAAATATTAAGTATTAGTCTGTGATCATTGTGGTATTACACTATGAATATTTCTTGCGGTCATTACAAAATTAGCCCAATAGTTTTGGAAATACTTTTTTATACTGTTTTATTACTTGTTTTATTACTGAGATACTGTTTTACTTAAATAAATAATTTTTTTAAAGAAAATGCGTTGGGAGATATACAGGCTGTTATTTCATTCTTATGATATACTTTATCCAACTAGGTTTATACATATTTTCCAGTTATAGGCAACGCAAAATATCCTGAAAGTAATTATGATCTGTGTAATTATATAAATATATTAACATACTCAGGATAATAAAATAATAGATAACAATGGCCATCCATCACACCAACTAATTTTATCGTGGATACCACTACAATGATAATTTATTGAACTGTCTGTGTGGGTTCTCCGCGCGGTGTCGCATTCCTGTTCCCGCGCTCCCAACGCCAGCCATGATTTATACAAGAACATCTCGAACCAGCATTGAGAAATGCCTTTACTCCCATATCGCCATAATCAAGTGTGTTCATTACCATATCAATACTCCATTACCATTCCAGAACGTCATGATAAATGCTGTCATTTCCGTTATAAATACGTAACGTGTACGCGGGCAGACGTACGCACCAGATGATATCCACTCCATTAAATTGACTTGGTTTTCTTCTGGAGCCGTGTTCTTTCGCGATTTTTCGAAGATTCCGTGAGCGGTTGATGCGTACAGATCGCCGTACTTGAACAGGAAACGCCGACGGTAGGGTATTAACTATGCATTAGATGCACTATGACTAATGCGATGGCGCGGCAATATTTTCCTTGTGTTGCACGAACGTTTGTTGAGATTTTGCATAATTTATGTAATTCATTGTGTAAAGTCTTAATCAGGCGATTTTATTGCATGAAGAACGAGCGCAATGCTTAGACGATGATTAGCGAGGCGGTCCTCGTGTAGGTATCATATACCATTGATTCTTTATGTCGTATTTATGTAGAGAATATGGCTAGTTATTTTAGGATAAAGAATAGGATTGCGATGTGCACTTATAATCAGTTGTAGGGATTGTTTCATACAAGAAAAGTAATGGATCGTTGTTAATATTTATAAAAAGGAAATTTCGAAGGGGTACAACGATCCCAATTATTTTACGTTATACTAAATCGTTGTTATTTTGTTATGTCATTTGTGTTGAATGTTATAACGTCATCGAATGTTTTTTTAATGACAACTTATATTTGTTTATTAATAACACTGACCAACAAGGTGTTCACCCTAAGTTAGTAACTGATGAAAAAAACAGCATATATAAAGTAAAAATAATTCGAAAGGCGGCAACATTGGCTTAGCTCTGGTTACAGAGAAAATACCTTTATAGTGTGGCCGGTAATCTGGTCCACTGCAATAATGTTTATAAACTTTCTGAAGCTTTTGGAATACATCATGATCCCAGTTCTTGGAGATTATTCATAGACCCATCAAAGACCAGCCTAAAAGCAGTTTTGCTGCATAATGGAAACCATTATCCTTCTATTCCGATAGATCGTGATCATTCATTTCGTAGATTGTTTCTATGAAATAAACTTATGAAAATCTAAAAATTTTATTAGAAAAAATAAAGGAAAAAGACTATTCCTGGAATATTCGTGCAGATTTTAAAGTAATTGCAATTATTTTGAGTATGCAATCTGGTTACTCCAAATACTGTTGCTTTCTATGTCTTTGGAACAGTCGTGACAGGGAAAAACATTGCCATAAACAAGAGCGGCCACAACACACACAGTTTATACCAGGAAAAGACAATGTACATCAGCTTCTAGTAGAAAAGGAAAAGATCATATTGCCACCTCTGCACGTGAAACTTAGGCTCAGAAAAACTTTGTAAAGGCACTGGATTTCGAAGGTGAAGGTTTTAAATACCCTCGTGAAAAGTTTCCAAAATTGACACGAGGGAAACTGAAAGAAGGTATTTTTGTTGGACCTCAGATACGAGAAATAGTAAATGATGAAATCTTTGAAACCAAATTAACAGCGAAGAAAAAGAGCTTGGTTCTCCATGGTACAAGTTTTCACGAATTTCTTGGGAAACAAAAAGCTGACAACTGTAAAACTTTAATAATGGATATGTTACAAGCATTTCAGGCTGCTGGCTGCAATATGTCCCTTAAAGTGCACATTCTACATGCTCACTTGGATTTTTGTCCGGAAAATAGGGGACACGTTAGCGATGAACACGGTGAGCGCTTCCATCAGGGGAAATGGGATCCTGTTATGTTAGCAGATTACTGTTGGATGTTAGGAAGAAATGCTGTAGATATTGTTTATAAGAGATGAATCAGTATTACCTCACATTTCTAATTATAATAATTTGAAATATACATTAAATTATGATCTAATCTAAAAAATCTTTTCATTGAAATATAACAAAAAAATCGAGCTAACTTGACCTTTTACCTTTTATTAAAATAAATGTTTTTTATTGAAATTAGTATAAATTATTTTATGGCAAAATCAAAAGTTGAAATTTGTTGGCCAGTGTAATTTTAGTAATTCCGTTTACTCCGTTTTCAATTGTGTAAAATTATCAATATATTTATTGATGAGAAAAACATGAAAAAAGAAAACGAGAAAAACTGTTCGATCATTAAAAGTTACTTAAACGCTGTTATAGTGTAGTTAACAAACAAGAATCTGTGTTACACCTGTCACACATTCAACCAGCAGAAACATCGCTTTGGATTACACGGTAAGCCACACTTCGATTTTCAAATTTTTTAAAATTCAATAATTTCATCCACATAAGCTACGAATTGGCAGGATATGACTTTGATTATAGACAAGAGTTCTGAGAACAAATAAAGTCGTGATCTAATGATTTCCCAGGGTACATTTTGTTCAAACGGAAGGGTCAATAAAACTATAGATATTGGACTATAGACTATGGACTATAGATATTGGAAAATCCTTACTAGGTACAGGAAATTCATATTCAATATTCTCAGAAACTTAATATATCTGCAGGAATTATTAGCGACCTGCAATTTTTACAGTTGGAAATGATGCCTATATTAGCTGCATTATTTCCCAAATGTAAGCAATCCTGAACTACCAAAAATACTGTTTGGCTGCAACATGATGACCGCTTCATTATACAAATAATGTTGTAGGTGAAATGAAAAGGTCCAATGAAATGGCCGGCTAGGTTTCCCGATTTAACGCCTTTAGACATTCATTTACATTTAGACATCAAGCACATAATTTGGAAGAATTTAGTCAAATAATTCGACATGAGACTACATTAGTATCACTTCAAACTCTTCAAAATACTATTAAAACGAATAATAAGAAATATAAGCTGTCATTGATGATGTAATATTTTTAAAAAACAATTGACGTAACAAGATGACAACGATGTAGTATAAAGTAAAATAATTGAAATCGCTATACTTTATCGAAAATTTTTCAAAAAATAAATATTAGCAAAGATAATGAATTTGTCCGTTTCTTTCCTTTCACACTGTACATTTTGACTTTTACATCGAACAAACTGCTTGCCTTAAGTTAACTAACTGATGAATGTCAAATATGTAAAATACTTGCAGTATATCATCTTTGCCGAACATGTGGGGAATGCACGGCCCTTTATAACTTTACAACGACTGCTGATGCGTGAAATGTTGGTTCACTATATGGTTCATTTATAAAGATGAATATGCTCCGAAGTAGATGGTATATTAATCAGTATAAATAACATTTATAACACTTTCTTGAAACCTTATAAAAAGTAAAGCAATGCATAGATTGAAATAAAACTAAATTTCCTCAGAATCACTCAAGATTTTTAGCAAATATTAATTTTCGATGTTTGTGAAATTATACGAGCAGCATGTGATCCAACAATTACCGTTGCTGTTAAGTTAGCGGTGTTTTTTTAATAAACTCTCCAAGAAATGGCTCTGCTAGAATTGACATAACTCGCTTTTTCGTAAATACAGTGATAGAAATTCTATCAAGTTTTCAAATAGGCACATCAGTTTGTGAATGACAGCCTATCAAAATAAACAACTTTTGTGATTTAATAAAAATGGAAAAAATCGAATGCGGTGAATAATGATTTGTTTTTGAAAAAGGAAACAAATGATGAGAAAAGTGGAATTCCGCAAAATTTATGGGGACTCTATACCTTGGTTTTCGACAACAAAATGTTAAATAATTGAATTTAAACGCGGTAGTACGAGTATTTTTGATGAGGAGCGTTCAGGTCGGTCAAATGAAATCATTACATTAAAAATTGTAATGATGATAACATTTTCACAACTTGATAATGATCGGATGAACCAAGTGCGTAAGGTAGTGAAGTTGTAGGCACCTCAATTGGGCGGCTGCATAATGTAAGGAAGTTTTTCGCAAGATGGGTATCGTGATTGGTCAATTGTGCATAAATGCACAGGTGTGTCAACTTCAAAGTAGTATATGACGGTATTAAAGCGCAATCCGAATGATTTTTGGCGTTGCATCACAGCACGCCAGAGAGCAAACAATAGTCTAAAGATGTGGAAGTTCGATTTAAAGTATTTAAATAAAAAGACTCTAATATTTATTTATTTATTTAATTTGATTAATTGCCATTCATACATCTCATCGTAATGATTAAAAAGTAACTAACAACAAATGCTTTGTTTTCTTAATCTTTTGGTATTCAGAAGTGGAAAAAGAAACTTGTACATTTACACAATCTTCTTATAAGAATTTAACACTCGTCGATGTTAAAATTGAAATTTGTAACTATAATCATTAATAAAACATATACAAGTAAGAGACAAATAACGCGAGAACAGGGAATGAAAATTTTAAGCGGACAGATTTAATAATGATTAAAAGAATAATTTATTGTCCTAAAATTGCAACTGGGGAATTTGTAGCTATTTGCATGAACCGTTATCGCAGCAGATTTTTTGATGCGCGATACAGGCGATGTCGTTGGATTTCTTATTCTATATTTTTCCTGAAAACGTGGAAATATAAAGCATTAGTTGCATCGTTGAAATTATTGTTAATTAAATCATTTGTTTTCACTTTTTATGGAGATCTTCCTCAAAGGAGCTGTCAGTTTAAGTTACGTTGTTAGCAATTCCAACATACATCTTCTCCTAATGGAAGGTTTCAATTATTCATAGATGCCTATATGAATAAAATGTAGTATGCTAACTCTACCCATATTTACTTCTATTACTATAATTTTCATATATCGGCTAGGAAATTGGCTAAGTAATGTATGAAGTATCGATAATTAACAACTACCGTCACCAATGACCATACTGCGGATCGACGACCGCCTTCATTGTCGATGCTTGGGGCAGAGTGCGGTACGATACGTTTGCCCATTTGCGACATGCATTAGGGAAAGCGGAACACAGATAGACGTCTGTCTGATTAGAGAACTCAACCCAAATGTAAAATATTAGAGCCATATAGTTTCGATACAACAGTTTTAACATTGACAAATTGGGGTTGCAGGTAAAGATTGCATTGATTTTTTTAGAAGTATCAAAGTCGCCAGAAATATTCTTTGGTATACTATAATACCTACTGTGTCAATTCCATCTTTTAGTTGCATTGTTTGTGATTAAAAGTACTTTTTTCTTTGGTATATTATGAAAATGTTGGTTAACAAAATAAAAAACTTGTTTCTTAAAATTATATTTGCTTATGCTTCTAACCACATATTCCATCTTGTTATAACTAGAGGAGGAGGTAAGGAAAATGTTTGCCATTTGTTTTTGTAAAAACAATTGTAGGTGCTTTCAATATTCAGCATATTTTTGAATTACTTTAAGCAATTTTCCAGCTTTAAGCACATTAGCTAGCGCATCGCTTACAAAGAGCAAAATTTGCCCCGTTTTCTCGCATCTTCGAAAATTTCGTCAATACTGCTGACACCTACTTCCGTTATTGTATCGGCATTTATTTCTTTTTGGTTCTATTATTTTGCTGACTATTAAATATGGCTTTGTCGGATGATCTGCATACAAAATACCACCAATGACGTGAACTGTGATTTACCCTAACGCATCTATACTTTCATCTGTGCTCAATCGGTAGTAATAGTCTCTTACATCGATTTTAATTTTGTCTACTAATTTTGTATATATTTTTGGGGTATTTCCGTAACGTTGACTCGCTGCGATTACTTCTACACGAATAATTTCGCGGAAAATTTCTAAAGATTGCATTATTTAGTGTCCAGAAGAATATATTTGCAGCCACAAGAGATCGCCATAAAAATTTTCATTCGAGTCACCAGGATTGCAGTGAACATTGGCTTTTAGATGGTCAGTAAATCGAGATTTATTGGAACATTTTACAGCAATAGAATAAAATGTGTACACTACAGAAAATGAATTATTAATATGAAGAACTAAGCGAAAGATGAAACATGCATAACAGCGCCTCTTTGGATTGAAGAACGTACGTAAATCGACACTATTCTGTGCGACAGCCTATGTTAAACAATAGAGGCGGTGGTCGATCCGCAGTATGCTAATGATACACGGTGCAATGTACTAGCTGTTGCTTTTTCTGTTGTAACTGCACGTTTACTTCTTTCTCTTACGTAAAAAATTATCGATAGCGAGAAATAGGGCGCCTTTAAGGTAACTTTTTTTTCTTTTTGTATAAAGGTTCGATAAAGATTTTTCTTATCGGTAGATGCAACGTTTACTATACGATGTAACTTATCACTATCACCCATTTTATGCAAATTGCCCATTTTGAATGGTGCTACTTTGAATTTCTATTTTGTTGGGGTGAAATTCTGTCTTTTTTGCCTCTTACTTTTATATGTAATTTAATGGGATAAATATTTTTGTACATTAAAGGCTAGTTACTACATTATTAATTGAGGGATGATAAGGAATTAACAGCGCAGACCTTGATATCTTATTTGTATACATACAGTGAAGACTAATAAGTTATTTATTTGTTAACAATGCAACTTATAACCGGTACTTAAATAAAAAAAGTTTATATTTTAATTAGGAGCAATTGTAAATTTAAACAAACGGACATGTAGACATACATATTTTCAAAGCGCCGAATTTAATTAAAAACGTTTTCGTATAATCGAGTTCATAAACCTTTTTCAACCCAATCCGTACAACCCAGCGTGAACCATGGTATTTTTTTCGTTAACTTTGTGTACATATGAATATACATATACATAAGCATTCGCCAATATAAAAACTAATTTGTAGCAAAAGATTTAAGGTATCCTCTGGCCACCGCTATGGGGTTGAAGATATATAGCCAATAAATTCGTACTGTCTTGTTAGCAGCTCGACTTTAAACAATTTCAATTTGCTCGCGCCAACCCGCAGGCCGATTTGGCCAATAATGATATATTTTGAAAGCAAATGTTTGACATTTTATTAATATAAAGTTTGGATATTGCGCTATGTGGTAAGTATACTTAAATATACAGCGTGTTTACCTAGTGCGTGGATGGAAAAGAATTCCCTTCCTGAGTAGTTTAGAAGAAAAGTTTCGGTATAAGAAATATTCAGGGACAATTGTCGCACAGTACAATCATCTGTGAGTGTTCAGTTTCCGCGTGGGCATAGTACACGTCTGACTTTTCAGATAGAACACCTGTAGAAGTTGCTGCATTGCATGTTTTATACAAGGTTTTTAATAATTACTTTGATAATAGTAAGTTATTGTTCTTCTTTCGGTTGCCCGTGCCTTACAACAGTATAAGGGGAGGACCTCCAATGTACACGGACTTATATCCTCAAAGAATAAATTTTCACAACTTTTACTACAAAATAGAAATTTTACTAAAAAAGTTATTTGATTTATCAAGAAGAGACCTTCTAAAAAGAAAGCTGGACATCTGTTGTATATTACCATAATTAGTAAAACTCTATTTCATTCGGTTTGATCGATGCTATTCTCTGGCATTTATATCCAAATGCGGTAATACAGTATCAATAGACAACTTATGCTGGCTGCTATTTGGTATATAGATGCATGATAATTAGGGTATCCTGTATGAATTTATTGTTTAATAAATAAATAAATAAATATTATTAAAACTTTGGACGCCCCTTTTCCATCCATGCCAACTCTATATAATATCTTAATTTTTAATATAACTGACATAACTTGAAATTTTTACGAAATGTCGCTGTTTATTAACGACTAAAATGTTAAACGCATTCTACGCTAAAGCGGTGATTTATTTTATTCGATTTAAACTCTAAGATTCGATCTTAGAGTTTTCAGCAATACATCATCAAGCAATATTTTCCTATATTCAAAATGCATCTTTCTTTAGTAAATTAAATATAAGTTTTTCATTTAAAAACCTATAAATATTATCAACTTTTGTTTTGATAAAAACAATCAATAATACTAATATGTAAACATTGCCTCTTTGGTATAATTTCAGCAGCTACACAAAATAACCATTACTTTCCTATATAGAATATCTAACAAGTCAAAAACGTACATTAATTGACTAAGCAACAATGTATTTCGGCACAGAGAAATGTTTATGAGAGAATTCTAGAACTACCTATCAGATTTTGGAAAAATATATAGAATCTTTCATTCCAAAAAAAATGAAACGGCATGGCAAAGCAACAAACGTTGTCGATGCATTACCGAAAATTTCGAGACTTTCTCAATAGGATAAAATTTAAATTATCATTCTAAGTTATAAACTGTTTAATATATCCTCACATTAAAGAAGGAACTGAAATGCGCAATAACTACGACGGCTGGGCATAAAGCATATAACTTAAATTGAAAAGAATTATCCAAAAAATGTTGGGATTAGCTTCATAAAGATCTTTGCATTTGAACAAGCATAAGAATGTTCTTCAGCAAAATCAGTCCAGTTGTACGAAACTGTCAACGTATTTGCAATTTATATAGCGCGTGCATGCTGTGGTTAAACAATAATGAAAAATATCTGAGTAATTAGTCTATTTCCCGCTGTTTAAACAAGACGGCAAAATCGCTTCTTTCCGAGTTAGCACGACTATTTTGATGATATGATTTCCTTGTTTGTTGTGCTACTTGAAAAAACAGTTTACTCTGCAAGAGAGTTGTTAAGAAAATTAATTCTTTGTAAACTACTTATAAGGAGCAATTTAAAATCGAGAGGTCCAATTTCTATAATGCAGAACTTGGCTATTTTTAATGAGCTATTATAGAACAAAGGAAATTAACACTATTCATTTTAACAATAGAACACAATAGAATGTCTATTGTGTTCTAGTGCATTTTACAATACTGCAAGGCTTTTATGGAGAAGAACGACGTACATATATTTTTCTATTTATTTTGTTATATACATAAAATAAAAATGTCGAACGGCGTTTATCATTCGTAACATATAACCAGAAAAAATAATGCCAACATAGCTTCATCGCGGTATTGATGGAATCATTCACGACAAATTCAATGCAAGGAGAGAAAAAATATACTACATACGAACACGTTATCAACGTGGTTTCGGGAATATTTTAATTCTACCTTGTATAGCTGTTGCGTAAATAATTTCATCATTACCAGGAAGAAGCTATTTTGGCATTATTGTTTGGCGCTTTCTATTAGTATTAAGAAACACATGCTTGCCGTTTAGAAAGCAGTGACACAGACCGGTTATTCTTCCCCAAAGCCATCTTTGGCACAGTTTTTGGACTGCTACCATGAGATAGTGTACGCAAGGAACGCCGTGGAAAACTGCTCATGTAAAAGATTCCTACAGGCTTGCACATAACGGAATCCAACAGAAAATGCAACAACAACAAAATTGTGTATTAAAAGTGTAAGTTTTCTCATACGGGCTCCACAAATGCTAAAATAGCTTCCTTATGGTATTGACAGAATTATTTACGGGAAACGCAATCCAAGAAGACAAAAAAATATACTGCCCAGGGACTTGTTTCTGCCTACCCCAAAAATATTTTGACCCTATCTTGTATCGCTGTTCCCGTAAATTATGCCATCAATACCATGATGAAGCTATTTTAGCATTATTATTATCTTTTTGGTTATTGTTATGGTTATTTGTAGGTATTCTTTAACGTGTTCCGTTATATACATCTTGTGGGAACTTTTACATGTGCAATTTACCAAGTTCACTGTTTATAATCATATTGCCTAGAATCCTTCACGATTTGTTTTTTAAATCCAAATTGACAAAAATTCTAACCAAAAATTTTAAGTCCAAAAAAAAGAATCGAAAATAAATTTAGAATTCTCATAACTTCAAAAAATGTTCAACAAATAACTTCAAAAAAATGTTATTTGTTTTAGATGCCGTATACGTCATAAACAGTTATGACATATCAACAGAGATTCATGATTTCCCCTGTACCGACATTGAAGAGCATTAGCTCTTCTCTAGCGGAGTAGTTCTCGCCCGTACGCCTCCTCTTACAAACCTCTATGTCAAAGTGATTTTTAGGTTGACTATTGTTAGAGGTTCTTTCTATTTACATCAAAGATAATGAATTTATCCGCAAAAAAATTGCAGTGTTTATAAAAACTAATTTACTTAATAATAGAAATAAAAACAAGTGGAAAAACAATATACGGAAGACAAAACGAAGGACGAGCTGAGATTGATAGATGACATAAATATTACTGATCTCCCAACGGGATATCCCCCCAAAATGCGTGCTTCCAGGCAGGGATAGCTTTATACAAATTTTTGTGTTGCAAAAGGAAGCTATACTCCATAAGATCCAATATTTCGAAGCCAAATTGCTACAATCTACACGTGCAAATTCTTTTGTCATAGATGAATCACGTCCTTAATTAATTCGAGGCTCTTTCTGGTGTATGATACTATTACGTAAAATACGATTGGAAACTATATTATTATAAAAAGCGGCGCTCGATGTAGTAGTTAAAATTTACCAAGTACGTTGAATAACGGCAATTAACTACTAAACTTTCTATTGCAGGCAAGATGATGACTACAACAGTAAAAGCTCTAATGACTCACGTGGCGCCCTGTGGCCAAAGTAGCAAGAAATGTACGAACAAGGTGAGCGTCGTCGGAGCAGGAAGTGTGGGAACAGCGATCGCCTTTGCCTTGCTCGCTCAGGTAAACTCAAAAGGTGTATCATTCGTTAACAGCTCGTTTTAATGAACCGATGTACTTTCCAAGTTCTCTGCATTGATACCGTGAAGAATACTTGTATGTTTTTTAATGATGAAAACTTAATAGCAAACAGCTTCCAAATTTCGCTTGTTATAAACAAGACGTGGGAATTTTTATTATAGTTTTGTCTCGTCAAGCAAAAAATTTAGGCTACCTGATACCTTGCTAATTTATTCGGAAAAGTGATAATTTCTATTTCTTTATAGCGTCTTTATTTCCTTTAATTGAACATACAATATACGCACGGTCGCTAGAGATAATGGTCTAGACGTATCTCTGAAAGTAATTTAAAAATTTTTGAGGACGCTAATTATCTTGCACATTACGAACTGTGTATAGCCCTTTCGAATGCTAAGCTAGATGATATAACATATCATAAGTCTAGACAACTTTGATAAATTTATTTTTTTTGGAAATATTGACAGATCCAATCTTCAATTTAAATATCAATATCTCTTTTCTGACATTATTTTGAGATTCTTAGGAATTATAATGAATAGTTATTTGTAGATATCAGTAAATGTAACAAACGTTATATAATTTCATGAAAATTTCATGAAATTGATCTCCCAATAATGCATAGAAGAAGAATAATTGCTTTCTTTACAAATCTATTTATAATTGTAAAATTTTAGGTTTGATTAAAAATGTGTTGTAGCACATCGAAGCACTTCCTTTTATACCCTGTTAACAGAATATCTTTTAATTCAAAATCACCATACATTGTGTCCAAGAGCAATCGTTTTCAAGTTCTGACTCAGCCCCTAAAGGGAATAAGTCATACACATACGTCCGATCCTTACCTACACCAACCCGGTTTAGATTACAGCGTTACCCACCAGCATCATTTCTCTTGCGATAGTACAAAATCGCTGCTTGCGATTAGAATTGCACGTATCTACACGCACTTCGCTGAACATGCTATCTTACCTGAAGCTAAGGTAAGTTGCAGGTATTTGTTACAAATATCAACAAAACTCTCTTCGAGAAAATGTTAACGGGCGAGAGTTCTGCCATGTAGAATGCCATGGTCTAAAGAACTCCTTCAGGACCGAAGCACAAGACCACCTTACGACTACCTGAGTAGGCTAGTATAAGTATCGTTATTCATAACGACTACAACATCTATCACCTACCTTTCTATTTTAGGAACAGGTTCAGGTTAAGTGTCAGGTGGAGAAAGCCTCCTCAGGATGGATCTTCGGATCCATCCTGATCCTTCACATTGCTTTTGCTGAGAGCGATTGCATTAACACCACGACGAAGCTATATTGCTATTATTTTTTGAAAATAACTGTTCGTGCCATCCATAAATATCTTAAAACTGAGCAAATCGTTGATGCTATTAATGTTAAATTGAAAATTCCAGAAAACGTTAATTTGTCAAAGTTGGTGTATCCTAGATCTATATGTTAATTTGCCTCTAAGGCGTTTATGCAAAAAACCTTTAAAATGGGCGTTCTATTTGAATTTAGAAAGTTCGTATATTTTCATTTATCCATAATGTAGTCCACTAAAAATTCAAAAAGACTCTCATTTGTACATTTAATAGTCAATTGTCATGCATGACCCCGTATAATTAACAAGACATAATGGAATACATTACACAACATGATACATAAAATAAAGACACACGGGACGAGGACACGACTGGTCCTCGAAACGGCCGTCCCGGACTAATTATATATTACTACATAATAAATAAACTTGTGTGATGTGGAGGTGCCGATACCTATGTGTTGTTTATCTAACCAATTATCATGTAGATTTATTGCCACGGCGAAAACAAATTTGAACCGCTTTCCGGATGGCTCTGCTAAAATTCCCGCAAAAAGGTTATCAAATTTAGACAACTTTGCAAAACCTAGCTTAGCTACTTTTCCAATGTAAACTGCATTAAATAAAGGAAAATGGGGAATAGGTAATTCCATTTACTTTTACCTTACTACTCATTACTGTTATAGTTGCTGACTATTCCTATGAAAATTAATGTCAAGTAAATTATGTGTTTGATATTTTCTTTTCATTCATTATCCTCAATGATAGCGTGGTTCCCTCCACGTTGAGTATATATTTGTCTAGGAGTTTTATTTCCGGTTTTCCTTTTGGTAATATTTTTCCGTTTTTTATAATAGTCAAAACTTTCTTCTGTATGTTGGTTACATAACTTGAAGGTAGCAATCTCATAGATAATTTTCTCTTTCGCAACTAATTTTGTCGGTATGTCTAATGTTATCTTTTTTAGTTTCTCATTCCTCATTTTTTTAATTTAAATTTGATTTTGCATGATTTGGTCACCAAGTAGTGGTGATAAATGATAAAATAATATAAATAACTGTATAAGCATTAGCGAGGATTGCTTGTAATTTCTCCCCATGTACCTTTCTTTAAAAAATCCATCGACGTGTTGCTATCCATTTCTTGTTTGATCCAACATTCTGGATAATCTCGATTCATCTAATACCATGTACTAGGTCCTGTTTCAAGTATTATAGTCACTTTTCCCAATTTACATTCCAGAGGATTCTAGTACATTAGATACACAACAGTTGTGAATTAAATCTGGTTTAATGGTTACGCAGGGATCCATAATGCAAAAGAGAATATTTCATAAGCATTCATCAACATGGTAAGCGGTTCCATATAACATCCCTATCAGAATGCAGGGTGTTTTGTCACAAATTGCATCTATCAATATATGAAAGATTACATTAGAAAATTCTGGAAATTTGTCAATGTACTAAAGTCAACGTGTGCTATTGAATTATACCGGTTATATCGGAAATAGCTGTCAACTTTATTATTTTTATTGGAACAGCCAATATAATATTACATTTTTGGAATATTTGGCTTTTTGGAAAGTTTTTGACAGATGGTGCAAGTGAACTTTTATATGAAAGTGCTTAACTTGTGTATTAATGGAGTAAGAATGTAGCTTACGTAGTTTTTGAAAATATTCAATTTTTATATATCTAAGTTAGTTGTAACCATTACAAAACAATCCAGAATCAATGGATTGTCAATTTTCAATTATAAGAAAATGCGACACCTTTGCGGCTCGATATCAACAAAAATGGGAGTCACCATTCACAGTTAAACGAATAATACAGAATTTGAGAAACGGATCGGTAAAGCCTACAAGTTATTTTTAACACACATTATCTGGACAAATGAGGACGGATTTACAAAAAATGTCAAGCAAGCACAATTCGCATTACTGGATAGATTCAAATCCCCACGTATTTAGAACTGAAAAATTCAATGTTCCATTAATGCTGGATTGCTTTTCATGATGAACTATAAGCTACATGCTCATTGCTAGTAATGAGTTTTTATTGTTTCTTGGTTAAAGCAATTTCATGTATGAGAAAAATTGTTGTTGCATTAAATAAAATTAAGATTTCACACTTTCTTGATCTGAAAGGTTAAGCGTAATTGTCAGTCATGCTGCACAAAATGTTTGAAAAATTATTTGGATTTTAATAGTGTCAACAGTTCTGCAGTTCCTTTTCTAAGCTAAGCGCATTCATAGTTACAATCATTCAAACGCACTTGTCCATCTGTCAAGAATTTTTAAAAAAGCCAAATACAAATTTCAAATCTGGTTAGAAATAGCACCACAAATGTAATTATATATTAAATGTGTAAAATAACGAAGCTGACAGCCATTTCCGGTAAAACCAGAAGTGTTAGTTAATTAAACATACCTTAGTTCAATAGCACATGTCGGCTGTAGGGTACTTCTAAGTTTTCAGAATTTTGCAATGTGTAGTTCTTCATGCATCTATCAATGCCGTTCTCGGTGAGAAACTCCGTATTATTTTTACTTCAACTATCAAATTAGTTTAGGTTGAAAACTGATATGTCAAAGTACTCCATCACATCATTGTTAATATTTCATATATTACAGTAAAAAAGACAAACACATCATGGAAAGAGTGACATTCCTTTGGGTGCATTTATGTGTTCCTTATACATTTTTGAATACCTTTCCTTCTTTTGCCTTCGACTGTTACTTTAAGCTAAATTTATAATTATTTTTATTTTCCGAAGAGATGCTATTAGCATTTTTCGATTTTGCTTTTGTTTTGTATTAATTATTAGCGGTTGAAGATCTTCTTAGCCAAGGTATTGCATTATAAAATATAGCTTTTTTGAACAATGAGTTGTAGTAGCTTCTAGTCAGAGCATTATAATAGATCTTCATTAGAGTACATTCTTTACAATATTTTTTGTATTGAATAGAACGATGAAATCGAACATGTATCAATTCGGCGTGAACTGAAACCGAATAACCATAAAACCAATTACCTGTTTTATCAAAGTCTCTCGAAACGGTTGGACGGTCAGAAGTCGCCATGATTATATACTGTCGAACAATTACTTGTCCCATTGAAGCGAAACTTTTCTTGTTAGAAAAGTTTCGCTTCAATGGGACATTCTGTTGAATCCTCAATATTAAATTTTCCAAACGGCTTTTTTCTTTTACGCCGTTGTCGTGTTTGTGTTTTTTATTTGTTGTCGTTGCTATTATTGTCAAAGATTTTCTCGTTGACTCGTATCGAATCCGTCTAGTGACCGTTGATGCCAATTAAATACACCGCCTATTAAATTGTGTTTACGATTTCCTCTCAGCAACTGCGTATTATTAACCATTAAAATCAGGTCCTATTGCTTCTTATTAATGTCATGTTTTACGAGTCATTAACGAATAGCGATAACAGTTATTTTTACTAGCTGGTAAAGTGAGGTGCTGTTATTCTAAATGATATTATTTTCCGAAACCGAGTAGATTCTCGGAGCATAAAGTAAATAGGGTAGTTACACGTACACGTGGCTATAAAATTTTATGGCTAATCATCAGGTTTACAGTACTGCGAAAACGTAGAGTAGAATATCCGCGATGGTGTACTAATTATATGAATGTGATAGGTAATAAGCACATGGTGGCAGTTAACTTCGAAGTGCTCCATTATAATTTATTGTAAACATAATTTTCTTATAATAAGCAAACTTCGATCACCATTTATATATAATAATGATAATAATACTGTTTTAAAAGCAGTTGGACGAAAACGAATTCCAAATTGTTGTTTTTGCAATATGAACTTTTCTACATGCGACATGCATATTTTTCGAACCAGTTGGAATTGAGCTGTGAAGAAATCGCGTAGCAAAACAATATTCATTTTGAGATACTATATGTACTAGACTGGTTCCTATTTGTAGGTGAACCATTTTCATTTCATTTTCAAGAGGAATCATCATCATCATCAGAAGTCATCTTTTTAACGCGTGCCGTAATGACATTGAAATTTTGGTTACGCTATTAAAAGTGTTTTTTTTTTTTTTCATTTTAATGCGCCATTTTCTTAAAACTGTTTATTTTCATTCTTATTTCGGAATGTTGCATGCTAGAATTTATCTTGTAGGCAAACAATCAACTGACGGACAGTAAACCGTCAAATAGGAATTGTTTGAGTGTTTGGTTATAAAATGAATTTAAATAAAAGTGCTTCATTGTTTAGATGAAAATCGGAACGCCAAACTCAAAATCGCTTGAATTTCACGATGAATTGTATAATCAAAAGAAAAATTATATCATTTACTAAATGAATTAGAAGAGAGTGAAAATAGAAACGGCATTACAAAAGAACAAAGGAAATCAGATTAAAGATGCGTGCAGGTGTTTGACATAACTTGTGCCAATCTTCATTAAAGTAGAAGAACTAGCAACTAAGAAGTACACAAAAAAGTAAGCTTTTATTTGTTTTTATTTGATTAACATGCTTTATTTTCTGTTTCCGTCCCTTAATTTTTTGTACTTTTGAAGAATCGAAATCTTCCACAGTCTGGTCTAGATATACACATTTTTAAAAGACTTCGATGAAACTGAAAAAATGTCGCGTAAGAGAGGACAATCCTTGGTTTTTATCCGGAAAATTACAAAGAATTTTTGGAATTACGAGTGGAAGAGAGCTACAAAGCTTGGGCAGCTAGAAAATACGAAAAATAAAAGAAGTTAAATGCTACATAGAAGTGTGGTCTTCCTCCATTAACACTATCCAAGTTTCACTCGATTCACATTTCTAAAGCGACTAGAAATTTGCAAGGGACAACAAAAAGTAGCAGAGACGATGAAGAAGAAATTATCAAATCGTTTGTGGCAAGGGAAACTCTGCGCTAATTTTATTATTTAACGTCAACAATCAGAACAAGAAGGAACACTACTTGAATATTTTTTAAATTGTATTTGACAATAAGCTTAAAAGCTGTTTTGTACTTTTTAGTCTAGGAGGATCTGATGCGGATACGAAATATTCTGCTCATCTCACAAAGGGAACAGACATTTTACCACATACATCGGTATTAATATAAGCACAAAGACGTATTTCCGCGTAGTTGCATAGTTAGCTGCGGTGAGTTTTACCATGCTGACATGGTTTTAAAAATAGGTCTTCCGTTTTCTTAAATTGGATAGGTAGCTTACCTTGATCAACAATATGTTTTAGTACATTAAAATTTATGTGACCCATCCTTTCATGCCATAAATATATATATAATTAGTAGGAGCTGAATACCTGGTTTTGAAGTTTTTATCTGAAATTTTTTTTTTAAACATTGATTACTTTGAGTGTAGGTGTGTTGTCGCATACTTAATATTTTACTTGACGTTTTGCTGATCATGCTGTTAGCTTCTTCGGAAGATCCACGACAAGCAAGAAACAACAGCACTAGTCTTTCGAAATCGTCTGAAGGAGCTGACAGCATAACGCCAAGCGAAATGCCAAGTAAAATATTAATAAACGCAACAACACCCGAAAATAGTAGCCTAGAAGTTAAGTTTTCAAATGTCTGCTTACTTTTCTCATATGAGCCTTATGCAGAAAGAAAATTCTTAGATTTCGTTGGAAAATCGGTGAGTGCCTTAGCTACTTTATCTACTTCCGAAACTTTTTCTCCTACATCACTTAATGACTGTATGTCGTAAAACTAAGACACGCGGAAGAAAAAACAATTTAAACAATAAAATTAGGTATTTGTAAATGTCATTTTTCTGGAGAGCAGGGATAAAACATGCATGCTAGTTTTAGAGTTTCCTGACATCATTCGGTCACTGGTTGAGAATGTGGCTCACTTGTATCGTCGAAACGACCGTCCCGAATTGATTAATTAAGTTTGTGTGGTGCGGTAGATGTACAACTTTTACGTTAACCTAAAAAGCAATACTCCTTAAAAAAGATGATTATTTGAAATAATCAGATTCGTTAACGAGACCGACAAACCTATAAAACTTAAACTTCCAACCAAAACTGACAATTTATAAATCCTACATTGCTTAACGAAGGCAATGACTATACAATCACTTTGAGAAAGTACTATGCTACTAAGTGTTTTCTTTTCCTGACCATTCGGCAAGATAACTTCAGTTCGTAGAGAAGCTATGGCCCGGATGAAATAATGTGAAGACTTTCATGTGGCCTCTGAAAAGCTCCGACATGAATATAATGGAAAGTATGCAGGATCTAATGCAAATTTTCGGGCAATGAACGGAAATGAATTAGTTACTTTTATAGAATATACACGGAATGAACTAATCGATGATCCTAATTTAGAAAATACTTGTGCATTTTAATAGTTTGTTATATATTTAAAATATTCTACAAAATTTGTTGTAGACCTATGTGTAAGTATTTGATCAAAATTCACCTAAAAATAAAATATATTGGAAAATCCTTTAGTCTTTTACAATGAATATCACCGAATTTGAGTAGTACTTTGAAGAAAGCGTGTATCCTTTTTTTTAAACCTGGGACACACAGACAATTCCTGCCCTACTCACTTATTAATAGAGCAGTACTTATAAATGTAATTGCATTGAAATTTTTGAATTTAAACAATGCACTTTTATTCAATGCCAATGTGATCAACCTTCATATCATAATAGCTTAAATGTCTCCAGCAGCTATCAAAAATGCATTTTTGAGCGATAGACATGTGAAATGAAACCGTTTTTTCTTTAAATTCTCAACTGTGATATATGTACTTTTATTTCAAAATAATTTTTGATTGTGCTATTAATGCATATCTATAAGTTTTACGTAGGAAGTTATTTCTTGTATTATCCAATTTTTTTTCCAAAGGATCACCAAAGGAAGAAGCTCGCACTGATATGAAAATATTCGTTGTGAAGCTTTTCTGAAATATAAATTTTATCAGTTTTGTTTCTGAAAGGAAAAAATATAATTTAATGAAGTATAATCTTGCAATATACATATGTTTTTACACAAAACGATTAAAATTATAGCGATTTGCATTCCGAATGTCGAGATGAAATGAGATCCTTTTCATGACTAAAAATTAATCTAATCTCTTCTTGAATATACGACTATTAATAATCAAATTACGTTCCTATTCAGATGTTAATACCGAACAGAGGAATAAGCGAAACAAATGCACTGCATTAAAATGCCCTGTAAGAACCAGTAATAATTTGTCCGAGATAAATGTTACGTATGCACGTATGTACAGCATAACCACTATGTTTGGATAAGGCAAGCATATGGTGGGTCTGATTTCAAGAGAAAATGACCCTCTTATTTCTTACGTATTCAGTACATAGCCTTATATCTTTTCAACATTTACATTCCTTGCGTGCGTATGATGGTTCATATACAGATACAGAATGTCGTTGCCATTGAGGAAAAGCAATCGCTTGAAGAAAAAATTAACGAAAACGTTCGGCATTTCCGAATGAAACAAAAGACGATGCCTAACATGGCAAAATTTCGCCTATCTCTAATTCGTTCTTTTCAGTCGAGTAAATAAAAGAATTGTTTCACAAGAGAAAGGGTCGCTCGCTCTTTTTAATTTCTATCAATCACTAGTATAATCAATTTGTTGGTGGTAAGCTACTCTTTACTGATAATTTACAACTAGAAACCAAAGTAAATACTGTAGCTGGCTGTTGATCTGTAACAATTTTAAAACATTTTACAAACCTACAGTTGTTAAATAATATCAACGTTGTAGTCGCTATAGATGTCAACAGATTATCAAAATCGAGAAATAACATTTTGCTATCTGTACGACTTCATTTCTAACGTTTTAGTTATACACAAACTCTACTTATACAACTTCATATTTCTTTTTATGTATTACATTTCATAAAACATATTTAAATATTTGTCGTCCTGTGATTTTACTTTCAACGGGTAATTAAACATCTTAAAATAAAGTCATTAATGTAAAAATATCTCAACAAGAGATATATTAATATTTTTTAATGGGTAATTGAATACTTTAAAAAACGCACGCTAGAACGATTGATCAACTTGTTTAAAGTAAATGCAAATTCAAATTAGTGAACTTATTGTTAAGTATGAAGACGTTTTATCAGTTATCACCGCACCGCTGGTTTGATTTAAATTCTTCCGAATAAATCCTAAGAAGGAAAGCAAAAATGGTCCATCGCACCACAACGAATACGTTGACGTGTTGTTAATTTGAGGGGAAGTATGCCAGTATTTTGCTGCCGCAAGCCGATTGTACGATGAGTAGTTTCCTAACAGACCAACACCTATATCACAAAAATTCACCGCTCTAGTAATCCGTGCACGAGGAACTGGCGTACTGTAAACGCGGATGAATTTTGGATGCCGAAGAAAAAGTCTTAAACCTTATCGAAGAAAATCTTTTTCGAAAAATATTTCGCCTTATAAATGTAGCAAATCGAATTGCCTGGCGAACACTCGCATGCTGTACGTCGTAATTGTTTCCAGTATAGATTTTCGATAAACGTTTGCGCCGGATTAGTCAACGTATAATTTAGCTTGTTTGTGTTACCAAATCTGTTGAGTGGATACGATTGTCTCTTGCTTTTGCAAAATCAGTTGATGAAACTATTGGAAGAAGTTGCTTTGAATGTATCTCGACAAATGTGGTTTCTTCACAATGGCGCATCACCGCATTTTAATCGTTTAGTATGCCAACAATTAGATAATGTGTTTGAAAACAAGTGGATTGGTCGAGATGGTCCTGCTCCATGTTTAATCACCCCTTGGAAGTAAAATCACAAGACCGTAAACATCCTGTATGTTATATTCATATCAAGGAACAAACAAAAATGGTAACTAGCTACTGCTAAATATTTAATACGAACTTAATTTTTCACCGCAATAATATACATATATTGCATAGTTAATGCTCGTACAATTTGCTTTGGCTTAGAATACTATGACATGTATATTTTGCCGTATCATGGTAAATATTTATTATGAATCTACAATTACATATAAAAGCTACACTTGAAGTAATAGCTTCCTTGTGCTTTAGGAGATTTCTTTTAGCTGAAGTATACCAATAAATTGTTATAAAATTTTTAAAATTGGTTTCTATAGTTTATAAACTATAATTTTTTATTTTTAATACAAAAGTTTAACAATTTCACTCGGGCTAATTAACACATTTTCTTGACCTGTTCTTAGTAATAGGAGAATTAAATTTTATATTCCCCGTGAACATGAATTTCATTTTTACATGGCTTAGGTAATTTATTTACTTTAAAGGGTACTTTTAAAACTTTCATGTTAAACGTTCTTTTATTGTTTAACCGTGGTTTGCAAAAAGTAATGTGAGCGTTTCTGCTAAAACTGAGAAAATTGAATATCGAGTCGTCATAAAATTCTTATAATTCTGCATTATTTGTCAGCAATGTCTGCATTATTAAGCATGGACAGAGCAACTTGCTCGACCGTGTGGGTTTGGGATATCCAAAAAACTGCAACCAATTGGAATACAACATTGGAAAGTCGTGCTAAACGATCGTTAAACTAAGGTTGGAGAGATGACGCAAGTTGTGGGTATCTGGAAATGTTTGTTATATATTAATATAAAGCCACATTTGTGTCTTCCCTGTTCACTCAGGGTCAGAAACACCTTCGAATAAAAATTTGTATATCCCTGTTGAAGCAGTGAAAGCAAAATAAATTGGAGTTTTAGCTTTGGTTAAGAACTGCAGATTTTTTTCATATACCAATGCACTCCCCAAGCCTAGTCAGAATAACCGATTACGAATGGTAAATCGGTTCTAAGAAAAACGGAGACTGTTTCATCGACCAGAAAAGCAATGACATGGAGTTATGTTAATTGGCTATCTTGAAAAGGGAAATCGAATAACAATAACAAAGGCGCACTACTTGACAAGTTGAAGGCAAAAAGAAAAGGCAACTCACAGACAATGGTCACCATGGAAAAATGACGAAAATGGTATTCGAGTTGATTGACCACGCACTAGATCTGGGCGTCAGCAACATTTTTCTGTTTCTTAGGCTCAAGATTTTGCTTACAGGATAGAGTAAATGTCTTTTTTGCAGGACAAGTTGCCGATCACTATCTGGACACATCTGAAGAAATGAGAGCATCGACTTACAAGGATACTAAGTTGAAAAATAAAGCTGAATTTAATAAAAAAATACTCGTTTCTGTGTTAGGCTAGAAGCTTTTCAGACCACCCTCGTAAGATATGTATTTTGCGATTGGAAGAAGTTAGCAGCGTGAGTAATGGAAGCTCAATCACAAACATTAACATTAACATTCGGGAAAGTTAAAAAAAATGTCGTATGTATCTATGAGAGATTGCGTTTTGTGAGTAATTTTAATGACACACAAGCCAACGTACCGTTTTTTAGTTACGTATATCATTTAGTCATAAAAAGGTGACCTGCATTATACTAGACGTTGTATTTCAAACATGCAGCATATATACCTGTTAACCGGATTTTGTTAAGCGCAATTTTAATTTTTCACCGTCAACTTGCTTGGTCGGCCGGAATGTTGCAATGTTCTGGTTTCTCGTTAAGTTACTGCGAGCGCATCATATTGTTCTGATGATGGGACATAGCTTTAGCTGACGTGTGCCATCTGTTGGACGTTTCTAATGAACTGTACATCTGTTTTAATTCGTTTGCGCTCGAGTAAGTACACAAGCGATTTTCCAGATATGAACGATCTGTCAAAGGAAACAGTTGCTACGGTGAGGTTTTTGCTCTTCGATACGAATATCTTTCATAAGTCAATCTCTCTATAATTTTCAGTAGACAAATCTTTGATTTTATTTCAATTCCTATAAAATATAGCTGCCTATGATTAATAATAAACTGAAAGTGTATTATGTTTTATAAATCTACTATATGACCGATTACAAAAAAAATCTGTACTTTATCTTATGCTTCTTAAAATGGAACCACATCAATTGTTATCTTCAATTTTATTAGCTTCTAGATGAATAGAAGAATGTACTGCCAAGTAATTTCGAATATGGTGGAAGGCACATGAAATATCCAGGAATCAAGTCTTAATATTTATTACAGATGGTATCGCAACCATGCTTTCTGTAGGCTGGTCTCTTAAGGACCTTCTTCTGTAGGCTGCTCTCTTAAGGTCTCTTGAGGTAACGTTTTAAATATTACATTTAAAATTTATCCTTCACATCTTGTGGCACAGACGATTTGTAGATCTTATCCACAGGTGGACGCGCTAATTCCAAGTACAAAACTAGTGTTTCTGAAATCCCCAAAACGTATTTGAGAATTTCACAGACGGTGTTCTCATATCCCTGAACCACCACAACTGATCCTTCCACATTGGGGAACATGATTGTAAGCGACATTTTACTATCATAAATATTTAGAGAGTATAAAGAAGGTGGTTATATTATTCGATCCGAAAGAATGTGCAGCTATCAAAACAAGTCACAAAATTTTTAAAGATAGACATGTTAAAAGTGATTTACAAACTATTCATAGCAATTATATCGGATTAGTGCAAGTAGTAGAAAAATTACAAAATTCACCGACGTTAGATGCAAATTGTGAAAGATGTACTCGCACAGCTTTGTTCAGTAGAAGACGCAAAAAATAAGTCTGTTCTAATTAAGTTTGAAAATGTTTTAGATTCAGATTTTACCACACTTAACACTTGCCACGTTTATAGATATGTTAAGTTGTTTCAATTTTTTAATTAAGCAAATATAACATCTCACTAGATGTAGAGCGATCGTTTTCTTTATACCTGAACATATTTTCCTCACGGCAGACGCGTTTTGCAGAAATAACTTTGGAAACGCACCTTATGTTAAAAATATTTAATCACGTCACGGAAGACGCTTAACAGGGCAAATTTTTCTCTCTCTCTCGATTCTACTTTTTTATACCTATGACTAGAGATGACTAGACTTTTTTATATCTAGCTCTTGAGCGGCCTCGTTCGCGATAATATATCTGTGCATACTTACTCCATTCGCATTTCACTTGTCAGTTACGCCGATGGTGCGCACCCGAATTTGCTTACTGCAATGATTACCAACTCATTTTTATAAAATTCCAAAAGATTGGAACAAGAACAATGCAGTAGAAATTTAACATAGTTTGTTATTTTGTTTTACCGTTGTTTTATATATTGATAAGATATATACGGTTTATTACTAAATGTAACAGACCATTGTATCAAAATTAATTTTTTGCAATGCTATAAAGCATTTAACTATCTCATTTCGATATGAATAAAGCAACAGCTGCAAATATAACTTCTCCCGCAAAACGTTCAGAAATATTGACATTTATGACCTGGCTACTATTGATGTGCATCAGCTAAGTAATGCAAAAATGGCTGTAAGAAAATGTTCATTTCTGTAGTAGTGAGGAAATGACAGCTATTTGTGCACATCAAAAATTAATGAAAATAGGTTTACTTTGAAATCAACATTGAGTTTATTAATTAACAATAAAGAACAGAGGTTAATTAAATTTAGATATTATAATCCAATTATTATCAATATTTCAAAGATATTTGTTATATTTACATTAATATGAGAATTAGTACAATTGAACATTGGAAGAACCGAACCACCAGCGTTATTTTGTGCAATACTTTCTACTGTCACAGTTTTGCCTGTATTATTTGTTGATTTTCTATTTTGTTAACATGTTCGATGTTTTTGGTTTGTAACCTGCACATTTCCTGTTTAAAAATGAACGAAATTTTAGATATGTAGACATTTATTTCCAAAGGTTAGTTTCATCATGAGTAATTACCCGACATAGCCAGAGATTTCACCTTTAAACAAAGCTCTGAGAAGTATTCCGCAACAACATTTTCAGAAAAAGTATTTGTTTATCTTCCGAAAATCCTTAAAGCGATTTTAAGAAGAGTCATATTTTTCTATCTATTTTGTTGACAGCAAATTAAATGACGCCGTATTCACTGCGGGAGGAATACTAGGTAGGGAATATTTTTCGTCACACTTCCATAGTTAGTACTAGTACTAGTATCATTGGATAAGGGTACAAATGTCTTTAGGCTTTATGACCTTGATAGATCTATTGTAACAGCGTTCTTACATATGCAAGAGCAGGTAAGGCTTTTAATAAACATTAATATTACTCTAGGATCTTCATTCTTCAATTCAGTAAATGCCAGAAATAGTTTATTAAAATGTTGTAGTCGACTGCAATTGATGGCAACACATCTGCATAGAACGTGTTCTATCATCTTCGGATAGACGTCAGATTTGATCTTCAACTTTTCTTAGATTGAATAAGTTATATTTCAGGGGTACATGACTTGTTGGAATCACGCAAGTAATTAAGGTCTTCTATGTTGAACGATAGCATTATTTTTACTGTTTCAGGCGAGCTTGATATGAAGGCTTCCGCCTTCTTTTGTCCTAGAACATTTTCCCAGCACCAGCTCTTTTCATTGCTCTCCCATGTTTTGATTACACTGGCCTACAAATTCTAATTTTTGATTTTGCAATTTGTGCAAATTTTTAAAATTTGCACAAATATTCCAGGAATAGTCTTTGTACTTTATCTTATCTTTGTACCTTCTAATAAAATTTTCAGATTTTCGTAAGTTTCTTTCATAGAAACATCATGACCTATCGGAATAGAAGGGTAATGGTTTCCATTATGCAACAAATCTGCTTTTAGGCTGGTCTTTAATGAGTCTATGAATAATCTCCAAGAACTGGGATCATGATGTATTCCAAAAGCTTCAGAAAGTTTATAAACGTTATTGCAGTAGACCAGATTACCAGCCATAGTATAAAGGTATTTTTTCTGTAGCCAGAGCTAAGCCAATGTTGCCGCTTTTCAAATCATTTTTACTTTATATATGCTGTTCGATTTCATCAGTTACTAACTTAGGGTAAAAACCTTGTTGGTCAGTGTTATTTGCTTTATACGGCTGTCTTGTAGACCACAGAAGGGGTTAGGACCAATGAAGGGCACATTCTCTGCTTCTTTAGCCAGCTCGTCTTATACATTCGTAAATCAGACCAGTATAGTATTCGTACGAGTAGGATTACGCCTCAGCAAGCAATCCTCATATTGTCCAGAAATGTTAGGCTTTTCCTACTAAGTAAACGATATAGTATTAACTGAAAAAAAAATCGTATAGTCGTGTATTTAGTAATTTTCTTTATTTTTAGTTACACCCTAAATAAAGATTGAAAGTTACCTCGAAACTAGAAGACAACTAATATTATCCTTATGAGATTGTGCACGATGTTTGTATGTGAATGTAAATGTAGAGGTAACTATAAATTACTGTTGTTACCTACTATTTTATTTTGAGGTATTTTATTTGTCTAAACTTATATTAAACTTTAACTTTGTTAAACTTATATTAAATCTAGGATAGTTTACTTGTTTTTATATTTGTGTGAATTGCGAACATCGCAAAAGTTGTCGGCTAGTCTTTGCGCATGTATTGTCCGATCTAAGAACAAGAATGAACGCACGTGTTTTGTATTGAATAGGCATTTCCAGTTATTATGTGATTAACCAAATTATGGACATTGAAGATGTAGGTTTGCTAATATAAAGAATACAATAAAGCACAATAGTTGCCGGTTCCAAAATATCTATTTGACGATTATTTTTTTTAGTTTTTATTAAATTTTTTATCCAAGCTTTTTGTAATTTGATTTTGAATAATTTTAAGTTTTTTATAAGTTTTTTGAATATTTTTAAGTTTGAATAATAATTGATTTTACAATTTGGGTAGACTAAAATATAAAAAGATTAAACTTTGTTTTTTAGTACTATATTCAAATTTTACTACCATGAATAAGTACAAGTAGTACAAGCTCTTTTTCTATTTTGTTTTAAGCCTCTTTCCCAAGTTATTTCGAAATAAATTAAAATACACTGTAATTACTACTATCTACCTTCAACATAATAGCACACTGTAAAATGAACTAGAAACAACAGTACATAGTGTAGATGTTCTGTTTATAGTCGTATTAGTTTTATACTAGGCACTATACTATAGTAGTGTATAATTTTTAACACTAGAGACTTCTCTGACAAACAAATCGTAATGTTATTTTAGTGGCGGATAGTTTCGTTCTTATCGGTGTTACATTGGATTTTAACACTTTCAATTGGTTCAATTCAACTACCTTATTTAATATATTGAATAAGGTATCCCAAACTGTCAAAATTTCAATTATCGTTGATTAGTAATAGAGAAATGCCGTACAACAATAAAAAGCATTTATGTTATGTATCTTTTTTTCACTGGACCAAGCTATAATAATAGTGTGTATAAGATATTTGCAGTTGTATCTACAACCATAAGAGCCACATCGTATCACTTTTTTAGACCTTGATAGATGTTAACAGAAATTTGAATTAAGATCAAAGAGATATTTTACAAAAAATGCGTCTTTGCAAAATTTATATAAATCTTGTATTTTTATCGATAAATAATAATCTATCAACATCTTCCCTTGCAGTGGCGTTAGAATTAAGTTTACTCCATATTCGAAACTAAACATTTTCCGGGTTCGAACCGTGTCATGTTGTTAAAAATAAAAATAAAAATAAAAATAAAAATAAAAATAAAAATAAAAATAAAAATAAAAATAAAAATAAAAATAAAAATTAAAATTAAAATTAAAATCAAAATAAAAATAAAAATAAAAATAAAAAAAATAAAAATAAAAATAAAAATAAAATAAAAATAAAAATAAACTCGACGTTTTTTCCACAATCGTATGGGGCTTCTTCAGGAGAAAGACCCGTTAGTACGGTAACTTAACGTGTAAACCACGCCTCTGGCGCGATTGTGGGCGAAACGTTGAGTTTATTTTTATTTTTATTTTTATTTTTAATGACGTGACACGGTTCGACCCCGAAAAACGTTTAGTGTCAACAGACTCCGGCCGTGGAAGCCTACGTTTTTATTCCAGATTCGAATATAGGGAATTCTACATCAGAATAAATTGAAAGCAAGCAATCATTCCTGCTACTCACAGCCTGGTGATAATTTCAGGTGGAAGGATTAGAAGATGACGAATATTTTTTAAACAAAATCTGCTGGTCGTCATCGTTTTGGATAGTTTGGACGGGCATTTCCTCACGTACTTAAACCTTCTTATACATATAGGTATCTCACTTCTCAGTTAACGATATTCCGTTAAATTAGTTACAGCATTTGTGAATGTAGAATCAGCATTTATGAATACAGAAATAAAAAATTAGGCAAGCTCAGGGTCTGTCAACTGCTGGAGCTTGAGGTATGAATAGGGAAAATGCTCGTTTACTTTCTATGTATTCCTAATCACTTACTCTGAGTATAGGATCTGTAATACGGCTTCTCAATTAAATAACCTGAACCTGGAATTTGCAGTGAGAAAGTGTCATAATGTTGAAGATAGTGGTGATGATATTCAACGGAATTAAGGAGAAAAAAGAAGCAGTGATATTTTCCTAAAATCCCGAGCTAACAGTTTTAATTTTAGGTAGGCTAGCTAGCTCTTAGTCTAGTAACATAACGGTATGGATGTATGAAATGCGTCCAGATGCATTTCAGCATCTGGATCGTGGATTCTTGGAATTTTTAAAACACCACAACAGGAAAGAAGCAAGATAATGGGATCACTTAATTACGAGCTGGTTAAGTTATTTAAGTTACATGTAGTAGAAACATCTGTTTCTCCATTTGGAGCGACAAAAATTTTTCCTTCAAACCTGAACACTATTCCGCGATGTTTTTACTTAACTTCCGATAGAATGCAGTCTTCACCATAAAGTAACAACAAAACGCACCCACAAACAGTTATTATTTGACGTTGACTAAATGAAGAGTTAGTATCAACATCTTCAAAATTTCTGACTTTCAAAATTTCTGACTGCCATTTTTTACTTATGGCTGCTAATATACAAGTATTTCGAAAACTGCTAAGAAGGGAAACAAACAGTCGGTGAAAGTTTTAACATGCCTGAAGAAAATACCACTATGTCATGATGATTGTCAATGGTCATCATCTGATAATGAAATGTTGGCATCTCACATCAGGAACAAAGTACAGCTGAATTATTAAGTGAGAAACGGAGTAAGAAACGGAAGAATGTAGAAGACTTTACCTCTTTAAGTAGAAATAATTCTACAGTTTTGGGAAAATTATTACATCGCAAGGAAGGACGTGCATTGGATGCAATGCATGCTGCACATATCAAACTAAATACAATGACTGCGGACGTAAAAACTAACCAATTTAGTAAATCGAAAAGAAACATTTAACAACAGCTGAATAACAATACATATCGTTTATGCTATATATGTTTAGCTATATATGCTAAACATATATAGCTGGGAGTGGTGGACAAAAGATCCCTTTTGTTTTTGCATTCCCTTTTATTATTGAAAAGGTTTTTTGTTTATTTCTAACATCCATTACTTGTTTACTAATAAACAACTTCTAAATATACCTTAATTGCATTTTTCATTTCCAAGCCATAGTACAAAACACATTAGTGTCTTTTCTTAAGTGGGGTAACTCTAGGAACTACTTTGCAACAATTCACTTGAAGCTAGTTATAAATAAATGAATAAACGGTTGGAACAATTTGCATAAGCAATATAAAAACATACAGCGCCATCATTTCATTCTTTGTCACGATTAAGTCGACACACAGCGGAAAGCGGTATGTCAAGATAAGATCTGAAGGAAAGCACCTAATCCCACATCGTCCGGTACTACAGCAACATTATTCTTATAATTTAAAATATATCTAAGATCTTTCCCTCCGACAACAAGAAAACGTATGGATACGTATATACATGTGTAAGTACGTGAATCGAAGACAGCTCTGAGCGCTGAAACCGCAGAGGCGGCAAGGTCCGTTGAGAATGGATTGTTGCCGTTGCAACGAGGGCGTAAAATCGAATATTTCTACCCGAAGAGTTGCATAGAAATCACTTGGCAAGTGATAATTTTAATATGCAGTCGATGGAGAGGAACTTACATAACATAAAAGTCATTATCGTACCTAGATATCAGTTTTCTGTTCAGACGTAAAAAGGTAAAGAAGAGGTGCGGATATTATTCTCGTTCCTTTGTACAATGGCGAGTGTAAAAATCTAATGATTAATTATACTTCCCTGAAGGTAAAATGGGAATACGTGGGCATACTAGCAATAAAAATTATTTCAATCATTGATTCTTGTTGTATTATTTGTTATATAGAATACATTCCTTAACAGGTATAGGTACTCGTCGTTTGGTATCATTAAATTATTCTAAACATGACATGACATAACAATAACTGCCTATGCGAAAGCTAAATTCTGATTATTAGCATTTTCATCACAATGTATCCGCAATTGTTAATTTATCAAAAGAAGTAACTGTTGCCTTTATTATTTTAAATAGAACACTACATTATTACACTTCTAATTCCCAGTTCGATTTTAAGTTTTTTTTTCTGAAACAACTATGACCCTATTTATAATCATATTTCTAACCGTATTTGTTTGCATCATTTAAAAATATTAGATTGTCACAAACTAAAGATCAATGCTGTATATCTGAAGGAAGAGTGGATAGAAAGTAATTGGACATGTGTTTACGGCCCAGAACCCTTCGCATGGTTATAGTGATTCCGACCACGTTTTCAGGATGGAATTATGAATGAAATTTGTCACGTAGAGATTGACAAGCCCTGAAGACTAGGCAGCATAATACTTCCCAGGGCATGTATCAAACGCTGGTATAATAAAAAGTAAGAAAAACAATACTGGATGAGGAATGGCTTCGTTTGGGTGCTAGGAAAGCGATATGTCTACGCAACATTCCGACATATGGTCTAGTTGAGGTTCTAGATGACCCTATAGTATAGAAGGGATGGTTAGTAGGATTGCTGTCTCATGGCATTTCTCACTCTCTCGTTGATTATAACCATGTCTTAATGATCGTATTGAGCATAAATATTTTACACATTAGGAGCTTTCTTTTAAAATAAATACGTATACGGTATACCGTTGCTTTGTAGCTGTCAGAATAAAAATAATGTACATACTTTTCCAGTATTTAACTAAAGCTTTAAAGTTAAAATACTACACTAACGAAATTCAACATTGTAGGTCTTCTTCAAAACGTTTATCGCCGAAACCATTCGAACACGCTTTCCAAACTTTTCTTTTCCTTTAAAAGAAATGTAGGTTTCTTTACCGAGCACTCTAAAAATTACCTCCACACTTCTTTAATAATACCACAACATATTCTCCTGGTACATGGGTACAGTTTCTTCTTTCTTCTTCCTTCCTTCGGGCAGAACTTCTTCGTTCCCCTAATTTTTTGTACAGAAAAAGCTACAGGGCCTAAACACAACGTATGGACTTTCCCAAGGTTTTGTCAATTTTCCTGCTCATCGTACTCGTATAACAGGATGTAATATAAGGACTTGACCACCTACTTGAACCTTAGGTTCTGCTGCTTTGCAACACTGGAACCTTTCCTTCTTGTCCCCGGCAATTCTTGGAGTCGTGAAGTCATCGAACGGTAAACTATTTCTCGGCTATATAACATAAAATGGGCAATGTGTACGATACTATCCCTTACAGGCGGTAGTACGGGGTAGGATAATTTAATAAATTTTAGTCAACTGCGCAACTCACCTTGAATACTTTCAACAAAAAGTTTGTTCCACAGCTGAAGAGGGAGTCTTTGTCGCACAACGATTCTTATGAAAAATTCCTTGCCGTTACTGGATGAGTGGTTTGATCCGCGATAGGTATTGCTTCGACAAAGCGTTAACGTATCTATAAATCTGGTCCTATTTGGGGGTTTGAATGTATAATTAGTTAAGTTAAGTTAATTCTTCCCCAGCTTCCCCCAACTTCAACTGCTTCTTTGATACTCGCGTTTAGTATAATATATAATATAAGACTATATAATATATATTTATCTAACATTGCTAACACCAAATGCTAGGATTTTCTTTCCTATATCTCCCATAAAAGCCGAATCCAATATACATCAGTAACCCCTTGGTTCTTTAGGTTTGTACATTTACAACCTTTCTGCATCATCACATCTTACAATGTTTTCTGCGTCCAGCGTATATTCATGAAATATTTTATACGACACCGCCCTTTGACGTCCAATAATATACACTTATATATTTTATTAATAATTTTGCGTCTAGCGTTGTCGCCAAGTTGCTATCTGTGATGATTCATACCTTGGAACATTAACTCCCAGAAATTAGGATTGCGACTTTTAGTATTTACCAATCACATTTATACTCATTCATGAGTATAAATTGGACTCATGAATACGTCCAATACTCATTCATTGGACGTATCACAGAAAGTAACTGACTATCTTTCTGAAGTTTTGGTGAACGATATTATGCACCCTTAAACTGGAAATAGAGTTTAACTTTTTATTTTGAATGAAACGCCATGAGTCTTTACATAGCCCGCATCAAGCGATTCAGATTGTCACGAATACTTTTTAACTTGTTGATCTATAGCACATATACATATATGTATAATATTAATACCTTTTTCATTAGATACATATACTTTGAGTGGCAATTGCTTAATTGATATTTTAATGGCAGCGAATAAAACTTTAATTCGAGGTTGGTTATTCTATGAGTATAAACTCGGCACCAAAGTGACGTAAAAAATGTATTGCATTCGAAGATGATGCTGTGGTGATGGAAGCTGGTTCGAAAATTGTTTTCCAGAATATTTCAGCTTGACCAACAAAGCTCACTCTGGTAGACTGAAGATCATTAAATGAGGGATATGCAACAGATTGTGGAGATAAATTCCTGTACGATGTACTTAGAGATTGTCGGAAGGTTGATGTGAACGATGAAAGCATTTGTTTACACCTTTATCAACTAGTAGATGACGAAGTTAAACAAATAGGTCCCACATAAAATCTCAGTTGACAGCAAATTCAGTTGCCTCATAATTTATTTGGCAAACATTTCACGCAACGCCACGAAAACTAAACATTGTACTCAAGCTCTAGGAGTTCATATCATCAGCTGTCGCCAACTGACCCAATGCCACACATCCCTAAGTTATTATTCTGTGTTTGGTGGACAGCAGCTTGAATTGTCCATTATGAGCTTTTGGAAACACTGCGAACAGCATCGGTAAGTACAAACAGCACTTATCCGCAAGTAGTCTTCTTCAATCATTCGAAAGAAAGTGTTATTTTATGGAACAATGCCAGATGTAATATTGCAAGAGTGACCCAGAAAAAAATTCTGAACTCCGATGGCTTCACATAGAGTCAACCCCCATGCTTTCTGTTTAGCAAGATGGCGCACTTCCAACTTGCTTGTATTTAGAAAATATTTCTATTTTTCTGAATTTCGTCTTCGTCATTGATTTTGCCAAACAGGAATACAATTTATAGAGTCTCTACTTATTCCACCAACACAATTGTGTTTTCGGTATTTATGGGAATTTAAAAGCTCCTTTATCCCAATCCCACCTTTTCAATTCATTCGCTTCTTATTGGAAAGGAAGATATTGATGTGATGATTCAGAAAACGCACAGATTTTATGCTGTTCACCAACTGAAAATCACTAAAAATTATCAACTTAATATAAACATTTCTGAAGATAAAAATTAATTTTTCAAAGTTGATACAACTTACATTGTTCACTTCAACTTTTTTCAGTTCAAGTGAGTTATACACAGAATTCGTAATAAACAGGCTGCTCCATTTTATTCAAGGAAATTGATATACAATGAAAAGTGTATGAAATTGAAAATATTTCTAAGAAGTAGATATGTTGGCCGCCACAATTTAAGAAAGATGTTTATTTGGGATATACGTTTGGTAGGCAATTGCATTGTTGAATATTATACCGAATTGGTTGTAGACTTTGCAGACCTTTATGATTGTCTTGTTAACATTGTGATTACCAAAACTCGGTAAGTTTTGTAGTATTCCTACACGTTCCTCGGTGCTTCCGCAACTCATTTTCGACTTGGTTCTTTCTTTAAGAAATTTGTTGCGTATGATCAGCGGTAGAAAATATAGGGCATATGCATCTAAAACCTCTAGCTTTCGTTCGGGATTCGAAATTTCTATTTTGAATTTTCGGATTTCGAAGTTACAGAAATTCGTACGTTACTATTTAAACATTTTCAAATTCGACAGCATATTCTTTCTAAACTGCGATATTAGTAAAAATTACTGTTTTTCTTGTACTGTCGGCATTGCTTCGCAAGGAAACTTGTTAGCAAAGTGTTAAGGAATCATCCAATACCATTTTGCGAAACCATCCTCAAAATTTGTTTTTTGTTGCAAAGAAAGACCTTTAGAAAACCGCCGTCCTTTCGTTATTAGTAATAACTTATTGTTCATTGATATCAAGTGTTGTTAGATACTTACGCACATCTTTAGCTTAATATCAGTATTGCAGTTCTTTCTCTTCTACTTTAAGTTTTTGTTATGATATTTTTTTGAAAAACTTGTGAAAATTAAATTAAAATTAAAAATCTTCAGTGGTAACTAATTTAGCATTTTCTATGTTGGCACTACTATTACTGATGACTAGAGAGGACAAAGGCGGGTGAAATTATTACTTTTTTGCAGAGACTAGACAGACTCGTGTTTTGTTGACTCTCGGGGACATCGGTAGATAACACGAATCCATTATCATGAGGCGAATAGACACGGGTCTATCTAGTCGCTGCAAAAAAGGAATAATTCCACCTGCCTTTGTCATCTCTACTGATTACATAATTAAAAAATTATGTAAGATTAATCAGCTCAAATATTATCTTTAAAAGATACTTCATAGTATCTACACGAATCTACTATTTATTTATTTGTTAAAATGGACGTTGCCAGATAGTTAGCTGGGGCCGTAAGATAAATGAATACTACGTGCTTAGCAACAAGTCAACAATTGTTTCATAATAGCTGTCAAATTGTTACGTAGTCGGTTCTCAGTGTGGATCGTGGAAGAACTTTATGTTTAGAAGAAAGAGGAAAAATCGAAGGTCTTCGACAAAAATGCTACTTGAATCGAGAAATTACCAGAAAAATTGAACAAGGCACGTGAGTAGTTAACGCTTACCTAAGAAACGTCGAAATCTATGGGAATAATTGGAGAGGTCGCATTGTAGTGGCAACAATAGCAAGGGCGTTCAATTCTTGTGCTATAGAGGGACAAAATCGGAAGTCATGCTTCAGTACTAACCATCCACATGGAAATAAAAACATGTCCACACTTGAAAGGAAGGAAACCGCGCGAGAAATTTCTCTTGCTGGATCATCATAAGCAAGTCCGATTAGAAATTGCTGGCAATCATTGTGAATAGATAGATGAGCGGAAAACAATTGTCTTCAGTCATGAAAAAAGTTTAATTTGGATGAACTTGATGGCTTCTAATATCATTTTCACGATTTGAGGTTGGTATGTGTTGTTTACCATACATACCACAGTCCTTGCTAACATTATTGAAATTAATAATGGCGGATGAAAGATAGAATCTTCATTGGTAAGCGGCAATTCTGAATTGCACCAGGTAACAGTAATTAACATACACTGGATCGACTGATTTACCTTGTTCGTTACAAATCATATTATGTTGTTACAGGTTTAAAAGTCGCAGTATTCGTAGAGAGTAGTGTGCAGATTATGGTTATTATTGGTCAGTATGAATTAAGGAATATTGAAGTCGCCCATTAATAACATTTTATTCGCAGAGAGATAATTTTGTATTATGTACCTTAGTATCGGATCTATTTTGCTTATTGGCAGTGTTTTTGGTATATATATCAAAAATTATAGAAACCAGTATTAGCTAACTTACACTAACAATCTATTGTACTGATGTTAGGTAATACAATAATATCCACAAATCCAACCTTTTTACATGATATTTTTTATAGGCAAATAAACCCCACTGCCATGTGAACCGTTCACGATTCCAAAATTTCTATTGCAGCTCAAAAGCTCATAGTCGGATGGAAATATTTCTGAGTTATAAACATCAGGCGAAAGTTAGGTTGCCGTTAATGCGTTTAACGCTAATTTAAAATTTCATTAGTAGCTGATTCCAAAGAATCTTCCGTCCTTACACAAAAACTCACCTAAATGCATGTAATTGAAGCTAAACGTTTTCCGGGTTCGAACCGTGTCATGTCGTTAAAAATAATAATAAACTCGACGTTTAACCCACAATTGTATGGGGCCTAGAAAGATAGGCACCAGTTAGCACGGTAACTCAACGTGTAAACCACGTCAGAGGCGAAACTAACTGAGCGGGAAGCAGTTGATCACGGTAACTCAGCATGTGAACCATGCCAGAGGCCTTTAGAGAGCCTCTACTAACTGGTGCATATCTTTCTCCTGAAGAGCCCTATACGATTGTGAGCGAAACGTCGAGTTTTGTATTGTGCATTGCAGTTTTTTGCACTTTTGAGATTAAAACTTGTCATTTTACTGTTTGGTACTTTATTTTGGACGTAGCTAAGATAACATCTGATTACATTTCTTGGTGTTACTGTATATTACGAGGACCCTTTTTGACAATCTACTCTAACTCTTATATATAATTGTCCCCACTACTAACTATTATAATAGTAGGGATGAAAATCAGGGCATGTTTATTCGTCAACGAAATTACTTGCGGTTTAAGTGTCTTTGGAAATTTCAGACTAATAAAATAATTTAGTTTTTATTAACATCCTCAAACAGTTCAAGTAATTTCGGTTTACAATTTACCCTCTCACCTAATAGGTTTATGACAATGTGCCATAAAGGCCAGAAAACCAGAAATTAAGCTTAACCAAAGCGGATATTAACAACCCAAGCAAATAACGTATTTATCTAAACTAATACAATCCTAAATGTTAAAATATTGCTTAATAACCAGAACAACTAGCACTATTGATATCTTTACTCCTAAAACTAACTGTACATAACATATAGCTTTGGGAGCCAACTATTGATTCTACTGGAACTAATCATCGGCTATTTTTTCTCTCCAAAATCTAATTCTTTTTAAAATCCCCACCTGCATTCTACAGAAATGCTCCAACCAGTTCAAATCTTTTTGTAATTGGTTTTGTGTTGCGAAGAGGTAACACGGAAGAGCTTATATCTAACGAACGAAAATGCAGTTCCTTAGGTTGACACAGTTGCTTCGGTTCAGTGTTCATTTATGAATTTATCAGATAATTAAACAGGAATTAAGACCTGGCCTACTGCATTTCAGCACTATTTATCCGCGTACCGATATGTATGTTGGATTAATTCCGTGACACGGGTCTGTACGCTGGCCACATGGCGATGTTCACAAAACTATTACCGTGTTTAGTAGACAGTTTAGTAGATGTAGATAGTACGAAAACGAACAATGGTTCTATTAGCTTTTCTGAGTTATATTACATATTCTCGAGGCGCACTACGAACATATTTTCCTTATAATTAGCATGAAAACGCGGGTTACGAGTATTCTTTGCGGTTATTGTTGAACAAGACCACTTTGTAGAATGAAAAGCGTACTAATCACTTATTCACTGTATTTTTTTCAAACCACTTTTATGCATTCCGTCCTATTGTTCCGAGCCTTTGTTACATGAAGATCCTTCTGCATACTGCTTTAAATTTATGCCGTATTTGTTCCTTTCTTATAGCCATGGACGACAATACATAATTACGTTCTGTAAAGAGTTTCAGCATCGAAATTATATTTGTACCTATGTAGAGCGAGTTTTTATGTTAAAACAATAGACGGAACATAGATACGTGCACCATCATCAGTTTTACGGAGCGTATACTAATTTATTTTTTGTGTTTCATGTGTGCGCGTGTATATACACGTACAGGACATAACATCGGAGTTAGTATTGATCGACAAGAACGAATCGCTCGGCAGAGGAGAGATGCTGGACATACAACACGCCACCATGTACCTCAACAGCCCCCTAATATCTTCCAGTGCCGGTAACAGTCGTTCATTTATTCTGAATTAAATCGATCAGTAAGAACAGATAGGAATCCGTAACAGTCGGTGGTCCACCCAATCATCCGGCTCTTACCATATTCGATCTACATATAACACAGAACGCGATTAAAAAAAAAAGAAGAACAATCGTTGTGATGTTTACATTTGTATTTTAAAACGGCATCCACACATACACTTTGTTCTATATTAAACCGCTTCCATTTACGTCTGTACACAGCAAGGTACATTAAGCACTAGGAGAGTACTACTAGATTATTAAATTGTTGGGACGAATACAAGAGTTATTAACATTTCTTTTGGAATTTAAACGACTAAGACTGCTCAAGTATCGATAATTCTACGCTATGAATAGAATCGATAACTTGCTGTTAAAACTATTATGTTTTTATTTGTTCAAAATTGATAAGCACGTATTATTGCTATAATATTTTTCTGCCTATTCCTTTTCTATTTTTTTTTTTTAATCAATGTTACTTGACTAGAAATCTCGTACAAATTCTTTTATAAAGTTGTCCTACAAACCAGCTTGCAAAAATCTGTGTTGTCTGTTAATTATACCAAACCCAAATAAAAAGGAAATAAAATCATGGACGGATCCAGTGAGAAGAGTTCTAAGCTTGCTATGGGCAGTAGTAGCTATTCTGACATGCTGGGTACACTCTTGAATCACCATTCCCATGCTGAAAAACAAGCAATTGCTGTTTACCCATTAACCGCGAAAAAATACATTAAAAAAACCATAGCTCACTATACATTTGCTGCATGTACATATTAGACTCCGACGATAATGACAAGTTTCGCAGCTTGTAAACCACGTTGGACTGCGTACTACACCTACCAAAATCTTATAATAACTTTTTTATTGAAGAAGGACTGGTTTAGCATGTTATGCGGAGATTATGTTGCCATAAGAAAGCATATGTTTTTGTAAGCAAATGATTTCGATCAATGCAAAGGTATTAACGTACTAATCCGCTTGGCGTTTTGCTGAATATACTACAGTTTAAGTAATGAATCTTAGAAGTCTCCATGATGTATGTAAAATTATTAAAGTATTTCTTCTTATTAAATATTATGCAATATACAACAAAACTTATTCCATCTGACAAGGAAATTAGCAAATATTTAATGATCATTTCTTGAAGGAGGAAGGCAATAATATTTTCTTGTTGGTTTGAGAAGTGCCCCCAATTACGTAGCAGTACCATAAAGCGTCTTGACTTTTACTAGAAATTACTTCTACATCAAACAAATGAAAACCGTTGACAGATGCAGGTTGTCCAATATATAAATATTTTTATTTACTGCGATCGCTTGTTGCCTAAAGCATTGTCTTGCGAAATAATCTGAACATAGATAGAATAATGCTGAGTTGCCCTGAAATACCACTAACATCTACGTGGCCGTGAACATAAATAAATACAAATCACGTTATTGTTTACTGTTAGTTTTATGAATTTACTATACTTACGGCTAATTACCTCATAAAGTTCAGTTTCTCTTGTTTCCTTTTTTCTATATAAGTAGAACGCATATACTTGTACATATTTGCATACAGGTGAAATCTAAGTAGCTTTTGTTCTTAAGATATTTACATATTTAATGAAATATGCTCACCTTAGCTAATACTACAGATAATCAGTACATTTCCACTTATCTACTTATTGTCCGCTTCAACAATAGGCGGTTGGCTACCGGAATTGCTTCTTATTGCGTAAGCAACCGAATGGCATCGCAGCAACATAACAATGCTACAAGAAAAGAACCAGAAAAACCTTATCTTGAATAAATGAAAACGACCGAACCATTCATCGTACATTTTTATACGTTACAAGCAGAACGCATTGTAAAAGTGGCGTTGGTTGGGGCGAAATTAAATTATCACATTGTCAACAATAAATAAAACTACCAATAACCATTAATCTTTCGAAATAGAATTACTAGCTGCGTGTAAGATATTTTTATCGCGTCCTGCGAATACATGTGAAGTTTGCACTAATAAAAGCGGACGATGTTTGGAACGGATCCTCGCATTAATGCTAATTAATGCACGATGCGCGAGAGAGAAACCTCATAGCAGTCAGAATGATATCCAATTCAAATGAAGAGCAGACATGTTAAGAAGGCCGAACATGGACCGGACGAGGTACCGCTGCAGGTGAAAGATGCGCGAAGTATGAATATTATGCCTTGCAACAGCTAGCAACGTATTCATTCAATCGTAACACATACGTATTTACGAATTCGTTTTATTTGGAAATTTGCTAACTAGTTCAAAAAGGAAATTAGAAGCATTTAAAAATATGCGTAAAGAATTGTGTACATGTATTTGCCCCTTGATAATTGGTTGAGAATCTATTTTTGCAGGACAATTTCTCATAAATTTATGGTTACCGACGGTCTCAGATTTAATTCTCAACACACAGCCACATATATTTTACACATGATCCAATTCCTAGTATTATTATGCAACAGAAGTAACAGTAAAGATATGCATGCGGGACCCGCCAGAATTGTCACCGGTGACAACCAGGGTTTCCAGGGATCCTTCCGAAACAGTTTACAATAGGTAGGAAAGAGAGGAGTTCCATGCAGGACATATTTAAGCAGGGGCGACAAGCGGAGTGACGAGGCGCTGCCTGTTCAAGAGGCCATGCAACACCTGTTAGATGCAGAGGTAAAAAGTCTGTCACCACGATGACTAGATGAAGTGTAAGTCATTGTAAAGCGTTCCAAAAGCGGCAAGGCGCATACTAAACGATATCCTTTTCTCGCATATTTTCGGAGTGTATGGAAGCACGCAGAAATTATAGTCATTAAAAAAAATTACAAAAGAAATGTTAAATAAAATTAACATCCTGTGAACCTGTTCTTCAATCTGTCAATGTTCGCCAAAACAGTCATCATGTTTCATCTCCTAGAAACGTAGAAAGAACAGTTTAGCTTCCATGAGAGATCGTTAACGAACTTCCAACTTTCTAGACCAAAGCAATATGGGACGTAATTAACAGAAAGCTGTCTTTTTAGACGTCAATAATGCCTTCGTATACCGTTTAGTACGCTCCTTTATAAGATACATAAATGCCGGGCACATGACATCCTAAACAATTACCTCTAAGGCAGGTTACTTCTGGTGTAGTGCGCGGAAGATAAGTCTATGATAAGACCTATTTGGTCGAAGTTTTCTAGACTCTCAAAGCTATTTAATCTACTCACTTACAATGTCGCGAAATTACCAGATGCCCAGGCAATCTACGTTTATGGCATTGTCAGGTATTCTTAGTGCAAACGTGTTGACCAGGATATAAATCGCTGTTGAACAACTATCCATCTGGTTTACAAGGTGGACATTAACAACAGTACATGCGTCGCAGTCTGCTTTACTAACAAATAGAAGTAACATTATCATCGGTGGGGTTCGACTTTCTTGGTATACATTCGTGAAGTACCTGGGCCTTAGATAATAAAATAACTTAAATAACTTAATAACTTAAAATAAGGTTCACTATGCTACGGAGCTTAAGAAGTTTCTATGAGTCGAGCAGCGTGTTAACCTCCATAGCAAGAGAACGTTCTACCTTACCATCCTGAAATCGGTTCCCCCACATGGAGCATTGACATTGTCTACTATCGTTGAACATACTAAAAAAATCTAGAGATACTCGAAAATAAGATGTTGTACCAGCACCGTAATCTGTGGCAGAACTACAAAAAGATCTACGAGTTTCATTGTTGTGAAAGTTTCTCCGAATCCTTTCCAAAAGCTGCTGGAAGAGAGCTGAAACCAATTAGAGCTTCAAAGTTCAAACTTTCCATATTTTACACAAAATTTACATTGAACAATTTTTTATAGTAATTGTGCAAATATGTGCACTGGATTTGGAATCCTTGCGTAACAGAATGATGTCAGCAAAATCTAATAAACGAAGTTTGCTAAATACATTCGGATTTAAGGACCTTAAAAGCCGCAAATTCCTAGTAACGAATTAATAAACAGTCCAGTTAAAGGTACATTCAACGCAAATATAGCAGGCTATATATTGAGAAAGTTATAAGCGTAATCCCATCGATTAATTACACTATTTTGCCAAGCATCAAGAGCCCTCGGTAATATAAGATCAACGTTAGGAAAAAATCATTAATCATGGAAAATTTTCTTGTTATTTCCGCAGCGACATCTATCATATTATTTTGAGTTATATTAAGAGAAAAACTGGCAAGATAATTCAAGACTTTATCAAGGTGAAAGTAAAACTTCTAGTCAACAGCTAGCTAGTCCTTCGATTGCTCCGTGTAGAACGGTGACTCGTGTTTGCTCTGGCGTTCACCCGAGTTACTAGGATTCCAATTTATAGTTAACTTAAATCGAGCAATAAATTTCTTGCCAATAATAACGGTGCAATCGCAAAATCTTCCACTATTACCTCGGCCTGTATATTTCAATATCTACTTGCTGTTGATAGTTAAGGAGTGGTTCCCGTAAAACTTCAAACAACAGAATTTTTAAGAGTATCTCATTTTATTCAAGTCGATGTGTTTAGCTTGGGAATATTTGTAATTATCTTCGAAATTTCTCTGTTATGTTAATATAGTATACGGACAAAATAAGACTATGTATGGAGTTCTCGATGTTTGTGCTCGTGGGAAGTTATTTTTAGAAACGCATTAGATAAATACATGCGGCGAAGAAGATTGCACTGCCGCCAGGAATATCAATATATTATGTATGTAAAGTCCATATGCGTGTGCGGTAGGACAACATATTATAGATCTACATACATGCATAGTATTGTCTTAACACAGAATTCGTGCACATTTTTCTTTTGTTTTAAGTTCGTCTCTTCCCAGTGTTCGGCCACAACAGAGGATTTCCATCGCACTGGTCGAACATAATGCTCGATTCAATTTTTTTGTGTCAATATAAATTTATTTAACATGGACTGCATTTTATCCCCCAACGTTATGCATATGTAATAAAAGCATTCTAGTAATAAAATACGATTATACAGGGATTTATAAAAAAGACGCCTTTATTGCATTGCATCGGTATTTTGCAAATACGAATAAATTTAAATTTAGTTAGTAATAGTAATAGTAGTAGTAATGATTTAAATTTAAAATTTAAATCATTACTAGCGTGTAAGATCTCGTACGCTAAGATAGACAGGTGTAGACAGTATTGAAGAAAGTTGACATCTGAAAAGTAGTATCCAGAAATGGAATAATACACAGAATATTCCTCTTACCAAGCCTATACCGCGTTGTTGTGCGGAACTTGTCTCCGAGGATTTTTTTTAATTGAGAAATTGACAATTGAAAACTTGAAAACTCGAAAATTAAGAACAAAACGTAAATTAAAAATGCAGTTTACTTTGGAATGGTAATGCAATATATGTATATATTGACAATTGATCATAAAATATCAAGCTGAATACCAGTTACATTGTAGTGGGGCATAAATTAATTAAGTATTCTACGAGTTGTAGCTGCTATCGATAATGGCAGCAGCAAAGTAGCCAGAAATATTAACGATAGCTTTCCTGTCATCTATATATGGTATCGTTTCGTAAAAACTGGAGAATATACAATACAAAACTGATTTTTTTTTTTCATCAGTTAGATCAGATCAGTTAGAAATAGAGAAGTAAACTTGAAGTCAATACGAACCTAGTGGAAATCTACTTTTACTTTACCTTACTTTACTTTACTGGCTCTTTACTCGAGCCACATAAGATGTCGTTGAAAGTTTGCCCGAGAACATATTACGGGGCAACTTTGACGTTGGAGACCAATACTCTCTGTAGATAAGTTATGATTTCGTTAAGCTTGTTGTGACGGTCTCTTCAACTAAAAGAGATAACGTCCTGTACTGCGACCATCACTAAAAACTTCAATACTGGATGATTCAAACAGTAGATTGGTCTTCACTGGGTTCTAATACTAACCCAATTAAACACCTTTGTATTCGTAATCGCCCAGACTAACCTGATGAATCCTGGGTATGAAAAATCTCGTTTGTTCTTTGAAATCTGTTCGAACAAAACTTAACTTTTTAATCTTAACAAAAAGTGTTATAACATTTCCATTTCATTACAACAAAAAGAGCTGTTGGAACGAAAATGAGAACTAATTATATTATAATATTCATTGTAATCTGTCTTTTCTGTGATTTGCTGGTATGTATTGCCAAACTCTATGCGGTGCTTAGTCTCCAATCGTCTTTCCCATCGAATCTATTAGAGTGGTTCATTATTTCCAGCAACACTCTAGCTGGTATTAGCTGGTAGTAGTATAGTTGCTTTTAGCAAGCTTCTTGGCGTTCCTTGATTCTATGCTGCATATTTCCATTTATCGGATATATGATTTGCCATACTTCGCAAGTGGTTTTAGTTTATAACTTTTGGCTTTTATTTAAAGACACAACCTGTTCAATGTTCTTTACTATGCTTTACATTTTTCTTCTCCATTTCTTCTAATTTGCTTATTCCGGCAATATCTAACAGATAAACGTAACCAATTGTTTTTTTCATTCTTGCGTTCATTGGCTGCCCTCATCTTGATTTCGCTTTATTTGCAATCGTTTTCCTGTGATGCATTCTTTACATGAAGAATTTTGGCTGCTTTGTGGAATTAATTGCTGATTTTGGCCATTCTTCGTAGAAGTGCGGTTATAAGTGATGTATCCTGTTATGTACGACGGCTCAATGTTGTATGTCCCTTAGTTGGTTACTTGTTACTATTCCATGTGGCTTCTTCATCAAAGACACTGGTTTTATTCATACCACCAATTGCGTAATCATATACAAGAACCTTCAATGAAAGACGGTTACAGACAAGCAAGGCGATGTTAAGATATATATAGTAGAAATAACATCAGTATGTAAATAACTTTAAAAAAACTGAAGAAGGTAACAGGTAGACGTATGTTTAGGGAAGCGTCAAGAATATTAGTTCAATAAACACGGCACACCCTAAGAGACACAATTTCAGCGGAAAGCACACGCAAAAACCTCGAGTATCATGCCGCTTTTCCTATTATATTATTCTAAAATAACTATATGCATAGTTCATAATTGTTTAATTATCGTATGTAGCATACGATAAACATAGTATGTAGCATACATAAACAAGACCAAATACATGTTACAGATTACGCTAGTTCAGCTGATTCTAAGATCTGCATTATCACAGCAGGAGCTACAGTAATTGGTGATAATAAGGAACTAACTTCAAGGCAAAATACGGAAATATTTAAGGAAATTATACCAGAGTTAGTCAAATATAGCCCAAACTGCATTCTTGTGATTTGCTCCCAACCAGGTAAGGTAATAATTCGTCGTCAACCCGCATTTAAAAAATAGATAAATGGAAGCTACATAATAAAAGTGAGTTAATAACCTATATTACAATATTAGTTTTATTAAAACTAAATTACCTTTTAATATCTGATACTGAGTGTGTTTCTCATATTTGGTACGAGAGACATACTCAACTCCTGATATTAGAAGGTTGCATAATTGTAATAAAGCTTATTATAGTATTAATGAACATGTAATACAAGTATAACAATAAAGCTTATTGTTGTACTTTTATTATCTATTTGTATTATACCGGGCATTGAGGGTCAAGCACGATTTAATATGTAACTGTTATTTTTCGATGAAAAGTGCAGGGTACAAAGTTGTTCAGAACTAAATGTTACATACAAAACATTTACATCATTTTTTACTTTTTTTACATTATTTATTAAGTTTTTTGGTTCCTTCAACATTTAAATAAATATTTTTTGTTAATAGTAATAGTCATAATTTTGAATGAAGCAAAAACAATTTTTTATTTATTCTATTAAATATTTTTCTCTACCTTTTCTTCTCGATTTTGAATCCAGGAACCCTATTTTTGAAATTACACAAGAAAATATAAATCGCGACTGGCATTTCATTCCATCCACGGATGATTAATTACATTTTTACTTGAAATAACGAACCAAATGTTCAAAATATTCGTGCATGGGCCAAAGAAAATCCTCGACTACATGTTTGTACAAATACCCAATATTCCCAACAATTCATATCTGGGGGACATTTTTAAAAAGAGAATAACGGGACCATTTGAAATTGTGAGAATTTGACTTCAGATGGCTATTCTGCATAATAATGTTGGCCTTGCATTGGAAAATGCAATTCGCTCAGATCAGAATACATGGTTTCGACAGGAGCCCGGTTGATTGTCAGGTTAAATGTTAGGGACTATTTTTATCTCTTCTTTCCTAATCGCTGGATTGTTCGAAATGAGCAAATAAATTGACCCTTTCAAAATCTCCAGACCTAATTCCTTGTGATGTTTTCTCTGATTATATTTGTATTCATTCATTTCGTTTACATAGGCATTAGTCTTAATCTCACAATTTTTAACATGTTTTAAAATTGTTCTGTATACTAGCAATTGGTTTATTTTCGTATTTAATGGCAAACAAACCTTACTTTTCTGTAATTATTATATTTGGTGAAATATAATTTGTAACTATATATAATTAGTACAATAATAGTCCTATTAATATTATGTTTTTTTTGATTGTAACTAATAAGTTAGGTTGCTAGTTGACGTTTGTAAATAATTTATGAGAAATGGAAAAAAAGTCAGGACTATTGCAATTAGTTAACAAAAAAACTTCATTTCTTTTTAAAATTATAAAGAAACCGAAAACTTAATACAACATTTTTGTATCCAACATTTAATTGTGGACAACTTTGCACCCTCCAGTTTTTATCGCAAGATGAATAGGAGGGCAGGAAATCGTATAAAACTAAATTATATGTTAAAATTCCTAGATTCGGATCTGATCTTCAACACTCGATACATTGTTTTTGAATAAATGATCCTATAATATGTACATCAGAGAATAATCTTGGAAAAATAATATCAATTTCTTTTTAGTTGATATTATGACGTACGTTGCTTGGAAGCTGAGTAACTTTCCACCATATAGGGTTATCGGCTCCGGAACTATACTTGAATCTGCTAGACTAAGATACTTAATCGCGCAGAGATTGGAAGTTGAAGCAAGCTCTTGTCAAGCTTTCGTAATTGGTGAACATGGGAGAAAGTCAGGTACGTGTTTTACCATCGATCAATTTTCAATGTCATTAGAATTAGTTGGTAAGATAACTATAGTTAATTACTGCAAAGTTTAATTATTTTGTTGCTATTTACGGTATTTGAGATTATAGATTTTAATCACTATCCAAAACACGTAGAAAACTGTTGTTTTCTTTAAAACGTTTGAATATAGATAACATTCGTATACAGTATGTCCCCAGATCGACTTTAAAAGAGGAAAAAAATTCTTATTTTTGATTTCTCAAAAATTTCACTCTTGTTGATTTGCCCTGCTTGTTTTCAAACTTCAAAAACATAAATTACTTTTTATTTAACTCGAACGGTTCTCGAAATAATATAATTTTATTGCTAGAAAATATTCGAATTGGGCTCCAGTTTTATTTAATCATTTTAACAAACGGTAAATTGAAATAAAATTCTCAAAAAGCTAAACTATTAATTTCCTATTCAACTAATGCTCCTCATTTTTCTGCAGAGATTTCAAAGCGAGCTCTAAATTCATTCAAACTGCGTCTTATTTCTAAAGTTGATAAGGACTGGACTGCATTTTCTATCCTATTTTTTAGTTGTTCTACTTCATTGTCTAGTCACTGTACACAATTTATTTTAAACGACCCCACAGATAAAAGTCGATTATTGTGAGATCAGGATCGGTACGAAATTACACATTAGCTTTTTTAAAATATTTTCTGCAACAAGAAATCCTGAAATTTGGATTCGTCTCACTCCAGTACCGACAATGTTGAGATGAAACGACTCCGTTAGTTGAAAAGGTTGATTCATCGGAGAACATAATTCGTTTATGAAAATTTGAATCTTCCAAAACTCTGTTTTCCAAACAAAAATCCAGACGTTTGGCTTCATCAGCACTTTCTAACGTTCGCCTAAATTGCGCTTTTATTACTGTCCGTATCATATTTGGAGTAATTTTTTAGCATTCTTTAGAAATAATCCTTTCCAAATGGTCTACATCATCAAATGGTCCTCGCTGATAAACCTGCTGTTTTAAGTAACCCCATAAAAAAGTCCAGGGGAGTTAAATCAGGAAACCTGGGAGGCCAAAAAGTCTCTGAATACCTGTGAATAACCTTTCCATTATACATATTTTCAAGGAGTACTCTAACGTTTACGGTACTATAGATGGAGACACCATCCTGTTGGAACCAAATTTTCATACGTTCTTGTAACGGAAGTTCGTGCAAAAAATCACCTACTTGATTTTCTAATAATTGTAGGTAACGTGCGGCATTTAGGAAATGTCGAAAAGAAGAGGTCCAATTAATTTATTTTTGTGAATACCACACCATACGTTCATTTTAAACGAATATTGGTTACGAATTTTTATTACAAAGTTCGAATTACTGTCGGACCACCAGCGGCAATTTTGACATGGGACGGTTCCGTTCGTCGGAAAAAATTATACTTTTTGTGAAATACGGGTCTTCTACCAACTTTCCTTGAATCAAAGCGCAGAATTCAAATAGAATATCGTAATCCCTTGGTATATAGGAATGTATATAATTACCAAACCTTAATTTTTATAAGTGGCGGTAACTAATTTGAAGATAACTTATAATTCGAAATAACTTTACTTTATAACATTCTTCTGCATTGTAAAAAATTAAGGTACTTTACTCTTGAGTAAAATTGATATTTTTTTAAATCAATTAAAAAAGATCATATATGATGGTTCCATTTTAAGTTTTGGACCATGCACAGCTCTTTATGAAGAATAATTTTTTTCACAAAACTAATAATAAAAAAGTTTTCCATATGGCTCCAACTTAAGTAGACACACTGTATATGTACATAAATCTACACAGAATGTTTTTATGTACTTTGTACTGAGTAAGATTTGCATTAATTCATTTTTAATTTCAAGAAAACGGGTTATTGGAAATAATAAATCAGTCAGCTGGAAGTTCCCTGAATTCACACAAGTACTCACATTTTTTACGTAATTCGCGTGCTGATCAGTATATAAGGAAAGAATTTGTATCGAAAGAGACCTACGTATTGTACAAGCCCCATGACGAGGAAAGTGTTATATTTCGTGTTTATTTGCACTCTAATAATAGCAACGGTTAGCCAAAAACCTGGATCATGCCCACCAATTCGCGATGATGAAATAGGAACCTGTGCCAACCTTTGCGGATCTGACAGCGAGTGGCAGGGCAGCAAAAAGTGCTGCAAGAGTGCTTGCGGTGGCACGAATTGTAGGAGTCCAATACTTTGAAACAGTTCGTATTTTCTTCTACCAACTATCCTTGGATCAAAGCGCAGAATTCAAATAGAACATCGTAATCCCTTGGTATATAGTAATGTGTGTACGAATTGCGGTTTGTATGCATGATATTTATGACGTTCTCTTTTTTTGTGATTTGTGATTAGAGAAGCCCTTTTCCGTAAAGACATTTTTGGTTCTTCTACGACAGAAAGCATCATTTCAAATTCAGTGTCTTCATTGGCAAGCTCTTTTTTTCCACGTTTATTCTTAAAATTATTTTCAATACTTCCACTGGTCTTGAATTTATTTATTATTTTTGTAACTGTTGAATGCCCAATGTTTCTATGCGGATGTCTATTATTAAAAATATTTGCTGCCTCTCTATGTGTTTTGTAATTTTCTCTGAAAATTAACACAGTTTATATTTTTTCGTCGCGATTTAGTAAATTTGCCAGCCATGTAATTTCATAAATACCAATTCACTCTGACATACACTGTCAATTATTTGATGTCAGTGCATTTTCGATTACATTAAATTGTATCAAGCCAGAATAATTAATACGGAATGATTACTACATAATCATCAAACCATAATTTTTATGCTAAATGGTTGTAATTGCATATTTGAATATAACTTGTAATTGAAAATAACTTTACTTTATAACATTCTTCCGTAATGTAAACAATAAAGTTACTTTACTCTTGAGTAAAATTGATATTTTTTGACAAATCTCGTATACGGCTTCAAAAAATTGATATCTGATGGTTGCATTTTAAGTTTTACACCGTGCACAACCTTTCATCAAGAATAATTTGTTTTTCACAAAACCAATAAAAAAGTTTTCCATATGGTTCCAACTTAAGTGACACATTATATATTAAATGCGGAAATTGCCATAAATACGTGTTTACCCTGTTGGTAAACAGACAAGTTCATGCATTTCTACCCATTTTCAATATTTTTAATACTTTCTGTTCAATTCCGACACTGTGTGCTATGTGTTACAGCATAGAACCCTGAGAAAGGCCGCCATGTAACGAAGCAGTATCCTCCCAACTTCTCGCGGTTGAACACCACTGGAAATCAAGCGAGAATATTGCGCTCTAGTTCCAACTTCTAAAGCGAATTTTTGGCATACTACTCTTCGCATTTTCTCTGATATTTTTCCGTCATTATGAACCATTTGTCTCGGGCAGGGCTCGATTCTATGTATTTCGGATCGAAAGGCGGGTATACCTAGTATTTGATCATCGAGACGATATAATCAGTAAAATTGTATAGTATATTAAGTACAGTAATAAAGAGGTAAAGTATATCTGCCACTAGGAAAACAGAGTTGATGCAAATGTTTTGAGTTGTGATGATTATGACTTGTATTGAGCCTTTTTCAAAATATAACAACACCGCGACATCAGCTAGACCCTAATCTGCAACATGAATGCTGAAAGGAAATACGGAAAAGTTAGGCCTTTTATGAGGCGTCTTTGTTATGAGTTTTATTGATTTTTGTCAAAATTTGATTTACTAAGAATAAGCGTGTCTAAATTAGTTTACTATTAATTCTGTATTACTTTAACAACACACGTTTTAAGGTGATATAAGATTGGAAGGCATGGCAAATAATGCTTTTTTCTGAGTAATAATATTAATCTAGCGTAATGCATAACATTGCATAGGAAGTCTTATGTAGAGCTAGACATTCATTAATGATACAACTAATTTTAAGTAAATGAATCCTTTAATGCAGAAATACTTTATTTTAAAATTACAAGACTTTTACATGTAAGCATATTCCATATTTGATTTGAGAATTTTCTGTCTGATAAGTGCCCTTTGGTTTCTAGATATCCTGGAAACATATTTAATGCCGCGTTAATAAATTTGTATTTCAATTTGTTCTGTGTTTTTTTTAGATACGATAATTACATGTATTATACCAACAATTAAGTTATATAGACAAGCATTTAGTACAATGGAATGAACAATATATGAAATTATTAATTTGGAACGAAAATAAGTTGAAGAGGAAATAATTATTTAAGTTATACCCTATTATTGATGCTGGCATGTTTTAAGAGGTGTCTAAAATAAGTAAATAAAGTAACTCAGAAGAAAATACGAACTGTTTCAAAGTATTGGACTCCTACAATTTGTGCCACCGCAAGCATTCTTGCAGCACTTTTTGCTGCCCTGGCACTCGCTGTCAGATCCGCAAAGGTTGGCACAGGTTCCTATTTCATCATCGCCAATTGGTGGGCATGATCCAGGTTTTTGGCTAACCGTTGCTATTATTAGAGTGCAAATAAACACGAAATATAACACTTTCCTCATCATGGGGCTTGTACAATACGTATGTCTCTTTCGATACAAATTCTTTCCTTATATACTGGTCAGCACGCGAATTACGTAAAAATTTAAGTATTTGTATGAATTCAGGGAACTTCCAGCTGGCTGATTTATTATTTCCAATAACCCGTTTTCTTGAAATTAAAAATGAATTAATGTAAATCTTGCTCAGTACAAAGTACATAAAAACATTCACAACTCTGTGTAGATTTATGTACATATACAGTGTGTCTACTTAAGTTGGAACCATATGGAAAACTTTTATTATTAGTTTTGTGAAAAAAATTATTCTTGATAAAGAGTTGTGCATGGTCCAAAACTTAAAATGGAACCATCATAAATGATTTTTTTAATTGATTTTAAAAAATATCAATTTTACTCAAGAGTAAAGTACCTTAATTTTTTACAATGCAGAAGAATGGTATAAAGTAAAGTTATTTCGAATTATAAATTATCTTCAAATATGCAATTACAGCCACTTAGCATCAAAATTAAGGTTTGGTAATTATATGTATACATTACTATATACCAAGGGATTACGATATTCTATTTGAATTCTGCGCTTTGATTCAAGGAAAGTTGGTAGAAGACCCGTATTTCACAAAAAGTATAATTTTTTCCGACGAGGCAATATTTTCATCCAACGGAACCGTTTCATGTTCATTCATCATTTCAAAATCGTCCCTGGTGGTCCGACAGTAATCCAAACTTTATAATAAAAATTCGTAACCAATATTCGTTTAAAACGAACGTATGGTGTGGTATTCACAAAAATAAATTAATTGGACCTTTTCTTTTCGACATTCCCTAAATTGCGTACATTACCTACAATTATTAGAAAATCAAGTAGGTGATTTTTTGCACGAACTTCCGTTACAAGAACGTATGGAAATTTTGTTCCAACAGGTAAACATTAGAGTACTCCTTGAAAATATGTTTAATGGAAAAGTTATTCAGAGGTATTCAGAGACTTTTTGGCGTTCCAGGTTTCCTGATTTAACACCCCTAGACTTTTTTATGGGGTTACTTAAAACCGCAGGTTTATCAGCGAGGACCATTTGATGATGAAGACCATTTGGAAAGGATTATTTATGAAAATTACCAAAAAATTAGTCAAAATATGATACGGTCAGTAATGAAAGCGTTTGAGAAAATAATAAACAAATGTTTACGAAGAGAAGGCGGATATGTCGAAACTTTAGTAGATTAACGTGAAGGCTAATTATTTTTGTTACTGTATAAATAGATGTTTGTTTACTAAATATTCTTTGTATGGGAAGGTTATCATATTTTTAACGTATAAGAGAGATAAATTCAGTATTGAAATTTATAACTACAAATAATTTATAATGTAAAATGTAAATAATCACCAAACCCTTATTCCTTATCAAAGCAAATTTTTAAGTGTAATTACCGGTAATAATGAAAAGGCAACCCGATGTGACTCATGCACAGGTTTGGAGAGCGATAGGTTAATTACAAGGTGGACGAAGACAGTAAGTTGTTGCTGAGGCTTTTGGAGTTTGCCAAGATGTGATTTCAAGTTTGTCGAATCGGTTTCTAGAAACGGGAGATGTTCACAGAAGATGAGAACAAGGATGCTCAGCATCTACAACACCAAGAGCTGATCGATGCCTAACAGTATTTGCACGTAGAAACCGCACTCATAACGCAACGCAGCTTAGAAGTGAGCTTGTCGCTGCTATGTTGCTAGTATCAACTTAAACAATCAGAAATCATATTCACAGCGTTAGCATGTATGTTCGAAGACCCCTAGTATTTTTTCCACTAAGTGCTCTTCATAAAATCTAGCGAGGAATAACGGCTAAGCAACATAGAAATTGGAATCACGTTGGGTACAAGTTTTGTTTAGTGACGAACCCAGATTCGCTCAAAATCCAGACAATAGACGTATTTTAATTTGGCATGAACCTGGAACACGTAATCGGCCATAATTTGTTCGAGAAAGACTGCAATATGAAGATGAGAGTGTAACAGTATGAACTGGGATAAGCGCAGAAGGTCATACACATGTGATACAGAATGGCAACCTGAGTTCTCAGAGGTATCTGTATGAAATTTTGAGACCCGTTGTTCTTCCGTACGCTGGCGCTACTAATGAAAGATTCATTTCAATAGATAACAATGCTCGTCCACATCGGGCAAACATCGTGAACAGCTGAATTGAACATTTGGGTATTAATGGAATGGACTGGCCAGCAAACTCTCCTCGAACATGCTTTGGATGCTTTAGGAAGACGTGTTGCAGCAAAAAATATGCCACTTTGTACAATTCCGGAACTTCAAAATGCTTTGATAGAAGAATGAAAGAGTCTTCCCCAATAATTTTTTGATGTCCTGATTCGATCAATGCCGATGAGATGTCAAACCTTTATTGCCGTTCGTAGAGTGTAGCTTATGCATAGTAAATATAAATAAACGTAGCTATCTCTAAAACTTTGCACGGGTACATTCCTTTCTGTTCCATATCCTGGTCTCATATAATTCATATCCGTATCGGTATATTCACAAATAAATCGCGTATTAGGCTCTAACTAGACAGACTACTACAAAGACGCCTTCACTATATGCAAGATGTTCAGTATTCAATACCATACTTTGCCAAACTTAAACACAAGAAGCATAATTTTGTTTTAAATTGTATCATTTAGACATTATATCCAAATGGTTTCTGATGTTAGTATTGTTTGGTTACCGTGACAACAATCAACGAAACATGATAACATTGCTTTCTTAACTACTAATTCGACATTTTAACCCTAAGTAGTTGCAGAATTAATTATATAAAATAGTGTCAATACATACTTACAGAAGAATAATATACAGGGTCCGTTAGGAGGAACGGACCAAACTGCAGCAGTGCATTGTGCAGTTAAAAGCATATGAACAAACTCATATGATTTTATCGGATTTTCATTTATTTTCAAGTTATAGCATCATTACAAATAAATAACACAATGAAGAATATATCCTTTGAGAAATTAAAACAAAAAACTTAGAAAGAGGACTACCTTCAAACGACGCTCTTAACACATAACTAGAGAAACATATGCTCCAACTGAACAACATTTCTCAATCTTCTCAAATTCCTCTTTAAAACGAATCTCTTAAGGATCCATTAAGCCAAATCAAGGTTTCTGCAAATTCCTTCAGATATAACCATCTAATTTCTTCGCTTTATTTCAAAGAATTCATTATAATACTATTAATTGTTGTTTATTCTTCTCCTTATTTGTTTCTTTTTTCTAATTGAACTCGTTAGAAGTAGTAAGTTCTTTTTCAACTTTAAATCCGATCAAAAAAATCAAAAATAAAACACACAAATTTTAAATGTAACGAAAGTACAGACGCTATTTGGGAAAGCCACGAAGATAGATTTAGAGAATGCTAGTACCTATTAAGTACCGGAGTGGTACAAAAACTTTTCTTCTCAATCAAAGAACTCAGAAGAATTTTCATCGGGAGTCTATGGTTTAGTTGTTTGGATGAAATATCAGTTAGCGGATATCACATCACTATTATAACATTTTAAAATCCATCAAATCGTAAACCTACTTTGAGTGTTGTGTGGGCTTAATTCGTACAGATACCTATACATACGTATATACGTATTTCAGCGCAAACAGTATCAAATGATGAATATGAAAATAGAAATTTGGAAATTTATTTACCGTGCTATGAGCATTACAATCAACTATGAAGAAAGGATCACATAGATAGCCTAGCACCTGCTAAAGAGAGCTGTTGGTATTGTAAATGACAAAGTTGGTGACCAAAATAAACTGCCTTGTAATAAACGTGTATAGAAAATAATTAGAATAAAAAAACTTTTAAATTAACAACGAATGTTTTGTTTATCTGAACTTTAAATTATAAATCCAAGCTTATAAATAGAACACATAACAATACCCAAACATACAACAATAACCAAAAATATATAATGTTAAGATAGCTTAGCTCTCTCAGCGAACGCAACAAAAGAAGAGAAAAAGTTACACTAACACGCGGACATGTTTCTGTCTACCTGGCGTCATCATTTGGGACTCAGTACCCAGTTTATGTTGCTTCTTGGACGACAGACAAACACTTCTATGGCACTGGAGGACGCCGAGAAATGTCGACTTTGTCGTTTTGAAAGCTGCGGCATTAACTGTGACAAAGCAACAGAAAGTTGAGATGAAAGTATGCCTCGAAACCGCGCTGATAACGCCGGGTAGATAGAAACATGTCCGCGTGTTAGTGTACTTATTTATCTTCTTTTGTTGCGTTCACCGTGAATTATTCCATCAATACCATGAGAGAACTAAGCTACTATAGCATTAAATATTTTTGGCTAAGCTTATAAGTACAGTAGCATAAATAGACTATTTTGAATGTTATTTTGCGTTGCAGTATATCTTTGTTCATCTTATAACAACAAACCTGGATCGTATGATTTACAGCATTACCATCTATTATGCAACATTTCGACTACTTCTCTTGGATAAAATCACCTGCTAAGAGGAGCTGTTGGCATTGTGAAATTTTGCAACATAAAAATTAGGCCGAGATAAACCGTCTTGTGATAAAGATGTAAGGAAATAAAATCAGAATATAAGACGTTCAAATTAACAATAAATGTTTTACTTTCAACAACTACCAACAACTATCAAAACTTTAAATCATCATACTTGATTATAAAGGAAGTACTGCAACTCTAATAGGAATAATCTATTTTGAATGACACTTTGCGTTTGAATAAATCTTTGTACATCTTCGTATAGATCTTCATTTAAATAAAAAATGTTGAGCCTTGTTGTAAAAATCTAAAATTCTAGTCGCATTCAATGTTGCCAGTTTCTTTATTATTACATCTTAAAGTCTGTTTAGATTAGGGTGTGTACGTTTCGAGTGGTATTATTGTTATTTCCGACGAGCGACTTCGAATTTTAATAATCGTAACATTCTTATAACAACAAACCTGACTTGTATGATTTACGGCATTACCATTTATTTTGCAAAACTCCGACCACTCCTCTTAAGTAAAATAAATGCATACAGTCGTTGTAAAGACTTTGACAAGAGGTATATATCCAGCTGTTAGGCTGATTCTTGCGGTAATACACCCGTTTGTGGAAATGGGATATAACGACTCTTGTTAGTGAAGCTTACAATTTTATAACCAATTTTAGCCATCAGTTTCAAATGTCTTTAAATCTCTGGCCCGCAGTTACCAGAAAAATTCATCTCACTTCTAAATGAACTTACGATTTCTTTATATCATAGGAGTACACATATAACTCAGGAAACAATCATATGACTGTTCTTATTACTTTAGGATCCTGTAGATCCTGATACCCCCATAAGATTTGACTCTAGTTCAAAACCTCAGGATTGGACAACAACACTGGCACATGGTGGTCCAGAATCGGCTCTGACAGTAATTAACCAACCTAGATTGCAATAATTGAGGTATTTTGTTCCAAGCCCGGCTGTGGAGGTGAAGAATTTTGCGCAGTGACTAGTACACTTGAATATCAAGACTGTGTGGACATTTTTGGTCTAGCTATTGCGATAGCGAAATTAGAGAGGACAACTGCTGGCTTTTTAAGTCTAGCAAAATTGAATTCCAATCTGGTAAGATTTTAGTCCAGAATTGGCGACCTCCAGCTGCTGACAAATCTATTCAACTTCTCGTGGGCCATACACTAGCAGCAATCTAAACTAGTAGTAAAGCTCACCATATCATTTGAATTTTTCGGGAAATTATGCTTTCTTACATTAGTTGCACCCACTAGCGGAAAATTCCGAACATTAAAGCTTTTAAAGAATCTTGCCAATGATACAATTTAGCATTGCCAAGATAGGGCCGCTTTCCATCCTTACACCGCATATTCTAAATATCGTAAATGGAGCTGCTTTTAACTTTTAATGTACATTCTACAGTTTATACACATATACACGGCCTTGTTTGAGATAACGCGTGATGTTTGCGGTTAAGCCAGAAACGGATACATTCTTTGACATTTTTCAAATGTGTTCTTCTGGACATACGGAATTTGATATGTGTTGCATTAGAAAGTTTTGCTATAAGCCCCACAAAAATGTTTTAACTATAGAAAGACGAAAAATCGGTATAGCCATGAAAAAAACAGCTTTCTTAAAGTTTTTACATCTGTCGGTTATGTTTACATGTAACTAGAGAATATTTTACGAAATTGATAATAATAATAGTTAATACAAGCTTTATATGTACAATAAAAAATGAATAACAATGAAAAAGTGAATTTCTTAAAAAGGCATCATTATTGCAACTATCAACTTTGGATCACAGGTGTGGTACATTCCTCAAATTGCAGGTACTCATTATAATCTAAGCATATACAGAGCATTTGATTTAAGAGGTATATTTGCAACACCATGAGGAATGACAAAAACAATGTAAAGGTCTTCAAATGAAACTGAAAATCGATCCTTTTGGGAACTCTTTTCAAAACATGTTTGGTTTTATTCTGCAGCTCCAAAGAGAAAAAAAAACAAATCCAAACAAAATGGTTAGATTTTTCTAAATGCCAACTGCGACTTGAGAAGGTAGGTTTTATTGAATTTTACTCTGCTTATCATCAAATATTTTTGTTTCCTATTTGGTTTCCGATATTAAAGAATCACGTTTTCCTCGTTGCAGAACGAATGTAAGAGTCAGCATGTTTATTGTTAGAAACCCCTTTGCGCTTTTAGGGCGGGTATTGGTTTGTTCAAATTTTGTAGTTTACTTCGTTATGTAAATATTGTTGAGCAATGAAAGAGCGATCTTCATTTCGTTGCGTTCCCTTTTTATGGATTTGTTTTTGGCTTTTAGTCTTTGGATTCTGCTTTTGAATCCTATTTTTGTTTCTACTTATGGTTTCTTGGTTTGGATTTTGTCTTGTCATCGCTACTAAATACTTTCCCACTAATTGGAATTATTTGGAAGGAAAGCAGTAGTCCCTTCTTCCGTGCAAGAACTTTGCTACCAACCGATTAACATCAGTAGATTAGAAGCTTTCATTTTACTTACATACCTATTAATTCAATGAATGATTTCATTTATACCATAAGGAAGCTACTTTACGCTATTTTTTTTTTTTGCTATTGTTCTAGGCATTTTCTGATGTGTCCTGTTAATACACCCCAAAGTAGACAAGTGTAGATTATTTGTGCAATTTTTGTCTTACTTACGTCTCTATAACGCTATAACCAGTAAATTAAATCTCTAAAGTAGAGATACTTTATTTAGATGTTACAAGGTTTTTATATGTACATAGGTACATTCCATATACAATTTGAAAACTTTCTCTGAGGAAAACACCCTCTGATGCGGTGGATCGTGTGGAATCCTGGAAAGAAAATTAATGTTGATTTGATAAGTTTGTTTCTTAATTTATTTCTTATTTATATTAGTAAATATTGGTGTATCCTTTGTACTCAATGGATGGTAACACAAAATAAGTGATAATGTCAATAGGATAAGTAAATAAGCCGAAAAGTAATCATTATTATTCGAGCCACAAACTACCAATATTGAAGTTTACAAGTACTAAGATACCATACTAAAGAACGAGTTCCTTAAGACCTGATTTTGTCGCACGAGTCCAAGTTTAGAAAACGAGACGCGCCATCAGCGAGTTTTCTAAAGGACGAGCGTGACAAACGTTTTATGGAACGAGTTCTTTATACTGTTTTTTCTATTTTGCGTTTTATGTCAATTCGACCAAAGTTAAGAAATTAAATTTTGCGTAGCGAAATGAGTCCCTTTTCGATCTGCAAATTACGCCATCTGGGTTTCATAATGAAGTCGTTATGAACGCAAAATAAAAACAATATATATTTTAGACAAGTAAATAAGTAACCTCGTCTACCAAAAAACTTACAAATTGTTTTAAAATACTGGACTTCTACAATTCGTCCCACCGCAGCCATTCGTACAGCATTTTTCGTTACCCGGGCAACTAATATCTAACCCGCACAAAGGGGCGCAAACTCCCACTTCTTGTCTGGCACTTGGTGGACATGATCCAGGTTTTTGACTAACCGTTGTTATTATTAGAGTACAAATAAAAACGAAACATAACACTTTCTTGATCATGGTGTTTGCAGCAATAACTTGCTAACGTGCTTCTTTCGACACAAATGCTGATCAACACGCGAATTATGTAAAGTCAAATTTACATAATTTAAGTTTACGCGTCAACTCAATCTAATGGATTTGTTCTTCTCAATTACCTCTCTGTTTTCTTAGAACTAGAAAATGAATTAATGCAATCCTTACGAATTAGCAAGGTTATCCGCACAACAAATTCACATCTCTACATTTGTGCACGTGTAATTAATTAGTATTTACAATAAATACTCATAACTGCTTCGCAATCATCGCATCAACTTATGTAATTATAATTACAGAAAGGTGTTCTTACGTGGCTTCGTAATAATATCCTATTTTTGTTTCTTTGTTCAATTGTTCACTCAATTCTCTAAATTCCGTATGAACATATTGGTGTAGTCTAGGAAATGTGTTCAGGAAAAAAGATAATGTTTACTTAATTTTCTAGTAAATTATACTCTAAATGGCGTATACTTAGGAGGCTCATCTTTCTAATGTTGGTAAAATTTTGAGCTGTTATTATGAACATTCTGATGACTTGACTCCACCGTTTTTTTATTTTTTCTGGAGGTTTTAGATACAAATGATAAAGATTGGCATAATATTAACAACAAAGTCTTTGGAATTTTGATAGACATCCAGGGTGCTCCAATATTCTAACATTGTAGAATCGTACCTACTATATGGTAATGATAAAATATTTGCAGATAATGTAATAGACACCGCAGGTTATCCTTAAAAGATGTTTCTATATTTATTAAATAGAACACACTTGTTTGAATTTTTAGTTTTTTCGCTTTGAAATAAAGAAACAAAATAAAGAAATAACAAAAAAGAGATATGGGTCTCATACGTGCACATACTTACAACAGCGTAATGAAAGGAAAATTGATTTTATGAATTAACTAACAGATTTCATAATAATTAGACTTTAAAGTGTCTTTTATATCGTTTATCGGCGTTTGAACTAACAACGAATACTAACCAACAAAATAATGTTAATTTACCTTCCTCATAGAATTGGGAATAATTCACGGAAATCGCAAAAAAGGAGAGAAAAAAAAAACACTAACTCGCGGACATGTTTCTATCTACTTGGCGTCATCAGCGTCTCGTCTGTGAGTGTAATTTTTTCTCTTTTTTTTTTGTTGCGTTAGCCGTGAATAATTCAATCAATACCATGAAAAAGCTATCTTAGCATTATTTTTTAGGTTATTGTTTCTAGGCAACATCTATTTTATGAAAATTAATTTAAAATAGATGTTGTACTACTGCTCAGGAGAATGATCGGTGTTGCTCGGGCTTAGGTTTAGACTGCGATTAAAGAATTCGGCTTAAGTAGTATAGTCGAAGAAGTATCAATCGTCCTTGTTTCTGTATGTTTTCAAATTCTTTATCGTCAATCAATGTAATAATCATAAAATCAATGTATTAATGTGTTTTATGGTCATTTTTTACATAGCAACTGTTAGTTTTATTCCACGGGTATGATACTTTTTCAAATTACTGATATTTGCATTATCACAACGCAACAGGTCATGGGTTCACAAACGAAGCTTAAAATCGACCTGTCCGAGCAATGTAATTTTGATGTTAGGAAGTACTGAAATCTTTCTATAACTCTGGAATACCGTGACATTAGTTGAATCGGAATCTGTAACATAAATTCGGAAAAGAAATTATCAAATGCAACCTTGAGAAAATTATGAGGCTTGTTTAATTTTGCCCTGCTTACATGGAAAAAATGATCTTATATGTAACTCGATTTTCGTTTTTAACCAATAAGTTTCGTTCATTATTGAACGAATTTAAAACTGTTTATTCATAACTTTTTGGGCAAACACTAGTCACAACATTTGTTTCCGTTTTGCTTTCCAATTTATTGACAATGGTAATTAATAATGCTTGCCTATTACCTTATAATTACGCTCAATTTTTTTCTTTTCCAGAATAATTCTATTAGCAAAATTTATCTCACATCATTAGAGTTAGGTACTTACTAATTTTACAACTAACTGAAAATAAATTAAACTTCAAAAGCAGAAATATTTTATTTAAAAATTACAAGACTTTTTGTATGTACGCACATTTCGTATTTGTTTAGAAAACTTGCTCTCTGTTGAACGCCCTTTGATGCGGTAGGGATTCTGAAAACAAATTTAATGTTAAAATAATGAATGTTCTTTTTTATGCTTTTTACTGAACGTTTGACAATGCAAAATAAAAGTTAGGCATAGGTGTGATATATGGAAGAATTAATTTGGAAGAAAATAAGTCGAAAAAGCAATAATAAATCAAGCCATTATCTAACAATACTGAAGTAAGTAAATAAATAAACCCATTTATCAGAAATAAAATACGAACTGTTTCAAAGTATTGGAGTTCTGCAATTCGTTCCTCCACAAGCATTCCTACAGCATTTATCGTTACCCTTACACTCGCTATCGGACCCACACAAAAACGCACAAAGTCCCACTTCGTCTGCGCCAATTGGCGGACATGACCCAGGTTTCTGACTAGCCGTTGTTATTATAAAAATACAAATAAAAGCGACACATAACACGTTCTTCATCATAGTGCTTGTACAATAACTCGTTAATTTATGACTCCTTCAACTCAAACGCCTTGCTTATATATTGTTCAACACGCGAATTATGTAACTTTAATTACCTTGGGATTTCAGCTGATTGAGTTTTTTGAAACTAAGAAAGGAATTAGTAGAGATCTAACCAGCAAGGTTATTCGCATGGAGGAATTCAGAACTGACAAACGCGTACAGATATAGCTGTTTTTCTCACCAACAAATTTTCTTTCGCTAGAACTTCTATGTCGATATTAAGAAAATCGAACGAATTGTCTTGAAAAGAAAATCAAATAGTTTTAAGGCAACAGAAAAGGTGAATGCTTGAGGTTTATTCCATGCATTTCCAACAACGACTCGTGGATTCTGGCAGACATCCCAAATTTCGTTCGAATACATTAAATAATTCCCGAAACAACACCGGCTTCGTATGTTCGTTCAATTTGCATATTAATTTAAAAGCAAATAGTTTGAAGGTACGATTATTAAAATAATCGTCACGGTACTTTAATGTATGTACATTAAAATTATTTTTTAGACATTACTCACAGGAGAAACAGTTGGGCATAATCACGGTGTTGGGTCTGAGCAAATAGTACCACCACAAGCAGTTCCGCAGCATTTTTTAACACCCTCGCAGTCATTATCACTCTGGCAAGTAATCGCACAAATGCCAAATACACCACCAGTCGATGGACATATTCCAGGTTTCTCACTAACAGCAATTGCTATAAGAGCGCACACAAGAATCAGACATAATACCTGTTTTATCATGTTGTGCTAGTAGGCGGTTTACGTATGCTCGTTTATTCAACAAAATTTTCCTTATATACTGATAAACAAGTGAGTTTTTACGCAAATCTGTAATTTCAAATATTCGACAAATTTACACATTGCACAATATTGAGATCTCTAATATGGAATGTTTTTTTATGTTTGGTTGCATGTCTGGTTTGCATTGCTAAATTTTGCATTGGATACATTTGAAATAATTTCGAAGAAACCAGGAAGGTTATTTGTATAAACAATTGCACTGCGTGGCTACGATCCGTTTTCTTTGTTTGTAAAAGTAATGATTTGCTAGATAGGCGAACAGTGTGGGTTTACATTGCCCTTGTATTTAATATAAGGCTAATGAATAATGCATAGGTATGAGTAAAACTAGGAATTAAGTAGAGTTCTAAATGTTTTGGTTGAAATAATTGAGTGTTGCAACTAAGAGCAAAAGTTAGAAACTGTTATAAATAAAATAAGAGCTGAAATATTTTCCAAAAAATACACGATAGGCTAGCCACTTTCGGCCAACATTTACTTTAAATGTCGTAGATGTGTCACGTCTAGTTTTGAATGTAGTGAAACTTTGCTACAACGACTATATAATAAATACAAGATAGGTTGTCGTCGCGGATTTGAAAGATTGTGCTTTTGTAAATAGATATTTTTATTGATATAAGATCCGATTAGGCCATGATGTCAAATCATATTGAAGTATGCGTAATGCGTGTAATGCGTGTCATAAACTCTCAACCACCTAGTTTTCTTTATATAGAACATGTTATATATTGTTGCATTTATTGAGTCCTCATAAAATTCTACAGCAAAAAGTAATAAGGTTCTGCAATCATAAAATTAAGGGTCTTATTACGACTGATTGAAAAAGTCGATATTTCTTCGACTTAGTCGAAAAACTGTTATTTCTCCAAAAGTATGCATTGAGCACATATGATTTGTGGTACTTCGACTAGGCAAACATGAAGCAGAATCAGAAGTAAAACCAAGAACTTTCAAAGATAATCAAAAACACGGAAACCTGAAAATAATAGTCCGAAATTCAAATGTAAAGATCTATAGGACAGTGATGAAACCCACGGTAACACGTGGCTGTGAAAGATGTGTATTAAAAGGAAATGGAAATGGGGATGCGTCGGATAAATGGATGAGAATGATGATACGAGCCATTTACGGAGGAAAAATTCAATACGAAGAGGAAAAGCGGAGAGTAAAAAATAAACTCGTCGATGGACAAAGCCAATGGTCATGTTGACGGAATAGACAGAAATGAAAAAAGACAGGATGCCCGAAGAATATGTTAAAGAGAAGTTCGATAGAGGACGAAACAGAATCGCAAGTGTAAACTGTCGTTTGTTGTACACGATTAATTTGTAGATTTGTTTGCTGTATTAACGTTATGAATCATCCCCTGGGCTAACACGAATCGTTGAGCAATTAAATACAGGGCATACAGTAATACCCTATATGTTATTCTAGTTTTGAATTTTTATTAAAGTTCCACGGAAAAAGCTACTAAATTATTAAATAGACTAATATCAACAGTAGAGTATAAGTACGGTTTAAAGATCGAAAAGCAACACTGGAGATTGCAACCAATGAAAATAAAAGACTCTCTTCTCTAAAATTCTAAGCTCTCGCGTTCTTTATTGATGCTTCATCAGAGAAAAAACAACAAATAACAAAATTTCACTAACAGCGAAGTATATGTTACCTACATAGGAAATTCAAATTCAATACATTAAAATTCTCTAAAATAATTTAAAATATGAAAAGTTTGCAAAGTGACCGCAACCCATGAGGAAAAGACGAGGTCATAGTAACAATATTGATGACAATATTGATTACAATTTCACAGAAAAATTCTGCAAAAAACAAATCAAAACACATCTGAGGTTGCCCATTATCGGTAACCCAAAGAACAAGAGATATCCTGGTTGCACAAGTTGTTAACTTAAATAAAATTTATGGGAATTATCGGCCCTTATATTTAAAATCAATAAATATTGTGATGCTTTCACACGATGAATTTTGAAAGATTTTCGGAATTTTGCGAAGGTCGTAAATTTACCAAAAATTGCTCCTAGACACTTTTTCGGCAACTGAAAATTTGTTTGACGATAGTTTTAAAACGCAAAAATGAAAACAACAACTTTACTTCATATTTTGTCCCTGTCCACTACAACGTTAAATTGTATAACTCATACGACTACCGTACGCACTAGAACTTACTGGAGAAATTTCTGATATTAATTTCTGAGAAAAAGAATGACAGATCGAAGTAGTTAATATATGTCTTCTCCGTGCTTGTCGTTGGCTGGACTTATATCAATTTTCTATGTTAACTTTATGGGTTTACATCGCTTAGATATCACCTAAACACAAGAATCTTCCTCTATGGATCGGGCTGCAGATGGACGCTCATAACCGATAGGTGTACAATGTGAAATTCGAACAAGAGAAGTGACTACGACGCCGATGACACTTTTATTATATTATTTGATTTTTTTTATATCGAATTTCTCTAGGAATAGACCTTTTGTAATATTTTCTATTGGTGACTAACTATTGTATCCCAAGTTAAAATTATGGTTGAAGTCGGTAAAGTAGTATGATGTGTAGAAAAAGCTGTATTACTGGTGAAGATTCTACAATCTTGTCTAAAGCCGGAAATACATTTTACAATACTCAATTTTTGTAGTTGGGAATATCTTTAACTTAAATTTTTACGCAGAAATAGTGTACAAGAAAATTTAAAGTTCTTTATATCCAAGAGGGTGATTCGACAGATTTATTCCTACGAGGTGTAGATAACAGAATGCACTAAACTTATTGTTAATAGAAAGGAGTCTTTTGTTTCGATCACTTGCAATCCCCACTATTGTTTTCCATTTTCAAACCATTCCGTTAATATCAACTATTTTCTTCGTATAGCATTTTTTAAACTCAACCACTGCGTAATCAAGTATATCATCGGGACAATGATCTACTATTATGAAACTTGGTAACAATTGAATGCAGAACTAGCTTTTTTTACTCGTTTCTTAATATAGAAGAAACTAATGGAAATAGTCTTTGTGTTGGAGTATGTGTGTATCAACGATTTAATAAATTCTTCAGCGAGTCATAGGAATTAATATAGTCATATTTATAGATTACTATTTGCACAACTGAAAAAATAATTTTATAAAAAAAATTGCAACAATTATATTTGAATAATTAAAACATTCTGTATTAACACTGGCTATGAAGTATTTTTACGTATAATAATCGCTGCAAGAACACACCTCAAGGATTCGTCAAAATTTGAAACAGTAAGGTGCACTACAGGACACTTCACTCCGAACTTCAAGACCAATAATTAATTTTAAAGAGATTTGACTGTATAATATTACTTATTAGAAATTAATGAAGTTTTCGCTGTGACATTGTTGCTGAAGTCTCTGATAATGAAATCGTGTTTACAGATAAATGATGATTTACGTAAATTCTCCTTCTATTATTTATTTTAAGATATTAAGTTATTATTAGGTTTTAAAATTTACTAATATACATATATTGCATAAATTAATTTAGAATTTATTTGGAGACAAAATTAGTTCAGTGCTAGATGTGTGCAATTCGTATAAGCATTCTTGCAGTATTTCTGGTTGTTCGAGTACTGGTTATCGATTTGACGCATAAAGTACAACAACGAATTAGTATTTGTACATGCCATAAATTTTTGACCAACCGAAATTATCGTAAAAGTAAAACTAATAAGAGCACCTTCTTTATCATATAATATATTACATTAAAAAATATTTGAAAAGCTTTTTATTTATGTACTACTATAAATAAATTATTGGGTGGATTAGATATTATTTATGAATTTTAACAATTACTAGTTAGTAAGTTAGTTGGTTTGTCATCAATCAATCCAAGTATTCACTTAACTATTAATGTTGATATTTTTATTAATTGGAGAAATAAAGAGATAAAATTAAAATACTAGGCCAATTCACTGACTTACATGAAAATTATTCAGACACAATTAAAATCTTGGAATTACGCAATTCGTCCCCCCGCAACCATTCCTGCAACATTTTTGGATGCCACGGCATTGATAATCCGATAGGCACAGACGGGAGCAGACGCCGAATTCGCCCCTATTTACTCCCGGACACACCCCAGGTTTCTGACAAACTACAATTGCCATAATGGCACAAATAAAAATTAAATGTAACACTTTAATCATCGTGCTACTCCCTCAATACTTGTTTACATGTGTTTCTCTAATTCGATGCGCCTTTCTTATATACTGGGAAATGCGTGAACTATATAGTAAATACAAAGGAAAAATGAAATTGTAATTATTTTCCATGTACGAAGAGCCTTCGGATATTAAGTTGGCGACTTCTATATAGGGCGACGTATTTAAATAAACGTTGCAATTCTTGAAGGTTACTTGTTGAAAAGGCTTTTGAGTGTAGATGTAAAGATTTATTATGTACCATGTCTCAAAAGTAAAATAAAACAGAATTCCTATTTCTGTTATTAATAAAATCATTAAGTGGGACAGTGTAAGTATACTTTGTAATATATTTTATTAAATATATTGCAGGCATTTTAAAATTAGGAAATAGATGGAGTACTTGTAATTATTAATCTACTTGATCAATGTTCAAATTAAACTCCAATAACTTCAAGATGTAGGTTAACGATTGGTGACACCACATGTGACTAATTTTATTTATTTGTAAAAGTTACGGGTGTTCGCTCTAAAGACCCTCAGACACTGAAACATCGAAAAACATATATCACAAGTCGTGTTAACTTATTTAGTTAAATTAACTTATTTGTTGCAAAATCTATTATCTATATATCTAAGTCTTTCTAATAACGTTTAAGTTAAAGTTAGCAATGTTTTCTCGAGTAGTAGATTGAATTACATAAAATTTCCATTTAAAAGAATGACGATTTTTGCCAATTAATTTGAAATATCTTAAAATTAATTCACCCTATCTCACAAATTTATTTGACATTCCTATAATCAACAAAATCACGCATGATATAAGAATGTAATATTGTCTTTCTATCCCAAACCTTGAGTATTTCTGAAAGACATGAATTTCGTTAACTTTATCGAAATATAACAGAAAAAGAATAGCTTCAACCACATATCATTAATTGATAATCAATCTTTTGCTAATCTTATACAAACTATAGAGGAAATGTATTGTATAGATTATAGAGCTTAAAGTGGCCACTATTAGTTCAATATATAATTTTGGATAGTTATAGATAGAATAGAAAAGTGTTACCAGATAACTTTAAAATTAAATCATAAAATCTGGGAGGGGAGATGACCCAAGATGCGAAGGATCTGTTGAAAGAACTAACGAAAACATCATAAAAGTTGAAGAACTGAACTTACTAGATAAAAAAAGAAGGGTTTCGATGATTGCTGGTGAAGAAGTTCAGAAGCTACGGGTTTAAAAAACTAACATAGAAATTTAGGAACGAATAAGATGTCAACACGTTAGATTATGAAATTACTTACTCCTAAGCAAAAATACAATGGGCGGCAAATTTGTAAGGGCATTGGCTGATAACAAACACTTTTTTTTTAAATTGTAGCGCGTGATGAAACGCAGGCATATCATTGAGACCATAGACAAAACATGAATCCGTGCAATGATATCACAAAGAATTTCTGCCACCAAAAAAATAAAACACAATCTTCGTCATGGGAACTGATGGTTACAATGTTTTGAGATGCAGCGGGAATATTGTTGAATAAATATGGGGAGAGAGACGATTACAGGAAATGTCTGTAAAAAAAAAAAACAAAAAGCTGAAAATTGCCATTCAATACAAAAAGCTCCAAGATTGTAATTAATTAGGTGGTTTTATACGGATGGGATATCGGCCTTACAATACCAAATGACTATATTAAATGAAAACACTTGAGGGAAAGGCGTTTCTCTTCGGATGAACGCTTGCAAGTGGGAACACCTACCGATTTTTTTTGTGGTGAAGATTTATTAGAAAAATATGTTCAAAGATATTTTTTTGTTTCGTAAATCTTTCTGTTCATGGTTCTGTTAGGTAGATAAGATAAAAATCTGCCCTATTATTTCTATATTATCAATATGTCCATAATAAATACAGATATAAATACATAACAAGCAATACTTTCAACAACAATTTTCATGATGGGAGATACGCCTTATAAATTGTTTGGCACAGCTGAAGACATAAAGAAAAATTGTTGTGTGAATAATTTACAGAATTTTCCATAGTTCTTAATCTCTTTTAAATAATGCTTAATGTATTTTTGTTTTGTACACTGTTATTTGTTTGTTTTCCTTAGTTGTCGATTGTCTTATAATTCTTCATGCTTATTTTACATATCTCTATCAGTTACACTATTAACAATAAATAAAGACTAAAGAGCACATGATCCTCATTCAGCTCCTTGTGGTTAAATGAATGTTCTGGTTGTTTTATGACTATTCGAAAAAGGTTTGAAAAAGCAGGCAACACCAGTAACTAATTATTGATATTGATCAAAACATTCTCCACGATTTCATGTTGAAGTTGAAGATCTTACCTTTGGAGTCTCAATGTTTAGGTATTCATTTTGTAGTGTTTGTAAGTACTCGACATAGCGGGTTTCAATAATTCTATTTTTGGATTCAGACTGTAAATGTTGTTGGTAAATAGTTGTTCAGGATGTCTCTTGTTTTATGCACATACATTATGCTTTTCCATTTATTTTTTATTGTATGCTGACAATGCCCACGTTGTTTTCAACTATTATTGTTACTATATAAACCCATTTTATCTTTTATTATAATTTTATCCAATTGACCCATATAATGTGAGATCTGTCCCGTTTAGTACGCAGCAAGAATAGTAGATAATCATCACATGCTTTGACCTAACTTTCTCTATGTCAACTGATTCATGTACATACTTTTTAATGTTTACATCAATATCTTTCCTTTGACGGTCGTTCATTATGGTTCTTCATTTGTTGTATATACAGTTTACATCAGAGTTTAAAAAATGGTTTTTATAGTTTATTTATCCGTTACTTACGTCAGATTAACAAAACACGGTTTCTGAGCTTTGTTTCACAACAATGTATTATTTTAACTACAAACGCTTAATCTATAGAATAGTTAGGAATGAGAGTTCAAGAAAACAGTTCAGTAACTTACATGAAAAGTATTCGAACAGAATTATTATCTTGGATTCACGCAGACCGTGCCCCCACAAGCGTTTCTGCAGCATTTTTGACGACCCGAGCATTGATTATCAGACCGGCATGTGGTCACACAAATTCCAGCGCCACCCCTGATTGGTGGACATGATCCACGTTTCTGGCAAACGGTAGATGCTACAAGAGCACAAATAAAAATCAAACATAAAACTTTCTTCATCGTACTGTTATGTGAAAACTGTTCACGTGTGTCTGTTTTATTCCATACACACTACTTATATACTACGTGAATTATTATGCAAAGCTAAAAATAGGATAAACCTGAATTATTTTCCAGGTTCGAAGAACCTCCAGTTAAGAACTCGTTGTTGTTTGCTGTTAAATCGACTTCTTAAAGCAAAGGTAATTATTAAAGTAAACCTTTCAAGGTTAGCTGCACAAAAAGCCCAGTATAAATTACAAATTTAAATTAATTAGATTGCTTTTAGGAAGATTCTTGTTTGTCGAATTTAATTAATGTTATCCTTGAATAAGTACACTGTAAATATCATGGAAGATAAGGGAAACGACCATTTGAAACGGTGAAATATCCAATAACTAAACACCTCTATTCCCGAATACTTAAAACATGTTGATTATACTATATAACATTTTTTAACATGAATGACAAAATTCAAGGAATATCCACACAAAAAAGTACGACGGTTAAAATACCAGGTATTTAAATGATTCAAATGATAGTATTTATTATTTAAGCCGCCAAGGTTAAATAATAAATACGCCATCAACACCATCATAAGAAAACAGCAGTGTTAAATAAGTAAATAATTACAAAATAAAGAAAACATTGTTAGCATTTATTTATGGTAATGCAACTCCTTACATCGATAATGGATAATGTTATTCTTAATAACATTGAATTTAATAGCTTTTTTTACTGTATTCGTACGTATAGGTTTTTCCAGATCATGAATATGTTTGCAATGGACACATAACCAGCTTTCTTCTGAACTTGTTTGTTAAAGCTGTGTTGAAAAATATTCTAAAAGGAATCAAAGAGTATAGTTTCGATAATCTATAATGCAATAATATAATATTTAGTATATGTACATCTTAGTTATACAGGGTTACCTGTAAATAGCACGTAAGCTACTGAAATCTGAAGACTACCTATCAATGTGTTACTGAAAATTTAAAAAGAAATTTATTTGTAACATATACATTTTGTTCAAATTTTAGGGCCCAAAATGCAGGTAAAGCCGGTCCATATCTTTGTTTCTCCTATATTATACAAATACCGCTGATGAATCAAAGTTAACCCAGATGCAAATAAAAATCGATAAAGCATTGTAGATGCTATGAATAGTGAATAGTCTATTGAAATGCATTAGTCTGTCGTACAGCTGATGTCGAAGTGTTTATGTGTTTACATTGAATATGTCGATAACCATATGATTTGCGTTCTTAATGTTTAAAGTTAATGCATCCGAAATGTCGGGTTTTGAGTTATTTGTAGTTATACATTCTTTTTCTATTTATGAAATTTGTGGTGGTCATAACAAGGACCGATCTAGGCGAAACAGGACAAAATAATTTATTAATGTAAAAAATGTTCGAAATGTCCACCGTGAGCTCTAATACAGGCATCAATTCGGCGACGAAAGTTATTATGCACACGAGTAAAATTTACCATGTCTTCGCGAATGCGTTGAGCTGCAACATAAATGCGATTTCGCAGATCTTCGACATTTTCAATATCAGGGCGACGATCATATACCAAGCTTTTCATGTATCCCCACAGAAAAAAGTCTAATGGATTTAGATCGGGACTACGAGGTGGCCATAGAGTACGACTTCCACGTCCAATCCATTGTGGAAATCTTTGGTTCAAAAATGCTTGAATTACTCGACTACTATGCGCGGGTGCTCCGTCATGCATAAACCACAATTGTTGCCGTATCGCTAGTGGTATCTCATCCAAATACTCGGGTAATTCATCTCGGAGGAACTGTAAATAGGATTCTGTATTTAATCGTTGTGGGAGTACATGTGGTCCAAGTAGGTAATCGCCTACTAAACCCGCCCAAACATTGACAGATATCCTAACTTGCGAGGCGCCTTGGTGTATCTCGTGTGGGTTTTCGTCTGCCCAGTGGTGAATATTATGGTAATTCAAAATACCATCTCTTGTAAACGTGGATTCGTCGGTAAAGAGAATTACTGACGCAAGACGTGGTTGACGAACTTCGGTGCGTTGAAACCACTCGCAGAAGGCAAAACGGCGAGGATAATCTAATTCCGTTAATCTTTGCACGCCCTGGATGTGATACGGATGAAGTAAATTATTTTTCAAAATTCGATGCACCGTCGTTTGGGACACATTTACTTGCTGGGCTAAAGTTGTAGTAGTTATGTCTGGTTTCGCCTCAACGATATTTAAAATATGCTCTTCTGCTTGATGAACTCTACCTGATATATGACGGCCACGACCTTCGAAACGTGGAATTACTGATCCTGTTTCTCGAAGTCGATACACGGTTCTCACAATTGTGTCGGATGATGGATGCCGCCGATTGGGAAACCGTTCCGCGTACAAATTTTCTGCCGCAAGACTATTTTGTCCTGTTTCGCCATAAATCAAAATCATATCGGTGTATTCGATATTCGTATAGGATGCCATTGCAATTGCGTGTAATGACGGTGAATGCTATGTGCATACTAAATGGATATCCGAACGCTGCTTCAGCGACTGCCGGTGATTCCCATATGTTAACTAAGACAGAGTCGGACTCGAATAAAGAAAAATCATTTTCTCGTTACTACGTGCACATAGAACCATAATATTTTGTATTTAGGCATTGCTCATGCGTTTCTTTCACCTAATTTTTTTTCCGTACTATATCCGAATAAGACTGTATATATGTTCTTAAGGTTATGGATGCGAAAATATTAATAACAATATTGGAGCGTACATTAATTAATAACAAATGTAAAACTAGCGGTTTATTATTATTGCACTGTACACATTATACAGCGTTGGTGGTAATATAGGGGTAATAAGGGCTATTGGTAATAAACGAATATCCCTCCCTTCCGCCCGATCAAAATACGCGCCACCATAAGACCGACTGTCGATATATGTATATAGTAATAAATAAAGAGTCCAAACGATGTGCCCGACCAGTAGCGTCGATGCGAGAGCAGAGTGGGGTAAACTCTGCTCTCGCATAAGTAGTAAAAATAAACGAAGCATTTAGTTGCCGTTCTAACGTGTAAAAGTATACGTTGAAAATGTTGCGAGGTCGTAAAAATAATGCGTCAAATCGGTTGTCTGTTACCGTAGTAATAAATTTATACATCGGTTTCCCGATTTAATATATGACGGTAAGACAGTGAAATGTTTAGTTTGTGAAACAACTTTATTATCTTGGAAACCGAGTCAGTGTCAAAGACATATAAATAGTGACAAACATAAATTGAAAAAGATTAGACGCAAATCATATAATGAATTTGTGGTTGGTTTAGCAACGATGCTAATTGCGACCAATATAGCAATACATAAAGTCCAACACCCAATGTTTCGCCAGTTTTGGAATAAATACAATCCTACGTGGAAATTACCATCTAAAAATACGCTACACAATTACGTACCGTCAGTGCGTGAAAGAATTGTAAATTTTACGAAAAAAAACGGTGAAAAATAAGTACCTTTGGTTGACAATGGACGAAACTACAGATATTAAAAAACAGTCCATCCTATCCATTGTCGTAAGGACGCTGACCCCACAAGGATCTTCTGACCCTTATTTACTAGCCTGTAAACGAATGCAAGATTGTACTGCCACGGCGATACGTAGTGTATTAATAGAAACACTACACAAATTTGAAATTTTACCGGAGCAACTGTTAATGTTAGTTACCGATGCTGCCGCGGTTATGTGTTCCACAGCAAAATTACTCAAAACGATTCAACCAAACCTGCTGCACGTCACATGTTTGCTTCACGCTTTACACCTTGTAACAAACATTATACGTACAAGTTATCCTGATGTGGATGAACTAATAGGACAAACGAAAGCGGTTTTTCTTAAATCTCCGAAACGTATTCGCCTATTTCATTCGCAGTGTCCTGACATACCCGAGCTGCCGCAAGCAATTCTTATACGATGGGGTACGTGGTTAGAAGCAGCATTCTATTATTATAAACATTTTGAAAAAATTAAATCAGTAGTTTTACAACTAGACGGCAAAGAAGCGGCTGCAATAAGGCTCAGTCAGGTTCAATTTAAAAATCCTCAAGTTGCAGCAAATTTAAAAATTATTTACGACAGTTACGTTCCAATAGTGGATGCAATAAAAAAGTTACAGAACAGTGCGCTGTCCTTATCGGACTCATTAGCAATTATTGACCACGTAGAATTAGCGCTGCATATGCTTGATGATGAAAAAAGTGTTTGTGTTAGTGAAAAATTTAATAGTGTATTAGATAAAAATGTATATTTTACAAAATTACGGCAACTTTTTACCAATACTGAAGATACGTTGTACAGATACAAAGAGCACTTTAACTATGCAAATATAACATCTCTCAACGTCGAACAATCCTTTTCAGCATATAAGCATTTATTTACGTCGCTACGTATGAACCTTTCCGAGACTAATACAGAAACATATATGATGGTGCAATTACTTCATCGCGCACATCCGGATATTTCTGCAACAATGTAAACATGTTAGGTAAGTTATTTATGTTTTTTCTTAACGTTTTGTAAAGTGATTCAATATATTTATTTTTAAATAAGCGCACTGTTATTCTGGTAAACTCTTCACGCAACGCCAATGCTCGGGCACATCGTTTGGACTCTTTATTTATTACCCAAACAGGTGTATTATGTTACGATTATTAACTGTCGGTTACTTGTAGTTGACGTTTTAGTTTTAACGTGTTACCTACCTGCGTCAGAACTAAAACGGCAACTGCAACCGACCGTCAGGTGAACCATTCGATTACATATACGAAATCTTCTTTACCATTCCGAATATATCAAGGTAGGTGCGGTTAGAACCCCCTCTCAACCTTAGTTTTTGATAAGGATAATCTAGTTCACTTTGAAACACAAACACACAGAAGCAATTCCCCAATAAGAATTCCGTGTCATAGATATCCTTTAACGCAGCAGTTTGTTGAATATCACACAATAAGAATGTAACAATTCACAAGAATAAACAGAAAACTTACCTCCGAATAAATTTAGACATAAAATTAAAAATCACCCAGGATTGCTTGCTTGTATTATATTGCATTGTAACTAGTGAAGTGGGTGAAACAGTACAGTTATATATTATTCATTAAACACTTTTCGGTGGTTAATGAATGATAACCATTTTTGTGACAAAAATATATATTGATGGTAGTTCGGTTCCTCAAAAGCATAACTTCCCGAGCCCGTGGAAATGTAGTTTTTTTTTTAATCAATTTGTAAGCATCAACAGTTTATATGAAATTTACAAATAATAGTGAGGGCCTGTCTTAGTAAACAAGTTGGTATTGGACTCTTGATGTAATAGGAAACAACTGACCTGTTAAAATAATCTCAAAATATTAGAAGTGAATTAGCCTCACTTGCATTGGAAAACTACAACATTCTCAGATGTTTCTCGATTCATATTTTTACAGGCATTGATAATTGGATTTTGTTTCTATAATTACCAAATAATGCTGCGATAACGTTCCTTAAAATGATACTATGCCGGTACATTTGTACGTGATCCTAGTAGTACTACCGCTTTGTATTAGACTTGTATTAGAATTAAATTTTCTCTTACAATGTGTATGTTTCAAGGCCAAGTATAAGTGCAATCCAAATATTAAATATAGAAGTGATCATAGCATGCTAAAACATCCCGCACAGTCACTCGTAAAAATACATTTCGAAAAAACTTGCTCATCCAAAAATTGTTTTCGTATGTAAATTACTCGGACCTATCATCGAATTGATATAACAAAACAATTGAGAAATGTAGATCAATAAATAAAAATTTATTTTTAAATTCGGCGAAGCAATTCCTTCTCTGCGCTTATTTTAAATTGGTTTGCGGCAATGACATGGAAGAAACTTGTCATTAAGTTATTATAGCATTTTATGCTCAGAAAATTGAGACATATCCGATTGCTCTTTATGAACGTCGTTAGTCCGGTATGAAGATGTATTCACCGCACTGTAATTTTTGTATTAAGCAATAGTTTTCTTTTTCTATATATTTTTTTGGAACCCTTTATCGGAAACTCTATTACTCTTATTGCGGTGACACGTTTTCCTTTAGTTTTGTATCTTTTCGCTCTAACTATTTTTTTGTTCAGTTTGTTTTGGAAACAACGAGAAGAACGCTTGCAATATAATATTATTAAGAGTAGTAGGTACTACTTTAAGTACTTTGTTAGAATTCCCATATTAACAGAGATATGCTCTAAAAAGCACAGGACTTTTTCCTTTTCAAGCTGTAATTATAATGCAAAAATAGTTGAATATTACTTAAAATTTGAGGTAAACGAAGTTTTAATCTAAAAATTTTGTAAGAAACAGTCCTTGGTACAAATTTATCCGTATCAAACGATCCAGGATTTTTGATTATTTTATTTTAGTCGCTAGTTTTTATATATTTTTTCACTTTCTCATTGTTAAGGCATATTTTCACCTTAATATAATATATACTATAATCTTGTACCATACTTTCAGCTTCTCTCCAGATAATTCCTTTCGTCTGCAGTAGTTCCCCATTGATGTTAAATCTGTTTAATCATTATCTCATCGTTTATTCGCACCAAATGCTCCACCCATTACATTTGTTTGTATTCAATTTTTCTGTACACCGCTCCACACCGCACCCCTTACATATCACGCAGGTCGAGCTAATCTGTATCGCACGCAAGCATTTTCTTTCGCATGTGTATAGTTCTGTATTTTTCACTCATACTCCATGTTTCACACCCATAAGTTTAGACCACGTACTCTGTTGAATACTCGTACTTACCTTGAAGACCTTTTCTTGATGAAAACTTTGTTCAGGAAATGGTACGGTATAATGTTACTCTGTTATTCTGTGACGTATTTCATTTTCCAACGTTTCGTGTGCGTTCAAAACAGATTCTTAAATACTTGAAGTTTTCAACTTGTTTAAGTTGTTGGTCGCTGATATAATCCAATGTCTAATTGTCAGTTTTCACAGGCTATTTTTGTCTTTCCAATGTTAATCTCCATTGGGTAAGTGCTTTATCTCATATCTGTATGCTGCAAATTCTTTGCAGACGCTGCCGTTAGCGCCAAGTCGTCGGCCTATATTATTACTTAAATTAGCACAGGTTATAAACTTCTCAGCCTATTCTCATTCTTTTGCATTCTGGTCTGGATTCTCGAGTTATTCAATCCATCACCGTAATAAACAGAAGGGATCCTAATGCTTTTCTTTGTTTAACACCAGCTTTTGTTAGCAATTCTTTAGATACGTGGTTGCTAATTCTAACTGTACTTCTAGTGTGCTTCTATATGCTTTTTATTCATCCAAGAACTTTTGCCTTCGTACCGCTTACTCCAAATCTTGTTAAGTAAGGCCGAGTTAGACGGTTTATCTAAATTATCGGGCATTCATTTTCACTATTGCAGGTAAGAATATATTGTTTTATGCAAAATTCGTACACGTGTATTTGCTTATTTCTGTTTTGATACTATTTTATATTGCAGTTTTACAATTTTCAATTTTCTGACCGTTTGTTTGGGTTCGTTTTCTCTTATATCCTTATCGTTGCTTTCTCGTAGTAATACTCGTTTTAACAAGATCTTTATACCGCTGAATCCGCTGCTCCATGATAAGTTTGTCGTACATTACTGAATTGGCTTCTCCATCTACTAGTCCTTTGCTCCTATAAGACTTATCTTTTCTAAAATTTTTCAGTATTCTGTATAACAATTTCGCATTTCTCTTAGTATCCTCGTTCATTTTATATCTAAAATGCTTCCACTATTTGCTTTGCTTACAATGACATAAGTTTTCTAAACTTATGTCATTGTTTCTTATACTTGCTGTAACCTGTACCATTTATGGTATTTAAGTATTTTTTCTACGTCTTTTTCTTTTTCTTGATTTCGTTTTTAATTTCATTGCTTCGTCATGACGTGCTTTTAACTTCTCTGTTTTTTATGTTTTTTTTACACGACCATCTGTAACTTGTTCATTTTATATTGTAGCATTTTGCAGAGGTAGTGAGCACAATTTTCAGTATGTTACTAGAGTTCCCGTAGAAATACTTTATTTATGAATTTGCAGCAATAAAAAAACAATTACTGCCTTAATAGCTTTAGAAACACCATCTCTGTATCCCGTGCAAACACTTCTTACAATAAACCACTTTATTAAATTTTTCCATTTGTGGACGATTACTTGTGGCGCATTTTAATTGCAGCCAGTGTATTTCCATTAAAAGGAAACTTGGAGGGCTCATTCGCATTTCTTCGCCTATGCACAGTCATATTTTTTTTGTAGTTCGTTAATCCAATTCTTAGACTCAAGTTAAGGAGAATATCGTACAAAAAGTAAGAAATCCTAATGTAATAATTTTGTTTAATGTAATTGCAAATGTTTTTCATATTATTAATTGCGTAATATTTACATAGTGTTTTATATAGGCATTCCATTTAAGATCTGCATCAGTAAAAACGCTTAGAAATCCCGAAAGGATACTAAAAACTAAATTTGTTTTAGCGAACAAATTATCTAATTTACTAGAACAAATTACAACATTGACGTTATCAACAATAAATTCAATACCATCAACTGAATTTCCAGAATATGAGAGATATTAAGTATAGGGTAGGGCCCAGTATAGAACCTCGGAGAATGCCTAAATACTCTTATCCGAATTAATTGTAACAAACGCGGAAGAAACACATAATTAAAATAATTACAGTAAAATATTGTTGCAGAGAGTAAAGTAAGTTTCAGTCAATTAAAGAGGTAACATCAATGTGAATATTAGAAAATGATTAAAATATGTATTCTAATAATCTTGGGTCATTTAAATAAACATGAGATTTATATACTTATGTGACGCTAGGACGCAAGCAGCGTTAAGTTCAGACACGTGATTTATTTCTGACGAAAGAGTATCAAGTTTGTAGTCTTGCGTTAATTGAAAATCCATATTGACAAGTTTATAATCTTAGACTACATTACAACACTCGCACTTCTTTTACTACATAAAATTGAGAAGGTAACGAAGTATACTAACCTGAACATATTGCGTGCAGAACGTATTAAATCGGAATTTTGCTGTCTGGAGTCTGCAATACGGCCGTAATAAATAGTTTAGTCGCTTTTATCTGCAGAAGATAATTTCAGTTTGCACATAACCGCATTAACTCATTAATTTGCGTTCGTGTTTCACTAAAATGAAGTGCGCGGCTACTGATAATGATAGTAAATACGCGAACACAAGTTAAAAACGGTGTAACATAAACATATTAAGGAACCGGTCACTTTATTAAAATTAAATTACACCGTATGGCTTTTCTCATTATTTAACAGCAATAAATCGTGAGGCAAATACTAAACACGTTCAAATATAAATTAAGGAAATTACCTATAGCTATATATTCCCATTTTAACGGTACATCGTCATGATCAATGTTGGGACAGATCACATTAACTAAATTAATGTTTTACATAGGTTGAAATGTTGTAAATTATTATGTTCATTCCGATAAATGTTTATGCCTCGTCGTATGGTATTTTTGTACGCTATGTAGACGTATTTACGTGTGTTTAGTGGACAAGATTAAATAATTTCTACAGACAGAACATACGCAGTTTACTGTATGAATTATTATAAAAATAGGTTATTGTAATGAAGTTTCGTCATTCTTACTTTTTTATGCCTGGAAGACGGTCCAACAAGGTTTATAAGCTTGTCATAACAATATAAGTCTTCAGCATATAAAAAGCGTTCTCACTCGAAAGGGTAAAGTCGATTGTTCTCTAATATATGAGTGATGACTCAATTGCACAAGAACAAAGGTACTACCGCAAGGTAAAGTCATGTTAGGTTAAAAAATTGCCATTCTTGGACTAAATACAAGTAAACTCTTAAGCTTTGTTTAAATCTGAATTTTAGGGTTTTTACCTATTCATTGTTTCAGCGTATGTAAAACGCTTAAAGTGGCGTTCCTATAGAGTAGCGCAAAAGAAAACTTTCAAGAGATGAATTTAGGCTACATTATGTCAGTTGTTAATATATGAGGAAATATTGTACAAATTCTTAAGGTAAACTTCGCAGCGGACGCACTTACATAAAAACTCCTAAATTTTAGTCAAAACATTACCAGCAATCTTTATATATAATTTGATGCCAAGAAGTTTTGTGAATTGCAATGTTAATAGCAAAGACAATAATATATATTTATTGAGTTGTTTCAATGAAACAATCAAAAGTTCTTCTATTCTCCATAATTTACTCACATTCAGTTTTGAAAAACTATTTACAGTTGTCCGTCTAAGTATTTTCTCCTTCTATACCTTTTGCCAAGCATTGGCTGGTAACGTTCTCCTATACTTACATGGCCTTTGGGTGAACGTTAACTCTCTAGTAAATAATATTACTGCTGGAAAACTAACCTTATAGACGCAATCCCTATAGTTTCACCCACACAGCCAGTTCTATTAATAACAATGAGCGTTTATTCAATATTATACATATCAAATAAAACTACTTTATCGTGTTTTATTTGCGTGTTAAAGTAAAATTGGTAAAAGTAGCGTAGCTGGTGCTTTCGGAAAAAAATAAGTATGTCTGTGTTTCGTGAAAATGTATACGTAGTTCTATTTAAAATAAGAAAGGTCTGCATGCAACTTCTGGTGCCACCGGAAATGTAATGTAATTGTACTGCTAACAATGTCAACAATTACTACACGAAAAATAGAAATCGACTACTTTCTTTCTAAAAGCATTGTACAATTTTTTGCACCTACACCATCATTAATCCATATAATAATTAATCATTAATTAATTATTATATTTGCTTATATTGCTTTTATTTGCTTTTGTTTATCAGGAAAAATAAAAAGAATAGCGTTAATAATAAATAAGCTATAACACAGAAGTTAACATTATCTTTTAAAAAATAGTAAAAGCTCTAATTCAATCATTTATTAATAGGAGTAAGAATGGATATAGAAACTACAACACTGAGAAGCGGTACGAATTTTTTACCTAACTTTGCACTTTTAACTTTGCAGAAACGCATAACTACTCAATGATAATTAATCCATTATAATGTTATAAAAGTTTCTTTCAAATTTTAAATGTTAGTAAAAGTAATTGTCTGTTATTATAGTTAACTAAATTCACAATTAAATAAAATAAATTGTTTGGATTTCTTCTGCTTATAAAGAAATCAGGGGTGTCTTCTGATTTTTCAACTCAGTATAGCTGCACTATTAACATTTTCAGTTACAAAAGTATGAAAGTAGTCTGAGAGCGTCCTTAAGCTTCTAATGTAGCATATTGAATTTGAAAAAATAATAAAAAAATAAATTAAAGGGTCGTTTTTGTGGGAAATCACAACATTTTTTGACATTTGAAATTACAAAAAAAAATCAAAATACAAATAAAGTAAAATCAATTAATTTGAATAAAATCAAAATTAAATTATCATCACCATCAATTATTACCTTTTTATAGTTATACGTTTCTGCTAAGTTTAGTTAAAAAATGTCCATCCACGTAAATATTTCTTTTAAATACAAATCCTAAATAGTTTTGTTTAAAACTTCCTTTGTTTAATGTTTCAGCCTATCCATGACCGTATCACGATATTAATTTGAGTTACTGTTTCATGTAGCGTTGTGCATGATGTTTGTATATTTAACAAAAAATATTATCAAGAGGTAAATTACTAAAAATAAGGTGATCAATTATTTCGGATAAATTAATATTAATGAGAAATTCCAGTATTAATTGAAAATTATTCAAATTAAGTACATGTAAGATGAATTTTGATAATTAATGAAATGATTTTTGTTTGAAGTGCATGAACAACACTCCAGTACCCCACAAAAATGTATATACATATCCATTTGTCTTTCTTAACTTATAGTCACAGATCCAAGTATAAAAAAATAAATAAATATCGAATATTCGGTACGCACTTAATACAATCATTTTAAGAATATAATTGCTTTTTATTATCATAGCTTTTCTTTTGCTTCCAATAACGCATTAGTTATGTAAGAAAAAAGACGAAAAGCTATTGCAATACCTAGTTTAATTTATATGTTATTAGAACTAGTGCATATCCCTCGTATCCAAGGAATGATCAAAATATTCATGCAATTTTTAAATTTGTCCTACCAAACATGTTTACTTAAAAACAATTTGTTGTTTTTACTTTGTTACGTGTTAGAATAAATGTACAGGCATGTATCATAATCAGAACTTGTTTATGCCTGCTAATAATAATGTTAAAATTATAGTGAAAGCTCCAAAAAAAGTATATATGAAATATATATAGTGTGTCCACGGATTTGGTGCAAATTAATAGAAAGCATTCTGGTTAAGCAAAATAAATTCTTTAGTCTAAATACAAGATTTTATGAATTATTTTCTAAATGTATGTAAATTCAAATGTGATAAAAACAACAATTTGTTCAACGTAACCCCCACCAACTTCAACACACTTTTCGACTCTATACCTAAATTCTCTGTAAACATTCCTAAATGTTCTTACCAATTTCATTAATTACTGTTCCTATTTTATCTTTTAATGCTCCCAAATTCGCGCCATAGTTATTATTTTCGTATAATCTTTGTTTGACGTGTCCCCAAAAATAAAAATCCATCGCCATTAAATTGGGCGACCGAGCTAGCCAATGAATAGGTCCAAAACGACTGATCCATCTTACAGGAAAATGGTCGTCAGGGCAATTATTATTATATGCGCAGAGCACTTATCCTGCTCAAAGTAGACTACATCTCTGTTAGTATGCTCCAACGACGGCAAAACGAAATCTTGTAACATATTCAAATAATTGCGTTGATTTAAATTGTTTTCGAAAAAAAGGGGCACTATACTAGCTGTAATAAAACGAGAATTCAAATCAGAAACTAGATTAATACGATAAGAAACAACGAATTAAGTTGCAGTCAAAAGTTTGAATTACAGTAACCAATTTTTACATGCACACGTACTTACATACAGACCTATACCTGCATAAGTATACCAAAAGTAATTTAATAGTTCATATTCGTATCTGTGTGTGGCTATTATTCACTATTACGTTTTTAATGTGTACTTTGCAATTTCAGTACCAGTTTGGTCGGCGGTAAGCGTATCGGGCGTGCGCCTACGTGAAGTTAATCCAAATTTGGGAACGGATAACGACCCTGAAGACTGGCAGGAGCTTCACAAACGGGTGGTCGAAAGGTGAGCTACTATTTATTTTGTGTGTATGTTGTGAACGGTTATGAGCTACTTAATTTCGCCATAACCACAGGATTCTTTATTACATAAACAAATAAGTCAATAGTATGTATAAAGTGTTCACGTTCACGTTGTTATTAACGTGAAGCTTAGTAGTTATTTTTACTTGGTAAATCCCTATTACTCGATCGAGGTTATCGGATTGCATTCCTATTAATTACATTATTGTAAACATTTAGCGAATAATCTGTTACAAGGGTTGTTATGACAATCTATAAGTTTTAATTAGATAAATTGCACGAAAAGTCGCCTTATCAAGTTAAGAAGTATTGATAATTGTTGATAGAATCTGAGTCACTGTCAGCTGTACATGCAACGAGGTATGTACATATATGGTGGCATCTATGCTAACCCCTAGATAGGTAGATACCAGTAAATCTATACAAATACGTACGTGTTTTTGATTGTTTAACTCGTCCAATTCTGAAAGAATTATGTTTAATTTTAAGTGGAGTTTTGCAGTTTTGATCGTTATGTACAGAGGAAACTGGAGAGAATGACCCACCGTAATTTCTAGAGATATTTATACATCACACGGTTTTTATCCCCCTAATTTGCCATTGAGTGATATTTAGGTGAGGCCATTCATTTACCAACAAAAAATATTGAAAATATTACCAAGTTTTGTATTAAAAATTGTTAAAATCCTGTCCTGCACGTCTCGACACAAATATTTTTACCGTATGCGCTATTTTAAAACAACCTTAACATACCGTTTCTACACAATCTTGTTAACATTTTTCTACCAATGAATGTTGTCAAATTAAACTTTCATATTTACTGTCAAAGTAAGATCTGCAAAGAGCGCGAAAAATTATCACAACCCTCTGTCAGCGATTTCAACAATATCGATTCTAACGGCATTGTAATGAAAGCACGCATTCCTCTATTACATTGTAAATTAATTAACAATTGTATTTTGTTTGAATGCAATTTACTTCACCTTACTAAACAAGATGCATTTTAAAGAGAAGAATGTTGAGATTTTTGAAAATTGTTGTAAAACATTGTTTGAAAATTTTGAACAATATTTTTTTCTGTGGATAGATTCTTAGATATACTTATAATATCCTGGGTGTTTACCTAATGCGCAGTTTTGATCAAAATATTCTTCTGCAGCAATTTTGTACAATTATATTTGCGACGGCAACTTAGCAGCTTGAGGTTCTTGTACAAGTTCATGCACAACAATATTGATTGTACTTACTTGTTGTTTGTCGTGAAGTTTGTTGGTACATATTGCCGAGTTGCTTACCGTAGCCAGATCAAGCTTGCAGCTTGATCTGGCTACGGTAGCTTTGTATGCTTTTACATACATTTAATGCTTTGTGATGTTATAATTATATACTCTATAGTTTTATTTTGTCTACTGCCTAAATTAAATTAATAATGATAGTAAGGACTGTCGCGTAGACAACATGGTATGGTATGGTAGATTATGGTAGACAACACATAAATATCGACAACCTCCGCACCACACAAGTTTAATTTATTATATCATATAATAACACTGACCAACAAGGTTTTTACCTTAACTTATATAAAGTAAAATGATTCGAAAAGCGGCAACATTGGCTTAGCTCTGGTTACAGAGAAAATGCCTTTATAGTATGGCCGGTAATCTGGTCTACTGCAATAATGTTTATAAACTTTTTGAAGCTTTTGGAATACATCATGATCCCAGTTCTTGGATATTATTCATATAATCATCAAAGACCAGCCTAAAAGCAGTTTTGTTGCATAATGTAAACCATTATCTTTCTATTCCGATAGGTCATGCTGTTTCTATGAAAGAAACTTACGAAAATGTGAAAATTTTATTAGAAAAGATAAAACACAAAGACTATTCCCGGAATATTTGTGCAGATTTCAAAGTAATTGCAATTGTTTTGGGTATGCAATCTGGTTACACCAAATACTGTTGCTTTTTATGTCTTAAGCAAGAGTGGCCACTACGACAACAGTTTATACCAGGAAAAGACAAGTACAGCCTCTGGTAGAAGAAGAAAAGATCATAATACCACCTCTCCACGTGAAACTTGAAATCTCTGAAACTTATTAACTGCTTTAGCGACGAAGATGGATTTACGATCCTAACGAAAGGTATTTTCCTAAAGGTTTTTCGGAAAAAATACGTTTCAATATTAAAAATCTTATGGAAATCTACACTATAAACTGTATGCGGCTAAAATACCTTGCGTTAATATGACTTGAAGTCGGGATCAAATTTTAGTTAAAACGAAAATAAGTTTAAGCACAAATAAATTAAGATCAATTAGAACAAAGTGTCAGCTTGACAACTTATTAAAGGAATGAGAAACGGAAGAAAATGTTTAGATGAAAGCTATCTGAAAGTGTTTCAAACCTGGTTAAAGTATAAACATTTCATTACAAGATGTATGAACAGAAACATATTAATATAATGTGTTTCAAATCATGCATCTCCAGAGACACAATGGCCGACCGGGTTAAAAAAACAAAAAAGAAATCAAACACACATGACCCGACATAACGAACGAGGAAGGAAGACAAGTAGCCTTGACCAGAAAAGAAGTGTACAACAACGTGGGAATGGATAAGAAAACAAATCTAAAGAATTTATTACATGAGAACGAAATAAATAAACAGACTAAAAAAATTAATGGGTCAACATAAGGAAAGATAAGGAAATGATGAAAAGATAGATGGGATATTTTAGTAAAATATACAAGGAAGTAGAAAATGAGGAAGATAACTAAGAGGATGAAGTGCCAGTGGAAAGAATGAATATAGAACAGAGAGAGAGAGAGAGGTAATGAAGACGGAGGTCGAATTGGAAATAAAGGGAATGAAAAATGGAAAGCAGCAGAGATCGATAACATATCAATTGAGGTATGTCCATATTTTGTTATATATTCAATCAACTGTAATTAAAATCCTTAAAAAGGATAGGTAACAAATTGGAAAAATATTCTGCGATAACCACCACAAGGTATTGACGAGAATAATGTTCTCAAGATAAAAACAGCTGTTGACTCTAGATTGAGACACAACCAAGTCGGGCATCGAGAGAGGCGAGCGTGGTATCAAATAGAGCATTTTCAAAATACTAGGAGATCTGGAATTTAAAGACAACATGTGTATTATCACCACAAACGCGATACAAATGTAAGCAAAAACAGGAAAGCTAAACACCTAAGCAAAGACATGGTACCGAAGATTTGGAGATCTAATAATATTAGTAAAAGAAAATGTGTTTCCGAATCATTGGCAATAGTAGATTACTGAAAATTTTACACATAAAAAAGTACAAATAATTAGGAAACGATGTAAGTAAATCATCACTCAAAAAACCCTTACCAGACATGCTTATAGCAAGAGGTAAAAGATGGTGGAAAGCTGACAAAGAAAATAGCTAGACTAAACAGACATTGCATTGAACTAGCAGACTAATCAGCATTATTGCCTATTAATATGGCGTCCAAATAAAGAGAGAAATATTCCACTGGAATCTACAGGACTATACATACTATTGTTATTATTAGCAATATTTTACTATGAAATAACATCTATTGCAGCCGTCAACTTAGAATCACAACAAACTTCCTTACATTATTTAGTGGTTAGTAAACGTTTTAAGATATTTCTTTCTACAATACTCCGTAAATTACATAACCCATACGTAGAGCGCTTAACGTTAGGCAACTTATGCGTTGCAGGAACATGTCATTTTCTAGAATAGACTATATGTTACGAAGTCGACATTTAGTTAAATCTTGACCTGTCATGGTACTTTATTTATCGGTTGTGTTCCTCGGTATCGGACACACGAATGTGAACGATAGCCTACATATTTGAAATTGCACCGAGACCGACTCGAACGTATTTTATATAAAAACAGTTTATGCGTTGCAATTAAACATGGGACTTCGAAACACGCAAACTGAAGAGTCCGGTGTAATTAATTAGCTACAAGATCTGTGCATGGCTCAGCAAAATTCATTTAAGCTGCTGGTTTTAATTAAATAAAAATTTGGTAACTAGCTGAGGCAATGTTACGACTGGATATTTTAAAAGCTCTCCGCATATATTGCAAAGAAGTGACAAATATACGAGTATAAGTCGTTGAAAACTATTTTAATTACATATGATAAGAAAATTGAATGTATTAGCAGAATAAATATTAAAACAAGTACTAAACTACTGTGTATTGGTAAATATAAATTAAAACAGTTACATTCGGCAGTTTCTAAATTTATTCTGGTACAACTAGGTGGCAAGATACACATTTGGTTTAAAACGTTTTTGCTTGCGATAAATGAGAAAGAAGACTATAAATGCACAGGAAATAATTGAGTTGTAGAACAGAGATTATGATAAAGAAAACATCAAATGGCTATAGGCATGTTAAGCCAACGGTATACGATGGAATGGCAGCAGAAATTGTAGATAATATGGGCAAAAATGGTATATAAGAAGGGAGGTAACAAGAGATTCCGGAACTGTGAAAGAACTACTCTACTTTACTATGTCTAAGAATTATGAAAGAATAATTGAAAGAACAAATGAGGAAAGAACTATAAATGGATTCATGGACCAATTTTCATAGAAAGCGTTCTGATAATCACGTCGTAATACTAGTGATACCAAATCATATTTGGAACAATATATTATATAACGTTTGATGCGAATTAATTATAATGTACGTAATTGCATCCTCCAGTTAAATAAAAATCAACAATTTCTTAAGAAAAATATATAATCCAAACTCTGATAATTTATTAAATAAAATATGATTATCAATAGAAAACACTAAGAAGCTAGCCTATTTTTTTTAATTTAATTTTTGCAAATAAACTGAGGAAAAGATATAAGGTTAGTAAGAATTGATCTGCCACGATTAAAGCTATGTTGACAAGGAGAAATAAATGATTTAAAATTCGAAAGGAAGTACGATACACTTTTTAAAATAGCGATTCACATATCTGGAAAATAAATTATTATATATTTTTTTATCCTGTTGAATTGTTTATTTCACTATATTTATCATCAATCTCATTCTTATATTATGGCTTTCAATATCGCAAATAGCAGTGCTCCATTATTTGTGCGTATGATCCCTTCTCTGTTTTTTTTCTTTTCTTTTCTAAGAATTTTAGTTGTCGGCAAGACAGTGTACCAACTGCGATGCACGAAAAGAAGTTTAATTTCATTGTGTGCGAAAATTTACGAGATTCCTTTGCAACGTAGCATCCACAACATTCCTTTGACATTGTTCCCTTCTATACGACAAGGGGCGTATTTAAAGTTGATACATACGCAATTCGCGTACTCCTCTTTTTTCTTAGGTTTGTATTTATTATGCGCGTGGTTTGCTGAAATTTTCTAAATACTCGGAATTGGAGTTAGTGACTCTGTGAGTAATATTTCTTCTATTGCGCAGACACATGCAGTGTGCAGCATAGTTGCGAATACGAACGGAATCAGTTTACATAGAAAACGATTCTAATTATTTACTGGTGTCAAGATTTTTGCTGTGAAGTGTCACTAATAATTGTTGCCTAGTAAATTTTCTAAATAGAGAAAATTATTGCTACCATTAGTAATTCCAATTTAATTTACAGATAATTTTAATTTTTTGCGATAAATTATATTCGCCAACAAGGTTTTACCCTAAATTAGTAACTGATGAAATCGAACAGTATATATACAGTAAAAATGATTCGAAAAGCGGCAACATTGTCTTAGCTCTGGTTACAGAGAAAATGCCTTTATAGTACGGTTGGTAATCTGGTCTACTGCAATAATGCTTATAAACTTTCTGAAGCTTTTGGAATACATCATTATCCCAGTTCTTGGAGATTATTCATAGACTCATCAAAGACCAGCCTAAAAGCAGTTTTGTTGCATAATTATCCTTCTATTCCGATAGGTCATGCTGTTTCTATGAAAGAAACTTGCGAAAATCTGAAAATTTTATTAGAAAAGATATAGTACAAAGAGTATTCCTGGAATGTTTGGTCATATTTTAAAGTAATTGCAATTATTTCGGGTATGCAATCTGGTTACACCAAATACTGTTGCTTTTTATGTCTTTGAACAGTCGTGACAGGGAAAAATATTACGATAAGCAAGAGTGACCACTACGACAACAGTTTGTACCGGGAAAAGACAATGTACAACACGAGTTTCTAGTAGAAAAAGAAAAGATCCTAACACCGCCTCTCTACGGAAAACTTTGTAAAGGCACTGGACCTTGAGATGAAGGTTTTAAATACCTTCGTGAAAAGTTTCCAACATTAATACAAGAGAAACTAAAAGAAGGTACCTTTGTTCTCAGATACGAGAAATCTTTGAAACCAAATTAATAGCGAAGGAAAAAACAGCTTGGCTCTCCATGATACAAGTTCTCACGAATTTCTTGGAAAACAAAAAAGCTGACAACTATAAAAGTTTAGTAACGGATATGTTACAAGCATTTTACACTGCTGACTGTAATGTGTCCCTTAAAGTGCACATTCTAAATTCTCACTTGAATTTTAGTCCGGAAAATATGGGCGACGTTAGCGACGAACACGGTGAGCGCTTCCACCAAGACATCACGGGAATGGAGAAACGGTATCAGGGGAAATGGAATCCTGTTATGTTAACAGATTGCTGTTGGATGTTAAGAAGAGATGCTGTAGATATTGTTTATAAGAGACGGAGCAGTATTACTTCACATTTCTTATTATAATAATTTGAAATATATATTAAATTATGATCTAATCTAAAAAACCTTTTCATTGAAATATTAAAAAAAGAATCGAGCTAACTTAACCTTCCTTTTATTAAAATAAATGTTTGTATGTTTTCTATTGAAATTAATATAAATGATTTTATGACAAAATCAAAAGTTGAAATTTGTTGGCCAGTGTTATTAAGTACTTTCAGAGCAAATTGGAACATAACAACAACAAATAATTTTAGTGTCGCGGTAGTAGTCAAATGGCAAAAGGAATCAATCGTCACAATTGTATATATGTAATAATAATAAATTATTATTATTACATATATCTGATCCTATATACATACATATGTCGAATTTGTAGGACATAGCGGCATTGTGCAACCACATAACATAAAAAGATAAAGTTACACCGAGGAATCTGAGCTGCACACATCAATAATTAGTAGCGTTAAGTTTTTTTCTAATGTATTTAATAGAAGTGTATCCCTGGTTTTTAGCAAGCCTTCCGCCTTGAATTTTAGAGAAGACATCCTTCATTGTGCAAAGATGTGTGGGCATCATGTCTTGCCAAACTTTTTTATTCGTGATTTTACTCCAGTATTATGCTAACCAGCATGTTAATTTTAACTTGACCATTCAAACCTCCGCCTCTCCTATTTATGGGAAAATCGGCTGAATGTCGTATCTCGTCAAAAATACACGTATTCCCTCCAATTGGCGCGTAGTGCAAGTTTATAGTTTTACGCTATGTATTTTCGTATATAATATTTTTTTGCTGTTGTTTGTATATTTGTAAAATATACAAACATTGTAACATTTTCTGTAATTATTAACTTGAAAATCTGTGGAAAATTGCAACATTCATTGTTACATGTCCCGAATATAAATTTATAAAAATTCGAAAATTGGGCACGCTGTTTCTAGTTAAAAACGTATCGCTTGCTAGATAATCCCATGTGAAATTTGTTAAAGAAGTGTTGCATAACGGAGAGGGATAAAGCGTCAAATATCAATTCTATGTCCAAAAATATAAACTTTAAAACAAGAATTAATTTGTCTCATTTCACTGAATTATTCCAACGGTTATTGCATTTAAATCGGAAATAGCATACACCTGTTGCTAATGTTGCTATTTATGCCTAAAATTCACACATACACGAATAACGAAAGTATTATAACGGTTCACTAAGGGAGCATTTTTTGAGTTATTAACTAAACAGATACACGTAGCATATTTACATGAAGGTAGGCTGTGCAACACAGAAAGAAAGTGAAGGTTCATAAATAATGCGAGAGCCCACTCTCTCGGCGCAAGCGTCAATAGCCGTTAATATCACCGCGTTACTTTCTCAATTACTTAACGTCACATAAATCAAGCGTGTGCGGTAACAAAAGAAAAACGGCGAGGATGAGGCGACGACGTAATGTGGACACCCCATAAATCAGCGGCATGATTTATAAAAGAGGAAATAACTTCGACATTCGTGCTCGCTACAGACTTTCAAGTAAAGTATTAGAGCAAACTTTGTAAGTTTATTCGGGAAATGAAAGAAATACTGCGATTAAGAACATTTCATTCAATTTTAGCAACTGTGCGTTTATATTGTACATTCTTAACATCTAAACGTGATTCTACGCTTAGAATACTTATTTACGTATACAGAAGTAAAAGATATAAATGTCGTACTTGCCATGTGTAGCAATGCCGCTGCATCAATTATATAAAATTATTACTTTTGTCCTAAAGAATGAAAAGGTGCGGAAGATTGTGGTGTAATTTAAGTAAACAAATTTGCTGTCAATTTGTAAGCAAAGCTGTAAGAAACATTATGTAAATGTTGTATAAGCAGGTTTAATTTCGCGTATAGACAGCAAACAATGGATCGATTTAAGCTTTCTTTTGGTTGTCAAGGTAGTTTCCACATAGAGTGATACACTTTTCCATTCTTTTAAACCAACTGTTAAAGCAGCTATGCTATGCGACTGTTCCGGCGACTTTAACTATTGATCAGACAGTTCATTTTTGATTCCGAAAAATTCGTTGAGACTTAGGCCAGAACTGTACCGAAGATAATTTAATAACTCAATACTTTGCTGCTATAAAAAGTGAATGGTCTTTCATCTTTAGCTATATATGATTCATCGTTGTGGGTTAGTTTATCGGAGCACGGCAATCCGTCTTGTATTCTTCAATTAAAAGATATGGAATCCTTCGGAAAACTAAGTTTCTCTAATCCAATTCATGTTTACGTAATTGAGAGAAAACTGCATCCTGCGATTTTTATTGCCCTCGTTCAAATAGTTTTTTTTTTCTAGCTGCGGCGCAATTTTTTAATTCCCTGTTTTTAATTCGTCGAAAAGCTGTTCTTATACATGCTGAAAAATTAATTTCTTCAATAGCATCTAATGGTGTCTTGAATGGGTTGTTTTGTAAATAATTAAATAAAGTTTCATTTTTCTGCATAGTGCCTTCCCGAACGTTGTTTTCTATTTAAATTTTGTTCCTGCCTCCATTTCATTTTAATTCTAAAAACCGTATTTCTATTCACCCCAAGGCGCTCTGGCACTGTCCGTATGAAGTAACCATCTTCTAAACATTGTAAAACAAGATATCTTGTCTGGATATCAATATGTCGTGGCATTTGTGTAAAAGTCGTATTACTTTCGCACTGTACTACTACTGCTGTATCGACACCGACAATGACAAATTAAATCAATCCGTATCAAACAGCTTAAAAAAATATATAAAATTATCGCTTACGAGTCGTCTCGTTTTTTATGGTAAGCGAGTGTACATCATTTAGAACCGTGCGTGACCTGTGAACTGCCCGATGCAGTGGTTAAACCGAATCAGCTAATAGCAAAACTTGGTCCGGTTTGCAATTGCGCTCATGGAACTGTTAAGACAGCGATATTTCATTTAATTACAGCTAGGGCGTCAGATGCATCTTCTGTATTGAAAATATCTTGGCGTAACTTGTGTATTCCATTATTATTACTACCGGAATGATCACGGTTGACCCGCAATACGATTTAATTCTATGTGAACCTGCAACGTCGGGTTTTAACAAATGCATTAACAGAATCCAGAGCACTGTTCAGTGAAGATAAATTGAATTTGATAGAATCTACCTACGTTATGGCATTAGCTATTGAACGATACTTTTTCATTTGATTGTGATGTACCCGCCGACTGTTGTTTCTGCTTGCGTTAATGATTTGATGGGGAATCCATCACATATCAAATTTTTCGTCTGCGGATGGTAAGTGTGGATGATGTCAGATGTCAGATCAATGAAAATTGAAGAATTGATAGCACTCATATGTCAGAAATGCATATATCACTCGCATGTTAACAGGTCATCATAAAATTACCATTCACGAAATCCACAGCGAAAACCATCAATCAAACGTGTTTAGTAAAAAGCGAATACAACGGAGACTTTTACAATTTTCAGATCAGTAAAATACGTAAGTATTTTCAGCTATTATAATTAAAGAAAATCATAATAATGACATTGGTACCTTTCAATGGCAAGATAACACTTCAAAGGTATGAGGGCAACTAAAGCAAATAACGTTAAAGAAGTTTGTGCAACTTCCTTATTGTATGCTTATCTTGAATCGCGCAGTATCTTACAAAAGCTTTACCATCCACCGCAGACTCTCACGTATACTTTATAAGTGAATGCAACGCGCAGCTAAACTTAGCTATTTAAGCTAAACAACATTTTTTTAAATCAGTTCTAAAACCCTGTCGTAAAAGATTTTTTCCAATAAGCTGTAAGATTGTTGTTCGTGATTTTTTTTTGATAACATTTTTGATTATAAATTTATTATGAAATAAGGGAGAACCATTACGAAAACTAATACATACTGCATAATAATAAACTAATACATACTTAGGGTCGTTAGCTAAGTTACGAATAGAGCGCAAGAAGTTGTTTGCCTAGCAGTAGGTAACCGAAGAAGTTAACCGAAATAAACGTGCGCGTTACTTAGAACAAAAAACAATAAGATAATTTACGAAAACATAAACATAATATAGTAAACAACTTATCCAATATGTTTAGATGGCTGAAAAGAAATCCGGAAGTGAGGCTTTCAGCACATACGTTTCTACAGTTAACGTTTTGAGACCCGTTCGTTACGAGGTACACACCTGCGTATACGTAGAAAAACATCATTTTACATCTAGAGACATACTTAAAGTGATTACAGAATTTGTATAACGGATCTTCCGCGACACAATTGTTAAAAAGATGGCGTCATCTAGAAAAATCGATATGTTTAAGTAATATACAATTAAGTTTTTCTCTGATTCAAACATTTTTTTCGTAATCGATAATATGTAGCATTGTTTGCACGTGGTCAACAATTTCACACGAATCCCGTAAAGACAACAAAGTGTTTTACAATTTTTTTATTGCGTCGCCTACTGGAACGTAATTGTCGTTAATAGCTACTAAATCTGTTGCAACTTGAGGATTTTGGAATTGCATTTGATTTAGCTTTACTGGAGCTGTTTTCTTAGCGTCCAATTGTAAAATCACTAACTTGATCATTTCAGAATGTTTAAAGTAACAGAATGCTGCTCCTACCATGTACTCCTACAGACAGGATACTATGAACGAAATATCCGAATACGTTCCGGTAATTTAAGAAAGACCACTTTCGTCTGTGCTATTAGTTAAACGGTTGCGCTCCAGTTATGAATACTAAAAAGCAAATGTGCTTTGAATTGGAATAAGTTGTCATTACAAGATGTATAAACAGGAACGTGTTAATGCAATGAATTTATCAGATATTTAATCAAATGTATTTAACTTGTCAATAATTTGTTTTCCTCAATAAATTGTTTTCGATCCCTTAAACACTCTTGAGCCTGTACCTCCTTAGTTATTAAGTTGATATGTTTTAATATATTTTATCCTAAATTTGGACATACTTTCTTTTAAACAAAAACGATTTTTTTAAAGATAGGAAAAAGTAAGATGTGTATGTATGTCTTTTTTAATTATATAAAGTGCTTTAAATTTTGACGAAATTATTTCGACAAAAAGCATTATTAATGCCAAATAACTGTCATTAAAAAACGGCAATTTTTATAGAAGTAACAGATTAAAGGTGTTAATATTTTATTCTATTCTAAATTTGTAAAAAATCACCGCAATTGTCATGAACCACGACATTTGCGGTGACTGACTAATAATTGGTCAAGGAATGAAAAATGTCAACTCTTGCGAAATTATACACACTTTTTTAATTGTTTTCTTTACTGAAATTAAATGCTCGCCTCGTTCTAAATATAGCAATATGTCGCACATACAATTTTAAGCTCATTTCCTGCGTAAAAAGAACCACTTTTAAATAATAAAAAAAAAACAATTTCTGCGAATTGTCTAGATAAGTTAATTGGATTGACCAAGATCTTTTATCCAGAACTTGGCTTATTTGGAAAAACCGACTTTAATTCCTAGCATTACAATAAATAATATCAACTATATTTATCAAATAATGTAACATTTGTGTTTGTTAGATATGATCTAATATTGCGTTAAATCTCAAACTAATGTATATCAGATTTGTTCATTATTAGATTTATATCGTTAAAAGATTAATTAGTTTGTACTTTTCTCGACAAGACGAGTTGCTTCCTCAAAGATATTAGTCTGATTACAGATCTATTAGGCAATATGTTTGTAGGAAGTGTACTGACTAATTGGTGTCATTTAGTAACTGTGTATGAGCAACAGCTAATATGGAATTGTGAACATATGTAGTTGTAGCTTAGTTGTAGCACCTTACATTAAGATTATAAATAGTCGACTTTCCTATTAACTAATAAGAAAAATATTTTTGAGTTGCACTGATCAAAAAAAGATGCACATTTTTTTTAGAAAAGTATCTGAAATATTTATTTATTGTAGATAACACATACATTCAAATATGCAGTAAATCTAAACATAAATTTATTTTCAAAGAAGAACATCGCAATTAAAGTTACCATAATTTCTTACCATTTCCAAAGAGAAATATCGTATACGTATTATCACAGTCTTCTGTGATCAACAAGCATAGAAGGGTTATTGGCAAATATAATTAATAATAAAGTAAAGGACAGTTCCGGCATACTACTTTTGGAAAATTTCCAAACGAATGTATTTAAATAAAAGTGCGAGTATATGTTTAGATCGTATCAAGAGTGGATGTATGATAAGTAAAAATCAAAACGATACTATAATACTTTTACTACAGAATTTGATATTACTTTTTATAACAATCAATCAGTTTGTGATTTTGATGTTTGATGCCTAACCGAGAATTGGTTAAGTACTCAGTCTCAGTAACTTTTAGACCTTTTTTGAACTATATCAAAATAATCGAGTATCTAATGTTAATTGTCACCTCCTACAGTTACTTTTACCAACTGTAGACTGCACTGTTGAATAATCATTTGCATATATTAAGAATAATATTAAGCATATATATTTCCTGTACTTAACCTATATCTGTAGGAAAAAAGGAGACTGGACAAACTCATGTTTTGTCGACTCTCGGGGACACCAGTACGCAACACGAACCCCTTGTTATGAGCCGAATAAAAGCAAAAAAGGAATAATTCCACCTGCCTTTGTCATCACTAATGCAAATTATGCAGCGTATATAAAATAGTTGATGAGCAGTTGAAATTAAAATTGCAATCAAATTTTGAAAATCGAAGAAGCAAAGAATACAATCTAGGCTCTTAATTTCTCTATTCATCTACTTTGACCTCCAAAAATTTCAGAAGTAAGTACATTCTACTCCGAAACAAAATGCACTACTTACGTTATCACTATATATATCTCAGGAAACAATGATAGTTTTGTTAGACGTAGCATGAACAAATAAATAAGATCCACACGAGTTAGCAGCTTTATATCACGGAAATAAAGAGGTTAAAATGTTCGGAAAATTGCGGTGGATGGAAGAGGCTCTCTTTTCTCTTATGACTGTTCACTTGCGCGATGATATCTTTGAAAGTTGACCTTACCTACCGATGAACTAAAAGAAATAGTAAATATTAAATACAAACTATTCTTAAAAATAACCCAAAATCTAAATAAATCGAGAGATTATAAAAACAAAAGTGACAACAAAGAAAAACTAAAAACAAGAAAAAATTAGATACGATATGCAATAAATGTACGTTTTCAAATTTGTTTGGTCCCAGGCGTTAATAATACAGACGAAGAGAATGTTATGAATGGATTCTAATTAGAATTCAAAAAAAGAACCAGTCTTCCTTTTTCAAGTAATATGGATTAACGAAATAAAATTTTCGACCAGAGGGATATGTAATTCTATAAATAAATATTGTTGGGGCATCGTTGATCCACATTTAACAAGATCAAATTTCCAAGAAAATTTTAGTTTTTATGTATTACGTTCTAAAAAAGAACACCTATCAAATTTACTGCGAACTACGCAATAGAATTTATTAATGATCTAAATAATGCTGGTGCTACTTAGACGGAGCTGCGGTACATTATGCATGTGAGATCACCGATCAATTAACGCAAACGTTTAATAACGAATGGATGAGGAACTTAGCATATGTCCCATGGCTAACCCAATCCCTTGTCTTAACTAATTTTGATTTTATATACGGTCACGGTGTACAGCAGTCCCATTTATTCTCGAGAAATTTTGGAGGAGCGAACAACTTTTACAAGCCTTAGCAGTGTAGGAATCCAATCCAATTTTTTATTGACTAGTTGAGTTTTTATATTTAATATTTTGCATCATTTTTTTCAGTTTGGGTTTTTGTTGCTAAATATTTACTAATAATCCACCAAAAATTATTTAATTTAGTTTTTATTTTCTCCAGAATTCCCAGTTTGTTTTTCTTTGGAATTTCCGGCTTGTTCTTTTTTCTTTGTTTGTTCAATAAAACTGATTCGTTCTACATTTTGAAAAATATTTTCCGAAACGGCATATATAACAATTTTATAGAAAAAAAAACGAAGAAAAAAACGAAAATCCAAAACTAAATTAAATCTAACCGGTTAAAAAAAAAGAAGAGATAAAAATCTTCACATCTTCAGTCAACGATGAAGCCCACTGGTTATTTCTATTAATTGGTGTAATAATAAGGAAAAATCTGTCTGGAATTGTTCCATATTTTGCTACAACCTGAAGCTTGCTACTAACAACCTGTGTAGATAGGTACTTGGTATTGATGATTAACTTGCTTTCTAATTTAAGGTATGAACGTACGAAGCATTCTAGAACCTATATTTCCGTATTCCACTTAGCATAATTTATTTGTTTTTAATTTGCTTAGATCTTAATAACATTTCCTGTTATTGAGATCTGTACATCCGTTTATCTAAATATAGGCTTATCTAAAATACTATTGTTTTTATTTTTGGTATATCCTTTATCGCACTAATCAAAATACTCAAGTAAACTTTAAGAATGTATTCTAGGAAGTAGGGTTTATCAGTTTTCGGGTAATTTCCAGAAAATAAAAAAATTCAAAATTATTTAATTGAAGACATTATCACGGTTGGTGATAATGTCTTCTTAATCATCATGGAAATATACTTTTCCTATTTTTAATCCATAATTAAGATTAATTGTAGCGGCCAGTACGGCGTAGCCCCTGTAATCCGAACAATCCGAACATGCTTCATTTTAAATTCCTATTACTTTAATCTGACAAAAATTTCGATAATCCAGACAATATTAATGAAAACAATTTTCTAGAAAATAAAATTAATATTTACGGCGCATATGTGATCAATAAAGAAACAATCTTTTATAGAATATTGCTTTGATTAATTAGAGCTCGATTGACGCACGCCACATTTAAAAAACCTTTGATATTACATTGAAATGCTTTTTTGGTTCTCGTATCGAAAGAAGACTTGCAACACTTGCTAGGAAAAAAATATAGTTAAAACAATCGAAACTTTCCGTTAAGACAGCTACATATTTTCTTATCCAGAATGAACCGGAAGAAAGAAACCAAACCCAAGAGTGTATAGTGCACCTGAAAATAACGTAAAAAGAACTCGTTTTCAGTTATGCCGTAATCGAGAAATTTTAACTGACATTCTAGTAAATGATCCAACTTTTCGCTTGCGCTCTACGTGTAAAAAAAATTATTGTTCTGATGAGTATCAAGGTACAAATCGACACTCGCGATGTAATTCGACGTATTAGAAATACTGCAGCCGTATAAACGAAAAACATACGAAGTAATCAGGAGAGCAACAAGCGCCCTTCATAGATATAAAATGTTTAAAGTCAGCGGTAGTATTTTTGAACATTATCAAAAGAACATTATGCTTAGAAACATGTTAATGTGTGAAGTTTTGTATACAGCGTATAAGTATCGGCAACCTCCGCACCACACAAGTTAAATTAATTATATAAAAATTTATCCGGTACGGCCGTTTCGAGGATACGAGTGGTCCTTATCATCAACCGGTAACCGAATGATGTGAGAAACTTCTAAAACTAAAGATACATGTACTATCCCTGCTTCCGAGAAAGAATATTGTTTACAAGTGCCTATTTCTGCCTTAAAACTACGACATGTGAAAAAGAGGTCTCTTTTATAATTCAAAATATAAGGTATGTGTCAGTTTTATTACAAAAGGTCAAGAAGAACAGAATGTGACAACGGTCCGTTCCTCTGTTCATCAGATTTCTAATATTTTTTATGTAAACCGTCACGCGCGAGTTTAATTCTGGCGACGAAGTTATATTCTTAATCAATTTTAAGTTTTTCAATTTAATACTATGCCCGGTTTCATTTATGTATATGTGCTGCTACACTAAACATGCTCAATCTGCCATTGCGATACTCCTTATATGTTTCTTAAATCTGGTGCCTATCGCTTCTTTCGTTTGACAATATAGGGTTTATTACAATCACTACATGCAATTTTATATATTCCGGACCTTTCTTCCATTTTGGATTCATCTTTAGGGTTACGCAGAAGGTTTTTAAGTGTATTACGCAAACCTAAGCATACGTTCATATCTTGGAAATTTTGAAAATTTTAGTACATGACGAAACTTCGAAGCGTTAATAGCAGTAGGACATTGTAGTCTGAATATATTGGATAGGTCAGGAAAGGACCGTTGATAAAGCGCGCTTTATGTAGTAGGGACGAAATTTTACTCCGGTATTCTATACTGATAGCAAGGACTGTGATACAGTATGATGTAGTAAAGAACATAACAATATCTGCACACTCCGCACCACGCAAGCTTACGAGCTAATTAATCCGGGACGGTTGTTTCGAGGATCTGTATCTAGGATTGCACAAGAGAGAGTGCATTTGTATATAAAAGATAATCAGTCAATTGCTGAGCTGAAATTGTCGTTACTATTCTTGACACCTTTGAAAAAAGGTCAATGAATCGTAGGTCACGAAATTCTCAGCACTTGTAGGACTTTGGAAAACACCCTCAATCAGGCAAGTGTCAATTGTATGAGTTACATAGGAAAGGATTGTAGGGCAAAAATACTTAAGTATATTTATTCTAGTTCTCTAAATCTTAAGAAATTAGTATGTTAATACTTGATCTATCTGCTTAAAGAAAAATTGTAATTGATGAAAATATCAGCCAATATTCTGTAATACTGATCTTTAACCGAACTAACAAAGAAATTAGTAATACCGTCCGTATCTTTGTAATATATTTAAACATTGTGAACGGAATTGCCAGCAACACCCAGCATAGAGATTGACATTACTATTTCTCGAAATTCAATCGAAATAAGCTATTTGTTCCATTCTAACTGTTTATGTAGTTAGATTTGTGATTTCGAGTCATCAAAAATTTTAAATTATCTGTAAGCCACAGAATGGTGAAGAGATTCACCATTCCAGAGAGGCAGTAAATAAAAAGACGATTAGAGAGATAAGAAGTCCTGAATTACTTTCAGCGTACTGCAATCAATGAACACCAGAAGTATCATTAACTGTTACTTTTGCAGCATATTATTATTGCGTCAATAAAGGGAAGGTTTCCTATATCACTTGATGCTGAAAAATCCTGCACATGCTCATCCTAATATCGTTTCCACCATATTTTTACTTTTCGAGTAAATCAAGAGTGGACGTAATACTTTTTACGTACATTTATAATAGTAATCCTTGCAACAAACAATTTGTAACATGGTTTCTATTTTACATATCCTCAGAAGAACAGCAAAATAATGATCATTCAAAACCTTACAAGTATATTTATTACATTTATAATAGATTCCATATAGCTAGAAACTGACCCATAATATTCATCAAAGGCTCTTTAAAAACAATATTCATATTGACATATTAAATATCCAGGTAATAGCCATAAATAACTAGATTCATTAAAATTAAATTTATTAAAAACTAAAATTTAATTTTATTTTACATACATAGAAGAATAATATTATTATTCTTCTATAACTTCTAACATAGAAAAACAACGCCCATTTTTTGTCCAATGCGTTTGAATAATCGATTTCACCAATGATAGTTTTATGAAGGACAGTCAACATGAAAATTTTGAACTCTTTGTATCTGAGAGTAAATGATTTTCATCATTTATTTCCTTCTAAACTGAAGGCAGAATCTTTCTAGTACAGCACAAAATGTTATTTGTCTCTTTCACTACGTTTAGAACTGTTTATATTAACAAAAAAGAAATATACTGAAAGTAGTTGCGATAGACAAAACGCAGAAAATATATAATTAATTAATGAACCTAGCTAGCAAAGCAAAACGAATATACTTCTCTAGAAATAGAGCCTCCCAAATGACTTAGCAACACACGTGGTCCTTGATCAAAAGAAATGGTAAATATATACAAGGGAAGGCTGCACTGCATCAGATTCAATAGTTTGATCTCAAACATCGAAGGAGCTATAGTTAGTTTTAGTTCAACATTAGGACATATTTTTTTCTGCGTTTACTTTATATGGAGAGTAGTTTATGCCGTGAGCTACCATCTGCATTAACACTTGCACCACCAGCAACGATGAACCTTAACCATATATAAGTTGACCGAAAACACATTAGAAAATACTACATTCACATGTCAAAGATCAAAGCAAGTCTAGAAGCTTCAAGTTAACCTTTAAAGTCAGTTTTTTTACGTGCATGTTGCGAATATAAAACCAATTACAATAATAACTTGTACAATACAAAATTTATTTTGCGAAAATTACTACATGTTATAAATTTACATAAAATACATCAAATACTGTGTAACTATAAGAATTAACAGCCCGGTACATTCTCCGGGAAATCGCAAACGTTTTCCTCAGGATTGAAGGCCGTTCCGTTACCGCACTGCATTAACATGGGGATTCCGTTGGCGCATTCGTAATAAAGTGTGCAGTCGGTCTCGTGAGGGAAGAAAGATGGGAATTCTTCGTCAACCGGACAATTAACGGCTGAAATATTAAGAAAAGGGTTATATAGTATTCGGATACCTAATAACCATTAAAATAATAGCAAATGAAAATATAATAAACACTTTGTAATAGAATTCTTCCCAATATACTTGTAAGAAACTTACCAAAAACGTATGCCAAAGTGGCAAATAAGCACAAGAAGATTATTGCTAGAAAATAGTAAATGATGTGTTTAGTTGATGTACATATAGTATAACTGTTTCAATAGCTTACCTTTATTCATTGTAAAAGCGTAACTTGAACACTTGCAAGTGAATAATAACGAAACGTGGAATCAAGTGCTTATATACCGTAAGGTTATCAGATAAGCAATAATTACTATTATCTGAAAAGCTCAGAAACCTCCAGAACTAACGATGATATGAAAGAGCATCTTCTGACAAACTCTTTGGTTTTTTCGTATGGACGCTTACCCACATTATCGTTTCTTCTAACAGTATATATCAAAAGGCTCTGTATATTGTCTATATTAATACATGAGTGAACACACATGTTTACAATGCCATCATATTGATACCTAAAGAGTCAGCCCTTTTAAATTAGAAATCCTTTTTTACTGCAAAACATTTCCTGTGAAATATAAGTTTTAGGAAGTATCGTCTAGCTTACAAACGTGAAACATCTAATCATTGAAATTTGTGGCCAATAATTATAAATTAATAGAATATTTTTTATTTCCCAATAACAGAGTCAGTGATGTGCAACAACATCTGGTTCAAAATTACATCTTCTCCAGTTTATAGCCAGCAATAATTATATCACATTAAAAATCATCTATCTACTATTAACAATAAATTGCACTTGAATGGACTATAAAATTGCTATCTGTACTAATTGCAATTTAAGAAAATGTATTTTTAAATAGAACATTACATATCTGATGCCTATTACACATTTCTATTCGTTTCAAGGCATTCTACAATTTACTATGTCTTTGTCAATAAAACTTTAACATTCGTCAAAATAGAGAGGGTATAGAGACATCTTAACGGAACTTAGGTAGAAGAATCTATGCCATTGAAAATTGAAAAAACACATAGAATAATCTATTTAAAATTAGAAATATTCGTTCTCGATATAACCGGAGGTAATCTAGTGTTCTCCACACATTTTGTTGATAGATTATTACTAAAAATCTTTGAAACCAAATTTTCTATGTTTTGTTTCATGTTGTTCGGTAGTTTTTATGAATTGCATACGTATTTATTTATTTCTTATTGTAGTCTACTTTATTAGCATCCTGTCTATAGTTTTCTATTATCAAAAAGTTAGTTAAATCAGTGCTAATTTTGACATATATACAGATCGCGCATCGCTTGCCATCATTGTTAATTTAGATTACTAATGTAATGTAATGTGAGGTAATATGTTTTAAAAGTAAATAAAATATGTATCTTTAATGTGTGATATAATATAAGGCTATATCACCGCTTATAAATTAAGGAAGATATTATTTTAAGCCACATGTTATTGCACATCACTAACCCTGTTATTTAAAAATAAAAGAAAATGCATTAATTTAGAATTTTTGGCGGGAAATATCAAGATTTGATGTACCACCTTTGTAAGCTAGATCATGCTCTCTAAATAAAAAGTACATTTTAGAGGAAATATTTTGTTGTAATAAATAATTTCTAATTTAAAAGGGCTTACTTTTTTAGGTTTGATATCATAAGCATTGTGAAGTTGTATATTCATGTGTTAATGTAGATAATATGCGAAGCTTTTTGACAAATGCAATCAGAAGAAATAAGCCTACCCAATAAATGTAAAAGTTTTTTAGGAGATGCTTTTTCACATTGCCATTAATTTTGTAGGTCTCTGAGCTTATCAGATAAAAGTAATTATTAATTTGTTATCTGACACTCTCACGGTATATAAGTACTTGGTTCTACGCATCGTTATTATTCACTTGCAAGAGTTCAAGTTTCGTTTTTACAATGCATAAAGGTAAGCTATTGTAACAGATATACTATATGAACATCAACTAAATACATCATTTACTATTTTTTAGCAATAATTTTCTTGTGCTTATTTGCCACTTTGGCATACGTTTTCGGTAAGTTTCTCACAAGTATATTCGGAAAAATTCTATTACAAAGTGTTTATTATATTTTCATTTGCTATTATTTTAGTGGTTATTATGAATTTGAATACCGTATAATACTTTTCTTAATATTTCAGCCGTTAACTGTCCGGTTGATGAAGAATTCCCATCTTTCTTCCCTCACGAAACCGATTGCACACTTTATTACGAATGCGCCAACGGAATCCCCATGTTGATGCAGTGCGGTAACGGAACGGCCTTCAATCCTGAGGAAAACGTTTGCGATTTCCCGGAGAATGTACCGGGCTGTTAATTCTTATACTTACACAGTATTGTATGTAAATTTTTAACATGTGGTAATTTTCGCAAAATAAATTTTGCATTGCACAAATTATTATTGCAGTTGATTTTTCTATTCCCACCATGCAAGTAAAGAAAGCTATTTTCAAGGTCAACTAGAAACTTCTAGATTTGTTTTGGTCTTAGACATGTCAATATAGTATTTTCTAATATAGCCTTGGACAACCTATGGTGATTTGGATACAAGGTTAGGATTCATCGCTGCTGGTGAAAGTATTCATCATTGGATGGGATTTGCCGATTAATTAATTAATTAATTAATTAGTTTTGGATCTTTATCTGTCACACTTCCAGATGTCCACCATCTGGATGTCCAGATCCACACTGCAATACTTTCAGCGTATTTCTTTTTTGCTGATACGAACAGTTCGAAACTCAGTGGAAGAGGCAAATAGAATGCTGTGCTAGAAAGATCAAAATATATCATATATATATATATCAAAAATTACTCTGACATATTTGGACGGTATAAAACCGTAGACACGATGCTGATAAGTTTGATAACTCTAAAATAAAAAGAAATAAATAGGTATGCGGTTCATGAAAACAATTGTATAAGATGAGAGAAAACGGGGAAAAGGTTGCTAGCTGAGTGTTAAAAAATTTGACTTCAAAAATTTGTGGTAGTATTGTATTAATTAAGAAGTGTTGGAAGCGCTGAATTATTTTTTGTTATGCCGAGAACTAATATTTTTAAGTAGAACTTCCTGCATATTTTCCCACTTTCTGATGGTATTGTTCTACATAGATTTCGTAAAAATGTTTTTACACTGTTTAGTGATCCTACAGCTTAAAAGTCTGTATTATGCCTTTATCAAAAGTAAATTGCAATACGCTAAAGTTATGTGGTATCCACACTATTTGTACCTTCAGCTTTCCATCAATTTAAGACATCTGTCATTTAAGATGATGGTCCATCCCCAGAAAAAAAGATGTGGATTGCGGCAGCTTCTTGGATCACCATTCATTGAATTTACTTGATAATGGCAGATAAAAATAAAGCACCAAGTCTATAATGCAGTTGATCCACAATAATGTTGATTCTATGTCCTTGCTAGCATAAATTTTGTAATGGCAACATATTTAGTGCGGTCTTTCGATACATTCCTAACCCCTTAGACGAGAACACCTTGTTGAAGTCTCCTTCATACCACATGGCTTGTTATTGTAATAAATTTTATATGGACCAATTTTTCTCATAAAAGATCGTTAGATATGTAACTTCATTGTTTAACCTAGTATGTGTGGTTTCTACCTTTGTATTTCACTGTTTTTCCACCGTTTCAATGTTTAGGTGTTAATTTTCTTCTGTGTAATTTTATTTGTCTTATAAATGGAATTAATCTGTTGCAATAAAGATCATTACTATTGGTATATTATTAATATTACACGACGCATAATTAAGTACATGCTTTACTCTTAAAATTTTCTGTAATCTCTATTGGTCTGCTGACGTACAGCATGCACGCATAATTCTGGCTACAATGGTGCGGCGCTTTGTTGTGTGTAAGAATTCGTTCACCATGTTTTTGAATAAAGAATAGTTAAATATCACTTTGCTGTGAAAATCACTTCCGTTGACGCACGCGCAGGACCTATCGATAAATATAAAAATGAAATGCTCTATAACATATCAGCAATACTTTCACTTCAGGTATGTCATATTTAATGTATATTATTAAATCTACTGCGGGTGTGCTTTCGTATATCAATGAATCTTCTGGAGAATTGATTTTATTTTCCTAACCCGTAAATTAGAGGATGTAAGTTTGTTATTGCTACTGAATAAGAAAACAACTTTACATTTAATAATAGCATAGCCACGGCGAGAAATAACGTACAGCAAAGATATTTCGACCTTGTTCACATTGATTTACGTTGATGAGCAAATTTTTATCATTTTCAAATATTGAAATATCATTACCACCGCTTCGTATTATAATATAAATATCTTTTTTTCTGGTTACAATCAATATATTAAAATAAATATAGTTAATGCTATAAACTTGATTATAACTCAGTATCAATTTAATTGGGCCATTTGAGGTGATCATGTAATGGGACTAAAAAGAAGAGGACGCATGAATAAACCGGGGAGTTCAGTTTGTAGCCCATTCTATGGATAAGGTTCTTATTTCTACACATACAAAGATAAAACAATTGAAATTACTTCAACTTTGGTTTCTTTAATGGAACATCTACGACTTGTTCTGCGTTTAAATGTATCATTTCAACAATTCAATTTCAACCTTATTCTTTTACCTGCTTTTACTATGTTAAAAAGCGTCAATTATAACAACGCAACAATCTATATTTTAAGCATTATGAACTAACCGTACCTCTTCTTACTTTTCGCAAAATTGTACCATCAATATTTAACAGTAAATCTTGCATCTTATTCTTTAGGATTCATAATAAAACTCCCCAGAAGATGTCCGAGGGGATTAAATCTGGCGATCTCACACGCCAAATAAGCCACTCCTGAGTTCCTAGCTATATATTTCTCGAGTTCTGACATTATCTATCATCAAGGCAGATCAAAATTTATAAAAACAAAAACACAAAAAAAGCCACTGCTAAATGCAAATAACCATTTTTTAACATCTAACTACAATTAAAAAAAATGAATACATATTGCTATATTCATTTCTGGCAAATTAGAAATTTTAATGAAGTAAGTAGTGCTTAGTAGATATGTTGTTTTTTTCTTTTTTTATAATCTCACTTTACTTTTATTCAGTACAATTTTCTATTCAGCATCTTGTTTTAATTGCAGTAATAACAATTGTTTTTCATTTAAAAGATACCTGTAATTTAAATAAAGGTTGCAACGTGGAAATTAATATTTTATAAATCAAGTCTAAGTGCTTGTAAACTAGACTTGATAATTGTTGAAGTAAATATTAATAAGGAATCACGTAAAAAATTTTGATTTGCCTTGATCGATAGATGTAGACAGATCGATAGCAATAAGACCAACAATACAACAGTGATCTAACAATAAAACAATACACTGTAAATTGGCAAGCATTGCATTGTAAAGTTTACGAAACTCTCATAACTTCCTTACTAGTATATTTAAATGAACCAACACCATTTTAGAACTTTCTGATATAGATTATATAGTCAGATTTTTAATGAAAAACGCTAATAAGATTTTGATATTTCCCAGCAAGAACATGAGATGAACTTCTGGAATTTTAAGCGGAAAGAATGAATTTAATTCTAGTGTAAAATAGAAGTTCCACGGGGGTGCTTGCGTTCAAGTACGCCACACTGTATATTCTGAAAAATTCTTTTTTACCAATGATACTTGTTTGATATATAATCACTATTTATTAAACAGAAGCAAAGATTTTGTTCCAACATACCATAGAATGCCGACCTTATGTCAATCTTATTGCCGACACACACCAGTGACGTACGGAATTTGGATCACGCTCACAGGCGCGCTGATAATTCGTATTCTATTAATTTCCACGATTTCGTACACCATTGGTTATGACGGTCCAGATTGGAGGAATATAAGTGCGATTTGCGGATGACTTACCAAAATTGTTTTTGACAATGGGACGTTATGGATCGTTATATCTGTTTGTGTATGTAGTAACACACGCAACATCACTAATGAATAGAGATGTCCAAGGTAGGGGAAATTAATGCTTTTTGGAGCAGCTAGACAGACTCTTGTTTGTTGCTCATCCCTACTAATGACGTACGGAACCAAGTGAAAAATATATAACATGCATAAAAAATGAGCGGCAGCTGTTTTAATGGAAAATACCAGCTGCGGTTACCTCAAGGAACTCCAGCACAGTTGATCAGAGGCAAAAGAAAACAAAAGTTTAAAGTGAGAATTAACCAATATATCTAAGTAAAATATTTAATAATACGGGGTAAACTATGAATTCATAAGTTTAGCGAATCACGTATGCCTGTATAGGCCCTTCGCATTTGGATACGGTTGGATTAGAATATTAGTCTTCTTGTTCTTCTAAAGGTGATTAGTAGAGAGGACAAAAGCGATTGAAATCATACCTTTTTTGCTGCGACTAAATAAACTCCCGTCTATTCGTCTCATAAGAAAACGTTTGTGTTGCCTACTGGTTTTCCCGAATCGACAGAATACGAGTCTGTCTAGTCGCTGCAAAACAGGTATAATTTCGCTCACTTTTTCCTCTCTAGTGATTTGTTGACTTTCCCAGATGACTTGTTAAATTTTCCATGTAATCACCATAACAAGTAAAATAAATAAAAAGCAATAACGTTTTTCGAAGCATTATAAAATACCTAATAAAATGAAATGTTGGTTAATAAACAGAAAAATTGTAAATGTTAAATTACTCTGAAGATAAGAAAAGTAAAATAAATTAAAAATATACGAATCCAAATAAATAATAAATTATAGAAAGTTTCACCAAGTTAAATTGTAAATAAACTTTGAAATTTATTAACTTAATTGTAGTGTCTAAAAAAGGAAACATATTCGAACCTAGCTTCAAAATGCTAAAATAATAGAATGAAATCGAGAAAATATAACCGTGGAAAATTGTAAATGTTGAGGAAAAATTTAGTCGATATTGTTAAATAGGCACCATCTAAACGTCAACTTATAAAGATAGACGCAAATATCTTAAAATAATTATAACATTTTTACTGTACGTGGTGTTCAATTCGTAATTTTGGCTATCAATCGCCGACATGTTTCTGCAGAATAGAGAAAGAATTCGCGAAAATGCAATTTACGGCTTATAAAACTAAATCAACCTTCACAAGTTTATGAATATGTACCGATGATCTAAAATCATTTATGAAACCCACTAGACATAATCTATATGCTTGTATCTTAATTTGTGTTAATAATCGGTGGAAATACGAAAATCCCTTCGGAATTATTATTTATTATATGGTACTACAATTTGGATCTTGCTACTTAGACACTGTATAGAAAAATACTTGCTTTGATAATTAAGCGAACGTTGATAATTAATTTGCTTCCTAATTTAAGATATAAATGTCGGAAGTATACCTGACGTCATATTCAGTTGAATTGCTCTCGTAAATTAATATTCCACTTGATGCACATAATTTGCTTTTAATTTACTTTTAGATTTAGATTTTAATAACATTTCCTGCTATTGAGATGTGCCCATCTGCTTATCTAAAAGTTGGCTTATCTGAAGTTTATTTTGCAAACTATTGTTTTTACTTTCAGTATATTCATTATCTTAGTAATAAAAATGCTCAACTTTAGGGATGTATTCTAGGCAGTAAGGTTTGTCGGTTTTCAAGTCAGTATCTTTTTAAGAAAATAAGAAAATACGAAAGTGGATTTTTAACATTAGAAAATTAATTCTAAGCACTAGAAGCGATCAATTATTTAATTGGTGGTGCCTTAGGTATCTTAACCATAACGGAAATAAATTTTAATCGCGATCATCCTTTTTTTAATTCGATAGTTTTAAGGTTAATAGTAACACCAAGCATCAAGTACAACATAACTCCTATAATCTGAACACGGCGGCAATTTGAACATCTAAACGAGCCCCATTTAAAATTCTAATTTCTTTAATAAGTCTAAAATTTGCATAATCCATGCAATATTGATAAAAATAATTTATTTAAATTATTTTCTGGAAAACAAAAAGAATATCTGTATCACGAAGTTCAGAGCATGTATGACCAATAAAGACAAAATCCGCTTCTTATAAAGCGAATACTTTGTTGTGTTGTAATTTTCTACTTTTAGGGCTTCATTACCGCACGCTAGTAGCGAGTGGTACTTAAAAAACACCTGATATTACATTGAAATACGTACATAAAATAACGATGATTATTAAGCAAATTCAAGACCGCTAAACCGTGGTTGTCTGCACAACCACGGTTGCACAATCACGGTGCACAACCTGACCGTGATTGTCAGCACAAAACTATAATAACCCTTATTGCGAACTTGAAAAAAAAACCTGAATCCTAAGGTGAAATTCGGGCAAACAATGATGGTGCACCACTTAACAAAACTGACATCAAAAATATCAAACAGACGAATAAAAAAAATAAGATGAGACTTGATGATGAAGATGAGAAAAAATAAGAGTCAAGATATTTTCTAATTTTATAAACATAATCAGAAACATGTGGGAATGCACATTATGCTGTGATGAAAAATCAACTACGTCCATCAACCTTCCTGTCCCTGAAACAAATATCTCTTAAGATCTTATAAAAATGGTGTATTGCAAAATGTTATGTTATAGTACTCTGGATATATTTGATAGATAAAAGATCTTTGGTAATATGTCGGTTTACGTGGTGGCAGCTAAGAGTTCTGCAATTAAGAGAGGAACAGTATAGTCCTTTTGAAACCCTGTTATAAGGAACATACCTGTAAGCTTAGTATCCTAAGATTCATAATACTGTCATATATATAAGTGCAAATTTGCTGACAATACTGAAACTATAAACTTCGCTATGTTCCGTAATAACGTTAAGAAAATCATTTAGAACTTTAACAAAGAAATTATTAATACCGTTCGGATTTTATAAATAAACGGAAATATTTTGAAGACAATTGCCAACTACGTAGAGATTAACGTTATTATTTCTCGAAGTTAAATGGAAATATGCTTTTCGTTTTAATCTAAATGTGTTTATAGTCAGATTCGGTAAAAATTTATAGTAAAGCTAATCATGAAAATTTCGTGTTACTAATAATCTAAAATTGTCTTAAGCCACGAAGTAATGAAGAAATTCTAACTGTCTGCGAAGATTTTATTATTAACGGCAATAAGAAAGAAGACGAAGAACGAAAGGTTCCGTATTAGGAAGGAATATCACGTAAAGAAGCCACAAATTCCCTTCAGTCAAGACAATACCCGATCATCAAGTGTTACTTCTATAGCATACTAGGGACCAAGCGGCTGCTGCTATTATAAAATCACTGGAGCAACACATATTGTATTGTTTAATGTGAATGTTATGTCTGAAACAACATTTTCAATGCTTTTTTTATAATACACTCCGCCAAAAAAGTATCGCATAAACTAAAAAAGGGCATTTATAAACCAAGATATTTTTATACGTTCACAAAAAGTTTGCCTCGTGTATGTGAACTATAAAAACACTAACAAAATCATGGAACATAGCTTTTTTATTTTTTTTTCTAAAAGAACACATTTAGAAAAATGCATATGTGTAAGGTTTGTTCAGTTGTTTATTGAAAGTCTTCCTATACGGACAAATTTTAAAGTGCGAAGTCAGAGTTCTGTATCAACGCTTTTAAAACTAAAATGAGGAATTTAACTTCAGAACAAGTGGCTGCTATAGTTGCTTTAATCGAAGATGGACGATCTCAAGCATACGTTGCTAATTTGATGAACATCAATCAGTCAAGTGTTTCTAGAGCCGTAGCCAGATATAGGGAAACAGGCAATTACAGTAGAAGACCTGTACCAGGTCGTCCAAGATGTTCTACTCGCCAAGATGACCGCTATTTACTACTACAAGCATTACGTCGAAGACATGTAACTGCGAGACAATTGCAGAACGACTTGGCTAGAGTCAGAAATACTCGTGTGAGTACTCAAACTATTCGGAATAGGTTACGACAGAGTGGATTAAGAGCTAGAGTAGCTGCGACAGCCCCTCGTCTCACTAGGAACCACCGAGTGGCTCGCTTAAGGTTTGCCAGAGAACATGTAAATTGGAACATTAATGACTGGGCTAATATACTCTTCACAGATGAGTCAAGATTTGGTCTTTACACCTCAGATAGGCGTATATCAGTGTACAGACAAGACGGTGAGCGCTATTCACAGTGTAATATCAGACCTAGACCTAATTTCGCTGGTGGCTCTATTATGGTTTGGGGAGGCATCTGTTTAACAGGTCGTACAGAGTTAGTACCAGTAGACAGACGTACACTGACTGCCCACAGGTATATAACGGACATTTTAGAAGAACATGTAGTACCATATGCGCCAATTATAGGAAACGAATTCATGTTAATGCACGATAATGCACGACTGCATGTTGCAATAATCGTCCAGGAATACCTTAACGATGTTGGTATTCCAGTTTTAGATTGGCCTGCGGTAAGTCCGGACATGAACCCTATCGAGCACGTATGGGACCTCCTTCACAGACGGATACGAACCCAAAATGTTGCCCCAGCAGACCTGCATGGACTAGAAAATGCTCTCCGTGACGAGTGGGAGAATTTGGATCAGGCTTATATACGGAGGTTAATCGAATCTCTGCCAAACCGTATGCGAGCGGTCATAAGAGCCAGAGGTGGCAATACTCAGTATTAAAAGCTACTGTTATGACATTTTTCTTTCCAAAATTATAATTTCTTGTTTTAATAAAAATCTCAAGTATGAGTTCTTGTTTTTGTTTGGCCTGTATTTTATTTAAACAATCATAGAAATTATATCTTAGAGCGCATTAAGGAATATTTACAACTTTATGCTACGAACAAAGATTATGCGATACTTTTATGATTCAAAACTAAATTATGCGATACTTTTTTGGCGGTGTGTAATATACTTACTTGAAACATGTTTAATGAAAATGTTGTTCTATTCTCTAATCCAAATACATCGAATGTCCAAATATTTCCTCTTCTCAATTAACTCTGATTAGCGAGGTCGTATTGTAGTAAACAAATAATAATTTAAAAACTAGCATTAGAAACCGAACTTTTGTCCAGCATTTTGCCTATAAACCTGAGTGCCACATATGATTATTTTTAAACCAGCTTCGGTATGGGATCGAGTGCAGCTCCACAATAGCTTTCTACTTTCTGAAACGACCTGTATATGATTTTTCCAAAAATAATGGCACTTAAATGTTAAATGAAATAGTATTTGCCAACATTTCCAAATTTTTAGTTAGTAAAGCACCTTAGGAAATAATTTGTTCAGTTAATTAGGAATTTCTCGGTTAATCGAGTAGTACTTTTCATAATTTAGTAACACATAGATTAGGCTCTATATACTGATCCATTTTTATTGTTGCTTCAATAAAAGTAATGCTTTCTGCTTCAGTTGATGCTGGATTTGCCTTGTACGCTGTAATATTGTTATCATCACATTGTTATACCGAAAGTGTACGTACGTACTTCTTACATGTGTTTGAATGAAATGGGTTTGCTTTATCTTCATCATTAAAAGTTCCTTGATCTTTGTTGATTTTCGTTATTTGATGTTAGAGATTCGTAGTAATTAGTAGTTGTAACAAGCAAGTTGTAACACTGGAACACTGGATCCCCTAAAGGACAGCCTAATTAACCATTATAACCACATAAGTATTTATAACTGTCGGCATTTATAAGTTATGTCACAATATTAATTTTCAACAAGAAACCTAGGTACAAAATTGTCAAAGGCTTAGTCTTTCCCCACTGACTCCTTGAAAGTAATATTCATATTGTCGAATATTCAGGTAGTAGCAATAAATAACGATGTTATACCTCATCAAAATTAATTAAGTTTATTCACGAATCATAGAAGAATAATAATTGCTTTCTATTCAATACATGTGAATAAAGGATTTCACCAATGATAACTTTAGGATGTACTATCAACGTTAAAACTGTGAACTTTATACTTCTACTAGAAAAAACTTATTTTCGTTATATATTCCCTACATTGACATGTCAAAGATCAAAACAAATCTAGAAGTTTCAAGTTGATCTTTAAAATCGTTTCTTGTTTATTTGCTTGATGGGAATAGAAAATCAACTACCATAGCAACTTGTGTAATTTAACATTTATTTTGCGAAAATTACTGCATAGTTCAAATTTACATACAATACTATAGCACTCTAAGGATTAACAGCCCGGTACATTCTCCGGGAAATCACAAACATTTTCCTCAGGATTGAAGGCCGTTCCGTTACCGCACTGCATCAACATGGGGATACCGTTGGCGCATTCATAATAAAGTGTGCAATCGGTCTCGTGAGGGAAGAAAGATGGGAATTCTTCATCAACCGGACAGTTAACGGCTGAAATATTAAGAAAAGTATTATACAGTATTCATATTCATAATAACCACTAAAATAATAGCAAATGAAAATATAATAAACACTTGGCAATAGAATTTTTCCCAATATACTTGTAAGAAACTTACCAAAAACGTATGCCAAAGTAGCAAACAAGCACAAGAAGATTATTGCTAGAAAATAGTAAATGATGTGTTCAGTTGATGTACATATAGTATAACTGTTTCAATAGCTTACCTTTATGCATTTTAAAAGCGTAACTTGAACACTTGCAAGTGAATAATAACAATGCGTAAAAGCAGGTACTTATATACCGTGAAATTATCAGATAAGCAATAATTACTATTATCTGATAAGTTTAGAAACATCCAGAACTAACGATGATATGAAAAAGCATCTCCTACCAAACTGTTTGATTTTGCGTATGGATGTTTACCTACATTATCGTTTCTTCTAACAGTATACATCAAAAGGTTCTGTATATTATCTAAACTAATACATGAATGAACATACATCTTTACAGTGCCAATGATATCGACACCCAAAGTGTCAGCACTTTTAAATTGGAAATTCCTTTTTTACTGCAAAACATTTCCTGTGAAATATAAGTTTTAGGAAGTATCGTCGCAACCATGAAACACGTGATCATTCAAATTTACAGCCAATAACTCTAAATTAATACAATAGTTTTTGTTTCCCAGTAACAGAGTTAGTGATGTGCAACAACATGTGGCTTAAAATTTAGCTTATACTTAGTAATAACTATATCAACAATGAACGATAAAACTGCTATCTGTACTATTTTGAATTTAAAAGAACGTATTCTTAAATATAACCACATTGCATATCCATGCCCATTACATATTTCTATTCGTTTCGAGGCATTCTACAATTTACTATGCCTTCGTCAATAAAACCTTTAACATTCGTTAAAATATAGAGGGTATGGAGACATCTTAACGGAACTCAGATAGAATAATGTATGCCATTAAAAATTGGGGAAACATAGAAAGTAGTCTATTTAAAATTAGAAACATTCGTTTTCGGTATAACCGGAAGTAATTCAGTGTTTTCCACACTTTTTGTTAATAGATTACTACTAAAAATATTCGAAACCAAATTTTCTTTGTTTTCTTTCATCTTATTGGATTGTTTTCATGAATTGCATACGTATTTATTTATTTTTATTGTAGTCTTGAATCTGCTTTACTTACTTGCTGTCTAGTGCCTTCCATTATTGAAAAGTTAGTTGAGCCACTGCAATTTTTGACATATACACGGATCGCTTGCCATTATTGTCCGTTTAGACTATTAATGTAATGTAATGTGAGGTGATACGTTTTTTCGTTTTAATATTGAAAATAAATAATCCATTTAAGATATTCATTGTTAATAGTAAATAAAAGATGTGTCTCTAATGAGTGATATAATATATTGCTATTTCACCGAATATAAATTAAAGAAGGTATTATTTTAAGCTACATGCTATTGCACATCACTAACTCTATTATTGGGAAATAAAAGAGAATGTTTTCTGTTTTCTGATAAAAGGGCTTATTCTTTAGATTTCAACATCATTAGCATTGTGATTAGATAATATGCGAAGCTTTTTGACAAATGAAGTCAAAAGAAATAAACCTACCAAATAATCTAAAAGTTTTTGGGAGATGCTTTTTCATATTGCCATTAATTTTGTAGGTTTCTGAGCTTATCAGATAAAAGTAATTATTAGTGAGTTATCTAACAATCTAACGGTATATGTATAAGTACTTGGTTTTGCGCTTCGTTACTATTCACTTGCAAGAGTTCAAGTTTCGTTTTCACAATGCATAAAGGTAAGCTATTGTAACAGTTAAACTCTATGTGCATCAAGTAAATACGTCATTTACTATTTTCTAGCGATAATCTTCTTGTGCTTATTTGCCACTTTGGCATACGTATTTGGTAAGTTTCTTACAAGTATATTTGGAAAAAGTCTGTTACAAAAGGTTTATTATATTTTATTTTGCTATTATTTTAGTGGTTATTAGGTATTCGAATGCTATATAATCCTTTTCCTAATATTGCAGCCGTTAACTGTCCGGTTGATGAAGAATTTCCATCTTTCTTCCCTCACGAGACCGACTGTACACTTTATTACGAATGCGCCAACGGAATCCCCATGTTAATGCAGTGCGGTAACGGTACGGCCTTCAATCCTGAGGAAAACGTTTGCGATTTCCCGGAGAATGTACCGGGCTGCTAATTCTTATACTTACACAGTATCGTATGTAAATTGATAACTTTCGCAAAATAAATTTTGCATTGCACAAAGTATTATTGTAGTTGATTTTCTATTCCCGCCATGAAAAGAAAATAACAAGGAAGAATTTTAAGGGTCAACTTGGAATTTCCACTTCAGAATTTTGCTGAGAACTAACTGATTAATTTATGTATTAATTTTTGTTCTTTATCTGTTGCTCTACTACCAGCGTATATTCTTATATTCTTTTTACTCATAAGAACAGTTCGAAACGCAGTGGAAGAGTCAAATGGAACGTTGTGCTGTGCTAGAAAGAATTTGCATCTATATGTGTGTATATCAAAGATCACACTGACATAATTGACTTTTGTTTGGTCGGTAGAAGACCCCAGACTCAATGCTGTTAAGGTAGTTTCATAACTCTAAAGTGAAAAGGAATAAATACGTATGCTGTTCATAAAAACGATTGTATAGGATGAGAGAAAACGGGGAAAGGGCTGCTAGCTGAATGTTAGAAAATTTGGTTTCAAAAATTTTTGCTAATATTGTGTCAATTTTATTATGTTTTTAATGACAGCATTCGCGATATTTGTGTATCAACCATGGAAGCCCAATGGAAGCCTTGGGCTTTATTGGCCTTAGGCTACGAGATCCTGTTTACTGATTCTACAACTTTGAAATCTCCATTATACTTTTGTCAGAAGTAAATTGGAATACGCTAGTCTTGTCGTATCCACTCTATCTGTACCTCCAGTTTTCCGTCGATCTAATATATCTATCATTTGAGTTGATGGTTCATTCCCGGAAAAAAAAATTGGGTTACGGCAGCTTCTTGGATCGCCATTCATTGGATTCACTTGGTAACAGAAGATAAAAATGTAGCACTGTGTGCAGGTTCTCTTTCTCCTGCCCGTATATTCGACCAATAAATTTAGTTACCTTTCGAGGGGTTATTCCACTATATTTTTTAAACCACGCTGTCCTTTAAAGTGTTCTAGCTTAATGATTGCGTTTGCTTCTAGCGCCCATTGTTGTAGGTCCTCATCATGCACTATGTCGCTTTGTCATCGCTGCCGAAAATTTGCATAATACGTGTTTATTTTTCCGTATCGGTTCCACTCTTTTATACAAACGTTTTCTATCTACATAATTGCCGAACCGATATTACTTTCCTGAACTTTCTTTGAGCAGAACTAAACGATCGTCGGTATGATTATAGAGCAGTCCAGTACTCAATTGCTATATTTAACCATTAGTTTTTTCTATAATTATTACTTTTATTATCAGTTCTGTAAGTACAATATTCGTCTGCATGTTTCAAAGATAACAAAAGCGAGATAGTACGTCACAAACGTATAATAATTGTACTAGTTTTATTATTATTATTAATCTATATTAATTGTTCACGAAAAACAAAATTTCACGTAATTTTGAAGGGTGCTTTGGGTATGGTAATTGTTTTCTTGCTCTTCTATGGATGGTTAGTTGACTTTCCCAGATTATTTGGTAAATTTTCCACGTAATCACCATAGCAAGTAACATAAATAAAAATCAATCATGTTTTTCAAAGCATTACAAAATAATTAAAGAAATGAAATGTTAGCTGATAGACAGAAATGTTGTAAATATTAAATTAATCTGTAGGATAACAAAGTAAAATAAATTGAAAGTAGACGAATTCAAATAAATAATAAATTATAAACAGTTTCACCAAATTAAATTACAAATAAACATTCAAATTCATCAAATTAATTGTAGTGTCTAAAAAACGTAACATATCCCAATTTATCTTCAAAATATTCAAATAACTGAAATAGAGAAAATACAACCGAGGAAAATTGTAAATTGAAAATTATAAAATTTAGTCGATAATGTCAAATAGACATCATCTAAACCTCAACTTATAAAGATAGACGCAAATATCTTAGAATAATTGTCAACATTTTCACTGTACAGGTGTGTGTGAACTACGAATGTTCCATTCGTAATTTCGGCTATCAATCGCCGACATGTTTCTGCACAATAGAAAAAGAATTCGCGAAAGTGCAATTTACGGCTTATAAAACTAAATCAACCTTCACATGTTTATAAATATATACCGATGATCTAAAATCATTTATGAAACCCACTGGACATAATCTATATACTTGTATTTTAATTTGTGTTAATAATCGGTGGAAATACGAAAATCCCTTCGGAATTATTATTTATTATATGGTACCACAATTTAGATCTTGCTACTTACACCCTGTACAAAAAAAATACTTGCTTTGATAATTAAGCAAACGTTGATAATTAATTTGCTTCCTAATTTAAGATGTAAATGTCGGAAGTATACCTGACGTCATATTCAGTTGAATTGCTCTCATAAATTAGTATTCCACTTGACGCACATAATTTGCTTTTAATTTACTTTTAGATTTAGATTTTAATAACATTTCCTGCTATTGAGATGTGTGCATCTGCTTATCTAAAAGTAGGCTTATCTGACGTTTGTTTTGCAAACTACTGTTTTTGTTTGCAGTATATTCATTATCTCAGTAATCAAAGTGCTCAACTTTAAGGATGTATTCTAGGAAGTAAGGTTCGTCAGTTTTCAAGTCAGTATTTTTTTAAGAAAATAAGAAAATACGAAATTATTATTATAAAATTAGATTTTAATAACATTTCCTGTTATTGGGATGTGTGCATCTGCTTATCTAAAAGTAGGCTTATCTGAAGTTTATCTTGCAAACTATTGTTTTTATTTTCAGTATATTCATTATCTCAGTAATCAAAATATTCAGCTTTAGGGATGTATTCTAGGCAGTGAGGTTTGTCAGTTTTCAAATTAGTATTTTTTTAGGAAAATAAGGAAATACGAAAGTGGATTTTTAACATTAAAAAATCAATCCTAAGCACTAAAGCGATCAATTATTTAATTGGTGTTACATTAGGTGGCTTAGCCATAACGGAAATAAATTTTAATTGCAATCATCCTTTTTTTAATTCGATAGTTTTAAGGTTAATAGTAACACCAAGGATCAAGTACAACGTAACTCCTATAATCTGAACACGGCGGCAATTTCAACATCTAAACGAGCCCTACTTAAAATTCTAATTTCTTTAATAAGTCTAAAATTTGCATAATCCAGACAATATTGATAAAAACAATTTATTTAAATATTTTCTGGAAAATAATTTAATTTAAATTTAAATTTAAAAATAACACAATAAAGAAACAATCCGCTTCTTAAAAGCAAATACTTTTATGTGTTGTAATGTTCTACTTTTAGGGCTCACTGACTGATACTGACATCAAAAATATCAAACAGCCAAATAAAAAAATAAGATGAAGCTCATTCAAAATATTTTTCATTTTATAGACATAATCAGAAACATGTCGGAATGCACACTATGGCGTGACGAAAAATCAACTACGTGCATCAACCTTCCTGTCCCTGAAGCAAATATCTCTGAAGATCCCATAAAAATGGTGTACTGCAAAAAGGTTAATTTGGATTATTGTACTCTTGATATATTTGACACATAAAAGACCTTTGATAATATGTCGATTTACGTCGTGGCGGCTAAAATTTAGGTATACGGGATTGCTACAAATGTATCTTAGATAGGAGTTCTGTACTTAAGATAGGAACAGCGTAGCCCTTTCTAAACCTTGTTATAAGGAACATACCTTAGTATCCTAAGATTCATGATAGTGTAATATATATAAGTGGAAATTATTATACATAAATTAGGCTCTGTATATTGATCCACTTTTATTATTGCTTCAATAAAAGTAATGTTTCCTGCTTCAGTTGATGCTGGATTTGCCTTGCACACCGTAGTATTGTTATCATCACATTTTTATATCAAAGGTGGACGTACGTACTTTTTATATGTGTTTGAATGAAGTGGGTTTGCTCTAATTTCATCATTAAAAATTCCTTGTTCTTCTTTGATTTTCGTTGATGTTAGAGCTTCGTAGCAATTAGTAGTTGTAACAAACAAGTTGTAACACTGGATACTATTCCACATATCCCCTGAAGAACAGCCTAATTGACCATTTAGCACCCTATAAGCATTTATAACTGCCGGCAATATATTTATAAGTTATGCCACAATATTCATTTTCACCCAGAAACCTAGGTACAAATTTGTTAATGGCTTAGTCTTTCCCCACTGACTCCTTGAAATTAATATTCATAATGTCGAATATGAATATTATATTTTATAGCTACTACCTGAATAGGTAGTAGCTATAAATAACTAGATGTAATAACTCATTAAAATTAATTAAGTTTATTCAGGAAATGTTTTCTATCCAATATGTTTGAATGAAGGATTTCACCCATGATATCTTTAGGATGTAGGATAAGAAATCGGTATGTGGGTGTATATATATTAAGAAAGAGATGTAAAGAGACACTAAGAAAAACGTCGTGGTATAAAACCGTAGTATTATTTATAACATAAGGTGCAAATGTTATAACAGTGGCGACGAGAATTGAATATTTAACATTAAAAGCATAGTAAATCAAAAGTAAATTAAAAATGTCCATTGGAAAAATACAAGAATTTTAAATCAACGAGAAGGATTGGTGTACGCATGTAGCACGTCTGGAACAGTATTTCAAAGCTAATGGCGTAAAGGATGATCTTAAAGTAGCAACATTAATTACGGCTACTGGTCGCGAAGCTTTCGAGTTGATGTGTAACCTGTGTGACCCAGAAAAACCAGAAGACAAAACTTTTAATCAATTAGTGGAATTAATGGGGAATCATATGAAACCTAGTCCATCGGAGATAGCTGAGCGATATAAATTTAGACAAAGGAGGCAGTTACCCGAAGAATCCATAGCTAGTTATATGGTCAATTAAAAAAAATAGCGAGAACATGCAAATTTGGAAGTACCTTAGAGGAAAACTTAAGAGATCAATTGGTTTTCGGACTGAAAAACGAAGCTATACGGCAGTGTCTGTTTTCGGAAAAGGATTTAAATTACAAAAAAGGCATGGAAATCACAATTACCATGGAAGCCGCAGGAATTAATTCGGAATTAGTTGAAGGTATGAAGATACATAAAATTTATTCAACCAAAAATTCTTAGGAAGGTCAAAGTCAAGGGCAATCGTCATCTACTTCAAATATTCGTCGGACACAGAAAAACAGCTATCGTCATTGCGGGGAAAAGAATCACGAGGAAAAAGATTGATATTTTAGGAATTCTAAGTGTTATAGATGTAAAAATTTGGGACATGTGAGTAAAAATTGTGCAAATAAATTTAAAAAAGATTTAAAATTCAATAAATATGTTGATACTTGTAATGAATCGGAAATCGAGGACAATTTCGAGCAAAATTTGTTTCATTTGCATGGTAGAAATGAGAAACCAATAAAAATTGAAGTTTATGTAAATAATATTAGGCTAGAAATGGAAATCGACACCGGTTCTGCTATATCTGTAATTTCGGAAAAAGTTTATCGTTGCAATTTTGAAAGTATGACATTACATGTTTCAAATTTGTATTTAAAATCATATAATGGAAATTGTATACCAATATTAGGATTTATCAAAGTAAATGTTAAATGCAAAGATTCATATCAAGACGGTATGTTCCTTTATGTTGTTAAAGGAGGTGGTCCACCATTAATAGGCAGAGAGTGGATAAGGTCACTAGGCATTTCTGTTGATACTTTGTTTAATTTGAATTTAAATAATAGAAGAGAAGAACGGAAAAATTAGAATTTGCGGAGATTTTAAGGTTACATTAAATCCAAAATTAAACATTGATAGATACCCGGTAGCCAGAATTGGTGATTTATTGTCAAATACGCAAGGTTCACGATATTTTACAAAAATTGATTTATCTCAAGCGCATAATAAAATTGAATTAGACGAAGAATCAAAGCAACTAGTAACCATTAATACCCATAAAGGTTTATTTAGATACAATAGGCTCCCGTATGGAGTAGCTTCTAGCCCCGGGTTATTCCAAAAAATAATGGAAGGCATTTTTGGTAATATTAAGAATGTAATACTGTTCTGGGATGATATTTTAGTGCATTCAAATACACATTAATGTTGATCACATTAATGCTTTGAATCAAGTTTTTGAAAAGTTACGTAATTAAGGAATAAGAATTCAATTAAGTAAATGTAATTTTGGTGAGTCTAAAATTAGTTATATAGGTTATGTTATAGACAGTAAGGGATTTCATGTTCCACCAGAAAAACTAAATGCAATTAAAAATGACAAAGTTCCTAGTAATATTACTGAACTTAAAACTTTTTTAGCCCTTATTAATTATTATGCGAAATTCATTAAAGATATTGATACTAAATTAAGTCCTTTATACGAATTACTCAAACAGAATGTACATTTTAAATGGACAAGTAAGCAACAAATAGCGTTTGATACTATTAAAAATGAATTTCTTAATTCGGGTGTTCCGGTACATTTTGATCCTAACTTACCACTATCGTTAGCATGCAACGCTAGTCCTTATGGAATAGGAGTAGTTTTAGCTCATGAATTTCCTAAGGGGGAGTTGAGACCCATCGCTTTCGCATCGCGCACACTTAATGCCGCAGAAAAACAATACAGTCAAATAGACAAGGAAGCTTTAGCAATAATTTTCGGTGTTAAAAAGTTTAATCAATATCTCTATGGCAGATTTTTTACCTTAATAACAGACCATAAACCATTACAAGCTATTTTTGGTGATAAAAAGGGAATACCGAATTTTGCTGCTAGTAGACTTCAAAGATGGAGCGTAATTTTATCAACTTATCAATATAAAATCAAATATGTTGAATCCGGTAAAAATTATGTAGTTGACGGATTATCGCGATTACCTGCTTCCTGCACGGGTAATATTACGGACGACGGTTTGAATCATTTTTGTTATATTAAAGAGAGCTTACCCATAAAGAGTAAATTAGTGGCACGAGAAACAAAACTGGATCCTATTTTAAGTCAGGTTTTTAGATATTGCTTACATGGCTGGCCAGTATCTAAACAACACTTAAGTGAAGATTTAAAAATATATTACGCTAGACGAGAACAATTATATATAAGCTCAGGTTGTATTCTCTGGGGTTACCGGTTAGTCATACCTAAAGCATTACAAAAAATAGTTTTGCAAGAAATTTATTCTACTCATTTAGGCATAAGCAAGTGTAAGTCGATTGCTCGATCTTATGTCTATTGGCCGCACATAGATAGCAATATTGAAGAACTTTGTAGTAATTGCCAAATCTGTATTTATATGCGTAATAATCCTGGTAAAACTTGCATTGTTCCTTGGCCTCTTACTAAGAAGCCATGGTCCAGATTGCATATTGATTTTTTAGGTCCTCTAAATAATTTAAAATACTTTGTTATATAAGATTCCTATACTAAATAGCTTGTAGTGTTTAATTAATTAAGTGAATTTGAGAATTTTCTGCAAAACAACGGTGTTCAACACTTATTTTCTCCTCTTTATCACCCGTCTAGTAATGGTGCTGCAGAAAATGCAGTGAAAATTTTAAAAACAGCTTTGAAAAAAGCTCAGTATTTGAAAACCGATGTGGACGTTTACCTTCAAAGATTCTTGTTTGATTATTGAAACAGCAACCAATCGACTACTGACGTGAGTTCTGCTAATTTAATGTTTAACAGAAAACTAAAAACTAGACTAGATTTGCTTATACCAAACATTGATAATGATCTTTCGCGTAAAACTGAAAGAGAAATTATAACTTATGGTGGTAAAGTAACTCATTTTAAGCCTGGAGAAAAAGTTATTGTTAAAGGTTTTAGTAAACCCGCTAGTTCAGTGTAGATTGAGGGTGCTCTTGCAACTAAGGTAGGTTCTGTTATGTATGATGTTCGAATAGGGGAAAACAAAACAGTAAGATGGCATTCCGATCAGATTCAACCGAAACTGACGAAACCTCGTTATTCTTTGTTTGCACCTACTCATACAGCTGATGATTTAAATAAAGACATCGATACTCAGCAAGTTAAAACGGTCACTGCTCATATAACTGATAATTTAAGTAAAGACGTCGATACTCAACAAGTTGAAACACTTACTAATGTGAGTACTGATACAGCGGAATCTAGATATAATTTTAGACCTAGAAATAAGTAGGTAGTTCTTTTTTGTTTGTAATAATTATTTATTTAATAAGGGTGGAGGTGTTATATATATATATTCAGCCATCTCAAGCCATCAAGCCATAACACATCAAGTTATAACACTATCAACATTAAAACTGTGAACTTTATACTTCTACTAGAAAAAAAATATTTTCGTGTATATTCCCTACATTGACATGTCAAAGATCAAAACAAATCTAGAAGTTTCAAGTTGATCTTTAGAATCGTTTCTTTTTTACTTGCTTGATGGGAATAGGAAATCAACTACCATAGTAACTTGTATAATTTAACCTTTATTTTGCGAAAATTACTGCATAGTTCAAATTTACATACAATACTGTGGCACTATAAGGATTAACAGCCCGGTACATTCTCCGGGAAATCGCAAACGTTTTCCTCGGGATTGAAGGCCGTTCCGTTACCGCACTGCATCAATATGGGGATACCGTTGTCGCATTCATAATAAAGTGTGCAATCGGTCTCGTGAGGGAAGAAAGATGGGAATTCTTCACCAATCGGACAGTTAACGGCTGAAATATTAAGAAAAGTATTATACAGTATTCAATAACCACTAAAATAATAGCAAATGAAAATATAATAAACAGTTTGTAATAGAATTTTTCCCAATATATTTGTAAGAAACTTACCGAAAACGTATGCCAAAGTGGCAAATAAGCACAAGAAAATTATTGCTAGAAAATAGTAAATGATGTATTTGTCAGATAACAGATTAATAATTGCTTTTATCTGATAAGCTCATACACCTACAAAATTAACAGCAATGTGAAAAAGCATCTCCAGTCTCGTAGATTAGGCACTAGATTGGACTTTAATGAATGTTGAGGTTTTATTCAGAAAGGAATGAAAACTCAATAACTGAGAAAGTGCTTGTTACGTAATCGTTCCCAGTTTACGGCTAACCAACGGTTTGGTCCTCACATCCTACATAAAAATATAATTGATGTATAATTCTGCATTGGATGCATAATTTTCATATAAGTCAGCAACACCAGGCAGAGCTGTTAGAGACACGCAGGCATTTATACAGGATGGTTGCACATTACCCTCAGAATAGCTTTCTAAGCTGCTTAAGACGACGCAAAACTGTATACATACCTAAACGTACTCGTAAATAAAACTCGTATGTAAATAAATATAAATACGAAAGCCGCAATTTTTGTGTACATAATTTTGCCTACAATTGTTCGTCGTCTCTCCTATTAGAATTCGTCTACCACGATTTTCAAATAAAAAATGCTATACGAAACACCTTGTTTGACAGGAATAACATTTAATCGATAGTTAAATGTCATTTTGTTCTGAAAATTATTTCTGCTTTTACTGACGCACGTGTAGGATCTGCCAATAAATATAGAAGTTAAATGCTCCATTATATTTCAATTGACGTATATTATCATTATCACTCATTTAATGTATATTATCGAACCTACCACGGGTGTATTTCTGTATATCAATAGACTTTATCGTTAAAAATTTTGTATGTTGTAGTTAATCTTCTTTGATTTTATTTTTCTAATTAATAAATTGAAAGGTATATGTTTTCTATGTATAACAGAACAGTTTTACGTTTAATGATAGGAAATAATGTACTGTAAAAACTGACATCGTTTACATTTATTGGCAAATTTACAATAATTTCAAAATATCAAAATATTACCACGGCTTCATTTTATAAAAGAAATATCTCATATTTTATGGTTATAATTAATAAGATGAGAATGAGAAAATAAGGAATTTGCCTTCTGTATATCAAAACACACGAAATTTAGGCTATATATTTCACGACCGCACGCATAGCTTTCACAGCACGCAGGCTTTCACGACCACAATCCATAGTAGAAATATCTTTCAGCTATTGTCACGTACTTCATGTTTGACTTGACGGTTCGCTAATCACTCTATCAGTTTCCTTAGAAGATTCCTAGAGACTGGTGTTGTTGCCTTTTGCTCCCCATTTTTGGTTCGCTTTGCTAATTCATAACCGTTCCACTTCGATGAATCGCGATTCGTCTTCGCGATTGAAGTTGTTGTAGTAGAGTTGTAGTAATCCTGGCTAATACCTTAACGTCGCTCAAGGTTTTGCGGTGATCCCCTTGTTGATACAAGTGTGCGACTGCTGCAGATTTTTCGATGTGCCTAAAGCGTGCGTTTCTCTCATGTTGCTTCGATCTGCATTGAAAACTACCTTCTGTTAGACTGATGTAGCTTTTTCCATATTGGCATTTCAATTCTTACATGTCTTTTGGTTGTAGTTTCGGTAACACGTCTTTGTTGTCAGAGAGTGGCTGGTCGATTTTGGTCATCGTGTTGAATTGTGTGGTTGCACGCTGGTACCGATCTGTGTAAGTCTTCTTACGGTATACAGTACTTCTACGGCTCCACCAGGATATCTGGGAATGGTAAGATACCGTCCTCTTCGATTCTCATGGTGAAGTTAATGTTTGCGTGCTGTTTATTGATAAGCTATAGAAATTTCTTTTTTTATCTACCAGCGTCTAGGTTTCATCCTCTTAAATTCAATGGCTTCTCGCTCGAACGCTACCGAATGATCGTTCGGTCACCGGTTGATGATGAAGACCATTCGTGTCCTCGAAATGGCCATCCGGACTAACTAATAATTATTATATGACTATATAATAAATTAAACTTGTGTGATGCGTAGGATGCCGACGCTTATGTGTTGTTTGTCAATAGAATTTATGTTAATGTAAAACCAGCATGGATTTGTATTAGGTCGATTAACTACAACGAATCTTCTAAATGTTACTCAATATATTTCTGCATCATTGGATCAACGTAAACAAGTTTATATTGTATATATTGATTTTACTAAAGCCTTTGACACTATAGATCATATTGTCCTTCTAACTAATTTAGATGCCATTGGATTCTGCCCAGCGCTTCTTAGAATTGTGTCTTCCTATCTTACGAATAGAGTGGGTTACGCGTTTTATAATGGCATTACATAGCGTGCATTCAATACATATTCTAGCGTGCCACAAAGTTCAAATCTCGAGTCATTGCTTTATATATTCATAAATGATCGTTTTAACAAACTACACTGCGAACTTTTGGCGTATACAGACTTAAAGATTTATAATGTCACAACTGATAATGTTGATTGTATTAACCCTCATATCAACCTTAATATCATTGATGAACTGTGTACTCCAAATATAATATCTCTGATGATCTCTTGATGCCCGTCTGAAGTTTTCTGATCATATTTCTGAGATATGTTTGTCAGACCCCCGATCGCTTGGGTTTGTCACAAGATCATCAGCCGTAGCTTTAATAATCTCCTACCAATTAAAATTTTGTAGTTCTCTTTAATTCAAAGCAAACTGAAGAATGCCTGTTTAGTTTAGTATCCATTGATTGAGAAGGTCCAAAAACGAATTCTAAAATATTTAACATTTAGAGTAGCTGACTATTTTTACTAAATTTACTCAATGGAAAATTGATGCATCGTGCGTGCTTTCGTAATTTAGCTTTAATGTACCTTCACGTCACACTTTCCTTAAATGTTCCAAGAATCAGGACAAACAATTTACTTAGATTGCCTGTATATCACATATCTAGAAATATTAATATCCATTGTAATGATCTTTTTTTAAACTTAGCTATTGAACGTTTTCGGTATTTATCTTTTCCACAACTTCTTTGTATATAGTTTGGACTAGTTGTTTGACCTGATTATTATCAGTGATAGTTATTTAACGTATATTCGCCGTTCAATAAACAAAATCAGAGATTCCTCCTTAGAGATGGGACATTGTTGTACTACCAAATGAAGCTATTTTACCCCGTCTGCAGGATTTGAAGAGACTAATCTTTAAGGTGGCAAATTTCAAACTAACAATATTTTTAACTATTATTAGTTTTTCCAATACATCCGAAACCGTAAAGGCAGCTATAAAAAGAATATGAAAATATCAGAAATATATTTGATATTTGCCTACGCATAGTTGTCAATTTTCATTACATTATAAGCCATTATACATTGGCGCCTGTTGCTTTATTAGTGGATTATTAATTACGTCCCTAGAGACATAAGGTTTCATCAGATCAAGCTGCCTTTGGAAATATTTATATCTCTAGCCCTGTATGGATAATTCACATCGAAATCATATTCGTCCGTATCAGTATTTTTACTCTTCGTTTCTTCGCCTCGCGTTTCCGTCTCGGTAAACTCACTTAATGTTCTTTATTTATACAGCTATGTATTAGGCCCCCCAATTTTTCTTCGGATGCGTAAAAATTGTTGTTTTATTAATATTTTCATTATTTTATTGGTCCATCCATGGTTTTTAATAGGGATCTTATACGTTTTGGATTTGAGGCATACATCGCTGGAAATTGAGCTTCATTCGTTGAGGATTTATTGGCGAAGCTGTTCTTTTGAGCAAGACTGATATTTTTCAATGTTTTTCTTCAGAATATGTCATAAACTTTCTATTGATAATGAGTCAAGGGACTGTGTCAGCCAGTTCAACAATCGCACTCCGTGAACTACTGCATTGTCGCCCTTGCACGGTGACAAGGAGCGTTATTTTGTTGATAAAAATATCCAACATTCTCATCTTCAAACAATCTTAGTACGGATGGCTCCAGAACTTCCTGTAGCATCTCAGTGTAACGGTTGCTATTCATGCGCTCTTCGCAAAGAAAGATCTGGCTAACGCCTGATGCCAACATGCATCCCCATAGCATGTTGCTACCGCCACCATGTTTTACCATTGGTACGATACATTGCGGGAGATATTCTTTTCCAAGCCTTGGCCGTACAAATTGGACTCCGGTCGTCTGAAAAGCTGCAATAAAAAAAATTATAAAATTACGCTTGATGCAATAGACAACTACAAAAGAAGCACACCTTGATGATTTGTCAGAAAAGATTACACGCGACTATTTTTTCTATGTCCAATGCAAGTACTTTTTGGCCCATTCCCAACGCTTTTTTCGATGAGTTGGAGTTAAGTAGGGCTTCTTTCGCGCTATACGTCCATGTAAATTAGCTACCTTCAGTCGCCTTCTTTCCGCACTTGGGGTTCTCCATGTCGCATCTACAGCTCACTACTTAATTCGTGTAAAGCCATTCGGTCTAAAAGACGATTTGTTCTTGCCGTGGTTCACCGTTTTCTTCTTGATTTAGGTCTATGTTTATAATCTCCGGTTTCTTTATAATGTTTAAAAGTGATCTGAACCGCACATTGCGAACACTTCTTTTTTTTTAATTTCACTTTGCGTTAAGCCTTGCATACTAAGTAATACAATTTGGCCGCGTTCTGCCATGGTTAGTTCGCGTCGTTTAGGCATAATTGCAATGGTCCATTACTCAGTAACTTACCCGAATTACCCGAAATGAGCAAGGATTTTATAATACTTTTGAAGTGCCTAATACATATTCACATAACTGTAATTAATCAGAAATATAAGAATGTGGACATGAACGATATCAAATATTTCGTACTTGTACCGATATTCTCACATCATGTTTATTTATAATTACCCATGTAAAAATATAAAGTGCCCGCAGGGATACGAATGACACGGATAGTAGACATGCGAATACGTTCCGAAAACATGCGGATATGGTTCTAATCCGGATATGTGCAGAATTCTCATGTAAAAGAATGAAATATAATGAAAATAAATGTGAAATATAACGAACCTAATATAGCTAGTGATTTAGCCCATAACAAAGAGAACTACTAGTCCTTTACCAAAAGAAATGATAATTATATACTAGTCCATGCTATAAAGGAGGCGCTACTGCATAAGATCTAATAGTGAGATGTCAAATATTATATGGAAAGTAGTTTACAAATGAACTAATTTGTGAGATACCATTTGCACTAATATTTTTACTACCATCAATAACAAATCTTAACCATGTATTCAAATCATCACATAAGTCGGTCAAATCCATATCAGAGAATACCACATTGATAATGTCAAAACAAACCTAAAGGTTCGAAGAGTTGACCTTTGAAATCGATTTTTTACTTGCATCGTGCGAATAAAGAATACTACGATATTATAATAACTTGTTCAATACAAAATTTATTTTGCGAAAATTATCGCATCATGCAAATTTACATAAAATACTATACAGCTATAAGAATTAACAACCCGGTACATTCTCCGGGAAATCGCAAACATTTTCTTCAGGATTGAAGGCCGTTCCATTACCGCATTGCATTAACATGGGGATTCCGTTGGCGCATTCGTAATAAAGTGTGCAATCGGTCTCGTGGGGAAAGAACGACGGGAATTCTTCATCGACCGGACAATTAACGGCTGAAATATTAAGAAAAGTATTATACAGTATTCATATTCCTAATAACCACTAAAGTAATAGCAAATGAAAATGTAATAAACAGTTTGTAATAGAAATTTTTCCAATATACTTGTAAGAAACTTACCGAAAACGTATGCCAAAGTGGCAAATAAGCACAAGAAGATTATTGCTAGAAAATAGTAAATGATATATTTAGTTGATGTACGTATAAACTTTACAATAGCTTACCTTTATGCATTGTAAAAATATAACTTGAACTCTTCCAAGTGAATGATATCGAAACGTAATATCGAGTGCTTATATACCGTGAGGTTATCAGATAGCAATAATTATTAAGGTTGATTCTACAGAAGCAACAAAGATAATTTTTAGAAGTATTTCTATTGAACTCATTAAAAATTCTCAAGCAGATCATGTTTGCAAATGCAAGATAAATACGTTTTGAAATATTTAAAGTGTGTAATGTACTATCATTACTTTGTAAAATTCCATATAGAAGATATACAGAAATGTGAGATGTATCTTGCAAGATACTGTAGCTAGAAAAGATGCAGATGTTATTCCTCCCTTGACATATGTGTATTGTGTATTGTACTTTTTCACGAAAGAAAAAAAGAAAAGAGAAGATTCGCTGACCCAATAATCTCGAGTCTTACCAGGGTCAAGTGGCTGATTTTGCTGATAGATCCGGTACAATTCCAGGCCCCTATTCGCGTATGTCAATGCGCTTCGCCCTTTGTGAACAAGGGTGACAGTAACAAGGCTAAGGAACACTTTGCCCGTACTATTTGCGCTCTAAACGCTTTTGAGACTATGGTAAGCTTTAAACTTACGTACCCTATTGGGGCATCGTTACACATGAAAAGATCAGCCCGACTAATTGTGAGGATATGTCTGCAATCCTCTACCTAAAGCCTGCTAACTTTTGGATGAAATCATAAGTTTAAGAAACAGTTTTTTTTTTCAATTTTTAATTTTTGAATATTAAGTTTTGGTACTATCAGGAATTCGGTTAAATTTCCGGTGTCACCGAAGCCAGCTTTCTTCTAACTTTTACCGTTCGAGAATTATATCAAAATAATTAAAAATTAATCAAGTTTCGTGAGGATCTTTCACCTCTTCAAAGTAAATTTCTCTCGATAAAAAAATATTCCTCTTGCTTATCTGAAAATACTCTACGTCACTTCCAGATTTTATCCGATTGTGAATTTGACCCCTTGGAGAGCTTTTCTTGCGAGTCTTTCAATATTGAAATCTATAAAATCGTTTTTTGAATGTAACAACTAGATCTTTGCTATAATAACATGCAAAATGTGTAAACCAACAATATTTCTGTGACAACCAGAATTTGTTTACAACTGTACAACTGTTCAGTTGCTATCTGTAACGGTTGATACATTTGTGGAAGAATTAGCATTGGATGGATAAAAACGCTTGCAAAGAAACAAACAGATTTCTCAAAACACATTGCTTTTGTATCTTGTTGAATTGATAATACCCGTGGCACGCTCTACATTATGTTACTTACCACTTGTGTCGTACGCAAATCGAACACAAACTTTTACATTTATCGAAATCTTAAACAATTGCTTTATCTCATCAGACTCGTTCAGTTCAGAAAACTAGTTCAGTTTTCGTCATCATCCGTTTCGCAAAAGTAAAATTGGCTGACTCTAAGCAATTGCGAAAAAACTATTAAGAGTTACTACTTATATAGATGCGATTTGATGAAGATTCTCAAAGACAAGTATTCTCACGAACGGGAAAAATCTTTTAAAATTGTTGATCCTGAAGGTATAAAGTCAATATCCAACCTCTAGGAAGAACCGGAGTAGCAAGTAAAGCCATTCAACAAAAAAAGGTCAAGCTATGAAGCTAATGCTAATACTCTTCAAAGGATTCTAATTACTGCAGGCAGTGAAACCCATCTTTAAAATGTAATTCTTTCATAAAAAGAAGATTAATGTCATAGAGGGTTATAGATAAGAAAAGTACAGTAAAAACAATTAAGATTGCGTTTATTGTGTTATGATAATAGAAGGTATCTGTTTTTGGATAATTTTCAGTTACAGATTCGAAAGTGTCGTCTGATATTCTTTCAGCAGCTTAAAAGGGAAAATCACAAACAATAATGTTTTTGAACAGTAAATTGATAAAAAACCAAGGTCAAGATTTTACATGCTACCAGATGGACGAACTTATTGATATAAAATGTTAATGCTATAATACTTAAAATTACTTTGAAAATTAACTACTTTTATTCAATACTATTCACGACCAACTATGATATAGATCCCACATTCACAATATTTCTTAATCTTTCAATTTAACTTTACGATCAACTAGGTTTCTTTTCTTTAAGATCATAGTATTACATCCTAAAATGTGCTACTGGAGTTTGCGATCTAGCATCGAGCGAACTAACTTTAGCAAGCATTGGCAACAGTGGAAGAAACGTTTCCTCCTGGACTTGCCTACTTATTACAAACTAATGTTTGTATACGAAATTACGATAAAGACAAAATATAAAGTATTTTCTACGTGGTTACTGAAAAAAATTACATTAAGTAGACATTGAAACAGTATGGAACGACGGTGAATTGTATTACTGTTTCCCTGGGGCTATCATTGACTGATAGTATATTTGCGTAACAATGCCGAGGACGAATTCAGAGGTACTAGATGCTATATAAACCGCAGTACAATCCTGAAAAAAGTGTCAGAAAGTCTTAACTTCAACAGTTATTGCCAGAGCGCAATCGGCTGAACGTTACCCTTTATAGCAATAATAACAGCGATTTTATATGCTTTAACATATAAAAACTTCTCAGGATTCACGGCTGGAGCATGGCGAAAGTCGGTGGTCTGCTTTATATTGTTCTATATGTTAAGTGTTAAAATCGAAAACAAGGCAACAGTATTAACTCATATTTCTCCACTAATCACAATAAGTCGTTCCTACTGTATGCAGCGCTAAACCAGTATATTCACACGTTTAGCTATCTACTTTAAACTCACTTATGACCGAGATGACGCTCTAAAATAACTGCGAAATATTGGTGAAAGTGAAAAGAAATTTTTCTTTTGAAACTTTGGTCATCATCCCGATATTATTATTATTATTAACCAGGTAAAAATATTGAAAATATATGAAACTCGTCTGATGATTAGCGTTGAGGATTAATCCATTAATACACTTCTATGATACGCCCTCACAAGTTTAGTTTGCACCCTGACCATAACACTTTGTGTTAAATTCATATAGTTTTTGTTACAGCAACTACCTATCCCGTTGGATTAACTAACTGTGTTATAATTCTTATTATAAATTGTTCTTATTTAAAAAATACAAGGATTGCTTATTGGTCTTGTATAATGTTACCAAGCGTATCTTACTTTCCATTGATATATACTGCATGATTTTGAGAATTTAGGAGAATCAGGATTTCTCTAAACGCAAATTATTTCATTTGCTAACAATTATGGATTAATAATGGGAATTTACAGAAAACCTATGCGTATTATGCGACATCCGTCTCAGAGAGATCACGCTTAAAGCAAATTCGTAGTGTATCAATGCCGTGCTCTAATAGAATTTACTGTATTCAAAAACGCCATGTTACTATGGTCGTTATCTGTAATACAATAACTGTTACTTCATTATATCAATAAAAGATTTTACTCTATACATATGTATCTATATTAACTACGTTACAACATGGTCTTGTTTTGCGACGGATCATTTTGCTTCCTTCGTTCTACAAACAGGAGCCCATTGTAAAATGAGACCTTCTTAGGATCATACTCTTTGTAGTTATACTTAGTTCTTGATTATCTTATTTATATTAACTATATAGAATATGCAATTGAACCAAGCTAGAATCATATCATCTTACATTATATCAAATTATACCATATGTCTCAATAAGTCAACGACATATGTAGGTCAAGAATGGGTACTTTAACAAAAGAAAATCAATGAGAATGTGATCGTTAGTTATTCATCTCCAACCTCTTGCTAAACAAGTTTTTTTATCAATTTTGCGTTGTATCTAGAAGTTCATATGTAAATTGCGAAATGCAGTGAATATCATTGTGTTGTACATCAATTGGTAGAGGAATATCATTATTTTATGACTGTATTTACTTATGCGTTGTGTTTGTATTACAGTGCCGAAGAGGTTAATCGTCTGAAACAGTGCGGGTCTTGGGGCATGGCCTTGAGCATTTCACGATTAGTCAGAGCAATAATCGAGGATTCCAGAGAATGTTTTCCCATATCTACGCACATTAAGGTATGATATCCAGCAACAGAACATGCATTTTTATTCGTCTGTAAATACGTATATGTGTAGGCTCTACGTGTATATATAGTTCTAATTCATTAATTGTACACCATCAAATAAATGAATACGTGATGATCGCGTGAATCCAAAGTAGCAATAAACCTCTCCCAAGGATTAAGGTAAACAACTTAACGTTGTCTAACAATACCCTTAAATAGCAACTTCTTTGTCTGTATGCGTCATGTTGACATTTTTGTTTAGGGCAAAATACGAACGTATTTAGCAACCACTTACAATACGCGAATAGAATGGGATAACTTTTATTTTTCTGATGTAAAAGATTATCTAGAAGACAATTAAATATCGCTACAACGAAAATTTCACCTTTTGTTTGAATAAATTGCCTCATACCGCACATTACTTATAACCACTCCATTAACCGTTGCGTTACATTACGTTAAACATTTCTCACTAAAATTTCATTCATTACTACTACTTGAGTGGAACAGCGAAAACAAATTAACAAGACCAGATAAAATTTTATTTATAGAAAATAAAGTACTACTTGAAACTTTATAGTACTCGATTTTATTATTACTTGAATATTTCCGGTATATTATATAGTGTTCCGACTTTACATTTTTCGACTGAACAACGGAAAACGAATTTACAACGGAAACGAATTAGATAAAACTGACCTAGGCTTCTGGAGCTCGATTCTAAAGAGAAATCAATTTGTGAAATACTTATTTTTATATCTTTCTTAATGTGAGAAATATGTATACAGTGTTTTCTTAAAATGGGCAATTTTTAAAATCTCTTGTAACTTTTTTATTTGTGAAATTACTTGATTTATATAAAAATTATATTAAGGCGCCTTTTGATGCAGAATCCTATGCTCTATTTCTTTTCCCTTTTTATGAGATATTATCAAGACTTGTATTTTTTTATATGGAACACCCTATATATTTTTACACTATTGAAAAACATATAAAATTACCTTTAGAATGATATAGCAGACTTGATATTTTATTTAAACAATTTTTAAAATATTTGCTTTCATTCATTTCGCATTATTCTAAGATGTCTATGGATGGTAGTATGTAACCAAATAAAAGATTTCAATAAGCCAGAAAAAAATGTGATAATATTAAATATGACAAATAATAATTCAAACAAACTCACCTAGGGAAACCATTAATAGATCGTCTGATCCAACCCCATTGGTTTCTTTCCTTTGGGCAAGAATTAAAAGTCACACGTTTAAGCATTCTCCCAATTCAAAATAGTTTTGCAAGCGTTCGATTCTGTCTCCGCTCGAGTTGGTAAACTCGGTTCAGAATATAAGAGAACGGTGTAGATTATGTTTACAACAAAACGACGGACAATCGAACACTTGCTATAATTTATCATGTTTACACAATTTTTAGTAACAAAAGTATGTTCTATAAATGTTTCGTTTAAATAAGTCGGTAAGAATTTCAGAAACCAACTTATTTTAGTGCCAGTCATGACTAATTTCAAATTTTCAATACATTATGTAATTAATTTTAATTTTAATTTTTTATTATTTTTTGGTTTTTAATTTAATTTTTAATTTTTAATTTTAATTAATTTAATATATATAAATTCATTATTTTTACCGAATAAATATTCTCAAAAATAAAAAAGTCACAAAATATCACATTATAAGAAAACGCTCTGTCGCTCTGTCTCTCTATGTTCAAAAAGATATAAAAGTAGGGATTTCACCAATTGATTTCTTTTTATAATCGAGGTCTAGAAAGCTTAGTTCAGTTTTTGTCTAATTCCTTTAGCAATCTGAAGCATATTTTTAGTTAGATAGAAAGGTTTCTTTGAATTAAAAAAATATTGGGTTAAAGACATAATATTCTTCAATAGCAACAACGCATCCTGTTGTTGATCTAAAGACATACCACAATTTATTTCATACAATAATTTTCGCTGAAAGCGATATACAGGCTGGAAAACCGCGGTAATGTTTCAGAGTCGACATGTGAGTTCATTAGAAATCATAGTAACAACATTTACCTTAATCTAAAGTCTACTGAATTTTAAGATAATTGAGCGTTTAGTAAATTTTGATTTTCCGGCAAAAATTCAGATTTAAACATTAATTTTCTTATTTACGAGAGATTTTTTACGGAAGTTTAATGCATTTTCCTTTGTTATTTAGAGAAAAATATAAGTCTACACCTTACTTAACAAGCCAGAAAATTCTCAAGTTTGTGAAGATTTTTCTTTTCAAATAAAACAATTCGAATGTTAAAATCACAGCTTCGCCGTTTTATGCCTTTTGGAACAGGATGTCCGTTAGATAGTCATTAGTATTATAACGTAACCAGATATTGTGTTAGCAAAATCACTAAAAAGCCTAAAACTTATTTATTAGTGTTAGGTGTAAACTTAAGAAAGTAACAATAATTAATAAACAATTTTTTGTAATATCTTGCTCAAAACATTTTGTACTGCAACTCTACGCCTGTAAAAATTTAGGAAAAATATCAACAGTAGGTACATTTAGTGAGGCCTCCATTGGAAACGTTGACAGTTTCTACAATGGAGCAGAACATTGAGAAACTTTTTAATACGGCATATATTATTACTACCAATGGGGCGGTTTGTGCCGTACAGAACAAATCTTGTGCTCCCATCGTGATCCAATGAGAGAACAAACAGTACATGCGCATTTTTCGCGTACGATATACACTACGCCAAAAAAGTATCGCATAAACTAAAAAAGGGCATTTATAAACCAAGATATTTTTATACGTTCACAAAAAGTTTGCCTCGTGTATGTGAACTATAAAAACACTAACAAAATCATGGAACATAGCTTTTTTACTTCTTTTTTTTCTAAAAGAACACATTTAGAAAAATGCATATGTGTAAGGTTTGTTCAGTTGTTTATTGAAAGTCTTCCTATACGGACAAATTTTAAAGTGCGAAGTCAGAGTTCTGTATCAACGCTTTTAAAACTAAAATGAGCAATTTAACTTCAGAACAAGTGGCTGCTATAGTTGCTTTAATCGAAGATGGACGATCTCAAGCATACGTTGCTAATTTGATGAACATCAGTCAGTCAAGTGTTTCTAGAGCCGTAGCCAGATATAGGGAAACAGGCAATTACAGTAGAAGACCTGTACCAGGCCGTCCAAGATGTTCTACTCGCCAAGATGACCGCTATTTACTACTACAAGCATTACGTCGAAGACATGTAACTGCGAGACAATTGCAGAACGACTTGGCTAGAGTCAGAAATACTCGTGTGAGTACTCGAACTATTCGGAATAGGTTACGACAAAGTGGATTAAGAGCTAGAGTAGCTGTAACAGCCCCTCGTCTCACTAGGAACCACCGAGTGGCTCGCTTAAGGTTTGTCAGAGAACATGTAAATTGGAACATTAATGACTGGGCCAATATACTCTTCACAGATGAGTCAAGATTTGGTCTTTACAGCTCAGATAGGCGTATCTCAGTGTAGAGACGAGACGGTGAGCGCTATTCGCAGTGTAATATCAGACCTAGACATAATTTCGCTAGTGGCTCTATTATGGTTTGGGGAGGCATCTGTTTAACAGGTCGTACAGAGTTAGTACCAGTAGACAGAGGTACACTGACTGTCCACAGATATATAACGGACATTTTAGAAGAACATGTAGTACCATATGCGCCAATTATAGGAAACGAATTCATGTTAATGCACGATAATGCACGACCGCATGTTGCAATAATCGTCCAGGAATACCTTAACGATGTTGATATTCCAGTTTTAGATTGGCCTGCGGTAAGTCCGGACATGAACCCTATCGAGCACGTGTGGCACCTCCTTCACAGACGGATACGAACCCAAAATGTTGCCCCAGCAGACCTGCATGGACTAGAAAATGCTCTCCGTGACGAGTGGGAAAATTTGGATCAGGCTTATATACGGAGGTTAATCGAATCTCTGCCAAACCGTATGCGAGCGGTCATAAGAGCCAGAGGTGGCAATACTCAGTATTAAAAGCTACTGTTATGACATTTTTCTTTCCAAAATTATAATTTCTTGTTTTAATAAAAATCTCAAGTATGAGTTCTTGTTTGTATTTGGTCTGTATTTTATTTAAACAATCATAGAAGTTATATCTTAGAGCGCATTAAAGTATATTTACAACTTTATACTACAAACAAAGATTATGCGATACTTTTATGATTGAAAACTAAATTATGCGATACTTTTTTGGCGGAGTGTATAATACATCAGCTGCGGTTTCTATGAAACCAGGAGTGTTGGGTGACATGGGACTGATTCGTGTTACCTACGAGGAGGTTTGTGCCGTATAAAACAAGTTTTGTGGTGCCACCCAAATTCAGTAAAAAAATAACCAATACATAACGTTTTTCGCTATTGATGTCCGATACATGTGTTATGTGTGGCTATATTCAAGATAGGGGTGTTTGTAAATGTGGCTGTGGTAACAACTTCTCCCAACAACGATTTCCAAGAAACTTGGCGGTTTTAAAGTACTAGTAGAACTAGTTTTATATATAGTTTTATTTAAGAAGGTTTTATAACAATTTTTGTTTTTTTTTAACTTTTTACATATATTGTATTTTTTCATATATTGTTTAATTACATATATTGTAGTAAGTGAAAAAAAAAACTAAATTCGGCAATACGTAGAAGAAGAAATGTAATAACATTTTACAATTGCAGGAAGAGGAAAATATATTATTAAATAGTGTATTTTTAATGGAAAGTATATTCATTGTAAAAATGTTACAGTAATTATCTAATCGTTTGATATAGTCATATTTGTCGCATATAAAACGCAACAAACCAGTAGTCTCACAGGCAAATTCCAATGCCTCTAGAATTTCGAAACGGTACCAAAAAACGCCAACGTCACCTACCTTCAAGATAGCACGAGATAAGAATTTTGATACAAAGCCAGTGATATTTATCATTGTAAGAAAACGGTATAACGGTAAAAGATCGTTAATATAAAATTAAAATACGAAAGTATTTACTCCTCATCATATTACCTACGTATGTGTATAACACTAAATGAAGATAATCTATTTTTTTTTGCTAACTTTATGTTCAATGTGCATTTCCATATTTGGGCCACTCTTTTAGCTACTTTTAGGAATAACAAAAGACGTTTTCAGAGCCTTACATAACAGTACCTTTTAATAGCTATTTCCTGTAATAATTAAAATAACCAATGGTCATAACAAAAACTAGATCTTTAGGACGGCTTACCAGGCTTTGTCACAAGAAACGGAACCGGTTTGTGCACAGTCCTACTAACTGTACAAATCTGCCAGTTTATTCGAAATCCGTGATGTTGGGTTTAGATACTTTCCATGAGGGAAGGGCAATATCAAGAATTCGTCACAACATACTTTTCTTTATTGGAGCTAAAAACAGTAGATGAATATTATTACTCCAACGTTCATAAAATGATCTTTAAAATTTTGTTTCCAAAGTTGCTTAACCTTACCAAGCGTTATACATACATATCTTCATTTAAATTCGCAAATCTCTGTAGTTTTTGTCACGAAGCATCCACTGTTAATCCTAAGTAGACCTCCAGTTCTTTTAAGCTGCTTATATCTCGCTATAAGGAATTTATATGTAAGCATAAGCAATTTATAAATATTCGTGTACTGAGGCAATAATCTATACTAAACGGCATTAGTAAAATTAAGCAATTTAAATATAATTTTCATTAACTTAGCTTTTAACAAATCGTACCTGTTAACTGTACTCTTGAAACTCTTGAAATTACGTCTTAGGTATTTCCATTGCCGGAATAGATTACAACTCAACCAACGATCAGTTAAATTTGTTTATATTCAGAAGAAAACGCCAATAAAATTAACAATACCAGACAGGTCAATGTATCTAATCTCATGATTAATTCTTTATTGGGTTACATTATTAAACAAAGATTATCTTGAACACTTGCTAATGATCAAGACAGCATTCATTAAGGTACGAAACGTTATAGAGATCCATAAGAGGATTACGGACATTAAGCCGCAATTAATACGTTCTGTTGACAACGATTCTTTCCTTTTTCGGTCTGTAAAAGGGGAACCGTCGTCTCTGCCCAAGAGTGTATTATCACTTTTTATGGCTTGAAATATGATTGGTTTTATGAATATCAGATTATTTATTCTATAAACTATGAAGTAGTTTACAGGATAAATAACATTAGAAAAATAAACATGATGTCATATATACAGGATAAGTCGGGAGGAATGGATCAAACTCCAAAAGTATATTGCACATGCGAAGATAATGTAAAAAGACTAGTATGTTCTTATCCGATTTTCATTTGTTCGAGTTATAGGGTAATTACGAATAAAAAAAATTTCGTACAGTAGCACTTGTTCTTTTAATGAGTTCAATACTGCCATTGACCTCTAAACATTTTATGTGTCGTGTACGTAGAGCGTTCGTTGCTTCTTTGATTACTTCATATATTTTTTAATATCAACTGGCCTATTTCCAATATGTCGAATTAGTGCATTCAGAGTGACGACTTTTACTTGTAAACTATTAAATTTTTGGATCAGCCCCATAAACAAACTGGTCTGGAGGGATGACGTCTGAAGATCTTAGAAGCCTAACTAATGGGGTCATTGCAAAAAAAATGTTGGCGTAGAAATTGGGGTACCAATGCCCGCTATGTACCGACATCTTTTCCTTTGCTCGCCCCATCTTATTTCGTTCGGAAATTAACTCCCTGCCCCCATACTCACGTTTTGTTTGATATGGTTAATCAATGCGAGGATATGTTTACTTTTTTAGACTTATTAACTCAAAAACGAAGAAGATTTTCGAACATTTACAAGAACGCTAGTTCTTTTAACCACGCTATAATATAGAAACAAATAAAAGTCGGATAGTTTCTCTTACTGAGATTATTTTCACGTATACAAAACACACGACTCGCCCTGCATAATAATAAAAAAGTATAATTAAGATCTATTTCACAATAATTTAGTAATTACATTGATGTAATTACTAAATTATTGTTAATTAGTACATATTTTTTTAATAAAATCATTATTTTCAAATAATAATTTTATTAAAAAAATTATGTATGTGATGTAATGCGTATATAATGCGAAGAACCAGTTTTTGAAGCCGGAAATGTTCATATTGCTATAGATCTACATTTACATTTCACAACCTGAAAAAACATATTAACTGCTGCATGAAGTAACAGTCTCTTTTTATATCCATTGGCTGTTACAAGTCGCTAAGTTACTATAGTTAGTAGTTGCAAAATGGAAAGCTGCTTCATACAAATTCTTCCTAACATACGGTCGGTTCTGTAAACAAGCGCAATTGTACGAAAAGTAGAGAAAATATATACTTACCGAAAAAATATCGTCTTCTTTACAGAAACAAGAGAGTAAACTTTGCTAATCAAAGTTAATCAATAAAATCGCCGATGTTTATAAAACAAATAGGACAATTTACAGATACAAAATCTGGGCGAATGTACAAAGTTAATCAAAACATAACCAAGGTAATAAACAGATTGTACAATTGCTAGTTGATTAAAATTATAGTAGCGTCATCTAATTCAAAGGTAGGTATAAGTATTTACTGACAACAGCGTTATCTTGAATAGCAGTCTCGACGATGTCTAAATCGATTCCAATCAGTTTGATTTAACTTGTTTCGCCTAATAGTTGTTGGATGCTATATCTATCCAACCCATTACATTCAATAAATAAACGCTTGTAGGTGTTCCATAACAAGTATATAGGTATTTTATTTTTGGTAAAAACCAATTACTTTAAATACTCCCAATATTATATAAGATCGATTTCTGAAATCACTTGAAGTAATGTATTAATAATAATAATAATAAGTTTACAGTAACCTAGTCTTCCTACACATCAAACCAACGAGGCGTATTTACAATCTGAGTACTCTATACATCCTACGTATGGATACTACCACTAATAAATAGTTGAACGGGTTATATACTACTTTGGCGGACATATTTAACCATCCGTTGGAAGTTGTGGAACTCTGACAAGTGTATCGGAGTTGGCACAGTTGGCACAGTTGGCAGTTGGTTTTCGGCTTGGGCATGGTTCACATGCTGAGTTACCCTGATCAACTGCTTCCCGCTCAGTTAGTTTCATCTCTGGGGTGGTTTACACGTTGAGTTACCGTGCTAACTGTTGTCTATTACTCTCCTGAAGAAGCCCCATTCGATTGTGGGCGAAACGTCGAGCTTTTATTTTAACAACGACATGACACGGTTCAAACCCGGAACACGTTTAGTTTCAAGTGTATCACAGTTTGAAACATTTTGAAGGAATGTGTTTCACAAAATTTTCCACGAAATTAGCGTATCAAATTGTAATAATGTCAAAGAAAGTGATTAGAAAATTTGGTTGCCTGTAATACTTTACTTTGACAAATAGAATGCAAATACCACGCACCAAGAAACACAACCGCCACAATAATATTATGTTGACAATTATTCGGAAACTACTTAAAACACCAAAAGAATGCCAATTACATCCATAAGACTGGAGCTAGCGCGGACATCATTACACGGTGACTTATTGGATACAACTACCACCTTCGAATATAATTGGTTACTTATAAGGCACCTCGGCTTTCACAAAAGAACACCTGGACAAATTGACAGTTGACACAAAGTTTGTTTGTATATGGGATGTTCTGTGTGAATATTTAGTAGTAATCTTGTAAACAAATGAGCTTGATAGTAAATTACACATATTTCACTGATAACACTGGCGAACAAATTTCAACTTTTTTGCCATAAAATAACTTATACTAATTTCAATAGAAAACATATAAACATTTATTTTAATAAAAGGTAGAAGGTCAAGTTAGTTTGATTTTTTTTATATTTCAATGAAAAGGTTTTTTTTTAGATTAGATCACAATTTAATGTATATTTCATATTATTATAATTAGAAATGTGAAGTACTACTTCTCCGTCTCTTATAAACAATATCTACGGCATCTCTTCTTAACATCCAACAGTAATCTGCTAACATAACAGGATTCCATTTACCCTGATACCGTTTTTCCATTCCCATGATGTCTTGTGGAAGCGCTCACCCAGTTCATCGCTAGCGTTGCCCATATTTTCTGGAAAAAAATCTAAGTGAGAATGTAGAATGTTTACTTTAAGGGACATATTACAGCCAACAGCGTGAAATGCTTGTAACATATCCGTTACTAAAGTTTTATAGTTGTCGGCTTTTTTGTTTCCCAAGAAATTCGTGAAAACTTGTACCATTGAGAGTCAAGCTGTTTTTCTCTTAGCTGTTAATTTGGTTTCAAAGATTTCATAATTTCTCGTATCTGAGGTCCAACGAAAATACCTTCTTTCAGTTTCCCTTGTGTTAATTTTGGAAACTTTTCACGAAGGTATTTAAAACTTTCACTTTCGAAATCCAGTGCTTTTACAAAGTTTTTCATGAGCCCAAGTTTCACGAGGAGAGGTGGTGTTATGATCTTTTACTCTAAATCTCTAGATCTAATACGTTGTTACCCGTTAAGCAGTCAAAGAACTGCTTGACGGATGGTTTGGGAAACAGTGCCCGGTTTATGTCGCTGCTTCTTGGACGATAGACAGGCGTTTCTGTGGCACTAGAGGGGGCCAAGAAATGTGGAATTTGTCGTTTCGGAAGTTGTGTCATTAACTGTGAGACAACAGCAACAAAAGGTAGAGATGAAGGTACACTCGAAAGCGCGCTGATGACGCCGGGTAGGCAGAAAGATGTCCGCGTGTTAGTGTACTTCTTTCTCTCCTTTTGTTGTCAAACCAAATGAAAACCCAAACCCTAAATGTTCGGCAAAAAACAGTTACAGAAACCAGAGGCTGTTTACTCAACCCCTCAAATGAAATAGTCGAATGTGATGTGTTTAATATTGTTGCTATGTCAAGTCCTAATTAAGTCATCCATTTATTCATCTTTTTTGATTAGCTGAAATTGTATTCCTTAATGAGTTCTCATTGCTTTTAGTAAGATTTATTCCTCCTACAGTCAAATGAATTCCTGCGTCAGTATGGTTAGGGAAACTCTTTTATTGCCTTTCTTTGATGGATTTTTTCGTGAGCAGATGCAAACACTCCATTCATTCCTGAAAGTGATCGATGAATTTCTTGTGATAGTTAACAGTGTTTTGTAATCAAAATATGTATGTTTTGCACTGAAATCTCTCCGAAGTGCTCCAAATATAGATATTTCTTTATGTGGTCTACATCCAGATTTTCACATCTAAATCGCCTTCCATCGCCTTAATGATCCATGCTGACGCACGAAATTCGTATAGATGGAAAGCGGATTCTCGTGCGTTTGGTAACATCCTACTCTCGCTGAAAATGCGGAGTTTTTATTCCTTCTCGTTTCTAAAACATGATAAAGATAACGTACATTCCATAAATCTGGATACGGTGGGACGGTCATTTAGTATCTTATTACGTTGACCCAAACTTACCGCTTTGAAAAGAGGAAAACTCACCATTTGTTAATTACAAATGGTGAGTTATTATCGTGGTGAGTATTATCGTCTGCAACATTCGATCTCAATCTCGCTTCCAGTTACGTATTTTCATTAGAAGTTTCACCTGAAAGCGTAAGATCGATTAATTTTTCATCATCAAGCGACCAACTGACGCTCTCAACCTACTCTTTCTCGTATCATATCTTCCAAATAATTGCTTTTATTTATAGTAACAAATCGTTGAAAAAGTCGATTAGCTGCATAAAATAAAGATAAGAATAATATCAGAATAATTAAACAGCAAAGTACATCCAACGACATATTCGAACCGCATATGCTTATAACATATATGTTACATACCCTGTGCCGTTAATAAACTCAATTTTAGCTTGACTACAGACCGATTTATATAATGGACATTCATATCCACTGATAACTAAAATTTCGATTTCAAATTTGGAATAAAATTTCTTCGGATGCGAAGCTATCCGCGTCGTGGAGTCTCACACGCGCGATCTCATTCGTTGGAAAGCCGTTTCTCGACGCGACAACGCGAAAAAATCGCGTTTCTTCTCGCGTATTCTGACAGTCCGACCTGACGCGACTACGGTTCATCGCGTTGTTTTTTCCCCATCGTGTGGTAGAGGGTCTTTGAGAATGTCGCTCGCCGTATCAACTATTCCCGCGTCTTCCCCAAATGTCTAAATTGCCTATAATAGCCCTTTCTTTTACCCATATTGCTTGTTTTCGCCGATCTTGCATCTCTCTCGCGACTATTACGGATCGGATTTCTAACCGTGGACGTGGCTAGACGTAGCCACGTAGGATCGGTGACTTCTGTAAATACGATATAATAAAATAATCAATTTGACTTTTAATTTTTTATCTAAGCTTTTACAGTAATTTTTTCACGCTAAGATAGCAGTTATCAACAAAACTTCGATCTATAATTAATGAGCTACATCAATTAAAAATATCTTAATTTAAGTTATTTTTAATTTATTATTATTGCTTTAGACGTCATCGTTCATAACAATCTAAGAATTTCATTCGTTCATGCACGGACTCGCGTTATGTCGTTTATAATAGTAATAATAGAATTGGTTGGCTATGGAATGAAACAAAACAAAAAACAAAAATACAACGAGAAAAGCCAAAAGACTAAATCGCCTAACTTCGAAACGAAGAAATGCGGCTTTATGGCTCGTCAGTATACCTTATGTGCAAAGCTAGTTGCAAAAACATTGGTTACATATTTGAATGAAGGTATTTAGTTAAAAATACTGAAAATATCGAAATTAATGCCTATATTTACCTCTACAGAAGCTAGCAGTAAGCAATGCCCCACGTTCTGCAAGGGTAATTAACATTGGACCGTCGACAAACTTTTGTGCTGATAATAGAAATTTATGCTACTAATTTGATTTTATCTCACCATGCAATTCTTTCTACCTTTGTAATCATAAAGTCCCCTATAATTTCACTTGGGCTAAGCTCAGGGTAAACTGCTGGGCAAAAAGTCGTATAAATGTGCCCTATCCATGTTCTTGTAAACATAGACAAATGTCGAATCCAGTATTGTCTTAGTATAATCGTTTTCCGGGTACAAAATATCAACAGTCTCAACAGAATAATAACCATTTATAATTTTCTAATCGAATATGCGATACACCACATCTTACACAATACATTGGTCTTCCCTTCGATATCATAACCTAAGTAGGAAGTGTTGATATATCTACAGTGGGACACTGTCGTTAGAATCTGTAGTTTACTACCTCCAACTTTAAAAAAAGACAGCTTTCATTAAATATGAAAACGTTACCAAAATTTTCCTATTGAAAATTTTTGGAAAAATGTGCTCGTTGCTGTATTTGGAGTATTGCCATAACCAAAATTTTTCGTGGTTTTCTGGTTTAAAATCCAGGTTTCTTTAGTGTTTTTCGAATTCTTTATGGACAAACCCGTATTCTTCTAAAATGTATATTCTATGTGTAATATTCTTAAACCTCTTTTCTATATAAATATTTTAACATTCTTTTTGCTAAATGGTACATGATTACGTAGATGTTAAAGTTAGTTACAATCAACATAATCATTTACAATATTAATGCTTGGTACATTCGCAGCCGATTCTCAAGACCGTATATGTAGTTAAAGAACAGTACTTTTACGTCATATGCGCCGTAAACAAATTTGATGTATTATGCTTTTCCCTAACGAAATGCACTGTATACACACAAAAATAAAAATTCAGGGCCCTTATCCGATTGGTTATAAAAGTTTCCGTATAAAAGTATAAAAATGTCCATTATATGCTTGCATTTAAATTTCTGTTCTCAGACTATGGAATATAGAATGGCGACCTCCTCAAAATTAGATCTACTGCCCTACCAAAATACTATTAGAATTTTCATTTTTGTTATTCCTGTTATATCCCAAAGTCAGTAGCACTTCCTCTTGTAGTGCTATCGGCGTTTATGTTTTATTCAACTTTAAGAAAAAACAAAAATCAATATTTTAAGATATCGTTAAATCGATCCTTTTTTATTGGGCAATGCAATGAAACACTGCAGAAATATCATCAACCATTGGTTATACGTACAACAAATACAGCAGCAATTCGCTGTATTTATCTAACGAAAATTTCTTTAAGTGTTAGTTGTACGCATGAATATCAACACATGTTGATATTCATTCCACAGAAAAACACTACCAAAAGACAAATCTCTACTGTTACCGAAAAGCAGGCTAGTTAATTATCGCTCCATTGAAACACTATTAATACTCTTGCTCCGAAGAAAGTTAATCACCCGCATACCTGCATACCGTTTCTGTGCAATTCCAAGCATCATAAATCATAAGTGTTTAATATAATGAACATGACATAAACCAATTCTGAGGGTGGGAAAGCACACCTTTATCCATATTCAAAGTATACAAGTACTGCGAAAAACGTCAACATTTAGAACAAAACATTCAGCAAAGTTCTATCACATATATAGTTGCATATTCATATTCAATTTTGCCTAATGTTAAAATAGTCGAAATAAACATTTATTTTAAGTTAAACTGCGGTAATAATCCAAACCTACAGACGTATGCTTATAATATCTATTAAGCCAATGTTCAGCAACTGTGCATAATGTTACGCTGTTGTAGTGTGTACTTTTCTTCATATCAAAGGATCCAAGCCGAACTTCGTATTTATCCGACAACCTGATGTGAAGAATCATTGATTTACGGTCACGTTTTTCTTCGATTCGTGACGCCAAAACAAATTAAGCATTCAAGTATGATCTTAAATGTAATGATTTATATAGTATTTCTCGTTTTTGTTTCGTGAAGTACAATGAAGCCATCACACTGAAATGGATGTTCAAGTTGATTTTAATGGCAAAATTAAATACGTGATTTATGAAGTACTTAGTTTATTTTATTGCGATGCAACTTCTTACGTTTGATAAACAAAAAAAAAAAAAGTTAGGTTAAAAAACAAGATAAAACATGAACGGAGGACAAATTTGGAAATATTTCAAAATAGTATTACTGAGAAAGCATAAGCTTTCTAATAAATCATATATTGCCTTGTACCAAACAGTGCAAGATGATAAAGGGTAAGGGGAGTAAGAAGTTTTTTATAGATTTGAAAAGGCTTAAGTTTTATACCGAAATGTAATCAACATTTGCCTCTTGTTTACGTGCGCTTGTTAACTTTCTAGGCAGGAAAATGATAGATGCTGGAATTTTACCGAAAAAGATAATATTTTGATTGAAACAAAGAAAGTTTATAGTACTTCATTGTAGCATTTCCCAGATGTGTCTCTAAATAAAAAACTTATCTGTGCATTTTATTTGCTAATCAAAGACATAGGGAAATGTTTACAAAAAAAGGCGAAAAGTGCATTAAGTTCTGCAAAAATATATATAAGGTGTTTCATGCAAGAAAATCAAAACGATATCGATGACCATCTTGCAAAAATCTCAAATTATCTCAATTATTTCAAAAAGAATAGATATAATGAATATTGATCAAAGTTAACATGAACTGAAGAGAATTATTGTTACAACGCGTCAGTGTCACTATTATTTTGAGAGTTAATTCTAATTAGAATAGCTCCGTTCTTTGAAACTATGGCTTACTTTGCCTATATTAAAGGTAAGACAATGACCTGAAGCCTGTCTACATGAACAAAAGTTTCGTTATTCCACTGTAGAACAAAAGACTAACGGTGACGAATTCTACGAATAAAATTACGGATTACACAATGTTAAACACAATTAAAATGTAATTGTTATAAAAATAAGATATAGGAAATCTTAAAAGCAGCCAAAATTTGAGTATCACTCTGTAAATTGGATTAATAGTTTTGACCTGTTAAGTGTATTGCTACTTTTTTGTCTTATTCTTATCAGATTGTTTGATATCTAAAATTACCTGAAATGATCATCCCGCACATGCCTACGATTTAATGTAATTTAAGGAGCAAACCTAACAAGTGGGACACTTACTCAGATACACATTAGTACCTATCTTAATAAGGCGTATACATGGAAGATTAAAGCGTACGGAAAATGTTTGACAATTATGAACTCAAGTAATCGTTCATGCTAGTCGCATTTCGTAGTACACACGAGTGATATCAACAGCAATTTATTATCCATTTTATTTGAAAAGCTTTACGCGTAATTTTAAATTACTTTGTGCGAGTGGCGTAGAAAAACGAATGGAAATTCGTAATATTGCGACATACTTGTATTGTTTTTATTCACTCTGTTAAAAGGAGAATTCTAAATGTGACAGTAATTTGGCCACGGATATTCAATCAAGCATCGACGAATAATTGAAGTAAAAAAGGAGCTAAAAACAACCATTTAATAAATATAAATAGAGATATTCCATTTATAATTTATGATGAATGCTCTCAAAACCTATCTCTAATACATCAGTCATTTATTATTTTAGTACATTTCTTACATCATACGTCTTCTATTGATAAATTCTTACGGCGTATTGACAATGAAGATGATTAAGAGGCCGGAATCTGGAAGTTGTATCGACGGAGACCAGTTTTGACATATTTCTCATTTATGTCGATGTGAAAGAGAACATAAATTTTTATTACATAATTGGCGTAATTTAAATTAATGGGCGGACTGTATATTGCAATTAATGCTTGAACTGCCGGTATATAAAACAAGTAGTCACATGCCATTCTTTACATCTTTTTTCCTTTACCTCCTACCGTATTGAACTATGGGATAAATACGAGGCTAAATATATGCAAATATAAGTAACCAGAGAGCAACAGTGGCGATCCTATTTCTACTAAACAGGCTCACTCCCATAATTCTCTAGTTTTTGTATTATTTTCACAACCTTGCTTGCTTTTCGTTCAATTATTGGTAAATGAACACAAATGTTACAATTTTTAGTAATAAATCCAAACAATTTTTACAATTGAACGCTTTGGGAGCGGATAGTTCCCAAAGAAGACGGTACTAGAGAGTATTCTGCACGTCATACTAAAACGAATTTGTTACGCAGTTTCTAATTCTGGGCATTGCATTTGGGCAAACCTTCCGACAGCATACTCACTACTGAAGTAGTGTGTGCAAAGGCAAATCTTCTAGGAGAAATACAGTTACCACCGATGAATGATATTAAAATTCTTGATGGCAATTACTTTAACCTGTATGTGAATATATGAATAGAATATGCCTCGTTTCCCTTTAGGAGTACTGTAAAACTTCTGCGGCAAAGCACTAACGAAAGGGTGCATATATGCAGTCATATAAAGTTTCGATGAAACGTTTACCAAGTGACTATGAAAGACGTCTAATTGCTGTGTTTGTTTCAATGACCATTTAAATAACAACGAGATGGATTAGAAATGTTTAGTGATGAGGCGTGGCTCCATCAGATTGGATTTTTAATTTACAAAACTATCGTGTATGATCCACCGCGAAGCCACAACTCAAAATCAAGGTTGACGTTTGGTTTACCATCTCCAAAAGAAGAATTGCGGAACCGATTTCCTCCAATTACAATATAAATGCTCAGAACTATTGTGAACAATTCTCAGAAACATTTATAAGTGTGTCATATGATGATGCACTTGCGTTTCATTGGATTTCTCTGGATTTGTTTGTATTCGAATATTTGAAGAATAAAGTATACATATATACTTATATATACTTATATATATAATATATATATATATATATAAGACCGTTTGCATGTTATTGAGGAACTACCATGAGCCATCATAGATCAAGATATTAAAAGGAGGGTAAACGTATGCGTCGAAAAAAATGAACAACATTTTGGGCGTATGTATAACGTATTATAATAAAAATAATATAATTATGGCAATAAATTCTATCTAGATCTTAAAAAATGTATTTTTTCAATAAAAAATTCTTTTGATATCCTTGAAGTTATTTCTTTAGTAAATTACTGTTATCTGTTGCAATATTGCATTATTTTCAGCGCAGTGATTTCGCTTAATATTCTAGGGTAATAGCGCTTACAATTATAAATACGGCGCATCCCTTGTTTCATAGAAGCGGTACGCTGCAATCATTGTTGCTCTCTCTGTATATAAAACAGACCATTACTGTATGAAAAAAAGAAAGTGTTGGCTTTATAGCGTGATTTTATGTTCGATTGCACATCTAACAACGTATGAAGCCGCTGGTAGTCTAGCAAAGAAAATTGCTATGTTCAATTGGAGATGATCCACATATTTTTATATAATTGCTATTCAGCTTTAAGTATCTCGCGAGTATAACCGAAGTGCGCTTGTTAATCTGGTTCTTCAAGACATTTTTTTTGACAGCCTTTGAGAACAATTTGAATTGTTCAAAAGAGAATAGAAAGAAGCACAGATTATCATCGATATTTGTATTAATTATCATTTATTTTTGTCTTACAAATATAATAAATTAATATTGTTGAATGGGGCTTTTTAGCCGTATAGGGTAATTGCATTTGGAAGGGAATTGTAATAGAAATCTACGTATTTGAAAAAACGCGGGGTTTATATAGACTTAACACTAATAGAGAAAGAGAGAACGCTAAACATCAGGACAGAATAACATCATTTTTTCTATAAATTATAAATCGCTGGTAATACTCTATTTTAGTTCATTTATATATTTACACTGCGGAATTAAAAAAACAGCTGCTTCCAGTATCTTAGATACTGGAAGCAGCTGGATATATGCTTCCAGCTCTTATATAATAAAATATCTTAGTTCACTAATACACGTAGGCTTTAGAATACTATTAAGTTCTCAGAATTTTCCAACGTCTACTTACTCTATATATTGATCGATACAGATCCTAGAGGGGCACTTCTACTCTTACTGCCCAGTTATTTACCTAGTTTCTTCCATTTCAGGGTTGCCGTCACGGCGTCGATAAGGATGTGTTTATGTCGTTGCCGTGTATTATTGGTAGTATAGGAGTCGTGAATATTGTACGACAGAATCTGAGTGACATAGAAAAGGATATGATACAAAGGTCGGCTGACTTCATGAATGAACTCCAAAAGAAACTCATTGAAAAGTCATATTATTAACAATATGAAGTTTCCGCAGGGCCTCACAATGCAGCTTACACCAAATTTATTTTGTTGTATTTATAAAGCGAATTAAAGACTCTTACCTTTTTTCAGTTGTTTGCTTGGAAATTACTACGAAACAATCGTGTTGTGTCAATATAAATTAGGAGATCAAGAAGGGATGATGATATAACGGAAAAAATGCCTTAGTATTTATTAGTACAAAATATCTAAGACATTATACGAATAGCTGCTACAATTACGCCAAATATTACACGTTTTCTTAATTCTTCACGCATTATTGCAGTGTTTATTTTGTGGCATATTCCACCATATATATATGAATATATAAAAAATAAAAGATAATATGAAAGAAAAGAGAAAATTTAAGTATGTATTGTATTCCTTAAATTATAAAGTAATCAAAGAAAAATAAAAATAATAGGAAAAAGGGAAAGGGACTAATGCTGAAAGAATGGATCATTAGACAGGAAGCTGACATTTCTGCATATGTGCAATAACGGTGCCTTACATAATAGATTAGAATCTGGTATAGGGGTTTCAAAAGTGTTAGTAGATCTAACATTTTTATTTATTCAAAATCCACTTTATGTTCTAATTGATTGATATGATTGGCTAATGCACACTTTTTGGGCTTTATTTTACTATCACTCTTATATTGGCTGCATCTCTGACGCCATCTCTGGATGGTTTGACCGATTGACTTGAGCAGTCAATGCATTACACGGTATGTGATTATGTTGTTGAAAGCAACGATTGTTTGATATTTAATTTTGGATGTGAATGCAATTTTTATATTGACATTTTTTGATTTGCTGTGAAAGTTTAGCTCTGTATAATAAAGATTTATATTGCAAATTCGTTCGTTTCAAATTTGGTATTCTAGTGAATTGGTAAATTTACGATATTTTTAAAGTCACCCTAAAATGCCGAGTTTTATCTATCTTTTTAAAAGTCGAAGCGGCGGAAGTCTAAAACAATTTTTGCGAGAATTTTCTTGTGCGAAGTTTTTGAAGTTTTGAGTATTAAGCATGAATTCATAAACATTTTGCATTATAATGTGGACATAGGTGAATGTTAAAATAAAAAAGTGAATGCGACGATAACAAGTAAGTTTGATAAATTTAATTTATTTCGTTTATATGCGTTATTGCTTTTGCAATTTCTATTAAATGTGTACATAGTCAACTAAATTGAAACGGCATTTATCAATATTTGATCCACCGCCATTTAGTTTACACAATATTTGATTATAAATATATATATCATCAGCAATTTATATAGCGAGTTCCGCTAAATGTGGGGATAGGTGATATTTTTGAAACCAACGATAGCTATAAAAGGACAAATTTGTCATAACTGGCCAATTAATATAGGTTTCGGTGTTATTAAGAAGGTATTTGTAACTGATAGGAAAATTATTACTGATAACTTAAAATGGAAACTACTTCCAATAATACTATAAAACAGATGACATTGGCACTGCATTTGCACCCGCTCAAAGTTCTAAATAAAATTACGTTACACATATATGTGTACATACACATATATGTGGTCTACATGTTCCCAAAATTTCATAATTTTAGACTAGAATTAGGTCTAATTAGGACTAGAAAAAAGAAGGGAAAACGAATTTTATAAACCTAAATGTACAACTCTGTCAACACATGTGTAAAAAATATTTAGTATTACTATACATTTCACCTTTAAAATTAAAGAAAAAGAACATCAAAACTTCATAATGAAGTTGGCCACGCAAATAAGGAAGGTAAGAATATAAATTTATAATCTAAATGTGAATTTTAGATAAATTTTATCGTGTATGTTTTGTCGTAACCACATCAATTTAAAAGTGCTTTGGGAATCTTAATTGATAAATCTTTATAAATTCCAAAAATGTTGGTTCCAATTTTATTATGTTTGTACTGTCTAAAAATGTTTTTATATTTTTATATTGCATTTCTCCTCTTTCGTTTTGGCTTGGTCAATATGCTTTATATGTTGCGAAACCAATAGAAGAGTTACAGAAATTAAATGTAGGTAACTATTTATCTGTAAATAGTTAGTGGTTGGCTTAGTAGCCATACAATGAGACAATGTAGTCAGCTAGTACATAAAATTTGATCTCAACCTCCGCCAAATATTAAAGATATATATATAGCGACCTCTCGTATTTATTTTATTCAATTTAATCTTATCCAAATTAAACATGGTAACGCTTTCATTGTGATAAAGCAGGAATAAAGAAATATTTTCCTAGAAAATTTTTTGTTTTTGTTTTAAAATAGTTAGCAAATATTTAATTTATGAAACATTTATTTTAAAAGATCAAAATGAGGAATCTTTCTTGACCATCAGGCAAGTTTAACTATTTAGAGTCACCAGCCCGTGTGTACTGTTATGTTCAGATTGGACATAATACTTTGTACCCTCTGCTCTTAACTTTCACGTTGTTCTTTACTATTGCAAATGAAATTGCACCATCATTTTCTGTTTTTTGTCATTTCTCTACCCTCCGTCAATGTTTTTCCTTCCTTTTCTAATATCTAATTTATATTCTGGTTTCGCATCTGTCCTGGCTTCCGACAGTCTTTTGATCTGTCTGTCGTTGTCTATTCTGCTTGTATGCCTAAAACCATCTCAGCAAAAAACAGGAAGAAAGAGGATATTCCTCCCGTTCTTTGGGCGGTATAATTCCTAGTGGTTTTTGTCTGCTCTTTTGACTCCGAGAATTAATTTCAGGTATTTCACTGATTTCAGCCCAAGTATCAATGAAACTAGGCACAGCGCAACGTATATTCGTACGAGCTACTAAAGAAGTATAGGTTTTATCGCTATAAATTACCAATTTTACAAACAATACACGTAACGAACATTTATAGATCCAAGAAAAATTGCATGTTGTACAAAAGTGGTCTCAAGTTAAATATTCGCTGCGCTTTGTTGGCTCAACAACTAATGATCATTATATATGTTTGAAGAACTACCGCATAATCAACGAACGGTACGAAATCAGTTACTTTAAGCATTCCTGTACATATATATAGGAAAAAACGCGACAATTTTGTCTGTTTTATTATATAACACAATAGATGATCTTAAAGAAGCTGTGTAGGAAGTTTTTGCTAATATTGATGTATATCCCGTTAGAAAATCAACAAATTTAGTGTAGAAGAAATATAGCTATGTTTTTTAGTCATAATGGCGGATTTTTTGAACATCTTTAGAATGAAATACTTTACTTACTTTAATTAGGTTGTTTAGGTACTACTTTAATTATTTCCTTATTTTTATCTCAATTCTTCGTTTAATGGTTCATGAGAAATTGTTTTCTTTGTGAAATCGCAATTCCAACGAAATAAACATTTCACATCAAAATAGTTATGTCCACAATTTCAACATTAAAAGAAAAACTTTAATAACTCTCTTGCATTTTGTTGCTATACACGATATGCATCTGTCAATAGTTTGCATAGCTTACTACGAGAACCGCTCGGAAATTAAGAGGAGGATGTGAAAATGTATGTATATATGAAAACAACTATCTCAAAAATTATATTGCTGGCATCCTAAAAAAATCCTTTTTTATAAAGTTATGACTATGGCTTTCATAAAAAAAAATATCCATTTTTTGTCAGATCTTAAAAATCATAGCTTAAATAAAAAGTTCGGTTAGACTCATAGTTACATATAACTTTTTCCTCTAGACTTTCTTTCTAAAGCCAGTAATAATAATAGGCAATGGACTTAACAAAATAAAAACAAAAGAACAGTTTCTTCGAGATATCTGCATTGTGTGACAAAAAGCCCATTTAATCAAGCTTATAAGCTTTTTCTCCGTTTTCTTTCTTTGCCTCCTTTAGTTTCCAAAATCCTCATACTAAATATCAGAAAAACGCACCCTGTATATTCACTAATCGGATTTTTTGAATCGGGCTGTACACCCAAAAAATTGCTAAAAACAATTATAAATTAAGTATTGGTGTAAGTTTGTTATTATGTGTTATTGCGTGCATTGTAATTTAATTTCTATAATAATGTTTGTATTAATCTCCATCTGTTATTATTGTTCATGTAGAAATAATAAATTATCTATCAAATCAATCTGGGCTTTCTGGGATATTCAGATTACGAAAAGAATTTGGAATCGAAGAACTTGGAGCGGGGACCAATCGCTCACCAATATATGAAGGTAAGTAATGTTCCAATTCTTTTGTAAAAGGAATTTGTAACGTTGACATATAGGATAAGTAATGATGAATATTATAGAGATTGATGTAAATTACGTATATACAGCGGTCGATAAAAAGAAGTGCGTCGGAGGAATATCTTTTGATCTAAGTAAGCTCTTTCACACAGTAGATCTTTGTGATCTGTTTGATCTTTTGATTTTTTTTGATTTGATTGATCTTCTTTGTTCTTCAGAAAGGGGTTGTGAGGTGTATAATAGGGGTCTCTCAAATTACTTCTTGTAGGCCATATTTTAGACAATTAAGTATACTCCCTTTGTCGTCATTGTGCATTTTGGAGATCTTACTATTTACTACTATACTATAAGGAAAACGAGCGAAAATTTATTTTTAATCGAGATATATGTATTTAATGTAATGGTCACTCGTGGCTCGTGTAATTTGAACATGCCTGGACATAGGACTACTAGATCCTCACTATAGAACCATACAATATTATAATATAATCTCAAAGGCTGCTTAACACCTCGCCAGTTTAAAAATAAACTGTGGCCGAGTTTCTTCGTTGGTAACACCTATTCATTTGTTGTTATTTTCTGGTATCCATTTACTTATCTTTTACTCGTATTTTTATCCATATATAGGTTTATTTATTCAAATTTTTATTTATACAAAAGCTTTACTTATAGAATTGTTTTCATTGTGTTTTCATTTATTGACTTTGTTTTATGAATTTGTTTGTTATTATTATTTAACTTAGATTTTAGCCTCTGTAACCTGACGATATCTCAGATAAACTAACGACAAATAAACATTACATTACATTACAGATACATAAAAATTTAGAACCACTTTTGAAGAAGTCCTGTAATTGCTTCTCTAATAAGTCCTCTCGCAGGCATTTCTTTCTGGGCGATGTAATTTTTTCAGTATTTGGTTGATTTAAATTAATATTTCCAAAAACATTCACTTATTTGAAAACACTTCATTCTACATTCATAGCTACACTACTTGTTCAAACTGTTTCAAACAATAGCCAAGCATCAGTACAATTAATGTGAAATGTAGGAGTCGAAATGGGAGTAGTAGATAGCCCTACGAGTAAGAATTCTTTCAATTATGCTCCCGGTCTGACGAGAGTCGTATTAATGCCCAGGAAACGGGCGCATCTTTGATGTGCTCGCTCAATTTACATACCCGACCAGAGAATCGACCTGTTTGAAATAACCACTTCATTTCGTCCGCGTGGATTTTGCGTGAGGTCCGTTTTCCAACACTATTTACATGCCGCGAAGCCGTTTCGGTGTTAAATTATAATTTCGTTATTTATACCTTCGAGCCGGTGTATGCGTAAGGTGAAATTGGTCCCGTTCCTGGAAGCACTTTTGTAACATCGTGTTTTTGTATTCGTCCGTACGTATAACGATATGAATACTTAATTACCGGTGGTCGGTGGGATGTCTATATTACAAAGCTGTCGGGTAATGCTCCTCTATAATTATCAGAATGTGGTTTTTATTTTGCAAAGGTATATTGTTCGCCACCGGAATGTAATCACGCCAAACGGATAAAGAAAGCTCACAAGAAATTTCCTCTTATTCATAATGTAATTAAACCGAAATTAGTACATTTCGATGGCCTTTCGAGGTATGACTGATGAGCATAGAGATACCAAAGACAACTCGGTACATTACCGTCAAGATCGTCGACACATCACTAAGAGTTTCGTGTTGAAGATATTTTCTTTTCGAATTGAAACACATGCCTGCACACATATAAATAATAACATTATTATTTTCACATTAGAATATTTCAAATGAATATGAAATAATTATTTCAAGGTTCGGCTTAAGAGAAAAGCTGAAAATGTAGGTAGACGGTTGCGTGTGTATGCCGCTGTAGGTGTTGACAGTTAAGAAAGTTGTTTGTTTTTAATTCATCAAAGTTTAATAGCCTAGTACAAGCTTGCTTTTTATTTTTTTTTACAGTTCTAGTCGATAATATTTCAAAAGCGTGCAAAAACTTCATTTAAGGTATTCTTTATTAATATCGCCTTATACACTCCGCCAAAAAGGTATCGCATAATTTAGTTTTGATTCATAAAAGTATCGTATAATCTTTGTTTGTAGCATAAAGTTGTAAATATACTTTAATGCGCTCTAAGATATAATTTCTATGATTGTTTAAATAAAATACAGGCCAAATAAAAACAAGAACTCATACTTGAGATTTTTATTAAAACAAGAAATTATAATTTTGGAAAGAAAAATGTCATAACAGTAGCTTTTAATACTGAGTATTGCCGCCTCTGGCTCTTATGACCGCTCGCATACGGTTTAGCAGAGATTCGATTAACCTCCGTATATAAGCCTGATCCAAATTCTCCCACTCGTCACGGAGAGCATTTTCTAGTCCATGCAGGTCCGCTGGGCCAACATTTTGGGTTCATGTCCGGACTTACCGCAGGCCAATCTAAAACTGGAATACCAACATCGTTAAGGTATTCCTGGACGATTATTGCAACATGCCGTCGTGCATTATCGTGCATTAACATGAATTCGTTTCCTATAATTGGCGCATATGGTACTACATGTTCTTCTAAAATGTCCGTTATATACCTGTGGGCAGTCAGTGTACCTCTATCTACTGGTACTAACTCTGTACGACCTGTTAAACAGATGCCTCCCCAAACCATAATAGAGCCACCAGCAAAATTAGGTGTAGGTCTGATATTACACTGCGAATAGCGCTCACCGTCTCGTCTGTACACTGATATACGCCTATCTGAGGTGTAAAGACCAAATCTTGACTCATCTGTGAAGAGTATATTGGCCCAGTCATTAATGTTCCAATTTACATGTTCTCTGGCAAACCTTAAGCGAGCCACTCGGTGGTTCCTAGTGAGACGAGGGGCTGTTACAGCTACTCTAGCTCTTAATCCACTCTGTCGTAACCTATTCCGAATAGTTTGAGTACTCGCACGAGTATTTCTGACTCTAGCCAAGTCGTCCTGCAATTGTCTCGCAGTTACATGTCTTCGACGTAATGCTTGTAGTAGTAAATAGCGGTCATCTTGGCGAGTAGAACATCTTGGACGACCTGGTACAGGTCTTCTACTGTAATTGCCTGTTTCCCTATATCTGGCTACGGCTCTAGAAACACTTGACTGATTGATGTTCATCAAATTAGCAACGTATGCTTGAGATCGTCCATCTTCGATTAAAGCAACTATAGCAGTCACTTGTTCTGAAGTTAAATTGCTCATTTTAGTTTTAAAAGCGTTGGTACAGAACTCTGACGTCGCACTTTAAAATTTGTCCGTATAGGAAGACTTTCAATAAACAACTGAACAAACCTTACACATGTGCATTTTTCTAAATGTGTTCTTTTAGAAAAAAAAAAAGTAAAAAAGCTATGTTCCATGATTTTGTTAGTGTTTTTATAGTTCACATACACGAGGCAAACTTTTTGTGAATGTATAAAAGTAACTTGGTTTATAAATGCCCTTTTTTAGTTTATGCGATACTTTTTTGGCGGAGTGTAGTTCAATATGCGTTAATGTCACAAATTTCCCCTTCCAAGGAAAGCGTCATTAGTGTCTGTTACGTCCGCCCAAGTATATATCTACATTATTCTGACCTCTTTGTGCCTAGCATTGTATTACTTATATATAATTGAAACCAAAAATGATCTCAGTAAAACAGCTGCATAACTCGCCTTTTTTTCATTTCCTTCACTTTCTTAATGTTCGTCGTGATCATTTCACACATTAGCAAGTAATGGGTAAGAAAATGTAAATAGTTCGGCAATAAAAGTTCGCGTTCAAAGATTGCCGGTAATCTCAAAAGCTATAGAATCAGTCGTTAGGTTGAGTACTAGCCAGATATTTTTAAAGCAAAAAAAAAAAACTGAATTAAAATATTGTATCTTTAAAATGCGTATTTTGATAGACCGTAATTTGACAAATGCTATCGCGAACAAATGATCAAGGAAATGTGATGCGTGCCTAATTGAACAGAAAATCCGAAGGATTTTGGGTGCAAATTATCTCCTGAAACTAAGGCAAATCAAACTTGATCATTTAAATAAACATAGAGACTTGAAGTTCACAACTTCGCCGTTCATAACGCCGGCATGCGAATACCGTGAAAATCGTATTCTCAGATAATGCTGAACGCACTACATGGGTTGTACGAGGTAGAAAAGTTGTACGACAGCAAAAATCAGACAGATTAGTCTTATTTGTTACTTAATGATGGTTTCTGAGCCAGCTTCGCCGTTCATAACGCCGGTATGCGAATACCGCGAAAATCATATTTCCAACTCTCGCTGAGCACACTGCGTGAATTGTGCGAGCTGGAGCAGTTGTTCGAGAGCAAAAATTTGACAGATTAGTCTTATCTGTTACTTAGTTATGTACCGCAAGCTGCTCGGTAAGTCTTTGGACTCAAGTGATTTCTAATCATATACAGCAATAATCATGATCCCGGGATTACCCAGGCATCTTTGATCTAAAATAACTTAGAGTACTGTGTAACAGAAGCTTCAACAAATTCAGAGAGCTGCATGTTTCAACATTACAGTGTGATGCGAACCTGTTCCACAGTAGCACTGAAAGTGCTGCTGGGATACCGCCTCATATTCACATTCAGAAACAGGCTACATGAAATTCCCTCCCTCTTTGTAGAATTAAGAAACTTCAGCCTGGTGTCCTTAGAGGAAATCACAAAATCATTGAAGATCCCAATATGACCAAACCATATGACGTATAGTGTAAAGGACACAATTTTGATCAGGTTTATAACTAAAGAGTCCAAACGATGTGCCTGAGCATTGGCGTTGCGTGGAGAGTTTACCAGAATAACAGTGCGCTTATTTAAAAATAAATACATTGAATCACTTTACAAAACGTTAAGAAAAAACATAAATAACTTACCTAACATGTTTACATTATTGCAGAAATATCCGGATGTGCGCGATGAAGTAATTGCACCATCATATATGTTTCTGTATTAGTCTCGGAAAGGTTCGTACGTAGCGACGTAAATAAATGCTTATATGCTGAAAAGGATTGTTCGACGTTGAGAGATGTTATATTTGCATAGTTAAAGTGCTCTTTGTATCTGTACAACGTATCTTCAGTATTGGTAAAAAGTTGCCGTAATTTTGTAAAATCTACATTTTTATCTAATACACTATTAAATTTTTCACGAACACAAACACTTTTTTCATCATCAAGGATATGCAGCGATAATTCTACGTGGTCAATAATTGCTAATGAGTCCGATAAGGACAGCGCACTGTTCTGTAACTTTTTTATTGCATCCACTATTGGAACGTAACTGTCGTAAATAATTTTTAAATTTGCTGCAACTTGAGGATTTTTAAATTGAACCTGACTGAGCCTTATTGCAGCCGCTTCTTTGCCGTCTAGTTGTAAAACTACTGATTTAATTTTTTCAAAATGTTTATAATAATAGAATGCTGCTTCTAACCACGTACCCCATCGTATAAGAATTGGTTGCGGCGGCTCGGGTATGTCAGGACACTGCGAATGAAATAGGCGAATACGTTTCGGAGATTTAAGAAAAACCGCTTTCGTTTGTCCTATTAGTTCATCCACATCAGGATAACTTGTACGTATAATGTTTGTTACAAGGTGTAAAACGTGAAGCAAACATGTGACGTGCAGCAGGTTTGGTTGAATCGTTTTGAGTAATTTTGCTGTGGAACACATAACCGCGGCAGCATCGGTAACTAACATTAACAGTTGCTCCGGTAAATTTTCAAATTTGTGTAGTGTTTCTATTAATACACTACGTATCGCCGTGGCAGTACAATCTTGCATTCGTTTACAGGCTAGTAAATAAGGGTCAGAAGATCCTTGTGGGGTCAGCGTCGTTACGACAATGGATAGGATGGACTGTTTTTTAATATCTGTAGTTTCGTCCATTGTCAACCAAAGGTATTTATTTTTCACCGTTTTTTTCGTAAAATTTACAATTCTTTCACGCACTGATGGTACGTAATTGTGTAGCGTATTTTTAGATGGTAATTTCCACGTAGGATTGTATTTATTCCAAAACTGGCGAAACATTGGGTGTTGGACTTTATGTATTGCTATATTGGTCGCAATTAGCATCATTGTTAAATCAACCACAAATTTATTATATGATTTGCGTCTAATCTTTTTCAATTTATGTTTGTCACTATTTATATGTCTTTGACACTGACTCGCTTTCCAAGATAATAAAGTTGTTTCACAAACTAAACATTTCACTGCCTTACCGTCATATATTAAATCGGGAAACCGATGTATAAATTTATTTACTACGGTAGCAGACAACCGATTTGACGCATTATTTTTACGACCTCGCAACATTTTCAACGTATACTTTAACACGTTAGAACGGCAACTAAATGCATCGTTTAATTTTACTACTTATGCGAGAGCGGAGTTTACCCCACTATGCTCTCGCATCGACGCTACTGGTCGGGCACATCGTTTGGACTCTTTATTTATAACATAAGTAGAAGCCGTACCGGGTTAGCATTCGACTAATCCCTAAACAAAAGAGGTACTGTGGCGTGGCACACTGACGACCCTACAATGGAGCACACCAACATACGCCATAAAGAATCTCGAAGTAGGAATACGAGCTGCGATTGTAAACATATACACATACAAACCTGGTCTGATACACAAATATATACACAATTTAGGGCAACTGAATCATCGAGAAAAAATCATGTTATTTTGTGATAGCCAAGCCACCAAAGGATCGAAGGAAACAAAAAGGCGTATAATCTCGATAAAGAAGCAGCGAACATGCTTTTAATTGGCTTCTGCGGGCTCCGAAAGAACCGCATAACAAAAGCCAGCAAAAGCACTTATATCATTGCTAGCAAGATTTAATGCTTCTACAATCCAATGAATTTGTGATTATCTAATACTATTAGATGCGAGCCTAAGCTAACCTCTGTCATCACTCACTGAATTTCCTGTGATAGAAACAGTCTTTCTACTCACTGCGCTTTACATCCAAATTTCCATATCTAAATCGCCTTCATTGTCAAAATTATAGCTTATAATGCTCAAATAAACCAATTACCGCATGATGTTTTTTTCTTTAAACGACCATTTTACGGAGTGGAGTGCAGTTTCCTACCGGATTCTACCTAAAATAATGAAAATATCGTTATTAAAATGCGGTTAAGCGTTCGAAGTAAGGACCTTCGCAATCGATGTTAAGGATCCGAGCTGACGTGCTAATAGATGGAAAGTGGATAGAGACTCTGCTTCGTAATATCCTACTCATTCCGTTATATTTCATCAATCTGGATGCGCTAGGGCAGCCATATTGTATTTTATTACGATGGTCACAACTTATCCCTTTGGAATGCGAAAAATCATTCGTAGTCGCGATCCCCTCCGTCGGAATTGCGCCTATATCCGACCTCGCGGGACGAAATCGACAAATTGCTTCAGGTTACTAGTCGGCTCAAGGATGTCGCTCATCGTACGAACTATTCCCGCGTCTCTTCCGAGACGTCTAGATTACCTGTAACGGCTTCTACTTTTGCCCAAATTGCTCGTTTCCGCGTTCTCGCATATCTGTCGCGACCATTGCGAATCGTATTTATAACTGAGAACGAGGCTAGAGGCGTCGGATCAGCGGCTTCAGATATAACATTCAGATATAACATATAAACATATTATTGTGCATTCCTACTTAGCATTTTTGAAATTGGCGTTTTGGGCTATTTTAGCTTATATATACTGGCGACATCGAAACCGAAAATCTGGCAACGACGGCCCCAGTATATATATCATCTAAATATTACGAGACCCATCACACACTCTGGTTATCCGGTTGGCATACTTAAAAATTTGTACCACCAAACTTCGTAGTCCTTCTTTTTCATTACAATTTAACTAGAAGCATTTGCATCTAGGTCGGTTTCGTATAAGTACCGCAAACTTTGAATGCGCTTTGGAATTTTTGATGTATAATAAATTGATTCTTCACCAATAACACGCTTTAGTTAATCAATGTCAACTTAAGTAAAAAATTCCAATATTTAAAAAAGAAATCCGTCGATTTTTTTAATTGTACGTTAAAAGATGTTAGCTTTCCTATGACAATTAATCTGATTTTAAGCAAATTATGCTCTTTAAAGTATTCGCCTTATTGTTACCTAATTTACAGGAAAAGAATTATTAGAGAAGTTTCAAGGTAACTTAATGTTGTAGATTTCATATTTGGTCACATTGGCTCCAACTTCTATGCTTTTTTTATGTACAAAGTATAAAGGAAAAAAACACACAAATACACAAATAAAATATAAAGCTCAAATGTACATGTTTTCATTAAAAGAAAAAAAACATATCGCGATAAATGCTAGATGAAATGCTGACTGTATGATTTTCTATTATATTGACTTGAAAACAATCACCAACGATGGTCTATCATATGTGTATCCAACCTTCCCTGATACTTTTACGTCTGATTTGATCGTTCAGATTGTTCTTAATTAAATTCACTGAGGTTTTTCTAAAATTTATCCAACTGGCTATGAAGAAAGTATAATTTATTGCTCATATTGACACCCATTCCCTTAAAATCAACCAGCGTATTTCGTTGTAATAATATTAGCATAATGTTCTGCTTTATTATTAGCCAAGAAGTTCTTAATCACAGTAATAACAGTATTAAACAGAAACTTCGACATCAGCTATAGCTTTCGAGAAATTCAAGTTGTTAACGCGTTTGCGTTTTAGAGGACCATAAAAAATTCTCGCATTTCTAAACTTGCTTTGAGGAACCATGTACAAGCGTTCCCCTTGTTTGTGTAAGGCTTAACTAATTGTTTCATGCGCCACAGCGTTATGTGAAATGCAAGCGAAGTCTAGTTTAAGCGATAAACTCCCGTTTATCGTGATAATTTTCTGAAATTATTGACAAAAATGCCGTAGAATAAAATGAAAACTAATAAGTAGAAATATAAATTGTTTCCAAATTCCTTGCTCTAAATGTAACATGAAATCAGGCAATTGAAAAAACTTTTTCTTGGCCTATGTAATCGTTTTGATACTTACAGCTTCCTTTAGCCGACGGTAGAGGACAGTATCATGCACGGTGCAGCAATTCTACGGTAGTATTCTAACATTATTACAGTTACTCTGCTACAGTTTAGCTTTCAACGAATAGATAGCAGTAAAATCCTTTATAACAACGGTATTCTGTTTTATTCCGTACTGACATGAATTATTAATATTACGTCATTGCAATATTATTAAAGTGACCCACTATTTTCAAGTTTGTGAAGGTATTTGCAATTGCACTCGCACGAAGTAATAACGTTCATTGTACATACAGTGCATAATTGGTTGCCTGGTTAAAGGGTCGCCGGACTTAATTGGGAAAAATGGGCTCCAAAGAATTGAAATCTATACAAGATAATGTGAATGGTAAGCGAAAATGCACATTTTATTTTTTACAAACAAATATTTTTGAAATTCATACTTGATCAAATGCGTTTATTTCCATTTTTGTGCGAACTTTATAAATGTAATATGGTTTCCAAAATACTCAAGGGTAAAAATGATATTCCAAAAATTTTGCATGTGCTTATTATTACGAATATAAAATGAAGAAATTGAAGCAAGATATAATTTCGTATAAAAATTTTTCATTCATTAGGTATGTATAGACATTTCGCAAAAAAATCGTTCAGATTTCAGGGAGGTGAAGGACACCGAATTAATACAAATTTTCTCGGGAAATGTTAATTTATAATTAACTGTAAGAATTGGATATATTAAGTTTCTATGTGTAGTAACAGAAGGATAAATATACTTCTACGTTCCTATTTACATAATCTATTAATGAAGTAATGGAAACTTCGCAGGTCAATTAAGCCTACAAGTGGAAAATATTTAGCGAAATTATCAATACTACTTTCCCAGAACAACTTCATGTTCCCTGAAATGACCTTGCTAAGCAATATATCGGCGCATAAATTAGTTATTGATGAAAATAAATATCAACGTTTAAAATCTATTAAGTAGTTGTTATCGGTAAATAAGCAATGGAATGCCACAGCAAAATTATATTCATTAAAAAGTTAGGCAACCAAACGTAGAGCCAGCACTCTAGATGTTGATTATGAAATTCGAACAATTACATGAAAAAGAAAAACTTGAATTTAGCACAAGTATATGTACGTATCCACAAGGATATATACAATGTTTACTTTTGCAAGCACATATTAAGTATTTGCATAATTTTTCACTTTGGGAATGATGTGATGACACAACTCGCTCGCTTAAAAATCACATTTACATACACGCAAAGGTTTCTGTACACAAGAAATAAATCGAAATCTACTGAATTCATGCAATTCTAAAAATAAAATTCAGGACCGTACGGGCACTGTAGAAGCTCAAAATAATTTTGATATTATATTGCTGTAAAAATATAATGTGTACGTTTGTAAACTTTATCGGACACAATATACGTGTTATATACAAGGTGATTCACGGAACCCGCGTATTAAAAGTTCTTGAATTTGCAATGATATCTGGATTTTGAAACTTCGGGGTTAAGCATAGTCAGCTATGAAAAAATAATTCTCAATGTCGCACTTTCGGTTACATCGAATGTCATGGCCAACTTTTATATTATAAATAGCAGAACTTGCCGAGCGTTTAATGAATGATATTCTCATGTACCGTCTATTAGCAGAACACGTTTCCGAAATTCATTTAAAACAATTTTTTACTTACTAAACAATGGAAGCATAGTAAGCAGATGCTAAAACCCATAAAAAATGGACGAGAACCACGAAGTAATGGTGGTTGCTAACTTTCGCAGCCACTCGCACAGTTACATACGTGCTGCTGTTGAGAAAATAGGTATCATATTTATCAATACAGAGCGATAGACATCGTGCAAGCGTTTAATTCTGGTGACTAGGTTTTTGCGAGCGAATATCAATGTGATTCCAGGAAGATACAGAGTTTTTACAAAAAACTATTTGGACGGATGAATCCAAATTTACCAGAGAGGGTAACAACTAGTACTATTGGTCACCGCAAAACCTTCGCTTTGTTCGTGAAGCTAGTTTTTAGAATACATTTAGTTTTAGGTATTTCGTTTGGTAATGAATGGGAGAATATGATTTCAAATTTATGATGACAACTTCAATGCGTAACAGACTTTCTCGACGAGTTGGTTCTGTTAGATAAAAGAAATTGGTGTTTGGATGTGTCACCCGTTCATTCTATTTATGAGATAGATCGTCTACTAAGTACAATGCTTAATGATTGGATGCAACAGAGCTTGGGCCTGGCCATCAAGATCTAATTAATGCCCTTGGATGTTTATTTATGGGAACGCATAGAGTCATTGGTGTATTCGATCACAGTACAGACCGAAGCGAAATCAAGCGACGAATCAGAGAAACGTTTGATATCATAGATCTTGAACAAATAAAACAGGTCGTAACATGATTTTAAAGTGATTATTATAAAGCATTTCATTTTTTATTATCTTGTATTCAATTCAAATTTTATTTCCTCATACTGTATTTTGTTTTTTATATACTTTTAAATTAAAATTGTTTTTCACTGTCTGCTATTAATTAAATACTAATTCAAAATATTTTCTGAAAAACACTTATCCTAAAAGGATCAATAGAGATAGGTATAAGAACACTCACAGCTTTTCAATAGAGAATTCAATTCTACAGCACAGTTCTATTAAAAAATACTTTCAATAGTCCAAATCAACTCTAGGTATGTATATACTTCTCATGCTTTACCTTTTACTGTATATATACGCCCTTAATGCATCGTATACCTTTTTACTTTTTTTCAAAATAGTCAAAATAACTCTAAAGTGGTAACCGATAGGTAAGATTTTTTATAAAATTGTCTTTGCCTGTTGTCCTGTGTGAATGCCTGGTAGAATCTAAAACAAATCAACGAAAAGATAGATTTCTATTTATAATATCAAAGTTGGCCCTGATTTTCAATGTGACCGGAAGTACGAACTTGATAAAATTATTTTTCTCTAAATAGATCATAGGTAACTATCCTTAATTCCGACGTTTCCGAAGGGTTATGTGAACCACCATGTATTCTGCCTATCATTAAATCTGAGCCATTAGACGTGAATTTAGACGAAATGTGGTATGTTTTTACTCTCTCAAAAACGTTAAACATTCAAAAAAAGAAGCTGCGAGTGCGATTTGTTTAGATGCTCAATAATTAGTGTAATGTTAATATAATTTCTCATGCTTTTGGTGAAAATTTGTTCGAAAACATCAGTTAGAGAAAAAGTTATCGGGGCTTTATTCGCAGTAGGTCGCTACTATTTTGCATGGAGAGAAGGCCGTTATAGTTACCATCTAGAACACGAGAATGTATTCTAGGTGGCGTGCTCAATGTGAATATCGACTTTTACTATTTTTTTTATCTAAGCAACGTACGAAAAATGTCTCTCGCTAGTGAAATTATTGCATTTTTTCGGGTTTTATCGTGGGTGGATGAAATATTGTAAACACAAAAAATATCACAAATATGAGCTATGAGCGAAAATAATAACCCTTTCACTTCTGAACTCCTCTCAGATCCTTTAAGATTTTTTTTTATATTTGATTTACCACGAGCTCTAGATAAAGTCAATCGCTCCATATTAAAATACATAATTCTCACTTTAAAGCGATTTAGGGGAAAATGAATCGATCGGAAATAAAAAATATAACTCCCGAGAATCATGGCCTTATTCTTTTATATGAACGTTTTGTATTTAGCAGAAGCAGCAACTATTAGTTTTTGTTTTTAAGATATCTTAATAAAATACACGCAATTGTAGTAGTTTTGTTTATTACAATAACTGACGCGATATTAGCAATGTCACAATACCAACTGGCTATACGAATAACACCCGTAGATTCTACTAGTATCTACTAGAATACTGTAGTATAGAACAGCTGTTAGGTGCATTCGCCCGACTGATTCCACGTTGATAATCATTATATCTTTCCTCTTCCATACGAATTACAGGGCCAGTTTAACTGGTCGTTTGGCAATTCGACCAAACCTGGTTGAATTCACGTGATTCTATTTTTTTTTTTAGATTGCGTGAGCTTAGCATTGGATGACGGATCTAGGACTGTGATGCGAATATTATACGCATACTGCGGATCAACGACCGTCTATTATTTAGCTTACACGCTCAGTTGTGTATGTTTCATTTTCACTCTCGCCCTCTATATTTCTAATTTTTCCGCCATAGCTATTTTTTCATCTTTATTCTCATATTCGGTTTAGTTTATAGTTTTAGATTACCCTATGATATTTATTATATACCTTTAATTGAGCATTTTCAGAATTTCATTTATTTTAACTAAATTTGATTTCCTTTTATCGACTATTATTCGCCTATTCGCTATGTCAACTAACAAAAGTTTCCGCTACCTGGATGAAGATTCATGATTGCTTCGAAGCTATCAGCAACATAGAGATTTATTGCACATTTTGTTCAGTTACTGCAAAATGTTCAAAAAATCTTGATTTACGGACCATTTAAAAGTCGATCTTCATACGAATTCTGGTGTCTCGAATGAAAATTTTTATTGCGATCTTATACCCTTCCGAACATTAGATAATCCTCTTTAAAAATTTTCTGGCAAAATATACGGATGAAAATATTCCCGATGACTTAACGTTAGGAAAAAAAAACTATCTCCTAAAAATATACACATGTGTGGAAACAAAATTAAAACCGATGTAGAAGACGCTTGTTATTGGTTGAGCGCAGACGAATCAATATATGCATCAGGGCGAAACATAGTTCACGTCATTGTTGATGTTTCGTATACAGATCGTCCAACAAAACCAGATTTAATAAGTAACAAAATAATAGTAGGTAGATGCTGGCACAATACCGGAAGCAGCTATCAACAATATTGACAACATTTTTGACGATGTGAGGAAACGGGAGAAAGCTTTGCTCTTTATGATTGACGCCGCAGCTGGTATTCTTAAAGCTTAAAAATTGCTTAAAGATATCAGCAAAAATATATATTGTAATGTTACAAATATACATCTACGAAGTTAACTATCACTAGTGCCATATTTATCACTTCTTGACATTTCAGATTATCCATCTACTGGTAGTAGGCCCGATTCTACAATAAAATTAATATACAAAATTAATATAAGACCAACCAACAATAATTATGGATAAGAACTTACATTAGCTGCTTTTCTATATAATTCCCTTTTTCGTTAATTAATGTCAGGTATTTCTACAGCAAGTGCCAAGGTGGACCCTAGTTGTATAAAATGTGTTCTGTTCATCAAAATTCTCACTGTGATTTAAGGTTGTAGTGCTGTGTGCCGTCAAGAAATACATCTACAAAAATAGAATTTCATCGTTAGTTGCGCCCCTGCCTTAGGCTACACCAAAAATCGTTGGTTTCAGAATCTATTTTGATAATAATATATTTTAAATGAGAATGGAAAATTATCGAAATGAAATAAAAACAATTGCCAACGCAATTAAATAATGGTTGTAAACAACGCGAATTTTTTATTTGTCACTTTATGTCTAACTGTTGTTTAGGCATCTTGGGTTTTGATATCCTTCAAGTTTTACAAAGTATTATTTAAATATTCCAAAGCAGAAAGTTAGGGGTGTGTTCAAGTATACAATACTCAAATAGTTCGCTAGAAGCACATAGCACATGTATGTAGTGGGAATATCGAAAAGGATGGCAATTATTTTCATTTCTACACCGAAAGGATGTCTAGGAACCTTCCCTAATTCACGACCCTAAATTTCCATAATTTAAGTCTTTTGAAAAATTTAGAAAACTTCTTAAATTTATTAAGAAGTTCATTATAATAGAGAACAATTTCCGAATGTTAATGAATCACACCAAAAATGTTTTCTTGAAAGCATCTACAAGAGTTATTTTATACAAAAATAAATGGCTAGCACTTTCCTTATTTCCGTTTCCACCCGCAACAAGGTAGGGAATATTTTTCGCTTTTCGCGGAAAATTTGGAGAAAGCATAAGCAAATGTAAAACTCTCCTATAAGATCCATCTTTACAAACTAATTTGCATTCTATTAACCAACATTTTCGTGATATACCTCAAAAAATAAAATACCTTGAATCACAAACAATACAACTAAATTGAAATAAATCAAAATAAATAAATTGAATTCAAACATTAGATGTTGTAATAAACAAATTAAATAAAAAATCGATGCAGTTTTTTACCCGCAACCTAGATTCGTCAATATTAAAACTGTTAACCTTAGCATCTTTGTTCAATATTTTTGCGATATTAGGAATTTCCTTTCGATACATTTACGTCTCTGATATTACATTTAAGTTGAGTGTCCTTAGTCAGACGAACATGCAGAAGTAGTATCGTCAGACTATATACCGCTTTTCCAGGCGCATATGCACGCCGAGGTTGGATTAATTTTTCGTGTTTCACTGTATGCGATAGAGGCGGTCGTCAATACTTAGTATGATTATTAGTATTAGTTGATTCTCTTAGATCGATACGGTTGCATTTGACTGTATTTTCAGTACAATTTTTGACAATATATAATTGGAATGTTATGGACGTGTCAATGCTTTGGCCAGGTTTCCACGTTTTGTTAAAATTACCGTATATAGTAACGTTTCGGCCTAGTTCAATATTACGTCTCTATTATAATAAAATTCATTTTCACTTGCACTGTATTTAAGTTTTCCTACAACGTTTTCACAAAGGTTTAACTCTAACAATCTGCTGAAACTGGGAGCTTTGCTTTACAGATGCAAATGATTCATGAATTTTAATGGGGTAAATTTTTGGACTGTAATAATGCTTTCAATTTCTAAATGACTTTGTGTGCGGACTTGTTATGCAATGACACTAGCTTCATCCAAGTTGAATATGGTGTCCATTACTACTGCGACCACAAGAAAAAAGATTAACGCATAACGCGATTAACTACTCGATACATATAGCTTTAGCGACTCTTAATTTTTTTTTGAGAATTTTTCACAGACTGTACACCCTTTAATGAATGATTGTATAATTTAACTCACCAACGGCCAATAGTATTGCTTCGCCTTAAACTTTTTCAGTTGCTGCATGACCCTTATGTAGCTCTTTTAACATTTAATAATGATAAGTCTATATGTACTTTAAAAATAGATATCTATTTAAATTTCTATATGTAATTAATACAATTAAAAAACATTCTTTTTTAATTTTCTAATTATTAAAAAAAGTAAAGTTGCTGGAAATCCATTGAAAAAAATAATATTACTCGAAAAAAATTCTAAAATTCACTGCATTGGGGACGTTAATTAAAATTGAGGATGTTTTTAGTTGTATAATTTCTTTCAGCTGCTAATACCTTACTTGTAGTAGTGCACTATTAGCATATTTTAATATTTGTAGTTGGTTGGACTTAGATACACGGAGAAGGATATAAACTAAGTAATTAGGCAAATTTTAGGCTTAAGATTTTCTACTTTATTCTATTTTATTGCATCAAATTTTTTTGAAATTTGGAATTTCCAGTGATACCCAAGTTTAGTAATTTATATTGTTGTATACATTTTAATCTTATTTTTTTGGAATTATCTCACACGAAACGCAAGCTAGATTTTTTTAAAAATGGAACATAACTTCATTGAAAGAGACCATCGTTTTGAATACATTGTATATTTTACATGAATTTTTTTATATGAAGATTTTTTCTTAAATTCGTTTAAAATTTGAATGTTTATAATCCCATCGTTTAAAGCACATTTACAATTTTTGCGCAAAATATTGCAACCTTACCTTAATTTACGCCTTAATTTTATAGTAAAAATCAAAACTCTAACGCATAAGGCGTAAAACATATCAACTGTTAAAAAAATAACAAAACGAAAAAATCGCAAATTATCACAATTGTCTCAAAAATTAAGATAGATAGTTATAGAAAATGTCGAAGAAGGGAAGGTTATAAATTGGAGCAGCGTAACCAAAAACACAATGAACTTAAAGGTCAAAGGAAGCCAACCGAGTACTTAAGTTTATGCAGAACTGTTCCTCCAATAATTTTTATTTGAAAATCCTTTTCTTTAAATTATTCCAGGAAAAAACTATACACAGTGTAAATTATTCATAAAAAAGTGAGCATGGAATTCTGCACGTTTATTTTACATTAGCTATAGCCTAGAGCTGCGTATTAACACATCTCTTATTGAAATAAAATAGATAGTTTCCAGAATGAGATAACTACTTTTTCAATTTTTTGAGATAATCAAACCAGGAAAATATCCTTATCAATAAACTAGTCGGACATGTTTAACAATGTTTTAATCAAAATGGATTTTCCTACATCAAAACATTATTTTCAATGAATATCATTAGTAATTTTCTCACGTGGAATGTGAGTATGATGTAAGATGAATATATCGAAGATATTAATATTGCATAAAATAATTTTGTTGTAATTTTCATCTATTGTCCTAATATCTAGTTACATTGATAGTAATGCTTATCACATTTACTGCTCCATTTGTTTTATTAAATATACCGTAAAGGAAATAATAATAATAACTAGAGAGGATAAAAGCAAGTGAAATCATATCTGTTTTGCAACGACTAGTAGACCAGTTGGCAACACGAACCCTTTCTCATGAGACGAATAGACACGAATCTGTCTAGTCGCTGTAAAAAAGGTGTGATTTCACTCGCTTTTGTCCTCTCTAATAATAACGAATGCGTCTAGTGAAGTGGTGGCATTACGTAGGGATGACGTAGAAACATATACATATATGTACAGAGATGAGCGTATCTAATTGAAGATAATCATGTAATTTTACAAAATACGCGCCTCTATAATTGCGATCTATTATATATTGAACCTATAAATAGAAAACGTACAAACCGGCGAATAAAAGTGACCTGAAAACACTTGTTAATATGTATTCATCTGTGTTATAAATGTTGTGTTACTAACTGTACTTTAAGGAAACAACGTACAAGTATCGGCACACTCCGCACCACACAAGTTTAACTAATTAATCCGAATTAATAAACTAAACTTGTGTAGTGCGGAGTGTGCCGATACTTTCGTGTTGTTTGCCATTCTACGCCATAGTTCTTGCTATCATTATTCATTACACTTCAAGCACTTCAAACACGCGTTACCATTTCTCTCCTTATTTCGTTTGATAGTTTATTGCAATTACAGCGGTATATCCAACTATTCTGATATAGTCATATACGGTGAAGAGGTATGCTGCAACATTTACAAAATCTCTTGGTCATGCTATTATAAATATCAATTTTAATCTAGTTCGTAACTTTTCGATTATAGAAAGTGAAAGTGAAAGAAACTCGTACAAGTCAAGTGACCAAAGTGGTAAAATAGCGGTCGGCTAAATAACAGAATTTGTCGAACTCTGCAAAATAGACTTCTGTTCCGCTTTGCGCCAAGCCGCAGAGGGCCAAATCTGGCGAATATGCTCAACAGGGCACCAGTTTGTACTGTACTGACCAATTTTCATCATAATTGCCAATGAGCGAGCCGGGGTGTTCTCATGATTCTGAAGAATTTTTGTCTTCGCTAGATGGGGCCTTTTTATCTTTAATTCAGCGTCCAATTGGTTTCATCAATCAGCATAGTCATGTCCCGTCAAAAATGCCGCAAAGAGAGTAGGGCTCAAAGCAGAGCCCTGGAGAACGTCAGTAACTTGTAAAAAAAACTGCTTTAGCTAGGATTAGGAAATTTATTAAATTTATTTATTTTAGAACAAACAAAAAGTTATCGGTGCGACGACGATAAGTAAAACCATTGAAATAACTAGGTTCACCACCTTTTCTGCTACATCAATTAAATCATACATTGGCGTAAGTCGCATATCCAGATAAAGAAAACATACGTGCACCTACGTATGATTCGGTTTCAATATCAAACCCCGCACAGATTTCAGATATTTGGGAATTGCACATAACACCAATAGTTAAATAGCTCATCGAACATTTTTTTTTCATATTAATGTTTTAAACCCGGTGGAGCGCCGACAAGTGAATGTGTGAAATATCCACATATTCGCAATCTCTATGGAACTTGAGAGTAGGAATTTTTTTAATTTTTCGCGAGGCGTTTTAACCTCCCTGGACACCAGGCAAGGAATTCTGTTATCAGCTGCTGGATGTAACATGAAAATAGCCGTAATCTCAATGTAGTCTGAAAGTGATACCCGATCGTGTGTAGATCCATTTTCTTAATTCTTCGGAGGGAGTTTTAACCCTCGTGGACGATCGGTAAAGTTTTTTGTTATTGGTTGCTATGTATAATTTGGAAACAGCTGTAGTCTGTAAGGGGTTTGAAATTGATATTAAACCATGCATAAATGCACGTATGTTTTGTATTATTTGCATATGCGACTTATGCCAATATAGGGTTTTATTGGTGTGTTAAAAGGCGATTTTTTGCTGGGCTTTCGAGAGTACTGCTATGGAATACAGGCGAACCTGGTCATCTCTACCGTTTTCCTCGAAATACTGATTCATTCTAATCCCTCGCCGCTTATGACATGGACATTTCCAGAAAATGAGATGCTGACTTTGTACCGCAAAGTTAACACTGCTAAAAAGTTTTATAAAGAATATTTTTTTTATAAATTTATAATGAAAGATTGTTCCTTGTAACAACTATTTGGTAACACGGCGCATGTATAACATGTACTTATTCTTATTTTAATCAAGAACAAAATGACTAGTTTTTGCGAATTAGCGGTATGAATTACCTTTTCTTATTCTCGGCTGTATTTTATTTATTTATTTATTTTATCCATGTAACCTCTGTAATTTAACACAATTAAAATTTCCAAAAAAATGGCTATTACTTGCACTTTCACAATATTACAAGAGTTTATGGTAAGTCATATTAACCGTTTCTTCTGGGTCGGACAATATGCAGCGATCGTATTCCCGTCGCTTCCACGTGACTTTTCTCTCGTCTGCGCTAACACCGTTTCCATTCCACATATTGCATTTCTCCGAAATTTGTGACTCTGGACATGCGCGGGGGGATTCCGAATGATGTATAAACCCGCGCGTAAAGTATAAAGGTCACCTTCCGATCCCGACATCGCTCAAAAGTTTTGTGTAATACTTGCGTCGCTTGACTGGCTACCTGAAAGCGCTATGGGTATGTTTTTCTATTATCATTTACCTGTGTAGCGTATTCTGTCCAAGTGTACGAGTCCGTGTTTTCGACGTTAAAGTTAGAAAATATCAACATTTTTTTTTCAAAATTTCGTGATCCGTTGGCGCTCGTAGGTGAATAAGTTAAAACAAATCTGCTGGCTTGTAAAAATATAATTTATTTGTATTTCGACATCAGAATTTTTAACCGACGACGTACATTTGAAATCTAACCTCAAAAAATAAGCCGGCTCGTACTGAAACTTTAATAAATAACGTTTAACTCTTTGGAGTGGTTTATTTATGCTAATTAACTGTAGCTATTTCATTTAAGCTATCTACAGGATATAGTCGGTGGCATATGTTAGATATATATATTCACCTAGCATTCACCTTGACAGAAGTCCTAGTATTTGACGCCAATCGTAAAAGAGCTACTGCTTTAAAAAATTATTTGTGTTAAAATGCCTCCCCTTATTTTTAGGAATAAGTGTGTAAATATTAAATCCATTTTCCTAAATAGAATTCTAAAAAAAAACTGCATTTTCTCCTCAAATTCATTTCGCCTAATTATTCATTTAGTTTTTAATTGAAATAATTAAGATGTAAGCAACAATATTAACGTGTGTTTGTTTCTGATTAAAGAACATTTTAGTTGATGTGCGTCGGTGATGCTATTGATTTTGTCATTTCTTTATTAATTTTATAATATTCTTGGATAGTACTCTATCGCTACTTACTGTAACATATAGTTATTAGAAAGAATGCTGTACGTTTTATGCCAAGCTTTTGTTGAATATTTGATGAAAATATTTAATGTATTTACTTTTGCTTTTTGAGTTAGGTTTGAGTAATTTGTAGCTAAATAATTGTTTTAAACGCATTTAACAAGTAAAGATAATTTATTTTTCATTGGAAGAAATATCAGATAAAAAAAAAACTGATGCATGCATTGCGTGGTTTACTACCAATTTATAGATAATAGGATTTACAAGTAATGTCAGGAAGGTGTGTTTTTCGATAATTATCAAATTATCATATCGATCCAGTTAGTCACTGGAAAAGTAAATACAAGCAATTATGTATATGTACAGTGACATTTTTATTTTTTGTCTCCTCCTGAGACGATGTAATTATTTTTTCTACTACTGGTAGCCGCGCGCTTGGATTCGCATGTAGATCTTATTACTTCTATTTTAACGCGGTTCTGTGCTTTTATTTACATGATATTTATGAAAGTAGCGTCGGTTACGGACATTGTGCCTACATAATTGCCCAATCTATTAATAAAAGAGTAGGGACTGGAAGAAGTATTTGTGGTTTAGGCAATATTCATTTGAGATTAATTTGTTTTAGCTGATGTAAGTGGTAGCCGCGAAGATGGTACAAGACAAAAAAAATGGTACAAAAAAAAACTAATTTTAAATGAATAAATAAGAAACTCTAATAAATAACAAATTACAAAATCTAACAAAATAAAAAACAATTCTGAAAAAAAAAACATTTTAATTAAATAAACCATTCCCAAAAAATAAAAAAATAAATTCTAAATAAATTTAAAAAAATGGAATAAATCAGCAAGAAGCATCAGACTCTGAGCAACTAACTCTAAATAAACGCAAATTTTGAGAAAATTTGAAAACACCTATATAAATTCAGTTTATCCTAATATTTAATACAGTATCCTCCTCTTCATACAGCAGCGACACACTATGCAACTGCCCAGAAGAAGCTCCATGAAATTGAGAGCGAAACATCGGCATTCTTAGGCTATTGAGACGCGGTTTCAACCCGGAAACCCAAATTCTTTAAAAGAAACTTAATACAGTAATGTCGTCTTCCTTTACAAATCCTTCATTGAATAAACGAGTCTTAGATTAGGTATGAATACAAATTTTAATTGTGGGTGGAAAGGCCAATTAAACTAAATCTGGGACAATGATAATCCTTTACTGTTCTTCTTCAATTGTGAGTGCGCTCTGACCTTGAGCACTTGGTCTGACCATGCGGAAGATAGTGATAGCAAGGACTGTGGCGTAGTGTGATAAATATAGAGGACAAGGTCGGATGAAATTATTACCTTTTTGCAGAGACCAGACAGACGTATTTTGTCGACTCTCGGGGACACCAGTAGGCAACACGAAATCATTCACGTGAAGCGATTAGACGCGAGTCTATCTAGTCGCGAAAAAAGGAGTAATTTCACCTGCCTTCGTCATCTCTAATGATAAACAACACATAAGTTTTCGGCAACCGACAAGTTGCCGATTCGGTTGGTAATCAGGACCATTCCTCGATGTCCTCGAAATGTCCGTCTCGGATTAATTATTATATAAGTAATTAAATTTGTGTGGTGCGGAAGTTGCCGATACTTATGTATTATTTAATATACTGGATTAGATAAATGTATTAAAATACCAAATTTTAATTGAAATTAAAACATTTTTCATAAAAGTTTGATAGAGTTTGTAAGCTATTCAATAACTTCCGGATTTTTCGTAGATATTATTATTTATTTATGACAAATTTATTAAAAGATAAAGCACGAATACTCAAAAAGACGGCCAACAGCTACCTGACAGTATCTTTTATTGACAGGATTTGTGAAAATATTTCTTAAACAGCCGGTACAATTCGACCTGCCGACTTCTCTAACGTTTAAGCTTTCCTTCTCTAAAAATAGTTTAAGTAACCCTAACGAAAATAATCTGGCGACTACCACTGTTTGACTGTTATTAAATCAAAAAATGTATCAAATATTGATTCAGTAAAAAAATCAGATGGTCCAACGTCAACGTTGTATAAAAGTCACTAATGTGCAATGTATATAAAATAAATTAATTAGGTTTGGGACAATTTCTTTTTATGTGTACTATGTTTTTAAAGATACACAGATTTTATCTACATTCCGATAAGCCTCAATTATGGCATTCAATATATTTCAATTCTTGATCTGAAAGTTATTTAAATTGTTATTATTCTTGCTACAGAATTTAATTTGTCTAAACACGTATCGCTATTATAAAAAAATTATATCATAAAAGCTAATTACGCAATATTCAGTTTAAATTTTATAGTAATGACGTTTTCCATTAAACTTCACAAAACACACCAATAATTTATTAAAGTATTTTTGTGTTATTGAATTATTGCTACGAATTTTATCAGAGTCGACTAAATGTAATGTGTCTTTGTAGAAGTTGATATAGGGAAAGATATGCAAAAGCCTATTATTTAAGTAAATGGCAAAATATTTTTCAATACAATAGACATTAATTACTTAAACGGCATAACTCCTTCAACGTTTCGATTTTACTTGTTACGCAAAAAAAGTTTGTGACGACAATTCTTACTTTTTCAAAATAATACTAAGAAGATAATCTAAGCAAATATGTAGTTGTCCTAACAAAAATTATACTTGGATCTAAAGTAAAGCGATGCCAACACTCAAGTCCATGTCTAATTTTTGCTAGAACAATTACATATTTTGTTAAATTAAATAAATGTGCTATAATTCTTGGTATAATTTGCTCTTATTTTAAATCCCAAAATTTTTCTCTGTGTAACATCGTTTTAATTTTTCTGACATACTTCATAAAAGGTTATGATTCGGAAAAATATTCTTCAGACGGGGCATGTGGCCAACCCAAAAATAACTTCAAAGTTAATGTAAATTACATTAGCTATCTGATGCTCCGTCGAGTATGTAAACTCATCCGGTTAAAGTTGTGTGGTTTGCAAAAAAATACCTAATAAATTTCTTTCTTAAATGCTTCCTTTTATGGATATGGTAAGCAAATGTTAACGTATATCCCTGTGACAATTGGAGGAAAAATTACATTATTTCTATTTACTTACGTTTACAAGTTTGGTTCTTTACATTATTAATTAGTACATGCCAACGGGAATTAATGCTAGTGGTTTGTTCTCTCGATCTTCTCTGGGACGCATATTTACTCCTTGTATTAAACATGAGGGTAAGACCAATTAACTTGGGGCAACCATCGGAAACTGATTAATTTCTTAAATTCAAAATTAATTGCGTGTCAGTAAGCCTACTACGATTGCATGTAATATTGAACAAAGCATCTCCATCAAAGCGAAAGTCATTTTTGGCAAATATTGAAATTAGAAACGTTACTTAATTTTATTCGTAAAGCTTGGATTTGTATTAGAAAATAAAAAGTAGATGGAAAGAAAAGTTCTGATTGAACAATAATCCTTCAAAATCGTAATCAAAAAGCTTCGGATTAAAAGAGATTTGAAGAATATAATTTGGATTTCGTGTCGAGAAAGTGCATTAAACTGCATCATTGTCGTCCACAATTCAATAATTTGCTTAAATAAAATATAGAAATTTAAAATCATTTAAGTATTAAATAAATTTATAAAAACTGCTGTTGGAGATTTATTTAAGTAACTATAAAATTTCAAAATTTTACACTACTTATGTAATTATTATATTAGTAAAACTATTGAAAATTATTTAATTTTCATCTTACTCTATTTGGAAAGTAGTAAAATTAAGTTAGATTCCAGGCGTTTAATTGTTGATTTTTTTTTCTAAGATGTTCAATTTGCTTGAAGAGAGAGTCTCATTACAATATTTTTAAATCTAAATATCAAGAAAATACAAGAATGGTTATTTTGTTAATAATATACTTTACGGGGCATTTCGACAGAGAAATTACTTGTTTGTGAGACTGTACATGTATAAGAGATATCCATTCACACAGGTGGACTGTCTAATGTAATTTTCAATTAAAAATCGATCCCGACTACTTTACTAGTATTACATTTAAAAACGTTCATTCTGAGTACTATTGAAACAAGAAACTGTTAACATAATGAATTAAATCTATCTAGTTTCATTAAAGTAAAACAGAAATTCAACAGGAAATTCAAAAGGAAGACCGATAAAAAAGAAAGCAAACTAATATCATTATCATAAAAAGAATCTGCGGGTATCTTATCGATAATTCCTACTAATCTTACTTGGAATACTTTATTTTTCTCGTTATCTTAAATAACGTATCGTTTCCTAATTCTGCTAACAAAAATTACGTATTTCCCTTACTTTGAATTCGCCCTTGAGCCAGAACCGACCTGCATAAATGCAATACTCAATGAACCGGGTCAATATAATTGTTAAACTGATGACAGCTGGAAGCGTGACAGTAATAATTATGTAACCAATTCATGAACTTTTTCGCATAAACAATATTCCTCGAACACGTATAAACTTTCCGAAATGAACACACGTCATATGCGATATTGTTGACGTTGACGTTGATATGACGTGTCTTTACCAATATAAAGAGTAAATTTCTTAAAAAGTACATTTAATTTGAATATGAAATAATAACTGGTCGAACGTTATATTACCTACTTATTATTACAAAATATAATTATCAAAGTAGGGCAGGTAAATAGAAAATATGTGGTTACCTCTAGGAATATCTATTTGAGAACATTGAGATATTTCCAGGACAAATACAGGACGCAATGTTGCACATTGCACATTAACAGCTGGATATGTTATACAGAATGTATCAGAACAAACACCAGGTTACTTTTAGTTCAAGACACAAGGATGTAAAAAAAAGAAGAGACTTTTACATGCAGTACATTTTCATTGCGAATTATTAAGACTTTCACTACCGAAAGGATAATTCTAGATTCCAAATTTGCATTTTTGGAGAAATATGTTAAGAATATGGGACAACAACTTTGGAAATATGAGTATTTGGATGAAACATGGATATTCAAAAATGGAAGTGTGTCTCTGATGGCAAGACAATACGAAAGGTAACTTAAACAAATATTAAACTTGAGAGCAAACGTACGTATTGGAAATTGACAATCAAGACAATTTTCTACATTGAAGAAAAATTGTTATTCAATAAAAAAAATACCTTCAATCGTTAGCAACTAAAATTCTATATTCATCGTGGAATAAATAGGCGATAGAACAGTGATCGAATAACTATAAAATTACATTTAAGCCAAAATCGTGTTTGTTACATTAATGAATCTGCAAAGAAATATGATGTAAATGAACTTGCGCAAAATATCATTATACAGTTGCTTGCCGTATGTTCAACCCTGTCGAGCACATTTGTTATAACAAAGACTTCTTTACTTAATCTTCAACATTGCACGTGAAAAGTGCATATGTAGAAAGAAACATTAGAAAATATAACACCCGATATATATAAACCACACTAAGAAAATGATCATGAAAGGGAAGTTGGTTTTGAGAGAGAGAAAATACTAGGATTGGTTACTACCTTTGATGACTCTTCCAACAATAGTTTTGATTTTGAGAGTGATTGTCAAATATTTAATTTCAGTAATCATGCATATCTGCATGCATATGCAGAGATATATTATCGCCAACGGTACTGTTTCGATGCTAGATACAAAACATTCTTAAGATGGTTTTTTTGTAGATTGTGAATTGATCTCGATAAATTATCTCGTATGTTTCTGAATGAACACGGGAAATTGTCATGTCTTGTCATATTTATAAAAAATAAAATCGACAGTGTACATAATGCGATGATTACAAAAATTACTATCTTACTTTCTCAGAAACAAGATTTAATATTTTAAAAATAAGGTGCGTTCCCAAAGTTATTTCTACAAAACGCGTATGCCAAGAGGAAGATATGTTCTTGTATAAAGAAAACTATCGCTCTACATCTACATTTTATATATGTTATATTTGCATAAGTAAAAACAACTTAACGCATCTCTAGGTGAACCTTTACAAATTTGTTTGAGTATGGCAAAATCTGAATCTTTGTCGAAAACACTTTCAAACTTCATTAGAACACACTAATTTTTTCCATCTTCCACCAAACAAAGCTTGCGTGTACACCTTTCTCAATTTGCAGTAATTCCTCTAATGACAATGAAGAATTTTGTAACTTTTCTATTGCGTGCATTACTCCGATCTAATTGCTGTGAATAGTTTGTAAATCATGAAAATCCTTTCGCAAGCTACGCCAATGGAACGCATCCGAATTTGTCTGCTTCATTTATTAATAGTATACGCTATTGTACTTAAAATCTATAATGTTAAATCACATAACCATCACTAAGAAAATTCAGAATTTCAGTAATAATTTGATCATTATGTATTATTATAACATTTGCATTTTTGAACATAAACGTTGTAATAATTGGTATTGTACTCATAATATAAACTATATTTTGTGTGAATTTTTGTTGAGTTAATAATTACTAGTTTAAACATTTTCTTCTAAAAATTCAAGCGCTATTGTAAAGTATGAATTCGTTTGGTGCTAATGTTCATCATTAATAAGAATAAGTGTTTGTGTACCATGACATGCACGTCTTTTTCACAACTTTTGTGCTTAAGAATAATTTATTTCAATACAGGAGGTTTATTTAATTTTGTTATAATTATTTATTTCAATTAAAGAATTTAAGCTATACCAAAATTAGTAGAAAATATTAAAATTTAAAAATATCAATTAAAAAAATTAAATGACACGTACATAATGAAATATTTGAGTAGTTTCCATGTAAGATGTTAATTAAGAAAGTGAAATAATTTTTTAATAAAGTTTAAATAGGAATATACAATTACGTTTATAACCTGATAACACGCTAGATGCTCCATTGGTTGAAACTGAAATATTTTCTCATTTCCTGCATAAACATTCAAAATTAAATGGTTATAACGTAATAGCATTTATTGTTTGATAAAAATATTAGATAACCTTTCAAAATCAGATTCTTATAATCTGGGTTAGAATATTTGATGGTATTGCTTGATAAATGTATTACCTGACGCCACAATCTACTTAGCAAATTTAAATTTAGAACAGTGAATGCAGGCGCCGGGTCCTTTCTAATATAATTCGCTTAACCGCTCTATTTTGATTTAACTTATACAATTTTAACATCATTGAACTTGAACTTGTGTTTCCTTTTCTCGATAATGCGGAGTATTAAAAAAAAAATTGTTTGAACACTGGCCAAATATAAAATTGCCAAATATCTGTTTATATTTATGTTAAAATAGATGATTGGCAAACTGTACTAAAGTATTTTACAAATACCCACATTCTTCTAAATTCTGCGAAGAGTCGGTGCAGTTTAAATCTATATGTAGTAGGTATCAGTGATAGTGGGAGTAGTGGTCCCGATGAGGTTGCCTAGTTGACTAGTTGCTAGATATTCGATACAAAAGCGGGATTTGGTAACTCAATATAAGTATTCATACATCATTGTTTATATTTAAAATAAAGATATACATATTGTTGGCGAAATAATTTGACACACCGTAACAAGTATATTTTTTGTATAGTATACTTGTTATACTTCTAGTATCAGCATACCGCGTTTTTTACAGTAGAGAGCAAGCAGTATGTTTTCTATGCAACATTATACAGGGTTACCTGTAAATAGCACGTAAGCTACCGAAATCTGAAGACTACCTATTAATGTGTTACTGAAAATTTAAAAAGAAATTTATTTGTAACATATACATTTTGTTCAAATTTTAGGGCCCAAAATGCAGGTAAAGCCGCTCCATATCTTTGTTTCTCCTATATTATACAAATACCGCTGATGAATCAAAGTTAACCCAGATGCAAATAAAAATCGATAAAGCATTGTAGATACTATGAATAGTGAATAGTCTATTGAAATGCATTAGTCTGTCGTACAGCTGATGTCGAAGTGTTTATGTGTTTACACTGAATATGCCGATAACCATATGATTTGCGTTCTTAATGTTTAAAGTTAATGCATCCGAAATGTCGGGTTTTGAGTTATTTGTAGTTATACATTCTTTTTCTTTTTATGAAATTTGTGGTGGTCCTAACAAGGACCGATCTAGGCGAAACAGGACAAAATAATTTATTAATGTAAAAAATGTTCGAAATGTCCACCGTGAGCTCTAATACAGGCATCAATTCGGCGACGAAAGTTATTATGCTCACGAGTAAAATTTACCATGTCTTCGCGAATGCGTTGTGCTGCAACATAAATGCGATTTCGCAGATCTTCGGTGCGTTGAAACCACTCGCAGAAGGCAAGACGGCGAGGATAATCTAATTCCGTTAATCTTCGCACGCGCTGGATGTGATACGGATGAAGTAAATTATTTTTCAAAATTCGATGCACCGTCGTTTGGGACACATTTACTTGCTGGGCTAAAGTTGTAGTACTTATGCCTGCTTCCGCCTCAACGATGTTTAAAATATGCTCTTCTGCTTGCTGAACTCTAAGTGATATATGACGGCCACGACCTTCGAAACGTGGAATTACTGATCCTGTTTCTCGAAGTCGATACACGGTTCTCACAATTGTCTCGGATGATGGATGCCGCCGATTGGGAAACCGTTCCGCGTACAAATTTTCTGCCGCAAGACTATTTTGTCCTGTTTCGCCATAAATCAAAATCATATCGGTGTATTCGATATTCGTATAGGATGCCATTGCAATTGCGTGTAATGACGGTGAATGCTATGTGCATACTAAATGGATATCCGAACGCTGCTTCAGCGACTGCCGGTGATTCCCATATGTTAACTAAGACAGAGTCGGACTCGAATAAAGAAAAATCATTTTCTCGTTACTACGTGCACATAGAACCATAATATTTTGTATTTAGGCATTACTCATGCGTTTCTTTCGCCTACTTTTTTTTTTCGTACTATATCCGAATAAGACTGTATATTGCTTTTATTGTCCTAAATTATCTAATAAATAGTCAAATATTGACGATATGATTTTGTAGGTGAGTTATATATTTTTTTGGAAAAGCGGCATTTATTTATTGATTATCTGATATCAAGTTTTCTGATATAGCACGAATCACTTTGTCATTCTGCATTTTAAAATATGATACATACAGAAAATTATTCTTTTGAAGAAAGATTTCTCTTGTTCATTTTGTAAATATCTATTGAATAATGTGATGTTCTATAATCCAGAGTGTTAAAGAAAAGTGTCACAAACCTTGAGAGAGAAGAGTATACAGAAGCGCAGAAGCGACTATGGGTCCACAAATCAACGGTTTGGGAGTTACGAAGGAGTATTCCTTGTTGTAGTAGTATCTGTGCATTTTTTCGCGTATCATTTTAAAGGTTATGTCCAACATTCGACTTGTAGTTGATGTTCAGTAGTTAGCGGATAATTTTATGGCAGGCTAACCAGCTGACATGCATCTCATGTATGGGAATGCTAGAGAAGCGCAACGTCTTTACGAAGATGGTATGATAACTACCTTTAATGAAGAAGACAATGCAATAGTTTTGCATTTAATGAATTTATTTCTGGACATATTGTCCTTGTTGCTCTTTATACTTAATCTAACCAACGCTGCAAAAGAGACCCCCGTTTTGGCAATCACCTCTACATTTTACATGAGCTGTTTCTTCCCAAGCCATTTCTTCAACTTTTGAAAAAAAGAGGATATATACGGCCAAATCTGGCGAATGTAGAGGATATTGCACCAATTCGAACCGTTGAAATTGTCTATGAGTAAATTGGGGCGTTTCTTGATGATGGAGAATTTTTATCTTCGCTAGGTGGAACCTCTTTGTCTTTTATCTAGAGTTGAATAGGTTCAATAAAACTACATATTACCGACCCGTGCTTGTCATTCTCTTCACCCAATAATCAATTGAAATTATGATTTGCGAATCTCAAGAATTCGTCGCCATAACTTTTACAGTTGATGGAATTATCTTCACAGTTTGTGGTGAATTTTCGTAAGGAAAACTGAATTTTGCCAACTGATCTTACTCCTACGGCGCTTAAGTTTGTTCAAACATTGCTTTGAAGTTATCACACGATTCTGTTTTTAATCAATATCCCGAACGCGGCACCCATCTCGCCGATAACTTTTTCGTGCTCAATTTTTCGTGAAGTATGTTTTGCATACCTTAAATTGAGATGCTTAACATATTAGCAAAATCTTTGATCTTTCCGCTGGATTCTGCACGTTTTCCCATCCAAAAGAAGAAATCCAATCACTGACCGGTATTGTTCTTTTTCTTTGATTCCGCAAATACATAAACTTCGCTTTCAACAACTCTGAAAACAACACTACTCGTTGTCTCTTCGAAATTTTGTTAGACGTCAACTAAGGAGTGACATTCACAGTTGGTAGTGCAGATTTTGACAGCGATACTTTTCAGAAAAACCTCGTACGTTGATACTTTGCGAAGGATATCAGCTGAGGTAGGAATTAATCCTTGTATTGGCGATTCGTCCGCAAGTAGCAGTGCAACGAGTGCAGGCCTTAAATCCACCTAATCACGTACGTCTTCTTACTAATGAAACCGACGAGTAATTTTTTAGACAACACTTCTTTGAACCAAAACAACAAATGTGGTTCAAGCGCGATGTATTTTCCGATTAGCGTTAAAGAAAAGATTACGGTAGTCCTTTTGCGAGATACTTTGATCATCTCATTTGAACATTTGCCTTTTTGGATGTTGGTGTTCACATTGTTTATTCGTATGTAATACAAAAAATGTGTAAACGTAAAGTATTTCGTATAGCTGAAGACCATTTCAAGACCTTTCTACACAATTTGTGATAATTTTCTTAAAATTACATGTACATCTGAAAATTAAGATAACGTTCAGTTTTGCCAATACGTCTCGTTTCAAAGGAAAAGCGAACCAATAGATCTGTAAAAAGAAGATACGATAAGCTAAAATAGGTTTCACGCTTCGAAGCTATTAATAGCTTTCGGCAAAAAATACGCATCTAAAAATAGTGTGTTTGATGTAGGTCATGAAAGGTAATCTTAAAAAGCTTTAATATTGAGGTAATTACGAGATGTATACGCATACGTGTTTGTAAAAATAAACTGGTGGTAATACTTTCCCTCCGAAATAAACATGTCGTTTCCAAAATATTAACATAATAAGAAATTAAAGGGAAAACAAAGAGAATGATATAACAATGTGTCCAAGCAAATTCCTCCGTACGTTAATTTTGCCAATTTGAGGTTTATGTTACAAATTTATAAATGCACACTATTTGTTTAGGTAATATTCAAAGAAGCGAAAGTTATCGTGTAATAATGGTTATATGCTGATATGAAGTTAGTTAAATATGTAAAAAATGTTTTGACATCCAATCAGAGAGATGATTAACTAAAGTATTATACAAACTACTACAAAATCCCAAGTATTTGCCAAAATTAGAAATGTAGCAATATGAATTTTTAAGTTATTAATTACTCCCGATCATTGGTTTTAAATATTATTATTATACATGTTGTAATTATGGATAAAGCGGGATAGTGAAAAATGTTTCGAGAAAATTCACATTTGAGCGCAACAGCATAATAACAGTACACTGCACATTTTAACCATCTTGATGCGCCCGGTATGAAACCATACATGATATGACTAATAATGCACGATAGGTTATTGTACGGCTGATTATTACACATTCAACGTATAAACGTAAGTAGAATAAACAATGTTAAATCTCACCTTATCTCCACATTAGGGGGCAACGATTTAAATATTTTGGTTTTATGACGGTTACGCTCGTAAATGTAAAAAAATACTAGCTTCTTTGAAAATATTCAACAGGTGGTGAGAAGTAGGTAGATTTTATGCCTTGCTTAAGAGAAATTATTTGCAGGAGAATTCTACTTGCTATATTTTATCATTATAATTGTAAAAAAAAATTGTCTCCACTTATAAAATCATCTACATGTAACCCATTGCAGACTGTTGCGTGAACTCTTACACATTTTCTTAAACTAAAAATAGGGTGTCTAAAGCCTAATGTAAGCAATTCGAATGTTACTATCAACATATCTAATAATAAGTGGAAAGAGATTTTTCAGGAAAGTGCTGTAAACGAAAAAGTATAAAATAAAAAAATTACCGGATAGTATTTGTTCTGGAGAGTTAATGCGGTTCATAAATTAAAACATATTAGTGAATTTATGTATTTCAAAATGAGCCTGCACAATTTAAATTGAAAATGGAATCCTTGCTTTTAAAACATTAAGCGTTCTTATTTGAACTAATTCTATTTTATTGAATTGCATTACCTTCTATCACATTTTATGATGTTGTTCTAGATTACGGGAACCGTAATAGACGTGATAACCTTGGCGGTTTTCACGAATGCGGTCGGTATTTTATCTATAGGCATAAGAATTGATTACGAGTGGCACCATTTTGCCATCTGTTAATTCTATTCATTTCCAATCTTTTGTATAATTTTTGTATTTTTTCTGAACTGTGCTCGACAGACGCGAATTATTCAAACGACGTTGCTGCACTTATGAAAAGTTATAGACATACAAGAATTACATACAACTAAATTCAACAGGTAGCAAGTAAAGTCTTTGTGGAATTGGAGAACATATTGGAGGCATCACTAAATTTGTATTAAATACGTGTGTGTTTAGTAGTATACATTGTATACAAGAAATTATCGAAAAATTATGTTATTAACCGCGTACACGACCACACAAGAAATGTCAAACTGTTTATTTAGTTAGGATATTCCGAACGACGTATTCTTAAGGTAGAATAAATAGCCTGCTCGGATATTATTGAATCAGTATCGATTTGCATCCAGTAAAGTATAGGCGCTTTGTTTTACATATTACTATTGTAAAACTTTACTCATTAAAACAAAAGTTCTTGAATTCACTTGTTAGTTTTCTTTTTTAAAACTACAATCGAGAATCAAGTAATTTAATTAAAATATTGCAAATGAAATCAAGTCGATATCTTGCCTTGAAAAGTTCTGCAGCTGAATAGGTAATTTATCGGATTCTTGGAGAATTTTATTATTGCGCATCAACAGATTAGTTGTTTTGTATCAGTATCATTGTTTTTCAGTAGCGATTGTAAGGACTGTGGCGTAGTATGGTAAGTATCAATAACCTCCGCACCACACAAGTTTAATTTATTATATAACAATATATAATAATTACTCCGGGATGGCCGTTTCAAGGATTTGAGTGGTAACCGAATTCGATCACCGGTTGACGAAGAGGACCATTCGTGTCCTCGAAATGGCCGTGAGACTAATTATTATATCTTGCTATATAACAAATTAAACTTGTGCAGAGCGGAGGTTACCGATACTTATATGTTGTTTACCATTGTTTTTGAGGTTTAAAACTTGCTAATTGACGGCCATTATTTATGTAACATAGTTTAAATGAGGTAACCTACGGTAATAAGCTTACATCAAACAAAGTTCTATTATATATTATATATACTATTATATATTACCTTTATTATCACATGCATTATTATGCATTATTATCACATCCCTTATAATTATCGAAATTAGATCTTATGATTATCGAAACTATATGGCATAAATTATAATTAATATGGGATGTTTTCCCATATTTAATAATTTGCTTCGTTAATGGGAGAGTTAAAATTTACCGCACAACATTGTTTGGTACTGATATCGGCTTCCTAAGGTGGCTGGTTTGCTTTTTTTTATTGCGTAAAGAAAAGCAATGCGAATCTGATAATGTGTAACTTCTTTTCGACAATTCTATTTGATAATTTACTACAATTAATATTTGATAAGTTAATACAATCAACTCAATACAACACAACAATTGGTCATGGATTAATACCATATTTTTAACAATATTAATATTTGCTTATTTATGCCCATTGTCATTAATTGGTGTGCATAAAGAAAAAATCTTGTATTAACTTGTTTTACTAGATAAATATACTCTAAGTTAGTATCACCCTTTAGATGTAAAAAGAAACATTTTTTTAATTAGATCATTAATTTGGTTATAATGTTAGTATTTGTATACATTACGTTTTTAGGAACAATTTGTGAACTCTTTTCAAAAATATATATTTTTTTATTGAGTAGTAATAAGTTTTAGCTCAAATGTCCAGATTAATGTAAAAAATACAATTTATTTTTCTTTAAATTCCAGCAACCGCGACTAAAGAAGCTTTGTTAAAAACTGTGCAGCCTCATGCATCCGATGGTGGCAACAAAGTTACAGTTGTTGGCGTTGGCCAAGTGGGAATGGCTTGTGTATTTAGCATTATGTCCCAGGTAATTATTGATTTCGCAATTTAACTATGATTGGTTTGCTTGCTATAACTATTTCTGTTTAACTGTGATTACTTTGCTTTCATTAGAAAAAAAAATTATCGACAATATTTTATTGTCAATGATATTGTCAATGATTGTCAAAATGATTCTGTTAAAATTAAAAAATAGAGCAATAATTTCAACTGTTTAGAATGTAATCATTTGTTTTGTAAAATTTGCCCCCAAGAGAATATTGGCAATCCAAAAATTCTGATTCCGACGAAATTGAAGAAACAATTTCTTTACGACTAAATTGTCTGATTTCTGTATACAGCGTTCTTCAAAAGTTTGCATAAGAATGCATTTTTGTTGAAACTACTAAGAGAACACCCTCTGGTCCGATATTTGGAAAGAAAACATTTGTTAGTCAAATTTCGAAATGATTTGAAGAAAGCTTTCCATACGCATTTACAGATTTAAACAATAATTGCGCAACTCAAGGGCCAAACGTATTCGTAACTTCATGAACATAAGCGGCCGGCTGTAGAAGTAGTTGGTAAAATTATGCGAAAAAATATTGATCTTATTAATATTTCTTCGCACATTATTATTATTATTATTTGCCACTGTCCACGTTTATTATACAGCACCGTTTTTTAAAATTATGCAAAAAAACTTTTAAAATTTTTTAAATTATGTAAATTTTTGGAGGGAGCCTGCCTCATGCTCAGGCGATTCGACCGCTAAGAGAATTGTGTTGGTGTAAGATAAGGCGGTTAGTACAATAATTTTGATCTATTTTATAGAGAATATCCAATGATGTATGCCTCGTAGATTGTATGGAGGATAAACTAAAAGGAGAAATGTTGGATCTGCAACATGGGTCATTATTTCTGAAAAATTGTAAAGTGGCTGCTAGTACAGGTAAATATTCACGTTTGCACAATTTGATTTAACGTTGAATTCACTACAGTCGCCAAATTATTTAATTGTTATTTTGATAAGATAATTTGACGCGCCGTGATAGCAATATGTTGCTGATAACTACACTAAACTAAAAAATTGTGTCACACATAGGAAATATATGTATATATTGTACATACATACAGTGGTGAACAAAAAAGAATCATTAAGTAAGTTGGTATTTTAGATACCACTTATTGTTTCAGTATCTTTAAGAGAAAAAACTAATATATTATAAAATTAATAATTTTTTAGTATCAAGTTGTCTTTGAGTTACCGGGACTCAAGTACCTTTGTGTGATGTGGCATAACAAGCCAACAAGTTTCCACGATTTTGTTTTCTTCTTCTTTTTCCCACACAACAAAACCTCGCAGAAACCATCCAAAGTGTTAAAATAAATGTTATATGCGTAGGAGAGGGGATTTTATGGCCCAAAGTATGCGCAAAACTTTTAACGAACAGGGGCTCGCAATTAGATGGCTTCCGACATCAAAATATTTTTCGTTTACAGCTTGTACAAACAATATAATTTATGAACAACAAAGGTAAAAATTTCACCTGAGATGTTCCAAATGCTCTCCCTCGATTTCACAATAACCACGACATCTCCGCTATAAGACCTCCGAACTTTTTCGAAAATCCCTTCATTGATTTGAATTCGGAACATTCTTAATCTACTTGTTGTTACAGTTCTTAATATCCATTTACACGTGTAACACAAACTGAAGTCTTCATATATTTCAAACGATCTTGCAGATCATGATGCAGATCCACTCCCTTCTGCTTTACTTTGTCCAAAGGTTCTATATAACTGCTTTTTAACGGTAATCAAAAAATGCACTGGAGCATCATCGTACTGGTATCAGGGATATCGTTTAACAGATCGTCAGTTATGTTCTGTAGAAGGTTTATGTAAGCAGCTCTTGTTAAACAGAAGAACAAGTTCGATTAAAACAACCGAACTTCTGTCAGACTTATTCAGTTCATTTTACAGAGTCTAGGAGAGACCAATCTCGCACTATGCAACGATCTATTTTATCAACCGTTTTCTTTGTTTTCATTCCACTTAATATTTCAATGCCTTAAGTATCATATTTTTATATTTATTTATTTATATTTATTCAGATTATTCTACAACTTTTTTGTTTTCACAGTTGTCTATTAAATGTTTTAATGTTATTATTGTTTTAATGTAATTGTTTATTGTTTTAATGCGATATTTGCTTTCTTTCTTTTATATATATTTTTTTGTGATTTAATCTTGCAAGCATATTTTTTGACAATCGGAGTTAGACTGAAATAATGCTTAGGAACTTACGCTGCTGGCATTCAGAGATTCCCCACGATGTATTTGTGGCGAATTTGTCTTCTTGGAATGCTAATAATTTCGTTCTAGTTACACTAATTAAGTGAAACGTGTAATGCATCTAGCTATATGATAGTTCAAATCAATTTTTGTCCACTACTGTATGTAGAAGACGTTAATCGTTAACATTATATAGCTTAATTAAAATTCACATTTTTATAGATTATTCAATAACCGCTGGTTCAAGATTATGCATTGTTACTGCTGGTGTCCGCCAAAGAGAAGGCGAAACTCGCTTGGATTTAGTACAAAGAAATACGGAAGTTATGAAAAATATTATCCCTCAACTAGTCAAATACTCGCCAAATACGATTCTCCTTATTGTCAGCAACCCGTGTGATATATTGACATATGTTGCTTGGAAACTTAGCGGTTTACCTAAAGAAAGAGTAATCGGCTCTGGTACTAATTTGGATTCGTCTAGGTTTAGGTTCCTGTTATCGCAAAAATTGGGAGTTGCATCTACAAGTTGTCATGGATGGATTATAGGAGAACATGGCGATTCAAGCGGTAAGTTTTAACAATGAAATTTGTAATTAGATTAGAATTATAGAGGGAAATAGTCCAGTCTACACTCTATTTAGAAAGGCAAGAAACTAATTGAGGAAAGCATAAGATGTAATTTTCTTTATTTCTTCACCAACATTTTTTGAGTGAGTTTCCACTTTTTATCGGAGTGAAAAATATGAAAATCTCGGAGTTTTCAATAAACTTATAAGTATGATGACAGAATGTTGTAGATCTAGATTTTTAACGATATAAATATTTAGAAGATGTTCACTTTTTTACCCTAACAAACAATGGAAACTCATTGGAAAAAATGTCGGTGTTAGATTACACGATTTCCGGCGCTTCTAACTTTTTTTCATTTCTAACTGATGCGAGTCTATTGCAATTTAATAGTTGCATTGTACTCCGTGGCTTCTCTTCAACTTAAATTTAATTTAGCTTCTAATCTATTTCAGTTGCCGTTTGGTCTGGTGTTAATATTGCTGGCGTTCGACTTAAGGAACTCAATTCCAAAATTGGAACAGACGATGATCCAGAAAACTGGAAAGATCTCCACAAGCAAGTCATAGAAAGTGCATATAATGTGATCAAACTTAAAGGCTACACATCATGGGCGATTGGTATGACAGTAGCTTCCATTGCTTCATCAATTCTTCACAATATAGGAAATATACATGCTCTCTCGGTTCTGGTGAAGGTAAATTAATCACGAATTAACAAAATCCGTATATATTGAATATTGTCATGTAATTTAGGGTTACCATGGTATTGAGGAGGAGGTATTTTTGTCACTTCCATCCGTGGTTGGAGCTGGTGGTATCACCGACGTTGTTATTCAGCCGCTAACAGATTCTGAACAAGAAGCATTGCGAAAATCAGCAAAACTCATGGCTGAAGTGCAAGCTGGTATTAAGTTTTAAGTATATAACAGATTAAAAATGTAAAATATACACGAAGCTAAGTCAAATATCTAAGTATTAAAAAACTATATGAATCGATGTTAGACACGCTTATATATGCAAACATCGCACGTTCGTTTGCAGTTTCAGAAGAAAATGAATGTCTTCAATTTAATGATAGAAATAAACGTGTAATAAGCTAGATTATTATTATTATAGAATGTTTGAGTCCTGACAGCAAAATGTTATCAAAACCTCTGTTAACGCTGGTTGTATTATTTACCCATTATTTTAAAATGTTACTTATTGTTAGTCTTTAAACCAATTATTTTAACATTTATTTATTAAAAGAATTTGCTTAAATCTATGATTAGCAGTATTTTACCATTTTCTTTTTGGTCGAGTATTATTTTTTAGTACTTATCTTTTTGTTTATGTCTATACATGTTTATTTGTATATTTTATTTGTAATAAATTGGCTTAAATGCAATTAGAGGGTTGTATTACCTTACCTAACCTAATATTACAAGCGATAATCAAAATAATAAATCATCTAAATTTAATTGCAAATAGTCTGATGGCAGGAGTTCTGCATAATAATAATGAGTAGTTACTTAGAAAAGCATAAGAGCTCTTCGTAAAAGTTCTGCGAACAATTGCCACAAAGTTAAAGACATTTAGTCTATGTTTCTCTTGACAAAGGAAAGATTTACTGACATCTTACGTCGCTTAACTATAGCTATTAATATACTGATATTGTTTACTAAATTGTTAATAATCTAAGGTCGCCAATCTAATTGTTTCCCTAGGATCTCTCAATTACAATCGTCGATTACCATGATTATATATTGATGCGCTTAATGCATATTAAGATAGTCACATACTAATAATAACAAAAATGCTAAATGTTACTAGCACCCTAACCACAAAGTATAATGCACATTGAAGTTTTAAATTCGATACGTTTTACGGTAACGTTTTTTTGTACGTTTTTCGGTACGTTAAGATTGTAAAGACAATACGGTTTTGTTTCTTTGAGATGCATATGTGTATTTTTGGATGCGTCCTTTCAGTTCATGTCAATTTTCTTCAATATTCCTTAAACATGTCTACCGATTGACTTCTGGGAAAAGTTGAGATTCTTACGAAAATCCGGTGTTTCACTACTCACCATGCCCGTATACGGCTTACGTGCTAGTGGTGGTTTAAATTTTATTCGTTTGAAGATATCTCGATTCCATTCAGTAGTACACTGAAAATATTATTATATACAACAATATAAACAACAATTTTCTATGTTTAAACTTGATATTACGATTATAAACAACTTCCTGTTTAAATGCATACATTACTACTATGAATTACTATAAACTGAATAACTGAAAGCTTCAAGAAATATGCAATAGTATGGAACTCGTGTCGGCACTCCGATAGCTAAGGTGTTTAAGATATTGGCCGTTAAAAAACAAAGATATTCTGAAAAAATGTGGGATAAATATATTTATATATGTTGGTATACTTTCCGAGTGTACTTTATTAAAATATAACCGCATCTATGAGAAGCTTGAATCATTCTGTTCTAGAGAGAAATGTAATATAGAAACACGATTTCACTATATTCGCAGAGAACAACTTGAGAAATTAAGTATAGATAAGATTAATCAATCTTATCTATACTTAAAAAATTCTTCAAAAGTTCAATATTAAAAACAGCTAAGATATTCTAGTAAAGAAATGATTATTCCATATAATCTGAAAATTTCTGGTATGGACTACGTCGGTATTATTTCTATACAAAGTATAGAAATAAGAAAGAAGTTTTATACAAAGAATATAATGTGCGGATCTAATGCGTGGATATGAGAAAATTCTTCTGTGTAATCTAGACAAAAACTTTTCAAATGTTTATAGATTTTTTTCAAGAATCTGATGTAATATTCTGGATTTCTTTCATAAACATTTCTCTACACCTAAAATGCGTCGTTCATTAGTGAACCAAAAATTAAGTTTTTCACTAAGACTCGTTTTTCTAAAAATATCGATTAAGAATATTTTGAAAAGGAAGATTTATGACTAGAATTTCTATTGGAAGTGAGTAGATGCTATAATGTAATTCATTGTATTTTATTAATATTAGAGAAATGAAAAACAATATTTCATTGCAGCACCCTATGTTTTAAACGAAAAACTTATTTGCATAATTTCATACTTAATTTACTAAGGGACATATTTTAGGTATATCAAAATATTCCCAATAAACATTTAGATTACTGAAGGTGTTTTCTCACTAAAAAAATGAATCAAACATGGCAACGACTCTCATGACTGCAGGCGTTAAATGACATAGAAAAGGTTCCATGTATTACTGAAAATTCAAAATAAAACTCAATCGATTAAAATTTAAATCAATTCCCTAGCTGTGAGGCGTTTAAAATATCGGAAACTGGAGACCATGTTTAATATGATCGTAAAAGAAAAATTATAGCGTAGTTTTTAAAAAGTGATTTTAATAAAATTCCTCTGGAAGTAAAAATTAAGATAAAAGAGTTCGGTAAGCCAAAACCCCAACAGAAATTAGAGCAAATAACGGAAAGAAGAGCTACCGACATAGCGTCCGGACCACAATTTTCTATAGAAGTTTAAAGAAATCGAATTTATTGCGGCTTTCCGTGAGTGTTGTTCTATTATACTAGGTCTGAATCATCATACTTTAGTTGAAATAGAATCAATGTGAAAATAAAACACGGAAATCAGAAGAATTCGTGATCACATTAATGCTTTCATCGCATTTGGTTTATTTAATAAACAAATATTTTGATAGAGCTTAGTTTTGCGCGATTATAACGAAGAAGTTAGGAAAAATCGTTATACCACGTGGTGATTTACGATGATTCAGTCGAGTAGCAGCGTCATCGATAATGTTATAATTATAATTCTCAGGATATCTAAATAAGTAACGTTCTTTATTGCAAATAAATACCTTTACCGACAATAATTAAGACTGCCTTGTAATAATTAGTAAAAACTCCAATTTAATCAACCGTTAGTGCGAGTAATCCTTTTTTGGTAACTCTCTGATGTTTAAATAAATAAAAAATATGCCGCCAGTGGCTATCTAGCAGTGTAGTATTCAACCACAACTTCGTTGAAACGTTTAATATGTTCAATTAGATTTTGTTAGATTTTTGAACTGATTGTTGGACATAATATTTAAGGGAACTCCAAATGCAATCCAAAATGAAATTTTAAATGTGACAAAACTACATATGTAACAAATTGGCGTCAGGTGGTAATTTTATTTAGATATTTCTTTAATGGCAGAATGAATAACCACTTTTGGAGATTTAAACGAACTAAAGGTTCTCAGACACAGGCACAATTCAGTTTATTAGTTATGAGCAGTACCATGCTCTTTCATGCATAATCTAATCCTTTCACAGATACTATTGGTTATCCTCGAAGATGAGTATAACTTATAATAAGAGAATCATAGAAAATTTGAAAAGACCAAATTTATTATTTAACAGAATGAACGCGAGAAAACAACTAGAAAGGATCGAAAGAGTAACTTGATATTCTTATATGTATATTTAGGTAGGTAAATGTTATTAATCTCAATTAACTTGAGATTATATCTAATTGTGTGATTTACAAACATAATAACTCAACTTGTTTTCATTCCTTGTACTTTTTAAATCAAATTGTTCTCCAATAATATTTAACTACCTAATAAATACAGACGTTAAGTTGCATTCAATGTAAATTATGTGTCGGTTGTTTTGAAGCTTTCTTCACATAATTCATTGCCTTCTCTCATGTGAAACAATATGCAGGTACAATTAATGACACGTGCAAACGTTCCTAGTGCATTACAAGTAAATACTAGCTGAAAACAAAGCATTGAAATTGACAATGGAAATATGCTATTCTTTTGTACGTCAACTACATGTTTTCCCTTGCCTTCAGAAACACGCCTTTGTGCTGGTCGATTTAATTTTCAATGAAACAATAATGACTTTAATTGTATGCGGTGTTAAGGCTTTAATCATTACATCAGAGACCATGGGATACATATAAGTAATCGCGCTATAAATCTGATAGGATAACACCAATGAGAGCTTTATATCAAACACCTCGAGGAAATAGGAAATATATTATTTACACAAGCCTTTATCGGTTGTTAAAAGCTACTTTCTAGAAGACTGTTTTTTTTTTTTTTGTCGAAAATACAAGATTCGAATACTGGTGGAAATAGCAGTAAACTAATTAAAGTAAAGTTCTTCACGCAAATCTCAAACTTGCAATAATTATTTTATTTTTTATTGGCTTATGGACCACATACAGCGTATTTTAAAAAGGGTAGAAGGTGGAAGATATTCATTACAAACAACATAAAAACATATTTTCGAAAACACCTTTACCCAGCAATTATGTATTAAAAATTCAATCCAGATTACTTCTTTTGAAAATATGCTTTTTTGACTGAATACGCTAAGGAAGACAAATTATTTTGCATTTACTGAAATTATTGTGCGACATATAACTTCCTTGTATCTCATACACTTATTCTAAGGCTGTTCCAATTTTCTTTGGGCCATCAAGTCAATATAATAAGATTTATCAACTTCTACTCAATAGAAGTCTGTTTCGACCATCGCATCCTTATTTGACATAAACTGTTTACCGCCAACCAATTTTTTTCTCTTTTCAGTGTTAAGTCGGTCCGACAATTCAACATAATATAGGTACAACGGCCGGTTTATATATTGTCCCACTCTTGCAACGGCTACATATCAATACTATCTTCCGCGTGAACTTAGGTTCAGCAAATAAAAGCGTAGAACTACGTTTATTAGGAATACCCATCATAAACTGAAATGAGAGTAACAAAATCTGCGAATTCTACGATAATTCAAGTGGACGGCTATGAGTTGTAGAAAGTATAGATACATCGTCTCGGCGGCAGACAAAACAAAAATGTCACTATACCTTTCGAATTCCAAAAAATCTTCGTTATAACTAGAGATGACAAAGGCAGGTGGAATTATTCTTTTTTTGCAGCGACTAGATAGACTAGATCGTGTCTATTCGCCTTATGAGAATGGATTCGCATTGCCTACTGGTGTCGCCGAGAGTCGACAAAACTCGAGTCTGTCTTGTTTCTGCAAAAAAATAATTTCATCCGCCTTTATCCTCTTTGGTTATATTTTTCGTTGTGTTTAGTGGAAAAACTAATTTTGCCGGCTGATGAACCAGTATCTGATGACAATCGAAGATGCATACCGTTTTAGTTACTGACAATTTTTAACCTTCCGTTAAATTATTGTTGCGAAAAAAATACTCTCGACTGCTATGGGTAATACCACTATGTGGCAGACTCAATTTTCAAGGAGTCAGATTAAATGCAAAAGAAATAGCAGGATGTTTATATTTAAATGCAATTGAATAATTTCCAAGAAACCAAAGATATATATTTTAGACCTCTGCAAAAGTTTGTTATATCTACAGATTGTATCTTACTAACATGTAGTTCTTATTTTGTGATTTATATTTATTAACCATTGTAACCTTGTGTAATATCATACATATAATCAATTTAAATGATGAGATGAATGTTTCCAGGAATAGTTACCATTACTAATAACGCCGGCAACATAAAGTTTTTTTTTCCATTGCCAAAGATGATGATGTGATTTCATAACACAATTAAAGTAAAGAATTTAGAAACAATTGACATTTCTAGTAATTGGTTCTAGTTTTTGAAATTATATATAACACCAAAGTTTTCATTTTATTCTACTTACATCAACATTTTTCCAATGGTTGTAATTTTCATATTACAATTGTCGGAGTATTACAATAAACAAGAGTTTACCGGTTTTTCCCGAGATGTCACATGTTTTCACGCGCGGTACCATATACCGTCGAAATGGCGTAGTATCTTACGGTGCCTTCTCTTTGGCTGAGAGTTGATGTAAGTTGTTGCAACCAAGAGACGAACTAATTGTAAGTCACAAACGAGTCCTTGCTTGACTGTGTTAAAATCATTTTGCCTTCACTTCACATAAAGCTGGGGTCCGTGAAACAATTTGTTAAAGCCTTACATAAAGAAAGAGGATGCTTGAAATATATTTGTAGATCGTTCCCCAAAGTAAGTTTAGAAAGATTAAAGGCTGGAATTTTTAGAGTCCTCAAATTCGCACGTTCATTACTGACTTGAATTTTCCAAAAACCATGATTGATATTGAAACTTCTGCTTGGTGATCTTTGTTACTGTGATTAAGAACTTCTTGAGTAACAATAAAGAAGGAGATTATGACATGGTTCGAAATATGCTAGTTATGCAAGAGACGAACTAATTGCAAGTCACAAACAAGTCCTTGCTTGACTGTGTTAAAATCATTTTGTCTTCACTTCACATAAAGCTGGGGCCCGTGAAACAATTTTTTAAAGCCTTACATAAAGAAAGAAGATGCTTGAAATATATTTGTAGATCGTTCCCCAAAGTAAGTTTAGAAAAATTAAAGGCTGGAATTTTTAGGGCCCTCAAATTCGCACGCTCATTACTGACTTGAATTAAAAAAAAAAAATTGATTGATATTGAAACTTCTGCTAGGTGATCTTTTGTTACTGTGGTTAAGAACTTCTTGAGTAACAATAAAGAAGAAGATTATGATGGTTCGAAATATACTGCCTAATTTTAAGAGAATGGGTGCTAATACGCAATAGCATTAAATTACACTTTCTGCATAGTCATCTGGATAGATTTCCGGACAACCTTTGTGAATTTAGTGAAGAACAAGGCGAGCGATTCCGTTAAAACATGAAGTCAATGGAACAAAGGTATCAAGGAAGGTGGAATACACGGATGATCCAGACTATTGTTGGAATCTGGAACGTAATTGTTTTCGAGTCTAACACGTTAGAAAATCATTTTACGTATTATTTGTAGTGGATGTTTTTTTTACTAGATGTTTTTTTTTTTTTACTAGAAATACACTTTTTAGTTTTATATAACAAAATATATAGATTTCTATTTATAATATCAGTGTTGTATAAAAACTAGCGCTACATTGATGAAGCTATTTTTTCTAAATAGATCAGAGCAATGTTACGTAGTTATACGAACTTATTTTTCACGCGTGGTGACAACGCAACAGGGCATACCGGGTGAGTCATTTAACCCGGCATTTTGTAATGTTTCGAAAAATACGCATTGTACAAAAAAATTTGCAAAATCAAAACTTTAATATCCTCGAGGGGGGCTTCTGTGAATATTAAGCTACGGATATGGATCCCTATTTTTTATCGCAGATTCGAATTCTACGTCTAAAACTACGTTCGATTTTTTTTCGCTGCAGATGGCTCTGTAATCGCATGAAATGGGACAAAATTAAAAAGGATCAAAAAAGAGAAAACACCTATTTAGTGCTTCTTCGCAGACTATTCAATCATGTTACGGTCGTCCTTCCCTCCACCTGCTGTGAGTGGCGTGGTTTCTTTTAGTGTAACTTAGGAATAACTACGTGAACTTAGTAGATTTCTATTGCCTTGCCTTTTAGGTAATACCACAAAAAAACAAGAACGTGTGTTACTACCGAATAGTGCGCAGAGCAACCATCATGTTGAAACCAAAGTTCTGTCACACTTCTAAACTTACGTCCTTAAGAAACTGTGGCAGTTTATCACTAATTATCCAGCACCAGACGTTGATAGGATGTTGATGCTCAACCTGACGCAGTCGGTGTGGGTTTTCATCACTCCCACTTAAGCAATTTTCGAAATCGACGCTATGAGGATCTTGGTGCAAAAATGCCTGGAGAGGATAACTTTAAAATTCTCAAGACGCTGTTTTGGGACAATCCGGAATCGCGAGCTATTTCTCGTGAACTGAAGTGGAAGTATGAGCCACCACGGCCAATACATCAATCGCATTATTTTCTGCAGTTATTTTTTTTCGACGGATCCTTTTTTTAGGTTGAACACTTCGTTCGGTAATAAAGTGTTTGATGGTATAAAATAACGAAATGCGTGATCGTGACTTGTCCAAGAAACGCTGAATACGATGGTTGATAGCATTATCAAGATTCCTGCCACATTTTCCATAAACAAGAACTATTTCCATTTTCTCTTGTACCGTTAGTATGTCCATTTTCTCTAATGTACGATAATTCTCACAAAATTCCAAATTAAAAGACACTATTGTTCGACGTTTGTCAAAACGTTGACTGAAACATCAACTTGCGGGCTTTTCGGAAAGTGTGATAGGATTAATTTGATCGAAATCATTGCCAACAACATTAATTCCTAAACGAACGCTTAGTAGCAATTTGTTTACCAACTACCGTACCCACAGCAGGTGGGTGAAGAAGCGACCGTAACATCATTGAATAGTCTGTCGAAAACCACTAAGTATATGCTTTTCTGTGCTTTGTTTTTTTAATCTTGTTTCATTTCTTACGATTACAGGGCCATCTGTGGCGGATCGAAAAAAATCTAACAAACCATACGTGGTTTGATTAATATTATGAGTTCCTATTAAGATTTGTGGGGGTGGGTATAGTTATAATACTAATGGAGGCCCGCCTCGGAGGTATTTAAGTTTTGATTTAGCAAATTTCTCAGTACGATGCGTAGTTTTCGAGATATTACAAAATTCCAGGTTAAATGTTTCACCCGGTACAACCTTTTTTTATTCCTGACAAATTTTCAGTTTTCAGATTTTTCTTGGAAGTTAGAAACTTTTATGAACAACACAGAAAATGAGTATTTTTATTCTCCTGGACAAGGTTGTTTTTCTTATATATGTATATGTTAAAAAGACAATACTTTATATGCGGTTATTTTAATTAACTATAAATGCAAATAAAGAAATTGTACTTCATCCATTAATAATGTTCTATCACGATGTTTTAAAACAGTATTTTTCCGCGTGTTATAGCCACAATTTATTATTACCGTATGTATAATAATTCAGTGGTTGTTGTTGTATGTATATCAGAAATTTAATACAAACATGTTTAACACTTCAAAAGATTTTGCTCTCTAGTTTCTTAAGGTATTAATAAGTTTCAAAATATATGGAACAGAAAGTGACGTACATTAATATGTTGATATTAAATTGGTTATTCTAAACTTGTTAAGTGCCTTTCTTTGTAATTATTAAATAGTATTAATGTCATCTACTGAAATCTTTTAGCGTTTTAGTCACACAGCCGATATGGTTTAGTTAAGTTCCTTTGTGGATAAATTGGGAGCTGTCGGGCAAAAATAAAAATCGATACGAATTTCAACACAAGTCTATTCAGTGAAATACATTCTTTTACCGGGGCAAAAATATCGAACTACGTAAAATTGTAACTTAATTGTCAAAATTGTTTATGTTTATATAATTTCGCTGTGGTTACGACGGTGTCAACCGGAGTAATTCAAATACTGCATTAACGCGTTGATGAAGTTGTAACAGTAGCTGACCATAAAAATAATTTATGTTTATTTTTTATAAATATGGCTCGGTTAGAGTAACCGTATATTTTACATGTTTACACAAGTAAACACAAGTTTCCACATCCCTAAATATGCAAGTAGCAAGAGAATATCGTATACGTTTCCAGAACCAGAAACATCCTGGTCATTTTAAAGGCAAGGTAAACGTCTTCGTAAATCTGGCCTACCAGGATAGAGACGTAAAATACGACTAGAAGGACAAATTTTGAACGCAGTATAAGATTTGCAATTTTAAGAATTTAAGAAGATTCAGATTTATTCTTTGGAGAGATATTTATCAAAGATGACGTATTTAATAGGCCCATGAATTTCGGGAATATGGACGCAAAGAAAGTTTTCCATGAACTTTTGGTCGCGTTTAATAAATCACAGTGTTCTTGAGTCAATTTATATAACAAATGGGTGCCTGAATGTAGGGAGTAGGGTATTGGCGAGGTTCTTTTGAACATACGCTATAATATAATTTACCTCCTGTTTACTTTGCTTCTAATGCAAGAGGGTCACTTTCCAAGCAAATGGATTTATGGGCCTCCCAACATTAACAAGTAATATAGAAGACACCCCACAGAATGCTTAAGAAATAACCGAATTTCAATTCGAACAGTTACGTAGGTAATAGTAACTTACTATCAAATAATATGTAAAATTTTATAGGTAAAAATTCATCCATTATACTAATAATAACGTGTAAAACATTTTCGAAAATCGAAATAGGGTACCTATTATCACAGTGATATGCAAATTTAATACTGCCAAACGTGTTTCTTTCATCATAACATCAAGATTTGCGATAAAGAACGAAGAGTGTGGCTACGTGTAATTCTTCCGCCAGTTTATACATACCTTATATATTAAACAACAAAAATGTTAAAGTTCGGTGCAAGAAGCATATGACTTATCTTAAATAGAAAGGGCTTGATGACTCCAGTGATGCAGATATAGCAACCCCAAATTGCCGTTTTGTATCGGTCTTTTAGTTCAGTTTAATGGTGAAGATGATTACAACGTGCGTCTAGCCTTATTGAAGTGTTATACATACATATATACATATATATGTGTATATATGTATATACGTGGTGTTAGTCCTGAGTTAACAAGCCAAGAGAAGTTAAGATGGTACGGAGCTAGATGATTGACATCGTATAAGTCGATGTGGAGCCCAAGTTGAGACCAGAGGTCATATTCCAGAAGGACATGCAAATGTTCATACACTGGAAAAGCTTACGTACGTTAAGTAAGTAAAGGACATGACCTTTCTAGTTTAAAACGTTTGATACGTGTAGTTGTAGTCGAAGAAAAGAATTGGTTTTGGTGTATCCAACGTTTATTGTATCGACAGATGTAGATACACTATTACTAAAGAGTCCAAACGATGTGCCCGAGCATTGGCGTTGCGTGGAGAGTTTACCAGAATAATAGTGCGCTTATTTAAAAATAAATATATTGAATCACTTTACAAAATGTTAAGAAAAAACATAAATAACTTACCTAACATGTTTACATTGTTGCAGAAATATCCGGATGTGCGCGATGAAGTAATTGCACCATCATATATGTTTCTGTATTAGTCTCGGAAAGGTTCGTACGTAGCGACGTAAATAAATGCTTATATGCTGAAAAGGATTGTTCGACGTTGAGAGATGTTATATTTGCATAGTTAAAGTGCTCTTTGTATCTGTACAACGTATCTTCAGTATTGCTAAAAAGTTGCCGTAATTTTGTAAAATCTACATTTTTATCTGATACACTATTAAATTTTTCACGAACACAAACACTTTTTTCATCATCAAGGATATGCAGCGATAATTCTACGTGGTCAATAATTGCTAACGAGTCCGATAAGGACAGCGCACTGTTCTGTAACTTTTTTATTGCATCCACTATTGGAACGTAACTGTCGTAAATAATTTTTAAATTTGCTGCAACTTGAGGATTTTTAAATTGAACCTGACTGAGCCTTATTGCAGCCGCTTCTTTGCCGTCTAGTTGTAAAACTACTGATTTAATTTTTTCAAAATGTTTATAATAATATAATGCTGCTTCTAACCACGTACCCCATCGTAAAAGAATTGGTTGCGGCGGCTCGGGTATGTCAGGACACTGCGAATGAAATAGCCGAATACGTTTCGGAGATTTAAGAAAAACCGCTTTCGTTTGTCCTATTAGTTCATCCACATCAGGATAACTTGTACGTATAATGTTTGTTACAAGGTGTAAAACGTGAAGCAAACATGTGACGTGCAGCAGGTTTGGTTGAATCGTTTTGAGTAATTTTGCTGTGGAACACATAACCGCGGTAGCATCGGTAACTAACATTAACAGTTGCTCCGGTAAATTTTCAAATTTGTGTAGTGTTTCTATTAATACACTACGTATCGCCGTGGCAGTACAATCTTGCATTCGTTTACAGGCTAGTAAATAAGGGTCAGAAGATCCTTGTGGGGTCAGCGTCCTTACGACAATGGATAGGATGGACTGTTTTTTAATATCTGTAGTTTCGTCCATTGTCAACCAAAGGTATTTATTTTTCACCGTTTTTTTCGTAAAATTTACAATTCCTTCACGCACTGATGGTACGTAATTGTGTAGCGTATTTTTAGATGGTAATTTCCACGTAGGATTGTATTTATTCCAAAACTGGCGAAACATTGGGTGTTGGACTTTATGTATTGCTATATTGGTCGCAATTAGCATCATTGTTAAATCAACCACAAATTCATTATATGATTTGCGTCTAATCTTTTTCAATTTATGTTTGTCACTATTTACTTTTTACTACACTATTAACTAGTTTGTCAGTTGTCTTTGACACTGACTCGCTTTCCAAGATAATAAAGTTGTTTCACAAACTAAACATTTCACTGCCTTACTGTCATATATTAAATCGGGAAACCGATGTATAAATTTATTTACTACGGTAGCAGACAACCGATCTGACGCATTATTTTTACGACCTCGCAACATTTTCAACCTATACTTTAACACGTTAGAACGGCAACTAAATGCAATGTTTATTTTTACTACTTATGCGAGAGCGGAGTTTACCCCACTCTGCTTTCGCATCGACGCTACTGGTCGGGCACATCGTTTGGACTCTTTAACTATTACACTCCCATGTCCTTTAGATCATAATTTGAGCTCTGAAGGAGGTTAGTAATAAATAGAGCTCCCCAAAGTGCGTGGCAAGTCAGAAGGCGTACCGCCGGGCGTGGCCGGGGGGATATGTGATGTAATATATAAGCAAATAACTCGCATCGCATTTCGGTAGTTTATTACCGTATGCGATCGGGTTGTGACGGTATGGCGGACGCGCGTAGTAAGAAACGCCCACAGGCCGACAAAGTGAAAAAGTTCTGTGGAGAATTTCCTGACTTAATATATAATGGAAGTAAGATTATATGTAAAATTTGTAATATACCTCTGATGTGCAATGATAAATATGGCTGTAGAAGACATGTAAATAGTCAGCAACACAAAAATAAAAAACTGGGTGTATCACCGACTGAGGCAACTCAATTTATAATTGATTTATTTTATATGCTGACTGCGTGTAATTTACCGTTTTCCTTACTCAGGAAGAAACCATTCCGTGAATTTTGGAATAAATATAATCCAGACTTTGAGTTACCGTCGGAAACAAGCTTAAGGAGATGTGTGCCAAGTGTACGTACCGAAATTGAAAATAGGATCAGATCTGCAATAAAAAATAAACTACTGTGGTTATGTATTGACGAAACGACAGACCGTAAAAAACATTCTATTTTGAATGTGATTGTACGTATACTGGAACCTCGTCAACCTACAAAGGGAATTTTATTAGCTAGTAAAAGACTAAAATCGTGTACTGCCGACGCTATCGAGAGCGTAGTCGTTGATACTTTACAAACATTTGAAATTGCCACTACTCCAGTATTAATTTTCATGACCGATGGTGCCGCGACAATGCGTTGTGTAGGTCGTTCTCTTTAAGAATATTATGGGATGATGTTACATATTACTTGTAAACTTCATGCTCTGCATATTGTGGCTGAAACTATTCGTGCAAATTTCCCTGAGGTAAATGCATTAATAACAAATACGAAACGAGTGTTTCTCAAATCTCCCAAACGTACCAGTGAATTTCATAAACAGTGTCCCGGTATTCCCGAACCACCAGAGTCGATTTTTACGCGTTGGGGGACATGGCTGAAGGCAGCGTTTTATTATTTTAAATACTTCCGGCAAATAAAATCAGTCGTCTTACAATTCAATCCCAACGAATCTGGGGCTATTAAGGAAAGCCAGGATAAATTCCAAGATATTTCCGTTGAAGCAGATTTACAAACCGTTTACAACAATTATAGAGAAGTACTTGAGGCAATAAATAAATTACAAAATAGTGCACTGTCCCTGACGGAGTCAGTACAAATATTAGATAACGTTAATACACTCCTACACTGTATAAAAAACAAAAAAAATGATATCGTTACAAGAAATTTTGAAAGTGTTATGAAGAAAGATACAAATTTTGGCAGGTTAAGACAAGTTTGGGAAGGTAACTCTACTGATCCGGTGACTAAATTCAAAGATTATTTTAATTACGCGTGTATTACATCATTAGACGTCGAGCGTTCATTTTCAAGATATAAAAACATTTTTTCAGAACGACGAACATCCTTGAAAGAAACGACTGTGGAAACATTCCTAATGCTTCAGATGTTTGAGAAATCGGATTGCGCTTACGGTAACAGTTTTAATGTGCCTACCTCCTCGTGTGCTGACTAATACTATTTTCCTTGTGCATTAACACCCACTATATTGGATACGGCTAATTACAAAAGTAAGCGTTTTAAAATTCTTTATTTCTTTTGTTTTTATGTACTTTACTTATGTTCCTTATCGACGCCTATGGTGCGCCACGCAGTTGGGGAGCTCTAGTAATAAAGCAAAGTTGTTGCCTGACGAAGAAAAACATTGCGAAGATGGGTCATTGTTAATATTCTATGTAGAAACACAATAGGAAATTTAGAAAAGACGTGAAATGGCATTACTGAGGCTTTAACGAGTTGGGAAAAAGGCTCAGAAATGAGTCAGAGTTAAATTTATCGCACATCAATTTTATGCAAGATTATGCGAATTTAAGTCATATGATAGAGATTGAAGATGCACCAGGGCAAACAATGGCCTGCTATCTTTTCAATCAAGCAGTAGTCAAACAATCGAGCATTATCACTAAGTGTAGAACCGTGCTTGATATGCAGTATATAGGGTCGGCATTACAAAATGACTTAGTAGATATTTTGTTGATGTTTCGTAAATATCGCTATGTTACAGCGGCTGATGTATCCAAAATGTATCGCCAAATACTAATTGGTCCAGAGAACGACGTTACCAGAGTTTTTTTTTTTTTGGAGACTTAATACCGATGAAAAATTGAAACGTTTTGAGTTGAATACCGAATACCGTTACGTACAGTACAGCTTCTGCGCTATACTTAACAGTTAGATAACTACAAATAAATTGGATACTTTTCCTATTGCTAGTAAAATAATTGGAGATAATTTTTATATGGACGATCTTCTGATAGGAGCAGAGTCGATCAGAGAGTTAATAAAGGTACAACGAAGTATTACTAAGATTATAGCGAATTATGGCTTTGAGTTGAAGGAAAGGGTATGTAATGATGTAAGCGTTTTTAAGGAATTTTTATTCAATAAGAATTTGGATACCAATACAATTCATATTCATATATGGACATTCTGGAATGTATGTTGTGCAGTATTTAATTGGACAAGTCAAATACTATAGCATTCTGAACAAAAGACACATATTGTCGACAGTTTGTTAAATTTTCGATCCTTTAGGATTTCTTGCGCCAGCTACTGTAGTTGATAAGTTACTTAAATAAGGATTATGGAAGTAAAAACTGCCATGAGACGGGCATGTTTACATATACGTTTGCTGAATCAAAACAGAGGTTACGTGACCAATTTACTATGCGCGAAAACACGAGCAGCGCCTCTTGAAGAGGTTATTCTACCCGGACTAGAGCTATGTGGAGCTTGTATTGTTAGTTATTTTGACCAAGAAAGCAATTAGCGTACTGAAAATTGCATTCAATATGAAATATTTTTGGACCGACTCGGCTATTACGTTATCTTGAACTAAAAGTGGACCATGCTGATGGAAAGCCTTTTCAGCGAATAAAACGTTGTGTTAGTCCTAAGTTAACAAGCCAAGATAAGTTAAGATGGTACGGACCTAGATGATTGACATCGTATAAGTCGATGTAGAGCCCAAGTTGAGACCAGAGGTGATATTCCAGAAGAGCGTGCAAATTTTCATACACTGGAAAAGCTTACGTACGTTACTAAGTAAAGGATCTGATTACTAAGCTTTCTAGTTTAAATCGTTTAATACGTGTAGTTGCATATATACCGAGATAAATTGATAATCTAAAGAGGTGGCTATATTTTCATGAATTATTACCTACTGAATTAGATACCTCTATGTTGATGTTAGTAAAGGCTGTGTAAATAGGTGCTTTAATAAAGATTACAGTTGCTTGTTAAAGGAAAAGGAGCTCGACAGTAAAAGTTCGATTTTAAGTTTGAATCTTTTCCTTCACGATGGTATTATAAGAGCTATTATTATGTAATTATTTACCATTTACCGATGTTGAGGTGAACTAAGGTGGTCCATTTTCAATAAGTGAGGTGCGAGGATAAATAAATGCTCCATTTGTATATTTGTTTGTCTGTACACTAAAGCGACACATCTGCAGCTCGAATGCGCCCGGATTTATAGCATTAAACATTTGTTATCATTAAATATTTATTCCGACAATGGTTTGAATTTTGTAGACACAAGTAACGAGCTGTAAAGATTTTATAATGGTTTATATCATTGGAGTATCCTTAACTGCCGTCCCCTGTGTCGTCTTTCCAAACGATCTTGTCACTTTAACACTTGCATATTTATTGATTGAAAATCTCCTAACGAAGTATCAATGTATCCAGTCCATGAATAGTTGGAAAAAGGTTGGATCTTTGGTACTACTGAAAATTTAAAATCAAACACCACAAAATTGACCACTTGGAAGAATCCTTGAATTGTATCCTGGTGCACACGGCATCATCAGAGTAGTGGAAGTACAAGTACAACGAGTTCTAAAACGTACTGTGACTAAAATTTGTATGTTACCTGTAATCTCTGAAAATAAATGTCTTCTAGGATATTGTATATGTTTTCATTTGAGTAGAGATTCGTATCATATCACTGTAATTAAATTTATTTTATAGAGTTATAGTTTTTATTGAGAGAATCCGTACGGAATGTTAATGAATGTATTTATTTTCAAATTTGGCGCTTTTATGTATACAAAAAGAAGAGCAGGAGAAAAAGAAAGAAATGGCGACACCATTACAGTAGCTATTGTGTTTGTGATAAAAAACCGACCGCAAACAATACAGTCCCTTTAGAAAAATCACAAGTCTTTTATTTACTATAAAAACATCACCATTAACGCTAACACACACACAACCACAACATTGAATGACGTCGACGTTGTTAAGTAATGTGTCATTTGCGTTCGCATATACACTACGCAACAGCAGTCGAATATAGATCTCATATTGGAGTTGTGAAAAAGAAGAGATATGAAAGGATCACATTATGTTTAGAACGTTTAACGATTCTTCAGAACTCTCTAATGTACGGATAGTATCGTAGTTTTTTAGCTAGGATCACGATTAAAAATGTATATTCTGAAATATAAGCCATTTGATTTGATTAAGTAAGGCGTGTATGCTTCTTGAAAAGATTGTCAGATTAATTTTCTTAAATGAAATAATCAAGCCTTTCCGCGACAAATAGACTAATAGTTGTTGAAGGAAATTGATACGATACAATGTGCAGTTTTTAACGTACAGACACATTGGATTATAGAACATAGAGACTGTACAAAAACAGATACCATCTTAAGTTCGACCGATCTCAGAAGCGATCTATAGATACCGTATTCATTCGTAATATATTCGCCTATTTCAATATTAATACAATTAACGGTAAATTATGAAACACGTTATCTCACTTATAAATTAAATGAAGTTATGGGCGAATATTAACCACTTTCTGTTTATAGTTTGTTATCTGTAAACAATTTTTCAGTCGTGGAAAAATTATACCAACAAGAAAATCTACAAAAAATGTGAAATGTGTATTATAAAAGAAATATTCGATTTTACATATTTCTTATAGTTATATTCCAATCCACAAAGTCTATCTAGAGTCCGGAAAATTGTGCTTATATATTATTACGAAACATCAACAAAATATCTACTAAGTCATTTTGTAATGCCGACCCTATATACTGCATATCAGGCACGGTTCTACACTTAGTGATAATGCTCGATTGTTTGACTACTGCTTGATTGAAAAGATAGCAGGCTATCATATGACTTAAATTCTCATAATCTTGCATAAAATTGGTGTGCGATAAATTTAACTCTGGCTCATTTCTGAGTCTTTTTCCCAACTCTCTAAAACCTCTCTAATGCTATTTCACGTGTTTATCCGTCAAAAATATCGCAATATTTTTCTTCGTCGAACAACAGCTTTGCTTTATTACTAACTTCCTTCAGAGCTCAAATTATGATCTAAAAGACATGGGAGTGTAATAGTGTATCTGCATCTGCCCATACATTAAGTGTTGGATCCACGAAAACCAATTCTTTTGCTAAATTTAAAGTCGATGTTTCAAATGATACTTTTGGTAACTTACCTGCAATCTTTGAAATAATTAAACAATGAATATATTGTTTCTTATTGAATTGTTCATCGCTAATGTAAAAGTGATATTAATTTGATTATTAATGTTCGTAACATTTTGATCCGCTCCTTTTACTGCATGGTTAATGGGCATCCTTTCCAATTGTAATTTTATTGTATTTTATTATATTTTGATTGATTTTGATCTTTACTATAGTCGTGGATAACAATACCTGACTACCAAATCTTTTATAATTACCATATGCAAAATTATTCGTATCGTTAGATACCTCAATTATCCCTTTTGATTCCTGCGCGTGATTGATATTACTGGTTGATTTTTCTTTCGCCTTATCTAACTTATTTTACAATATAAACATTATTAAACGATCCCATTCATCTGTATTTTCTACTAAAACTTCAATGTTTCCTTATAATATCAAAGAGCTTTCATAATTCTACGTGTGACTCTTTTGCTCAGAGAGGGGTGCTCAAAAATTGCCTTGAATATAGTTGTGTATTATTAAATTTTTATTCCTATATCATTTGCCACGCATTTTCATAGCTCGCTGCTGTAACATCTACTGATTTTATTGCCCCCGATGGTTCTTCCCCTTAATGACTAGCGCAAATAATAAAACTTCTATACTTTAGATGAAATCTCATTCTCATTGATAATTGTATTAAATATATCCTTAAATTGTAACCAATTATTACAGCAACGGAGGAAGATAAGTAATTTGATCGTTGGTAGTTATACACCGCGATCGATTAGAATTATCACTATCACTAGAACCAATATTACTTTCTTTCTCCCTATTAGAACCATAACTTGAAATAACGTGTTTCACTTGACTTAATAAATCAAAGAACGATTCTTCAAATTGTTCCCGCTCTATGACGTACCTTTCAGAACTACCTTCAAATTTTTCTAACTTTTAATGTAGTTGATTAATAACATTTTCGTCCAATTTGTTCCTATCAATAGAGTTGTAGTAAGACTGGAACCTTGTTAATTTCGCTTTCGCTTGACCTCGTTTGTCTTTCAACGTGTCCGCCATTTCGATAGCCAACTGCACTAACGCAATTCTTTAATTTTCAAATGTTAAAGTAAAGGAAAAACTCACCAAATGGTCTTAGGTTGAGTTAGATTCGGGAACCGTTATGAGGACTGGACACTTTTTGTCGCCTCGTTCTTTCTTTCTTGACTCGTATCACACGTACACTTTATCGCAACCCGTCAAAACAATCGGACTACTTAGGACTAAATTTATATTAATGGTAATAGATAAAAAACTTTTTCGATTTTTCTAAAGGGGCTGTATTGTGTGAGGTTGATTTTTTCTCACAAACCCGATAGCTACTATAATGGCGTCGCGATTTTTTTCTTCTTATCCTGTTCTTTTTGTATACATAAAAGCGCCAAATTTGAAAACAAATACATTCGTTAACATATGTCAATTACCTTTGCGACTAAAGAGAAAGATGTTTGCAGTTGGCGAAACATTCCTTCAGAAAAGACATCGATAAAATTCATAACCTTTTCATGAACATAAATATGATTAATGGCAGCAAGGACTGTCCGGTAGTATGGCAAAGAACATAAGAGCATCGGGATACTCCACACCATACAGGTTTAATTAATTAATCCTGGACAGCGGTCTTGAGGATACGTCGAATCTGATTTTTGGTCTACGGTCGAAAAATGAGGATCAACATGTCCTTGAAATAGTTTCTAAATATTAGATAAATAAGAGGTCGCCAATGTTAGTCTCTGTCTATGTCTTTAAAAATAAATCTTGGTAATATTAAATGTAATGTGTACGATATTTCGTGTCCCTATCTCTACTTGCCAATAAATTACAGTGATTTTACCACATATTTTGCCTTCTAACTGGTTCGCATATCGTATACACAGATACGATCAGTGTTTAATTCTGAAATGATGGTGATTCTCCCAACCTTAAAGTATATAAACAGATTATTAATTAATCAACGAATTTTAATAGTAGTTGACTGTGAAAGGGCCCGTAGAAAACCTAAGTATATAAACCTATCGTGCCCTGTATAATGTGCCCTGTATGTGCCCTTCTTTGGCTGAGAAGAGTGTTTACGTTATTACCTCATCAATAAAGTAATGTATCTCACAGAGTTCTGTTGGTTCTTACACCTTGCCGAATCTATCAAACGTAAAAGCATTTATTATACAAGTTTACATTAATTGTATAACGCATAAAACCTATATATCGCTCTACTTTCTCTACTATCGATCTTCTTTTCAATAGAATAATTCCTGTATTATACATTTTTTAGCCCTCTTAAATATGATTTTTGAGAAATTAATTTTTTTAGAACACCACGTACAACATTTTGACACTTATTTCATATATATATATATATACATAATTATATATTATATACAAATATATACATAATTATGTATTTATATAATTCATAAAAATTAATTAAAATTTGGATCTGCCAAAATCTTAAAAAAAAAATTATTTTTCAAAGTTGGCTCATCGTATGCTATGCTATTTAACATCTGTTTAAGAAAGTTGAGCAAAGAATTTTTAATACATAGGTGCCCCGATTGAAATACGAAAGTTGGTATTCGTTTCCGTTTTAATCAACGATGACATGAAAATTGAAATATTAAAAAAAAATTATATTATTCATCAAAATTTCAAGAAAATATCTCAATTACGTTTAGGGGCACGTAAACCAGTGTCGTGAATGATCCTGTATATACCCCTCCTAAAAAGTATAACACTGTATATGTACTCTATACCACAGTAACCTAGCCAGTCGTTCAAGTTACTCTAAGAGTGGCGCTACGCACCATTCGCCTCAAATGTACAAATGCGATAACAATACTCAACAGACATCATCCGTTTATTTATGGTGTTTTGGTGTTGTGTGTGAAGGTGCTCGAGGGGCTAAATTGCCCTCTTGTGATAGAAATGACGGTGACTTATACGGGTGAGGTACCTAACGGAAGCACATTTGGGTGCTTTTGGAAAATATTACGAATGTAAGTATATAAATTTGGTATTTGAAAATCCTGCAACCACATCGTGTAAATGTATGATGTAAAGGTCCTCAAATGGAAAAATAAAATGTACTCGCAGCAGTCCGAATGGTTGTGTTGTTGTAGGAGAGAAAATTACTTTGGAACGAGTTAATAATGTGTGCCACTGATTGTAGTGCTATAACAGTAAAGCGGATTTGTAATTGTTAATTGTGTTTAGTTTCCACCTGTTCTAGAATTTCACATATTTACTCATGGCTTTAAAATAGATCGAAAAAGTATCAAAATTGCTCTTGCGGAAACAATAATATTGCAAAATATATTGCTCCAACTAATTTTACACTTCGATTTCTCTTTATATTTTGCAATTTTAATTTAATCAGGCGCATTACGTTCAAGCCAGAGCTTTATTTATAAAAATTATAAGCCTTATTTATAAAAAGATGTATGTAGGTACAGCGATTAAATATGTAGTATATATGATTTGAATGTAGAATGCTCACCGATATTAACAAAATAAAGAAGGAAAAACTATCATACTTTATACGGAGCCTTAGCAACCGTAAGCTTATTGTAATTTGCGAAATGATCTATAGCCTTTGCAGGAATAATTGATCCGCGTTCAAAATATCAACCTTACAATAATATGAATTCAATGTCACCTAAGAACTACCGTTTTATTTCACTGGTTGTTGTCATTGACAATGGATAATTGTTCGCAATCACGTTCGTAAGATTAACTACATACAATAAATAATTATGATATGCCATATATGTAGGCAATGTTGAATGAGAAATATTTGAAGTATAATTTGTTTTCAAATACTTATAGCTCAGTGAAAAGCATGGCAGCTTTTGAATACTAATACGCGTATACTTTATTTAAAAAACGAATATTTCCAACAAAATCGCTTAATATTATTTTTACAGTATACGTTGCCTTCAACTGTATTATTCCTTACAATACACGAGCAGAGTTTTCGAGAAAATCTTACTAAAGTCGTACATCATAGAGGATTCTCTTCAAAAAAGACAAACATAATTAATTGGACGTAACAAAAAGTCTTCTTAGTTTGAGCGTTAGTGCTCGTGTTAATTTTGAATGGTTGGAAAATGATCATACTTTATTATAGGAAGAAGATTAATGTTTGAAATATGGTTAACAGCTGATATAACGTTACCTACTGTTCTTGTAAGTAACTTAAATATAAAACGAGAATACAAGATGTATCCATATATGTCAAGTACGGCTACGTGGAAAAAATTTCTCTTAATGTCATCTTCGTTTTAACAACACCAATGTTAAACGAAAGCGGTGAATCATTGAATTAGGTGATGCAATGCAAGGGTCGCCCTGTAGGGTCTTTCAAATTTTTTCAGTCATACAACTTTGATATCTGTTGACCCTTTATACACGTAATTTGCTTCTAAATTGCAATAGGAATAATTTTTGCTAACTGGGGAGAGATAAAACAAATTTACAAAAGAAGAAAGAAAAGAAGGATACAAAAGTCCGAGCTTTAGTTGTTACTGAATATAATGTGTGGCCGAAACGAACGGTAATTTCTTATAAAAAGCTTTACTTCATCTAGCAAGTTTTTGGCTACTACCAAAATTTGGAAATAATGTACAGGCTGGTTATAATTTATTGCATACACAAAAACAGAGAAAACCTATTCTAGAGGTTGCCCCCCTAGTGACACATAGTTTTCAAAGATTGCTCTCAATTTCTCGAACACTAGGTGAATGGTATCTCCGCTTACGTTTTTGCTTAAAATAAACTCCATAAAAACATCTCGTGAATGAATTGCCTGTCTAATAGGATGAAATTGTCCAAACTTTTTATTATGAAAATATCTATTTAACTACTCCCTAACTCGATTAGTTTCATGCAGGACAATCGTCCTATTGAAGTCGAAGCACCCGTCTCTTCTGCAAGTTTACCTCATGTAAAACAGGAAGGAAGAAGTTTTCCAACATTTCTATGTATGTGTTCCGATTTACAGTTCCGTCGAAAAAATAAACACTTTATTGCACATTGCCATCGAACATTCACTTTTCTGTATCGATGGCCATTTGTTAGGATTCGAAAATTTGGATCTTTTGCAACCAAAACATTGATAACAACTTCATTTGTTGTAGTTGTTGCTTTGTCAGAGAAAACAACGTTTCTGTAAAAATATATGTCCATTCTAATCCGTTTTCCCATCAATAAACAATGTTCTAAACGAAGCTCATCATAAAGCTTATGTAGTCTCTCTCTGTGTGGGTTCGTAAGCATGAATTTTATTTTCTGGTAGGAGTCTTTTTGTCGAAACGATTTTCCCGGGAGAATTCTATAGCAATTAAATCAATCAGCACGGCAATTTACAAAAACATCTACTCCAGAATATCCCTAAACAGTGACTGACATTAGATCAATCATTTGGGCTAAATTTAAATTGCATTTGTTTTCATTAGGTAACTGTGTCATTTATTAATCTCAATAAAGACAAAAAAGTCAATTGAGGTACAACGTTCTAATTAAATATTTCTATTGATCGTTTTTCAGTAATACTTTTGCTCTTCTAACAAATAAAAGGTACTTGACTCTTAACCAAATTCCTCGTTGTTTCGTTTTTTTTTTTATTTCGAAAATTTCGTAGTGGCTAAGGACTAAGGCTAAACTGAAGCAAATGTTTCGTAATAGACCAAATTTTATAAAAAAAACGGAGGTGATGTGGGACAATATATTTTAATAAATATATGAAGATATTGAATTAGTTACTGTTATTTGGCGTATAGAATTAAAGGGTACTATTTTTTAAAGAAATAAATAATAGTAAGAATGCAGAGTATATAGAACAATATGATGTGATTTTATTATGACTAAATAGTTAAAATAGAAGGATATAGAGTGAATAACATGAAAATGCAACAGGATACAAATTCAAATTTGTGAACGGATATAGAACAATCGATTGGAGAGAAGAAATCCTATATATGTATGTATGTATATGTATAACTCAAAATCCCTCTGATTTTCGAGTAATGATTTTTTAATATATGCAAAATTTAAATACCGTGAAACTGGCACTAGTTCCTCACAAAATAACGAATAATGAGTTTTAAGTAACAATCAGATATACATTTATAGTAATTAAAAAAATCCTAAAATTCTTACTACCATATATTTGCAACTAAAGTATTTGATGTAAAAGCTCTATTTATTGCATTTGCGTAAAGGATAATTTGATAAAAGTGGTAGCAAGTAAATATCTATGCTCATGCAAGTATAATATTGTATAACATTTGCCTATCATCATACCCACTCAAGAAATTAGTAGATTCAATTTTGAATTACAGGTATACTTATTAAAACTTATTAGTTCTGTTATTTCGGGTATTTTAAACACTAAACATACTTGCAGAAATCTTTTATCAGATAAAGTTGAAAATTCGTATACAAGTAAGAGATGTTCTTACCAAAATACGCAAGCGATGATTGGTATTTGATAGAAATGCTGAATACAGTATAAATTTTGCTTTTATGTTATTTGTTGCTTACTGGTTACATATTATTCAACCTCATTTAAGAAGGTTAAATTGACTAGACTGAAAACTGCATTTACTCTACTTTATAATAGTTCAATGATCAAAGATTACTTCGAAACCCATATTACTTGACCATGAGTAGTTTCATAACCGAGGAATAATGGAAATGTTCAGATTAGAAAGCACGGCGACGGTTGCAACTAGGAAATGTGTCTATACAATCTGGTAAATGATTAGTGGGTGGAATTTACAAGGTTTAGTATTTGAAGAATATTGCGCGTAGTGTATACATAACTTTCATAACCTACTCTGTAGGTGGCGGGAGTTAGTAAATTAATATAAGTCCAATCAACGATATTATTGGTAAAAGAGACATATAACTCGAACAATTTTCTTTATATACTAAGTTCTCAATTTAAGTGGAGTATTTTTCTACAACCATTTAAAGAATAAATACAGTCGTACCTCTGTCAAAATTTCGAAAACTAAATATTTCTGATGAAGATGTTATCGTGTACGTTAAGAAAGGTCGATGTTTAAAAATTGCCTGTAACGTCAAGAATTCTAAAATATAATAGTGCAAGCTTTTAGTTAGGTCCTTGCATGGCATACAGTACTGTTTTTAGAATAAAGGAAATTAGATCGAAATTTAATATTTTGTTCTATTTTTTTTCGTTAGTTAACTTCGTTAGTTAGTTTAGTTGGTTAGTTTCGTTTAGTAAGTTTCGTTAAGCTGTATCTTGAAAAGTATAGACACAAATTAGCAGTAATTAAACAATGGCTATTGCGAATGAAAAAAGAAGAGAGGCGTAATACGTATTTGGCTATATTTCTACTTTCAGAGTATTCAGTGTTTAACTTCTACAATAAATACGAAGTAAAAGTCACTGGTGGTTTGAAAATAAGCGGGGTTCCAGTACGTAACATATAAATATAAAGTTTATATTCAAACGGTCCAGATTATCTTTTTAATACTTATAACTTATGACACATAAACTGATATCTATTTTAATTTAAAGTTTCAAGGGGTGAACCTTAAAATGTATTTAACTAATTTAGAAAAATCTTTTGTGTTATTTCTCCTTCTAAACATTGAATTTATATTTCTATCTACTAAGTTATGTTACAATACAGTATATGTATACAGGATGTCCATTTAGTGCACGGAGGAATGATTTGTTTCGTTAGCAATTAGAAAAAAGGTATTCAAACAAAAAATATTTAGAGATAAATGCTGCACAACATAAAATTATATCCAACTATACAGGATATTTAATTTCCACAATTTTAGTTGCTACTCTTTAATTCATATCCATTTTCTTCAATGCTCGCTATATCCATCTATCTCAGTTTTTGAAACAATAGAGACATAAAATGGGATTTTTACGAAATGACACTGTGTCTATAATAATCGATATCTTAAAGGTCCGTGATGATTGAATCCTTATTCATTCAAGATTTTTTTTATTTCAACGAGTTCATATTATTTCAATCTTCTAAATGGAACACTCTGTACATTTTTATAAAATACAATAGACCTCTTCCTGAATGCGTTCTTTTTAGTAAATTAAATATAAAGCTATGCAGATATGTTTCTCATAAAAAAAATAAAATGCTGTGAATAAATACCATGAGACTTCTCAGTATAGCTAAGTAGAAATGTTTATGACAAAATTTCTTGGATGAATTTCTTAAGGCAACACCCTTAAAATAATTATCCGGAGTTAATATTTTACGGTGTTTCCTCAACATCGTCGCCTAGTAAGTGTAGTTAAACAGGGACAATAACATTCAGTATTACATATGTTCGGTTTCGGTGAAAAATCTCTCCGTTTCAGTGTTAATGAAAAGTTCGTCCAGTTATACATTTCAGTTGCAATGGAAAAATCTCCATTTCAGATTTAATCGTGATATAAAATATTTTTGTTCCAATGTAAAAAAAATGAGCTGCGGAAAATAGTGAGAACAATCCTTGGGTATTTTTGTTTTCAAGGAGTCGGTGAATCGTCGATATAGTGACCGAAGACCACTATAAAAATGGAGGACGCCAGGCACTTTTAGAGAAAAAAAAGCAAACCGTCCTCAAGATTTGCTGTCCTAGGTCCAAGAAAAAAGAAAAGCAAAGCTCGTTCAAAGTGAAAATATATACACAACACGCGTATAAATTGTCGCAAAAACTACACGTAGCGACGTACTTCGTTCGATTTTGAATCGAACATCTAAATGCTGAGGTAAATTCGTATGCGCACCACAAGCGCAGCTAACGAATGGACTCTCGCATGCAAAACACTAGTCAGCATCTAGTTCGCTGCCGCGTGGAGTGGAGGTAATAGTAGCAGCGAAGTGCTATGTGTTCTGTTTGTAATAATGTCGAAGGTACGTAGATTGAGAAAACACCTACCATTAAAGACAGTGAATGGGTTTATAAAGGATTATCCGAATTTGACTTACGACGGCGTAAAATTAAATGCTTAGTATGCGATATGTATGTATATTTAACGTGTTGGCCACAAACACATTATAAACGGCATGTGTAAAGTGCAAATTATAATATCAAAACTGATGTTGCTGCAAAATACGGACAATTCTTATTTGATTTACGAACAATGATGATTCAGTGTAATCTGGCGTATACTTTGTTAAACAACGATTTATTTATTTCATTTTGGAGCAAATACGCCAATACTACATTGCTGAGCAGGACCACGTTACGAAATTATTTAAAATCTGTTCGTGTGCATTCAGAAAATAAAATTAAGGCTGAAGTGAAAACAAAAGATGTGCTTATATGTGAATGAAACAACGGATTGCAAAAAAAAGATCTGTGCTTCATGTCATGATGCCCCAAACTGACTCCTTTCGCATGCAAGAATCCATTCCTTAACTGCGGCGATGATGCGCACCTGAATTTGCCCACTTTAGTGACAATTATTCCAAACGCTTAGCATCCGATATCACGCTGCATAAAGGATTAATTGGAAAGTCAATTATGTTCACATACGTAGAATATTTTTATTTTAAATAAAACATTCCAAATATAATGACGCATTTAATAGAAAACAAATTTGCTTAATAGTGTATAGCCAACAAAAAAAACCTATTTGCGTCAATAAAATTGAATGGATTATAGATATGTGAAAAAAATAACGTGTACTAATAAGAATAAATAAGCGTACTGAATACAGCAACAATAAGACGTATAAATAAGAAAATCCCTGGGTTATAGTAAAAATAGTTTCACTACTTACATATTGCATTGTAATTATATTGACGTTGATTATTAAGTCAGCTATTTCAATCTTCAATTTCTTTCTATTTTGATGCTTTATTCTGATAAATAACACTTGTTCAGCATTTTCACGTTATTAGATGTAGTGCCCATCAGTGCCGAATGGAAGGTATCCATATTCCTTTACTTTTGTTCATTGCCAAATTCTTATCGCGCCGCTGTACTTAGAGGAAAAGTATACAATTAACAAAAAAATGGTGTTATTTTAACTCTGTTTAGATGATTTTCTACGAAATAATAGATTACTAACTACACAAATTTAAAAATAAAATCATTTTAAATGCTTAAGGATAATGTAAAATGAAAATTTTCACCGTTTGGGATACCAAAAAGAGGGAACTACTTGCAAGTTATGTATTTACAAGGATATATGTAAAACAGGCGACGATGTAACTAAACTGTGGGATGTTCTTACATTTATATTATTACAGAGAACTTTAGTCGCACAGTGCCTCTTTACTTCGAGCAATTTTTATCTGTGTATCTCTACACTTTGCACTATGCTGCGGCTAAATGAATCCGCTGCTGGTTCTCTTTCTATTACATAAAATGTCAGCAAAAAATTCCGCTAATGCAAGGCTGCAGAAACGAGGGTTTAGCAGTAATAATGTAATTACTTGCTATTGTCCTATTACTTATAAGTTGATGGTGTTGTTGATGTAGGTGAACGCAAAAATTCGCTGTAGTCTTGTACCATAAGTATGACTTTTATTGATGACTCAGTCAAACTCAGACAACAAAGTGAATATATTGGTGTAAATAAAAAAATGAGCGTTCTGTATCTAATTATGTTATATAAATATTTAAAAAGGCCCTGCGCATTACATTCTCATTTTTGGTTTTGACTTGAACTGTTGTCTATACGCACTATCTTTTGAAAATCGGGACTTCTATTTATCACCACACATTGTCAATCTTTCTACATTATCTGTTACGGGGCTTGGTATTCTCTAACTTGGAAATAGTATCTAAAAGAACTGAATTATTTTCGGAAATTTCCTCTATTTGAGTATGGATTTCAGAATGCGAAGCCAGCTGCTGGCTTACTGAAATTATAAATATTTCTCATAATATAAACAACTTTAAGCCACGTGCGCCATCTCGTTAAGACCGGATGTAGTGGTTGAGGAATGCCCGGACAAGCCAGACTCACGAATGCGTTTCGGAGATTTAATAAAAGATCTTACTGTAGAAACTGATAACTGATCTACTAATGGGTTATGGCTTCTAATAAATTCAGTTAAAAGAAAACATGCATGGAGCAAACAGGTTACATGCAGCAATTGCGGATGAGATTGTTTGTGTAACTTTCCAGCTTTAACCCTGTTTGAACCTTATCTGTAACCAACATTGCAAGTTGGGTTACTGATATATTCAACTTCAAAAGGTATTTATTATAGTTTCTACTATTGTTTCTAAGTTGGAAGTTGTTTCCTCTGCTTCATATTCGCACTACGTAAAGTAAAAGGTACGCATATTATATCGCACTTAAAGTGCGCATCCGTTGTTTCATTCATCATGTATTTTTTTTTTTATTTTTTAACACTGTCTCGATCCTTAATCGTGTTTTTTACCCGCGATAAAATAGACTGTAATTGATCTCTTGTTGACAATATTCATTGCGGAACGTGTTTTTTTCAATTCAACTCGCAATTCTTCATTGTCTAGAATATTTTGTGGAATGTTGCACACACTTAACATAAAAATAAAGTCATAAAGAAATTAATGAAATGGTATATATAAATATACCATACGGTATATATAAATGGTTTCGCATTTAACAGGTGTTGTTTGCTGTTAAACAAAAATATTGTACGTTAAAATGTTGATGTTCCAAACAATACATTTAATATTAATGTCAGTGAATTCTAAATCTGGAAATTGGCTAAGAAATCTATTAGCGCTTGTCGAATATAACGATCAATTCATTATGGATTCTGACTTGATCGGTAGATCCGACCGCTTTCGAATTGTATCATCGCCGCTAATGAGTGCGCACTCGCCTCTGCAAGCTTAATAATTCTCATCTACACACAAAGGGTCAAGTTTCATTTTGTTAGGGCGCTCTGTATTTGAAGTGCCCAGTTTCTCTAAGTTCCTTTTCGATTTTACTCCTTGTAGATTAGACAATAACAAATAGCACATGTTTTGCCAAGTTCTGGTTTTATCACCGAATCCGATAATTAAAATGTCCGTGTCCTAAATTTCACTTAAATTATCCTCTTACAAAAAAAACATAAACACACGAGTAATTGACACATGACAGTATAACTAATTTAAAGAATTTCATTGCTTGCATAGTAGCATTTTTCTTTGATTTTTTTTATTAATAAAATTTATGTTTTTTAGTCCTTGAATAACTTATTCGACAATTTCTTTATGAGAGTATTCAAATTTTAATGGTGCCATTTAAGCAATTAATTTTCATTATTTACTTCATCATTTCATTGTGGTGTAAGTTAAACCGATAGTCTATATAAACTAAACAAGGAAGATACTTCATTAAAATTGATCTACGTTATTTACAAAAAATTTTATCACAACCCAGTATAAGAAGTACGTAGGTTAGGGATCGCACGTTATATGTGCCTAAGAGAAAAACGTAATCAGGTTCATAGCGTAAAGCACAAGTATACCGTTTTCTCTATTGTTTCTAATTTAGACTTCCGTAGCGTTCATTGTATTCAAATTACAATCATCTACTGGACCAAGACATCATTGGAAACAGATGCTGTTTACTGATAAGTGGCAATTATTTATAAAAATAATAATATAAACCAAACATATACATATATGTTTTAAGTATGAAAATGTTTTCAAATACAACTAGTTTATATCGTAAAACGTACAAGAAATAACAATGCTTTCGTTTGACAGGTACATATATTTAGGATATTACAAATTAACATTCTGACGAAGGCTGCTACAAGAATGTCCGCATGTACAGTCGTAGAGCGCAAAGCTATCTCAACTTTCCATTGCATTCGATACTCCAGAGTATGCCCGTTATTCCTGTTGCCACCTCGAAAATAATTCAAGTATATCAAAAGCATTCATTTTAAGGTGTAACATGTAATAAGCCTGAGCTGCATCAAGAAAACTGCAATGGGGGCAATTTATCTCTTATTATTTATTGAAATGTGAAATCTGAAGATTGTTTTCAAAAAAGCAGAAATAATCTTCTCTCTTTCATCTTTCTTTTATTTCTATTTTTATCTTAATTTTGGTACATACATACGTTCAAATACGCTTAGCTCCCACGCTGTTTGTAATATGTACAATACATACATATATAAAGTGAGCATTGCGCAGAAGGAAGTTTCGTCTATTGCTTGTAATAGTGCTTTGTGTTTAGTGCCATTATTAAAATAACACGACATTGATATATGCATAAGTATATCATATCGGCGCCGTATGTAAGCACTGTGTAGGTTATAATTAAAATTAAAATATTTGCTTCATCAGCAGATAACAGAGGTGTATTTGTAAACAGTAGTTTTATGTATACCTTATACATACGTAGGCATCTACATTTTTAAAATAATGCAAATACCTATGGTAAGACAACACCTACATATAAAATTCTGTATTCTAACAGGTATTTAACGTAACTTATACCTTATAACCGGAGGAAATTATTTCCGAAAAGCTACACACGTCATTCACGACGACAGCCCGTTAAAAATATTTCAGGAAATGATTAAATATACTTTATTGAAATTTCGGTGGGCAATATTATGAATGGTAATGTACCTCTGAAAAATACAGATTCATCTTCACGAGACTCTTGATTAAAAGGCTGTATAAATTTTAAATTGACCTTTTAAAGCAAGTTAACAACATTTAGGGTGTACAACCTCTGCCATATAATTTTTTTCTGACTTGACTTAACAGATGCAGAGTTGGACTTAAATGTCAATATTTTCTGTCCGGTATTATTCATGTAAACCAGCTTTGAGACCTCTACTGGCAACATAAAATAATTGTCCTTGCTGCGAATCCATATTAAAAACGTACAGAGTGTTTCAAAAGCCTAGTTCAACCACTAATATATTTAGTTAAAACAATTTCATTTTTTGGTGGTGCATCTTACATCTATGATACCGTATACCGTTGAACTAGTCCATCTAAAGAATAAATAATACACATACTATATCATTTGAAATAAGAAAGTTGTTATGAAGTTGAGAATATTTGTAGGAAACACATTATGATGCATAATATCGTTTTTGGCTTATAAATAAGCCATCGTTGCGTCGTGAATGTAATAGAAAGTATTAAGAAGCTTTTACCAAAGCGCAAAATTTTGGTTGTCCACCAAGTTTATTACGAGCATCCTTCTGAATCTCGAGTCTTGACAAATCTCGTTTCCTGCACTGGTCTGTGCAAAAAAATTTCTTGTGAAGCTCTAGAGCCTAAGAGCTAACGATTAACTTGATCAAGGTGTTTCTGCAAGGTTAAACATTTATATAATAGTAGTTTAATAATAACAAAATAGCGATCTTTAGCACATTTACCTGGGTTGCATCATGGCCTCTTAAATTTACAAAATTGCAAAAAGATCCTATAATAAAGATGTTTCCGAAAAGTTGAAATTTGAACATGTTTCATTTTATTTAATTTAAAATTAAAAAAAAATTGCCAGGCGATATTATCGGTTGCAAGTAAATGGCAGGTAATCATCATTCTACATAGGTCACTTTGTACAGCAGTCCTGCAAGGCTGAAGTTTTCGGTAATTCTTTATAAATGATTGAACGGTGTTAGATTGATATCACATTTCGTCAGATTGTCATAGTGAGTTAGTCAATTTGTTGAAAACTTGTATAAAACGTAAGTGCGCTCGAATTCTATTTTTGGATGTGGTTTTAGCATTAACTGCAATAATTGCTTACTCCTAATAATGCCCCCACAGAAAATACTAATTGAATTTTGAATGAGGGAGAACATTGTAATATAAATTTAATTATTTCAATTACATATGAACTTTGATATTACCTAGCCTAGATATAAGAGACACTTGCTTTTAACATATTTCGTTTGTTTGGTACATTTAGCTATGCTCCCTACAAAGTTAGCTTTCAACTTACAAAGGAACGCCGGCAACCCGAAAATTGAGGTATCGATGAAACTTTAGAGACTGAAAAAGTGTCATGGTATAACGCTAACACAATTCTTTTTAGCGACTGAATTTCGATTTCCGGGTACAGTGTCCTAATAGATTTTCATGATTTTCAGATTTTTGTAAATATTTCAGGAACTGTAATAGGTTTCTTTTTTTGGGGAACAGATGATTTGAAGTATATAATATGCTCAAGGATGACGCAAATTATTAAAGAATTTCTAAAAAAAATAAAAAAAAATATTTTTCAATATTATAATAATTTGAAGTATAGTCAAAGATGACGCAAATTATTCTCAGAAAAAATAAACAACACGAGATGGGGATAAGGTTAAAGTAACTATTTCGTGGAAATCGATGTTGCATAACTATTTTAGATTGTCAAACATTTAAGATTCGAAACCCATAATAAGAAAACATGTTCTCTTGAACGTGAAGCAGGATCAGAATTTGAACGATTACAAGAGTCGCATGAAACGCAATGCAGCAGAAGATAAAGAAACTAATGTAGAAAATATCTCGCATTCCTGAAAAGGCTACTAGTGTTATTCAACTCGCTTACAAAACCAAAGCTATAGAATACTGGAAAAGAGGTTAAACAAAGTGACGTTTTGTAAGAAATATGTAATAATAAATTTAAAACGGGACATTGGTGAATATGGCACTGCAAGAAAGCACATCATATTATGCAAAATAACAAAATTCATTACTCGTTTTATGCGTACTAAGCTACGATTGGCAAACAATAATTTTATTTAGGAAATCAAACTCCGTACTTCCACTCCACTAGTTTCCGCGCAACCTATAGAAAGCCAATGAAATTGGATTTAATTTGGATTCTAGAAATACGTTCCAATCGGAGTTTTGTACTAAAGGGCCAGAAAATTATGGAAGGTGTAAGCTTCATTTTACCATTATTTTTGGTATTAAAGTAATTTACAGACACGTTTGAAATTTAAGTTGCGCAATTATCGCTTAGATCCGAAAAGATGTATATTTCTTTATCGATATCTGGTAAGCTCACTTCAAATCATTTGTTTCCTTCCCAAATATTGGCGTCTGCAGTGTTCCCTTGATTGAATCTTAGAGTAGGCATTGTATCGCACATTTTAGGTATATCCAAAAATAGAAACAACAGCACGATCAATTTTCTTTTGCAAGGTTTTTCGACATCTTTAAATACTATATATATACATTAATCGCTGTTATTGTACCTAGTACCTAAAATATAGGTCGCTCCGGTTGTTTATTTTTTTTGTCGAAAACAGCTTGCTTTATCCTTGATTATGTAGTGTATATTTTAAATTATCTTCGTATTCAAAAATAGAAGGGAAATTTCAGGTATATGGTATAATATACAAAATGGCTAAAATTTTTCGATGTGCTGTGCCCCAAACTTGGAGAATCTCGCTGCAAAAAAATGGGTTGCTCTTATACCATGATATTATTTCAGTGTCTAGAGTTTCATCGAAATCTGATTTTTCGGGTTGCCGCTGTTCTCTTGTTGGTTTATTGAATTTTATTGTGTATATAGTCTATACCGGTTCTTGTTGCTTTGAGAATATAAAACTATACAAATAACAACACGCAGTGTGCGCATGACAAAAGAAAAATGATTATTTCTGAATTGGAGAAAGTTTGTTTAAATTCAGAAACACGTGGAAAGTTTAGTGTATCAAAATCAACTAAAACCAATAGTAAAACAACAGGGAAAAGTTAAAAGATGCGGATAATTTGAAAATTTTTAAACTCAAGAGAATCAAAAGACGTTAGAAAGGATGTCGACGCCGTTTTATGAAAGTGGTTTGGTGGTCAAGGAAATCAGAGACTATCAATTAATAATGGCATTTTAAAATGTAAAGCACACACTGATCATGAATCATGACTTTACATCTAGCAGAAGTTGGGTAGATTCAAAACACGTTATAATATAATCTCAGAAAAAATACACGATGATGCTTGCAAGTATAAAATAGAAATTATAAGCTCTGGGGTTAATGACAGTTGCCTAACTTAAGAAGGCAATGTAGCGTTGCTAATATTTTCAACGGCAATGAAGCTGGTTTCTTCCACAAGATGACGCCTGCCAATCAGCGCATCCAATCATATTTGTGTGTACAATAGTAAAAAATGAAATTATCACAGCTACCTGCTATTGCAAATAAAAATGCGTGGGTGACATTCAAAATTTTTGCGAGTGAACTGAAGCAATGGCACGACAAACTGAAGAAGAAAAGCCGGAAACTCTTGTTGTTTGATGACTGTTTACTGTACTGGTGTATTATAAAGGTGTGAAAAGACATTGACATCGTGTTCAGAAAATCATCTAACCAAAAAAAAAATGTATATACATTTTTTTTGTATTTGCAGACTTGCAACGATTTAAATGTTATTGATTTAGAAATGATTAATTTTATTATTGCATAAGATGAGTTTAGTGCAGTCGAATATGCAAATATTAAAATTGGCAGATTTCCTGATAAACGTCAATTTTCTTACAATTCCGGCCATACTTTTTAATAATTCAGAGCAACTGGTTCAATTGTTGGTCAACGTAATAACCGAGGTAATCATACTAGGGGAAGCAATTTAAACAATGAAGAAAAGATTATCAATGCACCGTCTTTTGAGCACTAGGCACATTCTAGCTCAGACGAACACTACATCGCGAACAGTTACATTTATTGTGTTCTAGCATTACAACTGAAGGATTATGGTCAGCGTGTAGAGTTCTGAACTTGAATGTTGAAAGAAATTGCTGAAAATCCGATATTTTTAACTAGAATATTATGGAAAGATGAGGCCCATTAAAGCGATCCCTTTGCAGTTGGCACATTCGGTTTTGTGACCCTTTTTGTATATAGGCAAGATTTACGCGAAATTGATTTTAGGCTTGTGGCATTACTTCCTGTGACCGGATATCTTTTATAGTTTCAATTTTTTTCTCATTTATCACCATATACTTTGTATTTTCTGCTGTTCTTTTCCATCTTCTTTACATCTATCTGCTACTTTCCTCTCCTCCACTTTACTCCTTATTAATTGAATTTTCTTCTTTGTTTCTGAGAACTGTTCTTGCAGAGTAACCTTTCCGAATTTCTTTAACATCTCTATTCCTTTTCACTCATATTTTTCCTATGCGTCTTTATGTGCCTTTGTCTTATTACATTCCTGATCCAACCACGCGTTCTTTTCCCTGTATGCTTTGTAAAATGTTTTGTAGTTACCTCCTGTGTAGCCCCTATTCCCACCATTTACTTTCTACATTGCAATTGTCCTTTGCTATATTGAATATGACGAATACACCTTAACTGTACTTCTCCTTCCCCATATTATAATATTTTATTTCTTATTTTTTTTTGTTTCTTGTTTCCTTTCTACCCTTATTTTCTTTACTTTCACTTCCAGAAGAAAACGGTCCGAATTAACATTGGCCCGTCGATATGTTCTTATGTTTTCTTATTAAATGAGCATGTTGCTCTTCTATTGAAACGAAGTCAATTCAATTTGTTTCAATGCATTCATATTCCTTTATATATTTTCTTCCTATTACAGTATTACGTTTCTACATCATCGAGAGGTATCACTACGATCCGTAGAAAAGTAATTAATACAAGGATACTTTTTGTTTCTCTTTTTATTCAAATATGGTTTTAATTGAATATATTCGTGTTTAATTAGTTACAGGCGCTTGGATCGTGTAGTTAGCAATAATTATTACATTAGCTATTTTAATTTGTTTATTGTGTATGGTTCTTTTTTATCATTTAACCTTATAAGGATGCTGGCGTTAATTCGTTTTTATTCCTTTGCATACGAAACTACGGACCTTGAAATTATCTTGTGCAATTTGCAAATTAACTGGAACTAAATCTTGAAGGTTGCTCGCTATATCTGCATCATAATTGAATTTTTTATTTTGTACTTCTATTTTCCATGTTTACTTGGGCAAGAAACAACGATACAAAGTGATGCTAATTTACAATACTGTCGTATATAATGAGTGCGATGTATTGTGTCCTTTGGTTTTACGATAGCGCCAATTAAATATGAAAAGTAGATTGCGTCAGTGAATATTGTGTTAACGAAATATCAATTGAATTTAGTTTGTGCAGAATATTACCATTTATTTTTTATACCTTAGCAGCCAAATCGCTGTATACCTGTTGTAACCTCTTTGACAACTAAACCAAGGGACGGCAGGCATAGCATGGCATTCTTTTTCATTTTAGAATCTTTTCCTATACTAATGTCGTTTATTATTGAATTAAATATGACGCTATGCAGAAAAGTTTTTTGCTAAAATTCACAGAGCACTGCCACTTTTATAAACGTTGACTTTTCTAAGGAGAAACAATCTGTAAAATTCTATTTATGGAGATAATTTCACCAGTTATTCGAACTATCATCTTCCTTCATACAAACTGCTTAAGATATTAATCCAGAAAGGTTTTTCGTAAACAATTTCTATTTTACTAAATCGCGACGTCTTTTTAACTTTCAATGTATTTTGTACTACTGGAGAACTTAATAGATATACATTAAATAAATATATTGCTTTTATGGTGAATTGCATATAATCAACGTTTGTCTGTCTGTTTTTGTTATTTGTTTCATATACGTGCCTATTAACTTGTTACATGTTAGTTTTAATACCTAGAAAACGACATTGCAAGTTGAAAGAATATCTCACATATCTGCGACGTTTTCCTTTAATGCTGACTCGTAAATACTTCATTTCAAGTCAATAATTAATGAATTATAATAAAATGTGCACCAAGTTAGTTCATTGGTTACAATTAAGATTAATTAGTTCTTAGCATTGTTAGCATTACATTTAGCATTGTAATTATCATAACTAATGTTGTTCATGTAACTTTTCGCATTTATCTTTTACAAAATAAAAGTCAAACGAAAATTTTAGAAACACTCAAAAATAATAAAGCCGGCTCCACTAATAGTAAAAAAGTAGTTGTTTGCACATATAGAAACCTGAATTTCTATGGCACTATTCTTATGTTTTTTGTGGTTGGACTGCGAAGAGTTAATGATTAGTTTTTCCAGTACAACTCAATCACGTTGGATGTAAAATAAAAAGTATTTCGACATTGGTAATACCCAAAGACCGGATACGATTAGGCTAATTATAGTCATTAAAGTATGAAATCAGTTCATTACCTGTTTTGGTGAACTAATGCTTGAGAAATCGTAGATTTGTTGCATATGTTTCCTGACTGAATTTTGTGTATTTATGTGAAGTAAGCTAATATTGCTATAGAAAGTATTAACCACGTGTTAGTTCCTAACGATTGCCATATTCCCTGGTGTTGCATTCAATTTAAAATTATGGTAAGTTTACTCAACTATATGCATTCTTGTAACAACTAAATTGAATAGGAAGCTATAATTTAAATTTATTTTAAATCTAATTCCAAGTAAACATTTCTTATTCCGAAACCAACACCGCGTCCTTTGAGTAGTTCTTTGTACAATTAATTGGCCTATTTGATCCATTCTAATTCTGAAACCACCACCACGTCCTTTGATCATGTCTGATTGGATTAGTTTAACCGAACTATTTTGGGGAGAGGGTGAACCATTGAGTAAACTATTTTTAAATAATTTGTTCAATGACTCTGTGTGAGGCACTCATATCGAAGGGAAAAAAAAGAAAAGGTTCTTTTCTCTCACAAAGAACCTCTAATTAATCAAAAGCAATGCGATCGATATCCCACTTAGTAAAGGATCTTCTCAGGTGAGCTAAAAATGAGATTACGATCCATTGTATGATCGAGTATTGATCACTGTTGGGCATTAATTAGTTACGAGTTAATTAAATTTAATAGTTAGTTACCATGTAACTATGTAGTTAGCTTACAATAGTTAGTTTACAATAGCTGTAATTGAAATTAAGAATTACCTTAATTGAAATTACCAATTTCATTGTGTGTTGTTACATTATGATAACTACAAATACTTTCTGCCCAACACTGGCATTGACTTTGAGTTAAGTATAACAAATAGTAAAGTTATATAGCGATGGACGTTTTTTTTTTTTTTATAAAATTAAAATGCACACAAAATATCAATTAAATATTAAATAATGTAGTTTTAATATAGAATAAAATTCGGGATAAATATCTATGTCAAATTTTGTATAAAAGACGAATGATAAACGGAAATTTATAGCAGGTAAAAGGTTAGTCAAAAATTGCAAGTTAAAGGAGGTATATTTTTAAAATAAAGACAAATTTTGAATAAGAAGAAAAATACTGCAAATATCAATAAAATATATTCATTACTATATTCTACATATTTTCATCTATATTCTACATAATTTGTGAAGAAGCCAATCCACGACTGCAATTCTCATTTCTTCGTCATCGTCGGATAGCCGACTACCAACGAGCTCCTTTAAGTGTCGAAATAAGTGAAAATTACTGTGTGCAAAATGTGGACTGTAATATGGATAATACAGTTGTTCCTTGTAGTTAATCAGGTCCAATCCACCAGGTCTAATCAGGTACAGTTGTACCTGATTAGACCTGGTGTTTGTGCAGAAACACCAACGCCAGACTAGAAGACAGTAGGCTTGCTACGCCGCTTGTTTTGTATAGCTCGCCAAGGTGATTGTATCTCTCAGTCGGTCTTTTTTAACATTCTGAGCTTCTATTGCTCAGCCCACGCAGACGGTATGGTGACCAAATATTGCAAAGTTTGTCAGGAACAGATGTGTATACGCACTGCGGCGATCGCACTGTTTGTTTAAGAAATATACCTGGTATATTCCCAAAGTTTACACCATGGAAAAACTCCTTCACGGTAGGAAACATGAATAATGAAAATTCATATTAAAACGAGACGGCCCCAACAAATTAAAATGAAGCTAGTGGTTATAATAGTCAAAAATAGCCTAATATATGTTTATGACAAATTTTTATGTTGAAAATAAAACCTGTTCCATGGAACATATGTATGTAACCGTCAACGGATTAATGACCAAGTTAGTGACAAGATATTAACAAAAAATACAATAAAAATAATTATAAATATAATTGTTTTCGTTATAGAATTTAGAACTAAATGTGCAACGATTCCATATGATTTTATTCTTAAATCAGCCTAAAAAATTCTTCGCAAAACGTGTGTTTCGTATGCTTTCGTACCAATTTTCGTCAAGTTTGCTGCATAATGAAAATATAAACATTTTCAGGATTTAGCGGTGTTGCTAGTCATGAGATCTCCTGATATTAACTTCAAATTTTCAATGTACTTGCTTTAAATGTAAGATGTTATATAAGATGCCCTTAACAAATAAGTACTTGATTGCTGAAGAGTAAATCCGTTTAAGATTATATGTACCTTTATCATTCATTTAAAACCTTTATATGTGAGAAAATATGAATACTATCGAACATCTTGCAATAATCTTTGCCGCGTTGGAATTAGGATCTGGAGTCTACTCTACGCTTTCAATACCAGTGCAGATTAAATTTTTCAGTTTTCAAATAAATAATTAAATGTAATATTATCGAAGATATGAGGCAAGGAAATTGTTCTCAATTTGAAAGGAAATTGAATTCCAAAAATAAACTTTTTAAACCTCTCATTATAAAATAACTACGTTACATTAATTACGTTACACAAAATTAAAAAAGAGCTATTTTATAGTGTAATTATGAGATACAAACAAAACAATTCAAACATAATAAAGAAACAATAACAGATGAAAGGGTAATCAATCAAAGAATAAAAATGGGAGTATAACGCCTGACTAAGGTCTAGTGCGATGCACTGATTACGATTACGTTACCGCTGATTGATTCCCGCATCTTTATAGCGGGCAAATATTGTATCAGTCTCCGGGCTTTTTACCAACTACTGCATTAGGGAGCTTTCCGTCATGCTATGTGTGTATGTTATTTTCATTTAGTACAAAAGCTACTTTTGTTTAGGGCCATTATAACATAACCGTTCGATTATATGGTAGATATGACGCGAATTAGAAAGTAGAATGAAGAATCATATTTTCAGCAGAAATCAGCTGGAAAATATATTGTTGAATGATCCCCAACATTAAAATCATCCAAAAATTGCATGCCGTGATCTTAATAAACTATTTCTATTCTCGTTTATTTGCATCTAATGTAACGAACATACAAACTTTTCATAATTGGGTAAAATTCAGTAAAGTAATTCATTCGGCCGTTTTTTAATTAAGTATAGGTTTAATATCGTTGAAAGTCCGCTAGCCATATCGGTAATAAAAAAAAAACGACGTTAAAACAATCACCTTTTCGATTATACCAAATCTAGAAATACGAGATAGTCGACGTTGACATTGCGATTTAGTTGTTACAACATACTAATCTTCTAGCAGTCGCCTTTCTTATAATTCAAGGCTAGATTCACAATAGATTTTGTCACAAAGCAAAGGCATTGTGAACCATTTTGCAAAGTAAAAACAATGACATTCCGCGAGCGACGGATGTAAATTCCATGCGAATGAACGAGGTGTAATCAGCCGCAGAAGCAGTAATCGATTCGTTTGCAGCAAGATGATATTCGAATCTCTGAGCGTTGATGTTACGTAACTTAATACATACATAGCTTATGCGACACTGAGAAGAACATTCACTTCACGCGTAACTTCAGAACATCTAGTAAAGAGGTATGCGTTTAAATACATGCTGCACGTAATTTAAGTTGGGTATGAAGTTCCTACGTAGGTATGTAGCTTGTTTAGAAACCTCCGCACATACGCAGGTGAAGGTCCTGATAGATATTGCAGTACTGTCTTAAACTGGCAGTTTAACTAAAGGAATGGATTTTCAACTCATTCAATAGTATGTACATATATATATTAAATGATATCAAACATGTGTGTTCATCGTAAAAAAAATTATGCTAGTGATAAAACTGATCAATCGATTAACCGCGCTTTTCTCTATAAAATGAAAAACTGATTAATCGTATTTTAAAGCGGTTCAGACTTATTTTTAAAGCAGATTGTAAAGTCGTTTTGTAAGTCTGTTTACAAAATCCGTTTGTAAACGTAACGTAACGTAAACGAATGTTCTTTATCTACATTGCATACTAGACATAAAAGATACCAATACTGTAAGATATATAGGTAATATACCAAAGCTTACAGGTACTATTGAATTAAAATATTTTCAATTATTTAAAAGATCCGGTTATACCGGAAGTATCTATCAACATTGCTATTTTCAAACACTCCATACATTAATACATTTTTGAAACGACTATGTCGCTATTTCTAATCGTATTTGAAATATTGGAATTCTTCGAAAATCCTGGACGGACTAATGCGAACTTTTTGCAGAACTATGGACCGTTTAGGGTGGGATTAGAAACCGGATGCATCTTTCGAAAATCTCATAGAGCGTGTCCGACAATTACGATAAAACATCCAAATGGAAAGAATGTCAATAGTTATTATTTTTTTAGTACAACTCTCTACTTTTCTCTCTTATCAAATTCAGAGAAAAAAAATCTTTTTTTTTATGAAAATAAAAAAGAATGCATACATTTTAGTATGCAAGTATACAATTTACCTGCAAAAAAGGAATATCCAGCAATGTAGCTTGCAATGAATGTAACACATGAAAAACAAAGGTGAAAATCGAGTTATTTTTCGAAACAAAAATACAACGAGTAGATGCACTCGAATACTTGGGAGTAACAATTGAATGCGTTCAATTTTGTAGGGCATTTATAATGAACGCCAACAGCAAGATTGGTCAAAAAGATATGGGTAGGTCGAAGCAAACGCTGTTGTTTTAAACAGAATGCTATATTCTACATACAAGGTTACAATACATGTTGTTGAGAGCAGATATCATAAATTTTAAAGATTAGTGGCCTAAAATCTACGATTGCTTCTAATGAAACTGTAAAAACTCAAGGGATAAGCTAATTCCATTCAATATTAGCACCTTTTATCATCTTGACTCCACATCAAAAATGGCAAATGGGCGGTGGCAGCCAGAGCCCTCGTTAATACGTTCGTAACACACACTTCTGCATTTTCTTTATCTGAAAATCTAAGTGAACTTCTAGGAAAAGCCTATTCTGAAGGAAAATTTCCTATTACTAAAGATAAAACGGACCATATTAAGAAGTCCTAAGAAGTGCTAAATTTGTAGAAGATTGTGAGGACGTACGACGTATGAGCTCTGGAATACAACCTTCGGTCTAGAGCAACTATATGACTAGGATAATTATATTTCAAAAATAAATAATATAGTATCAGTTGTGCTGCATATAATATTAATTTTTTTTATCAAATAAACATATTCAAGGGTTACATCGTATTTTTCTTTTCTAAAATCTTATCTTCATTGCATGTGCAATGAATTCTAATGAATTCTAACCGTTTTCACATGGTTTTCACAGACTTTATGTGGTAATTTTTTAAAATTATGTTGAATTGTAGGACACGTGGAGAGCCAAAAACAATTTCTTGTGTATTTCTTAAAACTTATCCTCTAAGACCTATACTATTTCTGCACTCATTGATCCAAACATTATTGTAGAAAAAATGGTATTAAAGTATTGTAAGTAAATTTAACAGTTTTCAAGTTACTTCCGCTTTTTTTTAACTTATTTAGAGTATTTTTGGAGCCATATTCAAATTTTCATATATTGAACATTATTTTGTTTCCAGACTTGTTTTCTTCTGGTATCGTTGGACATCTTAATCTTTCGAACGGTACTTTTCATATTCATGAAGAATCTTTCCGAATAATTGAAAAAATTTAAGTGAATAAATTTACAGCAAAAATGATACAAGAACTATTAGCAAATAATGAAGACAATGAAATAAAAATTTTGGGATAATCTAAACAGCTCAATCAGCTCTGCTTTAAAAGATTTAAATTTTTCGTGTTTTTTCTGTCCAACGAACTCTAACATAAATAAAAGACACCCATATTTTTTACCCGAGAATAGAATTTTGTAAGCTTGTGCTTACACAAGAGGACTCTAATTTTTTATCTAAATTATTTGAATGAATGGTGCGAAATTGACAAAAGAAGGAATAATAAATAGAAGAAATGTGAATCATTGGATTCGAACTAACTTGCACGCTATTAGAGCAGCAAATTTTTAGGATACCTATAAACAACAAGGTGCATTACGAAATTTATGAAGGTAACTTAACTAGTCAGCGATACCTTCATATTTTACAAATAGTTGTAGCTGGTATCAACTAGGCGGTGCACCGGCGTATTCATCGCAAGAAATTTATTAGGAGCTAACGCACATGTTTATTGATCGATGAATTGGTTGTATCGGATCTTGGCGGTACCCTCGACGTAACGTCTGTGGATTTTATAAGGCAACATGAAAGATTCTGTATATTTAAGTTTTATTCTCAACTATGACGATTTAGTAAACTAGGTTCATACGAGATTTAGGTGAGCAAGTATAGAAGGCTAGGGCCAATAGTATAGTGGAATTGTCCATTTAACTTTGGTGATAAATAATGAAGCAGCTAGAATGGTTAAGGTGTCCAAGGAATAAATAGAGAAAAGTAATAGGCTTTACTGTATGTGTTTTGTAAACGTTTTGAATGAAATGTCTGCGCAATTTATTGATGTTTCATTACCAAAGAGTCCAAACGATGTGCCCGAGCATTGGCGAGTTTACCAGAATAACAGTGCGCTTATTTAAAAATAAATATATTGAATCACTTTACAAAACGTTAAGAAAAAACATAAATAACTTACCTAACATGTTTACATTGTTGCAGAAATATCCGGATGTGCGCGATGGTCGGGCACATCGTTTGGACTCTTTATTCATTACAATTTTATATAGTATTTATTATATATAGCTTTGTTAAGTATACAATCCACGTTGATAGGCCAATTTCGATGCAAATAATAAATTGAAATTGACATGACTAAATAAAGAAGACTAAGGACGATGCGTGCTTTTGGATTAATTTTATGATGACGATAATTTGCACACAGGTTCGTATATTTTAAGTACCTTCATTTATCTGACAATAAATATTAAGTTAGTCTGTTTGCTAGCAAATTATTTTATTGCTCTTTATGCGTGCAAAATACTTACATACCTATATTTATTCTAAAACGAATCATTACATAATTTCTTATGAGATATGCACGTATTATATATGCATTTAATTTATATTGTTGTATACATACAACAACGTTACCTAATCAATACTTACAGTATAGACAGACCTGTGAACACAAATCGCTGCACAGTGGACGTGCTCATGAATATGCTTTACATAAAATTTATTGCAATTAATTTCATGAATTACAATAGGAAATACAATAACTTTACACGTTATTACGGTAAGTGTCACCTTTCTCCTATTACTAGTTTCTGTGTGAGTTATAAAACTGCTAATGTATATTTTATTACAATTCAATGCCATTGTATTTAATGTGCCTAACGTTGCTAACACGTGACGTTCTCCGGACTTTTATATACTTGAATAGTTATTGATGCCTATATATCGGAACTCGCTACAATAGCTCCTGAACGTCTACTAAGCTATCAACATATTAGTTTATTTAACCTTCACTTTTGTATCTAATCAATATATTACGTGTATTCATTACCAAAGTGAAAGATAAGAATTAGGAATACATGTCTTATATTTGAGCACACTTAAAACATTACATGTACGAAAAATATTATACCCTTTAATATAATTAATAAGCTATTGATGAATTTCTTTTTATTTTGATAGGCTCACATTGTACCATCAAAATTTTAATACTATTTTTACTATTATTATTAATTATTATTTTTATTATTACTAATTTTAATAAAGAGTGGAATTTTGTTAATGACGAAAAGCAAGTTATTTAACAAATTAAATGATTGACTTATTTAAATTAAATATTCGAATAGGTATACATTTACTCTATACATTTCGAATTACGTCAGAACTAATTCGATTCATTTTATACCTAATTCTATTTTTCAAATGTTCTAGCCTTTTTCGACATAAATTTTTGATGTTAAATACCCCCATAAGCAAAGATCAAGAAGCGTAAAATCTGCGGAATTGGAGGGATACCTCTGCTGATTCGCGCCCACCGATTCATCTCCCAAACAAGCGACTGTTTAAATACTCACGATTAAGACGTGCATAGAGCGGAGATGCATAATACCGTCATTTAATAAATCAGAATCATTTGTATTTGGAAAAATATCTGCAAGAGCTGGTACAAACGACTCTATCAACAAATTCAGATATCGTTGCCGCGTGAGAATTTCGTCAAACAAGAAAGGACCAATTCTATTGTTAACTATCCCTTTCCACACATTAAGTTTACGACGGTGTTGAGCATGTGCTTCAGTAATCCATGCACAGGCAAAAATAGGAAGAGAAAGGGAAATTTAGCGAATGAAGCATGGAATATACTTGCATAAATCCCAAATATCAAGTTTAGTATCTTCATTTTAGGATAATTCCCCATTTTGAAATGTGTTTGACATGCCCAGTTTATCTAAATTTTCTGTCTATTTTACTCTTTGTGAATTTATTCATATTTCTCTCAGGATACTTCGCATTAAACAAATTGCTCACTTTTTGTGAAGTTTTAGTTTTATCACCGCATCCAAGAAGAATTAAAATTTCTAGGCACCGAGCTTCGTCTAAATGATTCATACTTTTTTAAGCTTTAACATGTTTTACATTTTCTTTTGATAATAATGAGTATTTGGTATACGATAGTATATAAAACTAATTATTCTGTGTTTTCGGCTGATGAAAAAAACAATTTTTCGGATAACAGCATTTATTTATAACAATAGAGCTTTATTTCACAAACATTATAAGTATGAAACAAGTCAAAGAGAACAAAACAAATATAGTATAAACACGGAAAGAAAAGTGATAATATCGAAAAACAAGAATAATATATGCATGACCATAATACAGTAGCGCAAGCAGCCAAGGTACAAGAACACACAGTGAGCCACTACGTACTTATATACATATATAGGGAAATTATTTGTCATTAAAGAACTCTTGCAGCGCATAGAAGCATTTGATTAATAGCCAGAACTTAAAATATTTCCTTGAATTTTTTATTACTAAACGCTTTCGGTTCATTTGGTTGGCTACTGTTTTTTGCACTTATTTTGTCTTTTTATTTATGGATGTAGCAACTAGTTTATAATATGTTCAGCTCAAACAGTGTTAACAATTTTAGATTCGTGAAGTATTTTCGACAAGATGTTAGTTGAATAACTCCCGCAATCATTCTGATCATCGCTTTCTGTTCGAGGGAAACCAGTTTAGTTACCAGTAGGCTGGGGTGTGTATCCCACTTTATAGTTGCTAAAAAGATAAGACCCAACAATTTAGTTGTTTTTGTTTCCGAAATGCAATTGTTACTTATTCTTAGGTCAAGTTTGTTATTTATTTTCTTTTGTAAAGTTTGAAAGATCACACATTTAGTTTTTTCTATGTTCAAAGACCTATCCTACTTAACATGTTACCACCCCCAAATCCTGATCGTTTCTCGTCTCTCGTAAAAGTAGAGTTTCATTATCTGCATAACATACTAGATGGTAATCACAAATAAAACTAACAATGTCGCCTATAAGAAGTGAAAACAAAGTGGAGGCAAGGATCGATCCTTGCGCCACTCCAATATTACTTGGCATTAAAGAAGATCTAATTGTTTGTCTGGTATTGCGGTTTTCTATTGATACTTCGACGAATTGCATTCTCCCTGAAAGATAGTAACTGATCCACTCACCAGCCTTGTCTCGGAATCCCGAAGAACACAATTTCTCGAATGAATATAGTAACGCTATAATGGTGGATTTATTGGTTCAAAAACTATGTTGTGATTGGGAAACCAAATTATGTGTGTTAGATGAAACTGTTTATTCTGTTGAGCATTGCGTACTCAAACAGCTAACAGAGAGAACAAAATAGCGTAACCGGACTGTAATTTGACAAAGAGTTCGGATCTCCTTTTTTAAAGATAGGTTTAGTTGAGGCTTCAGTTCAAAGACTTAGGGAAAGCGCCTGTTCCAAAAGAGGTGTTAATTAAATGTGTTATTGGTGTAGCCAATTCAATTTTGAACTCTCTGATAATGCGAGCGGGAACATCATCAAGGCCTGATGTAGGTTTATTTTTAATATCAGCAAAAATTGCGAGCATTTCACAGAGTAAAAGTTTCAGAGTAAAGCTGTAAGTAGATTGTGTAAATGTTGTCATTTAGTGTGTATTTGACACAGACGTACTAGGAATGGATAGCGATTCCTTATGTAGGGCTTGGGAGAAGAGCTGAATAAAGACGTCTGCTGTGTGTATCGGAGAAGAGACTCCTAGTTTTGTGGATTGTTTAAAATTTGCCAAGTAATGCGGCTTTTACTGTCAAATTCAAATATTTGAATATCCAAAATTTTTTGTTTGGAGTTTTACCCAATTTTTGCTGCTATTAGTAATGGAAATCTTTTTATGTGGGAAAGACATAGAGATCTTTCCCACATGTTTTCACAAGGAAGTAGAAGAAAAATATGCTGAAGAAAGCTTCAAATTTACTATCTAAATCATGGGCAATGTACATATCGGTCCAGAGTTCGGTTTGTAAGTCAATTCCAAAGATAGTCTTGTTATATGAAGTATAGATCCTACGATATTCCATAGTTTTAGCACTTTCGGAGTAAAAGAGTGTTAATCTATGATCTGAGTAGGTAATGTCTTTGACTCCGTATCTAGTTCTACATAAATTTGTTATCAATTATTGCACTAGAATTGGTTGTAACGCTAATGGCATCAAATACTGCCTGTCTTGGACCAAAGCTTTCCAAAGCTCCAATAGTCGAAAAAAAAACTACTAGATGACCTGTACATATTCAAAACTAAAAGCTGCATAGAGCTAAGTTCAACTTTAAAGTTCGAAATCTTTTTCTATACAATACATGGCCACATCAACCTTTAAAGCTTTCAACTTTTGATATACCCATATACCACAGCCGCCCCCTTTACTGCACAATCTATAATACTTAGTAATTTACTTACAATTATTTATATGAAAAAAATCACTCTATAAACGTTTCAGTTAAACATACATAGTCGGTGAATATTCAACTAAAGAAATCTCTAAATGATTTGCTTTACTTTTTTACTTACAATACTTTGACAATTCAATAAAAGCAAGAGACAATCACTCAAGCTAGGGGAGTTTGCATTTACTTGTTGTGTGCTAGTTATGCGGTTTGAGCAATGCAAAAGAAAGAACAATTTATTCCAGAATACTTTGAATATTGTTAATCGGAATTGACACTTTGAAGGAGAAGTATTCTTCTGGATGCTTTGACAGAAGTTTCTCGACCTTCAAGTTTGAAATTTTCTTTGAGTTAAGGTAATTAATCAGCTCGTCGATAGTCAACGCGGGATCTAAACGAAATGCATGATAGTGAGCGTATCTCGTAACGGTTCTAATTGAACAGTCCTTTTCTGATGTACCGTATGTTGTGTTTAACTTTTATCATTTTTATGCTATTCTTTCTCTTCCAGAGATTGCATATTTCTATCCGTAAGAGGTAAAAAAGAGAGAAAAAAAGGTTTGCTATTTCTTTTATTGGTGTGTTTTTGTTGGATTTCTTGTTAGTTGAAATATTTTCTACATATGTGATTTATTCCCAATAATAGGTTTATCTAGCATTTCATTTTCTTTGTGTTTCGAGTGCGACACTTTTCTTTTATACTTTTCGTAGAAAGTAACTTGATCGTTTCAATATTTTTTTCCTTGATCATTTCGCTTCTCACTGTTGTTATTTCCGTACGCAGTGTTATTTCCGTATGCAGGGATTCAGTTTCATTTTGAACGATATCCTTGATTAACTGTTTGAATTCAGTGCTTCTTCAAAAAAGCAATAACCGGATAACCGGATCATTACTCTTTTCGCCTGACGGTAGTCCAGGAGGCATTGTTTTGCAACTATATCGTAAATATAAGCGGTGATTTCTTCACTAACCATAAAGGAAGGTGCGAACATGTTATCATTCTAATACCAACTTTGTTTAGTTTGGTTTTTTGTCATTAATAAAATTATTTCTCCACTCCCTGAATGACATTTATTCGAAAATGTTGTTATGTACGCTACTATAATTTTTATTATTATTAGTACTAGCTAGGCAGTTAAATAATATATGAAAATAAAAGAAGTCGATTACTTTTGATAACTACAACTAGGAAAAACTTGAGATTGATGCAAAAAAGCTCATTATTAAAAAATAAAATGACCTAGTCCGAGTATTTTTTTTTGAAAAACAAGTTGTTTCAAACTAAATGATCATATTTCTTATTCTGCCGCGCACAATATTTTAAAAACCGTAGTCAGGCTTACTAACACATTTTTATTTATTTTGTGTGCAAATACAGTAGATACATGAACGGTAACGTCCATGTCAGACATCAGGACTTTCGCAAATATGTACGTACATATAAAACAATGTGAGGCACGAGTGAAAGGTCTGCGAGAACCCTGACATCTGAGATGGGCAGCTATACATACAGATACATATAATAATATGAGAAATTAGAAAACAAGTAAGATGTATCACCATTCGATTCAATTATTATTGTATGCAGCATACCATATCATCGACTCTTCGCTATTGTTTCTTTCAGCATAACTTTCTAAATGTTATATCTAATTATGAACAACTGTGCTATTCACCTCAGTTAGATGTCAATATACTTTTTTATGATTCAACAGAGACCGGTATATGTATAGCACTCGAAAAGCAATTCAGATTAATAAGAACGTAATCGTAAATGGATCTTGATAAATTAAAAATCGAATGTTCATACTGTAATGGTTTTGTTGTGGTATTTACCTTTTGAAATGTACGTATTTAAAGTTGGAAACGATATTTGGACCCCAACATTTTATGGTTAATCATGCATTTTCGGATTTTAACCTTAACTTGTCAACATGGATCCTTATGGGTATTCACATACTTCCACTACTTCTATAAATCATACTTCTTTTAATTACTTTGCTATACGTTATATAAGTTGGATTTTAGAGTAAATAAATAAAAATTTATTTATTATGTGATTTTTTGGATGTTTGGGAAATATGTAAAGAACTAGCCAAAAAAATGAATAATATCCTGAACTGAAAATGAAAACCAGCAAACGTCCTAGATAAAACGGAATAACGGAAAGATGGTAAACTGTTAGATAGGAGAAAAACACCACGAAATAGTACAAGATATCTAGACACAGGAAGCAATGCCACAAACCTGAGATAATGTTTATATACAAAAAGGACAACAAAATGCCAGTTACAAAAGAGTTACTTTGTTGGATGTTGCTTCAAAATACTATCAACACGGATTGAAACAAAAATGGAACTAAGAATGGAAAACTGCTACGTATACCAGTATACGTGATTCTGGATTTCATATTCGTAGTCAACTGGACTGACAAGGAACGATTCCGAACCTGAAATGCCTATACGCATAATTCGCTAACGGTAAGAGATAGAGAAAAAGTTTTAAGAGAAAAAATGTTTGTTTGAATTTTATTAAGCAGAAAAGAAAAGAAAGTTACGTGTATCAAAATTTTTACATGTATTCTTTTAACTGAAGTAGTGAAGTGTAAGCATAATGTATTCGAAACAAATGCATACGCAACCTGTTTTGCAGTAATGTACAATTTGTTTTCAATTACATTTACTGTATGTGTTTCATTAGATTAGATAGTTTCTTACCAAAAAACTATAAGTTATCGAAGGAAGCAACATTCAACGGGTAAACAGTAAACAGAGTTTTGTAAAAGTATAAAGTTGATAAGGAAGCAATATATGTGCAGTTCATCACACTTGGGATATTGGTTGGTTGTGTGGCATATCTGTAGTGCTGAAAATGGTCGCCATAAATATTATAAATGTAATACGTTTGCTGATGGTAACGTTCGAGGTTGCCAATAATAATAATGAGACACCTACGAATATCAAAGAAATCGAATTGCACAGCATAATAAAAGATATCCTTGATGAGAAACGTCGTTTTCATTGGAAACTGATACAGCCCTAGATTTTTTGATATATATATATATATATATATATATATATATATATATATATATATATATATATATCAATCATACTCAATAACTATAACTATATACATATATATAGTTTTTATATATAGCAATAGAAGCTGGAAAAGAAGAAAGAAGTGTTGTAACTTTAGGATACAAAATGAACACTATTACGTATTAAGTGAGAAGAAAAACGATTTGCAGTGAATATCCTTCAGCAAAAATTTTGCAAAGATTCATCTATGCAGCAATTATGCACATAGTTATTGGTCTGGAGATTTTTAAAACATCACGGCACTGTGAGCTTACCAAATAGTTTCGAGAAAAATAAATAAATTTGTGACGCGATCATATAGTACAGACTCCAAGCAATTAAAGGAACTTGTCTTAACTTCTGTTAATAGTGCAAGATATCATGTAGTACTGGTTGCAACAGATAATGTATTAATCTAGAGCAAGATTTCGGCAGTGCAAGGAACAAAAACTGTTGCAGCAGTTACGCAGTCTATATTCGCGATGACACATAGTTATAACATATTTTCCACAATGTCAGCTTCCGGAAAACTGTTCTCATCTCTATTCATTGTTCTTAAAAAGCAGAGTGCAAATTCGCTCCCCGTGCATTATAGTCATTGTTTGCGCCGTAGAATGTTCTTTTAACAACATTCACATTAGGTAAATGACCCAATGACCTATTTCAGCAATAGTTAACCGATGTATATTTATCAAATGTGGGTGCTTACAACATTTTGTTCTTGGTCTCTTGGAACCGTCACTGTAAAAACAGTGTACCATCTAACAAACATGTGAATACACTAACGATACCGACGTAAACTACGTCAATGATACAATCTCTTGATTCATTTCAGGTATCCAAAAATTTTATAAGAAAATTTTCTTTATCTCGTACTACTGTAGAGTTACAAGATGTATTATGTGAACACAATAATATTATCATATTATTATTTATTACTCTTATTCATAATCAATTTTCGGCCCTAAAATATCGTGACGTATTTGCTTACGCTAGGAATAAAGTCGGATATATTGAAGAAGATTTTATGCATCCCGCTTGTTGTTTCATATGAGGTAGCCATGTCATCATACGGTGTACATGATGTCACAAGTTTCTGTGTTTTCAATATTTCTTTGAGAAGTTCCAACACCATGCAGAGTAATCCATTGTTTAAATATAAAAAATGTTATATAAAACATATAATGCTAAGATAGCTTAGCTCTCTCATGGTATTGGTGGAATAATTCACGGCGAACGCAACAAAAAGTTTACTACAACAGCACGCGGAGATGTTTCTGCCTACCCGGCATCATCAGCGCGGCTTGTTCTCCCCTTTTGTTGCGTTCACCGTGAATTATTCCACCAATACCATGAGAGAGCTAAGCTATCTTAGCATTATAGATTTTGGTTATTGTTTCGAGGCATTTTCTGATGTTTTCTATCTATAGTGAAGTTTACAGAATGAAGCTGATATATTATTGTAAATTCTAATACAAAATAATTTACAATATAGTTATAAATAAATAAAATCTACGGATACTTTACACTATCAACCAATCCTAGCTATTATTTATCTCAAACATGTTTATCTCTCGAAAAAAACATATGTAAAGATGTTGATGTATTTAACTTTTTTTCTTGTCTGATTAATAAACACTCTTACTGTTAACGAGCTATGCGTAGAAGCAGAATGAAAAATTTCAAATTTTCAAACATTTGTCTCGCCTACTCAGGGTGTTACCGCAGAATAAAAAATGCGTAGTACATATTTATATGTTCCCAAGGTTTCATTTTCTTCTTAATTTTCGAATTTGAAATTGTCCACTATGAGACAAGAGAACCCTTTGTCAACTCTGTTGCCCAACATGCTTTTACAAGTCGTAATATGTGACAATAGAGTCATTACAAAAGGAACATCTGCGATGAACAAAAAAATATATAAAGAACGAGAGGGGAAGAAAAATATGGTAAACTTTTAGAGGGAGACGAACTGAAGCAGGATGGGAGACGAATGAATAAAAAAGTAGACGATATACTCAATCAACCAATGATTAATGAAAAGACCTTGACAACGGGCTGAAGAATGAAAAGGGAAAGAATAGTGAAAACAATAGTTTGAGGAAAACCTGAAGGAGAGAGGAAGGAAAAGAGACTCAGGAGAAAATGAAAGGAAACAATTTCAGAAGATTTAAAGGGGGAAGCAGATAACAAATTGGAGAATTAAAGCAAGGAATAGTTCAAAGCTCATATATGCAGGAATAAAATATGCTCAAAGCAAATAGATTTGAGTTACGGACCATTTTAATATATTTCTTCGTCAAAATTACTAATATTGTGTCATTGTGTTTATAGTTGTTGTTAATTGACATCACTGCAAGAGCATTAAGGTACTCGATTATGTTTCTTAAATGCGTTTTAGTCAGGTACTACCACATGCCACAAATGGAACTTCGTTAAACAAAAAGGGACATAAATGTGACTATACTTAGGGGCGGCATTATTTTTTAATACCTTTTTCTACTGAAAAGTTATTATTTGCATTACAATTACCTATATTGTGATCGGCCGTTATTTTGATTCTAGTATGTACTTAAGGCGCAGATGCAGAACACCATAATTTATTGAAATAAACTTTCTTCAAAAATGCTGTAAAGAACTTATTCATGTACCATTGCATAAATGTTAGCATCGGCGTTGGTTTTCCAAGCTGTTGGGATCTTATGTTCCCACCCAATTAAGACGCTTTAAAATTAATATTTAAAATATTTATAGATCAGAAGATAGATTTTTTTCACCATATTTCGCAGTAAGTAACTAAACGACATTAACAACAAGCTAAACGATGTACTGTGGCCGATACTGCCACATCTTTTGAAGATTAAGTTTCCACTGTCGCTATAGCTCAAAAAACGGGTAAAGAATTTTAGAGTTAATAGTTTGAGTTACTTTTTTAAAAAAGAATAAAGCATCAGTTTATTTTGGAATTTGGTTATAGATTGTATAAAGGCATATTTAGGAAATGTGTAGTAAATAGCTGAAACTTGAAGCTGTTATTGTTTCCACTGTCTAGATGACGCTAATAATAATATTTCAATTTTCAAGACATATTACGGATGAAATTATGAAATGTTGGGCGATAGTTAAGAATGTTAGAGGCATCTTTTTTTATAAACACACACTACCTACTTTTTTTTTCCAAACTGCAAAGTACGCACCGGAAGCTTGAGCCAAAGTGAAGATAAACGTGAATGATTTGATCCTCTCCTATTAGAAATAATCCTTATGCACTTCAAAACGTTATTCTCCCCCACCGATTATTTGTTAATTTAATAGTTTAATTTAATGGTGCAGACATCTGTCAATTAGATATTGTATCCAGTGCCAAAGTGTCAGCGATCTCTTTCGAATAATAATACTCATTGTCACTTCCTAAGATTACTTAATATTCTAATTACTCTTGCTTGAAATGAATTTTCTAATAACTATCTACTTCTTTATCTACTACTTTAAGTGCATGATGTTAAGTATTTTGCAGAAACGAAGCGGATTATTTTAATTCTTTAATTAGATCTTGATGTAGACATTTAGCAATTAACTTATATGCTGAAACAATGGAATTCTTTATATTTGCTTCGCCATGTTTTCGAAATAAATAAAGGGTATTAGATACGTATTATAAATAACGAGCTTACTACTGTTAATTTAATTGAGGTTTTTTTTATTGATAATGGAAGAATTAGCAACAGATTGATTATTCTAATGAGTACGTAAAGCTATAATCAAGTGTCCATAAAAATATTTATTTTACTTCGTATATAAGCAATTTACTATAGTCATTAACAGTTACTTACGTGCTTTTGTGCTTAATGGTATCGTTAGTAAATTTTCTCTTTGAAACAAGTCTCGTTAGACTTTACTGCAAATTTACTATCTGTATTTTAGTTATCATCCGGATTTATCGAGGTTAATTATATTTAATACGGTAAGAGCAATATCTATTCTGTTACAATTTCTCAAAGTAGGACCACGATATGCATTTATACAAGGTAAATCGGGAGGAACAGGTCATGTATCCTTTCGGCGGTAAAAATAATTTCAATAATATTATTGTTCTGATATGTCTAAGTATATTTTGGCGACGATTTAGCATTTATTTTTGAATTTGAAAATGAATTATTTAACGTGTACATGCACTCCTTGAATTTGATCCGTTCCTTCCGACCCACCTTGTATGTACTTTGCGCTCTTTAATACATTCTAATAAAATGAAATGAACTTTGGCTGATGTGTTTTTCAAGGTCTTTGGAAAACTACAATAAAATCACTAAATAATGTTATGATTTAAAAATATAGGATTAAAAGGTTAGTGAATTAAGTACCTCTTGACATTTGTATTTTACAATTCTTTTAGTGTTTATAATAACACTACAAATTAAAAAATATTTTTAAATCGCACATAGTTGTTAACCAAGATCCATGAAGTTTTTTCGTCTTTTCCTTTGTTACAACAGTCGCACAGTAGTTAATGTGAGAGCTAAATGTGCAGAAGTATACAGAACAACAATCGATAGTACCGTAACCATTGAATACTATCATAAAGTTTAACGGCAGGCCGTTGCGTAACATATGAGCAGTTGTTGGGGTGTTGTTGGAATCGTGTAATACTCAGGTCATTCGGCTGTGTGAAACTTTTACAATTATGATACGTAACTAGTTTCAAATGACGTAATTCAAAGCAGATATATTTAGATATGAAGAGGTACATTGCTATGTATACATAAAATAAACCTCTCGTTTTGCGATGCCCACTGTCGATATGGAAGAATTGAATCGTCAAGAGTAACTAATCGAAACCGCGCATAATATTTACTTGGATAATAGCAAAGGTATATAACTCAGTTGCGAGAATTAGACGCTTGAAGGAAATAAAAATATAAACATTTTTTGAATCAAGGACATTGTTCAATCATGCGGTTCGCAATACAAATACAGTAATTTCTGAAGTAAAGTATCGTGATCAAGTGAATCAAATACTTTAAAAAATGAATTGAGTGAATAATAATAAATCTTCTAACTACGAAACTTGACTAGAAAATGCTAGAATATATATAATTGAAGAGAAGATGTTTGAACATAGTAAAGAAATTACATATAATTGCATTGAGGCGATAGTTGAGAATGTCAGAGACATTCCTTGTTATGAAGAGGCACAAGTGTTGTTTTTTTTTACCAAGCTGTAAAGTAGTCACCGTAAACGTGGAACAGGAATTTCGATTTATACGAAACGAACGTATACCCAATTTCATCAGCTACAGTTAAGATAAACACTCTCTCCGACCTTGTGCATTACGTGCTTTTTTACAATACTTTGCGAAAGAGTGACGGAAAAATTTTAACGCGTTCTACAAGTTACACTATTAACTTCAATAACGACTAAAATACGAATCTAGAATGATTACATTACAAGTTTTTATTTAAAAGTATTTACAAAAGTAACATAATACAGTGCTGAACCAATATTTGTTGATTCTCTCAAAATCAGTATTCATTAAGACGTCATTATGAAATAGCAGGACAGTATCCGCATAATTTTTGTACAATGTGAATTGCATAACAGTTATGATCAATTAAAAAAAATGTGAGAGGTAGTAATAAACTGAGTTCGCAGAGGGTAAAAGTAGTGCGAAAATTAAATTGTAGTGATAGAACTTGCACAACGCAGAATTATGGATCTCTACATTACACGTTAATTTACATAACTATAAAGCAGATACGTGTGGTTTGGAAAGTTTTTCATTAAATTATTTAAAAATTTAAGTCTGTTGTTTTAACGCAACGTGAATTTCGCCGTCGTTTTCCTGGTCGTCGTGTTCCTTGTGCTCGAATAATTAAACGTTTGTCCCAGCGCCTCGTGCAAACTGGATCCACTAGAGATGTAGCAAGCAGTGGCCGGCTTCGTAGTGCTCGTTCGATGGCACTACCGTAACCGTAAATGGTGAGAGTTACAGACAGATGCTAAACGAATATTTTTGCCGCAAATTGCTACTACATTGCGTCTCGATCATTGTTGGTTTCAACAGGCCGGAGCAACCGCTCACACAGCTCGAGCAACTATGGAGATTTTGAGACACCAATTTCCAGGTCGAGCGATCTCCCGTTTTGGAGATTTGAACTGGCCGTACATATCGCTAGATCTAACAGCACCAGACTTTTTCCTTCGGGGCTTCTTAAAATCTCGCGTTTACCACAACAAACCACGAACCTTGCAAGCCTTGAAAGCTAGCATTGAAGCAGAAATCGCTAATTTGGAGCCAGATGTTTTGCGAGCAACAATTCAAAATGCCGTAAAAGACCGTAATTATGCATCAATCGGGAGGTGGCTGTTTGAGCGATATAATTTTTTCCAATTAATGTCATCAATTTTACACTTACACACTTACTTACACAAACAAACTTTTTATGAAAACATAGCTCTTTTTTTTCATTTATAACAAAATGGCAGCCAATTCAAATTATCACATTACTTTTACGCCACCTTCTATGTACATCAAAAATTGTTTATAGCTCTGTAATAAATTATGATAGAATAGCAGAAGAAAATTTGTTACTTTGTTAGGAAGTACGTACTGTGTTATATCGCATGCTTCTTTTGTTATCGAAGGAATTTTACTTCTTAGCTTACTTACGGAATGTGATAACATTTACTTTCTGATTTATATATACCCATAATTTCAAGAATACGGTTTTTTACTGTTTCGATTATTCTCTCGATAGAATATTCCCTTATATTAGAGGACGACGGTCCAAGAAGATCCACAGAGCTAGTCTTGAATTTCGTTTTGGACGAAATTTAACGATCTCTGGATATACAACTATCTATACTAGGTAGTGTGTTCGTGGATGTTTGCAAGCACTAAAACGATACTTGGATACTTTGTGGTAGCAATTAGTTAGGGTATACAAGACAGGTGTGGAAAATAACCTAAATATACAATATTCACGTCGCATTTATCCTGTCTATAAAATATTAAATTAGTTCATAATATTACGTCATGTATGTAAGTACACATATGTCATGGAAACAGAAGTTTACTCTGCTGGGTATTCACGATTTCCCGCAGCGCTGAATTTAAAACGTCACATGGACATATACACTTTCTTATAATATCCAATATGCACCAATAACGGCTAACCTTGACTCAAAATTACAATTTTCAATGGGTAATGTGAAACAGGTTTGTTGCTCATTGAAAACTCAAGACACCTGGTTGTGTTCAAGAGCGATTTCTGTTTCATTGAAAACTTCGTTAACGCGAATTTCTCGAATTATAACAATAACGGAGATATATGGATATACAATATAGTTTAGGTACAGACGGAAAGATTTTGAAATACTCATTCTAATAGTTTATCAAGTAAGCTCATAATCCTTCTCTTTTATATATAACTTTACTTTCAATAAATTACACGGTCTGAAAACTAATTACGTACAAGTACTGCGTTAATTAAGGTATTACTTATACTATAATTGCATAATGAAGTTATATAACACAAATAAAAGTGATCTTTATTTCATGCAAATTCTATAAAATGTATATAGTTCCTGCTTGCATACATACTTCTCCACCTTTACTTTCATTTGTTTTACTAGTTTCGAAGTCTGGGACAGTTAAGAATTCTTTTAAAAATTCAACATATTGCTAGAAGTCTAATATATGAAGTAAAATATATGAAAATTGTGTTCACAACGTTTGGTAATTGTTAACTCCTCACTCTGTAATTGTATTTTCAATTGAAACTTCAGTAATGTACCACTTGTGTAGACAATTAAACGTTGAAACACTGGAAAATCGTTACTGAGTAGCAATTGAAAAATAAATTCACCTATTACTTTTGTTGGTAATCTAATGCTAATGTCAAAGCGAACGACAATGTTAATTTTTTTAACGGTGGGAGGCGCCCTACGTCACAAAAATTGCCTGAAATTTTTGTCCCGAACCAAGGTGAAGAAGGTAATTTTCCCCAACAGTCATAAAAAGACACAGGAGTGGACACAAAGCTTCAAAACTGGAAAGCAGATAAGATAAAAACAGTAACATAGCTTGTTTTCTAACTGATGTTCCAGGGATTCTCATTTTGTTATTTGTAGCTCCTTCGCTAGACGCGGTATTTCAAACAAGATCTAGTCAGGTCATGTTCCTGGGATTCTTCTTTGCATTATGCAGTGCTCTCGATTTATGTGAAGCTTTAGTACATAAAATATGGTCTCTAAAAAGATCTGTTTTACCAGAATTGAAGTAATTAATATTGCCGTAAGAACGTCTGAATATTCGCTAGTTGGGTTAAATGTATGTTTGTTACAGGGAGAAAAGTGAATTTTCAAAATATCAACTTAGGTTCTAGTGAACCATTTTTGTGCATTTATTACTTGAAAACTTAGTACTCGCAAAGTTTCTAGATCGAACAGAGAACTAATAATATTGTTTTGAAAATTTTAGATTCAACATATGTAAAACTCAGGCCACCCAAATTATGAAACACAAAGAAGGCATTCGAAAGCAGTGCAATTAGATGAAAATTTGAATCAAAGAAGCAGAGAATGAGGCAGCTTAGATCGATATTCACCTGTTCATTATTACTAAAGCTGCCTCGTTAGAAAATTGTATATTAAAAAGAAAAGTTTCATTTCGAATTTCAGTACACGATGCTCAAAATCAATTTCGTGCAGGTCACGGTGTGTTCATGTGTGACCTGAACGACATTTTTGCCGTCTCACTACGCTAATAATTCCATTTTGCTAAATTCTAGGTGGCTCTGGAAGTTTTCCAGTACAAATTTATGGGCTGTGACCTATTGCCTCTACCACAAATATTTACGCGTTTTCGTCGATGACAGTCTCGTCCCATTGTTCTTCGAAATACTTCCTGTTCTAATGTTATAAAACACGGATAAAAGCTATTCGGAAACATAAGACTAGAATAAGAATCAGAAATATAACCACTTTAGAAGGTAATAACGATAGCAATAAAAAATTTGTCAAACTACCCTTTTATCATGTCAAGATTGTGATCAAGTATTAAGATCAAAATCAATTAGAATTAGGTACAGAGAGCACCTGGCTCATCTTAAATTCAGAAGGTTTGCAAATTCAGTATTGTCCTTCAGATGCTTGAAAACAGACATAATATTAACAATGTATGTTTAATTAAGAACATAAATGGCAATGTACAGTTAAATTGTTAGGAAGGCATGAAAATTTATAAAATTTACAAAAACAAAGACATCTTAATGAATTCAGGTTCAGAACCCTTAAGTTTCAGCGTTTTTCCTGTTTTCATTGCTGCTAAAGATGAGAGTTTAGCTAACGAAACGTGTAATAGTGAAATATTTCAGTGTTCCAGTGTCGCAATATTTTTTGAAGAATTTTTTTTATTTCAAGGCAATATTTTTATCTCCGAAAGAACACGCGTCTCCATTCCTTTAACTCCTTGAAAGAATGTAGGACCTATAATTTTCTTAAACGAAAGTTTATTTCCTTCCATTTAAAGAAAAAATTACTCCTATTGAAAAACCAGATTTTTGGATGGATTTTTTTTTGCTAGATTTAATATTTTGTTGCAAAGAAATAGTTTTTTTAATAGAAGAAGCATGTCAGTTGATTTTATTATTGTTTACTTAAAGTTTCTAAAGTTATTATGTGCTTTCGATCTCTAGAATGCTATTGTTGTCGCAATTACTCCATTTTTGTCGTTATAAATATTTCTTGTTATGAATCCTGGAGACCTTACGTTTGTTGTATGCCAATTTTACTGTAATTAAATTCCAAATTCAATTATAAAGTCGCTGTTAAGTATGTGCACGTTCATCAAAATTCAAGCAAAGGTTTGAATTTTTCAGAATTTGTGATTACAGAAAATTGTTGAATATACTTATGTTGTGCATTGTAGCGTTGGAAGTGAAACGGTAGACGAATTATGACAAGTTTGCGTCTCTTAATGAGAGACATGGAAAGAAGTCGAAAGCGAATAGCCTGAGATAAGTAATCCTCGACACTAAGAATTTAGTGTCAAGGTTTATATAAGTATGATTACGTCTTGTTTTTAATGCGAAGACAAGTTATAACAGTATGTATAATTCAATGTCTGTTAAAACATATATCTGCTATATAAACGGCTTGTTTACAAGACAATGTTTTAGCTCTATCACATGTAATACATACACAAAACCAAGTAGTTACCTTTCCATCGGCATTTTATAAACAATGCTCAAATTTGCACATTCGTTTGACTTGTTTATATTTATAAATTGGTTTCAATTAATTTATATTTTTATAATTTACTTAATAAGAAGAAAAGCAGATTTAGTGGATCTGCTAAAGTAGTCTGAAAAAGAAATTTAGTAACTCTCTCATTTTAGAGACTCAGTAGTATGTCGCTTACACGAACCTTTCCATTCTAAAATCATTTTAATCATCAAATTGCAAAGATAATTACTATAATATAACTTTGTTCCATCGAAGGAGTATCTTAGTGTTATACGCTATGTTAGGAATGTACTGTGATGTTACAAACTAACATCTAAGACATTATCTCATCAACACATCCCACCTAGTAATATCAGTTAATCCACCTATCAGAGTAAAGGTCCCTCTAATAATAAGAAGCTCGGTTTCTAAAAGAAAATTCATTTTTTGACTTTAGAGCGTGGATTTTAGTCCAGCCAACGACGATATTTCATGTTTCCTTCTCAAGTTCTAAATTAATGTCAAATTTTTCTACTGTAATACTTACCGTTAAATTAGTCATGTAAAAGGGTAATGTCATGAATTAATAGTCCTTCGGTTCGTCCTCGTCAAAATTCTTAGTAATGTTTCAAAGTTGTAGTGTTATAGGTGGTGTAAACGGTGATCATCCATGCACCATAGTACATAGTTTCGGCGTGTATTTCAACATTAAACTTTTCTTGAATAGTAAAAATTATCAACGGGAACTGGAAATAATACAATTGCCAACGTGACTAAACAATGGCTTTAAATAATTGAAATATATTTGTCTTTGAGTCTGTCATCCAGCCTCTAGTCTGGTGTCTAGAAAAAGCTCCAATTAAAAGGACTCATATTGCGATGACTTGAAGAATTCAAGCTGTAATTATTCAAAAATAGCCCAGTTTTAAAAAGAAACATAAAAATACCGTTTATGGACTGGAATTTCCATGAATAAGGTCAATTATTGTTTAAATTCCTATATCTCACTCAAAGATTTATTTATCAATTCAAATAATCTAAATTGCCGAAAGAGTGTTTTAGAAACAGAGAAATGTCACTACTCTCAATTTCATCCAAATAAATTTCGGAAGCATAAAATTTCGAAATTGTCTGTATTTTTTCCCACGTAAAAATATCACATTTGTTCATTTTAAGAAGCCCAAATTATTATTGTACAAGTAGATATTTTTCATTAGAGGCATTGCTTTTCTTTCAGTGAAATAAAGTCTTCTTTGCTCTAATATAGTTGTAATGACTTTAGAGTAAATTAGTTGAGAAGTTTTGATAAATAAAAAAATTCTTAACAACAAAATTGATTGTTTTTTATTTAAAGAAATTTTGAATGTAATAACAGAAATATTTTCTCGTATTTAAGAAATACTTATTTGACTCTTATTGAAAACTTGATAAAATATTTCTTTCTTTCTGTCGGTAATTTTTTTTTTGGTTTTGATTACGTGTGAAATTACAGCATGTTGTTTTTCAAAATATTCGCTATTCAAATAATCTGCACACTGCATGCGCACGAAATAATTCTTGAAAGATTTTAGACACTCTGGAAGTGGTATCTCCAAAATATGGCCTTTAAGGATTTCAGCAGCTTGTTGAAGTAATAAAAATTGCTGTTCATGCCCTTCTTAACGTGCTGTGTGACAGCTGCCATTGTCACGGTGAAGGACGATGGGACGTTGTCGAGTATTGTTTATCACCTGATGTTGTATACGGACTTTCAAGTTCGTTTGTAGAATTTTTTGAGGATTTCCTTACGCCAATTGGCAAGCACGAGGCTTTTTTGTGTTTGGTCTAATTATCCAGTATTCATCGGATGGAAAATGTAGTGCAGTCCTTTATATACTCAAAGCACATGCCGATCCTTGGCAGTAGTACAACCGTGACGAAATTCCACTAATTGGTCGCAAACAACCTTTTCTGATGGTGGTTTACGTGCACGTGAGATTTCCATTTTTTTTCCACAAATTTGCTTTTTCAAATGATCACAATAAACAAACTACTCGTCCGATTTCTATGCTGCCACTGCTTCAACAATGACAAATACAAATATTTACGAAAATAGTAGTAAGATCTCAACGCTATCGAATTACAAAAAATTAGGACTCTCGGAAGCATCCTGGAAACAAACTCTAGTTCATGTTAATTAATTTTACTTCATACATTGAGAGTATTATGTAGAAGTACCTCTACCTGTTAAAATGTAATCCCTTTGTATTAATTTTCAAAATCTAAGTATTCTTAAAAATCAATCTATCATTCCTATATCACGTCAATTAAATTTTGGATGATTTTCAACATTTAGAAAAACTTATTTTAATTTAGATATTTCATTTTATGCCCGGTTTTTAAATGCAAACGCTTCATAGCTTTCCAAGTTTTCCTTTGTTGAAGTTACTGTCTGTTTGAAAACTATTATTTTTGATTTGTTCGTTATTTTGGGTTGTTTGTTGTTTGGGTTATGTTTATTGTATCGTTTTTTTGGGTTTCTTCAATATCCAATTACTGTTAACTTTAGGCTATATTATTTTTTATTACTTTTTTGCTCTCAATTAAATGTCAATTCAATGCCGTAGCACTTGAAGGTGAAATAAAACTAAGTGCCGTCAAACTATTAGAATTCTTCGAAATAGTGGAACGAACCATTCCGTATATTGCTCAACCTGGAACTTTTCCGACAACAAAAAACAATCTTTTATTTCGAAACCAAAAACAAAACGTTATTTGACGGAAAATTTATCACTTGATGAATACCACCTCTCTTCCTGTAATTCTTGGAATAGTCACTATTATTTTTCACAATAACCTGAAGCAATTATCTGCACGAAACTTGATTAACTGGATATACAGTCACGAAATACCAACTAAAATTACATTTATTTTAATTATACACGCACCGCTAATTTGCATATAATTTTATACTTTAATACTGATAATTAGCTTGAAAATAAGTAACATGGAAGTATTTGTTGTTTATCTTCTGCATTAAGGAAAATTGCGTTTTTAATGTTAAATATGTTCTCCTAAAATAAACTTATGCATAGAAGTAACATACTATTAATATTTTAACGGAAAACATGTGCACGCGAACCGTTTTAACAGCAAGTACTTGAAAAGGTATTATTTAAAATATGAAAGGCAGACTGTTTGCATTGTTGTATGGAATGTTGCTTTACTTAACACATGATTTTGTGATTCCTTTAGAAGCTCCATATTTGACTTGTTATTGTTCAGAGCATGCTCTTTTGTTACTATAGTACATGCACAGCTAACATCGGGATGCACTTTTCAATCTCAGAGTCAAAACATCCAGGAGAAACTCTTTTCACAATTTTTTACATGCGAAAGTCTTCCGTAAAACTTTCCTCGTTAGGTGGGCATGTGAAGGAGAACATCTAACAATGATACTTATATTACACGTTCCTTATTCAACGGATCGCCAGGTCGCTTTAGAAGCTTACTTCTGTAGAAGCGGTTTAACAATTAGTTCTACAATGTACAAATGGCAAATCGTTTATCCTTCTCCTATTTTTTAAGGTTGATAGGCGGTGTTTATAATTTAAATCAGTAAAATTCACATATTTTAGAAACTTTTGCTGTACACTTTTGGCAAGAATTGTACAATAAGTAAAGATGACAAAGGCAGGTGGAATTATTCCTTTTTTGCAGCGACTAGATAGACGCGTGTCTATTTGCCTTTGTCCTCTCTAGCAACAAGTAAAAATAATCGTGTTTTGTTAAGCTATTAAATGTTTCGTAAACAACACATAGGTATCGGCATCCTCCACACCACACAAGTTTAATTTATTATTTAGTAATATAATAATTAGTCCGGGATGGTCGTTTCGAGAACACGAATGGTCCGCATCATCAATCGGCCACCAATTGATGATGAGGACCATTCGTGTCCTCGAAAGGACCGCCCCGAACTAATTATTACATATTGTTATATAATAAATTAAACTTGTGTGAGGTGCAAAGGTTGCCGACGCTTATGTGTTATTTACCATACTACGCCATAATCTTTGCTATCACTATTAAATGTTTCCGATATTTGAATAGAGAGACGCTAATTATCAACAGCGTGTCTTCATAAATAAGAAAAGCATCTATTTTTTCCGGGATTAAGACATTTAATTTAAAAATCTAGCGTCGTTCCTATGTTTTAGAATTTTTCTAAACAAAAATTTATTTCGTAAATTCAGTAATTTACTATGTATGAAAATACAAAGTTTCTACACATTGATACGGTAGTAGTCTAACATCTTCAAATGTTCACACGTGTTTAGCTTGGTAATGTTTTAACACATCCGTAGAAACGTTAGATATCTATCATAACAACATTCATAATGTTACTAATAAATTAAACTACTATAATCAAATATGTTACAGGCGAACATACATATATAAATAGATCCAATTGTAAGCATTTCATTTTTGGCGCCAGGTTAATCCACTAGATATTACAATCAATGAATATAAAATCGAACTGAAAGTTTAGCTAATGCTAAACACGCAATTTTTATTAGATCAACCGTCTGATCTCTTGATTTTAAATTCTGTGGTTATACAAAGGCGGTACAGATATAGTGAATTCTATTCACGTGCATTCATATACATTTTCTCTCCTTAATTTTTTATGCACGTTATTTAAACCAAGCCACATCTACGTGTATTTTACAGATTTTTAAATAGCAAAACTACATTGCGAACAGTAAATTTTTATAAATAGGTTATTTTTAAAATTCGGAAGTTCTGTAATTGAAGAGAAATATGTCCACGGATTTAATTGTTGTGGTCATCTTACTTGTTTCTACATTACAACGTCGAAGGACAGTAATGGATATTTGTTAACATTTTTTTTGAAAAAATTTCGAATAAGTATAGTGATTTAAATTATACTACATCGTTGTCACCTTGCTACGTTATTTGTTTTTAAAGTTATGAAGTCATCGAATGTTTTTTTAAAAAGCAAATTATATCTTGTATTGTTAATTTCGGTAGTACTTTTTATTCCGTTTTTAACGGTACGAAATTTTTGAGTATGTTACACTAAAGAAATTATGAAAAACAGTGTCAAGGTTCAAATACCAAAAATTAGTTAAACGCAGTTAACGTATTGTTAACAAATAAAAATCCATAGCTATACCTGTCAAAAGTAAGCCATAAAGTTGGCATTTGCTTGTTCTAAAGTAGATTATTTTTAATTAGAGATTTTTAATAGATAAAATAGTAAACCTTTTTATCAATAAACGTGGCACAATTAAGCGAGAAACAAAAAAGTGAAGCGTTAATGATGATCGATTATGATGAGTTAGATCACATCAAGAAGTGTATCAGATTTTTCGAGATAAGTGTCCAAATCAGACCGTAAGTCAATTTACCGCTAGTAGAATCAAAGATAAGTTTAGAGAACATAGCAATGCAAAGAATCTTCCAAAAAAAGGGACATCCGGTAGCATTAAATGAATTTGAAATTGAAAATAATCCACAATCAACTAGCGAAAACCATCCTCTATGTTATAATGTGTGCCACACATTAGTTTTAAAATTGTTGTTTAAGCATTTCTGAAGAATTCTGTGAACAAATGATGAAAAGTTGCCGTCATGATCTAATATTTTCCCAGGGTGTTTTACTTTTGGACCGGGCCTGCATTTTTGCAGTTGGAACTGATGCCTGCATTAGGTGGATTATTTCCCAGTGTAAACAATCCTGAACTACCAAACAATAACATTTGGCTACAACGTGATGGCGTTCCGCCCCATTATGCAAATAGCATTGGACGTTATTTGGACCAAGAACTTCCAGGATGGATTGGAAAAAGAGATCCGATGGAATGGCCGGCTAGGTCTCCCAATTTGACACCTACAGACTTTTTTCGTTGTGGTTGTATAGAAGTCGGCCATATGATTTAGAAGATCTTAAGCAAAGAATTTGACATAAGATTATATGCATATCACCTCAAACTCTTTAAAATGTAAGAAACAAACTTTATATTCGCCTTGGGTATTGTCAAATGGTACAAGGTCATCATTAAATATGAGAAAGACAGGTGGAATTATTCCTTTTTTGCAACGATTAGATAGACTCGTGGCTATTCGCCTCATGAGAATGGATTCGTGCTGCCTACTAAGAGTCGACAAAGCACGAGTCTGTCTAGTCTCTGCAAAAAAGTAATAGTTTTATCCGCCTTTGTCCTCTCTAGTCATCATCTAGAATATCTACTACAGTAAAATGAAAACGGTGCCTGTTTATAACCTGCTATGCCTGTGCTTATTTTTGTAATTAATTTTATTGTTAAAGTATTTTTCTGTTCAATAAATTTAATTTAATTTTGTTTTTCTCATTTTATTTTCAAGTTCAACATATTAATAATTGTATACCGTTGGCGAATTAAAAAGTACCACTGAGGTTAAGAATAAAAAATATAATATATAATATAATAAAATAATAATGTAATACAATATAAAATATGTAAATAAGAAAAGCATGATGACGTCACAACTTCAAAAAACAAATGATCTAACAAGATGATAACGATGTAGCATAAAGTAAAATAATTATGAATCGCTATATTCCTTCGGGATTAAAAAAAAATTATTATTAACAAAGATAATGAATTTATCTTTGCATTGCAATTTATAAGCATATTAAAAATCCCCGTGATTCTTGGATAATATATATACCACACCAAGCCCTCTATTAAACCTGCCAATTCATTAGCAACAAAGCTTCTATATATTGTGCCATTTAAGGGGCCATGAAGGAAATGTGGCCCAATTACGGTGGGCACATACATACCTATTATTTACGTTGGTATGTGGATCATGTAGAAACCCCATCTTTATTTTCTTTAGTAATTACTATTTTTGGACACAAATAGAACTTATTTTTACATTTCCTTTAACAATAAATTTTGAAAACAATCAACAAGAAACACGAGATAAATGAAAAAAAGACAAACGGGTAATTATAAGTATGTAAGATAGTAAGTAAGTAAGTAAAATAATCTAAACCGGGAGGAAAAATAATTACTTATTTTTTATTTTTATTTATTTAAAAAATTACGATATGGCATTTAACACTAAATTATCTTTTTACTTTTTGGTTAATCGTCATGACTTACCACATTTATTTCAAAATTACTTACTGTCTACACCAAACACACAACGTAACTCAAAAAGTATGAGCTTTAGGTATAGTAAGTATACTAAAAAAAAAAGGAGTTTTAACCATTTGAGAATGCTCCAATTCAATGTTTCCTTTTCGACCCAGGTATGGGAAAATATTTGATTTGATATTGATTCATAATGATAGTAAGAACTGTGGCGTAGTATGGCAAACAACACGTAAGTATCAGCAACCTCCGCACCACACAAGTTTAATTTATTATACAGTCATTAATTTATATTATTATATAGTCATATAATAATTAGTCCGGTCATCACGGTTGATGATGAGGACCATTCGTGTCCCCGAAACGGCCGTCCCGAACTAATTATAAAATAAATTAAACTGGCGGAGGGTGCCGATACCTATGTGTTGTTTGATATTGATTAGTGAACTCGAGCTATTGCCACAGCGACAATAAAAAATTCTTGTAAAATAATGACAAATAAACGGTATACTTAACTTTTGGGAAAATATTAAAAATGAAATTTTTTTCCTTAAAGAGAATATCTCAAAAGCCGTTGAAAACTACAATACAAATTTGCTTTATCAAGAAATCCAAAAATGTAATCATATACAGGGAATTCCGTTTAAAATAAACTTAAACAACATACCAAGAAACTAAACAGCCTGTATACTCCAAAATAATTTTCCGTCATAGATTATTTGATTCCAAGCAACTTTTATAAACGACATTATTCCATTAAATGAATAATTCACCGCATACACAATAGTTCCAGCATCCGGTAAATATGAAGAGGTAACATGTGCGGATCAGAGTATCGAGTTAAAGATAATCACGAAAAATGTAGAAATTAATAGGTCTATAGCTCTACATAAGTGAGCAGGTTAGTGATGCCCCACGTTCTGCTGAGGATAGCAGTCTACTTAATAATAGTGGAACAAGTTATCAATATCCAATAGCGTTTCGTCGCGTTACGGCTCACTGTTATACTTCTGTGAAAGGTGATAACTCTTTGTTACAACATCTGGAGTACTACTAAATTGCTCGCTTCTGTACATATCGATATACCATTAATTTCGACATTTCTTACTAAGAGTATGTTGAACTGGTCTGGTAGTCTTATCCGTACAAGTCAAGATTAATTTTGTTTGTTAGGATTACGTATATATCACGGCCAATCAGAAACAAAGGTTTAAAGTATTTTTTTTCTTTCTATTAACAATTGTGCAATTGTTAAATACATATCCAAATATATTTTCGCTTGTACGATTACGCTTTGGCTGAAAAATTAGAACCAAACCTAACCGTCATGTCTATCAATTTGCATTTTACTGGGTGAAATACACTTTCCAGTCAAGTACTTGCAAGTGTCAACATCTATTTACTTTTAAATGTATTAGCACACAATTTTGCGGGTCGAATCGATTTTGATTCTTTCTTTCGTCTGGATAGCGCAATCGTACGAGTAAAAAGTATATCTGGACAGATAATTTTAATTTTACCAATAAAATAAAGAAGGAAAACATTGTTTAATGAGTGCTATTCGATATGAGCTAAATCGCTTCTAAACATAAAAGAGCTGACTCTTACAGTGACTATAATTTCAAACCTGCTGCTAAATCATGCCAGCTGAAAACTTGGCCTCATCTATAAAATACACCAATCTAACAATTGTATAAAAGCTAAAATCAATAAAAGAAACAAAATAAAGAACATAAATAAAATAAAATCGCTAATTTCAAGAATTATTGCCATATTTAGCAATTGACGCACTGGCCTGTGATTCAACCGAGTATCATAGCTCACCGAGTTATTAGTTAACAAAATAGAAGAAAAAAAATAGAGTAGAGTAAGGAAAACCAGGAACGGAAATGTGAGAAAGTAAGGATTTTATAGCAACACGGTTTTAGAATTGACGTTTGGATGTTATGAACCAATAATTTTTGTAAGAAACCTAGCATCGTAAAAAACAATTTGAGGCTTTTCGTAACCAATTTCGTAGTTTTATCAAATCTTTTATTGCCACATATCAGGATCTCAGTTAAAGTATAACATATATAGCATCGTTGTAAATGTAATACAGAAAGTTAAAGTAAGTAAAGATTAAGTGTGTGCGGATTAACGCGTTAATTTCTGATTAACTTAATTTTGAGTCGTCACTAATTAGAAGTAAACAACTTTTATCATCGACTCAAATTCGTAAATAAAGTCAAAAGTGTGTTTGGCATCGCTCAATATTAACGTTAAAAAAAAGTAGAATACCAAGAAAACAGCTGTTATCTGCCTAAATTTAAATTAAAGAATTTATGTAAAATAGAACAAATGAATAAATATTGTGGTTAACACGTATAAATGTCGTTTTAGCTCTAAGTAATTAATCACGAATTGAGCCGACTTCAATTTTCATTAGAGCTTAACTTATTCAAGATTAGAAAAATGTTCTGTAAGCCGGGAGTTAGAAGAGCAGTTCCTAAGAGTAGCAACAGCAATTTATGTAAATACAATAAGAAAGTAACATAAATAAACTTGGTAATAGACTACATGTATTCGCATTTATTCTCTTATTAACACATAAATCTTTAATACGTTTTTAATGTCCGATAAATCAACTAAAATTTCAATTTTTAGTATCCATGTGCTTTAAAAGACAAACCGGCTGGTAGTTAATAACTCTCTAGTTATTTTCCGACCTTATTATTATAATTACAAAGCGTCAATATTTCCGCAATGTGGATATTCAAGTATGGCGAAATATCGGTCAGAGAAATTATACGTTAAATGACACACTAACCAAAATTGCATAAAACGATACGTCTAATCAGAAATTCCAGACCGAACTGTATACAAATCTGATAAGCCGACTTTGGCAGCATTTTGGGCGAGGTAAATAACCTATTGATAATTTGACCGCGTTATTGGCTCTTCATATTATAGACTCGATATTACAATAACGCGGTTGCTGACTATTTGGCGATTACTTAGCGGTAACTCAGTCGTGTATGCATGCGCGTTTTATTTCTCGAGCTGTATGCTAGATAGCAGTTTAATATTTCGGAGATACAATGTAATATTAATTGTGTATCTTTAGAAAATATTTCGATATAACTCCAGTTTTATGAAAAAAAGTCGGCACGGTAAAATTTACTTTTTTAAGTGAAATACTCTGGAAATTTATTAAAGATCTCTAACTGCGCTACTTGAAAGAAGAGGTATACCTTCAGAGACCATTTCAAGATGTTGATGATCTTGAATTATAATAGAATTTAATCAACGAACAGTCACCTATTTAGAAAGAGACGGTGGATACGATGAAGTTCCGTAGTGTTTACGAAATTTTACATGTCCCCGACAAAATTTATTTCTTGCGTACTATTTATTGTTGATAAATTGATAAGTGATTTTTGTATGTCTTATTCGTTTATTCGATAGATAATAATATATCGTAATTTTTATCTGGGAATATTATTAATGTTTTTCTCTCATTCACCATAATTTTGAACTACTTTGTACTTAATTATGAATCTACAGGTCTTGCAGAGCTTTTCATCACGAATGTTCTTTTTTTTGTGAAATGTAAGATAAACTTTTTCCCCATTTCTATAAAACTTTTCTGTACACACTATATATAGCGGTTTCCACAATAATCCAGAATAATAAGAATTCCAGTATTCAACGTCTCTTTCTATTAAAACGAAAATTTAAGTGAATTAATTTAAAGGAAAATCAGACGAAAGTTCTTTCCTTGTAAGAAAATAAAATTTATTATAAAACTACTAACACTAACTAACTATTAACAAAATTACTAAAATAGTATGTGGAACCTACTTAATTTAATTTAAGATGATAAACAAATATAGAGATGATAATGAAAGAAAGGAAAATCTAAGGTAACAAAGGTGCAAAAATGCTTTGTTGCAAGCAATGATTGATGCTCTCTGAACTAGCTTTAATTCTTCTAAATTCAAATTCTTCAATAAATTACATTTTCAAATCTTGGTACCTAAGAATATACCGGTGTTCTTGTGTGTATCTGAACATTGGTGTGATTCGGTGCAAGTAAAATTGTTAAGCCTAGCGGGTTGTAATATTGTTGCAAGCTACTCTAGATATACGGACATCAACGACGGTTATAAAGACATACTGAGCAAATCAATTAAAGTTGCTGATTATATGATTGTTTGTGGTGATTTGAATATTAACTTTCTTAGTGGCACTGTTAACAAAGATATTTTCGTGGACCAAGTAAAATCTCGTGGTCTGGTATTTCTGACAAACATCCCTACCCGTGTTGTGACAAACCTATACTGACGTACATCCGCAACAGCTATTAATTATATGTTGCACAGCGACACTATATAAAAGACTGCTCATGTACAATCGACGATCGTAAACCACCATGACCCAGTTGCGATACCTAAGCAAAATATGTTCCTGTACGTGTACGTGCAATGGACGAAAAAAATTGAGATTATTAGTTCGTTTGTTATCGAGTAAAGATTTGAAAAAAATCTATGCAAATCCTAATGTTAAGAATGACTTTCAGATTCTTATGGACACGTTTATGTGATAACTGGACACAGCATATCCTTTTCGGTAAATTCTGCAAAGAAAAGAGCTAAACACTAGATAACTGGAGATGTTATAGGTAGCAACAACATCTTACGGAATCTTTATTGGAGAGCCCCAAAACGACGAATGATACGGAGGAATATAGTATCAAAATAATTAGCGACTCTTCGGATAAATCTAGGATTGTATGCAACATTGATAACATAGAAATCGGTAAAGATAACTGAAAGTGTATTGCATTATCAACAAATAGCGTACCGATACCTGCTGTGGTTGCTGTTGCCAGATTTGGATTTTACTGTTGATAGATTTTCCCGGCGAACTTACACGCAAGAAGGCGAGAACGATTCCATTGATCGGCAAGGAAAGGACAATGGCGGGACAGAACTATGTTGATTTATTGGACCGATTTGTTAAACTAAGGAGAAAAAGGTCCTATCTGGTGAAGAAAAAAATATTTACCATCACGATGACGCCCCGCCCCACTCGGCAGTAGATCATTGCGATCCAAAACTAGTTCAGTTGCTGTGCCTCATCGATTATATCCGCCAAATTTGGCTGTCTGCGACTTCTTCCTATCACCAAACTCTAAAAAAGCAGAAAGCAGTCACGTCAAATAGTTCTTGAACGAAAGAAAACAACTCCTTATTTTTTTCAGTTTTTTCTCCAAGCGTTTATAGATATACTGCAATATAGAAACGTCTCAGTAGAACCTGCATATCGCTAACCTCTATTCTTTCACCAAAATTTTGTTCTATTTTAATTTGTTGTTTGATGTGCATATTTTCTGAACCATAACCACTTATACTCTCGCTGCCGCTATGCTACACTCCGCCAAAAAAGTATCGCATAAACTAAAAAAGGGCATTTATAAACCAAGATATTTTCATACGTTCACAAAAAGTTTGCCTCGTGTATGTGAACTATAAAAAAACTAACAAAATCATGGAACATAGCCTTTTTACTTTTTTTTTCTAAAAGAACACATTTAGAAAAAAGCATATGTGTAAGGTTTGTTCAGTTGTTTATTGAAAGTCTTCCTATTCCAATTGCAGAACGACTTGGCTAGAGTCAGAAATACTCGTGTGAGTGCTCAAACTATTCGGAATAGGTTACGACAGAGTGGATTAAGAGCTAGAGTAGCTGTAACAGCCCCTCGTCTCACTAGGAACCACCGAGTGGCTCGCTCAAGGTTTGTCAGAGAACATGTAAATTGGAACATTAATGACTGGGCCAATATACTCTTCACAGATGAGTCAAGATTTGGTCTTTACACCTCAGATAGGAGTATCTCAGTGTACAGACGAGACGGTGAGCGCTATTCGCAGTGTAATATCAGACCTAGACCTAATTTCGCTGGTGGCTTTATTATGGTTTGGGGAGGCATCTGTTTAACAGGTCGTACAGAGTTAGTACCAGTAGACAGAGGTACACTGACTCCCCACAGGTATATAACGGACATTTTAGAAGAACACGTAGTACCATATGCGCCAATTATAGGAAACGAATTCATGTTAATGCACGATAATGTACGACCGCATGTTGCAATAATCGTCCAGGAATACCTTAACGATGTTGGTATTCCAGTTTTAGATTGGCCTGCGGTAAGTCCGGACATGAACCCTATTGAGCACGTGTGGGACCTCCTTCACAGACGGATACGAATCCAAAATGTTGCCCCAGCGGACCTGCATGGACTAGAAAATGCTCTCCGTGACGAGTGGGAGAATTTGGATCAGGCTTATATACGGAGGTTAATCGAATCTCTGCCAAACCGTATGCGAGCGGTCATAAGAGCCAGAGGTGGCAATACTCAGTATTAAAAGCCACTGTTATGACATTTTTCTTTCCAAAATTATAATTTCTTGTTTTAATAAAAATCTCAAGTATGAGTTCTTGTTTTTATTTGGCCTGTATTTTATTTAAACAATCATAGAAATTATATCTTAGAGCGCATTAAAGTATATTTACAACTTTATACTACAAACAAAGATTATGCGATACTTTTATGATTCAAAATTAAATTATGCGATACTTTTTTGGCGGAGTGTATTTTAATTAGTTCAAGGAAATATTTGCGGAAAAACTCATAAATTCTCTATGCAAAGGATAGATATGTATGTATGTATGTATCAATTGATTAGATGTATGCACACAGCGTTGAATTTTAAATATACGCAACCTTGCCCTGAAATTATAATGTGTAATTGTTTTTACTATATTAGTATATTTATTATCTTTGAATTAATGGGACACTTGGTTTAGCAGAAAGCAGAGAGAAATTAAAGTTTTTAAATAGTATTTAAAAACTATTTAACTAGCTTGTAGTTAGTATAGGTTTTACTCACAATCAAAATTAGATTTAACTGTTATTAAACAGTTTCGTATTGTACATGTTCCAAGAGATTGTGCTTATTTTATCTTTATAACTTTTGAATTGACTCTATCCTTGATGTGTACTTTTACTATATAGTAAAACTAGGACCCAAAAACTAAAACAATAGAATGTGATAATATGAATAATGACTAAACTCTTTTAAAAATCAGTTTTGCCCGAGATTAGGTAAATATAAAAATGAGTTCTGTCTAAGTCATCTCAAAGAAAAATCGGTTGCGACATCAATAGTATGCCGTCGGCTACCTTGGTCAAATGATCTTCTGGTCATACGCGGCAATTACACCCATTATCACTTACGCCTCTTTGATTTGGTGGCCTAATTCAGAAGACTGTGCAACAGCAGCTTCAGCAAATTCAGAGGCTTGGTTGTCACATCACCGCAGGTGTGATGCGTGCGTGTCCCGCAGCAGCCCTAGAAATCTTCGCCATTTCACATCCACATTCAGAAATAGGCTATATTGAGCGCCCTCGCGCTTTGTAGAATGAAGGGATTGGAGCCTGGGGATTTTAAGAGGCATCTTATAATCCTTGAAGATCGCAACATAAATTATCTGAATGTACATTGCAAAGGATACGATCCCTACGTAGTGCAGTTTTGAGCAGCCTTATAAGATATTCAATGAAAGCCGTGAGTGGGCATCCGGGCATGCGGGCAGCCTCAAAGCAAAAGGGGTATGGTAGGTGGCATGGTACACGGATGGCTTAAGAATATCCAAGTGTTGGAACAGATACAGGTATTAGTGGGCCTAACTACCCTCTTAAAATCCGTACAGGACTTCACACCAACATATTTCAAGCAGGAATTTCTGCTCTGAACTCAAAGCCTACTCATATGAATCTGATCTGAATGTGTACACAATTTAAGGAAATTGGGACATAGAAACCAGGTTACTTTGCGATGGATCCCAAGCTAGACAAGGTAAACAAGCTGGCTAGGGAAGCAACCGACGTGCCGTTCATCGGTCTTCTTGGTTTTCTATGACCTACAATAATTAACTAATTAAATTAAAATAATTAAAGCGCGGGAGGACGATCAAATGCCAAATGCTGGAAAAATGTTCCAGGACAAAATCAGGTGAAAGCATTCATATCAGGCTCACCTAAGACAGTAAAAATAGTGCTATCTAAGACGAAAATGGCTAGAAAATCTGGAGGCAGTAGAACATATTCTATGTATATGTATTGCCATCAGTCGCAGCTGACAACATTTCAGTAATCTATTACTGACATCTATTGAACTGAATGATGAATAATACTAATATTTCTTAAGAGCCTAGCATTTATATCTATCAAGGTCGCAGCAATTAAAGCATTTTTATTTCTGCCCAAAAGTGCTACTACTAATACTATTCTATATTTGCTCTGGTATTACTTCATTTATTAATTTTGACTTGCACATGCCTATTTTTAAAAGAATAAAATTGGTGTGTAGAACAAGTATACAAATTAACTAATGGAAAATCAAGGCAAGTTACCTCGCCTTACAAACCATTTTGCCAAGTTAAAGTCAACAACTAATGATTTCAAATGATCATTAATTCGCTCTTTATATAACAGAATCATTAATAAAACTGGGCAGTGGTCGACATGTTAACGTATTCCATATTATTTACAAGATCGTGCTATTACATAAAGAAATAAAGGTGGAGCTATTGAACACCCACACTACGTGGACAACTTAAAATAATATAAAAAGGCAAGCCCCGTAAACAAAATTATTTTCAAGTATACAGTGTATATACCATAAAAGTTTACTTTTTAGAGTAGTCTGTAGCTTATTACATTTTTCGATACGCTGCTTCAGTTGATGTAAAGTTTTCATCAAATCTTGTTCGATTGAGTATTTCTTGGAATTTTTAACAGCACAATGAAAGAAAACCTACGTTAACTAGATTCTTCAAGATGGTCATCGAAATCGTTGCCACGTTTGATTCCTATCATTTAAATCTTTTAAGTACAATATTTTTTGTAATTGACGTAAATCTAAAATATATAATAATAAAAGCAAAGGTTTTTAACAAAATACTCTGATTTATTGAAAAGTTTATGTAGATAATTCCATGTTTCCTGGTGCAGGAAAATATTGATAACAAAGAATTCTATTCTCAAAAAATGAAAATCGTGTGAATCAAATTTGGTAACGATTTCAATGTTATAGAATCATGTATTTCCGGAAATCCTACAAAATAAATAATGGAATAAAACTTGAATCACTTGCGCTGTTGCCTTGTATGGTCATCCGTTGAATAAACACCGTATTCACAGAATGAGAAGATTTGATAATAATCACATCCTGCATTATGAGAAAACAGATGGAAACAATAGTTAACCACTATTGTTAAAAGCACTGATAAACTGTGAAAGACGTTTTCAGTTCGTTTTTTATTCTGTGTACACGAACTTTACATACACACCAGGTGGAGATGTTCTACTATACATAACACTATATGGGAAAATCATGAATTCATCCTAATTCTCATCAAACGTAACGTACAAAAAAACAATAAATCGGATATGGCTATTATCTCTTTCAATACTGTTTTAATTAGGTAATCCCTGATAATTAATCCAAGAATCTTATTATATTAATATATTAAATGAAATTAATACACAAACAAATTAATATACAAACTATTTCAAGTCTATTCCAATATGTAGCTAGAGCTACTAGAACTGCAATGTATTTAATAATGAACGAAACATTTCGCAGGAGTTTTATGCAGTGTGTGAAAAAATAAACATAAATACAGGAAGTAATGGTAGATATGTTGGATAAAGTTAAGTCTTATGTTTATTGATATAATTACAACATGCTAATAAAACTCATTAAATTCACATACAACAACAGCGTCATTAAATTTTAGGATTATAGACATTTTTTACACAATGTGAAAACCATATATTTATAGTGTTCTCTTATATACAATAAATGAATAAAAAACATCGTAAACTATCGGAAATTGCAACTATTTTAGGAAATTAGGAAAAAGTTGATGTACGTATTCGGTATACTCACTTTAAATAGGATTTTCTGTATATTATACATATGTAATATTTTTGATTAACTTAATCAAATTTTGTCTATTTTCTACCACAGGAGTAGTGCAAATTTAGTGCAGTGTTGCTGTTGCTACCAGGATGATATACATTTCTACTTTTATTATGTTTTATGTGCATACCTTTAAACCTGTCGTGTACGAGTTGAGAATTTCGGAGAATATTTCAGAGCGCAGGGACCGAAAACAAAATCTGTGTTGCTAAATTGAATATCAATATCCACCGTCCTACTCTAAAGGAAAATTTTCGAAGGCCAAACAAGCGAGTCTATAAAGGAATTGGGAATGAAGCTGTGACGAATTCTGCAATCTAACGGATTTAAATTTTTCTAACAATATGTCGTCAAATAAATATTTCGCAATATAGAAATTACAATTTAAAATTTGATTTGAACATACACGAATAGTTCAGAAAATGATGTGTGCATTTATTGGACGGAACGTATAAGGTATCAAGATAAGCAAGATCGCTACCTATTTACCTCAGAAAGAACCGTTAGCATAATATTACCTGCAATCGAATGCACCTTTCGATAAAATCTACCTCCTTTATCAAGTATGAAGTTAAAAATGAATTTTAGCAAGAATTTCGAACTATTCCAATAAAAGAAAAAACCAAATAACAGCAATGTTATCTTAAGGTTTATTTATTATTATTTATCTTAATTTATTTTAAAATAACAAGCAGCAAATTCTTACCTGATAGAGATGTGTTAAGTGCCTACAGCAAGTATTACTGTGGTATGTTGGTCTTTTTCCAACATGTTTTGTCTTTACCCATCTTACAACTACTTATATCAATTATTAAAAACATTGTACTATGTCTTTGTACTGCGCAAACTTGCATATGCCTTCCCAATCTGGTAGCCCCTATATGCCTATGATTATGTAAGTCTAGATCGCATCCGTCGAAATTTTCATCAAGTTTCTCTCTTAGAAGGTTGATGAAATTTATGCGGAGAGAGGTACTTCACAGGATGGATTACTTTTAAAGAATAACTAGTTTCGAGCACAATAAGAGAGAAATCTGTACTTCAACGAATGAAATTGTTTGTGTTACGATTAAATTCAAGATATTATGGTAGCTTTATTCTTCCATTCATAATGACGAACATTATGAAAAGACCACCTATATATACATATTGTAAGCCAGCTAATAGGCGATATGATATACCAAGGTATTTGAAATTTGGAGTTTTACAGAAACATTGCTTATTAATATATACTTGGCCGAAACCAACATTCATGACGATTTTCGACATAACTATGACCTATCGTTTACTATCCATATTTTGCCATAAAATTAGTTAGGATTACGATTTATTTTTAATAAACTTCATCTTTGAAAAGCCTGCTTCACATACATGCTGTGCCGAGTATTGTACAAAATTCTAAAGCTAAACCTCCGAGTTTTGGGAGACACAAATTTTGGCCAATCGTATATTTCCTTTTAAAACAGTATTCTTTCCAAAATCAATTTTTTTCTATTTGTTTTCCCAACACTTTTCCCATTTCTAAAAATATTTGCAGCTTCATTGCTCCGCTTACCACTTCAGGCTTCAGAAAGTAGATATTGCATAAGATTTCTGTAACATCCCTGATTTTCGGTAAATTTGCTCTCAAATTTGGATTTAAGACCTTATACGAAGGTCTTGTACTGGTCGACGACAATCTCGTATTAATGCTTACAATTTTTAATTTTGGAAAGTGCAAGCGTTCCTTATACAAAAGGTCGATTTTTCATGAAAAACTTTCGATGAAAATTACAACATATGTTCTCCTTTTCTTTGAAGTTTAAAAATCGGGTCGTTAACATCTTTAAAAGTGTCTGTTAAAAAAGGGAAGATAGTTACATTTTTTATGTTTCATTTAAGAAATTTTGGAAGGTCTTGATCACAAATCTAAATAAAAGCCTTCAAATCATTTTAAATTGCGAAGAACCTATGTAAAACATAGCCTTCGTTTATCTGCTTTACCTTGCTGTATACGAATAAATGACGGTTTGAGCATGCAGACAATGCATAATAACAATTGACATGGGTGTTCATACCAATAGTCACCAGTTGCTATCTTTCACAGAAAACATAATTTTTCTGTAAAACTAACTAGCACTGTTTGATTACTTGACGTAATTAAGTTATCAACTTCCATTTAACAAAAAGCAACTCGTGTTAGTATTTTTTTTAATTACCTTTCCTGAAAATACCGCGTGTTTTCCCAAGTTATAATCATCTTCCCTCCTAACTCATAACCTATATGTATAATGGAACTTTCTTATTCAGTGTAAATGCTAGTACTGCTGGAAGTATTTTTCTCTTGAGAACTCCTTATGTATAAAGTAGGCATGGATACATAAAATTATTACATGGCAATCTCCCATTCACTTTTAATTTAATTTAATCGACTTTTATCACAACATCTTTGTTTACGCAAAGACCAAATACATTTAAAAATCTAAACACTTCTGCTTTTACACAACAAGATTTCGTGCCTCTTCCTCCTTGTTGCATTTGCGCATCATACGGTGTGACGAGTTTTTAGAATGCTTGTAGCAACCATTTGTAACACTTACAAATTTGTTACAAAATCAAAGTATGGTTAATGTTCCGTTAAAAATAAATATAATTAAAAACAAATTTGATCTGTTTTCAAGTGAAAGATACTTCAAAAAGTTCTATAAACAAGTTCATACAGGTGACATTTCCAGAACTATATGCAGATTGCATAAGAAAATTTCATTATTCCAACTTCACGGCAGTACTTATTTTTGGGCTTATTGACCATGGTCTAAAGCTGGTGTATGTCGACATTTCGCTAAACACTGCGCATCTTCAGGACGATTTGTTGGTCATCTGACCAATGGTGCTTCGATAGCGACTGCTCCGCAATAAATAACAGTGCCGCCCATGTAGCTGCCTTAGTAGGCGACGCTGTATGGTTGTATGTGATTTTTTGGGTTCTGTATCATCCCTTGCTAGTTAACCAGTTGAAGAGCCAGTCACTAAACGCCTTACATAGTCGATTTCTTTCAACCTTTCATACTAAAAAAAAACGGTTGGTAATCCTATTGGTAAAATTGTTGTATTGATGTATCAAAAGAGCTTAGTTGGAGGAATTTCTTCTAAGAAATATGTTGCAAACCATCTAGACTTTTAATTTGATGGTAATGCCGATTTATTGTGATTTTACTGCTTATCTTTGATATCCTTTATATACGCGTAATTGGAATTATTTTAAATAAATATTATTTAAATTAAAATTAATAAGTGAAATATTTCAGTAACGGTTCGTTATTGGTCAACACTGTAATGACGTAATGGAATAAAGACTGCATGACCGGCGCCGCCATTTTCGTAAATTGTAATTCTTAAAATACAAGACAGGGAAATATTAAGTTTTTCCTGTTATTGACAAACAACAAACATCCGTATTCGTCCTTCTTAAATGTATTTATCGCTTGGCGATCACCAAATACAAATCAGGACATTTTAAGTTAGATTTTGGGTTAAACTTTTAAAATTTCAAATAAAAACGTAGGCTTCCACGGCCGGCCGGAGTCTGTTGAAACTAAACATTTTCCGGGTTCGAACCTTGTCATATCGTTAAAAATAACAATAATAATAATAATCAACTCGACGTCTCGCCCACAATCGTATAGGGCCTCTTCAGGAGAAGGATAGGCACCAGTTAGCCTCTGGCATGGTTCACATGCTGAGTTACCGTGATCAACTGCTTCCCGCTCAGTTAGTTTCGCGTCTGGCGTGGTTTACATGTTGAGTTACCGTGCTAACTGGCCTATCTTTCTCCTGAAGAAGTCCCACACGATTGTGGGCGAAACGTCGAGTTTATTATTTTATATTTTTTAACGACATGACACGGTTCGAACACGAAAAACATAAGAAACATGCTTGAAGTGTCGGTACGGTATGCCACTAGAAGAAAGGAATAATCAACAGTAGTTGCGGTGTTATAGTTTCTATTTATATCAACAATCAGTGGGAAATATCAGCAGTAAGAATTGAAATGCGCTAATAGTTTTGAAATTTAATACTGTTAAATTCCTGGTATATTTAACGCTTGTATTCATAATATTTGCAGTAATTGAAGAATCAACAGATATCTATTTTGCTTAAGATACTTGAGTGTAATCTATTTTGGGCAGTGGTATCAGAATGGCAAACAAAGAACAAAAAAAAAACTGACAGAATGATAAATGTTCTTTACTTTGTGTGTTTAAACAATAGCGGAAGAGTGATTTAAAGAAAAAAAAAGTATTACGTCTTCAGCCATGGTCGCTAGCAATTTTTATTTGGAAGTTTTAATAATCATTTATAATTAGAAACACCTCTCTTGTGGCTCCTCCTATGTTACATAATCTTAATGTTTTACCAATACATCACATTTAATGAACATGAACATGAAGGCTTACGGCATATGACCTTGTCAATAGTTGTTTAAATAGCATAATTGCATGTTCAGTATTCATTCATTCAAAGCTTTAAAAACAATTTTTAATTGTTTTTGATGTAATAAGAATTATTTTACTTGTATTACCTACTTATATGTATATTCCGATTGAAATAAAATTAAATGATGATTCACTTACAGACATTTCCTCGTTTAAACGTTTTCATTGTAGAGTTTATAGTAATAGCGCAATTCATTTGTGTCTCTAACTTTCAGAATCTATACGGCCATAGCAGTAGTAGCATATGTAAAACGTACACTACCTTATAATTCAACTTATATTTCACGCCCAATTAACTACTTTCAAAAGTAGTATGTATTTTAATTAAGTGAACGTATGTAGTTGAAAATGTATTTCTTGGTATTATAGTAGTGTTGGGTAAATGACGCGCATTTTTAAAAAGTCCTATAGAAATCTTGCACAATTAATAATTGGAGGCACGTAGCACAGTATCCATTGCAACATGTATACGTCTTCTGATTAATGGTTTGCAGATACTTCCACAAAAGTATGGAGTCTGATAAAAATAACTATTTCTTACTACTATAATTTCTAACATTGAAATAATACTGTCGTACAGTTGGACTTTACCTTAAATGTAGTATAAACTGAAATACTGATAGTAGATACATCGTATTGGCAATAAATTTTTCGATTTATTTGTCTGAGCTTCTACTTTTATTGCTTATTGTTACTTTCTTGATTATATGTAGTGAATGTAACTAGTTATAAAACCTGTCCATAAAAAAATGTCCTTTAGTTAGAGTTAAGTATCTGTCAGACAATAAAGATGATTATGATATATTTTTAATGGTTTTATATTTTTGTCGCGGCAGCACTTACGCAAAATATACAGCGTCCCATCTAGTGCGTACATAATTTCTTTCCTGAACAATTTTTCAAACAAAAAATATTTGGAGGTTCTGTCTTAAACACTTTGCACGCTACACCAGTGATTCAACTATTGGGTATTCCTTAAAGTAATACATCAACTAGCGGTTGTCTACACGCTGGCTATCGATATCATTTCTAGATTCATCTAGGCAAGCTTTTTCATAAATACTTCCATTCAGCTGAATTGCATACATTTTCAACAACTTTTAGTGAGTTTTTCTTTTGGTTTTTATTGTTGAAAACATAAAATTTAGTTTGCAATGCTTCAAATAGATCTACGCGTTTTATGTTAAAACTTCAACCGTCGTTTGTAGGATTATTTTCGCTATTTGTTAATCACGCGCTCTTTAACTTGCTAGATGTGTATGTAGGAAATAAAAGATTAATGATTACTTTAAGTAGACACTGGAATTACTAAAATTAGGTAATTTCTTGTTTCTTGTTGCCTTAATTGGTAACTTTAGCATTTCGTCGCGATACTATATTTTTAAATGAAAAATTTATTTACATAGCTTTGTCTTTAATGTACTAAAGAACAACGCGTTCTAGGAGTAGGATAGTGTTGATGAAAAATATTCTAGAAGAGCTTCTCTACTAGACTCCAGAAAATATACAAGGTGTTGTATTTAAAAATATATAAATAACATTATATCAAACATACCAGCGACATTAATGGCCACCTATGGAGTTTAATTGATAAAATACGTTGAAAACGAGAAAAGCATGATATGACCAGCAGTGGATCAATACTTCCAATAGGTGCACTGAAGGAAACAAGGAATGCCTTATCAGGAGGTATCAACGTTTGAATTTGGTATATTGCAGTAGAACGCCTTCTACCATGGCTGTCAGTGATACTAGAGCCCGAACTGGAATTAAACTGGATCTTGATACTCAGATAAGTTATGGTTCATTCTAGTGAACAATGATGGGCCCATAGTTCTCATGTTACATATACACCAGGATATAAAGTGATGGTCTAGAGAGCTATTCTTTGTCGTTCATAAGAAAAATCTAATAGGCAAGTAGAGTAACTGTACCTGCAGCTAACTTATTTGGGCTATCATCCCCTAATCTACCATGCAGTTACTTATCCGATTAACAGGAATGGTTAATAGTGATCACGTACATCACGTAACAATAAAAGAGGCTGTTACAATCAAAGTCCGTGCATAGTAAGCTAGACTATTCGGTGTCGTGTTCGGCACAGAAACTGTTCGCTAATTCAGTGAATTATATCTTATGAACAAGAGTACTACTAGACTAGCCGACAGATTCTTTTGTTTAGTCGACAAATAAATTAAGAAAAGACTACCTCTGTCAAAATCATTGTTTGGTAAAATTTTCAGGAAGCACAATATTAACTTGATAGGGGAAAAGTCGTTTAATAAAGTGGCTACAATGATAATGGAATCTTTGCAAAGTTCGCCATAGTTAAATAACTACGCAGTTTCTCAATTTTAAGATCTATCCGGATAGTGAAACGCCCTGACAAGGAATATAGCGACCTAAGTGCACGAAGAGCAGACTCTGATAAACTCTCAAATATACAGTAAAAAAAATTCTAGACTTTTTAAAAGCCACAAGACTCCTACGGGATTAAGGAACTAAGGTCCTAATAGATCGTTTTAACCGTAGCACAAAAAACCATTTTGGGATAATAATACGAATAATGAACTAACCATCTAACATAAAAAAAAAAACTAAGATCAGTCACGTTTCTACGCGTTTTAAGTAGGGGATATCTAAGCTTAATAACAGCATACTATAATTTGCAACACGTTCGGGTAAACAACGTCGCACTAAAGACACAAAAGCTTGACAAACGCTTTTGTGTCGACCGTACCGAGTTTATTTATAAATGTTATAAAGGTAATTATACAATAGCAACATATTCTAACATTGATCTAACAACGGATAAATGCATTTTGATGCAGAAATATTCTTGTCGAAACAGAGGATAACACTGCCTATCCTTTCTTTTTAGTTTATCACACTCTGTCACTCATAGTGATATTCGGTCACAGATCGTGAGCAGTTTAAGTAAACAATGAATCATCCAGTTACGCATTGCATTATTAAATGTCCAGCAGTTGCCAAGTATATAACCTAATAACTAATAAATTTCGAGCAGATAAAGCGATGTTGTTATGAAGGCAAAGGTATAAGTCTTTTGTGGTAGCATAGTAGACCTAGAATATAATCAGGCAAGTTTGGCCAAGTTTAATTTTTATAGTAATAGTATGATATATTATTATTATTAAAATAAAACTTTCTTTTAGCAAACCGTTTTATACACGGGCTCAATTTTCTTTATCGTTTTATAGGTTGTACACCTATAAATTTTCTTGCCATAAGATCGTTCACATTTCACTTCCGATAATATCTCTTGTGTTTGTAGTATTCCGGCAGCAGTGCCATCTGCATGGCGGCAACACTTACATTTTTGCTTTATGTAAAAATCATTTAATACTACTTTCCACTAAGGAACAATGGAGAAGTGAAATTTATTCCGCTGCAAATACAGGAGAATGCTAGAGAAACACTGAGCATTACTTTCGCGGTCAAACGTCAAATGTTTATAGAGTGTATATAAAGATGCCTTATGATATTTTACCGGACGAATAACGGGTTTGAGCAAACTAAAATTCGAATACGACTTACCTTAATTATGATGCCACGAACAAAATTAAGACCGACCACAATATTACCAAGATTTACTGTATCGGACATGGACTTCTCTTCTTGGAAGGTAACGCACGAGTCATGTCGCACTCGAATAAACTGGAGACAAAAAATGTGAAGCAACAAAAAAAGCAGACATCACAATATGAGTGTGATATTAAAAAATGTAATTTTAAAATAGAAAACACACGAAATATGAATATGTATATAACTCTCTACAACAATATTTACTCACTTGTTAACAAATGTGCAAATACAGACGTGTACGTGTTTGTTAGCAGTGCCCTTCTCATATATTTTCTTTGTGTTTACGAGTGTATCAATAATCTTGCTGTTGGCACTTTAATGAAATGCAAATAAAATGTTGGTTTCGAGGATGAATCAAGTTTAATTGCAAATACTACTTAATTTGTGAAGATGCGGTATTATGTCTACATATACCTATTAATTGTTTCATGATAATCGATTAAAACTTCATTTTTAAAAATAGACTTCCCCGAACATATAAGTATTTTGTAAAAGTTGTTCATACTTATTAATGGCGTAATTGAGAGAACTTCCTATATGAGTTCTTAAAGGAAGTTCATTTCTTAGTTGTTGGTAAACTGTTTTAAAAATGTTTTCTCTTTTGTTTCAGATGGCGCGGGAGTGTATATAAATTAGTGTGGAGAGAACTTTTAGCTTATTTATTTTTATATTATTCAATCAATTTTCTGTACAGATATGGGTTAAATGCTAACCAGCGAGAGTAAGTATATTTTACCTATATTAGAGTCACCGTCATTTTCGATAACTAATCAATCCTTTCAATAACTAATCAAAAATTAATGTCGTTTAAAATCAAAAGAAAATTGCTCGACCTTAAAGTTATAAGAACTAGAGTTGTAGAATTAATATTTAATATTAGCGTGTTCTTTTGTCGTATAAAATTAATTTAAATAATTATAGCAATTTGATTTTGGTTTCGCAAAAATAATACTTTTTTTATATAAAAATAAATTAAATTTCATTTTAAATTTCAAGCAGTAGACTGTGAAGATTTCGAATCCTTTGTCCTTTCAAAAAACTTTTCTAAAAAAACGACTCTATGAACGGTTTGGCTGTGCTAAGAGGACCAGCCCTTCTAATGGTGCGATCCTTCTAGCAGAGATAATAGATTGAGTCAGCATTTTCTGTATCGCTGTTAAAAGGGCGTACATTTTATTTTGTATTACATGCACTTAGCACTCAAATAGTATCATTCCCAAAGAGAGATTTGCGCAAGGAATTATTTGCTCCTGGAGAATCGAATCGACATGTGGATTAAGAAGGTCTGCCATAACTTAAGCAAAATAAATTACTAGTACCCACCCAATTGTCTTCGGCTACGCTAATAAGCGACTGCGTGCCTCTTCACTTCGTGTATAATCAAACGGTAAATTGCTTTTGGTGTAGCAGCACCAAAAGCAATTTAATATTGTGTATAAACGCGATAGGTAAGACCTCAAGTACACACAGTCCATCCATAGAAGCCTTCGGGATCTATCATTAATGTGTTCAAATTATTATTTTGTAGCAAACAAAAGTTACAATATACTTACCAGAGCTAAATATAAGTAATGCTGAGTTCAAGAATTTTTGTGTTAAGCTTATGGCGACAGTGACATCACATCATCACCTAGTTTAATGGTGCTATAATAATTATTATTAGTCTGATAATGAGTGTTACCTGAACTTATAAAATTTTTGCGTATTTTGCTTTTAACATTATTTTTCATTTGCTTTCGTCTTTACGGCTAACACGATTCAATAGAGTAATTGAGAAGAAATGTGTTCGTAATGAAAAAAATAATGTTCTGGAGAAGTTAATAGAATTGCTCAAGCTTCTCAAGGTTATGATAAACTTTAAAAGGCTTATACAACCTCGTAGGCCATCACACCTATAATTAGAGTAAATGTTAAAAAAATGTAGAATGAATTATGCATGTTAGCACTTATTACAACAGCATTGTTGGCGACTTTACTATATTAGTGTAGTTCACAATTTAATGAAATATTATGGTAAAAAATGTGAAATAACGGAATGTTAATAATATTTTTTTATTTTTTTATTCGTTTACTATTCTGTACTATATTCTACTTCAAAATACCTTTATGTGGGCTGCCTCGCCAGAAACTGCAGCGATCGATATATTTGAAAAAGTATACATTGAAAATTTCGAAAGCTTCCAGTAACGTGTGAACAAAATTTATTTTAATGGAACACCATCTATTATTACATTTTTGAATTTATAATTTGATTTTATGACTTGTTTGATAAGACAATTATGTTGCTATTTATAATGAAATTTGCAATATTTGGCTTTTTTGAAAAATTTTAAAAGTGCTGAACTTTTATAACTGTGAAAGAGTTTAACTTGGAAAATCGCTGCAAGTCAGTCCACCAAACACTGGCTGGGTTTACATTATTCAAACAACATATATTGTTGTAGTACAGATTATCTTTATGTAACGATCTTCCATCATGTAAAGTTGCATTTCAGAATAAACAGACAGCACTCCAACAGTGAGTGGCCCATTTTACACGTGCTAACGCAAAATTCTATCAAGGCAAGCATTTTTCAGAGTAGATTGCACTATATGTGTTTCTAACATGGACTTTGTAGAAAAATAATGATAGGTTAGTACTTTTCTTTTAAAGAATTTGGGTTTCCGGATTAAAACCGCATCTCAATAGCAAGAATGCCGACGTTTCGTTCTCAATTTCATGGAGCTCCTTGAAATGGAGAATTTCATGGAGAAGAAGCTCCATGAAATTGAGAGCGAAACATCGGCATTCTTGCTCCAAAAAAAAATCCAAATTCTTTAAAAGAAAAGAACAACGACCGCGAAAATTTACAACAACACATAGGTTAGTACTTTGGGTGTTGTTAACTTTACTAAATTGTTGTTTAAAGCTACTATTTTTTCAATTTGATGCCATTGAATGAACAAGACATTATGCTTTAATAATAAGCACAACGGTATTCATTATATTTTATATTTTCGTTCGTATAGAGTATTGAAAATTAGCGGAAACCAAAATATATCTGTACCAATTAACGAAACATAGGAAAGTGAAGGCCAAGAGAGATGCTTTCTTGTTATCTTTCCCAAAAGGAGCTAAAAACCTAAATAAACAGAACACTCGAATTATACTAATCAATAAAATCTTTATGTGTGACTCTGCATATATTGTAATATTAAGTACCTAGATATATTCATTTAAATACTGTGCTTGTGTTTTAACAGATACGTTACTAACACTTCCGTTATTTGTTATTACCAGATATACTATACTAGATATAATATACTACTTAATATCTATATTTTTATAATAACTAGAAAGATGGATATTATAATGATGCGAATAAGTTATGTTTCAACAATGGTTTCATCAGGACTATTAGAAAATATAATATATAAAGAAATCTAAGATTTCAAATAAAACTCTCTAAAATTTAAAAACAATTATGTTGCCACTGTGAACAAGATTGTCATTTTTATTTTTAGAAACCGTATAAGCGTAACATCAATCATACTTATAATTGATTAAATTACGTAACTTCTTCATATTATAGACGATTCTAGCGTTCGTTGAACTCTCTAAATTATTTATTTCCTTTTGGTGTGTAAATGCCTTTCAAAAGTAATAAAGGCAATTTTGCACATAAATATGAGCTATCATATAATATTCATCAACAAGATATATAAAGCCTAAACTTACACTTGTTAGTGTGTATTAAAGCTTTTTAAAACAATAACAATGTTAGTATCAGAACTATATTTAAATCTGGGGCTGCTAAAACTAAACAGGTGCTTTGTATTTTCTTCTACTTATTGTTAGTTTAACACACCCTTATTCAAATTTTTATATTTTGATGGTGTCTTCGGCTAGGCGCGTTTCAATAGCCTGTATGGTCCTATAATACGACTAAGCATTACACTAAGCGTGCGACTGACTCTCATCCAATACGGACTTTTATCTTATACTTTTAAATTTATGATAAAGATCGGGATCTCGTTCGAAGTATGTTTATGATTTATGATAGAAATATAAAAAACTACATAGACTGCGCTTTTCTGACTTTTAGCTTGTCTAATTGATAAAGTTTGTTGTCTAGAGATACAGCCTTGAAATTTTGTTGTACTCAAGTGAACATTAATAATGACATCAAGGACTGCGGCGTAGTATAGTAAACAACACAAAAGTATTGGCAACCTCTGCACTATACAAGTTTAATTAAATAATCCGGGACGGCATTTTCGAGGCCACGTTCTCAACCGGGGACCAGATTGCCAAGAAGGTTTTTTCTTTGCAATGCGACAGATAAACCGAAAATGAAGAAAGGTCGGGAATTTATAAAATTGCATGCAGTGACTGTAGTAAAGCCTATATTGGTCAAACGAAGAGAGCGATAGATATCAAATTTTAGGTACATATCAGGTGTTAGCGCTTCGAAAGATTAGATTCGGCAAGTGTAGCACAACGCACAAACAAAACCTGGCATAGTATTAAATTAGAAAACATGAAATTGATTAAGAATGTAACTTCGCCGCGGGAATTAGAGGCGTACAAGACGGTTCACATAAAATGCAACTAAAAATCTTGTGAATAGAGAGAACGGACCGTTATAGTAGTCAGTTGCAGTCGATTTATTGAGGCAAGGCTTGCACATGTTTTATGTCTCAGGCTACAATAACAAGAGACCTTTGTTATTGTAGCCTAGTCTGTATTGCGTATTTTTTCGCACGTCCTAGTTTTAAGGCGCGTAGTCTGTAAAAGTAGGTACTTGTATATATTTTCTCGAAAGTTGGAATAAAGCGTACATATTAGTTTTAGAAGCTTCTCGCATCATTCGGTCACCGCTTGAGAACATATCTAATTCGTATCCTCGAAACGGTCACCTCGGATTAACTAATAAAACTTGTGTCGTGCGGAAATTATAGATACTGTTGTGTTGTTTACCAACTGAATTTTGGAAATATAATTAATCTAGTTAAAAGAATATTGATTTCACCACGTTAAGTGTACTTATATTTGTTTCATGTGCCCTTGTCGGTATTTCGAAAAATCACTTCTAATATTTAAGGCAATATATAGCATTCTATTTTTTTTTTTTGCTTGCAGAATATTCGAAAAGATTCGAATGTATTTTAATCAGAAAACCGAAGCGATACCAATGTCCTTCGTACTGGGATTCTACGTATCGTTAGTGGTGAAGAGGTGGTGGGAACAGTATAAGCTATTACCCTGGCCGGATACTTTGGCGTTGTTCTTGAATGCCGGCATTCCAGGCGGGGTGAGTACGTATTACATTTCATTCATTTAAACACGCGCACAGCAATGTCTACTTCAGATATGAGAAGTCTCGCAGACCTCTCTCTCATGCCGCAGATAGTTACGTTTGGGGCGAGCGAAAGGCGTACGAGAATCCTGACATTTATGATGGACAATGTTGTACGTAACAATGCAAATATTTTATTTCAACCCTTGTACTAGTTTAATTGTTTACACAATGGAAGTTACTTTATACATGAAACGAACGTTATAGGCTATACCTTATCTTATAAAGCTAATTGTAAAATTATGGATATTTAAAGATGTAATACTGGTCACGAAATGATTTGATGTATTCGATCCTTTTAATGCATTTAGACACTAAATAGTATAAGTTACCTATTATAACCGGCACCTTAGTTTTATTATAATGAACCATGTATTTAATGCTGTATAATAGTATTATATAATAGTACCAGTAAAGGTTTTAAATGCCCAAAAACCAATGAATAGAGCTTGAAATGTAACAATAGATCGTAATGTTTTATGTATACTTTTGTAGTTTTTATTAGATGTGCCCGCTTAATTTAAAATCTACGTTTTAAAGATTAAATTAATGCAACATGTGAATTTGATATCACTTCGCAACACTGTTCTTGATAATAACTCGTTGACATTGTAAGGGTTAATTATATTTTTGTACAATTTTTGGTTTACTTGACCTGTCGAACTACACCCGCCTAAAAATAAATTTCATGAAAGTGGATTCCAAAGTATGCAGGCCCTTACATCTCACGCTTAAATGCGGGTTATTGATTGTTGCTTACAGGAAATGGTGTAAACAAGATACGCAACATTCCAATATGTTATCTGTGTATGTTACATGGATTAGTGCATGAACCGTTTTCCATACACGTATTACTTTCCAACCAATCCCGTATCATAACGTACTGGAACAGTGAACGATTCGGTCATTATCAAATTTTATGTTGGAACATCCAACTATTCGTATATGTTCCAGTCAGAAGCGTTGTTGCACCAAGAATCGTCTTTCTTAAACATTTATACACCGAATGAATATAATTATGGCAGTCAGCAGGATAGTAGTGGGGAATTCGGTGGCAGAATCAAGTTACTGGTGGTCAAAGTGCGCGAATATTTAAACCCCTTGATAATAAAAAAAATTAAATCATTGCCATAAAGTGACGTGTGCGTGATATCAGCGATGTCAAGTAAACAAGATTTACGCAAAAAAAAACATAAATCCTACCCATATACTGTAATGCTATAACGAGACGAAAGAGTATCCAGAAACTTACTTTAAGACTTCTCCTTCTTAATTATAACAAACTAATAAACAATGGTTTTACTGTAAAAGCAGAAACAAAAATTTATTTATCTGCTTGATTCATATTACACATACTGTCGGAATGGGAACTGTTCGGGAAGTGCTACATTCTTAAACTAAATGAAAATAATGAAAATTGCCTATATATGTTAGCTTTATTACCCTCCGTATCTTGTTTTATCATGCATCATGAGCTTCTGAAAACTAATAATAAAGCTCTGATCATTCTTCGCAATATAACTTTAAGAAAATTACTTTTCGTAATTTTGTGTTTGTTGGTTCTTAAGCTTCGATTTGTAATACTCACAAGTATTACAAATCGAATCAAAGTATCACTAATTACACTGACCAACAAGGTTTTTACCCTAACTTAGTAACTGATGAAATTGAACAGCATATATAAAGTAAAAATGATTCGAAAAGCGGCAACATTAGCTTAGCTCTAGTTACAGAGAAAATGCCTTTATAATATGGCCGGTAATTGGCCTACTGTAATAATATTTATAAACTTTCTGAAGCATTTGGAATAAGTCATGATCCCAGTTCTTGGAGATTATTCATAGACTCATCAAAAAATCATATCCTTCTATTCCGATAGGTCACGCTGTTTCTATGAAAGAAACTTACGAAAATCTGAAAATTTTATTAGAAAAGATAAAGTACAAAAACTATTCCTGGAATATTTGCGCAGATTTTAAAGTAAATGCAATTATTTTGAGTATGCAATCTGGTTACACCAAATACTGTTTCTTTTTATGTCTTTGGGACAATCATGACAGGGAAAAACATTACGATAGGCAAGAGTGGCCACTACGACAACAGTTTATACCAGAAAACGACAATGTACAACATCAGCCTCTAGTAGAAAAAAAAGGATCATAATACCACCTTTCCACGTGAAACTTGTCCTCATGAAAATTTTGTAAAGGTACTGGATCTCGAAGGTGAAGGTTTTAAATACCTTCGTGAAAAGTTTCCAAAATTAACACAAGGGAAACTGAAAGAAGGTATTTTTGTTGGACCTTAGATACGAGAAACAGCGATGAATGAAATCTTTGAAACCAAATTAACAGCGAAGGAAAAAACAGCTTGACTCTCGATGATATAAGTTTCCACGAATTTCTTGGGAAACAAGAAAGCTGACAACTACAAAACTTTAGTAATGGATATGTTACAAGCATTTCACGCTGCTGGCTGTAATATGTTGCCTTAAAATGCACATTCTACGTTCTCAATTGGATTTTTCCTGTCCTGAAAATATGGGCGACGTCAGCGATGAACACGGTGAGCGCTTCCACTAAGACATCATGGGAATGGAAAAACAGTATCAGGGAAAATGGAATCCTGTTATGTTAGCAGATCACTGTTGGATGTTAAGAAGAGATGCTGTAGATACTGTTTATAAGAGACGGAGCAGTATTACTTCACATTTCTAATTATAATAATTTGAAAAATGCATTAAATTATGATCTAAACTAAAAAACCTTTTCATTGAAATATAAAAAAAATTAAACTAACTTGACCTTCTACCTTTTATTAAAATAAATATTTATATGTTTTCTGTTGAAATCAGTATAAATTATTTTATGGTAAAATCAAAAGTTGAAATTTGTTGGCTAGTGTTATAAGCTTGTTCAAATTGGCAATTCTGAGATCATATCTAGCCACCAGCTCTTTTAACTGTTAATTTATATGATATTCCAAATCCTTGATGAGTCTCAGGCTTGCTGTTAGAGATACACGTCTGAAGAGGTTTATTACCATATTTAGCATTTTACATCATCGAAGGTAGCCATCTACTGCGGTCAATGTACACACATATGCCTGCTCGATCAACTTTAACATAATTTTAACCTCTCTTTCGGAGTTTCCACCTGCTTTTATAACCTCCAGTTCCTCTCCTCTTGCCTCTGGCATTGTATCAGTTAAATCTATCAACATTTAATGATAATCCCGGGGGAACAGCTAAATAATTTGTATTCTCTCTACATCTTCTCCCCACATCACCACAGCCGAAATCTTCGTTTTAAATGTACAATTTGTCTACAAGCCTGGACCGAATAAACGCAATTGTATCTTAAGTATCATTAGATAAGAACTCATCAAGTTCGATGGTAAAGTCAACATTCAAAATTGTCTGTAACGTCAGAAACCATGCCAGATCGAACTAAAGCGAAAATGATGTGACTTTACTTTGAAATTTGTCATTAGTGATCGTCCAAACACACATCGTTTTCGTTTCATGATGCTTTTTTGTTGCAAATGCAATTCGTAATATTGTCGTAGACATCATTGTTTACACATAACACTTGAATAATACATTAGTGGTAAATATTCATCAAAATTCGTATCGTCCCAACCTTACGCGGAACGTTAAGTACTTTAATGATATAAATACAACAACCCCCAAAAGATACTATTTCTGCTAGATTGTGCTACTATTGTTTTCATTATCACAAACAATTTTTGGGGCGAGCAATCCTATTTGGAGATGCAAAAGTACACTATCTACCTCTTATTTTATAATTTACTACGCTCCATTGTTACATTGGTTACGTTTACTGTATAATTGATATACTTCACTGATGCCTTTACCAGCAGCAATTGACAGGGGCCTATTTGAGACTGTCCATCCTTACCACTGAACATGATAACTTAGGCGTCCAGTCTTAGTGAAGTGTATTCTTTCAGTGTTACAGTGTTCGGGCACTTAATTTATTGTAATTCTTGTTCATCTTGATAAGTACATAAATCATAATAACTCCCATTCCGACAATGACTTTTAACATCTCACAATAGTGTCAGTTTTGGCAACACCGCTAGCAAACTACTAGTTCTAGGTAATACAAACCTCCTCATTAATCTTTCATTATGCGTTTAATAACGTAAAATCTTTTTCATAAGATCAAAATTGTGCATGCAAAGATAAATACATATATTCAATACAAGTTGAAAAGTTATATGGCTAATAGTTTAAGTAAATGATGTAACAGCCACCGCTAAACTGTATCGTGCGCCCGCATGACACACTTTAAATTATTGCTTTACATTAACGAGATAATAAAAATTGATGTGTGAATGTAAGGTTATAGTTCTTTTTTTATTTTTATTTGGATTTCGGAAACTTACAAATGTCAATGTTTTTCTGACTAAGAAGAAACGTATGAGTCTATTTATGGATAGGAAATAATTAATGATTCTATCGCCGTTCTACCTCGTTCTATTTATAGTTTAAGTATAGCGAAATGAATCTACTTGAAGTTTCCATCGCACATCTTAAGAGTTACGACAGCAGTTGTATTTTTTGTACATTTGAAAAACTTGCGTTATTTGTGTAACTTGTAAACTAATACACATAATACGTGATTTCTGGTTATCTTGTACAAAAACTTGTCAATGTTGCCAACGGATGAATAAGCAAGTTGTGTAGAATTAGAGAAAGTACAAACCTTTCACATTCGCTAAATTCTGTGGATGCTTTGTAATTATGCTTTATTATGGGTAATCTGCTATTAAATAAAATTTATCCGTGTTTAGATCTTAATCTCTCGATGCTAAAAATAGCACAGAATTTCTCTTACAGAAGCCAACGTTCACGATTCATGATTCAATAGGCATTACTAAACCTATGTAGTTTGTTTTAAATATGCGAACGTGAAGCAATTAAAGTATACACGATATTAGTCCAAACAGCGGGCATTGCGTTACACTGATTGATTAAGGAGGAACCCTTGAAATAAATCGGAGTATATATTAATAAGCGAATATGTGATCCATCTCAGAAATTGATTTCAATGTTTTATTCAAGGTGATTTGTATCAAGGTATTGACATTGCATGGAAAATATTTCATTAAAACTTTTTTTAAATGTTCCATAAATTATAAAGCCTCAGTAAAGATTATAAATTTGCTCCATGTAAAACAATGTTATTCTGCATTGTTATTTAACATAATATATACAACACATATATTATGTTAAAAGATGTAGACAATTTTAAAATTACCAATATCGTCTCAACCACAATTGATATGATATATACATGAGAGTTTTTGTTGTAGGAAATAAATATTTTGCCTATTGTTTCGACGTAAACCTAAACATTCCAAAATTTTCTTTGAAGTTTCTTTATTCAGATATAAGAGGTGTTCTACTGAAATGTTGGTATCGTGGACGATTAATGGCAATATATCTACCCAACCGTCCATATTAGTTCGGACACCAAGTAAAATGTAAACTCTACTAAATGATAATATAATTGCGTTTATATATGAACAACATATTTATATTAGATCCTTTATAAAATTTACAACCAATAAATCGACTGTTAGTTATATCTAGAGCTCTCCAAAGTGCGTGGCAAGTCAGAAGGCGTACCGCCGGGCGTGGCCGGGGGGATATGTAATGTAATATATAAGCAAATAACTCGCATCGCATTTTGGTAGTTTATTACCGTATGCGATCGGGTTGTGACGGTATGGCGGACGCGCGTAGTAAGAAACGCCCACAGGCCGACAAAGTGAAAAAGTTCTGTGGAGAATTTCCTGACTTAATATATAATGGAAGTAAGATTATATGTAAAATTTGTAATATACCTCTGATGTGCAATGATAAATATGGCTGTAGAAGACATGTAAATAGTCAGCAACACAAAAATAAAAAACTGGGTGTATCACCGACTGAGGCAACTCAATTTATAATTGATTTATTTTATATGCTGGCTGCGTATAATTTACCGTTTTCCTTACTCAGGAAGAAACCATTCCGTGAATTTTGGAATAAATATAATCCAGACTTTGAGTTACCGTCGGAAACAAGCTTAAGGCGATGTGTGCCAAGTGTACGTACCGAAATTGAAAACAGGATCAGATCTGCAATAAAAAATAAATTACTGTAGTTATGTATTGACGAAACGACAGACCGTAAAAAACATTCTATTTTGAATGTGATCGTACGTATACTGGAACCTCGTCAACCTACAAAGGGAATTTTATTAGCTAGTAAAAGACTAAAATCGTGTACTGCCGACGCTATCGAGAGCGTAGTCGTTGATACTTTACAAACATTTGAAATTGCCACTACTCAAGTATCCGTTGAAGCAGATTTACAAACCGTTTACAACAATTATAGAGAAGTACTTGAGGCAATAAGTAAATTACAAAATAGTGCACTGTCCCTGACGGAGTCACTACAAATATTAGATGACGTTAATACACTCCTACACTGTATAAATAACAAAAAGAATGATATCGTTACAAGAAATTTTGAATGTGTTATGAAGAAAGATACAAATTTTAGCGGGTTAAGACAAGTTTGGGAAGGTAACTCTACTGATCCGGTGACTAAATTCAAAGATTATTTTAATTACGCGTGTGTTACATCATTAGACGTCGAGCGTTCATTTTCAAGATATAAAAACATTTTTTCAGAACGACGAACATCCCTGAAAGAAACGATTGTGGAAACATTCCTAATGCTTCAGATGTTTGAGAAATCGGATTGCGCTTACGGTAACAGTTTTAATGTGCCTACCTCCTCGTGTGCTGATTAATACTATTTTCCTTGTGCATTAACACCCACTGTATTGGATACGGCTAATTACAAAAGTAAGCGTTTTAAAATTCTTTATTTCTTTTGTTTTTATGTACTTTACTTATGTTCCTTATCGATGCCTATGGTGCGCCACGCAGTTGGGGAGCTCTAGTTATATCATTCAGAGATATCAACACGTGGGCAGTTTAAGAGATCGAGTACGTTCAGGTCGTAAGAGAATAACAACTCACGCCAGCGATGAGCGTATAGAATTGCTGAGCAAGCGAAATAGGAGACTGACAGCACCAGAAATCGCCCCCGAAATGAATCGTGATCGTGCAAGAAAAATTTCTGTCACTACAGTAAAAAAGAAAATTAAAAGCTGCACATCTTCACAACAAAAAAAAAATTACTTTGACGATGAAACAGGCAAAAAAGGCTACAATGGACAGAAAATATAGGATTTGAAGAGTGGATGATTGTAAAGTGGTATTATAGACTGATGAGTCAAAATTTAAGGTATTCGGACAATTAAGGCGCGTTTTTGTAAGAAGAGCGAAAGGCGAAAGAATGTTGCAGGATTGTATAATACCAACTGTCAAGCAAAGAGGAAGTTCTGTGCTTGTTTGGGGTTGTTTTCCCTACGCCTATACAGGAGAGTTCAAGCGAATCAAAAGTGTTTTGCGAAAAGAGGGTACTGCAAGAAAATGCAATACTATCAGGGCAACGTTTAATCGGCGAAAATTTTGTATTCGTGCAGGGCAAGAACCCCAAACACTCAGCAGTGATATGTTAAAATTTCTTGAATGGAGAACAAGATAATGGCACTTTACAAATAACGACATAGCCGCCGCAGAGCCTCGATCTAAGCCTCATCGAGCAGTTATGAGATGAATTGGACAGGAGAGTCCGAACAATATGGACCTACGCCGTTGGCCAGCTGTGGAACATTTTCCTAGAGGAATGGACTAAAATACAAAATAGAGTTCTTAAAAAAACTAGTGAAGCGGATGCCTCGGATTGTGAAAACTGCTGTTCGTGTAAAATGAGTTTCTTTGATGAACGGAATGTTTGAGTTTTTATTTATTTTTGTTTATTTTTCGTTAAAATTACCTTTTTACTTTTATAATTTAATTGTAATCGCTATTAATAGAATGCAATAACAATTTTAAGTTCTGAAAAAATCAGTTTGAACATTTTCTCGCTCTTTTAAGATTCATTTACATCTCCAAACTAATATGGACGGCAGTGTACATAGAATGTGATCTGCTGTCTTCGACCTTTTTAGCACAGACGACAGACTTGATATTCAGTTTTTTCCTAGTTTAAATAAGCTATATTTTAGGATTTTAGGATTTATAGGATACAAAACTCGGGCCACTAATCTTCTGAACGACAGTGTTATTTTTTACAGCAAAAGCATTGCAGGGAGACTACCCGCAGACATATTTCTCCCCACCCGACGTTATCAGTGTATCTCCGAGAGTGTTTCTACTCCACTTTATACCGCTGTTTTGTCTCAGTTAGCGCTTTAACGTTCCTAGCGTTAAGCCATACATCTCTTGGCGCTCTCTAATGCCAAGAAACTCATGCCCACTTTTTTAAAAGCAGCGACATAAACTGGGTATTGTTTCCCAAGTCATCGCTCGAGCAGTTTTTGTATTGCTTAATACGAGATGGCGTGCATAGGAACTCTTTGGGAACCGCCCTTATAATGACGGGTTGGCAGAAACATATCCATGGGTAGCGCGTTTTTTCTCTCCTTGCATTGTTTTTTGTCGTAAATGATTTCATCAATACTATGAAAAGGGTGTTTACTATTACTTCTTGGTTATTGTTTCCAAGCATTTTCTGGTGTGTTCTGTTAATATTTCATGAAACCTATGAGAATCGTTTACATAGTTTCTCAAAGCATTCCTGTGCACTCCACCAGATAACGCCATTTAACTACCGGGAGTAGCTATAATTACCGCGATAAATAGTGTTTTGCCGCTTAATAGTTACAACTTTGAATTTACATAAGCAACGTTGCTCTATAAAGTTTGGAATTATGATGATCTGCGATGCAAGCTTGAAAACAGTTAAGTCAAAAAATTCTGCAATAAAAGCAATTGTTAATGCAAGATTATAAATGAAACGTTGAGGAGAGGAAGGCCGAAATAAGCAGAAGATGGAAGCTGCGTTTTATAGTAACTTAAGATTGTTCCAGCATTGATTTAATATTTGGAGTTCTGAAACATCTACTTAACGGTGTTTAACTGAATTTACTTTTTTCGAAGATAATTTTAATAAAAAAAAAAATTATACAGTGGATCACCAACCTCCACAACGTTCCAGTTGGAAATCTTTATCAATCAACGTGTCTTATTGAGAAAAACAAAAATAAAACAAAACCTATACACACAATACTTATAGCGTAAAATAAACTACCTAATTTAAGTGATAGAAGTATATTGCACATTGTGCAGCGCGTGCGTTTTATAGCTTATGGTTTAACTGTACGTAATATTTTATTTCAATATTGCATTCCTTCTAGAGTAATTGTGTTCCAGTAGTAAACATGTTATTACTTAATTATTTAATGCGGTTTCTTTGTTGGTGTCTCTTGCTTCTCTTCCTTTTTTTAAAATTAGCAGTTATTAGAAGATTCGTCACGTTCAGCATAGATTTAAGACACGATTACGAGAAACAGTAAATTTAGAAAGGCAAAATATTTCAAATTCAAGGTGAATTCAAATATTCTCACTAAACGCCCTAGATAATTAATAAAAATCAAAGTTTAAAATATGATAATATGCAATAATATTTAGATACATAAACATTGCAGAAATTGCGGTGTACTACACACCTAAGTTCCCAAATAAATAACAATTGGATTATTACGACGTGCTGTTACGTCAGAGAAACCGCAAACAATCGTACACAACTTTTTAGTGTGGGTATTTGAATTACCTAAATAAATTGCTGTTTATAGGTAATAAATATACATACAACTGCAGTTTTAAACGCCGATATCGATGTTGACATAGTTTCCTGTATGACGCAGTAAAATCATTGTTCGATTCCAGATCGTTTTTCGAATATGATTATTTAGGAATGTTGCAGGTTCTAGTTTGTAGAACATGAATCACATTACGTTGTACATTCTGGATTATCTATCAATACATCAATGATGAGATTGTTTCTCCTGCATTAGAATTATTATCCACGGAACAATATTTGTAGAAAGAAATGTTTGTCTTAACTTCGAGCCAGAGGATATCGAAGTTCATCAATTCTTTGAAAAACCAGTGAAATATATTTCGCAAATTTGTGGATTCTGTGTGGCGCAATACTTTTTGTAAATACCATATTACCCCCACATTCACTATTGTTATTAAAGGTAGACCAAAGAAACGTTAGCTTGTGTGAAATTAAATGAGATAGGTTTATTGACTTTTATGTGATGTTTCACACATTATGCGCCTTTTGCATTCAGTAATGCATCGCATTTCCAGTTCTTTTTCTGATGTACTACAAATATTTTGTAACAGACTTTCTTCTGTGAGTTTCCATCGTCACAATTGTCAAAACACAAATATGTAACCCAAAAGAGGTACGCTTTCGACCATACACTTCTGAGTTTATGAACGAACTCCACTGTCCACTGTCGAAGAAAATTATTGGAAAAGAACGATGTCTATGGCGAATTTTAGATGTTACACAACGCGTTTTAGTCGAAAAATATTGTTGAGATTAGTACGATTAACTAGATACCTCTAAAGCTTGCTGTCTTTATCGTTACAATCAAATACATACCTCATTCCAAGTCGCATTTGTGTGACCGAAAATTTTGGAGAACATACTATAAGTGAACGGAGAAGTGACGACAATTGAGATGAACATAATCAATTCAATAGATGTAATTGTCAACTTTGTTGCTGCTAAGGTACTTCTTTGCTGATGTACTACAAATGTCTTGTAACTAACTCTCTTCTATCAGTTTCCATCGTCACAATTGTCAAAACACAAATATGTAGCCCAAAAGCGATGCGTTGTCGATCATACACTTATGAGTTCATGAACGAACTCCGCTGTCCACAGACCTTTGTCGAAGAAAATTATTAGAAAAAAACGATGTCTATGGCAAGTTTTAGATGTTACACAACGTGTTTTAGTCGAAAAATATTGTTAATGTTAGTACGATTAACTATATACCTCTAAAGCTTGGTGTTTTTATCGTTATAATCAAATACATACCTCATTCCAAGTCAGTATTGTGTGACCAAAAATTTTGGAAAACATACTATGTGAGTGAACGGAAAAGTTACGATAATTGAGATGAACATAATCAATTCAATAGATGTAACCGTTAACTTTGTTGCTGCTAAGGTAATTCTTTTCGCAGTTGTCTCAAATTGTAAAAAATAATCTGAGACAACTGCTGCCTAATATAAAATTATATTCAAGCATACAAGATAATTCAGCGCGGATTTAACTGTTTAACTGTTTTTAATGGAGCAGCCTATATATTATTATGCGTTTGGATGTCTTTCTTCATTCTTCTTCGAAGATAATTGTCATAATTTGAGTTTCCTTTAGAATTGCCGATGTCAAACTTTATTCGATTGAGTATATTTTGGAATTCTCAGCAATACATCGACATTTTTCTAATGCCATTTCCTATCTATAAGATGGCCATTGAAATCATTGCCATTGCCATCCACATTACTTGATTCATATTTTTAATTGAATATTCTGTATATTGTTGAAAAATCTGACAGAGAAACTCATCTAAAATCAGTAAACACTTCTCTATACCTAAAATTTATCGTTCTTTATTAAATTAAATAGGAAGCTTATTAAAATTGATGCTGCTGAAGCTTTGGTCATTAAAAAAACATTTCGTAAAAATGTGAAGCTGTCTCAATTATCTCAAAATTCTATTAAAGAAACCAAACTTATCAAACATCATTTGTAGTGGAAATTGAAACTCTTTATGTTGGGGAATAAATTTATATTAAGGTTCTGCATTCTATAAAATTATTATTCTTCGCTTATGTTTCATTTCAAAACTTTCTCCCTAAATTGCTTAGGAACAGAACTATCTTACGTCAACGCGCGGTGACGTTGACGTTATATTAAGGTTTGTGGTCCTCAGAAACATTTGTTGTTTCGTAACAGTTAAAAAGGGCAACTAAAGTGTAGAAACACAGATATGAAAACTCTCAACAGCCAATACTGTTGCTAACGTTTAAGCAGAACAAGTATTAACAATCTGCTGTTTGAGTTGCGTCTTATCCCGCTTTCAAATCTATTTTACTTTGCTTTTATATTAGTTTATCTTTTACGAATTGTTTCCCTTTTTTTATATATCAAAGGAATGTGCTTCTCCTTGGAGAAATCTTCAAAAGATGGCGTATCAAAACGGAGAAGGTGAAGAAAACGTACCATTGCTATCATATGTTTTCAGCTATTTAAGTATTGAGAAGAATATTGAAGAGATACCATGGAGGAGGTTAATATAATATAATAAATTAATAATTTCTTCATGGCTGCGTCCAGAAATAATTAAAAATGTCTACCTCGTGATTTATTGCAGCAGTAAAAATACCTTGCGGTTCTTAACCTTATTATAATTTTGCTGTTCATTAAACACCCTTGTTTTCTTTCCTTTGATTCACGGCCTTAATAAACCACGAAGTACATAATTTTGACCATTATAATATATGAAGTGGAAGGAAAATAAAGGAGAAATTCATCGTCTTTGTTAATATTTATTGAAAAAATCTTAAAGAGGTAAAGCGATTTCAATTATTTCAGTTTATAGTACATCGTTATCATCTTGTTACAATATTTGTTTTTAAAGTTATGACGTAATTAAATGTTTTTTTTTAATGAAACTTACATTTTTACTGTAACACGTTGACTGTAACATATATGTTACAATTCAAAGAAATTAATAAAAACAATGTCAAAGTTCGAATATTAGAATAAAAGAAACTCAATTTATTGAACTTTAACAATAAAATTAGTTACAAAAATAAGCACCGAAAAACAAAATGTTACTATACAAGATGATCAAAATGACGAATCCGTACCCTTTGACAATACACAAAATTAATTTATTACATTTTGAAGAGTTTGAGGCGAAACTTCTCATGTCGAATTCTTTGCTTCAGATCTTCTAAATTGTATGGTTAACTTTTACACATTTCATTTTTTAAATACCCTCCGCAGAAAGAAGTTCAAAGACGGGGCCTAGGAGGCCATTCCATTGCACCTCTTCTTCCAATCCATCTTCCTAGTAGTACTTTGTCCAAATAGCGTCGAACGAATTTCTCCAGTTAAATTATTTGCGAAAAAGAATGAGCCTATGATTTGGTCACCAATAATTCCTGCCCATACTTTAACTTTCTGAGGATGAATTTCTTGCATCCAATGAGGATTTTCCCTATCTTAATATTTACAATTTTGTCTATTGGTCGTTCCGTTTAAACAAATGTTGCTGCATCCGAAAATAAAACACAATGGGAAAACATTAGATCGCGATTACAATTTTCATTCGTTCACAGAATTCACAAAATCACATTCTGCTAACTCGTAAACCAATTGTAACTTATATGGATGAAATTTTTAACATTTAAAAATAGTCAAGCCGAAATGTTTCTTACATTGTAATCCAAAGCAATGCTTCTACCAATTGAATGTGGATTATTTTTAATTTCTAAAAGCACATCAAGTTGTATATTTAATACCACCGGCCGTCTGCTTTTTGGGAGATTCTTTACCTTGCCGTAACGATAGATTAAGATATGGGCTGATTTGGATACTTATCTCTAAAAATTTGACAGACCTCTTGATGTGATAATTGTGCAATTTTTGTTGATAAAGTTCTTTGATAAAGTTGTTCTGTCTGATGAAGGGACAAAAATTACATCCCGAAACGTCACTAAGGCACTAAAATTGGAAAAAATAAAATAAAACCATATTCTGCGGAAAGAACCTTCCAACAGTATTTTCTTTCCTTTAATTTCCAATGCAAGGAATCATCAGCAAGCAACTGATTGTCTCCACAATTTTAAACACCTATATTAAACTAGACTAAAGACTATTAAACGTATTCAATAAAATGTTGACCATTCTTTTTAAATTGCAGGATGAAAGACAAAGACTGATGAGAAGAAATATTGTAAGATACGCAGTATTAGCATATGTAATAACTTTGCAAAGGGTTTCGTTGAGAGTGAAGAAGAGGTTTCCAACGTGGCAACATGTAGTAGATTCAGGTGAGTTAGCATTCTTTATCTTACTTTTTTTACTTACTGCAACGCAAAACTTAAATTAAATCTTGCGTAATTTTTTTCCGAGAAAACTGCATGTACATAAAGACTAGGTATTTATTTAATTAAATTCAGCGAAGCAAATCTAAAAATACATATTTAATTAGCATATTCGTAGCAAAAGGAGCAAAAATGTTGCTAATCATTAATCACTAATTCGGAAGTAATTGTAATTACTGATCAATGTCTAGAATTGCTTGTTTATAAGATTGGATAACAGCATGTTGTATTTCTACCAATGTAAGAATTAAAGAACATTTATACACACATACATTACCGATGATAAGTTTGATCGCACTATGTAAGGTTTCATCCTATAATAACATAAACTATGTTTATTTTATTATGTTTACGGGAAATTTATTGAAGAAACATAAACTTTGCTCATTAACGTAACGTGTTTTATTGAAAAAACAGCACGTTAAAAAAATAGACGCATATTGTTGTGATTTTTCATCAATTGGGAATCCTTTGAATTAATCGCTTCAAATACAGCTTCTATTGCATACCACACATGCTGCTTTGCCAGTTGACGATATTTTTCGAACCTCACAATCCGAGTGAACTCGCAGGAACTCAATAAGGTTGTAATTAAGGCTTTGTAGCAGTCACTCCGTCAAAGATAGGACTCCTTTAGAAGATTGTTCCTGGAACCAATTTTGAACCGTTTTTCCGATGTGTTTTAGGTCGTTAGTTTGCTGATAAATCAACCCTTACTCTATTAGTTTTCTAGGATTCACGAACAAACATCTTTTCTCAGTTTTTCGTCTATTCTAACTGTTTTCTCGGTCCTTCCGCCTCGGAAGCCGCCCTATACCACAATCCTTCTTCCCCCATGTTTCGCTGTTTTCGAAATATACTCTCCAGAGCCTAATTTATTTTTTTCTGTTTATGTATATAACTTGTTCGTGCTTTTCTTACTGTTATAGGCCCCTCGGACTAGCTTTTGTTAATTGAAGTTTTATTGTCTATACACTTACTAGCTGATGGCGTTATAAATAGAACTCTGCTGCAATTTGCGGTGCCGTAAAACGGCGATTTCTTAAGAATAGGATAATGTATTGCTCTTTTTTTCCGACCGTTGATTTGGGCCTTCCACTTTGCTTTCTGCTCTGAAGCCGATCAGTTTTAATTACCTTTCTCTTGCTATTTCTACTGCACAAACTCGTGTTTTATCGACCAGTGGGCAACACGAACGTATTTTTCTGAAACGAATAAACATGAGTGTGTCTAGTCCCTGCTAATTTCGGGAATTCACCTCGTTTCTGTAGGGTTAGTCATAAGTAGAGAGGACAAAGGCAGATTAAATTATTCCTTTTTTGCAGAGACTAGACAGACTCGTGTTTCGTCGACTCTCGGGGACACGGGTAGGCACCACGAATCCTTTCTGTTGAGGCGAATAGACACGAGTCTATTTAGTCGCTGCAAAAAGGAATAATTCCACCTGCCTTTGTCATTTCTAGTAGTAAGGCAAGCGAATGAATAAGTACCCCTCCGAAATTCTATTTCTTAACGCATTCATCCCTAACATTCACCATTAACAAATTACTATCTTATCGCCATCATAAAATTGAATATAAAAGTACATGAACTTCATTTTTAGATGGATTTTGTAGATTATTCTTATTATATTGAGTATATATAAATACCATTCTGAAAGTACAACTACCAGAGGTGTTGTATGTATATTGTATGTTACTTTTTAATGTATTAATCATCGTATTTCACGGAATCATTTCCAATGATTAGAGAAATAAGCATTTTCTTTCTTTTACAGGCATATGTACATTTTTTTTTAATTTCTTCGAGAAATCGAGCAGAAAATACTGATCTTGTAAAGTTATACATATTTTATTTGCTGTGTACATACATGAAGAATAAATGAGGTAGTGGCGCCTTGTACACGCGCTTTTTGTACCATTAGCATGTCTAGTTATCTTTATGTAAGACTTGAGTTTTGGAAATTTTCCAATTTCTGTTACAATGTAGCTTTCACTACTCATTATAAATGTTACTTGCACCATATCACTGTGCTATTATCTTTATTATGACAATAAAATATGGCTACACACGTAAATAATAATTAACGACTAATGTATAAGTTTATTTTTGCATTTGCATAAAGTTAGTTTGTATGTCGACAGCCACAAATGTGTCTGCGCAATTCGTTCCGCATGTACTTTATACAATGTTGTTGTTTTACTATCGCTTTTTTGTAGGTAAAAAAGTTAAATGTCACGTAGTTCTTTATTTCTGCAATTAGCAGGTTTGTTTATATAATCTGCTCCTCAAGTGATGAGGTTTTTAGATAAGCAAGATCTAGATACCGTTCTATTATATTGCTGAAAGGATAGGTGACAATTTCCTAAGAAACGCGGCGTCGCTTTGTTCTAAAATCTTAACATTTTCCGAAATTTGTAAATGATCTCTTTCTTAAATCTACATGCCGTGCACTTATCGAGATGAAGTGAAACTGAATTAAGAACTTCGTTACTGCTTTTGAAATAATGTCAAAAGTTAACCTTCATAAGGTATGTTTGGTAAACGTACCAGCTTTTAACCATTATTTGCACGACGCAAGCGTTTACTACATTTACATAACTATTCTCATATTTCAATTTGCATATTTACTGGTATAGTGATACTAAAGGTTCTAATTAATGAAAGTTTAGTGCTGATCGTTGTGTCTTGATCAGAAGCGGTAGGCTGTTTGGAAGTGCGACGACTGCGTATCGTTTTTCGAATATCTCGTTTGCTGAAATTGTTTTCTCAATTCTTGGGCGAGAGGGTTGTTCTGATATATCTCCGAGAAAAAGCTCATTTAACTAATGTGTTTATGACCGCCTATATTTGTGTGGATGATGGTGCGAAAGAACATCCAGATCGCGGTCCGTGTGGGTCGGCTTTCGATATACAGTGTGCCCTAGTTTAAGATGGTTAAAGGATCGGACATGGATTCACGTCCATGTAGCCAGATGACGAAGGTGTCATCCACGTATCTAAACCAACATTTCGGTTTCAAGTGGTATGATGGCAAGATTCGTTTATCGAACGCTGGCATGAAAATGTTAGCGACGACCGCGAGCAAAAGGAAACTCATGACAGCTCCAAAAACTTATTCGTACCATGGAATTGGGTAGGTTTGTCGTGGATCGACAAATCGATGATAATTTGTATGGTGTCATGAATATGTTTCTTCAACGAACAGTATCTTAAACGTTTTGCCTTGCTAGAGCGACGATTTGAATTGTATTCGATTAAGAATTTCTTGGAGTTTTCACCAATATATGGAAAATTTACTTTTATCAATTAGAATCAACAAGATCGTTACTGAAATCTTTGGCATGTTGGATTCATGCTAACAATTTCTTTTGAATTGTATTTTTAAAGAATCTGATGGAAAAACTATTCTAAAATATGTGGCTTTTTGATAAGTTAAATATTAGCTGTGCAGATAAGTTGCTTGCTAAAATGCATAGAGGGCTGCCAAGAAATAGTATAAAGTTTTGTTTTTTCCGAAGACGTCTGTAAAATTTAATGCTTAGTGTACGATGCTTTAACTGAGTCTGTTATATTTATCATTCATATCTACGTCGTTATTAGCTTGCTACGCGAAAAAATTCGTGTATCTTTTCGTGCTTGCTGCCCGAAAAGATAACGTAACACATAAGTTTTAGTGAATATCTCAAATGAAATAAAAATGTATATAGTGTATAGTGCAGAAATTTATTTCTGCACTATAAACAAACACTAATTTTAAGTGTAGGGAAGTGTTTATAAAAGAAATTCCTCTATCAGATCTAGAAAAATATACTGGAGCTCCATTAAAAACTAAAAAGCAAGAATTAAATATGTATATGAATATTAGTTGATATACGAAGATAACTAAGTATTGGCAAAAACTCCAAGAAATACTTGACCGATAAAATTTTACGTTTACGGCAGATCTCCGAATATTTTTTATTATGAAATTCTCTCTTTCTAGATTGCTCAGAGGAATTATCTTCCACTCACGCACTAGGCGGACAAACTGTATGTACGCATATACAAAAAAAAAAAACAACGTTTAATTCTGTATCCATATATACAATTAACATAAATGTAAACATCACTAAGTTAATTGGTGTGTTTTTTAATTGTACTTTGGATTCGAAAATGTTCTCGAGCAGGTTGCTATATGTACGAACATGCTAATAGCAGGTTTTAAAAAATGAGATTCAAACAATCCACCAGTGCATTACTGTTAAGGCGGTTATCTGGGGCGACGTTAGTATTAGTAGTAGCAATAAATGCTCTCTCTATCAATATCTCTTCTCAATCAAAATCGGAAAAGGAAAACTAAGTGAAAAGAGTGAAACATTACAAAATTTGTGAGTATCTCAAATAAATAAATTTACATGCTACACAGTTGAAAATGTTTAACACTATTTAACATTAAACTGACACTAAGATTTGCTCACGGCAGCGCGTTAAAAAATGATGATTATTTAGTATGAATTCTAGAGTAAATGTAACACTACTACACTACGTAGTGTGTATGTACTACAACTTTAAGTACATCGTATAATATAGTTTTATCTAAACTAGGTAGTTTATTTTATGCTACTGCTATGCTATTGCGTATAATTTTTTTTCTTCTGTTTTTAATACAAGTTTTTATTAATAACGCACATCAGTGATATGGGTCTGATAATGGTCAGTAGTCGACTTGTATCGTCCTATATGTTTTTATGATAAGATTAGTAACATATCGAAGCTAGTATGTAGTTGGTTCTGTAGCTTATATACCAAAACCCACGTCTTCATTTTCTTTCTTAGGTTTGTAATGGTATTTATAAGAACCACGCAAAGCATGTACAATGCGCTTCTAAAAATAATAAAAAGGAAAAGTTATTTTAGGCGTTATATAAGACGACTGGCAAGGACAACATCTGGAATAAAAAGAGTCGGTAACTATGATAACTTTATACAATTATCTCTGCATTTAAAATACAGATACGTTCATATCAAAATATAGCATGTAGTACATGCAAAATATACATACTAAAGTTATCAATTACCATGGTTGACCACAAACTTGTTTAACACTACAAATATTTCACTCAAACACGAGAGTCACACGACGAGATTTACCTACTGTGTATACATGTCTTTAAAAGTCACCTCGGAATTCTTTTTGAATCGATTAGTACATTTAAATCAAACTCAGTAATCAAGAAAGGAAGACCTCAACAAAAACCAATATTATTAAAAGTAGGAAAAGAACATGGCAAACGTCTTTCACCGCGTTTTTCGATTTGTTACTTACAGATTCTTTCGATTTGAGTACAATGTTTCTCGGGAAAATTCTACTTATTACCTTTTACGCACTGACTAACGTACACAGTTAAGAAAAAAAGAGAAAAAGATGCTCGAACAACTTTGTAAATCTGTTGAAACTCACTTTTCACTATTTCACTCGACTCAATTATGAAACGCGCTTTGTTGCTTGGCGAAACAAGTTTTCCAAAAATGATTCTACAAACTTCTAATAAAAGGTTGGTGGCTAGTTTAAGGTTACCTTTAATTATATAGATATCTTCTTTTTCCTGCTTCCTGAATCATTTCGCGATCGTCTAAACTGTTAACATACTGAAGTATTTTAATATCCTATGATTGATTAATAGAATATCAAAATACACGTTCCGAACCAGTTGTCTAATTTAGGCTTTATTATTATTATTAAATTTAAAATAATTGATTAAATCTAGTATTCGAAAAGTTTATGTTTCTAGAAGGATCATACTGTTAACCGAGTAAAACACTTATTTATAACTTAGTTAATTTCCGAGGGGCGGTTCTCATTTAAAATAAGTATATGACATTCGGTAAGGTAAGGTAAATAAGCCGACAGCAATTCCTAACATCGAAGTTGCTTTCCCATTACTCTATTATTAACAACGCAAGAAATAATATAATTTTTAAAGGTTTCTAAGACCAGTAAATAACTAACAGGTTTGCTTTCTTTAGAGAAAAATAGCTTTGACGCTATAGGTTATCGCTCCTACATTTTATATTCGGAGATTTTTAATTAGTTATACAATTAACTTTAAATGGACAGGGAAAAATACTACGTAAACAGGCATTTTTAATTGGTCAGACTTTTTGTTGTACTTAATCGGCATGAAATTGGAAAGAATTATATGATCGTTGTACTACTTGTTTTGCTTCAAGATATTATTGGAGATTTTAACACATTCTTGTAATTCTTACAATTCATTAGTTCTTGTACCTCATAAATACAACCGGACTATTTGGTTGAATTTAGTTCTTAAAGCACGCATATTTCGAGTACATTTAGTTGTTTATGGTGTGCATTTATTTATATTTTCTCATTTTAGGCGCATGTTTACGTATGGCAACTACTAGCTGTACTATATCAATTATAAAAACTTTAGAGCTAATTAACTACAAAATTTTAAATCTGGAAACAACTATTAAAGTAAGAATTTCAAGAGATTTATGGGTATACATTTTATTTATATTACATTGTATTGCATATCCATACGACTGAAAACAAAACCATAACCGGTTACCTGCATTTGTTTCTAATTACACTGAATTTACTATTCACGAGTATTTTAAAAACAAAATTAAATGATTCATAAGAAAACGTCAAAGTATGTGTTGTCATAATAAGTATGGATAGTTCTAAGGAATTATTAAGTACTTATATGCTCAACGTCAATTGTTGACGGTGTATTTTTTATTGGTTAATAACATTGCTTTTTGTAGTTAACTAGCTTGTTATACGTGAATTCGTGTAATGTATAATGTTGCATTAATTAAACGAAAATGAATACAATTATTTGTGTCAAACTATTACGATTGTTCCCGTCTAATTTTAGAAATCCTTGTCGCCAAAAATGTTGTTTTATCATTGGTTGTTTTACTTTGCGTGCATCACTTTTAAGTCGTGTTTATTTTGGGAAATATACGCCATGTTTTGATAATGGGTACAAATACGTCTCTTAACAAACTTGAAGAACTACGTTTCGACCGGTGAAAAATTGTTTGTTTCCGAAAATGTTTCTAGAAGCTCCTAAATGTTTCTGAAAGATTCTTTTTATCTTAGAAACAAATATTAATTGCTTCTACTTGTCATTGGTTTCCATACCGAGCATAAAAAAATAACTGTCGACAAATAGTTTCTGTATTTGTAGTGTGTAGTGTACCGTGTAGTGTAGCGTGTAGTGTATCGTGTAGTGTATCGTGTAGTGTATCGTTAGTGTATCGTGTAGTGTAGCGTGTAGTGTAGCGTGTAGTGTAGCGTGTAGTGTAACGTGTAGTGTAGCGTGTAGTGTAGCGTGTAATGTAGCGTGTAGTGTAGCGTGTAGTGTAGCGTGTAGTGTAGCGTGTAATGTAGCGTGTAGTGTAGCGTGTAGTGTAGTGTGTAGTGTAGTATGTAGTGTAGTATGTAGTGTAGTATGTAGTGTAGTGTAGTGTAGTGTAGTGTAGTGTAGTGTAGTGTAGTGTAGTGTAGTGTAGTGTAGTGTAGTGTAGTGTAGTGTAGTGTAGTGTAGCGTGTAGTGTGTAGTGTAGTATGTAGTGTAGTATGTAGTGTAGTACGTAGTGTAGTGTAGTGTAGTGTAGTGTAGTGTAGTGTAGTGTAGTGTAGTGTGTTGTGTGTGGTGTAGTGTGTAGTGTAGTGTGTAGTGTAGTGTGTAGTGTAGTGTAGTGTGTAGTGTAGTGTGTAGTGTAGTGTGTAGTGTAGTATGTAGTGTAGTGTATAGTGTAGTGTGTAATGTAGTGTGTAGTGTAACTATTTGTAGTACACTGCAAATTTGTAGTATAACAAATAGTTGGTGTAACTATTTGTTTCCATGGAAAACAAAAAGCTACTCCTGTAGAAACCAAACTTTAAAAATACACATTTCAATTCAAGCATAAGCTCGCATATCAAAAATCATAATAATGTCTTTCTTCCTCCTAAAGTATCTGTTGTTAGGAATGCTAATTGAAACAATATACAGCTTATCAAAAAAACATTTCATGGACAGATTGTAAGGCTCTACATATCTAAGTTACGAAACAATTCGTTACTATATATTAAGCCAAGATACACAAATGCCTTCTTATATTGCGCTGTTATCAAAATACGCTGGGAATCGCATTTAGTTTGCAACTGAATAGATGGAAGGTTATGTTATTTATCGTGTGCGTGTGTGTCTACATCACAACGCGAAATTTTCTCTGTAAATGCTAATAATTCTCCATTGCGTTAGTTATGAAAGAAATTTGAAGAATATTCCAAGATATAAGGGCAACATTGTTTTTCTTTACGTTACTTTAATAAAACTAAGTGTTGTTAAAAAAATCAACAAATCGGTGTTTTATAATGGAGCTACACCTCGGTTAATTTAAAGAAAAGATATTTTAAAAACCTCTTTTACACATTTCTAACGTTAGTTGGTAGTATGAACAAATTTGATATCAACAAAAGAAGTGTATTCGTGTATTGTTTGGAGCAGAGAGCACTAGTCAATACGTGACAATCAACTAGGCAAAGTAAAATGCTTTTCTTTTAATGATTTTGAATTAGACTTGTTCCACGTTTGAACAAAATACTTGTACTCAAACGCTATGAGTAAAGTGTACAAAAATTGTTTCCTTTTAGTAATAAGGCAAACTTTTAATGATTTAATACCATAGTACTAGAAAATGTGTAGTACCTACATACAGGAAATGTGAATGGAATACCATTGACGCTCTGACATGTCTGGTATTTAGACATTTTTATATTCACCGCGGACGCCTCTTGTAATTCGTGTTGACTTATGTCCGTACAATACGTGACGTGTCGGTCGCATGAATGAGGGAGGAAGTTAACAAACCAATTGTTGAAAATGGATACAGCATGTTACTGCATTGTCAGGAACGCTATTTGTGTTTTGTATTGTGTCGTTGTATGCGTATATATCATTCTTGTATAACACTATTGCAAAATATTGGTATATTTGCGCAATATACGTCGTAATTCAATTGGTTTCTATAATATCGTTAAATATACGACGCAGTTATTGTTTTCAAGGTATGAGACTCTCACTTCTAAACTAACAAAATTAAATACCGCTGGTACGGCATTTCAGGGTTATATATTTTTCTTTTGCTCCTGATATTTCAATATCACGACTTAAATGTTATATCGAGAGCATCAGAAAGGCATTTATAAGTGAATATTGATAAAATCGTTGTATTGGATGAACGAATTTTAAGAGTCGAATTCAATAATGTTAAAATAAAAACACGCAACCCCTCTTTGCTCCTTACATTTCAAATGTACTCTAGCACAAGTTTCGGCTTATCCCATAGCCTGCTAGAATTTTCCGCAAATATTACAACAAATATAACACAGTGTATTTGTATGTATCCTCTTATTGTTTGTATTTGAGAATTCAAATTATTGTTAAAAAAGACAGATACTGAGATGTTTTTAAAAAATTATGAATGAAATTGTAAAAAACTTCAAATCTAATTAATTAAATTAAAAATGTGTACACAATGAAAGTAACAACGAAGTAAAAACAACAAAGACAATGTATGAACAATTAAAGAAGCACTCGCTAAGTAGAAAAAACAAAAAATAAATTAATAAACAAGCTACACAAGTAACAACAGATCTTTGTTTTCTACCAGCAATCCTGCGAGTATTCTGGATTCTGGATATAATACTACTTTTCCAGCAGCATTGCTCAGATTCTCGTTAGCATTAAGCTGTCTTAATTGCTGTGGTAGATTGGTAAACAATTTGATACAGCAGTATGTTATGTGCAGGTGAACAGTCGAATTACATCTATCAATGTCGTACACGTGTTCTGTTCCACTGTCTTTATAATCGTTATAAAGAAGGAAACGTATTTACAGACAAAATAAGAACTTGGTCAATTAAATCATTTTCTTAGAAGTTAAACAATTAACAAGACAACAGACAACAGACAAGGTTTTTTGTTTAACAGAAGTTAAACAAAAAACAACAAGTAACAAAAAAAAAAGAAACAGATGTTGAATTTAGATTTGAAGTTAAATGAGTAGAAATTGAAATCGATAAAAGTCAACCTGTGAAAGTTGAAACTGATAAAACTTAAACGGTTGAAAATTCAACAGAGGTGAAAGAGGTTAAACGGAATTACAAATAATGAAAATAAAGAATGTGCAAAAGACTTGAAGGAGTCTTAAATTCGAGCCCTAAACAATTTCGGCAATTTAGAAATTATTAGATGAAACTTTTAAGATGTAGAAGTGAAAATAACTACTAATCTTAAATTTCCACAGTTTCAGATATATGAACCCTATGTTTCAGTAAGGTTTACTTGATCACACTTCTAAATTTCTGAACTGGAAAATTTGAATAGACTCTATAAAACCGGAGGATATCGAGGCACAAGATGCCTAGACGACAGTTAGATATAAAATCACAAATAAAATTCCCGTTGTCTTCAACCATTGTTTAATTATCTTGGCAATTGTTTTTATTCCATTGTCACCTTTGATAAGCTCCGCATTTAAAATATATTATTATCGAAATAGATGCCGGAACCAATGATTTTTGCTACAGCATTATGCAGGAAAGTATGTTGCATTGTTAAATTTTACAATTTCAATTTTATCAATTTCTCCTTTCACACTTTGTGTTTTATCGGCTACAAGCTCCGCACATTTTAATTTAATCCTAACATTTACAACAACCTTCAACGATATGAATTAATTTATACAGTCTTAACTTGACTGTGAGTATACTATAGATTGTTAAGATTTGTACACGGGAAAACCCCTGTCTTAGTAAAACCACTTAGTAACTAATTTATACTGAAACAAAATAGAAATTATGCTTTCCCTAGAAAGCATAATTTAATAATAATAATAATAAGTATGACTTTTTAGAACCAAAAGCAAATTTCTACTAAATACTTGGAAATATAATATACTAAATAGTATAATGACTCGATCTAAAAAAAATTACTTGACTATTTTAATATTCACAATTTACATTTAAAACAAAATAGCTTCTGAGAACACCTACGACATGAAGAAGTTAAGCTTTTGCTATCGTTCCCATCAAAATTTGCAGCAGCAAACGCATACATGATAGACATCAGTTCAACGGTTGGTGTTCGTTTTCCAGAATGTCGTTATGTGCAAATAAATGCATAATTATTTTACATTTAACAATTTTCCCAAAGGACGCAATGTTTCGAAGTTCGTCTAATTGGATTTTTAGGGTGGAGGCATAGTGCAGCGGTGGAAGTAGAGGTAAAGAGATGAGATAATACACATTACATATTAAAAAGTTCGCTAACACAAGCGATTTTTTTAATACGTGATGTTTATTGTCTCATTGCTTTGCTTTTAGTCTCGAAGATGTACTATGTTTTCCGCCTCTTCGTTCATCAAAATTTCTTCTTAGGATAAAAATGTCACGTACTAATAATAATAAAAAATTTTTACTTGCCGTAAAAATCTGTTGTTTCCACTGTAAGCATTTCATTATGGCTAGCACAAAACCCTAGCCTTAGGATAAGCATGCTACAGGTTTCTGTTTCTTAAATTGGCACGTATGTATTTAAAATTAATATAAAAATGCTTTGTTTTAAGTAGAATATGTATTTAGTTTGATACACATACGTATGTTTAAAATCGTCCGTTTATATCCAGCAAGCATGTATTTCGGGAATGGAAGGTATATTTTGTTGCAGTTTGAGCCATTACTGATTCTTTATGATGATTTAATTTGTAGCCTTAATTGATTTAATCAAAGTTAAAATCGCTCGTAGTGAAATCATTTATATTAAACTATATTTTCCTTAAAAGGTATAAATTAAAATTTATTGCATTCACTATTATAAGCTGTAATATGTAATGCGCATAATATGTATGTACATCGTTAAACTGTAATGTACTTGCCCTATTTCATAATGTAATTTTCTTTGTGTGCTCGTTTCTATTACGGAAAAGTTAAATACCAAACAAGTACTTTATGTAGAGAAATCTAGCCAGTTGACTTAGATTTACTTTTCTCCTTGCAATAAAAAGAAGAAAATTGTATAACACACCGATTGACCTTAAAATTTATATTAACTCAGAGCGTGGCAGTTGCCAGGTGGTTTACTGTAACATTACCTCATTCTATGTGTAGGTTTATTTGAGGAACTAACCAAATACGATTGCTAGGAATTGTATTTTACGTAAGTACATGCAGCCACGTATTGCTCTTTTAATACTCAAAAATAAAACAAATACTTCGTTAAAACTTCTTTAGAATTACGTTAATGTAATTACTTACTAAAAAAAGAACACAATAAAACAGGTTTTTTTTAGTTATCGATACAAACTCAACCAACTTTTTATCAAATCAGTGCAGTTTTATTAATGCATTATTTATTTAAATAAGAGAACGTCCAACTAGACAATATTTAATAACAAAAATAAAGCAATATTTAATAAATAAAATACATTTATTCAGGTTTGCTTCGGTTAAATCAATGTAAAAATAAACTAATGAAATGGTCAAAGTTCGTTTACGCTGAGAAAAATATCATAATTAGCATTATAATAAAGAATACGAGAATTTCTAATGGAATGTGCAACAACTCCGCAAATTAGCACTTTCAACAGCATACTTATTATTACCGATTTTACTAAATTAGTATAGATCACAATTTAACAGAATATTATCGCAGAATATACGAGATACGTATCGTAATGTTAAATATAACGTATTACAATAACCTGCTATTAAAGCAACGAAATATATTAATGTTCACTAATTAAGTATTATTTATAATATTCATCAGATATATTACTGATATTATTTAACAAATTCACAAGTATTCACAAGATAAACATACTTTCATACACTAAACTATAAGCGTTAAAAAAAAGATAACGTTTGGTAAGCCAAGCTGATGATGCACAGACACTGGTGTTGTGGGCTTTCTTAAATCTCCTCAGAAGAAATGACCAAGGCAGGTGAAATTATTATTTGCAGCTACTAAACAGATTCGTGCCCATTCGTCACGTAAAAAACGGTTCGTTGTTGCCTATTGGTTTCCCCGAGAGTCGGCAAAACACGAGTCGGTCTAGTCGCTCCAAAAAAAGTAATGATTTCACGTACCTGTGTCACCTCTACACTACAAGTCTATTAAACCCTGCTCGGGTAGATTTACTTTATTGCGATTATCACAACAGATACCATGAGAAAATTCGAGAAATATCTGCTGTCATAACCCAACTCGATAGATAATTACAAACGAAAAAAATTAAATAGTAAAGTATTCGTTTGTCTACATGCTAAATTTCGTAAAATCGATAAAACAAATCGCAAATTCGGTAATGGTAGATATAAGAAAGGAACTACTGAACTGCTATTGGAAATATTCGGAGGCGTATACATCTTTCACCTAAAAATTCAATTAGAAAGCTTTCATAAGAAACGTATATATTCTTAGAAAAGATCTCGAAACATATTCTTGTTGTACAAGAACTCAAGCCTATCGATCACATGTAAGGATCCAATACTGCAATTGATTTGAAAATCACATGAATGATAAATAACCTTGACAAATCCTTCTTCTCAGAAGAAGCTTAATTCAACTTTAATGGTTCCATTAACAAATAATACTAAACCATCCATATGTCATTATAACACGAAAACCTGAAAAGGTTGTTGCTTGAACATAGAGCGGGATTATTGGTCCATTAGTTCTTCATGAAACGCTAAACCCAGAAAAATATCCCAATGCTCCAAACCTTTTCTGACCAGTTGCATGATGACGAGCTAATAATAATAATATTTTAACAATCGTGTAGTAGATTATATTCCACGTTCTTCTGATCGAACTATTTTATTTTTCCATGCTTAAAAATTAGTGAACTTAAAAATACGTCACATAACAATTTACCGAAGCAATTAAAAATTAAACGACAAGTAAGTATTTATATTGAAACCGAAAAAGACCACTTCGAGCATTTAATATAACTGTTTGCGAACTTTCTTTTTTTTTTGCTAGTTCCATTATTGACTTGATTACCGCACTAACCATTTACGCCTTAAACAAAAATCTTTGTAGATTAATGACTTAATTTTGATATGATTTCAGCAAGATTTAACTCTCAGATGTATATTACTGTATATTGTCGGATACCTACTGTTTGTCCTTTTTAATAACGTACAAAGTACATAGTAATGACAAACGTCATACATATTCAAATGTCATCTAAAAAAAAAAGCAGTGACAAGAATGATACTAAAACAAAATATTAAATATAGGCAGCACTATCTACTTCAAACTTATGTTGCAGGACATGAGTTCGATGGTAAATATTCGACTAAACAGCAGAACATATCCTAAAATGTGTAACATGCAATACAAAAAACAAGAAATAAATATAATTTCATGGAGATATCAATGATACGTTACGCAACAAACCTCTGATTTTGATGAATGAATACAAACAATGCTTATAATTAGAGAGGACAAAGGCGGATGAAATTATTATTTTTTTCCGGAAACTAGACAGACTCGTGTTTTGTCGATTCTCGGGACCCTAGTAGGCAACCCGAATCCATTCTCATGAGGCGAATAGACACGAGTTTATCTAATCGCTGCGAGAAAGGAATAATTCAATCTGCCTTTGATATCTCTACTTGTAATAAATGATAGAATACACTGACGCTGAATTTAGTTTTTCTTAAGATAATAATATGAATTTTCCGGTCATAGTTTATTGTGATAGGTGAAACTATATCCATACACGGGCTATTCCAGGATTAAATAATTCTAGGTTTTTAATACTTTTATTTGAGTTTATTAACTAATATAGGTATATGTAAATAGTGTATTCAAATATGTTGCCTTTGGTGAATACAATTTACACAAATAATATGGTGAAGCAAAAGTCTTTTTTGGATTGGCAGTCTTTGGAATTATAAAACTGTCAAGAATAAAATCCAAATAGTTACCGTTATTAATGCTAGGTTAAATATTATCGTTGCAGGTGTGCTTCGTTAAGTTTTTGGGATCTTATTCACATCTTTTGCATTTTTTGTAGACTCAAAATGTCCAACACCAAAAAGAAATTTTAACAATCTCTCATGGTTATTGAAAATTAGGCAGAAGCGCTACTGATATCATTCAGATATATGCATAATTGACTGATAAGGTGTTATCTCAGATCGAACTGCGTAGAAGTGGTTCAGAAAATTCAAGAATTGTCAATAATTTTCAAGAGAAGCGACGTTCCGGAAGACCTTTTATTGACTAAGGGCTTAGTTGCTAAAGAATTGGCAGGCTAATTTCTAGTATGGAGCAATTGCCACAGGAACTTGACCCAGTGCGGTTAACAAATCATGTTAACAAGTCGCCAACTTCACAAACTGGTAAAAGTAAGCAGATGCAGGAAAGCGTCTCATAAATTGCCTGTGGATCAGATACAGGTGCAAGTCTGTAATCAACTTCTTATCAGTTCACAGTAGCTCCGTTTCTATCAACGTGTAATATGAAAAAATCAAAAATCAAACTTATAACAAACCTGCAGAATCTGTGGACAAGCACAAAAGTTTTGAAGCAAAGGCAATCCCGTGTGTTTAATTATTTGAAACAAAAACGTAGGCTTCCACGGCCAAAGTTAGTTGAAATTAAACGTATTCCAGCCTTAAACTCACCGTTGAATTACCTTGCTAACTGTTGCCTACCAATTTTCCCTCTCCTAAAGAAGCCCCATACGATTATGGGCGAAACGATGAATTTTTATTTTTAACAAAAATGACATGACACGGTCCAAACCCGGAACACATTTAGTTTGAATCTATTTCTTTGTCCGAAAAACATTTCCACTATTGCAGCAGCTTCCACTGCTTTGTAAGATAATTCGCCCGATTATATCATCCTTGTTGTAGAATGTTATAAAATTAGCACATTCCAAAATAACTTTCAATCAATGAATTGATTATTCAAATAGATTTTTTTTAGATCTACCACATGCTGGTTTCTATTGTTTTGGCATTCCGGCCACGTCCGCATTCTCCAATCGAAACCTACGTAGGCAATGACATATTATCAATCCAATAAATTAATGTTGACAGTTTCATTTTAATGTTAGGATTAGAAATTTTAGAACACTACGTAGAAATTTGAAACGACATAGTTCATTCAAACCATTCATTCATCCGTTTCGTATTGTGAGTAATTTAAATCAAACCTATTAACGAATGAATCTATTTAACGAAACATTTCGTTTATGGGAAAACTATATTCGACAACTTTTTTATATTTATAAATAGGTTTAATTGTAAAATTCAGTGAAATATTGATATTTATAAACACACAATTAATTCCCATAAATCTTTATCTACCACCTTCAATCTATTCTATGCTCCAAAATATATATATTTATAGAAACTTTCCTTGTACTCTTATGTAAATGCGATATTATGATGCAATTAAATACTAATATGTAATATAATATATAAACGATTAAATTACTAAATCCTGTATAATTAACTATATATTTACCTGGAACCAGGTGTGAATAATATTTTAGACGTAACTAATTATTCGTCAAATGTTCATGTTTCAACAATACGATATCGCATCACGCGTGAAAATGATCCCGTGGACCAGGTTTGCGGAACCAATTAAATTATTAAGGAAGTTGTATGTAACGTGCCAGGTTTAGTTCAAGGACAGGTACTTGTAAACTTGTGTAATTAAGAAACTAAGCTAACCAATGAGCAGAAAGTAGCTGTAGTTGGGGATTTTTCAAGGCACCTGCTAGCTTTATTACATTTACTTTCAGAGCATGCCCACGTGCTGGGAGCTTTTCTTTTGAGTAGTCCTCATACGAAAACACCCATAACCGCTCACTTTGCGTTATAAGCGTATATATAGTCAACAAATATTATCGGAAATATGAATATTACAATAGAGAAAAAATTATTTGCATACCACTTTTGCTAGTACAATTAATATTGGATTTATTGAACGATTATTAAAATAAACGCATATATGAAGCATATAACGGTGAAAAAAAGAAAAAAATACATACAAAAATAGAAAATTCTATTAAACATCTGGTGCAGAGTTTGACAGGTTGTATTGAATGCTGACGATTCTGTTCACTTTGTACGAAAGCGCTTGTAAATCCATTTCTTTGCGTCCGCATTCTCAAATGTAAAGATCAAACTCACGCTTACAATCGCTTAAAGCGTATAAGCGCCCAAACTGGACGCACCCTTTCTGAGCTACGATAGTAACACTCACGTATTAGAATAACACAAGATGCGGAATAAGGGAATCCGTGAATTTACATTGCAAATCATACGATCGAATCACACCACAGATTTTAGTTTTAATACACCCCGTTAATAGTCAATCATCCAAAACATAGTTCATTAAAAGTACAAGTATAGAACGTGTTCACCAAGAGCACGAGTATAATTTCTTCCCTGGGTAATTTAGAGAGAAAATCTCTTTAAAAAATAGCGATATAGCGCCTTAAACGTTAAAACGATGATTCAAATTTTATTTGATTGAGTACACTCTTATGAATGGTTATTATTTTTTAATTAATTCTTGGTCATTTGTTCTGCTTATTTTGTAAAATTGAATACGGTGGTCAAGCTTGCGGGAGAAACATACAGGAGGACACAAAAATAAAAAAAAAGACATGGAACACGAAAATATGAATTATACTTTTAAAACTAAGAAAAATTGTTAATATACAAGATCTAATTATATCCATAGTTATTATTATCAAATTATCTCTTTACTTTTATGGAAGAATTATTTCTTTGGCTTTCTTTAAACTCAGCGAGCTTTTTATTAGATCACGATTAAGTTTCTTTAATAACTAGAGATGACTATGGCAGATGAAATTATTACTTTTCTTCAGTGATTTTGGTTTCTCAAACACGAGACAAAACACGAGTCTGTTTAGTGGCTGTAAAAAAGTAATAATTCATTTCCTTTCTCATCTCTATTAATATTATAAAATATAATCTAATAAGAAGACTAAGATATTTCCACAATTTTACTGATGAAATTAAATTTAACGAATGCAATTCGTTATTTGAATTCAGTATTTACTTAGCACTGCCGTAAATGCTGTAATACATATCCTACATCCTCATCGATCCTGCAAGAGAAATTTAGACGGAATTTACAAGAGAAAAAAAAGAGGAATATGCTTTCTATTCTGATTCGTATGCTTAATTACAAAAAAAAAACTTACTTTTATCGTCTGGTCGTGAAAATATTAGCAGTACACTAAGAATAAAGATTTGAAAAGATCTTTTTGGTAATTACCAAATAAAACAAACACTTTAAGAACATCCAATACTAAGGTCTACAACGAATTTAAGTATACGCAAAACAACAAATCTAATTTCAAAAATAACGATCCGGCAGATAACGTCCGTTATCCTTGAATCTGTGTGCATTAAATCATGTATTGTATATTTACTCGTATCAGATGATTAATACCCTGGACAAAAAATATTTCAATAATTCAATGCATACACTTTCGGGCTGCAGCTAGATGTGGTTTGCATTTCTGTACATAATACTTTATTCATAGTATGCGATAAGACGAGATTTCAATTCATTCGATTAGCATAATCATATGAGTGTTAATAAGCCTACAAAGCATGCGTATGATTTCATTCAGAAGATATGTAGACGGAGGGGATACTTACAAATCAATGCCGCAATATAACATGTATTTCTTTCTGAGTAAACATCTGATTAGAAATGCAAACAATTTCTTCTGAAGTATTTTACTTATTGTAACGGTACAAATGTTTGCATATGTTAAAAATTCATTGGTCATGTATGTAGGTAACGAAACAGATCAGAAGATGCCTAGAAACAAAAAAAATAATGCCAAACCAGCTTCCTTATGGTATTGATGGAATCATTTAGGGTGAATCCAATCCAACGAAAGAAAAAATACGCTACCCATGGACATGTTTCTATTTTTCCAGCGTTATCAGCATGCTTCCGAGAGTATTTTAACGCTACCTGGCATTGCTGTCGTCTCAAAGTTAACGCCACAACATTTCGAACCAACGAACTAGACATTTTTTAGCGCTCATTAGTGCAAAGAGACACATGACGGCCATTTTGAAAACAACAACCATGATGTATATAACAACATACACCAGATAATACCTATAAACAATAATAAAAAAAAGTTAAAGTAGCTAGTAGATAGAGTACTTTTTCTCACTCTTGTTTTTTGCGCGTAATGGTATTTCTTGTACTTGTGAATTTAGCTGTAAACACATTAATTACCTTTGCTCCTACCTTTGTATTTAATGTTATTCAAAAATTGTTATTCCAAAAATAGAATAATGAATAAATACGTATTCCGTATATACTGCATATTATATATTACGTGAGTATTAATTGTGATGGATATATGGTATGGCATATATGGTATTAAGATGTTCATTTTGTGCAAAAAATTAAATTGTAAAAAAATCCACTATAGCGAATTTGAGGCATGTTTTGGAGAAATGTCAATTACTTGATGTTTACTATGCGTACGTTGAATGGTAGTTGTGCTGTGAAATAAGCATATGGAACAACTTCATGCACTTGCTAAGAACGTTTTCATTTCTCAGAAGTGGACGATGAATGAATTATTGAGTTAGTGACGCACACTGCTGTATATCATTATTTATGAAATATAAAATTTTACCTATTTATATTAACATAGAAAAGAAGAAAGACAGAAACAAATGGGTCTAGATATATTTAACAAAGTGCCATTGAATTCGCGACATTCGAGAAATTTTAAAGTTAAAATTAAACTTACGAGCTTTTTGCTTCAAAAGTGCTACACTATACATATAAACATTGTTGCCTTCAGCAAGTATTCTTTGTTATTTGTTTCCCTAAAAATAACAATAAAATTATTATTATTCAAATTGGATACTGAATTGTACTTTAGAAAGTAGACTTCAGGCGATGAAGATGAAGTATAATAAGGAGAGTAAAAAAGCTTAACAAGAAAAGATTAAATTAAATTAATTAAAGGCGATTTAAATATAGAGCATCTAAAAGAGGTAATTGACAAACAGCAGCTCAATGACGGTCTACTCTAATAGAAAAGGAAAGACTTGTGACGACTATATGGCAGGCAAGACCAATGACGAAAAGAATGGGAAACCCAAGAAAACGTGAAATAGTGTAGTAGAGGATAAGACCCTGGAGCAAGCAAGTTGACAAAGGACAGAAAAGAGTGGAGAAAATGTGTAAATATAAATGCAGGTAGCTTTACCTAAGTCGCATTAAATGTCGCCTAATTTCAATAATGTATTTTTTTTGCATTTGCTATATTTGAGTAAATAAGATTAATTTGGATCATTTATATTATACACGTCAATAAAATTGTAAAGTTGCTTTATTTCTAGCGATTAATGTTATCCGTATATCATCTTCTTGTTGTAATTGTTTTAATCAATTACGAAAATATATTAAAATGCACAAATATTTTCGTTTATTATTACAGGGGGTTCGATTATTCTCTTCACTAATTATCTCCAATTTAATATTACGTTAAAGCTAGGAAGGTCTTATTTATCTGGTATTGGTTCCGCGATTGGTAGCAAACTGCCTACTTTATGAAATTTAAGTCCAATCTACCAACTATTGATTTGCAGTTACTGATGAAATATGCATTCCATCACGTTACACCTACAGTAAAGGTACACATTTTTTGGAAAGACATGAACGCAAAAGAAGCGATGCGTAGGAACTTATTCGAAATTATCAAAGTAACGCTCTATATGGCAACTATATCTTGACATGATGTAACAGAAGAACTATCCAAAGCTGCTTTGTACATTTGTTATAGATTTATTTAGGGTATTATGTGCTAGTAGAAATATTAAACCTGAACGATCTATTCTTGTTACTATTACTAATTACACTGGCCAACGAATTTCAACTTTTGATTTTGCCGCAAAATAATTTATACTAATTTGAATAGAAAACATATAAACATTTATTTTAATAAAAGGTAGAAGGTTAAGTTAGCTCAATTTGTTTTTAATATTTCAATGAAAAGGTCTTCCAGATTAGATCATAATTCAATGTATATTTCAAATTATTATAATTAGAAAAGCGAAGTAATACTGCTCCGTCTCTTATAAACAATATCTACAGCATCTCTCCTTAACATCCAACAGTAATCTGCTAACATAACAGGATTCCGTTTCCCTGATATCGTTTTTCCATTCCCATGATGTCTTGGTGGAAGCGCTCACCGTGTCAGTCCAAGTGAGAATGTAGAATGCGCACTTTAAGAGACATATTACAGCCAGCAGCGTGAAATGCTTGTAACATATCCATTACTAAAGTTTTATAGTGGTCCGCTTTTTGTTTTCCAAGAAATTCGTGAAAACTTGTACCATGGAGAGCCAAGCTGTTTTTCCTTCACTGTTAATTTGGTTTCAAAGATTTCATCATTTACTATTTCTAGTATCTGAGGTCCAACAAAAATACCTTCTTTCAGTTTCCCTTGTGTTAATTTTGGAAACTTTTTACGAAGGTATTTAAAATCTTCACCTTCGAGATCCAGTGCTTTTACAAAGTTTTTCATGAGCTCAAGTTTCGCGTGAAGAGGTAGTATTATGATCTTTTCTTTTCCACTAGAGGCTGATGTTTTTCCCTGTCACGACTGCCCCAAAGACATAAAAAGCAACAATATTTAGTGTAACCAGATTGCATACCCAAAATAATTGCAATTACTTTAAAACATGCACAAATATTCCAGGAATAGTCTTTGTACTTTATCTTTTCTAATAAAATTTTCAGATTTTCGTAAGTCTTACATAAAAACAGTATGACCTATCGGAATAGAAGGATAATGGTTTCCATTACGCAGCAAAACTGCTTTCACCATCAGATTCCACTACGAAAAATGTACATTGTCATTTAAAATTTTTTGGATGACATCATAACTAAAAAAACAAATGAAAATCGGAAGGTAAATCGCACGTATTAATGCGTATTTCTAAAAACTAAAAACGACGTATTTCAGCGTTTTCATAAAAACGCTTTTCTAATTTTCCATACTTTAATTCCACACTGTATATACAGTACACGTACACCACAAAAGCATCCCCTTTTATTCCATAGTGGGTATTTCAACTTGCTAACCACTTAGTAATTGTTGTGAAACATGTATCTTTCGAAACGCAAGTATGTAGATATAAATTAATGATGTTGATGTGGAATGACGTCCAGTATTTCAGTTTAAATAAACCATCCTAATTTAATTATATTTTATTCATCTCAAATAAACATGTTATATAATAGCACTATGCACTGCTTACATCAAAAGATAGCAATGCGCGGATATTGGATGGTTGATTTCCTAATCACGTAACAGGCAAGAAATTCGAAAATTTTAAAATCATATCTCACAAAATTAATTCCTGTCATCCTCCATGCTTGCTTACAAATGCCAAAATGCATGCTTTTATTTTATTGAATATACTGTAATAGTACTCTGTCGTAAGATTGATTGCCAATTTGCGAGTAAAAGTAAGCGGAACCTAAATCTTTCATGAAACCAGAAAATGTGCAAGATTTAAGTGTTTTACTTTGAATTTAAATTTGCAAATGACGCAAGCTTCAAATAAATTAGACATAGCAGATTCCATAGGAACAAAATAGATATAATATTGTTGTTGAATTCCTGGTTTCGATTGTAGTCGATAATCGATAGTAAGTAACTACATATTTTTGTAGCTTTCATAATTGTTATTAAGCAAACATCCGACAGCGATCCGTAAATTAATAGCTTCTTAATTTGAGTACGTAAAGTTGAAATATTAATAATTACTACTTTCCTATCTTTATCCTCTTTCCTAATATCTTAGTCTATCATTATGTTTATTGGAAAGCCTCGCCCATTACTTAGATATCTACGTAGGTATTTTTTAAAAAGCAGCTCATAAATTCTCGATCATTACAAATGTTTCATCAGACTCAGGGACAGGTAAATCCTCTTAAACAAATGATTTTTTCCTTGTAACATAGCCTCGTTCTATAAGCTAGATATTTTTATTTTGTTTGAAATATGGAGGAATTTCACAAACTGGGTCAAATTTATAAAACATCTACCTTTTTGTATTTTGTTTATTAGTAACTTAAAGATTATGATTTGCGATATTATGATACATGAAAGTAAAATTGTAATAAATTGTAGATGGTGAAATAAATGTCGAAATTCTAAATGGACGGACGCTCATTTTAGATAGTTGTTGGGGCGTTCCAAGCAGTTTAAACAAGGAGCTGAATCATACGTAGGGCTACTTGGCGGTTTAACAAAGTTTATTTATTTTCCAAACGAAGATAAAACTATAGTTTGATGTAAATGTAATTATGTAGTGAGGCCCTAAGGTATCCTCGCCTCATATTAATCTCCGAACAACACGCTATCCTTTTTAGAAAAAAATATGTATATTTTTATCTTTTGCCAATTAACTTTTGGCTCATTACATTAATTACATTTCCGGTGTTATCAGAAATAATGGCTTTTTATTTTAAATGGAACACGTTTTTTTTCACATTTTTATTAACGCAATCGAATGTCCAATCAAAAAACATATGTTATACTTATATAGATTAAGCAATGTTACGATATGCAGCAATAAAGGTTTTAGGCAATCTACTTTTGTTTTTTCAAGTACTTAATTAATACTCGGTGAATTTGCAGTAATTAACATAAAGTGGAATATATGAATACCTTCCTTGTACAAACGGCAAATTTGAACAGTGAATTAAATAAATCAGGATAAAGTATACAGAACGAACTGCTTTAACAGAAGGTGCATATCCAAGGCAGATAAAGTGAAATTTACTACTCGTATATACGAAATGATGGAGAACTTGATAAAGCTAGAACGACTGAAACTAAGTGTATACCAACAATTATGTATGCAAATGAAGCGTGGACAATTCGAAGACTTGATAATGAGAAGCTTGTGAGATAGGAGAGAAGAATGATTAAAAGCATATGTGGAGGAGCAATAATAGAAGACAAGTTGAGCAGGAAAACCAGCTTCCATGAAACCATAAAGCTTAAAGTAACGAGCAGATGTTGAAGCATCGAAACCTAAAAATCATCGTGCAAAGAGAGCCAATCGAAGAGAAGAGAAAAGAAAGGCTGTGAAACTCTTGGAGACAAGGTGAAGGACCGTAAAAAATTGTCGAGAATTGCGTTTGTTTATTGTGCTACACAAAAATGCTGAAACGTAAAAGCTTAAAAGTTACTTAAAAAAAATCGCTTTCTGTATTTGAATATGTTCGTATTTGCTCTGTGGCACTGGAAATAGCGTGCTTATAGTTAACTAAATGTTCGCATTTGATTTGTATTACATGTATCTTTATAAGCATAGATAGTTATTTGTCGTAGGAATCTTGAACAACTGGTTTATTGAGCTAATACCAAAGAAAAAATTTAAAATTGTATCTTCATTGCTTTTTAAAATGTATATGTATTAGTCGCATGACCTCATATGGTACTGCCGAATACTACGTGTTTCGTTCTTTAATTTTCTATAAAATACGTATTTTAAAATTTAGCTTTCTTTCTAGGTCTCATGTTGGAAAGTGAAAGGAAAATCTTCGAACTCATGGATGGAAAAACGCCAATGTCAAAGTATTGGATGCCCTTAGTATGGGCGACTAACATAATAAATAGAGCGCGAAAGGAGTCACTTATAACTAGTGACCACATAGTACAAACCTTACTAACAGAACTTTCGGATATTAGGAGGAGGCTAGGAGCACTTATCGGTTACGACACCGTCTGCGTGCCACTAGTTTACACACAGGTGAGTTAATTGTTCTACTTTTTACGCAATATAGCTTTATTTGTGCTTATACGGAAAACGAATTCAAAATGCGGCCTTACGTAATTATCATCAAAAGTGCGCACTGTTTCGCCTGGTATGTTTAGAAACTGCTAGCGAAATACTTCAACTAGAAAATGATGAAATCGCTAATAATTTAAAATTATGTGCCATGTCTTCGCAATAAAGTTTAAGAAAGAGCTGTTAAAAGAAAATCATAGCCAATTCTCGTTTTATAGATCTGTCGTGTGTTAACTAGAAGCATCTTCAGGTCATTGACTGTATATTGGTTTAATTTCTATAATTCTGCCTTAATTATAGTATAGTTATGTAGTAAATACATTAATGCACCTGTATTTAATTATTTAATAAGAAGAGATTTTGAAATAAGTACTTGTGTGTGTACTGAACTTAATTCGTATCAAGAACAAAACAACAAGGGTCACGGTGCTAGGGAATTACAACGAAAATAAGTCTAATTATAAACGATATCCCAAATTTCTGGAATTGTAAGATTTTCAGATGACATAATAGACGTTATAAACTTTCTTCAAAAAATATTTCTATATATTCAGGCTGATCGAAAAGTAGCGAACCGGGTAATTTTAAATTGAACGCTCTATCTTATTACATTTTCAATTTTACCATCTACCAATAAATCAATGTAATGGGTTTCATTTGTGTATTTCCAACAGATTTCGAGATATTAGTGATTTTGCTCTCCAGTCCAGATTTATCTATTTTTTTTCAAGGAATTCTAAGTACAAGTCATTCTAGGGTAAATTTTTACCAAACAAAATTGCATATTTATCTCTGTTCCATCGTACTATTATACTATTGATTATTAATAAACACTAAACTTTGGCACATTCAAACACGAAAAATATAGCAATTTATACAATTTATTTTTCTGTAATGATGCATGCCTCACATCGAGTAAAAGAGACACTTGCACATAAAGGAGAATCCTGCGTTTACACATTGCATCCGAGTGGTTTCTGATGTTACTACCGCTTGAACAATTAGTTCAAAATGTTGAATCATTAGTTAAGCAGCAACAATATCAATATGTTTTGCTTACTGGTGTCATGGTAACCAAACAATACTAACATCTCGCAGTATATCTTTTGCTTTCAGTGTTAGATTCTACGAAAGCTTTAGAAATATATAGGGTGGCTAAAAAAGACTACATAGTGTTATATAAACAAATTATCTTCATGATATCTGATTCGAAGATTATGGACAAAATTATAAATATCTTGAAATATGTTAGAAATAGAATGATGAAATCCACACCATGTAGGTTTACTTCTAGATGAAGAAACCAGATACGTAATGATGTACGGAAAATGTTGACCTCCTAGTCCTTACATAATAAGCACAATTTTATAATTCCATAAGATTGGTATAGCCTGTATTTAAGTATTATCTAGAATTATAACGATTTTACCAAAATATCATGTAGCAGCGGACGTACGTTAATTTTAAAAAGACTGTATGAATATTAAATATAGTACTATAAAAAGATTCAATCACTACTATTTATAGAGTTATTACATATATATTTTTTATATAAACCAATAGGTACTTTCCTTGCTTAAATGTTACCCAGATTTTTTGAGAATATTTGATTCACGCCAATATTTGTTGTTTCAATTTGCATCATTCGCATAACTTGGTATGTAGTTACTCGGTGATATCATTTCTTCAGAAAAATCTGACACTCATTTTAGCACAAAGGACTTTGAGGGAAACAAATATTTAGATTTATTCTTAAAAACGACTCCTTACAACTTATATATTGCATCAACTTTATTAGATGTAAAATATTAATGAATCTATTTTCTACGGATGTGTTTTCCTTTGTTTGTTAACAATAAGTTACTACTAATTAGTCAATATTTATTAATTGATAAATATGCAATCACATATGATAGGAAAGTTAATTTTCGTATAATAGTTCTAAAAAAAATATATTTACACTATGCATAGTTCGGAAATAACTTTTATATAAGCAGAAATCAGATATTAACAAAAGGTGGGTAACAGCTTAATAAGAGCTTGTATAACCTTAACAGTTACAAGGGTTTCCCAATATACATTGTGCTATAATATTTTAATTAAATATTAATATTAAAAGTTAACTAGGTAATTCCTTAGTTCCAAATTCATCGATGAATAATGTGTAACTCAATATGTGGAAGGACACGCTTTCAATAGCTGCTAGGATGTAAAAGTATGAGGACACTGTAACTATGCTTCGGCAACTTTAGACAGAGTTACAAAGTTACGGTTTAGTAATCTGTGAAGTATATTTTTTCTCACACTTCTACCATCCTTCCCATTTTCAAGAAATATAAAGAATTGGAGCATATCGTACTTTTAGCGTTATTAGATTTCTCCATGACGTAATAAACAATAAACCAAACAACGGACAAATATTGCATGAAGTTAATCAAATTCCACACTAAATAGGATAGAGACAAGTAAGTTGCCGTACAGATGCTGTTATTTATCTTTTTTTTTCATCCGCGGCTATGTACATCTGAAGCATAGTATCTGACAAAATTGAACAATCTCATTCTCACATCATTCGGTCACCGGTTGATGATGGACCATTCGTGTCCTCGAAACGGCCGTCTCGGATTAATTACACCGGCCAACACATTTCAACTTTTGATTTTGCCATAAAATAATTTATACTAATTTCAATAGAAAACGTATAAACATTTATTTTAATAAAAGGTAGAAGGTCAAGTCAGCTCGATTTTTTTTAATAGTTCAATGAAAAGGTTTTTTAGATTAAATCATAATTTAATGTATATTTCAAATTATTATAATTAGAAATGTGAAGTAATACTGCTCCGTCTCTTATAAACAATATCTACAGCATCTCTTCTTAACATCCAACAGTAATCTGCTAACATAACAGCATTCCATTTCCCCTGATACCGTTTTTCCGTTTCCATGATGTCTTGGTGGAAGCGCTTACCCTGTTCATCGCTAAAGTCGTCCATATTTACCGGACAAAAATCCAAGTAAGAATGTAGAATGTGCACTTTAAGGGACATATTACAGCCAGCAGCGTGAAATGCTCGTAACATATCCATTACTAAAGTTTTATAGTTGTCAGCTTTTTTGTTTCCCAAGAAATTCATGAAAACTTGTACCATGGAGAGCCAAGCTGTTGTTTCCTTCGCTGTTAATTTGGTTTCAAAGATTTCATCATTTACTATTTCTCGTATCTGAGATCCAACAAAAACACCATATTTCAGTTTCCCTTGTGTTAATTGTAGAAACTTTTCACGAAGATATTTAAAACCTTCACCTTCGAGATCCAGTACTTTTACAAAGTTTTTCATGAGCCCAAGTTTCACGTGAAGAGGTAGTATTATGATCTTTTCTTTTCTACTAGAGGCTGATGTTGCACATTGTCTTTTCCTGGTATAAACTGTTGTCGTAGTGACCACTCTTGCTTGTGGTAATGATTTTCCCTGTCACGACTATCCCAAAGACAATAATTGCAATTACTTTAAAATCTGCACAAATATTCCAGAAATAGTCTTTGTACTTTATCTTTTCTAATAAAATTTTCAGATTTTCGTAAGTTTCTTTCATAGAAACAGCATGACCTACCGGAATAGAAGGATAATGCAACAATAATGCCATTATGCAACAAAACTGCTTTTAGGCTGGTCTTTAATTAGTCTATGAATAATCTCCAAGAACTGGGATCATGATGTATTCCAAAAGCTTCAGAAAGTTTATAAACAGTATTGCAGTATACCCGATTACCGGCCATACTATAAAGGCATTTTCTCCGTAACCAGAGCTAAGCCATAATATAATATAAGATGATAATATAACATGAAATTCGTTAAGAAACAAAATTTGAATGGTAATTTTTTGTTTTTTCTCCTACAACACATATTATTCATTTTTTTTTAGTTCTTATTCTTTTTCTTACGTCATACACGGCAATTTTTTACTCTTCGGCTTCATAAATCGTTAACACATTGTCTCAGGCATATATGCACCTCACAATTGAGTTGTGAGTAAGTGAAACTTACTCAAAACTCCATCTATCGCTCAAAACTTTGTAATTGTGTTTTCTCGACTGTTTTCAAACACATTTCCAATATTTTATGAGTTAACGGATTATGTATAAAATAAACTATATACATATATTTAATCGGAAGATTCATTTCTTGTTGGCTTTCGTTTTAAATAGAACTTTGAATATGTTTATAAAGTGTTACATATTAAAAAAATAAAAGCATAGAATAATTATTCTGTGGTTTAATTTAAAAAAAGTTTTAAGAGCATACAGAGAGAAAAATTTAGGAAATTTTACTACCATTTTAAGTATTTATACTACACATACGGACAAGCACAATTTGCAGCAAGGTTTGCTATCAAATTGTAGCACTCATTTCGCAGTAATAATTCTTACAGTTTGTATGAAACATCTAAATGAATAGTTAGCTTTTGCAGTACAACGTTGTAAGTTAAATTACTATTTACTGTAGTAAAATTTTAGGCTAATTTGTGTGATTTATTCACATCATGATGAGCATAAATAACCTCGTCTTGTAGTAAAATTTATTCCACTTATTATTTTACATTAATATTTTTTTGTAACGAGTTTATACTACACCGTTAATAAGTTAATAAGAATAAGTTTTAACTATATACTAGCAAAATATATCATACAATAGCTAGAAAGAGTAACTAGAAATATTAATGCTAAAGTAACTTCCTTATGGTATTGATGGAATTATTCATGGCATAGTACCATGAAATGCATAACTACTATAGCCCTTGCAAATACACTACGAAAATTAATCTTATTTAAATTATAAATTCCAATTGGCACTATAAAGATATCAAACGTATCAATCCATTAGCTACATATTCCTGGCTTTATTTCAAATATAGATACTTAAAGATACGTCGTCCCAAATACTTCACCAATATTCACCGAATATTGTACTACACAGGGTGTTAGGTAAATATGCGGCAAAAATTCAAGGAGTTATTCCTTAGCCTATTCTAAGAATATTTTGTCCTGATGATTTCTGAAAAAAAAAAAAACTCTTTCTAAGATACAGAGCGAACAAAATCAACATTTTATTATCAAAACGTATATGTAAAGTTGCTTAATCTACAATAAATGTTCGAAATGACTTCCTTCAGCCTGGATACAAGCATTCAATCTTCTCGTCATGAAGGGCTGAACTTTTTCAAACACACGAGAGATCGAGCAGGCCATACGTGTGACCCACCTCGACCAATCCAGCAATCTCCGTATGTTGCTGTTAAAAAATCACGAGCGACCAAACTGAAATGTGGTAGTGTACCATCATGCATAAACCACATTGCAACTCTCGTCGCCAATGGTACATCCTGCAGAAACTCGGGCAGTGTTTCTTCCAAAAAGTTGCGATACATCTCGCCAGTAAGTTTAGCTGGTAGAAATACCGGTCTAATTAGATAGTCGCCCACAATTCCAACCCAAACATTCAAGGAGAACTGATGTTGAAATCGAACTTTACATGCCTCATGCGGATTTTTATCTCGGCGTTCGTACACATGGTAGCTTCATTAACTATTAAAGACTCGTCAAAGAGCCAAATGTCAGTCAATGCAAACGACTGCGACCGATACAGGTGACGATCATTGAAACGTATTCAAAGGAAATCTACTTGTACGTTAGTAGACAAACAGCCGTTCCAAGTTATCGTCAATAATTTGTATTTAATAATTTTAATTTGTACTTAATAAACTCATTAATTTTTTCTACTTGATAAATTCATTGGCATACGCCATACTTTTATTTGCATTAATGATTTCAACAAATATCGAATATGGTTGTCGCAAATTTTGTTCTCCCTGTATCTTCTAAACAAAGGGTTCTCTCAGAAATCATCATAGGGCAAAATATTCTTAGAATATGCCAAGGAATAACCACTTGTTTACCTAACACACACAAAGAATTTTACAATTGCCTGATATATTAATGTTTAGCCCGGTGTTTCACATTTAGTACTTTTTAATAAAAAAATCTAGTTACAGTTTGAGATAATGATAAAGTGTGTGTTATGTTTTAAAACAACATACTATTAATTTTTGCTACTTCCCAATGTTTTCAAAATTCAACAAATATATATTATTAATTCGACTATTAAACTACTATTAAAGTCTACTTGTTTGTATTACTTATTCCTACAAAATCGGATTTTTCTCAGTACCAGTACTCCAAAGACCTCTCAGTTTACGGTCTGTTATTCTGCCAGAAAGTAATGAATTACGGCATTCAAATGTGTTTTGGTATCACTCATAGCTATCAAACACTCCGAAGTGGATATACGTATGTGTATAATTCTCACGACTCTACTTTACTACTAAACTCTTACGCAACTTCGAGTGCGATGTTTCTCGTCCTTTTCGGATCAAACTCGTTAACTCGCCCACTTCAAATTTTAACTGTTAAGACTTTAAAATTGCACGAAAAAATATAGATTAGATTTAGGTTAATTTTTGATTTTAATATTCAGTACCTTATAATAAAGAAAATGCAGGTTAAGTCTAGGTTAGGCATTAGTAGGATACGAATAAATACATTTAAAAGCAACAAAAGTAAAATAACTATACATAAAAACAATGTCGAGGAACAATGATTAAGGTAATGCTAATGCAGCTCATATTATTGATGAAGAAACTCCAGCAAAAACAATGTGAAAGAAGAAAGACATCACTCTTTCTGGCTACCGGGCCATTAATCATCAGTATAATAGTATTAAAAGTCCAACAATTGACAAATGAGAATTCTTGGTATTCTAATATAATTAGATTATCTGAAAAGATAATCGCCGCCTGACTGTGGTGTAATGGTTAGCGCACTCGTCCGCCAAGGGAATGGTATGAGGTCCAATTCCTTACCGTGACGATATTTCTTCATGTCTTCGTCTTCCATATTTAACTACATTGGAAATTAAGCATTTTCATGATTTACCGTCGGAACAGAAAATACATCAATTAATAGTAGAGGTAACAGTAAGTGAACATCCCCAACATCAAAGTCCCTACGGTAGTAATTATCATACCCGTTCGGCAAGCACGGAGGCCATCTTTGCGGTGGCGGCATTTTTTCAGATATTTAACTGCATTGGAAATACCATAGAAATTAAGAATTTTCATCATTTATCCACGGAAGTCAAAATATAATAATCCTACAATTCAAAGGTTGTTACACCTCCTTTTGCTTTAATAACAGAATGCGAGCTTCTCGACATATTAATTATAAGTTATAACATACTTTCGCTGGCATAACTTGTAATACATGACAAATTTTCGATTAGTAACCAAGCGGGACTCTGCGGTGACTGCGGTAACAATAACACTAGCACAATAAACCAGACATATTTCCTTTTTTACTCATCATTTACAAATACACTTCGATCATGCACCAAAACCTCATTAACACGTTCAACTTTATTTATATATGTAAAAAAGACACCCGTTTTATTTGAAGACAGAGATCAATTGACTTTTCTTAGAGAGAAATCAAAACGCAACATATGCTGCATTCCTTTTTACAAATAGCAAAATGTGTATAAATTAAATTACCGTAACCAAACCGTAATACCTTTGAATGCAAGTGGTTAAACTTGTCCGTAACAATTCTTTGTAGAAACAGCATTCGCTGAGAATGAACACATTCTTTTGATGCAACAGACTACTCGGTGCGACAAACTTGAACGAAAGATGCAATCCGTTTCTAATTTTAAACAGCCATGATGTGGATACAGTACAGTGGAATGGAAATACATGTTTTACACTAAAATGAAATCATTCTTTTCAATACACAGTGCATCAAGAAATTCCCTTTCACACAAAGTTTCAGAAGTTACCAACACCAAATTCAACCAAAAATCTGACTACTCTACTCGATTCAGAAGGCCCTGAAATGGCGCTAACCAAAACTTCATTCAAATATATATATTAGCAAAAAATTATGAATCATTTTTCACACTCGATCGTGTAGATTCGCATCTTACAAAATCTAGTGACTAAATAGGTAGATCAAATTTTGTAACAAAAAAAAAAAAAAACGTGTACCCAATGTCAACAGGATATTTGGCACATTAAAGGTCGTTACTAAAGGTTTGAACTCCTCTGAGTTCCCCAAAATTTTAGTAGGGTTGGATAATAATCGTAGCAATCGATGCCTACAAGTGCGAGGTGTATTTCGTAACTTGACATTTCGCACATTAATATAACAACAATAGACAATTGGATTCATCTACTTATGCATTGGTTGAACAACATATTTATATAACGAAACTAGTTTTTACCTACTAATCTATTGAAATGAGTCAGTATTCAACGAAAAATTATAAAACTAACGTAATTTCACAGAAGCTTTGCGGTTAACATTTTTTTCGTTTATACGCTGTGTGTCAACATCTTCTTTGAAATCATATTAAAGCATCCTTGTATAGGCTATATTGTAATTTTCAAACTCTTTAAATTTCACCAATATTTCGCTTTTATTTTATGTGAATATCGTGAATTCGTCGTAGCTGTATACATATTCTTACATTTCTCCATCTACCTTGAACTTATTTATGATGAAGCTTTCCGCGAAATGAGCAGAGTTAAGTACATGTACTTTTTAAGGATGTTGAACAGATATATAGATAGGTAGCTAAAGGAGTCTATAGTACTAACAATAGATATGAGAGGTATGCCTTAGTTGTGAATCTTGGGAAGACCGTACAACCGAGGTGGTTTGGATTTACTCGAGATTAAATTCTTTTTCAACTATTACAATCGAAAGATTATAAAGTCCATGGCGATTCTTAAACATCCTTAAAATCTTAAGAATGTTAGTAGGGAAACATGTCATCCGTAATGACCCTCGCTCAACCGTGACGTTCAACCAATCAGCGCCAGGCCTCGCTCACCGCCGGCATAAAAGTCGTTCCCGGTAGTTGATTCTCTTTTCTAGTTTGATTCACATGCTAAAATACACTGATCAACTATATTTTTTTTCTTCTTTTAGCTTCGCCTCTAGCGTGGTTTACATCTTGAGCTATTTTACTAACTATTGCCTACCACCTTTCTCTCTCTTGAGGAAGTCCCATATGATAGTGGACGAAACGTCAAGTTTTCATTTAACAAAAGGCAAAGCCGGGACACGTTTAATTTTAGCTAAATATAAATATGCTAGTCTACTTTATATTTCGATAGATAACAAGTGGTAGCATAAGTAGAAGTACAGTATCAAATAGTTAATTATAATTTCTCGAAGGAAATTATAGCATCATTATTTACTGTATTTCCTTAAATTAACGCCTTAAATTAAGAATATGCCATTGCCATATTTCAGTAGAAACATTCTAATCTGTAACCTGACACCTGTTGTTCAAATTTACATCGTACAATATAATGATAAATTGCAAGTAGCAGTTACATGTATTCATACTTAAGCCATATAAAACTGCTTTGCTAGTGTATAATCTTCAAATGACCTTTTTTATGAAATCGCAATATACCGAAATAAATGCGTGCGAATATGAATACTGAAAAATATGTAATACTTAGGAATTAAAATGAATTATTTGAGGGTTACAGATCGCTGGACTTTATTAACAGAGAAACAGTTTAATTCATAATAAGTCACTTGAATTATTATCATTATATTAGTATCAACAATTTATTGTACTAGATCTCCATGCCATGGGCTACAGATGCTTTTCGAATTTCTGGAATTATTTGTCGACATTCTTGAAACATTTGTTGTCGTGCTTGATTTCAACTATCGCTACAAAAAGAAATAAATTTGGTGACTCAAGTAGTCACTCCATCATTAGAACTGCAAAACTTGCGACCAGAGAATATCGTATTATGTTGGCATAATATGTAGATGCCTCAGCTTGTTGAAATGCATGTAAAACTTCCATTATCCGGATAGATGCCTATGTAAAATTCGGAATATACTGCCGCACTACTTGCTTCTTGTTTTCTTCCGAAATGAACAGTGCTGAAAGGTCCAGTTGCAGCTTCACGCAACTATTATTCTAATAACGTAAACAATTTCAACCCTGTCTTAAATACTATACAAAGGCTGATAATATCCAAACAAACAGGATTTAAGTTTATAAGGACCACAAAAAATCTAAATTATTTATCCTACAAATGTAGATATATTTCGAAAATGATAATATTAAAAAAAAAACAGCGGAAATATTATTATTATGTTTTCTTTCTAACCTTTCACACTTCGCATATCTTCCCAGGTACTATCTTTCCAATTTTAAGAAAATTCTTCTTCACCATGACTATTTTCAAAACCAAAGTAATTGAAACTGCTCATATTTTCAACCATAACAATAATTTTATATGCGAATTTTCTCGTGTTTTCAAACGTACCAGTCAGGTACTTGTAAAATTAAGGTATTGAATTTTATCTCAAATCTGTATCACAATTGCCTCCATTTGCACACAATGAGGGTACCAAAACAACTTATTTTTCAATCATTCTAAATCTGCAAATTTCGCTTCAAATTCAGCTCTAAAGCTTAACATAATTTCCGTGTATTTTTTATGAAATGTACTTTCATCAAAATGTTGCATCTGGGAAAGTTCATAAAATCTCCTATCTTTTCAATTGCTTTTCCGATACATTTGAATGTTTTAACTTGATCATATTGTTTATAATGATCTATGACAAAACGGAATTGTCGGTGTCTAATTCGCTTTAAAATCAGAGAATTGTGGCTAATTTAAACCTCCAAATCTACGAAATTAATGATTCGTTTTCTAACTGCTGTTCCGTATTCATTACCTCCGCGTACAATACTTCTTGGTGTATAACGTAATGATTTACTTTGCAATAAAGCAATAAAACCAGTATACTTTTTCCAGTGATCTGTCTACAGCAACAAAAGTTAATTTTGAAAAAGAAGTGGATTGCATTTTTGCGAATGTTCAAATACATAGATTTTGTCTTATACAAGTATTATACATTGGTATTTCGCCCTAACAATCCCTCAAAGTATTCTCGTCACAGGCGAAACAGGAAACTACGTGATTTTGCTTTGATCTAGGTATATAATATGTCAACCAAATCACCAACTTTTTCCACAACTGCATTTCGAGGCAAAGAGATTGTTAAAAAGTTGTCAAAAGGGACGAATTTGACGCGGTCGCTGTATAGCATTGTACAAGAATATGGTTAGGGGCTTAAGCATTAGTCAAATTACTAAACTAGTTGATTTGTCATATAAACTAAACTTTAAGTGTTTTAAACAAGTATATTTTGTTTCTAACGTGACATATTCTTTTTTTGAGCAGAATAAGAATAGACAAATTTAAGCTAGCCTATAACCTATAATACTGTCAAACAAGTGTCCAAAAGTAATTTAAGATATATAATTTTCATTAAAATGCTCTGTATATTAGCGGATATTTTTTTTTATTCTGTGTTTCGGATTATTAAACCTAAATGCTTTAAATTCTTCGCAATTGCTTCACTAAGGTAATAACATGATTTACGGAGTAATATCTTTTAGCATTCTTCAATGTTTTTCTGTCTCTTTTAGTGGACCTTGAAACCATTTAGTTTGTATTAAGTGTTCAGTTACCAGGAACTACACATAATAGAAGTAATTCCGTTGAGATGTAGTTGTATTAGCGAGATTGTAAAAACTAAATATTTTGGGGAATTCCTGTAGCTTTCTATTTTCGGTGAATAATGACACCATCATCTGTACATGAACTGAAAAAATGTATCGTAAAGCGATACGCAAACAACCGTTACCAGAAGCTTTACTAGAAATATTAATAATCACCCATATTATCAGCTGATCATAAATATACTTAGAATATTCATACGGAAACGGAATGCTGTTATGTTAGCAGATTACTGTTGGATGTTAAGAAGAGATGCTGTAGATATTGTTTATAAAAGACGGAGCAGTATTACTTCACATTTCTAATTATAATAATTTGAAATGTATATTAAATTATGATCTAATCTAAAAAACCTTTTCATTGAAACATAAAAAGAAATCGAGCTAACTTGCCCTTCTACCTTTTATTAAAATAAATGTTTATATGTTTTCTATTGAAATTGATGTAAATTATTTTATAGCAAAATAAAAGGTTGAAATTTGTTGGCCAGTGTTATATGAGCCATTCATTAGTCTGTAGTTCGTTGACCTAGGCTCTCCTTAGCTGACTCTTAGTATATATGTAACGGTTCCAGGTTAAACCCGTCTTCCAGAACAGCTGTTGGCGTGGCTTTCATGATCCTCGTGACACACAGATATGGCAGCGTTTGTGTGCCACTTATTACCTAGCCTCCTTATTACTTACAATGTTTCCATCCACCATACTACCAATCCACATATTGTCATTGGTCTGATTACACTCATGTATAGTGACTCAACTTTCTATATCTGTCTAGGAGAATAGTAGATTTGTTTATGGTTTTAGTGATACGAGGGTTCCAGGTATGTCTTTCGTCGAACAATACTCCGAAGTATTTTGCTTTTTTTGACAAATAGATGCAACATAACATAAAACTATATTCAAGCATAAACGGTGATCAGTTTCCGCCGCGCACGATACAACTGGTTAGATAATGAATATCCTGAATATTATTACGCTTTTAAATACCTCTCTTTAGTACACGAGAACATTCATCAATGTTCTCCATACCTATTTATCTTAGTCTCTGAAATAATTTGAGATTTTTGCAAAATCTCTGTTTTCTTAACGACCAATAACTTAAACGCCTTACGAGAGAGGTTATTCGATTGAATATTTCCATCGACATCGACAACGTAGCCGAGTTTGATTCATGTAGTTTTTTTTATGAAGCTCTCCTTGAATCTCTTTTATAAACATTTCCCTATGATGCTACTCCCTCATAAGTTTTCCCTTTGACAAATTACTGTATATATATTGCTTCACTAAAGATATTTATTAAGATAAATGTGTAAACCTTATCTTTTTGGTACAATTTCGTTATCCACTCGAAGTAAGCATCATTTTAATGTTGTATTTAGATGAACCATAATAACATGAACTAAATATTGCAAAAATTTCAACGGTGACCTTGTAGGCATTAGTTGATATAAAAAACATGTCGATGAATTGCCGGAAACTCCAAGAAATGCATAACCGAATAAAAAAAAATAACCATCCTAGCATGTAAGGCTTTTAAATAATACCCACATTTCGTAAAGATCTCAAAGAATATCAGTTACCTTAAAAACCCAGATGATTAGGTATATTTGTAGGGAATATTCATGGAAGTGCGTATGTATCAAGGAGTGCCATCTAAAATCGTAATAATACACTAAATTTCCCATTTAGCATACTACATGCTTAGGTTTAATTTTATATTGTGCAGCACCTTTCCCAGAATACATTTTTATTTGAAAGCATTCTGTCTAAATTGCTCAGGAAGAGAGTTATCGTCCGTCGAATCTTTAGGTGGACACGCTGCTCGTATCTACACATATAAAAGTCTTTTGCGAAAGATTACAACAAAAGGTTTCGTAACTGACTTGTATTCCGCCCATTCGTGTACCAAAATAGAAATTAATTCGTTTTAAATGCCACGCGAAATGTCAAAGTACATTTTTTATGATGTTTGTACTTTTGTACAACTTACACTCGCTGTACTTGTTGCTTTCAAAAAAACATGCTTTATGGTTACAGTTAACAAATGCATATGAACTATTAAATTTGTTTGTTACCTGTGTAATACATGTACTTCCCAGTTCTTAACTGTGTCTTTATGTTAATAGATTTCGTGTAAAAAATTGATAAATTTAAAGAGAAATTGGAAATCGTAGTTTGTGCAAATATCATGTAGTAAATACGTAAGGGTTGTTCGAACCAAATTAACGGCATATTTGTATCTAAAATAACCTACAGTCGTGTTTTTCTTCCTGTACGATTAAAGTGTATGGGTTTAACACGGGAACAAATAGACCGGTTCTATACACGGAGGTTTACCTTGAAATGCATTAATGTATCCTACATAAGAAAGCATACGCATACGGCTTAAATTTCACTGGGAAAATATATAAAGTTATTAAAAGTAAGTAAGGCATAGCTAAGATGTACTCGGAGTTATCATGTGTATCTTTAGCAAACCACTTTGACCGATTCAATAAACCGCTACATTTTTAAATCTTAACGATTTACACTTTTCTAAATATCGGTGGATGTAGTAGGATGACTTCCTTGTACTCAGAGTACTCAATAAAGTAACCAATGGTTATTGTTTCTTGGCGAGGAATGAAGGAAGATTAGAAAAATTAAAGTCAATAAATTTTCCTAATTTTTAATAAATTTCAGTTGTCTCAATTTATCATTAAATTTTCTTAGTATAGTTCGCCCCTTTTAAATACACATGAGCATACACAAATTCAATAAGAACGCAAGCCGTAAAGGCTTTACGGTAAAACATGATTTGCAGATAATCCAAAATTTAACTAATAACAGCCATGAGCCACTGTACTTGACTTACTTAAAGTTTGAAAGAAATTGTCGCCTACAACAACATAAGAAAATCTTCATTTCTCACAAGGGCACCTTTATTCTTAGTAATTCTATAATAGACCATAGTAATTCGATGTAAATTAATAACAAAACACGTATAAGTCAAAAATTTTAGATGAAAAGCTTCCATTATTAAATTAACTGTTTCAAACAAGACAAGATATGTAGGATTTATATTCAAAAATGCAATGAAGCATGCGTACCATCCATGCACTACAATTAGACTAATTAAACATGTATAAAATGTATAATTCACATTACTTTACATGATGAAGCACACGACAATTCACGGTTATTACTCTAACAAAATAAGTAATAAGTAAGCCAGAAGGATTAAGTTGCAAGTATTGTCTAATTATTCTAAAACATGTTTTTCCCAATGTTTTTAAACACTTTAAACTAGTCAAAACCGCGGCGCAATGTAAATGAAATCTTTGGTTAATACCATTCTACTTTGTTTCACGCGTACGTAAAAGACTAATATATTTAAATTATAAACATAAGTATTAGTGTAAATTGACAATTGTGAAAAAGTCAATAAGGGATCAACAAGAACATTTTGCACTTGCTATACCCAAAACCGAACTTAAGCAATTGTAAAAAATAGGTTTTTCAAGTTCTTCGTTTAATAACTACATACATCCAAATAAATCCAGTTAGCCTCTTTATTTCAATATAAATTTGGTAATAGAGTCAAACATTAATATCTAAATAAAATGTTAACAAATATCATTTGAGAAACTGTAACTTAGTTATGTTAGAGCCACATCTTAATTGTTGTAAAATGTCTTAGTTACATTTTTAATTTCAGAAATACATTTACGATTAAAATATTACATTACATTACATGCTCGAAATATTAACCTGGTTATAGTATTTGTAATCATCCACTAAATCTAATTTTTCCATTAAACATTATGACGGATTTCCATTTAACCTTTAGATAATTGTGTCTAAATACAAGGCCTTCATATACAGCGTTAGTAAAAAGTTCCGGAACGGTCGAATAACTTTGTTATTTGAAAATTATGAGTTGGACGTATTGCCGATTAAACGGGAAGTGAAAAAAATATTAACTGTATTGCATAAAATACATTTATATTAACTATACTCCCATACCAAATTTCAGAAATCATAATTTTCAAATAACAAAGTTATCGACCGTTCCGGGACTTTTTACTAACCCTGTATATATTCATTAAATTTATTACCTTTAACATAATTTTGATAGGATAGGAGTGTAAAGATCATATCGCAATATTACCTACTCTAACCTAAATGTTTTATAATACATCCTGTGTATGTTTTAACATTAAATTTTCGTCAAAAATTTTTTCTTCTTTATGCCCAACGAAAGATTTTAAAAAACATACTTTGTCACATATGTTTCTTCGATTTGGTAAACTGAATTGTGCACTAGTGTAGACCAAGTGTTCTCTTTGAGCTTCCCCTCATCATCGCAATACTACGCCGCTGTCTACGCGAGAATATGAGCTACTTCAATAATAAGCAACAATACAACAACTGCGTCATATATTAGTGGTTTCGTGGAATACTCCTCAATTAAGTTTTTTTCGTATGTATGCTGATGTATACAACGTCGGTAAATACGTATTGTATGTTATTAAATTCATGACCATGATTAGGTAGACGCTTAACCGAATCAATGTTGCTGGTGAACCTGTTTTTTCATTTCCTGTACTTGTATTCCAATGTCGTTAAAAACATAAGACTGACTATTGATCGAAACTAAATAAATGTTCAATGTCTTTTACAATAATTTGATGCAATATAAAACCTTAAGTGGCAGTTGCTATTGAGTCACTAGAAAGTCTTTCAAATTTCCAGGAATGTTCCGCAAATTGTTTCTGTTGTCAGGCACGCAAAAAACTAATAATAAAATATACATATCACTTGATACGTGGGTGGCAGATAATTTCTTCATTCAGGACGTTCAATTTCCACAGCACGCTATGCAAGTTTGGTTCTTTAAATGGGATATCCTCTATTTTTAAGATAATTAACATAACTTCAGATTTTTACAAAATGCTCTGGTTTCCTTAACGACTGATATTTTAAAGGGGTTCGAATGTTGTTTGAGCTAATATTTCCTAAAGTTTTTGGCTATACATCAACTAACATCTTCAGGGTGACTATTAACACCGTTGCTAAGTTTGATTTATACTATTTCTTTTTGTTTTAATATAACACCGTGTATATTTTTCCAAAACAATTCCTTAAACTTAAAACTCGTTCTTTAGTACATTACATATAAAGCCATGCAGGTATGTACTTTACTACAAATTCTTTAATCCATAGAATCTTAAAACTGGTTTACATAACCAACTGTTTAAATTGAAGTTTGCATCCCTTACAATTTTCAGAAATAAAAAATTGGACCTCCTAAATCCATGGAATGCATCCTTTATCATTTAATTTGCATTTTAGCAAGCTATACAAAGCATCCATAATATATAGACTGTTCTATTCGAAATAAGAATGTTGATTCCGTTTTCCTTGTAATTGTAAGATTTCCATGAAACTGAATATACTTTTAAGAAATAAACCTTAATCCGGTATGATGTACGGACGACGACTAAAATTTTAAAACAGGTGTCACTTCCTAACAACGACCAAATTCCTTAATGCTTCATTCACTACAATGCTGATATAATATTGAATCATGGAACTTAAGTACGATTAATAACAAAAAGAAAAAGTTTTTAGGGATACAGATATGGACATATGTTTCAGTTCGCGAAATATACCCAAAAACGGATATGAGAAGGAAGGTCGAAACTGTAATATTGCATGTAGTGACATGATAAAACGTATATGGATCAAACAACAAAAAAAATAGACACCACATTCCATTAGCACATTAGCTGCTACATATAGAACAATCACCAAGTTTAGCACAAGAGATAAATGAAATCAAGTGTAATATTAAATTAGAAAATCTGAAGTTGATTAAGAACTTAGCTTTGTCGCAGGAATTAAACGCTTAGGAAAACATTTATTTAGATAAAAAGGAACAAAAATCTGATAGACAGAAAGAACGGACACACGTTGTCACACCCAAGTCTATTTCATTTATTAGGTACATATTTATAGGTAAGGCGGACACATGATTTACAATGACAAAAGACCCTTTCGTCATTTTTTCCGTATTTTTCCCATGCCTTAGTTTTAGAATATATAAGAAACAAAAGTGCATACTTGTAAATGAATATTTTTTTCTTGAGAGTAAAATAGAGCAGAGCATGTTAGAATTTAGAATTCTTTTCTAACACCATTCGGTCGTACAGTTGTTAATGGGGATCCACGTCGGCACAGTTAGAAAGACAATTAAAAGGCCTTGCACTAGGAAAGTGTTCGAAGACAAAAACAAGCGAAAGCACTTTTATCGGGCTCGCCAAAATCTGTCGGCTACGCTAAGAAGATCTAGAGATGGCAGAACACATAGAAGCAGTGTTACTAATTGCTCGATTAAATTACTAGCTTGTTTCTCCATCGTTTTTACGTATGTATACATAAAAATATCTTGGGTACTCTATTTAAGATGAGAGAGATGACATCGTTTTCTTACTGAATTGTCAACAACATTTCTGAATTAACACGAGAAACAAGAATCGAGCATTTTATACTTCATTAATACCATGTTTAATGAGTATTTTCAAGCGTTCTTTAGTATTGTCAAACCATCAACAATAATATACTTGCAGCATTTGATAAACTTTTGATGATTTAAACCTTCTTGCACACATTTCATACTTTTACTGTTTTAGTCAGTTGTAAAAAAAGCTAGTCGAAAAATCACACAAAAATGACTTCCTCGTGGTATTGACGGAATCCTTTATGGCAAAAGCAATGTAAGTAGAGAAAAAACACACTGCCCACGGACATGTTTCTACCTAGGAAGTTGTTTTAGCATTATTTTCTGCTTATTGTTGCTAAGTATCTTCTGATGTGTTGGTTATGAAAGAACTATTGAAATAACTGTTATGTGCATTCCACGATAATTACGCATATTGGTACTAACTCGGAGAAACGAATATATGACTGATACATATTATAATAATTTGGTAATTCCGGGAAAGTTCTGCGAAGGTATAAATATTAAATGAAAGATAAAATAATGAAAGTTAATTGCGGCCAATACAATAAGAAAGAATGTACAAAAAAACTTCTAATTCTTTTGAATTTTAACTCACCAAGTTCTTTTTTCTATTTTACAGGTCGTAACGCTTGCTTTGTATATATATTTTATATCAGCATTGATGGGACAACAATTCATTCCGTATGCCAAAGATTCTTCAGATAAAGATCCCGACGTCTATTTTCCCCTGTTTACAGCATTGCAGGTAATGTTTAAGTGTAATATACAAAAAATTCTTATATACAATAAGACGTACTTGATACTATATCGATATATTTGATTTTAACTTTTAGTTTTGCTTTTATGTGGGGTGGTTAAAAGTAGCAGAAGTTTTAATCAACCCATTTGGTGAAGATGACGACGACATTGAATTGAACTGGCTAATCGATAGACATATTAAGGTAAGTTCAGATTAACTGCTTAGAAACACTCCTTCAAAACGTGTCGCTATGCAACATTTTGCTTCCGCGTTTGTTAAAAGGTTTGATTGTTTTATGAATCAGCAAATGTATTGTTACTAATTGCTTGTTCTGCGCGTATGCTCACTAAAATTAATAAATAATTTGTATAGGATGATGACCACGTGTTACTTTTTAACTCAGCAGAAGATGCGAAAATTATTTTGAGTAACATTTATTAAGTATCCGTACGTAAATTCTGATTACAATAAATTTGTAAAAATTTGAAAGGATGAAAATATTGTTTTTCGATCAAAGAGAGTGTTTTTTCATCTTTAGTGTATGTAACAACTTGGTGGATCTGTGGTAAAAGAAACTGTTTTTCAATGTGAAAGAGTTATGTGCGTTCGGGATTTAACCAGGGATGGAGCAGCTTCACTGCATTTCGATTTTTATGGTAAAAGGATGAATATATAAAGTCATGGAATACTAATTGGACCGTTCACCACACAAACAAGAAAACTACTCCGCTGAGAGATCTACATCTGAATAATGCATTCAATTGTTAATCATATACTGTAATAGCTAGAACACTCCTTCATATTCAAAGCAATTTTTTTCAATTGATCCTAATGCCACCGTTGCATTGTTGAATACCTGAACTTTATTGACGATGTTAATTATGTTTATGTTAAAAAATCAAGAGGGAATCATCGTAAAATTTTGTTTTTTTTTTTCTTAGTTATTAAAACAACATTGGTGTGTCATTGATATCACCGCTATTTATTTTTGCCTTTTACTTCCACAGAACTTCCTCCAAAATGCCTACAACCTTCGCTATATTCGCAAGGTGTTTATTTTCTATTTTATATGTATTTAGCGGTTAATAAAATTTGAAGGTTGAAAAAACGAAACAATGACAGTAAAAGCTAATATGCGGGTTAATTAATTTTGTATTGATTCTTATAGTATTGACGGAAAATCATCGGATCTACAAGATATAAAAAATTTACGTATATAGCCCGCGTGCCTGCTATAAGCTGAACAACAATTTAAGTGCAAATATAAATAAAACGATAAACATCAAGAAGTATAGTGCAGTTACTTATTACGTGATGTTATAGCCAATCTTTTGTTATTGTGAAATTTTATCGTATTTTACCGATTATAATAATAAGCTACAATAACTATCGTATAGTTAAAAAGATATATAAAAATAATATAGCTAAACAATTTAATTAAACTCAGAACTGGATTATTATATCGAGTCATAACGGTCAAATAATATAACATGTAAAATAGTTATATGCGATTTCCTGCCCACCTATTCACGTTTCAACAAATACTTTTTGCAAATTAAATGTCTAATACAAAAGTGGCAATTTTAAAAAGGAAATTAAATTTTTTGTTAATTACATTGCGTACATTGCGTTGAATGAAAATTTTTAGACGCAAAGTATTTAGAAACAACAATCCCTAAGCAACTATCCTTCAACATAACAATACTAATGTTCTTCTATTAATAGCGTCCACGCAACAAACGAAATAGATCCTGCTCTCTCGTAAAGATTGTGACAAATGCAATTGAAGAGGGGTACGCATTACGTATCTAATGTATCGATAGTTAAAAGAACATAAATGATTACTTGGAAGCTTTAATTTAGAATTACTTGGTATTTAAACAAAAGTAAACAATAGCGACTGCTAAGTTCCACTGGTTTGAAGAATAATTGTCGCTAGTCATTTGCTTTGATCTAATGAGGCAAGGCCAACTGATTTTCCAAAGATTTGTAAAATGTTTACTTATTTGCTCGCTTAGTCAGTTGGTTTCAAAATAAAACTACTAAAATGTGTGTATAACAAAAATATTAAATAAAACAATTTCCCTTTATACTACGAGAGTTATTCTTTCTCCACTAAGCTTATCACAGCAGTCTGTGATGTTTTAAAACAAATTTTGTTTGACATTTAATTGTAGTCAATATAATGTTGAAATAATCCTTTCCCCAAGGAATCATGAAACTGAAGAAAGAACATTATTAAATTTTGATTTTTTTACAATTTCAAGCGTGGCTGGAGAATATTTTGAGGAAACCAATCGAGTGTTTAGTGACAAGTCGTTTTACTTAGTTGCTGTAAAGCGATGGTACAATGAATTTTAACGTGGTTAACTTTCCTTAACAATTGTCGAACTCCCGAATCAAAAACGACAGCACACCGAAAAGAATGTAAAACAGTCTACGAAGCATGATTTAAGAGGATTGAAATGTTATTGCTAAGAATATCCAAGAAACTTTAAAGATTTGTGTGCACCATTTCACCAAACAATTGATAGTACATAAGGTTTGGCGCCAATTCAAAGCGAAAACTATGTGGGATGGTGCGCTTTGACAATGGATCGCCTCATTTGGTGTACAACATAATTACAGGCGATGAAACATGGATATACAGCTCTGATCCCGTAATAAAACAACAGTCTAAAGTTTAGGTCTTTGAAAACGAATCTACTCCAACAAAAGTTGTTCATGAAAGAAACCGAGATTGATGTCTGTAGAGCAACAGCGAGACCTCGCTGCTCTATTTGTTCAATATTAATGGAGTTATCCATAGAGTCCATATGTCTAAATTAGACGATAATGCAGAGAGATATGATAACGTTCAAAACGGATGAAAAACAACATGGTCGTTGTTCTTCATCCAGCATACTCGCTTGGTTTCATTAAAATTGAATCGCAACTGAACATAGTAACCGAACTTTCAGGATGCATTTCTTTCGTGACAGAGGCACTAGTTATTCGATTTTATTTATAGCGATATTTCAGAAACATTTTGGTACCACCCCGCATGTAATGAAAGTTTCATGATACGAAAGAAAGACGAAAAACATTGAGACATGATAGACCGATATTAACATTTTACTTCCATCACAAGTATTCAAGAAGAAATATCTCATTTCAAAAGTAAATGAAACGCGCGCGATTGTCTTTAGCCTTTTTGTAACGTCACCGAACCGTGATAATCAATTTCAATATTCGTTAGTAAAAGTATATTGCATCATTACAGTTATGGTAACGTAATGTTGAAATCGCAATTATTTAGCACCCAGATAGTATTTGAAGGGAAAGAGGGGCCTAACTAATTTCAGTTTATATGTAAATCATATCTGATATTTGCGATCATAGGAAAGAGGCAACTTTCCACAAAACTACAGTTTTCGGTATTTACTTCGATAAATGTTTGTTCAAATCTCTCTATAAACAATAAGAACTCTAGAATGTCGGTCGGTCACTGACTCTGTAACTACTTGCATATGTGTAACGTACGTTTGCAGTGTAATTATGCAAACATGTGGTTATTTAGTTGCAAAAGACATCAATTCACTGCCCATAATTTGCAAACGTTTAATATTTTACATATGTAATGAGAAATATAAATGAATTCGGTAGGTACTATTACCTGTTTGTGTAACAAATTACTTGAATGTTAAATTTGAAAATCGGGTCACTTACTGAATAGACCTTAATTATTACCAGTTTTAAAGCCGAGTTGAACAATATGATGTATACATACGTGTGCAAATATAATTTGCTTTTATTTTGCATTGGTCACGTTCATATATTTTGATTGATAACGTAAATGCCTATTTATCAATAAATCACATATAGAAAGATTCAAGTAAAAAATTATTTTTTTAATGTTTCATTCGATTGTGCTCACAAAATAATGTTTCCTTTTTATACGGGATATTTCACGAAACTCATTAGTTAGACGAGACGTATTGATTTAAAATATTTTCGACTTTTTTTCCTTTTCTAAGTGTGGTGAAGGCCCAACGGGTTGTATAAGTTCTTTGAAGCTCTTCATAACCTCAGGACTCTTTTAGTGTGTAAATTGTGAATGTAAAGTGTTCCATGGTCTTGTTACTGTCGCTTTCTCACCGTAAAGTTAATTGCAGCCCAACTGCAAATGGTGACTCCGGAAGTGTACCAGACCCACTAAGAAAATTTGCTGAGCCGTTGTAACTAAGAAACATCTTCGGCTAAAATGAAAGTGATTACTAAAGACGACAAATTCGAGTGAAACCGCAGACGTGACCAACGAATGGGCTTCCGTATGCGAAACATTATTCACATCTACAGATATACTATCGCGAACGGCGCTATTGTTATGTTGAATACCAAAAAAATGAGACGGTTTTTGTAGATTATAAAACGTTTTCGATGATACGTATAAAAAAATAAAATCTAGAGTGTATGTAATTAGATAATTCAAAAAAAATTACCGTCTTAAGCGTTTTCCGTGATTTGAAAATCAGGGAAGCGCGATGAAATATTCTTAACATAAGATGCGTCTCTAAAGTTATTTCTCGCAAACGCATCCGCCGTGAAGAAATTATGTGTTTGTATAAAGGAAACGATCGCTCTACATCTAGTGATGTGATATTTGCATTTTTAAAAATAATCTTTGAAACAGCTTAACGCATCTACAGATGTACCTTCACAAATTTGTCTAGGTGCGGCAAAAACTAAATCTTTATCTAAAACACTTCCAAATTTAATTAAAACACGCTTATTTCTTGCGTTTTGCTATCAAACAAAGCTGTGCGTGTACATCTTTCACAACTAGCACCGATTCCTGTAACGATAGCGAAGAATTTTGTAATTTTTCTATTGCTTGCACTATTCCAAAGTAATTGCTGTGAATGGTTTGTAAATCACGATTAATCTGATTATCTTCAAATTTAGATAGCGGCACATTCTTTCTGATTTAATAATAATAAAAACCATTTTTACATCCAAAAATATTCATGATAGTAAGATGCCGCTTTTAGCCATGTTCCCAATCGTGTCAAAATCGGTTGTGGTGGTAGGGAGATATTACAATTGCTGAAATTTGCGAATACGTTTTGGAGAATCTCAGGAATATTGCCTTTGTATTCGATATTAATGCATCTACCTCTGGGTAACATTTACGGATCTGTTCTGCTACAAGATGTAGGGCATGGATTTTACATGTAATATGTAAAAGGTTGCCACGCTGTTCCTTAAGAGACCGACCTACAGAAAGCATGGTTGCGGCACCATCTGCCACAAACATTAAGATTTGATCTCTGGAAATTTCAAATTTTTCCAATGTACTTAACACCATTTTTGAAATTACCTTCGCGGTACATTCTTCTATTTGTCTGTTAAATAACACAATTGAGGATGGCGATTGATTTGGTTCCATTTTACGCACCATATCATTAAGTACAGATCTTTTTTTGCTAGCAGTTGTTTCATCCACAAACAAGCGCGCTTTTTTATTTTTCAGTGCAACCTTAATTTTATTTTCTAAATGTACACGAACAGATTTTAAATTATTTCGTAAGTGGGTGCAGCTCGGTAATTTTACATTGACGTATTTTTTAAGGAATGAAATAAACGAGTCGTAGCGTAACAAAGTAAACGGAAAATTACACACAACCATCATTGTACACAAATTAAATAAGAAATTTTCGTATTTTGTATCGACACCAGTTTTTCTATCTTTATGTCTTGTGCTATGCACGTAGCGTAGCAAATTTGATTATGTTGTATGGTTTATAAGTATATTGCATGCGCATTTTACATTTGCCCCGTTGTAAGATAAACTGGGATAATTCTCAATAAACCTATTCACTAATTTTGATAATAGAGGTTTTTTTACTGTACGCCCTCTCAATATTATTAAATACACAGAATACATATTATACGTGCACGGTGGCCGTGAATAACATTCTAAATAACCTTTCGTACGTGGAAAGCGGGGTGTGGGAGCCCAATTGTTAGCCACGCCTGTGGTTTCGTTCCGAATTTGTCCTCTTTAGTGTTTACCATCTTTCTTATTAAACACAATAGTATACTTTTTGTAAGCGTAATCATTTGTGTAACCAATACCCAATAATCAAAGAATGCTGATAGTGCACCAACTCATGGTATTGACGGAATCACGCACATCAAAAGCAGTGTGAGAGAGAACACTAACAGACATGTGTCTACCTACTCGGCATCATCAGCGTTATTCCGAGCGTATCCCTACCTAACATCGTCGTTTACCTCTTGGCTTATATCACCGTGGTACATCTAGACGTAATCTAATAAAAATTATTCACATTCAAATCATTCACATGCAAAAAGATACTATTGAATTTTAAATTGTAAATTTGGTAACCACTTCTGGTCCAACCGAAAGTGTTTCATTTGCTAAAATATTTTAAATTTAGAGGTCCGATACCGCAACCACCTATTCCAAAATTGTGAAAGTACAATGGTACCCTGGCTTACGCAATTAATTGGCTCCGAAAAGCATTTCATAATCCAAAGAAACCGAATTTTCATGCAAGAAATAAATGAAATAAAAATAAACCGTTCCCATAACGAAAACAGATAACTATATATTTTAAGTGTTAAACGAAAAATCAATAAAAAATTATGATTGAGATTGAAAGACCCTCATACGTACACTACCTTTAGTAAGGAAGGATTACTGAAGATACTGAATGTATAAGTGCGTTGTAATCGTTTACTGCACATTAACAAAAGTTTTGGTGTGCAGGAAACGACGAGGGTGGCATTTTCGTTATTAGCGATGCGGCAAATAAGGGACTGTTTAATCGCATTGTAGAAGAAACAGATAAAAAGATTTTCCAATAGGATAAGACAGATACGAAGCAACAAAATAATAGGAGATTATATACATAAGCAATCACATTCCGTTACATATATTTTTCCTAGCATGTATACGATGCGCGCGAAAAATCTGCCGAATTTGCAAAACTTGCAACCCGAATTTCGTATCTGGAAGCACCTCCACAATTTGGAGACAATAATTTATCAAAATTTTCTTTGATAACCCGAAAATTCATTTACATTCGAATGAGTTTCTTAAAAACAATATACGTAGATATATTTTATAAAAAATAAGATTAGTTTGTAACTTCTGCAGGTTACATCGACAAAATGGTACTGTTAGATAACTCTGGACTCCTCTTAGATCACTTGCAAATGTAAAGATTTGAAAGGCCGTGAAGCCATTACTAATTAGTTACGTATGCATATATTCGAATACTGAACAACAAATACCGTTAAATAAAAACTGTATTTATCAAGGACGCTCTCTATGCTAAAGTTGAACTTAAAAAGCTAACAGTTCACTATAACTACATAATAATAAATATAAAAAGATGTATATAGAATGTAACAATTAACACCTTTCGAATTTTACTCCTTCAATATACATATTATTAACAAAAATATATATTTACATATACAGTAATATATCGAACCCGCACGTAAATTATCATTCACGGTGTTATATCAAATGCGGCTAAGTGTAATAAAATGTAAATAATGAAAGCAAAATTCTTCGCTTCCAACTATGTGGATGTAAATTATATTAATGCAGAAGTGGTACAGAAATTTCATTATTTAATCATATGGATAGTTAATATAAAATACGTTATTTTTCTCAACAACTGTTTACCAGCGAAAGATCTATTAGACTATGGCATTAAAAATCACCATATGTTAAGCATAGATACAGAAATAAATAGTGCGCTTCCAAATCTAAATTGTTAGTACTAAACATAATAGTCTTCTCTGAAACCAAAAACTCATACACCATTCTCTAAAGCGCCTCAACGCCATATATTTTATTAGGGATGTATGTGTAAATTAGACCTGTATGCAAGTATCAGCACATTATCTGTTGTTCCAATAACTCAATGATAATTCAAATATTACTCAAAAAAGCGATTTGGAGAAAAAGTTTATAAATAAAACAAGCTTTACGCAACGCGAAACTATAGGCTTCTAGTAATTTCTTACTTTTTATTGTTACATATGTAATCCTTAAAAAAACCGCTCGTTTTATGCTGAATTCTAATCAGTACTTAACTGCTTATTTTTTCATATATATATATATATATATATATATATATATATATATATATAATTCTTATTAACTTACCAAACACCGCACACATGTGATCAGTTCAAGTAGATGGCATTGTTACAAAAGTTTCCACATTTGATTTATTCGGGTTTTAGAGCTTTTTGGAAAAGAAAACAAAACTCTTGCTTCTGGTTATGGAAAATGTTGAGGAAAAGTAAATATATTGAGAAGGGGTATCCAAAAACATAAAGATTTATTTTTAAAGATTTTAATTTATCCGCTTTGCTAATTGTTGCTACATTATTCCTTTATCGAACTTTATTAGAATCCCTTAAATCGTAAGTTTGCAAATTATCGGTCACAGTGGACAGTGTACAAGTTTTTCAATTTCTTTTATAATGCTGCATTTAGAACGACCTTCCCACGAAACTAGTAAAGTTGTATTACTGTTAATGTTCAATAAATCTAGCAACAACGATCTTTTCTTCGTCATTGTTGCACAATGATTTGTCTGATAATTTGAATCTGATCTCGTAATCTGTAAAAGCAGTCAGATTTTTTATTTCTATTCTTGTTTATGTATTTTAGTTATTTATTTTGTGCAGTTTTCTCAAATACTTCTGCTTGACCGAAAACCCAACACCGGGCATTTAAATTGCCTAAAGTTTATCCTCTACCTAACTATCGCAAAGAAACAACATAAAAAAACTAAATAAGGAAATTTTCTTACGAAAAACTGACAAATTTAAGCAAATCTACCATAATTAATGTCAATAAGACTAAGTGAAGGAAATAACATAAATTAACGAGACAGATAAAAAGAATAGAAAATAATAACGGAAATATGAACAATTGGGAATATAATAATAAATAACTTTTATTAACTTTATATTTGAGATTTGACAATTTGGCAATTGTAATTACGTTGCCTACCAGTGAACGCTTCAGATCAATCTGGCGTCACCAGAAAATTTTGTCCTTATTTCCTGGCATATCAAGAAATACAGATTACCGAAATTTTAATATAGATATCGTTATGTTTATTTAGCTGCGCGATATTGGATTCGTTTTTCATTTGCCTTTCCAAAAGCGTAACAATATATGGGATGTTCTATTAAAAATCAAAATTTTAAACCCCCGATAACACAAAATGTAGAAGACGATCGTTTCTTTTTTACCGCTAGGTTCTGTCGCTCAAAAGTTAGTGTAGGATCCTGGTATATTTCCTCATTATAGTCACAGATATTTTTTCTCCTTTATATATATATGCCAATAACAAATATCGCAACAGCAATAAGGAATTTTCAATGACAACACTAAATGATTTCAAGGACTATTTCATATTTGCATCGTACGCCTGCAAATATCACGAGTACAACGGTTTTGTTTTATTTATTGAAAAATCGGATTAAATATGCATTAACTGCAGGTGGTCTGAAAAGAATTCGTGGAAGAATTAGTACTTATAATAAATTAAATGTCAATAAACAGCTGTTGTGTTGTAAATCATTTTTTAATTATATGGGCATTAGTTTTTTGCATACGGCAATGTTCAATGAGTAACCAAACATTGCGAACGCAGGATGTTTCCAGATATGCGGAATTCAAAATTTGAATCGAGTCGTAAACGAATTTTCAAAAAACCATAGCTTTCTGTAAAATTGATTATTTTTCATGGGTAGGTACCAGAAATGATCCTATATTTTATCCCAAACGCAATGATATTAGCTTCTCTGCTGGTATTCTGCAGTAAACATGATTTCTAAAAAGGATATATAAGTAATATCGAAGTGAATTGAATATTGAGTTATATAAACGAAATAATCAAGATTGTAATAATAGGTTGCTAAATTTTAGGACAAATAAGAACCGCTTACCATTAATGCCTAATGAAATAAACAAGGCCAAAATATTGCCACAAGACTACTTACTTACATTTATGTTTTCATAAATGGTTAATTGTTGATGTACTATGGAATATATTAACGATTTGCATATTTGACATACATACATACATGCATACAATCATACCAGACGAAAAATAGAAGCATGTTCTTAATCGCAGTTCTATGAATTATTAAACGGTTTTTTTTATTTTGTATAGTCGGGAAATTTATTGCGGGTGCATTTTATAATAATCATATATTATCCGAACTTCTGTATTGTAGTTCTGTGGTGGAGCTACTATTTGTATTTTTCAAGGGAATTACGTACGCGCTAACTTTTCCTTTGGTCATGATGACTCAAGTAGCGGACTAACTTAACTTCGTTCTTGTTTAAACGATTGGTATATTTCGAAGGTCTTTTTGAAAAATGTAAAGTAACTTTCTTCCCAGTTAAATTAAATACAAGAATAATGTACGTTTGGTATAACTATTCATCTCATATTATCCACACCTAAAGGTAAGTAGTATACTTACATAAAAAATGGATATTGAACTGTTTGTTTCAATTATTTGTTTGTAAATTAATTTATTGTTTAATTGGAAGCATCTGTTGGCAAAGAACCAATTCGTTGTTGGCGTGTGTTGGCGAATAGATGTCACAAGAAGAAAAACGCAGCAAAACACAGATCAGCGTAAACTTCTTGGATCACGATTGAACATTTTGACAATCAGAAATTACGTGTCAGTAAATGACATGTCGCGATGTGCAAACACTACAATTACAAAACAAGGATGCTAAAATAAAGGACTTCTACTAAGAACTTTTTTTTTCTTTCAAAAAGTGTGTATAAGCAGTGTGTAGGCAATTTTTTAATGTTAATACATAAATATATTTTATCTTTCCTGTTACAAATTTAATTCTTATTTTTTTTTTAGCTATATTATTCATTATCAATCTTGTCGTGTTTGTTAGCTTTCTGATTTTCAGATTGTTTTGTAAAAGTTTTTTCGAAATACTTTACTTTTTTAAGCAGCTAAACTAAAAATATGATATACGAAAAAGCCTTTCTCATAGAATCAACTGAGTATTGGAGATACTTAATATTGAAGCTAACTCTCAAACACTATTGTATTTGCTATTGTATACCTTCGTCTTCATCGATCAGTATTAGTATTTCTTATGCAAGTTTTATGAAAGCGTGAAATACATTTCCACTGAAACGTCTCCGGTTTTAAAAATGCATGAAATATTCTCTTTCAGCCAGGTACGCATTTCACCATGTGTATATTGAATCCAAAATTCATTGTGTTGTCCACTCATGGATTCTTATAGTAACAGATAGTATCAGAAGGACGAAAAGAGCATGCAAACCATAAGAACGCAAATGTTACACGAAATTAAACACGAATAGAAATAAATGCATAAATGTGAAAATTTGGGAGTAGTGTTTTTGATCGAAATCGTATTAAAATACGAATTTATTGTTCTACAACTATGTCAAAGGCATTTCTCATGAAAGTGTGTCATTGTAAAAATTAAAGTCAAAAAGAAAATGTTTAGGAAAGAATAATTTTAAAAATTCCTCTCTATTTTCAAGTCTCTTTATAAACAGGTATCGAATGCTAATGCTTATTTATAGACTAAAAGTTCAAATTTCGAGAACCTCGTGAGGACATATGAAGTATATATAGTCCGTCTAGAAAATGTCCGGAAGACAAAAAGCACATCTATAATTTTACGGTACATATTTTTTTTAATTGAATAATAAAATAACAACAAATAATTCATCTCATTTATTAATACAATCTCCGTATAACTGTAAACACTTAACCAAACGTTCATAAGCAATCTTTAAGCAAAGTTAACGCTATACTTTTCTGTGGTAATAGTCCAGGCTTGTAAAACTAACCCAATCAAATGTTCTTTATTTCGTGGTGCTGCTCGTTCTACTTCAATTTTCATTAATCCCCATATGTTTTCGATGAGACTAAATTCTGGGGAAGCTGCTGGTTATAGAATTGTTGCCAAGTTTTGTTCTAATATCCAAGCTTTAGCATAGGCAGGAGTATGGCATGTTGCATTATCCTGTTGAAAAGGCCACCTTTCAGGATATAAAGCACGAGCCATTTCAGGACGAAAGCCGTTAAGAATTTCACACATACTTTGCAGTATTAACGGTGCCATCAATTATACAGAGCTGAGAGGTTACTCCCGAGATCATTATTTTTATAGGAAATTTGGACGGTAACATTTTCTCTTGATGGGATTTTTAAATGACTTGCACCAAGTAGAAAACAACTTTCGTCAAATATATAAACATCACTAAAATTATCGTTGACAAAAATCTATTCTTCATTGCTTTTGTAGAGGTGCCATTGCAGGGATTTTTTTCCAGTTTCCTTGATAAGTACCTTTGTCTTTCCAATGAAATGCGAACAGTTTTTGGGCACATTCTTATTTGACGTTGATTTTCAAATCTGTTAGCCAGTTTTTCGAAAACCTACGCGCGGATTTTGTTGTCCTAAAGCCACTAAAACGTTTAAATTGTTTCCGCTTATCTTAGGCGGTTTTCCAAAAACTGGTGCATGGCTCATATTTCTCCTATTTTTTATCCTGTATATTTTCTCATATAATGCACTTTTTCCGAGTTCAGTCAGTTGCACTAATTTTTTAACGTTTTTTTTTTAACTTTCTTCTTTCTACTTGCGACATTATTTCACAAATATTAAGCCTGCTGATAATCAACAATATTTTACATGTTGTTATATGATTTTTAACATGGCCTACAGTCGGCACAGCCTACTTGATGCACTACTTTTGTCTTAACATGTAACAAAAAAGAAATATGTTAAAATTAAGAAAAATAATAAATTTTGAATACTTTCTAGACGGACTATATTTTGATGGTTCAGAACCAAACGAGGAATGCCGCTGCGTATAGCTTTAGCGCCAATTTATATATGCCTCACCAATATTTTTCCTGAAAAATTAATATTAAATAAAGAATATTTATTTTTTAAGGCAATTAACTATAAAAGCAAAATACCACGCATTATGAATGAAACTAGCTATTAATAAATTTCCAATAACGAATTTAATTAATTTTTACAAAATCTTTTTCAATAGGCTAGTTACATGATCGTTGACGAAATGCATCAAGAGCACCCAGAACTATTAAAGGATCAGTATTGGGATGAAGTAGTACCGAAAGAGTTACCGTACACAGTCGCTTCTGAACATTATCGTCGGGAAGAACCTAAGGGATCAGCCGAAAAGTATAAAGTCAAAGCGCAAGATGCTGTGTATGCAAACCTTATTGCGCCCAGAAAAACAACAATGGATGATATGTATGCTGATTACGTAAGTGCTGAAGATTACGCATATGTATTCCAAACTGTCTTTACATATTCGGCAATTTGGATTTCGCATCTACTTGATTATTCTCAGTAATTGTTTCGGAAATTCGTAGATTCCTATTGTCAACCGTACGAGCGAATAATGTGAGAGAAGAATCTTTGATTCTAACATGCCTTATCTTATCCCTACTCTAAAACATATTTGCAAGTAACTACTTTACCTGAAACTAAAAGATGTTGACCCGCAACACAAAATAAGAACATGTGTTCGTTTGCCCCCAATGAATCCATTAACGCGAAATGACTAAGAGTGCCTTCTTTTCGGTTTAACAAATGTTCATTCCTTTCTATATAAATAATAGCATATAGTTTCGCGAGTGTTTGTAGTTACACTTTTAATTAATTTCTCCCACGCCATCTATTCTTTAGATCTGGTGCATCTAGCCCTTTTTGTTTATAAATTCCCTAACTTTCTTCTTGTATATCCGCTTTATGTGTTGTCTAGAAGGTTTCTGCATATATTTCGCGAACTGAAACACATTCACATCTTGCTCCTTAAAAACCATAGTAATAGCTTTAGATATTTTGAGAAAGGGAAGCTTTACAAATTTCTTATCAAGGGTGCCTGCCTTTAAAAAAATTAAAATTATGGAATTTCTCACATTATGGTGATGCTAGACTTTCTTAAGAATGTAATCAATATCTATATACTTGTAAATATCTTTTACACTTTGTGCCGTGCGTTTCTCAGAATTAGCAGATACTAGAGAGACTCATGTTTTGTCAACTCTCGCGGAAACTAGTAGGCAACACGAACCCTTTCTTATAAGACGAATAAACACAAGTCTGACTGGTCCCTGCTAAACGACTTCCTGAAACAATCCCAAATAAGCAAATAATATGTGTGATATTATAGCGCTCGTCATATTACCCTCACAATCCTCGCTATCATTAGTCAGAACTACTTTGTTCTTTATATTGGTGATAAGAACAAAACAATTGAGCTGTTAAAAAATTCGATGCATAAAAATATACTTTGCACTAATAACTTGTATTACCACAATATTCTTCCTACTAGTAAGACGCAGTAAGATCAGAAGTTGAAATAGTTATGTTACAAGAGACGGTACAAAGAAAAGCAATAGTCCAAGTTATTTTTCCTTTCCAATTTGTTTTTGCAAGGTTTCTTGCAAGAAATAACATGGTATTCTAAATTCTTAATTAATAGTTGATTTAGTAATACATTCTTACATGCAAAACTTTTACAAGACTTCTTGTACAGTTATGTTACTCTCTGTCACGTTAGCTCAGGTGCTATTTATAAGTTGGGTTATAGTACTAATCTTAGTTTTTCTTTTCATCCGTTTTAGCCATATATTTAACAGTTCTTCGTATAGTCAAAAGATATTTAGAAGAACCGAATGTAAAGGGTCCATATCATTTTTGACAATTTAATAAATGCAATTTCTCAGATGGTGTAGGTAACCAATTATTAACTACAATCAATATTTCTAGGAAAGTGTCGACACGCCTATTGTGGAAAGGCGAAAAAGTTCAAATTGGTTCACCAGGCAGATATCCCGAACAAGAATGGGATCCATACGATCCGCGTCTACCGCCTACTCATCTGGCGGTTTATTCTCAAGACATCGCGGAAACTCGGTCTATGCCAGCCCTGAAACAGGTCAACTACCTGGAGCCCATCCTCCACAGAAAATGTCAATTTACGATAGGCTGGTGGGTAGAAGATCTGGAAAAAATCAAAGACTAACAAAGCAAGGTATCTATTACATCTATCTATAACATTAAGCATCACCAACATGTAATATGTCAGGCTTACAACTAAAATCATTACTATAGCAATAGACGACGTATTGTTTACTTTTCCTTTAAAGCTTCTTTTTGATAAATAGTGACACGTAAGAAAATGGAAAATTCTATCGGCGGTAAGGTAATTTAGGAATAACAGAAAGGTAAAAGTTCTTTCAAATTTGAGATAAAATTTCAATATCCTTTGTTGTTGATGTTTTCAACTTAGTTAAGACTCGTTGTATAGTAACACACATATTACACTCAGATGAGACACTCGTCGCAAATCTAGATGCCGGAGTTAAGAGAAACTGATATATCTGTTGATGGCATGAAGAATACCTGTGTTAAGAAAGACAACGTAATTGTTTTACATTTAATAAATTTATTGTAGCTCCATAGAGTGACGTTCTTTAAGCCATCCAAATAATACGATTTGTCGAACTCTGCAAAATAGGCGTCTGTTTCGAAAATTCTTTCTTCTTTTGACGAAAACTGCATTCCATCAGGCCATTCTTTGGTAATTCGCCGGGAAAGTGCCATTTTGCCAATAAACTTTTGGTTTCTAAGGTACAATGATGCATCCCCATCTTATGTACACTCCAATAACGCTGTAAAAACTCGTATTGCTTTGAAGTAATCGCACGGTTTCATTGTTGATCAGAGGTTAGTAGACCTGGTGCTTATCTCACCGATAGCTCGTACTCAATTTTTCGTAAAGTATTTTGCACATATTCAATTGAGATATGTATCATATTAACAATGTCTCTAATCTTTACTTGGCGGTCTGCTGACACGATATTGTGAATTCTGTTGATCATATTGTCCATAATCACTTCAACGTTCGACTCCGCCTAAATGTATTAAACTAGTACCTGATGGCAGTCGTCGAAGGTTCATGATCTTTACAAAAAAAGAAATTGAAACACTGCCTGGAATTGTTCTTTTTCCATAATTCCAATTCCACAAATACATAACATCGGTAGGCTTCAAGAGCTTTTAGAACAACACTACTCAATAAATGTCTCCGAAAATTTAAGTCACTGACTAAAGAGCAGTACTCGCAGTAAGCAATGCAAATTTTGACACGCAGCATCATCTCCGAACACAAGTAATTCTCATACCATCCTCGCAACTCAAGTTAATAGTAGATGGTAATATTACATAACTGATAATTAGTTGCAATACCAATTTAATTACGAATGTTAGAAGCAGCACCTATTACCTTTTCCACGTAAAAATAAAATATGATATTTTGCCTATTTAAAACGTATCATTACAATACAGACTTTCAATTATCACATAAATATTAAATTCATTTATGGACGATTATAGAAAGGAACTTAATGATTCCCATTTATTTGCTCAAACTATTTTCACTGACTTTTTTTCACTTAACGAAGGAAGCTTTTAATTTAGCACATTGTTCGGTTACAATTAAAATTCAACGCATTAGATAATCGGTTTTTGTTTTCAAAACTTGAAGGTCGTGAATATTGTATGAATGTGCAAGGTTAAGAAAATAAAAAATCTTGGAAATTGATTTGTTTCGTGACCATATTTCCTTTCGACTGAAATACGCGTACAATGAATCTAAGACGAATTAATTTTGCTGTAGACCTGATAATGTAAGAACTTTTGTACGCATATTATTCCCTCGTATACATATCAATCACCCGATTTATATAGTAATCATCGAGATTCAGTTTCGCTAAAATTGGCCTCACATAAAAATATTATATAGGACGTTCAGTTGGGACCCCAATTTACGGGTGACTTTTTCGTTTCTGTAGACATATGTAGACACATAACAATTGGTTTTATTATCGTAGATTCAGAATCTCGTATTAGAAAAATACTGAATTTACTTACTTACTACTACTTTACTTACTGAACTTACTACTTGAGGAATGACTGACAAGGCTATCAGGTTTGGTAAAAAAAAAGCAAAGCTAACGTACATGCCTAAACAGTTGAAAAACTACAATAGATACAATACATACAATAATAATGTATACAATAATAACATAATAGATACAATACAATACAAAACTACAAACTATCTGAACAGGTCATAATGAGATAAGTCAGGGACTGCCTTCAATTTATTGGAAACTTAGAAAAGAAATACAGGATACAGGAATATATACATGGAAATACAGGAGTCTATATATGTGCCGCAGTGCTCAAGTCGCTACATATATGTATGAAAAGGAGAATACTACTGGGAGCGTGACTGGCGCACGCCCCACTTGAATTCTTCCTTTCCAATATTGTATATACAGTGGCAAGCAAATAAGTAGCGACACTAATCATATATTTAAGGTTTCGTGTTTTTCTACAATTTGAAACGAAGCAAAAGAATTTTTTTTAATAAAATTCTTAGAATATGCATTAGACACCACACCTGCATTTCTCGAAAGTATTAACATGTTATGTTTGCAGTTCTCATGATCGGTCTCATGCAAGCGAGCATTTAAATAGGGACAGTTGTCATAATCTTTTATTTAGTTTTCTTTAAGTTCTTTCAGAAGTAACTTAATGTTATATTATTAAAACGCAATTACACAAAATAGATTTTTGTATATTAAAACGCATAATAATTAATTTTCACGGTAGCACAGACTAAATTATTTTAAAAATGAGTCGTGGAAAACGTACGCTCGAGCTTCGAAAAATTATAATTACACTTGACGAAAACGGTTTGAGTTTGAGAAAAATAGCTAACCAAGTATCTGTATCGAAAAATATGATTGCTAATCAAATAAAATATTTCCAAAAATACGGAACCTGCGAAAAAATTCCTAAACAGGGAAGAACTAAGAAAACGTCGGTTCGCATTGATAGACACATAGAACGTCTCTCACGTGCGAATCCATTAAAAAACGGCGGCAGATATACACAAAGGGGTAATTACAGAGATTGATAGATCAATTAGAGCATGCACAGTCAGACGAGGATTACAAGAAGCCGGAATACATGGTAGGATTGCTAGACATAAACCGTTTATAAGCAAAACAAGTAGAATGAAAAGATTACTGTTTGCCAGAAATCATTTGCATTGGACTGCAGATCAGTGGAAATGTGTACTGTTTAGTAACGAGTCAAAATTTAATAGAATGGGATCGGATGGCAGAAGATATGTACGGCGAGGCCCCATTAAAGCGATGAATCCTAAGCATACAATAAAAACAGTAAAAGGGTTTGGAAGAAATGTGTTGGTCTATAGGTCTATGTGTTGGTATATAGGAGTTAGTCCGTTGCACAAAATTAATGGAATAATGGATCGACATGCGTATGTTGATATTTTATCCAACGTTATGCTGCCATATGCGGAGGATCATTTGTCCGTACTTTGGAAGTACCAACAAGACAATGATCCCAAGCGTTCAGCTAAGATTGCAAAGGACTGGTTTCGACAAAATCATGTAGATCTTCTTGATTGGCCTTCTTGTAGTCCCGATTTACACCCAATCGAAAACTTGTGGCAAGATGTGAAACTTCGTATTCGGGATAAAAATATTTCAAACCTCGAAGAACTGTTTCGATGTGTTGACGAGGTCTGGAACAATATTCCTGTGGAACGATGTCGGCATCTCATTGATCCCATGCCTAGGAGATGTGCCGCAGTGATTAAAGCAAAGGGGTATCCCACCAAGTATTAATTGTAGTATCGAAATTCCAGTGTACCTATTTCAATGCTCGCATTTTACATATGGAATAATTTGTATTAGCATGTGTTTTTGTATCATAAAGTATATTTTGCAATTTATTGCTATGTATTAATTGTCCGTAGTTTGTAGTATATAGTTTCCTAGTTTAAACTCTTGTTTATTCGAAAATACAAAGAAATAAATACTTTCTTTCACAATTGGATTAGCGTCCCTATTCATTTGCTCGCAACTGTACATAAGTTCACCAAAAATCACTAATAACGCATTTATCCCAAATAGTTGTCGATACATTTATATCTGCTTATGTGTATATACTAGTAAATCGTTTTATCAGATTGCTACATGACTTAAAAATTTAAACAGCTTTAATCAACAACAACATTACTATATTAAAACAATAATTATAGGTCTGTATTTTCCCGTTCTTTTTCAATACATAACATATTTGTAGGCAATGGTAAACTAAATGGATCTGGGTCTGTTCCAGTAAAGAGTCGCCCAAGAATTCCCACACCCGACGTCACTAAAGAAGTAGTGGATAGAGAAAATCGCCTCGCAGCTAACGCAGCCAATATGCATAGTTCCATATCCCCCGTTACATTAATGTCACACCAAATTCAGCCTAGTTACCATAACTATCCAGCTGGTGACGTACCATTCGTCCAGGTAGTGTTATCGCCCATACAAGAACTTGACAGCAGCAGCTCTGTAAATAATACTCTACATCCTGGGCAACCAGGTACAGCTGCTTTAGCACAAGCTGTGCTATCTCCAGGAATAGGGCCCGTACTTACTACAACTCCAGTTAGTCTTCCTATGACTGTATCGCAGTTAACATCTTTGGGAATTTCACCCTTAAGTAATAGCCCTCTGGTGACGCGACACGTCGAACAAAAAGCTTCGAGCCCAACATTTGCTCAAGCTTTTAAAAATTTAAAACCGTCAACTCCAGAGTCACATATTAAGCTTACCGAAATTAATCAATCTGATGAAGAGATTGAACAAAACGTAAGCAGTAGAAGTAGTAACTCTTCTCATGCTTCGGATATATCTAATGCATCCAAGGATAGCAAAGAATCTCAAGGATCAACAGCAAGCGTAGCTTCTAAAAAATCGTTAGAAGTATCAAGGAAAATTTCCAACAACACAGTTGCTAGCTTAACTCAACCAACGACGGAATCTTTGTCGGCAACTGTTCCAGTTGTCTCAACCGCACCTGTATCTGTCCCGGCAAGCGACGAAAGAAACCGCAAAGTTTCTACGACATCACAAAACAACCAAGGCAAACGAGAGGTGTATGTGTGACTTCTTCCTAAATGATTGCCAGAAGGAATACGTTTAACTCAAAGTGATATTTTAATGTAGCTTTGATAGTATTGTGATATTGTTATACTATTTTAATGTAGTAGGGAGAGGAATTTGGTAGAAAAAAAAACCGTTCGCTATTTTGCTATTCTTTTAACGTTTGTCTTTGAAACCGAGTACTTACACATCTAGGTAAATAATATATGGTTTTCCGTCTTGTCTCTGTTTTGTATTTATTGTCTTTACGAAATATCTATATCTACGGATTTGTTTGTTGAAGTAGTGTATACAATCTCCCAAGATGTGATTGCCAAATTGTTAAATTAAGATGATACATTAAAAGACTGATATCGTTCGGTTTACGCTTGTAAAGTAAGAAACGTGAAACACGTTATACATTTTTCTTTAATGCAGAATGTCTTTTAATGCAGTCATGTTAACTAGAAAAATATTGCATAATATTACATATAATATACTATGTTCTTTACATATACAAATAATGTTTGTAGTTAGTGTATTTGTTTTAGTATAAATTTTGCATACCTGCTTGACTTCCAAATATCTATGGGTTAGCAAATAGGTATAGTATAGTTTAGTTAAATGGCTGAGCGAAAGGGGCCTAGAAGTTACATATGATATTCCTAAAATGTGTATATAGATACTTAGATATTCAATATAAATGTATATACTTATAGGCATTAGGCTTTTAACATAATAAATGGGATTAAATTAAAACAGAGTAACTAATCTAAGAATTTTACCAAAAATGTATCAATAATAACAAGAAGGTAGTATGCAATAGTAAATTCATTATAGAATAATGCATAAGAAAGTATTTAAGATTTCTAGATTTTTAAGAATACTTGGTTTATTGATGCTCTCGTTGTATTAAAACATGAATAATAATTAGTTTGTAACTTTTATGTTTATAACTGTGTATATATGTTTTGTATCTATATAAGAAACTAAATATTTTGTAGGCCTAGACAATAATATGTAAGGTAACGTATAGGTGGGTGAATAAAACGTATACATATGTACTATACAATGTGGAACAATAAATCTATTTTTAAATAAGTGTTGTTTTATATTTATGCATGCTATTAAGTAAAAAACAAATGCGAGTGATGCATGCTGTTAAAAACTGTGCCCTTAACGGTTACAAGAAAATAATTGGTTACTTTACACTAGCTTTACACTTATCACCACTGTTAATTTCTAAGTTTGGCAAGTTGAGAAATTAGCTATTTTTGTACATACATAGACTGACGCAATAGTATGGAAAAACTCGATATACCCACTGTTAAGCCAGATACCAAAATTACACTTTACTAAAAAGCGTAAACAATACCAAACAACATTTTAAAATTATTTGCATGTATAAAGGGTGTTACGTAATTGGAATTTATGCAGATTATTTGTTATAAAATAATGTTATAAAATAAATTTGGCCACTTACTCTTTCTTTCTTTCAAAAAAGTGTGGCCGAATAATACAATTTCCAACTATAGCGCCATAAACATTCAAAGATCTCCTTATTTAACTTTTTACGGAAGTTATTTGTAGGAAAGTGATGGAAGATATGTCCGATCAGCCATCCAGTTCGATGGAGTTCGTCTCCAAACATAACAAAATCATCCTGACCATGGATTTATTGTTGAGGTCCTTATACAAAGCAACTTTATGGGGAAAGTAACCTTTGAACAAAGTTCGCCACTTTCCGTGTGTTTCACGAAATTAGCAGAGACTAGACAGATTCGTTTCATGAGAAAAGGTAATACCAGATATATAAGAACGGAAGAAAGGGCCCGCTTACAACGGCCGAATCCATCTAGTACACAGACGGCTTGTACGGTGTCTCCTTCTAGTTTTTTTTTTTTTTTAATATGTATGTCGCACTATTTACATGGTTTTTACATATATGTATATGGTTTCCAATATAATATATTTCTATCGCAAACAAAACATCTGATTACCATTATATATTAAGTCTGAAAATTGCCATGAATACGTGTTTACCCTATTAGCAAACAAACAAGTTCATACATTTTTAGGCTTTTTCAACATTTTTAATGCTTTCGGTTCAATTTCGACACTTATCAAATTCGCCCTGCGATATGTATTGTACATAACACAGAGCTTAGGGAAGAGCCGACATGTAACGAAGCAGCTCTGTATCTTTCCAAAGATTCTTCTCTTTCCTTCTGTCGCGGTTAGACGTCGCTGGACGGCAAGCCAAAATGTTGCCCACTACCTATTTTATAAGCCTGCAGAAACTAATACGCTTTCGCGGGCCATTCTCATTAGACGAATAAATAAGAGTCTGTCTAGTCTCTACTAATTACGTGAAGCGCAACTGGTTTCTGTAGGATTACTTATTGATGTTCTATCATTTCATTAAATAGTTTACGATTCCTTTAAGGTTATGTAGATTAGAAATGAGTTGAGTCCGAAATAATGATTTAGTTTTTGTAAATATTAGTATATAAAACAAACCGTTTGCGATTAATACAACATAATTAGTAGAGCAGTTTTGTTAAGTGTAATCTATCATGATAAGAGGAACAATAAATATCTTAAGGTCATCTTATATCAGAAAACCTTTAAATTGTTACAGTAGACGTATTTGATCGATCTGCCAGTTAGTAGTAACAAAATTTTAATTGACTTTATTTTAGACATGAGCAAAATAACTAAAGAAGAAGAGTTAAAAAAACGATTAACACCTTTACAATATCATGTAACGCAAGAGAAAGGTACTGAACAACCATTTACCGGTTGCTACGATAACACATTTGATCATGGTGTATATGAATGCATTTGCTGCAAACAGCCTTTATTCAGCTCCGACACAAAGTACGATAGTGGTTGTGGATGGCCTGCATTCAATAATGTTTTAAACGAAGGCAAGGTAAAGCTATCTCCTGATATGAGCAGTGGCAGATACAGAACCGAAGTAACCTGCTCAAAGTGTGATGCTCATCTGGGGCATGTTTTTGACGATGGACCACTACCTACCAAAAGGAGATTCTGCATTAATTCAGCATCGATTCACTTTGTACCGCAGGAAAAGCAATAATAATAAAAGTGTGATATTTACTAAAATTGTATGTAAAGTGTAGCTAAGTTCTGAAATATACTTGTACATATCTTCATGTTATCTACCTTCTTTCAGTGCAATGATCTTGAGAACCATAAGTTTGATTTGAAATTACTTCCATTTAGAGAAACAGCATGCAGGAATTTATTGAAGTATTTATATGCAGATTCAGTGCTTTTAGACAGCTGGCATTTTATGAGCTATCGTACATTTCTCTTATTATATAAAAACCATGGTTACCTAACAAAGCATGGTTTTTCCTTTAGAATACGCTATACTACTTGTCATGTTAATTACATGAAATAAAGATATTAGAATGCTTAATGTTATTTTAAACATAATAGCACACCACATACTATAGAGCAGATGTTATCAACTGTAACAATTATCAGGAACTACTGCAAAAAAATAATGAGCAATTATTGCGAAGAAGTTAAGAATCACCGTTACAAAGGGGAACAGTAGTTACGTTAATTAGACTACTTTATTTTTCGTATTTGCAATCCTTTCCGGTTTCTCCTGAACATGGCAAGAACAGCTATTATTGTTACAGTATTTGTCAAGATAGTCTAAGAAATACCGGAATAGTAACATAATCAAATTATTAATTATAAACAATAACAAATTATTAAAAGCTTGAGTATACACAGTGGCATGATACACTATTACCGAATTATGGGTTAATTACAAGTATTTTCTGTTCGGAACAAGTTTATATAGTAGTATTAACCACGCCCACATGTTGCTCCTCAATCAGCCTCCTTGTACTCATACATGAAAAATATTCTTGTTCCTCTATACCTGCGAGAGCTCGTGTATTCTCTTCCTTTACTCGAAAAACTAGAACTATGATCCAGTGAAATATGAATTTTAACATACTAGATAATTATTTTAGTTTAGAATTTGCGCTTTGCTGCATTCAACAATACAAGGGCTGGTAATGTATCTAGTATATTCAACTATTAGTCGTATTAACTCAGGTTTTCTTGATTTTCCTCAACTTATGGCGAATGCAAGGGGCGGTAGAGGCTGCTAATGGCGCAAGCGATAAGGCCCACACAACGTTTCCACACCCCTCTCTGTTTCTGTTACCGAAATATAGGGTAACACACAAAGTACACTAAATCCAAACGGTTCCCGCTTTTCCCCTATTTACCTCACCACCAATCAGAAGAGGATGAACACCTTAGAAAAGTTCATAGATATAGTAATAACTTATGGCCAGTTAAAGATCTGTTAAAGCTGTAGTAGAATGTGGGTACATGGCTTATTATTAAGGTGGGGCTACCGTATACATTTTTACCACCATGTACATTACCGTTAGACATTTTTGTAATGAAAATTCGGAAAATTCCAAAATATGAAGAAAGAAAAATGAGGTGTACAATGACAATATTAAACAATTTGAAGGATAGTGTAAAAATATTACAGCAGATCTTGTTTCGCGTCTACCTTCACAATTTTTGCTATTTTGGCTGAAAAGTTTAGACACAATAAATGTAATAAATACATTATATTAAAAGAAGGAGGCGTGGTATCTCTCATTCTGTTCAAGTTGCAAACATTTGCTCATATTTTTTTGAACTACCGTCGATGAGGCATTAAACATTGAGGATGCGCCAGATTGTTGTACGACCAGCAGATACTTCGTCTTACATATCAACAGATGCTGGCGAATATAACGCATTTTAGGAATTTTGGAAGCAGTGAGTGAAATTATTAGTGACCCATTGGCAAACGTTATCACTGTTTACAAAGAAGGAATTTTCGGTACTAATATCAGTGGTAGTTCCTAAAAAGAAGAACCGAGCGGGTAGATCGACGGAAAGCGTCGTCACTATCGTTAAGTTAGCAATGACTGCTACTCGTTTTTAAACATTATGATTTTATTTGTAATAGATTCTATATCATAGGAATAAAATAGTCTTGACTGGGTTGCACTCATATCTGTACACGTAACTGAATGTAAAGATGGAGCCAGTTAAATCTATTAAACACAATATCGGTATTAGTATTTTTTTTTTGTTTTTAGTTTACATAAATGATTTGAATAATCATGCGACAACTGGAATTTTGCTGACGATACGTCTATGGTGGTTTCGGCACGACTCCGTGAAGAATTACGAAGATCCGTTTGTAGTACCAGTTGGTACAAAACTTAATGGTATACAAAAAAAAAAAACAATATAGTCTAAATAGATAAGCAGACTAAATATAACATAACTAAATAAGCAGATAGCTGTGAATAATTTTGTTAATCGTGAAGATACAAACAGGAATCTGTCGTTTACAAGATGATTAGTAGTCGTAGGCAGCACACTCACCTGGTCTAAATGTAAAGAGCTTTGCTGGTAAGGCTGGTTTCAGTATCTCTTGGTTTATTCTCATCCCTCGTACGGTATTGTGTTGTGAGGAGGTACGGTAGATAATAATAAGCCCGCGTTTTTATAACCCAAAAAAGGATCGTTAGAACACTACCTAATTTAAAACAACGGTCATCTTGCAAAAGATGATTTGTCGAAAACAGTCTTTGATCTATATATGTAAATGACTTATCTATGTATATAATAAATTATGTTATTGCAAAAATTACAATTCAAAAGCAAAATGCAAAAGCTCGTGATTTATTCTCCCTACAGGGTCACAATTCATGCAGATTTATACGTGTACATTAGAGCAAAGCTTTTCAACAAATTATCTTCATAATTACGAAAACAAATTAATCCCGGAGAACTGTTTCGAGGATGCTTAGGATTAAACTTGCGTAGTGCGGAGTATGCCGATACTTTTGTGTTGTTATATATAGGTAGCCTTTAGTTTGTAACGGATACATACTGTACCATCAGATTAACATACAATGAAGATTGTTATATGTATTTTAGAAAATTACAATCCTGTATCCTGTGAACAATTTCATTTACTAAAATATTAAATCACAATAAATATTAGTACACAAGCTTATACATTTAAAATAAAAAATGAAAGCTTATTTAATATATGCTTTCTTGGCATAACGGATTGAAATATCTTCAATTGAATCCAAACTAGCGTTTGAATCAATTGTTAAATTAATATCTGAGAGTTTCTTATTCACCAAAATGCAGTTCTTTCGGGTTCCATCTGTACCAATACGTCCTTCATGCTTGATGACATTAGACTTTTGGGATATGAGGGATTCAATTTTAGTTGGCAATTTAAAGTCATTACTTTTGGTAACGATCGCGCGTTTCGCAGGTTTGTATACCACCTCGGGAAACATTATACTATTTTCCTTGTTTGTTTTAGTGATCTTTTCACTTTTTATCTTATTTGAGGTAAGCGGTTTGGATGGAGTTATTTTTTTGTATAGAGGAGTCACTCCGGAATTTTTTATATAAACTGATATTGGGCTTTCAATATTTTTGAAGCGTTTTCTTAGAGATGCAGGTGCCGAACCCGCATTAATGTTGTGTTTATTGTGGTTCGTTGGAGTTAAAGCTGGCTTTGTGAATGGTTTTGTATTGTGTACATATGCAGGAATTACCGGGATCTTCGTTGCAAAATTTTTCATTGGCAACTTCTTAATAGCGCCTTTTGTGCTACTGTTACTGTAATTGCTTTTGTAGTATAAGCTGCTTTCCTTTATTTCAGAGGAAGGAATAATGTTTATTGTTGGTGCATTTGACGTAGGTGTGAGCATGACAGCATTTGTTGGGGTTCTCGGAGTAATAGATTCCTCACGGTTTACATAATTTTCCGTATTTTCATTATTATATTTTTCAAATGACATAGTTTTCAGTCCTTCGTTTAGTAACCTCTCCATTTCCTCTATAGTATCATTAAGCAGTGAATTATCTTCTAGATGGTTTGCGGACATATTGTTCGTTGTATCTTCGTGAACCTCTTGACTAGTATCAGGAAAACATTGGGAATGCTCTACTTCAACAGCGAAAATATATGAATGTTAACTATATTGCGGCTTTAAAAAAAACTATACCTACCTTCTGATAGAGATCTATCCTTTTCTGGTGTGTGATAATATTGACTCGTGTATGTACCATGGTTTAAATTTGAACGTAGTGACAGATTCCCGGTAGATCCTGTAAGAAAAATTCATTTTTCATTAGGTACATACAATACATACATAAATCTGTAACAGGATTTTTTTTTGTGTTTTGCGTAAACCAAAGCTTCCAAAATATTTAAGGAAATTAAAATAAGTATATAAAGGGTCATTCACAACGATGGTGTATTTAACGTAACTGTAGAAGTAATTAAAATATAATATTTTTTCAAGATTTTACAGTATCTCAGGTATTTTTCTTAAATGTATGCGTTGAGTGGTATTAATCGATTGTTAACAAAAGTTATCATAAAATGTTAAGCAAAATTAGTAAGTTAATGCGCGGTTGTCGATGTGCTGTAACCTCGGCGGAAAATTTATAATTTTTTCCCAGTATAAACAATCATATACGCTGAAAAGGCAAATATTTTCTTAAATTGTTTTTCTTGCAAGAAATTTCATTTTAGATGGGAAGCATATTCACAATATAATTGTAACTTGGCATTACAAATTACTCCACAAACATCAAAAGCATTAAAAGTTTGTTACTATTTTTGATCACAGCAAAATAACTTCTGGCTATTCTTAAATAAAAAAAAATCAAACTCAACAAATATGTATAGTGAGCATCCGATCAAATATATAAATAACCAAAATAATCCTGCCGAGAAATTATGAGTATTAGCAACATTATTTTGGCTATGGTTTTTGGGTATTTATGACGAGCTTTCTAATTTAAAAAACCGCTGTTTCTTTAATCCTGAAACACCATTGGACATTTTTAGAAATTAGCTGGAAGCTGTAGTTCTGAAATTCATATAAATTAGTTCATCAGGGATAAATGTTAAATATAGAACACATATAGATGTACATATTCAATAGTGGAGAAGAATAGCAATCTTTGATTAGTTCTGCACAAGCAAAAAAATAAAGGAAATTAGGACATTGAGTTATTTAGGACAGGTAGGCGTAACTGTAAAAGCAGCTACAGTCACATTATACTTACAGGTTAGTGCAGAAAATGCTAATCTTTTTAGAATAAATGTATTTAAATTAAAATGCTAAAGTACTAGGTGTGGCAACTCTCTGTATACGTCGAACTAGAGTTTATTCACTCACTTAACGAATAAACGTTTGGAATAAAAATTGCTTAAGTTAAATGGTCTGTGTCTGAAAATTATTTTGCATTTATGATATGTCTAGCAGGTACAACCTATGTTACCTTTTTAGTTTCTTTGACAAAAAATGAGCGGTTTTTGACATAATCATTTCTCAAGGATTATAAAATATACCACAACCCAGTAATGTAACATTTAAAATGAAACAAAATGTATTAATTAACATAACTCGAAATGAAATAAATCCCGAAAAAGAATTTTCGATGCGGCCGTTGTTGTTATGTTAAATTATGAATGAAAAAAATAGAGAGGTGCGAAACACATTAATTTTGATACTACGCCGAAGTATGTTCTCCCCGCCTATGCTTTCTACATTTCTTCCTACATTGCCTCGCCACAACATATGTGATATCATGCTTTTAGTAATGTGCAAAAAAGTTCCATTTGAGATAAGAATGTTGATATCCACTTCCATTTAATCAAAAATGACATGAAAACGTTTTTAGAAGATAAATGTTTATCCAGAATATCGTTTATCAAAATTTAGAAAAGACTACATTCAGAATTATGTCATAAGTCTCCATCGTGAATTATCTTGAATATTTTAAATTTTTTGATAGTCGATATCACTTTTTCTAAAAATATTTAATAATAAATCACCTGCAGTAGCTTTAAAATAATTTGGTGTTGCACTTTTTTTTATTTTCTAAAGAAAAGTAGACACAACTTACCTAGTATAATTTTCTCTTCATCGAGATCTAAACTGTCATTATTTTCATCCAGACTTGCTGGAGTTGGTAATCTGTTCTTAACATCTGCGAATAAAAAACAAATGTTTGAGGTAAATACAAATCAGACAGAAGAGATGTATGTTTAATTGTATAAACTTCAATGGCTCCAAAATTCCGTTTGGCGAAGTTTATATCCAATATTAATTGTTAGTTTTTAAACAAAAATTCATTAAAAGATATGTAATTTCCGTGTGAGCATTAAGTTTCAACAATTATAAAAAATAGAAAACTATGAAACTGAAATCGGACAACATAACCAAAAAAGTTTAAAGCGTTTTGCAACAAAAAATACAAAAATGATGGGAAGTATATAATTTCATTGCAAATATAGTGGCCGAATAGTCATCCGCGAAAACATGAGAAACTACTAAAAAAAGGGGGATGTTTTATTAAATCAGTGAAAAGGATATACTTTCCGCGTGCAAAGCTCTACCTACAAGTATCGTTCAATATCAACTGTTCATTCCTGATTATCGCTGGTTGGCGGCGTCTTTTTTTTTAATTTTTAAACAATTAAAAAAACTCAATTAATGCAAAGAGATCATATTGAAGAACTAAGATGTAGGTAGCTATATATGGTAGAGCTATGTATGGTTTAGAGCAGCAGTTCTCAAACTTTTTCCCGTATCTTGGGGCTGATTAACGCCCCCACCCCTTCGCCCCATTATATAGAGTACTTTAGGAGCCAGTCTATTCTCAACGCACCTCGAGACCATAGAACGCTTCTGGATAGATAGTATATCCTAGTTTTTCAGTATAGAGAGAGAGAGAGAGAGAGTTATTTATTAATGAGTTTTTTTTCAGTAAATCGGTATGAGTTACTCACACAGAGTCAACATGGATTATTTAAATAATTGTTTACTAACAATAATTAGCTTACCTGGAGGTAAACGTAAATTATTGTCATAAACTATATCTATTTCATTTATTTTGTTATACAAGATTAGATAATTGTAAGTGTTTATTGCATTCTCATTTAAATTACCTGAAATATATATATTTACATATTGCAAAGATGATTGTCAATACAAAATTACCCATAAGTTGAGATTCTACATCGCTTTTAATGTCACACTTATCCAGACTAACATCATCATAACTAGATTTCTTTATACTATTGTCTGATGGTATTAAATTATTTTGCGTTTGTCACAAAGCTCGTAAAAAGAACAGTAGACTCAACTTACCTAAGGCGTTCTTCTCCTGCTCAAAATCTATGACACCATTATACGTATATTCATCCAGATTTGCTGGAGTTAGTAGTCTGTTCTGTATATCTATGAGTAGCAAATAATTATTTATTGAGAAAACAGTTTCATTGATTAGCTTACCTGGTTGTAAATGTAAATTAGATACTTCATTGCAAACTACATCAACTTCATTTATATTGTTAGACAAAGTTGGATAATTGTAAGTGTTTATTGGACTCTCCTTTAAATTACCTGAAATATACATATATCTTATTACAAAGATTATTAATTATAAATACAAGATTACTCATAAGTTGAAATTCATTGCCATCATTTTTAATGTCACTCTGATTTAAACTGTCATAATCACGATAAGATATATTTATGCTATTATCTGAAATTATTAAATTATTTTGAGTTTGTTACAAAGTCCGTAAAAAGAATAGTAGATCTAACTTACCTAACGCATTCTTCTCCTGGTCAGAATCTAAGATATCATCATATGTATGGTCATCCAGATTTGCTGGAGTTGGTAGTCTGTTCTGAATATCTATGATAGCAAATAATTGTTTATTGAAAAACCAGCTTTAGTGATTACCTTACCTGGTTGCAAATGTAAATTGGAAGCTTCACTACAAACTATGTCGGCTTTATTCATATTGTTCTGGAATGTTGTGTTTATAGAATTTTCCTTTAAGCTATCTGAAATAACCATCCTAAGATCAGCTGATGTTATTCAAACACATACACAATACACTACAGATGAGCCGAGTTATCGGGCAAACGACACTCGTAATGACACTATGCAATGCTATTAAATGCAAATAATTGTATGAGAGTACTAAACTACTACTGTAGTAATGCAATGTATAATTACTATTTCTGTGAAATTAAAATCAATTCTAAAAATAAATAAATATTCGGAAATAATAAATATAAAAAAAAAGTAATCCAATAGCATGTTCCAATATAGCTGACCACTAACATCAACCGTAAATGCTACGAACAATTCATACACATACAACTAATCACAAATATAAACGACTATATGATTGTAAATATAAGATTACCTATAAATTGAGATTCCTCATCATTGTTTTCAATGTCACTATTGTCCAGACTGTCACGATCCTGATTAGACTTATTCGTTCTATTATCTAAAATAATTGTTATAAATAATAACAATTTTCAAATATTTATATGTTTAGACTACCTATTTGATCTAGTCTGAGTTCTTCAATTTCATCGTCTGATGAGATTACGAGGATACCATCATCATTTGGTGGGTCAGTATTTTTGTGCATTATTTGTAAGAAACGCTCCTCCTTATCATCACTAAATGAAGGATCGCAGCTATATTACAAGAAGAACACTATTAAGAATATTATTTAATAAATACTGATTATACTAACCTTAAGGTAAATCTGTGCTTTACATTCTTTTTACCGTATAGGAGTATATCATCTAACATTTCTTGTTTTGTTATAGGGCCCCATGCAACACCAGCTTCCCTATCGTAGAAACTGTCCATTTTTTCTGGAATAAATCTCCAATATTTACTTTTGAAATTTAAAATAGTCCCTGTGATAAGAGACTTCGCTACTGAAATTAATGATAAGGATATGTATAAGTATACTATTAAAAACCTGGAGTGTAAATTTAATGTATGTGCATCTAATGTTTAAAAATATGAAATCAAAAATTTCCGTTATTTTACCACTAGCCAACCTAGCAAAAACAAAATCTCATATTCTCAAGGATACTTCTTTGATACATTTTTCTTATACATGTTCATTAATGCAAATGCACTTACATTTACAAATATATTGCAGTAGATGTAAATATAAGTTTTAAATCATTTTATTTAATTAAAATCTCTTTTAAAAACTGATATAAGCCGTGTCGCAGAGTAAATCTCAAAACTAATCAGAGCAGTCAGAGCCAATTAAATAACGCGATATCAGTTGCGGATTCTTTTTCGCCAATCAAATTATCTGACTATTGACCCAGACACGTTACATTGGATTCAAAATTGAAAACTTTGATTACAGTATCAATTTGAAGTATAATACTTCATCACCGAGAGGACAAGTTATTTTGGACTATGATTTATAAATTGATTTGAATTTAAAATTAAGTAATCATTGAATTGGAAAAAAGAAGAGAAAAATGGTTATGACTATTGTTTAGAATAAGGACCATATGAATATCGAAATGCTGCGAAATTTGTGAACTCTTGTTTTCTACCGCTAAGCACGACCGGACGGTTATGCTAGCAATGACGTGCTCCCTTACGGTTTGAGTGGCTTTACATAACAGCGCAAATTAGTTTAATTAATAAGAATTAATTGATAAATATCTAGGATCACGCTTTTTGTGTACAGGCACTATTTTTGAGATCTTTAAGGAGTCTGGAAATACATCGCGTACTAAGTAGTCATTAATCAATTCAGTTAGTGGAGTAGCCAATTCTCCACTAACTCAAGTATTCTCCACCATACCATACCATATTCTCAAGTATATTCTTTGCGATATACTTGAGAATATGGTACAGCAGCACATTCCTCCAATCCGTATTTGGGGACGATTTTACGATAACAGCTTGTATTATACTTACTATTTTTTGGGCACATATGAATAGGCTTCAGAAACAGTACAGAGGAAGCAGATATAATCAAGGCAACATTTAATGGAGGTTGAGTCCTGTAAATTGACGAAAAACAGTCCCTGAACATGTATTTAATTTTTTGTGGGTCGTCGGCCACGTTACCAGTTAAACTATACACAATAGACATTTTGTTCTTATCGGATGTAGATTTAGTCAACCTGTTAATTATGCGCCATAATACGAACTCTTAAATTTGTAATCATGTCTTTGTTGTTTGTAGAGAGTGCTTAGTCCTATTGGACATTTCTGTCGGACGAAAACACACATCAAAGTGATGCAGGAATATACAATTGCGAATATATATATTCGCAATAGCTCTACAAAAGTTAGAAATGTTGTGATTACTAAAGAGGAGTTGATAAGTGTACCTTATAGAATTATCCTGTATTTTGGATTTTTTACTAAATAAAAAAGTCGGGATAATTGTTAGCAAATTATGATGCACGAACTTTTGATAATTCGTGTGGGTTCATTAACAAATGGTACTAATCCAAAAGAAAAAAAAGATGTTTCAGATATTCTGAACACTGGAATTTTTTTATATACATCAGTATGTTATGTAGATCCCCGACAAACTCGTCCAAAAACTAGGGGAAAATCTGTATACACACAGAATGGCACATTTTACGTCAAATGTCTTTGCCATCATCATCCGCAGTAGACACCAGCTCGCGAATTTGTTTTACAGAAACTGGTCACCAATTGATATTCATTCAAAATACACAATTTAATTTCATCTATTAATAGCCAATGTTCGGATAGACATAATACAGTTGGAGAAACTATATCACATAACAAATCCTCTAGTCGAGTGGTCTTACTTTTGGTTGCAGTTGTCTGATTTACACAAAAATTTCTGCTCTTTCTTTTACAGTAATCAAATTATGATCATTTACAAACTATTTATTTATTTTACGTCTACTGTACTTTATAATGTGATAACAACAGGTTTTCTCCGAGATACTGATGTGAATTCTATATGACTTTTTATGAGCAAAATTGAATAATCTAATAAAACAATTCAAAAATAAATCTATAAGTAGAATTGTTATAAGAGTGGTTTCCGACACAATAAATAAGTGATATAAATATAATATTCGTATAAGATAGACGAAGATGATAAATTTTTAAGAACATGATTAGAGGGAAAGGTACTTCAAAGAGTATGGTTAGTTTCGGCGAAGATCACTAAGAAGTGTTTGTCTGTATAACCCGACAGTGCTTGAATACCCTCTTATAATATTTTCAAGCAGTATATTCGGTTTAAATATGGGCGAACACTTCTGGTATATATTCTGCAGTAGTTTTGCTAGTCGTCTTCTTTGACTGTTTACAAGCAATAATATTATTCGCGAATATTCCGTATGTAGTTTTCTGATTTACTTCCACGCGTTAAATGTTTCTTTAGGTGTGGGTACTGATCTGAAGTTTTCTTTTCTTGTACTTCTTCATTGATGGCTTTTTGTTGTGTATTTACATCAGTTTTTTCAATGAAGGCGTTTTGGAGATTTTTATTTATTTCTAGATTTTAAATACTTTTAAGTAAATCAACTTTAGTGCTATTGTTACATTTATCAGTGGGCCCTTTAAATATGTTATAATCTGCTCCTTATTGTCATGAATTTCATGTTATTTTACAATCTTGTTCTCCTAAGAGGCTTCTTTTCCTGTCATTCATCGATATCATAATGAGCATTCGCTAGTTTATCACGTAGACAAACATGGATATCATTTGTGAGGACTCCTTTCTTCGTTAGCCTCGTACACTACCGTAACGTAGCTACTATTCAGATCCTTGACATTTCTTGAGATTTTATAATTTGGCTTTCGCTCACGTTGCCGCCATGGCTCGCAAGTTCGTTTAGAAAATGTATTAGAGTTGTAAAATTAACACATTTGCTCGGTCTATAAAGCATTAGCACTCGAAAATACACAATTATTAAAACACTTCAATAGTTCAACAACCTGTTAATAACTTTTCACAGCAAGCACAACCCAATATTCCGTGTAATTCAATGAAAGAGAAACATAGAAACTTCTACAGAATTAGCAAATACATCCTGACTTTGACCTATTAAACCCATTAAATAAAAAAAAAAGGTGAAGCACTACAAAATCCGAGATTTATTTAAGATAAATTTTCATAACTTAGTTTTAGAAACAATTAACACATTAGAATCAAAATATGGACAGCTAGTAGCACATATTAAGTATTTTGAATTTCTGTATAATTCAAAATTATTTAATGTGAATAACGGAACGTTTCAGAAAAAAAATGCCATAATTTAGAAATTTACTTAAAAGATCCACAAGAGAAAGATAAAATATCCAATGAACCATTTAACGAATTCGTTTCTCTCAAAGATGTATTTCGATCAGAGTTCAATAATTTTCAAAATCCTTTCAAGTTATTAAGTTATATTTATGCAAATAATTTAGAAGTATCATATGTAAATATATGTATAGCACTAAGAATTTTATCGACATAATCAGTTACAGTTGCAAGTGGAGACAGATCTTTTTCTAAATTGAAACCTGTGAAAACATATCTTCGATTAAATAAACATTAAAAGAATTATTAATCAATCTGCTAGCGCTGTATATTGAGAATCAAAATTACTTCTCAATTTTAGTTATGACTGCAGCTTTAAGAAAGGGAGGGGCGCAATGCTAGACATTTGCAGGGGGGCGCCAAAGGTGTTAGGGTCGCCACTGGGTGCTTGTATTCACACTGGGAATCATGCTGGGAAAAACAGTTTACCTATATGTTGCTAGCGACGCCTCAAATTAAATTGATCTTGCTTGGCAAGTACGATGGATAAAAGAAAACGACTAATATTGGCAATAATTATCTTAGACAAGAAAGAATAAAAGTGCTATGTATATGTCACTCGTGCTTCTATTTTCCTCTTTATATATTTACGTAGTGGTTTGAGTAGTACAGCGAGTTATACGCACATATGTATACCAACAACGCTTACATGCAAATTAAATAACTACAGTATGCTTGGAGCTTCTATATAAACATATTAATTTGCTAATGATAAGAACTTTCCTGTGCCGCCCCTGACATTGACAGTTAAAATGAACATTTCCCTGCATGGTATATTACTGTTAGCAAGAACTGAAAGGGGTATTAGCTAAAGATCAAAAAGAATTTTTTGAAACGTTAGATTAATTATTATTGATTAATTCAACTAGAAATATTGTGTTTATAAAAATATGTAGCAATATTTGATAGAACAAAAATATGTAGTGTTTGTCTTAAAATCCCATCTTCCTTTGGATTTTTGTTAAAAATCTCAGTTCTTGAAATTGTAATAGAAAAAGAGCATCATATTTCACATTCTTCCTTTATTTTCACATTAATATCACATGGTTCAATAGCAGGAAAATCCAGCGCAGTGACTGTATACTCAGCTATATCATGTTCGGGCTTTATACCAGTAACTGCATATGTGTGGTCAGATTTTGCAGGAAAATAACTGTCTTCTGTAAAATCTTCAACTTTCACTTTATCAATGTCATATTCAATTTTTATATTATGTTGGCTTATAGGCTCTGTTGCGTAATTAGGGGTTACTTCGTAATCATCATTTTCTGGTTCACATTTAACAACTGTCAATGCATCTGGACATTGTTTAGTAAAACTATTATCTTCCATACACATCTCAATTTTTACCTCGTCAATTTCACATTTTAGTATGATACCTTCCGACTTTAGTTTGAGTGTATTATCAAAGTCGTTACTGTAACCAAAATTATAAATAAAATATTTAATAACAATGTGTTGTAACACTACTCACCTTATTACAGGAAAATGTTTATTATTTGGCTTAATTTTGTTATCATAAAGTATCGTGGGAATTGCATTCCGCTTCAAAAGCTTCCTACCATTATCTTTCAATAGAAAGCAGTTATTTTCGAAATGTCGTGAGCATAGTTTCAATTTTAATGTATTATTTTTTGGGTGTAGATCGAAATTGCAAGCTACTAGCCATTGGTCACATAGCTTTTTGTCCTTTGGAAAACTAAAATAGTCGTAAAGCATAGAAAAAAAAAATGTGAATAATCCAGGCAATTAATTGTTATAACTCTTATATTGATAAATTGTTTGTTATGCTATTTTATAGCAATTTATAACAGTTACTTACGAATAACAACCAATGCCTTTCACACATTTTCTCTTGCAATATGAGCATGTATACACCATTTTTAAGTACTCACTAGTATTTTCAAATAATCTTACTTATTTATCCTTGGCTAAAACCCATAGAAAATGCAAAAGTTAAAATACCAGCCAGAATATTGAAAGAGTTCATTTTATAAAGAATTGAATACATTCTAAACTATTAAACAGTACCATCTTACATGAATCAGTAGAACGACGGTGTATGATTACAGAGCACTGTAATTGACTTCTCGATAAAGCAACTTAGCCTAAAAAAAAAACTAGGCGATCTGAGTTTGGCGTCACCTGTAGATATGTATGTAAACTAATTTCAAACGTTGTTACAGAATACTACTATCTAGAGGTACCTGAATAAAAATGTTCTTTAAAGTACTGGCAACATGAGTGCCATCGTTGTTTTTCTAAACTTTTGTATTCTTAAATGTCCGCTTTCTTCGATCTTAAATTACTCATCTATTTGTATTCGAATTTGTACGAATAATTGCCATTGTTTGTAATTGTACTCCTTTATACTTGCCATAATTCTATAACATATATTGCGCAGGCGATGAAAAACATATTTAAATTTAAAATCATAAAGAAAAACAAAACGTAGTATGAGAAAATAATATTTATTGAATATAACGTAACTAAAAACAAAAAGTCTGTATGTATTATGCACAATACATTTATAAGTAGAGCTCCCCAACTGCGTGGCGCACCATAGGCGTCGATAAGGAACATAAGTAAAGTACAGAAAAACAAAAGAAATAAAGAATTTTAAAACGCTTACTTTTGTAATTAGCCGTATCCAATATAGTGGGTGTTAATGCACAAGGAAGATAGTATTAGTCAGCACACGAGGAGGTAGGCACATTAAAACTGTTACCGTAAGCGCAATCCGATTTCTCAAATATCTGAAGCATTAGGAATGTTTCCACAGTCGTTTCTTTCAAGGATGAAAAATGAACGCTCGACGTCTAAGGATGTAATACACGCGTAATTAAAATAATCTTAACTTGTCTTAACCTGCTAAAATTTGTATCTTTCTTCATAACACTTTCAAAATTTCTTGTAACGATATCATTTTTTTTGTTATTTATACAGTGTAGGAGTGTATTAACGTCATCTAATATTTGTACTGACTCCGTCAGGGACAGTGCACTATTTTGTAATTTATTTATTGCCTCAAGTACTTCTCTATAATTGTTGTAAACGGTTTGTAAATCTGCTTCAACGGAAATATCTTGGAATTTATCCTGGGTTTCCTTAATAGCCGCAGATTCGTTGGGATTGAATTCTAAGACGACTGATTTTATTTGCCGGAAGTATTTAAAATAATAAAACGCTGCCTTCAGCTATGTCCTCCAACGCGTAAGAATCGGCTCTGGTGGTTCGGGAATACCGGGACACTGTTTATGAAATTCACTAGTACGTTTGGGAGATTTGAGAAACACTCGTTTCGTATTTGTTATTAATGTATTTACCTCAGGGAAATTTGCACGAATAGTTTCAGCCACAATATGCGGAGCATGAAGTTTACAAGTAATATGTAACATCATCCCATAATGTTCTTGAAGAGAACGACCTACACAACGCATTGTCGCGGCACCATCGGTCATGAAAATGAATACTTGAGTAGTGGCAATTTCAAATGTTTGTAAAGTATCAACGACTACGCTCTCGATAGCGTCGGCAGTACACGATTTTAGTCTTTTACTAGCTAATAAAATTCCCTTTGTAGGTTGACGAGGTTCCAGTATACGTACAATCACATTCAAAATAGAATGTTTTTTACGGTCTGTAGTTTCGTCAATACATAACCACAGTAGTTTATTTTTTATTGCAGATCTGATCCTGTTTTCAATTTCGGTACGTACACTTGGCACACATCTCCTTAAGCTTGTTTCCGACGGTAACTCAAAGTCTGGATTATATTTATTCCAAAATTCACGGAATGGTTTCTTCCTGAGTAAGGAAAACGGTAAATTACACGCAGTCAGCATATAAAATAAATCAATTATAAATTGAGTTGCCTCAGTCGGTGATACACCCAGTTTTTTATTTTTGTGTTGCTGACTATTTACATGTCTTCTACAGCCATATTTATCATTGCACATCAGAGGTATATTGCAAATTTTACATATAATCTTACTTCCATTATATATTAAGTCAGGAAATTCTCCACAGAACTTTTTCACTTTGTCGGCCTGTGGGCGTTTCTTACTACGCGCGTCCGCCATACCGTCACAACCCGACCGCATACGGTAATAAACTACCGAAATGCGATGCGAGTTATTTGCTTATATATTACATTACATATCCCCCCGGCCACGCCCGGCGGTATGCCTTCTGACTTGCCACACACTTTGGGGAGCTCTATTTATAAGTGTTGTATAGGACCTCCATTTGCTTGCAAACACTTTAAATTCCTTTCGAATGCTCCAGTTGTTGTCGCCTGTTTTTATTTCTTCAGGATCTAAGCTATCAAACGTTTCTCTTATTCGTCGCTCTAATTCTACTTTGGTCTGTAGTGTGACCGAATCCACCTATGATTTTTATGTATTCCAAATAAATACAAATAAGGATCCAAGGCCAAGGTCTGTTGCTTCCAATCCACCTATCATTAAACATTCTACTCAGCAAACGATCTACCTCATAAGAATGAGTTGCTGGCCCATCCATTTGGTGCCAGCACTGCTGCAAGTCGTCCACTGTTTAAGCTGCCATCATAAATTTGAAAACGTATTCTCCTTTTATTACTAAACAAAATATTAAAGCTAAATGTATTCTGAAAGTTAGCTTTACGAAGCGAAGGTTTTGCGGTGCCCACTACTGCAATAGGTACAGTAGTGTTAGTTGCGTCTATTAACTTATCCCTTTCTGGGTTCATCCGTCCAAATAATTTTTTGTAAAAACTCTGGATTTTCCTGGAGCCATATCAATATTCGCTCGCAAAAGTCGAGACGGTAAGTCTCATCGCCAGGATTAAACGCTTGCATGATGTTAGAGGCGTATGCGTGTGCTTTATTGTATTGACAGAATGTGCCGTATTTCTGAATATAATATACTTATTTCCCTAGCAGCAGCGCATATGAAACTGTGTGGGTGGCTGCGAAAATAAACTGATACTATTATTTCACAGTTCTCGTTCTTTGTTGTCGGTAGAGTTCTCCATACACAACAAAACCGATAACTAAAGTTCGTCGCTTTTCGCGTGCTCACAAAATTATCAAAGACTAGACAGACTCGTGTTTTGTCGACTCTCAGAGAAACCAGTAGGCAAGACGAATCCATTTTCATTTCGTGAAACGCACGGAAAGTGGCGAACTTTAGTTATCGGTTTTAGTATCTGCTTACTATGTTTCCAATATTCAGTAAGTCTTCTTCGAAAATGTGTTGTGTTAATACCCGGCAAATTAGGATGTCGCTCATTAAACACTCACAAAATTTAAGATATCTTCTATCTTCTATAACTTTCAAAATGGTTTTCCATTTTTTTAATGCAATAAACACTGACCTTGACTGAAGATTTACATTGTTCAGTAATGCTCCGTAGTCCCCACAGTCTACTGCGTGCCCACTTTACAAGAAAGTACTAATTCAAGACTATATCTTCTGAGAATCACTAATCCTAATAAGTATAAAAACGCATAGCTTTTCATTGGAGAATTTAATTATACATCACATGGTGAAAAAATATACAGGGCGTTCCATAAAAAAAACTTTTGGTAGTAAGTAATTACTCCAAATTTATACTTGTTTGTTGGACACCTTGTACAGTTTTGCTTACTTTTTTTTGTTTTGGTTAAGGAGTACCTGTACCCTCCATAATTCTCATAAGAGCTTTCTACTTTTTACTGTATAGCTGTTTTCCGTACGTTTTTTTTTCTAGTTTTTTTCACGAAAGTCAAAACAACTCTAGAGCGGTAATATACATAATCTCCGACTTAGATTTCTTATTTAGAATAATTTCAAACTATATACATGCCATCGAATGGGCGTCGCAAATTTTATTAGCTTCAAAATCACCGGTGTTGCCTAACAGGATTTCCGAAATCCAGAAGATAACGAAGAAAAAATTGAAAAAAGATCAAAAGGAAAAACAGGAAATATCGTTTTATAACATATTTAGTTTGGTTGCTCTTTGACACAAAAGGAACTTTGCGGTGTCGACAGTATTAGAATATAAATATTATAAATGGTATGACATGGCTAAGTCGACTATACAGCCTATAGCAACGCTATATAGCAACTTAACGTTAACAAAATTGAATTCAATTCTTTACTGGTCCGTACATCTAATAGGATATTCGATAAGTTAGACAAATAATTAGTAAAAACATAAATAGTACATATAAATATAAATATGTTATAAATAATTATCACATTGCATAACTTCAGCAGACAAACAATAACAACATTAATGTATGTTATATAATAATCAATCATATAAACACACATCGTAACAGGAAAAAAGGAATTCGGGGAAGCGTCATTTAAATAAGGCAATTGCTGACAGTACGACTTATTCTGACGGCAATTCTTCTATCTGTGAATTTCATGTAAGTTTTTAACCACTGAAATATAGAATTAATATTCGTATTTCTAATTTTGAAAATGCTTTAGTCAAGAAAAAAAAAACGCGCGTCTAATGAACAATAAATGTGTTTTACAAAAGCTACGGACGTAGCATCGCTTTTTGTACGCATGTTAATAAGCTATTTTTGTTGAGAAAAACTACAAATTTATCTAGTAAAATCTTAAACATATTAGACTATAGTTATCAATATTATTTTCTCTTTGTACACGGATAATGGTACCTACCTTTAAACACTCGCCGAACTTTTCTACAGTACGAAACAATTGAATAATTTTACCAGGGCAAGAGTTACAAAGTCTTACATTCTTTCTAAAAATACAAAAAAATTGCAAAAATGAGCAAAGCATTTTTTCGGAATATTTTATTTTTTAACAATAAACAAAACATTTTGGTAGAAATTAGTTGAGAATGTTGAAAATCAATAGACCTGGACACATTTTGAAAGATTAGGAGAATCCTGTGAAAACATGCGACCTACTTACCAATGCAAAATGCAATGTATTCTCTCCTCTTCTAGATCTTTGGAATTGTAATACAAAAATAAAATAAAAAAATATTTATTTCAGAAAAAGATGAGTTATTTTGTGTTTAAATGAATTATCTTATAATATTTAGTCCTGCATTTATTCCAGAACATTCAACTTTAAAAAATACAAAATATATTTGGCAGAGAATTAATTTCTTATATAACTGGAATGTCATAATTACAAGTTTATCATTCTAATTAAATCAAATTTATACAATGCAGCAATTTTAGTGATGATCCTAAAAAGATTAACATTGTTTACAGATTTTGTTTTTCTAAAGACACTCGTTAAAAATCATTTATATTTATTATTTATTTATATTTATTTATAATATCATATATTCATGCGTACAATGTTAACATTTATTTTAAACGAGCACATTTTGCTTCATTGAAACTGCAATACGATTCCTTGTATTTAGTTGAATATTTAGTAATAGCTGTTTCAAGAAATTCATAGGCTTGTTTGTCTCAACATCACAAGTGTGATGCCTACGTGTCACATGTCCACAGCAGTCCTGAAAACCCTGCTGCGACATGTGACAGAAGCACGCTGTATTGAGTACCCAAAATAAAGGGATTGCAGCCTGCGTATCTTAAAGGACATCTTAGAATCCTTGAATATCCCAACGTAAATTATCTGATGTATATTGCAAAAGACAAGATGTAATATCATTTTGATCAGCCTTATCAGGTGATCATTAAAGGCCATGAGTGGGAATCCGGGCAGCCTGAAAGTAAAAGAGGTATCCTGGCATACTACACGGACGGCTCAAGAATATAAGGTGTTGGAACAAGTATAGGTATTAATGGACCTAATTACCATCATACAGTGTTTATAGAACTCTGCGCCAAAATATTTCAAGCACAGATTTCTACCCTGAACTTGAGCGTCATAAAGAACCTCGAAACAGGGATACGAGGCGCAACTGTAACTATATTCAGTGAGAGTGAGGCAGTTCTAAACACTAATAAGGCTAGTAAGGCCTACCCATATGAATTTGGTGTGATTCACAAACGTATACACAATTTAAGAAAACTGGGATATAAAAACTATATTACTCTGCGATGGCTCTCAAGTCATCAATGGATCAAAGGCAATGAAAAGACAGACAAGCTGGCTAGGGAAGCGACCAATATGCCTTTCATCGCTTCTTATTCTTTCTGTGGCTTACAAGAGAGCTACATAAAACAAGTAATTAGAGCATGAGAGGGCAATCAAAAGATCTCATACTGAGAAAGTGTTTCAGGACAAAAATAGGCGAAAGCATTCACATCAAGCTCGTTTAAGACAGCAAAGATAGTGCTATTAATATAAGAAATGCTCAAGATCAAGTATGTCGTCTATGACTAGAAGATCTGAAGACAGCAGAAAAATTTATTGCCATCAGTCGCACTTTACAATAACACAAACGCTTCAGTAAACTATCGTTGACATCTACTGAATTGAGGATGAAGATCCTAGATTATATACTGAGATCTATTAAGAGCGTACATCTTCTCTGGCGCATATATAGTTATTTCGTTACAATAGATCTGTCAAGGTCGCAGTGATAAAAGGCATTTGTGCGATTGGCCAAAATTACTAATGCTACCACTAGCAACATTTTAAAAATTTCCGTAATATGAGCGTTCTTTAATAACTCTATTTAGTTAAATTAGAACCTATTTTTATTGGTTAAAATGTTAGTGTGCGTTGCCTTAAACAAACTTATTCATTTAATACTGGACTCTAACATTTATCTGCTTATCGTTCCCATTTACTATTTATACGTGTTGCTAAAATTGCTAGACCATGTATGAATTGCTTTATATTTAAAGAACCGCACGTTTTAACTACAGGGAAATGCGTATGGAAAAAATTTTATATAATATTATAGAAAAAATTCTAGAATTGTTTATTTGTTAGATTTTAGAAAAATATGCAGGGTGTTTCGTTTAATAAAATTGAAATAGCATGAATCAAACATGGCAACTAGTTGGTATGAAACATTTTTCAACATATGGCCCAAAACTTCAATTTGAATCACCGTTAGATCCAGATTTTAGAACGTTTAAGGTGTAGGCGGTTACAGAAAGTGATAAAATTTCGCAAAATCTCAATTTCTTTTAGTTATCTTAAAAAGTAAAATAGAACGACATAGCGAACATTGAAGAAAGTTGACAGAATACTGAAGCGAGGCTTTCAAAAACGCAATAATATACAAGATGTTTCTTTTAAAAAACCAAATTAGTATCGTTCGCTTCAGAAACTAAGCAGCCTGTAAAGCGAAAAATAATTTTATATTATGTAGCATTTGTCTCCCAATATTTTTTGATTGAAGGCCTTTTATCTAAATTGCTCTGGAATTTAAATGATTTTATCAATTTTATTGACTTGAATATAATTTGATATTGTCATCGTTTAATGAAAAGCTTCTTTTTGAATTTACCAAAAAAGGAATTATTATTGTATAGGTGTTCTTTTTAAGATATGAATGTTAGTATCCATTCTGGACTTTCAATTGAATTAGCGATAATATCAATTAGTTCATAAAATTGACACCTTAGAATCTCACTGTGCACAGATTAACATATAGTTTTGAATTACTGCTTTCTTGTATATTCATGAATGCAAATATGTTGTTTTTATGGAGCTGTAATGTATATTATACGGTGAATGAGCCAATAATTTTGTTAAAAAACATCTCTTTCTGATTTGTATTACTCGCATGTTGGAATTAGCACTATATGCTTTTATTATTTCTACATAAGAGCAATAGATATTTTTCTGATGTTAGATGTACAATGTTATAAAGCAAGTAACCGTAATAATATATCGATGTAACAGCTACAGAACTAATTATGACGTCGTAAACTATTTATCGGTATTTAACGCGTTACAGTTCTCCATCGAATTAATTGTCTGAATAAATAAATTTAATGGTCTCAAATATGACTTTCTGAAATTTAATTTATTTGCGTTGGTATCATGTCTAAGAACGTAGATAACCATGTATGTGTATGCACACAGAGATACAACAAAAATAGAAATAAAAGTTAACGTATGTGTACTTATCTTGCGTATATGCAAATAACATATATCTTTCGCGCGCAGTTGGATTACTACGTACAATTGTTGGCTGAATTCTGTCTCTATAAACCCTTCGGTAATTTATTGTTGCTAATTATACAAGTAGCATGTCTGCGGACCGATAAATTACTATTACAAGAACGATCTGATTCGGATATAATGTAACCCGTGTAGTATGCGCATCCAACTGACTAACGCGTTTGCTCCTTTTTTGTTTGCCGAATGTTATTGCCGGTGTATATCCAGCTACACAATGTGTAATTTTCTACGCCCTGTAACTTTGTGCGAGACTTATTGCGCTTATTAAAGTTCGTGAGATATACATGCATACATATGTATATATGTGGTGGGATAGACCTTCTAGGTCAAGAGAATTTTTTTGTAATGGATATGCAGTGCTAATTGCAGTTTAGCAGTTGTTGAGGCGTCAATAGTAAATTGAGCTTAATAAACTATCGCGAGTACTACAAGGCAGGTACGGACGTATGTACGTTAAGGTTTAAAAGTAGATGTGGTTTACTTTTAGCAATTTGTTTTCGTTTGTTCAGACAGTTTCTGTTTCTATTCTTTTGCTTATACGATGACAATGTTAATTCATTTCTTTTTCCCTAATCATTGCCTTCTTTTAAAAATTAAAATTGTCATACTGTACTCATGTTTTTAAGATAATTATTAACTTAAAGCGGTTAGGGATACATTTGAATAGAAATCATAATTAGCTCACGCAGACCTATATTAGCGATTATATAATTAAGAACGCAAGCTTTCTTTTAGTTCAATCATGTATAACATATGGATAAATGCTGTTGATATTATGCTTTAATAGACCAAGAATATACATCTTAAGATTGAATAAAATGTGTATTTTTTTGTCAACAACATATAATCATGATCCTTGGACCACGATCCTAGAATGAAGATTCCGAAAAAATGTACAAAAAAACATCAAGTAGGGATTAGCAATTACGACAATAGTCAATTCGTATAACTTTTCTAGATCTTGGTCGAGAATGTGACGTTTACCAAGCGACGTAGTATTTACACTCCGCCAAAAAAGTATCGCATAAACTAAAAAAGGGCATTTATAAACCAAAATATTTTTATACGTTCACAAAAAGTTTGCCTCGTGTATATGAACTATAAAAACACTAACAAAATCATGGAACATAGTTTTTTTACTTTTTTTTTTCTGAAAGAACACATTTAGAAAAATGCATATGTGTAAGGTTTGTTCAGTTGTTTATTGAAAGTCTTCCTATACGGACAAATTTTAAAGTGCGAAGTCAGAGTTCTGTATCAACGCTTTTAAAACTAAAATGAGCAATTTAACTTCAGAACAAGTGGCTGCTAGTTAGTAGTAGCTAGTAGTTGCCCTAATCGAAGATGGACGATCTCAAGCATACGTTGCTAATTTGATGAACATCAATCAGTCAAGTGTTTCTAGAGCCGTAGCCAGATATAGGGAAACAGGTAATTACAGTAGAAGACCTGTGCCAGGTCGTCCAAGAAGTTCTACTCGCCAAGATGACCGCTATTTACTACTACAAGCATTATGTCGAAGACATGTAACTGCGAGACAATTGCAGAACGACTTGGCTAGAGTCAGAAATACTCGTGTGAGTACTCAAACTATTCGGAATAGGTTACGACAGAGTGGATTAAGAGCTAGAGTAGCTGTAACAGCCCCTCGTCTCACTAGGAACCACCGAGTGGCTCGCTCAAGGTTTGCCAGAGAACATGTAAATTGGAACATTAATGACTGGGCCAATATACTCTTCACAGATGAGTCAAGATTTGGTCTTTACACCTCAGATAGGTGTATCTCAGTGTACAGACGAGACGGTGAGCGCTATTCGCAGTGTAATATCAGACCTAGACCTAATTTCGCTGGTGGCTTTATTATGGTTTGGGGAGGCATCTGTTTAACAGGTCGTACAGAGTTAGTACCAGTAGACAGAGGTACACTGACTGCCCACAGCAATATAACGGACATTTTAGAAGAACATGTAGTACCATATGCGCCAATTATAGGAAACGAATTCATGTTAATGCACGATAATGCACGACCGCATGTTGCAATAATCGTCCAGGAATACCTTAACGATGTTGGTATTCCAGTTTTAGATTGGCCTGCGGTAAGTCCGGACATGAACCCTATCGAGCACGTGCGGGACCTCCTTCACAGACGGATACGAACCCAAAATGTTGCCCCAGCGGACCTGCATGGACTAGAAAATGCTCTCCGTGACGAGTGGGAGAATTTGGATCAGGCTTATATACGGAGGTTAATCGAATCTCTGCCAAACCGTATGCGAGCGGTCATAAGAGCCAGAGGTGGCAATACTCAGTATTAAAAGCTACTGTTATGACATTTTTCTTTCCAAAATTATAATTTCTTGTTTTAATAAAAATCTCAAGTATAAGTTCTTGTTTTTATTTGGCCTGTATTTTATTTAAACAATCTGTTCGGGTCATTTTAGCGATTAGTCATGTATATAATTGTATTTAAATTAGGTAAACACATTATTTCTGTTTTATTGTTGATATCCGCTTAGGCCTAAGTTTTATTTCTGGGTTTCCGGAATTTATGACATCTTGTCATAAACCAATTAAGCAAGCAGGTAAATTGTAAACCGAAATTAGCTGAATTGTTTGAGCATTTGCTACAACTGTCAATAGAAACTACATTGTCCGTTCTTTAATCTGGAATTTCCAAGGGCAGTTAAACTTCAGGTAATTTCGGTAACGAACAAACATGCCTACATTTCGTCCCTACTAATGATGGCAAGTAGTGGGGACACTTGTATATAAGAATTAGATTAGGTTTTCAAAATATAGTTCTCTGTACATACAATATTCAAAGAAGTAATCTATGTCAGATAGACCTTCACAAGGAATCTATAGTTGTTAATAAACGTATGAAGCGTTAAGTACGAAAGTGTTCTCATTTCGCGAGTGTCCATCCCTTTTCATTCTCACATTATAACTGATAGTTATATGGTTCCTTGAACCTCGGAATAAGAGACGAGCTACCGATAAACGCATCGGAACCGTCACGACATCCAGTCAAAACACAATCATAGAAATTATATCTTAGAGCGCATTAAAGTATATTTACAACTTTATGCTACAAACAAAGATTATGCGATACTTTTATGATTCAAAACTAAATTATGCGATACTTTTTTGGCGGAGTGTATTTTAATAGGAATTTGAATTAGAACCAATAGGATATTTTGTAAATGAAGAATTAAAGGTGGGTAAATTTCTGTCGTTATTTGTAATAATGAAAATAATAGTTGTAGTAATAACGACAGAAAACAAATCAACAATTATAGTAAATGTTTAAATGGCTGCCTATTTTGCTTAATACCTAGTTTTTTTGGATAAATTTTCAAAGATATATAGTTTGAATTTAAAATTAAGCGTTGATAATTTTTTCCATCAATAAAGACGATAACTTTGAATTGTATTATTAAAACTAAAAAAATATGGTCCAAAGGTTAAGTAGCAATCTGTGATCAATAAAAGATGTGGATATTTACCATAACTGTCATTCTGGTTTTATTTTGGAATTATCACGCCTAAGAAAAAACTCACATCAAGTGTCCTCAAGTACAAAATATAGACAAAGTTTCCAAAAACATAAATTATCCACAGCTCGGTAAACAATCCATTCTTGAACAAATTTGTATGAAGATCTAAAAAAATGGTACGATATGGCTGTTGCCATTCTGGTTACAGTTGTATTCGCTATTGCTGTATTTTATCTTTATAAACAAAAAATGCTTGATATATTTCGTTTCTCTTCGTTAGTGTACGCTTTTCTATTACTAATGAACGGCAATTGAAAGGCTTGCCAGTTTGAAATTTCAACGCTACTTTCATTAAACTTGAAATCAGTTGAAATCAGAAAAAAAGATGTAAAAAATCCAATATGGTGCTACTATGAAATAAAAATGTCAAATATATCATTAGATAGAAGATCGAAAGGTGCTAAAGGTAAAAAGAAGAAAATTAGCTGTCTTCGTTTTTTTTTTGAATCTCAAACGTCATTTGTTACAACTTAGCCAAATTTAAAGCTAGTCGCTAACTCCAATAATAAGTTAGATTTCCATGGTAAGAGGTGAAAATGAATCAACTTTTATACGTGTGTATGTACTACCGTAATGTTTTTATATAATTTAAAATACACAAGATTTTAAGTCGTCTTGTTCTCTCTGGTTTATACATTTACGGAATAACAAATGAATGTAAATAAGAGAAGATATATAAGAAACCACTTACTAGTAAAGTTAGTGCAGCCGGAAGGTTATGAAATTGATATGTAACGACTTTAGAGTAAATAGATATCCGAAAGAAAGGCAGTGCTTTAGATTAATGAGTATAATTTGTCTCTCGAATAGCATGCTATTCTACATATATAGTATATGATTCCTATCATATACTATATAAAATCTTTTAATTTTCTTAAAAAGAAGCAGGGTTATTGCTATTATAATCAAATATATCATTATTCTTTTTAGTTTTTTATATTATTGTTAATCTTCCATGTTATATTAAGCGCGCATGTATAAATCTAGGTTTCGCTGTTATGTTATATTAACGCTATCGGTGCATACAGATTCCTTTTTTCATTATGTTATTTATAGCTACCCCATGGCTATCTAAAAATACAGTTACTGCGTCGGCAGTGTGACTGACCATTCATATGGGGTTCTGATATACAACTTCAAGGTTCGTTTACCTTAGTGTTCCGTGTCTTTTTTTAGTTTGTTTGCGATCTGCGATGCTGGAGTTAATTAAATTTATATGGCGGTATCGATTACTTTTAGCGTTCACGTGACCTGAATATAAAGAAAAAAAAAAAACGTTTTCCTGCAGACTTCATTGAAAAAGCTGCTTCTTTTCCATTATCGAATTTATTATGCAGAGACAATTAATTGTTTCATTATTTTACTTGGACAACTTTGAAAGTATGTAGAATTAAGGTAGTAATGATTTAATAAGTTACAAATACTTTCTCTTTATTAGATTATTATTTCCTTTATTACAAGTTTCTGTTTTTATTACCGGTAACGTATTGAGAAGTGTTGGGCCTTATTGGGTGTAGCCTTCTTTTATTTGTGTTTACCTTCTTGAAACTTTTTAGTTACCAAGTCAAATGTCAGTAAAGTCTACAGCTTCTTCTTACGAAGCATTCCACCCACCTTAGATATATTATTAGGTACTATAAATGATGAAGACGGTATGCCTTTTTTTCCTAAGAAACATACTTTATGGATTGTTAACAAACATGGATTTCACTTCCAAAAAGGTGGGCAAAGAAGAAAGTGAGGTTGATGGATCGTGATGATATAATAAGATGGCGTAATGAGTACTTATTGTTAGGAGATACCGTAACGAGGAGGGAAACATTATGTTTATAGACGAATCGTGGTTAAATATCGATCTTTTGTTCCGAACGCTTGAATTAACAACATTGTGACCGTATTTCGGCAAATATTGTTCGACAAGTTAAGTAACTGGTCTAACAGATCTAAAAGAGCACAAAAATGTATCATTATCCATGCAGGTAGCGAGAATAGATTTTCTGCGGGCACAGAATACTCTTTCCTAAAAAAGATACATGGATGTTCGTAAGAAAACGTGTAAAGAAATATAGAACTGGTTCTAAAACCATTTATTACCTACGTTACATGCTCATTCGGTTATAGTCTTTGGGAATGTATGATATAACGGATAACATATCAGAAAACATGATACTGCTTGAACGTTAGACGAAAAAATCATTCGTTTGTTACGTTGCCATTCGTATATACTGCAAACATGACATTATTGCTGCGTATTGTTGTACTCACAATCCTGCTTACGCATTTTGTATGAATTAATCTTGTAATCCAGTTCTGCATTAACCTTTGGTGTAGAAACTTTGACTTAGGAGATTAAATTGTTAAGAATTTCATTCAAAGTTCGTAATTCCTTATAAATTACATCTACTGAAAAATGTAAATCCAAAAATATGTGCTCGATAAAGCAGGTAAGGATATTGGACATACCTTACATAGCTTACCACAGTAATTTGAATTTAATTGGTTGGCATGGGTACAAGTTAGATACTATATTCGACCTTATAGTTCAGCCATTCAATATTGAAAATACACTGCAAACACATATATGTCTCTGTATTTTTCATCGTTCAACGGTTACAATTGTTTAATAATACTAATAATCCATGCCTTCATATTACATAACATTGTTTGCTAAAAACTCCGTGTTTTCGTTATTACTGGGAAAAAAAGCAGGTGTAACTAGGCGGTTTTCGTCACTATTTTAGTTTGTGAACAACATATTGTTTTATTTGAATTTCTAGAGATAATTGAGATAAACTCGTACAGTTCATGATAGCGTCATCTGTTTCGCATTTCTTGAACATCAGCGGGCGACAAATTGCGATGTTTAAAACAGTGCTAGATGCCCTTCCAAACACGTTTTTTTTTTTAGTTCGGCTAAAAACTACAGGAGATGCAGCAGACTTAGTTTTGTATGATTTGGCAACGCTTACTACACATATTATTTACAACCTGACAAAACATTTTTAACCAAGGTGGCGCATTTAAAAGTATAGTTAATCTTAGTAAATGTTACTAATTTAAAATTTGCTGTTGACACTAGCAACTGCGCCTCCTAACCTTAGTGGAATTTAAAAGTATGTCCATTCAACTTCTTTTTGCCATTGTAGTTATCGAAATATGTTTCTCATCACTATAGCTATTGCAGTTTCCAACATATAGCTGGTCACCACTCTTTTTTTGATAAAATTTGGTTATCACCCCAAAACACATTTTTTGCAATATTTTCGAAACGAGAAGAGGTCAAGGTTGGCTAAAAACCAGATCATTTCTTGTTAGTAGCGATACATTTTAGGTTGAAAAAAAGAACAGCGGCGCATCCACGGGTTCGTTTACGTCTTATTATGGTCGGTGTCTCACAAATATTGTAAACTGATAACTGCAAGTTGTGAAAGGAGAAATTCACTGGTGTTGTAAAGCGCCCCGGACGTTGTTAAAGGTAACCACTTTTCTACCAACCGTATTGGTTAAACTCGGTATATCTTGGCGAAGAGACGTTAAGTAATATATATGTTGCCTCCTTGATGTAAATAAATAGCAAATGATAAAGCACTTGTGTTTGATAGCTAACGAACAAATTGCTTCCAGAAATGGAATACATAAACATCCGAAGGTTGTATGAGACCAGTGGTGCCCTTTGGGATCGTTTTATTATATATTCGACATCTTCAGGGCTTTGACTTGACCATGAGTCCACTAGTAAGAGAGTCTTACGGCAGATATTGGTAGCATATACATTCTTAACCCACTCTATTGCTAATTGTTTTGTAAGCTTACCTGATTTTATGGCCGTAATGTATACAGTTTCTTCTGCTTTTGGCTCCAAATTACTGCTTACCCCTTTCAAACATACTAATCAATAGAGAAAGCATTTTTTCCGAGGCAGATATTGTTAGTTGAATGGTATAGCTGTGTCTTGTGGTAGAAACTGTTTGCACTACAATCACCTTCTTCGATCCACATTCAGCCAGTGTTTGGCTATGCGTTTCCAAACTGAATTCTCTTTGTTAAGTACTGTAAATATATTTTGGCATTTTTTGGCGTTTACATAAGGATAGTGATGTATATACAAATGTTATTCCATTCTTTTTTCTTCTGTACGGGTACATAAAGGTGACGATAATTTTTCAGAATGGACATCTAGAAAAACTTTATTTTTTATGAAGTATGAAGAGCAAAAAATTAAAAATTAAATTTATAATCTGCAAGAGCAGGGGCGAGAAAACATAATATTTTTTTAACCCCATAATAAGTCCGTGGGTGTGCCATTGTTCTTTTTTCAATCTAGAATGTACCGCCACTAACGAGGTACGATCTGGTCTTTAGCCTTTCCTGATATCTCTTTTTTTTTGCAAGTAACTTTGAGCTCCCGTTATACTTCCTAAAGCTAAAAACGAGAGGCTAATAATAAGTAGGTGTTAATTTTTTTCGGTGTTAAAAATACCTATTGCATGAACTATCGACGAAAAATAAATAATCTGAGGTTAGCTCAATTAAAACTAGCTAGAACTAAAACGGAGTCCTTATTAATTACTTCCAGCAGTTTAATATTTATTTTAAGAAGTGATGTTTGGGGAGGTTTTTGAGACCGACTCTTACTTAACTATAGCAAGTACTACTACCAGTGGTGTGTTTTAATTACTTAACCTTTACGGTCATATGTAGTAGGTACTTACTGCCGGGTTAATGAATCATTTTTTATTGAGATCTACAGTTTGACCGTGCAATTCAATGATTTTAATATTTGGATTTTCACTGCTTCAAATGAAAAAAGGGAGTTTGTTCAAGAATATACGTCCTTTTTTATTTCCAACGTTGTATTGATGTTTGTTTTTAAAAGGTCGACATTTGTAGAACTTCCTTGGAAGTGCATTACATTAAGTTGGTACAAATATATTTGTTAAAGAAATGTTTTTTTAATAGAACACCCTACATAAGTGTATTTCAGTTCGTATGTGCCTATGTAAATGACAATATGGAAAAAGCTATATCGATCAAACAGGACGGAGTATTCAGTGCAGAGTGAAAGAACATGGGAGAGATTGAAAAGCCTGCCGTAGCAAAATACCTCCACCAAAAGAAGATTACCGCATAACCTTCAGCGACGTTAAGGTATTTGCCAGGACCACCCATTACGTAATACGCGAATTAATAGAAATAATAAATAATATCAACAACTTCAATTGCGAAGACGGATACAAAATCAGTAACACATGGAAGTTAACACTGCGGAGTCGTTATACATGGGAACGGAACGGTTGCGTATCAGTAAAGAGAAATGGTTATGGATTAGCAAAGAGGAATAGAAATGGGATATATAACAGTACCAGTATTTAGAAATCTTCTAAAGAAGCTGACAACAGGATCAGGGATACGTCAAGTCAAGCATCCAGTACACGACAAGGCCCGAAAGACATTTCTACTATGGATTACGGTCATGAAAGCCTACACTCGAGCGTTTTTACCTATCAACCCATTGGATATTTTCTCAACTGTCATCGCTGATCATATTTACGAAGTTGAATTTTGTATTTCTAGGCACTCTTTTTTGGAAGAAAATTGCTGTATTACACATTTTCCTAAATACAAATACATTGAATAGTTTCAATTTTATACGCGTAGCATATATTACATTAAAAATTTTAATCATACTTATCGGATAAGCTGCGTAATGTCTTCAAAAAATTCATTCGGGTTTTAGTCCTATTTCATGTGATCAACAGTACTGCAAAGTTTCAATGTTGTAAGTTAAACACTTTTACAGTTACAAAAGTTCACATGTATTTCTCTATCCAATGTTCGAGAAATGCAAATATTTAGAATGTAATAGTATATAAGTATTCTTCTTAAAATAGTAAAATTAATAGCTATTTCCGGTAGTCTTAGATAGTTGGAAGTATGTGAGTTTAGTGCTACATATATTCTTTTTGTTAGACGTGTCGTTAATAGCAAAGGAAATAGCTGTTTGTGTTTTCTTGGTTCTGATAACACCTCTTTTGAGAATTTCGAAAGGGCGATTTCTTCCAAAGGATTTCATAAAATGGATTAAAGTTCCAAAGTCGGCGAATGGGATCGGAAGCAACAACGGTTAGAGTCTGCAGAGGTTGCTCTTAAGGAGGAGTGTTGTCACCAGTAACCTGGTGGGTGGTTGTAAACGATCTCTTACGGAATTTGATTTCCAGCGGATATAAGCTGCAAGGGTACGTTGACGACCTGGTAATGATGATTGGTGGAAAATATGAGGATATTATGTTACAACGTATGCAAAGACCTCTTGGCAATACATACAAATGGTGTCAAAATAATAGCCTCTGCATAAATCCGAAAAAGATTAGAATCGTTCCATTCACTAGGAAAGGTAAGGTATGTTTAAAAATACCCTCCATCCAAGGGAAATGGTTAGAAATATTTGGGAGTCACGTTCGACAAAAAAGTAACATGGAACTCCCACTTGTTCAATTTAGAGGAAAAAGCCATTGCACCATTACCAGTATTCAGCAGGTTATTTGGTAAGTAGTGAGATCTTAAGACTCAAATGATCTTCTGATCATTACAGAATAATCATACACAGCAATAATCAGACCCAAGATCACTTACGCCTTTTTTGTTAGATGGCCAAAACAACTCAGAAGACTGTGCAACAGTAGCTTCAACAAATTGCAACAAAAAAAACAGCAAAAACAAACAGAGGATTGTTTGTGCGTAGGATGCGCACGTGTCCCACAGCAGCACTGGAAGTTCTGCTGGGATTAACGGCGCTTCACATCCATATTGAGAAACAGCTATATTGAGTGCCATCACGCTTTGTAGAATGAAATAATTGCAGTCTGGGAATCCTAAAGGACATTTCAGAATTCTTGAAGACCTCTACATAAATTATCTGATGCACATTGCAAAGGACTATGCAATATAATTTTGATCAGTCTTATGAGGACAATCAGAAAACCTCTGAGAAATTGTTCTAGCATAAAAGCAGACAAAAGCACTCATATCAGGTTCGCATAAGACAGTAAAAGTAGTGCTATTGTTCTGCAAAGAGGACCTTAGATTACTGGCGGCATTTCTGACTCCAAAATATCACCTATTTAATTTAGGAAAAGTTGAACATAAATCTGTCGTTTATGCCAAGCAGACCTGGAGACGCCAGAACATATTTTATGCAAATGTGTTACTATCAATCGCAGACGACAACATTTCAGATATTGACTGAACTGAAGAACGAAGATCTTAGAGTAATGGTATGGTTTCCCTTCACCTACTGTAACACATACAAGGGCACCTTGTTACAATAGATCTATCAAGGCCGCAGTCACTAAAGGCATTTATGCCATTGTCCAGCGATACTAATAACAATGGTAATAATACCTGTAGTTTTTAGTAAGTTTTCGGAATGTTCCAATGTACACTCTTTTATATATCGATCGATACATTTGCTGGTGAAATGCTCCTAGACATACATAATATATCTCTTGCTTTTATTACTTTTCTATTTTTCATCGGGTTAAATGATATACCAGTTAAATATTGAAATATTAGAACGCGAGTAGTTTTATTAGCCGTTAAACTGGGTGCCCTACATAATCCGTATAAGTTACACGTATCTATTTTTAGCATAAATATCCTAAGAATGCAAAGAAGGTAAGTAGTTACCTTACAGCAAACTTTGTATACTTCGGGCTTTGTAGATATTAATAGTTTTGACAGGTAATAAGCAGTTGGCAATTTCTAACGATATTTATTCCCGATTAAATTACACCCCGAGATAGTGTCACGTTCTATAAATATCAGACGAGACACCACTACAGTTTTACGAGAGTTTGTCAAATATTTTTATGGGTACCGTTGAGAGTAACTACAGCTAAATATACAAATGCACTTATCTACATACACGCACGAACAGAACATACGCCTAACATTAATAGATATCTGCTGTATAGGTATCGTCTGGTTTTTTTGCTTTGAGTTCAATGTTTGCGTATATTTGATTTTATAATGGTGTGGTATGTACTTGCCATGTCGTACTTTTAATTAATGAATGTCAAATGGAGTTACAGATGTATATCTATAATTAAGCATGTCCCTATTTTTACTTATAATTAATAGTAAGATGGATCGGCAATGGTGGTGAAGAGGAAAATGTGAAGTGGTTTGTTTTTAGTGGTAATTGGTGTTTAAATGGGAATCTCTTGTTGTGAACTGTTAATTAATTACAAAGCTTGCTTGGTAACAGCTAAATTTATATTTAAAGACTTCAATCAGTTCACTGCGTGTAAATATATTTATCGAGGTTCTTCCTACCTGAATATTAAAGATGAGCAAAGCACGAGTTCTGCTTTTTTCTAGTCACTTTTTAATTTTGCTTTTTTTAATGCTAATAAAACTGAATTTCAAAATCAATTAAATTTTATTAAATGTTAAATTTATAGTTTTATTGCTAGCTGCGCAAGCCAGTTCAAAAAATTCGTTTGGAGAATATATAGGGGTGCACAAAAAGAGTTTAAATTATTACAAGGCGCTAAAAAGACATAGTCCCAGAATTCGTGAACACTTTTCCTTTGAAATTAAATAATAAGTAGGTACATAGAAACTAGACGTTAACCTAAAATGATACTTACAGACGTCGTTATTGTACATTATAAGAAGGACATTAATTTAATCTGTACATATAACACACTGTGTTATATGTAGTGTCAGTGCCTCTTGGGTACATCTCAGTGTAAGACTAAACAATAGAGTTTCTTGGCCTTTATATTTGAATCAAAGAGTCCCTCAGGATTCGATCTTAAATTCAATTCTGTTCTCCTTGTACACCGTCTATCCCAAATGAGGGTTGAAGGGAGTACTGACATTTGTCTATCTCAAATGTCAGTACCCCCGTATGCTTCTCACTCACACCAAACGTAACTATGTGAAGTTTTTATTTTACAATGCTTAAGATGTGTGTAAATACCGTGTCTGTTTAGTAAGATTAGAAATTCACATTCTATATATTATAATTTATTTCTATGTATTATATATGTATATATATTTCTTTCATCATCATTTCTTTCTTTTATTATCGTCATTCATCTGATAATCAATAGAAATGATGTGTGAACTCGCAAAGAAACCAATAGGCAACATGAACTCCTCTTGTGAGTTGAAAGACCACGAGTCTACCTAGTTGCTGCAAAAAAGTAATAAACATACCTACCTTGTTCATCTCTAGTAATGAGGTATCAGTTAATTATTATTCATAGTTTTACTTCTAATTTTTATATTTGTATTAGATTTTATCCGGCAAAACAGGAAATCTAAAAAAAGATATATTAATTATTACAAATAAAAGAAATTATATTAAAATCAATTTTATTTCAGTAACAGTTTGCATATAATGTTATATATGCTTAGGTATTAACAAATGTATACGTACTGCAGAAAACTAATATATTATTATCTGTAATAACAATTAGTGCGTTTAAAGTAAAACTAAACTTACTTTAAACGAAATTAAATAAGCGTAATGACATGTACAAAAGAACATCATATTTTGTACTGAAAACTTTTATAAATGGTGGCTATCCTGTATCACGTTTTCTTTATGAATTTTTCCTCCCTTTCCTCATACAAAGCGGGATTCGCACTATGCAACCTGTGTTGCATATTTCATTAAGTTTTTCGGTTATTGTAGCTTATTTATCTCATATCGTTGCATCGATAATTGTCGGGAAGAGTGTAAGGAAGAGGTTGTAATCTGTCGTATATTATACAATTTTCGATAGTTTTTCCGATTGGTTCGCTCGGGTGAGGTTTCATCACAAAAACTTATTTATTTTAGAACGTGAGAATTAACAATTTTGAAGCTCTCTTTCCGTGAAGCCTTCTTACAAGCTGGCTGTGTACCGAAGTTCACTCTGGTGTAGAAGTTAATTTTGCCTTGAGGAAGGCCTTACGCTTAATTGGGCGGCTATAAATTCACTCAGAGAAAGTATACAGTTTACCTAGTATCGTAGAACGTAAATTTATATGGATCAGCGTATTGACTTTTGCCGATTGCCTATGCAACGTGGTAAAATCTTCATCTTTCGCTGCGTGACCACTTTAATCCAGTATTATGTATGTATATGAGCTTTTCCTTTCTTTGTGAACATTTTCGTCCTACGGTTAATTTCTTTGTTCCTAGGGTTCCTTGGAGGGGAGTGGAGTGACCTTGAAGGGTAAATTGTATCGAAGAATCGATTTCAGAGTGCGCCTGTTGTAGACTTGATAGAGTCTTGTTGTAGTAGTGGCCGAGACTATACCCTGCTAGAACATCCACTTACAAAGTGTGATCTTTCTACTCAATTCGACGAAGAGATAAGTAGATCCGCAAGAACATTGGGTTGAGCCAAGGGCTGTCAAAAATATCAGAAATAAATCCATGAAGATATTTTTTTTTTAACTGAAATCAACATTTCACATAAACACTCTACTATTTCTGTTCTTTCTTTTAATTTCAAGTTATGCTGTTTTTTGTTTTAGGAAACACACTTTTTTTGTTTTAGAAAACAAACAAACTTTTTTTGTTTTAGAAAACAAACACACTCTTTTTTTGTATTAGAAAATGATTTGGAGGGGGATATCAGAGTATAATACTTATAAATTTGGAATTTTGCTTTATTTCTATTAAAATATAAATCTCATATCTACAAGTCATATCTACAAGTGTCCCTACTGACACTGAGGTTTTACAAAAAAACTTAATTTTTTTGTAAAGCCTCAAGCTAAGCGTGTCGGAAAGAAATCGATCTGCTTTATTTGGAGAAGGAGAAACGAATACTGTATTTGTATACTTTATGTAAACCAACAGGATCTTATCGGGTAGACGGACCTGTATGTACTCGTATTAATATAGAATTTCCCATACGAATTGGAACGTTCCCTTGTATTTCATTCCAGGACTACTACTTTCTCGAGAGTAGATCTGCCACCAAGCTGGAAATTCCAGAGCGTCTTTACTGGCGACGTATTTCGGTTCCCATGGCCAAAGTCTGCGCAAGACATTCGTGCTTCCAAGTGGGTGGCGCCTTCCTGTATAGGTGGCTCTTGCTGCGGCAGCCTCCCCTTTTGACTGGAAGGCATAGCAACATTTTCTTCTTGAGTCATTGGTTGTCCGGAGCTTCTTCCAGTTCTATCATGCCCAGTAGGATTATCAATCCTACTGGGAACTCCTAAAAGAAGAAAGATATACATTAGTACGGTATATTCGTTACGGATCGTGATACTTATGCTAGCTTACTAAGTAATCGTGGGTGGTCTTGTGCTGCGCTCTTAAAGGGTTTCTTTGGATTGCGGGATTTTCGATACTTTGCGTCTTCTAAACGAAGTTTCTGTTGAACCTTGTTAGGAATTCCTGGAGCTTGCCAACTTTATCTTCTACTCTGGATCGTTGCATGCCGTTGGCCTGAGGCAGTCTAGAAAACTGGTAGCAAGTGCCTTCCGCCTTCTTTGAGTTCATCAGGCAGTTTGTTTGACCGTTGTTGATCTCCGGGATAGACTTTCTGTCCCGATTCAGGATTCTGTGGACTATGTATGGGTCTTGTTCTTGGCTGGTCTCAACAAAGTTGATTGCCTCATTTCCGCAGCCTGTGTGCCTCTGTCTCTCGGAACCTCCTTGCTTAGGTGGTGATGAGTCTCTTTAAGCGGTGGGTATCTGGTTCGCTGGAAATCTCTCCTGATTTGATTTCGCACCTTGATCTTCTCGACGATTTGGCTCAAGCTTCGACTTCCTTAGTATCCCTTAGATCTGCCACATGGTGGAAACTTCCTTCTCTAGCTCAACACTGGAATTTTCAATTATCAGCTTCCTGTGCAGATCCCAATTGCCTTTCTCGTTTGCTGTACTCGGTGAGGGAGTCACTAGTGTTAGGTACGCTTCAGTGATCATTGGATATTGGTCTGAGTATAGTTCTTGCGTAGTGTAACATCTCAGAGGGAACGTCTAGTTCTTGAGGATCCTGATGTTCTGTACATCCCGGTCATTTCCATACATTCCCGGTATGGAATGTGTGACAACTTCGAACTTGTCTGTTTTGCCAAGTCAAGCACCTAAGAGTTTGCCGTTGGTGTTGTGATATGAATTCTGTCAACAAGGAACTAAGTGAACTCAAGTTTCTTGTTTAGGATTGTTTGAGAGTCCGAGGTTACGAAACCTCTTGGCGTGCAGTTTACGACTCAGAGATGGATTCAGCTAGTTCCATTAGAAATTGGAGTTTCTCTAGAGGGTTCAAAATCCTTTGGAGCTTCTTCGGCCTAATCATCGCTTTCCTTACAGCGGATCCTGCTCGTAGTGGTCTTAGATTTCGGAACCTTCCTTAGAGATTTCGTTCCTTCCTTCTTTCGCTAGTTCCGGTTCTCGCTCTTCTTTGAAACCTTCTTTGTTGCCGTTGGATCCGATTTTTTAGGGAACTTGGAAAGAGCAGCCTTTAGGGAGGTTACTTTGCCTGATTTTGGGATCTACTGGCAACCACAGTATAGATGGCTTGGTTACCATTTTCGCACTTTTCAACCAGGTTTCCTAAAGAGCAACTAGCATCTTTCCTAATACACCGAAGTATACTAATTTTCTATTACTCGCAACTCCGTTGATTGCTGTTCATTTATTCAGTAGCATACGTTTATTCCACGGTTATGCGAGTTCTTAAAAGGGTTATTATTTACAGTGTTAAGTCTATTAGAAAATTTATCTTGTCCCCTTGCCATGTAATGTTATCGAAGTTAAGCCTACGTTAAAGAAAGGAAGAATTCGAAAATTATTTATTAACGCTTTATTTATTAGGGCTAGAAATCCGTTAAATTGATACTCTGTGAAAATAATAAACAATAAAATAAAGCGCATTTTGTAATAATTTTCGTACTACACTTGCAACATTCTGCATCGAATTTCTGCTGTCAGATATTTAATTTAAAAGTTGGCTGCAAGTACTTTTGGTACTTGATTTAACTCTACAGCCATTGTTTGTTCAAAATATTTAATCAACAACTCAATTCAAACAGTAATAATACACTTCTAATAACTTATTTTTGTCTCTCTCGCCACTTCTTAATCGACTTGCAGTACTACAGGCATAGTACGTCCTTCCAAACGCTCAATCTTTTTATTTGGAAGTTGTTTTTAATGTTCAGTCGTTAGGAGTTGTCGATGGTTTACATCTTGACGCTAATCTCGTTCGTACGAGATTAGCGTCTTTTCCTAATTTTGGAATAACGGCAATTGTAAAAAAACATCGAACAGTATGACAAAGTATAATTTTAATGAATATGTTAAAATTTGATATTTTCGAACATGCATTATTTTTAATAAACTCCTTTAAAATAACCAAAAGAAAATACATTCTTCGCATAACTAATGCGCTCTTGGCATACGATAACGTGATAATATGCAGAATGTTTCATTTAGAAAACGAAACTTGTATTGTATCCAGCGGAAACTGAATACTTTTTTGAATTTTGTGTAGTTCAGGGCCTGTCTTCAAATAACTCAAAAAGTTCTTTCATCTTCCATCCACCCACTATGTGGATTTCTACTCTATTACGTATGCTTTCTCTGTAGTGCTTTCGGTACTCTACTAATCACCAAAATGTGAAGAATTGACTTTACTTATTGTCTTTCAATATTTTAAGGCTATTATGTGCTTGTGTAAAATAAAGTACTCATTAAGTGTTTACTCATTTCGCTTTAAACGCTAGCCAGAAATCTATGTTAAGGTGATGTATATGTTAGTTACATATTCCGCTGATAGATGTCGTCAACGGGGTAACTTTAGAACTGTCAGATTATCAAATTTGATAGAATAAATAATCAGTTCGTTAATTTTTTGGCGCTTTGCGTAGAGTGTTGCGTTCATCAACGTCTATTAAAGGTAATTCATAAAGAATTCGTTGTATAAGTCATGTTAATGAAATTAAACATAAAAGAAAACAATTTTTTATGCGCTAGTTTGAAAAATATAGCAAACAACTAAACTGAAATAAATTCTTAAAATAGAACGGGAAACTCAAGTAACTTCTTACTAGAGCTTAAACATCTTCGGTGGCTCACAAGCATGCGAAAGCGAACTGAAAGCAGTACATCCCGAGAGCTGAGAACATAGAGCCCGTTAGTCCGAGTGATCTGACCATTGTGAACAACCTTCGCGAGACATTATCCAGCAGGAGTTGTCCGTCTGAAGTAGCAGACGAGCCGATCAGGAGTCTACGAAGGACGAGAATTTGAGCGATTTACATAATCGATTTCGGCATGACGTTTGCGCTTTTTCCTTTTGAGGTGTATCAACAAAACAATTTAATGATATTTCTTCATATAGATTGTGACTCGACTAATTAACATTTATACATTGTCGTACAAGGGTATCTACAGGTTTTTCGAAAAGTATATAACAAATAAAAATTTTACACAAATGAATCCAAAAAAATTGTTGTTTATGAAAATGCGGATCTGAGATATGATTGGAAAAAAGTTTAAATATCCTCCTGATGCTGTAGGATTTTGATACTAATCTAGTATAGTAACTTCTGGCAATGTTAATGTTAATAATATGTTATGTTTCAAATTAGAAGATCCAAAAATGTTTTGTCAAGAAATTTCATATCCAAAATTTACTTTATGAACAAAATTAAACATGTTTGATTCAATTTAATTCTTATTAAGCGATCCTATTGGTTGTAATATTTCTTTGCATGATTTATTTAATCTGTCCTTCTTTTGTCTGTTGTACGGTGATGTAATAAGAAGACAATAATTGTTATTTTTTCCCTTATACCACTACAAATGGGGAAAAAATAACAAATTTAGTCTCTAAAGTATCGTGAATGAATATTATCTTAAAACACTAATGTTTAAAAGTACGTTACTTTCTATTAGCATTTACGTTATTGCATGAAATTAGAAACTACTTCTTCCATTCATGTAACTTTTATTGTTCAATTTATTTATGTCCCCTTTTTCCAGCGATTATGATGACGTTCTATTATATATAGCACCTTGATTTCGCTTCTGGATGAATTGAAATCTGAATGGATTAAAATTGACATTCGTGTGGCATTCATCATTCCATAAGGATCGACTTAGGTCGTGTGAAGCGTTCTTGTTCCGCGGTAAAAGGAGAACGAGTTGAAAAGTCGCAGTATGCGAGAGTCGCATACGAGCAAGAAGAATTACCTGTCGAGTTTTATAAAATTGACAGTACATGTGGATAAATATTATTCACAATTATTTTGTTTTTTTGTGAGGAATTCTACCATTAGCGTCACTAGTTGATGAAGAATTAGTAGCACCAAAGTCAAGGAAGATTTTCAGATTATGCAATTTGAAATTGTACATTGTTTTTTTTTGTATGAAATGTAATACATAACATGAATAGGGACAAGAAACTAAGTTCTTTCTACAACAAAGTGTGAATAAATTTTAAGCAGCCATCACGAAACTTAAAATAGGGATATGTTACTTAGAGTAATAGAAAAACTAGTGTTTTGATTTATTTTTTTAGATGTGCCATTGGTAATATTTTCGTGTTTTAAATAATTGTTTTTAACACACACTATTAAAATTGCAAGTTCAGGAAGATGTCATTTATCTTCTTCTCGAACATTAATTTTACCATAAAAATCTGCTTAATTTAAATTTAAATTGCTGTATATTTAAGCAGAGAAGAATATTGTTTAAATTTCGATATGTCAATTAAACTTTGGTGCATAATTGAAAATAAATGATGAGGATTAACGGAATAATGCCATGTAAAACGAAGAAAGAACACTTCAGACGTTCGTTGGGTTCTGTACAAAATCGGTTTAAGAAAGGTAACGTGATATGATATGTACATTACCGGAATTCCTTTTATAAATATGTGAGGGAAAGGTTCTAGGTAAACATATCTTTTACAGTTTTGTGCATCAATAATCATAGTATTTATATCTTTGACGTCCATTTTTTGTAAAGGTAAAAATCAACTAGGTAACCTCATAGGTGTGAAGCAAGTGTTTACTGGGAGGTGAACACTTGCAAGGAGGTACTAATAAGGATAAAACTATATACATTACATAGCGTGTTCTTACAAAATTTAAAGAACAGCGGAAGTATTAGCCACGACAAAATATGAAATTCGCTATTGAAGGCAAGCCATTGGTGGATATGGCATTTCAAGAAGTACGTATAATTGTTTGTCATAAGAAAATAAAGATTATTATACAAGGATGTTGATGAATTACGTTCCACAGCCCAGTGATTTGTTTAACAAAATTTGATTAACAAAAGGAACGAGAAGAAACCTAGAAAAGTTGCTTTAATTTAGAAACACATTTTATTTGTACTTTATCCGTTATGAAAACAAAAAGAGTGGAGGCCTTCATTAGACATAGTTACAAAATCATGCCGAAACCAGCATAATACTGTAACCATTAACATACTAAACCCAATAAGTTGATTTAATTATTACTTATCAATAAGTAATGGGCATGGTAGAAAATGTATTAAATGTGCAATGTAGAACTACAGTTATTGAGGTCGTCAGTTAAAATCCTGCAATACATATGCAGATCGCTGCCGTGTCCCTCCGCTGTCTGGCCTGGGCGCGTGTGTCAGTTCTGATCATCGGTTTAATTTTTGAGCAGTTTCCATTAAGTTGTGACCAAATTTGTTAAATTGTATCGATTATTTGTTGAAAATTAAAGGAAAATCTTATTCCCATAGACATGGGAGAATAAAACAAAATAAAGGGTTCTTACAAAACAACAAATGAACAAAGATTGAAAATGTCAATAAAATAGTTAAATAATAGAAGTCTTTACATTTATTACTATAAAATAATGTTCAGATACTGAAGTATATTGTGCCAGAATTATGTCAATTGTAAACAAAGTAAGACCTTAAGGTGTCATTTGGTGGATCCTACAACTTGGCAAATTTGTAGGATCCACCGAGCGTCGTAAAACGCCGCTTCCCATCTCGACTGGATCTTACGTTCCGACCGGTAAGAGACACTCGAGGGTGTTTTCTTTTATATATATTGCACGTTAACTTTGTTGTCGTGCTGAGATATGGAGCATGTTAGGATTTTTAATGTCGGAAGTCATAATGTTTATGCAGGCCCTTTGATTTTTGTTGGCATAATAAATATCACTGCAGTTATTAGAGACGACAAAATGTTACAGAGAGTTGTTTTACATTTAATTTTCGATTGTCTGCCACCGGAAAAACTGTTGAATATCAAATGTATTAGATGTGTAGCAAAATACATTCAACATTTTAAATGGAACCTACTCAATGTTATTGCGTAGCTTATTATCTATTATTTCAAAACATAAATTGATAAGTAAGTAACAAATGGCTCTAGAACTTTACAACTCGAAAAACTAGGGCATAAAGAAAATGAAATTAGTCACTAGCTTCTAGTTGAATAATGTTATAAATACAATATAACAACATGAATAGAGTAATAATAAACTAATATGTAACGTAGGTTTAAAGTTTCATTTCATTGTATCAAAAGACCGCTTTAATACCGCCTGGTTGCTCCTTCGTGTCCATTTACACAAGTAACTGGAATCTATACAGATAATATTTTACCAATACCGCGAAAAACTGAACTGAATAGGACCAATAACTTTCAGTGTTATACATACTTCGTTTCGGTGAAAAATCGCTCTGCTGCAGTGAACAATCGTTTTGTCTCAGTGAGAAATTTTGCCGCTTGGCTTATAAATTTCTCCGCTGTGGTGAAGAATCTCTCCGCTATGGTGAAAAATGTCTTTATTTCGGTAAGAAAATCTATTATTTGTGTTCGTCTCGGCAAATAATCTCTCCGTTACGGTAAAAAATCTCTCTACTTCGGTGAACAATATCTCTCTCAGTTTTAGTGAACAATTTCTCCGTTCGCTGAAAAATTTTTCTGTTCTGTGAAATCTTCCCACTTCGGTGAAAATTCTTTTCGTCTTAGTGAAAAGAGTCTAAAAAGCGGTGAAAAATCTCTCTGCTTCTTTGAAAAATTTCACCGTATCTGAAAAATCTATCGGTTTCAATGAAAAATGTTTCCGTCCCGATTAAAAATTTCACCGTTTCTGTGAAAAGTCTCTCCGCCTTGGTGAAAAATCTCTTCATTTCTTTGAAAAGTCTCTCTTTCTCGAGACAAAATCTTTCAGTTCCTCTGAATAGTCTTTCCGATACGGTGCAAATTTTTCAGTTTCACTGAATAAGTCTCTCCGTTCGGTGAAAAATCCCTCCGTTTCTTTGAAAAATCTCTTCGTCTCTGTGAAAAATCTCCTCGTTACGGTAAAAAATCTCTTTGTTTCAACGAAAGATGTCTCCGTTTCGGTGAAAAATGTTGTTTCGGTAAAAGCTTTTTCCCCTGCGGTGAAAATCACTGGAAAAATTTTGTAGCAGGGGTGAAAAATCTCACCGCTTCAAAGAAAAACTCCGTTTTAATGAAGAATCTCCCCGTTTCGGTGAAAAATTTCTTCGCTGCGATGAAAAAATCCTTGCTTTGTTTCAACGAAGAATTTCACAACTGCGGTGAAAAATCTGTTTGTTTCAAGGAAAAATTTCTCAACTGTGGTAAAAAAGTCTGCGTTTCAACGAAAGATTTTTTCGCTGGGATGAAAATCTCTGCGTTTCAATAAAAAATTTCTCCCATGCGTTGAAAAATCTTTTTGCATCAACGAAAAATTTGAATGCTATGATAAAAAATCTCTTTGTTTCAAGAAAAAAATTTTCTGCTGCAGAGGGAAGCCTAACCGCTTCAATGGAAAATTTTACAGTTACCGCTGTTTCTCCGCTGCGGTTCTGAATTCACAACAAGTACATGAAGAATCTATCTGTTTCAATGAAAAATTTTTTCGTTGCGGTTAAAAGTCTTTCCGGTTTGGTGAAAAATTTCTCTACTTCGTTGAAAAATCTCGCCGGTTTAATGAAAAATTTTTCCTTATCGATGAAAATTGTTTTCGTTTAGATAGGAAAATTTCTCTGTACCGGTGAAAAATTCGTAGAAAAATGAACAGTTTCTCAGCTGTGATATAAAACCTTTCCATATTAATGAGAAATTTTTCGGCCGGAACGAAAAATTTCTCAATTTCAGTGAAAAATTTCTTTGTCTCTGAAAAAATCTCTTCGTTTTTGGAAAGATGTTGCTATTTAAACAAGTGACAGCACCTATTGGCCGTCTTACAAAGTCTGTATGTAGGATCTCATTCCATAATATTTGTCCTTATGACTGGAAGGACGCCCATTATATGTTGAATTTAATCGTGGCGAAAAAAAGTATGTAGTTTAAATAAGAAAGAGTTTCTGTAGACTTCTCACAGACGCCATTCCTTCTTGTGCTCAAAGCTAACGAAAAAAATTGCATACTTTAATTATCTTATCCCGCTCTCTAACGCAAGGGAATCGTTTATATTGATTAATTCGTTATATCTAATCATAACTCAAGTACTTTCGTCGTATTTACCAACTTTCGAAAATGACCTTGCAAAATTATTACTAACTTCCAAAGGCGTAACTTATATAAATACTGAACATTATGGTACAGTTATAGATTTTAACATGATGCGTTCTAAAGTTACTGTAATGGGCTACTTTCATGTCTAACACCGTTTGCAACATATTTCAGGATATAATCTATTATTGTTAAAGTCGAAAGTAGAATCATGCATAAATTATGATACGCTTTAAACTGGTTGGTATGAGAGTATTTTCACGTTTTCTCAAAAAACCTACTCATAAATCTTAATAATAGACCCTAATGGCGTATCCGCCTTATTTCTGGATTCCGTGTTCGACGTAAAAGGCGCAAAAATCCCGTAACATAAATCAAAATTTCCATTCCGCCTTCTTGCTACATTCCTCGGAACAAGTAGGAGTAACTGTAGATGAGGAAAAATCGGAACAATTCCAACATATTTTCGTTTTTAGATTTGAAACGAAATCGGGTACTTAAGAGGTATTCTATTAAATTTGAATAGATTGCGAGTCCACGACACAGTCGTACACATTTCTATTACTGTTGTCCTTAGGCGCAAATTTTATTCTCGCAACTTCCTCTTCAGTTTCTTAGGTTTGGCAGCTTTATTATGTGAATAACGAATATCGTTAACTTTAAGCTCTTTTCCTCAGTCTGCTCTTGTATTCCAAATGCAGTTAATCGCTCTTAGCATTAAGATAATTTCTTCCAGTATAATGTGCTTGATGTATAAATTATCATCGTAACATTGGAAATTGTATTTCATGAATGATGATTTGGAGAATGTTCTGCGATCTTTAGGAGTTAACTCCGCTTTCGAAACAAATTAGAAAACATTATCGTGATAATCTAATTTTGTACATACAGCCATTTGAAAATGTAATTTATTCAGCACAATTTCTATGCTAACGTTGTTTTGATTTGGAAGCGAAATTTGCATTCTGTTTTGAGACGGGATGAAATACCTATTCATTCTAATATTGAAGTAAAATTTTATTTGTGGTTTTCTTGTATAAAAATGTCTGCGAAAATAATATTAACACATTCAAATATGAAGTACCGTATATAGACTAGTCAAAAACGGGTACATTGTTAAAAATTACGAAATGTTGACTTTAGATTCATAAAAATCGTAATAAAGTAACGAGTGAATGGTTACCGTTTTTCAACATGCCGAATAGTTTTCGAAATATTCTACTTTGAACTTACTTCGGATAAAAATTACAAAACAATATTTTTTTACATAGATAGATATAATTGTATATTAGAACATTTAAAATTATTTAAAATTTCGTTTAAAATTACAAAGTAGGTTCAAATATATAGTCATATGCTTACAGTCTATCATTGGAAGTCTAAACATAAAGTAGAAATGCCGCCGATATTGAGTTTGAAAGATTAAATAAAAGTTGTGTTAATTGCGGGGGATAATTACAAAAGTTGCCGGGAAGCAGCAAAAATATTCAACAACAGTTGTCCAGACAAAAATTACAGTGTAGCGGTATTGAAAAGACAAAGAAAATCAAAGCATATAGAGATGCTATGAGTGAATTCAGTAGCAAACGTCGAAAACAGAAAATTGTAAATGTTTCTTGCGCAGAAGGATACCCTTAATGCCAGATAAAGTAGGTAAAGATACGATTCCAAAAATTAATAAACCGAATAAATTTCACTTATACAATATAATAATAATGATTTTCCATTTGGTTTGAGAGTTGAAATGCATTGATGTATTTTATGGCAGACTCCCTCAAAAGACAATCAGCTGAAACACCCACGCCCTTTCCTAGGTACTAGGCTGCGATGGTTTACACATTATTTCGGACTGGATCTATTTAGTTAGAGGCCATACTCCATTGCCGTTTGAAAACAAAAGTCAACAAACAGACAAGGAATAGCAAATAAGTAAGTATATATAATTCCTTTGCCTTTCTTGGTATTGCATACGGTATATTAAGCTCCTCTATGTGTTTTCGCTATTTTTATTTACAGTATTATTATTATTATTTTTGTTGTAATAGTGTCACTTGTTTCAAACATCCTTCTCCACCCCACTCACCTTTGCCACAAGAAGAAGGCCTGGTAGGTCGTCTGTACCACCAGAGCAGTGGAGACATACTCCAGACTCCATACTCCCTACACGACGTATCTATGATCTGAAATAACCGTGGGCGGTTAAAAACTGGATAAGGTAATAATCTATTTTCCCGTGATTTTACGAAATCGCAATCCAGCGCCGCCTTCTGTCTACTTCCCAATGTCGCTGCTATGCCGTCAATATGGCGTCTCTTAAAACTGGCGGCTTCCACTTCTCCGGATTGCCGCTTCTTGGTCTATATGTGCTTTCGTTCCTGGGCAAGAGACACAATCAGGATGATCCTTGTCACCAACAAGTCTGCCGGCTCTGATACGGTTTTGGATCTGATCCAACTTCCTATGATACGCTTTCTCCCCTAGCGCATCCACCCACACCTCGGATCCGTATATAAGGACCGATTGGACCTTCGACATCGGCAACCTCCGCTTGTTCGGTTGAGAATAACCGACGTTGGCTGTCAGCCTGCATAGATAGGTCACCATCTCGCCGCTTTATAAGTGGTAGGGAGAACTTGGCACTAACAAGACATTTTGGCATCAACCACCGCTTCAAGGTCCTACCCCTTCGACGCGCAGAGGTGCTGCTAGGCGCGTTCGCCTTTTAGATGGAATAATGACCTCTGTTTTGTCGAGGGCCAGTTTCAAACCATAGGTTCACTGGTTCACTGTACTCATGGCCTGGGTTAGCTTAACTTGCCACAGCTATGCATCTCCCGCAGTGATGAGTAACGTGATGTCGTCGACATACCCAAATAGAACCATCTCATCGAGCATTTCCAGTCTCAAAAGTGCGTCGTAAAGGATGTTCCAAAGCTCCAAAGTTCCAGAATCCATACTGGTGGGGCGACAAACCCCAGCCACCTCTACCATAACACGCAATTTGGCGCGGCCTCTCTGGGGCTTTTCCCGTAGTGATCACCTAACCTAGGGAACGATGCATGGATGGATCGTAAGGACCGCTATAGTTCTTCGTGATTAACACCAGTCTGCCAACATTCCAGCGGAAGGGAGAAAGTTGCGGCCAGACACTTATTGTAAATGTTTAACAGTATATGCGAGCTATGCCTCTATACTGACCTCAAAATCTCATTTGTAATATTTCTGTTAGCAAAGGACACCGATGCTACCTTTAACTCCTTCTTGTTAAACGATGTGTGCTTGTATTCTCTCAAGTCTTTGTTTGATCTCGCAGAATGAGAAGGGAACAGCGCCCGCATAATTCGCTACATCTTCCTGAGCTCCAGGGTGGCTGGCAACCTCCTGGTTCCAAGTTGATGGCTAACGAGCGCATATCAGAGCTTCCAAGACGTCCTAGACCATCTTCTTCCAGATGACGCGCCTTATTTTGGTTGATTGCCTAGCGCAGGATTTTCTTGCCTTCGCATTGCTTCGCAGATCTGCCATTAGCCTCGTCTAGGCTTCTGGTTCTTTGCGTAATACGCCTTATTCCAAGACGCCTTTTTCACAGCTTCCTGTCCCTGCTGTCCATCAGTAAGCAGAGCATCTATGGTTGAGGTGAGCCCTTCTCAGCGTAGCCGTTCCGCAGGCTGACGCGTTGTTTGACATGATCGATTGCAATGATTCCTGTATATCTTTCGGGCACTTTCCTGTCCTAGAACTTCGGGGCTAGAGCATTAGATGCAAAGGAGATATCCGGCGTAGTCTTATTTTGGCCAGGTTAGCGGAAGGTTTTTACTACGTCTTCTTGAGTCTAAGTCCAGTCTTGGCTGCCACTTCCAGGACATGCTTCTCCCGAGAATGAGGGTGCGGCATACTCCACTTTATCGCGTTAGCTTTAAAATCTTCGTCGATGACATCACTTGGAATGCTAAAAATTGCGTTTTCCAGGACGTCAATGTTGCAACGAAAGCACTGGATGGGCTCATTGTGCATCTAACCCAGGTGAAGGCCTTCCCCAACCCCATGCATCTCTATACGGGGGTTATCTGGACTGGACACCCATGTGGCCGAGAACTAAGTGGGCTGATTTCGGTTCCACGTTAGTTGCCACCGTCTCATACTCCAGCTGGTGTAGGAGTTCGTTAGTTAATCTACTCTTGTTTATACTGGCCCTTTTCGGATATTCCTAGCTTTTTCCAATGGACTCAGATATATCGCACACTTCTTCGTGGCAGACACGTATGCATTTGAGGTAGGCCATATTTGACATTCGTTCGCCGCATCCTTTATCTTTGTGTACTGCACCTCCGTATCTATAACATACCCAACTTCTGTGAGTCTGTGTCCTTGTACGAATTAGCCAAGCCAAAACTCTGCTAAAAGTCCAGCCGACTCCAATTCTGGTTGCTTTCAGCAGTACCTTCGCTAGTATTCGTTCTATCTAGGGTAACTCAAGGTTAAGGTTGCGGACTGTGTTCAGTTGTCCAAGGACTTCTCTAATTCTGTTACACAATCCTAGCCTGTTTTTCCAGTTTTTTCAAAATACCAGGAGTACATCGTTAGATCTAATCAATTGAAGCGTGTTTCTTACAATTTTGCTTAAGATCTCCACATATTTCTTCCTTTCCGCTGACTTAATAAGCAGAGCTTTAGGTCGTAATTTGGATTGCATGCCTTTGTTTATAGTTTTCCCGGATATTACAGCTGTTATTACTCATCGGTTTTCGTTCAGGGGATTTGTAGGGATGAAGTGGAAGAACGGTTCCCCATTTCCTTCTCTTGGAGTGGGAGTGACATCTCCTGAGATCATATGCTTTCATGGTGGCGTTTTAGTGATAAAAATTTCTCATTCTTTTGTTCTCTTGATTGTTGACATACTTTTTGAGTTTATTATCGCACAGTGCGCGAAAGAGTGGGTCGAGTACGGGTGCTACCTCGGAGGGAGTTCTTTCCTACCCCATTTCCCTGAGGGCGGGCCTTCATCTTACCGGTTCCGAGATATATGAATGAACTGGAACTCAGTCCGACAAATTCTGTCCTCCAAATCTATCGCGCGCTTGCTGATCAAAGGCTGAAGCACACCGTGAAAATCCCTTGGCAGGGCAACTGTCATCAATTTGTTAGGAACAAAGCCCAGAAATGGGCCACGTAAACCCAGAGTACTCTCAGAGCCCTACAGTGTGTGTCGATCTTCATCCATCTGGGCACCCCTCTGTCAGGTGTAAGTGGGGAGTGTTTATGTATGGACATGGATGGCAATTGTAACAAAAATTGGTCATCAATTCCTGAGCATAAAGAATAACCATTTACAGGAGGCTTCTCGTATAAAATACCGAAGACTTAACAAGTACGTGCTACCGAATGTTGCTTTAAACACTCCCCTTAAGATTAGCGTAAAATTCAGTCAACTATTGCTTACCACTGAATTGTAGCATATTTTTGTTCCCTCCAATTTGTTTCCCACTCCAATGGATCACTTTGCATGGTACTTACCCCTTGTTACCGATCTTTTCCTCTCTTCCTTTCACTTACAGGTTGTAGCATTGCATACTTTTTATTCACTTTTCTTATATAATTTTATAATTTCAGGTCATAACTGATTAAAGGAGAAATAGTTTCTGCTTCAGCGCGCGATTTAGTGTTTTTGGCATATAATGTAACTTAGTAACCAAAAGATATTGCTAACATAGCTTCCCCATGGCATCGACGGAATCATGGCAAAAGCAATGTGAGGAGGAAAAAGAAATTAATGACGCCGGGTAGACAAAAACCGTGTCCGTCCGTTAGCACGTTTTTTCTTTCCTCAGATTGCTTTTGCTGTGTGTCATTCGATCAATATCATGAGCAAGCTACATTACCATTACTCTTTGGTTTTTAAATATTTTTTGTTGTATTAATATACCATGGTACGCCTGTAGGAATCATTTATATGAGTACCAATCTTGTGTTAAGCAGTCCAAGAATAACTCCAATGATGGCTTGGAGAACAGTCCGGTTGTTGTCGGTGTTTTCTAAACGACAGGCATGTACTTCTTGACACTAGAGAGAGTCAAGAAATATTTAGCTTATTGTTTCGGAGATTGTAGGGTCACGGCCACGACCATCGCAGGTCGAAAGACTGTTACTCGTAGCAATTTTACATCTAAAAGTGAGAGAGTCAACAGAAAGAAGAATGATTTTATTAACTTATAACTAAAAGTGTAAATAGACTGGGCTGAGTTGGGCTGAAATATTGCAGCTGCCGGGTGAGCTGTTTTTTTTTTTACTTTAATAAGACGGGCGTCGACGATAAAATTCGTTCGACTCGATAAGCCCACTCGACTTGACAAATCGGGTCGCTATTAAATATTATTTTTTAAAATTCAAACCTATTCTTTCCAAACTATTCTTCTAAGAAGACAAAGTAAACATAAATTTAATAAAACCAATAATTTGATACTGAAAACAATAGAAACAAAGGATAACATTAGGACAGCGACATCTTTGTTCACTTCTTAGAGCAGGCTAACATCTTTGAATCCTATTATCTTCCTTCTTACCCTCAATATTAGGTGACTGTTATATTTACTCTTCAGACTCTATTCGTTTATTCAGGTCTCATCATTGGAGTTATGGCAAACTAACTTCGGGTGGGTTCTGTTTTGGGGCTCAATAATTTCCCTATGCAGCAGTTTCTTGGTTTTTCTTGGTTTACGTGTATTTACTAACGGTGTTATTAAATTGTAAGGTTCTAAGCGAACCATTTATCTATAGTAATCCTCAGATACCTTGCAGACCTTGGTCATGGCAAGGCACTTTTAAGAAACCGGGTACATCGCGAAATCTGTAAGTGAACTAGGTAGTTATACGCTTTTTCTTGTTGACGGACAATTGTCATTTGGTGAACTAATCGGTAACCTGGTGAAGTTCTCTTTGGAGAGGTCTAGTTAGAATTTTTTCGTCTCCCAGAGGAGAAGAGCGCTATATTACCAACATACATATATCGCCACCATCATTACTGTCCTGGCACAAATGGTCTAAGTTGAGGACAAGGAATCACTAACTCGGATGGCAAAAGATTATCTGTGGAAAGAGGTACTTACATGAAAGATGGTTTGCTATCCGGGTTGGTAAAAGCAAGAAAATTTCTTTCAGAATTTGTAAAATTAAAACGGTGTTACCTGTATGCAATAAGTAAACCATTATTGAAATCGCTATAACATTTTTAATACTGAGAATAGTATAATGTGAATAACGTTTATTTTATTTGAGAATGCATTTTTGAAGTAGGACTGAATGGATTTTTATAATCTTCTTGATATCAAATCAAAAAATCAAGATAATACAGCCGTATCTGCTGGAATGGTCTTCATGGGTTGATAATTGGGGTCAAAGAGTGGGCCAGATTGACTGATCGTACCGGACTGGGCTAAACAACACGTCGGATCGTGCTTTTTACTAATTTCTGAAAGGCACTATAAATTTTTGTATTTATAAAGTTATTTATTTCGAATGAATAGAGTTAGTTGTTCATTGAATAGTAAAGTACACCATTTCCTTAGAGAACTAAGAATATATATGCTGGTTACATGAAATTAAACACGGCTCTTTAATATTTTCATGTGCACTATTATTACTTCGCATACCACTGTAATTGTACACAACCGCTCTAAAGAATCCTTACAAATTGCTGTTTATATAACGTTGAACGAGAGAACTTATGTAACATTGGTTCGTAATTACGGTGTGACTTCCGTTTAGAGTTCTGTTAATATTTATGACCAGTTACCACCTTCAGGAACAAGAAACAGCAATTTTCTTTCTTCCGTGCGATAAAATCTAAAAGCTAAGTAATCTCATCTTTTTTAATTGTTCAGAATCTTGCGATGTGCGTGCATTTCTGTGTGTATGTGTTCGTAACATATTGGCACGTCTATAACGTCCAGTCTCTTTGCGAAGAAAGGCACGTAGTATTTAGCTAGGTACATACATACATACGTAGAAACCATTACGAAATCTAGTTTTGAAATGCTCTGCTGGTTACCAGACATCCATTAATTTAATAAGAATGTATTTATTATTAGATTTGTGTTCGTTCTACTTTGTTGCACAGTTTTATTACCGTTTAGACTCCATCAGGTATGTATTTATTAACGTGCATTAAAACATTTGATATATGATATATACAGAGGATCATCGGCGTTTAGTTTGAGGAAGAAGATCAGTGAGAAAGGACAATAGTGGAAGTTGAGAAAGAATGTTGTTTTTGAATCCTTCACAGAATTAGGTGGTTCCTCCGGGATTTAGAAGCGAAATGCTTCCTCACTGTTGAAAATAATTGGGCCAGTTATTAATTTATTCTATTTATACAGTAGTTTGTTGAATAAATATTATGAGTGAATTCCTTTTCGAATATGCCTGCCCTCTTGATACTTCCAGGTCCGCTGCAAAATAGATAATCCCCTTTGTAGCAGTTCTTTCCTAAAAAAAATCTGTTCTCAAATTTTTCAGTTTAGTTGATTTTAAACAATTATATTCATGCTGTATAATTTTATTTGTAGTAACTCAATTATAAATTTAGGCACTTCCTTTTTAATCAAAAATTTCTCGAAATTTCTTTCCAATGTCCACTTAAATACAAAGAACTCTATGTTTCTAACTTGTCCACCAAAAAGTATTCCACTTCCACTGCAACCATATGCAAAGGGAAAGTCAGCAAGTATTTATTTTAATTGAAAATCTTATAATATGTATGTTAAAACTGATCCTAAATTCACAAATATCTGCTATTAAATATATTATATAATTTTTGGTTAACATCTTCGCGAAATAGGACCAACTAAAGTTGAAATATTCCACCTTGACAACTTCAACAAGGTCTTCGTCAATTTAAATATAGGGAAATCTAGGGTATTATAGATAAATTCCGTAACACTGTAATACATGCAGTCTTGGCATCTATAGAATTAATAAAAATGATACACGTTATTAATACATACCATGTACAGATGCGAATTTCGTCGTTTACGGTTCGACAATATCTCTTTGTGGAAATTGGTAGCACTTACAATATTCAAGTAATTCATTTAACAAAAACGAATTTGATGTTAGGGATCTTTCCCATATCTTGTGTGATGTCATGGGTGTGTGATTTTGTGTGTGGATATTTTGAGTAAGGATCAATACATGGAGATTAACAGTTGGTACATACAGGATGAGGCATGTTTTGTTGGTAAACTATACTCTTTAATCCAAGTAGTCGTTTTAGTAGGATTATATTTAAGTGTTTTCAGTTCAATAAGCATTTTGCAGCTTTACTTTAAAGCACAAAACCTTTACACATCTTAGATAATAACGTTCAAGTTTTCTAAATATTACAGATTAAGTAAGTGTGATTAAGTAAGCTAAGAGTGTTTGTTAACTTAAGTTGCTGCTTTAAAATGTATGCAACAGTGTAAGATAATATAATGGCGTTCGTGTTAGATAGACCAAAAATAATGATCATGTAAATTGTATTTCTAAATGAATAATGTTAGGAGTGTTTACTGTACTTTTCACTCAGGATTACAACATCTATTGACTCTGATTTCCTAGAACAATGTCATAATAAGGAAACAAGAGCTGAAAATACTAAATATCCTAATGAACCAATGTAAATGCATTTACCAACGAATAGTTTTAATAGTAAACAACCTTTCTGCTCTAATAGAGTTTGCAGTAAAACTGGTAAATTTCGAACTAGAAACTGAGAGTCATTAAAACGGTATGTGTGCCTATTTGTATGAAACACAAAGGCTCACCTTTGACTTTCGGGACATGTCAGTAACGAACTTATCGATAAATTATATCAACTTCCTCAATTAAACGTTAAACCGAACCAAACCATATTACCAACGCCGATTAAGGCGCATACAGCGCACGTTTTTGTCTTTTTCTAATTCTTCGTAATTCAATACCTGAAAAAGTTGAGCAAAAATTATAATTATATAGAAGCGTACGACCCTCTATAGGATACCCGGTGCTGTAATGCTTTGTTTTTGTTCGTACGCTTATTCAGATAACCGTTTTTTTTTTCTTCTTGTAAACGCATTTATGAAAATGATCGCGTTCCTTCATTAGTGGTCTGAAGAATTCAATTCACGGAGGCTTTTGTAAGCTAATTTGATCGGTGCTGTACTGCGTTATAATGATTTCCTAATCATTATAGTACTAATTAATGCGAATACAACGAAAGGGCTACATCATTCAAGCGCTTGGATAACAATGGTGTTCATAGAATCCATACGCACTAGTAATCCGCACGATGACTTACACATAATACATCGTACAATGTTATATGAACCATACTTTATAACTTTTTGTAACTAATAAATTATATTTTTCTCCCTTTTAGACGCAATATGTATAGCGGGGACTTTTGATACGAAAAAATAAATACTAAACCCTAGATGACATGAAAATGAGTTAATAACCATCATGTTTATATGCTTTATTGCCCTTTCATATATGGTACGTACTTTTAATATAAGTGAGATCCTAAAGCGTATCGTTTAAATAAGGACTGTTCTATTTTCTACCACCGATAGATCATAAAAACAAGATAAATGCAAATAACAAAATAAACTTATTACCAAAAGTTATGGTTACTTTTATATATAATCGCCGTGAAGATTGATACAGTTGTCATATCTATAGGCGAGCTTTCCAATGCCCGCTGGATATAATGTTGCCGCCAATCAGCTTAGATGGTCGGTGACCTTGTTTTGAAGTTCTTATATACTCTGGAAGTTTTGCTCTTCTAGCTATTTTCAGTGCACAGAGGAAATGGAAGTCGCCTGGCGATAAGTTGTAGCTACACATTGGGTGTTCAGAAACTTTTAACCACTTCTCAGAAATTTTTCAGGAAGTCGTTGGGTTACGGCAGCAATTTGAGGGCATCTATTGTTATGAATGAGAAGAACTCTAGAAGACAGTGCTTCTTTTTTTTTGTTTTGAATGGCTTTTCGCAATCGTTATATACACTACGCAACTCGAACTTGGCGGCAGAATCAATTGTAATAGCCATGTTGATTGCTACTCAGAAAATGGCGTCATAACGTTGGGAGAGATGCGCAGTTGCCTTCTCAGCATCTCCGTTTCCCACCGCTCGTGTGACAGGCAAGAACGGAAAAAAAGGCAGTGGTAGAAATATAAACTAGTTTCTATTTTTTATGAAATAGTTTTCGGCGTTATTAGCACTTGAATTACATTTCCTGTATTACTGGAAATGATATTAACTTTCTCATTCCAAATAGAACTTTTGCATATTTTTGCTGGAAAGGTAATGGAAGGGCGAATCTCGTGGTACTCTGCACGTTGCGCCTTAGTTTAAAAAGCATTTCGATATCATATTATTTATTCATTGTGATTATAAAACAAATGTGTCAATTGTAAAATTAATTATATAAGATATTGACAAATATGCACATCGCTGAACAAAAATTTACTCTAGTTGATTAATTGCAATAAAGTTTCGATAAAAGGGAAAACATTAATTAATAAAATGACTATAAATAATAGAATACATAGAAAATGCGATATGCAGTAATAGACAACAACAGCAAATCACGTTGTTAACATTGAGATTGTCTGGCGTTACCAACAAAAACAGATTATTAAAACCTTGCTGTAATATCGTGATATTTCTTAAGCCAAACTACCATAAGATTTTTGAAGATTCCTGGTCATGAGTCGTTTTGCCCGAACTCTTCCTAATAGGTCTGTCCACTTTTTCATCAGGTCGTCCATTGCTATCTTCTGTCATTTTACGCTAATGTTTGCTTTAGAGACGAAGCAAGTTTAGAGCTTTCTGGCAGTATAGTAGCAGGTTAGACGTCATTGTTTGGTTTAGTGTTGATACTGCCTGCTTGTTGTCGCTAAACTCTGCCTGCAATCTTAAAATCAGTTAAATTGTGCGCTGCTAATACCAATGCCAAGGTTTTTCCCTGGAAAATTGTGATCCTTCCTTCTATAGTGCTTTTAAGCGGTCCTCATCTGTGTGTATTTCAGTTTTAAATTTTTAGTTTCAGTTCATCGACAAAAGAACATAAGTTGCCCTCTTCGCAACGCGTCCGTTTGTGTGTCCATCGTTTGTGGAGGTGGGATATTATCCGTTTTGATCGGTACAAGATCGGCAATTTATTACCTAGAGTGTACGGAGAACTTCATATCGAAATAAATTTAAATCGTATAAGATTCATGTCAGCCCTGATGAAAAGTTAAGACATAGGAATATTACAACTAGCTATTGGGAAGGTTAGAAAATATTTTTCAGGCAAAACCATGTGGTCAGATGAATTAAAATTCACCATTTCTGAAATCTTTGACGGAAATATGGAGCACAACTGGGCAGTACAGAACCCCAGACTCTTTAGTGCAAGGAGATCACAATATCGTTTTGGATCGTCTCATAGGACGACTAATGTATGAAGAAATACTAAATGGGAATACTTAACATCGTTCGTATATATGTATCTAATTTCCTAGATAACGGTATGCCATTAAATGGAGTCGCCAAGACGACAATGCGGCTATAGCAAGAAATCACTTATGATAAATTCTCAAACCGGCGGGATGGGAATTGTATGGCTGACGGTATTGTCTGACTTATGTCCTTTGAATTATTTTTTATGGGAAATAAAAAATAATATTCATAAAGAAGAACTTCGTAGCAAACTCAAAAATGCCGTTGTAATTCCTAAGAAACGTAGGCAATTGCGCATTAATGGAAATGTCCAGTTATTTGAACATTTACTATAATGGCTGGTTTATTGTTTCGTTTTTTAGTATAATTGTTGCAAAATTTATGTGAACTTTAGAAAAGTACATTATTTATAAGATATACCGCTGGTGTTTATTCAAATTATTGTTAACATTAACATTGGGTTGCTTGGTAAACGGTCCATTTTCAGCTAAACTTCTATCAATAGCTATAAAAATGACACGATGTATGTAGCTGTTACCGCTCTGGATGGAATTATAAATATCTTCTATTCGCTTTTATTGTATTTCGTTTTGATGAATAGAAAATACTTAACGGACTTATCTCGTTTCTCTTAGTAGCCTTAAGATAACTTTTAACATTTGTAATAGGTGCTTTCTTTTTTGATTTCATAACAATCACAAATTTTCCATTGCAAGGGTAAGAGTCGAAAATGAATCAGCTTATATATTAATTATTGCAATAAATAGAACGGTTTCTTCGATACTTATTTTTAGCTAACGCGTTTGTTACTACAAACCTGCTATGTCAAGAATTTCTAATCTCGTAGGTAACTGTTAACGAGACAATCTTCGTCGCATTAGTTGTTAAGAACTGAAATAAAATACTTTGTATATAAATCGATCATTATAAAGTCTATAATGGATATTGCACTATCTCATATCTAATACAAAATTACCTTGCTGGATTTTTATATGCACATAATTCTGGCTTCATTGCTCAATCACTTTAACACTTTTCCAGCGTATTGCATTGAGCGTAATAACAATAAAATGTGTGTTTTTTGAGATTTAGAATATGTATTATATAGCATGCTGTAAGCTGCGGATACGGATGGTGACACATACATATGCATATATATATATACCATACATCTATAACATTGCATTGAACGTAATCGTCTGACCAGTATTGAATGCAATAAAACCAAATATGTTTATGGGTCATTTTTCTATAGTTTGGATTGAGTTGCTCGATTAGCATTAAAATGTTTTTTTTTTTCGTTTGCTTGCATATCATATGTGTTTAATAGTTCGCAGTAGCGCTGACTACATTCGTCTAATACAATGCTTAGGTCTCGCTATGCTGTTGCGTATGCATGAAGAGTGCATATTTTCATCGATGCATTAGTCACAAGCTTTTGCCTTCTATGTAGTAATGCACGTGCATGTGCACTTAAAGCTTCCCTTATATAACGTCTTCTTAGACTTATACTTATAAGCAATTCAAGACTTTCTGTCGATATTAGCCGCCTTTAATTCTTTGTTTTTTGCAAGCGCAACCACTTTATCTTTTGTTAGATACGTATGAATATACCTGTATGTCTAAATTCGAATAATGATAGTCTTTCCAATAAAGCAGTCTTTAAAGTACATTTCAATTAATAGTACAATGTTTGGGACCAGCAGATTGAACGATCTGAATAGTTAAATTTTGCGTAAAGGGTAAGTATGTCATCCCTAAAGTATGTACTTGAGGACGTCTCTGTAGTTATTAAATTCCAGGAATGGACGACAGAAAGGTGTCCAGAGTGTTGTGAATTATTTATTGCCAAAAAGTAAAATCTTTGCGTTCTACTTTTTAATGGTAAATATTATTATCTAAAGGTGCTTGCTATTGTAAGCAAAAGCCTACAATGCTTGCCCCTTTTAATCAACAAGCTGCTTCAATTTTCTATGTGCAATATGTGGAATTACGCTATAGTGCCGAGGGAGGCTTAGATTTTTTTGGCTATGGGTAGTGATAAAACTCGTTTTTAACTGTTCTGGTCCCTGATCGTAGTCTGAAAAGTTTTCAACCCAACATGGATACAAGTATTTTTTTGTCTAATTAGATAAGAGAATACCTTCATTCCTTCATTCGCGCAGTAGCAATGTAAAGAAATTGGTTCGATTTTGTTTCCAGACGGAGCACGAGGATAACTCTAGATAGCAAATCAGGTGAACCGATTTGGTTGGTAATGATTTTCTGGATAACCTTACTACTGAGGCTTCTTCTTCTACGGTATATTGTTAACACACCGTTAACAATCAATTTAGTAAGATAGATATTGAAAGAATTTATGCTGAATCTACGCGAGAGCATTCTTTTGATTATATTAAAAAGGATATTAAGCAACAGAAGCGCATTTAAGTTTAGAAACAACCTAAGCATCAAAGTGGTGTTGATGGCATCAATGTTGGTGAACAGTAAATTCTAATGATTTAGAGGTAGCCGACAGCTGTAAATATTTTTTATCATACATCACATTACATTACGTATAGTCTTTAATCGAAGATGCGTGTTATTGATGCCGTTTATATGTAGTTTTCTCGTGAAAGATAAGAGAAACATTTATCCATGTTTAATTATTATCTAAGTACTAGGAATGAATTTTGTCTAGATTATTTTGTAAAAGGACAATGTCATTGGCTGACTTAATTAACAATTGGTAAATTTTAAATGGTCATCCAAGTACCTATTATTAAAGTAGTAGTAGATGCCTAAATATTAAATCAACATAAATCACTCTCATTGGACGTTAACCTGTCCGAAAATCTCACACTATATATTAAGTATACAGTGCGCACCCTTTATCGTGCTTCTTTAAGAAGGATAAGTAAATAGGTCGGCACTCAAAGCCATTAAAGTAAATATGATTAATTCTGCTGCCGAAAAATTCAGTTTTTATAATAGAATACGCTGAGAATATTACGCTTAAAGAATAATAAATCAAAGACTTTAACAAAATACTAAAGCAACAGGTCTGTAATTGGTGATGCTGGAGTTATTATAATTTTTAAGGATTTGCGAGATTCGGTCTTTTCACATATCGGGAAAAGTAAGGGTAAATTGAAGATTATAAATAAAAGAATATTGGCTGTCAGTTGCGGATTAGCATATTTATTAGCAGGATCGTAAACTTTTAATATATGATTAATTTAATGTTTTTGCGAGATGTTCGGAGTTTTTGGTAACTTTCTAACTTTAATTCGACGATTATCTAGCAGTATTTGGTGAACTTTTCCGATGTTATCGGTAGTGGTTGCGGTTTTTCGTCATCCCGAATGTTTATTGTAAAGCAACCATACGATCATGTTTAAATTCAGCTGTCTAAAATTTTAACGCAGTAAATGATGGTGGTATACGTGAGGCGTATACGTACGTAGGAGGACTCGATATTTGATTTTTTTCCCATTTTTTTCACACTAGAAACATTATATCAATATACACAAACGAATGTTAAACAGCACCTGAGCATCAAACATAGTTGATAGTGACTATAATTACATTGCCGAAATATGTTAAACCTTAAAACTACACTCCGCCAAAAAAGTATCGCATAAACTAAAAAAGGGCATTTATAAACCAAGATATTTTTATACGTTCACAAAAAGTTTGCCTCGTGTATGTGAACTATAAAAACACTAACAAAATCATGGAACATAGTTTTTTTACTTTTTTTTTCTGAAAGAACACATTTAGAAAAATGCATATGTGTAAGGTTTGTTCAGTTGTTTATTGAAAGTCTTCCTATACGGACAAATTTTAAAGTGCGAAGTCAGAGTTCTGTACCAACGCTTTTAAAACTAAAATGAGCAATTTAACTTCAGAACAAGTGGCTGCTATAGTTGCTTTAATCGAAGATGGCCGATCTCAAGCATACGTTGCTAATTTGATGAACATCAATCAGTCAAGTGTTTCTAGAGCCGTAGCCAGATATAGGGAAACAGGCAATTACAGTAGAAGACCTGTACCAGGTCGTCCAAGATGTTCTACTCGCCAAGATGACCGCTATTTACTACTACAAGCATTACGTCGAAGACATGTAACTGCGAGACAATTGCAGAACGACTTGGCTAGAGTCAGAAATACTCGTGTGAGTACTCAAACTATTCGGAATAGGTTACGACAGAGTGGATTAAGAGCTAGAGTAGCTGTAACAGCCCCTCGTCTCACTAGGAACCACCGAGTGGCTCGCTTAAGGTTTGCCAGAGAACATGTAAATTGGAACATTAATGACCGGGCCAGTATACTCTTCACAGATGAGTCAAGATTTGGTCTTTACAGCTCAGATAGGCGTATCTCAGTGTACAGACGAGAGGGTGAGCGCTATTCGCAGTGTAATATCAGACCTAGACCTAATTTCGCTGGTGGCTCTATTATGGTTTGGGGAGGCATCTGTTTAACAGGTCGTACAGAGTTAGTACCAGTAGACAGTAGTACACTGACTGCCCACAGGTATATAACGAACATTTTAGAAGAACATGTAGTACCATATCCGCCAATTATAGGAAACGAATTCATGTTAATGCACGATAATGCACGACCGCATGTTGCAATAATCGTCCAGGAATACCTTAACGATGTTGGTATTCCAGTTTTAGATTGGCCTGCGGTAAGTCCGGACATGAACCCTATCGAGCACGTGTGGGACCTCCTTCACAGACGGATACGAACCCAAAATGTTGCCCCAGCGGACCTGCATGGACTAGAAAATGCTCTCCGTGACGAGTGGGAGAATTTGGATCAGGCTTATATACGGAGGTTAATCGAAACTCTGCTAGAGGTGGCAATACTCAGTATTAAAAGCTACTGTTATGACATTGTTCTTTCCAAAATTATAATTTCTTGTTTTAATAAAAATCTCAAGTATGAGTTCTTGTTTTTATTTGGCCTGTATTTTATTTAAACAATCATAGAAATTATATCTTAGAGCGCATTAAAGTATATTTACAACTTTATGCTACAAATAAAGATTATGCGATAATTTTATGATTCAAAACTAAATTATGCGATACTTTTTTGGCGGAGTGTATTTAGATTATCCTCGTATGTACATAGCACATACATATGTTAGTATATACGTTACACTTTAATACGCGACTACTTATTCTTACAGTTCCGCGATCGTTTATGTATACCGAAGTTGTTTCGATAGTAAATTTAGATCGGAAATGGTAAATCATTGCGTTTTTTCAAATTTGCAACCTCGTCGATTCTCTTGTACTTGACAGATCAATCAGTCTACCTATCATCGTAATCACTGGACACAACGTCGAAAAAGACAATTGTCAATTGTTAATTTGAAACAGATCCGTCCGTTCGTTGTTAGATTACTTGCGTGAACAACAAATCAAGTGCATATAGAAAATTCTATTAGTTGACTCTGGTAATGTCGCTCCATGTAGGTCCGCTTGTCACAGAGGTAATTGACGTCGTCATGATTGAATTTTTAGATTATGCTCGTTTTATCCGAACGATCTTGAATTATTATTTTGCTTTCAGTACGGAATAGATACGCTTAATGCCATGATTAATACATACACACAGTTACATTCACGCCTATTGTGGTAATCCTTTTGCTTTTAGAAATTATTATTGTGCCGTAATTACTTTTTATATGTGTATACTTATAAACATTATCTTTCCTTTACAGAGATATTTTTGCAATGTTTTGTAAATACTTCTAAAGCTAATATTGAGAGAGATATGTGTGGTGCCCAATTTTAAATATAAAACAAATATTGCCCTTAACACAGCGGAAGTGGAAAAATATTGGAAGAATCTATATAAGGGATATGTTGATTTGAAGGAAGAAAATCAAATTATAAAATATTTTGCGAAGCATTGTAATGATGCCATTGTTAAACGGATTGAATTTAAAATTGTCAGTAGGAAGCGATAAACCAAATTATTGTGCACCTGACCCAGACAAAGTTAACATGTTGTGTACATGAGGTACTCCCAGCAACTTATAAGCATTAACCGAGGATTTTCAGCTTATAGTTGGTGAAACGCAAATGCCATCCTGGCTAAGTCAAAGGCGGAAAAGAAGGGAGATCTTGCACGAACTGTGTAAAAGACTTGTGTATAGGCGTGGATGAATTACTGAAAAGCTTTCGACTGCACAAGAGAAAATCATTCAAATAACATACAAGGGAGGTGTTTATCAGGGTGACTCACTTTCCCCCACGAAAGCCCTCTACTAGACATATATCTGTATTTGAAGCACTTTGGACAGATTTTAGTCCAGAGCATGCATATTTTGGTCACGATTGTTAGTAATAGAGGAAATTCATCGGTCGCTTTAACGAATTGTGAATACAATGTGTACATCTGCAAACGATACGCTCATGAAAAAAAATCCATAAAAAAAAAAACAATAAAACGCTGTCTCTAATCATTATGACGAAGAATAGCTTAGACTGGTAAGATACGGTTAGTAAAATTATTGCGGTATAAGTGGCCTTTTTTGTAGATTTTCTCTCGAATGAAAAAATTGATCGGAAAAAAAGTAACAAAAGGCTATCCCTAACCATAATGACAGAAGATAGTTTAGGTTCGTAGCAAAATAGTATTAGATAGGCTACGCGTAGTCTGTCACGAGGCATCTGAAATAGGCGTCATCGCTCCGCCCGCTGCCCGCATACGAAGAAGGAGTGGTGGGCGCCGTTTATGACGTTCGGGCAGTATAGACATACTCCAGTGTCTACCTACGCGATGTAGGTACGATATGAAATAGTCATGACCGGCCAGGAACCGTGCAAAGTAGTAGTCCTCCTCCCCATGGCTTCTACAGATCCAGACAGGGAGACGCCGGATAAGCATCGCAGTTCAGTGTCCCCTTCCGTCCATCTCATAAAGTCGTTGCCAAGCCATCAGGATGTCTCCCTTTCGCTGGCAGCTCGCACTTCTTCCAATGCACGTTTCTTCGTGTATACGTTTCCTTTTTTGAGCCAATAGCGCCACCGGGATTACCCCGCCATCACCAAGACCGCCAGTTCCGATACGGTGTGGTACGATGCCACTCTCAACGCAGCCCTCCTCTGCACCAGAGCCAGCCTCCTACGGTACAGCTCTTTGTTCAGTCCTTACGCCCATACTTCGGAACCGTACCGCAAAACCAACTGAACTACCGACATCAGTAATCCCCGCCTGTTTTGTCGAGGACCGCCAACGTTGGCCATCAGTTTGCTTAAGTAACTTTCTTCGCCGCCTTATTGGCGGTGCGCCGTATCTGTTGCCAAAAGGTCTTTCTAGCGTCCACCATTATAATCAGGTACCTTACTGCCGGGCTCGAGGTGATTTCCACATCTTCCACGCGCAGTGGTACGATATTGACTATCCGCTTTTTGGAGAGGACGACGATCTCCTCGCGCTCAACAAGACGGCTAGGCTCAAACCGTGCGTTTCTATCCAATGGCTCATCCTCCTCATGGATCGGTTGAGTTTGAGTTGGGCCAGTTCGACATCGCGTGCAGTGATGAGTAGCGCCATAACGTTCGCGTACCCAACCAAAGCTACTTCCTCGGGCATTTCTTGTCACAAGAGTCCGTCGTACAGAACGATCCAATCCTAGGATAGATCCCTGCGCGAGTCCAGACGTCACTCTGTAATTACAAGAACCTTGCTTTGTATGGTGAGTGATGTGAGTAGTGGTTGTAGTCCTCCGCCCTAGTCACTGCTTCATAGACTTCTTTTATGGCGTCGGCTGTCGACTTTCCTCGGCGAAATCCGTGCTGACGGGTTGACAAGTCTCCAGCGTCCTCCACCACCGCATGCAGTCTGATCCGGATAATCTTTTCCAATATTTTACCCGTCGTGTCCAGCATACATAATGGGCAGTACGTGGATGGATCGTCCGCGTCTCCCTGCTTCTTGGTGATTAACACCAGTCTGGCAAACTTCCAGCGGGATGGAAAAACTCCCGCGGCTAGGCACTCGTTGTACATATCCAACAGTAGATGTGGGCTACGCTGGGGTACCAACTTCAGGATCTCGTTTGTGATATTGTCTGGCCTTGGTGCCTTTCTGCGAGCAAGAGACTCCATTACGATATTCATTTCTTCCTCGCTAAATGGCGGAAAATTGCCTGGCTCTCTGTCCGGCCTTGCAGGATAGCTGGTGGTCTCATCGCCCCGAGTCGACATGTGATAAGCTTGTATCCGAGCCCCCAAGAGTCAGAGTCTACGTCCAAGACCATATCCTTTCAGTGACGCGCCTTGCTCTCGTTGATCGCGCGTCGTAGAGTTTCCTTAGATTCCTGATGCTTCGCAGATCTTGCGTTAGCTTCCTCCCGGTTCTTGATCCTTTGCGTAATTCTTTGTAGTCGAAGGCATTGTCTGCGCAATTCAGCTATCTCCATTGTCTACCAGTAAGCTACCTGTCTACGGTGAGCTTTTCGAGGTTCCAGCCACCAGTTCTCGGTGAAGACAAGCAGCGGGCCTCGGATTAACCGTTCACAGGAAAGGTGATGACCTGGTGATCGCTACCCGTATAATCTTCAGACACCGTCTAGTCTCCGATCCTCGCTGCCAGCGCTTCAGATGCGAAGGAGTCTCGGTATAACCAGTACGGCAGAAGGTTGTTGCGCCGCCTTCGTTGAGGACGATAAATCCGGTACTGGCCGCTATTTCCAGGGTATATCTTCCCCGGGAGTCCAGTTGCGGCATGCCCCACTCTATCGCCTTGGCGTTGAAATCTTCTCCAATGATGATATCTCCCGGAGTGTTAAGGGTGGCATCTTCCAGGGCATCGATTTTGTTGCGAAACTGCTGAATAGGCTCATTGGGCGTGAGCTATCAGTTAAAAAAGGTTACCGCTTTCTATCTAACCTAAACAAAGCCTTCCTGTGCACCATATCTCTCTACTCGGCGGTTTCCTAGGGTGGATACCCATATAGCCGAGGTACTCAGCGGATCTGAGAACCAAGTGGGCTGATCCCGGTTTCGGTACTGTTCGCTGATTAGCACAATATCCGCCCTAGATTCATAGACTAGCTGATAGAGGGGTTCGTCAGCTAACCTGCTTCTGTTAATATTGACCTGGATCACTCTGGTCATTTCTTCTTAGCTCTCTCCAGCGCAGCCAGATACACCTTACACTTCCTCGTGTCAGGCACCTGTTGCAGATTGTCCCGAGGTAGTCCAGCTTCGGCACAGACCTGGCATTCGCCAGCCGCTGAACATTCTTTCGCCTTGTGTTCGGCACTTCTGCACTTGTAACAAAGCCCGTAGCCCAGGCACCTATAGCACCGTTGGACCTCTGCTCTCTTGCGAACTCTGCTGCAGATCCATCCAACCTTTATTCGGGTCGCCTTTAACAACTCTTTCGTTAGCCGATCGCTCACATGGATGATCGCTAGCTTTAAGTCCCAGTTGTTAGTTTCACTCAAGGTCACCTTAGCTTCCACGTTGGGGATACCTAGATGCCTTCTGATGCCTTCTTGTACCTCCGGCACTGTGGTGCAACCGTCCAGATCGAGCATCTCCAGCGTCACCCTTGGATTTAAGTTGCAAACGGTATCTATTTCGCCCTAACTTTTTCCCCGAAACCTGCTCCGTTCTTCGAATTCCTCCCGAATTCCAGTAGTACGCCGCCTGATTTAGTCTGGCGGACGGTTCTGATCTCGGTCTCGGTTTCTTCTGGTTTTACACTTCCGCTAATTTTAGCTAACACCTCTGCATATGTCATATCTTCTGTCGGCTTAACAGGCAAGGCTTTAGAGCGGAATCTGGGCGGCCTACCTTCCTTCTTGGCTTTTCAATAATTTCCCTGTGCTTTAGGTACTTCCGTTTTCTGGTCCTCTTCCACGTTCCTAACTTCTTTCTTCTTCACCTCAGTATTTTTTTCTTCTCCGGTGCTTTTTGTTTCCCTACTTTGTTCCGGTATTTGTTGTTCTCTTAATGGATGAGACGTTTCTCCGCCGATTTTCCTAAACAACATAAATTGGTTAGGACGTCAATAGATTCTTCCAAGGGGACAATTCCCCTCTTAACGTCAGCGCTGATGGTGCGTTGACGCTCCATCGCCTTCTTCATCATCTCGATGAAATTGCGGCATTTGTTTAGCTTTAGCTCTCCGTTTCTATTTCGGGCGTTATCTTTCTGAATAGGGAAAAAATTACTGCCAATTTGTTCTTCTAAACGCTGACCAACAGAAAGGTTCATATCGCATTCGAAACACGACACAACTAGTTACGATTTAATCGCAACGAAACATTTATACTCGCGTTTAAAACCGTTGAAAAATGTATTTTAAATCGCGTGATATATTTAGCGTTAATGATTGATGTCACTGTCACTGTCACTCAATGAATTAACTGAACTAAATAAATCCTTCTTCTAAACTCTGACCAGCAGCAAGACTCATATATTCGTGAAACGACACAACTAGCTACGATTCAATCGCAACGAAACACCTATAATAATAGTAATAATAATAATAATAATCGAACTTATTGCCCATTTATCACTACTACACAAAATGTAATGCAAAATGTAACGTAATGTAAAATTACGTTATATTTTGTTACGTTATAATTACGTTAATATAAAATGTAATGTAAAATTGCAAGGCAATAAGATATGCAGGAAGCGTTCTACTAAATCTCTATTAGTGGTTAACAATAATTGACAAAAGGGACAACTCGTGACAAAAGCGAGAACTGTGTTTACACCTCAGTTCAAGCCAAGAACAGTACAAACATGGCTGGACTAAAACTTTTAAAATATATGAGTCATAATGGTCCTTTAATTGAATGGCCACGAGATCGATGGATATTATACCACTTTTATTTATTGTTGTGTGAAAACATTTAAATTTGATTGATACGTGCGTGTGTTCCACAAACAAAACCATCGAGGTTACAATTTCTACTTTACTTCAGCTATATTACTATGAGAGTTAAGTCTTTGAGTGAAAATTAACATATGTATAGTATCATCTCCTGCAGTATAGAGATACCAAATGTGTCCATATGGTGGATAGCTAAAATAGGTGAATTGAAAGTTTTAAGAACATCGTCAAATCATAATATCTTCTAACAGGAAGCCCGAAACTCAAACGGAAACAAAATATACAACTCTTATCCTATAGACCACGTAGAAGATACTGCAATGACTCATAGACAATATTCATGGATGTGTTAAGAGGAAAGTTGAACATTATGGAGGTTACCTAAAATCTAACCACAATATAACAAATATAGAACAAATTCTAAATAAAAGAAGAAAGTCTATTTAACGCTTTACACTGCTACTGTTTTTCTATTTAAACATGTTTTGTAGTTAAAAACCGTTTCAGTATACTCTCATAAAAGGCATTTAATTCGAATAGGTAATCTCAAGTGAACAACGTAACATGTTATTATAGTAATATCGATAGTCGATATGTATGTCAGGGTTGTTGACATTACAGTACAGTCTTCTTAGATATATTTTTTAATGTGCTATGAATAAAGTATTTCCTAATTTTCTAGATAGCAGCGTTGCTAATTATATGGCAATTATAATCCGTATTAAATTTACATAAGTTTGGAATGAAATATCGCATTCCACCCTGTTACTCTTAATCGCAATGTGCAATTAACTCGTCGCTCAAGGCTATGGCGCATAAAGCATATTGCATAAAATGCTACACTAGTTATAGAAAATTAGTTCAATCAGAGGTAATATATTAAACGGTTTCAATACATCAGATTCAAAGAAGTGGTATGTATCGGTACTGTGTATGTTTTATATTTTCCAGACTGGCTTGTTACACGCTTGATACTTCTACAATTCATGGGTATACAGCAAAGAACCATATAGAATGAATTGTATATATGAGTATCATAAGCATACATTTTCAATTGACACATATTCATAAAATTTTGAAAAGAGGGTGCATAAAAATTGTCTCAACTGGATCCGTGCTGTACGCCTCTAATAACAGCTCTAGCTGAAGAGATATTATTTTTTTAACCTAACACATTGATTTCTGATCAATTGTATCAATTGCACGACTACAGTTCGATAGAATTAACGTAGATTAATGCTTCTTTCTAAGACACCCACTATTTCTTTAATAACGCTCAATAAGGTCGCAGTTGTCCCGGCCTAAACTCCGCCCGACAATCAGATAAGATACTATGGTCCTGCAAAAAAACTATTAGTTGTTCACATAATTGGAAACACACTTAGAGGCTGCAAATTCTGAAATGATGTAGGAGATATCATTTTAGGAACAGACCCATTACAGCTCGACGGAAAAGCGGAAACAACCAAACAGCAGTAGACAAAATGGATTAAATAAAAAGTATTATAGGACAACAGAACTTTAGCGTATCAATTGATGCGCCATCATGTTCGAAAGTATACTCGAAATCTGGCCAATACACTTAACAACAATCGATTCAATAGCGGCCTGAAGCGCGAAGCTGCGGAACCGATCGGCACCCATACCGGAATAATTTATTCGCGTTTATATCGATACTAGGAACCCAATGGAGTCAAAAGTCTTTAACTTCATTTACATCCTGTAAGTGATCAGGAACCGAAGATTACGCAAAGTCTTATAGTAATCTTAGTGTTCTCAGTTTTACATTGTCACTCAGTCAGGACGCTGATCCATTGTTAACCCTAGCAGAATGACTAGAGGCACTGTTCCATACATTCGTATGTATATTTAGTTTTTAGTTTTTTGTATATTAGGTTTTTGTTATGCCAGGTGAACGATCCCCTTTTGATTTAATATGTAAAAGTATGTACACAGCGCTAGATCTGGCTATTCTATTTTCTATTCTATTCTGGCTATATCTAACAATTCAATATATTTGTCATTGTTAGCTGCCGGTTCCATTATATAGAATACCTTCATAAATAAAAAAAAGAATATTTTCATAAATATATAGCGAAGTGTTAGAATTCGGAACTGGGTAAACAGTGGAGGACAGCAGGTCATTGAATTAACGCTAACCATGCAGCGCAGGATTTGAAGGAAATTGAAAGAGCTTTTAGTATAGAATGCCAAAACGCAATACCGAGATTTTACATAAAAGAAATAAAACTACTTTTGGAATTGCATGTTGCTATACTTCCCACGTTACGTATTGTAAAAAGAGCTGCATAAAGCTTGGACTCAATGTGCCTCTAACGGTCCTCAAATTTGAAACTACCGTCAACGATGAATCCTAAGATTTTAATGAATTCACCTTCCGGTATAGAACTACCATCAAATTTTTGATATACACCGTTGTTAGAGGATTCGAAAATACGGGATTCACGGCCTTTTAAGCACAAAGGAAGCAAACCGAGGTCCTCACATATATAAGCCAACGATAGAATTGTGGATTTGATTCGAAAGATCGTTGCATTAAAGTTCGTGATATTGTTGAAATGATCGGCATTCCTGAGTTTAGTTCATTAAATGATGCGATTCAGTTTGCAAAATTTCACCTCGCAGTATGCTCTCCCTGGTTCGCTGCAACATCTCATCCGATACGACTAGGGAATGGAAATCTTTCACTGAAGACATCAAACACACCGGAGATGAAATTAGGGTTTGTGAGTTCATACTAGAGACAAAACAACAACGCCTAGTATGAAAACGATCAGTCGCGAAAAGAATCAAAACCCAACTATCTGCCCGTAAAACCATGACTGTTCTGAGTTAATGAAGTCCTATGGTTATGTGAACTCTTCGAACGTCACACAACCGTTAACAGTAATAGTTAAAATACAGAAATTAGAAAAGAAAGGGCAGGACGATTGTGGTAACGAGTTTACTTTTTGACGATGTTGCAAGAATTCATGCGTCAGAGCAACCAATCTGTAGGTGGCACAGCAAACCTGGGAGATCTTGCAACATTTTCCGTATAGTAGTTGTGAATTTGCGCGCTGGGATAAATTTCTCAACGTTTATGAAGATTATTTCGAGAAGCAAACAAAACTGTGCAGTATTTTATGGAACAAACGGTAGAATTGGGCGACTTGAATTCACTGAGGTGGCTTGACAAACCGTGGCATTGTTTTGTTTTCGTTTAGATTACGGTTGTGGATGGCCAACTTGAATCAGATTTTTAAAGAATTATACAGTGATGAAAGAAAAAAGTGTATACAGATGAATTGTTTGGGGCTAAGAAAACAGAGGGTATAAGGTAAGAAAAGTACAGTTTTTAATATGATATATAAGTAAGTTTATCTTGAGGTATCAGTAGCAGCAAATTACAAGCGATATTTACAATAGTCTATTTTCTTCTTAAGGAGTTCTAAATGGAGTGGGATAATAAAGATTTTGTTCGAATTTATTTAAATAGACAAGGAAGGAAAGTAGGTATTTAAAAAAAATATTTTGGTAAGCTTCATGCAGGAGTGACAAAACTATAATATTCGCTTTATTCTTTTGTCACCAATACCTGTTTATAGATATTTGCTGTTTAAGACCATTGAGAGGTAAATGGAGATCTGTTTTAACCAAACGGAAGCAAACACAACCTGATTCCATAAGGAAAGATAAATTCCCTGAATTACTGAAAGCAATATTAGCAAAACTAGGATCAAAAAAGGCCCGGTTCTTATTATTTTTATCAATCGAGAAGTTGTTTTAAAATTCTCCTCAAGATTACCGTATTCGGGTAATTGCCACTGTGTTCAAGAATATGTTTGAAACAAAAAATCTAAAACCAGGTAAGTCCAGTAAACGAAAGAAACTAAACGTTGCTCCCAGGGAGAACATCTCGGTAGAATATATGGAAGTAGAAGCGTAAATATATCAACAACAAACAGACGAATAAACGATAACAGTGTATAGCTATATAAGCAAAAGAAAATGGTTAAAAAAGTAAAGAAGCTACGCAACTGAGACCGAAAATAATTTACAAAGGCGAAATCAGGACAACGTGGAAAATGATGGACCACTCATTTTAATATGGAGAGTTTATTCTTGTGTACATTAATACAGAGAAATGGAGAGCATAAAATATATTGGAGAAATCTACCATGCCATAGATTTGAAACTATGGGTAAAAAAGAAATATTTTTTTCTTACTCTGACTTAATAGACGAATTTATAGTAATTAGAAATGAAGACATTTCCTTACTTCATAGTGCGTTTATCGGAAAAGTTTCAGGTTTTTGACAGATTTTGTTGAAGAAGATTTATAAACAAATACGTTATTTGCCTGACTATATTTATAAGAATACTATAAATTTATGTTTAAGTATTATTATACATATGTCAAGTCGCATGTTGATTATTTATTGACGATTTGAATGATTTCTCCTTACATTTTGAGATCATCCAGACTTGAGACACGGTTTTTACTTTTTGCACTTTTTTTGAGTTTGATAAATATGTTTTATACGGGTTCTACCCTTTGCAGAAAGTTATATACCCTACTTTTTGTTTTTTGATTTATATATGTTATTATTTAGATAATATCTAAACTGTAGTCAAGTCATCCAATTCTGCGGCATTAAATCACTGGCGTATTGTGTATACCAAACAAATTATTGAACTAACGTTTTTAGTCTTTTGCTTATGGTTCCTCTAGATCGCATATAAAAGCATAATTTTTTAATCGAGTTTTGTTTCGATATCCACTTAGATGACTGCCAGCGTTCATTTCATTTCATCTTCAATTTAAGTTATGCAGCGACGTAAATGAAGATTATAGTGTAGGTATAATGGGTTATACATAGAATATAACAGATCGAACAGTTATTAATTAATGAACAATTAACTGATAATTTGCATAAAATAATTAAATAATTTTCTTCGTTCATAGTTGAAAAAAAAGGCAATAAATAAAAAATTTCCTTTACAATTACTTGACATGAGCAATTTTCTGCTTCAGTAGATATTGAACAAAACCAGTTTATAGTTACTTACACAATGTATTTTTTAAACCGCAATAGTTCGATATGAAATTGGCTTCTGCGTATTACTGGCTGCTATCCAATCAGGCGCGTTTCGTTCGCTTAAATGCGTTTTGTTGCTTAGAAAGATTCAGACATTGTTACCGACTCTCTAAATCACTTTAAATCTATGCAGTTGGCTTTAGCAACCCAACAGTACAAGTGGACAGGATTTATTTTATTAAATTTAACTAAAAAATATAAATTGTAGAAGCTTAGCAATTTAAAAATGACAAAACCTACATTACAAAACGTTATATTTTCTATGAGATAAAATCTACTTAAAAATAACAAAGGCCTAATAAAAGACCCAAAATATCCTTTAAAACTGCGAGTCCATTCTTTTCGTGTCTTGTAATTTTTATATTGATATTATGTGGGTACCATAAATGTTTACGACGAGATTACGAAATACGGAGATGATATTTTCTTGAAAGAACTGCACATCTGTTGTATATACCATAATGTTTGATCAAATGCTTCCTCTCGTAAAACAAATACTGTTAACGATCCTAGGTCTCAAAATATTAGTGATAGTTTAAAAGGCATAAATCATAAATGGCAATGCTTTCGAAAATTACATGGGGTCAATACATGTCAACTAAAACATTTTGCATTCTCTCTGGTAATGCGTTACGCGTGGGAAGCCCGTATTGTTTTGAATAACCAAATTCTAGCTTATTATATCACGTCCTCGAAGTCAAATTTGAATATCACACAATTTGAATTTGCTTTGAAAATTATTCACATAGCCAAGCACCCTTTCACTTAGAGATCACTCGAGCTAAAGGGACAGAATACATTGGCGTATCTTTACTCCTTTTATTTATTATTTATTATCCTTACAATATATTGGCACTTTCTTTTGGAAAAGAACCATATTGCAACCTGTAATATTTCATACTAGTTCGCAATCCAGCGCTTGATGATTTGACATTAGTAAATGTCGGCAACCGTACAAAATCGATAAAAATTAAAGTAAATATTTGTCTGGAACAGTTGTTTATTTCAAAACTCAATATTTTCCAGGTAATTTTTCAAAAGTCAATGCTTTGTAAATTTTTATCTTTGGTGGTATCATAGCAAGTGCAAATAACGTCAACCATGTCCATAAATACATTTGTAAGTAGAGATGACAAAAGCAGATAGAATTATTACTTTTTTGCAACGACTAGACAGACTCGTGTTTTGTCGACTGCCAGGGAAACCAATACGCAACACGCAAACCTTCTCATGAGTCGAACAAACACGAGTCTATCTAGTCATTGCAAAAACAAAATAATTCTACCTGCTTTTGTCATCTCTGATTATAAGCAAGGTATGTGTGTATAAAGTGTAGTATTTTGTAGTGGAAAGCAGCAACATGGAGAAACAGATGTCCAACTGTTTCTTAATAGTTACATATGTTGTTAAAGACTTAACACTTTATTTTGTTTTATTTTATTGTATAACTTTAACCGGTTTAATTTTTTCTTTTGTAAAAGTAATATTTTGTTTACATCTATTTTATGACAAGTTAAATGTTTCTTTTCTTTTAGGCAGTAACGTAGTATGTTACTGCCAGAAAAAGCTCCATGAAATTGGGAGCGGAACGTCGGCATTCTTATGCTATTGAACCGTGGTTTCAACCCCGAAATTCTTTAAAAGAAAAGAACAACTTTTATATAAAGCAAAATAAATTCATATAATTCGTATTCAGCATCATTTAAACTTGTGTAGACGTGTACGCATTTTATGTAAAAATACATCTATTTTCTTCTAAAGTTTGTAAAAAATATAATCTTCGTCAATGTTCTAATTAAAAATATCTTTATTACTTATTTGTTATATCTATTTGAAGTTGCTGCTCTTAATGCGAGTATCGGATCGAGCGCTAGACAGGAAACCTCCGCCAGTAACGTACACATACGTGCAAACTATCCAAACTTCGTCGGAAATCAAACGTACAAACTGACACGACTGCCTGCCGTCGCTTTTTCGCTTGTGAGTCACGCAGCGCTCAAACCCGCACTATTAGTGGTTTCTGAGCGAACAGCTGGGTAACGTGAGTTGTATACCATCTTTTTGCGGTAGCGATCAGCTATTCTCTGTTGTCGCCCAAGTAGACATTCGGGTTTGGTGGTAACCCTAATGTTAGATATTGAACATTTGAATGCGTACATAAAGAACCGAATTATGAAATCTATATATATATATATGAATTTTGATATATACAAAAGAGTACCGTATTTATTTAATTTTTTGTCGAGGGAATGGTTTATTCAATAAATACATTTTGTATATCTGCGTACTGTGTTTAATTATAAGTGCAACTGATTAAGCGTGTAAATATATAAGAATTACATATAAGCAATTGGTCCTTTCGCTTCACAAGAAAGATACACCGAAGCAGACGAGTAGCGGCATTCTTCTTCAAACTAGGAGAACGTAACACATGTTTATGAATTTGAGGAAGTTTTGTCCACATGTTAATTTAGGAAATCTTAAAGCATTCCGCAAGTGGATATTGCAGTTTAAACGAGAAAAGTGAATAGTGGATAGGAAGGAAGGAAGACAAATTTGTAGGATGATCATGTAGGCAAAACGCAGCGGAATTAGAAAACGTTCCCGAAGATTTTATAGTATCTATCACGCCGTACATCGCAATATGTAGTACAGAAAATGTTTATGGCGCAGACGAAAGAGAGCGTAATATGGAACTGCACGCTGAGTCATACTATAATCTATAAGGGAGGCAAAATAGTTGAATAGTTGAGCAAAGTCACTTACATACCAGCATTCCATTACCTACAATGTCAGCCGCGGAAAAATTTATATCAGTGTTGCTATAGTATTCGAAGAGACTAGAGGCATATTTGATTGAGGAGTTTGCAAAAGCTTATTCTAAGTTGGTACTAATATTTTGCACATTTTCAGATCGTAACTTTCTGTATTTGTTAAGCATCAAATGTTAGGAATGACGCTTCCGCGTTAGACAAATTAATATCTGAAACGCTTAGGAAATGGTTGATGGATGTATTTTTGTACCGAATAATGATGGAACACCAGTAACAAATAGTTTTTCACATTGCGTTACCTCTATGATTAATTTGGGGTAAACCTGCTTTTATAAACTATGCGTACAAATAATCACATTGCATGTACAGTTCCTTATTGTTTTGTTACATTTCTTTCAGACCATTACGCATTCACCATCTCAACATTAATTGTGAAACTTTTCCACATTTTTGTCTCCTCACTTTTATTTTCTTCTAAACTATGTGTATGCTAAAACTAGTTAGGCCGTTACAGTAAGACTTTATTATTTATCACTATTATTATGTATAAATCGGTACTTTTTCGTCAAACGAACTTTACAAAATACTAAAAATCCCACCCTCAAAAAACCGTCAAATACAATAATACCGGTCGTTCAGTTTACCTACGTACCTCAAGCTAATATCAGTTACGTCAATTGCAAAAAAATACGAAAATTTTGCCATTCTTCTTTAAACCATCAGTCCATAAAGGACCGGGATGAGAGTGGTAGGGGCGGTAAAAAATTTCGTCTGCGCTAGTTTGGTACACCAACATTGAAATCATTTAGAGATAAAATGATGATATGATGAACATAAATGGTGCACAAACTGTTAGTCTGGTAACAATTAACAAGAAATGAAAACGTTGGGATAATAAAAAACACAATTTGCACGGCATAAATTAGCAGAAAACATTTTCAATTAAAAAAAAAGAAATCGAAAGCATGGAAGCCATTTCATTTTCACTAGTTTTAAAAATACGTCATTATCAGAGAGTATATGAACATTACTACCACTGTAAATGAGATAACAGCTATGCAAGTGAATAATATTTCTGCGAAGTCTTCGTCTGTTAATATAAATAAAAGTTAAAAGTTTTAGGACCTCTGGCATCTGCAAAGACGGAACAGTACAGCGACATAACAAAACAAATATCTTGAATTCGTGCGGTGGCCAAGAAGGCCGGGTCGCCGGCGTGACCGCGACTCGTGACATCTGAGAATCGCCCATCTCCGCCTCCTCCTCCGATTCCGTATTCGCTACGTATTATATGCCCATGTCCGTGATCCAACTAACTCCTATCTTTAACCATACACTTAACTTAGATTCAGATTAGCGAAGATGGCGAGCCCCAGTGCGATCATTCCATGTGAAGACTACGCAATAAAACTATGTACATACATTAGGTACGCTTTTTTATTCTCTCTTTTTCGTTGCGATCACTAATGGATCTCTTTTATTGATGCTTAAAATATCGATAAATTTCGTTCCTTCTTACTTGGTTACTGGGTCAAAAAGTTATCGAGCATATAAACCGCTGGTCCGATGGAATGTATACGGCTCTGAAAACGTGGACGTGGACACTTCCAACCTTTGCGAACGATAATTTATAACTATCGTAAAATTCATTTTGGTATCAACAACAATTGTATTTAAATTTATTACTTCATTTATACGGCTTATATTTTATACTGCTTTCCATAATCACCGTCAAAAACTTAATTTCGCCACGCCTTCTGATTGAGATTATGTAGGTGCATCTGTATTATATGGAATTTTATATAAATTATCTATTTATAGATACATAGATAGTTTATTTAATTATGTGTATATAAAAGCAATGTATATAAGAAAAATGTGTATATAAGAAGCTAAGAAGGAATCACATAAAATCGGTATATGAATAAGTATATGTACACAAATATTCGTCGATGGAATAGAAAAAAGACTCTAAGAGAAATCTCTTTAGGTTGCTTTTAGAATTGTAATTTGTTTTTCTCCCCGAAAAGTATTACAATATGTTGCAGTGTGACAAATTTACAACATCCAACATAGCCGCCTTTAGCGCTAGGCCGGCATTGCTTGTGCGTATGTTTTCAAAGCTTCTCTGATCTCTTTCCCTATTTCCAGATGTTTTTATCGCCTAGGGCTTCCTTCTACTTCTCACGGGAGTATTGGAAGTAAATTCCCCTACAACAGTGGTCACAGCGAAATGGTTAAATAACTTGCTTTTTTCTCTCTTTTTTTCATCATGGAAAATGTTCTTCTTTGTATAATGGTTTTATCAAAATGTAAAAAATTAGTTCAGTCGTATTACAGTTTTAATGTTGTAGATTAAATACCACTGGTAAAAAGGTTATGTTCGTTAAGAAAGTTAATATTCAAGGATTGTGTCTAATATCAAAGGCTTAAGATGATAGAGTCAGTTTTTTAATTGCGTCCTCGCATTACATGCATTATGCTATTTTTAGAACAAGATTCTTAGGTTGAAATTAATATTAATAAAGTAAAGATGTTTCCGATTAATCATGGTCAAATAACACTGGCCAACAAATTTCAACTTTTGATTTTGCCATAAAATAATTTATACTAATTTCAATAGGAAACATATAAACATTTATTCTAATAAAAGGTGGAAGGTCAAGTTAGCTCGATCTTTTTTTTTATATTTCAATGAAAAGATTTTTTAGATTAGATCATAGTTTAATGTATATTTCAAATTATTATAATTAGAAATGTGAAGTAATACTGCTCCGTCTCTTATAAACAATATCTACAGCATCTCTTCCTAACATCAGTAATTACAGTAATCTGCTGACATAACAGGATTCCATTTCCCCTGATACCGTTTTTCCATTCCCATGATGTCTTGGTGGAAGCGCTCACCGTGTTCATCGCTAACGTCGCCCATAATTTCCGGACAAAAATCCAAGTGAGAATTCAGGATGTGCACTTTATGGGATATATTACAGCCAGCAGCGTGAAATGCTTGTAACATATCCATTACTAATTTTTTTCAATTTTTTTGTTACCCAAGAAATTCGTGAAAACTTGTACCATGCCAGCCAACCTGTTTTTTCCTTCGTTGTTGATTTGGTTTCAAAGATTTCATCATTTACTATTTTTCGTATCTGAGGTCCAACAAAAATACCTTTTTTCGGTTTCTCTTGTGTTAATTTTGGAAATTTTTCACGGAGGTAGTTGAAACCTTCACCTTCGAGATCCAGTGCCTTTATAAAGTTTTTTTATGAGCCCAAGTTTCACGTGGAGAGGTAGTATTATGACCTTTTCTTTTTCTACTAGAGGCTGATGTTGTCCTGACTGTCCTAAAGACATAAAAAGCAGCAGTATTTGGTATAACTAGATTGCGTACCCAAAATGATTGCAATTATTCTAAAATCCGCGTAAAGATTCCAGGAGTAGTCTTTATACTTTATTTTTTCCAATAAAATTGTCAGATTTTCGTAAGTTTCTTTCATCAGAATAGGTCTTTGATGAGTCTATGAATAATCTCCAAGAACTAGGATCATGATGTATTCCAAAATCTTTAGAAAGTTTATAAACATTATTGCAGTACATCAGATTACCGGCCATACTATAAAGGCATTTTCTCTGTCACCAGAGTTAAGCCAATGTTGCCGCTTTTCGAATAATTTTTACTTTATGTATGCTGTTCAATTTTATCAGTTACTAACTTAAAAACTTTGTTGGCCAGTGTAATCGCTATCGAGAAAAAATATTATATAATTTTCTCGGTTTGGTATAACATCCGTTCGAGTAACACGTGTTTGGCTCTGTTCCTATTTTTTACATGTTCAAAGTTTAAATATTACCTTAAATTCCAAGTGGAAGTTAAGTTTAATTTATAAATTTAAAAACATGCGTGGTACGTGTACGTAAACGTAGAATTTGTGCTAAAATATAGCAACGTTCAAGTTAATGATCGTAGAACTATTAATTTGAATTATTGTGACGTTTAGTTTAATTTTAAACTGGCGAAAGGGTATCTAGAGGATATTCCCAGACCTTATGACCGAATAAATTAATTAATTAATTTAGAAAAAACAATTTTTTCACGTTTTATAACATTGCAATATAATGATATGATCGCATGTATGATGTCAGTAATTCACTCCGTGTTTAAAAATTACGGGTGATAAATATGTGAAGTTTGTAATATTAATGATAACAAAATCATATAAATCCACGTGCTCTTGAAATAATGATTTGATAGAAAAATGTTGTGGTTGGTTAATTTTCGTTTTTAGTGGTTACCTCTCTTCTGCAACTCTCCTTCCGCAAAATGCAATACGGAATTGTAGGCCAAGTCATTTGAAAATTTTTTGTACTCAAATGTTATTGTAATGTATGTTATATAAATACCATGTGAAGCATATGTACAAGCATCACATATACGATTTGCAAAGATGCCACCTTGCACTTATACTGGTTCAATACTTCGATAGCATGAACAGATGCTGTGTTGTCGACAGAATGTCGGCTGGACGGAGGTTAAATGTGTAGCGCAACATTTAGAAAATTTCGGGATACGGAATGCATTCGGCGACTTTGCGGGAAGTAAGAGTATTTATTTTAACTGTGTTGCAAGATAGTGATCTTCGCAATGCGGACAATATAAAATAGGGTATATGTTACAATTCCTAGCATGTCATTCGATAAAACAGTTATTTAGACAGAGAACGAAAGTCGATCTTTTACATGCGATAGAGGATTCTTTAATAAAAACATGATGTAGCAAAATCGACAATGCGCAAATAAAGTAGGTTTTAAACAGAGTTTGTATTAATGTTTTTATGTTACCATAAGTTTGATGCTTTCGACTTTCGAAGTCTTTGCTTTGTTCATACTTTGCGTCAGTCTGAAAGAATGCATCCATATTTTACAAAATAAAGGAGAATACTAGTTTTCTCCTCCGCTAGTATAGCAGCTGTCTCTTTATTGATTCTTTAAGGAGTTCATATAAACGGAATTAAATGGTTTTATCGTATATAACGATTCACATATTTTACAAGTATTTCGAAGTTTCAAAACACCTTAAACACCTACTTAAAAGAAATATCTGTACAAAATGCAATCGAATACAACCATATTGATATAAACATTGTCAAAAGGTTATTTCAATGGGTTAATAAATTTATGTTATGTCGTCGTACAATAAATTAAAACCAACCCAGGCACACGTTTCTTCATTCCTTCAATATTTTAAAGATGTAGCGTGCACGAATGAAGAATGGAACATGATAGACATCCTCTACGCCAGTTGCCGAAATCCTTCCAAACCGGTGTATTTTACAAGAATTTTATAACGGATTCGTTTTGCAACATTTGGTGCAAATCGAGAAGAAAAAGGAGAAAAGATGAAATGTGTATAAGTACGAAACTGTTATCTTCTCTTTATGGTTGACGATGTTGTCCACACCATTTATGTAACCCGTCTGCGTATCCGATATACCAAAAATAAATCATTTCTTTTTATACCTTATTGGCTATTGCATTATGTATACTCCCACATAACTGCAGTATAATTTTGAAACAATGAGAATTGCATGTAATAAAATCTCCTTGGTAATTATCTCGTACTTGTTAAGAATTGATTTGTATTCACAATTGTGCAATAAATACGTAGCAGTCTAGATATTTAGCACAGGACAGGAAAGTAGGTAGTTTAAAATATGTGTAGGTTTACCTATTTAGTGGGATTTTAATTAAGTCGAACAGTAAATGCAACTAGTTCTCATATACGCGACTAGGAAGTATAATTAATAATTTAATTTCCTTTGATATTAGTTATAGAATGCAAATTGTATTACAAGCTTTGAGTGCCATTATTTCGACGACGAATAGTACGCAGGTCATCTAGAGTGAACGCTTATATTTTGTATTTTATATTTCCATCCAAGAAAAAAGGATCACTGTTGTTCTTTTATTTAATCACCTTTGTTGATCCAATAATAATACGCAATGTGTGGATAACTGGATACAGCGGGTACCGCATTCCAGTTTTTCAAGTAAAAGTTAAGTAACTATTTAAAAATTCAGCTATGACGGATCTTACATAAAATTCCACACATACTTGCAAAACAAAATGAAATAAAGGTAAGATAAGATGCAGAGGCGATAGCTGTCTTGTACTTATTAGTTTTAATTGCACATAGAACCAGGAGTAACTAGGAAAGGATGATTTACGATCACTTTAAACAATACAATACATAACTAAATCTTTATGAAAATAAAGCACGTTAACGTTTTTACAATTTATATGATTTCGATTAGACGAGGTGATCAAGATCAAGATCATGGTGAAAAGCTACATCGCAGCAATATAAACTTTAAATGGTACTTAATGTTAATTGTAATATGTACAGAGGACAAACGGATAGACAAAAAAGATAACAGGAACATGAAAGTTAAACTAATTCCAACATTTATAAACATAAGTTTTAAACGGGACATTAAGTATGTTGTGCCATCAATTGAGTCTTTAAAACATAGAACCTGTTTTAATTTATTAAATGAACAAATAGATATTTTTAATAAGCCACTTTTACCTATATTCACTTTTGTTGAATCGTCTCAGGGGATCGTCGGGGGATCTCATATAACTGGTTAGTTTTAAAAGTTTTAAGCCTCAGCGTTATTTGTTTGTAGAATATTCTGGTAATACATGTAATTATATTACCAGAATTTACAAAAGTATTTTTTAACGCATTCATAGCTGCGGATGCGTTAATAGTCGTTCGTGTCGGTCGATGGGGTCGAACGAAGTTAATGAAGGGTCGAATATCGACCCTTCATTCGATAAAACTTCGTAAAACTTTGCGCGGCTGAATTTAAATGCAGTCGTACTAGTTTAGGGATAACATAATAACCTGCGCTAAATAACCTGCTACGCTCAATTTTTACGGCCATTTTGTATCACGAATTTTTCCTCCGATGTGTTTACAAAATGATCCGTAGCAACCGGTATCACACAATTCGATTACCTACATTAAGTTTTTATTTATGGGATATTCCAGTTCTTTTATCTGATTTACAGCTTCGATTATTCTCTGTAAGATTCTCACAAACGTCTTTGTCTCTATTTATCTATTTTTTACTAAGTTTTCTTAAGGAAAGAAGTTTTCCTAGTCTATTATACGTTCTTCGTAATAGAGGTCATAACGTGTCGTATATTAAGCAATTTGCGATAGTTTCTCCGATCGGTTCGCTTGAGTGATGTTTTATCATAAAAAATAATTTATTCTAGCAGATTTTATTAATTAACAATTTTGAAGCTCTCTTTCCGTTAAGCCTTCCTACGAGTTGGGTGTGTCCCGAAGTTCGCTTTGGTGTAGAAGTTAATTTTGCCTTACGTTTAAGTTGGCGGCTATAAATTCACCCAAAGAAAGTATATACTTTTAGTTACGAAAAAGTAGTTTCGAACACAGTGTATCCCAAGACATAAATTTATACGGTTTAGCGTATCGAATTTTGTTGTTCGACCCAACGTGGTGAAATCTTCATCCTTTCGTGCGTGTGGACCCTGTATTAGGTATATATACGAGCTTTTCCTTTTCACTCAATACGACGAACAGATAAGTAAATTCGCAACATTGGTTCCGATCCAAGGGGTATCTTGTTATTATCTTATATTATCTATTTCTTTCTTTTTATTGTAGACAACTTTTAATTATTTAAATATTCTATTATTTCTTTTCTTTTATTTTATAATTAATCGTACTGTTTTTTTTTTTTTTTAGTTCCTGTTAGAATTTCATAATCCAAGGAGGAAATCAGTATAATTTTGCATATAAGATTGGCAGTGTTGTTAAAATTTTACAGATTATAGAAGGGTCCGCGGATAGATCTAAATTTGATCCTTTTCAAATTTAATTTATTTGTACAATTTAACTCTAGATTTTAGTGAAATTTTCCAATTAGCTTTTGATTTACTTTTGCAAATATTATCGTTTTGTCTACCTACGACCCGTTAGATTAAAGTAAATTTTATATAAAGCCTCAAACTAGACGTATCCACTGGATTTATTTGGGAAAACACGTGTAAAATTAAGATAATGTATTGTGAACCAATAAGCTCTTATCGGGTTGTCGAAATTCTACAAGTTGGACTAAAGACCGAATGACTTAAATTTGCTTTTTTTGATGTTGTAGGAATAACAATCCTCCGAAATTAATCTACCTACTACTTTACCGAATATGCATAAGGGCGTTCGTATTTTCTTTTTTTAAGTGGGTGGCGCCTTCCCGTATCCCGGTTCTTGCCGCGGGGACCAAAATTTATCCCCTGCGACATTCGTGGCATAGAGGCCACGAATCTTCCTGTCGATTTTCTTACTTCGTTATCAACATCAGAAGGACGCATATAACAGACTTCAGAACGGTAGGTAATTGGGGATCCGTTAGAGGTTAAGATACGTGAGTTCTCCTGGCTCAAAGTTTTATTCGTAAATTAGACATTTTTATTGAAAAAGGAGGCTATCACATACGTCAAGGGAGACTGAAGTATCACTGGGAAAATTTATAGACTTACAAGGATACTACACTGAGAAATAAAACTGAATTTGACGAATAAGGCTTGTTTCTGTGTTGGGTTGAAAACTTTTCAGATTACCCTCGTCCGGCGTAATTTGCGTCTGCATTAATTTTATATGTATTTCATCATATTGTTTGTCTCCTGTTGAGAGCCTGATATTAAATTGGAAATGTTTGTCGCTTATGGTGCTTCTTCTTAGGTAGTAAATTTACGTGCTGTAACGTTTAATTTGTTTAAAATTTTATTTTTACCCGATTCTTTTTGTTTTTTATAATTTTAATTTAAACTGCATACAACATAAGACTAGCAAGCGGCCTACTGAAAGTATTTTTGGAAAAAATGTCCCTGAAAAATTGATGAGCGATATTGATAGTTAGTGATACACTTTCTAAAAATATTTTCAACTTCGATCATACTAGAAACCTCTTAAAGAAAATTAAAAATTGAGAATGTTTACGTATTCTACTTGAAGAAATGCGGGTAATTTGCGGTAATTTCCTGGTTATTAAAAAAAGTCATAGAGTAGATTATTTGTTACTAATAAACAGCCAGAATTGATAAATGAATATTGCAACACAACGCTAACATGTCAGAGTGTATTAGGTCCTTTTTTGTATTGGACTACACACTTCTAAAGTTTCAACTAAATGACTGGTTTAGTTTGCAAAAAATGTGTCACAACTATCGCCTTGTCGAAGCTTAGGCCGCTGAAATGCGACGACTATTGGCTCCTCGGAAATAGAACTGACCGTGAGATACCCACGATTCAAGTCTGTACAGCGGATGTTCGTTACTCAGAGACTTGGGATTCAGTCAAACCACGATGTCTAGCTGTAGGCCTTATGGTTCAGGTAAACAGCTCCTGGAATTAGGATGAATCCAAACCATTCTCCAAACGGTCGGCATAGCGAGACGCTGGCTCTTTCCCTGTGTATATTTGGTACCGCCACGCCCGGCCGTTACTTTGGAGCCAACCAGAGATTGGACAGTGAAGCTGCAAGGCTTTATGGGTAAACAACATAGGGTAGACCTTTACACAGACTTTTAATACTACAGCGAATATATTAGGCCTAACATGTCTATATACCTATTAAATACTGACGTATTCACAGTAGAGTTAATACATTATCATTGTGAACGATCCTGTATAGTATCCATTCTCGCGTGTTATAAATGTATTATTTTCTTCATATGATTCAATAATCTGCAATAATTATTATTAAAACAAAACGACTTTATTTAAGAAACAGCCTTATTCTTCAACCTCATAAATTTAATTGATTTAATATTTAGTTGTTGATGCCATAAAAGTTGTAAAACCAGATACTAACACCAGAAACGGTCTCCAACAAGACAGGGCGGCGGGGGGATCGTGGCTGCTTTGTTGTCAGCGGTCGCCGTCGTAATTGTATCGGTAATTTATTGCCCTGTTATTTTTTAATGTTTTATGTGTACATCTCCTATACAGGCCATTGAAGGATTATCACCTTTTAATTTAATTAATACGTTCACGTTTCGCTTAGTGCTAACCGAATATTTATGTAAAATACAAAGTAAAGATATAATTCAATCTCATGCGGATAAATTGAAAGTGCGGAATTATTTTCTTCACGTACATCTTTTGATAACGTACTATATGTCATCTTCATTTACAGGAAATTATGAGCGATTTGTTAAACTGGTTAATATTATTTGAAAATGTCGGTTGAACAACCTTTTGAATATTATGATTTCGCACGGAGACGCTACTACTACTACTACTGCTTCAGGATTCCACTTATTTCAACTGTTTATTTCATTTTAGTTGCCTAATTTAACGAAGGGATTAAACGTCATAATCCTCTGTTTATCTTAAAAGAGCAACTATATCCGGAAGTTGTTTATTTCGAAAAAGTTTGTGCTACAGTTAATATTGTGAAATGGCGATTGATTGTTTGTTTTCTTAGTAAAAAAGAAAAGAAGAATTGTTATTTGATGATTATTTATAAGACCTGTGTGTAGATCCCCAAATAAGGTACATGAAAACACGATAACTGACCAAAACTGCCTCCATCACTTAGGCCGCTGCAGCTGAAAGTTTCCCGCATGACCAGAACTATAACTAATATTTGTACAAAGGGAAAAGCTGCTTTAGCTTTGGCACTGACAAATGAAAACTTCCTTTTGCTGAAGGATCCTGGACCGAATGTCTACAGTGAAGAAATATTTCACACCTAGCGCAAAACGCCCATTCGTACGCTAAAGGATAACTTGAACACACATATACCACATTTGGAAGAAAGGAAAATATTTGAATTCCATTACTGTATGCGCTAGTTTCAAATAAAACAGAAGACATCTACATTCGTTTCTTGCAAAGTTAAAAGAATTTATGTTTGGGATGTAGGGAACTAACATCTTTGAAGTTTTCTGAACTGTTATGCCGAAGAATTTCCAGCATCAGGGCATCTGGAATGCTACTTCCATTTGTCACAGTGCATCCTTAAAGAAATTTAATCAGTAGATCTAAGGAAACAGTAAAAAACCAATGCGGAATTTGCATTTAAACTAAAATTATTGCTACACATGGACTGGATGCCTTCAAGGACTGTAAAACACTTCCATTAGATATGCGGAATTCTTATGAGACTGTGGTAGAAAAATTACCAAAAAACAAAAAAGAACTGTGTAGAGTATAGAGGCTGGCATAGAACACTTGAGAAGCAGATCATCTTAATATATCGTAGGGCATACGACGATATCAATCCACAACGACTCCAGATATGCAGGAGAATATTTATAAGGCCTTAAACCTTTTAACCGAAAGGTTAAAGCCTCTCGAAAAAGGCACCGTAATTGTACTGAAACATTAGTAGCCCATGCAAGAAATGATGCTAGGACTGTCGCATTATTTCCGTGGTATAGATCAGAAGGCATTAAAAAGAAATCTGAAAAAAAAAGAAAAAATAAATAAGTAAATAGAAAAGGGAAAAAAGAAAACAAAGGAAAATATTAAAGATAAAAAAAAACGCGACAAAATTACACTGCTCGTTATTTATATGTTTATTGACCTGATTTTGTATAAATTACAGTTTTAAAGAAACAAATATATAAACAGAAAAATCAATAATTTTTGATATCCTTTTATCAGCAGAACTGAACTAACGCTTTCGCTGGCTTTCGCAAAGGCTATTGAAATGGGTATGCGAATAACCTTTTTTAATAATTTCTATTTGGGGAGTAGTGTTTACCGTTAGGACAGTTTAGTTAACTTGTTCGATGGCCTGTATAGTCAAACCAATCAAATCGGTAATTTGTTATTGGCAGCTAATGGAGTTAGTTCTCATATGTGTATGTGGACGCGCAAGTAACAGTTTGTATTGGATTTAGTATACAAAATTGAGCTCTAAAAATGTTTTCTTGAATTAAACCTAATTTGTTGTTAACATTAGGTTCTCAAAAACTACCACTAAAACTATGAGAAATGTTAATAATTTAATTGATATCCTAAGGTTGTCTTGGAATAACAATAATGAAGATCTAGACTATCCATTCCGGAGGTAATTTATTCCGAACATCGAATGACAAATTTTTCCAGCAATCTTGCGTGTTGGCTTGTTTTGTTACTTTGTTACTTGTTTTCGTGAACTCCATCAAATTCTTGAAAAATCGGTACACTAGGTAACTTTAATTAAGATTTCCGCTGCCCAAGGAACTGTATAAATAAACCGTGTAATATCACCTTATATATATGCATGAACCATCTGCATTCCGTCCATAAATAAACATCTCCATATTCCCCTACTTGCCGGAGGGTAATGTAAAGTACACCACCGTGTTCTGATAAATATTTTTGAACACTTCTGCTACAGATTTATATCTTTTTTAAGTAAAAAAGTCTCGTTTCGAACGCCAGGTACAGCAGTCTCGCGACTAGTGAATGTCGATTGTATGCCTCTTCTTATTTTAAAATGTAAATGCGAAGGGAGACGTGCCAGCGTAAAAGGTGCTGAACAAGTATCTTGTTTGTAAAATTTTTAAGTCTATAGTTTACTGCACCGTACAATACAAATTAGGTTGAAAAAATACAAGGCCGTATAGGTAAGTGGCTATGTATACGAATACAGACTATACCGGCGTTCCTTTATTCCTTATTAATGTTCATTTTATCCCGCCTAATATGGTCATGATGAAACAATGGGAAACAAGCATACGGTTTCTTCTATTTACTACTGTATTTGTGCTCCGTTTGCGCATATAACGTATATCTCAATTATTTTTAACTGATGTGAGGTACTGCTTTATTACACATACGTACACCAGGAAATTTTGAGAAACGACGCAGTTAATTATTAAAATATAGGTAATCCTAATTAAACTTAGCAATATATTGTGGTAGCAAAAGCCCATACTAAGATAGACCATCATACTAATATAGATCAAACTATTAAATATTTTATAAATTACACATGAAAGATTGTACCGTTATTTATAGTATCTACTCACAAGGGAACACCGGCTCTGATTTCGACAAAACCATAGAGATTGAAGGTTGTCTCGGTATAAGATATATACTGTGTCCTCGGATTTGGTGCATAAGGAGAGAAGCCATTTTATTCTGCATTTTATGAAAAAAAGTTATTCTTTACGAAAGTTTTACGCTTTCAACACATATAAGTGTTGAAAGCGTGTTTGCTTACTTTCAAAAAATGTAACCGGGTTCAAATTATTGTTGATAATCGTATTGCCTTGTAATCCTGTCGACATTTAACTATTTTTTTTCTGTTTCAAATTTAAGTGATACAACATTTGTAATTATTGTAATTATCGATATGGAATTGGTGATATTCCATATCGAACAGCGATCAACAAATTTAATGTTAAATTCCCCGCCACAAATATCGCTATTAATTCTTAATAAATAAAAGCTTACTGCAAAAAGTCTGTAAGGGAAACAAGGCCCATTTCACCCATTCGAACTCAAATTTATTCATACTCTGGAATCCCGGGACGATGCATTAACATTGTAATTTAGGACTTGGATTGAAGAAAATGTTATGGAGGATGAATATTTTCAACATAAAATGTTGTTTTCACATGAAGCTATTCTTACCACTAATGGTTATGTATCATCCCCAAATTGCGGACATCGAGCAGAGGAATCGAAAAACTTAACCTTATAAAAAAGTAAATTTGTGGCGTGAAATTTTATTTAACAAAATTATTGGCCCCTTTTTTTCGAAAATAATTTATCGTATCAATTTAACAATTAATCGTTGGAGCATATCAACGCAGATCCCCTGCACATTCGATTAATTTAATTAGAAAAGGATCGGTCGTTTTGAAAATATTCATTGGCCAGCTCGCTCGCCCGATTTAATGTCGGTGGATTTTTATTTTTGGGGACACGTTAATCAATGATTGTATGAAAATAATAATTTTGGTGCGAATTTGGGGGCATTAAAAGATAAAACACGAATTTTCGTATTTTATTTTTTTTGTATTTTTTTTTGTATTGTATTTTTTTTCTGAAAATAACTTACATAATCGTTATATTGCAAATTAAAAAAAAATGATAGTTGCTATAGTTTCCAAGATATCTATGGTCGCTTCTGGTTTTCAAATAATAAAACAATAAAGCAACAACAATAAATAAGTAAACAATAAAAGTAAGTTAATTAGCTTATCACAAGGTTAATAAGCCTTATTACAATTATGTGGCCTTTTATATTTTTTACGTGATTTTTAATACTTCTTGTTATACCCATTATTAGAAAATATGGCTGCATTTAGATAACCATAAGTAAAATAAATTATATTAAAAGTAAATCTCGTACCTGGTAATATCCATTTTGTGAGAGTATCTATACAGTATGCTCAGTTTTCACTTCAAATGATACAAATATCTATTTTTTAAATCGTACATCAATTTCCTTTCCTCAATTCATGCCACCCTACTTTAATATTCCGTACACTCATCTACCTTAATTCTTGATATGATTGAGATAATTTGATATAATTGTTCCTTACATGCTAGGATAGCCATTCAAATTTTATTCGACTAAGTATTTCATGGAACTTTTGCTGTTGATATGACGCTCGTTGATATAAAACGTTTTGCTTACAAAACGTTTTATATCAACGGGCGTCTGCAGGAAAGCCTTCAAAATTGTTGCCGTGTTCGCTTCATACTATTTAATATTTTAGATCATGTTTTTCCAAATCTCAAATCAGGTCAATTATATAAAGAATATATAATATGATAGGTTTAAGGAATATTAAAGAAAGTTCATATGAATTGAAGAAAGATGGCAACTGAGGCATTTTAGTATACAAACTATGTGCTTCATTTGAAAACCAAGCTTGTATCGGTCGCTGCGCAATCTGAACGAATACCTTGTATACTTGAATATAGTTTTGTGTTATATAGCGCTTATCTTCGACTGTTTTTTATTTGAAAACTTTTGTCTAAATTATTCGCTGAAGGAATTATCTTCCGTCCACGCACTAAACTATAGTCTATTTCTTTATTATTGATTTCCTTTTATGTCGTACCATTGAGAAGTTGAAACTACTCCATCGAAATGGTTTGATTTTCTCATTTGTCACAATTCCAACTATTCAAAGGAATGACACCAAATTTACCAATCTTTAAGGAATGGTTCAGAATTGTAATAAACATTTCAACAGACACACTTTAACGGTCTTTTGTTTTAGTTCAGCTTACACGGAAATTAGTGAATCGGCTCCGGTAAATTTTGAGTTTTTGAAAATGCGGAAAATTAATGTTAATTAATTTTAGAAAATCTACAACTTGTTCATGAATAAAGTAATTTATTCATGATTCATGATAGTTTCATAAATTTTATTTTGCCTTTAATTACTAAAATTCATAATAGTGATAAATGGTGTTGAGCTATGTAGTTTGTATTGCTTATTCTTGTAGTGTAGATGTAGTGGCGTCTCTCAATACCAAATTACGGTAGTATTTAATATATTGCTTATATGATAATTATGTCGTGAAATTTTAAGTTAGTTTTATTAATTATTAAATGAATATGTAGTAATTACATTAAAGGTTCGTAGGAAATAAAATAGGTAAGCACACTTAACGAAAATGCGTTTCATTTAAAAAAGAAAACAAACAAATAATTTCCGAAAACAAAATCAAACTGAGTTCAGATTATATACAAAACAAGTGAGAAGCTTCGATCAATAAAATCAACGTACGAAAGATTTATCAAAATTATACGTGGTTTCTCAATATTCAATGTGATAAAAATTCGGTTATCAATCTACACGCTGTAAATGGAAAATATGGCAAAGTACAGATTGATAATAACTTACGGTCTTTATCGCGAATTAATTAAAATAAAATTCAACTTTGCAAACAAGAATAATGCAGTTACGGGCAAGAATTCCGCTTAGGTACTGATCTACGTTGACATTGGTCAAATACCGACGGCGATACGTAAGGGAAGAGGAGGCGGGCAAGTTCCGCCTAGGTCTCTGGCAAACGCCGACAACCTTACGGTGGAGTTCCACCAAGGCTAGAGTCAAGCACCGTCAGCGATACGGAAGGCCAGGTATGGACTCCTCCCGAATGAGATTTTCATTCGGTTTATATACTATTCTAGACGATGACGTGAGACTTCTTTTGAATGACGTACGGTATAAAAACGCAAGTCAAGAATGCAAACCGAAAGATTATGCACGTACTCAGTGCAGTGATTTAAAAGAAGTCTATAGAGTTTTCCAAAAGTTTGTCTACACAAAGATATTTGTTAATTAGATATTCATAAAAATGAATCAAAGAATGAATACAAAGCTATTATCTTAGTAATAATTTGTCTCCTTCTTTCAGTAAAAATTCTTTGAATATGTAACGACCAGTGGTTTCTAATTATAGCAAGGGCTGTGACATATACGGCAAACAACACTAAAGCATCGGTGTATCACATACATACTACAAGTATGAAAAATTAACTCACTGTTTGAGGTACCTATGCTTTCTCGAAACGTTAGTATTGCTTGCGATATGATTTGTATTAACGGTTTTTTACAATTCACTGTAATTCTCTTCCCTTAAAAAATAATTCCGTAACATTAAAGTTATTAATAGCAAGATAGTAAAAGTAAAGAAAGAACGAGAATTTCTGCTACTAAAGACATTTTGAGATCTTAATTGGCATTCTATAGAATCTATATTTGCTCGCGCGTTGAATACCTTTTATTAGAATTTCACATAATCTATATATCATGCGCGTTTTGTTTTCAAAGAAAATAACGTATCCTAATTATTATTTATTACATCCATTACTACAGTGCTGTGTACTAATGTCCATAAAAAGCAGTCTAGATTATTACAGACACGGCTAAGCGTATCATCATTTCCTTTCTTGCACACGTTATTATGTGATAAGAATAAACGGCATTTGCTACATGTGAAACCTGTCCGTAAAGCCGGTAGCCATCAATCGTGAGAATATAAATGATAATGATAGCTGCAACACCAATCAGAAGATTCAAGTTTAACTGAATTTTATAACAGATATAATTATGTTATTGGGTATAACGTAAACACTGATACTTAATTGACGTGAACCGCTATTTAGTGAAACGGTTTATTTGTGTTTAACATCAGTGTTACAGTAATAAAATGCCATTATCATAATGTTCTGGTTGCATATTACACCTGCCTTTTGTTTTCATCTTGAATCATGGAGGCAGAATTAAGTAATGTGACTTCAATGGAAGTTTAGAGTATATGTTCCGCACAGCGTGTTCGCCTAGTGTCTGGGCGGAAGATAATTTCTTTCCCGCGTAATTCAAACAGGCATTTGAATAAAAACATTTCGGGGACAAGTTCCGCATAACATGGGTATATATTCAAGATAAAAGATAAAAATGTTCTATTTCTCCTAGACACAATGCGGGGTTTTTAAAGGGAATAACTTTTTTTATTTTCTGTTAAAATTCTGCTGCCACGAAATGTTACAGGTTTTTTGTTTTAGGAAGATATGAACTAGAAAAACCTGCATAATTTAATTGACACGTACAATTTCAACATTTATTTAAAATGAAAATAAGTCTCTTCTAGACACACTGTAATGTGATCCCTTTTGCTTTGTTGAGCATTTATTAAGGTAACACTTTTCGGTATGTTCTTATTATATGTGTAACTACTAACTAAATAAATCTATTCTTTTTAATCAGCATTTCTATGGTTAATTTCGCTTTTTATCGTATCTGGGAAATTGAGTCGTTGGAAATGTTGGAATCGTATCGAAAAAATAATGTTTATATGTTAGTTTTATCGAACACCGTTAACGAAACAAGAGCTTACAGTATTTTATTACAGCATTCTGTATTTTTAAACGAAAAGATTATCCGTATATCTTCATAGTAGTTTCTCTAGTAAATTCTAGAATAGTTCCATTAAAAAATGAGAAACAGTATGAATCATCAATGATTTCGACGACCACTTGTAGAAGAGAAATATTCGGAAATACGGTATGTAATATGTTCCATTAAGAAACCAAGCTAGTAAAGTTTGTAGAAGACATTCACTTCTATTGTGCAAAATATCTTCTATTTTCTCTCATTGTGTGACTATATTCTAATGTCTAATATCAGTTATAACCTAACAAACGCAAACACGTCACCGATTCGCCATCATCAATTCAACCTATCATTGATACATATACTAACTGTACGTGTATTTGTCTCGATTTCGGGTATGTTCGACCGCTTTCAAAATACATCATCACCGCCAATGAGGGCGCACTCGTTTCTGCAACCTTAATCCTTATTCAAGTATGGTACATGCAGGTAGCTGATTCACTGCATGGTCGGACTGCTCTGGATGCTTAATATGCGCCTTTGAATTCGTATCCGAGTCATCCGATACGGCATTACCTTCTGGGGTTGAGGCGAGTTTAGAAAATTTTTATGTTAGACTGAATTTGTGGATTTTCATTGGCAAGCCTATGGTAATCACTTATAACAAGACAAAATTGATTTGTATTAGATTATCGTACTCCACGCCATGTTGTGTGTACGTTTGGGGTTAGTACTCTGTAATGGAAGATGCTATAGTAGTCTTCAGGTGTTGCCCGATGGAAAAATTCTGGACTTGTCGAAGACTGATCATGACTCTGGGGCGAGAAGGAGGGAAAAGAAAGGCATGATTTAAAATTGCTCTCGTTTTTTAAGTTCCCTTGAATATATGAGCATTGAACAATTCATTTATAGGTTTAAATGAAAACTTAAAAATGGACTTTCTGTTAATTTTACCGATTTATTTTCGGTTATTATTAACCGAATTATTATTCGGTTATTATTATAGCTTAATAAAACGATAACCAGCAGCATGTACGACCTAGATAGAGTTCAGTGTGCATGCACATTAGTATAGCAGAGATGAGAACGGGAAGTGCCACTGATAAGTATTTATATTTAGTGGAAATTTCCTTCATAATTCCTTTTATAATTTACAGGTGTGTAAAGAAAGATTCCGTAATACGGGAGTTTAGGAAATGCAACATGAAATGTAGTGTAGAAGAGGGAAAACATAAAAAACCGAATTAGAAAGAATAAAAGAATTGTTAGTAATAAAGAAGAAAAGTAAATGAAAGGACAAAGAGAGAAGGAAACGATGGGGCATTAAAAAAGAATTATTATTATTATTACACGGACATTTTGATACATGATCAGTACATATGTTTATTAAAGAATTCTAATTAACAATTACTAATAGGAGGTTTCCATTAAAGTTTAGTATCTAACAGCGTATGTTGGTTGTGTAGATACTTTTATAAACCGGCTTGCTTCGCGTAGAAGAATTCAGCAGAGAAAATATGGATAACCTTGCATCATTGTCATCTTTATTGTTTCCATGTTGAAATGAAACGATCTTTTGTATTTCTTACCTACAAGTGAGTCTCAAAGAAGAAATTACTAGCATACAAGGAGAGAGTTAGTTCTTCGCAATTATTTACTACCACCCCTGCTATTTATTTTATGTTATTATTATCTCTTGGAATTTTTATCTTCGTTTGCACCGGTAATGCCGTCTGGAATACAACGTGTGCATATTTTACAATATTTATTTTATAGTTTTAACCTGTAATGGTGTTAAATCATTTCTTTTGTAGTGGTCGCCGTTCTAAGTTTATTATCCTATCGAACAATGTACAACATCGGAATAGAAAAGTAATTTATCTTGTTTAGGAGAGATCAACGATCCTGCGCTAGCTTGTACGTAAACGTTTAACTCTCTACAGGACGCTATAATATAGACCGAACAGAGCATTACTTGCGGGTATCGTTATGCAATAAATATTAGTTTAATTTTGTAATAATATTGCTATCCTTATTGCGATATCCACGCAAGCTATTAATCCATAATTTGCACTATGTACGTTAATTATTCGCAGCTAAATAATGTTTCAATTGAATTTTGTTTTTTTTTTTTATGTAATCTAATAATTTTTACAAAGTAACTATTTTGTAATTGTTTGCACAGCGATTTGCAAGGTCCTTGCAATATTTCTAAACATATAAATGAGCCATCTGACTTGCTTTAATAGTTTTGGGTCTCTTCAATCATATGGTGACAGAGATTTTGCTTCATGCTCTTCTTACATTTATTTACTTCATACTGTCTAGATATTCTATCTTTATTTCATATTTCTGGATTAAATTATAAATTTAACGTTTTTACACCTGGTAGTGCAAAACAAAATGAGTATCCAACTTAAACATTGGTAAAAACTTAGATACTTTGTAAAGTGCAACACTAAATCTAATCTAATAAAGTATTTGTGTTTATTCAAAGAATTAACTTAGCAGTCTACTAAAGGAAGTTATTACCGTGTAGGCTATATCGAATATGAAAGTACTGTAAAATGGCGCTATTCGCTAAAAATATTCTGGTAATATAACTGGGCCTTTTGTTGTTTAATAGTAGTTTGCGTCAGTTGATGTTAATGTTTCTTTAAAAATAAATAAAATCGAATATTAAGCCGTCATTAAATACTAATAGCTTGAAGACTGAAATTAAAGTCGGAATAGATGCTTTTTACTGGGATTCTTCACCGTCACTGGTAAGAGTGGGTTAAATTTAAATCTACTCTGACCACCAGCGAGATTCTTCTGTTTCCTAAGCCAAAAGTTTTCTTCCGAACATAGAGATTCTTCTTGAACGAGGAGACCACCACATTCGTAAACGCTTATTTTGTAGAAGATGCCAATTACTATTTAGACAGATTAAAGAGATGGAGATTACTTAATAAGATTGATAGTTGCTTATGTTGTAAGGTTCAATAACATTGTCTTCAAAATACAATTCATGTACTTTATATTTCACTTTGCATCTATTTATCGTTTATTTTTATTTAATGTAAATTAAGTTAAACAATTTTGTTAGTACATCATTACTAGCATCACATGCTAGTAATGTTGCCAACCTCCATTGTTTAATAACTAGAGCTCCCCAACTGCGTGGCGCACCATAGGCGTCGATAAGGAACATAAGTAAAGTACATAAAAACAAAAGAAATAAAGAATTTTAAAACGCTTACTTTTGTAATTAGCCGTATCCAATATAGTGGGTGTTAATGCACAAGGAAAATAGTATTAGTCAGCACACGAGGAGGTAGACACATTAAAACTGTTACCGTAAGCGCAATCCGATTTCTCAAATATCTGAAGCATTAGGAATGTTTCCACAGTCGTTTCTTTCAAGGATGAAAAATGAACGCTCGACGTCTAAGGATGTAATACACGCGTAATTAAAATAATCTTTGAATTTAGTCACCGGATCAGTAGAGTTACCTTCCCAAACTTGTCTTAACCTGCTAAAATTTGTATCTTTCTTCATAACACTTTCAAAATTTCTTGTAACGATATCATTTTTTTTGTTATTTATACAGTGTAGGAGTGTATTAACGTCATCTAATATTTGTACTGACTCCGTCAGGGACAGTGCACTATTTTGTAATTTATTTATTGCCTCAAGTACTTCTCTATAATTGTTGTAAACGGTTTGTAAATCTGCTTCAACGGAAATATCTTGGAATTTATCCTGGCTTTCCTTAATAGCCGCAGATTCGTTGGGATTGAATCGTAAGACGACTGATTTTATTTGCCGGAAGTATTTAAAATAATAAAACGCTGCCTTCGGCCATGTCTCCCAACTCGTAAGAATCGGCTCTGGTGGTTCGGGAATACCGGGACACTGTTTATGAAATTCACTGGTGCGTTTGGGAGATTTGAGAAACACTCGTTTCGTATTTGTTATTAATGCATTTACCTCAGGGAAATTTGCACGAATAGTTTCAGCCGCAATATGCAGAGCATGAAGTTTACAAGTAATATGTAACATCATCCCATAATGTTCTTGAAGAGAACGACCTACACAACGCATTGTCGCGGCACCATCGGTCATGAAAATTAATACTTGAGTAGTGGCAATTTCAAATGTTTGTAAAGTAACAACGACTACGCTCTCGATAGCGTCGGCAGTACACGATTTTAGTCTTTTACTAGCTAATAAAATTCCCTTTGTAGGTTGACGAGGTTCCAGTATACGTACAATCACATTCAAAATAGAATGTTTTTTACGGTCTGTCGTTTCGTCAATACATAACCACAGTAGTTTATTTTTTATTGCAGATCTGATCCTGTTTTCAATTTCGGTACGTACATTTGGCACACATCTCCTTAAGCTTGTTTCCGACGGTAACTCAAAGTCTGGATTATATTTATTCCAAAATTCACGGAATGGTTTCTTCCTGAGTAAGGAAAACGGTAAATTACACGCAGTCAGCATATAAAATAAATCAATTATAAATTGAGTTGCCTCAGTCGGTGTACACCCAGTTTTTTATTTTTGTGTTGCTGACTATTTACATGTCTTCTACAGCCATATTTATCATTGCACATCAGAGGTATATTACAAATTTTACATATAATCTTACTTCCATTATATATTAAGTCAGGAAATTCTCCACAGAACTTTTTCACTTTGTCGGCCTGTGGGCGTTTCTTACTACGCGCGTCCGCCATACCGTCACAACCCGATCGCATACGGTAATAAACTACCGAAATGCGATGCGAGTTATTTGCTTATATATTACATTACATATCCCCCCGGCCACGCCCGGCGGTACGCCTTCTGACTTGCCACGCACTTTGGGGATCTCTATTAATAACTTTGCCGTAAAATTGACAGGCTCATTTACCAATAATTAAATACCTGAATTCAATGAATAATGCATCGTTTACCGTGTATATTTAACCTGGTCCAAAACTGGGTTTATTGGTTTTATAATGTATCCATTGTGATCTATCATAAAACAGCAATTTCTAATATAGCTCTCATGATATTGGTAGAATCATCCATGGCAAAAATCAATGTGAAAGGAAAAAACACTAATCAACGGCCATGTTTTCGTCGACCTAGCGTAAACAGGGAGAATCCGACCGTTCTTCTCTACCTGACACCGTTATTTAGCTCATGACTTGTATCAGCACCTGCTGAAATAACCAACCAAACACTGCTTGGCGCCATCTAATGCCGCCTGTCGTCTTAAAAGCACTCACGTGCAATTTTTGGGCCACTGAACTTAAAAGTGCGGACATCTGAATGCTCTGAGAGAGTTAGTTTGGAAATTGCAATTGCAATTGCTTTTTGTGGCTGCTTGGCATATATACTTCTCGACACTAGTGTACTCGACTCGTCCTTTCGGAAAATGGTGATATACGCTAAGCAACAAATAATGGCGCTAGGCGAAGAGAAACAACGCTGATGACGCCGGGTAGACAAAGACATATCTGTTGATCATTATTTTCTCTCCCCTCATTGCTTTCCACTATCATAATAAGCTGTACTAACATTATTTTTGTTATTGTTTTTAGACACTTTTTGAAGCGTTTTTAGTTCTAACTTACATTAACTAACCAAACTAAACTAAAAAACACGAGCCTTGTCGTGTCAACGTAATAGAATTGGGTTATTAGTTATTACACTACGTTGCTACAACATAATCACGAGAAAAATGCGCGTTGATCATAATTAAATTATATTACAAAAGATCGCTCTTTCAGTTATTTAATTTTCATAAACGCATCTCCAGTAGCTTGTACAAAGAGCGTTTTCTATATACTATCTTGTATTCGAGAACGGGATACGAGGATATTTTTACCGTGAAATTTGAAACGAACTGTTGACAAAATGTCTCGTTTAATTCTAACGTAACATGATTCTTTCTTATCATGCGCGCCCACTAGAGATTTTTTTTATTCGAGAAAACAATAACAACGAAACAAAGGCTACGTATACATGCTTTGGAGGCTTAAGATTATTTCCTGTTTGTTGAAACTTTTACTGGAACGATATTAACTTGCTAAAACTAGTTGCTACGTTAACGAATAGTCTACGGAAGTAATATAGCAAGAAATTATTTTTTTGTTATCGAATTATAGCCTGTTTATGGCAGAAAGTTATTTTCGATAAACGAGCATGGTTGACGAATTGCATATAATGGGTTTGTAACCACTTATTTCACTATTCTGTGACCTGCGGAATTCAGAAATTGTAAACATAATTCTCTTGGGTAATATATTTGCACATATTGAATCGTCCTGTTGTTTCACAAATTTCTTTTTGTTTGACTAAATGATTTCTTTATTTTACCAACAGGATAAATTATCATTAAGAGAAGTAATTGTAAGTTAAATTCTTGGAAAATATTCAACCTTCATCATCGCCAGAAACAACTATATTTAGTGTCACGATAGATTCTTACGTAGAGTGATTTTCTCTTATGTATCAAAATGGACTTAACAACAGCGTTTATTTACCAAATTTTTGCATCAAAATTATAAGAACTAAACAGCAGTGTGCAATAGAGCGAAGAGCAATTCTATTATACCAATCACCGTACTCTGTGCCATAATTATCATGTGTGGTTATATCCATCAATTAAAGCCTTTAAAAATATGCGATGCACTACTTTGACATGATATTATTAAGCAAGTACCTTGTTTCCCATGATATTTTAGTGTTTTTCATACTTCTTTCCTATGTCCTTTACACGCCTGTTTCTACAGGTTGAGTCAACGGTTTGGTAAAGTACCTTGCAAATAGAAATACAAAAGGATAATCCGGTAGATTATAAAAGTTTCAAAACAGTTTTGAACCTATTCCACTTCTTCGTGTTTGACCAGATGCTTCACCAGAACATATTTTTAAAGATAAAGTCATACGTATCTCTTCCACAGCATGACTTTATTTCGGGATGTTCCACTGTAACCAACCTTTACCCTGCATTACCCAACTGGTATGGTCAGTTTTCAGTGTTTTATTATATCATTATTATTTCTCTCCACAACATATACACCGACTTATTGGTTTATTGGCATACGACAAGGCTTTGAATTCAGGACCGTTCATTTTCAATATCCACCTTTACGTCTTTCAGAAACCAGTAGATCATAAAGGAACATAGTTGAGTGTAGGCTTTTACGGCCGTAATCCATAGTAGAAATGACTTTCGGGTGTTGTCGCGTACTTGATACTTGACTTGACAATTTTTAGAAATCAACTGAAGAAGTTGACAGTATGATTGGCAAAACGTCAAGTCAAGCATCAGATACGCGGCAATACCCGAAAGTCATTTCTACTATGGATTACGGTCGTGAAAGCCTACTCTCAACAATGTTCCTTTACGATCTACTGGTTTCCGTTAGTCAGTTGAGCTTTGTCCAACATATCCGTGAAATATCCTCATGTGCTTCGCATCGATGGGTTTGACCTAAAATCTAAAAATGCTCAAATCACTTTTTAATACACTTGCGAAAAGTGGACTGGAATATGGAGATATAATTTGCTATGACGTACATCATCGGCTGGTCGAGAATATCTAAAGAACGTTTTTTAAATATCTATCATTGGATCAAGTTGGACAGAATTCATCTGCACCACGGTTTTAATTATATTGCTTGTTAGTTTAGAAAGTTAGTTTAGCGATATAAATCAAGAGGTAAAAGCTATGTAAGGTAAAAAGGTACTCGAAGCTACGCTAATGACGGTAGGATGGAAGAAACATGTTCGTTTGTGGATTTTCCAGCAGTATTTTGCCGAATTGCAGGATCTCCCACACATACATTCATCAAAGTGCAAAATTGGCTTATGCACGCATTGAGTAAAGTAGACATACGGGAAAATGCCTCTTTTTGTTTGCAATTATGAGTAGATAAGACAAAAGGGAGTAAAATCGTACCTTTTTTTCAGCGATTAAACAGACTCGTATCTATTCGTCTCAGGTACGTGGTTCTACCAACTCCCTTGACAGAGCTCCCGCTGATTTGTAGGAATTTGTGAAAGACCACGTTTACGAAACGTAGCCTGTTACCGTCGAAAATAGGAATGAAATTCGAGAACTAAAATCTTTTTAGTATATAATTAAACAATTTAATAATTATATATAGGGTATTCCATTTGAAATTACGTGTTTGCTTACTTTCTAAACACCTTATAGAATCGAAAATACATTTATTCTACTTTGATTTAAAAAACGTTTTCTCTAAAATGGCAGATAAAGTAGTAATCAGAAAACGATATTTCCCTAAGACATCTTGTACACTTTACTCTTGACCCGAGGAACTTACTATTAAGTGCTTGCATTAAAATCATATAAAGTAAATTACAGTTTTCTATTTTCCGCAAGTAGTGCATATATGCTGTATGTAAACGTATGTTGGTCAAGCTCAGTTGTTACTCGTGGCCGGACAGTATTATGAACGGCCGGCCTTGGCCATTACTGCTATTCAAATGTCACCAGAACGAACGCGGAGAGAATGCGCGAGACAAAATAAAGAGGCTATAAAATCAATATGATAAAAATGGTATTTATTATCCAGACCCGTGCACCACAATAAAACAAAATATTCTTCGGCCGTGGTTCTCTCTATGTGGACGACGTTTGACTCTATTGTATGCAGTCAGTATCACCGCTGCGCTATGCCCCATTCTGCGATTTCTGAACGGACGAACAGAACGAGGGCAAAATGGATAGACTCGATGATGCTGTCCTATCTATTCTGTTACGTTCTTCGTTAATGCTGTCTCACTTGTGTCAATATCGCTTTTAACGAAAGCTATACTTTTACAATTCAAGACGTTTAAAAATTCCATTTTCATTGGTTATCTGTAGAATGGATTTGATTGAAAGTGAGGTTAATGGTAGATTGACTATAATGTCGTGCGCTGGATAATTCGTATAAGGGTATCTATTTATATCGTATAATAAGAGAAACTTCTCATACACGTGCATTGAGTCGTGCAAGGAAAGTTTTATATATTTCAGTATAATTTGGGAAATAAAAGGATCGTACTATTCAATTACGTAAGTGCTCAAAAAATTACTAATTTTTTAAAATACTTACCTTAAATACGAGCCTTTACTTAACCCTACTAGCCTAATCGCAAGGTAAACAGCATGTCCAGAGAAACATTTTTGCTTTGTGCGTTAGGATACTCAAATGTGGATTCTACGATAGTGTTTTGTCAAGCAAGATTCATAGATATTTCACCTCCATTCTTCATTTAGAAGCATTGAAGAAACCAGTTTCTCTTTCTCCTTGTGAATGGACAATCACAGCTTTGCGTGAGTTTATACCCAGTTCTTCCTTCCTTAATCGGCTGTGAATAATGCTGAATACTTTCCGTAGAGTACTTGGTCTCCGCGCCTTTAAATAATACGACTAAGTCGCTAACATTCGATTGTATCTCAATTCCAAATGTTTCCAAGATCGCGATCCTATCATTTACAAGAAACAGCAGAAATAGCAGAAGGTGAAGAAGTAGCAGAGGTGGATTTGATTGTGTGACAAGCATACTGATTCGGGTGAAGAAGGTGCAGCATCAAATACTCCCTTTGAATGTCACTATCCTCAAATCGAAAGGCTTAAGAGTAATTGGTGCTAAGAATTTGGCTTAAGTTCCTGACCTGTCATTATAGGTACGTATACTACCTTAACCAGGTCTAACCAGTTGAAATATAGTCCCGCCCTAAGTAGTCGTAATAACGTGGGTAGTATTAATTCCTTATCCTATTATTATTATTATTATTAAGCGCATTATGGTCCTACGAATAATATCGGAGTTATATTTTTTTATTGTCGATTTTATTAAATTTTACCCCCAGCGACCCTCAGCAAGGTGACAATGTTTGGGGAATGCACTCCCTATATGTTTCAAAATATGATTGGCCTAACTTACTGCGATCCTGCGATTAGCTCCGGACGTATAATTTTAGTATATGGAATTTTCTTAAATCTTAGTTCCTAGTATTCTGTCATTTATAAATTAGCGATTTTCAAGGTGTAGAAAACGCACCCTCTTTCGATGGTAATCGTAAATGCCATTAGCTGTTCAGTTATTTAAAACAAATATTTATAGGGAGATATGTTAAATTATACCGCTATTACTATACGGACGTCACTGGACGTTCGTTCGACTTCGTGTTTCCGTAGGAATTCCGTAGGAACTAGGCTTCCTATTGCGCCTAATGATTCCACATATAATGCTTTGGTACCTTCAGGTACACTATCAATCCCCTAACTAAACCTGCTCCAAGAATCCGTTTTGGCCTTCCTATTCTGCTTGTTATAGTTTAGTTTAAAGCGTCTTTGTAACGGTACTAGTGAACCGTTACAAGCTCTAACTACTTAAAATATATAAAATATATAAAATAAAATAGAAAAACGTTTACTGAAAACTAACATTAAATTAACAACGAATAAGGACTTGCACAATTACAGAACTAGAAGAAAATCTCATTTAAGAACGGAGAAATTTACACATCGCACGTTCTCATGAACGCTGACAAAACACGTACAATAAACTACTTGGTAAAATAAAACAACTCAAATATGAAACACACAAAAATTACTTGTTTATTTAATGAAGTTCTAGATTCGAAATATATCAAATACTATATGCATCTACTTTAATGTCTGAGGCATAATATTAATGTTATTGTAAGAATTATTAGTAAATATTAGAAATTTGCCCAGAGTGCAGCATTTTATCAATATAAAAGCGGTACACCCCTCAGTCAAATTAAAATATGTTAATCCCATTTTCGTTTGTTTTTAATAATAAAAACAAACCGAATTACATAAAATGTAATCACTTAGCAATAAAGCTCACTATATTCTTTCGATTTATTGAAAAAACAAAAGTGTATCCAATAAAACAAATAACTTTTGGATTGTGCTCAACGTTCGAACAATCTAAACCCTAAAGAAGAAAAAGAAGCTGGACTATTCTAGCTTTGCTTTAAAAAAATTAATCAAAACGAATTTCAATAACCAGGTGCAATAACAGATTCTATGGAAATAACAATAAGATTTTTAATCGCTCTTGGCGCATCCTAAATTTAAAAGATACCGTTCACAAGCATGTTACTAAGACCTCTATGTCTTATTTTAATCTTTCGTGGAGTTTCCAATAAAGTGTGACATTTAAGTTAGTAAGCAAGCGCTTGGGACCGACTTTACCCATGTGCACACAATCCTCCTAGCGCATGCAAACAGACATGTAAATTTCAAGTGAATATATGAACAGATACGAACGTACGTGCATTGAGCAATATATCCCAAGTACATACATATATACAGAGTCCTACTTTCATTGCGTTTATCTGCCTCCAATATGACTTATTTTTATAAAACTTAAATATGAAATATATGGATTATTTTAATTATTTGCATTTAATGTCCATATAGTTAAAGTTATTAATTTACAAAGGACGACATTCGACCATACCATATAGGGTATATGTATTCTTGGTACCGTTTCGTAGTAATAATAAACAATAACGTACCTCAGCACTATTGTAATAAAACGAAACAAAGATGGATACGGTAGCAACAAGAAAATCAAAACAATGAAATATTATGATTGCAGCTTGTTTTATTACCGTTTCTTACGAGTACAATTACTAATAGCTTCACTTAACTTGTACTTATGGTACATTAATAAAGTGCAAATATTAAAAATGAACGGCCTTGACTTTGGCGAGGAGTATGGTGCTACGTTTTTTTGCGGCTGTACAGATGCTTTGTTGCCGCTCTCTTGTTCTTTTTTCGAGATACTACAGCCATCTCTGTTCAATAGCTTCTTGCTATATTGATAAGACAATAAGCCACCACAAATTTATGTTTATGAATGAAATCGTCAAAGTGCCGACCATTTCTCAAAGTAGTTTCAAAGCATACATGTGTCATTAATTAGCATTTAATTCGCCGGGTATAATTAGTTAGAACGATCCTATTTGCTCGCGACGTTGCAATAAATATGCGTTAATACGCATTCTCAGGTGGTACGTGTATTTATACAATAAAATATGGGTCATTTATTCGCACTGAAATAAAAATAATTAAGCAAACGAGCTAAACGTCTGCATGGTTTGGAGATTTTGCCGTTAAAAAAAGGGGTGTAGTCAATAATGCATGAGATAATGATTATTTACTAGAGTGGAATGGAAAAAAAGGAGGATCACATGGAATCCCAATGTTCTTTCAAATAGAACTTGCAAGCCACGTTCCTTGGCAACTGCAATAATGTCGCAGATATTGAAGTTTGCCAATTTACATAGAAAATAGTTTTATAGATTTTAGTACCAATACGTACTAATTTATTTACGTTAATATTATTATATTCATACCACACTATATTGGATAAGTCGGAAGGTATGGTTAAAACTTCGGGTGTATTATCCACATGAAAATTGTTATATATTAATGCAGTTATGCTTAGTGTGTTGTCTATTTCATCGTACTGTTATTAAATACCATTAAATTAATAATGTTTTTGGAATATCCTGCAGTAATCCTTATGTCATTTTGTATGCAGCAATGCGCTTCTATGAGGCGATTCTCCAAAATCAAAGGGCCAATTAAGTAGTTATTATCATTTAAGACCCATTAACGCAAAAACAAATAAAAATGTACATTTACAGGAGCACGACGTCACGTTTGTGCTGTGCTGGGCTGCGCTGCGCTGCGCTGTCATGTCATGTCATGGCACATAAGGTGATGTGTGATGCGGATATGATATGTGATGTGATGCGATGCGCTGAGCTGTGCTGTGCTGTGCTGTACTGTCATGTCATGTCATGTAATGTTGGCTTACGTGACGTCACGGCATGTCACTCCACGTCACGCCACAACACGTCACATCACGGCTCGTCACGTCGCGTCACGTCACGTCTGTGTGTGCTGTGCTTGGCTGCGCTGGGTTCTACTGAGCTGTGTTGTGCTGTCCTGTGCTGTCATGTCTTGTCATGTTTGGTGATGTGATGTTATGTGATGTAACGCGATGTGCTGTGTTGTACTGTACTATGCTGTGGTGTGCTGTGTTGTGCTGTGCTGTCATGTCATGTCATGTAAAATAAGCTAAGCATATATCTTTTCACGGTTCTGTTTCCGTGGGGTTAGGAGATTGAATTGTAAGACGTATAGATTAAGTAGGGCGCGGGCCAGGCCCACATTATCTATCTTAGGCTAATTAGAGTAGTTTTAGAGAGCTAGATTTGCGTTTACTCTGTACAGTTAAGTCGAGGACATCCGGTGTAGTGCCGCTGGTGGAGCACCGGAGCTAGGGCATTTATTGTCAATTAGTATTAAGTTCATGAAATAAAGTGTCATGTCATGTCATGTCACACAAGGTGATGTGATGTGGAGGTGATGTTGTGTGATGTAGGTGATGTGCTGTGCTGTGCTGTCATGTCACGTCATGTCTTTCATGTCACATAAAGTGCTGTGCTGTGCTGTGCTGTCATGTCACGTCATGTCTCTCATGTCACTTAAAGTGCTGTGCTGTGCCGTGCCGCAATGTAGGGTTACGTCACGTCACGTCACATCACGTCACACCAAGTCACGTCACGTCACGTCACGTCACCTCATGTCACGTTACGTCACGTCACGCCACGTCACGTCACGTCACATCACGTCACGTCATGTCACGTCACGTCACGTTACACCAAATCACGTCACATCACGTCACGTTACGTCACGTCACACCAAGTCACGTCACATCACGTCACGTCACATCACGTCACGTCACGTCACGTCATGTCACGGCACGTCACGTCACGGCACGTCACGTCACGGCACGTCACGTCACGGCACGTCACGACACGTCACGGCACGTCACGACACGTCACGGCACGTCACGTCACGTCACGGCACGTCACGGCACGTCACGTCACGTCACGTCACGGCACGTTACGGCACGTCACGGCACGTCACCTCACGTCACGGCACGTCACTTCACGTCACGGTACGTCACGGCACCTCACGGCACCTCACGTCACGTCACGTCACGTGACGGCACGTCACGTCACGTCAAGTCACGTCAAGTCACGGTCACGTCAAGTCACGGTCACGTCACGGCACGTCACGGCACGTCACGTCACGTCAAGTCACGGTCACGTCACGTCACGGCACGTCACGTCACGTCACGTTACGTCACGGCACGGCACGTTACGCCACGTCACCTTACGTCACGTAACGTCACGGTACGTCACGTCACGTCACGGTCACGTCACGTCACGTCACGTCACGTCACATCACGTCACGTCACGTCACATTACGTTACGTCACGTCATGTCACGTCACGGCACGTCACGGCACCTCACGGCACGTCACGTCACGTCACGGCACGTCACGGCACTTCACGGCACGTCACGTCACGTCACGGCACCTCACGTCACGTCACGTCACGTCACGGCACCTCACGCCCCTCAAGTCACGGCACGTCACGTCACGTCACGTTACGGTACGTCACGTCGCGTCACGTCACGTCACGTCACGGCACGTCACGGCACGTCACGTCACGGCACGTCACGGCACGTCACGTCACGGCACGTCACGTCACGTCACATCACGTCACGTCACGTCACATCGCGTTACGTCACATCACGTTACGTCACGTCATGAATGGCACGTCACGTCACGGCACGTCACGTCACGTCAAGTCACGTCACGTCACATCACGTCATGTCACGTCACGTCTCGTCACGTCAAGGTACGTCACGGCACGTGGAATACCAACTCCAAAAATTTGAAATGGCAATTTTTCCCTCAATTAGTGGGACATCGGTAGAATTATTGAAGTTCGCCTAGAGATTGTCAATCTTGTGACAGCCGTTACGATAAAGACTAGGACTGAAATTACAAAACGAACATCTAATCAGGGTGTTAACATACTGATAAAATTGTATTCAATAGTTTTCAACTGTATGTAACATACTGTTTATCCAGATGTTTTCAACAAATACTTTCGTATTATTGTGTTATCATTTGCATGTTATTAACTATATCATTGTGTTTTTTGTTTGTTCACTTAATGAATTATGTAAGAAATTCGAGAGAAAAAGCACTACAAAGATAATTTGGCGCCACAATTTTATTGGGGAAATATTTTTAGAAGAATGCCGACAAAAAAGAGGATTGAATGCAATTGCACTAGAATGTCCCGACAAACACTGAAATGACAACAATTCACTTACGTTGTTCGGTTAATTTTAATTGATGCGCTCAGAACAGTATATGACAGTCGCAATTAGAAAGAGGTATAATAATGGCTATAATAGTAATGGATCGGTTCAGCGTAAATCGTTAAAGAAATTAATGACGATGATTATATAAATGAGGTAATGTTGCACCGACAACAAAAATTTCAAATACTATTATCTCTCCGAGATCGTTTCCAGTTAAAATGTCCCGTATTTTTTTTTTGCTTTTTAATTACTTTCGAGGCAATTTCAGGACCGTACTGTTTAATAGAAGATGAAATATTTTGAACGTTGACTGCAAGTTCGTATTTAATATAAAATTCTTTGACATAGTTTCTGTACCGTATGTCCTTTTATTGAGATGTAGAACTTTCATACATTGACAGATTCTGTAAAATTGAAATTGTTGGCTAAGTAAAATAATTTCTGTCGTATATTCGAGACTATCACCTAGATATTCTTCAAGCAGCTTAAATGAGTAAATTGCAAATAAGAATGTTGAAAACATAACTTAGTGAAAAAAAAATATCCTTAAAAGTTTGACTTTTACGCACTGATGCGTCACATAAGAAACCGCGCATTTTTTTCAAAACTGCGAACTTCAAGGAACATGGAGTTGAAATAAATTTGCAACTTTTGAAATACTTTGAAACTACTCCACACAACAATCCACATCTTTTAAAAGCGACTCCAGATAAAAAGCCTGGTTTGTTTTGGTGTCATTTTGTCTTTTGTTACTGATAGCTTTTGTTAAACATTAATCATGACCAACTACAACGTACGGTTCATATGGATCATATTTTACATTATTAGAACTTAATTTCTTTTATTTAACAAGACCATTTTACAGGTTATAATATGCCATTCGAGTTCTTAATTTAGCGTCTAAAGAACTGACATTAATGAATATCGGTAACCGTCGAGTATGAGTATATACCCAGTCAAAGTAAGTATACCCCTCATTTTTAATGCAGCCTCTACATGTCTTGTTAATAGGTTTTCTTTGGACAATAAATATTTTTGATCGTGATTCAAAGTATTCCAAAGAATATCATAATATACTGGGTTTCAAAAGAAATGAACCACCGCGAAGAGGAGACGCAGAACTTCGAAATTACGTAGAAATAGTTAGTGCATAGAGACAAACAAATGATTAAATTTTCAGAAACAAATTACAATATTTATTGACAATATCGTTAATAATGTGTTGCATCTCCGCGTACTCTTATGCATTCAGTAACCCTTCGTGGCATACTGGAAATCAGATGGTCGATTGCGTCTTGGGACGGCTCATTAATAGGCTACCTGTAGCTGTTGACGTAATTCCTTCTAAAGTGTTGGGAGGATGGTTTAATCGACGTAATTTTCTGTCCATCATATGCCAGACATGTTCAATAGGATTTAAGTCCGGGGATCTTATCGGCCAAAGCAATTGTAGAACATGGATTTATGCTAGGAACTCTAACGTTACGTGAGCAATATGACGCAGCGCATTATCGTGTTGGAAGACGGGCTCTGGAAGGTCTTAGAGGAGTGCCATTAACACGGGTTCCAGAATGGTGTCAATATAACGGCGCGCGCTAGATTGCCCAAAATGAATGTTAAAGGAGACCTGACACCGTAGCGTATTGCTCCTCACACCATTACACCACGAGTTTGAGCCGTGTGGCGACGCTAAATAAACCGTACATTTTGCCTCTGATCTGTAGGTCGTCTAATCCGTAAACGTCCGTCAGAATTCCGTAAGTAAAATCCAGATCGGTTTTCCATTTTTGCCTTACACATGCAGACAGAGAGAATTCTGTTACGAAGAAAAAAGTTTAGCAAACAGCGTTTAATACGAGAAACTGACTTTACTGACGGAAAATGCGATCATGTTTCATCTTGTTAGGTTATTACCTTTATACTTTTGAATATATGATAGCGTGTGCGAATTTGTTAATCTAGAGCAGCGAAAGGATTAAATTAGAACCACCTTCATGATCTTACCGTGTACCTGTCATTACTGTATCATGGAAGCGAAAGATATATTCAATAGATTTCAAGGTCATCAAGGGCGACGTTACTTAATTAAATTGAATATCTTTCTAACAATCTATGAAATACCCTTTCAACTAATTTAACATGTGCGAATGCATCTAACGGGAAAGAAGACATACGGCATATGGTAGGCGGTAGTATTCAATATAACTACCATAATATTCTGTTCTTAGGTACTTAGCTTCTAAATCATATTTCGTTGTCAACGGGTACAACTGTACGTTTATTCTAAAATCTATGTTTGGTCCTATTTGTTTTATTTTCAGAGCTGATATTATAACAGTAGTAATAAGGACTATTGTGTCTATTAATATTATTTAAAATGTATTTTAAAATAGCCTGGAATAAGTACTCACAAATTTGTTCAGCTTAGCTAGAAATTTACATTTCGAAAGATATCCATTTGAACCTATATTGCCAGATAAATGAATATTTTCATCTTGCAATTATACTAGCTCTCATTAACAATGTCAATTAAGAAAGATCTGATACGTAAACAAACGCAACATTTTATTCGAACGCTATTCGTATCAATATTATTATTGAATCTAATCCGAAACGTATATTCATTTATCTTGTTTCATAATTTTGCGAATCGAGGTGCAATCGCATAGATCGAACTTATATCGGATCGCAACATTTCCAATTACCTACTGCTTGAAATATCTTGTTTCATTAGAATTCGTTGCCAGATATGCATATATTTTGTGTTGCGATTTTCTGTACAATTTTCTTTCGCAACAGATATTTCGTAATTGTATATTTTGTCGGTTCTAAGTTATCTAACTTATTCGAATTAAAATATGGCAAGCGAGGTTGGTAGAAAATATAGGTAGGTATAATAAGGTGAAGGAAGGGCATAGTACTTTCATTGTCTCTTTCAGTCTCACTCAAGTAATCTCTAGCTACGAGTAATAAGCAGAATGTAAAGTTTTCCAGAAAAACCCTTGCTAGAATGTAACCTATCTATTAATATTAGTGGGTGACTTAGGACAGCGTAATTTTTACATTAAGTTTATTATTTTTCTTCTTTTCTACTGACAACTGCAATTATCTTCGGTATATTTGTGTGATAGATGAAAGTATATTGCTTATTAGTTGTTTCCTTATTTTATTTTAAAAATATCTTCCTAGCAAAAGCTAGTGAAAAATCTACATTAGCAACCTGTATAAGTATACATGGAGCTAGTTACACGTCTTGCCGCTGTCTTGTAGAAACTAATTTTAGATCTGTCAGAAGTCAACTTTTACGAATTAATCAATTCGTGAGTGTTTGAATTAATTACGGTGTTATGGACGTAGTGAAATTAGTGATTTATAACGTTATCGAATGCTATATTCATCGATGTCTACCGATGATAGCTGAATCGTTCAGACTTATTCAAATAAATACGTAGAAATACAGAAAAAGACAACATTTATTCACTAGGTTAAAATAATATCAAACAAATAATAGGAAATAAAAATGTCTTAATACAAAACAGAAAACTTAAATAACCCCTAATACAGCACAACATTTTCATCATAGGAAATTAAGATTACAAGAAGCTGAACAACGACATTGAACTTAAAAAATTATACCTGGGTCGGTAAGACGATGTATGTCGAAGTGCATACGCAGCGGATAACGGTTAGGAATGTTCCATGTCGTAGCGGAAGGGATCGACGGTACTATTCTTTGGAAAAAATTTGATGTCAGACTGTGAAGACGTACCAACGGTGGTAGACTTCCCGAGACTTATTCAGAGTAAATTAATTGTGCGAAGTAACGCACGTGCCCACCACTAATCCGTTGAAGCGAATAATTGAGCGGTTTGTATAGCCAATTCGTCATGACGTTTGTTTTTACCAGCAATACGTCCCATTATATAAATTGCGGTTTGATTGATTAGTTACAGAATTTTCGAAAGCTACCTAATAAACTTAATTTTTATGAAATTTTTATCTAAATTTAAAGAATTTATTACAAATAATAATTATCGTTTTTATATTTTATTTTTATTTAAAATGTATAAATTTGTTATGGATGGTCAATGGCTTGTCATAATATCAACAAGGAAATGACAAATGGAATATTCCAATTTATCTTTATTGTTCTGTTTACTTTAATGAGGAAGTACGTACTTGCACTCTCTTTGGCATATAAGGTGCTTATATGCCATATGTGATATTTCCATATGTGAAATATGGAATGATGGATTCACCTTTGTGAAATACATACGATTTATATTTTCTAACATCGGCAGTCTTTTAATGTGTAAATCATGCTCGTGCAAAGTGTACCATAGCTATGTTACTACTTCCCCTTGTCTCAGGAATCGAGGTGCAATGAATTATTTTTCAACATGCGTGAATGGTGACCCTATCGGATCCACAAGATAGACTTGGCATTTGGCCCTGGTAGAACACTACTAATTGTTCAATAATAATAGTAATGTTTCCTTCCATCTACAAATATCATCAGCAACAATATATTACAAGAACACAAACATAAATGTATCAAAATGGTTATTCGAGTCGCTCTCTCTGGGAAAAATTGAAATGTAAATCAAGATTAGTGGAAAACTTGTAATTATTAGTCGGGGTACATAATTCGAAGTACATTACATAGTCTCAATGATTGTACAAATTGTGTTCAGACATGCGGCTATAGAAGCACTACATTGGGTTTGAAAAGCGTTTGAACCAGTATGTAGAAGGTGCGGTGAAAAGTAGGAAATTCCTCTACACCTACAAGCTGTTCCGGTAGCACGAAGGCATGGGGAAATTCTCAAATATAGAATTGAAATAAACTCTGAACTGTTTAAAGACTACAGAATTATTAGAGGATTAAGAAATTTGGGGGTTTGAGGCCCTATGGCTGTAATAATCGTAATGTTCAGAAAATGCATATACATAGAGGCTACCTGGCCCCAACACAATTTACGTATTATACTTCAAATTGTATTCTATAAAAAATCCAGCTGCAGTTTGTCAGATGTTAATAAAAATTTTAAAGTCCTTTGAATTTTTGGAGGAGACCATTGGGCGACTCATCTGCTAACAAAAGATATGTAATTTTTATATCAAGGAACTCTTTCAGTCTCTAGAGTTTTATCAAGTCGGAATCCTTCAGGTTGCCGGTGTGCCTTTGTAAGAAACCTGCTGGAATTTTTCGAAAATGATGATATTCAAAATGCTTAGACAGCTACAAATGTGGTCAATCCTATCATTGTTAACCTATGTCAGAGTTAGCATTGGTTCTCGAAAATTTGATTGTTTGGAGGAACTTAAGATAACGCTACCAATATCCAGAATTTGTCGCCTATTAAATAATTGCATCTTAACGGATTTACCATTCATAATCAAACGGTTCTTACTGCATCAGTCCAAAAACTTATCACTAGTCTCCCTTCAGGTTTTCTTCTGCTTTTTGTATATTAGTAATGTTGGAGTATCGTATTATTTTACCTCTTTTAATGTGTAGAGGAAAATCTTTTATCAAAAGCGAAACCTGCAATCTTAAGCCCTGCTTAGATGCATATTATAGGAATTTGTTTCATTACTATGATATGCATTTTCTTCTAATATTTGACGACTAATCATGTCAAAATTAATCATAATAATAATGTAACATCGCTTAACTCCGCCCTAACTCTTAAGCGCAGACCCTCTTACCATTGGCCATCTAGGCGTGTAACTATGTAATGTCTAGAGTTTTAATAACAAAAGAAACAGTGTTTCACAAAACCGTACCGGAGTATACGGAGTTATCCGAGTATACCGGATTATACCGGAGTTATCTATTAACTTTTGTGCCGGTATGTCGGGTCATTTTGACCCAGCTTGATTTTATTGTAATGCTGGTACATTATTCAGATACCTTTATCTTTACGTTCTAAAAATTGTATGGTTATTCTTTGTATAATTTTTAATTAAAATACTATTAATAATTCCTCCTAATTAAAATATGTTGTAGGCTTATTCTACTTTTATTTAATGTGACTAGTATTAAAAACAGAAATAAAATTTCTTATTTTCCTTATGCAGCGTAAGCCAGGAGTAATGGAACCAAATGGATGTGAAGATAATGTAAAAAAGCATATGCTTTTATCCGATTTTCGTTTTCCTTTTTGAATTTCAGGGTAGTTAAAACATCTTAACCAGAGTTTTTCAAATGGTCTAAATTTTTTCTTATTTTCGGGTTAATAAGCCTTAAATAAAATAAAAATATCTTTATACTCACTACCTACATAAAGCAAAAAGTCAGATACTTTCTACATTAAAAGTTTCATTTCTTTCTTATTACATACGCCATACCAGCTATCTAAATCAATTCTGTCGCGGCTTAGAATCATTTCAATAATTCACTTATTTTAATATGTCAGTATTTAGGGTTTATTTTGGATTTCGTAAGAAAATGCCACAGAATTATTCAACATTTTTTGTTGTTTTTTTTTTTTTTATTGTAATAGGAATGGTTCTGTTGTTGTTGATGAATATTTTTGAACATTTATTAAAAGAACACGCTACGACTATAAAAAAGTTAATTTATGAAATTTAGTTCACTTGCAATAATGAATTGATGTGATAATGAAACTCTATAACAACATTCAAATTAGATTATTGCTTTTTTGATATATATTGACATTAATAAATTCAAAATTAGAAATATTTTGGACGACAATAAATGCATTTTGTATATATGTATATATGCGCTTACCGCAACAGGAACATCGGTCAGAAGATGACGATTGTAGGCCTTTGTCAGGACTCAACAAGCAATACGCGGGAAGGAACTCGAGAAAACAACGTTACACGTTACAGTACCCGCGGAAATATACGCACACATATGTACGTACACATACACATCAACTTTATTACTTATTTTAATTCATGCAGAAATACCGATAAATCCATACATAGCTTTTACAATATATTTTTTCCTTGTATTGAAAATACAATTTGTATTCCTAATCTGGATATTATCAATACCAGCTTAAGTAGCTTCAGAAATTTAATTAATGTATGCCGTTTTACGGGTTTACAAAAGCTGATAAATTATTGACTAGTGCTACTTGTTTAACGTTAGTGTTACTAGATTCACTAGAAACTGGTAATTCATAAGCTTAGAGGAAAACAGGTCAAATTGTTCATATCTGCACATGCATAAGTGGATATCTGTGATGATATTCACCTAATCCAGTAGGTTAGAGCAGTTAATTTTATAAAAAGAAAACATCGGCTATAAATATCCAGTTGTATTGACATTGATACCCTTATCTCCATAAGTTTCATGTTTCAGTGGCTTTTCATTTATCTTGGTGTTTTAGAGGTATGCGGAAATGCACATATATTAAGACATATTAAACGCCTTTATGGGCCGTATATATCTCAGCTTATTATTATTAACTGGCGGTTGTACGAACAGTACCGATATATAGGTATATGTATATAAATATAAATGAGATGAAACACATATCTGGATCTATAGGCGCGCGTTCAATTCACGCATAAATTTTGTCACATTACGCAATTCGAGTATAAATTATTACCAACACTACGTAGGTTTTATGTGCTTCCTTATGCGCTAAAGAAGCTAGCTGTGGCGTCAAATTTAGAGCGTTATGTACGTAATACTGAGCTCTTGGATTAACCTGATGTCTTTTTCGTGTATGCATTTAGATGAGAACGCGGATGAACGTTGGAAGGTACCACGCAGTGGATTACAATACCAGAAGTAGATGGCTGATTGCTATCTGGCGAGTTTGTTTCTGTTGCAATGACTTTAATTTCTTTTTATTTTATATGAATGTGTTTTAAAGCGTCCTTGAGAAATGGGATACAATTTAATAAAGTCATATTCCGTCATACATTATTTGATTGCTCACATAATACTTAGGCTTAAACTCTTCTTCTCTTTGTTCTAATTTATGTTGGATTAACTGTTTGATTCTATTCCATGCTGTACTGCTGGTTTCCCCATTCCCATGTTCTTTTCTGTGTTTCTTATTCTCAGACTTCGTTAATTAATTTTTTTGCACACTCTACCATCCCTTTATCAATTTTTTTTAATTTTCTGTTTTTAATTTCTAATTTTCCGTTCTTGTTTCTTGTTCTTCATTCTCGAAAAGGTCTGCTTCACTGTTAACTTAACTAACCACTTAAGTGAAAACTCGGCACGACGAACTATTATTATATATTTTGACATGAAATTTTAAAATTAAGAGCTTGAAACACACACAGCGAACCGGTGCAATAGGAAAATGGAAAAGCTACTATTAGAAGATAGAAGTAAGTATATTCCATAAAATATAAAAAAGAAATACAGTTAACGATGACGCTACTAAAATAAAAATATAATATACAATGTGCGGTAAAATTCTATAAATCGTTGAAGACGAAGCTAACTTTTTCTTAATAACGCTGCATATCAATTTGTAACTTGTCCTGTATTTTTTGATAAGTTGAATGGTATCGAACAACTTTGTTGTTGTTCTTTTCTTTTAAATTTTCATTTTCCTGCATAGTGGTAATTGGTCGCTTTCCCGAACCTTATTTTCTACTTAACTTTTGTTCCTGCCTCTATTTCATTTTAATTCTAAAAACCGTATTTCTATTCACCCCAAGGCGCTCTGACACTGTTCGTATGGAGTAACCATCTTCCGAACATTGTAAAACGCAACATCTTGTCTGGACATCAATAGGTCGTGGTATTTGTGTAAAAGTCGTACTACTTTTGCACCGTACTACTGCTGTATTGACACTGACAAAGACAAATTAAATCCGTATCAAACAGCTTAAAAAAATATAAAATTATCGCTTACGAGTCGTCTCGTTTTTTATGGCAAGCGAGTGTATATTGTTGTTCTTTTAAGGCTATAGCTGAAGTTGTCATTAATGTGTTTTTTTTTTTCTTTAGCGCATTCGAAATTCATTCAGTTATTGTACTTTTCCTGAATGTATGTGTTTGAAAAATGTAATTTTTAGTTTATACATTTCTTGCACCTGTGTTATACATATAGGAAATAAATTATTATTATAGTTAAAATCCATAACATCCTACCGTGGAAAATCGTACTTAATGATATTTCATCATATATATTTACACACTCATTTGTATTGTGTAGGTAAGTTTCCTTCCATGTGTATGTAATTCCATTGCAGTAACTGACTGTTTTATCTTTCAAAGAAACGCGTGAACGCTTACAATTACAACTGTCTTCATGCTGACGGTTACTACTTAGAATTCTATATATTTACGAATAAAACTTTTAATTTCTGAAACAGAAATCCATGACATAAAGGACGTTAGGTTGAAGCATAAATCACGTAATAAAATTTTCTATTAGCCGGGCAGTAACAGTAAAGCTAACAATAAAATTCGTCGTCTTCTAGTTCAACAACGACCTATAAAGTGCAAAAATTTATGTGTAAACAAAGTCGTGAAAGCATTCAACCCATAACTTCACCCAATTTAAATTCCTGTGACTGTGATTACCGGTATCTAATTTGCCATTTATCCTAATATAATGCAACATCATCAGAGATGTACGCTTTACTCGCATTGGCACAGCGGTAATCAAGTATACCAAATTATACAAGATATGTCCAATTTATTTTTAGAGATGCGGGACACAGAAAATGTAAATGTTGTCTCTAACTATTAACGGTAGTAATTTCTATAGAAATGGAATCCAGTTAATCGACATTAAAGTTAGTTGAATCCCGAAGAATGCTATTTGTAAGTGCTAACTTTATTATGTTTTTAGGTGTGCATTCGTCCATTGTCTTGATGGAACAGGATCTTTTCTTTTTAAAATAAAGGGCTTCCACTGGAAGTACGGCCACGTTTAAATAGATTTATCCAATTGTAAACAGTTGCTAAAGATAGGAGTAGATATGCATGCAGCTCACTTTTTTCAATTTTGCTACATGATTGCTTAAATCGACAATAAAAATGAAACCCCGTGATGGATATAACTGAGATTTTGACAGCTGTCTAGTGACTAATGATCCTTATTAAAAACAATTTTCGACATTGCAAGCGTCATGTCTTAGATTACCTAAGAACTTCTTGAACCGTCCTCATAGTTCATCTGCAGGCACCCGAGCGTTCGCGCACTGCGGCATCTCGGGAGCCGCGACCTAAAAAAGTTTAAAAGTTAGTTTAGCTACTGGACCCCGTTTTCTGTCACTGGTTACAAGACATTATGATTATAGATAGATGACGTAAATATTGCTCTTGTGTTTTAGAGATCAGTGATATAAGTTCAGAGTGAAATAGTGGTGTGAGGTAAAAAAGCAACAGGCGCAACGTTGATAGCGCGAGGTAGGTTAAAAACATGCCCGGTTGGTACTTCTCTTCACATTCCTTTCGGCGTGAGGGATTCCATGAACATCATGAGCTAGCTAGCATTAGTATTATTTTGGTTTGATAAAACTGTACTCTTTTTGCATTAAAGATTGTTTAATTTTGATTTAATGATTCGATAAATAACAAGTTTTAATTAGATCCCACTTATTTAATAATTCAATGAACGTTGTTTAACCACGACAAGCAATTTTTTTTAACGAAAATTACAATATATACTTTTTTTGCATTTTCTCTCTAAACGTGTTCCGGGTTTGAGACGTATCTGCCATAAAATATAGCGGGAGGGAAAGATGGTAGGTCACAGTTGGCGTAGCAATTTGACGTGTAAACTACGCCAGTGGCGAACAGACAAACTAACAGAGCGGAAAGCAGTTGATCACGGTAACTTACTCACCGCCTATAAAGCATGCCACAGACGAAAATCAATTGGGGAAATAGGGGCGCTGTGCGCTCCTTGACTTACGTCAATTAGTCTTCCAGTTTCATTCTTTTTAAGAAAGCAAAAGTCGTTCTTATTTAGAATCTTCCTGAGGTCATGCGCGTTGTTCTTTGTTTTTGGAGTCTTCCGGTTGGACTCCCCCTCGGTTGGCGATCTGTAACAGACAGAGATGGTGTTATAATTTGCGGTAGGCTGGGCTAGACGATACTATAGCCTGTTGAGCTGGTCGTAAGCGGTCTTATGCCTCCTCCTTCCGGTAGGTAACGGTACACCAGCAAGGGCTGGCGTACGTAAGGATAGGGCGGATGTAAGATTTGTAGAGCTGGATCCCGGTTTTGGGGTTGAGTCGGGAGCTGTTTAGGACTAGGAAGAGTCGGCTGACCGCTCCTAGCGCTTTGCTGCGTACTCTTCGAGTGTGCTCGGCGAAGGTGAGCTTGCTCTCCAGGGTCACCCCCAGATAGTCGACGCTTTTGCTCCATTCGATCTCCGTCGCGCTGACTTTGATCTTGGGAACCTGCCCTTGTGGTTTCCAGGAAAATGCAATGGCTTGCGTCTTCCCGGGGTTGATCTTTAGTCCGTTTGCGTCGTAGATTGGAGAAATACCAGAAGAACAGCACGCTTTTATATCGGCGGTGCCTGTCGCCTGTCGTGGATTAGCTGAACGTTGCGTTTATTGTTAGTCGATGATTGGTTGTTGCAGGTGACAGGCTGCTATATGTCTAAGTTTAAGAAAGTTTATGTATCCTCTAATTTTCTAGTTACACTGAACAATATCTGGTGGCCAGTATCTATAGTCCGTTCGCACTTTAAAAATCAGTATTGGATCTTATGGAGTATTACCCTCTCTGTCCATTGTCAAGGACCTTGTGTATGTACATGTCTTTCCAATTCGATCAGAGCTACGCGATCTTTGTACTAGTGACTTTCTTGATAGCTGTATTACCCATGATTACTCACCTCCGATGTCTACATTATTGGCGTATTTTGATTAAATTCACTTAATTTGGTGCTCACGTTGTTATTTGTGTCCGTTTTTTGTGTTTTATTTGAAACTTCATTAACCTAATAAATATGCAAAATAAATGGTTAAGTTCCATGTGTCATTCCTTCATAAACTGTATAGTTTAAAACTTCCTATGAATATAATTTGAATAAGAACTGACAACCGTGTTCACGATTCCCATAAGAACTGTACTGATTTCTAAGGTGCGAACGGACTATAGATGATGTTCAGCGATAACAGAAATTCACGCAACGTTCGTGCTCTGTTAGAATGTTTTATTTCGCCGATGACCACTAAACCACGAATAATTCGCTAAAGGAGGGAATTTGTTTTTGGGAAATGAAAAGGTTTCTGAAGCTTTCAGAAATTCCTCAAACACGAAACATGTTCAGTTTCAATTGGTTCTTATTATTTTTACCTTACTTGGTCATACTAGGAATTATTATTGGCAGATGGTTGGGTGGCGTCGACAATCTGCTCCGCATTCTGTGTATTTGGTTCCATTCCTCAAGTAATATCGTTCGTATAATCGAACGATATGTTACTACTTGAGCGCATATATTAACGAATATTCTGTTATTAGCTACTGTCCAGTATATTATTTCTGATAGTTTTGTAGTCATAGGAAATTGCTCACTCACACGTTCACTTGGCGGTAAAGTGAGCAATATATCGTAAAGATAAATGCGTTGCATTATATGTTGCATGAGTGACGCAATCCATTAAATAGTATTTCTAAATCTAAATGTTTTTCCTTTTTAGTAAAACAAGCTACTTATACATCTTATTTAATTACATATAGATCAGTATCCATGTTCCTAAATTTATATAAATTATTAAGTTCTAAGTTCATGATTATTGAAATCTACATGCGGAAAAAAGAGTTTTACTGTCCCCTCAATTCTAAAGTTTGAGTAGCGTCATCTCACCTTGATCATTAGCTAAGCGTTACATAGTTAGAACTTCTGGAAAATGCAACATGTTGTTTTGCATAACTATTACGTCAACATCTTCATATATTTCCTTCTGTAAAATGTTTCCTGCGTCATGTCGAATATCTTGGATTAGTTCGTTCCAGCTAGAGATACCAGATGCAGTATATTGAACTTAGGGCATCTTTCCCAAAAGTCTGGACAAGATGCTATTATCTTGTGTTAATTTATTTTTTTTTAATTAAACTATCTCTTATGTTATTAGACGCGATAAAATTGAATACTAAAAATGTAAACTTTTAAGAATATCCCTCCCTATCCCATAATGCAGTTAGCAAATGAAAAATAACATTTTTATATAATTTAATTTTACTTCTTAAGTCAATATAGATTTTTAAATTAAATTAACCGTTTAATGAAAGAGTGTTTCATGTTTTTTGTTTATGATTCATGCGAATTTCTTTTCTTTGATAACACAGGTAAATTATGCCTGACGGCTACATCTTCTGCAGGTCACCACGTCATTCCTGCCGGACGTTCACGGATATGCTAAAAATCTGGAGATGTCCGGGGAAATCAGGACGCGTGATAACTCTAAATCCACCGATACCACTGGTGCATATTACAATTTTCAAAAAAATAATACTTATTTAATGGTAGTTCTTGGCGATTTGGTTACTACATAGATGGCATTAAAAAATTGGGCCTCCATAGTGCATACAGTTGCGTATATTAGTGTCTACAGACCGTTAGCTGATTCAATTGGATATTTGTACGGTACAGTTATATACTAATTTAGCTCATAAAAAGATTGAGAAGTTAATACGACTCCATGTTATAATGATTCACGATAAGAATGAATGAAACGTTATCGCAGCTTTGCACTTAAGTGGGTTCTCTTGTAAATTATTAATTTACATTAAAAATATATAAATGATTTTAAATTTAGCGCAATTGTGAGGTGCACGTTAATTTCAAAGTATGAAGTTATGGTGTATGCAATGCTGCATACATTTTTAAAACGTTTATGTGCAATTTGCGTTTACGTATATAATAATATACGAATGACGTAGCTCAATTGCAATTCTATTGAAATGTGTTGCTTGACTTTAGTGAGCTTCAAATTCTTAAGCTAGCTTGGCAGCACATTAGATACCACTACTTGTTAATTAATTATCTGTCAATTAAACCGCCATGAAACACTAAATTACTATATATTAGATCCAAAGGAATTTTGTCAAAGCCAATTCATCATGCAGAATTTTTTTGAGTTGGAGTGTTTGAAATGCCTAAGTACGTCTCAACCTTATTATATATCACATGTGGATTTTACTTGATCTATCTTAAAGCAATTCCTTTTGAATGGTCACTGGTTTCGGTGAGTCCTCCCTAGGATCGTCGATCGAGACTCGTGCGTTCACATTCAGAGTAAGAAATTGTCGACTGATGCTTCATTACCGAAGACAAGAATCAATTGGACGATATGAAAATTAATTTTGACAAGCGACTATTGTTGGCGTTCTTTTTTCAACATATGCAAAACTAAAGACTGAACTGCGCTGAACGTTATTACTCTTAGAAAAAACCTAATAAGTAAGTCTTCTACTATATTGTTGCAATTCTACTGTGGCTTGATTCATATTTCCATACTGTACAATTGTGACCAATTGTAAACCAAAGAACCAATTACATTAACAACAACGGCTTAAGTTTTATCGAGGTACACCTTCCTAAGGGAGATTAGTAGCTTATGCAACCTTTATCCTCATTGAAAAATAAAATGAAATGCTGTTTCAACTTCAAGCAAAATCATCGGCGCCGTTTGCGAGAATATATCAAAAAAAACAAAAAATCTGAGGTGTAAACTCCTTTAATTCTTAGGCCCTTTTTAACCATGTTCTTGGTGTCGTGTCCCTTAAGGATACTTAACGCAAATATCAAATATGAACGCTTTGAAGTACTTCGTTCTGGCGATAGAAAAGAAAAATGAAGCGACATTTCGGGGTGAGTGCATGATATTATGGAAGATTCTAAAAATCGGTAAATTATTATTTTTTAATATAATGGATTAGATTAGAAATATATGAATTTCTCATTCACGTGTTCGGGGGATTGAAATTTGTTTTTACTTTAACCATTTATAACTCTTAACAAGCATCACTGATCACCTTTTCAAAGCAAAATGGCCGAGTTATGAGAAAAAACATTTTCCTTTTTGGTTCACTTCGATATCACTCCTACTTCCAAAGATATCGTTAAAAATATGTTTCAGGGGGCATGTGACTCCCCCACGAGTGAATATTACCAGCTAAAAAAAAATACGGGTCGATTATTGTTCACTGCTTTATATGCCTGTAATATTTTATTGAAACCGTAAGAACAACAAACACCACCAAGTCGATATTGACAAAAAGCAAGCGGAACAATGTGAATCGTCGAACGAAGAATTGTATATACCAAATTCCTTGTGAATGCGAACGTCTATATATAAGTGAGACTAGCGGATCTCTACAAGTGAGAATCCGAAAGCAAAAGAAAAAATTTCGCATAGGGGAAGCAAATAAATCCAACTTGGTAAAACAGTTATTAAAGGTAAACAGGATAACATATTTACTCCGGAAAAAGAACATTAAACCGGAACATACTAAATACTACCTACAACACCAAATGCCATTAGCATTTCTATCGCGCAATTAAAAGAGGCCCGGCTTCCGTTGGTTCGCAAAAGCATTGGCGCGGCAATAAGGAATAGGTCTGATTAAAAGACAGCTTCTGCCCAATTTAGCATGCGGACGCAGAAATAATGGATACTGCACATCTACTTCTGCACAGCTTGGTGGTCAAATGCGAGTGGTAGTTTGAGATATATGTACCTAGGTAAACACTATGAAGTTGGTATCTAATATCGTTTGTCAAACGTGTTGCTTCGTTTTTTTTATTTGCTTAAAAAACATGAGTTTTTCAGGAAATGCCTTTATCATGGCTGCCCAGAAGACGTCGGATTCCAAAAATTCAACAAATAATTTTGATTTGTGTTGGTAATGTTTACTTCTGGAAGCACAAAATGTTATATCAACAATATATACACAAACACACATTGAACATGTGTAGCAAATAATACGTATAAAAGCAGGATAAACATTTATATTGTTCAATAAAGTAAGTTTATCGCAAAAATAACTTAGACATATGTCCTGCTAAATAAGGTAGATATATATACAAGAACAAATCAACTTCAAACATGGGCTTTGATAAATGTGAATATTAGTAGCTACAGGAAATTTGCCTGATTTTCCAAAAGTTAGATTTAACAATACGTAAAATGAAAATCAATACTAGATGTAGAATGTGTTCGGCACTCTTCTGTTTCCATTTCCCTGTTTTTCTATATATATATATATATACTGGTTCTGTAGTTGTATATGCTTGGGTCGCTGTTAACCATAAACATTTATATATTTATTTAGCATAACAAAAGTAAAAGAAACAAACTCCAACGAACTGTCACTTAAGTAATTCTGTTTATGATGTTTTTACAGAGAATATTGGTATTAACGCATGCTTTTATATTGATTCTAGGTTCGATTAGGATTGTTATTCGACAATTAATAATAAAACCTTATGCATACTGTTATGATGGTAATTAATAAAAATTTATCTTGCAGATCACTTTGGATATATTCAACATAAAAGCATTAAGAGACAAAAAAGATAAAATGGAAGGCAATCTACGGGCACTTTATTGTTTATTTTAATACTGTCTCTTCATTTAAAATCAACATTCAAAAATAAACTGCGCAGCGTATCGTATTTGCTGTATCAAATTTCTGCAATTTTAAATAATGGCACTACAACGAAAAAACCTGCTATTCTTCAATTAATTTATGTACGTGTATGTAATCTTTTATAAGTATATGTAAATATCCACTTCTGAAACCTGCAATCATCCTTACGTTATGTGATAGTATATGCTGTTTTCGAAGCAACTCATTCATTGAATATTATAAGTTGTCGCAGTCAGTCTAGTTGTAGCAGACATCGAGGAATCTTTAAAATCAATTGACCTTGAGTTATTTGTATTTTTGTTCCTTTTGATATATATGAGTATTTCCTTGTATTACTTATACAATTTTCCTCAAAATTCTTTCCGGAATGCCTGTTTTATTTCTATTACTAATTTTTTACTTTGTTCCGTAGTCCGTTGTACTTTTCAAACTCACTATCTTTTTGATACTTTCAAGCGCCCTCCTTTTTTTTTAATTTTGATGATTTTTTTTCTTTGTTTCTTGATAATGATGATCTTCTTTCTTGATGATTTCCGTTCATCACGAACATTGTTTCTCATATTTTGTTCTATTATACATACCACGTTCTTTTTGGGTCGACTCAACGATACATTGTGTGAGGTTGTTGCATTTTTTCTGCACCCATAAATTTTACTTTTTCATCCATTTTTCTTGGTTATTGTACTACCCTGCTTCTTTCTTTGTAAGACCTACGCTTCGATGGCATTTTTCTCTATATCCCCGGGTAGGTCTTATTTTTTTTCTTCAATTGTTCGGATTTCATTGTGATTTATATTTTTATAAAATTAAGGCAAAGCAGCCACTTAACAGCAAAATGTATGTGTGTGCATTGTACGGAACCAAGTCACATACTCCATATGGCGGTATTTCGCCGTCGTCGCAGCTACCCATGGTTTCCTCGCCTGTCGTAGTCACTTAGCCCGTGCCTTCTCCTAGTGTTGTTACTTTAGAACTTTTCACGATTACTTTACGAAGTAAACGATTACGAGGTAACTTTTTCACGATTTTTTGAAGCAATATTTTTTTTATGCCAGATGTGTATAGAAAGGAAACTAACAGTAATAGGCACATAAATGACAGCAAAGATTGCGAGGTAGTATGAAAGACTCTAAAATATCGGCATACTCCTCATTACACTAGATATTCAAGTTATTTGATTAATTGTAAATAATCCTGTGGATTTCCATTGTTAACTGCACTATTGAGTGACATGAGGAAATTATTTAAATTCTAGCACGCGTTCTTCTATCTCTACTCTAAAAGATAATTGCAGGTATCTACAGGTCTACGTACCTCCCAGATATGCGGAACATACGAAACTAAAAGGAAAGCTTATTGCTTGTAGCACACAACATAGACATGTGTCTACCTACGTCAATAAATCAATTAGAGATCAGCAGCTAAGTGCACTATTTGCATTCTGTTTCATATGAATGCTTTTGTATGTGTCTAATTCTAGCGGCGAAGTTGCGTTGCGCTACATATGACAATTCAATTCTATCGTAAGTGTAATGAGTAAGCCTGCAGAAACAAGTGCCTTCACAGTAGCATACGACATTAAAAATAATGTACTGTATGTAATTATTTACTATTTTAGTTCGGTTCTGTTGTTGATGTAGGCTGGCGCAAAAACTTGCTGTAGTATTTTGTCATTTGCATGGCTTCCATTGATGACTCAGACATGGCCTCCTATGGCGATGTTAAAATATATTTGGAAAATGAGCGTTCTGTGACTGATGATGTGATGTTTACGAGTTTAAAGAGGTCGTCTGCATTACATTCGCGCTCTTGGCTTTCACTTGAACTCTATATCTATATCTAGTTTGAAAATCGGGATTCTTATTTGTAACAGCATATAACCCGTTGGTTGTTAACCTTCCTGCATTATCTACTAGACTTGCTAGCGCTTGCTGTTCTCTACTTTGGAAATAGTATCTAAAAGAATTTTCGGAAATTTGCTCTATTGGGTATAGATTTCGGTATCTGACAGCAGCCGCTGGTTTACAGAAATTGCTTGGATTTCTTGCGGATTTAAACTCAAGATACAAGGTTTAATAATCTGCGGGAATATTCGACCAGTTTCGAAATATATCGTCGCCGCCAATGAGTGCACACTTGTTTCTATAGGCTTAGTAATGAGTCACGTGGTCTCTGAGTCTGGTGTCTATCGCTCGTATAGTTTGTTCAATGAAGGCGCTTTCATAGCGAAAAAAAAATGCAACCAGTGACTGTACGTTTTACTGCAATAAAAATAGCTATTAGTGATTTAGAGACCCTTCTTTCCCACATGTATATTTTTTTAATAATTTTCATATAAATTGTTTCGTAAGCGTCTTAACGAATTAATTCTCACTTAACGGTTTAGTTATCCTGTAGGGGTATCTCAGAGAAGGTTTTTGAAACCATTTGGTGTCTACGGTCTAACTTTTTTATCGAAGATAGATTGTATAACACTCTTTGTAATTTCCATGCAGTTTCACAAATTTCCATGTCCAGCTTATCTTCTAACCTAAGAGATTTCCGAATGTGGTTCACGAAGTTATATCTTTCCATATGGAGTCCTCTGTAAAAATGTAGTTTCGCAATTTTTTTATTGCGGGTTTCTGCCAAAATTAAGCTGCTGGAATTTCTCATTTAGTACCTGTATTGAACTTTCTTAAGGATGTAATTGACGACTGTGGAAAAGTAATCATTATAGATCATTCAATTCTTTATTGTATCTATTTTTATTCAAAAAAATTTTGGGTAATTTGTTAATTAAGAAATTAATCTCGGCTATTTTCCATAGTTGTCAATTTATTTTTTTTTCGTTATTTCTAATTACTTAACTATCTAAGGAACAATGGTGTGTTGTTTGTTTATTCTTCTGCTGTATATTTAATGCTCTCGAATTTCGAGTTAAGTATGTTGTATGGTAAATGTTGAGATTACTCAGTTTTATACCATTCTATAGGTAGATAACGGCAACACTCGGCATCTTGTGTACTATATAAGTTCGGTAATAAGTAGAGAGGACAAAAGCGAGCGAAATCATACCTGTTTTGCGACGACTAGACAGACACGTGTTTTGTCGACTCTCGGGGTAACCAGTAGGCAACACGAACCCTTTCTTATGAGAAGAATAAACACGAGTCTATCTAGTCGTTGCAAAAAAAGAATAATTTCACCTGCTTTTCTCATCTCTTCTAATGTGTAATAGTCGGCTGGAGTGGTTGAGGAATACTTGGACACTGGTATGTGCTAGTCCCTGCAGAAAGGTATGATTTCAATCGTTTTTGTCCTGTCTAAGTACATAGATGCGAATTATGTGCGGGTTATTTTTAAATGTATTGAGTCAGACATATAAATAACGATGTGTCGAACGTACGGAAACGTAGAATGTTACCATTTGCCGAAGCAATTAATAAATTTATCTGTAGTAACAGTCACGATATGACTGTGCAAGTTTGTTTGTTAAGTTTGTGAAGGGAATTTGATCTGTTGACAGGGGTAAGATTTGAAATGGTTTTGTACTAAGTTTGGACGGCTATTAAACAACTTTACTGTATTGTTCCACCATATATAGACCCTCAATCTATGTATTACAAAGGTCCTCCCCTTTATGTATCCCAAAGGTCTCCCCCAAATACTCGTTTTTTAAGTTAACACATAACCGGCCATAAATTGAATTTTTATCTCTATAATTTTTATTACCCTGTTCTGCATCCATAAAATCTTGAAGATTCTACAATGTTTATGTTACGATGAATGAAAAGGATTACTAAACAATTTGCTTTTTTACAAGTAGAATTGCAGTGCTAGAGTATGTTTTCTTTTATTCGAAATTTTAATAGCAACCATCTTAAAAATGTCATGATCGATACGAAAATACTAGGCATTTCTTTACTTATAAACGCAATTATGTCTTTTATCAGTTTATTATCCATGCGATCCTGGGACTGAAATCTATAAAATACAAACACCTAAGACGTCAACGCAAAATTAACAAGACCGTATTCTTACAGAATATTGACTGAGCGTAAGAGATGACCTATTGAAAAAATATAGCGGAAAGCTTTTTTTCAGCAATTTGAATTTGGAAACTTTGAAATAAATTACTTGTGAGATGTAACACTTAACAGAAAAAGAACTATGAATCCTTTACATTATTATTAAGTTATACATATATATGTATATAATTTTTCACTGTTAGCTCCTATTAAAACCTGCAATACACTTTATACGTACATAGAAAGTTTACCGCAAAACACAATGAATACTCTCTGCTTACAGCGCTTATTAAAAATTAGTTAATAATGTACCAATCGTAATTAAATGTAAAAGCAAATAAACTAGATTTAAACTATGCAAAGTGTACATGAATAAGGTCTACAATCTCTTACAGCACTGTGAGAAGTCGGTTACCTCTATACTACATGTGAGTTAGCAAGTAAAAGCATTACTTATCATCTTATCAATAAAACCAAATAAAAGTAGCATCGACTAAAATAGAGGTTTCTCCATAATTTTCACTGCAATTATTGAATATCTAGCCACCCGTCCATGCTTTCTTTTTCCAGTCCAACCAAATGTATGCAGGTCTTTACTATTCCCTCTTAGCAATAACATTACCAGCAACTGTTTCAAAGTCGGATCTTGTCTACTTCATTACTATTGGCAGTAAATAGTATCGTTCTAACGGTAAAAGTAAATAATAAAAATTTTAAGATAATCCTTTACAAAGAAATGCAAGATATGAATTTTTCTTGTGTAATCACTGTAAGTAAACTATCCCTGTTCTCTTTGTAAGTCAGTGACGGCATCACATCTAAATATATGTTGTGTGTGTCGAATCTGTATGTGATGTGTCTCGGACGACTCGAGATATGAATTTTTCTGTGTTACGTGGGTGAAATGGTGTCTAAATATGTGTCGTATCTGCAGAATCTGTTCTGGACGACCAGAGATATGAATTTCTCTGTATAATTGTTGTAGATAAACTACTTATGTAGCCCTCTATGGGCACATTAACGTCACTGGTTACCATATTTGTGTTTACTTGGCGTCAGAAGCGAAAACTAAAGATGTAGGAACCATAGTCTGCTTTTAAATTACACTAGCTTGGTTTTTTAATTTATCGACACATGCGTGCTGGCATGTTTTGGTAAAGCTGTATATCTTTCACATTTTTTTAAATTCTCACTTTACTTAAATTACATACCTCACCGTAATTTCTTTGAGGGACAACTTTGAATACCATGACTAGGTACACTCACGTTTGCCTGGCCGGAAACATTGATAATTCAGTGATTTAATGTACTTAATTATAATTATTCATATGATTGTACAAACGAATATCTTTATTGCTTAAAACAGTGTCCACGTAGAATTCTCTGTTGTTTTCGTGTTGTAAATTTTCAGATGAAAACGACAGATTTATCTTGCATTCAAATATTACAAGAGATAAGCAACAACAGAAATAAACAAGAAATGTTAGACAGAAATAAAGACATTGTTAAATCGTAATAAAACCACACATATGAATGAAAAAACACGCACCAAAAGTCAAACATCAAGCATCACTAACAGAATAATGGGCATGCATCTGATCATTGAACGATAATTTTCAAACCGGAGCAACTATTAATAAACGGTTAGAAATTAATTTGGAAACTTCCAAGAGTGCCGAACACTAGATTTGTAACGGCATTTCCGTAACGATTTAACTGATTCGAATTCGTTGCAGAAATAAAGCGCCATATACTTCATGCATAATTTTTATGTTCACAGTTCTCAACAGAATTATGTGTCCTATAAAACGGTCGTGCATGTATTTGCTTTAAAACAGCCGCAGATTATCAGTTCAATCGGTGGGAAATAGAAATTATTATTATTTTGCAAATACTGGTAGCAAATTGGCATCATTAAGTGTTTGACAATTATATTTTCAAAATAAAAATCATATTTTGCAGGGGACATTTTTCTGTTAAAAATTGTTTCAAATGTACGAAGGGCTATTTTTTTGTCGATATTATTAAGAGTGTCAAATTGTTCATTAATGTGTGATAGAAATAAGATGTTGAGCTTTTTGAAAATAAAACGAATCAAAAAAAATTAAATGTTAAGCTAATGCGTAAGAACAAAAATTAAAAAACATGGCAAAAGCATATTCCCATAAGCTAAAAGTTTGTGTTATCATCCAGTTAAACTCGAGAATCACTGATTTGATTTCTTAATAATATTTTAAATGATAAGAAATTGCCTTCAACCAAGATCCCCATCGTGTAATAGTCGACTGGAGTGGTTGGGGAATACTTGGACACTGCTATGTGCTATGTATCATAAAAAATGATAGATGTAATAGAAAAATTCGGGGGTGTTATAAACAAAGATTTTGATTTTACTAGATTAAGACAAATTTGTGATTAGAGAGGACAAAGGCGGATGAAATTATTACTTTTTTGCAGAAAGTAGACAGACTCGTGCTTTGCCGACTCTCGGGGACAAAACACGCGCCTATCTAGTCGCCGCAAAAAAGAAATAATTCCACCTACCTTTATCATCTCTATTTCTTATCATGCACCTAGATGCCTTATCTATTTATAAAGGTTATATCAGTCATGCTTGTCTGACATCAGTGGATGTTGAACGGTCTTCTTCAAAATATAAAAAACATTAAACGTACTTGAATTTGCAAAGTTTTTATACAAGTTGCATCTAATGCTCGAATAACTAGAGTAATACCAACTCTAGTAAAAAAAGTTTAGATTTACATTGCTTATGCGAGACATTTTTCTGTGTTTCAATTGCTTGATTATATCGAATCATCATAAATAAGTATTATTCGTATACTGAAACTGAGACTTGATTAATATTTCAGCACCACTACAAAGAATAGTTCTGACCTGCTCTATACAAAAAAGGCAAACATTTTTAGAGTTCGAAGCTATTAATTTGTTAATTATCATCAAGCTTGGAGTAGCTTATTCCCAATTCTAAAATTACACAGCATCTTCTAAACAAACGCATATGAGATAAAATAGATTCTGCACAAGTAAATAAGCCGTGATCTTGAAAAGTATCACTTGAAAGTCAATAACGGTCAATAACTAAACAGTAACGTACTTAAGTACATCATTAGCGGTGGAACTGCGGTTCGATTCGAAGGGTGGGATGTAATGCAAATGGCGACACAGCTTGCGGTAGACATAGCCGTTTCAGATAAACAGATATCGTGACTGCGGAGTGACAAAATGATGTATGCGGGTCATGGTAAAGTCCCGTGCACGTACTTTTACATAGGTTTATGGAGACGATTGTGGATTTTAGATCACGAATTTGACGTTCGTTGTGTTTTTATAGACGAGTTCAAGAGGTCCCAATTAGGGCAGATCTTAAATAATTATAGTGAAAATATGGAAATTTGCGTATCACGTTCTGTCAGTTTATATACTTTCCTCACATGCCGTCTCGTCTTTTACCACACGTACGGTAGCGAAATTTTGCAAGCTGTGCACTACTTTTACGATAAATACAATGGGTGAATAGAAATTATCATTTAAATCTCTAAAGCAACTGTGCTTATTTGTTAATTATCCGGGAATAACAAGAAATTATAACTAATTACATTTAAAGTTCATAATATAAGCATATAAAATATTTAATATTGAAATATTTAACTAAGTTTATACAATTAAGAACATTAATGTTACCTTTGTTTAATACAACTTCAGTTTGAAGATTTGGCTACCCGCATTACCTGGTGCTACATTACTAACCTTTATTATGCAGACGGTAGTAAAAGTAATATCAAAGGTTAGTTTGAAACGAAACGAAATCAGTCTATCGTTTTTTTATAGTTATAAGTTATAACTCTATTAACAAAATAAAAAATATTGGTACAAAAATAGAAAACAAAGTATCAAGGAGTGAGTTTTACAGGTTCAGTTATGAGCAATATTAGGAGTAAAATGCAAACCCCTTTTAGATCCGTAACAATTAAATGTAGCCATAAGCAAAATAATGAAGATCCTTCTGAAACAAGGGATGACATCAAAGATTCAAGAACGGATTTATGATGTGAGTTATGAAAAGTTTTTAAAACAAACAAAGAATGGCAGCACCGATTTAAATGATTATCCTATAAGAACCGAAAGAATAATTTTGTGCTGTTTTGTTCTTCATATGTTGGATTTAATGGATATTAATTTTTGTAGTAGTACCTTTTAATTTGGTGAAAGTACATTTTTTCGGGAACGTTTCTTTTGTTAATCTGCAATTGAACGATAAAAAGTAATACTATGACTAGATTTATCATTTTTAGTAGATTTTTGTTTGTAACTATATCGATTTAAACATACAGGCAAAAACAAACGTTTAGTAGACATAAAAATGTTGAGTAAGATCCTTGTTAATTTTAATAAGGAAAATTTAAGTCACGACATTGGGCATACTTGTTGAAGCTTTCCAGCGAAATTCAAAGACGAGGAAATATGACTTCAAGAAATATCTAGGGGAAAAGCTCATTTAATACTAGTAACAAGATTATTCACAGAATGTTTCAATAGTTTCCCATATTTGCAGATATCTACACCTCAAAAACGAGCGGTTGAGCTGCTATAAAATTACTACTGTTTCTACACTGTTAGTCTATAAACCCACAAAGTGTCATGTTAATCGACGAGTATGATTAGTGGTGTTTCCTTGTACGGTTACAGTTAGAGTGGCTCCGTATTTGGTAGTGTAGTACTCTATCGTGTAAACCCGATAGCAGTCTAGTATGTCAACATTGCGTCCAGCTACGATAGTGCTTCAGAATGAATCGTTGTCTAGTATACAAATTTCGGGAAAACGGAAATTGATTTGCATAGAACACATATTTATTTGTTTTTATTTAGGCACAACACTAAAGTATTGTAGAGTTTCTTCCAGTGTTATCTATCACGGAAACTATGTTGCAGTTTCAAGCGAACTGCTAATCTTCGTTTTTTTTTAACATCTCTAAGATGAGGCAGCAAACTCATTAAAAGGTACTAATCTTCGTCTTCGTGGGTAGTTGCTTTCTATGCAGTTAACTTTCTCGATTTGTTTCAATTTTTTTCCAGCAGCAGTAACTGAGTAATTGCATTGTCCTTTTCTGTATTTTTTTCTCACCTCACCTTTAAATTATAATCTATTTTACAGGGGGATGCGTTAGCTGGAGGGACTTTATTTGCTGTTTTATTTTCAGAATCTAATGTTATTTTTGTTGACGTTTCTTCGATATCAGAACGTAAATGTTTTGTTTTCGGTTAATGTCTAAATGAAGTCCTCATTTATATCTGCCATCGCAGTATCCAGATGGTGGAATATTTTTCGTTCAAAAGTTAAGCTGCTGGTAATGCTCTTACAAATGTCGGTTGGAGTGTTGTTTGCTTTGTCATTTTAAGGAAATCCTTGCGAAAACGGTTCCGTAAACTCTGCAACTTTGTTTTTAAAGAATGGCATCCAAAACAATAAAACATACATACGCATATCCAGGTGTCGGAATATGCTGTAGATTATAGCATCTAATCATAGCTGTTTCCTGGTTTCTTTCAATGGGATAACCTTCAGACTTTTCAGGCTTTCTCATTAAAAATTTAACACATTATTATAGCTAAAAAAGTTTTTGAGATTTGCGATGCAATTTGGAATAAATTTGTGAAACAACAGGTTTATGCCAAACATGTTGCAGATGATTTTGAAATGCTAGGTAAGTTTCCTAATTGTATAGGAACTATTAACGATAAACACATCTGTAGAGTACCCATCTGAGTGAAATGCGATGCTTAGTTGAATACGAGTTTGGAATACTTCTTGTGAAGTGGAGATGCCTAAAGACGGAGTCACAAATTAATCCAAAAGATGTTGATAGCGTAATAACAACTGTTTGTTCATTACAAAATATAATAAGGTTAACTAATAAAATATAGATTTACTTGATGTTGATCACATCTTAGTCCGGGCATTGTATCCCATAAATATATCAATTTATATATTATAATGATATCAATTTATTCAAATCAACTCGGTAGTTAAAATATTAAAGATTCACTGTACTGGCGAATTGGGCCAAAAAAATCAAACTCTTGGTCGGTGAAAGTTGGCCACGTACGGTTACTGTGTACTTAACAAGGGTTTGTTTCTTTGACCGTGACCAGCCGTATATGGCAGAGCAAAAATACTGGCGAGTATTTTTGCTCTGCTCTGCTCTATACGGGAGCACTTAGCCGCAGACTAAGTCATATTAGCAGTACTTGTACGTATCCTTTTGTAACTAATAATACAAATACAAATGTATACAAATGGAAATACTTTACAAAGTATTCTAAATGATGAATTGAAGTTTTGTATAAATATTTTTAATTCTGTCAACAGTCGCGTGGGATTACCACCATAAATATAAATTCTTCATCCGAATACGGGCATATATACATATGTGCATGCAGCTCCGGTTCGTCTTTTAAAGCCCATAGTTCTCTTAAATGATTTAATTTCATGTCTTTACGGTTGTTAGGGGCAGGTAGGTGTGAACATGATAAATTAACACCTGATGGCAGGCAGCTCACGGACACGCATCATTGTCTGTTTATATGGAAATCAGAATGTTATAAAGAGAAATTGCGTTGTTGTTGTTATACATTTTTCCTGTATTTCAAGGCGTGTCATTATAGTGTATTATTAATTATCGTATTTGAGTATAACGACATCGTTTCCTTGTGCGCACGTACGAGGAGCTGGAATGTGATATTTATAGTATGTAGTGTATGGACATACATATATAAAACTGATCCACGAAATGTAGAAGCTGTCATAAAAAAATTGTAATTATTTTTTAAAGGGTCACTGAGCATTGTAAAACTATTTTTTATTGTCGTGTAATTGCTTTAGGATCGTGTTATAAAAAAGCTTATGATGTCTTAGCTAACATAGTAATATTTTAGTGCAATGCGACTAACAGTTTTTAATTTATATAGCTTAAGGAAATATTTTTCTTAATGCATGTAGTTAGGGAACTACATGCATGTAGTTCCGTAACTTAATACATTAAGAAATCTAAGCTACGAAGTTTTAGGTGGTCAGCATGCGCTCGAAGGAATAACAACTCTTCAGCTAGAGGATAACAGACAATGAAAATAAATCGAATCAAAGAATTTGATGAAATTTAATATAGAGTAGTTCGCACTAAAGTCGCATATAGCCGTTAATTTGTATTTTCAAAGATTTTGTTAATCGTAAGAATTATTCCGGTAATATAATTGCATAAGTGCTGAAAGGTACTTGTTAATACTTTTGTAAAAATACAAAAATCGAATATCAAGTTAAACATTAGATTTTTGTATTTGACAATATATCTATGCAAATTAAACCTGAGATGGATTCTATATAATCATTTACGAGAGTGAAATTTTGAAGAAGGCGAAGACTGCTCTTTCAGCGAAGATAGTGATGATGGAATAGTCATTGAGTTGTCTTAATCAATCTTCCTCAAAAAGGAAAAACAATAACGGGGACATACGCGTCATTGCTTAACAAGTTGACAGCAGAAATTTCGGGAAAACGGTTGCGTCTCACACTTTAGTAATGGCAAAAATTAATAAAGTAGGTTCTAAGGATCAGCCATGTTTTTCTGTTCTCTAGGTTCAAAGTTTTGCTGGAGGAAAACTCCCAGTTTGCAGATCCAGATGCCAGCTACAATTAAAGAAATGGGAGCATCGTATACAGACCTACAAGGAGAATACGTTCAGCAATAAAACTGAATTTGACAGAAAAAGACCATTTGGCCATTAATTAAAGTAATTAATAATGAATCTTTTAGGGTAAATAAAATATATTTTAGCTATATGCCTTGCCACATCATTTAAAAAGCTGAAATTAGCCTTGTAACAACTTTATTGTAATTAGCATCTTATTTCGAATAAGAATGTATATGCACCAATGTTATTTCCATTTGTTGCAATTTTCTGAGTTTCTTCTTAGTTTCTTTTTGTTGCGAATAATTCTTACGTGCATGTTTGACTGCATGGAATTCTCTTTCATCCTTCCTCTTGCTAGCCTTGGTGTCAATCAGAGAAAAGGATTATTAACCTTATTAAATTGGTGAGTACGTTCTAATTACATTTCCGAATGTGCTTTAATTAAATCTATATTGCACTAATATCTTAGTATTTAATTATCTAATTTGAATTTTAAAACCGTTTTTGCCTAAACTTACATTCTACCGTGCCGCTTTTTTTAACTATTTTTCTTTAATGTTGCAATTTAATGTTAATTTATAACGTTAAATAATTATTTTACAATTAAGATTTTTGTAATGTAAATTATTTTACTAACTACTCGAGTTTGTTATTCCTTTTTTCTTCTCTGGCTTCGCTATTCATTTTCTCTTTTTTGTTTTATTTCTCTCACTAATTCAGCCTAATAGTTTCCTTTTTACTAGTTATTTTTGTAAATTCAGATATTTGTAAAAGAACCAAGATTCATTACGCAGCAGGCGGCAGTGATTCAAAGTAGCCAGGAAAAATTATAAAAGACTAACATATTCATAACATAATAAATTTTTTGATTAAATTGATGTTAATGGCAAGTTTTATCTCCCCAAAAAATTAAAAGAAGGTGCAACAAAGTTTCTTTTGTAGTTGTAGTTGTTTTTAAATAACAAAACTTCTGGCGCCCTGCACAAAATTTATTTAATGAAGAACTTTGATGGACCTCTGCCAGACCATACCCTGAACGCTGGTCTAGCTGGAGGTACAAGGTGTACTAGTTTAGTTATGAGCTCATGGATACCGCTCAACTTATATTTCCCAAAATTTCAAAGTACTGTAAATTTATACAACTGCAGCCTTCAAAAATATCAGATTTTTAAAGGCACAGGCACAAAGAAATTTTAGGCACACATCGCAACAGTATGTACTGTATTTGGAATGTTGATAACCTAGAAAGGTTTCAATAAAGGTTATATTTCAGTTACATTTATTAGTTCCTGCAAATATCGTAGACTACATTGCATATTAATGTTCGTTGCGTATGTTTGCAAATATAAATGTTCTACAACCATCGCAGACGTCAGCCTGTTTTAATGGAAACAAACTAAGCAGCTAATATTTAGCGCAATACGCGGAAACGTATTTGCTGCAATCAAGGTGTCTCCGATTTCTAGATAACTAATAAATTCACCCGTTGATGCTGCCACATATCGAGTGGATGTTAAGTTTATATGGCGTTTTTCTATGTTATCACGTTTTCTTGCATAAAGTTTACACCAGCTTGATATTCAACATATTTGCATAACATTGTATATTTTTATGGTAACGTAGAAGAGAACGAAGGTATGCCATAAAATAAAATATTTAACGAGCATACGTTATTTGTCTTGACAGGGAAATACCTGTGTCAATATTTCTAATATTGGCAACATGTTGTTGAAATATTAATGAAATAAATATTTTACATATCTTTCTCGCGACTAATAGTCTTCTAGTATGCATATGAGAGTACATAGTTGTAAATTCTTATATAATGTGAAATTCTTTCTCTTCATTTTAGTTTTACTTCGCATTGCATGTCAATCTATAAAATAAATACAATACTTACGATTATGCTTAAGTTTCCTTCCTCGTCTTATCGACTGCCTGAAGCCTCCGAGATCCTGTGTTTTCAACAAATATTTAAATGCATTTTATCATATGGAAAGGTTATATATGATGAGAAATTAGTATTTATGGAGCATATTGTATCATTGCGCATCAATGAAGATAGTATCCTGCTTTCATTATTGTTAGCAATCTTATTATTTTGCTTTCGTTTATATTTATTATAAAAATTATCGCAGTTTTTCTTTTTTACTTTAAGGAGTATTGACGTTACAATGGCGACACTGAAACGCAAGACGATGACATTAGCAGCATGTGAAATTACGTTTACCTAAATTTTGCTGCAGCAACAACTGGCAGGGTTATGCCGTTCTTACTTCTTTTTCGAGTTCTGCAAAGGCTCGCGTAGTCTAGGTAAAAGTGACTTTATTGGTAGTAAATAGAAAATATGTAACAATAATAGCGGGTACGTTATACCCGTTTCTCCTCACTTTTTTCGAAATAGCAAATAGCGAAAGTAGATGTCCAGAAATGGCCGGTGAAAATGTACAACTATGTCTTGTAGAATAGTTAATATCTTCGACAGCTTTCTAACTCTTTGCTGCTAAAGCACGGCGGAGTAACTAGTAAGGTTTTATTATTTTCTAATGTTTTTAGCTTTATACGTACAAATTTGTTATAACGTGAAATTTTCTACGTAAAAGCGACTTTATTTTTGATAAATAAAAAAAGGAAATTCTAACAAAAACAGAGGGATCCAGAATACCTGGTTTTCCTATTATTCCGGGTGTTCACTTGAATATCCACCCCAAATTTCTGAAGATCTGGAAATTTACAAAAAATTTCCCGAAATACGTAGGAAATATTATTGAGGGAGACAACTTCTTATGCAAAAATTGCCACTTCTTCAAAAATCTTAAATGGAATGGAGTATCGAGTAATACCTCATTTTAATCGCCTTTTGAAACGGAACATTTTCGCGTTTAGTATTTTGAAATTGATCGATTAATTTTCGAGATATTTAAGAAAATATTTTGGTTTAGGTTGGTTTATTTTATGTTTCTAACTGGACAATCAATTTTAGCACCATCAGAACAAAAACCAATATTAAAAACCTTTATGAATTCTTCAAAAGCAAAGAAAATAAATAACCTTATGGTTGTTTAAGTGTTAAGTTATGCTTAATGCAGAACATTTGTGATCCTGTTTGCAGTTATTTAGTAAATAAAAATACATGTTTTAGGTACGTTTTTATGCCGATTTTATATTCGTTGATTAATTTTCTTACAGCGCATTAAAGATCAAAAAATCAATGAGCTCGGTGGACTGCCGCAATATTTAACGAAAAGCATCCGAATATCACATCTCATAGATATGTTCACAACCTTATTGACCAATTTATATAGACTGCATCTGTTGCAAATGTAAGATATAAGCAGTCAAGAGCCTTCAATGAAGCCGCCCAAGTGAAAGTATTGGGTCAATTCCGTACAAATTCTAATACCTCATTAGTCTCATTACGTCAGAGTTGTGCTCATGAAGTTACAAAACTTCATAAATACTATTTTTAAAATTACAAGTACGTCAGGAGTTAATTGTGTTGCATTGAGATGTTGTAAAATCTCTTAATTTTATCTATATTACTTCCAGTCCTCATTTTACGCAGTGAAACAAAAAGAATAACGACATTCATACGTAATTGTTGGCGTATAAAACCGCTCGTTTGAGAGAAATTTGTGGAATTGCTTGTCTATTCTTCCAAAATAAATGATATTGTTAATCCGTTAAATCCGTTACCATCAGTAATCACAGAAGAAGAAAAGAAAGGTGGATAAACAAGCGCCACGCAGAAAAAGTTGTATCTGGTCAAAATTGTATGAAACTACAAGAAGTTACAGAACAGAAACTAAGTGACCCTGTTGTGTAAACAAATGAAGTAGAAGTAGAAGTAGGTGTAAAAGACGAGGTTATCGAAAGTAGTAATCGTAAATCAGGATATACTATACAAAAGTGAAAATGGTTTTCATTTTGAAAAAGAGGGATGTACTATTACCTTAATATTCTATAAAAGAAGTCAATGAATGCAAAATTGGCACGAAAACGTTACTAAAACGTGCATTTTTATTTACAAAATATCTGCAAACAGGACGACAAACGTTCTACATTAAATATAACTTAACACTTAAATAATCATAAGGTTATTTACTTTTCTTGTTTTTGAGAAACAAATACGCTGCTTCCTTAATCGGAGCAAATTTGGTGATAGCTTTTTGTTTTGCTTGTTTAGTCTTGATATCGAAACGAAAACAATTCAAAAGGAACCGATTTTTCATCATTCGACATTCCAATTACACTACTCTCCTGATTTATTTCTACATTATTACTCTATTTCTCATCTGTTTCATCATTATGCTCGGACGGACATGCTCATTTTCTTCAATTTTAACTGCCACACTCTCATCACTTTGATATAAACTTGGAGTAAAGAAGCGGAACGAAACCGGATTCGCGAAGGTAACAGATGCTATATGCTTTATTACAAGTAGAGAGGACAAAATCGGGTGAAATCATATCTTTTTTGCAGCGACTAAACAGACTTGTGTCTATTCGTCTCATAAGAAACGGTTCGCGTTGCTTACTGGTTTCCCCGAGAGTTAACAAAAAACGAGTCTGTCTAGTCGCTGCAAAACATGTATAATTTCACTCGCTTTTGTCCTCTCTAATTATAACTTCTGTTTATGTCGAATTTTTACGTACCGCAGATCACAGACCTCAGAAAAATACGTATTCGTATAAACGTGAACGGTACTATATCGGTCGCCACTCCCACTGTGCCATTGTAGGGTTAGCTGCAATTCAATACAATTTAAAACTTGAGACTATGCACAGAGAATAAATACAATCTGGTAAGTATATGAACAGAAGAGGTACTTCTAGTTTTCTCTTATTATTTTGTACAGCAGGGAAAGTATGCATACGGTAGTTGGTTGATATTTGAACAAAGTTTACATTTACAAGTATTTGAAGAAGAAAATTGAAGAAAAAAGAGGTTTGTCGTTGAAAGAACTGTGAAACTAGATCTGAAAAAATGAAACTGAAATTCTCAATATTCCTACGAAAATTAATGGAGCCTTGTTAATACAACACATTTCAATAAACGATCCTTTAAATTACATTTAAGTCACATTCAATACGAAGAATCTTAACATTATCAAAATTAAATTTATGATTGCATATGTTACAACGAGTGCTTCAAACTGTAGTAGATGATAATAATATTCGCGAGTCGTTAGCAAATGTTCAATGAAATGCGAGAAATCTTATTATAATTTGTATGAGCAATGGTGTTCACTGTCAATAGATGTGAAATTGCTTGCAGTGTACTTTTAATGGTTATCTTTAGAGAAACAAAAGTTTCCAGTACTCCGTCATAGCGCTTTACGAATTTGGGCAAAAAGCTTATCCGCATAGTTTCATATTTAATTTACTACACATTTAGGTACAGGGAAATGTTTGTAAAAAATTTGTTAGTTTATCAGATTGCAGAAAAATATACAGGGTAAAAAATTAAAACAGCATGGATCAAACATTCAAACAAAATCGATGTCCATTTTGGAGATTTCAGTTGATTTAAACAAAATTTTCGGTGTATTGCCTGAAGCTTTAAGAAATACTCAGTCGAATAAAATTTGAATTGATACTCTATTGCGTGTCGGGCGTTTAGAAAATGTTTTAGAACATTTTGCAAAAATCTCGAAGTAGGTCAATTACCTAAAAAACTGAGGTAGGTATAGAGGATATTGATGAAAGTTGACATGAATTGAAGAAAAGCATCTAACATCAGAATAATGTACAGAAAGAGCAATTTAAATGTTTGTATCGTGTGCAGTGGAAATTAAATATATTTTATTCTTGGATGTATTCTTGTAGGGCAGCAATTGTCTTCGAAAATTTTTTGTTTGAAAGCCCTAAAAAAACCTGGTAGATTACTTAGAAAGAGAATTATCGCCTATCGGCGCACTAGGTGGACATGCTGGATTTACCTAGATGTTGTGCCGCAGAATTAATGCAAGAAATTTCGGCATGTAAAGGCAAGCTTATAACTTGGGAACAATAATAATAATCTAAGATATCGAAGATGTTTTGCCATATAGGACAATTGTTTCCAGCTATCTTGCGCTTTATATTTCTAATTTTAACTTCCTGTGGTGTTTAACTACGAAGACTTCACGAAGACAAAATACAAATTACAAATACAATAACAGGTTCAAAAACAATTTTGTTAGGAGTACCTTTTCGATAGATCATTATACCAAATTATGTCAACCTTAAGAACGTATCCAGTAAATTACACTCCGCCAAAAAAGTATCGCATAAACTAAAAAAGGGCATTTATAAACCAAGATACTTTTATACATTCACAAAAAGTTTGCCCCGTGTATGTAAACTATAAAAACACTAACAAAATCATGGAGCATAGCTTTTTTACTTTTTTTTTTCTAAATGAACACATTTAGAAAAATGCATATGTGTAAGGTTTGTTCAGTTGTTTATTGAAGGTCTTCCTATACGGACAAATTTTAAAGTGCGAAGTCAGAGTTCTGTACCAACGCTTTTAAAACTAAAATGAGCAATTTAACTTCAGAACAAGTGGCTGCTATAGTTGCTTTAATCGAAGATGGACGATCTCAAGCATACGTTGCTAATTTGACGAACATCAATCAGTCAAGTGTTTCTGGAGCCCTAGCCAGATATAGGGAAACAGGCAATTACAGTAGAAGACCTGTACCAGGTCGTCCAAGATGTTCTACTCGCCAAGATGACCGCTATTTACTACTACAAGCATTACGTCGAAGACATGTAACTGCGAGACAATTGCAGAACGACTTGGATAGAGTCAGAAATACTCGTGTGAGTACTCAAATTATTCGGAATAGGTTACAACAGAGTGGATTAAGAGCTAGAGTAGCTGTAACAGCCCCTCGTCTCACTAGGAACCACCGAGTGGCTCGCTTAAGGTTTGCCAGAGAACATGTAAATTGGAACATTTAATGACTGGGCCAATATACTCTTCACAGATGAGTCAAGATTTGGTCTTTACACCTCAGATAGGCGTATCTCAGTGTACAGACGAGAGGGTGAGCGCTATTCGCAGTGTAATATCAGACCTAGACCTAATTTCGCTGGTGGCTCTATTATGGTTTGGGGAGGCATCTGTTTAACAGGTCGTACAGAGTTAGTACCAGTAGACAGAAGTACACTGACTGCCCACAGGTATATAACGGACATTTTGGAAGAACATGTAGTACCATATGCGCCAATTATAGGAAACGAATTCATGTTAATGCACGATAATGCACGACCGCATGTTGCAATAATCGTCCAGGAATACCTTAACGATGTTGGTATTCCAGTTTTAGATTGGCCTGCGGTAAGTCCGGACATGAACCCTATGGAGCACGTGTGGGACCTCCTTCACAGACGGATACGAACCCAAAATGTTGCCTCAGCCGACCTGCATGGACTAGAAAATGCTCTCCGTGACGAGTGGGAGAATTTAGATCAGGCTTATATACGGAGGTTAATCGAATCTCTGCCAAACCGTATGCGAGCGGTCATAAGAGCCAGAGGTGGCAATACTCAGTATTAAAAGCTACTGTTATGACATTTTTCTTTCCAAAATTATAATTTCTTGTTTTAATAAAAATCTCAAGTATGAGTTCTTGTTTTTATTTGGCCTGTATTTTATTTAAACAATCATAGAAATTATATCTTAGAGCGCATTAAAGTACATTTACAACTTTATGCTACAAACAAAGATTATGTGATACTTTTATGACTCAAAACTAAATTATGCGATACTTTTTTGGCGGAGTGTAGTTAATCCCCCAATAATGATCAAAATAATCATGGTTAACGCTATTTACCTGCATACATTGAGTGTGGTTAAGAAACAGCAATACTCTGTTTCATCAACTCATATAATCCTACTTTTGATGCTCTGTTTCTACTGAGGGTTTTATACATTCTATGGGACACGAAAACACCCTGCAAGATATTCTTTTGATCCCTACCTCTCAAATTTTAAGTAATTTGAGACGCTAAATAGGAATATCAAAATTCCATTTGGTATAAAATAATTTCTGACAAAATTAAATATGATCAAATAACGGTAAATCGCCAAGATGCCAGAAAACACACATGCACATTTTAAAGCTGCAGATAGGCAGCGATGACACAGAATCCTGACGTCAGACCACCAACCCCAGCATGTATTACAGTCTGGAATATTTAAATAAAATATTTGGTTCCAATTTTAATTATACTAGATCACTTCAAAGAATGAAGGGTGTATACATATTAACTAAAAGAAATAGTTAAATAGAAGAAAGAGTCTACCAGGCGAGGACGAAGAGGTATTATCGGAATTATCGGAATTTTGTTAAACCCTTATGATGACTCTTAGTATTAGGCAACTATTAGTCTACTTACACATTTTCGTGTTAAGATTTCCACGTTAGAATTAAATATTAACACAGAAATTTAGATTACAAATGAACTTTTCGTAAATACCACAAAAGTAAGTAATCTACATAAGATTCATCGGTTTCGTTGTAGGTGTCGTACTGTTCTTATTCCTTCAGAACTTGGTAAAGTAACTAATGACTTTAATGTGCTAACATTTCTCTTTTCGATTTAATATACAGTAAAGGAAATGTCTCGCCCTCATGTTGCCGATTTATTAGCGATGCTAATGAACGTCTTGTAAGTTTCTTACGTTCTGTGTTGCACACTGATGGACTTGACAGTATAATATGGAAAATACGGGTTGGGTCACAACTACTGGGCACATTCTGTATTCACTTATTCGTGCTTTTTCGCGTTTCACGGACGTATTAATACGCCCGCGAATTGTGAAACCAAATCGTAACGTTGCTTTTAAAAATAATTTTGATTAATATGCTTGTATGTTAAGAACGCATGCATTGAAAAACATGTATGCATGTAAATGTACATACATATGTATTTGCTTGACACACTAACTGAACAGACCAGTGTTTAATTAGACTGCGTCTTATATGGTGTTCTAAAATATATGTAGTTTACATTTTTATTGTTTAACTGTGTAAGATACATTTATCATTTACCAATAATTAATGACTATGAAATAGTAATGCCATTAGTAGAATAGGAATGGATCGATATGGTATTCATTAGTATAATTTCGACCGTATAACTAACTCAGTGTTCTATATCTAGTTGTTTTCGAATATATATATTTTTTTACATCCTTTGGTACACATGGTACCAAAATTTCTAACCATATTTTTTACATGGTTAAAACATTTCAATGGTGTAATTTTATAAATAATAATAATAACAATAATAATAAATAAATAAATTATATAAATAAAAAAAAACAATATAATAATACAATTAACAATTAACTGTGACATGAGGTTCACGGCGCCATAAGAAAAGAACGTAAGGAATGAATGCATAAATACTTGAATTTAGAACAACCTACAAATTAGAAGATTTGATTAACCATTGACGACTTCCGGCAAAAATAGTGGAAGAGACCAAAAATAGTGGACGAAGATGAAGAACCATTACTGAAAAATATACCTACAAAAAGACAAATTTACATATAAAGGTAAAATACTTTCACACGTACATACCAGTAGACCAACATTTCCGTAAGCTACACACGACATCCTTTTGTGCCGATCGTGCCAAATCGAGAGCGTCTTTTTTTTAATACATGTTAAAAGCAAAATACGTTAACCCAAGTAGTGCGGGGTAGGCTTACCTGCAGTGACATACATTGATAAGAGTCAGCACTGTTAGAGAATTCACCTGTTAAACAATGTTTTTACATTTGCAGCTTACGAAACCGATGGTCTATCGCAATTCTTGTGCGTAGAATAAGCATTTTACCTTTACAAACTACACTACATGTTCAGTAATGATAGCAAAGACTGTGGCGGAGTATGATAAACAACACATAAGTATCGGCAACTTTCGCACCATCATCATTTGGTCACCGGTTAATTATGAGGACCATTCGTGTCCTCGAAGCGGCCGTTCCGGAGTAATATATTACTATATAATAAATTAAAGTGTGGCACGGAGGTTGCCGATACTCCCATATAAACTCCGGAATGAATAGTCTGCAGTTAGTACTGCGTCTAGCAACAGCCATACCGCACAAGAATATGGATGAGTCGGAAGAAGCTACGATAACGACGCAGTTCCAAACTGGAAACCAAATATATAAGTTTGTAGCTTTTTTTTAAATCGTTCACAGAAAAGATTCAAGAAAAATAACCAAGTTTTTAAATAGCTCGTACGAAATTGATAATAATCAGTTGGAAACTGCAACTTTTTTTGTAAAAAGCTTTTGTGAAGGACCTTCTGCTGCCTGTGCACCTTCTGCCAATAATGCATAGTTGTTTCACTGTTTCCACTATTTGCAGGTTTAGATGAAGTTGGATAAAAGTTTGGTTACCAAGTACAGTAAGCCTTACCACTACGGGGCTACAATATTAATTTGCTATGGCTGGTTAACTTCGTAAATAAGCAAATTGTGTTTTTACGGATCAAATGTACTTAGTAAAGCCTTACATTGTAAGAAACTAATCAGAGAATTGTTTAATTAGTAGTTTAGAAATGTATATAGAATGAGAGTCGGTACTTACTTTGATCGAATGTATTCGAAGTAGAGATGGGGAAATTCACTTATTACTGGAGATGACAAAGGCTGTTGGAATTATTTCTTTTTGATATCTGACCGATGTCTCCGAGAGTCAACAAAACACGAATGTGTCTAGTCTCTGCAAAAAAGAAATAATTTCAGCCGCCTTTGTTCTCTCTATTCATTACTTCAATATTATGTATGTAATGGCTCGTAACTATCGGTTGGTTATATGGTCTCTCATAAAGGTAATACGTCCAAACAAACCCAATACATATTTAAACAATGAACGAATGTTCCATCTACCGTTCCGAACATATCCGATCAAAGTAGTGGGACCATAGGATCATAAGTGGAGTGCAACAAATCGATTGCTTAGCAGTAGCGTTACTGCGCTGGATCAACCGAAATGAACGTTCCCGTTATTTAGAACAAAAAACAATAAGAGAATTTATGAAACCGTAAACGTAATATTGTAAACAAGTTACCGAATATGCTTAGATGGTTGAAAATAAATCTGGAAGTAAGGCCTTCAACATCTGTTAACGCACCCCTCTATTGAGGCGTATATGTATATCTGCTTATACGCAGAAAAAGATCGTTTTACATCTAGCGATGTCATATTCACTTACTTAAAGTAGTCTTTGAATTTGAATTGTTTTGCAATTTTTGTTGTCACGTTGTCTGCTCTCTGCCTAATTGTCGTGAATATGTTTTAAATCTGCTGCACCTTGAAGATTTTGGAATTTTTAACATCCAGATGTAAAATCTAAAAAGCTAATTATGGAAAAAAAATGAGAAAAGCTCGACTATAAACTACCACCCGCCACAACCACAAAAATGGAATGATATTTTATATAGTCATATAATGTTGCAAATCACCCAAGTTCCATTAAATTTTGAATTTCCGGGCTGACTATCTTTCCTCGTTAATGCCATCAATCGAGGCTATAAAATTTTTATATGGACAAATTACTATCACCAGTAGAACCAAATAATTTTTATCTACTGTAGATAACTGACCTAGTTGCGACAATTAAAGGGAGGTACATTTAACCAATTTTTTTTAATATACATGCACTAATGACAAAGTAGGTTATTTGAAGAAACAAATATTTGTTTGCAATACTGATTTTTGATCTGTTAAATTACTTTCAAAAAGGTGATTTACTTGATTGAAATGAATTTCGCTTTTTTGGTGCTTATTGAATAGTTATTTTTATCAGTGCGCCTTCATTCATTGGATAATGTTCGTTTTTAATTATTCATTATTAGTACAAATTTCACATTTAATTGGCTTGCCAGTATGCAGTAATTCCACAAGGTTGTAACTATAAGTGCAAACTGAAGAATCAATTCGATCAACGAAGACTAGTATGAAATACACGTATCTTAATTAAAATTATTAGTGTCATAATGAAGTAAAATGTTCGCTGCCATCTTACATATGTACCACGCATATCAATATAGAGTGTCGTATTGAACTGTTGCCAAGGATGGGTTTCTTTGAAATTCTTTATTTTGTTAAGCCCAGTTCGAAGAACATTAGTATGCATAATTCTTTAGCCACCTTCTACATACCCTACATAAATTAAATTATGTAATTTCGTTTTATATATAGTAAATATGCTTCAATAGAAAGCGTGTAGTAAGCTTTATCGATTGGAACTGAAAATTCAAAAATGCCCTCTATAACAGTACGAATATGCTGGGATGCTAAGGTAATCTATGTTTTTAGTGTGAGGTGTTGTAGGAAATAAACATGTTCTGAAGTGAGTACTCAAAAGTAGTATAAAATATGGATTTAGCAGAACAAAAATATCTAAGTATTAATAGGGTAGTATTAATAATATAGGGATAGGAAGACGTAAGAGAAGATAGGGATACATAAGGGGAGATAGAAGAAGACAAGAGATTATAGCAGGAGATACAAAAAGTTAGGATACGATAAAAGAACACCGAAAAAGAAAACAGAATCGTGAAGAGAAACAGAGAAGAGAATGGTTAGAGAAGCAAACTAGAGAAACTAGAAAGAATTCGGAATAGACCTGATTGAGAAACACAGAAAATGTTGGACTCAACAAGAAAACTAAAGGAAAATAAACGAAACCACAAGTAGCTATTAGGAACAAAAATAATGAATCAAAAACAAAGGATAAAAGATATATTAGAAGTATGGTCGGTACTAATGATATAAAAACAAGTGGAACACGAAATAAATCAAACGATATTAAAAATTACGACACAAGTATTAGAAGAAGTGCTAATGAAAGTTAAAACAAAATAGATCTAGAAATGTTCAAATTCTTGGGAACGAAGGGAAAAAAATAATTATAAAAAGTCTTCATTCGGAATATGATGTGTGCCCACTATCGGTTTCAAATTATATCCAAAGACTATGGAGAACAAATTACATGAGGAAATGAGAAATAATGTCGAAGATGAGGATCGACAGAACTTTACTTCAAAGAACTGCAAAGAACTTTACTTCATTTTGTGGGCCTAAAAGCAGCTTTTAAGTTTAACGTAGCCAAATATAGAGAGTCGTTTGGGTGAAACAATTTGACCAATTGGACAATTGAAACAATGGCTTGTTGTTTCGAAATAAAGAGAGGAGTAGAACAAATCAATAGTTTCAGCGCAATAATGGACTATTAATAAAGAATATAAGATGAGAACAACAACAAATACCAATAGGATACAATAGAGCGCAACTGGTTAAAATAAATGATTTACTTCATGCTGATGATAAAGCATTGGTAGCAGATAATTATAAAAAGATGAAGAAACCGGAAACGGAAATATGGTAGAGGAAAGAAGTTTAAGCTTGAAACAAAGTAAGTGCAAAACCATGATTACAAATAATGATGATGACAAGAACAGCGATGCTGTTAGCCATATTCAAGGTTCGCAACTAGGAACAGTATCAACACACGACTATCTAGGAGGCATAATGGCGGAAGACAGAAAGATGGATACCAACCAGTTTTGCTCCACCAACATTGACGTATACAAATTAATCTTCGCCATTACAAAAGAAACATGAAGGGAAGATAGTAACGGCAGAACCTCTGAGAAAAGTATCTGAGAAAACAAAGTGAGACAGAGTACTCAATAGTGAGTAAAATGAACAGCAAATCAAGAAGCACTAACCACTAAGATTTTGAAAACATTTAATTGCTGTAATCATGTAGTAAGGATGAAACAGTGCAAGAGTTAAACAAGTACATGAAGCGAAAAATACCGATAAAAAAGAGGAACGAGAATTGAAATGAAAGAATAGAATTAGGAGAAAAGAAGGAAATTAAAGAATTGATCAAATACATGGTGGAAAGCTGAGAGAGACTGGATTTGTAGGATCAGTAGGATTTGAGAAGAAGAAGGGATAATATTCTAAAGTATTTTTATATCGCCGGGTTTATATCGCATGCAGATATAGAGAAAGTGCGTTAAACGTCAAAATAAGATGGTTAGAGTTTTGTGTACAGTACATTAATAACGTGACATTGCTCGCATACTGAACGTGGTGCTCGCTTTACAATTTATATAAACATGTTTTAATTTCATACGCGAGGAATGACGGGTTAACGTTTGTAATATATCTAAATACTAATTATAATAACATAATATATATGATGTTCTATTTAAACAAGTATGACCTATATTGATCATTTCGTCAACGTCCTTTCAATTGCAATTTAATTGAGCTATGAAGAAGCTGCTTTGATAATCTAATCCCTGTCACATTAACGAAGATGTAAGCATACTTCGGCCGACTTACTTTTAGTCAATTGGTATGTATGCAGTAATATAACCTTATTTTCTTCTCCATTCTCTCCAAAAGAGATTTTCGTGATTTGGTATCTACATATGTATGTGTATGTGTACCAACTGTGATCTGTTGCACATCTGTTCAAAAACAAAAAAATATTAGCTATAAGTAACAAATAAAATCGTCATTAAACGACTAGTTTTTTCGAAAATATGGCCAAACATCGATGTTAAATTCTTTTAGGGTAATAAAATAAATCAAATAATAAAACATGCTATGTATAACGCCAGCGTGCATAAAATATGCGTTAATATAACTGTGTGAATCAGGAAAGTTGGATTGCGCGTTTCGAGCCTTTCACCGTTCTCATATTGAAATAAAAAGTAACGTTAAACTTAAAGCCTTATGTAGACACTGTGAACCGATTATACAAGTTTGTTTCAAATTTCACAATTAGCCACAATAAAGTTATTCACATTTAGAACGATCAGTACTAGTTATCAATGCTCTAGTCTAAATAATAATTAAACAATGCATTGCACTTAGAGTACTCGAATATTTTGTTAAGACCAAAAATCAGGAATGCGATTACAGTATGAGGTCAATCGGCCTAATTGTTTGCTTTTTCCAAGGAAACAGACGTTATTCTACTAGGAAGAATTAAACAAAACAAGTAATACTTATCGTTTTTATCCGGAGCTCCTAAGCTCTGCATAAAAGCGATAAGTGTTATTTGATGTTGCAACTATGCTAAAGATACAGTTGATGCGTATTTACGGATTATACAGAAGGTCTGCTCATTACAAACAATTGACCTTATTTGAAGGCGAATTGTTGGTTTTCGGAACGATAATTGATTTAGAGAAACCGATGCCTATTATTCTGTTGCGGTCTTGGAATGCACGGGTAATAGGACGTGTAAAGATGAAGACGAGGTGAGGGAATATGGTTTGGGGTGCAGGATACTGAACGAACCGCTGGAAGAGGATATATTAAGAAAAGATGGAATTGCGCACATTATTGAGCGGTAATGTTGAATCAATTATTTTTGTACTTTTTATTTTAGTTGTTTTAGCTTTTTATATTAGTTTCTATGGGATCGTACGCTATTTTGGCGTAGTCACTATTTCTTTAATAATTCACATTGTACACCTATGGGGTCCATGAATTAAAACCGCCGGGGAAAAAATTAACGATGACTGATTAATATTTGTGACTTTGTGCCGATATATCACTCAGACATATTGTATTCAGAAGTTCCTCCAATTTTCGTAGTTTCGATTCACTATTTAAAGTTAAAAATTATTCAAAAGTGCATTTGAAGAATAAGAATATTGAATTGAAAAAGTGGTGTACAAGGAACATAAAACTGGTGTTTTTGTAGAAGAAAACTTCAACATTTAAGATTGGTAGTTATTTCATTTTTCCTTTTCCGTCTTAAAACTATCCCCAAACAATACTTTCATTTATCCAAAGAGTATCTAGGGACATTCCCAGATTCACGACCCTTAATTTTAGTAAATTTCTAATATTTCGGAAATTTCTTTAGGCAAAAACACTACAAATTTGGCGGCAATACGTTCAGGCATTTGAAAATATTTAAGAGTTTCAAAAAGAAAATTTCAATTTTAAGCAAGCGATGTCAAAGGTAAGTCAAAATGTCAAGAAACCATAACAAACGGGACAACGACGAGGCTGTTGCTCTCCGTGAAGAGCTTGTTAATTTCACGAAAAGTATCGACGATAAATTAGGTAGGGCTTTCGAACAGTTCCGTAGTATGAAGGAAAGTCAGCAAAAACGACTCGAGGATATCGAAGTTACTAATCGTCAAGTAAGGCAAAGGAGTCTTGATAGCGAATTAGAACGTGCTCAGAAAAGTTCATGTCGACAGGTCGATAAGTCCGAGCAATGTCCATCTAATAGTTAAAGGAGGTTTTACCAGAATTTAATGGAATGACGATAATTCGATTCAGTTTCTAAAGGCTTTGAAACGTCTAGTATCTTCGAAATCGAGCCTTCTTTTCCAGAATTCGAAACATTATTTCCAAATAAATTTTGGGGTGGAAAAAAGGAAAATTTGTACCGATCTCTTCATAGGCAAGGGTGATTCCAGAAAAGGTGCTCTAAAAAAATTTTTTTTTTCAAAAAGTTTTCTATAGTACAACATTTTATCCCGAAGATCGATGAGGCTGAACTAATCAAGTATTTATTCAGACATCACGATTCTGAGATTGTGAAATCGGTAATAACTCAAAATATAAAATCCTACTCTGAGTTTTATGAGCTTTTAGTGCAGTTCGATGATCTTGACAAGTATAAACGGAGTGAAAAGCTAGAACAAATACGTATACTAATCTGCCTCATAATAACAACGAACTAAGGTCTAATAACAAAGGTAATTCTTCGTCCAACAGGCCATCCACTACCTATAACTCGAACGGTCGGTCTTCCCAGTCTTCTAATCGATTTCAACGAGATTTCTCCCACAATCAGCGTCGTTCGAACGGCAATTACCAGTAACAACAATAGGGGCGGCAATAATCGTACAAAGAATGGTGGTAATTACGGTCAGCAAATGGGCAACAACAGAAATCCCAATGGCACTAATTTTAATTCGAGTCAAAACTCACAAAGCCGAGACCGATAAAAATGTAATTGTAATACTATCCAGGTGGTCGAGGATCAAGTAGATAATCCTCAAAATCCTCACAACAGTAATAATGATTTTGTATAAATTTCGCCTGCAGTCGCTCTTCTCGCCGTGTATATACGATGAGCTACCAACACCCAAAAATCTTATTTAATAAACTCCCCCAGTAAGATATTCAAACAAGAATTGACAGTTTACCTTTCATTAACGTAATTATTAATCAAATCATCGGACATAATTTAATATCTGCCGCCAACCCCACGACTCTAAGCCCGTCCTCGGTTAGAAATGCGATCGGCAATGATGGCGAGAGAGACGCGAGATCGACGAAAACAAATAAGTTGGGCAAAATAGGGGCTGTTATAGGCAATCGAGACCTCTCAAAGAGGCACGGGATTAGTTCATACGACGAACGGCGTAGTTAAAGCGTCTGATAGGCAAGAGCGATTTTTCGATTTCGTTCCGCGAAGGAGATAATGCCGCGAGCATGGGTCCGCGTAAAATCCTTTCACGACGGTGAGAAAAAAGCAACGCGATGAGCGGTAGTTACTTCAAGTCGGACTGTCAGAATACGCAAGAAAAAAACGGAAATTTTCTGCCTTTTCGTCAGGAGAAATGGCTCTTCGACGGATAGGATCGCGTTTATGAGTTCACGATGCCAAAAGCATCGCATCCGAAGAGTTTTTATTTCAAATTCGAAATTTTAGTTAACGGTGGGTTACCGATTATATAAATCAGAATGTAGTCAAGCTAGAATGGACGAGTTTATTAAGGGTATGTAAAGTATATGTCATAAGTAGGAAGGACAAAGGCGGGTGGAACCATCAGACTTTTGCAGCGACCAGACAGACTCGTGTTTTGTCGACTCTCGGGAAAACCAATAGACACACGAATCTTTTCTCATGAGATGAACAGACACGAGTCAATCTAGACGCCGCAAAAGAGCAGCAATTCCACCCGCTTTAGTCCTCTCTAGTTATAAGCGTATGCGGTTTAAATCCGTCGTATGACGTACTTTTTTTTTCGTTGTTTAATTATTTCAATATTGAAACTAGACGTGTTCCGGGTTTGATCCGTATCATGCCGTTGTTAACATAAAAATAAAAATAAAATTTCGACGTTTCGGCCACAATCGTATGGCGCTTCTTCAGGAGCATGATGGGCAACATGCCAGAGGCGAAACCAACTGCTCAGCAGTTGTTCCAACAGCAACTGCTTTCGTTCAGTTAGTTCCGCCTCTGGCGTGGTTAACACGTTGAGTTACCGTGCTAACTGTTGCCTATCACTCTCCTGAAGAAGCCCCATACGATTGTGAGCGAAACGTCGAGTTTTTCTTTTTATTTTAACAAGGACATGACACGGTACAAACCCGGAACACGTTTAGTTTCAACAGACTCTGGCCATGGAAGCCTACGTTTCTATTATTTCAATATTATTTTTATCGTTATTTTATGCAACTAATCGAAAATTTTTTCAACGATTTGTTACTTGAAAAACAAAAATAAAAATGGTTATTTCGAAGAAATGATACTAGAAAGAGGTAGGTTAACAGCGTTAACTGTTTCGGCGAAGAATTAATCAGTTTTACGCTTTTAGGCCTGTGTCTGGTTTCCGTAATTGTTTTTTGCCAAACCTTTAAGAATTTGTTAAGGATAAGGTTTTCATCTAGTTATATATACAATATCTGAAGTAGCCGACCCTAGGTCTCTAGCCCCATCATAGATTGTAAACGTGATCCGCAATGGTGGCGAAAGAGATGCAAAATCAGCGAAAACAAGCAATAGGGGCAAAGGTATGGGTCGCTGTAGGCAATCTAAATGTCTCGGAAGTGACGTAGGAATAGTTCATACGGCAAACGACATCTTCGAAGCGTCTGGTGGCCTAGAGCGATTTATCGATTTCGTCCCGCAAGTGCGGATATAGACACAAGTACGGGCCCGCGAAAAATCCTCTACCTTCCGGTGGAAAAAAAGCAACGCCATGAACGTTAGTTGCGTCAGGGCGAGCTGTCAAAATACGCGCGAAAAAAAAGGAGTTTTCCTTGTTCTCGCAACGGAAAACGGCTTTCTGGCGGATAGGATCGCGTTTATGAGAGTTCACGACGCGGATAACTTCGCAACCAAAAAATATTTCTTTCGAATTTAAAATTGAAATTTTAGCTAACAGTGGTTATAAGTAATTATTATATAAATCGGACTGCAATCAAGCTAGAATGGACAAGTATATTAAAGGTATATACTTGTCACGCCATCTATACAGGGCGTGTACCTGTCGTCGGATATACTTTTTTTCGTCGTTTAAGTATTCCAATATTATTTTTATCGTTATTATATGCAACAAATCGAAAACTTTTTCATCGACTTCTTTACTTGAAAAATATTAATAATAGCGACAATAATGGCGAAAAATTATCAGTTTGAAACTTTGAAACTCTGATGAAAATGCGTAACCAGAGGAGAGATTATCGAGTGATATAACTACGAATGGTGAGTTTTTCACATTTCAAAGGGGTAGATTGTCTCCAGGGTAATAAGTTACAAAATAGCTGTTCTTGGGCATAATGCAGTGTTATGCAGCAAAGAGGAATAGGAAACGAATTTCCAGAGGGAGTAGGATGTTACGAGACGGGGTCTTTATTTTGCGAGAATCCGCTTTTTATCTAATCGAATTTTGCGCGACAGCATGGGTCATTAACATTGATTAGGAACGTACTTACTTCGGACGTTTAATCCTATTTTAATAACGATATTTTCATTATTTTAGGTAGAATGCAGTAGGAAACTAGATGGTCGTTTGAAAAGAAAAATAGCATGCGGTAATTGATTTACTTGAGTAGTAGAGAGTAGTGGAGAGGACAAAGGGATGAAATTATTACTTTTCTGCAGAGACTAGACAGACTCGTGTTTTGTCGAATCTCGAGGACACCAGTAGATCCGCATGAGGCGAATAGACACGAGTCTATCTAGTCGCTGCAGGAAAGGAGTAATTCCACCTGCCTTTGTCATTTCTAGTAATAAGATATCAAATGGCCATTCTAGTGTGTTCTAGTGTGTGTCTAGATTAATGGAATGTAGCATTATTTTTATCCTGTTTTACTACTTATTTACTTTTCTAAAATTTCTTAAGAAAATAATTTTTCCAGTCCATTTTCCCTTTTTCGCAATACAGGTCGTGCTTTTAAGCAATTTTCGATAGTTTCTCCGATTATTCCGTTTATGTGATGTCTTAACACAACAGCGACTAGAGTCTAGTCTCTGCAAAAAAGGAATAATTTCATCCGCCTTTGTCCTCTCTAATAATCACCCAGAAAAAGTGCTTAGATAGCTTCGATGCAGAGTATCTACAGTTTTGAACACGGTGTGTGTGTTACGTATTTTGTACGGTTTAGCGTACGGACTTCGCCATAAGACTCAACGTTTTCGTAAGAAAGAACTCAAATCTAAAATTAGGTATGTATGTACTTGAGCTTCTCCTTTTCCGTGTATACCTTCATTTTACGGATAAATTGTCCGTCCTTAGAGTTCTTTTGGGAGGCGTAATTTAACCAAGATTTAATTTGGTGTTCCGTAGGAGTACGTGCAACGTCCGAGTCCCGAGAATAAAGTACTTTTGACGGCGAAACTTGAACGCAATCGAACATCTGAGTACCTAGACTGACGTCAACCTTCATGGAGTGGCGGCCGAATTATTTTACTTTTTCCACTGAAGAGAATTGCCACTGAGGGTGATACCACCTCCTGAGCGAGGTACAGCTAAGTACCTTTAATCCTGCGTGCTAGTCCCTAAGGAGATGAGGACAGAAAGAAAGACTTTATTAAACTTTTAACTAAGAATTCAATTTTCATATCCGTAAAGTTTCCATTCTCTAAGGTTATATTTTTCAAAAATTAAATAGCTTATCCAATTTTTATTTTTGTTTGTAATTACTTAACATTTCTATAATAAATTTTGTATAGACGTGTAAACCATCTTGTAGGGTTAAACAAACCCGATTATACTCATTGAAGTATTTGGTATCGACCTATGTAACCAGGTAGCTTACCTGAACTATTTAAGAGCTGCCTTATTATACATACTCGTACTTTTCATCTAATTAAATCAATTGTTAATCTACCCCTTTCTTTTATTTATTGTTTGAACTTTTATTTACCATTACCTTATTTACGTTAGTTCTGGCGACGGCAAATTCTTCTGAGGTCATTTGCGTACTGAGTGGCTGGCACCTTCCTACTAAGGTGGTTCCTTCCGCGGGACCCAATATTTTTTTTTATAAAAAAAACGCGACCTACGACTGCCGCCGATCGAGCTAGCGGCCGCAAATGTCCATTACTTCCAAACCACACCAGAAGAGCGCAAAGGTTACTTCGATTCTCCCCGCCCCTTTCTTTTGTCAGAAAGGCGTAGCGGAGTGTAGAAGCGTCAAACCTTGTTGGCAATGGGGACTTTTTTAAAAGACACGGTTTCAGCTAATCAAATAAGATGGATAAATCAAGTTTGGGAAAACGCGTTGGGTAATGTTTTTAAAAGGCCGACTTAATAGTAACATTATTAAACATACCGAACCTTTAGGGTTTGGGTTTTCATTTAGTTTTCTATATTACCAGAAGCTCGTCTATATGAAACAGCTATCTTAACATTACTCATTTCTTTTGGAAAAAATTACTAAGAAAAAGTTATTTCTTAATTCTCTACCTTTACTTAAGATTTGTTGTTTGTACGATCCCCGTATACAATCTGTCCTAAATGGAATAGGTTACCATGAACATTGATCTTATTATCAAGTATAAAAATGCGTATGTCGTCACATTTATGGCGAAGTTCAGGCACAATTTCGTATAATTAACTCCTGTTTAATGCGCCGTCTCTCTATTCCTTATTCAAAAATTAAGGAATTCCAAGGATCCCTGCTTAAGCAGACTATTCGTACAGTACGTGTATGTAAGAGTTTCCTTCGTGAGGTAATAAAGTTGGAAAAGGATAAAGAAGAATTGTATGCATCTAATCATGTATTAAATTAATTACCGATCATGGTTTAGTTTGTTAATTACATTGAACAATTTATTACGCATTGAATATAAAATCCTTCCTGCTTGTTCGCCGCTTTTTGTTCTAGTACAACTTGCCGCACTTTCGTCGATCCTTTTAGCAGATTACGAACCACTGATTTATGGCGTTCCGTGAACCATTAATTACTTTTATCGCCGTAATAAGATGCAATTAAGATTTTAAGCCATTTCGGTCTGCGATGGGTATTATTGGATTACGTCCCTTGTCCTATCTAAATATTTATTAAATTGACGCGTACAAATGTAAAATTAATATAAATTGCAATAATAACGCAGATATCGCCGACTTTTACGTCGTTATTCCGCCAAGAATTTTTCTTTGCAGTAATCTAAGCAAATCCACTTCGTCTTATCTAGATGCGCTGGCAAATGCCGGTAAGAAATTATGCGTAAAATTTTTAATGACCGTTTGAGGTGGTCATTGCTAGTGCAGGTTAAAAAAAAAAGCGCTAAAATGCATCGGCAGATATTTTTGATATCGCAAGCGAATAGGTAAATATGTTCTTTGATTAGAAGGAAGACATTTTTTTAATTAAATTGTTTATGATTTTCATTTTAGATATAATTTTTCTTCGTTCTTTTATTCTAAAATTTACCTAATTTCCTAAACAGACATATTAAAATTTCGATTTACATAAGAATATTTTTCAGGTAAAGTAGTTAAATGTAGGCTTTCACAATCGTTATTTGCTGTGAAATAATATTCGGAGTGCTGCTGTGTCGTTGAGTTTTTACTCACTCGCTAATCGTACTGTACGTTTCCTCAGAATGTTTCTAGAGACTGATGTAATTGTCGCCATTTTCGTTCTTTTGTGTCGATCCGTGTCCGTTTCGGTCTGATAGGTTGTTACCGTTGTGGTATGACTGCTTCCGTTGGTGTTCTCGAGAGTAGACCTTTAGTTGCTACTGATATTGTATTCATCGTCGCCATGATATAAATCAATATTGAAAACAAAATTTTGTTATGGAAATCAAGTATAAATGTTATATATAAGAATGAGAATATATAATTAAATAACCTCATCACTGAAAATGTTAAAACTAATTGTTAGATAAATCTCTACAGAGGTGAGATTAGCGATGTCTCAAATTCTGTGAGTATAGCAGGAGGCTTTCGCACCAAAAGAAGTAAATAGTAATTAGAGAGGACAAAAGCGAATGAAATCATACCTGTTTTGCAGCGAACAGACAGACTCGTGTTTTGCCGACTCTCGAGGAAGCCGGTAGAAAACACGAATTCCTTCTTTTAAGACGAATAGATACGAGTCTGTCTAGTCGCAGCAAAAAGATATGATTTCACTCGCTTTTGTTCTCTCTAATAATAATGATATAAGCTACCGGCATCTACCATTTGTACACTCGTGCTTCGCCGTTTACGGCTCTTAAATAGTTCTGTCTGTAGTCTTTGAGAAATAAAGTGACAAATATTCATCAAAGTCGGTGTATTTAGTATGCATATAATGAATTTAAGAAATCCTAGCACAGTGAGTAATGAGTTAGTTGCTGAGACATGTAGAAATAACTTGTATCCTTTGTTTCGAGCTCATTTCGACAATCATACTTTAAATTTTCGTTGAAAGCATGTAACAAGTGTTTATAGGTAGAGAAGACAAAGGCTGGTGGAATTATTCCTTTTTTGCAGCGACTAGATAGACTTGTGTCTATTCGCCTCGTGGGAATGAATTCGTGTTGCTCACTGGTTTCCCCGAAAGTTCACAAAGCACGAGTCTGTCTAATCTTTGCAAAAAAGTAATCCGGTTTTGTCCTCTCTATTTATAAGTATTGCCGTTAAAAAAAAATTAACGGACAATTGAACAAAGAAAGAAAAATAGACTAGAATATATAGATATAATATAATAAATATAATAATAATAAGAATACATAGATAGAAAAATAGATCTAGAAAATTTTGTTAGCAGAAAACTCAAGTTTAGTTTGCATTTCAAAAACTTCAACAACAAATTTTGTTGATAAAGTAATTTAGCATTGACACCTTGACAACCGATTTTTGAGATGCTAAACGTGATCAAATCTGTATGAGACATTTGTTTTTCTAGTTACAGAGAATTGAAAGTCTGAGATCCTAGATCTGATAAATATTTTTACTTAACTAGAGGTCTAAAGTTAAATAAAAATTCTTTACACGGAATTTACGCTGATCAAATGAGGAAGTACTTCAATAATGTTCGGAGAACTTTTAAGACTGTTTGCCTACAATTACCGCGGTATTCCATTCCTGCAAACGGTAATAACTCTTATTAAATTCATTTAAAAGAAGATAAACGATCGCAAAGTCGGAAATAATCATCTGAAGATAACGCAAAGAAATAGTTAAAGCGCACCTGAGTAATTTTAAGGACAAAGTACAGTCGTAAGCACATATAGGCACGTTTCATTTTTCTAGAAATCTGAAATTCAATAAGTTTCAAAGCCGACGGTACAATACAATTAACGCGTGACACTACTACCTACCGGGTACAGTTAAAGCGACAAGCTTTTCCTCAACACACATAGATAGATATGAATTTTCATGCGTGTGGTCACTTGTATGGTAAATTCACGTACGTATATGTGCATACGTTACGTATTTGACTTAAGTACATTCATTGTATCAATATACATTCGAGTGAATGCCAACATAGAAAACTTCGCTCTTCGAAATTATATATGGTAATATAAAACTACCATTGTAATACCGACTGTGTAATAGTGGGACACCCTTGTTTCAATTCCATTGTACTTAAAACCTTTTATAAGGTATTCGCATATAATTCTTTCAAATAATTACTTTACTTAAAACAGAAAAAAGATATTTCAGAATGAAGGGCTTGAAATATATATATATTATCAATTTAGAATTCGTGTAGAGAGTACAAGGCCTACTTATCAATAGAAAATGTAACATTTTAAATAATTGTATACTTCAATGTAATATACACATGTTTCATTCATACTTAGTAAGTCTGTAGAAAGGATTTGCCCTTCAAGAAATTAAAAGAGACTAGACAAATTTGTGTATATTTGTCTTGTTCGTGTTGCCTACTGGTTTCCCCGAGTGTCCATAGAACCCGACTCTGACTAATCTTTGTTAATTAAACGAAGCGTACGGAAAGTATAATCGTTTCTGCAGGTTTAATACTTAGTGTATGTTGGTCCAACTCAGGGAGAGATAAGATGCAGCAACTCAAGTAAACGATACATACACGTATTTTACATCTATATCAATTGCAAGTAATTGTTAGGCGAATGCATTAATTTGCATGTTCGTCAACACAGAACAGATAATAATAGATAATAGTGATAGGGCAGCCGGATACGAACAGTGAGTCATTAATTCAATGATATTCTTCTTTAAATACTCTGTTCGATGTGTTGTGTGAGAGCTGTCGTTGCCGTGGTGAAGGACGATGCGATAATGTTTGTTGTTTTTTTCCAATTTTACCGAAAACTTGACGTAAACTCATTGTTGCCTATCAATCAGCCTTCTTTGATCATCAAGAGATCACTTTGGAACACTTAAACACTGGACAGTTGTCCTTTTTCTGGTTCGTATCCAGGAATATATCCAGATTTTGTCGCTTGCTACGATAGCCAGTTTTTGAGCTTTAGTTAAATTGTATGGAGTCCAGTGATTGCAAAGCTTCTTCACTAGTAAATGTTCATGTGAAACCATTTGTAAATTAATTTTTACCAATGGCTAAGAATGCCTCTATCTCTTCACATGCACAACATTGATGTTTGCTGGAACAACAGCAGTTTCTCCTTGTAGCGCAGTACTAGCTAGCGACCTCTCGTTTAACGAAAAGATGATAGTTTTAGTTTGCTCCAAATTTTGTGCATAAAATAAAGCAGCTTATCTCCCATCTGGTAGTCGAGGGCAGGAGGCGGCGACTTTGAACTTTTTCTGTATATACTGCAATCCACAATGGTGTTAAAAAAGTACCTATCTTATTAGTTTCAACTTATTCTCAAATTCGTCTGTAGGATACTCGTAGCAGAGACTACGAGTAAGACGTAACGTGTAACATACACATATTTCAATAACCTGCCAGCTTTAATCGTACACTGCACAGCGTCAATAACGAACAAACAAAATATTATCATGACTACAAGTTAACATTGACGGTTTCGTAAAAATTACTTTATAAGACTTCTGTATCTCCATTGAATCTAAAACATCAATCACGACATTAACAAGCCTTTTCACCAAATATATTAATTGCCAACTATATTTTTTTATATATAAACAATTACTTTATGGCAGGTTTTCAAAAATCTTTAAAAATTTCTCAATAAAGTATTGTCTTTAGACGTTTCTCCAAATCAAGAAGAAACTATGTTGTTGATACTTGAAAAACACCACTAATTTTAGACACTCTTGTGGGCAACATAAACCAATCATGTGAATTTTTCCATTATCGTGAAAGGCTCGCTTACAGCACATTGTGGGATGAGATTTCAACATAGCATTGTAAATAGTGTTTACTGCCCCTAACATTGAATGTAGCTCTGGAGGAGTAGAAGTAAAGGTTAACCAGTACATATAAACAGTAATAGTGTTCGCGATTTTTTCGTAGAGTGAGCAACTTTTGCTTTTATGTTAAGGAATTACAGTTTTCTGTTTTCATATTTAATAATTTAGACATTGGCGACATTTTGAATATTTCCCTTAGCGCCATTTTCTAAGCAGGGCTTGCAAATTTGTGTTGTTATTTTCATTAATTTTTATAAAAACTTAAAGTATCAATAAACAAGATAACAGATACTTGTAAACTGATACAATTAAACAAAACACTAACACCTGTGGATCTATGTGACAATCGACATCTTACAGTAGGTCCTACAGCCACTTTAATATTTTTGTATGGTATATTAAGGTAATTTCTTCGCTCAGAAATACTTTTATCGGTGACTTTTTAAATTTGTACAATACTTCACTAAAACTCTTATCTCTATACTTCACTCGCATTGAAAGAGTAAAGTTGTCATTATCAACACTAAACTGGATTGGAACGAGCATCCAGTGCGAGTGAAATATTGCGATAAGAGTTTTAGTGGTAGTCTATATTTTAATGCATTTTTCTCAAAATTTGTTGTAACCTCTGGAGCTTTTTGGTGTCCGAATTATATGTGTAAAAGTTCCATGGCCTTGTTACTGTCTCTCCATCGTCGTAAGAGAAAGGCGTAGATAAGTAGCTCAACTACGATTGGTGATTCGGGAGTGTAACGGCCTCACTAAAAAGATTTGATGATTCCAGCTCTGCCCAGTCAAGCACATGTCCCCTTATCACTGAATCACCGAGCTGTATTAATCATCAAACAGTTTACGAGCACACTGATATAGTTTTCAACGCAGGCGACTAAGTGCAGTGTAGGTGGCGATAATCCTGCAACTAATATCTAGAGAGGACAAAGGCAGGTGGAATTATTCCTTTTTTGCAGCGACTAGATAGTCTCGTGTCTATTCGCCTCACGAGAAAGTGTTCGTGTGTTGCCTAGTCTTGTCTCCGAAAGACGACAAAACACGAGTCTGTCTAGTCTCTGCAAAAAAGTAATAATTTCATCCGCTTTTGTCCTCTGTACCGATAACTAAATTAGTGTTAATTTCATTTTCGTTTATAAATTTCTCGACGATTTTTATAGATACTTAATCTAAAACCACATACTCCACAATCAAATACGATAAATGTATCAAATTTAGGTTACGTTATGAAAAAGAAAGCTATTGCTGTCAGATGTCACTAATTTATTGATTCTTATACAATGTTTGCACTTCTTATCTACACGATAGTTAGGTCGAATTAATGTAATTAATTAGGCTTCATTCACAAAATTAGTGCAAGAATTAGTGCAAAATTACTGCTACATTTCGCACGGATTTGACAAGCCATTCTAGACGGAGTACTGAGAAACATGTAACGATTCTTCGAACTCAATATGACTGACGTGGTTGACATGTTACCTTTGCAAGCATTTGTTCTATTTTTTTCATGCTGATTCATACCCAAATTTAAGTTAATAAATAACCGAATAGCTAAATTTATCGCGGAATATTTTGTCATATCTCTCACGTTTCCAGATCCGCTAATTACAGAAAATATACAGAAAACGAAAAAAGTACTCTAAGGTATAGAAGATTCCAAATGCATGTGAAAATCGCACATAAATAATAAAATTTTAAATTTTGTGTGTAGTGGCGCACAACTGTTTAATTGCACATATATACGCTAGTCTGCTTAATAGCCTTAATGTTGCAGAGATCTACTCTACGTTCTTAAAATAGCGAAATTATGGCGCATATTATCCTTTTATGGATAATGCATTGAAGAATTTAGTACCGATTACCGATTTTATGAACGTAATAACGCGCCTGTATATCATCGTTCATATTTTTGTTGATCATTTATTTACAGGATGCGAAAGATTAAATATAGATAATACAATTAGAAACCAGATTCATTACTGGACTATGCGCTTATATAAGTAATAACGATAGTAGTAATAATATATTTTGTTCCATGCTTACCTAAAAGTAAGTCGGAAGGTTCCCCGACACCTATTTTCATATTTCTGAACTCAGCAATTTTAGTAGAGTATATCATGTTTTGTCGACTCTCCGGACAGCACGAACCCATTCTCATGAGACGAATAAACACGAGTCTGTCTAGTCCCCACTAATTGGTGGGTACTAATGCTGTATACGTTGTATATTGGTGTCTTTAATTTAATTTTCAAAAAGAAACGAAACCAGATGTGATGCATTTCTAGGTTTCTGCACTTTTATATGTATGTATAGATTTCTGTATTATCATGTGCAGATAGAGGATGCGTTTCTCTTTGCAACTAAGATTAATTGAAATCAATTGTTCTGTGATTACGTTTACTCCCTACAAATATTCCACACAAATCAATTTTTAAAATCGGAGAGCACAGACTAAGGCCGATGTCGGAGGCATTCCTTATACATATGAAATATGTTGTTACCCAAAGAAAACTGAAAAAATACAACGATTACGTTTTGTTACGCCATCTTTTAAGCTTTAAATAAGCTACTAAAATGTGTGTTAGTCACCGGTTAATTTTCATAACTTATTTAAAATTTGGAAGGTGCCACAATATTTTTTTTCAGTATATACTGAAAAAAAAGATATTGAGAGATCTCCGTAGAGAAGGCACCTCCGGCATCGGCATCATAGTTTCTGTATGCCGACTTTGAAAAGTGGAATGTACCCGACTAAAGCGTTCCTCTGAAAAAATGTGTATTGCTTATTTGCAAAGCGCCTTTGCCTGTGGTGTTATATCCAGGTCTGACTGTCAATTATGATTTTCTATAACAGCTATTTCAATACAGTTTTCTGTATTACCTGCCTATTTTTTACACTGTTATGTATTTTGTACACGCTTGCCCAATAACTACTATACCTACTATACATTCCCCCATTTTCCATTTGGTATTTTCATCATTCTCGTCGGTTGTTATTAGTAACAGTAGTTTGTAAGTTAGTGCAATAAATTAATGCTAGGAAAGTTAGTACTCGCCGATTACTACACAAATCCTTAAAACCGTGGTTGTGAAGAAAAACGATTAAAAAGTGCTTTTAAGGAAAAATAGTTCGTATTACAGAAATTTTGGTTAAAAATAAAGATGGCGAACTGTAATTAGAAACTTTCGTGAGGCTCCCGAAACTATAATCTCTGTGTGGCCTAGGCTTAGAAATTTTATGTCCACTTTATATCGGTGAGTAATTATGAGTATGTTTTTTGTAATTTGTAGACTAATTAATTACGATTATTTCAATAGCTATCAAATGAATGATATTCATACTTGTAAAATGGCTTAGTAAGCGACATTTTGGTTTTGAATACCGGCACACTTACTAATTTAGTAGACGATATTAGAACATGTGGCCAACACAACATAAGGAAGGCATGCAGTAACTTTTGACTTGAGAGCTTGTGTGACTATCTTTCACAAGTTAATGTTTTTAGTAGGAAATTGTGCTTCGTTCATCATTGGTACAAGTGGGCGACATATACATTATTTCTTGTTTTGCAGGTCTTCCTCATATTTCATAACGTTATTCAAAGGAAATGAAGTTCAAATGAAGAAATTCACGTGTAAATTGGGACCATTCGTAGCTATTAATGTGTAACGGAAACAATTTGGGGGTAAGCGTTCTCTTTTTCATTTTTATTTCTTTTATTGTCACTGTTTTATTGTCAAGTTAGCGTTCAGTCCATCGACAGTGTCTAGATGTTGCAAGTTTTGTTCATTCGGAGTAGGATTGATTAGTATGTGTATAAACATAAGCTAAAACATTTTTGTATGTGGCAACTTTTAGATGTAATGGTAGTTTAAATTTACACAATATTATCAAGATATATATTTCCTTGCACAATAGTGTATTTAGTTCGAGTGTAAGTCAATAATATCTATTAAATTATAAGATACGTAAAGTAAAAGGTTCTCTTATTAAGAGCGACATGTTTGGTTAGTCAAATAAAACACAGTAAGTTTCTAAGAAGTTCAACATTATATACTTTGAATTCATATTGATAATGTTGATAATTTTTATATTACTGGATTGTCTTAAATTGTTGAGGTTTTATTTCTTTTTATCTCAATATACTTTATAATTATTTCAACTATTGGAATTGTTTCCGAAAAAAAAAATATTTTTCGAGGTGAAGTTAAACATGTACCATGATTTATGCCTATCTTCGTAATTCATAACTAATAATAAACAATTGTGTATAAAATTCAAAATTTTGAATTCCTTAGCTGGACAAATATTTTTGAAAGTTGATTTAATTTGTCATATGAAATATTTTAGCTTATGTCAAAGACTCATTCATTATCTAGTAGTAAGCTTCCTGTTCTATAAAATTATAGCTACTCTTCAAAAGCGTTTAAAAATATTATTAGCTGATATTTTCGCGTATTAATTTGGAAAAATAGAAAATGAAAACTGCATTCACTTAATTTGGACCGCCTTGTATTTTGCTACTACATCTATCCAAGATCTTGATTTCTGCACGACTTAATTTTTTTTTAGAGAATAAATTCCACATACTTTTTAGGAATTTAAAATAAAGCAGGCATATGCAATTGTCCACGTAGTGTTTGGGTAGTAGATCATTTTTCATCATTATTCATTAATATACCCGGCTCCTACCAATCTTAATATCAAAATTTATTATTATACGCAAGAACAGTGATTTACATTTTACTCCATTGAGTATTTCTTAAAATTTCTAGCAAAACATTCTATTTACCTTTTACGCTTGATTTTATAATAATGCGCATGTTGGTGTTCTTTGATATTTTTACCGCACTGTATGATGTAGCAGCTTGCATTGTACGGCTACACCGAATGTTTACATATAAAGAGTATGACATGATGAGGACAATTTAAATTATATAAGTAAGCAGTAGGTTTCCTTTTCTGGACATTCTGGCATTAACTACGTTTAATACGAAGCACAAATTTGCACCTACCAATGTCACCAACTATAGTACCAACTCATCTATATTACATATAAAAAAAAGATACTAAGAAATAAATAGAAAAACTATATAAATATAAAATTATACATAACCAAAAATTAAATCTAAACACAACAGCGTCTACGAAATGGTTATCGAAATCATTGGTGAGTTTGCTTCCCGCTATTTGCATTCATTTAAATGGAACAGCCTCTATACTTTTTTGAGAGTTGTATAGAGAATTGTTCTTGGATTTTTCTCATTTAAACATTTCGCTGTACCAAAAATGTGTTTTATTTATACTTTCATCGCTTAAGAACAAAAAATTTTCGAAAAAGTTTGATGATTGTGGTTTTTTGATTTGTTTATTATGGAAAATATACTGGAAAAGGATAGAAACGAGTTGATGTGTTGAGATATCTATAAACAAAACTCATTATTTCTATCAGTGATATTTAGTTCAATACAGATATATATATGTATTTAACAAAATTATTAGACTTATGATTTTGTATTATTTGTTTCTTTTAATCCAAATCCAATATCGCCACGTTTTGAAGAAGAAAAGCCTGTAAAATTAACAAATTTTCAGTTAATAATTAGAAATATATGAAATCACTTTTGAACTCAGAGCCAACAAAAAATCTGAACAAAAGTCATTAATAAATAAACGTTGCCAAACCAGAAGTGACCGCCGTCGCTAAAAAAGATTTTCAACTATAATAAATGTTTTTTGGTATTTTGAACTACTAAAATTCTGCTAGGCCAAGCAAGGGTACTAGAAGTAAAAGAGTAAGATGAGCATATTTCGTTTTTCAAGAGATCTCAAATGTCATTTCTCTTCAAATTATAACACACCTACTCTAAACCTACTCTTTTATCTCCAGTAATAAGTAAGATCTTCTGGGTTGAAAATGAATCGGACTGTAGATATTTAATAAAATATGAATACAGCAATGTAACAAGAAATATCTATAAACACATTGACTTCGTGCAAAAGAATTGTAATTTTAGTGAAAATAAGTAATCGCGTTTCCGCCATAAATAAAAGTGAAAGTGAAAGAAACTCACGGGCCGCCGCTGGTCGTGAGTTAAAAAGAAGTAACAAAACGACAAGAATGAAGCCTGCGTACATTAGGCGATAAGGATATGAAGGCGGTCACTGTTTTGACCAAGTATAAAAGATATCATCTAATTTATTAAGTGGCGAATTCTGCATATTCTTCAAACGTATTCAATTATGAGTGAGAAGTACTTTATTTACTACTTTAGCTCTTAACTTTATATAATATGAAGAAAGGAAGTTTTCTTCAACGTATCGACAATAATTAGAATCGAGTTTAACGTATTTTATTTTGCAAATACTTATTTTGGGAAACAGAAAGCCAGAGTTATTATAGCGATACTAAATAAAGCTACTAATAAAGCTGGAAGGGAGAACGATTTAACTGAATAGAGGCGGAAGATTAAACTTTGTGCGAGGTTCCTGACCTGAACTTTAAACTCGCCAACACGGCCACAACAATACAACAACAAGAACGATAACCACGTACCCGTACCTACTACTACACGTTTTTATTCTGGTGTACACAACACACAGATCTGGTTGGCTTTGCAAAACCGGAGGCGTCGATATTGCATTGTGATTTATACAGGTCGTACGGTCCGTGGAGGCTGGGACAAGGCAGTGACCTTCTCAAGGCCTCCGCGGCCGATCGGGCAGCGCATTGCAATTGTGTGTGTGTATATGTGTGAGTGTACTCCTTCGGTCTTGTGAACGTGCGTGTGTAGCGTTGTTACTCGTCGACGTCGTCCTGCAGCTGCCCGACCAAACCGGTTCGTGATAAAGACGTACGAAGTAAGTGCACGGAATAAATGCTATGGACAACTGTATGGGTACAACGACAATTCGATCAATTTTTAAGCAACCATTGCTATGACATCAATACAGCAACTACGAAGTCCTTACATATACAGAATGCTTCTAAATATAATGAATTTTCAATTGCGTTTTACATTTTGCTTTCCTATCACATTGTTAAACATTGCTTATTCGCATGTATTAGAAAAGATGTAAGAAATTTTCCAATCGACTAGGTATTAAAGTTTTTGCTTAGTTACCCAAATAATTACAACTTTCTGTGAATAGTACAATCAGTTACTGAAAAGACACTGAAAGAGGTACTTTAAACTGATAATGAATAAGGTTTGCTACCATATCTGGTACATAACCATTTTTTTATTTTAAATTTCGTTAGCTGTAATTATGGGTAGATTAATGTATTAATTTGTATTAATTCATTGTAAAAAATAATTTTGTGGAATGAGTTTAAGAAGCGCTTACAAACGAACTTTACAACTTTCTCCATATTTTGTTCTATTTTGACTTCAAAGGAGTGAAAAATACTTTTCGATCGGCGATTCGATTCCCTCGCGTATTTGCCTTGAATACTGTGTATATTGTATTAAGCAACGGAAAAACGATTGATCATCACAAGATACTCAGTAGATGTATTGAGTGTTGTGAAACAAACAAAACTGTGACAGTAGAAAACATTACGCAAAGTAATCCTGCTAGTTCAGTTCTTCTAATGTTCAATAGTTGTACTAACTGTCACATTAATGTAAATATAACAAACAAATAATTTTAAAATATTCATAATGATTGGATTAATATTGTTAATTTGAGTTTAATTAACTTCTGTTCTTTATTGTTACTGATGTATGAAAATGTTGTTCAAGAAAATTCTTATAGATGCCAAAAGTTTCCGAACGATTCGCCGAAAAAGCATTTTAAGTATTTATATAATATTTATTTAGGGTCGCAGATGAATTTCAAATAATTAAGAAAGTTATTGTAAATGTTTAAAATGTATAATCTGTAATTTATTGCAAAAGAAGCCATGATAAAGCAATAACTGACCAAATTCATATTGTTTAAAAATTTGTATGTAAATAAAAACTATATTTAAGAAAAAAATTAATAAAGGTTCTCATACAAATTGTTTTCTTATTTACAAATTAAACGTTAATGTTTGCGTAACTAAGCACTGATCAGAAAAATTGCTTAGGCTTTATCGTCTTTATCTACTTTAAGCACTTCATTTCCTTTTTAAGTCAATGCGATAGACAAGAAAGGAAATACCTACTTTATTGCGCATTCATTCGGCTTCACTTGCCCTCAATTTGACACCTTTGCATTTGCACAGTTCACTGGTTTCAACACAGCAATTTGCTGAAGCAAAATTTATTCAAATCCAAAGTAACTTTTTTTATTTTATCATTCGCTAAATTTCATCTATTTGAAGCCGCAGTAGTGCTTTCTCAGTGTAAAAATCATTATTTCCTCTTATCACTTTTTTAACAGTTTTCGTTTTGAACTTATCAAATCGCTTTTTATTGTTGAGAAGAAAGCTTTGCTTAATTATTAACGTACGAGTTGCCTAGATTATCTAATCTTTTGACAAATCGTTTCAGTTTACTATAATTGTTAACAAACGGAAATGAATATAAGGTGCCATCTGTGAACAAAATAATAGCATATGTGAATAAAATGTAAATTCTTTTTGTGATTTGTCCATCGTTATTATGGTATATTTATTACTATTTTTTATTTTTTCCAGTGGTGTTAGACATCCTAGGCGCCATAACACGTCATACTCCAAATTTAAGTAAGTGTCAATGTTTTAAATAAGCAAAAAAGAATAATATAAAAATTCAATTTTCTTCCTGCCAGGTTGTTAATATGAAAGGAAAATATCGGAATGGGGAATTGCATATATATTCTAAAGTAAATTAAGTTTTGCTAAAGGAATTAGATGTTTATTAACCTTTCTTCGGAGATTAGGTGTAAAATCATTCGTGCTGTTGTTTTGTATTGTTAACAGAGACATGGGAAATATTTTAATATGCATATGCGTGTGGTAGCGGTCATATTAGTGAACGTTACTTCTGTATACGTACTATGTTGGTTTACTCACGTCTACATTGCGAAGAGGTGTGATTTTTTTTCTTCGACATGTCTACGTATGCACGTGTTGCGTTTGTATATTGGTAACTACTCGTTATGTGTTACGACAATACGACCTTGTAACATCCTTGTGGCTCCTAAACGTTAAAATGTTCATACGTTCATACCCGAACGAGGAACAGAGACGGGAAAGCACCGGCGGGCAATCATTTCCCATCTCCGGCTTTGGCAATTTTACGTTCGTTTTATGTACGTAATTTCGGTTAGCCAAGCATATTACATGCTCCGTTTTCTTTTGAATGTTCTGGATTTCGGAATATAAAACATACAATAATATTCAATATAAACTTTTTTTTAATTTCCTCAATATTTTCGTAAATAATACGCTCCTCAATTAAAATTGTTATTGCCAATTAGTAATTTACACGATGTTAAAAATTATTGTGTAAACCTAACCTAATAAATTATGGTGTTGCGATCTGAAAAGAAACCCCCATTCTTCGTGAATTTTATTTAATAATTCAAATTAATTTAACAACTGCTGGACAAGTAACAATACTATAAGTAACACAGTTTTATTTTAAACATCATTACTTTCTACGTCTCTAAGCATAAAACTTACATTAATATGTTTAGTACAGCATAATTACCTTGTTTCAGGAAATACAAAAATGGGGCCAAAGGTGTGTACTGGTATTTGAGTGGTACCTTTAGAGGTTTCATGAAGCAATTAGTAAGAAGATCCCGATACTAAAACTCCCAGTATACAAACATCTTTTTATTTAAAAGGTACAGGTATCTTTATAGAGTGAAATTTGAGACGTTTGTTAAGATTATTGTGACCATTGTACACATTTTAGTAGAACTTTCTTTTAGACGATATCCTTTTGTCCTTTATTAAATATAATTGTAATTATTTTTAAAAGCAAACTCAATACTTTTAGCTTTTACTGTTCTTTTCAAACAAACTATTCCTAAATCAATGCAGCTAAATAATAATATAGTTAATTCATTTGTATTTGTTTTTCCGTATGAATCATGTTTCAATTTTTTTTTTGTCATGTCACTATTACGTAACAAAAACTTTATATGATTTTCACATATTTGGCATATGATTTATTTTTTTTTTACAAAATGGTTGATTCACGGAGAACGTATTTTCTTTCTCTCCAAAATTATGGTCGCGGTAGCTAATATGAGAATGGTGTACCTTAATTCAATGAGGCCATTAGCACACCGTACTGTGAACAAACTTTGGTATTTCCGAAAATAAAAAGCAATAATCGACAAAGGAGTTTCGTGTAGATGAACGAAGGTATGCTTTCATTTGCAATCTAAGGGATAAATGCAATACATCTGTTCTACAAAATTCATTGTGTGCAGTATACGTCTTAAACGCACTTAAGACAAGTTTAAGTTTGTTTAAGACGTTGACTAGCTGGTCTGGTATTTGTTTTCTTTTTAATATGTTATCGTGTTACAAATATGGTACGGAGTGTGCTGCTAATTTTTAATGAGGCACAACATTTGCGAGCCTTTACTAGACATTTTAATTTAATTTTATATTATAATCCTACTGCGGATTGACGACCGCCTCTATCATTTAACAAGCGTGTTCATACAGAGGTATTTTACATACGTCTCTCAGTCGTGTCACACTCTCCACGCGAATCAGACATTAATATGTAGTGAGAAAACAATATATTTCTGATTCGTTTCCTCAAGTTACTTTTTTTACACCCGCTCTATATAGTACCAGGTTAGTTTCTTCTAGTTATTGTTTTTTTTTTTGTTTTGGATTATTGTTGTCGTCTTTATTCCCATATTAGCTTTAGTTTATAATTTTAATTAACTCTACCACATTTGCTATATACGTTTAATTAAATTAAACGTTTAATAAATTAAAGAAAAGCCAAACCAAATATTAATTTGGTTTGTGTTTTCTTTTATATTATTATTGTTGTTCGCGCCTACTCGTAAGAAGATGGAGGAGGTTGTTAGAGACCTCTTCATTTCACCCAGATGAGCATCTACAAAGCTTAAGCAAATGTATAATTCTGTTAGAGGATTCATCTTTATAAACTAATTTACATTTTACTAAAGAACACTTTCGTGATATATCTTAAAAAGTAATACTCGCAACTTGGATTTGTCAATATTAAAATTATTGTGCAACGAAAGAAACAAATCCGTTAGTAAACATAACGCTTATAGATCTTATTTTTTACCACGCTCCTCTCATAAGTTGTGATGCGAAAAGAAGCGTTTTCATATTTGAAGATGTTCTAACGAGCGAGCGAACATATGTCACAGCAGAAAATACAGAGTATGTTTTACTTATTAATATTAATAAATTACTTGTAACATAATATCTGTAAAATATAGCCTTACACATTATCCATCTTAATGGTATTGCGATATTGGGAATTAAATTATGCCGTTGGATACGTATTTGATACATTTAGATTGAGCACCTCTAGTCAGACAAATACGCGGGAGTAGTGTCGCCTGATTATGTAAAATGTACCTTACAACACATTGTCCCAAGATTTGAAGATGTTCTTCCATATGTTTAAGAGGACGCTCAATCACCAGAGAAAAAATACATTAAGGAATGTGTAACTGGAACAAGGCAACAAGTTAAGCTGTTTAAGGAGAGATATGCGCGAAGATATAGATACGAAGTCGTTTTCTGCATAACTATTGTGCATCCTGCGTTTTCCCACATTTATTAATGCTTCCATTTTGATTTTTTTCCTGCAGTTATAATATTTTGTTGAAAATAAGCTGCTCTCGCGTTTCCGAAACGTTGGCATTGCAGTAAATATATATTGCTATATATTTACAATTTTTAGTAGAATATGTTTTATATAATAATGGAACATTTTGAATTTTAGTGCTACATTATTTAAATTAACACTTTAGATTAATTTAAAAACAAAAACAAAATATTTTTGTGTTTAACATAAGTTTAAATACTTGCTACTATATAAACAAAAAGTGAATCTTTCATTATGTTCTCTTAATTAATTTAATGTTTAATGTGGAACCTATAAATAAAAAAGTGTATTGATTGCTCGTTATAGTTGATGAGCAATTAACTTGAAACCGGTCGCTATTCGAGATTAAATAGAGTTTGTGAGAAAAGGGCTTTTTATGCTTTTCTAGATATTGTAAATATTTCACATATTGTAACATTCATGAAATATATTGGCACTTAGTTCAAAATTAAGCAATTAATTAGTGTATAATGGAATACTTAAACGACCTAAAACAGAAGGAAATAAAGTTTGAAGACAATGACAAATGATGCTCTCCGATACATACTTCACTGAACGGTATCTATCACTTCTTAGCTGGCATAGAATAGTAAACCATGGATAAAAGGGCGACATATACACGCAGTATAGTAACAAGATACACTAAAAGAGCTCTGCTATTTAAATATTTATTAACAACAAACGTACTCGCAGGATAATACGTTTGTATTATCCTGCATAAATTTAGTTGTTATCAACATGTATTGAAAATTGAAAGAATATATGAGTGGTATCAGTTATAGATTCATCATTCATTATCACATGTACACCTAGGATATTTTAAAATGCCAATTTATAAAGGTACCTGGGACTGTAAACATGTTTTACACGTTTAACAATTATAAATCTAGATAATTAATGAAAACAAATCGTATTGCACTAAATTTTTTTGACATTTTGATAATTCGGGCATTTAACTTCCCTTCCGCCTTTTTTTAGTTTAAATAAAAAATATTTGAGAGTGGAATTGGTATTTTGGTCATACTTTGCGATTATTTTGCATATTAGTCAATAGCTTCATTCTCTTTGATACCACAACGACTCTTGTTACAAATGAAATTGATTTTATATGTTTTAGTAAGCAAACAGGCCGTATCATTGTGGTGAATAGGAAGATAAATATGGGTACTCAATACGTAAATTTTGCCCAAGGAAAATTAATCAAGAATTAGAGTTGTATCAAGTGCATCTATAGCTCTGGCGTTTCAATTTTTGAATATCTAGTTATGATGTATAATTGACAACGTTTTCTGAGAAACAAATATAATGTATACGTTGTTTTTGTTTTATCATGTCCTTCTAGTAGGGCGTTGTTGTGCGCGCGAAATATAAAGAGTGAGTACTTACGCTAAAAATACCTATTCATGCGGACACGTCGCCTTTCATTCCGATGGGTCGAGAGTCGGCTCTGTATGATGATCCCACGTGCACTGACTTAATTGAGGACGAGAGATCGGTAATTAAGGCTCCATGTTCCGATCTGGAGAATATCGTAAAATGATACCGGAAGACCGCTTACTAAATTATTCTCGGTGTAATGATGCTGTAGATGACGGTGGGCGAGCCAGAGTACGGTTTCATCTCGTAAACGGAAATGTCGGAGACCGCCATTCATAAGGAAAAAAAAAAAAAAAAACTTATGAATTTGCAGTGTTATTGACCAGAATGTTTTTGTTTGTTATAATTAAATTGCTGTAGTGTATGTAATATATCACATTTCTTTTGAAATTGACGTAAAACAATTTAAAGTAAATACTAAAATCTTTAAATAAAAGTCGAAGTCCAAGTTTATATTGTCGTACAAACAGTGCTACAGATATTAACTGGTGTTCATGCGATTAAGTAACATAAGATATGAAAACTCAATATTCTTGGTACCTTTTTAGTATTTTTCTTTGAATTTTACATTCAATTGTGTTTGCTGGTGACCGTTTAGTCACAAAATTGTTGTAAAATAAACAAAGATGCTTATACTACTTATAAACATATAATAAGCAAATAATTCAACAAAGAAAAGATAAAAGATTTCAGACTGAAATCAGTGTTGCACAATCAAGCGCTTCAGAAGAAAATCTCGAAAACCTGCTGAAAAAAACTGAACCTGCTCTACGTGCTTTACTTCGATTTGCAATCTAAAAGCTGTATTCGCCTTCATGTAGCCCGGCTACTTGGCTAAATTAAAAAATTTTAACTACATACTCCAACAATTAGGGATGGTGCATTTTTAATTGCAATTGGTGTACATATCAGGTCTTTACCAAATATGTATGGTTGTAAAATATAAGGCCGAAGTATTACTGATATTGCCAATATCACTTTGGAAATTGTACGTGATTTGATTTAATGTGAATCGTTTTAGAGATTAGAAGAAGGTTTTTGTTCAATGTTTAGAATTGCGAAATTAGAATAGTTGAATGTGTGACTTGCAGCTACAGATTGATCAGCTAAGTCAGTTGAGTGGTAATTTGGTATATTCTTATTTGCTAACACTAATGTGATTCAAATAAATTTATTCCGTATGCTCAACTCTAATCAACATTCTTTGTTTACTGTCGCTATTATTTATAAATACTTGTCTTGGTGGTTGATATATACTGGAGCCATGATCCCCCATTTATAGTAAATATTGGAGTTGTATAGAAAAGCTTTTCTTCACTTATACTTTAGAGAAACAGAATTTTATAGTGTTTCGTCATAGCACTATCTACTTATCGAACATTTTGTTTGTATAATCTCAAAATGCATTTTATCAGTAATGCATTTTGGACATAAGGAGATCTTTATCAACAAAATTGTAGAGCTTCTCTAATAGTTCTGGAAACCTATTGAGGACGTTAAACTTAACAAATTTTCGATATACTTGCGAAGAGTTTTTGAATTAAAAAGAAATACTGTATGTATTAACGTATCATTGATTTAGAAATTTGTTGAGGTATCCAAGGTGTATTTTCTGAAATATTTGATAATATTGTCACAAATATGTACGCTCCATCATATTAGATATGCAACAATAGCTCGCTTGTTGGTGTTTTGATTTCGTTTACCATTATTCATGTTTCTTCTGTGCCGTATATAGTTTGTTTTGTACGAGTTTCTTCTTTACTATTCACAGTGTCAAGGTTAATGGAATACCTGGAAGCTTTAAATTCTTTTATGAATTTGTGCTACTACCTGTACCTTCCTTTTAGTGCCGTTTACTTAATCACTAATTGTTTATTTTTCAACGAATTATTGGAGGGCGTATTTTTGTTGTATGGATAATAAATTAATAAAATAAGTCCCAAATTGTATACAAATGTTCTTAAAAACATATTTTTTTTTAGACCTGGCTTAAATGTGACGTTTAGTGGCGCAAAAGTGGTTTAAAGTTCTATATTACTCTTCCTGTTTGTAGAGTAAGGTGTGCGCGTAAATTCGTGGGAGAAAGCATACATTAGACGTCTGTTACACAAAAGATACTTTCTCACGTAAGTTTATAAAACAAACAGTGCAGAGAGATATTTTAAAATGGCTCCGTTTTCTTGATTTACAGTAAAGCAAAAGTAAGTGATCATTTATCTTTGCTTTGCAGTAATTACAGAGACCGGTAAAATATCGTTAATGCAAAACAGAGAGTTACCCGCCATCGCATCAGATATTGTCAAGTTACACTGTGAGCATCATGTGGTTATCTCATTCCGATACAAGGCAGACGTCATGAACGGATTTAATTTGCATTAATTTAACTTTGTGCCTGCTGGTGTTAGCTGCCGATAACTTCTTGAGCTTCTCTACAGCTACTGTATTTTCAATTATCCATTAATGACGATGCATAATTTACATGTACCGGAGCTCATAGTTAAAGAAATCGTATAAGCCTTGATATTTCTACAGGATGTGAGAAATATTTGCGTTATGTTAATCTAATTAAACTTATCGGGTATTAATTTCATAGCTTCCAAATAAAACGTTGCGGGTATGGTCACAATGACAAAATAATGTTCGTTAGATATATACGAGTATGTAAGTCTAAATAGACGTATTACTAATCCTGATACAAATTATAACTTTTAAAACATCGATAATGGAATTTTCAAGTATTAAGTTGGACCATGTCATTCAGTGCGATATTTAAAACGAATACATCCTTAATATATGCCACCATTACAATTGGGTTTCGCCAAGCATATTCTAAATTATGCTTTAAATTTTCAATCCTAAAGAAAGGATCACAATTGGAATATTGTGTAGGCTTATTTGTAAATCATCTGATAAACCTTATAGGTACAGTATAACGAGGTTCGCATATAGTTTATTACCGGCTTGTATTGTATCAAATACAATTTTTTAGCAAATACTGCTGAGGAAATCTACTCGAAGCCATATTTGGCACAAATGGTAATTACTTTTAAATATCTCTCTAATTAAGTTTTTCTAGACAAATACTCTCGTTCAATAAACGCGTTATCTACAATCCTCAATAGTACCTCTTTTTGTTAAACATACGAAATGAATCGTTGAATTAAGTCGTTTTATTTTATTTTTGCTCGCTATCAATTCTCGACGAATAGAATATTTGCAGTGCTCCAGCCTTGGTTCTGTAAATACATGATGTGAGGTGGACCAGACCTATTGATCTATGGGACACAATTTAGAAATAACTAGACAAACATTTAGTTTGTCGGGATATGCTTTGCCATATTCCCTCTGGCTCTATACTTCTTCCTAAATCGTTTGGTTTTGGGACTAAGGATATCATTCCTTTCTCATAAATTCCTTTATCTTCGCAATTACCTATAGATTTAGCATTTTCACATTATTGTGATTACGGGCAATTATATAGAGCTGGCAATAGTAGCTTTGGTAAGTTCAGTTTATTTCGTATCCTATATTTAGATCGTGTAAATGCGATTTACCTACAAATAGAAATTGCAATATTTCTGTAGTCCATCCATCTAATTATCTATGTTTGGCGTTAATAACATCTTCCCTATAGGTTCAATTATCTTACGGGTAATTGAGTTGACGTTCATTATTTCGATAGTAGTTTAAAATTCTTCTTCCTATTGTGTTGTGCTATTTTGCAGTTAGTAACACGATAAGTTCCGACAATCTTCCCCGTAATTGGATTAAAGACTATCCGGAAAAGAACGTGTGCTGACTGAACATGAAAGATGGGGCTTTTTTCCCATATAGATTTCGATCGCTAAGGGCCTTGTACGGCTATCTGATAGAAAGCCCCGTAGAGCCTATTTTTCCTTCCGATTTCGGAAGGAAAAATAGGAGGAAGGAGGAAGGCCTAGCAGCGTTTATTAGAGTAAATGTGATGAGAAAATAATTTTTGCAATTGACATGGCCGCCGCGTGGACGGTGGCTCTATCTTGCTGAAATTACATGTTATATATGATATGACGCAAGAGTTTGGTTTAAAAAAGTGTTTAAGCAATATTAGAAACCCATTGCTAGCTGGCACAGCAGTAATGACTTCTTTAAAGACGAAAGAGCACATTTCTCTGGGTTGACTATTAAATGGCATAGCAAATACGTTCTCCCTTTAGTCTGTATATTTCTTTACAAGCAACGTATTATATATTTCAAAAACATCCAGTTCGCTTGACACTTTGATTCGATCTTGTAGGTACTGGGTGTTTCTTATAATTAGTGTGTTTGTTGAAGACAATTTATTTTATTTTAGTTTTTTAACCGGAACAGTCTATATATTATCGTGTTTCTGTCAATTTTCTTCGACAATCATTACATTTATCTTGCTTAGTTTTTGAGTTTTTTGTGAAATGCCGATATTTGAGAATGCTACAATAGTTATTTGTTTGTATTAGAAGAGTTGCATTTTTTATAGTAAGTAGTTTTGCAGTATTTAATTAGCATCTTGCTATTACATACTTACCAATATCTATTTAAAAATATAATTTAGTGAGCTTATATACTAGTGGCTTAAATATGTTAACTTCACTGTGATCTTTAAAAATATTTGGCGGTGAACTATATGTTCTCTTCTATTCAAATTGTGTTTTGCTAATCTAACAATTAAATACGTATACAACTTCTTCGTATCAAACATCGCGTATTATTTGAACTGATTACAATTTAGTATCTTATGTCCAGCAAATCAACAAGCACTTACGAATGATGGATATTATTGAAATGTTGATTGAAGTTATTATTTTTTCTCTTTCAAGACAATCAACCCAACCACGCGAGAATCCAAAAAAACAGTGGTAATCACATTTCTGGCCGACGGAACAGTCCCTTTTATATTCACTCTTCGCAGCCCATTCTTTTGACTGTATCTTGGTTTCTGGAACTCATTTCGCTTAAGCTGGCTCTGAAGGTCTTTAGAAATATTAATTGTTCGAATCTTTAATCAATACGTGACAAACATCTTTTGTCTGGGTCTATTCGCCTCATAAGAAAGGGTTCGGGTTCGTGTTGCCTACTGGTGTCCCTGAGAGTCGACAAAACACGAGTCTGTTTAGTTGCTGCAAAAATGTAATAATTCCACCTGCCTTTAATATTCTTACTCATAGGCTTTGCTATCTTTGCAACTCTTAATTCGACGATCGGTTAGCACCATTAATTAGAATCTTTTCGATGTTATCGGCTAGGTTGTAGTTTTTGGCCGTCCCAAATATTCATTGCCAACTAAATTGGCACTAATACGTTTGTATTCAGCTGCCCAAAATTTCGTTCTGGTAAGTGATAATGCAGAGTCTTTGTAAACAGCGTCTAACTCGACTTTAGTTTGGTAAGGCGTATGACCTTTCAAATACATGATTTTAATTACGACTTGATATTCAGTTCTGTCTATTTTTATGAGAACAATATGATTGTTAAAAAACAACTGGCATTCAGTACGAGTGAAATCAAAATGTCTAATGCTTGCGTAATTATATTACCAGAATATTTCTGACAGGTAGCGGCACCTTAATGTTGAGACTTGAAACTTTTTAGACTATCTTCGTAAACATCTAACTTTTATTCTTGTAAAAGAGATCAGTCCTTTTCTGCAAGTGACTTACAAAAGCAATGCCTACAAGGAATTTGCTAAATTCATCTGCTGTACCTTTCTGAGCGCAAATAATTATTATCCGCAATAACTGACTGGTATAGTATCTGTTCCTGTATAGCGTCGAATGTAGAAAACATTCGATAAGTAGCGCATGTAAGTTGTAATAATATATATTAGGTGCCCTAATGTATAGCCATTCCATTTAAATTGTTGAAATTATTGTTAAACGTTAGTTTCACGGAAGACGCGCGCCGTTCTTGTCCTGTTACTTTGTTATTGATGATGACACACATAGCGACGTATATTTTATAATGTCAAGTACTTCTTGTTAATGAACTTGAAGGCGATTTATAATTGTCCATTAGTTAAAAGGTCTGGATTAGAGCTGCTACACAGACTCGTATATCAGAAAGACATATAAGCACACGCACATAAGAAGACAAACTCGCAGAAATGCTGAAGTAAAATGTTTACTTGTTGCCGTCCACATAAAAGCACCAAGTTTCACTTGTATACGTATGTACGTGTTGGCAGAGAGTTCGAAAACTTACGTAATTATTTTAAACGTAGACGTAATTTAAAACAGCTCGAGAAAAATGCCTGATCTACGACAATCTTGTTACGTTAACTTAAGTTTCTAAAATAATCACATACGACAAGAGTTCGTAAAGAGAAATTTAATTACTGCATATACTTCTAGGTGGTTTTGAAATAATGCGAGAATTTGGATTTATATTATTCGTTGTTTTTCATGGAACGCTAACATTCAAACGTTGCTTGTATATTCTGCACATATGATATAGTAAACAGATTAATAATACAATATTAGTAGATTGTCTTTTAAGATCATTTTAAGTATATTTATAAGTACCAGTTTTAAGTCAATTGACCTTTAACGGCTGCCTTGAAATTTTGTTGGAACAACTTTTACAATTGCAACAAATGCCACAACAAATAGTTTTGCGGTCCGTAACACGGGCAATTTGTAGCAATTAGTGAAATTAGAACGGCACAAAATAACTGCTGCTATCTCAACAGTATTCAAATTAATTTTCAGGGACTAAATGTCAAGTTACAATGAACAACATACACATTAAGCAAGAGATTCGGCATTTTCTGATGCCAAAACTATGGGACACCCTATAGCTGGAAATGTCTCTACACTTCCAATTGGATTTAAACAGCGAGTAACTTTTATTGAACATTTTTTTAATATTATTACAAATATATCTATCATACAAGAGACTAGTTTAGCCGTGACATCCTGTATATCTTCTCCTCTTACTGTTTGAGACTACATACAGAAGAGAAACTGAAGATTAAATAATCTTCGAAAAAGCATTTTACCTTTTAAGGCGAATTTCGGTCGATAAAGGAATGTTTCATTGTAGGTCTGTCTGTACTCTGCCTCCCTTCTAAGTTTCATCAATTAAAGATGATAAGCTGTAAGTCGAATCGACAAAGTTCAATTTATGTCGGTCTTATTATAAAAACACATAATTGGCTCTATTACTTTAACGTTGTAAAATATATGTTGTTATTGACCTTGATACAGTAAAGTTGTAAATCATGTTTACAGTTTTGTGTGTAATTCTCCTGCCGCCATTGCTTATCAATGCTTTCTCCTCTTAATATGTTTAAATTCTTTTAACATTGTATACACTTTATTTATAGTATCTAAGCTGAATAAATCCTTTACCAGAATTGCTTTTATGGCAGCGGCAAATACAATGCCATAGATTTGTTAATCGTCCCATTTTAACCATATTCGACGCATTATTACTAGAGAGGACAAAGATAGGTGGAATTATTCTTTTTTTGCAAAGCCTGGGCAGACTCTTGTCCATTTGCCTCCCATTGCCAATGGATTCGTGTTGCCTACTGGTGTCCCTGAGAATCGACAAAACACGAGTCTGTCTAGTCTCTGCAAAAAAGTCATAATTTTATCCCTCTTTGTCCTCTCTAGTTATTACTAACTACCACATAAATTTCACATCCTTACTTGCTTGCAGGCCGTATCAAAGGAATTCTGACAAATTTCATCAAGTGTCTAGCCTGCGTTGCGAATACTGGAGAAATCATGAGATTCCAAAAGGATGCGTTGACCTCTTTGAATACTTCTTTGGGTAAATACTACTTATCTCTGTGAATCAATTCTTTTTAAAGTTAGAGGCTATGATGTGGACGTAGTTTGCGAAATACACTTCAAAAACTTCTTGACTTGCTCTTGACTTGACTCTTGAAAATTGCATGCGGTAACAATGACAAAGCCTATATTGGTCAAACGAGAAAGAGCACAAGTATCAGGTTCAAGGAACATATGAGCTCATCGATTTGGAAGAATAGAATCGTCAAGCGAAGCATTTTATATAAACGATGTCGGGAATATTATCAAATTAGAAAACTTGAAATTGATTAAGAACTTAATGCCGGGGAAGTTAAATGCTTTCAAAGTAAATTTACAGTTGTTTTCTTACGTTATTTTTACACTAACGGCTGTAAATGAGCATCGATGCATGCTCCAAATAGTTCAGATTAGTTAACTAAATTTGTGCGATTGTGACGTCGAGAAATGGAAGCTGTCCATCTTTTTCCAATTCCATAGTGAACTGGATTTGTGGATGAATGGAGTTAAGGTGTTGTAGGAACCCGTTTAGTGTGTCCGCCTCGTGGGGTCACATAATGAAGGCGTCATCGATGTACCGATACCAACACAGTGGTTTCTGAGCGGCGGTGTCAAGTGCTTTGCTCTCAAAAAACTCCATGTAAAAGTTTGCTATGACCGGTGCCAGGGGACTGACTGTAGACCTGTCTCTTTGAGCATATGTCTTGATTTTGTTGATGAAGTGGACAGAATCTTTTATATGTGAAGTCGTGGTTCCAACGTAGGACTGAACGAGGTTTGTTAGATATTTGGCAATCGGATAGATTGCGGACCCTATAGCGCTCACTATTGGGCGTAGGGGGACATCTGGTTTGTGTATTTCAGGGAGGCCGTACAACCTCGGTGGAAGAGCTTCGGATTTGATGAGGCCGGTTTGTTCGTGTGCGGGGATCTGTGAGTTCCTGATTAGTTGGTTGCTTTTGCGGAGTATTTGTCCAGTGAGATTTCAGGGGAGCTGCTTGTAGTTTTCCGGATCAAGCAGTTTCAGAATTTCTTGGGTATAATCCCCGTAGTTTAACACAGTGGTGCCATTCCCTTTGTCTGCTGAGAGCACGATGATGTTTTTGTCCGCATTTAGGCTCTTAATGGCCGATCTCTCCTTGTTTGTGAAGTTGCTCTTACAAGGGAACACCGGCGGGTGTCCCTCTCCGATTTCGATGAAACTTAACAGATCGAAAGAGTACCTTAAAATAAGAGACCCGTATTTTTTTTATTGGCGTATCCGCACGATTTTGGGGTACAGCCCTCTCCAAAGTTTGGACGATTTTTTAATTTTTGCAAATATTTCCTAAATTATAACAAATATTAAATTTTTTCTTAACATAACTTGCAGCACATTGCATGGCCCTAAGTACCCCCCATTTTTTTTTAGTTTTTCTTTTTCTTATTCACCAAAAGAAGGTTGATTTTACATAGAATACGACGATGTATAACAAGTTTAGAAAATTAATAATTGTAAAAATAGAAAAATAATAATAAAGCTTCAAAATTAATAAACTTGTCTATTAATATAAATCAAATGAACTATAACAGAAATAAGCTTTTATCCTTAACATAATTTCCAGCATAATCCATGGTCTCAAGGTAGATGTCTTCACAAAAAGCTAATACGGGGGATGGGGTGCCCATACCCTCGCATTTTTTAAATTTTAACTTTACTCATTATTCCTCAAAAAAATCGCTTTTACATAGAAAACGGTGATGTATAATAAATTTAGAAAATTAATAATAGTAATAATAACTCAAAATAAATATATGTACGTGTCCATTGTCAAGAATTTGATATGCACTTATCTACGTATACGTGAGTTTTATTAATTATTCATTTACTTCATATGTAAGTGGTAATTTGGATTATAAATTTAACGCGATAAGGGATCTGGTGATTGATCATATTATTATATAGTTAAAAATAAATCCCCGAATGCATAGTAATTAACCACGAACGTTTGGCGGTCGTAAATATAGCAAATGTGTTTGTAACGATTATAACATTTCGGAAACAATAGAACAGAATTAGAAAAACATTATAATGCTTATAAATGTTTAAATTCATGACATACTGTAATGTGATTATCGGTATAGCATTGCAATAGCGAACAAGATTAATATACATATAGTAATTAAGCTATGTAAGTATTACAGTAGTGATAGTCTGTGTAAAAGTGTTTAAAACACAGATTTTGTTTGCGCCATGAACACCGCACAATAGCTGGTTTATTGCAAATACTACACAAGGGTGTAGACAGCGCATCTTTGTTAAAACAAAACTGTGCAGGATTTTTAAAGGGCGCAGGTCTTTCCTCAACATAATTCACTCTTGTACCACGAGTACTTGAATACGTCGACAAATCTTGGGGAAGAAAACTGATTATGGGTTAGGGATTGTGTAACTATGTGTTGTAGAGTGCAAGGAATACCTTCAACGGTTTTCTCATCCTTCACAGCTAAGGTACGACCGGAATGTACTTCTAGATTAAATCCGCTCTCATCAGCGTTGTATACGTTGCTACTGCCAATGTCAGTGATATAAGGTTCGACTTCATTAATAAAAGAATCGTTTGCTAACCTTAGGTTTTCCATCTCAGTACGCATAGAACGAGTAATAAATTTTGTTATCTTACGTGATACTATTTTATGTACCTTCTTGAAGTGCCATAGCCACCAACGTCCTGCTTTAAACGATTCGTGTCCAGTTTCTTCTTTAGTTTCTAAAGCCCACCGTCGAAGATCCGTCCATCCAAAATGCTATTTTAAAAATTTCCAAGAACGTATTCAGTAATAAACCGTAATTTATCTGTGTGGGTGCCGCCTCTATTAACATTTTCTTCCCATCTGTGCAACTGTCGTAGCGATTTTACTTTTTGGATGACACCTGCCAAAATACGTGGCTTGGATTTACCACTTTTCCAGTAGTCGACAGCTCTAGTTTTGTAATCTAGATCTATAACGCTACCCCCTTCTTCAGGAACACATGCAATTACTTCATAATTGTCTTCTTCGTCTTCTGCTGTTTCTTCAAATTGTGCTTCGTGTGATTCTGATAATTCTTCAAACTCTAATCCCGTTACATCTTGAAAGGAGAACATGGCGTCTTGTTGAGCAGATACAATTATATTTTTCAGGGTAACGTGCAACTCACTTTCTTGCAGTGTCAAAGGAATTGTTGCGATGTTAGTAACTTGAAATGCTGCAAGTAACATGTTCAACACATTTGCTATATTTACGACCGCCATTGTGCCAAACTATAGGTACTGACCTACACCGCACGAAAAACGGCTTCTAATGTTCTCATTTGTAATACTCGTCTTATATACCTATTTCCTAATGCAGACCACTTAAACGTTCGTGGTTAATTACTATGTATTCGGGGATTTATTTTTATCTATATAATAATATGATCAATCACCAGATCCCTTATCGCGTTAAATTTATAATGCAAATTACCACTTACATATGAAGTGAATGAATAATTAATAAAACTCACGTATACGTAGATAAGTGCATATCAAATTCATGACAATGGACACGTACATATATTTATTTTGAGTTATTATTACTCTTATTCATTTTCTAAATTTATTATACATCACCGTTTTCTATGTAAAAGCGATCTTTTTTGAGGAATTATGAGTAAAGTTATTATTAAAAAAATGCAGGGGTATGGGTACCCCGTCCCTCGTATTAGCTTTTTGTGAAGATATCTACCTTGAGATTATGTATTATGCTGGAAATTATGTTAAGGATCAAAACTTATTTCTATTATAGTTCGTTTGATTTATATCAATAGACAAGTTTATTAATTTTGAAGCTTTATTATTATTTTTCTATTTTTACAATTATTAATTTTCTAAACTTGTTATACATCGTCGTATTCTATGTAAAATCGGCCTTCTTTTGGTGAATAAGAAAAAGAAAAACTAAAAAAAATGGAGGGTACGGGGTACCCCGTCCCCTGTTATTAACTTTTTGCGAATAAGAGCGACGCTACCCTTAGGGCCATGCAATGTGCTGCAAATTACGTTCAGAAGAAAATTTAATATCTGTTATAATTTAGGAAATATTTGCCAAAATTTAAAAAATCGTCCAAGCTTTGGAGGGGGCTGTACCCCAAAATCGTGCGGATACGCCGATAAAAGAATAGAGGGGTCTCTTATTTCAAGGTACTCTTTCGATCTGTTAAGTTTTATCGAAATCAGAGGGGGACACCCGCCGGTGTTCCCTTGTTAGGCGGTTTAGCGTGTTGCAAAATCCTCGAGGTTTCGCGACGTATTTCCTCCGCGGCGTCCACCGTAAGGCCTCGGATACTAGACTCGATGTTGGCAATGTCTTCCACTGACAGGTTTTTTTGGGGTGATGGTAAAATTTCCCCCTTTGGACAGAACCGAAATTTCTTCCGTTGTTAGCTCCTTATCCAAGAGAAATCTACATTTTTTAATGTAAGATATGTTTTCTAGCTTTAATTTTACTGAACTTGTTTTCAAAATCTAGCCCTTTGGGAACTTTCCTTTCTATGGATAAAATTCGTACATTTTCTTTTGCGTCGAATCTCTTTACTTGTTAGGCCACCCGTCCCTTTTCAAAATCGTTGTAAATATTGTTGTGCTTTACAACGGCTGACTCTAAACCATTGCCAAGCGCTATCTCCAAGTACTTTGGCTCAGCAATTTTGAATGTGGCTGAGATCCCATCCATTGTAAAGAGTCCTTGTAACAATTCTTGGGTAAATCGATCTATATATTTAGACATCGATCTGCGAACTTCGTTTTGTATTGTTATCGTGTCAGTTTTGCAAGTAGTCTTGTTTTGAATTCTCATCTTCCACTTTCAAAGCGTTATTGACTACATCGATTAGAAATACATGTCAGACACATGTCCAATGTAATCTCAAGTAATTAAATACCAAAGCAGTGGGATCACTTGCAATCCCGATATGTGTTCTAGAATTGATGATTATTATAACCATATAACAATTAAAAAGTTTCTCCTTCAGCATATCGCTAAACTTTTTCAACATTTCACCTAAAAAAATAAATGATTTATATGTTGACTCAAAGTCGTGTTAAATTATATCTTCATCCTTTTTTATTTTCTTTTACAAAGGGTACATATCTGTAGTATTCTTTTTAGTTGTGCAAGTTTAGTCTTTAATAGCTTTTTTAATTTTATTACCGTGACTTGTGTAGATCCACTGTTTCAAGAGAAAACCTCTGGTTGCCATTAAATAATTATTGATTAGCAAGTTTGTAATTGTTTGCTAAGCTTTAATGAGAACCAATGCCTTGACCGTAAAATGTAATTTACCATCACCAAGAATCAATACATTTTATTGCTTCATCGTCGAAAACAGTAATGAATAAATCAAGATTTGTAAACAATAAATTGGTTTTTCGTTGGACATATCGAAAACATCGAGAGAAGTACACACGTGGGTGATTCGAAAATATACCGTAACTCTGTGTATTATACTCATAAAAGTAACTGATATAAATAAGCAGAACTTTCACGGGAATAATTCGAATGGAAACCTTTTTACGAGGTTGATAAAGTAGTTACTAATGTAAGTACAAGCACTCACATAAAATAGAAACAAAGCTGAAGGTTTACGACGATGAGAATACTTTTGCGACATTATCATATTTTATGTAGGTGTTTTTTATGCTCTTGAAAATTGGTGCATTGAATATATTTTTTTTACTGTTTTAGATTAGTAAACAATTTGGTCCCACATACCCTATAAATGATGGCAAAAGATCCAAATATACTAATTAATAAAGTAATTCGTGCCTGTTTCGGGTATACCTCAGAAGAATCACTGGGGGGTAGCCGATCTTAGAGCTTCACCATCACCTAGGCTAGCAACAAATTGGAACTGTTCAAAGCTTCCTCTCTCGGCTGCCTGTTGTTAGCTTTCTAAAATGTTGCGATAAGTTTGTTATCCGGAGATCTTGACGTATCTGGCCATTTCTAACAAGCTATGGGGACAAAGCCGGTATCCTGGGTATTTTATTGAGAATGACCTCCTATCTTGCGCATATGGCTTTTCGCGGCTGTGACCCATGCCAGGGTTCCATATCACGGACTTGGCCGCGAATAAGTTTTGCATAAAAGTAGCTTGGTACCAGATACACCACGCTGTTTGACTAGTGCCCTCAATGAGTTCTTCGTTCGGTAATATTTTCTTTTGCCAGATCTTTGTGTGCGCCCCATCCCTACGTACAAACATATGTATCAGCGCTCTTGGAAATTGTGTTCACTTTGGTATACTGTTCGAAGCAAACTTATTTAATTTGCTTTAGCATCTATTGACTGTCAAAAATGACTACACTTACATGTAGCAGTAAATAGAGAGAACTTCCCAAGTCTATAGTTTTGGCAATGGTATACATAGATCCATTCACTACTAGGTACATATACATTTTTCTTTCGTACAAAACTACCAATTTGGTGCCCAATGATAGTTTAACAATAAATTTCAAATTAAAAGAAGTCTTACTAAAATTAAATGGCAAGAATGACAATCCAATAAACTTTTTAAGGAATGTAAATCGTTTGGTTTCTTCTGAAACAAATCTTTCCGAGTTAGTATTAATGACGCCATTGTTAGTCCTTGGCGCACTTACATAGTTTGACATAATCGAGACTTCAGTTAAAAACGAATCTATATTGTGTAACAAATATCGAAGTAGAAACGGCCAAAATAAAAAAAGAAGCGATCTCTCCATCGGCAAGTATGACTTCTCAAAGGGTATCTCAAAGTATTCCATTGTAAAACATCTCAACAATAGGCAAAATAGAATTAATAAAATATTTTTCCAGAATTTAGGATTTTGAAATTGGAAAATTCATAATTATTGTGATATAATCCCATTTTGTTTGTGATCTCGTCCAATTCGATGATCTCGATAATAATAATGAACAAAGATTCAAGCAAATGGGCTGTCGACCACACATAATACAAATTCTTAACCTCGGCAGTCATCTAATCGATATCAACTTAATTCCTGGTATTATCAACGTTGTAATAATTAGAACCCACAAGGCTAAGGTCAACAACAGCATAATTTTTATACTGTGTGGTTAATTGAGGATGAGGTCGACCCTCAAAGTTTGCCAAGCAATCAACTCTTTTTGCAGAGACTGTCTGTAGTCGCCTGGCTACAGCCAGTCTGTACTAGCATAACTACAACCGAATAAGTTGCCATCATCTGAAGGAATTATTTACTGAAATTCCCCAAATTCAAAAGCATACAAATGTATTACCTTTCACTAATGTAATTATAGTTTCATTTAGTATGTCTTCGATGTCTCAATCCAAATTAGATCACTTTCTGTGATTTCATAAAAGTAAATCATTGTACTTACAAAGTTAAATTCTACATAGTGATTAGTCTAAAATACGAAATCAGCATGAACATGACAGTGATGAGTTTTGAAGTTACATAATTGTATTTGTACAAAAAAGTATTGTTTTCATGATGTAACCAAATCCGCCACTCAAACTGTAATTTTAGAAAACGCAATTGTAAATCAGAACGGGTCTAGTACTTTACATGGTAGCCTACCTTATAATTCAAATTGTTTTCATGTCGTTAATTGTATGACCATATTAAGAAACGAGAAGATATTTAAAAAAGAAACATTTACTGTTGAGTATAGCACTAATTATTCTAACAAGTTAAAAAATAAATTGAGAGATGAAAATATTGAAATTGTTTTAAAAGAAAAAAAGAAAAAAGTATTCTTTGAAATAAAGGAAAAATAAATAAAGGAGAACACTATCTTTAAAAGAGGTACGCTAATGAAGAAAAAAAGACAGTGTAAAAGAAAAAGGCAGAAAATAATATAGATAAAAATGCGTATTGTCAAATCTTAAAAGGAATAAATTCTGTGTCTAAGCTGACGAAGTCTAAGTCGATGAACTACAGCAGAAGAAAATAAATTTAGATGGAAAGAAAAGTATAAACTAGCGTTTCAAGACGAGAATTTCTTTTTGAATTTAAGTTAGCTGTAACTAAAGCAAGCAGAGACAATGGCGATGGCGCTGATCTTCATGAAGGGTTCGTTTAATTCACAGTTCATCGACCAAACCAAACATAAATTGAATCGACCTTTTTAACAAATCCGCAGCATGAAGGGGAGTCCGCAAAAACGTCTAGACGACATTGAAGCTTCTGATAGTCAATTGAGTCAAAACTGTTTTGATAGTGAACTAGACGTCAGACAACAGGTTAATAAATCTGAGCAATGTCTATCTGATAGTACAATCAAGTGTAAATTAAAAGAAGTGTTCCCGAAACCTAATGGGAAAGACGACAATTCAATTCGACTTCAATTCTCAAAGGGTTCGAAACGTCTGGTGTGCTTTAAGTAGTTGTTCACTTACTCAAAGTTGACTTTCCTCTTGTGGCTTGAAACTCGCTTTTTTCAAGTTGCTACCCCATCCTTTCTATTCGATTGTGCGGGAATTACGATGATAAGACTAGCCAACGAAGATAGTGATGGAATGGAAACATTTCTCTTCTGTTCATTTTCTTCACATTCCAAAACATCAAATTATCGGTAAAATTATCGGTTGCTACCATGACTAGGTATAATTTTTGACTTCGAGACAAATTGCCACTGAAATAACCCGTACTTGGTCGTAGAGTTCTGCTTGTTTTTCGAAGTTCTGGTCATGAATGGAGTACATTAAATTTCGGAAAAAGTTTTTTTGATTCTCACAAATGTAATTAATTCATTTGGAGAATTAAGTATTCCTACATTTTTCTGCTCGCAAATAACAAGTAAGATGTTGAATACCTTTGTCTAAGTAAGCAACAAAGAAGGTAAGTTCAAATGAGCCAAAAAATAGAACAAACAATGGCGGCGCCGCTGGTATTCGTGATGTGTTTGGGTACTTTACAAAATCAATCGAATGAATCAATGAATAAGCGTATGGTCAATTGTGGTATTTACACAAAGCTTGCAAAAACGCATGGGAATCCAGTCTTCAACTAATAACTTAAAACTTAAAAGGCAAAGTTTTTATTTACTGCAAGAGTAAGTCTTGGAATGAAGTCTTACAGATAGTTAACTAGTAAACTTTAAATAAAAAAAGTCTAATCAAAATTTAATGGCAAGAGCGTCTGGGACAATAAGGCCATGGCGCAATTGCTTGATTTAGCATTATTGCAAATTTATTCGAATATTTGTTTCTTAACAAGCATTGGGATAAAAATGCCCAAAGTAAAATAAGGGGCATCTGTTTACTGGCTGGTCCGATGTATGGAAGGGTATATAAAAAGGAAGCTATCTCAAAAAACGTCGAACGAAAAGTCCAACACCTTATCTAAAGGATTGACAAAACCGAACAAATAAAATATTCCTCCACATGTTATAATAAAGTCGGTATAACCCAAAAGATCGGATACAGAATTTTATGAAATTCTCGACGATTTTGATGGGAGAAGACAAATCTAAAACCAATTCGTCTACAAGTACATCTCGTAATTATAATGAATAAACGCCTAACCATACTGGCGATTTTTCTTCAAACAGGCCATTGACCCAAAGCAATTCACATTCTTGATCTCGACACTCTTCTAATCGATATCAACTAAATTCTTGGAATTTTAACGCCACACCGTGGGGTATCTACCCGATCTAGCTGCTCAAAAGTCTTGACGTTGTCAGTTACACAAACATGTTACGAAATTAATAAAATGACTAACAGCTAACATGACGGGTAAGAAGAAAAGAGTGTTGGAATTCTTTGTACAAATTTTCGATATATATATATATATCGAATATGTAAAGTTGCGCATATGTAAATACATTTACATTGTTACATAGTAACAAGACACCACACTTGGTATAGCCAATAGAACTCCTGATGTTTCGCAAATAATTACTTTTCAGTTGATGTTTAAATTATTTAAATAGAGGGGGATCGATTTTGAATTTTTTTTTTGTAATTACAGGCAATTTCAATTGCATTTCTATCATTAGCGTTTCCAATGTCTGGTTTCGGCATGTTAATTGTTTGGGATAGTTTTTTTTTAATTCCTGAATATTGTTTCGATAGAGTGAATTGTAATCTGGATAATAATTAGATACTTTCCTACTCTTTATTGTGACTGAACACTAAATATTTTTTGTTGACGTTACTATTTTTTATTTACACGCTCTGTTATTTTTACATTAACAAATGGTGTTGGCGGTGGGTACTGTAACAAGTACGTTGTTTTTTTCGAGCTACCACTGCCTGACTGCATGTGGTGCTTTGTATAGAATGTGTTCCGGTGTTTAAAACATTCCATGATTGTGACATTCCATATTTGTTGTTTTGGTAATTGTAGATTATTAAAATCTTTTAGCGTTACTCCAAAAATGTAACACTTCGTAGTTGACGTTGTTTGTCTGGTACTAGCCATGATACTTATCATTGTCAGCGATAAAATATCTTTCTCCAAAAAAATGATGAGGCTATTACAGAAGATATTTCGTTAATGGCAACGCTGACGCTCGTTTTAAAACCTGATTCCAATGGGGCGGCAATAATATGATGAAGATGACTATATTACTCTATTATTTACATTATTTCAAAACTTGTGCTTAAATTGTTTCTGTTATGAACAAAGAGGTTATGTTTCAAAAATGAATGGAAAGTATACAACAAATTTCTTTACGGTAGAAACGTTTTTTGGGTGTTGTCGCGTACTTGATGTTGTGAATGGTGTTGTCTCTTGCTCCTCGTAATAGACTCCATTTCTGTTCCGCTTCGTTGATCCATAACCGTTCCGTAGCTGATCGATTTTGATATCGTGTGGTGATGTTCTTTTTTCCTAGGGACTTTTTAAGCCTGACGGTGACTCCGGCTATGTACGGGAGGTATGCGTATCCTGCTGGTTGTTGTCGGTCTTTGTTCTTTTTCTGCTTCCGTGGTTTCCTTATATCTTTTCTACTATAACCGTTTCTCTGCAAAACGTTTTTGACGTATTGTATTTCACTATCTCTGTGATGTTCGTCGTAGATTTTCTCCGCTCTTCTCAACAATATATTGATGAGGGATCACTTTTGTTGTGGATGACGGTGACATGTTCGTCGATCTCCATGATGAAGTTGATGTTTGAGATCCCATTGCAGCACCACTTGCTTGTTCGTACAATTCTCCGTTCCACAGGAAGCAGGTGGAAGTAAGGAGGAGTTTCGCCAAATCAATCAGATCCGGTTGTAGTCGTTTTGGTATTAGTTGTTGCCTGATCTCTAGTGTTTCTTCCACTGGTACATTGGTGAAGAGTGATTCGACCTCGAAAGATACCAGTAAATCTTCCTTTGTAATTTCATGTTGTTGCAGTATCTCGATGAAGTTCTCTGTCAGAGTTCTTCACAAAGCTTTTAGTGTTGCTGGGGTATTGTACCAGTCGTTTTGCTCGTAGATGTACTCGTGGATGTACCGACAATCGGTCTCGGAGGGTTGCCAGGTTAATGTGTCTTTGGTAGTCCGTACAGTCTTGGTGGTCGGCTTTCTGCTGGTAATAGTCTTTTTTCTTCTTTTGGGATTGATGATCCCTTAATAGCGTCACTGGCTTGCTTTCCCACCTTCGTAGTTAGGTCCTTGTTCAGTTTCTTGTAGTGGTCTAGCAGCATCTGTATGTTTGTGTTGTAGTCTGCGCGATCCATCACTATTGTTGTGTTGCCTTTATCAGCTCGTACGATGACTAGGTTCTCATTGAAACGTATATCCTCAAATGCGTTCTTTCTTCTCTTCATTGGTGATATTCCTTGCTGGTGGTTTAGCTTTCTGTGGTATACAGCGGGTTTTATGTCGTATTTCTTCTTCTTCGGTTGGCAGTCTTCGGGTGGCACATTCCACTTGAGTGATGATTTCTTTTGGTATTCTAGTTTGTGCGATTGCAAAGTTTAGTCCTTTGGTTAGTACTCTTGCTTTACAGCAAACTACAAAAAATATTGCTACAGCAAAATGTTAAATCAAACATCAAGTACACGACAACACCTGAAAGACATTTCTACTATGGATTACAGTCGTAAAAGCCTAGACTCAAAATCCTCTACGTTTAAAGGATATTTCACTGAAAGATGAAGAATAATTACAAAAAAAAGTAAAATTGTGGTACGTGTGCACTTACGAGTTCGAATTCATAACTAGACACTACAAATGCTCCCAACAAACAACTATTCACATCCAAATATAAACGCCACAAAATTACTTCTAAATTAGCATACTACTAATATACCAATGAAGTGAAACGGAAGGCATTTGTAGTTAAGCACCTTCTAAGTGGAGTGTATTCCTTAATCTTTCATTAGTGGTGTGGAAAATGATTACATGATCAGAGTTGTGGGGTTTGTCATCCATTAGTACGTTTTTGCATCAATTATGGCAAAGATTTTCAACCCGTACTTAGCTGGCTTGTTGGATATATACTGAAGGAATGGTGCGTGTCTTCTAACTGCCTCTAATTTCGATAGTTTTGTATTGAGACACATAATGTCTTACGGTTATTAGTAAATTTCAAAAATTGTACAAATAGATGTCAGTTTACTTGTCCTTTTGTATTCAGCCCTATTTTCTATGTTGTCAAATCGCAGAGACTTCTAACAGTATATATTACCTTTGCAACGACGTTGTGTGAAACAGGTCAACACTATCTACATTCCACAAATTTTGTCGGTTTGCCTGGTATAATGTTGTCAGGTAAATTAAATCAAGAAGGGTCTCGGTTTCCTTTTTGCCTGCATCTTTTGACAAATATTGGTGATTTTCGTCATATTTAGAGGGTTTAGTTAGTAATTTAACGTTCGAATAACAATATTGTCCAACATATTGTAAAAAATAGCAACCGACAGTCAAGCGTCGTTTTTTTTTTCTTTTACTAGAGATGTTTGAAGACCTCATTGTTACGTTTCTTTAGCCGGATGCCTTAGTCTATTTTTATCAAACAAAAAAATATTTGTTATCACTGTCTGGACTCTTTTCCATCTCGTATTCCAATATTCTGGAGCATGTCATCTGTCTCTTTTTCGATTTTGTGTCAAGGGCTTTTCCATCTGAATATCCACCAAATTCTTCCCATAACTAGCAAACGTGTCTGTTCCCGTTCGTACAACATATTAGCCTTATATAAGTTCTAAATATAGTAATGGAAAAACTAATGTAATAGTAATAATTGGTATAATTTATCTTTTTTCTACAAGTTCTAGTTTGCAACTGGCAATTGATAAATAGCCGTCTATCTGACTATTCTCTAAAAATATATATGAAGTACAGCTATTGAGCCCCAGAGATCGATGGTATGATGGTATTCATATTGGTATGAAATGGTATGACATGAATAACTGAGCGTATGGGGTATGACGTATCCCAATATAAAACGAGCTAACTGCACATTATAACATTTTGGATATCCACTCCTGGGCAGCTAGATCTGGCAAATACCCCATTGTGCGTCATCATAATTTTAATTATCACAATTATAATCGTTCAATTAACGGTAATGACGATTCGAATTAACAATAACAATCAGCACTAGTCCTATTCGACTCGAAACTCACAAAGCCAAGGATAATTCTAATATGGTGCAGGTAATTGAGAATAAGACCGACAACCCAATTCACAAAGCAATCGCTGGGTTCTTGGCACAAATTAAATAAACTATCAACGGATCAAACATCTACTTACTCAAATTTCCCAATTAGAAAAACAAACAAATATAGACGTATTACCCTTCATCAGTGTGACTATTGACGAACCAATGATTAAAACATGAGTGAATAGTGATACTGAAATAAGTTTCTTAGATGCTCAAATTGTAGAGCAAACTAAATATTTCATTAAGTCTGTTTTTGATGTATCAGCAGTTCAAATCGAATCTGGTACGAACAAGCTTTGACCAAAATTGGGAGATGTCTCCAGAGCGAAATAAATAATTGTATCTACGAAGTAAAATTTTATATAGTATTTGTTGCAAAATACGACGCCCTCTTTAAGTATAACTTCCTTGCCAAACGCAGGGTTGTGATTAGTTTCGAAGGTAATTGTATCTGCAGGATAAAATACAAAATTAGGATATAGTGCAAAATTAAACAAATGTACAAAAAAAAATGAAACTAACGATTGCTACCATTATTTCGTATATTTCCTAGCTTAAAAATGCAAAAATCTATAGAAAGCGAAAGGGTTCCATCTGCTTGAAGATTCCCGCATATATGTATAGCTTAAAGATGCTTTTAACAAGATATTTGTTTGTGCAATGGGTAAATAAAATGTATCGCAAGATCTATAACTGTATTGTGGTACAACAAGACTGACTTGGTTAGGTAAAGAAGGTGAATCTATTTGATGGTTGACTCATTTTTTGATAAAATTTCCATAGGGAGTGCATAAGGTGACACGCTTCACACCTAGGGTGTCTGTCCTAGTGACTAACTGTCAAAACAAGAAACAACGGAAACAAAAATAGGATAAATATGGAGATGGGAGTGGTCAAAATTGTTATATACACTAGTATATAGCTCAAAGAAATTTAAAATAAAAAAGAATGTCAAAAAGAACTGTTGAGAAAAATAAAATGGATAAAGTAAGTATTATTAGAGGCACAAAAAAAATTAACGAACTATTAATAGACAGAATTAAATATTAAAGATTTAAGACAAAATGTAAATAAAAGTGGATAAGAAGTATAATGGTTGGAGATTAATAAGACCTATCAGGTGATATAAAATAGTATAAAAAGTTTGAAATGTAACTTTCAATATTCAGAAAATTGTTGGTACATCACGTATATTCTTAATTATTAATATATATATATATATACTTTTTTTTTCTTGCCTAAAATTGCAGCCGGTACAATTTAGATGTTATTTAATGCCTTTGTAAAAATTCATTAAACACATTCCTACCGTTACTCGACTACTGCAATGTGGAATGGGCAATGCAAACTATTGAAAAATGATGGTATCACGTAAGCTTGCAGACGTTGCTACACACGCATTACGACCGTTATTTTGCTTCGAAGTGTATTTATATCTCCCGAAAATTATTTTTTTTTGTTATTTGTGGTCTGCTGCAACATCTTTAGCGTCAAATGATAAATTGCTGTTTTTTTTTTTTTAGAATTTGTTCGAATATGTAAATGTGTGGGTTATACAGTAGCCTTTCTGCTGTGTGTAATATGTCTTATCTGTATGTTGTAATAAAGCGGAAGATTTATAGACGCTGGAAAACAATATGTTTGTGAAATACCAATGTTCAGCTTTGTTTACATTTTGAGCGGAGACAATAGAAAAGGTTTAGCCCTTTGCAATAATTCAGTTCTTATTGAAAACGTAATGGGCTGCTTTAGTTTACGTTACATTGCTGTATACTGTATTGTTATAATTCGTAACATCGAAATTACTTGTTATTAACAACCACGCATGTCTACTCGTTCAAGACCAAAATCCCTCTATACATATAGGTCTTTTATAGGTTCAGCAAAGGGGGTAATGGTTGAACAGAATAATAATTTATCTTATGTTCAATTTTTTTCATACGTTAAAAATTGCGATTCTCCCATGAGTAAATTAAATAATATGGTAGCTCATCTGACGATTCCGATTATCGTAGCATTGTAAACTCTACAGTTGCATTAAAAAATAAAATAAAATAACGATTATACTGTTGAACATGGTACGAAATGCATTAATACGTTAAGAAATGAACCAGCAGATGAAAAGTTGACATTGTCTAAAAATAACTAGATTCTCTTTTGAGAGAAAAATGAATACGAAGAGGATTACTCTCGTCAGTGAAAAAGCAAAAACAACGAAACACAAGAAAATAACGTTACGTAAGAGAAAATAAGCCTAAAAAGAGGTAGGAGTATATAATACAAAAAGAAAAATATTCTATTAAATCTTAAAAGAAATAAATGCAACGTAAAGTACAAAAGAGCCAGAATAAATATTAATAAACCATGCACAATTATTTACCAACACTTATATAGTCGCTAACCAGAAATATACCCACATCTTCGAAGAGACTGGTTTATTTTCCTTTAAGATCTACCCAATACCTGCAGCATTTCGTACGGATGTTCACTTGGAATTACAAAACATGCTAAGAAATGGAATCATTGAAAGATCAAGAACATTTTATACAAATTCGGTTGTCATAATCAAGAAGAAGGAGCATGAAACACCTGAAACCATCGAAATATTGCTGACAGTGCTCCAAAGCTTTTTCTGACTCTTGCTACTCTAAGAATCGACTAGTTTCTTCTAGTAAATTCTGTGGCTTCTCCATTAACGCCGCAATATACTAGTCCCTTTGTGTACTGTTTGACCTATCCATAAGTTCTAGTGTTCCCGAATATTCTTGATCCCTATTCTTAATGTTCTTTTCACTACATCGATGAAGTTATATCCTATAGTCCGACGATCTAATATTCTCCGTCCTAGTTCGTACATGTTTAGAAGTTTCTCCACTTCCCAGTTTTTCTCAGGAAATATCATGGATCATCTTCAATACAAGCGTTTTCCGTTTCTGCATCGTTTTCGTTAGTAGATACACTTTGTTCTTCGTGATCGTTTCCACCGCATTATTTTTCCTGTATTCCTTGTGCTAGTTCATCTTGATTGTTCATCCTCCCACTACGTACTTTCATTTTCATTATCAGCTTTGTCTCATAGTTTGTGTAATTCAGCTTGTTTATGTTCATGAGGACGATACTGACTTGGGTAAAAGAATAATACAACTATATGCTAACGCTACCAAACAGTAGGTAACGATTAAAATTCTACTGAATCAATTGTCATTATTTCAAATAGCAGGTAATCAATAACAGTTGCTGACTTTCGAAAGTTTTACCAAAGTTTTATGTAGTCTCCAATATGTTTTACAAAGAACCTATAAATATTGTTAGTTATCGAACAACAAGAAATAATGAAAACTATGTGCAGCTTCAGGGTTTATTTAAACTTATTAAATAATTGAAACTTACATCCGCTTTATTCTGTAATGCACCAGAGTAGTATTAAAATACATAATTAGAGCAGCTGGCGATACATGTTTTTCTATGCTCAATTATGTATTTTAAAATACAGCTACATCAAAATACCAGCAGTATAATAAGCAAAACCTTCATATCTGTTTCTTCTTGTAGTTCCCAGAATTGCAGTCGACTGTTTTTTTTTTCAGCCACATTTCAAAATAAATGATATACTTCATTATTTTTGACAACCGCAATTTATCTCTGTGGAAACGCAAGTCCATTAAATATAAGTATTAAGTTCAGAACTTTCTCATTATTATGTTGATCTCAAAACTTAGATAAACTATTGTAAGGAAGATGATTCAATTCTGCCGTATAATATCCTCGCCATTATTTTTATTTATAAATATTCGTAATCATGTATATCTAAAAGTAGCGGATGGTGAAGGCTGTGGAAATAAATGATACTATACCGTTAACTACGATTAGGTAGTAGTTACGTTCAAAGGTATAGTAGGTAAATTCTTTTGAGCATTTTAAAATGAACAACTGTAGCAGGTACTAAAATTAAAACTAATAGTCTGTAGTATGCTTCACCATCTTAAATATTTACGCGATTGTTATCGCACTAGCAGATAATTATTACAAATTATGCGGTATACACGAGCTTTCGGCCACGAGGAACGCTGTTTGGAGATCTCGGATGCTATAATTTGTGATTGCTTGCTTTTGATACAAAGTGAAGCGTGCTAGTTATTTATTTCTAGGATATAGGAAAAATTTCTCTACTAGAATATTACGGAGTGCTAGAGCGTCGCATACTTTTCGGCTTTTCAAACGTCACAGCTCTACCTCATGATTGTGTTTATGTAGAAATAATTTTAATGTCAAGTAGTTAATTAGTGATAAGGATATAGACTTGACTTTATTACAATTTCCGAAACTTAAGTTATGAATAAGATTTGTACGAATTATACACCATGGTTACTTAGGGAGTAGGCGGAAGATCCTTTTTGAGCAATTTAAAGATAAATTCATTGTATCTGGATTCCAGTTCCTCTTGTACCCATTTTGTCGTTCGCTATTTTATACTTCCTGTTATTATTTTCGTTTCTTTCGTCCTTGCGCTTTTTCTTCTTAGTGTTCCTCCTCGTTTCTTGTTGGAATATTCCGTCTTTATTGTTTTTATTGTAATTCCATATGTCTATGTTCGTACTAATTTAGTTGTTTTTTTTTTATTTTTGCTGTGATTGTCTTCTTGTCTGATGCATAGATTTTCAATGAGGGCGTAGTAGAGAAATTGTCTTCGTCCTTCGTATGAAGCTGACTTACAATTGCAAACTTACAAACAGTAGTCAAATATATAAATATTTGTGATTCCTAAGAACCTGAACGGACACCAGGGCCAACATAAGATACGCTTCACACCCGGGGCCGATCGGGCGACTGAAATAATCACACAAAGGTAGGCCACTGGTAGGAAAGGATAAACCCACAAAGAATGCATCACATAGGGATCTTAGTTATATAATAAACAGTAAATTGCACATACGCTTATAAATAATTCTGTTCACATCTTCTCTTTCTAAGATTAATAGAGATCAATAATTCACATTGATTGGCAGCTAAATGTTGATACAAAGCAAGTCGTTAGCAAACGGGTTAGTTTTTCTTGGATGATTTTGACAACCCAAAAATATATGACTGGTATCCCCACATTCCGACTTGCAAAAGGTGTATTTGTCACTATATGAAATGTTAATCTTATACAGGAAAGTAGCAAATCTTCCATGATTAAAGGATAATCTTAAAATTTGTGACATCATACTTCCTTTAACAGTAATTTTCTTGTACCACCGATAATTTTCAATCTTAGGGAAGAGCATATAGTAGTTGGTAGGGTTACTCCTATACATAGCTGCATAATGTGTTTATCAATCCTTACGCGTATTGCCTTTAAATTCAATTGAAAAGTCTGATGTGGTAGTAAGACGCCTTGTAAAGTGTTCTCGTCACTGTATGTTGCTTTAGCTAGTCTATTTACCTCCTCATTAAACGAAATGCTAGAATGACCTTTTATCCAAATATAGGTTACTGTCTTGCCATGTTGTTTCGGGCTAAAGTCCAACGGTGGCATTTCTCCGATAAGTGGGGATGATGAAAAATTTGAAAAATGAAAAGGTTTTGGAATTTTTTAAGAACACTTATGGCATCAGTGAATATAGCAAAGTTGTCATTACTCATCTGAAGTATGATTTCCATCGCCAGAGTTGAATTTAATTAAAATAAAAAACGTAATAGCTGATTCTGCGGGAAAAGTTCTATTTGAACGAAATCTAGGCGCAGGTGAATCCACTAGCCGCATTATCAGCGGACTCTACAAACCAGAATTGTCGAGGCTTAGATGTTTTTCATGTTGATTTTTGTGGAGCATTTCTAATAAATTTTAAACATGAATATACCAAGGTGGGTTTTAAATCCTTTCGCGAATGCAGATGCTAAAAGGATTTGGAAGGAGGACTTTTAGAACTCAGCTAATGAAGAACTTATTGATTGAAATTCAAGTTTGGTTACCAAGGCTTCAAAAATCAATACCGGTTATCTCCTCTTGATTGTGAGCAATAGCACAGAAGTTTTTAAACGTCCTATATGGCTGAGCATGCGTTCACTGCAGTAGCTAGTTTAATACCAAAGAAGAGGAACATATGACATATAACATATGTCATATGTAAAGAGCCCAACCGATGTGCCCAAGCATTGGCGTTGCGTGGAGAGTTTACCAGAATAACAGTGCGCTTATTTAAAAATAAATATATTGAATCACTTTACAAAACGTTAAGAAAAAACATAAATAACTTACCTAACATGTTTACATTGTTGCAGAAATATCCGGATGTGCGCGATGAAGTAATTGCACCATCATATATGTTTCTGTATTAGTCTCGGAAAGGTTCGTACGTAGCGACGTAAATAAATGCCTATATGCTGAAAAGGATTGTTCGACGTTGAGAGATGTTATATTTGCATAGTTAAAGTGCTCTTTGTATCTGTACAACGTATCTTCAGTATTGGTAAAAAGTTGCCGTAATTTTGTAAAATCTACATTTTTATCTAATACACTATTAAATTTTTCACGAACACAAACACCTTTTTCATCATCAACGATATGCAGCGCTAATTCTACGTGGTCAATAATTGCTAATGAGTCCGATAAGGACAGCGCACTGTTCTGTAACTTTTTTATTGCATCCACTATTGGAACGTAACTGTCGTAAATAATTTTTAAATTTGCTGCAACTTGAGGATTTTTAAATTGAACCTGACTGAGCCTTATTGCAGCCGCTTCTTTGCCGTCTAGTTGTAAAACTACTGATTTAATTTTTTCAAAATGTTTATGATAATAGAATGCTGCTTCTAACCACGTACCCCATGGTATAAGAATTGGTTGCGGCGGCTCGGGTATGTCAGGACACTGCGAATGAAATAGGCGAATACGTTTCGGAGATTTAAGAAAAACCGCTTTCGTTTGTCCTATTAGTTCATCCACATCAGGATAACTTGTACGTATAATGTTTGTTACAAGGTGTAAAGCGTGAAGCAAACATGTGACGTGCAGCAGGTTTGGTTGAATCGTTTTGAGTAATTTTGCTGTGGAACACATAACCGCGGCAGCATCGGTAACTAACATTAACAGTTGCTCCGGTAAAATTTCAAATTTGTGTAGTGTTTCTATTAATACACTACGTATCGCCGTGGCAGTACAATCTTGCATTCGTTTACAGGCTAGTAAATAAGGGTCAGAAGATCCTTGTGGGGTCAGCGTCCTTACGACAATGGATAGGATGGACTGTTTTTTAATATCTGTAGTTTCGTCCATTGTCAACCAAAGGTATTTATTTTTCACCGTTTTTTTCGTAAAATTTACAATTCTTTCACGCACTGATGGTACGTAATTGTGTAGCGTATTTTTAGATGGTAATTTCCACGTAGGATTGTATTTATTCCAAAACTGGCGAAACATTGGGTGTTGGACTTTATGTATTGCTATATTGGTCGCAATTAGCATCATTGTTAAATCAACCACAAATTCATTATATGATTTGCGTCTAATCTTTTTCAATTTATGTTTGTCACTATTTATATGTCTTTGACACTGACTCGCTTTCCAAGATAATAAAGTTGTTTCACAAACTAAACATTTCACTGCCTTACCGTCATATATTAAATCGGGAAACCGACGTATAAATTTATTTACTACGGTAGCAGACAACCGATTTGACGCATTATTTTTACGACCTCGCAACATTTTCAACGTATACTTTAACACGTTAAAACGGCAACTAAATGCATCGTTTGTTTTTACTACTTATGCGAGACCGGAGTTTACCCCAGTCTGCTCTCGCATCGACGCTACTGGTCGGGTACATCGTTTGGACTCTTTAGTCATATGACATATAACATATATACAATGAACGTAGTGATCTGCGATATCATTATCTTTTCAATTCTTATTGATGTGTTTATTTTTAATATTTTAATAAGCAATCTTATTGCCCACTAGCGTTAGTTGACTAACCCAAGGAAACATGTTTAAGTACTGGCAGAAAAACACTAGGAATTCGTTAAAAATAAGTGAAGTTACTGAAGGAATAAATTCAACTGCAATTCTCCAGATTGTGTTTGCAAAAAGTCTCAAGAGAGAAACGCCGATAACTGCACAGAAAATCCATAAAACAATGCAAAAAATTATCTTGTGAGTTAAATTTTCAGACCCATTTACGATCCTGAAAAAAAATTAAACCTTATACGTCCCTGTATTGCTAGAAAAGACGAGATTGCAAATAACATTGAGATTTCACCCTTTTTTATTTACACCTTTCCATTTTAAAGATTACTAAAATCTTCTGTATTGTTTTCCCGTTGTGTATATGTGAAGGCACTGTTTCGTTTATTACTATTTTCAGCAATTTACATGTTGAAAATTCCATAATGCTTTGTACTTTTTATATAAATTACAGTGATGGGCACTCTTGATAAGACAAATGTAAACATAAGAGATAGTAGGATCTTCTCTTTGGTTAAATTACTTTTGTTTTGAAACGATTATGTGGTGTTACGTTGATTACCAAATTCAATTTACGCAAACTACCATGTCTTACATACAGTTTAAACTTATTTTTTTTATTTGTTTACAACTTAGGCTACTTGTTTTCTCTGTTCGTGAGTTGTTGTGGTTTTAAGTACTGTGTTGTATAACGTAAAAATAATCTGAAATTTTTTTATTTTGATCAAATTATCGGTTTATTTAAACCATGTTTTTAACATGCTAGTCGACTAGCGCTACGTGACTAGACTTACCAGTAAACTTTCTAACATAACGTCAGTGTCGCTTAAGTGATTTGCTTGTGACTGTGTAAAAATTTGATTTTTCAATGTACTTTGCTACATCAAGAAATTACTGAAGCAGAAAACAAGGCTGTGGGTCTGTCTAGTCTCTGCAAAAAAGTTATTCCATCTGCGTTGTCCTCTCTATCTATTAGTAACTGTGGAACGGTCGGTTTTATTATGTAGCAGATTTCAAATTGAGCAGTGGAAGTAGTCGCGAGTAGAGGTGTTGGCGAAGAATTTAACCCATAATTAGTAACGGGTACGCAATTATGTACCGACGTACTGCTAGAATGGAGGTACATCACGCCGAGTATTATCGATATTTCCCTGCCTTGGATATTTTGAGTTCAAGGATGCATCCATACAGTACTAATCTGTTTACTTTTACTAACAAAGTATTTTACAGGCACTTAATTCCTTTCCATCCACATTTGGCTGAGTGGAAATTTCGCGCAAATGGTTTGTTCGAAGCTGTTTTAAACTTAATAGCCTCATATTTATTTAAATAAACAAGTACCGCTTCAACGCAGACTTTATTATTTTTAATGGTTTTGCAAGCGAAAAGAACAAAGCATTAAAACTAGACCATACAAATACCATCGTAAGTGACTGTAACAGATTGTGTTAATTTTCTTTCGCACCGTGATTAAGAACAAATGATGGCGATTTTCTTTCTTAAAACAGATTTTTCTTTTTTTCTTCCTTTATAAACAGTTAATCCTATAATTAAAACTGTAAATAATGATAGTGCGGCACGAAACTTATGTTCCCTTTCCCATTTTTCTAATCTTCATTTCGATGTCTAATGCTCTGTGTAATTAAATGATACCTTTGTTAATAATTATACATTGTATAAAACCGGCCACATGTCAAAATGTGAATATCGTTAAGACAATGTAACAATGTGAAATGAGCGAATTATCTTGTCTCATGAAGTAAAATCGAGATGTGCACTATATTTACGTAATTGTAATGCGGTAAGGTCACACGGATAAATTTGTAACTTTCGAAGAATACGTATGCGCCACCGATATTAGCTAACGAGATTTTCGATTTTCGGATAACATGCACTTTCATAGCATTTATTTTGTTTGATAGATTTAACATAATATACGTTGTTGCATAATAATTTTATAAGCATCATATACAGGCACAGTTAAAGAAAAACACTTGGTAGTTATTTCATTAATTTTATTAGTTCTGGATGTACATTTCGCCTTGGGGAATCGTCAGCAGGTTAGACACTAAAGCTACAATTTATACACAGTGTGCATACATACACATACGTACCATGCTGTAAAATTAAAATTAGAAACAAGGGAAATGCTTCACCAAAAGTAATTCTTCACTTTGTTCAATTCTTTGATCGTATAATGTTTAGTTTTGATCGTATAAGGATTACTTGGAGCAGTAGACATTACCCAGTATGTCTAGGTCCTATTCAAATTCATCACTTGTTTAGATAGTTTTAATTATTGCAATTATTTTTTTTGCTAAATATGTAATTTTCCGTGCTAGACTTCGATTAATAATCAATGTGATATGGATCTCCATCATCTTCTAATATATCATGAATTCTTCCAATATACTGTAATATTACGACGAAGCACAATTGAGACTGTCATCAGTGCCACCCTTACATTTTTTCTTGGTACTTCACATTGTTTACCTGTTGAGAATAAGGATCCATCTCGTGGCACAAAGTTCGATGCCTAAAAGAAAATTTTTTTTGTCTAGCCAACAACAATTGTAGGAGAGACTGTCATTAACTGCTTTCGTATTTCATTCTCTTCCAAAATTGATGTGATATCTTTCTACAGAGAGAATCAGTGTAAATTTCAGTCCTATAAAAAGTTAATGTCGTCAACTAAAAAGTCTTTCGGTCTGTTTGCATCAGAATTTTCAGTGACATTTAACGTTGTAGAATTATATGTGGATCGAAGAGCACATAATCTCAATTTCAGTTGCGTCCATGCATCATTCTACAAAAAAAATCATTAGTTTCGGCATCTATTTCGACAATTATATATTTTAAATGGAACAAATTATTATAGGTAACAATGGAACTAAACTAATTGCCAACATAACTAAACAATGGCTTTAAACAACGTTAATTTTGTTTGTGACTTTATGTTTAACCGTTATGCAGGCAACTGGTGTGTTGATATAATCCAGTTTAAAAATGTTTATCGAAACTTATAATCTTTAGAAGTGAGCTAAGAGTAAATACTACTGTAGCTATAAGTTGTAAGTAGTTGAGTTAGTAGGCATTTTCATCTTTACATCCTATTAGGTGAAATTGTACCTAAAGATTTAAATTATACAAAGGTGTCTCGAATTTCACGATCCCAATTTCTATATGCGTCTTTTGAAAAATTTCGAAATCTTAAATTTTCTCCATGAAAAACTACAAATTTGGTGGCTATACGTTCAGAATGGCGATGTCGCTATCTACGTGTTTGTTTACTTCACAAAGTTCATCGACGACAAATTGGACAGAGGTTTTGAATAGTTCCGTAGCATGACGCAAAGTCAAATACTAAAACGTGTCGAGAAAAGTCGACCATTTAGTGCAATGTCTATCTAATAACGGTACCGTCAACTTTAAATTAGATTAAAGGAAATCTTGCCAAAATTCATTGGGAAAGACGACAATCTGATTCAATTCTTAAAATCTTTGAAAGGTATGATGTTCTCAAAAAACCAATCTACCTGAATTGCTTGCTCTAATACAGCTGTCAATAATCAACGACGCACTGATCTGGTTTGGCATTACTAAAAACTCATTCCAAACGTTTACTGAATTCGAAGCATTATTTTTTAACAAATATTTAGACGAAAATGCGCAGAGCAGAATACGTATTGATTTCTTCACAGGCAAATACATCCTTCGAAGTGTGCCTCAAAAGAAAAGTATTTCACTGAAAGCTTTCCATTCTATATCTTCCCAAAAAGATATTCGTCTCAAAAATCGGCGAGGCAGAACTAATAAAATATCTATCCGTACACTATGATTTCGAGATTGTGAAATCATTTTTTTTGTTTATATTCTTATTTATTTATATTTATATCATTTTATTTATATTTTATTAATGGTTGATTCTGTAATATTTTTCGTAGAGTGCATTCGTCAAAAAAATACCGATACATGTTAATTTCTAACTAACATTCTGTGCGCATGGTTTTAAGTGGTACAATTAAAGTTAAGATGGCGAATGTGCGATGTGTATATTCATAGATATTTTATCTCCTGGTAACGAAAATAAAAAAAAAAATAATTAAAACGGAAAGTCATTATATTTTATAAAAGCAGCTTTGACGCAAGATTAAACATACTGGATAACATATTTCTTGGGTATTAAGTGTCTATGCAACTTCTTTTATAACAGGAATACGTGATATTTTGGAGAAGAGAAAACTGAAAATATTTTCATGAGTGCTTTCTATACACATGAAAGTCGTATACATCAGCGGCTGCACTATATCAGTTGTTTTCTTGGGAATGGTTAGAATGTGGGTAGGTTTACCGGCAAGTATGTACTTCTGTAATTTGGCAGAACAGTGACCACTCTATAATGTCGAATAATGAAGTTGTTTGCGTCCCACACGTTATTCGCTGCACAAACATAACTGTCAACTATTTCCTAAATGTTTCAGATGTTTATTTGCCTGTCCTGGTAGCATTTGATGCCTAACAAATACATATAAAACATGATATTCGCAAGGCTTATACGAATTTTCTTGCAAGCGATATTACAGACAGTATGTGTTACAAATGTTACAGATTATACACCATATTCAACTGTTCTGACTCTCTTAGAGGTTATGGTGGAGATTAGCGTTATAAAAGTGTTGGTTAAAAAAGGTATCGTTTACGTAGATATTGAATTGCTTATCAGAGATCATTAAGGCACGAGCTCATAAAAGCTTTTAGCAAAAAAAAAAATAGAGGAGTGAATACAAGATAAAAGATGTTTCGTTGACCATACCGTTAGCTTGCTCAGAATTCCAATTTTTAGAAGCTTTTCGAGTAACTGCAATATATTGTTGGCGAAATCCCGCGGTATCACTAAAAGATTACATATCAAAATATGTTCACATGTGCTTTTCTATCACACTCATTGAGAGTTGGAGAGCGAATGGATCGACTTAAGTGCAAATCAATTACTCCAATAGTTAAACACTAACTCAGAAATATAGAGAATATGAAAATTTTAACCAGTAATTTTTACTAGTTTTCATGCCCAAAACAGTGTATAGTGATAAAGATCTGTCTATTATACCATTTTATTTTAATAGCAAATATTGCATTAAAATAGTTAACGTACGGTACAGTAGCTTATTTAATACAATGTAATTTGAGATGCTAATTGCATTCTCCATATTTAGACGTTTGTATAGAATTATCTCTTAGTTTATAAACTCCCAACTATTTATTTAAAATAAAGGGTTGCCATTATCTTACAATGCCTACGCAATTACCAGCTAGAGATAAATTAATGCAATTGTTTGTTTCTACCAGGATTTGAATTAGCCCTCCATTCTTCCTTAAGGATTATCCCATTAAATATTGGAGACCACCATTTGGCATTTCGATATCTAATATACACTTAACTAACGCCAAAATCAAAAGAAGTTCATATATCTTACTATCTAAGAACTAAATTAGGATCAAGATGCTCAAAATGCAAAACAACCGTTCTGACGGTTATAATGTTATAATCTTGTAGTATCTGCGAATATATTTGAAATTTCCAAAAATACGCTAACAATGCAGGATATTTTTTATTTATGATATAAGGCTTGGTGCAGGTGTCCGCTTAATAAAGATCGATGAAGATGCAATACATCGTGTAGCGGAAAGCAATATCAATAAAATAACATAACTATCATAAAGCACTTTTACGTAAATCACTGAAGCGTATATTGTACGATATTAAAATAAAATTCCGCTATAAACTGATATAGTTTTTAAGTGTACGCTATAAATATATACAAGACGTGCATAAGTAAGGGTATGTGCTCGTGTGCCCGTCGATTTGGCCGTGATTTATAGTATTATAAGATTGTGGTTAATGTCTTCGTTAATTTTTCGTTACGGTCTTCTAGCCTGATCTTATTTACGACGTCTAATTGTTGTTATTAAAGTTATTGTTAAATCGTACATCTTGGTGTTTGGCCATGCTTGAAGTCTTTTACCTCCTACGAGTAAGGAATGGTAGGTTTTATATACATGGCTAAAACGTTATTACAATTTTTTAAGTATGTTTAAAATATTGATACTAAACTACTTCTCCAAATACCTTTTATTTAATTTAGGAATGTTTATTTATAAAACTATACTTCTTCATTAAAAAAATCGGTCATTAATATTTTTGCATATAATTATTTAAATCTCAGCATTCTCATTGGGGGATTCAATTATACTTCATTTTTAATTTAATTTGGACCACAAGAAATGGTCCAAAAGAATCAAGGATTGTGATCTTGCAGGTTCATCAAACAGTGAGTTCCTAGCCATTTGCAACTTGCCCCCCATTATAAGTTGGAACACCATGCTGCTAAAATATAGGATTTCTATCCTTCCTGCAGTAGCACATCATCCAAACTCTTATGGACTTTTAATCTTAAAAATTCTAGGTAGCGTTCAGTGTGACCTTCAAAGCTGTAAAAAAAATATGTTATTTTTTAAAAATCCGCACCGTATGTTCTAGTACATTACTAGAATTATTAGTACACATTATTAGTATAGTAAACATTATTAGTACATTACATCTAGTACCCGTAGACCCGTAGTCGCTATTTTTCCGGTTGTCCGGTTAACTAAAATATCTACCTTTTTAAATACAGGGCGCTTGATTCATGCTGATGTTCTTTTAATGTATGTGCCGATTTACTTGTTAAACTGTGTTTGACACATTGTACCCTGGCAAAAACAACAGGTATAAATTGTCAACATCTGGTTAAGTTAGAAGTTAGTACTAACTTCGACAAATTTGACTTCTTGGATTAGCCCCTCCGCTTAGCCAACAAAAGATGTCATGTTCGATGTTATGAATTGCATACACATATTTGTATCTTTTATAGTGACGGAGATATTTAAACCAATGATGATTTTCAGTTTTTTTAATAATTTTTGAACTGTTTAGAATGCTACACTCTTCAGGTAATACCAGTTACCATTTAACGCTTCTCTTCTTTTTCAAATTGTTTCCCGATATGAGAAAAGCAAAAAAGTTACTAATAGATATACAATTTAGGATGCTAGTAATAATAATAATAGTAATATTGTCATTACTTGGACTTTCAACATGGAAATGTACAAAATTTAATATTCAAGACCAAGAAAGAGAGGATATTTGGTGCTAAAATCTTAAGGAGAGGTTCAGATTAGTAATATACCATTTTTTTTATTCAATCCTTTACAAAATTTACATACAAAATAACAAACAGGTGCCTAAACATATTAACCTAGATTACCCACCGCATAAAAAAAGAAACACCAGCTACAGGTACACATTGTAAGAGAAACAATATTCGTAAAATGAGCTTTTATGAGATGGTGGTGTGATGTGATTCTTGCATCTGATACTGGCATTATGAACATACGAATAATCATCTGAGGTAGAGCCTGGACCTTTCTTCGATGGGCCATACTTTTCGATCCCAAATCCAAAGTTTATATGAAACTAGATAATTATTGTTAATTGATTTTACAATTACATCATCAGTTACTTCTAAAAGCATAGTTATATAAGTCAAATTAGATTTGAAACCGGGCTGACAAGGTGGAAGAATATTACAAGTATTTAAGTGTTCTCAAAGCTGCGTGTAAAGGATTTTTTCAAAAATGTTTCCTAGAGTGTAATAGGATGTAGATCATAAGTATCTTGAACTCTTTTCTTAGGAAAAGGCAATATTATCCATCGTTTCCATAAATTAGGAAATGTATTGCTCTCAATACGGCAATTAAAAATATGAGTGCGAGCGAGCCAGTAATAATTCTAACATTCTTACCCCATCATTCTCAGCCGCATTACTTTATGTGCTCAATATATACTTTAAAACAGTATCCATCTGATATTTAATGAGAATATGAAAATAAGAGGGATTTTACGTTAGATGTTTAGAATAGGAGCTAACATTTCAGGAATAACTTTTGATACAATTTTATTTAAACATTAAGGGATGGACACAAAATGACATAAAAAAATCGTGCTAATTGAATGAAGAAGTCACGATACGTAACATATTGTGGCCGGAAATAAAAAAATATAAGCGGTTTGAAGAATTTCATATCACCAATAAATATACATTACCTACAATATCATTTTCTTTAAATTGTTGTAAATTTTTACAACCTTCTAGAAGCCCTTGCTTGTCAGATGAGTAACACATACAGTTACTAAACACCAGTTTAAGCTTCCACTATTTTAAGTTTTTGGTTAATACTATATTTCCATCAGTCGCTTAACCAGTAACAGACGTGATTGTAACTACAGTTCTTTGTCTGTTCAAATGTATAAAAGAAGATCGTTTATTGGAATAGTTAATACGATTTGCATTCGCAACTTATTGTTAGTAGGATTCCGACCTTCTTTACACCTACCTTTAAATGGTAACGGAGCTCTCAGCACAACGAAACTTTCCTTTTTATGCTCGGCTAAATTGATAATGTCGACCAAGTGTACAATGGCTCTGCGTTTAATAGCAATTGCAATAATAACGCATCAACTTCGTATTACTGTAGTTCTTTAGATTAGCCCGATTTATTCGATTACCGCGACGTCGGCGGCATCAACATTTAATATTGTTGTAAATGCGTTGTGATTTCGAGCCACGATCGAACGTCAAAGCGATATTGCCTCTAAGTTTCATATCTCGGAATAATCGGACATTATGACAGCGCCAGGAAAGATCATGCAATGCAAATGTTTTTCAGTAAAAAAAAAAAGAAGGAAAAAAAGGCTGCAGTAAATAAATGGAGGCAAGAGAAACCGAAGAAACTCTTCGGTTACAGCGAGCGAACGGTATGATTATGCAAAATTCTAGATCTCGGAGATATAGTTATACAGTACGTCTCACTTACATTTGTGGTAGGTGTACATACATTTATTTCTACTTAAGAAAGCAATGCTCTGGTTTAAGGAATTATTTAGTTACGCTAGGAGTATCGCTAACATAATTTTTTTAAGTATGTATCTTCAGGGTATATTATGTTTTCTTCCAGTCAATAAAATTGAAATAACCTAATAAAGCAAACTGTTCCTTCGCAGAGCAAAAATGAATAAATGCTGCAGTGTTATCTCTGAATTTATGCAGATGACATATTTTTCTTTACGTAGATCTGTGGTGAATTCGGGTATATCAACTTGATATTCTTTTAGTAGCTCCAATATATAAGAAAATCATTGAAAGGCCATTCAACTCTGTCGTCGTGCAGTTAACGCCGTACCACGTGTTCTACCAAACGAATTGCAGAAAATTAGCTATATAACTTCCAGAAAACCTAAAAAGAAAAATGTAAGATTGTTTTTCTAGAAGACGTCCGTCATTATCCTTGAAAGCGTAGTCACTTGTGATGTTAGAATCTCGGAAAAAAAGGGTCATATAAGAATTGCTATTCGTTATTTAATTGTTATTTAATACATATAACTTATAATATAAACTTTAATTTGGAAGAAGCGTAAGTAATTTCAAAATTTTTTGACTTGATAAATTCTGACGCTACAATCTCTCTTTTTTCTGCATTACATTCGAAATAGTGGAAGTTGTTTGTGCTAAATTAAACCTTGTTTTCTGGTGTATTGCTACTGTAAGAATTTCTTTTTTAGATAAACTGCTGATAAGAGTTGTTTACAAAACCTACACCAGTGATTTTTGGAGTTGTAGATTCTTCATCTAGATATTTTTTTATGAAACGTATGCTTTTGGGAATTTTAAAAATCACCTGGCTTATTTATTGAATAGAGTTTCTTCAAAGGCCTTTTAACTAACGCAAAATTTTTGTCGTACGAGAGGAAACAATAGCCTCGAATAGTGAAAGATTTTATTAAAACGGTTGCTGTTAGACAGAGAAAACCACAGTAATGTTTTTATTTTGTCTTTATAGTAGGGATGCAGTTCTTCAATGTTCTGGTAGCATATTGTGATAAAGATGTGATAAAGGGAACATATCTCGTTTGGGGTTTACGTCGCTCTGTCTTCGTGGTAGGTATATTTATATCTGTCATGAAGGCAATAATGGATATAGATACTCTGATGTCTCTGATGTGGTTATGAACGACATTCACAGTTAATTGATTGCAATAAAAAACTTTTCCAGATTTTGTATATAATCGAAATAGAAATAACCTACTTGTTTATTTTCAGGTTCCTGAGCGTTGTATAAATTTGTTAGTCCGATGCTTATGTACGATCATACTTCCAACAGTACATCATTTTGCTGTTTCACGAGTGAAGCAAGTATTTTTTACTTTGATATATAATCGTTCCCAACTTGAGGAGATATCTACTTACGGTCGCTAAAATGAAAGTTTAAACTTTCGATTAAATTATCTGCAGCAATGCGAGTAATCTTGAGTAATTGTGCTGTGATTCACCCTCTCAATCTTATTTTTTTAATAACATTCCGTTTATATGCTGCTGCTCCTATTCTTTTTGCTTTGATGTAACTTGACCCATTCAACCCTTCCATATAACATATAAACTAATACAAAATAGTTACACACACCACCTTTAATTAGAATTTATTATTAACCGATTAGAATGTAACCGACGATTATGGTTTTTGTCTGGACGCAAGTTGATGAACACCGTTAGTTGTGACGCTACATTAGTTTTCGGTAACTTGTAATTAGAATGAGGACGTTCGGTGCAGAGTGTTAGCCAAGCGTCGATCGGGTATAAGCAGTGAGTAGATAAATTGAAAGTTATATTTTGTTAATCAAGTACGTTTTCGATGCGATTGATGCGTGTTCGATTGATTGATATAACTGATGCGAAGTGGCAGTATGCTTATATTTTTAAACATGAACTTACATAAACATATGATCTGGATTCCTTGGTAAAACCGCATTAATTTTGTTCCGTATCTTATTGGCAAACAATATACTTTTTAAATTACTAAACAATGATTGTAAGTATTGAAGGGATTCAGTTAATTTAAAATGTTTGTTTTCTAGAAACTTGGTCGTTTCTATTGCGCTTGAAAATTGTTATATTAATAAATACCAATTGCTCGACTAATTCTTTTTTAAGCTCATTACCCTTTTTTAACCTTGCGCTTGCAGAATCTGAGGGAAAGAGTAAAACTTTTAAGCAGTCGTCGTCAGCTGCATTTTTTACGCTGTTAATGATAATATCGTTAATACCGTTTGCAGCGATACGCAATCTGATTTTTGTAGCTACTAAAGATGCGTTTATCTAGAGGTAATTTTCACCTAGTTTTGAACTGACAAGGAATGTCTTGGTAACATATTTAATGAGATGCTGGCACCACCAAGAGTTCCGTATACCCCATATTTTTCAGATACCTCTCCAGACTATATTTGCCCCTGATACCAATTTCGCAGAACAAATCACATTTTTGTTATTAATCGTGAAAACTGTTCCATATTCTGAAATAATGCTTGACATTGTCGGCATTGTTGGAAAATGATAAACTAAGAATTCAAATAAAACGAAAGAATACGAAACAAGTTATATATTAAACAAAGATCAAATGTATTATAAAACTATAAAACGAAATATAAACTCTAAAGAATACTTTAAAAATATGATGGCACCTAACAAAATAAACCGAAAATGAAGAGAGTAGTATTGAAATAATGAAAAAGGCACTTTTAAAATCTCACAGTAACAAAATATACAAAAAGAGCACAATATCTTAAACTTGAATCTATATCTTGAATTTATTCTTGACTGAACGTCGCTACGATGGTCTCCATACGGTTACTAACTACTTACTGGCCAGTACTGTCGTCGCTCTCTGCATATCTAGTATATAAGGAGTTACACACATGCGCGACTTAGCCTGCCACCAAACGTAACGCCAATGAGAAACTGCACGCAACGACGCCACTCTATTTGTAATCGGTAGATATTCTCTTTCGTAATTTTTCGAACGAGTATCAAATTGATGCTCTCGAATTTACGACGAATCTATGGATAAAATATTTATCTCTTTCTTATAAATACTGCAGCGTACAATACTTTATAAATATTTGAACCGAAGTAAAAAGTCAAAAATTAATCTTCTCCCATGAAAATTTTTCTGACAAACAATGCTTTATCAATTCAATTTTAATATACACGATTGCTCGCCACTACATCTTATTACTATATAGATTTAATCTTTTATGCTCCCATTTGAGTCTTATAAATTTAAAATCAGAGTTTTACACTCTCTTTTATTTTCGAAAACTTTATGTGCAGAAATTCGCCAAAGGTTTCCAACTTTATTTCATTCATTTCATCACATTCACCAGCCAATTTAGATGTATAATATGTATAGACGTGCTGATAAGTTCAACTGCCATTTGCCATTCATTCCAAATTTTATCCAACTTAATACAAATTATGCGATATCATGTTTGTAATTATTGTGCACGTACTGTGTTGGTAAGCATCTATTTGCAAATTCATGTAATGGATAACGTTGTTGCTTGTGTAGTCATCTCTCACCTCCGCAGTTTGTCTAGACACCATAAATTTCAAAATTGCAAGCTTAGCATAACTTGATAGAATGGTAACTCTCTAAGTGGGAATAAAATTAACTATATTGCCTCCTTATAATCATGGGGTAGTGGCGAGGTTATTAAATGTTGAGATTAATTTGAAACTGAGCAGAGGATGGTGAAACATATAGTGTGTCTGTGCACATACCTATGCAATTTCAACCAAAATACACAGTTGCATCACATGTTTAGCCGTTCTCCATGGTAATGAGAAAATCTCAGCAAATTCCCACTAGCATCAGAGTTGAGCCTATATAAATTATTGAAATATTCCCGTAGTGACGAAAGCAAAAGCTGTACTTAAAATATGCAACAACCAAATATGTATAATGCTAAGATCGCTTAGCTCCCTCATGGTATTGATGGAATAATTCACGACAAACACAACAAAAGGAGAGAAAAGAAATGCTGTAACACACACGGATCCGGCGTCATCAGCGTGGTTTCGAGAATAGTTTTTTATCTCTACTTTCTATCGCTGTTGCCTCACAGTTAGTACCACAACTTTCGAAACGCGAACTTTCTTGGCGCCGTCTAGTGCCAAAGAAACGCATGTCTGTCGTTCAGGAAGCAACGGCATATACCGGGCACTGTTCCGCAAACCATCCCTCGAGCAGTTATCTGACTGCTTAATAACGAGTTGGTGACGCTGGTAGCGCTTTGCGAAACCGCACATGTGAATATTCTGACAGGCTTACCATGATGTATATAAACAGAAAATACCTAGAAACAATAACCAAATATGTATAATGCTAAGATAGCTTAGCTTCCTCATGGTATTGATGGGATAATTCTCGGCAAAGACAACAAAAGGAGAGAAAAAAGTACACTAACACGCGGACATGTTTCTCTCAGTATAATTTAATTTATTTCTTTTTCGCATCGACTAGACCGATTCGTGTCTATTCGTCTCATAATAAAGGGTGTGTGTTGCCTATTGGTTTCCCCGAGAGTCAACAAAATACGACTCTGTCTAGTCGCTACAAAACAGATATGATTTCATTCGCTTTTGTCCTCTCTAGTTCTCCCTATGAATTCAAATGTATTAGTAGCAAGTCTTCTAGATATTATATATGAACTTTAATAAATTAGACGTAGCTTTACGCAGTATTTGTTCTGCCTGGAAGTAGGCCTCATTTATTACGAACGATCACCGACATTGAAATTCAATTTGGTTATCTTATTGACGTTTCGTTCAATAATTACTTTGTATTTTCAGTAAATGTCCGTGTGTTGAAAGAATTAAAGATAAAGTATCTAATGGATGAGGATTGGTATTGTTGGATGTACTGAAATTGTACCGATTGTACCCAGTATAAATATAAATTGGAGAAACTTTTATTTATAAACTCGGAATTTTCTTGATGACTCTTTCGATTTGGAGAATTATCAACGTACTTGTTTTTAATATAAATGTTTAAATATAAATGAATTGTACGGATGCTTGGCTCGCTGGGATTAGCTTGCGGATAACGAATTGTAGTATAAGTAATGCAAATGTTCGTACGTTGAACATAACCAAGCTTTTGTTACAATTGCAGATGGCGTTGTTCAAGATCGTCTAAAAGCTTGAATCTTTATGATTTAGCAACTATTATGATAAAAATGCTCCAAGTAGAATAAGTGACGATCTCTTCACTGGTAAATATGATCTCCCAAAGAGTACCTTAAAAGAAAAATATTTCACGAAGAAGAAGAAAAGTGAGATATTTATTGGTTCAGCTTCGTCTATCCCTGGGATAGATTGAAGATAAATAAATTATTAATAATAAAATTATTCGAATGTATTTTAACTTCTTGTTTACGTAGACACGTACGTTTTTTACCTTTGCTACTTGTTTATTTGGCATTGTCTGTCGTGGTTGTAACAGATGAATATCTTAAGAGTTCATAAAGTATAAGTGTTGCAAATTTAATAGAAGTACAGCTGTGTATAAAAAGCGATATTACAAAATAAAAAATATAATTACCTCGGCATGGCCTTTATCTGACTACTCACTTCCGTTTATTTTGTCTGCTCAAGCATGAATTAATTTGTGGAAAAATTAAGTGTCTAGTTCATGATTTTGCAAGAATTTTAAGGCAACAATTTTAAAGCTAAGCTTCTAAAACAAAATGGTCAATCTCTAGATATTTCACGATTGCAGCACTCTTCATCTATAACTCCGAAAATGCCTGAGCACATTTCATTAAGCGCAATACGGAAAATACTACCACATATTTCTGGCAAATAGATGCAAATTTTTAAATTATAAGAATATTCCAGAATCATAACAATAATACAGTGCAAGTTAGATAATATGGCCACAACATATTCCAATCAACATAGGGTCTTACACTTTAATATACCAAATCTTATTGGACCAACATTAGATTTCCAGGATCGTGTCAAGGCCGGAATAATATAGTACAAAATGTGTTTACTTCGACCTTCTAAACTCCAATGTTAGGCCAATTTGTGTTTCCAGTATTGAATCAGCATCCTAAACATCAATATAGTACAATTTTTTTGTAGACATTATAGATCCAAATATGTAAAACAATATTGGGATAATATTAAGTCAAGTTCTGACTAGTATTGTGTCCTATTTGGAATACAAGACTTTTACGTAATGATTAGAGAGGACAAAACCGGATGAAATTATTACTTTTTTGCAGCGACTAGACAGACTCGTATTGTGTCGACTCTCGAGGACACCAGTAGGCAACACGAATCCATTTTCATGAGGCGAATAGACACGAGTCTATCTAATCGCTGCAAAAAAGGAATAATTCCATCTGCCTTTATCTCTCTAGAGCACTCTCTGTCGCCTCTCTACTTACCATCCGTTCTTGAGGTATGAACTCTATTTCTGTGTTTATATTAAGGAAAGAAATTGTCCTCGATTTGCAAGAATGAATGACAAACTCCGAAAATAAATAATGGCTGTCATTACATTTTTTATGCGTTACAAATAATATACATTTTTAAATGTTTTCTAAATGAAATTAATGGAACCTTTTGTCCAATTGATTATATTTACAAATGTAAACACAATCAAATATATTATGAATTATGACAATAGATATTTAAATAAGCTGTCATTTCCGGTACTGGTTCTAGCGTAGTACCTTTGACGGTTTCTTAGTTCTTAAGAACATAATTAAAAAGAAAGCTGTTCTATAGTGTAACTGCGAGTTATAAACGTAAAGTTAAGAATAAGAAGCAGAAAGTCTAGAGAGGCAAGGATGATAAATTGAAGTAATAAACCGGGGTTACAAAGGATGAGTGGAGTCTAGTGTAATACAGGATGGATTGTTACTGATTGTGAATCAATCCCCATTTCATAGTGAGTAAATTTACGGAATACGATGTCTATTTTCGAATATCCAATGTAAATATACTTTTGGGCAATTATTTGGTTGACCATAGAGCCACATCATCGTGTGCACGTTTTAAATTTACATGTCTTTATTTCGTTCTGTAATTATTGTAATTGTTTGAGACATCCCCTCTTCCGTCAACTAATTAAGTGTTACCTAACTCGTTATCCGCAAATTTAACGTAAACCACGCAGATGCGTGCAAACTTATCTGATTGTCGTGAGATTCTAGCGCCCATGCTCGACTTTCCCACACCAAGAAAGCCCTGGTCGTGTTCTCGGCAAGCATACGTTAGAGTAGAACCTTCATGTTTTTTTGCTATAGCCTTTCTGTTTGTCTATACTTTCGTTATGTTAATTTCGTTTGATGCAATAAAAAGAGACTGGATTGAAGAAGATAGGGGAAAAAGCAGCATTTTGCTAAAACTTTTATAACACATTGGTGACAAAATTATTTCAAAATTTCTTTAAATAGACAAATGAGGTTTTCATTGCGCTGATTTATTTACAGTTGCAGAAACTAAAAACGTAAAAACATACAGCGCGTTTCATTTGAAATAATAAGGCTACCTGATTTGCTGATTATTAGACGCTGCATAAACAGGAATTTTCTGAAAAAATACTCTGTGACTATATTCTTGGTTTCCGCGTTGTTGTCGCAGCTTCTGTCGACTCATTTTCGTGCAATGTCTTCAGAGCTATTACTGTACACAGGCTGGAGACCATTTGTTACCCAAGGGCTTATATCTAGGGATTCACATATACGACTCATAGATTTTTGAATACTCTCATAGATAGTGAGGATTGTGAGGCAAGATTCGAATAGGATTAAATTAGATTTGGTTAGTGTCCAGTCTCTGTTCAATCAGTGCGGTCTTAGTTATAGGCAACAATCGTTTGTAACACTCCTGCTCAGTAACATGAGTGCCGAGAAATCGCTTTGCTTCACCGATATGCATATTATTACACGAAAATAGAATCTGGTATGTACCGGGGTATTCCAAAATAGTGTAAAAGTTTGAAATTGGACTTTAAGTCCTTCCTAGTGAGGATCTTGCTGATGTGGCCAGTGACACCTTGAAGGTAGAGTATGTGCGGTTTCTTACGAAAATTAGGGTTACATCAGGGGAGTTGCTATGGAGAAGGGTTGATATGGCGGCTAATGGTAGCTTGAATAGTTTTCCTAGAATAATTATCGGATCAGAGTTACGGTGATGTCGTTTAGAACTTGAGGAAGCGAATTTGGCGCACATATGGAAATGGTTGTTTGAACAACGGAAGTGATAGCACCGTGTTTTTGAACTGGGTAATAGAAGCCATTCAGATATCTATCTGGATGCGTGACATTTTCGAAGCATAGAGTCTGCCATTGTCGGTCATTTGTCTGAAATCGCTAATCCCATTCACTTTGAAACGTTCAAAATCCATGCGAATGCCGAACCTCCGAAAACAAACCGTTCTAAACCTTAAAGAACCTGAAATTCGATACCCAAATTAGTCCACGAGCTGATAAGGGAACTGCTACGATGACTCTAGATAGCAAAGAGTATAAGCAAAAAGTTCTTTGCTTACAGCAAGACGAAGATAATCGACTTCTTAAGCGTAATTTTACTCTCTAAATTAAGCGCGCCATCACTCAAACGTCATCTATCCTTTCCGATACCCAACGGTCACTTCTCTATGATGATTCTGCATTCTCTGTAAGACCATGTCCTTAAAATCCATAAATCCAGGCTTCCCTACAAATTATCAAAATATCTTTCTAACCTTCCAAACGCTCACGCTGGACACGGCGACTCTTTCGTCTAAAAATTCCCAAGTTTCCGTCAAACGATTGAAAGGATTGACAATACGTGTTGGTGATTCACATACCGGTTCCGTTATTCCTCCTCGTCTCCAATGACTAACTAGATGATCTGGCTAGTTGAAGCCTATCTTTTTTTTAGTTAGTCTCAGTTTTATGATAAATACTATGGTCAAGTCTCAGGCATCTCCTCTGTTATCTCTCGTCGTCAATATCTTTATAAAAGCGTTGAAACCAGTCCTAGTGTAACATAATGTGAACTCAAAAACTCAAAATAAAATTAACGACATGAATCTTCAAACCACTTTTTACCGTTTCCGAATTCCTAACATGGTGCCATATGCATTACCATGGAGGTCGAATCAGACGATTGCCTTTCTTCCCTAGATGCGCTTGTATACCGGTTTATTCTGTAAGTAAGTCTTATCTATTCTACATTTAAAGTGTCACAAGTCTCATCAGCAAGATCCTTTTTAGGAACAACATAAAAACCATCTTCACACCATTTCAAATTCTGACTTTTACTTTTCCATCAAAGATCGTAATTATCTGGAAACCCCTTGCGTCTATCATATTCTATGTCATGCAGTAGTGTGTGCTCATAGTTAAAATAAAGTGATCGGCCGGCATTCGTGCGACCACGGATATTATATGTGGTTGTTGCGCATAACCGGATTCGCGCTGGCTAAGCAGATACATGAAACTGGCTACTAAATTGAATTTAACTCTGATCGCATTTTGTCTCACAACAACAAGTAGAAAGATTCGTGAATCTATGGAAATCTTCAAACATTCCAACAAAGTAAATCACGGCGATGACTACCATCTGCCTTACCTGGAAATCCTGACTAAACCATCCAGCAATCGCCACGGTTCATTGATCCGCTAGCTGTTCCACTCCATTAATAAGCCCTAAATAAATATCTCTGGAGTGAAGTGATTCTAGTCAGTATGCAGAAACAGTGTGGAATCCACTCTTGTAGGGTGAGGGGTACGATAACCAGAGAGTTTCAATGCTGAGGCAAACAGTTCAGTGCTATTGATAACCGCGGAAGCCAACGTAACAGATGCTCTGTGATGTTCTATTTTATGTTAGAAAATTTTAACTTCATATCATTTGTACGATTGGCATAATTTTACAATTCCAGAAGAATGAAATAGTTGACAAAATGTTCCCGTTCCTCAATATCTTCTCCGATTTGCTATATTTTATGCAGGCAACTTTTCTGTCGAACGATGTTGATGTGATTTTGGATTTTCATTAAAATTCGCCATTTGCATTAATGGATTTTATTTTCATATTACGAATGTAAATGTAGCATCTTGCTTTAAATAAAATATCCAAATTTAGATAGATATTACTACCTCTGTTCCTGAGATCTTTCTATTATATTGTGGTTCGCAAGTTATACTACAAACAGACTTCTAATTGTATTTTCAATAAGAGGTATGTTTTTTTTTTGCACCGTCACTGGACAATAAAAAAAAGTTAATATGGTAATAATTCTTCGTCTCCAAATAAGCTAACTGCTTCGTATAACTACAACTGGCATCCTTAACACCTAACAGATTCCATCTTACTTCCTTAAATTTTTAGCGTCTCCATATATCAATTTTCCTTCAGGTTATTGTTAATATCACTCAGATAATAACGTTAATAGAACAAATTCTCTCACCACAAAGAACTATCTGATGGAAATCGTTAATTTTCTTCTTTAGTAATCGTTTGGTAATTCGGTTTTGGTTGAAGAACACAGCACGTATATTACTTAAAATATATTAATAATGTCTATTAACACGAGCTTAATTCTATAGGTTTGCATGATTATTAATATTTGATGCATTGGAAGTGCCCAGTTTCTATCGTGTCTGTCGTTATCCAGAAACTTTGATAGCGAAATGGATAAATGGATGTGAATAAATATATGTCAATAAATATATGTATAAAGATCGATAATAATAATATCGATATTCGTTTATATCCTGTACTGTTACATATGTACATACCTATAATTTCTTATTTTACTAATACTAATGCAACTAATGCAATTGTTGCTTTTTGTCATTTTATAACGCAATGGTGAACAATAATTTTATAGCCATTATAATCGATTGTACCAAAAAAATAAAAGAAATCTGTATAGATTCAGCCATTTTTCCTAACCGCAAGTGCATATGGACATAATGAGTTATTTACATTTAGGTATACGCTTTGGGATCTAATTATAGCAACTATGCTATGCAAATGTTTTGATTAAATATCTCGTGAATTGCGCAAGATAAGGCGATAAGCGCATTTATTTTCCCTGGAAACATTCATTCAACTGTTGATTATACAATACATAGATACGTCCTGTACATAGTTGACTATTAATAAAAATGGGAGAGCTAAGAATTTAAATAAACAAGATCAATTACCGGCGACATTATTTATTATATTCGAACCAGCGCACGCGTTTTTCTTAAACAAGTCTACTAGAACGTGAAAAGTTTATGTTTTGTAAGTGTGTGTATGCTGTATTTTTCTCTCGTTTTACTTCTTTCAATTCCAGGCTCAGATATATGTACGTACACATGTGTGCATGTATATAAAATATATCACGCAACGCAAATGTTATCATTAAGAAAATGTGTCCTTAACATAAATAATTCGAATGGTTTACCATAAAGAACATGACGGGCTCGATAATGTTAAAAAAGGAACGCCTGCGTACTACTTAGACCCTACATATATTTATTTTTGTTTGGGTGATTTGTGTATGTATAAATCAAATTGGACATTGGAGTTTTACAATTGAGAGTACATTGTATTAACTTTATGTGTACGACCGTAATATAGCTCATATTTGAATTTAAATAGGACGTAAATCTCTTAAATAGCTACACCTTCTAAACAAGTGATTTGGTGTTCCCACTTATTATTAGATCTAAACTTACACATATTCATAACGGGCATGCTAATAAACTAGGTGGTCTCAAAGTGGCTGTACGAAGGAGTTGGATATATCGGCGTTTACACCGTAGTTCCATCAATAATTTTTTACTATACTGCTCCTAACATTGGTACATATAAACACGAAAATACTTGCTGTGCAATAACCGGAAATTTTTGGTTATATGAATATTATAGAACATTCTTGTCCAAAAGATTAAGATTTCCCGATTACAATAATTTGAAGTGCCTATTCGCTCCTTCATAAAATTATATTTGATCAAGCAAAGCAAATGAAGGTAGAAATAATAAGTTAATAAATTTAGGCGAAGAATTGAGAAGATTGCTAAGAAATTTTGTTATGTGGTCTGTCACTCCGTAATCAAAGTATTGCTTACATGAAATAGTACTTAATTGTATTTTCAACGAAATGAAGCAAAGGTACTGTAGCAATAACATATCACGCCGAATTATTTTACAACATGAAATAATAAGACGAAGATAATCCTAATAGTTTGACTTGTGGGTGACACAGGTAATAGTTGCAGCAAATGAATTAGTTATTCAATGGCTTAATTTCGACTAATTTAAAGAATACTATAAACTAGTAGCTACTAACTAGTAGTAGTACTATAGACTCGTATCACAATGGTTACTTTTTAGCTTTGCTTGATTTTCTTCTACGATTAAGAAAAATGTAAAATCAGAAACCTATTATCCTAACCTAAGAAACGGAGAATTCATTATAAGATGGAGTTTCAGAGATTTCGCAAGTTGCAGTGAACTTAATCTCATAACTCATAAAGAACGAACCTTTTTGCTCGTTCCTTCCTTAAGTTACCATTAGGTGTCCGGGAAAAGGTTTACCATGTTGCTAATATATTCTTTAATAGCATTAATTAATATTAACAGCATTAATTAACTAACATGGAACTGATAGCTAATGTTTTCGCCTTATTTTCCTCTAGTGCTTCACTGTCTCGTTGTTAATGATTGTGCTTACACTTTTGCTAATAGATATATTTTATTTTTGCTTTTAGATATATTTATAATTTCAATCTAGCTCTCCGGAGATCTATTGTTTTTGTTATGTGGAAAGCGCCTAGAATCTTGTCAACCCTTAAAGCCGTTGATAATTTCAATATCAACAATTATAGACCTGTTACTGTAATTTCTTTCTTCACTAGAATGATTGAATCTACATGCGCTTCTGGTATAGCATAATAGCACTTTTCAACTGCGTAACTAACCTTATCCAAATTTCTCAAACAATTGTTGAAACTGTCGACGGGGTTGGACAACTGAATGTTGTTTATCCGGACCTTCCATATGCTTCCAACCTTACTAAACGTCGTAGTTTATTGGTAAAACAGCATCGATAAAAGTTTCCTTGACTTACTTTCTGACAAGCATTAATCGTGTTTAAGTGAACGGCTTTGAGTTCAGACCTTTTCACTGAACTTTTGGGATATTCCAGGATTTGAAACTTGGCTCTGTCCACTTTTTGTGACACCGTTAATTAGATCGGGCGTGGAGCTTCTGTTTGATTTAGCAGACATTACTTAGCTATCCAATTATCTTTATCCATCTCCTACTTGCTTATCAAGCTCTTCGATACTTCATTAATATGATACATGGAATCGTTTATTTCGGAAACTTTATATATATTGTAATACATATGAAGTCGAGACACAAGATGCCTGGGCGACAGTTAGACATACTTGTACGTACTTGATAACGCTTTTGATCACACGCAACCCTACAACGTAAAATTACACCGAGAATTTTGATGAAACGTATCGAAAGACTTTTAATGGACGATCATACGTTTTATGCAACTGATGTTCACTCTGTAACTTGCTATAGAAAAACCTGACATTAAATAAAGAAAAAAGAGAATGACCCAGAAAAGTAGTTAGTATACGCCGAGTGTCGTTAGCTGTACCTATATTATTACTTCTATGCCCCTAAGATATTCGATTAAACCAGAAGTCTTGTAGGAATCCGGGTTTCTATCAATAGATCGGTGGTCGATAAGTGGACAATGCGACATGCCAGGAAGAAATGTGAATATGGCGCTGGTGACAGCTAACTTCGTAGGTGTTTATTTGCAACATTACATGTTATCTTAGAATCATTTCTAATTTTAATGAAAAAGTAATAATAAAAGGCGACATTGTTTTGTCGAAATGTCAAGTGGAATAGCAGTTTCTATTTTAATGTTTTACATGGAAAAAAATTTAGAAATTTTGTGCTTTTCGGAAATTATTTGATGAAGTTGAGAGTTGTGAAATTCGGGAGTGTCTAAAATATTCTAACATTTTGATAAAGCCTGACCAAACGATTATTAATTGATGAAAATACATTTTTGATATATCCAAACTTATACATAAGCTTGTCGCACTTATATAGAAGTTTTTGGAAAGGAGAAAATGGAATGTGAAAGAAGTAATTATTCATTCCCACCAATATCGTCGTCATCCACGCTCCTCCAACGGTAATATGCTAGAAAAAAGAAATTTCTTTTAGAAATCGATCTTTTTACCAGTAGGGACTTTAATTTTCTATAGGTGGAATAGCTAAAGTCAGTGTGGGCGGCGCTGGTGGCGTGTAAAAGCAGTTTCAAGGTTCATCAAGTTTTCTAACTGAATGTAAGATCGTAGCCACCCAAGAATGTTCCCTCGAAAACTCAATCACAACAATTTGTGAATAAGGATATTTTGTCAAAAGCTTTGTTGTGATCTGCACCCATTGTACTTTGTTGTCGAGATTATGCAAAATATAATGGATGCATCTGATATGAATGGTCGCAGTGGACCTATCACAACAAAAACCATGTTCTAATACATACATAACAATGGTTATGTAGTAATGGTATACCTGTGTATAGAAATGATACTTATTCCACTGGAGCACGAACACCTTACCACAACCAAAAATGTATAGGTAAACCTAGTGTAGCATGGTGGCATTATAAAGACCAGAAATGTTTAAACTCAAGATAAGGAAACGTAACAAATAATATTAAATATATCCTACTATTTTTACATATAATTGAAATATTCTTTTAAGACTACATAACAGTTGACCTTATCGGTAGCATATATTCACAATTACATTCCTTTGAATACATTTAAAATATTTTATAACCATCACTATACATCCGCGCTTTACGATAGGCCTGAATAGAATACTCTGCTACGAAAATCACGAAAAACCAATTTGCCGGCTTAATTAGCGAGAAATGCCAAGTATTTCTAATAGTACTGGGCAACGAGACGGCGAGAAGATATTTTCCGAAATAGTCGGTTATTTATTAATACATAGTAGGAAAGTAGGATGAATGTTGAATTCTTGGTTAAATAACCCGGATATCTTTCTCGTAAAGAGAGTTGTGGACAGCTGCAGCATTAATCAATATAAGTCAAAGAAAAGAAAGAAAAAAGTAATCTGAAACGAAATTCTTATTCATTTTACGGTGTAATACAGTTCGATGTTATAGTCATATACATGTGTACGAATTGTCTTTCCAAACAATTAAAACAGCATCGGTTGTTCGAAAGTAATGTTTATATATCACGACATTATCTCTTCCAAGACATACTTCTGCGATTAATTTTCATTTATTGTCGCCGTGATGTTCCACTGTTCGAAAGCTTGCTCATGACAAACGTTTTTGTTTATAAAAATTGTATTGTTTTAAGTTTTAATCGTTTCAAAATTTAACGTTATTTGTTTCATTTGAATAGCATGATTCGCAGAAGAACTGAAATGGGAGGAAATAGAAAACACATCGATTATTCGTCATTAAATAATGTTGCTGAAGTGATCTACACGCCCATTGATTCTTCACAAAGGCGAAAAACTTGGTATTCGATCTCCTGGATATATGAGGATTGAAGATTGGGTAGCGACTGCAGGAAATCTGTCGCCTCACTGGTTGGTAAAAACTCGGGGAGAGGTATAAAAGGATCGCGCATACATACGTGCAATATTGTTTTAACATTCTGTATATATGCATTCGGAACAAACTGAATATTGGGCAAATAAACATAATTATTAAAGAAAGCAAAAATATGGATTTCCACAATGCTGAATATATTGATAAATGACTTTCCAGAGGTAGATTTAGAAGCAACTATGGTTTTCGTAACTAAATTTACAAGTAACTCTAAATCTCAAACCAGCGGCTTAAATGAACAACAAATAATATAAAAAAAATGAGTCTTAAACTAGCTCACAGCTACGGGAGAACGAGTGAGACGCTAATCGGGGATGTTCAAGTTGTCTGACGGAATGTAATCGTAGAATCTTGAGACGGGTGCAAATGGAAACCATGGCAGGGTCGCTAATCGAGAACTATAAGAAATCTGTTCAGCAACACGTATTCTACGTGATCGCCTTAACACTCAACAAAATAATTCCAATGAGATCGGTAAAATAATGCCTGATGTGTTCAGACACTACATATAAGTGCTGTGCCACTCAGCAAAATATATGCTTCAGGTGTTAGAGCAATTTCACCCTTATGCGGTTTTGATTAATAAGCGACGAGGGTCTGGTCTTGAAGGAAAGTAAGCTTTTGAAGGATTTACATAGATTCTACGATACGTCGCACAGAGGTGAATAGCAAGCCTACTAATATCAGACTAAGTATTATTTGCGAAATATGGATTTTATAGCGCATACGAACATATTACCAAATGAAACGATTGTGCAAGTAAGGGTAATTAGCTACGTGGAATTCGGAAAATATCAATACTAAACACATTGTTTGAAATTTAACTTGAAGGTGGAAGTACGATTTGTATGAGGACTCGTTACTTTAGAAGCATGTCATCCGAAAGCTTTCGGCATATCGTACGCATAAGAATAGGGTTGCGATAAGTTGGATTAAAGATGTTATTAACATTTTCATCCAAGTTAAAATGTAACTATAAACGAATTTATCAGCTCCATCTTGTTGAAACCAAAAATGTGCATTAGGGTGATCACCTATGTTTGCATTTGGAAAGAGGGCCGCAAGTGCTGGAACAACCTCATTTCGCAATAAATTGAAGTAGACGTTGCCAGTTAAATTTCCTCTTATAAAAAATGGTCCTATGATGTTGTTTCCAACAAGACCAGCCCAGACATTCACCTTTTGAGGACGCTGTGTATGGACTTCTTCAATCCAATGCGGATTTTCAATTGACCAGTAGCGACAATTATGTCTGTTCACAGTGCCGTTGAGACAAAACGTTGCCTTATCTGAAAAGATGATGTGATCTAAAACATTAGGCTGCCGTTCAATCAATTCCGTCATTGTTTCGCAAAATTGTAGTCTACGATCTGGATCATCTTCAGTTAACTCATGCACGGGATACATTTTATAGGCTTTCATTCTTGCTGATTTAAGAATCTTATGAGCAGATTTTTGAGAGATCTCATGAATTGATCTAATTCTGTTGTGGACACGTGATGATTTTCTTCCACTGTAAGTAACACATTCAAACTAGTTTCTTCATCTGTTGCTGTTAATGGGCGTCCTACTCAAAAGCACAAATTCGCCGGAAACTAATATAACGCTGATGTCGACATCATCAATCGCGTGCATTTTCTAAACAGTACAGTACCAGTATAGCAAATTAGCGCAAAAAGAAAATGTTTATTTATCATTTAACCGGAAGTGGTACAAAAGTTTCTATCTTTAATACAAAACGGTACAGAAAACCCCTCGTGGAGAGAGGGGTTGGAATGTCCCTGGCTTCCCTCGTCAGAAATGTCTCATTTTCCAAACGGAGATGCTAGTAAACTTTTTATTTTCGGTACAAAACAGAGACAAAATTTTGGCATAGGAACAATGATTGATGAATTTCCCAATTTATGTTAAAATAATATCAAGATATGCTGTAAAGTTTGTAATTGGGCTCAAACACGACTGTACGGTATTTTGAATATTGTAGTGCGTGTTCTAGATCCTATTAGACTGAGATTTCCCATTTTATTAGCTAGCAAAATATAAGATATCTGCAATGGATGAAGTGTTGGATACGCTGAAAAAAATTTAAGTCTTGATTACTAACTGTAATGTTTGTGTGCGACAACGTGTAGTGTAGGCTATTACTACCCGGTTTTTTGCTTATTTTGCATTACCTTTTCCTTTCTACTCTTCAGTGGCAAGAAGATGTCAGTTATGTATATGTCTGCGAAATATTCTTGTTCAATTACTATTCAAAAGTTATTTTCCGTACACGTGTGTAATACCTTTACAGTTTATTCGATATGTTGGTAGTAAGGAATGGCTAGATAAACAAGACACACAAGCAGACGATTTGCAATTGATTTTACAATTGGTAAATAAGACACTTACATCTGTATGTGTATGTTATTAAAGAGATATGGTCATGCATGGAATGCACATGCTGTGATTATAATAAGTGCAATAGTAGTAATAATAATTCAATTTTAAACATTTTTACAAGAAAACCTCGGTTCAAGTGTTTGATAAATGTTAAATACCTCATAAATAGACAAAATTATTTGGGATTTGTAAATTAACAACTAAGTAAGTAAAACTTAACTTTAGTTAATTAAAAGAAGGTTACTTATTACTTTACATATAATAAAATAAATAGTTTTACATTGTTTAAATTAATTTTTCCTTTTTTAGCTTGTTGCTTGAAATGTTTTTATTATATGAAAAAATATGAATAAATTCAATAATAAATAATTTAATTCAGAGACATTTAGATTGACAAAAAACAAACATAGCAACACTAGCGTTCTATTGCCAATTTATAACATTACCGGGCTCTCTATGCATGTATTGACGCTAGGTAAATGGGATAAATGTTAATATCTCGACACCATAATGAGCATCCACATTTTTATTTAGGCGCTAACTTGAGCCAATGATCAATTGCCATTACGACCCGCGACTGCGTCCCTCGGCCGTCTATCTTCCCTGAATACTCGATTGAACTAAATCACTCATCAAAGTCCAAACATAGTCCGTCCGTCCGTCCGGTGGTCGTTCTGAATTTGAGGGAACCGTGAAGTTCGAAATTTTAGAGTGGCCTAATTAGCACCTAAGCTCTTGAGAGCCTTCCTGATTTATTTATCATAATCAATGTCGAAACTTCAAATTTTACTTCAAAAACATGAACGGATGAATTTGGCCACTTAAACGAATGCAGGATATTATGTGACAGAAGCAGGGCATCAAATAGTTCGACAATAGTTTAGACAATTCTGCAAAGCTTGTTGTCTTGGGTAATTTTGCTTTTAAACGGTACCAGATTCACAAATCATCTTTTAATTCTTTTGTTATTTTTTTTACTATTTAACTAAAACAGCTTTAAAGTACACTTTTCATATTTCAACAAAATGTAATGTAATTTAGTTTTCAACTTGTCTGTACAGTATTCAGACTTTTCTAAAGTAAAATTTGTATTTATTGCTGAACACATTTCGAGATAGACGTATTTATACAGCACCTCTTTATCTTATTTGGTAATTGGTATTTTTTTAAATTTGGTACTTGGTAATAAATAGTGATGAACATCTATATTGTAAACCGCCAAGATCTTGAAGGGCGAATGATCGGATTAAATATGTTCAACAGAACATGTAATTGAATAATTTACCTAAAAAAAATATAAATGGTACAGATTAAAATTTTAATTTCTAAACTTTAATATGTTGTTTCTCCAATTACTTCTCCATCAAAAGCTTTGGTACTATGCTGAGAAATTAAGTAGTTAGGGTTGTCGCTCTTGCTTAAAATTTTCCGTGCAACTTTCTGCGTATGAACTTTTGTAAGTTTCTGTGGGTGTCGCCTTCCAATAAGGTGGTTTCTGCGACTTACGACCTTCGCCGACTGGGCAAAAGCGGCCTCGAAAGTTCGTCTATTCTAGCATCGATGCAGAGAGACTCACGAGTTAACCTACAGTAAGGTAGGTAGATGCGGTTCAATTAAGAAACGCGATTTCATGTATCAAAATTGCTAACGTTTCTGCATCTTATGAAGGTAGACCGCCAATCAGCTTTCTTGGCGCCAAAATAAAAACATCATAATTCAAAGTTGATTTGTAATTGGGGCCTATTCAGTGTTCAAACGAACAGTACGATACCGAAGAATCATAAATCGTGCTAATACATAGCGCGCGGAAATATTCAAGTAGTTTTCACGCGATATCTTGTGGATTCCCCTGCAATTAACAGGGTAAATTAAAAAAAGCGAGCGCTATATAAGGAAACTAGGTCTGTGTATCGTTGACCGTAATGCGAACGGAATAGGTGCTTGGATCTTGCGTTGATGACACGATATTGTTCTGTAATTGTAGGGTGAGATAAGAAAATTATTAATAAAAATAATATCAATAGTGCATTTACCATCGATCACCAGGCATAGTAATTTCTTGTGAATGTGATATGTATGTACGTTATAATTGCCACGCTATTTATCTTTCCAAATCGTAAGGGAGGTTCGCTTTTAGTGTATAAAACATAATTTCATTTTAAAGATATACGCAAAATAAGGTAACCTTAATGTTCTTCATCTTGAAAATCAGTTTCGAGCGAATGAACAACGGGAAAGAATTGTTAGTTGTGAATTCCAATTTACTTCCGCGACGGATTTTCCCAACGATGGGTGCGTTTTGGCAAAGCGGATTTATAATATCTGCTTCAGCATTCTCCATAGGTTCCACTCGTGTCAACCTGTTATGGTACGTCTATCTTGACTAAGATCACTGCTTTTTTAAATAAGAGTCCTTCGTCTTTAGACATTTTGATCTCCCGTTTCATATCTAAGTTTCTTTTTAACATTGAGGGGACATTGTTCTCTTTTTGATATGTAAAATTGGATTTAATTGCAACCCTTGCTCCATTAACCTCTTCATTTTGGATTTCGATACAGTTATTAGGTCAACAAAGGGCGTTTTTCACAAACGCCCTACTCTTTAACTTTAGGAGCTTCCTTTGATTGATTGGCAATCCAGCTTTAGAACGGATATAGAAATTTGTTTTAGTTTTTTAAATTAATGTGTCTTTTTTTCCATCTTATTTGCACGAGTAGTTAGGGAAAAGCGGTTTATCCGGAGCCCTGTATGTGCATAATCCAATCCTTCCAGAGGAAGCTTTGGACTGGGTTCTTAGTGTCTCTCTTATTCTTATTTTTCACTTTTGATCTTTCCGGCATGGGTAGCAATGCCAACATACAACTCTCAGATTCAGTAGATCACGCAACCTTCTATACTAAGCCACAGCCCTACGAAGAGACGAGGATAGTCCGGAGAGGGTCACATATACACATAATTCCCTGTTTTTGTTTTTTTGTTTTTTTATTCATTTATTCGATCGCTGTTCGTAAAATTTCACTTTTTAGGTGATAACTTTTCATTCGGAATATTGAGATTAAGACTGCTAGTCGGTAAAACTACATTCTAAGGGTTTTTGATACAATTCGCCAATTTAATATAAATAAAAGTTAGACAAACTTTAGTGTATTTGTGGATTCATTGTGCACATGTTGAAGTTTTATTTAAGCAGAATGCTTTTCCTTAGGGAAAAGTACACTTCAATAAACGCTTGCACTACCACATGGAGATGAAGTAGTCTATTGCCAATCCCTAGAAACTCTGAAACGCAAATTTCTCAGCTTTCAAATTTATTTTAGACCTATAGTCACATTGTTTCAGATTACTTAGATTTGGTTAATGTTTTGTGCGTTTCGAACAATTTGACTAATATTATTGTAGTGTACTTGAACTTCTCTCGAATAACATTTTTAACATTTCTTTTCTATTGGTCAGCAATAGAGCGTACTAGAAGCTTACAGTTCGACAATTCTGGATCGAGTAATGCGAATGGAACTTATTATTCTTGCGCCGAGCGGTTTTCTTTGGGAGAGGTTAAATACATCGGTGATAATTGTAGCTCTGGCTTAACATATGCTTCTTTTTCGGAAATTTACCTACGTCCTTGTTTACATTTTTTATTAATTGTGCTCAATGCAAATGAATCGATACAAATTTTGCTTGTTACCAAATTCGCGTTGCGCTACTAACTTTTTTGGTATCAACACATATATTAATATTCTACTGAAGTTAACCAATTAATTACTTTGAAAAAAATGTGTGCATTAACAAGTAAAATATCGATTTCAAGTCTGTTCGGTAGTGTTCTTTGTTCATCACAGAAATATCGTAAGTCATGTACAATTTTGAAAGTTGTATTAGCACCTTTTATTACTTTCACCGTATTATTTTTTGAATGGTATTTATTCTGTTCTATATCTTTATGTTTTCTTTGGCAACGAAGGTAACAGTTTCGGAGTTCGCTGTTTTCTTTCGACGGCAGCTTTAATAATGATACAATACCGGCTCCCATATATGTCAAGCAGCGGAGAATATTGTACATAGTATTCGTACATTCTAAGCAAAGACACCGCGATTAATTGCAAGATTTATATAATATTTCGTGATCTAGTTAAACGGTATCGAAGTAGTTATATCTTTCTGATTACACATTTACTACATCGGTGAATTGAGCAGGAACATTCATTTCACAGTTGCATAATACAAATCTATTATCGCATAGATGTACGGAAATATATTAGGCGGCCATTCACAATCGTTTCACTATTAGATTCATTGGACTATGAAAAGATACAGTACATTATAAGTTTGTCGATACAAATATCAACGATATTACAACTTTATAAGTCAGTCTCTATGCAATTGCTTAGTTTATATAACACTTCAATGTTGATTGGAGGTTTTGAAAACTATGGCGAAATTCTTCTATTTACTTTACGGTGTACATTTTGTTATAAAAATTTATCTAGTACTTACAGGGATCGAGCATAGTATAGGGAATACTGCTGCGGTAAACTTTTAACCTACTTGACGCACAAAAGTTTTGGTAGGAGCGTTCGCTGCGTAATTTAAATCTTCGTATACTAGTCTGATAATGGTAATATATTTCACTTCTTAGGTCTGATTCATGAGCATATTATTTAATTTATTTTACTTAATTCGTTATTGTTAGATTTCTAATCCAATTATTGTGTTTATCCATCAAGATCTTGCTTTGGCTTGCTATTTTTTTTAACTCAAAATGTTTCTATATTCGAATGAAAAAAAGTTCAAATAATTGAATGGTGCGGGATATAGCACGCAAGGTTGTCGATTGCTTTACGTCGAGGACTAGAAAATCGAGGAACTAGAAAATTCAAGGAAGAAAGCAAGTCGGAACACACGCACCAACTGACAGGCAAAACGTGCACTCTGTCGCTCCCGACGAGATGCCGAGATGTGCATCCCATGACGATCAAGAAGAGCGCGATAATCGATGTTCCGCACTGGATATATTCCGTCAATCTTGAACGATAGGAATTTGAGAACTCTCCGTTGAATCTTCTCAATTTGGAGTTGTAAATAGATATAGTGACCAAACAGGTGAAGCATATTCAAGTTTACTTACAACAAAGGTATAAAATAAAGTTTTGAAAAGGGATATATTCTCAAGGTATTTGCAGGTGCGCATTACGAAGCCTAAAGTTTTCGATGCGGAAATACATGGGTGGAAATACATGTGGTCGATATGCGGTCCAAAGCTCAAGCGACTATCAAAATAACTCCAGGATCGCAAAATTCATCAACTCTTAAAAGTGCTTGGCTGCTAATGGAGTAAGTAGAAGGAATTGAGTTAAATTTCCTAGTAAAGAACATATAACAGTACTTGTTCACATTGACCAGCAGCTTTGTGGGGGCAAACGAATCAGTGATCATATTAAGGTTACGCTGTAGCTCAATATCGTCATTTCAGTTCTTAACAGACAAATATTTTTAAATCATCCGCATAGGCTAGAACAGGACAAGATACACCAACAAGTAAATCATTAACGTAGAGATTGAATAATAAAGGGCCCAAATTCGAACCCTGTGGAGCACCTGAAGATGGACAAAATTCGAAAGATTTAAATTCATTATAAAAAACATAATTGCTTCTGTTGGTCAAATAAGATTTTACAAGTAGAATAAGTGATGGTCTGAAGTCATCACATTGATCACTGATCACACTGAGGATGTGATGAAGTTGATGTTTAGCAGTACTTTTAAACGGAGCGCATTCGTCAAGTCAAATTTCAAAGCAAGTTGGCGTTTGGGAGCAAACTTGGGTAAATTATTCAAAATGTTCAATTTCCTTGGTATTTGCAGGCGTAATTAAATATATGAAACACTTTTCCAGATTTTCATAGTTTACTGGCGAAAGCTAGATAATACCGTACTTGGCATGTAAGAATAAAAATATTTGTTGTAGACATTAGCATCTAGGCATCTAGTTAAAAACACGCGAATTGTAAAATGTCAGGTTCGATTTGTTACCGCGGAATATTTTCTCATATAGTTAACCACCTCGGAAAATTTCAAATGTTTCGTATTATTAATGTCATGGCAACTCGAAGTAATTATCGAGAAACGTAGAATCGTTTGTAGTTCCTCTATTCCTTTTTAGGTTAATATAGGGATATGATCTTTGAAAAATCTTTTGGCCGTATTTCTGACGCCTTGTTGATACATTAATTGTTCTGGCTTATTAATAACTAAGCCATGTTCAGTTTTGAATTTTTCAATGATGCTTCGGTGACTTTCCTTAAACCTGTTTTTTTCATTATTTCCTCTTAGCTGCCATTTTTGCATTTCAAATTTGGCTTCAAATCTGGATACATTAGAAACTTTACTAGCTAAGACATTCAAACATTCATTTCCTTTAGTGAGGCATGACACATAATAAACTTGAGCGGAATAATTAGTCAATGAATTGCAAATGTTTGCGCCTAGCATTACTAAAAGTAATTTATGGTTTACAAGTATTTTTGTATCATTAACTACAATTTTGGTGGATACAAGTCGACCGATTTGCGTTTGGATGTAAGTCCATTTGTATTTGGTAACCAGTGAACATCGAAAAGGCCCGCAAAATTTTGTTGAAGACATCCCTGGATTTTCTCATAGTATGATTTTGTCAATATTAGAATTTAAGTTCATTGCATTTAATTGAACTGGAAGCGGCAAGGAATAAATCTGCATCCGTCAAGATTACACCAGCTCCAGAAAATGTTTGATTGTACTCATTGCTACGAATTCCCATTTGTAAAATGATGTTTAAAACAGAACATTCGGTTACCGCAACTGCTTTCTTACCTATAGAATCTATAGGTAAGAATCTATAGAATCTATAGAATCCTTATAGAATCAAATTGCATCATATGATGAAAAAATCTAGTCATATCGTTTTTTTTAATTCCTACACAAGATGTTTTATTGACTAGTCAACTGCGGATCTAGTACTGAAGCCAAAGTTTCGGCAGGAAACGATTTTATGATTTGTAAAAAAGTTTGCCATTACTTGATTTTAGTAATAAAAAGCAAGGTTGAAATGCATAATTTTTGTAATTTTGCAATACAAAATTATGCATACGATGCAAATACATGCCTTATTCCAACTTTTTTATAGAAAAAATACTTTATTTCTCAGAATTTAACGCTAAATTAACCAATTGCATCTGCACTGTTAAAATAACTAAGTATCTTGCTACGTGTTCCCACCTTATAAGAAGGGGAGGGGAGAAAGGGTAAGGATCAGTCGAAATTTCCACGTTAATCGGTTACGAAGATCTACCTTTACACCCTTCTGGTGAGGTTTAAAAGAAATTAAAGGAACATTTGTGGCTGCTATCTCAGTCGGCGATGGTCGTAGGTCGCATTAAAAATACAGATTCTGGCTCCCGTGGCAGGAGCCATCTAAGCAGGAAGGCGCCACCCACTCAATACACAAGTGTCCTCCGTACATCTTGGCCGTGGGAACCGAGGTGCGGCGCCAGAGAAAACGTAAATACTCAGTACTTACGTAATTAATAAAAGGTTCAATCACAAAAAAATTAGATTAATAGTTGTTTTAATTGAATGTCGGTTGATTAAGTATATAAAAGATGCCTACTAAAATAGGCACCCTGCTTATACGAGCTTGTTATCCCGACAAGATCTTACATCACGTTTATTTTTACGTTTGACAATATGATATTAAAAAAGAGACAATGTAAAAAAAAAAGAAAATTGCTAATTGAATCTGTGGTGAAAGTGTGGTAATTTACGCTAATGAAATTAAATAGATGATAATAATGAATTATTTCTCTTCCTTGTCTTTCCCCTAAGGTCAATACCGCAGATGTTGTAGTACTTATCTATACGTCGTTTGAATAGTGAGGTCACCCTCGGTAATTGGTGTTTTCAGCGTGGAAAACTCGGTCGAAACTGCTACAAAGTTGACGTCAGATTCGGTACTCGGATGCTAGGCCTCAACCAAAATACGCCTTTAAAAGTACATTAACTCGGGTCTCGGTTCAAGTACGCCCTCCAAAAGAATAAGAACGGAGAAATTAACGCCTCAAGCGCGTACCTAATACCGGATCAGAGTTCTTCCGTACGCAAGGGTTGGGACAAATAGCGTTCGCACGCTAAGCTGCACAAAATACGTCTACAACAATTTGTGTTCGAAACTCAAAATTTTTAACGGAGTTAATTATTTACTTTTACTGGGTGAATTTATAGCCGCAAAATAAGCAGAAAGCCTTCCTTAAGGCAAAATTAAATATCAACTCCAGAGTGAACTTCGGAACACACCCAACTCGTAACAAGACAACGAAAAGAGAGCTACAAAATTGTTGAATTTCACGTTCTAGAATAAATTAGTTTTCGTGATTAGACATCGCACAGACAGACCTATCAGAGAAGCTATCGAAATTATTTAAAATTAATATTAATTAATAGTCGCGTAATTAATATTTGACTTGACGTTTCACTGATCCTGCCGTCAGCTTCTTCAGAAAATTTCTAAAGACTGGTGTTGTCTCTTGCTTCTGGTTATATATCCCATTTCTGCTCCGCGTTGGTGATCCATAACTGTCGTCGTACAACGAACAAAGTTAAATCGCGGCGTCAATTGTACGACGATTCTGCAATCACACCATCTTTAACAAAAGAGATCCCTGATTAACACATTATTAAGAATAGCGAAGAAAGTCAACAACGACGAGTGAAACATCACAGGAATAGTGAAATACAACACGTCAGAAACGCCTTGCAGAAGAATGGCTACAGCACAAAAAATATAAGGAAGCCACCAGAGCAGAAAAACGACGAAGACCAACAAGAACCAGCATAGGGAAAAGGCATAGTTTTCGCACATAGTCGGATTCACTAACAGTCAAAAAAAGATCCTAAAAGAAATTAAATAACCACACGATTCCACACGGTGACCAAAATCTACCAGCTCCTCCCTCCCAATAAGGACGTGTTACCGAAATTACGAACAAAAGGCATATACGAACTGAAATGCCGATGCGGAAAAAGCTACATCGGCCAAATAGAACAGGGTATTCAGTGCAGAGTGAAAGAACACGAGAGAGTTGCACGCCTTAGGTATACTGAAAATTCTGCAGTAGCAGAACAGCGACACCAACAAGGAGACCACCCCATATCCTACAACGACGTTAAGATATTAACCAGGACCAGCCACTACTACCCGAGGATAATACGCGAATCGATAGAAATAATAAAAAGTACCAACAACTTTAATCACGAAGACGGATAAAAGATTAGAAGCACGTGGAAATTAGCACTGTGGAGTCGTCATTCAACGAACGACGCGATCCAGGCGAATGGAACAGCTATGGATCAGCAAAGCGGAACAGAAATGGTATATAAGGAGGAGCAAGAGACAACAACGCCAGTCTTTAGAAATCCTCTGAAAAAGCTGATGGTAGGATCAGCAAAACGTCAGATAAAATATTAATTACGCGAAAACACCCGAAAGACATTTCTACTAAAAATTCAGGGTGGCTGTAGAAACTGCGCGTAACAACCTACATGTATTTGTTTGACATTTGTGTTGATCAAAGCATAGCACTCTGGACTCTAATCATATCAGTTTAAGACAACTTACTCAGTCAACAATAAAATTTTTTAATTATTGATTGTAATACATTCTACTTCACAGCCAGAGGTGTAATTCAACTTCAAACGTAATAATATTTTGCCAAAGAGCAAAATTACTCCTTGAAAAAAAATACTAATAACTTAAACTGATAAACAGTTAAAATATAAGCAAAATAAGCTAAAGTAATGATATATAACATCATTTTCTAAAATCGCCGTCCCTACCACTCTAGCCCTCTATGATGAGGATAGGGTTGCATTCGAAGAGACTTTATTCCGAATTCGAAATTAAAATTTAGTTAACGGTGGGCATAAGCATTGTCGAATTCCAGTCAAGCTAGAATGGATGAATTCATTAAGGATACAGGGTGTGGACAGTACATGATGTAAAGGTATGCCGCCCAAATCCGTCGTCGGATGTAGTTTTTTTCTTCGTCGTGTTCCGGGACCGTGTCCAAATTAATGAAATTATTTTTTTTAAATACAGGCACATAGAATTACAAAAATAGTTATCTTTTGGACCTTAAAGACATTGATGGGAAAAAAATGTCTTTTCTAAACTCATAATTTAATAAATGGAAAGTAAGTGAAACGCCTAGAAAAATTCATATACTAATCCACGTCGTAATAATAACAAACCAAGGGCCAATCACAATGGTAACTCTCCTTACAACAGGCCATCTCTAACAACTTCTAACTTCTCTAGCCACTTCTAACAACTCGAATGGTCGGTCTTTCCAGTGTTCTAATCGATTCCAACGAGATTCTTCGCACAAGTTACGTCGTTGTAGCAATTCTAATTAGCATCATGCTAACTATATTCGTTCAAATGACGACAATAACGGTGTACAAGTGCGTAACAATCGAAACAATAATAGCACTAGTTGAGTCAAAATTCACAGGGTCACGGTCGGCAACAATACAATTGTGATATTGTCCAGGTAATTGGGAATCATGTAGATAATCCTCAAAATGTTCATAAGAGAAGTCAGCTTTTATTATAAATTTCCTCTGCAGTCGTTCAGCTCGCTATTTAAATACCATAAGCTACTAATACCCAAAAACTTTATCTAGTGAAATCCCTCAGAAAGAAATTCAAACAAGAAATTACATTTCACCTCTCATTAATGTAACTACAAACCCGAGCTAGATTTTTCAGTATCGTAAATGTTCTCACACACGTGGAACGCACTTGGCTTGTATTTTCCATACTAAAATGGGACTAATACAAAAGTTACGTTAAGCACATACGTAAATGTTTTTGTCTGGAATGAGTACGTATTAGCGTGCTCATTATACATAACAGGTGCTTAATTCACATGCAAGACTAGATAAAATAGTAGAATCAAAGTAAGTTATCTTGAGTAACGACATTAATTAACGAATTCTGATGGAGGAAAAGGTAGCAGGTTACATATGCAAAGTTTTACATATGTCACATCTATTCGAATTAATTATTATGTAATTTAAGTTTTCTGCTGCTAGACTTGTAGGAATACTGGTTAATATATCTTTAAATATGGAGAAGTTTCCTTCCACATCACAGTTAGTGAGAGGGCCATATTGAAAATGAGATTTGTAAAAACTGTGTTAAAAATCAGATTTGTTTTCTCACTGCACAGATTTTTCAATATTATTAAATCGGGATTCTGAGCAAAAACCGCCCGCCTTTTTTTACTTAAAAAAGTACCAAAATGAGCAGAAATATTCTTTAGATACTTAAAATATTATTTAATGTTGTGACTATTTCTTCCAATTTCAATGATAGTATTTCAAAATAATTTATATTTTCTGGTATATCGCCAAAATGCGCTTTAATAAATTCTAAATCTGTCCGCAAAGACGAATCTTGTAAGATAGTTTTGCATTGGGCTATACTTTCTGTGTCTTCATCTAAACTATTTACAACATCTGCAATTTTCTTCAAATTCTCGGAGTAACAAGAGCAGGCTTCAGGCCAGGTACCCCATCTGGTTATGATAGGTGATGGGGCTAATGGAAGTGAGCGATATTTTTCTTTGTAGATGGTAACTCTTGTTGGCGCTGCAAAAAAGATTTTCTTAGTGCTACTAATTAATTGATTTAAGTTTGGATACTGTTCTTTAAAGAATTCTGCAACTCTATGTAAAGCATGCGCAGTGCATGTAATATGTAACATATTTTCAAATTTACCTTTTAGTAATTTACCAGCATTCATCATATAAACGGCAGAATCACTAACAGCAGAGCTTTTTCTCGTTTCGCAATTTAGTCGGTTGATGCTGAATGCAAGACACCAATAATAACATGTACGATGCTCCTGCCTAGTATATCCATTGTCTCATCTGCACTGATCCAAAAATTATTATCTTCCACATGATCTCAAATTTTATATTTTACTTTAGCGTATATTTGTGGAAAATAATTTTTGCGCAAAGCCGATTCGTTTGGAATGTGTTTATCGGTATACTTTGCAAGAAATTGCCTGTAAATTGGATTATCAAGCCTTTTAAATGGAATATTCGCAGTTACAAGTGCCTCGTAAAGATCGCTATAAAAACTATCAGTTGATGCGCATGGATTCTGGAAAATCTCCATTTCGAAATGAAATACTCAACATTCATAGTGAAGTCATGATGTCTTGACGAGGACGCTTGTTAGAGGCCATAATAAGGGAAATCAAGGAAATGTAAATAAAGAATAACCTTCAATAAAAACAAAAAAATTAAAACAATACTTCTGATACAATGAAAAGGAAGAATTGTTGCGACGACTGCTCTGAAGGAAATAAACTAAATAATAATATTAATTAAATAACCAAATAACTAAACTAATAAAAATAATAATAGTAACTAAAACTAATAAAAACGCCTATCCTAAAGATAAAGTAAGAACGATCCAAATAAAAGAGTAAAGATAAATTGTAGCAACAAGATAATAGTAATTAATAATAAAAGAATTCAAAACTTATTTTTAATCCAAATAAACAAAGCAGTATTAACAAGGGATTTTAAAAATAGAACACAAATATAATGTCATAAATGTAAACATGACAATCTGTAAACTAAAGCGCAACTACCTTATCTAACTGTTAAGAGCGCACGTTCATCGACAGAATAAGCGTAACTGGAGGTTTTCCGTACGACTCTGCACGCGCGTCTTTGTAACGCAATAGGGACAGCCGTCGGTTCACGCCTTGCTTATCATCGACTACATACGGAAGTGTTGTCAACTAAATTATATATTTCAAAAATAATTGTTTTACGAATATTCTCAATTTTACATCACTATTTAATTCAATTAACATTTTGCAATATATATTATCTGTTATGTTGTTTTTTTAGCAATTGTTGTTCTCTACTCCTGTCTTTGTTTTCTTCATTTCATGTTAATGTAACGCCGATTTGTTGATCTGTTAATGTTATGTTTGTCAACTAACAATCGTCACTATGAGCAAATGTATCTCAACTAATTTAATTTTCTTTTAACAAAGCATTAATACCATCAACGCTATGCTCAATAGCACTTACTGTCGTTTTATTCTTGCGTGCAATAAAGTAATTTTCTCAACTGGCCACTTGGAGATTTCAGATGAGATGTTAAACCCGTGCTGGTTTAAAATTCGATTTTCATACTATGTATTTTTCTCAGTGAATTGGGTGACATTATCGAAGGAAGACTGTTGTTTTTAATAGTGAAAATACAATAATACAATTAGTTTCAAAATTGAGATCAATTTCGAATTTAAGAAGCCATGTCCGATAATTGCATCGTACTTTTAGATCAGGTACTATATAAAATTTGATTTCATAAGGAGAATTTTTGAAAATATGTACGTGGGGAAGACGTATATTAAGTACTCGTATCTCTCATTCACCTTTTCGGAAATTAACGTCAGAAATTTCTACAGCGAGTTCTAGGGCATACGTTAACATAACTTTCGTTTCTTTTTATCTAAATTCTCAGTACAATCTAACGCTACGGAGTTCTATGTGGTCAGATATGTCATCCAAGAACACGGAATCCTGATAGCAGTTGCGTCCCTGCATCAATTCAATAATCGTATAATGTTAAATTATTAAAAATTAACAATGGTTAAAACAATGCCAATTTCTATTTGTGATTTTATGTCTAGTTGTCGATTAGGCATATTCTAGCAAGAATTGCTTCTAAGTTTCATACCTTCGATTCAATATTTAAAAATTTTAATTTTATTCGAAAGTGTGTTGAAGAGTAGTGCATTGAAAGAGGTGGTGTTCGAGGGACATAAACTATGTGTTTATGTAGTAAGCAGTGACAAAATTTAAGGTTAGTGGTTGTTTCATTTCTGATTTTTCGTTCTAAGATTGTTATCAAACACAACCTTCATTTGCCGTAAGAGTTTCTAGAAACATTCCTGGATTGACGACCCCTATTTTTGGCAAATTTCTGATATTTGTAAGAATTCGAAAACTTCCTTAAATTAATCTCGCAAAAGCATATATACACAGATTTAGAATTAGTGGTTCAGGGATTTGCCCAAATACCTATACCTACCTGACAACCTTATAAAATAAATGAAAGATATTCAGATAATAAATTCTCAAAGTATCGCAGTAGCAAATTTGATCAAACAAAACACTTAAAGCAAAATTGGCAAGAGTTCACACAGTTAAAATTCGTAAGCAGAAATGCAAAAAAGGTGCAAGTTCTCAACTAAATATAATTGTTAATGGTTTGGTTGAAGACCAAAATGATACCAAATGTGGAACACATGACTGTCTGTCTAGTGTTGAAATTTTCAAAGCCAATTGTTCCAGTGATACACACACAAGTTCAAATCCGGTTGAAGGAAGGTCGTTCGGAAACTTAGCTTATAAAATATTCAGCTTCTGTGTCTCCAATGATATTGTCACATATGGTACTACTAATCTGGTGCGGACGTTTAAAGTTTGACGATAATGGCAGGAAAAGAGTATAATCCCCTGAATGTTCATGTAAATGGAATCATATTTGGACCAATACACCGAAGAAACTTATAACTACATATAGAAACTTATAAGGAATTTATAACACATAGCTTAAATGTAATGAAGGTTGTTTCCCAAATCAAATCAACATGCTAACAGCAGTCGTCAATCCAAGAATTCTGTATTGCAGTAATCGTTTGCATTACTTCAAAGCTTAAAACTCAGCAATAAACAATAAACATCCAGTAGACGATAAATCCGTACTAAATATAAGGTAATTAAACTCTCACGGAAAATATTCATTGTACTAGTTTCGACTGGTGTCAAACGCACATGAATAATGCTAGTCACCTCTGATTTTCCGGAAAAAAAAGCGTTACAATACCTAATCTGCTTATTCACCCTTCAGCGTGAACGACTAATAAAATATCTGATTACCCGACATTTAATTACCAGTATATTTGAAAAAAGATACAGCGGAAAGAATCTTGGACATATCCCAACAACACAGTATAATTGATCCGTGCATGCGTTTAATAGTGGAAGTTGCTTTCCCCTTTTTGATATTATGTTAAAAATAGTATATCCAGTAAAAATGCTTACTGCCCAAAAAAATGTAACAAATATTGACATATTTAGTAACACCTGAAGATAAATATGGAATTATAGAAGACGGGAAGAAAAAAGAGGTATTTTATTCCTTGACAGTGTTGGTAATAGCTGCAGCAGACTTTGATTGTTTGAAATTTTGTTCGAAACTAAGCAATCCTTATTCGGGATTTTCAACTAATCTAACCACTTTTTGGTAAAATCCATCCAAAACGGAGAGCCCGTATCTCCTCAGGACTGTATGCTTTATTTCTTTTGTAAGATGTGAAAAATTCACTAAGAAGGTACTGGTAAATAAATGTGCAATGAACCTTGTTTACAGTAGTTCGCTTAAATACAGCGCAGAAGGTTGACACTGCATTATGATTTCCGAGAACGCTACTGCAGTAGGAAGTACGTCGGGTTTCAGAAGCAACATAAATTCTCGCAATCACATAAAACGGTCAACATTTATATGTAGGCTCTTTCAACGAATAACAAAAAGAGCGCACGAATAACACGCCATTTCAGTACGAAACACTGACCCAGGCAAATACACGTGCGGATTTCGATGATAATATATATATAGCGCGTAATGAGCGGTCGACGTAAAATCGATACTTTAAGATTTTTTAGGCTGTTTAGCTATTAAATCATAGAATACTCATGTATGTTGTCAGAGTCACAAGAGTGCGAATTTCGTACTAATTCGGCGTAATTTGAAATAAAACAATTTAATTTAGCTAGTAGCCGGATTGCAAAAATAATCAACATTTAAAAGAAAATGTTTGAATGCATACGCAAATTGTAATCTTTTATGATTAGGTGTCGAAGGTTTTTCGATGATTAAAAGCCTATTGTTTTCCTATTATCAATGCTGGCAACTTTTGTAAGAATTTTGGGCGTAGAATTCCATTACATCTCTCTCACAAGGGTAACCAAGATAAATAAAGATGACAAAGGCAGGTGGAATTATTCCTTTTTTGCAGCGACTAGATACTCTGGTCTATTCGTCTCCTGAGAATGGATTTGTGTCGCCTACTAGTGTTCCCTAGAGTCGACAAAACACGAGTTTGTCTAGTCTCTGCAAAAAAAGTAATAAGTTCATCCGCTTTTGTCCTCTCTACTCATAAACCACATTTATGTCCTACTAATCACGCTTATATTCTTAGGTAATTATTGACTTACTGAGATGATAATAGGAAAAATATTTCTCTTACAAATGTAAATATTACATTTATAACAGAAAACTTTTGTCACCTTTTCGGATCGTTCGATATGTAAGTAATGTACTATAAGCCATTTTTTAAATCCGCGAATAAAAGTAGAATCTCTGATTGATTTATAAGTCAGTTTATAAAACCCATTAATCAACATTTTTACGGGTTTTTTTCATACGGAATATGAAATTAAAAAATAAGCCATAGACATATAATAACGAATAATTTAATTTTTAATAAAATTAAAAAGACAAGTAAGTTCCTTTATTAAAAAAAATTGTATATAACGTTAAAATATGAATCTATTGTCGTGTACTTAGTACATACGCTGAGAAAGCACATCACAGTCTGACCTCGAACGACCTTCAATAACAAAAGGAACTTCGTCGCTCTAAACTTGGAGATCATTTCTGAATGGCTTCGTGAGTTTCAGATATTTATGAACTGAGTGTATGCGCGCGACAAAAAAAGAAAAATCTCTAGCTCTAACAAGTCTTCATATACACGGTGCACAGTCGATTAAAATTCAAACTGCAAATAATCCGCTTAACCACTCTCTTTCTTATCGGGACGTCAATAAATGTGTATTATTTCCGTACAAGACCAAGCTCATTTTCACGAACGGATTTAGATAGCGATTTCTACTTTTGACATTCCAACGCCTACATACATTTAGAAACCAAGAATTAGGTTTTGGATAAAAATATGCCATGATATGTTCACATGTGCAATATATATGGCTAATTTATTTTGTAAATAAAATAAATTTATTAAAAAACATTAATTTTCTAGTTAAAGTAAGACGATATACTGCATTTATTTGTATATGTTGTATTTCATGCCCCAACTGTTCTTAATTTTTAATACACTTTTGCAAGTAAAGATGTGTTTGTCGATATATTTTTTTTATTCGGTACGATAACGATATGATATCGAAATTTTTCTGAATATATTGATATTCACAATAACCGTTTCATATGATATGATATAAGAAACAAGGAGGCTCTAAAGTACTTAATATATTCAATACAGATACAGAATACGAAAATTCTAAGTAACAAAAGTAAATACCAAAATTCTTAGTACTAAATAAAAAACAAAATTTCTCAGTTATAAAAAAAAAAAAACGAAATTCTGTAAAAAACAAAAATCGAAAACAATATTTTATATTCTTAAACATCAACAGAACACACCGGAAAATGCCTAGAAACAATAACCAAAAGATATAATGTCAAGATAGCTTAGCTTCCTCATGGTGTTGATGGAATAAGTCACAGCAAACGCAACAAAAGGAGAGAAAAAATATAAAACAAAGACTTGTTTCTGCCTACCAGGAATCATCAGCGTGCTTTCGAGAATACTTTTATCTCAACGCTGTCTATCGCTGTTGGCTTACAGTCAATGCCACAACTTTCAAAACGACAAACTCGACATTTCTTGGCGCCCTCTAGTGCCCGGAGGGGGAGGAGGGCAATGGGGAACAGTACCGATTATTCCTGAACGGCAGGCAGGTGATTCTTTGGCACTAGAGGGCGCCAAGAATTGTCGAGTTTGTTGTTTTGAAAGCTGTGGCATTAACTGTGAGGCGATAAAAGAGAGAGATGAAGTATTCTCGAAACCACGGTGATGAGGCTGGGTAAGCAAAAACATGTCAGTGTGTTAGAATATCTTTCTTCTTCTTTTTGTTGCATCTGTCGTGAATTATTCCACCAATACAATGAGGAAGCTAAACTATCTTAGCATTACATTTGCTTTTAAACATTAGTTTATCTACTACGTTTGGAGAGAAAGTTTTGTCCGAGGATCAGAGAGTGGTTACTGAAAAAAAAGCTGAAAATTCATTTATTTGGTACTAACATAGCTGCATTGCTTAAATATGTTAGTATCAACTCAAACGTACTGGAATATTTTTATATCCTTGTACACACCACTATTGTAACGGGTCTTTATTTCTAGATATCACATTCTGCTTAATAAACAATTACAACTCAGTTTCTAACTCCTGTTTACCAGTTGAACTCTCATGAATTTTAACGTTCCCTTTGCATATCATTATTTTCAGTATCACCAACTTTATCTTGACCTTCTATGGCACCTTCATTTATAGTAGCCTCCAATTCAGTTAGTACAGACTTACGCAACTACTACATTTCATCCAATTGTATTGTTCTGTCCCTCGAAATAGTTTTTGCTATGTTTGTGAACTCTGGGTCCATTTCCATTTTATTTTCAAGCAGATACTGTTTCAAGGTAACCACCGTCACTAAGTAAACGAATTTTGAGTCTTTAAAGAGGGGAAAGATATATAACCGCTATAGTCTTGTGTTGAAAAATTTTATCCGATTGGCATTTCATCGTTCTAATCCTCTCGACTTAAACGGATATGTAATAAAAAAGGTTGCTGCATCCGTGATTAAAGGAAGATGAATTGTGATACAGCGAAGTAGTTGGTAGCTGGTTCATTAAATATATTCATTTATATTAATTGTCCTGCTTGTTCTAGCCTCGAAGTGTGCTACCTTCGAAGATTCTGTAGACGTTCATATAGCGATATAATTCGACAATTGCAGTCATAATAGTATCTTAATTAGATACTCATCCGAACATTACCATTATTTTTATTTTATATTTTTCCTCCTCCTTACGTCCTTCTAGAAAATAGAATAAATTCTATTTTGTCTTTATCATAGTTAAATATGGATCGGTAACAATTTGCTAAATCCGAAATTATTAAATCCACACTTTTCAGTTGCAAACACTTATCAACGTCAGTTTGTGAGACATTCTGAGTTGTAATATAATTTCAAAGCAAAGAAATAAATTTGCATCAAACAATATGTAGTATAATTTATATATGTATATATGTATGATAAATCTTTCAGAATTATTTCTGAAGGATTTATCATACATTACAAACACATTAAAACACCAATGTGAATGAATCCTACTAAAAAACAGTTAAAATCAAGTGTATAAATAGAATAAGGCGAAATTCTGTAAAAAAGAATACGGGACAAACATATTAAAATCGCTAATAAAATAGAAACATATGATTAAACAAAATAAGGGTTAACATTTCAACACTAAGAGAGCTGTGAAAACGTTTCAGCAGCCGAAGTTATAGTTGATTGAAAATGAAATTATAAGAATTCAAAATTTTATCTATACGACACGTGTATCGTAATTGGCTGTGGCTTTTTGACAAATGATGTACGAAACAAAGGAGCGATGAGACGCCAATACCAATTACCAAAACTAATTTTACAACCAATTTAAGTATTACAGTGCTCAAACTGTACAAGACTGATCCATGTTTTATCGTCCAATCGGAAGCAGCGTGCCATTATGTGGTGTGTTGCAAAAGTGCGTAAACGGCGAATTTTGAAGTTAGTGTTTTTCTTTTTCTGTTAATTTAATTTTCGAAAATGTTATTCCCAATTAACTTTTTACTAAAACTGTCGAAAGGTACCTCGGTAATATTTCTGTGCCTATGTACATGGGCCTATGTATATACGTAAAAATACTTTCTTTTTAGTAAACTTCTGAATTTTATATTACAATACGTACGGATACTGTTTCGCTTTTATATGTGCGTGTAACAAAAAGTTTCATAACAGCTTGATTTTATAATTTACAAAGTCATTGAATTCATGGCACACTACCCTTTTAAACAGAAAATTATTCCAAAGTGTATACTGATCTTAAACTTCGCATTATTTTGTGTATTCGTACCGGGCACAGCCATTGATTCGTAATTTGGCAAGCTTCATTCGTGCTTTCGTATTTCGTGGAAGAAGCAGGAACAAAAAGCAATTGCGCAACATTAAGAGTGGTCTGTCATAATTTTTTTTCTTCGTTCTGGTTCTTTTCACGGCAATGGACGATTTAAATTCGACCTTTGTTCGTCCTTTGAAAGGTTGTGCGGTTTTTTCGACTCGTCCAAAACTAGCGTACGTTCCACGAATTTAGGTGCACAAAAGATGCAGCGAGCAAACGCATTATGTTCTTTTGCTTGGTTTAAACGTTGGTAGGTTTTTAAACAGATATCTCCGCGAAAGAATTCGTATAACTTCATCAGATACGGAGTGAGTTTAGCGACACCAATATACGGTTACAGATGTATGTAAAGACGTAACGGTTTGTAAGTAGAAAGGTTCTGTTGCCATAACTGCGGTAATTTTTGGGTGATTTCAACAAACTAAATCGATTTATAGAATGACAGAGTATCTATTTAATATTGTATTGTACTAATTGATAGTTGTGTTTGCACAAAATGTTCCTTTACATTTTAGACAACATGTCATTTAATAATCAATCCAAGAAAATCCAATTATTAATGTATTAACTTTTTTTGCTATATTTCGAATTTCGATATTAACAAGTAAACAAATATTAACAATATGGATAATGAGTACTTCTCAGGATTCTGTACATATATCTTCTAGTTTTCTATGTGTCGATATATCGATTTTAAATATACAAGGAGGTATCCAGTTACCTACTAATTTTTGGACGGGGAAACCTAACGTTTAAGAGAAAGGGCCGATTTTTTTATAAACTGATACTTAGTGTTACCTCCACTTCTGTTGTCACAATTACGGGTGTCATCTGTCCTCCTGGAACACCGTATGTAATTTTTAAATTACGTTTTCAGAAAGCTAAGCCAACTTTTTAATCAAAAAGGATATTACGATATGCAGCAATAAAGGTTTCGATAGATCTCCAGATCTAGATCTCTATCCTCAGTTGGTTAAGAAAAGCGACAAAGAATTTATTACGAGACATTTGTCTATCTTTCAAGACTGAATTTTAAAGGCAAACATTATTCTTGGTATTTGACCTGCATTTTTAATTTTTTAACTTGGTAGTTTTTGGTAGAAAGTTCATGCTTATTTTTCAGTTTTTTAAGTTGTTTTTACGACGATGTATACATGAAGTGCGAAAAATTATGCAATTTTAATGTTCGGTGTTGAATTATTGTACCTATATCTTTGAGTAAACTTTATACTGGATGTTTAATTGGCGGGCTAGATAAAATAAAATATGTAAGGCTTTGAGTCAAGTCAAAAAACCAGTTTAGAATTATTCGACAATTTATACAAAAAAAAGATAATTGTTATCGGATTAACTAAGTATAAATGTTTGATGCAAGTTTATTTACGTGGTTCGTGCGAAAACCATTCTGGAAGCTATAACATAAGAATGACCGCACTGTACATCTACGTTTTCTTGAATAACGGAAATGTTATTGGCATACATCAGAGATGACATTTATGGGAGTTTTGGCGGTTGTAAGATCGACAACGAAGCAGTCCGATCCCCTTCAGCCCGATAAATTCAATCGATTCAAATTCGTTAGGCCTGTTAATCTCGTTGTGACGACTCTACTTTCAAAAATTTATTCTTTAAGAAAGTAAATTTCATGTATATTGAGGTGTACGACAAGTACAGTAATAGCACGAATATATTAAAATATAGAAGAGGTTCTTTCTATAACAGCGCTGCTTTAGTTTAACAAATTACATTTTTCCGTATGAAATTATCGATATAGTGGTTCTTATTTGTGATCTCTTTGAAACAATGTTTGTTTTAACTTACTTAACAAGCCATGAAAACGTTACCATAGTATTTAATGGAATTTACGTCCGATCATCTTACCAGTGGTACAACAATTGTTCCTATTTACTTGCGTGTTCCAGGGTTCCGCTTTCCATGCTGCTTACTTGTTTAGAATTTGTGGTTGATTCGAAGCTCGGAAAAATTATGCATATGTTTTAAAAACAGAGAAAATTTGTTGCTGCCTTAAGGGAAGTGAAATATTTATTATACCAAATAATCATATGAAAAATATTTTGTATTTTCAAAAGAATATGTTTCGGTATGAATGCAATTTAAAATAGAAGAACTTTTCTTTAATTCCAATAATTCCGGATACAATTAAGAAACAACAATAATCGGAAGCGTAGCGGGTTTGTAAGACCGGCCAATGTGCACGTAGAATACAGATAGTAAATCTTGTTGCTGTAGATAAATTGACTAAGTACAATAATTGTAATTTTGACTCTAATTCCTTGTTATTCTTGGAATTTTCATAAATATATTTGTGACAGTTGGTATATGTCGATATAACCATGTGCTTAGCGTTGTCTTTCTCAACTGCTTTCCATTGTAGCAGTCTTTTGCCTTTCGCTATGTATGCTTCAAATTTCATGCATATGTTCTTTGTTCAGCTTAATGATTTGATTTTTTAGGATCGAGTTGCCTACTTTATTATGCCGTTAGAGGCGCCAAGGTACCGAAGTCTGCATGTGTAATTATGATGTCTGATAAAAAATGGATAAAAAAGGCATTGAGGTTCCGACGCAAATGTAAACAAAATGGTTATTTCTTCGCTTGAAAGTTTGTATGAACCCAAAGGAAGTAGATAAAGGCTCACTTATAAAAATTGTATGTCTCGAATGTTTCTCGGGTAGTGGTTGAAAGTCACTGTAGGTGGAGGCGCCGGTTTGTACTCTGCGATCCCTTTTGTGACGAGGTATCGATTGCGTCGCTCAGGATTCCAGAGGGAGCACGTATTTAGGACACCGCGAACTAGGTGCAAAGTGCGCCCTAGAATAATAAGACTTAACAGGCGTTGTCTTTCCTTTAACGGACACTCGTAGGATAAAGGGTTTCCGCGCAGCATACATAAAAATCAAATTTTTGAACTTTAACTTTTAGTAGTAGTAAGCAGATTCATTCACCTTCACTTCTACATGCAGTCCTTTTACTAGAAACCTGAACATTTGTCTGCCTGCGGAAGTGTACTTTAAGAAGGGATTATTTTCCTTGATATAACGAATTAGACTCCTACACATGGTAACACATCATTGTACCGTTGCCAGCGAAATGTTCATATCAGTCGTTTGACATCGGACCAAGTCATGCGCGGAATTAGGCGTAATGATCCCTAATTGACATGACCCTTTTTTGATTGCACCGTTTTCCATCGGCTGTTGTGATCCAATAGAATTGACCGGCGGCAAGGTATCCATTTCTTATGAGGAATCCACGTTTTCTTTCGCTAGAATATTGCAGTGATTCTAATCGCAACGTTGAAGTATTCCAGCAAATTTCTTAGGCGCGAAGGGTTGTATGCGGTTAAAGTTTTTCTCTTGACCGAGCACGGTTTGTGTGACTATTATTTCGTACGCTTCGCTCATCGTAGGGAAGCGTAATCTACATATTGTTAGCTCTCTTAAGCATAGAGGTTGCATTGAATGGTTTCTTCACATCTTCTTCCAAGAGGATATGAAGAAGCCAAGAACAATATGTAATTACATACTCTTGCAAGAACAGTATGTAAGTTTTTTTAGTCACCGGGATGTTGTTGCTGAATGCAATCCTTGGATTGATATGGTGCCTTCCTATGCGTAAAAATGTTAACGAAGTTCGTGCATAATTTTCAAGAAAAAGTTTAAACACGAACACATTATATAAATGTATAAAATGCCACAAAACATTGAAAAAACACCTATATAAACTAAACTATATTACTATGCACACACAACAAAAGTTAAAACACGTCGGATGCTAGCGGGTGAGGAGAACTGGACTTGAATATCATCGATTTGCGCAATACACATGGTGATTCACCTGAGGAGACCTGATTCACTCCGCTGGATTTGTAAGTGCCCGGTGAGTCTAGTTCTAGGTCCATGTACTAGGTAATAGGTTCTAGCTACTTGAGATCAGGATGGATTCTGATGGATCAACCACGACATTCAGGAAGCACCTCCTGGAATAAGGTGTTGCTGGAGCAGCTTGACGTTTAAACCTCGTCGACAGTATGGTGCTATTAATGTAATGGTAGTTGCTGCCAATGGGCATTAGGATGCAACGCAGACATACTGGATGAATTCGTTGGTCAGTCTATTCTCTTGTTATCACATATGACGACCCTGGCGACTGTGAGGTCAGAATGTCGTTTAGCGTTCACCATGGTGGCAGTGGTGCAGCCACTAGTGTAAAGGTGAGAGGTTCGACGCCGAAGTATCACGGTATTTGTAAAGGGAATAATGGAGGAAAACGTACTGGTTTGCGCCATCTCAGCGTCTGTCGGGCTCCGGCTAGTAGTGTAAAAAGGAATGGAACCGTCGGGGAAGGGCACTGGATAAGTAACCTGGAAGCTTAACTGCACATTGTCCGAAGCACTGCGAGTGGTACGAGGTATACAAACAACAGTGTCTATTGCCTAAAAGGTTTCATTAGACAGGTTGGGATTGTGTGCGTTCAGGGCAACTCAGATCAAATTGGGGTTGTTAGGGATCAGGACAGCTCCAGTCAGATCGGAGTTGTTCGAGATCAGGACATCTAAAGTGACGTCGCTCGGACTTGAACTCATTTGGAGTGAATTGGGGCAGGCTTGGGTCTGATTCTGGGCCTTGAGCTTCCGGTGGTTGTTGGTGCGGATATGGGCGTAGTAAAGAGGCTCGAAATTGATCTACACACACGCGAATGGAACCGCGTATCATCCGATTCACCAGGCACGGAAGGGCTACTTGAAGGGAGATTGTTTCTTATCATGACCAAGTCGTTGATTCGGTGCTTCGCTAACACAGTGGCGCTGCTCTAGATCAAGGCCTGGATCTCTCCTGGGCGATGAGAATCGACTCCAAGGAGGTCTTGAGATAGTGACGTCGTCTAGGAATATGACACCATTTTGGGTTCTGACGGTATTTACCGCAACCGCTTCAGTCCACCGTGTATTTTGGCGTACTGACAATGTCGATCGAGATCACTCTGAACGCTCCTGTTGGGGTATATAGGTAAAGGAACGGCTTTTTATAGGGCGGCTCACACATTCTAACATAAGCTCGCATGTCGGCTCCTGAGTCGGACTAGTAGAATTTCTCCTACAGGATCTGGCTGTTTTTTCAGTTCCAAGGTGTTCAGCCGTTTGCTAGCCGCGATACGTGTACCTTCCTCGTGATCGCTGTTGTCGCTGGAACGACGTTGTTGTGTCCGTCAACTCGCGATCGGACATACTTCCTCCTTAGCGAGTTGTCACCTTATGTCGGTAGCTTTCGCATCCTCCTATTGGGCGTTCTGAACAGCGTCAATCAGAGAGAAGTCGTCGTCCGTCTGGACCAAATGGCAGTTTTACTTGAGTTTCGATCGATCGATCGATTCAATTCGATTCGATTCGATCGATCGATATGTAAGAAAAGGCGCAGGCATGCTGTAGTCTTGATTGCCTCGAAGGCGAATCTTGCTTCCAGAGTCCATTTGAAAGGTTTCCTAACTGAAAGTAAATCGGTTGGTAGAGCAATGTTCGTGGAATAATTGGCAATACAGCTCTGTAGCCAGTCGACATTTCCCAAGAATTATCGAAGTCACTTTCTGGTTTTGGGGATCTGGGCCCTCTCTATGACGTTGATGTGGCCCTGCTGAGGTTTGTTGCTAATGTTCTACACTCCGCTGCTATACCTTTGCGACGCTTGGACGCTTCAACGAACCCCAAGTAGGATGCGCATGCTCTCGATATTTTTATGTTAATTAATTGACTAAGTGACCGATCAGCTTGTTGTCAGGCCAGACGGAATTGTAATCGTCATTGTTTCCCGACAAGTGCAATTGGTGACCCTTCCGCTTTCTGGTTGGCCATAAAAACGGCGGCATGGATATTCAAATGGCGTCGGATGCTTGTGAATTCTAAGGTGAATCGTTGGATAAAGTTTTCGAAGGTAATAAGCATGCCCGAATGCACTTTCTACCAGTGCTACGCCTTCCAGTCATCAGACAGAATACTATAGCGGAAGAAAGAGAAAGATAGAGAGAAATTTTGCGGAAGTCGATATACATACAAAAAAGTCATTCGTAGCCGGTATGCTCAGCATCGTGGTCGTACAGGTCGCAGTGTGTATAATCCAGCTCTAGAGAACACGGATGTTCTAAAGTAGACCTTGGTGGTGGAAAACGAGGTACGAAACCTCGCCCATATTTACATTTGTTTCGATTCATATTGAATAGAAGCAGCAAAATAGAATATAGTTAGAATTCACTTTTAAAGGCATTTCATTTGGGTATTTTCTATCTATTAACACAAAATTCATTACGCAAAATTGCTCGTGAGAGTATTTCCATATGTTGATATGGAGATGGTAATGTTTCCTGAACCAGCCAAGTTGTTGACAACAAAATTAAGAAAATTACAATTCATCCTTGGTTGAAGTACAGTGTGAAATATTCAGGTATTGTACAATATTAAAATGCGTTGTAAGTATAACGTATAAAGAGTTTCCTGAACATACTGATCTCTATCAAATTCATGGACGTCGTGAGATGTTTAGAAAGCTACGTCAAAATACCACTTGTGGAGGAAAAATTCGCGATTTTTCCTCCACATTTTCGAGGAATTTTCGCTAAACATATCACACTGACATTGAAAGTAAAGAATCGTATTTGTAAATTTTTGTACGAAATTTCTTAATCACATTTTGTCGTGTAGAGATTTTCATTTGTATTTTTAACGAATTCTATCTGTAATTTTAATATCTCAACTTATGGCGATCCTGTAGGCTTTAATATCATAAAATTGATCGCTCTTTATTTTTGCGATTTGTGGACGTAAATTATTTAAATGTTACAAATAATATACTATTCAGAAAATTGTAATATTTTACGTTAGATGTTTAGAATACGAAAGCTCATTCCGGGAATAACCTTTAATACAATTTTATTTAAAAATAAACAATAAAACAATAAATGATGTAGTGAAACATTAGAAATAACTTCAGATTTTACAGTAGCAAACTGGTAATAATAAAGGAAATTGTAGAATGTCGTTTTGTCCTTATTGTGAATGCCATATGTATTCATAATGAATATCTTGAGCAGGTAATTTTTTTAACGCACCATGCACTGTTCAACTCCTTGATACGTATTTATTTTGGTTACAATTTCAAACGAAGTCTTCTTACAGCTTTCATTGCTCTTGAATATACTATTGTCGTCATTATGTTCTGATTCGGATTGTTCGCATATCTCCTTCAAGCAAACTTTATCGTTCTTCAACGTAAACTTTGGTTCCTCCTTATTGTCTGTATTTCCCTGCGTGTCTCGCTCAAATGATACAGCAGCATCTTCCCCATTCCATGCTTGCGTGTCGTGGATAACTATTTCAGACTTTAAACTATTAACGTGGCTGCGGCCGTACGATAGTGCACGTAAAAACTCCGTAATTCCTTCTTCAGAGAATGCCCCGCGTAATACGGAATATACTTTTTTATTCAAATTTATTACCACCATCGCTGGATATCCAAATCCACCAATTTCCGTGTTAGTTTCCAAATTTTCTTGTAGACCTGCTTCGGACCAGAGCCAGCCCCAAGGCTTCATTTTAAATATTGCTCCGACACGCATAAGCATTTCCAAATGCGTAAAGCGACATTCAGACTGACAATCTAATAGTTGAGGCAGGAAGGATATTACGCATAACTTCTTATAAAAGCATGCTTCCTTGAAAATAGTGTAGTTAGTAAGTTGTTTATTTTCCGGTGACGGAAGGCGTTCCGTGAAGAGGTTCGCCGCAAATTTGAGGATGGTGGGCAGTCCTCTTGATTCTTTATAGTCGAAAATTTTATTTTTAAAACCAAATGGAAAATACTTTACGGTTGGGTACGTGATAATGCTATACTTTTCAGCTATCGCTATATCATTTGAAATGTCTACTGCACCAAATTTTACTTTACCTTTCATCTTAGTAGCTGCTTCTGCCCAAACGGATTGAAATTTTCTACAAGTTTCGCACCAAGGTGCGTAAAAATTGATCATCCAAATATCGTTCGAATCTAAGACTATATTTTTGAAATTATCTTTTGTTAATTTAACGACGTTTTTGAAATTCATTGCAGATTCTTTATCCACTTTTCCACTAAGTTGATAATTAACTAATCTTTGAATGACTGATATCGCTGCTTTAACCAAACCTATTGCGGTTCTCTCTCCGCGGTATTCTTCAGGCTTCCTTTTATCGTTAGCGAACATCTTAATTGTCGGAAAACCGGTAATTTTGTACCAGGCTGCAAGTTCCTTTTCTTCCACTGCGTTGACGGCAGCAACTCTAGCAACTCCTTTCAGGGCTAACGATGCCTTCGCGTATTCTGCTGCAAACTGGCGACAATGTCCACAGGAAGGGGAATAAAACATAACGATCCATACATTATTACTTGGTAAAAGTGCGGTTTGAACGCTTTTCTTTGATAAATGTACTATATTATTTCCTGATGGAAATATTGCTAAAACGCCTGTTAAAATTCCAATTTCTAAAATTAATTTTAACATATTACAATTTTAAAAACAATCAAACACAGTATTTGTGACAAGTAGTGCATTACGTTTACAGAACCTTTACCGTATTTGCGCATATATCGATTGTGGGTGGATAAATATGTGACATGTCTGTATTTTATTGGGTAAAATTGTTTCCCACTCACACCTATAATTAATGCAATAAAAACTGAATCATTAATAAAGCAGGCAATTCTTAATTAATCTACCATGTCGGATAGTAGAGATAACTTAATTACAAAATACATTCTTAAACAAAATCAACCCACCAATCCAAACATTGTGTCTTTGAAAATTCCAAAAACTGTATTTCTTTGACAACTTTTAAGTCAAGCATTTGTGATAAAATATGTTAGAATTTCTATTCTTCCTTTTTTTTTCTACAATTTAATGTGTTTATCGTCGTTCGCGTGTTTTGTATATTTAATTGCTTTAAGTTTGTAATTCAATTTTTCAAGAAAGAAATTTTAAGAAAGCACAAAGCAGTTGGAGCAGTAATATTGCACGATGAAGGATATTTCTAGTTTTATATTAACGTATTTGGTTAAAGTAAAGTACACTATACTAAGTCAGGTGGTTAGATGTTTTAATGAAGGGGAACCAATTACTGGAAGCAAGGACAAGAGCGGAAGCAATACAGCAGTGCAAGAGATTAACATTCTTTTTAGGCGATACGTTTTAAAAGCTAGACCCCCCTTTTCTTTTTAACATTTCTACCCAGAGATAATAATCGCAGTCTTATTTGGCTCTTTGTCTTATGGGTCTTCTGTGTTCCAAGTTGTGATGGATCTTTTTCCCTATTTTGAATTGTTACGGTAATTGTCTTTCTCGAAATCTTGAGGAATGTTGTGGCCTTTATGCATGTGTTATTTTGCCAATTCATTTGTATATTCTTCCCCCATCGATTCGATGATTCTGTTTAGGATATTGTCCCCTCAGGAGCTTTCTTGGAAGAGAGGCCTTTAACTATCTCCGGTATTTACTCTGTCGAAGTCGGCTCTGGGTCTACAATCTCTTGATTTCGTCATAACTCTCTTCCATGTTCCAGACTATCCTTCTATCTGACGTGTCTTGGCAATTGAATAGGGTTTGCAGATTACTTACAAATTTTGCGGAATAGGTTGTGGTCTTTTTCCCAACCTTTTCAGTAAGAGCCACTGGACATTTGTGTTCTTTTCCAGTTTTCGTCCTACTACTTTTTTCCTTTGAACTTTTCAGTCGGTTCAGTTCCGCTTTGTATGCCTGCCTTTTGGAATTGTTTCGTCTTTTGTTGGCTGCATTTTGTTTAGTTCGTTTGTTTTCTTTGTGGGTCAGATCCCACCTATTAGACTAAGTTTGTTCAACCTGAGACCTTCAGCTCTAGCCTGTAACTTCCTCAGCTGCTTAATTTATCGCTTCACATTTTATTACCCTTTCTGGGTATCCTGGCTGAGACGCATCGAACGTCATTTGGTTTTCGCCTTTCAGCCGCATGTGACTTGCATTACCACTAGGAAGTTTTCCGAGTCTTAGTTCAGTACATCAGATCTCGTTTCATGTTTCTAACAAGTTGTATGGTCATTCAGGTCCGGTACATGGATATTGGATTTGTCTTACTTCCATTCTCTTAGTGTGCGTCCGTTAAGATTTATTACACTCGAATTCGACGGTGGGTCCTTGGCGTTATTCAAATATTGTGGATTTTGTTTCAATATGAAAATAAAGCACAATTTTTACGCGAATACGGTGATTCCTAGGCCTATCGAATTACGCGCTTGTTGAAAGCGGTTTGAATATGAAAATTCGTTAGAATAAGGTTTACAATACACCAAAATAATGCTGCTATGGGTGCTCTATATGCAATTTTTATGGGAACGCAAAGTTTAACAAACTGCCACGTTGCTTACCAAAGAGGACAAAGATATAAGTTTGTGTTTTTGCAAGATGCCAAAATAGTTTTTAGACCCCGAGGGACGTAAATGAGTCTGCTGAAGACCTGGAGAAAGAATACAATATCTTTAAAGATCCCATTTGGTGGTGACTCTGTATTATTCTGCTATGGAGTTTAGTATAACCCTCTACAGATATTCGACGGAGATCGACGAACGTAAATTTTTATCTCGAGAATATTGTAACGTGTAACGTCTTTTGGTCATTTTGTGGCAGACAGTTTATTAGTTACACAAGATAATGTTCAACCTCGCGTGGGCTAGAGATGTATTGAGCGATTCAGTGATGCTCATATACCGTTTCAAATGGCCACCAACAGGTCCGGATGTAAACTCGATATGGAATCTATGGGATTTGCTAAAAAGAAACGTGCAATGTCATATACTTGCACCTGTTAATCTGAGAAAACTTGAAAATGCAGATCTTACAGAATGGGTCAGCACTCCATAAGATGCCATCCAAAGTTTAATTACAAGCATGTCTAGGGGATGAATGGCTGTAATCAAAAGTAGAGGAAGCAATACTCGCTACTAACGTCCCAATACTATCATCTATTTATTTGTGTTACTATTTAATAGTTTTTCCCCTTTTCTATAATTTTAAGAACAACTAATTTCAATTTCAATAAATTTATGTAAAAAATGCACTTCCATACTTTTAAACGATGCAGTTTGTTACGCTGCATCCAATTTCGGCTAATTAAAAGACACTTCTTTTAATTTAATAAATTGTTACATTCACTTTGTCCAGGATTGTATTTATTGTACAACCCTGGGCTTCCGCGATCATTGTGCAGATCAACCGTATCAAATTAACAAATATACGCTTTATCAGAATATTAACGTGGTTGTTGCAGTAGTTACCATGCAGAGCTCTACTTTGTTACCAATCGAACATTTGTATCAGGTATTACATGTTAAACTAGAAAAGCGTCTGCGTTGTTATAACTAAAAAACGCGGTTTTCTTATTAAGCTATTGTCGAAGTAATGTAGGTGCAATAAGTAACAATAAACAAATAAAGTCAAGAATCTCTAACTATGGAATTTGTATGACAAGTACGTGTACGAGGGATACATGCTGACGTAATCTTGTTTCATACATAGACACCTTGCGCAAAATTATCAATCTGAGTAGACTATCCGTATAGATAGAGGATAATTTATTAGATCTAAAAAACAAGAGAAATTGCATCTTAGACAAAATTAAGAAAAAAATAATTTCAGAACAAATACGTCAAAAACTGTATGATCTTATTTTGGAACTTAGATGGCGTAGTAAGGATAATGCTGTTGAATTCCTAGGACTCTGTTGCCAAATTAGCTGATTACTTCATAGTTAAAAAACTTGCAGTTGCAATCCCTACGAGATGGATTAAATTATTGGACTGGTAATTTTTTTGTTTTTTATTATATTAAGACCTGAAAGTAAAGAGAAACACATTGAAAATTAGTTAGACGTAAACGATTCTTTTCACATAGAATCGCAACAGGTACTTATATCTTTAACGGATACTAAAATTCCTGATGATTTCTTTGTTATTCACTTCAGAACAATAGGGCTTTTATGTCGGGAAACTTTCTTTCAACAAAGAAAAAATACACAGGATGTTCCATCAAAGAAAATAGTAAGACTTGATATTTGTTTTTATAAATATTCAAAATATTTTATTTAATTGCTTTTGTACTTACAATCTTTGATCTGAAATGGTCAAGAGATTTGCAGAAGTCTTAGTCTCAAGAAATTCAATTTACTAAACAATGAGGTAATGAGCTAGTATCATAATCCAGAAGATTGGACAAGCCTTAAAACTGTTTTCCTAATGGAAATAAATATTCTTTTGTTCCCATTTTTCCCCATGCCGTCAACTCAAAGGAATTTTATGAAAGTTAAAGCTACTGGTGGATAAGACAAAGTACTAGAGATATTAATGTGCGGATTTAAATTCACTGTTTTCTGCATGAGTGAGATAGTAGAAACAGAAAACAAGTCATTAAGAAACAAGGAAGTAATTTTCTAGAAAAAGCGAAGCTACAATAAAGGAGAACATTTGTCGGGCGTTAGATCAGGAAACTAATGAAAAATGCCTCAACACTTTAAATGAAAGAGGGATATCTGCTGTCCGTCCTTCAAAACTTCCTCAGAAATAAAAAAGCTGAAAACGGTAAATAGTTGATGAAGAGCTGCAACATTATAAAAAATTTAGAGAAAATATGTCCGGATATATCTGGATTTGTTCTGGTCAATGTTGGCGATGCAAAGGATGAGCACAGTGAAGATTTCGTCAAATATTGGCCAAACTGAACCGCGCTACAAGGGCAAGTAGATCTACAGCATACTTGCATACTACAGCTGGAACTTTAGAGGAGACAAACCAGCAATGAAATGTAGGCGAAAGTTGAATAAAAATATGTTTTGTAAACAAATTATGTATTTTACTGCTGACCTGCTGGGACGTGCTGAGAAAATTTGGAAGCTATACTTATTATATATAACGTGTGTATAAATTTTCACAAGGGGTATACGTAGAGACATATACTTCGTTCGATTTTGAATCGAAAATCTAAACGCTAAAATGTGCCAGGCCTTCAGGGACCACTTGAAAGTAACAAACATTTGTAATACTGTAGTTGCATATTAGTACGTTAGTAGGTACGATACTTCAAAAGTAAAAATTACATATGGAAATACATATGGAAAAGAAACAGGAAAACACTTTATTAAAACCGACATCACTGCTGTCAATCAAATGAGAATACAAACTCATTGTACTATAACGTTGCCAAATGTGTTTCATGAGTGGATGTTAATGACGAAATGTTGAAAATAGTCTGAAATCAAAAAGAAACTGCTTACGAGAAAAAAGTCATCTGAATTCAAAATTGCAGCTATCTATTTCGACAGATATAGAACATAAACCTTTATTAAGGCACTAAAAGCCGAACATCAAGAACCTTATACAAACGCATGAAGTATGATACCTCTTGCAATTTAGATTTTAAATTCAGAAACAAACGAAAGAATGTCTTTCATAGAAGGGAGAAAGAATGTTGCTACGTGTAGCTTTTGTGACAATTTATACACACGCTATACATGATTGTTATTGATTGTTGGAAACGTTTAGAACAAAATTAAAAAATGTTGTCATACCTCTTCAGAGGAATTGGATTTTCCCCAAGAGAACTAAATATCATCATTGGTTTATTATCTCTCCAGGCTACGTCATTTAGCAATCGTTAGTTGCCTCTCTGTTCTTTTTTAATTTAATTTCTTTTTTGGCGAATTTACAGTTTGGAATACGGCTTCTCTTGACTGAATACTACGTTTAGTTAAATAGACCATCAATGACAATAAAGTAAATGATAAAACGAAGTAAATTTAATAATTTTAATTAACTTCAGTTGTTCCACAAAGCCATACGACGACACTCGAATTAGGTTAATCAATTCATGGAATGTTCTACATTGCACATAATACACCATGCAGCGAATGATCAACTCGTTATTGTGAGTGTGATCACATAAAAAAAAAATAATATGGAATATCCATTTAACAGTATTTAAACAGAGGACTTCGATTGTTTCTAAAGCTTATTAGATTGTGGGAAAAAGCAGAAACTTCGATTACTTAATTGTAAGTATACTGCAAGTTTTCCCAAACATATAAAAATCTAAGTATTTGGCATAGTCATGATTAGTCTCTTGGTTCAATATGCATCTTAGAGATTTACTCGGAAGAGTTACAGGGAGAACTGTAATGACAATATTATTAGTGCTGTTACAAGCTTTAAGTAAAATACTCTCGACAGGAGTTATTGGTTGGGGTATACACATCCAGATAATACTAAACTATGGTCCGCCTTTTGTACCTACATACAGCGGACGGTTATTAAATGACGTGTTTATAATAAGCTATTCAAGATTGTGCAATACTCAATCATCGAAAACACACCAGGGCTATTTTTTAGAAATTCCCCGCTGACAACCATGCATGAATAGATTTTTTCAATTCTGTTTGTGCGCCATGTGGTCATGAGGAAGAATCTTCGGTTGAAAGTGTTAATTGCATCTCATTTAGATGGTACACGAGATTGGAAGTGTGCGAAGGCGCCCGTCTTGCATTCCACTAAATAAGTCGCATTTGTAATATGTACGACGAGCTGATCCTCCCTTATATGCCTTAGAACATCTATTCAGCGTAAGTATATATGCACATACATATCGACACTCAAGTTAGACGTATATGTTCGCTTATATACAGGGCGACTAGTTGCAATTATGTTAATATATACCCGGAATAATTCATGTAAAGCATACTGTTATTTTCTAATAATCTTGACGTCTCTTATGTAAAATTAAAATCCAATCAATTTCGATCGTATCGTATCGTTAATGTCTTTCCATCTTTTAATTCTTAAGTTGATGAAGTGTAATGTTTAATACTAATTAGACCAATTGTAAAATTAATTTTCAAAGAATTACTAGAGGCGCAAAGAAGACGTTTTCTGTAATCAAGTTGGACAATCTTATCATGTACGTAAGCTGTTATAACGTGGAATTAAATTCGTATTTGTTGGGGTGCATAGATAAACTCGGATTTATTCAATCAATACGATGGAAACAATTTGAGTTCACCTTTTCTACAAATGTCATCATATGTCCTGTAATTCTAGAGAGAAGCAGACTGTAGCGTATTCACACCTACACGGCAATGATGTTGACTTAATTATTTTCTAGAAATTGAACAATTTGAAAAACTTGAACAGCTAGGCGTTTACCGTACGTTTAACTTTTGTTTCCTGTCTTATAAAACATATTGAGCAATTTGTATCTTTAAATAAGAGTCAGTTGCCAAAGTTATCAACAGGAATATCTACGAATTATAGTACCTATGTGGTTAGTCTCACATACTGGACAGACTGATTGCAACATGTATATCTCAGAGTAATTGTTGATAAAAAGTACTTCTTATTTCTAAATTAAAGACAGATTTATCTTAATTTCTATAAACGATTTAAAACTACAAATTTGATTTCAGGTTTTCCACGGGCGGTACGGCATCATTGGTAAGGCGCCGCCCTCGGTGATTCAGGCAAAAGCTGACTGCCCGCTTGATTTCATATGCATAATCAAATACAGAGGACAAAAGCGGATGAAATTATTACCATTTTTGTAGAGACCAGACAAACTCGAGTTTTGTCGACTCTCGGGGACGCCAGTAAGTAACACGAATCCATTCTCATGAGCAAAGAGTCCAAACGATGTGCCCGAGCCCGAGAGAGTTTACCAGAATAACAGTGCGCTTATTTAAAAATAAATATATTGAATCACTTTACAAAACGTTAAGAAAAAAACATAAATAACTTATATTACTATATACTATATACTAACATCGTTTGGACTCTTTACTCATGAGACGAATGGACACGAGTCTATCTAGTTGTTTCAAAAAAGAAAGAATTCCACCTGCCTTTGTCATCTCTAATAATCAATATGGCATGGTATGCCCAACAGATGAAGTACCGTAATAGGGCTACATCGTCTAAACATGCTGCAGCGTCTAGCTACACCCTAACCATTTTTTACCTCATTTTCAAGGTTTGCCGCTTAGCACCCCAACGAATTGCAAATACTGAATATGTGCAATCTTGAAATGTGCGCGTCTCATGGGGACGATAGCCAATAAAATTACAACATTTATTTTGGAAATATTAAGATCAAATAGAATCAACGTCTATGTGTTTTACCAATGAAGTTAAGTTTTGAAACCGATGCTGATGACAGTTCTTTGGAGGTATTTTAATAGCTTCGCTGACGATACCATCCAGTCTAGAGGCCTATTTTGTGTTTCGATGACTGATAATGAGGCGTAGCTTCTGGAGATCCATCTCCTTGACTCCTTCCACAACTCCTGCACTGATTATTGTTGCTCACCTGGCGCATTCAATGTCCTGTCCCCGGGACCGAGACGGACAGACATCCCACAATATCGTCGAGAAAACTCGTGTCTGTTTGCCCTCGTCCCCTAGGAGGTGGTGTATATAGTCTTGGCACTTGCTTCTTTGCGAACTTCCAAAAAGATTCATCTCGAACGCTTAGTTTAGAAATTCTGCACCTGAATTTTCTGAAGACCGCCTTAGTTTGCTTAGCTAGATGGTTGGCAAATCTACGACGTCTTTATTTGTTCCGTAAACTATGTAATTTGAGATTAAAAAAAATGCATGCGTCTGTTCTCGTGCTCGTAATCGCAACCTAACTCACGAAGACCAGTTAGTTCTGGTAAGTGTTGTGTCTTTCACGAACTTTCCAAATGGCTGTTTCATTTGAGCAGGGAAATGTTTCCTGGTAGCATTTACTAAGCCAAAGATTTCTGTTGCTTGTAGCTCCGCGCTACTACGTTAGCCCCGCCCGCTTTCTGAGGCGTCGAAATTTGGAGCATGACATGAAACAACGCGGATTTAATTTCCATTGATACAAATAAAAATAAATCTTAGTCGTCACAAGGAACTACGCAATATTTCCCGAAACACTCCACACGCACTTAACGTAACGCGGAATAGCTATGTACCTGGCCAATCTTAGCCTTGGCCTTAGATGTCTCAACCGATATTTTAAATTTGAGGACCTTGGAATTGTAAATCGATTCTGGCGAACAGTTGCACCGGAAGATTGGATCGCGGCTTTTCCACGGTGCACGCGTCCTGAATGAAACCCTGTTCCACCAGGTCTTTCATGATATCGTCGAGCATTATTTTACCAGAGATACTCCTTAATACGATATCTAGAGTCTCTTATGATTACAGTATAGACGCGTGTTACTAGTGTTACTAGTGTCCGTCCGTTAACAACATTTCAATCAATGCTCTATAGTTTTTGGCTTCGACCGTGCTGTGCACCTTCAGAAATCTTCATTCCCTTCAGCTGAACTAACGTGGGTCTATTTAATCGCCTCTCTTAGTGTAATAGGAATGACATGTTCATGCTTACGGAGGTTATTATCAGATAACATTGATGGAATCGTATCAGCCTGAGCGTGTGCAGTTGTATTACCATTAAGCTGGGTTCCATTTCTAGCCTTGAATATTGGTGAAGGGTGGATAATAGCTGTAGTGACCTGGTTATCGGTTAGGAGGGAGTGAGTCTGTTTCTAGTGTTTTCAGCTTTGGATTCTGTTCGACATCACAAAGTTCATTACTCAGTAAGTAAATCCAAACGAGCTGGATGGAAAGTTAATAATTTGATGATTTTCTTGTTAGTACTAGTACTTGTACTTGTTACTAATAGTACATTTTTTAGAATTATTTATTTCAAGTGTTGCGCTAATATTTACAGATCTACGAAGAAAGAATATCTACCTCATCTATCTAAAACATTACATTAAATGAACCCGATACTCGCTATAAGTACTATTAGTTTCGTTTTCAATATTTATGGTTCGAAATACGGTAATGTTGCTGAACACTTGCTTAATATGTAGAGCTCCCCAACTGCGTGGCGCACCATAGGCGTCGATAAGGAACATAAGTAAAGTACATAAAAACAAAAGAAATAAGGAATTTTAAAACGCTTACTTTTGTAATTAGCCGTATCCAATGTAGTGGGTGTTAATGCACAAGGAAAATAGTATTAGTCAGCACACGAGGAGGTAGGCACATTAAAACTGTTACCGTAAGCGCAATCCGATTTCTCAAACATCTGAAGCATTAGGAATGTTTCCACAGTCGTTTCTTTCAAGGATGTTCGTCGTTCTGAGAAAATGTTTTTATATCTTGAAAATGAACGCTCGACGTCTAATGATGTAATACACGCGTAATTAAAATAATCTTTGAATTTAGTCACCGGATCAGTAGAGTTACCTTCCCAAACTTGTCTTAACCTGCTAAAATTTGTATCTTTCTTCATAACACTTTCAAATTTTCTTGTAACGATATCATTTTTTTTGTTATTTATACAGTGTAGGAGTGTATTAACGTCATCTAATATTTGTACTGACTCCGTCAGGGACAGTGCACTATTTTGTAATTTATTTATTGCCTCAAGTACTTCTCTATAATTGTTGTAAACGGTTTGTAAATCTGCTTCAACGGAAATATCTTGGAATTTATCCTGGCTTTCCTTAATAGCCGCAGATTCGTTGAGATTGAATTGTAAGACGACTGATTTTATTTGCCGGAAGTATTTAAAATAATAAAACGCTGCCTTCAGCCATGTCCCCCAACGCGTAAGAATCGGCTCTGGTGGTTCGGGAATACCGGGACACTGTTTATGAAATTCACTGGTACGTTTGGGTGATTTGAGAAACACTCGTTTCGTATTTGTTATTAATGCATTTACCTCAGGGAAATTTGCACGAATAGTTTCAGCCACAATATGCAGAGCATCAAGTTTACAAGTAATATGTAACATCATCCCATAATGTTCTTGAAGAGAACGACCTACACAACGCATTGTCGCGGCACCATCGGTCATGAAAATTAATACATGAGTAGTGGCAATTTCAAATGTTTGTAAAGTATCAACGACTACGCTCTCGATAGCGTCGGCAGTACACGATTTTAGTCTTTTACTAGCTAATAAAATTCCCTTTGTAGGTTGACGAGGTTCCAGTATACGTACAATCACATTCAAAATAGAATGTTTTTTACGGTCTGTCGTTTCGTCAATACATAACCACAGTAGTTTATTTTTTATTGCAGATCTGATCCTGTTTTCAATTTCGGTACGTACACTTGGCACACATCTGCTTAAGCTTGTTTCCGACGGTAACTCAAAGTCTTGATTATATTTATTCCAAAATTCACGGAATGGTTTCTTCCTGAGTAAGGAAAACGGTAAATTACACGGAGTCAGCATATAAAATAAATCAATTATAAATTGAGTTGCCTCATTCGGTGATACACCCAGTTTTTTATTTTTGTGTTGCTGACTATTTACATGTCTTCTACAGCCATATTTATCATTGCACATCAGAGGTATATTACAAATTTTACGTATAATCTTACTTCCAGTATATATTAAGTCAGGAAATTCTCCACAGAACTTTTTCACTTTGTCGGCCTGTGGGCGTTTCTTACTACGCGCGTCCGCCATACCGTCACAACCCGATCGCATACGGTAATAAACTACCGAAATGCGATGCGAGTTATTTGCTTATATATTACATTACATATCCCCCCGGCCACGCCCGGCGGTACGCCTTCTGACTTGCCACGCACTTTGGGGAGCTCTATTAATATGTTATTTTTTATATGAGCGTGTTTACACATTTTGGTGACGTTTTTACATCCAATTCTATTAGTTAAAACGGCTAAAACTGAAAACCATCTATAAAAATCGATTAATGTATGTAAATCTGGGGGAATGCAAAACTAAAACCTTGGAGTTGATTTTTTTGATAACGTGATATGTATTATGTTTATTATATTTTGGCACCTTCTGGGAGTACACTGTAGATATGATGGTTCAAAATAGATTTTTTTAAGTGAATAGGCCGATATTCAGAGACATTTATTGCAATATCAGCAGAAACGAGTACTGCCAAAATACCAAATTTAATTGTTTAATGATTGCGAATTGGAGTTGCTTGTACATTTGATGTTTTCTCGTTATGTTTTTTAGATTATCTTGCTTAATAAACATAATATTTAAATTGTTTTTATCCATACCCGTGTTCAAATGAATATTATTTGAAACATATTTAACGTATTGACTTATTACAATAAGCCAAAGGTGGGTCATTGAACAGCATTTACTTAATTACATTAACATATTCATGTATGCAAGTGGATACTTCATCTATCACCTTTGCTTGTTATTGTTATCTTCCTACCAAATTGAGTTTAAGGTTTCAGTTATAGCTGTAGAGCCCATTACGATACGATTCTCTTCTCTCTTCTTTTTAATGAGGAAGTGGCGATTTTTTAATAACCAGTTTCAATAAATATTCACAATAAAAGTAAACCGTGAAGATGGGAGCAGTAAGCCATTCACAGTTGAGAGGCAAAGCGATGTTGAAGCAACGACCTAAACGAGTTGATCATAAAATTTGTTCTGGAAGTAACATGAAAAGAGATCTGCCCTCATAACGGGTCTTTAGAGGGAAATATGAGGCTATGCTAGTTACCAAATTAGGAAACCGTGTTTTAAATACCCCACGTCACAGCTAAAAGAGAGCACACCTTTGGTTATGCATTGACATACACGCATACACGTATACGTATGTGAGTATACATATTGCAATACATTCATTCGCATGAGGCAATTGCACGCAGTAAAATACTCGTTTTTATATTTTTCTTTTGGTTTCGTGACGCGAGCTCGTGAAAAGTATATATTATACTGCGTGTAGTTCCGATAAAAACAAAGGCTGATTATATCGTTTCGTAATAGCGCTCATACGTGCACGTAAGATAAATACGATAAATGCGAAAGAAATTGCAATGATATTTAGTAATTGATGGTCGTCCTCGATAATTGAACGAGGAACATATTGTCGCAGGGAATTCGGTGCGTTTGTGAGTCGAATGCAGGTCAGGTCACAGGTCAGTGGGTGTTCCAAGTTTCTGATTAATTCGCTGATAGAAATCAAGGAAATTCTACATGAGCAATAGTAAATATTAAAGGTATAGACTATAAAGATATTAGGTTTGTAACGACACAAATTGGCAGCGATAAATTCGTTTGTTTTTTCGATTATTATGAGTAATTTTACGCAGTAACAATATTTTTGAAAGTGTTGTCTTGATAATAATAACGTGTCTAGAATAAAAACGAATTAGGTTGAAGTGAATTCCATTAAATGTATCAATAGGTATGTTGTATGGATCAGCACTCGCTAAGTAAATACTTTCTTAACTTTCTTACTGTGCTGTCGTTTATTTATTTAAAACTTTGTTTTCATTGTTCGCTTTTTTGGCAAGCTTGATATCTAAATATTCCACAAATAATAACAATACTGATATTAACGTTTTTGTGGTATTTATACATACGTTTCTTCAGATGTTTATGAAATAACATATACATTTGTTTTGATAATGAAAAATATAAAAGTATTAAGTGTTTCATTATTAGTACAAAACAAAAGAAACTAAAAGCAATTTTTGGAAAGCATGCTGCTGCTATTCGGATCATATCGCGTACATACATAGAGGCGCAAATTTAACAAATAGAGACAGCAAAAAAGGATAAATTGCAAATAACAACGTTATCTAACAAAATCAAAGCAGTAGCTTCAAAATTTGATGTTTACGCAACCATCAAATTTTTAAACAGTACTTTGGCACTATGAAAAACTGATGTGTTACAATGTCAATAATTTCTTTTTGCTTTTCTAAACAAAAAAATCTAAATTAGATGGTTATGCCACAACAAACCTGAGGGATTACAGTAATATCCGGTAGATTTACAACATTTATACAGCTCAGAAACTTACTAAGAGTCAAGTTGGCATTTTGGTCGCATGGTGTCTTGGTGTCGCATTCGATGAGCCCTTTGAAAGAAATACTGTTTATTTAAACTGCGAAAATGTACATAAATGGATTGAACAGTTTAATTCGGGCAGAACGAATGTTACTGATACTCATCGTTCCGGACGACAAGTTGAAGTCTCGATTGACGCACTGCGGAATCGCATGAATGGACCTTATTTGTTTTGAAAGACGTATAAAAATCCTGACAACTGCTAATTTGTGTAATGGTAATATTGGGACCGTGTATGCGTTCGTTTATGACGAGCAATTAGCACAAAACGTGTTCGAGATGGGTTTCAGGTCCACAAACAACGGTGTTTAACGAAAGGTAATAATTTTTATATCGCAACCTGCAGTGAATGCCGGCCGGTTTCACACCTTCGGATAACGAAAACTTTATCACCGAATTCTGCTCTTCTGGAGTACATGCATCGAAATTTTTGAAGTAAATAAAAGTGGTTGTGTGTTTTTGTTTAACTGATTAAAGTTGCCAACTTAACTAACAGAAAATCATCTCATGTTAGGACATTTCCCGCTGCTGGAGTTTCTCATTAGTTGCTACCTATTCCTATATCTTAAATGTGAATATGTTAACCTAAGCACAGAAAAATTACTGCTATTTGTTTAATTAATTTAGCTAGATAATATTGTTCGAGCCTTTTATTTTATTTTATGAAAAAATTATTACATACTTAGTGTTTGTTCTAAAAGAATATACAATGAACACTCGACGAAAAGATCAAAATCTGTTCTTTGCATTAACATTACAGCAAATATAGATAGAGAATCGTAAACCGAGTGCGTATTATTAATGAATCTCCATTCGTATTTATCATTAAAAGGAGGTAAATCATTCAACTGTGTATTACACGCGTTATTTTTAGCTCATCGTAATCTGAATGCAAATGCATGTCACACAGAGAGTGAGTAGTGATATCGGTCTAGGCTATAGTTGTAGTTACGATAGTGAGTACTGGTCGACCTTCGCGCCACCACAACGCCTCAGTACGATTCGAGGGTCACCAGACAGCCGTCGGAGTAATGTTGCAGTAAATTTGTTCTAAAGAAAACACTTGAAATGAAGAACAAATACCAACTTACTTAAGAATAAATCTCTAATTGTCAGTGCCGAAGCGTGTAATTTATGTTGGGGAGACTAAGAATGGCGATGTGACATAAAATGTTTGTAACGTTTTCTTTAAATGTGATGCGTGATCATCATTATCACTTGATAATGAGGATAAGTAATTATTTTTCTTTTATAATCAAACATTTGTCGTAGAATTCCCTTTGTAACTTTTAGTACGCTTAGGCGTGGTCATGTTTCTTTATTTCTTGCAGTTGCAGCGAATATTGAGAGCGCTAGTTGCGTTTTATTGTTAAATAACGTTTAAAGGCACGGTTTCCTGTACCGGAAATCTTCTAATTTGTAGTGGGGATAATGTATGCTATATCCTACCAATTTTATTAAACTATCAAATAAAAAATAAGTGCACTATACAGGGTGCCAAATCACGATTTTTGGGTTAAAGTTTTTCATTTTAATAGTATTTGCTTACTTATTCCATGCAATAAAATAATTTCTTAAGATTTAGGTCACTAACAAGGGAAGTATAGGAAGTGTCGCACGCGGATTTCAGTGAGATTGCGTCAGTTTTTAGACCCCACCGTGTGTTGCTCAACGACTCACTCACCCTTTCAAAATCATCTTAAATTTCTTTTTCGCAAATGACGTTTAAACGGTTAAAGATGCAAAAAAGTTTCAATGGCAGACTGACATTTACGGAACTCTTTCGATTGGTATGGATATTCATACATAGGGCGTTACAATAAAGACGCAACAGCGTGTTATGCTTATTTGTTCGAAATGCAGGAAGTGATTATATCGGCTGTATTTGATTGATATAAATAACTGGTTGATATAAATGGAGCCACGCCACAGACTAATAGACATCTGCAAGCTCTGCAATCTATACATTTTTCAATTGAACTGAATTATTACTTATACGATGCACTTAGTGATAGTTGTTTAACCTTTTTAAATTTTTGTTACCAATGCAACAAATGTTTGATTTTTTAAATGCTGTTGTCAACGCAACAGTTGTTTGAGTTTTTACGATTTTGTTGCCAACGCAGTAGCTGTATACATTTTTCAAAAGGAAGTAGATTATTCGGTCATCGGTTGATGATGATTATATTACTATATAATAAATAAACTTGTGTGGTGCAGAGGTTAGCGATACTTATGTGTTGTTGTATGCCACAATCCTTGCTATGATTATTCATTAGATTATTGCTTATGCAATTCACTTAGTTCTTTGACTTTTTAAAATTTTGTTTTAAATTACGTATGCGCGGACATATAAAACGCAGCCTAATTAAATGTTTTAAGTTTGCTACATTTATTCCGCAAGTAAACTATATTTGCTTTTGTTACTTGTTGTTTTTGGATCACATTCCTAACAATCTATATTAGCGAATACTTTGGATCCAAAGTATTTTTGAGCACAGGATTACTAGAACTCATTTTTTAACATATTTTTTAACAACACAACAAGATTTGTCCCTGTCAGTTTGGCGGTAGGCTAATTAAAGGAATGCGCTGGAAAATAAATTTTTGGTATTTAATTCCGGCATATGCAAGAATATATATAAGAATGTGACAAGAATAGCGCTATAATTGCATAAGTAACTGAATGGCTCGTGGAAAATCAGTAGATTGATCATATTTTCTCTAGATCAATATTACAGATTTCAGATACTTAATATGAGATCTTTTATTTGAAAAAGTAAGAGTAATAATATCAAAAAGCACTTAACAAGCACAGTACAATAATAAATCTTCACAATATATAAACACGTAATCCGTTTCCCTTACCTTATCCATCACTGATTTGACAATCTGGCTTGATCAAACCATTTTAATGACTCCACTGGTATAGCCGTACGGTTCTCGGGTTCCTCCGTGTTGCTCCATTGCTTGTTCTTAGGGTATAGTGGTAAGAGTTATTGGCTCTTTAAATATGCTGATTCGTATACTAGGGCTTACTTCCTATAGATACGAACGTTTAGAAAAGCCACGCGATATATGGTTGTAAGAGATCTCCTATGTACCGTAGAGTAGTGGCTAACGACACTTTCCTAAATAGAAATACTACGTCGAAGCTCACCAATATATCCTTTTGTAAACATTTTCAGCCTTGGAAATTTTACACAAAATGCGACGACTCACGAATAAAACGCCTAAACCTGCTTCCGTCTAAAGCTATAAGAGGCTGGTTAAATACTTTGCTGGTAGGTACGTGTACGCGCCTATAGCCCCTAAATCAGGTTTTAGTAGTACGTTATTCTCCTGATTTGTTAGTAAGCCGTATAACCTAAGCGGGGCACTTCTAGTACTCTAAGCTGTTTTTTTTTTTTGTCATCCGGTAGTTATGTTGTTTGAATTTGTCCGTAAGTTTCCTTTACTAAGTGGTATGGAGTCCCGCTATTGGGTCACATATGTATGTTGATGGTCGAATATCAGCTTGGTTCTTTGATTGTACTCCTCTGTATACATTATTATCGTAGCGTTGCATTTATCCGTTTGTATGATTGTCAGTAATTCATTTTGCTTTTCAGTTGCTTTAAACCTATCTATTTTGCACAAGAGATGTTGCTTTATGATCTGGATTCGTAGGATTCAGGCGTCCAATGGTAGCTTCGAAAATTGCTATAACTTCTTCTTTTGGTTTCACTAAGCTACCTGCTTTCTCAAGGATGCTGATAGCTTCCTTGCTAGCTAGCTGATAGCTGATAGGCGACATTTACTGCTGTCATTGTTACATTTTCTAATTTTTAGAGGCGTCCTATTCACTGAGTTTGATGAAACCGTGTTTCTTATTGGTTGAATTTTGAATGTAACAGATAGGAATTATAAATCCTAATTCAATTAAAATTATTATTTTTTTGTTTTTAAGTTAATTCATTTTGTATATTTATACATTCACAACATATACTGATGCAATTACGCAAGCAATGTGGAATTGCCTTAGTCAAAGACATCGCAGTTGTAGCGCTCTGGAAGAATGGAGTAATCGTTTGAATAAAATAATAAGACCATATTCCCATAGCAACTAATGAAGAGTCTACGTCATTTAATTGTAGATTTTTAAAGACTTAAAAAAGACATTTAAAGGAAGAAACGAATGTAGTACTTTTGAGGACGACCTCCTATGTTCAAATTTTAAAATAAAAATCAACGCCCATTAAAGGGAAAGAATGCTTCTTTAAAATAAGAACGGTGGCTTCCGCGGCTAGAGTCCGTTGAAACTAAACGTGTTCCAGTTTTGAACTGCGTCATGTCGTTAAAATAAAATCTCGACGTTTACCCTACAATCGTATGGGGCTTCTTCAGGAAAATGATGGGCTGTGTCAATAGAGACACAGGTCCCTCTGAGACATATGGAAACCCGTCACCCGTAACGATTCATCCTCGCCCAATCGTGATCGTCACATCCGACTAATCAGCGACAGGTTCTCCCCACCACCGGTATAAAAGCATGCTACGTCCCGCATTTCATCGCAGTTGGTTTTCGCCTCTGGAAAGGTCCACATGTTAAATTATTGTGATCAACTGCTTCCCGCTCAGTTAGTTTCGCTTCTGGCGTGGTTTACACATTAAGTTAGCGTGCTAAGTGTTGCCTATCATTCCCCTGAGGAAGCCCCATACGATTGTGGGCGAAACGTCGAGTTTCTACTTTAACAACGACATAACCCAGAACACGTTTAGTTTCAAGGGTTCCTTTATTTTTTAAGGGTTCCCCTCCTAAAGAGGGACAAGCTACAACAGCCTCTTGACCACAGAATACTTCATATCTATTACTAAATGATGTAAATTTTGAGTCTGAATGAAACTATGGAGTCAGATGCGATTTTATTAGCTATAACTTTTTTAGTTACTGACTTAAATTTCAATATCATAACGATGCAGTAATACCAATATCAGAATCGTATTCTACACCCTTGAAAACCCTTGCTTAGGAAAGAAATGTTTCTACTGCTATATTATGACACTACATAAAAATGTACATACAATAAAGAATAGATTTCATCTTTGAGTTGAGTCTTTGTATGGGATGAGTTAATCTAGTTTCAGAATAGAAACGGTTAATTGAAATTTAATACTGAATTGTAATTTTTGAGGTATATTTTAGTTAGCCATCGCCACACATCAGTCAAGAGCACACTTTCAATTTCTTAGTAATATCGTCTACTGATTCAAACCAAAAGTCGCTTTGATATCTGCTAATATTAAAAAAGCAAAATAAAGAATTTTCGATCATTTGAACGAATTTGGGAAGAATTTCTACAAAATACTGCTGCCGGTCACTCTAAATATCATGTACTCTACTTTGTGAATGACCTACAAAAAAAGAAAGCACATATAGGTGTAGTTTAATGTCACCCTGTAACACAATTTGCAGGTCTTTTGTCTTAGTTTAGTTCATTGGAAAATTCAGGAGCTGATTTTGGTAAATTTTGAGTCTTTGAAAATATGGAAAATGAATACTAAGTAATTTTAATACACTCCTAACTTGTTCGTGAATAAAATAACATTCATCTTATTTTGCCTTTTGTTTTAGAATATCTATAGTTGATATCGCTTGTTCTTTCTAGTTGCGTCTCTCCACCAGATGACACCAGCATTTAATATGCTTGAAACATGACAATTATGCTATTTTCGTAATTGTCATGTTATTTACATGGGGATTATGTCCAAGCTTCATGCGAAATAAAAGAGGTAAGTACACTTAAGCAGAATAAATGTCTTATGTACGAAAAAAAAATAAACAACTTGGGAAAATGAAATCATTCAGGCATTAAAGTAGGACACAATTTTATTTACAAAACAAGTGAGAAACCTGGATCAATAAAATTAAATGGAATTCGGAAGATATTATATATTAAAACTATCACGTTCAATATCCAACGTGATAGAAATTCTGTTATCAGTCGATACGTGGTAAACGGAAAATTCATCACCGAGCAAAGTCAAGTACCAACAGCGATACCGATATAGGCCAGTGTCAAGCATTGTCAGTGATACGGAGGGGCAAGAGTAGAGTCTTCTGGAATGAGATTTTTGGGCGGTTTATTTCGGACGATGACGTGGAGACTTCTTTTGGATGACGTACGGTCCAAAAAAAAAAAAACAATTGTGAATGCAAATCGAAAGATTATGCACGTACTCACTGTCATCTAGAAGAGGTCCAAAGGGTTTTCCAAAAGTTTGTTCAAATAAAAATGCATCATAATAAATGTTAATCATATATTTGTTTATAGGCTTTTCCAAAAATTTACTTACATAAAGTTACTTCATCTAAAACAAAACAAATAATTTTATGAATTGAAAATGAAATAATTCTCTAAGAATTTAATGCCTCTACGATTTTCATCCTTGAACAGTTCTTTGTATTGGTACAGCGTTCATTCGCCGTGAAAAAAAAATGCGTTACCTCGGCACCCTATAATGACACCTCCATTGCGCAGCAGGGCGGCTTTTATATCGAAGCCAGGAAGTTCTTTCAGACGGAGAGCTTCCTAGACGGACCGCGAGTCAGGCTACTACTGAGAACCGAAACTTTCATATGTCCAATTTCTCTGGTGGCCCCTTCCCAAGGGCTTGATGTACACCTTAGGGAGAAGAAACTGCACTGTTTCTTCTCCCTAAGGTGACGAAGGCGGTTTAGCTACGGGCGGCTTGGTGGATGCGGATGATCGGCTGGGGGAGCTATCTGGCCGTGGTGAAAACAAATCCTTGGTTGGGGTCATCCCGAACAAGACCTACCTTTAGACCTTTCACGTGAACTAGCGATCATACAGCTTCCGGTAATCTGTAACAAAACAATGTTAGGCAACTTAGGAAATCATAAAATTTCTGGGCACACTAAACAACACATGGGCGCGGATATACCTTTCCCACTTGCGATCCAAACGGACGGAGGCACAGTACCTTGTTGCGCTGAATATGGATCTGTGAATTGTAACTGGATAGCTAGTTCTCCAACAGCTGCTTGAGATAGATGGCTTGAAAATTTAGGCCCATTGTCGGCTATCAGCACCTCCGGAACACTAAGACGGTAGATTACCTTTTCTCTCAAGGTCTTAAGTATGGTCTTCCCGGTATTTTGTCGCAGCGCTTGACATTCTATTCATTTAGTAAAGCGATCTTAGAACGGGGAAGGGGATCCACCCCGACCGGTATCCACGGATCACTTGTGTTTTCTACAGGACGTGCATTTTCTTTCATAATTGCGAATTTCTCGAAACATTTTTTTCATGCCCCAAGGTGGCCAGCTTCTGGAATATCATGCACTTCTTGGATGGTGTTGGGTATGGCTATGGTTTTGGAATGCACAACTTGCATGATGTCTTGCCGAACGTGTTGGGCAGATTTCGATACAAGTTCCCATTATGTGCGGTATACTCTGAACATTGATCTGGATCCTCTATTACACATTGCAATATTCGGCTGTACCACGAACACTTGATATTGCCGAACGCAGCGAAAATTTCCCCTTCTTGCTCAGCCACGCGCGGCAAAGGGTTACGTAACAAACGTCGGCCAAAGTGTTCATGTTGCCACTGCGGCAACTTACTGTAAAATTGAACTGCTGTAGATCAACGGCCCATCAGCTGAGCTTTTTGGCGGGGTTTGTCAAGTCATTCAACAAGCGTAAGCATCGATGGTCAGTAACCATTTCGAAGGAATTCCCTCCAGGTGATTCCTTAGCTTTCTGATCGCTCACTCTATCGGCTTCCTGGACAAGTACGGCGCCAAGCCCATAGTTACTGAATGAAGCTGAAATTGTTCAGGAAAGTCCGGACATGTGAAGACGAGACTTTTCTCTCTTCGTCTAAGTGCTTCCTTAACGACACTGTAGACGGTTTCTTGTTCTGGAACCCAGAAACATTGTTGATTCTTTCTAGTAAGTTGTACCAACAGCGTGGTCATCCTGGTGAAAAGCAGTCACCTTATCAGGGTCGGTTTGTACAGTTTCAACTGTTACTACCTGGCCGAGATATCTAATACATTTCTTTTCAGAGTGGCTTTTGTCAGTCTGCAGCTGGACACCTGGCTTTTATGAATGTCGGAAAACAACACGTAAATTATCTCAATGCCTACTAAATGCATTTCCCAATACAATAATGTCACCTAAGTAAACCAAGGCCATATTACTTAACTCGGGCTCAATTATGGAGTCTAGAAAGCGTTGAAAAGTGGCCTCTATGGAATTCAATCCAAATGGCAAAACTTTGAATTGGAAGAGACGACAAGGTTGAAAAATATCTGTTGTTTCTTGATTTATCTTACGAAAATCAATACAGAAACGGAAGTTATTCGTTTTCTTTTGTGCCGTAAGTGCTGGGGAGCTACACGGACTCTGACTCGGCTGTGTAACGTCTTCGGCCAATGTCTATATCAATTATCTATATCGCGATCAATGAATTTGGTCATCACGCTTTTCCTCGTGCTACAAATCACTTCCCTCTTAGTGATATCAATATGGGCGTTCATTTTTTCTAGGGCGTCCATTCCTAAGTTGGTATGGATTTTGAGGCATCACGATAAGATAAGAGTTTGATAAGATGACACAAGCACGCGACTCGACCTCATCATTTGCCAAAGATATACTAGTATAAAATTCTCCATACCATTTAATAATGGTTGCGGTAATCGATCTTCCACTAACCAAAGACGAAGTAACCCCGGTATGTACTCACCTCCATCTGGAGCCTGTTGACAGGGCTTCTATGAGGAACGATGATCCCTCTCTGACCGACGAAGTCGTGCCCTGGTGGCGACAGGCTTAACCCCTCGAACCACACGAGTTGTTTGCCGAACATTCGCAGTCGTTGCTCCTGCTGAGCATGAATATGATGTACGGGCTTTTAAACATGTATTTAAACGCTATCTCAACTCTTCCACAGTTCCAAATACGGTCCGATAACAGAGTATAATCTTTGGAAAATTCAAATCCAAATGAATTTGTTTTAATACGGTTCCTGCTTGGGCGCCAGTTAATGTTTGCTTGCGTTTTGTCTTAGATTAGGTCACTCCGAATTGGTTCTGGTAAATTTTGAGCCTGAAAATGTAGAAAATGAATATTGATTAACTTTGACAAATTCCTAACTTGTTCATGAATAAAATAATTATATATTTTTTATTTTGCGTTTTATGGATTTTGATAAAATTCGTAACAACGAAAAGATATTTGTGTAGTTGGTATTGCTTATTCCTTATAGTTGCGTTCAACACCAGCACTTAATGCAGAGTACGTGTTTTCGTAACTGTTATGATGCTTATATAGTGATTAATACAATTACCATGTGAACCTTTATTTTAATTTTACTAATTATGAAATTAAAGTAGTGTACTTGTGGGTTCATCACCAAATCAATCTTTAGGTAGCAATTATGCCCGAGGTTCCTCAGAAATAAAAGAGATAAGTGCACATAAGAAAAACAAATGTTATATTTACAAAAGAAAACGAATAAATAATTTCGGAAAATGAAGTCAAACACAATTCGGAAATTAAAGTTTTGTAAATAAAATTAAAACAATTTTATTTACAAAACAAATGAGAAACCTCGATTAATGAAATCAAACAAAATTCAGAAAATAAGTTCGGATACGAATTTATCACGTTCAATATTCAACCTGATAAAAATTCGGTTATCAGTCGATACGAGGTAAACGGAAAATTAAACAAAGTACAGATTGATAACAATAGTGAACAAATTTGCGGTTTTTATCGCGACTTAAATAAAATAAAATTCAACTTTGCAAAGAAGAATAACACGGTTGCTTCCGCCCAGGTCAATGTCGTACGCTGACAGCGATACGGAGAAGGCTTCCGCTTAGATCAGCGTCATACACCGACAGCGATAAGGAGGGAAGATTTCGCCTAGGTCAGTGTCGAGTACCGACAGCGATACGGAGGAGTTTCGCCTAGGTCAGTGCCGAGTACCGTAGGGGAAAGAGTAGACTCTTCCCGAATGAGATTTTTCGGGTGATTTATATACCATTCTGGACGATGACGTGGAGACTTCTTTTGAATGACGTACGGCGAAATAAAAATAGGTTGAGAATGTAAATTGAAAGATTATGCATGTACATTTAGAACCCTATGGAGGTTTCCAAAAGACCGTTCACATAAAAAAAAAATATGAGAATTGAATATTAGTAAAAATTATTCAAAGAATTAACATAAAGTTGTTATGTTAATAATAAATTTGCCTATATGGTTTTTCAAAAAATTATTTACTAAAATAAAGTTGTTTCATCTAAACAAAACAAATAATTCAAGGAATTGAAATTTAACGGTTCCATGATTGGGTAACGACCATTTGTTACAACCCACAGCTAAAGTAGTGAGAAGTGCAGATGTGAGAATTGCAGACTAGTAGAATGGTTTCAGAAAAGTATGCCCGCCCTCCTCAGTTTTAATTTAACTTTACATTTTAGAAATCATTAAGCATCAAATTTCACTGATTGTAATATTTTGCGACCAGAAAGAAGCATTTGATATGTTGTAATATAGTTTATTAATAGGAAAATTGTTTTCGTGTGGGTTTGGGTGTTGCAGAATAGTACTGATTCTACTTCGGTATTCTATGCGATACATAAACGAAGCATGCGGATGCCATGTTGGGTTAGAGCTTTTTTTTTCTGCTATTAGTTTTATGTATTTTGCTTTTGCAGGTTGTGAGAATTCTTTTAGTTTATTCATTATTTATTATCTTTTGTTGAATTCCACGACGGTTACATGGTGTTTAAGTTAAAATAATTTTGCCTTTTATGCTTGGTGGTTTAGATGTAAGTGCTTTATGCACTTGGGAAAAGACTATGTATTCTATTCTATTACAACTAACGGAAACTGCCCGTAACAAATGTATGTGACTTAAAGAGAACAACATCTTAGTAGCTAAATATTTTATATTTTAAATTACAGATGCTTTCCAGACGTTGTAAGTTTGAAGCAAATCTCAGCTAATACCTTAAATATATTTGTATATCTGGGGTCTGCGAAGACCGTAACATTCTAAATATCTAGGATTACGGATTCATAAGCGCTTTTCATGCAACGAGTATTTTCTGACATACTGCATCCCGAATACATATTTGGAGTAATGTAAGTAACAGACTTCGTGACTGAAGGCATTAGTTAATCTAGCGCCTAAATTAGTATTGCTACTCAATTGCCGTTTAATAGGCAACTACAGGCGATGATTTACTATAATACCAAGACGATGATGAAAACAAAAGTTCTACCATTCAATGTCAAGGATCCGCGTGCTGATTATATGCTTCCGCGAATACTAGAACTTCACAAGTGAAGTATTATCGTCTACTACTATCTTTAAGCTCACTAATTGCACGTCTGTATAGTATAAAAGTGATAATTAGTACGCGAAGAGAGATAAAGTCATTTGGAATACAAATAATGACACATACATTCCCGTAATTACGATATACTCTCAAAAGGAAGTATTGAAATTACCTTTTGTTTGAAAAACTTTTTGAATACATTGAAAAAGGAAAAATCTAACACTATCAGTGTGTTTATCTTTAATTTCCTTTGTTCCGTTGGGCGGGACATCGATCTATATTCTATTTCACATTTTACATATTTCGATTTTTTGTAGTACATGTGAATATGTGCTTTGTAATTGAATTGGTTAATATATTCATTCGCAAGTCATTAGCGTATCTGTTCAGTTTTAAGACATTGGTTGCAAACAATTGCAGTGCGCGGCAGTCAAGGTGTTACTCTGAAGGATTCTATCAATTATACAAAATATTTATTTATAACAATTATAAACATATGCCTTAATTGTAATCTTTTTTTCTTTCACGAGTTCTTCCAAGTAATTATTTATCATAGCCATTTGTTGTTCGGACCATTTCACTCGGTGTATTTTTGGTTGTAGTTTAGCCCCTTGGACATTAAAAGCCGAAAGTATTAATGTGTTAACTGTTGAAATTTACCTAAAAATTAAGATAAGTACAAGAATCCGCTTCGTATATTCATCCCGGCTTGTATATCAATAATTGCAATTTGATTCGTACTTTTTTCTGTTTCCGTATTCCTGTTGGGTTTCCTTTTTGCTGCACTGCAATGACCAATTTCATCGTTTGGTACTTCTTCTCTCATGCCAGGATGCGGTATTGTGTCGCTGTCTGAATCAATGTTGTCAAATCCTATATCTTCTGTAAATTCTCTTTTATGTAAAGTTCTTTAATAACCACGACTGCCATCACACAAAAAAAGAAAACTACCTAAAATCACAATCCAGTATACTGTAGCTTTAACATTGTTCACAACTAATGAGCATTTTCGTTACTTGTATAGAAACAACGATATTGGCCAGAAAATGTGGCTACTTATATGTCCGGCAAATTTCATCAACACCCAATTTGCAACATTTTCCGTAACATGTACACTTCGATATTAGATAACAAATTTTGGGTGACTTTCTGGCTACACCAGTGCAATACTAGCCAATATAGCAATTGTAATTATAACAATTTTTCTGGTTTTCTATTCAGACAAATAAAATGCGAAGACATTATACAATTACCAACTGAATAGTTATAGCAAGGATAGTGATATAGTATGGTGAACAACACATAAGTATCGGCAATTTTCGCACCACACAAGTTTCATTTATTATAAAGAAATGTATATGTAATCAAATAAATACACACGTGGTTTATGCACCGACATTTTCTTTTCTGTACCGTTTTTCCATTCCTTACTAATTTCAAATATAACCGCTCATCATATCAAGATTGCACCCTCCCTAGATACCTTCGTTCTATGTTTTGTATTATTCTTGTGAAGGTGTTCACTACCCGTTTCGCTTATATCTTCCACATTCGGCTTAAAATAGTCAAAATACGAATGTAAAAAAAATGTAATTTAAATAACATTCCGCACCCTAGCAAATTAAACCTGTGAAGAAGGTGGTCGACTAGATCTTTGCAGTTTCCAATTTTTTTAACACCCAAATCGTCTTCACTACAGCACAAAACGCTTTCAAAGTGTTTATTTCTCTTCGTCTAATTTTTTTCTGTTACCATGTCGGACTCACTTTCCTTACTTGCGGAACATCTTTCGAATCTTTGTTGAAGTTGAAGGTTAGGTACGAAGTTGTTGGTAGGAAGCGTAGGAGCGAGAATGCTTCTATTGCGTTGTAAGCAATTAGGTTTTTCTGTACACGAGAAGTTTGGAATTTCTAGCAAATCTGTATGTATATATAATATTATATATTTGATAATATATTATATAACATACATACTTAATAAATAATTATATCATGTATATATATACATATATCGGGAGAATGTGTTTTTATAAGTGAAAATAACATATCAAGTACTTATTTTGATCGTCTACACAAATTATATATAACAGAAAGCAAAAAGAAAATATAAACGTGAAATTAAATGTAAATGCGAAAATTATGATTAATCACCACATAAAAGATCAAAAATGTATTACCGACCTATAAAAGAGATAAAATAATTCAGTTTACCTTGATCCTCCATCTTATAATATGGATATGAGTTAAGTCATGTGTGGTAATATACATATATGCATAGACAACTACATGGCGATACAGAAAAATTTCAGCCATTAAATACAATGTAATTTCTCAAGTGTAGGATTAATGGCAGCGTACTTTCATTTACCCGCAAAATATGCGCACAACACCAGAAATAAACAGACACCTACCTGTTGTTTAGATAACAGAGGTGATAGCAAACCTTCTACATTAAATGTTTGGACCATATGCGTTAGTTATGCGCCTTTTTAACGGCATCGTCGACGCGTGCAAGTGTTGTTGTAAATGTGGGTTTATTTTTGCATCGAAGTGGTCGCTGCATGCGTGATATTTAAGCATATGTTTCACCTACAAACACGGCTAGAGCTACATTACCAGCACGATCTTAACCGAACGAGAAGCAACTAAAGTTTACTTGGAATAGTTGAAGCCTGAAATGCTTTAAGGTAAAAATCCAGTATGTAATTTGTTGTCATATGTGCATGTTATAATCTGTGAAACGAACCATGATAATAACAATAAATAATCACACTCGTGAGATTAATAGGGTCTATATGTTTAAAATTAAACTTACTTAAAGTACTGAAATGGATCACTTTAGTTTTATATTAAGTAATATAAAGTATTAAGTTTATCTCAGAAACAAATAAAACAAGAGGGACATCTGAAAGAAACTAACTATTTTAATTATAATAAACGTTCGAAATACTGACTGTTAACAACGCTGGGAGTTACTCGCAAAATATTTCACCGATTGTGAAGCTTTTCAATATTATTTCTCCAGTGGGAACACCTACCTGGCAGGCAAACAGCAAGTACTTGTACAAGTACTTGTGTACATCAAGTGTCACCGGCCTCTGCATGTGTCCAACTTTTAAAAAGGCAGCATCATCTTAGCTGCAGCGGGCGCCTCTTTCAATTTAACTTACTTTTTCCAAAATTTATGATGGCCTCACAGACATTCCCATTAACGCATAGTTCCATGTTTGCGTCCCAGACAGATATTCCCACATGCATTTCTGTTAATGTATAATTCTTTGGCAGTTAGGTAGTTCTTAGGTTTTTTTTTTTTTCGTTCTTGTTTGATTCTTAATAATTGCTGGGAAAATACAAACACTTCTAATCAAACCAAGAGACTAGTAGGCAAATGTTTCGTTTGAGAGGAAAGATATTCCCGCAGAGGGATAATTTGGAATTATATAAACTTTATTTGTTTGTTTGTACTGAGTTTGTACTGATCGCAGTTTGTAATCTAATCGGTTAGATTAGTATTTAAGTATGTGCATTAACCTTCATGTCTATTGATTTAAAATTAAGAGGCACGATGATCTATTGATTCAAAATTAAGGGAGTTAATAGTCCTTCAAATGAGAAAATGAGCATATCTGTGTAAACATTCAAAATTATTTCCTTTGCTTTTTTGTGTGGTGGCGGCCCAACGGGGTGTATAAGCCCTTTTCAAGCTTGTCATAACCTTAGGAGCCTTTTAGTGTGTAGGTTGTCTGTATAAAGACATGGCCTTGTTACTATAACCTCGAAATTTAAAATCACAAGTTTGCTATCAGTACCTCGGCAGCTGCAACCAACTTAATTTTTGTTATCAGGTGTCTACATTATTGGTGTGGTGTGGTATGGTTATCAGGTACTACAACTACATCGAATAAATTACTTTTGCATGCTTTTTATAATTTCGAAAGTATTTTACTTTAAAGGAAATTATGATTTTCAATTTCTCTCAATGGCTTCCGAACTATCCACAATTTTAAATTTTTTTCAATAGAATTCTACTTAATGCTGAAAAGTGCAACGTTTTGTTAATCTAATCTAATAATAATTCTAATTCTAATAATAAGGAAGATCACTGTAGTTAAGTAAATAAATAGGCATCTATTCATGATTGCAAAAAACAATACAATACAACTATTAAACTTATTCATAGCGTATATTCATAATTCATAGTGTTTTTTTTTATTTATTCTCCTGATCTTAATTTGATGTTGACATATGCCCTCCATTAAAATGTTGCATCCTTTGTTTCTTTTCGCTAAGAGGATATCGCATTGTAATTGCTTTTATTTTGTTATTTCTATACCAATAGAATGAATGTTTCCAGCGCCATTAATCTTAAATCTAATTTGACAAATAAATCGAGGTTGTGAACCTCGTCGCTTAGCATAATACAACTTATACAATTGTATTGACTAAAATACACATAATATTCGAAACAATTTAAATGTAATCCAAGTGCAAGACTCATCTTTTTGTTGTTGTTGTCATAAGATAAGTTACTTAAATGCAGCATCCAAATTCGGGACGCGCTTATAATTGTAAGTATCGCTTTTTCTTCTCAATGTTAGCATCATTATCTAAAAACATGAAAAACATAAATTCCTGTACGAGAAATACATGGCGCGTATTCCGAAAGTATTCAAACGCCATGTCTAGGTAGAAGAAAATCTAAAATTCATTTTATATTTGGGTAATTGAGAACAAAATGATAAATACTTGGAAATACTTTAAAAATTTTAGCTATCATATCGGATTGTTTCTAGAAGGAAAAACGTAACAACATACAAAAGATCTTACTTGAAATAAAGCAGTAGGTTCTTAGTTCGCTGCCTAGTATTCACTATACCTGTATGGAATTGAACTCGTTATTGTTAGGTATTTCACGAGCATTAGAACCAAAAGCTTTCTACGGCCAGCGGTTTTTTGTCAAGTCCTTTCATTCACTTTCAACAGAACAAATGTTCTTAACAAGGTTTACTGTAGCATTAGAAAATGACATTAACCAATTTAATAAACATTTTTCGCTCATTTAGCTGGAATTTTTAGTTGGAATCGCTGATTTTTTTATACATTTGAAACAAAAGCAAATGGTAATTATAAATATGGATGATGCTAGCTTGCACATCTATGTAAAGCTATGTCTACATCCAAATATAACCTTCACTTAAAACATATATATTAGTAGCTTACCATTAAAATAGAATAAGGAAAATAGTGAGAGGACATAGAACGAAATATTGTCAAATTGGTTGCAGCACATCCGGCGTAAAGTAATGCTCACTCGTTATCTAGAAATTAGAGAAATAGATTCAGATTCAAGTGTATTAATATTGACAAAGGTGTAAGTCAATCAACGTCGCGCCGCTAATAAATTCACGTATTAGCGGTTTCTGTCGTTTAAACATTTCAACCATAAATCGACCGCATTGTTATGTAAGATACTGCATATAGGAAATAATCACTTCACATAAATATTATGCATGCACGGTCATTGACTTCAGTGGTGGAGCTTTTTACTGCTAAAAATAATAATCCATCACAATTTACATTCGAGTCGCTTATATTTTAAGAACTTTTATCATTTCTGCATGTAAAACTAGCAGATCATACACCTCAGCACCAGCCGCGTATCCAGCGTGCGTAGATACATGTCTACATATATCTACACACTGGTATCTGAAGAGAAAGCAGTGCGTATGGATGAATTATGATGTTCGAGAAATTAGCCGATTCAATTGCTTGGAATAAATGTAGGTTTCACGCATTATGCTAATAATTTAACTCTTGCTTTTATTTTCACTTACGCGTCACCGCAGCCTTTCAGATTACAAATGGCTTTTGCGTGTACCTTAACCAAAGAAAATTGTTTTTTAAAATAGTAAAGTTGAAGCAGGAGACACTCTGGGAGTGTAAAGTAAATGGATGATTGAAAGTAGTCAATTACAAACAATACGAGCTTAATTTTAATACGGTAATTTACAACGAGGGACTAGGTTGTTACGCTGGTATACATAAAGCAGAAAAGCTTGCGGTTTTATTTATCCACTGTTTCTAAAAGAGAGTCTTTGTTTTCTGTACATTGGAAACTACAATAAATATAAAATGAATGATGAATACTTGCGTATATAAGTATATAAGTATATACCGATATTATCATATCTTTTTTTTCTCCTTTTTTTGACTTGTTATATGCACATTTGTGTCAATTAACAAAATAAACTATCTATCTATCTAAAAAAAATAATAGATGTTAATATGTCAACTGTGATGAGTGTAGAAATTACAGGCTAATACTCAGATTTTGCTGATTTTAAAACATCTAGGCGTAATAGGGTCCAAATAAAGTAATTATAAGTTCGAGGCTGGGTAGCTTACAAGGGAGATATAGGAAGTGTCAAACGCTGATTTCAATGAGACTACGTTAGTTTGTAGACCCCACCGAGTGTTGCTCAACAGTGCCCTCTGTTGCCGCGGAGATGCTTATAACTCAACCGTCAAAATCACCTCAAATTTCGTTTTTCGTTAATAATGCTTAAACGGCTAAAAATAGAAAGAAGTTCCAATGGCAGACTGACACCATTTGCGGAGCTCTTTCGACTGGTATGGGTATTCATTTATAGGAATAAATGAATACCCATAAATGAATACATTTACAATAAAGACGCAACAGCGTATGTTGTGCTTATTTGTACGAATTGCAGGATATGAATGTAGCGGCTGTATTTACTGTAAAAGGCAGTATACAGGAGTGGTTTTGATAATTGTTCAGGGTGTCTACAAAATGATGAAGTTTTAAATATTGCTTATTTTAACGAGAAATGCTGGATATTGTTACGGGGTTGCATTGTACGTTAAAAACTAGTGAAGCCCAACTGGTAACAGTTTTTAAAAAATATACTTTCGAACCCGCGAACACCACTACTTATATGGACTAAATAGGTAAAAAAATGTCCAGATATAATTGTTATTAACGTTCGACGAAAACGCAAGCACGGTAAAATAATTGGTGCAATTATTATACGACTGTGATGTACCACTTCGCTCTTTTTATACTTGGAACATCCAGGCAAATATTGCACATGTTTATTTATTTATTTTAAATTAGACAACACAGCATATAAGATCTTGCAAACTCGCCAATTTCAGTTTATATCGTTTTGCAGTGTGCCGGTTGTTAATATGGTCTACATTAATCCCGTCAATATTATTCATTTGTCGATGCTTTCATATAATTACGATAGGAAACAAATAACGCAAAATAATCCACGTAAAATAGAATTGCACGGTGTAATAAAAAACTTTACCGATACAAGTATTCAGAATACCAAATGTACTGGAAACTATCGACGCACTAGAATTCGAAGACATATTAGTGAAATAACAGTCGAAGGCAATGTTGCCTGCATTGTTTTACAATTTAGAAGATTTTAAGCAAGAGTACGAGGAGACATGTGCTTTGGAAGACAGTAATATTACTCCAGATTACAAAAGGAAGGCCGTTGAGTACTGGACTACTCCACAACCACACCGCCATCGTTGAATCCTGTAGATCCTTAGAGAGTTTTCCTGAAGAAAAGTTCAGGAAAGTAACACTATCATAAATAGACATGTCGTGCCCGATGCAAATTCACAATGCTTTTTAACGTACAATGCAACCCTGTAACAATAACCAGTGTATATCGTTAAAGTAAGCAAGTAGTTAAAATTTCAACGTTTCGTGAACACTCTGTACAATTATGAAAACTACTTTTGTATACAGTCTTTGACAACAAATACAGTCATTACGATCATTTCCAGCAATTCAAACAAATAAGCACAGCATACGCTCTTGCGTCTTTATTGTAACACTCTGCATATGATTACCCATACCAATCGAAAGAGCTCCGTAAATGGTGTCAATCGGCCCTTAAAACTTTTTTCTGTCTTCAACCGTTTAAACGTTATTTACGAAATTCGAGGTGATTTTGAAGGGTGGGTTGCACTCCCTAGATAAGCATCTCCGCAGCAACGGAGGACCCCGTTGAGCAACACTCAACACAGCTTACATATATATCTTATATATATTGATATCTGAGTTGTTGTTGGGGCTATTTCCTTCGTTTATTAGAGCTGCAGCATCCGACGTTTCGACAGATAATATCTTGTCGTCTTCACGGTAGCCCTGATAAGGGCTGTTGCTTGCCAAACTCATTGTTTACGCAAATGTATATATTCTTCCCATTTTTTTTAATCTCCTGCGATTGATGTGAGGTCTGAACCAGAGTCTTTTAGGTACAATTTTCACTCTCACTCGCGTTTGACCAATAAGCTATTACTATCTTATACCTTATATTTAAGCTACACTAATATGCGCAGAAATAGTTGTTCAGTAGCTATTATTCTATGCGCACAGGTGAGTCTTTTTTTATTTTTTGTCCTGTTCCTTACTGCGGCTGGAACCCGGGGTAACGATGCTCTCGCAAACAAGCGGTAGACAAACTTCTTTGACTTCTATGCTGGGAGTGCTAATGGTATTTGGTGGTGTAGCTATGTAAGCCGTTTTTCTTAAGCGTCCTTCCCATTTACTGGTCTGCTTTATTCAGAATTGATGCGTTATCCCAGTCAATTCTATGGTCTTGTTCCCAAGCGTGTTGGACTTAAGTTTGACCTATTCGTTTCTCCTAGGCAAACCTGTTTCTTGTGTTCTTTAATTCTCACTTCTACATTCACACGGAATTTAGTATACATCCAACCACAATGAGGGTACTAATTGAAGGCATGAAATTTGGCCAAATTGCCAACAGAATACCGATGGTGGATACAATAACAGCGATAGAAGCAGCCGCACGCAAAATCCAATCAAATGAGATGGCAGAAGAATACAGACAGAAAGCTAGATCGGCAATAGAAAGCGTTAAATCAAAGAGCATTAAACCCAGACTAACAAAGGCCACACACAGAATTCCACAGCCTGAAACAACTCAAGGTAGACAAATCGTTGAAGATCCTACTGGCTGATAAGGGGAATGTCATGGTAATAGTGGACGTAGACACATACGAAAGCAAAATACAAGAAGCACTGAGAGCATAGGAATACAAAGAACTAAAGAAGGACTCTACAACTGCAATAGAAGCCAGAACATACAGAACCCTCTACAAACACAAGGATGCCTCCCCAGACCAGAAGGCCAGGTACAACCTTACCCTCCCTTACAGCAAATCACCACATCTGTATGGACTTTCGAAGAAACACAAGCCGCACATCCTTTTGAGGCCGATAGTAAGCTCTAGAAACCCTGCCATCCGCTAACTAAATTCCTACTGAAAATCATGATTCCCATTTCAATCATACACAATCCGCCATCAAGAACACACAACACTTTGTAAATCGAATCAAGGACTTACAATTACAACCTGAAGATATAATGGTCAGCTTTGACGTCAAAAGCTTTTTCACCAATGTTCCTATGGAGCCAACCTTAGCGATAGTGAAGAACAGACTCTCCAAAGATGACACATTGCAGGAACGAACAACATTCAATCCACCTGTGTAAATACTATATACTTCCAGGTGGGGAAGAAATTCCACCAACAGGAATTTGGAATGGCAATGGGATCACCTTTATTTCCCATACTCAATAATACATGGAAGAATTCGAACAAAAAGCAATAGAAACTTACCATCTGAAACCAAAAATGTGGTTAAGATTTGTTGACGACACTTTTGTCATATGGCCACATTGAGGACACGCACTTGAGGGCTTTCTGCAACACATTAACATTATAGAAGACTCCATCAAGTTTACCATGGAAATACAGGCAGACAATAGAATACCGTTCCTAGATGTCATGGTATGCAAGTTAGATTATGGCACCTTGAGAACTAGTCTACAGAAAGCCAACAAATATTGGATAATACCTGCATTTTGACTACAACCATCCGCATAACGTCAAAGTAGGTGTAGCTAGATGACCATATGATAGGAGAGGAGACGTACATAACCAACTCCTTGAAGAGAAATGGATATCCCGAACACACATTGCCCAACCCAATCTAACGCGGGTCCAACATAAATACAGTACCAACCTAAGCAGACACTGTGTGCACGACTATCATCCCATACGTCAGAGGGCTGTCAAAACAACTCAGACGGATAGACAACAAATATAAAGTCAAGGCTACTATAAAAATAACGAACACCACTAGATTGATATTAACAAAGACTAAATCGGACAATGTTAATCAAAGAACGAAAAACGGTGTGCACTAAATTCCGTGTGAATATAGACGTCCTTACATAGGAGAAACTAGCAGATCCCTAGAAGTGAGGATTAAAGAACTAGTCTATGGGAAACTAATACGGCAAACTTGGCCCAACATGCTTGTGAAGAAGACCACAGAATTGACTGGGATAGCGCATCAACTCTAAATAAGGAAGATCACCAAACCTGAATGATGCTTAAAGAAACAGCTTGCATGGCTACAAAGTCAAATGCTATTTTTTTTTTACGGACGTAGCCGGTCTAGTGACCGGGCAAGTGGTCCGCTTGAACCGCCCCCCCACTCCACCAGCCAGTTATTCAATTTCTCCAAGGACTCATTATCTTTTTCCATTAGGTTGTATGTAGCTACACCTCTACCCTCTAGTTTTTCGATAATTAGGTTCCAGCTTGCGGAATTAAACGCGTTACGCACATCGAGGGTGATTAGGGCACACCACTTCTCTTGGAAGTCTCGCACTGTATGCCTCACTTTTTCAATTGCGTCTATCGTAGATGTTCCTCTCCTAAAGCTAAATTGATTTTCGCATAAACCACCAGTCCTCTCTATTTCCTCCATCAATCGTGTTTTAATAACGGCTTCGTAAAGTTTACTAATTGTATTGAGTAAACGTAGCGGTCTATACGAGGAGGGAGAATCCAGATCCATTCGCTTCTTAGGTACCAGTACAACCTTAAGAGTCTTCCAGTCACTTGGAAAAATCTGTGTATCTATGAGAGTATTTAAGACTCCAAGAATCCATTGTCGATTTGCATCGCAAGCTTAATGGCTTTAGGGGGAACTCCATCTAATCCTGATGCTGTATCAGGTTTTATATTGGCAGCAGCCTGTTCTAGTTCGTCCTCCGTGATGTTCCTGACTTCCAGTCTCCTAGACCTACCTGCCGGTGGACCGTGGATTGCTTCTGTGACAAATAGTTCGTCCAATATCTCGACCTTTCTGTCGCAGTGGATGTCATACGGTGCAAAAGTCTTTAATTCCCGGACGGCAATTCTATAGCCGTCTCCCCAGATATCCTCCTGTAGTTTGTTGGAAAGATTCTTCCATTGCCTCCTCTTTTCTTGGCTTATTAGTCTAGATAGTTCTTTTTTCCGCAATTTATATGTTTTTAGAACATCCATCTCAGTGTCAATCGGCGTGTTTTGATTCTTAGCCAAGCGGGTTAAGTTTCGTCTTGCTAAGATGCACTGCTTACGTCTATCAGAGATTTCGTCGTTCCACCAATATGGGGAGCTTTTTTCCACTGCCACCTTTATAGTACTGTTCCTGTATGCTTCCTTAATAGTGTTTCCACATTTTTAATAGGAATACATTTCTGTGGTATTCATCCCGGAAATCCTGATCTACAGTTCCGTGGTAAAAGCGTTCCAGTCACGGGGGACGTTTCTCATATAGGGGGGTTTCTTCCTGTTGCTTCTACGAGTTGTTTCGAAGAAAATGTACGCGTGGTCGGACAGGCTTTCTATTTCTAGCACTTTCCATTCCTTCACTTCACGTGCAACCTGTTCTGTAGAACAAGTGATATCGATAAAGCTACTGGTTTCTCCCCTACGGAAAGTCGGTGTATCCCCAGTATTGTAAGCAACCAGATTCAGCGCAGCCATCCATTCTGTCCAATAGTCACCCCTCCTCTCATCTATCGGGGATCCCCACAGTCTAGATTTAGAATTGATGTCGTCCAGGACTATTGCTTCCTCCTTCCGTTCGCGTAAACAGTTCATTAAAGTGTTAACCCTTCTAGTGTATTCTTCCATCGTTATATTGGGAGAGATGTAGCAGCAATACACGGCAACATCTTTAAATCGAAAATATATGCATCCTTCTGTAGATGCTGTTTTGCACACCTCCACCTTCTTATTAAGAAAAAGGACAGCCACGTTCCACTTGCGGTCTTTTATCCATTCAATACCTTTCACTGTGTTTCTATCAGGTTCACTTACTACTAAGATGTCCGCCCCCATTTCTGTCGCTGTTGCATATGCTAAGTCGTGGGCAACTTGTCCTCTGCATAGGTTGGTTTGCAGTACCTTCATGGGGTAAGACCTCCTTTAATTTGAAATTTCTTGCAGTATTATTCGATGGATATTGCTCAGATTTGTCGACCTATTGACATGGACTTTTCTCAGTATGTTCTAGTTCAGTATCAAGGCTCCTCTAATCTACTTGATGATTAGAAACTTCAATATCCTCAAGCGGTTTTTGTAGGCTCTCCGTCATATTGCGAAATTGTTCGCGAAAAAGCCCTATTTACTTTGTCGTCAATACTTTTTGTAAAATAGTCAATTCTTCGCGGAGACCAACGGCGTCGTCATGGCGCCCTTTATTGCGATTTCTTGGCATTTTGACTTAATTTTAAGGGCAAAATTCCAAATTACTACTTAAATTGAAATTGTCTTTAAATGTCGAGATATTTTTAAGTGCCTGAACATATTGGGCGCCAAATTTGTAATGTAAATACGGTAACCTACCAACAGATTGACCATCATACCCGATGTTTGTACATAGTGAATTTAGTTAATAAGAAGTGATTACAACGCTGTTGACAGCTAATCTCTTTGAGGATATAACATTACAATACATTTGTGTAAACACTGAGTTTGGCAAGTTTGATAACCTGAAGACGACAGAAGATTATCGGTCGAAACGTCGGATGCTGTAAATCAAATAAACGAAGAAAATAGCCCCAACAACAACTCGGGTATCAATAACCTTTCAATATCACGTCATGAGATATTATTTGTAGCCTAAGCCTTTTAATTTCTCCAAGAATGTAATGCTTTCAATCAAACTCAATCTTGACGTTAGTGTTTATTTTTCTATGTATGAATAAGTGCTGATCGATATTCTACTTTTTTCATTTCTCAAAACAAACTAAAAACAATTCACTTTCCACTCAGATAATAATAAACTTCCTTACAGTTAGAACGAACGCAAATGTTGACAGTTAGATTACAAAAGATTGTTAACGTGAAAAACAAATAAAATCTGTTATTAGTTCTACACTCTTTTGTTTTATTGAATCTAGTGCAGAGAAAGTACTTTTATGAGTGAGAGAAGGGGATTGAAAATTGTATGTGTAGCAGAAGAATCTCCATTTGAACAACCAGGATATTCAGCACCCTATTACTCGTACTCTAAATAACAAAATTGCTGGCAGCCCTACTTATTTGATATCATAAATACAAATACCGTTTTAAACAGTTCCCATTCCTACAGCTGCTGCTGCAGTAACGACTTCCAATAATCATTGTCTTTATCTGTGGAACGTTAAAAAGTACGGTCGTCGCGATAATATAACGCATACTGGGTCAGTAAGCTTACTAGATATGACAAAACGTTAAAATCGAATTAATTTTTTAAATTGCTCCTAATTAAAATGTAGGTCATATCGGTTGACGTCGAGGATAAATCAAGCTTTCAACGGATGGAAAAGCAGTCAAGTAATAAACAAGAATAAGCCAACTTATCACTTAAAAATGAATGTAAACCGAATTAAGTGTGCTGAGAATAATCGAATTAATTCGTTGGATAACAAAACAGATTTAACACATAATATTTTACTGAAATGTATCGTAAAAAGGGCAATTTTAATTTTTGTGTTTACGTTGCATGTTACAATAATTAATGATTCAATACAGATCAGCGTTTTACTTATAATACCTCCTTCAATATATCGAGTTATATTGTTATTTTTGTAACATCCATATATCCATAATTAGACAATCATTTTGGTCAGAATTTTTATCGGAAACGAATTAACATTCATGTGGTCAGGCATAACATGTCAAGGTTCCCGAGTTTATGGATCGAATATTAATCGAAAGGTATCACAACATAATTCGCTAAGCAGGTAGCTTACCGTCTTTATACGTATGATCGAATCGGAACATGTTCTGCCACGTATATGCGCATATGTAAATATGCAAGCGAAAAAATGAAAGATATTTCGAAACAACGTGCACACATCGCATATACTTGAATTGCACAAACGAAAATAAGTGTTATGATCTCCTGGCTCAATTTATTGAGTGTACAACTGACATGGTAATTTTAATATAAAAGATTACGTAAGTTGCTGTTCTAAATTTAGACGACCGCATGGATGTATATGTACATAACATGCGACAGTAAAGGCTTGTGACCTACAAAACAACTGAGCCGACATTTTAAAAATACGTATACATAAATATGTAAGGAGGAACATAAGTTAACATTACTTTGTTTTATTTTCTAAATTGTAGAATATACCACATTATATTAATTATTATTTGGTGGTACGGTTGCCAATGGAAATCCATGTATTATTAAAATGATCACTCGGTAATAATCACATAATTTGTATGCTGTATATCAATGCTTTCGTGCTTATCATATTATATTGCTTATATACCAAGATAGTTTCTTAAGTTCTTACAGACGATCTATGAAGTGATCGTCTGCGATGTTGAGGCTTTACTGATATTGTCTATCTTCATCAGACCAACTTTATAGCATTTGAATAGTTTCTGTGACATTAAGATTATCGCAAATTGGACCTAACTCGCTAGACTAAAGCATAAAGCTACTCAAACAAAAAATACTTATTTAAATATACACCTACAAACTTAAGACATACATTATAATTTCCTTAATATACGAGTGATATTTCCAAAGTTCTGGGCATTTAGTTATAGTTTTTTAGTCTTCATCAATATTACAATGCAGCTTTTCTACACAATCTCCATCTACATTTATCTCACCGATAAACTAATTTTTTAGACCTTACTCAAAGGACTCTTTTGGTGTCTTCGCAGTTCACCTATTTGGGACACGTCTTTGGTCAGTTAAACACTGAAATGGAATACTCTATAATGGTTTTTCCAAAACCGGGAACATAAAAATCTTTGGGTCCGATATCCGGTGAGTAATGTGGATGCGGAAGCAATTCCCATCGTAAATAGTTCAAAACGTCCTTCGTCTTTCTTGCGATATGGGGTTATTATCCTATTGCAATAACGGACGCTCATATAACTTTTAATTCCGTTTTCTGAGAAGTACCTAGCCTAGTGGTTTGGATAATAAATTCAAATAATATCCTGTGTTAATTCTAGTATCTTTCGGCAGATAATCCATAAAAAATAATCCCTTCGCAATCCCAGAATAAAGTAAGCATTAGGTACCTTTTCAGTAGTCGAGGTCGTTTTTCCAGATTATAGTATTCTTTAGATTGACCATTGGTTTCAGGATTGAAGCAAGAAATCGACGTAACGGGCCAACAGTTTTTAAAGTTGACGATCTATTGATTTTCTATTCCGGTTCCAACGGTCTTGGCACCCAGCGAGCTGAAACTTTGCTTAGCTAAGACAATCACGTAAGATGTTTTGAACTCATTATATACCTATTCCCAGGCATACACTAACTTGACGAATAGTCATTCGCCTGCCTTCTTTTAGAGGGTCCTCCACTAAAAAGTCCACTAAGTCCTCCATCGTTTCTTTCTTTTATGGACGTACTTGGCCGACCCCTGCCTGGATCGTTTTCTAATGATGTTCTACCTGTTTCAAAAAATCGATCTACCGACATATTTTTAGAATCTGACTAACCAAACACTCCTTGCAGACGTTGAATAATTTCTAGAGTTTTCACACCCTCTTCCCATAAAAGGAAAATTATTATTTTTTGAGATTTAACCGCGTCTTCCATGTTTACAAAAACAATGTTACGATAACGTCTTTATATCAGATTAGGTCAGATTCTTAGAAATATTGCTGTAAAATAAGTCGTCGTAAAACGAAGCTATTTTTTTAATGTAACTAAATAAGAGAAGTTGCAATCTATGCACTCTAATTAATTTTATTTATTTTAATATGTTTTAACGGTATGAAATTTGGGAAATTTTTGGAGTTTTACGAAGGTCTTAAATTTACAGGTATTAAGGGACCTGAATCCAAAATTGTCCAATAAATATTCTTTCAGCAGATGAAAAATTGTTAGGTGAGACGCGTTAAAACGTAGAAATTTTAGACTTAAATATATAATCAAAACTATTAAACTTGAAGGAAATGCTAAGTGCAATGAGCCTGGACGATATAAAATCACGAAAAAAATTGGCGTTGTTTTTCACCATTGTTATATTAGACAGACATTTGCAATTGTTTTATTCCACTGTCACTTATGATAATTTTTTAACTATTATCAGTGAAATAGATACCGAAACGAACGATTATTGTTGTAGCATGATGCAGGGACGCAACTGATGCTAGGTTTCTGTATTCCTTGATGACACTTTTGACTACATGCGATACTACAGCTTTAAATTATTTGAACTTCGCTGTAAAATGTTAGTTTTCGCTTAAGTTTCTAAAACTCGTTTAAAGGCACTCCCGAATCCTACGACGCTAAATTTCATCTAAACAATTTCAAAAAGTCATGAATTTCAACACTGAATTGGGGAAACTTCTGAATTTTCAGAAGTTTCCCCAATTTTTTCGTTCGCAAAACATACGTTGAGACAATTAAAATTCCAAAAACTTCTGCTCAAGTAAAGAATAGATAAGGGATTAAGACTAGTAATGTGTGGTACCCAATAGCAAAAGGGGCCGAGGAGAGTGAGGATGAACATAAATTAGGAATTAAACTTGGCTCAGAAGAAGTAATGGCAAACTAAATATGATACAAGTACAAGCGATGGATTGGAAAGCGTTTGTAATGGTGCCCGTAGTTAGCTAAAAGCTGGCGAATAAAATAGTCAAGTCTTGCTTGATCTATCACCAGCAACATTTGTCTTAGTTCAAGGAACACTTCTAGTATACATTGTTGGCCATCAACTAATTGGTGGGCCTTTCGTAGAATTCGAACGAGTAGATTTCCCATTGCTTTGAGTTTTGTATTTTGCAATTGAAGAATTTTTAAATTATGTTCTCTCTCTGCTGCTAATCGAAATTTGAAAATGGTTAACAACTCACACTACGCGAGCGTGTGTATAGTCAGCCTGGTACTGTTTTTGCTTAGATAGAATTTGGTTGAAAGCATTTGTACAACAGATGAACGCTTAAACTTGAGATCACTCTGAAACAAAAGTTAGAGAAGCTAATGTTAAAGTACAACTGTACAACGATCGTACGCCATATTTTTTTGCATTGTCATGTAATGATAAATAAATAAAAAAGAATTTTGGCTGAAAACGCTGAGAAATATAACAAATTTTAAACATCTAATGGGTAATTTGGCTTAATGATTCGGTGAGAAAAGGCTGCATTAAATATACATTTAAATTTGGTGCTTTGTCCAGGTTTTCGGCGATTAGCTTCACTGTGCCAACGTTCATTAGATATATCCTCATTACGTCTTCATAATTGTGAAGAATAACGTTATCTCTGGAGATCATGTTAACAAGTAATTAAGAGTACAATTTATTTCAATATTAACTCAAAGCATTTATGTTATATTGACATAAATACATGATCCAACGCTTTTTTAACACCATTTCAAAAATTGTTACTAATGCTACATAATTTATTCAACATTAGTCAAAAGTTGTCTGGTTATGTTAATATAACGAGTGTTACCAAAATTTGTTTTCTACGATGATTGAAACTATTGGTTACGATTACAGGTTTGTTCAACGTTTTTCTACACGTTCGGTGGATATATGATACCAAATTTAACGTCGTCTCTGTAGCACATAAAGTTTGTTAAACTATTGCAACGTTAATTTAACACTCGCATAGATACATTTCAAACAACAATTTCTTCCGTTTTAAATTTTGTAATACGTGCCCTTCATGTTTTGGGAGCAGTGAGTATTTTGTCTTAATTGAAGGATTCTATTCTCCTGCTTGAAATATAATTTTCAATTTGATTTAGTAATTGATGTATCGTACTTTTTGTGCTTTTTAGTAAAATTTAATTGAAGCCAAAGTAACTAACGAAAACAATGCATTTCAACTCCATAAATCTATTAAGTTGTAACGATAGCCAGTTATATATGCGTGCGTACCCTCTATGTACTTATTTGTAAATGAACTAGCCTGAACTATAGTTATACATAATATGGATGAAGTAAATCTAGTGCGTGCAGATTCTAATCTTAGGAACTCCCACTAGATAAACATATCAAATAGAACAATTAATCCTGCACATTTAAAAGTGTCAACGACCTCAAACAACACACGCCGAGTATCAAATTGCACATAAATCTAATGCGAATCGTTGCTATTCTTGTTGCCGTTGATTCTGTATAAATTTTACCTGAGGCTCTTTTTGTGTTTAAGTGAAAAACATACGTCCGGCAATAACGAGTACACGAACAAATTCCCGCTCGTTTACCCACCTCCGCTGCAAACATTGCAGTTCATGAGAATACGTAGGCGTTTCTTTGCAAACGAACAAATATTCCATTTTAAATTGAATTTGTATCGTCGTCCAAATTAAATAAATAACGTTTTCGCTTTGAATGCCTAATTTTTTTACTTCCATTACTAATTAATGTGCTTCTATAATATGGAATTACACTGTGGTCCATATAATCCGGCCATCGATGCTGAACAAATGCAATTTTTTTGTTAATATTTTAATTCTGTTCCTTCAATTTCGTTGGGTGGTTTATAAGAATTGATACCAATTTTTAGTGATTATGCAGTAACATATACTTTAACCGTTCTTCGGAATGTCTCTAAAAAAAGCGTATGATACTCTAATGAATCAATACATCGTAAAAGTCCAGATGCATTGTTACAGTGCACAAAATCATTTTCTTCACTGATGTAAGGAGTCATTTACTCTTTAGTTCGATAAGTCGTTATAGTGACCTCTGACTGAGTGCAATTTCTGTCTTTAGATTTTGATGCAAGAAGTCCAGGTGATATTTTTGATAAATTTTAAATTACGGAACAAATCATTACGCTCACTTTGAGAGAAGACTTGGGATGTTGAACTGCCTTCTTGAAATCCAGATTTGCTGGTGTTGCTACTTGCGCAACTTTTTAAAATTTTGACGTTGTCATGACTAGAAATGACAAAGGCAAGTGGAATTATTCATTTTTTGCAGGAATTAGGTAGACTCGTGTCTATTCGCCTCATGAGAATGGATTCGTGTTGTCTCCTGGTGCTCCGAGAGTCGATAAAACACGAGCCTGTTTGGTCTCTGCAAAAAAGTAATAATTTCATCCGCTTTTGTTCTCTCTAATCATGACAATAAGGAAAGCTTGAGAAACTTGTAAACATGAATACGAATAAGATTTCATCGTAAGGTATTGGCGGATCGTGACTAAGTAAGAGTACCTCCAATTACCATTATTAATTGATTATTTTTCAAACTTACGACGTAAGGGTGCCAATTATCAAAGTAAATTTACAGTTCACTCGAAGTCTCCGACATTTCAAAGTTCAAACCTTTTCGTTCCTCATGTTTGTCTTGTTGCCCAAGCTATATGTCAAAATAAAGTTGATGCGATTGTTTAGCCAGCAAAACAAGCGAAGAGTGTTGTAACCATGGCGAACCTATATTCTCCAAAGTCAAAAAATGTACTGCACGATTGTATTATGGAGGATATATTTACGAACAAAAGTTTGGTGCGGTAAATTAATTATATATCCGGTTATTACAGCTGCTATGTGGATCGAAATCGCAAATAAAAGTGATTCTGTAGAATTTTTTTTTGTTCCCCGATATTATCAATGTAATTTTGAAGAGTACTTAGAAATATTGTGATTCGTTGGTAAAATATGTATCTTTAATTGCAGAACGGCCGAAGATGAAAAACTGGAGGGACCTAGATTATGCTAACTAGTACAATGTATTCAATAAGTGCTCCTAAATAGGTGCACCTCAGCCATAATGTTGTCGAACCATGTATTATTGTTTCTAACAGCTATTTTCCAAAATTTCTACTTTTGGACATATATCTCTTTTTACGGGTGGGACGGCTATCCTATTTGTACCGAATTTGGTCCAGGTTTACGCCCGTTAAATTAGGAATAGATTGTTCTTCCCAATTTTGAATTCCAACATTCCTTTCGCTGCTTGCAATCATCGTTTTCTCGGTCTTCTTCTACTTCACTCTCCATCAGATGCTCTTAAGAGTGCTCTTTTTGTGACTCTTCAATATTGAGACACTAGTAGAGATCCATAAGTATTTTATTTGTCTTCTTCTTTCACCAGCCATTTTGTTTTATCCTCCTAAATAGTCTTAGGATCCTCTCCCAAATATCTAGTTTGGTAGCAGTGTTCCTATTGAGAATCCATGTTATATACGTATAAAACTGACTCGTTGATTATCGTCCCGTGTATGCGTCGTCCAGCTTTGTTTTTCTAGAAATTAATTTCGATTTCATCATTTTCTATAGATTTTCCCTTTTTGCTTATCAAATTATCATTAGTAAAAAATAGACCAATAATATTATTTCAATTAGGAACAGTGTAACAAAAAGACTAAGTCCTCCGGTTTCGTTCGTTTTTCTCTACACGTACGTCCGTAGGCTAAGATATTATAATAAATTAAATGATAAGGGACATTACAGTATTCATTTCAGAAGATAGTAAAATAACGAAAAAAGAAAACTCGTCGTACTTTCAAATGGTCGAGCCTAAATTAACCTTGAATTCCGAATAAATCTGAAACATTTGAAATGATTTAAAAAAATTACCACACTCTCTTGAACGCTATATCTGTTAAAAGAACCTCGTTTGTCTCGACGTCACTTCGCTCTTTTGTTACTGACAACATTTGTTAAATATCATGGCCAAATGCGTTGCAAAATTTATATTGACAACACTTACTATATTTTTACAATTACTTAAATTGCATCCTGCTTAATTTCTTTTCCTTAAATACCTTAGTATTATACTGTGCAATATTGTTTAAGAGTTCGTGACTTAACTAATGTACGTTTTTATTTATATGTAAGATTTAGTTTTTCAAAATTGTTATAAAGATAAAATAGAAGTTATACTGAAGATAAGAATTAACGAAAGAAAAAATATGGGGTGAATGGAAGTGGTATTCTAAGCCACCGCTCCAATCATCCATCATGTGAATTGTTCGAATATAATTCCAAATTCAACCATCGACTTTCTTAAATTATTTATAAAAAAATTCTAAGTAGATAGGAACGAACGTTTACCGAAAATAAGAAACAAACGAATTTTAATAACTTTCATTATATGATCGTATGTAATGAATACTGAGACACAGTAATCGGCCGCCATACAGATGTGTACTTACGACTACGAAACTGGTTTCACTTTATCTTCTTAATATGTTAATAATCTCAGTTCTAAGTTATTTTCGAAACGAAAGGGAAATATTCTTAGTTTCATTCACCTCTTCTAGGACGTATCGATTTAACTTTAGACGCGATCATCTAGTTGCAGTAACGTAAATTCGGGAGGAATCGAGAAAAGTGGTATATTTGAAATAAAAATTAGCTTTCTTGAATGTTTCTTCTTTGTTTCGTGATTAATACAATGATATGACGTAATGGCTTTTATTAGAGAGAAATTTTTGAAAATGATAATGAACTGTGGTTCAAAATATTCCCAAGATTGCTTTTCTCCCATTCTCGATATATTAAATTTTCCCACTCCTAGAACTTCTAACGCTCTAGAACGCTTACCTTTGCATCAAATGTTTTTCAATCACGCCTGATCTTATTAGTGTTTGCCTGGTGTTCAATTCTAAAGTTGGCTAAAGTTGGAAATTCGAAGCTCAAAACGAGCTGCAGCTATGATTTCTGTATAATGCAACATAAATTGATTTTAAGTAAAACAAAGTAGAGAAAATGGTTGAGCAAAGTAGAGACAATGGCTGAAGTACATTTTATTTCACCGGAGTTAAGAATTCTGTCTACTTCCTCTTGGAATAACAATGTCATTTTTATAAGACGACTTATCAAAAGTTGATATTTTGGGGACCTTTGTATGACCGAAGGAGAGGGTTGCAAGAGTTTGAAACTCGCGAAACTATTTGAGAGATTTAGATTTGCCCCTCTGTGCCATGATTAACGATCTCACGCGCAATCAGTGGATACTTATAATGTGCTTTTGAATCAATATATATTTACATCCTTTTTTCTTAACTATCGCACATTAGCAGCTCTGATACACAATTTTCGTGTTTCTTGGTACTGCCGTATTATAAAATCACGATCCACTTTGCAATGTGACTCTTTCATAAATGGGATTCTAACTTATTGAGATTTTACTATAAAATTTCATAATACATGCACCCTTCATGGTACCAAGAAATAAATCTATTGTCCTAGAAACATAAACAGTCGGTCACCGGTTGATGATGAGGACCATTCGTGTCCGAAACGGCCCTCCCGGACTAATTATTATATGACTATATAATAAATTAAAATTGTGTGGTGCGAAGGGTGCTGATACTTACGTGTTGTTTACCATACTACGCCACAGTCCTTGCTACCATTATTTATCCTTATTTGTCAATCATATACAGTAACGGCAAATTGGCAAAACGATATTTTATTGTCTATATCTGTCGTGATAAGTAGAGAAGACAAAGGTATACGTTTTGCAGAGACTCGTGCTTTGTCGATTCTTGGGGACACTAGTGGGCAACACGAACATATTCTCAGGAATGAAGGAGACGAATGGACACGAGTCTATTTAGTCGCTGTAAGAAAGGAATAATGCGACCTGCCATTGTCATCACTAATAATAAGTATTATTTTTTGTGTACGTGCTATTAAATTTTAACGGTATTGTGAATTTCCTGGTATTAAAAGCCACTTTCATTAGGCGTAGTTCGTTTACTATGTTTGATGAGCGGTAAATTCTCAGAGAAATATTCTACTATGTAAACAATAAGAACTGCAGCAAAGAAAAAAAAACTTCAAGCAACAACTACAAGCTACTAGCTAAGAAAAGGGAAACTTAATACCACAATATGACATGCTTCTTTTTAAGTAAATCATTAATTTTTACTTTTGTAAAGCATATAGATGGCCATATAAGTTCACTTGTTGTGCATATTTCTACACTAATCGTATTTGATACATCGAATGAGCCTAAGTCAAAAGAATTTGTATAAGATGCCTAATATACTAATGACATAAAAAGAGAACTTCGATGTTTTGAAATTATATAAAAACAGGTCTAAGAATCTTAATACCGACAAACACATTAAGGTATTTTATATCAATTCAGTTCACAGTTGGCTGCTTCTTCTTATTAGTGTTCGCATATTAATTACTGATCTAATAAAAAAAAAAATACCTATCTTAGATCCAGGGTTCTTCTTTTCCATTTTCAACTGGTTTGCCGACGATAGCGTGGAGTTCTTATATCTATACACATCATGATTCCTGTAGGCTTTTTTCTGCATAAGAACGTCTCTCAGTGTATACAGATGTGTGAGAGTGCACATACGAAAAATGTGCATGAGCTCTGGATGTTAACGATACTGATATTTTGAGTACATTACATACCTTCCTCCCACTTTTGCAGGTTTTAGAGAATCTCAATAGCAGATTCGCTTTCTTTTTGTTGTCATATATTTGTTTATTCCAAACTGTACTGCTTTAATGGTAAAAAATATATTAGTTGAAATGTTACGAGGAGAATTTTTGATGTATTTACCCAATTACGAAAACAATGAGTTTACAGTGTAAGAACTATTAACATTAAGACACTGCTTCAACTATTTTTCCAATAACGCTATGCCTTCAAAAAAAATCTGTTGGTAATTCTGCAAAATACTTCACTCGCTCAGAAGCAACCATCTTTCCAATGTTCTTTGAATTTTGGGAGAAATAACAAAGGGTGAGGCTAAGACTGTCGAAGTGGTATTCATTGATTGCTACCTGAACAATTCATGCTTTACGCAGAAGCGTAGTTGTTGGCCCTTCTTTCAGATATAACCATTTTCAAATTTCCAATGAAGTCCTTGCAGACTTGCAGAGAAAGGCAAATTGGTCTTGCGAATATGTCGCTTATGCAATTTTCGTCCGGGATTGAGCAACTTGGGAAACACTCTGCTCATTACCGTATCTTGGTGTAGAATTCTTAAAATACTCTCTTCTGATAGTCCTATTACTCTAGCAATAACTGAAACTTACTCGACGGTACACACCAAACATTCAATTTTGTTGGTGATTTCTTCAGCTTCTTTTTCTAGGTGTCTTCCATACTTCGAATTGTTATAGTTAGATTGCATTTATTGAAAAATGTAGATTAATACGTAGATATTCGTGTAACCTAATGACCTGGAGTATGGAGAGTGGGTTTAGGTGTCAGGATATCGATTTTGAGGTTTCGGATGATTCTAATACTGACCGATTTGGTAAGTATTCTAATGGTTCGCTTGTAAAGTTAGGTACGAAATAGAAAATGCAAAATGTTGCAAGTTTTAGTTTTAGTTATTTTTTTCTTGTAAACACGAGTATAAAACAATTTTAATTTTCTCAATCAAAAAAATTGAAATCTCTCTAATTTTTCGTCTTTTTTGTGACTAGCGAACCACTCTTACATTCTGTAACAATAATCGTATTAGATGTACATTTTATTTCTTATGCTTTTTAACTTGTGGTCTGGCGTCTAAGATAATCAAAGGTATTTGAAATACCTATGGCAAAAATCTCAATGAGGCTATCAAAAGATCATGACATCATTAGACCATGACAAGATTCCATTAAGCGTAATGGTACAATCCTATCGACCTATGTCAAATCTTTACATTGACAATGGAAAGTGTATCCATACCGTCTATGATACCTAAAATTTACTCTTCGTGATGTATTTTGTATCTGTCACGACGATGTCTGCGATAAAATACATAACTTAGAATTATCTAACTCCACAAAATCGCACAAACTGTAACTTTTCAAAGCAAAGAAGTTTAGACCTCGCGAATTTTGTTCTCATCGATCGTTAGAAACAATTCGCATTGCGCTCTCAATCATCGAAACCTGATCTGGGCGCCAGGAGCGCACCTAATAGCGTTCGTGCTGACTAAGCAAGCGAAGATCAAGCTAGATGCATTACTTAAATTTTGTATGAAAATTTCCAACATACACTAACCGTTAACAATCTGCTATTGGTTGTAATCTTACAAGTGTTTCTTTAATATTTCTCTAGGTATTGTTAACATATTTTCTGCTTTGATGTGCAACACGTTCACATCGTTAAAATTAATTTTGCCAAATTTTCTCTATAATTATTAATTATTACCGGCTATATTTAACAGTAAACAAAGAATATATTGAAATCTATAAAAGTTGCAAAAATATAATAACTATTCCTCACAATATAAAGAAGTAGTGGAGATCTTAACGAAATATATTCTGGAAATAAATTTGGTAATCATATTCTTGAAATGAAGGAAATATTTATATCTAGCGTTGTGAAAGATTAGTATCAATTTTAAGTGAACAAGACGATTACACGTTTATCATCCGGTGTTGACAATGTTCCAAATCTTTGATTAACGATGGTTTCTCTAAATCCCTATATTTATGAACCTTTCCTTTATCCGAAAAAATTTCTCCATGTTTATGTGACAATAACAAGGAGGCGTATGCGCACAGTACATTCCTGTCTATAGCGATTTCAAAAGCTACTTCTTCACTGATGCATCAGCGCAGGAATTCACGTGTTTATTGTTGTCGTAGACGTTAAAATGAAATATTTAAGCGATGTTGCAACGTGTCAATAAAAAGAAAAGGACACAGTGTCACCCGACACCACAACCGATTACGACGAACTTTCTTTCTATCTATTAAAGCGTTATTTATAGCCTTATATACTCGTGCGTATACCTTTCCAATAATCCAGCGGGTAGATAACATAATTAAGAAACTAGTAATCAATAGATTCCAACGTTGGCCCTCTGACACAATTTCCTATTATTATACTTTTAACAAAGGAAAGATAATTTGTTTGCGAGAGGATGTTGTCGTTTGATCTAAAAATACTTTCACAATTTATACCTTTCAACACTTGTCCCATTGTGTTACGTATACGCATATTTGTGACAGAATAAATTAGATTTCTATATGTGTACGTAAATGTCATATGTAAAGTAGAGAATCAAAAATGAGTTATTTGCACTTCTAAGTAATTTCTACTTTTCGGTTCGTGCTTTACGAATGGAAACGTAATAAAGCTTTCGTGCTGGTTGTCGTGAAATGTTTTATGCTGCATTATTTTGGGAGTTTAAAACAAGGAAAACTCAGATCATTACTATTTTTCAAGCCATTATAAACCACTTTTTAAAGCAAATGTTTCTTATGGACGTGTCTTTAGAACTATAACATTTCGTATGAAATGTCCTAGTTAATGGTAAATCTGTGAACTTTAATGACAACTTATTTTAAGTGAACGATTTGGAAAGGAGTCACAATTTTTGAATTCAAACTATGAGGAGAGAGGATAGATGAGATGTTACATGTATTTTCAGTGAGTGTTTAAAAAAGGCAATTTTATAGAAAAAAGTAGGTTTGACGCGAAAGTTTTCCTTATATCATTTTTTACAATTTTAGTAAAGGTCTAACCACAACAACAATAACTTGAATCCTTTGGAAATAAAGCAACCTCAGAAAAAACCTATTTACAACCGATTTGCAGAATTTGGTAGTGATCGTGATGAATTTGGTGAAGATCGACTAAAATCTGTTGTTCTAAAAAACATCGATTCTACGCAGTGAAGATAAAGAGCATGTGGCCTAGCGTAAGACAGGCATTCTTAACATATCGAAGACTGATGTACTTTCGATTTTGGATGTACATTTGGATATGAAAAAAGACCTGCTCTCAATGGATTCTTCGTAATATCAACAAGAGGCTCGTGTTAATTTGTTTAGGAAAATCCTCAAAGGATTCGCCGGAGGAACTTCAATATCCATATACACCATTATAACAGGTGACAAAACTTAGCAATCAACTGCTTGAATGTTCTCTCATGAACCAAATCCAACGAAACTTCAAGTTGCAAACCACTTCCAAAAAAATTATTGCCTATTTTTCTCAATTTATTGGAGATGTCGGAGGATCGAAGGAGAGCTAATGATCAATGGTAGACAATAATTTGTTAGTTGTAATTGACGACGTCGCATCATGCTTCATCATGACAATGCCAGCTTTCACACAGCACGTCAAACAATTCTGGTTGTTGTGTTTCTCTCCTTCAAATAACGAACGGTTGATTAATGGAAGAAAGAAGAAAACCTCAAACTAATTGCCCGTGTTTACCAGATTTATCGCTCAACCATTTATTCTCGACTATCAAGAGCAAAATGCATAGATAGCATTTTTCATCACCTCAAGAAGCTGTTAAAGTCTTTAATATCCATGACCTGAAAATCTCACCTTGGTGGATGTGTGGATAGGAAAAGTGCTTCGATTTGTTAATACATGTGAAAATGACTAGCAAATATTTTCTTCTTTCTTAAGGAAGTCAACAAACTCTTCACATGACAAGGTAACGGTTTTGGTAATAGGAGCCAAAGGGCAGCTAATCCGCTGATCCGCTAATTTTGTAAAGTCAGTTTTATTCTAGAGTTATCAATTTAAGTGGTTGGCATCCATAAAATGCATTGATGAATTCACTGAATTAATTTGGACTATTCCAACTGGATGGGAAAAAACTACTGATACTTCCAATAAAAATGGATCTTTTGGGCAGTGGACCAGGTTGAGCATAGTGGTTGTATAAAGTGTAATGTTTTTTTTTTGGGATGAATTTTGAGAAATTTTTGAATTGCGAAGGGCCTAAATTCACCAAAAATTGAGGATCGCGAATCCGAGGAAGTCCTTAAACACTCTTTCGACCAATGAAAATTTGTTTAATGCAAGTTTTAGACGTAGAAATGAAACAACTGCTAACCTTCAATCTTCTCACCTTCTACTACATAAGCAGAAGGATTATGTTCTTCTTCGTATACGTAACGCGTAACTTTTTCAATACTACGCTATTTAACACCTTTGTGAACTTCTTATAATTGAAATATTTTGACAACATTAAATAACTTCGAAGAATTCTCAATACAATGTGCCTGGACGACAACTAGACAGAAAGTCACCAATAAAATTGGCGTTATTTTTAACCATTGTTAAATTTCATTTCCAATTGTTTTATAACATTGTCACCTATGATATTTTGTAACAATTTAAAATGTAAAATTATTGAAATAGATTCTGAAACGAATGATTTTGCAGTAGCATGATGCAGAGACCCAACTGCTGTCCGGATTCTGTATTCCTTGATGACCTACTTCAACATATGCAACAATACAATGTTAATTTTACTGAGAATTTATTTAGATGATACGAACCGAAGAACATTTAATTGACTTGTATAACTTGTATGCGACTAGCGTATGCACTAGAACTTACTGGAGAAAATTCTAGTATTTATTCCCGAGAAAGAGAATGACAGATACAAGTAGTTAATATATGTCTTCCCCACGCTTGTCACTGGCTGGACTTATATAGATTTTATTATTTTTACGTCCCTTAGATATTCGGCTAAACACAGGAATTTTTTCGCTAGGGACCTGGCTTCCTATCAATAGATGGACTGTTATAATGACGGTCCATCTATTATTAAGAAATTCGAAAAGAAGTGACTATAGCGCTAACCTCGTATATGTAATTTTTTTATAACATGGTTATAAATATATAATCGTAAGCACACTTCTTTAAACATCTTGAAATATCGAATATTTCTATCTGTTGTAATGGTCTACAGTCGAATTAACCCGTTGTAGCCACTAGAATGTATATGTAACTTAATAGAATTCATTATTAAAGAAAATTGCTACGGCTTGTAATTTTGGATAAAAAAGAAGAACTGAAGGAAAAATAAAAATATTTTTCAATGGCAGCGTTAACCTAGGATAAAAACAATCGGAAACAAAGCTGCGACTGGTTACTAAATGTGAAATTTAGAAGTTGCTTTAGATGTGCACTACATTCTTTTGTACTTTATGTAATATATGTATTTGCAGAATATCATCTTGTCCTGATACGTAGTTGCAATTGTTAGTAATTTATATATTTTAATAAATGTAATAAATAATAAATGAACGGCTTTATTAGTAGAGCTCCCCAACTGCGTGGCGCACCATAGGCGTCGATAAGGAACATAAGTAAAGTACATAAAAACAAAAGAAATAAAGAATTTTAAAATGCTTACTTTTGTAATTAGCCGTATCCAATATAGTGGGTGTTAATGCACAAGGAAAATAGTATTAGTCAGCACACGAGGAGGTAGGCACATTAAAACTGTTACCGTAAGCGCAATCCGATTTCTCAACCATCTGAAGCATTAGGAATGTTTCCACGGTCGTTTCTTTCAAGGATGTTCGTCGTTCTGAAAAAATGTTTTTATATCTTGAAAATGAACGCTCGACGTCTAATGATGTAATGCACGCGTAATTAAAATAATCTTTGAATTTAGTCACCGGATCAGTAGAGCTACCTTCCCAAACTTGTCTTAACCTGCTAAAATTTGTATCTTTCTTCATAACACTTTCGAAATTTCTTGTAACGATATCATTTTTTTTTGTTATTTATATAGTGTAGGAGTGAGTGTATTAACGTCATCTAATATTTGTACTGACTCCGTCAGGGACAGTGCACTATTTTGTAATTTATTTATTGCCTCAAGTACTTCTCTATAATTGTTGTAAACGGTTTGTAAATCTGCTTCAACGGAAATATCTTGGAATTTATCCTGGCTTTCCTTAATAGCCGCAGATTCGTTGGGATTGAATTGTAAGACGACTGATTTTATTTGCCGGAAGTATTTAAAATAATAAAACGCTGCCTTCGGCCATGTCCCCCAACGCGTATGAATCGGCTCTGGTGGTTCGGGAATACCGGGACACTGTTTATGAAATTCGCTGGTACGTTTGGGAGATTTGAGAAACACTCGTTCCGTATTTGTTATTAATGCATTTACCTCAGGGAAATTTGCACGAATAGTTTCAGCCACAATATGCAGAGCATGAAGTTTACAAGTAATATGTAATATCATCCCATAATGTTCTTGAAGAGAACGACCTACACAACGCATTGTCGCGGCACCATCGGTCATGAAAATTAATACTTGAGTAGTGGCAATTTCAAATGTTTGTAAAGTATCAACGACTACGCTCTCGATAGCGTCGGCAGTACACGATTTTAGTCTTTTACTAGCTAATAAAATTCCCTTTGTAGGTTGACGAGGTTCCAGTATACGTACAATCACATTCAAAATAGAATGTTTTTTACGGTCTGTCGTTTCGTCAATACATAACCACAGTAGTTTATTTTTTATTGCAGATCTGATCCTGTTTTCAATTTCGGTACGTACACTTGGCACACATCTCCTTAAGCTTGTTTCCGACGGTAACTCAAAGTCTGGATTATATTTATTCCAAAATTCACGGAATGGTTTCTTCCTGAGTAAGGAAAACGGTAAATTACACGCAGTCAGCATATAAAATAAATCAATTATAAATTGAGTTGCCTCAGTCGGTGATACACCCAGTTTTTTATTTTCGTGTTGCTGACTATTTACATGTCTTCTACAGCCATATTTATCATTGCACATCAGAGGTATATTACAAATTTTACATATAATCTTACTTCCATTATATATTAAGTCAGGAAATTCTCCACAGAACTTTTTCACTTTGTCGGCCTGTGGGCGTTTCTTATTACGCGCGTCCGCCATACCGTCACAACCCGATCGCATACGGTAATAAACTGCCGAAATGCGATGCGAGTTATTTGCTTATATATTACATTACATTTACCCCCGACCACGCCCGGCGGTACGCCTTCTGACTTGCCACGCACTTTGGGGAGCTCTATTTATTAGTATCTGCTGGAATATCTTTAGGCTATCTTATGTTTGCATTTTATTTATGTCCAGAAGAAGAGGTAAATAGAGCGCCAGTGCGGTTGTACATAAAACACTACCAATTTTCCTTAGGTGAATTTAAAAAAGAAACCACACGCACTTACGTTTAACATTAACCAAGTAAATACACTATTTGTATAGTATTCATTTAAATTTCAGATATAAGGATGGAGCTTTCCATTAAAATGAACGCATATTAAAAATCACGTCGATACAAGTGATGATCGTCTCTTCCTGTAATAAATTTATCTGACGTACTTCGGCTACGGTCTACGTTTCGCTAATATTAGAAACTATGTTCTTTGCGAAATAACAAGCAATTCCAAACTGTTTCTAATAAATGAAATAAATTACTGTAGCTTTTTTTATAGTGGAGAATAAATTGTAATTAAGCAATATGCACTTAATAGTACTTTAATAAACGTACAAGTAAGTTATGTTCATGCACGGACGATATATAATAGGTATTTTACGACGAAACTAAAAATAACTATACGATATTGACCTTGAACGGCTCAGAATTTTTAAATTCCATTGCATACAAAGACATGAACGGTTTCGTCTAATTTTGAACCGCAAACTGATACTGGGAATTACATTAATTTCCGATGGTTTATTCGTTGAATATTAAGAATAGATCCTTTCATACGTTCACAAAATATATTCAAATTTCAAAGACGGTAAAGGAGGCAGGATATAATAATAATAAATAATAAGAATAATTTACTGGATGAGTAAATCGAGATTTTCATTTTTGTGGGAGTTTATTGATGACGGGACGATAGCTTGTCCCTTTGAAACTACAAGTGCCTTTCTTCCGTCAAATTACTATTAACCCATAACTCTGTTTCCAGTTACGCCCGCCCTTGCATTTATTTTCTGAGGAATAAGAGAACGATTCTTATCTTTATGAAGACTGGTACTTCCAGTCAATTTTGATATATTAAATTCCTGAGCTTCCTCTCTGCTATCTCTTCAACCTTAATTCGCCAGTCTTTTGGCCGCCAACTTTTCCGATGTTATCGGTACTGTTTCAATTTTTAGCGGCCACGAACGCTCATCAACTAAACTAGTACAACCACGTTTAAATTCGACCGCCTAAAGTTTCACCTCAACAGGAGATGATGCAAAAACCTTACAAACAACGTCCATTTTGGCTTTAAATTACTTAGACAAAGTCCTTTTCAGTTGCAACATTCAACGAAAGTTCGATATTCGATTCCTTCCAGTTGTTACGGAACCATAACTGTTAGGGAGTGAGCGTCCAACATGACTAGAATTTTCAAAAGCATCATTCAAGGCGTGCGCAATTATATCACTAGAATATTTCTTAGCAAATAAGGTTCTTTTTTTGTTAATGATTGAAACTTGCCGGACTGCCCTCGTAGCTACCAAAAAAAAAAAAAAATAGAAGTCAACCTTCTAAAAACGCTAATTTCTATTGCTCAAAGATATGTAACATGTTAAGCAGCATATGAATTATGGTCCCATAATGTACCTATTTGACTGCTAAAAGATAAATGAAAACTATTATCGTACATCGAAGACAATAAAAGATGAGGGCCGTGTAAGACTGTTACCTGTTAGCGCGTTAAATATCATACGATACCGTTAGAGAGCTGATCGAAAAACGAATTCCTAAAAATTACGCAAGCCACTGCATTATCTCTCTGCGCCCAGGCGTAAAAGCTACGAGAGTTGTATTGTCTTCACTGCGAGTTATCACGTGGTTGTCATCATAATAATCCGATTTTGGTGCATTAGAGAGAACAGTTAGTTTAAAAATTAAAAGGCAGTACTAAACTGGTGAATGTTCTTCGGTGAATACTAAAGTGCTTTTTTTATTTGCAGAGATAGGTATTCTGGTATCTAAAACATCACCCGATTGACTAATATCGCACCTGCCACGCTACATTAAACAGACAATCGTTAAAAAATGCGACAGCAAACAAAATCGGATTACAGTATCTTTTATATTTAATTGCTTTCGACGCTACTAATTTCAATAACAGTTACAAGTTTGTACAGTGTAGAAAAATGTAAAAGACGTTCTATTTGTCTTGGCGTAATTCTACCAATTTAAATAATATGAGAGCTGCACAATTCCCATAGGATGGCTTCTCTTCGAGCTCTTACAATCCGCCTCTTTAGTGCTTATTCCCGTATCTCTTGGTTCTTAGTTAATAGAGCTGGTTTTATTACCGTCCATTCGTTTTTGTTGTTTGCTTTTTGGGATTATTTTGCTATGACCACCTTTCTGTTTCGTAGTAACTTGTTGCAACTGTTTGACTGTAGGGCGTTCTTCGGTGTTACACGTGACGCATTCCATTCCATAACTCCTTTTATTTTTTTTTTTCTCAACAACACTTAACATAGCTATTAAATTCTTCCCATTTCTATGTGAATACTTACGTGGTATATTCGATAACCTCTTCGCCCAGTGCATGCGTTCATTCTGTGGAAATATTTATAAAAAGGGAATCTGGGACAATTTCTTTATCAGATTTCGGAAAAATTAAGGGTGTAAAATTTAAAGAAATTGAAGCATAATGAATTAAAATGGGTAACGACTTCAATCCATTCTGTAAGCCGTCGTACTCTGATGTAAAGGGTATACGATAAGAACCCGTAACGAAACAGCAACATTTTGCAAAAATCCCAAAGTAACTCAACTATTTCAAAAAGTAATACAGTTAGTTAATATGCCGAATATTAATGAAAATTGGAGAGAGATGTTCGAAAACATAATAATATGTAAGCTATTCCACTGAAAAACAAAATGTGCTCTTGAATTAGTTTGATACTGTACACTTGTGTCCTCATATTTTTTTATTTGGAAACTTTTCTAATTTACTTAATTTCTAATTTACTTAAGCAATTAATTATCCTCCACCCACGCACTTTTTCTAACCAACTGAACTAATTAAATTTTACGATTTGTGTATCCGTCAGTGTCCACTAGAGATCTTTTCCGCTGTCTAAGTTACAAATTAATGCCGCTTTGTAAGAATTGAACTGAAAAGAAAAACGTTAGCTTCAAATTTGGTGTTTTTAATATAAACGCCGTGTTTATATTTCTATATACACGAATCCCGCGTATTTTAAAGACTGCAAAGCTAACTCTCTTTTTCTCATTAATGTTGAATTAAGCATTAAAAATTTGGAATCACAAGATACGATAATACATGTAGAACTTTGACAATGAACGGATGGATGCAGATAGCTGGATGAACTCGCACATCGTGGCACCAATGTGATGTGAAGTGTATCATTACAGAACATTTATTAAATATTATTTCTCTATTGTTTTCATTATTTCATCACAAATATGCGCTACACCCGATAAAGGTGTTATTTAACTATAATCAGCATCTGGACCATGATGTTCTCGTTTTCTATTGCAAACCATTTACGTCGTTTCATCCGCTTCTTTCTACATAATATTTCTTTAAATGACTGAGGGAAATTATTTAAGGAGTGTGTAATACATCACGATATTGTCCTCTTTGTTTGAAGGGGATTGTAGCAGTTTTACATCTACACTTACACGATCCTCGTCAAATGAAATTAATTCGTTTTTCTTCCATGAACTTACACACTACAACACTCCATATTCAGCACCATTGTTGTTCATATTCCCGATAGGGCCACGGCAGCTATTAATTAGACGGAACAAACGTCAAATAAAATATTCATACAGTTCACTAGTTTTCCTTTCAAGGACATAGTTCCTTCCATTTTCTTTAGGGGTTGAGATCACATAAGGAGATGATTGATATTTACCATGTTCTTCAAAACTATGGCGAAGGGTGTTTAACATGTTAAAAAGAGTCTTATAATTACTATAGCAGGGCTTCAAATGGCTGGTTCAATAGATCTATTACAACGGCATGCTCTTCTGTGCGTTATAATAGATGAAAGCACATAGTGAACCTCAATACTACTCTAGGATCTTCTTCCTTCAGTTCGGTAGGTGCAGGGAATGACCCACTGAAATATTGATGTCGTGTACGACTGATGGCAACGCATTGGTCAGAAAACCTGCCAGCAGTCTCAGGTCCTTTGCTGAACGATAGCGTTATTTTTATTGTCTTTAGCGAGTCTGATGTAAATACTTTCGTCTGTTTTTGATCTGGAACACTTTCCCTGTATGAGACCCTCTGATTGTCTTCACATTTCTTTATTGTTTGTTTTGTTTGGCTCTTTGAAGCCTACAAAAAGGATAACGACCAACAAAAAGCATGTTCTCTTCTTCTGTGGCTAGCTTATCTGCCTCTTCATTTCCTTTGATCCCTTGGATGCCTTGAACAAATGTAACGAAACGTTGGTCGTTACAGATTCGAATAACTTTTACTAAAAGAAAGAGACAATTTATTATTAACATAATAACTTCTTTATCCATTGTTTGAATCATATTTGCAAATGTATTATTATAATGTATTTATTTTCACGTGAACAAACTTTTGGAAAACCCTATAAACACCTTCTAGATGGCGGTGAGTAAGTGCATAATTTTCCGATTTGAATTTTCGACTTATTCGTATTTTTGTGTTTTTTGTCCGTTATCCAAAAGAAGTGTCCACGTCATCGTCCGGAATGGTATATAAACCGCTCGAAAATCTTATTCGATAGGAGTTTACTACTACGTTCTCAGTATCTCTGCTGGAGTTAGACGCCAACCTAGACGGAAGTTCTTTTTTCGTATCGCTGTCGGCGTAAGACGCTAAACTAGGTGGAAGCCTTCTCCGTATCACTGTTGGCGTAAGACGCTGAGCTAGGCGAAAGCCTTCTCCGTAAATCTGTCGGCGTAAGAGGCTGACCAGGGCGGAACTCTTCCCCATAACCGTGTTATTCATTTTGTTTGGAGAGTTTTATCAAGTCTTGTTTAATTCACGTTTGAGATCGTAAGTTTGTTCACTGGTATTATCCTTCTGTACTTTGTCGAATTTTCCTTCCAGATATAGATTGATAATCGAATTTTTAAACACGTGGAATATTAAAGATACCGTTTCTAATTTCTATATATGTATCTTTTGTACGTAAAAGTGTATCCGAACTTCGACTTCATTGATCGAAGTTCCTTACTTGTTTTATATGAGATTGTCGCCAATTTTAAAGAATTCTGTTTTGTTTTATTTTCCGAAATCATTTATTTATTTATTAATTTTTGTAAATAAAACATTTATTTTTCTTAAGTGTACTTACCTCTTTTATTTCCGAACGAAAGGTTGATTTGTTAACGAACGCGCAAGCATCACGATACACTACTCTCTCTAATTAAATAATTACCAAAATTAATCTAAAACTTCACGAGTTAATCATCATATGATAGAAAATACCGCATTCTGTAAGCATATCAAGTACCATCAACCATCTAGAAAACAAGTCTCTTCAAGCAGTCATTGTTACTACTTACCACACTATTTGTTGTAGTGTATTTGCAGCTTACGTCAAGCTTACTTTGGCATGTGTAATTTTCTTTGATAATATTGTCGTTGGTCTGTTTTCTGGGAATTTTAGAATACCCCCACATTGCGGCCAACTTCCTAATTTTCGGTTTTTGCGGTTTCTTTTCATTTCGGGGTTTGAATTTGTTTTTACGGATATATTTAAGAAACAGTTGAAAATGTTGGTAAAGAGCCGTTTTCTCAGTTGCAAATAACACGCAACGAGGGGTTTTATCGGAAAAACTATAATTTAACTTGGAAGCTCTAAATTATAGAAAATATTTTTTGCAATTGTCCGCGTAGTCTGAGAAATTAGAACAGTGAAAAACGCGCAACCAGCCATACGATATAGTTCACTCTTAAGGGATTATTCCTCATGTACGTATACATATGAATGCAGAATGAAATTTCGCTTATCCACATGGTGTCAGGAAGATTACTGCTTAATAGCACATAATACCCCCCGTTTTAAAACGATAATATCACCTTTTTGAATAGAAATTTTCCTAGAGCGCTGTAGTCTATAATTTCATAATGAAAGATGAAAAATAAGCCTACAAAAAGGCTTGCAACGCGAGATCCTACATCATTTGCGAATATTCAAAGGTCTCGTAGCGTATGCCTTACTAATGCGCTCAGTTGTTGATTTTTCCTAAAGTACTTGGCAAGTAGTGAGCGTAAGTATACGGCGCATGTATCGCGCTGTGTACATTTTAACGTATGCGCTTCGTATATATGGGAAACACATGGAATGTAGAATACAATCAGCGGGTGGTGAGCGTTGATCTTCTGTTAGCCTTGTCTACGTATCTACAGTGTTGTGCAGAAGTCCAAAACTGTACTCTTCTTGTTTCAGAGTAACAGATTCAGATATTTTTTTTCAGTATTTAAAATTAAAGAAGAGTTGAATATTCCAATTCTGTTTTTTCGTATTTTTTATTTATATTTCTACATACACAACAATCGAAATATTTTAATTAGGCTCTGTGGGCGTACACACTGCGTAGTTGTTATAATATAGCCGAAAATTGCAAAAATATTAAATTTACATAAAAAAATTAAAATAATAACTTTTTTTAGAAGACTTGCTTACTGAAAGAAGTACTTTCACTGGCATAATAACAATTCAGAAACAAAAATAAGCAAATTTGAAATTTATACGCATTTGAAAAGTTGTTACTAGTATCGGCTCTGCTTATCTCTCTATCTATTCATAGTATTCACTAACTCCCGACATTCGAGTATTCACATATCCCCTTTGCTTCAGATCAGGGATCGATCAAATTGAAGGTTTGCACAAGTTTCCTAACGCCACGGCGATTCAAGTCTGGGCTACTTAAAATCCACCACTGAATTCCAAGAACTGTTAAGAGAAGAGGCTCCTTTAAAATTTGTAAATATTGCCTACCGGGGTGATGTCGACCAAATCGGGGCTCTTACATTTTTTATTGCTTATGCTAACAACGGGTAAACAGTCGACTGTCTTCCAATTACAACAATATAGCATGCACAATAAACAACCACGATTCCGGAGGTTAGAGTTAAATGTGAATAGTAAGTTTTCCATAAATTATTATATATTTAAGTAATAACCTACTGTGATATATATGCCCGGTTCAGATATACTTTTTAAGCTATTTATTGCGGCTTTTGAGAATAAACCTAGAAAGCGTGGTTTTACTTAAAAAGCTCTTCAGTCCTCGTATCTGCATATAACACACCTGTTCCTTTCGTATGAGTTTTATAAGTAAACTTGATGAAGCATATTTAAGTTATTATTAATACAGCTCTTGTGCTATAGTGAATTAATTAATGATTTCTAATTGTACTCAGTTTTCTAATTTATTCCACGTATATGTATGTAAGTATGTAAAAATACGCCTTTTTTATATACTTCATAAAAAAGGCATAGCAAATAAACTGTATTTGCAGCATTTTTGTTTTTTAGAAAGTATACGCCTACCGTTCTAAACAAGAATATTGCCAATGCACATAAAACCCTCTTTAAGTTATTAATGTTGATCGTGCTTACAGTACATTGATATGAAAAGAAGGTAAACTACTGGATATAAATAAACAATAAATAAAGATATATCAGAAATAGCCGGATAGTTTTGAATTGCGTGCGGCATTTGCGAAAGTTTGGGCGCTCCGCTGCTACCTCCATTTAGGTTTCCAAGGATTAAGGTTGGTAGTGTCCCGAGAAATATAGACAAATTCACGTCCTCAAAAGTAAAGCAGGATATTAAATTTATCTGCGATTAAGTGGAAGGTTCGTGCAATTAAATAATCCGGGAGTTTCGTCGATTTTGTCGATTGCAATTTTGGCAATTATCGTACGCCAACCCGATGGTTCACAAAATCCATACCAGAAAGACTTCTAGGGTCAGGATAAATAGCAAAATGCTTTTTATGCCGTCTATTCTACCACTACAAAGATTATGGTCATGGTGGCATTAACTTTCTCCATGCATCTTCGTCATGGTAAGGCGATAATGTGCTAAGGGGACTATGAATTTGGTGTCTTCTAGAATTCACATATTTTCTACGTGTAAATAAAAAACATTTCGAAGTGCATACAATACAAATGGTTCCTTACTTATGCAGTGCGGTGTACTTTCAACAAATGACTATTCTAGTCGAAATAGCGCCGTATATATTTGACATACGCAATTACGTATGATACCTATGTTACATTGTTTTTTCTTGTTTCCAATCACTATTTACAAGCAGACTAATATCTCCTGTCGCAATGCGCATGGTTATCTGTTAGCGTGGTTCTCCTCTCGTTATAAATCCGGTCGATCGGCCTCGGTAATACCACGTGCAGAGTTAGGTATGACAGTTAGGTTTGATGTGGTCATGACGCGTAAAGGAAATTCAATCAAAACAAAATTATACATTAGCCTATGTATAAGCAACTTTCCGCTTAATTAACGGAGACGACTCTGAGAAATCATCTTGATTGATGCGGAGATATATTCGTTACGTTGATGATAGGCGACTACGTAAATTTTTCTTTGAAGAACGTATTGTATGAGCTTGCGAAACGCCACATTGATAACAAATTATAAGAATTAGTGGGAATTGTTTTTTTTTTTCTTAATTGAACGCGCTTAGAGAGATACAAAACAAACGTACCTTCGCTCAAGCTTCAGACATATGTAAGTACGCCCAAGTACTATCGAATACATGGAAACTTAACTACGCAATTACAATTACTTCTCTTCTCTGCGGCCGGGACATTTGTATTTTTTCCTCTAACCATCGTTACTGTTTTGCAACATTCAACGTTAAACTGATGTGGGATCATTAAATTTCTTTATGGTGCGGATCCAAAATTTGTTCATACTCTCACTCATATTGTTGCTTTTATTTTCATTTATTTCTTTATAATTCCTGCTTTTGCAGCCAGTCATACAACGCTTGCAATAAATTATGCACGACATGAATTTTTTTTATTATCGGCACCGAAACCGGTACTACATATACATACGCATTATTACAGGTCCCTGGGAAAGCTCTAAAAAAGCCCAGAGTCGTATCCCAAGAGGGGGGGGATCCTCAAAGGGACGGTTGCGTTGATTGTTTCTTAGCACAGCTGTCGATCAAAAATCGGCAGCCGCTGATACGGAAAGGTGTGCCTCGTTCTTGCTCTGTGCAACGTGGTACAGCATCGGTGCATCATTAGTGACGACTGGCCGAAGGATAGTCTTATGTATTAGGATTTTATTCTGCCGCAAAGTGTTGCGGCTAACAAGGACAGAATACAATTCCTTGATAAGAGCAGATACCTTGCGAATAGTGGCCTCAATGGGATGGTATTGACTGGTGGTATAGAGGTACCATTAAGATTTGGAGGAATGGGTACTAGCTGATAGGGGGCACACTCTGCGAATGAAGACTGTAAATGAGGACTTGGCGAGGTTTGCGATGAGTTTCCAGCGCATCAAGTACCTCTCGAAGGAATACAGATGGTGGGGAGGGGGGATACAGGGGAGGGTGTACTTAAAAGGTTGCGTGTTAGATCTGAATACATTTCTGTGAAGAAAACGTCGTTTAAGTAAAATTCCATCTTCTAGCTTCCATTGTCGCTAACGTACTTTGCTGGTTTAGATTAGAGCTTAGTAGATGTTTGTTTGAATAAAGTTTCAGTTGGAATTTATTCGCAAGTTTAACTATATCAAGATGAAGCCTAGCTGTAGAGTTGAATGTTCGAGGAAGTTGTTCAATAGATGTTCTTTTAGATGATATAAAAAGTACGTTAAGTGGAAAATTTCGTTAATTTTAAGGCGACCGACAATATTTTTTAATAAAATGCTTCCCAAGCTTTGTTTAGATTTAAATTAGGAATTTTTATGAATTCTCAAATACAATCTTGGCAACGTGTTTTAGACACTCCCGAAATTCCAAGTCTTAGAAAAAAGTAAATTTGTAGCTAGGCGTTTACATAAACCTATACAACCATTATTATTGGGTAATTTACATAACTATACGGTTATAAACAATTCTTCAAATCATGTCTTAGTATTTTTTGAAAATTATTCTATTGGTCTGAGTGCGGTTGCTTCCATTAATGTAGCATGTCAAAAACACAGGGTGTTTGCTAAAAGATGTACTGTTAGTATCACTAGGTTTATCTCAAATGGCAATACCAAAGAAAAATAAACGGTCCACGTTGTATAGTATAAAATACGCTAAAACGTTTTCGCCAGACTTAGTCCGAAAATAGAAAATAAAGTGTCACAGTTAAAACGCTATTTGTTAATGAAAAAGAATAGTGTGTGTAAAAAAAAAGACAGTAACGTAAATAAATAGTAGAAAAGTCGAATGTTTGTATAAATACTGTTATCCAGAATAAATCGTCAGCATATACAGTCCACTCTATCGAAACATAAAGCGTACACGAATCAGCATAAAAGGAGACGACGGATATTTGGAAAGAACGACATTGGCAAATCAAAGACAATCAGCAAAGGATTTATCTAGTAAGTTGTAAAATTGCAATTAACGAGAACTATGAGAGGACGCTTTCATGAGATTACCAAAATTACCATAGTAAGCAGACTACGCCCACATAACAATGGGGTTTCTTTCAAAAAAGTTTCTTTCAAGTCAACTTTTGGTCAAAAGACATTTCCTGGTGCCGCACGTAGTATGTTCTTAGTTACAATGACCTTGCTACGGCTATATGCGTAAGCAGCCATCTTATCAGCACGTACTACTGGGCGCTGTGCGCTCCTTGATTTAACGTCAATTAGTCTTCCAGTTTCATTCTTTTTAAGAAAGTAAAAGTCTTTCTTATTATGAATCTTCCTGGGGTCATGCGCGTTGTTCTTAATTTTTTAGAGTCTTCCGGTTGGACTCTCCCTCGGTTGGCGATCTGTAAAAGACAGAAGTGGCGTTAGTATTTGCGGTCGACTGGGCTAGACGATACTAGAGCCTGTTCAGCTGGTCGTAAGCGGTCTTATGCCTCCGCCTTCCGGTTCACCTTGGCGTGATCGCCCTTTGCAGGGCGGGACTGTCGCTCTTCTTCGTCTTCTCGAAGAAGGCCTTGTTGAGTCTGGCCAGGTATTCTTCCAGCTTCTCGGTATTGGCGAGAAGGCAGAGGGTATCTATCCTGGTGCCCCGGGGGACCCTCAGGACCATCCTCAAGCAGCGGTTCTGGACCCTGGAGAGGGTGAGGACGTGGGAGAGGGCGGCCGTACACCAGCAAGGGCTGGCGTACGTAAGGATAGGGCGGATGTAGGATTTGTACAGTAGGATACCGGTTTTGGGGTTGAGTCGGGAGCTGTTCAGGATAGAGTAGAGTCGGCTGACCGCTCCTAGCGCCTTCCCGCGTACTCTTCGAGTGTGCTCCGCGAAGGTGAGCTTGCTGTCCAGGATCACCCCCAGATAGTCGACGCTTTTGCTCCATTCGATCTCCGTCGCGTTGACTTTGATCTTCGGAAGCTGCCCTTGGGGTTTCCAGGAAAATGCAATGGCTTGCGTCTTCCTGGGGTTGATCTTTAGTCCGTTAGCGTCGTAGAACTCCGAGATCTTGTCGAGCTGTGCTTGCGCCAGCTTGACCGCCAACTCGTCGTTCCTCGATGTCGCTAGGACGGCGGTATCATCCGCGTAGATCGCGTTAAACACCCTGGCGTCGTCGGACTTGGGGATGTTCCCGATGTAAATCGTGAACAGCACCGGTCCTAGGGCGGATCCCTGCGGAACACCAGATGCCATAATCCTCTTCGAAGATTTCACCCCGTTAACTACGGTGTGGAATCTCCTGTCATCGAGGTAGGATCTGATGATCTTGAGGATCCTGGGCGGAAATTGTGACTCCTTCATCTTCATTAGCAGACCTTCGTTACGGATCTTGTCGAACGCCTTTTCCAGACCTAGGGATACCATTACGGTCGTCTGGTGTCTGGTGTAGGCGGTAGCGACTTGATCCGTTATCCGGTACAGCTGAAGGGAGGTGGAGTGCTCTGACCTGAATCCGAACTGGTCGCAGTCCCACAGGCCGTTATCTTCCAGGTGTGCGTTGATTTTGGCCAGGAGCAAGGATTCGAGAACCTTGCTGATGGTGCCAAGCAACGAGATCGGTCGATAACTTTCCGGCGAGTGCGGGCTTTTTCGAGGTTTCAAAGTCGGTCATTTCCAGTTCCTCTTCAGAGCTGCTTGATCCACTTCGGTCCTCCTCGTTGATGGTCCGCTTCTGGGCTCCAGTGAACGCGCCACTGGAGCCGGAGGGTCCCTGCTCGACCTCCATATCAGCCGTAGCTGATACGTCGGCCATAGCAGGTGCCGCTGACTTGTCGGAACTAATCTCCGGTTCTTTCGTTTCCGCTAAAAACGTCTTAAAACTTATGAGTTCTCACGAACTCGTTCTAAGAAGTTGACGAAGAGTGACGGTTACACCAAATGTAACGGTCACTTAGGATGGATCGCACACGTACCGTCAGCTGAATTGCGTCTGGCTTGGAAGCTTTCTGTTGCTGCGTAGACCACCGATTCAACTACCTTGTTTACAATATTACATGAAACTGTGTTTTTGCTTCCTTAGCGTGCATCTTGTATTAGCTTTTTAGGAATTGGAATTAATAAAAATGTATAAAAGAAATACTGGTATACAGAAATATATGGATAAATATATTGGCACAATGGTGTAATATGGCACTGGCAAAGCCAAATAAAAAATACTGGCAAAACCTAGAAGACCCGGTATTAGAAAAATTCCACTTAGGCTAAAGGTTAAGTATAATAAATAAGGTTCAAGTTAGAATTAAATCTCTTGCAGTGGAGCCGTAAACTATATACTTACTTGAAAGTTATCGGAATATTAAATGCACGTCATTACTTCTTGCATACTGTAATAAATACAATTCATACATACATAGATGCATATGATTATACTTTGAAATCTCTAGATATATTCGTTGTGAATGTCTGTAATCAAGGCACAAAATATCGACGTCCATTTGTTAAAACAAGCAAAAACGACATCGATACATTACGCAATCGCTTCAATTGTGTATAAACCCTAGGAGACCGTAATACTTCTATGACAGATAGTGAAATTAAGATTAGCATAGTCGCGAATTGTATTCAAAATATCAATAGGAATAATTCCGTTATTATTATTCAATTACAAGTGTCGGCATACATCAAGCCTTTTTCAGCGGGTTCCGTAATAAATTGCGCGAAATCGATTTAAATTGCAAAACGTTCACTTCCACTTAAGCATGTAGGAACGTATTTATGTATATGCTGCGGCGATATAAAGTTGACCTAATCTAAATTGTATTCTTGAAAATGTCATTAATAAACATTTATTGTTTATGTCGCGATATATCGATGCGAATTGTTCATTCCTTCTGGCTCAACTAACTGCATTTGACGTTTAGCGAGCTGAATGGTTAAGCAAGATATTCTTCAGCAAGGAAGTACCTACCACTAAATGTTGTTCACGATACATTCATTTTAATCTGGTTTAGGTTCAATTCTAATAACAGCTTACTGAAGAAAGTAAGACACGTTTATTGGTGTATTAGTGTTTACACTTTGTTAGAAATACGCTTCCTTGGTGTATCGGATAAAGAAGTCGAATAACCGGCAAAATAGTTCTAAGAGGGCGTTCTAATAGTATCTAGCCTGGGATAGCCCTCCGTGTCAGTTCAAGTTCAATTTAAGAAAAACGCATTCTCAGCTCTCGTTGAGCACATTGCGTGATCGGGGGCAGTTAAAGAAGTTGAATAACCGGCAAAAATAAGAAGATATATAGGTGACATTATAATAGTGTCCAGGAAGGGCTAGCCCTCCGTGTCAGATAAAAGTGCAACATAAAGTTGAAATATGTGGTAAATATTGGTTACGTCTATAGACTTGGCAAAGGCTATGTTGAACATACTGTACTACTGATCAAATTAGAAAAATGAGATATGAGTTAAATAACTTTGTCATTGTTCCAAAATTATTTATTTAAACATATTCAACTATGAATCAGAACTATCTTCATTTAATAGAGGTATGTCTCAGGGAACTATATTTGCACCAACTCTATTTTCGATTTTTATAAATGACCCTTCTGTTATACAAATAACGTAATTCTTTACGCGAACGTTATAACCTTGCTTCTCAGTAACAACAATCTTAAACCACTATTTCAAAAGGTAAATAGTATATTCTTTCAATTACACCTGTAGTAATTTAACTGGACGTATATCTAAGTAATATATCTCTTTCTGAAAGGTATTGAATCCTATATGTTAACAATTATGATCACAGTATGCAACCAATTGATCTGCGAAACTATTGGCTGTCTTAGTAAGCGAAATTTTCAGATGAGATTCGTAATTCGCACGTTGGTATTCTTTGTAAAGAACTCTCCAAAGTATCCTGCATTTTATATAATGAACGTATATATATAATATATAATATATTATGAACGTGCAAACCCTTAAATTATTGTATTTTTCCCCGTTAACGTTGTTTGGTTATTGGAATAATTCATCGGGGTCTTGATACTTACATCGAACGAATACGGAATCATGCAGAAACGGTCATGCGTTTCGTAAAACATATAAGCAAACATTTAAAATACACAAAATGTTAAATTAATATATAATAGTTCATAATAATATTAATGATTTGCTAAGCAGGATCGATTGCAGTCGATGTGCTTGCTGATGACCTAAAAGTATCTAAAGAGCCTTGTATACTCAGCGATTGCATTTATTTGTAGGATGAATTTAGCAAATTTTTTAATGGTGCAACGAGAGCAAATATACAATTTTAAGGTACAGAAGGATATTTATCCAATAAGACATCACCTCCGCCTTGGTGATATTCCTCGTGTTCGCTCTTCTTCCATCTTAGGGATGTTGATGTCTACTTCGATTCAAGCTTTAGCTTCATTCCTCACACAAATTACATTTCAACATCTGAGCTAAAAAACCTCAAATTCTTATGTAATACTGTACATAATAATCGCAACTCAGCCTTCTTGTATCTAGAATATTATCTTGCAAAAACATTGCTAAATGAAGTAACAAACAATTTACATTCTCCAATGATGGTTGTACAGCGAAATTTTAATTTGATATCAACTTTCTCTGATTTTTCAGCTAATCTGTCCTTATCCAAGTCTCTACTTTTGTTACTTTCTTTGTTATATATAGTGAATGTAGTTATTTTTTCAAGAAGTAAATGAAAGAAGCTATCTATCTGTTCTACAATCTAACCAGAAATTTGTTAAACGAGTCCTATTACAAACTCACAACATTTAGGGCAAGAGGAAACAGACAACAGGAGAAAATCGTCAGATACTTAGTTCGCGCAAGTAACAATAATGGTATTGGTCAACCACGCCACTACGTTCAGCTTCCAAAATTTGTAATAATATATGTAATAATAATAATAATATGTAATAAATTGGCAATATTCATTAGACCACTTTATTTATTTTTTAAGTAGACATTTTCAATGTCCTGAATTTATTAGCGTTTTACCATCTTCTTTTTATAATACCATATCATCAATTAATGGGAGAGCAACGATCAGATAAATCATTTAAATACAGTAATGATAGCCTAGACTCAGACGCTGTGGTCCCACGTGTACGCTTTGCTGCACAAGGAAATTATAATTAAATAAATAAATGTTAGCGGGTCAGTATTACAGGCGACTGTGAATCCTACCATCAGACAGGCCCAGGAAGTCAAATCTTAAGCTCGATGGTAACGCCAAAATTCCCTGCCCTGACCTTAAAACAAATAGCGTAAACAGACAATTACATTTGTAAATTCTTACACTTTGTTTTCAAAATGCACCCAAACTGCAGCCCCCACTTCTTTGTTGTCACTGAAAAGACCTCCACGAACGTACTTTCCAAATTTCCAAACAAGTAGTAATAACTGGGGAGTGGCATTTACGAATTACAGCTTGTGCAATTCCAATAATGTGCACAAGCATATTGTTGCCTGCATTCCATAAACTCGCTTCTGGAGAAAGCATCAGTAAAGAACTATAATTTTCGTTCTCTGGGATAATTGTCTTCAACACGTCCATAAGGTTTTCTCTACAGAACTTTAAAGAATAGCTCGTAGATTCTACACGTCGTTGAACTGTCGGGGGATGTTTTGACACCCAACTTTTGCTAACACTTATATTGAGAAAGCTCCGACATTTTTTATATTTCCTTCACCTTTATCAACTGCCTAATACAAGTTCCCCAATTAAGACAAAGTTGTCGTCTATCGTGACTTTCTGCTCCATGCGAAACTTACTACGAAATGGGAGGACAAATTTTCCCCATATACTTCAATCGGGTGATCTTTGATGTTTTGAGGAAAAAGTCTTTCCCGAGCAAGGAATTTTGTAGCAGCGTGATACTCGAATTTCGTGACATCTGACATTATGTTAGAGAACGACAGTTATAGACAAACTAATTCATATAAAATCCGCTTTCCTTTTTTCTAGGGTTAACAAGAGTTAGCAAAATTTTGTCTCGCTCGGGCTATTAGTTAGATTATGAAATGTTAGCGTTTACCGTATATGTAAACTGCATGTGAAGATCTAACATGTCCTGAACAAGTTTTTGAAAACCACTGAACTTCGAAAAACGAAACTAGACAAAACAAACACATTTATTCTTGAGAACATTACAAAACTGCCTTATAAAAAGAGGCGGTCGCTTGTTTAATAGTAGAAGTTTATTTATCAAGTATTGGTTATTTTTTATTTAAGCCTTAGATAGAAAAGTAAAGAATATCTGACAGTGCAAGTACAAAATTTTGAAATCCTTATTAGACAGATATTGTATTATAAGTTATGTTAAAATTATTAATGAAAGGATCAGGAGATTTTAGCAATCGTATATTTGATTCGCCAGCGAGGGAAATTGAGAATAGTCTGCTGATGATTGCCACAATTGCAGGTATTCTCTATGTATATGGTATTTGCTATTTCCACTTTGGCTCCAATAAGTCTGAAGTTTACTGGAAATACCTTGAATGAGTTTTTTCATAAAACAACATGCTTCATACGAAAGCCTTGGCAAAATACAAAAGTCAAACCTAATGAAAAACGTAGTACGTAGTACGTAGTGATAACCAAAAAATATAATGTTAAGATAGCATAGCTTCCTCATGGTATTGTTGAAATAATTAACGGCAAACGCAACAAAAGTAGAGAAAAAACATTTTAACACACGGACATGTTTCTGTGAGGCAACAGCGATGTAAGGTAGAGATAAAGTATTCTCGATCTATATCCTATTTCTCGATCTGTACCTTAGCATTATATTTTTTGGTTGTAGTACGAATTTAGAACTTTCATATTTTCACGCAAATCACATAGGAGGTGCATACTGCAATCAATGGTATACTTACTAGCTTTAGGTTTTCCGAACTTAGCGCAACTGATCATCAGAAATTAAAATGCCTACAGAAGGAACTATGCAGTTACGTATTACTGTTGTTTTTTCATACGCTTTCTCGGCGCATAGTGGTTCTTGTTGTTAGATGTTTGATTAAGTTTTCTGGGTTATATCTAGTTCTATCGTTCAAATTAATTGATAACTTACTAAAATTAACAAAAGGACAAATTTTCCCCGCAGGACACCTTTTCCTTCTCTTGGCTGCAGTTAGATGCGAACTAGTTAATAACTCAATAGCCATTCTTAAATTTTGAAATATCAATGCTACTTTTTTCCTACTATAAGCTAACTTATCCGGAAAGTTCGGGTATCATAGCATATTTCAATAACAAATTTTGATTTAAGAAATATGATAAAACCATATGACAATAAATCATTTGTATGTCGTCACGGACCTACATAACGTAACGTTAAGCTTTTAATCATCTTGCTATTTTCACTAGCGGTGACTATAATTATGCGTATACATTTACATACTTGCGTACATTGATTTCAATCACACAGAATGTTAAATTCAAATAAATCATCGTATTTAGAGTGCAATAATCCCACTAATTATGCTACATATAAAAGAACGTCCATTGAAACGCGTCTTTACAATTAGTGTATATAAGTACTGCTGGATATAGTCCCATTGTAAATTCAGACAATTTATATCTGCATCTGCTACTGTTATTGCATCCATATATTTTGCAAAATCAAAACTTCTTGGTCATTAAAGCATTCTCACCGCAATAACGACGAATATATTGCATACACGGACGACTATAGAAAGAAGAATCGAATTGTATAGTGGAGATTATATTGGCATCTATTTAAATCTTGATATGAAGCAATTTCTACTGGTTTGTTGTACTTAAAATGCGTTAGTTTAAATAGACTGATATGATGTGGATTAAAATATTTTGATCCATTTCATTTTAATTTTATAGCAGTTGTTGCGTAAGTATTATTTCAATAATAGACATTAATAAAAGTATACACAGTAAGGTATTAAAGTATTCTCCTCACACATACTAACATTTGAATGATAGGAACTTGAATTTCTAGCAAAAATAGGTAAATTTCTGCATTTTATGACTTTTCGCATTATCGATACTTCATTTGCATTTTCGGGGTCAGCGGAAGCGATATTACCTTTCTAATTTTAAATATAACTTTCTGTATAGTGTTACTTTTTTAGAAAGGTAACTGAAAGTGGAATTTAATGATACCATATATGACTTACTTTAACTTAACTAAGAAATATGACGATATGTAGTAATAAGGGTTTCGGTAATCTGTTTTTGTTGCCAAGCAGTTACCTGGGAAAGAGTAGGAGAGTAGGACTGTTGGCACTGTACCACTTTTTACTACCAATGCAGAGCTTTGTACCGCATAGAATAAAGCTTATGCCTCTACCCACATTCAGTAAAGAATAAACAGGACATGCGTATTTTTCGCGTGAAATGAACTTCATGTACTGCACACATCATGTTCAGCTGCTATAAAACTTTTTGCTACAGTGCTACTTCTTAACAGCCTTCCTCTAAGGCAAAAATGAGCACAAATATTTAAAATAAAAGCGTAGGCTTCCACGGCCAGGGTCTGTTGAAACGAAACGGTAGAATCAGTAAAATTTTGAAAAAACAAATCATCCAAGCAATCTTCAAACATCCCCTAAAGGTTTCAGAAATTTTTCCATTGGCCAAAGACAAAATTCCCTCCTTAGCGAGTAAAGGTGTTTATAAAATCCTGTGTTAATGTGGTTTCCGGAAAATTGTGGAGTCCATAAAAATCTTTAAACATCCCAAGAATGTCAATAGAGACACAGGTTATTCCCTCCCAGACATATGGGAACCCGTCATCTGTAACGATTCATCCTCGCCCCACCGTAACTGTCACACCCGACCAATCAGCGACAGATCCTCTCTACCACCGACATAAAAACTTGCTACGCCGCGAATTTCTCCGCAGTTAGTTTTCGCCTATGGCATGGTTCACATGCCGAGTTACCGTGATCAACTGCTTCTCGCTCAGTTAGCTTCGCCTTTGGCATGGTTTACACGCTAAGTTACCGTGCTCACTGTTGCCTATCGCTCGCCTGAAGAAGCTCCACATTATTGTAGGCGAAACGTGGAGTTTTTATTTTAACGACATGTCACGGTTTAAACCTGGAACACATTTAGTTACAAATACTTACCTTTTGAGAGACACTCTGACAATTTAAAACCTCTTATTGCTTTTTTTATCGCATTTTCCGAAAACATTCCCACATTGGTTTCTTCTAGTGGATTTTTGGGCATTCCGACTTTTAAACATGATTATAATACTAACCTCCAAGCCTATTTAAGTGATATAACCTCAGCGAAAGCTCCCCAAAATTATTTTCCGGGCCAAGTTTGTCTTTAAATTACAATGATAATATGTGTAATTGTTTCACAGTTTCCCTAAATCTGGTCACCCATAATTTACGTTTGGGTCAAATTAACAAGGACACCCTAGTAGCTTATAAGTGAGAAAGATTAATCTTCCTAAAATGGGCAGAATATCCTTTTGGGTACTGCCAACCTACATATTAGTGACACTGATAGTAGAACAAAAATGAATTCAAATTTTTCACTGATACCCAGTTGGGGTACAAACGTTTACTTTCTGATGTTTAGCCATAAAACCTTGCACTTTTACTACCTAATCTCTGCTTGGCTACAGAGTAACGGGTGTGCCGGACGCAAATATACATAGGAGAGGAGGCAATGTTTTGCTGCTCGGACCGTATCATGACTGGTTGGGGAATCGTTCGGATTCATCCTAATGCTAAGGTCTCCTTGCGCGGAGCATAAGGCCCGGAGATAGTCGACATGGTTTGAATGAATCACTAACGGACATTCTGGCGGGCACGACTTGGATATGGATTTCGTCCAGCCATTTCCATATGCTTAAATCGTGCGCAAGGCGATTATGCCTCAGGCTCGATTTCATTTTGTGTGGCTTAGGTTTCGACGAATTGCCGCCTTGCGCTGCATAAATACTTGCGGTAAAAGTATGAGGTAGATTCCAAGAAGTCTCTACCGACCGTTACACATCAAAAGTTGAAAAGGGAACTTGTCTAACATAGAGAGCACGGAGAAAGAAAAGCCCGACTACCTGGACTCCTTCCGGTGAGTGTTGGACTCGTGTGGGCAATTCTTAGTTAGTCGGTAGCAACGGTTGCATGCGGGGCACCCATAGTATCCGCCTGGATTCCCTGTACTATAAAATTTCGAAAGGAAACTCGAAAATATTGGAGGTTTTGTGAAAAAAAAACTTTCCTTATGAGCTTGGCAATGTTTTCTTCAAATAATTCAAAAAGTTACAAATAGGAGGAGTCGGAAGTAATATACTTGTAAAAATATTTTAAATGAATTATTGACTCTGATGTTAATAATTCGTAACATTTTCCAGTTTCTTAAGTTGAAGTCTCCAGTTTCCGATGGAATATGCCATAATTATATTCAGGGAAAATATACGTCTATGAAATATGAGACAGGCGTGAGTAACAAAAGTAAGGAAATGATTGTCCATTGTTTCACTTCTAATATAATTTACGAATGACTTTATTTATTATATCTTGGACAGTGCATTAAATGATACCGTTAGCGTGGGATGAACACCAGCTAAACACAATACGTTTATATAAGACGTATTCGTTAATAATGTTAGCACGAGTTAATAGAAACGGGTGTTAAACGCAGTAAATAATAGTGAAGAAATAATCGAGGAGTGAAAAGCTATGGGTGTTGTGATCCATCACGTTAGGCATTTTTAGTGGTTGGGAATTGTTAATTGCTTAAATAATTAATATTTTATAGCAACTTGCATTGTCAATAACACAGTTCAGCGACATTGTTTCCAATAATTTGTAGAACCATAAAATGTTAAAAGGGACATGTACTACTCGACATTCGTAATTTCATGTTTAAACTGACTAAACCTACTACACGCATATACATTTGGTCCTTTTATGAATTATTAAATATACGTATCGCTTCTTGTTTGTTGAATTTCAATGTGGTACTGTTTGTAAAATATCTCTCATAATTCCGTAAGGAAGTAAATCAAATCCTATCACTGGAACAAAAATTGTGGCATTTTTTTTTTGTTCAAGTTTAAAGGCAAAGCTTTTTCAAAATGTATAGTAAATAGTACCAACCGAAATAAAAATAACTGACCATAAGCAACTTTCAGTATGCTCTTATTATATTTTTACTGCTTATTTTCGTTAATTATTATTTATACGTTTTCATCTTTACCTTGAACTTGCAATGTTTGATGATGATGTAAGGATAATCTCCAAATATTCCATCTTGCCATAATCTCTCTATCCTCCTCCAATATTTTTCCTTCCTTGAATGTAATATAGTTATTGCTGTACTTTTTGTTGGTTCTGTGTGCTTTCAGAACTGCATGAAATAATTTCTGATTGCCGTGACAATCGCTTTCCATTTTCCCCCCGAATTCTTGCTGCGACTTTCGTGTTGCCGTTTTGACTAGTTATTCTTTGCTGTCTATAACATGAGTAGTTTTCTTCTATTTTTAGTCGCAACTGTTCCTTTCACATGACTTGCTTCTGGTTAACCACCTCTTTTATTTCTTCATTCTATCTTCTTGTTTACTTCCTGTTTTTGTTATGTCCTATGATACTGCACGTTTCTCTTTCAACTTTCGGTATTATAGTTTTGATATTCGCCCAAAGTAATTCCCGGTTGATATCTGTATCTAGTTTTCTTAATTTTAGCATTTTCTTCTTCTATTTTTTATTTATACTCGATAGCTGCTTCAGGTCTTAATTTAAAACTGTTTATTACTTCTTTTGTGTTTTGCATTTTGTTCTGTAGATGTCTTGCGTTTTTTCCTTCTGCTATGGTCATTTTTGTAATTAAGAAGCAGTGGTCTGAATATATTTCTGGCCTTCTTGGTATTCTAGTGCTTTTGATTTCTTTTCTGTATATATCCTTGTGAATATATCCTTGAATTTTTAATTAATAAGTTATTATTTACAGAAATCAATGAGTCTTTTCCCATTGTGGTTTTGTTATCGTTTCTCCATATGCGCCGACTGTTTCACCGTATTCTTTATTCCTCTTTCCATTTTGGTCTCCCATAACTAGTAATCTTCCCCTTATATCCTCCGTTGCATACTCTAATTGATGCAAAATTTCCTTCTAACACATTCCATTTGAATCGTATTCATAAAACTAAACCGGCGGTTCTATTGTTCTTCAAAGAGCAGAATACGTTAAAACTTAAGAATCATGAAAATTTAGTTCTCTTAGCATGGTTTTCTGACTCAAAAATTATACATTCCATTTCTGAAAAATTCGGCTTGATTATTACAAATAATATCAACCAAAGGTGCATTATCTCGTTGGGTTCGAAAGGAAAACGATTTACAGATTTCCTTTCGACTTTCGCCCTTCGTAGCACTACTTTTAAAAGGTTACCACTCACAATTTACCACAATTCTGAGAATTATGCCGTAATTTTTCGTATGTTCGTTACCTACTAGAGGTTTAATTCTTTTTAGTGCTTTTGTGTCCTCGCTGCAAAAAAAGAATAATTCCACCTGCTTTTGTGATCTTTAATTATGAATTATGACTGTAGTACGCCTGCGATTTTTTTGATTCCTTCAAACTTAATGGTACTGGAGAACAGTTTATGCGCAGAGATTTTTGCGAACCCCGAAGTAGGGTTTTAGTAGGGATCGCGAATCCGGGAATGTTCCTAGACACTCTTTCGGCGGATGAAAGTTTTGTAAACAACACATCGAGTGGTCCTCATCATTTGTGTCCTCGAAACGGCCGTTCCGAGGTAATTATTATATATTACTATATAATAAATTAAACTTGTGTGGTGCTAAGGTGCCGATACCTATGTATTGTTTACTCTGCTATAGTATGTATGTAAATAATTCAAATTTCTATTTTACTCACTTCTCCATATGCTATGAACCGATCATGACAAAATCGCTTGATTGCATGTTCAAAAGACGGTACAAATCAACGTGCACAGCTTTAAGAGTGGATGTCAATTAGTTTTTCTTATACAATCGGTGATCTGTAGGTAAATAAATTATTACTACTATTAAAAAAAAGGAATTATGTCCACTATTCGTGCAAACAATTTAACGTGTGAACAGTTGTAATAACTTAATAACTAGGTTATTTAATCAAGGGCGATCCGGTATTCCTTGAGGTGTAGCCTATAGTAAGACTATTTCTTGAGATTACTTCTTTTGAAATTCAGTAGTTTCTCTCATAGATACAGGATATAGACTTTGGAAGTCTTATCATTATACATCTTACTTGTAGTTATGAAGTAGCACTTCATAACTACAAGTAAGATGTATGCATGTATATAATTTATGTTTCTCGAAATAGGAATACTTCAAGAGTATGTATTCAAACGCTTTAGATCGTTTTTAAAAGAACTGGCATTACGGCGGACGTTTCATCATCAATCGTCACGTATGAAAGTACTAACGGACATAATACACGGCCGCGTGGATGCGTTTTTTATGTACATGCACACGTACTTATGTATTTTATTCTTAGCTGTCGTCGTCGTCGAACTGGTCCTCTTCTCGCAGCCGGAACTCTTGGCGCCGGAGACCCGTTTAATAGTCGGTAGCACGGGCACAAGTCCACTTTCTCTCTGAAACGGACGCGAGCGCCATACGAGTCGCCAAGCTTCAACAACAACGGATATATACATACCTCTCGATTTTTTTTCAATGCCTCTCTTCTTCATCCTCTTGTCTATTTTTTCTCTTACATCATAACTGCACGCTGACTTGAATAATAGTTATCTCTTTATTTAATTACAGCGATTATTAAACGTGATATGATACGCGCATAGATACAGAGCTACGTATAATCTACATGCGTGCGTGTATATACTTGTAAGAAGAATGGAGAAGCCTTTTAGGAACGAAATTAGGATGTAAATGCGTTCATATATGCGAAGATGCAGCCGGTGTATATACGCGTATATATGCGTATAGTTTCGGAGAAAGTGTCTCAGCGGCATGATGTAGCAGAACCGAAATATTTATAGTTTCGTATGAATAGGATACTCGAGTATAAATAAAACAGTTGTATATATTTACATATTTAAATATTTACGAGTACTGATTATCTTGACTATGTCTGAAATCAACTAACTGTTTCCGTTCCATTTTTAAATTTCATCTCATCTTAAGCAATTTCATTCTAAAGCTGAATGCGATTTACTTAAATTATGCAATACAGATTTGTAATTCATAAAAAGAAATTACTGTAGTTTTGTAATAAACGAATAGTAAATATTTATTTTTTCAATTTCGAACAGTACACGAGCATACATAAATGACTTCTCGTTTCCAACTAATACAATATAATAGTAATAATGGAAGAAAATATGAGAACTCCTTAAAGCTGATGGAGCTTTTTGATAACGCAAAATATTTTACAGCAATTAGACCGTCAATTATAGGACTTACTGCAATGCACATACATTGAACAACTTCATGTTTAACTCTTGACGATGTTGTCTATGCCATTTACGTGCACGATGCTGATATATTTTTGACCAATATCTTAAGATGGATAGATTGTGTCGACTGTGGAAGTAAAGCTAGGATTCATTGAACAATATGCTTCCTATAACAGTTTCACACCTGTAAATTTTCTTCATTGTATCTTCTAGCAATACAATTCTTTTTGCCTTATCACGTGAAAAATTTTTCCTAACCGCTTGCTCTCTTCTTCTATAAATCAACTACACTACCCAAATTTGTCTATCCTAACCAGTAAAAACGAAGTGATCAGGCTGCATCCTCCCTGCCCTCCCTGTTGTTAATATATACGCCGCAGGCATCCTTACTAACCCGAATCTCAACTTGATGATGTTCGTAGATGATGTCTGCATCTTTACTCAGTCCAGGTCCAATAAGAGCTCGACCGTGCTGTTTTCAAGAACATGTTATCGAAATCTCAGGCGCGGAGTCCCTTCGGAACTAGATATCCAACCCCTGGCAGGCCCGGGCGAAATACCTGGGCGTCACGATATATACTAAACTTAACTGGAAGGCTCACGTGAAGGCAGCCGTCGATCGAACGAGGGGTACGCTCACAACACCATATCCGCTAGTCAATTGGAGGAGTAAAGTTAGTCTTGTGGGCAAGATTAAAATTTACAAATGTATCTTTAGACCAGTACTTCTCTACAGTATTCCGTGTTGGATCACGGCTGCCGCAACACACTTCGGACCATCCAGTCTTTCCAGAACAGGATGCTACGCAAGGCTTACTGAGCTCCCTGGTTTTTCAGAAACGAGACCATCCATCGGGACGCCCAAATGGAATCCATCAGACTTCGCCACCAAGACGTCAGCCGAGCTGTACGAGAGAGCCCAGGACCACCCGAACCCGCTTGTGGGCTAGCCCTTAAATCCGACCTCGAGCTCCCGTGGGATAGCTTCAAACCCAGGATCACTCTTCAACGCCTCTGAGCACAGCCTTAGTGCGCCATTCCATCCCCGAAATGGGAACCTCATCGGGCTAGAGAAGCTGACTAAGGGAATCCGCTACCCACAGAGTTCAGTTATTATTTTTTTAGAGAGATTAGACAGATCTCTCAGATCAGATCGTAGTTTGTCGACTCTCGGGGACACCAGTAGGTAACACGAATCCATTTTCATGAGGCGAATACACTAGTCGCTGCAAAAAAGGAATAATTCCACCGGCCTTTGTCATCTCTAGTAATGTCACCGAAGAGCATAGATTCTCAACAAGAGTTGCGCTTCTGCATCATGTTATATCAACATTCAAAGTTTCCGTTTGTAATTCAATACAAATATGTTTTCAAACAGTAAACTAGTGGAAATAAAGCAACCGCCTACGTGGTTAAATAGAGGTATGAAATGACGCTAATATAATTGACTTAGAGTCGATCTGTCATCGAGGTAACTTGTGTCTGAGTAAATCTCTAATTAAAGAAAGAATTTGAGGAATTTAAATTGGAATACAAATGTGAATCGTAGTAATTAGTCAGAAGTAGCAAACTGCCAATAAAAAACACATAAACATAGCTTTTATGTGCTGGAATTTTGGTATACAAAGTTAGTGATCGTTTGAATTTCTAATATCCATTTGAATATTTATTTGTCTCTTTAAATCTAATCTAAATTACCGAAGGAGTATTTTATGGACAAATTCACATTTTTTGAAAGGTATTGATTTCAACCTCTTTTTCGATTCTTCCTCCCGAAAAACATTACAATACGTTTATACATTAACGGTTTCCTGATAGTCTACTAACATTTAAGAAATTTCTGACCTTAACCCATTGCAATGCTATAGACCATTGGATCTGTTCACAATTCTAGGGCCTTGTGCAACAGGGAAGTATGGAATTACCTTATAGAACAGTAAAAAAAGAAAAAATCGGGAGATTCTCATTTTCTTGTGGGCAAGGCCGTCAGAAGTAACAAGGAGCATTTGCTCCTTTAAAGTACCGAAGCATTTTATGTGTTCGAATACAGGTGCGGATTCCAAAATATATCTTTGCATGTTGCGTACTACGTACTGCACAACATTTGCATATTAGCAACGATAATTTTAGTTGGATAGGAAAATTGTGAAAAATACGAAGATGAAAATAATATGAAATATAGTGAGAAGCAACTTAGACAGTGTAACGTCTACGGGCGGTTGCGCTGGCTTTCGCGGAAAATACATAACTAGTCAAATGTAAAATTTTCTCTGCACTCACCGGTCCAATACTACGCGGTTTTTTCAAGGAAGCGTTGTATACGTATTTTTTTTGTAGCGTCTTCTTTTTTCGACTCTTGTCGTCGGTACTCCTGGTAATTCGGTAATCTTGGTATTTGTTGAAAATTTAGATTACGAACACTTGAAATCTACCTGTTTTTCTCTAAGAATGTGAACTTCTATCGGGCGAAGTTAGTGTGGAGAGGATCACCTCACTGTATGTAAATGTATCCAGCGGTTGCGATATTTTTCTGCAGACATATGAAGTTTATGCAATCTGTGCATTTCTATAGTGAACATGTGCATTTTGACGCTTGACGAAATTGAGGTTCTTCAAAACTGGAAGATGATCAATAACTTCGTTTATTAGAAGGGAAAATAGAAATATTATTCAAACTTTGTTGTAATACCTCTTATAGTTATATACATACAAAAGGGGAATCACTCTATAAATCTATCATATTTCGTTCAAGTCGAAATCTACACATCGCGAAGGACACTTGTTAGAAGTCAAATGATAGTAAATTGTAACACAAGTTATTCAATTTGTAACTATGGCAACTATAAAGAAACAATAGCGAGAATATGTTTTCCGGATTATTGATGCTCTACAGATATTTAAGTTCTATCTCCCACCTCCATAGTTGGTTGCATCTGGTTGTTTTCTGGTTTAACTCCAGTTTATGGCGATCAATAGCATATTTTTTGCATGATTTGAAAGAAAATTTGATTAACAAATAAAGACTCCTTAACACTAATACACTACAAAACGCAAGAGGGAACAAACACATTAAGGCAAATTGTACCTAGGTGACTTAGGATAATAAGAATGCGAAATAAACACTTAATAACAATGTACGCTTTGAGAACATATACACATAGAACACAGAGATTACATAGAAACAATAACCAAAAATATATAATTTTGAGATAGCTTAGCTCTCTCATGGTGTTAACGGAATAATTCACGGCGAACGCAATGAAAGGAGAGAAAAAAGTACACTAGCACGCGGCCATGTTTCTGCCTATCCGGCGTCATCAGTGCGGCTTCGAGAGTACCATCGATCAAACCCGCCACCGATATTTCTTGACGCCCTCTGGTGCCATAGAAATGCACTACCAGTGCTGCCATTTCGTTGTTAAGCCTTGAGAGAGCTAAGCTATCTTAGCATTATATATTTTTGGTTAACATATACACATATATAAGATTTTCCGCGCCTTCAAATTTAATTGTCACCAATACACCCCGAATAGCTAAGTAATATAGTTACCGCTGCAACATACTCGTCCAGCTTGTACAAGCGTATAACGATGTCGTGATTAATGGAAAATAATTCTGCTTTTTTGAAAAAAAAATGGAGACACTAACATTCCCTACGGATGTCCTGAACTGTGTGCATGATAGCCGTTAGGTACAAGGATACGCGTGATTTGAAATATTCTGCGGTATATACCGAAACGTTGATGTGTCAGTGATGCGAGCTTATTGAGAAATATCCATTTGCGGTGTCGGTAAATTGTACAATAAGGAAGGGAATTTATATTGCCACAAGCAGCAAATATTTTAGTATTACATTTATGGCGCAATACATTCAGTTGAGACAGAAAATTCTGCATAGGTACTTGACGTTCAAAAAATCGTGAATAGCGGAAGCTTACTTACAGAGTTCAGAACTACAAATAGAGATATCCATAAATGGAATATATGTACATATCTTTACATATGTTTACTTTGTCTAACATAGAATTAAACGTTTCGGTTCTATAGTTTAATTTATATTATTCGGAATAAAGGAAAGATTCGAAATGTTTTGTTTTGCATCTACAAATTTATCCAATATTAATTATTGTTGCACTAAAGATTACAAAAATGTTACAAGAAAATACACATATAGCATTAAATAAAGGCGTGAAGGTTGTAGGACTGTGATTACTGTAATTATGGTTTTGAAAACCTTACAGAAAGGTCTTCTAAAATAAAAAAAAAAACTAATTATTGCATGATTTATAAAAATTGGATTGATCCTATGAAGGAAATGAGTTACAGAAAAACAGCGTTGTCAGAAACTATTAAAGTCATCTACTTTAATGTAGGCAGTATGCATACAGTTAACAGCTGCGTGTATGTCGTATAATATGGTACCCTTTTTCTATTCATTATCTTGAACCTTATAATTTCCTCTATCTGATGACAGGAAAGCTTCGTTCATTTTTCTTAAACATTCAATATAATAATGAAATAGTTACAAGTGCGTCCTTTAACTTCTTTGGTGGAAGTACATCATTACAGATCGTGCTTTATGTGATTGCACGTTCCTCATGGCACTTATGATGGAGATTTGTATTTAACTTACTCAATAATTAACAATCTTGTTAAATTACTTAATAGAGATCCTTTACTGCGAGTACATTTAAACTTGATAGTTTGTAGGAAAGCGAATGTTGCCACTGTCTGACATGTACTACTTGCTACTACTAGGAAATGCTACAAATAGCAGCGTGTAATGTTTTTGTTTAATGATTTGTTGAACAGACGATTATAGTTACAGTTATGCGAACGAAATTAGTGCTCAGTGTCTACTGGGATTTACAGAAAGCTTTCGATTGTATGTTGTAAGAAATGATTTTTATAAAAGTCAAGGATACAAGATTAGAGCTTGGTTGCAGATTAAACTACTTTGTATCTGTAACAAGGTTTGCAATTAAGTAAAGGTGAAAGAAGAAAATTAAGAAAAAAATATCAAGTTTTTAAGATCATGTACGTTTTCAGTTGTTTGGATCCAATTCTATTACTACTACTAGACTGAAATTGTTACCAACGGAAGAAAACAGACAGATCACTGCAGAGATCTAAGATCAATGTAATTTTTCTTGCTTCTCAATCTAGTAAATGTAAGAGAAGCAAAGCAATTGCTTGCTTTTCTTCTTTTACATTTTCTGGATCCCTTGTGCTCATGGTAGTGCAAAAAACACGATTGTTGCAGTAGGTTGCGAATATATAGATCACGATGTATAATTCTACGCAGAATTATGTGCATAAAAATTATGTTCGTGCATTTTTTATAAATTGGTTCTTATTTTACTATTTTTCACAAAATGATCGAAAATATGAGAAAGCAACCTTTACCAAACTCTGAGTATATATATTACCATTTTGTTTCGTTTAGCTTTAGTGAATACTATAAACTCTTGGTATTAAAAACAACAAAATTCATCTTATCTTTTTAATAGACATATTAAATAAAAATTTTGGAAAAATTAAATAAAAAAAGAAATATTAAATAAAACATTTAATATTCCTTTAATTCTGAGCAGTTGAATTTCTCGTCAGAGTCGCATTACAATATATATAAAAAAAAAGATGAATATCTCGCCGTTATGCTGTAGTTCCGATGCAGAATGTTGAGAGCGAAATTATCGTGTATTTTCAGTGCTTTTTTTGAAAGGATTGTCCATTTAAAATACGGGTCACAGCAACAGGGAAATTAAAATGGGGGAAACAAATACATACGATAAACTAAAACGTTTTAACGAAATTTGTAGCAGTTATATTATATGAAGTAATATACAAACAACAACGTGTGCCTAACCATTTAGTTCTATATTTCAGATTAAGGAATCTAGTGCTCACTTCCTTCTATAATAAATAATTCTTAATGTTTATCTAGCATTTTTTCCAAAAGATATGAACCTCCTGAAGCAACGATTTGCATAACAGCCGCATATCTTATCCAAACGCATTCCTCCACGATTAAGACAAACGAAATTCTTATGTCTCACTCTATTAGACTTCACTTAAAATATTACGGCATCACAGAAATTAAACAGCTAACAATATTATGTTAATTTTATGCATCCCGGAGAACATATTGCTTATCTTTATAGCTTCACCGGCGTTTGAATGCTGGTTGTCTCTAGACCACCTGTGGAGCAGCCCTGCCTGACCTACACCGGAAAGGGGGGTAAGTCGGTGTGAAATAGTTCTGCCTACTAGTTAGTGGAAGTCCAGTACATAATGACACCGCATATTAGGGAAATATCCGTTTACAATTGGGTAGCCGATACCAAACAAATTACCTTCGAAGGCATTTTTCTTGTAGACAATACAGAAATTAAGAGGCTACTGTAATGTATTTTAAAAATTAACGTTAATGTGTTAAGTGTCTAGTAATATGCGTGTAGAATTTCTAAAAGGTTAATATATTGTAGAGGAACATTCCTTGACTGATTCAGCATGCACTGAAAGAATTTAATTTTTATGAACAATACTTGAAATTATTGAATAATTAGTTTTTTAGTAATAATTTAGTAATATAGTGTAGCTTTCATTCCGTATGGTGCCGTTCCAAAGTAAAATAGGAAAATCCCTTTGAAAGTTCATTCAAAATTTAAGCAAAAATGAGACTGGCTTGTAACTTTATGAAGTAGTCAAGTCAGATTGTTAATGTTTGCTTAATAACTGAAAATATGATTTATACGTATTTCATCGTCAAATAACTTTTCAGCTTCGGATCATTATTAATACATAACAAAACGCAAACATTTATACCGGATGCAGATTTTTTAAATTTATCTTAAACGTATACCATATGTACTTCGTAATTTTCGTAACAACATTTAGATCCTATTGATCCTAATTAGTACTAATTGACGCAGAATGGCGTGCGAGTCACAGGGTCGGAAGTAATCGTCTTTCACGTTTGTACAATGAACCATGTGGTAGTAATGCGTATACATACTTTATTGAAACGATCGTCCAAAACGTCATATACCTACCAGGATGTTACGCAAGAATCGTAACTTGATATTCATGTCTGGTATAAAATGATCACGGGAATGCCACGGATGACACACCTGCAAGTATTCGGAACACGCCGGCCGCTCTTTTCAGACGGAAAAAATAGTGTAAACAGAGGCGAAAGAAAGTACCTTCCTGTCCGTCCTTGGACCTCTTTCTATTCTATTTTTATCTCTTCGTTCTGGATGCGACAGCGGTGTCAGTTTACTATAAATGAAAATTTCTCCACGCGCACAGCGCATACTGTGACTGAATCGTCTCAACGCAAGCTGGTATATGCATAATACAGTTTACTTATACAAACGTCAAGATACATGTATGTTGCGTGAATATATTGTTCTATATGTAATTTTAAATATTAATCAGATTTTTTGTGGGCGAGCTAGTAATGCCGCTATTGTTTCCCTTATTTTGCTAACATAACATAAGGAAAGAAAAGAATTTTTGCAAGATACTTTTGTGAGTCAAAAACAAAATTGTGGTAATCAGTTTCAACACGTTTAATTACGTCATCTTTTTACATCGCTTTTATTAAATTTTATCACATGGATATATATTTTTAATATATAAGCCATTCTTTCTTTGTTACTAGCATCGTCTATTAAACTATCTGAAAGCGCAAGGGCAAGAGCAACTCAAATGCCAATTTGAAGACAATTTTGTCGTTACAACGAAGCCTACTACTAGGATTGCTGAGCATAAAGACTGTTATATTTTTACTACCCTAGTTCTTATGCTATTGTTCTTACCATTCTTTCTTTTTATCTTCGTTTTAAGATTTTTTTTATAATACTGCATTCACTTTACTCTGTAATATTATTATTTCATTTATCTTATTTTGTAGGTTTCGTATATATTGTACTTATATCAATTTAAAACATGGATACGTATTTGTATGATCGTGGATACAAAGCAAGGTTTACGCAAATCAAAATTAAATTCCATTAAATCAAATAATCGCAACTTCAGCAAATAGTAGCTAATATAAAAAATCACGATATATGACGAACGCTAGACAGAGAACCATCTTATCCAAGCATTAAACGAAGATTTAGCGCCTAGAACGCATCCATACACACATTTATTAATGCTACGAACTGCCACGACTGTCTGTCGCCGCTCTTTCGCTTGTGCGCCATACAGCACTTAGACCCGCACTATCTGTGGTTTGTAATGCTTATATCAGATGGCAGTAGCAAGAAGCATACATACAAAGCACATAGAGTATAGATCCTAAATACGTAGACGTCTTCGGCTATATTAGCTTTTGCCTCCCTAAAGCCGTTCGGGCTCCTATAGGGTTTGATGGTGGCTCCAATAATCCGTATGGAATGCACGCAAATGTTGCGAAATATAATATAAATAAACGTTGCGGTACTGAAGATACATTAAGTAGCAAAATGCCTCGCGCCCGTACTAGGTACGTTTACATATAAATGCAGAAGTTGCAAATTTTAAGAAACAAGTAGACGGTGCGAAAATATTTATTTTACACATGTTCACACAAAAGTACATAGAAATAAGCCCAAAATATAGGCATATTTCTATATTAACATAAGAAAAACCTCATACTTGTTTAAATATTTTTTATGTGGTAATAAGGTGAACTGTTTTAATAAATTTTGTACACATATGAACTGTGCTTCATTTCAAGAGATACTGAGCTACCAAGCAAATAACCAACCATTTTATACATTTAAACAAAAGTAATTGGTCCTCCATCTTTGCAAGAAGACTAGACCCAAGCAGACGACCACGACATTGTCCTTCAAATTAGGAGAACGTAACAATCTGAGTCTCCATTAATGAAGGTCTTTATTTTCAATTCAATATTTTTTTGATTGCAAATATTAAGTACGCGACAACATCCGAAAGACATTTCCACAATGGAACTTGTTATTAATTTCTGAAGTTAACATTAAATCGTCCTTACCCTTATTGTATTAATTAAATAGTTGCTAATGTATAAAAAAAGCGTGATCAATAATCGGAATACTGACTTAGGTTTGTGTTGAATTGCGTATATGCGCCCTATTTGACCATCGTCGCTGTTTCAACTATCATGTTACAGAAATACAAGATGAGTCAATAGATTGGCAAAGTACATTAATCTCTACACAAAAAATGCCTAACCAAATGGCACGATTGTCTAAAGAATGAGGGGGCTATGCTATTTTTTTTTTAGTAAACATCCTGGCTCATCCGTTCGTTTTATTTTACTCTACTTTCTGAATATTTCTATATATTCTTATTCTTGTTTCTATAGTGAAATACAAGAAACAATAGCAAATAACAACTAAATAAGTAAGTTATAAAGATAAGAACTTTTTAGCAAAGGGTGCCATCAAGTCCCGAGTGTACACGGTAGCTTCTATCCACGATTAGATAATCATAAGGAAATAAATCAAAGTATATATGAAATTGTTGCGGATAGGTGCAGCATATGGTTAATAAAAGATCTACGTACGTATTAGAGCGATTATTGTAAATCTCCGGAGATGTTTTTCATTTAGAAAGTCCTATATGAGAGCACGCAGTTTCAATAGTTCCGTGGTATTACATGCTCTGTACTAGCTACCCACCATAGAATTCAGTCTTTTTATTAGTACTGTCTTAGAATGTAAGGAATTTTGTTAAAAAAAAATGTTCCTAATATCAGCAAAATGATTAGGGTTGTAGGATATAATGTAGCTCAAACAAAAATATTCAAGGATTGCAATATATTAATACTAATTATATCGATAAAATAAACCTAGTTGACCTACCACACACAAATAAATATTTTTAGGTTATACGTTGATAATTACAGCTATATACATGAAATCTTAATTAGGTCTTTGTTCAGGAAATAAGCGGCCTTTGATAAACCTTTGACCTATAATAAAAATAATTTTTAAATTTGACATTCTAATGCGTACTTTTCTTTTTTTTCAATTTTGCATGAGCAGCTGATTTGAAAGGTGGTAGTATGAAATTGGTAATCGCGAAAATTCGCCAATTTTAGAATATGTACAAATACATACTAAATATAGTCTTAAAGATCATCCTAAGTGAAATATTAGTGCTAGGAAATAATAACCAAATTAATGCTGCTCTCACTCATCGCTATCGCTGTTGCTACTCACGGCAAAAACAATGTGAGGAGGGAAAGAACTGGCCAGTGCACATATTTCTAGATACCCAATGTCGCTTACGTTGCTCTGAGTAACCTTACACCGATAATCTGGAAAAAACTACAACAAAGTTATTTCCTGGCATTATCTGGAGCCAAGAGAAAACTTAATTTGGTTCCAGTTGTTCTTGAGTTGCTGGCCCCGAGAGCTATGTTATAACAATGAACTATATAAACATTATTTTAGTTATTGTTTCTAGGTACTTTTGTGTTTTGAATAGATTAGCTAAGCTTATCGGCATCATTTGCATGTGCCAGTACCAGATCGCTCATGCGCTAGGTCATCTCGGAACCAGCAATCTAAGAACTGCTCGAAGGTTGGTTTGGTATTTGTCCTTAGTTGCTTGATATATGTTTCTAGATGGCATGATTATATCTCTAGGAATTAGGTAGCGTAAGGAAATATTTATAAAGCACTCCGAGCAACTTGATGACGTCGGATAGGCAAAAATATGTCCATTGGTTAGTTATTTTGGTTAATCGATATCATAATAATAAACGTCGTAAATAAAATGATTATAAAATAAGATAGCAAAAATGTGTACAAAGAAATATCAGGTCTTGCTCATAAAGAACTGATAAGCAGCAGCAGCAACGCAACATGCAACAGTCCAGAGGAGGCTCCATGAAATTGAGTACGAAACGTTGGCATTCTCGTGCAATGACGATGTGGTTTCAACCTGAAAACCCAACTTCTTAAAAGAGATCAATTAATACTTTGTTTATAATTTGGTAGTTATAATTTAGAAAATAATTACCTGGGCGTGCGATGTGTTCATTTTCAGCAACAACCCATCTCGTGAGCTCCGCCTATCTTAAAAATTTCAATTTATCTTTAATTCTGGGTCCATTTTCGTTTTCGGAACTAGACCGAAAGGTCTTTGAGTTCTTTCAACATTCAGAGCCGACCTTGCATCTCATCGAGTGAAATTTTCGCTGTTGTCATTCTTCTACCGTTTGTTCTTATATAGGACAATCGTCAACTCCATAACCAATAAATTGGCGGAAAATTGTGTTTGGCTCAGTTTCCCGAAGCAGTAACCGCTGGTAGTGACGTAAATGTAAGTTCCAGGAATATTTCTGTACTGTATTTCCGCTGCACATGATGTACATTATAGAATGAGACGGAAATATGGTGCTATTGTACCGAGGATAGCTTGTAGAGAAAATCAGTTTTTGCACTCTCGAGTTCTTATGAAACTATTGCTTTCTTACGGACTATGGCTCTGCAGGGATGACAAAATATTTGATTCCGAATTATTTGTGTTTATTTAAGAACCTTACTGAAATAGATCAGAGTTGACTAGAAAAAGAGAGGTCCAAAAATTCACATTATGTAAATTTTGTTTGATATTTTAAATTGTTATAAGTAACAACAACATTAACACCTTTGTCGTTTCATTCATTATACATAAATTTTCTTTGTATTTATTTGGATTCAACACCGTTTAAATGTATAGTAATTTTTTTACTAATCCTTACAATATGGACGTTAAAATAAATTGACTTCAAAAAGCTCTTTCGTTGTAGAATTCATATACCTAATTATCACCCTAATCTTCCTAAAAGAGTCTGAGTTTTTGTGTAATTTGTACGTAAACAATGAAATAAACATTAATAACATGGTGGATGCTATAGAAAAAGTATTGTGACGCATACGGAACAAACGTGCATATCTTTCAGAACGAATTTATATGTCACTAGCCTGCTGTTAAGTTTAACGATTGCGTGGTATTCTGATGATGTTATTTATAAGATATCTTCCACGTCGTACCAATAAAACACGAAATTGTAGGACAATGGCTTTATTGTAAAGCTTAGCTAGACATTCTACCTTAAGAAATAGGAATTGTTCGATTGGATGGGATGGGAGTATATCGAATGAAACAATGAAGTAACTGTACTCTTGGGACTTAAAAGAGAAATAGAAGATGACGCAGAGGAAATTTAGCAGTGATCTTGAGCTACTCAACGTAGAAATCAATGTCAAAGACAAACAATCATTGTTTTGTGTGCAGCGTACTTGCGTGGAAGCGAATAATTTATTGATATGCGATTAGACAACCTGTGAAAATTATTTGATACCGGCAAGTAGATTCCTGTAGATTGTTGTGTAGGAATAGAAGGCACTATGCGTTACATTGCGTTTTGGAAATTGAAATCCATTTCACAGAGTACGATAAAGGAACATGATTGTTTACCTAACAAATTATTATTATAGCCTGTTATTACAAAAGTGCTCGTATTCACTTGATTTAGTTAACATAAAATGTCAAGCCGTAGCAGTTACACTGCTTAAGCAATTAAGATATATTGGCAAAAATGGTAGTAAAACAAATAATTAACGAATGTAGCACCAAATACTTTCATATTTAGCTACAACGTTTTTAAATAAGAAACTGAATGCATTGACAAGTTTGAATTTGTTTGTGTTCATTATAAAGCTACTAAGACGCTAGAGCAAATAAATATTATTAAATGATGAGTACACAATTGTAAGACTTTATAAGAAATTTTATTGATAAAATAACGAAACATCCATTGTTAATAATGTAAATGATCTCCACGAATAGCAACAAAGGCTTGACATTTCATCGGCACTGATCGAATCAATACATCAAAAAATTGTTGTGGAACATTACCCCATTCTTCTATCGGAGCATTTTGAAGTATACGCGGTATTTCTTGCTGCAACACGTCTTCCTAAACCATCCCAAGCATGTTCGATAGGATTACCATCAATTGTTCAATTCCGTTGTTCACAATGTTGGCCCGATGTGGACGAGCTGTGTCCATTTATTAAAATAGACGTTTCACCCATAATACCTCTAATCTAAATACCTCTAATCAGTCAGGCTACCATTTTGCATCATATAGTCTGCGCTTATCCCAGTCCATACCATTACACTCGCACTCTCATATTGCGGCCTTTTTCGAGCAAATTGCGGCTGATTACGTGTTCCAGGTTCACGCCAAATTAAAATACGCCTACTATCTGGATTTTGTGCGAATCGGGGTTCGTTACAAAGCAATACTCCTACCTAGTCATCGTGATTCCAATTTCTATGTTGCTCAGACCTTATTCCTCGCGACCTTTTATGAAGAGCAGTTAGTGAAACACAAACTAGAGATCTTCGAGCATGCATGCCAATATTGTGAGCAGCGGCAAGCAGCAAAAAAAAGAAAAACGAGAAAATATTCTCATACTCATTTTTCCAAAACTTAAACTTAACATTTTTATTGCATTTTATTAACAACGATTAAAATCAAAGTATAAAATTAAAAGAAAAAAGTAATTTTAACGAGAAATAAATAAAAACTCTGCAAACATTCCGTTCATCAAAGAAACTCTCTTTTGCGCCAAGAACAGTTTTCACAATCCGAGGCATCTGCTCCACTAGTTTTTCAAGAAATATTTGGCATACTAGTCCATTTTCCTTGTAAAATGTTGCACAGGTGGCTTATGGAAGTAGGTCATTTTCGGACCCTCCTGTCCAATTCACCCAGTAACAGCTGGATGGGGTTTGCGGCAGCCATATCGTTATTTGTAAAGTGCCATTATCCTGTTCTTGATTTAAGAAATTTTTACATATCACTGCTGAGTGTTTGAGATCATTGTCCTGCATGAATGCATAATTTTCGCCGATTAGACGTCGCGATGGTATTGCATTATCTTGCAGTAGCCGCTTCAACTCTCCTGTAACGACGTAGGAAAAAGCCCCAAAGAAGCACAGAACCTATTCTTACAAAAACACGTCATGAGTGTCTGAACACTTCGGTCTTTAACTCATCAGTCCATTGCACCCTTTTCTAATTATCCACTGTCCAATTTCTGTGTTCTCACTGTAGCCGTTTTTGTTTGTTGAAAAGTGTTTTCTTTTTTGCAACATAGCCGTAAAGATTTGCAGCCTTTAATCTTCTTTTCATTGTGGTAACAGAAATTTGTCTTGCACGGTCGTGATTCATTTCGGCGACGATTTCTGGTGCTGTCAATCTCCTACCTCGCTTGCTCGGCAATTTTATACTCTCATCATCGGCTTGCGTTGATATATCAGATATCACTAACAGTTGAATTATTAACATGTATTTTTTCGGAAATTTGATGCACTGAATAACCTTCTTGATTAAAAGCAATAATTACAGAGCGCTTTCCTAAACTTGTCGATTTCCTCTCGGCATTTTAATAACTTTAATCAGGTTCACACGAAAAGATACGCTCTTAACTTAACGCCCGCACAAGCAGATTTATCTAGAAACTAGAGCATTTATCAATAGACAATAAACTTTCGGGGTGGCCTGCTCCTACCCAAGGAGTATTGTAAATTTATGACCTGCAATATTTTCCCAAAATTAATCCTATTTGTGTTGATGAGGATTATTCTGAAAATTACTATATTGGCCCATAAAATATAATAGATTTTTTAAATCATTCTCTAGTCGATATTCTTGGAAGTTTGCCTGTACAATTGGTTGTAAACTTCATAGAGGCCCTAATATAAATATGTTATTCATATATAAACATCTTTTAGTAGAGTTTACAACATTTTACTAAGTGTCCGAACTAATACGGACTGTAGTGTAAATCGATAAGACGTTCTTACCTGTGTTTCCTTGCAAATCGACTTACATACGATATTAGTACATTCTCAACGAAAAAAGGTTACCAACTTCAGAGAGGTTGAAATTTACAAGGGATCAAAACACAGTGAAATAGGGAAAAGCAGGCGATGTTAATTAGATTGTTTGAAACGAATAGTAAGTACAAAGAAACGAAAATCTCCACTACACATCACTGTAGCAGGTAAAGGAAAAGTTAGAAGAAGGTGGGAAGAAGCAGTATTAACTTTTGCGGAATCAGTTCGAAATGAGTAATTCTAAGGTAGTACTGCGTTTGATAAAGTGATTTCTATTTACGTGGTGAAATTACGGAGATTATCGCAAATAAATAATTTGAATAGCTGAGCTCTATGTAGGATTTCTATGATTTTCTGTAATGCCATCTCATACATTTCGAACTGTTTTAATTATTTATCATAGTGCATAATTGTATATTCCGCACAGTTTCAAGACTTTCTCTTAGATGTTGCGTTTTTATTAGTATTTAACTGGATATTTTATTGAATAGTAGAATACCAAACCTTTATTAACCTTTAAACTAAAAAACTCGAAGTTGGCGCCTCCGTGTTTCTCGTTTATTTCATTATTATTCCGTTCTGTATCCACTCACGCATCTCCTTTAGAGAATCAGCACTCACCCATCGATAAATTCAAATAGGATATAATTCCCTCTCGTCCAGTAAATTGTAGAGACGCCAGATCGTAAATCATAATATTATCTTCCCACTTTCTGGCAAAACTGTCATGAGATTAGGCGAGGAACCTATGCATCCATCTGTTCGTCTCCAGGAATGTCGATGTGTAACACCTTTAACGCTTACTCTCTCTTCCTAAGCTCTAATGAGACGAAAACACATACGTCGCGTACGTTTGAGTATATATCTTTTAGGTGTATGCATACTGAACGTTCTAGGAAATATCTCCAGTAATTAGGCATACCAACAGAAGAATTATGCCCTTGGATACATGTATGTTATGTGTTTGTTTTCAATGACCGTTAAAAACCAATTGAAATTTCGTCACTTTTTTATATGCGCATGTTAGTGTTTGTGTTAGCATACATATTAGTCCCGTGTGTATGTGCCTACGTATATAAGAATATTATGGTGAACCAAAGAAAAAGCACACCTTCTATATAGGTAAATACGTAGTTCATAAACTTGAACTCTAGACTGTGAGTAAACTTTCATTCTTTCAAAGCAACTTTGATTGAATATTTTTGTAGATTGCATTATTATTATAGTATTATTTTATGTAAAAAGGGAATTATGAAAGTTTAGATTAGGGTAGGATAGCAGACTCAATATACTGTAATGTTATTAAATAATGTTAACGAGATTAGCTGTCATCAGCGTTGTAGTCACTTCTTATTTACTAAGTTCACTGTGTGCACATATCGGGTATGAGAGTTTATCTGTTTGCAGGAAGCCTAATACCTAGAGAAAAGAACCAGTTATCAATATCAATTATCAGTTATCAATATCAATTAAGTGTTTCTCTTCTTGAATCATCTAAGTTTTCAGCAAAATTTAACATTGTAGTGTTTCACGTGTTTAACTGTGTCCTCGTAGAGCACAGAATATCGTAAGCAGTTGCGTCTTCCCGTAACACTACATCAAAACAGTTCGTTTCAGAAGCTAATTAAACGATTGTGTATCTTAAATCACTAAAAAAATTATCATAGGAATCAATGCAATTAAACCGTTGGCAACAGAAACTATGACAAATTATGGATTATAAGTGACTGAATGTCGACAGATTATTAAGAGATTGTCTTAAGAGTAATTATAAAAAAAAATAAAAAGTGATTTTTGAATTGGAAAGGGATATACAACCGGCGTTTATATACATAGCAGCACTAGAACAGATAAGGTTAGTGGATATTTAATTCGTTGACTTAAATTCTAAAACTATCCTCCAAAAGAAATTTTATTTGCCAAAAGAGTGTCGAAAGATTTCCGGATTTACGACCCTAAACTTTAGTAAATTTCCTTATATTATTTAAAGTTTCTTTATATTAATTAAATAAAGCAAGTATATTACAAATTTGGCGCCCAACGTTGTCAAGAACCTTCCTAATCCAAGCAATGTAGAGATAACTTTCAATCTATATTGAGTACCTTAGCCTTGTTTTCTATTTCCCGTTAGATTTCTTGCGTTTATCATCGTTTGTTTTCTTCCCTGCATTGACGACGTTATCCTATGCTTCTCTTGGCGTTTCAGGTCTTCTTTTGATTTCGACTTTCACCTCTAGTACTGTTTTTGTCTATCATCTCTCCTTCTTCGTATATATCCCCACCAATTTGGTTGTTTCTCCTCTATAAATTCAACGGTCCCTAATGTCCATATTTCTAATTCTACCTCTGTGTTATTCCTTTGATTTTGCTTAGGCGCTTCATCTCAGTGGCTTGTATTTTACTATTGAATTTGTTTGTGAAGACCCACGATTTGCTTCCGTAACCGAGAATAAGTGTATATATTGCTTTAAACAAAGTCATTTTACTTTTACTGGTTACTTGTTTCTTTAATATAAATGCTTATTTCATTTAATGGTATAATTTAGCCGATCCTCCAATTCGTTCTTTAGTACGCATCTCTTTTTTCCTCTGAAATGTTGATATTTTCAAACTTGCATTCTTTCTCCGTCGATCTTTTTTTCATTCCCTGCTGTTTTCATTGTCACATTTGATTCTTCGTATTGCTTCTTTATTGTACTTTTTTATGATTTTGTTCTATTCAGTGTTGCTTTCTCAAGATACTTTTCGCTACTAGCGATGATCATGAAATCATTAGCAAATATACATTTTGTTATGTCTATTGGTTCTAAGTGTCTATAACCTACATTCAGTTTCACTAACTTCGATTTACATTCGTTAGAAATTCGCTCAATAAATATACTAAACAATATTGTAGTATTCCTCCTTCTCTCAGACCTTCTTTGGTTTTAAAAAATTCCGAGTTTTTTACCTATAACATAGTTGATGTTTTCATATATGTTTGAATATTTATGTTAATTGTTCTTTATTGTAGAGATCTCCAAATTATCTCTAAACCTAGAAAACCAAAATAGGCTTTTGACTGTTTCAATATCACAGTAGATTCTATAATTTTTTTAATTCGTTGTTTTTACATTTTCAATTTTCAACATTCGTACTGCTCAATAGTTCTTAGAGATGTGCTGCCATCTTTTCATTATCCCTCTGTCATCTGCAATAATTTTTTTATCTAGATTAATTGCTTCTCACGCCAATGCATTAAAGGAAAAACAAGAAAACTGCAAAAATACAATTTTTCAATACCCTGTAAAATAACCTTTAGCTTTGTTGTCTATTTCCATTTTTCTATGTAACTGCCCCCATTATTTTTTGTTTTGCTCCTTCAACAATTTATTGACTTTGTTCCTTCATGTCGTGCTTACTCTTGTGTGTTTCCACGGAACAGTTACAGTTTCTAGTGCATTCGTTGAAACGCAGGATACTTTAAATCGTTTTTTCAAAACAGTAGAGTCCAGCTAAGATATTCTTTTGTTGCTCTTAAAGAGATGTCTGAAGAAAATTGTGACGCAGGATATAGAGTTACTGGCTTTTTGGAAGTTTCATTAATTAAACTTTCCTTTTACCGAAAGTAGTTATTTATGTATTTGACATAGTTGAGCAGCGTAATACCATATTTTAAAGCAAATCAATATTTTATTAACATTACCAAATCGTCGTGAATCGTATCTTAACAAGCTTGAAAGACTACGGAATTTTACGGAATGGACTTATACGAAAAGGACAGAAATTTCAAATTAATTGAACCAGAAGTGAGAAAGATACCTAGAGATTATAAAGGTGTGCCTCCCAAACGACGGAAGATATGTACAGATATTTATTTTTTAGAATAATTAACATCACGTTAAATTCAGTGAATGATAGATTTAGAAGTGATTGGAATTGACTTGCAACTAGAACTATCTACTTTTACGCATCAGACCATGGATAAAGACATTGACGTCACAACGTGATATGTTCCTAGGCTCTTAGAACACAAAACAACACAAAAAATAAAAAAGTAACAAATTTGTCTAGATGTTTTTGAAAGCTTTGATTATGTTTCTTGCGTAATATGTTATTACATTTCGCAAGATTTATACGGATTTAAATAACTATAGTAATGACTTTGTGTACTTATGTGTGGTAAATTTCTATACTGAGACGGTAACAAATACCTTTATGAAACAAAAGGGGTTCAACGATTTAACAATTTGTATTAGGCGCTGGCCAAACACTTATATTTGATATTCTTTACCGAACTTGTTAATTCTTTTTAAATTACAAAAATTACATATACTTTTCCCCATAAGCAAATTACTGTTTTAAATCTTCACGTGACATGCCATGTAGCTGGAAATATTCTGAAGAAAATATATCTTCATTCCTATGCGATATACTAAAGTGTTAAAGATATCTTCGTTACGTTCAATAGGCTGTCGTTGTGAAAGACCCTATATAATAATGTGTACATCTGCAAATGAAAAGCGTTGTTTAACAGTACCATCCGTACAGAAGAGAAACGACAAGCAAGATATGCAGAATAAAAGTAAAAATTAATTTACTCGGTCATATACCGTAAATCTTATTCAACGAGATAAGTACTATTAAGAGAGCAGAATCAAAAGCCAAGGGCAGTCTGGAAAATGTTCATCACTTATCCGCTCTGACTGAATAAATGCATTCAGACACAATGTCTTATTAAGGTGAATGTCACAATTTCACAATTAGTGTTATTAATGACCGGATTTCGATAAAGCCCACGTTGAGCTCTTGATTAGGATGAATTATGATGTTCGCATGCACTTTGCTTTTCATGTTTGCCATTTCTTTATTTGTTGGATCACTAATGTATGTTGCAGATCCAATTCATGTAGACGTTACAAGATTTAAAGCGGCACGCAGGAGTATTTGTACACAATAAGACAGCTACTGGTTTCGTCGTGTATATAATTAGTAACATAAATGAAGATGAAAAGCTTGTATTTCCAGTGGACTTCTAGTATATTTGTGATAAGAGGATTATAGGCAGATGCAGCATGAGAGAGGTTCTAAAATTCGATGAATTGGACACCCAGTATTTCTAAGATGCAATCTGCTATTGTTACACCGGCGTTGTATTTCCTAAAAAAGTTTTGATGGGTATACACGAACATTGATAGTTCGTAAATTCATAGATATGATACGAAAAATTCTTAAAAATAAACAATGATAGTAGCTGCGTAACTTTTGAATCGTAGTAATTCAAACAGGATAAATTTGAACCTAAATCGGCTCGTACTTAGCATTAAAAAGGAGAAAAAGTTACTCAGATACAGTGAATAAATTTCTTAACGTAACTACATAAAAACTGTTGTACTGGTCACACGACAGATAACCGATCTTACGCAAATTTGCAATCTTAAATGAATCTCTTGGAGCCATTGTTGCGGCGACGTTGATGCGCTAAAAATTAATACCATTTGTAAATCGGCTGCATCTGCAGTACACACGTTTCGTAGGAGTCAAGCTAACGCGTAGTGAAGGGACCGTTACACCTAAGCACAATAGATCCATTCCGAAGCAGCTTCCTCCATAAACTATCGAGATAACAATAAGTTTAGGGAACTTAATAAATTCAACGTTGTTTGCTGGAAGGTGCGCGAAAAATTTGTTGGCATTTTTAATGATGGAAAGATAAGAATTACAAGCACCTGCGCCTTTCAAAGGCGTTTTAGAAAAAAGAATAACCTAACGTTCTGCAAAGATAATATCTATATATTGGATATACCTTGCGCAAAAGGTTATTCTAGAAAGCACGTGTAAGTTTATAGTTAACTTAACTACGCAAATCTCATTAAAAAAAAAAAATTTTAGCATGTATAATTAATGCATAAAATATCACCGGTTTGATGTGTAAGACGTTTTAATGTATCGGGCATTACAGAGACATCGACATTTAGCAAATATTTCAAATTATCTCAAAAACTGAGTAAGATAGGTATCGAAAGTATTGAGAAACCTTGACATAAATTGGCGACAGGAGACCAAAAAAATAAAAGAAAATATGCAGGATGTTCTATTTAAATAGAAAGACACCTTACCCACCTGGATATAATTTAGTTATGCGGAGGTCTTTTTAGAAGTTCTGTTCCGAATTAAGAAATACAAATGAGAAAGATATTTATGTCTATAGGCAGTCAATTCTTCGAGTCAATCCAACAATAGCAACCATCTTTGAAAGCATCAACCGAACAAATTTTATGTTTTCAAGAATACTATTCTACCTTTTACATAATGCGAAGGAAGAACAATCTTTCAAATAAAGTTATCCTATGGTGAGCAGCAGAAATCAATCTGCGAAATCGGGTAGAGAGGCTTGAAATTACTGTCCTAAAAGAAATTTTATGACGGAATTTCACAAGCGAATATTTTGTCAAAAAGCATTAGAGTCTAAACTGAAGTCACGATACACGATACGACGTCGTATGATCCAAACAAGCGCGATACATTTCGCAGCGATATGTAAGTGGTAAGAGCACCTAACCTTGACAAAGATTTTTTGAATATTTTCAGTCGAAACTGATTGAAATGAATATAATTTTATAATTATCAAGAAACTTTCGATAATGGAAAGGCGTCTCAGTTATTAATACGGAGCTTATAGCACTATCTACAATTCAAATAAAATTGTTATTAATACTAACGTGGATTAGCGTCTCCAGAGTGGCGCAAATGTATGACATCCCAATCACAAGGTAAAAAGAAACAGTTCAGATGAGTTTTGAGCCTACTAGTACAAAAACAAAGGTGGGCTTAAAATAGATCCATGTGGCGCTCCTTGTTTGATTCTTAAAGGCGGAGAGGTTTCACCCCATACTGGCGCACATTGAGATATATTTGACAAAAGTTAGTCAATAAATTTAAAGAATCCCGTCGAAATTCGCATCAACCGAGTTTCGAACGTAATAATTGGTGGGACACTTGTTGACTGTGTGATACTATTAGTGACTATGAGGTTCCGCTTAGTTTTATTGATGGTCTGCTTAAGTCAGCTGTTTATAATTATGAGGCCATCATACTTCACCAAATTCACCACTTTCTCCACGAAAAGGACATACCAATGTGAGGCCTTTCTACACTCTACAGGATGTTGAGTGTAAAGGTGGAATACAATTCCGAAGGTTATCTTCTAGGAGTTCCATTGTATATTGGCTTCATAAGCGATCGACAGACGCACCAGGTCGACGTTAAAATGTGGGTGCATCGTCTTGTATCTTAGACTTCCATGCCATACCTAACCAAATACACGCTCCTTATGATTTCTGTGATCTTTAGTAGCTAAAAACCGGTAGATAAGTAATCATAAAACTCAAGTCATTCCACTGGTATGACCTCTCTATCGACGAATTTATCGCGGAACCGGCTAAAAATCATGGTCGCGACGATTTTTGGGGAGCATGGCAGGGGGAGAATAGGGTTTCAAATTTGAAGGAAGTCGCATATTTTTTCGCATTCACCTAAAATATTTAGACATTAAGAATGAGCTTAGAACGGCTTGTACAGCCGAGTCTTTTTAATTTCCTCTCTCTCTCTCTCTTGGTTGTTTTCTTCAGTAAGTATATCTCCAGCCATTAATAATTGTAACTATCGAAAAAGTGAAGTTGATAATTTCGAATTCACGACAAATCTAAATGGAAACCATCTACCCGCATAATTCCAATTATAACATCAAATTGTCCATACTTTGTATTTGTTTCCGAGAGATATTTAAAAACTAATATTGCACAAGTGTTGCTCTTTAAACCAATCAACTGTAATGATGAAAATATAGAATTATGATCTTCATCCATCATTGCGCACCTTTAAGCAACATTTTACGACAATGCTTTTCGGGTTCTTTTTTGAATCTACTATTTGTAGTGTTTATTAATGACATTTTAGCTGCTTGAGTGGAATTAGCTTGCAGAAATTCCTCAGGGCTAGACGGAAGGTAAACCGCTCAGTAACTTTTATATTAGCAGGTGATAATTGGCAAAAAAGCTGTCAATAACAAATGGCAGATCATATGTAATTGTCGGTGGGTAGGCTCGATGCAATTAGATTCAATGTGAAAAGTAGCTGTACAACCGACAATATTTAGTTAACTGGGCACGTTTGCATTACCATATTCGTCTACATCAGAGAAGCGTCCCTTGTTACCGAGCTTGTCATTTTTAGTCCCGTATGGTTTATCTCCTGATTAGTCCATCTTCTGTGGTTGACCGAGACTACCAAGTTGACGGAAACTTTAAGGAGACACATATTTTAAAGCATACATACATAAAAGTCGCCGCAGCACGTTCAGTAAATTATAATTACATATCTTTGGTACGCGGTAGATAATAGGTCGGAGTCGTTTAGGCATATTTGGTATTGTTCAGTTGTTATGAATATATATAAATGAACACCGGTTAAGACGATTGAAAACGTTCTGCATTGTGCATAAAAATAGCTTATATAGGCATATGCTATTTTTTTGCTTATTGTGAACATCGATATGGCTTTCTGAACTTGTCTATAGAGTTTGAAGTGGTATAAAATCAATCTAATACAAACATAAAAGGTGTTATCACCTTCTCTTACTAAATGGTGCTTGCTATGTACTGCAAAATTGTACTTACTATGTAAATAATGGCAAACCGAAATTTTCGAACACAATAGATATTACAAAGATGAAGGATCTTCCAGAAATATTAGCATATACACAGAATGATCGTTAAGTAGCAGACAGACACGCTACGATTTTAATTTTTTCATCTGACGACAACAAACTCAAACAAACCACGTTTAGTTACTTCCGATTACTTTTTCCCTTTTAATTTTTTTCTTTTCCATTTCCTTTTTTATCCACCTTTTCTTTTTTTCAGTTCCGGTTTGATTTTAATCGGTCTTTCTGCTTCTTCCACAGATATTCCAAGGTCATTCTTGTACAGACTTGAATGGCTCATTTTTTCAGTTATTTCTTTGATTGCTATTGTTTTCTTTAGGGATTGGAACAATATCATGTGGGCTTCTAGCAAACGATGTTCGTCTACTAGGCGTTTAAAGCTGATGAGGTACGTGGCTTGATGTAGATGGTGTACTTAACCTTGATGTAGAGGTACAGATTGAGGTCTCCAAAACCTGCAGTGATTGTTGCGGAGTTATCAACAGAAAATTGTTTTGCAAGAACTACAGCGCTGGGTTGAGGATCTACAGATGACGCCTGATATGCTGGTTTGTTTGCGGCAGAGTGCTTATAGATATCTGTGGTTGAGCTGCAGCAAAATCTGCTTTAGTAAACACATGTCTGTTGATTAGGACAACACCACATCCTTTGCTTATGGCACTGGTAGAGTAACTGCATTCTAAAATGCTTTTCCAAGAAGATGACATATCAATTGTCGAGTTACCTACCTGCCAGGATTATTTCGCAGTTTCTTGAATTGAATGGCCTCATGAGAAATACATTCAACGGTTGCAACTTGTGACTACAATACGGTAGATGGCAAACTATAACTTTTGATGGTTTCGCAAAGCTTAAGAAGTGGTCAGACTGCTGTGAAAATATCTCAGTTTGCATCCACCCTGAAGAGATAACAAGAGAACTCCGTTCCAGGAGGAGCATCATCTTTAGGTTGGACTTTTATCCGCTGCCTGGAAAATATTACGAAAGGAGGTATAAAGACGTTCCGCTGATATACTAACTGGAAATGTAGAGAGAACGCCTTCGACAGATGTAAGGGAGCCAACTTGCCGCCTACCTTTAAGGGCAGAAGATTTTTGTGATTTTGACTACACAGTTAAAAGTCCCGTTTCGTCCGCATTGTAAACAAAGGAGATACAGATAAGTTCTTTGAATGTTCTTAAAATCTTTTGTTAATTTTGTTACAACTATTTTGTCAAAGGCTTGGTCCCTTGCTGCTGAGGTCGCCTCTGGTTTTCTTACAAGAATACATCTTTCTCAGGCAATTTTTTTTTCGTGATTGAAGCTATTAGGAATGTTATTTCTATATCTCCAGCTGGTAAGCAAGGCCGGCCAAGTCGGCTAGCTTAATTCTAAAAAAAAAACCTATCTCAATGATAATTTACAATATGCTGTTGTTCTCCGTTAAGATCAGCATGGTAACGCTACAAACATCGTTTGTTGTTAATGGGGTGCTGGTTTTAATTTAGAGCACGACGCTTTAGAGTGTTTCTCGTGAAATATTTTTCTGACCACTTGCCACATTGTAATTTCTTTTCTCACAGCAACAATTTTCCGTTATGTCGCCTTTGGAGCAGAGGTATGCAGCTGGTTCCTCCTTCGCTACTTGGACATCATTACTGTGTCCGAAACCAGAATAATATGGGTTAAGACTAAATTATATTGGCAGTGCCAAAGTAAGTTTCGATTCGCTGGAACTAAATAATTCGACGCCACTACCCAAAATTATTTCCAAACAAACAATCACAGTAGCTCCGAATTTCAATATGATATCGATGGAGCGGAATAGTCGAAGCATTCGTCGCTTTCTAGCGGCACTCTACGGAGAGGACATAGCTGGTAGCCACTGTGCCCGACGTTACTTTTTACAAAATTACACGTATTTTTATCTCTGCTTTTAATCCTTTTATCTACTTATAATGTATGTTTCCAACTCTATTTGCAACTTGTCTACAATATATATACTGTATCAGGATGTTTACTTTGAATATTGGACAAACACTGCGCAGAAGAATTATGGAACAGGCTTATTAAATTTAAACTTCTTTTTTGAAGAATGAAAAAAAAGATTTTCCCATCAATTTTAAGTTTCGTCCGCTCTGGGTTTCAAGTAATGACGAAATCAACAAATTTTTTGAGTGACAACTTCAAATTTTTATTTATCTTGATCGATCATTTAATTGTCTAAAAGATACCATTAACATTTTAATATCTCACATAACACTTTCGAATGAAGGTCATTTAAACAGTAGAAAACGCAAATGTTATCATCAATAAATAATAAAGATGAATTTGAGTTATTCAAGAAATTAAATGTTCAAAACTTCATTCATCAGTTTCTTGACAATACGTAAATGTTTCAACAGATTCACTTTGTACATTGCAAAGGACGTCAGGACTAATTCGGCTCATTTAAGAACGAAGTATATCCACAAAAAGTTGCTGTTAATCATTTTACTGTGCTTTTCTGTGCGTGCTAATAATAAAATTATATCCGAACATGTTTTACCTTTTTATTAAGCACATGTTTTTGGTCGTACGTGTTCAATGATTTATTTCTCTAAACCTACATAATTATCAGTATCACTTTCACATACACTATTTGATAGCAAATTGTGGTACATTCAAGCATTATAAATTATGTCGATGGTTATCGACAAAGTTCCAAAAAGAGAATATTCAAGTGAAGTAAGCTACAGCTCACTAAACGTCGACATATAATCGCCCAAATTCAGTGCTGCAGTAATATATGGACTACACGATTTAAAACAATGGCATAATTGTTTTGTTTTCGTTGTGATAACGATTTTAGCCGCCCACTATGTTATAATACGTCCAGTATTTTCTAAGTTATTGTGGATAATAAAATCCGTACGTTACACAATCATGATTTCAACATTATTTGAGATATTATCTTCTATTTCTGCTGATAATGTGTTACAAGTTATTATTAAGATAGGTTCTCCTCGATATTTGGAAATACGTAGACACAAAACTTTTAGGAAATAGAAATGTGTACATATAGGCTAGCAGAAGAGTTGTTACCACTTTCTAGTATAATTGGACGTTAATTACGTAAACGTTTTTATCGCGGGGAAACACCCCAGAAGGACATTTTTCACAAAATTTAATTAACAAGATTATTGTCGCAGTTGTTAATTATATTGAAATGAGATTTTTATACTAATTTTAAAAATGACGACCATAATCTTTTCCACTATTCAACGATATTAAACGCTGTTCACTGGTTTAATATATAATAGACCGTAAAGAGATTTGTGTTACAGTGCTTATTCTAGGTGCTTTAAGAAAGCTGGCCTATTCTACTCGTAGAATAATTTATTCAAAATTTTTAATTAGATAATAATGTAAATCTAAGGTGTTGACTAATATCTAAGAATTTTTACATGTTACTTTTCTCTTTCGTGAATGCCAGTGTTGTTTACCTTATAATGTTTGTATATTCTAGTAACTTGTGTATATATTGACAGTTTTAGCGTTGAGATCTTGCATTTTAAAGTCTACTACTAATTATGCGTGTTTAGTAGGTGTTAATTCTGCAATTTACCAAATTATTTACTTTCACACGACGATGTAGTAAGCATAAAAGGTAGAAGATAGAATGTTTAAATACAAATATCAACACTAACGAAACGTTATATAGATTTCATTCGGTTTATGTTATTGAACTTCTCCGGGCTCACGTAAGCATTTGTTGAAAGCTTAGTTAGATTAGTAACGAAGAGAGTTCGTCGATAGAATCTTCGATTAGCAGAAGGAAAAGTTCCATTTCGGTAAGATGCAATGTGCGGATATATCCGAAGAAAAGTCGTACACTGTCATCCAACAGTCGGTCTCGTTATTTTAAATAACCGTGCATTCCTCTCCCTGTTTTGCATTCCGCGCAGATAACGATGCATACGGCAAATGTAGGTACGGAAAATAATCCTTAAAACTAGATCAGATTCACGTAAACGTGCACCGTAGAGCGGTCGTTTTTGAAGACGGTTAAACTAGCAGACCAACAAATACAGTCACTTAGAGCGCTTATGATGCATGTTAACCTTTGTAAAGTGCCGTTTTTGGGCGAAAGACATCGCCGACAACGGACAGGCCGACCCAACTGTGTAGATAGTCCGTGTAAATTCTAACGACTGTTTCACTCACATAATGGTGTGTTTCCATTTAAGGGTATATTGTGGTTATAGGGCCTTCATGAGCGAAGTAACTCATGAATTCATGATGTTTTCACGAAACTTATGTAATTACGTGAGAAAGCTCTCGCTGTTGCCATGTAATATACCATGCTCTATTTCATGTTCTTCCTGCTGCTTTCTATTCTTTGTATTTCTTGTTAAATACCGATTCAAAATAATTACCTAATGAAGTTACACGGGAGGTTAAATTAGTTATTTCTAATGAGGAAAAGACAAATTCAACAAAATATTAATTGAACCAACCAAATGGGATGTTTACATATGGATAAATAAATATTTGTTTTCTTCAAACAAATAACTTTGTTACAATCAGATATCTGAATGAAACGATTTGTTTCAACAAAATCACTTTACAAATGAGTGTAAAAGTAACGGTGGTGTAAAATTGGTGTATTAGAGTAACAACTGAGTTACTTTAAAAATTGGATTAAACGTGGTTGTTTTTCAATCAATTAACCGTTTGTTGTTTTCGTGTTTGTAGTAAACGTGAATTGCTTGATTATATTAATTTCATTAATTTTATATTAATTTATTAATTTACTTATTTAATAAGTAAAAATAGGTGAAGGTTCTTAAATTAAAAACTTTAGTAGAGTGTAATACTACTCCAGAATTTTCATTTTTTAGTGCAGCAGATTACAGAATTCTTGTTCAGTCAGAATTCTTGTGTGTCGTGTTAAGGCTGCATGCACCTGCTAGATATTCAGTCTGTAATCTAAGGTCCACTTTACTAAGCGATAGCACTATTTTTCTTGTCTTAGACGAGCCTGATATGAATGCCTTCACCCTTTTTTTTGTCCTGGAACACTTTCTCAGTACGAAGTCTTTTGATTATCCTCTCTCTATTAATTAGTTGTTTTGTGTGGCTCTCTTTATTAAGACCGATTAGGAACGATGAAGGGCATATTCGCTGTATCTTTGATCAGCTTGTCTACCTTTTCATTATCTTCGATCCCTTGATGGATGGGAACTCACCGCAAAGTAATGTTTTGTATCACAATTGCCTTAAATTGTGTATGTATTCATAAATCAGACCAGATTCATAGCGTTTAGAATTGTTTGACTGTCGCTGAATATAGCTTTGTATTCATGTCTTGAAGTTCTTTCAGACGCGCAAGTTCAAAACAAAGATCTCTATTTGAAACATGCCGGTGTAGGGTCCTGTGAGCATTTTAAGGTGGATGTTAGCTCCACTAATGGTTATACTTGTTCCAAAACCTACTACTCTTGCTTTGGAAGGTTCTCGGATGCCCTTTAAGATCTTTGGGCTATAGCCCCTTAATTCTACAAGGGATGATGACACTCAATATAGCTGGTTTAGGTTGCTAAACTAATTTTTTTAATGTTTGCTTGATTTTCGTTGACCGAGTTTCATCGCACAGCCAAATGAACAAATGAGCTAAGTTAACTTAGCACATACATAAATAGTCATTTGCTTTGGAAGGTTCTCGAATGCCTTTTAAGATCTTTGGGCTATAGCCCCTTCATTCTACAAGGGATGATGACACTCAATACAGCTGGTTCAGGTTGCTAAGCTAATTTTTTTAATGTTTGCTTGATTTTCGTTGACCGAGTTTCATCACATAGCCAAATGAACAAATGAGCTAAGTTAACTTAGCACATACATAAATAGTCATTTGCTTTGGAAGGTTCTCGGATGCCTTTTAAGATCTTTGGGCTACAGCCCCTTCATTCTACAAAGGATGAGGACACTCAATATAGCTTGCTCAGGTTGTTATACTAATTTTTTTAATGTTTGCTTGATTTAAATGGTTTTCGTTGACCGAGTTTCATCACATAGCCAAATGGACAAATGAGCTAAGTCAACTTAGCACATACATAAATAGTCATTTGCTTTGGAAGGTTCTCAGATGCCCTTTAAGATCTTTGGGCTACAGCCCCTTCATTCTACAAAGGATGGCACTCAATATAGCTTGTTCAGGTTGCTAAGCTAATTTTTTAATGTTTGCTTGATTTAAATGGTTTTCGTTGACCAAGTTTCATCACATAGCCAAATGAACAAATGAGCTAAGTTAACTTAGCACATACATAAATAGTCATTTGCTTTGGAAGGTTCTCGGATGCCCTTTAAGATCTTTGGGCTACAGCCCCTTCATTCTACAAAGGATGAGGACACTCAATATAGCTTGCTCCGGTTGTTAAACTAATTTTTTTAATGTTTGCTTGATTTAAATGGTTTTCGTTGACCGAGTTTCATCATATAGCCAAATGGACAAATAAGCTAAGTTAACTTAGCACATACATGAATAGTCATTTGCTTGAAATAAAGACCTCTAACAAAACATACTTTGTTGTTCTGACAAATCCTTTTTCTCTGGGTACATTCAACATTTAACAAACAGGAGACGATAAGATGATTCACAGAGAACAAAAAAAACAAAACAATCAAACAAAGTGAGCAACCTGAAGTATTTAAGAGTGTTAAAGGAATTAGTTGTCCTGTGGCAGTAAAAAATATAAAAGATGGGAGGAAACTTGGAACTGTAAACTGGAGAAGCAGAAAAAGCAGTTACTAGTTGTCTACCATATATTGATTATTATGTGTCATCTGCTGCCTGTCGCTATTCAAATGATTTGTTAATGGTTTCTGTGATCACCGTCTATCATATTCCATCTACTATTCAGCTGTTATTTATCAACCTCTGCTTGTCATCAGTGGGCTGTTAGCTATAGACTGGCAATTGTCATTTGCCGTTTGCCATCTGATATGGCATGTGTCATTTGCTACCTGTCGTTGGTCATCTGATATTTATCGTTTGCCACTTATCATCTGTCTGTCATTTGCTCCCTCATTTGTCATTCTTTTTTCAGCAAAAGCAATTTCAATAACCCTAGCATCAGAATGTGTCATGTGCTGGTTCCACATCGATGTTAAGCATTAATGTTGCGAAGTAAATTTGTAAAAAAATTGTCAAAGAATAACTACTAGTATTTCTAATACTCCATTAGCATAAATAATTTTTTATGTTACTATAACACTTAGACCAGTCACAATGTTCTAATATGAAAGATTTACTATGGCAAATACTGTTTAAGGTACATATAAATATAAAGTAAACGTGCATAAGTCGGTATTTTCTGAGAGTATTTTTAGATGATTTAGAATTTTACAGTAAGTGATTTATATACGTAGTTACATCATAAATGTACGGTAAAATATTACTTATTAACGATATAGTACAGAACCTCATGGCAGAATTTTCTTATTTCATCAGTTCTATTAATATTACAGATCCTCTTCTTAGGAGAGAAAAAAAAAACGATATGAATAACGTTCTAGATTTAGAATTTTTGTTTGCAGATGGCGTAAGCATCATAAGCACTTCGTTAGTAACAACAATCTTTTGAGAAATCGCATATTTAAAAAGAAAAGTATTCAAGGTTCGAAAATAAATGATATTCGAACTAAAATATTCTCAATTGCTTGTATTTCTATTTGAAAATAAGTAGTCTTTCTATACCATATATAGAACTTTTCTCCTCGTCGATAAATTAAAAAATAAATTAAGGTTATAATAATTCACTTAAAGCACAGTCCGTTTAATTCTTCCTGGCAGGTGGGGGAAATATCAAGGTTCACTATTGTTCTAACAGACTTCCTGTCTCTGTTTAGTAGGTCCGCTGTGTCCAATCAGAAGTTGCTTGGCCTGTGTCTGACCTGGAACGACCTTCCACCATGAGATATCTTATCTTTCCATTGTTGACGAGCCTGCTCGGGCTAATTCGTCTACCTTTACGTTCTCTCGATGAGCTTCATGTTCTGCTATCAAGGGCAGGACCTATTGAGTGCATTCATGTAGTTCCACACCATTTTCGAATTCGTCTGTGTGGAATCTAGCGCTTTTATTTCTGTTTGACTGTCTAAATAGATAGCAACAGATCGGTTAATTGCTTTCCAACTAATTCTTCAATACACCCTAGCGTTGCTACTATTTCAGCTTGAAATACTATAGCGCTTTGGATTAAACTCAGTGTTTTAGTTATTGTAGGACTATTCCCATAAATTCCGACTCCGATCGCATTCTCTGTGTTTGAGCCGTCTGTGTACCAGATAGATTCGTCCATTGGGAATGGTAGTTATTGGCCGTTCCGAGTCCTTTTAACAATTTCTGATCACCTTGCCCCTTTTTTTTTAATTATACAAGGTTGCTAATTCATTAGTCTGTAGTTTGTTAGCTTGGTCTTTCTCTGAATGTGTCTAGTTTCAGGACGACTTCCAGAGCAGCTATTAGCGTAGTTCTCATGCTTTTTCACACAACTCTACATCTACCTAAGGCAACAGTACTTTTCTTTATTGATTTATTGATGGTTTTGTGATGTAAGAGTTTCATGTATGTTTTTGGGCAAACCATACTCCGAAGTATTTCGCTTTTTCGGCCAATGGAATGTTCACTCCTCCTAGCACAACTGGCCTTACGCCTCGAATTGTATGCTTTTTTGTAAATACGATAACTTAGGCTTTTTTTACCATTGACTGAAGGTCGTTCTTGTTAACACCAGTTATCTGCCGTGTCAAGCCATTTCGCATTTGTTCCGATACCACCCCAACCAGTTTACTTCCTACTGCTATAGCTTGATCGTCAGCATATCCTAGGCAAAGATATATCATCTTTGAATACCTTTATTATTAGTGCGCCTACACAAGATACACGTAGAAGAGCTGATAATACAATCCTGATCTCTTAGAGACGCCACTGTTTTGCCTTCGTCCAGGGTGACCTTTAACCAAGAGCCGTGAAGGGGTTCCCTTTTTTCTGACGACGTTTACAAATCGTACTTATCCCTTGCCTTGTTAAACAGCCTTATTACTTCGGCTCTTAGTTTGGCAAGACTATGGCTCCATCACGCTGCTTTATTGCCCTTTAACCGGGCTGTTCTCTCTGGACAGTTTTGATAGTCTTTATAGCTTCGCTTATCTGTTCTACTGATAGGTTTCAGGCTTCTATATTTCCCACGGGAGTCGTAACTCCCGCGGGAGACTCTCTTGAAGACTACTTGTATCCCAAACAGTTTATCTCCCTGGGATTCCTGTGATTTCCAGAAGGGTTGTTTTTCGGTCAAACCGAATTTGTTTATTTTGCCCTGATAGAACCGCAGTTTCTGTAATAAGGCTACATCTAGGTCTTCTTAACTAAATCTTCTGTTAGTGTTGCAAATACGGATTTTGCATGTTGCAGCCTTACTTGCAAGAACCTTAAATTTTTCCTCATTCGGCCGAAGAGGAGGAATCGTGGGTCTCCCGCCCTCCCTTCAAGACGTCGTCCACTTACGTGGATATCACCTTCTGCTGACTGAATGGCATTTTGAGAAGACTCACTTTCGGAAGGCCAGTCACTCTCGGAAGGGTTTTTTCCTCCGATGCTATTGTTTTGCTCGCTCCGGAGGATTTTAAGGTCTCTGATCTTTCTTATTCTTCCTTACCAGAGTCAGCTGGTTTCCTTCCTTGGCTCGGACTCTCAATCTTCCCAGACCAAGTTAGGGGCACATATCTAGCTTTTCAACCTCTTCTTTTGACTCCATGTCAATAGAAAGGATCCACAGAGTACCTCCCTTCGTTAGGATTTATTCCCAACCTCTCAAACTCTCTCTCTCAAACTCAACCTGAGTCTCTTGAGGATCCTCTCTGCTCCCAACTTTTGTCTCTATTCGTCCGGAATGAAAACGATACACGGTTTTCTCCCATCTCAGCCCTAAAATCTGGTTTGGTGTTAACCTTGGTGTTTTTGTTTTTTTATGTTTATGTTTGTCTTCCATGTTGTTCCCACTAGACTGCCACTAGGTGACGATCCGCCTTGTCAGAGCTCCGCATGACCAGGTAAAACTAATTTTCAAGAGAGTGTCGCCCGGTGCTCCTAGAGGGAGGCTCGCAACCGCAAATTAACCACAGGGAACTTTCATCCCTCGGCACCTTGCGTTGCACCTTGGATTTGAGTCTTTGGTGTCCCCCTTAGACTGACTCATTACCTTCAACCTGTCCGGCATGGGATCCCTATCAGTAGCATTGCCACCGTTGGTATATCTCTCCGGTTTATTATAGTACTCAAACTCTAAACATGGTGAAATAGAAAGTTTTTATTAAATAAAAATAAGTAAAACATAAACGTAAAAACAATTCTATCAAAAGAAACGTTACTCTGCAAAAAATACTGATAGGATTTTAGCTTTAATATATATATATAAGTATTCGGTCAATTTCTGGAAAAACATCTAATAATTCATCATTAATATCTCTCTCGTCTTGATCCATAAAATTGTATATTGTAGTGTTAAATGTTTGAGGCATTGCCTTACTTGGCACAAACTTATGACAACTCATGTCACTTATGATGATGTCGATTTTAATTCATAACAGTTCTTCTAAAAGGGGCACATTTATGTTATTCCCTAATTTTCTTTTGATTATGTTTCATCGTCATAAATTTATATACACACTATATGAAAATGATGTAGGATATTATGTTCAGTCACAACATGACTGTACATAATCGTAACATGACAAGTAATATGACATATTACTTGTATACGGTGCTCTTGCGAACAATTAAAATCTTCCTTACAAGAAAGAATTTGTGTTAAAATAATTTGGGCTTGATTATCGATAATTCATTGAGATCTATAGATTAAACAAATACTTATATTAGGAATACTTAGTTGCTTAGATAGGCTCAAATCGTCAACAGAAAAGATGTCTTAATTTAAGGAAAGCAGCTGTGCTAAACATGTGTGTTCTCGTCGTTTAACTGTTGTTCACCCACATATCATACCGCATCTAATATCGCTATCGCATAAACGCCTCAAAAAATTCAAAATTCACATTTTAGTGTGGCATCAGCAATTTCTGTAGAATTTCGCACAAATTGGTTGACGTAACAATAATAATAATAATCATAATAATCATAATAATAATCACAATAATCATAATAATAATTTTTTTGAGGTGAAATACATTTACGCATGTTATGTTGGACCTCCTCACAAGAGAACTACCAACTAACACACCCCCTCTTCATCTTCTCGACACCAGTCCGGAACCGTTTATCATATTACCTCAGACTGGGTCTATGTGGTTGGCAGTAAGAGGGCCATTCTCCGTTGATGTTCAAAATTACTATTCCCTCTCCATGTTGCGATCCAGATCGCTTTTCTTAGTGCGCAGGACACGGTGCACGTACCGCGACAAACTTGTCCAGCAGTGTGAAGAAAGTGTTGTAGGCATCGTCTATGACGTTCGGGCAGTATAGGCATACTCCAGTGTCTACCTTACCTACGCGATATAGATGCGACATGAAATAGCAATTAGCGGTCAGAAACTGTGTAAAGTAGTAGTCTACCTTCTCCAGCGCCCCCTTCCATCCGTCTCCCAAAGTCGTTGCCAAGCCATCAGGGTGACTTCCCTTTTGCTGGCAGCTCGCACTTCTTCCAAGGCACATTTCTCCGTGTATATACGTTTCCTTTCTTGAGGCAATAGCGCCACCGGGACTTCCCCCGCCACCACCAAGACCACCGATTCTGATACAGTGCGGTAGGCCGATGGCACTCAGCATAGCCCTCCTACGGTACAGCTCTTTGTTCACTGTGTTCGCCCACACTTCGGAACCGTACAGCAAAACTGACTGAACTACCGAAATCAGTAATATCCGCTTGTTTTGTCGAGGACCGCCGACGCTGGCCATCAGTCTGCTTAAATCCGCAACCATTTTCGCCACTTTATCGGCGGTGTGCCGTATCTTCTGCCAAAAGGTCATTTTAGCGTCCTCCATTATACCCAGGTACCTTACTGCTGGGCTTGAGGTAATTTCCACATCTCCCACGCGCAGGCGTACGATATTGACTATCCGCTTCTTGGAGAGGATGACGATCTCCGTCTTGTTGAGGGCTAGGCTCAAACCGTGCGTCTCTATCCAATAATTCACCCTCCTCATGGATTGGTTGAACTTGAGCCAACCAAACACACTTCCTCGGGCATTTCCTGACTCAAGAGTCCGTCGTACAGAATGTTCTAAAGATCCGGTCCTAGGATAGATCCCTGGGCGGCTCCAGGCGTTACAAGAACCCTGCTTCGTATGGTAAGTGGTCGCACGGTTCCCCAAGTAATCGTCGATCAGCCGTGGGAGATACGACGGCACTCCGAACCCCGTACTGAATCCGTACTGATGGGTTGACAAGTCTCCAGCGTCTTTCACCACCGCATGCAGTCTGATCCGGATAAGCTTCTCCAATATCTTACCCGGCGTGTCCAACATGTATAACGGGCGGTACGTGGAAGGATTGTCCGGGTCTCTCTGCTTCTTGGTGATTAACACCAGTATGGCAATCTTCCAGCGAGATGAAAAAACTCCCGCAGCCAGGCACTCGTTGCACATGTCCAACTGCTTATGCTGATGTACCAACTCCAGGATCTCGTTTGTGATATTGTCTGGTCCTGGTGCCTTTCTGCGAGCAAGAGACTCCATTACGATACTCATCTCTTCCTCGTTAAATGGGAGAAAGTTGCCTAGCTGTCCCAAGTCTCCCTCCGGCCTCGCAGGATGAGACAAGAGCGCCGACACAACGCGTTGCATCCTGTGTAGCTCCAGGATGGCTGGTTGTCTCATCGCCCGAGTCGACGTGTGACAAGCTTGTATCCGAGCCAAGGATCAGAGCCTACGTCCGAGAATATCTCCCCACAGTGACGCGTCTTGCTCTCGTTGATTGCGCGTCGTACGCCTTTCTTAACTTCCCGATGCTTCGCAGACCCTACGTTAGCCTCCTCTCGGTTCCCGATCCTTCGCGCAATTCTTTGTAGTCGAAGGCATTGCTTGCGCAGTTTAGCTATCTCCATTGTCCATCAGTAAGCTGCCCGTCTACGGTGGCAGGGGTTTCGGCTAGGCATAGCGGTCTCGCGGGCCGACGCAATACTCATCATTGTCGACTCGATAAGACGCTCCGCTCGCTGCTTCGCCCTCATCTCTGATCTCGTAGTAAGTCGGCCCTCAGTGCGCAGCTCCCCATAAAAGCGATCCACATTGAGCTTTCTGAGGTTCCAGCCACCAGTTTTCGGTGAAGACAAGCAGCGGGCCTCGGATAGACCGTTAACAGTAAAGGTTATGACCTGGTGATCGCTACCCATATATTCTTCAAACACCGTCCAGCCTCCGATTCTCGCTGCCAGTGCTTTGGATGCGAAGGAGACGTCCGGTATGGTCTCGGTATAGCCAGGACGGCGGAAGGTTGTTGCGCTGCCCTCGTTAAGGACGATAAGTCCGGTCCTGGCCGTCATTTCCAGGATACATTTCCCCCGGGAGTCCGGTTACGGCATACCCCATTCTATCGCCTTGGCGTTGAAATCTCCTTCAACGATGATATCTCCCGGAGTGTTAATGATGGCATCCTCTAGGGCATCGACCTTGTTGCGAAACTGCTGAATAGGCTCATTGGTCGTGAGGTGAGCACAGCTGAAAAAAGTTACCGCTTCGGTCTAACCCAAACGAAGCCTTCCTGTGTGTCTTTCTACTCGGCGGTTTCCTAGGCTGGATACCCATATTGCAGAGGTGTTCAGCGGATCAGCGAGTTCAGCGAGAACTAAGTGAGCTGATGCGGTCTCGGTACTGCTTGCTGAAGACCACCATATCCGCCCTAGATTCATAGACTAGCTGATAGAGGAGTTCGTTAGCTAATCTGCTCCTGCTAATATTGTTAATTGGCCTGGATCGTTCTGGTCATTTAAGTTCTTTTTAGCTTTCTCTAGCGCAGCCAGATACACCGTACACTCGTGCCAAGCACGTGTTGCAAGTTGTCCCGAGGTAGCCCAGCCTCGGCACACATCTGGTATTCGCCAACCGCTGAACATCCTTTCGCCTTGTGTTCGGCACTTTCGCACTTGTAACAAGGCCCACTTTTGTCGGTCTCCTTGCACGAGCTCGCAAAATGCCCGTACCTCAGGCACCTATAGCACCGTTGGGCCTCTGCTCTCTTGCGAACTCTGCTGCAGACTCATTCAACCTTTATTCGGGTCGCCTTTAACAACTTTCGCCAGCCGATCGCTTACTTGGATGATCGTTAGCTATAGGCCTCGGTTGTTTTTCTTAATCAGGGTCACCTTGACCTCCGCGTTGGAGACACCTAGATGCCTTATGATGCCTTCCTGTTCCAGATCCAGCATCTCCAGCATCACCCTTGGATCCAAGTTGCAAACGGTACGCATTTCGCCATGAGCTATCCTAACCTTTTCCCCGAAACCTGCTTCGTTCTTCAAATTTCTCCCGAATTCCAGTAGTACGCCGCCTGATCTTGTCTGGCGAACGGTTCTAATCTCGGTCTCGGTCTCTTCTGGTTTTTTTCCTCTAACTTTACCTAACACCTGTGCATATGTTATACCTTCCGCCGATTTAATAAGCAAGGGTTTAGAACGGAATCTGGACGGCCTACCTTCCTTCTTGGTTTTTCCGGGATTTCCCTGTGCCTTAGGTGCCCCCGTTTTCTGGCCCTCTTTCACGTTCCGAACTTCCTTCTTCTTCACCTCGGTATTTTCTTCCTTCTCCGGCGCTTTTTGTTTCCCTACTTTGTTCCGGTGTTTCGCTCTCTTAACTCACTCCCCCCATTAACTCCCGTCTTAAAGTCAGCGCTGATGATGCGTCAACGTTCTATCGCTTTCTTCATCATTTCGATGCTATTGCGGAAGTTGTTTAGCTCCAGCTCCTCCTTTCTTATTCGGGCGTTATCTTTCTGAATAGGGAAAAAGCTACTACTAATTCCTTCTTCTAAACGCTGATCAGCAGCAAGACTCATATCGCATTCGAAACACAATACAACTAGTTACGATTTAATCGCAACGAAACACTTATACTCGCGTTTAAAACCGTTGAAAAATGTATCTTAAATCGCGTGATACATTTGGCGTGAATGATTGATGTCACTGTCAGTGTCACTAATAATACTACACTAATAATAGTTTTATTATTATTATATTAGTTATTGTAATATACAAAATTGTAATACACAAAAAATACGTACAATACTAAATGGTATTTGAATACAAAATAAAAAAATAAAAGTTCCGCACTGGATAAATTCCATCAATCTTGAACGATAGGAATTTGAGAAATCTCCATTGAATCTTCTCAATTTGGAGTTGTAAATAGATATGGTGAGGTGACCGAACAGGTGAAGCATATTCCAGTTTACTTACAACACAGGTATAAAATAAAGTTTGGAAAGGTTGAAATGTTCTCAAAGTATTTGCAGGTGCGCATTACGAAGCCTAAAACTTTCGATGCGGAAATACAAAGATGATTGATATGCGTCCCAAAGCGACTATCGAAAATAACTTCAAGATCGCAAAATTCATTAACTCTCGAAAGTGTTAATGGAGTAAGTAGAAGGAATTGAATTAAACTTCCTTGTAAATGACATGTAACATTACTTGTTCACATTGATCAGAAGCTTTGAGGAGGCAAACCAATCGGTGATAGTGCTAAGGTCACGCTGTAGCTCAATAACGTCATCCCGGGTCTTAATAGACATAAATATTTTTAAGTCATCTGCGTAAGCTAGAACAGGACAAGATACAGAAGCAAGTAAATCATTAACGTAGAGATTGAATAATAAAGGATCCAAATTGGAACCCTGTGGAGCACCTGAAGACGGACTAAATTCGAAAGATTTGAATCCATTAAAAAAAAACATAATTGCTTCTGTTGGTCAAATAGGAATTTTCAAGTATTTCTGAAGTAGAATATTGCGATCTAATGTATCGAATGCTTTACTGAGGTCTGTGTATATCACATCAATTTGTCCATGCGCGTCAAGATGCTGGCTAATAAAAATTCGTAACTGTTGATCTTTCTCGCACGAAATCAAGTTGGTGAGGTGAAACGTAGGACTTTGAGTGATAATATATGGCGAAAAATAAGACAGTTTCATAGTCCTTGACAAAATTAGACAAGATCGAGATTGGTCTATAATTATTCACTACGTTCTTCCCTCCTTTCTTAAAAATTGGGATTAGTCCGGCTCGCTTCCAAAATGAGGGGAAAGTACAGGTTCAAATGGAGCAGTTTTAATTAACAACAGTTCAGCAAGAATAAGGCAGGCACTACGTACAAGGTAATTGGGAATTAGGTCATCACCAGCATTGCGATTATGAGAAAATGAAGACATAATGTTAATGAGGTCTGTTATAGAAACAGCAGATAATGTAAGAGGAACATAATTGGTATGTATGTCCTTATATACCACAAGGGAGGTGAGAGGCACTGAATTTATGAGCGAAGGCGTTGACAATGTCCTCGGGAAATTCCAGGTCTGAATCATTATAAACTAGTGCTTTTGAAATTCTAGTTTCTAAATTTAAAAATTGCCTTAGGATCGTTAATGACCGTTGTTTCTACAGGATCAAGGCATTGTGTCTAAGCCAAAGAAATTTCATCCTTACAAATTTTTCGGATTCGTTTAAAATCGTTCAGACAGCATAGATTTCCATCGACGTCTATAATTCTCCTTTAATTTCAGATTAGGAATAGTATTACTAGTGAACCAAGATAGATAATTGGATTGAACATTTTTTGAAGCATATTTTGGCACGCAAGAATCAAATGCAGTATTGAATGTATTATAAAACAATTGAACAGCGAGATTAACATCATGCATTAAACCCAAGGAATGCGCTTTAGCTACATATAGCTCAATTGAAGCATCAAGTTAATTTGATAAAGTTACAACATAATATATTCATGGAAACAACTGCAATAAAATGCTTTCCTTAGAAAATCCATTTAGAGCGGTCCACAAATTCTCTCAAACCATACAAATCTTTATTACAAAATATCAAAATGAATTTTTAATACGTTTTTTTGTTTTATTGTCGATACTCATCACGGCCTTTGTACGTTTGAGTACAGAGTGCTTTTGTTTTTATATAAAAAAAAATCCAGACATCAAATGAACGCACTGCATTGACCAACAAGTATTTGAAACAATTGACAATTTTTAATGTCATTTTTAAAATACGTGTTTGTTTTATATACAAGTTTAATTATTTTAATGTTTGCACGATAATTTTCCAAAATTTTGTACGTTATTAGTATTAAATTATGGCTAGTCTACTATATAACTTTAATGTTGTAAGTAATGTAAATATTTATAATGTACATGCACACTAACTTTAATGTTTTTTTACTTTTGTCGAAGTCACTAGTTTAATTACTTTTTATATTTACTCGGCCAATTACGCCGTCCATATTTCTTAACAGTTTGATGAAGAGGCAGTCTGTGCATCTCAAAACGTATAACGAACCATAGAGAACCTTAATTCTAATCAACGTTGGATATGAAATATCCCATTTCCATTGTACTTTCAGTACAATCGACAGAAAAATCCCATGGAATCAACACTTTAAAAGTTTGGGTCGTTCTCCTAACGGAATGTTTATGTAATTTCGTTGCCAAAAGGGGTCAACTTACGGAATACGTTGGTAAGTCGATTTCAGAAGTAAATATACTTAGGGAAGAAGATTAATCATCGATAGATATTGAAGCACATAGGGTACTAAGAAGCGGGTATTAAAATGTAAACGAAATCCGCATCGCATAGTTAGCATGGGTGTGCAACGAGCAGGTCTAGATAGTCGTAGAATGGCATGCAGTTCAGACAACATACCCCAGGTAAACCGGAGGTGACAAAGAACGCTGGTTGTTGCTTGAAGATGGTGGGGCGTCTGCAAGAAGTCGAGTTGAACGGCAGTAAGCGAATACGTTAGACAAGGATATCGAATCCATGCAGTTGAGGAGTACCGCGAATGATCGGTCCATAGCTAGTCAAGTGCTTGCTGGCATTGCGGCTTGTGTTGTGCTAAAGACAGGCACAAACCGCTGGTGTCATGGTCTCACCATATAAGACCGACAACATGCGACAGAAATAATAAACATGAATATTTAACCCGCTTCTTTCGTATAAGTCACTTTGTGCTGATATAAACCTATTTAGTGTACATATTAAACCAAGTGAATCTGTAATAAAGGGACCTTATTTGTAAACTGTATAGTTTATTATTGTTAAGTGTGTGCCTTCATAATTCTGGGTAATTTGAATTCTAGTTAATTCATATTACCTAACCGTTCTTGCATCTATTACACTTTATCGGCACAACAGCAACAATTAAAACAAAACTTTCCTTCTTGTGCTCACGGGCTACCCGCTACTGCCAACACAACAACCGGTCTTTTCAGGTGAGACAATGTTTTGTTTTTCTTGTCATATCTCAATTTGCGATTATATACTTCCTGATTGTTTTTCAATAGCCAGGGCCTTCATGCTTTGATATTAACAATTTTTTATATGCTTCTTGATCAGCGTGACCCGGTTAAAGGGGGGAGTGATTCTAAAATAATTATCAAAAATATAGTGCGTACAATATTTTAAATTGTATGAAGATAACTTAACCATTTTACTTTACTTTTACCTCTGTATGTCCTAAGTAAGTTTGAAATAATTTTTGTTTTTATATAATCTCTCGTAAGTTTTTCCACTGTTAAACTTGCTTTTGTCTTGCTATTATGCGACAGGCATGGATTGCATTGGAATAAAGTTTATGAAAAGAGGAAAGCAACTTAAAGGAAGGTATCCAAAAATTGGAAACAAAACCTATGAGAAACGAAAAATTGAGTACATGGATTAACCTAACTATTTCTTAATCCTTATAACCAGCGACTAACTGGTATACGCATATACTAAGTAATGAAGTCCAATGTTCACCCATCAATAGTGGAAAGAAAGGATTATCTGTGCGTTTGAACCTTTCGTTAGTAACCTACAAACAATTGATATCACATGGTATTAATTCATCCTCACTTGTTTTTTCTTTAATTTTTTGCTCATAGATAGAATTTAATCATGTGAATATTTCCTTATTACCTCAGTAGTATGAGAGAAGATAATGTTAAAACAAAAGAACACAAATAAGTAGTAACGTCAAAAATACATCCAGGCGCCAGTCCAGAATACCTTTGAATGTTGCTTTATGTTTTACTTTGCGATAATAACCTACAAAATAAATTCAGTTTTCCTTACATTTTAACGTGTGAAGTATATGTACGTGTACCTATGTAGCGCAGATTATGCTCTCGGATTATGAGCATATGCACGTCGACCGCCGAAAAGTGGCCAACTCGAAATGCGTTCTTCCGAAGAAAGGTTCTATTTATAGTTATCTAATAGTCTTGGCAAAACATGAAAAGCATCTACACATATAATATATACAATTCGAAATAAACGTTTAATAACAGATGGATGTTTGTAAGGGAGAAAAGTAGGCAAAGGAACTAGTAAAAATGTGATAGACAAACGAAAATATCCTAAATATACAAATCAATTATTTATATCGAATGAAGTTACAAATTATCTCTTCAACGCGTTTGGAGCGCGTGATGTACCAACTCTGTTTAGATAACAATATCTAACCACGTCTAAGCACGTCATGCGATAATAGATACCGCTGGGCATATTAGATTCCACCATATGGTAAGTTCGGCAACAAAAATAGAGGATTTTTAATTCGTACAATTTGTGGTTTTCTAAACTATCCTAGAATTTTTGTCTATACGCGTACATTGAAATGCGTTTCTTACACGTATTATTAATTTTACGCAGTTTTAATATATAAGCCAATACACGCTTTAGTAAAGGTACGGATCCTTGTATGTAAATTATTAAGTTGCTTTGTTTGATATTTGTTGATAGCGAAAACCATACCATCACTTGTGACAGATGTTTCATTTTCGCATTTATTTAGTTACTGCCTACGAATAATGAGGGTTACTCTACTAAAAAGCATCTTAATGTTATTTATTCCATAATTAAATTTTGAACAACCTAATTAATAAATAATCCACGTTGTCTCTGTGTGAGTAATTCATCATGAGATAGATGGAAAAAGACGATCCAAATCTCGCAATATTTGGATTTCTTAAAATTATTTAATTCATCATAGTAGGTTAAAGGAAGAACAGCAATCGTAAAATTGAAGAAGTCTTACAAAGGACTTCTGTAAAACTGATAAATTACCCCCTCTGTCTACCTAATCAACTATTTCTTTGTTGGTTAAAAGTTGTGCTTGGACCTAGAAGAGATGTTGGACTTATCAACTTTTCCTGTGTAATACTTTTTAGAGTGCGAGTTGTTTCTTCTTTCTGAAGAAAACCAGGGTTCACAAAGGCACATGTGTACACTAATAACGTAATTATATATCAAACCACTAATTCTTAGGATCTCCTATTCGTATAGAACATATTGCGCCACTTCTGCTAGCGGCGCAAATGTCTTTTGACATACTAATTACAGGATTATAACTTCTTTGGCTCTTTATGTTCTTAATATGTTACAAATGTTCGAGCAGTGACAAATTGAGACTTTTGGCAGCCACCGTAACACTAGTACCTTAAGCGTAAGCCGTCTAATAGAATAACATTAGTACTTGGCTAGAATAGTACTTGGGTGGATATATCGTATGTGGAAGTTTTAAAAATATTTTTCGCTTCTTAAAAAAAAATAAAACCATTTTTGAAAAAAGTGTTGAAAATAAATACATCGACTTATGTTTAATTCGATTGTTTATCTATCAGAATATATCAACATATTGCTCTGGTTATCTTCATTTCGTTACTGATTCGTATCATACGGCCCTTTGAGGATCAACGTGTACAGAATTCTTACCTTAAGTTGATATTCGGTATTCTGGAATTTCACACTACCATACCTATCAGTAAGGTTGCAAATCTTCCGGCGGCGAGGCAGGATCGTAATAAGTATATACGTACAGGGTGGGATAATTCAATTTCCGTACGAATCGAGGTAAGGCGGGCAACAGAGAAGATATCGGCACCCATCGCCGCTACATACTGATATTATATCTTGTTCGCCTCACCTCGTTTCGTTTGTAAATTAATTCCTTGACTTACCTACCAACAGATGGCCGATTGGACGAGCGAATATTAACAACACCCTGTCGACGGAAAATGCGTACAAACTACGGAAAAGTTAGCGCCATATGGAACGCAAATGCCATTTACAAATTTCAAATGTCAAAAAATGTTATTACTTGACCAAATATGAACAAATTAAAGACAAAGTTGTTTGAATCTATCCGCTGATTTCAAATCTAACGTGTGATTCAAAAATCAAGTAGTTCTGTTTTTTCTTACGTTAAAGCGAAGATACACATATGTCTTCCAGCGTATTTTCTTCATTATGTATATATCTCTATTTCTACTAGATTTTACTTGACACAAGTGCAGGGGTAAACTACAGCTATAAGTTGTGGAGAGCTTACTTTTAGTTTGAAAAAGCTTTTAGCATAAGTACATTGGTTTTAAGGGTCAGTAAAAATAGAAGTCCCTTTCTTTTCTTGGTTGTGTTAAATCAAGGGTCGATTTAACACAAAATTGAATCTATGTAGGTGAATATACAAAGCAAAAATCCAAATATATTGATCAATAACGAAATATAAAAATAGCTCAACCACCCGCCGAATGCTCCTTTTCCACTTGTACTTAAAGATGCTTTAAGTGCACCTCCTGTAGCACTTCTTCCACTGGCCGGTTTCGTTGGAACCTCATCCTTACACTTGTCATCGCTAATGACGTATATCTAATCTTGATTCATTGGATTTCAGCGGGCCTTACTGCATTTAAATTAAATCAATGAAGGTGAATATACAAAGCAAAAAAGCCAAACACATTGATCAATAACGAAATATAAAAATAGCTCAACTACCCGCCGCAGGTCCTTACTTAATATACAGTATTGGTTGGAAAAGACAAAGAACCGTTGCTTTGCGTCGTACTAGATTATTACTCCTTGTAAATCGCCGTCCTAGTTGTAGATACGATATTGAAAAGTACGTCACAACCCGATCGCATACGGTAATAAACTACCGAAATGCGATGCGAGTTATTTGCTTATATATTACATTACATATCCCTCCGGCCACGCCCGGCGGTACGCCTTCTGACTTGCCACGCACTTTGGGGAGCTCTAATAATAACCTTTAAATGAGACTATTTACTCAACATAATTTTCAACCACCACTAGACGCTTCTCTATTCATTCGAATGTCTATTTTACTAACTACTTTTGTTTGCTGTAAAACTGTTCATTGCTGTCGCTTCGATATAGATCTGAGACCCTGAGAATATGTAGAGCGACATGACCATTGTGGGTTAATAAATACACACTGAAAAATTCTAACTCTTAATATTTTACACATTATATCGTTGGTGATATAATTGCGAATACCTTGAAAGATGCTTTTGAAAATTGAAAAAGAAAAGATGCAAAATGTCGAATATCAAGACGTCACTAAATTCTTGCACTTGCAGAAGATGAATGCTATTTACGGAGAGTCGGCACTCATTCTCCTCAATGAAATTTAGGGCATCTGAATTTAAACGTGGTCAAAAATGGCAAAAGGCTTCAATAAGTACCGACAATATCGTAAAATTCACCAAATGTCGCCTTCAATTAAGGCTAGAGAGTTATCAGAGGCCGAAGGAACGTATTTGTCATATACTGGTTGTGGTCGCATGTGAAGGAAAAGAAAGTTTCTGTTCCAGAGCGCATCGTCTCACCATAGCAAAAATTCACGAATTGTTTCAAACGATACATCTATTCACCAGATGTTATTAGTTATCTATTAGCATTCTTCTGTTACTTAGTTCGAAGTTTCGGTCGAACGACATAGAGTTTCATCGAATGGAGAGGCCATCACATTCGTTAACTATTTAGACAGATTAAAGAGATGAAAGCATAATTGAAAAAAGAGTATATAGTTACAAGGAGATTATGTTGAGAAGATAAACGGAATTTGACAAAAAAAGGGACTCGTTTCCATGTTAGGCTGGACACTTTTCGGGCTACCCACGGATCCTGAAAACTGTATAGTGTACAGTGTTTAGGGAAAAATCTGCATCATATGGGAACTTTTTATTTCTCTAGTTTTAGTGTAACTGCTGCAAATTTTGCAAAATATTTCCCACATCGTTTTCGCATCAATGTTAAATAAAACGAGGTGGCTATTTGATCAAGTGTGAATCGATGCTATAAAAAAAGCTGTCTCCATCTACTTTCAAATCGTTCGTCTTATAAAAGAGAAAATTAATATATTAATTATTAAGAAACTTTGTTTTTCTATTTACATAAAAAACTTGAGGACGCTCTTGGAGTAATTTTGTACCTAGCTGAAAATGAAAAGAAATTTTGCTCCAAAAGTTCTACCGAAAATACAATTGCAAGTTTTGCAACGTCATCTAATAATTGTTAGTTTTTGTTTGTTTAGTGTTTAGTGAGTTTCTCGAAAATGGTAACTACGAAAAAATATATAAATTATTTTGATTTGCGGTGAAAATATTCTTAATATAGCTACGACAAATATTTTTAGTCAAAGTCATCCAAATAAATTTATTTCACACTCCACCGTTGGAAAGTGTTGTAAAGTTAATTTAAGGAACCACACGTCAACTGGCAACTTCATGAGTTTGAACTAACTTTAATATGAAATAACTTTAGTTGCTGCTATTTTTGGCAGAAAAGCGGCAAAGAGGACTATGGTAACCAGAAGTCTAAAGGAAAACAAGCACTATTCCACTTTAACCCAAATTTAAAAACATACCGAAAATTCGACATTTCGATGCCAGATTTGATTATGGATTCAAGGTGAATTCGCCGACAATCGTTCTTTTGCCAAACAGATAATGTATATAGATGCGGCAGCCAACTGTAGATGATTGGCTTAAGGAGCCCCAATTTTATTTACTGAATGGGGAGGTTAATATTCCTTTAAAAATCAATATTTGGTGTGGTAATCTCCATGGTAGACTAATTAAACCTAACCTTTTTCGAGTGATATTTGAACTTTTTGACAACTGAAATAATCGAGATATCTGATAACATGTTGAGAGATTCTGCAACTTCTCACATTGATCATAAATGTGTCACATTGAACTGGTTAAATTGACGACCATTTGTGTGTTATCTCTATTGGATAGCCAAAGTACCTTTTCAAAAAAATCTGTTTAAAGCGGAAGTTCATGTGTAGTACGGAGATCATTTACACATCACTGTGTAAGAGAAGGTTTTCATACATGTTTGTTGCTTAAGAAAGACGGAGACAGATGGGCGGCATAATATTTTTATCATTTGCTCTTAAGCTTCATTTATTCTTAAGCTCTTAAGCTCATTGTGTATTTTCCCTAATTTCAATTTCGTAGTAATATTTTCTATTTCCTATACTTTGGTGCACAGATTAGGACTCGGTACTATGATTAAATAAAATTGAGTTAATGGAGGGGATATGTGTTAATTAACCAAATATATACTTAGCAATAAATTAAGTCAGTTGTATAGAATAATCTCTAAATAGAAGCCTGACATGCTAATACCTGACATGGTGATACAGTATATTGGGAATACGTAGGTATTCCTGAAAATATATGTTATTTATTATTAACCCCAGGTTTACAGAAGCTGCGACACGTTCGTATCTAATTAACTTAGTTTAATAAAGAGGTAAAATGCCCAGAAAATGGATATAATTTAATTTTATGTAGGATTTAGAAATAGAAAGTGTTCTGAAAACCATAAAATGTAATCTTGGTTTATTTATACCACTGCTTCTATATAACTTGTTAAATAAGTTACATCAAATTCAAGAAGAAAAAATGAAATTATCCATGAAGCGGATCTTTTACATAACGATTGTATTCAAAAGTTATTTGACTGCGCTAACGAACGTCTGCGCGAGTGAAGTAAATTTCCACTTGATGCTTTCGACCAATAAATTCTTGGGAAGTTTTTCCTATTTTCTCAACTCTTTCGGTTAGTTGTTTTTTACAGTTTCTTTCTCTTTTTTTCCTATTATGATTAAAGTAAAAGTATAGTTCATGATTACTTCAAATTTGAATATGCATACATTAGTATTCACCTTTCGAATAAGCACTAATGATTCTGATTAACTCATATCTCCATATATATCGGTACAAACGAACTGTATAATTCAAGAGAATTCGGTTGATGTGATCGATAACATCCTGAATATAGTATGCTGGCATAAACATGTAAATGATAAATGAAAGTCGTCCCAAGCAATATAAACATTATTTCGAACGGTAGTACATATTTAATTTCAGTTATCTTCGTCCCGAAGGAAATTCAATACTAATTTCAATTAACGTCGATTTAAACTTGGTCCGTAATTATGGAAAAATATCCTATCTTCGTCTTGGAATCGTCGTATCTGTTACGGTACGCGATAAATAAAACCGAAAAGGGAAAACTGCACGAGAGAGAAGGATTATAGGTACGGGTTTTTCTGGTTCTTCAGTATTTATCGTAACTCGGTAGCGGTATTATTATTTTTTTGCTTGTTCTGTTGCTTTTTTTCCAGTCCACTGTTTATCATTACGTTTATTTTGATTACAAGGCTGCGCGTATGGATACTGAAGTGCGCACAAAGAACGTGATGGAATTTTATAATTAAAATTTGTGTAATACACATATTACGTACTCGTGTGGTTTAATCTACAAACTGCTTTTCGAAGCATATTCGATAATTAAAAATATTTTCGAAATTATAGTTACAGTAGATTAAAGAGCTGGATGATGCGTTACTGGATCACTTTTTTTGGCTATTATATACAAGGATAGTCGTCATTAAGAATGTTCATTGCGGAGATGGCCCGAAAGAGAGCGATGTTTGAAATTTATGTTCCTTATTATAGCACCGTATTCTAATGACGAATAGAAGTCATTGGAGGTTAAAATAAATTAATATGGAACGTGTAATGGGACGAAAGTAAGTATTAACTTTATTTCTATGTGTTGTAAATAATTTTTCTAAATGGAACATGTTTCCTTTAAGTTTAATAATGATGCTTAAGGCTAAGGGAGATGTATCGCCACACCCTGCATTACACAAAATGTTCCGTGAATTCGGGACATGTTTCAGAATCAACGATTTCATTAAGATCTCACGATAGTAATATGAAATCTAGAGGCTTTAATTTGAAAGCGATTACTTATATTTTTATCTTATCCGTAATGTGAAGGACTTTTGTGATGAAGTGGCGGGGAATTCCTGAGCTACTTCCCAATTTTAAGAGTCAAATAATATACAGCTTTATATCCGAAGCCGATATTATACGGGCAAAATGTTTATCGATCAATATACTGAAATATTTTATGCGATGAAGAACTGAAAGATTCGATTTCGGCAGCGTTTCTAGAACACTCCTGGCAATTCCGGCAACGTAAATTATTATATTCGATATCAAATGACAATATTTTACGAATATTAAACTTCAAAATAAAAAATAATGATAGCAAGGACTGCGGCGTAGTATGAATGAAGAATAAATTCGGTCATCGGTTGATGATGAGGACCATTCGTGTCCTCGAAACGGGCGCCCCGGACTAATTATTATATGACTATATGATAAATTAAACTTGTGTGGTGTGGAGAGTGCCGATGCTTGTGTATTGTTCACTGAAAATAAGAATTAACCTGGAAATCGTGATACCCTTCCGTATTCTTTTAGAACACCATATATGACTTCTACTTCGTATGAAAATAGTACTTAATGGCTGAACCCTTTTAGCCTTAAATATGTGTGACAGATATCAGATTAAAAATCAAGGTGTGATAAATTCATTAATTTAATTTTTTTTTCCGACAATTACAACAAATTCAGGTAATAATCTGAAGCCACAATATGCTGTAGTAGTTCGATGTTATTGTTAGTAAGTACTCCACTGAAAATAGGTTTAAAATATTGATTGGCAGTAGATATAACGATTAGAATGTAATAATTTAATTGGAAATACAGGTCGTATTGAAAAACGACCGAAGAATTATATTCTGTTTTTCGCCACAGATATAATAGGAGGTATATGAAGATAATGCACAGAAAATAAGTTAAATATATTATGCTAAGATAGCTTAGCTCTCTCATGGTATGGCTGGAATAATTCACGGCGAACATAACAAAAGGAGAGAAAAGAGTATACTAACACCCGGACATGTTTCTGCCCACCCGGCGTCATCAGCACCGTTTCGAGCGTACCTTCATATCTACTTTTCGTCGCAATTGCCTCACAGTTAATATCACGACTTTTAAAACGACAAACTCTAGATTGCGGTAGGCAGAAACATGTCCGCGCGTTAGTGTACCATTTTTCTCTCCTTTCGGTGCGTTCGCCGTTCATTATTCTATCAATACCATAAGAGAACTAAGCTATCTTAGCATTATATATTCTTGGTTATTTTTTGAAGGCATTTTCTGATGCATTCTATTTAGAAAATAAGTTATTTACCTAATCCTGTATAATCGTCGCTGTAGAGGATATTATTCCATAACTTCCCCACTCCTAAAGAGAAGGAAATCCGAATATATAAAAGGAATTTGAAAGAGAGGAACATGAAAGGATTTTACCTTCCACCAACCTAGTGTTGGTTGAACACACAACACGAAGTACTAATGATGGACGAGTCCTACGAGTCCTAGTTGTAAATTGTACCCAAATACATTTTGAGTTTACTATTAATTTTGGCCTAAAAATTTATGTCCATTTGCACAAACTGGAGAAACTTTGCATCGAATTAATGCAGTTTGATTTTTTTAATTTTTTTAACAATTTTTAATAACAAACTACATTCAATTGATGACCATCAAAATATAATTTTATAGAGATGGTTTAATTTCAATTACGAAAAATCAATCTGCTTAAAAAGAATTGAAGAAAAATATGTTAAAAGTGATAACAATCAACAAATTGGTAAAGAATAGAAAACATTTTATCTTCGACATTTACAAAAGTCAGATTTTATAATCAAAAAAATTTCATATCTGGGGATTAAAAAGTCACGTGCAAACGGATAATATCCAGACAGAATCCGATGAAGATAAGGTAAGTGGACAAAGAGGGTTCTCGAATTTCCGAAGTAATTGTTCCGAATTAATTTAACAATTTTTGTGTAGCGTAGTGTGTCGATACTTTGGTATTTGCTATATTAGCCCATAGTCCTTTCTATATGAGGAAGCGTTGATATTTCGAGGACTAAGATTTTTAATAAATATTTGAGAATTATTCTGAAGTCAGTTAGCAGATTACTCGAGTTGATTGACACGTATTAACCGCTTAATTTTAAGTTCAAGTTATATAGTCGTTCTCTCAAATTTTCACGCGACTAGCAACTGGTAGAGTTAAGTCGTTCTGATTTCTTTTTCAGTTTCCCCAGTGGCTTATATAACTCTCTTTGTCACTCAGGTTTTAGTAGGTGAAGGTAACTCTTTCCAACCAACGAAAATCTTGAAGAAATGCTAATATCTTTTTTTTTCGTTTTATTTTTTTTGCGTAGTAAATATTGGTGTTTAATGTTGACACTTCCCTTATAAAATTAATCTCATTTTATCTATACAATAACTTCGCAGATTAGATATCACTCCGTAATAGGTCAACTCCAGTAGTAAATGTGCATATTTTACAATTGACGATACTCGCTACCGCCATATCATTGGATGATGAACTCACATGGTACATTGCAACCTGTAATATGGTATTTCTAAAGAAAAAAAGTTTTTATTTATTAAAAATTTCTTTGTAAGCGTGTATTAGATACGTGTTTTCTAATTGGTCGTGAGTTTTGACAAATGCTGTAGGAGTGAAGGGGTAGGACGGCAATCTGTTACTTTAGTTCGACTCGTCTTTGAGAGAAAACGTTTTTGACTCAGTGACAATTATTTACAAATTCCGAATGTTATAGTGTTTCATTGAATTACAAGTTTAATTAAAAGGTCCTTAACTTTTGTAAAACATTATTACTTGCAATAATACGACATAATATAACATCACAGTATGTTCTCTTTGTAATCCTTTTATTACTTTTTTAGTATGTGCATATATGGTATGCAAGGAAAGTAAGGAATAAATTCATTATCTTCGTCAATATTTATTTTTTGAAAAATTTCGGAGAGATATAGCGATTTCAATTATTTCACTTTATACTACATCATTGTCATCTTGTTACGTATTTTTCTTTAAGTTATAACGTCACCAAATGTTCTTTTAAAAGACAACTTATTTTTTTATTATTAATTTCAGTCGCACTTTTTATTTAAAACGAAATAAGAAGTAACGGTGTAAAATTATCCTTTTGTTACACTTGCAAAAAATGGAGAAAAGCAGTGTCAAAATTCGAATATTAGAATAAGAAGAAATTAAATTTATTCACCAGAAAAGAAAATTAATTTTAAAAATAAGCACAGAAATAACAGCTTTTCTGAAATAACTATGCTAAATGTTCAAAATAACGGTCTTGTGCCATTTCACAATATCTAAGGGGATTATAAAATTCTTACATTTTAAGGAGTTTGAGGTGATGTTAATGTAATTGCATGGCGAATTCTTTGCCTAAGATCTTCTAAATTGTTGGTTGATTTTTATACACTTAATTTTTTTAAGTACTCCCACAGAAGGGTAAAATTCAAATATCAAATTGGGAGACCGAGCCGGCCATTCCATCGGACCTTTTCTTCCAATCCATCTTCCTGAAAGTAGTTGGTCTAAATAGCATCGAAGGTTATTTGCATAATGAGATTTTAAAGCCGAAGAGTGGCTTCCAATGTAATCTAAAGCAATGTTTTTGCTAGTCTAATGTAATTATTTTCAATTTCTAAAAGCACGTTGTGCTTCTTCATTTAATGCCATCGGACGTCTACTTTTTGGAAGATTATTTATGTTGTCGTCTTCTCTAAATTTATTTTCGATTCTGCTAACCCATGGGATGAATAATCGATCATCATTAACGGCTTCAAATCTTTGTCATTCCCTTCATTGTGCCATTCTTACTGATAGAGGATCTTACTAGAGCTAAAATCTACTTTGCAAATGACAATAATTTTATTGCTTACTTTTGACTGGTGTAACTATGGATTCTTGCTTGTTAACTGCACGTTAACTGCGTTTAATTAATTTCTGATATTCGAACTTTCACAATTTTTCTCATGTTTTTTGCATATAACATTTTGATACTTTTATGCCGTTGAAAACAGAACAAAATGTACTTCTGAAATTAACAATAAACAATTTAAATTGTATTTGCTAACGTAACAACTTTAAAAACAAATGACGTAATATGAAAACATGACGTAATGATAAGTTGTGTGTATATACAACTTATCATCTATAATACAAATATAATACAGATATACAGATATAACATAAATTAATTGAAATCACTATACCCTTACGATATAAAAAAAAATTATTAACATAGATAATGAATTTATCCGTTACTTTCCTTCCACGTTATATCTATTTTCTTTTGGATAGTTGTATCGTACTGCATTGTGCTCCTTTTGGTTTATTTGATTTATTAATTTTACTTGCACATATGATCATTCTATTTATTTAAGTATAACCTTATGTAAGTTGATACGAATTCAGTATTTGACTGTAGATTATGCTATATTATTCGGTGTGTTATCTTGTTAATATTAAGTGAAACATCTGAAATAAATTACTATACATACATATTTACACATACTTAGAAATTCCTCCAGGTAACCTTTACCCATGTTTACAGTTTAGTCTAAGAATTTGCAAAATTTCGTGGTTAAGTATCCATTGTCCTTTTCATTTTATGCTCGCCTGCAGATTGCAACATTCAACGTCAAAATTTCTGCTGATTTCTATTTGTAATCTTATGTTAACATATATAAATTCATAAATCAATTTTTTGTATTGGAAATTAAATGCCGTAGTAAAGACTATTATTATCATTATTGAGCGTTAAGTAACAACATTTTTAAAAATCAAATATGCAGTCCGTTTCTTGTTTTTCAGAACTATTTCGTTCATTTGCTGTAAACTTTATCCGGAGTTACTGTAATATGTAAGAAAGTCAAACATTACAGAATCAATTTTATAAATTTTAACTATTTACAAGTAAGGTTAGGTAAGTTGTGGCATTAATGTAGTTAATAGTGGGATGTAAATTAGTTTGTGAATTTTCGAAAGGCAATAACATTTTAAAGAATTATAGTTATGAGTTGTGAGATGTGTTTTGTTTTCATCTGATATTATTGAGGTCGCTGATTATTTCGCTGTACGTCTTTTTTATAGTTTGGGTAGGTTTTCCTGATAATGTCTTATAGACTATCCTGCAATATAATATGAACTTTATCTTGTAATAAAGTATCTTTTCGACATACTCTGTTTTTTACATAGCAATTGTATGACCTGTTTTATTAGCTGTTAATATAAGTAAATTAAGGTATGATTTTAAGAAACTCTTAGTTCTATTGAATATAGAAAGGTAAGGAGATTGTTTTCCAGTACCTGATTGTGACATTGTGGATCTAATTATAGAATGTTTACAGAGTAAACAGTATTAGATATATTTTTGAACCATTTGAAATTGATAAAAAAAATATGGTTTTACTAGGTAAGGAGGCTTTCAATTTATCGCACTTGGAATTCTTTACCCTTTGAAAGTTTTTTTTTTAACGAAATTGCCTTCTGAACTTGAATTCATTAATAACACAAAAAGTCGAAATGGTTTTTAATTGTAACTTAATTTTATCTATTAAATGTTGGAGATTGAATTACATGTTTTACTCGTGGATCTTCTCCGCTAACATCCCGTTGTCTGTAGCGAGTAGGTTCATTAAATAAGAAACAGATCACATACCTGATTTTTCAAAATTTTACTTTACTCCTCAACGTTGTGTAATTGACTACTTTCTCTTTATTTATTTCTATCTTGGTTACAAATTTTTTCAATACAATAGATAAATCGTTAATTATGCAAACCAACAATTGAACAGGGTGTTAAGTATACATGATTAACGACATACCTTCCATTTCTACAATCTAGGAAACGATTAGAGATCCAATCTTATGCCTCTAGTGGTTAAAAAAGGAGAAATGTGGATGGCTTGTGAAGTAATTTTATTTCACTTAGCGGAATTTTCACTACGATACTGTGAGAAATTATAGATTCTCTAATCTTCATATTTTTTGATTGCTTGACCATTATATTGGAGGCTCTTATGATTTCTTGAAGATAAGTTGGGGAACACTTCTAATTATAGATGCACTAAAATTGGTACCACTTATCTTTTCGGGACATCGTGGTTTAAATACATATAAAGACACTTGCCTCTCTAATCTCTCCTTAATTTATCTAAACCGGTTACCCTACTCTCAATTTAAACGTTTAACAAAGCTTCCATGGGGATATATATAAGTATTCATGGACTTTGGACACGACAATATCTCAGATGATTTACTGTTGGTGTTATATACCTTTAAAGGTTTTATACAGTCGTCCCACGAGGTGGTAAATGCTGTATCAGATATCTTTTTTAATTGTTCGGTATTTTTCAGTACCCCGGTGCTAATGTATATTCAAATTCGCTTGTAGGCGTAGTTTAACGTTGGATGCGTTAATTAGCTAATTCTTTTCGTTTTTCTAAATGTTCCCTATCTTGAAACGACCATCTTAATTACCGCATTCTAAAAATAGCTTTAAGAATACATACACCATTTGCTTATAGTATCTACGTTAGTAAGTAGTCATCAGCTTTTTGTTAAATTTATAAACAACTGCACGCTGCTGTAGGCTTTTTAATGTTTTTTTTTTAAGGCAAAGCACCGAGAAGACACGCGACAGAAGACGTATTAATGCACGTTTTAAAAACCACTCCGTTGGATTTCCAATGAAATGAGTTAGATTAACTGCTTCGATAGCTTTTTCGAGATACTAAGAAAATTGTCTCCGCTTTAATTTAATATCTTAGAAGGTAGTGCTATGAATATTTAGATTCAACGACATCATTGGCGTTCTATCAATATTTTAATAAAGCGAGCGATATTTTTTCTGGATATGTAAGATATATTACAAGGTAGCAGGAATCGATGTCTAAATGTCTTTACCGGGAGTAATTGTAGCAATGATAGGTATCGCGTAACCTTACGTGACATATACTGACACGCAAAAACTACTAATTTCTGAGATCGTAACTAGTAAAAAATATGCGCACTTAAGAAGGACCAATGCTGTTGTAGAAGATTATATTAATGCACATATGCACATCGAAACGAACAGACAAAGGTCCTTCTCTGTTACTATACATATGTACATACTGTAGTGCGATAATTCGCACCATGGCGATTAGCTGAGTTAGTGCCACGCGTAAACAGTTACGGCTGTGAACTTGTTTTCAGAAGCTGCGACTCCTTTTGCCTATTATTACCTAAGTTAGGTTAGATAATAATAGGTTAATATGTAATAACTTATTACACAGATGTAACATTATTACATGTTATAGCTTCCTTCTAGATCGATTGTTTTCTTTTTAAATTATACGGAGAGACGGAGAAATAATGGCGAATATTTTTTGTATCAAAACTTTTATGTTATTTAATTTTTAAGATTTAACAATTGCTCCAAATCAAAGAATTTGTGTTTGCTAAATATAATTGTAAATCAACGCTTCTTCTTGAGTTGCCAAGTTGTTATATCTCTATTTATCTAATTCTATTAATTTAGGATAAGATTTTATATACAGCATTGTAAGGTTAATATCTATTGACATTTCCCTTTTTACGTCATATTTGCAAGTTCGCATTTTTTTGCTGGACTAAGTTTTTCCTATTTTAATTCTAGTTCACAATAATCATTCAGATTTATGTGCAGAAGAGTTACGAAAATGGAAAGAGTTATAAGGTTACCAACGTTAAAATACGATGTAGGCCAACAAAAAATGCGTTTATACGTACCGTCAAGGAAGTTAATTTCCGAACGAGGCGAGCAAGAAAGAAGGTGCTGGTACCCATCTTTGCTACGTACCGATATCTTCTTTCATGTTCGCTTCGTTTCATTCGGAAATTAATTCCCTAGCCGTGTACCTATATATTGAGTTACTAAACAAGTAAGGTAATCGGTGTTGTGGGTGTAGCGAAATGAATTTTTAAATCTTATATTCGCGCTAAACCTGTTGGAATACTGACTAAACGTAATTAACCATATACCTATGTGGGAGTTAGTAATGAGGATGGGCACATTTAGAGGCGGTTTTCGAAAATTTCACATTCGCTATGTTGCGTACGTTAACATAATTCCTCTAGAAAAGACCTAGACATCTCGACTGCTTTCAAAACAATTTAATGATACCAAATGAAGCTAGAAATTAGAGTAGGTAGATATACGACTAGTAATGAGTTTAAAAAATTACAAATAAGGTAGGTTGTTGTGATCATATAAACTTTATATTTTTTTCATATAATTGCAGTTAACTTTTCGATTACTCAACTCTGTATAGTGTATTGTTTTAATTTTGCCGAGGTTATTGTTGCTTCCAATAGGTTAGTTACAACATTTAAAATTATGAAGGCATGATGAAACGTGTTTCTTATTTCTTTTTGTCTTGTATTAGCATGGTGTATTAATTAATTACATTTTCACAGACGTTTACTTCATTTGAAATAGATCACCCTCTACATTATTACGTATTTGGTTTCTTTGTTAATAGAAATAAACATAATACGGATTCTGCATATCCGTGATGAATGAAATTACAGATTCCCAAACAATTGTATTTTTGTGTTCTCAATCGCCTAAATTTATTTCCTTCAAAAACACTGAAAAGCAAATACATTTTAACCTAAATTTCTACAAAAGTCACACACTGGGTCACACATTTCAAAAAATATCACACACTTGGTTTTCTCTCGACAGTGCGTTTAGAACGCCTTCGAAATATATAGAATCTTCAGTATTGCAATCAACCATTACCAAATTCGAATACCAGAAACACTTCCCTTCCACATAGGAAAACTATATCTATTGTTTCTCTACAGTTTAACACTAGAAATGCATTAAACAGGAGTTGCATACAAATGCATTCAAATATTGCATTCAAGCAAGTTTCAAGTGTTCGTATTGTTTGGTTACCATGTCGACGATCACCAAAATATACTGCTATCCTTAATTACTGATTCAAACTTTTAGGCTTGAGTAGCCTCTTACCAAACTAAGTACTTAAAAAAGGGTTGATACAATTGATTTACGTATGAAGTCAAGGATAAGATAGCCATGCATGAATTTTTACTAAAATATAGTGTCCTATGACTCTTTTTATTAAGATACATTACCGTTTTTGTTTCTACATTTATAGAATATTTGCGGTGATGGATATCGTCAGTCAGGATATAGCAACTTATACATCTTATTAGAAAATACACAATTATTTTCAATTTTTTCTAGTATCTAAAGGAAGCCTTCTTTACTTCAGTTCGAAATTATCAGTCAGTGTTTACTTGGAACTAGAAGCGTAATAATACTGATCAACAAAGTTTTTACCCTAAGTTAGTAACTGCTGAAATTGAACAGCATATATAACGTAAAAATGATTCGAAAATCGGCAACATTGCCTTAGCTCTGGTTACAGAGAAAACGCAGATCGAGACGTTTTTGCATCAGACATGAAAATTTTGTTGATTTTTATAGTATGGCCGGTAATCTGGTCCACTGCATTAACGTTTATAAACTTTCTGAAGCTTTTGGAATACATCATGATCCCAGTTCTTGGACATCATTCGTAGACTCATCAAAGACCAGCCTAAAAGCAGTTTTGTTGCGTAATGGAAACCATTATTCTTCTATTCCGATAGGTCATGCTGTTTCTATGAAAGAAACGTACGAAAATCTGAAAATTTTATTAGAAAAGATAAAGTACAAAGACTATTCCTGGAATATTTGTGCAGATTTTAAAGTAATTGCAATTATTTTAAGCATGCAATCTGGTCACACCAAATACTCTTGCTTTTTATATATTTGCGACAGTCGTGACAGCGAAAAACATTACCATAAGCAAGAGTGGCCACTGCGATAACAGTTTATATCAGGAAAAGACAATGTACAACATCACCCTCTAGTAGAAAGAGAAAAGATCATAATACCACCTCTCCGCGTGAAACTTGTGCTCATGAAAACCTTTGTAAAGGCACTGGATCTCGAAGGTGAAGGTCTTAAATACCTTCGTGAAAAGTTTCCAAAATTGACACAAAGGAAACTGAAAAAAGGTATTTTTGTTGGACCTCAGATACGAGGGATAGTAAATTATGAAATCTTTGAAACCAAATTAACAGCGAAGGAAAAAACAGCTCGGCTCTCCATGGTATAAGTTTTCACGAATTTCTTGGGAAACAAATAGCTGACAACTATAAAACTTTAGTAATGGATATGTTACAAGCATTTCACACTGTTGGCTGTAATATGTCCCTTAAAGTGCACATTCTACATTCTCACTTTTGATTTTTGTCCGGAAAATATGGGCAACGTTAGCGATGATAAGGATGAGCGCTTCTAGCAAGACATCATGGGAATGGAAAAACTGTATCAGGGAAAATGGAATCCTGCTATGTTAGCAGATTACCGTTGGATGTTAAGAAGAGATGCTGTAGATATTGTTTATAAGGGACGGAGCAGTATTGCTTCACACATCTAATTATAATAATTTGAAATGTACATTATGATCTGATCTAAAAGACCTTTTCATTGAAATATAAAAAAAGTCGAGCTAACTTGACCTTCTACCTTTTATTAAAATAAATGTATATATAATAAATGTTTTCTATTGAAATTAGTATAAATTATTTTATGGCAAAATCAAAAGTTGAAATTTGTTGGCCAGTGTAATTGGTGACAAAGGCAGGTGGAATTATTCCTTTTTTGCAACGACTAGATAGACTCGTGTATGTTCGCCTCATGAGAATGGATTCGTGTTGCCTACGGATGTCTCCGAGAGTCGACAAAACACGAATCTGTCTAGTCTCTGCAAAAAAGAAATTTCATCCGCCTTTGTCCTCTCTAGTTACTTTTGATATTTATTATTATATATCGCATACTATATATCATTTGTGTTGATTATTTATGCACTTACTTAATCACTCTTAACTAACACAATATATCTCAATGATCTTTCGACATGAAGTCACTAATAATAAACAATAATTCCTAGTTCCCGTTGCCAACGGTTTTATTTCATTGATACCTATGATAATTTTTAATACTTTAGAACATACAATTATTTAACTGGATTCCGAAACGAACCATTTTGCTGTATGTAACGTAGGGCAGTTGCTGAGAGGACATAGTTGAACACATGCAACACTACGACGTTAAATTGCACTGAGAATTTGCATGGCGCGAAACGGGAGACATTTAATTGATATTTATAACTTTTGTACGACTAACGTATCCCCTAGAACTTGCTCTAGAAATTTCATGTTAACAATTGAGCAAAAGACTGATACATATAAGTAGTTAATATACGTCCTCCCCACACTCGTTTGTGTCGCTGGATGGACTTGCATTAATATTTTATATTAACTTTACTAATTTTATGCTCCAAGTATATTTGGCTTAAAAGCAGAGTTCTTTTCTCTAGAAATCGGGCCTCCTAGCAGCAGATGGACCCTCATACCCGAAAGGTGTACACTGTGAATTTAGTAAAGAAGTGGCTATAGCGCTGATGACAGCTAACCTCCTTGGTTTTTAATTAATAACATTACAATATATACATGTTTAAAATAAAATAATAAACATTATTAAATTGTTACATATCGGAATATTTGTACTTGCATACAATCTTAGTTTTATTACGTAGTTAACATGCGGAAGTTAAAGCTAAAACAGCATAGCCTTGCCTTTTACGTCTAGAAATGAATATCAAACGTATACATTATGTACGCGTCCTTACATAATGTGCTCTTTATATGAACATTTATGCATTCATATTTTTTTCCGAGTGACAGATAACACTCCCACAGCGCATATTGACTGAAGTAGCAAAAGCCTAAAAAACTACATATACGGCTATTGTAAGAACAAATGATATTTCTAGGAAATACAGTAGTAAATAGCTCGAAATCGAAGTTCTATAACAGGTTATTCTAGTTTGTTACAGGTATCTTTAGCATTATATGCATTTAGCAAAGCCAGAAATGTATAATTTTATGTATCGGGAGACTTGTGAGGTATGTGCTTCATAACTCTCAGTGGGTTACAGTTTTCGGGATAACAAAATAAGCTATTTACAATTTTGTTTGAAGCTTTTGCGAAATGCTAAATTTTTTACATAAATTTTTATTGTATACGTAAGATGGACATCGAGGTAATCATTTTCTTTTTCATCCTTTTTAAAATAAACAGATTATAATAAAGAATCGTTAATATCCTATTGTTAACCAGTAATTACTTGATAGGGGATTACATTGCGCTGCCTGTCCAGTAAATTGCTCTTCTTCATTGCAACATTTATTCTTCTGAACATAATGCACCATTTATATTAAGCGAAAAGTAAAAAAGACCTTGAATTGATGCACCAACGTAATAACCATCATTATTTCCATAATAGCCGACTTTAATAAACATGTCGTCATGTCGTTAAAAACCGGAGCACATCAAAATACTTCGCATTTTTCAGCAAACATCCTGAAAGATGAGCGACCTTCTTTCGTTTATTTTAAAAGAAAACTTGATCTTCTACTTTTAGATCGCCTGTGTAAAAATAAAGTATACTTCAACACATCGGTTTTGAGTAAACCTCCTTTTTTGTCTCGGCTTTAAATTATGATAAAATTTGATGACAACAGCATCGTAAGTGCAATCGCTTTTAAGATTTCTTCTGACATCGACTACAAGTAAAAGAAGCCAAGAAATCATTAAAACCATGTATAGTTTTTATAAGTACGTGCGGAATACATTAAAGCGTTTGTATTTGTATACCAGTAATAAAATACGGGTTCTAATACTATTGGATATACAAACGTTCAGATTGCATCTTCGTATTGTTTACAATTGATCTTTGTCGTAATAGAAACTGTAAGAAAAGGTTAATACATTTTTAGCCATATGTAACAATGTCTTAAGCAACGTTTATTTTTGGGTTTTCAGAAGCCTAAGACACAGAATATTTCTGACAATTCTTTAAGCAGAAATATTTACTATCGATGTGACTATTCAGATACTCCTGAGTAAATGTGTCATTGTGGGCACGCTCAAATTGAAACAAATTGGCTGAGAACCTCAGGGAGGTACCAAGCAGGGTATGGATGGCACGCACTTTAGAAAGACTGGAAAAAATAAATTTGTTATCGTACTTTTCTGTATTTATAGATTAATCTTTGTTACTGTTGCGTACCATCTACGGATATACGCAAAAGAATCATAGTTGTAATTATTGATAAACTCAGAACTCTCGGAACAAGGTTGACTAATTTGTGGGGTCAAAGATACTGCAATGGGTGGTAAATCTAACGGCGATCAGGCTCATATTCAGTGTTTCAAATTGTGAATTTTCAATGTTCTGCACATTCTTTAAACTTCTCTGTATCTAATTCTTTCCAGGCTGCTACAATTAAGAATTGAGTACAGTTGGATGATTGTATGAAAAGTTTGATTCTCTAGTGAACAAACCCAGAAGATCTTAAAGAAAATTGTTAAGATGCCGGACAATCTGGGATGCTACTGTTGGACCATCTAAAACCAAAACAACTACAGTTATAATTATTGGTAAACTCAAGACTCTTTGAACAAGGTTGACTAATTTGTACGGTCGAAATTTAACGGCGTTCAGACTCATATTCAATGTTTCAAGCAGTGTATGTTCATTGTTTTGCTCTATCTAATTCTTTTGAGGAATATTGGAATATTTTAAATTTTCAAAATAAAACATGCGCTTGTTTAGCACTCTGACTATAAAATACTAAAACAGCTTTACGCTATCAGATGGATTAAAAAATGTGTATGGTATTGGTTTGGCTTTCGATAGGATTTCCGAATACAAATCAAGTATTTTGCTGCCAACTCGCTTACTTATTTTTGTAAGTGCCACACTGAAGGCTGAAAAGCTTGCTTTTCCAGCAAACTAACCTAGAAGATACATTGAAAGGAATAGTACCTAACCCATGTTTCAAGAAAACGCTATATAAAACATTATATCTATCAACAATTTTAATATAAATGATGGCAGCAGATAATAATCTAGCAGTTATGCTGATTTTGTAGTATATTTAAGTTAAAATAGCTTCCTCATGGTATTGATCGAATCGTTCGCAGCGAATGCAACATAAGGAGAGAGGAAATACACTATCCACGGACATGTTTCTGCCTATTCGTCGTCATGGGCATGGTTCCGAGAATATTTCACCCTGTGTCGCTGTTGCCTCAAAGTTAATGCCACAAAATTTCGACAAGCAAGACATTTCTCGACGCCCTCTATTGCTAAGAAATGTATACGTGCCATCTAAAAAACAGCAATACAAATCCAAAGTCATCCCCCGAACAATTCTTGGATTGCTTAACCACGAAGTGCCAGCGCAAGAAACGCTTTGGAAAAGCGCACATGTGAAGATTGCAAGATGATGCACGATTCCATCAATACCATCAGGAGGCTATTTTAGTATAAAATTTTTGGTTATTGCTTCTGATGTGTTTCGCTATATTTAAGCTGTTTTGCTTACGGTGCATTTAATTAGTTTATTATCTAAACTAGCTATTTCAAAGTATTTTACAGCTAACCAATGGGGTGGATGTATAAATTTAGTGATGGTAACCTCAAGTGAAACGGCGTTTCCATTAATAGAAATGATTGATTCTGCTTGGCTGAATTGAGGTTGTCAAACGAGAAAGTCTATCTTTAAACAATTTACAACGATTACATTCGAATAGGCCAGAATGTACACAATCCGCGATAACATCAGGACGTTTATTTCTACTTCCATTTGAATCACTTATATCTGTTTTAAACAATATAATTTCACTATGATTTTGGTGTTGTTTTATAACAACGTCATACGAAAATAAATATGTGTCGAAAATGTCGAAGAAGGAATTCTTCTGTGATCTGCTTCTCTTACTAGAGCCGGGCCAAAGGCCCTTCGGCTCTCTTCACTTCTGGTCCGGGTTTGTGTGGCGTTCCGTCTCAGCCGACGGCTTATCTTTTTCTGGCGGTCATCTCACGAGCGGATTATATCAGCGACTCGAACTACTGCACCATTATAGCGCTCGACGACTGTTCTATCCTATGTAGGGTTCCCCGAGCCAGCTCATGGAAGTGCTCCTCGGTCGTGGGCATCCGTAGGTCATCTCGAAGTTGCGGATTTCTCACGTACCTGAGAGCGTTTCCGTTACGTTCTGCAAGACCTCGATCCTACGCAGGTTGCTGGTCGTGGCAGTCGTTCAGGCCAACGCCTCGTATGTTAAAATCGGCCGCAGGTAAGACTTGTAAACCTGAGGTTTCGTCCCCATTTCCAGCATCGAGCGCCAGCTCAAAAGGGCGGTGAGAATGTTCTTCGCCCCGAAGTATTTCTCTATGACATGCTGTATATGAGCCTCCCAAGTCAGCTGCTGGTCTAGGACGACGCCCAGGTATCTTGTCGAGATACTCCAGAGAATAGACGCTCCATCTATCTCCACCTCCTCCGCTGGCGGCTGTCTCCTCCTCGTAAATCGAACCGCCACATTTTTATCAGGATTCATCCTATGTTGTCACCTCCTCAACCAGGCGTTCAAGGCTTCCGCTGCCTCCCGGAGACGTTTAGCGATCAACACCTCGTTCTGCGAGGCGGTATACAGGGTCATGTTATCGGGATATATGGATAGATGAACCTGCGGAAACCGGGGTATGTTCGAGGTGTATAAGATAAATAATTCTGTGGCCAGTAGAGAACCTTGCGACACTCCAGATTTGAGCGGTTTCTTTTTGGCGGACAATGCCAGACCCGCTCGGAGTTAGAAGGAATTTATAAAAAGAAGTGGGTGTTTTCTTAAATGTATATATGAGGAGTCATATATATATTTAAGAGTCATAAATATATGAATACATGATAAACTTTTCTAGATTAAATTGAGATTTATGGCAATATACAAGTGAATAGTAGACATTTCCTTAAAATGCATTTTAAAGGTCAATGATACGAGAAATATTAGGATACTAGGACTACACGTTCAGTACGCTAGATACGCACGTTTCTCCTAACCAGAACTTTACACTTGAACATAAACACCTGCATACTATAGTATCGCATTGTCATTTTGACATCTTCAAGTTATTCATGTAAATATGGCATATTATGTTATCGCTGGAAAACCTGATTGTGCTGGTTTTGTACACGTTGCGTATGTATGTAATTATTTGAAAAGCCATCTACCGAACTTCGATTACAGGAAAATGCAAATAGCAAATGGCAAATGGCAGTACTGGTTAACGGCAATTAACACAGAATATGAATGGCACCATACAAAATCACCTCTTATTTGGAAAGAGACTGCTAGAACCGGCGGTCGACCAACACTTATCGGAACAATAAGCGACTTTTGGGAATACTGCTATGATTACTATGGCTTAGAGTCAATCCTTCCCAAAGAAGACTTACAGAGTCTTGTGGATGACAACATTCAGTTTTTTGAAGCTGAAAAATGCAAGAAAAAACTAGAAAATGCAGCTGGCTTGAAGATAATTACAGTGATGGGGGTTAACAATCGCTACATTTACGGTTTGCTGCTTCAATTACTACAGGTGGAGGAGTTAATTGGCAAACATGGAATTGTTTTAAGATTATTCGATCTAGAGACAGACGTTGAAGGAAGATTAAATTATCTTATTGATATGATGGAAAATCTATTGTTATTAAACAACAACGTTGAACTGGTCACAACCTTCGAGAAGGCTCTTGAAAATTGCGATATGCTGATACATAACAACGAAAGCAGCATAGATAGTATGAATGATAGGGATTGCTGGTATATTCAGCACACTTACACCGCACACATGCTAGCTGATAATTTAAATGCGTTTGCTAAAAAAACTATTAAGATTTTATTTACCGGTGCTCAGGCATCTAATTGCTTCATTGCATCTATAATGTGTCAAAATTGCACTCGAATAAAACTGTCGAATGTGATTGCTATTACAGCGGATCTAGGAGATTGCCCTCTGAATCTCGTAGCACAAGAATGCAATATACCTTTAAATGAGCTAGGAGCGCCCCCGGTATGGGGAATGATAGATCATTTATTTATAGATATCGGTAGTATTATAAAGAAATGTGATATTCGTAGACCATATACAAGAGCAATAACGACCAATGGTGGGTCTACATTACCGTTAGGACGGATCACCTCGGAACTGCGTTATATCAAGTATTTAACAGATGATCTCTCTGATATAACGAGCAAAGCGAAGGAAATAAGAAATTTAGCATATACACGTCTGGGCAGACCACCTTCTTATTCTTGCATAAGCGCTACATTGAAAGTAATTAAGATATGGTTTTCGAATAAGGCGTCCGATGAAATAATTTCTTTAGGTGTACTTTCTAATGGTTGCTTCGGTTTTCGCCCCGGTATAATAGTATCCCAGCCAGCTATATTTAATGGAAAATCTTGGATACCTTATAAAGATTTTCCTATACAAGAATATGCCAAGAATGAAATCCTCAAAATAGCAGAAGCCATTTCTAAATTGCTTGATGAGTTTGATATTCGAAGAGCCAGTGTATCGGAAAACGATTCGCGGTTAACTATTGCAAAACGATTTTCTGTATAAATAATTGACATGTCGAGAGAAATGCAAAGTTTTGTTTTTATCTCGTTACTTATTTACTATTGCTTAGAGAAAATGTTGCCCTGTCAAACTTTTCATCCTGTTTATCAAGAATTTTAAATTAAATAAATCTTAAAGGGATAATTAATGCCTTTTATAACGGGTTGGTGAAAATTCACCATGTAAATTTAACGTCATGGTATTAGTAGTAATGATCCCTTGATTTGTTCTTTTCTTACAAAAACGTAAATTTGCTGTTATTATTTGGTGTTATATGAAAAAGCTAAGTACGTCTAGAAAGCGTGTGAGATTAAATAAATTGCGGTGTATAAGTACTTTTATTGAACAAATCTTGATATTTTATAGATTAACGAAGACCACTGGACTTTGAGCATCTGCAAAGTCACATCAACAATACAAGCAAGTTGAAACTAAACGTTCTCTAGGTTTGAACTGTCCTGTCGTTTGGTTAAAATAAAAACTCGACGTTTCGCCTATAATCGTATGGCGATTCTTCAGGAGAGTCATAGGCAAGAGTTATCACGGTAACTCAAACTGTCTACCATGCCAAAGATGAAAACCAATTGCTGTTTTACAGGTGACTCAGATGTGTTTCCAGGTGCCCCCCGCTCTACTTCGATTTTCATCAGTGGTCAGATATTTTCAGTGGGGCTTCGGAGAGGCACGGAATTGTTTGACTTCATTCTCTTGCAGTCAATTTTTGCATACTAGAAGACGTGAGATCTGGTTATATCTTGGTAACCTCTAGCCTTCAGTGTATAATGTATTGGCTGTATGCAGAAAGCATTCGTTTAGAATGCCACAGTAACCTGTGTTGTGGCGATTGTACCTAACGGAATGGAACCACGTTGTAAAAATCCTTCAAAATCATAATTTTTGTAAGGAATTTTGATTTGTGCCGTAGGTTTTACTCTACTTCACATCCTTAGCCGATAATTACCCAACTTATCTAAGATAAATAAATACATTTTCAAGATTATTTTTCCCAAAAAAAATTACAAAGTGTGATTCTTCTTCTGTTGAATATGCTCCTCTGTAATGGCAAGTGTATTCCCAGGCATTCTTGTTTTGTAGTCTATGGGTGGCGAACGGTTTCGCAGCAAACGTGTGTTCTTCACTGTCTAGTCAATCTCCCAGCGAAGTTTCGAAACCCATGTCAGGGATCTCTTCAACTCATGTCAGAGCAGCCGACTGGGTCCCGTATCTTGCACAGTCTTCTGGAAACTAGTCAATGTTCCTTCCCTGTAGTGTTTCTTATACCCTTTAACTCATTGGATACGGCCAATTTACACAATCTTATCAACCTAGCACATCGAATACTTCGCGAACGCCTTTTCTCGTATAAATGTTGAAGTAGATGCCTTGCTTTTAAGAAATCTCAGTTGTAGTAAAATACAACAACCTGATATGTTCGGGAAGGTTACGTTAGTCAATTGTTAGTCAGAACTGACTACCATATTTTTCCTCAAAAAAAATTTGCGATAAACCATAGGCCCTAAAATTAAAGCAGAAAAAAATAACTCAACCTACAATGTAATACATGTAAAAGTGATAAAATTAATATATTAAACACATTGCCGCATGATCGACTTTTGTTTTCCCCTAATAAATTTTCCTCGAAATCATCTTTCTTTCTTACACTGCTTCCTTCAAAAATTAAATTATCAATTTTTAAGGTGCGATTTATTAATAAAAAAAGAAGCATGATTTAAACCTCCAATGAAAGAACGCAACAATTTCAATCTTATCAGATCGTCTCTTCATCTAATTCTAGTATTGTCCTGGAAGCTTCGAGATCCTTTGTGGATTTCTTTGCTGGTCTATAGACTTTAGTGAATTGCGGATGACTAAGGTGAAAGCAGCACTCGATCAAATAGCAACAGTTAACGTACTGGCAACGTCCTGGATAGTTACGTCACCTACTGAAATTTGCTCGGGTTCCTATGTATCAACCCTCTGTTGCTCCAGAATGTTTATTTATATATGCCCTAAGCGAGGCCGTATCGAATCGGCATGTTTGCATTTTAAGACCAGTTTCCATCTAAACGACGCATGGCATTATTTTTTTTTTAATGATATCGTTCCCGTGTAAGCAGCGCAACTACTCGTTGTCTATCTGAAAACAGTCTTTAATCTCTATCATATAACAAGAAGACCCTATCCGTTTAACAGTCCCTCTTGTTTTAGTGTGTTATCGACTTAATCAGCTTTGTCTTTTGACCAAACTAGATACCAGAATATTTTTAATGCGATAAAGTTTTGATACTACTATGTTTGTTCCATCTTTTCCAGAAAATCCGGTTCTGGTTGGTCGAACAGCATCCTGCGACGTTTGGCAGAGATTAATTACATCATTCACCTCAAGAATATATATATATATATATATATATATATATATATATATATATATATATATATAATATAATATAATAATATAATATATATTCTCAATCAAATCGCTTCTTCATGTAAAATTAATTAGCTGTTTCCTTAAGCGTACTTGTTACTAAATTATAACGCCATCAACAGTCTTCATGAATCAGAAAGGTAAAAAAGGATAATGTGATTTTCTTTACTTCAAAAACCAAATCATATTTTTCGAGTAAATTTCCACCTTTCATTAGCGTGAAACTATTTAAAATAAAATATACTTACAAATATTTAAATGTCCTAAATATTCATTGTTGAAGAACAATAATTTTTGAATGAGCAACGCAAGTGTAGGTACAGAATAGTCTGGAACAACTAGCTTGTAGTATTAAATATATTTTAAAAACGTTACATATATATATATATCAACATATATATATATATATATATATATATAAACACAAAGGTTAAATAAGGTAAGAAAAGCAAAAAATATACAGATCCAAATTATTGAAAGGATGCTGTATCTTATATACAGGGTTTCCTTAAAACAAAGCAACATATTGAAATTAAATTAGTGTAGTCAATTTGTATAAACACTTTTCGATTTGCTTCCTATAACATAACATATTTCTAGGCAACGTTTAAAATAATTTAGTTCGACATCAAGTATTTTGACTTCGTCAAAGTCAAAGGACTGCCCATATTGTAAGGGAGCGTTTAAGAGGGCGTCATTACGGACATTACTTTTATATCCAGAGATGTGTCTTCTTTATTTTTGTAATGTTTGGCCAATGGGGCAACAAGGATTATCCTTGCAGTTAATTTCATAAATTAGGTTGGATTTATAAACAAGTTAGACATTTACGGGATAGAATAATTTGGAAATAGCAACTTATTTAAAAAAAATGTATTTTGGTCTAAACAAAAACAAATAAAAAATCATGTCTACCTTTCTAGCTTTTTTGCGTTTCTGATAGATAGAGTCTGTAGACTGTGTTATTATTTGTACTCCGTTACTTCAGCTCAACTTGCGTTTGTTATGTATGCAACTATCTTTTAACCGGGTCGTTCAGAAATTAGACCGGCGATATTATTGGTTACGGTAAAAGTTTGACAACATTTATAGGTGACTGATTATCCGGTTTGAGTTGAGTTAAGTACCATGTATTAGGTATTTCTCCATTTTGTTGCTTAGCTTACGCAAAGATATACTAGTCACAAAAACGATACTCCTACCAAACAGGTAACTTCTTATTAGGAAGATAACTGTACACGAATGTGTCCTATTGTGAGCGAACAATGTTTACTTTCTAGCAACATAAAAGCAGAAATTGCTTTGTTGCCACCAACCGTAGAGGCGTCTGCTCGACATTCGTAGATCGTTCGTGTATGAGAAAGCACGGTCTAAGTCAATATTAGGCCATATTCTATTTTAGTACACAACTTGTACGTTCTGTTAGTAGATTTTTTTGCTTACAGTTTAGTTCACCAGTTACGTCATGCTAGGCTATGTGCTCCTCATTTTTTACATCAATGAATAAAATAGGCAACACGTTTATGTAATTTTAAGAGGAATCTAATGTAGTACAAATAGGCAATTGTTCACTAACGGTGTAGAATATAAATGATCGTATAACGACGTAATGGATCGTGACTGTAATATTGTATTGTGAAGCAGATTAATATCAAACATACCAGGTCTCATTAAAGGCAATATCTACATGTATTGTATTTATTTGGAACTTGTTTGAATTGTAAAGAAATAAACATATTAATCTCCTTGTTAAAATACGTAGTAGTGTTATTTATTCAACTAGCTTGATAGATATTAAATTTGGATTTGTTACAAAAATGCATTATTTAATTTAACTTCGATTAATGACATGTTAATCAACAGCAAGAACACTACTATTTTGTCAATTTAATTTAATTCTTCGCTATCATTAATGATACTTATTACTTCTTCATACACTAGCTAGAACCATGTTGTTATTGATGATTTGGCTGGCTTTTATATGTATATATGCCTATTAGATCTGAGCTATTTAATTCTAGTTGTGAATGTATTATATTTGGAGAGCGTAAAGTGTACGACGTACTACGTTTTGATTGTTTCAATTTTATCAAGTACGCGATAAATTGTGGTTTAGCACCAACAAAATAAAGCACGAAATATAACTTGGGCAATGGCAGTACTGCAGTGCTCCAAGTTTGGACCGATTTTATTTTCGATTTACAACAAAATTCGAATATATGCGGTTCCTCATTAAGTAGACTACCTTAATAGAAAACTAAATATCGTTGTTTATCAAATCCGTAGAAACTGCAAATGTCACAACAATTGATTTATGGCCCTCACTCGCACACCACCAAATCGGTAGTCCAGTGAGACCCTACTCTTGACTGGGCAGAGTTAGACGCTGTATGTTTACACACACAATTTACTCGCGCAAAAGGTTGCTGAGATTATGGCAAGCTTTAAAAGCTTATACAATAGTTGGGTCGTCACCACATTAAAAAGAAATCCAATTTTTAGCTCATTATAAGCAATAATATATGAATACACCTCATGCTTACAGAATTTTTAAAACTCAAAAGAAATGTGTAAAAGTTATTGTTAATGTAGGTAGATGAATGCTAAACTTTATTTTAAATAACTACAAATGTTGACAATTGTTTCGTTATTTGTACTTAATTGTTTAACAATTTGAAGAAACTATCAAATATAATATTATAACCTATATTTTTGTAGTCACAGCTAATGAAAGGTAAAAACTTTTAATTTATATTTTTTATAGTTAATACAATACATATCGGACCTACTAAATATTAAAATTCCGTGTGTGTTCCATTAAATATTTGAATCATTGCATATGTTGTGTTTCCATTGCAGTTTCCTTGAGCCTCACTCGTAGTGATGACATATGTGTTTTTATGTAACGAAAACCACTGCTCGACATATAATTGCGTAATGTTTGCATAATTATAATAGTCTTTGAATAAGTAAATGTATTTGTAGGAGCCAAATTTGTACTTACCAAATTTTACTCCAAACCTAGATCCACGCCCAGCAACATGTTATATAACATATCTACGTATATAGTTGTATGTTAAATGTTGAAAGACTGTGTTGTGCTTAGATTATAAAGTGCATATATCACGAAAAGTAAAAAGTATCACCAAAAGGATTTTGGTCTCTCCTAGCCTATATGTAGGCAACATCCGTGTATAACGCGTCTCATTTGTTAAACAATTTAACACCGAGATGATATCGGTTAAACATGCAGGAGGAGCTTTAAGAGTATTTCTTATCTTCAGTATTTGACGAACTAAATTGGTCTAAGTACGCACAAGAGTGAATAACGAATTGGAGATTCAATACTGGCTATTGAACGTCCAGTTGTGGCTACGATTTCCAACTAATGGAAACTCGTACCACAGTTTAAGTTACTTATTTAGAACTTTTAAATAGTTAGTGTCCCTGTTTGTGAAGCTTGTACACAATAGTAGAACATTTACAAGAGAACACAATATTGATTTTCTCATTCACGTATGCCACTGAGAACACGAGCTATTCAATTCAAAATAATAAACTAAGTCCACTAAGACGTGTTGCGTTTCGTTGAAATAACAATGTTATCGATAAGAGATTAGTAACGAATAACCTGTTGTGTAGGACAAAATTTGCCTATATAACTTGCCAACCAGCAACATGTTATAAAACCTTTATATCGAACAATTACGTAATTATCTACTATTTACAGGACTTCTATTAGCGGTAGTAATAGCTGTGATAGTATTCGTTATCACTTGGAGCCTTAAAAATAGTTTGTGAATCAATTTCAACTTGATAGTTTTGAAATTTCGATTGGGCTGGAATGGGCGGAAATGCTGAAAATAATTGAGCAATTATTCTGGATATATCGGCATATACGCAGCTTAAAGCAAGCAACCGGCAGAAAGCATAACTGATCCACTAACTATCACAAACATTAACACTTGCCGACATTTTAAACTTTTACAAAATGGCTAATACAATTCTTTTATCTGGTTATTAAATATGGAGGTGAAGATCGCCTTGGTTCTAATTTTTAAGTTATAAAATACAGCATTGGCCTGCGAGTTAGGTCAATTGGTCTAGTAGTAATCTCAAAGAAATATTTTCAAACACCTGACACAATATCAACACAAAATACGAATCCTCTTTACTCCTTTCAACATTTTATCACTTATCTAAGAATATTTCTAGAAGGCGAAAGAATATAACGCACCTTCTTGCACGCCTGTGGTCCAACATCCACTTTACGATCCTTAATTATAGCATTAATTCATTATGTATGAAATATAATAGTTGTTTGTCACTTGTGTATTTTTACTTCTTTTACCATTAAAGAAGCACCTTCAAATTTGCAAATTTTAACCTAGTAAATCCAGTAGCATTTGTGACTATTTTAACATTTATTTGAGAAGTATCCTCCAATCATTGCAGTATTTCCGAAAGTGTAGCCCTTAATATGTTAATTTATACAAGTTCATTATAACCTAATATTACCTCTTCTTCGTCCAATGCTCTAAGACAGATTTGTGTTAAAATAACATTCCCTTCTTGAAATGGATCTAATAACGACTTTAATATGACGCTAATCGCTTCACTATAATGACACGGGTATATCTACTCTTAAACTTAGACCAAGCGGACCACTTATTTGGATTAGTTTTAGTGCTGTTGTTAGTCCCAGTCGAGATAAATTAAGTAAAAGTGAACCTAGTAGTCGGAGCGTAACAAATTAAGCTCATAAGGGCAACAATTGGGAGCCGATGTAAGCTATAGATTACAAAGCAGGAAACCGCGTTGGAAGGTCATTCCTAATTAAAATATATCACCACCTAACTAACACAGATTGTAGAATCAATTCTTAAGTGTTTCAATTTTATTACTTCGTAATCGAAGGAAAACGTTAAAATACTATTAGGCTTTGAAATGATAGCATCGCCGTACTCTTACCGCGTAGAACCAGATGTGAAATGTTACTACCGAGGCCAACTTGCCGCAAAAAGAATGCAATGAGACGGAGTGACAAAATAATAAACCCGTTTCTGTTATTGATATAAATGTGTGTTCTACATTCAACATGCTTTTCTTTCATTGGATTAAACGATTGAAGAAGCGTACAAAATATAAACATTGCCATGTTCATTGCAAGAAAACAGTTAAGAAAAAAATGGGATCGCGAGTGTATGATTCAAATTAATACCAAGGCCAGCTTTACAAAGATCACGTGCTTCCGAGAAGGCGATCATGATGCTTGTAAGCTAATAAAAAAAAAGAAACGTAACAATATTAAGTTATCGTACAATCTCTTTTGCGAATAGTATGTAACGGTCTTGAAAAGAGGCGCTTGTATCTTTTTAACAGATGGACCTTTTTATTTGAGACAATCATTAATAATAGTAGCAAAGGCCGTATGGCATTAAGGCAAATACTAAAGGCGTACCACTTTTAGAAGTCGGTTTAGAAGTAGAAAACTGGCCAGACTATGAATAATATTGAACTAGAAAATCATTTGGTATTTGTTCATTCTTCTCCAGAATACCCATTCTAGAAACAATGGAATATATGGCTAAGTTTTAGAACTTAATAACATAAATGTCATAAATGATGATAAAATTGTGGAATATGTAAGGTTTACTTTACTTTGCATCAATCATAATCGATTTCAAATAGAGAATAGGTATTATGAACAACTAAAAGTTAAGGTCTCCCTTCATAGCCAACTTGTTGGTGAGGAAATTTGAAAAGTTTATGAAAAATTACAACGTATAGTTTTGTAAAGTTTGAGTTAGGTTTATAGACGTTTTCGAAACTTTTGGTACTAAGAAAAAGACTATTGCTGAATTTCTGGCGATATTTAATTCAAAATTTTATACTAGATGTAACTGTACGCTCTAGAGATTTTTAATAATTATCAAAGTAATAGTAAGTCACTGTTCCTCTTTCGGCATCTGCATCTCCCTTACTATAGTACAAGACCTTTTAATTATGTAGAAGTATTTTCTCAATGTCCATTTCGGTAATAGGCAGAGATTCAAAAAATCGAAGGCGAGTATTTTTGATCATCGTAGAGGATTATTAACTAAAATTGATGACATTACTTAAGGTAGTACTCACAGTAACTAGCATAAATAAATTCAATTCAATACCAGATAGAGATTTATTTGAGTAATTAGCAAACAATTTCGACAAAGAATCATCATCACGCTTTCTCCGATAGCTAATTATTAACACAAAACTTTATGTGTTTCGAATACGATGGATCAATGACGACTATGAAACATTGATAAAGAGACCGTCAATTCAGGGAGATTTGTTTTTAGTAGTCTCAAGATTTAGGACTTACCGCTATTACATCAGAAATGACTTGAAGTATCAGAAAATATGAAGACAGGTTTCAACAAATGAAATTAAAACATACATGCGCAACATCGTAATGTTTGGTAAAACAACAACGCCATTCCTGGCAGTGAGATGCCTACAACAATTAGCCATAAATAGGGAACGGGGATATTTTAACGGGAGTATCTATATAGAAGAGGCAACAAATCTGTAAGCAGAATTGACAAGTTTATTTAAAAAGCGGCAGTTCGAATTGGAAGAATTGAATGAAGTGCAATCAAATGAAACAATTTTATTCAGACGCAGTTGTACTTCAGTTGAAACTTATACTTATTCAAAGGCATTAGGCATGATATGGAACTCTAAACAAGATATATTCAAAGGTGACAGAATGTCAGAAATCGAATCATTTACGATCCAGGATCATTGATAGAGCAGTGCCATTATGCCAGGTTACAGGACAATCGTACAGACGTTTTATCTAGAGGATAAAACGACTGCAACAGTTTAACAATGGTTTAGTGGACCAGATTGGTTAAGGTTGGGTGACCAAAGTGACCGAAATTTGTTAAAGAAGACTTAACAATTGAGTAAAAAGTCTTCGAGCGGAAAACCAGTGACATTGATAACTACAACCACAGACTTCACTATTTATAATAATTGTATAGTGTAATTGCATAGTGCATACGATTCATTCGTAACACAAGAGAATGGAATAGAAGGAGAGGTAATCTAACAGCACCAGAAATTAGCTGTGCACTGAGCAAACTTATTATCACATATCAACAGCAAAGCTGTTACGAAGAGGTGCAATCGTTAAAGAGACAAGGAATTGTAAATAACAATAGCAGAATCTAGATTTTAATCCAATTTTTTATATAAAATTCGCCGTTATAAAAATATCCGTCTTGGTACAATAAGAAATCAGTATTGACCATTAAATGGAAGACCAGAGGTAAGAGCCGCTCTCAGAAAATGTATTGTTTGTTTCAGACATAAACCAACAATTCATAATTCCATAATAGGGGATTTACTATCCGAGAGAGTCAGCCAATAAAAACTTTTACTTAAGATTAGCATAGACTATATAGAACAATAAAGGAAATTCATAGAAAGAAGAATATACATACATCTTAGTTACATTACAGAAATATTCTGATATTTTCTCTGAGGACGCAAGCCAAGGCAAATGAGAATTTACAATTGCCTAAAAACTTAGATCAAAAGGACACTCGGGATGAAATAGAAGAAATTGCAATTAATAAGCAAGTAAATTGGCGTCATATACTGCTACATTCACCAACTTTTGGAGAACTATGGGAAGCTGCAGTTAAAAGTGTTAAGCACCACTTGGAAAGAGTTACCGGAAATACTCTTTTTACTTATGACCTTTTTACTTACTACTCTTAAATCAGACTGAAGGAATTCTAAACTCACGGCGTCTAATTCAACTAACCGGTGGTCTCCGTGACCAAAATTAATTAAGCCCTGCACATTTCCTTTATTGGCGACTCACTTGTGACTACTCCAGAACCTAATTATCAGCATGTACCTAACAATCGTTTTTCACGATGCCAGCACATACAAAAACTATTTCAACACCTATGGAAGAGATGGTCAACAAAATACCTGTCACAACTTCAGATGAGGACAAAATGATACTCCAATAATGAAACCATCGTAAAAGCAGGTGTCGTGGGAGTTTTAAAGGAAGAAGATTTAGCTAATTTTTAGTGGAAAATCGTTAGAATTGAATAAATATTTCCCAGTAAGGACGATACCATTCAGAGTAGTGTTGATTAGAAACAAAGATAGTTTTTGAAGTGAGCAATGAACAAGTTATGTTTATTACCTATTAAAGACAATTAATCTTATTTTGTTGAAAGATAATCTTTCAAGGTGGGCAACATGTTCGGTATTGTTCGTTCTGACCGACAACGGTCAATTTTGTCGAGCGTACGCAGAAAAGAATACATAAAAGAGCAGCAGTAATGGTTTAATAGCAATTAAAGGATTAACAAGTGTTGGTTTATTGCACTCAAACATGTAAACATTCAGTACGAACAAATTTGCATTTCAGTAAAAAACAGTTTGAATATATTCTGTCTTAGAGTTATTGAACTTGAACACAACGGATCTTATTACATACACGGTACGACCCGTTTAACGAATTAACGCGGTTTTTCCTCTAACCCTAAAGAAAATACTAAGTATTCTATGATTCTGTATTACGCGGTCCAAGAAGCTTAAAAAAACACTAAATTACGATGATTTATTGTACTGTTTGTCTCTTATTTCGCTGTTTTCGTCTTTGAGAAACGCATTCGTGTTAATCGAGATACACAACATGCCAAATGACTGGTGACGTACGTAGTTTTTGTATAACGGCTGCCTTTTTACAATTACAACTTTTATTCGAAACATTTTATGAAAAGATGTTTCGAATAAAAGTTGGTTAGAATCAAGTGATCTCTGAATTAAATTATTTTAAAGCATGAACTGACAAGATAATAGACTGTCCCTTTTGCATTTTCTATAAACGTTATCAAGAAAACACCGCTTTTACTTTTTTTTACATTTTCATTACTGTCACGCTAAGTAATGATATAAATATAGGTTAACAGGTATATTATATTCGCTTTTAATTGTCATTTACATATATCTGGCAACGTATAAATAAGAAAACGGGTACAAGTTAGCCTTGGAAAATTTTATTATTGAGAGACAATGGTTAAATAAGATAGAAACGTTTACGTCAAACAACATGGTTTAATAATACGTTCGTGTAACTAGGCTGATATGTGTATTTGATAAATGTATTTATTGGTACTTATACAAACAAAGAAACTACTTTTGTTATCTTTGAAATATTGTCGTTATGTTCCCTGACATTTATCAAGCTCAACTTGAGTTATTCCTGTTACGTAATTTACTTCTACCTACTGCGAAAATAAATCCAACTAGTTTATATCAGTAGATTTTATTATTACTGATTAAATTAATTAGTTACTCAATACAACATTCAGTTTCCACAATACGTCGGCTAATGAAGAAAGACGGGAACAAATATTCAAAATCTAATGGAACTTCGACGAACCAATTATGCAGAATTTTCGCAGTACGCGGAATTACAAAAAGTTGAAGCGGTAAAGGAGCCGAAGAACGTACAGTAGCGTTTCTAAATTACTATCTCGAGTTACACAAAATAACAAAAGTAACCCCGATTTCTGCCTGCGTCATGGTGTCCTTGTGATGTGCTAACGACCTTGATGATTTTTTGCAATTCCTGCCTTGATGTGAAAGAGCTGTGTAACTATTCCACTATTACCTTTCAACATCGAAGAGTTAAATTCAAAAATAAATGTAAAAAAGAAAAGTGGAAAAATGAAAAAAAGCAGACACTCGACCGTGTCTGTACAATTATATCATTGTCAGGAGGTTTATAGGTATACGTCGGTTGGAAGTAAAACTGTCGACTTGGTTAGGTTTTAAACCACAAAGATTTAACTTAGATTCGAGGAGGAGAAGAAAAAACGGCGAAGTAAAAGAAACAAGACGAATTGTAAACGCAATAAAGCAGAACGTGTTTCGCGCAATCCAATTCGAAACAGTGACGTTTCTCTTCCTAAATTCCTACGAAAACACGATGCCAGATCTTTCTTCTTTGATTATATTGTCAAACATTTGCTGGTTCGATTTCTGTTGAAATTGACAGTTCGCTTAATGTGCCCGGGGATGCTTGAGACGCGGCGAACGAGCAAGGAAAGCGGTTCGTTGACTTTGTCGCCGAGAGGAATATTTATCTGAAGATCTTGAGATTTTCTGGATAATGCACGACTTCATCGCTATCGCACTTCCACGCGATGGTAAAAACTAAAAAAAAAGACGGTTATTTGATTCCATGTTATGCAGATTTAATTTACTAATTAATGTACTTGCGTCATGTTTAGAGATTAACATGAATTTCTTATGGCAATGAAGCGGTATAGTTGCGTTAGCGAAATGAAAAATTTCAGTTACAGGTTTGTTGTAAAAAATATGTAACATGTTACCGTAAGTATCGAAGATAAGATAACATTTAATTATGCTAATTCATCTCTAAAGAGTACATGGCATAAATTAATTAAATTAAATTAATTAAAAATTAATAATATTAATCATAATAAAATCAACGCGGCACGCTGGTCGACGTAGGCATACATACGAGTTTGCTTAAAGCAAACACAAAATTATTGATGATCGTGAGGAAATTCATTTAAATTACGGTACTGTCAATTAAATGTGGCTACAACTACCTCTTCAAGTGATTTAAGTCCGAGAGTTAACAATACTTTTATATATACTTTACTTACTTATATATATATAAAGAAATTTATTTGTTACATATACATTTTGTTCAAATTTTAGGGCCCAAAATGCAGGTAAAGCCGATCCATATCTTTGTTTCTGCTATATTATACAAATACCGCTGATGAATCAAAGTTAACCCAGATGCAAATAAAAAGCGATAAAGCATTGTAGATGCTATGAATAGTGAATAGTCTATTGAAATGCATTAGTCTGTCGTACAGCTGATGTCGAAGTGTTTATGTGTTACATGGAATATGCCGATAACCATATGATTTGCGTTCTTAATGTTTAAAGTTAATGCATCCGAAATGTCGGGTTTTGAGTTATTTGTAGTTATACATTCTTTTTCTTTTTATGAAATTTGTGGTGGTCCTAACAAGGACCGATCTAGGCGAAACAGGACAAAATAATTTATTAATGTAAAAAATGTTCGAAATGTCCACCGTGAGCTCTAATACAGGCATCAATTTGGCGACGAAAGTTATTATGCACACGAGTAAAATTTACCATGTCTTCGCGAATGCGTTGAGCTGCAACATAAATGCGATTTCGCAGATCTTCGACATTTTCAATATCAGGGCGACGATCATATACCAAGCTTTTCATGTATCCCCACAGAAAAAAGTCTAATGGATTTAGATCGGGACTACGAGGTGGCCATGGAGTACGACTTCCACGTCCAATCCATTGTGGAAATCTTTGGTTCAAAAATGCTTGAATTACTCGACTACTATGCGCGGGTGCTCCGTCATGCATAAACCACAATTGTTGCCGTATCGCTAGTGGTATCTCATCCAAATACTCGGGTAATTCATCTCGGAGGAACTGTAAATAGGATTCTGTATTTAATCGTTGTGGGAGCACATGTGGTCCAAGTAGGTAATCGCCTACTAAACCCGCCCAAACATTGACAGATATCCTAACTTGCGAGGCGCCTTGGTGTATCTCGTGTGGGTTTTCGTCTGCCCAGTGGTGAATATTATGGTAATTCAAAATACCATCTCTTGTAAACGTGGATTCGTCGGTAAAGAGAATTACTGACGCAAGACGTGGTTGACGAACTTCGGTGCGTTGAAACCACTCGCAGAAGGCAAGACGGCGAGGATAATCTAATTCCGTTAATCACACGCGCTGGATGTGATACGGATGAAGTAAATGATTTTTCAAAATTCGATGCACCATCGTTTGGGACACATTTACTTGCTGGCCTAAAGTTGTAGTACTTATGTCTGGTTCCGCCTCAACGATGTTTAAAATATGCTCTTCTGCTTGCTGAACTCTACGTGATATATGACGGCCACGACCTTCGAAACGTGGAATTACTGATCCTGTTTCTCGAAGTCGATACACGGTTCTCACAATTGTCTCGGATGATGGATGCCGCCGATTGGGAAACCGTTCCGCGTACAAATTTTCTGCCGCAAGACTATTTTGTCCTGTTTGGCCATAAATCAAAATCATATCGGTGTATTCGATATTCGTATAGGATGCCATTGCAATTGCGTGTAATGACGATGAATGCTATGTGCATACTAAATGGATATCCGAACGCTGCTTCAGTGACTGCCGGTGATTCCCATATGTTAACTAAGACAGAGTCGGACTCGAATAAAGAAAAATCATTTTCTTGTTACTACGTGCACATAGAACCATAATATTTTGTATTTAGGCATTACTCATGCGTTTCTTTCACCTAATTTTTTTTTTCGTACTATATCCGAATAAGACTGTATATATATATTTATATATACATGTATATATAGTAACTGATTCTTAGTTTTCAAGGTAAGGAAGTCATTAATCCAGAAATCTCAAAACGTATATCCTATAAATACGTTTGAAATTGTCGTTGTTAAATATTACCTGCTTTGCAACGTGCTAGCTTATCGAAACTTCACTGCAAAGTAAGCAAACAGTAAGTAACGGTTTCACATTTCCTAAAGTAATTCAAAGTAAGGTAGCAATCTATCAAAATTGTTTAATTTATTGCTATTTAACCTGTAAGCCGAATAATCACGAGTGTTGCTAGTCTTGCTTTAATTTTTCTTAAACTTATAATTATATATTTTTAGAGTTAATTCTTTTTGGCCTCAAGGCTTCAAGAAGTCAGAAGAAAGGAACTGTGGTGGAAAACTGTTATTCATTTCTAGACGGTGAAATACAACAATTTCATTAAATTTGTCACCATTCTCAGTCTTCGTCAACCTTATCGTATGCGAAGATCCTGCAAGTCTTGTAAAACTTAGTCGTAGTTTTTGCCTACAGAAACTATAACTATGTTTTTAGGTCTTAACTTAAAAGCATAAGTATTGGTGGGATATTTCATCTACTAAACTGCAAATCGTGGCTCTAGGTTGTAATAAAAAATAAATTCTTCGGTGCTTTCTTATTCTTGTTGGTTCATTCCTAAGAACGGGAAAGGGTAGCTTTCACTCCCATTGGAGTTTGTGCATAGCTCTAGGAGAAATATTTCTACAACTCTTTGTATTTTTTTTCCACATTCGCTGTAACTTTTGAACTATGTTTCTGACAGACGAAGCTTTACAGAAGTAGGTATCATACCGTCTAATTTACTTTCCACCAAAGTATGATACAATGTAATTAGTAGTTCTTTTGTTAAGGCATATTTTGCAATTCGATTAGAATGATTTTTCCAGTTTAGAGGGCTTAATCTATATTTGAAGCCGATATATTTTCAGTGGGCCCTAATTCATCAATCGGTACACTAATACCTTTTTAACATTAATGCTATGTCATTGTCTAATTTATCAATGTAGTCTCTAGATGACAATCAAAATGGATTCGTCTGAAGTCCTAAAAGGCTATTTGTGGGAAAAACTAGATACAGCATTCACCAGAGGTTGTGTAAAGAATAGAAATGTACTGTTGATGACTCGTCACAGATTCAGGATTTATGTTCAGATGTACAAACTGATGATTACTCGTAAGAAAAGCGTTGAAAATAATAATTGTATCGTTCCTTATATAAATCAATCGGATGTATAATCTTATAGTTATAAAGATATGTTTTTAAAATACGTCTTTTTAAGGTAGCTATGAGTTTGTTTGAGAAAGTTGAGTAAGTTTGACAACATTTTCCGGGAGAAGACACATACATTTAATACTTCCGCATTATCATCTTCATAACAATCCGGTCGAATTAATCTATGCAATATTTAATATTATACTAATTACAACCGTGTTCGTCTTTTTAAGTGATACGTGATTTTTCCTCACTTTTCGCTATCTCTTGTAGTGAATATGAACCAAGTCAGATAACAATACCAACTAAGAAGGGGTGAAGAATAGAAGGCACTTACAAAGTCTAAATATAGAATAGAAGACGTTATCACATTACTGGCTATAGGCTTATAGGTATTGGCAAGGGTAACCTACGTGCTGTTAACATCCCGATAAATTTTGTTTCCACTACATTTACTTCTTTTTAAGGAATATAAATGTATCACTAATTATTGCCACTATTAACTATATATAGGTCGTCAGGAAAAAAACCTTCCGCAGGTCTGCTATTGGTTAAGGGCTGCCCTGGAGGAATGCGTGATACTAGCGTTTCTGGGGGAGGCTAGTATCAAGGTAAGAACAGGAGGCAGATGCTCGCATGGAAGTGTATCGTCGCCCTTTCTGTAGGCATCTGTTGTAAACGAACTAATCTAGCTATAGTAGTATGAGGAATATTTGCTGGTGTGTTATCGAATGAATGTCAAATATACCAAATACACTAGATGATTGGTATAAACAGGAAACACTTGCTGATACTTAACGGTTGAAAAACATAAATTATAGTATTCACAAAGAAGTGCATAATTCGAGACCAAAAGCATATCGTACTGGAAAGAGTGGAAATTCTATTTGTCAAAGGAGAGAAATGCCTGGAAGTACGGTCCGGTTAAAGAGATCCATGGATATTTTACCTCATCAAAAGCATCAACAATACTACTATTGGCTTAAGTAGATGTAGATGGTTGTGTGGAAAAACGTGGGAGTTAAGTACAAAAATGGTACTGTGGTTTTATGAGGGTATTATGTTGGGTATTATATTATTATAGCATATTATTTATGATGGTAGTAATCAAATCAATGATATAGTATATGGATCGTGCGGAATGTGATAGACGAAAGCATTGTAAGTAGAGGCAATAAGCTAGCAAGTGGCATACAAAGCTTAGGATGTCTGTGTGCTCAATGATAGAGAATGGAGTCGTAGCCGCTATTTGTGGAAGTAGTCTAATTCAAAGCGCTACAGCCTTTCAAGCCGAAATGGTGGCAACGCTGATGTGTATTCAAGAATTAGATTGGCAAGCAGATAACTGCTGCATCGATCTGCTGCTATATACACAGACAGTCGAGCAGTAATAAAGGCACTAGACTCCACACAGGCAAATTCGAAACTGGCGTGGGACTGTATGAATGCACCCAATAGGTTAGAAAACCGAACTAAGGTGACCCTTGGCCTGGGTACCAACACGCGAAGGACATTGAGGGAACGTAAAGGTAGACGAATTTGCCCGAGCAGGTTTGCCAACTGCTGAAAATCGCCCAATGCCCCTGGTGGGAATGAGTAAGAGCAACCACTAAACAATGAAAATGGAAGAAACCTCAAGACTGGTGGAAGTTCGTTCCATGTCAGAGATAAGCCAAGCAATTCCTGATTGGACAAAGGTTTACATTCACGGCAGACCTACTAAGCGGAGACAGTAAATCTGTTGAAACAATAGGTATAGAACTGTTAGAATTAATTCTGAATCAATCTCGAACCGAATTTAACTGGAGGCAGAACTAATCAGAAATTCTGAATTTTGTAATCCGTGAACATTAATATTTCAACTACGCATGCGAATAGTCCCGAATCAGTTCTGAATCCTTACCGAGACAAAGCTGATGACTCGCCCTTATAAACATCGTGCTGTACGTCTGAATCTACTTTATTCTATTCGTTAAGTGCAGGCCATTGCCGAAGAAACTATCGCTGCTATTAAGAAAACAATAACAATAATAAAAACAATAGAGCCACGTACACTATAATATAATTATGCACCTGCAAAAATTTTCAGTCGATTTGAGCTATGGAAGTCGTCGTTGAGTCGTAGCGAGCTATTGAAAAAGTTATCTATGCGATTTTGTTTGAAAGTACAGATCTGTGACGTTTATTTGAAGAATGTTTGTTTGGTGTGTATTCAACTGATTTCGCAGCGTTTGCTTTAATTATTTCATGGACTTAGCAAATATTTGTAAGGTACGAAGTTTTCATTTGAGGGAGAAGTTGACATTACTATTCATGATATTCTTCAAGTACCGAAAGAGTATTGATCGACGGCCTTTATGAAATGGAAGGAGAAATTGGTGCAAATAGCGAAGTGGAATTACGTTAAACATATTTAAAATGAAGTTCTAAAATACATTGGCATTTCGTTTATTCATAGCAATATCAACTTAGTTGTCGTATATTTTCATAGATATTTATGCTACTTCTAATTTCCTTTGTAAATTTAAGCTTGTAATTTATTCTTTTTTTGCCCATAAAAGTAAATATATGCAGTTTACCTTAATGGCACACGGTGGTAATAACGAAAGTATTTTTAACCCGCACTTCTAATCATTAAACAGTGTAATTACCTATACTACTTCAATAAATGTCTCCGAAGTTGACATCAAATAAAAAGAAGACAAATTGAATCGGAGTTGTCGTCTGGGAATAGTACATCCCCTTTTGGATTTGATTTCTGCTGTCCGCGACCTTAACTCGTAGCAATTTAAATAATAATGTAAAACTCATCGGAGGCTGATGGCTCAACATCGAAAATGGGTTATTTGAAAGATTGAAGTTCATACGATGATTACAGTCACCATCAACTTTTAATGAGGTACATGACTGAAATTATTTTGACCTTCGCAAGTAGATTTCAGTAGATTTACCTCGTACACGTAATGCGTAGATAGAAATAATTTGAGTTCTTGCTTTTTGCATTATGGAGCAGAGTAAGATAGTTATGTTAGATAGTCTTGTTTAAATAATTGCATTGGGTTTAATAAAAATAATCCCAATGCAGTAGTTTCTGCTTTTCTTGTAATTCACTTCAATAATATTAATGGAGAATACCTTACTTCGTTGTATGCTACGTTTAAGCACTTGCAAGGAATGCTTGTGATATAAAATATGCTGGAATGTCAAATATCCGACAAATATAAAAAAATAATCTGGAGGAATTACTTTCTACTGATGCATACTAACAATTATATTAAATTAAAAGTCAGATTAATTTCAATTTTCTATGTTTCTAGCGTGATGGATTCATGTTGTTAACATATTTAATAGGCAAGTAGTTTAATACGTAGTATTTATAAATGCTAATAGCATTAATTTCATACAATTCATATTCTATGTCAAATTTTAAATATACGTATTGACTACAAACGTTGAATGGGTGTCGTCAGATCATTGACTCAGGTATATACGGCTTATGTGATAGTAATAACGGTATTCAGTTTGTAAAAACCACAGGATTCATCACGTTAGTATAGTAGTACCACCAACATCGTTCGATAACTAGTCAATACAGACGTGATTCACACAGGTAAACTTACAAACAAGGAAAATTCGGATTTTATTGCCTAAAACGAATGTATTTTACGGGTAGTAAATTTTTTTAGGTATTCAGTGTAGCAAATATGTAGATTGGAATATTTAATATATCTTTTATTGATTTTTTATTACCACATATATACGAGACTATCAAAGTAGCGATACTACATCTTCACATTTTATTGTTACATTTATTTGATTATTGATTTAATGTTTATATAGGATGACCGTTTTCTGTATTCTGTGTAGTTTTGATTTGAATAAAGTATATATAATTTGTGTACGACATTTCTTTATCTGAATACACGTGACGTTCAAATCTAATATCAGTATTATGTACATCTAAATATACATATATGTACATTACAGTGGGTTGCACAGCAATACATATATACCTTGCCTTGAGCGGAATTCTATGTGATATTACTCATAATGAATGGGAGAAGAGAGGTTCACACGCATGAACTATTTTAATAGTTCAGTGTCAAATCAGGTTAAATCAGTCAATTTTACTAATTCACGTACTCGAATACTGTAGCGCAGAAGCACTTCATTGTAACCCTTACCTTAACACTTCTCGAATACAGGCACACGTTTTAATAACTTATCTTCGGTAATAAAACTGAAGTAATAATCTAAGCGAAAACCAACTTAAATCAATTATTTTCTTTTTTTTAGGGAGTCGTTTTCATGTAAACAATGTTTTATGAACATATGTTACTTCCAGGTTAAAACCGCGTCAATGTCAACGTTTCGTTCTCAATTCTATCGAGCTTCTTCTGGGTTACTGTATATTACGTCACTCCTGTACGAAGAAATCTTGAAAACACAAAAGAATATTTTATGAATATGTAGCGTGGCACGCATAATAGATCTTTTTACTTTGAATTTTCTGAATCCGTTAAATTAGTTAAGAAAATCTGTGGGTGTAAAGGGAAAAAAAACCATTTTGGTATAAATGACATTAACAGCAAAATGTGCTAGAAACTAATAGCGTTGATTATATAAACTACTACTTGATAAACATTTTATAAGATACGGAAAATTTCAAGTAATCTAAATTTCATGAGGTCGCACATTCCAGGATAGACTGGTAACTGTCTCATTCCTTACGTACATAACATTACATAAAGCATTATAAAAAAGGAGTCATGCGAATAATAGTCTTCACATTAACTGGGATAAATACCAGCTCTGTATCGAAGTGTCCGGACATCGCCATTGTTTTGAAAGCATCCTAAACAAACAAATTCCCAGCTATACATAAACGCGTGAAACGCAAAAAGACATCTAATCTTATCTGTAGTGGGACGAAAGGATCTCTCTTCGATATGCCTTTTCAAACAGCCGAAGGGCAATAGTTACTTTCCGTTGCTTTTATGTTCGTGAGTTTGATAGTGTTTATTTGTTATTTCACCTGTCAGATTTAACGGCTCTTAACGTTGTTATCGTTTTTCGTTCTTTTTCCTGTCGGACCATAGATAAATTAATAGCACGCTCGTATTAGCTCGGAGGATAGTACATTTTACTGCAACAATTGTCTATATCGATTTAAGTACTTGTGGTATAATTTCACTAAGGTAGTATTTAAGCCTTTCTGCTTCGTTTTTCGGTTTATTTGTTATTAAAACTCCTTCATATTTGACACTGCACTCTAAAAATATTTAAAAATTGCGACCAGTTTCGAGCATACGTACAGGCCAAAGTCAAAAATAACAGTCAATGCATCTATAGTAGTGAAATATTAGGCAACGTATTTAACATCATCCATCACAAAAATTTGACAATTGAGTTTTTAGAACGTTCAAATTCTATTTAATGTGAACAAAAAAGTCAAAGTAGGAACCAAATTTAGAATCTTTAACTGACAAATAATATTTAATTTTGTAAAATAAAAATTACGTTAAGCCAACCAAAACAGAAAATTGTTACTATTCGCGTAACTTAGTGTGAGTGCGACAAATAAACATCAACCATTTCATCAGAATAATGCTAGTTGCGATAGACAGCAATAGAATTCTAATAAGAGCCTACACGAAGATCAAATCAAAATTCATTTTTCGCGATTCCACATTACAGTTACTTCATTTAACCAATCAGAAAAGAAAACGGTGATTCGTAAAACACTTTATTCCAAATTTTAGAAGGACGCCGTTTATACTTGGTCGAGAACCGAAAATTTATCAACTTCTCTAAGCATCTAAGCATCTACGCTGAAAGTGTCAAAAATTAATAGAATGCACTACTTGATTATTTATGCCAATTATAGCCAATTCCAACCGATTTCCAATTTATTTTGAGCAATTCAAAGACACCAATTGCCCTGACGTTTACTGTACACAGATTTTATTCCAGTGTCCGGATCTCAGAGGAGTCAGATACGATCCCTATCGAATCTTCCTTACCCCGCAGTCCTAACGAGAGTCGAGCTTCTTTGTGAGCCGATTCAGAATTTTATGGTTAGTTCCAGGCGAATTACTAGAGGCATCAATATAAACGATTTATTTAATTAAGTTTTATTCTCTATCTGATTTTTTTCTATTTTTTTTCTCTCTATTTGATTTAACGTTAACAATACTTCCAATTGAAAACATTTAAATACTACTTATATTTAAATATTATTAATATTTAAATATATTTACATATTCCTAATTAGTAGGGCATAACAAGTCGATTGCCTAGCAGTAGCGTCACTGTGCTGGGTTAATGGGTTATTGGGTTAACCAAAATAAACGTGAGTGTTATTTAGAACAAAAAACAATAACATATTTTCTGAAAACGCAAACATAAAATACTAACGAACTTAGCGAATATGCTTAGATGGCTGAAAAGAAATCTGGATGTAAGGCCTTCAACACCTGTATTCTCTTTGGGACACATCGTTGCGGCGTACATATGTATCTGCTTTAAGCAGAAAAAGATTTTTCTACATCTAGCGATGTAACACTCGCGTACTTATAAAATATGTAGCACTGTGTATACGTGGTCAACAATTTCACACGAATCCCTTAAGGACAAGAACGTGTTTTTAAATTTTTTTATTGCGTCGGCTACTGGAACGTAATTGCCGTTAACAGTTTCTAAATCTGTTGCAACTTGAGAATTTTGAAATTGCATTTGACTTAGCCTTATTGCAGTTGCTTCTCTAGCGTCCAATTATAAAATGACTAATTTTATCTTTTTAAATTATTTAAAATGATAAAATGTTGCTTCTATTTACTTGTGGTAGTAAAAAGACCATCTATAGTGACACATACATCTATTTCATTAAATGTAGATATAAAGTTGAACGATGAACACACTACATTAAAACAACGACCGGATTACAATAAACATTTAGATAGTAGTAAAATGTTTCAATTAATTTTAATTAAAATATTTTATTTAATTGATAGTACAAGGTCCGTGTTACACCTGCCGTAGATGTGAATCGCACCCCTTGGTTTTCACCAGTTCCTATTGCCACCTGTAGGCCTACACCAAGTTAAGTTAACAGTGCTTGCTTTTCAGCATCCACAAAACAACATTTAAACACAATCAAGAAATGAATGCTTATCAATGGTTCGAGATAAGTTTAGCGTGAGCGAATACAATAATGCTGTAGAGAAGAGTTTCCCTAATAGAGCTTTTGTCGATATGACTACATATAGAATAATGTATTGAACCTAACGCAGATATATATTATAAAAGTGTGATAGCCTCGTATCTCGCTCTTAATAAAGGGAGATGGAAAAATAATACAAACAAAGCCCTTCCACACTCGGCACCGGTCTCGAGCGAAGGCTCTGTCCTCAGTTTTTGTCCAGAGTGACGAATGCTTTCAAGAAATGCGACTCTAGGATGGGAGTACTGTCGACATGCAAAGTTACCTACCACCCTTACACAAAACTATTTATATCGTCGGTTGTGCGAGACCTTTCACACCCATATAAGTGACATATAACACCGATTCACGAAATACATTTTCCATCGACGTTGATTTGATTGAAAATAGAAAGATTATGCGGCGCCTTTCGTTTCTCTGTTCCTGAAAGCATTTATCAAAATCACGGTCAATTACTATAATATTTTATATTAAATTTCAATTAACTAAAAATACCATAGTATAAACTATAATATCTAAAGGAATTTGCGTTTCAAACCCTAACTAAAGAACTAAAGAAAATATGGACAGCTAAGAAATATAGGTATTTGGCGCATGATTTGACGACATATTACTGGGCGATATTTTAGTTGCGAAATTATAATAAAAATGGGATTGAATTTATTTTGTACATTTTCGTAGGGAAATATTGCATTAAATATGAAATTTTTGACGTAAAGAAAAGCGAAGATGGCTATCGTTGAATAGAGATAACATTAACTAATAAAACATCAGGAACAAGGAGAGGGTGACGTGAGGTTATATAAGCGGATGGAGTGTCCGAAAAAGAAGTACGTGTGACAAACGACAGTCTGAAAGAGTTAAGTTTATAGGACGGGTCTTTGGCAGTTTCTTTCGGCTTCTGGAACTCGGCCTCAGGCGTCCATTTTAACTCTTTCTCTCCTTATTCTGTCTACTATGTTTTTCTCTAACATTTATATGGCAGATATGTCGGTAAATCCTGAAGTCTCTGACGTGTGCAACAAGAAGTATGCAACATTGTACATTCAGGAATGTTTGAGTAGTGTGGGAGCCGAAGACTCGCACAAGACTTATGCCATATGCTACCAGAAGAAGATGCTGCCCTCGAGGAGCTTACTGAACGAACATGCATTGTTCTAACTGCCGGAAGAACATGGAATTGGAGCTGGATCGGCGGTTACTCTGGCAAGAACACATCCAATACATTAAGGTTATACAGGACTGTCGGAGCACCACATTCACTAGACTACTGGAGAAGAAACATGGATAATCAGCAGAAGAGAAAATTCTGGATTTTGGTCATAAGTGCTCCACAATGCAATGGTCTGACGAGTTGTGGACCTTACAAACACCCAAATCCGGGAAAGAACTTAGAACAGGATATTCAAGAGGATTTAATCGCATTGACTACCATATCCGCCTGGTAATGAGCAGCCGTTCTCCGTAAAAGCTACGTGAAATAATGAAGCAGGAAGAATAAATATTCTGAAAATAAATATTGGTACAAGGACAACTTAAAATGGAAGACCATTTTTGAAAAGTTTCAACCTAGACAATCAATGATTTACCCATGTCGTTACATATACGATTACCCCAAATATACAATTTTTTGAATAAGTTGACATCATCTTTAAGATCATTTAATAATAACTATTCAACGGATTAGAGTCCTAGTGAAGGCCAAAGAGGAACCGTTAACAAGCTCAATATTGTTGGAAACATGTAGCAAATTTTGGAATATTGCAGTGTCAGTAGCTCATCATTCAAAATTAAAAATTATTACAAAGAAGATAATTAGTTATTATTGGAACAAAGCCCTGTTTCCAAAGATCTTAAGTAACACCTACTGCCAGACACCAAGATATTGGTATATTTTAAGAATTCCGGGATCTCTGTTGTCAACTGTACGATTCCGATTTAATTAAATATATTGTAAGATGCGGAATATGGTGATACCACAGTGTTTTACTATACTACACCATAACCCTCTGTATCATTATTAATTATTTATTGCCAGATTAAAAATTATCGGGCTGCCCAGTTTGTCGACAAAGCGAGCTTTATTAATTTGCTTTATTCTTTCACAGACGCTTTGTAACATATAAAGCCAGACTATGAATGGTTATAACATTACTGTTACTTCATCATAAATGTCTAATCTACCACATCGCAATAACCACTAATCACAAAATTGAAAGCCATAATAAAGTGTGAAACAGGAAGCAACGACCATTGGTTACTGGGAAAAGGTTGATAGAACACATAATTTATGACATATGTACCTAGAACTTAAAGAAGAGAGAATTAGAAAAATAATGGTGTAATCGTCTAGCCCATCTGGTAAATGAAGAAAGCCAAAGCGAAAGAAACATTAATGAAAACTTGAATTATCTGAAAGTGAACAATGAAATTCTACAAAGAAATGCATATCCGGTTGGCAAAAAAAGAAGAAAGTATATAGGGTAAATCTCACAATCGCTGTTGCTTATTTATGCTTCATTACCTCATGATAATATTCGCGTGTTGTTTGTTACTTTACTTACTATGTTACAACCGTAGCGTGGCTGCTGTTTTCGGCAGTTATTCCTCGAAGATTACCAGTTCTACTAATTAGCTATTATTCCTTTATATCATTACGACATTAATTATTTAGAATATAAATTCGGCGACTTAACAAGAAATCTGCAATGAACAAATGTAAATAAGTAGTAATGAAATTAACATGTGTCAATCTAAATTAATCGAAAATACCACTGCAAATATCCTTAGAAAAACGAAAATTACCTGTATTATGAATCACCAAAACTTCAGAAAGGTGTGTTTATTAGATATTACTTTCCATGTTACATCTAGCAGGTCATCGTCGTCACTATAGAGGGTATGTCACTTCCGTGGACGTGGAAAATTAAGCTTGCGTGAATGACATTTTTAAAAGGGTTTCTACCATTTTATGGGGTCTGTCTTAAAATTACGTTGAAACCTCCACGTCGTTTCGCAAACCTTTTGTTTCTTTAATTCTGTTTGTTGTTTGTCGTGTTTCAAAATTGCTTTTAAAAGTGGTTCACTGCACTTTGAAGAATACGAAAACACGATGTGTTACGACGAAGCTCGTTCAAATTCTTTCGAAGTACAACGTATTTATGAAAAGAGATATCTACTAAGATATGTTATTAATCTTAGAACATTTATTTACCAAAGAGGCGTAGTTGGCTTACCAAAATCAAAACACATCATAGTTTTTTCAGTGTCGCCCTCTATGCCATTATTGTAATTTTCGGATCCCTCACCAAACATCGAGGTTACATTTAATTGGGTGTTACTGCTCAAAATTACTGATTTCGGAGCAAGCAAGTCATCAGAACTTTAAATACATTGATATTTAATGCTGAAAAATTATCGAATTGTTGTGTTGTTTTCATAGTTCTCACAATTTACACAGAAAATATACACAATTTTCTTTTATAATATTTTGGGCAGTACAACCTTGGTTCATAGAGTAAAACAAAATTATATAAACAGGGTAGCAAATCATATTAAATTGTATTGAATTTAAGGAGGAATAAGAAATAAAGTGCTATCGAGAAATTTTAAGAGAAATGTACGGCTATGACTTCTGACTGCAAAGAAAATAGCAATGAGCATGTAGCCCTCAGTCTGCACCAGAGTTTGATGAGGATTCCAAAAAATTAAATAACATATACCATGTTTCGTTTAAAAATGTACTTTGGCTAGGTATGAACTTACGACTCACGCTGTATGTTTCAAGACGTGGTTACAATAATTTTTCATAACAAAAAAAAAGAAGCGATTTGGGCAGTATCAATTTACAGGACATAACTGGCCTACATATGGTATAAGTTTATGCGAGACGTCAATTGTAATGTAGTTATTTTTGAGTGACCGGAAACTGTATACAAGCACATTCCCCAAGGAAAGAAGGAGATAGTATGAAGCAATTCATTTCATTACGTTTTCCTAAACAATTTCTACAATTTTTATCGTGCAATGTAGTTTATTATTATTACTATTATCATTACAGATAATTAAACCAAACATGCATTATACTGTCCTATAATATCCTACAACGCCGCACCACTAGGTTTACCAAAACTATTAATGTAACTTTCTAGGACGCACCGGTGTGCAATAAAAATGTAGATTGTGATCCCTATTTACATAATATTTCCATTACAGTAAAAAGTGTATGGTCGTACATTTGATGTATTTCAATTTAGACATCGTAAATAAGTTCCAGATAAGGATGATAGATTGAAGAAAGCATTTCGATTTTGATGCTGTATTTAAATATCAAAGCGTTCCCTGTTACTTTAATGGAAGTGTATGTATAAAAGTGTACGAATTCAAATTGGTTTTTAAGTAACGATTAAATTAGATTTAGTCCGTTCAACCATGATAAAGTTTGAGATACTCATCTAAATTAATTAAAAAGGTTTAAGAAATCTCCGCTTCTAATTTACATACATGTAGTGATATATGAAACCTAGTAAATATCTCTGCAGTTTTTACGGATATCGAAGTTAAACATTAAATTTCAGATGAAAGATCCTAATAACAACTCGATATTAGAATTTTTCAATTTTTACAGAAACACATGATGTTAACCAGAGCAGAAGCAATGGCTCTATACGTTTGCTATCTTAGTTGCTTTTAGAACTTCACAAACGGGAGTCTTTTATCGGTTCCACTGGGGATTGCAACCGATAAAAAATTCCATTGTTCTCCATTTTCAAACGTTTCCTAACGTATGCAGCCAGTACTATCATCGACTGATTCAAACGATTGTTAAACAACAAGTGAGCGTCCAACATGGCTGAAATTTCCAAAAATGTTAACGCATCTACAATTATCTCATCTTTAGGTTGAAGCTTGAAACTTTTTAGACAAGAGTTTAAATGTTTTTTTTCATAAAGTTCGATAAAGGCTAATATAATAGATCTAGTTGTCAATGAAACTTACAATTAGTATAACAGAGACAATAGTTGTCAACATAACCAGAATTTCAACACGTATCGACATCCCTTTGAAAGAGAAAGAATAGTATTAACGATGATTGAGTTTGGCTCCAGAAAAATTCGTCTTGTTTGAAGACATTCTGATGCCGATTTCCACAGACGCTGATGGTGTGAATTAATAATGAATATTTTTAGGTGCTATAATAAATTTGTAGGTTGAATGGTGTTTTCTGACGAAGAATGGTACAACTAATCGATACAACTACTGCTACAGTTCGCAAAACAATAGTAAAGTAATTCCACCCGCTAAGTTCACATTGTACCTAATCGCCTAAACGAGATGGATTGAAAGAAGAAGTGTTATAGGAAGACCTGGGGGATTATGACTTTTCGGTTGGACTATTATCGGTGGTATTTTTTGAAATTTAAAGTGAGTAAGAGAAAATTCCACCAGGAAAAACAACGATGGTTACAATAGAATCGACAAGAAGATCAGAGTACTGCCGAGAGATAAACGATGCTTACTCTGAGCATTCAGTACACTAACATCATTTTCACTTTTTCTCGTAATCCTGCTTCATATAAATTTTGAATTTTGTTTGACGCTCTATAGTTTTCGAATTTAGATTTGATCAGTAATGTCGCTGTTACGTTTAGACATGTTACGTGTAGACTACTAGATCATATTAGTGTTATTTTAAAAATCATATTTTGTTAATATCACAGTTGACCGTGATGTAAAAAATATTTAATTCCTAACGTAAAATAGGACAGGATGTTTGGTTACGAGTTTTCTATTCGTATTAAAATAAAGTACAACTTCAAGTATGCTGAAAATATTAACTAAATTCACAATATGCTATAATATCTAGCTACTTACTTTAATTTCGATATTTTTAGAAACTCCAAAATGTATTTACTTGACTCCATACATTTGCTCGTCATTGTATATATTAATATATAAGGTTAATATATACAGTGGTCGACAAATTTTACCAAGAAATCTATACATAGCTCACTTAGTGCATTTTATACGTTGGGCTTTTTGTAAACTAATAATAATAATGTTTTACCATTTTTTTTTTTTATAATACCCTGTAGATATAAATCAATATAAAGCATTAAAATAGATCTAAGATACTTTCTACTTATAAACGTGTATTTCATTTACTTTTCCACGTAGACATCTTACAAATTGGGTTTAATTTTCAATAAGAGTAGCAGTGAAAATATACATTTTCTCAAAATCACGTCGAACAAAACCGCGTAGGGGTTGCAATGTTGACTCTTCCCACGGTCGCCCGGTGTGCATTTTTACCACAACATCATTAAATGGAAAAAGATGGTCTCGAGCAAACAAATACCTCTCGTTAGAAACAAAATAAAGCATCTCCACTCCCCTACCATTTTATTTTTAGTTCATGATAAGAACTTCTGTCCACATTCAGTGCTGCATTCGTATGTTTTCGTTTTTCGTTTGTTTTAAGCAATTCGTGCTCATTCGTTGACGCTTTAAAATAAAAACGTAGGACAACTAATTAGTGCTTAACACGGTAGCTGGTGGATTTAAATATGTATCGACAACGGCTGTGTCTCAAAGTAACCAGTTTGTGTCAATTAGCGGGCTTTATATATTTGTAAATATACATCCGTACGTATACGTATTGAGTCTGCAGCCTTGGGACGTTTAATAATCGGTCGTAAAATAAATTTTAAGTATAGAATTTAGATCAATGTAAAGCAGGTATTGCCTTAAAACAAGGACTATTTTTTAATGACAATTTAACTTTATCGCAATGCGCGATTCTTGGAATATTATTGAAATATATTTCATATGTGTCAAAATAAATTTAGAAATTGTACTACAATCAAGGAATATGATGGGTTAGCCATATCCGTTGAATTCGTGTATGGAGACTGCGAGAACTAATCAATTCCATATTCCATACCTAAGCTCTAGTTTTGCGTGTTACATAACAAGTAACTTAAATCATTCGTTTAATTCGAAAATGTCGATGCCTTTCCAAGTTCTTCTGATAACATCTACCTCCAAATAGTACCGTTACGTCCCCCATTTCTAACCGCGAGAATAGTAATCTTTATAGAATTTCGGCCAATCCTCAAATAGTAAAAACCTGAATATATTCCATTTCGCAAAGTAACGTACATGAGCGTATTGTTTTATTTCGATCATTAAAGTATTTTAATGGCTCACAAAATCCTTTTCTTACTTTTATCTAAACTATTATGTATCGATACTATTTGCCAATTATGAGCCGCAGTCTTGCTTTAATCAAACCTCTTGAATTAGCCTGTATTCGTTGGTCATTAAGTTTTGGGTAATTTTTGTTTGTGCGGCTGATAGTAATTATTGAACAACATATTATTAATATTACTATTATTAGACTCGTGTCTGTTCGTCTCATAAGAAAGGGCTCCTGTTGCCTATTGGTTTCCCCGTCGGCAAAACACGAGTCTTTCTAGTCGTTGCAAAAAAGGTAAGATTTCACTCGCTTTTGTCCTCTCTACTAATTAGTATCCAGTTCGCTACCGGCTGCAGCGTACATAACAACAGCAGGGAAGTACTCTGTGCTCTTTTTTTACAAATGTGGAAGGTACGCGGATTGGTAAAACAGTATTATTAAAGACAGTGATTAAGTTCATTAAGGATTATCCGGATTTGACTTATGACTGCGTACAAATAAAATATTTAGTGTATGATGTATATCTAACATGTTGGTTACAAACACATTGTAAATGTCATATGCATAGTGCAAGCAATATTAATATCAAAACCGGTGCCGCCGGTACAATTTATGTACAATGATGATTCAGTGTAATCTGGCGTTTACTTTGTTAAACAGCGATTCATATATTTCATTTTGGAATAAATACTCCAATATTACATTGCCGAGCAGTTACCACGTTACGAAATTATTTACCATCTGTGCGTGTAGATTTAAAAAATAAAATTAAGGCTGAATTGAAAAATAGAAAAGTGTGCTTGTGTGTGGATGAAACAACTGACAGCAAAAGAATGTCGGTACTCAATGTTATGTGCGCAAAATGGAACTACACCAATCGTCATCTTCAATTTTATTAACTTCTAGACAAATAGAAGTAATTTCATATATTGGATTAAATCATTGGGAAAATTTGAAATAACTAGAAATAAAGTCTCAATGTTTATGGTAGATGGTGGCCATAACCATGCCTTCTGTAGGCCGATCTTTTAAGGAGGAAGATGGTAATTTTTTACATATTACACGTAAAATTCATGCTCTACATTTTCTGACAGGGAATTCGCGGATGTTATCAAGGGTGGTTGCGCTAATTGCGAGTGCAAAAGCAGTGTTTCTGAAATCTCCAAAACGTATTCGCTAATTTCATATCCCTGAGCCAACATAATCAATGCTTATACGTTGGAGAACATGGTTACAAGCGGCACTATCACAAATATTTTAAGAGTTTCAAGAAGGTTGTTCTTCTATTCAATACGAAAGAATGTGCAGCTATCAAAACAAGTCAGAAAATACTTGAAGATAGTCAAGTTAAAAGTGATTTACAAACTACACATCAATTTCGTCGGAGTACTGGAAGTAATAGAAAAATTACAAAATTCTTTACTGTTGTTAAAGAAAGCTTTATTTAGTAGGAGATGCAAAAAGCGAGCGTTTTCTAATTAACTTTGAAATTGTTTTGGACAAAGATCTAGATTTTGCCGACAAATTTGTTAAGGTTTGTTGTTTGTATATTTGTTTGTTTACGAATACATTAAGTTGTTTCAATTTTTTTTTTTAGTTACGCATATATAACATCACTGGATGTAAACCGATCGATTTCTTTATATAAGGATATACATGAGGCGAATAGACACGACACAGGCGAATAATTCCACCTGCCTTTGTCCTCTCTAGTTATGAGTCACCTACCTACTGAGCCTTTCCTAAGATTAGGCATTAAGTCCTTAAATTTGTAATGATATCTCGATATTGAAACTTCGAGGTTAAGCATAGTTAATTGTGATCTGTTTATAAAAAAAACAACTTCATCAATATCAACTTCGGGCCACATCCAAAGTTTCGCCCAACTTTGATATTTTAAATAAGAACCTGCATTTTTCAATTAAAGACGGATTACTTATACAAAACTACATTTTCTGAAAATCGCTAACTCTAAAAGAAGCGATCGATACAGATATAAGAACGCTGATACCTCATAACACTAGGTTGTGGGACACCCTCCTGTATAAATGAGTTAGCTTTTATGCATTGGTTACACAGTAAAGTCAAAATAACTCTAAAACGGTAAAAAGTGTTTTATAAGATTAGTTTTAAAATGCTTACTAGAATCTAAAAATGCAACATAGTATTAAGGTCAAGGCCATGACTAGCGATATAACTGACGTTGAAGTTCTTTTTTCTAAATACACTCCGCCAAAAAAGTATCGCATAATCTAGTTTTGAATCATAAAAGTATCGCATAATCTTTGTTTGTAGCATAAAGTTGTAAATATACTTTAATGCGCTCTAAGATATAATTTCTATGATTGTTTAAATAAAATACAGGCCAAATAAAAACAAGAATTCATACTTGAGATTTTTATTAAAACAAGAAATTATAATTTTGGAAAGAAAAATGTCATAACAGTAGCTTTTAATACTGAGTATTGCCACCTCTGGCTCTTATGACCGCTCGCATACGGTTTGGCAGAGATTCAATTAACCTCCGTATATAAGCCTGATCAAAATTCTCCCACTTGTCACGGAGAGCATTTTCTAGTCCATGCACGTCCGCTGGGGCAACATTTTGGGTTCGTATCCGTCTGTGAAGGAGGTCCCACACGTGCTCGATAGGGTTCATGTCCGGACTTACCGCAGGCCAATCTAAAACTGGAATACCAACATCGTTAAGGTATTCCTGGACGATTATTGCAACATGCGGTCGTGCATTAACATGAATTCGTTTCCTATAATTGGCGCATACGGTACTACATGTTCTTCTAAAATGTCCGCTATATACCTGTGGGCAGTCAGTGTACCTCTGTCTACTAGTACTAACTCTGTACGACCTGTTAAACAGATGCCTCCCCAAACCATAATAGAGCCACCAGCGAAATTAGGTCTAGGTCTGATATTACACTGCGAATAGCGCTCACCGACTCGTCTGTACACTGAGATACACCTATCTGAGGTGTAAAGACCAAATCTTGACTCATCTGTGAAGAGTATATTGGCCCAGTCATTAATGTTCCAATTTACATGTTCTCTGGCAAACATTAAGCGAGCCATTCGGTGGTTCCTAGTGAGACGAGGGGCTGTTACAGCTACTCGGGCTCTTAATCCACTCTGTCGTAACCTATTCCGAATAGTTTGAGTACTCACACGAGTATTTCTGACTCTAGCCAAGTCGTTCTGCAATTGTCTCGCAGTTACATGTCTTCGACGTAATGCTTGTAGTAGTAAATAGCGATCATCTTGGCGAGTAGAACATCTTGGACGACCTGGTATAGGTCTTCTACTGTAATTGCCTGTTTCCCTATATCTGGCTACGGCTCTAGAAACACTTGACTGATCGATGTTCATCAAATTAGCAACGTATGCTTGAGATCGTCCATCTTCGATTAAAGCAACTATAGCAGCCACTTGTTCTGAAGTTAAATTGCTCATTTTAGTTTTAAAAGCGTTGGTACAGAACTCTGACTTCGCACTTTAAAATTTGTCCGTATAGGAAGACTTTCAATAAACAACTGAACAAACCTTACACATATGCATTTTTCTAAATGTATTCCTTTAGAAAAAAAAAAGTAAAAAGCTATGTTCCATGATTCTGTTAGAGTTTTTATAGTTCACATACACGAGGCAAACTTTTTGTGAACCTATAAAAATATCTTGGTTTATAAATGCCCTTTTTTAGTTTATGCGATACTTTTTTGGCGGAGTGTATATCATAGCTAACAATGTTTAACCCAGAAGCACCAAAACCGAACTATTATTGCAATTAATGGACAGATTCTGTGAATCGTCCTGTTATAAGAAGTCCTAACATTTTATTCTTCTTATAATAGTTATTCTATTGAAGCTCTTTCAACGAAAATCCAGTAGTATAACCAGTTGTGTCTGTTAATTTCTTCAATTTGGATATTGGTTAGATAATTAAAAATATTTAATTTGATATTTATTCTACCGCTTACTAACAGCGTTTCATACATGGAGGATTTCATCATTTAAATTTCCATTGCTTTCGCACAGGATGTAAATTTCAGATACCAGCATGGACAGTAAGGTTTTCGTTATCTGGTTTACCATTTACTAGCGGCAAGTAATGTTATTAACAATCAATTTGGTGCGCATTATTAGCAGCAAATAAAAAACTGCTTAGAAAAAAAGAGATTCATTCCAGAACCGCTCTCGTAATTAATCGAATTACAAACATCTAAATAATTCGATAATGGCGTGCCGTTTATAGAGTTCAATGGTACGTGGAAGCGTTTAATAAATATAACATAATATAATGGACCGGCAAAACGGGTAAAATTCGCGACATAATTCTGTATTCTGGGAAGCTCTGAAGTTATTACGAGTTATAGCGGACTATTGCTGCTGCTGTAAGCACGCGAAATTACCCGACAAGGCCACTGCTGTATCTATGTTCCGACCGTTCTGTGCCATGCCAGCCACATGCCAAGATGTTAACAATAAAATGACCGCTGCCGGTATGCTATATAAAGAAGCCCCTTAAGGCTTGAACTTGATCTTGTACGTTCAATATCGAAGGCCGCAAATGTCGAACTGAAAAAAAGATACTAAAAAGAAATGTAGGGTCGGTATCGAAGAGTTCTAGAAATTAATTATGCATCGATCTCATTTGAAATCGAAAGACGGATTCTGGTTACTATAAGTGTAATAAATAACAGGATTGCATGCGTACTTGTCTGTTCTGAATAATTTAAGATTAATTTTAAGTCGGTTGATGATTTATCATAAGGTATTTACGCACCTAGAGGTTTTAAATAAAAAAAAGAACATTGGAATAGATTTTATGAAAAATAATTTTTATGCTATTAATCTTCCATCAATTGTCAATTAATCATTTCTTTCGATTCAACTAAGCTATTTACCTTATGGCAATGTTTCTTTCCTTTATCGATATCCAGTTATATGAGCATGATCCCATTGTAAATGCAACTACATTCAAAGTCGTGCAAGCTACAGGAACCTCTTGACTTTTGCTTTCCTGTTTAGGTAGTTTTTGATGTAATAACTAAAAATGACAAAGGCAGGTGGAATCATTTCTTTTTTGTAGCGACTAGCTAGATTCGTGTCTATTTGCCTCATGAGAATGGATTAGTGTGGCCCACTGGTGTCGCCGAGAGTCGACAAAACACGAGTTTGTCTAGTCTCTACAAAAAAGTAATAACAATATTTTGTTCAACTGTGTTATTGACTTATTATAACTACGTAGGAATGTAAATTCTACTAGAGATTTAAAATGCAGAGCTTGCTCAAACTTTTTAGGACAATATTGTCTATAGAATTCCTGTGAGCTCAAAAATAGGCAGACCATAGCTTTCAAGAATACGTAATGAAATGCTATGTTAAATTCATAATTCCATAAAAATTGGAACATACTGATAGATCCTTATCGCCCATTGAGAATGTACATAATCAATTGCATACTAGAAGGTACTACAAGGTTACTAGATCAATCCCTTTTTGACCCCTGGACTGGAACCCCTAAACAAACAATTCATGATTGAATTTCACAAAAATTTATATAAATATATAATTCACTAAAACCACGTATGTATATACAAGTTGTTCAAAGTTGTTGAGCCACCATTCCTAGCTTTGTTAGTATTGTAGCTAAGATGTTGGTTAGTTTACCGAAGTGATTTTTCCGCTGATTATAGTGACACATTTCAGCGCTAAATTAGCTACTTATACTTTTAAATTGAACACCCTCAATGTTTCTTAATTATTCAATAGGAAATGATATTCCTCATAAAATATGTTTATTGTAGTCCTAAAATGGAAACCATAAGAGGTAGAGCGAATCTTACATTGTACAATTGAAGCCGTAACAACTTAGCTATGGAAAAGGCTATTGGGAAAGTCGAAACATTACCATAATGTAGTATATTCCGTCAAAAAAGAAGGTATAAAAAATGCGCATCGTATTTCAACGTTTGGCTAATTAACTCGCTTTTTTTATTAAACAATCTGTTGCGATCAGAATCTATTACCTATAATAATTGCTTTTTGTCTCCAGTTCTTGATTTTATTGCTTTATCTTTGTGTCAATTATAGTTTATTATTGTTACTAAGTATGACATGAATACAAATTGTACGTATAGTAGGAATTACGAAAGATATCTGCAGTGCTACAGCGAAACCTAACCGCATTCTGTGTAGATTAAAATGAACCTTTCATATAATGGAATCCACCTAGCAATACCAATTTTGCTTTGCAAATTAAATATGGAGTCTGTGTCATTGACGTTGCGAGTATTTTTCATAAACTTTTCAAATGTTTACTATGGTTACGTTATTTGTAACCACTACAGATTTCTGTAAGAAAGAAAAATAATGTTATATGCTAGACTCACGTCCGTACAATTTATGACACAAAGTAAAGTGAAACTGCAGGGCACAGCATTTCGAGCTTGTTTGGATAATACCTATCCAAGCGCACCGCCACTGCTAGTGTTTGTTTATTTAACCACGAGTTCATCTAATGTTGAAGAATTTACTGCCCCAAAATAAGAATAAGATAGAAAGTTATTAAAAAATCTCTTGTCATTAGACAAATAATTTATGTACATGAACAAATTGATACGGAAAGCAAATACGTGCACACTTTTATAAGAATATTCCTATAAAACGTCGAAACCAATTTACGTTATGGCAAAGTAAATAACTCATAAACCAGGTTAGGCTGGGCACCACACCTACAAAAAAAAAATAATAATTATTATAATAAACTTACACAATATGTAACATTTTCAAAAGTTGCATACATTTACAAAGCAATTTTTTTACTTACCGAGTGGAGCACTAAGGAATATGCTGAATAGCCATATTCCATAACACATCGATGGTAGTTGGGGAACACATATGTAGCCGGTAATAATCATCTTAATTACAAAGTTTTAAAACGTTTTCTTATGAACTTGTTCTGGCAAGCGAGGAACTTATTTTCTCTAGGTTATTTATTGGCGATGCGGCGTCGATTCTGCATCCATATTTTCATTTTTCTAGATATATGTATACGTGACATTTAACGGGATATGACAAGAATACATTTATTGCCTCAAGGTGGTCCTTTAACGACTTTAAAACTTCATTTAGTCATATAAGTCATATAAAAAATTTGTTTGGTGATTCAAGCCATTGAAATGGGATAACAGCCGAAAAAATATATAGATGTAAGAAACATAATTGATCTTAATTGTTTCTATAAAATGTTACAAGATTATTGTAATATCCTTAGTACTTTATTTATAAAAAATGCTATTTGTAGTAGCTGGCAGTGTCGTAAATAAGAAGTTAAATACAACGCCTCAATTTCTTCGTGTATTTCCGTTGCTTGGTACAGTGCACACGATGTGTAATGGAAAATACCAACGAACTGAAACAATGTAACGCATAACATCTTCATGGAAGTGAGAAAAATTTCTGGCGGATATTGAAAGCAGTGAGAATGTTGTTTGGTTCAAACGATATTGTAAATTATCAGTCAGAATTATGAAACAAAATGAGAAGTTATAAACAAATTTCGACAAGATTTATTTGTAAATTCTCCAATAATTTAACAGGTTTTAGTTATATATAGTGTGACCCATTTGAAATGGAAGCATTCCTGTAAAACCTACATGCTACATTAGACTGATATTTAGTTTTTATAATACATAATGGATCAAAACATCCATTTTCACGGGACATTTCAGTGTTCGAAAAAGCAAACATTAATAGCGTTTTTTTTTATATTAAGAATCAATAACACCATTGAATTTAAAGAGTTCTGAAATGGTCTTTTAAATTCTATTCAAATACACTTTTTAATAAAAGAAATTATAAGAGAATCATTTTGTAAATTTTTCTGAGTATTATTTCGCAATTTGTTATTTATATTAAAACTAAATCTAAAAAACTAAAAACTAGCTATACTTATTACTAAACATCACAAAATCGCAAATACTCATTCATCAAATTGCAAATTTGAAATTTAAATAATTAAATAACATAATAAATAATAAATACATAAATAAATAATGTCTGCTAGCTGTGTTAGTTTTTAAATCATCATTTACTATTTTTCAGTGCAATTTTGTATTACAGTACTTTTAACAAATTTTTCATAGTAATTCAGTAGTAATTGTTATTTAATTAAAAAAATACATGTAAGTAGTAAAGTCGAACGTAAACTGTCTTCATCACTGATAGTTGATGATTGTAAACTTCATTTGAAAATTGTTGAAGTAAATTCTAATAAGGAATTCCATTTGTTTACTTCATTTTTAGTTTTTCGTTTCGTCGATTTTGATCTACCTTTGTCAACAGATATTGTAAAAACCGAATAAAATAAGACACTCTATATTAAGACTAATACATAATATAATATTCTATATTATATTATGTATTGACTTGTATTGCCCTGCGAAGTTGAATATGGTGGCCAGATTTTTAATAAATAACTCGCTAATTAAATATGTTGATATAGACCTCTGCGGTCGTTGTTGAATCCGCATGAGAGCCGACGAACAGTAGCGGTGGAACATGCAGCAGTCCAGAAGAAGCTCCATACAATTGAGAGCGAAGCGTCGGCAACCCGGAAACCCAAATTCGCTTATTAAATGTTGTTTTTTAACTTGAGAAATAATCATAGTGTATCTTGAAAGTTTAGACTAACTTTCAACACTTTGTATGGAGAAATTCATTTCGAACGGATCGCACTGTATATAATTTAAAAACTCGGATATTTCAAAACATCAAATTTATTTTTAAATAAATAACAAGGATTTGCCAAAAAGAAAGGTAATTTCTAAGTTCAATAAAATACTGCGTACTCTTTAGCATCAAAACATGTATAATTTTCATTTAATTCCCCTTCGCAAAGTAAAACTAAGAGATACGTCAAGCTTCATACTATTTACGTTATGTTGTGTTATATTTTTTAAAAACATTACTCTTGAGTATTATATTTATAATTTCGAAACTTTTTACAATATGTATGACTCTGTTATTTTATACAAAGTCAACATATAATTACATGCATTTTGTATTGTTTATTTTATTAAACTTTACACATACATTGTACATAAATGATCACAAGGTAATTCGGTGCAATTTTATTGTATTCACTCTATTCATGAAAAACGCCTAGTTATACGTATATACTCTATATTTATCAATATTATTACCACTACATCATATGTTTTACTCAGAAACTTGTGTAACAAAAACAAATTTAACCGCCTGAACAGGCTTGGCGGGTCGAACGGGCTTGACGGGTCGAACGGATCTGATGGGCTAAGCAGCCTTATGGACTGAGCGGGCTTTACGGGTCGAGGGTACCTGATGTGCCAAACGGACTTGACGGGTCGAGCGGATTTAACGCGTCGAGCTTGACGGGTCGATAAGACTGCCCGTCTTATTATAACACGGGTCAGGTCTACATTCGCTCATTCGCTCCTCTAATCTGTAGCCCGAATTCGAACAGGATTGTGTATTATTTTTTCCTAAATCACTTTTTAGAATTAAAATAAATAGTTTTTAAATTAAAACATTTTAAATGTGATGTCATTACACTGGCAACTAAGAGACATCTCAATAATGTATAAAATTGAGAATACCACAAAAATCATTAACGTCACGAGATATGACGGGCACCGAATTGCGCTACAGCAACAACTATCAGTGCTAAGCCTTTCTAACCCCGTTTTGGATTTTGCACCGGCATCCGGTTTATATCGCGGCTTTCTAAACGGCAGGTATGTGCTTTTTGGGCTAAGAAATGTCGTTTTAAAATGCTGTGGCATTAACTGTGAGGTAACAGCGATACAGGATAGTGTTTAGAAAGAGAATATTCTCAGAACCCCCCTGATCACGCCCGGTTAACAGAAACATGTCCGTGGGCAGCGTATTTTTTCTCTCGTTGGCACTAAAGGGAAACTACTTTATCATTATTTTTTTGGTTATTGTTATGTTATGTTGTTTACTAATATTTCTATTTATCAATTATTAATAAATAAAAATATTAATTATTAATATTTACTAATATTTTGGTAGTAATATTTTGTGTACTATTAAAATTTAAATTTTTAAAATTTTAAATGTAAAATTTCTACCTTACGAACTTATAATGCTTTCCGAATTTTCAATACTTTTTATAGCTGAAAAATATGTATAAAAAAAGTCTAGAACAATTTCTCTGGAAGATTCTCAAAGAGTGGACTGGCATTCCGTTGTAAAAGTTAAAATAATGTTAATCAGGTATGGTGGCGATTTCAATAATTATCTCTTAGAGGCTGGTTGATACAGAAAGACAGTTCTTAATATACGTATTACAATAAACTCCAAGGAATATTCAATTGAAAACATTCGAATCATCGGTCTAGTATATAAGGTATTGATCCTTATAAGAACATCGAAATTTTGCAAAATACTCAAATTACCTCAATTATCTGAAAAACTAAAGTGTGCAAGAAAGTCATGAATTAAAGAATATTTATACGGTGCAGAACTTACCTTCGAGGTTTTTCTTTAAACATCTTAGGCAAAGAAAAATCCTCCGCCCAATGGACGTGCTGTAAGAAATATAAAAAAAAAATAAATCATTATCGCTTTACCCAATTTATACCCCAGAACTATATTTTTATTGCCGTCTTCGGTCCAACTAGCTATATTGTGAATGAACTCTTAGTTCGCGCAGTATTTTGGTTATGTTTACCTCCTCGTGATTTTCCTGATGCATACAGATCCTTATAATAATAATTACTTAAAAATGTAAAGATGAAATAATTTCTTAATGAATTGCCGTTTAATACACGAGATTACGTTGAATTAGATCAATAACATGAATCATAATTTTAAGACGAATGTATACTTTTTTTACTGTAAATTAAATTAATGACTAGATATTCTATTGATAGAGGTTTATCTCAGTTGACTTACTTATACAATGGAAAAAGATAAATAACCAAGTCGAACCTTCAATACATAAGTGATAAAGAAATGATTAGAAGGTTAATATGTTGCAATACCACTTCATTACCCATCATTAGTGTGCAGCGAGTCTCGGAGTCACTTATGTATGGGAATATTTTGCTAAACCGATATCGACAAAACTTTAACATATAAATTTAACGTTCTGGGAAACGATAATTGCATGCTTGCTTTCTATAATTACGAAATTTATAGCGTTAATTAAAGTTGTTTTCTTTTATAGGTAAAGAACTATTCGCCGTCGATTAAATTGATATTGCAGAACGTAAGTAGCTGAACCTTTTATTCTTTCGTAGTTCTTTTCCTTTTTCTAGCAAACAATAGCGTGCTGCCGATATCTTTTGATACACGTTTCGCTTTTAAGATCGGCCGTATATCTATCAAAAGGTAACTTAGATAGTGGTAATACATATACATTTGCGTTTTGCTTCCAGATCATGAGCAACTAAGACTAGTTTCAATATGTAGATTGTGTATCTTGCATAATACCATATATTACTGTTGGCAGCACTGTCTGTATACACACGTTAAAATGTGTGTGTGAATTCAACCTTCAAAGAGTAGTTCTATAAAAAATACTGCAACACACCTTTTTCGTATGTATTTTACTTTCAATCACCTTTGTATCAATACATCGGTTAGAAAATAATTACGCTATTAAACGTTCTGTTTATTTGAAAACTTCTTAGTTTAGTCGGTGATGTACACGGATTTATATGGTACACCATGAAACAGTTGAAGATCTCTAAAATGATACCATTTTTAATTTATTTTGATGATGTAAATGGTGAAATACGATGGTAATTATAAAACATTATTAGTTGACCTTGAGCACAATATTTTTTTCTCTGTAATAATAAATAAAAAAAAAAATAAAAATAAATAAAAAAACTAATTCATTAACTCCACTGCATATGAATATGTTTTTACCGTCAAATTTATCACTGCTTCCACCCACTTTTTACGGTCCATCTTTATTCCAAATCTTTCTCCTAGTGGCAGTGACTTCATTACCATAGTTTTTTTTATCAACGTATCCCTTTCGAATGTTTCTTCTTTTATGAACTCGTTCCAAACGCACTATTTTCGACCTGAATCTTTTCCTTCGAATTATTTCAAGGAGTCTTTCCAAAGTTCAATAATTCTAACTGCAAATCGGTACTATTCATTAACTGCAGGAAATGCAGGAACTTTGGTGTTTAAAGCTCCAACTTCCTCCGTCAGTTTCTATGTAGCAAACTAAGTTTTCGATACTTATTCTTTTTTCGAAGCCATGTAATGTAATTTATGTATTTCGAGGTACCCAGAATAGCTGTCTGTAACTGTTGGGGAGTTGTGACGTTTGTGGTGAGATAAATTGGTTCTAACAATTTAACATGATTGTTTGTTAATTCCCTATCTTAAATTACAATAAAAAAAAATAGATTAAATTCCTCACTAAATTAAGCATCTTTCTACGTAGAGGAACGTCTATGTCCAATGATTTCCAAAAAAGTAATTGTGGAGCTTTATTTAAATACTTATTAATTCACAAACGTCCAGCGTGAACATTAGACATTTCTGAACTAACAAGATATAAAGGTGTTCCGGGTTTGAATCGTGTCATGTCGTTGTTAAAATAGAAACTTAACGCTTCGCCCACAATCTTATGGAGCTTCTTCAGGAGAGTGATAGGCAACAGTTAGCACGGTAATTCAACGTGGAAACCACGCTAGAGGCGAAACTAACTGAGCGAGAAGCAGTTGATCACGGTAACTCAACGTGTGAACCAGGCTAAAACCAACTGCGCAACACGATTGTGGGCGAAACGTCGAATTTTTATTTTAACAACGACATGATACGGTTCAAACCCCGGAACACCTTTAGTTTCAGCAAATTCTGGCCGTGGAAGCCTACGTTTTTATTTCAACAAAATGTAATTTGTTTATACAAATTGTGATCTCTTTGATACGTATGCCATATCTATGATTAACACATGATGAACACCATCATTAACACATTAACTATCTTAAACTTTCTTTAAGAAGACATAAAATTTTAGCGGTTATCACAGCAATGAAAGAGAGTACCTGTATAATTAGGTGTTAAATTGGAAAACGATTTGTGCAAGACTTACTTCTTAATGAAAAATTGCAGTAAAAGTAAACGATGCAAATTTTCATAAAAAAAATAGATTCGTTAAAAGCATTGTTCCAAAAATAGACGCTTGTTTGATGATATATTCAACTACTAATTTAAGTGATGCACTTAATATAAATCTTTTGTCTTGATAAATAAATACCTATATAACAATTTCTAGATTTTCATTGTACGAATTGAAAATTTATTGGTACAAAAACCCTACATCAACTTTACTTCATATTATCATACACAATATATTTTATATAAATAATTAATGGCTTCCACTTGACAATAACGATGGCCGACACGGCACTCATCCCATTTCTCTAGCAAAATTTCATAAAACTACCATGGCTAGTGAACGCGTCCCCGCATAGGAAATTCCAGTATAGTAGACCGTGGCAATAGTTCTGGTCTTAGTATTAATTGAATGGTGCTGCCTTCTGAATACCTTTGCGTGCCGCTTAATAATATCGTAGCATTAATAAATCCATCCACTAAAAGCTGCAGGAAATGTGTTTGCCATTTTTAATTTATTCTACAACTTGCACTCACGGTAATGCTGTAAGTCTTTCATGACGGCTAATCTAGCACGATACTAATAGTAGATAAAGATAAATAAAAAAAATACCACATGTCTATCCGCAAAGTATTTATTTGTCGGTTAGCGAAAATGTAATAGTGTTACGAACTAATTAAGCAATAATAAATAGTCAGAAATGATAAAATGCTGAAACAGTAGCTTCCAATCTTAAACTTTCTTTAATTGATGTTATTCTTTAATTCTACAACTCCATAGAGTTAAAGATGTATCTACATACGTATAAATCTTACATTTATTAAATTGATTGTGAGCGTATGAACGTATAGTTTGTATTACATGCTGTGAGGCAAGTTGTTTATTTTAATTAGGTATATATCTATGAAAGATAAAGCACATTCGACAGTAAATCTTTCTTCGGTCATAATAAAATACGATAAACTTCATATTTGCCGTTTACATTTTCTTTCTCAAGCTGTAATAGAATACTTACATCTAAGTACACATAGATATTCCAACAAAAGTGAATCGCCTTACTTTCATAATTATTTCCGGGATCCATACTTAATATCCGACGCCAGAACTTTATTTTTTCTTCGCTGCAATATTTAAGTGCTTCAAGTGGGTCACGTAAATGTATTTCCATTATTTTTATAAAAGTAGTCTTTTATTACATGCTGTAGGTGATTACAAGAAATTCTTCCCATTAATGCGTATCTGAAAACTAAAAACGAGATTTTTACTTTACTGTCCTCTATATGGAATTCAAATTACGAAACGTGCAGTAGAAAGGTAGCTTTTAAAAGTGAAAACGGAGAATTGAAAAGCTGCATGAGATATGTAAAGATAAGAAAATGCATAAAACGGAAATCTCGTAAATTTTATGTAATTAATGAGAGACAACTGGTTCCAAATTGCCCCAATGGATATTTTCTATTGATAACATACGAATCGGAAAATAACGTTGTCATTTATAGTATTAAACAATGCGGTTTTCGATTCTAGTATTTACAAAGCACTACTATTAAAAAATTACAATATCAAATTTCATCACTTAACCACTTAATGGAGTGAGTATAAGGAACATGTGGTGAAACTTTTGTGGCCAACTCGCATTAAAAGTGTTAATATTGAAAAGAGCATTTTGAAATATAATGCTCACACTTTATTACGTTAAGAGGGGCTTAATGTGGGCATTTTAAAAAATATATAATGTAAAACACCTTCAAAAGTTTTTTTTTTAAATAATTTTTATTCTGCATTGAAATAAATTTATTTCGATATTAAATAATGCAATGAAACTCCTTAAACAATAACAAGAATTAGACTTAAGTATCTAAATCAATGACACATTTCGGCCTCATAATGGGGGTCCGAGTAGACAGCTCATGGGGTTAGACCAAACTATAGAGGAGACTATTGGAATCGTTACTTATTACAATCTTATGTTTCAAAAACATTTAAATTGAGTATCATCTAATGGAAATAAATAAAATCTAATTCAAATGACAAATCACTATTGTCGGCAGTTTGCTTACAATGTCTTTTACACCAATTGGTAAAATATCATCTATCATAGCAAATACAACTTCACTCAACTTCTTTCTACAAAGTTTTACATCAAAATCATATTTTCCACATGTTCCATAATTCTCGATAATTTTCCCCACAAGATAAACAATATTTGATTTTCTTTGAAATTTAGTCAGTACAAAATGAAAAACTAAGCTTATCATGTCATTTTCAGTGGCTTAGGTACAGGTAAATCACATTTATCCTCACTTGTAGCTTTCCAATAGTTTTATAAGTGAAACATTAAAGTTTCTTTTATGTGTTTCATTAGGTTGTTTCTTTTCCAGTCGTCTTTTTTTCTGGAGTATCAGTATATACCTAACTTATCTCCTATTTCTTTGTTTGGCAGAGATCTCAGACTAGCGGATTCAATAGATTTGTTAATAATTTCCGAGAAGGTGGTTTTAATTATCACCCCAATTTAATTTTCTTACTCCAACACTGTTGGTATACTGATGATATGCCCACTGATAGGTTCTCTATTAGGATTTGATCTATCTGTAACATAACTTCCATAGTAATCCTCAGGCTATGTCTCAGTTTCTGTCCAAAGCTGTGTATGGTGTTGTGACTGAAGGTGGAACGTGGCTAATGATGGAACTTCCAATCAGTATATAGTAAACAAAGAATATACTGTGATATCTGGAGGTTATAAGGTAGTTGTAGTTGAATTTTGTTGTTCATTAACAACAAAATTCAATTTTGAGGGATGCAGTGAGTATATGATTTGAATATGTTTTAAGACATCAACAAATAATTGTTAAACAATTTTGACATCCATTTTGAATGACTAGTTAGCCTAAACTTGCAGCAACAGCAGCTGAGAAGAAATGATTCTGTTGTTTTACTGTACTTTGCCAAATACAAGAGATATCATTTTTTCTACAATTATCGAATAACTAACCACTACAGCTATTCTAGTCTCAACCACATTTTTTCTTTTATGTGTGGTAGCGACCCAACGGGGTGTATAAGCTTTTTTCAAGCTTATCATAACCTCAGGAGCCTTTTAGTGTGTGCCTTTTGTGTTTGTAAAGTGTTCCACGGCACGGGTGTTAACCGTAAAGGGTGAAGCGCAGTTAATTGTACCACAACTGCGAATTGTGACTCGGAAGTGTACCGGACCTACTAAGAAAATTTGTTGATTCTAGCGAGACTCGAATATACAGCGCTGGCCTTCTTATCTTTTTGCAAAGATCTGCTTCAGAAATTAAATGGTCAATGAAATTACTCGAATCTATTTACTCATCTTATTAAACACTGCGCTTAACTCTGTTCAGTCAAGCGCTGGTCCTCTTACCACTAAGCCACCGAGCCGTAAAAAGCCGTTGAAAATACGCAATTATAAATATCGGAAAATTCTGTTGACAACCGCTTCATGCCCTGTCTACAGTGACTTCATTAGTACATGCTGCAGCATGAACATTAATAAAGGGGTATTAGAAATATTAGCAATTTAATTCCTGATAATGCAATGCAACTTATAAAAATTGATAACCTATTATACTTATAAAAACTGTTAAGATAATTACTCCCAAATCACGATAAAATTCACAACTGCCGCATTATTCAAACGAAAGGAATAAAATGGGGTATCTCAATCAACATATTACATTTCCTGCATCGTCGTTCAATTTCAAAAATTGAGATTGTAGGACTTCCAATTTGAAAGCTTTTCTGAATTTTAAGTTGGTAATTATGCTTTTTAAAATTCGACGAAACTTTTCTTTCCTTAACTTTTGACCACCTTACGGTGGTAGATGGTGGCAGCTTTTCTGACTGGTGCGTTATAATATTGAAGCACTATTCACATGTTGAGAAAAAAAAACTAAACATGCTTTCACTCATTACGAGGACTGAGTGAAAAAAAAAAAGCAGGGTAACGGAACACTTTACGCACACTACATATAAATGCTAAGGTTTTTACAACTATCAGAAGCTTAGTAGCTATTAAACGCCGTTGAGTTATTCACAATATTAACATAAGTTGTTAATGCCAGTTTTATACATATTAACGGAATAACTTCAAAATTGAACGAATGTACAATGTGATATTTGCACACTCGTCTGAAGATACTTCCTTTTTGTTATTGCAAAATATGTGGCTATGTATCATTAGCCACAAAAACATATACACAGTTTTGTAGGAGGTACACATTTTAGAAATAAATTTACCTGTATCATCTCTTTAGCTAGTTCGTTAATATTTATTTTCTGCTATTTTTACCAAGTCTAAGATTCTAACAAGTAACTTTAACATCTAGTTCTCAATTTTTGGGCATTCCAAACTCACTTGTCAGAGCCCTGTTTTTGGCAGTTCTGCACGACAACTTAACAGTCTATTATACTACTGGTTACAGTCCACATGTTGTTTCATCAATTAGGCCCAATTTAACCAGTACCTAAATGGCAATGCCATTTGCTTTGTATTGATAAAAAGTGACGATATGTGGCATTGCCACTAGCGCATCGATATTGCCTCTCTGACGGACCTCTTGTATCCGCTTGGTAGATCGACTGTGAAATGGATAGCACGTAGAATGTCTCGTTGCTGGTTCTTGTAGAGATATTCAAAGTCTAAGTTTTTCTACTAGCTAATGGGCGTCCTTTCGATAATTCATAGTTCTTGTGTCCATACTGATAATGATTGTAATTTTTTGTTAACTTGGCACGTATCACAGAATTTGATGAATGTCTCATCAATAAGACACTTACTTTGTATTAATTCATGGAACAACAAATTTTTTTGGACATCTTGTTTATTTTTTGATTTTGTTATTCATATGTAGACTTTATGGTTGGTTATAATGTAACTGTGTTACGTTAATTATAAAATTTTAAGAGATAAATAAACAGATAAAATCCGTACGTTTGGACTTTATATTAAATAAAGTTTTTACAAACGCTTATTAATTCATTTCTTATATTCACCACCTACTTGTTCATTTACATACGTACAAATATATGTATGTATATAGTCGACAAACAAACATATATACCTACATATATTGCATTCTTATTCATTCTATTTTGAATCATTACAAGCGATTTATACTTAAAATATCTCGCATTGTATGTATACGCATTAAGTATAATTGATGGCGTAAAGTGTATTACGTAATCCATTTCTTTTTTTTATTATGCCGTACCGATGCTTATGCGTTTACGTTTCATTCATTGCGTTGATCTCGGAGAAAAATAATCGTGGCTTTCAATCTCGACCATATGGCGCCTTTTTTCCTAAAAGGGGGAGAGGTAGAGGCAGACAGAAAAGTAACCACTCGAGTACCGAAGATGTATGTATGTACGTACGTAAACCTCAGATAGTCGTAGCATTAGATTATACATTTTTTCGGAGTACAACATGTACAAGCATTTGTTTGTCAGGGGTGAGTTTAGAACGTGGGCGGGACAGGAAAAGAACACGAAGACATAGAGACTAACCGGACTTGAAATTGTTTACTATATGACACAAACGTCACCGTAAAGAATAAGATAACAGCGCCTACTTAAACGCGGACAGACCGAAGGTGTGGACGGTAGACGCAATCAATTAATATTTGCTTGTGAAAGACATTCTTACCAAAGGGAATTGTTGAAATGTTGCAACAATTTGCTACGTAATAAACGCCATGTAATATCACATTTCTGTCACTTGATAAAGGACACCGCGGACACCCGCACTGCCGTGTCTCCATTGATTAGCAGTAATGGTACTCACCTTAATTTAAAAAGTTAAATTAAAAGCCACAACGACAAATATATACGAGGGTAGGCTAAAAGGTTTGAAGTCCTGACACGAAGATGCCGTGCCTCCATAAAATTATTCTGGTAATATAATTGCGCGTACGTTCTAAGATACGTCTGAAAATGTCAAAAGTGGATGTCAGTGTTTCTGTAAAAATTGAGAAAGTCTAATATCAAACCATCATTAACTTTTTGCATTTGAAAGACATGCGCATACGTAAATTAAAGCTGGGATGGATGTTGTTCCTATTTTTAAATTTTATCATATCAGTATGGTTGACGATCAACATTCGCGGCGACCAAAAGCTCCGATATTACCAGTTCCTCCAAAAGTAACTGGTAATATCGGGAAAGTTTACCAAATAGTGCTTGACAGCCATCGAATTAAAGTTGTTGATTTAGTAGTGAAAAATTCAACTGTTTCTTGCTCACCCAGTATCAACAACACATTCAAATGAACATTTCCAAACCGTTTAATTGGATGGTAGATAATTCGAACACTTCTGAAGCCAAGGCACTGTCGAAACCGTAGCCTGGGAAGTGTGAATCGACTCTGAGAAAGGCTGTTTCATCGCCCAAGTAAGTGGCGACTGTTCTTTGATATCATCATGAAGTTGTGCTAATAGACTATCTGGAGAGAAGGTAAACAGCAATCATTACTTTATAATCCGAAGGCAGAAATTGGGAAAAAATAGCTGAATTTGAAAAAAAGTTTTGTTCCGCCCGGCTTCAAACGGACGGAAATACTTGTTTCTGAGTTAGGTTAGAACCTTTTCAAACTATCCTGATATATACAAGCGGTTTTAGTGAATTATCACTAACCTGAAGTAAAAAATATTTTTTGGACATAGTGATGATGGTCAAACATTATCTATGTAGGTTCAACGGATCTCTTCTTCGAAAATTTGCAAAAAATATTCTTGTAGTTAGTACAACACGTTAAATAATAATCAAGTAACTTTCTTAGAAGGAAAGATATAAATTAACCTTAATGTGAATACTAAACTCTACGTATAGGTAGTTCTTGCTTCTGTTCCTTTTACCGATGAATACGCGTAGTAGGTACTCTGTTGGACAAAGGTCGATATAGACTTGCTTTTGCTATTCACGGTGAAATTGTACAGCAAATTACTCCACGCCCACAGAGAGTACAATTCTTCAGTCGGGCTCGCTGCTGGAAAATAAATTTTCTAACTGTTGGTGTATTGCGATCAGACGTATCTGTTGCCAATAGTAGATATGGTATCGCACTTAAAGGAATATTTGGCAGAAATCCAAAAAGATTCAACGACGTGGGAAATATCAAGAACTGCTTTATTCTCGTACAAAATCCTTGGAATATTGAAAACGATGAAATGAAATTGTTGAGGCAGTTTGGATTTCCTAAAATACAGTTGATGAACGAAATCATCGACCTTTTCACTAGTTTACACGATGCAGGGAGGATTCCAGGTAGTCTCAAACACGTCGATATAGAATAAATAATTAAAAAAAGTATAACACCATAATACTTAAATTACATAGTTTCATAAGCAATATAATTTTTAATTCCAATTAAAATCTTGAATGTACTATTTTCTTTGCATAGAGGTAGGTTTATATTGCGAGTGTATTTAAGTCGTAAGTTTGCTCTCCGCAATGATTGTCTTATGTAGCTCTTGGTGATGAATACGGCTGTAGATTTATGACCTGAGATGAGTAAGGTGAAGGATGTTAGCAGAGACTAGACAGACTCATGTTTATTCGTTTCATGAGGGGGATCTGTGTTGCCTACTGGTTTCCCCGACAAAACACGAGTCTGTCTAATCGCTAAAAAAATAATTTCTCGTACCTCATGTCTACTTACGACTTGTTCAATGAAAGTATATAAGATTTTATAAACGTTTTTCTGGAAGGTCCGATATTAAACAAATGTGCAGACAAAAATTAATCTGGCGTTAACCAAATTAATCTAAAACATCAAGAAAAAAGGAATTTAAAGAATTTAGAGAAACCCTTACTAATAAAGCCAAAACCTCTAGGTGAATAGTTAAAACGCCACAAATGAGAATTCTAGAAATAAATTATGTATAGACGAAATGAGAAAAAATTGTGCTTTAAAGAAAATTTGATTGATTAATTGATTTTGCATTTAACGACATCCAACAAAATGTGACGTAATCCAAAACAAAAAAAAAAAAACGTAAATTCTACCGGAAATAATAGTATTCGTCAAATTACTAGTACAGTTCTCAGCTTATTTTGCTTTTGACAACGCTCAACAATAAAGCTACTTGCAAATCCGCCGATCAACTGTTTTTCGGATAGACAAAGTAGCTGATGAAGTTTCGCACGTACCGCCGGTTTCTCACCACGGCTAGCGATTAATAAATCTATATTTACTTCCAGCAGTATTGCGCTATAAACAAATAAGTTATAATATTTGACAAATATTGTAGGAACACTGAAAAGATACTTTTTACGTTTTATACAGGCACCAAATGTATAAAAAGAAACCAGATAGAAGCCAGAAAATTGTATATCCCTTACATTGACTTTCTTCTATTAAGGTGGGAATGCTTTTTCCCTGCGGCGTTTTTATATAAGGCACCGACTTCTAACAAATTTCAAATTATTTTTAATGGATAATTCCTGATGAAAAACATATTCACCTTTATAGTTTAAAACTATGTTGATGTCACCTGTACATACCCAAACAATCGTCAAATATGTCTTGAGTTGTTAATGCATACGACTTAAAGAAACCAACCCAAAAAATGAATCCTGGAAAACATCCTGACCTAAGATTGAAAATATTGCAGAAGTAGGAAAACAGTTTTAGCAATCTGCTATGATTTAATGTCGTATTTCTAACACAAGACACATTATTGAACATTTTATTTATCAACATCTTTTACCGTTTTTCTATGTTTACATTTGACGTATCTACTTTATTTCCTCTCACTTTCATTGCATACAGTATTCAAGTGTATTATTTTAGTGTTAGTGAGGCATAATATAAACTAATAGCGGTGTATTTACATCAATTTAGATGAATTTCTAAAGTAATAGGCTTCTCGTTCGATAGAAAGAATAGTTCGATTCAATTTTAAATGTACGTTGTCGTACGTCGTTGTAACGTTAAAGCAAAAGTTGATCGAGTAGTTTTGCCTAATTAAGCTAGTGAAAGTATTATGCGCAATCTATGCAAACTAGCTGCATCATATATCTACATCAACCATTATAAAGTGATTTTAAAACGCATTTAATCGTGAATAAGTGATTTAATGCCAAATATATGCGTTTGCGTCGTCTGAGCGGAAGTAATCTATCTGAATGTTTATCCATTTCATTTTCGGCGTATAGTTAATGGTTGATGGTTATTATGCATTTACACAGGCAGCGTACGGTTCATAAGCGGCTTTCCTGGGAGATCTAATTGAAACAAGGTTACATGCATAAGTACCGTAATTTACGATTCGATAATGGTGAGAAGCAAAATCGATTACATTCCTATCTTAATACAAAATTATTTGCAGTAACCCAGGAACGGCTACACGCTGTTTTGGTGAAAACGGAGGTTTAAAAAGAGCGTAGAATATAAATTATGCCATGAAATTTTGTTTTGGTTTTTGTTTTTTTGGTGTAAGGATATGGATCCGCTACAGCGTTTTTGATAGTGAAATAGTCAAGGTATAGCTCTAAAGCGAATCATAGAACAAAGGATAGGAAAATACGTTACATAGTCGTCTGTTTCTCAACTGTTCTGATGCAATTATTTTGTCTTTGTGAATTTGTTATACAGCGTTCCTCCAAGAATCGCAAGCAGACACTTAAATATAATAGAGGGTTATAAAATATACGCCTGTGCGTGTTTTTCTTTAGAAATAGTTAAGAAATTAAATAGTGTTGCTGTATTTATTTATTAAAACGTTTGAATTGCACTATTGTAGAATGGTGTATGTATGTCCAAAGTAAGACAACCGTCTAGGTAGTGAGGGAATTAGGGATTTCGTTTAAAAAACTTTTGCTATGGCTATTAAAGATCTACATCTAGAGAGATTATCCCATCGTTTCTCCACTTCTCAGAGTCCTGTTAGTAACCTATAGGAACATCCCCTGTCGTGGTTTTGTATAATATCATAAGAAACTCTACCTAACTACTAAAAAAATATGATAGAATTATAAGAAACTTAAAAGTACAGCTTTGTAAATGGTTACAAATTAGTGTCTAAATACGATAATTCATACAGGCTGTTCCATTTAATATAAGGAAGATATTTGGCACTAATGGTAGTCCAAATTTTTGTCCAGAATGCATAACTTTAGAGATAGAAACGGGTTGAATTATGTCTAGGACACGTAACAGTAGCTTGATTTTGTTTAACACCTCTTAATAAAATATGCGATAGTATGTAGGTATTACATTTAAATTTTCGCGGCGTTTACCGTATGTATTAAAACGTGCACCCAATGAGCCTATGTAGTCCGTAACAAAAGTATTTTCAAGATATTTTGTATTTCGTATCTAAATCTAATTTTCGTATCTAAACCGCGGCGAATGTAGTCCACCTATACCTAAAAAAATTGGTAAAGTTAGACATAAATAATTGTTCTAGGAAAATATACGTTTTTCTTGCTTCTGGTAAGCATTGTGGACATCGGTAATAAATAGATTAATAACTTTATAATAATCAAGAAACTCAAATAAAGAGATGTATAGGTCAGCGATATTTCTTACGTAAGTGTGAGTATAAATATGAAATACTATTGAACGCCCAGCTCCATAGTGTTTCATTGAAAATTCAGCAGCATCTTGATGTTTGCAGATAAAGGCTTTGATGAACAATTTTAAATAAGAGTTTCATCCTACAAGAGAACTGGTTAATTACCTATCGATTCGCGTAGCTATAAAGTTTGATGCTCTTTAGTACTTTTATTATTCCAAAAGTTAATTTTCAATTTAACGTGTGGTAAATGGAGCGCTTGTTTTTCAACAGTAAAGATTCGAAATGTTTCTAGCACAAATGAAACAACAAAATTAACACGATTACGACACAAATATGCGCGTGTTTAAACTAAATGAATATGGATATTAATGGTTTTCAGCCAATAGTTTCCAAGGAAAAATGTTATAAACTCTTTATGCACATTTTTTAAAATCCTTTTGGATATTAAATTATCAATTCAACATGTAAATTTACAAATGCTGAATTTGAGTCGTTGGAACTTTGAATAGTCATCGAATAGTTGTAGAGCATTATATAAGAACCGTGCTTGCGCTTATATGTACTTCTGTACTAAAAGTAGTTAATTTCTTTACCAATATTTACCATTCACGCTCAATACCTTCAAAGTTCCTCAGGACTTAAAGAAGATTCGACAATCACCAAATAAAAACCATTTCCATCATTTTTACAACGAAAACTTACTTTCCACAAAACTTATCTTTGCGAACTGTAAGTTCGCTTACAGTTATCACATTTAAAATATAACAAATATAAATTATTGCACCAGAGGATAATATTACTAACGCTTGTTGCAGGCGTACAGCAATGTCATTAGTAAAGATAAGCAAGGTAGGGGAATTTTGCAGCGACTTGTGTTTTGCCGACCCTCAACGGAATCTGTAGGCAACAGGAACCCCCTCTCATGAGCCGAGTAAACACGAGTCTGTTTAGTCTGCAAAAAAGTCAAAGTCATCTTTAACCATTATAGTCGTGATGATTTTTCTTATTCTATTATCACTTCACTAGCTATTTATGCTAATGAGGTATTCGTAAATCTGTCATTAGTTATCACTTCACTAGCTATTTATGCTAATGAGGTATTCGTAAATCTGTCATTAGTCATTAGTTATATTGCATTCGGGGAATTCGAACACATCCGTGTAATTTTAACATGTGTGCTCTCCTACCGTTTGTGACTAAACTTATCGAGAGCGCCGCGGATGTTACAGCACTAACGCTGGCAGCTTCAGATATTTCTCCATTCGTATTTTGGCGATTGTTGTTGTCATTCTGTTTCCTAAACTATTTATATGGGGTTCTTACTCCGTTCCATTTAAATCTAATTGAATTTTATTTTATGGGCAGACAGAAAATTTAATAGTCAGATTACGGCAATTAGATTAGTGATATGACAGCAAAATGCAACAAGATACTTATAAAGTAAGCCCTGCTGACATTTATAATCATTTAATTTCTGTTTGTAGGTAAAATGTGCTTCGTTTGGATGGAAACCAATCATGCACGTATAAATTAATAGCCAAGAACGTATATACTTGCAATACAGTGTGTATAGACAAGAGATACAGACGCGAAAGCAGTAGCTGTAAGTGCATTATGAGTAGAGAACACAAAAGCAAGTAGTATTATTTTTTTTGCAGCGACTAGATAGAGTCGTGTCTATTAGCCTCATGAGAAAGGATTCGTGTTGCCGACCAGTGGCCCCGAGAGTCGGCAAAACGCGAGTCTGTTTAGCCTCTACAAAATAGTAATAATTTCATCCGCCTTTGTTTTTATCGTAAGCATTTTAAATACTGCCAAAATGAAAAGCACGTCGGAGTCAACCACGGTTGAAAATAAACACAATTGATAGAGGAGCCAAGAGACGCTAAGGCAGTCAGCTATTTGAAAAAACGCCACATTTCTTACTTTACGCGATAGCATAGGGAGGATACGCAAACATCTTAGTTTTAAGGTTGTTGTCTCTGCTGTTATTAACTTATCATTCCTAAAAATAATTTACTCTAATCTAATTACATAAACTCCCTAAAGAGTTAACACTCCCAAATCTACGAGGAGAAAGATTATTTGTATGATAGATACAAATTCAAAACATTAGAAGCCATTGTAATTGATGATTCTTTACATATACGCATTGCCATGCATTTCAAATATTTTAAAGAACTTGTATGTCAAGTTTTATTTTTGCGAGCCTTGAAACGACATTCTTTTGTTATATAACTGCACAATTAAATTTTCAACAAGAACTATTATGTGACAGCAACAACAAACTTTATATCTTCCTTACCTAAAGCTTATATAAATTATACAATAATTTAAATGTAAAAAGTATACACGTATTTACTTTGGCATCCGCGTGACACTCCTACGCGAACGTCTATGTTTCTCACGCACAGGTTTACATACATAGAAAGCTTTTTTTAGTTCATTCCATTATTTTTCCCTTTAAAGGTATGTATGGTAACTCTCATAGGTATACACACTCGAAAACGAAAACAATTATTTACTCTGTTAAATGTCGAAAGCGTGAAACAAACAAATTAATTGTCTTTCTTTTAAATATGGTATCTCCCCGAAGTAATGGGAAAAATATCGAACTTAGATTTTACAGTAATTTTAACTTTATTAAGGCAATCGACAAAATTCATCCATTTAGTTTTTTTTTATATATTTACCTTCCGGTCAGTAGAGTTTAATTGGAAACAAAATCGCCTTCAAGCGTTCTTGACTCCTTTTCATTGAAACACAGACTTATTAATAGAGAGGACAAAGGCAGATGAAATTGCAGCGGCTCCTCGTACCCGTGTCTATTCGCCTCATAAGAAAAGGTTCGTGTTGCCTACTGGTTTCCTCGAGAGTCGACAAAACACGAGTCTGTCTAGTCACTGAAAAAAAAGTAATAATTCCACGTACCTTTGTCATCTGTATTTATTACCTACAACCAATGTGATTATTCTTGAAATTGAAAGCTCCAGGCGTACATTTTGGACAAATATTTGTTTCAAATAGCTATATACAATGCGTAATAATGATAACATCTTCTAGAATGTGACAATATAGTGTGCCCCAAAAAGGTTTTATACAAATGGAAAAAAAGTTTATCTTACATTTCACAAAAAAAAACATTCTTGATGAAAAGCTCTGCGTGACCTGTAGATTCATAATCCATTACAAAATTTTTTAACCATTGCCAGGAAGACGGAAAATTCAAAATTATGTTCAACAAAATCTAGATTGGTCAAGTAAAAAGATCAACAGACGCCGGATGGAAGGAACACATCAGATGTTATCGATATGGTAGAATAGAATATTCAAGCGTATAACAATACAAACGAAATTGGGAATAATATTAAATTAAAAAAACTTGAAATTGATTAGGAAACCACGATACCATTTGCATAAAAAGCAACACAAATTTGAAGAACAGAAAGAACGAACCGTTGTCATACTCACTTCCATTTCATTTATTATGGTAAGACATACACACGTTTTATGTTTCGTATTATAGTGACAACCGGCACTTTTGCTTGTCTTTTCGTATTTTTCAAATGTTTTAGTTTATATAGGCGGCAAAAGGAAGTATTTCTAAATAATATTCTTGTCTCGAAAGTAGGAATAGAACAGGCGGCCAATGATTGGAACTGAGGATCGATGCATCACCGAAACAGTTGTCCCGGACTAATTACTTAAACCTAAGTGCTGATACTTTTGTATTGCTTGTTATAAGTAGAGAGAACAAAGGTGGATGAAATTATTACTTTTCTGCAGAGATTAGACGGACTCGTGTTTTGTCGATTCTTGGGAACACCAGTGGGCAACACAAATCCATTCTCATAAGGCGAATAGACACGAGTCTAGCTAATCGCTGCAAAAAATAAATAATTCCACCTGCCTTTGTGCTCTCTAGTTATAAGAGAATGTAGATTGGTTATTTATATTCTTCGAGTTTACATATATTCATAGAAATTGCTGAATACACATTCCGCTTCCAACTCGATAAACGTAACGTAAGATTACCAAAGTCATGTTAGCCATGTTTTGTTTTTTCAAATCTGCTGTACTCAAACGTACCTCGAAAAATATTAACCTCACTATAGAGAGTGTTATATGCTGTTCTAAACTATGGGATACAATGCATCTCCTCTTTGGTAATGAATTGTAAGAACCTCTTCGAAATCATTTGCAACATTACTTAAAACGTTGTCACCTAAGGTATTTAGGTAAGATATATATAAGGAACTATATTATAAGGAAACTTTTAATGAAATCATCATTAACTAACTAAAAAAACAAGTTATTGTTGATATCAGAGGTTTTATTCAATGTTTTTGTGTATCGTGCAACAAATCTTATACTTTATTCGGTGACCCACTTTATGGGATATGTATCTATCGTCTTCTCATTCAAACCGTTCTCATTACCGTAACCTTAATATATCGCATTTCAGTATGCATTAACACCAATTACACCATGCGAAATGAAATGTAGCTCATTGTAAAATCATCCCACATGAACATATAAATTGGACCCGGACACAACAATCGTCGTACAGGAGGTATATCGGTACTAGCATCCAAAGACACGCAAGAGGTATTTAGACAATTATAATTCGATTTGTGCAAGCTCGCGTTTATATGCACAAGTACACATGGAGATACCCGGATAAATAGCATTTAGTGTATGTTCGATACGCAAACAATTGAAATGTCATGTTGAGTAAGGTTAGTATTGCCATTAATAAGTTTTGTGACACGTCGCACCTTGTTTTCCGGTAATAAGTTTTAGTAAACTATCTTTCTCGATATGAGTACAGCAGTAAATCACTATTTCGTTATATTTTAGTGACTTTAACTGTCAACTATTTTATGGACTGAGCTACCTTTAGCGATTATTTCAAACGGTAAATCCGTTAATGTTTAACAAACGTTCCTCGGATAAGCACACACGTGTTAATGGGTAAGGTTAGGTGAAGTATTAACTTCTATTGCTTTGCTTCAAGTCGGTCGATATTATCTTTGCTAGCATTACTGAATTGTCAGATAATTAATCCCTAATTTACATCTATCGCATACTTCTTGTCCAGCGTAAATATGTACGCGACATTTCCTCTCCGCTAGTGAATAGAACTTTTATCGCTCTGCTTTTTATGTACGAGCAGAGTCTACTTAATCTCTATCTATAACAGCTTATTTAAATTATCCTATTTATTATGAGTTGTGATTATCCAACACATTTTGAAATTCTTATTTTCTTTTCAATTTGTTGTTCATGCAGCTGCTTGTAGTGAAGTAAAGTAATACAGTAATCCCGCAATTATTGCAATATTCGTTAGGTATCTTAGGCAAGACTATTTTTCGAATTTTTCCAAGTATTATTCAAACTTAAGATATTTTAAGCGGAGAACAGAATGTAGCTGGAAGATTTTCAGATAAACATCAAATCAACGCGGTTAGCAAACACTTGGAATTATCAAACCGGTTAGGTATATTAAATGTTAGTTTGTGGGGACTAGTTTCAGGTAGAGTATAACAATTTCTGCTAATTGTGATGTAGAATTAAGCGAAGTTTACTACCGCATTCTCCTTACTTCTTCGTTATTCATGTATATGTATGTATATGTATGTATATATCAACAACAGTATACAGGGTGAGTCGTGAGGAATTGACTAAACTCTAGGAGTGTACTCTACAGGTGAAGACAATGTAAAAAAACTCAAATGTTGTTATCCGATTTTTATTTGTTTTCGAATTATAGCGTAATTGACAATGTCGATTTAGTGTATCATGTTTTGTATATATTCGTAGTAGTGAGATTGAAAGCAGTCGAGAAATAGTGTTCAGTGTTTTGTCTGTCTAATACGTCCAATGTCACTACCTCTAAGACATTGTTGACATAGTGAGAGCGCTGGCATAATAAAAAAGGTTCCCTATAATTTGGAGTCAATTATAATTTGGAGTCATAGTTATTCGGGTATTGCGACATTGACTTGACAACAAAGTAAAATGCCACACACTTATTCTAATTTAGAATATGCTAATATGGTGTTTGTTTATGGATTTTGTAATGGATGGAGCGCCTGTACATTATGCTCGTGCGGTCAGGCAACATTTGGACGAAAGGTTTCCAGAGAATTGGATTGGTCGTGCTAGTCAAATTGGTTGGCCTCTTACGTTTCTGGACCTTATTTCACTCGATTATTGCTTATCTGGCTGGTTAAAAAATGAAGTGTATCAAGTAAAAGTGGACACTCCTGATGTACTAATTCAACGGATTAGGAATGCTGCTGACAACATCAAACATCAACCTGTTGCAATCAGGAACGCAACCAGCGCCCTTAGTAGACGATGTAGAAAATGTTTAGAAATGAATGGCGGTATTTTTGAAAATATATTATAAAAAACGATAATACCAATAGAATACCAAAAGTTTTATGCATGAGATTTTGTTTATTTTTAATTACGCTATAACTCGAGAACAAATAAAAATCGGATAACAACGTTTGAGTTTTTTTACATTATTGTCACCTGTAGAATACACTAGAGTTTAGTCCATACCTGACGGCTCACCCTGTATATGCCAAAAATGTGCAGGAAGACGACTTGAAATTCGAAGAAGTACAAGATGGAACATTGAATATTTATTATCAACATTATAAAAACTGTAAGCTTCATCGGTAAGGGAAGCGAAAAATAGGGTTCACAGAAGTGTAATAAATGAATTGTTACATTAAGGAAATTGCTTAACATGAAATCTCATTTTAGCATTTATTACAATTTGATGTTTATTACTCCATAAATAACTCGACTTTTCACGCTTTTCCGAAGGTAAACAATCATGGGCATGTCAGTAGTAATACTGAGCTAAGAGTCACTGTTACTATTTCATTTTAAAATTGTTTAGTTACAGTTAAGTTGGTCAACCAGTCTTCTTCCATTATAATTAGGCACCAAATCAAAATCTGCTTGGTAACGTTAAGTACATAACCAAATTCCGCGATTTCCTTCTGCGTGAGTAAAAAAAGACGGAAATTTGCCTTATCAAGAAAGTTATTACGACATATCGTTAAAATTGGATACAATCAGTGCAATTAAAAATGTAAATAACGAAATAACGGCCTTCACAAATAAGCATCGCCATCTACGGGAAGGTAATTCGATTTCAATAGGTCTTTCCCTGAAGAAACGACGTCGTTTCCAGCATAAAGAACGGTAATTTGGCCGGATAAATACGTACGTCTTTAGAGAAATTTCAACAACACGTAATAATTTTAGCATTATGTAAATTTAAAATGATATTTTAAATTACAATAACTAGCGCGAATTTGCATATGTAAAAATGGTCGAGGAACTCGAAGGTAATGTCGGTGGGTTGTATCGACGGCTTCGTTCTTCGTTCTCCCAACGTACCTCGCAGGTATAAAACGAATCCTCGACGAACTCTTTAACCGTTGTTCGCACGTTATAGCCGCAGTTCCTAGTTACCTTCTTTACTTCTGGCGACCGTTTGCCAATTTATGTGCAAGGAAATGTATACCTTTGACGATAATTTAATAAACCTTAACGGGTGTAACTAACTTGCAATTATCTAGAAATGTATTGACTGGATAAAATTCATGCACTGAACAAAACAAATGCCTTTAGAGCTTGTAACGTAGTATCTGTATAACCGTAATACTTTGACTCATAAATATATCGTCACTAACACAACTTACATCAACGTGTCTTACGTCTCTCAAAAATAATAATAAGTTAATTTCAACACCCTTTTATATGAGAACGTTTCTGTTATAATTTGTATACATCATTCTGAGCATTTGGTCATGCATTGATATGCATTTGGTCATGCATCTGAGCATTTGGCATAAGTTATTTGAAATTTGTCTGAATGGAATTGGTACTTTTTAGTTAAGTTAATTTATTAAAATGTTATAAAGGGATAAGCGGAAAAAAGTCCAACAATGTCAACGAATATTAAAATACAATAATACAGTTTACAGTAAACACATCAAATACAGCCGGGATCCAAAATGGAACGACCATGCCAGTTTTTATGTAATAAGTCGAGAGGACAAAGACTGATGAAATTATATTTTTTGAAGCAACTGGATAGACTCCTGTCTATTCCGCTCACTCCGACAGTCGACAAAACACTAGTCTGTCTAGTCTCTGCAAAAAAGTAATAATTTCATCCGTCTTTGTCCTCTCTAGTAAGTAGAGATGAGTAAGGTAGGGAAATTCTGTAACGACTAGACATATTCCTGTTTTGCTGGGGAAACCAATAGGCAACACGAACTCCCTCTCATGAGTCGAATAAGCACGAGTCTGTCCTAGTAGCTGCAAAAAATAATTTCTCCTACCTTGGCCATCTCTAGTAAAAGTAAAACATTCGTGCATCATTATTAAGCCCGCAGAAACGAGTTGCGCTGCACGAAATTGGTAAAGACAAGACAGGCTTGTATTTATTCTTCTCACGAGAATGGGTTAATGTCGCCTACTGAATAGTCGACAAAACACGAGTCTGTATAGTCCCTGCTAATATCGTGAAGCGCACGGAAAGTGTATTCGTTTGAGCATGCTTTGTTATTACTAAAGTTCTCCACTTTCCGTACGCTTCATAAAACTAGCAAAGATTAGACAGACTCGTGTTTTGTTGACTCTCGAGGAAACTATTATGCAGCACGAACCCATTATAACAGGTATCACAGGATAAGCTTATATACAGGATAAGATATGTTAGCTGTATATCAGAAGCTAAGCAAGTTTTAAATTTGTAAACCTGCAGATTTATTTTATTCGTAGGGCCGCACGTCTAGAAAGTATCGGCACATTTTTTTCAACTGCCAGTTTCACCAGAAGTAGCATTAACGTGCTTAATTTTCTTAAATGGGCTGTCGTTGAACGCAATTGATTTAACGTGAAATTGAGTTAAACTATTTACCATACTTGACATAAATAAACATGTGTTAAATTATAATCAAAAATGAACAATCAATTATATGAGTAGGTGTTCAAAATTAACTTATTACTAAACACTTACAAATTTCCGATTTGCTACTTGATTACTAGTGAAGTTTCGTATTTACGTTTTATATAAGAAACTCAGCGTTACACGTTTTCTTTCTTCGTTATCTTCAACAGTTGTCACTGGAGTACTTTAAACTTTATCTTTAACATAGCATAGAATGAAGAAAATGTCAGCTCTGAAGGATGTGGAGATCTTAAGTATTCGTTTGTTATCTACTTACCCTCAAATAGCTTCCCCAAAAATAAGTAAACATTTTTTCTGTTATGAATCCATTTGTCTAAATAAGGTATTTAGACAAATATATGGCAACTATTGGCTGCCCAATAACGACTGTTGTATCTACTGAAGATGTTGTTCATGATAAATTTTGCTTCATTTTTCACAAGCTTTCACCTTTCTGACGAGATGTAAAAAAGTCGCAAATATCCTGCGAATGCAATTTTAGCACCAGTTCGTATGAAGATGGTCTCCATTTGTAATGGTCGTTTACGGGTATTCGGAAGATTTTTGAGGTTGTTGTTTGTGAGATAGTATAAAAATATCCCACAACATTAATCTCAACAATTCCTTTATCAATCAATTTACTTTTTTTAATTTTTGGCTTAAACTATCCTTATTCTACACAGTTTTTATTCAATCGTCGTGTTCCGGTAATCCGATACAGATCACATCAGCGAGATTCTCCATAAATAATTAGTAAATTCAAATACTCCTGGTTTGGCAATCAACCGTAACACGTACGCACGAGCAAACCAGATTTGTCCTTCACAAAAGGCATACTTATTGTAGATAAGCACGTATCTTCATTGTAGCACATGTTAATCCACATATCTCGATGTTTAGGACACTTATGTTACCGTAACGTAAAAATTCCCGAGAAGAGAAGTGCAGTCGTTCAAAACATATTCAAAATTCAAAGCAAGTGTGTAAATACCTCACTACGCTTGCTACCAGACATCTCTCAACAATTGAAGCCGTACAGAAAAGGAAACTTGCTGACTGGTTAATGTTTTGTCTACACATATGTACGAACCAATTTTTGTATTTGTGTATTTACATGTCAGGAAATTTATGTCTCGCATAGTAAATAGTGGCCATATGGAATCTATAACAAATCTCCATAGATACATACCTAGGTATCCTGAAGTTGTTTTGTGAATAATTAATTTCAAATGTGTAAAGATATTTTATTCTACTTCTTATCAATTCAATTGGCGTCGTGTTGCCGTACAGATCGGAATAAATTATGGGTAAATTTGCATAAATTTTCTAATCGTGAATGAAGATGTGCTAATACCATCCGTTCTCCAAGTTTAGGAAGTCTTAATTTCTTTCATCTCTGAGGTAATTTAAATGAAACTAGACACTTTAATGCTTGCTAAAGAATGCAAAAAAAAACATCATTGGCTTAAGCCTGATACATATATTGTTGTGGAGTAGCTATGTATCAAATTGTGTAATGTGTACAAATAAAGTAGGCAAGGTGTCTACATGTAAATTGCAGTAATAAAACTATTTTTTAAGCAACTGAAATACCTACAATTGTATAAGTTCAAGGTTAGAAGAGGATTCAATTAAGTCTACATACACCGAGTAAACAGCGGATATTTAATTTAATGCTGAGAAGAAGGCTATACTACTTTACTTCTTATTCTCGATACTATAGTAATATCCAATGAATTAAAAGATATTTACGTACAGTTTTGGCACAAAGTTATGATGTCTAACAGAATTATTTCTTTGATTGGAAATTGTATATTTTTCTAACTTGTTCGGTTTTAAGAGGCAATATATCGTACACAAGGTTTTTGAAAATATGTGACATTCGTGATACATAAAATAAAACAAAAATACTAATTTGTAAATCAATTGTTTGGTAACTTTAATTTATTTAGCTGTAGTTAACAAAATAAATCAAATTTCTGAAGCAACAAGAGAAATAAATTAATCATTATAGAAAAGGGAAACAAAATTATAAATTTAATAGGTTTTTCGTGGTTAATAGCGGCCAATATGAAGATAAAAAAGAAACGTCTAACGTTTCGACAACATTCATGTCATCTTCCTCAAAAGCTACGATTCACAAATAGCAAGAACAAATATTTGTATATAAATTGCTTTTTTTATTATTTTGTTTAAAAATTAAAATTAAAATGGTAACTAAGAAATTTTAATTAAAAATTGTAGAACTAACCACTGTATTGAATTTAATTTTGTAAATGGATATATATGAATGTTTAGTTGAAAATATATTAAAATAATATTTGCGTGTGTAAATTTTTTTAGTTCTAATTGATATTGGATTTAATGGTTAATAGTTAAAAAGTAAAAAAAAAGAATTCAATTACTCACCTAGTCCGATCGGTAAACATTCCCGATGAGACAGACTGTATATGTGGCCGTTCCATCTAATCTCGAAAAAGAATATTTTCATTACTGCGGATAAACAATACCCGTATAATTCGCGTTCGGATGCGATTCGGACATATGTATAACTTCTCATTGTACTTACTTGCTTCGCTATATCTCACATGAACTGCGATTTTACTTAATAATTTGGTTTTGTTAGTTATTAGAATATCCGTTTGCTTAAAATGTTTCTCACTGACTAATTTTTGTCTTGATTTATCGATGTCCATCACTACAATATTAATACTGCCGCCATTTCCCATCCGCTCCGCTCTGTTCCCATCTTTCACAGCAATTTTATTAAAAATTTATGTTCTTATCTCCTTTATTATTTTTGAAGCAATTTACATAGACTCATATATGATTCGCGGTAGTCATTTTTCTGGAATTGTTATATTAAATCTGATCAATGATACCTCTACGCTAGCTCAAAAGAGACCGAACAGGCTTGGTTTTTTGGGTTTCTAGAATCTCGATTCCCATTCCACTTGAAGCGCTATCTACATGTCGAATGCTGTTTCGGTTCCGCTTACACTTATACGGTTACGCTTCTTTACAATTTCTTCACTCAACGAAGCAACTTTCTTGTAGTGGAATTAACATAATCGCTATTGATTAAAAAACTGAAGATTTGGTGGTTTGCTATTGTTAGTGAAGATTTCCCTCTAAGCTTATCTTTCTAATTGTTATGAAAAACAGGTCTTCTCCGACCAGTTACTAAACCATTATTCAGAGCACAACATATCGTTTAACCTGGAAAAATAGATAATGGTAACAAGGACTATGGGGTAGTATGGCAAACAACACTAAAGTATTGGCACACTCCATATTGCACAAAACTAATTAATTAATCCCGCACAGCCGTTCGGAAGATGCGTAGATCCCTCATTTTCAACCACACGACTAAATGCGGTCATATGTGACGATACTTCACAGTTGTTTAAAGAAATAAATTTATGCGAACCGATCAAAAACCATACAAGAAGAAACGCTTTTTCTGTGTATTCCCAAAGGCATTTGGCGACGTTCTCAATACCAAAAAACTATAGGTTTCAAGAACTTCTTAACTTATGTTTAAAATTAAGGAAGAGAAACCTTTCGTTGCATTCTTCGAATATTCAAAACGAAATCGAAGAAATGGCATAATTGCTATTGAATTTCAATTATCTCTGAGAAGTGGTTGCTGATTACAATTAGATAAATGAAAACTAAAAATTTTTTAGACAATGTTCGAATAATATGGTATTAGTATTAGTTTCCTAGATGTGGTTTTGCCTTAAGAAATTTTGCATTACTTGCATTATTCCTATTATGCAACAACAAACTTTTTTGAAAAATTCTAATCTCCGTACTTTTGCTATTTCCATTTTGTTTTGAATATTGCAATCTTTGTTTTTTCAATTCTAGTACCATCTTAATTTCATGAACTCTTCGACTTTTTATTAATGTAATTTTTAATAGGTTTAACGGGGGAAGGTATAATTATTCCCATCATTGCCTTAAAGAGACTGCTCTTCTGGTTTATGGATCGCTAGATTTTTGGTTTGAAATGGATCTCTACATAGTCCTAAATTGATCACACAAACTTTTCATATATTTCTTACCGAAGTTCCTAAAATGAAAATATTGTATTTAACATTTTATTATTATTACTAATTGAGAATAATACTAGCAGGGACTGTGGTAAACAAAGTAAAGCTAAAGTATCAGCACTACACAAATTAATTGATTAGATTTGGAACAATTATTTCAAGAATTCGTGTAATTTGGATGGTAAGCTGGAAGCCTCTATTCTGGAAGCCGACATTCATTTCTATGTTTTGTTCTATAATTCTAGAACCTTTCTAACTGCATTAGTGCTATTTACGGAAAATGTGTTGTTCCTCGTTTACTTTGTAAGGTTCGGAAGGTGTCAACTATAATATATGACGTAGAAAGGCGTAGCAAGCAGTGTAATGGAGAAAGATTTAGATCATCGGCCCCATTGGGTGCCTATCCCTGATATCTGTACACTGTACACAAAATGAGATATTCTCTTCTTCTGTTTTTACAGTTGATGAAATATTCATTTTTACCTAGATTATTAAAACCGTATGGATGGAAACAATTATTGATGAAGAAGGTGTACTTCAGTGCTTAGAAAATGGCGGAACGTTCTTTTGATGCTGATTTTATAGTTTTCTTTTTAACGTACTCTTGCATTTTCTTATACACATGCTTTGTTTCCAGACGTACACTATCTCCATACTACCCAACCGCGTGGGTTCTAATTATTCAAATGTATTGCTCGACTTTGCGTAGGTATCAAAACGTATAATACGTCTCCGACTTGCATGCCTTGTTTCGCTCGTGCCGTCTGTTGCGATGCGTGTCCCATTTCCATTACACTGCAATACCACTAGATGTATTTTTCTTTCTTTCTCGAAGAAAGAATTAATGAACACGATGACGCACGAAGCTGCGAAATAATTAGAGCGTTACGAATAATAATAACATAAAAAGTGCGATTTTTTGCCGAGTATTGAAAATCTTAGTGACACGCGTAGTTAGTGACTGTACACGGAAGTATTCTAAATCTGTTTTTTACACCCTTCATAATACACTTTAGACTTTACAGTTAGCCGCACTTGATTTATAAACGTTACCGTATATGTAGTGATATGCAATGTGCGCATATAATAGAGTTAGTTACCCGGTGTCTAGTACTGTGACGAAATTACCGGAAATACTGTGAAATTTTAGTACTGGCATAATCAAGTGGCATATTATATTTCAAATTTTTAAGTAGAGTGAATACGATCTTTTCATACGTGATAGGTAAGAGTAGAGTAGACAACTTTTATCTGTTTAGGATGCTTTAAGTATCGGAATACGTATAAAAATACCTGTAAGAAGAGACTTTGTTTTTCAGAGGTTGCTATATTTCCATGTATGACTATGTTAGTTTACTAGTACCAATCACCTAACGCTAGTTAGCTAGTCTAAGTCTAGTAAAAAAGGAAGTGAGGTTAGTGACGAAATTCAAATAAAGAAGAATCTCAAAAAAAAAAAACGAAAAGTTAATATATGCAATAATTTATTGCAAGAAGTAGGCTTTCAAATGTCCAAACTTTGTCAATCATGGGATTAACTTCCTAGTGTTTGCCGATTAAAAGATGTGTCTTAAATAACGTTGAGATTTTTTTTTTTACTTAATTGTGAAGTCCACTCTTCAGTTTTCAAGTTTCGAGGGCACTACTCCGTTTATTAGGCCCCTTATAATTTACATTGCGATCGTCGGCACTAATTCTAAGATGTTGAAGCTGTAAAAAGATTACAAATACTGAATTAGTACTAACAGTACGTGCTTCCGAGCTGGCAGGTCGTAGTCTTCGGTCTGTAGAAGTCGACATTTCACCAAACCCTGTAGTTGGTATTTTCACGTGGTATAGAAGCCACATTTGCTGTCTAAAATTATTAAATTTAAGTCTTTTTAAATCTATTAAAAAAAATTAAAATTTTAATAAAAATTATTAAATACGATTAAACTTTTAATAAAGCACTTTGTTTCAGGGATGAGCAAAATAAAAAAAATACATATGAATTTATTTTAGGCAAATGTGCCAGTACATATAATAAAGTAGTTTGTTTTACCAATCAATTCGAATTATCCTGAGCGTAGTCCTAAAGCTTTTACTTCTGTTAAAACAATAAGATCTTCAAGATTGTAAGGAGTAGGTTCCTTGGGTGGTAGTGAAAGGTGTTTTCTTATTTTGGTTGGCCTTGGTTACTTCTTTAAGCTAATATTGCTAAATCTTTCTGGCCGATTTGTCAAAGCTATACTTGCCGTTTATAGAATGAGTGTAGAATCTTTCTCTTTTGCCAATGCAGTGGCGTCTCTTAATTTTGACCGCGATAAGTTTAATAAGTAAATAGGCTATGGACTCGCAGATGTGAACGGTTGTGATTGTGATGATGTAAGAAATATATCATTTAACTTCTGTTTCAGCTTCCGATCAGTTCGCATATTTTACTTTGAAGTTATTAATTTCGTAATGAGTTTTCCGCCATATTGATATTAAATTTGAACAAAATGGACGAACATTTTCTTTTATTTTTACATAATTACATAATTATACCGATGCAAGATTCGTTTTAGTCGAGTTTAAGATAACAAATTAATAACATCTAATAGTAACATATCTCGCCTATAAAAATATGGTCTGTGGTAGTTACCTTTTTTTATTTTTATTAGTTGTCTTCATTTTGAGTTTCTTCAAAATGGTTGGTAATTCTTATTACTTTAGTTTTACTAGATAAAAGACGATCTCGCTGTTGTAACTTGAGTAACTAATTTAGTTCCTTCTAATGCTCTTCGAAAGCCGGTATCTGCAAGTCATTTTCACATCGTCTACATATACTGCCGCGAGATCGCACCTGCTTGATCGATCTTAACAGAAAAGTTCGATTTCGGAAGTAGTGTTTGATGAGACAAACTAAACATGGATCGATGCTTATGGGCCCTCGTTTCACGCCAAGCTGAGGGCTTTTAGCTTATGAATCAATCAATATATTCAGGGTTAGTTATTTGAAATTCTCCATGTAGAAATTGGCTACTGCGGGCTTCAGTGGGCGTATTGTACCACTGGACATAGATAGCAGTCAGTCAACGGCGGAACAGCATGGTGATGCCTTCGGTGGAACTATTGCTGCACAAACTATCGTAAAAAGTAACACAGCGTCGAAGTTTACTGACATCACCCGCGGCGAGTTCTAAGCTATTCAATTTGCGTGAAATCCCTAATGTAAGACAGTGTCAGTCCTATATGTGGCTGGAAGATAGAAGTACTTCGCTAGTTGCTCTGTAGATGAACCTATTGCACTTCTTGTGGGTCTTAGAGGAATTCATTCTTTGTAGATTTTTGGTAAACCACAAAACGGTAGTAATAATACCTCACTACTGACGAGCTGCAGTCACAAAACTGTTTGTGAATCGAACAATCTTGCTGTTGAGATTCCGAGTGTAGTATTTTGTAAGTAGTTGGGCTAAGCAAATCTAATATATATTCTTCGTAGTCCGCTTTGTCCACGGTAGCAGTTGCGTCGCCTTTCTTTGTCAGAGCACGAAAATGTCGTTGTCTTTGACAAAGATGTTATTGCGAGGCGGCCCATCAAACCGTTTAACTGCTATGAACTCTGTCAAGTTATCGACCTTATTACCTAATTTTTTTCACCTCTTGCTTCCTTTTGCTTGCTTCTAAGCAATGTTTTTTGCTTCCATACATTTTGCACGAAAAATGATACGTCATCCGTATGTTAGGTATATAAAGCTTCGCGTATTTTCCTACACACGACAGACGACGCAAACTGCCCTACACAAGACCCGATAATGTCCAGCTAAGGTATCCAACACTCTGAGGTAGCCTGAACTGTTGAGTGTGGGATTTTATACGTCTATAAATAAATAAAATCATAAAGGTATTACTTCATAACATTTTTGCAAATCGCGAATGTCCTTGCTTATAAGATGCTTGAGAAATTTCTGCGATAATTGTGAATTTGTTTTGATGAAATAGGTAACTGATGAGAACACAACCTGAAAGGTTAAAGCATAAATATTTGTGAAACGAAATGTGCGGCTTAAAAAATTCTTTACTTAAAAGTTGAAGAAACACCATTGAAATGTTATTATATTCCCTTTTATCTCAGACGAAGGTGTTCATGTGCAACTGAGAATTAACCGCCTAACCCATAAACATATGGGCGCATGGCCTTAGGAGAAGCCGTAACTATGTCGATAATATTTATAATCATACCGTTCTAACTATTCTTCAAATTGAATTTCATCTAATCGTGTTCTTCACTCGCCATTACGATTCAAGGGATTGTCGCGGGAGTATTGTTTACATTCAAATTTTGAGAGAGGCAATTGGTTGCATTCATTTAATCTACGCCAAAAAAATCTGCCTTCTTTTACCGAGAATTGTAGATCTTTTAACTATGATAAATTTCGGGCGTTATATAATAATGGCTCTTAGTTTCGCGTCCTTTCATTGTATTAGAGCTTATGTAATCTCACTATAATTACCGTAGTTAACTCCGAGATTCTAATATTTCTCAATGTAATGCGTTTCTCAAGACGTAACTGTTTATTTTCCTATTGTTTGTGTAGAAAACTATGAATTTTTCCGCCCATCGATTCCATTAAGCACTTGCGTGCGGAACAGTCGACAGATGGCAGACAGACAAATCCTCGAACAAAAGCACAAAAAATTAAGGTTGGAAGTTACGCTAAGGCGATTCATTGTATCGCCAATCATTTTTATGAGAATTACTTATTTTTATGTAGCAACTTGTGAGGCACAACATCTGTATAGTAGAACCTAATAGTTTTGTATAAATAGCAAATTAAGATGCAATTCTTGGATAAAAGTTAGTGTCAAAAGAATTTTCAATTGAATGCTATTTCTACCATCTGATCTTGTACATTAATTCATAGTTTGCCTAATAACGAACTATAATACGTTTCAACTGGCGCAAGGTTGCCGTTTAAATTAGCATCGTATTCACTAAGATTCGTGATAAACATCAAGTATTTTAGAGAAAAGAAGTTAGATGCTATTAACTGATAATTGCAATGATAAAACAAATTAACATAAATTGTTGATCAAAACGTGGTTTCAATCGTGATTGTTATAGCCATCAAGATGCTTCCTTACACTTACAATTTGTCTGAATGCGTATTAAATTGTGATATCTAATCATCTATCTTGCTTTTCGTTCAATATTAAAATCAACTTCGTTTTTTTTAATCGATAATTTTGTAATAAAAGAACACTATACAATACAATAAGATTTAGAAATGGATAACTGCAAATTAAAAAACAATGAAATTCGAAAAGTATAGGTACTGTAACCATGCCACATAAAGAGAAAGAATTTCGTAGACAGAAGAGGTAAATCAAAATGTTAAAGTTCTACTTTTACTTCACCAGCATGATTGACAACATTGTCATTTAGTGTACAATATACGTTATGTTATCATATCAAACTGTTTGTTTGCAATCTGGTTGTATCAACGAAAAATACATACTTGAAATGGAATTATGCCTACGGTATAGTTGATATAATATTAACACTAGCGTATTATTAGTATCAAGGACAATATATTTCGTAAACACCTAGGGAAAAAATTGTTACATGTAGATACGCAAACATAATTTTGCCAATATTGTACCGTACTAGTTTCAAATTAGTAACGAAAGGATCTGTGCATCATCAGACCCATCACAACAAATTTGATTATTGGTTAAAATTCGTTTGTTTAGGTGTCTTCTTTTTACGAAAAATATGATTCTGAAATAAAACAAAAGTGAGAAAAGTGGATCGCTAAAGGTACTTTCACATTTGTTGTCGTCATTGTTGTTGTCTCAATAGCATAAGAGTGCCGACGTTTGCCTCTGAATTTTATAGAGCTTCTTCTGAGCAGTCGCATAGTGTGTCGCTGCTGCATGAAGAGGGACCGTGGTTGGTTGGTGTCCGTTTTGCTAGCTTCTGGCGCAGGTTTCCAAGCGTTCTGGTTTTCTTGTTTCATCCTCCCCATAGAGCTTGAATATGTGTTGTAAACTTTCGCGATCGTTGTTCTTTTCTTTTAAAGAATTTGGATTTCCGGGTTGAAACCGCGTCTCAATAGCATAAGAGTGCCGACGTTTCGATCTCGATTTCATGGAGCTTCTTCTGGGCAGTCGCATAGTATGTCACTGCTGTATGAAGAGAGACAGGACTAGAAAAGTAAAGAAGAGTAGAGTTTACTAGAAGAGTAAAAGCACTTCTGACATATTTATATTATCGCTAAAATTATGATTCTCAATATCAGCAACAGGCAATTCAAGAAACATTTCAGGATAACTCCAACAACTTTTGATCCAAATTCATACTGCTGCTGATAATCATCAGGTATGCAGAGGATACCTTGGTCAGTGATGGTCTACAACCATCGTATAAGCACCTGTTTATTTTTGTAGACAGGATAGTTGGCAGCTTCGTCTACGTAAATGCCCAGACCAGTCCGAGGATGTTTAATGGAAGAACTGTATGGGTAAAAGAAATAAATCAAACATTTGGAAATTTAAATCTATCGCTCTAATGTTGTCATGCCACAGTACTGCAGTGTTTCGTGAGGGATACATTACGATAAGTTGCTTTCCTTAATTCTGCAGCAAATATAGGAAATAAGCTACTGTTGTGTTGTGTAAAATTGTGCGATCATATTAATATTATTTTTAAGTAATAACATGTGGAATAAAAATTGGTACTTTGGAAAGATCATCTGTTGCTTTACATAACCCTCGCCTGTATATGCGCTACTTTAACTTCATGTAGTTTTAAATGAATTAGTAATAATACGAAACTGCCAACACCGCCGTCCGTGAACACTATTCGCCGTTTACGGACACAGCTTTGCGAGGCGCTGGTAGCCGATCGTATATGCACGAAATGACATGAAACGAGTATTGATGAGAATATTTAAACCTACATATTATAATCGATTAAAATTGCCCATATTAATGCTATAAAGGTAAAGGTCGATATAGGGTAAATAATATTGTGTTGATGGATCGTAAACGGTAAAATGAGTCCACAGATGGCCATGTTGATAATTCTGTATTCATTATTCATTTAATTAATTCCAAGTAACCGAAGCCTGCTACCTTCGCGCAGATGTTGAAAATATTTACATGTGTTCTATTCTGAGATTGATATGATGTTAATTTTGATATCTTTAAAATTCGATTTTATTTCAGTCTTGTACGTCAGTACTTGTTATATTTTTAAATAGACTGTTATGATTACTGGGATGTAGGGCAGAAAGAATCGAAGAAAAGGTACCAGTTCTTCTTGACCGGTTCGTTTTTGCTTAACGAAAATGAAGTCAATTCGAGGAGCAGCAAGCTGAATTTGGAATCTCATATCCAATCTTACCAAAACTTTGAAAATAGGAAGGTATTCAAACAGCGACACTCAAATTTCTTGAAAAAGATTCCTGAACGTGCTGATGTCTACGAGTATTGCTTACAGGTCTACAAGCCACTGAGGCAGCTATTTTCTAACGACTTAGAATACGTAGCAAGTACAATATTGATTTAAATAATGTATTGTAGCATTACAATATAATAGCAACGATGTTAGCTATTATCAACGCTATATTCACTTTTCATCTTGGTATTTCACATTGTCCATCTATCGAGTATGAGCGTCCATCTGTTGGTAGGAAGTCCGATCTTTGTTGGAAGATTCCTTCCTGCTCTTAGCTGAATACTAAAGAGGCGTAAAAGAAATAACATTAATATGAGTTCAACAAAAGACAATCGTGGAGAAGAATTATATTGACTATATTTATTTGTCATTCTCTTTCTCCTTAAATTAATGTCAGAAATTTTTACAGCAAGCTCCAGTGCATACGTTAGTCATATAAATATTATCTCTATCAAAAACAAGTCCTTCGGTCCGTTTCATCTAAATTCTCAGTGTAATTTGACGTTATAATGTTGCATGTGGCCAAGGGTGTCACCAAAGAACACAGAATCCCAGCATCAGTTGCGTCCCTGCATCATGCTATAGCAAATATCGTTCGTTTCAGCATTTGTTTTAATAATAGTATATTTTCATTTCTATGTCTTAACTCGTCTCATATAACAATGTTTCAATTGTCGAAAGAGAGTTCAGGGACATTCCCGGATTCACGACCCTCAATTTCCGTAAATCTGAGACCTTCGTAGAATTTCAAAAATTTCTCAAATGTTATCCCGCAAAAACATGACAGTATATAATGTTGGGAACACAAACCTCTCCCAAGAAACCTTCAAAGGTCGTTTTGTCCAAAGACAAGAAACTAGTGGGCTTGATATGTTTTGCTGAAAGAGGGCAATTGGCAGCGGCGCAAGGTTCCTGTTCTGCATATGAAAAATTCATACCTTTAACGCTTACCTTTCTTTGAAAGAAAAGGAACTCAATGTACCTAAAAGGAACTCCTTTTGGAACCATTAATTGTAGATGCCTCAATAGTTGGGTAAAGAGTGGCAGTTTCCCACAATGGATGAAGTTTTTTGTAAAATTCGTTAGACTGGTTGTAGAGCAAAAATATTTGTTAATTCCTTGGTTGTTGGATAAAACGTATAAAACGTCAAACGTATAAACGATAAACTATAAAAACCTCATAATACTCTCGTATTTCCGCTCTGCACCTATAAATCGCAGCTACTAAGAAAATACCTTATCAAAATAGTTGACAAATGGCAGAAACAACATCCTGCGCGAAATCGCAAAAATATTTGCACCTGAATATATACAAAGCGCTACACCCTCCACCTCACCGATATCGTCGTGTTCCTACCAAGGGTATGATTGCAATACCAATACCAGTGTTAAAGCCAAGGAATATAGCTTTGCTCCGATATTTGTATTAAATCTTTTGCCAGAATTAATGAACCAACGCATTCTTTATATGCATTTGAGCAAAAAATAGAAACGAAATACAATTTGTTATTTATGTTTTTGTTACAGGGACATTGCATTTATATTAAATACTTTTTATTTCTAAATATGCATATTTAATTATGTTTTTCTAGAAATATACGGTCCACTCGGAATTTCTTGCAAGCGTTTAAGCTAAAGTGATTCTCCTTGTCCTAGTTTCCCCTATACAAGAAAAATTCAAGAGAACTCTACAAGTAAATAGGCAGGTTCTATTCCAATCATAATGCTAATTATCTATTTACCAGCCAGTTAATTTATCACACGAATCATGTTCGAGTTGATATTGAGTCAGACAATCATATGTAAGTTCTTGTGCATCAAAGGTGCGGGTCCAGAAGGACTATTTGCACGGTACAAGGCGACATTTTCCCTAAGCTTATATACAACGACCCCTTCATCTACCCGGGAAGGTTTCTTAAACAATACTGGTCCAACGTGGTGGCGCTTCGATAACTATCGCTTTGTAATATGCAAAATTGGGGTAGAGGCGAATTACCAACCCTGGCATATACTACATCTTATTAGGATATCTTCATAAACACAGTTGTTTAATTACCTTTTGTAATTATGCCTGGTTAAATATCATTCGCGAATAATACGTAACAATGAATACATTTTAAGTAGTCCCAGCGAAGGGATGTTGAAACAAAAGTGGACAGTCGCTGCTTGTTACTGGTTAAACGTGCTCAGAGTGAGCTACAACTGGTCAAGAAGCTCATTCTATTGGCGACTCTTTAAACCCGATGTTAAACTTTCGTAAAGGTCTATTATAACCTTTTCAGCTATTATCGAGATTACGAAGGTTCGTATAAAGCACCTCATAACTAGAGAGGACAAAGGCGGATGAAATTATTACTTTTTTTGCAGAGACTGGACGGACTCGTGTTTTGTTGACTCCGGGGGACACTAGCAGGTAACACGTATCCATTCTCATGAGGCGAAGAGGCACGAGTCTATCTAGTCGCTGCAAAAAGTGAATAATTCCACCTGCCTTTGTCATCTCTAATCATAACTCTTAAAATAAGATATTAATCAACGCAGGGAAATTTAATGTTTAGGGTTTTACATAATTAGGTAGTTGTTACTTGGTTATAGCAAATTTTCACAACTTGAAATTGCCGGCAATAGCATTGCCACAAACCATTAGCCATTTACACAACCTAGAAAGGACCAATAGGCGAAACAAATATATTCGCATCTACCGTCGATCGGGTGACTAACAACAAAAAAAAAACACACACACACACATAGGTAGACATCTTGGGAGAAAAGAGTACATCTACATAGTCTAAACAGGCAACATCTAGAGTTGTATCCTAATTATTACCAAGAACTTATGTAACCATTATGCAGTTACATAGGTTCCTTAACTCTTTCCGTTGGCAACACGTGGTTAATATACAAAGGTGCATACGCTCTCAATCAAATTTAATCTTTTCTGGTTTCTGGTTTTCTGGTTCTGTTATACCCCAAGAAGATATGATTTAAATCACCTCTATCACTACAATTTTGACATTTATCCTGAAAACATAAAGTTTTAACTTTATTTTTTCGAAGTTCGCAGGAAATCTACCATCGTTGATAGATTTCCTGCGCACACTAATCGAGTGATTTGAGTATAGAGTGCTTTTTTCACACTTGGCCTATCTTTGCAGTGACACCTCTAAATATTCGGGTATAACAAGTAATAATTGGTCGGCCTATCCTAATATGAAGCTCGGTATCGATTCTGCCAAACTTTATTACGTGCATTCTCAACTTCTGCTATATAGTCGGTGCATAATAAACTATAATTTTTATATTTTCCACTGTCTATAGCCCCTTTAGCAAGGCTATCCTCAATTTCATTGCTTAAAAGGTCAGAGTGACCTCAAGATTATATTTTTCCCTCTGCTATGCAGCACATTGTATATAAAGATGGTACGACTAATTATTGGCGAACATTCGCAATTAAAGTTCTTAATGCCTTCTAAAACACCGTCGAATGCACCTAAAACGTACATTAATAAATATATTCATTTATTCTTTATATTTTCTTTATTTTGCAACGTTCCTGTATGGCTGAATGCTGGACTACTGTTTTACGTTTTCAAAAAAAAAATTGAATCAAATATTAGGGAGAACCATTAATATCCGAAATGGAGATCTAGCTTGCGGATAAAATTAGCTATATTAGCATGCATCAATTGATTTAAAATTGCAATGGCAATTTCGACACGTAACCGAATCAAATTCGAGTTATTCTATGGTACATGAACGATTTTCTTTTCAAATAATTGATACTTTAATTCTTTCGTGACGGAATTTTTCCGAATTGACACTACGACGAAGTGGAATTAAAAAAGTGGTATCTTACATTGCTTAATGTAGTGTGTCCAAACGATTGAAGTTATGTCTTCCCGTAAATCTCGACGACCTTCTGCATTCCGATTTTCGTACTTTCGGCGCAACAATTTTACACGCAAAACGTGAACGCTGGTGGGAAATTGTTAGTCCAGTGGCAATCTTAAAGTATACGTGCCAAGAATTATCTGATACAATATAAAAATTCTTCAAATATTTCAAGCGACAGTTGAATTTCTCGCACCGGGTTGCTCTCTTACTGGCAAAATTTCGCGTATATAAACTGAAAGTATTACAACTACCATAAGAAAAAAGTTATGAAATTAAGAGATTATTGTATATAACATGTTTAACCAGCAGTAAGTACAATCTGTTAAAAATGGAAAAATATGTTCTTGCGTAACCATAATGGTAATGAGATGCATTCGTGTGTTTCGATATACGATTGTATAATTAATTATTTAAGAGTAAGAGGGATACTAGAAAAAGGATGTAATTGGCTCTAGGCTAGAAAATCATAATACGGTAATGTCACTTATATCAACGTCAACTTTCCTATTATCAGCTTTATTTATTTCTCTATGACATCGAGAAGGTTAAAAGAATAACTGGCGAAAAAAAATACAAATCGCAATTTTGTGTAGCCTATGTATGTACTTGTCGTTGAATTGGTATTCATTCGATTAATGTACAGCAGGCTTTCCAACAGTGGCACTCCCTGTTCCAAGCACTTTATTAATTAATGTTACCTCCATTCAACTAAAATCCCCGGGAGAATTCTGCCTTACTCCGTTTTTTTTTTTGGTTGTAAATGTTCGTCTTTGCTGCAATAATTTCTTAAAACGTTGTAAAGAATAAGTTCAATAGTTAAAAACATCTGTACTCTTCAGTTGTCTATACTTTCTAAGGACTTAAAATTGCGCATTTGAACGGGACTCAAACAAAATTTAATCGAAATATTCTATATGGAAGATATGTCTTCTAATTCTAATTAACCGTCGTTCACATGCTATTGAGAACAAATAAGCGAAGAAACTTTTTGTTTGATTCAAATCGCTGTTGAGTAAACATATATTTGAGTATCCAAGTAAATCAAAGTATCTTAGTGTACAAGTTATATTTCAAGACTAAGCTCAATTTCGCATTTCTATAAGATTGACATCACGTCAAAGTTGGAGGTAAGTTAAGTTAATTCTCGGAAAACACCATTTGTTGTATATTTGTTATTTAAACTATCTAAAGGGTGTCGGGATACTCCCAAGACCTACCAACCATGAAGCTAAAAAACAATTTCTCTATCATTATAACGTTACAATATTTAATACTGATGACGATATTCGATTTAATTTTGTGTGTAGTATTGTATTTTAAACTTGAGGTGATGCAAAACAAGAGTGAATTAACAAATAGAACGGGCGACAAAATATGACCTATCGAAAGAGGAAAGAGAAATCCAAAAGAAAATAAGACAGAGGGCAAAAGAAGAAAAGAAAAATGCGAAACAAGTTAAAAATAGGATTTTCAAAACTGATAATAGATGGATAGACCTGGAAATAGAATAGGCGAGATAGTGTGATGGAGGAAGTAGGAAGCACAACATACAGTTCAAAAAACTAGAAAGGGCAATACTGGATATATATGAAGGTGATTGGGCAACGAAAAGAACTGAAATCTGAAATAAATGGATATAATAAAAACCCACATAATTTATTCAAAGTAAGAAAAAATGGAGAAGAGGAAGAAATAAATGACAATGAACAAGAACATAAATTAAAGCTGATGAAAAGCAGACGAAAAATCAAAGGAACTCGATGGACAAATGCAATATGAAACATCAGAAATATGAGAGGTAACGATGAAGAACTAATGGAAAAGTTTGAAAAAGTTAACTTAGACATATTAGGGATTACTAAGACAAAGAGTAAAGGAGTAGAAGAAAAAATAGTAAAAGCGAGACACCTTTTAATATGCAGTGAGATAGAACACAAACAAGGAGCGAAAGAGGGCGTAGGTTGTTTAATAAAGCAAAATCATATTAAGTATGAGAGAGACCAAGAAAGAAGTGAGATAACGTGGTGACGAAATATTTAGAAGAGAGGGTAGTGAATTAGAGCTGTGGAAAAAAGTTAACAAGGGATAGAAGAAAACTAGGCAAGACTTGTGCATCAGTAAAGAGTAGTGAAACAGCTATATATATTATATATATAGCTGTATATACCATATATACAGTACAATATATATATTATATTATACTATATATATAATATAATATATATAGTATTTAGTATTGAGTTCATCTTATCGAGTGCTTCAGTTGCTTAAAGTACGCGATACACTCTTCCAGCAGAACATTAATCGTATAACTTTTTGTCCCAATTTTCTACCTACTTTGTATCCCTTTAAGCAATCTACAAACCTAAAATTACAATTTCATCTATTGAACCTTCATCAAGCTTGAGATTATGTTGCTAGTGCATTTAAATAATCGACAGCTTTTACAGCAATCAGTTGCTCAACTACGGTTTCCAAACTTAGCAAACTAATAAATGTAGCAATACGAAGCAACAATTGGGAATTTATTTGTATACGCTAGGTTACTATATATATTAGTCTATATGTTCGAGGTGGCTATCACACATAGTTCTCACAATTAAAGAGTGAAAGTTATCTTTAAATTTCCACGATCTTCGGATTTTTGCAATTTACATGTTTACTCCTTCCTCACGCGGAAAAAATAAATTGTTGACGATGTGTTTTTGCATCGAATAACGAGTGAAACGCACCCGAGTTTTGAAATGGCCGTGGTTCCGCCAAATTGCAAACATACATACCTTTCGTCAAACGTACACATATTCTGACCATTCCTAAACGTTCAACTACTGGATGTATCCGGCTTTTGTATTCGGAAAGCATTCGTGATTTCGTTTTCAAACCAACTAATACGAATATTGATTTCCATCGGCGAAATAACGTAATCTTTAGTTCACGATCAGATCTCCTTCTGGTTTATTTTTATACTCCTGATATGAAAACAACTACATAGATATTAGACCAGATTGTTTCATCCACCATGTCTTTTCAGATTACAATGAAGGTGTTTAATTGGTAGCAAGCCTGCCTTTTAAAAATGTGTCAGTCAATAAAATAGTAAAAAAACGTAGTTGATTTGATTACAGCAAATAAGAAACTTTAAGACTCTTAAGACACAGTAAAGAAAGTCAAGAAATTGTAAAATGGCACTGAAGGGAGGAAAAGATACAACGACTGAGCAAACAAATATAAAAGCTCAAGCACAAAAAATATACACGTTACTTGATACCATGATGAATATGGCAAAGTCATAAAGACATAAGAAAGTCCCAATACCTAAAATTAATTTTCTTCCATGTACACTATTACCCAAAATTAGTCGGATAACAAACCTAGACATGTTTTACAATGCTGCACATTTCAATAGGATTTCGTTTAAATAAATTATGTACAGCATCTAAAATTCGAACATTGTCAGCATTCAAAGTATGAGCATTATTACTAGGGCCTCGTACACAGTTAATCATCCTGGACGTTGCTCTAATGTAATGAATTTTCGTTTTTTAGTTTTTGTGAAATCTGACCTATGTAACAACTTTCACAATCACCACAGGTAACAACATACACGACGTCACACGATCTATCTAGTTGTTGTATCCCATTTTAAAGCTGATTAAGTTCTTTAATTGAATAGGTAATTAATATTACTGTAATTTTTGAATAAAACCGTTATTTCGTTATCCAGTTGAAGAATATATTGTAATTTGTTATAAATTATAATTGATGTTGTTCCGGCATATTCAAATTAGTCTGGGTTGAAGTCCGTATGGGTGGAGTTAATGGCGAACATTGTTTATTAAGGAATATTGATATGAATTCTTTCTTAAGAGCTTCGTCAGTTCATCCAAATTCCTTTTGGATGAACTGACCTTTTGTTTTAAAGCTAATGTTAAATTGGTCTCACATTCTTAAGGATGGTTAGTTCGCGTCTGTTCGTTTCACGAGAAAGGGTTCGTGTGCCTACTGGTTTCCTCGAGAGTCCATAAAACACGAGTCTGTCTGGTCGCTGCAAAAAATTATGGTTCCACCCCTCTTCTGTCCTCTCTAATTATGACTACAGGATGACACACAAAGGCTCTAAATACAGCAGCATTAATAAAAGAAATGTTTTAATTGATGCTGGTGATCAAAATATTGTGCTACTATTGTCATATACGATCGCTTGAAGATAACTTACAAGTTTAATACATTGCAACAGTAAAAATTTCTTGATATTATTGATTAAGTTGATCAGGCAACTTTTTACGGGATTAGGTTATCACACTTGACGATACACTTAGAATCCTGACCTCTGATAAATTTTACACATTTTAATATTAGATGTAGCATTAATATACGTTTCCGGTAATTCCTAAGTAAAAGGCTAGCTCACATTCATGGAACGTTCTTCGAGAACTAGAAGCTAATTGCTGAGACGCCAGTGTTAACTCTGACATCGAGTAAGTTGTTATAACCTGTACTGTACGGTACACTTTGTGTTTGATAAATTGCCTGGTTCGAATATAAAGTTAAAGCACGTGGTCCTTCGAAGAACGGTTGAACTCTTCACTTAAGCAATGGTTTGAGCTCGACGTATTTTGCATATTCATATACATACAAATTTTAATAGAGCTGTACCGTTAGATTAGAAGCACGTTGAGCTGGTTAAGTGTATCCTCGCCAAGCGACCGGCTCCATCATCACTATTTCCATTTCATTATGTGTCTTTTTTTAATTTACTTAATATAGTCATGTATAAAGAGATGATCATCTCTGACCATTACCGTTACATTCTAAAAGTTGCCGCAAAAATGCATTTGAATATTCGGTTAATACATATATTTAGGGATATTGACACGTACGTTGCTTGCTTTGCAATGCATTTTATGCAAATATCCAAGTGTATGTATTCATGTATTTATACACCTCTATATATACATACATACATGCGTATATGTGTATATAATTAAGGCGCAAGGAAAGCACTTTGCGGACCAATTAACATAATACGGCGTGCGTATTTGTGTGCTTGATTTACATTTAATGAATGAAAGATTATAATTACTTATTTAAAAATTGTTGCATTCAATGTCCTCCATACTGAAAACGAACCTATATATGCATAAAGGAAATCACGGTCATTATTCATCAGGGAAAGTTAAAACATTATGGTTGTTTGTTATGCGAATATATATGTATATATGCAAGTAAGATGTAGATAATTTATACGAAAATGTATGCATGTTTACGTAAGTTTTTGATTTGATAATTGATGTGTAGCTGTATACGTTTCATACATTAAATCGATGAAGTAGACGCCATCATTTTCTGTTGGTTCAGTACTATATCACATTAGACAATTACATAAGAATAAATTTAAAATTGATGCGCCACTGGGAGTTGATTATAATCTTCAAAGTCATTCCTTTCTCGATTCGATATTGATGATTTTTCTGTGAGTTATAGGCTATTACTCTAAGCAACAGTATTGATATAAACAAAGAATATATTAAACTTTTATATTTATGTATAATAATACAGTTTATTAAATTTTAGAGAAGAATTTTTCTGGAATAGCAAACAATAATTTTAATCCTAAACATTGAATACTTAAATCTAAAATATTGTGAAAATAGCATTCTTTTTAATTAAAACTAAACATACAATATATTAATTATAAATATAATTTTTATTTAAATCAAGGAGTATTTTTAGTAAAAAGAATGCTTTTTTATAATAAATGATAATGGATTTAACATTAATTAAAAAAATCATCTTCTTCATATGTAGCTTGTAATTATCTTTTCTTAGTGATTTATTTCAATTTCAAATAAATAATATTCTTGTGGTCTTAAGGAGAGGGTATTAGGAAGACACTCTCAAAAATTTATAGTAGAGAGACTGTTGAACAATTGAATTAATTTACCTACTGTAGCTATTGGTTTGAATTCTACAAATAAAAACAAATTCAGAAGTTATAATAGCTTCAGAAGTCTTTTTAACGTATTTCAGATCAAATTATAGACTGACTCATGTCGTTAGGTCTATTATTACTAAAGGAATATAGTTCCGAAGCACGCCAATTTATTAATTACCTTTAAATGTACATTGTAATAAATGAAGCAATTGACAAAGTCAACACCGTATACTCCGACAAAACTTCTGAAATCCATCGCTTATATGCGCAATCAGACGTCGAATTTTCTCCTATACAATGTTGTTCCCTATAACTATCCTATAACTATATTTCCACCATTATGTATCCAGGAGCAAAGCTAGCGAAGGTTGTTATCTCTGAATTGTATATTTATATTATCCCATGAACGTTTTATTGGGTTAACATCTTTACCCCGTTTTATACCATTACCTATAGATATTGCTGTTGTCCTTGCGGTATCTTTATTAATAATAGAGATAATGGGATAATTAAAAGAATTCAGAAGAAAGCCAACTGTAAATGTTCTGCACTTAAATTAAAAAATTTATTCTTATCTCCATACCTTGTACGTGCTGAAAACTACGGTTTTGGTAAGCATTTTCGCAGTATCATTACCTATGAACTAGCCTATGACTCATTGAAAGTATGCTGAAATTGAAGGACGGTGTGGCTGAAGAGAAAAATGATTTGGTACCAATTAGACTGGCGTAGTTACTTCATAAGCCTAGTCGCATATTTTCTTGCTAATTTGTTGAAAAAAATTGGTTTTGTTCTTCCAATCGTTTCCTAGAAGGGACGTCTACGATTAAACTAGCGCAGCCATCGTTTCTGAGAAACAACTGGAGCAACAAAATCAATTCATAGATAATGAATTAGCAACAAAATATACAGCTGATTTTCCAGTGGACTTACGTCACTATGCCAACTTAATGTATGTATCAATTCTTAGAAGTGTGGTAGTTCTGAGGAGCGTTTTTTAATTGATAGTTTCATCTAAATTCGATTTTTGCATGTTTCTTATCTGCCTTGCTTGTTTATTGAATTAATATATCGGAACAGTTTGTAAATAGCTGGGCGTTTGTAGAAAAACAATTTTGAATGTCATCCCGTTTTGTTGGACAAACGCTTGTCGAGTTGTTTACAATAGAAGACTGAATTGATGACATGAAAATTACATTGGCTATCGCTATTAATATGTACGTAAGCGCTCTTAAACCTGGTACATTAGTAGTTGTACTGATGTACACAATGTGTTTGTATGTATACATTACCGTCGTATTTGTAGTATACAAGAATCATTTTTACAATGCACGGCTCTGTTAGATTTCAACCTAAAAACATTAATTTCATCTCAAAACTTTTACACATTACTCCCTATTAGCAATTTATGCACATATCTCAATATACATTCAAGTCAACCGAATTATAATTTTCAAGATAACTGCTTGCTATCTCTTACGAAATATATCTGCATGCATTCAAGTAGGCAGACAATACAAATTGTGGTGGTCTTGAATGGCAGTTAACTTCTGAAGAATTTTAATATCATTTCTGCGTACAAATATGGCATTGCAAGAATACGTGCACAGAAATTACCAGCTTATGCAAATGTTAATCTTTTTGTAAATGATTGCAAAACATTAATTCTTGTCTCTCTCTTTCCGAGTACATAGATACTTCGTTGGCGGACGACCTACAAATTTTGAGTTGAAAAGATCAATATTCGGAAGTTGCATTCTAGTATCCGCTTATAACTACCACGTTTACAATGTTCGATACGTATTAATTCGTAAAATAGCAATATTTTTAGCGGTTCCTATTCTCTACACATGTTTATGTTAATGGGATATTTCATATTTTTTGCAACTATAATTACACTTGAACTATGCAAAGAAATAAGCTTTAATAAGCAGGTATATTGTTGATAATATACGATCATGTATTGCTTTTATATACAACTGATTTTTAACTAAATTATATATGTAACAAGGTGTGAATCGTATTCTAATTTTAATAATCCATCAGACTAGCAAGTACAATGTATATAACTAAGTCTATACGTTGTATATAATAATATTCAGGTTGCTTCTCATATATTTAAATATACTTGCTATGCCGATGAAAGCATGTTATTCATAAGGCGCAAACATTTTACATCCTGATCTAATTATGGATAGTAATACAAGCCTGATAGAAATAGATAGAAACGACAACAGCCCGTTCAGGCTTTTAAGGAAATTTCTAGTTTACGTTACACAAAAGAAAATAAGCGAATACTTTTTTTTTCAACATATTAATTGATTAATAATCTTCTTATGACTTTTATATTAAGAATCTACAAATTTATATTTCTACCGTATTAATAAAATGTATTACCCACTAGCAACGTTGAAAGCAGTAGCAACTATAGTAATAATGATAACAAAGGCTGTGGCGTAGTATGGTAAACAATACTTAAGTATCGGCAACCTCCGCACCACACAGGTTTCGGCCGAATTCGGCTGATGATGAGAACCATTCGTGTCGTCGAAACGGTCGTCCCGCACTAATTATTGTTATATATTAAATTAAACTTGTGTAGTGCGAAAGTTGCCGATACTTTTATGTTGTTTAACTACAATAAAGTATATCTTTTATGGATTTTAATGAGTATGCATGTATAGATTCATTCTTAAGATCTAAAAATTAAAATTAAAGTTTATGTACTGGTGATCTATCGGCTCTAGACAAAGTTCGAGATATGAAAGGTGGTACAATTCTAAATAAAATTGTTCAACCGTAGAATACTAATAATGCTCAACGTGTTCCCAATAGAACACTTCAGAAAATGCCTAGAAACAATTGCCAATGATATATAGTGCTAAGATAGCTTAGTTCTCTCATGGTATTGATGGAATAATTCACGTTAAACGCAACAAAAGGAGAGAAAAAAGTACACTAGCACGTTGCTAAGCTATGGTGAACTGCCGGAGGGATGGTTTGCGAAACAGTAACCGGCATATGTCGCTGCTTCTTGGACGGAAGTTTCATGGAATGTAGTTTAGTCAGTCAGTCTGTTCATACGGTGTTTACTTCAGAATTTCGCATACATTCAAAACAAAGTAATTCAGATCCGCAAAAAGCCATTCGCCCGCATGGAGCAAACGTCCAGCATTACCACACTGTAGACGGTAAGTTGGTAGCTGGCTAAATACAGTTTCCCCAAATAAATAGATTGACCGTGGAGGTCTAATACGTTGGCGACTAGGGTCTCCGAATTTACATCAATTAGATTTTTCGCGTGGGAACAAGAAGCAACTTGTTTACGAAGTTGAAATTAGCACCGCCAGCAATTGGTTGATAGAATTCATAATTTAGCCTATTAAATATGAAATACTTCAGATCTGATACGCCGAATGGTGGAATGTTTAGGTTCATGGATCTGAGACCTGCATGCAAGCTGCAGATGAACACTTTAAATATCAATTATAACTAAAAATGTTGATTTTCTATTTATTTTTTGTTTTGTTTAACTGCTAAATCCATTGTTATTAACTTTTGCAAAACATCGCAGAACATGCACGCAAACATAAATGCAAATACGGTTCAAAATGTCTTTAGAACTTTGTAAATCCTTAACAAAGTTAAAGTAGTAATTTACTTGAAGTTTGATTCAAGCGATCAAAAGCAAATGATATGAAGAAGTACATTACTGATCCAGGGATTCTTTTGTTATCGCTTCCCGACACTTCTAAATGTTCATTTTGTCATATATTATTCAATACGTTCAGTTAGTCGAAAATTAAAACGCTATAATCTGCAACGCATAGAGTTATAAATTATTATTCTTTAGTGCGACGCATCAAGGCGTACGGCATACATAAAAGAAACTATTTTTATAAAACTCTCATCATGCCGCATCAGTGATGTCGTATTATCGCATAAGGAAGTCGTGAGTCGAGATGTCGATAATTGCATCTCCAGCCTTGTACATACATACAATCTTACATTAACATTTGCGCCAGTCAACCAGGCAGTCGATCAAGAAGAGCGTATGAAGAACAAGCGATCTAACTAATGAGTGGCGTCAAAATGTAACGTTGATGACGCCGGCTGCAATATGTAGGTTTCTGGCAACGATGGCCAGGCAGAACGTTGCAGCGGCAGCTTGCAGTAGAAACGCTTCCATACTGAATGCGCATCGATTAATCGTGTGTGCAAATGTATCGCTCTCTACGAAGTCGAACATTCTTCAAGGCAGTTGGAACGGTCAGATGGCATGTGGTGTATGTATGTATATATAGGTAAGTGACAAGTACGGTTCAACTGCAACGGATAACGGTAAACCACTCTACCAAGAACGATTTCATAAGTTGTACGGTAGCCTCTTCAAATTGATTCGTATTAACATGCCTACAGAGTGCTTTAACCCGTTCTCGTTAATCGTAGACGAATAGGATTTTTGAATGATTTCTAAAGATGTGTTTGGCTCGCGTAATTAAATTTATACATTTTCCCATCCTCAGCAATGCTCAAATAATTATATCATGAAACAATAAATAGCAATTAAAGTCTAGGGGTGTATCCCTACACTTAAGTATACAAGAACTTTATATAGAAGTATAGATAGAAGATGTCTCTTCGTAAAGACTTATAAATATATTAGACTGACCCAGCAAGTCTTTGCCAATTCGTGCGATAGACACTAGCAGTAATACAATATTATTCCATCATCATCAATATTATACTATATCAATATATAACTATATTCTAAATTATTGCTTAAGGTTTAAGTTGCTTGGTTTGTGTTTGCTTCTTGTGGCAATATACAACAGTTTAATTGCAAACTTGAGATTAGGAACCGGCGTACTAACGATACTTTAGAACATAACATGTTATGTTTTCTGGAGCTGCTAACCAACCTACTATTTTAGCATGGGTCAGGACGTTGTCTACCGTGTGTAGACGGGTAGCTTTATCCAGCATGGTTCGTCTTACCGGGGGCACAGGCCGATGTTTGTAAGATCTTTAACTCAAGACTCATAGTGTCATGAAAGCTAAAACTGATGCATAATAAAGAACAATTTTACTCTTTATTGCGCATCTTCATTCATATATGGATATCTAAATTCAAACGGATGATATGAAAACTTAAATTTTGAGGAAAAATTTGAAAAATTGATGAATTATAGCCATCTGCCCATCTCTGCAAAAATACTCGTTGTTGTAATTGTGAACAGAGAAACCTCTTTTAATTCTAAAATTACAAAGAGAGGTCGTTTACTTACGTATTTAACTCCAAAAAAGCCGACGTAATAATATTAGCAGTTTCTGTCTTCGATTTTCATTTTTATTGATGATGCTCCATCAAGTTCTTTATTGACACTTTTTATGTGAAGTATATACACTCCGCCAAAAAAGTATCGCATAAACTAAAAAAGGGTATTTATAAACCAAGATACTTTTATACGTTCACAAAAAGTTTGCCTCGCGTATGTGAACTATAAATACACTAACAAAATCATGGAACATAGCTTTTTTCCTTTTTTTTTATTTCTAAAAGAACACATTTAGAAAAATGCATATGTGTAAGGTTTGTTCAGTTGTTTATTGAAAGTCTTCCTATACGGACAAATTTTAAAGTGCGAAGTCAGAGTTCTGTACCAACGCTTTTAAGACTAAAATGAGCAATTTAACTTCAGAACAAGTGGCTGGTATAGTTGCTTTAATCGAAGATGGACGATCTCAAGCATACGTTGCTAATTTGATGAACATCAATCAGTCAAGTGTTTCTAGAGCCGTAGCCAGATATAGGGAAACAGGCAATTGCAGTAGAAGATCTGTACCAGGTTGTCCAAGATGTTCTACTCGCCAAGATGACCGCTATTTACTACTACAAGTATTACGTCGAAGACATGTAACTGCAAGACAATTGCAGAACGACTTGGCTAGAGTCAGAAATACTCGTGCGAGTACTCAAACTATTCGGAATAGGTTACGACAGAGTGGATTAAGAACTAGAGTAGCTGTAACAGCCCCTCGTATCGCTAGGAACCACCGAGTGGCTCGCTTAAGGTTTGCCAGAGAACATGTAAATTGGAACATTAATGACTGGGCCAATATACTCTTCACAGATGAGTCAAGATTTGGTCTTTACACCTCAGATAGGTGTATCTCAGTGTACAGACGAGACGGTGAGCGCTATTCGCAGTGTAATATCAGACCTAGACTTAATTTCGCTGGTGGCTCTATTATGGTTTGGGGAGGCATCTGTTTAACAGGTCGTACAGAGTTAGTACCAGTAGATAGAGGTACACTGACTGCCCACAGGTATATAACGGACATTTTAGAAGAACATGTAGTACCATATGCGCCAATTATAGGAAACGAATTCATGTTAATGCACGATAATGCACGACCCCATGTTGCAATAATCGTCCAGGAATACCTTAACGATGTTGGTATTCCAGTTTTAGATTGGCCTGTGGTAAGTCCGGACATGAACCCTATCGAGCACGTGTGGGACCTCCTTCACAGACGGATACGAACCCAAAATGTTACCCCAGCGGACCTGCATGGACTAGAAAATGCTATCTAAAATGAAATAAAAAATAAAAAATGTCTCTCTGTACTATACGGTAAAATGTTGAATTGATCACATCAATTTTTGCTGATAGCTATTACTTCAGGAGGCTTAGACCTTATCGTTGCAGGGCGTTCAAACAAAAAAACTAACCTGTGCCAAGTTCTTATACAATGTTCCAAGGTAACCTGAGAAAGCATACCAAATTACCTCGAGTTTCTGGGTAGCGTAGTTAAATGTTTGCACTACACTACATTGCAAGCGTTCACAACATTAAGTACAACATCAGGAGTATTAATCAATGAGTCACAGTATTTGTTCTTGAGCAGTATCGGAATTGAACCTTGTGTGGCCAGCTGTTAAAAAAGTTAAGGTCAATTTGGGCGCTCGTTCCGTTCTGAAGGTGTCCGTTAAAACACTGAATTCGAGCATCACACTTGTTTTGGGTTGAACAGTTATCGCATTGCATGTAGAGGCATTTAATTGGGTGAGAAGATGTCCTAGAAAATCGTGGGCCATGGAAATCATAGTATTAGTACCCTTGATCACACTATTGCATTGGTCAACCAAATAGCTTGTCTGTACACCACTTACTCAACAGATCACACTGAAAACTAACATCGTTCTGGCAGTCATGAAGTCAGCCGATCTGTTACGAAAAGGAACGTGCAAGTACTTTATTTTTGAGCTATACTCTTCGTAATCAATGATGACTGGACAGGATTCTTCTTAAAAGCTGGGAGCCTCCACAATTTTCTCTTCACAATGCTTTTGCTGAGCCGAAGCTTCTCCTGCACGAACAATTGCCTTCCGAAGCTTTTCGCTCATCTAGCAGCTTCAGAGACATGCATCAGATTAAGTAACGAAGAGCTGTTGTCATGATATTCGTAGTACAAGTCTGGGGCTTCATTGCAGCAGTATATGGGTAGTGTCTCATGCCTCAAAATAAGATGTTCATCCTAAACATTGTTTTCTGTATGATATGATATGCTCATCATATCCTCTAGCAATGTTATGGCCCTCTAAAATTTGTGTCTGCGCATTATTCTAGACAACGGTATGACAATGCTTTCACCCAAGTGTAGCAAAATATTAAAGAACAAACCTAAATATCAGCATGGTAAAACTTTGTGGTTGGTGGTAAGTTACAAAGAGAATCTTTTCAATGGTTACAATGGTTTAATGGTTCGGTGGTGACAAATGGTGACAGTTCCTTGTATTTGTAACTCTCTTTTCGTAATCTCCACGCTTCATTATTGAAACCAATCAAAATTGAGATCGCTAATTTGCTCAACAGTGTAACGATTGAAACTTTTCCAAAGACGAGTAAAGAAATAGATTCATTACACCAATTTTGAGGAAATAACCCGTTTTTCATTCACACATCGGATACTTACTCAATCGTCGTCGCCCGGCCTATTGCACATTAAATTTATTGTTACTGATATAAGCATAATCTTCGAAGTAGGATTTCTACCGCATGAAATAACTGGGTTTATATCTGAAGAATCAATGCGAACTTTGCAAGTGAAATAGACGATGACCGCATACCTTCCTTTATAAGCAAAACGAATTATCCCAACAAGGAAGCATATTGTAATAACCATGTCATGCCGTGAAGCTCCTATGAGCGTTTTGCTTTTTCAATATATGTACCTCTAAATTAATCGTTTGACTACACTATTAGTAGGAAACTTGGAAAATAGAATTCGTTTAGTTATAATGTTTACGATGATTACTGTGACTACAGTTTACCACGAGCAGGAAATTGCTCGCTTCGCCCATCCAATAAACAAATTATAATCGCTGACCTATGCCTTCATTAATACCTGATTGACAGCTCGCCTCGCACGAGGTAGATAATTAAAAAAAGCTTACGGTTTTGGTGTGTTGCGAGATTACCGTTCATACGTAATTGAGATAATAACGCGGACATTGTATGTGAAAAATGTTAGCAAATTGCATCCATCCAGGTTTCGTATTGTTTTTTTCTATCTTCACCGTTGGATGTGTGTACATCGATACGCCATAGATCATTGATAGTCGAACGCTGATAGACACAGTCGATCGTGTAATTTAGATTTAATTACGGCGCTTATGTGATATAAATGCGGCGATATTTCTAACTAATGATTCTCGGTAGTCATAAAAATATGTTACGGTAACTGTGATTCGGTTTATCTAAACTAGGATTTCAAGTTGACATGAAAATTACAGATGCATTTATACGTACAATGTATACACAATGTAGGTATTGAATATGACCAAGAATGAACGTTTCTCTGTACTCGAGCTATATGCACGGACCATCCATTTCTAGCATTGACAATGACCATAATATTTTATAGTTCTCAGTTGAATACTTTAATGCTACCGCTACCTACGTAATGGCTAGAGATGTAATATAGCAATACGGGACAGAAGTTAGTGGCCAATAGAAACTTAATGTATTTTGTGAAAAACTGCAGCACAACGTAAAACCAGTAAATATCGAGACTGAAGGTATGCACATTGCGTAGCAATAACGGATGTGCACCGCAAGGCTTGGAGCTATTCGCTGATATTACTGCACTAAAAGCTTCAAATGTCAGTCTTCTTTCGTTGTTGATGATTGATTCGTCTATTTAAAAGTATATCGTAATGAAATAGTATCGGTCGTAAGGTATGTAAAAAAAATAAGGCAACAAAAAGTTTATGCTATGATTAGTGCAACAACGAGCAGTTCAAGGATGCCGACGAAATTCACACCAACTTTTCACACCGGCTTTTCGAAAGATTGGGTTGTTGGCTCTAGTCGTTTTTTCACAAATTGTGTTGTTTGCTTGTTTGCTCATACAGTAATCATGCGATAATCGGGATCAATTAAAAGCTCGGCAATTTGGATTGCCGAATTAAAGGATGAAGTCTTTATCTTCACCGTGCGAGTCTAAATCATTCTCCTTCGAACACTTATTAATAACTTCTGGAGTCATCTTTTCCCATGTATAGCCTAACGAAAACATGTCATCCTTTAGCTTAACCAATGTTAAGCAGTTGGAAATATGTTGGTCCTCAAGAAATATCACAGTTGTCAAGAGGCATTTACGATAGTGCAATTTTGTTAAGCGGATAGTATTTTGGCCAATTGACCTGATTAATGTAGTGCAATTTGGTAACAGGAACATTAACATTATTTTATCATTCTTTTCTGTTTAACAAAAAGCTCTTGACACCACTCTTAAAACATTGCGCAAATTACCCACCCATTTTTTTCTACCACGTTTCTAACTTGAGAATAAATGCCGTGTTTCTTCCGGAAATTGCATATCCAACCTCTACCGGTAATAAATTTGTATGTACAGCTAAAATATAAAAGCTACAATAGCCTCCGCACGCTTTTCTTAGTTATTCTACATTTCCATTTTATTCGAATTGTTTATTATATTTGAAACAGCGGACGTCTTGTCTTTATATTTTTGTCCTAAACCTTTGCCGGTAACACCCCGTTTTCACTTCTGAATTATTTCGTATATTCGTGCGCTTAAACTGTTTATATATGGGAACAATCAAGCGCACTAAGTCAACGGATTGTATACAAGCAGCAAGATCTAGATGACCGAAGCATCAGAAATCTAGATTTTGGGGGTATATAATATTATAATAAATTAGTCTACATTACAAAGCTATCTAGATGAGCGGACATTCGGGTTATCGGATCATCACTGTAATAAACCGCAAAATGTTTCGTATCCCCAAAACCCTCCAATCGTGAACCCACTTTTCTATAGATTTTGGACCACAGTATGCCGTCTCTCATTACTCTATGTTAAGTGGTTAAAACCGATCGTGTAGTAGGAAAAAATCTTGTAAACTTGTAGGGTTAGAGAAACTGATTTGCTTCACTTCTTTGCATTAAATGATGCTGCAAACGTAAGTTCCCAGACTAATGGTAGGTCTAGGTACTTTCCTATAATTCCCGTTCATTTCTTGCAAATCTCTAGCTGAACGGATAGCTTGATAAATGATGTTGATGGAGATAACAGGTTTGGAATGCCTTATTCATTGTGTTTTTTCTTAAAATTCTGGTGTCTATGTCTGATGCCCCATTTTTATCCCATGATTCTCATAATCAATCAAGTATTGACGTTGGCAATGTCATCGTTCGGCATTGATATTATTAGCACGGTACACATAATAAGTACGGTCCTCACTAATTTGTCTGCAAGAAAGTTGAGATTCTACGCGTTTGTATTCTCGACCGCAGTAACACAGTCACACACAGTACACGAAGATTCACAACTAATAATTTCATGTGAAACTTATAAGAATATATGCACTAATAGCAACCATATAACAGTCAAAAGGACGAACAATAAAATGGATAATGTCCACATAATTTGAGGTAAAATTAATTAACAATTCCTAGAGAGGAAATATTGAATAATCCCAAATTACAATTTGACTAAATTTTAGTTGTATACTTATTTGTAAGCTGCCAAATTTTATGGTATAGATGAAGTCATTTACGCCAGAGACAACGCGAAGAAAGGAAGATCATATTACTCGCGGACACGTTTCTTCCTACCCGGAGCCATCAATGTGGTTCTGAGAGTGCTTTTTACTCAACTTGACTGTTTCCACAACATTCAGAACGATGAGCAGACATCTCTTGACACTCTCTGGTGCCATGAAATACATTCCTGCTGTTTGGAAAGCAACAATATGAACTGGATACTGTTACCTAAGCCATCCTCTATTCTACATCTTACTTCCGATGAACCTATGTTATGTGTGAACCTAAACAAAAATATGTTCAAAATGTCTTATTGTTTTTCGCATATAAGTTGACACGAAAGTGATCCGCCTACCTGTACAACACTTCAACTATTGAAATGAAACGTTATGTTAAAAAGATAGAGTTAATAATTAATTTGATACTTGAGGTATTAAAGTTTCTTAAGGCGATTGTTCGTGAAGTCAAAATTAAATACATCCGCAGACTAGCGTGCTTTTTGTATATCACTAACACAAATTTCTGGTAAATTGTTTTTGTATAAACTGAACTCTTTTATATAAGACGAAGTCATTTCATTTTCCTATCGACCTATCGATTCGAATCAATGGGGTATACCTGAAATTCATGTCAATTTTAAGTAATTTTATTATTTAGTGTCATAAGTAAAGTAATGACTAATGCCTCAGCTTAGGGAGATAACTGAAAGAGTGAATGGTACACGGTGGTTATGGTCATGCGTATGTTAAAAACTTTTCCCCTACATACTGACATGTCTTCGATGAATTTAATTGTTTCTTTTTTATTATCCAGGTATTTAAGGTAGATCGTTTTAGAATTAACGGCGCATATAAAGTATAGGCGCGAATATCACGTTTTGGAGAAACACGATGGACTCGAAGAGATCAAAAGAGACTAATGAATAACATCGCACATCGCGAAATTGAAGACTACTCTGAATTAACAATTTAAATTTTCCTTATACCTATTACTGATTTGCAGTGGTTGGAAGACGCATTGTACTACGTCGACTGTGAATGTTAATTTAACAGGTTGACGATGTCAGCGATAGCACGGTACTTCTCGGTTGATGACACTGACTAAATTTGAAATTTAAATTTTGTGATTCACGGACAACTTGAAATGCCTTGCACACACATGTGCACGAAACTTTTTTCGTATTCTCCAGATCCACAACAGAGAGGGCAATCTGTCAACCTCGAGTGGTATTACACAACAGCGAAATTGGTGAGTTATTCGCTCGCCAGATGAACGTGAAGTGCGTGTAAAACAGTTAAAACTTGATGTTAGATTCGTATACGCTATGGAGTATTAAATCAGTTACCAAAAACATTATTTCTATATGGAAAATGATGTAGGATTTGTTATTGATATTCAATGTAAGCTCGGTTTAGAGTACATTTATTTTTTATATCTCTTATTTTCATTATTTATAATCCAACATCATGTAATACCAAAATTGAATAACAATATCCAAGATTATCTGTGTTAGTGAATTACAAGGTAAATCGTTATAATTTTGATATACTACCTAAGCAAATTTATGTTGTCAAAAAGGTACAACATGTTAACTCAGTTCAGAATGTTGCATTATTCTAAACGGGGTATATAACCTATGACGCTTTTCATAACGTCAAGAGTCTTTTAGTGAGTAAATGGTCTTACACAACTGACGAGTGCTTTGATGGCACACAATAACTACCAGACATTTACACGACTTCTTTATTTTACTTATATAACTGTTTGTCTTTATTTGCCTGTGATATATATTTATATGTTTGTGCTTCTTTTCTATATCTATACCAACTTTATGTATCCTATAATTCCATTTATACAAGGTGCCCCAAAAGTAATCTCATAATTTGAATTGGCTGCCATTTTGTTATAAATGAAAAAAAGAGCTCTGTTTCAATAAAAAGTTTGTTTGAAAGTGTAAAATTGATGACATTAATTGGAAAAAATTATATCGCTCAAATGGCCGCCTCTCGAGTTGTGTTTTACGACATTTTGAATTATTAGTCGCAAAACATCTAGCTCCATATCAGCGATTTCTGCTTTAGTGTTAGCTCTCAAAGCTTGCAGGGTCCGTGGTTTGTTGTGGTAAACGTGTGATTTTAAGAAGCCCCAAAGAAAAAAGTCTGGTCTTGTTAGATCTAGCGATCTAGAGGACCAGTTAAAAATCTCCAAAACGGGAGATTACTCGACCTGGAAATTGGTGTCTCAAAATCTCCATAGTTGATGTACATGCCCGATTTGTGTGAGCGGTTACTCCGCCCTGTTGAAACCGACAATGATCGAGACGCAATGCATCAATTTGCGGCAAAAAATATTCGTTTAGCGTCTGTCTATCACGGTTGGTATGTATGGTAAACTGGTATGGTATGTTATGGTAAACTGGTAATGGTAAACAAGCACTACAAAGCCGGCTTCTTCTTGTGACATCTGTAGTGCTGCACACTGGCATGAGGCCAGTGTGATATATGGAACGAAACAGTAAATATTTGTCTAAAAATGCTACCTTAGGAAGTTATCCGTGGATCTCAAAATTTTTTACAGAATTTACAAAAACAGCAAGAGCACATTTTATATATTACGATTTGTTATTAACACGCTTCATTAAATGCGATATGATTAGAAGTTAGAGTAATTGCTTGACAGATCCTCCTTCAGCAGCAATACAAGTTTCGCGTCGCCAAATAGTTGATTATTGAGAAGAATTCTGAGGCGGTTCCGAAATGTACGAAAGCTATGTTGTATTCGGTTACAAAGGTTCTAGGTCTAGGATGAGAATTGGCGTAGCGTTAGCAACATTTTTTAGGTGGTCTCATAAAAAAATGTCTAGTTTAACCTTTGACATTTCTTTGGTCATGGCTGGGTTTTCAATCCATTGATCCATGAAATAGTTGTATTGTAACTTAAGCGTCGCCAAAAGACTAAGATCGTCAACAGAAATGAGGGATGCTAGCTTACAACGCATAGAAAAGCCTACTGTGCAGAACCGTCACTCTCAGTGACCAACGCACAAAATGCACCACGTACGTATGTAAGAAGAATATTGGGTAACGGAAAATCAGTTGCCACAACAAAAAAAAAACAAAAAATCAAAACGTCGAGCGAAAATTTTGATGCACGGAAAAACCCAGAGGTCAATAGTAGTAGATAAATTGTTTGTGGTAATAACGCTGTTATAATGGTAAAGGATATAATTTCACTGAAAGTCATTTTTTTCTCTTCGTTCACACCCACACATACAGCCGTCCTGATGATTCCATCTCGTCTGGGATGTCGGTCGCTGATTCGTCCAGCCCATCGAAGAGGAGGTAGGCTACATTCCATTACTAGAATTAGCTGGCCTATAACCAATGGATGTGTGGAGTCATAGTCCAACGATCCCAGAACTGTAGCTTTAATTCTTCAATGTGGTCAATTTATTTAAATTCAGTAGAGTGAGTTCTGGTAACGATATGAAAGTGTCCTCAATGAAGAGATGAGCAGGAGTCAGGAAGAAAAAACCATTTGGATCGGAAAGATGGGTTATGGGCCAGGAATTTAGTACACACTCAATTTGTATTAGGAGAGCATGTAGTTGCTCAAATGTTAAAGAAATATTTCCAATTACTCTACCTAAATGTGTTTTATGAACTTCCCTCCCGCCTTCCACAAACCTTCAAAATACAGGCTTCGTGATGAGATACGATTCAACTATTGATTTCTACATTGTTCTGAAGTAAAGACAGTATAAAATTGGGTTATTTAATTTTTTGCGCCAACAAAATTTCTTTGAAATCTTATAGTCATGAATTTCTGAGAATGTTGATGAATCCTTCAGTTGTTAAGTTGTCAATAGTTTCAATGTGAACCTCCTTTGTGGAGAAGTAAATGAATTTCGCATTTCATTTTTGGTGTTGGCGAACCTGAAACTATCCGTTAAAATCCACTCCAGATCTATGAAAACGACGTGCAACACGAAGTCTGCTCTGGATCAAGTTATCCATGATGTAGACTTCGTTATATGCTTTTGTTTTGAAGCATGCTGTGTAATTTCCTACCACGTTTGGACATAATAATTCAATGATAATGGCGAATATTTATTTCGAATTACATCCTTATCCTTTCTCCTTTAGGTATCCGTTAATGAACACGAAGTGTTATAGTTGATAAATTTTGACGAAAGCCAACTCGGACCGTGCTACCATAATTTGGTTTGATGAAATGCTTCTATACGAAGTAATATTGGCTGGATCATATATCATGGTACATCGCTTAATCGCTGGATTTCAGTGTCTGTTCGTAACAAACGCTTTTAGATCTTCCTCTCAACCACTAACCCATTATTATTAATGATCCCTATTTCATGAAGACATCTTCATTAATTGCGTAAAATGCAAAAAAATTGCTTATGATGTATGACAGTTACCGTTGATAACTCAAGCGGATCAATTGTCGAGAATATAATCCAATTTACAACAGTTGCAACCTGCAGGCAGTCACTCTAAATTTAACTTATTGATTACGGCTCTGATCTTGTAAAGTAAAGTAAATAAGATAAAGTACACTACCAACCCTAAATTAAATGAGGAATAATCATGTACCCTGACATCGTGGAAGGAAGATGTAGAACGTTCACTCTGCGTTTCAAATCCACAGTACCGTTAGGTTTCCTCTAAATCAGTCGAGTGATTGCGTAATATGCTATAGCTTTGAGCGGCCAATCCGTAAGAGATAAGGAAATAAACAATCCTTTTAGAGGTCCTAAGTGTCTCGTTACTATCTTCATTATTCTCCGAGACCCGTTGTTCGAACCAAATCAATTTCCTTAGAAACGTCAATTTACAGGAGACACGTCAACCGGCTATAAATATCATTCACCGTGGGCAACGATAAATTTCCGTACTTTTATAGACGTACTCCTTTATATCTTGACCTGGGCGATATTATCTAGCGATTATAAATTGTAGTACAAATCACAAGCACAATAAACGATAAAACACAAACAAACATAAATCGCATACTTAAAACATAATTCGTGCGATGTAGTATATACTTCACAGAGAGCCGAGAATTTACTAGGGAAATAGCGGAATTCTTGATTCTCCGTCCTTGGCATTTTACTGACCACAGACTTGTGTTATATTTCCTCTAGGCACCGACCGACACGTCTGTAATCTGCTACTGCCTTGGTCCTTGCCGTCTCTTGGAGTTTTTTTAGACTGGGTTCTTGTAATCAAATAACTACGCTTCTTTCTATAATTATTCGTTATTCTGCAGTATGTTTGCTTACTTCGTAATAAACTGCCTAGACACTACGTTTATCCTCGCGAGATTGCGTTAAGGTGATCTATTAAATATTATTACTATGTTTTATACGTATCCGATTCGATTGAATATTGGGGACACCTCTCAATTGAAAAATGAATTGGAATTTTCACAAATTATTTGTAAATCAAAACACAGCAAGCACTATATTTATTCCATTCTCTCACTCTGTGGTTAGAGATACTGAGAAGATTAGCTCGAAATGATATACTTGGTAAACCATTCCGTTATTATTAGCTGTAAATGCCTATTTAATTTTCACAGGTTTAAAAATAGTTTGCACATCAACGAAGTAAATTAGTTTTACGTATGTACGTGTTATCCTTTAGCGGATATTGTAATTTTTGTGGGAATATTTCATGGTCTTTGCTTTTATAGATTAATATTCATGTATCGGTAAGAGATTACTAGAATTTCATTACTAGTGCTTTTATTTCGATTTATTAATGATATTCAAGGTCCTTTCATTCCTCTATTAATTGCAGTGTTCTTGTTTAATGGGTAAGTAAATCTTATGTGACTTTTTATTTTATTTTTATTTTTTTTATTTTTATCGGCTTATTTTATTGAATTTTTTATGTTTAAGTTTTGGAAATTCTAGAATGTTAATATTTCCAGTTTGTAATGCCTTCCTTTCTAAAAGATGGAAGGTAGTTAGCCATTACTCATGTGATTTCGACATCAGTCAGAACTACTACTATGTGTCCTAGAAATCACGAACGCGAATTAAGTTGGTAATCCGGATTTTATTTATCTACAGTTGGTGAAATCCAGTGGCGTGGTACAAAACCACGACAAGATCATATTGTTCTGAATAATGACAAGCAATAAATCAGAATGAGGTTATATTTTTACAGATTTGTTATTAAAAACACTATTATTCAATGAAAATAACACTGATGAGTAGAAAATACGTTTATTTATAAAAACTGTTGAAAATGTTCTCCATTTGCTTCTAAACACAATGCTATTCTTCGCTTCATGTTTTCAAATACATGGCCGAGCTGTTCTTGTGTTATATTTTGAATTTCTTGCCTAATTGCTTCTTGAAGTTCGTTCAAATTATGCAATCGGTTTTTATAGACATGATTCTTCAGCTGTCCAAAAAGAAAATAATCTGGTGGTGTTAAATCTGGACTCCTCGGTGGCCACAAGCCTTGGCTTATAATACGATTTCCATCAAATTGTTGCAAATAATCTATGGTGGTCTGTGCAGTATGAGCAGTGGCTCCGCCTTGTTGGAAATAGCCCCTTGCTATTTCATCATCATGCAGCTGATTAATAAATTCTGCCAATATGTCAGTTTGATATCGTTCTGCATTAATTGTATCGTTAAAGAATATTGGCCCTATTATTCTTCTTCTTGATATCGCAATCCAAATTCCAACTTTTAATGGATGCAACTCTTTTTCAACAAAAGTGTGAGGGTTTTCCGTAGCCCACGTTCGGTAATTCTGGCTATTTACATAACCAGATAAATAGAACCATGCTTCATCAGTGAAGAAGGTTAGATCCAGCAAATCATTATTATTAAGGTGCTCGTTGAACCATTGACAGTACAGTATACGTTGTTCATAATCACGAGGGTACAATTGCTGCACAACTGACACTCGATAGGGATACATATGTAAATTTTTATGCAGAGCCTTTGCGCAACTACTTTTACTTACACCTGACTGTGCAGAGAGCCTTCGCAGTGATATCTTGGGGCTTTGATTCATTCGCTCTTCAATATCATTAACAACAGCTTCAGTTAATATTGTAGGTCTTCCGGTTGGTTTATCCTTACAAATACAATTTTTTCTCTCAAAACGATTTATAATCTGATGTTTGTGATGGCTGAAAACTCTATAGTTAACATTTTCATTAGGAAACGCTTCCACAAACTGATCGAAGCAAGACTGTAAACTGTACGACCAAGTTCCATCCTGGTTGATTTTTGAATAGTGCAAACAAATGCTGTAATATAGGATTTTTGGATTGACGACTGCTGTTAGCACGTGGATTTGTTTGGAAAAAATGTGTTCCCTATATGATTCCATTTACATGATCATCTAGAAGGTTATGCCCTATCCACTAGGCAAACATCTATTAAGTTACTTGTTTCAAAATTTCGCCAATCTTTTAAAATCATATTAGTTGTGGTCCTGAACCATTTTCATCGTTTCTTGCCCATAAATTTTTTGTGATCTCCCGCCAATTTTGTTTTAAGTGTTTTGTTTGCACAAATTTGCTAGTTAATAGCAGGAGAGTTTTATTATTTAAATATTTTTCCTTAGATAGGAATTGTCAGGAAAAGGTATTTGCACAAATCCCCGAATTACTAATTCTCCACCTGTGTGATTTATATACATAAATATACATATTTACTTGTGAATTGGTATTTGGAGCTACATAAATATCGCAATCTATGATGCTTACATCTTGGTTATTTGTTTTCAGCTAATCAGATGCTTTCACGTTCGCTGTTGTTACCTTTCTGAGTAAGGTTGGTTTATTTCTTGCTCAAACTTGGCGGCTTTTGCAATATGTTAAATATATAATATATTTATACTTGGCGGCTTTTGCAATATGTTAAATATATAATATATTTATACTACTTAGACTAAGAACTAAGATGTGTTAAGATAACAACTGATGATAAACAAGACGTAGAAGACAAAGGAAATCGTTTTATAATTGTAATTTCTGCAACCTAATCTTTTATAGTTGGTAAAAACTAATATGAGGCATGAAATCTTTAAAGAGCGAACCAAGAACAGGTTACTTATGAAAACTATAATTTAAGTTTATGCTAATTATACAATATATTGTTGGTTACATCGTGCTGAGAAGAGTAACAGATAGAATATAAAAGGTATCACGAAAAAAAGTGAATATACGAGGTTGATACCAAATTTTTTGTCGAGGATCTGTTTTACTGTACACCCAATTGATATACCCAATATAGTACCCAATTGATTTGCATAGCTTTACTATACTAATTTGTATCTAATAATTTGCGACAATATAAACTGAAATTCTTCAAGAGTGCCGATTTACCTTCGCCAAGAGCATAAACTGCTAGGTTCATTTCAAGGATGCCAGCTTAATAATTTCTGTATAAAATCTGAAATACACTTGCGTAAGTCAAACACAATGTACATATGTCTTTCACTGTGAGAATACATTCATCTAGAGCTGGATAGGGAGATTGTATCACGATTTCGTTATCGCCTACCATGCAATAGGTGAGACCTATTATGCTAAAGCTAATGGGAGCACTTTAGATCCTATTAGATTATCTCGATTCTGCCAATTCATTTTAAAATCACGCGGAAAGGTATTTCTATGTAAGATAGGACGTTGTCCAATTTCCGATTTACAAGTATTGCATGCACAAATGGTCGATGAATTCAATTCAGATACTATTCTAATCGCTACGCTACGCTCTTCAGGGACGGTATTAATATTTTCCTATTTCCAATATGAAACTAGTCTTTTCAACATTTTCCTTCCAAATTTGCCTCATATATATGTATATGTATATTTGGGAAAATTTGAAAAAAATATAAAAAAATAATGGGAAATTGTGTGTAACTCTTATATAGTATTTTCCGAAACGTTTCAATTATAGACCGTTAAAATGGCACTGGCTCTTGACCAGGAAAAAAACTATTTTATACTTTTAAAAATGGTCGGGGTATACTAAAATTTCTCAATATACACTTTCATGATTAATCCCGACATATTATCTGAGTACATTACATGAAATTTTCGATAAACAGAAAACGTTTCACCAAGACACTATTCACCGTCAATGTCTAATGTTTAACAGTCTTATTTTAGACCAACTTAACAGACCAAATTTCACGAATGTTGTGCACGAATTTGTATCATTTTGAAAAAGGCTCGACAGTTGCTGCTAAAATAAATTTGCTTCTTTAGATTTGCACTACCTCATCTGCCAGGGTGAGTATGAGCTTTCGGAATCATCGAACGTGGCCTTCCGAAAATTTTTCGATATCATTAAGACCACTTAGAGCGCGTGTACAAGTGGGCATGCCAATGTTAGCGTAGTATCAATTTAAGTAGTACAGAAGCGCAAGAATTTATCTCTAGGTTAGAAGAATTTATGTGATCTTTGCCACCGTGTACAACATTGGAAAAAATCAGTAAATCTAATTTAACACTGGCCAACAAATTTCAATTTTTGATTTTGTCCTAAAATAATTTACACTAATTTCAATAGAAAATATATAAACATTTATTTTTAATAAAAGGAAGAAGGTCAACTTAGCTCGATTTTTTTTTATTTCAATAAAAATTTTTTTAGATTCGATCATAATTTAATGTATATTTCAAATTATTATAATTAGAAATGTTAATTAAATGTTAAATCTGCTCCGTCTCTTATGAACAATATCTACAGCATCTCTTCTTAACATCCAACAGTGATCTGCTAACATAACAGGATTCCATTTCCTCTGATACCGTTTTTCCATTCCCGTGATGTCTTGGTGGAAGCGCTCACCGTGCTCATCGCTAACGCCGCCCATATTTACCGGACAACAATCCAAGTAAGAATGTAGAATGTGCACGTTAAGGGACGTATTACAGTCAACAGCGTGAAATGCTTGTAACATATCCATTACTAAAGTTTTATAGTTGTCAGCTTTTTTATTTCCCAAGAAATTCGTGAAAACTTGTGCCATGGAGAGCCAAGCTGCTTTTTCCTTCGCTGTTAATTTGGTTTCAAAGATTTCATCATTTACTATTTCTCGTATTTGAGGTCCAACAAAAATACCTTCTTTCAGTTTCCCTTGTGTTAATTTTGGAAACTTTTCACAAAGGTACTTAAAACCTTCACCTTCGAGATCCAGTGCCTTTACAAAGTTTTTCATGTTCCCAAGTTTCACGTGGAGAGGTGGTATTTTGATCTTTTCTTTTTCTACTAGAAGGTGATGTTGTACAGTCTTTTCCTGGTATAAACTGTTGTCGAAGTGATCACACTTGCTTATGGTAATGTTTTTCCTTGTCACGACTGTCCCAAAGACAAAAAGCAACAGTATTTGGTGTAACCAAATTGCATACCCAATTGCAATTACTTTAAAATCTGCACAAATATTCCAGGAATAGTCTTTCTACCTAATCTTTTCTAATAAAATTTTCAGATTTTCGTAAGTTTCTTTCGTAAGACCTATCAGGATAGAAGGATAATGGTTTCCAGTATGCAACAAGACTGCTTTTGGGCCGGCCTTTGATGAGTCTCTGAATAATCTCCAAAAACTGGGATCATGATTTATTCCAAAAGCTTCAGAAAGTTTCTAAACATTATTACAGTAGACCGGATTACCAACCGGATTACTATAAAAATCAAAACAAAATTTCAGGTCTACGAAACAGTCTCGACCTGTATTTTCTCTGTAACCAGAGCTAAGCGCATGTTGCCGCTTTTCGAATCGTTTTTACTTTATATATGCTGCTCAATTTCATCAGTTACTAACTTAGGGTAAAAACCTTGTTGGTAATTGTATTTTTATGACCAAGACATAATTAGACTAAAATAATGGTTAACAAAACAATCAGATTTAATACTATTGGATGATTGTTGGGTAGGATACTAGGAAGAACAAACGCATACTGTGTAATTGAGAAGAATGATTTATGAACGGCATATGTTAATGGGGGTGGTTTATATTTCAACGAGTGAGGGAATAAAAATTTCACTAAACGATTTTCTTGTTTAAGAAAAATTGCAGTTTTTTTTTATCGTGTGGCAATGGCCTATGGGTATGTAAGCTTATAAACTTGTGAGAACCTACACATCATAGAGGGTGGAGCGTAAATGATTATTTCGAAACAACCGAACCAACACAAAAATCTGCCACCCTTGTAGAATTCGAATACTTAACGCCTTACTCTGCCACAGTATGACCACATTTTCTTACTACACAACCTGCTTGATATAGATATAGATAATACACTTCGGCAAATGGGCAATATATTTTTTTATTTTCGATATTAATTCTTCGTGGGCAATGATCCTATTAAAGACTTTCGATTTCAATAATCACAACTTAAATACGTTGCAAATTATCAGTTTCCTTTATTAGTGCGTACCTTGAAAAAAAGAAATAAAGCAATTTCACTGAATGTAGTAAACAGAGTAATGCCAGATCGTTTACTACGCTTGTAATACAAAATATGCACGAAGCAACTAGTTCTGTTGTCGCTAAATCAACTATAATTATATATTTCCTTTTAGGTTATTGGTTTATGTAACAACTTGCAGTTAAGTTAAGACGATCGTCTTTTCTTATTGTCGCGCATCGCTTCCCGCCACTGATGTTTGATAGCTTTTAATCAAATAGACAACCGCGCCGTCATCACGGCTGAGTGAAATTATTAAAGTTTATTAAAATATTAATGGAATACGAGAATTAATGACGTCGAATAAGAAGTATAAGATGTTTCTCTAATGAATGATATGTATCATGTGCGTACATGGAGCGGAACTACATATGATTGCCACGTTTTAATTTACGTTATTCAATTTAAGAACGTTGAACTAAAGCTATATTTTTAAACAGTTAAGGATAGCAGCGTATGCTTCCACTTATACGATACTCGCATATATCGTACGGAAATATTTCGTAATACAAATGGGCATTGAATTAGTATACAGTTGCCTTATTTATAATTCTGCAGAATTTATTATTTGCAACATGAAATTTCTTTTTTAAATTTTCTCTCTGAGCTAATGTAAAAGAACCCACAGAGATATAACATCCAATCATTTTATTCACGAGTTCATTCTTTAATTTAGCTGATCTTTAATTTTGGATTCCGTGTATATTTAACACCTTATGTATTTTTTTTTGTTAAATCTGTTATAGAAAAACTTTTCTATTTCAAGTGATAGATTAGTACTTAGACAAGCAGTGTCGCAGAAAACTACTTAATTAAGAAACCTAGACAAATAAATATCCCCTTTTCAATATTGCCAGATCTTGCTCCTTTTAACTCAATTTGAGAGATTTCAAAATTCCGAATAAAAATTAGTGGCTATTTCAGAATAAGTCCTCAGACTGGTAGCCTACAGAAATTAACTCGCCTAACGATACAATTGCTAACATTTCCCAAGATATGGATTGCAGTGACATTATGTTATAAACTTTCGCGGTCGTTGTTTTCTTTTAAAGAATTTGGGTTTTTGGGTTGAAACCACTTTGTCATTGCGCGATAATGCCGACGCTTCGCTCTCAATTGTATGGAGTTTGTTCTGGGCTGCTACATGCTGCATCGCTGCTGTACGAAGAATGATTCATTCTTGTACATCCATACATAAGCAACGACGCAACATGTAACAGCCCAGAAGCTTCATACTATTACGACTCGGTTTCAACTCGGAAACCCAAATTCTTTGTAATAATTTAATTTTTCATAGAATGTATTGGTTCAGATCATCACTAAACTTGGAAGCAATTTGGCAAAGTTTGTTTTTTAAAAAGTCTAATGGTGAGATCAAGCGAGCCAGCAGACCAGTCCGTTTTTCGATGTACTTCTTGGGCAGCAACTCGTTCAGATACATCTCTCTTAAAATGACGTGGTGTCCCACCGTGTTGAAAGTAAAGCGGTATTTATTCTGCTAATGAAATCTTATCAATAAGGGACTCAATTTCATTTATTATTAATTCTAAATAAACTCCCCTGTTTAAGTTTTACTGAACAAAAATTGATTTTACCAAATTTTGATTGTAAATTATGTATTACTCGTTAATATCAGGCCAATATCTGTAATCTTGTTTATTGACTAATCCGTTTAAATGAAGACATGTGGCGTTGCAAAAGTAAATATACCTCTCGAAATTGCTGGCGCTTCTTTGAAAAACTAAAATTTTAGTCTTTTAGCATATTCGTCATTATGGAATTCCTAGACACTTATCATATTCTGAATGAAATTTGTTTCCTTATATTCTAAAAACAAGAATATTTGCCTCAATAACAAAATTGTAATGTTTTTTGCAAATTTTTAGACACATAGTACCTTCTTTCCACACTTGTTCTAAATTTGGTCTTAAAAATTCTAGATTCGGAAAAACCTATATAAATAATATGGAAGTATATAAGTCGCTAAAGAATTAAAGACGGGTTAGAAAAAGAATAGGTTACGAAATTGCTCATGGGTGAACGCCACTCCACAATTACAACGATCTTGCTGATCTTTAATATCACAAAAAAAGAACTTTGGCATGTAACTTTTTTGGCTTACTCTTTATATGTTAAAATCGTCTCGAGTGTTAAAACAGACATGCATCAGGAATTCTTCTGTATCACCAATTATAAAAACATCCCACTGTCGTCTTTTCCTACATATTCACTTTATATCGAGTATTGTATTTGTTAAAAGATATTGATCAAAATGAGGAAATAAAACATTCTATTCACGATTCAAGGCGAATGAAGTCATTACGTTCATTAAAAATTTAGGTACCATAACGAGAGATAACATAGGGAAACGTGTGCAAAATTAAAATGACATCAACACAGACGATCATATTTAAGCACACGTAAGCTCCGTAAATTCTACATTCTAAGAATACTATTAAGTTTGAGAAATTACGCCTATGCAGAAGCAACAATGATTTCCAAAAAAAAGTATGTAACAGTAAGCCAACTGAGATTTCAAATCAATACCAATACTGGTCAACTAATCCGTCAATAATGTACCTTTTCAGATTTTTACCAGATAGGCGTTAGTAGTAATTCACATCATCTACACATAATTTCATTAAATGAATTTTGTTTGATAAACAACGTTTTGGTGTGGTAAGGTGATCATATTTAATAAATTGAAATGAGTATTTCACAATCGAAGACAATGTAAGAGCCTTAGCTAATTGCTCTTTTTAGTTATACTTACAAGGAAAGGTAGGCAAATGTGTCTCACCGATTTAAATGAAACTTGGTGGGTTTATAGACCAATCTACTGTAAGACCAACGGCAACTATCTTAGCGGCTCAATCGCCCGTTAAAGGGGTGTCGGCCACCCTAACCTCAAGACTACCCTTCGCTGTTTCACTTAATAACTCATAGACTAGGAAAGATGTCGAAAAATAGTTAAGACAAGGTTTTATCGGTTTTATATGATTTAAACGAGGTGCTTTGTAATTGTTTTCCCGATATCAAGTATCTATACACGAAGACAACCCCTCAATCCCCTCATTTTTCTATACATTCTATACACCCCCCTACTGGGTGATGGGACCGCTAAGATAGTTGCCGTTGGTCTTACTCTAGATTGTTCTATAAACCCACCAAGTTTCATTTAAATCGGTGAGACACATTTGCCTACCTTTCCTTGTTAATAATTTGCTTATTTTAAATGAAACCCTTTGCAGGTTATCCCATGCGTCCATGTATAAGCAAATTATTTTTTCATATTCAAAATTTGTATTATGGTAAAAATAGCAAAACCAGATATTTTAAATACAAGTTTTAGAACTATATTTTTCACTCGAATTAGCCAATAATTGCCAAGAGAAAGCACTACAAAATTAAATAATGGTAGAATGCCGTTCTTACTAAACGTTAAAATTTTTGCAATAAATTTAACATTCTTAGACACTGGGATATACTGACATCTATTAATAATAACAATAATAATAATGCCGTTTATTGATGATCACATCACATTATTATTATATACATTACATTCTATTCTCGCTATTGTACACGTACCAATTTTTATATGCCACAATAATGTCACTATGAAATGATATTCTGATTGAGGGAGATGTTGCAAAACAACTTTTGAAGTACTCGTACTCTTACTTGTTACTCCATAAATCTCATTCATCTAAAATACACTTTTATCGGCCGCATAATGGTTTAGTTATATTGACGTTTACTTCGTTCGAGCAGCGGCCTTCGAATCGTACTTTCTCGACAATTATAATAGAGTATAACCACAACATTAATTAACCATACACTAGTTTATTGAACGATAAATTAAATAGATGAATAGCCAATGCTTTGTCGTTATATAGTATTATTCAATATTATGTAAGTTATTGTAGGTCAAGCAATAGAACAAGGAAGCTTTTGAGGAACATGAACCACATTACGCAAGGAAATGGTAGTTGCTATACGAAATGATCTTTGGGGTCAACGGGTTAGATAAATTTACGGTAAATGGTTTCTATACCTTCTGCGAATTTTATATAAAGCAAAATCTTCCTGAAAACTTTAACTAGCAACGTTTTTTTGATGAAGATTTGTATTACTAGTTCCTTTAGATTTTCACCAATTTATCCGCCTACTTTTCAATGGCATTCTAGTTCCAAACAAAAAACAAAAGTTGATAAGCAAGGCAATCAACCAGTTAAGTGTTTATATATGTGAGTCAGAATTCAGGTACTTCTAATAAAAAGGTATTTCAAGAAAGATATTCAGTAGTTGTTCACTTTAAGTATATTACTTCCATTACTTTCAAATTTTAAAAATGCTAATATGGAATGTGCTTGAGTTGTCGTCATATTCAGATATGAGTGAGTCGCTTCGGAAAGTTCTTTCGTAGAGCTAGTAATATGATTTGTGGTCCCTGCTGTGAATTCATTACTGTTTATCTTTATATCACTATTAATTTTCACTTTGTGCTTCTACAGCCAACCTCTATTCCCATTAATTACTAACTAATCAGTATTCTTTATGATTCATTGCAACCATTTTCACTACGTAACATAATCGTAAATTAAAAACTCAGTAGTTGAGTGTAGGTTTTCACGATCGTAATCCATGGTAAAAATTTCTTTCGTTGTGGCTTGAACTAGACATTACTACCCGAGGATAATAGGGGAATCGTTAGAAATAATGAAGAATCGCGAAGACGAATACAAGATCAGCAATTCGTGGAAGTTAGCACTGAGTCGTCATATAACGAATGACGCGATTCAGCGGAAGGGAGCGGTTATGGATCAGCAAAGCGAAACAGAAACGGGACAACAACATCAGTCTTTAGAAATCTTCTGAAGAAGCAGACAGCATGATCAGCGAAACGGCGCTGCGAAAGAAACTTTTACTAATGAAAAACTCGTTTTCTAACTATATTATGTTCTCCTGTTAATCGTTCCGGAGCATTATGTCCATAAGACCACGAAATTTCAAAAATTCAATTAAATCTAGTCGCAAAATTATTAAAATTTATGCTACGTAATTATTGCAAAAACACAGTTACAATATCAAAATTTTGAAATGAATTATATTACCTTATATCTCAAACTTGTAATGTCTGATAGGTTGGAATGAAATGTATGAGACGTGATGAAATAGCGGGCTTGGTAGCTTTGACAGCAGTACTATGTCTGACCGAACAACCAATCATGGTCTAGTCGGCATATATGCGCTTGGGACACAGGCTGGTCATAAACGTGGACCCGTATTTAAGGCTAGTAAACACTGAAAAGTGTTTCACGTGTCAGCTGAGTACGTGGCATACTTCTTTAAAATCTCTTTCAATTTTGGTTAAATTCTGTGTTTTATACAAATATTAGAGCACGAAACACAAGTTTTGATTTGCATGTATGTTTATTCGTGGAATTAAAAACTAGACAGCAAATGGTGTACAGATGTATGCGTTTTTCGGTAGAGAAAATACATTGTCCATTTAAAGCACAAATATTGCATTGCAAATTTTGTAGAAGACTAAAAAACTTATTGACTCATTCAATTGAAGTCCACAATGATAGCACTATAAAAAAGTTATTCAGCTCCACCCAAAAAAACCAAAAAACATCAGCAGTAATAACCAAAAATATATAACGCTAAGATAGCTTATCTTCTTCAGGGTATTGATGGAATAATTCACGTCAAACGTAACAAAAGTAGAGAAAAGTACACTAACACACGGACATGTTTCTGCCTCCCCGGCGTCATCAGCGTGGTTTCGAGAGTGCTTTTTTATCTCCACATTTTATCGCTGTTGCCTCACAGTTAATAATGCCACAATTTTCAAAACGACAAACTCGAGATTTTTTGGCGCCCTCTAGTGCCAAAGAAACGTATGCCTGTAGTTCAAGAAGCAACGGCATAAACTGAGTACTGTCCCACAAATCATCTCTTTAGCAGTTAGTTCTTGGACTGCTTAACAACAAGATGAGAAACCGCACATGTGAGTATTACTTTAGGCTTATCATGATGTATGTAAACAGAATACGTCAGAATATGCCTAGAAACAATAACAAAAAATATATGATGCTAAGATAGCTTGGCTTCTAGACGGCATTGATTGAATAATTCATGGCAGACATGCAAAGCGCTACTAGTGCCGCCATCTCGTTGCTAAGCAATCAGAGAACTGCTCGAGGGATGGTTTGGGGAACAGTACCCGGTTTATGTCGCTACTTCTTGAATGGCAGGCATGTATTTCTTTGGCATTAGAGGGCGCTAAGAAATATCGAGTTTGTCATTTTGAAAGTTGTGACGTTGGCTGTGAGGCAACAGTGACAGAAAGTAGAGATAAAAAAGTACTCTCGAAACGGCGCTGATGACGTCGAGTAGGCAGAAACATATCTATATGTTAGTGTATTTCTTTTACTTTCATTTTGTTGCGTTTGCCGTGAATTATTCCATCAATACCACGAGGAAACTAAGTTATCTTAGCACTATATATGTTTGGTTATTGTTTCTAGACATTTTCTGATGTGTTCTGTTTATCAACAGTAAAATCTAAATGGTAGGAAAAAATGTTTCAAATAACTTAGTATTCAATCACAGCGTTCAGGTTATTATATATATCCGACCGCACGATATATTAAAAGTTTAATATGTTCTATTAAATTATTTTTTCTGCTAATTTGAATCTGATACTTGGCGAACATTTAAATAATGCTAGTGTTTCTAAAAGAACTTCAAATACAATGCAAAGTAGATTCACATTAAACAATTGTAAGTCATGTTAAAGATTGTTTGGAGATTCAAATGAAGTGAAGATGCGCGCTGTTCACACATTGCAATATTTTTAGTTCACTTTTCAGACACAGTAAATACCCTTATGCATACTGCATTCGATGCTATGCTTACTTGTGCAGTGCGCGTATTTTTAATAACCAATCCATCAGCAATTCCTGCTCTTTTTCAAAGATCATTGTAAGCTAAAGATAAGATTTTATAATATTTTTTAAAATTACGTCCTCCTAGTTAAAAAGTCATTCACCGCTACTGTGATCGTCTCTCTCTCTCTCTGAGTTACTTCAGCTTTCTACATCCGTTTGAGTTTACTACTGATATTTTTGAGCCATTGATAGAATTATAAAAGTACATAAAGAAGTTTTCAAAATTGAACGAACTTATAGTGCAACTGTACCTAGCAAAGGGTTTCGTTCAGTTCTCTCGAAAGCGCTGTAATTTTCCACCCTACTCACACTATCTCCCGTATCTACCCGAAGAAGGATAGAAGTAAAATAATTGCTGTTACAACTAATTAATTTTACTTGAATGGCTATAAAACTGGTAGACATCGTCAGTGATCCGTTGTTTCCGATTTCGTTTCCCATAATGCTGCTTTTAACAGAGCAATCATTTTTTTTTCCAACAAATTCCATCAATCACTGGCAGCCGTTTAATTCGACTAGATTTATCAACGACCGATTGATATTGATAGATAGCGAGCACCAATACGCAATCCTTACGGCAGATCCTGATCGTGTTTCTCACAGTGCTTGAACTTTCCTTGCTAGAGTCGCGTTCACTTCTACCTATTCGTTCCAATTTCCATTAATTCCGAGCGCGTATTGCTGGAGATTGGGGATTCGAGCGGTACTTCAGACCATTCGCGTGAGTTGAATTGCATCGAACCAGATTGTTGAAGAACGAAGATTTTCTCTTGGCCTTACGCAATTCCAATTAATCCGCATATCGTGATGATAATAAGAGTAAAAGGATTTTGTGATCGGAATTTGTTAGACGTTCTCATTATATGTAGTACTTATCTATTTTTGTGAAACTCATTTACATAAATATTTGATTTTACGACATACGTATAAATTATTAAATCTACTAAATGATCGTAAACACTGCGTTGAGCTACACAATATTGTGAACGTTAGCTGCAGGACACCGCAATGCATTTATTTGGGATATACCTGTTTAAAATTCACGAGTTTTAGTATCGGATCATGTTGTACCAGTACTATCATCTATTTATAATGTGTATCGTCTATAACATCTAAGTAAATGACCAATTTATAAAATTAATGTTTTCCAATGCGATATTGCAATAATGAGCCAAAGTACGTGGATCTAGCAAGTAGAAATTCATTTACACCTTTTACTTTAATATCAGCGACGCCTGCTCATATGTACAGTCAGCTTCGTTGGAATGATACATCTTGCAGATGGAGAATTTACAGCAAGTTCACAAAAAAAGAGAACTAAAGCTACTCTGCATGTGCTGCCGATATATTTCGGATGAGATAAATTATAAAGATTAAAATACTCATGCACTAATTTAAGAAGATTTTTGTTATTAATTTTTATAAATATACAAACACGCCAGAAATAGTACCAGCCCAGAAAAGAAGCAAAGATAGCTTTGTCCGCAGATGTGTTATCACGGAACTGATACCGGAGGCAAAAATACCGAATTTTAACAGAATAAAGTAACGATATTATCTTTCACAGATATTTGTGAAACGGAACTGAACCGGCACTGTCAAAGAACTAGATGAGTCGTTTTCCCGACAATATATTACTCTGGCAACAGCGATCCACAACATCAAAATGGGGTAGCGATGAAGGTACGCAAGAACTTGAAACATACCATAACCGGCTTCTTGCCCGTCTCAGATAGAGTCGTTATGATTAGGATAAAGGTAATACAAGGAATACTTAACGTTGTCCAGGAGTATGTCCCACGGCGGATAAAAAGGAAGAAGAAGTGGAGAAATTTTGGAATGAAATTTTGGAAGAAGAAGTGGAGAAAAAAAAACAAGCCATAGATACAGTGAAAAATCTAAACACCACGATCATTATGTGTGACTTTAATAAGAAGATTGATGAAAAGAAAGTGGAAGGGGCTATTGGGAACTTTGGATTAGGAACAACCAATGAAAGGGGAGATAGATTGGGTCAGTTTTTGCCAAGAACAAGATATGGCAATAACACACACCTTTTGCAAGTTATATGAAGGACGACTATATACATGGAAATCGCCAGCGGATAAAGTAGGCAACATTATGCAAATTCAGATAGATAAATAAGTGATACCGAAATGCCACCAAATCAGCCAAAACCTACTCAGGCTCATATGTACAATCTAGTTATAATTAATCTAAAAATCCGACTAAAGAAACAAGCAGCATATAACAACAGAGAGCAGCTGCAACTATCACAATTGAGGAACTCGACAATAAAACAACATTTAACAGAAAGAATAAATGAAGAACTAAGTAGAGTTACTTTAAACCCGACCGGAGGTGCAGATTCCGATAAGAGAACTGTTGAAGAAAGGTGAGGTGCATAACAAGAATAGGAAGTCGTGGATGATTGGTGAAATATTGCAACTGAGTGAAAGCTGAAGAGCATATAAAAACAAAGACGGTAACGTATATAAGAACACATTAAGGGAAATAAGAAGGAAAATACGAGTTGCTGAAGAAGGATGCCACAAAGAGAAATGTAAGAAAATAGAAGAATTACAAACGAAGCGTGATGACTTTAATTTACTCAAAAGGTTAAGGGATTAGCGGGGGTTGAAAGAGTAGACATGAGCAGCATTTTGATAGACAAAGATGGTAATATAATCCCAGACACAAAGGAAAAACTTGAAACGTAGAAGGAATACATCCAGGAACGCTTTGAGACTAAGAGACAATAGGAACCACTTAATGAAAGCACCGACACTAAGGACTAAAGAAAACGAGAGGGGAAATTATCCGTACGGTGAAAACAGCGAAGAATAATAAAGTTTCAGGCCCCGATGAGATCCCAACGCAAATGATTAAACTCATTGGAGATGGGCAAATAGGTGTTTTGGAAAACCTTTATAATAATGCTTGGTGGGTAACAAAATTATTGAACCGCATTTTTATGAAGGGATTGACGATAAAAGCTAACTAAACAGAATTTCTGAAAATATTTTGGATGACGTATTAGCTAGAAAATTGAATTAGAAATGTAATGGAGCAGACTGAGATTAGAAGCATAGCCAAACCAGTGCGAATAGTATTTAAACAAAGTGCGTGGAAGAAAATGGGAATATTTCTGAACATCTAACATAATAATAGTAATGCTTTATCTTAAAATTTTTCTCTATTAATTTTATTTCGATGTCTTATTGCTGCCACAGTAGAATAGATTCTAGTGTTTGTAATTCGTTCTTATTTTTGCTTGTACTTTATTATTACCAAATGAAGCAAATGATTATTTATAAGAAGTGATTATTCTCAATCCAAAGGAACTTTTCCATGTCAATATATCCTTAACAGAATTTAATTTCCTTCCACATTTTACGAGATGAACACAGTTGAGAGATCAACACAGAGTGAATCAGTGCATAATATTTTTTGATATTCTTTCATCTGACTTGATAATACACAGGATGTTCCATTAAGGAAAAAATAGGATTCGGATGTGTTTTGATGTTCACAGTAACTGAATAACGTAATACTACCATTTTAATTGTTTGTGTTTAATGCGTTTGTTTTCTTTCTAATATTCATTGCACCCTGTATGTCTACATTTGTTCATAACTTTAAGAATGAAGTATTCCATGATTCTTTCCATCACTTTTCTCCAAATGTGTCTGAATAATGAAGGTCGTGTAGAACGTTTTTAAAATTGTTGAGGTCATCGTAAGGAACTTAACTATATCGTTTCTCGATATAGCCAAGTTCAGTATTTTCGACATGAGTAACGTTGAATATATGTAGATACGTAGCAAGAAACAGAAGAGTAAAGTGAATTGCTAAGCCGCATGCGTTGCGGTACCTTAAATCTTGCATATAACATGATCTTATCAACCGCATTCTGCTTTCATCATCGTTACACTTGAATCGTCATGAAAACCATTTTCTAAGGATAAAATATATGCATACCAGAACTAATTTTATACATAAACTGTTAGTAGGCTGCTAGCTTGAAGTGCTTAATTTCGTATGCAAGAATGTGATAGGCAACCAAATTAGAGATGCAAATAGTAATATCCATTTTAGATATTCGTTAATACCTATTATTTTCATAACTTTTACTACTTTCTTCGCGTGCATTAGGCAAAGGTAAGCCTGAGTTACAAATTTGGAAACGCTGCCGTTCCGCTCGGCTTGCCACGAAACTATCTTTTGCCTGTAATGGATATTCCGCGGCTTTTAGAATTCCGTCATCCCGACCTGATAATTCATCGAGATCGTTTATGTAAATCACCGCCAGATGTTTCAACGTCGAAAGTGTTTTCTTTCTTGCGGTAACATATTTACAACTCAATTAGCGGATGTAACCAAGCGTATTCCTTATTCAGGATGAACCTACTTAAAATTCCCTTTCCGTTTCTAGCAAATAATGACAATAAAGTGTCAGCTCAGTGGACCGACTCTCGAAGAAGAATTATCGCTATTTCACATGCAAGAAACAAACGTAGAAATATCTCTCCTTCGTTTCCAACCGATTCAGAGCACATTTCGCATTTAATGAGTTGGTACTAATTTAATCTTGCAACGCTTCTCGATAAAAGCAACAAATGAAAATAAACAAAAACCCATACCTATCCAAAGCACTTAATTTTGTTTTACAGTTGTAACCAGAAATCCATGTGTCTTTGATTAACTGGATACTTGTTCTTTATGTACCTGCTTGCACAAGGTTCAGTTTCCAACTTAAATTCTCGCGAATAACATTAAACGTATGAAGGAAGTTACAGGGTTTACTGCCCTGTGGTTCGTGATTAAATTATAGAAACTTGGTGCTACAAATTTCCTGTAATGTTAGTTTGGTATATACAAGGATGTAACTTTACAACTTTATATGGGAGTTTGACTAGGAGTTTGCTGTGGATGGAGTTTAATTATATCGTTTAACTACGATTTCTTTTTGGTACTATTTGTGTGATCTTTAATTGCGATTTACGTTAATGGCTATCATGTGCTAGCTTTAATATTACATGCTGCTCTACTGCATTGCTCTACATTCTGCAACCCGGATTTGAAGTCATGCATTCGATGATTTATCAACTTGGAAGTCCTACAATGTGTACCATGACTTACAATTACCCACCATAGTGATGTCTTCAACAGTGCGCAATGATCCGTAAGTGAATTTAATTTGTTTATTGCAAAATATGAAATTACTTTTCTAAGATTTGGCATAACAAGTTTTCAATATAGCAACTATTGGAACAGTACCCAGACGTAGATGATGGGGTACATTCGGACGCATCCGTGCATGTTTCGTTATGGACTTGTTGAAAAAAAAATTTTTTTTAATTATAAGAGAGGAAATAAGAAACATTTTTTGTTATGGTCACGAACGCTTTAGAGTGTGCATAATCAACCCATGATCGCCTGAAGACATATCGATAAAATTGCATTGTTCTTCTCTCATTTCCATTTCGTAGCCTCCAGAATGCAATCTCTTAATGTTTAGAGTAGAGGTCCATTTGAAACTGCAGCTGAATTTATTTATTCATTTAAAACTGAGCACTTCCCTACGAATGTTGATTTAACTATAAATACAAATATTTTTCTCGGAGTGAATTCCGAAATTAACCATTTTCATCCCACAATATAATCAAAACTCTCGCTAGAACTAGTACTTGATTTTCAAGCTCTGAAGCTTTCATATATGATGATTTCGTGAGATTGTCAACCGTTAATCAAGTTATCACAGATATCTCTAATCCTGATGATCCGGGAAAGGACGGAAGATGGAATAGTGAAGAGAGATAGGCGCATTAAGTTCAAAAACTCGTAGGAAATATTTTAACAGAAATAGAATAACCGATAAATCTATAAAGTCAAATGAAACTCACGATTGTTTTCTTGTACCTAGACTTGTAGCTTCTGTACACGTTTGCGGGTCACTTCTTTATCGCTGATTCCAACTTCCTGAATGATTCCAAGCCTTCCTTTCGATAGCGTTGCTCCAACACTACGAACAATCTTCCATTGGTACTCTGTACCGAAATGGTAGTCACCCCTACAATGATTCCCACCAGTAGCAGATTATCCAATGAGATAGCACGTCTCCATGTTGCTTCGGGTACCTTGCGCAGGTGTTGCATGAAAATGGGAATCTCGACGTCGGATCACAACCGAGTATTTTGATACGAAAACAATGTTCATATGTAACACCTTCAGTCGTTTTAGTTGATAGCATGCCATCGTTAACCAAGCCATTGTAAAGTAAGCAATTATTACTTCAAGATAAACCATACAAAGCAAGAGCTTCGCATACATGTTTTGTTTTGATTTTTCCTGCTCAACAGCTCATCATCTAATATAACTCTTAGATATTTAATCTATGTCCACCACTTCAGTCTTTGACTATTAATAACTAGTCTTCAGTCGCATGAAATTTACCGCATTCGTTGATTTGGAGACCGCATTTTTCATCTCATTCCAATATCTCGGTCAAAGTGTTCTACAGCCTTACAATTCTTGCTCTGACTGAAGCAGAAACTAGTATGTATTGAGAGTTGCACATCGAGACGCTTTAGCGCACCGTAGATATAATAGGAAGTGCTCTAGATTCAAAAGAAAATAAAAATTGAAACTACTGAAAGGCATCCGGCAAGTTTTCTAAGGAAACGTCGAAAAGAACTGCTTTTATTTTGGATATGTGTAACTACACATATCCAAAAGGTATTCTTATCGATGACGATATTGTTATGAAATTATCTCTGTCCGAAACGATGAAAGGAGGAATATCAAAAATTAAGTCTTTTATTGGATTTTCTATAAAACTAATAGTATAAAAAAATAATTTTATTACTGAATCGCCTCTATTCGAAAATATCTGCCGCGAAGTAACGCACTTTTCAACAAATGCATAGTTTCACAAAAACCTCAAATAATGTTGACTTTAAGCTTATGTTTGTGTCCACTGACAGCTAAATAACTCCGCATTTTATAATCAGCCATTCTTTATTTACAACCTTTTCGGCTCCATTTGAAAATGCCAGTAACGAGAATGTATTCGCCATTCTCTCCACTTATTATTACAATGGACCAAATAAATCTTTTAAATATAACCGTTTGGATGGCGAATAATTTAATAATAATGATGATTAATATTATGTCGTTGAACTTCGAAAGAGCGCTCACATATTAGCGAACAAAATGTGCCGTAACATTTAATAATTTTATAGCACAGGATTAGTGCGCGTTTATAGCTGCCGGAGAGGCCATCTAACGTTAATATAATTAGCGCCGTATGTCTTGAGGCTAATGAATAACAACATATAAGTAATTATATTAATAAAGTCACGCCAATGCCATTAGTCTAGAAGAAATCGAACGCTAACGCGTTTTCATTTTCTTCCTCGATTGGAGTGTCGCCTTTGCTTATAATGATTTATATCAAAGTATTGCATGCATAGATGTGCAACGCTCTATGTTTATGTGAGCATGAGCTTGTGCAGAAATGTATATATGTCCGTTGTTCGCAGATATGGATTTGTTAGCAAAGGGAAACGAGAAAATCTGCATAAGTGAAGTAAGATATATAAGCTGAGTTGATAAGCTTCTAATTTGTTACGGATATTCGAATGTTCGAATCTCTACGCCGTCTACTTCTTTATTCATATGTAAGATGGCACAAAAGCAAACTTGGGCGATATGCAGTAAATCTGTAAACAAATCCAATCAAGCGAATGTTTAGAGAAGTTGTTTCAACTATACGAAACAAGTTCTCATAATAGTCCTAGAAGTTCCTTGTAATTTGTTTTCTTTTTATCGCGCATTAAATAATATCGATTGAAATACCAAAAACGTATTTTTGATCACATAGATGCAGTCGATTGTCTTAAAGATGTTTTTTAAGTCGGTTTTATTTGAAAATGTTCTTTCCTTATTAAGAAGTAGATACAAACTCTATAAATCGAAAATTTTTCAATAGTACACTTTGGGTCTTTATCACTTTCTAATATACAGCAATCTAGAATTATAAAATTTTCCGCACTTCCAAAACACTCGCGTTACATTAATTTCAAATAATTTCTAACATCAGAACTGCTTTCAGTAAATTGCAATTGGTCGACTCCGTTGTTCGCCATACTTCTTCAAATCGTAACGTGGCCACCTGCGTATTTAATGGGAAGTCGGTCTACGCCAAATCATGACACTTGAAAATGCTAAACTTGCTTTCAACGGTAAATAAAACTTTCTGCCGAAGTTCCAGAGGTTTATCTTTATAGTCATTTGTCGAAACGATCCGCGTGATCCTTTTTACTTCATTAACAGGCTTTATCAGCTTGGTGGTCTAGTAATAATAGGGCCTTTACTTGACTGGATAGCGTTTGGCGCCATATATATTTGAATTCCGCTAGGAACAATTCCTTTGAAGAAAATTTCGATTGAAAAGAAACAACCTAACCTTACATATGTAGATTTTATGTAAATGCAAAGTTGCAAGAAGTTGCTGCAAGAAGTATGAGGCAGGAGATTTAATAAACTTTACTCAACTTGATCTTACAAGTAATGTATACTACTAGTTTGATACACATAGGAACTCGTCGCCGTAATGGAAATAACAACGATCCTTCCGAAATTCATAAGTAATTCAGTGCGGTACTAAATGGTTTTAGTGAGTTATCTTCCTTTGATAACTGGCAAAAGAAGGTTTAGGAATGTTTTAAAGTACATTTTACACATACTGAATATAGAAATAACAGATAGCGCAGAGATGGAGTAACACCTGACGGTTCCAAAACAAGAATCGTATTTTTTTTATGTCTTCGCGGTAAACTGTAGGCTATTTAATATAATCAAACACAACTTTTTGTAAGCGGGCACTGATGTAACAAAAAAGTTTAAGCTATGATTCTTCAAGGTACTTATATCGATAACACTGCCACTGCTGCTTTCTCAACCTAAAAGTTATTAACATAAGCAAAGCTGTTCACATTGAAGTGTACAGAAAAGTTCCTGGAATATTGTTTCAATGCAATCACTTCTTGGAAGAAACAGTCCGATCTAAATGATTTTCAGATTTCAGTATTCCCAAGTATTCCAGTAAGCAAAATTGGGGAAAACAAAGAAATAGCATCTGGGAATAAAAACACTGGCCAACAAATTTCAACTTTTGATTTTGCCATAAAATAATTTATTTCAATTTCAATAAAAAACATATAAACTTTTATTTTAATAAAAGATAGAACCTCAAGTTAGCTCGATTTTTTTATACTTCAACGAACAGGTTTTTTTTTAGATTAGATTATAATTTAATGTATGTTTCAAATTATTATAATTAGCAATGTGAAGTAATACTGCTCCGTCTCTTATTAACAATATCTATAGCATCTCTTCTTAACATCCAACAGTAAACGGTTAACGTAACAGGATTCCATTTCCCCTGATACCGTCTTTTCATTCCTATCATGTCTTGATAGAAGCGCTCACGGTGTTCATCGCTGACATCGCCCATATTTTCCGGACAAAAATCCAAGCGAGAATGTAGAACGTGCACTGTAAGGAACATATTACAGCCAGCAGCGTGAAATGCTTGTAACATGTCCATTACTGAAGTTTTGTAGTTAGCTTTTTTGTTTCCCAAGAAATTCGTGAAAACTTGCACCATCGAGAGTTTCAAAGATTTCATCATTTACTATTTCTCGTATCTGAGGTCCAACAAAAATACTTTCTTTCAGTTTTCATTGTGTTAATTTTGGAAACTTTTTACGAACGTATTTAAAACCTTCACCTTCGAGATCCAGTGCTTTTACAAAGTTTTCCATGAGCCCAAGTTTCACGTGGAGAGGTGGTAGCATGATCTTTTTTTTTCTACTAGAGGCTGATGATGTACATTGTCTTTTCCTGATATAAACTGTTGTCGCAGTGGCCACTCTTGGTTATGGTAATGTTTTTCCTAAAGACATAAAAAGCAACAGTATTTTGTGTAACCAGATTGCATACCCAAAATAATCGCTACTACTTTAAAATCTGCACAAATATTCCAGGAATAGTCTTTGTACTTTATTCTTTATAATAAAATTTTCAGATTTTCGTAAGTTTCTTTCATAGAAACAGCATGACCTATCGGAATAGAAAGATAATAGTTTCAATTATGCAACAAAACTGCTGTTAGGTTGGTCTTTGATGAGACTATGAATAATCTCTAAGAATTGGGATCATGATGTGTTCCAAAGGCTTCAGAAAGTTTATAAACATTATTGCAGTAGACCAGATTACCCGCGATACTATAAAGGCGTTTTCTCTGTAACCAGAGCTAAGCCAATGTTGCTGCTTTTCGAATCATTTTTACTTTATATATGCTGTTCAATTTCATCAGTTACTAACTTGGGGTAAAAACGTTGTTGGTCAGTGTAATTAGTTATCTAGAAAATAAGGAGCATAAACGTTTTTACTTGAATCTTTTGAGCCATTAATAAGGTACCTAAATCAATTTCCAAATTATTTAAAACAAATATAAACTTTTTTGTAAGCCTTGTATACACAGTTGTACAGCTTATATTAGATTTCCTTGTAGCTTAAATAAGAGCTTTAATTTGGTACTTAACTCTTTAAATATTTCAACTCGTTTTCCCACTAATTTTGCGATTGCTTTTCATTTCACTAGAAATTTGTATCGCTTAAAAATTTTGGGCCGCGTTACGGTCTTAATTTTATATAACGTGATTTCGTTATATCTGATCAAATACTGTATTGGAGCATATTTTTACGTTATATTTTATAAAGCTATTTTTTTATGGGGACTCTGGTTTAAACTTAAATGTACCAAGAATAATTCGATAGTATTTTTGGTTGTCTTTTTTTTTAATAGGCAATTGTTCATATATTTCACTGGCCCACCTTCAAATAACTCTGGACGTAACAAGATTATTCACTGGCGATTAACATATTTCGTGCAATGCTAACATCTATTGTAAGCTCTTCTAATTTTAATCTTTTCACTTTCGTTGATTCGATGAAAGTAGGCATTAAACCCGTCTTACGCAATCGGATATTTATTGCGTCGAATTAAACCTGTTGTCATACGAATACAAAAAGATGACAGTAAGTTGCTTATCTCGAAACATTTTTAATACGACGCCTTTTCTCGCTCTCTGTTTCTCCTGTCGGGATATTTGATAAAGGCAACGTTCACATTCATTGCCTCTTTGTGTAATCTAAGGTTCTTTTACGAGAGGTATCTTCATTTCATGTCATCTTTGGTGCGCATAGGAAGGAATTTTATGTACAACACGGTCAACGAAGTTATTTAAAGTCGTATAAAATTAGTCGTGATGTCTTTTCGATTTAGACTTGTTGCAACATGGTTGAAGATTCAGATCGCAGATTTTGGTTGATGACGCAAATGGAAGGGTGTGGGTAACAGTTTGATCGTCTCAAGCCACAATATAGTAAGAAAAATACATGTAAGAACGGAATCTATTAGCGTTTTAACATTACAGAATTATACCGACATAGATTGGAAGGAAGAATGATCAAACTATTGCGAGATTTCTGGTAACAAATTTTGATGGATGGCGTTAAACACGAAAAATTGAAACAAATCCTTCTTTACTACTTCTTAATCTGACTTATAGCAACATTTAAAACGAGAGATAGAGCATGTAAACATTTTAAATGTTAGACAACTGAAAAATCACTTGATCAAAATAGCTTCTGATAGCAATTAAACATGATCCAAGGCACTTTGCAACTACTTATACATGCACAATACAAGTGTGGTCGTAGTTTGCATTTATATTTTTGTCATTCAAAAGATAGAGTTATTGTATTATGACGAGCTATCGATGCTCTGCTATAAATGTATGTTATACAACTGAAAATATTAACATTTCAATAACACATTTCGTTTCTACTAGAACGAGTACTGTGATTACCAATACCATTGAACTTGCATACCATATAAAAAGAACAATGGACAACGAAATAATGTAGATAATAGCACAACAGCACATGTGATAAAAATATGGCGATAGTTCTAAACAATAGATTTAATATCATGGTAAGCGTTTGTTTTTGAATTATAACCGGTGAATAAGCAAGAATGTTGTATGCATTCAAACACGAACTGTAAGTTAGTATCCTTGCTGCACAAATGTCATGTTCATATGTTTCACAATAACAATGATGGAGGCGTTGCGACGATATATATATATTCTTATAATGCAATAGTAGCTCTTGTAGCAAGGGCAGCTGAAGAAGCTTGTATAACGTAATATATGCAACAATTGTCAGTTAAAATAGTGTTGTAATAGTAATCCAATAAAAATTTTATTGTTTTTTATTAATTTTCTAGAAGGATTAGTAAAAAAAGGTTTTCGTTCAGCAAATAATCTTCAATGGATGATCTAAACATTAGACCAAAAGAAGTGAACAGCCTGGACAGATGGATGAATAAAGAAATATGCGTAAAATATGATTTAAATAATGTGCAAAAGCAAGATTAAATTTCGAAAATTATCCTAGCAAAACAACTGCACTCGAATATGCTCAAATATACACAATTGCTATGATGTCACGATATTTCATCCGATTTACCTCTTTCTTACATCCATTAGAATCTTTTGCATCTGTTTAAAAATAATTTTAGTTCACCACTAAACCTTCGCTTAACTAGCTCCTACTTTAAGATAATATATTTCATAAAACATCATTATTCATTGTAGATCTACGAGAGACAACTACGTAAACAAGCGAATACATTTGTAAAATTAAAACATTGCAATAATTAATGAATTGGGAAATGCAAAATATGTCTTACATAAATATGTTCACATTAAAATAATTACAAGTGAATCCTCTTGAATTTTTGGGTAAATTCTATTGATTTAAACCCAAAACCCCGTTTTTTTATCTTTTTCCAGTTGGCACCGATATGAATATCTTTCTGCTGTTAATTAATATAAACATAATTCGCCATGAAGCAAAAGCAGTGTCTCTTTATTGTTTCAGTAGTTTTCTGCAATTCATAGGACAAACATATTTTCTTCTCATAATTGACCGACACTTGAATGTGTGTGCTTCAAGGTATAAGTTTTACTTAACACAGAGAAAGCACATAATAGCATTAAATAAGAAAGGTGCTTGGAATAATTTAAATATTATTGTAGTAAGTTATCAATGAGGCTCTACGTTCACAAAGGAAACTACTGTATCAAATTTGGGTGGAAATACAAATTGTTTACGATAGGATTGCGTCTCAAGGTCTCTGTGTGAATTTCACTTAACACAGAAAAATGTCCATAACGGTTGTAGTAAACTATCATTGGGGATCTACGTTCACAAAAGAAGCTACTGCATCAAATTTAGGTATAGATACACCATGGGGTTGTACCTCAAGGTCTGCCTGTGAGTGAATCTAACGGTTACACGTTTACGCGTGTTTGAATAAGTCTGTTTCAATGTGTTAGATCCAAAAGAAAGTTTTATTATGGTCATGAATAGCCAAAAGGTAAACTAGATCTTACAGCATTTAGGTAACAATAGACACGTTTATTAGACTAGACTGTTAGTCCCTTTAATAGCAGTAAGGTGTAACTTTCGTCAATCAGTATGATATTTCTAATTAACGACCATGTTGAACCCTTGTAAAAAGGTTTTACCCGGTTTCATCTTCATCTTGGCAGCCCCTGTATGAGAATTGTCCCTGGAACGGGCAATATGCTGTCAGAATACCAATAACCATGCGAAAGTCTGGTCTGTATAGTCTCAGGTATTTTAATGTACTTGTTAGAATACGGTGAGGAAGTAATTTCCTCCTATCTCTTTAATAATCCATGTTTCGGTTCTGGTCCTCGCATAAAGCGTATACGTAGGCCGTCGAATAGAGGTTTCTTGACGGTGTACAGTTATGGTCAAAAACTTCGTGGTCAGTCTTCTTATTCATTGCCAGGATTATTGTTGTGGCCCGTAATTATTATTATTACTATATTAATGCCGTTTCTATCTGATGCCAACGATAAAGCTCTGTGGCATTTAGTAAAATGTTTAACATTGTTAATTGACCCAAAGCTAGTACTACTTACTTGCTGTCGGTCGAATATGTCGTTGTTTCTGTTTACAATCTTAGGGCTATTAATCAATATGCTGCTAGCGTCAACGTCGAGATTTTCGGCTAGTAAGCAATAATTTCCTTTGCTAGCGGCCATGATTCTTTTAGGTAAAACTTCTTAGAAGCAACTGCTACTCCGGTTTCTTTATTGGCATCAAGCTATCTTTAACACTGTCGGTCTGTTGATGTGTCAAATGATTATAGAATTTGTTTACAATCTACAGCAGGATCTATTTGTTCTAGAGCTTGCGGTGCATTTCACTAAATGTATCGGTTTGCGCCAAAGCTTAGCAGCTGGGTCATGGTAACCAACGACTTTGATCACTTTGATCACTAAGTGAAGAGGCGACAGGCAAAGGCTAAGGATGATCTCCATAGCTGCCATCCGGATAAATTTTAACACGCCTATAATACTTAGGCAAACTGCCCTTTTTATTTATATTACTCTTTCCAGCATTAACTCACCAAGCGACCATGCCGAAGACTTTAAATAGATTAATATCGATCATGACAGCAACAAGAAGCAGCCGGAAGAAAATTTCATATTTTTACTACCAAAATTATAAGTAAATGTTTCCTAACGAAAATTTATTCAGTTACACAACACCGATATATGTATGTAAGCATGTACTATACGTTACCCCTACACCCTATGGTTAGGCAGGGGTTCTAGCTATATATATTCACTGCAAAGAATTATTTTAAAGATACTCGTACATATTATACCAACACTAACCCTGTACACAATTAATACTTCATACTGTTCCTTCTTACATACTCCGCTCTTTCCATTTGCAGCAATTTAATTTTAACGCGCAGGTGGTCGCTAGACCGTATTTTTAGCTCCGCTGGTCGCATGTTCTCCCTGCAGAGAATTGTTGGGGAACTCAGAATTGCATTGTTTTACTTTTTCCTTTTCGTCGTGTCCTAGCTTTTCAACGTCACACCATATATCATGTGCTACAAGCGAGACAAAGACGAGTTGAACAATCGCTGCATTCGCTCCACGAAACAAAGGTCAATCTGTCAATTACTCACAGGGTGTTGAAATGCAACCGTAAATAAAAGATACACAACAACTGTTTTGCATATCCACCAGGGATTCTGTTTTGACATGTCTAGAAATCAGATAACTGGACGGGTATACACAAACAAACAAAATACGTAAAATATGTAAATTTATTTACTAAATTCGATAAGGTAGCTAAGTAAATGTGTTTATAATCATATATATTTATATACGTATATTGTAGGGTTATTAGTTGTCTAGGTTGGAAGGTATTTCCAATTGACGGAGCAATGTTGTTGACTCCTTTCTTCCAATTTGCCCACACGTGGAGCTTCATCCTCGTCTTGCACATTGGGTAAGATAGGTTTTATTAAAAAGAAGAGTCTATTAAATAAACTGTGCTGGGAGAAATCAAAATTACTAACGTAAATCAACATTATATTCTTCTTTATTATGGAAATTTCTCAATCATATCAAATTCAGGCATGGGTACTGCTATATGTAACAATCATCATTATCATAACAATTAGTATAATAGTCATGGTAACCGACATAATTTTGATATATCTTACCATCCCCATGGCATTCCAAGCCTTTCAAAACACATTCTTTATAAACAATACCAGCTATTTATTATTCAGTAAAGCCTTTTGGATCATTTATTAAATGAATTTCACCACTTACGGATTTGCGATCACTCGGATCGCAAGGATTTCCTGATTTGGATTTAAAGACTAGGATATCACATGTACTGGCAATTAAACATTTGGCTAGAAATAAAACAACAAATTTAATTTACTTTTAAACATCATTTACTAAATTTAACAATCGATTCAAAATTAGCTATTGGATAGAAATTAAATTAGGCCTTTTATTCATATTATTTTGAAAAACATTTTGTAAGGGAGATATACACACATATTTTGTTTAATTTCTTCTCAATCGTATTCAATTTGCAAAGGAAAAAAAATTAATACCAGGAAAATATTAGGTAATCCTAAATATTTCATTTTTGCCAATTTTTTAATAAGAGTCTCATTACAATATACTGTAACGTTGCGGTTACTTATAATATAAATAATATTATTTCATGCACTCGGTAGTTTATTGCTACTATTCTTATTTGGACACGCGTATTAACCACGAATAGTGATTGCGTAAATTTTATGATGAATTATGCATACAAAATGCAACGACCTTTAGGTGCCCACGGGTATCTTAAACTAAATGGCGGCAAGGTCGACAGCACCGCACCGCGACCGATATAACTAATTGCTTGGAAAAACTCTTTGAGCATTTACATCAGCCTGCCTGTATTGAGAAGTTCTGCAGGCACTTTTTTTAGATAGAGATTGCGATACTATTATGAAAACAGCTTCTCACGCGAACATACTCGCATACCTGTACGTGTGCGTTCGAGGCAAGTGCGAATTGTAATTATATTTCGTCACATTCGAATGGATTTAGCAGTTCGGCCTAGCATCGACGTATTTCACTTTGTGGAACGCGGTAAAAGTAATCGGAATTTTACAAATAATAAACGTTCTTTTTGTGTATTGAGAAATTGCATTGTAACTATTGACAATCGCTAATCTTACTTTACGTGGAATATGCCATTACACATTTACATACGACGTGTTTCACGTAACAACATCACTGTATTGTTTTGACGTTTCTTTTCTTCAAATGATCAATTGTATGTAGCGGTGTATGAGAGCTAGCATTTTCATGGTGAAGGATGATTCCCGATTATATCAAGACTCGATCTTCGATCCTCCAAATCAATCCTTGCAACATCGAAAAGAACCAGCAAGGATTCCCTTTATCTGGGAGCACTCAAATAATTGATTGTTGCTTTGTTTTTGGTTCGTTTGAATATATAGTTTTGTCACTTCGTACAATATTTTAGAAACATTTTATTCCTCTATCGGATTTTCTGAACTAACTTTTCTTTGTGCTTCGGTTAAATTATGCGTAATCCATCAGGAACAAATCTTATCTTCCTCTGTCTCAGTGTGCAAAATCGAATGTATTGAAGTCTTGGATCCTCTGTTACTAATGTCGCGCGGAGTATCGATGCTTTTCGGAATAACAACCGATTTTTGTCAATTTTCATGAAGTTTATCACTGACACGACTACAATGAAATTCTGAAAATCGGTTGTAAACAATCTTTTTGATGACACTTCATTATCAAAAGTTGAAGAAAGACATTCGGGACATTGCCGTTGTAGTAGGTCTTCATTGGCATCGGAAAAATAATGCAACGAAACACTACGTGAAATTTCATTATATTTATTTTGTGTTTCACTTTAGGACTACAGTACAATAAGGATATTTTACATAGGATTTCGTACTGTATAGAAACGTTCAATTTAAAAGAATTAAGTTAGCACTGAAATGCGTTGCGCAATTGCTTTCTTCCTTAACATTTTGTGATCAGTGAAGAAAATCACTGCACCTTTATTAATTCAACCAACATCATAATTACAATAATAACAAAGTTAGCAATAATGGCCCGATAACTTTGAATAACTTGCGTAACTAGTTGCAATTTAAAATTGATGTCATATTGTAATATTTGCCGCATAAAAAAAGACCACTTTTCAAACAGCTTTAAGTATTAAAACTAATTAATTAATTAAGTCTATTTAATATCTCTCGTCGTGTTTTTAAATGTAAAAAACAGAACTGATTCTCCTCCAGATAATGTAATCTTAGATACCGGGTCTGTTAATCCTAGGCTAAGTATAAGTAGTGTGTATATATGTTTCAGGTTTCACAAATAAAAGTATAGAGGAGTTTTTAAAGGGCTAATTTAAACCATATAAACCGAAATTTTTGTATTTTACAGGCATACTGATGTAAGTGCTCAAAAGAGTTCTTTGTGAAACTGCCTGATTGTTACCGAATGTAGTTATGGTTGCGCCTTGTATCCCTATCTCGAAGTTCTTTATGACGCACAGATCTCCGCCTGAAACATGTTAATGTGGTGTTCTATAAACATTCTAAGGTGGTAGGCTCACTAATGTTTACACCTGTTCCAGCACCTTCTATTCTTGAGCCGTCTGTGTACCATGCCAGAGTACCTTTTTACTTTGAGGCTTGGCAAATGCCCGCTTAGTACGACTTTCAATGATCACTACAAGGCTGGTCAAAATGGTATTGCATAGAGATCATGTCCTTTGCAATGTACATCAGATAATTTATGTTAGGATCTTCAAGGATTGTAAGATGCCCTTTAAATCTTAGGCTGCAATCCCTTCATTCTACAAAGTGCGGGAGCATACAATATAGCCTGTTTCTGAATGCGGACGTGAAGCGGCGTTAATCCCAGGTTGACTTCCAGGGCTGCTATACATGTACGAATGACACCTCTATCGACAAAAACATAATTTAAAGCTTAAGAGGTCAATTCTTGCCAAGTAGCGCGTGGAATACTAGTGATCCCCCAATGGCTTTTTCCTATAAGCAAGAATCTGACTCCCAAGTAGTTAACTTCTTCGCGAAAGCTAATCGTTTTCAACCTGCTAGTAACATGCTGGAGATCTGTCGTTATTGATTTTTGCCTTCTGGTAGGTATGTTGGTTGTGATGAAGCGGGAGTTGGGGTTTGATAAAGTTGGGATTTGTTATGGACATTCGTTCCTTAGGTACTGGTCTAGTACCTTGAAGCAGGAATAAGAAACTAATAGATCTATATACTTTAGCCTCTGCGGCCGATTTCCCACCATCCTTAGGTATAAATATAACATTAATGTCTCTCCATAATATTCGTGGATTGGTGGCAATATAGCTGAAGCTATAGCTAATTTTGTACATGCGCTGAAGCATTGGAGGGATACCGTCTGTCTCATTCTGACGTAACGCCATCTCCCCCAGGTGATTTGTAGGGTTTAAATGTCGTTAAAGTACGTCTTATTCTATTGGTTGCAAAGATTTTACTTGCTAGACTTCGTGCCTCCTTTGATGGACAACTTGAGTCCATTTCAAGGTGGTAGCCTCTGGTGGTAAATGCGACCCAGACTGGAAAGTATTTAGCAATATCTCCAAAGCCTCTCCAGAATTCTCTATAAACTTGCCATCACCTTTTTAAAGGTGCCCGAATTCATTTGCATGTTCTTTGGCGAAAACTTTTTGTAAGCTGGCTGCCGTCGCCTGACGTAACTCCACTAAATTGTTTTTATGGGGAATCTTAAAATAGAGAATATATCAAGGTAATGTATAAAGTAGATGACCTTTGGAACTGTACTAGACGAGCACGCGCGCTACGACACATTGGAAAGGCAACACATGTTAATGTGTTAGTGTTAATGGCTGTGAACAAAAGTACTATATTGAAGTCTAAAATTGAAACTCTAATATTACAAAAAAAAATTGCTACTCAAAAGGTTAATGGTTAATAGTACGAAAAATGTATAATTATACAAACATTTCATTATCACATCAATAGCAAAAATACAGGGGTAAAAAATTGTAAAGGGAAACATGCTATGCACAAAAATCAAAATGAAGTTAGAAGTATTTCCTTTATGACCGTAGCGATATTATTATTTCTACCAACCGCCAACTATGCGTATCAAAAGGATATAGAACATTTCACAAGCTTGCATTGTCAGAAGGGTGTAGAACATGTTGTAATAATTATATAGTGTCAGATTTCAATGATCTAATTGTTTCAACCGCACCCTATGTTAAATATTTATGAATATTGTTCTATACTTACGTGCTTTATACCCGTAATGACATTTTTCATACAGTACATCCGATATTTTCCGTACAATTTATTGTAATTTAATGCGGTTTATTGAATTACATGCATATTTTAATAAATAATCGTATTACTTACATATATTTACATTTTTGAAATTGCATTTATCTGGGAAAGAACTACAATACTATAATCTCAATCCACATAAATTTAAACGATTACAGAATAGGTAACATATTGTTACATAAAGCTAAACGCAGGTAGATCCGAACGAGATAACATGAAAATAAAGAAAACCTTCATAAATGAACCGTATGTAAGTGAAAACAAAAAATTGGTGAACAGAAATGTATATGTATGCTTCGAATTAATTATTTCAACCTTTTGGTTTCATTCTACATCACTTTATAAATAAAGAGGACAAATTCGGAGTGAAACCACAGTCGTGACTAACGAATGAGCTCCCGCATGCGAAACATTATTAATATCTAATGTTCTCGATGATAGGTATAAAAAATAAAATCTAGTTATGTATGTAATTAGAACATTGAAAAAGAAACTTATCGTTTTTAGCGTTTTCCGTGACTTGAAAACGATGAAATATTGTCAACATAAGGTGTGTCACCAAAGTTATTTCTGGCAAACGCGTCCGCCGTGAGGAAAATATGTGCTTGTATAAAGAAAGCGATCGCTCTACAACTAGTGATGTGATATTTGCGTACATAAAACAATTTTTGAAATAACCTAATGCATCTGTAGATGTACATTCACAAATTTATCTATGTGTGGCAAAATCTAAATCTTTATCTAAAACACTTTCAAACGTAATTAAAACACACTCATTTCTCGCGTTTTCTAGCGAACAAACCTGTACGTGTACATCGTTCACAAATACCACTGATTCTCGTAACGATGGCAAAGAATTTTGTAATTTTTCTATTGCTTGCACTATTCCGAAGTAATTACTGTGAACAGTTTGTAAATCATGTTTAACCTGGCTATCTTTAAATTTTTTTCGACTTTCTTCGATAGCGGCCCATTCTTTCGGAACTAATAATACAATTTTTACATCCTCAAAATATTCATGATAGTAAAATACCTCTTTTGGCCATGTTCCCCATCGTGTCAGAATCGGTTGAGGTGGTAGGGAGATATTGGGACACAATTGCTGATATTTTCGAATACATTTTTTTGGATATCAGGAATACTGCTTTTGTATTCGATATAAATGCATCTACCTGTGGGTAACATTTGCGGATCTGTTCTGCTACAAGATGTAGGGCATGGATTTTACATGCAATACGTAAAACGTTGCCACACTGTTCCGTAAGAGACCGATCTACAGAAAGCATGGTTGCGACGCCATCTGTCACAAACATTAAAATTCAATCTCTGGAAATTTCAGATTTTTCCAATGTACTTAACACCACCTTTGAAATTACTTGCGCGGTACATTACTCTATTTGTCTGGTAGCTAATAAAGTTGGCGATTGATTTGGTTTCATTTTATGTCCCATAACATTAAGTACAGATTTCTTTTGCTATCAGTTGTTTCATCCACACACAAGGACGCTTTCTTATTTTTTATTATTTTATATTTTATTTATATTTTATATAGTCTTAATTTTATTTTCTAAATGTACACGAACAGATTTTTAAATAATTTCATGAGTGAGTGCAGCTCGGTAATTTTACATTGACGTATATTTTAAAACATGTAATAAACGAATCATTGCCTAACAAAGTAAACGGCAAATTACACACAACCATCATTGTACATAAATGAAATAAGAAATTTTCGTATTTTGTATCGACACCAGTTTCTCTATCTTTATGTCTTGCTCTATGCACGGGGCGTCGCAAATTTGATTGTGTTGAATGATTTATAAATATATTGCACACCAAACATTTTACAGCTACCCCGTTGTAAGATAAACCGGGATAATTCACAATAAACCTATTCACTAATTTTGATGATAGCGGTTCTTTCTACTGTACTCCCCTTCCACATTATTAAATACACAGAATACACTTTTCTGTTGCTAATGTACGTGCACACACGGTGGCAGTGAACAACATACTGAATAACCTTTCGTATGTGGGATGCCGGGTGCAGAAGCCCAATCGTTAGTCACGTCTCTGGTTTCATTCTGAATTTGTCCTCTTTATTTATAAATTCACAATACAAAATTCAAAACCAAAAAGTTCGCTTTATAATTAATAAATAGGAACTACTTATATTATTATGGAGAATATAATGACATCTCACAAGACTCATTAAAAATTAAATTTCCATTCCACGTATTTTCTACATACGGTTGAAAATATAGTGTATGGTAGGTTTCATGTGGTTGGCTCCCCAATTAGAATAGTAGCGCAACCAGTACCAACGTATGAGCGTTTGTGCTTTTCGCCTTCTCTGCAGTCAACAAATAATTACCCGCTGCAAGTGCTTAGCTACGCTTCCATGACTTGCTTTGTACTGGGAATTGTTTGCCAAGGAATCCAAACATCTGCAATTGGTGCACTGGGGTCTATGTTTGGCATAGATGTTCGAAAGGTGACCTCTACGCTAATAATGTAGCAGTGTTACTTCATTTTTGTAGGTTTCTTAACCATTTTGTTGGGTGTTTTGTTGAGTAGTGCACTTTGGTCATGTTATATCAAATAACTTCATTGTTTACGCTTCCGAAAATGTAGTAAGTTAGTAGTCCGAGGAGTTTCGGTTTTCGATGGAGATAAATATTCAGTACATAAAGCATCGTTTACCAGCTGAAGCTCCCAAAGGGGGTGATTTTGCATATTTTATTTATTGCCGATAAAACTGCCTTCGTTCCAACGATATCGCTTCAGGTAATTACAATTTCCCAGGATTCATTTAAGTTAACTTAATTCTGTGTGTTGCTGCGAAATGGATGTTCTAAAAATATTCTTAAAAATAGTGTCCCCATTGTTATCCGATTATCGCAACTAAGCTTCTATGAAGGGAATTCATCCAATTCATTGATTAATGTAGGTTGTTTGATTTTCTATGCTGTGGCGTTAACAACAATCAATCATGTCAGACCAATAACGAAGTGAAAATTTTCATTTGAATATAAATTTTTGATTTCACTTAAAGATGGTACATAAATAATGTCTATTGGTCGGTGGCAACTAAAAACTAGAAATCGATCCTACGTAATGAAAATTTTCCTTTGTTGCTAATTCTGGTTTGTTGAGGGTTCTACTTTTATCGTGCTTATAATTATTGCAGTCGTATTAATATAGACTCAGCTAAATTACTACTTCTACTTATTTGCACGAACGTGGGAAATCTCAACCTGAAATTCAACGACAGATTGTTCATGGTGAAAGTGCTCTGGTGAATACCGTAAGGAAATACGATGAAGTTTGGTTGAGGGTACCGCAAAGTCCGGTCGTCGGCAAAGGTGGTCGGAAGCCAACAATGAATGCATTAGAATGCAGTCTTAGGAAATTTGTTTGATAGGGGCTTACATCAGCAATCTCCCAATTAGTGCACTACCTAGTGCCAATTGATGTACAAACAATACCGTTTAGAAGTCAGCGACATAAGCCGAAAGGTGAAGAGCGGTGTGAGGTAGAGAAGAACTTGGCACCGTGGGTGATTCCATCAATATAAAGCGCTGCACGAAATTTATCTGCGGTTACGTGTAGCAAAGATACTACTTGGCATTCGGAATGTAGGATTTCAAGTTTCAATTGCCTTGAAAACAAAAGCTATTACTTATTCTTCCGTGCTATATATGTATGAATCTAATAAAATGTGGAGTGGTTTATGTGTTTGTCTTTGGATAAAACACATATACATAGATATTATTGTTGTTGGACAAGGCGTCTAATAATAGGAATATCAACTCATACAAAATGTTACGTCAACTAAAACCCGTTCCTTAAGCCTACAACCAGAATATGTAGTACGTATAAAGAATCTTAATTATTTTCGCTACAAAAATATACGTTATAATTTACCTGTATTGAAACACAAATGTCTCGATAAAATTTTAAACCTTCATTATTTATTTTCAGGTAAGCAAATACCATTTCCATCCGACGTCCGTTACAGACGAGCGGCCCCTATCAGTAAGTAATAAACATGGAAAAAATAGCCAATAATGGCCGTATTATATATGCTTTAATAAAGACAAATTACATAGCTGAGTTTTAAATATAGCTTCTATATGAAGAAAGAAATGATCACAAGTAAAACATGTCTCGTTAAAGCTCAGTAGGCAGGCATGCCTGCATGTTATTGTTCGCTCACCATGTACGTACAGACAGGGTCTCGTTGATCGTGATGTACTTGAAAATATAGGCACGAAATTATAGTACAATAACAAATCGTAATGAAAATCTTAATTGTTTTCTTCACCGGCCGTTTTTTTTTCGTAATCGAAACCGTACGCGGAGTTCACCTACTCAGTCTATAAATTGATACGGATGAATTTCTTTCCTCTCGAGATAGCGATCGACATTGAACTATATTCCAATTGTTCTTGTTCATTTTTAAGCATTCCTTGCCGAGCGTGGTATCTTAATTGCGACATTGTGCCGGTGTGTTTTTATTTCTGCGCGGTCGAATTTCTTTTGCGACGATTACGCCTTATTGCAAATAGAAAGAAAATCATCAGATGCCGTACCACGGATTTAATTATCAATTAACTCTGTAGAAACATGAAACGCGTACTACTTTCAAAATTACATTATAATCTAAGTTAATTGAGTTTTTCTTATATCGTCTACTGCACTTTTTCGTTAACGTTCGGGAAACGTTGGTCGTTTATTCATTTAAGCCACAAATAACATCCAACCACCGTAACTAATACAAGGCTATTTTTTTTCAGTTGATCAGTCTCGTCAACGCTCGTTTTGAATATCATATTATATATCGAATTATCACAACCCTCCGCCTTAGATACTTCGCGGATGGTAAACTAGATCACAACAAATATGTTGTAAGACTAATCTGGTAGCTCTTTCTGGTACGCTGGTGTTCATCTGTTGGCCCCTGACTGATATTCTTGTGTTGTCATTGCAGCAGTTTCTTCTGGGTCTCGTTTAATTTACATCCATATGTTGTCTATTACTTCCGTGCTTAATCTTGATGGCAGTGATTTTTTGAGTCAAAACGAAGAAATTGTTGAAACTAATTTCACGGCTCCGACGCAAACCGTGTTCGATTTCAGATGGTTGTCCCATTTTCCTCTATCTGGTGTCTTTTTCGTGTTGTTTTGTCGATGGAGTCAAACAAAGGAAACATCAAATACAAGTAAATAGAACAATCAAATTTATATTGATATATCATTAATAAATTATAATGAATTATTATTATCTATAATAAATGTTGGAAATGCTTCCCCTGATTTTCTAAACATTTATTTACTTTTTTCTTTAAGCTCTCAAATACATTTTGTAGTTGACGAGGCGTGACGTTTTGTATCTCTAAAGTTATACATTCTCTGTCTGAAAACTGTGCTCTTAAGATGACCAAACAAAAACCATTTTGGTGGAGCCAAGTTTAGAAATCGTAGGGGCCACCCATGTATTTATACTAATGACACGATTATCATGATGTTCTTCTAATATATCTTGTTGGAAGTAACCTTGCTCCAATTCACCAGTACTTAAAAAAAAATCTTTTTAAGATTAAATTTCTATATCTATCTGCATTTGAAGTATCTTCAAAAAAGGTTGGGCCAACAATTCGTCGCCTAGAAATAGCACTCCACATACCATTCTCAATAGGGCACAATCTATTTGGATAGGTGTATGTGGACTTCTTATAGCAGCAGTTCTAAAAAGTGTTTACTTATCCTGATAGATGAAACCATATCTTATCGGTGAATGACCAATGTGTCGTTATTGATAACATTTTCATTCAAGCGCCGACTCTGTATCTACATATAGAACTCTGTATGCTAGAAAATGATTGCTTTATTTATTGTCAAATTCTTCAACGCTTTATGACAGATGCTCACAGAAAGGTCTAAAAGCAAACTGGAGCATATACTACAAGATTTCAATTCATTATAGCTCTTTGTGCTAATAAATGTGCAGTAGGTGTTGAAGGACTGGGTTATATTAACACTTTTTTCAGCTAAAAGTTTTGGCCTGCTGCTAAATTTACATTTGCGAACACAATTCTTATTTTCAAAACGATGCACAATGACATGTTTACGATATGCAAATTCGTCAATAGAATTGGTGGATAACTGTCTGTAAATTTTTGAATGCGGAACTGTAAATCCTACGATCATGTTGCATTAAGATGTTGTGATCAACTTCAAAAATGCGAAACAATTTTGTATCTTAGATTCGCATTAATACTAGAAACATGCGAAAAAACTTCTTTGCATCGAAATCTTATGTATGAGCCAAGTTATTAACTATCTAAAAAGCTAACAAGCCTGTTTTTCCTAATACCGAGGAATGTCCTCATTATAGACAATACGTAAAGAATTATCCGCTATGGGTTATTGTCTTGTATCCACGATATCAGTGATTAAACTGAATTATCAACGTTCTGGAATGATGACTCTGAGTCTGAGGACGAGTCTCACAGATCGGTTTGATGCAGAGGAACCTTCAATTCGATGAATCCATTCCGTGAGTTTGCCACGGATTGAGTAACTGTTTGTCGTGTGCTGTTTATCATTGACTTTATGTGCCGTGGTAGGCTGTCTCGCATACGTTTCACTCGTCACGTATAGAGTGACTACACTACCGGTTAGTACGTAGTTAGTAACCCAGTAGATAGTAGTATGTCTAAATATTTCATTAGCATTTCATTTTATAGGTGCCCTGTTTGGTAAATTTTGTTGCTATGCGATTTGAAGAGCGCCATTTATTACTTACTTCGTTACCTTTTTCGTTTACTTCATCATTGCTCTTCTTTAGAAGTTTCATTTATATTTCGTTTTGTTTTAGTAGTTCTTAGTTTACCGTTTTTCAATAATGCCGAGAATGTAAAGCATTGTTTTAGAATCTGGCACCATTTTCATTGTCATTAACAAAAAAGAAGTGTTTTGGACCATTTGATATTCTCCATCTATCGACAATTAGAAAATATTATGCACCTAAGCAATTCAACAAAACAATAAATCAAATCAGGTCAAAATTAGGTGTATGTATTGATTGGCATACAAAAATCAGATTGCGTGTCACTACAAACGATATTATCAACATAATCATTAATAGCGCAAAAAAATTAGCTGGTGGCGACTGCTTAAAAATTCTACTCTTTCTTTCAGAAAATGTTAAAAACGGGTAATAAGCTTGAGAAAAGTTATTCAAAAACGTACTACTTCTAACATGTGTTATGCATGGAATGCATCGCATTGCTGAACTTATTCGTGAAGAATTTCCTGATGTTAATTATAATGGAGTACACAGACTTATACAAGAATTTTGGATTTTCTGAGCGAGGTATGCGCGTCAATAGACAGTTGAGCAGTAGGTGAATATAAAAGCAAAAGGTGTCTCACAGCTTCTTAATTGGAGGTAAGCATTTTTTATATACTTATTGATCTGTTTACCATATCTAAAACTGTTATTCTAAAATAAGGCACAAGCTCTTATGCAGTTGGATATAGTCCTTTAATATATTACAAGACAAAAGAGCCAAAGATTAATACTTTGGATTTGCTAGGATTCACAACACAGAAAACTGATGGAAAATGTCCAGGTCAGATTTAAGTCGAATTATTGTAATGCCTATAATGACTGCTAATAGTTGGAATGGCATTGGATTGATTGCGATTTGTAACAAAGGCCCCGAACTAACCCGACATCGATACCGCGAGGACTCAGTACACGTACACGTGCCAAAACGACCATATCAAACGTTTTGTTGAAATCCAGCAGGACATTGGTAATATCGAGGAGAACGGTTTCGCAGCTGTAATCACTATGAATATCAGACTGACAAGTCGACAAGATATTGTGTCTTTCTATATAGTCCGTCATTTACTTGTTTAAAATTTTCCTGGTGTTTTAGAAAATACAGAAAGGAGACTTATAGTCCTGAGGTCCTTATAATCAATAGCTAACCTCAAATACGGGATTAACCAGCGCATGCTTCTAGATTCGTGGGGACACATATTCAGTAAGACAGATAATAATGTGAGTCATATAAAGAACCAAATCCAAATACCATCGGACACCAAGACAATTACAGTTTTTATTGAAAACTTTTAAAGATTAAAGGTTTAAAGATAAATTCTTTAACCGGCTGAAAGAAGAAAGCGCTCTCTGCGTCAGAGAAACAGACAGTTGCATATTCGACAGTAGGAAGGACGGTTGGGAACGGATACAAGAAGCACCGTCCGCAAAATAGCGGCTAATCGACTCAGCACCACACAGATGCCCAGGAATGTCTATCGTAGATTTCATATTTAATTTGTCACAATAATTTCATGTTTAATGTGTATTCGCACTATTTGGAAGAGTTAGCAAGATTTGACCCTTAAAGCCATCAGGGACCTCAAATTATCGGTTAACCAAGGTGCAGAGGGCTTATTGAAACGTCTGGAAACGACGAACGTACGCAAATCTAAGCTAGTTCAACAATAATTTGTTGAAAATGAAATGAAAGGGCACCAACGCCAAATTCCGATCAAAACATATAGTTTTACTAACCACGAAAACTCTTACAATACTGAAGAAAAATAGTTCACCGCTGCCTGAAGCCAGCTACATCGTTATGAACTATTCAATCCGATATTTTTCCTTAAATACGATCTGTAGACTGTTTTTACGAACAATTGATATTATTTACCACAAACCTATATGTTAGATTCAGAGAAAAGTGGAATCTTCATCCAGTCATTGACAGTCCAATGATATGACTGTTTAGCTCATAATAACCGCGGTTTCGATCACTTCCTTCTTTTTTAAGAAACTATGGGACTTTTTATTGTAGTATAAACCACATATCAAGAGCACGTCATTCTTCTTGCAAGTCCACATGTTGCTTGTATAATAGGATAATTTGAGTACATTTTGCCTTTTCTAAATAACGTATTTTCTCGCTAAAACCTACTCATTGGAACATACAAATGTACTACTTACTTAAATGTTTTCACATTTCAAATTCAACAACAGCATTGGCAATAGGTTTTGCTAAGATTGTCTAATACGCTGTAGATGACTCCAATTAATATTTAACACTTATGTAAGTGCTAAGTGCTGATAATTTGTCCGAAGTTTTAAATTAGCTGTAGCGATAATAATATACTACTGGCGAGAAAACACGCACTAGTTTTTAGTTGACACCAACGAGAAGAATGTGTCGAAGGAAAGTAGATTAATAAATGGCTACGGACGTAATAAATCGAAACATTCGATTGTTCCACCTCATTTCAACCGGCTCATCGGTACACATTCCGATCATTCTACGTTGATTTAATGAGTTCATATGGAGCGGTGTAATTAATTAATACAATTATTACATTCTTTAGGGGCCAACGATCGGGAGTACGTTCTAAATCGCCTTCCGTATGACATTAACCCAAATTCTGACAAACGCCGCCAAACATTCAGTATAAATGCCGATATAATAACTAAACCAATCATGTACTCCTCTGGAAATGTATTTGGGTCGCAAATGTCCAGCTCTTTCAGAAGTGGACGAAGTGCCATTTAGGCAAATTAATTCGAAATATTTTAATATTAAAAAACGATCTCAATACTCATTCATTAATGAAAAAATTACTAGATATTAATTTAACCAAAACAAAAAGCACTCTTCAGAGATCGATTCCAATACCGAATAATTAATTAGAAGCTATCGAATGTTCAAAAATCACTAAAGGCGGCGAACGATGTATTAAAGAAGCCATTTAAGTACCGTTTTACTATTAAAATGTATAAAAGTTCAGTAGACGCAAAAGAAAATAATGCTCCTGGCAACTCTCTTGCTGGATTACCAGTATTTAATAACAATAATAACCAAGGTAAATGTGTAAACTAAACGTTATATCTACGATTAGAAAGATTTAGTATTATACAAAGCCATCATACACGGCAATGTTATTGTCGTAGTTTTATAGTTTTTATGATTCAGCATCACCGGGTGACGGTAGATTAGTATTATTATTATTAATAGGTATGGTAGATTATAACTGTATAATGCAAATTTTAGACTCACAATTTTGTTTAGCAATCTTAATTAAATATTTACTAAACTGTTACTACTACTAACTGTTGCAAGTAAATGTTTTAATAAAATAAGCGACAAAGGAACTCTTTATTTATCACAAAGAGACAGAGGTTCCCATCACTTAATAGAAGTAGTCAGTACGAGAATTGTATGGTAAATATCTCTGTGTTAAGGAGACAATGCGCGTGCAGTCAACGTGCCTTTAATATGTCTATTTATCAACATAATCTCCTTGTTGATCTAAAAAAGAGGCGTATTTTACAAAGTTCAACTAAGCCTAATCCATCCGAGAATTAGGCTTAGTTGAACTCTATAAAATACGCCTCTTTTTCGATCATTTGTCTGAACCGCTTTCTGCCAAGTAATTTTTTCGTGGTTGCAAAATTGTCTGGCGAATATGCAATTCGTCCTAATTTTGCTAATTAGCTGATGGTCGACATCGGGCGACAACGTTTAGAGGAAGTTAGATTGGAATAGTAGAAATCCACTTTCTAGTCTCGGAAATTAACTGATCTTTGATTTCTTTTTTTTGGGGCTACATGAGAAGCTTATTTGATTCAACACGTTGGGTCAGAGAAGGAGCTTCTTTGAACAGTTGTTATAACTAAATAAAGTTCCATTAATTTTCCTCTTGATCTGCTAGTTTTACGAAAATGTAGTCCGTGTTTAATCATACAATTAGTAGGACTACTTTATTAATCAAAATCACAAGATGATTATAAATTACTTAAACTAGAGAGGATAAAAGCAAGTGAAATCATACCTGTTTTGCAGCGAGTAGACGGACTCGTGTTTTGTCGACTCTCAGGGAAACCAGTAGGCAACACGAACCCTTTCTTATAAAACGAATATGCACGAGTCTCTCTAGTCGCCGCAAAAAAGGTATGATTTCGCTCGCTTTTGTCCTCTCTAATTGTAACCTACACAATTATTCAAAGAGTTACTTATTCTCCTAAAAGAAACCAGCGTTATGCTGTTTTGACTTATAGACAAGGATAAAGATATTAGATTACGCTTGCATCTGTCTTGGATCTCTTGAATCTATATGGAACTAGCCATTTTTACAGATTCGAAATAGCTCTAGGTTGTAGCGACTATGTACATGCTTAGTCTTTTGGCCTGAAAGTGGCTTTAGTCATTTTGTGTAAGGTTCTAAATCATCATGAAAGTTAAAAATGTAATTCATTCTGAAAGAAAAACGTATGTAGTCGTGTTAGTTTGGTAGATTATGGAAGATGAATAATATGATATTCAAACACCTACGCATTGGAAAAAATTGTTATATTTAGGGCATGAAATAGTATTTCTCATCCGTGACCGCTGATTATGAAGTAAATGGGAGGTCAATTCCAATGCTTCAATTTGCTTGTGTACTAATATGATAGTATAGAGTAATAGAATGAAACCTCAAATAAGTTCTATAAACAAAAGACAGATTTATTGAAAGGATAAAAATAAAGCAAAGTGTATGTTCAAAAGTTTATTGATGATTAAAATAAAACTCGCCATTTTTGAGTAACTTAGCATGCAGCTTTAATACCAGTACAACATTATTACATACACGTCGTTTTCCTTTTTCCATCTAACGCAAAGTTTTCATGAAATATAAATCACATAAGTTTATATTCCACATTTTTTTCCAATCTACTAGAGACAAAGGGAATTATTAGGGAAATGCACGAAGCGAATGAACGTTCGCAAAATAATACTATTAATGGGTGTCATGAGGAGGGTAGTTGGAAGCAGGAACAAATTTAATTTGATAAGAATACGGTGCGAGACGTACTTCGACAAGTTGATACAGACTGTAACCAAATAAAACCCGTTAGACAAGGAAAATTTGATGCAATTAAACAACGGCGTTCACGACTTATCCGGATTCGTCTGTCCTCTTCCGAAGACAGATTTATTAAAAGATGCTTTTGAGATCTTTCGTAAATTTAATAAAACAGAAATAACGTCCAGTTTACTAATTTAGCCATATCCTCTGATCACATTCCGCAATGACATCCGACAGGTTTACCACGCCATACTTGGTACTTGGTGTGTACTTATGCCATCAAAATGTTAGGGGACTAAAGTCAAAAACACACACATTTTATGAACCATTCCGTTGATATTCTGTTAATTACAGAAACTTGGTTAAACGATTCACTAGATAATAACGAGCCATTTAGCAATAGTTATAAGCGAATAATTTTCACGCTTTTATAATACAGACCCGTTATTACAATGTTAAAACGTAGACTTCTTCTTTACAACTACTTCCTTTGATCCCAGAAATATACCTGACCATTTTTAAGATGTCCATGGTGATAACAACCACAAAAAGCACAAATTGTTTAACACTGCGTAATAGCAGTTGTGAGAATTAGGTCGAATTGTTACCATCTTAAGGCCAAGGGTATGACACATTTATGAATTAAATCATACTTTTTGTAATGTACAGACAAATTGATGCCATTTGTACGTACCATATGTAAAGTATGTGGCAGCGTATGTACTATGAATATCAAATACTAATACATAAATGTTTTTATGAATACATATTTCAGTATTTTCTTATGCAAGTTAGTTGTATTGTCTGCAACTCTTAAGTGTTTCTACAGAAAAGTTTGGTTCGTTTAATCTAATTGATGAATTTTTTACTTAGACAGATCATACAAATTCAACAAGTATACTAGTCACCAGTGCGAAATACAATACATATGGAATTGTTTCATATTTTTACAAAATACCTTGGCTTGCAATCATTAACATCTCATGAGCTGGATGGCATGCTCGGTAATTCCGAGAGGTTATCATATAACTAAACCTCCAGGAATTTCTATTAAATGTAATTATTAGTTACAATATCAAATATAAACAAAAATACAGCGAGGGAAATGTTTGGTACCAGAGACCAAGACCAATATGATAAATCCTACATTCTAATTTCCCGAACCCATTCATATTTCAAGAGCTATAATACTGGTACAGTTACAGTACACAATGATAGGACCATCCACGCTGCTCACATGTTGGCCACACCAGTTACACCATTAAACTTTTAACATTCAAGAAGATATATTATCGCAATCGCTGCCTGGCACGTGAGAAATCAGCAACTTCCAGAGGACCTACGGATGCCCACAACCGAGGAGCACCTCCATGAGCTGGCCCGGGGAACCCTACGTAGCATAGAACAGTCGTCGAACGCCTTAATGGCGCAACTGGTAGAGTCGTAGGACCGCCCCCCACCGAAAACCGCAGTGGTTCAAGTCGCTGATACAATCCGCTCGTGAGATGGCCGCCAGAAAAAGATAAACCGTTCACTTGGACGGAATATAACACAAGCCCGGACAGCGTGAGGTAAGCTGTCCACAAGTGATGAGAGAGCCTAGGGGCGCTTGACCCGCCTCTAGTAAGAGAAGAAAATCGCAGAGAAGATATATTAAACATCAGAATTTTAAGGCGACAGTTGCTATAGATAACAAACCTTATTTAATATACTACTTTGCTTAATGACACCTTCTCTAAACCTTTTTACGGAAAATTTTATTTAACGTCTTTGTAATAGACAACTGGAGAGTAAAATAGACCACACAGCATTATGCTATAATATGCATCCTTTCTATATCAAAGAACCCGTTGGCTTATTCCTTTGGCGTTAGTTAGAACATTGCCCAAAGAAGTCACCCAAATGAATCCAACGTGTTTCGGGATCTTGCCCTGTATGTCTTGGCGTGATAGCCCCTGCATCTCAAGTACACGGTCAATCTTGAGGAAATGATTTCCTAGCCGGCCGCGTCCAGTTAAAACCCTAATAATCATAAAAAGAACTCTTTTAGTGAGATTCCGATATTTTAATTTTGTGCAGTTGTTCGAGTAAGTCAAAGTGACATCACCTCGCTTTTCGTCAACCCAAGGATTTTTATTGTAGCCCTTCTGTCATATTACGTTGATATTGCATGTTTCAAAAACTAACGCTGGCATTACTTATTTATTGTTAGAGAAAATAACTCATCTAAATTATACCATAGGATTATCGAATAGAATGTGGATTTAAATATATTCAAAGTTTAGGCGACAGCGTCTAATCCCAATAAATTTGAAGACAGTGACGTGCCAAAATCTGATGCGCCGTGCGTATTGTAGCAGCGTATGTCGGTATGTATTTTGAGTTTAGATTTGTTATTCAATACGCATGTTGGTGCTTCATTATAAATGAAATGTATTTTCTAAAAAGTAAGGTCTACATGATTCGTAAAACCTTATTCCTGCAATAGTCTGCTACCTCAAAAGAGTACCTCCGCAATTACGTTACCTTTTGAAGAAACATATGAAACCTTGCTGCTTTTGTTATGTATCTTTGTGAATGCAAGTTAACTCGTTTTGAAATTATTTAAGGATGTAAAAGGAAACAATTTAACCGAAATGATCTTTTTTGACAACATTAAATTATTAGTTTCTCACGTTTCTCAAATTTTGAACATTCGCAGGTGTAAATAATTTCAGTTCCCAATCGAACATCCCATATTCATTGCCTTATTGCAAATCACCCTGTATACTAAACTCATTGTGTTTTATGAACCATTTCTCAAAAGTACAGGATAAATAATCTTCCCTTTCATCCAAGAAATATCTTCAATACCTTTCGACGACCATGTTTTCTTTCTTTAAGAATTCTTTAAGCGATTTCAGACAGATTTACCGAGTAGTTTTTCCGGCACTTCAGAAGCTACCGTAATGTCTTCATTATGGTTCAAACCACGTCTGTTATAGAAATGAATTTGAATCGAAACGAGATTACCGACGAAGATATGCAAGTCTAAATGACTTCATGCTTCTGGTATTTTAGATCTTGCTCCTACGGAAGCACACGCGGACGTACACAACACTCGCCATGAAGTTGATGGTAGGATATACTCACAAACAAGAACCTATTATAAAGAACCGGGAATGATTCATACAGGGTTGTCGACTGCATTCGCGACGTGTTTATGGTGTCCGGTCGTAGCATATGCGTTTTTTCTTTTTACGGTGCCGTTGGGAAATAAAAATAAAAACAATGAGAAAGCATGCAGTAGTAACGCAGCATCACACGTAATTCGAACGAGAACCTTTTAAAAACACTCACGGTTGAAGAATTTACAGCCCAAAAGTGAATCATCACAAACGCATGTAAGACTTATGTAATATTTTTCTTAATTGGTTTTTTCTCTTGTGGTTTCTTTTACATCGACGTTCATGAACGAAAATGAATCACAGAATCAAGCAAGCGTATATTATGAGTGACGGGCACATTAATAACTTTCATTTATCGATTTTCCTTATACCAGCCTTATTACAAGTGATTACTGGGTTTGAACAATACCTACATATACCGATCCACAATATACGGCCATAGGATTAACTATGGTTTGTGTTAATTAAAAGTAAGCGCTTTCTTGATTACATTTTTTTATTGCAATGAGTGTGACACAGCGCTAAGTAAAACTGACGATATTTACGCCATGCAAAAGTTCATCGAAAGCAAGAATGGTCCGCCAGAAATATTCAATAAAATTAAATGCTATTTACTCCAGAAATTTCGTCCAAAGATATAATTAACGTGCAGGTATTGCTATCCAATTTTCGGCCTCTAAAGAGCATCAACCAATGTAAACTTTATGTGAGAATAAATCAAATACTCTTTTATTAACTGTCAACTGTTATTTTATGTTCACAATAGATCTTCACTTTTCTAAGATGTTGCTATATTTGTTATTCCTCTTTTGTTCCTTTTTCGTACTACACCGCTTCAATTATACTCAAATTATTGAGTATACTTGAATATTAGTATGCGCGATGCTCGTCGATTGGGAATAAATCCCCCATCGTTTTTTTGGCAATCGTCGTACAAAACGTAAGTTTTTGTGCCGAAGAATTTTAATAACGTAAAATTTTCCGATTCTTCTTCTTAATCCTAGTGCAAATTCCTTTTTGCAATTTTATACTAAACTCCTGCTTCTTTTATTGCCGAGCTGGAGTAATGTGTTGCAAAAAATCCGATAGTATTTGTTGTAACACACTACGTGTACGTCACGACTTATACAACTACAGCTTAAAAGACGTACAATAATCTATTAAATTGCTCAATAAATGTTTTTTTTCACCCAACCCAGTGACGTATTGACTGCTCTTATAACCTGACGTATTCTCACCAAAGACAGTTGAAGCGCTCAAATGAACTATAAGAACAATCTTGGTAAACTATAGAGGTTTTAGTTTTAAGATGGCTACCGTTGACAATATTAAAAGATAAATACAAGCGCCAGTTGTAAAAAATATATAAAGATGTTATGGAGATATCTTATTAAATATTCCGTTGTTGATTGCTTGGTAAGTGACGCAATGCGCAATTTCTGTACGTTGAAATATTTCAATTATTAAGGTCAAGCCTAACTAACAAACCTAAGGCAGTCGACTTTTATTTACCATATATTGTCAGTGAGCAAGCGCAATTTAAATCTCGCTAAATCTATCTGCGTGTTGACATACATAAAATAATTCACATCATTAGTCGTCCAAGAATCGCCACATTCAGATTGAACAGACACAACAGCGAAATGTGATTGGCTTGCAAAGGAGTAGTTGATCTATTATTATTAGAGATGACAAAGGCAGGTGGAATGATTCCTTTTTTGCAGCGACTAGATAGACTCGTGTCTATTCGTTTCGTGAGGATGGACTCGTGTTGTCTACTGGTCTCCACGAGAATCGATAAAACACGATTCTCTCTAGTCTCTGCAAAAAAGTAATAATTTCATCCGCCTTTGTCCTCTCTAGTAATGAGTAACTAGCCTAAAAGAACAGCTCCATAAAGAGACTCAACCATCAGCGAACTTACAATTTAGCCCAATAGTAGGAATTACGTTTTAGTATTAACAGAGATATCTAAGCTCACATCAATAATTTTAATAAATAGTAATAATAGGTTACATATTCCTTCTCCAGGTTGAGTTATGAACGATAGTGTCAGTTATATGTTGGCCGTTCTCTTGAATGCGAACTTGGAAAACTTAAAAAACATTCCAAATATGCTTTAAGCACTGTGAAGACAATTGCATTATATATAAGCATAATGTATCAAGAATACCGTACAAAGCTATCCCCCCAGTTCTTCGAAATCAAGAAGTTTTAATATTGACTATTATCGATTGATAGATAGTGAGAGAGTTTATTCCATTATTTGACATAAATTTGTATATAACAAGTCAAGAAGAACAAAAACAAAAAAAAAAGGAAAACATTATTAAACAGATCAAACAGATTACGCTGTTGAAATGTAAATAATCTACTTACGTAAGAAAAGTGAGTAGATATTATTCGAAGTTGAATTATTCTTTTTTTTCTTCAATTTCTAGGGTATCTATACTAAATTGCGACTTGCGGAACCATCAACTAACGGCGAAATATGAAAATCATTACAGTGTATAATAAAAATACACTTTTATTTACTAAAAACACGGTGTCACTTAAAATGAAGAATTACAAGTAAGATTGAAAATAAAAACAATGTATCTGGACTACTGGCTGGACTACTTTAACCTACTAATAACTGACAGCTCTATCTCATCGGTCGTTCAGAACCGATCTCCGCGGGAACTCCATTCTCAGTCTGTGCCTTTAATGGCGTATGGTTTCGTTGCCTTTATTTTCGTGAAGATACGCTAGATTTTCTTCTTTACTCCTTCACCCCTATACAAAACGGTTCATATCTTTCGTCGTCCAACAGTTAAGACACATGTAGATTTCACACATAATACCCAATCACTTGCAAACACCGAAATTCTATTGATATGCAAAGGATTTTAGGCGAAATAAATTGCACCATCTGTCATCTAAATAAATGAAAGTTATCTACCCCCTTACAATACAAAATAACACTTATCGTCGGTCGCTTAACAATTATCACGTTGAAATTTGTCAAACACAATACCAATTCACATGCAGTTCTACCTGCGAAATGCCATGCTGAGCATCTTAAAGATGGTTTTCCTACTACCCTTACACAAAATAGTTTACGTCGTCGGTCGCCTAAGAACTACCACATCCCGATTCAGCACAAAAGCAACTTACAGGCAGTTCTATCGGCGAACTCCGAATAACATGCAGCGGATCGTAGGGCTAGTTTGCGTGTCACCCTTACATAAAACAATCCATATTAACGGTTATCATATTAGATTCAACACATATGGGACCAATTCATACCCGCATCTACCGCCAATATTTGGTTGGCTTGCAAATGTCGTAGAGGTAACTTTTACACAAAATTGTTCACATCATCGATCGTTCAAGAACCAGAATGTGTTGGTTCTTGAATTCGAGACCAATTCTCGTACTCGGTTCTATATATTCCAGAAATACTGTTTGTTACTAAAATAATGAATCTCGTTGCCAACTAACAGCGCATCAACAAGGCGTAAATCAAAATCTAGATTTATCTATTTAATGCACTTAGTTTCTGTTGCCAGTGTTAAACTTTGCACTTGCTTATCTAATTAAAATAAGTATAGAAAGTGCACTAATCATCAGGCCTGCGAATTGTGTACGGTAAATTACATTTGGTCCACTTTTTAAAAAAGGTTCCCCGCCACTCTTCTAAAGTAGGCATCGTACCTAATTGAATTGTTTCACAATAAATTGTAATTTCTTGATTTCCTGCTAGAAAATTATGCGAAGGATAAATATAGTATTGCATATAACAGTAGACGATGACAATCAACGCATACCGTTAAATTCGGTTTGTTTCTATAAATTGCAGTTTCGAATTAGAACGTTAAATACGATCTGAATGAATACGTTAACCTAGAGGAACGAAGAAAGGACCGTGATGTTTGAAATGAACTCCGCATTAACTTGTAAATTTAGAAAGGTCCATTCTATTGACGGTAAGATAGGTACTCTTGTAATTCAACACTATTATTAGATCGGTGGCTAAATAATCGCTTCAGAAAACAAGCAAAGGTCGTGGGGGAGTTCCGATTAAATGTGCCGTTAGGCAACGAAGACCTCCAGAGCTCGTTTCAAGGTACATTGCTATATTAACCTTATTATTATACATGTTTGGTAAAATTTAGTAGCTTGTAGAATTCGAAATGTTAATTAATTTAGGGAAATCCGAGTTCTTGTTTAACACAACAACAACATTATTGTTAAAATATTTTTTTTGTTGTAATCCTTATACATTATAATAGCAAATCAAAGTGATTTTATTGAATGGCATTGCATCCCCACACAAAATACAGGGTTTCGTCTTAAGAAATTCTGAGCTACTTCAAATCAATACTGCTCTGCTTTGCTTATAATTGGTGGTTTCTCTTAACAAAAATAATTAGATATTTTCCTATTGTTCGATAACAACACGCTCCAGTCCACTTGAATAGCCACAAGTGAAGATATAGGGTCCTTCTATTTGTTCATTCCAAAGCATCAAATTGAATTGGATAGGGTACGTGATTGTTCGAATATTGATGTGCTAATAAACAAGAACCGTTCTTGCTACATACGATCAAGGAAGGAAAAACTGTTCTTCAATAATGTTTTTTCGATAGGACTGAGTGTTCGTTGATCATTAGTAACGACTAATTTTGTGCGATCTTTAAAATAATTTCCATCCAAAAGCGTTCTGGAACCACTATCAAAGCAAACATATTTCTTCTAAGTCTTTGCTTTCTAATGATTTTGAACTTTGATATTCTCTGGCAAATCAGATTCTTGCAGAATTTCCCTTACTTAGTAGCAACTATCACCTTTAACGAAATCCTGTATTTTTGAAAATTACTTATCGGAGACTGACTACGGTTTCCTAATTCTATTCATCACCTTCTGTTGAATTATTTCCACTTCAAAAGTTGCACACCTAACATTTCTAACTTAACAAAACCGGTGCTCTAGAATCTATTTTATTCAGTATTAAATAATACTGATAAGTTATTTGAAACATGTTGTCAAAAGAAGTATTGTTTGGATAGACCATTTTAATTCTATAGGAAATAAGTACTTCAGGGAGGAAAACAAACGGTAAGCAATGGTATATTAGCGTATTGCTCTATCGATTGGCGAAAATATTGCGAAAACACTTTCGCATTAAAGAAAAAACACAAACATATTATTGTTCTACGCGCGCACGCAAACGATATAACGTTAATGAAAAATTAGAATGCAAGTTCTACATACACGATTATATTGTTTTTGTTTACGGCCAAACGTCCGATACGGTATCTTTAATGGGCTTTGCAAATGGTGTCTGTTTTTTCTAGGAACGGTACATAAACGTACGGTTTTCTTTTCCACCCTGAAATATTTCCTTTTAATTTTCTCAAGTTACTAGATTTAAGTAGACGCAAAAAATGTATAATATTTAAAATGAAAAATACTATATTGGGTGATCAGTAAAATTCGCCAGCATGTGCTTCAGAGACCTGGAAGTTGGTCGTAAGGTTATATGATTCGTAATATATAGATAGAATAACCCTCTATACTTCTATACTTATATCGATAACAAAATTGTTTCGCGTCCCCATTGTATCACTTAGTCTAATATGCGAACCATAAATTTGCACGTATATTACGAACCACGCATTCTTACAATCACTTCCATACCGACGTCTGTGAAGCGCTCGGAAGGTGGCGAACCTTAATGATTAGCTACAGTGCACTTAGATTAACATAGAAATGCTGAATGTGTGAAATATACAGTGCGGAACGTAAATTTGCCTTCGAACGTTTTTGTGATTAATATTTTAGAAAATTGTTGCTAAGCTAAAAGTTCCTGCATTATGTTCAACTAAATTGTAGCCTGTCATATACAAAATTATCTTGTGGCTTTAACAGAAATAAGTGAAATTTAAAATGTCCATAAGAGTAAAGTAGCATTAGTTGTAGAAATATTGATTAATATTGTAATTAAAAGTTGTTTTTGTGCAAATATCCATCAAGGATCGTTTTACTTGGGAACAAGTATTTTGCACGAAAGAAAGCACACCTTTTACGACACCTCAATAAAGACAAAAAAATTGTCATCAGGCAAAAGTTGGTATTTACATTTGTTTATGCAAGAATCTTAGTAAGTTGTCAACATATTATTCTATAGTACTTGTTCGACGTTTTCCTATGATGTTATAGCATTTCAAAAATGCAATTGTCTAGAAAGTAAATTCTTGCGTTAATTTTGGGGTATCACCATATTATTAATTATTATTGTTGTTATTATAAGACGTAGCACGGATGCCGTTAATCACCGCGACATTCACAAATTCGTAACAAATTACTATTGTGTGTGTTGGCAGCTTCTAATAAATCTTAGTATTATTTTGGGATCTGGGAATGGACCACTGATATGTTGGCGCTGTGGCAGCATATTCGCGTAAAATGCGTCCTGCTATTTCCAGGTCTTTTTGGCATGGGCCATAGATTTGAAATTTTCTTAGTTTAAATAAATTAAATAATTAATATTTCAGGACTACATGACCTGTCAAAAATCTTCTTCGGCAAGCTTCCTTGTCTTTTTTAAATTTTCTTCGATATGTTGGTGACCCACCGCCAAGTAATGTGGTTATTATGTCCAACTGCCGCAGATTGTACAAACATTCATATATAAGCATTCGAATTCGCATGTGTAGGCCTTAAAAAATTTTATAACAACCCGATTCGCTAAGTTGGACCCCGTATCCCTTTCTCGAAGCTCATTATGGCGCACAGATTCAAAGCAGTGATTTCTGCCTCGCCATAAAGTACTCGGTCTATTTAAAATTGTGGTCAACAGATAATTTCACTGCGAAAGTCACACATTTGTATATAAACTAACAGTCCAATGTCTTTTAACATGCCGTACTGTATAATTAATTGGTGCTTATACCAATAATGGAAACAGCAAGGCGCTTTATACAATTTAATATTCGACCAGGTGCGCAACTGCATTTTTATTAACCCACTTAATAACTTAATGACCTATACGTGATATTTCAAGGACCCGTTTCGTATAGCGCACATGCAGTTCGAACTTTCTGAACGTTCCTTCAATTGAATCGGTGATAAAGGCATAGTTCTCATATACATACCTACACTTTATATGATAAAGTGATATCGGAAATTATTGTTCCATTCTAGCTAATAAATTTGATTGCCTTATTCATTTCTTCAATGTATTCTTTTCGTTCGGAAACAGTTAGTTTGTGATTTATTGTATGGCTTTTAGTTTAATATTTTCATCGAATTAATCTAAAGAAAAGTGCATTCAGAATGTTCAGAGCTTCTTTAATTCTTCAATGAATTAAAGAAGCTTCCGGAACTTTAATAAATCTACTTACGATTTGTGAAATGTGAAAGTACATTAATGAATAGCAATGTCAAATTTATCGACAAAATTTCTAAATGTTGATAGTAGACAATGAACATAGCGAATCGGAAGTCAAACAATGCCAATTAATTTAATTTTCCAACTCGTAATCGTTTTTAGCCGCGCATACTTAAAATCGAAAGGTCTTTTATAAACCTGAAGCAAAATAAAATATACGTGGTTAATTGCTGTAACTTAATAATTATGTTTTTTTCATTTATCTTTTTTATCGCCTTAAATAAGTTACGGGATCCACTTATTCGTGGTTTCTTAAAGAAATATACTACGCAAGATTTTCCCCACCTTTCCACATACCTAAATAATTTAATAAACAATGAACAAGGTCAAATATGAGAAAAGTATCTTTGGGTAAGAGCATATGAAACAACAGGTATTAAAGGAAAGTGCGTTGTTGTTGTAATATGTAGTTGGTACGTACCACCAGAATAAAGAAATCCACGAAAATTAGATTGCGCGCTACTGCAAATGAGCTTAACGATATTATTATTCACACCGTAAATACTATAGCTGATGACTATTGCTTAAAAGTTATACTATTCTGCTGTTAAGCAACGTTTTCCTAATCTGTTTCACTTACTTAACATGGCGATGTGCATGGAAGTATTGTGAAGATATAGAAGATAGAAAATATTGCGAAAATATTTAAACATGCTGCAACTGATATGGTATTTTCTGACGAGCCAACCTTTCGTTCGAATTAAACAGTTAATCGGTATAACTTAAAGTATTGGTTAAATGAGAATCCTCACTGGACTCATGAAGCCTATATCATACACAAAAGTTGAATGTTTGGAATTGTAGAAGACAAACTGGTAAGCCCATGTTTTATATAGGAAACTTGAATGAGGAAAAGTATTTGCATCTGTTGAATAACCAAATTACTTCTGCATTTCGGCAGAATGGGCACATACCTCAAAATTATATGCTTCAACAGAATAAAGCGCCTCCATCACCATGATAGACGAATTACCAAGTTTTTAGATGCTACTTGCCCAAATTGATGGATTGAACGTAGTGGATGACTGATTTGCGCATTCTCCAGCTTGTATATTTGGTAAGATGCACTGTTCTAATTTCTCAAATAGAAATATTCGTCCTGTAGTATGCTAGTCAAATTAATGCTGATGTGCGTGGCCCTATGCATGAGAAATCTATTGGAAGCGCAAGGTATTATTTTGTATTCGAAGATGACTTTTCCAAATTTAGAGCAGCTTATTTCTTACAAAACAAGTCTGAAGTCAATGGCTAATTATTGGAATTTATTACTGAGACAAAAACTGTTGCGAGTCATACAATCAAGGTCCTTTTAACTGATGAAGGAACAGAATTTTGTAATTACGATGTAAGAAAAATTCTTAAGCAATATAGTACATTTAGAATGCCATATACCCCAGAAGAGAATGGTGTAACAGAGCAAGAAAATAGAACGCTTGTAGAAGCAGCTCGAACTAAGCTAAATGCTAAGAATCTTCCGGAGAAATTATGGGCTGAAGAAATCAACACGGCTGCCTACGTTATTAATACAACCGCTCCTTCTCTAACAGAACAGAAAATCGCCATATGAGCTGTATTACAACAAAACTCCATGCATTGATCATTTAGAAAGCTTTGATATTAATTGTTATGCACACACACCTAAGCAAACAAGGACGAAGTTCAACAAAAAAGCTCTTAAAGGGTAGGTAGTAGGATATTGTGCAGACAAAGATGGTTATAGAATGTGGATATCTGAAAATAATTAGCCAGGGATGTTAAATTTCATGAAAACATTGAAGTTACATCTAACGTTAAATTTGTCGTACCGAAAATGGCAGAGTGTACAGCAAAAATTTATGAACCAAAATAAGGGGAAGCGGAATTGGAGGATAACATTGAGGAAGAAAATGCTAACAGTACGGCTATGAACCTTCGAAGTAGAGATAAACTGAATAAGCCAATAAAATTTACTGATTTTGCAATGCTGGTCGTATGTGAAGAATCCACGTCTTCTGAAGCAATAGCATCTTCAGAAGCAGATAAATGGAAAACAGCAATGGTAGAAGAGTTAAATGCTCTACCCGTTAGTAATACCTGGATAATTGTGGATCTACCTAAAGGAAAGAAATCTATCGACAACCGTGTTCGGAATCAAAAGTAAGTTTGATGAAAGTAACTTCCGTTATAGAGCGCGCCTACTTGCTAAAGACTATTCTCAAGTACCTGCTGTAGATTATGAAGAGACGTTTAGCCCTGTTGCACGTTGGGAGACAATAAGATCCGTTTTAAGCGTTACAACTAAAGAAAAGTTAATTTAACATTAAAACTCCATTCTTATATGCCAATATTGAAGACAAGCTATGTGGTAACCTGAAGGTTATAATGATGACTGATGGAGCATGTAAATTACTTAAAAGTATTTATGGTTTAAATCAGTTATCAAGCTGCTGGAACCAACGTTTTAAAGAGTTTCTTTAGCAACAGTAACTTCAAAGAAAATAATACTGATCCGCGTTTGTTTATGGATTCCGGAAAAGGACTTATGATTGTGCTTCATGTTGATGATGCTCTAGTTGTATCTAAAGAAAATGTTTTAAATTTGGAAATTCATAAGTTTAATGATGGGTCTATATCTATTAATCAAAAAGATTACGCATTGAAAATACTTGAGAAATTCAGTATGAATAATGCCCACTATGTATCAACATCTCTGGGAGAAAGGTGAATTCTTGGATCAAACTGTTTCTAAGAAGCTAGACGGAAATGTACTTATCACGTATGGGTAGTCTTTTATATTTAGCAATTGTTACAAGGCACTTACTTCGCTATTTTAAAAGAATTGTGACTTTTCCTGGTTTGTTCATCTAGAAATAATATAATACAAGTTCCATGTGTCTATTTCTAATTGACTTTTGGAGATATGTTTAGTCATCTGAATGTAGACAAATGTAGTCATCTACATTTAGAAATATGTCTTCTTCAAAATTTAGAGAGAAGTAAAAATGTCTTCTTCAAAATACCCGGAGAACAAATATATTTTAGAATAAATTATTCCAGGGTCAAGCTAATTATGCTTTATCCTGAAATTTCAAAATCGAGATATCATTACAAATTCCGGTACTTTTAATAGACGGAGCACGTTGATCACCTTGTATAAGTATGTTTAATAATCATAAATTCTTACCGAAAGAAATCCCAGCTGTTTGAATGCGATTGTATATATGTGCATGGTAGTTTTCACTTAAACTGTATATATACGTACTATACCGACAGTATTCTCCGTGTTCAACTTTTGTCAAACGATACTTCAATAACTAGAATTTAGCCCACACGTCGTACTTAATTCGCGTTCAAGCAAAAGGGAGTGCATATGGTCCATGCGTACCCGCGTAGGTTGTTCCATATACGGTGCGACTCTTGTGTAATATTCGTACCTCAATTTCTATGATCATGTGTCTACCGATATCTTTGTCAATAGGCGTGCGTTGTCTGCATCCGTACCCATCCAATAAACACCTACACGTGAACGGTAAATGTACTCTATGTGTGAAATTATTTGATATTTATCGATAAAAATCGCCATTGCAATGGTATAAAATGTTATAGACGAGCTGTTGATAACCATAAAACTGCTTTCGGTTTTTAAAAATCTGGGAAACGCAGATGGTTATCAATGGTTTTTAGTAAAGAAGTCCAGATTATTCATCATCCTTCATATTATATCAATGTCTGCTTATAGTAACTATTAATTTTATAAGTAGGTTTATTTATCTTATTAAGCGCCGGCTAAGTTAAGATGTATAGTTTAGATAGTTGCTTAAGTTTTTACAATTTATTATTAGTATCACATATTCGCCTCTTCAGCGTCTTCACAAGATTTTATGCATACATAATTAAGTAAGGGAAACAATGTACGTATATAATACTTCGAACTTTTAATTCTATTTTATACGAGATAATTTATTGCCTATATTTTACCATAATTACTCGTAAAGTTCTAAACGTGCTAAACATTTTCTTCTAGTAACAATGTAGACATAGCAGTCAGACACAGTTGCATGTACATTTCTGTTTTCCATTACTAATATATAATGAATAAGTAAATGTACGAAACGCCACGCTAACGTAATATGTAAGATGGTAAAAATATACAGTTTATTGTAGACGTACGAAAATTTCGTAGAGGTGAATGAACGTAATAGACGAAAGAAGAATAAAAAACGTATATAGTCTTTTTTTTTATCCGCTGCATCGCCAGGTGATAAATTAACAGTAAACTTTTATGATTTCGGTATATTATTAAAGTCCTGTCCAAGAAAGATACCACCATTAATTTGAAGGTACGTTACGTGGAACCATGGCAAATCTGACGTTGCGAAGTTAACAACGGCTAATAAATCTTTCGTTTTTTATGTATCGATAAATTTAAAAATATGCCCCCGTCCATTGTTGCTTCTTCGAAGATATCTGATATCCGCAGTAAAATACGGTCGATCATGTAACGCGGAAGATTGATTTAAGGCTTTATTAAAAAATTCGACCGAAGCAGTAACGGTAATCACCGACGTTGCCAATGAAACGCTCCCGTAGATGTAGTAAAGAGTATAAAGACCGTGATTTAATTAACGTAAATGAATATACGTACTCTAACACGTTTTTGAAAAAATTCCTTCGCATTTTTTCGAACAATTCTGACTCTGAGTTCATAGGTAAGTTTTACTTGCAGAAGTAAAATTCCTACTTCTCTATATGAATCTTTCGGTATTGTCCATCTTCACGGAAATATTTTCATTGCGTAATGATCAGACACTTTTTGAATAGTTTATCTGTTAGGCAATAAAGAATGCGTCATCACTACTACTATTAATATTATATTGGTTTTAATTTTTAACGAAAATGTCAAATTACTTTGGAAGTATGTGAATAGAAATAATTATTTTCTTAATTCTGTTTCATTGTTTTCAAAATATTTTGCTTGTTTCAGAATATAAGTTTCAGACAAATGAAAACTATACATGTTTGTATACTCAAACAAATTCTATTCTTTTTTAAACACAGCTTATCTCAAACAAACTATATTGTGTTTCAAATGAGCATAAATATGGTTTCGAGCGAAAAACTTATTTTTGTTAAGCAGAGAAAGTATTTTCTTAAATCAAATAACTATATTTATTTACTTCAGTAAGTCTTAGTTTTAAACAAATATTCACAGACATATTTTACCTGCATTGTTCATAAAACGACTACATTAAAGAAAATCAAAGATTACTGTGCCGCCTAGTGTACAGGGCCGGCCAAATTCGATACATTTAATAGGAAACATATTTCTAAAGGAATTAGACAAAAACTGGCCCAAGCTTCTGGAGCCCGATTTTAAAGAGAAATCCATTGGTGAAATCCCTATTTTTATATCTTCCTTAATATAAGAAATACAGAGCGTTTTCTTAAAATGTGCAATTTTTAAAAACCCTTGTAAGTTTTTTATTTGTGAAAATACTTGATTTACATACACACTATATTAGGCCGCTTTATGACGCAGAATCCTATGCTCTAATTTTTCCTTTTTTTAAAAGTCATATTTTTTGAAGTATCAAGACTATATTTTACACTTTCGAAAAGTATTAAAAATTTCCTTTAGAATGATATAACACACCTGATATTTTATTTAAACAGTTTTTAAATGATTTGTTTTTCTTCTTTTTACATCATTTTAAAATGGCCGTAGATGATCATAAATAAGCAAATAAAACATTTCGACAAGGCAGAAAAAAATTGGTTTAACATTAAATGTTATAAATAAAAATTCAAACAAACTAAACTAAGGAAACCATTAATAAATAGCATTACTGATAAGGAATTAGTAGGGTTTATTCGGTAAAAATTCAGGATGTACTGAAAATTCGAAATTAATCATGACTAGAACTAAAATAAGTTGGTTTTTTTAAATTTTTACCGACATATTTAAACGAAATATTTGCAGAATATAACTTTGTTACTAAAAAATGCGTAAATATGATCCATTATAGCAAGTGTTCGAATTGTCCGCCGCTCTGTTGGACACCGGTTTCTTACAATCGCGGAGCGGAGATAGAGAGTCGAACGCTTGCAAAACTGTAGCTTCTAATTCCTGTCTTGAATTGAAGGAATGTTTAAATGTAAGAGTTTTAATTCTTCTCCAAAGGAAAAAATCCAGTGGGATTAGATCAGGTGACCTAGGGTCCAATAAATTGTCGCAAAATTTGCGACAAAATCTTTCGGAGTTGTCGGGTGTGTCGGGTTGTTAACAGTTTTCCCTAAAACAGCAATTTCCTCTAACTCTTTGTCTCTATTTTAAGCCGCATAATTTTTTGGCCTTGCCTTTTGAAAGGATCCAAAACTTATTAAATTTTTCTTTAAGCTTGAGGAAATGTCTCTAAACGGTTGTTGTCTTTCAGGATATCGCTCATAGTAAATGTTACATGCAGCGTCCTTATTTTCACCTGTTTCTATAAAACACTTTAACATGTATTTTTCATAATTTTCATACACTTTTGAATTCTTAAATAATGAAAACATCAGTAATACTAATGAAAACTGACATTTTGGAACATTTGGACAATATAAAACAAATTAAAATGTATTGATTAGTTACCATCAAATAAAAAAATAATAATTTAAAAGTTGTTTAATTGAAATATCAAGTCTTGATAATATCTTCAAAAATATGAGTTTTAAAAAAGAAAAAAATAGAGCATAGTATTCTGCATCAAAAAGCCCCGTAATATAGTTTGTATATAAATTAAGTATTTTCACAAATAAAAAAATTACAAGGGTTTTTAGAAATTGCACATTTTAAGAAAACGCTCTGTATCTCTTATATTAAGGAAGATATAAAAAATAGGGATTTCACCAATCGATTTCTCTTTAAAATTAAGCTCCAGAAGTTTGGGTCAGTTTTTGTCTAATTCCTTTAGAAACGTAAGTTTTCCATTAAAAGTATCGAATTTGGCCGACCCTGTATACTAGGCAGTACAGCAAACGTGTGACATGTATAGATGTTGTCTCATGCGACGTTTCTCTAAAAGATACTTTAGTTATACAAATGATGATAATTACCAATTTATTGGAAGTATAACTAGAAAAGAATGCTTCAATAATATAATAGCCCGCACGGTTCTTAAAAGACACAGCGGCAGTGTTCTTTTTGCGATGAACTGAAAGAAAATAAAATCACAATCGCAAAACGGTTTCATATAATTCGAAACGAAACATTTCATCATGATGTATAGATGCAAATGCAAACAATATTAAGAGAATTGTTTAAAGTGGCCCTATATCTATTTGTATTTGGGAAAGAAAAGAAAAAAATTTTGTATGCAGAACATATTTAATAATAAATTGTGGATACTACGAAGGTGGTTTGAGAAGTCTTTGGAAAGTCTAAGAGATGGCGCCCGTAATATCGAAAAATAGTTTATTTTTAATAAAAATGATTAGTCACTAGATAGATGATAAACTCTCAGTTATATTCATCACACGGTTTCATTTTTATTATCGATTGAAGCAAAGAATTTTTGTTTATGTAGAAAAATAGAAAAAAGTGAATTTCGAGCCGTGATTGAACACTTGTATTTAAAAAGGATTAATACCGAAAGAGATGAGTTCATGGCACATGTGCTTCTGTGTTAGCAACTGTTTACAGTAAATTGAGTAAATGAGTTTCTACGTGGCCGTATTTTCACAAAAACTAAACATTGCTTTGGACGTGACCACCCCCGAAATGATTGACAAAATCCACGATATAATTTTAAATGATCAACGAATCAAAGTACGCGAAGTAGTTGAGGCCACAAACATATTGCAAGGTACAGTGTTTTCAATTTTCTACGAAAAATTGAGCGTGAACGGGATGTAGGTAAGATGGGTGCCGTGTCTGCTCTTTGTAGAGAACAAACGTTGATATGATGATAACAAAGGCTGCGGCGTAGTATGGCAAACAACACAAAAATATCGGCACACTCTACTCACCGCACATGTTTTATTCGTTAATCTGTATTAATTAGTTAAATTTATGTAGTGCGGAGTGTGCCAGTATTTTTGTGTCGTTTAGAGTTAAATTGGTAAAATTTAACCAATTCATTCGGAACGTACGTATTTTAGGGATGTCGAGGCACATCAGTTTATCAGTTTAAATATAAACATTTAAACGTATCTCAAAATAGGTGCTAATTCGTCGATCTGAATATAAATTTTTAAACGTTTCTTTCTCAATTCCATTACTCCATAAACAATAAAGATAAAGCATACGCCATTGTTTTATCTCAAGTAGTTATAATAATAATCTTAATAAGTGATTAAGTGATGAATATAATTTTTATATTCACCACTTATCTAATGAGCTTTCGAACTTTCAAAAGAAATTAGTATAACAAAATAGCCAAATCAGCTAACAGCCAACATTTCGAAAATACAAGAGAAAGGTGATAAACTGGTATTCGATATGCACGTTGTTCCTTCTTGAATTAATTTCACTCCTCTCATACGCCACTATCTCAGGAAACAGAGGAAAACGAATGCTGTTGTCACCTGGGTTCTTCGTTTTGAAGGGCATGCCACCCCGATTGGTCATCCAGGAGTCAGGTCGACCGGCGCCTTGCCCCTAACAGCATCAAAACTACGAAAGCAGGGAAAATGTTTTTGCTTTTGTTTTATTACATATAAAAAAGATCAAGTAAACCGAAAATTCAAAAAAAGAAAAATTAAAGTAGAACTAAATATGAAATTATAACATTGCAGAAATAGAGAGAAAGTTTCATGACTCGCTTATTTGTATATCATCGCAGTAGGTGACTGGTTAACTACTAAACCGGACTATGAATAAATCGAATAACGAAGGTGTTCGCGAAGAATTTTTATAATCGAACAATGAACGCACTTTCAAAAAACGAACGCCGACACTTGCATCGCGATTTTCCTACGATCAGTCACGTTATGATCCATTCGATCGTAGATGTTAACAATTTGCAATAGTTGCAATCTACTTGCATATAAAGAAAGTAAAAGACAAACGTTAATAAACTTATTTTATCCATGCGTAGCTACAGTTTTCTGAGTTGTATCCCATTAATACGCATATTTTGGCGGGTTACTAATCTAAAATTTATTAAAATATTTAATTTAATAAAATTATTAGACCTAGCTAGTTTGTTTGAATCATTTGCTGTGGTACAAATCATCAAGAAGAATAAAATGAAATGTTATTTTTCTATTAAATATCACGCGAAAACACAAAATCATTTGAGCCGTATGCGTCATAACGTAAGGGCCAGGGGATTTTATTAAGGCATTTAGCAGAGCATTTTTACTGGGAGTTCAATTTCTTTCATTGAAATGGTTATTAAAACCAAAAATAAACTGAACTTCCCGTAAAAATGCCTTGTAATTTAATAATCCAATATCTATGCATACATGAAGAGAAATGCGACGACGAAAAAGCAAACGGAATACAGAAAAATAAACATAAGGTTTGTAAACCGGATGTACAGCGGAAATTCACCTCTCCATGAATGAAGCCGGGCTTTACACTGAGCAAGGGAAAACAAAGGATTCTTTGAATAGGCGTGTGCATCGACTTCGTGTTTGTAGGCCATACAAACGAACACCAATCGACAATGTTGAACGTAAATAAACAGCTACATTTAGCATCCACATATCTTTATATTCGTTCGCCCGCTAACGCTAAAGTTCTGTACTGTTTAAATATTTAAAAGCTATTAATAGATGTCAAATTACGTTTTACTATATGTTAGTAACGCCCTAACACAGATATGTTAGATTGGTGTGGATTTTTTACACATGTGACACACAGAATAGGGAAATAGTGGGAGGTTCGTCGATAGCATCTCCACTATTGATACTCTCGGCATGCACAGGATGAACGAACGAAAGACATATATCAAAGTTATGCATTTCACACGGAATGCTCTGCATGCTATACATATGTACGTTTTTACTTCCATTGGAGAATTTAGGATTTTCTGTGTAATAGTGAAATTAGTACTCTTTTCGACAAAACTATTTCTGCAGTAGTAACTGTTTTATGTTCGATATTTTGCTCTATTAACTCACTCAGAACAGATCATGAATGAAAATTGCAGATTTTTCTGAATGCTTAATGAGTGTTTTGTATAGATTTGTTTGGTGACGTGAAAAAAATTTTTTTTTTTAGGTTTTCGTCTTTAACCTAACATTGGTTGTTTTTACATTCTTACAACTGCATTAAATGCTGACTTTGATCAGTTTCTTCAGATTTTTATTTCGCTTCCTTTGTAAGTAATTCTGCTTGTCTTACTTCTTTTATGGAAAATTAAATTAGAAATTAGTGATAGTCTAAGTATATAAATAAGTATATAACATAAAGATAAGTTGCGCATTTGTATTTAATGTGCCTTTAAAATAATCACAAAGAACTGTAACAAAAGGAGAACACAACAATCAAACACCACCCTACAGTGCGAAAGTACTAAAAACTCAAATACTGAGTCGGGGTACCCCGTACCTCCCACTTTTTTTACATTTTTTCTTTTTCTTATTTATCAAAAGAAGGCCGATTTTACATAGAATACGATGATGTATAATAAGTTTAGAAAATTAGTAATTGTGAAAATAGAAAAATAATAATAAAGCTTCAAAATTAATAAACTTGTCTATTGATATAAATCAAATGAACTGTAACAGAAATAAGTTTTTATCGTTAACATAATTTCCAGCATAATACATGGTCTCAAGGTAGATATCTTCACAAAAAGCTAACAACGGGGGCGAGGTACCCCATACCCCCGCATTTTTTGGTGATGCATAAATTTTTTATGCATCACCGTTTTCTATGTAAAAGCGATCTTTTTTTATTAATAATTAATAAACTTATTATTAAAAACATGGGGGTACGCAGTACCTCGTCCCCCGTTATTAACTTTTTGCGAATACCGACGACCCCATCCTTAGGGCCATGCAATATGCTGCAAATTATGTTCAGAAGAAAATTTAATATCTGTTATAATTTAGGAAATATTTGCAAAAATTGAAAAATCGTCCAAACTTTGGAGGGGGCTGTACCCCAAAATCGTGCGGATACGCCGATAAAAAACATACGTGTCACTTATTTTAAGGTACTCTTTCGATCTATTAAGTTTCATCGAAATCGGAGGGGGACACCTGCCGGCGTTCCCTTGTCAGTGGCTAAAGCCTAGGTTCAGGATATAATTCGAGATATATCTTGATTTGGGAATCTACTTTCTTCAAAAATGTATCTAGGAAATATCTTATTTGGCTTGTTTTTTTTTGTACTAAAGCTGCTTTATCTGCATCCGTGATCACAATATTTACTCTTACTTGAACGTATATAAAAACCTATTGTAAAAAGACTAATTATTATTCAAGCATAATGTAGGTAAAACAAAGGATCAAGCCTGAAAAACGCAAATCATTTAAACTTTCCTGTTTATACCCCTTCTTTCATCATCTGCACTTTCAATTAATTGTATGTGTGTACTGGGAAAAATTTTGCACGACATTACGGCGACAGAATTACCACGTTTCTCTTATTATCTCGTTAAAATTCGTACCGGTAAGTAAATTTTTCAATGAAAATTGCTAGCGTAAGGTCATAGGTATTACTTCTCTCTTCACTGGTGATTTTCATTCTCACTTTTCATTGGTAATTAATACGCGTAATGTGGGGCCCAAATGAAGTTGAATGAAGATGAGGATATACGCGCAAGATTACTAATTACGGAAGACTTCAATGGAAAAGTTGTAAAGAGAGATATGGAGAATCAGATGAAGCAATCGGCATATATGGTGAAACGATAAGAAACAACAATTTCTTTTTTCCAACTCCCTATGACTATGATGATCGAATACTGGTAGACAACATGCCCAATCATCCACCAGTATCGAATTAATCATAGTTCCACGGAGTTCAAGAAAAAAATTAGTGAAACCCTATCCAGACGTCAACAAGAGAAATGCGAAGAATCTAAAACGTGATATACGGGAAATTTGCTTTTTATCGTATAGCTAGAGAAATTGACAAAACAGTACCACAGATGCCAACTTTGCCAAAAATGTGTATGTTGCCATATTGTTTAGTTACCTGTTTACATTGAAAGCAGGTCAATTCCTAATGTGCATCACGTTAGCTGCAGTTGCTGCAGTACACAGAAGTAAAGCGATAATTAAGATTGCTATTTTCAAATAATAGTGTTCGTTAACTTTTTATCATTTCATATAGAAACGCATGAATTACCATTAAGTTTAGGAATTAAAATGATTTAAAATACAACCACACAGAATTTTTATTATTGTCATAAGTAGAGAGGATAAATGCAAGTGAAGTCATACCTGTTTTGCAGCAACTCGCGTTTTGACAACATATGCAAATCAATGTAACGTGCACGAGTCTAAGAAAAAAAAATAATCAAGCGATAGAGTACAAATAGGCAAAAAAAGATTTCAAAATCAAACTAAATAACTCGATAAGAAGACAATAACGCAAGATCAATTTTTAATTAACTATACTTGAGAAAGGTACTTACCACTTTAATATCACTTTACTGCAATCAACAAAATAAAACTAAGAAGAAACTTTTAAAATTACAATAAATAGAAATAATATCGGTGCATATAGACTGCTATTCAAAACAAAAGTTCGCTTGACAATAAAATTGTTACAATAAATCTAAAGGAAAGCTTATTTTTTAATTTTTTTGACAAATGTTCATTGAATGCGGTGCATTATTAAGGTATTAATAGGGCATCTACTAGCTTTCTCTGTTAACAAATGTGTTGTTTGAAAGGTCAAATATATACATGACAGTGACTTCAGAACAACTTTATTCAAATTTTTCCTATTATCTAAAAGAATTTGAGATAGTTCACAATTTGTGACATCTTCGTTCATATACAGGGTTACCTGTAAATAGCACGTAAGCTACCGAAATCTGAAGACTACCTATCAATGTGTTACTGAAAATTTAAAAAGAAATTTATTTGTAACATATACATTTTGTTCAAATTTTAGGGCCCAAAATGCAGGTAAAGCCGGTCCATATCTTTGTTTCTCCTATATTATACAAATACCGCTGATGAATCAAAGTTAACCCAGATGCAAATAAAAATCGATAAAGCATTGTAGATGCTATGAATAGTGAATAGTCTATTGAAATGCATTAGTCTGTCGTACAGCTGATGTCGAAGTGTTTATGTGTTTACATTGAATATGCCGATAACCATATGATTTGCGTTCTTAATGTTTAAAGTTAATGCATCCGAGATGTCGGGTTTTGAGTTATTTGTAGTTATACATTCTTTTTCTTTTTATGAAATTTGTGGTGGTCCTAACAAGGACCGATCTAGGCGAAACAGGACAAAATAATTTATTAATGTAAAAAATTTTCGAAATGTCCACCGTGAGCTCTAATACAGGCATCAATTCGGCGACGAAAGTTATTATGCACACGAGTAAAATTTACCATGTCTTCGCGAATGCGTTGAGCTGCAACATAAATGCGATTTCGCAGATCTTCGACATTTTCAATATCAAAATACCATCTCTTGTAAACGTGGATTCGTCGGTAAAGAGAATTACTGACGCAAGACATGGTTGACGAACTTCGGTGCGTTGAAACCACTCGCAGAAGGCAAGACGGCGAGGATAATCTAATTCCGTTAACCTTTGCACGCGCTGGATGTGATACGGATGAAGTAAATTATTTTTCAAAATGCGATGCACCGTCGTTTGGGACACATTTACTTGCTGGGCTAAAGTTGTAGTACTTATGCCTGGTTCCGCCTCAACGACGTTTAAAATATGCTCTTCTGCTTGCTGAACTCTACGTGATATATGACGGCCACGACCTTCGAAACGTGGAATTACTGATCCTGTTTCTCAAAGTCGATACACGGTTCTCACAATTGTCTCGGATGATGGATGCCGCCGATTGGGAAACCGTTCCGCGTACAAATTTTCTACCGCAAGACTATTTTGTCCTGTTTCGCCATAAATCCAAATCATGTCGGTGTATTCGATATTCGTATAGGATGCCATTGCAATTGCATGTAATGACGGTGAATGCTATGTGCATACTAAATGGATATCCGAACGCTGCTTCGGCGACTGCCGGCGATTCCCATATGTTAACTAAGACAGAGCCGGACTCGAATAAAGAAAAATCATTTTCTCGTTACTACGTGCACATAGAACCATAATATTTTGTATTTAGGCATTACTCATGCGTTTCTTTCACCTAATTTTTTTTTTTCGTACTATATCCGAATAAGACTGTATAGGTTACCCGCAAGGACGTCTTTATTGTTTGGTAGTGAGAAATTTTTAACTCTGTACGCCTTCTAAAAACGTGGCTTCTCCATGTGTAAGGATTTTTATAAGCAATTGTTGAAGGCTCGCATTTTTTGCAGTTTATATCATATTTCTGCTGCGGAAAATTACAAAAATTTGTATAAATTATGTATGTATAAAATGTAGTTATTATAAGTCTTTTGCGAATGAAAATACCTCTTTCTTTCACATCTTTCTAAATTAGTTTTACCTTCATTGTTCCCAGTGTGGGTTATGTTCTTTTATAGTGCTTGCTTTTTCTTTATCCATTGAAAATGTCTGACAATGCTAGTATGTGTTGCCCTGTATGATTTCAATGTGGTATCATAAAAGTATACAGTGAAATAGAAAAAATATACAAAAATCGTTTCGATCATGAACTTGTTTCTTTTAAAACGTAGACTTAAAAGGGCTATAACTACGTATTGCAATAATTAAATTAATAATGTTCAAGTTTCATTTAGAAGTGACACCAAGAGTTTTTCGAAGTTTGTAAAATCTAAGAGAAAAATTTATTATTCCTACGATTATGGTTTGGTACAGTTAGAAAGGTAGATAGTCGTAGCTTTTTAATGATTATTTTTCGTCTGTTTTTTAGGCTATTATTTCTGCATTAACGAATTCTTTCCCCAGTTATCATCCTAGCATTGATAAAAAAATATGTTGTTAAATTTAGATATTAAAGAAGAAGCTGGACAAGGTGGAATTCTTCCTGCTTTTCTCTCAAGGTATTCTATATTCCTGTGCAAACCACTGCATATAATATTTAGTATCTCCTTAAAAAAGGATAATTTTCCGGACATCTGGAAAGTGGCCTACGTTTCCTTATTTATGTCTAGCCCTAAAAATCCATTGGCCATTATCCGCTCCAAACTTGAAAACCGATCACCGTTTGCTTAAAGCACAAAGTCATATAATTCAGCAAGCTTTGTGGCTGTAAATCGGTTCTTACATACCAAATTTATCTACAAATGCTATGCAGACCGACTTACTACTCACTGATTTCGGAGGGTTTTCAACACACTGCATCACAGGATTTTAATAAATTGTATACTTGTACGAGCTAATCCTCTTCAATGTATTCATTTTGGTTTTTCGCATTGTCATCTATTTTATTGTAGAAGGGGGATCTGTTGAGACCCACGTATGTAACTGAGAGATCGCTTTTACAATGACGTCTATTGTGTTTGAGAATTAATTAAATACTTTTGAGGCAGTTTTTGACTATTTTGTGACATGGTTATTCTTGTTTCAAGGTACTTACAGAACTAACTCTAGATAACTCTATCCACACACAACTTTGGAATGTAGATCTTGTAGTTCTTTCCGTAATATCCGACGGTTACTAAAAAAATCGTATATCAAATTGCTATACTATAATAATAAATTTTTCAGTTTCAGAAATTACAGCCTACTGTTAGGGTAACAATTTAACAATATAGAAATACGTTACATTAAATAGTCCTAACTTGGAAGCATTTATAAATTTACATATATTCTTAGATAATTTTCAAGCAAAGCATTCCGTACGCGTAAACTTAATCATCTTTGAAATACTTTCTATTGTTGAATCTCTTTATCTATTAACATAATTGATAATAATAGTGGTGCCAATTTCAGATTGAATGCATCGCATGCACGTTCAAACAAGTTGGTACGGTTATCTAAAGTCAATTATGTGTTTTAATTACAGTTAAGTAATGTTCGCAAGATACCTGGTTTTACATGAAAGCCGTCTACTTTTACCATCGCGTCAATTTCAATGCTCCGCTTCGGCGAAGGTAGACAGTAGTACGGTTATTAGCAAGGTAAACGCAAATTTATTCTATATATAGAACGATGCATCTATTTGCTGCGCTATACTTCTTTTCCTTTTTTACATATGTATGTGTACCTACACATATGTGCATAAAGGATCGGCTTTTAGTGGGTAATTGTAGTACATTATAGAATAACTGAAGATTTTAAAATTTACATCACGTATAAGAGATTACATCTTCTATGTTTAGCTGCTTTCGTGTGTACGAATAATTTCGTGCTAAATTATTAAGCAGGATGCTGGATAAAGACGGCTATTAAAGCTATAAGCAGCTTCTTATAACATAATAATTATGAAGAGGAGGATATAAAATTATAACGATTAGTTTTCTTGTGAAGTGATTGGAGTTTCCTGATTGAAGACATTTATGACAAATCTCACCGGTCGGTCTTACATCAAACTAAAGTTACTTAAGTTTAAATAGTTTCTATTGTATTACTCACAATCAGTTGCACTTTTCCATTTGAATACGAGATTCTTCTATTCTGCTATTAGTTTCAATGTCACTATTTAAAAGAGAGGCACAAATTTATTTCTGTTTTCTCTAACTAATACGTTATAATGAATATAAGCGAAGTATTCAAGAAAAATACAAAAATGCCTTCAAATGCCGAATTTCATTTCATTCATCAGTAAAACCAAACGTCATGCTGGCCTAGCACATTGGCGACCAACGACAACCAATATACAAGATAACGTAATACAATCAAGAATGATGTTATGCCAAGGCGAAAATAGTCGAAATAGAACAAAAGGGTTTAACTACACCTTTGAAGAACAAAATTGTTAATAACGTTGGTCAGAACCCATAAAAAAACAGTAAATAAAGAAACGCTGACAAATAATGAAAAAGAGACTTCGGTTATAAATTGACTTCATATACGTTGTATATGATGTTAGACAATCAACGATACGTATTACTTTATATGATAATAATCAGAGAGGACAAAGGCCGATGAAATTATTACTTTTTTGCAGAGACTAGACAGAATCGTGTTTTGTCGACTCTCGTGAACACTAGTAGGCAACACGAATCCATCCTCACTAAACGAATAGACGCGAGTCTATTTAGTCGTTACAAAAAACGAATAATTCCATCTGCCTTTGTCATCTCTAATAATAATAGATAAACTACTCCTTTGCAAACCAACCACATTTCGCTGTTGTGTCTGTTGAATCTGAATGTGGCGATTCTTGGACGACCGACGATGTGAATGCATGCATTATTTTATGCATGCTGATAGATGTTTTTAGCGAGATTTAAATTACGCTTGCTCGCTGACCATAAATGGTAAGTAAATATCACTTGTTATCAATATGTTTCTTCCGCCTTTAATTTGTGCGAACACGTAACGAATTAATTCCAATAAACTTACCTTCAACGATTTCTGTAGATAACGCATCGTTATGTGTGAATGAAGAAGGTACTTTGTGCAGAATGTCATCAGCGGAAGATTATGAAAATTATGAATCGTCAACGAAAACTTAAGTCGATTGCCTTAAGTTTGTTAATTAGGCTTAATCTTAATAATTGAGATATATAAACGTACAGATATTGCGTATTGCGTCACTTACCAGGCAATCAACAAGGGAATATTTAATAAGGTATCTTCATAATAGCTTTATATTTTTTTACAGCTGGCGCTTGTAATTTATCTTTTAATATTGTCATCGGTAGTGTTGGTCGCAAACTAGGTGTTTCTCAAGCTGCTGTAAATTGTTATTTAGACCGCAATTACTAGATACAAACAGAAAAAACTGTTAACAAGGTTTTCCCATACCACTACCTCACAAATTTAATGTCATCGAATATCCATCACAATAGGAACATAAGCATTATTTTAAAACACATCAAAAAAGAGGTATCTGATGTATTGTGATAAGCCCGCAGAAATCAGAGAAGCACTCCGAGCTCTTGATTCCATCAATGCCATGAACTATATTAGCATCATCTTTGGTTATTGTCTTAAGCACTCCTTTCTTGATGTGTTTGAAATCAATGTATTTATATTTGAATCATTAAGAAATGTACTCTAATAATAATATAGTAATACTTATAGGAATAAAACAACTAACAAAAAATTGATGTTAGAAATATAACACTGTAGAAAAGATTAAAAATAAAAAGCTAACCGGGTGATACTGGAAATTTATATAAGCAAAGACATAATATCCATGTTCAAGATATTCTATAAACGACAGCGAGAAGTTCAGTTTGAATTATTTAAAACTACTTTATGCACATTAATACGTTTCATTTTATAGTGAAAAGTATCGGGAATACTGTAATGTTAAACTTTATGAAGAGAAAGATGTTGGCAAGGAGAAATTAGGAATGATTTTTAAGATCAAAGATGATAGAATTAATTCACTAAGTACATATATGTGCTTAGACATACATCTTCAATGAAGGTTTCTAACAAGTCTGTTGCCACTGATTATTGTGATTTTTTTAGACCAAGCAAAATTCATCATGTATCATTGTGGTTAAAAAACAAGGGGCTTTGTTACAACCCAATGTTTGCAAATATAATCGAGTATCATCAACTTTTTGCAATAATTCAATGAAAACCTCAATCTCGAAGTTGTACTTGACGTAAGGAAAAGCGCTTCTACGTTCGAGTAATTTTCGTACTACTTTCATTTTACCTTCACAGAGATTTTACGATCTGATAACGATGCTGAAGAGCCATAAAACTTCCTACCAACTCGTAACATCGTTACATTATTTTTTGAAGCACATTCATTTATGTAGAGACGTGTTCGCATACATAAAGGTCAACATGTAAGCTAATCTCGATACGTCCTTCCCTTCATAATATAACAAGATAAAAACTAAAGAAAACATAAAGATGTGAAGCATTTTAAATTGCGTGACTTTTACGATGCATCACAAAGACCGTATGAAATTTACTTCAACGCGCTCGAAGGGATATTAAAGTTATGCATTAATTTAAATGTGCCGTCCTGATACGCGTATTTATTCCTAGCTAATTCTTAGAATTGCGAGATAAGTTTTATTAACTAAAAAAAGAACCATTCCCTGTATCATATGCATGCATCATGCCAAGAAAAAACACTGCACTCGAAGCATTCGCAGGCATAATGCATTTAGCCTATACTTGATTATAATTGTAAATAAAGTTGTAAAAGCGTCATAATTTGCAATTATGCATAGACGTTCCACTTAAATAAACACAGCTTTTGTCAGCTCGAAATTACGATATTACAAAGTGACAGGTGTAATTTAAGTTAATTTATGTAAGAGGAGTTAATAAAATAATGTACACTTTTTTTTTGGAAAACTGTATAATTAACGTCAATTAAAAGTCTAGTAAAAGCGCCAAATAAATCGCATGTATTATTGAATAAAAAAAGCAATGCAACTGTAATTATTGGTTGCCAAATCAGAATGTTGGTAACTTCGGTATCCTTTCGTTTAAGGTTCGATATATACTGGTACTTTTGTTCATTGTTCTTACATATGAATACCCAAAAGGATGATTGTTGTGTCCGTCCTGCTTAGCACAAAATTGGATATGTTTTGTAATGTTCGCAGTTAATAATTAGCGAAGGCAAAAAATCTCCAAGAATATATTTACTCGTAAATCCTTTTGTTACTGTACCAGATAAAATCTGAAAAAAATTCTTTTAGGCTTCACATGTATGAATGAAAATAAGTAAAGATCATTACTAAAAATGTTGCAATTAACTACTGTACAGGATGAGTTGTGAGGAATGGATTAACCTATAGAAGTGTATTCTACAGGCGAAAATAATGTAAAAAACTCAAATGTTGTCATCCCACTTTTATTCGCTTTCAAGTTATAGCATAATTAAAGATAAACAAAATTTTATACAATAAAGTTTTGGTACAATATTGGTATTATCGTTCTTTATAATATATTTTTAAAAATACCGCCATTCATTTCTAAACATTTTCTACATCGTCTACCAAGGGCGCTGGTTGTATTCCTGATTGCGTCAGGTTGATGTTCGATATTGTCAGCAGCATTCCTAATCCGTTGAATTAGTACATCAGGAGTGTCCACTTTTACTTGATACATTTCATTTCTAAACTAGCCCCATAAGCAATAATCGAGTGGCGTGAAGTCTGGAGACCTAGGAGGCAAACCAATTTGACTACCAATTCCTTGGAAACCTTTCATCCAAATGTTGCCTGACCGCACGAGCATAATGTGCAGGCGCTCCATCCATTACAAGATCCATAAACAAGCACCATATTAGCATATTCTAAATTAGAATAAGTGTGTGGCATTTTAGTTTGTTGTCAAGTCAATGTCGCAATACCCGAATAACAATGTTATAATTGACTCCAAGGTATAGGGAATCTTTTTTATTATGGCAGCGCTCTCATTATATCAACAATGTCCTAGAGATAGTGACACTAGACGTATTAGACAGACAAAACACTCCACACCATTTCTCGACTGTTTTCAATCTCACTACTACGAATACATATATAAACATGATATACTAACTCGACATTTTCAATTACGCTATAACTCGAAAACAAATAAAAAACAACATTTGAGTTTTTTTACATTATTTTCACCTGTAGACTACACTTCTAGAATTTAGTCCATTCCTCACCCGGTATATACCTATACACAGGTGAGTAGTAAGCAATCCTCCAGGTTCGACGAGGGTAGGCGTCGACTACTGGCATCCCAGCAAAATAGGTCAAGTAATAATGATGAACAAGCTACCGAAGTCGATGTAACAATTAACTCCGATATTTTCGTCTATTAGATTATATTTAGTTAGATGCTATCACGCATACATATAACCACTATCTTCGTACAACCACATCTTCCACAAGGGTGTACTGACGAACCGTAAAACGGTGAAACGAGCGTCTGTGCATACTGGATGTTGCTAATTTATAGCATTTTTTCCTCATATATTGTCTTGTGTCCAAATAACTGCGTATCGATATAAATTCGACTGGGGATAATCTGAATCAGTTGGCTTTCTTTATTTGCTGACTTTAATGTATTTTAAACTGCACTTCTACTAGCGTCTTCTCGTTTTGGTCTTGTAATATATGATACGGGATACGGTTCAAAAAGCGAGTAACTAAAAATTGTATATAGTTAATAACATTGCGTAGGCTTTCGCGGTCGCTATAACAGTTATTGCTACTAACTTCTTTCGTGTTTCGCCGTGTACCGGTGGACGTTTCGCCTTTCATGCTGGCAGCTTCTTCAGCCTAACTGAACTGTTGAACGTGACCGTCACAGTACATTCCTCGTTACACAACTTGTATTGCTTGAAGAGCGCCCTGAACTGGAACTATTCCACTCGTTTTTGAGCTTACAAGTAAGAGTATGCAGACGCCAGTCTCAAACTGTTACGTTAAATTATGTATATATAATTCCATTCTCTCCATTGGGGATCCCTTTATAAGATAGATGATAAGTTGAAATCTGGTAAATTTGCTAAGTTTTGTGCTTATAAAATCGAAGAGAAAATTGATGTGTGGCAACTGACTTTCGAGATTTTTAAAAAACGGAAAATGTTTATTTTCTTCTTTTATCCCACCAGCACCTTTACTTGGTTTTACAAAGGAAAATGCATTCTCATGTCACTTATGATCTTCTTTTTAATTTTACACTCGAAACTTGCATACGAAGTGCATATCGTTCATAGAAAAATGTCGTAGACCATCGAAGAGAAACGAAATATGTTAATTACTTTTCATTTAGCAAACCGAAAATATAGAATACATGATATTTACAATTGCATCTAGAATAACAAATATATCACACTATTTTTTTAATCTTGATAGAATCTTAGTCTAAATAGATCGTTTACCAAGCCACATAATGTTCATGTTAACATGAATTGAACGAAGACCAATGGGATATCTTACAATGGTAAATTAAAGGTGTGACTTGGGTTTATGTAAATTCTGCACCTATTTGTAAAGGTAAATAAAAATAACAATAAGAGTAGCAATAGCAACAACAACAAATAGCTTGCCATATTTATTTATACACTCTTGAGTTTACCTCGAAGTTCTTAATGTTTTGTGACGTCAACTCCAATGGTTTGAAATCTCCTGATGTAATTCCTCGATCTGAGATGCCACGCCGTCTTGTTATCGCTATAAATTCTGTAGATGGTTTAATATAATACTGTTATCTAAACGATTAATAGATATCTGTAAAGAAGGTTTGCTATAGTAACTAACTTTTGCCATGTTTCTTTCTACATAGCTGATCCAACGAGACAACTTCCGAAAATGCCCATTCAAATATTTAATTAAAAACGATATTGTGGTCTTCTTGCCCTATTTTTTCTGCAATTCTGTACCGACTAATAGCACCATAGACTTCTGTTAAAGATTCCAGAATCGTTGGGTATAAAATGTACAATAATTTTAAAAGATCTGAAGCTCTCAGTAGCTAATATAGTTTGCAAGGTTTGCTTGAACATATTCGGCAAAACAGTAGTTGCGTTTTATTGTGATATAAGATAATTAAAGTTGCAACTCTCGGCGACGCGACAACATCGAATCTGTTGTTGTGACTTGATACATATAACTGGTATATATATGCATCTCCGGTCGGCGGTCGACGTTAATTCTCTTTGCCAGATTATTTGCGGGAGGTTGTGCTTCCTAGGATCCTGATGCACCGCCTGAAAGTTGTACCCCTAAACATAACGCATGTCTACATTTTTATTAACAGAAGCCTGTCTTTGAATGACCTTTAAACAAGCTGTTAAAAATATCTAAATAACGTTCATTTGTCGTTCATGTTCAAGTTTTATATAAAAAATATGTTTACAGTAATTAATCTGTTTTTATTTAAATGTATTGCGTAACTGGTTGAAGTTATCATAATTAGTTGTGCATATTCAAAAAAGGCGCTGCTTTTCATGTTTCAATGTCAAGCATTTTGGGCGTGTTGCAGCTCTAGTCAAAAGGAAGTAATTAGGAAAAGTACGTAAGTGAACTGTCTTAAGATTATATTTAATTATACAAGTTTTCTTTCCTTGGCAGTTATAATAAAAACTTACAGGCAAGATGTGAAGGTTGCGAAGTTATTCTAATTTTATACGCCGCTAGTCACCTCTTTTACCCATTACTTCATATACATGTTTCCTATATGTTGTAGAAGCATGTCCAACCATTAATTTTCATTTCGACCTTGAAAGGATCACATCGTTATTTATTTGGGCAACAACTTTTAAGAAGCAAGTCTAAAAAACGGCATCACATTTAAAAGTACTAATGCTTATCTTGATTATAGCTATGTAGTGGTGTTTTTTGCGGCCTTGGAGAACTTGACAAGTTATCATAATTTCACTTTTTTATAAATAAAACTTGCAATAGAATTTATTAGGAAACTAGAACCATTCTCTATTCTCTGTTGTAACTTGTTAAAGAAATTATTGACAAGTTACAAAAGCATTATCGGATTTGTTTGTCTCTTTACTATTTGTCGAAATTGAGTACGCACTTGTTACATTCGTTGGACCATTTGACAATTCTTTGCGATTTTTCGATGCATTATCTAGAAATAACTAGAAAGGTTTCAGGAAAGAGATAATGTATAGTCTGTCCACAGATACAACGTTCTGACTTGACTACATAGCACACGATCTCAAAAATACTAATGTAACCCAACCCTTATAACACTGGCTAATAAATTTCAACTTTTGATTTTGCCATAAAATAATTTATAGTAACTTCAATAGAAAACATATAAACATTTATTTTAATAAAAGGTAGAAGATCAAGTTAGCTCGATTTTTTTTATAATTCAATGAAAAGGTTTTCTAGATTAAATCATAATTTAAGGTATATTTCAAATTATTACAATTAGAAATGTGAAGTAATACTGCTCCGTCTCTTATAAACAATATCTACATCATCTCTTCTTAACATCCAACAGTAATCTACTAACATAACAGGATTCCATAATGCCGTTTCTTCATTCCCATGATGTCTTAGTGGAAGTGCTCACCGTGTTCATCGCTAACGTCGCCCATATTTTTCGGACAAAAATCCAAGTAAGAAAGTGGAATGTGCACTTTAAGGGACATATTACAGCCAGCAGCGTGAGATGCTTGTAACATATCCATTACTAAAGTTTTATAGTTGTCAACTTCTTTGTTTCCCAAGAAATTCGTGAAAATTTGTATCATGGAGTGACTCTCCATGATACAAGCTGTCTTTTCCTTCGCTGTTAATTTGGTTTCAAAGATTTCATCATTTACTATTTCTCGTATCTGAGGCCCAATCAAAATACCTTCTTTCAGTTTCCCTGGTGTTAATTTTAGAAACTTTTCACGAAGGTATATAAAACCTTTACCTTTGAGTTCCAGTGCCTTTACAAAGTTTTTCATGAGCCCAAGTTTCACGTGGAGAGGTGGTATTATGATCTTTTTCTTTTCTACTAAAGGCTGATGTTGTATATTGTCTTTTCCTGGTATAAACTGTTGTCGTAGTGGCCACTTTTGCTTATGGTAATGTTTTCCCTGTCACGACTGTCTCAAAGACATAAAAAGCAACAGTATTTGGTGTAACCGGATTGCACACCCAAAATAATTGCAATTATGCAATTATTTTTAACAATTATCTTTCCATTATGCAACAAAATTGCTTTTAGACTGGTCTTTGATTAGTCTATGAATAATCTTCAAAAACTGGGATCATGATGTATTCAAAAAGCTTCACAAAGTTCATAAATATTATTGCAGTAGACCAGATTGCCGGCCATACTCTAAAGGCGTTTTCTCTGTAACCACAGCTAAGCAAATTTTGCCGTTTCTCGAATCATTTTTACTTTATATATGCTGTTCAATTTCATCAGTTATTAACCTAGGGTAAAGACATTATTGGTCAATGTAATTAGAGCGGACATAAACATAGAACATTCCCGCATGCCGCCCAGTAGTCTCTAACCGCGAGGGGTTGGAGCATGCAGATCTACTTCGTTACACTCTGGTATTCACCGGGCTTCTATGCTGTGTGCTATGTGTAATCCATATCGCAGTGCGAAGTTGATAAGTATCGAAAAAAAACGGAAAACATTAAAAATGCTGAAAATGTTTTAAAATGCATCAGGTTGTCCTTGTACTAGCAGAGAAAGCACGTATTTATGGCAATTTCCAGACTTTATAATGTTATGCTGAAAACCATATATGTGTAGAAAGCATGTAAATAGGACAACACAAATTTCAAAAAACCGGAATATTAATGGCGTGCAATATACCGTTAGCAAAAGTCGGACAAGCAATATTTCGTTGGTTTTGAAAAAAATAAAGTTCAACGTTCACTTCTTCTTTACTAAGTTCACGTCGTACACCTATGAGGGTCCATCTGTTGGTAGGAAGCCCGATCCCTAGAGAAGAAATCCTGTGTTAAGTCGAATATCTTTGGGGCGTAAAATTAATAAAGTTAAGATAAGTCCAGCCAGCGACAAGCGTTGGGAAGACATATGTAAACTACGTGTATCTAAAATGTTCATTCTTAAAAGTTAACATCAGAAATTTCTGCAGCAATTTCTGGGACATACGTTAGTCATACAATAGTCAAAAATGTCAACTGAATATCTTGCGGTTAGTATCATCTAAATTTTCAGTACAATTTAATGTTGTAGTGTTGCAGGTGTTCTGTAGAACACAGAATCTCAGCCGCATTGCATCCTCACGTCGCACTACAGCAAGATCCTTCGCTTCGGAATCCAATTCAATAATCGTATTTTTTAAATTGTTAAATGTTATCACAGGTATCAATGAGACAGAACATTTGGTAACGAAAACTAACAACGATTCATTTTTCTTTATGACTTTATGTCTAACTATTGTACAGAGTGGACCAAATTCGATTTCTTTATTAGTGCAATTTAGTGCAACCAAAAGTTGAAGAAAAGTAAGTAGAACACGATGGCAAATGTAATGAACTTGGTCAGAGTGGTGTTGTAATCATAAGTTTGCCTTGTTTAAGGTGGACGTATTTAAGGAACTTCTTTCAGCTAAATTACGGAACCACGTTCAAATTTTGCATGCACAATTCGAAAATACAGTGTATCAAAAGAGCCATATTTCCCTATTAATTTTATAATATATCCTAGGAGTCCTAGTCTGCTGTCCTTTAAGCTTGAACAACAATGTAAAGTATTAACGGCAACATACGAATGGAGAACATTTTGGGTGAGTAGGTTACAACACTACATTTTCAATGATCATGTTGAAATTGCTATTGGCACACCAAGTATCCACGATTTTGATTTTCTGTTGCATTATGTGGCAATCTGAAAAGGTGAAAGCGAAGATTGTAAACAAATACCAGCCCAGCAAATATCTCTTTGGGCAATTCTAAAGGAAGTAAAGAATTTACTTATGTGTGTATTTTAAGTAGAAGCACAAGCCTACAGGGGAATTCATTTCGCATAAGATTTTGCGAAGGTAACTCATTAGGAGCTTAGTCAAAGGTTTTTGTAAAATAGATGTAAGTTAAAATTGCTTTCTTAGATGATGCTTTTACGCAATAACGGCGTGTAGAACAAATTTTTGCTTAAAACAGACTGCAACAGCATTCTATATAATATGTCGCTTAGCTGGAACCAACTTAAGAGTGGATCAGTCGAATCTTATGTGAACTCTAAACCATTACAGTAAAAATACTATTATAAATAGATACACACGGAAAATCATTTAATACTATGCTTACATGCTAGAATGGTAACAAAAAATAAGAAAGCTAGTTGCGTAGAAAATTTATACGGCCAGCTACTTAACATGATGAATACTGTTTAGTTTAAGTAGGCAAATCATGGAACCATAACCTTTACATTGTATACTAAACGTATAATTTCCTGCGGTTGTATAAATAAAACCAGGAGCTACAATATCCCGCGAAGAACATCCGATCGAAACTCAGATATCCGTTTAAATTAGCAGTTTGGAGTATTTATTTCGTGACTTACGCCGTCGTTATTGGTACATAAAGTTAACGGAAGAACGATTCTAAAAGGTGTGAGAGGATCGATCATAAAAGTTGGATGAATTCCCAATTATCTTTTGCGCGATGTCCAACGAAGCTTGGCAATAAAAGTTTTATCATTTCGTCGTTCAGAGTTCGGAGCGTGTTTGAGTGAAAGAATTAAGGAAAGCAACATTAACATATTTTACACTCGCGTCCAGGATGTTACGAAACGTACGCTATTATTAAAATTTAGATTATATTGAAAACGTTTCGAAAAGCTGATGCAATAGAAATACTTCCAGATACGTATACAATAAAATTTTTTGTTTGTGTTTGATGGTAATACCACACGCAAGTATTTCTTTTGGCATAACATGCTGCACCAATAATTTATACGAGACTTCTTATTTCAAAAGGACCGTGAGTATTTTAGTTTCCTCAATACGCGCTTGTCAATTCAAATTCTTCATTTAATATCGTTGTAGCTTCAAGTATGTTTTCTAACTATTGCATAAATGTATAAAGTCAAAAGGTATGTATAAGCATTTTTGCACATAACTAGAATATTTCCATCTTTTATTGCCATTGCTGTACACCACCTCAAATACAAATTGTGATAAAGTTTACAAATGCAGTACTTCTTAATATAAACGTCACTGCTTTAACCATGTTAATAAACGGCTCTTTCTCTACACTGCAACTAATTTAATCTTTATTTTGACATTAACAATATTAACAGCACAGCTAATGTTGGAGTTAATTTCAGAATGGATACCAATTATCTTAATCATCTATAGCTTCCAACTAAACATATCCGCTGAATATAATAATGAAATTCTAAATCTGACTTGATATTCAATTTTTCTTTCCATCCACTGGTAATGGTTTTTGGTAATAAATTGTTGATAGCTCGTATAAGATATTTGCAAAATTTACTTGTCTTTGCCCTCTTCTAATGACATTCTCTTGTATGATGAAAATTTTGTCCTATATAAAAATTATTATAATTCATTTGTACTTTCTCTGCAATTTTCAGTTGTCGTCCAAGCATCATTATGTGAAAGTTTAGAATTTAGAAGTTTAGAATTCGTTAAAAGGTAATCTCTTATTCTTTCGATCGGCTCTTGTCCTCACTTGTCATTAAATCATAATAATAATTCCAAGTAATCTATTGGTTTTCAAAATGCTGCATCTGAGGTGGAATTTAACCTGCCCAACTATGAACTTTTCAGCTCTATTGCAATTCTTCTTTCATTAGATCAATTACGTTAGCTTTGCTTTCATCGCTAAACATTGTGGCCTTATAAGCCTGTCAGAATCAGATCAAATCAGAAATCGTTTCTGTCCTGGAATACTCTTCAACCAGTCTTATGATTTCTTGTTTTTCCATTGTTTAGTGGTTGCTTTAACTACCGTGTATGCCATTCCCAGAAGAGGGCAGTTTTCAGCAATTAACAAGTCTGATTGGGCTAATTTGCCTGCTTGTGCATTCCGTCGATGACCTTAGGGTTCTGCTACCCAGACCAGGGTCATCTTGGTTCGTCTTCTCAGCCTATTAAGCCCATTCATGCAGCCGCACACTAGTTTTGAGTTTGCATATGTTGAGCCTAGCTCTTTCATTACTGTTTGACTGTCTGAATAGATAGTTACCTACTCCTATCTGAAATTTATACATTTTACGAATAACAAAAAACAAAGATAAATGCTGAAATTAAATAAATGTTACCTTCAAATCAATTATCATCAACCAACCTGTTCATAAATTTTGGTACCAGCAAAAAGCCTAGCAAAAAGTAAAAATAAGTTATTACATGTCAAGAAAATGTTAATCAAACGTATATTAATTAATTTTATACACATTATATACAGACATTCGTTATTCTTAATAACATATTTTTTGAGAATGAATCAAGTAATGATCATTTAAATGAAGCTCAGACATTTTGATTCTTGCTCGATGTTGCCATGAAACCAGAATTTAACAAGAAATGTGCAGTTTGCCTAACGGCAAATATTCAGATAGACATATCAACCAACCTATGGTGATCCGTAGAAAATTTAAAGACAAATGCAAGGCGTCTTAAGGAAACGAATGAAAATGCCAAACTTGTTAGATTGTTAAGAGTTGGTGAGAATCCTGATGGTGTATCTCGATTAATTGAAACAGACAAAGTTCCTCAGCGAGCTCTGCATTAAATAGATAAAAACACTATTCCTGCAAAATACAACTTCAAGAACTCAATGAAGAGGATCCCGACCGAATGTAGTTTTGCGATATAATGCAAAATTTATGCAATTATAATCCCTGATTCATTCGCCAAATTCTCTTTTCAGACGAGAAGCTCATTTTACCTAAATTAATCACTAAATCGACAAAATTGTAGACGTTGTATTAAAGAGAATGCTCACTGAATTACTAAAGCGCATGTCCAGTACCTTTGTAAAGTTAATATTCTTGTGTGGTCAGAGGTACTTGACCATGCAATCGTAGGCCTCTCTTCTTTGATGAAACTCACGGGGCGCCGCTATACAGATTTTTTGAGCGATGGACTTTCATTTACTTTTGTTACATAACCCCCTTGATTTTTCTTTCTAGCCTCATTTGCAATGTATAATGTAGTGAATGGCACTTTATTGCAATCAAACCATTTAACATTACTTTTATCTCAAAACCGGATCTGGGCGAAACTTAAGATTGACGAGAAAATGTTTATTTTTATAAGTAAAATTGACTCGTCTAAGCATTTCTTCGAAAAACAAATTACTTCAAATTTAATTAGTTTATTCCATAATTTTCCGCCCAGCGCTTAATAAATTCATTATATAATTTTCTTTTTTGAACATCAAACGGCTTTGGTGTAGAATTACGAATTCGAATGAATACAAACGAAATGAAGATGAACAATTAACACGATCTGCAATCTATCTATTCGAAGATATTAAAACAATTTACACTTACTTCTAAACTGTGATTTGCGCATTAAATTACTTGTTTGTGTCACCTTCTACATTAATTAAGTCATCTAAGTAGATGCTTGGAAGCCCGCTTGTTAAAATTGGTACGCGCATTTCGCGCTTGGCATCGATTCCTATCGATGCGAGCCATTTGTGAAATGAGATAATTTCTACGCGTCATGAGTTAACAAGCAAAAAAGATTCTCACGAGCGCCATACAAAGGCCACATATAATATATGAATTCAATTGTAACAACGTTTAATTACCGAACGCTAGGCTGCCTTTGATTCTGATACTTTTACAGTTATAGCTTAGCATATCCATCTACGTATATATTGGCCATGCGTTAATAATGGATATGCGCAGTCCTAGTAGATGAATTCGAACGATAATGATGATGCAATCAATACAAATGATGTTAGCCGTCCCTAGTAATACGCTATACGATGGAATTTTGTTGTGTTTTCGTTTAGAATCATGGTCCAGTTCTGTTCAATCAAGACTGAAGCTCGATGATTATACGGATGAGAGTATCTTTTCTGATAAAAGGCTTTGTAGGACTTATTAACACCTGTACGCATAACCAGCGTAACTGTTATGTCATAATCAGCAGCTGTTTTATGTTTCGCATTTGTTACACGAACTGAAAATACAAAATATATAAGAACCAGCAGCAAAATTTAAATCAGACTTAGCTTAAAATTAACCCGCTATTTGGAAAAGTACCAAATATAATGGATGTGATTGAAAGTAATCAAGTTTATGTACTCGAGGAAACATGAAATGAGAATAATATCGATTAGTGGCTCGATTTCATTTTTTAGGACAGCGAAAGGAGTGCGGAGATCTAAGAGAAGTTGGGTGCAGTTTATATGGTCCATTTGTCTTCGAGGACCCATCAAATACTAGTTTAATAATTTTTACAAGGTATAACAGCTGCCACTGATGAAAAATGCTCAGCTCATCCCATTGAAGTGACTATAGACTATATAACCAGTCAGATTCATGATATGGTGTTAGCAGATCACCGTGTGAAGGGTATAATGCTTGCTAATGCGAGGAACTGAATATTTTGAAAACTATGGACGAGATATGTACCGCAATCGTTGGCGATAGATCAAAACCTGGATCGCGTGATGACTTCAAAGCTACGTTTAGACGTATTTAAGCGCAATATGAGTGAGTTTATGCGACTTAATGTGTATACCATTATACGTCAGGAATTAAGGATCAGGCGCCAAAATGGCTATTTTCTAGCAAACAAGAACCAAAGAAGAAAATGCTTTGAAGACATCAGTCGAAAAAGTTATGGTGACGATTGTTGATGAGAATCGAAAGACATAATGCGAATTGATTATTTGGAAAAGGAAAGAACAATCACAGCACAGTGCTATGCCTAAAGATTTATTGGACTGATTCGACGGTGAACTAAAGAGAAAAAGACTCTACCTAGTCGAAAAAGCTCACTACGATCATGAATACTTCTCCCGCTCATCGACAATTGTGACAGTAAACTAGGCCAGTTACAATACAAATTGCTGCCCTATATGTGACTTCTTTCTTCTTGTGAACCTGAAAAAAGTAGTATGGTGAGACGCAGTTTACGGCAAATGACGAGCTGATTGCCAAATTGAAGACTTAATCGAGAGTTCGACAAATCTTATTTGAAAGGCTTAAAAAGTTAGAAGATCACTGGATTATGTGTATACAGCTACAAGAAAATTATTCTCAGAAATAAGTTGCAAAAGTTATCTTCTGCGAGGTAAAACTATGGATATAAAATAAATGCACAACTATAACTAAAAAGCTATTAACACAAGGTCACTATAAGTATTAATAATCATTACTTTTCTCAATTTCGCTTACAGTTTTCATTGTACTTCGTATTCAAAAGAAAAATAAAGTGACTTAATTTAATAATATATTCGCTTTCATGTTTACCAATTTGTTATTTGTACCTGGATGTCAAAAAATTAAGTTCATGCATTGAATTGCATGAACTTAATTGGGGCATAATTAATGACACCGATACATTGACGTTAATGATATTCTGATTAAATTCATATTATAATGAATATATGGCAGATAAATTACTTACTGACTAATGGCCTCAAATCCGTTTATTTGAAGTAAATTTTCTATTAACCAATTAAAATCTCTATTGATAGAACAGTAAATTATTAATTTAATCGCTTTGATGTAGTAGGGTATATCGAAATTATGTACACATAACTATATGTATTTGTTCTATACAATTACATCAAGGTATATGTTATTTAATTATGTCTTACGAGCCATATACCAGGAATACCTTCCAACTTACAGAATTACCAAATTGTTATTGAAGCAGAATAGATTCCGTTGTTTTTTCAGGATATTTTAAATGAAAGTTACCTAGAATGTATTTGTACTGTATTGCGCTTCAAAGAACTTATATTGAAGGTTTTGATTGGACGATTTGAATCATATTTGGCCGTTCTTTTATACATTCTTTCATAATCAAAGATATAAAAAGGTGAGAGTATAGAGTTAAACTTAAATTTAGAATTCTGTATGCTATTTTGCTAGAAGTTCTCTAAATGGACGAACAATATAGTGAAAAGAATATCACTTATTCTAGAAATCCTTTTTTAGACTATAAAATTTCTAAAGTTTACTTGCCCTTATTTTTCTTCAATAATTTAAGTTGGTTATTTTGTAAGAAATATGAGAGTAAACAAAACTAAGACGCAAGTATGTAATGGTAATAGGGAAAGAGAACACGAATCAAAATCTTGAAGTAAGAGAAGAGAAATTGCGACAGGTTAACAAATTCAAATATTTCGAGGTGCTAATGCAGAAAGAAAGTAAGATAGACGAAAGAATAGCAAATGCCACACTCTTATACCATAGCTTAAGCAGAAACTTTATTCGAATAAAGGAAGGAAGCCATTAAACAAAACTAACAGTATGGAAGGCTATCTTTAGATCAATTTTTACATACGGAAACTAGTGCTGGATTCTAGCAAACAGTATGAAAAGTAAACTGCAAGCCATCGATATGAAATATGTCAGAGGTGCTAGGGGCGTAACTAGAAGAGACAGATTTAGAAACGACATTGTGAGAAAAGAATTAGGATATTCTTACCATATTAGAAAGGCAGCAGCTAAAGTGGCTCGAACATCTAAACAGAATGAGTGACGGGAAACAAAGCGAGGTAGGACAGCACGAAGACCGCGAAAAGTATAGAATGAGGAAATGGGAATAGTTTTGAAGAGGAGAAACAAGGAAGAGTGGACAAAATCTGTGTATGATATGTAAATGTTGAGCCGGAGATGCCCTCTATGCGTTTACAGCAGGTGATTGTGAAGAAATTGCTAATCTTGTATGTATTCTGTTTAAATATTTCTACAAACAACTTCTGATCTTGACCTTCTCATGATATTTGATATTGTCCTGTTTGATGTTTTTTCTAGATTTTGTTGAAAATTTCAGATTCTCGGGAGTTCAATAAAAGGAAACGTCCTTTGTTGATGTTTACGTTTTGCTTTCATAGAGTCTTTATACTCTGAATATTGATATGATGTGCACCGTCACAAAGGTTTGTTTTTTTTTTTTTCTATATTTATTAACTTTGATTAAGAAACGTGTATTTTATAAAAAGAGATTTTTATAGACTAAAAATAGGGAAACTGTTATTAACTGATATCTTCCGTGTCGCTTCCACTGGACCAGCGAACATTATTTATTTAGTTGTACTACGACTACAAGCGAATACCACCGCATTTTTATATAATGCATGTTGCAATATAATTTGTATATAAGAAATCGTCGTACGTCTTACGTCATACTTACGTCGTATATACAGTATGTTTCAAAAAGTTTTATACAAATGGAGAAAAAGTTTATCTTACTGTTCACAAAAAAAAACATTCTTGATGAAGAGCTCTGCATGACTTGTATATATATATATAATCAAGTACAAAATTTTTAGAACAATGGCTGGAATACAGTTTAAAATCAAATTGATAATTTGGTGTGTAAAATAAGTACAAACTTGTGTACATAAGATATAATTACATCGCAAGATTCCGTTCAGATGTGTAATAAATAAATTTAAGAGTTCTGGAAGTGTTGAAAATAAATTTAAAAAGAAACATTGGCCAAGAAATGAAGATATTGAAACTTGTGTGATCCAATCGGCCGAGGAAATTTCAAAATATCCACTTGGAAGAACATCCAATTTATGGAATATATGTAAAGCTACAGTTGCAGACATTTTAAAGGCCAATAAATTCAAACCATACAAACTCCAATTTCCCTATACTTTAACAGAGGCAAATGTTGAACGAAAGTTCGAATGTTGTGCTCGTATCTAAGGAGAATTGGAAGATAACAGATTTATTACACGATTCTTTTACTTTGTTAATCTCAATTTCCATGTCTAAATCAGAGATCAATATTCATTTAAAAGTAATGTATGGTGTGATATTTATAAAGACACAATTGTTAGATCATTCTTTTTTAAAAATAACGTGAATGGAGAAAGATACCTACAATTTTTAAATAATCCGTTGTCGGACTTTATTGATAAACTACCACTAAATAAATGAGGGAAATTATGGCACCAACAGGATGATGCCTGTATTCCAGCAAATGTTTTAAAAATGTTGTAGCTGATTACGAATCTACGATTCATGCAGAGCTTTTTATCAAGAGTGTTTCTTTTTTTTGTGAAATGTAAGATAAACAGTTTCTCCATTTGTATAAAACTTTTTGGAACACACTGTATAATGTTGAAGTTACATTTCCATAAGAAATTACAAAAACTCAATATTTGACATTATTGAAGTAGCAGTGATATAGTTCTAAAAATTTAAAGGAAAAGACGTTGATATCTTAAAATGTAAGTGTTTTTTTAAGAAACCGTCACCATATATCTTATAAAAGATTAGGAACTGCCTGCTTCTGTAAATTTTGTGACAAAACAAGTTCCTTTCCCGCGGGATCAAAGCCTGTCTTCCAGTGATAACTTTGATATCTGATTTTATCCATGTTAGCATCAAGGAGATGAATACAAAATGCGATTTATTGAGAGAAACCGCGTAACAGTTACACTTAAATATAAAACCTTGCTAGTATTAGGAAACTAATAAGTCTGTCCTATCTGAAGCCCAACAACAATGTCACAATTATCAGCAGCGGAATTGACTGCAAGGAGAAAAGTGTATAGCTTTTCAGTATCGCCATTTAGCCGGCAACATTAAAAAAGAATGTGTTCCTACTCTTCAATACCACTCGTGCACTCAAACGACCCAACTATGTATATTTGCGTAAATGGGACGGGTACCTTCCATGACCAAAGTTTAGTCTTGCGATTGTTACGTCGTAGATTACTATCATCACGAGGTAGAGAGGCGAATGAGTCATGTGCGCAGGGTAACGTTCCTAATATCCTACTTTAACACTATCAAGATCTGTTTTGTTAGCTTATTTAACTCAAAATCAGCATCATAATTATATAGACCTCACCCTCTACGCAACCCTGCTTAGGCGACCTTTATACAAGAAATCAATTTGAATAAACCTTGTTGTACTAATTATCCACATGATTATAATGACTGGGTGCATGCGTAGAGGGTTTTTCCGATGTTGCAAACGCTGTAGAAGCTGTCCGAATCTGACTACATCCCTAACCAATCTACAAGCAAGGTCGTTTGTGGAATTGTTGTAAAATTCAAGACCTCCACAGTTGGTGAAAACGGCCCAACTTTTTCTGTACTTGTGTCCCGTTACTGCAAGCATAATGAGCAGAACTGCATTGCTCCGTATCAACATAAATAAATTCTCGTTCCATCTGTGCAAATAATTAATGCTTCTAATAAAAGTGCTGGTTGCAATTTAGTTGTCCAATGTAATTAAGAAAAACGAAATTGTAAGGCCGGTAGTACGAATAGAGCTAGATAGAATGTATACACAATTCAAGCGTGGTAGTAAATCGGAACGATAATATCAAAATTAGCGACTCTTTTTTTTCCAGTATGTATTAATTAGGTATTCCAATCAAAATGCATTTATTTTCTTCAAATTTTTTTTTCAAAAACATCCCCTTTGATCGTAACTTGATAACTTGATAACATACATTGTGATTAAGTATTTCACGCAAAAAAGAAATATATTTTAGTAAGTACATATAAATATAATATAATACGCATAAAAATAATAACAATTAGTAACAATAATAATAATAGTATCAACAATAACAGTAATAACTAGAGCTCCCCAAAGTGCGTGGCAAGTCAGAAGGCGTACCGCCGGGCGTGGCCGGGGGAATATGTAATGTAATATATAAGCAAATAACTCGCATCGCATTTCGGTAGTTTATTACCGTATGCGATCGGGTTGTGACGGTATGGCGGACGCGCGTAGTAAGAAACGCCCACAGGCCGACAAAGTGAAAATGTTCTGTGGAGAATTTCCTGACTTAATATATAATGGAAGTAAGATTATATGTAAAATTTGTAATATACCTCTGATGTGCAATGATAAATATGGCTGTAGAAGACATGTAAATAGTCAGCAACACAAAAATAAAAAACTGGGTGTATCACCGACTGAGGCAACTCAATTTATAATTGATTTATTTTATATGCTGACTGCGTGTAATTTACCGTTTTCCTTACTCAGGAAGAAACCATTCCGTGAATTTTGGAATAAATATAATCCAGACTTTGAGTTACCGTCGGAAACAAGCTTAAGGAGATGTGTGCCAAGTGTACGTACCGAAATTGAAAACGGGATGTGCATTAACACCCACTATATTGGATACGGCTAATTACAAAAGCAAGCGTTTTAAAATTCTTTATTTCTTTTGTTTTTATGTACTTTACTTATGTTCCTTATCGACGCCTATGGTGCGCCACGCAGTTGGGGAGCTCTAGTAATAACTAATAACACCGCTATTTATTTTCCATATCACGATCTATATCATAATATCATGAGTAGATCTAGTAACCAAAGGGAGGAGTTGTAAACGGGAGACTTCGGGTAACTTAAGGTACTGTTGTATTCCCTTCAAGAATAATAAGTAGAGCTCCCCAACTGCATGGCGCACCATAGGCGTCGATAAGGAACATAAGTAAGGTACATAAAAACAAAAGAAATAAAGAATTTTAAAACGCTTACTTTTGTAATTAGCCGTATCCAATATAGTGGGTGTTAATGCACAAGGAAAATAGTATTAGTCAGCACACGAGGAGGTAGGCACATTAAAACTGTTACCGTAAGCGCAATCCGATTTCTCAAACATCTGAAGCATTAGGAATGTTTCCACAGTCGTTTCTTTCAAGGATGTTCGTCGTTCTGAAAAAATGTTTTTATATCTTGAAAATGAACGCTCGACGTCTAATGATGTAATACACGCGTAATTAAAATAATCTTTGAATTTAGTCACCGGATCAGTAGAGTTACCTTCCCAAACTTGTCTTAACCTGCTAAAATTTGTATCTTTCTTCATAACACTTTCAAAATTTCTTGTAACGATATCATTTTTTTTGTTATTTATACAGTGTAGGAGTGTATTAACGTCATCTAATATTTGTACTGACTCCGTCAGGGACAGTGCACTATTTTGTAATTTATGTATTGCCTCAAGTACTTCTCTATAATTGTTGTAAACTGTTTGTAAATCTGCTTCAACGGAAATATCTTGGAATTTATTCTGGCTTTCCTTAATAGCCACAGATTCGTTGGGATTGAATTGTAAGACGACTGATTTTATTTGCCGGAAGTATTTAAAATAATAAAACGCTGCCTTCAGCCATGTCCCCCAACGCGTAAGAATCGGCTCTGGTGGTTCGGGAATACCGGGACACTGTTTATGAAATTCACTGGTACGTTTGGGAGATTTGAGAAACACTCGTTTCGTATTTGTTATTAATGCATTTACCTCAGGGAAATTTGCACGAATAGTTTCAGCCGCAATATGCAGAGCATGAAGTTTACAAGTAATATGTAACATCATCCCATAATGTTCTTGAAGAGAACGACCTACTATACTTGAGTAGTGGCAACTTCAAATGTTTGTAAAGTATCAACGACTACGCTCTCGATAGCGTCGGCAGTACACGATTTTAGTCTTTTACTAGCTAATAAAATTGCCTTTGTAGGTTGGCGAGGTTCCAGTATACGTACAATCACATTCAAAATAGAATGTTTTTTACGGTCTGTCGTTTCGTCAATACATAACCACAGTAGTTTATTTTTTATTGCAGATCTGATCCTGTTTTCAATTTCGGTACGTACACTTGGCACACATCTCCTTAAGCTTGTTTCCGACGGTAACTCAAAGTCTGGATTATATTTATTCCAAAATTCACGGAATGGTTTCTTCCTGAGTAAGGAAAACGGTAAATTACACGCAGTCAGAATATAAAATAAATCAATTATAAATTGAGTTGCCTATGGCGGTGATACACCCAGTTTTTTATTTTTGTGTTGCTGACTATTTACATGTCTTCTACAGCCATATTTATCATTGCACATCAGAGGTATATTACAAATTGTACATATAATCTTACTTCCATTATATATTAAGTCAGGAAATTCTCCACAGAACTTTTTCACTTTGTCGGCCTGTGGGCGTTTCTTACTACGCGCGTCCGCCATACCGTCACAACCCGATCGCATACGGTAATAAACTACCGAAATGCGATGCGAGTTATTTGCTTATATATTACATTACATATCCCCCCGGACACGCCCGGCGGTACGCCTTCTGACTTGCCACGCACTTTGGGGAGCTCTAATAATAAGGTAAATAACATAATGCAAGTCGAAATATTTGAAGCTATTAGCCAAATGATCTAAATTAAGCACGCCAGTAAAGTAATAGCTTGCTTGCTGTATCGGCATTTTAATCTACTTGGGTACGTATATTCGAACCTTAAAATTATCACACCGAATAGTTCATTTACCTATCGCATATATTGTATTATACATTGCGTTGTGAAACGAAAGTGTCTGTAGTAATTCGAACAAATGTTGAAATATTACCTACAGTAATCCATGTAAGTGCATCGTCCATATAAAAGCTATTGATGCGTGACACTTTATGATTCACTTATCTTCAGTCGCAGCAGAGCGCTAAACAATTTGGCAATAAAATAGCTACGAAAGTATACATTTTATGGCAAGCAGCGACAATTGCACTAAAGGTGACTCATAGAGGTTCCATTTGAGATACATACATATTTAGTCGAGTAGCCACATTAATTTACAAGCTAGTTTAGAAATATGAACCTGTACTTGTGTTTGCCATTACCATTATTCTCTTGTAATTAGTCTCATAATGCTGCAGGATTAGGTCAACGGCATGATGTAACATGTCTTATGAATAATACAGGGGAACACACATGATGTAGATATTGATTTGTTTATACTGTTGTCAGTTAATTGCGCAATCTAAGCGCAATTATACAGTATACAGAAAAATGTTTATTGAGTGCATTTGTATGTTTCTTTGTTGTTAGGATAACAGTAGCCACGAGTGATGGCGAGGAGAAGAGATGCGCTGTAAATGATTTTAAAATTTGTCCTATCACAACGTACAGAAAGATCCCGTTCCAACAAGTACTACTAAGAAAACTGAAACGAGAGATTAACGCAAAAAATATTCCCTGAAATATTGCAATGTTTAAGCCGCGGCTGCATCAAATAATTAAACTTAATAAAGATCGATATGTAAGTTACAAGTTTGATGACGACGATTTTAGTCCGGAAGAGATTTAAATTTATTTTCTTTACTTAACGGTTATATGTTCATAATCATTTTCTTTTCATATATTGATGTTTTAGTGTTTAAGTCTAACAAACCGATTAAATAATTCCTTCTTTGTTATCATAATCTTTAACATTTTTTAAACACAAATTATTAACTCATGTTTTGTTGAGTCTCGACCAGTACCAGTAGCAACACGACTAATAAAGACGAATCTGTCTAGTCTCTGCTAACTTCATGAAGCGAACGGAAGATACTACGCCAACTTGTTTATAGCAATGTAACTTGCTTGCTACACTTACAATGTATAATTCGTTTATGATGCCAACTGCAGTTAAAATATGTGGTCGGGAAGGGTACAAATACCGTGAGTATGGTTCACAAAAACCGAGAAGTGTGGAGCTCAAAAGGCAATAGGGTGGCAAGCTTGGATGCCGACAAACACGTAATAACATAATATATACCTAATCAAAATAATTGTAAAAAAAAGGAGAGGAAGTGCCAATTCATAACCTTTCAATTCACCCAGTATTAAATGAAAAGCCACTTAGTACTTGTCTAACAGGCTTTTTGGTGGAGTCGCTTGAGCTTAACTGACCCTACATATATATATATAGTTAGCAAAGTTGGTCTGGATAAGAAAAAATAAATGAAAATTAATAACATTTTAAGTAATTGAAGGTTTCAAAAAAATTTTCAGTAAAAAAAATCAAATATTAAACTAATCTGAGTCATAAGCAGTAGAAAACAACGTAACAGTTGGTACAAGCTTACTTAGCTGTTACTATGAAGTCCAACAAACAAATTGCAACGATTCGTAGCTCCTAGTTCAGCCATCGTTATATCGTTCAGCTCTCCATTACTGTTCGAGGTCTGCGATTCTTTTCTTACTTAGCTCTCAGTGACTCAAATGACCCAATAGTCACGATGTTCAATCAAAGAAAAATACCAGCTGTGTAGTGTTCCAAGCAGAAATTACACAAAGTAGATCAAATTGCAAAAATCAACGACAGTAAAAGAAACACCACTTAAAAGAAGAAAAGAAGGAACCAAGGATACACGAAGGAGTATGAGCTTAAAGTCGAATCGATCGACGTGCATGAAATGGAGGAGTATGTCGATTCCCATAAGTAATTAGGAGACAATAGAACCTCGTATTCCTCAATAAGCGTTAACAGATCAAATGATTCCAATCACAACGACGAAAATTACTAGCCCCAAAAATTGCTATAAACTACTAAACACGAACCAGAGTTGACAATTGAATGAATTGATGCGTAATTAGAACAAGAGAGAAAATATGGACCGGAAGTCAAAAAAAGGCAGTGAGAAGATAGATTTGATTCAGTTTTGATAATTACAATGAATAAAACGATCTTCATGCATTTAGCTAATTGAAAAACAAATGACAAGAGAAATAGCAATCCAGACAAAAACAAATGACAATGACAAATGACAAATTGACTCAGGGTCTGTAGAGGGATTAGTAATTTCGCTCAAAATGCTTTAGTTCTACATAATGGCAAACTGACAACTTAACCATGTTAATGAGTATTTCATTAATATGTAAATCTATGGGAGAATAAGCGCCACGCCGTGTGGTTTTGTCATGCATCGCTTCGTATAGAATTATGTATATAAACTATTTCGTTGGACTTTAACTTCTGCGAATGGGTTTATTATTATAATACGAGGGGAACTCGATGAGTATCTGGCATTGGCAAGAAAAGATGTTATTAACATATTCGGTAATACGAAACAAGGAAAAAAGTCTCTGGGGGCTAAACTTAGCGGGTACGTACCCTAACTCATAGAATTTTGCCTTGGCGATGACGCAAGTGTATAGGTATGCGTTGTTTTGATAAAATAAAATTCTTTTCTTCGTCAAATGCGGACGGTTTATATTCAGAACGCTGTTGAAACGACCCTGTAATTTAGCGCTGTTCACACAGCTATTTTTACACAGTTATTTTGCTTGCCGATGGAGTAGTTTTGACCTTCTTTGGCGCTGTTGGTTACAGGGAACCCACCATTTAGACTGGTCTTTGATCTTTGCGCCTAAAATCATTCGGATTGCGCTTTAATAAACATTCTTTTGAAACTGGAAGAAGAGCTTTCTTACATTGAAACGAATTGTTAAAATACGCCCGATCAATTGAGATAATAATAATATTTTTGTTTGTTTATCTAACAGGCTAAAACCTATTAATAGGATAAATATCAAAAATATTAATGATGAAATGATCAGTCTTACCAATCTTATGCACCTTTAATCCTCGATTATTCATTACCATACCCTGGATTCTTTCACGTCTGGTTTGGACGACCTTTCGAGACGTTCTTCATCAATAATCGTCATATGGCCGCGATTAAGTTCAACTGATGTGATTAAATAATCACTGATCTCCATCCTATGTTTTCCATTGTGCGTAAATCGCAAAAGTTGTTTACTGTAAATGGCTCTCATTCACAAGTTAAGTGAACCATTTGAGAATTTGACAAAGGTTTCTTTTTCGAAAAATAGAGTTATTAGAGCGTCTCCTCTTACCGAGTCCAAGTAGTTATCGAACGCCCTTCGTACAATTAAGTGCATTTTGTATATATTTTTGATTCCTGTTCTAATGTGAGTCGTTATTTTCAGGATTTCGAGAATATTTGGTTGTATTGCCCAAAATCGTCCTATCGCATTACACGCACTTTTGCAGCGAGCAACAATAATAATCCATATAATGTAAAATATATACATAGATATGAATACAATGAAATAAGGCCTCGTCCACATTTACAAGAAGTTAGCATCCTGACGTTGAAAGCAAATGGTGAACTTGCTGTAGTTATACATTGAGAAACATTTATTACTAAACCTGCAGAACGCAGAAATTAGCAGAAACTAGAGAGACTCGTATTATGTCGACTTTCGGTGAAACAGAAACCCATTCTCTCATTACACCAATGAATACGAGTCTATCTGGTCACTGCTAATTTCGTGAAGCGGAACTCGTTTCTGCAGATTTACTTGTCTTTTAAGATATCTTGTAACCAATAGTTTTAGTCTGGTGGTGTTTTATTACCAAAAGTTGAGCGAGCCAATTTGAGGTATTGTTGTTATGCTGCATCTAATTTCAATTTTTTTAACGACATTTTAAACATTCCCTGAAAACAAAGTGTCAATTTTTACACTGTTACTGCTTCAACAATAAAAAATGCCAAACTTTACGAAAATAGTTATGTGAAATTTTAAAAGCGCCATGTACTTGTCGTTTGTAAAAACTTGGGAAACTACTCTAATATTAATGTTTTTCAAACATTTATCAACATGTAATGCTACTGCCTACAACTATTAGTGTATGTCCAATTTTTTTCATAACACGCATTAATGAATATTACGCTTATTTGGATAGATATTTGGAAGTTGTATTCTATTCGGAGTTAATGTACTTCTTCAAATTTAATGTAAATCTGTGACATTGTTTGGCTTATAAATATACAACGTTTCTGTTTAATTCCGTGCATTACAAATAAAAGTGTTAAATAACTGCTAAATTGAGCTTAGGTTATGGAAAAACGCGTCGTTGCTGTCAATTGTCAAATCCTTGCACCAATTTCACACTAAAATCCTTAGCTTTGCCATTAACTAATGCATATTGTTTCTGTTTTATTTTTTTCTGTAACCCAGGCAGATTTACATAAATTCAAATCTAATATCTGCTTCGCTGGTTTTTCTTAAAAGCTCTAATCCTCAATGTGCGATAACCTCTAACACAAAGAAAGACAGCTATTACTTCATTATTTATTGACAACCTCATATAAACTTATTATTTTTTTGCGTTAATTCCGCTACGGTACTAGCAACTTATTTTTATTTAAGTCAATGCCTTGAATGTAATCACATTTACCTATCTATTACATCACTTACAATCACATTAATTATTTTAAAGTAGGTATACATTTTGTGAAACCGTCTGGATTGTACATTCCAGTACAAGAGCTAATGAATAAGTAAATATGTACGTTGCATTCACCCGTAGATATCACCTTAATCGAGTAATCTACTTTGTATTTGCATGTATAGCTTATCAAACCAAGAGATCCAGTTTTTCATAAACATTAAAGCTGTCTTTAAATGCACACAAAAACTGTCGACCATCATCACATGCTTCTCAACTTATCAAGTACTAACGCATATGTATGTACGTATATCTATGGTCTCTATTAACGTAAATTGTGTCCATCAATTTATCTTGGTACTTAATTCTCGAATTTTAATTGCGCCGTTATCTTAATTTAAATATGAAAATTAAGAATATCGTACATTAGGGGATTAAAGGGAATTATTTATGACGGGCTAGCGCGAAGACCTCCGACTTCAGGAATATTATTTTTATTAATTAGAGTTCTCAAACTTTTATTTAGTAGTACACTCAGAGACTTCACGGTATTTCAAAAGATTGAATATTCAGGCGTCTGATAAACGTTACTATCGAATACAGTTATGTTGCTAGAAAAAAAGATGTACTCTAAGACAAAGAAGTGTCTTCTTGGAGTTCTTCCGTAGATGTCTTTCGGTTCGAAGAGTTGCTTTAATAATGAAGAAAATTACTACGACTAGAATTCTCATTAATAAATCTTACATTAAATTTCTTTAGAAAAAGTTGTACCTACTAGCCGTTATATTCAAATAAATAACGCCGCGATTTTGTGGCATACTTGTAGGTGTTAGTGTTGAATAAGTCTTGGTTTTGACCTAAGATTTTAACAATACAACAGTTAAAATTACTTTTTAATGAACCACTTAGCGAAATACGTTTTCTCTCAAAGACTACTCGAACTGACAAAGTGGAGGCTGTCTATTCGCTTCTTTGTTGCCAATAGTATTTCTTCAATATTAATTATTACTAATTTAATCTATAATCTTCCAATTTAATTTACAATTTGTCAAGGAGGCACGTTCCCCGTCATTCGGGCTAATTACGAAGTGATTCAATTTGAGAACTTCGTTCTACATCAAGTTACGGAAATATCGATTTTCTATTTTCTATATATATTCTAGAAAGAAATTGCATTAACAACGAACGTTGGAACGGGGAGACGATGAATATTTTTGTCAAAACTATCGTTGGTTGTTGGTTTCATACGTTCATGTTGTAACAATGCAACATTGATTGAACAATGGAAATTGATTGCAGAAAAATTATTTAAAGTAACATAAAACATTCTATGCACTTTCACTGAAATTCGTTACCGTTGAGTTTTACTTTGAGTAAAATTTGCTCTCGTGTTAGCTACCAAATAGAAACTCTGGTTGTTATACAATCAATATACCTTCCAGAAATTATATCTAGAGATATTTGACTTTAATTACAGTTACAAATTATTGTCCGTAATTTGCTGGAATATGTATATATATTCTTGTATGTATGTATGTGTAACTCGGGGGGTGGCATTTGGTCCCGAGAGAATTCCTGTTTCTGCGAAACACTGCTGTTTTCACTCAACAATTTTTTTGCATTTGCAATGATTTGCGGCGATATCAATTTACTTTATAAAAGCAAAGTGCACAACATAGAAATAATTTCTGGTTACACAAAACAAGATCTGAAGCGGCAATGTAGTACTATTCAACAATAATAAAATTAGATTCTGTTTCCTGCGTTTCACCTGATGATATCATGTTTTCATCAACTACTAGCGCTCTTGCTGAGAAGCAAAGAATTTTTGCAATTCTTACGACACAGAACAGATAAATTATTACATGAGGACTGCTCAATAGAAACACGTTCAAGCGCCAGAGTGGAGATGATATTCAATAAATTTAATTCTAGTTTGGATGTATATATCAAGAAGTTAAGAAAGCTAGATATTTATTTTTATAATAGATGTTTACTTTTTTTAATTTGCATATTTTTCTTTAAAATCTACATGAATACTTGAAGTATCTGCAAATCTTTAGAGGAAATGTTTTGCGTTCAACTAATCTTTTTATGAAGATACGTCGTGCCGTTATTGGTATTCCGTTTCCAGTTAATATTACTTGCGCATTAATCACACACACACACACGCCGACATCAATAACTTTAATTAAATAATTAAAGTTATTGGTGTTGGGACCACATTTCGACTTATTGCAGTAAGTTTTAAGTTTGAAGCTTTACTTTTTCTTTTAGTTTCCACGTAGCTGAGGTTACGATTGACCAATTGCCCAATTGCCCGTAAAAAAAAAAAACAGCTATCAGCAGTAGTATTTTGTTCTAGGTCGTAGACGTTTGGCAGGTTCAAATAGCTTACTATGTGCACAAAAAGAAAATATTTCTAGATGAGCTCCTGCACATCGTTGTGTCCAATCGACCCAATTCCACCAAATCAATTGAATAATTTTTCTTATAATTTTTAGTAATTATCTCCGTAATTATCCTTTAATTTTCAATATATTCATTGGTGTATTCGCCATTATTTTCACGATAGAATTGTATACGAAACACTCCCAAACCGTTTTCGAAGTTTTTGCAAATTTTGTATCCAAGGAACACTGAATTTGCAGCTGAAGATATTTAAACGGTGTGGCCTGATTTTATGGTTTCCTTCTATTTCCAAAACGTCATATTTTTTCTTTCTTTTGTGCATCCAAATCAACTTTATTAGGCTTATTCTGTATCTGAATTACTCTGTCTTTCTTCTATTTGGATTGTCTTTTCAGCGCTTATCGTCTTGAAGCTACTTTCTAACTTCCTAGGCATCATTGTGACTTTTAAAATTATAAATTTGTTTATTTAGTAATTTTTCTGAAAACGGATCAGAACAGAAATTGGCTCATTTTTGAAGCATATATTTTGGCACGAATACATAGAATACATTTATACATTTTTAAATACATTACATTATAAAGACTACATTTTCATACAAAATGATATTTGCATCGCTTATTTTTTTACTAGTATTAAAAATTTTCGAGGAAAAGGAATGAATCTTAGAGATATATAAAATTAAAATTTTCAGTTTTACGTCAATATCAAAAGCTAGACTGTACCTAAATTTTAATCCTAAAAGTTGATCAGATTTAACTGGTGATTTTACGAACGAATATTTCATATTAATATAACCTTTTTCAGCTTACAGATACAGGCTTAAGGAAGCCTGTATCTCGCAAATACCACGCGCGCTCACTGATTAAAAGGAATCTCTACTACTAATCTCTACTAAATTCTCTAGATGTAACATACTCACAAATCCTTACGAAACTATCCCCTAACAATAGCTGCATTTGCAACATAAGCATAAAGATATTATAGTATGTATGCCTTAAAACTTTTGGACCATATGTCCCCTCACTTGAATTACGCTACACGCTATATATGTATAGTAAAATGAGTCGCTAACATACATGGGCAATCTTTCAAAATTTACTGGCTACAAAACTATAAAGGAGTTACTTTTCTCTGTCTTTTACCCCTTTGTTATTACTGATTTGCTTTATTTGTAGCTACTATGGAATAGTTTCCTTTTAAATCATGTTACTTCTAGGAAGTCGTTAAGTGGTACTACGTTACTAACAGCATTGCAAATGACTGGGTATTAGAATAACTATCGTAATAATAGGTTGAATTGAATCTTTACACATACAAAGACGAATCATTTTGATAAAGTTCCAGGTTAGCTTTCGAAAGATTGTTCTTGCTTTGCAATTTATTTTTATCATTAAAAAATTTACATCTTTGTTATTGTAATTGATCTTAGACATTCAATATGTTAAATGTTTATAAACGAAAAACTGTAATCCGTTAATTATTTCATAATGAGAGGATCTGTACGAACTTGAAATTTGTCATATTTTTGAATTGAGAATAATTTCTTTACTTTTGGAAGTAATCAAGGTTAAAAGTTTATAGGTACCACAAATGTAAAATAAACTGTATTACGTAATATCCAAAATCAGCAGTGATATCTGGAAATGGATTGATTGGAGGGAAACTGGAAAGAGAGGAAAGCATGGCTACACATAGACTGCGACATTATTTGCTATATTTATGGAACTGGCGCTTATTATCCCTTCCCACGATAGTAAACCTATTTGTTAGATAAGACAAGGAAATGTATTTATTAAGTCAGAGATTAAAACATAATTAATAAGGATGCGCTGACTACGTTACTTTATTTACCAATTTTATTATGTAGTTACTATTATCTAGCTTATTCTTTAAATTTTTAAGGTACCTCTCTTAAAAAACTAATAAAGGCAAATACAAATAGTATCAAGATCAGTCCCTGCGCTTTAACTCGAAAAGGATTCCGATCGTTCCTTTTAGAAGGAATAGGAAAATCTGTCTAAAAACACTATTCATCGGATGGCTCGAGAATAAGAGGTGTTGGAATAGGTATAGACATTAGTGAGCCTAATTACCATCCTAAAGTGCCTACAGGATTCCTCATCAACATATATATCATATATGCTTTGAACTTGTGCGTCATACAGAGTAATACGAGGCGCAACCATAACTATGTTCAGTGACAGGCAACCAGTTCTAAATGCTATGAAGGCCCGCACATACGACTGGTTTGATTCAAGAATGTATACACAATTTAAGGCAATTAGGTCACAAAAACCATATTACTTTTATCTAATCTCGATCTCGATCGAATCTAAGGTAATGGAAAGGTAAACAAGCTGGCTAGAGAAGCAGTGAATATGCTTCTAACTAATTCTGCAATCTATAAAAGAGGCACATCAAACGGGTGATTGAAACATGGGAGGGTCTCGTATTGGGAAAATGTCCCAAAACAAAAGCGTAATATCTAGCGCGCCTAAGAGAATAAAAATGGTCTTATCGTTCAGCAAAGGGGACTTTGGATTACTGGCGGAACTTCTGACAGGTCATACATCACCCTAAAACTAATAATTAGAAATAATAATAGTTAAATCAGCCCCAAAATGTCGTCTATGCCAAGAAGATTTGAAGACGATAGAACACGTTTTATATAAATGTGTTGCCCGTCAGTCAAACCCGACGACAGAACTTCTGTATACCATTTTTAACATCTACTGAACTGAAGGATGAAGATTCTAGAGTCATATTAAGGTTTATTAAGTGTATACCATATATCTATCAAGGTCGCAGTGATATCAGATAAAGTTAATCTATGTTATCTAATATAAATCAGTTATTGCCTTGCCTTTTATATTTATTGCCAGTATATCTAAAAAAGGTAGTGTATTGTCATTTTGTAACTCTGTAGCAAATTTAATTCGGTGGTTTATTATATTGATTCAATGCAATAAATTGAATCGTGTCAGAATACAATGAATTTCGTCTATATGTAAAATCAAATAAAAATTGTCAACGTAAGCTGCAACAAAAAGTAACTACGCTTAAAACAGCGTTGAAAATAGAATCCACTTCAACATCAATATGAGCAATAGAGTCATTTATAGATGCACCAAATCTTTGCTTGTAGAATTTAAATAAGTTTCTGTCTTAAAATCAATCGAGTATAGGAACCTACTCTTGGTGCAAATACACGTAGGTAAAACTTAGGTTTAAAAGAAAGGAGGGGAGCAATTTTAAATATTAATTAAGATGTCTGAATCGTACGTTTAAATTGTGAACATATGTACGGAATTATACTTTGTTGTACAAGTAGGCAAGTTGCTTGAAATTCATAATTTTATAATATATACAAATTAAGCTTCTCCTGTAACGGACGCTAAGCCATCCAATCTTTTTCACTGTCGTAATTCTACTGTACTTCCTGCTTCCAATCCGCAAGCTAATGTTCCGTCTTTTCTCCTTGTCCAAAAGGGATGGGAGAAGATCACAAGCAGTAATTAATTTAATAAAACTTCAAATATTCGGGAACCGGATTAGTAATAGTTTTATTATTAAAACATTTTCTTATCTTTTGAAGAAATTGTATTAACGTTAAAGAACAATATACTTTTTGTTGATTTTTCTCCAAGAAACACGCTGTTCGTATAATTTAAAATATTTACAAGAGTGACAGTCGATCTGCAATTGATGGTTTATTTAATTACTTTCGTTAAAAAATTAAACCCTTTGCTTTGTGTTATTATTGTATTGGGTTACAGGATACAGCTCGTATTTTAGTTTGTGTGCAAGTGATCGTTATCTTTAAATTCTTGGCAATAGACGGTTTTGCTATGTTTGATAGAAAATCACATCTAATACTGATAGAGAACTTAGTGAGAATGAATTTATTGATCCAGACAAATACAAACTATAAATTACCAAGAACAAATTTAAAAATTTATCTAGTATTGATTGACCTAATACAAATTGACAAAGCATAAACTGCCGAATAAGTTGTTTGAGATTGAAGAAGGCAAATGAAGCGTAGACGCTACTACATTGAATTCAGCTTGGCGGTAAAATTTTGGTAAATTCTGCTGTATAATATTACAATTTTGTAGAGACTAAAAATCCTGCACTGGCAATGAAGTATACTCAAAAATTTCACAAATTCTGAGCAGTTTTAAGGAAGCTTCAACAAATCGACTAAGTACGTTCAACGACTCAACATGTATTATTAGCAAAGAGTCCAAACGATGTGCCCGAGCATTGGCGAGTTTACCAGAATAACAGTGCGCTTATTTAAAAATAAATATATTGAATCACTTTACAAAACGTTAAGAAAAAACATAAATAACTTACCTAACATGTTTACATTGTTGCAGAAATATCCGGATGTGCGCGATGGTCGGGCACATCGTTTGGACTCTTTAATTATTAGTCACGGCAGATACGCGGAAACTGCCAAAATCAAGTGCATCCAAAGAACAAAGATTACCTCAAACCAAAGTTGATAATGAGCCAGAGTTATTGTAAAGAAAAGAAATAATGCATATGTTGACCTTAATGAGGAAAATTATATTGGCAAAAACTTAAGCCAATTGATCACAGATGAACTAGCCAGAATTACATATTTATAAATTCACATGAATTAAAATTTTAATCGTTGCAACAATCTGTTTGGCGATTCACGTTTGGTGCACGCCATTGCCTATAGCTCGGCGAATTGTTGTTGATGATTTTGTTTAAATTTTTGTTTGTTTCGCAAAGACAAATAATAGAAGCGTTTGAGTCGCTCACTTTCGTTAGTTCTAAAAATACTAAAAAAACCTTCACATTTTCTAGGAACTGTATTTACGATTATCCAACTATAAAAATATGCGCTAAATCTGTATCTAGTTGTGGGCGTATTACAACCAATGTGTGCAAACAATAGCCACATTAGTGATATTATGATTTGATATGCATAGAGAAATGTCAAACAGCGACTTTCGAGAATACAATCACGTCAAGTTCATTATCTGACCGTACGCTTGAATTGGAGTAGAAAATCGTGTTGCTCCGGGTGTCGTTGTAAGACTAAAGATTTTGCAACGGTTTAGTGTAAATTGTGGCTTGCATTATAACTTTGCTTTAGGTCTACTAATTGTAAATAGTTTAATTAATAACAATTGATAAACGCGTCGAAACAGTCGGCTATCCATTGACCCAGTGACGCCTTTTGACTAGCGGCAATTTCAGAAATGCATGGAAATTAATTCGAAACATATGAACACATACAAGCGTGTATGCTGCACATGAAAATTGTTCTAGTGCATAATTACAGTTGATTTCTACTTGTTTTCTACAACTTTGCAGCAACAGAAGCTATATATTTTAACGGTATTTTTAATGGAATTCGTGAGGTCTGCCGCCATATTATTAGTATCTAGTTAGTATTATCTTTTTACATTAAGATAAATGAACAAAGGCAAATTTCCTTCGAACAAGAACTAAGTGTTAGTAACTGCATTATGTAGACGTAAAGTACATATATATTATCCAGTAATCACTTATCGTTTGTGTTGTTAGTAAATAGAAATGCAACTATTATATGCTCAAGAAAATTGAAATTTGAAGTGAGGTAGTATTGAAGGTTAAGAAACTTAAAGTATCCTTTACCGTTCCTTAATAAACTTAAAGGACTACTATTATGTACATGGTGAACTAGCGGTGCAGGCTTGGATTGGCCTTTTATGACGGAGATCTTTTCAGTTCCTTGGTTTATTCAATGTAATTAGGTTTAGTTAATAAAACAAAATTCTCTATACACCGGTAAGATTCCAAGCTATCTTACCTGCTCTCCAGACGGGTGCGTTGACCACTACACCATAGAGAAGGCCCGTACTTCGAATCCTCCGCAGGCCTAGTTATTATGCATCTGCAAATGTATTATATCTCGTTACACGTATTTTTTATGCAATTTATGCACAAAATAATTAATATATTAGGTGACTTAAATCGTTAAATACTGACAATTTTATTCCCTTAATTTTTTTTAATAATTAAATCAGTTAATGAATCAGACTACGTCTCCCGTTTAAGTCCTTCTTCGAACTTAACCTTGTTATTAATTGTCTGCAAGTATATTACAATATCTCATAAGATATATTTATTTGTGCCAGTTATACTGTATTTATAGCAATAAGCTATTTTTAGCAATAAAGACAAATTTAAATACACAGTCGAGTATGTTTCTACGAATTTCAAAAGCCCCCCTAATAAGGAGCAAATATTCACGACATAGGTTTCGAACATTTTCAGGTTAAGCTCTACTAAGGATTACAGTATGAATCTGCATCGAGGAAATACTGTTAATCAATTATAATCTTTAATTAATAGTTACTTGTGATCTTTAAGATTCTTTGGTCTATTTAAATAAGCATATAAGAGCAGATATATCAACGAATTTTCCGTTCGTAACAGTGCTATTATTTGATTAACTTGCAAATAATATGAAACTAAACATGTTCCGGGTTCAGACCGCGTCATGATTAATCGAAAATTCGATGTTAAGTATTCGTTTAAATTATAATTAGCTATATTTGCCCGCGATCTGCAAGAGAGCAGCTACTTACCTAAGTTTGAAATATGCTATTAACATAACCCAAATTGCTTAACTTTCAGATTAGTAGGTGTTAAATTATCTCTTGTGTCTCGTATAAATCATAACGGAAAATTTGTGAGATTTCATTTTAGACCACTGACAACTTACGTAAATAACGAGTTCTTTTGTAGGATTCAAAATTCATATTTCACAGTTGTATCTAATTTTTAATTGCAAAATATGGGAAGCAATGATCACAATAAACATTACATTGTACAGAGAACAAAAATATTGGTATGCCGAAAATGATTGCTGGACAGTGAGACATAAATTTTAAAAGATCAAGCCGTGCTGCAAATGTAATTTTTGTTATTCCTTGTTTTTGAAGTCTGCATACTTAAGTTAACCAAAACATAGGATTAATATTAAGGCAAACGTTTATAAGTGTTTTAAAGAATTTGGGTTTGCGGGATGAAACCGCGTCACAGTAGCATAGGAATGCCGACGTCTCGCTCTCAATTTCATGGAGCTTCTTCTTAGCAGTTGCATAGTGCGTCGTTGCCGTATGAAGAGACACCGTGACCCATTTTTGTAGGGTTGGCTAGGTGGAGACAGGGAGGACGCGCGAGACAAGTTGTGTTGGTGGATAGTTGGTAGAAAGTTGGTGTTGGCGGGTAGGAGGGATTTCCAGTGGAAATGTGGCGGATAATCGCCGTCTCTCTACTATTATACCGTTTCTGGCATAATAGCTGGGTTCCCCAGACAGAAGTTTTGTATCATTAAATAAAACTTGGTGGCCACCTTGAGTTTGTAGGGGCGAAGTTTTGTCCTTGACGGACGGTAATATATCGAAGATGTCTGAAAGGGGTTTGAAGATATTTTTGACGTTATGCCTCTTGAGTAGTTTGCCTATTTTGTCAGTAAATGGTATGCTGTTTGAGAGTACGATGACGGTGTATTGTTTTCCGGATATCTCGCTTGCTGAAGCTATTTCCGATGAGGAAATCGGTCACATGTTTCAGTTCCTGGGCAAGAGCGTCGGGCTTGTTGTGTGCCGCGCTTAATGTGTTCATGACTGCTTGTTTTTGCGTCGGGTGATGGTGAGAAAGGCCGGTCAGATAGTGGTCCCTATAAGTCGGTTTCCGGTAAACTTTGTGGCCTAGCTTTCGGTTGGGGTGGCGAGATACGAGACATCTAGAAATGGGAGTCGTCCGTCTGATTCACCCTCCATAATAAAACGTAAAACTTAGGAATTCGGTCCATGTGGCCAGATGACGAAGGTGTTGTCCACAATCTGGACCAACATTTTGTTCATTTTGCTTATAAGTGTTCTTCTAAAGTTCATGATTTTTTGACGGATATATATACATGAGATCATTATGCTGTAGCAATGACAAATTACAGTGATAACTAACTTAAAAAGAACGAAGTTATTCGATCCTTTACGAAAGCTATCTTTGTATTTAACCCTTTGCTTCGTTGACTTAAAATATATCAGCTAAATATAATATTAAAATTAGAAGCAATAGGGTTACCAGTTGATTTTAGCTGAATTACTAAAGGATGTCGACTAAATAGCTGCTACTCACCATAAGAGATGTGTCTAGGAAGTGAACAACAATTTTACATCAGATCAGTACGTGTGCGAATTATTTTATTTCAATTATTATTTTTAGCAAGTCGCCATCCCCTTTGCTCAGACAAATATGAAGGAAAGGTCCGCTTTAATAAGATTTCTCAGTTGTATTTGTATTTGATAAATCGAACTTATTCTTTCGTCACCTGCCGAGTATACTTGTTAATTGCATACGAGAGCGCTTCGTTTCGTAATAATCTAGACACATTACGTACTAGACACGTTCTAGTTTTAATAACAGCCTTCGATATTTTCATGGAAATGCAGGAACTAAATTAAACATGTACGATGTTTGAATAAAGATTGTTTTCGATTCTTTCGTTAGGTATCGGATTAAATGTGCTTCTGACGGCTTTACGTAGGCACAACTAAATTGCACAACAGTAAACGTTGCAAATAAAATCCAAGGACATATTTGATACTCGCGCATAACGCACATTCATTTTCGCATTTAAAAAATCTGGGTATATATCGTTAATTATAGGAATAAGATCTCATTCGACTGGTTGTATAACAGCAATTTCGTATTTTACGGCGCTATAGGAATGCAAATAGTTAGACTACTACAATGTAATTCTTTACTTTATATTGAACGTAATGAAATTAAATCGTAACTACTAATGTGGATAGTGCTAATTACATATATAAGCTCATGTGCCGAACACTATCACGTAGAGTTGAACGTAGCCTCTGTGTGTTAGTGTATTAAGCAGATTCATTATAGAAGAACAATTTTTTAACTCGTTTGTGCATTAAAACCATCACGAAATTTAGTGAGAGTTACATATTATTAGAAAAATCAACCGGTAAAAGGGGTTTAGGATATTTCGCCCCTGGGATATACGAAAATCTGAGCCCATGTTTTATAGGGAAGAAACTAATGCCTGCAAATAAACCATTTACAGTATAAAAGAGAAACGAATCAAATAAAGTTAGGGAGGCAAATGCAAGTGGAAAATGCACTTCTCTAGGCATCAGCAAAAATGCTTTTCCTTGTTATAATTCAGTCAGCAGTATCTGTTTGATACGGAGGGAGATGCCTTGCCTATGGCAACGTAGAAGAAGTTTGCATCGTCATTAAGAACACCAAGAATTGAAAGGTATTGGTAAAAAATTTCCCAGCAACGTGGTAGTAGATCTGATTTACTAATTTCTAACTGTAATGGTCTCTTGAAAGATGTTCGTGGATAATCGTAGCCTAAAATTTCCGTTTCTTTTTTTCATTATGTTAGTAGCGCTGAATCAAACAGGTTTTCTATTATAATACTAACATTGCTGCTCAGGTAATATTTTTAATACAAAAAAGCTACGTAATAACATGATATGTTGAAGTAAACCTGGACAGTTCTTGTAATTTCGGAATCTTACAAAAGTGCCAATGCCAACGTCGCGGAAATTTTCTTAGTTGTGTTGGCTTATACTGTATATGTGAACGTACGCTATACTTACAAACTTATAAGTTTGAACGAGGTAGGATTATATCATATACTGCCATGAGACATAACGCGGAGAATGTATAATAATACGCTACTTTTAGATAATTAAATAGTAGGTAACATAGTTATGCGGTTCTATATTAAGATGTGAATAGTATGAGTACACCTTTTTATGATTTAATAAACGGGTAAATATAGCAAAGAAATGCTCTAGTTGTTTGAACTCGCTCTTTCCCTCGACTAAATTCAACACCACCTAAATTATGTTACATTGTCTACTTGTTAATTTAATTTTTCCTACAAATAGACGACTACGTAATAAATGGTAGTTTACAGTACGTGTAAGCAGAGGTGCCCACGGTTATCGCAATTTCTCACTATTTTAATGGCAAATTGCAATCTGAAAGCGTCAATATGTATCCGGATCTGCAGCATGGAACATCTAAACAATAGTATAGGGCTGTATTTTGAAAGGATCATTATTCATTTAATATTTCGCTATTAAATGTAGACGACATTAAATAATAAAGTTCGCGATTTCCTATTTTGCCCTTGCATTATAATAGATAACTTAAATTGAGGGAAGTCAAGTTTGCGTTGATAGATTTTTAGTTCTTCTCTAACTTATTAATCACTAAAGTTTCCCACTTTTCGTGTACTTCACGAAATTAGTAGAGACTAGGCAAGGGCGTTTTTACTCGTAAGAATGGATTCGTGTTGCCGACTGGTTTTTCCGAGAGTCGATAAAACACGAGTCGTCTAGTCTCTGTTAATTTCGTAAAGCACATGGCAAGTGCCAAACTTTACTAATCACACAATTGACAGTATTTTCATGGAATCTTATAACGAATTCAATTTATTACTACTTTGAATGCAATACAGACAAATTGCAATCAGTACAACTGTGAAAACAACGACGGCGTAGGCATTGTTAACAGTCAGTACTACCGGGATTTTCAAAAGGCATATACATCAGTAAATGTTAGTCTTTTTGCATAATTTTTACAGAATTATTTACTTTTTCATCGTTTCCCCAAAGCTACAATTTCGATATATTTTTCTTTCTGTTTTCTTTTTTGTTAATTAAATTTAAATATGGTGATTATTTACTGTGTGTCAAATTGTGGGGATACCAAATCGATAACACGCCACCCCCAGATGGCGCATTCTTTGAGAATTTATATGCCACCAATAAGAAAAATTACTCGTGCATAGTGACTTCAGTATTTCCACTCGCTCATCATGAAAGTCCCTCTGGCGACCATAAACTCGTTGTCAGTAGCTTCAACTCCGTTCATCGCTTGCTACTATTACTACATTATATCTAGGTAGCGAGAGAGTTAGATTATATTAAGTTCACGACAGTAGTGGTGGAACAGGTAAGTAACTTGTCTTCTGTTCAACTTTCATTCAACATTCTAAATCCCCAACTTAATGTAAGCCTATAATAATCTCTACAATAATTTCGTAAATTAAGTATTAGTCGTCAAGTAATTGTCTCATCCACCAGTAAAGTTTAATATCATGTAGTTGTTAAGGACGCCGAATACAGTGGAATATCATAGAATCAGTTGCGTTCCTGCTTCCTATGCTTGATACTACATCTAAAAGTAAGAGTATCTGGTCGAGTTTCATTATAAGAGTATTTTCCGAAAGGTAAAATTAACAAAATTTGCTGTGTTTTAAAGCATTGAAGAGATGCCAACAAAATAGTGACCTTTTAGTTCAATATTCATCCATGTAACGCATCTATGGCTGCGTAGGGCCAAATTAGTAATTCTTCTCTAGGGAAGGAAGTATTTAAAAACAAATGATTTTTCGAGAGTTAACAGTAGTAATAGTATCTAATTCTCCGAGAAGTACAACGAAGCAATAAATGATAAGATGTTTGTAACATTAACACTAATTTCGTAACAAAAAGACAATAATATTAATTAACAAACACATCAGAGCCAGTTCTATTACTCATTGATATCACTTATTATACATATGTACTTAGATTAAATTGTATTACTTTCCAGATTTATCGTGGTTCTTCTCTCATTAGATCAATTACATTAGCTTTACTTTCTTTGTTAGATTTAACTCTTGTGACCACACTACATAGGTTTAGACTTTTTGGTATTCCGAGGCCATTTTTCAGAGCAATATTCCTGCCAGTGCTATACATTCGCACAGCACATGGACGGCAGTCTCTTCTTTTACCTGGCAGAACGTGCATGCTGTTTTTTATGTCAGGCTCAGATTACTCATGCTCTTCTTGAACATACAGTGTTCTGCTAGCAAACTCACTACTGTCCTAACAAACTTCCTGTATTTGTTTGTTAGATCTGCTGTAAATGTAGGCCTATCTTCAATCAGAAATTGTCTAGCCTGCTTCTGACGTGGCGTAACCTTCTACCAGTCTTGAGATTTCTTATTTTTCCATTGTTTAGTGGTTACTTTTTCTACCACATGTATCTAGTGATTTTTAGCAGTTGGCCTGCTCGTGCTAATTCGTCTGTTTGATGTCAATTGTTAACATGGCTTAAATTGTGCATTTGAGCAAAACATTACCTAAGCGAATTATTTAGTTTGTTCGCAATTTAAAGGTATAGCTATATACACTATACAGCGAAGCCTCGATGTGTTCACCATTTGATATTGAATTTAATGGATTTTGTACCAAATAAGTAACTGGCTGAGTGTACGGGATAATATTTACAAGGGTAATTGCTTTGACAAAATATAATAAAATTGAAAGTGTTAGATCAATTGAAGTACAGCTGCTCCAAATAAGGTGATAGTTGTTGCTGTATAGAGTACTAAAATTATAAGTTTGTGTTATATTGTTCATAGCTTCCCTAAAAATAAAAAATAAGAAGAAATTTCGGTAAAGTAAGAAACTATCAGCAATTAAGAAAACTCGTAAAAATAAACTGAAATAGTAACGAGAACGGACAACGGAAATATGGGAAACGCAGGATAAATGGTAAAAATAATCTTCCTTTTTAAATGGATATGTGGCAGGTTGACAATTTAACGGTTATTATTTACCGACTGGTCAAAAACAGAACAAATGATCAAAATATTTGTTGTTGAATCTCGCGATATTCGTTAAGTTAAAGTTTAACGTATCTTGAATTGTGAGACTCACAATTCGTATATACAGGGTTACCTGTAAATAGCACGTAAGCTACCGAAATCTGAAGACTACCTATCAATGTGTTACTGCAAATTTAAAAAGAAATTTATTTGTAACATATACATTTTTTTCAAATTTTAGGGCCCAAAATGCAGGTAAAGCCGGTCCATATCTTTGTTTCTCCTATATTATACAAATACCGCTGATGAATCAAAGTTAACCCAGATGCAAATAAAAATCGATAAAGCATTGTAGATGCTATGAATAGTGAATAGTCTATTGAAATGCATTAGTCTGTCGTACAGCTGATGTCGAAGTGTTTATGTGTTTACATTGAATATGCCGATAACCATATGATTTGCGTTCTTAATGTTTAAAGTTAATGCATCCGAAATGTCGGGTTTTGAGTTATTTGTAGTTATACATTCTTTTCCTTTTTATGAAATTTGTGGTGGTCCTAACAAGGACCGATCTAGGCGAAACAGGACAAAATAATTTATTAATGTAAAAAATGTTCGAAATGTCCACCGTGAGCTCTAATACAGGCATCAATTCGGCGACGAAAGTTATTATGCACACGAGTAAAATTTACCATGTCTTCGCGAATGCGTTGAGCTGCAACATAAATGCGATTTCGCAGATCTTCGGTGCGTTGAAACCACTCGCAGAAGGCAAGACGGCGAGGATAATCTAATTCCGTTAATCTTTGCACGCGCTGGATGTGATACAGATGAAGTAAATTATTTTTCAAAATTCGATGCACCGTCGTTTGGGACACATTTACTTGCTGGGCTAAAGTTTACTTTAGCCCAGTACTTATGCCTATAGTATGCCTATGCCTTATAGTACTTATGCCTGCTTCCGCCTCAACGATGTTTAAAATATGCTCTTCTGCTTGCTGAACTCTACGTGATATATGACGGCCACGTCCTTCGAAACGTGGAATTACTGATCCTGTTTCTCGAAGTCGATACACGGTTCTCACAATTGTCTCGAATGATGGATGCCGCCGATTGTGAAACCGTTCGGCGTACAAATTTTCCGCCGCAAGACTATTTTGTCCTGTTTCGCCATAAATCAAAATCATATCGGTGTATTCGATATTCGTATAGGATGCCATTGCAATTGCGTGTAATGACGGTGAATGCTATGTGCATACTAAATGGATATCCGAACGCTGCTTCAGCGACTGCCGGTGATTCCCATATGTTAACTAAGACAGAGTCGGACTCGAATAAAGAAAAATCATTTTCTCGTTACTACGTGCACATAGAACCATAATATTTTGTATTTAGGCATTATTCATGCGTTTCTTTCGCCTACTTTTTTTTTTCGTACTATATCCGAATAAGACTGTATACGACGCTGCGTTTGAGATAGGAAAGGTAGCACCACCTCTGGTAGCATCAAAAATCGCGTCAATCGGCTCACGAAAAATGAAAATGGACCTGGACTTTTCTAAATTGTTGTATGTGTATGTTGCTCGAGAGTATATGTACTCTAGGTACGATATGTGTTTCAACTGTTCAGAAGAATTGGAAATAGAAAATTGAAAAACTTGATCAAAAAGATGTCGATAAAGTCGTTCTGCAATGTGAGACATTCTCTGTATTAAAGAAAGACCCAACTTAAAAATAAAAATTGATCTGATTCAAAGATACGTATCAAAGTTATTTGCTTCATAAAAATAAATCCGTGCGCCAGTATGTAAAAGCGGTATCTGGAAATACCTTCCACCGAGCGAAATACATTAGAAGTTGTTTAATTAGACCAAGCTAGGTTACAAGAATCTTTTTTGTATAATTACTTTTAATAATTTTTTTTATTAATAAACTACACATCGATGACTATGCACTGAGCGATAGATCATTTGCCAACAGATGATTGGTAAACTCTGAAGACAGCAGCGAAATACGTATATCTAGTTTTAGTTTAAATACAAACAATGTGGAAACCATGTGAGTCCTTATCTTTAATTAAATCATGTTGCCTATGTATACATGCATACAGTCAGCGTGATGGATATGTATTTAATTTAATACAGCATATTGGTTATAGGAATAATGCAAATTAAATGAGATACGCAATCATATTTCCTACAGTCTCGACATTCCTTAATGTTAGCTATTAACTCATTTCATTTGTTTTTACAGAATACTACACCTTGATAATCTTCTAAACCTTTTATTGCTTATTACAAACAGCGTGCAATTATCGCACTCGCTAAATAATTGAAATATAAAGCGAGGTTTCCATCCAGAGAAAATGTATTAATACTAATTATATTCTCTGGTCTAACTGATGATTATCTGGATATCATCTAGACATGTAATACAGAGAAAAATTAAGTTTGTCGAAAACATTTAGATGCATGTATACAATCGTTAGTTCACATATTTTGATATTTCTGTTTAGCACGGCATTTCCTAAAATATTTGCACGTGAAGAACCGACAGCAATGATAATTCAAACCTGTTAGAAATCTAATTTGCGATGATTAGGTCATTGAAATATTTCCACGCACAGAACGCCGAAAGTTCGGAAATTCGAGACAAATTCCTTAATAAAATCCAATTTTGCATTTATGGTACCGTTCTCAAGTGTTTCATAGATAATTTCCTTTTAATGTCTAGACCGGCCCAAGATCAGACTTAGTGTCGAGGTCTTCATGGATTTTTTGCCATTGGTAAATGGTGGACTTTTTTCACTGTTATAAATAGAGTAAGGACATTCGGCGCAGTCTGCTAGCTTGTTAGTCAGTCAAATGTCGATCGGGTAAATCCAGTAGCGTAAATAATTGAAAGTTATGTTTTATTAATTTCAAATACGATTGTAATAAGAATTAACTAGGTTATATTTTTTTAAATAGTTCGCTGCAAATTGGTTTTACTGGCCAGTACTGCTGTCACTCTCTCCCCATCTGTTATACGGCGAGTAACACACATCCGAGACTTAGCCTGCCACCGAACGTTACTTCAATGACAACTATCCGCAACGTCGGCTCTCTAGTTATAGCTTACAATAACCGAGATGTAATCAATATCACTCCTCGGACATTAATCGCAATAACTATGAAAAAAGAACTTTCAAGTTGGAGGAGGCAGAGGAAGATTACAGCTTATAGGAGACTTCAATGGTTGTGTTGGAAAGAGAGATGAAGAATTAGCTGAAGCTTTCGGCACGTATGGAGAACCGACAAGAAACAACAATTGGAAAAGACCGGTTGATTTCTGTATAAATTCACTTTAATTCACTAATAATTACAAACACATTCTTCGCAGACAAGGATATTCACAAATACAGAAGAAAATAAGAAGTAGAAATGACAGATAAATTCTAGATTAAGTATTATTAAAGCAAAGCTGCAGGAAGGAAGTCAAAGATACTGGACTACGAAAAGAACCAGAAATATATTCGGACTACTATTTATTAATGACAAAAATGACCATTGCAGAAGCAAAAAACATAAGAATTGTGCAGAACAAAAAGCAAAACACAAAGGAAGTAATAGAATGTTTTAAATTAAAACAACTCGAAGTATCTAATATTTATATATATATATATATAAATACATTGCAATAATAAGAAGAGGAAAAACAGATAATTATTGAAAAGGAAAAGAACAAGAACCAAAAATGAGGATAGGGGAAGTAAAGGAAACAATATTAAAACTAAAGATGTGAAAGGCGACAGGCCATGACAATATAACCCCAGAGATGATTAAAAAAATGGGAGAGAGAAGCATTGTATTGATAACAAAGCTTTTCAATAGAATATGGCCAGAAGAGAGAATTCCAGAAGAAGGGGAATATGTATACTACTATCTATTTTTAACAAAGACAACCACCGTGAATGCGAGAATTATAGAGGGATATCAATAGTTAAAAACAGAGAAACAATTTGAAGATTCACAAAGCAGTTTCAGGGAAGAAAGAGGAGTCCAAGACCACATAATCACAATAAAACGAATAATGGAAAAAAGAGAATATAACAGCACATACATGGCGTTTATAGATCTAGAAAAAGCGTTCGATAGTATATCAAAGGATATGGTATAGTTTAAAAAGAAAAGGAGTGAGTACGTATGTACAAAGATACAAAAAGCTACGTACGTACGAGAAATTTCCAATCAGATACACATATTTCAAACCAAAGGCGATCTAAGACAAGGCGGAGTTTTGAGCCCTACGCATTTCAACTTAATAATGAATGATGTGTTATAGGAAATAAAGGACAAACTAAGGAAATTACCAATAAGGCTTAAAAATATGAAAAAAATGTTAATAAGTGAATGTATATTCGCGGATGACTTAGTGATATTTGCGAGATGTAAAACTGATTGAGACAACATATTCTAGAAATATGGAATAAAGTTCTGGAAAACGAAAGTCTAAAGATCAATACGAAAAAAAACCAAGACAGTGATGTACTACGCCTTGAATGAAGCATTTGTAAGGAAAAAGAGGTAACAGTAAGAACAAAGATGATTGTGTGTAAAACCATCTTTAAGCCGATACTAATATACGGAAGTAAGAGCTAGCTACTTACAAATCAACAAAAAAGCAAAATACAAGTGGCGGAGATGAGATTTCTAAGAGCCATAAAAGCCATTACAAGGAGAAATAGAATACGAAATGAAGGGGAGAACGCGAAATTAAGAGTGGAATCGATCCTAAAAGATATAGAAAAGCAATATTTAAAATGGTTTGGACATTTAATCAGAATGGGGGAACAGAGACAAGTAAAGCAAATATAGCAAACGGGATCGCAGAAACAGAGGATACGATGGAGACTAAGAAAGAAGTGGGACAAAATGCTGGCGAAATGTTTGGAGAAGAGGGAAGTGAATTGGAGCAGTGGAAAAAAGTTGGTAAGGGACAGAAGAAACTGAGCAAGTTCATCAGTAGAGAGTAGTGAAACAGCCTTACATCTTACAGTTTAAAAATACTTTATCAGTTTTATATATATATATATATATATATATATATATATATATATATGTATGTATATATATATATATATATATATATATATATATATATATATATATATATGTATATACACTCCGCCAAAAAAGTATCGCATAATTTAGTTTTGAATCATAAAAGTATCGCATAATCTTTGTTTGTAGCATAAAGTTGTAAATATACTTTAATGCGCTCTAAGATATAATTTCTATGATTGTTTAAATAAAATACAGGCCAAATAAAAACAAGAACTCATACTTGAGATTTTTATTAAAACAAGAAATTATAATTTTGGAAAGAAAAATGTCATAACAGTAGCTTTTAATACTGAGTATTGCCACCTCTGGCTCTTATGACCGCTCGCATACGGTTTGGCAGAGATTCGATTAACCTCCGTATATAAGCCTGATCCAAATTCTCCCACTCGTCACGGAGAGCATTTTCTAGTCCATGCAGGTCCGCTGGGGCAACATTTTGGGTTCATGTCCGGACTTACCGCAGGCCAATCTAAAACTGGAATACCAACATCGTTAAGGTATTCCTGGACGATTATTGCAACATGCGGTCGTGCATTATCGTGCATTAACATGAATTCGTTTCCTATAATTGGCGCATATGGTACTACATGTTCTTCCAAAATGTCCGTTATATACCTGTGGGCAGTCAGTGTACCTCTGTCTACTGTTACTAACTCTGTACGACCTGTTAAACAGATGCCTCCCCAAACCATCCACCCCCAACCAACCACCAGCGAAATTAGGTCTAGGTCTGATATTACACTGCGAATAGCGCTCACCGTCTCGTCTGTACACTGAGATACGCGTATCTGAGGTGTAAAGACCAAATCTTGACTCATCTGTGAAGAGTATATTGGCCCAGTCATTAATGTTCCAATTTACATGTTCTCTGGCAAACCTTAAGCGAGTCACTCGGTGGTTCCTAGTGAGACGAGGGGCTGTTACATAGCTCCTAATCCACTCTGTCGTAACCTATTCCGAATAGTTTGAGTACTCACACGAGTATTTCTGACTCTAGCCAAGTCGTTCTTCAATTGTCTCCCAGTTACATATCTTCGACGTAATGCTTGTAGTAGTAAATAGCGGTCATCTTGGCGAGTAGAACATCTTGGACGACCTGGTACAGGTCTTCTACTGTAATTGCCTGTTTACCTATATCTGGCTACGGCTCTAGAAACACTTGACTGATTGATGTTCATCAAATTGACTTCGCACTTTAAAATTTGTCCGTATAGGAAGACTTTCAATAAACAACTGAACAAACCTTACACATATGCATTTTTCTAAATGTGTTCTTTTAGAAAAAAAAAGTAAAAAAGCTATGTTCCATGATTTTGTTAGTGTTTTCATAGTTCACATACACGAGGCAAACTTTTTGTGAACGTATAAAAATATCTTGGTTTATAAATGCCCTTTTTTAGTTTATACGATACTTTTTTGGCGGAGTGTATATATACATTATTTATTCGACTTGATATTTGTTCAAGTTTTCATGCAGTACATGGAAATTTTTTTCTTTCAGGTAGGGTTTGCAAGACCGTTACCATGTTTGACTCTTGCTGTTTCAAGTTTGTTAGAACACATAGAACATCGGCATATTTTCCCAGAATCTGTTAGAGAAACTGCTCTAAAATTTTATTTATAAACATTTCCCCTGTACCGTGATAAAAATACTAGAGAATTTATTTCTCTAAAGTTATTTATTAAAAGTAACCTGTAAAATTTATTTGAAGCAATTTTAACATCTACTAAGAGCGAGTACTATTTTCAGCAACAGGATTCCTTCTGTTTGGGAATATTTACTAATGTTGCAATAGTAATGTTTTATTTAATGTGTCGTGCAATGCTTTAAGAAGCTCGACCATCCTATTTACCTACATCGTGATTTTTCTTAACCTCTTGTATGTTGTTACATTTTTTTACTGCCGAAAGAATGTGCGATATGTTAAATAAATCTATTTGCCTTAAGCCAAACATTTTTTTATCCATACGTCTTTGTTAACTTGCTAGCTGTATGTACGAGAATGAAGGTTAGTCGGAATAGATGCCGGAATTGTATCAAAAAATATAACGTTACACGTTGGTTTTAGTGAAAACAAAATTTTATAGTACCTCGCCGCAGAACGAAAAGCCTATAGCTTCATAGTTAATTAACAAAAGTGTGAGGGGATTTCCCGCCTATACTCTTAGAACAGGATTGAATAATGAATAAATGTCTTGCACCTTTCTAATGCTCGATCTTGAAGATTTTTTCAGTAGAAAAATTATTTTTCGACAACATAATATGTTCTATAAAATATAAAAAGCTCACCTTTGTTCAATTGAAAAAATAGGAAGCAAATTTACTTGGTATATTTCTGGAAAAGTGGATATTGACATTGAGAAGGCTTTGTTACTACTGATAACTGACGCATCTGTGTTACGGTTGATCAGCGAAGGTAGTGGATAAGACCGTTGATTTATATATGTAAAGAGAATCAAAGAAATATTAACTCGTTACATCCGGAGTTAGCCCCCTCAATGTATTGAGAATTATGAACATGTCATTCGTATGAAACAAGAAAAAACATGTTAATTAGCTACAGTTACTTTGTTGCCACGGTGTTTGTTTTTGTTGTGTTTTGTTTTGTATGTTTATATACTTGTATATTTATGTTTTACCACGATAAGATATTGAACTTAATTCAACATCATTTTAGGCTAAGTTGTGGGCTTGATCAAACGTAAAAATGCAAGGCCGTTTCTAATTGCATCTAGATATTTGCTTGAATATGTGTGTAACTAAAATTTACCCAAAATAATTAAATTAATCAATTATTTTAAACCAATACATACGTACATGATCGCGTCGATTGAATGTTCCTAGAACTGCATATACCACAAAATAAAGATAAAAAACCAACATACCTTTATGTTTACGATCTTCCAAATGTTTCCAGTTATAAGTCAAAGTTCCTCTCTGCCGACTACATGAGACCATAACATAAATTACTTATTAATTATGACCTACAATTAAACATTTTTCACTTTAGCTGAGATAATTATTTACTCGTGATTACGGGTGTACATTCGTACTTCGAGAGCAATAATAATAAATAAATAAACAGCAGTATACATTAAACTGCTCCTACTAAATGTAAATGTTGAAAGTGTTCCAAACAATCAACGCAACTAATAAAATAAATCAAGATGGTAATTCGCTGTTTACGGCGTTTCAAGAAAATATTTAGTGGAGTACAGAGTTTTATAGCATTAAAGTATGTGTGCGTTGGAATGCGGTACTGAGTGAGTAGGTGCATTTCGCTGCTTTTACACACCAGCGAGTTGAAATCGAACGTGTTTATAATATCACCGGAGCTTTTTATTCGGGGTTTAAGTGTGCTTAGCCGGTATCTTTATGCGTTGTCACCGAGAGCTGCTTTCAAGAAAATTTCTACAGAGATAAATATCGTTAACATAAAATTTTCTGCAATACCATAGAATGATTACAGTATCTGCATTTCTACATTAAAATATAAAATTTTCCATTAAAATGTTGCTTGAACTGCCTTGGCCTTATGCTTTTCTTAATGTTTTAAAGTGTAATTATTATTGAGGTTTTAAGTTTATTCACCCACTTCATAAATAAATGATATCAGAAATCGCATTCACCAGATACTACATTAAAGAAATTCAAGCTTGTTACAAATTCCAGGACGCGACTATCAAATTTAAGTCCGACTTCTATAAAGAATTAATTGTTTATACATTTTTTTATAGAAATTTTACAGTTTTATTTTAAATGCGTATACAAGAAAGCAAATTTCATTCGATTCTTTGCGCAAGTCATAATTGGAATAATTTCCTAAATAATGTTGTGTTATAATTGTCCTACATAAGCTATTGCTTCTACTATGAAAAATTGTCAAATTTAAAAACTTTTTTAACGTACAAAAAGCTCTATTTAAAGCGACGATAAACATATCGGTCAAAAAATAAATTCTTTGTCAAACGTCTATCAAAATTTTGGAGAAATCTCTCAAGTAGTGTTGCTTTGAGAGCTGTTGAAAGTAAGCAAGTTTATTTGTTTGTCGAATCATTAAGAAAAATACCAGAGTGATTCGACTTTTTTAGAGATGAGGAAAAGGAAACATCCGAACATCCGTTTTTGATGAGGAGCGGCTACACCGTCCAATTAAAATGACAACGATCGATATTATCAATAAAAGTTCATGATAGTGATGATAGAGATGAAGTTCGTTGGGTAATGATTGAAGATATTACTGACATGGTAAACATCTCAACTCAAGATGAGCAAAACATTCACGAGTATGACTAATTGTAAGTTAACTGCGAGATGGGCGGACGATTGAGCAAAAATAGATTGACGTGAGAAGTTGTGAGTGAGACATGGGTACATCGATACAGTCGGAAACGTTGTGGCGACGATTGTTTGGAAATCCTCGAGGCATAATTTTAATTGACTTTTGGGAGTATGGAAATTGTCCAACAAATCAGCATAGCCTCAGCTAATTTATTACACTGACCGCCAACTTAAAGAAAAGGCCCCAACTAACGAAGAAATAAGATTATTTGACACCATGATTATCATGGTTATCATAGCCGGGCGCATTCGTTGGTGACAGCAAAACTAGTCTAATTATGGCAAAAATTGCTGTCCGATCCATAATATTCATCAGACTTGACTTCTGTGACTTCCTTTTCTTTCCAAAATTGAAAAAATTAATTGGCGGAAAGAGGCTAACGCTCAGATAAACAGATCATTGCCAAAACAAAGGTTTATTTTACAGAATTCTACAAAACCTGCTATTTGGATGACTTGAAATAGTTAGAATACCGCCGAACTAAGTGTATAGAGCTGCTAATAAAATAGAGCCGAACTAAGTGCCTTAACACAGCTAGTTACCATACTAATCTCGTACAAATGGGTGTTCCGTTAGAAGGAAAACAACTTTGATATGTCACTTTTTTTTGTTCATACCACATATATTAAAATAACTTAGTTGTTGTACCTTTTACGAAACATGTAACCCAAACTAAACTAAGTTGACTAAACTAAAACTATCAGAAACTCTCCAACGGTCGCGTAAGAAAACATTTCAATTTGCTATTGATACTCATATCAAGGGTAAGACAAGAATAAGGACACACAAATAGAAAAGTTATGATAATTGGAGAATTCACAACAGTTCGGAACTCACCAAAGTACAAACAGTAATAGGTATCTTTGGAGTAGGTAGTAACGCAATAATCTTCAGGGTCTTCTACGGTAAACCCTTCAGATTAATCTTAAAGTAGAATAATGAAGAAATAGAGAGGAAAAGCTGAATCTGTACAATTCTGTAGAATTAAAATTACTTCATAATATAAGATTATGTCCCTAGACTGTCAGGAACGCTGTTGTACTTATTGGTGCCCTACAAAATTCTTTGTCTCCTTTTAAAGAAATCTCTCCTATATGAAAACTACAAGTGCTGAACGAACGCTAAAAAATAGTTGGATTTGAAATGTTCTGAGCAATATCAAAAGCAATTTCAAGCAGAACTAATCAAAATAAAGAGATAGTCCTTAATATATGAGAACTTGCAGTGTATTATTTTCCATCCCGTGTCCGATTGCAATAATAACAAATAATGAAGGTAATAAATCAATAAGATTGATTTATTTTTATTACGAAATTTGAATGTGTGAGGTGCTAGAAAGTTGTGTTAGATTTCTAAATAAGCTGAAAGTATTTTTAAAATCGTTTTAGGAAAGACAATGTTAAAACGTCCGGTGCTTTAGAATACAGCAGAAATACACAAATCAGCATTACCAAAATTTGTAATTAGGCTGTTGTCAATTCTTGCACCATCAGCTCAGCTGAAGTTTTTTCTTTTTTTTTTTCATAACTTGCTGCTCTACCTAATAGGTTATGCTCTGATACGTCGAAAAAAAAAACAATTAACATTTATTGTAACCTAAATCTTCAGAATACAAATTGGAAGGACGATAAAATGAAGTAGCAAATTAGTAATATTATAAACAACATTTGAGCTTATTATACTAATAAAACACCTTATTGCCTGGAGTCTCATTTTCATGGTATTTGTGAAAATATTGTTAATATTACATTTGCTGAAAAACCTGCTTTATTCATATTAATAACTAAATAAAATAGACATTACCTGTCTTATCGATATTTTCTACTTAACGCAAAAAATTATTATCTATATCTCGAAAGCGTTTATATTTCGCCGCATATTTTACCAAGTAACTTGCACAACACCAATTTTATCAGATTCATACAGTTGAACAGAAATACAGCAAACATGTGAAAAGAACACCCTCACGGCATTTAGCTGCTAACATACTTGCATTAACCAGAATTAAACTCAGGACAGTCACATATTTATTTACACTATGTTGAGGGACCACATGCACAGATATCTTTAAAAAATGAACCGCCAAGCAAACATTGTAATATAAAGTAGAGGAAACAGCCTCTCATACTACATATTTTCCAATTCGCTTTAAAGAGTAGTTAGCACAGATTTGCCTTGCAGAATGCAATTGACGCATCATCGTATAGGTTAGCAAACGTGGTCAAAGGAATTTGACTAACAACTGGAATCAAAATAACATTAATACAATATAAAAAGATTTTTGATGTCTTTTAATTAACTTTTAAATGTTAAATCCCAGCCTTGCTTCAAATTACCTTGCATTAAAAGACAATTGACCTCTCGAATATGGTGACCACTATACATATTCTCCTTGGTTATTGACATATGACCTGCTAACTACATATGTATTTACTCACGTAAAGCACAATCAAACGGTTTTTTTATTTTCATCAAGTTAAGACGACATGCTTATTTCAAAACTGGGTGACTACCTTTCGTTCATGTAAAGTATCATATTACATGGTAAATACTTAATGATTTTAAGAGGTCTGGTATACATAGACCACCCAAAATCAGTGTTGCCGATCACATCATCGCTCCGGTGGCCCCATGTTGTTCTTGCAAAGCGAACGGGTTCAGCTTCAGATTACCCGTTAACGTGAGAAGTTTGGAGATATTTGCGTAGAAATTAATTCCTTCTTTTTTCGTTTTTATCTGCTCTGTCATGGAAAGGATCTTGGATGATGTTTATATGTACGATACACGCCACACAGTGGAGTGGATACAATTTCGAGTAGATCGTTCACAGTTGAATTGGTCAATGTCAGATTGTACACCGAAAATGAAATATCTTTTAAATACGTTCGCATAGTAATAATTCGGTGAAGCATTGATATACGGTAAACTGTCTACTATCCACCGAAGTGAAGTGAAGTTAATGTTAATAAACAGATCGTCTTATTTTAATGTAATTAAAAATTGTTTCCTTATTCAATATTCGGTAAGGAATGAGGTCCTCATATCTAGAGAGGAGAAAGGCAGATGAAATTATTACTTTTTTGCAACGACTAGACGCACTCGTGTTTGGTCGACTCTCGGAGACACCAGTAAGTAACACGAATCCATTCCCACAAACGAATAGACACGAGTCTATTTAGTCGCTGCAAAAAGGCAAAAATTCCACCTGCCTTTGTCATCTCTACTCACAGCAAATAATATCGAATGAGTCATATGAATACACCAAAAGCCGTTTCAGAAAAAGTTCTACAAAGCAACAGCAAGAGCGGCGGTTATTTATGAAAGAAAACTGTTGAAAATTAGTCGTAAAAGAGTGTTTGAAATGTGGTAAAAGAAAAAATTGATGGTGGGAAAAACGAAATAAAAGTTTACACGAGAAGATCAAGGGTGACCTAAACGAGTAACTACATGCGTGGTGAAAAATATACATAGAACACATCAGAAAATCCCTTGAAACAATTACCAAAAATATATAATGCTAAGATAGCTTAGCTTCTTCATGGTATTGATTGAATAATTCATGGCGAACGCAACAAAATGAGAGAAAAAAGTACACTAACACGCGGACATGTTTCTGCCTAACCGGTGTCATTAGCGCGGCTTCGAGCGTACCTTCATCTCTACCTTTTGTCGCTGTTGCTTCACAATATATGTCACACTGTATGTCTCACAATATATAGTCAAACTTCCGATAAACTTCACCCACAGCGTTGATCTGTGGATATACAGCGCGTCCACATAGTACAAGATTCCTATTTTCCTGAGCAATTTAGAGAAACGGTGTTTAAATAAATATTATTCAAAGATGTTTTGCGTAGCAGAAAATTACGCCCACGTATACGGCGTGTCCAGCTTCCATTACAAAAATGCCAATTTCCAATATTTGTTAATAGCTTCTACTAGTTATCTGGTGATATAGTTGAGATAATTTAAGATTCTTACGAAGTTTTATTTTTTGGGACTTTTCGAGATTTTGTGACTTTCGACTAAAGTGCGTCGTTATAGATTAAACTAAATATGGAGTGACTATAAACTTTTGTGTTTCTGAAGATATTCATACAATTTTAACTCGATTACTAACATTTAGAGAGCAATACTTTGTACAAAGTCCACCTTACGAATTTTCTTGAGAAATCCACCCGCAAATTTTCTTATTCTCTTGAAAAAAATATAAGGTCCGACGCTTAAATAAATTTATTCGTTTTATACTGAACTAAAACACATTTGTGTATTTATTTTCGCCATATATTGTTTATTAATTCGCCAAAGAGTGCATTTACGAAAATGATGGTTGCTCCGAGTGGATGCTGGAATTGTTCCAAAAGAGACATCTGCTTCAATGAATATATTTATTGAAACAAGTGTTTATGCACTATACAGTTTGAAATAAAACACTTACCTGTATGACTTCAGGTAAGTGTTTGACCGATTGACCGTTCACTAAGGAACGATACATTTTAAGCAGGTATATAGGAAAACTTTTATAAGAAGAATTCTGGAGTAGATTCTTCGTCAGATTCTGGTAAAATATACAAGATGTTTTATTTAGAGAAACTGAAATAGCACAAATCAAGCATCCAAAGATTCAATGTTGATAATCTTATAAACGCTAATTGACACAAAACATGTTTCGTGTGTTTCCGAAAACCTCAACAAAGTTATTGAAGAAAGGCGTCCAAAAACGTAATAATAGTCTACGCAAAACATAAAAAGAGTATTTAAATTGCTTAATGTTAAAAACAGAAGGTCGCAATATTCCCTTAAACTAGGAAAGATAAAGTACAAAGATTACTCTTGGAATATTTGTGCAGATTTTAAAGTAATTGCAATTATTTTGGGTATGCAATCTGGTTACACTAAATACTGTTGCCTTTTATGTCTTTGCGACAGTCGTGACAGGGGAAAACATTACCATAAGCAAGAGTAGTCATTGCGACAACAGTTTATACTAGGAAAAGACAATGTACAACATCAGCCTCTAGTAGAAAAAAAAAAGATCATGCTACCACCTCTCCACGTGAAACTTGGGCTCATGGAAAACTTTGTAAAGGCACTGGATCTCGAAGGTGAAGATTTTGAATACCTTCGTAAAAAGTTTCCAAAATTAACACAATGAAAACTGAAAGAAAGTATTTTTGTTGGACCTCAGATATGAGAAATAGTAAATGATGAAATCTTTGAAACCAAATTAACAGCGAAGGAAAAAACAGCTTGGCTCTCGATGGTGCAAAATTTCACGAATTTCTTGGGAAACAAAAAAGCTGGCAACTATAAAACTTTAGTAATGGACATGTTACAAGCATTTCATGCTACTGGCTGTAATATGTCCCTTAAAGTGCACATTCTACATTCTCACTTGGATTTTTGTCCTCAAAATATGGGCAATGTTAGCCATGAACACAGTGAGCGTTCCGCCAAGCCATCATGGGGATGAAAAAACGGTATCAGGGGAAATGAAATCCTTAGTTATGTTAGCAGATTACTGTTGGATGTTAAGAAGAGATGCTGTAGAAATTGTTCATTGGAGACGGAGCAATATTACTTCACATTGCTAATTATAATAATTTGAAATATACATTAAATTATGATCTAATCTAAAAATTTTCATTGAAATATAAAAAAAATCAAGCTAACTTAATCTTCTAACTTTTATTAAAATAAATGTTTATATGTTTTCTATTGAAACTAGTATAAATTATTTTATGGCAAAATCAGAAGCTGAGATTTGTTGGCCAGTGTAATTAGTCCGGGGCGATCCTTTCGAGAACACGAATGGTGCCCATTATAAACCGACGGCTGAATACGTATATATTTCTAGTTTCCGTATGAAAGGAATAGTGAATTTCTTATACTCAATACAATTTTAACTGTAACATTCTTCATGGCCCTTATTTCCGACACATGTTATCCTTCAACATCTACAAGTTTTACCTAAGAAAATACTGCATTTTATTAAATTTTATATGGTTCTGAATTTTTTCTCGATTTAACTACTGTGTTAAAAAATTCCTGAAAGATTGACAAAGTATTTTAGATCCCACGAGAGAAAAGTTGTCTATAAAGTATCACAAAATCACTTAAATTCAGTAAATATGGTAAAAGATCAAATAGTACAAATTCTCCCCGCAGTAAGAAAAGTTATCGACGAATTTTATTCGAAAAATTAACAATAGCCGTACGCAAATATGAAATTCTAGTATGATAAAACGTAAATATTACGTAAAAAAGGTATCAATAGTGGAAAGTTATAATAATAATAATAACAATCCATCTCTACTCATCCCCAAACAGATTAATGCTATAAAATCTGAAGTCTGTTATTATCCTCGTGATAATCTGATTGTAATACTTTCTTAATAACGTGTCCATCGATTATAAACTATTAAGGCCTGACCAGTAACTTTAAAGCTTCATTTAATGCGTTGCGGTTTGAATTTATGTACTGCTAGAGTGTGCTGTGAGTACGCGCGCGAATATGCACAGCTACCGGTTGTAAAGATCAAAGTTAGTTGACTTGCGGGTTACTGCTTGCGTCGGCGACATAGTGACCATGACCGCCGCTGCAAGAGCCGGAGCCTTAGAAGCCATCGTACGGTTTCTTTCGTTGTAAAAGACTAGCCAGCAAATTTTCTCGAATTAATGGCATCTTAATCGAAGAATTTAAGTAAATTTACGGAGACGCTTACACATATAGACCTGCGGCTTTAACAGCGGCTCCTTAAAGAAGTCGTTTCTTGTGACGGAATTAAATTTATACGAGTAACTGTTAAAAAAGAACACTACGCTATAAATAACTGCCAATTGAAACTACTTAGCTGATATTAAACATAATTTAAATACGTACGCATAAAATATGATAGATCTTTAACGCGTTGGCTCCGTGTGATGGTTCCTATTGGGTAGAATTTGTTAGATGCTGAAGGGAAGATTACACGATGGAGTTGGTACTTCGATAAGATATCAAGAGTATTAGTCAAGGGAAAATTGACAGTTGAATGTTTTCGGTCTTATGTAAACGTTCCTCCTTTGTGGTATTAAAATTTGTCAACTAAAAGTTTCAAATTTGGAAGCATCATTGTTAAAATTATTTCAGTATTGCTGTAATCACCGCTTCGGTATGTTACATTAGATAATATAAAGTTTTTTGTTCGGTGCTGTTCTTATTTAAGAGTGCAAAAATTCATGTAGGTAAAAATCATTTTTTTCTTTCTATTTAAATCACCAAAAATTATTTTTCGCGTATTTATAATATAACAGTGCCACGGGTTTCTTCAATATGTACGAACTTAAATTCAGGAGGGGCACCCAAAATCATAATAATATACAGGCTATTCTATTAAGAAAATTAAACGTTTGCTTCGAACTGCTCAGAAAAGGAGTTGCGGAAAAAAATCTTCTGCTGAGTAATTCAGAGCAAAGGTATTTAAATAACAAATATTCGGAAGCAAGTACTACACAACATTACGTTATGTCCATGTATCAGCTGCGTTTCTTCTTTATAAGAAAAAATTATTTGTGTATGTTAATTACACCAGAGAGAAAAGAAATGTTGCAAACGAAAATTGATTCTTTTATGTATTTTCACGCTAAGGATCTATCTCAAATTGCTGTGTGTTTGATAGTTATTTTTATTCTTTAAAGCCTATGCCTCTCGTCGAATGTGTATTTCCAAAGAATTAGAATTATACAAAAAGCTGCTGTTACTTACAACCAATTATTTGTCATCTACAACTAAAAACAATTAATTCATCAGTTTAATAAAAAAAATCTCCATTTTTTTGAATGCTGCGCCTCTTGAAGTAATATAAGCGCTTGTAGGGAAAGTTTCATTCTTTGGTAGATAGTAAATGCGGTGGTATGTACTAATTTTACACTCTCATATTTTATTCATTGTAACAGCTCCATCTTGCACAATAATTGTTTGATAAAAAAAACACATTTTGATAACATACCAAAGACCACCTTTCTATTTGCTAGAACACAAGCCATTGGACCGTACACGTTTGTTAAGTCGTTGGCGGATACCGATAAGTAAGTCGTATGCATACTTTCCAGTAGCAACTTATCAAGCTTCTAAAATGTCTGTTACTTAGGTCTGTTTCGAAGTGCCGCACGTTTTACCGATTTTCATGAGTTCGCAGATATTTTCAATCGGGCTATCTGGACAGACTGGCCTAGGGGATTGTTTCGACTCTATTCTCTTGCAAATAGTTTCTTGGATATCTGGAGACGTGGCATCTAGTCTTATTTCACTGTAGTCTCTAGCCTTTGGGGGTGTTTAAAGATGGCAGTCGTATAAAATTGTACAGTAACATGTGTTGTCTACTGTTCTAACGATTATGCACAACGGGGTGGAATCACGATCTGAAGTTTCTTCTCAAACTATGGAATTTTGACTTCTGTGCTTTAGATCTCTCCCTACTTAAAGTTCATACCTGATCATCACCCATTAAAAGCAGGCTTTATCCGTGATAAACACATTCTGAAAATTGTCCTCCCGAAAATCATCTCAATATTTGATTTCTTGTAGAGTCTAATATAGTTTTCGGAACCCTAGACGTGGGCTTTCCAATTGCACCAAAGCAGCTAAACTACGTCCCCGCCTCTTACACTGTTTTCCAGAGACTCTCCTGTGTCCCATTCCTTATCCGCTTTAAGCCATCGTACATAGTCGATTTCCGTAACCTTATCAACGTAATTCGCGAACATCTTTTTCAAATAAATGTTGAAATAAATGCCTTTTTACTAATTGATTCATTTCGAAAGTACTAAAATATAACAACCTGACGTGCGAACCTTTAACTGGTCGGGCTGCACATCTAAAATCTCAGATATTTCAGTCAATTTATTCTGCTAAATGAACTGTATAAAAAATAGTATGTTGAATGTAACAAATTATTTATTTAACAACTTCTTTTTGTCTTTATTTAGGTAGTTACTACTTAGATGGCCTATTATAAATATCTCAGTAATATTCCATATGCAACGTTCAAAACTTTCTGCAAATTGATGTGTCGTTTAATTTTTAGTAAAATGCTATCATTCTTTTAATTCTCAATAAATAATCATGACATGATTTCCTAATGGCATTTAAATTACTATGGCCTAAACGCTTTCTCCATAGGGCTATTATTTATATTTTTACGCTCTTTCCTCGATAATCCCATGTCATTGTGATTTATTCATAGAATCGCACCGCCAAAATTGGATAACTGTCTCAAATTACAAGCTTTTACCGAACAACTTCATTTTGTTCTTGCTTAAGCCTCTGGCAAATTTACTATAACGTCTTATAACGTTATAGGTACTTTAATCTAACACACATTCTATAGGCAATTCAAAACCGTTCCGTCGAACAAAACCGACCCGACCCGCCTTATATTGAAAAAAGTGAACTAACCAGCACAACTCTAACGGTTCCGCTTCATTGTGCAATTTTTTTTATTTCAGATATCAAACAATACACACATAATAACAAGTCTCACGACTAGCCAGAATATATTACGTAATAGCCAGTTGAAAATATCTCTTACCCTTTTTTTTACCGTTCTTTACGTCCCGCCTGTTTAATAAGTACTGTCAAATATAAACACAGTGGCAGTCTTGACCATTTATCATCCTATTCGCTTATGACCTGTTTGGTTTCTTATTGGTCATTAACAGCAGACAAATGTAAATTTTTAAGATAATTTATTTTTGAAATATATCATGCGTCGCCTGCGTTTTTATCACAATCGCTATGTACATGTATAAAAGAGCTAAATTTAATTTAAAAGAGGAGGAGCTTAGTGCAGTCGATAGACACATCATTTTTAAGATTTCGAGTATCACTCCTCGAACCTCATAACGGAGAGACCATTGACCTGTTGTCAACATCGTAGCACGTTAGATGTTAGCACATCGAGAAGATCTATGCTTCGCTCGATTATATCACATACAGATATTTAGTAGATATAATTCGCTAATTACAGATCCCTCAAGCCGCAAGAGCCTTAGGAAATGTGTCAATTCGCTTCATTGTTTCGTAGAGTAGATGTGTACTACGAATTGAGATAAGTTTATTTTAGAAGAATGTAACAGCGAGAAATACTTGCGAAAAGAAATAAAAATTACTTGCGTGCATTACACGTTGAATAACGGTTTGTTAATTTAATTTAGTAGGAAATAAGCAGGTAAATTACATACTCAATTAATACATAGTGCCTCTAAAATAACTAAGTGACCACTTTTAACGTTTCCGGTTGTCTTGTATAATAAGTTCAGTACACTAAGTAGTGTGACCAAAGACCAAAGACCAAGTGTTTGCATAAATTTGCAATTAATTTTGAAGCTCGGAGAATATTCATGCAAGTTTTAAATAGTGACATTAACTAAGGATAGAGTACGAATAGTAAAAATTATTGAGGTTGATTTGTTTTCTATCATTATACAATGTGAGACGCCACCAAGTGTAAATGATCAAGAAGACAGCATCGTTGAAAGCGAATAAAATCAAGAATTCCTCAGTCAGTACCACGCCACCTTTAGCAATTATCTAAAGTCAACCAAAATAGTTGGACTAAACTTAAAAAGATAAATACGCTTTTATAACTGATTATTAGGACTGAAATGGAAATATCGACATTTTAATCTGGCTTCCGACTCGACCGGAAGTTGCCCTGAAAATTGAAACTTTGAACTAAGATGTTAATTTAAACTTATTAGATTTGGACTGGACAACAATCGAGATAGTTGTCAAGTAAAACAGACGAAAGACTACGATTAAATGCGAAGAAGTTGGCGACAGATGATAATAAAGCACAAAATGTCGCAGATTTGTTAGAAGAGGTCTCCAACGAATTTTGGGAGGATCCATATGACCATATGAGTAGACGCTCACCAGGAAGACTTGGGTATGGAAAAATATCAAGCTGTATAGATCTCGTCTTGTACTATAGCTTCCAATTTAAATAAAAGATTTGAATTTTATAAAGTTATGATGGAGATTTACCGGCGTAATCCTAATTTTGCAATAAACCTTATATCTCCTGATAGAAAATACTATCTATTAATACTAATATATTAATTAGTATTAATAATAATAATATTATTATTAATATTAATTATTATTATTAATAATAATAATTAATACTAATATATTAGAAATATAGCGACTATTATATTTTAGATTCGCCGAAGGGATAACTGCTAAACCTCCGAATCTTAGATTTCATGTTAGGCTAGCTGATGTCAAAAGCTTATTCCAAATTGCTTAAATGATTTAAGCACTACAATCATGAAAGTAGTCCAACTTCTTGTCAACGAAAGAAATATACTCTGAAAGCTTTGTTTTGTTAATGTGTTTAAAACCAGCGACGATTCAGACAAAATCTCATCTTTTGTTTGGTGAAAAGCAACGGTCATGTTGTTTTTCACTGCCATACAACGGAAGCCACATGTGGCTAATATTACTACGATGAATAATTCAGTCATTCTTGTAATACTTCTCTGGAAATTTCCTTCGCATATCCTCCACTAGTCGCCTTAGCACGGCAGGACAGTACTCTGCTCATCTAATCTAATGGTACAAACTCCTTGTGGATAATGCCACCAATTTCGATACTATATCTAAATAAGTCAAATCAACACAGACATTTTTCTTCTTGTCCTTTTCTGGATCTCTTCCATTTTGCGTCCTGCTTCCGACTCTATAATTTTAGGTCGCCCTCAATTTCTCATTTTTGGTAAAAGTTCTTAATTTTGGCTTTAAGAATTTCCCCCACTTTTCTCCGTTACCATGTTAATCTTTAACTAATAAGTTTAGAGTGTAATTAAAGTTTTTATAATTAAAAATAATGTGACTTTAGCTCTCGTACTTCGTCAAGAACAAATATAATTGTCATGACACTGTAACTGAAAAAAAAAACAAACAGAATCGCAATTATTACGTGCATGTGCTTCATGGGAATGCAAAGTTGAAGTAGGCACACAAGAAAATGATCAGTAAAAGCACTCTCTCCGAGAATAATAACACTTCCATCTTTGTCTCAACTACAAAAACAAAGAGGTTCGTGAGAGAATAGGTTAGAAAAACAGTGTTCCATTACCACCGATCGTATTAACGGTATTGCAGGAATTAGGTTTATTTAAAAATGCTTTACGTCTCTCCAACTATTTTGCCACAATACTCCTACTTGCTTGATTGCCCATGCAAGCAGGAAAGCATGTATTTAAATCGCATTCCTCTCGAAACTCTCATCAATCCCGCGCTCGATATTCGAAATGGATGCATAGGTACTACACAAAAGGTAATTTGAAGTTAACAATGACAACAAAGATAGCTGAGAAAAAAGGACTTGGCCGCAATTGTAACATTTGATATTTTAATTTGTGTCTGCGGAAAGGTTAGATCGATAAGATACGTATGTAAAGGCATACGACGAACTAGTTGGCATTGTATATACATAATCAATAATATTCTGTATATCTTTATAACGGTAATAGGTACTCGTGCTGTATTGGATGCAGAGATTTCATCTGAACGAATTTCTGCCGTCAAAACTAACTGTTTGTATCTGACGGTCAAGTTAAATGTTGGTATTATCTACATTCGAGACTAAGTACTTAAGGAGTAAAGTAAGGTTTGAGTCCGTTTTACAATTTAACAACACGTGCATACAGTTAAGTATCACACGCTTATATAAAAGTAACTCATTTTCGGCTCTGAAAGTTGGTATTTTTTTATAAGATTATTGTAGTGCAATAACTGTAATATACTTTTTCTTAATGTAAATCTGTTCTTCTGCACAGTGAATTTTAACGGCTTAACAAAATAGATATTTATAAAATAAATTTAAATGTTCACTTTGAATCTTCTGCTTTGTAGTAAATCTCTTTCTCGACGTTTCATTTCTCAAGAAAGTTGAATGAATCCTGTCATAAATAAATAACATAAAAAGTACAGCATGCACCGTTAAGCACAAAAGTAAAAAAGTAATCTTAGCTCGAATATGACAAAATGTTTCCAATTCCCTAGAACTATATATACCACCAATGATTACTAAGCGTCGTTGATTCACACTTGATCCGATCCGCTGTTGCTAAGCAAAATTGTATTATAACTGATCATACAGCAAAATTTATTACAACTTAAATCGTAACAACAATAAATAGATTACAACTTAAGAATGTGTAGGTATTTATACTTCGTCCGAAGTAGTCTGCAGTAATTAGTGACCAAATAAGCTCTCTAATTTCACTTAGAAAAACGTACAATTTATGTTGGGAAGACTAAAACCAAATTTAGGCCATTTTCTTTAAACATCTAATCAATAATTTTTGATTGCTTAGGGTACAACATTTAACTGATTGCCTACAAGATATCTTAAAAGGCAGTAATTAGTAAAGCACAATTTGCTCTGAACCCAAGAATGCTTGCGCCCATGTGCGCAAATGTGGACAAAGCTATTGATATTTTCGCTAATGCTTAATCTGCTCAGTTTTTACAACTCCTCAATTGGTTTGAAGATCTGTCGTTGTAGACTTCCGCGGTCGTTGTTCTCTTTTAAAAAGTGTGGATTGTCCGGCGTCGTAATGAGAGATGTGGTAAATACAAACGCCGCAGTACTTGGTATCCTGGAATTCGTATCAAATTATCGGTTCGGTATGCAAAAAAATTATTAGTTCACTGCCTTTTAAAATATCTTATAAAGACTAATTTTGTTTTGCCTTAACTACCAGCAAACGTCCAACCTTCTATTACTTACATTACTTACTTGCTTACATTACTACAATTCTAAGTTACTACAATTATAAGTTATAATTAAGCATATTAAAATCTATATGGAAAATTCTATGATAAGTGACACTGACCATTGAACTTATGTTTCAGAATTGATGAATGAATAGTTATAAATGTTTCAGATTACCATTTTTAGACTCCCCGATAAATATTACACGTCCTGTCACTACTAACCGGCATTAAGAAGTTTATGAGGACTGAAAGTTAATTATTGAAGACTTGCAAAATATGCATAGTCATTTTTACGTTGTCATTTGTTTATTACTATTTATAACACTTCACTTACAGCTTGCATTTAAGTTGTAATAAATTTTGCTGTGATATCTACAAAACTACAACTGACTTTATGATATCCATAACTTTTGACATTTTGAGCATTGGGTTTCACTGACGGACACAACTTATTACCCGAAGTATTTAACTTTCAATATTATTACAGGCATGTTTCATATATATATATATATATAAATTCTTTAAATTGTTGTAGCAAATGTTTCGATAAATTCGAAAACTTGGTTTGGACGTGAAGAGAATGAATAGAAGATTCGTTCCACCATGGTTGTCGTTGACTGGACTTATAATCATTTTCCAAAAAGAAGTGGAGATATTGAAAATTAAGTCAAAAGAAATTTGGTGTAGAACGAGTGGACATGTGTATTTGGTTGACGGTTATATACACGGCCTTAATGAGAGCTACATTCGAAGTTGCAAGTTATAATATTAAAGTACATAACTGTGAGACGTGTGGCAACTAGATGATTGTGGTATTTCGCCTCATAGATTTGTTCTTTGTGAAAAGTCTGCATTTTATATAGCTATACATGCATATAATTCGCCTATATATCTAAATAAGTTGTTATTTTTACCTGTGGCATATCTAATTTCAATAAGTTGAAGGAAAAATGATTGACTTGTAACTGGTAAAAAATTACCAGTTACAAGTTTTCATTGTTTAGTGCTTCTTTCTAAATTGTACATATTCACATTATCTATATATCTATATGGCCTTTTTTGTATTTTGTTGCGGTGAAAGCCCAACAGGATGTACAGGCTGTCCAGAAAGGGTAGGGGTATTTGTATCTGCGCCACCCATGCAAAGGCGCGGTGGGAAGAGGCGCGGCAAGGATAGATTGTTGCACTGCTCTTTGGAGATTCAGTAGCCATGGAAATGTACCCGAGAGACCACCGCGCGTTTTGCGTACACCCCTATTATCGCAATGACGATTCGATGATCACAGCTCAAGGTTTATATCGTGCAGAATTTAACGTACGGGATGCACCGAAGGATGATACCATCAGAAAATGGATTCGAATGCTTGAAAATACCGGTTCGACTGTACAAATTAACAAGCCAGGTCGCCCGCGTTTTGTTCAAAGCCAACAAACGATTGAAGAAGTGAGAGTTTCAGTGCGTGAAAATCCGTCTCAGTCAGTGCGTAAACGCAGTCAAGAACTTAACTTAAGAAATGCTTCAACGTTTCCCAATGTTCGATAACATTATGTTCAGTGACGAAGTGAACTTTCACTTAAATTGTCACATAAACAAGCACAACTGCCGCTACTGGGCCAACGAAAATCCAAGACAGAAACATGAACGACCATTGCATAGTACAAAAGTTATTGTGTGGACTGCCGTGTCTGGTGGGGGCATCATTGGGCTTTATTTTTTTGAAGACCGACGCGGGCGAACGCTTGCGGTAAACAGTGAACGGTATTGCGACATGTTAAGAAACTTTTTGGGTCCACAACTGCAGGTGTTTGAAGGTTTTAATGAGGGAACATGGTTTCAACAAGATGGTGCCACTTGCCACACCTCAAACCAATCACTTGCGGCTGTCAATCAACTTTTCCTGGAAAAAGTGATCTCTCATCGAGGCACCATCAATTGGCCCCCCCGAAGCCTCGATCTTACACCCCTGGATTACTTCTTATGGGGATACCTTAAACAGAAAGTGTATGCAAATAGATCACAAACTCTACTGCAATTGAAGCACAATATCCACACTGAAATGGCAACCGTTTCCAGAGAGATGTGTAGAAGCGTGATGGCAAATTTACGTGTTCGGCTAGCGGAGTGCCAGCAGCGCGAGTGTCAACAATTGGACAACATAATCTTTGGAGCTTAACTTTCTAAAACTTTTTCTAACGATTAAAAATAAAAAAAATTCTAGTGTTTTTTTTTTTATTGAATTTACAAATACCCCTTACAGTTTCTGCATACCTTCTATAAGGTTTTTAAAGCTCGTCATGACCTTAAGAGACTTTAATATATAAATTGTGCGAGTAAAATGTTCCATGGCCTTATTACTATCACCCCTCGCCATAAAGATTATGGCGCAGTTAATTGCTTCCCAATTACGAATGGTGGTTGGAGTGGGTACCGTATCCAGTAATTTTAAGAAAATTTGTTGATCCTCGCGGGATTGGAATACGCAGCGCTTAAGTCTGCCTGATCAAGCGCAGGTCCTCTTGCCACTGGACCGCCGAGTCATTAAAATAATAACACGACAATAATTCTAATAATAATAGTACTTCATTACCCATAACCGTGGCCAATTATCAATATCATTGTTATATGGAAAACCATTACTAACATTTTCGTGACGAATGATGATCAGAAATGTTTCTTTCCTTTCTTCGTAAAAGGTCGCTGTTTCTCTGCATAATACGTAGGAATCAAACGAAGCGAATATAAAAAAAAATGTTTCAAATGGAATTCGCTGGATCCAGAAATATGAAGCATAGATGAAATATGGACAGTCGCTTTAGACATATTTATTGAACGCTTGATGATTTTGTATTAAGGAAATAAAACTGAACAATGCAGACGGTGCAAATAAAAGATAATCAATTATATCCTGTTATGCTTTTAATCTTTATAAATCCTCCGACACCTGATTTCTTTAGCAACTTATATGTAATTGTAATGTCTGATTTATATTCATACGTTTTTATAATGCATTATGCATATTTGATGCTCTTGAACGGAGTCTTTATGATTTATGTAGATGTAAAAACTGGTATATATTTAGCTTCACGCTGGTTTTTTTACTGGTTTACAGGATGCGACTTCAAATCCCAATTATGAATTATAATATGAATATTGCGATGGCTTCATGTGCACCTTGTGAAGGCAACACACTATCTAAAGCTACCACAAACTAATTGTTTCCTTACAATCCGTGACAACTCGTAAACTTCTTACGAAAAATACGATATGGAACGGGATGGTGACACCCGGCAAGGGTTGTAAAATTTCATATAAAAAGATACATTTTCTACATTTTTTTTGTAGAAAACGGTTTTCCGAACAATCCACTTGACTTATACTGCTAATGTTTATCAGGTAAGTATAATAATGCTGGCCCTACGACATTGGCTAAATTGCACTGGGGCTAAGTACCTGCTTTCGAAATGCTTACTTTTATATTAATGAGACTCTCTTAATAATATAGCTTCTCAGGTTAAGTTGCTCTCGAATAATTGAGCAGCCATACGTTGAAGAATAAAAGAATTGGTTTCCAAAAATTATGTTTTGGTTCAAAAAAAAGTACTAAGTATCAATGATTTTACGTGTCATTATTTTACATTTACCAAGGCAACATACACAAAAGTAGCGCTGTAAATCTGAAAATAGAGTACCGGAGAATAGAATAAAATGAATGCTAATCTTATTGAAATAACATTTACAATAAATGAATATATGATTTAAACAACTCAAAGCAACAGGTTTAACACAAATATGAATGTGACAATAAACAGAACATCTAGGTAACTCAACGTGATTATTGCGTGAAAGGGAGGATTAACGTCTTCTGGCGGGATTTGAGTGGTGCTGAAGGCTCTAACTCGCGACTCTCCATGCGATGGTGGCCAGTTCCACTATAAGCACTTGTTTGTTCATTCATTAACGATATAACTATTGCGCATTGCCATACAACCCTTCGTCTGAATCCTTGGCCAGAAGAGCGTCGAGGATATATATTTTCTTACACAAGATAAATTCCCCGTTACTCATTTTTTTGCGTAATTGGGATTTGACACAGCCAACCGAGTATATTTGGACGCTGGTAACACGTTCTCTCGCCTTGGTCGCTGGCAGAAGACCTTTTTGTGATAAATTTATAATGCTTGCCTGATTGACATCATCTCGCTGCGAAATTGGCGTCAGCTTGCACCAATCACACGCGCACACAATAATATATGAGAAAGAATCACACACTTTCCTAACTTTTGTATATGAAGTATTAAGAAACTTATTATTGAACTAAAAAATACATTAAATTATGTAAATTATGTAAATGTTTTAAAATGGGTGTTCCGTTGCGTATGTTTTTACAAAGAAAACTTGTTTTCCATTTGTTGTTATTCTAGAGGTTTCTGTGTATAAATATTCTAAATTTAATTCTTATTTCCAGGTGAGTTGCCAAACTTAATTTGAAGCTTCGTGAAATATCCATTACAAGGTAATGTAATATTCATATTATTAATGTGCTTACCTCAACGGTCCTCTACCTTTTACTTGTAGATGTTAAGAAAGAATCTTTTTGACAGGTTTACGAAATAAACTTTCAAACGCCTGCCAGATAAAGCATTTTCTTGAGGAGGTAAGATCGATCCCAACATTGAACGTTAAATTATGTTTATAACAACGCCAGCATTAATAACAATGGCATTGCTTTTGCAAGATATCATTTCTTCATTGGTAACCTACTTCTATAAGATCCAATGTAACGAATTATGTTAGATTGAAGCACAGCAATTACGGTTGCATTTTCCTTTTTAAATAAATTACATTTGCCTACTAAAGTCGGCCAAAACAGAATGCAATCTGGATGCTGTTCGTAAGTTGTTGAGCAATGAATCGTTAAGCTTTCGCTACTTTAATCCAAAGATAGAAGTATTCGCGATAACATTTCGTTTCTAGCGAAGTTGTCGGAGTTGGTAATTATATCACGAACCGAAAAAGAGGATCAGCGGGGAATTAATATTTGCAATTTAATGGTATCCTGGTATTGTGATTAGCAGTAATTGTAATGTTCTCATCGTAACACAATAACGGTACGCAGTAACTAATATTACACAGGAATGTCGAATGGTTAATAATTGCTTGCGAATGACAATATTTTAGAAAGTTTCTACTTCTCATTGGATACGTTACACTCAATTATTTCATTACTTTTTTTTATAAAATGAAGTCACGACCTCCAGAATAAACTATTAGCGATTGATTAATTTTGACAAATTTGTGATTTTAATTAAAATGCTTTTTTTCAAAATATGTTTAAACAATTTCAAATTAAAATGTAGATGATTACAGCTTTAGTGTATTTATTATCTCAAGACATTAATCTTCCCACTACGAACATTCTGCCCGTTTGCTTATTTCAAAATAGCATAAACAAAGAGGTCCTCAAATGAATGTCATTATTTTTGTTGTTAGATAATGCTGGTATTCTTGAACATTAACGCAAATGACATTAAAACTAGGCTGGGAATCTTTTAGACAGAAAGTTTTGTTGAGCTGCTGTGGCCTTAATAGCGAATTCATAAGATTTACAATCAATAATATTACCTGCGAAACACTTATATGTCTAGTCGAGAGATCAATGTAATCCTCAGCTAAAACAGGTGAATACTATCCTCCATACGGCTTTGTTGTGATCAAATCGGACGACATCGTCGAAAACCGCATCTCAGAATTAGCCAAATGTGTTAATTCAAATAGCAATAAGCAATACTATATGTAAGGAATGAGCGTTGATTTTGGTCGTAAACCAGCATAGTTTCATATTGATCAAATCCATGTACTGATTGTAACTGTAAAATCTCTTAAATATTTTTCTTCGCTTTACAATAATGTCAACAATCATATTCTATGTCGTTAATGTATGGATTAGTTCTTCTCGCCTACATGCATCGACGCAAACTATTATTAAAACAACCTAAAATAAAAACTGTATGAAACTTCAAGCCTGAATGCTCTCGATACTTTTATTGCAAGGTACATTGTGTTATTATCAGTTTTCTCAACAAATTCATTATTTTCATCAATCTCTGAAACTTAATAAACGTTTCAAAAATTCTTGTGGTTTAGAGTATCCTGATATGTTTACATTTATTTTCCAGTGTTTTGTCTTCTTTAGGTTTTTAAGTATTCGGTAAAGAAAACAAAACGTTTCTTTTCATTAGATTTATTTTATTTTGCTACATATCGTCGGACCCTTTTCATCAACATACCTAACCCTATCAATAATAATTTTATTTATAAACATTTCTGTTTTTTTAAAAGAGCCATAAAGTATAAGGCTTCTTTGTCCTGCTTTATATTTCGGATACTATTGTAATACTATTCAGTGTACAGCAAGTATAGAAATGTTCATGTTTCCTTTCACATACTATCGTTGATTTTCCCTGTACATTGATGAAAAGTACTGAAAGCATCATTTTTTTTTTGTATAAAAGTATTTACAAAATGAATAAAGTGTTAATTAAAATAATTTTGGAGATTAGTTTCAAGTAACTGCTAATATTTTATTTACACTAAACAATGTTCCTAGCCAATACATTTTCTATTAGTAAGTACGTGTAGGTTTTAACTTTCTAAGCTCACAATCAACAATTCTATTCTAACAGCTTTAAGGCCTTGTGAAAGACCTTCAAAGGAAACAAGCTAATTTTGTAAATTAAAGTAATAAAGCGTGCAATGTTTATGTACCAGGTGTCTTCTTTGTAGTTAATGTAATTTTTATGAAACGTGTAAATACACTAACAGTTTTCTGTCCCGATCCAATTTAGCACGTCGAACTTTGAGGTCGTATTACACTCAGTCCGCCACCTATCTTAACATAAACCATACGGCTATGTCAAATATACACCAGTATATACAGGTGTCCCAGTATTCTGAAATTGTAAAATTACGCTTGTTGGCAGTAGTTAATAAGGCAATCAAACTATCACCTAACCATTATGTACAGACGCACGTTTCGCTGTGTAACAGCTCATCAATTCCCGTGGCTATCAATCGAAAAAATTAGGAGGTCGTAGAAACATCTGAGAATGAGTGAATCGAATTAAGAGGTCTCCGACATCACGCCACAAGAATCGACTAAGAGCTTAGTTAGCCAAAGAAATTAGTAATAAGCTAGACTACCACCAACCACCATGTACAAACGTTGTGTAATCATGCGTTTCGTTGTGTAATCGCTGGCCGGAATCGTAGAAGTGTTTGCATATACTTCGACAAGTTATGTGATCAGCTACAGCATCTAAACTAACGATGTCATTTTAAAATCTACCCAACGGATCAGTAATTGCTCTCCATTTGAATCGACTCGAAGGTAATTTTAATATTGCTCTGGTTACTGAAATTTTACCTGTGTCCAACTGAATTAACTTGTAGCAAGGAGTGCCAATTTTTGTTTCTTCCTTCCATTATTTTCTTGATGTAGTATATAGCAGAATGTATGTAGTAATTATCGAGTTTTAATTTTATTTTTAATAATATTTCACTTCTCGCGTATGTCAAATAGTTTGGTTGCTTATATTTTGCTGATTGGAATAAGTTTGTTTTGAGCAATCTCACTACTAGAAAGTTTATATTTGTTTTTTTTCTAACTTTTGTGAGTGAAACAAGTATCTGACATTGCTATATTCAACACCTTGGAGGATGAGTTTATATAGAATGAGTCTTAAAATTTACCTTTGATGGTATCATTCTATGTGAACTAACAAGATATTGTAAGGCTGCCGATTTGCTACGTGTATGTACGTTTAATTTTACATATTTCAATCTATTTGCTTAAACTAAACTAGAGAACGTGTTACCTCAAGTAAATTTAAATTAGTGCAATTAAGTTGACATTATTAGAATAAGATTTGTAGTAACTAAAATGAAGTACAATGTTTCAATAGCCAAAAGACTATTACAGTTACAACATGACTTTCTAATACTCTCAAGCGATCGCGAGGCTGACAAACATGTCTTGGAAATATTTCCAGGAATGTTTCAATAAGCATCACAAAACACTTAAATTATTCACCTTTAGAGAGATTAGTCGCTATTTGATTACGTATTGGAACTGTATAGGGCTACAAGGTCTATAGTGTGTTCGGTAATACATTGTACTGGGCAACGCTGTAATTACGTTCCGAAAATCAATTTATATACTGACTGTGCGGATGCCGGTATCTATTATGACGTCATAGTTATCCGTCATTATTGTAAGGCAGCTCGTGTTATAAGAACGCTTATAGCATTATAAGTAGAGCTCCCCAACTGCGTGGCGCACCTTAGGCGTCGATAAGGAACATAAGTAAAGTACATAAAAACAAAAGAAATAAAGAATTTTAAAACGCTTACTTTTGTAATTAGCCGTATCCAATATAGTGGGTGTTAATGCACAAGGAAAATAGTATTAGTCAGCACACGAGGAGGTAGGCACACTAAAACTGTTACCGTAAGCGCAATCCGATTTCTCAAACATCTGAAGCATTAGGAATGTTTCCACAGTCGTTTCTTTCAAGGATGTTCGTCGTTCTGAAAAAATGTTTTTATATCTTGAAAATGAACGCTCGACGTATAATGATGTAATACACGCGTAATTAAAATAATCTTTGAATTTAGTCACCGGATCAGTAGAGTTACCTTCCCAAACTTGTCTTAACCTGCTAAAATTTGTATCTTTCTTCATAACACTTTCAAAATTTCTTGTAACGATATCATTTTTTTTTTGTTATTTATACAGTGTAGGAGTGCATTAACGTCATCTAATATTTGTACTGACTCCGTCAGGGACAGTGCACTATTTTGTAATTTATTTATTGCCTGAAGTACTTCTCTATAATTGTTGTAAACGGTTTGTAAATCTGCCTCAACGGAAATATCTTGGAATTTATCCTGGCTTTCCTTAATAGCCGCAGATTCGTTGGGATTGAATTGTAAGACGACTGATTTTATTTGCCGGAAATATTTAAAATAATAAAACGCTGCCTTCAGCCATGTCCCCCAACGCGTAAGAATCGGCTCTGGTGGTTCGGGAATACCGGGACACTGTTTATGAAATTCACTGGTACGTTTGGGAGATTTGAGAAACACTCGTTCCGTATTTGTTATTAATGCATTTACCTCACGGAAATTTGCACGAATAGTTTCAGCCACAATATGCAGAGCATGAAGTTTACAAGTAATATGTAACATCATCCCATAATGTTCTTGAAGAGAACGACCTACACAACGCATTGTCGCGGCACCATCGGTCATGAAAATTAATACTTGAGTAGTGGCAATTTCAAATGTTTGTAAAGTATCAACGACTACGCTCTCGATAGCGTCGGCAGTACACGATTTTAGTCTTTTACTAGCTAATAAAATTGCCTTTGTAGGTTGACGAGGTTCCAGTATACGTACAATCACATTCAAAATAGAATGTTTTTTACGGTCTGTCGTTTCGTCAATACATAACCACAGTAGTTTATTTTTTATTGCAGATCTGATCCTGTTTTCAATTTCGGTACGTACACTTGACACACATCTCCTTAAGCTTGTTTCCGACGGTAACTCAAAGTCTGGATTATATTTATTCCAAAATTCACGGAATGGTTTCTTCCTGAGTAAGGAAAACGGTAAATTACACGCAGTCAGCATATAAAATAAATCAATTATAAATTGAGTTGCCTCAGTCGGTGATACACCCAGTTTTTTATTTTTGTGGTGCTGACTATTTACATGTCTTCTACAGCCATATTTATCATTGCACATCAGAGGTATATTACAAATTTTACATATAATCTTACTTCCATTATATATTAAGTCAGGAAATTCTCCACAGAACTTTTTCACTTTGTCGGCCTGTGGGCGTTTCTTACTACGCGCGTCCGCCATACCGTCACAACCCGATCGCATACGGTAATAAACTACCGAAATGCGATGCGAGTTATTTGCTTATATATTACATTACATATCCCCCCGGCCACGCCCGGCGGTACGCCTTCTGACTTGCCACGCACTTTGGGGAGCTCTAATTATAAGTGTTATTTACGTATAGTGCTTCGGGATTATTACATACATATACTATTCATAAGGATGACATAAAAATAATGGTTACAGGAATTAACCTTCGCTTTCCTGTCTGTGATATTTACATTCAATTCAATGAGTAATTACACTATAAATTTATAAATATATTCAAGAACAATGGCCGAAGATTTGATCCTTGTGGCACACTGGGAAATATAATGAACATACTAGACGTAAAACTGTTATAGAGCGTTCTATTCATAAAATAGAAAAATATAATTTTACCAAGCGTTGGGTAGAATCCTAACTTGGTTAGATGAAGATTGTGATTTATAGCGTCAAAGGTTTGCATAATACACAAAGTAAACAACACTGTAAGTAGATGAGCCACCACCGAAGCGCACTAATTCCACGTATATCGTCGTCGCCAGAGATGAAGTCTACTTTGATCTCGTAGCACTGCACGATACATCGCTGTTCGTAACCGAAGGTATGTTAGACGACACAAGGAAAGGGTACAACTGAAGTAGCGGTTGTTGCAGTGTAAAACACTCCAAAGGAGTGTCGAGTAGATACTTCAACTATATGTAAAGCCTGTGACAATTCACCCTTAATTGGAATACGTGTGACCTGGAATTCTAGATATCAATTTCCTGTTATTAACGAACGCCCAAAACGTCTTAGGTTTGTTAACAATTTCTGATTCGATCGGTTTCTAATAACTACGTAAAGTATGCACCTTCAATCATGGTCTTAAGAATCTCACGCAATCTTTTAAATTCGTTAAGATGGCAAGCATTCACATTTAGTTGAATTCTGTTTCTTAAAATATATTTTTTTTATGCCAAGTAATTGTTTGATAATATTAATTCGAACAAGATATTCGCGATCTTTTGAGTTGAACACAAGCACACATTGATCAAAAACTTTTTAAAATGCGTCGTAAAATGCATTCGCCGCTAGATCGTCGCCATAATTAGATAAAAGATATCAGTCATATCTCAATACAAATGCGGGACATTAATAGGACGAAAGTTATAGCGCGCGTTATTGTTGAGAAATTGTTAAATCTTCAATTAATTAATAGTAATGAATTACAACCAGAGCACGATGATGCAAGTTCTCTGAAACAAATTACCTCACGAAGGTTCCAGCAATCCAGCAATGTTCCACTTAATTTCGTTCAAATTACGCAAACAGCAGGAAGCTAAAATTTTTACATATATATTGGGTGACAGATAAGTAGCGAACGAGGCAATTTTAGAAGAAATATCTTGTGTATTATTACACTTCTAGTTTATTCTCCCAATATTAAATGAATTTTGTGCCCATTTCTAACATATTTCAAAAAATTTGTAATTTTATCGTCAATCGCCTAAATTTAGATCTTTTAATTTGAGAAAATCCGAAATGTTCATACATTTGAACGCGGATTTTCATTAAATTGCATATTGACGTCTATTTGAACATGGTGCTAGAACATATTATAAATACAGAATATTAAACACTAATTTAAACAACGCAAATGTAATGATGCATGTCTCAAACAATGAATATATTCACCGTATAGGAAATGTACATCTAAGTAGAGTGATAGATTGAAAGTAAAATGGGTATTAAGAGTTAAGTGCGAATCCTGGATTTGTGTATTACGTCTAAGTTTCTTCGTTATACAATGGGATCAGTACGTCGATATTTAACAAATGTAGACTCATTTTTAATTGAATAACTACTAATTCCTCCGATGTCGCGTCATTGAAATGCGCCTTAAATTTTTTATGGGGAAATCAAATTCTTCAATGTTCTGTAAACGCCGCAACTTCAGTATAAGGCCAACGTACTAGGTAGACACGGTTCATAGCAGTGAAGTAGTTACTTAAAAGGTAATATACTCATTAGTTAATTTCTTGTACACCGTTTATCTACTTAGTGCGACCTCGAGGTCGTCTACCCTTTCGTGAATATAGTGTTTTCTTGTTTTACTAGCTGGCCTCTCCATAAATTTCATTATCGGAAAAGGGGGTGACGATTAATTTAAGAAAATTTATGACGTTCCATGTACAAATATGCATGATAAAGGGATTTCCATCAAACAATATAAATTATATTGTGTATTATTGGAAGTACAAATCTCAAATAGGTTCCCGATCTTACTACTTAGTTAACGATATAATGAAACAGAGGAAGTACAAGGTATACTTGATCGAAAACGATTAAGAATAGCAACGAAAGCAAAATTATTAACGGTTATTAGAATGTAATAAACGTATAAGTATGTTGTATAATTGTAGCCTGTTCATTTAACACTAGGATTACTATAAAATATCACAATATATCGAATATGCAATAAAAATCCAAATATCCAATGAATAGCAATTACCAGGGAATATCTAAAACAGAGCAACAGCGAAACAGAAGGAATGTTAAAATATTGAATCAAAAATTTTGTCAATAATGTTACTATTTTAATATGTTCTTGTTAGAAATGTCTTTAATATGTTGAGGTGACCTTTCGTATGTACTACCATGTAACAGGATATACACTCCGCCGAAAAAGTATCGCATAATCTTTGTTTGTAACATAAAGTTGTAAATATACTTTAATGCGCTCTAAGATATAATTTCTATGATTGTTTAAATAAAATACAGGCCAAATAAAAACAAGAACTCATACTTGAGATTTTTATTAAAACAAGAAATTATAATTTTGGAAAGAAAAATGTCATAACAGTAGCTTTTAATACTGAGTATTGCCACCTCTGGCTCTTATGACCGCTCGCATACGGTTTGTCAGAGTTTCGATTAACCTCCGTATATAAGCCTGATCCAAATTCTCCCACTCGTCACGGAGAGCATTTTCTAGTCCATGCAGGTCCGCTGGGGTAACATTTTGGGTTCGTATCCGTCTGTGAAGGAGGTCCCACACGTGCTCGATAGGGTTCATGTCCGGACTTACCGCAGGCCAATCTAAAACTGGAATACCAACATCGTTAAGGTATTCCTGGACGATTATTGCAACATGCGGTCGTGCATTATCGTGCATTAACATGAATTCGTTTCCTATAATTGGCGCATATGATACTACATGTTCTTCTAAAATGTCCGTTATATACCTGTGGTCAGTCAGTGTACCTCTGTCTACTGGTACTAACTCTGTACGACCTGTTAAACAGATGCCTCCCCAAACCATCCACCCCCAACCAACCACCAGCGAAATTAGGTCTAGGTCTGATATTACACTGCGAATAGCGCTCACCGTCTCGTCTATACACTGAGATACGCCTATCTGAGGTGTAAAGACCAAATCTTGACTCATCTGTGAAGAGTATATTGGCCCAGTCATTAATGTTCCAATTTACATGTTCTCTGGCAAACCTTAAACGAGCCACTCGGTGGTTCCTAGTGAGACGACGAGCTGTTACAGCTACTCTAGCTCTTAATCCACTCTGTCGTAACCTATTCCGAATAGTTTGAGTACTCACATGAGTATTTCTGACTCTAGCCAAGTCGCTCTGCAATTGTCTCGCAGTTACATGTCTTCGACGTAATGCTTGTAGTAGTAAATAGCGGTCATCTTGGCGAGTAGAACATCTTGGACGACCTGGTACAGGTCTTCTACTGTAATTGCCTGTTTCCCTATATCTCGCTACGGCTCCAGAAACACTTGACTGATTGATGTTCATCAAATTAGCAACGTATGCTTGAGATCGACCATCTTCGATTAAAGCGACTATAGCAGCCACTTGTTCTGAAGTTAAATTGCTCATTTTAGTTTTAAAAGCGTTAGTACAGAACTCTGACTTCGCACTTTAAAATTTGTCCGTATAGGAAGACTTTCAATAAACAACTGAACAAACCTTACACATACGCATTTTTCTAAATGTGTTCTTTTAGAAAAAAAAGTAAAAAAGCTATGTTCCATGATTTTGTTAGTGTTTTTATAGTTCGCGTACACGAGGCAAACTTTTTGTGAACGTATAAAAATATCTTGGTTTATAAATGCCCTTTTTTAGTTTATGCAATACTTTTTTGGCGGAGTGTATCACAAATTCCCATATCTAGTCTCACAATTCCCGAACGAAGTGTTAGTTATAAATCTGTGCTCATTAAACTTTACGCACATTATCTTCCAAGATGTCTAGTGCATCTCACTGCTGTCAAAATAAACCGCTATAAATTTAACGAATTGACTTCGGTAAACAAATTTACCACCAACTGAGATTAGATGACTTGCAGACGTTTTAATAATACCGAACAAAGGATATTTTATTCAGGTTCATATAACGTTTATTCTTGTTGAGCCCATTTAAGCATCCGTTCAGCAATGTTCAACTCTGCTCAACCACTCTTTTTGGTATGTCTAATTGCAATGTGCATTTTGCAATGCCATGCTATAAAGGTAACTGTTCGGATCTCAATCGACTTTATATCAACTATTAGCGTCCTATTTCTCAAATACAACTCCAACCAACGACATATCTATTTTGCTTACCTGCCTTACTGAGTCACTCAGTTAGGAAGGGTTTAAATTGTTATTCGATAAAATGAAAGGCAATAATCATGTAAAAATAGTGACAAAAGCGAGATAAGGTCTAGAATTATCCATTTTATTAGCACTTCCATTTTTGAATAGAAAATAAATGTCAATTGTCAACTATTTTTGTAAATAGCTCTGTTTTAGCAACATGTTACAATTACATTTCTAAAATAAAAAAACAACCTAAACATTACTAGCCATACTGTGATGTAAGACGATGGATAATTAGAACTGATCATTTTAGAATTTCATCTATTTAAAGACAGCGCTGTCAAATACAGCTTAATTATTAAAGTTTTTAATGTTTCTAATTGGGGATGAATTTTAGTAATAATTGACTTAAAAGAGATAAACTAATGCTGCCTTGAGAAGAATTGAAAGTAAACCTAACTTTCCGAATGACATTTCAAAGAAACTGTTTTAAGAAAATAAGAAATATTTAGGACAAAGAGCGAGTAAATAATAGTGTAAGCAGATGGTGTATTGATAACAACGAAACAAATGGAGAGATACCTAGAAGTATTCTAGGACAGGCAAAGTGGCAAAAACGAAAAAAGATCAGCAAAAATAAAAGTAACTTATTAATTTAAAGAGATTGATAGTTTTAATTATTTAGAAGTACCAATAGCAGAAGGTACAAAAGAATATATTAAGAATCTAGAAGAAAATACAAAAGGGCAAGTATGACTTCTCGTATAAAAGGAAAACCACCAACAAGGAAATAGCAATAAGTGATGTTCACCGGCATAAGTTAGACTAGAGACCAATATAATATAAGAGCTCTGGTAATTTTCTTAGCTATCCGATCGCTTCTTTTCGAGGTACGAGGTACCCTAAACGCAACACAACATGTGTGTGTGAACAATGTTCGGAGAATGTTGACCAGAAATCCACTTCCAAACCCATAAAATGCACCTACAGACTAATGCTTAAAATTTGGAGAAAGTTTCGCAGATATTAAAGCAATATATTGTTATATAATGTTATTAATAAGAAACAACGAAGTTAGCTGCCATCGGCGCTATAACCACTTGTTCTTTACTCAATTCACAGCGAACACCTGTCGGGTATGAGGGTCCATCTGTTGGTTAAGCCCGGTCCCTAGAGAAACGAACTCTGCATTAAACCAAATATCTTTGGGGTGTAATATTAATAAAGATAACATATAGGTCTAGTCAAGGACAAGCGTGGGGAGATGTATATTAACTACTTAGATGTATCACTCTCTTTCTCGATTGTTAACATAAGAAGTTTCTACAGCAAGTTGTAGAGGATACGTTAGTCGTACGAAAGTTATAAATATCAATTAAATGTCTCCCGTTTCGCATCATCTAAATTCTCAGTACAATTTAACGTTGTAGTGTTGCATGTGTTCAACTATGTTGTCTCGGAACACAGAATATCGTCAGCAATTGGGTCCTTCTAAATCATTCTAAATTATTAAAAAATCTTATAGATATCATTTTATTTCATTCAGAAGCTAAGGATAATTATTTATTATTAGTGAATTTATACCAAAATATCATTGAGACATATTGTGACAAGAGTGATTAAAAAAGCGCATTTGAATTGAAAAGTGGTATACAAGAGATATAAGACTGGTGCTTACGTAATAATGATAGCAAGGACTGTGAAACAACACATAAGTATCAGCACCCTCTGCACCACACAAGTTTAATTTATTACATAGTCATATAATGATTAAGCCCGGGACGGCCGTTTCGAGGACACGAATGGTTCTCATCATCAACCGGTGACCGAATGGTGCGCAGGGTGCCGATACTTATGCCTTGTTGGTGTTTACGTAGAACAGCACTACAACATATAAGATTAGTTATTTCATTCCTCGTTTTTCGTTCTAAAAATTATTCTCAAACAAAATTGTCATTTTTCCGAAAGAGTGTCTAAGGACGTTCCAAAATTCACAGCCTCTAACTTTTGTAAATTTCTGACATTTATTAAAATTTAGAAAATTACTTTAAATAAATCAGGCAAATACATAACAATATATTAGTAGACCTAAAAAATGTAAGTATCTGGAGAAATATAACTAACAAAGCAATGGAGTGATAACATCATAGCAATACTTAATATCGATTAAATTGCATCTTAAAGTAATTAGGAAGCCAAAAGATAAGCAACGATATATGTATCAAATTGAAAAATAATGTTTAACAATTTTTATTAAATAAAAATTGTTAAACATTATTGTTGTTGGCTGGCAGTCGCAGTGGAAAAGCTATTGACGTTAGCATTTAATACAAGTGAAATAAAAATAAAAAGTTTAGCAAAGTATATTTTAATAGTAGCCATAGTTTCAGAAATACTAAAACATCTATCTGTATAGAGCAGTTATGTTCAACATAGCGTGCATTTTAGGGATATAGGCTTAAATGGACGATTAGGCTCCTGAAACAATTAGTGCTCTTTTCACCAAGTTCATTTATAAACTGGCAAAGTTTCATTAACGAAAGAATCTATAACACATTAAAGAAAATATTTTCTTCCGCAGAAATTACGTTCTTAACTAAAAAAAGAGAATACTTAATCATATTAGAAAGAAGAACAATTGTGGAAATATAAAAATTTACAAAAGTAAGCAGAATCTCTAGCTGGAGAAGAAATGAAGGACAACATAATAATATTCAATCAATAATCCGCTGCAAAAAAAGTTTTTATAGCGGTCTTACAAAAGAAGCAGCGAAATTCCGAAAGAGTACTTTTAGAAGTTCAACTTTCAATCGAATTAAAACTATGCAACAAAATCATCGATGATTCCATCAAGATTTTGTATATTTGTGTAAGAACTATCAGGAAAATTAATTTTCAATACATCTCTTCTAAAAATATCATTTTATTATTATCATTTGATCATTAACCAAATTAATCTTACAATCATGTTACTAAAAACAATACATCTTGTTGAAATCACCACTTCAGTTTTCTTACGTTATATCTCTCGTAAGTATAAAATATTTCACTTTTATTTAAAAGTGAAATTAGATAGATTAAATAAATATTTATGTAAGGTAAGTGAATGCCCTCATGATCATGATATTCTTTTTCTGCCAACTCACTTAAAATGTAGTATAAGCCAGGTAACAAAGGTGGACCAGGAAGGATACTTGTATATCACAATAGCGAGAAGGGAAAGTATCGATGCAAATTAGCCGTCAGGCGTTAAAAGGAATCTACCTGACTGAGCGCATTGGGCAAGTAACGTTAGCGCGCGCATTAATATTAATAACTATAGCGGGATTCAGACGAACGTTGCATTTCATGGATTTATGAAAATCGCCGAGAATATGTACGTGCATTTATCCATACATACATATATTCATACATACATACAAAACGAGACAGGAAGGTAAACGGCGGGCAGCGCACTGCGAGAATCTGAGAGAAATGACTTCTTCTTTACCGTTTGATAAGATTTTCGTGTGTTGCGGGAGAAACTGACAAGGTCAAGGGTCACCGTTACAATAATGCAATAATTATACGAAATGCCTACATGTATCGATGACGGCTCTGTCAATCGATTATGTTACCGGAAAAATATGCGGGTTCGTGTGCAGTCACGAATAAGACGAATGTCACAATGCTTCGACAATAAATAATGCTCGCTTACATTTTGTAATAACTATACTATTCAAGGCAATGCGATTGTACGACAGAAACAAATGAAATTTTGGTATTGCAAGTGGTATTCGTATATCGTACAAAGATTGTTGGTTAATTAAGGACATGACGTAAGAAAATCTAAATTATAGTACCCCTCAAAAAAGTATTGGAGGAAATGTTTTTAATAATATAGATTCTATGAATATCTTGTGAAACACATTAAGGAGGGAAGCCGCGAATGTAAAGTCTGTTCCAAAATGACAATGCTAAAGATTTACGAAATACATATCTTCTAATACAAGAGGAGCTCTATAACACCTAACCTTGGCCTAGTCTCCTTTTGAGGTCGATCCACTTAATCCGACGTTTTTCTGTCTTTTGTATGCCAGCTAAAGAAATAAAATTTCTCCAATCCTACAAAATGGACGCCTGTTCCGCTGGTGCTTAGACTTGGTGAATACCATGGGTACGGAAGCGGTTCGTACCCCAACCCACGGAACACTGTAGCTATGATCTCGTTAGCTGCAAAATTGGTTTCGGCGTTCTTTGACACCAACTAACTAAAGAAAACCAATTGCTTGCTGTTCTTTGGTGCTGTGAAGAATCTATAGTTCGTTATACTTACTTCGAATCCTTAGAATCTATCTAATCCTACGTGTTGCAGAAATCTGTTTTAACACCCATGTCATATCTGGAAGAAATTACTTCAATTGTGACTTGCCTTAAAGTATTGTGAATGGATTCACTTTAAAGACAAATTCGCTAAGAAGGCCCAACGTACGCAACAGTTTCAAGCATTGCTCAAATATTACTTATAAAGAGGAGAAATTTAAGAATACTATGGACCCTGAAGAATAATAGAAACGTTCTTAATTGTACAAGTTGTAAAATTAAATTGTACAAGTAAAAGTACATCAAATCTAGAAAGCGTGGGCTAAATCTTCATATATCTGTTCTCAAAGTAGTAAAGTTCTCAAAGCCCCTTTATTAACATCAGTATGACGTTACACAAGTCTAAAAGCGTTTTGTGGGTTCATTCGACTAACCTTCCTAATGTTGCAATATGATGAGTATGGTAATTGAATGGTTTTTGAAGTGTTCCAAATACGCCAAATTATAAATACGTATTTAATATCAAATCTTACAATTCTTGCTTTATTCCATTGGTCGATAACTCAAGAGTTATCGTTTGTAAGAAAGACTAAAATAAGTAAAAGTATAATCTACTCTTTCAAACAGGATAGACTATATTAAATCAACTTTTTCGCAATCCTGTTATACAAATGAAAGACGTATTTAGAATGGTGTTATTCGGTCTGTATTCGTTTAGCATCTGTTTTAACGTAAAGCCGCTTCGTTAGGCTAAGAATATCGAGGCAATAAAAATAATTAGCAATTAATCATCACAGGCAAGGCATAAGATTCCAACTACAATTGATACCAATAAATTGGCACCGAAAGGCTGGCGATCTTCGGATGCGCTTGTTGAATATAGTTATTTGGTTGAATCGTGCCGCCAGCCCACACACGTCGTTAAACCTCAATAGGTGGATCCATAAATTTTATCCAGACATATATACATACTTAAGACGTCGCCAACCTTGACTTAGTTGCCTATTTGTATAAATCAGCGTGAATAGCTTTTTAGAAATTAGCTAATTACAAATTAGTGGGTCCATATTTTTTATCTCGGGATACTTAGATAAATGAACTGTTAACTATACGATTTATCAGCGATCTTGTGTATCCTGATTTTGTCGAAAGGGATAATTCTGAATTATTTTCTTGAAAATGTAATATTTACCATGGATTACATTATTTTTCGTATGTATTAGTACTAATTGAATCCCATAACTTGAATCATGGCAACTATCCTTAGTACTTTAGTGTTTTGGTGAATGAACATAGAATATTGTTTTGAATGCAGGTCTTGCATTAATAATTGAAAACTGAATTTTTGTGAAAAAGTTTTGGGCTTCTTTATATACATATATAATACATATTAGAGCGAGTCAATGACTTCGCACAGTCTATTTTCTTCATCAAAGGAAAATTTAAAATTTCACGCATGTACATATATAGACGCATACAATAATTTAAAATATCCATAACAAGGCAGAATGATTATCAGTATACAGTATGTCAGTAGTTAAAAAAAAAGCAAATTACAAGTAATGTTTGCAAAAACTAATTAATAAAATTTCGTTTTTCGAGAAGCGCCATATCCTGTTAATTGATATTAGCGAGAATCGGCGACCCTCGTCTTACTGGACTTTAGAACCTATTCCCAAGTATTATTTGATTGTGATAAACACAAAGTAAAATTTCTTATGTTCATTTTTGGTAAAAAAAGAGAAAGACATAACCCTCTGCATTATGAATATCTTTTGTTCTTGACTTGTAAATTATATCTTAGTCTAACAGCTGTGAAAATATTTGCAATATATAAAAAGAGATCTCTTTGCAATGTTGATTCCTGTGTGTGTTGGTGACAAGTAGTACAGGGCATGTGACGTACCCCTCTACTACTACAGGGTGTTCAAAATAAATTACCAATTGAACAAAATTTGATCGTTAATAACCTTTTTCACGCAAGAAAAATTATTAAAATCTCAAAGGCATTAGGTGTTTCATCTACTTTGTACTCTTGCGCATTATTAATATCATTTTAATCGGAAATTAAAAATTTTATATGACGCTTCCAAATAGTCATTCAATAAAGCTAATTAGATGAAAATAAATTAAAATTTCAGAACCGAAGAAATGAATAGTCGTGATGCAACATCGATCCAGTGGACATAAGCCACGCACTAATCTAAGTGTTCAAGTCTTTAATAACAGTAGCCGTAACAACCGATGTACAAGACACAATGAGAAAAATAAACATCAAAGTATGAGATCCTAAAAAATAGTATAGAAAAAAAAGAATAATGCTTGGCGTGTCCACAAAATAATTGTTAACTTTATAACAACAAGAGCATCTAGAGTGTGGCAACTCTTAGCTGTTTGTCCAGTTGTTGCTACTTTCCAAAAAATGCGCTTCGTAAAATAATTTGTTATAAATTTGTTGTTTGGCGGATAATGTCGCCTATTAGAAATTTCTTTAAAACTTATGTGGCGTTTATATAAGATACCTTCTGCATTTCTTTCAGAGTTTTCGTATCATAATTACTGTAGAAAGTGCTACTAAACACAGTTTGTAACGTTTTTGTACTACCTTGTTCATTATAAATCGATAAATTTAATCAAATATTTACACTGGAAGCTGCCCGACAACACCTTGTATGATAGTAATGTGTTGCAGTTGAAGTAAGCTAGCGTGTTTGCGTATTCTATTTTTTGTTAGTTTATCTTGGGTCTGCACGCGTCATTTGTTTAATGCATTGTATGTCGGTCGTATACAAGCGCATGAGACAATCTTCGCTTGAAAATGTATATAAGTATATCGCTGAATTTCAGGATTTATATTATCATGGCGCTAAAATAATGTGCAAAGTTTACGATACTCCGTTATTCTACTAGCACATATGCGATCGTATGTAGCACACAAATCGTAAAAGTACTGTGCCATCGAGAGAGCGATTTATTTTGGATTTACTGTCCATGATTCTCAATTGTGAATTGCAACTTCGTCTACTAGATAAAAGCCCATTTCACGACGTCTGGAGTAAATACAATTCCAATTAGGAGCAGCCATCTTGGACAACGTTACGCAGGTATCTATTATCTCTGCGCGAAGATAACGAAAAATATATCAAAGTCGTAGTTAAAGATAAACGGTGGTGGTTAAGCGTGAACAAAGCGATCGAGGAAAAATCCAAAATTCCGAAGAGTGGAAAATCCGAATTTTCCACTCTTATTAACAAGCAGAAGAATGCAAAAGTGTACTGGTGAAGCAATTATGAAGGTAGTGGTGGATGCATTCTAGAAATTTGAAGTCGTTCTTCAAAGCAAACGATTCGACGTTATCCAGAAGTGGATGCATTCATTTCAAATACTAAAAGTGAAATTTTGAAACATTCCAAGCGAATTCGAGAACTCGTTTATGAACCACCAAAGCCGATTCTCACACTTTGAGCAACGTGGTTGAAGGCAGCTTTTTATTATTCAAAAATTTTCGAAGGTATAAAATTTGCGATTCTACAATTCAATCCAGGATAGTCCATAGATGTAGTTAGAGACATATCTAACGCTGCAAACCTTTCAACAATCTTATTCCATTTATACTACGTAGATAAGATAAATGGGTTATATATGATATTTATAATTAAATAAATAAATTAGCATTGCTCCTTTCCGAGCTCCTTTCCAAATGAGTAATGCATGAAGGTAATATACATATGCAATATATGACGTATATGGCGTACAGACAAAAGTGGCCTACTCTAGTTATAGTAGTTATATGTGAGTAGCATTTCAGAAGCAAATTCTCCATCTGTTTTTATATTCTTTTCTTTGTGTCTGTTGCCCTTAACGGATGGTAATATTCGCGCTTATTCTTTGCTCAATAAAACGACGTTTTTAACATGAACTGTTCCGGACATATTAAAATCGATGAAGCAATATTTTGTAATAGTAGAATATACGACAAACCATATCCTTGAATATCTCTCACAGTCTAACCGCTGCAGATACTTAGGTATTCGCGTTCAAATGGAATGTAATTCTTCAATAATGTACATTAATTCTAAAAGGTATTCACAAAAATGTTAGATACCTGATTTTAAATATATTACGTAACAACAAGAAACTTGTATTTTCTATACAAACCGTTAAAATGTTGCAATAGTAGACAACATGAACCTTTTAATTCTTCTAATTTTACAGTAAAATTTATGGCCTAATGTTCTTATATAGCGTTCCAACTCATATGTAGTCTACATTATAGCAACGAACACCAATCTGGTGGTTATGCAGCGAAATATCAATTCCATATCAAAGCTTTCTTACTTGAATCGCATCTTATTAACTGAAATACTGAGGGTATCTAGATCATATTTGCAATAAGCTCTTCAGCTAATGAGTTCTTCTCTGACCCTCTACTTTTGTTGCTTCCTTTGTTATACGTAATAAATATAATTAGTTATTTTCTCTAAATGTAAATTATTGTCCGGCTGCAAGTAATGTCGTTTGTTGAGATTTAAATGTCTTTTGGACAATGATCATAATTATTATAATTAGAGGGAAATCATATTGCAATATTTTGAAATCTCAGTAAGGTATAAACACACTCCACTTCGCTTACATTGTACCCAGTTTCTTTTTTCCCAGCAGTTTAAATGATATCTTAACCTCTAATTGTTAAAACCAATCCGTCATCCTCGTTACATTACAATAATCACCCAATTAGATTTCTAGATGTTCTATTTATATCCGATACTTTTTTTACTGAGGAATCATTATATCTTGCTTTCTGTTTAATGAATAACTAAAAAGTATTCGAATTAGTGCCATAGAATACTTGTGACGTTCACCGCAAGTCCGCAATAAAATTCATTTATCTGATTAGTAAAACTTTAACCAAGTATTTCGTGATGCAGTTACGAACATCAAACGCAGATATAAGCGCTACGTATTTGACCCCGTTAACCGCGGTATTTTTCTCTAATATTACTCTCGAAAGTGAATTTTATGACTACTAAAATAAAATGAAGATCATGAAATTTACTTATGAAAGCAATTAATAAACTGCTCGTTACTTTCAGTTTGCCTAGAGCCGGTATTAACTCCTTAATAAAACCTCCTCTCGGTCATATGACAAGGAATGTAGATTTCTCTTAACTTCTGACTGTGCATGGTTATTTTGCATTTTTTATTTTTTTAGAAGTGCTTTTATAGATTATATTGGCCTTTTGATATTCCAAAGATATAACTTCAAAATGTAGATGCTTTGTTTTTTGAAAGTCGAAAATAATTGTAATATGGTTTTGGAACCTTTTTAAACAAAATAAATTTTGTTTAAAATTGACTTAAGTCTTGTTTAAAATTGTTTAAAATTGACTTAAGGACCTCATAAAAGGCAAAATGTTGAAATTCCGCCCGTAAGAAATAAGTGATGGAAATTGCTGCACTTGCAACTAGTGCAGCAGTTAATATTCCATATTTTCTTTTCTTATGAATTTTCATTCCAACATCTAAATTACCGTTTTAAATAAAGTTTCCTCTTAGGCGATAATTGGAATAAATAAAGTACCTGAGAAACCACTAATCCTTACAAAATAGACATTGATTCAATATTCAGTGCCATTTTTTACAGTGAATTGAAGAAATATTGCCTTTAAATTTCTGTGTATTGTACCATCTAAACAATCGGCAAATGGTGAGACCACCACACAAATGCTTCAGAATACTGAGCAATATTTGTGCTATGGAATAGACTATACTTACGCAACGCTCCTACAACATACCATTTCAACAATCTTCTCGCTTTTTTATTGTTGAGGTGAATAATATCCAAATCACATTGCAAAACCTTTCCCTCTCTTCACACATTTTCAATGCGAAATTGGGGTGAACCTGTTTCCCCAAAAGGACAAAGCGCACGCGCAAGAGGTAAATTTTTCTAAATGGAATACCTTGAATATTTTTCGGTGTATTGAAAGATAATTCGATTTCTAACATAGTTTTGTAAGCTATCTTTTTGTAAGGGCTTCTACATGTTTGTAGTTTTAATATTTGTAGTAGTTTGTTGTGATTTTATGTGAACCCATATAATTTACGTTCTAAATGTGCCAGAAAGATAACATAAATCTATTTTTTTAAATTATTTTAATTTTTAAATTTTTCCTTAATATCTTTTAATATTCTATTAAGAAATAATGCATCTCATGTTTTGAAAAGATTTCATTCGTTTGCTTTTGTATTGAGTGCAAATTAACTACCTATAAAAGCTCAAATAACATTGACACAGGACTCTACAGTGGTATTAATAGCTTAAATATTGGGGCGACATTTCTTATTATTTTTTGTATATTTGGTCTTTGTAAACTGGCGAAGTAGTGTCTACGTAATACTCGAACCTACAATTTCTTTTTATCAGAATTATTATTATTATTATTATACTAGTAAAAACTGCACGTAATTACAATTTCAAAATCGTCTTTATTTAACACCAGCATCTTGTAAGCTGTCTATAATATTTTCTTAGAAATCTCTACTTCGAGATGGGCACCAAAATTCTTCATCAGACGTTATTTGCAAAACAAAAGATTTTTAAAGTCACAATGTTACTACGTAATACTGTTATTGTTCTAAGATGTTTAGTAGTATAGCATAAGAGAACCCCTACGCTATCCTTCGGATTAAAAGACGATTAGTCCATCCATGAAATAGAAGGAAAATCACGCATTGAAATATAATACCTGAGTAACGTTATGTAAAAACCGGTATTTATTCTATTCAATTTAATAAATTGGTCGTTATTTATGTAGCCAGGTAATACATGTGGTAATGTAAAACTCTCTTAATACTCGCAGCTCCTTTCATTAGTCCAACAAAGTCACAGAACATATATTATGGAATGGAATTATTTTAAGAATGCTCCTTCCACTACACACAATACCTTTCTGTGAAGCTATACGACGGTACTAGTTCTTCTCTTGAAAATTATGGCTTTTATTGCCTGAATTTATGTCTGACGACAAAACTGGAGGCAGAAAATAAGAGGAATACAAGGGCTAGTAAGCGCGAGGGATAAACGATATGTTGTTTATCCTTTCACGTTGTTTATTGCGTTCATAGCGGAGGCCCGACCAAATATTTGTAGTTAATTAAAAATGATGCTAGCTAAGAATTTAGAAGTCGTGTCGATAAGATTCTAACCTTCCAATTTATTTCACGTTCAAGTGCCAGTACAAGTTGCAATACGACACAATGACGATTTAGATAGAAACACCGATTCTGTAAGGCACTTAAATACCAGGCGTTGCTTTGAAATTGTTCACAGGCGCAAGTCCAGGATAAGACTTTGATGATGTCTATATTATTGAGGTCCTTGCGATACGGCTGAGTGAATTCTTCGTCTGTCATACCATTTTTGCTTTACTATACATGCTTGAGATTCTCTGAAATCCAATTATAAAGGAAACGATCTTATTAGTGGTCAAGCGGTTAGCACACTTGCGTTTTCCTTCCTAACGGAGCAGGTTCAAACCTCGACCAGAACGATTCCTTCAAGGGTGTTTTCTTCTCGCGGATAAGAAAGTAAACTCATAGGCTTCTTATCCTAGTGAAATATTTCACACGTAAGAAAATCGTGTACGGTCTGCAATTCATCACAGTACATACAGATTCTATCCAAAAATTACAAATGGTCCTTCAATGGTAGTGGTTACGGAGTCGGGTTAGAATGCTGCCAAATGCTCAACAATAACCATACACATGCTGTGTAACTTAGCTTCATATGATGGTCATAGTCGGTACTACAGAATGTTTCTCAACAAACAAAGTTATTTCTGAATACAATACGGAATTATAAAATAGAGCTTCGTGGTAACTATTTTTCTTACAAGCACATAAAGATTCTTAACGTGTTTCACTTAATCCATTGATTACATTGACATAGTCTAACTTTTGCTCAGCTACTTGTAAGGAGCCCCTAAAATTTCGCTAAATTTTATTATATAAATTGAAAATCCTTAACATTAGGTGTCTATTATGAATACAAGTTATTTTGTGTTAATGGTGTTCATATCTAACATAGCAAAAGTTCAGTTATGGAAAAACTTAAAGAATGTGAATTTTTGATAGTATAACATAAGGAGCTTAAGTGAAAATTAGCACAACTTAACGCTAAAGTAAAGATGCTTTGGAAAAACTTCCAAGCAAATACCTTCATTTTATAATTCAACAATGTTTAAAAAAAACTTGGCCCACGATTGTCGGGTTTATTAGCATAAACCTTTCACCTCATTTGTATAAGTATTTTATTTGCAGTTATTTGTACGTAGTAAAATTCATCGGATTTGCTCACCAGCTCGAAAATATGGCTAGAATGACTAAAGGTGATTCATGTCTAGATACTGTATTGAAATACCAATTACTTACAGAAGGAATAGATATCTGGAAATTTGTATAATTACAATATTTATTTGTCCAACAATATAAAATAATTTGTAGTATACGCACTTGAGATCAATGGGTAATCTCTTTTATTGGGGAAAGCAGATGTAACAGCAAAATGTTTGACAGTAAGATTTCAAAATTTATTCAGCCAACGGTAACCTATGGTGAGGCAAGCAGATGACGAGTCTGCTACTGCGGGGGAGCAGGGAGAATCGAAATAATCTTTACGCCTTTCTGGTCTGGTTTGGGAGTATTGGGCATTTGGGGCCGCTAGCTCATCGGCGACGGTCGTAGGTCGCCTTTTTTGTAATAAAAAATGTAATCAAAAAAAGGTAAATTAACAATTGAATTAATTAGATGTAAGATACGAGTATGTGTAATAAGGGAGTTCTTAAATAGTTCAAGTAAGCTAACTGGTTATTTAGATCTATTCTAAATACTTCAATTGAGTAGATTCGTTTGTTTAACTCTTCGAGATCTTGATGGTTTACACTTCTGTATATAAAAAAAGTCAAGTAATTGCAAACAAAATAAAAATTTTAGATTTTATTTTTTTTAAGAATATAACCTTTTTGCAAAGAATAGAAATTTTAGGGATATTAAAATTGAATTGTTAGTTAATTGTGTAATAAAGGTTTTTTTTTTTTACTCTACTTACTCTTAGTTGTATGTCGCTCAGAAAGTGAGGTCTCCCTCACTGGCAGGTCTCTTCAGTGGAAAAGAAAACAATTCGGCCGCCACTGCATCAAGGTCGACATTAGACTCGGTACTCAGTTGAACGGTTATGCCCTCAAAATTACTTTATGCTCAGGACTCGAATGTAGCACGTACATCCAGAGAACAGCAAATTGGGTCTTGGTTAAAATTACGCCTCCCAAAAGAACTCTAAGAACGGAGAACTTTACCCGTAAGACGAAAGATTTTCACGGAAAAGGAAAAAGCTCAAGTACATACCTAATCATAGATTATAGTTCTTCCGTCGAGAAAGTTTGGGTCCTCCACGAAGCTTTAAGTACAAGCCTTAAAGAAAACGAGTCACTGTGTTTGGAATTAATTTTCCACTAAACTTCGTAACTATACACAGACTACAACTGACTATCTGGGTAGATATATAGACGCAATATGAAGCTAAAGGCCTTCCTTAAGGCAAAATTAATATTTCACACCAGAGAGAATTTCGAGACATACGCAATTTGTAAGATGTCTTTAACGGAAAAGAGGGCTTCAAAATTGATAATTCTCACGTTCTAGAATCAAATAGTTTTTGTAACCAAACGTTACATATCAACGAACCAATCGGAGAAACTATCGAAAATTTCTTAAATTAAGTCACCCAACAAAGAGGGTTAATAGACGATAAATAGATCGCATGGTGCTAAATGGGTTGCCTAGCTATAGAACAAATTATTTATGCATCGAAAGTATAAGTTTGCAAGATAAACATGGTTCAAAAGAAAAAGAACATTTGCATATAACAACACTTTTTCAGGTATTGGTAGTTACTTTCGAGCACCCTATATACTTAAAACATATTGCCAACGTGAAATTATTAATGTCTTAAAATACGCTTAGTTGTTAAAAAGTATAGCACTGGTGCTTAAATATTCGTTCAACCGTTATAACGATCACTTGTTTTAGTTGGTTTACGTAAAACCGTAGGGATATATGATTTCGAAGGTATTCAGGCCATCCGAGCCAGCTGGCATATGTGCGCCTCTTAACTGCTCTAAAAAATCCAGATGCCTCTACGATACACAATCGGTAACTGTTTCACAACAACGATCACAGCAACATTGTTTCCAAAGCAATATGTAGCAATGAAACATACATCTTTACTCAATTAATATCTATATCGTCTAATAGTTTTGCGAGCGGTTAGTAATTAGTAAGAAAGAATTGCGGGAAATTGTTAAAATTGTTTGAATCTCCAAAGGTACCTATTCAATTGGAGATATGTCTTTTAAAAGCAGTAGCATTATTTAAATGTTCTCGAAACGTTAGATACAAATTAGCAGAAAAATCGAGCAATTTCTTACATATACCACGAAATTCGGATTTTTCTTTGCTATCGTGATCTCTAAGGCCACTTCAAAAGAACAAGAAAATTTAATACGTACTAAAAGTTTTAATATACCTACCAGTCCCTCTGAAACGACCCAAACATTATGATTGAATGCTACACTGCGAGACTGCCATATGCAGACAAAAAGGATTATTCGAAGCAATGATTGACCGAATTTGCTCTTTTTTAATCTCTAAAACGCATTTGTTAAAGGCCTTAAAAGATATTTGTTTAGAATATAGAAAATTATCGAACCTGAGAATTGCAAGTGTATTATTGCTAATGCTCCTTTTTGGATTTTCGTATGCGACTGATTGTAAATAGTTACTCGCCACAAAACAACTTACTACTTACATAAATATTGTACATACCCGATCAAGTGATCTATTTCCACATAATATAATGACTTTTCCTAACTTTCTCCTTGTAATCGACAGTATGTTGTCGACAAGCAGAACTAAGCTCTATCAGAATATTTGTTTTATCAAGTGAAAGAAATGCTATGCAGGCATTAATGTGATCACGAGGTGCATCATATTTCTATATTTTAGTGGTTAAATAATGTAAATCGTTCACACCAGTCCGAGTCTAACTGAAATCTGGTGATCCACACGCAGTGTTACAGAACAGCATGCACGTTAACAAAAATACATTTTCTGAAACTTTGCTTTATTTCTCGATGTTGATCATAAGGCTCTCGGATATTTAAAGTGTATTTTTACAATCATTACATTAACTTTTTTTAATCACAGAGGGCACGCGGTTTGCGGCTTTATGAACGCACCGCCCCTGATTAATGTACTGCTCCCGAAATCCCGTCAACAAAACAATCACTCTATAGTTACATGTAAAGGAAATTGGCGATTACCTCTTATAGATGATGGAAATCTTTAGAAAAGAAAAAGGTTCCAGTATTTCGCCAGAGCACTCTATGCAATCTAACAAAAAAATATCTGCATCTAAGATATCGGTCGGCAAGTGAATAGGGGCATATCGCAATTAAATTATTTCCAAAATGAAACTGGAGAGGCATAGGGGATATTCAAGAAAGTTTACATGAATTGAAGAGGGACACAATATAGAGGATGTCCTTTTAAAGAATTTTGGTTTCCAGGTTATCACCGCATCGTTATTGCATGAGAATATCGATGTTTCGCTTTCAGTTGTATGGAGCTTCTTCTGGACTGCTGCATGCTGCGTCGCTGCTGTACGACTATCCTTCGACTCTTCGTTATTACTTCAATTGATCCGATATAATTTTTTGCATAACTTTATATATTAAATCTAAATACATCTTGTTCTTGTCCCATATTTGAATATTAAATATATTTACGCTTATCTTCACCAAAAAATTTTCTGGGAATAGTGCACGATGCAATTGATGTTGTAATTGGTAAGAGTCCCATAAGCTCTAGTTATACGGCGTTACCTTTAGATATAGCATTTCATTAAGCGCCTCGATTTCCTTGTATATTATGCCGCGAAGTGCACCAATAGCTTTGCCCTATTAACCGGTAGTTCTTTAATTAAATTTCGTAAAAATATAAAGTCTTCATCACATTATATAAAGCCGAAAATTCGGCAAATCAAATAAGGAATTAAACCTAGGTAGCTTTTTATTTTTATGACCGTCCACATGTGACTTTTGGGCCCAAACTAAAGATCATTAAATGTTACGAGTACCCGTTACTTCCCTTTACGTGTAAAATTTACTTTACGGCCACCGCATCTGTGTATGTGTACTGAAATCGTTAACGTTAAAATCGCTGTCGTTACTGTAACCACTATCGCTGTCTCGACCGCGTAAGTGTTCTCGCCATTGTGCTTTATAACTGAGAAGTAGTAAACATTAACATCTTATTTTATCGTAGGTATATTATGTTAATTTGAATTGAAACTAATGCTGTAGAACCGTGATTGCTTGGTTTATCCGTGCAAAGCCTGTAATCCGGATTCAACTATTCAAATATATTTTACCTATGTTTAGTGCACTCTTTGAAAGTGGAAAGTCTGATTCAGTTCGTATTTCGTACATTGAATTTTAATTAACGAAATCAAGAGTATTACGTCAGAATTTTATTGTGCGCCTGTATTGAAGAAGAAAAATATACAATAAGCGTTACGTGCGTATAAGAACAACGTGGACGCGGACCACGAAAAAGTCTTGTCTGGATAAAATTGGAAAAGATGAAACTACCCTAGCAAAGTTTTATAATATCGATTTGCAGAATTTCAAAGTTTTCTTCAAAGTCAGTTGCAGTAACGTCTCCAAAAACTATAAGATGACAACTGTATACCGATGGTTTAAATGAATACGAATAAAGGATTAACCAGTGTCAGGAGTAGAGAGGACAAAAGCGAGTTAAATCATACCTTTTTTGCAGCGACTAGACAGACTCGTGTCTATTCGTCTCATAGAAAGAATTCGTGTTGCCTACTGATTTCCCCAAGAGTCGATAAAACATGTGGCTGTGTAGTCGCTGCAAAACAGGTATGATTTCACTCGTTTTTGTCCTCTCTAGTCAGGACCAATACTTTCAATATATAACATAATGCTTCGGTGCAGTGGTTCTATTAACAAATTAATACTGAAAAACGTTTTAACGCTTCGCTGGGATTGTTGCATCGCTGTAAATCTCGCCATGACATCTTACATTTAGATGTTTGTGGTTAAAAATGAAGCCGCATCAGATTTATACCTCCTAGAATTTAAACATTTGACTAAACGTGTAAATACACTGATTCTTGAACGGGTATACAACGCAGTTGGGGCTGGACCTTTTAGAAATCATTGCCATCTAAAACACTTGTAACGTATACAGAAAAATTCGCAGCAGATCACAATTGAATAAGGAAACAGTAACATTAATGTCTTGTATAAATACCCGTGGAAACCTTAAATGAAGAAATATCCAAGATAATTTAAAGAACTTGTAAGACGAAATTTTTCTGTTCGTTACTGCATGCAGGCGTGGATGAATCGGCAAATTCACTCAATGACTTTGTACCTTGTATGAAATCATATTTAGAATCGAAAAATTCCTCACAACATGTAATGTTGCTACTAGAAAATGCGCTTTCGCACCTGGATAAATATTCATTGCAAACTGCTGACAATCAAAATTTTCATACAGTACCTATCATCTAATGTTACATCACTGGAAACGACATTTGAAGAAATCGATGTTGTGGTCTCTTCGAGAACAAGATTATGGTCTGAAAATGTCTTGAAGGAAATGGTCTATTGAGGACGTAAGCGAAAAGTTAAATTATTGTTCAAACCACTAGTGTACAAAAACCATTTAACTTTATGGCTTGAATTAAAACCTTTCCTTTATTTCCCTGAAACTCAGGTTTCAATTGCGGTACGAGAAGTAGCTGAATCCAAAGATATTATCTTAGAAAACTGCAATAGTGCCAAGGTACATCTACAAAATTATTCCTCAGTGAAAGTCACATCGCTTCATATTCAATTTAAATTTTCTTAAATTCACCAGATTCGCGATTTATTTTTTCACTTTATTAAAAAAAATTACACCACGTTTGTATTTAATTGTTGTGGAAACGGTTTCTTATAAAAAGTAAGATCAAGTTGTGCAAAAGTATCGCACGCCAAATTCCTTAGCATATTTTTCGTTCGTTTGATAAACCATGCTATTCGTTTAAATTCGTATCTAAAGGTCACAATGCGTGCAGAAATTACGTACTTAACATAATATACCTGCTATTCTTGGAAGGACCGGATTGCCGGTACTTCTGTTTAATGCACACTGTTCGTACAATTGTTTATTTTGTATAGAAGAAGTTCTTAGTAAATGCACGCGTGGAAGCTTTACAACAACCGCACAATTTGTATTTTAATTGCTGTGTGAAGTCCTTGTATCCCTAAATAATTCTTTCTTAGGAATTTTATGTAGGCATACCAGCAACCTTATTGTCAAATAAAACATTATTAACCGTTCAATCGAGGAATAACATTTAAGGTGATGCGTAAAGTATCAGTAATTACTCAAATTAACAATCAACGATCAAATTGTTTATTAATTTCCGTCAGAAATTTCCTATTAATTACCGATTTTACTCAAAAAATATTTCTCACAATAATAACCAAATATAACAAAAGGAAATTACCGAAATTTTCCAAAATCGCAAAGCTGAATTAAGTCATTCAGTTAGGTAGAGGAACTAGCCTGGAAAAGACATGAAATTATATTTCATTTAACGTTTCTTTATCATAGCAACCTCTTTTAGACGTGCAAAATAATTCATCGTTTCTATCTATGCCCCCAACCGTATTTTTATATTTCTAGTTTTGTAATTTCTTAATTTCCATTTTCAAACTTCTTTAAATCGGTATAACTATGAAAATTGTATTCATTCAATGTCAATGTCTGAGGTTCAGAAGAGCTCCAACTCTGACGTGATTACTTGTGCAGAAACTGGTAATTGCCTTCAATTATCCTCCATAATTCTGGTATTATTAAACTTTAAGGTGCTCACATTTCAACGGAAGCGACATTAGCCCATGCACTATTAGAAGATACAATCCTACCTTCCAAGAACCCTGTAATATTTATTTCAAATATTATCGTGTGAGTAACCCCATCTTCTATAAATTGGTTAAAATAGTCGAAGACAATAGTATCGTTCTTTCTTTGGGAATATATTTTTCTACGGTTTCAGTCGCGGTAAAAAGCAGTCGATGCCTTTAGTATGGCAATTTGAACAATTTCTCGACAAGGGCGAAAAAAGAAGGCTTCTCGTTCTCAGATGTAGGTTTTCTTCAAGGTGGATGGTTACTGTTCGAGGGTAAAAGAATTAGAAATATATAAAAATAAAGGAGCAGAAAAGTAGTAAAATGGCTTGAGATTATATTACCTAAGTTGCCTCGCAGCAACGTGCCATTTATGAAAAAGTGACTTCAACCTCTACAGAGAAAAAGTATGACACTCAAGAATGTTTTATGTGTATAATCGAAAAAAAATTCTTTCAGTATGCATATTGTTGAACTTAGTACGTTCCCATGAAGATCCCAAAAGCATTTCTGGTGGGTACCTAATCAAAAACTGAGTACTTTATTGGGCTACATAGTAAGAACTGTTTTACCATCTTCTATTTGTGGCATATGGTGAAAGATCGAATATGCAATAGGATACATAAAGTACTATTAGTATTACGATCACCTGATTTTTACAACAAAGTTTCGTAACTTATCACCTGTTCGTCCATAGTCGAAAAATACAGAATGTGAAAAATATTGAATAGCTCAACTCTTTGATGGAACAGATCAAGCAACACAAATTCATTTTTTATGTCGAATATTTCATTCATCAGTAGCAAATGAAAAAATAAGAAACACAATTTCAAGCACTATTCATAACACATATTTATAAAAGTTTGGCACTATTGCATAATTTATTGAAATCATTTCTGTCTACTAGTTAAGTAGGAACTTAACGCACATAATATTTATCATTCCTTGCTTATTTGTAAAACAAAAAAAAAACTTCTATAAAACGTCAACAAATTCATACAACTTATGGTAGGTAAACTGGTTATGTATTCAAATTAGCCAAAGTGTTCTGTCTTTCTTGTTGGGGATTATCGCATGCCATTAAATTCTGTCCGTGTGAACCGTTTCCCGTCCTATATCTGAGACGGTCCTTGCTAACGTACAAATATCCTATTTAAAATTAGAAAGTTAGTACTGGTTACATGAAAAACTGTAAACAATTTTTATTACAAATCTATGTGTGGTTCTAGTAAGACCATCGTTTCCATATTTTCATAATTTACTACGTGTTTACTTATAGATAGATGGTCGATAGGAGAATAAAGTTGATAAAAAGTAACCACTAACATTTTTAAACCACGTTCAAGTATATGCTTGTTACATATGTGCATCAACAAACGGAATTAATTGGCCACATTTCAAAGTCATCGTACGTTTCTATCTTTGTTGGCTGTCCGGATCAAGTTTGGAGAAATTCATATCCCTTCGACGTAGTAGTTATTTAGCGAAGTGGTAGGAAGTGGACAGCGGAATGCGGTTTGATTTGATATACGCATTGCGGAGGTTTGACACCGGAGACGCCAATGTTGTCCGCCGAACTGGAGGATGGAAAATTTCCGAGAACGGCCGACCTCACTTATTCCTGATTTCGAACTGCAATCGATAAATAATCCTCCTGCCATTTACATTTGCTATTCATACATTCGCATGTAGGTATGTATGTATGCGATTTCCATGAAAGCATGAATAATTCTCCGATAACCGAATACGTATTCGATATACAGATTTCAAACCCACTTAGGATATATTAAGTTATGATAAACCGGAAACTAACCTCAGGCATAACATATTCTTGGAATTCTTGAATTTCGACACTGATTTACCGATATCGTTGTTGTATTTACTTTCAGTTATTGGAACTCTCTTATTATGGACACAAAATCTCTATTCACGTATCTTACAATTTTTCGGTATTTTATTTTCTTTGAGTTTTCAGGTCCTTGTTAAAGAAACCAAAAAGCTTCTTTTCTTGGATTTATTTTACATAATAATTTCAATCGTTAGCAATCCATAATTTCTTTTCGTTCTTTGAAATCACTTAATTTTCTTATCTTTTTTCATTAATTAAAAAGTTATTCTTACCTGCCAGCTTCTTATTTTCATATTGTATTAACCATAGCCTTCTTTTTCTTTCTTGTAAAAATTAAGTTAGCTCTACAGCAGTAGTTTTTAGATCTACCGAGATAGAATAGATGATTTTACGTCACGACAAGTTAATTGCAGAATTCAACAGTTTTATAAAAAGTGGGAAAATCCGTTTAAAAAAATATCTTAGGCTATTTCCGGTGAAGCCGGAAGTTAAGAAGATTTTCAGATACTTTCTAAATATTCTCGCCCTCGTTCAAAATAAACCTATAATTTCCTTAACATTAGCACAGAACGTATAACGTAATAACGGAGATATATTAAGTACTTGTTGTAAAGAAATGATAAATAAAGCAGAAATGCTAATCTATAAAGGCATCCGGTCTATGATAAAAATCATGAAAAATGTAAAAGAAGTTATTGCCAAGCTAACGAGTATATTTAACGCTCTTAGGTTGGGAAACGTATTATACCACTACATCAATTTGACTTTGAGTTGGAATAATCAAGTACATAGAATCACTGATCAAATACAAACAACGTTAAAAGTAAAAGAATCTGTACAGAAATATTCCTGATACCTGTATATCTATTCTTGACACATGCAGTGTATCAGTACCAAACGGAACCGATGTTGCCACTTTTGCCGATAAATTTAAAGAAAAACTGCAAAAACCATCAGTTGGGTTAATGCGGCAATTAAGTGGTGATGTATTAGAATTAATGTAGCACGATCAACACATACTGACTTTACTAACAGGTGAAGTAATATGTAAATTCCCAATCATATTATATAGCAACGCGATACCATATGCCGAGACATGAACCTGGATGCCAGATTGAAGTAAAAAGAATTTGTCAAACAGAAAGAGCTAAACATCTACGTATATAATACAGAAAATTATATTGGGTATTATTGGGTAGAAACTAAATTACCAACACAAAACAAGCTTATAGTATAGTAAAGAAATTATAAAGTTAGTATAATCACATTCACATTACACACAACTTTAGATATATTCAAGTGAAAGCAATATCCAAATGATGCAATGATAAGGTAGGTTTTAAAACCATGCGAATACAATTATTAAGTACATTAACATTAAGAATATTAACAGCGCTAACTAATAATATTTTGAAAGGCACAAATATTTGCCTAAATGCTTGATATCTCTATTGCCAATATTGGTAGCAGCTGTTGTCGTAATGCCTGATTCGTTTTCAAGAAGAATAAGTAATGTTCTTCTTGAAAACGAATACATCTATAAGTATGATTGTAAAATGCAATAAAAATAATAAAAAATTTAATGGAATATGTTTTAGTGGATGGATAATTTTTCAGATATAAACAGCATGAGGCACCTTGCCGGTGGTCTTCCTATAGCTTTAGAAAAAGATAATAATCAATTTAACACCTACAGATGTTAGATTGATCAAAGACTATTAGCTCTTTGAGGTAGGAGGTCCGTGACAAGAACTACCATTATTCTACCAATTATGTGGTATATGAATTTTTTGCAGTAATTACTAAACATGGTATACATCAATTACTTTAAGACCAGCAGAAATAAATAACAAATACTTACATTGCTAATTATAATGTACCCTTTCGAAAAATTAAATTTGTGCCCAAGATGTTCGAAAATTAAAGATATTAGATTTATTTAGGGAACATTTTAAAGGGGTAACTGAAGAATCTGAACCAGTATATTATTCTATTAAGTACGCGCATCCAGCAGTATTTTATATAATCGTCTACCTTAGAATGTAGTTGTCAAAGTTCACGTTGTTTGAATCGACGATAATCAAAAACTAGAAACTACCATTCTTCTGGATATGAATACAAAAGAAAAGTATTTTTGACAGAAGACAATTTCTGAAAAAAGGTATTTAAAACAGGAAATCACCAGAAAACATTAAAAATATATGAACTATAGAATAACATTGAAACAACTAGAAAAGCATTTGAACAATAACTAGAAAAGCATTTGGAAATAAGATAGAATAAAATATAATATTGAAGCGAAGGACGACAAATCTCAAACAATCCAAAAAAGTTGGTATCGGCTCTAACAAAACTAGAAAATGGCTTAGATTCGAGTGAACAAAAAATCGTTTACTCAGAATCATTAGTGCACGTAGATACATGATCTCACACGAGGAACTACATCGACTGGTATATGAATGAGTATACATTGTAAACTTCTGAAACCTTGATAGTATACGAAAGCCTGCATGTACTATTGAACTAAAATACTTTCAATTATTTAAGCCTTCCGCTTATACCGGAAGCGTCCTATAAATTATTACAGTTTTGAATGTAAAACTTTGCTTACTTGTTTGTTGCTATTCCTAATTGTATTTGAAATATTTTCAAGTGAACTTATAAAAGACATTTTCTTCTTCTAAGATTAATGTGGTAAAAAAACTAGTCTTCCAAAAACTAAATTTTAACATCTATTTAAAAATGTAATCGTAATTGTCTGACATTCTGTAAAATATTTTCAAAACAAATGTTTTTTAAAATCCTAATTTTTTGAGTAAAACACTCGCAACTACAAGAGTTCCCACCTCTTCAAATATGGTTAAAAACAATAACATAATTTTTTTATCCATCGAACCTTAAAAATGAACTAGAAATTAAAAAAAAAATGTAATAACTAACAGCTACTGATATAATATACATTTTTCATTTATCCCCACGTAAATATGTACCACTTACAACCATTTATAACCTATATAAAAGCGTATATAGTACACTATACAGGCCGTCTCCCAGTTGAGTTGCATAATTTCATTGGATTATTCGTTGTTTCAAAATTAGCCAAAAATTTCCAGTCAACGTAGGTCCTACATTCTGCGTACTCTCTTGCAGCTTCTGAGGTGTTTCCTCCACGATAGCTATGCAAAAATATCATGTCGGTGTACTCTTCCTTCGTAAAAGGAGGCGTTTTTAAAGGTTCCACGTGCGAAATCCAAAACTGTCAATAATACTAAAAAACTGCTTCCATAACTGTCAAAAAGTCAAGTGCATTGGCCAAATGCATTCATGATTCATCTGTATTAATTACCATAACTAGTGACTTTCGGCGCTTTTGACCACCCATATCTCGAAAACGGTTGAGAATTGGACCTATGTTGAATGGAAGTTTTTTGCTAATTTTGATACAAGAAATAACCCTATGAAGTTATGCAACTCAACGGGGAGACACCCTGTATATTTAACTTTGAATTGATGATTTTCAGTCTTACACGTAAGATACTCATTCCAACACAAATTTTTAAATTAAGCTCGAATTACGAACTGCAAGATACGGACCGTCAGTCCTTTCATTGCAGCAAGCTTTTATTAGTTACATCAATATTTATGCCAATTAGTGCTGATATTTGCATAAAACACATAATGATATCTAACGTCGTGGCCGCATTCCTGTCTTCTCTGGTTTCTTTCCGATGCACAATTAGCGCGAGGCTTAATTAATGTGAAATTCTTTATTGGCGCATTATTTTTATTGTTCATACTGCGTATATCTGAATGCATAGGTAGGTGTATACGTATATTATTCTGAGGTATTACGCTGCCAGTCAACTATGACAATATGTAATACGCTGCTACATTCCTGGAAAAGCGTTACTGTTAGGAAAAGAGATTATCTCAACAAGCAAGTTTTTCATGCGAAGAACATGGATGAAAAAGTTATCTGACGGTTCATGTCCTTAAGATTTGCAGTACATCAATTCTATGTTGTACGTACCGTAACGTAGAAGCATATGCCACAATAATTGTAAAGACGACTCCTGTTTGGAGCTACTAGAGATTTCAATTAAATTTCTTATTTCTCATCGTAATTTAACTTTAATTAACCTGTTTCCCCGCCAAATCAAATAAAGCCAGGAAGGATACTGTTCACATGGAATTTTATTGTAATTTGTCATGTTATTAAAAAGAAATGTACCATATGTTTCATCTACTCATATATATTAAACGTATATATGACGGTGGAAACTTTATATTATTTTAATTTACATGGCTACGTAAATTAAATCTAAATATTTACATTTTCTAGCCAACAGTTACGCAACTTTCCATCTGCAAGTGAAATAACAAGAATGCCTTCGTATAAAACGACAGCTATACTTAATCTTTATGCACCTATGAACCAGAACTAGTTTCCCAATCCACCAATTCCGTGACATGTTAAATGGGATCAGTGGCGTTACAATTAATACTTACACAAATAAAATAACAAAATAATACATTGCGAAAATCACCTAATTAATCTGTGTTGCAGATACTAATTTATTAATTATTTATACATTAACTTATTAAGTTATTAAACCCGTGACGGGATCAAAAACATAGGCAGGTTGCTGTAAACGTCTCATATGTGCTAAATAAAATAATTTACTGTCGTTTGTAAAGAGTATAATTACGGGGAAAATTGCTCATTTCTAGTGGCTAACAAGTCCCATTACTTGGCGAGTCCACAATGCTTGGCTCAGTCGATTGTGGAACATTTTCTAACTCAAACGTGCAACAAGCAGAGATAAGCCCTTCCAATTTTGTCTTAACTTAATAGTTTGCATTGATGTTAGTCAAGTCATCCAATATAAGCGTTGTAACACAATGATCTTTGCTAACATGTTTTCCGTGTGTATTTTTAGCGCACTAGTTACAAGTCTTCTTGTCGTTTTCCTTTCGCCTGTCATATCGTTGTATCACGCCTTTTGGTATTTCAAATCGTGATTTTTTGAAATTTGCTTCATCTTAAGTCTCACCGACGATGAAGATTATAATACTGTGAAGTTATATTGATCGTATTGTATATTCTTTTCTTTATGTAAAACTAAAGGGATGTTGCTACGAATTATTGCTTAAGTGAGATAGCACGTTTTGTGTAGATTTATCTGCAAAAAGCAAACCTTGGATTAATACATTGCTTTATTCACATTTTTAAGCTTTTTGTTTGAAGTAAAAAGTTTTTTCTTTTTTTCTCTCTCTTTTCTTTCACATACATCACAAATAAAGTAAAGTAAAGTAATAAATTTACTTCACTATTTGAATATATTCTAATATACAAAAAATTTAAAGCACAACACTCATGTTTTGCCACCAGGAACACGCTAACTTATTTTTTCGTCTTCCAAATTTACTTCAAAGTAATTTAAAATACTCAATAAATTATAGGTTGCATTTGTAAAGCCTTTATTTAAGAATGGTGAACTGAGTGCCTTATTGTAGCCAGTTTGCTAGCCGCCTTTTCTAAGGGTTGCAAATAACCGACTAAAGCAGTTCTTACTTTCAGCACGGCTTTAAAGAAATAAAAGGGTTTGGAACAGCAATTACAGAATTTATCAATAAAATAATTTTAGCTCTTGACAAAGAACGATATACGTGTGGATTATTTATTGATATTCCCAAACCCTTTGACTGTATTAATTATTGGTTACCTTTAAATAAATTGGAAAGGCACGGAATTAGAAGCATTGCTCTTGAACTGTTTTCATCGTATTATATAACAGAGTTGCAGAGTGTTAGGCTGGGGTAGTGGAATCACATCCAGAAATCGATGTGTAACTACTTGAATTTCCCAAGATTTCAATCGTAGGCCAACAAACGATTTAACATAATTTAATAGAGTTGATTTGCTATGCGGATAATCCAATATTCTGGTATCAAATTCATCTTCTGACGAAACTATGACCTACTACTTGACTCTAACTGGACTCGTTTGTCCAATGAACACCTCAAAACTGTGCTTGAGATCATTAAGAATATACAACGCCAAGAAATGCACGAATATTATAGATATCAAGAAAACACTCCACAAATATTTAATAATTGAAATAAAAATGAAACGGGATAATAACAGAATTGTGAATGCTGAGAGCAAACATCTAAAAATGGGTCTGTAGTGATCAATAAATTTGGAAGAACAACAAATACACGAAGAAATTATTTTAAAATATGGAATTAATAACTCAGCTGAGGATATTGTGCATTGCTTCGGTAAGTACTGAACGACATTTACGGAGAATAAGTTAGAAGATCATTTTGGTAATATTGTATGCTACTATGAAAAGTGCTGCAGTAACCTCATTTTATTATACTCCTGCAATCCCGGGGAAGTGAAGACAATCGCTTGCATATTCAGAAAATAGTACGTCAAGATTAGACTACTTTCACGTTAAGGCGTTAAAAAGAGTGAGCACAGCTTTAAGTGAACCATTAAAAACTTCAGTGTTATTACTACATATAAAACGGAGATGTGTGTTCGGATGCTTATGAATTGCGTGTAGAAAAAGGAACATTGCGTGTAGTTGTTTCATACTTTGACTTCAGCTGGGCGTTTGATGGTGTTAATATCAAATTTGCAACAACAAAGCTAAGTTTTAACCTGGGTCGAATCATTTATGCATGATTGTAAGTTGCAAGATTGCAGTTTCAAGCAACAATTTCAGATCGCAAATGTTCATCAACTATAGAATATCTTGATTTTTATATCTCGCGCTGTAGACTTTGCCAAGTGGTGTCGAACTAAGATATTATTGACAAACACTGAAAAAATTCAATATGTGTACTATAACAACTGACTCTTTAGGAGTAAATGATATAACCGAAATTTCGGTAGTGAACTCTTTAAAAATTATGGACAATGAGTTTTCCTAGAGTAGCTGTATTGACGAGGTTTATTAACCATTCGTCTAGGGCATTCTGCGTTATCAAGCAGTTAAAAATGAAGGTGCCAATGGAAACATAATATGCTCGTGTTCTTGTTATTCAATTAACCAGCAACATGACTCATGAGAATACATGCAGTCCAATGGCCTGGAGAGCTTGTTTATAAGTAGAGAGGACAAAGGCAGATGAAATTATTACTTTTTACAGAGACTAGACAGACTCGCGTTTTGTCGATTTTCGGAGACACCAACAGGCAACACGAATCCATTCTCATGAGGCGAGTAAACACGAGTCTACCTAATCGCTGCAAAAAAGCAATAATTTCACCTGTCTTAATCATCTCTATGCATCAGAAAGGACTCGTGTTGCCTACTGGTTTCCCCGAGGGTCGATGAGACACGAGTCCGCCTAGTCTCTGTAAAAAGTAATAATTCCACCTACCTTTGTCATCCCTATTTGTAGAGATCTCTATCTCCATTTATCTATACTTAAATAGTGAGCAGTCCCTAAAAAAACCAAGACGCACATCATATAGGACACAAAACAATTCACTGATTAAAATAAAGGGAAGTCACTTATATATGCGAGTGCCAAATTGTTCAATAAACTCCCTACTGCTATAAAACCTAATACATATATTCAACGGATGTTAATAGGTAAAATTTTCGTTTGTTTGTGAATGTGTATGTAAACGTATTCTATTCTGATTGTTTAATGTTCCCTACTTTTTAACATGTTTGACGCCACTGGCCCAAAGGATGAAATATATTTTTGTTTTTAATACAACTAGAATGACCACAGCAGTTCAAAGTCGCACATTTTCACGCAGAATATTAGAAAAGAAATTACAACGCTTGGAAGGTATTCGGAATAAACTAGGTGAGTGCTCTATCATTTTTAGGTATCTTGAAGACATTACTTTTCCTGTCAAGATATGGCATCTTTTATATCATCGTATTGATGGCTAAGAAATTAGTTTTCAAAAGTAAGTGTTACTATATTAAAGTTTACTAACTAATTATTTATATTTACTAACTAATTTATATTGGACCCAAGTACATATTGCACTGAACTCATTTAAATCGGCTTTTTGGGTATAACCATAGTGCATCAGCGGGATTAGAGGTAAAGGAATCAAACGATAAATATATTTAGAAATACGCTAACTTAAATGATTTTTCTGATCTGTGATGTTTATTGCCTCATCCCTTTGCCTCTAATCTAGTTGCGCTATGTTTCTGGTATTTATTCTCACCAAAATTTCTTTTTAGATTGAAAAGCCTACGTACTAAGAATAGAAAAATATTTTTACTTATTCTAACTGAAAATACTTTCGTTTTCAATGTTACATAAAAAATAACGTCAACGAGGTTATCTGTCATCCGCGCCATAGAAATTCGAACTTCTGCTCGAATTTCGCATTTTTTCGCAATTTCGCACCTATCGGATATGAGGGTTCATCTGCTAGCAGGAACCTCGATATCTTTGGGGTGCAAAAATAATAAAGTTAATATAACTTCAGCCAACGACAAGCATGGGGAAGATGTATATTTAACTACCTATATCTAACATTTTCCTTCCTTAAACTTAAGATCAGCAAATTCAGGCATACGTTAGTCCTAAAGAAAGTAATCAAATCAATCTTTCGGTTCATTCCATCTAAATTCTCAATACAACTTTACGTTGTACAGTGTGTGTTAAAGTATTATCGAACGGATCGAACGGATCGAACGAATCAAGAACGTAGAATCTCGGCAGCAGTTGCACCCCTGCGTCATGCTACCGCAAAATCGTTCGTTTCGAAATCGAATATATCGTATATTTTAAATTGTTAAAAGACTATCAAAGGTGACAATGAAACAAAACAATTGCCAACGAAAACTAACAATGGTTAAGACAACGCCAATTTTTAGTTGTGGCTTCATGTCTAGTTGTCGTTGAGGCATATTCTAGTGAGAATTTCCAATCGATTCAATATTTAAAATTTAAAATTTATTCGAAAGTGTGTTGAAGGGTAGAGTATTCTTCGAGGGATATAAACCTTGTACTTATGTAAAAGAAAGCGAAAAAAATTAAGGTTAGTAGTTGTTTCATTTTTGTTTTTCTTTTCCTTTTAGTACTACTATCAAAGAAAATTTTCATTTGCCAATAGAGTGTCTAAAGGCATTCCCGGATTCACAACCTCTATTTTTGGTAAATTTCGGACATTCGCAAAAATTTCGAAAATTTCTTAAAATTAATCTCGCAATAACATTACACAAATCTGTTGTGTTTTTACAGTAAGCATATGGCTAGTATAATACTAGAGCCTTTGCCAGGATAAACATGTAAGTAACAAATTTTTATTTTCGGAATAACCAAATATTGAAAGTTAATAAAAAATGCGTTGTTTTAAGTGTAATATATAGCTATTATTTGTATTTAAATTTAATATATTTATACTTGAGTTAAGTAGAATACAGTAACCTCTTGTTCTTTGACGGGCATCAGGTGAAAAGTTAATGAATACTGGCGCTAAAATGTCTAAAACATATGCCTAATCTAACTTTTGAGATCCAGAAAACATCTTACAATTAGATACGTACGCCACTGCTGATATTTCTTATGCGTATCGAAACCGCTGGGTTTGTAAAGATAAGTTGTGATCTGTTCGCCAGCAATGACCAGTAAATAGCTCACGGCTACTGGCAGTTGGATTCTGAATATCCTTTCTCTATTTTCAATCTATGTCCGTGAAGCCGAGAAAAAACTTCTATTTACTAACAACAGAACTCGTGCCATACATAACGTACCCGCATGTTACCACAACAGAGGCGATTGCAATTAGATAACGTTCTAAACAGAACAACGACGAATTAATTCTTATTATAACGTAACGGAAGTAGAATGGTGCAAATGTTGGATGAATTCTGCTATGCACCTGTAGTTATTAGTCAATATACGTACAAACAAATACGGAAGATATTAGAAAACGTAATTGCAGCCAATATGTTTAATCCCTTACCTATATCGTATAGTTTTATTGGCTATTAGACACAAAGACATACAGCTACTAAACTATCTACTGCTAAACTATCAACTTTCAATGACCCTTATTATTTATTGTTATTATATCCTGCATTTTTCATATTTTTGCTCTCTATTATGAACACTGTATGCTTATATTTATCTGTTTTACTAATCGTTATTATTTTTTTTTGCTTTATCAAACTAAAAAACTAAACAAAACAATTAGTTATAATAGGTTCGTTTAAACTTACAAGTTTTATTGTGTCCACTCTTCGGGATTCCTGTGTTGCTATGTTTAGGATAGTTTTGGCATGAAGTACTGCTGCATTCTAATATTCGATAAACTTGGTATCCCGCGCAAGAAATTATTCAATAATTTGATTAATCTCTTTTCTCAAAGCAGCTCGCTTTATAGATTTTATCTGATTTTTCCAGGATTATTTAGTGCAAAGCTTAAATATTTTCGCATTTAGAAAGGTAATGTTCATTTTAATTGGAAATTGTTACTAAATTTACCCAATATTAAAATTCCTTTTTTTTTTACTTTAACAACACATCTACCAAAAATGGAGAAATTTTAAATCTACCATAGCAATAAAGTTTACTTTTAAGGTAAAAAAATAACTACAACTAATAAAATAGGTTAAAGTAAAACAAAATAGTAAAGAAAGCAAAGGACAAAGATATGAAAAAACAATGACGATAGAATTGACATTCGATAATGAAATCTAATATATAGAGCTCCCCAACTGCGTGGCGCACCATAGGCGTCGATAAGGAACATAAGTAGAGTACATAAAAACAAAAGAAATAAAGAATTTTAAAACGCTTACTTTTGTAATTAGCCGTATCCAATATAGTGGGTGTTAATGCACAAGGAAAATAGTATTAGTCAGCACACGAGGAGGTAGGCACATTAAAACTGTTACCGTAAGCGCATTCCGATTTCTCAAACATCTGAAGCATTAGGAATGTTTCCACAGTCGTTTCTTTCAAAGATGTTCGTCGTTCTGAAAAAATGTTTTTATATCTTGAAAATGAATGCTCGACGTCTAATGATGTAATACACGCGTAATTAAAATAATCTTTGAATTTAGTCACCGGATCAGTAGAGTTACCTTCCCAAACTTGTCTTAACCTGCTAAAATTTGTATCTTTCTTCATAACACTTTCAAAATTTCTTGTAACGATATCATTTTTTTTTGTTATTTATACAGTGTAGGAGTGTATTAACGTCATCTAATATTTGTACTGACTCCGTCAGGGACAGTGCACTATTTTGTAATTTATTTATTGCCTCAAGTACTTCTCTGTAATTGTTGTAAACGGTTTGTAAATCTGCTTCAACGGAAATATCTTGGAATTTATCCTGGCTTTCCTTAATAGCCGTAGATTCGTTGGGATTGAATTGTAAGACGACTGATTTTATTTGCCGGAAGTATTTAAAATAATAAAACGCTGCCTTCAGCCATGTCCCCCAACGCGTAAGAATCGGCTCTGGTGGTTCGGGAATACCGGAACACTGTTTATGAAATTTACTGGTACGTTTGGGAGATTTGAGAAACACTCGTTTCGTATTTGTTATTAATGCATTTACCTCAGGGTTTTTTCAAATTTTCACGAATAGTTTCTGCCACAATATGCAGAGCATGAAGTTTACAAGTAATATGTAACATCATCCCATAATGTTCTTGAAGAGAACGACCTACACAACGCATTGTCGCGGCACCATCGGTCATGAAAATTAATACTTGAGTAGTGGCAATTTCAAATGTTTGTAAAGTATCAACGACTACGTTCTCGATAGCGTCGGCAGTACACGATTTTAGTCTTTTACTAGCTAATAAAATTCCCTTTGTAGGTTGACGAGGTTCCAGTATACGTACAATCACATTCAAAATAGAATGTTTTTTACGGTCTGTCGTTTCGTCAATACATAACCACAGTAGTTTATTTTTTATTGCAGATCTGATCCTGTTTTCAATTTCGGTACGTACACTTGGCACACATCTCCTTAAGCTTGTTTCCGACGGTAACTCAAAGTCTGGATTATATTTATTCCAACATTCACGGAATGGTTTCTTCCTGAGTAAGGAAAACGGTAAATTACACGCAGTCAGCATATAAAATAAATCAATTATAAATTGAGTTGCCTCAGTCGGTGATACACCCAGTTTTTTATTTTTGTGTTGCTGACTATTTACATGTCTTCTACAGCCATATTTATCATTGCACATCAGAGGTATATTACAAATTTTACATATAATCTTACTTCCATTATATATTAAGTCAGGAAATTCTCCACAGAACTTTTTCACTTTGTCGGCCTGTGGGCGTTTCTTACTACGCGCGTCCGCCATACCGTCACAACCCGATCGCATACGGTAATAAACTACCGAAATGCGATGCGAGTTATTTGCTTATATATTACATTACATATCCCCCCGGCCACGCCCGGCGGTACGCCTTCTGACTTGCCACGTACTTTGGGGAGCTCTACTAATATAACAACAAAAGTGGTTATCAGAAGTTTATTGCTGTATACCGATGCATTCGTTTCTCAATTGTCTTTCCAGAAACATAAAAATATCCAGGGTAATTCTATTCAGGACATGAAAGTCGTCATCATCTCTAGTAATATCGAAGGTTTAATTAAACCTCCGAAAACACAAAAAATTCATTTACAAAAAATAGATATCCACTTGTATTTTTTCTCTGAGAACGTTAGCTTCTATCGTTCGAAAGTTAGAATGAAAAGTGTATGTATGTACTTTGGAATCTCAGTTTAACTGCGCGAATTATCTCATCAAACTTTGACTTTTTGTACTCTAACTGTAGAAACTATTTAAAAAAGGATATCAGTTTTGTAAAGTGTAATAGATGCAAATATTAGCATATAGCAATAGATATTAGCAAATTCAAGAGCCTCTCACTACGCAAGCTCGTAAATAATATACATCGAAATATGGAAGCTCAGTTCATTTGCAATTATAAAATATGTCATACCTTTAGTTTTCAATTTTTGCATTTCTTAAGCGATTTAATCGATTAGTCTGAAGTGCGTCGTCCGGTTAACTGTAGATTCGTATCACAGTGAATTGGTGAAACAAGAAGTGAAATATATGGAGGGCTCTCTAGATTACCCATGTGTCGCGAGTTGAAAGAAATAAAATACACAGTTGCCACATATACGTGTGTAGAACTCATTAAAATTTAAGTACGGAAAAATTTACTTAAGATTGTCACAGTAAAAACGACAAAATGCGAGATCGATGCGGAAAGCTTAACGCTAAAACGAAATGCAAAATCTATTAACTCGACTCAATAAAAATCTTTAATGTGTAAAAAGTGCTAAATTTCGTGTTCCTTCTGATACACTAATTAATGAGCATTTTAAAATACCTAAATTAAAACTAATAACTGAAAGCACTATAATTTGCATCCGTTACATTTTCACTAAGTAAACATATCTAATTTAATTTCCGGTTTTTCTCTTTTTTTTACATCATTTAACCTAGTTCGTGTAGGTAAATTCACGTAGCTATTTACTTATGTTCACCTTACAAATTGCAAGATGAATAACCGTTACTGACACACACCGAATTGTATTCGAGGCAAGACAAGAGTATAGTAGATTACATTTAATGAGCCTTTACTTGGTAAATAGGCAATAAAAAGTAAACACCAATAACAGTAAAATTTTACAAAGGCGTCGGCATGTGTTTCTCTGTTGCTAGTAAGACAAAACTTGTAAAAGCGTAATCATTTATTACGTGACGAATGGTTTAATATTGTTTAGATAGCACCTGTCAAAATCCATAACATCCGGTGGGTGTAGCGACAGCACTGATTATACGGTTCATCATAAGGTACTCAACCATAAAATCGCTAAATATAATTGCTTATAGAAGGGATGTGTTCTAATTTTAAACAGAGGAAGTAATATAAATTTTAATTTCACCAAAACATTTACTTATTAGGCATGTAAAAAAACTAATAGTAAAGTTCGAATTTCTTATTTGTGATTGGATAATAAATAAAGAGAAATATCTATTTAGCGCTTTCAGTGTCATGGAGTGCTACGTATAAAGTTCGCATTATAAAAGAACGTCTCTTTATGATTCAATGTCACTAATTTCATACTTAAAATGACGTTGCACACAGCCAATCATATGGATTATTTTCCAACATTTTGGAAGCTATCAGAGGAACAGCTAACCTGACCTTAATTTTTTAGCAGTTTGTCAATGTTCTAGTGCTTTAACGCAGCTTTATATTTTTTTCCAGTTTTCTTTTTTTTGAGTTATACCGAAATCAGGTACTGGAATATTGTAGCAATGAAACACTGAAACTCTTCACTATTATCCCTAACCATAGACACTTCACTGTAATTGTTGATAAACTAATGATGAAGATAGTTTGCTTAAGAAGAATATTACAGTTTCCAATTACTATAGTGCCCACTGGGTCCTGTCTCAAGTTTGAGTGCTGCATCTAACGTCCCAAAGTAAGCAAAAAAAGAAGGTTTACAAGAGTGATATATTATCATAATAAAGAGAAAACACTCTCTATTTATACACTGGTATTCATGACTTTGTCAAAGGAGTATAAAGCAAAAGCTATTCCCTCATTCCGTCTAAATACTTGTACCCTTAAACAAACATCGGAATACGCGAGGTATCATACACTTCCCCTAATCGATCTTCAGACGCACGTCATTATTTAATACCATAAACAAAGATCGCTGGTTAACCTGCGCTTATTTAATATTGATATCGAATATTCTCGCGCGGAAGACACATTTTTTCGAACAAAAAACCACGAATTAGTGATTTGTTATATTTGGCTCCTCTAACTGTACGCAGGTAGATTCGGACTGTTACAAGAACTGAAGGCAATAACATTTTCCTCTACACTTGTTGCAGGACTTGGTAAAAGAACATATAGCCACCAGATAGTTAGGTTTTTCTAAATTTTTATTATTTATTACAAGAACACCGCAAGCCAGAAGTTAAGAAAATTACTTTTTTTAAGATAACTTTTGGAACGTTTCTGAAAGAAATTGTAGCATTATCAACCACACATTAAATACAATTTAACAGTAATTTCATTTGGGCACCTTGGAATTAAAGATGTTAAAAGTTTACTAGTACAAACATAATTCAAACCAAATGGAATGTTGAGTTAATCTACAATAATTGCAACAGAAATGTAGCTGAGTGTATACAGGTAGCTCAATACTGAACCCTTTACTTGCAGAAGCGTAGAATTTTTAATTTGAGAGTGTTTTTAGAGTTAAAGCATTTAGAAAATTGAAAATTTCCAATTTTAAAACTTTTATTCAAGTAGTATTCTAAACAGAACTCGTTCAATATATCTAATGGAAAGCGTTTAAATTGAAAATGGTACTTTTCCAGTTTAATACCTTTTGGCAGTTACTGTATAAAAAAAAATTAAATTTATTTTTATTTTATTTTAACAAAGTAAATAAGGTGACCCTTAACAGATCCTTAATAATACATGCTAATTTTACAGCAATAAAGATTTTTAACAAATCATATATTTCCATACATACCTTCATATTTTCAAAATATTGTTTATTTTGAATACTGTTATTTTAAATATTGCGCAGACTATATATGTACTAACGGAAAGTATATCATTTTGTTTAGTCATAGTCATAAACAATTTCAGTTAATGGAACACCGCAGCTGCCCTCCCTTTATTATAATGTTTCTCGGAACAACCGTTCTTGTTTTGTGGCTTCTACAGAAAAAAAAGAATACACCCGAGAATACTTAGAATTTGACGTCTTAAATTCCACAAAGGTCTTCTTACGAATTAAATTCACCTCGTTTTAAGCATTCTTAGTTTCTATTTAGTGAATTTATTCTTCTTTTGTTAAATATAGCTTCATATTAATAAAACAATGTCTCCGTGGAAAATAACTAAAATTATTCGTTCCGAAAAGATCAGGGCCCACAAACCAAAATGTCTTTCTAACCCTCGAACTAGTCTACGATGTTTATGTTTCACAGTTGTTTGAGTGGTAGATTATATAAAGGAAGAGGTAAGATATGCAACAGGTGCAAGTTAATGTATCGAATTTCTAAACCATATAGTCAACGGAGAAAATGTTTTTATGAGGTTATCTTTACGTTAAAATGTATTCTGTATCTCAATGTGCTAATCTTGATGTAGTTTTCTGGGTACTAGCGTAAATATCTCCTAATTGGTTCCATGACGATAATGATTTCTTGTTTAATTAATAAAACATAGGATAAAAGTCGAGAATATTTAATAGAACTCGTAGCTAAGGAAATAATAAATGCAGCATAAAACTGAGTTAACACTGTCCCAATTAATTTTAACGAACTATATACGGTACGTGCTTCTTGGCGCTCTATTTGAATGCATTTATTCATTCCATACCAAAGGAATCTTCTTGCAGCTCTTACTTAAAGGAAAATCTGATATCACTTCCTCGTCTCTTAGATATTTTAGCATAAAAACAAACCTTCATATCACAGTTCAATTTATTTTTTGTAGAAATATTAAATTTTGACTAACACTGAAAGATGAATGGATCCGTTAGTTAAATACTAACGATATCACTATTAATAGTTACGTTAGATAATAATGATATTCATTTAATTTAGGCCGTTACAGATATGCGGAATATGTTGTTTCTGTGTAGCCGGCATCATTGGCGTAGGTGCAAGTAAGTACAGAAAAGGAACGAGAAATTTTGAAATAACGTCATTTCCACGAATAAATTCATAAAACTAATAATTTATTAACGAAAGCGCATGTATGCAGTATGCCATTTATGTTTTTACAATCAAAATGTCCAAAAGTGTCTCTTTACTTTTTAAAAATGACATCAGAAAGATGTCCTCCCATTCGGCGTTCACACTCTAACAGCCTGTTATGAAAACTCTGGAATGCGCGGTGTAGCAAATCTTGGGGAATGGCAATGATTTCTTGTTGAATGTTCTCCTTCAGTTCATGGATTGTTGCAGGTCGTGTACAGTACACCTTACCTTTAAGATACCCCCACAGGAAGAAGTTGCACACACTAAGATCAGGGCATCTCGCAGGCCGTTCAATGTCACCGTTACGTGAAATAATGCGTCTTCCAAGCAATTGATGAACTGCTGCCATCGAATGTCGAGCAGTGTGTGACGTGGCTCCGTCCTACTGAAACCGCATGTTTTCCATGTTAAGATTAAGCTCGTACAGTCTCGGTGTAAAGAATGTTTGAAGCATTTCAACATATCGAGCAGATGATACTGTCGCTGTACTACCATCCTCACGTGCAAAAAAATAAGGGCCGATAACACCATGACATGATACAGCACACCATATTGTGACCTTGTCGCTATGTAGTGGTCGCTGGTGTAACTCACAAGGATTGTCCTGGGCCCAATAATGAACATTCTGTTTGTTTACGAAACCGTTCAGGTGGAAATGGGCTTCATCCGATCATTTCTCACAACTACTGCACGTTCCGCACCAGTCCAACGATCCATGATTACTAAATGACAATGCGTTCACAACAATTGTGCGACGTTACGAACAACTGCCGGCTCTACAGTACTGACAACTGTAACGTTCAAAATTTCCCGTTCCCCTGCGCCACCGTGTACTTCTAATGTATATTAAGGTATTTGTTTAAAAAAGGTTTCCTAATGTAAGTTGCTGTCCGCTAGTCTAACAAAGCTAATAACGTTTTCGAGAGGTATACTGTCCATTCTTCTTGTGTTGTGTTGTGCTAGAGTAAGCTATTCTGAATTTCTTGGAAACAGGCCCCAATTCGTCTTTTAGGCCTATCCCAAATACTCAAAGGTGTTAGAATCCGACAAGCAAACAGACCAATCCAAAAGAATGATAGACCCCAACAATTCTCTATTGTCTTGCATAAAAATGGAATGGTCTCCCAGTCCACGTATTCGCCGTCTCACTATAGGTTCTAGTATTCTATCAACATATTCGCGCCCAGTTAAACTTTTTTCTTCCAGCATACTTCCTCAAAACATTACACTCTCACTTTAATATTTTGGGATACACCTGTCAACATCGAATATCGCTTACCTTCTATAATACCTTCGAATTACAGAAAGTAAGCAGAATTCGACACCCAACTTTGTATTTCTTGGGCAAATCAGGAACCCTTGAGGATATTGTGATGTATGTATAAATGTTGAGCGCGAATTGTTTGACAAATTGTTCCAACGGAATCATTAGCACCTGTAGTTTCTAAAAATTGGTTTTCTAGCTCTGGATTCGAAACAGCTGGGTCCATTTAACAATTTTGAGCAATTTAACGTTCAAAGCGATTTCGTTGTTCAATAGTTATTCTTTGACGACTTTGCACGCGGCTTGTCCCTTCATCACATGTAATAATAATTCTTGGTAAGGCTTTCTAACAGAATATTCTACGTTCTAATATTAACACGTCGACTTCAATTTAACTATCGAGCCTACATATCACAGCTATGTCGATTTTATTAACTCTTTTTAGTTCAAAGACTTTTTCCTTCTTGATAGAATATTAAGTGTTTTCTCTAAAGTAAATGTCGATGTTATTATTGGATGATATATATATTTGGTAGTGTATTATACCATAGTCTAGCAGTTTTAAATATTTGCCATTTTGTCTATAAAATGTACTTTCTTCGGTTCGGTAGTCTAGAACTAAGTAACTTATTATTGTATTAAACAATGAAGGCGAAAAAAATATGCGTGAGGCCTATTTTGGAACGAACCCCTCGTTTGCTCACCTATGAAAAGTATTCATATAAAAGCAAATGCTAATTGTTTGCAAGTAAGAAGTTGCATGTTATTGGATGTTCACAGTACGAATAAATAACCGTTACCAACGGTTAAACTTGATGTCACTTAGACGGATACGTTTTTATTCGACATTTTACCTGCGGCATATAAATAAATAATCCTCCACTTCCATGCATGTTGTATAATCGTTATTGTGAGTCTATTTGAATTAAAAATTCTAATGTACATACATTTCTCTTTGGTCTTCGCTGCTCGCGACCGAGTTAGTCCGACAATTTTATTATCCCGTTCAAGTTTAAACCGACTAGGCAACACGGCATGGGAAACGTAATGTATTCAAAGATTGCAGAATTTATCGCTTCGAAAGAAGAAAAAGAGAGGACTAGAAGTCAACAAGTTGACTCGACGCAGAAACCGGTTATCATCAGTCGTTTAAACGTTTAGCGGGACAGTTGAAGAGCCGTCCGAACAGTTCGTTCCATATACTTCGAGCATACAGTGCATAACAAAAGTATTTGCTATGGTATTTACATTTGGTGGATATCTACAACGCCAAACTCGACAAACAAGGAATATACGTACATAAAAGAAACCAACACACGCCTTACATTAAACCGATGCTACGTACAAATTCAGTAATTTGTGAATTTTAGTAAAATTATACCGTAGAGGACAAACGATCACGTTGGCAAAAATATTTGAAATTATCGCTTTTATTGATTTTCTGTTCTTTCTTGCGCTTACGAAAGGTTTGTTTCAACTTATATAGCTGTCGTAACGTTCCAATTATTGCGTTTCAAGCTGTAAGCGAACCATTAACATCGATACATAGTAAGCAGCGGATACTGTAGAACTGACATGTGTATTATCATATTTTGTTAACCTCAATTAAAACATTTAAAACAAATTTTCGTAAATATATATAAATGAAAGGCGGAGAATCTTTTCCGAACTATACTACCTTCAGGTTGGAGGACAGCGAAATAAATGTCTTAATGAACGAACCAAAACGAAAAAATGAACATTTCTATCTAAAGCGAAACAAACTTTATTTACATAGTTATTTTATTACGTTTTGATTTTTTGAGACTTGCTTTCATTGAGTTCACCTGGATTCATCGATTCTAAAATTGTACTACTTCTTCGATTTTAGGAACCAAATTTTTGCAAATGTAGTATGTTAGAATGCTGAGTGAAACAAAGATGTTCAGGAGCTCCTGGACGGTTTCCACATCATAGATAACCACTGGTTTTAATTTTTAGAAAGCTCGAAGGAAACTTCATTAATGTTGAAACTGCTTCATGAAAAATCAATGTTACCAATGCCATGCGAAAGCGTTCGGCCAATAATGTTTTGGTAACCTATTGTTTTCTATTCTTCAACAACTTTTATAGCCATGGGGTCCCTTCTTTCTGTGTCTGAGATCTTAGGTAAACATATGTCTAGCCAACAATAATTAAATAACGCCTCTTCTCTGCATATGTTATCTTCGATTTTAATGTAATTTCTTTCTGCAAGCATATGGAGTATAAATTGTCTTATCTTCACAGTCATTTCGCAAGTTAAGTGTCACTTAGCGAAGTTGTTGGTCGTTAAACGCCAGATTGCGAACTCGTATGGCGTATTACAAGCTACAATATGGCACTTTTAAGGAAAATAAATTCAAATTTATTAAAAATCTAATAATAATAAAAATTAAGAGCGTAAAGTATCGTCTGTATAAAACGTGTACCATAATTGGCCATGATGTACATTTGACAAATGATGTCGATAGCAAAGCAACAAGGAGACCTCAACACAATCTACCCTTCTTAGTTCAAGTCGCCTTTGGCCAATTTCATTCATATGTAAAAAAGTGTTCAAGTATTATTCTAAGTACAAAATTTATTCAATCTACAGCATGATAAATGTTGTCTACATTTATCAACATTTAACATTACTGTCACTTGTTACATATGTGGACACAAAGAAGTGGGAGAAGTAGAAGGAAGGATGCGGTGGCCGCTTTGTGAGCTGAAACAGTAGAGTTGATAACCCGGAATGCAATTAATATATTTAACAGCGTTGCCTTAGATCAAAAGCATAATACCAGATTTTAAAAATACGTGAATACTACGCTGAGAAGTTTGATCAAATCTTTAAATACACGTGCGTTGGTGTTAAATTATGATATAAATAAACAACCAAATTGATTAAATGGTTTACATAATGCGTGCAGCAATCTTTGCCATTTCGCCCCCAGTACTTGCTAGTGTTACTTAACACTTGGGCGTAAATAAATTCAAAATAAGCAAAATAAAGTTACGTTGTCCACGACACTTATATGTATAGTTATTCTAGACCCTTACAAAAGTGGGTATAGATCAAAGCGTCTCATAAACGCCAAATATTTTACTTCGCAAACGGAAAGAACTTCAATAACACTGGTCAACAAATTTCAACTTTTGATTTTGCCATAAAATAATTTGTACTAATTTCAATAGAAAACATATAAACATTTTTCTAATAAAAGGTAGAAGGTCAAGTTAGTTTGATTTTTTTTTATATTTCAATGAAAAGGGTTTTTAGATTAGATCATAATTTAATATATATTTCAAATTATTATAATTAGGAATGTGAAGTAATACTGCTCCGTCTCTTATAAACAATATCTACAGCATCTCTTCTTAACATCCAACAGTAAGCTGCTAACATAACAGGATTCCATTTCCCCTGATACCGCTTTTCCATTCCCATGATGTCTTGGTAGAAACGCTCACCATGTTCATCGCTAACGCCGCCCGTATTTTCCGGACAAAAGTCCAAGTGAGAACGTAGAATGTGCACTTTAAGGGACATATTACAGCCAGCAGCGTTAAATGTTTGTCATATCCATTACTAGAGTTTTATAGTTGTCAGCTTTTTTGTTTACCAAGAAATTCGTGGAAACTTGTACCATGGAGAGCCAAGCTGTTTTTTCCTTCGCTGTTAATTTGGTTTCAAAGATTTCATCATTTGCTATTTCTCGTATCTAAGGTCCAACAAAAATACCTTCTTTGAGTTTCCCTTGTGTTAATTTTGGAAACTTTTCAAAAGGTATTTAAAACCTTCACCTTCGAGATCCAGAGCCTTTACAAAGTTTTTCATGAGCTCAATTTTCACGTGGATAGGTGGTATTATGATCTTTTATTTCTCTACTAGAGGCTGATGCTGTACATTCTCTTTTCCAGGTGTAAATTGTTGTCGTAGTGGCCACTCTTGCTTATGGTAATGTTTTTTCCTGTCACAACTGTCCCAAAGACATATAAAGCAACAGTATTTGGTGTAACCAGATTACATACCCAAAATAATTGCAATTACTTTAAATTCTGCACGAATATTCCAGGAATAGTCTTTGTACTTTATCTTTTCTAATAAAATTTGGAGATGTTCGTTTCTTTCATAGAAACAGCATGACCTATCGAAATAGAAGGATAATGGTTTCAACCATGTAACAAAACTGCTTTTAGGCTGGTCTTTGATGAGTCTATGAATAATCTCCAAGAACTGGCATCATGATGTATTCTAAAAGCTTCAGAAAGTTTATAAACATTATTGAAGTAGACCAGATTACCAGCCTTACTATAAAGGCATTTTCTGTGTAACCAGATCTAAGCCAATGTTGCCGCTTTTCGAATCATTTTTACTTTATATATACTGTTCAATTTCAATCAGTTACTAAATTAGGGTAAAAGCCTTGTTGGTTAGTGTAATAGGCGCGAGTTGTTGTTCTTAGCACGTATATTCCCTTTCCCTCCTACATATTGAAACTTTTTAATTTGTATAAAACTTATACATATATACTGACGAATTATTTTAAATAGTTGCCATCTTTCATACCCCGTGAGCTTCAATACCGAGTCCCAAATATGATTTACCTGATTATATTACAAACTTCATCTAAACAGGTTCGATATGTTACACGGTAAGAGTGTAAATGTATTAGAAAAAAAATTGATCTGCAAACTAGCACAATGTTGTTATGATTCTGGTAGGAATTACGCTCCTGTTTACGAAGGTTTCGTAAGAAAATAGGTTTCAGAACATGTTCCTATAAACTGAAGTCATACCGTAGTTTTTATTGGCAAATTGCAGGGTACAAAATCCTTGACATTAGAAAAACCTGTGGCTTAATTTGTTGAAATTGTATAATAAGTTAGAGTATATCCGTTACTTCACGATACCTGCATAAAACAACCAAATTTAAAGACTGCTCTGCTGTGGAAACCATTTCAGGCTGTTTGTTAACGAATGCTATAAATGCTGCAATAAACCAATTTTTTATTTATCTTAGGAAACTTATAACCCTTTATGTAGTACGCGGGTTACTAATACAAGATATGATTGAAGAAGCTCTTTTGCTTCCCTGGTATTCCAGTTTGACCGTGCCTAAAATTCGCCAAGTTGTAGGAACAGTTGTTCTTATTTAAAATCAAGAACCTATTAAACATTGTTATTATAGTTTTCTTATAAGTTACATTTCTGCGTTGATTCTTGACTTCAGGAATAATCGATATATAGAGATTTAAATATGTTGAATAAGTTGTTAACTACAATGTTGTACATATGTATAGGCGTGAATGTTTTAGATATTTTACATAACTTTCATCACAATTTTAATTCTCACGATCTCTACTGTATTTGTTATAGTTTTTGTGAATATGTATATATAGAATAAAAAAATCTAATAATTTGTTCTATCACAAATAAATTTATTTGAAGTAATGAGACTTGAATGAGACTTAAGCATATATCTAATATTTTATCAGTACAAATCATCAAATTCATCTCCCTTTTTTGATTATCGGTACATGAAAGGTGGATCCTTTTGAAATGACCAAAGTGTAGATACAGAATTAACTGGTAAAGCGGATGTAAAGCAACGGTTCGAAGCATATAACACATTAAGTATGCGTCAAATAAATGACATTGCACTTGGCATTTCACCATCATATTTTTTCCTACAAGCACTAGTCATGTAAAGCTGCGACGTATCATATATTATCACGCCGTAACTTCTGGTATGCACAATGTTTGTACGCTGCAAAGTACAAACTACACAGCGCTAATCAAACTTCCCTAATGTCAACAACGTTAAACTTAAAATGTAAATATTGACAACTAATATTTTCACGTTACAGGTGACAACTAACTATAATTTGCCAGTTCATACGTTCATTTATCTTTGACAATTGTAGAGAATGCCCTTTGGCTACAATATAAACAGATAGCATGGTCTCGTGTATTGGTTTTCTTTGATCTATTTTGGATACCTTTATAAAAACTTTATCGCGACTTAATTCTTTCGTTTACAGCTTAGCCCGTCTTTTATTATATTTAATCTACATATGTAGATTTATGTTTCTCAAATCCAGCTGTACTACTACTTCCAGTCCTATCACTATTAATGTTAGGAAACTTCATTTATGTATCCCAAAACCGTTGAGAACTGGTAAATGGAATGCATTTAGAACTTCCTGCCGCATTTTTACTTTCCAAATCTACTTCTCAGGATGAATGGATATGAATTATGTGAATCTTAAGCGTAATTTTGATTAAAATATCCGGTACTTGTTAATGTAGTATGTTCGTATAGGAGTAGGGTATAATTTAGGTACATATATAATTTATCCTGTACTTGTTTATCAACATAAATTCTGAGCGTAGAATGTAATATATGTATATTCCAACCAAAAGGTATTAATAACAGGTGATTTAAAAAGTACGAACTACTTTTCTTAAAACACGATCAATAAACATACTTATATAATATACTACTCATTTAAATAATTTCTACTGTATATTAAACTTATAGCAGCCTGATTCCTTAATATTAATGCGTATACCATTCAAGCACTTTCGATCATTTTTCAAATTCATAAAATTCTGGTAACATTTGATACTATGACGAAGCTTTACTTCTTTTATTCGCCTAAGCATGAAGAAAAAAATAGAATATTCCAATTCCAACAGCATTTATTCACCGTTTTTCACTTAAAACCACAAGCTCTTTCTAAGTTCCCCAATTACCTATTACATGCCACACATTATCGTTTCGTTAAAAAGATTCATGGCATATTAAATGTACACGAAAACGTTTTTCTCGAATGAGTCTCGTATACTTTTTAACAATATTTGGCTGGAATATGCAAGGGATATTATTTTAATTTATTTTATTAGCTGCTACTGAAATGTAGCCGCTGAAATTCATAATATACGTTTAATTAAATAATATTTCTGTATGCTTTGGTTGCCATAATCACTATCTTCTACCAAAGAGCAAATGGATTTTAAATTTTGTAGCACTTGTAACAGGCTTCTTTGTTCTTACTTTCACCATCAAAAAGCCGACCACCAAGATTATACGGACTACCAAAGATACACAATCCTGGCAACTACCTCAGATCAATCGTCAGTGCATGAGGCTCACCTACCTACGAATTAGCCAAATATGTCGCAAAACAACTAGCACTATACTGCGGGAACACCAAAAGCTTTGTGAGGAACTCCGAACATTTCACCGAGATGCTACAATAACACGAAATAACAAAGGGAGATATCTTCCGACGTCGAATCAGTCTTCACCAATGTACCAGCGGAAGAACCATAACAAATCATCAGGCAACAACTAATACCAGAAGGACTACAACCGGATATGATTAATTTGGCGAGACTCCGCCTTACTTCAACCTACTTCCCATGGAACGGAGAATTCTACGAACAAGCGAGTGGTGCTGCAATGGGATCTCGTCTGTCACGTGTTATAGCGAACATCTTTATGGAAACGTTCAAACAAGAAGCCATCGAATCTAACAGGATGGAACTTAAATGCTGGTACACATATGTAGATAACACCTTTATGGCATGGCCACACGGACCAAAAACTATAGCGGAATTCCTGCAATACAACAACAAACAACACGCAAACATTAACTTCACCATGGAGATCGAAGAAGAGGGCATTTTATCATTCCCAGATGTCCTGTACACACACAGTGTATACACATTGTTTGAAAAGCGGAGAAAATTAGCGACGAACATCACAGGAATAGTGAAATAAAACACGTCAAAAACGCATTGCAGAAGAACGACTACAGTACGAAAGATATAAAGAAGCCGCGAAAGTAGAAAAAGGACGAACACCAACCACAACCTGCAAGATACACATACCATTCGTATATAGCACCGACAAGCTGAAAAAGTCCCTAGAAGAAAAGAACATCACCACACGATATTCAAAATCGTACACGTACACGCACGACCAAAATCGTGCAGCTACTCACTCCCAACAAGGACATGTTACTGAAACTACGAACAAAGGGCATATACGGACTGAAATGCCAGTGTGGAGAAAGCTACCTCGGCCTAATATTCAGGTATTCAGTGCAGAGTGAAAGAACACGAGAGAAACTCACGCATTAGGCATACTGAAAAATCTACAATAGCAGAACACTTGCACCAAGAAGGAGACCACCGCATAACCTACAGCGACGTCAAGGTATTAGCCAGGACCAGCCACTACTACCAGAGGATAATACACGAATCGTTAGAAATAATTAAGAATACCAACAACTTCAATCGCGAATCAGCAACGCGTGGAAGTTAGCTCTGTGGAATCGTCATACAACGAACGACGCGATTCAATGGAACGGAACGATTATAGATCAGCAAAGGGAAACAGATATGGGATAAGGAACCAGGAACAAGAGAACAACACCAGTCCTTAGAAATCTTCTGAAGAAGTTGACAGTATGATCAGCGAAACGTCAAGTAAAATATTAATTACACGTCAACATCCGAAAGAAATTTTTATTGTAATAGTCTGTGGTTCTAGTGGAATAGATTTAATGGTCGTTTCCAATAATGGTATCAGGTAATCACGTAATAAAAACGAGTATCCCTAGCTTCCCATGCTATGAATCCTAAGCAATGTAATGTGAATTACTCTATATTACATTGGTAACTTCTGCACCAATTAGGTATGTTGTAGATTGGCAATGTTTAAAATAAAGCAAGGCACGAACGAAATATGGTGCTCAACTCCCATGTTTTAAGCACAAACGACACTTATTTAACATCATTTAACGTTTAATTTAATGCTTTTTAGCTATGTTAAAAGATATGTTCTGTCAAGGACATTAGCTATCTTATTGCGGCCAGTACAACGTCTAGATAAGAGCAATTTGACTGTTTCTGTCCAGAATATAAAGATCATGGCGTATATCAGTTCAGATGGCATTTATTAGGTTAGTTGAATAAGAAGTTGACGGCAGCAGATTACGGCACTGACTACTATATGTATTTTATAATTATTGCATCGATTGATGTAAAAGCAGGGAACAGAAACCTTTGCGCGCTCACCATCTTTTCGATTGGTTTCCTATCAACCTATAATCATGCGCCCTAATAGACTGAAGGCTTTTCGATTTACGGGCCATCAAATTAAGTGAACTAGCTGGTGTAATTCAAAACGCCGAGTTCAACCAATACCAAAATAACCAAAGAAAATAACCGACCCAATCCTTGGTACTGGATCCACAAATGCGGCATCCGTAGTGTCGCTTCTAGTTGGTCTTTGTTCTCTTGTAAAAGCCTATATCTGTCTCTAAGTAAACGAGAGCTTGTCAGAAGTTCTTCAAATGTACCATAAGCTTCATTCTGCAGAAGTTGTGAGAGGGAGTAAGATTTAAGAGTACTTCAGGAAACAATCTCGATGTACTACTCAAAAAATCAGTGATCATCAAGCTGCTTACTTCCTCCAACACTGTTAGTTTAGCTTTCCCTGAAACCTGTTGCGTTTCGTTTTCTTAGATAGCATCATCTTCTACTGTTTCCACGTTATTTTAAGATAAATACTGCTTGGTTCAAAGGAAATGTTTAAATTAGTTTGAAAAATAGTTTAGTGCAACTATCTTATTATATTAGCGCAAACAATTAAGTAAAGTTTCCGAATGATACGAATTGCTTGAGGTATTTACTTCCTTTATTAACCATAAAGCAGCAACGTCATCCATTTCATAAAACCAAATCCGGCAAAAACAGAATGTGTTATTATATACATTCTAAAACAGTCACATAAACCAGTTTCAATCATGAATAAATACTTATAACAAATTCGCTGATATATGCATATACTCGTCTCGTAGCAAAACCAGTACGATTTAGAAACAACCGCATTATCTTCGTTATACTTAAGTACTCTCACATTAGAGAGGCCTATGCAAATCGTAGTCACTATTAACGTCGCCTTCGTTAATAGATTTCAACGCTACGCAGAGAAACTTTTCCCAACGTGTATCGCCAGATGAACTGGACTTCTTTCCTCGGCCTTCAGATTTTCAAGATGCAAGACCGTGAATTTCAGGTGCGCAGTTGACCGAAAGACATCTTAAGACGCAATGCTGGTGGGGATATTCTTTTAGTTCGCCACTTCTTCGATAGTTTTTGAGTCAGTAGAGTTTCGTGTAGTGTTGTGTGTATGTAAGAGAAACAGTTTCTCTGCTCTATGTTTGTATGTCGAGCGCGCAAGTTCATACAAATTCGCATCGTTTACGAACTATCTTCTTGTTATTGAATAGTGTGAATGAATCGTGTTATTTATCCGTTTAAGTGCAATATTGTGAATTTTATTGATTTTTGCTAGTGATTTAATCATTGTTATACTATTTTGTGATAATAATAATAATAGTAATAAAAAAGGAAAACTACTCAGGACACGTGGAATACCATTAATAAATTCAATTTTGTGTGGTAAGATGAATATTATATCAACCGGTTTCCTGCGGATGTAAACTATACTTATAAATATCATAACCATGCTTCCTGTAGTATTTAATTAAAAAGCTGTTCATCATTCGAACGTATTCTTGAGCTATAGTTGGCGTACGTATTACACAAAGATTATTTTCGTTAGTTATTAAGAGTCATACACCTACTTCCTATAATGTAGGATACCACGCTCTGCAAACATAGTCGTAAGCTGGTGCAGTGACCAGTCGAGTCTGTCGACCTAACACCCGCACCACAGGTCGTTGAGTTTTGCAGAAAACATGTGTTGTTTGATAGAAAATTACTTTTTCAAGAGATGTTGTAACGTTTAGGGGCGTATTACAGCAGTAGTCTTATACGTTACTATTACATATACTGGTAAAAATATAAAAAAATGAATATATAAATTTAGCTGAAATCTGAATTTTGTATATGATGCTAAGTTCATAAGGATACGATATTGATTTATATTAAAACAAAATTTTTATGATGTACTCTGCGAAGTGCATGGGTGGGATAGAAAATATTAACATATAAAGTAAAAACTGCTTTAAATCGTTAAGCGCAACGACCTTGTGTTTTATTCTTCCTGGTTCAGTATCCTTTGTTAAGGAATGGCCATCGTAGGGCAAAATCAAACAGAAGATCTTAACTCTAGCAAACAGTGAACGAATTTCGTTTTCATTTACTTCCACAACTAACCTATGCCTATGCACAAATGGTTTGCTATGAGGTAAAAGGGTAAAACGTAATGCATTTTTAGAACGCTGACGAAATGTTTTTCCCTAAGATTGAATTATTTTATACGTCGAGTTATATTTATTTTATTTCAATTATTTTTTGATAATGAAAATAAAAAGGCCAGCACGGTTAGTAATAGTAAGTTAATAATATTATTCAAAATATATACAACCCCCCCCCCCCATAAATATTGAAGCGACTGTTAAGTATAAAAAGGTGACTATAAAAATAACAAGACACTGTATTTTAAAGCGAAATTTTCTTAGCTTTTTATATTGTACTATTTTCCATCTAATTTATTTGTTTGGTCACTTATTTGTGTCTTAGTCGTTTATTAAGAGGCCTCCGGGCTGCGTGCAATTTAAGCATTCTTTCAATACATCTATCTGCCAATTCGGGGTACATCGGCTGCTAGGCATGTTGGCTTTGTAACTTCTGCATAATTTTCAAGTGTGTTCTAGCTCGTTAATAATTAATTGTTACGAGAAAAATCACACACAAACATGCTACCACCTCTATATTTGATAGTTGGCATTGTACAATCTCAATCATTTTTCACCTTTATATCGTCGCACGGAAAGTAGCTGTTTTGTCCTTTGAGTCGTTGATGTAGACTACATGTTTACGGTTATCAAGTGTCTAGTTCTTGCGATAATTTGCCCAGTCCTTTCTCTTCTTCTGGTTCCTTTTTCGCAGCAATGCATGGCAGGGGTATATTCAGAATCACCATGGAATGTGCGTTGTGTGCATGCTCTAAAATCGTTAAAAATTCTGATTGCATTTACGTCCAATAAAACAACTTTCTAATTTACTCCAACATTAAATAATTGAAATTTTCAAATACGTAAAATCTAAATCAAGCGGCGTTCGCACAATCACCCCAACAAGTTCGGTAGAAAAAAAAATCCGGGGACTTTCATCTACCCGACATCGATCCTGTACGCGTCACAGGAATTAAACGCTTGTTTCTTTTACTAGTAATAGCTTCGCCAAAATGCCAAAAGTTTCTTGAAAGACATTCGTCCAGTTTTCATAAACTTCTGCGCGGTTTACTATTTGGAATTTTATAACACCTTATTGAGTGGAAATCATTCTAAAAGTCTGTAGTGGTGATCAAATTGTATTTAAAGGAAATACCTTTAATACTAGTAATTTTGAGTTACTTGCAACAACGTCTATAACTTTAATAAAACGCCCAAAACTACCCATACTTGCATTATAGCATTTGCTGTATATATTGTACTGTCATGTAAGTAGTATTTGATTATTTCCTTATTTTTGCTACTTGTTTCCGTATTTATGGCAAGTACTACACATATATCATATGAGGACTTGTTGCTACAATAATAATGTAAGCAACACATAAGTATCGGCAACCTCCGTGTGTGTTGTTTACCATCCTCTATTTATTTATCACCGGCCAGCATCTATTTATTACCGCTCATCGTTAAAGAAAGATGTAGCAGCTATAAATTTATTTCAAAGGAAGGAAAACAGAATTTTACCTGTGATATTTTGGTCTTCGTGTGGGTATGTAAGTAGGATGTGTTATCGAGTGGCATGTTTCGAGTATTATTTCAATAACTTTTAGTTAAAAAAAGATTGATCTGTTAAGTATATTATCAACTACCAAATGCGATATTTTAGGGACACTCAGTGCAAGACATTTAATTAACTGATATTAGTTTTTGTTTTTGTCGGAAGAAGTTTATTTCAGTTTAATTATGCAGCAGAATTCAGAACAGAAAATACCAACAGACCTTGTTCTATTTCTTCTCAAAAGAAAATAAATGAACTCTTTCCGAAAGCAATCCTTACGTAAAACATTAAGGAAATGACAATGTGGATACGTCGGCCTGCAACGTAAACAAAATAGTAATAAATAAGATTTGATGATTGGGACCTGTTTCCGTTTCGAAGTTTAACTTCTTCCGGAACGGTTTCCGAAATATCTAGTGAAATGCCGACAGTTACCTACGTTTGTTCAACCTATTCACATATTTAATACTATCAATCAAATTTATTTGTTATAATTTGATGATATTTGTTATATTCTTTGTATAAGTAGACGTCGTTTTTTTTTCTCTGAATTCTAAAGAAATACTTGTATTTGGATTCTACATAATGAGTATTTTGAATATTAAAACTTAATATGATCGCGCGACAAGGAGCTCGTAAAACTAACGGACTCCCACATATTAACTGTTTCCAGTTAACCTTGGAATATTTGAGTCAGACTTCTATTTGCTTACTTGTTATGACCAATATTGTCACAATTTAATTTAGCTTTGTTGATGTACTTAGAATAAACAATATTTCAGGTTACATCACCTTTTATATCTGAGGTATCAAAATTCCAAAGAAACTCTTTTCTCATTTCAAATAAGTTTTATAATGTCCCAACACATGAAAAGCTCAAGCCACACGCTCCACGTTCACCAACACAAAGTATGTCTGTAATATTAGTATATGTTATTAGCCGTGGATACGTCTTCAAACTTCAACCAACATATTCCATATATTAACTGGTTATCCAATTAAACCATTGAGTAACATTGTGTTAAAAAAGAATTAATATCGAAACACTTCGAGGCCATTTCATCTTGCGTATAAGCTAATGGCTTTCGATGCATTCCATACTTAAATACAAACCATGATGGTAGCACTAACGAAAAGGCAGGTGCAGCAGGTGCACCATGGACGTAAGGCGCAAACTTCTTAGAAAGATATAAAATAACTCCTTTAGAATAGCTAAACCTCGTACGGGATGTAAGAAGCATAACGAATCAAATTCAAATTAAGTAATAATATCTTACGGTGGTGAGGTATTATCGCATGTGAATTGCACTTTTCTTTCAATTAACAAGAAAAGCCTCTCTACGTTGAGATTTTTATCATGATGGGTTTATAATACGACGCTACGTCAGAGAAGATGAAAATTGGAAAGTCTTCTGATTGGCTACTGAAAAATTTAATGCTATTCACCGACGCTATTTCTATGAATTTTTACGTAGATTGCTGTGTATGTAAATTGAGCAGGCGTTCAAACAGATTTAGAACTAGTTTTAAATTTACGCATACTATTAGCAATGATTTCAGGTTAAGGGGATGTCACTCAATTTAATTTGAACGACCAGCGCTAATAATAACAATGTTTTTACTATTAATTCAGTATAATGAATAGGTTTTTGAAACCTTGTCTTTAAGTAGAATTCCAATCGGTGAATGCGAAATTATTTTAAGAGTTAATGTCAAATTAATGTGAAATTAGTTGCTTTAAAGCAATAACATATAAATTCGAGTTAAGTTGTGACTAGAGGAGACAGAGGCGGATGAAATTATTACTTTTTTGCAGCGACTAGACAGACTCATGCTTTGTCGACTCTCGGGACATCTCTAGTTTTCTTTCTTCGTCATCTTATGATCTTTGTCATCTCTAGTTATGACTAGTGTAACCTAAATATATTGATAATAATTGCTTTTGTATTAGGGGGAATTAACAGAAGCGTTAAGACTTGAAAAACGTATAACTTCCTTAGAAAGTATATTGTAGCACAAACATATATATAAACTTCTTATATATAAAGTTATTATAAGCTGTATGAAAAAAATATAACGTGTAAATAGTGTTTAAGAAATGCAGCAATTTTTCTCTAAATGAAGGTTACTGCATCTAGACCGAGTTCACCGGATGGCCTTAATAAAAGGAAAGAAAATAATCCATAGTTACAAAGGTCATGATCATTCAACGAATGGTTTCAATTGCATGACTGAGAGTGTACTCATTGCAGGGGTCATCAACCAAATAAGGAAAGAAAATTTTTTATTGCAAAAACAATGAATAACGTAAAGTGATTTTAATACTTATTCTTCAGGGTTTGCCAGAGTATATGCATATATGTTACCTGCAATATTAAAAAATAACAATGGGGAATTGGTCTTGATATAACTATGTTGATTTAAGAGAAGGTTAAATTTTAAATTAACGCATAAATGTATTCGACTTTCCTACGTTATGTGTTTTACCATAACACTTGAAACGAGTAGCCCTGTTGCCGCTTAACATATGCGGACGGATTTATAAATGTAAAAGGCGTAGGTTTGGCGTATACAGCCTCCGTATTCGTGTAAATACGAACATATAAATAAGGAGAAACTAATATTTTTTACGTGACGTTACCATTTTGTCCTCTCGAGTCGTGAGACGAATGGAATCTGTAGAAAACAAGGAAATCCAATTACCGTAGACGGCAGATGCCTTGCTCCATGATAAATACATGAAATTTATGATAAATCTAAGCCGTGACAATTTCCAGAACCTCCCGCTTATCTTGCAAGAACTCAGGTAAATACGTTAGCTCTTTGTCCCTCACATCGCAGCCGCACTGTAAATTAAGGGAGGCCAAGTGTAAACATTATATAGGTTCTTTAGGGGTCGTTTTTGCGCTTTGGTGTAAGCAGATAGACAAGAAGGTAAATTAAAAACATAAAGATAAAGCACTTACGTCTTCTAAGTACCCACCTAGCGTGTGATGTAGAATCTCTGCCAAAAAGGACATACCTGCAGGGGTATTCGTTTAACACTGTGTAGGGGATTTTCAGATATCTTCACGAAATAACCCCAATCTGCAGATAAACGGAATTGGTGTTGTAATCACTTGTATAAGAATTTTTAGAATTCCTATATAAAACATTGGTAATAAATCACCCTTAATAGGTGCACCCTAAAAATAACTACGAGGGGCGTGATTTTACGGTTGCATTAGGTTTACGTTGATAATAAGGTTAGGGTTCGAAACATTGCGATAAAGGACGTGTATAAATAAAGGAAATGATACATAACAAATGGCAAAATATAATGAATTAGAATTCACTTGAGAGGTGAAAAAAAGGAAAATGTTTCTCCTTGGTTTATTTATTATTTATACTAAAGTGAATAAAATAAGTAGAACCAACTGTATATCCAATAACTCGCAGGAAACGTCTTACATATCGTTTCTAAGATTGTATTATCATTGTTTTTTTACTCAAAAGGCAGTCAGCATAAATTAACAAAGTTGATATGTTGATTCTTCTATTTCAGCGGTCAAGAATCAATTTAGTCAAATATAACATTTTGAAAAGTTGATAAAATGATTTAACTCACATTGGCTGATTACTACTAGACTGTTAAGAGTATTTGACAATGAAGCAAATGTCATAGTTAAGTTAAGTATGCTGCTATCCAGTGTTACCAACTTTTTTTTCGGTTATCGTTCGAGCCTTATTTAAGAATAATTCGTTTGCGTAATTATTGCCAAGTCTTCAATAACTTTATGAATTCCCCCAATAGTCTTCCTCTACCCTTTACTATTGTCAGGTATAAAACTGACTTTCGTAAACCAGGTAAACGTCGCGCTGTGTTTTACTCTATGCTATTGCTTCAAATACCAGGTTTTAAGGTAATTCTTTTGTACATAGATACCTTTAATAATCGCTCTTAATGAGGCGAAGGGATTTGTTATATGTGAAAGAACAGTTCTCGTTATTATTGAGACCGATCATGGCATTAGTACCTTTAGCCACTGCAATCTGAATAGATCTATTGTAAGAATGTACTTAAATACATAGTTAAAAGGGTTATGATGAAGCTCACTAGCAATCTAATATCTTTCAATTTCCATTCACTGGGTGCTAGGAATAACCTATTAAACTCATGATATTAATAACCTTACTATCGTACTGAGATCTCTTTCGCTGAAAGATAGCCCTGCATTTGCGATCCTTAGCTCTTTCCTAAGCTATAGTAAAAGTGTGTACCATTCAAAGGTATTTTCGCTGATTTTTATCAATAAGCTAATCTACTTTTTTTCCCTTGATCTGTTGGTAGATTGAGCCCCATGATGTAAGATGATGTGGTTTTTTAGTACCAATTTCTCTTAAATTCTGTACACCATCGTGTTCCCGTATAGATTCGTATGTTTAGTGTTCACTTCTGCAACGTTCCTATTGCGGCAATAAGCTCTTTAGGTCTTTTATGTTTGGATTCGTCGATTCGCCCACTCGATGCAACTTTAAGGACCATTTCGTCAGGCTAATGCAAATCGGAACGTGTACTTTGCAGTTTGCATTAAGTGTTCGGATTTTTAAGAACCTTAAGATATTGTCTAAAATGTGACACTGATGCCCTTATCTCTTAAGAGGAAAGATACTTATTTCTGAGTGTAGATGTGTACGCGCCATATACTTTTGTAATGCATAATTTAAGTTTTGTACTAAATGTATCGCTAGGCGTTTTACAATAATACACCGTATTTAAGACGACGTGTACGAACACTTTTGAAAGCAACTGTGTGGGTACCACACACACAAATTGATGAATCATCTGTTCTATCAAATATGTTTTTAAATTCCAACTCCTAAAATTCGGCAAGAAAATCTAACGATCTGCCGCGAACCTACGTGTACTTTTTATACATATCTTATTAACATATTTATTTGTTATTTAAACAAAAGTATATGAAACTTAAAGAATATACATAGAATGTAGTGGTAACAAATTATGTACATAAGTAACACTCTCTAAAATGACATATCGAAAGCACGTCATAATTGCGTTTCATCTTTTCCTTTGGTTATTTAATTTATTGCTTAGTTTAATTATCTTTTAATCATACATACTATTTAAACGAAAGTAATTAAATAATACACATCGAAATGTACGACACGTATATATTTCTACCTATCGCATAACTTCGGGTTCGTTTGCTAATCGACCGTTGAAATCATTTAATCTCGGCTTCTTTCCACGTCGCTTAAGCTAAATTTGGCCGATCTTTGGCCCGCATTTACAGTTAATAAGACTGGTTTTACGTTGCGCGCCTTCGTGAGGAACCAGAAAAAATCGGAGCAATTTTTCTGCATCACAAACCAGTCGTCTCTTAAATTAAAACTCTTTCTGAATTAATATGCACCCTCTTCTACCAGCGGATAGCGTCGTGCACATCTTATGATCGGCTTCCTTTACTAGCGAGTTAACGACTTCGTTACAGACACAAAGGAAATATGTTTTAACTTGGAAACTATAATTATACATGGGTTACGTCGAAACGTGAAACCAACTGTCTGATGTTGCTAATACGTAATGTAGATGTACATATATGTATATATAACATACGACGGTTTACTTATCAAACTGCGTTATTTAATTCAAGAAATATCCGTGTAGTGAACGATGAAACTTGCATAAAGAAAGTATATTTTAAAAGTACACACAGCAAACACTGACACTACGCCGTGTAACTGTTATGATAGGAATTAGTATACGGATGGTGGCCCATATTATATTTATTATATTTGTAATACCTGGTAATATCGCATCCAGTTACTTGCTAACAATGGTTGCGGTCTTTTTTGATTACTGTATTTCACGCTGAATTCGCTGAATGTTCGAAACTTTTCTGGCAATTTGAACAAGAATTCTTAATTTCTCCACTTTACTTCGATATTTTGCTGGTGTTCACAATTTTATCTTTTAATGCATAAATACCTATGACAGTATAAAAAAATTGCGGTTGATCTTTCATTTAAATGTTAATGTGGGCATGAAATAAGTAACAAAATATAAATATTCGATTTTCTTTATTACACTTTTACCATTGTTGCCTCATGGGAAGCTAATGCTCGTACTGGTTCAGTAACTTCTATACATAAATGAAAACAACACAACAAATAGAAAATAAAATATTTATTTTGTTTCTTGTACAAATGTAAAAAAATATATATTGAGATTCTTTGTACGATTGCGCAATTTATTTTGTTTGTTCTGTTTGTTTCGTTTCATTGTTTATCTTTCGAACGCTGCTATTGACCTCAATGAAATGTAAAATATATTTGTTATCAAAAATGAAGGCACTAATTAATATAATTATTACGTAACTATTATAAATTTAACAATGTTTTGCGCATATTGGAAAAGCTTACTTTACAATCAAATGATTTCACAGTAAAACACGCAGTTTATTAAACATTTACGTAAGTAAGGAAAAACTTATGTCGAATGATAATTCGTGATTTTTCCTTGAATTTGTCAAATATTTCACTAAATTAAGTGGATAATGGTTCACTTGCATTCCTGTTCTTAATGACTTAGCAATTAAAACTATATAATTGACAATCACTTTTCCTTGTATATTGTTTATAAGCCTTGCAATAGCGATAATTCCATTAATATGTATGTTTAAAAGCTTTCTTTCCTATTGCTTGCTTCCTCGTTACGAAGAATTTCAAACATTTGCTGACATAATCATAACTGGATTACCCACCTACTTGCTACCTATTCGTAATCTTCATTTCAATGCAATTAAAAAGTGAAACAGCATTATATCAAATCAGATTATACGCAACGTGTAACAACAATGCGCGTGTGGGTTTTCTTTGCCAATGACTAACCATTATAGAATGGTACCTTGAATTCAGGAACATAAAACACTAATATTACTAAAAGCATAACGTATGTGTTCTACTTTCGATTAAGATTTATTGAGACCTATCCAAATTTAATAGCAGTAAAGAACGCACACGGACTCCCATTTCTAGCTTATTAATGGATTTGCAATAAATCACGAAGTTTTTATTACCACGCCGTACCGTCCAAATAATGTAAAATTAAGAAATGGACAATGCCAACTTTTCTCTTTGGAGAAGAATTCGATAGATTGGGCAAAAGTGAAGTCGGCATTGTGGTTCATGGCTCAAAGCCCTCGATCTAACCGCCTATGTCGAGGATGTATAGAGAAGGCCACAGAACTGTTGTTTTCCGTTTCTTGAAGAAGAAACTCCCGTCGCATCGTCAAATTTCAAACAATCGGATGATATTGAGATAGCTAAATAACTTGTCCACGATTGTAATGATTCTAACTGAATTTTTGTAACCAAATTAACTGAATATCTGGCATGGAACTGCTGTCAAGCTGACTATCAGACAAAAAAATACCTCCTTTGTAACGATGATCAGTGTCGGGCTGGTTAAGTGAGGAGCGGTTTCGTCCAGTTATCTTTGAAGTGATTCCTCCAGTCAATGTCCGAGACAATGAAACGGTTAACGCTTTGAAGGCTTTCCTGTGTTAGACAAGTTTAATGATTAGCCTACCAAGGTAACGTCTTTAACTTCTAGAAAAGCTTTTGAGATTTAACATTAGTTTTTTTTTGTAGAAATGTAACAATATCGATCAAGTAGTTTGCTTACAGGGAACGTTTACAAAAAATTTGTGAAAAAATGGAATGGGAGAAATTTCACGAGAAAGTGAATTGGGTGATTTTTGATTATTTTAGTACAAACTCAACACAACAACAGTGCTTCCAATCGCTTCGTCCAACTTCCAAGAAAATGATTGCTTCATTCCTACCTTGTAAGTGACACGCCGCAAGCGTTGCGTTGGAGTATTGAAGTAGGACGGAGGAGTATTAATACTGCATGGTACACAATTTGTTTGTCGGAAGTCATCAATGAATTCAGAGAAACAGTCATTACGCTTGATAATGGCAATACCAGCTCTCTCATAAGCGTTTCAAACGATTTATTGTTTGAAGAAAAGAATATCAAATTGTATATCACTCCTTATATTCAGCTTATTTGTTTCCAAATATCAAACAGAAGATATAAGACGTCAAAAATTTGATGAAGCTCAAAAAAACGTGTCTTGCGGATACTCCACCTTCAGAATGGAAAAAAATGTTGCGAGAGTTATTCTGTCGTCATCATCATATTCTAATCGTCAAATCGTCATATTGTAGCCTAAATTATATGATATTTCCCACCTTTCCATTTCCCTAATTATGACCTTGACTGCAGCCTTCTACAAATTACTTTGGATAGAATCTTACAAATCTTTCAAATTTTATAATAACTTGAAATTTGAACAGTAATGTGCTAATAAAAATATAGGCCTAAAAGCATTTCAGAAATCAAATAACTCAGCATTTTAAAAAATCTGTTAAGAAACTTTTATAATAAGTACAACTTTAATAGAAGCTCTTTGTTGCGTGGCAGCTCTTACTCAACGACCATCAAACGCTGTTAGTGGTTTCGACATCGGTTGAATAATGAATGCAATGAATGTGAACGTCGTTTACCCGAATGTGTCAATAAACAACCAATATGTATTTGGTTTATCGAAAATCTATATGAAATTATTGAAGCGTGCCTGCGTTCTCAATCTCCAGATATCTGACCTTCTGTTTGAAATATGTATTCCAACCATTTTAAAATCAACTCAATAGCGATAAAATCTTTGAAAATATTACCAATAGAAATCATCCTACATTATTTACACGTTGTCCGCCTGAAATAGAACAAATAGCTGAAACTGTTCGAAATGTCTGTAAGACAATCGCATTGCAAACATTTAAGGAATTTTTCTGATTGTGAGGTAGGAAAAATAACACTGTATATTGAAAGTAAAGGAGCTGACCTTCAACATTCATTACGGCAGTTTTTATTATTAAACATTTTAAATTTTGCTACAGAAAAACTTGAACGTGTTTGCTTTTGTCAAGACAACATAATTTTATCTGTCAATGCTATTGTTTAACTCTTTTGTGCTACAAGTTTTTAAGCTTCAAAATCATGGCTTTCGGCAACATCATCAAAGAATTACTATTTGTTTTCTTATTTTAGAACTATCAATACCAGTCGTCATTCCTCTTGCTGATATTTCTCATGGAAGTATTCTTCAACTTACTGGTACTAACTAGAGCAATACTTTAACGTTCACCTGCTAAGGCGTATCCTTACGTTCTAAAACAATAAACAAAGGAAACATTCTTTTCGGAATACGAGCAGCACTTCTTTTTATCCACACACTTCAGGGAACAAAAATTTTATATCGATGCCATCAAACAGGAATGTTTCTCCTCGCCAGGTGGACGGCGACACAGAGTGCGCGCATTCCACGAACCATCCTTTCTCGTGAAGAAAGAAGGCAGTCTTGCTGTCTCTCGATTGGCGTCATATAGATCTTCGTAATAGTACCTTTGCGGCGAGGCAAATTTGAGGAGTGAGTCATCGTGTAAAAACGGAAACCATCTCCGAAAAATTCACATCTATTAGCGGTGCTATTGTATCCAATCTTCCTTTTTCTTTTTCACGGACAATACCATCCAAGGGATAGCATATGAGGTTTCAGTTATTGAAGAATGGGCCTTACGTAACACCTTTTGCTGCTCGTTAAACGTAAAATTTATTTTATAAGCATTCCTTTCAGTGAGTAATACAGTATGCATATATATTTTTTTATCAGTAAACATATATTAAATTGCAGTTTTATGAAATGGGAGCAATTTAATATATTCATGAATGTATTTGGTAATAAAAATGAAAGGGCTGGTACACTGACAATTTGAAAACAATCTGTTGCAAATATGAATTTAGAACTAACTTTTGCTAAAGTTTTCGAATTCTGTAGTATCATAAGTAGTATAACATCACCACCTTTATTCTGTAGCATCGCTGAAAATTTTTATCGCACATTATCCTACATAAAACAAATCAAATAGCTCCTTACGTCGAACTGTAATTTCGACAACCTACATATGTACTTTTATCACGATTTTAGATTCTACTTTGTCTAATTATAAAACTAATCCTAAATAAATTGGAAATTATCATTGCACCTCTCTATGCAGAAAACATCGAATATATTGATCTTTTATTCTAACATTTCGGCAAGTTAACCTAGTAACTTAAAGATATGAAGGAAGAGCAGTCAATTGATATGCCAAAGCCTACTGAGCGTTTTAAAACAGTAAGTACGTTCTCTTTCTGCGAACCACTTTAAGTATTCCTTTAATAGTCCACCTATGTTATATCGCTGCAAACAGAAAATAATGAAGGAAAGAAGGAAAGAAAAGAGATAGTCACCTACTTAAAATAAAAAGATTTATTGGCGCTGTGCCATTTTAAAAGTGTTGGAATAGAAAGAAAAGTCATCGTATTCCATGTACGTGGAATATGCAATTTCCTTTCGAATTCCTCCAAAGTTGTGAGAGATGTAAGCTAAAATAGAAATCACAACATTTTTGGTCTATTCATTATAACTCAATAGAGTAAAAAAAAAACAATCAAAATCTGTTATTTATTTGTCAGCACAATGTTTGGTAGGTTTGTAGTTTACATATTTCGGCAAATGAGATCCCCAATGGAACTAACGAATTTAGGGCAACATTAAGAAGCTTTGGCGAAAGTATCAATTTTGATAGTTTCCTAATTCTACATGATTTTTTAGAATTTCAAAGTGCAGAATGCACAATACTATGTCAGAAATTTATTTAATATATTAACGTGGCCAATCTGAAAATTGTCATTTTACAGGGTTACGTATATATACCTGAAAGCAAAATAGTCGGTTTCTCATTAGTTTCAAAAGTAATGTCCTGTAGTATTATTATCTTTAAAGTTGTGACTAAGATTGTAACTTGTAATATTGCACGAGGATCGTAGTATGTATGTATTGGATAAAATTAATATTAACATCTAGATCTGATCGGAGTTGCATGATAGATATATACATACCAGACACCAGGATGGTATGGAAAATCTACGCATTTGGAGGCAGATTTTGCATTTTATGTCTATCATAATTTAGGGAGATTCATCGAATAGTGTTTTCTTTTTTTAGAGCTTCTGAACCTGCAGCATGTTTATGGATTCGTGAAATCATAAGAAAAGGACAGCTCTAGTCAGTGATATATTTGGACAACAAAACGTGAAGTTGCTCATATGATAAACACCTCAATTAAATGTATGTAAGGTATCATACACGGAAAATTGGTGACGAAATAGGTGTCCCATCTGCTAATAATTGCAGCAATGTTTAGACATGTTTAAGCGCATTACCAGTAAGTTTCTGCGGCATTATGTGACTGTAGATTAGACACAACACTTCAAGGATCGAAAGTTAGTCGGCAGAATGGGTTTTTAACGGCAAACAGGCACTAAAGAAGGTAAAGACGACTCCATCTGCCGGAAAACTTATGGCGACGACCTCTTGGATTTCGTAAAACACAATCTTTGGTGAAGAGAAGGACAATCACGTAAGAATACTATACTGATCTACTAGACCAATTATATGGTAAGCTAAGGAGAAAAAGGCGCCACCTAGGTTAATTTTGGAGAGTTCAACAAATCTTGTTGTAGAGCTGTAAGAAAATTATATCGAGAAATAAATGTACCAAATGTAAAACAATTGCGTTGTCTTCCTTAATCCTTTATCATATAATCCACATATGTGTATGTGGGCGCAACAATGTACCCGATCCTGTCACGCGGGTGAGAACCGTAGCTTTAATTATAACTTACATTCTCCTTAAATAAATAAATATTGTGTGTAGTTTTTTAACCCACAGATAAAAACAAGGAAAGAACAAATTTTTACTTACATTACATACACTTACACCTCTTCGTCTAATTTAAACTTGTCTTACATTAATCCTTATTGCAAGACACTTTCCTGGTAAAAGAAATACAGCATATTTAACTTTCTTATCAAAAATACCAACATTGCGATTTCAGCTGTTGATGTTCTCTACTTCTAAAAATTACCATTACGTTATTTTATGATTGTGCTACAATACCCACATACATTGTTTACCTGCTGATTTCGCTATCTCGAAAGCATGTTCGATTGGTTTCGAAGATAGTTATGCAGATTTTTCTTATTTTCGTAGGTTCATACAATTCCATATTTACTAACTTGAAACACTCAACGCTTCAAGGTTATATAAATTGCAATCGTTTACTTTGAGAAAGTCACTGTTGATTCGTAACACGTGAAACATTAATATATCTTTATGTCTACCATCTGTTTCATTTTACTTCTTCAAATTGTAGCTCCAGTTTTTTTTTTTTTTTCGTTTTCGGTTTTCGGTAGCTACTAGTCTAACAAAGCAGTTATATACAGTATGTTTAGGCACGAATAGGACTGCGGGATTTCTCAAACTTACTATCAATAAATCATAGATTATTATTATTATAAAAAAAAAGCAAATTCTCACAATCACTTTATTTAATAATTTAAGTGACCGGCTTGGTGTTATCTCTGATCTGAAGATATGTATATACGTAAATCATTTCCATCCTCCTAAAAGCTTTCAAATGTTCAGTCTGAGATAATGTAATGATCTCATCCTTTGCTGAAAACATTATGACAGTTTGAAAAGTAGTTATTTTAGAAAAAAGAATGTTTGTTAGCACTCAATGTATTCGTACATGTATACATTCAGTACTAATAAACATTCAAAAAGCTTTGTCGAGCGCATGCGAGTCTAAATAAAAAGTTTTTTTTTTGCAAATGAATGCAATTCCAGTACACAAATTGAAGGCTGGTCCAATGGTCGCACCTACCTTGATCGGATATATTCGAAACGGAAGTGTGTGTAGTGCATATGTAAATAAAATTCTTATTAAAATCCTCTTCATTCTTTCTTTTCTTTGTGATCAATTCCTCAACGTAACGATCACTTCGGCTGCTCTTCAGTCCTACTATACTTTTTCTTAGTTTCCAAATGATTTTAAATTTCACTTGATGTTGTTCAATGATCGGGAAACTTTAAATATTTCTCAAAATACTTTAGACAAAAGACGTTGTTTGCCTGAAAACTTTTGTCTACTTGTTTGCCCACCTACACAAGAATGTGAATCCAAGGACTTCCATGTTTGAATAGTTAGCCTGTAACCTATAACAAATGACATTAAAGATTTTAATGAGTCGATTTCAATAAAGATAGTAATCCGTATAATTTTTGTGCTTTTGACAGATTATTATTATCATCAAAAGTTACATTTTCGAAAACAGCTTGTTGACATTTCAAAATACGAGAATTCGAATAATGATGAAAGAATATCAACATTTTAAAAATATAAAGTGGAATATTAATACTAATTGATAATGCATATAATGAATGTCCAAGTTAGTAAAGTTAAGTGTATACACTCATTTACACATTTCACTACAATATCTCTCCAAAGTATACTTAGTCTTAATATAATCTTTTTAGATAAATTAGGGTGTGCACCGTACTGCTTGAAATGTAAGTATTTTAAGAATGTTTTTGCAAAGATTCAAGGGAATTTTGGTATTTTCAATACATGGGTGACCAAATTACACAGCAATATTCAAGCCTATTATGAACTAGCGAATTATAATATAATAATAATGTCAATATTTACAAAGTCTGCAAAATTTTGCTCGTAATAAACCCCAACAATTTACAGCAATTAGAATAAATATAGATTAAATGTTGACTTACTATAAAATAACCTCGATACATCTCTGAAGATCTACATTGTCAATTACATAATTGTATTTAACGCTTACAGCCGTTCGGAAAAAGAACTTTACTTTTTCCATTGTTAAGTATACATATATAATTTTTTCAATCTAAATTACTTTGAAGAATCATTAAATCAGCTGTATAAATGAAACAGCTGGAGTCAACCATATTAAATACGTCATTTGTAAACAGTATAAATAACAAAGGAACAAAATTCGAACCTTGTGCACTTTGAGCAAGAAAGATTTGATCCTCTCATATTTAACGTATTTTTTTCTCCCAGTTAAGTAGCTTGTTAGTAAAAATAGAAAGTTGGTATATAACCCAAACTGTTGTAACTTCTGTATGCTGTATACGATTAAAGGCCTTGCTAAAATCTATATAAATGACGTCTACCTGTTTTCGTTCATCTAGGGTTCCAGGTACTAGCCGAGTAAAGTTAATGGTAGTTAGAGAGGACAAAGGCAGATGCAATTATTCCTTCTTTGTAGCGACTAAACAGACTCATGTCTATTCGCCTCATGAGAATGGATTCGTGTTGCCTATTGATGTCCCCGAGAGTCGAGGAAACACGAGTCTGTCTAGCGTCTGCAGAAAAATAATAATTTCATCCACTTTTGTCTTCTCTCGTGGTAGTCGATATGCCTTTCATAAATCCATGTTGGTTTTTTACAAATAAAAGGTTTTACGTGACTGCATATTTTGGTGTTATCTCAAAAATCTTGGAAAAATTGGAGATCAAAGAATTCAACCGATAATTTTCTTATATCATACATAATCTAGGCTTAAACTCTAGTTCGCTTCCACTCATCAAGAAATTTTCTCTGACAAATGATAGAATTAAAAATAATAGCTGAAAGCAAGGTGCCGTCCACGACAGATTTATTCGCCAATGTAACTAATATATTTATGAGTATTCTATCGCCTTAGAGCGTGTGTTATCAATAGAGAGGATAAAGGCGAATGAAATTATTACTTTCTTGCAGAGGCTAGACAGCACGAGTTTGTTTAGCCTCTCTTGTCGACTCTCGGAGAAACCAGTAAGTAACACGAACCTTTTCTTATGTGGCGAATAGACACGAGTTTATCTAGTCGTTGCAAAAAAGGAATAATTCAACCTGCCTTTGTCATCTCTAGTTGTCAACACCAACACTATAACTTTTAATAAGCATATAAATATCTAATAACATTAATCGGATTAACTGCTATTTAGACTATAAGAACCACTTGTGCAATTGCGATAAAATGGACGCTATACACGAATTTATCGTTTATATGTTTTAAGGTTCGGAAGCATTATAGAAGAATATAAAAGTCTGAATATCAATCATTCTTTTGTAAAACGAAGCGAAATTTTCGTTTTACTACCAAATTTAATTTCACACATATATATGTGCGTATGTTCATGATACACATGACATATTGTAAAAGCGAGTTTTCTTTATAATCACTTTCCAAAGATGCACCTGTTGCATTCGTATGTGTTAATGCGATGAATATTGGTAAACAAAGCCAATTAACACCGGCAACGTAAATTTAAAATGTTACAGAATATTATTTTTTGCATATACTATTTAAATATAAGGTATTTTTTTAATACATAGAGTTACTAGAATGTGAAAAAGAAATACTTTCAAGACCCACAAACTACAATAAACACTGGGAACATAACTAACAATGAAAGTGCGCTATATGTACAAGAGCTTGGCTAAACCATATGTTTATCAAATATTTATGTTGGTGGAAGAATCACGTAAGCGCCTACCACAGTTTTCTAGATAAGATCACATAAGGAATTCTTGAACAAAAATTGGTCTACTACTGCATTTACATAATTGTAGTGGTTAGAAGAGTTAGTTGTTTATCTAGAAAAGGTAGGCGATCGTTGCACCAAATCAACTTTCTAGTATTTCGATTTTGTTAATTATGCCTTTTGCGCAGGTGTACAGGTTGCACAATAAGCATTATATCCTAAGACAAAATAACTATTTTATTAATTGTTGCTTTCCTAGCTAACATTTGCATTAGTCGAAGGTGCCCCAGTTTTCGAACTAAATCTCTAGTAGGCAAATGCCTCAAAATAATTTTAAAAATATGTAATTTTTATCACATTTCATCTTGTACGATACCTGGATCCATAATATTGTAGTATTCCAATATTATTTAACATTTGTGAGATTTATGCAACTATATTAAACCGAAGATTGGATTTCACATACATACAAGTGTATGAAAAAAGTCTTTATAAGCAATCGCGGATTTCGGTCTATACGAGAAAGACTAAAAAAAAGAAACAAAAAACAAAATGGGATACATATTGCATTAAACAACTTATTTTTTCCGAAACATGCTTGACCTTATATCCTATATACGCATGCTTACAGAAATTTATGAGAGGAGTTACTGTGGATGGTTGATGTCGTGGTTAAGAATAGCTTTAATATCTTTCCTAGAATGATTATTGTTGATCAGAGTTTCGATTATGTAGTTTAATCCTTGAGGAAGCGAATTGAATTCAGATAAGGAAATGGTCCTTTGAATAAAAGAATAGATAAACCTAGTTTTTAAGCTGGGTAATGGTGTGCAAAGCCATTGAGGTATCCATTCCTTGGTATTCAATCTTTAGACTATCTATGCCAAAAGAAAATATTGACGTCTTCTAGAGATATTGATTCATTCAAATTAGAAAAAAAATAAGGAAGTGATGGATATCACTGCCGATAATTTGATCATTGGTACTATACTAAGCTTTCCACTTTGCCCCTTTTAAGAAGCTAGCCGTCGAAGTAACACTTTTTGCAGTGCCTCCTACCCATGAATGATTGACTTTTCATGACAGTCAAATTGATCGCAGCTCGCTCACTGAACTCAACGAAAGATACGCGCAAGCCTGCTTCATTCTCCAGCTTCTACATAGCAAAGCAGACAGCCCGTGCTTACTTTCGCGTTACATCGCAAATAACACGTTTATCTGCGGTATTTAGTCACCAATAAACGCGATATTGATCCGTTTATTGAATAAGTTAGAAGGAAGTGCGCTGCTTTCTTTTCTCTGGTATCTACGTACACTGATTTCTATAATTTACTTTAATTGCTTTGGAAATAGAACACCATTGGTGGGTTCTTCAAAATACATAACCAAAGTATAGATCACGTAATATATTAACCAAAACTTCTATTTATCCTATCACCTCTTTCTCTTATACCTTAAGTCGCATACTTGCTACATCTCTAATTTTATAAATAAGATAGATAAGATTTTATCTCTGTTATTGCATGGAACATATAACAGCAGAGCAATATTTTAATTACATTAAACAATTGAAATATTATTTCCACTACCACGATAGAATAACCCTATAAGAATATGATAAAGACTAATGACTTTACTTAAATTTGTTTCTGAGGATAAGCAAAAAGCTGGATAATAGAACCAATTCTTTTACTTACTTGGATAACAATAACAGCGTGTTAAGTGTGCGATGCGTTGTATCCCACCTGATTGTCTATCATTATAACCATTATAAATACTTGTACCTGAAACATATGTGCTTATAATAAACTTGAAAATCATGGTTTAAGCAATCCTACTCTCTAGGCAACACAATCCAAAGTGTGCGTCTTTATATACTTTTGTAATAGCACAGTATTATGTAAAAGTATTAGATAACATCTGGACATTAAAAATGTAACGTAGGTATATAGATATGAGAACTTTATTCTCTACACAATCGAAGTTGCAGATACAATGGCGCCCGCACAGTACGTAGTAGAACAGAAACAATGGAAATAATGGTACCTTGCGCATAACATTATTCTCCGAACTGCATGAGCAATAAAAAAAGGTCCCTTCATAAAGAAAAAGAATGACTATGGATTGTGTTAACACTCTTGCGTGCAGTACAGGTGATCCTCACTCTATACCATATCTTTTCAAGCTTGAATGCCAACTCAACTTACCTACTTAATGCACTTGTTATACGCCATATATTTGCTTCTATGTATATAATCTATTATTATTCACCTAAATTGATATACATTTAATTAGCATTACTATATCAACCACGACACACAGGCGAAATTTCCCGAAATCATCCCAAAATCCTGAAAAAGGAAAAAGGAAAACTTGTGTCAATTAAACCTAATTGATTTTTGATTAATTATCAATCGCTTTCTTATTATAGCAGCCGAAACCTAGTATTTCTAATAGATCGATATTCGTTGTTCTAAGAAAATTTCTGTTCTATGATTTATTTAAGCAATTTAACTTCAACTATTTAAAGAAGTAGTTATGGAGTCTGTCCCTGAAAGTAGGTAGATAATTTCACGCTAAGCGAAGGTCAACATTGTTTACGCAGTATTTTTAAAAACAGATGTACTTTAAACGAATGGAAGAGTGACTTTTTGTAAGTGTATCAAGCGAGATGAAGTGGTGAACTTTTGCTTATACCATATCTTAAACGTTATAAAATAAGTTATTGAAAATATAGGCACGAAAATTGTTTGCGGCGAATTTTAAATGTAGAAGAAGCATACATCGCTTACAGGCAAACCTTTTAAATGCTCAATAAGCTGGTCGCATATATATATAAAAGGCTGTATATTAGATGATTTTGAATAAAGGCAAAAAATAAGGAAGGCTATAGAAAGCCATGGCCAGCGGTGATGCTGTTAGATCTAGAAATTTAACAGTTAATTAAACAATTTAAAATCAAAATCATAGCTTGATAGCAACATAGTAACATAGAGCTCTTTTGCATGACAAAATTGAATGAACACAGTATTACCATAATTTAGCTCCGATATGTCACTTCGGGCAGAAGGATTATATATTGGAGTATATATTACATTCTCTATTTATAATAGTGGAAAACGATACAGGGAGATCGTATCAAAAAGTCACCATCGCAAAATAGGTATTGTACGACTTATTTAATAAAGCTCTATCGCTGTTTGTAGAAGCTAAGCAAAATTTACAATCACATTGTTTAACGTTTATCTAAATCTGTGGATGAGATAATAAATAATAAATAAATGTTTCAGTGAAATAAATCGACAATCAACAATTTTGTACAACTTCTTGCTTCTTTTACTGTAAGATTTAATATCTTTATTTCAGGAAATTTTGTATATTAATCAGTTCACATATTCATTTATTAGTTTATTAATATTAGCCGTTTTAAGTACGTATAAGCACGTCTTGGATTTACCTGTGTACATTTTAATAAGCCCAGGTAGTTACGCAGTAGAAATTTAAATTTCCGAAGCTTATTGTACTATATTCTTTATAATCCATCAATCTCTATCTTCTATTGTCAAATATCTGTATTTTCCCGACCTTCCAGGCTTATATAGTGTTAATTTAGTTTAGGCATCGCACCGATCATTATCATCATTACTCTAATCCCTTTTAGTTTAATTTCTTTTACAATTGCTCACTTGAATATATCTATTTTTGTACTTAAAATTATGTCTCTTAATTTAGCGTAATTTCGGGAAGTTCCAAGAAATGTAGTTTGCCCTTCCCTAAAATATTCTTTAGAGAAGAATACTTCGCTCGATTTTGTATTTTAAAATTCAGTACTTCAATCGGTCTCATCCAACAAACATCACTTCACTGTTATGTAGTTAAATTTAATATACGTTTTAAACTCAATCAAATGCATTTTACCTCATAACAATTTTACGTGCCAATTCGCTTAATCCGGAAACCTATTCAAAGAAAACGTCGCCGATCAAGTTTATCAATAATACCTTTACGACCTTACAACCAGTGGGTGGCGAGACGCGGAACTTGTGTGTGAGTTTGGTGCAACAAATCGTAAAAAAATCAAAGCGTGCCCTGTTCTCACCGAAAAATTTCTTACATCATTTTGTTAATACTGTATATAATTATATATAAACAGGTTATGCATACGAATCATCAAATAACTTCTATCCTGTCAATAGCTTCCCATCATGAAAATCTAAGAATGCACTACGTTATAGAATGGCCTTTCTTGGTCACGGTTTTGTGAAATTTTGCCTGTGTGCATTGTTTGTTACTACTGCATGGTCATAAAATTTGACATACGTATTTTACTGCATTATACGATGACGAAAATTTCTTTCAATTTTAGAAAAGAGAAAATAGAAGTTACTGCTTATTGTGCGCTTCCAACTGTCACGAATCCCTTTCAGCATAAATACAATTGCAGTTGGAGAAATAAGTGATGTACGTTACTGTTATCACATTCATTTATTCCGAAATAACCATGACTATAAAACAACTTTTAAAATGAGAAATGGAAATACTACGAAATACTGATCTAGGTGTTGATCAAATTTGCATTAATTGGTGAAAGAATATTACTTTTCGTTCATTTTGAATAGCTTAACTTTAGATCTATTAAGAATTATTGCTAGATATTAAAAGGACAATTGCCAGTTACATTTTCGGTGCATATGTTTCAAATTACTAAGGATACGGTATACGAGATTTTAGGACCCAAGTCTTGCTTATAATGATTTTGTCGTATACCTGAAAATTAATTAATATTAGATAGTTGGCGCTGTAACGTTTGTATGCATACATCGTAATCTTGTAAATACATCGCTCCCATATTTGTAAAAATCCAAAAGCAACAAAGAACCTCCATAGAATACGCTAAAAATAAAACCGTTTAGTCACTTCCTTACATTAACAGCCGACAGATTACAGTTAAATAAAGAAATTAATTAAGTGTTAAACGTCAGTATAGGCGTTGCGTAAGAGAAAATATGTACACATGTGGAAAAATTCGTGTTATGTATTTTACCGACTCGTATACGTCGGTGAGTTCATTTCGTTCCGAACCGCATCCTCGAACTTTACACAATTTAGGCGAGGCTCGTAACATCACCTCTTCGCACTTGAATAGGTGGATTTGATGGCTTTAGAAGTCTCATCGTTCTCGGAATCCAATCAAACGCTCTTTGTTTAAAGACAAATATCATAGGATTGATGATGGAATCGACCAGAAGTGCATTCGGAATGGCCAAGTTCAATGGAAAATAGGAGTGTTTTATTTGCGATTCTCTACGGCTTATTCGGTATTACAGTATTAGACGTAAATCAAAAGGATTTGGAAAATGGTTAATTTACACACTGCCTACTGTAACGTATGTCGAGATTGATTGGAGACATTAACATGCCGTTAGGCTACGAACCTTCACCATAAAGCAGAGACGTATGGATTTTGTAATACAGCAACTGTAATTCTCATATTTTATTGACAAGGATACTTAGTACATATGTAAATTTACAATGACAATGGATGGAAATTTATTGCAATAGATAGACGCAATTTTAAAGACACCATGCTTTTATTTTTAAATAATTAATTCTTAAACAGTAAACATAAGTTATCTCATTCACGTTGTAATAATCGTCAACTACTATTCTAAACTTTTATAATTATTTGCAAATACCATCGTAAATTGTAACAAATGAATATGAAAATTATCAAATAGAAATCACCTGAATTCAGAGAAAGAATTTAATATTTAAGTTAACACCACTGCGCGTTTTGATGAAGCCCTTCACCTTTTCAAACTTAAAATCTATTTTATTTACATCTTTACATCTTTCTAAAGATCTAAACTTGAAAAAAGAAATGCTTGCTCTGAATAAACTTTGAATGAATTGAAATTTACTTAATTACTAATCGTATGAGTATCAAACAATTGAAAAATTATTTATGATGCATTCATTTGTTCCGCTTTTAAGGGTGTTTATATTTGGCTAAATTGATGATACTTTTTTAGTGACAATGACTCCGCGTCTGTTGCTTCTAGCCTCCTAACATACACATTAAGCTGGTTAAATAACCGTCATACTATCTCAAGTTGAGTAGCCATATACTCAATTAGAATATAAAAGGGAAAACTAAAATTTCGAGATAAATTTTGAGAAATTTTCGGAACTTTGGAAAGGTCCTAAATTTACCAAAAATTAAAGGTCGTGAATCCGCAACTTTTATCAGACAAATTTTCATTTGAAAATTTGTTTGATGGAAGTTTTAAGACGTAAAAAACAAACAATTACTAGTCTTAAATCTTTCCACCTTCCACTACGTGAACACAAGGTTTATGTCCTTTTTTTCCCAATTTTATTTGGGACAAAACGTTCCAATAAAATTAGCGTTGTTTTTACCCATTGTTTTTTTTTAATTTTTAAGAATTTAAAAATATACGATTATTGAAATAGATTCCGAAACGAACAATTCTGCTGTAGCACACAATTGCTGCGGGACTGTGTGTTTTGATGATCCATTTATTGTACTCTACAACTACAGTCAAATTGCACTTATAATTCAGGTGATACGAATCCAAGACATTTAATTCGCTTGTACCCATAACTTTTATGCGACTAACGTATGCATTTGTTGATATTAATTTCCGAGAAAGAAAATGGTAATTAAAAGTAGTTAATATACGTCTTCCACACGCTTGTCGTTGGCTTTAATTTTATTGATTTAGACCCCTTAGCTATTCGGCTAAATACAGGAACCTCCCTCTAGGGATCGGGCTTCCTATCAACAGGTGGACCCTCATACCCAATAGGTGAGAAGGAAAGTGACTACGGCATTGATGACTAGCTAACCTCGTTGATGTTATTTTTATAAAAAAAAGTATTGGTACAAATCATATTGTTGAACATAACATCTTTAATTATAGATGTGGAAATAAAACTGTTTTGTACGATAGAGTAAGCATAAAATATTTATAGGTACCATACAACAATGAAATAGTGCACCGAAGCACGTATTAGCTAAGCATATGTTACAAATAACGCATCAGGCATGTACAAAGGCGAACGTTATAAGTATTTACAAAGAGGTACTAAATATATCAGTGTACTGTGTTATGGACATCAGGCTATACATTGTATTTTGTAAATTTACACATTTACTCATCTACACATTTGTCGAGAGACATCTGATGAGTATTACTTATTTCATGTGAAATTACTTGTTGTAGTAACTTAAAGTTACACAGTTTTCAAACAAATTAATTTCTTCTGATATTTTCCAATGGTGGTTGATGTGATTCCTTCGTAAGTTTACATTTCTTCACGGCGCAATTTTGTTTGGTTAATATGCTTGCATACTGTAAAACGTAAGTCTAAAATTACTCCGTAGCATATTCACAGCGTTTTCTTGAACTACAAAGTATTCGTAACTTTATTGTTAACTTTCCGAAAAGTGTTATTACTTTTATTTGAGATCTTTTTATGCTTTAAGGAATATAAACGTTGTAGAATTAATAGTGTGCACGTCATAATTTTTTGCAGCCGTGAACGGAAGGAAATGAAATCGATGTGTTTAGCATTTCGATAATATGTCTTTTTCTGTAAATTAACATGTGAACAATATTTTTTTCATGAATATGTAATAATAATAAAAAAAAACTATGAACAATATGTTTGTATGTGTTTTCTAATATTTAAAAATTGTGGGACACGAATGATCCCCATCATCACCCGGTGACCGAATGATGATGATGAGGGCCATTCGTATCCTCGAAATGGCTCTCTAGTCTCTATATATTATGTACATATAGTGGCTGGTTTTTGTTTTGTTTTCCCCCTGCAACGACTAAATATCAATCTATCTTCCGCGTAACAAGGCCAAATACTTATGTTCAGCAAATAAAACTACGGAACCGCGTTTATTAGTAGAGAGGACAAAAGCGGATGGAATTATTATTTTTTTGCAGTGACTAGACGGACACGTATTTTGTCGTCTCTCGCGGACTCTAGTAGGGGACACGAATCCATTCTCATGAGGCGAATAGACACCAGTCTATCTATTCCCTGCAAAGAAAGAATAATTCCACCTGCCTTTGTCATCTCTAATAATAATATCTACCTACGTATCCAAGCGCACGGCTACGAGTGGTAGAAAGTAATGGATACATCGTCTTAGGGGGAGAAAAACAGAAATTTCACTGTACATACATATATGATAATCTTTATTGTTATAAAACGCATACATTACATATATATTATTATATTATATATTACAATTTTTAATTATTAGAAAACACAAAAATCTAAATGAATATAATTAATGAACCAGCTACACCAGCCACAATGTGTTTACGCATTTCGCTGTATCGCAGCGAAATACATCTTTATATGTGGAAGGTAGCAGTTATAATTCAAGTTTTCGCATATATACGATGCTCAACCGATGTTTGGATGGGATTATCTAATTAAAGACACTCTAATCACTGAAAATGTCTCGAATTATGTTGCTATATCGATCTCTTCAGAAATAGGCAATGTTTACCGCAAGATCTGCAAAGATAGCACACTTTGACTTCGACAGATGTACTGATGAGCTGTGATATAGCCAAACGCGTATGTGCACAGTGGTTGGTGGTAGCTGGTTCATTAAATATATTCATTTCTATTAATTACCTTTGACGTGCTTAGCGACAAAACCAAAATGTGCCACCCTCGCAGATCCTGCGGCAAAGACTGCTTATTTCTGTAGAGGTCGATATAGCAATATAATTCGACATTTCCAGTGATTAGAATATCTTTAATTAGATACTCTCATCCAAATATGTTAAGACAAACATCTTCCTAATTTTTTTTATTATATATTTATGAAAAGAAAATGTAATACATATATGGTTCGCATGTTAATTGCAGTTTACTGAAGAAAATAACATGTTATCGAATCGTTAAACATATTTATTTAGTTTCCTTTCATTCATGGTTGTTCGCACGGAGTACATATTTTTAATTACACTTGGGTACACCTCGGAAGAAATTACTTAGCCTTGTAGATTCTTAGAAGTACATTAGGCTACATAGACTTAACTATTCCAACTGGCAACGTGATAAACCACGCTTGAGAGTTTCACGAAAAAGTAGTATAATAATATAAAGATAGTTATACGCAATTGTGGAAGCGAACACTCACAAGTTCTATAGAATACGCATGTTGAATTGGAATGAGCATTAAGTACATGTGAAATAATTTATATGCGGCGTCCAAATTTACGCTCTTGAATTATTTGTTTGGCAAGTTAATAATACAATTCACAGAATTGGTATACATTATTTACATTGTGTAAGTAACCGTACACGCTGTCTTTTCAACAGTAGATTTCACTTAAATAATACAATAAATGAAAATATTCGATAATGTCAAGTGCGCCTTTGCCGTAAATGTAGGTGTAGACGTACAGTGACATTTTTATTTTTTGCCTCCAGCTGAGATATATACTTTCCAATACAAAACCTAACCTAAGATAATCCAAGCGTAAGCCGTGTGCTTGGATTATTTTAGTATTTGCAAGTTGATTTTATTACTTAAATTTTAGTTCATAGTGGATATTCCCAAAGAAACGCGGTTCTGTGCTTTTATTTACATGATATTTATCATGTTTGGTTCAATTTGTTTCTACTGAAGCGTTTTGGAGCGGAGTAGGGAATGTAACCAAAGCCGATATAGAAGTAAATGATTGTAACAAATAAAAAAAGCAAATTCTAAATAAATAACAAATACTGAATAAATAAACAGATACTGAATGAATACAAAAGCAATTCTAAATAAATGAGCAACAAACTCCAAATAAAAAACAAATTCTAACGAGACAAAAAAAATTTCAGAATAGAAAAAAATTAATAAAAGCTAACAATCACATTTATATATATTCAATTTATCTTAATATTTAATATAGTAACTCCGGCCTTTTATATCCATTCTTGATCTGACAGAATATTTCAGAAAATGCCTAGAAACAATAAGCAAAAAAATAATGCTAAAATAGTTTTTTCGTGGTATAGATGGAATAATTCACGGCAAACGCAACAATAGGAGTGAAGAGTATAACTACCTACGGAAAAGTTTCTGTCTACTTGGCGTCATCTGCGTGGTTTCGAGAGTATTTTTCATCTTTACCCTCTACTTAGGCTTTTTCTAATGTGTCTCTTGGCACTAAAGGGAAGCAGATATATCTAGTTGGTCATCCCCAAAGTTGTGGCATTAGCTGCGAGGCAATATCGCCATAGGATGGTGATAAAAAATGCTCTCGGAGCCACTCTGATGACGTCTAGTAGGCAGAAACATATCCGTGGATAGTTATTTTTTTTCTCTCCTGTTGTTGCGTTTGCCGTGGATTATTCTATCAATACCATGAGGGAGCTACTTTAGCATTATTTTTTTTATTGTTTCTAGGCATTTTCTAATGTGCTTTGTTGTTAATTTTATTAATAATAACAATAATATTTATTAATTAAATATTCACATGTGCGGAGTCAAAGAGCTGCGCGAGGGATGGTTCAGGGAACAGTATCCGGTTTATATCGGTGCTTCCTAAACGATAGGCATGTGTTTCTTGGCATTATAGAGTGACAAAAAATGTGTAACTTGTCATTTCGAAAGTTGTGGCATTAAATGCAAGGCAACAGTAGTAGAAGGTAGAGACAAGAAAATATTCTCGGAACCACGCTGATGACACCGGGTATGCAGAAGCATGTCCGTGAGCTTCTTTTGTTGCGTTTACCGTGAACTGTCATCAATACCATGAAGCTACTTTGGCATTATTTTGTTTAGATACTCTTAATCTATTTGGCATCGAACGAACAAGTCATAGGTTAGGCATAAATATAAATTTGAATTGTAGGTAAAAAGACCAATTAAACTAAATTTGAAATGATAACTAAGAGATTGATATATGCAAAAGTAAATATAAGTAAAATGTATTTGTCTTTTAAATATATTAATGGAAGTTCGTTATATTAAGACATCCCTACCAATAATAATTCTTTACCGCTCTTCTTTCACCTATGAGTCCGAGACGATCCTTACCCCGCGGAAGATGGAATCGATACTTGGTTAACGCAAATAGGACAAAATATAAACAGACCATAAGTACCAGTAATTGAGATTTTAAACTGATTTTCTCATATTATACAGAAAATGTATTATATTCAACATACCTGTAGAAATTAACACTACTACATCACCACATTATAACAAGGAGAAGCATTTTGTTTAATATTGCAAGCGGTTTACGTGCAGACTTCGAAAATCCTTTTATTTCATCTAACTTTGATAAAATTACAACATCCCACTAGACTTGTTATTTTCTCCGAGTGATCATACTAATAAATTTAAAAGATATAAATATAGAATAAATACAACATACTTAATGTGTAGAGTGTAATAAAGTATAGTAGTCGCTTTTATGACAATTAAATTGCAATTACAACTTTCGTTGCACACTGTAACTAACAGCAATACGTTAGAACGGAGAATAATTTTTAGTAGTACGTCCGGAAAAACCTGTCCATCGTTAATTTCGTATAATTAAGCATATAACAAACATACATACAATGTACTCACATACGTATAAATTATGTAGAGATGTACAATAAATAATTTAACTTAAGTATATCTACATACATAAAAAACGACGTCATAAATAAACTTCAAATGGCTAGTGTTTGTCCTACTGCTGTAGACTCTTCATAACGGTAAAATGATTGGTAATAGCTTAAATATGTTCCGCGTTACATGATAAGATGTATGCTTGACTCTATCTTCAAGAGAAGCGAATTAACCTAAGCTAAAAGCGGAAACTAAAATCGTGTTTATGACTAGACTAATAGACACTACTACATTCACGCGTTACATGGACATATAATATATTTTCGTATATCTATTTACAATCAAAGATATTGTTTTAGCATCCGCTGATTGGCTCATCAAGGTCCATTTTCGTTGAGCATTTTACATACAAACATATAAATTTTATAAACATGAAATTAACATTCTGCCCAGGAAGCAATTAATACGACAAAGAACGAGATAGAGCCAATCGTGGCTAATTTTATGCAAAAAATAAACCTTCTACGTTAACGCGTAAATTACTGGACCAGATCTATTAAGAAGGATATATTTAGATCATACACCATTTTATGTCAGTCATTATTAATAATTGGGGCCTATTGTGGCGTACCCTTGATCTATGGCATCACCTACAGTTTCCCCAATTTTTCCCTTTAACTATCATAGAGATACAAACGTCTGTTGAAGTTACTCACGCATGTAAAGAGAACGCTCTAAAATAGAAATCCTTGTAAAAGAATTAAATCAAATTTATTGAAATAAATTGATCAAAAATAAATTTGAATATCCTTAATATCCATTGTATCACTAGGACTGTAATACCAAAACAGACACTGAAATATCAATTTCTCCCTGCGTCCGAGATCAGAGTCAGCAAACTTTTCCAGTACGTCTTGTCTTTTAATAAATGAAATGTCTTCTAATTTCTTCCAATAAACAAATTTACCGTTTCCACATTTCTTTTCTAATTCTTATGAACACGAGGCCTCGCTTCATAAGCATCAATATATTATTTGGCCAACGTAAATATTTTTTCTTTTGTTTGGAAAGTGAACTATCCAATTCAATCGTAGATTTACAAAATCAGCGATTAATGTCACTTCTGTCATAAATTCCAACTGTGAAAGAAGTGATCGTTATCCTCATCTACGAGCCCAATTACACTTTGGATTTTTGAATCGCTGTTCGACAAAACAAATACCTGCTTAGCTTTTCTTTGTCTCTCCTTCTTTACCGGTTGTATTAGATCCATTTGTTTCAAACTTCACTGTTCATTGCACACCTATCAATTACTAAAAAGCACATCAACAAATTTACCTTTTGTCACATTATTTCTATACCACTGCAACATGTTTTGGTCTCATGTGTACTTAAATATTCTGAAGAGATACTTTATCCAAACGTTCCAACACATCTGCAATATGAGCGAGTAACTTTATTATCTCAAACTAGTTCCCTTCAACATACTCAGCTGTAAATAAAAAAATGAATGAAAAGATAGCAATATCTATGTAGCCATATCGTAAAGTATTTGTTCCTTCAACTGCATCATGCCCTACAAGTTTGAAGCAGCATGATAGAATTGATATTTTGGGAGTCTCTAAAGGCAAGAGGATAGAGAATTTCTTTACGAGTGTGGAACAGTTTTCAAAAAAAAGTTTAGTTTAACAAATGATGGAGTTACAGTAGGAGCTTAGATCTGTTTAATGGCTATATGCGTCGTGCTATTTTTGAATTACAATTCAATTAATTAACATTAATTGAAATTTTTTCAAATTGTAATTCCAAAGGTGTATCCCAATTGGCCGCGATTAGACAATCGCTATCGCAAACAAACGGGTCAAGGTACAATTTCAATTTTTCAGTTTAGTTCGAACTACCTCAGTATCATTACGTGTTTGGCTAAATGGTTTGGGAAGTCAAGTTTCTTGTACTGTAAAATTCAACGTCAGTTACGAAGTGAGAGCCAAGCTTGATTATTTAAAAATACGCGGGAATTTTGAGAACGCGTAGCCACGGAGTTCACATTGAAATTTTCTCCATTCAAATTAATCCTAGGAAAACGTACTGAAGGATTATTTAAGAGACATTCCTGAATGTACCGTCTCGAGAGATTGATTAAACTAAATTTAGAAGAATCCATTTCTCTCAAATTTTCTCTTGTTAAAATCATTAATACACACACAGTATCCTGTCGATCGCTTGGGTTACATAAGTAAACGCATTCCATATAAAGCTTACTATTCTTTACCGACGCTATTCTAATTTAGTTGGAATATGTACGTGCACATATATCCATATAATCTAGGTATCTACCTGCAAGTTACATAGTGTCGATCTGAAATATAAATCAATGTTAGCGGTTGCGTAATTTAATTTAAATTATAAAATACTTTCATCGAAACACGGTGAAACGTATGCTTAACTGGATATAATACACAGTTCAAAAGATAGAAGCAAAGATTATTACATGTGATCAATTGCTCCACATACCTGCGCGTTAGCTTTAACGTGAAATGGTTATTTTGTGCTTTCACGTTAGCGTAATCGTGGATCATTTATATAATCATAGGAAACAATGTTGGATGCACTATAGGCCAGTTAAGAAGATCGATATATACTTTTTACGTAACAGGAGCTCGAGAAACAGGTTCTACAAAACGAAGAGATCGAAATCGGAAACGCTTTTTTGCTGTTTTAATAAAAAAAAATATATGAAAATAGTTGTAAATGTTAATATTTGTCCATGGCTTATATCGTCAAATGAGAAAAAAACAAAAAAATAATACGAAAGAAACTGGTAATGGTACTTTATAAAAGTTGAACCTGTTATATGCTACCTAGAATGATTTTCAGGGCCATTCGGTGGTGGTTATGTAGAAAGTATGTAACGCAATATCGTATATAAATATATATGTATATGGAAATGTACTTGCAACATGTTTAAGTTCATTCAAATATAAAGTAAGCGATAATAGGTACTCAAACGTATGTGGTCTTCTCCCCATGACTTTTGTTACTATAAAGTTACTAAAAAAAATTTAGATATTTGTAAATTTGCAAAATAAATTTGTAAACAAAGGATTTTACATCAAAACTAAAAATATCTATATATAATACAGTATCATATAAAATAAAGAAGTTATGGAATATGATAGATGGACCATCGAAAGTATTCGGTGCCAAAAATTTAAATCTAACACTTCTGTAACATATTAAGGAAATAAGGATCCTCGCAATGCCTGTGGCTAATGGCTTGCATATACTACTAGCGGTATTCTTTTGTTTTAAAGCTACCTACATATTGTTGACGTAGACATATGTAGTTATACGCTAATTTTCTCACTTGGATAGTTGAAGTCCATAATGCTTGCCGATTGCTTCAAATATGAAAATGTGTGTGTACATTTCGCAGCGTTAAATGCAGAATAACTAAATGAACAACCACTGCTTTGATTGTGTTTTATCAAACACTTGTTTTGTGTATAATTTAACCACGTTTTATGGCACGCCTTTTAAGTGTTTCAAAGTACACAAACATTGTGTCCTTTGATGCAAATTATATCATTTGTTATATTTTTATTATAAAATAAAAATAATTTTTTAAAGGTATTTACATAACCATGACACATGCCGGAAATTTACATAAATAAATACATAGTGTGATTTGTGTATAGATAGATAACAATTTGCAATGCTCCCTTGCAACCCGAAATACTGACTCACAAATTTAGTATTATAAAGTATAAATAGTACATCTGGCAATTGTACTGTTAACCCTAAATAACAACTTCAAACAAATCAATGTTTCATGGTGCACTACGTCCCGAGCTAGACACTTCCTCCCTCCAGTGAAGGACCGTTTATTGTACCACTTGAGTGTCGGCATACTTCAAATAAAACTCACCAGAACAAAAGGTGGGAACATGCTCAGGCCTCATGCGGCTTATCTTGTGGTTCAGACTAAATCCTTTTATTTATTTATTCTTAACTCAGTGTAGTATTATGAAGCGTTGATTGTAGTATCACAAAGGTCCGGAATGACTTAAATTATTTTCTTGGAAATCTTGAATATATAACTTAACAAGTACTACTCTGAGAGAAATAATTTGTTGAATATGAGAGAACATATGAATAATGTTGGACCAACCAAAAATTTGTTGACTGACAACTTTATCTGTTAAATATATTCAACATTGCTCTATATGGTTTAAAATAACAGCATATAATTGGTTGAAGCTTTTGAATTGCGTCAACTTTAAAATGAATATTAGAATGTTGGTAGGAAGCAAAAAAATGCATACGTAGATTCGAAAAGGGCCACACTTGTGCATAAGGAAGTAAGTATTCTTTATATCGGAAAGCTAAATAGATACAAACATCGATTGTGCAAATCTAAATGTGTGCAAAATCTTAAATAAAGAAAGATGTCTTTATAGAACTCTATCGCCTGAAGCATAGTTGTCCTTAATTGCTAAGAATCACAAAGTTACTGCTAGACGTTCAACCTCTTTTAAATAACGTATTCTTCTTTTTGATATTCAGTGCAATCAAATTCAGAAGGACTTCAAAATCGCTACTTCTCATACCAAGAATGATTTGAAACATCCAGATCTGCATATAAGATTAGCTAATACTTCATTTCAGTTGTTCTATGTGGAGCTCTACTTTGGTCATATTCAAATCGTCGATTGCGTGGTTTTTTCCTCTGTCTATTACAACAAAAGCCGCAGGAGTGATTAACAAATCCTCGTCGATAAACATTGCGTGACAAATCACACATAGGAAGAATTTTTTTCATTTGGTTCTTTGTCAACTAACTTTGTCAATTAACACATAATAGCATAGTTTGGACGCACTATAAAGTGTTTACAAATTTATTAGATGACGGTTAATTGACATACAGAAGACGCAGTTTATAAGAATCGTGCATCTTCTATAATGAGAAGTAGCAAAATCGTCCCATTGACGTTAGAGAAATTACTAACATAGTAAACATTCTAACTGAACGTTCGCAAAACATCTTTCCTGAACAATTAAGTGTGAAAAAGCATGGACGAGACAGGTATTGAGTATACTAGCGTTCACAAATGAAATCGGCTGACAACATTATAACAATATTTGGACATGATTAAATGCAATATTAGTGAGTTGCATGTAACTGTAGGGGAGACACTACCCGCCCAAAGATCAGTCAGCAGAATGTTTGTTTCTTCCGGAGACCGTGTACCGAAAAAAAATGAAGATTCCATCCTCCGGAAAAGTTACGGCAACGATCTTTTGGAATTCGCAACAAATGGTCTTAATTGATATAACGAAAAAAGAATCCCCTACCATCATGGCAACGCTTCGAACCGTGCATCCAATTGCAACAGCAAAACTAATCCAGTTATGGCACGAGTTGGTACCTCTTCACCAGATTTTATCCCCTATGATTCCATTCCTTTTCTAAACTTGACAAAATCACTTGGCGGATAGCAGTTCACGTCAAAAGGAAAGATCACTATCGAATGAACGACTTATTATTGAGAGCCCTATAAATCCTATTATGTGGTGGCTGTGCACTAATATTTTCATAGTAATTTTATTCATAGAGGAACTTCTTCACCATCGAAAACTAACCAGATCAATCTTATCTCCTTTATGATTATGTTTATCTCAAAGCAATTCAAGGACTAAGTTGAAAGTACGTTTAAAAAATAATTACTTTTGACACCTCGATAGTTGAATTTATCAGTACAAATGCGTGCATTTATCAGTATTATGCAATGAACGAGGAAGTTATATACTTATTTTAATAACAACAACGATAATAAATAAAGCCAATAAACAAACTTTTACAAAATTAAGTAGAGATAGCATACAAATTACAGCATATTTTTTACGTTTTTATTAACAAGATGACTTTATATTCAATATAATGAAGAATAATTATTAATTATTTTTAACTGTTCTAAAACTATTAAATTAACAAGTATAAGCTGTTTATCGAAAATTTAATTTACACTTTATTTCAAACCTTTTGTTCAGACTAGGAATGCCTGAACATAATTTATTTTAAATAGGGTACACATGTAGTACACTAATGTATCCTTAGCGCGAGTGAATAGACGTGCGAATATTTTCACCAACGCCTCTGCATTGGTATTGAATTTTAAGACGTTTTACTTGTATTTCCTTGCAGAAGCTAATTGCAAATCGTTGTTGTATAATGAGCGCCGCAAATTTACAGCGAATACCGTTTACTAAGCAATGTTACGGGAACAATTTAGAAACGTGATAGAGTAGAATATTAATAATCTCAATACCAATTGTATGTTAGCAACGTCTACTAATTAGCAATAATTTTCGCTTGCCTTATGCATGCCGCATAGTTTCGTATTATTCAAGAGTACAAAAAATAGCTGTGCCAATGTACTATCAACGGTAGTTGACAAATCTAGAGATATTTCTATTACCCAACTCTATTACGTGACGCGACTATTTATTTAATTTTATTCTCGTTATAGATAGTGCAACTAAACCCGTTGGTAATACTGAATCGGTAAGATCGGCAAATACCTTGCAACTGTAATACAAGTTACTATTTTAACAAAACCGCTTCGAATTTGTCAGTAGGCTGTTACAAGGATACGGAATAACATGCGCATTATTTATTTAGAGTACAGCTTCTTGTCATATTATTCTGTTAAGAACGGACATCCCAAAACAAAGCAATTAATACTAAGAATTTCCCATCAATTGACAGCAATTAAACATCTGCAATTTATTTTTCTTTTACATTCGTAATTTCTATTAAACATAAGGAAAACAAGAATATATAATTTAGATTTCATTTATTTTACATACACGAGTAATTGTATATAATGTTTTCTTTGTATTCATTAATCTTACATTGACGGAAATATTAGCCACTCTCGAAACAAAATACGGAATGTTTGCGGTCTTGAAATTTTAATTTCATAGACTGATTAAATATCGTGAAATAAGGTCATTAACGTAAAAGTACCTTAACAAAAGTTGCATAATAGGAGAGGATCACGGTTAATTTGTTTTTTTTTTCTTTTTTATGAGTGATTAAACACCTTAAGGAAAGGTTATGAACGCTAAAATGATTAATTAACAACTTGTGCAAAGTAAATGTATATTCAAACGATAGATTATTAGGTGGTGAATTTTTTACTGGTAAGCTGATATATGTACCTTTTCCCATATGTCAAGCTGTTTCATCAGTTGTCACTGCACTGCCGGTTTGACGTAAATTCTTTCGAATAAATCCTAATGGAGAAAATACAAATCACGCATCGCACTAACAGTGGATTAACAGCGAGTACGTTGTTAATTTATAGGGAAGTACGCCAAAATTCTGTTGCTGCAAGTCGATTGTATGGTTAGTGTTTCCCTATCAGGCCAACACTTATTCCACAAAAATTCCACAAAAAAGAAGTCTTAAATCTTGTCGGAGAATTTCCTTTTAGCAGTACTCGAGAAATATCCTCCCAAATAAATGTATCAAATCGAGGCGTCTGACGAAAACAGCACGAGAATCAATTGTATCCTTTCCATGTACAAAAGATAAAGGTTTTACAGTTTGGAGATCATTTTTTACGTTTACAATTTTGCCGATGGTTTCAACCAAAAACATGTTGAAGTTCCAAACTTTTCTTCCATTGTATTGGCGACTGATGAAGCAACGTTTACGCGTAACCTAGATATACAGCATAAATTTTCGATTTGACAAACATTTGAGTCGGACTGGACAACGGACAACTTATTGGGCCCTCTGAGTTGTCAAATTGAACGATTGAATGGATATGATTATCCTTTATTTTTGCGAAATTCGTTGATGGAACTCTCGGAAAAAGTTGCTTTGAATGTATGTCCACGACTATGGTTTCTTCACGAATGTACATCGCTGCATTTTAATCGTTCAGTTCAGCAACATTTAGATAATACATATGTTTGGGAATAAGCGGATTGGCCAGGTAGTCTCTGCCTCTCAGTCAGCCGACCTTAACCATCTTGATTTTTACTTATGCGGTGTTATGAAGACTATGCTATACACTAACGAAATAATTGATTTAGATGATCGTAACCACGTTGAGGCAGCTGCGGCGACAATACGGCGGTGAAACCAAGGCTTCGTAAATTATGCCAATTCATGGATACATCGAGCGTGCGTTCAACAACACGGCGATAATTTTGAACAACTAATGTAAAGTGGATTCCATGAAAAACATAAAAATTGTTTAATTTAATATGCTAATTACCAGTTAAAATTAAAACAAATAAGGACTACATTTTTTTTATAGTTATGCAACTTTTGATAAGATATTTTTACGTTAATGACTTATTTTAAGATGTTTAATCGCCTCTCGAAAGTAGAATCCCAACACCGTAAGCACCCTATTATTGTCAGAACACATCAGAGAATGCTTAGAAACAATAACCGAATATATATAATGCTAAGTTAGCTTAGCTTCCTCATGCTATTGATAGAATAATTCACGGCAAACGCAAGAAAAGGATAGGAAAAAGAATGCTCTACTCATATCTTTTTATTTCTGAGATAAAAAAGTATTAGAAAATAAAAGTATAAGAAAATATTTCCGAAACCACGCTGATGACGTCGGGTAGGCAGAAACATGTCCGTGTGTTCCATCAATTGGATGGAAATAATTGATGGAATAATTCCATCAATTATTCCATCAATACCATAAGGAACCTAATTCACGGCAAACGCAATAAAAGGAGAGAAAAAATGCTCTAATACACGGACATGTTTCTGCCTATCCTTATTTCTTTATCTTTGAGATAAAAAAATATTCTCGAAACCACGCTGATGACGCCGGGTAGGCAGAAACGTACCCATGTGTTAAAGTTTTGTTTTCGTTGCATTTGCGGTGAATTATTCCATCAATACCATAAGGAAGCTAAGCTAACTTAGCATTATATACATTCAGTTACCCTATTATGGTGTAGCATACTTTTTACATTACTATCAAATTTTAATTATAACTATCAAAATACTTAAATTGTTGTATTTAAATATTCATATATACGACATTTTAAATAAGTATAATATTAAAATCCAGATAATCGCAGATATTTTAGGTTTTGGTTTCAACGAAATAGGAAAATTGTGTATTTACTTTTTCGAAATTGAAATATTTGCAGAATTCTGTAAAACGTTCGTAGCTATATTTTCATTTATTAATTTTATTATTTTTCATTCACGAAACTATATTCATTCTGTTTTTACTCTCAAACACTTAATTTGTTTAATTGGCACTGGTACATTTTGCTTAGGCAGCTAAACATAACATATCTACTACTATCGATGCTATCGATTGTATACAGAGTTTTGGATGCTATATGTCCAAATTAATGTTGAAATATTATGCTTTGCCGATGAATGAAGTAACTCAAAATTTCCAGAGCTGCAATACAAGCTTTGATATTCACATATAGTTATTTTATAACTTAAAATCAAACGCTGTTTTCCCTGACTCTTACTGGCAATATACGAGAAAAATCATAAAAGTCATTGAACAAGATATATTTATCTCGTTATAGTTCTTCATTGCACCACTGCTATTCTTAAAATTTCTTATAGGTCTATTTAGATAAATGATCTAGGGGAACTCCCACGTGAGGCATTATATACGTAATAAAATCTATCGGTTGTGGGTTTTCACATATCGATCGGTGCCGGTGTCTGCATGGTACTTCTACATACTATTGTTATCGCTATATAAATAAATCCTCTAACCGATCGGTGTCAATTAAAAATTCGGAATGTAGCGATGTTTGCCATTACAACAACATGCCACACTGATAAATGACATTTTCCACTGTTACTCTATGCACGATCGGCTTATGTTGGAACATTTATCCAAGCAGTTCAAGCGCATTTATTTACCAGGTAGAATAGCTTGACGTATTTTTTAAGAGCAACAATAAGTAAACAGCAGACCCTAACAGTTTCCTCGTTTCAACGAGAGCTATTGTTGCCGAGGATTCGTCGGCGGACAAGCGATCTAATTTAATTCCAGATACGATCTGGATCTGTAATCTGCATGCATGTATATCGTTATGGTACCGTTGAAATAATATATCGCCATTTCGTGTTCGTTACGTGATTTGTCGAGCGGGTGGATCGAACACCCGCTTTCGACGTTGTTAACTAATAAAATCGATCGCGTAGGCATCGATACAGTAGCGGCTCGTTGGTTAACATGCTATTTGATCATAAATTAAGCAAGAGGTGCTACTACATATTGTTTGTCATGTATTATTCGTACGAAAAGGCTGTTCCCCTTTCAATTTATTTTCAATCCTATAGAATTTTTGCATTTTACCTTTTGAAAGCCTCGTATACACTATAGACGCAACAAGCAATGTAGCGTGCAACACAACATGTAATGCAACCAGTGCGTACAGACGTTGCGTGTTGCAGTTAATGTTGTATTGAGGGCGCAACCCGAGCACTGACGGCTTTTGGCGCCCCATCAAAGAGATGTTTAGTAGCAGGGTGGACGGTAATACTAGTCGTCGTGTGGTGTATATGTAGGTACGTGTTTCCAGTGTTACTAAATGAAAAAGGGTAGTGAGAACGGAATTACAAGAAAAAAATTTAAAGCTGTTACAGAAGCAACAGTTATTACAGTTATTTGCATTCAAGGAACTAGATATGACCTTAGATCAATAAGTAATAAGATTTCAGTTTGATTTTTGTATAATTTAGTTCGCCACCATGGGTGCGTTTTCAGTAGCACAAAAGCTACAGACGTTAAAGCAGGATGGTAGGATTCATTCAAATCTGCATCCATGCTCGATGAACACTATAGAAACGAAATGTTGGCGTTAGTTGTTGCGTTATTTGTTGTACTATAAACGTTGCATTGCATGTTGACCCTATACACAAGGCTTAAGATGTTAATATACTCAGTTATTATGCAGTTCTTTCTAAAACAAACTGAGAGTGAAATTGATTTTTCGAAATTTCAAGATCAAGCTCTGTGCGTTTGGTGGATACCCTTTCGAGAGTTCAAATTAAAAATAAATACCAAGTGTTTACGTCTTTCCCGCGTATTTTTACATGATCAAACGTGACTCTTACTTCATAATTAAACACTAGGCACTGAGACTCACAAAACACTAGACAAATAAGTGTACATACAACAGATATTTGACCTAAACTGAGAAAGTGTGAGCATCCTTTGTTCGCGATACCGCTTATTTAATCACAGCCAATTATAATATACCTCTCAAGTTGCAATTTCGTACGATCTCGAATAACCGTTATTATTATAAAAATAGTATACGTGGCGCTAATGACTCCTTAAAATACTATTAATTAAATTAATTAAATTAATACTATTAATTTAATTAAAGATTTATGCAAACATGGAAATCGCCACTGCTTTTATAACTTACTCTATCTCGCCCAGTCACTGAATTAAATTTAAATCACTTAACTAACATATCCTTGCTTGTATGGAAACTTATTAGAGAAACGACGTGCGCCTATATGGAACTTAAAGATTAGTATTGAGCTAATACGATTGATAAATAGTACAAATTATATTGAAAGTTAATTTTGTTTGTTAAGTTAAGAAATGTTAAGAAGAATATATTGTCAGTATCTGAAATGCTTATACTACTTATAAACACGTAAATGAAAGACAAATCGACAAAAGCAAAGTAAATATGATTCGTCTAGCCCGTCTATACTCAGATGTTAAACCACTACTGCTGCGGTTAAAATGTTACCGACTGAAAGCGATGTTGTGCAACCAAGCGATTCAAAAGAAAATCCTCTTGGTGGACGGCGCTTCTGACTGCCGCACAGCCTGCGTTACGTGCTTTACTCTGGTTTGCAATTTACGGGCTTCAACATTGTAATAAAGTCGACTGATTACGATAAAGTCTACGCACAATTTCGCTAATAATAACAACAATAATGCGGCCACGTTCTAAGAAAGTTCATTGTTTATAAGGTGCATGTCCTCGTCTGCAAGGCATAACTGACGATTGCTTGAATTATTCTGCACGCATTTTACCAATGTTTGTATTTTATATATTTGGATTGCAATCATCCGATTCTAACAGCTGATGCCGCAAAACATCCGGCTCTATAAATGCTTGAAAACAAAATAAATCAATTAAAAAACGATCAAACTTTAACCACCCCTTTAGGGGTGGTGGATTCTGTATGTTTCTTCTTATTTCTCGAAACTTGAAATATCACTCATTGGATTTTCTTTGCAATTTCTTTAATGGCGTTAATTTCTTTAAACACGTTAATGGCGTGTTGATGTGATAGTTGCAGAGAAGAATTAAAAAATAAATATAAAAAATTCTACATTCGTACGTATATCTATTCTTTGCTACATATTATTATATTATTTGCAACGTGTACATGAAGATGTTACACATTCACCAAGTTGTTCTAATAAAAAGAAAATGAGTAAACCGTAAACTAGCGCGATACCAATCATCTCCAGGGTTTACTGAGGTTTCACTGTAATAATTAAAATGTTAGCTTGGCGCGCCTACGTCTACTAACGATCTCCACCACCGCATGTATACACATATACAAACGACTAACTAGATTTCCTCCTCGTCTATTCCAGAACTCTAACTAATGGCTTCCAAGTCTTTGTCGAGCCGCACGAATCGGCGACACCTCCTCACACAATGATGCCATCTCGTTCTACGCCCAATCTACAACAGCAGACGACACGTGACACGAAGAACAACCACGCGCCGTCTATTTATTCCTATCTGCACAATCAATCCGGTCTGAATTTCGCACCCATTTCGACGTCGCCGACGAGAGATGAAGAATCGCCGCCACCGGCACCTCCAGTGCGTGATTCGTCCAGTCTCAAGTCGGTCAAGTATGGACCTGGACACGAGAAGTTCCCGTCTTGGCCAGTACCGACAGCCGCAGAAGCACCGCAAGCACTTCGCGCACCTCCAAGCGGGGGATCGCATCGCTCCAAATCGTGGACCGATCACACCAACTACCCTAAGGAAAAGGTGGTGACTTATACGAGACCCTATATGAAGCGACAAAATTCCTCACACATCCAACAGGTAGGTGAATTGCATATAAGTAAACTCTATGGCTGCTGTTAACTTCCTCCTTAAAAGATAGATCATTTTCTTTTCAAGATTAAAATTTACAAAGGTATATCTGTTATCTTCAACTACTTACCTTTCATAAGAAGGTGTAGTGTTAATTTATTTAACACTACACCTAAGAAGCATGGTTGTCTTTATATATGAATAAATTAGCAGTTGCCTAAATAATATTTTGATTTTCTTAACATTTCTTAACGCAATGTTTAATACGTTCAGTTAACCTTTGTTAATTACATTTGTTTAATGTATGTATTTAAAGATATTAGAAACCTTCAGAAATAAATCTTTGGGATGTCTGTGGAATTATATCGGTGTACCTTTTGCAATGTTGTAATGGTCAACATCTAAGTGAAAAGTGACAGTAAAATATTAAAATAAATATTAACGATTTTTAAGATCAATCAAGTGCTTAGCTCCTCAAAGGACATACTTAATGAAAGTAAATATTGCAGAAATTTCCTTCTGCTTTAAAAGACGTAAATACACGAGGTGTGCCCACATATTATTTAAGATTGATTTTTTAAAACTAATTTTCAATAATCCTACATGTCTTCACATTCGATTTTCTTGGCTCAACGATTACATCGTTTTGAGTGATTCTGATTTTGCACTGTGATTAACGAAAACGAACTTGATTCATTTGGAAATATCGATTGCGCACTCGTTTATTATTACGGAATGGATTTTCATTCGACAAGTACTAATACTTATCATTAGTGTGGTGTTCATGTATTGTTCCATTTATGTAAATAAATATATTCATCGCGCTAATGTACATTCCAAAATATTTTTTTGCAAAGCCCCTAAGTAATTACATTGTTAATGAAAATAACATTTATTTCTTCCCCTTTTTTAAAGTTAATTGAAACCTTCCTTCTGGAAAGAATTTATAAAGAAATTTTTGAAATTAAAATATAAACTCATTTTTTGGGAAAGGTTTAACTTATTCATGGCAATATCAAAAAGTTTCGAGGCTCGCTTCTTTGATTACTATATTGATTATTTTATCATAACATTTACACACTGTTACCTTCAAAGTGGTCCCATTGCGCCACAATTCAGTGTTTTCAACATTTTTGTACTTTTCGAAGTCCACTTTTCGAAGCGTGTTAAGCATCTTCTGCGAAGCGCGTTACATCACCGCCGTCGCGCTAAAGCGAAAATCTGTATGTTGTATTTTCAACCGAGAATAGCTCGAGAATTCAGCAGGAGCCAAAGCTGCGGAACATCATTCGTGAAAGTGAGATCCCAGAAACTCGCTCGTGTGTCTTATAAAAAACTCACGCATGAGGAGAAAACGGTAGCATAGCGCGTTGTTACAATGGAACGCCCAGTTTTTTGCACCTCACAGTTCTGGCCGCTTTCGTCCAATATCCTCCTTCAATCGCGTTAAAACCTGGAGCTAGAAGTCGTTATTGACGATGTTAACATTGAGGACGAATTCTGGAGATACACAAATGTTTGTCGAAAATTACAATAAGTGTACACCCGGTTAAACTGTGGACCTACTCCGCTTCCGCTTCCGCTGAAAACAGTGTTGCTTCAGCTCGACTTAAGGGTCACCGTTTTCACATCGTTGCGGAGACACTGCGCGAATTGCAAAAGGTGCTTGACATGATCCGACAATTGGTCAAGCAGGTCACGTTGCAGGAATGGCAGGAAGATGACAGCGTGTAAACATCGTAATATAAAAGAGTTTGTCATCGATATAACTAATCTTGGCACCCTTTGATACAATCTCGTATACAAATGTTTATTGAAACTTTATTGATATTATTAAGAGTAGTAATTTTAGGAAAGATAGTTATAACATGGGACCTCTTAATTTAAAATATTTTTGCCTAAAGGACACTTCCGATTGACCCGGGAAGTGTTTACCAACCTTCTTATTTTAATTACAATAGCACACTTTTTATCAACTTAATCGATTGTAGACATTGTATATAAACAATTTATATTAGGGTGGCATTGATAGTTTATTTATTATTAATAATTTAATAGTAATAATTATATTTTTACATCAGCAAAGAAAAGCCTTAACCTACCTATGAAAGTCTAAAGAATATCGGCAAATTATAAACTTAATAATTCATCAAATTCTAAAATTGCCATTTAAGATGTAATCTACCTTTAAGACATATCTGCGCCAGCATCATAAGCACAATTCATTCAATGGTAATTAATAGAACCCAGAAAGTAGTATACTTTCCCTATGTACCTATTTCCTGCATAAAATAAATATTTCATTGGGGTCTTTGTCTTTTGTTTACAAAGTCATAACACCTTTAAAAAAGGGACCCTATTTAGCGGATCAACACAAAATAATCTGGACGCGTCCCATTTTCGACAATCATGAACACCACCGCTACTGGTATACCTAGATTTTCCTTCCCCCATTATTCGCTTTCAATTAACATGGTGGTGATGAATCGCCTTGAATAACGTGTGAAACTATTATCAACTTTTCTCGGTGTTATGTTTCCCACACTTCGTTATACTGAAGTGTATATAACGAGTAATTGTTGCGCTGCTACTACCACTGCTTGACTTTTTTCTTAAATCTATGTAGTTCGGAATTCTTTCCCATGGCCAAGTTCTTTTCTATCTTGCTAAGTTTATACATAACATGCTAAATTGATCGTTAGCGTTTTCTATTACGCCAGGCTGGAATACCTACAAAAAATCGTACATGTAAATATGTTGATAGAAGGCATTAGCATTTCTCAGTAAGGTTATTATAAAAAAAAATGCAATATTTAAAACCGTTTTGAATATCGTTTAGTACCTATTTAACACTGTTACTTGAACGTTTAGCGTTTTAGTAGATAACAGTAAAATCTGGGCTGTATAAGCTGTATACTTACGTTGCTTGATCGAATAAGTAACAACACAATAATACCTCAAATTTTGCTTTGCATTTAATTCATTACTTAAAATTAATTATGAAATGGTAACATTAATAAATATATATTTTCGTAAATGAGCCATCAATCACAGTAGACAGCGGAAATATGCACTAATATAATATCCCATGCAAGCGTCTGGCAAATTGTAATCCCCTAGGCAATAGCCAGTAAAATCTAATATTCAAATAGAAATCATTTTTGGTTTGTTAGAACACCAATATTTGGATTCATTTATGTAAAATTAGTTTTTTCTTTTCAAGTCAACAAGGCTGATGGTGAAGTAGTACCCTGTTGCCTTAGATTTCCTTGATCCAAATTTGACGAATATGAAGGGGTAAATATCTTAAAATGCTTTATGAGGATAGGCGTAATAATAACGAACGCAAAAGTTGTTAGTTTCTTAAACGAAAAACGCCTTTTATTGAAGATGTTCATAAATATAAAAATTAAGTACGTGATCGTCGTCTGACAATTAAAGAAGCAAAGTAGAAGAAACGAATATAAATGAAGATGAAGAATTTATCCCATTCCTGGTTCAGGAGATCCCTAAAATAGTCTTCAATCTGCTTTGAATGACCATTCCGGCTATTTTGCTATGTTTGCGATTATGCAAGCTTCTTAGATCTGCGTGTCAGAAAAGAAGTATTCTTTCTTCTATTGATTTCTAAAACTCCGCTAGTCTAAATTTCTACGTCGACATTACATAGTTGTGTTATAAAGTATTATTTCTATTTACGTGAACATGTTAGAAATTATTTTTTGCATACTTCGTTCGCTAATATCTGACCATAGTCTACAAAAAATTGTTTCTATTGTAGACATTTATAAGTTATATGATTTAGTAAACGTTACATTACCTTAAACGATAGGGCATCCTTACTACATTCTGTTTCGACGAATTTGTGAAAAATAGTTTTAGGAAGATGTATGATGGTTTCAAACTTGAATTTCCTAATTTACTGCGTTTTTATAGACAGTAAAGTTAATTGATTGATTAAAACCCCTTTAGTGGTAATAAGGCCTGCAGAAACGAGTTGCGCTTAACCAAATTAGCGTAGACTAGATGGACTCGTGTTTATTCGTCCCATAAGAACGGGTTCGTGTTGCCTAGTTTGTCTAGCCTCTTCTACTTTCGTGAAGCGTATTCGTTTCTGCATGCTTAGTAGTAACGTTAGAAACTACAATACGTTCCTATACGATTACATTTTATATAAGATGAGCTTAAAATTCTAAACCGAGACGTTTGGTTAGAATCCGTCAATTCATAAGGAATTTATTCGATAAGATATGTTTTTGTCAAAACGTTCTTGCACGAAATTGAACAATTTTGTTGATTTTCTCCACATAAATAAATGTTCTACCATTTTTTGGTGACATTTTAATACGCATATATAATCTCTAAACCGTATACCGTTACGCGGAGTTCGCCTCCACTGGAATGCTGTTTTTCCTATTTATAGCACCTGCGTTGATAATGTAGTCATTGTATTAATATGGATATTTTCAATGTAAATTTTCTCTTAACTTCTAAATTTTTTTGTTGTATTGTCGTAAATACGACCACGCATGTTCTATCTTCTTCTTTAATTTCCTCGACTAAAAGAATTTTCGAAACTATTATATAGAAATGCATATACAATCCATTCTAAAAAAGTCTTTGAAGCGTTTCTAATGACATCCATCCATCAGATCACACCCGCTACTTCTGCTTAGTAAACTGGTCAATGTCTTTCTGTAGACTGGTCAGGCAACAGGAACATTTTGAAGAAATTGTTAATCGATTCCAAGCCACGGCGAATTCTGACAGAAGTTACACATACGATAGCAGCCGTGAATAATTACGAGTGTTTAAGAATTTCCCTGTTTCCTCAGAACGTTAATTTCCTTCTGCTCCTTGCAACTCTTGGACATCAATTTGTACAGATCATTAGCTACCCTTATAAATTCTTTTTTCTACTCAGAAACTGAAGACTATCCATCTAAGTGCAAATTTAACCCAGAATGAGTGAACGAGTACATTACTCACGTATCTCTACTACATACATTAGAATCATACGAGTTTGGTTTCTTTCTCTTTTACAATGCCAATCTATGAAAGACCTCAAAGTAGTTTTCGAGCAATGAAGGATGATTCTTATATATGACCTATAGGCTTGATACTTTGCTTTGTTTCTTGATAAACGTGACACTACAGTACAGCATTTTAATAGTCCTCGTTAAATTATATCCTAAAACACTTGGCCACTAATCTATTCTTTGATCAGGAACAGCTAACGAAATATAGTTTTCGTTATACGCTATATTTTTCTCAACTAACCCTTTTAAATAAATACAATATAATAAATAATAATGCTAATGGTTGCTATACTGCCATGTTGGATATTATCAAAGTCATACCATACAAACTGTATAAATTCACAAATTTACCCAATATATATCCTAAATTAATCAAACAATTTTTGTGGCGGCGCATATGTCAATGTGTCGTATGACGGAATTGAAACCTTGTCATTAGCCTCTTATTTACAGCACAACCAGCGGCTACTTCCTTTCATACCTTTGACGTTTGCAACCGCCTTCCACCATAATGTTACTTAGTTTCTTTAATCTACCAAATACGAATGTTGTACATGCGACCATTGGTTAAAGCTTTCTGTGTATATACAATACAAAACAAACGATAACCAATATATTTTATGACCCAAATCTTTAAAGCTATGTTTTCCTTTTTCAGAAACTGAAGACTGTGATGGAAAAATGTGAGAAGATTCCGCCCGAAACATACGAATCACGTTTCGATAAAATCAACGATCGTCTTTATCTGCCTCACGTTGACCGTGACGGTAAAGCTCTCGGCGATATGGAATACAATGTGCCATCACCTCCCGAAAGGGACGTCAATAAACCTCAATTAACTCAAGAAGAATTAGAGGAATACGCCCGATCCTATCGGGATAATGCCATAGAAAAGTACGGTCATTATAATCAGGACATGAAGGGTTTGGAAAACTTCATTGAATACGCGAGAAGCTACGAAGAGTACCACATAAATCAGAAACATGACGAAACGGTTCTTACGCACCTGCATCAGAAGCAATTATCCTACGCGCAATCAGAAGGATACCACAGCTATGTTTCAAGTACTGATTCGACATCGACACCGTTCCTCGATAGACTAAGGAGGGACAGTGAAGCCGTCCCTGCTAGACAGTCGACTTCCTGGGACGATATTACCGAACCCGAACCTACGAATCCTAGAAGGGAAGGTAGGGACAGCGTGGTGACTACAAGTTCCGGAAGTGCGTCCTCCAGTGAAACGCTAAAGTGGCATGGTTCAATGAGCGACGTTTCGGTTGCAAGTAGTTCACATATGGCCAACTCCTCTAACTCTTCCGTTCAAAGACAGCAGCTCATTGCTCATAGTGCCAGAGTACAAACACCCCAAAGGCATCATTCAGAAAGCGTCCTTTATATGAGTAGCGAAAACCAAGAAAATTGGAAGGATAGGGAGAATAGAAATAACAACACCAATAAGTTAAAACTCTTCGCGGTTAATACTTATACAGTACAAGACGATGAACCCAAGAGTCCATTGCAGCAAGCACCGACACAACCGCAACATTCCCCTAGCAGGTAACCATGTAGCATCTTATTATTGAAAGATATACGCAATCAGTATTATTTTAGACACTTTAAGTTAGAAAAACAATCAAAAAAGGAATTTCAAATATTTTATTATTTACGTATTTTGAGGATACCTCATCAAATTTGGAATTATTGTGTGAAATAGTGGACAGTCAAAATTACATTGAATCCCAGGATCTATTTGGGAATTCTAAAGCTATTCCTAGACAAGGCAGAAGCACTCTAATCTCGTAAAAATGTACGCTAGAATGTACATGTACTCGATTGTAAAAAATAGATACATGTATCTAGAATTAGACGATTCGGGATAAATTTATAAATGTCCCTATATCTATCCAAAAAATGTTAGCTTCCTAGAACTTTCACGATAGGCACAATTTTAAATTTCAAGACGTTGGGACACCTTGTATCTGTACCTAAAGTTCCTGAACTGTGATAACGGATATGGCATATGTCGACGCCATTAATTTAAATATTAAATTTCATACTAACCATTGTTCGATTCACCAGCAAACGTTTACCTAGCCTTCGGCAATATTTTTTACGAAAAATTCTTCTGCTGGTATATGGAGAATATTAATTAACTGAAAGTATTTTACGCTTCTTAAGGCTTGAATGGATGGCATTCGAAAGATTTATAACCACTACGAAAACACGTTTGCTTCATTTTAAATTCGTCCTAAAATTACATACGATTGAATTACCTAATATTATTTCGAATATCTCAGCTTCTTTATAACATACCAACGTAATGTGAGCTGCACATCCGTTAGAATAATTCACAATTAAAATGTATATTAATTACGAGCGCATAGAAAAAGTATTTGCGCTTTCTTAATTATGCAGTATCTGTGTCCTCAATCACAACGATCTTCAAAGAATGTATGTGGCATGCTGTTAGAAAAATGTTTACCCAAGCAGGTAAGCCTGCTAAATATTTCAGTAAGGTGAATATTATCGGTATTTATGTAACTTTGTATACATTGTTACTAACAAGAACGTTACACACTACTAGAATTGTAAATCAGGCTTGCTTGTTCCGCAATTCTCTCAATCCTAACGAATTGAATATCTGTCATTTATTGAAGTTTTTTTATTATTATTATGCAAACGGATGGAATTTAAAGCGAGGACCAAGGATAGGCATTTATTTTAATTTCCAAATGAGTTAAACTTATTTTTTTTGTTTCCGTGGCAGTTTTGTTTTATGAAATTCTAATTCCCTTCCTTTCGAACATATAGCTAATAGCTATATGTTCGAAAAGTAATGCTTGAATATATTTGCGTATGTATTAATAGTAATTGAAAAGTCATATTAGATACCATGACAAACATAATCAAAAATATTTTTTTGTACTTCAATTAATACTGCTAAATTAAATAAATTATACATTTTTAAAAGCTTTTAGACTTGCAAAAGGTTTGATTGGAAAACAACATTTTTTTGACCCTTACCAGAGACATTAAAAATCACTGGACGAGATTATAAGGAACATAAAGACCTCGAATGAAGCTAACAACAAGACCAAATAGGTGACTTTATATAAAGCTACAAAATTAGGGTTAAAACAGAATTGTTTCTAATTGTAACTCGTCATAGTTTTAGTCTTCGGCGGGAATGCTGTTGGCATATATTTCGAATATATATATATATATTCGAAAAGTACTGCAGAATGAAAAAAGGCAGCCAGGTTTTCTTTCGTTTTTGAAAAGTCCTATTCAGTGCAGTAGGTCGTAATTTTATAGCAAAAACTATAAGCTACCTTATCTACGGTAAGCAAGGGTGGCAAGTTCAGAATCGACCATCCCATCCAGCGTGTACGTGATACTCCTCCTAATACTCCCAAGGTTTTTGGTACATGTAAAATGCTTTCGCGCTGCTGGTACTTCCAATTATATCCTTAAAATCGATTGGGGAACTAAACAAATCGAGCGTATAATTCATTGAGAGTAGTTTTTACTGGTCAATACATAATCCAGTAACTACAATGGCCAACAAATTTCAATTTGATTTTGATTGATATTTTTTGATATAAAATAATTTATACTAATTTCAATAGAAAACATATAAACATTTATTTTAATAAAAGGTAGAAGGTCAAGTTAGCTAGATTTTTTGGAAGCGCTCACCGTGTTCATCGCTAAGGTCGCCCATATTTTCCGGACAAAAATCTAAGTGAGAATGTAGAATGTGCACTTAAAGGGACGTATTGCAGCCAGCAGCGTGAAATGCTTGTAACATATCCATTACTAATGTTTTATAGTTGTCAGCTTTTTTGTTTCCCAAGAAATTTGTGAAAATTTGTACCATGGAGAGCCAAGCTGTTTTTCCTTCGCTATTAATTTGGTTTCAAAGATTTCATGATTTACTATTTCTAGTATCTGAGATCCAATAAAAGTACTTTCTTTCAGTTTCCCTCGTGTTAATTTTGGAAACTTTTCACCAAAGTAATTAAAACTTTCACCTTCGAGGTCCAGTGCCTTTATAAAGTTTTTCATGAGCCCAAGTTTCGCGTGAATAGGTGGTATTATGATCTTTCCTTTTTCTACTAGAAGTTGATGTTGTATATTGTCTTTTCCTTGTATAAACTGGTGTCGTAGTGGCCACTCTTGCTTATGGTAATGTTTTTCCCTGTCACGACTGTCCCAAATATATAAAGAGCAACAGTATTTGGTGTAACCAGATTGCGTACCCAAAATAATTGCAATTACTTTAACATCTATACAAGTATTCCAGGAATAGTCTTTGTGCTTTATCTTTTCTAATAAAATTTTCAAATTTTCGTAAGTTTCTTTCTTAGAAATAGCATGACGTATCGGAATAGAAGGATAATGGTTTCCATCATGCAACAAAACTGCTTTTGGGCTGGTACTTGATGAGTCTGTGAATAATCTCCAAGAACTCGGACCATGATGTATTCCAAAAGCTTCAGAAAGTTTATAAAGACTATTGCAGTAGACCAGATTACCAGCCGTACTATAAAAATCAACAAAATATTCACGTCTGCTGCGAAAAAGTCTCGACCTGCATTTTCTCTGTAACCAGAGCTAAGCCCATGTTGTCTCTTTTCGAATCATTTTTACTTTATATATATTCTGTTCGATTTAATCAGTTACTAACTTAGGGAAAAAACCTTGTTGGTCAGTGTTATTGCAGCATATACATTCTAAGTTAACTGCAATTGCACCTGTTGATAGGTTCGGAACTGGTCTTCATCTCAGGATTCTTTTGTTAGATGTTTAAATGTTGTATATAAGGTGTAATATACTACATTTCTTTCAATATGTGGCTATATTACTTTCACGCCATTGCCGTAAGGGATGAAGCGCAGTTGTTTGTTCCCTTACATGTGAATGGTGATTTTGAATTGAACCAGGTCCACTAAAAGTATCTGACACTGTAACGCTGATGGTACTCAAAATCACATCGTGTAACTCTATATCAAGCAGGCGCAAGCAGTAGCCCACGGAGCCGTTAACAATGTTGTTCTATAACTCAACTAACCTTGCTTAAGTAGCTACCTAAAACTTCTATTTTAAAGTTGATTACAGTGCATTTAGGCACTATTTTGCAAAAGTTCTATGCTCTCAGTTTAAATGTAATACCATACATTGTTCAATTAAGAAATAATTAATCAATATGACATTCGTATATTTATTTCTTTATACATCAAATACATTAATTCAATAACACTTACTGAACTGTTCAGTTTATAATAATCAGTGCGCTAGCATGGTATTTACAATTATTATAGCGTGAATAAAAAAGCGAACGTACGTTGACATTTAAGTCAATGTTTAAAAATCAGAAGTGCTTGGTCTCCCCCATCATTAATCCTTATTCTAAACTAGTTTTTCGCTAGTCAACCTGTTTCGCTCCTTAAGAACGATACATCTACCAAATAAATCAAATAAATCGCTTTAACGTTACCATTTAGAATGAATGTTACATTATAATCTTGCTAAGTTTATAAGATTCTATCGGGCAAAAAATTATCAAACATGATTTAGATGTGAACGTTACTAATCTACCGATTACCGAATCTAATCTTTGCCTATCCTAAATAATTTGCGTCGATTCAGTCATAGATTACGTTTATGTTGAAATATATTAAATAATGGAATTAATTTATAAGTATCAGTAAAACTCATTCACCAATACAAAAATAAGCGTTTTAGAAATTAAATGCGTAGAACCTATCTAGGTATGATATATTATTTTAATTTTAAAATAATTAAATAACATTATAACTGTTTCTTGCAGAATTTCTCAACCACCTTTATCCGTCGCTGATCGAATAAATGAATTGGAGAAGCAACAGAAATATTCGTACCTTGACCCCGATAAGAAACATAAAGTTCCTGATCCAACGTTGAAAGCTATTCAAAAGAAAGCGCTTCTGTCGTTTTACGAACGTCATCACAATAACAACGGCAACAATTCTAGTTCCGCAAACAAGGCGAATGCTTGGAGATCGGAGCCGCAATTAGCACAGAGTCCGCAAGCGCTGGTTCAAATACCTCAACCGCCGCCACGAATAAAAGCGCAAACACCATCTAGAAGAGCATCGTGTGCATCAGATTACGCTTCAAATGGCAACTCGAAAAGGAGCAGCTTCGCTTCTTCGCGAGAAAACAAAGATAGCGGGAAAATAACTCCTAGGCATCAACACAGCAACTCTTGTGGAAGTCTTTCAACTGATTTGTTGGGGCCTGTTATTGTTGGACCGTCGATTTCGCTGGACGACTGGATTCCGGAGAAACCACCTGAAAGGCCACCCAAAAATCCTCATCTAAGGATTGCATATCCTGATTTATTTCAGGATCAACGAGTGCCAAGTCCCGATCTCCCACCGCCTTCTCCTCCTACTGTTCTTGAAGATGAAGTAATAAATAGCGACGAACCTCTTCCTCCGCCACCCATCGAATTAGAAAACTCCGAATGGCAGACTGAGTTCGATGAGAGATTGAAAGGAAACACAACAGCGCATCAATTTGCTGCGCCACAAGTTGAAACAAACCACAAATCTGTTGAAGAAACTTTCATAGCAAAAGAGCTATGCTTGGAGCTACCTAGAAAACCCGTGTTAGGGATACCTGAACGGGGTAGTGCTAGGTATTCTTCCGTTAGGCATGTTCCAAGCGAACATAAGTTAATGCTTAACGAAGATAGACACGGTCCCGGTGACAATAGACACAGTACCAACGAAAACAAAAGTAGTGATAGTAGGCACGTACCTTGTGAAACTAGATTGATCGAAGATAAACATCGACACTCAACAGATAGACTTACTCTGAATGAAAATAGACATTCGCAAAGCGACAAGAAACGACCGAGTGATATTCGTTTTTCTAGTGACAATCGGGCCTTCACTAGTGAAAATACTGACCGATACAAATCTCCTACGAAAGAGCAACAGGTGTTTGGTTTTCCCAGTCAAAGGAATTACGCTGAACGCTCCAGCACACGCTATCCATCGATGCACAAATTAATCTTGAATGGTAACATTGCCGTTAGTCAAAAGATTGTGAACGGTGTTTGTGACCAATATCGAGCTGAACCACTGCGGACGACCCCGCTTAAGGACGACGATAAATTGCAGACAATTTCTTCGATGAGAGGCAGTCAAAGAGCTTCCATAGCCGAAGGATCCCCGAGGGATATACCGCCACCGCTCCAACCGCGTCAAATGAGGATCAATCAAAGCATGAGAGCTAGAATACCTGAAAGCAGACCAGGCGGAGTTACGTCAAGATCGTCACCTCCAAGGGATGGTAAAAGTTCAAGGCAGCCAAACTATACGATGTAAGTAATTAATCCGTCTATTTACTGTAGTACTGTTAGTACCAGTTCTGTTTTAATAGATTTCTCCACAAATTTGTATTTGTATACGATTTATATAGAGCAAATGAAAATTTTAAAAAATCAACAGCTTCCGCAATGCGACATTATATGTTATGCCTTTTTTTGGGCAAATGTACTATCCGCTAAGCCCATATATATGTTGAAAATAAAGAATTGAGAAACGTATAGCATCCAAGAAATATTTATTTTTAGAGAGGGTGCACATATTTAGAATTAACTATTAGATTAACAAAAATGTTTTAATTATACAATTTTTGTACAAGCAATTGATTCTTTAATTGGGTAGTATGTACTTCAAAGGGTTGTTAAATACAAAAGAAGAGAATTTTGTAAATCAATCACACGTAATAGCGCTAACTTTATAGATCAACAACAAGTACATATGCAGTAGTATATACGTACGCCTTCACTTTTAGCCTTAGAAAACAAGCCAATTCAAGAACTTGAATAAAAGTTTCGTTGGCTTTGGGTTTTTCAAACAATAAATTTGTAGCAGTATCTCTTCTTTTGGATTTGTTAAAACTGTGGATAATGGAAAACAAAACGAAAGGAAAACGGGAAACACCGTTTTACTACTATTTTGTGCACGAGGAAAATGGTAGACATACAAAATTGTCCCTGTTTTATTTTAACAATTACACATGTATTTCTTTAGTTCTTTCATAAAGACAAAAATGACATTAATGGTTTATTTATTTTTCTGTGTACAAGGTACACATGTCTAGAGGAGTATAATAGCCCGCAACGTAGCAACAACTATTATTACAATGAAAATTTAAATATTTAAAGATATTCAATCGGTATATGGTTCATTCGCTTTGGTTGTCGAGGATGCAGGTTCCTCAGAAACGTTTCGGTTTGATTGCCTTTGACGGATTTTTAAGAAGGCAAATTTTGCTTTCGTCTACGCATGATCGCATCATCGGTTCCTAGTTAGTTGAGATACTTTTGAATCCCATAAAATCTCAAAAATTCATGTCACTATCGGTGAAGTTGATTTTTTTTTGGATTACATTCGTATAAAGCTACTTTTAATAGGATTTTGCTAGATATTTAATAAACCACAATGAATCCTAATCACATAAAATAACAACTAATTTCACTCTTTACTATAAGAAAATTACATTAATTAAAATATAACGTAAACGGTCCATTGCCATAGAATAGGCGGCAGAGCAACAATAGTTTTACAAAGTTCACTTGCGTTTAATGTAAATGGCAAAAATACGTCATTTTGATTTAAGAATCATATTAACGTTTGAATTTCGGTGTCCTAGAAGATTTGCTAACCCCATTCTCTAGAGAAGTACAGCGACCAATTTGATGCTATCCCATGTTAATTTTCATGTTCATTTTCATTGATTTCGTAGAATAGCTGCTAATAGATTTTAGTGCTAGTTAAGTTGTCTATGTTGTATTGATAAACAACACATAAGTATCGGCAATCACCGTACCGCACAAGTTAAATGAATTATCTAGCGATATATAATTATTAATCCGGGCCGGCCGTTTTGAAGACACGAACGGTCTTCCTCCTAAAAAGTAACCGTTTATCTGTCCCTGTTGTTAGTATATCATACTTTTTATTTTCCCCCGGAATGTTGTTTTTGATATGTTGTAGTTTCAAGGCGGGCAGGGGGTACTTGCTTATATATTTGGGAAATAGGTACTTGCTGTCCTTGCTGTCCTTGCTGTCATTATTGATGTATTGAATTTAGTGAATGAAATTGAGATTTCGAAAAATATATAATTTACAAAATAATAATGGAGCCACCAATATGATGCATCACAGATTATTTTTGTTGATGACACAAAACCCTTCCAATACGTTAATTATCCATATTTTTATAAATGGCCTTGCATAATAAATCTGTGGTTTTCAACTATAATTGACCATCCTTTCTCGCGATGATTAGTTTAATTACTCATTTAGTAATTACAAAAGCAAGATTATGTCAAAGTACGCTTGAATTATTCACGCGTTTCTTTGAATTTTCGTTTTACATATGGATTTATGCAATTAACTGCATTTAAATTCACGCGAGAGACGTTATAAACATAAACATCACGATGATTCATACGCTTTCTAGTATATAATTGGTAATCGTGAATTACTAATGCCAGTGCCACTGTGTATAATTATTACAAGTCAAAATGTCAAGGATGTTCATATTGAGGTTGTTAATGTTTCCAGAGCAGGCAACCCAACCTACGCGCTTGCTCTACCATGTGTATACTTATTTTTTCCCCGCTTTGTATAGAAATGCATGTATAAAAGCAACAGATCCTAAATACTCATTAAAGCACCGTCAGTTTAATAATTAATATCAATTATGACAATTACTTTGACGGAGCATAATTGCTACCGTAGCGTATAAATTTAGTTCTTCCTCTGCATTATGTAAGTGTATTCTAATCAGCTAGTACATGTAATGTCTGAAAGACATTGAACTGAACGGAAAAAATTGTTAGTCTTGGAAGTAGTTGATTATGCATTTATAGCAATTATATTGTTGATTTTTGCCTATTTATTTTTTATTCTATATATTTACATATGCATCGGCTCATTAGATTATATCATAAATAAACAAATTAATTGAATGAACTATTTACCTTTTTTGGAAAAATTGTTCGAGCTCGTTTGATTGCTCTTGACATAAATATATTCTACTTTAAACGTGTAGCAACATAATATTGGAATACAGCACTAACAAGAGCAGTTAGAAAAGATCCGTCTTGTAAATTTTACAATTTTGACGGTTTTTGCAATTCATTCATCATTTATATTCATTTATTGAAGTAATTTTTTTAAGGTGAATTCCATTGTCAAAATTTACATATATACTTGTTTGACGCGGTCAGGTTTTAATATTTGTCCGTACCTGCCAGTTAAAATTCCATAGTTATAGTTTTAGTGAAACTATTGTCATATTGACAATACAGTAGAACGGCCTGTTTTGCTAAATGTACTTTACAAAAATGATCTATGTGGTATAAAGAAAATAGATTAACACATTTAATAATTTAAAAGTAAGATAAAATTCTCTAAACATCATCTTTTGCACACATACTTCTTTCTTCATGTACATTTACCACAAACATACTTCTCATATATCAAGGAAATATTAGCAGTTCACTACTTTTACAAATTGGACATATTCTGTATTGACAATAACGAACAATATTCATCAGTAAGTTCTTCAGCCAACTAAATAAAATCTTTTTTCTGGCTATAACTATCCCGTAGTTGCAAATAGTAAAATAATTTGTGACTACAAGACAGGCGGTAAACAACACATATTCGGCCACCGGTTGATGATGAGCACCCTTCGTCTCCTCGAAACGGCCGTCCCGGACTAATTATTATATATTACTCTGTAATAAATTAAACCTGTGTGGTGCGCCGGTTGCCGATACCACACTACGCCACAGTCTTTATTAGCCTCATTTAGAGGTGACTAGGGGAAAATGAATTGAAAATAATATACATACGGAGGTAGTGTCTTAAACTTTTACAGACGATCACTAAGTGGCGCTATTGAGATTTGACAATACTGTTTCCTTATGTCAAAGCAGTTATCGCAGAAATCGACTGAGTAGTTTGTTATAGTGAACGTTTAGCAATTTTGTGAAAAAAATGAAAATTTCACGTAAAAGTCTCCGTTAAATGGTTTCTCACGGTTTTGGTTCGCAAGATTTCACGTTAGTGATGAATTTCGTGTGAGTCGACCAAAATCGATTGGTTTAAATAACGTCGATGTAATTCGTACGTTCATGCGTATCGAAGATTGTATGAATATTTTAGGTGTGAAAATAATCTGTTCTCGATGGATATCGTATAAATTGGCACAAGCATTTGCCAATTGGTATAAGGAAATCAACAAATTCGACAGAGGAACTTCAAAATCCGTATTCAGCACCGTAACAGGCGACGAAAGTTAAATATATTTGTACATGCTGCATCCTTTATCATGCTAGCTTTCACATGTCAAATATTATTATTTTAGGATAATTTGAAGGAGGAAAACATCAAATCGTCTTATTACTTGTCGCTGCTATCGATTAGCGACTTCTTTTGTTCCCGGGTATTACAAGAATTGCGTAAATTGTCATTTTTATTACATCAAAGAGCTGCCGAAGCCTTCAAAAACTACATTAAGACTGGAAAACATGTTTCGAGAATTGATTCAAACGTGTGAAAATGTATATACATGTTTCATTGTTATTGTTATTAAATTATATATTATATACAACAATGAAACATGTATATACAATAATACAATATGATAATAATATAAAAATCTAATAAATGTAAAATAATAAAATAAAAAAGAATAAACAAATTTAATAACAATATAATAATAACAATGTGTTATATATTATTGTAATTAAAAATCTAAAAATATATCCCTCGTACCAGTTAATAAAAGAAATGATTAAAAAATTATATTAGTTTCCCCTAAATTTAATTTGATAGACTGATAACTTTAGTCGCACTCTTTGGATTTTCTCTTTCAATTTTTGGAATAATCACCTACAATATTTGTAATACTTGCAATATATTATTTGGAGATATATGTATACATTCGTTTTTAGCCTACTGTGCAATCATATACTTGTTAATCAAGTTGTCGAGTCCTACAGACATCACTCGATAAATTCATGAATAATAAAAATACCTAAAAATAACATTTATATAGCAGTGCACAATAATTTAGTCCATTCGCGCAGTTGTTGTACGGTAGTGGCATATAAGTGGCAAGTCTACGCACTCTGCGCCGTTTCTACATATTTATAATATTCAACTTAACATTATCATTTACTCTCTTAATTTCTTAAATTCATATTTTCTTCACAGTGATTGCAAGTTTTTGAAAATCGATTCACATTCACTATGATTACAGGGATTTTCTAGTAATAAAAAGTGTGCTTTCCCCATCTCAACATATTTGGTGATTGCGATAATTATTAGCGGATTGTTTTAGGTTTATTCTTCACTTTCCTTAATAACAGAAACTTATACGACAAATTGTTAACGAGATAATCGCCACCCCTATAAGTTCGCCCATGTATTTATTTAGTACATATGTAGTTTAATACGTCCAACTAGATACATTACATTAAATTCACATTACTTAGCGTTGAAATAGAAAATACGGATTCTTAGCAACAAGCTGTTTTGGAAGGCCAAATATCGTCGTACCCCATCTCTTCTAAATTTCAAATTGGCAATATATATTGATTGGAAATGTTAATATAGATATTTACGAACGATAGAACGCCTTCTTGCATATCGAAACTTTCTCAAATTTGTCTTCATTTATCCGCGAAAGGAACAATACGACTATCTAACAAAGCGTTTCTCGTTTCTTATTTGTCTTCAGTGTTCTGTTTTGGTGCACACAGTAGACAATCCGAAATGGTCTATAAAATTCAACGGAATAGCGTTTGGTCTCGCTCCACCTGCATTTCCGGCCGTTCGACAACCGGAATAGTACGCGTATAACGAACAGTAACGTTGTACAACGCAAGAACAAAAACAACAATCATTGTAATATTTCCTTTTGCTTTACTATCTCTCTCCTCGCAACGCTAGGTTATTGTACTCGTCAATTTGTTTACAGAGAGTAATGTCAAGGTTATTTTGTTGTTGAAGAGACGGGCTATATGCCCCAGGTGTCGTCCATTGTTTCAGGGAATTTAGCGCTTCGTATTTAAGTGAGTGTGCACACTATTAAAACTGTATATACATACATCTGTGGCGAGGAATTAGAAAGTATGATAAAATAATGTACGCATGTAGCACCCGTGTTTTCTAATATTTAATTTTCGAAATAGTAAAATGATCCAGTACCTCAACGGTAAATGTCTTCAAGTTACTTAAAAGATTTCTGTTAGACTTGAAAGATATTAACGTTGCGGTCATCAGCGAATATTATTTGTTGCATACAATTGATAGTATACTGAGTGCTCCAATTGAAATGATTAAATTAATATCCGTTGAAAAGAATCATCATGAATGCAGCCGAAATGTCGTTAGTTTTAAAGTACACTTATGGTTTATCAAACTATATAGTTACGTCCATTCTTGAATAAAAATTATTTTCAATAAATGGTTTTTAGAATTAAATCAGTAGGTTGTGCAACCTTATTAACGTATTTCAATGTTTCGTAGTACAGTTCAAGGTGCTTAAATGAAAGGCTTGAACGACATTGGTAATACAAGGTATACGTTCTATAATTTTTAGATAGAGACTCTATTATTAACGATATTAAAGAAAATTACGTCCATAATAAGTCATTAATCTTTGAAAATAAAGAAGCTATTATTTTAGAATTCTTGTAGGGATATTACGGATAAGGATCTATTTGTGAAAAATATTTTTCATTTCTTAGTATTCTGAATGAAATCGTACCACCACCTTAAAAAAATTATTACCTTTTATTCAGTACTATATGTCCAAGCTACATTTTTCTATTATAAATATCAACAATGTTTACATAGAATATAGCGAAAAATTTTTCAGAGAAAATTTAGATCGCATTATTTATCGTTTTAATCAAGAGCGCCAAACAATTTCAATTATTTTTAGGAAATTTCAAACAATATCTTTTATCATTACCTTTGATGTTAGATCCAACGGGCGGTAATAGTCGCATACAGCCCGTATATTATCAAGAATGTTATTTTTGAATAGTAAACTGTATATACCTTACAATCCAAGTATAAGAATATATCGCAGTCGTGCTATGTAGAGACAAAAACAAATTTATGCTATCGATCTCGGCGCATAAAGCTATTAATTTAGGTATGTAGCATAGATTACTTGTTGGCAGGAAAGAACCAAATACATTAACTATCGTGTTTTTTATTGGCATACCGTGAACTCTTTCTTTTTCAAAGGTAAGGTCTGGTCAATATTTCAATGATCTTTTTATTACTTAAAAATTATGAAATTTTATTGAAAACTATATCGGGTGCTGTAATAAGTTTAAATTAAAACAACTGAAGGGTTTTAATTAAACTGCGAATCGTTTCAGCAGTTTTAGCAAACGTATTCCGGGTTTGAACAGTGTCATATCGTTGGTTAAAATAAAAACTCGACGTTTCGCCCACAATCGTTTGGAACTTCTTCAGGAGGGTGATAGGTAACAATTAGCACAGTAACTCAACGTGTAACCCACGCCAGAGGCGAAACTACATTATTGAATACAAACATTATTGAATTCTTATTTTCTTTACCTAAAATGAATCTATATAGTACAGGTTTCATATACTAAATTTTGCGGGGAAAAAATGTATACTTGTCTCTATTTAGGCGTCCATGTATCAAAACTCCGATATATGATGGTTCTTTAGTATTCAACACTAAACTTTACCAAGTTCAAACAACGCAAACTTAGTTTTCTCTTTTTAATAGCACCAAATACTTTCAGCTCCTTTTCAACTCCTACGGCGATAGTGGTGAAACGGATAAATAACTTCTCTTTTCTTTAATTTCATCACATTCTAAAACATTTGATTTAGTATAGAAACTTCCTATCTCAATCTTCAGGATATTTTTAATTGTAATGTAATTTCGTTGTTCGTCGTATAATCCATTTGTTTGTCAGTAAAATTCAATATCAAATGTTATAGAATGACGTAGAATTAGTGCTTCAATTGCGTCTCTGCATCGTTTACATTACGCTATTGCTAAAAATAAGAGTATCCGTTTGAGTTCCGTCATCATCCGTAGGTAAAAAATTATCAAAGTTAGTTATATTCAAAACAATCAATTTTGAGAAACATTGCATATTTATCCTGAAGTTCATTCTTGTTAATATGCCTTTCATTAGACTCAGCATCAATAAGATGCTGTCTAGGTAAATATTCTCATTCAAATGTATGTAAATTTAAAAAAGCAGAACACTAAAACAACAAAATAAAGGAATAAGTTTGGGATCTTAAAATCGGAAATATTAGGAATAAATACATCTCGTAGTTTAAGATAAAGAATATGCAATTACTCCTACATAATGTACAACAATGTCCATCTTATACGTCAGAAACTCGCAAACTTCTCACTCGCGCCTTTATATGTGCGAGTGAGAATCGTACATATTGAACCTTAATTTAGGGGCACACATATTTTCTAAATATTACTATCAGATTCGATATCAGTACCTCCAGCCATGGCGACCTGTTTATTTGAGCTGCAACTTAGCTGGTATTAAAAATGTGCCGTTTGAGAAACGGGTATCGCGTACGTCTCTACATTTTCTTAATAGAATTGATTGGTCGTTAGGACAGTGCGAGGACATTTTCCTTTCAATCTCATATTTCAAGTTCTTCTGTTGACCGTAAGTCAGCTCCAATCCTCTTAATTGCATATTCGCTGTTGTAAGTATTTATGTTCTCCAAAATCTACACTGCATTAAATTTTTATCTTTAAAATAAGGGAGACGATGGTAACGAGTACGGCGCGTAGAACATACAAACTACTTGAACAACAAAAAGACTTTGTGGATGTCAATTTTAAAAGACTAAATAATTTATTCATTACTTTAAAGTTATTTGTTTTATAAGCTAATTAAATTCCTTAAATGTGTAAGAAACCTTATTCTTCAACTCCACATTAAACTTGAGCCAATTAGAGCATGAAACCAATACCAAGATAAATGCTTATATATATTTTTTCTTTCAGAACTGATAAAAATCCTTGGAACAAAGAAATTATTTAAATCTTATCAATTGTCTTATATTATAAGAGCTGCAACTCGTTTACTCCACGGCTACTTCATAATTATTGCCTAATAAGTTCAAAGAAACTAACGGCAAATATATGCGAAAATAATGATTAACTGAGAAAAAAAAACTATAAACGTTGGTTATTTTGTTGCCTACCGTTCTTACAGCAATTACGAATTCGTTTGTCACGCAAGCTATATTAACCGCCATTGGTAGATGCACTGTTTTATTCTGTCATCAGCGAAGAAGTAGACGTCCTTCCTTCCTCGCTTACCGGTCTTTGTACCGCAGGAATTCCGTAAATTTCACCGGTAGACGAGTAAAATAAGTCATTCAACGAATAGTTCGTTCACATCAAGCCGAGCAAAGCGTATCCGAATTGAAACGAGGAAGTGTTCTTGTACAAATTACAAGAATTCCAAAGTAATTATTATTTCGTGTATATTAGAAACCGTAATGGAAAGAGGAGCCTGCGAATGGTCTAATACGAGTATCGAGCGTTCACTTATCCCTAGTACTTAATATAGAAATATGATGTAGGGAGTACACGACGAATTTTCCACCCTCCCAATTTTGCCTTTTTTTACATTAAATGTTTTCGTTGTCTACCTGGTTTCTTAATTGAGTTCTTTTGTATAACGGGTGTTACATCAGCTAGTTTCATATTTCTAAGTCATAACCAATTAGATTTACGAGACTGTTCTTGATTTACAGTACGTTTATTGACATTGAAACCTGAAAAATTGTTTTTTTTTTCTTGGAAATATCATTTAATATAAAAAAGCCTGTCATTGTTACCTTATATATTCACCAACTCCGTTAGAAACCCAAGATAGGTCTGTTCTGTCCGAATTGAGAGTGACACTAGAAGATATAAGAAAATTATTTTTCTTATATCTTTTTTATATAAAAGGCAATATAAAAAAAGAAATTTTTTTTAATCGAAAAATGAACCATGTCAAACGAAATTTTGTTTTTTCGTGTTTGGATCAGATTTGCTGAACATCTTGTAAAATATTTTGTGATTAAAAAATAATTGCAATTCAAACAAATTTGCGTGCCATATGCAAAAGAAGGAATATTGATCTTCATGTTAAAATTGACATCCATCACAATTTTCAGAAAAAAATTATTTTCCAAAGTTGGAGTACCATATACACCCAATGCCATGACTAGCATAGATCTTTTTTTTATATATTATACAAAGAATGCACAATATAGGAACTTTAAATAAAAACAATAAAAATGAATCTAAATAATAAATAAAATTAAAAAAAATATTTGAGTTACATTCAAAGACAAGCGCATTAAGCCTTCATCGTGAATGTCTCTGTGCATGTTAGCATTGAAATTCTCATTTGTGGAGCTGATTCCATGATATCACGAACGAACAGTTATGTCATTACAATTACCATTGGTTACAAGACAACTTAAACATCAGAATTGAATATCATTTGAATTTATTTATTTTAGCGCGTTGTAAATTTATAAATGTATCAGCGAGATGCTACATCTTCCTATCCTAACGATTAATATAATTAGCAAAGATACAAATGCGTAGACGTCTAGGTGCCTGTTGGGCGTCGTTTGCGATCGCAACGCATAAATCTTTCACTTTTTCGAATTCCAACTTCGCCGTTGCCATAATCGTTGTTCGCTATCTATTCTGTGTATCGTCTGAAGTGTCTATACTTCATTTATTATAATTAGGGGCCCTCGAAGCGCGATTCCATACACATACAACGCAGCGTGTGAATTAATGATAAGGAAGGCGGGTTAGAAAGCGAAAATAACGCTCTCCAGATAAAATTACGTGAAGTATGTCGTGAATACACGGGCTTGATAAGTTGCCTCGAAACAACTTTCCTCGATCTGGATTAATTCTCGTGCTGCGATAGGAAAATATACGAAGAAAAAAATCTATAACAACTACTTATATAATTATCGATGGGTTCAATAACTGAAGAGCATTAATTTTTGCTCTCCAGTCTGCAGATTACTGCATTCAGCATGCAATACTGTTACATAGTGTTTGATCAAATTTTCTGCAGATCCAACTTTCTAATTGGAACGGCTATTCTTTTCATCATATAATCACGTAGTAATAAAGGATTATAATTATTATAAACAAGGGAGGAACGTTGGTCGACTATCCATATTATAATAATAGAAGTAATAATAAATTCAATTTACGATTACTCCGCTACTGATTCTAACAGAATAAAAGCAGAAATAAGACCGCAGTCTTAGACCTTTGTGCGAGATAGGAAATGTTGCATTAGGAATTTAAGCCATTCCAAATCTATTAACTGTTTTCTGCTTTTAAAAGGGAATTCAAAAAAGCATCCATAAACATTTGTTTTGGTATTAAGTTTAACTTGATAAAAATAATGTCACTAGAAAGAAATGAATGAATTGCTTTGTTCTTTATAATTAACATGTACCATAGTAACACCCAACTTTTTCCAATATTTTCGCTTCATAACCAAACGTTTGAGTGGAAGCTTCTACAGCGTTCGTCACCAAAATCTACCAGATTCGAAAAGAGAAGCCCAGATGACAATCGAAAATGTATGGTCTGCAATGTGTCCGCGTAAAATGAGATTAAAAAATTTGAGGGAAGCCAACCAAAGGAAAGGAAACATTAAAACAAAAGGCGGTTTAAGGCATCCATTATATCTTCCAGCACAGGGGCACTAGTAATATAGCTACGTGACATGCAATTTTATACAACTTGTATAAACTTATTGAGAGTAGTGGCGTACATAAATCAAGTCCCAACATCCATAACTTAAATATCTACGATTAGTCTCCCATTTTACCAAACAATTGGATATGCGAATACATTCCAGCCGATAATAGATGGCATACTGGAAAGCATTCGAAATACATAGGCTATGCAATCTTGAGGGCCAATCACTTTTTAAGAAGCACTACATCCTTTTTCCGTATCCGCCATTTAGCGATGAGAATAAATAATATTAAAGGTAAAACGGTATTGCATCCAAGTAGTTTCTGATATTAGTACTGCTTGGTTACCTATAAAGTATATTGATATTAATTGATATTAACCAATTAAAATTTTGAGCTCAAGATGCATCTTGCATCAGTTACATCCGAATGCTCTCCTGATATAGTTTGATTGCCATACTAATATTAAACATACTAATATTAACAATCCCAGATTACCGGTCGAAAATTTCGATCTTAAGTAAAAAAAAGAAGATCCTGACCGAGGATGTTGGTAGCCGCAAACATATTGAAGTTAAGATTTGATCCCTCTGTAAATACTTATTACGCTGATTTTGAAAGAAAGAAAGATTTATAGTACTAATGCACCTTTTAAATGAAGAAGGACAAAGGAAACAATATTTTATTAAAAGTTCATGCATGCATAACCATAAGTTATGTAAAAATAAATATATCGGCATAATTTAAAAATTAAGACAAACAGTCTAAAAGAAGATAACAAACAACGTAATAGAAATACACTGAGAAGAAACTTAATGACCTTTTTGTTGACCTCTGTATTTTTTACTAGCAATAGTTAATCTACCTATTCAAAGCGAGCACTCGAAATTCATTTCTTCTACTCCGCAATCATTTGTAAAAGCTGTTTCTTCGTATACTAAGTGTTACAATCCTGATATATATTAACACTTTTTTATGTAATTCTTTTCGTAAGTGGGTAATTGCGCTTCAAATTTTAAATCAAGAGTTAAGAGTAGCAATGCCATTATGTTTTGTTTACTCTTGTTATGGTAACCAAATACCAGAAAACACATGGTTTCAAAATTCAAACGCACTACTCGCGTTTCATTGAAAATATCTGGTTTACCTTCGATGTTATACATGTACATCGATACAAAGTCGTTAATAATAATGATAAATATGATGGACATAGAAAATATATAATGCGGTGTTTAACACAATAATTTTTCTTATGTTTGAATTTGGCAAATTTGTCAATATTGAATATTCGGTATATGTCGAAGGTGTTCTAATAGTGCTTGAATAAAGCCAAGTATTTGTACAAATTTATGCTAAAATATTTTCGCAAATCTTTTGACCGAAATAAATGCATCTAAATTAGGCGTTTGAGACATAGACATACATACGCAATCGCATATCGGTTTATTATTATTAGATAGAGAAACCAAATACATAGTAATCTACGGTGTGTTTCATTTAAAATAATAAAGTAAGTGTCTGGTTTGCTACTTACCGAGCATTCACAATCAAATCTGACTTCTTTAGAAAGAGGTAATACATACGCACAATTAGCCATGCTTATTTCAAATTCGCGACTTGACCTCTTCCTGTAATTTTCCTGAGAAAAATAAATAACCTTTCTCGTTTAACAGAGAGAAAGCCCTATTAATTGTATATAGCTAATATCAATACCAAAATAATTACGTTTGTAATGATCAAAAAATGTGAAAGTCGCAGGTGACTTACACTTACACTGTACGAATGTATCCCTTATTATTGTAAAACTATCTCTTCTTGCATTGCAAAGAGTATACCTTACTCGCTATTACAGCTGAGCAATACATTTCCATTTACATAAATACGTACAATCAGGAACATTATAGACTTCACTACTGTCATCAAATAACTGTGCCTTACGTTCCAGGAATAAGTTTTGCTTAAAAAATTTCGTCCAAAAAGAAACATATCTTTGTTCGACATAACTACTACACAATAAAAACCCTGAAGCTTAGTAACTTTGTAACGTTAAAACAAAGGAATTTCGATTGGTATTCACGTACTTTCTATACTTAAAAATTCTGTTTGTTGTTGCTGCCGTCAAAGTTTGATCTATTACAAAGTTGAATACGAACAATTGAAATTTAGACATTCAGATCTTGCTACACATTCGTGTAGAAAAACGGTATATATTACATAATTTTTTCTTACACGGACATTGTTTTAGAAAATACGGTATGCATTTCAAACATATATCAGGTTATACGCATGCCGTTTTGTTTGGCCGTTTAAATTGAGAAATAAATCAAACGGGGAAATTACATAGGTACCTAAATCGTAAGTAGAATGGAAGGATACGTGAGTAATAGAAAAGTAAGTGTTTACTTATTCAACAAATTTTAACTTGTGACACATGCGTATTCATCGGCATAAAATACAGTCATGATACGCTTCCTGCAGTGTCTTCTGTGTAACTAGTGAAGGTAATTGGTAAACACTTGTATGTACATATGTATGTAGCAGTAAAGTTTGTAATGATAACATTCAAACACTCTGTACACGTTACTGTATCTTCAATCGGGTCTTTCAAAACGGACACACCAAATCATCAACTAATAGTAGAGGTAAAGAAGTAAACAGTTTTCTTGTTGTCACAACTGAGCGGTCCGTAAACATAAAAGATTATTGATTATTTAAATGAAAAACAAGCAGCGATAGAAATCGGATTAGTATTTACACTTCAGTTCATCGAATCATCATACAGTGATGGATGAAAGTCCAGAAATACCAGAAAATCTCCTATTGTACTGCTGCCGAATACTTATGGCCAAGTAATTGTGAGAATTAGAATGGAAATTAATTGGATTTTAATCTGGCTTCCAGTTTGGCTCACTTTAACTTTGAAATCTTAAATGCATTTTTTTAATATTCCCATTTAACATAACTGTAGAAAGAAATAAAAGAAGCGATTTTATATAGAAGAGCGTTACAGCACAATGTGTGAATAAATCAATAATATTCACGTATTAGATATTAAAATCGGTGACCACAGTGTCATCTGTGATGAAATCCCGCAATGACGTTTAAAATAGTACCTTTCACGATTCTAATCATCAAATGATCTAAAGTATTGAGTGACTCGGAATGATTGATTATAAAAGGCCCCACAAGAAATAATCCAACGGACTAAAATTTGAAGATCGGTAAGCCATCTAATGATCCTCTTCATCCAATCTATTTTTGAAATAATAGTAGTCTTATTAAAGACTAATAATTTAAACTTAATAAGGTCCAACAATCCCGCTTCTATAAACATCAGCTCGGACATTTAATTTCTGGTGGTTTGGTTTCGTGTACTCAGTGTGGATTATTTTAAGACCAATAATTATGCGGGTACACCGCGCTATTTAAACAAAATGTTGCATTATCGAAAAAGAAAAACAAGATTTATTCGAAAAATATGTTTGAAAATCATCGAAACATCAAAAGGTTCTATTGAAGTCGTCATCGCAAAATTCGTCCACAGGACGAGATTAGTGCTGTAAACATCGACTGGTGTACAATGATTGATGTACTTGCGTTAGCTACTTGTTCTAAATAACATTTTGGAGCTTACTGGAGTACTGTTATACTAAGCACAGCACGCTTCCGTGTGCAAAAATGGCTGATGAAATTGTGTAACTAGGTAATGTAGAGTGCAAAGACTGCATAACACTTTCAACAGTTCTCTCGCCCCGTACCGCTAACATGGCCTGGAGTGCGTAGTAAAGCTTTAATCATGTTCTAATATGTTAATGTTTAACTGTTCAGAATTTTTTACACAGTTCTACAGTCTTCTGCGTAAAAGCAACTTTATATTTGACGAATAAAAAGCATTATAACAAAAGTTGAAGGTACGAGGTACGAGGTCCCCCATTATATATTTATGCTACGACAAAACTTTATATCTGTTATAGCTTCCGAAATATTTGTAAAAGATTGAAAATCGTAGACATTTTTGGAGAGAGCTTCACTCCTAAATCCTCCTAAAAATGTAGCTGTTAGAAAATGTGCTGTTCTTGTAGTAAGCTACTCTTTAGATCTCTGAAGTTTCATGGAAATCTGAATTTTCGAATAGCTGGTGCTATCTTGTCAGTTGTAGAACTGAGATTATATACGGGACCCAGGGTATATAATCTCATTGAAGAAAAATTACATTTTTAGTGAAAATATATCACACCTGTTAACTTAACGCAATACTATACGCATCTTATTAGTAGAGATGAAAAAAGGCAGATGGAATTATTCCTTTTTTGCAGCGACTAGATAGACTCGTGTCTATTCGCCTCATGAGAATGAATTTGTGTTGGCCACTGGTGTCCCCGAGAGACGACAAAACACTAGTCTATCTAGTCTCTGCAAAAAAGTAATAATTTCATCCCCCTTTGTCCTCTCTACTCATTAGCAACTAAGATCCTTATAAGGGCGTGCGAATTAGGTCCTTTTGTGCCTAATCGATGTGTACTTCCACAGAAATAATTGTTTGTGTTAATGTCGACTATTTCAAGAGAACTCTACTAACACTGGTCCAAAATGACCAATAACAAAAAAGGCACGAAATGATTGCAGACTCAAGATTTCCCAATAATCGCTTACATCACCGTGGGCGCAAATATACATCGTAATTGATAATGGTGCTGGCTATTTACGGATGTAACACCACTCTCATGGTAAGGACGCCCCTAGCTAATGCAGACGTTCCACGCTGATATAGACCCATTCGAATCAACACTTTTGTCTAAGGATATGTCTGCAATTTCAACCTATATTGTTTATTAAATCCCTACCTGTAATCTGGTTGAGTTGCATGAAAAACAAGAGCTAAAGAGAACAAAATTCATACAAAAACTGTTCCTGGAAGTGGCTCTCATCACCAAAGAAAAAATTTGGACTTAATTTCAAAATAGGCATCGTAACATTTCCCAAAATACAACTTAATAGAAAAAACTACAATACCATTAGTTTCACGTTTCAAATTTGTGGCTTGACATGACATTCTTACTTTCCACTCCATATTCGGCGAGCATCATTCCAACAAATTACGGTTAGCAAAGTAACAGTTTTAATAATGCAAAGTAGTTCTTAAAGCCTTTATGGAACATTAAATTTCAAAAGTGCTTTTTCCGCTATTAATATAGAGATCATACATAGAAATTGGAAACATTCCGTGCCTTTTTTAATGGTAATACTTTATTTATTCACATTTGATAAAACTTCGTCTTAACATTAGATAGGTACATATATGCATATACACATGGATGTATACCAATTTCCCATATCTTATCCGGTCTCAAACAGATTATATTACAATATCTGCACGTGCATAACACATGTACGTAGATATCCACTATACATCCGTGCATATGTTGCAGGTCGCAGATCATACGCTAATAAGCTTGGTTAACATGCAAAATAAATAACCTTAACACGCTGCCAAATACGATTTAGCTGATATCCTTCCATAAATATTTATTTTAAGACTAGAACTCATTAAAACGCCACAAATTATTCTCGGATGAAATGAACTTCCGCATTGGATTCCTAATTGATTTTACATTCACATCAACTGTGCATTAATAACCTAAGTGCGTTGGGTTCGCTTTATAGTTTTGATCGTCGTTTATATTAAAATTTATCGCTTTCGCGTTAAAAAAAAATTGAAAACGAAGCAATAAGGTGGGCGTTACTTACCGCGATTTGAAAATAATCGATTGACGATATTACCTGCGTTTATCAAACAGTAAGATTTCGGAGCGTCTGCATTTGCTTGGGCGATGACTCCCTCTTTTGACGTGAACCGCTGTTCGTTGAGACATTTTTTGAAATTTGGAAATAAAAGGAAATCACTGTGGGCTAAACCCGGTAAATGTGTACATGTTGTACACATTTGAACCTTAATTCCATAATTTTGGGCATTTACTCAAATGTGCACCCGTGCCAAAGGCCAAATTTTCAGGAAGTATAATGTGACCTTCGCTAGAGACTACGAGCTGAGCTATAAAATCGGAAGAAACATCGTTTTGGACATATCTCAATGTTTGGTGGTTATTTTTCAATTATATTTTTAATTATTGATATTCCAAAAATATACAACTTTCGCAGACAGCTGCATATTGTCATCTTTGCTAGTAATCTATCGCTAATGTCCAAATGAATAACAATGAAAGGCTAAGCTCGCATAGCCTCAGATTGTTGTCGGAAATCCGTGCCCAGATACAGACTGCAAAATCGGTTGATTTCTTATCGCTCCTGTGTGCTTGCCAATTAAAGAGCGTAGTCGCTACTGCTTAATTAATGGATAGGTCTTAAACCTTTTGGAATTAGCTAGAGGTGTCTCTACTTCGTAAAAATTGCGCGAAATTATTGTATCATAGTATTTGCACGGAAAATCATTAAAGAAAATCGATAATGAATTAAAGTGAAACATAGCAAATTCTTCAATGGAAAATATTAAGAGCATAACATAATACACAAGTTGTAGCCATCAAAGTTAAATCGAGAAGTACTAGCAGATTTATAATTAACAAAGGAAAGTCAAAGAAACTTTGTGAAGGAAGTTACAGCGCTTTTCCCATTCCAATAAGGGGCGCCGAAAATAAATAAGGATTAATGAAATTTTCCGAAAGCGACAGTTAAAGACTCATTAAAATGAGATAAATATAGGTGATACAAGCCTAAAGAATCACGAAATATTCCCAGATGATCATTTTTAACGTTCCCAATTTTGTGACACTACAAGGGTAAAATATGATGAGAATTTTATGCAATACATCCTATTTACAGACTAATCAATATTTTCTTTCCATAGCACCCATAATCCTCGTGTCGTTCGTTACTGGTCTCAGGAAAATAAATATTTGAGCAGGAATGTCACAATTCTCCTTGAACAGAACATTAACCACGCAGTTATATTTCGAATTGCTGCAACGCTATGTTATTCCTGCAGTACGCAATGTTGCTTAAAATTTCAGCAAGACGGCTGTCCGACGGCAGTCCAAGAATTGAGTGAGATATAGCTTGGGGAATACTACCGCTAAACGGCAAGCATGTGTTTCTTTGCATCAAAGAACGCTAAGATATCCCTAATTTGTCGTTTCGAATGTTGTGGTGTTAACTGTAAGGCAAACAGCGGTGCAAGATCGAGTAAAAGCACTCTCCGAATCACGCTGATGATGTTGAGTAAGCAGAAATATGCGCTTGGGTGGTGTATTTTCTATTTTCTTGCATTGCGCTAGCCTCAAATGATTCTATCAATACCCAGAGGAAGTTATTTTCGCATTACTTTTTTGGTTATTGTCTTTGTTTGCTCACGGATAGAATTTCATGTTTCATTTTAGGTTGCTCTTTATTAACTTATTTAGAATTTGTTGTTAAAAATTAATTCCATTGGGGATGGCTACGCTTATTACTTTTTGGAATTTCAACTTTTCACTTCTGTAACAATTAGGCTCATTTTGCAAAAACCTCTGTCAAGTTCCATATGTCATGTGTCAACTTTCAATTTTCTTTAACGGGCAATGTATACCTACTCACCTTTACGCCACGATTGATTATTCCAATACAACATCTAGCAGTTGCGTATTTATGTGTACTACAGAAAATACGCTAAAGACAGACTGCGACCAGATCAGCATGTATCTATGCATAAATCTGAACTCGAATTTTACAATGTATTTAAAAATACTATATTTGTACGTAAGTATTTAGTCCAAAGAAAAACCTCTCTTAATTGTTGTTCAGAAACGACACGTTTGTGAAGGCAACAATCGAAGGCAAAAGAGAGATCTTTGGTAAGCGTAAGTCTCAAAGAACGGAAAGATTTCTGAAAGGGCGAGTCATACGAAGTTCTCTATTTGCCGGTAGTTTGGATTATATGAAATTAATTGTGGGTAAAGCGAAATCTGCAAAGTATCGAGAAATTTTGCAGAATTGTTGGTTCACCCAACAGAACATGATAGGTTTGTTTTGCAACAATCGCTAAAAGACAACTGCTGATGTAAAACCTAAATTAAAACAAATCTACGACACCGAATCTTGCAACTAACTCGTAAAAAAATTATTAGGGGAGTTATTAGTTGTGTTAATTTAGTTTGACACTCAAATTTTTTGCTATTGGAACCTATTTAACTTTTCCCTTTTCTAATGTAATGACTTATTGAATTTATTGTAGTTTTATTTTCTTCCGGATCCTTACACGTAAGAATTTCAGGACATAAGTATGTAGATAATTATTCAAATAATCGTAAATAAAATAACGTGTATTTATATTATTAGGGCTGACATGGGTAACTATAGAGGCACAAAGTGGTACAAATTTTGTAATTGCTGAATTTCCAAAGATGCTGAATAATTTTCAAACTTGATAATAAAGTCTTTTGCATTTTTAATACTACAATTCAGGAACCATAATCGGTAACTAACTATTTCTCCGGTAACATTGACGATGGTTTAATTGCGGTTAAACGCTCCTCACGTAGATGACCTAAGTCATGTATTTACATCAACGCGTATTCAACATCATTGTGGATACCGAATAACACTTAGTATCTGCGAACGTGTGTAGAGGCCTTAAATGCACGTTATTGAATGCGCGTTAGTGCATGTACGTACATGAATTAACTCATCTACGTGTGTGTGTAGAAGTCTTAACAAACCATGCCTGCGGTGACTTAATACAGTGTTGTTGTGTATTTGAAAATAATATGAGAGGAGAAGGTCTTTCTTTTTGTTCATAACAAAAGCTGTACGGATCCCCATTCTTAAAAACCTCCATCTGGTGCATGTGTTTTGCTGCCCAAATTTGCATTCTGTAAGACGTAAATTAGGGCATTGGTAATCATATCACCAATTACAGGCTGAGATCACGTGAATTATAAGCTGAGATCACGTCCATCTAAGGGCTGGCGTCAAAGTTATCCTTTTTCTGATTTATTTTCGATTCTTCATTGGCCTCTATAGCCACAAAGTTCTCCTCCTTCTTGGTCCAAGACTTTGTTAGATAAATCTAAAATTCCGAAATCCTGGCGAAAATTGAAACAAAAGTGGCTCCTTTTTTTCAAATGTTTTGAGAAAATCTAATATAAATTCGACATATGTACACACTAGCCTGAGGGTGTTTCTCTAACACGAACAGATTTTCGAACAAATTTTCATTCCAATTTTTCCATTCATATCTATTATCTAGTAAACAACAATTACTAAATATTGATAACAATGCAATATGTATGTCAATCGGAATACATTTTACATGGATTTCATAGCGACCACTGCGTAGCTTCTTAGCGGTCCAACTATAAATGGTAGGTATAGTGAAAAATTTGCTAAAACTACGTACTATATCTTCGCGTTCCATGGATTTATGCAGTTGCCAATCAGAGGCGTATATGTTTGTGTTGCTGAGAGGTCCTTGACACGGTAGCTAATATCTTAAACAGAGTTTGATTTTTCATTTGTTCTGCCACCAGCGATTGCCTTTTTCGAGACTGGAATCGTCGACCATGCAGTCAACTCTTGATTCTAGGGAGCCCAAAATATCGTTAGAACTTAAGTTAGAGCTAAAGAATGATCTAACAACTCGATTTAGATGCTCAAGTTTCGCATTATTGTGATAGTTGTCATTGTGGGTTGAACACAGCAATCGTCTCGGGTAAACAAACAATTATATACCAATCACCCTTCGGTCCTCTGAGAAAAAATTAATATGATCCGAAATTGAAATACAGTAAAACTTGCGACAATTTTCTTCAGCTCCAAAGAAATAGGTCCATGATTCATCGCTAATTATTCTTTGAGCTTCCGCAATTGAACCAGCTCCAAATTTCTACACCAATTAACGCTTGCCGCCGTTTGCTCTTTAATTAAAAGATGGAAATTAACTTTCCCAAAGCCGACTTGGCCGTGCAGATTTTTTGGATTGAAGTCTTTGAAATACTTAAGAATGTCTCTTAATCTCTCTTAATCTCGCGATATGTCGCACGTTGATCTTCAATGCATTCTGGAGATTTTAAGTTGAATAAATATTGAAATTAATTTTGACAGGCAACATTTCGCAGTTGAGGCCCTCTACGCGGCTGTCCTCATAAATGCCCTGAAGGACAAAAAATACAATGAAGAATTAGCGTTGTGTTGATTCATTTAGCCTTATTAGAAACATTTATTGGAATTGTTTAGCATTCAAATTGGTATTATTGCTAAAATAAAAAAGATAAATAAAGTATTCCACTGCATAGATGTATAGCGTACATTGCATCGAAGTGGGTATTAAAATATAAATTGATCGAACCGTTGTAGATATATTAATGGCTTATAATCAAACCTGCTATTACTAGGTGCCAACTAATGACAAGTCGACAAGAAAATAAGCTTGGGTTGAAGTGAGTATCTACCCTTAAAAATCGGATTTGTATCATCACAAAATGCATGAGCTTTAATTGAAATTTATTGCACCTTCTTACAATTAATTTCATTCAATGTTTGAGCAGTCATTTCCGGTTTCACCACTTTAGATGTTTACAGCAAATACTAAGAGATACATTACGTACATACGTTTGTATGTATGTAAGTTTACATAGGAACATGTAGGCGTATCGCTGAGTTTATGTATAGCTGAAATTTATGACACTTTCCCGTACATAAAATTACATATCTTATTAAAATTTAGATAGATAATTTACAAGATATACCTATACATGTTTGTACATGTGGCTGTATATGTGAACATTCTGTAAGCAAAATTGCCATTTACCATTATAACGTTAGAATATGTCGCCTCTAGCTTTCCAATTAAGTGAAAATTACACTACAGATTGTTCTGGATATCGTAAAAACAAAATGTATTTACTCTTAAATATCTCCGAACGATTAAGTTATCTCCTTATCCTATAATATCATACAAATCCAACTATTAAGTTTACTATATCGGAAGCATTAACTTCATTCGATATTAATTCGGAATAGAAGCAGTAGCACATATAATAATAGTTGACTATTGCATAGAATCGTTTAAATTATATTCTACGGTGAAGCTAATAATAACAGTTTATACAGTGACTTTCTAAAAGTCGGTTTAATAACCTGCAGCGTAATAGTTATTCTCCAGATAACATTTAATTTTTCGCCGAGATATGTAGAATTCGATCCCGGAATGAATAATTTACCTAAACGTAATATCGTAGCATGTTTAGTTTACAGCCGGTGTAAAGAGCATAATTTCCAATTTACGACGTTGTAATAAAACCAACTCTAGCGGATTTACCTAGCGCAAGTTTCGTTTTCTTTAAGCCAACTTTAAAATAGAGGAGAATGCAATGAAGTAAATGCAGTAGTATTTGTTTAAAAGATGCATTGATTGCTTATTTTTAAATGAATAAGTGTACGGTTGTGGTAATAACAATTGTAATTAGGTTTTTAGAATTTCACTTGCTTCTTTGTTCTTTCATTTCAATGAAATGATGTCTGTTAACGCAATGTCTTTTATAATTTTGCATGGTTTCGCTTTCAATTTGTACCAAATGGGAAAACGCTTTATTGCTTTATTTGGCAGCGAACAAAATAGGCAACATTGCAACGATATACGATGACCTGTCAATAAAGTAGCCTTACAGTAAATAGCTCAAATAGAAATGCTTCGTAACAGCTACTACTAATTTGCCATTACAGTTAAAACTAGCATCTAAGAATAGCAGTCCATATCTTTTTTTAAGGTCTGATACGTCAGCATAAATACGTACGCCGTATTTAATTATTATTTAGTTGCTATTGTATATTGCATGTTTAATAATGTATTTACCTAATAAAGAGATAAATGTTGTTAACAAATGAATATTTAACTAAAAATAAAATAAAAATTACTGTAGCTGTAATTGTTAACTTTAGCTGCTATTTTCCATTTGACCTAAGTACTGCCATTTGTGCCTAGCTGCTAAAAACTACCAGTTTCTATTTAGCAACTTACCTCTAGTAAATTAAATGAAATCTACTCAACCTTAGCAATATATCTTAAAGGTAAATGTATGATATGCAGAATGTCTCCCGCTGTTACAAAGAAATTTCTCAAAATATGCATGCAGATGATACTTCCACTAAATTCAAAATTTAAGCGAGCTGAAAGAAAATGTCCTAGCTAGTTGAATTGAGTTTTATAACCGAAAGTGTTATAAGCCATCGACAATGTATATTTCGGTGCTTTCATTACCATCATTGTTGCAGCCAATTTTCACAAAAACAGAATGAGCGACAATAAATAATGGGCAACCATAACACAAGTCTAATATTGAAGAAAATCTTACTGTAGCGTTGTATTTAAATGTTCTTCGCGAAGTACATCCACATCACACAAAGAGGCATCTTTTTGTCTATTTATAATCGGTTAATCTTTCGGTTTAACTTCCACCTTTTCATCACCATAATCGCCCATTCAACTTTTTAAATGTAACACCCTATTTTCATTTTCGTTTTCTGATTCTTTTCTAATAGTAAATTTCAAAAATTTGTGATGCTTAAAAAGTTTACACTTCACACTGGTTATCATAAAATAATACAGTCGAGCCTCAAGTGCGTTTCGAACATTGCGTGACGTAAACTCTGACTGAAAAAAGCAAGTCTACCAGAGCTAAATTCAATGACTTAGGTAGCCACTTTGTTATTGGGCCTCTTCTCTTCAAGCAGCGAGCGAAAACACTTGCCTTCAGAAACTACGTACCACAGCAGCGTAATCTGAAGGTACCCCATCTTGTTATAATGCCGGTAAAACTAAAAATAACCAAAAGGATTATTATTCTCTAGTTTGCTGGTTATTTCTGGATCATCTGCTTCTCTCAATAACTTTAAATAAACCCGCCATTTAAATGTTATGTTAACGGTCCAACAATATGATCGTGTAGAATACGATACTAGACGTTCAGCTCTTGTGGCGTTTGAGTACGAAACATGTGGCTAATTGTCGGCATAATTAATTTTGTCAACTAAACTATTTGCTGAAAACGTACATTTGTCAAGGCATTAATTCACAATAAATATTATTAACGACGCTAAAAGTTGTCTCCATATGTAATTCATGGAATAATTTATTCTTCTGATACAAAGTGACTTGAGAGGAACAGACCAAACTCTAACAGTGTCTTGTACCTGGAAAAATAATATAAAAAGATATATATGTTAATTACAAATAAACAAAATTTCATAAATTAAATATTTTCTAGTTTATCTGCAACATATTAGCCCGAAAACTAGTAGACCACTTACAAAACCGATAGTTAACAAATTTTATTACCCTGTAACTTGGAAACAAATGTGAATCAGATAAGAACGTAGCATTTCGTACATTATTTTAATTTATATAATACTACATACCTGGAATTTTGGATTGCCCCTCCCGACTCACGTTGTAATCATAGAATTTGTATTTTTGAAAACATTATCGCAGAAAGAAATACTACATGAAATATTCATTATATTGGCTGTTGGTCTTCTGTCGCTCCTTGTCCAAAAATTACCACTTCTACTGATTTGTTCTTTGTTATTAATTACTCATTCTTTATCCTATAACCAACGGTAAAATATCTAAGTTCTTGTGCAACTATAAAGAGTGATGGTATAAACTTACTAAGTTAACTCTGTCTTACATACTGCATATCACCGCAAAAAGTCGTTGCAAATTAACCGTCTTAATATCCACGATGGGGTTTGTATTTCAGACATTTTGTGCTGAGTCTGCTGACTGTGACTGATTAAGGCCAATTGTTTGGGGTCACCTACTTTTTAGTAAATTAAAACATGATATTCCTTCCTCATACATGATAAATGATTAAGTCCGTCAATATTTCAACCACGAAGAATCTCACGTCTTAATACTAACTACATAATTGATAGATTTGTTCTCAATAAAATTTTTATATTGCACTGGATTTATGCTGTAATAATACTTACGCGTGAAATTTTTCCCAAAAGCATTCGTTTCGTATATTTTTATTAATAATTTAAACAGACGTATATATATTGAAATATAAGAATAATTGTTGAAAGAACATGTACAGTACATACCTCTCCGTAACCGTATGTAACTCCTTATAAACCGCGAAGCGCAGCACGAAACTGCAAATACCGGTAGCAAGTCTATATTTAACTAGCCGTACTCATTAAAGTTTAATAAATAAACGGGCTGGTTAATATTAGAAAATTCATTCCATGATTCACGCATACCGATCTGGTAAGCTCTTCCACCTTTGTTCCTATCCAATAATAACAATCGATAAATTACTGGTTCCGGTTAATAACCGGCGAAGTATTTCGTAGCTCAACATCTGGGTAAGCTTTACTAATTTCCTGGGTTAAGTTGATTTTTCATTTTTCGGTCGATATTTCAATGGATCACATGCCAATACGAAAAGGGTTGCACACATGTGCATAACTGAGAAAGGACTAATAATTATAAATAATATAAATAAACTAATTATAAATAAGTATAAATAAACTAATAAAGAATCTGGATGGTTAAACCAAAAGGTCAGTTTTACTCAAAACTCGGCAATTTGTCCTAGATTGTAATAATATAATGATAAGTCGAATATTGAAATTATGTAAAAAAAACTGGTTTTAAATAATTAACAAATGAGACTATTTTTTTCCAGACGGCGAAACTGATTTTATATTGAAAAAGTAATTAAAACGTTTTGAAAATATGTAAATCTAAATGGTGATAAATTCTTGGATAGAAAAGTTATACGAGTCCTTAATAATGCCGTAATTCGAAGTTAATTTATTAATTTTTACTTAAATTATCTGAAGAACCGAAAACTCAATATCGTCATGGCAATAAGGAATAGAACCACTGATATTTCCCATCAACAATTTTTACGTTTCAACCTAAGAAAATTATTTACCATTCACCGACATTCTAACTTGTAGAATCAATGAAATGTTCAAACCGTCTATGCAATATAACTTCTTATCAATCAGAAATTTATTCTTCAAACAAAGAATAATATTCGTTTACCTCTCAAAATGAACTCCGTTTATAAGATTCCGTGTCGTAGCAGTTATACTAGTCAAACCTGTCAATCGTTAAAACATTGAATCAGCTACATAAATCGCAAAAGTGATTGTTGTAAGGGTAAGAGAGATTGTCCGCTGGCCAATCACTGTCTTGAAACTGGTCATCTTGTTGACTTCGTTAATGCTGCTGTTCCGTATGTTCAAGATAATCAGATTTCTGGAAATATTTGACATCAATATCACAACTAGTACAAGTAACTAAAAATTATTTTATTTTATTAAATTAGATTTGCAAATATTTGAAGTAGTATAACATTTTTAAGATCAAATCAGTTTTACCTCCTCAAATAGAATTTTTAAAATGTATTTATGTATTGTGCTTTAATTGTATAATTTTTTTTGTTCGTTAATGCATCATTCTGATTTCTAGAAATTACAAAACACTTACATAATTTTAGCATTTGAGGTATTTAATCTAGTTAAAACTCTCAACGGAGTTCTGAATATCCTAGTTTTGAATAAAACTGAGTTTCTCCAGATGCAGATTGCATACTCCTTCTGAACGAGTACGAATGGAATTGGTATTAGTATTTTTGAGCAATAGCACAAGCCTTTATACATTAACAAAATGTCTTTGTGAGATTCAGGGTGAATAACAGCAGTTTTCTTTGCAAGTGCCTTATCCTGAACGCTTTGGATATATTTCATTTTCTCTTTTATACTTTTTTTCCTTAAATTTACGTTTTTCTTCATATTTCACGTTACAATTTATTAGCCAATAAACCGCTTCATCTTTATATTTGCTGGATATATTTCCTCTTAGTTGATGTCAGGAATAGTTTACTGAAGTATTGTTGTTGACAACATTTACCTAGAATGTATTGTGTCGTCTCTAGATCTTCTAGGCGTAGATGACATACTTGATCCTTAGCTTTTCCTAGATTAAATAAGAGACATTTTAAGTCTGCATGACCTGTCAGAAATCCCACCAATAATTTAAAGTCCCTTTTACTGGACGATAACACTATTTTTGTTGCCTTAGCCTTTTATTTTTCTCCTGGAACATTTTCCCAATACGACGTCTTTCGAACGCCATCCCGTGCTTTAATTACTTGTTTGATGTGGCTCCCTTGTAGGCCACAGAAGGGGTTAGAACGGATGAAGGGCATATTGACTGTTTCCCTAGCCAACTTGTCTGCCTTTTCATTGCCTTCGATCCCTTGAGACTCATTGCAAAGTAACCTGGTTTTCATGGCTGAATTTCTTTAAATTGAATATATATTAGTGAATCATACCAGATTCATACGAGTAGACTTTGCTAGCCTTTAGAACTGCCTGACTGTCACTGACTAACTAGTTACGGTTGCGAATCGTATACCTCTCTGAAGGTTGTTTATGACGCAAGTTCAGAGCAGAAATCTTTGTTTGAAATATGTTGGTGTGCAGTCCTGGAGACATTTCAAGAAGTTAATTAGGCCCCTTAATGCCTATACCTGATCCAGCATCTTCTATTCTTGAGCCATCAGTGTACTGTGCCAGACTACCTGTTTTGGTTTTCAAATGATCACTTTGTAAGGCTGATTAAATTTCAGGGATTTCAGAGAATTCAGGGATTGTAAAATGCCCATAAGATCCCCAGGCTACGATCTCTTCATTATACTTAGCGTGGTGGGACTTAATATAGCCTGTTTCTGAATGTGGATGCGAAGCGACATTAGTCCTAGCAAGTCTTCTAGAGCTGATGCGGGGTATGTACGCATTACAGCTGTGATATTGAGGCAAGCAAGCTTCTGAATTTGTTGAGGCTGCTGTTGCACTCTTCTGAGTTGTTTTTAGCTACCAAACCAAAGAGACGTAAATGATCATGAGTCTAATTATTCTTGTGCATGCCTAGAAGGTCATTCCAGGCTTAATATCTTAGCCCGCGGCATACTGATGATGCAGCAATGACTTTTATTCTGTAAGTTGGACATGTGGAAGTTCCATGTTAGTTTTTATCGAACGTAACTCCCAAGCATTTAACTTCATCGCTGAAGCTAATCGTTTTATTTTCAATTTTTCCTTTTCCTAGTGAAAAGAACGAATGTAATCGTTTTCGGCTTTATGCGTAGGATATAATTTGGACATCATTTGTATGTATTGTCCAAAGTTCTTTGCATAAGTTGAAACGTAATATTCTCATATTTTCCACGGATCATGGCTATCAGGTCGTCAGCGTACCCTTTCGCAACATATTCGCTGGTTACACATGAGGTAACAGAACAGGTGCAAGTCTTCAGAGTCGATGTCAATAGGAAGGACAGTGTTACTAGAAGAGTTGCTTGGTCTGATTGACATCAAGCCGATCCCTCTAGGCCTCTGGCTCATTGAATTGCTTGACGTTGCTTAATGTCCTGTAAAGTATGTAATGCATGGTGGATCTGTTGTAACTTCAGTGCCGTAATATTTATTTTACTCTCGTTAACCGCAACCGTAAGAAATATTCGTTCTTAAATCAAGTATTTTTTTACAAATACACACATAGATATATCCACTATTTTCGAAAAGGAATAAAATGCTTATAATTGTGCCTAACTTTGTGTGCAACATTTTGATACATCCAACAATTTAAATAAAAGAAATCGATTTATAAGAAGAATATCATTATCAACGCTTGATTGGTGTATTTAAGTTATAATTAATTAATATCGATTTGACGCTTAACTCACCGGTTAGCTGATCTCATATCCATAGCGATGGTCACTCGCAACAACTTTAGTACAAAAATTGTACCTCATTTATAAAGAGTCCAAACGATGTGCCCGACCAGTAGCGTCGATGCGAGAGCAGAGTGGGGTAAACTCCGCTCTCGCATAAGTAGTAAAAATAAACGATGCATTTAGTTGCCGTTCTAACGTGTTAAAGTATACGTTGAAAATGTTGCGAGGTCGTAAAAATAATGCGTCAAATCGGTTGTCTGCTACCGTAGTAAATAAATTTATACATCGGTTTCCCGATTTAATATATGACGGTAAGGCAGTGAAATGTTTAGTTTGTGAAACAACTTTATTATCTTGGAAAGCGAGTCAGTGTCAAAGACATATAAATAGTGACAAACATAAATTGAAAAAGATTAGACGCAAATCATATAATGAATTTGTGGTTGATTTAACAATGATGCTAATTGCGATAGAATATAACAATACATAAAGTCCAACACCCAATGTTTCGCCAGTTTTGGAATAAATACAATCCTACGTGGAAATTACCATCTAAAAATACGCTACACAATTACGTACCATCAGTGCGTGAAAGAATTGTAAATTTTACGAAAAAAACGGTGAAAAATAAGTACCTTTGGTTGACAATGGACGAAACTATATATAGATATTAAAAAACAGTCCATCCTATCCATTGTCGTAAGGACGCTGACCCCACAAGGATCTTCTGACCCTTATTTACTAGCCTGTAAACGAATGCAAGATTGTACTGCCACGGCGATACGTAGTGTATTAATAGAAACACTACACAAATTTGAAATTTTACCGGAGCAACTGATAATGTTAGTTACCGATGCTGCCGCGGTTATGTGTTCCACAGCAAAATTACTCAAAACGATTCAACCAAACCTGCTGCACGTCACATGTTTGCTTCACGCTTTACACCTTGTAACAAACATTATACGTACAAGTTATCCTGATGTGGATGAACTAATAGGACAAACGAAAGCGGTTTTTCTTAAATCTCCGAAACGTATTCGCCTATTTCATTCGCAGTGTCCTGACATACCCGAGCCGCCGCAACCAATTCTTATACGATGGGGTACGTGGTTAGAAGCAGCATTCTATTATTATAAACATTTTGAAAAAATTAAATCAGTAGTTTTACAACTAGACGGCAAAGAAGCGGCTGCAATAAGACTCAGTCAGGTTCAATTTAAAAATCCTCAAGTTGCAGCAAATTTAAAAATTATTTACGACAGTTACGTTCCAATAGTGGATGCAATAAAAAAGTTACAGAACAGTGCGCTGTCCTTATCGGACTCATCAGCAATTATTGACCACGTAGAATTAGCGCTGCATATCCTTGATGATGAAAAAAGTGTTTGTGTTCGTGAAAAATTTAATAGTGTATTAGATAAAAATGTAGATTTTACAAAATTACGGCAACTTTTTACCAATACTGAAGATACGTTGTACAGATACAAAGAGCACTTTAACTATGCAAATATAACATCTCTCAACGTCGAACAATCCTTTTCAGCATATAAGCATTTATTTACGTCGCTACGTACGAACCTTTCCGAGACTAATACAGAAACATATATGATGGTGCAATTACTTCATCGCGCACATCCGGATATTTCTGCAACAATGTAAACATGTTAGGTAAGTTATTTATGTTTTTTCTTAACGTTTTGTAAAGTGATTCAATATATTTATTTTTAAATAAGCGCACTGTTATTCTGGTAAACTCTCCACGCAACGCCAATGCTCGGGCACATCGTTTGGACTCTTTACTCATTTATATCTATACGACAAATCACGGTTGAATTTGCGAACAAACCACAATATCCATCAATCTTTCCAAACAGAACCGTACGACAATTAAGGTTTGTTCAGACCACCTAGTACGTAGATACGAATTGAACGCGAAAATAAATTTGTCATATTTGTAACTAATGCTTTCCAATATTATTGTTGTAGAGAGACTCGAAAAGATCCAGATCTATGTGAAATACGTGTATAGGTTGACAATAATGAAAGTTCTAACCGGATTTTAATGGGTCTATTTCTCTTACAACGCGATATGTGTCACACCTATATATCTCCAATAAGCACAAATTTCTCTGGTCGATCCGAACAAGGACAATAAATCGTCGTAAACATGAAAATGTATGATTTGAAATAATTTTTTGGTGATATTAGTATGCATGCATATACAGCGACTGGTATCGCCTACTGTACCAGGATATAATTGGAATATGCGTAGTTTAATGCAAATAAATATACACAAAGTTAATTTATATTTAGCGGTAAGAGTTTGTGTATCGCAATCTTAGAAAGAGAGGTGTAGTACCACACACGTACATATATGCAACCATACCTATTGTACAAATAAAGAAAAGATAACGCTGCACTAGTAACGCCCGGTTTCTTTTCGTATTTTATAAGTTGTTAGTAGGTATTAGCAAGTATAGCAATTTAAATCGACATAACTAGTAATGCGTGAATGCATTGGATATTACGTTAGTAAAAGGCCACTACTTACAGTTATCAGTATTACTTCTTCCAAATTCTCTTGAATCAAAATCGAAATCATTTTTCAATTAGAAGAATTATCTTTAGTTTGTTCAAAATATGATAAAGAGTGTTTGCAGATTTTTCTAGTTTCATGATTTGGCTTACAAAATATTTAGCTAGTCACTAAAATTACTTTCTGCTTATCTTAATTCATTTACTAAACTAAATTCTTAAATAGCCTGTTGCATTGAATAATGCTTTTCGCATTATTATTTAAGGAAAAAAGTGTTTAATTCGCTTTCCATTTCTGGGGTAAAATCAAGCAATTTCTAACCACGATCCCCATCTAATAATGATGATAGGCTGAGTCGTCAAGACAAGCTCTTGGCATTTTTTCTTTCGAATATTGCAATTAGGAGTGCTACTCTTAAAAAAAAGAAAAAAAAACGTGTTTTCGAAGTTATTAACCTATTAGCGGTTTGAAGATCCTCTCTAGTGCCCCGCAAATGCAGTGAATACTGTGAACAGCACATCACATGGCGCATATAAACATTTTTTGCAACCTGCCGTCTTATTATATATGACACTGCATCGACAACGAACAAAATACGACCTTTGTTGTATGTTGCAACTAGTGTCTGAACCGAACACTTTAAAGCAACTTTCGCAATAGTATTATATGCATTTACAATTTCGCAGATTTTAAAATTTACTGTTTAACTTCTGTACCTCTGTTAGATCTACAAAACAATCACAACATTAACAATTGTTTCCATTACGCATATCAATCGTTTCGCCAATGCTCCTCTAAATATATTTATAGTTACTAAGTTTATCAATCTTTATCTGTAACACGCCTAGATAAAAATGGCCAATGTATGTTTCCAAAATACTTTTCAATACTGGATTTTCGCAATCATCGCTTCACAAAATTGAATATTAAAAATGCAATTATTAATTTAGAATGGTGTTTTTGTCTTTGAATGTACTATGCAATATGTCATTTAATGGTGCAGTATACACACACTGCAACAAGTTATATCCTAGAAGTGAAGAGGAGTCTGAGCGGTCCCAAATCTACATTCTTTCTTCTGACGGAAAAAAGCACAATTTTCAAACTTGGCTACTCTGTAAAAACAGATGTAAAATAAAAAACAGTTGTAATAAAAAAGGCTCAGAACCTCCACAACATAAGACATTGTTTAAATAAATTGCTACTCTGTAAAACCATGTAAAATAGCAAATAGGCCTTAGAATCTCCACAACATAAAACATTGCTTAAATAAGCTGCTACTCTGTAAAAACATATGTAAAATAGAAAACAGTTGTAATAAAAAAGGCTCAGAACCTCCACAACATAAGACATTGTTTAAATAAATTGCTGCTCTGTAAAACCATGTAAAATAGCAAATAGGCATTAGAACCTCCACAACATAAAACATTGTTTAAATAAGTTGCTGCTCTGTAAACACAGATGTAAAATAGCAAACAGTTGTAATAAAAAGGCCTTAGAACTTCCACAACATAAAACATTGTTTAAATAAATTGCAATGAATTGAATAAACGATATTAGAATAAGTATTTATGCAATAAAAGCTGGACAACTATGTATTTAGAACTAAAGTAAGATTAACAAAATCCTAAACGGTAAGTTTTACGCCTCGCTGAAAAAACTTTTTGCTAACTTATATTCGTGTAATTTTATGAATAACTTTTCTAGTGCAAGAGCAATCAGGAGTACAGAACAGCAGCATATGCGAAAGTATTTAGAGTTCTTTTTTAATTTAATTTTAATTTGTGCTATCACATTGAAGATGCACCTGTTCTGATTGCAAGGAATTCAACAATAGATCATATTTCATTACGGCACCGTTGGATATGCCTCTTCCTTACTCCAAAATGTCGAAAGTACTAGATAGCTATCAAGTTAATTTTTTAATAGGCATGTATTCATTTCACTATTTCATTTTTTTATATCCTTTATTTTTATATTTCTAATAAGATTTGGAATTTGAAGCAAGAATCATATAGTACTCAATAAATTGGGAATAACCTATACATTTGGTGAGGTTTCGTTTTTTGCTGGGTTTCTACTTTTCACACCCACAACTTCTAAAAAATGACTTTCTGAAGTTCGGAGATTATTGCGCCCACATACCACTTGGACCAATTATAGAACTTTTCTATTCTTAATTCAGTATAAAACAAAAAATTTATGTATATTATTAATATATTATTCGTTTTATAGAATACTAGCATAAGGAAATCATTAATTATTAACGGATGTTGCTAAACTTGCCGAAAATTGTTTATTTTCACTTAGAGATGTGTCGAAAGATCTTAATTTACACATTACAGTTATCTTAGATCCCATACACTTGGTTAGGTTACTAAATCGGAACGCAGAAGGCCTAATAAGCAATTCCTGTACAACATATATATTCTTTATTCCATATATGAAGAATTTCTTTTTAATTAATAGATTAAAACGAATGTAATTTATGTATGTACGTGGCTTTGGTAACGCGAATCGATGATGCAGAGAATATGGCGACTATATTGTATATGCACCGATATCCATCCAATGTTACGATTGTAATTATGTGCTCCCAATCAATTGTACTGATCTACGAACATAGCGAACAAGCCAGCTGAAGCTCGGTGAACATCTGCTGCGCGATCAATACACGAGGTCTCCCTCATTGGAAAGCTACGCGCACTATGTTGACCCAAATTTGTTATTGCTCTTCGAGTCTCTTTTATGCATAGTGAGTGTTACCGAAGTGCCATTGTCAGTGCACAATGCCACTGTAGACGAAAACGCTGGCATATTTTCGAAGGACGCGTTAACATGGGGCACGGTTTTCGTTTATTTATCGCTACGGTACATTTATTATGTATCTAAACAGGAGGATATTGTGTGTGTGATATGCTGATTTTTGTGTATATTTTAAATAGGAGAGACTTCTCACGATGTAGACGAGTATTCTCTCACGAGTATTAATCGGTATATGAAGTAATATACATTGTAAAATTCTTAAAATTTGATAACATACTCAAGGCTACATGTACTTTTGGACTAAAACATTTCGAATTACCCGGGACTTCCGATTATACCGGAAGTAGCTGTTAACTTTGTTATTTTAAATAGAAGACTATCTATTGTTACATTTTGAATTCTTGGTTCCACCCTAAAGTTAATTTGACAAAAACCACGTTGCTGTTTCTAACAATATTTAAGATACTTGAATTTTTTGAAAATTTTTAACAGTGTTCAACTGAAAAATTGAAATTTTACATAACTATTGACCGTATAGGATAGAATTAGAACCAAATATACGCCTAAAACGGTTATTTTTAGAGATATTTAGAAAAATGTGTATTACAATAATTGCAACATTTCTTTCAAAAGAGAACCCGCCAATGAAAATGTAGCTTATGTAGTTTTGTTATAGCAATCTAATTCGAATTGCTCAGAATTATGCTGGTTATGCAGATCATTTCTTGTGAACTTGGCGTTGTTCGCACATATAATAATTCGTGTTCTTGAGACAATATTAAAATAAATTCGCAAAAACTATGTTTCTAAATTTTTGCTCCGACCGATACGAAGCTTTCCAAATTCTGTATCATTCGTTTAACTGTGCTAGGTGCTGTTGCTTCTGTGACTACTCGGCGGCAAAAAATAATATGTTCTAGATATCACCATATTGAATTGCCATATTGAATGATAGTTATATAATTTGAACGCGTTCCTAACTCAAAGCTAATGACATATAGAGCTCGTCAGCGTTCAGTGGTGCTGAATTGTTCCGTAATAGTAATAACTAACTCGGATGTCTTCAGTTGGATGAGTTTTTAAGAAACTACCTTCTCGTTAGCGAAGAGTTCTTTGTTCTTGGAGAAAATTGTGTTGCACGTTTTCGTAAATATCTTGAAAATATCAATATTAGATGCGTAATGAATATGTGTTTTTTCTAAAACTAATTTGATTGAAAAATAGACAAATAAGAGGGTTAGTTACAGAAAATAGCGGTTATAGGAAATATTTCAAATGTGGTTAGAAATAGCAGCATCAAATAAACTTTGATATTGAATTAGAAATGTATCTAATGGTAGACATAGACATAGGGTATTCTATTTAGAATAAAGTTGACAGCTACTTCCGGTATAATAGCAAACGCCGCCTTAATATCGAGTTAATGCAACTATTAATGCATTAGTTGCATTATCTAACAACACGTCGAGGTTGTGAAGAAGCGGAGCGGTAAAAGACATTTTATAGCTCAGTGGCCGAAAGTGAATAGCACCTTCCATTAGTAAACATTTACACCTATTCGACTTCTGTAAACAAACCTGCCCTAAATCAATCTGTCATCTTGTTAAATTAGTCCCCTAGTTAATATAAGTTTTGAGTAGTTCGTACACCTAACAAAATTTTTAGTACCAAAAAAAACAAAGTACCTATACCAAATGCCTTTGTCAAATATGTCAAACATCTAGTGTAGTACAAAAAATATATTTTTTTATAAATTAGATGCATTCTTTAGATCCAATTCACTTGTTCATGGACCAATGTGAGAGTACCGTAAGAAGCCCTGGCTAATTCTGTATAGCGAATTTAAATGAATCACAAAATCAAAAAAGATCTAAAAAGTTAAAGATATTAATGTTATTCAATCAGAATACAGTTGCATTTTCTTGAAGAAATGTTAAGGTACTGCTTAGTGAACATTTAAACACAGTGTAATCTTGCGTTAAGTTGAACCGATAGTTAGAATGTAACAGCTTTTCTACTGTTCTACTTTTGTAATTCTTTTAGGATTAAATTTCATTTCGTATCGGTGCAGCATCGCCATTAACAAGTAGCCTTGGCTTTTCTTATATTTTGAATCCAGTTTTACGTTGAATATTTTGCAAGCCCATACCGTCGTTGCAAATATTTTAGTTATGCCCTGCAAAGCAAAGAGATTCACATATTATTATACTAACTTAGAAGTGTGACGTGTTTGGAGTGAAATATTGACAATATTTAATTACCTATCTGCTACTAGTTATTAATAAAATTACTTTATAAATATTAACATATTGATGCTAGTTGATGTAATAGATATTAATTAGATTATAGTTTCTTTGTTATTCTACATATTTCTTCCAGATTTAGTATTATAGTAGTATTATACATTGCTAAATAACGGCATCAACCCAATATTTAACTAAAAATAGTAATTAATTTAAATTTTCGGCAGTTATAATCCTTCAAAATACCGACATTCATTTTATCCTTGCAACGCAGATTGAAGCATATACTTTCTTCGTCTATATATCTATGCAACATTTAGCATAGCTTACCTAACTATAACGGACTTGTAAAAGGACAACCGATTAAAAGATTTTGCTGCAACTTTATCATTGAAATTACATTACATTACATTAGAAATACAATAATGAACAGAACCACAGTATACTATTTCTAGTAAGTATTTTGTTGCTTTCATTGACTAGTATTTTATTAAAAGCATTCGTTCAACACTATTACCGAACCCGATATAATGATGCAGTGATAATCTTGCATCAAATGTGTGCTTAATGCGCTATATTTTACCAATAACATAAACATAACATAAATATTGTCTGTGGTGTGGTAGATATTTACTGATTTTAAATTTCAAGATATATTTGCTTTGGAGTGGAAAATGATGTATCTATATCAAACGAATGTTAATATTTATAGAATTATCACTATTTGGAGTAGATAGGTATCTATATCACAGGTATTTGATAAAAAGTCTGCAATTTATAAATAATGAGCAGGAAACATAACATTATTTTATGGCACATATAATTGAAATGTTTCACAATTAATCACAAAAATATTAAAAGACGTGAGAACAATTCGTATTGAAAATAGCGAAATTCAACCTTACCGTCAAGAAACCAACATTACTTTTTACTTATATACCTCCATTATGCTTCTGAATACAAATTTAAAATGAAAACTTATTTATTTGATTTGTTTTGTTTTAATTTTACATAAAAATTAGCAACATTTTCTAGAATTGTAGAGATAAAATGAAGAATTTTTAAAATGCATTCGCCTTGTCTGTATATTACATAAAACAATTATTTTCGGATTACATTTAACAGACACTTGTGTAAGTACAAAGTATTTTTTATAAAAGACCGTATTCAGATAAGCGTCGGTTGCGGACCGCAGGTAGTGGTCGTCCAAAAATTGGCGCATATATGTGACCCCCTGGAAGTAAGTTACAATCAAATTTTCAGCTTTGAATAGTTACCGATCTAGTAAGAAAAGCTAAAATGTTTGTTTCAAGACTATTGTTTATATCTTAGGATTATCTTGTCTGATCAGAGCTGAAAAAGGGAAGAAAATATATTTTTTGAGGCTATTGGAAGAAAGAAAGATTTTTGTTGATCACATGATCAACAACTTTTTTATGAAATAACCGTTTTGAAGCAATTACCGAAATTTATCACCGCGAAATATAAATAATCGTTCATAAAAGATTTTTTTATTACTCGAAGACCGGTCAATATTCAAAGCTGAAAGATCGAGTATGTCTTACAGTCTTCGACGGAAAATACCCTGGGCTTGGCAAGCCATGCTTACCCGGTACAGTCAAATGGATCTGCAATCATACAATCAAAACAAAAACTTATTATCTATTTATTTCCGTTATAACTCCACGGGTTACACGGTACTACACAAGGCATTAGCAAGATCACAGAAACTACCTGTGCATCTGATTGACGCAGTGCTAACCTATCCTTACATACTTTAATAATGATTTATTACATACAGTAGTGATATGGAAGATTTAATAACCTCAATGCTGCAATTTGAAAGCCTTAAATATTTTTCTGAAAATATTCAGGATCCAATATGGAGGGCATACACATGTGACTATTAAGTATACGTAAGTATCGACTTCTCCTAAAATATGTGAATATTAAACACACCTGTATAAACAGATAAATTCCAGTTACCTTAATCGAATTATACGTAATACAAACATATTCACAGGACTTAAAATGCTGTATGTGAGGTAGGAAATCATAGAACGTGAACATGTTTAAATGGAAAGTGAGTACCTTATTTATCGCTTTATTGGTTTATTTCCTGGAGTAGATATTTCTTTTCAAAATAAATAATAAAAACTATAGGCATATGTGAAGGCGAATGTTGCATGCGTGTTCGTATGCGTAACATGCATCTGTCTAATGTCCATCAATTGCCTGCAACATATGACATAAATATAGCAGTAAATATTATGTATAGTACGACCTGGAATGTGATAACCACCTGTTACTAAATTCCAACGGATATATAATACATAAACACGATTTTATTGTAATGTATTAACGTTAAACGTCTGAATGCATATGCGCTAGTCATTCTTTCACTCGCGTACAAGTTCCATACGTTATTACCTAATATTTCGAACTAATTGGCATTACTTCACTTTTACCAATTTTTATTAAGGACACCTACTCGACTGTAACATAAAATAACTGAATGCGTAATAATAAAAATATTTTACCATCAACTAGTAATTTTATATTACGATATCGTACCTTAAATTTACGTAATTTAATCCTCAGGTCTATAACTTTTTGCTGTGTAGATTTGGTAATGCAATATTGGTTGTAGGTTGAATGTGTAATGTTCGTCAAATGTTTGGCAGTGCTCATGGTAGCAGCTTCAGGAGCAATAAGCGTTTTCTGTTTATGAAAAATTTGGTTTGTAGTAATACGCAGAGATGTCTGTGGTTCACCAGTTCAATCACTGTGCATGCAGAACTGTTTAGAGTGGTAAAATAAGTCTGGAAACGATTAAATATATAAAGAAGGGGTAACATTCATGAACATTAACTGCAATATTTTTGACTTTATACCTCCGCTTGTTTTTTTTTTTTTTTGAGATCGGAGGTCAATTTATTTTTTTTCTTTTAATAGGAATGGAAGTCAGCTTCATAATTTTTGAAAATAGAAGGAAATGAACTCAATCAAAAAGTTGATAGTTTTGTAAAATAACAACAAATTATTATATTTTAAGTAACTCATGTTAACTCTGCCAATCAAATGGGAAAAAAGATTCGCAAATATTAAATTATAGTAAATTGCTACCGGTTTCGTAAATATATCACCAGGCAAGAGCACAATTTTATACTGAATAATTTTCATAATTAAAGGTTTGTGAGACACGTCATCAAATACAAATAAAATAGCTGTCATTTATTTTCATTTGGTTATTAAACTTTAACATAATTATTAATACAACCTTATCGATCGATTGGTCACTGAGTTAGAACTGCGCGATAATCACTTCCTCACTCCTCCATCACTCCTATAATTTTCAATTAAATCAACATTAAAATATATAATTCTGCCTTTAAAACCCTTTCGCGTGAAATAATCAATCAGGAATGTAAAAGATATTGTAAAAAATTACTACAACTTTTGTAGCAAAATTTTGAAATAAAACGTAGACAACAAAAAAGAAATATTTACTATACGCGTATTGATTTAACAATAATACAAGCTACGAATATCCACCATGCACAAACGCGTATTTCGTTGTTTACCGCTCGTCAGTGTATCTTTGTGGAAGATCGCGATTGTAACTGAAATCGTCGTATAGTTGGTGCTACATGTATAAATGACAGTATGTAATTAAAAATACTCTAATCACTCTAATGTCAACATTTACTGCTGTACTGACTTCTACAAAAGTGAGCAATGAGTAATGCAACGGTAAATTAAATAACAATGCATTCTTGATTTCACACATTGTAGAACTGAAAAAGTTTGCTTTTGGAGATCATAGTTGTTTGTCAATACTTTATCGTAATGAAGTTATAGCTGCCCCTTTGATACTTTACATTTAAATAGTTTTCATCATTTATACCACCTTTCGGCCTTTTCGACCATGATCTTGCTTTAACATAATCGGTTTCGTTAAAACGTCTGAAAGTCTTCGATACTGCTTTGATATTAAAATGAATTTGGTTAAGAGCTTCACTAGTTCAGCTTCTATCTTGATACCCTGCTCTCATCAAATTTCAATTTTCTACGTTACAGATAAGTAACATTTTGTGACAAATACGGACAAACTGAAATCAATTACTTTTCGTTTATTTAGCGATTCGATTTGTTTTATCTGATGTTTCCTACGTATGTAAACATTAATTAGGCATTGAATCTCAAGAATGAATTAAGGTTCCAGGAAATTACAAATAAAAAATAGAACTTAAATTCTGTTTACTCTACCTGTGTTTTTTTATGTGTATTTTAACTATTAATACTACTTTCGGGATTTTAGCATTTTTTTCCAACCAATCGAATCTCACGGTTAAATAACTGTTAAAGTATTAGAAATTTGAAATTCTGTTACTTGGCACATAAGAATAGCGGAGAAAAAAATGAGATAGGACGGAAATATAAAAGATTTTGAAAGAAATTGAAATAATAGTGAAAAACAGTAGAGTGGCAAAAATGAAAACGTACAACGAATCGATAAGAAGAAGAAATTCTGGTAAAGATTGTATTTTACGCATGTAATACTGTTACTTGCCTTTCTTAATTGCTTTTGACATACATGGATCCAAATGCTTAATACCAAAACCATAAGCTGTATTTAAATATCTCCATGGTTTAATAGCGAGACACCAAGAAAAATATTAAATGTTCTCGAATGTTATTAGTATAATTTTAATAACGTTAACTTTGATCAAAAAAGGTTATAATACCAATTTAGTCATGTGTCCAGTGGTTTCATATTCATTGATTAACGTTAGGCAATTTGAAATTTCATGATGGATTAATATTACAGGCTTTTGTAGTGTCTGTGATTAAACCCATCAAGATTGTGTTTATGTTTTAACCTACTCTATGAAAATAATCGTGGCTAGTGTATTTAATTACATACCCAAAAGGAAGTAAAAAAAAATTGAATGATTTCCTTATGGAAAAAAGCAGTTTGGGTTATTGATTTTTATTGTGGAAAAAGGGTTTGTTATTTAAATTTATGAAACATTGAACGCGCTTCCAGTCCTTTTCTAATATAAATTTTAGATTTCTAATAGTCGTAAGCAATTAATGTTCCTCAAATAGTTTAGACTAGCAGAGCTGCTCTACACTATGCGCATTCAATACGTATGTTAATTTGCAGAAGGGCGTTTATGTACTTTCGAAATTTATCTTCGTGACTTACGACAGCTTTAAAACAATTTTACTGCATATATATGTGCTTTACAGGTTTACTAACAGATTGAATTTACATTGGTCATAATGGAATGGCGAGCCATTTGAAATTTTCACTTAATCTGCGTTCAACCAAAGCCTTAAGGAACATATTTAAAATTATCCATTCCTCAATAAGTGAAATTTTCCACAATTTCCACAATATTTTTTTGAAAGGTCATAAATATTTATCTTTATTACATTAGCGAGCATGTAATAAAGCATTTGGTAACTCGATGCCTCATCCTTTTTTACGCTGTTCAACATTCACTTCTCTCGAGTTGCTATTATTTTCTCAAATTAACATAGTTATCGAATGTCACACGTATTCCTTATCTTCTAGTTTTGCAAAAAACAAATAACCAAGGCTTTAAATTATGATCTGATACTGATTTTAAGTAGTAATTTATTGATAACTAATTAAATGTAAATATTTGTAGCTGTTATCTATATAACCGAGGGCATCAGATCAAGTTGTTGTTTGGACGCATGCGAGTCTATTTGATTAAAATGTAAAAACATTAATTTTAACGGTGTTTATTACGGAATTATAAATTCTTACGTCGCTAAAATTCTGTCATTAAAGAATGAAAAATTCTATTCGGTAACTTGCATGTTCAATATGATGTCTATTTAACTTAAGAAAGTTGATATGAGTATCTCAAAAACCGTCATTATACACAATTTTAAATTAGCCTTGTTGAGACTTTCGTATGATTTTTTTCGTACCTGCTATACTTGCGAAGATGTATGATATAAAAGAAAACGAATATAGTTTTTATTTTCTTTCTAATAATTTCTGACGAGTTCGCCAATTTGAATTTCATAGATTTTAAATTACCGGGTAAAGCTGCAACACATTCTATTCTATTGGTCTATTCAACCAAATCTCCATCTTCAACGACCAATGCAACTCTAGTCCATCGAAGACACTCATTATGCTGCAGTTATAACAAGTTTTCACGGGAAACCTGCGTTTCAGAGAAAAATATATACGTATATCCTCGAGATTTCTGAAATGTGAAATTTTTCAATAGAAATTCAGAGATACCCTGTATATACAAATGTTGTTTTAAATTCTTAAAGAAGTGACTATTTTCATGATGACTGACCGGCCCCATTATGCTTCTAACCACCGTATAAAGCTCAATTATTTTTCAGGACATGACCAGCATATTCTGGTGTTATTAAAAGTACAAGAGGAGGCTGCTGTAGATAGTCATGTCCGCCATAATTACATGGCTTCAGTGAAAAATCATACGCGCTTATTATCCACCTAATAACAAGAACCTAACATTAGCGTTTCACAGGCGATAAAAAAAACAAAGTAACCTGAAGTTTTCCACATGCATACAATTATTCTAATCTATAACCTTCGCGAATCCGATTGCATCTTGGACACTGCCTTTGGTACCCGGTTATTAAAAGTTGGTGGTGCTGATAGATTAATAATCCTTTTAATATCGCAATCATCTCGATATATATATAGAGATTCAACTAGTTTACATTTTAAAAACAACAAGGAGCGTATATGCCGACAATAGTTGTTCTTCCCTTTCACTTATATCTCGCGGCTTATCTGCCGTCTCCTTTCCGCCAATCGATACGCGGTTAGGTCTGCTTCTGTCTAAGGGGGGCGGACAACTCGCACAGGTAAAGTTTACAGCGTTTCGACATGCTAGTTGACAGTTAGTGTCGGTTATATTCGGATGTGCCGCAGTGAAATGGGATTTATTTGTTTTATCTATTGTACTAGCGTTGGTTTTTCACATTTCTCTATTTGTTCACGTTTACATAGTTCATGATTGAATGTGAAAACTGTTGTTTGGTTGATTTTGTTTTAACTAACTGTTTTAGTGGTTCTAACAGGCTTTAAAAACATGGTCTTCGGCAGTGGCAATAAATTTCGGATCCGAAGGTATTAATATCTGTAATATGTATTGTAAAACTTGAAAAAGAAAGAATCATTCCTGAAATCAAAGAATTGCTATTCCATGGGATTAGCTTCTCGTGTGACTATAGCTCCATGTATCCAGTATAGAAAAAGGGCAAAATAGATAAATCTTCGGCATGCGCTTATATGCATATCGAAATTTTTCGACTACAAATTTTTAGGTATTAAAGGAATTTTCTATAACACGTTAAATACCAAATACAGCATACGCAGATAATTAAAAGTTAAATTGTTTTAAATAACCCATTTGCATAAATTAAAATAAATAGTGAAACGCTATCTAGCCCCACTTTAGTGCGCCAATTATTTTTAAACATACATTTTCTTATAATACTTGTGTAATCTTATGTAACATTCTTTGAGCTGTGGATCTCCTTCGAATCTTTAACATTGTGCGTCTGCTGGAAACATTATAGTACAGTTAAGGATTTCTTGTATTTCGTTTATGTAAAGCACATTACTAAATCCTGTGGATCCAGAAAGTGATTGGAATTATCCAAAAAAAAGTGATCTAGTGGAAATTTGATATTGACTTTTTCATGTACATGGAGTACATGGACACTGCATTGAAATACTGAAAAAAAAATGCCGGAAATTAAATGCAAATATTACTAAAATATTTCTCACTAGGATACGAACAAAGAAAAATCTTATATGACAACTCGATGCAAAGTCTTAAAGTCAAAGAAGTTTATTTGTTAGAACAAATAAAGTTCTAAAAAGAGGTGAAATTAATGGTACAAATACTTTTTCTATTATTGCTAATAATTAGCCCGGCGAAAACGCTACTTTTATAATATTATTAGAAAACTAAACATGCTACAATGGCTTTTACTAATGTCTTCATTTCGTTTATTTTGGTTTGGGGATTAACTTCGCTTTCTATACGATAATACGTTATTTCATACTTTAAAGTATACCTACTCCACAATTAAATGTGTTTGTTGCGGTGTTTTAACTACCGAAAGTAGCTCGATTAATTGACAACTGTGGTTTCAATTTCTATTAAAATTGTATTTATAGCTTCAAATGTGTAAATCGTGTAAAATAGTGAAGCGATATTTGAATATAAGATTTGTATAATCTTATCTATCTGCAATGTTAGATAATAAGCATTTGTTTGAGATGCCATTGAATTAATAGGTAATAATCAATGAAAATAACGTACGCTTTGTATTAAAAAAAAACTTGTTTCTTTTGTAATACATATCCACAATCGCCGCGGGTATATGTTATTCACTACGTGTAGCCCTCAATAATTTAATTAAGCTTGTATGACTTCTTGTCGTATACTGGTTTCTTCTATCTTGTTTGAATTGAGGTTTGTTCGTTAAAAGTCCCGAGACTGTTTTCATAATAACGTTTTGCACAGGTGAAGGTCACGCCCGTAATTTATATACAACACATACATACGCAACTTGTGATATTGTAATTCTAACGGTCTTTTCGAATACAAGTAAAGCTATCAATTTCAAAATCAGTTATTGATCTACATTTAACCTTTTTGCTTTAACGTTCAGGAGATATCCTATGGCGCATGTACGCTTATTCCAATAAACGAATCTAAAAAGAAAGTTATTGTAACACTTTCTGTTGCCAAAAACATTTTATGGCGACCAAAATTATTTTAAGTCTTACGTTGTTTGTTTTTTCTCTCACTATCACTTAACATTTTTTAGGTATGTTTTACCATCGCAATGACGTCAATGGAATTATGGTATTTTCTAAGCATCCCGGCTTTAAATAGAACGATTTTGTACTGACCCTTAGTGTATACATTTGTGAAGTAGGATGTAGAGTTATATTTGATATTTTTTTAATATATCCTTAGAATAATTTCATAATAATCGATTACGTTAACTTGGGACCAGAAAATAGCAGCGAAGCTATAAAATAAACTCTAAAGTTCCTTATATTGGCCAACGAAGACAGATGATTAATCCATTTAATATCCGTAGCTCAAATATTAAATTTAAAATTCAAAATATCTCAAATTCCAGAACTACTATCGACGCAGTTAAAATAAACCTGGGTTATAATTCTCGAAATGTTTAAAACTGGCCATTCAAACAAACCGTTCTTATGTGCATGGAAGAGATTTATTTCATTTGAATACTAATAGATCGGAATTTGATGTTGAAAGGATTTACTTAGAAATGTCCGCGTATTTGACTTGATACATGGTGACATGGCTTTCGCTATATTATTTATCCAGAAAAGCAATAAACTATTTAGGAGATTAAAAAAACGTGTGCTTTTCTTAACATAAACAACATTTACTTATGTATAAATAATAAATAAAAAGTAATAATAAATACAGCTTTAATTTTAACGAACTTAGTTAAAGGACTTCTTAAAAGCAAGTCGTCATATGTCAAGTTCAATCACTTTTGGCGCTTTTTAGATTCTGACCAAAAATCTTCCATAAAACCACGTTACAAATTTAAGGCGTAGTGTAAACTTATTTTCCAGATACAAGTATTAATTTCAATCGTTTGCGTCATTCGACGTTAGTGTTTCTGTAAAAATGCTTGTCTAACTCCAAGTGGTGTCATACGATCGTCAAATTAAGGTTATGAAGGTAGCATAGGCTATAGACATCTTGAAGGAACGTGTTTGTCATATATTGACTGAAAATTTGGGTATGAAGAAGCCAAACGTGCGTTACTATTGCGTTTGCTCGCTCCCCTAAGTAACCATTGGAATTCACATTTCTAAAGCACTGTTTCGACCAAATAAGTTGGAGTTTTTACGTAAATTAAATCTATAGATGAAATTTGGATACTCCAGTATACTCCTCAGCCCAAAACAGAAACAATCACTGAGGGTAGGAATTGTGGAGAAACGGCCGCATTTAAAGAAAACAAGCCTTTGTTTCACCAAGACAATGCATAATCTTACACTTCATTGGACACCACGGCAGAAATTTACGAAAAAGGAGGGGGGACGCGTCTCCGAAGAGATAAATCATCCACCATATCTATTGGATATAGCTCACAGCGCCTGCTTTCTGTTCCTAGGCCCAAAGCTTCCCCTGGACGATAGAGATTTTCATCGTATAAGGAAGCCATCGCATTTACAAACGTTTATTTTGTAAAATAATAAGCCAACTGATATTTAGACGGATTAAAGAGACATGAGCATCTGCAAAAAATAACTTATAAAGGGACTATGTTGAAAAATAAAATGTATTTGACAAGAAGAAACTTGTTTCTGTGTTAGGTTGGAAACTTTTCAAACTACCTTCCCATTTCACATATCTTTTATAAAATGCAATGCAGAAATACAGGAAACCTCAACGGTCACTATCAATACAAATAAACTTATGTCCGTGGTACGTGTATTTCCAGCGAAGCGTTGTGCAAACATCTCTTTTATTTTAGATTGGTATTAGGTTTACAAAGCTTTCAACTTTCTTACGTGGTTGCACAATCCTATCGTATTTCATTTGTTTAGACGTAATTTTTCTCAATACAAAAATAAATAACTTGTAATACAGATTTCCTGTTTAAACGGAAATTGCACAGAAATATATTCCTAACCACATACGAATGCGTTAAAAATCAACATTAGAATCTCATTCACCATTCTACTTTTTAACTAATACTTCCATTTAAAAACACAAACACTAATTTCCTTCAAGCGTAGTTGGCGCAAAAATGTACTAAAAGTAAACTAATGAACATGAATAAATGTTAACCAGTTCCAACCAAGTGGCGAACTTATTAGTACGTTATTTATCTAGAAGTAATTACAAATATTATTGTATACAAACAGTGGACACTTATGCGAGAAAATACGTTTGTATTTGGGCGCAATCTGTTTAGAAAAGAATGCTTTGGATCAGGTTGCAACTTCGACTTCGCGAATTTTGTTTCTTGTAATCGTTCCAAGATCTCTGCTAGAGTCCGTGGAGGATACACATGTGCTTGGATCTTCCTATTCATATTATCCCATAAATGTTCAATAGGTTCGTTATGCATTAAAATTATAAATTCTGATGCTTATAAAGTGAATATATCCACGTTCCTAACTTGCCGCTTTATTTCACGATGATATATTTTTTTAACATTACCACCTGAAGAAGGGGTTGTCCAAACCGAATCACAAATATAATAAAATACTAACCGATCACTTTGAATAAACACTTGTTGATATTTATTTAAAGCAGTTTTCGTTTAAAGACATATATGTATATACAAAAGGCCGTTTTCGCAGTTCACTAATAAGTACCTCAATAAAGCAGTAAAACGATTTTTATAAAATCAGCTGTCATATTCAACGCATTAACCAAGTATTTACAAAGGAATACGTCAATTGTATACTAAGTGCGTTTGCGACATTCTAAAATTGAAAAATAAAGGATATGTGTGGCTGCAAATTATTGATAGATATTTGCTATTATGTACTTCCTTTCAAACTTCTCATCAAGTTAATTTTGTTTTACTTTACGTACGTCAATATGTATATGTAAAGGCGCGCCTATAACCTGCAGCTTTTGCATTATTTGCTTTCGAAGGCCTTTCAATCTCCCATCATTACTATCACGCGGAAACCATTTCAGTCGTTGAATGTATATCTTGTTCTATCTCATAAAGTGCAAGTATAACGCCGTTTGTTATATTTAGCTAAGTTTAAACAACACATCCAAAATATATGAGAACATAAAAATCTCCTTACATTACGTTAAATCAAGCGATTTAATTGCTACTATTGTATAATATTCCGTATAAGTGTATAAGCTTGATATTTTTACTGATCTAACTAATGACCAGTTGCCTGTATATATTTTTTAGTCCTCTCCTTATAGAGCATATAATTAGATATTTTAATTATATATGGTTAATACTAACGCGGACGAGGTTGTCGAATGTACCCGAAGAACCATCTTTAAACAACCATAACTCAATCTTTAAGGTAGATAATAAGTCACAACTCAATTAAAACTGATTATAGCTTATAGAAGGTAACGTAACACAAGGAAGTTGGCAAAGAAAAAACGCCGTTGTATTTTTGGTAGGATTATCTACGAATTAGTGCAGAAAGGTCAATACAGTAACTATTTACAGTTTACAAACGCGATTGCTACTTCTCGAAAATCACCATCAACCATTTCCATAAATTCTTCCAATCTACAGATAAAACGTTTTTGTATTCATTTCGTATATAGAATAATAAAGTAATATGAGAAAGTGTTAATAAAAAGTTTGCGGAGTGCCTTTGAAACAGTTTAATGGAGTAAGTTAAATATTAGAGGTAGTAAGATAATTTATCTTTTGAGGGTAAAGTAAATAATGCTTGTTAATTACGTATTGGGTTTGCTATCCTTTTTGGCGAAATTGAGAATAAGACAAATTAAATGGCGGTACACATCCAGGAGCTAAAATTTTTTTAAATAATAAACATCACTTATCACTAAAGATGACAAAGCATGTGGAATTATTCCTTCTTTGCAGACTAGATAGACTCGTGTCTATTCGCCTGATGAGATGGATTCGTGTTGCCCCGAGAGTCGACAAAACACGAGTCTAAGTTCAAAAAACTAATGATGCCTTTGTCTTCTCTATTTAACACAATAGGACGTTTCAAAATTATTTAAAATTTTTCCTTCTTTTACTTGTCAGTTTGTGTTATCTAGTATCCATTTTAAGCAGCTTACATTTTCTATAAGATAAACCTAGACCTCTGCGAGGAATAGTGTAGCCTATGTATTTATTTAAAGTACTATTTTACTACCATTGTAAAAGCTAGGAGCCGCAGTACAGCAACAGTATGCAGCAGCACCCCACATTTTAATTTTTTCACAGAAATTACATAAAATACTTTTATAATATGAACCTTTCATTTATGGACAACTGAATAACAAATAATCTTTTAATTTCCGGAATATTTGTCTTTGCTTTTTAATGTTTACAAAATTTGTTTCCAACTGCTAAAATGATTTTCATTCGAAAATTTTGCTATGAGGTTTAAAATTTTATTGGCACAATTTTGGATCTTTAAAAACAAAAGGAAATCTGAAGTCATTTAAAAATACTCTCGATTATGTCATTACTTGACATCCAGAAGTAGACGAAACTTAAAATTGATGTAAAAATATTTATAAAAAATAAATAAATTAGCCTGTTCCCAGCACTCATTCGTAAAACGTATTGCTTCAAATTGAAGGAATTTATTCCATCATTTTGCCGGACATTTAGTTCCTACGTATGTACATACCATAATTTCACATTGTAATGCTAATAGATAATATAATAGCTGCATAGGCTTTCCATACGGATTGATAATTTTGAAAGTCATGATCTTCGTTTGGAACTGGAGTTAAAAGATTAGATATGTCAGAATAAAGAAAGTTTGCATCGATACTTTTACCTCCTACCGATTGAATTTACAGAAGAATTCCATCGAGATAGGATAAATTCTTTCTATTAACATAACGTTATATTAATAAAGTACTTTCTATTATAATTAGGAAAGAATGTTTGTTGTTCTAAGATTCCTGATACTTGCATGTGGGAGATATTACAGTAAAAAATCATGTTCAAGTGTTATGTTATATAATGGTTAATGTAAACTTCTCGTTGCCGTCACAGTGTCGATTGCTACTGAAATAGAAACATATGCTGTCTAAAATCTTCTAAGTGGGAGGATGTAAAATGGTTGCTTACGCTCTATTAGAAATTGCTTTTCTAAATTACAAGACATTTTTTTCGCTGTTGTATTAGGTCAGCTCTATGTTTTAGACAAAGTTAATTAATCGACGTGCATAGTGCTACATAGACTTCGAATACTAGTCTCAATAATCGTTAGTTACGACGATCGTTCAGTTGATATATTCGAAAGCTACGCGAAGAAATCCATGTCTGGTTTACAAATACATACCTAATAACATAGAAGTGTAATTTCTCAAATATCTAATTTAATTTTAATTTTTGGAGCAAAGATAAATATTTTCTGTTCTCCAAGAGTTAAAAAAATGCGGAAGCGATCGCGAGAAATTTAATTTTGATAAGAATCTACCATAAAATTTTGTGTAGAGCTTAATCCAACAACATATAGAATGTTCGATGTAAAATAAACAGTAAGATGTCGAATTCCTGCGTAATCAGAACGAACAGCTTGGTGTTTGTAAGCTTACAATTTTTCGAATACCGATTGTAGCAGTTCTCAATGGAACATATTTCACAAGTAGATCTACACCATTATTTCTACTTTTCCATTCTTAACATATGTCGATGACGTAAAATTGGATTTTAAGCAAAACACATTTTTTTTTTAATTTAACCCAAAATTTTAAGTTTAAAAAGGATTTCATTCCTCTGCGTATATAGTTGGAACAATAGTTGAGACTTATTCAACTGGTATTGAAGCACTGGCAAAACGATAAAATAAATGCTTAGATATTGTGTCTGTGCGAATACATCGAAAAACTAGCATCGATTGCATACAAATATTTGTAATACTGCGTCGAAAATATTTGCAACTTATTTGCTGGCTTTCTCTCGTATGTATTGCATGTTCGATTTGAAATAAGCACAACAATTACAATATTATCATGACTATTTCTAAAGATGGTTATTTTAAGGCTTCTCTAAGATTCTGTGTGTACAATCATCGTGTCAGACGTATCGATACTTTAGGTTCCTACAAAATGTGCAGTAATTACATGAAAGTGTTTTGTTTCTATCCACGGCTGTATTAATTACATAAATGATTGACGTTAACTACATTTGCTTTTTCGGTTAGAAAGTTAGATTTTTTTACTTTTCTGTATACACAATTAATGTTTTTAACGTTCTTCTAGATACATTTTTAACATTTCGTTAACAATGTTTGTTCTCTGAGTAATCTAATTTTGGATTTTTATAATTTTCTTTAATTTACTCTATCTAGTGCACCTGATAATTAACGATGATTTGAATCAAAGAAAATAAAAAAAGCATTTCGAAAATCTTCGTTTATTGATTGCTTATTGCAGGTTCCCAGTAGCTCCTTGATTTGTCGTTTGTAGTACGGGTTTTCTTTACCAACCTAACGCATATGTTCGTGTCGCTGAAGCATATTAGTTAATGAATTCTTACTTGTTAGTCGGCTACCTACCATTATAACAATATGCATTGCCGATTTGTCACAGTAGTATCTGTAATTATTTTAGATGATACTCTGGATGTGCTACAATTATAACTTTACGAGTAGTGAGGAAGTTGCTATTTTCAGTGTGAATAATCTGGATTTATTATAGTGAACGACGTATTTTTTTTTGTTAAAATATTCACACGGTTAATTGTAAAGATACTTTGGTAATCTTCGTTTCCTGTGTGTATCACATTTTATGAACGAAGTTTCTATTGTTCCAACTAATTTGCTTCAATAGATCATTAGATTAATACGACCATAAATAATAATTGGTATCTATGAGACACGTCAGTTACTAAAAATAGTCGATATTTAATTTACAAGTGTTATTCGAGCAAAGCATTACACTTCAGATGACCGTTATGAGAATACACAACTGGAATGTATGTATATTCGATAATTTGCCATTCCAGTGTAACTACGTGTGCGTACGCAATGTGAAGGAATTCTTCTGTCTGGTATTCGCACTGGACATTTAAGATTTTTTTGCTCTTTGGGGACAAATGGTCAACTAGAAATTACATGTCTTACTTACTGTTAGACTCGTCATTGTCAATAACCAACATAATGCTAGTACAGTTCTCTATTGTATTTATGGAATCCTACACGGCAATACAAGAAAAGAAAACATTAGCCAACGGGCATATTGCTGTCTACCAGGCGCAATCAGCTTTTAACGCATCGTGGTAACTTTGTAGGAATTACTTTACATGTATGTCCTCTTATCTCAAGTTGGGCAATCCAAAAGCTGCTCGAGAGTTGGCTTAGAAGCCTTAAAATATTTTGTCCGTCGTTTCGAAGAATAGTGCTCTAAGCCTTGAGGAAAATAGCCACGTGAGGTAGAGAAGCACTCGGAGCAACACTGATAACGCCAGGGAGGTGAACATATCCGCTGGCTAATGTTTTCCCCTCATATTGCTTTTGCTGCGAATGATTCCATCAATACCCTGAGATATCATATTACCCTAACCTGATTTAAAAATCACATCCGCAACTAAATGTGCTAATATGTATATACTACGATGTCTCTTATTTTGCAAAGTAAAAAATTTTTAAGCACTTAGCTCGTTTTTTCGTTTCGTCACAAAATATTGGCAAATCTATCTCGTTTGTTTTATTCACTCAAGATGAAAACAAACAAAGAATATATAATGGGTTATCGAAGTATTCCTCCTAAAAGTGTGCATCAACCCCGACGATGGAGATAATAAAGGCTACTTATTCCCTGAAAACGTTTCTACCACTGTCTAAATGACTAGCAAATTGACTAGCAAAACATGAAAGCAGAATTGTTTATCGTTAATCAATTCAACAATTCAAAGAGCCCACCATGATTTATGTTTTATGCCTTAAAGTCCTACAAAAACTATAGAAGAACATTTCTGAAACAGCTATGAATATCCTTTGCCAACACTTGCAGTTCAGAGATTGATTGATTGATTAATTGATAACCTTTCTTTAATTTATACTACCATCTAGAAATGAATGGCACCTTGTACGGCAATTTCCTTCATAGGAGAACTGTACCTTACTTGGAGCTAAAAGGAATCTGTATTAACTGATGATTAAATGATGCAGGTCGAACAACTATAAAGTTAAAGGGAAATTGACATTGTCCAATCTTCGTAGAGAGGAAATAACATTCAGTATGCAAAAAATTAACTTCAAAAATCTATATGCAATTGTTATCTTTATAAGAATTTAAGTAAACGTGACAGATTATTACCTTATATATAATTATTTCACGAAACGTGAAGCCTTAAGAAGCAAGTCTTTGCTTACTTTGAAGTCAAGTCGGGACCAATTATCACATTTCAGCGCACATAATATTTATATAGAAATGGACAATTTGTGACAATTTTGGACATATTGGAGGATATGCTTATCGGAGTTTCCAAAAAACAAATGGTTAAATAAGAGATTTCCAAGATAGACATTTTAGTTTGATATTTCAAGACAGTATGTCCTCTGAATTTTTTGAAGGAACCCCTATTTTGAACAAATGTATATAAAACAAATATATAAAACAAATATATAAATAAAGCAAATGCATCTTGCTGTATTGAAAATTAATCATTAGATGATTAATACGTACATATACATCTTTATTAGCGCAGCCAATACTATCATGTTTTTGAGTAATGAGGCACATTACTATATATTCTTCACTTCTATAGGAGAATATCGTACCATTATTAATTATGTTATGTATATAATATAGGGATCGCGTATCTGTGATAATTTATCAGGTTCCATTAGATATCTATCTCCTCAGGTTTCTCTAGAAAATCGGTCGAAAAAACATGTTATTAATCTAATCATTTCCGTAACAGTAAAAATACCTGTCTACAGCACGCTATGATTAATCGACTACGTATCACAATTCTCTCCACGTTTGTGTGCAATAAGAAAAGGAAGTGGTTGAACCAAAGCAAAACTAGTAACGCATTTTACTTTTTTTCTTGGATCAACTAAATTATTATGATATTTTTGCAATCTTCAGTAAGGATGCTGCTGGTATTTAGTATAACTAAAAATTAGTTCACCCAACTAGAAATTTGACGTTCACTACTTAGTTAATTCAAGACATTTATTTCTCTCAGTGTGAATGATATTTTATCATAAACTAGTAAAATTCCTAAGTAGTCCTGTTACGTTTTAAATTTATACAAATCTTCGTATATTTGCCTACTGCTGCTACTATGTTCTATGAAAAAGTAAAATGCATTGCTAATTTTGCATTGGTTCAAACATTCTTTTTTCTCAGTGTAGGTTACTCTATAAATTATTGAGCCTCATACCATATCTGGCTATTAATTTTTCCGATTCCATGAAGGATTGACCTGTCCGTTTCTCGCCGGAGGGCAGCGAAACAGATTTTATAAATTCTGAAAACAGTAGAAAGTCTACAAACTTGCATACGCATTTGCATTTATTTAAACGGAATCTCATGGAATCGAGCGCTTCTCTTTTGACGAGTTTTCGCGTTGAATTAATAGTAACCGTGCGTTCACACTTTCAGAATGCATGTATACGTTAATTAAGCTCGCATATTAGGCTCTTGCGAGGTCGTTATTAATGATGAATAAGAAATAAATAAAAACGATTTGCATCTTTCAATGTGTGCAAATATTTGCTTTATTTGTAAAATGATTTTAGACGGTTTTATGAGGTTGCCAAGCATTCTAATTTGTTAATTAAAACGTCTTCTCAGGGTTCAATCCTATCTTCATCTTTAAACCTGTTTACCGTACCATCACTGAAAACTTTATTACATCTTAGTATTATTTTGAAAACTCCTAGCAGTTTTTTGTTATTGGGTAACTTTGAATAGTCGTTAATAATGGTAATTTCTAACGCAAAATTAATTATTTTCGCTATTATCTATTTTTACACACGTTTTGTTCCTTATTTGCATAATTCTAAGAATTCAAGAAAATAATTTTTGATAATCAACTTATAAAAACTTTAAAACGCATCTCACAAGTCTCATTATAAATTTAACGTTACATTAAAATGCGGTTGCTATCGGTTGTTTACGTAGAACATATTTCAATATCTTTGCTAATCTCATTCTGTTGTGGTACATAAGATCCGGTATTTTGCGAAAGCTGGAAATCATACGATATACGGGAAGTAAAAATTAACGATAAGGAACATTGATATAAGAGCATATCCAGGATGAGCTTCTTCACAGGTTTAGAATGAAAATCTTGGAAACTACTGGAGATAGAGGATCAAATGGGAAACGAATTGCAATTTTACAACTCAATTACGCGAATCTTTTGTTTGATAAAAAAAAGTCCATGGCTAATCAAATACCACCAAGAAAACTTTTTATTTCGTTCGGTGCCTACAGCTGCTACTATTGACTTCAGAGAAAAAAAATGTGTAAAGGAGAAAGTTGTATACGGACAATCTAACCAAACGCTTGCCAGTTATTTTTACAAATAAATGAATGACGGCAATTTTCTCCTTTTAATTTCCGAACTATTCCGGTAGTAAATTATGAAAACAAGTGACAGATGCACATCGCGTTTGCAAAAAAAAATCAAGTTAGCTACTAACATTTTTCTTTTCATTCCGAAATTATAATCAGAATTATTTTGCTGTGACAGATTGATTCCATTGGAATTGAATATGCTTAATGTAATCACGTAATCATCAGAGTGTTGTGTTTAAGTAACTGTGGTAATTTGTAGGGACAAAGCCTATCCTTTTTCAGTATTAGTACAACAGTACGTTGTGGCTTGCCTGCTACCATTGAAATTTGCCTGGCTGATATCTATGGATTTTGCATTACATTTGCCAATACGTTTACCTCTGTCTTTTCGTTAGTCCCTCTTACAGTCTTATCTAGTTTAGAAAAGATAGATTTCAAACTATCATATTCTGTTTTAGAGGTAGTTATTGGAGGTTGACAACTTCTAAAATACCGCTGTGCAGATTATACAGCATTTTTATGGCACAACATGTAATATTGAATCATATCATGCTTTCTTTGATTAGAGGAGACAGGAATTCATGTTGAAATAATAGCGTAGGTTTCCAAGGTTCCAGAGTCGGTTAAAACAAAACATGGATCGTGTCATAGCTAACCGACGATCTGTCCAAAATCACTCAGGGGAGTCGGCAACAGTTAACACGGTAGCTCAACGTGTAAACCACACCAGAGGTTAACTAATTGAACGAGAGGCCATTGATTACGGTAACTCAGCATATGAACCATACTAGAAGCAAAAACCAACTGCGGGGATACGAAGTGGGTAGCATGCTTTTATAGCGGCAGTGGATAGGGTCTGCTGCTGATTGATTGGGTGTCGCGATTACTGCTAATCGATGATTGGTCGTTAGGGATGACGGGCATAGGATTACAAGGGAGTAACCTGTATCTCTATTTATCTCTATAAACTCTCAACAAAAACAGAACAACCACTGAAACTGATCTCCGCAAATTTCAGAGACCCACAGCCGATAGGAAAACGTGTTGGTCCTCTAACATCTCTGCAGCTAGTTTCGCCTCTGGTATGGTTTACATGTTAAATTGCCGTCACGTCAGGTATCCGATTAACTGCGACACCGTCAGGAGTCGGAGCACGTTTAGTTTTAAAGGAATTCATGTTGTTAATTCATAAAACCTCAATCAATACTAATTGAAACTAAAATCATTTGCAGCCGGCAATAATTTTCATTTTGCATCAACTATTATTACTATAACTTACTACGTCAACAATTCAGAAGTTAAAGAAGTAAAGTAAGGTTCTTCTCTGGCAAGTGTTGCATTGTTGGAAATTTTTAAAGAAATGTCTTTTTTTATTAAGAAAAAAATAAAACAAAGTTAATTCAATTGAGCTTGTAAAGCTATAGTTATTTCTTTCTTCGCCTAGTTTCCTAAGTGTTCACATTGAACATGGGAAAAAAAACATCACGGCAGAAATTGGTATTGATTCCGACAGTTCACTCATCTCTCACTTGATGAAATCGATATAGTTATTCGCATCTTACTTCCTATACGACAATGTTCTTAAACTTATATACCTTAGATCGATATACTTCAATATTAACTGAGCTTCCAACTAAATAAACAAATACTGACAATACTGCTAATACTACGCTTATTCGTGTTATCGTAAACGTGTGCGCTGGAGTTTCACATTTATTTGTGCCATAGATACGGCCGTGAAGTTAGCGCATATATTTTTCTTGCTGATGTTAATGAAAATGCTCATAGAGTTATACTCGGCTTATTGTATTACAAAACTGTAGTAGTGGTTACAAATAACATTGACATAAACATTCTAAATATTTCCAACTATATCCGTTTGGAAGATCCCACGTTTAATTCAGAACGCAAGATTTTTGTTACTTGGTGCGTCCATATTTTGAGACTTGTTATGCGCAGCTTTTATTTTACTTGGGTAGTCAATGAAAGGATATTTTTATTTTATTGAAGGCGTATCAACTCGAAAACAAGCGGAAACTTGTTAAAAAAAAAACCAATTATACTTTTTACGCTATAATTTGAAAATAACAGAAAATTGGATAAGAACGTACGAGCCTTTTTACATTATTTCCACATGTACAATGCATTCCTGGAGATTAGACCGTCCCTTCCGACTCGCTCTGTATACCTACGAGTACGCAAATCTTCACGCCGCTGAGAAATCGGCCTCCACTACACCTCCAAACGCCTAAACTTGGTGATATAACTTTAAATACTTTCTTGAAATTAATAACGTCCCAAGATTCTTAAATCTTTCAATAATCGTCTTCAAATCCAACACTCAAGGAAACCAAAAATAGTTCTGCCTTCTATAACTCCGAAATGGGCCAATATGTGTTGTTTAACAATAATTATGAATTGGCGAATAAGAAATGCTCATTCAAATTCATGGACTTATTTCTCCTTTAACGTACGCGCAGTTTCACATAGAAAAACGTACTTCACCATGGCATTATTGCAATTTAATTTACGCCTAATTTAAATTGCATATTGTAAGAATAATTTAACTTAATTTCTATTACAATAATCAATCTCTTGCAGTGTGAATCTCGTCATTATAATGATCAAATTTTAGTATTTCAACGATAAGCGCCGATATCTTACGTTCCAAGATGGAAAATAAACAATGGCGGATTTTACCGGTAACGCTCCACTTTCTTCGTGTACCTACAGATGCGCGTAGGCTAGAAATGACAGTTTTCTAATTGTGCGTAAAATTGTAACATTTCAAAGTTGCCCTCGCTGTAACGCATGACTTTTTTCGCCTCGTTAAATTTGACGGCGATATACTATGTATAATACTCAATCTTATACGCCTCTCTTACTTGCCTCATTTATGTGGATCCATATAAAATGAATAGCGCTATATTTCACGGATTTTTATCGGGTATTAGAATGCAACTCGCCTTACAAACTAAATGAGACAAAAACTGACAAGTGAAAGACCTGTTTGTGTTCGGAATGGATAAATTACGAAACTGGATGCTATAAATATTATTGTTTGAGATTTAAACGAGCGCCCTTACGATCAGAATGACCTGCTTAATTTATAGGCTTTCTTAAAACGATATCACTCTAATTTTCCGAATACTGTTACGATTGGATTATCGGGAATATGGAAATCGATTTATTGAAGCTGTACTGTTCATTTATAAGCACGCATAAAGTTAATAATAATTACTTTTGTGTAGATTCGACAGCATTGGCTTGTATCTTGCCGTGTAGATATTGTCTAAGAAATGAGAACAAGTCAGATTGATTGGAAGCAAAGCAGCAGTTGGTGGTGACGTAAATGACGAAACTCCAATTTCCTCGCCTATTTCCGTTGCATATCGTACACATTGTAGTATGTAACGGAAATGCACGAGGGAATCGAAATTTTGTTGTTGGGCTTGTATTTACATCATCACCCGCCACTATGTACCTGATGCAAGATCTATTTCCTGTTTTACTGTATTTTTGTAATTTGTAATAGTAATAATCACAATAAAAAAAATGTTTAATAATAAAACAAGAAAATTCAATTAGTCGTGCATGCGTATGATTTATGCAACTAACAAAGTGGTATTAAGAATAAATAAAAATACTGTAAACAGTCCTCACATTGGAAAGTAGGTGTATCCTTTCCACGGTTTTATTTTTAGTAACTGGTACAGTTAAATATACCTAAACGTTGTTTTCAATCACTCATTCGCAACTTTTCAGTACTCCATAGTATTATTCAGAAAAATTCTGAAAAAGAAAAAAACAATTAGAAACAATTAATAAATTAGCAAACAACAGCTGCAATAATGACATTATAAAGCTAATTGTATTCTCATTTTTTTTAAATTTTGTAATTCCCAAACGAAGGCTATTTATTACAATGTTGGCAGCTGCCAGACGGATATCACAAAGGAAATGCTTTTCCATTATGGAATTATCAAAACATTTGTTTGATAATTTTTGATAGTTCTAAAATTCAAATAGAACTAGGCTGATGTACTGGTATATCCAAGTTCCGTCGACTGTTATTAATCGGCGCCAAAACTTATTTCGCTTGGATTGTCTGAACAGGTCCGAAAATATTCATTCGAATTCCTTCTTAGTCCTGGGTGAGTAGGCGCGGCATCCGTTCCCCGACCCGTCACGGTTATCAACCCAGTTCGCTTGTTGATTCACCAACTTCGCCGGTTCTCGTCTATTTAGCTCTGTATAATAAGAGAGTGGTCCAATCTGTTCGATCCTACTCCAGAAAATACAAAGAAATTATTTATTTTCAGTATTAAAAACAATTTAAATTACTATTTACTTATTTAATTCGAACAAGTAACACGAATACACTAAAATAAGTTATAGGAATTGCATTTTCTCATGCAGCTGCCTTAATTGTGATACATTCGTCCTTTTGGGTGAATGACGACTTCCTATTTTTTTTTAGTGTCAAATTACGATAGTACTTATAAAATTACGCGGGCTGAATTGGGTTGATGAGTGCTCGTCCCGTTTTAAAACAAGTCTGAAATGTTCCAATCCTACCCAGCCGCTGGCTAGCTCCTTTCAACGGGATATATGAGTATAAGAGTGGTTATAAATTTAACGTAAATGAGAAGAACTTTCTACTTTTCGAATAAAATTCAATAACAGTGCTTTCTGCTACAAAAAAATATTTTACCTCGCCAAGTTCTTTACCCTAACGAATTCCTTAATGTTTTTTTAAGGAAGTTAAAGGATAAAATTAGTTGTAGTTATCAAAAACAATTAGAACAATTTGGTAGCAATAATTTAAAATGCTAAAACTTCACTGACGATATTTGGTTTATATTAATAACTACGTGGCCTTTCTGTGGATAGCAATTCACAATAAATTACTTATGTATAGCCACTTAAATAAAAAATTATAAAAAAGCTACATAAATTTATAAAAAAATTACGATACCCAAAAATAACGCCAATAATTAATTGATGCACAATACGGAAATGTATAGTCTATTTTTAGTAACGTTTAAATGTCAAAACATAAGCATAGACATACAACGTAAACAAAGAATTACATGCAAGCGATTTTCTATCTGACTTTTTATCATCGTTTGATCCAAATAATTTAAGAAACAGTGTCTGCATATAAATTACTAGTAACAGAAGAGTTGAGTTAAAGAAAATACGAAAAGAAAGATCTAATAACGCATATTTTAGCGTAGCAAGGTTTCAACGATTTCCGCATTTCTGTCCAAAGATATTCCAACCGTATAAACTGGTTACGCGCTACCGAATTTCTTATATTTCCTTCGCTTTGGACGTGACTGAAATTTTTATGAGTGAGGAGGTTATTACTTTATCTCCGTATGTGTTTTTGTATACGTATGTATTTGTGTACGTCAGATGCTATGACTCGGAGATGACATAATTATGCAAATGATTAGAAAGGAAACGTTTTATTTATTGGTTGAAGTTGATATTAAGTATTTATACCTACCACGGTATCGTGTTCATTTGGTATGTTCCAGTTTGAAATTGCCGATGTTAGTTTCAAGTTTATAATTTCTAGAATTATCTGAGTTGTTTAACATTTCAATTAAAACAGGAGCTAGTCTGAGATATTTTTGTAGATTGCGAGTATTTTCTTCTGTTCTTTCCACAAAACCTTTGCAAGCGCATACTGGATTCCTTATTCCTTATTCTTTGGTCACTGAACTGGGATCTGTTATCTGTTAACTGGTCACTGGGATTAAATTCACCGTAACTGCAGCACGTTTAATGTCAATCAGAGTAAATATAATTCGACAAATTTGCATATATGCTCGCCACTACGCTTTAAGTAACTGATAACACATGAAATCGTATAGCTATTATTTGCGTACCGATGAATACGTACATATGTATAAAACTTATGTTAGTAAGTCATTCACCTCTTAAACGACGTTACATACCGATTGACTATATAACACGCCGTCTGCTGTCCCCTTATCCGCATATAATTACTTACCGCAAACGCGATTTTTCGAAATGTCATTGTAGAGCAAAGCACGACACTCTTATGAAGTTTGCAATTCGCGAAGCCGTATCTAATTTGCAGCGAGTTATTCAGGCAACATTCTAGCGTTGCACCGATGCAATTAACTTGAAAGAATTAATGATGCTTTTCAAAGAAGTGGTAGTGCTCAACTGCGTATGTACGGATAAGTTGACAGGAATAATTTTATCTTTTGAATAATTCCATTTAATCAAAGTAATAAACGCTATAAGGGCTCTAGAGTATTTGTTGTCCATAGCAACGCAACGTATTTGCCAAAGAGAAGGCCAACATGGGTTTTTGTAACTGCATTTATTAACAAGCCGTGTTAAGTCAAAATAAAAGCTGCAAAAAAAAATGGAGAAAACGAGCTTCATGCCCTTACTAAATATCTGTGGAAAAATAGTTTAACGCCACGAAGATATGGTTAACGAGCTTGATGATGATGATCGTTTAGTAGTGAACAATTAATCTCGGAGATTTCTACCTGGAAGTACAATTAACGATTATGCAAAATATGTTACTCGATCATAAACTGTGTGTACTCGAAAAAATATTCATCCTATCTACGGCTTGATTAACCAGGAAATTATTAATTTGGGACGATGGCTACCGCGAATATTGACGTCCGAACAAATATTTCTGAACTTCTGAAGCGAATTTGACATTATTTCAAAATAATTCAGTCCTCTTTGGATCGGCTTATCTTCTGTTACCGTGGTTTGTGTCTTTCTGTTTAAGACTTTCTACGAGAATTTCTTTATTTTGTTCGTCTTTTTCTATTTTTCTAGAAAAGTGTTAGTTTCCGTATTGTATTAGTTATGCTCTTCGTACTCTAGCATTTAGCATATATTTAGCACTAGGACCGATCTTTGTCTCTGACCTGTTGGATGTACATAAAATTTACCTTTAAAAGTATTTTTAATCTTAATTCTCTAATAATTAATATTATCATGACGCAACTTTTTGGAATTTAAGGAATCCTTTTTTCAAACTTTATTTCAGTGAACTTAGAAAAAGATATATTATATTTAACACCATGCTTATGGAGTATATCTTTAACGTAAACTTATTTATGTACAGTTTGAAAAGGAATCGTTAAATTTCAAAACGTAACGATATAATGAACTAGTGTTTTAATTAATCCAAACAAACAACGGTATTCGCAAAGAAAAACAAATTAAAATCTAAATAGTTTCTTAAGAAGAAGAAGAAAAGAAATAAGAAAGGTAAATAGAATGTATAGGCCTTTTGGCGTCACACATGGCTGACAAAATTCAGGTGGCTTAAAATGGCTGTAATATATTCTTTCAAATACGTAGATGAGTACCAAGTTATCGAAACCTTGAGGGACTTCTAAGTATCCGCCATTTTCAATAATTTTTTCTACTTACATAGTTAGTAGAAATGTCTTTCGGAACAAGGAAACCTAACCTACAACAACGTTAGACGTTAAGGTATTAGGCAGGACCAGCCACTATTGCCCGAGAATAATACGCGAATCGATAGGAATAATGAAGAATACCAAGAACTTTAATCGCGGACACGGATGTAAAATCATAAATACATGGAAGATAGTACTGTGGGGTCGTCATACAGGGAACAACGCGATTCATCGGATCGGAACGGTTATCGATCAACGAAGAGGAACGGTTGTGGATCAGCGAAGCAGAACAGAAAGGATACCAGACCAACAACACCAAACAAAGATACCAACAACACCGATCTTTAGAAATGTAGAAAGCTGATAGCATAATCAACGAAACCTCAAGTCAAATATCAAGTACGCGACAATATCCGAAAGATATTTCTACTGTGGATTACGGTCGTGACAGCCTACACTCAATTATAGTTAATACAGATTTTTTCGGACAAAATATAAAGCTTAAAATTAATTGACAGGTTTAACCACGTTAGTTCCTAGTGACTCAATTACATACCACTTGGTGTTTTAATATCTAAAGGTGAATCTATACTAAATTCTATTTTGATGCATTATCTTGAATATATGTGCTGAACTGAACTGACAAAGTTATCGTGTCATTCTTCAATACATGATAACGGAACTTGTTGAAACTTTCATAAACGAACTCTTGATTGGAATCCTACATTATGTTAACCCAATTGAGGATTCTTAGAATTTTTTTGTGCTTTAACCAAAGTACATTAACTAAACTTACCTCTGTATACATGCTCCTCGAGTTTATAAAGCTGCTAAATTAATTTGATTAATTCTGTTAATTTGATTAATTCTATTTTGATGCGATATCTTGAATATATGTGCTGAACTGAACTAACAAGGTTATCGTGTCATTCTTCAATACATGATAACGGAACTTGCTGAAACTTTCATAAACGAGCTCTTGATTCGAATCCTACATTATGTTAACCCAATTGAGGATTCTTAGAATTCTTTTGTGCTTTAACCAAAGCGCATTAACTAAACGTGCCTCTGTATACATGCTCATCGAGTTTATAGAGCTGTTAAATTTTCATTTTAAGGCGTCCATAAATGTTAGCTGTAACGATATATTGGGAGTAAGTTTGTTTCCTTCGAAATTCTTAAATATCTTTAAACGCCGAGGTTATGGGCACTTCTTGTCTGAAAGTTATAAAAGCGAGAGTAGTTATCAAATATTGTTCCGTGTTTACGATTTCTGTGGAAGTCGGCGTAAACGTAAGAGACATATATTTTACTCGTTACAGATATTGTTCACAAAATTGCTCCGAGAGTTCCCACTTTTGTATTACTTTTTACAACGTTTCTAAATAGGAGCGTATGTTTTGTGCGCAGCGCGTACACCTTACTATGCCCGTTAAGGCTTTATACGTTTGCGAGTCGCAACCATGTATTTCGTGTCTAGTTTGTGCACTTAAATTACCAGCAAGAACGACGGGACATTCGCGTGTCAAATTTCGTGCTTTAATGTCGAAACATTACACTCACTTTATACCGACGTCGAATGCAATATCTTTACACGATCGTATATAACCGATGCAGTGACATAACGATATCATTAAATAGACCAGTGCCGTCCAATTTTATGGTATCTTTAGACGGTCGCTATCAAACCAACTAGGAAGAATTTCAGAGAACGCTAATGAACCAATGTATTTCCAGTAGATATGTAAGTAAGCAGAGTATGTACGTTCAATTAACCTGAGCACGTTAATAGACGTAGGGCATTGTACGTTTCACTACGATTTACAGCGAAGTAATATATAGTGTGTGGGGGATATAAAACTTGAGCCCTAGGTATTTGAGAGGGTGTTCGATGACATGATTAGCATTACCAAAAGATACTTGCATGTCTAAAACTGATCTAGAGTAACTTGAAATATGAATAAGTGTGAGGGAAAATCTTGTTGAAAATCAGAAATATTACATAGTGACCACTGAAATTGCTATAAACACGTTCGAACTCTTTTAGAAACTCAAGAGATAACTGTGTTGACAGTCTAATGATTAACATGGATATTTTCTGCAGCATCCATAATCCTAAGAACAAACTTCTTGTTTTTAGAAATTTCCGTATAAACAAACCTTTTCAACCTTCCCCAAAAAAAATAATCGAGAGGATTTAGTTTTGGTGATCTTAACCAAGTAATTGCTATACTTCTCCCAATCCAGGACTTCATATAGTTTTAATTGAGAAAAGCTGTTACTTATCTACCAAAGTCAAGAAATAGGCATGATAAATGATGGACAAAGTTCGCTGCTTTCCGTACGCCTCACGAAATTAGCTAGAAGATTAGTCAGACTCGTGGTTATTCGTTTCATGAGAATGGATTCGCGTTGCGTACTGGTTTCCTGGAGGATCGACAAAATACGAGTCTGTCTACTCTCTACTAATTTCGTGAAACGTACGGAAAATAGACAACTTTGACAATGAATTTGCAGCGGTACTACTACCCCTTCCCGAAACTTAACAAATATTTGCAATTTCAGTTACGATAGAATTTTGGGCAGATTTTTCGATTTTTTGCTTGATATAGTATAGATGTGTATAATTATAATTGAGAAACGGCATGAATTGTAGGTGCAATTCTATAATTTAATCAATAACGTTTTCATTTTGTAGCGTTCATTGCTTCTCTGATCTATGAGTCAAACAATGTTACATTTATTAATTAACAAGATAAAATGTAATAGCAAATGTCACTCCAGTAATCATAGGTACTGTCACAATAAAACAAAGCAACAAATATATTTCGCTAGCGCCTGTAATTAATTTATTTTAATTAAAGAAGCTCTTCAGTTATATCAATTTAACATTTGGAAGTACAGGTTGATTTATGCAGGCGAATTATTGAAGATAGACGGTAGGTTGAAATTTGTCAATGCTGCTAAATTTTATGTTTGTTGTGAACCCGAGGAGAAAATTGATCTATGAAAAACGATGTTGGATTTTTCAAAAAAACTCACTTTTTTCTTTTAAATTTAGCATCTTTATTTCTCCTTGCAGGGAAAAACTAAAAGCACATTCTTAAGGCCTATCATACATACCTCGTTTCGAAATTCTATGACATCTTTATGTAATCTTAAGAAACTATTCGTCGTCGATTAAAGAATAATATCAAAAATTGTCAACAGGCTCGAAAAAAAAAAGAATCTGACTATGTCCAAATTCAATATAGCGTCGATAAAAGATACGAAAGTTGAGAATAAAGTCTTACAGCAATGTTAAGTACGCCATTAGATAAAATATCGGGGAAGACATTGAGAATGTACTTTTAAGTTTTCTCAAGTAAAAGTATTGGAGGTAAAAGAACAAAATGATTTTTTTTCGATTGTTTCGTTAATTGCATTTGTCACAGATTCATTTTCACTTATTGAGTTCAACGCAAAATTTACAATTTGTCAAATTTAGACCTACTTTTTGTCTTCAATCATTAAAGCAAGTGTGATTAAACTGCGTTTTTTGAATGTATTTGTATATATGTTTTGTACATATCAAGTTTTTCTTAGTAAAACAATTTGAATCGTTATTAAATCAAAGTTGCTCAGATTCAGGATATTATATGAAAGACGTGAAGAATATGTTAAACCTAATGTCTAATAAACTAGAGAACTAATATAAGAACTTTCAGTTGCTCTTCGGACTATACCTCTCGCCTATTGGATTTAGTGAATCCGACGTTTCGGCATAGTCCCGGCCTTTTATGCAGATGTATGTACCTCCCCAAAGTTCTCTATTGCTCCTAGGCAACTTAAGTAAAGGTTGACAAGCGCAGAATTGGCACTGGTTTAACTCAAAACACGCTCAGGTCGCATTTACCGCCTGTGCGCAGTGTGATATCAGGTCTACAAAGTTGTTTTCTCTAATTTTAACTCATGGAATTGATTCCCAAAGGTGAAGGACATTGTGGAAGTCTTATTTCGATATTTCTAAATGCCATCAAGCCCGCCATCGCACTAAACACTTCCTTTACTCAATTGATTATTTTAGTAACATACACTACTCGTATACCACATGACTAAACTTCTCCACTTTCCGTGCGCTTCACAAACTTAGCAAAGACAAGAGAGACCTGTTTTGTCAACTCTCGGGGAAACCAGTAAGCAAGACGAAACGTTGTGAAGTGCTCGGAAAGTGGCCAACGTTACACATGAGTATTTCGCGGATTAAATTACATATGTTTAAAAACACATTTGAATATATAAACATTTGATAAATACTTCGTACGCTTGGTACTTGGATGTTCGTTAACACCGATAAAACAAGAAGGAAATAAAGGCTCAACCTCCTTATTTAAGAAACTTATTATATTGTTATATATCATTGGATGGTGTTGTAGCTTAATTAAATAATAAAATGTGTGTATATAATTTATTTTAAATATGCAATCCACGGAAATACCATGTAAGCCGTTAATTAAATATTTAAATATTAACAGTATTTTTGAGAAATGGTTTATATGTATTCCATTTACCATTTAAGATCTATCAATTGCGTTTATCTGCAAACGATAAGACACCTTGTATAAATTTTGCTTTCACTTGACGATCATCAACCAGTCACGATCCAATTTCAAGATTTTCTGGCAATCTCTTCGTTTAATGCAGCTCTCACACCATTAGTTCATTTATTTCACGGAGCAAATCGCGTAGAATATTGACGTTTATTAAAACTTTTAATACGGCAATTATGGAAATTCAACTGGAATATCGAAATGAAAAAAAAGAGTTGGAATGGTTGTTGGTCGCCGGTAGCACACTTGATTGTATCATTAATTGCTTGCCTTTGCCAACTAACACGTAGAGATCTATAACAAGACGTAGCAGGAGAACACGATTGATATTTTTTCTTATCGACTTATCTATCTTTCAATTTTTTTTTACATGTACATGCATATGTAATCGCTATGTCTGTCTGCTCGTAAGAGGCCTTCGCCGTTCCGTCGCCAACATTGAGGTTAAGTTCAATGCTTCGTCCACTCCAATTGTCAGAATGCTTAATCGTACATATGGCTGTCATGCGGATTAGAACGCGTAATAATAATACATGTACATACGTCGACTTGGGCCCGTCGACCGTGTATAATTTAGTGCGTATTGTTTCGCATGAATAATTTATAACGTGCAAAGGTGTTCAACGTATCGAACGCGCTAAATTTGGACACGTATTTGCCTATTTCGATATCGTCTCAATACGATAATTCGTGCAGCAGCAAAGGTTACGCTGATTACATTGTCAGTTACAGATTGTATGGATGTCGGATTAAATTTACTTTAAATAAACACTTTTTGACTTAATGGATTTCGAAACATCGAACAATGCATATCATCAACGGAGATTTTCAGTATTCCTCCATTATCGCCTTGTTACCATAGATATCCATTTTATAACCTTCCGTTAGAGATTAGAAAAAATTATCAACTGAAGAAGAACCACATTATGAACTAACCATATTGTTAACTTTATTTGAAACATTCCATCTGGCTTGTAAACTACTTTTTGTAACTTCAAATATGAATTAATAAGGTAGAGGAAGTTCGTCGGTGGAACATTGACAAAAGAATTTGTTGATTCAAGGAAGCCTGAATTGAGTAAAAGAAGAAATACTTTTCAATGCAAACACAGAAATATTGCTTTCTACCAAAGATATCTTTTTTTATATAATTTTTTATAATTTATTATAATTTTTTAATATCGCACAAGGCTTAGTATTTGAAACAATAAAATTGGCAAGTTTAAACCAAAGAAACTGTGCTTTGCTCATTTTTCATCGCGGGATTCTGGCTAGTTCGCGCCTTATCAAAGAAGTTTTTGTCAGTGTCGCAAGCGAGGTGCGTGAGGACAGCTATAGTACTAATCGAAAGCAGCGATTTTGTACACTCGCAAGGGAGATAGTAATGTAAAGTAGTAATGTAGGTGGGTGTCGCCGTGACCCAGATAGCGGGTCACGGGTAAAGGGTCGGGTGTCTGTGTATCTTGGACAGCATAACGCTTGTTTTAGGGTTGGCGTGGTAATTGGAGAGGGTGGGATATAAATGTTTGTCTCCACCTAGTATGCTTCGAGCTTTTCTGAGATGCTCTTTGGAATGTCCACGATATAGATCGTGAACAGAACCGCCGCTTCTGATTTTCAATGTAAACTATGTAGACCTCGCTTCAGTAGATACATTCATCCAGTTCAAGTAGTTCTAGTCTTTACTACTAGAAAGGGTTTAATGGCCTTTCAAATATTTTTGCAGTTTGTACACAGCCTAATATCTCTTGCAAACGTTAAAAATATTCATTCAGTATTCATTATGTATAACGCCTGGAGTTCGTTATATGTTTATGACTGACGGATCTACACGGAATTAATCTTCCTGAATAAACGAAGCAGATCTTAAGTAAATAGCATCGTCTAATTGAAATAAAGAAGACGACGCTAATTGAAGAGTACGTTTTTAATTGCAAACAAAAACCTCGAACGGAAACGATTGTTGTAGTATTAGCGAATCTTTTCCAACTTTTAATAAGTGCATAGCGTTTTTGTTCTCTGTCCAAAGGAAAACAAAAAAAATGTATATAAGCAAATACGCGCAAAGATAAGAAAATTTACATATCGCTTTCTAGTTTGAAAGTTATATGTGATGCAATTTAAATATTTGCATTTTTAATTAATCCGCACTTTCAATGGAAGCGTATTTTTCTTTATATATATATAGTCAGAAAATTATATATACTATTTAATAAGCAAACGTTCTTTTGTTTTTTTTTTAATTGGTAGACTTTCAATTTATAAATATTATTATTAGAGTTATGTGCAGGCGAGTTGTCTTCAAATTTTATAGGTACATTGAGGACCATCTTTGGATCCAAAACACCTAGTACACGTAAAGAGATTTTGGCATTGGAAGTTAATCAAAAGCTCTAACCAATCTGTGATAACGCCCGAAAGCGAAGGTGATACTGAATATCCGGCGAAATTACATAGATTTTCCATTTTGGATTTATTTTCAATTTTGGAAGGTACGGTGTTAAGAGAACTATACTGGGAGCAACTGAATCGAGTGTATTCAACTTAAAAGAAACCGTGTGCTATTAAGATAATGCTAAGCTCCAGACTGGCCGGGTATATTCCAGAAACTAGAAGCATTTGACAAGGAGGAGTTGCTATTACATTCACCTTACAACCCGGGCTTAGCGACACTTCCTTATTTTGCCAATGCAGCCGAGGTAGAGTGAATTCTTCTCCGCTAAACAAACGGAATGGTACAAGGGTAAAATCGAAAACCTTACCAAATATAATAGATTATATTTAAAAATTTAATTGTATTAGCATTTTTATGTCATTAAATTAAGCTTTGTTCACAACAAATTAAATACTGTTGTCTCACCATATTAATTACAGCATGTATTACTAACAGTAACAAGCAAGTAACAAATATATTAATTGGCTTAAAGTAACTAAATATTTTTCAGCAGAAAATTATTTGAACATTATTGAGGCATGTTAGAAAACAATTTATAATCAAACGATTCTACACCTAAAAGCAATTCTATATCAGGTAAACAAGGAAAAGCTAACTATGTAGACACACGTGCATGAGATTTAAAATATCTTTCCCAGCCTTTATTTAAATGTGCTGAGAAGGTATTTGAGTATCTCACGGTTTGTATTGGATTTCAAATACATTTATCTGCTGCGGTAGGTTATGTTTACATCGTCCGAATGCATAATTAAATATTTCGACGGTATATTTTGTAAACATCGCATGTAAACATTTAATAACAAAATGAATCACTTTAGTTAATATACTGATGATGATTTGATAAACCGTTTAAATTAATTCTATTTGCCGCAAGGATGTCTGTCCGTAAACGTAATGTAAATACCTGTTGATAACATCATACCTGGTAAACGTTGAAGCAAAAAGCTTTTACGAATACCAATCATTTATTTTCATAAAGTCATTGTAAATTATTTGTACACTATTTAGGCCTATTGTGTCACCAAATGCTTACCAACTTATAACTACGTCGATATTTCGTCGAACATTATGGTTCTCTTGCTGTTAAGCTTTTACCAATAAAGTTTGTAATAGGAAATAAGTATTGAAATTGGTATTATCATTGTAGCTATCAATTTTTGTGGAGTTACATGCTTAATGACCCGGTGATAAGAGGGATCAAAAAAATTTTTTTTTGTGGGTCCAGTACACTGCCGAGTCACCGTTTACGGTGTATACGTAAAATTGTCTTGAAATAAGAAGACACGTCGCAACAACACGTCTCAGAAAAAAAAGTAATTTTACATAAAACACTAGATTTCCCAGGAGCCGAGGTGAAATCATGCTTGCTAGAATAATCGCACATTTTGCTAGATGTCGACCTTGCTTAATTAATTCCATATAATTAAGCATTTCTGTATTGTTAAGAAGAAATTCATCGTATTTGTTTTGTAAATATAACAAAATATATATCGTATATAAACATTAAAAAGCAGACTAAATGCATTGTTGATTATTTTCTGTTTCCCAAAAAACAGTCGCCAATCTTTCCCACCCGTTGGAACAGTCATCGCTTCTTTCTCATCCGATATACCCTTCGCAATCCATTGTTCCTACTTTGCATTGGCTTCGGGAGTTTCCAAAATGTCTAATCCATTTTTGGTCGCCGATGAGCAAGTGCAGTTCCTCTAATATTCAGTCAACGTATGACAAGGATATTCTTTCTAGATAGCTGCAGCTGATACTAGCTTTCTAACCTGTTCTTCAGTTATCTAGCACCATTTGTTAAACTTCCCCGTTTTTCTAGCCGTTCCGAACGTTTATCGTCAATCAAGCCGATACGACCGTGTTTAGTTTCACCTATCCGCTCCATCTTGGCTTTAATTTGCGTAGGCATATTGCCTTCCAAATACAAGAATTAAAAAACATCGATATTCGTTTTTTCTATCTTTACAGAAACATTCCCAACCGACACAAACGACTGTAAAACAACATTTGCAACGTATCATCAGAGTATCTTTGAGGAGCAATATCATCTTTATGTCGAGGCTTGAAATTTTTCAGGCTAACCTCGTAGTTTCCGCAGATGTGAAGTTCCTTATACTGCAAATTAAAAATTGGCTTCATTACAGGATCCGATAAATAAGGGATGATAATACCACAAGTTAATTTTTAAAAATTTGCTTTTTTAATAATCAAATCGACCAGATTCGCTGCATGTAATTCTAATAATTTCCACACCCTGTATGTCACATGTGAAAATGTAATTTTGAAAAGTTTATTTTGAGCTAACTTACTGTTATTTGGAACGACTAACGTCATCATCAACTCATTTATACTCCTAAGAGTGAGAATTTTATAGTAATTTTTCTGCAGCGCGTGTAGTGTAATGGTGACATTGGTTCAATGTGTGGTACCGTAATAACAGAGAATCGATTTTTTCGCCGCGTTAGTCACGATGCATAGAAGAGTTGGCAATTAACACGGAGAGACTGCAGTTCGTCTAACTGTCGTAATGACCACCGCTCAAGACGAAATGGACTTGTTCATTTTCTGCTTTAATTGCAAGTGCTGGCAAGTACCGAAGTGTAATAATGCCCAATTGAATATGTACGATGTTTAATGCGCAGATTTGCGCATTCTTATTTTTCTCTTATAAAGGCTTTTCGGCTTTTTTTTTGCTCACTTTGTAACTTACTTAATATAATTGCCTAGCTGCACGTAATAATTTCCGCTCTATTGACGGATAATAAATTACAAATATGTAAGCAGCAAGTTAATTTAATTGCAGTAGTATTTACAGCGTCAAAAGACCTGAAAAACCTTTTGCATGAATTATATAACCTATGAATATACATCATAGTATATAGTAAGTAAGAACGGTATGGCATTTTAGGTTGCGGAGCAGTTCAGTTTTAACAGTTAAATAAAACATGAAAAGAGTGTACGCGGCTGTATGATTATAAACAATTCAAATGGCCTTTCTAACAGAGGAAATACGGCAACGATAACCTTTTTAAAAATAATAATAAAGTAACTTTTCTTTCTGTTAATTTTTCGAAAATAATTGTATTAAATGTAGAACTCCTCTCGTCGTACTGAATTTATTTTTAGCGATAGATGGAAGAATAGAATTTACTAACTTTGTTATTGTTTATTCGTCTGCTAAATATAAAACACTGAAGTAATTCTCAAAGTATTTTCTCTGACTCCCGTGCAATTTTTTTCAAAAAAGTTGGCTCAATGCCGCCTTCTACTATTAATGTCAAGTTTGCAGTAAACTAAAAGAATACGCGACGTTTATAGCATGCCTATATTTAATTCGGGATTTCTAGAATTCTAGTCATGTATCTAAATTTGTCTTCTATAAAAACTGTTCATAGTTTAGTTTGTATTCTTGGCTTTGTTTCCAGTTTATAGAATTCTCTATTCTAATCGTGATTTTTCTTAACTTCTTTATCGCTAGCGAACTCGAAAAATGTTAATGATTCCGAAGAGAACTTATGTAACGGGAAAGGCCTTCATATTCTCCTTACATTGTCTCTATTCAAAACGTCAATACAAATATGGTGCGAAGACAATAAGTGAAAGCATGGAAGGGAATTATAATCATAGTAACGCTGCAGAAGGCACACTACACGGAAAGACAATCAAAAACCGCAAGCGAAGACGCATATGTTTTTGTTAATGCGGTCTCACGATAATCGGAATATTTACCGAGATGTATTGGTCTATGTGATGTGAATTACATTTGAGCTTGCAGTATAATAATTTAATGGAATTATATCGATCATCAGGGCTTGCATTTAGAACTTTAGATTAAGTGAGAATTGCGTTAGGTTTATTGCATTCGAGCCTACTCCATTCCACAACATTACATAATCCACGTTAGAAACGAGAATAACGATGATAAGTGAATATAGTTAATTCTATTTTAATCCCATAAAAAGTATACACGGAATAAAAATCAGCAAAATTTAAATATAAATAGGTAGCTTTTTTTGCTATTAAACATTAAAATAGACACGGAAATGTTAAAAATATATTTATTTTTAGAAGGTTGTTATATGTTCTCATAGCTTCGAAATATCATTTGTATACTGTGTAAAAAGTAAAATTAAAAATTAGCATGTTTATATTGTTACATTAGTATTTTTCAACTATATACTTACTACAGTTATTATAATTATTTATTAACTTTTAAAGACAATTTTCTGAATTGATAAAATAGCAAGAGAAGCATTGTTTATTTTGATATTAGTTTGTTCAAGTTGAAGTTTCATGTATCTGAGTATTGTTTAATAGTTCATAGATTTGGCTGCAACATCAGAATGTTAAATTTTCTTGCTTTGAAAAACGAATGATGTATCTTCTGGGTGAAGAGGAAAAAGCAATCGGTCAGTCCACTGTGATGGACATTTGTAAATCGCCCCAAACTATTTACGTAATATCTAGTTGTTAAGTTTATATTGTTTAATTATTTAATGACAAGTGTCAGGAGAGCAAATTCGAAACAATGTGCCAATGTATTTAATTTCAGCTGAACGACTGTATTTTTTTATTGATTGTGAAATGATCATAAGTGTTACATTTATTAAATTAAATAAAATTTTTTATTTATATATTTATTTATTTATATATATTTAGAAAATTTAACTGCAGTGGCATGCTGCTCTCTCTAATGTAACGGACTAAAAAAAAGATTGTAGAATAAAATAATAAAAACTACTATTAAAGATGAAAATAAGGTCTTTTTTTGACATTTGACACGTAAAATGATTCAAAAGAGGAGTAGGTTATTAAAGTATAATATACATTATTACATTTAAGCCAACGCTCACTCAACATAACTTAAAATTGAGTTGAATGAATTATTTGCTAAATTGGGACGTCGGATATGATTAAATAAAATGTGGTAAATTATATAATTGTAATTATGGATTATTGTTATTATTATTATTATTACGGAATAGGATGTCGGACAAATGACCACTGCGCACCATACCCTGAACCTTCTAATCAAGTTTTTGAACAATTTCTCCAAGACAGTTAGCTCTATTTCAGCAAACACGTTGAATTTTTGTTTTCAGTTCAGGAATTGTTTCTAACGAAATTCCACACGAAAAAATCGCCTGGCGTCAAATCCCAAGATCTAGATGGCCATATAACGTCAGTACCTCTAGAGCAGCACACAATCAGAAAGATGTTGCCTTAACAAATTTCTTGTTGCACGGTATACAGCACCATCTTATTAAAATTACGTTTTTCTAGGTCCATATCGTTCGATTGATCCCACCAAAGGTTCGATATATTCTACTCCGTTTAGGCTTAAAGCTTTGTCAGTCTGATTCTTAAAAAGGAACACTGATCCAATTATCTTTCCGGCCTGCCATCAAATAATAGCCGAAGGGTCCATCGGCCTTCCGCAAGTGATATAATGATTTTCATTGTCTCAAATCCGACAATTTTGCTTATTAGTAAAACCATTTAAATGAAAATACGTTTTACCGCTAAAGATAATGTTGTGTAAATTATCGTTTACCGTTTGGTTTTCCATAACTCATTGCCCGGATTGCCTCCATTGCAAATGATTTGGTGCCTTGGGAATAAACTTTGTTAGCGTGGAGATGAAGATCGCTAGCGAGAATCCGTTACACTGGTTTTGGTAACGTTCAATTCTTCTGAATTTGACCGCTACGTTTCCAGCATTTCATGTAGAAGGGAGACGCGGTGGGGTTTGTTTGTTCCTGATCGAACCAGTTCCTTTTTCAAATTAGATTTCGAATTGCGGACTCGTAAACGGAATTTCACGAACCTTTCGAACAGTCTCTGCAAACCTTTCGCAAAATCTATAACTCGTCGTTATTGCTAAAATTAGCAAGTGATTTTTTCGTGCCATTGTTCATTTTTATAAAGGAAATTCTTGGTAGTAGCAGTTTAGTTACTTAATATTTAAACCCAAAAATCCCTTTATAAAAGTTTTTATAGAACGGCTAAGAAAAACAACTAACAGCTTCATTCATTTTTAATAGACTACAAATGACAAGTGTCAAACATTAGGGTCGCCAAGTACAATATAAAAAGGATTGCAGGAAAAGTAAATTCGTCGTACCCAGCGGACCATCCTTTACACCATGTACCAATATGATATGTTTCGCAATAATGTAGCTCATTAAATATTTTGTTAAGTAATATACTTTTTCCAAAGGTAGTTGCTTGGCTAAAATTTTACTAGGAAATAAAGTTATTGTCCAGTACAATGTTGGCCGTTTACTACATACCGTCAGGTATAGACTCGCGTACGTACAGTTTTAGCACTTAAAGTATTGCGGACAAACGCATCCATTTTATTAAATACAAAAAAATATATGCTACATACTACACCAGGCATCGACACGAATCATCTATTAATTGTAATTCAATGAGCAAACCCTGGCGAAAAAATGACTAACCGAGTTGTAGCTGTTGAATTGTAATGAGTTCGGAAGACGCTGTTGGCGATGGGAAAAAAGTAATTTGCTTTGTCTCTATAATTTACTGCGTATACGTTTTTCGAACGTGTATTATTATCAAATAAAAATATCGATTACGCTGACATACAATCCTTCTTTGTACCCGGTTATATGGAACAATTTCATTTTCTATATTTGGCATCCGTAGATTGCCAACTACGATACCTTCTCTTACTTGGTGCTTTGCTTGCTGCTAACTGCTACTATAATTAATAACTTCACTTTTGTTTCCTATGTTTTTCGGTTAGTTGCTTACTTGATATCGTTTTACTGCGTTCCTATTTATAGTAATTGTTATACGAAATCTCATACTTTCGAATCCTTCACCGTTATGTAAGAATATCGAAATGTACAAATTCCAATTTATTGACCTATTCTGGTAGGTATACCTATAATATCGAATACTTTAGATGTAGATAATTACTTAATTAGGAAAGAAAAGGAGTTTGCTGGGAACGTAAGTCCCTTTTAGCCTTTTCTCTTCTATTCGTTTAATAGTTTAGAATAGCCTGCTAAATACTTAATGAAGTATAACTAATGGCGACAAATGGAATGTGCCATCTCCAGGTCTTGCCGTAAATGGCGAAGTTGATCTTCAGTATTCTCCTTGTTTATGTAAGTAATATTTTAGGGCTTCATGGGCCTACCAGTAATTTAACATTCCCTTTGTTGAAAAATAACTGTGACCATTTCGCTTGTTACAGGCTGCTTTTAAATGTTAAACTTGTTACATGTTTATGTAAAGAATGATACGTAATCAAATGCAATTACTCAATTTAGCATCTATTAAATTTTGTATATCACCATTAAATTAAAATTTCATTAAATGACTTCAAAAAGTCATTTATCTTAAGCCATGACTAAACAAAAGTTAAACTTTAATTAGACAAAAATTTGAAGATTACATTAACGAAAACAAATTCCGCAAGTATAAAAATCATGTTTCCCCAATGTAGTCCTCCAGTAAATACGTTCAACTTTTTTAAGCTACTACTTTTCAGTGCAAATGCCTAAACGTTTACAAAACTGTGCTTTATCTTTTTAAACATGCGATTCATGAAATATATATCTTCAAAATACTCCTGTTCTGACATAGTGTTGACGAGTGGTTGATTTCTATTCCATACGTGCTTGCAGACATTGTTATTGTACATCGCGGTTCTCGAACTTGTGTTAATAGGCCAATCTTGAGTAGGTTATCTATCATTTCTTTTATTCTTTGGTATACCTTGTTTTGATGTGGTTCTTAATAAGTTCCTTTTTTAGACTAATGGGAAATTTTCTTCGTATCATTTTCAATGATTCTTCGGCTAATAGAAATATAGGTATTGTTTTTCTTGAATGAACATGAATTAATGAAGCTCTTATAATCCCCCATAGTTTCGTTGTAAAAAATTAGTTTTTCTAGGTTTACCATTTCCTTCTACACGAAAGATGCCAAACGAAACACATCTATTCATCATCGACGCATATGAAGATAATGGTCTGTAATGTACAAACTCAAACGTGCAGGAGTTAACTGATAAATAGAGATCCCAAAGGTAGATGGAATTATTTCTTTTTTGCAGCGACTAGATAGACTCGTGTTCTATTCGCCTCATGAGAATGGATTCGTGTTGCCTACTGGTTTCCCCGACAAAACACGAGTCTGTCTAATCTCTGCAAAAAAGTAATAATTTCATCCGCCTTTGGCCTCTCTGATAAATTCAGTAAAATTGTAAATTTTGGCGGAATTACTCGCTTCTTCTTAGTCCCAATATACTTAAGTCTGTCCAATTCACTTTAATACATTATCAACGCTATAGATCGCCTGTGACGTTTGACTATAATATATTGCGTTGTTGAATATATTTGGTTTGAACATTAGATTAAAGTTGGAAGTGTAATGCATAGTTTTTACGAATACTTCAGAACAATTGGTTAATAAATTAAAATTCAATCAATATTTAAAAAATCACTTCAGGAAAATTAATCAAAGCTATATATCTATTTATAATCATTTGTAAACAACGTAATCTCGTGGAAAGCCCCTGCATTACGAATGTGGATCTTTTTCTATCATCACATACATACTAAACCTCTTCTAAGTAATTGAACCACTGTTTCTGTATGCCTAATGTTTGCACTGATAAAATTTGAAATGAGAAAATAACATTTTATCATCTACTGGAATTTGAAAAATTTGTTTAATGAGTGTTGCTAACAATTAGTCATAAATCCTATTGTTAGCCCATATCTGATTATGTCTCTATCGAGAATCAGTTGTGAGTAAATGCACGTAGATTCATTGATTTTGAAGATATATACTTAATGTGAAATTAATTTGACAGGTCCCCGTACATTTATTGTGTTTTCAGCTTGTTGCTAGTACAAAGTTCTGTAAGCCATGAATTTATTCATCTTTTGCTGATAATTAAATAATTTATTTATAAAGAGTATTGAATGATTACAATAATATTAATGCTAATATTCCAAAGCAATAACGTAATAAACTGTAAATTATCTGTAGAATACCACACTACTAATTCCTTAATTTCTTATGCAACAGACCTCGATTTTACCGGATGCGAGATTTTATTTTACCGTGTTATGTCATGTCTACATGTTCGTTATAGCAGGAGAGAAGAATTCTGGCAAACGGGACACTTGCTACTTATCCATTATCAAGGCATTTGTGATACATATTTTTATAACATTCGAAAAAGAAGTATAAGTGGGCGGTGATTTAAAATGTGCCTTAAAAATATGTACATACACATAAAAATTCTTGAATAACGTTTAATTCAATTAATTGAGAATTTCATAGTTTTAAGAATTTAATTAAGTTCAGTTGTCTTTGAGAAAAACGTTATAATGTTGACGATGGGTCTTTTGTAATTATCTGATTTAATTTAGACGACTTAAGTGAAAATCCGCCTTAGATCAGAAGCAATAAACAGATTTTATTGTTTTTAGTAATTTTGAGAATTTTCACTCAAGGCCAAAAATAAAAATAAATTCTGGTGGTTGGAATTTTAGCAAATATTGAAAAATATACTTCCGGACTTTACGAAAGCATAATTGATTCATTTAATAATGCTCCTTCGAATTCGACAGTTTCAGAAAATATATATTTTACTGGTAACGGAACACCAGCAATTGATAGTCACCGATTTAAGTGAAGCTTTCTATTGGATACTCTATATTCATTATTCTTTCATTTTCATTTTCATATTCTATATTCTATATTTTATATATCAATTTATTGTAAATCTAAGGATGGTAGTAATTCTTTTAGATGCCCAATTGCCCGTTTTCTGGATATAGTGCATAAACACAACACCGTTTCTTGTTATTTGCCCTAATATTTATAAAAAACTATATTAAAAGACAGCGTCAATAGTCTTCCGTAGCTACTACCGAAATTTCCAAAAGTAACTCTCCACCTCCCTCTTTAAAATGTTAACATCTTTTAAATTAAACATAATCCACGTACAGACAGGTTTAGAGAGGTGGTAAGCCACAATTAGCACGATAACTCAACGTGTAAACCACCAGACCAACTGGGCAGTAAGCAATTAATCAGGATAATGATCATGTGAGCCATAGCAGAGATGAAAATCAACTGCAGGAAATATAAGGGTAGCAGATTTTATATCGGAGGTTGGCGAGGTCTATTGCTGATTGGGTGGGTATCGCAATCTGTACAGATAACAAAGGCAAGTGGAATTATTTCTCTTTTCAAGCGACTCGAGATAGACTCGTATCCATTCGCCTCATGAGAATGGATTCGTATTCTCTAAAAAAAAGTAATAATTTCATCCGCCTTTGTTCTCTCTAGTGATCAGTATCACTCTAATAAAGATGTTTAGGGATTTCTCGTTTGTGCGGTTGAGCGTATATCGGCCAAATAGGACGTTCTGTCAAAACTCGACTGATAGAGCAGAACATCGCGGCAGAACGCGCTTCCCCTTGAATTCGGCTATCGCTGTGCTACGTCATTACTTTTCGCAAATGTTGAAGCCCGTTATCGTGTCCACCACGTGAACTTTGGATGCCAACTAATATTAATTAATAAAGACGACAAAAGCGAGTGAAATCATACCTTTTTTGCAGCGACTAGACAGACTCGTGTCTATTCGTTTCTTAAGAAAGTGTTCGTGTTGCTTAATGGTTTCCTCGAGAATCGACAAAGCACGAGTCTGTCTAGTCGCTGGAAAACAGGCATGATTTCACTCGCTTTTGTCCCCTCTATTAATTATTACCAACTTTCATTAGTAATCCGAGATGTCTGCGAAATACTATTGTTTATCAGCAGATTTTATGCTACTTTACTACAATTTTTTTTAAATCGGACTTGTTTTATTTGAAAACTTTTTCTCTATAGTGTTGAGGAATGGAATTATCTTCCATCGGGTTTTCATCATTTTCTTATAATTCTAATTCACATTTTTCCATTTACTACCAATTATTCGAAGGCTACACCGTACTCCGATTTATAAAAAAAGGAACATAATACTTCCGTAATTTTTTTCTCTTTATGTAAAGACTGTTTCGTAATTTTCAAATTAACCGGTTACCTAAAAAACGAAAACGAATAATTATTACAAATTGACCGTGGTAAACGAGTGCTATGTTGCTACGTTGTTAGCTTGCATATAATTCAAAAATTTCTTCGTGTAGAAGTATGTCTATGCGGAAGCCACATAACACATAACATATAGCAGATAGTATTTTAAGAATGTGCTTCCACTTTGCAATAAGCGGTTAGAACAAGATAAAATAAACACAAAATCGCGAATCACGGTCCGGTAAATATATCGTGCTTACTCATGCGACTTTGACTTTACATTAATCATGGAAGATTCGTTACAATCTGCAACTGCGCGCTCTTCTCTAAGAATAAATTAACCTAGCTTAAATACAGACAGTTGCAAAGACCGGTATAAATTGTTGCCACTATGAGATGTTACATGTTCCGGCGCGTTACACAAACGTAAAATCGATTTACCGCTGCACGTAGATGACTGAACGTCGTTGTAGCGAACGTAGGAATCCATTAGCGAAAACCGAAGAGAAATGACTGAAAAGGACGAACGAATGTCTAGCTATTCATTCACGGTTCAAGGTCATTTCGTTCCGCCGTTCGAAACCCAGGAGCTACTTCAAAGGAAGTCTTAAATTACTCGGATGTAAAATAATAAGCTAGGTTTTCAAAGCACGGTGGAATTTAATGTGCAAATTGTGAGAAACGATGCGCAAAAAGTGACGAGAATCTCAGCCAGACAGCTAAATTATTAAATATGGAATGCATGAGTTATGACTATTTCCATATTAACCGAGAAAAGCTTTTATAGCTTAAAAAGTACGCCAAGTACATTGCAAGTAAGGTAATATAAGCTTGCTTATTGAAGAATAAAGGGTGCACAAATTTGGGCTAGGGCACAGCGCCAAATTACATTTAGACTGTAAGTATATAATTAGGGCAAATCAAAAATATCTTATTTAATCTTACTGGTAAAGGAATATGTAATGAACCAAATTCTTTCATTAAATTTTAAACTATTTTTGAGAGATTAGCGCCTTGGGCTTTTCGTTTCGCGGTACTATTTTCGAGCCCCGTATTCGTAGTTCTTAGCATCAAGTTTTTGTTTTTCCTTTGTGCAAACTTTACTAAAAGTAAGCATCTTAAAATGCTCCACGAAAATGCAATTGGCAAATAGAGCCACCAGGGACTTAAAAGACCAAAAACCTTCTTTATGATTTCTCTTCAGATAATTGAGGATTGCGGAACGAAATACTTCGATTAAGCACATATACTCATTTGACTATACTATGCGATAATACCTTTATATTAGTTGGACGTAACGTTTATCTCAGAAAATATCCATTTCAACATGTAACCGTAAAAAATAAGCCATGTAGTCTTAAAGAAATAAGCCTCTAATGTACGGCACAGTTTTTCACTTTGGTTACTTAAGAAAAATACACCGCTATTTTTAATTAATAAACATTTAATCAATAACTGTAATTAATTACAACGAAATGTTACAAAGTCATTTCAAGTGTGATTACGCGCCCTATCAAACAGTAATAAAGCGAATTCGTTTCACTTTCAGTATTCTACACGTACATATCTCCCGTTATTAATAGTACAGCGTCAATGTATATGTACATATATAGATGGGGATGTCAATAGTTTAATTAATCAGACTAATACTATTCATAGAACCTCGTTACTGTCACGAAAGTGGCACATATTGATTAAATTCCATTGCCACATTAAAACACTTTCTTTCATTTTCTTTGTCGAATCCAAATACACACCGTACAGTAGCTAATTAAAAATCAAGCTCACCTATATATTTTTAGTTATAATAAGTCTATATGCTTATCAAACAGAGACCATTAAAGAGTAAATAATTATTTAATTAAATTTTTTGCTCTAGGATTAAGATATTTGTATTGGTGAAACCAATAGTAACAAAATTGAATCAATTATCGACAATTTTTGAGATCGTTTAGCTCACAGACACAATTTTCTATATTTACAGCTAATTCAATAAAACCGTTAGTGGTCTAGTGTCTTTCGATTACCTATGTTATAACTTTCCTTTTTGATAATTGCGACAGTATCAAGTAAAAAAATACATGCACGCATAGTGTACTTTCCTATTTTTAAAGTATTTGATAGAATGTAATCCAAATTGACATAATCAATCAGTTTATCCTGGATTTCCGACCATTAATAGATAAGCCTTTTTATTTTGATTAATAATATTTACTTTAGAATTTAAATATCTCGGTATTTAAAACGTATTTCATAATTCTTGGAACTAAAGCCAGAACAAATAACACTAACTTAAAAAAAAACAGTTAATTTGATGTTTTTGTTTATTCATTTTAGCTGTATCCTGCGCTGTTTTTGGTAACTTTGTAATTAAATTTCCGTCCGTTATTGAAATTTCACTCTTCGCCTCATGACAAATGGACGAAAGCCACCCTGCAGATAGGAGGTAGTTTTTGAGATTTTAAGAAGAACTTCTTAAGTCCAATAATAATAAAGGTAATTGTTGCCCTCCTGAAAATGTTAAAAATTTAAATTTTAACGTGGTTGATTTTTCAAGGTGTTTTACCACTGCAGAAAGGTATATTATGTGAATTATTACATGCTTGGTAATTAATTTGATAAGAGGAAATTATCATAATTCTTTTTTTCAACAAAGATGGAATATGCTTGGACTTCATCTAACAAGATTGTTCAACAGAAAGAGCTTATAATAAGAGGCTTATTTTTTGTGAAAGACACTGGACTTTCCTAGTCTTCGAACTATGAAATATACAAACAAATTTGACTAATTGAAATAATTTGAAAATTTGAAACACGATTTAGCTGCAAATCGATAATAATACCGATAATTGCTGTACTGGCAAAATTACGTAAATTTTCTTTTAGCCGTAGAAATGTAGATACTCTTGAGCATTGAATACATTACTGTTATTACTTTGTAAAGTTGGCTCCAAGCAATACCAAAAATTCGCAAAGAAGAGTATGTGAAGTTTTTGTTTGTATATTAAGACTTCCAACTTATTGCACCTCTCCACAGGTTCTAGTCTATAATGAACATTATAAAAGATAATTAACCAATTTACAACGCAGATGTACATGTATTGATTAAAATTATATGTCTACGCCCACGTGCATTAATTGAAATATACCACAAAAAAATACAATGAGATAAAATAGTATTGAGTTCGTTTTTCTTCTTTTTTTCGTTTATCAATGTGATACTAAAGTCTGTAGTACTTGCAAGAGCCACAAATCTGAACGATTTTGAATCGATTCAACGCTTCAGGGAATACCATGAAATTCGATGGTAATGAAATATTTTAAAAATACATATACATAAGATACTTTTGAAAATTTTAACGGCGTTAAACACTCAGTTGTTTAACAACCGTTTGAGTCAGACGATGTTAAATCTGTGTAAAAGTCGAATATCAAACCATCACTAAATTCTTGCATTTGAAAAGTAATATATCTGCGCAAATTAAAGCCAACGTATACGCGGTTTATGGGAACATTTGCCGAGGTGAAATCTTGGGTACTAAATTTAAACATGGTTTAAACAAATTGGTTGACGATCAACGCTCGAGGAATTCAAAAGCTCCAATCATTACCCATAACCTCTGTAAAATTTACGAAATGGTGCCGAAGGATGATCGAATTAAAGTCAGAAAGATAGCAGAAACTGTGAATATCTCGAAAGAATGTATTTGTTACTGAAAATTTGGGTATAACAAATTGAGTTGGGTGTCGGGCTTACTCACTCAGAACGGAAAACGTATTTGAATGAAAATTTTCAAACCCATGTTGAAGCGATTAAAGCAGAATTGATCAGAGTTCTAATGCTGATTAATAAATGTGGAAAGGATATGGATACACATTATACTGCTGAAATCAATCCACAGTCAAAGCAGAAGCTTGGATCGGCTCCGAATTAGTGAAGAAATGGATGCGTGCCTGGGGAAACTATATAGACTTACTAAGAAACTACGCTGAGAAATAGAACTGAACTTGACTAACAATACTCGCTTGTATGTTAGGCTAGAAACCTTCCAGTCTCCCTTGTTTTAGCCGAAAAGCGTCATGTTTATTCCAAATTATCCTGTTCATAAGGTTTACATTCAAACATCCCCATCTCTTTTTTAACGAAAACATATGACTAGAGTAGTACATAAATCTTTCTTTATAATTTTCCCCGGTACATCCTCAACTACACCATGAGACGTGAACTTTCATTTCATCGACACCGACTTACGCAATATTAAAAACCTGTTGCTAATGTCTACTGATTGTTCACTTGCCCATTCAAATGGTGTCGTAGCTGATTGTGAAGTCACTGCTTCTTTCGAATTAAAATTTATGCAAATTCGTTTATCACTAAGCAATAAAATAGCTAACTACAACATAAAAATCATAATGCATTTGTTGTTTATAATCTTCGCTCGACTTTATCATGTACTTAAGACGTTTACGAATATTTTGATTGAAATGGATCCACTAATTCTTTTTATTTTCTGGTTACCCACCCATAAGAAGAATTGTCTAAAATCAAGTGGTAAAACAAATGTGTGTATGCGTATTCAAAACATTTCTACGTTCCACTGTAAAAGGAAAATGAAAAATCAATATTACCGTGCAAAAACCTTATATTCAAAACGTAGATAAGCACTACTAGGTAGTTATTTACCTTTTGTGCTATATTTTCTTGTAAATAATAACATAAAATAGCAATTTTACGCAGTACCAGTTTATCGAAGGCTGATAATAAAACCGCGCGAATACAATCGCCACACATTACACAATAATAATTGCCTGAATATATTCACATTTCCTTGGCACTTTCTGAACAACGTTTTAAGACACAGATAGAAATCAGAACTTAACGGGTAATTTATGTAGCCATTCTGATATCCACTAAACGAATAATTCCAAAACCTAATGTTAATTTCTGGGTATTTCTCTGAACAGAAAAAGAGAGAAACGTCCTGTGATTTTAATTTTTTAAGCAATCCTTATCGATAAATCCCATGGTGAGTATGGCTAATTTTTGGATTAGTTTAATGAAAACGAACACATAATTAGGTAATATGTATATTTTATTTGAAAAAAACTTGGTGAAAATGCAAATTATACTAAAATATGCAAGTAGCATTGTTTTATTTACCGAATTTCACTTCGATGGGAGGAAATATCGGAAGTTTGATTTTCGGTTTTCTTCAATATAACTACAAAATAAGGAAAGAAGGAATCTACGGTAACTAGCATATTCTAAGAGAGGGTATCACGTTTAAACCAACTTTCAAGCGTTTTATCTTTCTTCAACAATATGAAAAAATAATCAATATACAGGATGCTTTAAAACAAAGTAGCACCCCACTTTCAATACTATTGGATTTATAGTGAGCTTTAGTAAATTAGAAACAAAATTTATTTCATTTCTAAAGATTTATATTTTATGTCGTACACTAGGTTATTTTAAGCGTTTGATATATTGCCTTCAAAAACGAGTACTTCTCATAAAATCCTTGCATAAACACCTGTGTTGCTCTTATTGTTCAATCAGAAGTTCAAACTATTAAAAATGTCCACAAAATACTGAAAAAATTTAACAACTAATAACCTAAGTTGTACGATGACAAAATACATGTTCAAGAACCAACGGCTGCGAGTGGTGTAGACGGATTTATATTATAGCGCTTCAATTCCTTCGTGTACTAGCGTTAAGTATCATGTACCACATTATGCTGCGTAACGGAAATATCAAAAAAAAAATCGGAACCATATATTTGTGTCTGCATTTGAAATCTAGATACATGTTCGTACGTAAACATAGTGTGTATTGTATACTGAATATGAAAATTAATAATTAAAGGGTGTACTTTTCGTATCTTAAAAATGTTTCGCGCTTCGACCATATTTAACACTAGCGAGTCCTTTTACTGCTACACTAAAAATGTTCGTCTTGTTGCAAAATGTAAACGTAACACCCTGTATATACGTTAAGAAGCCTTTAAATATCGTACAACTTTTGTATTTGCTCCTTTCCTCTATCTTTCTTCGTTCCAGAAAAAAGAAAAGAAAGAGTCCTTTCTCCCTTGAAGGCGAATTTTGGCAGTTAAAAAAATGCTGCGTGAGTGCTTCACGCTTTCAGCAAGCTCCATTAAAATCTGGATTTAGCGCCTTTTGTTAAAAATTGCAGAAGTTATTTAGATTAAGTAAATTAATATACGGGATATACTTACTTTTAGTAAAAAATGTCCACCACCAGCAATTACTTCGTTGAGAAAATTGCTTTACCCCTGAGAATCTACAGTAGTCTGTACTGTTTAAAAATGTCATGAAGTGAAATATTTCGAAGCAGTTGTAAGTAAATACAGTGTGCTTAGAACGCCGTAAATAGAAATTACCTACCTTAATCTACTTAGTTTCTTTAATGATTGCTTCAAGTTCAAATTACTCAGTAATAAAAAGAACTATAAAACGAGGCTATTCTTGTTTATTTATAGGCTCTTTGCTCACTGCATAAAGTGAATAAATATATATATATGCTGGTTATACGTAAAACCGATTTTTTCTGGCACAGTGTATTTTGTTGCGACATAAACAGAAATGTGCATCTGCACCCACAGATGTTGTATCGCATCGTCAAAGTTTTATGTTACTTAAATCCATTTGCTCTTCGTGGCACAACCATAAATGCGTGTACATGTGCAAGGAACTATAGAAATAAGCATCATATTTACCCATTATAAAATGGGATAGTTGAAATTCTAAATCTCTTCGTATTCGCTCAAAAACGGAAAGGATTATAATTAGAGAGGATAAAGGCGGATGAAAGTATTACTTTTTTTGCAGAGAGTAGACAGTATCGTGTTTCGTCGACTCGAGACGAATAGACACCAGTCTATCTAGTCGCTGCAAAACAGAGATTAATTCCGCCTGCTTTCGTCATCTCTACTTTAAATAATACTTTAAATACTTATGCATGGTAGGTTAACCAAACCTCCAGCGGGAGTACATTCTGCTTACTAAAATTGTGAAAATAGAGCTCGGTTAGCAATGAAGCCCGTATTTGAGTTGATAGAAGCTTTGTTGGTTCGGCGACCCAGTACAAATGTCTGAAAATCAGTAGCATTAGGTCATACAGAGGAAACCGAACAGAAGGAATCACATTTTCACATGACCCTGTACAAAAAAAATATAAAATTTTTCATTATTAATAGTAATTTCTCTAAGGCACCATTATATGTTGAATATTGTTTATTTTCTACGTACATTGTATATTATCTAGTACAGCTTTCTGTCTGACTATTTATGTTATTAAAGTCAAGTATGGTTAGTTAATTGTTGCATAATTTAGCAAATATGTCATAGAAATATATATTAGCAGTGTCCAGTATCAATACTATACATTTACTATTTTTAATGCCATTTAAGGGGTAAACTTCTTTAACAAAATCGATAATATTATTTCGTCGTTATATGCCTACGCAAACTTTTTTTAGACACGGAGATCTATATTGCTTGCAGGAAAATAAAAATTGTGTTTCACTTTCAATTATAAATGCGTAATAACTATAGCCCCGCATATGAGATTCGCGGCTTCTGATATACATTCATGCTTAGGTAATATAGTTCCCGATTGTTAACTATGCAAAACTATAAGACGGCGGCGCTATTATAATTAAATACTGTAGGTAGGTACACTGCTGGCATAATTATTATTCTCCAGCCTTATCCGCAGAGTATACTTGATTTATATTTCATTGTTGTAGCATGGAAATGAATAACTTGTGTGCGTATGAGTAATTAACGCAAAACATCTAATTAATGGCGAGTGAAAGACTTTTAAGTAGACAAAAAATTCGTTATATCGCAGTATTTTAATAATGTAATGTATTATGCAAAGCATTCATTACTGTTCAGATATTGTAAGAGTATTATTCGAATGTATTACAATTATAGGAAATTATTAAGTAATCGAATATATTTTCCTTTAATCTAATTCAATAGTAGCAAATTTATAGTATAAACAGCAGCGATAAGCGATGACGTAAACGACGACGCCAACGACAGCGATTCGACTTCTTCGTGTATTTTCTTTGCGTATTGTGTGCATTATACTATACAACGGAAATACACGGACAAATCGAATCGTTATCTGCCCCCTCCCGTTTACGTCATTACCCACCGCTATTTGCCATAAATGCGGTTCATGTTTTTAAAATAAGCAATTCGGAGATAATGATCAAGAAGCTATGCTTCAAGATGCCAGAATGGAGGAAATATAACCAAATGACAAATAGTTCTTATTGATGTACAAAGAAAGTAGTAGTTGAACTGATGTCGCTATTAGTCTAAGTGGAAATTTCTAATGGGAACAAATATTACGTAGGTATGAAAGCCCTTCCGAATTTTTTTTTAACTTCAGGAAAGTAGAACTTAGTGCAATACAATAAACTTGAACGCAGCGGCGCTAGAATATTGAGCAGTGAAACATTTCACGAAAACCTTATCACAACACTTCACTAACACTGTTTTATAATAGCTAAGCCATCATCTTCAGTAAAACCGTGCGACCAGTGTTAGTAAAACACACTAAAAGTTAGTCTGGTAAAGGTTCTATTTAAGTGCTGTAATGTTCTAGCACTATACTGCGTGTTGACTTCCCGACTCAATTTCCCCAGCCAGTTCTTTAAGATAAGAAGTGAAATTAGTCTAGTTAATGATAATATTAAATTTTTGAAAGATTGCGGAAGACCTAGTGTTCCAAAATCATGCAAAAGTGTTCCAATAAAAACAGTAAATTGATATTAAAACCTTTAAGGTTAACGCAAAAAACACAGGAAACTGCCCAATTGTAACCTGGCCTGATCTAGCAGCTCAGATGATATATTTAACCATACTCTTTTTTTCGAAATTTTGCCAAATTCTTTGAATCCATACGACGTAACCATATTTATAATGCAGTTAAAATATTCAATTCACCCAATCATGGATTTATGACGAAAAGTTTTACAGTTTACATCGAAAGAGCTTGCTAGCCAAAGCTAGCACCGTTTACACGAACTTTAAAAGAACAATCGACCAAGTGGACCATAAAGTACTTCCTTTTGAAACTGCAGGCCATTGGTTCTTCAATTTCTCTACTAGAGATGCGCTTAGATCTTCTTTAATTGGGAGAGAACAATTTGTAAAATGTTGCTATCGGTGACGTCACACATCTGTGTCTTCTGAATTGCTATAAATATCCAATCTTGATCCAGCTATTCATAAATAATTGCGGATAATCTGAAAATATTTCGAAAAATAAGATCAACTAGAGACCGCATTAAACTATAAAAAGATATGTGCATTTAGTGATGTATGTACATTATCTGCAACTCAGCATTAGCGTAAAACTACATCATATAGGAAAAGCGACAACCGCATAGATTTTACGTAGGAAACCAAGTACGAAACTCTCCAACGGTTTTAGACTGTTAAAGATTCGGGCGTATTCCTCGATATTAAATTTAGTTTCATCGATCATATAAATGCAATAATTGAGAGCGTTAGTGGCACATGGTTTGATTTATAGAAATTGCCTTGATTTTAATAACATAGAATAACTAACACTACTATGCTGCAATTATATTAGGTCCAAACTGGTGTCTTAATCGTTAGTCTGATCCCAATTTTATAAAACTCATATGGATAGTGTTGAATCTATTCTATTATATTAATAAGATGAATAACAATATTGATATTTGTGGTTGTTGAGTAAAATTGATGTTAATGTCTGTACATTGGAAGCGCGTTATAAATGTATGTTTAATTATCTAAAAAAATGGAACAAACGAACGTTTTAATTAAGTCACAATGTGTAACAATTATAAGATTGAACTTCTGAATTGTACGATGTAGATTGTTGTCTTTTTGAAAGCAATAGCCAAAATTATTATTAATTTTTGGATTGTTTACATGACTTTTCTTGTATTTATTTCTAAAGAGTAATATCGAGTTTATACATTTCCTGTATTTGAGTTATACCTCTAGGAAATAAATTATTATTATTGTTATGAAAAAAAAACAAACTTTTTTATTAATGTTAGGAAATTTGGATTGCATAATATCTTCATCACGTAATGGAACATCATGTCTTCCTTCCTTTGCAGCCATCGCCCTATTACTCCTATTATCCTCATTATATTAAGGACAATTAATAAAAATTATATTTTATATAACGCTTAATACTCAATAAAGTAGCAACCAAATAAACTAATCCCGTTCATGTAACACTTGCCTACTACATATATAATTTGTTTTCCATTGTCATTGTCTTAGAACGCGGGTGATTGCTTTTTTCCAGTGGCCGCCTTTTTACGATCGAAATTATCCATCGTACGCCAGCGCCTAATTTTATGCAGGACGTCCGTTTTAATGCGTCCATTCAATTAGAAAGCTGTAGCTGCCACCTTTTCTTATGTGTGACGCTGCAGTTCTTATGTGTGTTAGCTGTATCGAACGGTTATGCCTTGCGGGCGTGGGAACTCCCTATAGTAGATTTCCAGTGAAATCAGTTCAAAATATTTGTTACATAATATTTATAAACGTTCTTATATTAGACTTAAATAACAACAATACATTTTGTTGATTAAAAATAGTGAAAAGGAAATAGTAAGCAATAATAAATATATAAATAATATAATTTACAAATGAGATAAATGTATTTTATGGAGGCCTATATTTTCACAAACGGACCTTTTTCGGTTTTCTAGTGATCGGTTTATTAAAATTACGTGTAACACGTATAACGTGTTCCATGGCTTTGTTATTATTGTAAAGGCCGACGCGTTATAACCCAGCCGATCAGCTAAGAAAATTTGGGACTCGCAGCGTATAGCTTTTTGCACTCAGGCTCAGGGTCTCTTATGACCGGATCACCAACCCGCGAGTCAATATAAATAAAAAAAATGGAAGTTAATGTAAAATTTGTTAGTAATCGAGCGCTGAATAGTTGTAATATTTACGATAGTATCATTTTACCTCAGTTTTCTTGATACTTACATTTATTTTATAGTGCTCTTGCTCAAAGACTGATAGTTTTTAAGGAGACAGCATCGAACGATGTCGGATTTCTAAGAGAAGGAATATTCCATTGCACTTCATGTAAATGGAAGATTTTCGGTACCCTAAGCACACACAAACAAATATTCAGGAAAAATGAAATCAGTGTGGGCCCTTTTTTTTCTCTTTGTTTAGATTTAAACGCAATCTAATATAGGGAAAGCAAACTTAACGTAAAGTGAGAAGGATGATTTTGAAAGACAATTTTCCTTCTAATGAACGACAACGAGCTACTCTTCTTGTTGCAAGCAAAAACCAGGAAGGTTTTACCACGCTCAATTAAAATTAGATACAAAGAACATCATCAGTCATAGTGCTGATGACATAGAGTTAATTAAGAACCAGTTCCAGTGTCACAGTGTCCGAGTACGTGATTTAATTAATATAACAAGCGATTTTATTCGAAACATTTAAAGCGCCAAATAAGCAGGATCTACACCATCCTTTTATCCAGTTTGTGTCCAGCTCAATTACAAAAATAGCAAAAATTTTAACTTTGGTTCCATAACATGATTTTTTTTTATTTCGATAGTATGATTGTTTTCTACCTGGTCAAAAATTCACAAATTCACTTGCATGCAGATAATATTCAACTCTACAAATCATTGAATCCTCACGAATGGCAACTTGCAACAAACTTACTTAATCCTTATATAAATACAATTACAATTTTTTCAAACAATATAATCTTCATATTAATCCATCAAGTCTCAAGTTATCTTATTCGATACAACGCTGCAGTGAACTTAAGAAATCTACGTTATTTGAGCTCGACAATACTGATTGATAGGATAAATGATTTGGATTTCCCTTTAGATAACTCGTTCAGATATCGCAGTCAAATTAATGGATATATTTAGAAAAGTATGCTCAAGCTTGCACTCGTCGATACTTATATGACTTACATATCCAAAAACAAACGCTTCGTGAGTCTTAATACTTCCACATTTTAATTATTTTTCCTCAACGCAATAGACAAAACAACCGGATACCAAATTCAGAAAATACAAAACTCAGACTTTCGATTAACAGTAGGATCATGTGTTATATAAACTCTGATCTGATTATGGATGGCTTAATATAAAACAGAGAGAGTTTGTGTTTATTCCATAAAATAACAGTATCTGAAATATCTCTGCACCTTTATAAAAATATCCGATATGTACGTAGCATTTCTACGTGTTATCGCAATCTTCCATCATCACCTTCGCATAAAACTTCCCTTCTTCGGAAATGATTTCCTTAGACTATCTGTACATCGCACAATAAATTGATAACAGTGTTGACATATCTGTAAAAATTGTCATTAGTTTAATCATTCGATCAAATTAATAAATTTCGTTCTAATAAAAAATCTGTTATCATTGTACAAATACCGCTGCTAAATTTTTATCAAGGTAAATAATATAAAAAATTAAACATGTTAAGTGCATTTAATGGTTTCTTTTTTACTACAGAGTGGGTACACGGGCAGAACGCATTATAGGCACTCTCTTATTTGGTAACTGTGTAATGTGAGGATTAATGTTGAATAGCAGAAGATTTCTAAACCTCACCAATAGAAATAAACATAATTTTACTTGCTTAAACCTTTAGCATATTTCTTTCAATTTGAAATTTTAATATCTATAGCAGCATTTTGGCGAAACAATCTTCATGTTACTTTCCCAAAAATTTCACTTCATTTTGTAGTTCGAAATTTTAATTTAGATGTATCGAAGATAAATGCAGGATTCTCCTTTAAACCGTCTTGTTGTCGAAATGTTTGAAACATTGCGACAGTTGAATAAAAATACTTGCCCGTTATGTTATTGCACTTTCGAATTTCGAACAGTTTTTATCGCTTCAGCATTGACAAATAATCTTTGCTGGCGATCTTGTAATTGCTGCGGTTTTATATGTCAAGGTGTAGGTAGTAACGTTAACAGCCAAATGTTACATCCTAAAGTCCTAAATATAAAATTATGTACTTCAACGAGAAGTATAAAGACAGGTAGACAATGAACCGTTAAAATAGAACCGCTGCTAATAAATATTTACTTTTCATGCACCTTTGGCACCTGTCACGAATTCACCACCTGTTACAATTTCTTGAAGGAATGGTAGAACATGCGGTGGGACGAAAAACGCAAAAATGTATAAGCACACGTTATACAGAGAAAAAATACGTTAAAAATGTTGAAATAATATATAGAACGAATTTTCCTTTTAGTGTTAATTAATTACATGCGAGAACTCCCTGTACACGGCTATTTTCGAATTAAAGTGAATATTTATGTGGCGCTTGTTTTTTCGCTTTCCTAATATGGGTTCTTCAATATACCGTTGCATAGAAGAAGGTCTAAGATGGTTTACTTTCAGTTTGAAAATCGCGGCTTGCACACAAAGTAATAGTAAAGTTTTATTTTCTCTGTATGTAGGTGTATTCCTCTTTTTGCCTCCTTGTGGCTGTTAAATAGCATCACAGACTTGCAAAACTTCAAATCTTTAGATAATTTCATCAAAATTAAATTTGAATCCTCGTAGTGATTGTTACTTGATCACTCAAATAAAAACGTTTCGTGTGAACACGACTATTAACAGAAGTAAGTATTATATTAAGGTTTTTCTTTTCTTCCATTTTATATTGGAAATTCTTCTACGATGTTAGAGGTATGTTTTCATGTTTTTCGAAATTTAATTTTTCAGGATTCGTTATTTTTCTTCTGTTGGAGGTGATCTTTTACTGATTTCAATTTAGATGAACCTCCTTCGACTCAGCGACACTCAAAAAACAAAAATACATAGTAAGCTACTTAAAGTAAAGTTAGATCAACTTCCGGTGACATCGGAAATATAACCGAACTCCCGATAACATAAAAAGTTAATACGTAAAAGATAGAACTCGACCTATTTTTTTGTGAAAGGAGTAGTAGTCTCTGTCATTCAAAAGCTAGTACTGGGGGGACGTCACTGTGTTGCACATGTTCATATACGCATACGTGCTTATTTATATATTTTTTTGTTTATCCTGTGGCAGCGTATTCATACATAAACGCAATGTAAATAAAATACTTTTAAATATATCTTGTTACCGCTGGAAGGTTGTATTCGTGAGATATTGTGGAATTTTGTACCTATTAAAATGTGAAAGTAAGCGCAAAGCACACCGTATAATTATAATATGCCACTTATAAGTATTTTGGATGATTATGTCACGTTCATTGAGCTACATAGAGAAACCAGTCTGATGATTGATTTATGCAGCAGCATAAGTGTTTATAAAAATTGCCAAATTGAAAACGCTTCTCTACTATTCAGTTCCGTCCAAGCAATGAATTAAAATAGGTAGCTATGTATATGTCTTCGACATTTATGAATACAGTGATAAATGCTTATATATCTATTTTATTCTCGAAAATATAAGCTGTTTTTGTGTGAGTATATTAATTAACTACAATTCTATAAGTAGTTGTGATGATAATTTTAAATTTCCCACGGCTGGAGATATCGATGTTATTCCGTTTTATGTTGTACAATAACATAAATCATAGGTTGCAATAACAAGGCAATTCACATCTAGTCGAGAGGAAAGCGCAGCTAGATATTTACTATGCATCTTTACCGTGCAAATTTTCTACGAATTATAGAAAGCGCACATGTAAAACGCATCAAATTACGAACCTTGTACGATAACTCTTTTTAACTTTAAAGTTCCTCATATTTATCAATAATACAGATGGTTATGAAAACTTATGATACGTATTTGATAAAATGGAAGCTCAATTCGGATATCTTAAAAAGACTCAGCAAGTCCTATCGGGCTTATCTTGACAAGTATTTCATATCGGCAAGCGATCCACTCTTAAGAATTGAGAACGCTCTAGCATACTTCCAAAGATCTGGAAATGTAGCCATGGTCAGTGCTAAATTGCAAATGAAGGTTAGCGGTGCAACAAGGCAATTCTACAGTCACGAACAAGAAAGCTAGGAATACTTATAATTTCCAACGTAAGTACTTAACAAAAATCTTCTCCTATTGAGGAAATTAGGAATATCATTCGGACCAGCAATTATATTTCCTTTTGGAACTATCCACTACTATTTTAATTTGTCTATCAATATTAGTGCAAAGTGTGCAACTAGAATGAAGAAAAATAAGGATTAGTCGTTGTGGGTCAGCAATTCAAAAATTACCATATTTACTATATGGCATCTTAGTATCTAAATTGCAACCTGTCCAGTTATTACTGTACAACAATGTTTCCCCATGGAAAAGATAGACACATGCACGAAATCGTATTGATTTTCCTACGTGTTCCTGTGATCACAAAAAAGATAGCTTAAACTAGTTTGTGTTAACATACAATTCCCGTTAAAGGTAATAAAAGTAAGCCTTTTCTGTCACAAATTACTTAATTCAATTAAATATTGCGGTTTTGTTCTCAAAAGCATATCATCAGTCCAGAAATTTTGAAGAAGCAAAATGTTTTTATCAAGGATTTTCAACATTTCGTTACTATCTGATATCACTTTACTCAACCCAAATAGTAAAATATCTTCGAACTAGTTAGATAAATTACGTAAGCAAGAATATGTCTTTAAGCACCGCACTTAAAATCCACATAAAATAATTCATCACCCTAATTTCCATTATCGGCATTCAATAATTAACGATTACAACTGGAAAATTGCGTTGACCCCGCAGAGCAAGAAAGAAAAATTGAACAATGAAAATTATATTCAATAAAGCCAGTCAGCATATTTTTACTATTGCAGATATGAAGCCACACTTATTAAAGTTATATGTGTGAAATTATCTGAAACGTTAGCACAAGTATTAACCGTAGAATAACAGCAGCATTTCACCGTTAACATTTGATGTGGCAAATGAATTCATTATTATGATATGTATATTACACCAATTTATAAACATATGTGTTGGCTAGATAAAGTAAATATCATAATCCATACATGATAAAATTGACAGACATTTACATTGTCGCAATATATGCGAAACATGCCTACATAAGTTTGCATATCAGTTTACGTGCCGGTAATACCTAATCATCAAGTAGTAAAGGAAAAACCTGTTACTCCTATTATCTACGAAGACAAGACATGTTCGCAATTAAAAATGAGCAAATTTGAGGAGTAATTGCTGCGTTAAATATATATGATTATGTCTTATTTAGAAGTCTAACAGTAATAAATACCTTTCGAACGGTAAAAAGTTGAAGGCTGTAAACAAGGACGTCTGCTACCACTGTGTATAACTGATTACGCGCATAAATATGTTACTCTTGTTAGATAACTTTGCATTTTAACTTATGATACAGAAAGCATAGTAATGTACTTGTATACATATTTAATGTAAGTTGTAAGTTACATTTTAACTTACAACTCGCTTTTAATTCTTTTTAATAAAATGAATACGATATAGTGAAAACTTCTTACACTGCTAACCCAACTAATTAATAAGTGATGTTTTGTTTCTGAAATTTTTGTCGAAATTTCCAAATTATTCGGTTTTAGAAAGAAAAATTGATCCATATTTTGCAGCTTTTTCTATACTTTGAAAGCGCTTACTAAATTAAGTTTGCCACTTAGTGTGATAGCGAACTACCTCTAAATATCACAACAACCAATTCATTAGAACCAAAATTCAAATTGAAAATGTTTGCAGAAGTCATACGAATATTAATATCCATTAACTGCTATGATCGCGAGTAGCAGTATTTACAAGAATTCTGTGGAAATTCCCAAGTTATTACTAGCATTATTCCCTTTCCTTGTTTCGTATAAATCTTCATTTACTAACATAAAAAGTGCATTGTGTCGTAGGCTACGTTTTGGTTAAATTTTTAGTAATTTTAAATTAAACTTAAATTATAATTGATGCGATCTAAAGACAATCACGCGGGCAAAAATTGGCCCTGCCTAGAAATTCACCTAACTAAAATTTTCTTGGCGGTGCTAGAGTTAAAGTGAGCTCGTTATTTTTGATCGTAATGTTGTATTTAAGTGTTTAAGTGCACCCCCGTTGTCGCAATTTCCATCTTCTCGGATTTGTTAGCAATAATTACCGCTTCATTGTTTTGTTCATTATTATTTGAAACGAGAGAACCCATAGGTGATGCATATATGAGGTCAACATCTGTTGTACTTTCCGGAATAACTGCAAATATATATTATCGTCGTTTAAATCATTATTCTAAACCATATTTTCGTACCAACATTAGCTTTCTAGTACGTAATGTATAATAAATTACAGATTTTAATGTCTTGCGTACATCAACACGTAGTATTCTCCGCTGCAAATAACAATCCTTACAGTATAGCCAATCCGCTGTCTTCCGTGTTGAATTTTTTTGCGTTAGTAAGTATTAACTGTAAAATTACGTTCATCGTGTACATTTTTCTTACTTTTATCTCGTTTTATTAAGGTCATTCCACTTAACGAACGTCTAAAGAATTTCGTACAATACCTGACTCCACTAGTTACATAAAACGGAACATTTCATCAACTGCTTAAAAAAATCTTCCATTTGAAAAGATTACTACCGAAATAATAAACAAAGTACGTCCACTTTGACGAAACAGTTCAGCAACGGTAAAGACAAGATATTCTCAGAACAACGAATAAACTAATGATTTCACATTCTTCGCATTCTATTTTTTCCCTTTTTTTTCTTTTTTAAAACTGTATTTCAACGTCGCGCTTACAGCTAGCAATTATCAATGTCAAGCTCAGTCGAGATCCTGGCGAATCTATTAGAAAAGAAAACGAAATGTGCATCTACTTTCTAGTGTTGCTACAGCAGAAAGTAAAAGGAATAGTTCTCTATAACACTTTTCGGGTTAGAGGTGACCAATATTAACACATGTAATTTTCTTAGAAAATTCACTCGAACAATTTACGAGGGTAGTTCGAAAAGTTTCCAGGCCACGACAGAAACAAGTTTTTTTATGCCAATTTCGGCATTATTTCTCAACATTATTTTGCTTAAACTGCTTCAACCGAGATTTGGAAATGTTCACTCTAATTCGTTTTTACTCTCGAGTGAGCAAGCCCAATGATTATATATAACGGTTGTCTAGTACTATTTGGTTTTCATCCCGAACGTTCATCGTTAACCACCTTCATATTCAGCTGCCCAAAATTTCACGGTGGTAAATTATGGCGCAGAAACCCGACAAACAGCGTTTATCTCGGCTTTAATTTGTGCAGAGGTATTGCCTTGGAAATGCAAGAATTTAATGACGATTCCATATTCCATTTTTACAGTACACTAACATCTTTGATGCAAAAAGCTGTTAAGTCAATTGAATGTCCAACATGGCTGAAATTTTCAAAAGTAACTTTCAACGTATTTGCAATTATATTACTAGGATTGGAACATCTCTGATTACCGTCGTATGTATACGGGTAACTATTACATCCAATCATATCTGTTTTTGTTCAACAAATATTCTCTGCGTCACATATGTATGTATGTGTACGCACATGGGTGCAACTAGTACAACTGGTGACATCGCCACTAATTACGTTTACCTTTTATTTTACAACAATGAAGCTATCCGTACCAGGAGACTAAAGCTATGTGCTAGCAAATATGCAGGTATGTCATTAAGAAATGCCTGCAATATTTTTAGAATTATCGTGGAATAAGGAAATTGTAATCACGTAAATAACCGAATAGTTTACTATTATTTAAGTTTTTTTTAGAATTTTACACGTGCAAAATATCTCAATAGTAGTTTTATGTTGCATCATATTTTTATTCAACTGTACATGAATGTATGTCCAATTTTTTTTTTTTCAAAATTATAGCATGTTCGACATCTTGTTATAATTATAAACATAAAATTTTGACAATATAGTTTAGTAACAAATACACCTTCAGGTCGGGTATTTGATAAGAATACGTCAGTCAAAATGTACCGACAAAACAATGAAGTGATAACTAGAGAGGACTAAAGTGGATGAAGTTATTACTTTTTTGCAGAGATTAGATAGACTTATGTGTTGTCGATTCTTGGGGACACCAGTAGACAACACTAATCCATTCTTATGAGGCGAATAAAGGCAAAAAAAGGAGTAATTCCATCTGCCTTCGTCATCTGTAGTGATAACACCGCAGTGTTTAACCTGGATTATTAAAATTTAATATCTTAAAACAATAATGAAGTCAAGACGTAAGCAGTAATCAGATTGAATGACAATGAACCAACGATAATATTTTTTCCGCAAATTGGATTATTTTACGGCGAACTTATTCTAAAAATTAATTTTGTATTTTGATAAGAGAATGCAACACATTGATGATAATGGTGAATTAATGCCCATATACTAAGATGTTCAAATTTCAGTTTAGATGGATATTTTTTCCTCGGTAGGTTTGATGTGTATTTGGGAGTATTAACTTGATATTCTTTCTAGAATTCAATACCAATGTTGCGACTAGATGTGTTGACGGTTCTAATGGATCTATTGGTGACACATCTCGTATTCTGAGGTTGAAAGAACCATATTAATATTAGTTACAATGTGAAATTGAAGAAAATGAACACTCGCGAAATGAAACAGTTTTATCCTTCACACTTCATACATTTATTCGCAAACTAACAACTAAAGAATCATGATGAGAGTCTATGTGTTACATTGCTTGTGTAGACTATTTCTTGAATACTATTTCTGTACTACTTCTTGGAGTCTCTTTGAATACTATTTAAATGTGCGTTACTCCGCCCACAATTCCGTGGTGACCAATAAAGTGTAGTAAAATGCAATTTACCTCAAATGTACAATTATATTGTGGGTAAAACCTTAATCTCTAAATTTCGTAATAACAGGAAAGTTTGTTGATAGTTATAAATCTAACATAATTTATACAAACTCATGAAGTATTAAAACAAGAAAGAAGTAGCCAATATTACGTTAGACTTAATAGTCGCTAACAGGGAGAATTGGCCGGAATTTCACTTGATACTAAATATTCTTACTCTGAATCATTTACAACCCAATTAAAATGTGTGCATCAATATAAATTATTAAAACTGGGTGTTGTTGGAAATTCGACATTTTAGAAAGATTTGATGTAACAAATAGAATAAACAAATGTGCGGTAAAGTAGATTAAAATAAGGAATCCTAAACCTAATTTTGCTGTTCCATGCTTATAAGTAAAGAGACAGACTCGTGTTTATTCGTCTCATAAGAAAGAGTTTGTGTTACCGACTGGACCTACGGAGAATCGACAAAACTTGCGAGAATCTGTTTAGTCGCTGCAAAACAGGTACGATTTCACTCGCTTTTGTCCTCTTTACTTATAAGTGTATCTGCGTCCTAACAACCAACTTATTATTATTATTAATGAATAACGAATTATTTATGTAATTTATCGTTCATTCTAGCTAGTTCAGCGAGTCGCGTATATAAACTATGCGTTTCCTCGAATGACCCGGTATAACAAAATTTTAAAATATTTTTCAGCGCTGAATTCGTAAATTAAACTATTTTTAAATATAACTCGCAGCTAAACGAGTCTATCTTTTATAACAGTTCATCATAAAGAGCCTCGACTCGAGAGAATCGCCGCGCTGAACAACCCCAATCACGCGCCCGTTAGCGCATTATTTAGCATTACAACTTTTACCTTCTCAAGAAAAAGAAATGTATAAATGCTTTATTCTGTAGCACTAAATAATAGAAGCTTTTTAAGTAGTCTCTTTGTTTAAACTTATTAACTCATCTAAGTTGGGGATATTAAAATAAGACAGAAGACGAAAACAACTGCTGAGTGAAAGGATTTGTTAATGTCGACAGCCGCGATGCAAACGCTGGAGATATAAAAATATTGTGGTAACACAGTGACCATCGTAGAAAGCCACAGGCATCCCTAAACGTCCTTGAACGAAAACGTTGCCAATCCATTGTTATAAAACAATGGTACATGCAAAGCAGCAGCGTTTATTCGAAAGCAAATGACAGTTCGATTTCGATTTTTTCCTGCACTTTTCATTTACACATGGAATGCTGACCTGACATAAGAGTAAAGATAAGTATTTTGGAATACATCCCTTTTTTTTTAATTTAGATGGTAACTATTAATTTTTCTTTTGAATTTTCCAATTACCAGCTATCTTCTCCGTATAGAATTTAGAGCAAGCTTTCTTAATTCGTAGCCAATTAGTGGGATCATCACTGCATGTATATAAGTGTATATTGTCTAAGCAATTGAAGAAAATATTTTTTTTTGTTAATCATTGCAATATTTAAATCCTTCGTTGGGAACTATTTTCCTCCTTGCAATAGAAAAGATATAGAAATGTGCATATACGTAAAATACAGCCTCGCCTTCATGCAAACGCGAATAGCTACGGAATTGATTAGTGTCGTACTTTAAGCATACGAAATGCTCTCCAAAGTTATTCTTTCACAATTCAAGGAAAACTTTAGACAAACATTAGAAACTCAAAATTAATAAAACTGCTACGACATTATCATCCCACAGAACAAGTATAGAAATTGCTTTGCTAAATGCAAGAACCATGATGGCTGCTACTGCATCCTTACTAGTGATATTTATTTAAATTTAAATGTGCGCCATGTCATATTTGTTATTGTTCTTGTAAAAATTATCCAAACAAAATTTGACGGAAAGACGAAGCTATATCTAAAACCGTAATGCATTAATTTTAAGCAACATTTGTCATTTTGTAAGTCGATTCGTTAAGAATAAAAGAACTTTCAATTGTTCAAATATTCCGTCAACTATTGATGAGTTTCTATAAGCGCTGAGTGCGTTCACCTAAGGTAGTACGAAATTAGTGTAGTGCGAAACTGCACACATGTCAAGTTTTGGCACTGCCTAGCGTCGCATTCGTACCTTCTACATTTGCTTTTGAACATATGACATGATTATTGGAAAAACTGTTAATAAACAATACCGTATAACGCTTTTTTATAATTCCGTGCATTGAAAGGACAAGTAGATTAACCTGGGTTAACGTTAACGTAAAGTTGATCATTGGTGTAAGTTGTCAGATTAGTGTAAAAAAAATTGTACTAATCTTACACTAGTTTCGCACTGCCCTATACGAACAAGGCCATGATGTGAATTGATTCAGAAAATACAGGGAAGGAAATTTTTAAACGATTGTTTGAAGGAATATCAACTATTTGATTTATCACGAAGTCTACGAGTAAAGATGGCGCTACTCCCAACGATATAGTGGTGAAAACATATAATTGCTCTTTTGTATTCTATTTTCGTTTCTCAAAACTTTTAAATTAATATAAAATGTAAGCATAACAAAGTTCTGTGTATGTTTAGACATATCAAAATGTAATCGACAGTCTTCGAAGAGGATATCAATAATAATAAATAATCACAAACGTCATTGAAGAATTGCATTAAAATACGCTAATTTTAGTGTGTATTAAGTTGAAGAAATCAGATTGAATTTGAAGTCCTAGTCGTAGTAAGTTGAACAGAAGTGCCTAATTTTCAAAAAGTAGCCACATAAGCATAACGTTTATGGGATAGGACTTCGATAAGTAAGGTTAATTTTCGTTTGAGTTTTCTTTTAACTCCTCTATTTATCCTCCCCCTTTATTTATCATTTACTAATTCAAATCAAATCAAATCAAAAATGAGTGTTTTAGAGCCACGCCAACACCACGACCCTAAATTTCATCCAAATAATTTCCGAAAAGCATAAAATTTCTCAATTTTTTCAACATTCCTCCTCGTAAAACATTACGCTACATACCAAATCTAATTTATCGTTGCTCAAACGTAACAAAATTTATAAAATATTTGCGTGCGTTTTCTGACCTAAAGGACGTAAATTTTAAAAGCACACAGACGTGACATATATAATATTTGTTCGTAGTACTTGCTGCAATGAGTAGATTTCTATTCGCCAGTATTTAACTTGTTCGCACACTTAGAAACCCGCGTATGTACATAAATATTTTCAGCCCATCTATTTTATAACACCACATTCCAATAAAATTAACCGCTCCGAAGAAAGTTGTGATACAACTGCTAATATACCACATTCGCGTGTACGCCAAATTAAACCTTGATGCCGAGGCAACTGAAAACTTCTGTAATATAGACAATAATGATAAGAAAGAAGTTTTCCTGCCGTTGTATTTGATACTCTTATTGCACAATGCTTACTCTGGATTATTAAAATTAATGTTGTAATAACTGTGCATGTGTTACTTATTTTTCTAATACAAATTTTCTCAAAAAATATAGTTTGGTAAATAATATAAGAATTGCTATAAAACTAAAATATATAGTAACTTGTAACACTTTACACATAGCCTTATTGCTCCAGCATTCTTCAAGTAATAATTTTTTTTTGTCAGATATGCTATATGAAAATGTACTTATAACCTCGAGATCTAATTTTTTTAGATAAATATCGGGTACTTACAATTAGAAAGTAAGCATACGTGTTGCTCTGTGATAATACGTTGAGTTAGATGTAAATGAAAATAAAAAAAAAAGTTAAGCAACCTTAATGCGTTCTCATTCACAGGAATGAACAATTGTGAACGCACACTTGTACATTGTTCTTAAGGATCTATGTGTTATGCAGGTTAAATGTTTGTTTTGTTTTTCTATAAAACAACCCACCTACTCAGGAAAATACAGCCATTGTTAATAATCCGTTCATATCCTTAAAGTAGCGTCCTAGTTACTAAAAAGTGGGTAATAACATTTATTTAGTCTCGTTAGTTTATAAAGATTAGTAACAGAATACTTTTGAAACGGCAACAATGCTAATCAATCGTAATAGATCTATAAAAAACAAAAGCAAATTAACACATATTTTTCTATATTGTGACTAATGATGGAGTCTTCTTAATTTATTTAGTATTCAGGAAGACTACTTCACTACAACAACAATTACTTAATCGTTATTATTAAATATCCTTATGCGAAATGATAATTCCTATCGAATGTTTACTGATTCCTTTTCGTAATACTGTAAGGCTTTCACTCTTTACAAGAATTTTACTTTCATTATCATATCATCTCGACAATACTTAACTTTCTCTTTGTCATCTATTTAACTGAAGATTTTAGCTACATAGATATTGGATTGGCTTTTTCTCCATTAATCACGGGCATGAATATATTGTTCATCAACGGCAAATAGTTTCTGTAACATATCAAATTAAAATGCATATTTGTTTGCGATATCAACACCTACAATATTACATGTTCCGTATTATTTCCAAATGATTAACCTTTTAATTATTACTAATGAGCCCATTAGTAATAATTTCAAGTTTTGCTTTTAATGGACGTTTTGTTTTAGTTTTTAGTTAAAAATATTTTTCTTTTCTTAATTTTTAGAAATCGGAATAATTACACAATACCATTTAACTGGCGCCCTATGGCTAATTTGTTTGGAACCAATTTATTATGTTGTTTATCAGCTAAATAAGTCAGATGTGGGTCAAGGTTAATAGTGTTTATCTATGCAACGACAAACTAGCTTGCGCATATAGTGGTATACAACACATGTTTGTGATTAGTTGCGACATTATGCCGGTAAGGTAGGTGGTAGGCTGTAATGATCTGTCACGGTAATTTAATTTACAATTAATTCATACGAATGAAAATTCCAAATATGGACAAAGATTAGTAAACGTTTAAAGTAAATTTAATGAATTAAGTATTGTTTCGCAAAAATCTCTAGCTGAACAATTTCCAGGCACCGATAATAACAATTCAGATGGTCGTAACAGTGATACTGACTGCGGTGGTAGAAGTGATGAAGAAAACAATGGCCGCATCTAAGTTTGCGACTGATACTTGACATACTATTAAAAAATAATAGTAAAAGCTGCTGACTTCCCAGTATATAATAGATAAGTTGAAAAGTTTGTGCGGTATTTTAGACGCCAGGCTGCAGCAGGCGACAACATCAATGTTTAGGGTGTATCCGGAACAATAAAATAAGAAAAAAAATAAAATAGCTTCCTGATAGTATTGAAGGAATGATTTACGGCAACGTGAGAGAAAATACACTACTCACGGACATATTTCTGCCTACCTGGGGTTCCGACAGTAGTTTCACCCTAATTTGTACCGGTATTTGCCTCACAGTTAATACCACATCATTCGAAACTACGATCTGGACATTTGTTACCGTCCTTCGGTGTCAAGAAACACAAGCAGCAATAAAACCAGTGCTATTCTTCAACCATTCCTCGCGCAGTTCTTGGATCGCTTCCCACCACGATATGCGCAAGGAGCTCTTGGAAAACTGCTCTAAAAGACTTCCACGGGCTTAGCATGATGTAATAGAACACATTAGAAAACATCTAGGAACGATAGAAAAAAACTAAATAAGGTCCTTCAAATTATCGATAGAATCATTACGGTAAAAGCAATACAGGGTGAGAGAAAATGAGAAAATGCACTGGCCGATTTGAAAAATCCACAGATACGTTTCTGTATTTTCACTCAAATAGAGGCATGAAGTATACTCACCTTGCATTAAACGATTCCATCAATACCATGAAAATTGTACATGTTCTGAAGTGTTCTAATAGGATACATATTTTTTAATAAACTCGTAATATTCGACTTAGCTATATTATGTTCTATTAAGTTATTTTCGCAATGTCTAGTTTGATATAATGAAATACATTATATTTCTTCCTTACTTTTGGTTGCGATGGTTTCTTTTGGGCCGGCGAATCTGAGAAATTCTACAATTGATAGTTCGTCCGCAGTCGTCAAATTCATATAAGACCGTGATTTATTATCACTTCTGAATTCCCCGAGTAATCTTTTAAAATCATTTTCGTGCAGTGCGTTCACTTGGAAAATCGTTCTACTCGTGCAAATACAAAATATTGCAACAATTTCGATTTGCATCCGACAATATATTCTCGTACTTCAGTGTGCATACAATGCATACGGCAAATAAGCAACTTGTATATTAAAAAATATTGGAGCTACGATAATTTAACGAAACCATGCGAGGAATTCCTGTCATTTCGTTAATTATTTAATAACGCCGAAACAAATAAAATTGTCGACAATGATAATGACAGCGATTGTTGTAATTAATCCCATCAATTTTTAAGTTGGCGCCGGTCAATTGCCTTAATTGTTTGTGGAATCTTTGAGTTCACATGTACGACAATGTACCGATATGTTCCATTAACAATCTGTCAATTCCACGTTGATAGGACTAAGTACAAAATACCACGGTTTAACTAGATTTAACAAATTTAAATTATCGTACAGATAATCTTAGTTAAGCGAATCCGAATTAAAATAGACGCGTAAATGTAACCACATGAGATACTCGCAGAATAATGTCAACAATTAGATATGGTAGTATTCATTTCCTAGATTCGAATTATGATTACTTTCATAGTCGATATTGACGTAAGTTTATCTGTTGCAGGAGCCAATCTAAGGCCTCTTACTTGGCGTCACGTCGAGATAGAAATAGAATTGTACCCGATTCTGACACCGGCAGCTACAAGAGAACGCTAAGTCCAAATGGTCACCTTATCTCCACTGAAGTAGCGCCACAGGAACCTCCAAAATTGACACCAAAAGATGCAATATGGGCTATAAAATCTAGTAAAGAAGTTGTTCTCAATAACAATAACAACAACAACAACAATAATAGCAATACTCTGCGCCGAACATCTGGATGTGATCAAAATAAAAGTACGACCCTTCAAAGTCAAGACATGAAAGAGGACGTAAAGAAGAATCAAGTAATATTACCTGATGTTCTACCAATCAACGCTAAACTCGCACCTCGATCTCAATATCCCAATCGACCCTCTAATTTAACATTACCCGCGCATCTAGACGACTTCACAACACCAAAGAGTCCTCCTAAATCTCCGCCATCTTCGCCACCTAAAAGTCCGTCCCGAAATTCTCCATACACACCTCTACGTAGTACAAATCTGTCTAGTTCCCCAATGAGAACTCCGTCGATGAGATTATCCCCGCAAACGATAATTCCCAATTCTCCCCAATTTATCAACCCCCCGATTACAATTTCTTCTCCTGTACGTCCGCTTCCATCTCAAAAAATTGCTTCCCCGTCGTCGCCAGCGTCGAAAGTGCCAGGATTCGAGCTAAGACCAACGACTTTACCGTTACAACGAAGTTCCTCCATCGAGAGTAAACCTCCTCTACCTTCCCCTCAGAAATCCACTTCACCGTCACCTAGAACCTCACCTACTTCATTTTCCGCTAAAAAGTCGCCAATACAATCACCCGAAGAACAATCACCGCCTCCATTACCAAAATCGCCCCCTCCTAGTAAAACTACGTTTTCGTTTAATCCTTCGCAATTGCAACAATCTCCCGAAATTAAACTAACTTTATCGCCTAGTCTATCTAATAAAACTACGCCGATTAAAACCCAATCACCAACCTCCACATCGGCGAATACACCGTTGCGTACAACACCGGAATCTTCTCCGCCATCTTCTCCTAAAGTGATATTGTTAACGCACACGATCTCACCACCACAAAGTCCCAAAGAATCGGAACATCCTAAAGTGATCGAAGGTCTACAGATGATACAAAGGACTGAAGTTATTTTGAGGGTGAACGCTACAACTAGTGATGCATCTTCACAAACGGATAAGGAAGAATTACCGCCTACACCTCTACCAACAAGGCGGAAGCTCCAAGAGGAAATTGAATGTGAAAAATTATCAGAGGATTTCGTCAAGCAGTTACCAGCGGCAGACAGATTGAAAGGTTTATTAGGTAAGAATACTAGAAAATACAAGTGCGAATCACTAATACAAATGCTTGAAGTGACAATAATTTTACTCCATAGTTCCAGGTCCTGAACACAAAAAGCTCACTGATTATGTAACTGGCCTATTTCGAGTAGACGTTACGATGAAACCAAGACCTGCTAATTCTCCTTTTAGAAGCAGAAATACTACACCTAGCAGCTCCCCACCACCCGTACACAGTACTAATTCAGCTACATATATAACGACGAAATCAAGGTAAACTCTAACCGAATAAATTAAGCTGAACGTGTAATTTAAAAATTCTTCTTTAAAACAGTGACCTGACCTCAGTGGTACAATCTATAGAGCCAACGAGTCCCCTGTCAGCAACATCTCCTTACTTCACCACATCCGAACCGAAAGCAAAATTTTTAACTAGATATAGCCAAGACATGAATCACTACACAATTAAAAATACCAAAGATCTAAATCAGAAAAAGGTAAGTAACCCGGCGTCGAAATCGAAAATGTACGTAGTAATATGCGACTCTTCTTCAGGATGAACTAGTTAGTCGATTAGACCGAAAATTAGAAGTACTTCGAAGTGAACAGCTTGTAGTTTCGGAAGAATGTCGAATCAACAACGAATTAGGTGAAAACGTAGAAAGTCATCTTGCGCACGTTGCTAGGCCTCACGAAGCCTCTAAATTCCGATTGCACATTGAGGAAGTGGGAAAAATAACAAGTCTTTTACTAAGTTTGTCTGGACGGTTAGCAAGAGTTGAAAATGCTTTAATGGGCATGGCTGAAGATCATCCAGAAAGGGTAAGTGCATTTATAGGCGTTCCGACACATGGTAACGCTGTGCGCCAGATTTACTTATTAACGTACGGTTGTTGTCTCACTTTACTGTAAAACGATTTAGTGGATTAATTGCTCTGCAATACGCTTTTAATAAATAATCAATTAAAATATTTTACCCATTACATAAGCCAATATCGAATGCAAGTTGTAATGCAACTTGTACCAACTAAACGTTATAAAAGTTAAATACACACTAGCCATGCTACTAAGCGATAACTGCTTGTTCCAAATTACTCCTTTTTTCTCGAATTCCGTTGGCAATTGCTTCTAAATTATAATCCATAATTACTCCTCTTAATAGTCTTTGAGCAACTAGTAGTTTAAAACTCTCTTTTAAATGTCGAGGTTCAATTTTTACACTCAATAATTTCAAACGTAGGAAATTCTTAAGAATTTCCTAACAATTTCGACCTATTTTAACTGAATCTAGCGGAATTTATCTACCTCAAACAAATTGCTCGAGTTATTTGACGCATTGAAGCGATGCCAGCTGATTAAATTGATCAGTTCCTTCTATTTTAAAAAGAACGTTGACTATCTATCCTATTAGGCAGTGAAAATTGCAACATGCTGGTATGGGCTTTTTCCTTTACAAAACGTCCCAGATAAATTTGTGCGGAATTCTCTAATTGTTTGCACATTTGCTGACGGTATTGTGATGCTACCGTGTAAATATGAAAATAGTTTCTATGCAAAAATTCATTATTCTTCTCTTTACAGAGAATTCTGGAAAGCAAACGAGATAAGCTCCTGGAGCAATTGGACGAAGCAAAGAAATTGAAGGAAAGCATAGACCGGCGCAGTGTTAGCGTATCGAATATTCTATACAAATATCTTTCGTCCGAGGAGTATGCGGATTACGACCATTTCATAAATATGAAAGCGAAATTAATTATGGATTCGAAAGAAATTGCGGACAAAATAAAGCTGGGAGAAGAGCAACTGATGGCTCTGAAGGAGACATTAATCGTCACCGACTGACAAGCCCGACATGCCGTATTTTGAGTTAAGTATGCAAAGCATCTTTACCGTTCGAGTTTTATTGAACGAGCCTAGTCCATTGACGATTCCTTTCATATGTATTTTCTCTGGATTAATTGGAAACAGTGCAATCCCAGAGATATTAGATTTTGTAAGATAATTCTCTATTTTTATACTATTACTATAATAATATATAAAAATGGTACTTAGTGTGAAGCGAAGTGACTTTCTAAAATGTTTGTTAAGCAAAATATTCATAGTGAACCTTTTCGTGTTGTTTTAAATAAAGGGCAACTTTTATTCTTCAACTTGATTGATAAATATTTAAATCATAATTGTGATATAAGTATGTAGCTTCTACGAATTAATAAATTAAAATAAATTCGAATAATGTAAAAGAATAACAGTTGTACATTTTTATTCTATTAGTTGTAAGCATTACTTAATACAATATTAATTTTTATTACTATTTTTTACATCACATAGAATATGTCTTAACAAACATTTGTTGCGTCACTAAATTGTAGGGTGTACCTCGCAAATATCTACTTGTTAAAGCTTGTACTGGTAGATTGTTGGCCGCTTTAAGTAAAGAACTGGGGTCATCTCTTACCATTTTGTGAAATGGTTAAGATGGTGTTCAACCAGGAGGAAAAGCAGATTGGCTGTTATAGTTATGTGCATTTCTCAATGTTTTTAGTAGACTAATGTATTATTTATAATTTTAAGTTAATACATCTTCCTACCAAGTATTTAATTATGAGTTGTAGTATGTATAGAAATCGAAAGAAAATAATTCATTATTGGAATTACAGCATCACTCAAACAGAGTTGAAGCCAATGTACATATTTAATTATTAAAAAAATAAATTGAGAATCGAATAGAATGGTGCTCTGGTAGAAAAATATTATTGTCGTAATTATTAAGTTGTTGCATTGTGATCGTATCCTTTTTTTGTGTTGAACCAATTTATGTTATTGTATTTCATATTACTTACATTTTGTATTTGATAAGATTACGTATCTTTTACAAGTATACAGACTACTTTGAGCTTTATGCCTTGCTTGCAATAAATAACACAATTTATATATTCATTGTTTCATTTTAATTCCTACATACATCTCTCGATAATTAAAAGGAATACTCGCCTTTAAATGGGAAGTTCTTCTATTCGCAATTCGTTTTACACCGAAATACAGGCATGTTAAAGTAAAATGCTGAAAGGATCCTAACTATTATTATAGTTTGCGTAAATAAGTAACAATACAAACTCATTTTTCCATTAAACTAAAATTTCATTTTACATAATCACAACATACTGTGTAATAAAAATAGCAATAATAAAATAGAAAGTAAAATGAATTATCTTGGAACTATATTAGATCAACAATTTTAGATATTGATATTTAATTGCAAAACGCTTATTTTTAATAATCATGACATCGGCGGGGTTTGGTATCCAGCCAGCCGTTGACATCTGTCTTGTGGAATAATGTCTAAGTAAACCGTATTACTTCTTATAATAGGGCAACACTGGTATCGAGCGATTGAATGGATCGAAATATTTTGTTTTCGTTAATCGAATTTTGGCTCTTCTCACCCTGTGTTATGGGTCGTACTATCCTGTTGGCGAACCCAACCAAACATAATCATGCAATAATTTCAGAAATTGGATTCAAACCATATCAGCACAACTGATATTATCTACTGGAATCTCCATGTTCAACAGGCCTTTTTGTAAACTATAAATATAAAAAAAACTATAGAAAGTGTTGTGTTTAGAGAAAGAGAGAAAGAGCACGAACTACACCACAATTGTTATACATACAAGAGTAATTTCCGACTCGTCACTAGAGATGACAAAGGCAGGTGGAATTATTTGGAATTTTTTGGAGCGACTAGATAGTCTCGTGTCTATTCGCCTCATGAGAATAGATTCGTGTTGCCTACTGGTGTCCCCGAGAGTCGACAAAACACAGTCTGTCTAGTCTCCGGAAAAAAGTAATAATTCCATCCGCGTTTGCCCTCTCTACTAACTAATCCAAAAGGTATTCCCCCTTCAATCTTAAGTGCTCTTTTGCAACACTTAAATTTGCTCTGATGTATCTTAATCTTTGTAATAGCACTTTTTTGGGTCCTCTAACGCAGAGATCGCTTTTTCGCAGACGTCCATTTACAGTGGAACTTGCAATATTAGGATTCAATTCCCTAACACTAGTAGAACTTGTTCGTTTGCCACCCGAATTTTCTTCTCTGTTTTGCCAATTAATTTTGTTCACAATTTTCATCTGAATAGTCTAGCACAATCTATCTACATTTGTAATTTTGATCTTCTATAACCATTCTAAAAGTTAATACAACCTTTACAATTTGTCCGTTCGTTTTTTCAATAGTTTTCTGTTTGCATCTCCATTTTCTATTTTACTTTGTCAACTTATCTTTTGTAATTTTGTAACCGCACAGCCTCGCACACATGCGGTCCACTACCACACTTTTGGGGCCAAAAAAGAAAACTAAAATATATGCAAGCGAATCAAATTAACACTTGCGTGCCTGTTACTAATCCTTGACAAAGCTGCATATGAAGTATTTTACGATTCAGCCCTCAGAATCGCAATCTACAGCATCCCTTGGGCCACTTAATGTTGGACAGTCCTCACCTAACATTCTGTCTACATTTGCAGTTTTGATCTTCCGTGCGCATTTTTGAAATTATGTTGGTTTTTTCCTATTATGTACAGCTTTGGGCTACCCATGACTAATAATAAAATTATTTCCTTACGTATAGACAACCTAAAAGAGTTAGAATACCACGATTTTACTGCTGTTTTTTACGAAGCTTTTTCATCTATCAATAGGAACCCACCGGTTGATGATGAGAAACATTCGTGTCCTCGACACCGCCGTCCTAGATTAATTATTAAATAATTAATTAAACTTGTGTGTTGCGGAGGTTGCCGATATTTATGTGTTGTTTATCATTTCAATATATTAGTCTATAAATAGGGTATCTAGAATTGATTCATGCTATGTCAAACACATTAATGAGATACATCTGAGTTCTTTTCTGAATCAGGACTCATTTTGCATTTTCCTTAGTCCATAGGAAACCTGCAGAAACGAGTTACGCTTCATCGAATTAGCAGCGACTAGACAGACTCGTCTCTATTCGCCTCATGAGAATGAGTCCGTGTTGCCTCCACGAATTAGTCTAGTTTCAGCCAATTTCGGGAAGCGTACAGAAAGTGTACTCGTTTCTGTAGACTTAGTTCATAGTTGATTGCTTTCTTCGACATTATCCTTATGGTTTGGTTGCTCTTTATCGCGTAGTTCAGGCAATACATGTAGCGTATTATCTGAACAATTTCCTTAACAAACAAACGAAACACCTTTGCGAAAATTAATGCACAACTATTTGCATAATACATGTTCCGTTCTTAATACTCTGACCGATTATATAGCGATTACTCATCGATAACTAATTTATTCTACCACAGGTTGTTCGATGCGTTATGGAATGATTTTTCATTACCCAACGTGCACTAACAAGTCACACGATCCTGCAACAGTCTTAAACGACAGCTTTAAAAGTTTTCTTTTTTCAGCTTTATTACAACTTTTTCAAAATTTTTTGTTCCTATTACCAAACCTTGCTAGGCAACGTCTTACTATAGTGGACCGATTTCCGTTTACAGTTGGTAATTTTAACGAATGAAAAATCTATTTCTCTCAGGTGCTCTAAGAGGTTTGCTGCACTGGTAATATTTCGTACTATTAGCTTTACTTGAAGCTAACAAATTCTTGCAAAAGATTGCGAATGCCCATAAATACTTATAAATGCCATCAATACATTGATATGTACTTGCAATGTAAACATGAAAGATTTTAATATAAGGAAAGAAGAAGATAAGAAGTCGCACAAATAACCACAAACATTTGACGATAATTTAAGTAAACAGATCAACTTCACCACTGCGTCTTGATCTAGTTGCAATTGCCTTTCAGCATTGCAATATTTCTACAAAAGTATGTCAAACGTTTCAGCTCTGATACAATTTCTACGCCACTGAATTTCTACCCCAATTTTTCATTATCCAGTAATTAAACCATTTGAAGCAAGTAAAATTAAATATAATATCTGTTGACTGAATCGATGTTAGTCTCGCAACTAATGAAGATATAAAAGTTTTTGAACATAAATAAATACGCAAAAGGTCAATCTATACAAGTTTAGAATCCATATCTAAAGGAGGAAGATGTGGTTCAATGATACTTAAAGTAATCAGCAGCTGCCCCAGGTAGTACATTGTTGTAGTAACTTCCTGAAACGTAATATATTTTATGCACACTGTTTTTGCAAAACACAATCGTACCGAGGTATATTGAGGAAGGTTAACTTTGTATTCTACAACTTCCAGAAGAACGTCCGATATGGCAAACATCATTACACCCACTACCGTACTAATTTTAACCCTCGACCAATTTTTCTGTAATCAATACTGATATTTTAGTCCCTATATTTGATAAGATGACGTACTTACTTTGTCTTCCATTGGTGCCCATGTACGCCAAAGTAATGTAATTAAAACCAGTGCATATATTGACATTATTACCATATCCCATGCTGGTAAATTTCTTATAAGGTACACGGTTCCTGAAAAGGAATTTACTATGATTCCATCTTGTCGACACTATCTTGGAAAAAGCATATTTTTATTTACATTTTTTCCTAGGAACATTTTCAACAGTTACCTAACCTCATAACATTATGTAGTGTGATATATTGATAATGTCATTTCCGACAAGAATGTTTGATACGAAATCACTTAATTTAGATCATCCTCTATAATTTCAAAGTATGTCGGCTCTAGCCATCTGACCATGCAACTTGTCCTACTTCTATAAATCAATATTTCCTATATGTAGACGTTTAGTATTAAAGATAAATAAAAACAATATGCTCCAGTACCCCTTAAGAGAATATTGTAAGACAGTAGACCAACTTGTTTTCACTTCTTTCTTCTTCACTAATCAATTATTTTAAATTATTAAAGATACCGCCATACATTTGCTAAATATGACCAATGAAATTCATTGTCGATACCAACTTAGTTATTTCGTAATACATTATATATTTCATATGTTTATTTCTAATAGATATTAATTTTGTCCTCCTCCTGAAAAGATGCAGATAGATCTAAAACATATAGAATTCAGTAAATAGCGGAATATAATTAAAACGACAGCCATTGACTCAGGTCTGTTTTAAGGTCTATAGATTCTACCTCGACTTTCATGAATTCATGAGTTTTCAAATATTTTTAATAGGATTCTATAGCGGCTGGGATTGTTTCGACTGCATTCTCCTGCAACTGATTTCTTGCATAGCTGGACATGTAGCATTTGGCATTATCAAATTACTGGCTGTTTGAGAAAGGCATTTATTTAGAATTGCATAGAAACGCACTGTCTGAATTTTTATTTCTATACTCTAGCCGTTTCACTATTTAATACCCGTAGTCGATTATCACCCGCCTGAAAGCAGGCTTCATCAGAGATAAATGGTCAAAAATGTCTCGCCGAAAATCTTTACGAAATCTGAAATTTTCTTTTGAATCTGTTTTTTTTGTAATAGCTGGAATCTTTCTAGACGCTCTTGCATTGCAGCCGCTACGTATAAATGCTCGGCGAAGAGTTTCACAACCTTCTTGTCTGGTAAATCTATTATAGCTAATTTTCTAAATCCATCTAAAGAAAGACTTTCCAGAGTGGCCAAACTGAATCCTTATATTTTGCAAGAAGAGTTGTATATGTTCCATCTCCGGTTTTTATTTTTTTTTAATTCATAACCGCATAACCCACAGCTGACTTGTACAATCCACTCAACCTAAAATATTCGGGCATTTCGCGAAGCGGACGCCTTTTTGCTAATTGATTCATTGCCAACATTGGACAACTCAAGAGTAATAAAATACAATATCCTAACGTGCTTATTAAAGCTACGTTAGTTAACTCTTAGTCAGAGCCAATCATCATATATAAAAATGTTGTAAGCCATACATCTTAAAATTAAAAATAGGAAAACATGTTTCTTAGACCTGTAATACTTTTCACGTAAATTTTTATGGCAAAATTGTATGCTTGCCCCTATTTAGACATTGTACTGAAACACTTCCGAAGTATACAAGATACTCAGTATTAAACAGCAAACAACGAACGTGTTCCCTTTGAATAGCACTATATATTTCTTCTGCCTCCACCGTATATTATTCACTTTTCCTTTCCATTCTTTGTGGCCCCAAGGAAAAGCCCAGACAATACAACTGTATTTGGGCTATTTGGTCTTTTTAGCACTGGATATATGCAGCAACGTTTATTGTGCTTTTTCTTTCGTTATGTACATACAAGTATTTTTATGGAAAATGTTATACAATAATAATATGTACGTCAATAAATACATATTATTGTCGTATATCTAATACTTTTATATAATAACACTGAAAGTCAAAATCGACTCGTGCAATTGGATATTCCATTTGAGTGGTTTCTTGAATGATTAATACTGTTTGATTACCATGATAGCAGTAAACTAAACATTATTTTCAGCTGTTGATTTAAAGTAATAGATATAAGTAGTTACTTGCAAAATGAATGACACAAAGAACTGTCTATAGATGAGATTTGTATATAAAGCTGCAGATAACGTAAACATCTCAGAATACAACAGTTAGTGAGCTCAGAAAAATGCATCCTTTCACAAACAACTGCGCAAAGATTTCAAGCGTTCACTTCTCATTCTCGTTGTTCGTAGGTTTCAGGAAATATAACAGCACGCCTGAGGATTTAATGGAAATATTAAAACTTTCTGCGTATGGGGAGCTTATAATATTAGACCATATATTTATAATTCAGAATTACTGAATTAAACTGCCAAATTACAATAAAAAATCATACCTGCAAAACCAGCGGTGTAGAAAAACACCGCCATCAGCCAAGCTCTCGGTAAGAAGCCAAAACCCAAAATGTAATGTACTTGCCCAGTGATATAGGCTACTAAAGAATACTCATATGTTAACGGCCAACTAGACATCGCATCACCAATTCCAAAACAAAACAATCCTAAGGCTATCATTCTACAGTATGTCTTGTAACTGTAACAATAGTACTTACATTTACGTGAAAACGTGGATTCTGCAAATCAAGGAATACATACTTCTCCTTTAATGTCCAATGAGTATAAACTAACAAAGAAAAGGAGGCATCCTAAAGGTAGACATTCCGTGAAAGCCAGTAACAGTTTGTCATTATGTGGTATAAATCCGAAAAAGTGTACGACTATTGATAAAAAAAACGGAATTAATTTGACGGTATTGGAATGCACCTACAAATGCGGTAATGTAATTTGTAAACTTAATTAAAATATGATAAACGTTAACTTCTGAATGCGTTTCCATCATTGTACTTCACACGTCTAAGAAGTTTTAGAACACGATAATAACATTAACTACTTAACGTCTCATCGCCCATACTACACCCACGTTTTATTTTATATCGGCGATAAAGTCTATTCGGTAGAAAGTGCAAATTTACAATAAGTAAATCCAATTGAATGCAGATAAAGAAGGAAACGAGCAAAGGAATTGTATGACAAATTACTGATTAAGTTTAATCTAATTTTAGTGTACAAAATATTTTGCGATCTTGTATTGGAGCAAGTATATCCAATAACATTAGGCAACAATAATTTCTTCTTGCCAAATTTTCTATCCTATATAAATTATTAAGTCCTTTTCCTTAATTATGTCCCACTCAGTGTAAAGGGAAAAAAGTGCTAACGTTGCATCGAAGTCAAGTAGTGCTATCAACATAAAACAAGATTTACGTTTGTTCAGTTTAGGTATATGTATCGTATTTATTGAAATGCTAATAAAACGAATCTTATTATAATGGTTGAGAGAACAAATGAACCAAATAACAGTAACTATTTCATGTTTTTCCATCTCCAGCGGCTTCACCATTTACTGAAAAGTATAAGAATATTGTATACCTGCACTCGTACGTAAACATTCATCCCCCCAAACATTCGACAAGCTTGGAAAAATAAGGTGTGTGTGATAAACCTTATTTTCTAAGGTAATTGCAACCTTGGAGGTTGATTCGACATCAATAACTTGGCGAACTAAACAATATTGTATTTTACTAGAAAGGAATGAAGCTTTTCCTCACAATATCTGATGCTGCCTAACCAATACCATGAGGGTCTAGTTCTAAAGCAAGAAACATTTAGGTCATGCATTTAGATAGGCTTCGATAATGAAATCGTCTGTACAAACGAATGATGATTTACTTATAAACACTCACATTATCCGTTGTCTATTTGAAGAGAGCGTGATGCAATATTATTAAAGCACTGGAGGTATTGATTTCTCCAATATGGCGCAATTCTATTTTTAACTTTTTTTTACTATTTCGCATACTTTACTCCTCACGTTTTGTATGTATTAAAAAAATACTCTAAACAATATGAATTTACTTGGAGATAGATCACATTTTAACAATAAATACTAGACCTTACAGAGGAGCGAAAACAGAAACAGACCATTATTTTCCACTAGCCAGGGTGAGAAAAACACAAGTAGCTAAACCTTTCTAAACGAAAAGAAACATAAGAAAGTGAAAGGTAAAAGAATTATGAGAGGAAGGAACACTATGAAGAAGAATATGGCTACAATACCCAATGTTACTCCATAAACATAAATGAAACTTGGAAAGAAAAAAAAATAGCATTATAAAAACGTCGAAAAAAGTAATAAATACGAAAGCAAACAAAAAAGATAAGGAAACTGATTAAGAATTTGGGGAAAGGAAAAAATTTGGCAAATATAGCATTAATGAACATGCAGGATGCACAAAGTGAAAATGATAAAACACAAAGAAATGAAGCAAACATATAAAAACAAAAAGAATTAATGGCTAAACAAAGTTAGAGGAAACAAATCGAAATAGAAATAGAAGTAATCTTAAGATAATTCTATAAAGAGCTAAAATATCAGAATTTTAGACCAGCGATAAAAGAGGAAAGAAATCGAAAAATTATAAAAAAAACTGGAAGTTTGCTGACAGACTAAGAAAGAAGGGAGGTTAAATACTCTACAGAAATGGTGTCAGAAGAAGGAATCAAGACTTCGTAAGAGTAAGACACTGGGAAAAGACAGTATAGAAACAGAACTCATGAAGTATGGAAGAAAGCAAGTATATTTCAACAAATATGGAAGTAAAAAAAATTACAAAATAGAGTCATTACGTTGCTGAATATTTTACATTTTAGCGAATGTAATAAATAAAAAAAATCAAACTAAACAAATAATATTCATAATTTTCATGAGCGCATTCAACTCACAAAAAAGGAACATCATAGAGGAACTAAGAATCTTAGAAATACCAAAAAATTAAGAATGTTTGTAGCTTTTTGTTTGTAGAAGATGCTATATGATAAAAATATCATTGTGAAAGCATTACAAGTACTACCACATGCTAATGACACAATGATACTAGCGAACAGACAAAGTGATCTGCTGAAAGCAATCAACAAGCTGGAGGAAGAGACGGGGAAATATGGGTTGGAAATTAATAAACAGAAGACAAAATTCATCAAAATTGGAATCAAAATCAGGGTAGAGAATAGATCACTTACAACGTTCAACTACTTGGAAGTAACATTGAGATAAGCATACAAACACAGAATCAAAGGAAGGATTCAAAAAGAATTTATTAAAAAATAAAGCACTGAAAAGCAAAAACACTAGTAAAGTAAAAATGAACATATATAAAACTTCAAAATCAGTTGTTAAAATAATTAGACGAAAGATACTAAGAGATAGAAAATAATGTAGTAAAATAATAGAAACAGCAAAAAAAAAGGTATTCGGCATTACCTACGTAAATCAGTTTTAGTAGTTCTATCAGTAGCATAAGTTCCTTTTCATTACTGTAAGAATATACAATTTTTTGAATGGCAGCCTCTATTATTGAATTTCCGCGTGATCTACACGAAAAAAAATCGAACAAAACAAATTTCCTATACCTGAATTCATTCTCAATGCTACATCTACAACATTACATATCTCTGATCTTGTCTTTGAACAGTGTATCTTAAAGTATCCGTTATTTACAGTGTTACCATTTAAAACATAAAAATTCATATCCGTTGCCAGTTTAATCAAAAGCAGGATAAAGTTGGACATGTTTGGGAATTTTCTCATTAGCCAAAGTTTCAAAAAGGTAGTTTAATTATTTCCAGAAATATTTTTAACAGAGCTTCGCCGAGAGTAACTCTGAAAATATATAAAAAGTTAAATTTCTCGCTGTTTTTGGGTCTAAATTAATGACGTAAGAAATGCCCTGACTGCTTCGTCGGTCACTAGACGCTACATATGAACAGAAACCGACAACACCAAAAAGATAAAAACTATATCGAAAGTATTTAATAAAAATGCACGTATTTACATTTCAAGCTTAAATAATCCAAACTCTCCAACAGCCCACGATAATTTGCCTGGTAGGAGAACGCGGTTCCAGAATACTTAACGCTATAAAAAGCTGTGCAACATAGTAGGTAGACATAACTAGTTCCTGTAATTTAGTCGTTTGCGACAGTTCATTATGCACTTATTGATAGATACATACGCGGCTGGAGGCAATATCCACTACAAATCTGTCCAGTGCCAGTAACAAATCAGATATAGCGAAAGTCGTCGCTCCAATCGCCGTTAATAATTTACTCCATGTCCAGTCTTTCTAGAAATTATGTAGATGTTATGCTATTAATATACAGTGTATGTAGTGCACTTACTTTTATTGTTAACCTGGCCCAAGCTCTCCATACCATGGTAAATATCACGTAGGTGTAAATTATGACACAAACAAGTTGTATTGTTTCTTCTATATTATGACTTAAAAATACCAAACCTAAAACATGCGAAATTATTAACAAGCATCTGTTATGGATCGAGAAAGTTGTTAGTTAAATGTTATATAGAATCTACTTATAATATGTTAGATATACTAAAAAATTAGTCTGTAACATGGAACTTACTTAAGCAAGTGTAATTTTTTAACTGCAGCATGTAAAAGGGAACTCTGGGGAATAAGCGTAAAAAATCTAGCTCTTAATTGCTATAGTGGTTTCATGCTATAGTGGTGTCGCGACACCACTGGCTTTTTATCAGTAGAAAAATAATTATTGAATTAATTCAACGATTTTATTAATTATAGTTTATTTAGCAAACGTTTTAATAAACACACTTTCTGAAGTTAAACAATTGTTATCCCCTCCCTATTATCTTGGATTCTTACTCATTCAGGTGAAAACTGCCGAATTAGACCAACCACAAAAAAAACCGATATCATCGACATACAGCATATATACGATTTCCATAAAATTCAAACATATCATAACGCTTTCTGATTGACCTTACCGAGCTTCTTTCTTGTAAACGACATAGGATGTCTTTGTGTTTCTATCTTGCCTGATACTCTTTAGTTGGTCGTGCTTCTCTTGACATAGAGCTTCTTCGTTCAGAGTATCTTTTATGATTTTTTTTAGTATTGAGAGCCAATTGGTGTATTCTGCATTATACTGGAAAATGCTTCTTCATAAGTTGTCTTCCCAATTGTATTGTAACTTCTCTAGTGAAAGTTGAAAAACTGCTTGCTCTTAGAAGAACGTAACTCGAGAAATATTCTTGTGCGTCCTTGGCGAACATATGCATGTTGCACATTTTTATCTATCTATTTTCATCGACTCCTCTTCTAGCGCTGTTATAAAAATTAATGACCTCCAGTTTTCCTTTTTTATCAATGATTTCACATCAGATCGAGAATTTTCAATTTTATGTTGCCTCATAATTTCGTTACAGGTAAGACTAAACTTCCTCAGATCCTGTATCGATTCCAAAGAGGAGAACCAGTTGTCGCCGGTTACATGGTGTTTATCGTCGACTAAATTAATTTTCTTTAGAAGAGTGAATAAAAGGATTAACTGAGTAGTGTGTGCTGGAATCACATAGGTACTTTACTTTCAAACGATATTGTTTTAGTTTGCTCATCAGGTACTGGGAGAAGGAGTATCTGCTTCTGAGACACACCATCATTTCATCAACCACAGCATATATACTGCAACTATAATATTTTTCGCAATTTCTGATAAACCTATCGGATATTTCCGATATGGAAGCTAATTTCTCTCTTCAGGGCTTTCATCGCTAATTTTGTCGTTATAAAAACGCGGCGCGACAAGATCGAGGAGACGCCCTTACTTACACATTTTGGCTCTAAATGTGTTGTTCCGTGGTGTCTGTGAGTCAGTGCCTTTATTATTTGATTGAATAACCCTGATAGAAGCATCGAACCTAAGAACGCTCGTAGTTCAAGTTTATCGAGAGGCTTAACGAACGATGCTCCATAATTGAATTTTAGTTCAGTTGTTTTTTATTACGATATATTCACTTTCACTGTCACTTGCATCTAAATCATTTTCCACATTTTCTGTCCCTTGATCTTCGCCGTAACTCATTCAGAGCATCAAAGTCACATGTCCCTCAAACTGTTTCAGAGCCGGAAACACCTTTCACTATCAATATGCAGCCAATGAAAACACTAACGTTACTGCTATAGCAAGTTCTCCATGAGGAAAGTCACGCTGTACAAGCTGATGTTGCAGAGCAGCATTCCCTTATACAAGGTTACTATCACTTGACATTTTAGATGTGTGATAAATTGAAAGGTTGTAAAGTACAGGATTACATTTAATATCTAGAGAGAACTAAAAAAAAAATGCACAACGCAATATCCTTATGTAATGTTTCTCAGTAAAAGATTTTAAAAGTTTAAATTATGAAAATCTCTAAATGTTGCCGCAGATTTAATGTTAGTAAGGACAACTTAGTACAACTACGGGAATTGTTGACGGGAATGAATGACAATAAAAAATGAAAAGACAAATGGATACATTTATTTTACGCAGACAATATATGTTTTGTATTACCTCTACACCAGTGGAAGTGGCCTCCAAAACATATGTAATATCTAGGTAAACATGTTAGCTTTAGTAATAACCAATTCATCAATCTGTGTGTTAGCAGTGCTCAGTATGTTTTGTAAACCCTATTGTTCGAACCTCAAATAGATAACACTAAGTCTCGTTCGTGAAGTTATGTTTAAATAAGTTCACCACCGTAAAGTTTTTACAATTAGCAAATTATTATCAAATTAATAAATTCAGTATATTACTTTTTTCCTGCGTTTATTTCAATACGCCCTTCTATACCTATCTATCTATAAATAAATAGATATTTTTACGCAAACGGTACTGTGTATAATAATCATATATATTATACTTTTCACTTATATTAATGTAAATGCGAGATTCGGTCACAAAATTAATACAATAACAAGTCTTCCGGGATTCTCCTTACAAAAGGAAATAAAGTGAATTCCAAAATTGTTTCGCATGCATATTATAAGGCATATAAAAAGTCTTCGTTAGATAAAAAGTGGACAGTAATAAAGATATTTGCATACTACTAATATGACCAATTTCGTTCCTTGAATGCCGTAGGCAACTTATTATACACGTTCAGAGCTGGTCTCCGCAATATAGTGTACATAAAAGTACAATATGTCCAATATCTCTGGCTGTGCGTATTAGTGTATTTCAGTGTCGGTTTTTTGTCATACGTAGCCGAAAATAACAGTATCTAAGACAACAGAAACGAGTGCTTTCGCAGTAACGTACGGTACGGTTAGCGTCAATATTAAAAATATTGTAGGTAATTACTTATTATTTGATTTGATTGAATTGTTAATCTAGACTGACACAAAACTTCACTTCTCTCTTCCGCTCTTCACATAATTTATCGGTTGTTAACCTTCCTACATTATCTGTTAGATTTCCTAACGAGGCTTTGAGGTCATCTACTATATTTGGCGCGTCATGTACTGAAAGCTTGGTGTTCGCTAATTTGGCATCTTAAAAAATTGAATAATTTTCGGAAATTTGCTCTGTTTGAGTATGAATTTCGGTATATGAAACCATGCCTTACTGAAATTACTTGAGCTTCTTGAGGATTTGAATTTACGATACAACGTTTAACAACGTGCAAAAATTTCTCATAATATAAAAGGCCACGCTCCCCATCTCCTCAATACCGACTGTAGTGGCTGAGAAATATCCAGACAAGCTCATTTAAAGCCACAAACGCCTTTTGGATATTTAATAAAGCTATTTCGGTAGAAACTATTATCAGGTACTTGGATAACTATTTCCTGCAAATTCAACTATAAGACGATTTGTATAGAGCAACAAATTACATGAAGCAATTGATGATGAGATTATTTTCGTAACTTTCTAGCTTTAATGAATCATGTTTGAACCTCCATCTGTAACCAACACTACAAATTGGGTTACCGATATATTGAGCACCGCGAAGATATTTATTATAGTTTCTACTATCGTTTCCGCGTTTGTCTTTCTTGCATCCGTTAATTGACCTGTAATTGACCTCTTATTGGTGAATTTCATTCCGCACCAAAACTTTCGAAATTCCTCATTCATTCATTCATTACAATATTTTACAGAATGTTGCATACACATTAACAGCAAACGGAAGTTTATGATATGGTATATCACGTTTCGCATTTGTTATTAACATGTCTTTTACAAAAATACTGTACGGTAAAATGTTGATATTGCAAGCAATACATTTAATAATAGTACCAGTGTATCCTAATGTCGAAAATAGGCTAAGAAACCTATTAACACTGGCCGAACCTAACAAAATTCGCCGTCGATTTGCCATCATTAATCTAACCCGTCATTCAAACACGTACTGACCGTAAACGTATAAATCCCGACTTCTGGTATGTGCGATTACTTTCGAAATATATTATCGCCGCCAATGAATTCGCACTCGTTTCTGCAGGCTTAGTAATATCGCTAAAACTATGGAGATCATCCATAACTAACTGATGATGGGATTCTGTGTTCTTTGATGACGCTCTTGACCACAAGTAACACTACAACGTTAAAAGACACAGAATTTTGTTGAAACGGACCGAAAGTCTTTATAGATCGGAACTTGCTATAGAAAATCTAACATTTATTTGTAACATTACAATCGATGGGTCAAAATTAATAGAAAACATCAATTCTAAAATATAAAAATTCCAATGAATCAAATCAAATTATGTAAACTAAAAAAAAACTATGTGATAATTAATAATATCAACTATGACAACCAGTCTAAAAACATAAATAGCGTTAATTGTAAAAACTTTCATATTCAGAGCTGAATTAAAACAACAAATTTAAGAATGACGAACTTGAATAAATTAATATTTCTTTTTATTCACTTGGTTTGGCACTTTGGCATTGGCATGAGTGCGCCAAATGGCGGACCCTATTAGTACCGCTCGGGATACCTACCCTCCTTGTCATACCCTGGATATGCCGCTGTTTGCGAATAAGCGTTTTTTTTTTAAGTTAAAGCTAAACGTTTTCCGGGTTTGGACGGTATCTTGACGTTTGAAAACTCGACGTTTCGCCCACAATCATACGGGCCTTCTTCTAGAGAGAGAAAGGCGATAGGCAACAGTAAGAACGGTAAATAAACGTGTAAATCACGCCAGAGGCGAAACTAACTGAACGGAAAATATTAACTAACTTACCGTGATCAACTGTTCCCTGCTTATAATTAGTTAATATCGCCCCTGGTTATAGTGCTAACTGTTGCCTATCACTATCATTTTCTTTGCGCGTTTTCTTTTTGATAAAAAGAGCTTATGCAATAATTTTTCAATAAATTCTAGCTTTTAAAATCAAGTATATCCGAATTTGTTACTTAAGTACAATTCTTTGGGATTTGGAGGTAACCTTGTTAACTAGATCATTTCTTATCTTTCGAATAAAATAAAATTCTTTAAAGGTCAAAATTTTCAATATGAAACACAAAGCGAATTCTTTTGTTATCAAGCAGCATTTAATGTGAGCATCCATCGTTGGACTAATTTTATTCCTACCATTTATTTATTGATTTATCACATTTATTTTGTTTGATTTATTTTTTTCTAAATGATACAATGAAGGTGAAACTGAAGCTCTTGACGCTAATAATCAGTTATTTCTGAATTTAATTGGGTCTCTAACGTATGTTTATATTCACCTATATATTTACTCGTACAAATGCTATTTTTCTAATGACGTTTCTTTTAATCTATAGTTTTAATCAACAAAGATATTGTTTCTAAACACCCGTCATAACATTTCAACAACTCTATGTGCATGTTTATTATAGGGCTACTAAACATAGGTGGCCACTATAAAAAAAATGTATCCAATCACTTATATACCTCCTGTGAAACCGGCAGCCATTAGCGACCCTAATTTCCAAGCAAGTGGTTCAAATCCAAATGCAGCTGTATAGCAAACGTGCGCCATGGCAAAGGCTAAAGTACCCAGTTCAAATAATTCTGGCCACACTAAAAGTACGTCTCCAATTCCGCAAAACACTAGTCCTATTAATATTACTTTCGAATACCAGGTTAATCTAAAACACGAGCACTTATTTTAATGTTACACGATTGTGATTTCTTACCCCTCATCCATGTCTATAGAGCATAATCCGATAAATAGTATGAGGCACACAATTGGCAGGCATTTTATAAAAGCGTACGTTGCTTCCGTATGCGGCGGAATAAAATCAGTAAAATATGTCACAGTTGCCAGCGTGAATGGTATTAATTTGATAATAGGTTTGATGATCTGAAATAAAACACATGTGTTTAGTACACAGCTTGATAATCTTCGTAATTTTTATGTGATTTTTTTGGGAAACGCCAAAATGTCAAACTAGCTGATGCAACTTTTTTTCGAATGTCGTTTTATAACTATGATACCAACATGACTTTTTTTGAATTGTAATCCCCAACCCAGTTCTTTATTTAACGAAAAGCCTTCAATAAAGCTTTGTACGTAAGTTACGGTACTAAAACGCTCCTAATTAACTACCGGTGAAAGTGGACTTTTGGAACCTTTGACATTTCTAAAAATGTCATCTTTACTAGATACCTAATCAGAATATTAAAAAGCCCGAACTTTCTTAATGTAAGTAATATTAATCATGATAATAATAATAATCTTCATTTCAAAGAGCTTGAAACAATACATCACAAAATCTTAATAAACTAGTGCAGCGTCAAAATATTTACAATGTGTATACAATAGGGAAACCTAGTGACTACTGAAGTGCTCACTTACGTTGCACAGTTGTAACTATTACTAAGTTTTTAGGTTGTTTTTTAAAATTACTAAATTGATTTAACTTGCTGAAATGATCAGGTAAGCTATTAAAAGAACTAATGCATGCGCAGCCTTAAACTTTCTTGGTAACTGTCAATCTGCCATATACAATGTGGCCCAAAAAGTTTTATGCAAATGGAGAAAAAGTTTATCTTAGATTTCACAAAGAAAAAAACATTCTTGGTGAAAAACTCTGCATGACCTGCAGTTTCATAATGAAGTATAAAATTTTTAAAACGTTGGCTGAAATACAGGGTGTTATGGTAAATAGAAATAAATGTGGACTGTATATATGTATATATGATTGAATGTAACTTTAATATATAGGGTTTACATAACTATGTAAACTGTGTAACAAAGCTGACGCCGTTTTCTATGTTAATTATGTCATTTTTCCACTGCTCTCTGGCAGTTACGAATTGCACATGCGCGCGAACACTGTAACCCTTAAATATTCGCCCTAACACAAGGAAAATCAAAATTCTGATTTGAAGTAAAAGTAAAATACGTACAAACTTTAACGATTTTTTCAGATAAAAATTACAATATATTATTAATGAGATTATTTATCGAATAAACAAATAAGACATGATAAAAAATTAATAATCTCCTTATAAATTTATCGAAAGTTAATAATACGCAAGAAATAAATAAATTAATCGGGAACATGTAAAATTTCTTAAATACGGAACTTCTGTCTCTTTCTTTCAGCAGGTTGTTGTTAGTTTGTTGATTAAATTCTATTATGACCATCTGGAGTTATAGCGTCATATGTTTCTCTAATGATTCTGTTTTGTACGTGGACTGTACTTATTTTGCGTATTCAATAAGTACAATTACTACAAAGAAACTACTCTAAAAAAAAACATTACAGATAGCGCCAGCATTTCTAAAACACAATACGAAACTGCAATGGCGCGAAATCTGAATAGTATTACATCAAACATGCCACCCCCTTGGCAGGTTGTACCTGACAATAATACAAAAATGTAAATATTATAAGCACATGAGAAATGAACGTGAACATGAGAAAGTCAAATATAGTACAATAAATGTTATAGAGCATCATCCACTGGTTTTAATCTCTACCACTCATACGACACTATCGTTTCCCGGAAACAACCGAGTAATTCGTCCCATTTTCCATAACATCGGCGGTAAAGTGTCTTCCTTTAGCAGAACCAAAGCCCCTTCCAAGGAGATTGACTTGTTTCCAATCTGTCATTTGGATCGTTGCTATACGTTATCAATACGTATACGTTACCAAAAATGTTGGGCTAACAGCTGCACATGGTGGTAGTTCGTCCGTAGCGAAAAATTTTCGTTTGGGGGTGTTTCTGAAATGGCTTGTAGACTACCCCCAATCAAGAAATGTCCAAGTGTCAAGGCTGCATAGTCTTCTGGATCGTCAGTGAGAGGAATTATTGGTCGGGAATTGAGAATGGATTCTATTTGGATTAAAGTGTATTAAACCGTTCGTATATTAACGAGGTATTACTTAAAATGCGCGAGAGATGGTATTATATTTAAACCACTCGTATAAGGAGAGCGAGGGGGAATCAAGTGCCATGTTATTTTATTTTCTAAAAAATATTGCAATATTGGTATAAGTATAGCCAAATTGAGCCATATTGGTTTTGATTAGAATTTCAAATTCGTGCAAAATAAACAGAAATACAAACATAAGTTTTAATTACTTTTCTGTTGCGTAAAATGCTGTCCTTTGTCAAGAAAGGTCCTGCGTAATCACTACCACAAGAAGTGAATGATTTTGAAGGTATCACGCGAGCTGCAGGTAAATTACCCATTTTTTGGACGCGACTACTCGAATTGGCACGAAAACACACGACACATGTCCTTAAAACGCGACGGATTTCACGTCTACCGTTTAATGGCCAAAGCCGTGTTCTAATCTTACCTAACACCGTTTGCGTTCCAGCGTGCAAATTCTTATAGTGCTCATACCTGATGATGAGTGTAGTAAAGTGATGTTTGGCAGGTTGTATCATTGGGTGTTTATTTACAAATTCCAGATCAAAATTTTTTAAACGATTACCCACCCTTAAAATACCATTGGTATCTAGAAATGAATCTAGAGGTAGCAGCTTATGTGGCAATAGTAAACCCCTGGTCAAATTGTGGATGCCTTTATGAAAATTTTCCGATTGGACAGATTTAACTACAACCTTGAGATTCTCTTCTAATTCTAAAATATTGATATACGCCAACTGTCTATGCTGAATTTCTAAACGCGTGCTATTTTTAAAACGAATAATGTAGCTTGAAATGCGTAATAACCATGTAGGAAGAGTACTTAGATATGATTTCATTAATATTCATTTTAGGTTCCACACTAGTTATAATTGCCAACGCGAATGTAGATTTCATTTCTGGAATATCTTCACCTTTGAAGATTGTAGTGTCGGTAGTGAGCCAACAACTTGGTTCCAATGATAACCATGTAGGACCATCAAACTATAACGTGCAATCAATTATAAATAAACAAAACTATATTTTTTTGCAAATTGGATACGATTGCGATTCTCAAACCCAATTAGCATAGCACATATATTGATGTCCAAATTAAAGTTTGCAGGAGGTGCAAACTTTAATTTGGTATCCTAGGAGTATTTCTCCTATCTGCAATGTATTTCCAGAACATCTGCTGGTCGCTAATAATTCTAGATTGCATTGCGGTTTAATAGCGTTTATAAGCAATGTGCTTTGCAATAGAGCACCACATGTTGTATTCATTGCAGTTAAAGGAGAACCGACTTCTTTTCCATTTACTGGGTAATAATCTTTTAGATGTAGTAGTCTTTTGATATTCGCTGTATACCAAGGGAGAACATACGTCTAGGAGATTTGACTTTTCTTATAGAGCAATCGAGAAACTGGTCAGAGAAAATCATAGAAAAAAAATCGTCGTCATAGAAAAGAGTCAAACTAAACACCCCGTACAGGAAAGTATGTATTCATCGATATTTGTTGAATTGATAAGTTCGTTTGTTGAATGGATCTTGATAAAAACAAAAAATGGTTACATTGATGTACCTTTTTATTGCATTTACGTACCTTTTTCCTTTAAGCCTTTTAAGGCTTGCATTATTTCTGTAACAATAGAAAGGTGTTGCAAAAGATAAGCAATATCTCAATAACCAACCAACACATAAGTATCGACAACCTCCGCCCCACACCGAATAAAGTAAGAAAACATCTAAAACTAACATGCACATTCTATTCCTACTTAAACTTAATTCTTCTTCTTAATTCTTCTTTTTCTTTCTTCTTCTTCTTATTCTTTCTTCTTATCAATTTCAATTTTTCCAATTTAATATTATGCCCGGCTTCGATTATATCTTGTGCTATACTTGACGCGTCCAACCTTCTCTAACGGTAACACCTTATATGTTCCTTAAATCTGATGCCTATCGCTCTTTTAATTTAACCATAATAGGCTTTATTACAGACTCTGCATGTAATTTTATAAATTTCCGACTTTTCTTCCATTTTCGGTTTTCTTTAGGATTACCAAGAAGGTTTCTAAGTGTATTACGCGAACTTAAACTAGCGGTATTGTAAAAGACGATCAAAATAATGTTAGCCTTAGTATTAATTACTTAATTAAACTTCTCATTAATAGTGCTCAGTATATTTTGCAAACACCAGACCTTGTTCGTTAACGCATTTATTCACACTTTTTCCTAAATAACTTAACAAAGAAAATGTCTTCGTCGCTGCCCTAAATATTAATTATTAAGTGTAAGAAATAATGAACTTACTGTATATGTTAGTTAGCTCCTGTGTGAGTATTTAAGAAATGGATTAAACAAACGTGTTAATATTGCAAAAAAACATTAGCACTTTCTTAACTTGCACTGTAGTATCTCCAATCAATAATGATTTCATTTAACTTTTTTAACGCAGTCTACACATCTAATTTCTCTTGTTTACTTGACTTGTTACTGACCTGGGTAAAATTCAGCATCACAATTCTAATAATTACAGGTATAAAATCACTTTCTACCACTATGCGGTAATATTTCGTCTAAAGTAATACTTTACATGCGAAATTATCTCTCTTATCTCGATTCATGAAAGACTCGTTCAGATCGTAAACTGATCGCTTCAAGTATGATGTTTACGTCAAATTTTGTATGATATGGATTAGACGACGGACCGAGGCCGATATGATAAAATCATCTTTATCTAAAGATAAAGGTAATTTTATCATATTATCAACAATTGTAGGTAACATTACTCACGTTCAAAATGTGCTGCCATCTCCTTCACAATATCAGTTGTACTCGTAAGTAAAATAATATTTAATTAAAGAAACCTCCTCAGTGCCTTGCTTTGCCGCCCAATCTCACTAACATTAGTCGACAAGGTGGTCGTTTAATGTTTTTAAATTTTGGAATTGCATTTCGATATCTTAATTTACAAAAAGCTACGCATACGTATTTACTTATTTATTTGTTCAATAACTATTTGGAACTTTAAGTACATCCTTAAGAATATTGCAGCTACTGTAATTTCATAATACAGAAACAACTTGGAAATAGACAATTTTTAAATATGTCATTCTGTGTTATAACTGCTTCGTTGTGCATACACTAAAACATTTTTGGTAAAATTCTTGTACCGTTTTGGTGCAATTGTGTCACCCTAAACCAGTGTATAAATTCTGCTAGGTCCTACTTTCACGTAGTTCCTTTAGCACTGGAAATTACTTAGAAACTACAGAAACTTTCCAGATGTTCCAAGGAAACTTCAGTTCGAGTAATTTACACGCAAAAATTCAGTTAGAGCTGAAGTTCACATGCAAACATGTCCTCAAAAAAAAAATTTTTCCCGGAGTATTTTTCCTGAGAAAAAAAGATATGCAAAAGCAGTTTGTTTTTGTAGATCTATGCTTACTTAGGCTCTGGAAAAAAAATATTTGTAATCAAAAGATCAGAAAGGCTGTATGTATACTTTTCAGTATTCGACGAACAAGACATTTTAAATAATTGATTACGGTTGCTGCTTGTACAATATTTGAGCGTAATAGTTAAGGACAAGGTATGAGATTAAGACAGAATATTTTAAGAAAAGTATTTATTCATGAAGTATCTCTACTCTGGATTATCAACTGACAATATTTAATAAAGTACAAGACCGTAACAAAATCTCTTTTCATTGGGCGACTAACCCGAAAAGAAATGAATTCGTACATTTCACTAAATTTATCATGTAAGAATTTATATCGAAATACTAGTAATTGAAAATCATTTGAAGGAGTGATACTCCTGAACACTTTTAAAAAATTTAATCTACGTACCTACCTCTGCATTACAATTTTTTTGCATTATATAAATCTTTTTCCAATTATAACAGTCATACAGCGGCTAAATATGATCTGATATGATCACCACGTACTAACACCAGTATGCGCATACGTTCAGTTACAATTTTAGTTTTGCTCGCGGAATTTTCCCTAATTCCTTGTGATTTATCAATTTGGATGTAATTTTCAGGTTCTGCTAAGAGGTTTTTAAATTTTACGTTTAAACGTACTTCAAATTACACTAAATTCACCAAAATTAATAAATTAATTTTCCTATAATAGAAGAACAAACATTTTTATAAAGCATGCGCTAGTAATACTCCATGTTATAAATTTGTTTAAACTTATTTTAAGAATGTCGCTCCGAAAGCAAACGATAACGAATGATTTATACAAAAGACACCAAAGAAACAACTAATAGACGCAAATCAGAATTTTGCTCTAGTTAGCAAATGAAGATGTAATTACACATGAAAATGAAAGCTTCATAAAATCAATATATAACAAATTTCAGACCCTAATACAATGCTGTAAATGTAGCTGTAACAAGTTACACTCTGTAATATTCATTTGGAGTCGTCACAACAGCAAATAGCTTTCTGCACTGCGGAAAAGGATTTGATGATTCAAAGAAGTCTGCATTCAGTAAAAGAAATATTTTTCAACACGAGTAAAGAAATACCAGAGATATCTCTTTTTTATATTATTTCTTTAACTCAAAAAACCATCAGACACTAGCATCAACAAAACTTAGTATTTGAAATATATGTTTGAACCAAAGAAATTGATGCCAATGGAATCTTTAAAGAAAAAAACAAGTTCAATTAATCTACTTTAAGAAATTGACTTTTTAAATTAAACAAAACGTCACATTCTTAACCAAAGGAATAGTCACTTAGAATTGGTAGTGTTGGTGGAATCCCTCACGACAAACGCAATGTGAGGAGTGAGAACGCTAATCAGCGGACATGTTTCTGCCTACTCCGCATCATCAAAGCAGCCGCGAGAGTATCTCTGACCATATCGCTGTTTATGTCACCCTTCTTTAAAAACGATGAGCATCTAGTCCTAAGAGATACAAAGACCTCCTGTCGAAAGAAGATGTACTTGGTTCGACGTTTTTAAATGAGAATGCAGTCAAGAAACACATTTCCTTGGCTTGAAGAAATCATTTTTGGCACCTGAGGTAATCTATTCTTTAACACAAAGAAATATTTCAAAAAATATCCTTTCATTTTAAAAGGAATATATTCATATTTACTTGTATCAAAGAAATATTGCTTTTACTTAATGAAGTATCGCCAGAAACATATATTTTTAATAGGTTTATATTTATAACCAAAAACAATCATAACTAAAACCTGTTTCTTGATTTAATCCTAAATAGGACGACGCACATAAGATACAATAAATTTTATAGCATCAGGAACTCTTTCTTTTTTTCTATAGAATGTCATCGAAAATTACAAAATGTTACTAATACTGGAAACTACTTGGATACAATATCTAAAAGCAAAATTCGCGTTAAAAGCGACGCTATTTGTTTTTTGACTACTCTGTCTGTGACTCAAATTTTTCGATAGAATTTTATAAATATGAATCGGTGTCACTTACTTAGTAAACTATATTTGACTATCCAAGATGTTTAATTTCCGTGATGCACGATGTACGTTTGACTTTTTATTCAAATAGAATTGCCCTCTTTCTTTATCGGCCACTGTGTCGAACGCCTTACCCGCAAAAGCGGGGATTTCACTTTTATTGGACTGGGTATTTGCCAGAAATATGATGGTGATGATTTTAATCGACCCTAACTATTGACCCTAGTTTATGTAAAAGAATTTTCGGCATGTTACCGAAAACTCCGAGAAACATTCAATGGAATAAAATTTGAGTCCTCGCTCTAGCGGAAGATACGTTTGGGATATCGGTCGTTTAGAAAAATATAAAATTATCCTAATGTTACAATAGACGGGCGTTAGTAATATTGAAAAAAAAAAACATGAAATGAAAATCCAGAAACGAAATAATATAGAGGATGTTCTATTTAAAACCAAATTTATATTTTGCACTGAATACCCTAAATACTTGAATATAATTTTATGTTGCTGAAAACTTTCTTTCTAAATTTCTCAGTAAGTTATCTTCCATCCACGCAGTAGACAGACATGCTGTAGGTACATGTCACCATTATTGTTTAATGTAAGTAAGAATATAAAATTTGCAAATGAAAGGATCAGCGTTAAAATTAATGTAGTACATAATAGCCAGATATTATAGAAAGTATTAAAATAAAATAAAAAAACTACCAAACCGGACAATATATAAAGCCGACCAGAAGCATAGGTATACCTGATAAATTGATAAGAGTAATTTAGTTGACAGTGGAAGGATCGAAAGCAGCAACACTTACAAATGAGAGATTAAGACACTATAAATGGAACTATAATAAAAAAGTTACGTTGAAAAAATTCGTTGAGACAATATTGACGATTAGTAAAAAAAAAAACAAAACAAAGACCAGAAATAAATCAAGAGAAAATTAATAATAAAGTTGTTTGGGACCAAGTAAGTTAACGAAGAATGATACAGAGATTAAACAAACAAGGAATTGAAAGTATATTCAAGTACAAAAATGTAGTAAGAGGAAAAAGGTGAAATAAAATAAAATTACATAAATCAAATGAATAAAAAAGCTGTAGCGAAAGGAAGATCTAAATGAAAACCGCAGATAATTATTATTTATTATAAATAAAATTCTTAATGGATATTGAAAAGCTATACTTACTTATCGTTACAAGTATGCAGGTACTGTATTTTATTGTTACCGATTCAAGTGCACTCAAATTACTGCGCTCGCTTTAACAATGGTTGCACATACCAATGTTTACCTTATTGATTCATGCAGTGGAAACGTATATTTATCCGGTTAATGGTTAATTTATCGCTCATATTTGGTTTTTATTGTTTTAAACTATTCATTGATTGATTTTCTTCTCCCAAATAAAATTGAATAAATAAATTGGCCAAAACAAAACATAATAACAAAATAAGATTTCGTGTTTGTTTAATTCAAAACAAATATTCTAAATTTACAAGGGAAATATAATTCGAATTTTCTCTTAATCCCAACCTTGAGTATTTAACTTTATATAATCTATAACCCATTCAACAACCCGGGAAGCCGATTGATGCAAAATATCAGCGCTTAGCTCATCATGAAAATAAGGACGTGGAGGTGATTTCCATCGTAAATTAAGCGCTGCATTTAGAAACTAGTAAATAACCTTCCGCTTAAAGCTCGCAAGTCATCAATGATTAAAAAGATTAGCTTTAGTTTTTGAAATATAATTTGGTATTAAATTACAATCCAATGTCGTTAATTTTATTTCATTTAATATTTCAAACTTGTTCATCAGTAGTATTTAATTTTCGAAATTACGACTGAACTTACGCTGTAGATGTATGAAAATATCTAATAAATTGAAAATTGAAAATTCAGCATGTGAAGGTGCAAGATGCTAATAAGCCCATAATAAACTAGTACCACTTAAAAGGAAAACAAAATGCATTATCCAAATGAGAGCCTGACAGAATAATTACATATAAACCAAGAAACACAAACAAAACACAATGGTAAAGGTTAGATGCTTAACGTATATCTTGAAGATCGGTTAATGAAAAAACTTCTAAAGGAAATTAAGGAGGAAACGAAATGAAATTTTAAATCAAAAGAGAGGAATGCATGAGATGAAATTAAGCAGCTTATGCAAGACAGGAATAAAAAAATAAAAAATATGGAGTGAGGGGTGAAGTTTAGCTCGGCTTACTTATACATCACGTTAGAAAGGCATTCGATTAAGCAAACAAATTATTTTCTATCTAAAAGAAAATGTATAAGGAAAACAACATGCTGCATAGGACGTTTCCTTTTATTTCGGTAATATCCATACCCAAGCCTTCTTTGTAAACCTTTCGACTTTGACAACAAAAGAAGCTCTAAAGGACGTTGGAATTTTGCAATATAAGTTATAAGTGTAAATGGCGCATCTTGTATTTTATATTTTAGTATTTTTATAGGACAAAAATATCGTTGCATTCAATACCCATGTAGAACAAAGTTTTTCCTAATTCAAAGTTAAACAAAAATTAGATCCATTCACAAAAACGCAGACTGAGATGTTTTAATTACGCTATCACTGAAAAACAAATGAAAATGCAATAAGAACATGAGTCCTCTTTTTTACGCTAATTTCACCAGCACAATAAAACCTTTGGTTTGTTCCTGCCGAATCATTCTGTACACTTCGCGATTAACTTGAGATTGATACTTACTAAGGATTTAATGTTTGTTAAAGTTTTAAACACACTGTAATGTAGTAAACTAGGGTGGATGATTTAACAAATGCCGACCTATTTTACATCAGTGAATAATGTACTTTAACGTAAGAAATAGAATACGCTTCCCTAAGGAAGAAGTAAACGGTTATGAAAGAGAGGGAAGTACTAGCATATAATTAAATATAATAAGCATATGTAAAATAAGACAGGTAACTGAAGGAGTTCCTGGTAGTCGAAAGTTATCCAGGAATTAAGAAAACTGGAACAATATAATTAAATACAATTGCTCACATAGCTGTATACCGCATAAATAAGAATTAGTATACCACGAATTAGTAACTACATACGTTAAATTATGGCGCTACCACAGCGCTGTATAAATACGATCGACCAATCACAATGTGTGATGATGATTACTGAATTGACGTCGGTTTATTATGCGTACTTTTGAGATTATATTCTCTTAATTAATTTTGAACTTTTAATGTTCCTGTAACAAAGCAGCGTCTACCTCAGATACGAGTAGATATCGAAACTGTAAATGTAAGTTCATGAAGAAGATTGGAAAATATTAAATGTAATTATATATGTTTATATAACCATAACGCCAACTCGAAGCTTCACATGGCTTAAACAAGTGTTCCTGGTGATTTAAGTATTTCATTCGACTATATGACATTGTTATGCATCTCCTGAATTGGCGAATTAGCATTTATTGTAAAGTTTCATGCAGAACGCAGTGATGCAGGCATTTGCTCTAAATCTGTTTCTTGTGACCCAAAATACATTAAAACATAAACAAAGTACATTTACCAATTAGGAGGATATTCAGACGAACAACACCAAAATAACTGTCTTAGATGGCAGATACAATTTTATATATTCATTTACATAAAGAAGAAGTTCAAACATGCATATTGTATGTACTTGAAGTGAGGCAGATTTGCTTTGCATCGGTAAAGGCGGAATCGTAGTGTTTGATAAGATGGAAGTGCACGATATTAACCCTAGAAATTTGCTGTGACCCTTTTCGGGGAAGGTGTCCATATAGATTGGAAGCGACTTGCACAGGATATCTTTCAAATATACAACGACTTATACGTGTACGATGTACTTGTAGTCTGCGGTGATGCTGATGAAAGATATTACACAATGTTGGAGGTGGTATTGAACTACGGTTCTGAGATAAATGAAAGATGTAGAAAGTAAGAAAAAGACAGGAGGCGGGAGAAGGGAAAACTTAGGAGTTAGGGAAAGTGTCGATATTATATTAATGGTAATACAGTAGAATAGTTATTAATACTGATAATAATTCTTATACAGTAGGGTAGTGGAATTATTATTGTGTAATAAATGGGAAAAAATAGAACCATAGTGTAGCAAATGGTGTTTGTAAAACTTCTGGTAAGTACGCCTTAATACACTATAATTATAATGAGTACGTACGTAAGACTAACGATTAATTTTAATTTCTTACGTCGTTATCATCAAAATTAAATATTTATCAGTTTTTCTTAGAGCAGCTATTATTTATAACCCGCGAGCGCAGTGTATCCTGGCTCTAAGTTAAAGATCGAATGATTAAGCCCGTAGAAGGTGTTGATTGTTCCACAACAGAAGAACTTCTGCATTGACGTTGAAGTGATTTTTAGCTTGGTTTAGCTCCCCTAAACTTTTTGGTCTCCTTCTTAATAGTTGAGATTCTAAAGTTGTGGTAACGTCCTGAATTACAAAAGTTTACGACGCACGCTATTACGCACTGCCTGGGCTTGAAACATTTCCAATAAAGTTTTAGAGCAGGATGCCATTACACCACACCAAGTTCTATCAGTTCTATTAGTTTTTACTTAATTGGCGAAATCACTATACTTGGATTTAAGTTTATTGAGCTTGATCTTCTATTACCTTCTGGAATTAACTACTGCCTTGTTTTGGAGGTCTCTTCACTTACCTTCTTGATTAACTGTATCAAGGGTAATGTCCAGTCAAGGTGTGGTTGTAGCTGTATACTGTAAAACCGACAAGCTTGAATAAGAGAACTTTCTTGGAGTAAATCCGCTCTTATTTCTCTCGCTTTGGAGTCTTTCTTCCATCTTTCTACTTAATTCTGCAACTAGGTTGTTCTTTTCTACTAGTGATTTTATTTCTTGTAAGTTGTGGCTTTTTAAATCATTTTGAAACAAACGACAAAAAGAAGAGAAGGGTTATAAAACTTGATCATTAAGTGGTTTTCTTCATTTCGCTAACACCAAACGTTAGAGCTGTTGGGACAATCTTACTTCTTGGTGATTCCTCCTGGTCCTTTTTGGGATATAAATTTGACTCTAGATTCGCGTCAGCTAAGGTTTTTTACGTTCTTCATTGAATGCGAAAAGATTATCCAGATAGAAATCAGCCTTCGGTTTGTTACTTACCTCGGAAGGGAATTATTTGGCCAATAAAACGAAACACTATTAAGTTTTCATAAATGTATAACATAATATAAGCATTGTGTTCTTTTAGCGAAAAATTAATTGAATATTACTTTAAATTTCTTTAAAATGCATGGCATGCAAAGAAACAAAATAAAATAGAAACGCAACAATTGTAAGAATCAAGACCGGTTATAAAAACGTGCTGCTTCAATGTTTGTTAGTACTTGCGTTTCGGTTATGGTATGGTTGTGCATGTCTTCACACTGCGTTGGGAAAATATTCGCAAACCACAGCCGCATGATTAGCTAATCGTATATACGCAATATTAAGACGATTGCATTTTTTTTTTGTAAAATAAAAGAAACGTGGAAGAACATTTCATTGGCGCATTATAGAAAAATTGGTGGGTGTAATTACTAAATGTACACATGCATACATCGTTAACCCTCTCGCTCATCTAAGTAGCCTTCGCAGTGAAAGTCCGAGGAATGCATAGTCCTCATTGAAATTTTAAGTTTTACGAAGTTGCAGGTGTTCTGGTTTATTTGCCAAGAGCGTACAATCATTCTCCTATTGCAAACATGTAAGAGTAGTCTGAATGTGCAATACCCCAATACTTCATCTTCTACATATCGGCTTTAAAATGTTCTGAAATGGCACCTACCACTTCTCTTCAAAGATGGGTTATTAACTAAAATACTAATATCGAAGACTCTGGGCTACTATGGCTGTCGACATTAAAATATCGACATATTTCGAACCGCATACGTTCAATTAATCGATTCCGAAGAGTTACTTCCGACCGAATCGGTCAGATGGTTGATAATGGAGATCCATGCATCCTCGAAACAGCTGCTCCCGACTAATTAATTAAACCTATATATAGTGGGAAGAGTGCCAATACTTGAGTGTTATTTGTTAACTAAAATGTAAATGATTATATTTAAAATGGAAGCTGTAAGAGTTTGTAACCAGTTGTTGCTGAAATAGGAAATAAGTGCGTGAATAGCTGCAACTTGGAGCTCAAATAAATTTGCCGACCTCTTTTATTCCTATGCGCCTGTATTACGAGAAATAACACCGCTTTTATTACGAAAAAGAAATTAAAATGTAACTTAATAAATATCAGCATCAACATAAGTCGGAGGTAATTAAAATTTTACGATAACATTGCTTGCTTTCGACAACAAAAAGTTATTCACTGTTACGCGTTGTATGCACATTGAAAATTACATTGTTAGGCACGTGCGTGTACAGCAATTTAGTGTCGCGTCCAGTAATGTAGGGTACGTCAGTGTAATGGCCTTTATTACTGGCAAAGTGATGGAGATAAATTTCGACATATATCACCGAATATTTAATTAAAATTTTTTAATACACTCCCTATTGAATGTTTTGGCATTCCCATTAAGGGTATAATTGAAAATACCCAAGTATTTTTTTTGTACCGAATGTTTTTATAAAAGAGCAATCAATATAAGATATGCAAAGTATTTGTTGAAGGTTTCTTATTGGAAAATAATTTTATGCGAAACTTTGATAAAAAATCTCCCAAAATTATCACCCAAGTTTATTATTATAAAAATATTGTTGGGATTAAATCAATCAATAATAAAACTATTAACACTACGCACAAATGAGACGTAATACCATTTAAAGGCTAGTAGAACTTAATAAATTTATAAGAAGGTAGTTATTTATAATGTCTGTAAATGTAAATGGCATCTTTAAGAAAGTCCAACATAGGCATTACGTAAAGGATTCCGCCACCTGAACTCTAGCAAAAACCCGAGACGAAACCTTTTAGAAAATAGAATTTGGAGAAGTTTTAGTGAAGTTTTTAAGGGTCAAAAAAAGAACGTTTGGTTTAGTTTGTAAAATACGCTCACAAATCTTGTAGGTAATCTGCAAGATAAATTGGATACAATGGAAATATCCAGAATTTATGAAACCACATAACAAAACCTACATTGAACAAACAAAAAGAGCGATAGACACTATATTTAAAAGCACATACTTCATTGCCGCAATTGTACAAATGAATGGTTAGGTGTAGCACAACACATATGAAAGCGGATATAATACTAAATTAGAAGGAACGAAACCATTTATATGAAGAGGAATGCAATATAAAATTCTATTCAAGTATGTAATAATGTAATACTAATAACAGAGCTCTATTTCTACAGACAATATAAGTATAAAACAAGCCAAAGGAGACGAGACATAATTAAGTACAAACATGGAAACAAAAGTGGGAATATCGAAATACAAAAAAATATATATAAAATAAAGGTTGCATGACCATAAGTTTTAGTAGCACGAACAGCCAAGGTACAAGAACACAGAAGTAGAAGAAGCATTTGGTTAATAGCCTGGGCTTCAACATTTTTTTGAATCTTTTATTACGAAGTGTTCTCCAGTCATTGTGAATTTTAATACTTATAGAGTCTGCTGATAGTTGTAAATTATGTTTTGTAGTACGCTTTTTGGGATCACGTATCATATAAGTATGTTGGCTACTGTTTTTTTTTTTCACTTATCTTGTCTTTTTCCTTATGGATGTAGCAACTGGCTTCTAATATGTACAGCTCAAATAATTATTAAAAAAATTTAGGTTCGTGAAGTATATTCGAAGGTGTTAATTGATTAACACCAGCAGTCGTTCTGATCGCACCTTTCTGTTTGAGGAAAATTTCGTTAGCAGATGAGTTGAAACCCACTCATCCCACTTCATAGTTGCTGAAACGGTAGTACCCAACAATTTAGCTGTTTTCGTTTCTGAAATGCAGTTGTTATCTATTCTTAGATCAAGTTTGTTATTTATTTTCTTTTGCAAAGCATGAAAGATCATATATTTAATTTTGTCTATGTTCAAACAGAAGCCGTTATTACAGCATCACTGGTTCATCGTACTCAACATGTTACGAGCCTCAAATTCTGTTCGTCGCAGAAAATAGAGTTACATCATCTGCATAACGTACTTGAGATGGTAATCACAAATGAAACTAACAATGTCGGTTATAAAGAGTGAAAACAAAGTGGAAGCAAGGATCAATCCTTGCACCACTCCAATATTACTCGGCATTAAAGAAGATTTTTATTTGTCCAGTATTGCAGTTTTCTATTGATACTTAGATGAATTGCAATCTCCATGAAAGATAGGAATTGGGAAATAAAATTATGTTTGTTAATGAAACTCTTCATTCTGTAGAGCATGGTGTACTTACACAACTTAACGAAAAATGTAATTTGAGAAAGAGTTCGGATCTCCTTTTTTAAAAATCGATTTAATTGGGCAACTTTCAAACACTTAGAAAAAGAGCCTGTTTCAAAAGAGATGTTAAATCTGTTATTGGTGTAACCAATTCTTGCTTGAACTCTCTTATAATACAGCAGAAACACTACCATGTCCCGAAGTAAATTTATTTGTAGTATTAGCAAAGATTGTGAGCATTTCACTTTCAGAATGGGCCTGTAAGTAGATTGTGTAAACCATATGTGTGCAACAACCGACCCGCTGTAAGATTTGATCTGACCCGCGAGACATTTTAAAAAACTCAATTAAAAAAATATTACATTACCTACTCATATCCTGCTTTACGTCTTTGTATCAGTGGAATTAATCCCAAGATCGATGGATTATTTTCCCAAATTCAAGCTCAAGTGTTTCATTCATTTCATTGCCGTTATTTAACTTTCGTAGTTTGTAATATTCCAAATTTCATGAGTTAATTATAATGTTTTACCTATTTTTTTCATTTCATTTTCTTATTTTAATAAATTGTATTATAATTACATTGTCGTATTATTTCATCTGATATCTATCGCTAAAAATTATGAACACTACTTTAAAATGCACTACTTTTAAACGCGGCCCGCGAACGTATTTGCACAGATTAAGTAGAGATAAAGTTTGGCCCACTACATGCCAAAGGTAGCCCTTACTTGATGCAAATGTTGTCATTTATGTGGGTATTTGAAACAGACATACTAGGAATGGATAGCGATGTCTTAGGTGGAGCTAGGGAGAAGTTCTGAATAAAAGCCTCTGCTGTGTTTACCGGAAAAGTAATGTTAGAGTCATTAAGCTGGGTATTCAATTTCCACAGCAGCCAAGTTTCCTAAATGGAATGCCCTGTGTATTGTTACGCTTCTGGGTACCCTCCTTCAATTAATGTCAACACTCAGCAATATTCCTTGTACGTATCTATCTTAGTTTTTGAAATAATTGACATAATAATACCGCTGTTCCTATGACGATTGAGATCTTAAAAGCCCTATACGGTGATCTATGTTCTAATCAATTGAGAGTTTGAAGCTCTCAGTAATACATTAAAACATTTTTTTTGTATTAACTAACGTCAAAACCGTGGCAATCGAAATCTTACCATGTTTTATTTATGCTATTTCTTTTAATAGAAAATTATTCCATAATTTTTTAATAAACAATTCGCTACAACTAAAATGTGTCGTTCTTTAGTAAATTAAACATGCAAATAGGCATTTTGGTATCCACTTCTATTTAAAAGAAAATTAAACAGCCAACGTACCAAACGATTAATTTCCATAAATGACTAGAGTATTCTAAGGCGAACTTATTGTTATTAGTAAGTGTGCTGTACATCTATTTCTATAACATATGAAGAGAATTAGTCCTGTTTGTTTCTGTTTTCTCGGAAAATGTAACAGAAGAAAAATTGCAATTTAGTTGTTCCAAAATATCTGAAACGTTAAGCGTTTTCCAGCAATGAAAGCACCGAATTGAATTGAATGTGTTATCAACATGTTAGATCCAAAGTTGTAGGAAATTTTTTATGATACACTAAAGGCCAGTTTCAAATTCGTATTCAAAAACAAAGAAGTTAGCCATAAAGGAGGAATAATGTCAACTGTTGTTCCTTCACAAACTAAAATTGCAAAAATAATAATAACATTTTTTATTGTCTAACAGATCAACTTCATTTAGAGGATAAATAAATATAGATATAAAAAAATATCTGTAAACCTTGAAATAAGGAAAGGAAGATAGAAACAACGCATACTAGCTTAAACAATTAAGTTATGTAAAATAATATTTTACGAGAAAAAATGAATCCGCAGAAAATTTATTGCAATCACTAGGATTGTGATACAAAGAAGCCTGCAACAACGTTTTTCTTCTTGGCTTAGGTGTTAGGAACGTATCGAAGGACCCCGATAAATGTATTGGCCCTAAGAAATTTATCTAAGCTAGCAAAGTCGAAGAATTACCTTATATTCTACCACTTCTACCAAGTGAATCCAGCGAATGGTGATCTAAGTGATTGCGGTGATCTATGTTTCTCTCCGGGCGTCAACTATGTTAACACTTAAATGACAAATACTTCAAAAATCGTCTCTGCGCACGTTCCGCGGAAAGCTGTGGATGCAGATAATGTGGATATCGTACAACATTAACGTATCCAAATTATTTCTAACAAAGACATAATATACAGATTTCAAAGCTGCAGGATTAGTAAGTTGTTTACAAGATATAATGTCACTCATCACGCAAATTAGCACATATCACGAATATCGTTACTGTGTTTTAGAGCCAAAGAAAATCTCTAAATATTTCTTCAGCGTATAAGGATTTCATTTTTTACGTAGGAGAAAGTAATAGGTATTATGATTTTGGCTAGTTCTCACTTACAAACTTGTCGAAAAATCAAAAAATTGTCGAAATTTCAGGGGTAATTTTACCCTCCACAATATGACGTTCTCCCGAAACGAAAAGCAGCCCCCTACACTCGACGGGTCCTGCAAATCTGTCAAAATTCAATCCGGTCGGTGAGAGACACCTCAGTGTAATCTTTTGTGAGGTGAAGAAGGAAATCGCAAGACTAAAAGAGCTGTAGTATAAAAAAGAGAAGAGTATAGTTACTTCAACCGATGAAGATGAATTTAATGTACTTTTACAACTTATTAAACTGTAAAAAAAAACGATGTATTTGCATTATTTTATTAGGTTTCTATTACGTGAAGGGATAAAATTTTTAAAATTAAAATGCTCTATTAAACGCTTGTATCACTAGAAAATGTCCACAACCTCTAAGTGCAATTTAAAAGTTCATTTACTGTACTGCGCAAGCCTATTTATTTTGAAATTAGCACTCAAATAGAAACGTTTTGCGTTGGGTTTTGTTTACACTGTGGTTATGGTACGCATACATTTGGCGAATTAAAATTACCTTAATGGATTTAGCTTTTTAAATACGCCGACATCAACTAAGGCATTTACCAAAAATGTACGTAATACGTTTGTTGTTTTTAACGAGTATATCATTCTATTAACTATATTTACAAACTTCTTTGCCCAAATCACGCTTAACGAAGACCACCTACCAATCGCACTTCGCCAATTTGTACGATATTTGAACATTGAACGCGCGCGTATATACTTATATAATGTATAAGTGCGTTTTCTGGGTAAGTATCTCTGCTCTCTCCCGCTCACCTAAGTAAAAGTAAGCGTACGCATGACGTCGTGACCCGATCCTGCGCTTCGCCCCTACGATCCTGAAACCAGTGGCAGGATAGCAACGCGCTCGATCAACAAGTCCTGCAGCGGTCGGCTCGGTTGTTTGCGTTCTTCGCGCGACCGAAATATACCTATTACAGCATGTCTCTGTCGGTTCGACTAAAACAATTCCAACTGCCGAAATGCAAGGGCGAAAAGATTGCCAAAATCGAATTCAGAGGTAAGTTTCGATCTATTTTCCATTTATCGCGTTTGGCGATATTTTAATTAATTTATATGTTTATTATCTATGCGATTCGTCTACTTTATGCGTATGTTGTAATAAACACATCGTAGCTTTGAGGCGAAGTTCAATAGCACGCACCGAATACATTGTTTAAGTTGAAAGTTTCTCCGGGGAACTGTGCGCTTTTCAATTGTAATACGTTTCAAAACTGCCAAAGATATGCTTTAAATTTATTACAATGTAATTTACATACAAATGTACTCGCTATTTATGCAATATCCATATATCGCTATTACAAATTTAGTAGGATATATGTACTTCAGAATGTTTTAATTTCCTTTTTTCATGAATGTTTTTAGAATGTTTTCATTCGAAGTCACTTTGTAAGTCAAGGATGGATATTAATTATACGTTCCCGCTTTACTTTTCTCTCCGCGATAATATTCAATCACATATTTCCCAACATTTATACTAATTAGATTTAAACTGTATTTTAAGTACTTATGAACTTTCAATTAAATTATTAACGGAATTTGGGGAAACTGAAAATTTATAGTTAATTGCTTAATCTGCATTAATTTACATAAAGATTTTACTAAAAAATGGTATACAAATATGTATTTAGTCGCGCGTTAGCATTTTCCATAATTCATTTAATTTTGCAGTTCAACAAAATTTAAAAACATTTTATTTTAAAGATAATGTATTTCAAAAGTGATATGCATTTTACATATTGATTTGATACGCCGAGCTATTGTGAACAGTGAGTTTGAGATTTTCTTATCTTTAAACAGGAAAATACGTTATCGCTCCAGTACATACATACATTAAGAACACATTTTCTCATTTTGTTTACTAAATCGGAAGTTTCTTTTCCTATTACATTTATTATGTAACGCAGAACAATCTAGATAAGTTTTAAGAAAATAATTTATGTATACAGCATGTTTTGAATTGAATGGGTTATCATGGGCACCTTTCTTGTTATCAAATATAGTAGTTTCTTCAAATTGACAAAGCTGCGTGATTTCAAATGGTGAATGCTATTCTGTTGAGGAAATTTTAGAACTTTGTACAAATTGCGAAAACTGAAATAAATCTACTGCAGCATGTCTCCAATTCGATTGAAACAATTCCAAATGTCGAGATGCAAGGGCGAAAAATCCTATTTAAAATACCTCATCCTTACAAAAGGTATGAAAACATTTTCCAGGTTATGGCAGTTCCCAAAATATTGGTACCAATATTTTAATTTTAAATAGAAACCATGTTATATTTTTTACGTAGTTAAACAGTACTTTCCCTCTCTTTTCAGCAGTTAATTCTGATTAGAAAAGAATACTGAAAATTGTCCATTCAAATCAACAATAATAAATAGTAATATTCTATACAGACCACACTTTAGAAGCTAATTTTATAGTTCAATTTAAGACTTACTATTTGTATATGTGCATTCGTCCTTACACCTCTTTGATCTAAAACTAAAGTACACGATATCTCTAATATTCCTTTAATGAGACAAAGACCGTCGTACTTCTTGGAAAAAGAAAGAGAAATACTACTCAAAGACGAAAAATCTAATCGGGAACCATAACCCTCAATTTAACTTTATTATTATTTAAGAGTGTATAGTTAAATCGAATAATTTCTACCTAAAGATATTTTGCTCTAAAATAAGCAGGGTTTGATAGAATGATTCACCGCAAACATATTTTTGCCTACCCAGCACCATCAGCGTGGTTTGGAGTGTATTTTTTATCTCTACCTTCTCTCGCTGTTGTCTCACAGTTAATGCCACAACTTTTAAAACGACAAACTCGACATTCCATGGCGCCCTCTAACGCCAAAGAAACGCATGTCTGTCGTTCAGGAAGCGGGCGCATAAACTTGGTACTGTTCTCCAAATCATACCTACAGCAGTTCTCTGACTGCCTAACATGAAATGGCAGCGCAGGTAACGCTTTAGGGAACCCCAGATGTTTGGTAATAAGAAAGAGCCCATATTAACCTCCTCAATTTAAGACATACTAAATACAGCAAACATATTGGAAGCAAAAGTTGAATCGCTGAAATAAGGTTCTTTCACAACAATTAAAACTAAACTTATAGCAATTAGGTAATTATAAAGTCAGCTATAGAACTTTTAAGCAGGTTACAGGCACTCATTCACAGTATTTCATAGTTGTTATTTGTAAGCATAAAAGCAGAACAACAAAAATATACACACCTTTCCTTCCCTAGTAAAGTAAAGAGTAATTTAGAGTCAAACAAGAAATATTCGAAGATAAGTCCTGTACAACATAAGATTGTGCCCAAATATGCACGTAATTTGCACATAGCATACATGTTTGATGTTGTAAATGGACCAGTCTGGATATATTCATATATTTAAAGCGCTTAGCACTTGCTTATGTCACTCAGGTGTATACTTCCAGGCGTAGTTCGGTTATCATTTCCCGATTATCGACCAACGTTTAACACATTTTGCTGACTTAGAACCAGTCGATGCCCAATGTTGGAAAAGTACTTTTGGTTTTGTACACCTTACTGACACTCTACCAGCTATAGCTAACCGTTCAGAAGTATTGCGCCGACTTTACGACGTTGTACCAACCACTAATGATATCAAGCACTGTGGCATAGTATGGTAAACAACACATAAGTATCGGCACCTCCGCACCACACAAGTTTAATTTATTATATAGAAATATATAATAATTCGTCCGAGACGGCCGTTTCGAGGACGCGAATGGTCCTCAGTCGGTTACTAGTTGATGATGAGGACCATTCGTATCCTCGAAACGGCCGCCGCGGACTAATTATTATATATTTCTATATAGCACTATATTGCTACCATTACTACTACTATACTATATACTACTACTACATAATAAATTAAATGCTGATACTTATGTGTTGTTGTACTAATCATCCGTGCTGCCACGATTTACTCGTAGTTTGACTCTTAGAAGCCTAAATGTGGGGATAGAAACATGGTTTTCTTCAATTTCATCTGTAAATTAAGTTGAATTAATTTTTTTTACAATACGAAACGTAATTTGGGAGATTTCGATGTCGGGAACGTTTGTTTTTTAATACTTAGACGTTATTTACCTGCAAATGTATTTCATAAGATCCGCATACAGTGTAGAGGTTAGCACGCCCGGCCGGATAAAAGATTTTTTTAACATTACGTTGAAAATTCAAGGGAAACTTCAGACAGAAACCAAAATATATTAAATTTAATTAATCTTGATATCAGGTATGTTCTATGTGTGACATTTGAATATATATGTATAATATTTTGTAAATAACTTGATGTTAAGTCAAATTTTGACTTCAAAACAATCACTAGTTTGTTACATCAAAAATAATAATAATCTTTGTTCGAATAATATCCAGTTAGCTGACTGAATATATATTCAGTCAGTCTGATGATAAATTGAAGTATATGGAAAATTGGGGAAATCTACAAAAATTATATAATAATAATAATAAATAATAAATAACAGATAAATAATAATTAACTACAACAAGCAATTGTAACTTTTAAAACTTCAACATAGTGAAAGTCGTACCACGGTGCTAGTGGTGATAATTGGATTTTACGTTATACCTGGACAACTTAGAGTCAATTCCTTTATTAAACTCAAGTGATGGATATAAATAATTAAGAAGATTAATATACCACCCAATGTGTAATAAGTTAGCAAGACTCTCCCATCGCTTAGTACTAAACATTGCGGAAGCATGCTATGTATTAGATCACTTCAGGATTAACCTACCTGATGACCTCGAGGTTGTTAAATCTACGTTCTGTATTCTGCGCTTTAGCCATTATCATTAAGAAGATATTAAAACGCAATCAAAATGTATATGACGTACAAAGCCTTCACAGTTGTTCAAGGTGAAATATATGTATATACATATTACATGACCTTTTGCCAAAATGTGGACATGTTTTCTCTAACGTAAAATTTTAACAGAGAGATATGAAGAAAATTGTTTCGTGCAGTAGTTAATAAATATGCAACTTCATATTTGAGAATTACTGTATGGATGCATGAGATTATATAGTTTTCTTTGTAATAGCATGGTTTTAGTTTGTTAATCCATCGTTCTGCAAATAGATATTCGATGTGTAGTTAATTTCACAATCGATCCTGTAACGTGAAGTACATCATATTTATTATTTTTATGTAGTCGTGATTGAACATATACAGTGACGTCCTAAAGTATAATAAATATATAAATGGTCGATTTCCATTTTTCGTAAATAATGTTTTAGCCAAAAAAAACAAAATGTAAAAATAGCTTCCTTGTGGTGTTGATGGAATTATTCATGGTAAACCCACTACTTCAACTTTATTTTTTTGGTTATCGTTTCTAGGCTTTTACAGATGTGTTATTTTATATACGTCATGATAGCAATACAGCATGATAGCGAAATGCTACTTGTGCCACCATATCCTGGCTAAGTAGTCCAAGAGCTCCTCGAGGAATAATTTGGGGAACAATATCCGGTTTATGTCGCTGCTTCCTAAACGGCAGGTATGCGTTTCTTGAGGGCGCCGAGAAATGTCTAGTTTATCGTTTTGAAATGTTGTGTCATTAACTGTGAGGCAATAGTCACAGAGGGTAATGTTAAAAATACATTCGGAATCACGCTGATTACGCCCAATGTCCGTGGGGAGTATATTTTTTCTTTTCTCGTGTTGCGTTTGTGATGGATAATTTCATCAATACCATAAAAAAGCTATTTTAGCAGTACTTTATTGTTTCTAGGCGTTTCCTGATGTGTTCCGCTAACTTTTGGCGTTATCGGTATCTCGCTTATATTTCCGGTGTCACCAGAAGTGACGTTAACCTTGTTATCTTAATCTTAAATGATTAAGATGACATTGATTTACACTTCAGCTTAAGAAATAATAGCCGTAATAATAAGAGTTTTGGTAATCTGTTTTTATGGCTACGTAAAGTTGGCTTAGAAAAAACATCAGATTGTTTTTTGCGACGCCAAGTTTATCCGGACAACTCGCTCCCAAACAGCGTCTTCATAACAATTACTGAATTTTTATTGATATTACATAAAGAATTTTTCATATTTTCATTCTTTGTTCTCATATTATTTTCCCTTATGTCGACTTCTTTTGTTTGTTATGTTAATTGTTGTTATTTCTTTACATTATCGAACTTCAAGGCTTTTACTTAATTCATCTATCTCTGTTTATAATTCTCATTTTACTTTTTAGCTTAGACTCAAGTAGCTTTAATATTAGTGAATTTAGTAAAAATTACTACAAAATGGAACATAATGAATTCCATTCTTGTACATTTGAAAATATTGGAACTTTGGGCTAGGTAAAATACTGTTATTCGATAGGTCTTAGTGTTTCTGACTAAAATGGACTCTAAAGATTATATAGAATTTGCTGTTTTCATTTTTTAATCGCGGGATGTAAAGAGTGCTCCATCCAAACATTTATTACGTTAGCGAAAACTGGAGATTTTGTACAGTTAAGTATAATTTTATTCTTTGTAAAGCTTGCTCTGAATAATTTTTTTTTCTGAAAATACGTTCACTAGAATGAAACAGAACTTTTTTCGGTTTTAATCAAAAGATTATGATCCCATCAAACGCAGAGTAACTAAATAATATTAAAGTTCTTTAATTTACAGTTAAGGTAAGATACTCGCGATGTTACCTGGTTCGATTTATTATGAATCCTCTCGATTGTTTTGAAATGATTACATGTATTCGTAGTTCACCATTCAATAAACAACAAATTAACAAATTACTCGTTACTAACTTTTAATAAACTACATTGGCTTCTTTGTAAGCGCTTATACCTTTAAGCTGTGTATTGAAGAGAACAACAAATCTACTTTTTTAATTAATCAATATAATGAAATGGAAAATTTCTTTGCTTTTGGTGAAGCACAAAGAAGTTGATTACAGTTTAGCGTGTTAAGCCGTACCAGGGTTAAAGAAAACATTCCAAGTGTAAACTGCGGGAACTGTAAACGCCACCTACATGAATTAATCCCCACTGTTTCTACATCAAAATGAATTAGTAGCAAGCAAGTAAAAAACGAATATAGGTATGGTGAGTGATCTACTTTTCCAGTTTTCTATATAGTTATTCTCATGGTGGGCGTTGTATCTCCCCAGCGAATACAAATTTCATGCTCTTCCTCTTGACGTCGATATGTAAAGAATGTGTCCAGTGTTTCGTCCAATTGTGTGTATTTTCTGTCGGTTCCTTATTAAATAAACGCAGTTTTTCGAAGAAAAAACATATGTCTTAAATTTTTTCTCCTCTAATACTGAATACTTTGCGTGTTAGTTATATTAAATATAGTATTTGATTTAATTTAGCCGCAAATTTCGTTAAACTAATAAATGTGAAGAAGGACTGACAATTTTAATAAACGTCACATTTTATCGTAAATTTCCATGCGCAATTCAGTATCATAATATATTGAAGCATTGCTAAAATGAAACTAGCAAGTATTCACACAAGCTTGAATTGTGTCAAAGGTCACAGTTGTATTGTGTCTAATAACATGGTAGACAAGTCAGCTAAAGAGGACTTCATTCAGGAGTACATTACATGCTCGTAATAAAGTATAAATAGCTAAGCAATCCATTTTTAATGAACAATAGAATACTTTATAACCATCGTATAAGGTCAAAACTACTCAATACGTTTGCAATCTGGAGAACAAGCATACATAACAAAGAAATGGAACAGAGTTACTAAATGAAATACTTATTTGCTCTATGAAATATTTACATTTTCATAAATTTTACAATGATGTACTGAATGTGCTGAAAATATATCAACATCCAGTTTGAACCACTTTTCAAGATATGTTTAGTAATTAGAGATACAGAAAGAAAGCCTTAACCTAATGCTTTATAATAAATACAAAATATGAGATCTTTATCGTAAAACAAAGTTATGAATAGAGATGACAAAGGTAAGTGGAATTACGCCTTTCTTGCAGCGACTAGATAGACTTATGTCTATTCGCCTCATGAGAATGGATTCGTGTTGCCTACTGGTTTCAAAACTGCTATGATTGCTATGATGCGCTGCAAAACAGATATGATTTAACTCGCTTTTGTCCTCTCTAGTTATGAAGATGCCTGCCCCGCTTCATTCCTTCTATGAATTGCGGTAATTGCACATCATAGCCGATGTGAAAGCACAACTGTCCAAATCAAAAACAGTAAAGTGAGCGTTAATAAATAAATATAAATAAATAAAGATAATAAACAACTGGAGTAGAGCTTAGTTAGTATTTGCTTTCGATACAATAGCGGAGTGATTTATACAACGAATTATTTTACGCCAGTTTAAATTTTATTCGTTTTCCTTTCTACGCATTGCTTGCTCATAGGTACTGAATAGAGTTAATTGAATGGTTACAGAGTCGTTGTCGCATTGAATAGTTATACGCATAATTTTGTGTTGGCACCGCAAATATAGTTTCAACTGATTTCTTACTTACCCCTTTTATTGTATGAATTATTGTCATGAGTGAAAGACGCGGATAAGTCTGGGTAAGTTATTCATTATCTTTTTTATGTTATTTTATATGAATTTAAATGCTGCAAATTCAACTGCTTTTTCTTTACGTTGAAACATATTTTTCAACAGTATGGATGATTTCTTAGGCAAGCGATATCTTCTTGTGATCAATTGGTCAAAAGTATTACGTCCAAATGAGGCAAGGAAACCGTTAAGCATGATCCAAAGTATTAAAGACTTTTGGAAACATGAACTGAAGAAATCATCAATAAAGATTTGCTATTAACTGACTCTTGAGTAAATACTTTGGTTATTACCAGAGAAATGGAAATATCAGAAATGATTATTTTTACAATTTCACATGAATATTTGGCAATGAGCAGAGTAGAAGCGTGATGAACTCCCAGGCTGCTCATTCCCGTGTAGGCAACAAATATGCGTGAGAATTTGACTGCCTTATTGCAAGATGGAGGCTTCCATACATCATTAGGACCTCCCCATGAAATTGATTCATAAAAATTCTCTATCACCTAAGAAAGCAATGACCGACCAGAATATATGCCGAAATTGACTACAACGACAGGGAATGTCTGCAAAGGCACAATTAGGAACCGACTATATGCGAAAAGAAGCCCCACAATTATGCTCAGAAAACTCTTCTTCTGCACGACAAGGTGCATAATTGCAAGGTGCGTAAGGAGCAAATTACTAAAGCAACATCCCAACATTACTCCCTGTATTGTGCTAACTATTCTCACTTTCCAGAATAATTTGGAAAGTGATAATAGTTACCAGAAGATCTTTTTTCGAAGGCATGAAGTTATTAGAGAATTGCACCGTTCCTCTAGTAACTTTATTAAGTTAGTGTTAATCTTCTTTCATTGAAAAATAAAAATGTGTTTGGTATATAAAACAAAAACTAACAGTGCCATATCCGTGGTCAGAGAAATTATATTTACAACTGCACATATTCAGCTAGTATGAGTCTTTCCTACGTCATATGCAACGAGGAAATTTCACAAAATCTTGGCAAAAGTATATATTACTCTTTGTGAACAAGGGTTCTGGTACAAAACAATTTGTTTTCTAGAATTTGGTCACCTGGTGTTAACTATATAGGTACGAGAAAAATCAGAAGGCGTTAGAATTACTGGTATTTGAAATTCTCTGTTTGTATTCGCTCATATCCTTCCTTCGCAACCCTACTCTACTATCAAATGAAAATTACTTACTTCTTCAACATATCGATAGCTTCTTCTAAGGTTTGGAATAAGCGTAAAACAGTGGCAGTTTGTGTAAGTGCAAATGTAAGTGTAAACAAGTACACTTTGTGAATGCACTTTTGCTACGGATTCAGTAACGTTTACATTTTCAGGATAGTTCCTTTTTTGCTAACTGTGATAGGATAGCTCCATAATTTGTTATTTTTCTAATAGCACCGTGTTAAAATATTGCAAGTTTCGCTTCCACAGATGTCGAAAAAACTCCATAAAAAGGCACACATCACGATACGCTTCCTTGTTTCTTTTTATAATATTGTGAATGAAAATTCTTCTTAACATCATCCAACACAATCACACAACAATTTAGTTCACAATCCTCTAGTCTTTGGTAAAGATGAGATATCCAAAAAGACATTTTAATGACTAAAAACTAAGTCATCTTAATAGAAAATACAATACAGTGTATTGTATTTACCTGGCCATTACCTGGTGAAAATTTAGAAACTCAGTGAAACAAATCGAAAAGTAAGTAAATAAGTAAAGTAAGTAAAAAAAAGTAAGTAAAAGTAGTAGAACTAAAAGAAATTGATTTAAAACTGGAACATGGAAAACTAGAAGCACGAATGGGATAGAAACCGAAATATGCTATAAATTAAGAAAGGTAAATCCGGATCTATTCATAACACCTGAAACGAAGAAAAAAGGAAAGGGAGTAATGCAATGCGAAAATGAAAATATATTCGTATGTAGTAGGGTTTTAGAATCGAGGAGGGTAGCAGTTGGAGTCGGATGCGTAATACATAATGAACAAAAAAATAAATTAAACAAGTGGAAACCAATATCGGAAAGGATATAAAAAATAAACCTGAAAATTGAAACGAATGCGCTTGCGACACTTGCAGTATATGACCTCAACGAAGACAAAGAAATAGAAAAAGAGAATTTTGGGAAGAGGTATCAATGGCAACAGAAGTAATAAAAGACAGAATTGTAATAGTAGGTAAATTTTAATGGAAGAGTGGGAAAAGGAAACAATTTATATAATACACAGGAAAATATGGGGAAATAACCACGAGTAACAACAGTAAAAGACTTCTAAAGAACAGTGGTAGGCAGGATATGATAATAACGAACACATTCTATCGCGTAGCTAACTAAAGAATGAAGAAATTTTCCGCTAAACTTTTGCTTAAATCGATTTAATTAGTTTTACATATTTACGGTGCAAAGACATTGAAACTATTTAATATAACTAAAATAGGATTTGGCAACCGTCAGATAGTTGATTTAAGACGTTAATTTCTCTCAATATACAATCTATGCATTATTGCTACGAGTAGTGAACTTTTAGGTAAATTTACTCAGTTCACGGATGAACATCTCAAACTCAAAAGTGAATGGAAATAATGCCTCGAGATATGAAGCTCTTTGGAACAGCAATTGTTTAATCTGTTATATATGTCTCTATTTACTCTATTCGAGTTCCTGTAGTGCGAATAACTTATCGTGCCGTCGTATGTATAATACCCTTTGTTGCGGTACAATAAGAATTTTGAGCGTAAGTTACAATGATATTTGTCGTAAATAAAGTTGCATCCCGCATAATATGATTTTAGTTGTGGATTCAGTTGTTATTTGTGTACTACTGTAATTTTGCCCATTTTTTCTGATAAAAATATTGATCCTATTAAATAATCATCCAAGACCCCAGCCCAAATATTGCATGAGGATTTTCTTTAGCCCATCAATAATCATTATGGAAATTAATAATTACATCATACAAAATTAGCTTCACTAGTATCCTACATTCGCTGTGTAAAATAGTTATTTATACAGAACTTTCCATACCGTTTCCATACCGTACTATGCGAACGATGTGCTTGTGAGAAGAATTTCCCCGTACTTGTGTATGTTCTTAGGATTCCCCGCAATTCTTCATACTTCGGTGTTCCGATGCCTCTTTCAACTTCGCAGTCTACAATATATATCTCTCACAAAGGCTCCGACGAACAGCTGCAAAAGTTAGTTTAGCTGGTCATCTTCGAATCGAAAATGTTTCGGCATAACGCCGTCGAGACAAATTACAGTCGTCGTTTGTTCGCCCGTACGTGAATAGTATCTCTGCGTTAGAAAAATTCGTAACTAACTTTGAAATTGTTAGACTTCACTTTATGTTTGCCACTTAATTAAAAATGTAAAACTTTATTTCTATCTATCACCTAATTGAAAATATGAAACTTTGTTATGTATGTCATTTAATTGGTAAAAAGCAAAAATCCTACTTCAGCAGACTCGATAAATTCGGATACAACACTTATTGAGTAATTGCTTGAATGAAATTCGAGAACGCCTTAAGGAGCATTTCTGAACACATGCTTATAGGATTTTTTCTACATTTTCCCAAACAATTCAAGTATACTTTTTTTCTTTTAAAGAATTTGGATTTCCAGGTTGAAACCGCGTCTCAATAGCATAAGAATGCCAAGTCAAGTACGTGTTATAATAACGGACAATTCCTATGTTAAAATCTCAAATAAATATATAAATATTAGATAAAAGATACAGTGTCATCCAAAATTATAGTAAAGTATAAATGAGTTAATCACTTATACCGTATCAATACGGTACCGATTACGTACGGTATAAACACCAGTGTATGTGATAGCCTGCTTGATAGAAATAGTAGCCTTTATAGCGAGAGCAGTAGCCATGGCGCAATAATAAGATTAGTCAAAATTATTACCATTACACATTTACTTTGTTGCTACATAAGGAATTATGTGTACCTCATTTTGTAAACAGAATACTCAGATCTCTTCCTATAATTAACCCAGACCTTTTTACTGTTGTCTAGGTGGCTGCTAATGGACCGCTGAGGCGCTACAAATGGAACACCTATATATTTCTACGAATCTGTAATAGTTCCCTTAACATACTAAATTTTCTGTCATTGTCTCTGTTATTGTCTTTCCTTTTTAAAGATAGTCGTTTAACACAACTCCATGACTATCCCAAAATATGATACATATCATGTTTCCGCCTATGGACAGTCATCGCCTTTTCGAAGCCAATTCATCCTTCACAGTCCACAATCGAATGAAACTTATCTTCAGGGGTACACTGGTGTATCCAAGTTTCATCTTCAGCTTATTTCGTGTAAGTTGCTTAAGCGCGGTAACGAATGCTCGGTTAGTATTTTCGTGCCCAAATTTTCAATCAATTTAACATAACAAATAAATTTTCTTTCACGAAGCTCTTAGCGTTTACGATGTCTCTAACCTAATTCGACAACGTCTGGTGAACTTTCTCTATTATCGATTAGTGGTTTCAATTTTGGGTGAATATTCATCCTCAACCAAAGTAATCACGTTTAAATTCAACTTCCCAAAATTTTACTGTGGCAAATGACGGTGAAATTTACGTAGACGTATTGGCTTTCAAATGCAAGAATCTAAGAAAGGCTCTATGGGTTTCTTCAATTTTTACAGAAGTCCTAACACATACGACGTTAAACAACAACAGAGCATCCAACGTGGCTGAAATTCTCAAAAGTATCTTTTGATGACGTCACAATTCAACTCAGAATTTCATAAACGAACATAAAAACTGAAGGTGTACAGGAAGAAACATTTCGAGAAGGATCCAATGGAATTTTTGAAGGTACTCATTGGGAATGGTACAAAGATCAAGTGTCTGGTGAATTGGTGATCAACCCAAACAGTATGAATGAATGAATGAATGAATGAATGAATGAATGAATATAATATAGTATTTTTAGAAAATTAACTAAATAGCATCACACTGTGAAGTTTTTAGGTTATGCATAATAATTGATAATTAATTTTGTTGGAGAACGTATGAACTTTGCTAAACCGTTTACCTACCTTGTATATGAAAGACCTTTCTTCTTTGAGTCTGACACATTCGCAGTTTCGATTCTTACATCTAGAAAAGGAGGTGATAGGTTAATGAACCTACTTCCTGTTCTGATATTAAAGTGCACGGAATCAAACATTTGTAACTATCTTTTTGAATCGTTTTCTTGTTTAAGTTTTAATAGAGTTTGATGACAAGATAAGAAGTTATCACATGTCAAAGAATATCAAAAAAGTCGGAGTTAAATATTTTATTACACTGCAAAATTATAGGTACGCAATCTAATCGGCTTTTTGCTGTGTTTTGCCACCACTGAATCTTCTTTTTACCAGAGACTTGGAGAGCACATGCCTACTCTCCCCTACCTTTAGTGGAGGAAGAATGGGCATAAAAGAAACATTTTTAATGAGAGGCATTGTTGGGTTTAATTATTTTACTTTAAATTATTTTGTATAGAAACACAATGGGCTTTTATATAAATATTAAAACTAAAGGAAAATAAATCGGTTATCTTGAACAGAAAGTTACATGGTATATTTAAATGTGCATTCTTATAAAGTATTGTGTTGAAAAGAACATGCCTAATAATGAAATTGACAATTTTTTAATGAAATTAACAAAATTTCATCCTGATAAAATCAACATCAAAGAATAGCAACGTTTTATACGTTACGAACTTGTTTGCAAATATCCTTCTGGTACTGTCATCCAAGTGTTAGTGTGAACATCAGCTGTATCCCTTACATCTGTTTTCTTTCGTAGCCAACTTCATTAGGACGTAACTTCCAATTACGTATAATATATAATCTGTCTTAAAAGCACATTAAGGAATGCCTAGAAACCATAGCCAAGAAACCGCTGCTGATACAGCTCTCGTGATATTGATGCAATCACTCGCTACAAGGTAATGCGAGGGGAGAGGACGAGAACCAATAGTGTCGTCAACGTGAATCCGTGCATATTTTTATCCATGTCGCTGTTTACCTCTCGGTTTATATCACCCTCCTGCAAACATGACGAACCAGGTGATAAGAGGCGCACCTTCATCCTCGCTATTTTCTAGACGGCAGACACGTATATCTCTTAGATTGAATGATGCCAAGAGATACAGCTGCCTCGTCGTTCTGAAGGAGGGTGATAGAAGTAAAGAAACAAACAGTGATGTGGATGGAAATACACTCAGATGATGCCACGTAGGCAGAAGCATATTCATTAATTAGGCTTCATTATCCTCACGTTGCTACTGCCATAAGTAATTTACTATTACTACTACTACACACGTTTATTATCAGTTTCCTCTTGGAAATCCCACTGTTCAACTAGTTTTGTCTGCTAACTTTCTTTGGACAGTTTTCTTCTTAAGTTCTTCTAGTTGTTTTTTCCTATGTCTTTTGTTTCGCCAAATGCACCTGTTCCAACTTTTTCCTTTGGCACGTTTCTGGAACAGAAATAGTAGACGCCGGTAAAAGATCCTCTTCTGTAAAATTGTAGGAGCGCAATTAATTGATTTTACTGGTTAACGGTTTTCTTTTTCACTTCAGATAAGTTTACAGAATAAAAGTTCCTTATTTCCTTAACGACATTCGACAAAACCAAAGCCACTTGAAAAATTATAGTTACAATTCTCACAAGTCTCGGAAATATGTTCGATTTATATGTAAATTTTCAAGAAGCTACTTTACTTATATGAAATTCTCAAGTATACAATTTTAAAGGGCAAAGAGTGTTGAAGTTATTCATAAAGAATTACATCTCCCTGAAATTGTCAAAAAGCAGATTTCTTTTGAAATTGTAAACTATCGCGATCGTTGTTTTCTTTTAAAAAATTTGGGTTTCCGGGTTGAAACCTCGTCGCAATAGCATAAGAATGCCGACGTTTCGCTCTCAACTATATGAAGCTTCCTCTGGGCTGCTGTTGTTGCAACAGCCCAGAGCTCAATGAAATGGAGACAACAGCTCCAACAACTCAACAAGCTCCAACAAGCTCAACAGCTCCGTGAAATTGAGAGCGAAACGTCGGCATTCTTATGCTATTGTGACTCGGTTTCAACCCGGAAACCCAAATTCTTCTTCAAATTCTAAATATATTGAATATTCCGATTATAACTAAAGGCGTTGAAAATTATTTGTGGGCTAGGTTGGTGTGATACCTCGAATTTGTTGAAGGGTTCCCTGATATGCAAGTGAATTAAATTTTTTTGAACGTGTGGTGACGACTTAACGGGGCATATAAGTTTCGAAGCTTGTCATAATCTGAAAGGGTTTAATGTGTAAAATGTTCCGTATTTTCGTTACTAACATAACCTTGTTGTAAAGACATGCGAATGGTGATTGGACACTGTATGACCAGAGAAATCTACCGCTTGATCCTAATGCGATTCGAGAGTACAGCGCCCAATTTTGTCATAATCAGACTCTTACCATCGCGCCGTTTTCATTTTGTAAATTACATAGTTTCACTGAATATAATTTAAGTAACTAAAAAAAGGCAAATTGAGTTAGTAGCCGACATGAGAAAAGCGTAAAACAATAGTAGCCAGTTTCCTATGTGGTACCCACATTAAAGAAAAATAAAAAACTAAATCAAATTCATGCCATCCAATCCGCTTCAGTGGTTCAATTATTACTACGAGTTGAGTTGAATCCATTCCACACATTAAATTACGTTTTCGTTTTAAGTTGAACGGATTATTTCATGTAACTGATATTTACAATAAAGAATTTTTATTTTCAGATAAAATAAGTCTTATTGTCGAACTACAAATGATATTTCCGTTAAAAGCACATCATAAAATATGTATCCGTTTCTGGTAAATATTGGGCGTGTTTTATAAAAACAATTGCACATGGCTAAGACTTAGAAGGAATTTGCATTTTTACAATACAAAATGTGAATAAATACGAAATTAGATTTGACTCCTCGCTCGATGAAGGTTTTTCTACAATATTAGTACGTTCTGTTATTGAGATTGGAAAGTGAATATTTTGACGATTACTTAACAAGCGTTAATGAATGTGTCAACATAGAAGTTAATGCAAGTTGTTATTCTTTACTTTCTGGTACAGAAGAAGAGGACGAGAGCGATTCTAAGTGCAAGTAGTTCTCCTCCTACGGTATCTCCATGTTTTTCTTTTAATGCAGAACCTATCAAGAATTTTGAATCCTGAATATTTTATAAAATATTCCTGAATAAGTTTATATTTATATATATTTTTTCCTGAAGAATTGGTAGGTATTGTAATTGTCGGAAGAAGCAGATATGCTGGAAATATGTGATATGTTTCCAGGTGTCTAAAAAATTATATATATATATATATATAACAACAACGACTTTGTTACATTCAGTACCTTCCATTGAGCAAGATTTGGGATCAAAGGTTGCTTGCTTTGTGAAGGAATGGCGACGCTTAGAACAAAAGAAAAATCGCAATCAGTGAATTAAGGGGAACCAACACAATGACAATTATCCTCAACGAGTTAAGGAAATTTTGAAAATAAAATGTGCTATCAGTGAATCGTGCATGTGAATGAATGTATGTGAATCAGTGAAAAACCATCGGGAAGTCGAGAGAATTCACTCAGTAAGAATACCATCGATAAAGGGCTCGAACAGAAGAGAATTTCTGCAGAATGCGATTCTATAAGATTTAAATGTGTATTTAAATTTATGTAATGTATAGAGTCTTGCGCATGAAAATAACAATTTTAAAATAAAATGTGACAGAAGCTTTAAAGCCATCAATTAGCAAATTCTACACTGATACTCAAAAAAAAAAATACTAAATGTAACCTTATCGAAATTATATGACAAAATAAAATTTGAATAAAAGCAAAAAATATCAAGAAATGATAAAAAAATTATTCTACTAACGATTTCAACATTTTCTTTTTCTTAAGAGGCTTGAGAATCTAACAGACAATGGTTCGTCGTAGTATATTGGGCCAATAGTACAAACATCTACAAATATCTTAAGAAATCACTATAACATTGACCGAACGATTTCTCAACCTTAGGTGCTACAATACGATAGATAATTTGTATAATTTAACACAATTAGCAAAGTTACTGATCTAAGATAAATTAGATAGTCATGGCACGGTAGTCAAACTTTACAGCAAGAGCACACCAACGGAAAATTGAAGGAGAGGTAGATGAAAAATGAAAGAAAGGTCCTTTTATCTACAATCCACACATTCAATGCGCAGAATGTCACAAAGCATTGCTAAGAAAAAAACCAGGCCGGTTCGTGTGATAGACTATAATGATACAATGAAAGGAGTGGACAAAGTGGATCAGTATTTACAATACTCCTCGAAAAAGAGGTAAAAGCTATCGCAAGAAACTTTGGTTTCGTTTAGTGGATTTAGCTCTCTGTACTAAAAACCCCTGCAGCTCCGACTGGAATTAGTTGAGGAAATTATTGAAGAATATTCTTATTTAATCTTAATTATTCAAGAATTTGGTTAATGAAGCTTATCTGCAATTCCTACGAGGCTTGCAGGGAGACATTTTCTAGAAAGGATACCATTATCTGAAAACAAAACCAGTCCAACTCGTCAGTCCAATGCGTTCAAGACGCCGAACTAACAGTAAATGAATGAAGAAGAAGATAAGATATCGACACGTAAATTGCAATGATGCTTCACAAGCTGTAGCAAACTGCTCTAACTCGTGCTGTAGGTTGTATCACACAGAAACAAATATTTAATATAAATTATTGATTCCTCTAATAATAATAATAACAATAATAATAAATTCATGATTTATACTGTTACATTTTAATATTATTTATCGAATACATTACAAAAAGAATGCGATTTGAAATTGAAAGTTTTTGTCAAAAAAAGAAAAAAATCGTTAAGCAAGCGACTAATATCTAAATAATGTTGATTAGGAATAGTTTACGTACTATCATACGCAAATAATTAACTTAATACGTTTTAATATATTTCGTTTAATAGATTTTATAGGTTTGTTAAGAATCGAATTATTTTATAATAGAATGTTTTTAATTGAGCCCAACTTAGATAATAGTATATTCGATAATTTGCTGAATTTTAAATATATAATTTAATTTAAAGTACGTGTAACCTATTATTATTTTTTTAATACTTACGTTGCGTTTAACTGAAGATAGTTGAACCCTTTTTGTGTTTTTCCTTTTAACAATAATTATTACTGTCTTTAAAGAAAGTATACGAAACGGCTAAAATATGTAGTATATCTCAAAAGTATTTCTTACATTCTGCTCGATTTATTATTGCTCATATTAAGGTAAAATGCCTTGACCCATTTATAAATGAAGTAAGTACCCTACACCTAAATTACCATTTAAGAACCGAGCATTAGATATTTTCCGGGAGCGGATTTGAGTAACACATAGAATTAACCAAGAGGAAATTACACCCAAAATAAATATTTACTCTGCGTCTAATTTTGCAAAGCACTAATCCGATTCGCTCCACCTCAGTTGCGTCAAGTTTCATTTACTGTATGTAATACTGTTAATTAATAAAATCTGTAAATTTTAATATTTAACTAATCAAGGATATTTCACTTACAAGAGAAAGTTTTCAAGCGGAAAAATTAAAAATATTTGAAACTTTGTGTGCGAGTAATCCACCCTAGAAGATACTCAAAGCAATTTTTCTTACAGCGGAAAAGCCTGTTTTGGAGGTAAAAACTCCGCTCTTCGTTTTCGATTTTAGGTTTCTTGCGTATTTAATATTTTGCTGGAGCGAAAAATTTAGAAATACGTGATTTTTACAAATTAATTGATCAAATTTTGGGTTGATGGAATGTGGAAGCGTTTCAAAAGTACTTTCTCGTCATTAAACGAGTATTAGAGATTTAAAGCGAGAACTAAAACTCAAAAGTTCTTCCCTGTCCCGGCGCACACAAGAATATTCTGAAATTCCTATTACATGACAAAACAAAGACACTTAAAATATCACTAAGTACACTCACACGTATCTCCATTTAAAGAACATTTACATATTAATTATAAAAACGACAATTAATCCGCATCATAGATGTCTGCATCTTGATTTTGAAAGATGAAATTTATTAGCAAAAAAGTGACATGTCCAATCACAGCACCTGATTTCTTTCTATTAATTTATTCGTTCAACGACAATAATAACGTGATCGCTAGTAATAAGCTAACAAAACTAAATAAGACTACATATACAGTAAGATGCACTTTATGTCGAATAAGTGCTTATCTGTTCTCTCCATATGTATGTAATGACTGAAGTCATTTAGTATTCTTTTCCTATTCACTTGATAACACCTTTTTCTTGATCCTGTTTTTTATTATATATTGTACGCTCTGAGCGACATAAAATGTATTTGCTTCTTAAACAGAAGACTCAGATTCATAGATTTATTAAATTAATACAAACACATTAATTATATACCTTTCCTTGGGATTAGATTTTTCTTCCTGGTGTCGTCTTTTATCGCCAGACTCCATTAGAGTGGTGAAAACTATAACAAAATAAGAAAATTATCACAATTATAAGAATTACTCACCTTCTTACTTTTGAAAGAGCTAGAAGCCATCTGACCAGGATGAAAAATAAAATAAAACTACGGCAATGAGCACTCTTGTCTTGTTGGCAGTACAAGTTATTTGTTAACAGTGTATATAGTTATCGATATAAATATAACTACATCGCAACCAAAAATAAATATAAGCTTATCGATAGCCTTCTAAGCATAAGAGACACATTGTAGATATTAAATTTCATACTCATACAAACGTTGAGACACTCTATAGTTGACTATTGTTGTTTAGAACCTAAACAATAAATGGATTTTTTGGATTATGAAGATTGACGCGTTAGTAATTACTTTTGTAACAAAAAGAAAACTGCCGGGAAGCTGGAAAGGAGGAACAGCCCAAACTGACACAGTAATAAGAAGAAGAAGACGAATGTTGACGCAGACATCAAACCGGGTACTGACACCACCCGAAACAAAGCATGCTCTTAGTGGCTCTCTTTCGGCGAATGCTGCGAAATGAATTTTAAAGGCTTCCCAAATTTGTTAATGCAATTTGAGCTACTACTAGAGCTCTCCAAAGCGATGTTCGAGGGGAGAAATACCTTTATTCGTCGATACATCACGATGGGCCAAGCAAGCTCACATACCGAAAAACCTATATAATATATAAGACACGTTCTCTCTTCGTGCGCTCCCTTTTTGATATTCTTTAGACATTGTTGGTTGTGTATAGCATCCGTAAATGTTTGCGTCCTACGCATTTGCCAAGCGGCATAATACTAATGTGTGATATCGAGCACGAAGCCCTGTTTTTTGGCGATCTTTTTTTGGAGATTCTGTTGTTACGTACCGTGGTTGTTGCTTAACAATTCAGAAACCTTGAGTCCGCCGTCATTCTAAGACCTTCCTGAGGGAACACCGTAACTCGTTCTAAACCCCACCGAGCAGCCTCAGGGTTAATATTAATGCGTTTACGTGATATAAAGAGTTGATTTTAAGAACATTGTACGTAATATAACTAGAGTAATTCGTTAAGTTCTATTGAATTATATGAAAGATTTTTAAAAAATTGTTCTTGTTGAACGCATACTAGTCGTTTTTCTGGAAGGCACAGTAAGTCGAAGTGGTAACATAGCACTTAAAGCTCCAACATCTCAATATAAAAACGAGATGTCATTTTTTTTTGTATAAACATTCAGTCCTTAAGAAACAAATTAAACAATCCTATTAGATATACTTAAACATTGTTAACTTAAATCCACACATCGACATTTTATGTTTCTCTGACCATTGAACTACAGAGTTGTAAAATCTCGGATTACACATAATTGCATAAATATTTATAAGCATGGTAGCGTATCTTTTTTCATTAAACATCATTCATTATACAGGGTGTTAGGTAAACATACGGCAAAAATTCGAGGGGTTATTCCTTGGCCTATTCTAAGAATATTTTGTCCTGTGATGATTTCTGAGAAACCCCTTTGTTTCGAAGATACAGGTGAACAGAATTTGCGACAGTAACAACATATTATTATCAAAAAGTACATGCAAAATTGCTCAATCTACAATAAATGTTCGAAATGACTCCCTCCAGCCTGGATACAAGCATTCAATCTTCGGTCATTGAGTGCCGAACTGTTTCAAACACACCAAGGTTGTTTCTAATTGAGTTACACCCAGCAATTATCCGATTTCGTAATTCGTCCAAAATCTCCACTGGAGTAGCGTAAACTAATGACCTCAGATAGTTTTATAAGAAATAATTCAGGGGGTTTAAGTCTGGGGATCGAGCAGGCATGCGTGTGGTGTGGCCCACTTCGACCAATCTAACGAATGTTGCTGTTAAAAAATCACGAGCAACCAAACTACAACAAACAACAGCAAACAAACCAATGGACTTACTGATGGCGACTCATCCTGCAGAAACTCAGGCAGTATTTCTTCCAAAAAGTTGCGATACATTTCACCAGTAAGACTTGCTGGTAAAAATACTAATTCTTCAATTAGATAGTCACCTACAACTCCAACCCAAAGATTCAAGGATAACTGATGTTGAATCGATCTTCACATGCCTCATGCGGATTTTCATATGCCCACACATGGTTGTTATGAAAATTCCTTTTTGCATTTCTTGAGGAATTGGCTTCATCGATGAAAAGAATCTGTCAGGAATTGTAGAATTAGAACTAATGTTCGCAAAAGCTATTCACATAACGCAATACATGGACGATAATCAGTAGGTAGTAGTACCTGAACACGTTGAATGTGGTTTGGACACAACAAATTGCCCTTAAGAATTTTTCCAAACTGTCCGATGACTTACATTCAAAGTATTGGCAATTTGTCGCGTAGAAGTCCTTGAATCTTCCTCATTAATCTTCCTGGCCCTCCATTTCGTTTCAATGTGCCTGTTTCACGAAGACGTCGATGAATGTTTTCGAAGATTTTTTTGTCGGGAATATTACGCCCAGAAAACCGTTCAATATACAATCGTCTAGCTTGTAATGAATTGCCATTAGCAAATCCATACACAAAATTCATGTCAGTTATCTCGGCGTTCGTATACATGGTAGAGGACTTCACTAACTTATTAAAGACACGTCAAACAGCCAAACGTCTCACAATGAAAACAACTGCGACCGATACAGGCGATGATCACTGACGAGACGTATTCACATGAAATCCACCTGTACGTTAGTAGATAAAACACCCGTTCCAAGTTATCGTCAACAATTTTTTGTACTTGATAAACTCATTCGCATACACCATACTTTTACTTACATTAATGATTTCAACAAATATCGAATATGGTTGTCGCAAGTTTTTTTCACCCTGTATCTTCGAAACAAAAGAGTTTTCCCGAAATCATCATAGGACAAAATATCCTTAGAATAGGTCAAGAAATAACCCCTTGAATTTTTTCCGCACGTTTACCTAACACCCTGTATGTGTAAGGATATAAAACAACAAACTTTAGTGGCAGTTTCCACATTAAACTTTGTGGTATATACATGCATAAATTAAACTTAGTTATTCTTCTGTTATATAGATCGCCTCTGGTTGATTTTGATTTTTTTAAGTGAATTAAAACCAGTCAGCGCGGTTTGTGCGAATTTAGGAATCAGAAATCAGGAATTCAGGGATCCTTCAAAAAGGAAGGCTCTAGATGTATTCGCATAGAATTTCAACATTTTTTTGCATCTATAGTATCTGTATCTGAAATGACAATAAACAACATACCTTCCTAAACATATATTACAAATGATTATTTAAATAATCCTTCTATTTGCACCCTTTGAGGAATTAGAAAAGGATTTATTGCGATCGTGCATCTTAAAAATTCATCATCCAAGGATATATGGTATGCTTGCCCGAATTCTAAAATACGTAGCCAAACGTATATGATACAGCCGAGCATCAGCAGCGTAATCTAAAACAGAGTTGAGTGCAACAGCTTTATTAAGCTTCACAGATATAGCTTCGAAAGCCTTTATTTAATAATGATCAGTAGAGGGTTCCTTTATTGCCTTGGATGTTTGTTAGATACCGACAAGCTGTTATAACTTGTGCTGTTTCAGCGGTAGTTAATTTGTCAACAGCATGCGGAAGCGTACTAAGGATGTGATTAATCGAGTTAGACCATCCCAACGCCGCAACATCTGGGTTATTTTATGTACTGTATAAAATGCTTTCTGTTTAAATGTCGGAGTACGTTTTAACAATTTAAAATTTGATAATAAAAAGAAAAAAACTCATTAATCAAAAATTAATTCTTTTCTTTTTATGAAGATTGTGAGTAATTTGCATTAGTTATGTTAGATAGATAATCGTTTGTTTCTAAAAGGTAACAATATACTTAGAGTCATGAGTATGTAGATATTTTTTGAGGGTTTTCATCAACAACTGTTCAACATAAAATCATTTTTAGAATAGAAAACATTACAAATTAAAACTAAATAAATTAAACGATTCTATTGCTTGATACTTTGTGGATTTCTGCTCTTTTGTTTTAAATTTGTTGTGTAAACGTCTTAACGACAACTGATTTCTTGTATGTATGTCCTATCAGCATAAAGGTTGAATTCGTTGGATACCACCTCTTTAAGGTTATATCAACTGTAGAAACTAACGTATCGTTTGTGTACACAAGCTTGAATGTTGCAACTTATATCAAACATGAATATATAAAGAACAGTAGAGGACCCAGCTTAGAGCCTTGTGGCATACCATATCCAACATCATCACCTCTAGCACTATACAGTTGAAGTTTATGCAAGGGTATCGAATGAAACACGCAGTCAAAAACCTTAGATGGATATAAAAGTAATATGGATAGCTTTCGTCCTTTAGTTAATTTTTGATTAAGTTACATATGGCAATCGTAGTGGCTGTACTTTTCAGTTAACCATGCTATTGGTCTTTGAACGGGATGACGGGGTATTAAAATGATGTTTGTTTTATTTTTTTTTCAGAAATTTTTGAGATTACTAGATAATAGTAATCAATGTCCATTTCTGTGTGTTCAGATGATGTTTCCAATTTACAATGGTGCGCTCTCTATGCTATTGATTGCGCTATCCCTTCCGTTTTTAATTGCATTGTCTATGTAACTTATTTCCAATTTCTTCTTTATGTTTCCCCTCACTTAATACTCCCAATTTAACTTTACAATTACTTTTTGTCCTCCAACGATCGTCTCCAATCCTTTACTTTCTTAATAACCGCTTCTTTTCTTCTTAGTCCATATTTTCAAACCATTTCAATCTTTGTGCTTTGATGTGTTTGACTCATTCACCATCTTCCTTATTTCATGGTTCCACATATTTTTCTTTCGAATACTCTTAGGTTCTCCTCAACTTTATTCGTAGACCAGATAGTCTAGATGCGTAACTTGTTACTACTCTGGTTACAACTTTGTATTTCTGTTAATAACATGAATACGTTCTTTAATGTGAAGTATGCTTATTTTGCTAATATTTATCATATTTTTGATCTTTTTTGAGTTTACTCAGTACCTATAGCTTCGGTCTGTTCCGCTATAGTTATTACTGCGTCTTTTATACAATTTCCCCCTACATTAAATAATTCATAATTCATATTACAATTATTTCTTGTAATAATTTATTGAGACAAGTATTAGAAACTACATTACTTGGCCAACATACTCTGTACGATGAAGTATAGGATTGCTTCCTACATTACCATCGCGCTTTATAATTCTGGTATGTGTGCAATTCAAGTCATTTAAACCCCTGCCACCATAGAAGGTTTTTAACAAGAAAGAAAACGAAATATTTTCATTCTTGATTATGACAAAAACTGATAATGCTTAGTTGAATAGATAAACTGAAAGATGTGAAAGAAATTTTGAGAAATTCTATCAATGTCCCGTGATCCTCGATTATTAAAAAATAAGATATAGAATCTGATTAAACTATAAAATACGGTCGTAATATAGAACTCTATTACAATCAATTGAAAAGTAATACTACAAAATTTCTTCTTCCTTCTGCCCAGTTAGTTCCAATTTGCTCGGTTCGTATCGTCTTTGTCTCGTCGTTGTATCGTCTTAATTTTTACATCCAGCATATTAGCTTATTTTTGGAAGGTATGGATTACTTTGTCGATACTTTTATAATATTTTTTTTATTTTTATAATTGTTCAAAGTGTATTTCATATCACTACCTAAATTTTGAGATCACATCCGTATAATCCTTTTCCATCTTCTCTTCACAAGTAAACGCAAATGCGTTTGATAGTGCAAGTAACTATACACTTATTGCATCATGATCACATAGATCATGATGCAATCACATCAAGAAGAAATTAGGTCTGTATGGCTAAAACAAGGAGGTCGTTGCGAAACAAGGAAAATTAATTTAAAGAACAACATAGTTTTATTAGAGTACTCTCATTTAAAAGGCCAATTACACATAAAGTTGAGGATGATGACTAATTACTAATTCTTATTTAAAATGTGGGTACTCACCTACTGTGAACACAAACTAAAGACAAAATTTCACATTTCAACCCGTTCCTTTTCCACTTTCCCTCCAAAAGTTTAACCAAGTATATAACGAATAACGTGTGTGTAGATCGCTCCGCATTTATCCGTATTTTGCGAGTGTTTAAAAGTAATCAAAAGCGTAATGTTTTATATATTTAAATAACTATTTTTCTGGGCAATTAGAAATTTCGTTTATCAGGGAGCAAATTAGTGATATTAAGCAATCATTTAAATAATGTAAAAGTGAAGTACCTGAAAGCGAAGACTTCTTGCAATGTATATCGAACAAAATAATAAAAACCGTCGACAAAAAAATTTGCGAAAAGTTGAAGAAGTACGCAAATAAAATAGAGGACCTTAAAAAAGATAACAAACTGTTGCTTAATAAAGTAGACGGATTAGAGCAATATTCAAGATGGAACAGCATACGGATAATTGGTTTACAAGAAAACAGCAATGAATGCCTTGAAGAAAACATTATTAACGTTTTTGGTATATCCTAGATATCCTAGAAACAGGAAAAAACTTAAAGCTACAAATTTTTTTACGGAAGATCTGACTAAAGTGAGATACAACACTCTTAAAAATGCTCAAAAGAATTATGGAAGGAACAATACATGGATTTCCGATAGACTAATTAATATCAAAGCTAGCCATGAGAGAATCAGGATTGCAAATGAGCAGAAGCTTGCAAATATTAATTAATCCCTAACATGAATGTATGTATGTTCTCACTTATTTTGTACTGTTTCCATGATGAATTGGTCGATGCGGGCGGCTTCACGCACCTAGTTTGTTGCTACTTACCAATTGTTTTAGCATTTCTTTTTTTTTTAGTTCTAAGGGTTTTTTTTTCGTTTTGTCATAGTAAATAATTGTATTTACCTTAAATTGCATAGCCTAACAAATTAATTAATAAAAAATTATTTATTTAATACCAGCATATTTGTTAATTTCCAAAACGATTTGTCTTCTACAATTTCTATATTAGCTCTGTTTTGTTTTATATATGATTACCTTCGGACATATTAACGCAAGGTCGTTATTATTAAATTTTCATTTATTTAGAGATTATTTCGACCATAATAAGCATGATACTGTTGCTATTTCGGAGACGTGACTGTCGGCTGCTGTCGCGGGTAATGGTGTTACTTTGAATGGATACGGTGTGGTTCGACGGTTCTGGACTTAATTATATATGTAAATTTTAAATATTTGTGGGTGAAGGTACTGTTAAATGGTGTGATTGTTACGGTGCGTATTATTTATAGACACCCTTCGACGGATACCTCATTATTTACACAACAAGTCGAAGAAATGTTGTTCTACATATACCTGAGCACGTAGGAGATAGTTATTCTTGGTGATTTTAACGTGAATCTCTAAGATATTAACAGGCATTATCATATGTTTTCTAAGATGTGTGATCTTTGTTTAAATTTATTTCAAATTTTGTCAAACCTGCTATATATATACCTCGTCTTCATTCATTTAAAGAATTTTCAATGTTTAATTTAACAACTTTTGTAATGATTTGGAATCTCTGTGGCACTGTCTAGATTGTACAGTTGTCGTCGTGATAAAATACTAATCTTCAATAATCTTGTCATTAACCTGCTGGCTAGACATACACCTTATAGAACAATCCTATTTAGAAAACCTAGAACTCCTTGGTTAACTGATAACTTAAGATACATGATACCACTTAGGGATAAAGCGCTTAAAGTGGCCAAGCTTAAGAAAACAGCAGCTGCTTGTAATTATTATACGGAGTTACGCAATTTAATTACATCTACTATACGTCGTGAGAAACGAGGATATTTACAATATGTTTGAAGAAGTGGCGATCAAAGACGCTTATGGCTTATATTTAAAATCCTCAAATATTTATAACAAAAACAATAACACTAAGTTACCAACACATTTGTTGGATGTTAACATGATTAATAGTCATTTTTGTTGCTTTATGACTGGCGATAATGCGGATCCCATTCTAATTGATTATTATAAAAATAGTGTATCTGTGGCAGATACCTTTTCTTTTAACTTAGTTAATATATTAGACGTTGAGTCAACACTAGATTCCATAAAATCTCAAACAGTTGATGAGAGCGTGTTTCCTGGCTGTTGGAAGTTCAGCATTGTTACTCCTGTACCTAAAATTAAGTTTTTTGCAACTGTGAGTGACTTAAGACCTATATCTATTCTTTTCATATCATCGAACGTCTTGGAGAGAATCATAAACACGCAAATCCGTCGTTACTTGGATAAAAACGACATATTATCGAATGAACAGTGAAGGTTTAGGAAGGGCCTCAGTTGTGTTACTGCGCTGGCTAAGGTAACGGATGATGTTTTCAGAGGTATTGACGATCATCATCGTTCTATCCTCTTGGCTATTATGCATAATATCGGATTTACACCTGAACAATAAATTTCTTCCATAATTACTTAACCAATCGCCTCAAACAGGTGCGTTATGATACTGACATTTCAACTGGTTAAATCGGGCGTTGCACAGGGTAGTATACTGGGACCTTTCTTATATACCATTTATACACCTAATATTATTAAAATTTTAATATATTGCAATTATCGCATATATGCTAACTTTTTCAATCATTAGTGTGCATGACAGCATCTTTAAAATCAATTCTGATTTGGCCCCTGATTGTAACTGAGTCTGCACGACACTCTTTATCTATTAATCCGAGAATATCTTGTATACTGGTCTTGGTAAGGTTCTCCGCTTTGTATTAAGGGTCATAGTAAGCCGTCTTCTCACTAACAACAGCTCGCTTAGTATAATTCCTCAAGGATTGATAATAATTCCAATCCCGCAACGCTCCGCTTCTGCAATATTTCGACTTAGCTTTATTTCTCAAGGAGATCATTTTTTGTATAACGCCGGTCACCCAAGAGAGTTTTGGCTTACGTATAACAACGGTTCTAATCGTGGCACTTATATTAAACAATGCTATGAGCCCGGATGTTAATATAGGAACACCAAAGTCACTCACACTGACTCGATCGGATGCGATGATCAACTCAATAGTTGCTTAAAACCTACTGCATCAAGTGCTTCCATCAAAGGGATAGATGGCACGGCATCTGGTTTGAGCAAATCTACAGTAAGATCTCCCATACAATGCAGTTTGTCATATACAGGTTAGAAGCTTGATAAAGAAGATCCCAACACATCAAGAAAGATGAGAAAGGTACGTTAGTCGGTCGATGAACAAAATCAACAACCAAGGCGCCGGTGTCCCTACCAATGCATATCCATAATTGCTCATTGGAGCTGGGCGACTGCAAAACAAGCTAATATAGTCCATATTTTATGTAAAAGGCAACACCGCTACTACACGCAACGCGATCTCGACGTAAAAGTCTGTACCCAGGGATTGCCACCAAAGCAGAATCAATATCTGCTGTCAACCACTTTTCTGTAATAGCTATAATATCGTATGAACCTGTACAATAAGAAAATCGAGAAAGAAAAGCAAGGTAGGCAATCCAAAAAATAATCTACCTGTGCGTAATTCAAGAAAAATATGTCTGTATGTAAATAAGCGTATGTAAAATGTACAAAAAGAAAATAAAAAGGAAATGGAGAGTAACATGATGCAATCTGAATAACCTTGGACGACACCAGAGAGACAAGAATGCATCGTTAATTAGATTAAAGATAAGAGTTAGAATTGTTCTCCCATAGAATAGTTTGTCGTATTGTAACAACGAATGAGTAAACACAGCTTCTTGTAACCTTTTCGAAAGTAAAGAATCATTTTTAAAAAGATTCCGTCCATTAAAATCAACAAAATTAGAGTGTTCTCCTTTTTACCTAAGCGATGACTACAGTATATCTTCATTTTATGTTAATTGTTTTATAAAATAGGAGAAACGTATTATTTTACATGTTTAACATTAACATATATACGTACCGATGCGTGTAAGACAAGCTATTCCGTGAAAATATTCTCAGAATAAACTCAAGCTAAAGCTCATAACTTACTTAAGATAGAGTATTCGTTGAAGTTCTCTAAATTCATTACTACGTTTTATTATCGGTGTTATCCCTCAGGTGTTACCGTTGTACCTATGAACCTAGTATATGCGTAAAGTAATGAATCGAAAAGTTGTAAATCGTGAATATAAACATAACTATCTGTTCGTTTGAATATCAAGAGTTTGTACACCAATTTTGGTAACTTACGATTAGTCTCACTTGGGTGTAAGTGTGTGTGTGTGTGTATTATGAAAGCTATGCTAATCTCTGCTCATCTCTCTTTTAATACTCTCGCCTTCCAAATGTTATTCTTGTAACCAAATCTAAGAACTTAAATGCTTTTCAAATTTGTTCCCTTCGGGACGTTGCTGTCAAATATGTTTCTTTCCTTTTGTTTTATTAATTAAATTTAATTATATCGATAAAAATTAAAGAAAAATCGATTTTTTTGAATTTGCCAATGGAAGCCAATATAGTCGTTTATCCACAGAGATACCAATTCAATGGCTTCCATGTTGCATATTTCGTTCTTTTTGATGATTCCATGTCTTGACGTAAATGACACTATGAATTTCAACGACTTAATATCCGGCGCCTCCACCAAAATGTCGTGTGTACATATGTGTGTACTCATTATAATTGTAATGTACTAAAGAGTACTTACCAGAAGCTTTACAAACACCATTTGCTACACCATGTTTCTATTTTTTCCATTTAATAAATTAATGGAATAATTTATAATAATAATAATAATTCTTTATTTCTCTATTGTATAAGAATTATTATCAGTATTAATAACTATTCTACTAAGTACCTATTCTATTGTATTACCATTAATATAATATCAACACATTCCCTAACCCCTAAGTTTTCCCTTCTCCCGCCTCCTGTCTTTTTCTTACTTTCTACCTCTTTCATTTATCTCAGAACCGTAGTTCAATAGCACCTCCAATATTGTGTAATATCTTTCATCAGCATCACCGCAAACTACAAGTACATCGTACACGTATACGTCGTTGTATATTTGAAAGATATCCTGTGCAAGTCGTTTCCAATCTATATGGACACCTTCTCCGAAAAGGGCCACAGCAAATTTCTAGGGTTAATATCGTGTACTTCGATCTTATCAAACACTACGATTCCGCCTTTACCGATGCAAAGCAAATCTGCCTCACTTCAAGTACATACAATATCCATGTTTGAACTTCTTCTTTATGTAAATGAATATATAAAATTGTATCTGCCATCTGAGACAGTTATTTTGGTGTTGTTCGTCTGAATATCCTCCTAATTGGTAAATGTACTTTGTTTATGTTTTAATGTATTTTGGGTCACAAGAAATAGATTTAGAGCAAATGCCTGCATCACTGCGTTCTGCATGAAACTTTACAATAAATGCTAATTCGCCAATTCAGGAGATACATAACAATGTCATATAGTCGAATGAAATACTTAAATCACCAGGAACACTTGTTTAAGCCATGTGAAGCTTCGAGTTGGCGTTATGGTTAGATAAACATATATAATTACATTTAATATTTTCCAATCTTCTTCATGAACTTACATTTACAGTTTCGATATCTACTCGTATCTGAGGTAGACGCTGCTTTGTTACAGGAACATTAAAAGTTCAAAATTAATTAAGAGAATATAATCTCAAAGGTACGCATAATAAACCGACGTCAATTCAGTAATCATCATCACATATTGTGATTGGTCGATTGTATTTATACAGCGCTGTGGTAGCGCCATAATTTAACGTATGTAGTTACTAATTCGTGGTATACTAATTCTTATTTATGCGGTATACAGCTATGTGAGCAATTGTATTTAATGATATTGTTCCAGTTTTCTTAATTCCTGCATAACCTTCGACTACCAGGAACTCCTTCAGTTACCTGTCTTATTTTACATATGCTTATTATATTTAATTATACGCTAGTACTTCCCTCTCTTTCATAACCGTTTACTTCTTCCTTAGGGAAGCGTATTCTATTTCTTACGTTAAAGTACATTATTCACTAATGTAAAATAGGTTGGCATTTGTTAAATCATCGACCCTAGTTTACTACATTACAGTGTGTTTAAAACTTTAACAAACATTAAATCCTTAGTAAGTATCAATCTCAAGTTAATCGCGAAGTGTACAGGCAGGAACAGGACCAAAGGTTTTATTGTGCTGGTGAAATTAGCGTAAAAAAGGACTCATGTTCTTATTCCATTTTCATTTGTTTTTCAGAAATAGCGTAATTAAAGATTCTTAGTCTGCGATTTTGTGAATGGATCAAATTTTTGTTTGTTTTTAAATTAGAAAAAACTTCGTTCTACATGGGTATTGAATGCAACGATATTTTTGTCCCGTTTGAGACGTATATAAAACTTCTTTTCGCTTGTAAGATATGATGTACCAGCTATTTGAACAATAGACTCTCGCCGTAAGATGTTACAAGTTAATTGTGGTATTTTTCAACATTTATTAAACACTATGATTAATAAAACCATGCAAGCTTTTCAACATTATTTTCGCATGCACAATACACTCCTTAATTAACCAAATCAACTGACTGAAAAAAGAAATAGTGTACATCGTAATATATCGAAACTTACAACACAAAATTCTAAGAATGTAATAAAAGCATGGTAGCGCTTGTTAGTAACAGGGATTTTCCATTTGGATCTCACACGTTAATATTTCCCTTAAACTTTGAATATCAGCTAATTAAAGAATACAGTTATGCTAGATGAATATTCGTTTGATGTAAAAGGAGCAAGTTAAATATACCATTAAAATATTTGGACAGACTTCGTACTACTAACTGGAAGCGGGTTCCAGTTGAAATAAACGACTGATTTGTATAATGTCAGCTGTCCACCAATAAATTCTGAGAATAACGTTAAGTGTATTAGTACATATTTGAGGTCTCTACCTACTTCAAACATATCTGACTGTACAAAAAGAGTGTTCATAAATAGACATTGACATATTTAAGGAACTTTTTGAAACATTTAACGAAATATTTAGAATTTATTTTTATGCGCATTTATTTTATGCGGAATGCGAGGCTTCTTAGTAACGATAAAGCAAATTTTGAACATACTTCAGCTTCTCTTTAGTTAGCGATCACGTTCGCCCGCTGCATTTTTTCATTAATGCTAACAAGAATTGCGGTACCATGGAAAACATTAAGGTATCGGCACACCAAGTAATAACTTCTCCCGGAGAATTTAGCCTCTAATAAATCTAACTCAATCAAAAAGAACAAATCCAACCGTCTTAGTTATTTTGCTCTCATGAATTTTTTAAAGTAAGACGTAAACATGGTTTAGGTTTTGTGTTATAGGGTAATTTTTTTAGCTCCGAATATTTCATTTGAGGAAGACGGAAAATTAGGTACTTGTAAAGATCTCTTACGGTAGGAATCGAACGAAACATGACGAAATTAAATTTTCTTGACATCACTTTGTTGTATTGTTAACAAGAGATTTCACGAATTTCCAAAACATATAGTCAATGTAGCGATTCACTGTTGTCAATCATTTTCATTAATCATTTTTGCTTTGATAATCATAAATTTACTTCTTATTTGTGTTGATCATCAATGTTAGGGAGACTTAAATTCATGAGCTTTTCGCAGTATGGTTAAGCGTTATTCTTGTAGCAGTCTTTTTTATAATACCGTATTCAAAACATTATTTATTCTATATTCGCTATAAACTTTTGTCTATTATAATTACAATCTTTGGCTTCTTCGAAACCCGTTCCTGGAGAATTAATATTTTAAACAAAATTACTGCCTTCTTCACTTATAAAGTTGCAAACTTAATAAATGAAGAAGCTTGAAGTACGTCCAGGAACGTGTGTACTCACATATGTACGTAAACAGGTAGATACGTGTTTTGTTAACTCGATAGCGGAAAGGATTTTACATCCAAGTGAGCATATTGATCTCAACCGTTGTGTACCGACCGTTACACAGCTAATTAGTGTACCCAAGTTTTAACGGATGCTTCTACTATCTGAAAGGACTGGAATAATTAAATTTTAATTTCGTAGTTAGGAATATCCATTGTGATTTTAAATATAATTACCAGGGTGCAGACCACGAATATTTCGTAGAGCCAGAGATGCGAGAGGGAATATTCCGACAACTTTGAACTTTCAATATGTCCTTATACCGCAAACTGTAAGAGACTGAATAAATTGGTATAAAAGTTAGCTTTTTAATCAAATAAAGGACAGTATGATATAACATAAGGCAAATAGATTTGAGAAATTTTCGAATTTCTTGAGTTGATGAGAGTGAGAAATATTGCGATTTTCCAAACCAAACTATATGATTAAAAACTGAAACTGACGAACCTGAAAAGTTTGAAATAAACAGACCAAGAGATCGCCTCTTGTCCAGTCCAAGTTTTTTCCATTAATTGAATTCAATTCAATTTCGTAACTAAGAAAACGTCTATGGGCAAATTGTTACATAACAATGTGCCCCATTTATGTCGAGAACAACGTGCCGCGATTTGAAGATCTGTCTAGTACCCCTGCTTAGCTGTATTCTACTCATTAAAAATGAGTAGAATGATAGTTGAAATATAGATAAAGTAAGAGATAGTTATACAAGAAATTTTACGGCGTGTTCACACAACATGACCTATAGTTTCCAGCTTGCTAAACATTACCAACAATATAATACAACGTGAAAGAGCATATTTGTTATGTTAGATCCCTATGTGCAAATGGCTTACTTTCGAAAATCCTCTTAGCTGTCGTATCAATTGCCAAACCCAAAACTTCATTCAGAAATTTATCAAGCTCTATCTTGGCATACACTAAACAGTAATATTAACACTTCCATCCAACTATTTATTGATGCCTTAAATGACTTTGAGTGTTGCCTCCACTCACAGAAGCTATACTTTTATCCACAATTAAAGTTGAGCTTCCAGAATTTGCATTTGCTGTTGAAAATGTAACATATAAATTACTTACAACGGTTTAATTAATTAGTGGAATTGCCTACATTTCTGTATTATAATAAGCTATTATACTTTTCTGACGTAGGAAAGTGTTTCGGTTTAAAAGGACTCTTTCACTTCTTTTTATTGCATATTAATAACTTCTTCCCTCCAACTTCCACCCAGATGGGGAATTATCCTTTTCTGTATCTTTTTCTGTAGTAAGATATAATTTTATTTAAAAAAATAACCAGTCCGGAAAACAAAATTAGGCACGAGAAACAAATATTACTAATGTAAATTACAATTGTGTTTCTTTTTACTATAATATTGTATTCGTACCAGTTCAAATTAAAACTTTTCTTTTGGTAATCATCCTGCTTTCAATGTATCTAACGCTGTACGTTCCAACATGTTCACGATGGAAAAGAAAGACGCTTTCATTTTAAAATAGTCGAGGGTCATCTGATTGAATTTGTAATAGTAAACTATGAAAAAATTTTTAAATAATCGAAAGGAATATGAACAAGTATTTCTAAATTTCTCGATTTTCTGGAAACAGTACAATTTAAATATTATTAGGAAACTTCCTCTACAAACATATTAAGAAAAGTCGAACTAATTCTCTTTGAGCCTTATTACATTAAAGTTGCAAGAAGGATTTGGTTATAAATCCGAGCCAGTTTCAAGCTTATAGTATCAAGATCCGGCTTCTAAACGAATAATTTTGGAGGAACAGTTTGCAGGTACCGAAAGTCAGATATTTGAATAAAATAATCGTAAGTTCAATTCCTAAATTTTAATTAAAACTCTATTCAAAAAGAAAGCTATCGGTAACGAGTGATGTTAGGAATTTGTTTTTCTCGTATATAAACGTAATACATCATTTTTAACTTGCCACATCTCAACAGAATGAGCGATAAGAAATTGTAGCGAAAATTAAAATCGCCTGCGTCGTCACTTGGCCATGTTGGTATCTATTTTTATATAACGAAACAATCACGTTCATTTCAATATTAATTTCCTTAATTTAACTAATTAATCGCTAACTTCATGTCTAACACATACATCAGCAATAAAAAAACTGCGATGCATTGTATAATACAATAGAGAAACTTAAGGTAATAAAAGAAATCTCCATAAACCTATTTAACTCCTCCATTAACCTGCATTTCTTCTTCTTATTATTATCGATTGACTCTATATTCAAATATATTGACAACTGCGAAATTCATAGCGACTGAACCACAGAACCGTCCGTACCATCCATAATGAATAAGCTATATGGCTATGGCTAAGCTATATATATATAAGCTAGATGGTTGATAATAAACTAAGAATTAACACTAAGAGAATAAGCTCAACTACAGAAACAGTTAACTGTGAAACTTCTGAGAAATGAAAATTTATTGTGGTCGGTTGTGTTTACGGGTGATACAAGCTTCAGTTACCACGACACCCTGAATATGCACAGTATTTATTATTACAGTGACGAAACTCCCATAAAACCATGATAGGAAACCATCATCATGGACTGCATATTTAAATAGATCATGGTGTACCCGTTTGATGGCCAGCAAGGGGCTTCGACCTCGGTGCCTTCGATTTGACTTTTTGGGGATTCATCAAAAAAGAGAAGCGCTTATGAATTCAGATCCAGATCCGATATAATCCAGAAATATTTCGTTAATCCATGTACAACAAAATTTGAAAAATTTTAATGATTTGTTATGATTGTAATTTACAAAGTAAACAAATTTCGACCCATATTTCTGCAGACTTTTCTTATTTCGCAGTACTATTTATTTTTTTTATCGAAAGTATACACAACACAATAGTTTACGTTCATACTGGGAAAGGAAACTTGTTATTTTTGATTATACTATTAAAATTATATATTACTCTATTGTATTTAGGCCAAGCCATAAATTATGGTTTGGAAATTATCTATTTGCCAACTACAACCTTCGATAATGTACGGCGTACGTAACAATACGCTAGAACCGAGTTTAATAGAGCATTACAATAGAACTTTAACGAACCTTGCTATTCTATTATTGCTAAATAGGTACATCAGCACTAACGCTTATTGGGCTAAGGTTATTAATATACAATAAATTTTTAAGCTTGAGTTAGTAATGGTAATAAAACATTAACATTCATTTAAGGTAGGTTTAATTTCTGCCATCCTTTAATGTAGTGATAAATTAATACGCAACTCAGACACAATTCGTGTACGATTGGTACTGTACTTCTACTCATAGCAAAATCTATATAGGATTGCAACGTTGCCTTAGCAATTAGTTTAATCTAGTAGTCGAATTTGTTCAACATTTGAATATAGAATGATGCTATATAATTTACCAAACTTCAAAATTAAGCTAACGTGGCGTGTTTCCTGATTTTAAGCCCACCATTGTGAAACCCGTACCTAGCGTATATCTTAAGGTTATGAAGATCAATGCCTTATCATATTGCTTTCTGTTATCTTTAAAATTATGGAGTTTCATCCAGACTTAGTCATATATTGGAATTAACCAAGGGAGGAAACGTAACTGTTGAACCAGATCCTTACGACCTGCACGGTCATCCAAGATCAATAAGGTAGGATTCTTCCCATTGGGATCCACGCAATCAATAACAATGTGCAACCATTTTAGAAAACCGTTCGTTATGACCTATCCCACTTTTGTCGATCAAAGCTACTTCTCAAAGGTATCTTTTCTTAAATTACTATCAAATCAGCGAGGGGATGAACTAGTGACCTGATACGTTTGTAGATAAGAGAATTTGTTCTACCTCTTTCTGTAGACATTAATTTTTCCGTCCTATTTTTTTACCTTTCACATAACTTTGTTGTTGCATCATAAGATATACTTGTTTCGTCGGCATTAATATTATAGAAGATAGAAGAATTTATATTTATCAACGAGCTCAGTTAGCTTGTTCAAAAATCCAGTTACATCATTTGCAGATTGATCGATTTGGTTCTTCTCAAACTTAAGTCTACCTATCTGCGCCTAAAGTCACAAGAGAAGTCTATTTTCTATGTTTTTTGTCTTTGTTGAAGTGATGATTAATTCTTGGCTTCGCAACAAGTTAACAGACTAGTTTCAAAAATTTCGCTTCAAGGGCATCAGCGGACTGTTTAAACCCTTTGCGTGATTATATAATTATTCTTTTTAATTTTCATCAAAGATTCTTTGGAACACGCCTTTATTATCTGTACTAGGACACTCCATCTTCTGTAACTATTTTTTTTTCAATTTGCCGACGTGTTCGAAGAAACAAAATATGAGACAGGATCTATGTGGCGATCTATCTCTTTAGAAATTACTTTTGCAATAGCCATACTGGCATCGTCCAATTTTGTTGACATTTTTCCCATACTTTTTTGAAAATGATTTTGAATTTCATTGAACAGTTACACATTCACCTAAACATTAAGGTTGAGAAATATACTACAGAACATTTTTGAACTCTAATGTTTTGAAATATGTCCTAAGCTCTGTGAATTCTTTTGAATTGCACCATCTTATATTTTTAGAGCAGCAATATTTATAGTTTATGAAAGCTTAAACTAAAGAACTGACTAGCTTAAGAAAAAAACTTTAATCTTACAGACAACGGGATGCTATTGATTTTCTTTGTATATTTCTATTTTTGAAAGCACTGGTTATTTCATGATGATTTGCGGAATTAACTCTCGGGCTTTCGTCATGAATTAAGAATTTCCGCCCATCGATAAAATTAAATGTTATCATTTTGTATAAAAAATAACCATTTAGCTCAAATAAACAAACTAATAACAAAATCTAAAGACTATTGTCCTGTCCTGTCCTGAATACCTGAAACCTGTAAAAGTTTAAATGCTAGTTTTCTAGCATTTAAACTTTTACATAGTGTACATGCACCCATATAAGCGTGTGTTACCTATATGTATACATTCGTTTTAACAAGTTTTGAGGCTATTTTCACACATCAGAATAGGATAAGTTCATGTAAATAGAGACTGCGACAAAGATGACGGTCGACATTTACATCAATTCAACTTCGTGTTTAGATTACAACCGACTAAAGGAAGTTTCGTTCTGATGTTTCTATTTCAGAAACTTCGAAATAGAACCAAAGATCTCTCCGACGTGATGAATAATTCACTGAAAAACTCCTTAAAATATTAATGCAAGAAAATTGTCGATAAAGTCCTTCTTTGATTATAAGGCATACGGAGAAAAAAAAGAAAACATCACTATTAAAGTGGAAATCCCGAATGTACAAAATCAATATCAAAATTTACATTAACTCTTACTAGGTTTATTTTTTAATCACCAACAATAATGTTCCAAAAAATGCAAGTAATTTCATATCGAAATAAAGAGAAATGGAAACCTTTTATAAATACTGATTGCATAGCCTTATCAGGCTTTTGTGTGGAACAGAGTATCAATAGTTACATGTAGAGCTCCCCAACCGCGTGGCGCACCATAGGCGTCGATAAGGAACATAAGTAAAGTACATAAAAACATATAATCTTACTTCCATTATATATTAAGTCAGGAAATTCTCCACAGAACTTTTTCACTTTGTCGACCTGTGGGCGTTTCTTACTACGCGCGTCCGCCATACCGTCACAACTCGATCGCATACGGTAATAAACTACCGAAATGCGATGCGAGTTATTTGCTTATATATTACATTACATATCCCCCCGGCCACGCCCGGCGGTACGCCTTCTGACTTGCCACGCACTTTGGGGAGCTCTACTTATTACACCTACAATAAAAGTAAAAACAAGTTTATTGCTGCATATTGAGATACTTACTGTTATTATTCATAATAAACAGTTACCCTTTCCTGACTCATTGCTTTAACAATCCATGCTGCGTTTTTGAATCTAAACTTTTCGTCATAACTAGAGCTCCCCAACCGCGTGGCGCACCATAGGCGTCGATAAGGAACATAAGTAAAGTACATAAAAACAAAAGAAATAAAGAATTTTAAAACGCTTACTTTTGTAATTAGCCGTATCCAATATAGTGGGTGTTAATGCACAAGGAAAATAGTATTAGTCAGCACACGAGGAGGTAGGCACATTAAAACTGTTACCGTAAGCGCAATCCGATTTCTCAAACATCTGAAGCATTAGGAATGTTTCCACAGTCGTTTCTTTCAAGGATGTTCGTCGTTCTGAAAAAATGTTTTTATATCTTGAAAATGAACGCTCGACGTCTAATGATGTAATACACGCGTAATTAAAATAATCTTTGAATTTAGTCACCGGATCAGTAGAGTTACCTTCCCAAACTTGTCTTAACCTGCTAAAATTTGTATCTTTCTTCATAACACTTTCAAAATTTCTTGTAACGATATCATTTTTTTTGTTATTTATACAGTGTAGGAGTGTATTAACGTCATCTAATATTTGTACTGACTCCGTCAGGGACAGTGCACTATTTTGTAATTTATTTATTGCCTCAAGTACTTCTCTATAATTGTTGTAAACGGTTTGCAAATCTGCTTCAACGGAAATATCTTGGAATTGTAAGACGACTGATTTTATTTGCCGGAAGTATTTAAAATAATAAAACGCTGCCTTCAGCCATGTCCCCCAACGCGTAAGAATCAGCTCTGGTGGTTCGGGAATACCGGGACACTGTTTATGAAATTCACTGGTACGTTTGGGAGATTTGAGAAACACTCGTTTCGTATTTGTTATTAATGCATTTACCTCAGGGAAATTTGCGCGAATAGTTTCAGCCACAATATGCAGAGCATGAAGTTTACAAGTAATATGTAACATCATCCCATAATGTTCTTGAAGAGAACGACCTACACAACGCATTGTCGCGGCACCATCGGTCATGAAAATTAATACTTGAGTAGTGGCAATTTCAAATGTTTGTAAAGTATCAACGACTACGCTCTCGATAGCGTCGGCAGTACACGATTTTAGTCTTTTACTAGCTAATAAAATTCCCTTTGTAGGTTGACGAGGTTCCAGTATACGTACAATCACATTCAAAATAGAATGTTTTTTACGGTCTGTCGTTTCGTCAATACATAACCAGAGTAGTTTATTTTTATTGCAGATCTGATCCTGTTTTCAATTTCGGTACGTACACCTGGCACACATCTCCTTAAGCTTGTTTCCGACGGTAACTCAAAGTCTGGATTATATTTATTCCAAAATTCACGGAATGGTTTCTTCCTGAGTAAGGAAAACGGTAAATTACACGCAGTCAGGATATAAAATAAATCAATTATAAATTGAGTTGCCTCAGTCGGTGATACACCCAGTTTTTTATTTTTGTGTTGCTGGCTATTTACATGTCTTCTACAGCCATATTTATCATTGCACATCAGAGGTGTATTACAAATTTTACATATAATCTTACTTCCATTATATATTAAGTCAGGAAATTCTCCACAGAACTTTTTCACTTTGTCGGCCTGTGGGCGTTTCTTACTACGCGCGTCCGCCATACCGTCACAACCCGATCGCATACGGTAATAAACTACCGAAATGCGATGCGAGTTATTTGCTTATATATTACATTACATATCCCCCCGGCCACGCCCGGCGGTACGCCTTCTGACTTGCCACGCACTTTGGGGAGCTCTAGTTACATGTTATAGTTATACATGCATCTTTTTAAACAAGATGATTCCAGATAAAGTAAACACGATAATGACAGAAGTAGTTATATGTACTTGCCCCAATATGTATAGGATAATTAGAGATTATTCCTCATGGCGAATTGTTAAAAATGATATGTCTGAAAGTTGATTTCTCTGAATGAATTGAAGAATTTCAATGTTAATTCCCAGTTCAAAATGGCAGAAGACGAACATAATTGTGCGTTGCTGACAATGATCGTTATTCAAACATTTGCTACAATTATTGACTCATCATTTTATTTTCTTTTATTATTACTGTTATTTATTTACCTTTACTCATTCGGAATTTCTACAAATGTCAGAAATTTACTAAGATTAGGGATTGTGAATCGGGAAATGTCCCTAGACACTCTTTCGGCTCTCTTTCGGCACTCTTCAAAATTTTCAAAAATGAAAATTTTGTTTGAGGATACTTTTAAAACGAAAAACGAGAAATGAAATAACTACTAACATTAAATGTTGCAGCCTTCTTCTATATAAACACAAAGTTTATGTTCCGTGTATACCATTTTCTAATATTATATTCTTCAAATGTCCTTTTGAATAACTTTTAAATAGTGAATCGAAACTAGGAAATTGGAGGAACTTCTCAATATAACATGTCTAAATGATATATCGGCATAAAGTCACAAATGATAATTAATCATTGTTAGTTTTGTTTTATTGACATCTATGATAATTCTAGCAATCTAAAATATACGATTATCGAATTGCTGATGCAAGGATTCTGTGTTCTAGGAAGATGAACCGAAAGACACTTAATTGACATTTATAACATATGTACAATTAACCTTTGCCCTAGAACTTGCTGTAGAAATTTCTTATGTTAACATTCGAGAAAGAGAATGATAGATATAAGTAGTTAATATACGTCTTCCCCACGCTTGACGTTGGCTGGGCTTACATTAATATTCTATATTAACTTTATTAATTTTATGTCTCAAAGATATTTGTCTCAACACACACGGTTCTTTCTCTAAGAATCGGGCTTCCTGTCAACGGATGGACCCTTGTATCCGATAGTAGGTGTACGATGTGAATTTAGTAAAGAAGAAGTAACTACGGCGCTGATGACAGCTAACTTCTTTGTAAATATATGTATGTATATTAACATGAACATTGTGTTATGCAGCTTGGCAAATTATCCATTCTCATTCTAGTTTCTATCAAGATCTAATAAAATAATACAATGTAGCTGTAATCGTCCTGAATACGATTATTGCATTCGCTATTGTTGTATTTCGGTTCGATTAATAACAAATCCTTAACATTTCCCGTTTCTCTTCGTTGCGTTGGTGTACTTAGCTGTACATTTTTCTATTACTAATTAATGAATGATAGTAGTAATGTTTAACTGTTTCAAGTGTCATGACTACCTCACTTAATCTTAAAATATACTTTCGTCACTTAAAGCATATCAATTTTTGCCGGCATGTCGTACAAGATCGGAATCATAAAAGGGAAACTCTTGTAAAAGGAACTTTTCATTTCTTTGTTTTTTCTTTTATCTCGAACGTCATTTATCATAAGCCTGGTTTTTCTTCATTCACAACTAACACAAAATTTCGCAAATTTGGCAAAACTGAACTGGTTAGAAAGATACAAAAGAAGAAAGAAAGGTTGGAAAGAATCCAAATAAGAAAAGCAGAGCAGGGAGATATACACTTTTTTTTAGAACCGCAAAATAGCTTAATAATATTGTAAATAGTTTCGCCATACATCTATAAAATATCGGAAAACTTAAAAATTTCGTCAATATATAACATCGTCGTAAAGATGTATAAGAGTGAAACGCGAGTAAGAACAAAATCAGCAAAGCTATTTCTTTGTATTACTGATTAGAAATAGGAAATGAACTAACTCTATGTGCACCAAAGCTTCAAAGCAAATCCATTTTTCGGACTTATTTCAACAAAAACTTGTTTTTTGAGCTTGACTTTCGTAACTTTCACGTTCATTTCGACACTAAGAAAAAAATAAATAAATAAAAAAGCTAAGGGAAACCAGTTAAGGCTTATGCGAAATTGTAAAGAAAAAAAAACGAAAAGTCGTATACGTTTTTTGTTTGAAAAAAATAATGAGTATTATTGTTTTTTTCATAACAACAAATTGCTACTTAGAAATTAACCATATTATTTAATGTTGTTACCTGTAATGAATCAAGAAAAAAGTAAACTAAAAGACATTCATTATCTTTATACAAAAATTAAACCAGAATTCCAATTAAACGTAATTGGAATTCCAGCGAAGCTGAGTTTAATTACTACGTACTAATAAATTTTATTACATCTCTTCAAGCTAAGAGTATTTCAAACATACACGTTACTTTACAAGGAGCTAAGGGAATTCCAGAAGATCTATTACACAGATACTTACAGCGTATCCTTTGTCGTTTGTAACAAAGTTTAATATTCTGCGCACATTATTACATTTGCATCGTGAAGATAAAACTCAAACTATAACATGAAGTGTCTTAATATTAAAATCTAAATCGTCATATCTGTTTTGAATTGATAGCTAATATTATTCTTACCTTATTAGAAAATCTAGATGTAAAATCCTTTGCAAAGAATAAAGTCGAAACTTGTGTCGAAACAAGTACTATCAAACAATCCGTTATTGGTCGTGTCGCTAATATTGCCATCTAACCCTCGTCGTCTTCCGTACTTTAAAAAGATTTTCTAATGTTATTGTATGTATAAGTGTAATTATTTTTTAATTTCAATCATACACTTTTTTTAATTGTACAGTTAAAACAAATAAATAGAAATATATTTTAATGTGATATTTTGCAGGATAAATTAATGAATTATTCGGGGTTCCCGTTTTCAATATATTAATGACTTGATTGTGGGATCTGCTAATTATCTTTTCTAAAATTTTAGTATTCATGAGACACAGCATTTATTTTTATTTTAAAATACTTCTTTTAACATAATTTTTTATATTTCTATTGGAATATTTTTGAGTAAATTCGACTAAATGAAATTTACAATTTAATTATAAATTAAGGGTTGGACGAAGAAATTTGATCCAATGTCTAACAATTCTTTTGTTAATTAAAATTGGCTACTGGTTTCGAGTTACTAATACATCTTCAGACAAAAAGCTACAAGAGCCCAAACCAGCAGTAAACCGAATCAATTAGTTCAGTTAAATTATTTAATTAGTGCTAAGTTTCATGATACATCTAAAGTACCTCTATATTTTAAAGTCAACTTTGACCATTTAATTAACTAGGGGTAAAGTGCACTTTAGATCTAAGCTGATTTTACGTTGATTACGAAACGAGCCGTAACTTTGATTACCTTACAAAAAATAAATAAATTACGGACTTTAATGATCATTTTTCATTTAGAATTTAAGTCAAATTCTAAATGAAAAATTAACATAACATAAACATACCTATTATATTCCTGAAGGGTCATCGAGACAAGAGTGAAGACTAAAACAGCTGAAGCAGGCCAACTATTTAAATTCAAAACAACACAACTATCGAAAAGCTCGTTCAGCAGCAAGCGCAGTATTGCAATGTTTCTAAAACATTGCAATGATGGTGGAATATTCGCCGAAATTATTATTTTAGAGCTAACATACAGATTTAATGTACTTAGTCATGCTACTCTGTTTAGTATACTGAAGTGCAATTGTATTAGAGGGACATCATCGATTTTGCTAAAATCTACCTCGTGAACCAGCTACAGGTAGCTGAATGGAACACCATTCAAGCCCAGCTCAGTTTACACAGGTTAAACATGGACAACTCTAAGGCTCTGTCCTCCTTCTGTACATAATTCATCTCGCCTCTAAGATTACAGCAACTAAAATATGTCAATATGTCGACGACATCTCCCATTTAGTTGAAAACTCAAATGTAAAAACACTGCGTCAAAAAACAAGAAACGCTGAAATATGAACTGAAAACTGAAACCACAAAATAGCTGAAAATTTTATAAGATCAGCTGAAAATTTTAGATGAAATATCTTCGCGATGGTATTTATTTTTGATTACATATGTTCATAAAAGCCAAGATTCATTTTTCTTAAATGGTGTGCATCGCAAGTACACATGCGTACGTAATGACGTAAGAATGCTGCTGAAAGTTAATTTACGTGTAACATTAAATACGAATCTGCACACGTCTAATTTTAAATAACTGTGACCTGTCAGAGTATTTCAATTTTGTAAAAGACAGACGCAGTAATACAAGAATTAGCAAAAGCTGTACCTAAAATGCTGGGCAAAACCCTTTTCGTTTTAGATTTTACCTCTTTACCTCAGACATCCTACAGTTCAAGCAAAGTGTTTGTGGTAAGGGGTGATAGTGAAGTGTTTCTGTGTTTCAGCGCCACAGTGTTCAAGAGCCACAGTATTCGAGTACGTGATCCACTAGATTTTAACTATTTATTATTAAATTAATGTGATTGCTTAAAATTTGCGATTCCTAGTAGTAAAAGAATGCAACAAAAGTAGCATTAATTATATTATAGTGTCATGTGTTCCAAGCTGCCAAAGGATCGAAGGAAATAGAAGAGCAAATATGCAGGTCAAACAACCATTGAAAATATTTTTAGTTGTAACAACATCCTTATTGTAGTCTACCTAAAACAGAAAATTAGGAAATAGCAGCAAAAAAAAAACAACAGATCTTGTACTGGTAAGACATACCAGGACGAAATCAGACGAACTATTAATATCAGGCTTTTCAAGGACAGAGTCATTTTTTAGCGAAAGGGAATAACAGATCATTTAGCTCTAAAATACCACCTATACAAATTAGGAAACACCGAAGATCTATTTCATCGTTTCTGTTTATGCCAAAAAGATGGAAAGATTGCATTCTATACAAGTTCGTTCAATCACAAAAGTCACTAATATTTCTGCTTGCCAAATTTAGAGAAGAAGATCCAAGAGTAGTGTAAAATTATGATATATTAATCCCAAATCTCAAATTCACCATTTGATTAATAAAACCGAAATATATGTATGCTATACCGTATTTGGTTGATTAAAAAGGTAAAAGAAAAATAAGATCTAAATAAATAATTACAATACAATAAAAAAAAAACTGAATATATATCCTCTGTAAAAATCAATACCAAGACAGAATAAAAAAAGTTCCATCACATTCGCCTCAAAGCGAAACTTTTTATGTTTCTTGGGCTTTTTTCCGCACATTTTAAGAATAAATGCATATACCTTTTCTACTTTGTCACATCTTCTTTTGTGCCGTTTTTATCGTTCGCCCTTACAGGTAAAAGCAAAATTTCCCGCTAAATTCCGCCTCGAGTTACTCTCGAGAATTTCAAGTAATTCCTAGCTTAAGAGAATTTAACTATAAAAGTAAATGTGCCGTTAAACTTTCAAGCGGAAGCAGGTTCTTCCACAAATGAATGACGCATTTTAAACAAAAATGTACAAAATTAATGGGGTAGAGGTTATGTCGGCCGCCTAAAATATTAGAGAAGTACTAATTTGTCTTACAGAACCAGGTTAGTATTATTTATAAATAGGATTTGTTCAATTTAATTTATCCTTTATCACAACTCTCTCCTGTTACACAGACCAACAATAAAAGTTTTTTTTTCGATTGCCAAAGATGTTTATACGATTTCATATTATACTTTTACCTTTTACCTTACCTTTTGAGATAAAGCACAACCATTTCATTCTAGTCAGAACGGTATTGTTTCAATGCTTGCGTCCATTTCTGACAATTTTATTTATTTTTCATATCGCCATAAACGCTAGATTGCTGGCTTTTTCTGACATGTTACAACATATTTTCACGCGTGGTACCACATATTGCACCGGTAGCATGGATGCTTACAGCCAAGAGTAGTAACTATCTTAGGTATGTATCAGCAGATATTGTTTACTTGTTTAGTTGCTTAGAAAGTAATAAGTTTGTTTGGAAGAGATTATCTTAACCATCCAGATATATCTCCTACATACCACAGAGTAACAAAGAGATATCAAAATCATTGACTTTGTAAACAAGGCGTATTTTTATTGTTTTGGCTTTACTATTGGAAAACAGAATAAATCTTTGGTTCCGCATAAAGTGCGTAAAACATATGCGGAAGCTCAAAGAAGAGTACGAAAATATAAAGGGAGTTTGGCAGATAATCCAGTATCAAGAGCATCAAAAGCCTTGCATAAACAAAGGGAATGTTTTCAATATATTTGTAATTCGTTGACGAAGTAAATTTAGAAAAAGAATTCAATTTTTGATGGTCCTCAAATTCGCAAGTTCATTAACAACTTGAATTTTCCAAAAGGCATATGGAAGCTTCCGCTGGGTGCTTTTTTGTTACTGTGCTTAAGAACTTCTTGGGTAACACTAGCACAGGACGTAAAGGAGTCGTATAAAATGTGCTGGCTAATCTTAGGGAATCTACATAACCACTTAGACAAATTTCTGAAAAACGTCGGTGAATTTAGTAAAGAACAGTGCGAGCGATTCTATCAAGATGGAGCAAAGGTATCGAGGAAGATAGGGTACACACATGATGGCAGACTATTGTTGGAACCTGCGACTTGATTGTTTTCAAATCCAATACAATAGAAAACAATATAGACGGCATTTCATCTAGCCATCGCAATTTTCGCTAGGTTTTAGCAAATTTTACTGCCATAAAGTTACGCCAATATTATAATGAAAATTATTTTTTAACGATGACGCAGCTCTCTACAAATATGTGAATCTTCCAATGTAACATCGTTCCTATAAGGCCTCTGCAATTATATTCACAGAATCTTTTGTGTTACATACATGTTACATGTTTGTTATTGTCATTGAATGAATCTGTTCAACTTTCAAAAACAGTTCTCTATGAATAAATTATGTTTAATATATCGCAAGTTGTACCCACCTTAAAACCCAAAATTACTGATTAAACTGCGCCAAATAAACCATGTAACCGATAGTTTGACTTTATTCCCTTGGTACAGAAATGAAGCGATATAATTGTTAAGCCAAATTGATACTGGAAACGAGGTATGAGTACCCCCTGTTTGAAACAACAGTCGACGTAGTTACGGACTCCCAAGAGAAGAGAAATTGAAACGAATAATCATCTGCAGCATGTTTTTAGATAAACAGGGGTAGTTTCATTGATTTTTTGACGCAACATTGTCAATATGTGAAACGATAAATGCTGAATTATATTCTATGACCTTGAATAAGTTGTCGCAAAATTAAAAATAAAATTGATAGCAATGTTCAGTAAAGTTCATTTCATAAAATGCGAAAATTTGCATCTTGGCCAACTGTAATACTTGATTATCTTTGCTCATTTACAGGGGTTGTAAAATTCATTTTCGGATTTCAAATAAAAGCAGATACAATGTTTTTACAAACAATTGGGAATTGCTTACTAGTCTACACTTCTTCTTTTCTTCTTTACTAGTTCGCGTCTACGATCCTTAAAAAGAAACCGTAAGCCAAACATCTTGGTTTCCACATAACTTCTATTAGCCTATAAATGTTCTGTGAGATTAACGTTAGCCAACTGGGATCGTCAGTCAAATACTTCAACTGAACTGTTTTAGCCAATTCTTCGCAGGCCAGGTTGCTTCCATAACACTTATCGCTATTTCCATGCTATAATTGCCAAGCAAGCATTCCTAGCTAATGGCTGAGCGTTGCTGTCTCTTAATTATAATGTTTATGATCATCGAAATGGTAAGTTCTGATTTATGTGTATCTACCGCTGAAAGCATGAAACTTAAAAGATTTTGTCAGTTTTCCAACTTTTTAACACACAGGTTTACAATACTTTTTAATATATAAGTTAGTTTGTAATTAAAACTTAACTCGTGATTAAATTAATTACTATTTACACATACATTTTCAACTTATTTAATTCGTGATTAATTAAATGGAATTAAAATGTCATGCAGGGCAAACGATATAATTTTTAAATAAATAATTATTTAATTAAATCTTATCTAGTTGCAATTCTGTGTCGGTGGCCGACTTCTCTAATTAGAAAAGCGTATATAATTGGCAATATAACTTTCAACTTTTCCCAAATTATTTGACAAAATATCTCACAAATTATGTGCCTCTATTAAATTCGAAACTGATATAAAAGGATTCCAGAAGAAGTAAGTGGAATCATTAATTAACTTAGAAATAAAGTAGTACAGCGTACACTAATCTTTTCAGATGAAGAAGGCAAATTGCCTTATACAGACCTCAAGATTGAACCAACGCATTTCCTAAATTTGTATCTTGTTAGTGTGAAAATCTTTTATTCAACGATTTCAGGAAATTGCTTTTGCTGTGCGTAGATTTCTTTCGCAGGAAAAGAGCGAAAAGCAAAAAAATATGTTGGCTGGCGCTAGATGTGTTGATAGCCCGACAAATCTAATCAGATTTATTAGACCCATGCGTACGTATTTTCACATACAACGCGCAATTTGGTTTGGAATAGATTGTTTGTCCGCTATCCCTTAGTTCATGATATTATTTTCGACAAATGTGCGGAAAAAGGCTTGAATGTAAATTTAAGAGTGTAACAATGTGTATATTAATAATACATGTGAATATTTAAAACACATCATTGTATTCTAATAATTGAAATGAGATCCTTCAGGTAATTAAAATGTCACGTATCCATCTTCCGTGATTACTTGGCGCACTGTAGTGATGTCACTTTGAGCGATTCCTACCTTGGGTCCTGTCCCTGGATCGTCCTTGAGACAGCTCCCACGAGAAATTCTCGACTAATTTAGAACTTCAGTACGAAAAAACACTAACTTGACGAGGAATTGTTGTTAAGATAATCCTCTCCGAAAGTTGTAAAATCTAGAAAATGTTCTTCGCTCAATCTTACTCTTCTTATTCTTGTTGTGGCTAAGTCACTTGGAGCTAAATATCTTGGTGGAACTTTGGATTTAAGCTGAATAAATGTTGAAAATAATGCCAATAGGTGAAGTTTCATTGGTGCATACGTATATCCACAAAAACTAAAAGGACGACCCTTGCAGATTGATAAAATACACATTAAAATATTCAATATCCAAAGCATCGTAGCAGTTTGAATGAAAAAGTGAATCCGCAAAGCAGCAGAAAAAATTTCATTTTCTTCGCACAAAGCTCTGTGTCTATTTATACAGGAGTATATCACTTTAAAGTTCATTGAATCAACGGTTTATACAACTCTCTGGGACAAAACGTTTCTACGTTGTTTACGTAAATACATAAATTTTAAGAAGAGATGTTTGTTGGTTTAGAAGTTCCTAATAATAACATGAATAATTTTTTTTATGGGATCGGTATGTATGGTTATACAGAATAACTGAAATATATCGCCACAGTTAACTTTAGTATTGCAAGAACACATGGTAATTTACATTCTAATATGAAATACGGAAAGAACAACCTAAACTGTAAAAATAATTGCTACACGTTGATGCACGTTGTAACCTACTTCCGTTGCATATTATAGAAGTATTTTTAACAGAGACATGCAAACCCAAGAGACCCATATACATACATTGCACGCAATGAAATAAATGGTATATATACCGCATTCTTCCTTTTGCCGAGATTTAAAGTAATTTTCAAAATATAGTGTAAATCCAATCAAGCATTCAGTTTCATACTCATACATTATCCACTTGGAGATTATTGGAATAGGATAACACTGGCCAACAAATTTCAACTTTTATTTTTGTCATAAAATAATTTATACTCAATAGAAAATATATAAACATTTATTTTAATAAAAGGTAGAAGGCCAAATTAGCTCAATTTTTTTTTTATATTTCAATGAAAAGGTTTTTTTAGATTAGATCATAATTTAATGTATATTTCAAATTATTATAATTAGAAATGCCAAGTAATACTGCTCCGCCTCTTATAAACAATATCTACAACATCTCTTCTTAACATCCAACAGTAATCTTCTAACATTAAAGGATTCCATTTCCCCTGATACTGTTTTTCCATTCCCATGATGTCTTGGTGGAAGCGCTCACCGTGTTCATCGCTAACGTCACCCATATTTTCCGGACAAAAATCCAAGTGAGAATGTAGAATGTGCACTTTAAGGGACATATTACAGCCAGCAGCGTGATATGTTTTTAACATATCCTTTACTAAAGTTTTATAGTTGTCAGCTTTTTTGTTTCCCAAAAAATTCGTGAAAACTTGTACCATGGAGAGCCAAGCTGTTTTTTCTTGATTTCCAACAAAAATACCTTCTTTCACCCTGGTTTTAATTTTGGAAACTCTTCACGAAGGTATTTAAAAACTGTACCTTCGAGATCCAGTACCTTTACAATGTTTTTCATGAGCCCAAGTTTCACGTGGAGATGTGGTATTATGATCTTTTCTTTTTCTACTAGAGGCTGATGTTGTACATTGTCTTTTTCTGGTATAAACTGTTGTCGTAGTGGCCACTCTTGCTTATGGTAATGGTTTTCCCTGTCACGGCTGTCCCAAAGACACAAAAAGCAGCAGTATTTGGTGTAACCACACTGCACACCAAAAATAATTGCAATTACTTTAAAATCTGCACAAATATTCCAGGAGTAGTCTTTGTACTTTATCTTTTCTAATAAACTTTTCAGATTTTCGTAAGTTTCTTTCATAGAAACAGCATGACCGAAGAAGGATAATGGTTTCCATTATGCAGCAAAACTGCTTTTAGGCTGGTCTTTGATGAGTCTATGAATAATCTCCAAAAACTGGGATTATGATGTATTTCAAAAACTTCAGAAAGATTACCGGCCATATTAAAAAGCATTTTCTCTGTAACCAGAGCTAAGCCAATGTTGCTGCTTTTCGAATCATTTTTACTTTATATATGCTGTTCAATTTCACTAACTTAGGGTAAAAGCCTTCTTGGTCAGTGTAATTTATTGTCCCACTGCGAGATGGCTACACCCAGCAATTTTATACTTTAAAGCGATAGTCAAGGATAGTAAATTTTACAAAGGCAGTTAATTAATAAATAACAACGTGACGTACGTTAAGTCCGACATGGCCGACATGGCCGTCAAGTATATTGTGATGTGTTTTGATCGTTTCGTTTACATTTTTTTCTTATTTAAAAAAATGCCTCTGCGTTAAATCAGCTTTTGCGTTTGCTGTAGTTATAAATGACAATTTGGAGGTAACTAGTGAAAGAGTCTATTAATTCATGAAGATGATAGGTGAACACTGTGCAGCTGCTGATTGTAAAAACAAATCTATCACAGACAGAGCTGGCAAAGAAAATATTGTATATCCTGGTTTTTTTGAAGATGAAATGGTTTCAAATATTATCAAAGAACAGTGAGCTAGATACGGTTGAAAACCAGTTAAAATCAATCCAAATCTGCCCTCTTTATTTTTACGAAACAAATTAAATGTTCAAAGGTACAAACATTTATTAATATATGATGGATAATAATTTTTCAACCTATATTAGCTGTTTATGTTAAAGAAAGCCGCTTTATTTTTAAAAACTCAGTTTATTAAGCTTTAGAAATGGGTGCGTTCTGTAATTGCACGAATGTATGAGCAACGTAAGTAGATGCCACGTGTTTAGGTTTTAAAGTTGTTCGAACAACAATTCGGTTAAAATTTGAATAATTAAAAAATACCAAAGATATATAACAAAGTATGTTTAAGAAATCCTCTCTAACTTTGCATAGAGAGAAAAATATATAATATAATAATAATCTATTCTAGTATCTAGGAACAACTATAATTGAAGAATATTTGAATTTAAGATATCATACGTAGTAAACTCCAAATAGGAGATCCGTGAAGGGCAACAATTCAACAACAAAAAACTCTAAGTAGATAATATTGAATTATGACTTTTATGCTCCTATTAACGTGATGTTTAGACATATTAAATTTAATAAATTAAGCAAAAAAGTGCACATGAGAATCTTGTATTCATTCACACTCATTCCTTTTGCCATGTGCGATTCCATCGGTACCATAGGGAGCTGTACTAACACACTATTTTGGTTACATATTCGAATTATTAGTTACAAAATCCACCCAAACTTCATTATCCAGCATTTAGTTATGTTTTGCAACTTCTTTTATGTTTGAAATGTTATTGAAATATAGTTCTATTACAAGTACTGGTAACATGTAGCATATGTTATGGATGTTGCTGTTTAGACAAATAAAATGAATATGATACCCCCAATAAATAAATCTTCATATTCACATAATACTACTTTTGAAATAAAGTGTTTCGTTATGAAATTAATATTTCTTTCTGATGTGTTTTTATTTCATTTCATCCATCAACGCTTGCAACATCCCCGTTTTCAATGAAAGTGATTTCTTAAGAGACGACGTTACACGAATGACTTGCGTTATTATATGGCGTTGAAAAAGCGTCTGCCAGATTGAACGACTGTAAAAATAGGGAGAATTTATTTTCTATTGAAAAAAAAATGTATACGCGATCTTTTCGAGATCTCTCAACATTGTACAAACGACGAGACGAAATGTACATATGTCAAATGGGAACCATTCACATATTCCAAATACAATACAGAATATTTTTCTTCAGAATTATATTCTTTTGATCCCGTTTCTTTTTTAAAGTTTGGCATTTACATTCATAAAATATGCAAAATTACAAAACAAACATATACAGCAAGGCAAATGCTATTAAATTAAGATGATTACAAATGAACAACGGCGATTGTTACCACATTTCCTTTTATTTTTATTTTTTGCATTTTTAATTAATCAACAATACTTAAGTGTGCAATAATGTAATGTCACTACTACTCTCGTACTTCATAAACCATTTAAAAACTTCGAAATTTGAGATAATGGAGTAACGGAGCTCCCGTAATACTTTTCCAACTTCCCTTCAGTTTGCGCGATGGTTCTTCTACCAAAAAGTAATGTTTGTTATTATTATTATTGTAAATACGTCTACACTGTTAACTTTCGAAGGCCGTAAAAATAAAAATAACAGGTGGTGGAATAGTTAACATGCTTGATTTCTAAATAAATGAAAGTCAGAGTATTCTTTCTTCTATAAAACCGTAGACCCGCTATCAATACGACGTTTGGCAAGTTAAAGATCCCAACCGGAGATTGGAGCGCCCCTATTTCCCTAGTAAGATTGGCTGGCCACAACAGTCAACAATAACAACAAATGCTGGCAGATCGGTATGAAATTTATAGAGCACTGCTAGAAACGATGCTACTATCTACAGATGTAATCGCCTTTGTGATCGCATTGCCATTTAGCGAAAAGTATATGAATTTGTAAGCGCATTTAGAGCAACTTTACCTATTAAAATTTTAAAGTTGCTCTTAAAAAACTGGCAAAATTGTAGTTTGTTTTCTTAACTTCAATGATCACGTATATTTAATCAATATTTAATTATTACAGAAGACTTTTGAAGAAGAGCAACAGTTTTATAACAAAATTTTCTATATAAAAAAAAAAATACATTTTCTTTTCTACCGATTTTCAATTCATTCGAAAATGTGATACTTTTTCGGCAGTTTAATAAATAAATTATGAACAATTTTACCGTCGCTTGTACAATCACCGTTTTTCTAGTATTATTAGGCGAAGCGTCAATGTAATACACCTCGTACTTCTAGATATCGATTACTGCAATCATTAGGCAACCCTAGAATCTTTCCGAATCCAGAGATGCTCTAACCTCCAACAGGGATTTTTAACATGCCAAATCACTTCCTAATCTAAGAAAGTCCGATTTGAACCGCGTCGTCCAGACTAAAACGCAGATATTCAAACTGCGACAAATGACCAGAGATATTTAAAAACGAACCTGTAAATATATGTTTAACTCTGGTTTTTCAGTATAACTGGCTCTCTTAGCACGTCTACCTTCTACTAGACCAATAACGAAACAATTTTTATTTATAAATATTTATTATTTACTACATTATCTAATTTATGTTTTTATATATACACAGACATTAACATAGACATAGACAGAAATTGTAGGATTTATCGAAAATGATTATAGATCTGATATTTGCGCTTAATTTATGGAAACATTGTGTGCAATCCATAACTTACGCGTATATATACCTATACAACGGTTGGCCGTCGATCATCGGCACAATGTACTTTCGCTACCCATTAAGGTCAACGCTGTTATTGAATTAATGTGGGTGACAAGAGGTAAATAACTTTGTTCTCGTAACGAAAGAAAGAGCTTCTGATGAAGTTTATGGACTTTAAGTTTTTCAGTATTATGCCTGTAAACGCTCTTTGGAATAAAACTGATTACAAATCACTAACATTAAAAATCAGAAACATATAAGCAGATAACGATAATCCTTATTTATTTACAGAAACAAGATCAACTCATATAATACAATATACCTAAACAAAAATTTACCAAAACGTTTGTTTCTTTTCTTTTACTATTTAATAAACTTTTACCTTGCCTCTCCAATAAACTTATTCCTTTTATTGGTACTATTATTCAACATTTATTTCTACTGAGGCATCGTCTGATATGTGTTATTTCGCAGAACTCCAATGAGTCTCCATACACTTTATTAATGGCGCCGCTGCCCGTGTACCCGAATACCCACAATTTTTAGCATCGGTTCTATCCGATTTCGATATCGAGTATCCGCACCGATTATATAATTATATTTCCAAAACCGCACAGACTAGATTAGCCTAAGACGTGTACACAAATCATTCGTAACAATTTCTCAATATATTAACATTGCTAATTCGATATAGTAATGCTATTGTTTGAAAATGTGTAGCGGTATTCGAATACTTGAATACCAGGTCTCGGGTACCCGAAAACGACGGTATTCGATTTCGAGTCCCCGAATATATGGTTATAGAACGTAGTGATCCCTTCGAGATTTTTTATTTTTCCATTGCTTAGTGTTTGCCTTAACTAACGTACATGCCATTTCCGTAGAGACTTTTTGGACAATTTTCAGCAGTTGACAAGCCTGCACGAACTAATTCATCTGCCATGCCATCGGTGACCTTCGTGTACTGGTACCCAGGCCAGGATCGCATTAGTTCGGCTTCACAACGGTTTAGGCGCATTCGTGCAGACCCGCGCCAATTTCGAATTTGCCTATTTTTTTTATTTTTTATTTTTTACTATTTAATTTTACTATTACTTGACTGTTTGAATAGATAGCCACAGATCAATAGTTATCTACTTGTCGATGTAATTCTTCAACAAACCCTATCACTGCTACTATTTCTACTTAAATTAAGCTTAGTGATTTAGTTACTTTTGGTCTTTTTCTACAAATCCCGACTACGAGTTCATTCTTTCTTTCTCTTTCAGCTGTCTGTGTACCAGATGGATTCGGTCTTTATAATCGAACCTTTCTTCCATTCTTCCATAGCGTAACAGAACCTGCTAGTTATCGGCCCCGGCTTGACTTCCTTTAACGGTTTCTGATAATAATAAATAATAATAATCTGCACCATGCGACTTAATTATAGGAGGTTGGCAATTCATTAGTCTATAGCTTATTAGACTGGCCTATCATTGGACGTATATATGTAGCGATTCCAGGTTTAGTACGACTTTTATAACAGCTGTTGGCGTGATTTCCATCCATCCATCGGCGTTAAATCGAGCGAGCAAGCTAGCTAATGAACGACCAATCTATCTTCCAGTAAAGTGGTCGTCAAGCCTGTTTCTAATGAAATTAGTTCAATGCGCAGAGCATCCATCCTGCAAAAAGTAGACTACATCTCTGTTATCCTATCCTCCAATATCCTCCAATAATGGTAAAACAAAATTTTGTAACATTTTCCAATTAATGCGAAAATTTGAATTTTCTTCTGTCCAATACCTGTAATTTTAGGAATAGGTATAGAGAAAGTCATAGTGGGTCGATCCAGAATTAAGTTCTGCATTCGACCATCAAATAATATGCAATGTGTCAGGTTTCGAAAACGGAACTTTTTTAACTTTGAAGATAATATAATTGGTCATCAAACTTTGAACATCCTGTATGTGATAAATTAACTGTCATTGTGGATTTTGAAAGTAACATTTTTGTGCTTCCGCCTACCCCAGAAACGCTTACCACTAGTCGAAAATGGGTAAAAGGAACAGTATTGAAAATCAGGCTACATATACATATCACAAAATTTTCTCCAGAATCCGAAAATAGAATAATGTGTCGGGTGTTCCGTTTAAGATAGGTTAGTGGTGATATCTAGAATAACCGGGAGTTGTACGAGCTTGAAAATTTTTAAAAATTAAACTGGAGTCCAAACATTCAGAATTTTAAGGTTTTTTTAATCACGGAAACTTCTAATGAACGGCTAACGTGAGAAAGCCTGTATATATACGTATATGTGGGCGAAGTAACTTTGAGATATTGTTTCACTAAAAATTTTACGTCCATTTGCTTTTTAATGCCTAATTTCCTGAATTCCTTCCTGAATTTACGTCTACGAAATGAATTATATTTTATCTTTGTTTTCTTCAGTAATGTATACATATATTCATCTTGAGAGGTACTGGTTACCACTAAAAAATAAGTATTTATTCTCGGAACAGCCTGTATAACAAAAGTATCTTTTTATATCTTTAGTAAGCAATCTAGAATTAATTTGCATAGAAAATATAATTTAACCTATATAAACAAACAAACAATAAAAAGTATAACATAAGATATTTAAACAATGTAATGTCAATATTAAATGAAAGTTAAGAAAAGAAAAAAGAAAATGTCAATGAATTTGATACTTGGTCTTAAGGAATCCATGTAAATGATAACATTTAGGTGAACGCCGTCACAAATAAAAGTTCGAGAAAAGAATTTTAACTGAACGTGAATTGCTATTGCGAAGCCTTTGTACGCTAAATAGTTTTCATACAGCCAGCGCATAATTATGAACCGAGGTATGCGTATGAACTCATAATATGTGGGTTATAAACCGGTTGGATATTTGCTACGTGGACAATACTCATACCATGTTCTCACAATATACATATTTTCCTTAAATATTAACAGGTTGTGTTGAGTCCGGAGCGCGGCTAGTAGGTCAAACATTGTTTGCGCATTGCTTATCCTACGAACCCTTCTCAAAGGTTCGCATATTTCTGAATTCACATTCCACTGTAAATAAGATAAAAAGCACAATGCGTGACCTTACACAATAATTTACTAATACGTCATCCCGAATTCCGCTTGAATTTTGTTCGTGAATTTTTATAAATTTACTTAGATACTAATTTCTGCAATAAAACAAAAAGTCTTTCTTAAACGAAGCGATAGAACGTTTTAAAGAATATGAAATCATGTTTATGGATAAGATGAATGGATGAAAATAGATTTCAAAGAAATGGTTTGATAATTACCTTTTAACAAATGTTAATTATAAGGGTGGAAATCTAATACGTAAAGCTGCGCAATATCTGATTTAACCATGACAAAGGCAGGTGGGATTATTCCTTTTTTGCAGCGACTAGATAGACTCGTGTTTATTCGCCTCATGTGAAGGGATTCGTGTTGCTTATTGGTGTCCTCGAGAATCGACAAAACACGAATCTGTCTAGTCTCAGCAACAAAGTAATAATTTCATCCGCCTTTGTCCTTTGTAATTATTACAGACAATTTTGTTGGTTCACTAAAAATAATAGCTAAGCACATTAACAGAAGAAACTGGAATATATTCGTATCAGTACCCGTATAGTTGAGTTCGCTTTGAAATTGCCTCTGATAAATTATCATCTCCACACCACTTTACTACATTTATAACTTTATTTAATTCCCAAAGCACACACTACTCTTTTTATTACTTATTATACATGTGTATATATCACTCTGGAAAGTACTATTCTAGAAGCACTAATTCCGTACTTGTAATGAATAAAGTTTGCTACTCCTTTCGCCATTAAATTGTTCTACTCGTTTGGATGCTAGTAAAATTGAAGAAGGTGGTTGATGTGGTTCCATTTTACGTGCCATCACATTATGAACATTAAGTACGGAATCGCTGATTTCAAACATTATCGACTTTATTTATATCTACAACGCTGCTATAATATGTAGTATCCTTATTTTTCGTATGCTTATGCATATTGGCTTAATAGCAGGAAACCACATTTCATTCTTTCAGATGCAATAAATCTATCTACTTGTACACTTACATCGGTGACAAGTCATCTCGCATCCTCATTTCAACGGATAGAGAAAATCACAATCAGTCACTAGTGTGCATATTCAATGTCGGTGCAGATTTTAGAAAATATTTAATACACGCTAGTTGATAATTTCTATCCGACTGATAAAGTCGCTGACTCGTTATATACTCTAATATTGTGGTATAGAAAGTAAAGAGATTATCACCAATTTCAATAGAAAAATAAGAAATTCCAAAATATTCTTTATAGTAAATATTACTATCAGTAAATGCACAACAAATACATATGTTTTTAAAACTAAGCTTACTTCCGGAACAAAAACATATTGTCTAATGCTAACTGATAAAGTTTTATGTCGAAATGAATCGAATTTGTAAAGGAAAAAATTCAACTATTATACTGAAAATTAATATTGCCACTAACATCTAAGACTAAGAAGTCATTGAAAGGTACGACTAAAACTACTAGCTTAGTAAGTTTATAATATAATTAAAACGAGAATAATTTCATAAAGAAAACAAACAAGGGAATAAAGAGTCAAGACAAGGAAAATTAAAGAAACAAAATATGGTACAACTTATTATTAGTGCGGTCTTTCATGGCATCGGTTAGATTATTGCTGATTGACTCCCGCATCGCATAACGCGACTCCCCGTCACTATGTCTACGCACTTTTATAGCGAGCAAGCCACAGTACTAATTTAGCAACCATTGCATTTGAGAACTTCGTATCGCGATATGCCTATCCGTATAATGTTTTCAATATTTTATCATTTCTTATTAAAATATGCTTCAACAGATATCTTCCAACCAAACATCAAACTTTTTGGAAACTTTGGATAAAATTTAAGCATTACTTTTTTCCGGTAATAACTGTCTAAGATGATCTCGTTGCAGAAAACTATGATTCGATTCACTAGATAATAGGGGGTAGGTAGAATATTCAAAGTGACCTAACTTTGTGAATTAACTTGATATCCTTTGGTCTTTTTTGAACCTTTTAACAGCATATCATAACCAAACTGAAACGTCTTACCGAACATTTTGACCAGCATTAATCGTATGGCTTTATTGAGAAATATTCACATGAAACAACTTTGTATGGGATGAGACAAAAATTTTGAAAAACATGAATATACAAATTGCCTGTGAGTATCCCAAAAATATTTTTCACTCCATAACACAAGTATCTGCAGAATGACACAACTAAGTTATTTGTTTTTAAATCGAAATACCAGTTTGCTGCTACCTCTATTTTTCTAAATGATTTTATTAGTAATATATTGTACCTTAGTTTAATACTTTACGAGACACTTACATTTCTTTCTTAATTCCGTTTGCAGGTACTTACAAAGTTCGTTGTGTTTCATTAAAATTAAAAAAAAGAAGATAATTGTAACAGAGAAAACACTCATAAAGATACCTAACTAAAAAGAACCACTACTATGTTTAGGTCCGTAGATGCAGAATACTCTTGTATAAATAACATTACATGCGGTTGTTACGGCCTGCATTTCCTATCTGGAAAAGTTTATATTCAGTCGTAAATCGTTTCAAATACTTCGTTATATTCCAGGAAGGTAACTTGTGTCTGCTTAGTTGAATAAAAGCGAAGGTATCAGGTGTTGACGTCGCTAAACTGAAATCCGGAGCTTCTGCCGATGCTCTGGTTCATACCATTCCAATTTTAATTAAACTTTATCCTAACGACATATTATATTATAAAATAGTATCTATTCAATAAGGATGGTTTACGAAGTATGCCAGTTTAACGACTATATTTGCTTACAATAATTGATGGAATTACAAATTGTTTTCCACTAATAAAAACCACCGTGGACAACAACAGAATGGCCGCAGTTTGTCTCATAAATAATACAGGTACAGCAAAGCTTTTAAGGATGAAGATATGAACGTTTCAGTTTGCGTAATACACTTAAAAATCTTTTTGGCAACCCGGAAGAACTTCGCTGCGATAATTAAACGCTTACGAAACTACTTGCGTATAAAGCAATACATCCTGTTTGATTTACCGGGGTAAGAATGCACATGTTTTATGTTTCGTGCTGTAATGATAAGCGTCCCTTCCATCTACCTATGCGGTAAAAGTAGGTACTTGTAAATAATATTTTCTCAAAAGTAAGGATAGAACAGGCATGTTAGATTTGGAGGTTTCTCAATATATTCGGTCATTGGTTGATAGTGAGAGATCCCATGCATCCTCGAAATGGTCGTCCTAGATTAATTAATGAAGCTTATATAGTGGAGAGTGTGCCGATACTTTTGTGTTGCTTGTTTCTTCTATTAATTTTATTTCTTCAAGACAAGTGTTCGTGCTTACTTGTATATACTCTAGTCAGAAATTTCTCTTCACTAAATCTGTCAGTTCTTTGTTGTCTTGTACATTGTACCAATAAACACTTTTGCTGGTTCGCACTTACGCTAAATATACCTTGATTACCCCTTGTTAATTTATTCAATTATGTAGCTGCAAACATTGCAAATAATCTCCTCTGCACCTACTAATATGCAGGTTTTTTTTCTGCACATGCACACCACCATTACTGTGAAAATCGCATTCATGTTCACATATATTGTAATATTGAATATGTAACTAAAACAGGTTCCATGCACAAATTAGATATGCGAATGAATCGGACAGAACATTTTTCCTTTCGAGAAAACCTAAGAAATATTCACGCCTTCATATTTACTAGAGACGCATATTTTGATATTCATGCAGATCCGGCTCGGCCCAACACGTTTATTGACCCAGCCCGGCATGTCTCGATACGTTTATTAGCTTGACCCGGCCCACCCTATAAGGTTTTCCAACCTGGCGTATCCGGACATCGGACCATTAAGTTCATTCGACCCGACAAGCCCCTTTTTGTCCATTCTCAACAAAGCAAATTTAATCTCTATTGTATAATTACCCACATTAAGAAATTAACAATTTCAATGATTTATTCTATCCAAACCAAGATCAGATTGTCATATAATACACCAACAAAATAAACGAAGCTGTCAATTATTGCCGAAACTATAAACTTAAGTGGGCAATTTAGGTAGATAGCTTCAATAATTAATACGTTTATTTATTTCTTGGTGCGTTACAAGAGAATTTAGTTGCGGTAACAAATTTCAGAATAATTTGTCGAATTTGCATTTGCAGGTAATCCCTTAAAAGAGCTTGTATTTTAGCTCCATAACTTTTTTAGATGCGATCACAATTATAGATGAATTCATCACACAAGTGGAAAGTTAACAAGTACGTGCCAATTTAAAGAAAAATACGTCACGACTAGGGACAGATTAGTGCTTGGTATTCGAGATAAATGAATTCTGGAAAAGCTACTCCAATCTCCTAGCCTGTAATTGATTGGAAGCTGTAGAAAATTGTCAAGCAACAGAAAGCAGACCACATTATAAAATGCTTAGTATTATATAATATTATATAATAGCTCCTCTGGTATTGATAGAACAATTCACGACAAACGCAACAAAAGGAGAAAAAATACACTAACTCACGGACAAGTTTCTGTCTACCCGGCGTCATCGGCGAGGTCCCGAGAGTATTTTTTATGGCAACATCAATAGAAGGTAGGGATAAAAAAATACTCTCGAAAGCTCGCTAATGACCCCGATTAGGTAGAAACATGTCCGTGAGTTAGTACATCTTTTTCCTTACTTTTGTTGCATTTCCGTGAATTATTATTCCGTTAATACCATTAGGAAGCTATCTTAGCGTTACAATTTTTGTTCAATGGAAAGCAGCACAAATAAATTAAAATAAATATCCAACGTTGGAAATCGTGGAGTAGTAAACATCATCAAATACAGGAAAAGTCAAATAGTTCGAAACAATGAAACTAAAGAACTAAATAGTACTAAATTTGAGTATAAAAGGTGTTAAGTGCCCAATATTTAATAAAAATTTTTCGAAAAATAAGTTAAAGGGTCATTTTTATAAATTGTGTCGTACTAAATTAAATATTAGTGAACTCACTGAAAAAAATAAAAGCAATTACAGGTGTGACTGCAGCTATGCAATTATTTGGCGAAATTTATACCAAATTCTTCTGAAAGAAATTATTGTTTAAGGAATCTACTAGAGAATAGAACTGAATGGATATGAGAGGTTAATATGAAGAGCTGTTTTAATAGACTAAATCAGTGTATCAGCATGATTCCTGCATTGGCTTATTAAAATCCACATAAGACAACTGTGCTATCAATTGATAGTAGCCAGTACGAGCCTGCAGGGGTAATCTCACAAGATGACCATCCCATTAAATACGTTTCCGCTTTGTTGACTAAACCACGGCAGAGATACAACCAGATCGAAAAGGAATTACTGACAATAGTTTTTGGTCGAGAAAGTCCTCATTAATCTGTTGGGTTTATTAAAAAAACCGCTGAACAAGTTATCATTTAAGCTGTAATGGTTAGCAATAAGAACTCTGCGATACCGCTTCGAATTGAAATACATTAGGCACCTCATATTTACTCGATTATCTCAACGACTAAAGAGAACACGCAAAAGTTAGTAAATATCATTAAGTCCGATAGAATCATTCAAAGACTTAAATATTGCACAATAAACGGTTGGCCTAGCTAAAGATTTAAATTAGTATGGGTATGTTAAGGACGATATATTCACACGCCGAAGTCACCAAGATAGCGTAGGATGCAGGAATTTAGCGAATGAAATTCTGTATAGGCCAGGAATGATCAAGTATTTGCAGAAAACCGTTCTATCCTGTTTGATTTGTCAAAAATATGGCAAAAGTAATGTTCGAGAACCATTAATGAACCACCCTGTACCACAGTTACTAAAGCAGAAAATAGGCATTGTTTTCGGATCTTTTAACAAAGACTTCTAATTGTAGATTATTTTACAAAATAGTTCTGCCATTGTATCTCTTAAAAATGTAAACCCATGGAATCTCGGAAGAAATCTTTTCTGATGATGGTCCACCAATTCCTATGAATATAAAAAATTCGCGAGAAGACATAACATCGATTTAAAAATACCAGCTCCCGGGTATTCTCGTTCCAATAGTATGGTAGTGCGCCACACTCAGACTATGAAGGGATTGTTCACAAAAGCTGTTGAAAATGGCGAAGATCCAATGCTAACCATATTAAACTACACTAGCACGCTCAAAAAAGATATTCCAACGCCAAGCAAGTTACTGATGGGTAGAAAATTTAAAAGGTTAACACCCCTACCGATAGCTACACTTTAACTAAAATTCCTTTATACAGAACCCCAAAAGATATTACAGGGTATGAATTACTTATTTTTCTTGTGAACAATAACATTGTTGTTAAACAATAATATATGAGAAAAACAAACGTAACACTTGAAAGACATTGATGGCACTTCTACAATTAAAAATGAACCTTAGCTCCTTCATATGATAAAAGATTTATTTATTTTTTTCATTGCTTAAATAAATTTCTGAGTTACTCAGTAAGATAAATTAATCAATTCATCTCAAAATACTATGGAAATTATTTGTACTTAGCAACGGTAATTTGCACAATTTCCGAGGTAGTAGTATAGATACTATATTTTGAACACACACACAATTAGTACAAAAGATGGAACTATGAGCTAAACTAAAAGCATGTTAGTTTCGCTCTTTCCCTTTACTTAGCGATGTAAATCTCGTGCTAGTCTATTTGCCATGAAGTATTCAATGTACCACTTCCACCTTTACTGTTCTTGTTCGACCTGCAGCATGCGCTTTGTTGTTGTTGTAAACATCCATTAATCTTGTTTAGGTTACCCTGAACCAGTCCATTTATCCTATTCAATACAAGAGAATAAGTTACTTGAACATGTGATCATTTGGTTTTTTATTAATTCATTTTATATTGATAGCATTTACTGTATTCTATTTGTATAAATATTTACCGCTGTATATTTCAATCTAAGATCCAAGTATTAGATTTTGTGGAGTGTAAACGTCCCTTATTCGTTTATATCGATTTGTACATATAGCACCGAAAGATACGCCAAGTCATGTGGCGAGCGTTACTCCTAAGATAAATGCATTTGCTTCGTTTACGATTTCGCCACTTGCCAATTTCAGTTAACCGTTTGCCGTGTTATTACCTCCACTGTTTATTTTTCAGTGTTTTCCCTGTATATTTATATTTATAAGCTTAATTCTTTTGGATTTAAGGGAAATGTTACTAATTACATCATTTCTTATCTCTCTAAGAGAATACAATTTGTTGAAATTGATGTAGTAAATTTGAACACGAAAAACAAAATTAGATCTTCTCTTTCACCAAGCAACATTGGCGTAGTATAGGAATCCGTCGTTGAACCAATTCATTATTTATTAATGCAATTGCCAATTCTTGGTATACAACTGTACGGAGTAAATCTATTGCGCAGCTGGTGTTATATGTAGACTGTCCCTAAATTTTAATACAACTATGTAGATCCTATTCCGCACTAACCAGAAGAGAATTAGCAGAAGAAATTTATAGATTTCAAGTAACATTATTAATAATTCTAGTTTGGCTTCATTGCCAGTCTTTAACCTCAAAATTAAACGTAATAATTCTAAAATGAAGGCACTTAATGTAATCTTTGAACATTACCTCTTTAAGATTTGTTAATTACTCCGAATTTTATTCCCAAGTAGTATAGAATTCTTCTTGAGGAACCAATGACAAGCTCCCCATGTTTGCATTAAACAGTGAAGTGAATTCCCTTAATGCATCGTACCATCGCCTTTTGGAAGAAAAACTTGCTGGGCGCCAGTAGACGTCCTCTACAAAAGTATCAAAAGTATGCCGTATTGCAATCTAGAATACGCTTCCACGTAATAAAGTGAGATGAGACGTGGTATAGACAACTTCGATTTTAAACATCTGAAAACAAAACATTTTGAATTAATTTTCTTTGCTGTGCGCCTTCCACTGTAGGGTATTGTCGATGTTTATTCAGAAGATATTCGTGATGTTAATGTATCTCTATCAAGAATGAAATACCATACATTTAGTTTTTTCCAAGCTTAAGGACAATCTATTACATGCAAACCAGTCACGTAAAGTTGTCAGAAGTACGTTTGCCTTGTTTTGTGTTTTATCTGTAGTCACTCCCGGAGTAATTAATATTGACAGATCATCAGCATGTAATGTCAAATACTCATCTGATAAAAAGAATATAAAAACTATATCACTTATGTAGAGATTAAATAATGTTAGACCCAAAACGGAATCTTGGATTACACCGGAATTACGCGACAGCCATTGTGATTTTATATCTCTAAAAATTATAACCATATTTGAATTGTGTATCCCGAAAGCTGCTTGCAATTTTCACAAGCATAAGAATAAAGTATTTGACACCAACAATGCGTAGCATAATCATAGATAGTTGGAAAGTTTATGGCTTATTGTTAGTTATATACATATAAATGTAAATATTATATAAATTTAAATAAATGTTAAAACATAAAATCAAATTCATTAATATTTCGCTTTATATATACAGTCATTTTTTTTGTTCTGACCTTCCTTTATTGTATTCCAAACTTTGAAATAAAGTTCATTATTGTTATTATTCCTTTTGTTTATAGTTTCATCAGAATAAAAGAATTAATTATGCTGGCGAAAAACATTTTTCCTATCTGCTTGGAGAACATTGCGGTTCGAAACCATTACCCAAGACAGCGTTGCCATGCATAATTTACTTGGAGACCCGCTGAAAAATTAAAGCGTCGTAGGAGCAACCCCTGTTTCGGTACTATTTGAATGACATTTATGTACATAAATGAAAGAATGTACACCGTTATCCGTAAAAATAGCAGTAGTAGTGTTACGCCATTGTTGTTCAAGAATTTCAATCTGTTTTGCTAGAAAAAGAAAATAATCTTCATGTATCAAAATCACATTACATCATTTTAACTGTACCAAACTATAAAAGCTATAGTTCTGAGCTATAATACGCAAATATACAATAAAGATTACATATGCTAGGATAGGTAGCAGCATAACGATCTACAAAATCTTTTGATATTTCGATCGAATTATATCGAATTATAAAATAGTATCAGTGCCGTTTATCCAAAAAATTAGATACCATTTTTTCAGAATCCCTTACCAAATTTATTTCTTTTCATTTTCATCACTAAATATTGACATTGTGAAACCAACTACATACCTATTAATTAAACAAAGCAGTCTATATTTAATTATCAATTTACTTTGCTGGATGGCTAGAGTTATAGACAATATGAGGATGAAGTTATAGGACACATTATGCAGCCTCACTATGTCGAAAGGCCCTGTAAGTCTGATATTCATTGGGACGTTGCCCAGAGACTACGCATTGCTCTAATGGCGGCAATGCGTAGCAGATCGTCACCCATCACGGCTTTTCCAATTGACGTCAGCAAAGAACATTAGTTTCGCCGTTACGTTTTTAATTTGGCACCATCTACATCACAAGCCCTCGGCTAATCGTATCCTGTAGAGGTACATAGTAACAACTCAACAACCATCCGAGTGAGCTTGCTGGAGAGTCTCACATATCCTAATGCTGTCCGCTTGTTTGGATTATAGCTATAGTAACTACATTTGGGCCGAAGACAATCATCGGGAATAATTTTCAGTTTTCGATACATGTTTGGACATGTATTCTGGACGATTTTCTCATTGACTAGCATTTCTTACCATCTCGATTATATATCCAAATTAATTAGTATTTTTCAAGAAGTCCTGCCAGAATTACTAGCAGAACTTCTTGTGTTCGCACTACACGTGTGCCGAAATATGTGATTTCAGCACGATGATAACCCTGTACAGTTTGCCGATGGTGTAATGCCAACATTTAGCGACAATGTTCGGAGACAGATGGGCTGGAAGCAACACCCGTTTCCTAGTCTCCAAAATCAACAAGCCCATCGATTTCCTTATCGGGACAACCGAGAAATTTAGTTAATCCAACACCAATTGTGTCATAGAAAGAGCTTGTTACTTGCATGGCCAAAACGGTAAAAAATATTAACCAGACTGACGTAGTCTTTCAACAAACTCGACAATTCTTTCTTGGCAAATGCACTTTTATATACAGGTAAAAGATGGAAATTTTGGTCAGTAATTATCACCTAGCAATATTCCAGATTTTTACATTGTCACAGTCACGGTAGTTTTACCATTTACGCATATAACAACTTTTATGACATATACACTTTTTTTATCTCCGTTCTCGTATTTTTATAATGAAAATAACAGCAAAAGCCTACACGACCAGATATGATATTAGAAAGAGTATATCAATTCGTCATAATTCTTCCCCAATTTTATGTATAAAGACAAGTAATTCGTATTGATTTAGTTAGCGTGTATTTTTTAAACTCGCCAGCGTAAAGTACAAATTCACTTTGTATTCAACATTGACGATAGTATGTACTTGTTTGTATGTATGTACTTGTGCCGACGGCCTAAAAGCAACCAGTTTTAATGAAGAAAATAGTTCGCCACCAAACGTGAATTCACAATTGAATGCCGGTGTTCGTGTTCCGATTTAACGATTTCCATTTGTCCGCTCTCACATATATAAAAAGCGCGAAAACAGTTATTCTTAGCCTTACAATTTCAGGAATTATGTTTTGACAAGGATCGGAGGATGCTCATAATAGACATATTTATACATTTCTGAAATAGCGGAGCACTAAATTCGCTTTTTCAAATAAGCGCCTCTCCTTTCTTTCCTCAATAATTTTCAGCCCTAGCTCATTACATCGAAAATAATAATAATAATAGTAATAATAATAACAATACATATAGCACCGGAGTTCCTGAAACAACTGAAATAAAGGCACACTAGAAGAATATACTGGAAACTCCAGCAACCTTAAACAAAAAGCATCCACCACGCTAAGAGAATTACGTGAATATTGTAATAAAAGCAGAACACCCCGCATGGGAATCCGAGAATAGTTACAGTGTATAACGTCGCAAAAGCATTGAGGGGAAAGCTGAATTTCTCGGCTGCAGGACCGAAATTTGCAGCTACGCACCAACGTATTCAGTGATTACCCACGCGACCCATTGAAAATGCCGGAGTGGCTTTGCGAGGGAAGAATTATTCTGTCTATTGCTGACTAACAACGTGTCTAAATAGCATCTACAAAACATTCACTTGTATCATCCATAAAAGAGATAGCATAACCCCCGTCTGAAGAATATGCTATTTCTTTACATTCACAGGAGATTTTAGCAATGCATTATTGTTTAGAATGGGACAGAAAAAGGTAACATCTTTTCTTTTTGTAATAGAAGATTCCTTGAATGGTATTTGCTCAGTAATACGGGACAATGGACTCTATTATGCAACAAATTATATAAATAACACTATTTGGTTCTCCTTCTTAAAGCTTATGGCTTAAAATTAAAAGTTTGTAAGAGCATTTAATCTCTCATTGAAAAGGGTTCCATTCTAGAATTGATACAAATTTTTTAAAAATTTACGCTGTACTTTTTCTAAAACCATTTTATACACATCTCAACATTACAATTAGTAAACACTAGTAACAGGTTTGGTATTACGCTGTATAAATCCTAACGTTTTGAGTGTAAAACCAGCAATATTGTCTACGTGTTAATAAAATTTAACTTGCAGCACTTAGCCTTTTTAGTAAAAGAAGCGACAACACATTTTGTAGCAATAATAAATATAACGTTCTTCTCACGTCAACATTGAATATTATTGAATTGATTCTAAAATCCGTAACAGTCGCGCATGGAGATTTTTAATCGTTTGCAAAAAGTCCTTTATTACAATCAATAACATCAACGATGTGATTAATAAATAGCAAATACAAGAACGGTGAATCTTGTGATACACCTGAGGCAGCTACATATGTACAACTCCGATTGGAAGCCACTGTACAAAATAAATGAGAGCAAGTACGTAGATAGCATGCAAATGATAATAGGGCATCAATCAATTTTTCAACAACTACCAAGCCAAAACGAGATGTTGGGACGATGAAAGTTAAAATAAAAAAATATGGAAAAGAATCACCAAGTGCTTCTATTTTCAATGAACTACTTTCGAAAATTTAATAAAATTTACTGAATTTTTAAAAGTACTGCAGCTGTCCCAATATGTGTAATGTGTGTATCTCTGTAAAATTCCGTTTCTAAATCTTTTTTGATTAACCTTCTAATGTAACAACTCCTTATTTCGATCTTATTAGGTTCAGCTTTTCCTTTCTCTTTGTTTCCAAATGCTTTTAAACTTTTTCTATGGAATTCATTGATTGAAAGAGGATTACTCAATCTTTTTTTTAATTAATTCCTTCTTCTGTTAGAAAAAGTCGTAGTGTGTCACACATTGTAAGTCCAGTACGTCCAATCACACAAAATTAAAATTCGTTTAGTGGCTGTGAGCTTAATTTCGGAAGCTGCGACTCTCTTCTCTCCTGTTATCTGGGAAGCGCGAGAGGAGAATAAATCCGGCCAACGACGATGGGCCGGATTTATTCTCCGGATACGAAGCTAATATTCTGGTAGAACGGAATATTAGCTTCTCTTCTGTCGATTTTTCTCAACTCTTAAAACATCAAATTTAATATAAAATTACCCTACAACAATCCTTGGTATAATTTAAGGGAAATTTGAATGTATTCGGTAAATTAATGATCGTTCGTTAAATAATCTTATCTTCTCTCTTATTTCTCCGTAAAATTTAAACTTAAAAGTACAATTCCTTAAGTAACTGCATTACAAAGTTATCGAAAATGTTCAAAATCAGCGGTCAAATCGATTATAATGAGACCGATCCTTGGTTAATAACAGACAACAAACGCAAAAATCCTCCGCGGAAATGTTTGTTATCTGACCTACTCGTTAATCACCGTATGTGTATTTACCATACACTATACACTAATTTTTCGGGTTAAGAAGTATGTGAGATGAAAGCTTATAAACTGTACTGAAGCTACACAGCTGTACAACACTACACGCAGTTGCCTAAAAGTGATTTCGTGATAACCTTCCAGAGTTTTACCACTTTATTACGCCAACTTTATATATTTATCATCAGAGAAATTACGTAGTCGTAAATTTGGCGAAATTTGTGTTGGAAGTGGGTGATCATCTAAAATGTATAAATTCCGAAGCGCATTAAACAACGTTCTATTAAATCCCTTGCGTTTATATAATTCCGTGAAATTTCAACTTTGCGAAAGCGCAAACTCTACTAAATAAAGCGTGTTACATTCAAAATTTCAACCACTAAAATGAATTGTTCCGTTCCATTTGATAAATAATTTTTATTATGATTGATGTAACGAACGAAATCGGTATAGACGTGATGGATGTATGCGAAAGGGTTTCGAATTGTAAATGTAGCAGTATGTGTACAAATTAAAGCTTAATTATGGCGGAAGCACTCGAATTTGACGACTGTGAAAATTGACTGCGCGTATATTACTACTTGCACGAATATTCAATTACAAACATGTACATATGTACGTAAGCGTTTGCCTGATGTTAAATTTGCATTTACTATACTGCAGGAAATTTCAAAATATGCATTCTTTTCAAATTTATTCACAATACTTGATAAAATTAATTTTAGTATTGTATTTTATTCCAGGTGTTTCGCATACCTTACATTTAGAAGACACTGGATCAGATGTGATCATTGTGGATCAGGTACGTTTTCATATATCACTTTTAATATTAACATTAGAATTGAAAGCGAGACTATTAACAGATAATAAAAAATAAATAAGTTCTGTGTACATGAAAGGAAAATTTTATTTTACCATCAAAGATATTTTTGGCAAATTATCGCCAAAATGTGTTTGAACAAATACATAAATGGCTCACAAAGTAATAGTAGCTTGCTAAGGTATTTGGTGTCCTAAGAGTGAAGTGAACAACAAAACGATTGTAATATTTACTTATTTGTTGAAAATGTTCTGGCACCCACGTAAGCCGATGGTAATCATGGCAAAGTTCAAAAATTATTTCTTTAAGTACATTAACTATTTAATCGCGAGCCGATAATGGACATTTATAACAATTGACAACAACAATTAACAATTAACATAACAATTCATTAACAGTGGACGCACGTTTCAATAACTGAAATTGCGGTAGATTAACACTGACCGTGCTTGATTCAACGAAGCTTAAAAAAGCGGGAATATGTATTTCAGTTCGATATTCATCCCACCAAAGTACAGCAATATTCTTAACATAATTCGTTTCTCTTCACGGGTCTAAAATTTTCTATTAGTACTAAGCGATAGTTCTTAGTTTGGAACTATATTTCTTAGCTTTAATCTCAAAAAATATTCTTAGTCAATTAAAGCACGATATCAAAAACTCTTGTCACAAATGAATCAGCCTGTACACGTCTATTTCTAGCTTATTTCTATGTGAAACTATTAATATACGAACGAAAGGAATCTTATTGTCCAATCTTGTTCGTATAAATTTAGGAAGGGAAATTTTGAGTCCAGTTATTCTAAAAAGTTAGCAATCAAAGATTAAAAGTACTTCATCGGAGTATCTAATCCAAAGCTAACTTGTACGAATAGGTTAGTTTTAGCTTGGATTGTTACTTCAATAGACACACTTGGATGTTTTTATGCTTTGTGTGAAGCAGTGATTTGACTTTTCTCAATACACAGTAAAAAATGTTTGCTTTAAAATGATAAGCAAGTGCACACACATCACAAGTTGTTTGATAATGAAGTTCGATTCATTTTTTCTTCACAGTGGAATATATCGTTGAATCTATATAAATTTTAGGATTTCGCATTAAAGATACCACTTAATTACGCTACTCATTATTACAAAGAACTTTTCATTGAGAGTTACGTAATATAAAAAGGCTTCCTAAGAAAGCTCATTTTAATTCCGTGTAAAGTACATTGTATGGCATTATTTATAGAATGCAACGCTCTTTTCAGAAACACCGGCAAGAATGTATCCGATGAATCAAATTATCCATGATTTGTTCAAATAAATATGAATAAATGTCAGAAATAACACGTTCAATATTGGTCAATAAGTAGTATGTTGTTACTGACGCTTAACATAACGTCGCAAGAAGTACCGGGCTTGTGTTGCAATAAGTGATTTGTGTTGCATGAGCAGAGTTATAAGTGACAATATCTTACTGAAACTACATGTTATCCGACTGCAGAGCATCCAATTGCGAAAAAAAGTCAGTCAGCATTCCAAACAGTTAGTTTAAGAAAATACATTGCTTTTTCAGGCATTTCTCTGAAGCCCAATTATTGAACCTGCGACGAAATAAACGATCGTTTATATTAAGTTTTTAAGCTAAAGCAAATTTACATACACCAAGATCTACTCGAAAAATTCGTTAAAAACTGATGTAGACAAAGTCTGATGTCTGAGATCGGCAAAAAATTGATTTATTTGAACTTTAAAACATTGACGTACAGCTGCAATATTCCCGTCTCTTCCCTTGTCTCACTGGCATGATTACGTTGTTTGTTCTTCGATTTGGATGATTATAATTAGAGAAAATGGGAATTTATGAATGTATAATAGTCACAACTAAGCGACAACTGATAAGCACAGTCGTTCAAACAAGGATCTCAAGATCCATGCTGATGCACGCAAAGGACATTACGGTATCCACAGAAAGTACAAAACAGTGCATTAGCACTTAAAGACTGGTATAAATACTATGACCTACAACTAGATATTAGAAAACAATGAAAGTTGCAATGAAGTTTGCAAATAACACAAAATATCAGCATAAAACGCAATCAAGAGATTCTTAGATGCTCTGACGATGTGGTCTTTCTGGGGTGAATGTTGGATTCTGATCTTTCCTGGAAATCGCATATTGAGTAGATCTCATCAAAACTGTGGAGTGCTTGCTGCACGTTAAGTATCATTTCTCATAGCGTCAGCACTCTGGTCTCAATGCCTGGCTATACAAATGGGGGAATTCGAAAAATGCAGAAGGGATCTTTAACCTACAGAAAACAACCCATATAAAGACCCTCTCAAAAATTCTAATATACTTACCTTATCCGCAAAATATATTCTTGAATTTACGTTGCTTATAAAACCTATGTTGTTATGTACAAAAAATATGAGCCGATACGCTCATATTTTTTGCGCAATAACAGAAAAACAGCAAATAGTATTCTCCTACCGCTTGTTAGATATTTCACTAAAACATAAAAAAGAATCATATTTCAATGCTTGATGATTTACAACTACTTACCTGAAATGCTAAAGTGCTGCCACCACCAAAATTTATATTGAAAAGACATTTCATTCAACAAACACCGTAAAAAATTTGCGACTTTTTGAAAACCACATTTTAGAAAAGATAGTGCAACATTGTATGAAGTAACATGTGCAGCTATAGTTTTGTTATGACTAACATATAGAATTTATATTTTAACGTATTCTACACTATATACATATTATTATGATTGGGGTGAAAGAAATGCCAATTTACAAACACCATCGTTCGTAATGATAATAAACGCTATATTTTTAAAATTAAGAAAATGTACACTTCACTATCAGTGCCCTCTACAAGAACGCAAACCAAGTTAATCATCAAACTAATTTCACATATTCCTTAAGACGTAAGTATATATACTTCTTCTTCTTCCTATCTTTGAGATCAAATGTACAGTTAATTTAGTATATTACACTGACCAACAAGGTTTTTACCCAAGTTAGTAGCTGATGAAATTGAACAGCATACATAAGGTAAAAACCATGAAACAATGAAATAAAAATGTCGAAATGCGACAACATTGGCTTAGCTTTGGTTACACAGAGAATGCGTTTAGAGTATGGCTGGTAATCTGGTCTACTGCAATAATGTTTATAAACTTTCTGAAGCTTTCGGAATACATCATGATCCCAGTTCTTGGAGATTATTCATAGACTCATCAAAGACCAGCCTGAAAGCAGTTTCGTTGCATAATGGAAACCATTATCCTTCTATTCCGATAGGTCATGCTGTTTCTATGAAAGAAACATACGAAAATCTGAAAATTTTATTTGAAAAGATTTGAAAGATTAAGATAAGAGTGGCCAATACGACAACAGTTTATACCAGGAAAAGACAATGTACAACCTCTGGTGGAAAAAGAAAAGTTCATAATACCACCTCTCCACGTAAAACTTGGGCTCATGAAAAGCTTTGTAAAGGCACTGGATCTCGAAGATGAAGTTTTTAAATATCTTCGTGAAAAGTTTTCAAAATTAATACAACAGAAACTGAAAGAAGGTATTTTTGTTGGACCTCAGATACTAGAAATAGTAAATGATGAAATCTTTGAAACCAAATTAACAGCAAAGGAAAAAACAGCTTGGGATGGTAGAAGTTTTCACGAATTTCTTGGGGAACGAAAAAGCTGATAACTATAAAACTTTAGTAATGGATATATTACAATCATTTCACGCTGCTGGCTATAATATGTCCCTTAAAGTGCATATTCTATATTCTCACTTGGATTTTTGTCCGGAAAATATGGGCAACGCTAGCGATGAACATGGTGAGAGCTTCCACCAAGACGGGACCAATGGGAAAACGGTATTAAAATAAATGTTTATATGTTTCCTATTGAAATTATTATAAATCATTTCATGGCAAAATCAAAAGTTGAAATTTGTTGGTCAGTGTTATTAGACGTTGCATCCTTCATGCAGTTAGATATACGTCCCGCTATTTTAATTATTATTGTTTTATTACTAACATTTTACAAAATGATGAAAAGTGATAGGTTTTAAAATGCAAAAAAAATGTTGCTAATATAAGAAATATTTTTTTAATACATTATTAGTCTAATCATATTTTGCACGAGTGCCCGAATAAAAAGAACAAGGTAAAACAGAATTGTGTAGGACATAGTTATAACATAGACATGTTATAACATACGAAAAAGTGTTTTAGCACGTTCTACGTTTCAATGGTAGTGACAACATTTTTTTATAGCATTTCAAAGGTTCCAACAAAAACAGGTCACTTTTCTCTCGAGTATGTAATTCCGTATGCTAATGACCTGATATATCAAAACAAATTTCATATATAAAAGAAAAGTATTCTTTTATTCCCGTGACACACGTATGCAATTAGTTGCTAATCTGAGTTTTAATAGGGCAGTAGCAATTAATACAAGTACAAGAACGAAAAAATGTTAAATATAGGGTTATTTAGGGGTGTAATTCAGGATTTTATGTTATATTCGAATGGATGGCCTAAAGTTTTGTTCTAATTGTGTTGCGAATTGTAGAGCGTGTTAATTTTCACTTTGATAATTTATATCCTTGAAACTGTTAGATTATACGTCTCTAAATGCTTGTGCCTATTATCCAATACAAATTTGGTTTGGGTAGAAGTGTAATTCACAAACGTAATTAACAGTAAAGCGAACTTATTATTTTCAATTGCAGAAAATGTACATAAATGTTTGCTATTTTTTCTTTTATTCAGAAGAAAGAAATAGTAAATAAATTTCGGGTACGCGTTACCTACAAAAACGAATATTCAAAAGTGATTAATTCAATAGTTGCATCAACGTGATGGTGTAAGGCCGTAAATTTTAAGATAAGAGCTACTTTCGTAGTTTGCTTCGTGTCCTGGGATTCAGAGCCTTACGTTGTCTTTTGTCGCACAAAATTTTATTTTTTTTATATAAACAGTTTCGTGACCTTCCAATTCCCGTGGCAAATTTGCGATCTTAATCAGTTTCCGCTTTTTTTTTCATTAAACCAATTATGTGAGCTCTGTTTTCATCGCTAGATTTAGCAGCCTTGTGAATGACCCCCCATTATATTTCGGCTTTTGAGTATTCCGAGTCCATTTCTGGAACCGCGCTCCCAGTCGCTCAGCCCATGCTTCTTTTTGCCGACAGAACCTACATGTTATTTCCTCTGTCAGGCCCAGATTGCTCATGTGCTTCTTAAGCATACAATATCCTATTAGCTGGTTTGTCTCTAGCTTAGAATAATCCTCCACCAGTCTTGAGATTTCTTGTCTTTCCATCGTTTATTGTTTAATGGTTGCTTTTACTAGCGTATATGCCATTTCCACCAGGTTCTTTAAGTAGTTTTTAACAGTTGACGATCCTGCTCGAACTAATTCGTCTGCCTTTGCGTTCTCTTGATAGTCTTTGTATCCTGGTCTCTAGACCAGGGTTACCCTACATCGGTTACCCAGCCTATTGCATGCAGTTCCACTCCACTTCCGAATTCGCCTGTGTGAAATCCAGCGCTTATATCACTATATGACTATTATTATTATTATTATTATTATTAAATGGACATTAATATATCGATTATCGGCTTGCCATCTAATTCTTCAATGCACTCCAGCACTGCTACTACTTCGGCTTGTAATACTGTGATGCTTTGAATTAAGCTTAGTAATTTAGATATTTTAGGTCTACTCCATGTGATTTAATTATAGGAGGTTGGTCATTCATTAGCCCGTAGTTTGTAAGCCTGGCCACCACTTGGATGTATGTATGTATATAGCGACTCTAGGTTTAGGCTGACTTCCAGAGCAACTGTTAGGAATTGGCGGTTCTGTCTTCTCGTATCTGTAGCACCACATGTACTCATTGAATCTGGTACCAATCATTCTTTTCATTTAACCAACATAAGCTTTATCACGGTCACTGTATGAAATCTAATCTTTCCTTTATATCCGATTTACATTTCAAATTGCCAAGATGGTTTTTGTGTGTATTTCGCGAACTGAAACGTGCCTTAATACCTTGACCCCTAAAAACTACTAAGATCTTTCGTTATGTTTTGAAAGGAAAGTTATATAACAACTGGTGTTTGTTTTCTTTCTATGGATGTCCATTTCCGGCTTCTTCATACTTGATAATGGTGATCCACGCATCCTCGAGACAGCTGTTTCGGACTGATGTGGTACAATGTACGGCAATACTTTGGCGTTGCTTGTCGGTTACTTTTGCGTTAAAAAAGTAGTATAGCACGTCTAGAAATACTATTTCTGCTACACACATTGAACCAGTACTAATGCGTTTTATTCTGCAACTGCAAAGTGGCATTAAATCTCCAATTTCCTCCTTGTTAATTTAAATGAATTGGAAAACGCTTCTAGACAAAGCGCCTTAGTTTCATGCAATATATTACAAGAATGTAAACTTTAAAGACATTGATTCTCTTACTTCAATCTACATTGACATTGAGAGGAAACTGTTCTTGCAGAAAAGCAAGAAAACAGTCAATAAATCTAAGAAATATTAGATTTAAAATATCTCTAAAAGACTTACTCTAATTTGCGAAAATAATGCATCAATGTACATGGATTACTTCTGCATCCAGAACTTGCATTTCCATTTAAGTTTCATCGAAGAATGCATGTGTGGATATTACAGTGCACACAGTTTTAGTGCAGTATTAAGAGGCATTAACGTGAACGTTGAACACTTTATTAATTATGTCAACGAGGATATTTTATTAATTATATGAACAAAACCAGTTTTATACAATTGTGATATGTGATCAATTAAATGACATCTATTCGGATTTTCAAATTTCGAAACCAATGCATTCAAGGAAATCACTTTATGCTGGAAATGCAATTGTAGAAACCTGCCCACTGTTGGAGAGTGAGTTTTACTAAAACATTAGAGTAATTTTATTGTGGTAAAATATGCTTTAAAAGTAGCAAAAACCCAAAGAAAATAGTCTAATCCCAACACTTAAATAAAATAATATAATATTCATTCATTTGTTTGGTTTGCAAACCAATAATTAAGCACTTGAGATCTCCAAGCACTCAAGCAGCTTAAAGTCCTCTATAAAACGTATTTATTTAGCCAGGGGACATTTGGAGTATCTTTGTATGTTCCATTAAACCTTCCCGGAAATGTTTCTACCTTATGCAGATTCATAACATACCTTATACAGACAAACTCATTTTCTCTTGTAGTTCATATCTTCTACATCAAAGTTCACTTAGTCAACCTATGTTGATTTTCAGATAGCAGTGTCCAGTTATCAAACCAGTAATATAATATTTTAATATTTAATAAATGTGAATGAATACAACAAATGTTAAGAGTTTCGTTATGCAGCATTATATCGATTCAAGCAATTTTACAAGAGTCAAAAAAATTAAGCGAATTGGTATTCTTTCCTGTATTTCTGTAAATAACGACGTGTACAGAATGAGTATTCACATTTCCGAATAAAATGAACTGCAACACTCGAAATTTATTGACCTAATGGTTATAGTCATCTTTGAAACGGATATTTACGATTTGCAATATCTACGAAACTTTTCTTTTCAATTTTTTTTGGTTACATTTCCCTAAAATATTATTCGATAGCGTTGACCGAACGGTTCTTGGAGACGCTTTTACGCATACAAAGCCATTTCAAGAATCGATAAGTTTGCGATTTATAATCGCCAGACGAGGCATTCATCCACTGAGAAAGAGCAAAAATACGAAAACATATCTGTCAAATATTGATTATATTGAAAATTGTTTGGTGGTGTTAAAATTTGAATAACAAACGAATGAAATAAACGACTATGTAGGGAAATATAATGGTTGTTCAAAATGCACACTTTAGAAACAAATACACCCTTGAGTCAAAAACGGCCAATATTCTTGACGAATTTCATTAAATATAATTGTTATTTCATCAAGTAATTGCTCGTGTGTGTTTATTACGACACTGTAAATCAACTGTTTCAAATGTCTAAAGAAAAAAGTACAAAGGGGTTTAGGTCGGGTGTCCTTGGAAGCCAGGCGATGAAATCTCTACGACCAATCCGTCATTTAGTAAAATTATTAAATGATGTGTCTACAGTAGTGAGCTGGAACGCCATCGTGTTGAAATCACGTTTTTTTGATGAATCATGGACCGCCTGCACAAATATAAAAGCATTAGTGTAAAATGAAGTATAAAAGAATGAAAATCATTATTTGTAATAAATTGTCTGAAATTTATTTCATTCTGTATCGAATTTTCATCATGGATACAATTACTAAGAGTTTCTCAAAAAAATTACATTAAACGCATAGGATAATGAAAATCTTAATAACGTAAGCTAGCAATATCTTGTTGCAACTTTGCTTTGTGGCTATACTTAATAACATTTATCAATTTTTTTTTTCCTCAATAATTTTCCTCTTAACAGAGGTACGTTATAAACAGATAGTTTTTGTGTACTTTAGTTGAATATATTCCGAAAATTTTGCTTTTATCTCGTTTACTTCACAAAGATAATTTTTTAAATTTCTTTCTTTCTTTCTTTCACATTTACCGATCAGTCGTCGACCGATTTCAGTGATGAGTACTTTGCTTCTACTGTATTCATTGGTTTTATCCCAAAGCCACTAATTCCGTCAATACGCTTGAATATAGTCGTTTTTAATGCTAAAATTCCTACGATGAAACAATACGATGAAATAATGGATAATCTTACCCGACCGATACGGACTACCAAATCGGCAATTGTAACAGGACGTCAGTAAATGATAAATTCCTTTGCTTATATTTGATGTCGGTATAAAAATGCTCTATGCCTACCACGACTCCAATCTTTTATAATAACGTACGGCTAATTCGCGCTTCCCATGATTCAAGATTCTCGGTTTCCGAAAATTTACACCCATTTCCTGTAATTTGAACTTTTATTTGTTTGTCTATAATTTATCTCTTTTTGAGAATTCTTTGTTTACAATTTTATTTTTCACTTAATTTCCGTCCCTTTCATCCATTTTATCATCGTGCTGCTAAAATCAGCTTCCAATTACGCACACGGTGTGAGCATATTAACAAATATATATAAGTAACCTCAAGAAGTGGATTATATTGTTGCTTTCTTAATAACACCTCTTCTTGCGCCAAATATAGAATTGCTTATTATAATATAACTTGCTCAAGGACAAAACAAAAACACTAGAATAACTAGTTTTTGAAAATGAAGAGTACTAATTCTAATACAAAAAAGGTATACTCCCTTTCAATTGATAATTCAATTTCAACTCAATTAAGATGTGGCAAATTAATTATGTAAGAGTTACTGGAAATTGCGTACTACTAAAAAACATTTGAATAACTATAGGGTAACCTGAATTAGTCATCAGTCTTTGTGTATCTGTAATAAGTGCTATAAATCGGGAGTATTGCTTATATGTAAATACACTCCGCCCAAAAAGTGTCGCATAATTTAGTTTTGAATCATAAAAGTATGGCATAATCTTTGTTTGTAGCATAAAGTTGTAAATATACTTTAATGCGCTCTAAGATATAATTTCTAGGATTGTTTAAATAAAATACAGGCCAAATAAAAACAAGAACTCATACTTGAAATTTTCATTAAAACAAGAAATTATAATTTTGGAAAGAAAAATGTCATAACAGTAGCTTTTAATACTGAGTATTGCCACCTCTGGCTTTTATGACCGCTCGCATACGGTTTGGCAGAGATTTGATTAACCTCCGTATATAAGCCTGATCCAAATTCTCCCACTCGTCACGGAGAGCATTTTCTAGTCCATGCAGGTCCGCTGGGGCAACATTTTGGGTTCATGTCCGGACTTACCGCAGGCCAATCTAAAACTGGAATACCAACATCGTTAAGGTATTCCTGGACGATTATTGCAACATGCGCTCGTGCATTATCGTGCATTAACATGAATTCGTTTCCTATAATTGGCGCATATGGTACTACATGTTCTTCTAAAATGTCCGTTATATACCTGTGGGCAGTCAGTGTACCTCTGTCTACTGGTACTAACTCCGTACGACCTGTTAAACAGATGCCTCCCCAAACCATCCACCCCCAACCAACCACCAGCGAAATTAGGTCTAGGTCTGATATTACTGAGTGTATATGAGAACGTTTATTTTATTTATTCCCTAATTTTAAAAATATTGCATGTCAAAGTATAAGTTTTATCATCTTACGTCAAATACATATATTCCCTACATTTTGTAGGAATCCATATACAATTGTAACTTATATCACTTATTTTATTTAAATAATACATTTACTTGAATTTTATAAACAAAGGCTTTATAATGTAGGTGGTGTAGGTGACTGTTTTACGCGTCTCAATTTAATTTGGTAAATTGAAACAAATGAATTATTGCTCTAAATATTATTTTAATAGTTTTTATATCAATTGCAACGATTTTAAAATTAAAATATTTCAATATTTTGAACTATAGATCTCACAGGCACGTATTAAAGATAATGTGATCGCGTTAAAATTGACTTTTTTTAAACTTCTTAAATTCACTAGCAACTGTGACCTTGCGCAAACCTTAAAACACGAGAAAAGACTTTATTTTAAATAACCATGGCAATTAGAGTTATTCAGATAAGTAGATATTCCATCGACCGTTACCGTTACTTGATTGCTACCTAATTTCTACCCAGCTTCATTGCTAGTAATGGTTCTTTCTCCAGAATTAACCAGCATTCATAACTTTGAAACCTTAAAAAATAAGCTTAGTAACAATTGTCTGAAAGTGAAACGTAACCATGAATAATTTGTACTCTGAAATAAACTTTGAAAACAGTTGCAACTTCAACACTTAAGTTGTGAGTCAATTACGAAGCAAACAGAACAAGTTGCTGCATACGTTTTTCAAGATTAGAATCTATTTTTTACTGTATTCTATTTAAACAATTGATAGAGGTGTTACTGTCCCAGATGCTGTTTTTCGAATAGGTCATCATTTCTTGTGTATTATGTATTTTGTTGTGTCTAAAACATGATTAAAACATGCCACTAAATAACTTTTCTAATGTAGTCTAATCTAGTATAGTATATTACTGGTAACATAAAAATTCTCAACAACCAGCATATGTTTCCACCTTTTAATGCTATTATTGCTTGTTTCAGAGGTTCGACTGGCCTGTAGCGCGAGCTGTAGAAGAGACAGAAGTAGTAATAATAGAGTTACACGTCCGTAGTAGATTGTTCGCTGACAAATTACTAGGCACATACGGTCTCGTACTACAAAGCGTTATTCGAGATGGAAGATTATCAGTTAGCGATGATCTTGTTGATCCTAACAATAAACCGTTGCCTGTAAGTAATGCCTCTGTGACATACTATTGCTTCAATTCATTTTTGCTCATTTATTTCTTCAAGTATGATAAACAATAACAGGTGACCAACTGCAGAGTAATTTCTATTAATAACCAAATTAATAACGTACTGTGATCGCTTTGTTTTCGTTTTTTTGACTCCACCGGCTAAATACCGACACTCCAAAACTCAGCGTTGTGTGTCATACTAGATAAGCTCAAGGATTATAGCTTAATGCAGTTAATTTTCAGCAACTATCCAACACCTAAAGTTAAATTCTTCTAGCAGGTTGACGTAAATTAGGATATTATCTGTGCTTCACATAGTAAACGGATTAACGAGGTGTGCGAGCTGTTTAAAAAATGTCGTAACCTCGGGAACATTTAATGCACAAATTTTGTGCTTAAAAAATTTTGTACCGTTTCAAATTGATTTATTTATGCATTATATACAAGCGACCAAACAACAAATCAGAACAATATTGTAGTTTTCCTCATTTTACTATATAAAATTATAATGGCATCGACATTTAAGAAGTGCCTGCAAGTGCAAACAATACAGTACAATACTTTGCAACTGTCCGTGAAAATATTAGTAATGCGGTGACTAAAAGTCAATGTGGAATCAGATGTTTGATAATTATAACACGCTCAGTTTGGATGTCGTTAATGCCGTACGTCAATCCGCAAAACCAGTATTGTTCCGCCGTGAAGCACCACAGTATATAGAGAATGTTACTGTTGGGAAAATCTTCAAATCGCTAGCGTATAAGGAATATTTGTAATTACTGCAGAATATCCTAGCGACGTCGTTAACTTATAAGTTGAATAAATAAAATGTTCCGATGTTTGAATTGAATTGAATAAAAATGTTCCGAATATCCATCTTTGGCGCATACCTGGTAACATCACATATTCCTAAGTTAATGCGTCCATATTAATGAAATTTGAAGAACAATATGGAATGACAAACTCGATCTTATATGACACGGACTTCGGTTTCATTATCCACAACCGAAACAGAAACAAGTATTTTGCCTATAAAGTCTAGCAATGACCCGCGTTTGATTAAATTCTATAAGTTCGGGTTGGGTATCCTTCCTTGTTGTCAGGAAAAGTTTTAATTATTAAGATAGCATTGAAAAGTGAAAACTCAAAAGGTTTAGAAAAGCGTATCACACAATCATTAACCAAGAATAATGAATCGTTACCATGACCCTTTAGCTTCTTTTCTGCTTGTACAATATGATGTACTTCTGATTTGCAACACACTTTGTTTATTATGGAGTCCACTTCAGCATGTATTATATACACTACCAAAATATGATAGAAATGGGTTTATTATGTACGATGGTCTGAAGAATTCAGTATCATTAAATGACAGCTGACCTGCACCGACTCCCACTTCTCTGATTTACAAATGAATAAAATTCTTTATGATCTAGTCTCATAAGTAATTCTGTCTATTTACTAAATTAACTATTATAATTATAACAACAATAATAATTATTATAATTAACTAAAATACAGTGCCTTGATGCTGAATTTAATTTTACTGTGAATTAACCAAGAACTAATCCTAAAATAGCTTCCTCGTGGCATTGATGAAATTACTTACGGTAAAACCGATATAAGGGGAGAACACACTATCCACGGACACGTTTCTACTTACCCGGCATCATCCGCGTGATTCCGAGAGTGTTTCTAGTCCACCTTGTATCACTGGTTGCCTTACAGTTCAACATTCAAAGCGATAAGCCAAGCATATTTTGGTTTCCTCTGGTGCGCAGAAACGCACGACTATCCCACATCATCAACGTAGTTCCGATAGTGCTTTTACTTCACCTTGTGCCACAGTTTGCTTCACAGTTAATACTACAATATTCAAAACGGCAAACCAGACATCTCTTAGCGCCCTCTGACCATGCCTACCGTTTAGAAAGCAGCAGCATAAATTGAGTATTGTTTCCTAAATCATCCTCCGAGGAATTCTTGCACTGCTTACCACTTTTACCGTTAATTTCTTCAACACCATGAGGAGACTTTTAACATTATTTGTTCGGTTATTATTTCTATGCATTTGTTGATGTGTCTCGCTGCTACGAATTATTTGAATTCTGATTTTGCTATCTATATCTCCTGCATAGCTTCGTATAACGATGTTTAGCCTTAATATATTGAACAATATTATGTGTAAACCAATGCTATTAATTCTCTTCTTAGGTACGAAAACATGCAACACTTCAAATATTTTTGTATATAAGTGATCGCATATTCCATTTATTTTTAATGAAGAATAACCGAACGCAGTAGGACGGTACGCATCCTCGGTGATGGCCGGGATCAAGAACACGATACAGTTTCCAACTAACACAATCTGAAATAAAAAGTGTAGTGATGCAAATTACGATAATTTTAAAAATTAATCAAATTAAGTAAAATATTGTTTGCACTGTTAGTATTTGAAAAATGACTCTAAGAGCGTTAAAGCCACTGGTTAATTTTATGTCACAATCCATTAAACCAAAGAATGTTTGGTACATTGAACCCGGACAAATGGAGAAATATATATAGCTACAACAGAAGATCTCTCCAAATCTAATAATACTAATAACAACAATAAGAATTTCCTTGGCAGAAGATACATCACTCCTTCCTCTTGAAAACACTCCATCATGCCTGTAGATACTGATATATTGTGGAAAAGTTCACCATCATGTAGCCTCCATGAAGCCATATTTCGGTTCGTAAAGTCTTGTTGGTTGTTTGAAAAAGTCCGTTTATAAAAGTCGGTTCTTTTCATAGACAGTTGACAAACATTGTAGTAATAATGCAAAAATTATACAACCTCGTTATTAGCAATATCTGCTGATGTTGTGATGCAGTGTGTTTTTTATGTCACCACGATGCACGTCATGTCTTTGAAATCCTCAATGTTGTAATCACAATACTGTTTGTTTTTTACTTTTTGTTTATAATAAAGCTGTGTATATTCACGTTGTTGATGCGTTAAATCATTTCCATTGTAGATGGTTATGTACTGGGAAAATTACATCATTTTTTTGCTAGATGCAGGATGCTGGTAGTGTGAAGCCTTGATTTCAAATTTTGTTTTGAATTTTGAAATTTTGAATTTTGAAATTACTTATTTCTATTCCTTCAAAATCATTATTTGTTCTATGCATGAATGTAAGACAAATTTTGTTAAAAAAGAAGGAGAGAATGTAGTGAACAGCATTCAACACGCAAAACAAAATTCATCATAGAAATCTTCAATTATATTTCTTAAATTCATCGAAATTCAATTGCTTTGTGTATCCGAGATCACATTAGGGCTCACATACAGTAATTAAAATTACATTGGTAAGCTTGGTAACCACTGTAATTTATTACATCAAAATTTCGTATGGTCGCAGAGGGCACCATAATCTTCTCAAAATCCTTTGACTAAGAAAAAATTTAAATAAATATGGAACTATATCAACATTCTAAAATAATTAAGAAGATTTGCGAAACAATAACATTTGGATCTTTCAATTGAACTACAAAAATATCATTAGTAGGCTGTAAACTATTTTTATATTGAAAATTATTTTATTTTCATTAAGTCTATTCGAACAGTAACCATATTAAGTTAGGTCCCAATTAATTAAGGTCGCATTTAATATTTCGATTAACGTTTACCTCTAAGAAATTCAGGTTTTTCAACAGGCACTCACTACCGTATAATTTCTTATATACAACCACCACGTGTTACCTACCTACGAGTTTCGAAGACAATAATTACGATGACAAACTCTGGTAGTTAATAAATCATTGTATAGGATGCTCATACATAAAATCGCGCAGGTAACATCTGACTTCAAACATGCGCCACAAACAAAATTACCTCGCAACCTGAAATCTGAAGCGTAGTTGCTTTTATATTAAATATATATGCAGAGTAGGCTCTCTAGTCAGCTACTCTCACAGCGGAAAGAGCATGTAAGTATGGAAAGTAAGTCACATAGCAGCGAATGCAAAAGGCGAAATTTGCTTTATAATATTAAGATTAAAATCGATCTTTGCTCCCGACAACTGGTATTTATTAAATAAATATGGAGCGCAATTACATCAATATAGTACGCTGAAATAACTTAGAGTAAAATGCATTTTTGCGCTTTTGCGTATCTAAATACTTGCACGTTTTTATGGTTATAACGAGCTAAAGAAAATTTCGAAATCTTTCACGAAAGCACTAAAAGGCCGGGAGTCTTTTAGTGTATAAGTTTCATGAGAAAGAGGAACAATCAATTTTTCTCCAACATGGGAATGATGACTCGAAATTACATAGATTTTTTGAGGAAATGTTAGCTCTAGGAGGTTTGGCTGATTCAGGATATTTCGCCGTTTCAAAGCGAATTCGGTCTGCGGTAGTTTTTGGAAGATGCTTCGATGGATGATATAATTTGCTCTACTGAGATAGTTTTTGGCATAATTGAGAAACTTAGGCCTCTTAATAACACGGATTCGTCGTCTTTAGATAGCTGATGCGACGAAGGATTTGCAATAAGCTTGGAAATCAGCTTATTGGGAGGCTTCTTGAGGGTGAGTTTTCGGAAACAAGTTTCGGTGGACAGTTTGAAGGTGTTGTCAGCTTATATAGATTCATTACTTTGTAATTCATCTCATTATTTCAATCGAAAAATTATAGAATCCATAGAGATTCTTAAATATCCTTAAAATGGACATAGGGACATCCGTAAAGACTTATCCTCACACAACCGTGATCATCACGCCCAACCAATCAACAACGACTCGTCCACCGCAGCTGTAAAAGCGTGCTATTCCCCTCGTTCTCCATAGTTGATTTCCGCCTCTGGTATGGTGCTGAGTTACCCTGATCAACTAGTTTCTCCTCAGTTAGTTTGGCCACTGACGTGGTCTACTCTTGAGTTACCGTGTCAACTGTTGCCTACTAATTTCCTCTCAACTGACTCTTACCGTGGGGGCCTACATTCCTACTTTACACATATTAATTGTTTAAAAAGCGTACTTCCCTCTTCCTTTCCTATTTATTGTGGACAGATCTCTTGTGGGCTGTGGTTTCTTCTTAGGCTGATTGAATTGGTTTCTCTTTTACCCAAAACAAAGTTTGTACAAAAAAAAATTGGTATTAGCAGTTGTAATACCTATCAATGCTTAAGAATCATCTTAAGCAATGTCGGTCATCACAATTATGTCATTTTGTTTAATTATGTCTTCACATATTTGAACATAATGACAATATGTCACAAACAATTGAACAACACAAATTTAAAGGCTCTTAAGTTAAAAAGAAAATTAGAATTATTGATAGAATAATTTTGTGTTAATTGTTTAAAGTATTCAGTTTTTCTGAATTTTTATTTTTTTTGCACATCGCTATCTATTACGTTTGAGCAGCAAACTTTACTAATCAATTGTTCAAGAACTCACGAACGTTTTGTTTTAAAATACTCTCGCCTTCATACGTCATATACAAGAACACCTCAAACGAATTTTGGATATATAAAACCTTACAGTTTTATTCCACAGGAAATATCTCTTGCCCTTTACCGCGCTTTACTTTGCATTGAAGACGACTAGGGTTGTCCAGGCCCAAACCACCCTTACTCTGAAGACGACTAGTGACATCCGACATTCCGCCTTTGAATACATTAGATTCACAACACTTTGTTTTCATCAAACGCAAAATTGCAACGGAGAACTGTTTTTCCTTTGAAATAAAAGCAGGAGATATGAGTGCTTGCACCATATAGACCATCGCATAACTTCAAGACATAATATACGTTGGAGAGGAACCTGTGTTTTCACTGTGTAGCGATATCTACAATTTTGTGTAAACATATTCCATGTCGTTCTTACTTCCGTAAACTTGTCGTCTTTTTATCTTCATGGCCAAAGACAAAGCATTTTACAAGGGATCTGAAGTCACTTTCACACATTTGCTCCGTAGACACCGTTCATAAATAGTAGACCACAAAACATATATCTACATATCGGTCATTTTCTCCATATTTGGCCATTTCAAAACGAATCTGCGTTCACATTTCGCATCTTCTCGAATAATTTTTTAACGTGTATACTGTGTACACCACAGTGGTATACACTATATACGTGTATACCACTTATAATCGTTCTTCCCGCAAGTAACCATTCTTCTTATAGTGCAAATTATTCTTCGATATATTCATGTGCCTTATTTCAGATTATTCTCAGCTGCAGAATCTTCCAGAACAACTTCATTCGTTACCTTACGTGTAATTCTATTAATAGTAAAGAAAAATTCATGAAGTCTTGCAAATTTATTGTTGCAAGTAAATTAAATACTTTTAATATTAAAGGTATTTAATCTTCCACTTTAAAAATTGTCCAAAGATCTAGGAATTTTACTTTAATATTTTTATTACCCCTGGAAAGTTCCTTGAAGGGCAAGTAAACTAAAATTTACATTACTTACCGCTGTAGATTTCAAACATTATTGCCAGTAAACTTATTAAGTTGCCATAGTAAAATTACTTCTTAAGGTGTACGGCACTTTCATTGATTTTACCCTTCAGAAAGTAAGTAACACAATTCATACTTGCAGAAAAAACAACACCATATTAGCATTCCGGGGTAGGCCTTATAATAATAAAGTTTTGTAGCACTAATATCAAAAGCAAAAGAATGACAAAATCATAATCGCTTTGAAATACGTAAGTAATCCATACTTAACAAACATCGTGAAACCAGTAAAAACATTATCAAAATTTATGAATATGATGGATTTACTCTAGGCATGTATAAGTTCATGATAAAATTAGGCAAAACGCTTTTCGTGCGCGGAAATGTATATCTACGTACATCTATAATGGCTAAAGAAAAGCCGTCATAAAAATAATCCGATAAATATTAAACGCAAAGTCGGATCAACTAACAGCGGTTAGAATCATAAGAATAAGGTGTATTCAAGACAAAACTCACTTCAATATTTGTTGTAACGCTAGACTAACTTGAAAATTTAGAACAGGAGATAAATTTTTCCTTCTTCATTACTATATTTTGCCATGTATTATGCAAACACATATTTTTGGAAAGCAGACAGTAATGCATCTGTTATATCTACTACTTAGAATAACAATAGTATATTGTTTACTTCGTACGGAAAGCCTAACTTTTCCGGACAACGTGAAAATTGCTCCGTGTGGCTTTATCTCGGCTTACACCTCCACATCTTCCGGAAATGCAGCTTTTCCTTCGAAGTAAATATACTATTTTTCCACTTATTATTAACACATAGACAAAAATTAACCTTTCAGAAAATACCTAGAAACAATAACCAAGAATATATAATGTTAAGATAGCTTAGCTCTCTCATGGTATTGATCTTAACAATCTAAAATCAGATTTATCACGCCTAGAATTTGGAAACCAGTTCTTTGTAAACTTCATGCCTTATTTTTCACATAATAAATGTGCCACAAAATGACAATTACTCAGAAGACTTCTCTCAGTGGTAAACCGCGATCGTTATCTGACCCTAATTTAGTAAATTAACTTGTTTTATATTGCCTATTTATTCGCCCGCTACGCGTTGGGTGTATATACAAATTAGTACTGTTAAATCTCGTAATTTCCCAGCTAAAGTTGTTTGCTGTAATTCCGGCTTGAGCTTCTTTTGCAGAAACATTATTTAATGTCGTTTATTGGTTTTTGTATTAACCACAGTTATTTTAGTACTATTCATCTAGGGCATGAATTTTTATTATTATTCATTGTAATACATCATGATAATTAATTAGGAAATAAAACTAATTAATGTTTATTAAATTAGGAAAGCCTGAATACGCCTGAAAGACTTTTACCATAAAAAGGAAGGAACAATCTCATTCATGTTGGCCCATGCCTTCACTGGGGTTTTGGGACCGGCCACATTCGGTATGGTTACCTGCTGACTTCTTCTTCAATAAACATCCCTTCGAAAGTATCCCCCGCTGGACTATCTTCTTACCGGGCAAATTTCAAATAGCTTGTCTAAGGCGTCGTTTTTTATTTTGAAAAGTTGCATGATTGGTTATCTAATTCCCTGAAGGACTTTACAAAAGAGACGAGAGAAGCGTTGAAACGGCACGAAGGATTGTTCGCTGCTAATAAACCAAGACCGATATACTTACTGAGCAAATTCGTGATCAGATCCAATCATTCGATCTCCCTTTTTTCTGATGGTCAACGGAAACTCTCTGTGGTAAGCTTCTAGAATGTTAAAAAGCTTCAGCGATGAAGTGTTGTATCGCATCCACGGCCGTGGTGACCTGGTGAGTGGAGATACAAATATGGCGTCAGGTGTTCCCGTTAGAGAGATATATCTTCCTTAGAATTATGAACGTCCTATAAAAAAAAGCGGCGCCTTGATTATGTTAAGTAAATTGAACAAATATCACTTTGCAAAATCACCGACCCATCGATTTCTCTCCCCATTTCTATGGTCTGGCAAAAATATTAATGAGCTTAAAAAAAGAGTTTGACTCGCTAGCATTGCTTTCTGGCAAGTTCGAATTTAGGGAGAAAATGGCTGATTTTTCACTGAGGCTTTGAGAAGATGAAAGATGTTGCGGAGTGTCCCTTGTCTTTGTGAGAACATTGGACAGGGTATGATACGATGGCTTGATCCTCGATTCGCTGTGCAATCTACAGGGTTCCTTGTTTGGCTCGGAGCTGCTTTTAATTCGTGCTCCTGATAAAAATCAGCCATAACAATTTGATAATATATGACAACGACTGTCTACGTCATTTATCAAGAAATAAAACATTAATGACCTGATCTGAGTCTGCAAGGTACTACTATTGATCTTGTGGAATGAGCAGCCAACAATAAAGCAACAAAGGCTTTGGATTAATGAAAGCAAATGCACCATTGGATTTACCAAAAAACGAAGCTTTCCTGTTGATCTTCTTGCTGATCTTTATGAATCATGTATGATTGCCGCGAAACATGGTAGATAGATATTTAGGACTACAGCTATTCTACTTTTCTACCCATCTAATTATCTTGAAAACCTCGTGTTACTGTAGCTAAGTATAAGCTTAACATAGACTAATGGCACTGTTGCATCAGCGGAGATTGCTGGACGTCAAGAGGAAGATTTTTTTGTTTACCTGACTATAGTGTACGATACCTACACTGATCATTAGAGAGGGCAAAGGCGGATGAAGTTATTACATTTTTGCAAAGACTAGACAGATTCGTGTTTTGTCGACAGTAGGCAACACAAATTCATTCCCGTGAGGCGAATAAATACAAGCATATTTAGTCGCTGCAGAAAATGAATAATTCCACCTGCCTCTGTCATCTCTACTGATTATAGTAGCACTGTCGTTTCCGCGCAATCAACGCGCTTTCAGTTTTCTGATTGAATGCTATTAATATTCGTGTGGTACCATAGAGTGATACATTTTAATCTAATTCTACCAAAGTGGCGTTGCTGTACACTTAAAACTAGGTAGTCTAAAGTTTCATTACTTGATTCCAGTAAACAGATGTAAACGTTAGTAGTAAGATAAGTAGAAGTGAAGTAAAGTTTATCTCTGGTTAATTAATCTCTCAATGTCTTAGTTAATTTTGTATACTGTACTAACACCGAGCTGTCTGCTCGAAAAATAGTGATTTACGTTGCTAATTAATTTAAAATAGACTTAATTTTCTCCAAAATTTTGTTGAACGATATATTTAACTATATTCATACTTCACTTTCGATATACGATATCTCCAAAAAGGTATTTTTTGAAACTACTGCATTTTTACGGCTATTCCAAACATGAAATCATTTATCATTACTGGCCTACTTCTCACAGTGTGGAAATATAAGATGTATAAATATGGAATTGTAGCATACGACCCCCATGAGCTATTTAAAAACTCCCACAACACCTCTAAACAAATGTTAATAGACACATAAAAAAAACTTGTGTGATTTTAAAGATTTCCACATTTCAACGTCATATAGAAAGTTTCTATCCATGCAAGGTATTGTTTAATACTATGGAATAATCAACGGGGCAGCACACAAAATGTTTAGAAGTAATGGCGGTATTTTTGCACATTTATTAAAAGAACACTATGATGTTAATGTATGAAATATCACTTATTTGTAGAGAGGACAAAGGCGGGTGGAATTATAACTCTTTTGCAGCGACTAGATAGACTCGTGTCTATTCGCCTCATGAGAATGGATTCGTGTTGCCTACTGGTGTGCCCAAGGGTCGACAAAGCACGAGTCTATCTAATCTCCGCAGAAAAGTAATAATTTCATCTGGCTTTGTCTTCTCTATTTATTTGTATACAAACCAATTGTAACTAGAAAAATGATTACTCTAATAATTCCTGTTACTGGCAATTATATAGCCCAACAGAAATTGACAGATTCATTAATTTCAAGCACGTCGACTTTTTTAACGTTCGAATAATGTCTGTTTAGTTTTAATCTGGAGCCTGAGTATTAAACCAGTTGCACGTGCAATATGACGTATGCGCGATTTCACTTCATGTAACAACGGGAATAAGAAACAGGAAGAAGAAGAAAAAAATTATAATTGTACCATATACTATCTCGGTACGCGGGCGACACCAGTGTAATAGTATCTGAAACTAATGTGGAGGAGGTGTCACATGCATTGTTTGATGTTGTTGGGAGAATGGAACGTTGATTCGATGAATGGGGTCTTGTGTTTAACGGTCATAAGACGCGTATAATACAATTTAAACCAACATTGCCTACTTTATCTAATGTTCCTTTTAAAGGTAAATCCCTAATGGAGTGCTCGTCTGTGAGTTTTTTGAGGATGACTGTGGATGCGCATCTTAGATGGCAAGAACACTGCGATGAGCCGGAGCGTAGACTGTCCACGGGTTTATGTGGCATACGACAACTGCAAAAAAATGTCGATTTAGACTCTGTCAGAATGTTTTACTGGGCCTATATAGAATCAAGGATGCGATATAACCTAATCTTCCGGGGCTCTTGAGGGAAGGCTAATGACTTCTTTGTTCTTCAGAAGAGGATTGTGAAGTGTATGGTGGGGGTCTCTCAAGTAACTTCTTGTAGGCCATACTCCCTCTACACTCATTGTATATTCTGGAGATTTTTCTTTGATCGAGATATATATATAATTTAATGGCCACTCGTGGTTCGTGTAATTTGAACGTGCCTCGACAGAGGACAACTTTGTTTGAAGGAAGTCCTCACTATAGAGCCTTACAATATTACAACAGGCTTCCACATGATCTCAAAAGCTGCTTAGCACTTCGCCAGTTTAAAAATAAACTAAGGCTATGTCTACTTGACAAATTATTTTATAGTGTGGCCGAGTTTCTTCGTAGGTAGCACCTATTCCTTTGTTCCTATTTTCTGGTATCCGTTTACTTATTTTTTACTCGTATTTTTACCCATATATAGGTTTATTTATTTAAATTTTTATTTATACAAAAGTTTTAGTTATATAATTTTGTTTATTATTATTTCACTTAGACTTTTACCCTCTGTGTCTTTGTTTTTTTTTAACTAACGAGAAATAAGCATTACATTACGTTACATTACCATATTAATTCATAGTTAAATATTACATCTGTTCATCAGACACTTTCCAGACAAACTTCCAATCATAATCAAGTCGCAGGTTTTATTTTTTGATAGTGATATGACACTATTATAAACGTACAGTTGCTCTGAGTTCTACTCCATGTTCACTACTATTTGCGTATATGTAGAAAATTAACCGGACGGTCCGAGATACATGAAATTTTGCATCCCATGCACTTAACTAGGTTTTATTTGTTAATTTCTCGTGAGAGGTGTAATGTGTTCGTTTTGTGGAATATTCTCTCTTTATAATTTACAAAACTATCGCAGTTACTACTACCTACATGTATTTATCATCGTTACCATATTGTTTTGTCATACTTAATCAAGGAAACTTGAATTCAAAGGGAGGCGCAAAACAAACTTCGCCTAAAGGCATTGTGAGTGCGGTCGTCGCGTCAAAGCATACAGGTTTATATTACATGCATATCTTTTGATGTGTATAACCAAACAATAAACTTATATAAAAGATTCTAAACATATCGCGACAAAAATAATTCAGACCAAACGACAAAGATTATCTAACGAATCATCTTTGAATGGAAGATGTCATCATAGTCATCATCTGTAAGCTGTCAAATCCATTGGACTATAGCTAACGTTCATGCGCTTAAAATACATTTCTTGCGGTGGATTAGTCTAATTTTTTACTAGTCCAGGATTCATTCGTTAATTTTATGTATTCTTCCTATTTCAGCAGTTTGATTTCCAATCGACTATTCCTAAAGTTTGTGTTTTTTGCGTTTCTGCAGATTTTTTCTCATTATGTGTCCCGCCTAGGTTAGTCTTTACATATCTTATTATAGTTGCTACTACCAGTTCTTCTTCTGTTTCTTTATTTTCTTTTCGCTCTTCTTTCTCCATCTCATGTGATATTCGGTCCCAATATTGACCTCATTATTTTTTCTCTACTATTCTTATTGTTTTTTTTCTTTTTATTTACAAGGGTTTTGTTTCTTTTATTTTGCTTCTTCTGTTTATATTTTTTATCTTCCAATTGTTCGGTAACCTTATATTTTTTCTGTTGACATTTGATCTATTGTCACCCCAAACAATTAAATAAATCATTTCAAATATCTATCTCTGCGTTTTTAAATAATTTATTATTTAATTTTGTCTTCGTATCTTCATATATTTTGTTTTGTCTTCATTAATTTCTCCTCCAAATTCTTTTGCCGCAGTTTCCAGTGTATTGATTGCTTTTACTAATCCGACTTTATCATTTGGTATTACCGTAACATTGTCTGCAAAGACTACTACCTCGGTTATGATGTTTAATAGTATAATTTTTGCCTCTAGCTGGAGTAGGGTTTTGTGTACGATATCGCAGTTCAAAGTTTGTCGAAACAAATATTGAAAAGGACGCCAGGAATTCTGTTTATTTTAGAAAAAGAAACCTACCACCTTCGTTGCAACTCCTCTTAACTTGTGGAAATGTATAACACGCTCTTGAGAAAAATACAATTTTATTCCTTTTTCTTCGGCAAGCAATGATAATAATGGTGGCGGTAAATAGCATTACTAATAGTACAACTGGGCGGAGGCACAGATGCATTTACTATTCTAGGATCTTGCTCCTTCCCCCTCGCCTCCTCTCCTACTAGTAATCTAAGGTCCCTTTTGCTGACCAGAAATGCTTTCGCCTGTTTTTGTCGCGGAAGTCATTTGATGATCCTTCCAAGGTTTAATTGCTTATTTTATGTCACTCTGTTGTAAGCCACAGGAGTTAGGACCAATGAAGGACTTTTTGACTATTTCCCCAGCCAGCTTGTCTGCCCCTTCATTGCCTTCGATACCTTGATGGTTTGAGACCTACAGCAGAGCAACATGTTATTATGTTCCAATTTTCTTAAATTATAAATGCATTCGTGAATCAGACCAAATTCATATGAATTGGCTTTGATAGCCTTTACAACTGCCTGACTGCCACTGAGTATAGTTATGGTTGCGCCTCCTATCCCTGTCTCGAGGTTCTTTATTACGCACAAGTAATTTCAAGCAGTAATCTCTGCTTGAAATATGCTCCAATCCCTTCACTCTGCTGAGCGTTAGGCTGCTCCGTACAACCTGCTTCTGCTTGTGAATGTGAAGCGGCGTTAGTCCCAGCCAGACTTTGGTAAGATAAGTTTGTCCCTGAATTTGTCGAAACTGCCGTTGCACAATCTTCTGAATTGTTTTTGGCTGAAGTTTTTGTCGACTCTCGGGGACATCAGTAGGCTATACGAATCCAGCCCTATGAAGCGAATATACACGAGTCTATCTAGTGCAAAAAAGAAATAATTCCGCCTGCCTTTGTCATCTCTAGTGATCATGGGTGTAATCATTGTATGACCATAAGATTATTTGAGGCTTGAGATCCCAATTTTTACCAAGTAGCCTTTCTTCTGTAAGTTAGAGGTGTGAGAGTTGCATGTTTTTTGTCAAACGTGACTCACGAGTATTTAACTTCATTGCTGAAGCTAATCATTTTCCCTTAAATGGAGGGTGTATTCAAGCAGACCTTCCTTTTCCTACTAGTTGTTCCTAGGAGGTTCCTAGGAGACTAACAACTGTAGTCTTTTCTGAGTTTATGCGCAGGCTACGACTTTGATACCATTTATTATAATTACCATTACCATATTATAATTAATTGGATTATAATTACCAGATCGTCAGCGCAGCCTTGCACATTGTATCTGCTGTAGGTCAAATTCTGTTAGAGATCATCTACAACCAGGCACCAGATCATCATTTCCGATCCCAGCGTGGCGTTTATTCATTGAATTTGGCGCATGGCTTTAATCCGTTTTGTAGTCGACAGGTGAAAACCTTTGGAGAAGATCGCGCCCTCAATACTCTAGAAATAAATGTTGTCAAAAGCACACTTTAAGTCTAATAAAGCACAAAGAACTATTTTCTTTGTCACTAACGATGCCTCCGGCACGCTTGTGACGTATTAGAAGATCGTCATTGCTGATTTTAGTTGCCTACTCCGGTAAGCACTTTATTCCATTGCTTTAAGCAGGAAAGAGAAGAGAATAATAGGTCTATACGTTTTAGGCTCTGCGGCTGATCGCTTTCCTCCTTTAGGTATAAATACGGTCTATACGTTTCTGTTTCCTGCCTGACATGTCTTGCGTAAGAACACAAATCAGTTTTCCTAGAAACTTTTATAGCAGAAGTTTGGCGTGCCTCCGCCTCAATTTCAAATCTTATATGCCTATGGTTTGACAACGAGGCCTCTGCGGAGACATCCAGTTTAATATATTTGAACTTAGACGAAAAGTGTCTAGTATAACGATTAACATCTACCTTCTCTTTTTAGTAGCAAAAGTCAGTTCTTTACCTTTATTAATTATGTTTAAATCTGGTAGAAATAAATATTCGTAAACCTCTCGTCTTCATATTTAAGCATGTCTCTTGCAGCGTGGTGCGCATTCGCATCGCAGTCCAAGATGAGACATTTGTTCCTCTGTTTGCAGTATTGTATGAGGTTTCTGACCTCCAATGTAGGTGTATGGCTCTTGAATCAGGACAATTTTGAGATCAGACTGAAGAATCCCTTCATCAGCACGTCAAAGATATATAACCACGTATTTAGTCATTATTGGTGGCGGGACTACCGTTTGAAAAGGGTCAGGACTATCCTTGCTCGCCTTTCGGTGTTTGCCCTTGGATCCTTTGTTCCTTTTGTCCTTTGTCCAGCTTTTCCTTTACGTCTTACGACTTCTTTGAGCCTTTTTTTGTTGTTTGGCGTCCTGAGGCCCCTAAGATTTAGACTACGTTTTCGAGCTTTTAGGCCTCGTTGTCATTTGGCTGATCTTATCCTTATCCGATAGTTATATTCAAATATTTGTTTTTATTTTTGAAATTTTAAATTTGATTTGAATTGAATTTGTTTTTTATTTGACCAATAATAAATCTTATATCTCCTGAATTCTTGGGAAAAACATACTTCGACATTCGTTATGAAAAGTCAAATATTTTTTTTTAAATTTCGTTCCGTGTTTCATAATTTCGATGTTGGAAGATTCAAATAGATTTATTTAGTGATGTTTATAGTTTTATCGTTGAAATAGTTTAATATTAACATCATTTGTTTAAAATTCTATCGAGGAATTTTGAAATGAATCTTCTTGTCGAAACTTGTTTATCCCATTCTTCCACAGTTTATTGTTTGAATTAAATCCTGTTATTTTCAAAATCCACAAAAACTAACTTTCGCCTCCATCAGGAAATGATTATATGTTGAAATTGTTAAGTACACTAGAGCAGAATTTCAAAATTTTGACCTCTAATTAAATTTTCCATTGGTGAATTAAATTTTTCGCACTAAAAGTTTTGTATTTTTATTTTAAACAAACATACTTAGTGCCTATATGTGTAAAACAAAGAAGGAAAATGAATCTAAGGGAAACTGGAGGGAACAGAAAACCAACAGTACTTCGCCTCATAACAGATGTAACTAAATACGACTAAAATGTCAACAAAACACGTTAATATGTTACATACGGAAATCGAGAATGAGTGCATTCCATTCATAGTGAACGAAATGTAAAAGTAAAACAAACATAAATTATATAACCTGCAACTGGTAACAACAAAATAACATAATATCGTTAAGCGAACCACGTGTCAATGCACATTCTTTCGGGTGAATGCGCCCGATAATTGTGTGCGAAGCGGTTTCAAAATATCTGCTTTTCCCGAGCTAAAAAACGCAGAAAATCAATGACACAACATAAGCTGGCCGAGAGAGAATAATCTTTGTGCCTTTGTTACTGTTAACTTTTTCGTTCAAGTTTCGAAAGCGAAATTTCCATATTTTTCCAATTCAAATTACGAAAAGATATACGGTTTTTGTAATTCACTTCTTTTACAAAGCTTGCACTAATCTTCATGAAATGAACTTACACGAAATGTTCTATAACTAATATAGCATAAATATTAGAAAATAGATGGATATGGAAAAAATTCTAAATAGTTAATGAAGTAGTAAATAAATAATAGTTAATGATTAATGAAATCATGCAACTGGTCGAAGTCGCTGAAATTCGTGAAATAAACTGAAATGTCTTGTCTTTAAAACTTGATCCTAATTAACCTAAATGATTCTAAACTTGTTCGCAAACCTAATAGGAGAGATATGTACGCATTTATTTAACTAGAAGTACGATATTATTAAGATATTCTCTATTATTAAAAATACCACGCACAACATACCGTACGCGTTTACTGGTTTATAGATAAAACAACAAATATGCATAAAATGCAAATAGTATGGTTGCGTGTCCTACATTTTCGAGCTGATTTAATCGCACACTTGTGTCTGAAATATTCGTAACAAAATTTTTCTTTATTTCCCCTTCTTAGTACTTACATGATATATTATATTTAGAATAATTTATTCCATATATACGTGCTAAGAAAGCTTAAATGTACCTAATAACAATTTTTGACTAAACGACGTAGGTTTGATTAATAAATTAACCTGTGCTTCATAAAATATAGCCAGATATTTATTTTACTGTTTCACGACAATTCCTGAATGCTATGGGGATATTAACCGATGTCATTAGCAGATAAGGTAGGAAAAACAGAATTACATAGAAAAATCGATATAGCTCTGGACATTAATGCTACATACTAGCTCAAATGTAGGAAATATACCGCTTTGCTGATAAAGTTGAGGGAGTAATTTTATTTAACAATAAACTTCTATTTCTGTACTTGATACGAAGAAAAGCTATTACGTAGATGCGTCAAATATTCCTTGAAAACGTACTTTAAAATTAGATGGTAAAAAATAACAAGAAGTATGTACGCGCAACATTTAAAGTTTAGTTTAAATGTTAATTTAAAGTTAGCAAATATCTCCTTTCCTTTAAAAAAAAGTTCTTCGGGCAAAGATCCTCTTTGCTGCTATTATTGCTATATATTGCTATATATTATTGCTACGCTTTTCGATTCGATAGTCTTGAGACCCCGTTTGTTAGTCCACTTAACTACGTAATTTAGTACTCATCAAGCTCCTGCTTCCTGTGTCGGTGGCATATACTACACGACGACTTGGTTCATCTCAAGGGTTGGGCCGTTCAGAAGGAAAAGCCCCAAACACAAACGGCAATCTGGCGTATCGCAAGAATCAATCGGTCGAACAAACGGCGTTGTAAACGATCTAAACGAGCTTTCACTTAGATACGAACGAATCAGATGTGATATTTCTAATGATGTGCAATAATCTCGATAATTTGAGGCTTAATCTTATAAGAAAGTGCAAAAGCGGCCATTTCACGTTATCATTTCTAAAAATAACCCGTTCAGGATACTCTTCTAGCAATAATTTAGTGGAGTCGTGCAATGCGTGATATGTTGCATCATCTTATCAAAAGAAAACATACACTAAATTCAATAATCCTGTAGCGATCATCATTAACAGTAACGTGATTTTCCTATTGGTTTTCAAAAGAATAAGAGCCAGTTACTTTAAAGGCTTAAATATCGCATACAATAAAGAGTAGTAATTGTCTGTCCAGGACTAAGCTGGTACGCTTCTTCCGGAAATATGATTTTTCAGCCGAAATTAAAATTGACTTCCAACTCCTCCAGCACTCGAGACACGAAGGTACGGCGTACACGTTGATCAGCAGGTTTGAGTAACCTGAATTTTATAGACCTTCCAGTGAAGATCGTAACGCATGTAGACATCTAAGTTCTTCGAAACGCCGTGGGACGCAGAAGACAGAATCTTGTCCTACACCCTGACTTATAGCAGCACTATTGTCCCCTCCACGGTGCCCACATATAGACTCCGCCACTGAACCTCTTTTCTCAAATTTGTTGACTGTAAATTTCTTGTGCGAAAAGTAGGCCAAAACAAACATGCTCTTTGATAACAAATTTTAAAGATTCCTATCCCTTGAAACTTACGTCTCTCGACAATAATTTACCACTCGCTATTGAAAATAGCATTAAGCAAAGTATTTTACTTACGCGGACAATTATTTTTTTTAGAAAACACGCATCTCTTGCCACGTGTAAATATTTTCTGAGATAGATCAAGCACAATAACTAATTATCCTTTTTCTTCAACGTGAACGAACTGGAATTCCGTTCAAATTTGCCAATAACATTTAGATCTTGTATCTTTACACAATACTTGTTCATTATATTGAAAGGTTCTGCTTCTCACAGTTTACACCGTCAATAATTTTAGTTGAGATTATCATCAATCTCATTCAAATAGTAATAATATCTTCAGATGAATGATCATCAAAATGCAAATAAAAGTACTTCAAGTTCTAATCAAGCACATCAAGGCCAGGGTCAACAACGGTATAATCTTAATGCTATTCAAGTTGTTCAAGGTGAGGTCAACAACCTCCAAAGTTCGTAAAGCAATCGTCTTTCTTTATAAATTCTGTCTAGACTCGTTTAGCCAATGACTACTACAAAATAAGCTACCAACACCTCAAGGAACCACATATTTAGTAAAAATTCCCAATTCAAACGCAATAAAATATTAATGTATTGTGTTTAAAAGACAGAATGCGTGTAATCCATTTTAGCGTAAAAGAAATCACCCGCTTCTGCACCTTCTGCATTAATATCAAGTTTTACCAAATAAGAATCAATAAATAGAGCAACAATAATTATATATTGACAACACTAAAGAACCGCACAGAAAAAAGTGCCTGTTATTAAATCAAACCCTCAATATAGAGTATTAGTAGTTTTATTGGTTATATGTGAAACTTGGCTATCGATAGTAATTCTGACGTTATTAAGCGTTTGGAGAGTATGTCATCTACCAAAAACAATAACCGAGCATTGTATTGATCTATAAAGAGTGGTGTTTATAGATACACCACAATGCATTTAGGTCCTCGTTGATAAGGTAATAGCATCAACCACATTACTTATATAGCAAGAATGATAAAGCTGAGTATAAGTTTTTAGTTCAGTTGGGAAGAAGAATGTGCAGATGGAATAGAAAATAGAACCAAGAATTAATCACTGTGGGACCCAACTTTAATAGAATTAACATCGGAAACATTCGGAAGCAACTACTTTTTTTGGTTGTATCTTTGATAACTCCTGGAGTGACGCACCGCTAACGTTGTGTAATTACGCAGACTTATAATCTGCCAATCAGATAACATTCTTTAAATGTATTAAAAAATTTACGTTATCTGTAATCCATGACAAGAAAGGGAAACTAATAAACTTTATAAGTAGCATGGGGAACAATAATTGTAGTAGGTAGAGTAAACTAAAAATATTAGTCTATTAAAGGGAAAGATACAGTAAAAAGTCAATATTCAAAGGTTCCAGCTAATGCCTAAGATCATAGAGTTAGAATCGGAACTCGCATGATATTTCTAAAGAAAGAAAATTTAATTGAAATTAAATTTGTAGTATTTCAGTAATCGCTATGACAAACAAAGGAGTGAATGGTCAGTTAGCAACGTTGAGTTTAGTTAGAATTATTGTTGAGTTATCACGTACTTGGTTATCTAATCAATTTTGATTATTTCCGGTATGCAGAGATTTGAGTACGTATCGCGTGGTCACAGAGAAACCAGAATTAACTTTTGTTTTTCCAATTTAATTTTGAAAAAATAAAAACAGATAGAAACGTCATCGTTCGTTATCAATATTTATTGAAACTGCCCACTGAAAAAAAAAAAAAATCAGTTAATTCAATTTAGAGAACAAGTTGCTCCCGTTATATACGGGATCCCGTTATAAACGATCTACATCACATGAACTAAATATTTTCTGAAGTACAAATCCTTTCCGGTTATGAAAAGATTGTTTCGCAAAATAAAAAGTTCCGCGATTTGATGGTAACACGTCGCATACATAATGTATATGGACAAGTATCTTGCTGGAATTTATAATAAAATATCACATAGCAAATCCACATAGCCCGTGGATAAAAGATGAATCCTTCCTCAATTCTTCACAGAAAAATATAAAGTATTCGAAGATAGAATCTGCATGGCATAAATTTATCAAAAACAACTATTATAGCCAAGAATACAGAACGCATCGCACAAGCTGAATGCAATGGAAATTTAATCCTTGTTGACCTTTCTTCAAGATTTCATATATTTTTCTGCCTTAGTTTTCGAGATAATTAAAAGTTGAAATTTGTGGAAAATACCAACATTTCTTTAACGTTCGATCTTAAACATCTTAAATGTTCAACAGTGATTTAAATTTTATTTGATTGGGCATTTCTTAGCAGTCTCCAACGGTATATCTATATATTGGATCCCAGCGATATTGTTGCCAAGTTTAATTCGTATTGCTCCATTCTTTCTAAATAGAATAGAATAGAATTTTTTCCTGATATCTGATCGAAAAGTTTGGAAGCATTTGGAAGTAGCTTTTTTCCTATTAGATAAAGTACTTTTGTTTTTCTAAATATCAATTGGAAATAATACATTTTACTGGTTCAACCTTAATATCTAGTCGAAATGAATATTATAATACGATTAATAAATTATAATACGGTTCCTTGCTAATCAATTTTTAGACACCGTGTATGATAATAATACTAACAATAATAATCATAAAAAAGCGCCCCTATACACTTCCAAACGGGTATATATTAAAGAACTCCCTCAGCTCCCTTCTGTTCTGCGCAACACTCATGCCTCTTTCGTTGAAGTTCCGAAATCATCAAGGTTACTGTGCAGGCTAACTTAACAACCGAAGATATAAAGTTACGCTGCTACTTTACTTGGATGAGCTGAAGATGTACCGAAAGAATGAACAAGAATTAAGAAAAATTATTGAGTCCGTTCTCGCTTATGTAGGGAGCCATGGCATGGAGAAATATGCCACGTGCCATCTATTGCTCGACAAAGGCATAGATGTCGGGGATAACATGAAATTCGTGGATGAATTTGAGTATTGACTACAAACATGCTGGCGATGCTCGCCCCGTCGCGCATATTTCGAGCAGTAAAATGGAATATTAACAAAATTCTCCAACTTGCTCAAGATACGAGAAAAATACTGACTCGCAACCGAAGCCACCATCCATAGCATCCGCTCACGACCATACGTGAGTAGGGAACCAAGCAGAAAAGGATTAATTTTCTTCGAATACTTGTATGGCAGAGTTACAACATCGACCGCGGTGCAGATATTTCAAACTCAAGATCCATTGCTCGACCTTGTGTGGCACCGCGAGAATGCTAGCCAGGGAACTTGATGATTGACTTTATTGCGACAAGGCGCAAATAATTTGGTACTGTGTTGTCCAAAAGAGTTACGGAATAAGTTCTCGCATCTTTTCGCTGTTGCAGTTCTCATGGATCACACACAAAAGACCAGAGGCCTTAACGTTCTCTTTCCTCCAGTCTCCATCGCTATATTCAGAAACTGAGGGTTACATAGTGGTGGTCTAGAACGAAGTATATCATACAATAGCCTATCAACGCAACGTCCTGGGTTTACATCTAGATGACATCCTCTGCGAAGCATGCAAAACCACAGAAGAAACCATAATGCGTTTACTATCAGCATGCCCAAAATATTCTCCTAACTTGTATATTTCTCATTACGACATGGCTCTAAAATTTTTGTACTTCCGTCTACGCCATCTTTATAGTATTTACAGTCAGTTGCAGCTACCGTGTCGGCTCCCGAACTCGTCAGAAACTGATTTCAGCGAGAACTGCAAGATATTTTTGAACTTCCCCTTCCACATCTCAGCGCGAGTGCCTGCTAATAAGTCGGATATGATAATCCTAGATTACTGAGAAAAGGATATATACGTGGCCGAGGTGTCCTGCCCGTACGACATTAGATGTCTGAAAAAGAGACTGAGAAAGGTATTGAGATTTGATATATCTATTCTTCATTCCTGTTATTGTCGGTTCCCTAGGCGCAGTCAACATAGCGATATTGAAATATCTAAAAAGAATTAAGATATTGCGTGCAATTACTTACCTGCCAGTTCCGAAAGTAAGTCATCCTTAGAGTCCTACGATCCAACAGCTTCTGCGGTTTTCTGGGTGAGGATCCCGTGAAGCGAATGCTGACCTTGTGTCTGCAACAGTTTGTTGGAGTAGGTTCAGGGATGGAGAAAAAATGAATATAAGAAAATAGTAATAATGATATAATGATGATGATGATGATAGTTTATTAGCACGCATTGCTGTATTTAGGCGGGTATGAACATCAACAACATAGAACATTTGGTAGGCAGGACAAATAATAATAGCATCATTAATAGTTATTAATACATAGAACTAGCACATTATTTAAAATAGCCATAAATGCCAATCAATAATAAATCACCTTGTTTGTTGGAGGGCTCTTTATACGACAGAATCAGGTAGAATCTTTCTAGCAAGACATCTCTGTAATTTAAATCTGCGCAGAGGCACAGCTGGGAGTCTTACATGTCTTTTTTCTACTTTCCTAATGTGTTTTCTAAGTTGATAGAAGTGTACCTTCGTTTTACCTAAATTCAAGGTTAACATGTTTTTCGTACGTCATCGTTGAAGCGCCAAGCGCTACTATAACCATGCTGTCATATGTATAAAGCGAAGGAGATTCAGCACCGAGTCTTGAACTTGAACCTTGAATCTTTGATTTCAAGCAACTTGTCAAATGCAATATTCATATCTTCTACATATGTCTCTAATCCACTACTCCCAATAAATACTTCAGTTCTTTTAGATTTTTTCCGAGGTATTTCGTACAGAAAATTCACATCTTTAACATTTTTGTATACTACGGTATACAAAAGTGAAAGACGTTACATCCAGTTGAGTGACGTTTACATGGAGTAGTACAAAATTAGTGCAATGCAAAACTATACACACATAAATCTGTAGCACTAGCACCATCCTAATTCAACATTTTCTCCATTTGCTTTTGAGGTTATATGTGTAAACATGTAAAAACTAGGTTTGTACAATTACAAAAATACGAGATATCTTAAATGCGATAATACGATGGTTTGTGGAAATAAAAATTAAAATTATAAACACGTAAAGTTGATAAGATACAACCGAACTGAATATGCAATATGATAAATAAGAAAGATTCCCCCTTATCAACCAAGAGTTTCAAAGAAAACGTATTGGCTTGGAGCAGGATGCATAGTATTCTCAGAGAGGGCGACAAGAAAAATTTCTGTTGCCATATTTTTTAAATAGACCACTGTGAGTGATTGAAAATCATTTAGTACAACAAATTCATGTTTTAGCTATTCGTAGCAGTAGTTACCAATATTAAAAATTCATATTTGTGAAGGTGGTATTATTATCTTTGAATCAATAAATTGTTTTCTTTTTTACTCTAATCGTTCTTTCCCCTAAGAAAAATTCAAGAAACTCAATTTACCAGTTCAATATATACTCAGGGCTTCGTTGAAAGCATTCCAATTTAATATTGCCTCCAGCAAAAACAAACATAATTCACCCAAGACCAGGATATATATACCACTATAGGTTTCGAAAGCACCAGCACCCCAAATAACTTTCACGTTTTAAAAATCAATTTCAATTTCGCGACTCCTGCTAACCAGCTACGAATTAGTACTTATATAAACCTATATACAGGCCCAACTATACGACAAAAAAGTTCTAGTAGTTGTCAAAATAATTAGCCAGACTTATGAAGAGATTTCTATTATTTAAATAGAATTAAATAAACTCAGATATCATTTTCCAAGACGGAATTCAATATCATTACATGCTCTCTCCTCCCTAAATGGCAAAGGAAAACATGTTTTAATTATTGGGTATGTTAAAGAGCAATATAAATTTTAATGTATAAAACAATGCAATATATTACAAGAAATCGATAATATGTTAACCAATCATATTTTTTCTGAATATTAAATGTAATATTGACATTAATGTTTACATCTAATAGTTAATTGCGATAAGGCCTAAACTGGTATCGCCAATCAATAGTTGGAAAACAGGATCTGCAAACAGATAGGAAATTGCTCTAACCGGGCTAACAGTACAACCCCTTTTACACTTAACTATATCTTAGATTACAATAACGCTACAACAGTAAATCTTTAACAAAATTGTCATAAACGTTTCTTTTTGAAAATATTCCATGTAAAACAACTAATAACACTCTTACTTCCACTTGTTCTTCACTTTACTACTGTAATTTATACGACTACTTACGAGGAAAATTTTGGAGAGATTCGGCTAGTAGTGTAACTGTTGGAAAGGAGCATGTTTGTCTTTTGAATCATGGAAAGAGCAAGAAGAACAAAACCGGTCGAAGACGACTTCTTTTTACGTACGTATGCAGTAGGATAGAGTTTGTAAAGACTATGCGACGACTACTATAATCACCACCACGTTTAATGAATTTAAGCGTGATCCAACATTCGTTTATGCGATGAACTGGTGGTCAGTATAGTATTTAAACCCAATTCAGATATGGAATTTATTATTTAACCCCTGACTGTTCTGACTATCATTAAATGAAGCACAATTCTGGTTTATTACTTCAACTTTTGTCAACAAGTGTATCGTCTCAATATATTAATCGGATAAATTCAGAATCGTTACTTTCGTAACTTTCGTCGCAACTTTCCATTGCAACTGTTAACTTACTGGAAATAGGCACGGACCTTCTAATATTTTCCTGAATCTATCAACTAGAAAATTGTTAAAATAATCTTAAGCAGCTGTGATTACAAAGAAGATAAAGGAAATAAGCAAGGGTGACTGAACACAGTGAGAAAGTATTTTGCAAAATAGACATATTCATTCAGGACTGCTTATAAATGAGGAACAAGTAATGTAAATACATTTTTGTGTAAATGTACAAATTAAGGAATTAATAATTTTGATACTGAATACGAATCTAAAGTGGTCATTTTTTTTAGCTTTCAATGTGGGATTATTGAAATTTTTGTCGGTGCTTTTTCTATGTCTTGTTGGATTAAGTATTTTTAAAGCTTTTCAGTATACCCACCCTTTTTCTTTAACAACCAGTAAAACTATATGTTCATTGTAAATTCTGATTTATATTCTTTTCATGGAATATCGTATATATTTTTCTGTATTTTGTTGAATATTTATTGATACACTCCGCCAAAAAAGTATCGTATAAACTAAAAAAGGGCATTTATAAACCAAGATATTTTTATACGTTCACAAAAAGTTTGCCTCGTATATGTGAACTATAAAAACACTAACAAAATCATGGAACATAGCTTTTTTACTTTTTTTTCCAAATGAACACATTTAGAAAAATGCATATAAGTAAGGTTTGTTCAGTTGTTTATTGAAAATCTTCCTATACGGACAAATTTTAAAGTGCGAAGTCAGAGTTCTGTACCAACGCTTTTAAAACTAAAATGAGCAATTTAACTTCAGAACAAGTGGCTGCTATAGTTGCTTTAATCAAAGATGGACGATCTCAAGCATACGTTGCTAATTTGATGAACATCAAGCAGTCAAGTGTTTCTAGAGCCGTAGCCAGATATAGGGAAACAGGCAATTACAGTAGAACACCTGTACTAGGTCGTCCAAGATGTTCTACTCGCCAAGATGACCGCTATTTACTACTATAAGCATTACGTCGAAGACATGTAACTGCGAGACAATTGCAGAACGACTTGGCTAGAGTCAGAAATACTCGTGTAAGTACTCAAACTATTCGGAATAGGTTACGACAGAGTGGATTAAGAGCTAGAGTAGCTGTAACAGCCCCTCGTCTCACTAGGAACCACCGAGTGGCTCGCTTAAGGTTTGCCAGAGAACATGTAAATTAGAACATTAATGACTGGGCCAAGATACTCTTCACAGATGAGTCAAGATTTGGTCTTTACACCTCAGATAGGCGTATCTCAGTGTACAGACGAGACGGTGAGCGCTATTCGCAGCGTAATATCAGACCTAGACTTAATTTCGCTGGTAGTTGGTTGGGGGTGGATGGTTTTGGGAGGCATCTGCTTAACAGGTCGTACAGAGTTAGTACCAGTAGACAGAGGTACACTGACTGCCCACAGGTATATAACGGACATTTTAGAAGAACATGTTGTACCATATGCGCCAATTATAGGAAACGAATTCATGTTAATGCACGATAATGCACGACCGCATGTTGCTATAATCGTCCAGGAATACCTTAACGATGTTGGTATTCCAGTTTTAGATTGGCCTGCGGTAAGTCCGGACATGAACCCTATCGAGCACGCGTGGGACCTCCTTCACAGACGGATACGAACCCAAAATGTTGCCCCAGCGGACCTGCATGGACTAAAAAATGCTTTCCGTGACGAGTGGGAGAATTTGGATCAGGCTTATATACGGAGGTTAGCCGAATCTCTGCCAAACCGTATGCGAGCGGTCATAAGAGCCAGAGGTGGCAATACTCAGTATTAAAAGCTACTGTTATGACATTTTTCTTTCCAAAATTATAATTTCTTGTTGTAATAAAAATCTCAAGTATGAGTTCTTGTTTTTATTTGGCCTGTATTTTATTTAAACAATCATAGAAATTATATCTTAGAGCGCATTAAAGTATATTTACAACTTTATGCTACAAACAAAGATTATTAAGAAAATACAGGATGTTTGATTCAAAACAATAATATGTAGGAATGTTAGGTAGATTTCAAACTTTTTTCTTAGGAGGATTTCAATTTTAATTGGTCTAATTTTTTTCTTCATTAAACCGAGGAGGATAATCGTTGATATGACGATGATCCTGACTTAGAGAAATGATTTATCTTGCAGCTCCACGATAGCTTGTACCAAGAAATGTTCTCTTCCAGGCTCTTTGTCAAAGGAATTTCAAAAGAGTTGTAATGAAGGGATCTGCAAATTCTCCCGAATCCGACCGCTTCTTATGTATCGGAAAATTCAAGCTGTCATTCATAATTAGAGAGGACAAAGCCGGATGAAATTATTACTTTTTGGCAGAGACTAAACAGACGCGTGTTTTGTCGACTCTCGGGGACACCAGTAGGCAACACGAATCCATTCTCATGAGGCGAATAGACACGAGTCTCTCTAGTCGCTGCAAAAAAGGATGAATTCCACCTGCCTTTGTCCTCTCTATTCATAACGTTTTATTCTGCACTTATTTTAGTCTTTTAATCGTTCCTTTTGAAACTGAGTCCCAGGCGATGGTGGCGCATGTTAACTGTGATTTCAGTGTAGAAGTATCTTCATTTTCAGGTCTAGCTCATTTTCGTTTTACTAGAAGCATAAACATTTATTTGGTATGTGTATGGCTTTTGAAAATGTCATTTATATGCCTGCTTAAGTTAATCGTTCATCTTCGTTTTCCGTTCGTATTCCTTTAGTCCATATTTCTTGCATTTAATCTTTTCCACCACACGTACAAAGAATATGTTTATTTAAATTTAAAAATAATGTTTAGAATTAAATATCACCTTTTAACGCTAGAAAGAAGTACATATTTTACTGTTACGAATACAGGCAAAAGATCCAGTTTTATAATACATCATTACAGTCTGTAAAATAATGAAACGATAACAGATGCGCAAAGGGACGCCGAAGCAGTCGAAACTCTTTAGATTGCGTTTGAAAGAAAAAAGAGTTTAAATTTAGCAATCAAGTTCGGTAATTTAAAAGAAGGCGGAACTTCCTATGTAAAGCGCTAAAATATTAATGTCACGTAATAAATATGCAGTAAAATAATGTAGTTATATAGAATGCAAGACGTGCCTCTGAATAATCCTTATCGGAAATTCCTTTTTCTCCACGAGAAATTATCTTTCACCCACGCTCTAAGCCCATACGCTGTATATTTCAATGTATACTTCCAAATATGATTAACCAGGAGCAGATCAATAATACGATCAGTCGAACACGACGGCATAACAAATATGTATATCCTACCCTGAAGTATAAGTAATTTTAACACAACAAACACGTTCATTCGATTAATCACAATTTACATTACAGTCCTTCTTTAGAAAGTTTCAATGAAAATTTTATTTGCGAATAACATCGTAATAAATTATTCTAAGTTTCCAAGTTACTAATTGCTTAATACGACAATATTGCGAATATTTTGATGCGAATAGCAGAAGTTGGTGACGTAAACGTGAAATCAAAGAACGCTTCGATTTCCTCCTATATTTTCTTTTTCAACTACAACGTATATATGTGGTAATCGGAGCTTTAGTAATTAGTCATATGTTTATACTAAAAATAATATTTTCAGAAAGTCAAAGAATATGTGTATCCATTTTTCATTCTAAAAATGCAAAGAATATATAACCACGCATATTTATATATATTTATATAAAATTGTATTTGTTTAATTTAATTTAATAAATTTGATAAATTTAATATTAATAAATTTTTTGGGTAAAAATTGTTTGCGAAAGTATGTAGAGACGTAACAAATACTATCAAGCGTACATTGTTGAACGTGAAAGTGAACGTGTTATACTTAGAGATGCGCATTTCATTGTTAAGCCTTGGGATGGTAAAGCCAGTCCGAAGGAAAGGTTCAATCCATACTGCCGCGCAAATGGATGTTTCATAAATATGAAATGAATGCATGCCTCACAAAATTAGCAGAGGTTAGACAGTCTCGTGTTTTGCCGCCTTGCTAAGAAATCAATAGGCACAATGAACCGATTTTCATAAAACGAATAAACACGAATCTGTCTAGTCTGTGCTATTTTCGTGAAGTTCTACTCGTTTCTGCATTCCTACTCCTAACTTATATAAAGTTGCTTTCACGCGGGATAGCGCTGCTAAATTTATGTAAGAGTTTGACAACTGAGGCCAATGATTTGCTTCACAATTGCCCTTGCACTGCGCACAATTGCATGGAAATATTACGCGATATGTTTATTGGCAGTTGCTGCAACAAATTTAAAAACAAAAGTAGAAAATAATCTGAAAGTTTTTGTATTGGCATCATTTGCACAAATAATGAGAACCGACGGCGTTAAGATTTTACAAGCATGCAAAATTTTACATACAAATTCAAAACCATCCCGTGGCAAGAGAAGTTTAATAAACTCAAACGTTTTCGATATTATATTATGTTCCGTTTCGATAACAAATGTCTCTCTCCGATTGGGTGTGGGAAGAAATTTTTTCTCGCCGCGGAAAAGATACCCACTTCGGTATTAATCTTTCTTCGTCACGTCTTAACACTTTTCCTTCACAGTAAAGAAGTACCGCATTATGATGAAAGATTTTTCCGTTTTGGAGTTAGAAGGTTTTCCCCAACGGTCAGAAGTTTCTACATTTTAGTGTTAATTTTCTTTCTGCAATAAAAAAAAAATCCTCTCACCCATGCGACGAGAAATGTCTCCATTTCGTTCTCTTACATACTACAATTGACTCGAAGTTAAAATGTTTACCTGTATTAAAATATATCTACTTAAAAATTCACTTCATCTTTCATCGGTGTATAAAATTATTGTTCTGATGCACGCTCTAATGATGATTGATATTCTCACTAAAATTGTAAAATACATTTTAGGTTGCAAACTGCGTCCCACAACCCCCAACAACTGTCCCACAATCTTCTTTTTTAATTAATACTTTCCAACGCATACGTTGGTCCAACTAATAGCGTTATAATTAGAGATTGCAAAAGCAGGTGGAATTATTCTTTTTTTGCAGTGACTAGATGGACACGTATCTGTTCGCCTCATGAGAATGGATTCGTGTTGGCTACTGATGTCTTCGAGAGTCGACAAAACACGAGTCTGTCTAGTCTCTGCAAAAAAGCAATAACTTCATCCGCCTTTGTTCTCTTCAATTATATGGGCCCGTTTTATAGAATCCCATTCTATGAGCTGATATACAACCACTATTTCTAGTTAGTATGATGGGGTATGTCACAATTTCTAGTAAGTAAAGGATAATCTCTTCACTTCTGTTAAGTGTGAATTATTTATTTTTTTATTTATTTTATCTTTATTATTAAATTTACAGCTAAATTTAATTATTTAAATAATTAAATTTTGCTGTGGCATTTCACCCTATTAGCTTCTAGATACACAACAATAGATTATATTGCATCTTAATAATATATTTTTAACATATATTTTACCAATTTTTAATATCGAAACCATTTTTATCTATAAATGTCTCCAAAATTCGCTAGCATCTAAAGTAGAAGCAAAGCAAAATCTTGACCCTGATAACACTGGCCAACAAATTTCAACTTTTGATTTTGCCATAAAATAATTAAACTAATTTCAATAGAAAACATATAAACATTTATTTTAATAAAAGGTAGAACGTCAAGTTAGCTTTATTTTTTTTATATTTCAAAGAAAAGGTCTTTTAGATTAGATCATATAGATCCTCTCCGTCTCTTATAAACAATAACTACGGCATCTCTTCTTAATATCCAACACTAATCTGCTAACATAACAGGATTTCATTTCCCCTGATACAATTTTCCCATTCCCATGATGTCTTGGTGGAAGCGCTCACCGTGTTCATCGCTAACGTCGCCCATATTTTCCGGACAAAAATCCAAGTGAGGATGTAGAATGTGCACTTTAAGGGACATATTACAGCCAGCAGCGTGAAATGCTTATGACATATCCATTATTAAAGTTTTATAGTTGTTATCTTTTTTGTTTCCCAAGAAATTCGTGAAAACTTGTACCATGGAAAGCCAAGCTGTTTTTTCCTTCGCTGTTAATTTGGTTTCAAAGATTTCATCATTTACTATTTCTCGTATCCGAGGTCCAACAAAAATACCTTCTTTCAGTTTCCATTGTGTTAATTTTGGAAACTTTCTTCACCTGCGAGATCCATTGCCTTTACAAAGTTTTTCATGAGTCCAAGTTTCACGTGGAGAGGTGGTATTATGATTTTTTCTTTTTCTGCTAGAGGCTGATGTTGTACATTGTCTTTTCCTGATATAAACTGTTGCTGTAGTAGCCACTCTCGCTTATGGTAATGTTTTTCTCTGTAACGAATGTCCCAAAGACATAAAAAGCAGCAGTATTTGGTGTAACCAGATTGCGTACCCAAAATAATTTCAATTACTTTGAAATCTGCACAAATATTCCAGGATTAGTCTTTGTACTTTATCTTTTCTAATAAAATTTTCAGATTTTCGTGAAAGATTTTCTTTCATAAAAGCAGCATGATCTATCGGCATAGAAGGATAATGGTTTCCATTATGCAACAAAACTGCTTTTAGGCTGGTCTTTGATGATTATATGAATAATCTCCAAGAGATCATGATGTATTCTAGAAGCTTCAGAAAGTTTATAAACATTATTGCAGTAGACCGGATTACCGGCCATACTGTAAAGGCGTTTTCTCTGTAACCAGAGCTAAGCCAATGTTGCCGCTTTTCGAATCATTTTTGTTTTATATATGCTGTTCAATTTCATCAGTTACTAACTTAGGGTAAAAACCTTGTTGGTCAGTGTAATTAAATAACGTTAAAATGAGTGTCTTTCTATTAATATTCATTTCTCACGGGACTATACCACGGTCGTTGGTGAATAAGAATACTAACGTACTTGGTGGAAAGCCGTCATTATCTTGGAGAATTGGTAGTAATAACCGTTAGTCATCTGGAGCGAATTTAGAGAAAAACTATCTTAAGTTAGTAGGTACTTGACCCCATGAATATTAGCGTTAGAAGTAAATGCTTTTCGGAAAATTTAAAACTAATAAAATTGCATCCTTTCAAATATTTAAAAAGCTATCTTTTGTAAGCCATTCTAATCCCCAAAATACTGCTGCGTACGGCTTTACAACGCTTGCGTATTTACTTCGGCATATATACGAAACGTTCAACTCCAGTAATAAAGCATTTATATTAAACTATGAACTGAAAATAATTTATTCTTTTGCTCCACTTCTTGCACTATACTCGTCCCTTTTTAAATTCCAATTTAATGGGCAGTAATTACGCTCTAATTTCTCATTGTTACAGGTTAGAGTTGAGTTTGATATAATATATTCGCTGCCGGACGCATCTACTGCTTCTTTTGCTGATAGCCAAGCGTACAATATTCTCGAAGATGATCAGCAGATGTTAATCGACATCGAGCAAAACATCGCAAACCTAGAACGGAGTCTGGCGGCGGAGCCTCGAGACGATTCACAAAATGCGGAACGCGGAACTCGAACGGTGAAACGCGGAAGCTCATTGAACGTTCCAGACAAATCGCCCGTAATGGAGCGCTACGAACGAAAACGAAGTTCGGCGCTTAGAAGCGTCAGAAACCTTATGCGCCTGGGTAAACAGAGACCGCCTAAGGAATCGGACAACGAAGGAGATACCGCGTCTCTGATCCACGATTCAGCTGCTAATTCCGCTCAACATTCAGAATCCGAATCGGCTACGATGTCAAGGGCGGGCAGCCAAACTTCAATCAGTTCGGGTAACGATGTTCAAGCAATATCTGGAATGACGGAGAAGGGTAGAAAAATAAGGTAAATTTTTCAGATTCGATAGACATATTCTTTTTATAGTTAATTAATTTGTTACGTACGAATAAGTTTATAAGCACCTTCTTGAAATAGTAAACAATATATCTTTATTTTTGTATTGATATGTAACATACCTCTAAACAAAAAGAAAAACGTCAAACAAATTATTATACGCTTATGATGTTTGTACGTGCAAGCATCGGGAGTGCTCGCCCGAAAATCTTAAATGAATTGGCCATCCGCGGAAAAGATTAACGAAATATACATTGCAAATTCATTTTCTGCGTGTGTATTGTCTTCAAGGATAGAACTATAGGATAGATACTATCAATATTAAAATAAAATAAAGTTTTTTCAAAAGTAATAGGGTGTAGTACGTAACCTACTAAACCTAAATAAAGCATTAAAAATCGTCAACCAACTTCGCAAATTAGAAAGACAAGATTTGGAAAGGCCTAAATGTTGCTATTTTCTTTATTAAAAAGATCAATATTTTACAATTACAATTCGGACATAAACTAAAAGTACAAAATTTAATTTACATCTATGAAATTTTCTAATTATTTGTTACTTTGTAAAAATCATACCAAAAACAAAACACTTTAAATTGGGAAAATTGTACTTCTGCAACAACAGAAATTACTGAAGCGACTGACATTAAGATTTATAAATATTAAGTAAAATATATCATTAGACAAATGTATGTGGTTCCACATTATTAAGGGAATGATATGCCTGATATACGGGGATTTCAAAAAAAAAAACAATAAATATTTCAAGTTAATGGAGTAAATCTGCAACAAGTTAACAAGTTAAATTTTCAATATCCTTTCTACAATTGATGACGAACCAGGACGCTTATATAACACTTCTAAGAAGCAAATCCAAGCATTAAAACTCTATGTTCGGATTGTCCAAATTATTTATTCATTAACGAGAGTTTATTATTTTAATCCCCGTTTACGCATATAGAATTATAACGTAGCAATTAAGTTAAATTTAGAAGATAGATAACATCTATTATTTTATTCGATTTTTATTAAACTTTTATTTGTTCTATTATATATAAAAAAAAGATTTCTTGTAATATCTTTTTAATATTCGGAATTTCTCTGTCATTTAGAATTCAGGTTTTACCCAAAATGTAATTGTACCTTTAAGCAAATTGCATTTTGGTTCACTTCATTGATCACCCCGGAATTGTGGGCGGAAACAGGCGCATTTAAATTCAAATTCTCAAAGAAAATTGAAAAAAGATCAGTTTCAATAGAGTTGATTTTCAGTAGAGTTGAGGTACGGAGTTTTTCTTTTCTACCCACTGTAACAACGATTAAAAAGAAGTATACAAACTCCAGCTACACATTCGAACACTCCATATTATAAATATTTCACAACCTAGTCACCGCAAGAAAAAAAGTGCTCGATGAAATGCTGAAAAAAAATAATTGTAGAACTTCCCTTGTTAGTAAGTCGCTACATTCCTCTCCCAACAGTAATACTATCGATGACATTACCTCACCAGATCTTAGTGAAAAACGTCAATTTTGATAATATTAGTCTTCTACCAGATCAGTTGCCAGGATTGTTCGAGTTGTTGCACTGGTCAAACGACTCAAAAATTGCAAAATTACATTTCAGGTCACGAAAGCGATATCTGTAATAACCTACGTAAGTCCTTATTCTTTGTAATACGATCACTTCTTTGATTTTTTTTTTTATTGAACTTTTGATGAACTTTTGATGAAGTTATATTTTTTGACATTGAACTTTTCTAATAGTTGGAATTAAATGCTTAATAAAAATCAGGAGCTTGCAGTGGATAGATACTAAATAATGTAAGACTTACAGAAAACAAATATCATATTTAAGATACACTGACTTTTTTGTAACGGACCACACTAACGAATGCCTTAAAAATCACATGAACAAACACGGAAAACGCAGAATAAACACAGTACAGAAGTCAAATACTAACTAAGAAATACCAACGAAGAATCACTAAGAGCTCTGTATATTTTTCTAATTTCGGACCCGCTTTCTTTTTTATGTTGGAAGGTTCGTCTTTTGGGCGATTCTACTACGATATACAAATTGCGTTTTACGCTTATTTAGTAAAAACTGTGACAATACGAACATCATTCAGAAAACGAGCTACGTTAATATTCTTGTATACCAGCCTCCGGTTGGTCAGAAACTTCTCAAGGCTGAACCAAGTCGATTTTTAATCTAAACTTCAGAAAATCATCAAAAACAAAGATTATTCGAAGTAATGGTCGATTGAATTAGAGTTGTTGTTAATTACTAGATTGTATTATTAATTCCCATATTTCCCATAATATGTAACGTTATTTATTTCGAATGAATAACTTCGGAGCAAATAGCCATTGTACATACCCAGTCGAATCATCAGGATTGACCTGGTATATAAGACAGATTAGTAATTGTAAATAACGGTACTTTTTTAAATCATCTGCTATCTGCGTAGCCTTAATACTTAAAAAGAAAAACTCCAAAAGATAAAGTCTTGCGATGTTAAATCTCACGATCTTGGAAAACAGCCAAAGTTACTGTTGCGTGAAATTACACAGTCAGGAAATTTTTGGAACTTTGGAATTTTTGGAAACCAAGAAAAAAGGTTCAAGATCCATTTCTCTAAGAAGAGGATATAAAAAAAAATAGTCAACATCTGGTAATATAGTTTACCATTAACAGTTTCAAGTAAGGCCCAAGCACTACTTGGGACGAAAATCAAACGGTTACACAGCGAGGATACAGTGGTTTTTCTGTAATGTCTCGAAGATTTTTGTATCCCCAAAAGCTACAGTCTTATTTACTAATGTAACTACCGATGTGAAAATGGATTTCATCGGTGAATATAGTTCTTTTATAAAATTTGTTATTAACTACAATCTACTTAAGATATAATCGTCCAACATGGTCCATAGATTTCAATTCTTGGGTCAATCTTTTGTCATGGTTCGTTGCAAAGATGATTTTAAGATGCGTAATTGCTGTGATTTGCAAAGAAATAAGATCATTGGTTCAGCGTAACGATATTTTCCACTGAACGAACATCACGTTCTCGTAAGTCTTCTGATATCGAAAACAGAACCAGGCCACTCAAATTTTATCATTAGATCTCTAATTTCTGTATCGCTAAAGATATGATTTCGAACGAAATTAGCGAATAATACTCGCAATAGAAAGCTACTTTCACAATAAGTTTGTGCAATTTTTACGCCTTCTTCGAGAGTGAAGCTCTATATCATGAAGTCTATAGCTTTCTAGATGGTGTATGTTAAGCCTTCTAAGTGATCGCTTTCGAAAACAATGTAAAATTAAAATCCTCAAGTTCATGCTAGAACCATCCTTTATTATCATCAGTATTTACTAATCGACGAATGTATAGTTCAGTTCAAATTATTAGAAAACAACTTATAACATCTTGTACATATTTGTAAGATCTTCCATGGCGATTATAGTCGAAATTGCACAGTTTGCCCATTTTCAAACGCTTGTGTTTATTATAAGGATGTATAAAGTATCGCAATTAATCTATAGAGTCATATTGTATGCAGAAAAGTCTTAAAGAACTTGGGCTCGTAAAAGAACGGTTTCGCAGTGATGGAGAATTATTCAATTTTTCAACATTTGTACTTGTTTTCACTTACCTCCTCTTTCATTCGCAAAAACTACACTAGTTAATACTCAGTTTTACAATTTTTCGCTGTGCCCGCTTAGTTTACCATTCACTTAGAGGATTTACAGTCATGCTAATGCCCATACCAGAAAACGGCTTTATGCTGATGCTTATGCCAAATAGTAGATACCCTCGGTTCGAGCTTTTGTGAGACTGCGCCAAAGATTACTTGATACGGGTTCATTTAGAAACCGATCCTATGATTCCGGAACATCAACCGTGGTAGGAATTAGCACCCCTTTTGTTTAAAGAATCCTCTACGAGTATAACTTTGTCCCTATTATATACAACGAGCGAAGTCCCTAAATCCATCTCAACATCAATCACGTTTGGTCTTTTTGGCGCTGTTTACCTAATCTTTCTACAAAACATAATGGATGATCATTTAAATTACGTTATTTTGAAACCAAAGCAACCACAGTGCTTCGGCGCACTTTTTAGTTGCCGTAAAAGAGCATTTATACAGCACTTTTGGACACAGATGATGAAAGGGGAAGGCTTGCATCATTTCCTGCAAGATCGCCTGATTTAGACCCCATTAATTTCCTTCTTTGGGGGTATTTGAAAACTTTAGCAACGCATGTAAATGATCCGGAGAAGCTGCTACGATGAGTAGATGAATAGTGGTAATAGTCAAATCAACTCAGGGATATTCAGAAGAATTTGAAAGTACTTACAACAGAAATGTGCTGCTACGAAATGAATGAGATTTTACCTTTGCTCATAAATTACATTCTTAGTTTGTATATAAACATTGGGCCATGCAACCCCTCCACCCTTTTACGTGTGCAAGGCACTTTTTAACACCTTCTATACGTTTCAGTATTAAATCATTTTTTTTTAACGACAAACTCGACATTTCTTGGCGCCTTCTAGTGTCAAAGAAACGCATGCCTACCGTCCAAGAAGCAGCGACATAAGCCGGGTACTGTTTCCCAAACCATCTCTCGAGCAGTTCTCTGGCTGCTTAACAATGAGATGGCAGCACTGATAGCGCTTTGGAAAACCGCACATGTGAATATTCCGACAGGCTTACCATGATGTATATAAATAGGACACACCAGAAAATGCCTATAAACAAAAATATATAATGCTAAGATAGCTTAGCTTTCTCATGGTATTGATGGAATAATTCACGGCGAGGAATACCTTGGGAAACAGTACCCGGTTTATGTCGCTGCTTCTGGGACGGCAGAGAGGCGTGTCTGTAGCCCTAGAGGACGCCAAGAAGTGTCGAGTTTGTCGTTTTGGAAGTTGTGGCATTAACTGTGAGGCAACAGCGACAGAAGGTAGAGATGAAAGTATGCCCGAAGCGGCGCTGATGACACCGGGTAGGTAGAAACATGTCCGCGTGTTCTTTTCTTTTGTTGTGTTCGCCGTGAATTATTCCGTCAATACCATGACAGAGCTAAGCTATCTTAGCATTATATATTTTTAGCCACAATATTGTGTATAATTTGAGGTAAAGTAATACGAAAACGACAGAAATAAGCAACTCACTTTACAAAACAGTGAAAGAACATTTCCATAATAGTAATTTATAAATAATAAACCAAAAAGGCTTCGTCAAAAATACGCGTAACACATATAATTTCAAGTAAAAAATAGTATATTAAAGGAGGAATTCCACAAGACGTCGTATGGAACTCGTTCTTTAATATGATATTCTTTAGAAAGCAATAGTGAACCTTTACAGAGTTGTAAACTGACCACAAAAAAGTTATTACCACACGATATCTCATAATAAATCTCCTTTATTCCTTCAACAATATTTCCCGTAATATTATCGTAAATTGTTTTGTCAACATGTAATATTTCGTTTAGATGCAAATTGTGTTTTCATTAACTTGCTACTGCTAATTATTACTTCTTCTTCCGCTTCTTCTTTCACGAAACGCTGGTATCACATGATTGAAGGACATTAATTATTTCATATTTCCAATTTTCTCGATAATTTTACAATAAATCTTAATTCCATTCAGAAAAACCTTAACGTTTAAATATTCGTCGTGGCCGTGTAGTAACAGTGGCGTATTATTCATGGGTGAAAATCCAAATGCTGGTAAACCTGCTCTCCTTATGTATTTAGCATCTGAACTACCAGGACAAATAATTTTCCTTAGTGTTATATTGAGTTCATCTGCGGCCTCTTTCAAAGCAACCCAGTACGAATTAGTGAGGTCTAAATTAGTGATTGGAACGGGGGGTTGCTTTAATTCATATTCGATCCATACCCCACCCCCTGCTTCTTTGCACCATCTCTCTAAAGTATCCGTCCATACTTTGTGGTCGACTGTAACTGGTATGCGACAATCAAATGTAGCTACGAACTCGGACGGAAGAACATTTGGTTGGTTACCACCTTTTACCTTAGTCAAATTGATGCTTGTTACGTCCGATATCATCAGATGAGGATTTGTGCTAAGCTTATTTCTTTCCTCTTCTCGAAAGCTCAGTAGCTTATTAATCACATACTGGAGCTTCTCAGCAGCAGTGTTATTCACTAAAGTCGAAGCATGACCAGTTACACCGGGAGAATGTACATGGAACGTCCAAATACTTCGTTCTCCAAAAAATAATATGTATTCATCTGATGGGCTTGCCATGCCTTCATCAAATGAAACTCCAACGTTAAGTTGTTTAAAAAAGTCACTTTCTACGAATTTATTCATTCCATCTTCGCCTCCAATTTCTTCATCCGGGACAAACGTTACGTGTACCGTCCTTCTCAATTTCACCCCACTTCGTTTTAACCTTTTTATTGCTTCAAGGTACTGAATTGAAACGTTTTTCATGTCTTGACTGCCACGGGCGTATATGTTACCTGCCTCATCTATACTGGCGTCGAAGGGCTTGTAAGTCCACTCATCTTCATTTACAGGAACTACGTCCATGTGACTGTTCAACATAATAGCGGGTAATTCGTTCTGAGTTCCTAGCCAAGTCAGTATCACTACTGGTTTATCCGCTATTGCATTATAAGTTTGACACACCAAACCAATATCTTGAGCTTGTTTCTGTAAAAACTCTACACATTTGTTGTAATTTACGTTAGGATGCACAGAAGGTATTTTTAGATATTCTCTAAAATTACTGATTGCTTCTTGATCAAGGTCTTCGATTTTATTACTTTGAGAATACATTTCTAAGGGAACACAAATAACTCGCCCTCACGCTACACAATGCTGTACACTGATATAGATACTAGACCTAGCGATTTATTGTAAACGTATATGCCTTCATAATGTTGACTAAATTTATAAATAGGTAAGAAGCATATTTACAGTAGATATGACGTGTTTATTATAGTGTATTCAAATTTAATCCGATATAACTATGCATTACATTGTTCATTTATATTACCGTAAAACAAATATAGAATAATAATGATTGTTGCACGTACTTGCAAGAGCAATTGTAATAATAATTTTCTCATAGCTCTAATTTAATAATTTACCACTAATGAACCCCTAATAGGTATAATCATTTTCATAAAAATATAATTCTGAACTTACCTTTGTCCTTATTATAGTTCCACCTGCGTGGTAAATATTCAAAATATCGATTAATCGTGAATGCAGTCACATTAAATTAAATATCCCTCTTAACTGTCAACTACGGTCGCCTTTCTTTCAGAACAGAAATGAAAACATTACAGCTGGTATTTGCCAATACAATTAAGAAGGTTCGCAAATCACGGTTCTCAGCCATGGGACTGGGAAAACGTTACCTTGTTTAAAGAAGAATTTATTTTATAACTTATAACTAACATAATGCAACTAAACATCTAAACATTGACGTACGTTTCCTTCAGCCTTGTTGACAGTTGCAAAACCGTAAGTACCATTAATGTGTTGGCGAAGTTTAGCGTTAAATATATACATATATATACAATTATACAATTATATGTTCACAATTTACAATAATATGTTCCAAATTTGGACAACCTTTTCATTCGAAATAGATCGCTATATTTTTCATTACACATGTTGATAGCCACATAAAATTATTTTTACAATGATATATAGTTGTTTACACGTCGGATAATTACTTCTGGCTAATTACACTAAGGTATCGATACGCCCCGTACCACACAAATTCAATTCATCAGATATGTGGATCCTCATTCTCAACTATATTACCAAATGATGTTAGAAAAAGACCAATTCTAACATGCTTCTTCCATCCCTGCTCTACCGAAAAAATATTTATTTACAAATATTTATTTTTGCGGCTTCTACATCATAAGAAAAAACAAAGAAAAAACGAAAAAAGTACGAAGAAACGGACAGCCATTATAGTACGAAACATAAAACATGTATATGCCCTATTTTAATAAATCAGAAAGACCTGAGTATGACAACGTTCGTTTTCTCTATTCATCAAATTTGTGTTCCTTTTTATATAAAAAGTTTTGTATCTATTTACCGCGGCGAATTTTACGTCTTTGATCTATTTAAGGTTTCCTATTTTAATATTATGCCCGGCTTCCTTTATATGTCGTGCTAGAAAAGTTTCATAAATTTCTTATCGTAGATTTTCGAAAGGTATTAGTAGTCTTTAAGGGTCAAAATATAAACGTACGTTTCAGTTCGCGAAATACGCTCAAAAACCTCCGTGGCAATCCGAATATAAGCAGGACATGAAGTAAAGGTCAGGTCAGTAAAAGAGTCGAAAACCACCAGATTGAATGATCCTATTAGGCACTATATGGATACAATAAGCGTACAATCATTAGCTGTACATGGTATTTGTTCTTGGCATTTGCAACAGAAATCCACTCTTGGCATTAGCAATGTTAGCGGAATATTCTTTCCGATGTTTTCCTATGATTTATAATAAAAAAAAAGAAAAAAAAACATTGTCTACACAACATGTAGCGTCGAATAAGAAACGCAATTAAACGAAGAAAACTGTGTTCAAAATATAATCGGCCTATACAGAGCCGATCGAAGTTTTGCTCAGAGTAGAATAGGCAACTTTAACTTCCTTCAAAATTATTTTATTATGAAAATCATCTAAAAGTATAAATTATTAACGACCTTTGAAACTACGTCACTACTAGAATTTAACCTGTTAGTTTGCCATCATACACTCAGGTAATTCATTGGAGCAGTCGTCGCGTATAGTCATGTTTAATAATAAATGTAAAATCATTTAAAACCAAGATGTAATGCTAAAACTTTGCTGCTATACAACTTTATTCTTTTTTTTGTTGTTGTTTCAAGATCTCAAGTCACACTGATACTACATACATTGCCGACTGGCGACTTTTACAAAAGAACATTTACAACTTATTCAAAAACGTAATGTTCACTGAATGTAAAGGTAAAACACCTTTATTATCATGATATTGATGGAATGTAGTTTACATCCCTTTTTCTCAGTATGCTAGTTCAAGTCAGTACTCAGTAACGCTGTTCAAGAGATTATACATTTAACTTTAAAAGCACGTCCATCTTAATTCAGACAGATTTTCATTATAAGGCCTTTTCCTGAAAACCTATTACATTTTATTAATTTCCGCAGTGATATGAATGGATTGAGTAATACTTATTCCTTTTTTGTATGTAAAAAAATAATTATAAACGTCAAATAATTTAATTGGTGTTAAAATTGTTACAGCATTTCTTGACATTGTAACATGTTATATTGTTTTCAAAATTAAAAAGGAGAACAAAGAAGAAGAAGAACGTGTGTAATGGTTTTCCATCATATTTTGTTTTTCCAACGATAGCTCCATGATCGTTATTGTAAGTTGTTGGAATCGAAATATTATCAGTACTTGTTATTCTTTATTCTTTATTCTTCTCTAGCTACAGTGTTTGATATGCGAATCCCCAGACGCACAGGCGCCGGTATTTCAAGCTTCCTAGTTCTCATAAGTGTGCGATACTGCAGGACAGCCTACCAAACAGTGCCGGAATAAACCCACCTTGCTCCCCACAACAAACGTTAAAGAAAGTCACAGAACATCTATTACCACGACAAAAAAATACCAATTCGGTTTAACGATCTCGGTTTAATACAGCCAACACAATAAGGCATCGTGTATAAACGGTCACTGCTATACGACTGACAACCCAGCAAAAATAATTGCCTCTGTAGGAAATGTAAGCAGTTTAGTAGGCTGACCTGTCGTTTGATGGTTCTATAGCCTACCTTTCTTGTAAATTATTAGAACAATCAGATAAAGTATCCCCATATAATCTCTCGCAACTTCTTCGTTATCATACGACATTTTGGTTGTAAAAATAAACCAAGCCATCCAGAAAAACAACTTTTTTAATACCTGTGCAGGACGAACATAATTTACGTTAAAATGGTTATAGTGCGATTCATTAAGACAATTTTATACCAACACAATATTACAATGTATTATAACATTAGTATGGCATATAAAATTGAAATTCTAGAATATATGTATTTGATTCTTCCTTGTTTGTTCAGTTCAACTTTCAATTAGTTGCGCATGTGTCGTGGATCACTAATCTACTATAAAAAAATCTTGAAAATATGGAGAAATAAGTCGAAGTTATCAATGAATTTAGCTTGTTTTCGTAAATTAATAATAAAATTCATTATTCTGGATAATAGTTTACTTGATAAATGGCTATATCTCTGTTTTGGACATTTTTATCATATTAGTTCATCCTATCATCATATAACTTTTTATTTCTTTGTTTTAAAACGCCGTTCAGAGTAAAACCATCACGTAACCAAATACAGTCGAAGTAACATTATAACCAGTTAAAAACCAGGGCGCAAATTCTGAAAATTATGAAAATTTGTGAGACCACATCGATATCTATTTGATGATATTAAATTATTACGCATAAATCGATATTTTCTTGTTGTTTTTGTTGTTATTTTTTTTTTGTATGAATTGTATAATTCCCTGCGTTTTTAACTATCATTATTTTCTAATGTACGCTATTGTTACAGAATAAAAACTGATCTAAAGTCGAGAGTTCAATCTGCCTTGAAAGCTCAGGATTTCCAAGTCTGTATAACAATCATAGAAGCCAGACAATTGGCCGGCCTTAACATGGATCCAGTTGTCTGCATACAAGTTGGGGACCAGAAGAAGTACACCAGCGTGAAAGAAAGCACAAACTGCCCTTATTACAACGAGGTAAGTCACTTTTTTTTTAATGGAGAGGATTTGATTTTTGAGGCATTGCTCACGAACCCTGTTTCATTATACCGTTGAACAAAGGAGAAAAAAATTAATTTGCGATGCATTGCCTATATTTGCAGATACTGCCTAAAAACATAAGTTAACTTCGAAGTTATGCATACGTGATAGTTTAAGTTATGTCCATTTCTTGCTCGCGATGCCTCCGCTAAACGTTGAGTATTTCGCTAATTTCTACCAATTTCCATAAGATTAGTTCCCAGTTCTCAAATAAGGCCAGGCGCTTCTTTTTTTTTTAATCTGGGTGCACTGGCAGAGTTTTCAATCGATTATTAACCGACACTAGAGAATATTTATTTTTTCATTTCTGAGAATAATACATTATCCCATTGCTTTTTCGTATACTGCATATTATGCAGCATTAAAAAGACTACTACTTTGCTAATATAACCTACTTTCTAAAATCAATAATAACAGAGAAAGCAATAGCGCGTACTTAATTTGAATCACTCTATATATGTACATATATGTTAAAATATGTGTTAAAATTTCGCAACGTCGAAGTAAACTGTCATCTCATAGTCGGTCCAGTTTGTTCACACGCTCAAAGTTAAGATCTCTGTAGCAGCTGTGAGCTTTTCGGAAGATGTAGCTCTCCTTATCTCCTATTATCTACAAAGCGTGAAGTTATGAAAATGTTATAAGTCCAGTCAACAACGGCAATGGTTGAACGGATGGTAGCTTCTCTTCTGTTAATTTTTCTCACCTCCTAAAACATCAAATTTTATGTAAAATTCCCAATGTAACTTCAAAAATTAATTATGGTTCGTTAAAAATTCCTCTTATTTGTCTGTAAAATTTAAATTTATGTATACAGCTAAAGGGTCGTTGAATAGCATAGAATCAGCGCATTAATTATGTCCCTGCATCGGTTGCATTATGCTACTTCTATAAGCAAGCGTTTCCGTTTGTGTTTGGTCGTCTATATATTTTCCGAAAAGTAAAATTATAACAATTTGCTGTGGTCAAAAACAATAAATAAAAGAATGAGGTAACTCTGATTGACACAACACGTATTTGATATTTTGTCCAATTTCCCAACATATGATATTTTTCCAGCGATATAGCTTCTTGACTCTTATTGTAAGTAATTGAATTGCTGTTGGAATCTAAATAAAACCAATACTTGTTATTCTTGTGAATTACAGATGTCAGTCTAATAAAACGTTAGTTAAATTGCGAAAGTATTACTGCTCAACATAGACTTCAATATATAAAAAATCATATATGTATATACATAGTTACTTTTACACGTATGCGATAGATCAACAACACTTCATAGCTACAGCGTTTGGCAGACGAATCCGCAAACACACCGACACAGATCGTCATCCACACAACACGTGTATGTCCATTTTTCAGGTGTTTATTGTTAAAATTCTACTTATATTTCGAAGCTTGAGTCGCATATTGTGATTCTAGAAAGAATCGTATAAACATAGTGTTTATGTATTAGAATATCGCCATATCAAGTTAGTTCTCATTTAAAATCCATTTCCAATTGAACTTAAATTGCTGAAGAAGTGTTGTTGGGACACTGCCGATTCCCACTAATCCTGATTTTATTTTGGAAAAATCATCTATTTCTAAGTTTTCTGACCGCAGGTAACATAAAAATATACACTACATGTGTATTCACAATATTACAAAGTATGTTGTAAGTCCCACAGAAAGCGAATTCTCAAAAGGAATGAAGAACTCAATTCCTTTCGCCTTTTCTGAAGATTAGAGCAAATATATTTTGATAAAAGGGACTTTCTATCTATTTTCATACTTACTTCTGCCAAATAGATTTATTCCATAAAATTTAATTCATGGCATGAATATGTTCTAGATACGATAAACACTATGTATAATTCTTAGTAATAAAATTGGGTTTTCTTTGATAATTTATTTATCTATTTCTTTTTCAGTATTTTGTGTTCGACTTCCATATGCCACCCATAATGCTCTTCGATAAAATCATTACGTTATCGGTAAGTTATTTTATAAGGACGATGTATTCGTTTTAGATTGTAAGAGGTATAAACAATTTTCTTATAGCAGGTATTGTAATACTACTTCCATTGTTATTATTTATTCAATACAAACAAATATATTGTTCTCGTAGCATCCATCAAGTAAATACTCTATAAATCATGTATGCATGTACGTACTACATTTTGCAATGCATATTAGACATAAGCACCTACAAATAATTTTTAAAGAATATCAAAATAAATGTTTTGTCTATTTTGTGAAGCTGATTGAACTAAATGAATTCACACATCATAAGTTTAATGTAAGTACATACAAAAAAATAAGGCATTTCATCTAATACATCCATTGGACATTGCTCTTCTCTTTTGATAACAATCGCTTTTTCTTCTGCTCTCATATACAGAAACGAACATGAATTCCAATACGTTTAAACTATACTTTGACTACCATTTTCGTTACTATTGCAAAGCCAAAAAAATCAAATGAAAGTTTCAATGTTTTACCCCCGAGTAAATGTCAAAAATGTCAGCATTGTGCAGAAAAGATGCGGCCTTCTTCCCTGCAACCTGCTTCATTCAATAGATCATCCTGTATGTTTCTCTATTTTTGAAATGTTCATCTGATTTAAATTATTATTATATTACACAATATTATATTACACGGTAATATTTGAAAGAGTTAATGGGGTATGTTGGCAAATAAAATTAGGAAACATTCAGAATAAAAAAGGGCAGTGGCTCTGGGAATGTAAAACCATTACTTGTTTCTTGCTAGGTATCGATCTGTAAATTAACATGGGTTACACTTACAGCCGAAAGATAACATTCTCTATTTACGTAAAAAATTCTAAAAGCAAGTATGCAAGAAGGGAATGTATAGAATTGCATCTGAATCTACAAGCTTCTTCTGCAAATATGTTTGTAATTGTTTATCTGATTTATTTGGGGATAAAAACTATTATTAAGAAAAAATCTCGTGTTATACCGCTTCCAAAAATGAACAATCCTTCTACTTTTGGGGATTTATACCTGAGGAGCATTTTGTGTATCATGCTCGAGATTGTTGAAAAGGCAGATACGCCGAAATACTAATACTGCCAATATTTTACTCGTGCATCACTCTGGTTTTAAACTAAACTACAGTAGTGCTTCAGTAGTTTTAACAACTGCATGAAACGACATGTTTCCTCGCGCATTCGACGCTGTAGATCTTCAATTACCTTTACACATCTTTCAGTCGGTCAGCATCAACTACGAAGCGATGCTCCTTATCAAAATTTATTTACATTTTCGTAGTGAAGACACTTCCTGTGTGTTCATCAAATTCATTGAAATACTGTAATTACTAATCCGCCGAAAATGTAAGTGCGAAAAATTCAGCAGCGGCATTTGAGAAGGCAACCTAGCCTAGAGTAGAAAGTAATAAACTGTGATTTACCGTATTAAATGTTCTGCCGACTGTCAAATGGGAAAAACGCCGAGGTCTAAGAGAAAATTTCTTAATTGACCTTCAATACCTTTTCCAAGACTTTAGAGAGAGCCGGAACGGTGGAGGCTAATGGTGAGGTACGTGTAAATGGAAAGTCAATTAAAACGCTTCGATTTCCACGCATATTTCCGTTGCTAAGTATACGGTGTTCAACGAAAATATATGAGGGAATTGAAATGTTATATACTAATTAGGTGAACAGCCTTAATAGCGAAGGAGAAGTAATAATTTCGGACATAGAAACGCTCCTCTTTCAGGCGGTCCAAAACACAGAATTACTCGAACAGTAATTAATAACATGAGTTAAATTAAGTTGGTTCTTGGTGAACTTTAGAAGTTAGCTATCACATTCACATATATACTCTCTGGAAGCTATTCAAGCACGATGTTGCCTGGATACCTTGAGGTTGATTTTGTATCGACGTAACAAAACACGACGTAACAAAAGTAAGGAACCAGTATCCTTTATTGAGACATTGCAATAATCAAAAAGGCGAAATGTAGAAAAAGATGTCATCGTTCTACACGTTCATATCGTAGATAACATAAACAACACATTCGTATCGGCACTTCCAGACCACACAGGTTTATTTATTATATGGTAATATATAATAACACTGACCAATAAGGTTTTTATCCTAAGTTAGTAACTGATGAAATTGAACAGCGTATATAAAGTAAAAATGATTCGAAAAGCGGCCTTGGCCTAGCCCTAGTTGCAGAGAAAATGCCTTTATAGTATGGCCGGTAATCTGGTCTACTGCAATAATGTTTATAAACTTTCTGAAGCTTTTGGAATACATCATGATCTCAGTTCTTGAAGATTATTCATAGACTCATCAAAGACCAGCCTAAAAGCAGTTTCGTTGCATAATGGAAACCATTATCCTCCTATTCCGATAGGTCTGTTTCTATGAAAGAAACATACGAAAACCTGAAAATTGTATTAGAAAAAATAATGTACAAAGACTATTCCTGGAATATTTGTGCAGATTTCAAAGTAATTGTAATTATTTTGGGTATGCAATCTGGTTACGCCAAATACTGCTGCTTTTTATGACTTTGGGACAGTAGTGAGAGGAAAAAAATTACCATACGCAAGAATGGCCACTAAGACAACAGTTTATACCAGGAAAAGACAATGTACAACATTAGCCTCTAGTAGAAAAAGCAAATATCATAATACCACCTCTCTACGTGAAACTTGAGCTCATGAAAAACTTTTGTAAAGGCACTGGATCTCGAAGGTGAATGTTTTAAATACCTTCGTAAAAAGTTTCCAAAATTAACACAACAGAAACTGAAAGAAGGTTGTTGGACCTCAGATACGAAAAATAGTAAATGATGAAATTTTTGAAACCAAATTAACAGCAAAAGTTTTCATGAATTTCTTAGTAAACAAAAAAGTTGACAACTATAAAACTTTAGTAATGGATATGTTACAAGCATTTCACGCTGCTGGCTGTAATATGTCCCTTAAAGTGCACATTCTACATTCTCACTTGGATTTTTGTCCGGAAAATATGGGCAACGCTAGCGATGAACACAGTGAGCACTTCCACCAAGACATCATGGAAATGGAAAAACGGTATCAGGGGAAATTGAATCCTGTTATTTTAGCAGGTTACTGTTACATGTTAAGAAGAGATGCTGTAGATATTGTTTATAAGAGACGGAGCAGCATTACTTCGCATTTCTAATTATAATAATTTAAAATTTACATTAAATTATGATCTAATCTAAAAATCCTTTTCATTGAAATACAACAACAATCGATCTAACTTGACCTTCTTCGTTTTATTAAAATAAATGTTTATATGTTTTCTATTGAAATTAGTATAAATTATTTTATGGCAAAATGAAAAGTTGAAATTTGTTGGTCGGTGTAATTAGTCCGGGACAGCCGTTTAAATCTAATTGCTGAGTCTTCAACCATTTACGAGTTAACATTTATAGGTTTAATGTTTTCATAAATAGCTTTAACCTTTTCAATAAAAGCTAAAAAGTTTCCAACTTTCATAAATCTTTTCAATGAAATGAAAAGTTTCTAAAACCTTTAAGCCGAAACTTTTCGCACTCACTTTCGGACGGAAGAAGAACGAATCAAATTAAGGCGCTACAATTTAATCAATCGTTGGACTACTCGCAAAAATGATAAAACACCGAAGTCACTATTTAGGTTGAAATCTCTTAAGGAATATAAAAATATTATTACAAAATACAGCATCGAGGGGATAAAACTTTTCGCGTATCTAATAACGTAATCAAAAAAAGGAAAAAAAGAATATCCGCTAGAAATGATAGCGTATATTTTTCAAGAAGCGCTAGTCTATGCTGATGCACGAATGTTTGCATAGCTTTGAGGACATCTGATAGCACTATAAAATTCTGTTACACTCCCGTGTTCTTCTACAACCATTTTCGTGAAATAGCGCATCTTTGTCGATTATAGTGTTTATCACTTATTCTACCCCTTCACGTCAATGCCAACGTTAACGCCACGTCGTAACGCCACATCGTAACGCCACGTCTAAAAATAAGTTGCTTTAGTAGATTTTATTACAAAATAGACAGAGTTACTGTTACATCTAGTCGCCAATTTAGACAAACGGATTTCAGAAGTTTCCCATCATGATAATACACTCCGCCAAAAAAGTATCGCATAAGTTACCTTTGAATCATAAAAGTATCGCAAAATCTTTGTTTGTAGCATAAAGTTGTAAATATACCTTAATGCACTCTAAGATATAATTTCTATGATTGTTTAAATAAAATACAGGCCAAATAAAAACAAGAACTCATATTTGAGATTTTTATTAAAACAAGAAATTATAATTTTGGAAAGAAAAATGTCATAATAGTAGCTTTTAATACTGAGTATTGCCACCTCTGGCTCTTATGACCGCTCGCATACGGTTTGGCAGAGATTCGATTAACCTCCGTATATAAGCCTGATCCAAATTCTCCCACTCGCCACGGAGAGCATTTTCTAGTCCATGCAGGTCCGCTGGGGCAACATTTTGGGTTCGTATCCGTCTGTGAAGGAGGTCCCACACGTGCTCGATAGGGTTCATGTCCGGACTTAGCGCAGGCCAATCTAAAACTGGAATACCAACATCGTTAAGGTATTCCTGGACGATTCGACGACCCGGACCAACATGTGGTCGGGCATTATCGTACATTAACATGAATTCGTTTCCTATAATTGGCACATACAGTACTACATGTTCTTCTAAAATGTCCGTTATATACCTGTGGGCAGTCAGTGTACCTCTGTCTACTGGTACTAACTCTGTACGACCTGTTAAACAGATGCCTCCCCAAACCCTAATAGAGCCACTAGCGAAATTAGGTCTAGGTCTGATATTACACTGCGAATAGCGCTCACCGTCTCGTCTGTACACGAGATACGCCTATCTGAGGTGTAAAGACCAAATATTGACTCATCTGTGAAGAGTATATTGGCCCAGTCATTAATGTTCCAATTTACATATTCTCTGGCAAACCTTAAGCGAGCCACTCGGTGGTTCCTAGTGAGACGGGGGGCTGTTACAGCTACTCTAGCTCTTAAGCCACTCTCTCGTAACCTATTCCGAATAGTTTGAGTACTTACACGAGTATTTCTGACTCTAGCCAAGTCGTTCTGCAATTTTCTCGCAGTTGCATGTCTTCGACGTAATGCTTGTAGTAGTAAATAGCGGTCATCTTGGCGAGTAGAACATCTTGGACGACCTGGTACAGGTCTTCTACTGTAATAGCCTGTTTCCCCATATCTGGCTACGGCTCTAGAAACACTTGACTGATTGATGTTCATCAAATTAGCAACGTATGCTTGAGATCGTCCATCTTCGATTAAAGCAACTATAGCAGCCACTTGTTCTGAAGTTAAATTGCTCATTTTGGTTTTAAAAGCGTTGGTGCAGAACTCTCACTTCGCACTTTAAAATTTGTCCGTATAGGAAGACTTTCAATAAACAACTGAACAAACCTTACGCATATGCTTTTTTCTAAACGTGTTCTTTTAGAAAAAAAAAGTAAAAGAGCTATGTTCCATGATTTTGTTAGTGGTTTTATAGTTCACATACACGAGGCAAACTTTTTGTGAACGTATAAAAATATTTTGGTTTATAAATGCCCTTTTTAAGTTTATGCGATACTTTTTTGGCGGAGTGTATAAGCTTTCACTATTTATCAACTGTTTGATGTAAAAATCTACCTCCTGCGTATAACCAAATATACCTTCTTCCACCAACTTTTTTTGTTTTAAGAGGTCATTTTTGCCAAAACTAAGTACCACCTAGCATCATAAAAAAAGACAAGACATAAAAAAAAATCCTAATATATTCCCGTTCAACATATGTAGTACCTTCACTAAACACGTTTAAGATTACCTTTCTTATATCTCCAACCAAAAAAATCAAAGGAGTTTAAACCAGACAACCTTGTAGACCATAAGTTCGGTCTGAGTACTCTCTTACAACAATCGAAAAATGCATCGGCCCACTATCGTCCTAGGCGATACTGGTTCCTTTAGTTCAAAGAAAATTGTCTAGAAGATCAGTGTGTTCAATAAAACGTCAGGGAAGCAGTACCTCTTAATGTATCCATTCAAAAGTACAGTAAATAGAACGTGGCTGATTTTCAAATTCAATGATACCATGGCAGTTATCGTCAATCTATACGTGCGTGTTGTGGAAATTAAAAACTACATTTCGTGCGAACATGGCCTCATTCGTAAAAATTATTAGGGTATGTCACGTTGTACATAGTTGGCGTAAACCTGCTCCTCGTAAAAGATAATCCTAACAAGAGTTGCACTAATTTCTATCCCGGTTGATATTCTCCGCAAACTTCTAACCAGATTTATTCTTTGTCGTTGCTAGGATTACCTCCTCCGTGTCAGGGTTAGAAAGCAACCTTAGGCTCCCGGAATCACGAGAATGTTTTCCAAATGAATTAACGTAAATAATTAACGTAATCTTTTAGTAAGTCTTGGTATCAACGTAAAGACGTAGTGCTACTCCGACCTCTGCTAGCACGACCATACATGGATGACCGGTTAATTCAATGTTAGAGGACAGCCGTTGAAAAAATTCGTGAAATTATTCGCAAATTAAAACCTGTGTCAACTACGACGAGGAAAGGCTTTTATTAAGGCCAAAAGAACTAAGCGAAAAATGCTACAAATGAGATAATCCTCAATATCTCCGAACCCATTCATTTGCGGACCCCTGTTTATTAAGACTTTCCTGCATATTTTAAGCCGTACTCCCTATCATGGCACCCCTTCATGGCATCTAACACTTAAATAATAGTATGATAATAAATGGTAAAAGAAAAGGCAAAATATAATACTTTTTGATAGCTTACCAAATGACAATTCTGTAAACAGCATTATCAGCAAGAGTAGATACCAACGTAATACTTTTACTAGACTGTAGAAAAGTTCATTTTTATTTAGGTTTTTTATACATGCACCACGGTTACAAATAATGGCACACCTCGTCTGTTGACGTGTAAGACGTGTCATACCAACATGAGTAAACAACTAGTATAGGACGTATGTCACATTACCATATTGAAATTTAGACAAAGTTCTATAGACAACAGCTAGGCAACTGTATTTTGAATAAAACTTTGCATTTTTCTATAATGATATGGCCAACACAGTAACTTTTAAATATATCAAATATCATTTCTTTATTTCAGATTATCAATAGATACCTACAATTAGGTATAATATAGTGTTTTTTATTGATATTAAATATGCAGGGTGCCTATTTAAAGTAAGTTGTTGTCTAGTGTGGTTTGTTAACTTTGATAATTTATTTAGAGTACGGGGACGAGATTCAATTTTTGATCATAAAATACAAGGAACTTTGTAAACACTTGCACAATCTAAATTTCTTAGAGCTATAAGTATCTGAAAAATTATTGCACTAATGTATAACCTACCTTAATAAAAATTCATTCAGAATATGATGCAAAATACAATAGGTATATGACGAGTTGATCCATAACGTAGATTCTGATTCTTGATTTCGAATATTTTCAGGTTATGTACTCATAATTGCTATACACGTTTATTGCCAAATTGTAATTTCATATTTGTTATGACAATAACTGGACTTTGACAAACCGTTGTCTCACTTTGTACATATGAAACAAAAGAAACATATGTTAAACTTTAATGTAAATTCTTTCTAAGAAGGAGATTGTAATATTTGAACTATATATTTGTTAAGTGCGTAGATAACAGGTGACGTCAAGTGCTTAATCAAATATTATGCAAAATAAGATTTCAAAATACCTACTATTTACAATGTAACGAGTTGTCTTAACTATAAATGAATACAATTTAAACAATGAAATCGTTTTTATTTCAAGAGTTACAGAAAGATATAAATACAAAAAATAATATAAGAAATTGCTCAAACCTGCTTTTGATAATCTTAAATGATGCACATAAGTGTAGCTCTTTACCACTTCTCTCTCCAAGCTAAAGCTAACTAAACAAAACAACTAGAAAATCGCTAGTTGTATCAATTATAATATGATTGCAATTCAATGTTGTTCTTCCAGTATTCAAGAGTTCTACGGAAGAAAAGCAGTAAAGTTTGGCTCATGTAAAAGTAATAGACTATTGACCAATTACAGAGACATGGAGGAAATATTTCGTAAAGCTTCTAAACACCAAACATATATAGCAACATGAACGAACTACAATCGAAAAGAAGTCATCAGCAATGCATACCAGGGATAATATAATATACTAAGTATAAGAAAATAATGGACCATTCCAACAAAACGTAGATTACAGGAAAACTACTTGCTGTTATCTGAAAATATCTGTAATCGAGGCTGTCCTTATACCCAATATCTGTTCATGATAACGTGCGTAAATTGCTTCATAGTTACCAGTAATCAGAGATCGGAGCGGGGTATGGCAGAGGTTGTCCGGAAAGAAAACTGTGATCCATCAAAGATTGTAAAGAGAAAATTAGCAAATAAGGGCTTCTGGTGCCCTTATTGCCTTTATAAGCCTTTTTGAGAGAAGGTGCCAAAACAGATTCGTCCACCCATTCCTAAATTGTAGAAACATATAACGAACTAATTAAACTCTTAATAAAGGAAAAGCTCAAATGAGAGAATATATTGAATTCACTAGTTTATTAATTTATCTTTAAAAAGATAACGATAATAAAAAATTTCGGAACGCTTGAGTCTTGTGATGCATTCCTGGTTTAAAAACGGAGGCAATAGTTGCCATGTTCCTGGTTCTCAAACTACTTCTCTTTTTAAAATACCTATAAGTACAACAAAGCATCCAAATGGGAAACGAAAAAGAGCAAATTAAACTGAAAAATGAAAAAAAAAAAGCTCGATAATCTACAAATTTGTAGTTCAATAACTAGTAAACTTCCGTAAATATCAAAATAATTGAATTGGTAACGAAGTTTTAATTCGAAATGATTATACACAATCACAAATAATACAATATAGTAGCTTTTAACACGCTACTCTACAAATTAATATTACAAAATCAATAAAAGAAACAGGTGTACCAAGGCCCGACAAATTAGCCATACGATAAAGTCGATATGAATTTAAGTAAAACCAGTACTGAAAATAAAGAAAATTAATGCTGCAGTAAAAGTATATGGCGAGAATAACGTTATTTAAATGCACTAAAGAAAGATACTCACTTTTTTAGGCGATTAAGCATGTCTTAAAACGAAATCAAGACCAAGAATACGACCAAGAATAAGACCGGTAAGAGAGGAGATGAAGACAAATTTCTTTCAACATACGCGTAAAGGTCATAGACAATAAAAAAAAAACTAAGAGAAACTATCAATATTTTAACGAAGTGAAATGAGCATTTATACACCGCTATAAAAATAAATCGGCCGCGTAAGAATAAAACTGTTAGAAGACCAAATACAATGGATTGTCATGTCATAACAATAGGACCTACATTAGAAAGAATGACGATACAATTTTCAATACCAGGGAAAATTCAAAACCATTTTCCAACATTATTATTTTAATCTTTTCACTAATTGTAAGTTGAGAAAGTAGAACTAAGTTTCAATAAACTAAAAGTATCGACCAACTGAAATTTTTGTGGTAAAAGACGCTTCGTGTCTTAAATAACAGCCCTTCTTTTTGCTTCCCGTTATTAATGAAATTTATTTCTCACTGTTTCAGTGACTTTCCTTCGAAAAAATCGCATTAAATGGATACTGTATGTATATATTCGTTTAGAGGTACGCGAATTGAAGTGAAATGTATACGCGGCGCACCTTTCTATCTAAAAGTTTTACTACATTAATACTTTTATCCATTCGGGTTACTTCTGTATCCATCAGACTGAATTATGAACGATTTTAGTAAGTTTTTTTTACGTTTAAGACGTTCACTGGCCCTTTTATTGGTTCATTTTAAAAAATCCTACAATTAATTTAATCCGGAAGTGGTTCGGTACCAATTAGTGCGGATTATCGACCATTCTACCGTATTTAGACAAACAAATGTTCTATTAAAATAAAAAAAATCGAGCATTGTCATTTTAAAGAACTAAAAGTGGAAAAAGCTTTCAAAACCGCCTGGGAGAAGCCAATAATCGTTAGGAGAAGAGATAGTGTTATAGGTCTTGAAATCACCAACGTACGTAATCCCGTTCCTGAAGGAGATCGTCAAAGTTCATTTCTTAAAGCTAGAAAAAAAATAAATATGGAAAGGATTAGTTCCATATTTGTTAACGGGCGTTTACTGTTTATCTTTTATAATGGTCACAAGAAAAAATAGTAATTTCCGTTAATGCAACAGGACTGTTCATCTTAGGGGGCATAATAGACCAACTACGTAACTGGAACTTAAAACATGTTCCATTCTCGATATATATATACTTGAACCGCACGCTATACGAAACCACAGCAAGATAAACGAATATATCACGTTGTATATGAATACATTTTTACAGCACGCAGGTTTTTCTATTCTTGCATGGCACGAAATGCTACATGACATCACAAATTCACCTTTATAATGTACAGCCACTGATGTCTCGGAAAATGACTTCTCAAAATTGATTACAACATAAGCTTTTTGAATGAAATTGTGATTAAGCCCTTTGATCTGTTATATTTAATATAATGCAGCAGATCACTTGTTTTGCATTTACTAAGCGAGCAACAAACGCAATATATAATCTTTCCTGCATTTACTAAGCGAACTACAAACGCTATATATAAACTTTCCAGTTACTGTTAGCTAAAAAAAAAAAAAACGCATATCAAAAAACAAAGGAAAATTAGACAATCAACTACAGGGTAGCACAATTTTATTATTTATTAGCACAAACTTATTATATACGGCGCTCGATGAGAAGAGGTGCGTCTGGGGTGTATTTTTTGATGTAAGTAGGGCCTTTAACGTAATCGATCATCAGGCGTTGCTACATAAGATACAAGCATATGCAACACGAGGTGTGGCTTGTGGGTTATTTCTGTCCTATCTTGCTGGCAGAGGGAGTTGTGTTTGTATATATGGGGTACAGGATGGTACAACCGATCTTTGTACATCACCAAGTAAGCATTTACAATGTGGCGTTCCGCAGGGCTCTGTTCTCACACCGACCCTGTTTCTACTTTATATTAATGATCTGAACACCATAGTGACTCAATATATACTATCTCAATACACTGACGACACAAGCATAATATTATCTGGATATAATGTGGCGGAAGTATCACACGCATTGTCTGACGTTGTTGAACCATTCCAACACATGCGCGAGGCTTAGAAAACTGCACATACGCTGCGATAAGACAGATATTAAATTAGGCAGCGATATTAAAGATAAAGAATATTAATTTTACAATTCTACGTCGATTTAGGCAAATTAAGGACGTGTAATTAAATAAATAAAAAGGAAGTGTAAACGATACACCGCAAACAATCGCAACGAGAGACGGTTAAAGAAGAGAGGAAAGAAAATTGAATTCTACCAAACCTGTGCGTAAAAATCATACCCAATGGGTGTCTTCTTCTCTATTTTTTTTTAAGAAACTCTCTATTACTCTCTATCTATGGTAGTTGGTCTTGAGCCATTATCAGCAATTCTCACTTTATTATTCTTTTTTTAACCTCCACACATCAGGAAAGACGGGTTAACACTCTTCTCGTCCAAAAGTTCATGAGGACTTTAGAAATCTGATACCACACTTACTCGGTATATAGAGAAACCCAAAGAAGATTAAGGCAACACGACGTTCGCATAGTACATTCATACAACGACCTCTACCTTTCAAAGAAAGGTAATATACCTGTTGGTAGAAGAAGAAACTTTGTATCGTAATTATAATTTTTCCGCAAATCGACTTGCAGCACAATTTTTTTTCTGGAAAGATTTCTTTTCTCTATTCAAAGAATGTTGCTTTATATATTCCAGCAAAGTGTAAGCTATGGCAACTATGTATTAATTTCATCCATTGTAGTCTGACCAGTTCCGAAGATGTTTTTAATATGTAACCTTTCTTGAAGACTTTTCCTATTGCTCCCATGTTAAAGGAATATTTAAATTCGTGGTATCCAGCACTAAATCTAAGGCTTCGTAACAATTCACATAGTTTTGCATTAATTCAAATTGACATGTCAACGGCGCACGTAACGACCGGTCTAACTGTTAATTCGTTCTTTTATTTCAGCCTTTCGATCATTTTTCACGAGTACTTGAAGCTTTCCACCTTTCTATTTTTTAATTGGCTTTCTATTGTTTGTACTTTTGCTGTTTTCATCACTTTATTTTTGCCCGCTCCGTCTTCTTGTCTTACTACATAGGTATTTCTGCTTATCTTAGTGGACCCTTCCACCTTAACATCGAATTGGAGGTGTTCTTTGAAAATCTTTGCTAATTCTTCTTTCAATGTTCTTGGGTCGTTTATGTATGTGCTTATGTCGATCATTACAACATTGTTTCTCCTTTCTTTTTCTTTAATGTACTCCATTGCCTTCTTTACACTTTTTTAATTTATTTTGTATTTCTGTAATTCTTTTTGTTATTCATTGGTTTTTATTTTTATGTCTTTCATCATTCTTATAATTATGTCCAACTTTCATCTTCTCCTCTTTGTTATCTTGTCGGTGTTCTTTGAGTTTTTACTTTTTTGCTCCTTTCAAACATGTGTCTGTTTCTAGTGTTTCCCTTTTCCTACTATCATCGTTTGAATACTCATCTTTATCTCTTTAGGATTTCTTTGTTTTGATTAGTTCTATTTTTTTTTCTGATTTAGAACGATTCTTCGTGTTACCTCGCCAGGATCGGAAACCATCGAGTATTCCGTTTTAAATAATGCAAACATTTCAAAAAGGATCAAAATTTGATGCTCCTTTGTATGAACAATCTTAGTTCCTCAGTTACCTGTCATAACTATAACATATTTTCGGTTAGATGACTGCCCACTAACATAATCTTTCTTGTAATTGCATGCAACGAACCAAAACATAATGCTAATATGGTATTGATAGAATCTGTCTCGGCAAAGCAATGTTAAGTAGCGAAAAGAACGCACGCAAGAACCTAATGATCGAGCCGAGACCAATAATAATGAATCTGAAAGTATATTTGGTTGTGACTTCCGTTAACTAAAGACATAAAAATCGACCAAAATTATTATTTAATTATTGTCCCACCAGATTTTGAAATTATTATAGTCTAACTGTATTTCTGACCGAAAAAAGGAATTTACACAATTTCTTTATTTATTGAAACTGACCGACAAAAATTATAATATCTAATTCATGCTAGTACATACCTTTTTGTAGCAATATTCACAAAATAAATACGCAGAAAAAGTTGAGAAGTTATAAATTACATACAGTAATCTATAAATATCAATGTACATATAACTAAAATGCCGAAGACATGTATAATAGAATAGTGTGCAATGAACATCATTTTGCACACTACAACTAACTCATCCGCACTTGCCGCATCAATGGTAATTGGATACTATTCAAGTTAAATTTCATTCCAAACAATGATGTCAACAGGTGCACGCCACTGAACCGGAAATTCGCACGTACATGCATACATGATTTTTCTAATAACATGAGTATAATATTCCGGTTATAAAACTAATTTACATAGTACAATGATGCGAAATATCTAAACGCAGCATCTCATCTTCTGAATTAAATATAAAAGAAATGTGTGGAGCAGTATATCCTGAAATACCAATTTAATTGGGTCAATCCTGAAAACTACGAAAAATGTTAATAGTAACTCTTGTTATAACTTTTTACAAGCATTAGATATCAAAAACAATGTATTACAGAATATGTTTTAGGTATTACATTCTAGGAAGCTTCTACGATCCGGAACTATTGTTGGAACATTCAAGATCGACGTGAAGACAGTCTATGACATGCCTGGTACATACCCAAATAGCTTGTATAAATACATACGTTTCAGTTGAATTCGTATATGGTCGTGACTAACTCGTTAATTTTCAAAACGCACGTGTCCAAGTCTTCTGGATTTGTAGAATTGTGCGAAAGTTCCACTGTTTGTTACCCTTTTTAAAGAGGACAACTTTCTCAATCACTACTTCCATAAACAAATCCGCATTGCAAATACATTTCGGTTTAAATTTTTACAAGATTAAATCGCACACTTGGCTCTATTTAGACGAGGTATTAATACAGCTTCGAAGTATACAAGATATTCAGTATTAAATACCAAATCCCGCGAACTAAAAGCACCAGAGCAGTCATACTTTCTATTAAATAGCATCATATATTTTTTCGGTATCTACCATACAGGAAATTTGCATACTTAATGACGCATATATCTAATACATACACATATAACATAGTAATTGAGATAAGACTAAAAAAGACATTTATAGTTAAACACGACTCCTGCATTTGGACACTGCATTGAAGTGGTTTCTGGTATTAGTGTTGTTTGCTTATCATTGCAGCAATAAACGACCGATTCGAAATTAGCCACTTGAATTATCTAGTACATCAAAAGATATTATACACGATGCAGGTATGAAATCAAAGATACAGCAAGCCTCCTCAAGTAGACAATGTCTTTAGAAAAATGCAGAACAACTTTTACAAACAATTGCCCAAGTGTAATAAGACAAAAGGAAGATATTTCAAGCAATTGCTGTAGCTAGGTAAACCGGCTACTCTAAATTATTGCAATAAAAATAACTGTAAAAATTAGGTTTTATTCACAGTGCGCTTAATTGTCTTTCTTTCAACGTTTGTTTTTGAGTAAGTTTAGCTTTGACAAATGGCTTCGACTGTTGACTTGAACTTGTACATCCGATTAGCTAAAGTACACCATTTTCTTCACTTCTCCATATACGTACATATATTGGACTGTCGCTTGCCATAAAAAACGGGACACTTAGATTAGCTGCATGTGACGCGGGCTTTGCTGTGATAGGTATACGTATGGCGTGTTTTTAAATTTTTGATGTTTATCTGTCATCAATGTCATTTGAATATTAAAGTTGTATTTCATGCCACTTATATATGTATAATAACAGGCGCAGAGAAAAAACCGAATTTCTATTTTTTACTACATAAATATTTAATAAATAGGTATACAAAATAAAACGGAAGAATATATACACTCCGCCAAAAAAGTATCCCATAATTTAGTTTTGAATCATAAAAGTATCGCATAATCTTTGTTTGTAGCATAAAATTGTAAATATACTTTAATGCGCTCTAAGATATAATTTCTATGATTGTTTAAATAAAATACAGGCCAAATAAAAACAAGAACTCATACTTGAGATTTTTATTAAAACAAGAAATTATAATTTTGGAAAGAGAAATGTCATAACAGTAGCTTTTAATACTGAGTATTGCCACCTCTGGCTCTTATGACCGCTCGCATACGGTTTGGCAGAGATTCGATTAACCTCCGTATATAAGCCTGATCCAAATTCTCCCACTCGTCACGGAGAGCATTTTCTAGTCCATGCAGGTCCGCTGGGGTAACATTTTGGGTTCGTATCCGTCTGTGAAGGACGTCGCACGCGTGCTCGATAGGGTTCATGTCCGGACTTACCGCAGGCCAATCTAAAACTGGAATACCAACATCGTTAAGGTATTCCTGGACGATTATAGCAACATGCGGTCGTGCATTATCGTGCATTAACATGAATTCGTTTCCTATAATTGGCGCATATGGTACTGCAGGTTCTTCTAAAATGTCCGTTATATGCCTGTGGGGAGTCAGTGTACCTCTGCCTACTGGTACTAACTCTGTACGACCTGTTAAGCAGATGCCTCCCCAAACCATCCACCCCCAACCAACCACCAGCGAAATTAGGTCTAGGTCTGATATTACACTGCGAATAGCGCTCACCGTCTCGTCTGTACACTGAGATACGCCTATCTGAGGTGTAAAGACCAAATCTTGACTCATCTGTGATGAGTATATTGGCCCAGTCATTAATGTTCCAATTTACATGTTCTCTGGCAAACCTTAAGCGAACCACTCGGTGGTTCCTAATGAGACGAGGGGCTGTTACAGCTACTCTAGCTCTTAATCCACCCTGTCGTAACCTGTTCCGAATAGTTTGAGTACTCACACGAGTATTTCTGTCTCTAGCCAAGTCGTTCTGCAATTGTCTCGCAGTTACATGTCTTCGACGTAATGCTTGTAGTAGTAAATAGCGGTCATCTTGGCGAGTAGAACATCTTGGACGACCTGGTACAGGTTTTCTACTGTAATTGCCTGTTTCCCTATATCTGGCTACGGCTCTAGAAACACTTGACTGGTTGATGTTCATCAAATTAGGAACGTATGCTTCAGATCGTCCATCTTCGATTAAAGCAACTATAGTAGCCACTTGTTCTGAAGTTAAATTGCTCATTTTAGTTTCAAAAGCGTTGGTACAAAACTCTGACTTCGCACTTTAAAATTTGTCCGTATAGGAAGACTTTCAATAAACAACTGAACAAACCTTACACATATGCATTTTTCTAAATGTGTTCTTTTAGAAAAAAAAAAAGTAAAAAAGCTATGTTCCATGATTTTGTTAGTGTTTTTACAGTTCACATACGCGAGGCAAACTTTTTGTGAACGTATAAAAATATCTTGGTTTATAAATGCCCTTTTTTAGTTTATGCGATACTTTTTTGGCGGAGTGTATATCAATATTTGGCCACAGCTCCATTATTTTGAATAACACTAGCTAAGCGCCTTGGCATTAAATTTATAACATTTTGAACATAGTTATTATCAATTTGGTCCCATGATTCTTGTGTGGATTGTAATAATTCCTCTCTATTTCTAGGCCTGAAATTTCTTTTGTAAATAGATTTAGTTAATAGTCCCCGTAAATTTTCGATTGAGTTTAAGTCTGGACTATTAGAAGGCCATCTCAAAGCATTTATATTATTTGCTTCAAGCCATTCGCGAGCTACACATGAGGTGTGAATGGAGGAATTGTCATGCTGGAAAATAAATTCTTCTGGTTCTGGATAGAGTATCCGTACAAAAAGAAGCATTATGTTTTCTAAAATGTTTATATAAACAGGACCAGTTAGTCGATCTTCAATATCATAAAATGCATCAGGGCCACGGTAACTAATCCAGGCCCATATATGAAGTGAAAAACGTCCATTTCTTTTTACTGGATGAATATATCTTTCATTATATCTCGTGTTCACTGGTCTATATACACGAATAGGACCATCGTAATAACTTTGAAAAAATTTTTCATCAGAAAATAAACATTTCTCCACTTCTGGGAATCCATATTTACATAATCTAGAGAAAACTGCATCCTGAGATTTTTATTATGCTCGTTCAAATAGTTTTTTCTAGCTGCGGCCCAATTTTTTAATTCACTGTTTTTAATTCGTCGAAAAGCTGTTCTTACAGATGCTGAAAAATTCACTTCTTCAATAGCATCTAATGGTATCTTGAATGGGTTCTTTCGTAAATAATTAAATAACGTTTCATTTTTCTGCATAGTGGTAACTGGTCGCTTTCCCGAACCTCGTTTTCTGTTTAAATTTTGTTCCTGCCTCCGTTTAATTTTAATTCTAAAAACCGTATTTCTATTCACCCCAAGGCGCTCTGACACTGTTCGTACTAACCATTCTTCGAACATTGTAAAACGCGATATCTTGTCTGGATACCAATATGTCGAGGCATTTGTGTAAAAGTCGTATTACTTTTGCACTGTACTATTACTGTATTGACACTGACAATGACAAATTAAATCAATCCGTATCAAACAGCTTAAAGAAATATAAAATTATCGCTTACAAGTCGTCTGGTTTTTTATGGCAAGCGAGTGTACCTATTACCTAACTCAATATGTTTTGTTTACTCTTGTCATAGTGACCAAGCCTTAACACCAGAAAGTATTTGAACGTAATTTTTGAATGTAAGTAGCTTCTTAGCCTACAAAATTAAATCAACGATTGACACGTGTCACGTGAAAAATATCGTGCCAATCTTTAGAATAGTTTCATGTGCAGAAAATAGACTAAGTGACATATAATAAACACAAGGTCGACAATACTCAACTCAATGTCACAAGTGCTCCAATCAGCCACGGATTACTTCTGCATCAAACAATAAGTTGATGCATGATAGACACCCAGTTAGATAGAAACGTTATGCAGAAACGCATAAATACAGTGAACGGCAAGCTTTCGTTCGTGGTTTAATCAAACCTTCTTTGTTTGTGGGTCCTGTAGGAATCCTAGTGATAACAGATGCCCGTACATCTGATTCGCCGAAGATATAAGTATGTGAAGCTACTTTCAGCAAGACGTTTAGAATAACACGAAAAATACGTATTCTTGGGAAAGGAATTTTGTAAGGAAATTAAAAAATCGCTGAATTTATTCAATCGCTACCCGCCAGGAAAAGTCACTATGATCACTATGTCTGATTAAAGCCGGGCATGTAATTTAATTTCGTAAAAATTTACATTGAAATATATTCACATTTCGGATGCTTTGAAGGAGATATATCTACACTTAAGGCGATTAAGCACAAAATTCGAAGTCTATTCGAAATAGAAATATATAACCCATATTGCACTGATTTATTTCTAAATGAAGAAACCGATATTCCATTTAAAGTAACATGGTTGGTGCTTGGTTCGTTACCTGTCAATCACTCTGTATACATACATGAGTACATATCTCTGAAAGATACTGTTATGTTTAATGTTTACCATTTAAACAAAAAGTCGAATTTTACAATTCCAGAAGATTGGGTACAATGGGCAAATTTATTAAATTGCAAATATTTACAGCAACGATTAAGTCATGCGTCGTATTTCACATTTATTTTTGCTAAATTTTCTAGTTTAAGCATCAACACAGCCACTGATCTGCACTGGACTCTTTCATTTTTTCTGCATCGTGAACGGAACGCTGTTGATTTTCTCGAATACGTCTCTCTGCTATTTTCTTTTTCTTTGGCTGGCAGGTGTTGCAGTCTCGGAACTTTCTCAGGGGTAACAAATTATTGGGAAGCTTTAAATTAGATGTCGCTACTGTCTGGTCGCAACCAGGTAATCTAACTGTATCTGTGAGACATGTTTGGGCAAAATGTTTAGTGGAATAGTTTAGAATGGCAACGGGCGCTGTAAAATGCTCATAATGCATATACACACACGCACACACCGAAAGTGTATTGTGTGCAATAATTCTGCATGTTGTGTTACCATCTTTACCAATATTTCTTTTCAAGTTGTACACACAAAAATCTGGTAACGAATGCGAACTGCCACGCCGTCATATCTTGACCACTACAAACTTTAGTAATATCTTTCGGTATGCTCTACCGGGATTAAGGTCGTGGAATTTTTCACAAAATGCCTATGTTGTACTCTCTTAAACATGCGATTGACATCCACAGAAGAATAACCGTTGTAAATAGCTACATTTCTTTATAAGTTTAAGTTCTTTGTTGTAGCTACTTATACTTTAAATAACTTAAGAAACTGATCTCGGCCATTTTGTGTTGTTGGCTTTATTAAAATTTTAGTTCAGTTCAAAGCTGATTAAGTATAAGGAATGTGACTAAAGGCTTTGCGGATTTTGAGGAAGTCACAACATTTAATTAATCGTTTATCGACTACAGAATAATCTTTGTTATTGTAACAGCAACAATATACACTAATACTGTTGCCAAATCTAAACATGAATATCTAATAATATTTCTAATTATATTTCCGTTATTTAAGCTTCTAACTTTCTACTATTCCTATAAATATAAACGAAATTCGCCAGAAATTAAGAAAAGTTGAGATGTTAGGTTTGACGGAACACAACATGATAAACAACCCAAATGTATACTGGTGACATCACTAATTCTGTTTTTCTTTATTATTTTTTTATTTTTAACGACATGACACGGTTCGAACCCGAAAAACGTTTAGTTTCAACTAATTTTGTTGTTGAATCCTTTCTCGGGCAGGAGGTTACTTTAAAAAGACCGTATAAGAAATACTGTAGTTAGAGTCATGACTAGAGCTCCCCAACTGCGTGGCGCACCATAGGCGTCGATAAGGAACATAAGTAAAGTATATAAAAACAAAAGAAATAAAGAATTTTAAAACGCTTACTTTTGTAATTAGCCGTATCCAATATAGTGGATGTTAATGCACAAGGAAAATAGTATTAGTCAGCACACGAGGAGGTAGGCACATTAAAACTGTTACCGTAAGCGCAATCCGATTTCTCAAACATCTGAAGCATTAGGAATGTTTCCACAGTCGTTTCTTTCAAGGATGTTCGTCGTTCTGAAAAAATGTTTTTATATCTTGGAAATGAACGCTCGACGTCTAATGATGTAATACACGCGTAATTAAAATAATCTTTGAATTTAGTCACCGGATCAGTAGAGTTACCTTCCCAAACTTGTCTTAACCTGCTAAAATTTGTATCTTTCTTCATAACACTTTCAAAATTTCTTGTAACGATATCATTTTTTTGTTATTTATATAGTGTAGGAGTGTATTAACGTCATCTACTATTTGTACTGACTCCGTCAGGGACAGTGCACTATTTTGTAATTTATTTATTGCCTCAATTGTTGCCTAATTGTTGTAAACGGTTTGTAAATCTGCTTCAACGGAAATATCTTGGAATTTATCCTGGCTTTCCTTAATAGCCGCAGATTCGTTGGGATTGAATTGTAAGACGACTGATTTTATTTGCCGGAAGTATTTAAAATAATAAAACGCTGCCTTCAGCCATGTCCCCCAACGCGTAAGAATCGGCTCTGGTGGTTCGGGAATACCGGGACACTGTTTATGAAATTCACTGGTACGTTTGGGAGATTTGAGAAACACTGGTTTCGTATTTGTTATTAATGGATTTACCTCAGGGAAATTTGCACGAATAGTTTCAGCCGCAATATGCAGAGCATGAAGTTTACAAGTAATATGTAACATCATCCCATAATGTTCTTGAAGAGAACGACCTACACAACGCATTGTCGCGGCACCATCGGTCATGAAAATTAATACTTGAGTAGTGGCAATTTCAAATGTTTGTAAAGTATCAACGACTACGCTCTCGATAGCGTCGGCAGTACACGATTTTAGTCTTTGACTAGCTAATAAAATTCCCTTTGTAGGTTGAAGAGGTTCCAGTATACGTACAATCACATTCAAAATAGAATGTTTTTTACGGTCTGTCGTTTCGTCAATACATAACCACAGTAGTTTATTTTTTATTGCAGATCTGATCCTGTTTTCAATTTCGGTACGTACACTTGGCACACATCTCCTTAAGCTTGTTTCCGACGGTAACTCAAAGTCTGGATTATATTTATTCCAAAATTCACGGAATGGTTTCTTCCTGAGTAAGGAAAACGGTAAATTACACGCAGTCAGCATATAAAATAAATCAATTATAAATTGAGTTGCCTCAGTCGATGATACACCCAGTTTTTTATTTTCGTGTTGCTGACTATTTACATGTCTTCTACAGCCATATTTATCATTGCACATCAGAGGTATATTACAAATTTTACATATAATCTTACTTCCATTATATATTAAGTCAGGAAATTCTCCACAGAACTTTTTCACTTTGTCGGCCTGTGGGCGTTTCTTACTACGCGCGTCCGCCATACCGTCACAACCCGATCGCATACGGTAATAAACTACCGAAATGCGATGCGAGTTATTTGCTTATATATTACATTACATATCCCCCCGGCCACGCCCGGCAGTACGCCTTCTGACTTGCCACGCACTTTGGGGAGCTCTAGTCATGACACAGGCAGCAGCTTGATCCACAGAAAAACAAACTCATGAATTAGAATCATGCCCATTATACAATGCAACTAGTCACTAAAATTTAATTCACAATTGTTCATTGTAAAAGGGAATCTCAGTATTTTCGTAACTGCTACATTTCTGATATTACCTTCAGTTTCGAATCAAGAAGGCAAGTTTACAAGCCGAAAGACGTTGTTTCTTTCCTAACAAAATTGCCCACTCTAATAAAAGTTGCGCATAGAACATTGTAAACAAAAGACAACAATAAAACGCTTACTTGGATACTCGATTAGCTCACGGGCACACGAAATTAATAACAACAGATAAACATTGTGAATATTTCCGATTTAAATTAATAATTAAACATAATAATAATAAACTCGACGTTTCGCTCACAATCTATTAGGCTTCTTCAGGAGAAAGTCAATAATAAATGAATAATGAAATGAAGTCAATAATAACAAAAAAATGATGAAGAATAAATCAGCAGAAATTCTAGAAATATGGCGGTACCAGAAGTCTTAATTAAATCTCCTTCCATAAATTTGGCCTTGACATCAATTATACAATCCGCAGAGCTACCACAGACGTAGAAAATGTGACGCCGATTTCTACAATGAACTAAATACAAAAATCTATATGCAGACGTCTGCCTTTCGTTTGGCATTGTTCCCATATCTTCTAAATCTATTACTTGTCAAGTTTTTCTTCTCGTAACATGAATGTAATCTTTTTAACAGAACGATATAATCCCTTCCTTGAAAAATTTAGAAAAAAGTTCTAATAATAAATATTTTGAGACAAGTACAGAATAAAACTGTCAAAAAATATGCAACTTGACTACTATTTCTTGTATATTATTAATTTATATCAATATTACAAGATAGCTTCTTTACATAATCTCAATTTAACTGAATACATTTATCCCTACGAAAATTATTTTTTAAGCCATCTTCAAAGAACTGTTTTCTTTGTCTTCGCAATCCATTTATTTATAGCACGTTTTGCTTCAGTTAAACGCTAATCGAACACTCCTTAAAGGTTTTTTTAAAACCGAGAACAGACGGAAATCACTAGGTGCGAGATCTGGTGAGTAAGTTGTATGCGAAGCAATTCCAATAGTAAATCGTTTAAACATCCTTTGTCTTTCTTGCGGTATGGGATCTCGCGTTATCTTGTTGCAAAACCAGATGGTTATCTTTCCATGCCGTTTTCTGGCAAGTGCTCGTCGCAGTGATCCGAAGAATAAAGTCAAATAATATTCGGCATATAATCCATAAAAATAATCTCTTGGCCATCTCAGAGTATATTAAGCATTATCTTCTCAACAGACGGAACTACACTCGCCTTAAGTGGAGGCTTTTCCTTCGATTTACAACATTCTTTGGATTGACTTTTGTTCTCAGGATTGAAACAAGGAATCCACGTTTCGTCAGTGGTTATTAATACCCTTATTAATGCAGATAGATTTCTAATTGTAAGGCATTTGTCCTCAACAGCATCGTTCACCGGTTGTTTGGCGCAATAATGCTGCCATTCACGTTTAATGATATTATCTACTTTTCTACCAGTATATCGACTAATAAAGTACCCAACTGCTCAACTGGTGTACTCAAGGATTTTAAAGCATCTAAATTGTTATTAATCGAATTATAAAAATTGCACAGACCCTTAGATTATGCTCGGATAATTTAAAATACTTTGCACATGGGCGTTGATTACTAATTAATTTTTCCACGCAATTGAATAATTAGAACCGCTGATTGGTAATGATTGTACTGTTTCTAACGCCTCTTTGCTTAGAGATGAAAGTAAATGGTACATTTTCTGCACATCACAAAACCGCGCTATCCGCCAATTCCTCACACCTAAAGAAAACATTAAACTGTACTACCAACTATGGTGGTTCTAAGTAGGCGAGATATTCAAATTTAAAAATATTTTACATATCGTCTTAGCACGCCTAAGCAATCACGTCATATGACATGACCTTTGTTGTGTACCTACTCCTAGTCGTAGACTCATTTGACGAATTAGTCATTCGCTTATGCTCCTTCAGTAGGTCCTTCGCGACAGCAATATTTGTAATGCACTGAATAGCCGAATAAAGATGTCAGGACTTGTCTGCTACCAATAGCACTGCGTATAAGTTCTGCATAATTTAACATCCCGCGTAGTTTGTATGTGATAATGAAATAGTTTCATATTTAATTTGGTAAAGACGAACGCACTTTATGTACTGGAAAATGTGTACAAGTCCAGAAGAGCTTCTCTGTCAAATTCTAAAAAATATACAATCTGTTCTATTAAAAAATTGAAATAATACGATTTAAGCATAACAAAGACTTCGATGCTCACCTTTATACATAAGACAAATTTGGAAATATGTCGAAATCTCTAAGGAATACTCAATCAAAAAAAACATGCTCTAGCAAGTAGGGCGTTGCATTTTCTTAAAGTCTAAAACGATATCAATTATTACAAAAATTGAGGCAACTAGAAAATGTTGATGTTAATTAAAGAAGTGTATCTAAAGGCCGTTGAAATAGAGACGAAAAGTTATATTATGGATATAGAGGATCTTTCATTTCGAAAATAGAACTTGTACCGTGCGCAACCAAAATTGTATCATGGACTTTAGGTTAGGTTGGACTTCACTCTTTTTTTACGTTCGTTTCAGGTTTAATTCAAATTTCGAATAATCCCTTCGAATACGAAATGGGGAACATTCTATTTCCTTCCATCAATCTACGTCCAGAAACTCATGGACATGGCGTAATGGGCACATAAGTACATATCAGCAGAGCACACAACGTTCAAGCAACGTTCTTCTCTTATATAGCAGCCGTTCTAACATTCTGGTATTCTAAAACCACCTCTTCTAATTTTTCTGAAGATGAATAATACCTCTAAATAATTCTATATCTTCAATTACACACTGGTCACAAATACACTGTTACGGTTATTATGCATAACCACTTTATTAGCCAATCAAAGATTAAAAACAATGCAGAATTATTGTACTCAACCTAAAAGAATGTACTTGTAAGACTCTTAAGTGATATAGCATCATCAATTTTTTATATTTATTCATCCGTTATGCACTTGTAAGATTTCAGATAAGTGTAAATAATGCCCTTACTAAGAAACAACTATTTAAAATTTAAGGAATACTAAATAACTCTGTATATATTAAAGCTTGCAATTATGCTGAGTATGATTGCAGAAACCTAAGTAATTATGGAATAAAATAAACATGTAACACTAGATCTATGCTTCCTTTACCTTTGCTGATGCAACCTTGCTTGCAAACCTGCCAAACAGCGCCCGCTTTACAACCAAATGCATCTGATAGTAGCCACCAACCTTCGCTTGTCCACCTTTTTCTGAGCTTTCACCAAGGGTTAGTTCTTTTGCAGAAGAAAAGCATTCAGTCTCGACTGTCAATGATCATTTAACAAAAAATAAGACTTAATTTTAACCTTCTAAATGTACATCAAATTTATATTACGGATAAAATATAATTAAAAGTTGTTCAGATGTTAATAGCAAAGATATACCTAATATAAAATTTTAACGTATTTATGCTTTCCTACAATTAATTGAAATAATTCGTTGGGGAAATATAGTATTTAAGCAGAAATATAGGCCTTACAACTAAAATGCAAATAAGGATGAACATGAGAATGAAGTTGATCAAAATTGTGAATTGTGGCAAAGTTGGAATTCTAGATTTTTACCAGACAGTTGTTGCTTGTTGACTTGTATTTAACAAACGTTAAAAATGTGACTTACATTTTGTGTATCTATCTTGAAGTGCATAAAATTTGGAAATTTACTCTAACAGCCTAGCAGCGTAATTATTTTCTGTGCACAAGATTTTTCACTTCGTCAAGATCAATTTCGTGCGAGGTGTTACTGCATTGTCTCCACCAACAATGCATCACGGTATTATCTGTTTAAATTACAATCAAGGCGGGGGCTGTTAATTAAAAATTTCCATCAAATTACAGATTTGACTGATCTTGACTTGATTTCAGAATTAACCAGGAATCTTAACGCTACATCAATTAAACAACTTCAATCTTGTTATATTTATAGTGGATTCTATAAATGCTCCTACATTTAAAAGTTTGCAGATCTATATAGGAAGATTCACCCATCACAAAGAATACACAAAATTTGAAACTTAGCTTTCTAAAATAGTTACAGACGTCCATTTAAAAATTGGAATATACCCAGTCGAGTGCGTAAGTTTTTGCACAGTAGAAGTAAATCTTTACTAAAGCTGCCCATAAGGCATAAATTTCAAATATCTACTAAGAGAACGTTCCAAATGTATCACTGGTCAAATCGAAACTTGATAGATATGCAGCACCAGGCGAATATTGTAACACACCACTTTCACGAAACCTCGGTTTTGGAAAGTGAAATCCTGAAGCTTCAACGATTTTCAGAGATTCCCATCATTATTATGTAATAACATTATACATCGCCAAATATGTCTTATATAAGTATATATTGAATTAGTACAGAAACGCTATTTACTTCTAGGTACATAGTTACTTCACTTTTGTCCCCTAACTATACAGAACAAATAAAAGTAACTTGTGTAGCATACAATAAATCCAAACAATTTTAATAAGCATATACATACACATATGTACTTAATTCTAGAAACAAAAGCAATGTTAGTGCGGCCTGAAATTAATTGCTTTAATCTTTATAGCCCAAAAATAAGTTTTCCGGGAGCTATGCGCCAAAGGTACCACACATCTCCTTAAATGATATGAACAAAGCTATTATAAATTTTCCTGCACCTATTATTTTAGGCAACACTGTGTAACCATGTATTGTGCATATTACAGATTATACAATATATTCAACTGTTTTTGCCTTCGTTATATGGATTAGATTGTGACCAAGTGCAGTTCCAAATAAAACTACATGTTTCCATATATGGATTTCACAGATACGATGAAAGCTTTGGCAATGCTTTCTAATTCATACGTGTCTTGGTTACCTAATCGTCCTGCATATTTCTTTATTTTGTTAGACACTATTCGGTCCCTTCTTTTGAACTGCAATATCCACTAAATACAACTATAACTTTAGTACTGCCCTGTAATGTCCAGTGACAAATATCTCTTTTGTGATCGATTATGTTTCGATGTTGCATGTTGTTAAAACTTTGCGCAATACGTATTCGATAGTTCCCAATAACTTTTTTCAGTTGTGTTCTCCTCTTTGCAAATATCTTACTTTCTTCTTCACAAATTTAAGTGTGTGTATACTTAAATCTTTCGGCTTTATCTCCGTCCATGAAATTAGTCTATTTAAAAGTTTAAAAGAAAATGTACAAGTTTAATAGCTATGTACAAGTTAATTTAACTTGAGTTCTCCATTATGTGCCAAATTTGTTACATTCGCGGAGAAAATAATACAAATTTTGCGTCCAACCTGGGACAATTCAAGAATGTCAAAATTCAAAAAGAAAAATGTATATTTAGTTAAGCAACAACTAAGGTAAGTCAAAAGTGGTACAAGAAAAGATGGGAGGGTGGCGCTGGTAACAGATAATCTCATGCACGTTTGTAACATTACAATACATTCGTATCTTCTTGCTATTATATATTAACCCGTTTATCCAAATTAAAATCAACCTTCAATGCTTTTTGTCCATGCTTTTTAGCTAAATGATATTGCATGTTCTGGCAAGTCATAAAAGTACTGGTGTTTAGTTATCAAATTTATATCCTGAAAATATAGAAATATGTGGTCGTAAATGACGACATGTATGGTACAACTTAATATGTACCTAGTACTTCCCGCACAGTTACGTATTTCTAACATGATTTCTATACCTTGCATGAGTTAGTAACTGCTTGCAAGAAATAAACGTCCACACGAAGTGCGTTTACTTAAATGTTCTTGTTATTATCGCCAGACCACCAGTTCTACCATAAATGGGCTTTACTAACGGATCCTGACGACATCGCCGGAGGGCCCAAAGGTTACTTAAAGTGTGATATTAGTGTAATTGGTAAAGGAGATAGTATTAAAGTTCCGCCGAAAAGTGAGAAAGATGAAGATGATATTGAAGCGTAAGTAATTCTCATGGATGTTACGTAAGTACTCCTTAATATAGCATGTAATTCGTTAAAAGGTGTCGACAACCTCAAAGTATATAAATGTCTTTAAAAATAGAAATCGCATTGTAAAAAAATCTAATCAAATCAAGTGTGATCCGTACAAAGGTAAAAAATATGTATTTAAATAACGAATGCATCAGTAATTAATCGCCATTCATTGCTACTAATCTGTGTAGCGATAAGATTATCGTTTTATTATAACTGGAAATAACTTATTCTATCAAACGTAAAGTTTTGAAAGTTTGAAGCGACTTTTAATTAATTAAAAGTTACTGCTTATTTTCGCAATATACTTTCTCTTATAACATCGCTTAGAGCTCAACAATTAACAAAAAAGTTTTCTCATAATTATCAATTTGTGATTAATGTGATTCATCTCTGTAACATAAAACGAAGTATATTTCAATACCCGATCGATATTTACGAAGATCAATTCCATTCTAATGCTTGCGTGTATGGGACAAATATTGCTGTGTTATTAGTTTACAATGCCCTTTGCAAAATTATATAAAATACAAATACCAAATATATATATCTCTTTATAACGTTTTTTCTTTTCTTTTTTACTTCTTTTTTTCTTGTCTTTTAGTTACGACTATAATTGTGCTGCTTTCTCAAATATTTATTTATTACATACGCTTATAGTTGCTACGATATGCATATGCAATTTAAAAAAAGCATATCCAACTAATAAATAAGGAACATTGTGCATGTCAACAACTAACCCACTGTGGCCATGTTGGATATCCAAGAATTCGTTAAGTATGTGATGGACGTTCTATGAATATACAATTCATACAAATATGAATGGTGGATTCTGCATGGCTATAATTAATTGGAAGATCACATGAATTCATGTCTAACTGAACCTTGGAGATATTAATTTGTTAAGGAACCAATATACGATGTAGAACAAACAATACTCGCTGAGCGAAATATCTTTTCATTGTTAAGCTGGATAATCTACCCAGTCATGTGTAAAATTATACTTCCGATTTAACAAGAGTAAGTAAAATGTTAAAAAAGTGCACCTTGATTTCTAAAGTACCCATTAATATTCTAACCCAAAGTTATTTAGAAATTGATTTATTATTTATATATTAACTTGCCAGACGATGCATGTAAAAAAATTATGGTTACTTCAAGTTGGAATTGTGCCAGAAAAGATAACGTGTTCATATTAGTTTTAATTAATACCTTTAGGGAAGCAAAAGTTTTTAGTATTGCATCGCAGTACTCTATATTTTGAAACGGTAAGCTTATCCGCCTAGTCTCATATTTAATTCACATCTTTGCGTATAAGGAAATATTTATAAAAAATTTACAGGATGTTCCACTTCACACAATGGAAGTAATATGAATCGAACGTGGTAACGGTTTCGATTGCCATCTTATAAAATTAAAACAATAATAATAATAATAATTTCTTAGCGGAATAATATTTGGACTACCATTCTGACATAGCCCGCAAAAATTATCTTAAAAACTAAGCTAGATAAGTGTAAGTAATTTGGAGAATAGATTAAAGAGACGCATCCAAGAATATCAAAATGCACCGAAAAGCGAATATTCTGTACTCTCTGAGTCAATTTTGTACTGTAAAAAGCTTGTTTCCGAATATTCTTTAATTGAGAATTTTTCCTGTATATTGGAACTTGAAAATCTTTTCTAAAAGAAAAAGGCTAGTAAATTTTTAAAATTCGCGACTTATTAATTTTGAATATGATCGAAATTTTGGACGCACAAGAATCGTCTTAATTATATTACTTATTTATTATTACAACACGTTGCACATTGTAGTTCTTCCGCTCCATCATTAAAACTAAATAAAATATTCTTTGCTTTTTACACGCTGACTAAAAATTGAAATATCAATTTCCATTCTATTTTTTGGATATAAATTATACTAAGTAAAACAAAAATTGTTACAATTGTCACTTAACTAACGAATCGAAGATGTAACTACTTCAAAAATTTTATAAAAATAAAACGGACGTTTCTTTGGCAGATTTTTTAGTATGGTTTTCAAGTCGCCAACAATTAAATTCGACAAAATTCTAGTTATATATAGAATGTGTCTAATTGTTCCTATTTAGAAATTGTTTGCGTTACACTTATGTAAATTACGTAATTCAATACTGCAACCGTTGTAATTGACACACAAAAAATGAAAAACGAACCAAAAATATAAACACCATTATCACGAACAAACATTTTTTACTACGACCGTAGTATTTAAATAAGACATAAATGTGCTATTACATTTATTGCATTTATTTGGCTAATAACCTAAAGGTTTTCGTTCATAATTAAATGAATTTTTATAATTACTAAATTTATTCTTTATTTAGCTTTCATATGAAGAATGCATATAAGTATGTAGGTGCCAATTTATTCTTAGAAAATACAAAACTTTTCCCAGGAACGGATATAGTTCGCGCATTCTTCCCCTCCGCCTAAAGCTTCACTTAGATTTTAAATGAAGGTCTACCGTTTTTGGTGGGTATCCTTTAATCCGATTTCAAATTTGTTTCTTAAAAAGGTCCAATCCTTTCTTTTTCTTTAAAACCGTAATTATGAGTAGCCATCCGCTGGGACAAAAGAAAGAAATTAAAGCATCCAGCAATTGCCCACGAACGTTGAAAAATCTCGAAAAGCTTTGATATTTAAATTCCTTATCCTTTTTAATGATGCCAGCGTTACATTTTCCAACGCACCGCTAATTCTACGTAAAAGAGAATTTTAAATAAAGTGAAATATGTTCAAAGCAAATTTTTGATTAGAAAACATATAATTGCGTCATAAAAAGTAATTATTCTCTGAAAATTATAGTAATTTTGTTGTTTACATAGTTACGTATTAATTACTATAAAATTGCTTAATTTTATTACAGATAAGGCAGAAATTAAATAAATTTATGTATAAGAGTAGTGAGTTTAAACAAAGTATGCAATATATCTGATAACGTATCTGCACATTCTAGTGCTACAATGTATAAACGATACAAAATCCTTCTTCAAAGCACAAAAATATTACAATGTTGTAGAATTAAAATTGTTTTACATAATTTTCAGTCGCAGATTCGGGAGTATTGCCCAAATACACTCTTGGCAGTGTAAAAATTCAAATTAACTTTTATAAATAACTGAATTAATAGAAATAAGCTCTAATTAAAGGAGAGATTGTGTTTTCATCCTTTCGCTCCTTTGTTACAGAAAGCGTTTGTTAGATAAAAATAACGGCCAAATTCTAAGTACAATCCTGAATTCTAATCAGACGATATCATTTTCTAAAAATTACTTATTTTTTGTCAAGGTCTAACTCTCTAGCTGCAGTTAGATGTGATCTCATACCTTTCTTTTAGTGTGCAATTGTTCGCAGCGCCCATTAATTGCTCACCTTTAGACTTGTTTCGTCCCGGAAAAGATTCAGCTACATGAAAACATTTGCAGTCCACTCCTTTTAAGAATTGCGACGTCTGGAACAAGTAACAGGATGCGCGCTTTATCACGTCACCAAGTCTTCGTGGATTAAAATAGCACACCTGAATATCGGTGCTCGTATACCGGAAAAACTGATCAATCACTTATAACTCTTCAATTCAAATGATCTAATACGCTGACCAACTTCGGCATACGAATTTCTAGCGGGAGCAGGTATTGCCACAAGGCTCTTGGATATGGCAGTTCTTTATTCAGAAAATAGAACAAATGCCGTTCTTTTCTGTATATGTACAGAGTCTTTACAACTTCAGGATCAACAGCCCCAATTTTTTACCGAAATACTCTGGCTATTCCTTCCTCCATTCTCAAATCTCTTCTCATTATCGTAGCTATGCAGTGCCCCAGTGCAAAATATCCGGTTGGAACATGAAGACGAATTTTTCAACTATGCCTGTAGTTTACCATAACTAAGTTCGTGTTTGTTACCACAATTGTTTCCGAGGTACGGCGCCAATCAATAAAAATGATTTCCAATGCGTTTTCTTTGATCTTGTTTTTTTAATAACCTTGGCAAGGATTTCTTTTACTTTCCTTCTATTTCCCGCAGAACTTCTGACCAAGCGAATTATATCAGCTTCTAACGATGGGTTTTTCAAATTCTAGCAATAGACCTGCTCCATATACTTATTGCCAAAGTGCATCTCTAGTTATGTAACGAGCTCTTGATAATTCTATCGTTCTGCTAAAGGAATGAGTTGAAGTACTTTAGCAGCGCTTGTGCAGTTGTTTCCCACGGCTGCTGTCTCAAGTAAAGTTAGCTATTCTTCTAACAGTGTTTTACCATCAAAAGTAGACAATTCACTTCGTCCGTGATTCATAACTAATACTCAGCTATTTATGCTCCTCTGTTCGTTATGTATTTCTTCCGAATCCTCCATGCCCTCAGCTCCACTCACTACTATTCCTCCTAAACATGTCCAACCATTATCACGCAATTCCGCTCGTCAGCAGACCCCTCATTCATTTCGTCGATAACATTTTTATATTCAATTTTTCGTGAAGGATATTTTGCACACATACAATTGAGGTATTTGCCATATTCATTTAGTTGCCTCAATAGGACCGGTTCTCATTAAAGACGTATGTTCCGTCACACTCACATTCATTAAACCAACATCTAAAGGTGGAAGTGAACGGTCTCTCTAGGTAACATCCTACTTCTTTTGGATTATTGTTGTCTTTCTTTTCTCCACGATCTTATAATTTAAATCATAATTTAGTTTTGAATCATAAAAGTATCGCATAATCTTTGTCTGTAGCATAAAGTTCTAAATATACTTTAATGCGCTCTAAGATATAATTTCTATGATTGTTTAAATAAAATACAGGCCAAATAAAAACAAGAACTCATACTTGAGATTTTTATTAAAACAAGAATACTGTTATATTCTTGTAGTAGCTTTTAATACTGAGTATTGCCACCTCTGGCTCTTATGACCGCTCGCATACGGTTTGGCAGAGATTCGATTAACCTCCGTATATAAGCCTGATCCAAATTCTCCCACTCGTCACGGAGAGCATTTTCTGGTCCATGCAGGTCCGCTGGGGCAACATTTTGGGTTCGTATCCGTCTGCGAAGGAGGTCCCACACGTGCTCGATAGGGTTCATGTCCGGACTTACCGCAGGCCAATCTAAAACTGGAATACCAACATCGTTAAGGTATTCCTGGACGACTATTGCAACATGCCGTCGTGCATTATCGTGCATTAACATGAATTCGTTTCCTATAATTGGCGCATAGGGTACTACATGTTCTTCTAAAATGTCCGTTATATACCTGTGGGCAGTCAGTGTACCTCTGTCTACTAGTACTAACTCTGTACGACCTGTTAAATAGATGCCTCCCCAAACCATAATAGAGCAACCAGCGAAATTAGGTCTAGGTCTGATATTACGCTGCGAATAGCGCTCACCGTCTCGTCTGTACACTGAGATACGCCTATCTGAGGTGTAAAGACCAAATATTGACTCATCTGTGAAGAGTATATTGGCCCAGTCATTAATGTTCCAATTTACATGTTCTCTGGCAAACCTTAAACGAGCCACTCGGTGGTTCCTAGTGAGACGAGGGGCTGTTAGCTGGAGCTACTCTAGCTCTTAATCCACTCTGTCGTAACCTATTCCGAATAGTTTGAGTACTCACACGAGTATTTCTGACTTTAGCCAAGTCGTTCTGCAATTGTCTCGCAGTTACATGTCTTCGACGTAATGCTTGTAGTAGTAAATAGCGGTCATCTTGGCGAGTAGAACATCTTGGACGACCTGGTACAGGTCTTCTACTGTAATTGCCTGTTTCCCTATATCTGGCTACGGCTCTAGAAACACTTGGCTGATTGATGTTCATCAAATTAGCAACGTATGCTTGAGATCGTCCATCTTCGATTAAAGCAACCATGGCAGCCACTTGTTCTGAAGTTAAATTGCTCATTTTAGTTTTAAAAACGTTGGTACAGAACTCTGACTTCGCACTTTAAAATTTGTCCGTATAGGAAGACTTATATATATATAAGACTTAATAAACAACTGAACAAACCTTACGCATTTTTCTAAATGTGTTCTTTTAGAAAAAAAAAGTAAAAAAGCTATGTTCCATGATTTGAGGCAAACTTTTTGTGAACGTATAAAAATATCTTGGTTTATAAATACCCTTTTTTAGTTTATGCGATACTTTTTTGGCGGAGTGTACATAAACTTGCAGACTTCTGCACTGCATCTGTCTCCAAACGCGACTACTTCTTATACCATCCTCGTATGATTAAGAAAGACTTCTACTTTCACTTATAACGTGGGATATCTTGCATTTGGTAAAATCACACTTTTCGAATGTCCCTGAGCCTTTAGCAAATAATATCACCTGGACTAAACATTGTTTGCAAGTCTATTGTACTGTATTCAAATCATTATATTGGGTCAAGATATTCTTGGATATACAACCCTATAATTCTAAATTAAAGAAGTTTAATTTTGACTACATACAACATTTTGTGTCCAAATTTAATAGTATCAGTAAAGAACAAACTGCGTCTGCTATATCACGCAATATAATAACTAGGTTAGTATTTACTTCCTTATAAGGTACGTATGTATATAAGAAATGGATTTCATCTGAAAAAGGACGAAATATGAAATTGCTCTGGGACGGGATTCAACATAAGGGTAAAAAAAAAAAACGTAATAAAGACGTATATCTCCAGAATTGTTCTCAAGTTTATCCTACATTACCCCTCTTGCGATTTATTATTTATACATCGAAAAAAAAACTCATTACATTCCATATGTATTGCAAAATGGCACTTCATTTGGTGGAAACGGTTATTTCATAAATTCAACATAGATATACATTTTCTTTATTACATATCTTTGAGAAGCTTCGTTAAAGTTCACTTAGTTTTTATCTCGGTTGTTATACTGATTTTAAGCGAGTCTGTGTTAACAAATTTAAGAATGATACACAAGAACAAGAAAACAAGATCTAGTGTAAAAGTATTGACAAAACCATTATACTTTTTTTTAAATTATGGCAGTGACCTACGTACTTGAGTATATACTTAAAAGTATCGAAGTATTGAGGTATAATGCTTTTTATACCTTAGTTAAAGTATGAAGATCATTTTTAAGACTGTCAAAACTTGCTTTTAAAAAAATATATCAATGACAAAGATCACATACCTTTATTATTGATTTATCGTATCGGTCGTATTTTAAAGAAATCATCGCTATTGACGATTTGATGAAACAGGTTTGAAAGAAGCTGTTGATGCGGAATACAAACATGCGGAAATAGGTATGACATCACAAAGCAAACGAATTAAATGACAAACTACACAAAATACCTTAATATTAAAAAAATAATACGGGGAAGACCCCGTGTATAATAATTTTACAGTTTTAAATTTAACAAAAGCTATCATAAACTTGAACATTTAAAGTTTGACAAACTAAATAGAGGACGTTTCTTTTACAAAATTTTCAGAATTAAAAGTGTTTTAAAAATATTCAATTAAATTGCATAGGCGCTAAAATACCTAAATTACATTGTTTGGCTTGATATTAGTAATTTTAAAACAAAAATTATAACTAGAAAGGACAAAAGCGAGTAGAATTATACATTTCTTGCAGCAACTAGACAGATTCCTGTCTATTCGTCTCATAAAAAAGTGTTTGTGTTGCCTACCGGTTTCTCGCAATTGACAAAACACGAGTCTGTCTAGTCGCTGCAAAACAGGTAGGATTTCCTTCATTCGTTTTTGTTCTCTCTAATTATAAGGTACGATTGTAATCATATAACTAAGAAGGAATTACAAAATAACAAAATACTTATTTATGTAACAACGAGGTACCTACGTATGGAAGTCCAGATTGATATTCAAAATACAGTAAATGAATAAATTAATGATGAACTTCACACTACACAAATTAGTAACAAAATTATGTTAAGTTCCACTGACTTTATTATTATTATACATGCAGACACCAGAACAATATCAACAAGTAACAAAACTAATTTTTCCGTTAAACTAAGATTTTATTTTACATAATTTACTGTATTATGACGTACCATACCTAGGACATAAAAATGGTAGTGATAATAGAATGTAAAATAATTATTTTCTAACCATAATAAATTAATATTTCAAATTAAACGTAGTAAACATTAATGCTTGACTTCATGACATCGTTGACATCTCTCGTGGAATAGGTATCCAAGTAGAGCGTACTACCTCTCACAGCGGTAAATCTTTTGTTTTATCTACATTTGCAGTTTCAATCCTTAAGAATTTTAAAAATTACTGTTCCTTTTTGTACTGTAGTACTGCTTTATGTGATCCGTAACAATAAAATCATTACCTTAAAGAAGTATAGCAAACCCAAAAGAGTTCAAATAACATCAATTTATCGCTATTTTAAAGTACCGCACTACGAACATTACAAACAACTACTATTGCATAAGGATAAAATGCACTGATCCTAAACTCAGATAGTTCCTTACATGCATTTTCATTTTCTTCAATTCCTTGGTTGCTCGGACCCATCGTAGTGTAAAGTGACTATTGCGCCTCAATTTTCTTAAGTTGCGTACACATTCGCGTATCAGATCAGATTAGTATATGTAGGCCTCAATAAGCTTTAAAACTTCCTAACTATCGCTGAATATATTTATAGCTCTTAAGACATTTCTAAGCAATAGTTAGGTCCACTAATACCTATACCTGTTCAAGCACGTTTTAGTCTCGGGCTGTCCGTGTACTTGGCCATCATACGTCTTTTAGTTCAAGGGTCACAAGACACCCACTCAACACAGCTTTCAATGATCACCATATAAAGCTAATTGATTGTATTACATAGGAATCGTATCCTATGTACACTAGATAGTTCAAGCTAAGATTTTCAAGGATTCTGAGATATCCTTTAAGACTTCCGGACAATAGTGCCTTCATACTTCTAGTGTGGAGGCACTCTATATAACCTGCCCTAGAACTAGTCTCAACGGGACTTTCAGCTCTGCCGCGGCAGGTGCGTATCACTTCTATAACTTTGAGATACCCAAGCCTCTAAATATGTGAATATGAAACTGCTGTTGCACAGTCTTCTGAATTGTTTTTGAATGCATTACAGGACATCCTGTGTATTTCAAATGCACTCAAGTACAGTTTCCAGATAGAGCCAAATATGTAATGTTGTTTCACAAAAAAGAATACGCTAGAATGCATTTTGATTTCGTATTTTTTCAAAGAAATAGATATAATTAAATTTGGACGATAGAGAAATATCTAGAAATCCGTTAATACTAGACTATGTATAGACATGTATTCCATATTAAATTAGCTTATTAATAGGCGGAGAAACCAAAAACTTAATACAGTGCCACCTGCGTTTACGATAGTATCTTATTCTGAAATTATCTGATTACAAAAGAAAATTTTAATAGATTTTTATTTCCAAAGCAGATGCTCCCGGATACGAAACTCGCGTTACAACTTTTACAGATTCAGTAGAATTTTCGCGCCAGCCTTGCACTTGTACTTGTATTTCATTGATTTCTATTTTAATTGCAATATTCATTAACTCTTACATCATACATTGTACAAATACTACAAGAACCCAGAAGAGGAAATTCGTAAAAAACATGATCATCAATAGATCAAAGACAAAAGTATCAAATCGTTGTATTGATATTCCTCTGACAACGAGTAAAGAAGAAGGCAAATAAAAAAGCAACTACTTTTGACAACAAACATTCGAAAAGCGTATGTAGAAATTCACACTTATACAACGTCAATGTATCATATTTATACCTGTAAAAGGTATTCCGAAGAAGATAAGCAGGAAAATGAACTAGAAATCCTAAGGAAAACGACTGGAAGGAACTTATCTGGAATTAGCTTAAAATGAAGAAAACACGATTTAAAAGAATTTCAAACCAAACACTAACACAAATCACACCTTTTAGTAAGTAAGAAAAAATTATTGTAAATTTGGGAACAAGTTGTCTTAATTTTTTTTTCTTTATAGAAAAATTTTTAATCTGATTTAATCTGATTTTCCAAAAATACAAAAGAGAACAAAGAGAACAAAAATTTCAACTCAAAATTACCAAAATGACTTGAGGCATAGAGGTTGCCCCGTCATGATTTGTGGATATTTATTTTATGCTGGTGTTGGTCCAGTGCAAGGAATTATGGATATTAATATTTTAACAACTGTTGACAACAACCTCAACACATCTTGGATAGTAAACGATTACCACTGAATAGTTAGCTTCTTAGTTCACTATGTTCTCGGTTTTGTCAGTACTAAAATTAAATATTCTTTTGCATTTTAAGTCACCAGTAAACTTAATAAACCCATTAACCGTCACTGTAGTTTTTTACAGAGTGAGCAGAATGAGACATTAAAATGTCAACAACGATTAAGCCTTTGTGAGCTTACGGACAAAAAAAGAAAATGTCACAAATCTACAATATTAGCTGAATTAGGGAGACATTTCAAGCTTTGAACGGACATTTATTAAATATTTGTAAATAAAACATGAGAAAAATAACATCGAGGCTGCACCAATGTTTAATTTTTTATTTCATTATATTAAATTTATTATTAATTAATTAAATTAATAATTAAATAATTAAAAATAATAAATTAATTATATTAAATTTATCAATTTATCTCAAGACACAGTTCACTACTATACAGTCAATCATATTTAACCAATTAGAGAGAATCATTCAACTAATAATTACAAATAAGGATATAAGCATCTCCGCTGCATTTTCTGTTAAAGCTTTCAACCAATGAATCGCTCAGAATTTGTCAGTCAAAATTGAATATTTTTGGTGAATGAAGCCCCGTTGCTACAAACTAACTGCATTTTTATTACCTAAAATGCGATTAATAAATACCTAAATAAAAATAATAAAATTTTTAACAAACATTTTGTCGATAAATTCCTTAACTAAAGAGATTTTTTGTAAGGCCACGCTAAAATGGAGAAAGTATATTGCTACTGAAATTACAAGTAATAACAATGGTCAGTGATGTAATTAATCAGACCAGCAAAATCTTACATATACTATTAGTTTGAAATTTGAAATATAAAAAAAATAACCTCTCAAAGACTTTTTTTTGAGAAAAACGGGTGATGCAATGAACTTTATATTTCAAATACATATTTCTATATATTCCAGAAATCTATTACTACCAGATGGCGTACCCATAGATAGACAAAGAGCGCGTTTTATAGTAAAAATTTATCGCGCCGATGGTCTGCCAAAAATGAATTCATCTATAATGGCGAACGTCAAGAAAGCTTTCACGGGTGAAACCAGCGATCTCGTCGATCCATTCGTTCAAGTGTCTTTTGCAGGTCTAACGGTACGTATATTTCAAAGACACGTTCCGATTAAGTAGGTGGATTTTCTTCGAGACGTACAAGAAAACAAAACCGCCGAGGACATTAGCACAAAAACGTATGAATATTCTTTCGTTAACAATAATGTTACGTGGGGCTAAAACTTACAACAGCTATAAATGTTCCTCTTTATGTAATTTTTGACGTATTTTTGCGTATTAACTGAAAAAAAAAGCATTTGCAATAACTTAAGGTAGATAATTTTCATTGGAATGCTCCCTATATATGTATGTATAAAGATAACGCAAAATATGTTAGATGTGATATACTTTCGATCTCGCATTTTACCCAGAGTGCAGCAATTTGAGCAGATAATTCAATTGTGCTTTACCAGCAACGGCATAACTTTCCATATATAATTACTCCGATGTAGAAATGGAGAATATGTTAATTTCCAGGGTAAAACTAGTGTAAAAAAGCACAGTTACGCTCCTGTGTGGAATGAACAACTCGTCTTTACGGAAATGTTTCCACCTTTGTGTCAGCGAATAAAGATCCAACTGCGCGACGATGACCCCGTTAAACCGACTGTTATTGGCACGCATTTTCTCGATTTGAAGACAATATCGAATGACGGAGAGAAGGGTGAGAGAATTCAGGTACCTCCGATATGTTCTCGGAAATGACTAGAGTCTTGAATTTCTCCATTTATAGGTTTTTTGCCAACCTTCGGACCTTCATTCGTCCACCTTTACGGATCGACGCGAGATTATAGTCTTATCGATGAACATTCTTCGCTAAATACTGGTTTGGGAGAAGGCGTCTCGTATAGGGCTCGCTTACTAATAGCAATAAGAACAGAAATAACCGACTCTATAGATATCGGACCGTCTGAAGTAGACTTAGAACCAACTGTTCCTGTAAATGAATCCGCCTACGGAAAAAGTGAAGAGTACTTTCTATTCGCTACGATAATGGATGCATCGATGATCGATAAGAAGTTGGCAGATAAACCTGTATATTTCGAGTTAAGTGTAGGTAATGCGGGGAACGCGATCGATGGAAACAATGAATCAAGAAAGGATGCCTACAATGAATCTGATAGCGACGAATTAGGTAGGTGAATATTCCTTATACTGTTGTTCTCTTATGAATAGATGAAGTTAAGAAGTACAAACTTGCCTATTCTAAATCGTATATATTTTCTTTAGTTTTCTAATAGCTAATTTTATTTAAATTTCCCATAAAACAGGACTTTAATGATACATATTTACCACAAAATGAAATTTGCTTGATAATTCTAATATCAACCTTATATAGGACAAGGATCCTCTTTATAACCGAAACGAAATTGTCCTTGATTGTTAGCCCTATACGGAAACTATTCCTCGATTAGGTACGACAGAGCAGTACTTCTTAATGAAGACCAACGACTACAGATACTTGAAGCTCTCAATTTGACTGTATAAACATAACGGCGATGTGAATCATCTCCGTGAGTTTGAAAAGCTGTGCCTTTGTGAATAGTGTTTTCCTTGCAATAACGAAAGTTTTAAAATTACATTGAAAACTACCGACTGGCTCATAAGTGCGCAGCTATCTGAAGTTGTATTTTTTCAAATGGAACATGCCACACGTTATTGCATTTTTGCAATTCCATCAAATTTGAAGGCAATGTGAAATAACGTACGATTGTCCTAAAACGCAATTAGTCTGTTTGCGATAACGTCTTACAGAAATCGCGGATGTGATTTTTGGTGCCTAGGCTAAACAGAATAAGAATCAATGTTATAATACACAAGAACCAATAGTACGTGTGGAAGCATTGAGTCTGCACTTAGCTATATTATTTATGGTTAGAAACAGGATTCCGGATGCAATATACCAACAAGAATACTAACTACGCATCTACCTAATGCGTTCATTAGGTAGATATGAAGTGGGATATGACCATATGAACTGGTTTAAAAATGATTCATTCCTACATTAAACTAACTACGACTAAACTTAGTAAAAAAGTAGATACGTATTCTAGTAATATCTAAAGGAAAAGATGTTAGCACCGTATCACAAAGCCAATACTAAGTTATAATAATAATGCCTAAGTTGCCCTAAGTTTCTTGCTAATGTAAGCGATTTTTCCATGCAATAATGCTTTATCGACATACGAAATTCTCTTCCATCCATTTCTTAGATCATTCAAAGTTAAAATCAATATGGCTAAAAAATATGGCTGGTGTGAATTCTTGCAAGAGGCACTACTACAACTACAACCACAAATAACCTCGAGAGATACAATGGTTCCACGGTCTTTTCATACCACCCTCGTACTAAGCACAATCTCGACCTAAATGTACACCTCTTTATTTTTTTTTTTACGCAAAAGAAAAATCAATATTGACTAAAAGAGTGTAGGTTTTCTTTCAGTAGCGCTTTGATAAATATTTATAAAGTTCTTCAAAGCTATACATCTCTCTGATACATTTTCGAAGCCAAAACCTGAAGAATTACTTTGTATGCCTATGCAAATCAATTACCTTGTATGATGAAATTTTTCATATTTCATGAAACGTTTTTTATATAAACCCAATTTCCGTACCTTTCCAGCTAACAACATATGAAAATTTCAGAATCTGTGGTATCCGACAGCGGGTCCTGGCAAAGTACCACAACGCCAACGAAACCTATGACGCACGATCGAATATATTATTTTCTACCCTACTGGGATAACAAACCTTGCATGCATGTGCGTTCCATATGGCCAGATCATAGGCGGAGAATGTACAATTCGAATATAATAGCGAAGCTCGCCGATAAACTGGTTAGACAGAACTCGCTTGGATAAAACGGAAACAAAATGCTAATACAACTCATAATCTATGTATTTCAGGAGGAGGGATTAAACGAAGTGCACACTCTAATGGAAAGCGAAAGCTCACAAACAGAATTAAACTTAAAACAAGTGTTAGAAGAGCTGTCTGTAGGTTGCGTGAAGTACGTAACCATTTCAAAGAGCTCTACCACGGGACCGGGAACGGGCAAAACCAAATTGGATAAGGAATATCTCAAACTATGTCAAAGGGAAATTGTAAGTAGATTTAATTGTGCGCTGCTAAGAATTCTATCAAATCAATGATAAACAAACGATATTCGGGAAACGGAGTATTGGATCCGCTTCAAACCGTAGAGCAATTATAATATATAATAAAAAATGTTTTTAATATATATTGTTATACGTCTTATTACAAGAAAATGGTTCTTCTCAGGCGATGAAAATATATTAAAAGCTATTATATTCTTCATACCTTATTTATCTTTTGAGTGCAGTATTTATGAATCTTTTGGATATAGCCTAAAAGTTAGGTCACCTTATAAAAAATTAAAAAGATAAGCAAAATGTATCTTAAAATGAAGATTAACTGAAAGACTTTCTTTCTAAAAATTTCCTTCGTTATTCACTATTGCAAAACGTTCACTTCGACCATCAAAGATGTCCACATAATAGATCCTATTATAATATTATTTTTAATAATTCGAGAATTGTTATCAAAATAAAATAAACCGTTAATGCAAGTCCATAACTTCTTCATCATAAGAAAACCTTTAAATAAATATTTAGCAGCATAGCTAAATAGCTAAAGAAGCTAAACCTTTTATGAATTCAACAATTTATTGAAAAAATATAAATTATATAAAGAAATTCTTCCTACTGGATTGATAGTTTACGGTTGAATTTGTGAAATTTTAATGTAAAATAATATAATCCAGTTCTTTTGATATTTGCTCTTATCAATGGAAATAAATTCCATAATTCATCTCAGCGATCGTATTTTTTCTATTCTTTTATCCATGGTATGTCAATTTCATTGAATTTTAATTAATATTAAATACTAATAAAAACATTTATGAGTCATTTAACATTTCAGAAAAACAAAAGACAAAAAACAAAAAGACAAAATAAATTTCAGGTTTCTCCTCATTTCAAAGTAAATATATTTGGGTATTTGTGTAACCATTGTGTGTATAAGTTAGCTGTTGAAAAGTACGCAGTAGAGCCTTTCTGAATCCGTCAAATTGCACTGATATAATTTACAAAAAAAAAAAAACAGTTTCCAAATAACGAATATTCTAAGATAAACTTTGAACACAATGTTCCAATACATAAAATTTTACATTTAATTTCCGCTGTGCGCGACATAAATTTTGTTTTTCAAATATATTGCGTTTTTGGATGTCTACCACCTATTCATATCAACTTTTCTATCTGGCCAGGTTTTTGAAATAGAAATATTTGCGAAATGGCGTTGTTTCTTTGACGGCTGATTTCTTAAATGTCTCACAGGTTAGAGCTATATTTCTATTGAGAATCTCTTGGACGTTACGCGGTTATTCATAGAAAACTTTTATTTTTCTAAAGACATTAACTTATCGGATTAAATGATTAAAAATAATTTGTAGCAGATTTTTGACAATTTCATTCGATAAGTAACAATCTCTAGAAAAACAAAAGTTTATACTATTTTAAGCCTTCTCCAAAGATAAAAGGTAACTTATTAAATAGAATTATTATAAATAATCTGTAGCAGTTAATTTAATGCCTAAAATCTGGAGGTTTATTTCAAATGCTCGCAATTTTCCTTTATGCAAATTCTGATGAGCCTGTTTGAGTTTTACTGAATACTTACTAACGTTTCCGGAACACCTTTTAGTTCTTTTTTACTGCTGAAACGGCTTTGCGGGCGATGCTTTAAATATATACGTTCGCTTTGTTCTGATCTCCAATTATTTATATGCTTTTCCTTTATTCTTTATTCGTGTTTCTTAACTTAGTAGACGATGCGATTAATTTTAGGTAAATAATAAACATTTCTGGTAGATGTTATATATATGTTAAATTATACACATAAAATAAATTTTACAGATTATTTTTTTCTGATGAAGCTTTAGAAAAACAGAAATTTTTAATATTTCGTATCCGCTCTCTATTAAAAAAAAAATTGTCTACATAGTTACATATCTAATTTACTAAACAAGTGCGAATTTTATGCACGAGGAAACTTTTATAGAGAATATATATATATATATATATGTTGATGGAATGAAAAATTACCACTCCGATATATAAAACTTTTAAAATATAGGCCATTAAAGAAACGACGCCGTTTTCCAAAAACTTAAATGTAGTAAAGCTTGGTAAGTATTGTAAGAAATGCTGAAGAATGAATCGAAATGAAGCTTCAAAAACGTAGTAATATACAGCATGTTCCATTTCAAGAAGTGTGAAACATTTTTAAACTTTTCTTTTTAAACTGCTTCCTTTTAAACTCTTAAATAATAAATCATATTAAAAGGTGTTATATTTCTTATGTATTTTTTTGAGTGCGGAATATTCAATCGAAGCTAACTGACGGGATAATCTCTTGAGATTATTTTGGGAAAAAAAGCTGGTATAAGTATACAATTAAATTGGTAACTAAATAACGTTCAACAAAAAATCGTTCATTTGAAACGAATTCTTTTAATACTTTTAAACCCCGTTTTTGAAGGTCTTGTACCAATTAAAGAGCCAAAAAATCACTAGGTATAATCAATTAACCTTTTTATGTTCATTTGTTCCAACTACATAAAAGCAGCTCTTTTGTAATATTGCAAAATTTCATTAGTGCTTTTTGTATTTACAATAATCGAACACGGAAACCAAAGTGCACAACCCATTTCATCTGCAGCTTAAATAGAATTTTACCCAGTTAGCAGTTAAAGCCACTTATTTCATCGGAAACTGGATAACTACTTTAACAGATGCGGCACAACAGTGAGAGTGCCGATGAGTAGTATATAACGACTAATTTCAGACGCTTTAATCCATATACATTTCTAGAGCACAGGAATCGCTTTATATACTTCATGCGCTCTAGTTTGATGCGATGTAAATGTATACGGCGCATCTACGTAAAGAAGTAAATATTGGAAGAAGCTAGGGAGAATATACGATTTGATCTGAAAATATACTCATTTACATGTTGCTTCATTTACAAAACGAATAAAACAAAATGCTTTCTGGGGGGTTTTATTTATTTATCTCATACTTGGCGTTACGCTGATACTTTAAAGTTCCATTTAAGACACTTTGGGGTCGAAAACAATGAGCGCGACAAAAATAAAACAAGAACTTAATAAAGCAAAGCAGCACCACATAACGAAACATCGTAAAAAACAATGCCCTGAAAAAATGGAAACGAGCACGCTCCCTCCTTCTATAGTATATATAATAAGTAACCTCCGAGAAATATATTTTAAATTTTTATAAAAACATAGAAAGAAAATATTTTTATTGTACGTTTTATTGTTTTTCAAAAGATTCGCCATTAAGATTTATACACTGTCGCAAGCATATAAACCAATTCGCGAAACAGTTTCTCCGCTTTGAAGATAGTAGCTCCAGAACATGGTTTTTGAAGGTGGTTTGTGGTAATAAAAATCGCAGGTTTTTTGTTTGAAATTTTGGGAACAAAAGAAAGTCGTTAGTCGATAAATCAAGTGAAGGACAATGAGACATTGATTCAATCGTTTTTCTTCTTCAAATAATCAATTGTTGGGCGTGCTTTATGAGAGCTAATATTGACATGATAATATAATATTATCGACTGGTTTTCCTAACTTCATTGATGATTTTTGACCAACATATTGTTGCTTGCGACATATCCAACACAACCAAAGAAACAAGCGATCATTTTCTTGCAATTGCTTCGTAAACGAACAGCTATTGGCGGATTGGATTCTCTTGGAAACACACCAACAGTTAATTGTCGCCTGGTATATATGGATTCTAGCTCATATGATCCTTTTCAATCATGTTGCGTACAGTATCCATGTTTTTTGGAACAACAAACGACTTTTCTGAAATTCATCACTGGTGGAACTACGACCACGTCAAAATTCTACAAGCCCGTTGTTAACAATCTTTTTTGTAAGTGGTTCATTACCAAAAGTTGAACAAAGCGATTCTATGAATTATTATTGTGTTAGACCTTCACTAAAGCCGTAAAAGATCATATAACGAAAACCTTCACGTAAAATCTCATTTTTTTTTAAATTTTCTTTTAAATGCTGGCTGTAAACAAACTACTCTGCCAGTTTCCACACTGCTACTCCTTTAACAATAACGAACGTCAAATTTTTCGAAAATAGTAATGTTAGATCACAGTAACTCCATTTAGTGGTCGTTTTTAAAAGCTTGATTGGCTACCCTCGCATTTATCCTGTTAATCTAATTATCTATATTTTGTATAAAACAATGAAATGTTTGTTCGCCCATATTCAAACAAAGTTTTTTTTTTACAATTCCCAGTAACACCACTCTTCGTGACTTAAAACTGAAAATGTTTCCTTTTTGCGGTTTTTACACACGGAAAGGCCGGGAAAAATAATTGTCTACTGCTATACGTGTTCGATATCAGCACAGATTTTGCGAAATACATAATACGTCCAATAATTTTTGTCCCATTTCAATAATAATAATTATTTTCAAAATACTTGTAATATTTCAAATTGTCGTATATGAAGCAAGTTATCCTCAATTTAAAAAAGAAAACTGATAAACCCCAACATTTTGTTAAACTTCTCACTACAAAGTAGCTGGGCCATATCTTTATTTTCCAAATATCCAATGTGAATATTTGGAATCCCAGTGGTAAAACAATAGTAAGTGCATAACGAACCCATACACTCCTGAAAATAAATTTAATTGCAAAGCAAAAATACATTTTCTAAATTTAGTTAATGGAATTTTATATAAAAATGGATCGTATTAGTGTGAGTAAAAATTCGACATATTATTATAATTAGACAATAGATAGTGCCATTAACGTAGTGCCATTTAATTATTTCCTAATTTATAAAAACGTAATTTAAAAGGAAACTATTTCATTGTATAATTACGAGATACAAACAAAACAAATCGAAAATAATAAGAAGCAAACGATCGAAGAAGGCAAGGATAGCCGAAAGTACAATGGCATAACTAGAAACTAGTACGATCCCCTCATGGCAGCGGTCAGCGGCATTCATCTTAAATTTTTTAACAATACCCAATTATTTTAGCAGCTGTTACATTACGCAACTTTCTATGGCGACATGTATTTATAAATAATGCTTTTTAATATGTAACAATGAGTTCTTATTAAATTTATAGGAACAGTTACGGGCATAGAATATTTAGGTGCGGTAAGCTTGTCATGCAGATATTTTAGTATTAAGCACACTTCTTTTATCTTCATAGAGTCTTATATAACAGATGAATATGCATTTGTAACATTAGATATAGATATCGAACATATTGAAGTGTTTTTTGTCATAACTAAGAACTGCCCGCATCAGTACAGCTCCGCCTCCAAAAGTACGACACATGTCAATTTACGTCTTCTTGGTAAAACTATTCTAATAAAATTTAAACTCTTTAAAACTATATAAATTGAATTTTTTTATCATAAATGCTTTCTTCCAATTTGCATCTCATTTCAGCATTTATTCTAGTAACTTATACTCTTCCTCTATCGGTAGTTAAAAGCATTGTCAATTTGTATGATCTACTCGCTGTCGGAATTTGCTAAACATGTATTTTTTCTTTATTTTTGAACGGATGAGTTTTCTCCTAAGTTGTATAGGTCAATTTTCAAAAAGTTCCAAGTTAAAAGATAAGATTTTGCACGCTTCTCGACATTTTTGATTCCCCTATTTTACCTTTTCTTTGCTTTTACCTTTTTCAAAGCAAAACTTTTACTTAAGGTAACTACCTTAAGTAAAAGTATGAAATCATTTGCTCTTGTGCGAAATGGGGAAGCTGACTATCTACAAACATTTTCTATACTAATTTCGTTTGTATAAGTATTTTCCAAATAGGTGCAAATTAGTTTATAAGATCTTTTTTTGCAAAAAAGGGGTTTAATTTTAAAATCACTGTAAAATTTTTATAAAGAGAACCTTCTATTTCTGAAAAAAAATTGTAAAAAATTACTGAAATTAGCGTAGTAATAGTACCAGCGCACATATGTTATTAAAAACAGGAACTCGCATAAAACTGTCTTAAATGTACGGGTATCGTATACTTTCGAAAAACATGTTTTCAGAAATGTATAAATTTTTCTATTTTAACACATATCGAAATTTCTTATCTGATCCAGGAACATATTGGAAACATGTCAAAGAACTTGAGAGCACTAGTAACGAAAAACTCCTTCAAGGAACGCTATAAAACGGCGCAGTCTTATTTGACGAAATTGAAAAGCCTCATCGAGGACGTAAGATCACGGCTTTATGGTGCGCGACAAGTCGCATTTCTCATAAACAGGTTCTATTTTTCAGCCACAACACGCCCTGCCGGACGTCTTCCTGTGGATTATCAGCGGCGGAAAACGACAGGCGTATCACCGTATACTGGCTCGCGATATTATTTATTCGATTGTCGACGAGGAATCCGGCAAGGATTGTGGAAAAGTCCAGACCATGTTTCTGAAGGTAAAGGTTTTGCTGTACTCCATAAACTGGTCAAAACAAATTGGTCTTGAGATAATTCATATTCGAAGGTAGTAGTTTATACTCTCAACAATTAATTTACAATGAAGGATCAATAAATAATTGAGATTACTAAATTTTATTATAAGTATTAATAGAGCTTAATAACGAATAAATTATCTTTGAAATTTATAAAAATGAATTATGACAATTATGGGGAAACAGACCGACGCGTTTTTATAAAATTTAACCAAAGAAAACAAAATAGTTAGTGTGAACTGCAAAGCACATATAAAAACAGTATTAATTTAGCCTATTTCGCGCTGTGATTTATTAACCAATTAATCGAACAAGTTCCTAACCAGTAATAAACAAACACAAAGAAATTGGCTGGTGCTTTTCTGTTATTGAATTAGTATTAAAACAGCAAAATTAGTGGAAAATAGTCGGGGGATAAAACCGAAGATCAATTTTTTAAATCAATTGACCAGTAAATAGCAGCATGTAAAAGGGGAGCAGGGTTAACGAAGACAACCCTGTGAACATACTTGCCAATCAACGATTAATAGATTTTAATGAATCTTAAAAGTTTATGTTATTAAGAATGAGATTAAGGATCCTTATTAATTTTAGGTTAGCACTGAAAAGCGCTGCTACCGAAAATCCATTACGAAATAATAACTTTTATTCACATTTTAATTAGATAAATTTCAAAATAAGTATGATTTTGTTATTTCACATTTTGTCAAAGTAAAGAAAAAATTAACATTTTAACAATTACTATTTTACAACTATTTCTTTAGAGCTTCGTTCAAAGGAAAATTTAGTTTTTAAAAACTTAGTCTTGATACTCGAAATTTTTAAAAGGTTTGGGCTATTTCGAAAAACTCCATTCTTTAAATAACCAAACATTATTCCATATCTCTGACATCAACGCAATCAAAGCAAACGGACCATTGAAGCTGCATTTTGCATAATTCTCGTTTATCGTGTTATAGAAAGTTAATTAAACAGTAAATATACGAATAAAATAGACTAAATAGGCTTGCTCGTCCAGTGGTAAGTGGGCCAACTTACTAAAAGTTACAAAAGTTACTAAATTTAGTAACTTTTCAAATTTGGGACATATCGTTTTGCATATAATAATTACTAAATTCGTTCTTAATAACTCATGTTTTCCTAGCATGGGTTAAGTTTACGTGCTCTTTAAACGTTTGGTGTGTATAATTGAAAACAGAGATACTGAAAATTTCTGCAGTTATTTCATGAACTACACACTTTACTTATCGAACAGCTTTCAATGTATTTCGAATTTTGATACAATATACTTAGCTTCACTTGTCTTTCTGTATGTAATATCCAAATAGCTAATCGATTGCACACATTGCAACTAAATTTCATTTATATCTTCTTTCCTAACTTATAGTTTCCAATTCAGCCCACGTCTTGTCTACACGCGCTGCTTAGAAATGACTCGTGAATTGATACGTTTCTGAAACCACCCTCTAAAAGTATTTTTTAAATCAATTGCTCAATAATCTTATTTTTTATTTACAGCACTCCTTTCTTGAAATATAATAAATACTTTCTGTTTCTGTTATAGCCATGCTACCTTATTATTTCATTGCAAAATATCGACGCTTTTGTTTTCTAAAATACCTTCAAAAAAATTTATTATTATTTTGCTTTATTCTATATTTTTTTTAAATGCGATTAACATTCATTCTCTTATCTTGAATTGAATTAATTGCGTTTAATTGTATCTTGCGATTACAATTAGACGCATTGAAATAGTGCGAAACATTTGTTTATGGTACATTTATGGAATAGGAAAATCACATAAACTCATAGATACCGAATGGCTACACACAAACAAAGTGAAAGACAGATCTGCAGACATTGATATAAAATTATAACATTTTAATGTCTTCCGTATTTGTATCGCAAAATCTGAGAAAAGGCAGAAGAAAAGTCCAAATAAATCCTAATCTCACCCCTCATTGAACAGACTTGTTCATTTTGATAGGTCATTTATAACGGCCTTCTGTTTGCGAGTCAGGCATTTGATTGATGTGGTTTCCCGGTTAAAATGCTAGATTTATATTAACTACTAAATTGCTTATCTTTTCAACGAAGTATTATTTATTTTCAACTTTGCAACTACCGAATGGGTTATGTACTATTATAAAAAAATTTCAGTGTCGATGGTAACTGTCAGTAATGCCATGTAATGTGACAACTAAGAGCGATTCGAGAACCTTCAGTGTATTTACGGATGGTGTTCTGCAGAGGACAGTTTTTGCTGGTTTAAAAAAGGAAATTCTTTCTAAGAATATTTGCTTGTCTTGTAACTACAATGTAGAAAATCCAATTTGCGATTGCTATACGCAGTACACAAAAAATAACATTTCTAATTTCACTATTACGTGGATTTACGACGTAGCTATCAATTTGAAAGATCGCAAGTAAAGCATTTCGTTCTTTATTGTTTGCAAGAGAATACTTGATATTGTATTATTCCAATATTTCTGAGTGATTAAAACCAGCTTACTTTAAAGCAAAAATAAAGATATGTAATAGGAAAATGTTTATTTGAAGCAGTACGTAAATAAAATAGAAGGCCTTAGAAAGGATGACAAGCTGTTGCTAAATAAGATAGACGAATTAGAACAATATTCACACATTCAATATTAGAACAATATAAAGACGAAATCCTTCCGGATGCTAATCCGGATAATTGGCTTGCAAGAAAACAGCAACGAATGCCTTGAAAATAACATTATTAACGTTTTTCGTGAAAAAATGGGAGTTGATATAAAACAAAAATGTATTGACCGCTGTCACAGAATTGAAAAACCGGGAAATAAAGCCAGAAGTATTATCCAATTTACAAACTACAAATACAAACAAGATCTGACCAAAGTGAGATACAACACTCTTAAAAAGGCTCAAGAGAAATATGGAAAGAAGAATGCATGGATTTCCGATGGACTAATTATATCAAAGTTGGCAATAAGAGAATCAGGATTGCAACTGAGCCTGAGCTTGTGAATATGAATTAATTTCCTACATGGATGTATGTATGTATTTTCTCGCTTGTTTTGTCTCTTCACGCCACTACTATGTCGCTACTTATCAATTGTTTTAGCTTTCTTTTTTTTAGTTTTTTTTCCTTAGGAATTGTTTTTCTTTTTGTTTTGTCGTGGTAAATAATTGTGTTTACCTTAAATTGCACAGCCTAACAAATTAATTAACAAAAATTATTTATTTAATACCAGCATATTTGTTAGATTTTTAAAACGGTTTGTCTTCTATTATGTCGACATTAGCTCTGTTTTGTTTTGTATATGATTTACCTTTGGGCTAGGGAATATGCTCCAGTTCCAGATCGCAAAACAATACCATTGTAGGTTTCAAATTTTAGAACCACAGGGTCAGCCTTAAAAAAATCAACTGACAGGAGTAGAAGTGTTCGGACACCTGAAAATGTTGCAGCTGTAAAAGAAGTAGTTGAACGATCTCCTAGCCGTTCAGCTGTTAATGCCGCTGCCTTGAGTTTGTCAGATCGTTTTGTGAGAAAAATTTTACATGCCGATCTTCCACTCATACAAAATGATGGACGCGCAAGAACTTAGTGAACGGAACTGGAAAAATCGCAGAGCATGTTCTAACAATATTCTTCAAAACGTCCAACGAAATGATCTTTTAATAACGAATGACGAAGCTCATTTCCATTTATCTGGTTGTGTGAACAAGCAGAAAAGCCTGCCGGTGTTCGAAATAATCTGTCTACATCTGATCACTATTTGGTTTATGTTCAATTAGATTTTGTCAAACCTGCTTGTATTCCTCGTCTTGATTCATTTAGAGACTTTTCAAAGTTTAATTTTAACAACTTTTGTAGTGATTTGGAATCTCTACCATGGCACTGTAATTATCGTACAGTTGATATCAGTGATAAAATACTAATCTTTAATAATATTGTCATTGACCTGTTTGACACACATGCTCCTTATAGAACAATCCTTTTCAGAAAGCTTAACTTAACTTAAGGTATATGATGTCGCTTAGAGGTAAAACACTTAAAGTGGCCAACCTTAAGAAAACAGCCGCTACCTTTGATTACAATAAGGACTTACGCAATCTAACTACTACTATACGTTGTGAGAAACAAGGTTATTTATGATATGTTTTAAGGAGTGGTGATCAAAAACGCTTATAGCAGGATTTAAAATCCTTAGATAATTATAACAAAAACAATAACACTAAGTTACCAACATGTTAAATTTTGCATTGTTACTCCTGTATCTAAAACTAAGTCTCCTGGAAATGTGAGCTGCAGGTCTTGGAGAGAATCACAGTCGCCCAAATCCGTTGTTACTTGGATAGAAACAACATATATATTACCGAATGAACAGTCAGGGAACAGTTAGGAAAGGGTTCATTGTGCTACTGCGTTGGCTAACGGATGATATTTTTAGGGGCATTGACGATAATATGGTTACGATATTGGTTCTACTTGATTACTCTAAGGCCTTCGACACTCAAAATCATTATACCCTCTTGGCTGTTACGCCAAGAAAAAATGTTCATTTACTTCATGCAGAGAGGATCATCTTTTCACCATTTTTTTTATTATAAGATCATCTATAATATGTAGCCAAGATATCTGTATCTCGGCTATATATTATGAATGATCTTATAATAAAAAGTTGGTGTTTAGAAACGATGTGCACGCGATTAGCATTAGATTAGAGAAGAAAAGGTCCTTTTCTTACAATATTGTTCGCCTATTGGACGCCGTCTCCGGCGCGCTAGGTGTTTTGTCTCCCATAGCACTGGCATGTCGATTGCGTGGACGATTTAGCAGCTAATATCCTTTCGATGATTGCGCGTTGGCACACATAATTCTATACTTAGTTTGCTATGTACTTTTTATTATTTTCATTATTATAACCTCTGTATTTACTTAACATGATTGTGATGTTCAAGGAGAATAATAGCAGCTTGATTAGCAAGTTTCTTTTTATATCCTGCTACAATCTATTAACCAATAAGCCGCTCATTATTACAGTCATTGCAATAAACCACGATTTTGAACATATTTTATAAGATTGAAAGAAGAACGAAGACGAAGTGATCAAAAATATAATTTTGATATATCCAGTATAGCAGCCGCATATTTGGTATTCGAAATTGTGGTTTCGAAACAAGCAAACATTTCTTCTCGAAGTTCTAAGGAAATATATACGCCGTTACTCGGGAGTATCAATTTATTAGACGTTAAAACGGAAACTGCTATGATATATTTTAATCCGCAATATGGTATTTTTGGATAAAGACACTTTAATTGAAGTTTAAATTAAATAATATGCAATATTGTATATTCGAATTGTGTATCCTAATTAATCGTGAGTTTTGTCAGGAACAAAAGAATTCAGAGGCGCTACAACAACCTGCCTCTTTAATTCAAATCGTTGTTAATTGAAGATACGTTTAGTTAAGTGTTTAGTTTCCCAAACAAATTCAGTTGTTACAGTGTTCAAATTTTACTTCAAGTAAAAAGTGAATTTAAATTTTATTTATTTAAAATATAGGCAGATTTCATTTCACGTAACACGTTACCAGAGAGCACCCGGTAAATGTGATTGTCTGTGGTTTTCTTTTTTTTTCGGTACTTTTTCAAATTACTTTTGCAAAACACGATTACTTGCTATTTACCTTGCGGCTAAGCTGCCGCAAAAGTGTCTAAGCAACATTCGTGGATCTATCAACAGTGAAGCAGTTACACATTTTTTTAACTAACAAAATTTTCTAACGTTATGGATAGAGAGGACAAAGTGCAGCGACTAGGCAGACTCGTGCCTATTCGCCTCTTAAGAAAGGGTTCGTGTTGCCTACTGGTTTCCCCGAGAGTCGACAAAAGACGAGTCTGCCTAGCCGCTGCAGAAAAGTAATAATTCCACCTGTCTTTGTCATCTCTAGTTACGGGTGACACATTGGATATCAGTTATAGGAACGCAGTTATAGGCAGTTACTCTTCATTTATGTCTGTCATATAATGAAACTTTGAACTTGTAAAGAATTACATTAAACGGTAGGCAAGTATATTTACGAAATGAAATTTGTTCGTTGTTTTGCAAAATTCCAAAATAATGTTCAACTCGGATAATTTACTGTTTTGTTCGATAATATTACTGTTTTACTCTACACATATAGCTGCCTGGTAAGAAGAGCGTCGGACCTAGCGGATGGACCATACAAGTAAAATTAGATATCCTTCTTTGGCTCGGAATACTTAAGCATAAAAAGAACTTCATAAATGGAATTCCAAAGGGCTACGAGATTTCGCACGAACTACGCAACGCAGAGAGACCTAGGGCACTACCGCCATCCATCATTCATTATATTGAGAAGCATGTACGTATCTGACGAACTATTTATCTCTACCAACTGGATATGCTCAGAAAAGATGATTTCGTTTATGCGAGTGTTATTTATTTCATTCCAAATACAAACGGTTATTATAAATAACTGTGTTAACTGATCAGCAAAGATAAGATGTGATATCTACTGCTTTTGGCAGGAATAGGTACTAATATGTGTTTATTTAAATCAAATATAGATTACATCTTAATATAAATTCCAATTTGAGCTGAAGTAATAACAACTTTGTTATTTAAAATATAACGCCCTGAATATTTTCATAAACTTAGATTAAATAAAAAATTAAATAGATTTCTCAAACCTCCGATAAACAGATTTATTGTGAAATATTGCCAAAATGAAAGAAACACAAACAAATGGAGATCGATTACATATAAAACAAAAGTTGTTAATCTATTTAACGAAACTTATCCTGATCGCCCGTTAATGAACCAATCTACTGTAAGTAAGATTAAAAGCAAATTCGGAGTTTGGTCATGTTAAGGTTCTACCGAAGGGTCGACGGTAGGGTAGGCAAGAGATGTTAAATTATACATCCTCTTAGCAGCTGAATCCTTATTAGAAACTGGAACAAGTTCAAGTAACAAGGTAGTATCCTAACAAAATACATTTAATTCAGGAACTGACATTATTAAAATATAAAACGACAATACAAATTGCATTTAACATATAGCTTTTTTAACAACGCGATGTTTTCTCTTCATTGTACTGTCAATAAACAAAATTATAAGTAGCTCGCATAGAAATTGAAACGGAAATTCAGAGGATAACACAACCTTCTTAAGCATTATATAAAAATATAAAGAAAATCTATACATTCAATGCATATTTACGCCTTTCAGCCCAAAGTAGCTAACTTTTACAAATTATTTGACTGGAATTAAATTGCTTTGAAAAGCGCATAACGAAATCGTTTTTATTCGCAAATTTAGAGAGTTATAGATGCATGTCTGTATTAAATTAGAATAAATATTTGCGTTGAAGAAAGATAGTTCGCATCTTCTGACGCCCTGTTTAAGATATGAAAATGCACGTTTTATACACACAGTGCGATAAACACCACATTTGGAAGTTCTTCTGGTTGCGCACTTTTCGCTTGCCATCGCGAATCTGATATGGCTTCATTGATTGAGACCAATGAATCTTTAAAACGTTGCAGACCAAATAAACTTAAGGAAAGGAAAGGCGTTCTTATGCAACTTTTACATCTTTACCAACAATACATGACACAATTAACACATTTCATCGTTTCTTGGACATTTTAGGTTTTTACAAATATTTGATCAGAAGACGTGTTAAGGAAAAGTCTTTTGAGAAATTTAACAAGGAACCGTCATGATTATCTTGGTTGCTCGAATTGAATCTGTCTGTAAGTACAGTTCCAAGTTTCGCGGAATTATTCGCTCGAATTTTTGGCGGGTAATTTGCACTATTGTTACGACTATTCTATTTGCCAGCTCATCTACGTCTACAATAAGCATAACACATACAGTCAATATTCTTTTGGTGATACATCAAATTAATACTCGGGAAATATTCATTCAACCAGCTTCTTAATAGGAGCTCCATCATATAATGTATAGTACATTTGATCCAACACCCAAAGGTATCTTATTCTAAAACATCAAGGTTTTAAGTAACATAAAAATGGTTTTGTATTATCGAACAACTCTGTGATGTTTTATGCCCAGCCAAATGTTAACGGAAAACTTTCTTGACCGCATTCACGAATTTTTTATGTCCAATAGTAAAAATTGTTGGTCATCCATCTTTTGTAAACATGCTCCAGAGACTTAAACAATTGCTATCGTGATAAATTCTATTTACAATCATGCAAAAATGTATTCTGAATACGCCATCAGTATCATCACACTAGGTTGCAACCTATGTTTTTCATGAATATAGAATTTTACAAAGAAATCTAATATAAGTTCTAGTATGGTAACACAACTCTCTTCAACTAATATACACTAATACTTTTATCAATGTACAACATTTAAACTTATTAAGAAAACCAACTGATAAGATTAGTACGCGCAGTTCTTTCGATGAAAAGAGGTGCGACTGGGGAATATTTTTCGATTTAAGCAAAGTCTTTGACATAATCGATCATCTTGAAGCATTACTATTTAGGATCGAATATACGAACGAGATGTGGCTTATGAGTTATTTCTGTTCTATTTTGCTGGTACAAAGAATTGTGTTTGTATCAGTCAAGTGCAGGATGATACTACCAATCTTTATCCATCACCAAGTATGCGTTCAAAATGTGGTGTTCCGCATGGCTATGTTCCCGCTCCGACTCTATTTCTACTTTGTGTCAATGATCTCAATACTATAATGACTCCCTATACACTATCTCAGTTTGCTGACGTCACCAGCGTAATAGTATCTGCATCTAATGTGGAAGAGATGTCACATGTCATCAGAGATGAACGGTTAAAAGACGCATATAACACAATTTAAACCAACGTTACCTACTTTATCTAGTATTTATGTTCCCTTTAAAGGTAAATCCCTAGTAGAATCTGTGAGTTTTTTGTGAATGACTATAGATGGACAACTTAAATGGCAAGAACACTAGGATGAGCTGGAACATAGATTGCGTCAATTGCAAAACAAAATATATCAATTTAGACTCTATTAGAATGCTTTACTTCGCTTATATCGAATCAAGGATGCAATATGGCCTAATCTTTCGGGGTTCTTAAAGAAGAAAAAAAAAGCTTAAAAAGAAAGCTAATCACTTATTTCTCCTCCACAAGAGGGTGGTATGGTGGGGTTCCCTCAAATAATTTCATGCGAGACATACTTCGGGCAATTAAATATACTCCCTTTGGCCTTATTACACATTCTGCAGGTCTTATTATTTTACAGAAAAATAGCGAACGAAAATTTATCTTTAACCAAGATGTATCCAGTACAATGACTACTAGTAGCTCGGCTAATTTGAATGTGTGTACTTCGAGATAGGACAACTCTCTTTGAGGAGGGTCCTCACTATAGGGCTGCAGAATATTACAACAGGCCTCCGAATGATCTCAAACCCTGTCTAACACTTCACCAAATTTCTTTTTAGCCGACACATATTCCCCTGCTATTCTTATCCGCTATCCCCTTACTGATTTCATGTTCGTTTACTTAACGTTATTTTTATAAAAATGTTGTATATATATAAGTTTACTTATACGAAACGTTATTTACACTAATACTTTATTTAAATATAATACACAAAAAATTACAAAGTTTTATTTATACAATTGTTCTATTTATACCAAAGCTTTAGTTACACAGTGCCTCAGTTAGATAGTGAACTGATTTTATTATTTTGTTAACATTGCTATTATTTTTATTATTCAACTTTGATCATTACATGATCTTCTAACTATACTGTCTATCAAAGCAACAAAAATATTCAATTTTAAACATTTTCGACACAGTTCGGAAATAGAACATCCCAGAAAAATAGGACTTCCAAAACTTACCACTTTACAGTGACAAAAAAGAAATATTTTTGAAAGTAGTCCACTTTATGTCTTTCACTGACTTCAGAAATACAGCCCATTAATTTGTTGTAGTTCCTTTAGGTCTTCTATATTAGTAATTCTATAAAATTGTTATTTTCCTATCATCTTACAGATATTCCAATTACGAGCGCACATTTACCAGGCAAGATCTCTAATAGGTTCGGATGCATCCGGTCTTTCCGACCCCTTCGCGAGAGTAATCGCTGGAGAATTCAGCAAGACCACTCAGGTCATAGATGAAACTTTAAGCCCCACGTGGGATGAATTACTAATTTTCGAAGAAATCTTAATTTACGGTACCAGCGAGGAAATACAACACGATCCGCCAACTATAATAATTGAGATTTTCGACCAGGATAAAGTTGGCAAATCAGAATTTATTGGCCGAACAATGGCGAAACCGCACGTTAAATTAGCGGAGGAATCGTATTCTAAACCCAAATATCCGCCGTCCCTAGAATGGTTCGATATAAGCAGAGGCACAGATAGAGCTGGCGAGTTATTAGCAACGTTCGAATTGTTAGAGATTTCCAGCGATGCTGATTCTAGCGCATTACCACCACTGCCCGTAGCAAAAGATATTCCAATATACAAAGACCAAGAAGTAAAAGACACTGGTCCGATATTACCAGTTCCTAGAGGTATACGACCGACACTGGCTAGGTATCGTATAGAAGTGCTGTTTTGGGGTTTGCGCGACCTAAAACGCGTTCATCTTTTAAAGGTTGATAAGCCAAGAGTTGATATAGAATGCGCTGGGCATATATTGTATTCCTCTATAATACAAAATGCGAAAAGAAATCCTAATTTCAGTACACCGGTAAAATTCTTAGATGTCGATCTACCAGAGCAAGAACTCTATAGGCCACCCTTAACAATACGAGCAGTCGATTGTAGGAGCTTCGGTAGATATACTTTAGTTGGAACTCACACAATAAATTCAATTCACAAATATATGTATACACCATTAACTAAGAGAGAAAAAGAAGCAGAAGAGCGAAGGAAATCTCTACATCCGTTAAAAGCACTAGATTATATAGAAAATAATTATTTACCTAATACCATCGTTACTAACGGTGCTGATAATATAGTTGAGAATAGCCCGCTTCTACCTAAAGATATAACTATAGCTGTAGGATATGGAACTCAGGATCCAACTAAAAAGATGAAAACCGAAATAAATAAGAAACGCAAGCAAAGCATAGACGAGGATATAGACAATGAGGAAGACAGCAAAGATTGGTGGACGAAGTATTTCGCATCTGTAGAAGAGATGATATACGAAAGCAAAGAAGCGAGGAAGATATACAATCCTGATGGCTCACTACAAATGCCGGTAAGTGATGAAAATAACCCTGTGAATAATACAAGCAACAATCAAGAAAAAAGTCCAAATGAAGGAAGAAAACGATTCGGATTTAAAACAGCCGCAACGGCATCGCGCTTTGCTTCAAGAATTAGTCCAAAAAGCTTCAAGAAGAAAACCAAATCGAAACCAGCACTTTGCAAGGTAAGTATAAATGTGTATATTTATATTTGTGCGTACGAAATATGTTAGATTTCAATTTAATACAATTTTTAATTTAGCCTTGAATTGTCGTATTTTTCAATAAGCTAAAACACAAAACCATCAACCGCAACAATCTTTATCGTTCATTAACCAGTAACTTGATTTCCCGTATGTATATACTTGTTCAATTACGAAAGTGTTTATTGACTTTAGATCTATCCTACTGAATTAGAAGCACGGCCGGAATTTGAAGAATTTAAGGAATGGCTTAGCACCTTCGAATTATACAGAGGAAAAAAAACCGGAGAGGACTCCGAAGACGAAAGCAGAATTGTGGGGTTATTTAAAGTAAGTATATCAAGTTTCCAACGCAGCTCCAAAAAGGAAATAACTCTCTTTGTTTGAAAATAAGTGTCCGATTTACTATTTTTTTCAGAAGTAAATATTAAATTTGGCAAAAAAATTGTTAGCGTAAAAATAGCTATTTAAAATTTAATCTACTTAACTAGCTGTATGTAATTAGAAATGCAAATTTATGGATTTAACACTAATTAAGCAGATATCATTCCACTTAATTTTGTTTTTAGTTTCTAAGATAGGAACATTATGATATGTCAGGTTCGGTGGGAACAGATCTCGACGAATCAAATGATCCTTTCCAAGGTGGGATAGTATGCAGTTATTGTCACCGTTAACTTTCAATCGAGCACTGCTAATGACTGATAAAAACTGTATTGAATGTTTGACGATTTAAATTTTCGTAAGTGTTTTTACAGCAGCGATTAATTCATCAATATTTTTCGCTGCAGTCTCATATTGGGTCTTAAATAGCGTTGAAGAATCCAAAATCAAACACGTTTGTATCGGAGTTGCTTAGAACTTAATAAATCATTTTAATAGTAGAAACCGCTGCATAAGCTGCTACGGTGTTTAGCAAGTTCTTCCATGAATAAATGCCAGAATACCCAAAGTTCCATAAAACTAGCAGTTTCATAAATGATCCCATTGCGATCGCGCAACTGCAGCTGCAGGAAACCAATAAAATTCTAACAGGCTGAATTGTTTCTTAAAAGAATAAAATTAACTCAACAATTGTTTAAACAAAATTACCAAATAAATAATCTGATAGTAAATGCTATTATCACAGGCTCCTTGACGATAATAATGTTTAGAAAAATTATTATGTCAAGGGCTTGGACACTTATTTGCGAGCAGAGAGAGTCTGAAATAAGATGTCTACAAATGGAAATGTACCAAGTAGAAATTAGAAAGTAAGTGCAATCAACAAAGAAAACAAATTAGTTGTACATTAATACTCAATGAAATGTATAACTACTTCTCTTTATTCAGAATTATATCTTGACGTCTTTCCTTATCATCGTTGAAAAACAGTGAAATGATTTCCATTCAGCTGGCGAAAAATTCCTTTAAAGAAATTCTTCTCATAACCCCACAATTTACCCTTTTTTAGACGAAATTTACTTTATTATACAAGTTCATACATTTTCGACCCTTATATTAAATTTTGGAAAATTGTTATATTTTATGTTTACTGTTAAACCGGAGAGAAAATGGAGCTGTGATAAATGACGTTCGAGTTTCAAAGAAAAACACGAAAAATTACATTTTTTTTTCTTTTACCTGTAGGACCTCTATTTCGCTTTATTTCGTTTTGTGGGACATTATCTTTGTACATATTATTTTTAACGACTTTCCATAAAAACCAATCCAGAGGACTTAAGTTAGATCACGCCAGCTACAGAACAATTCCAATATTTCTACTCCAACAGTTTGGAAATCTTGGCTTAAGTAATTTCATACAACTACCGCAATATGAAAAGGTACTGGTTTACTTGATTTAATGGAATGCCATTATCTACGATGTTAGATATTTGTGGGGAGAGGAAAAGGTCAAACTTTTCCCATTCAAAGCTTCCTCGTGCATAACTGATCCTATGTAGCGATTTCCCAAAGTGCCCATTCAAACGTTTAAACCAAAACGATGTGTTAGGTTGCTTACCCTACCTTCTCCGTGGTTCTGTAGTGCCCAATAATGCACTGGTTTTCTGTTAAAGATTTCAAAATTAATAAACTTTGATTTAGATAATTTTGTTCATAAATATTCGTTGTCTTCTAATCTTCTAAAGCTTGCTTTAATTACTACTACTACTCCACTCGCTATTATTATTTCGGTATATACGTAATATTTTCAAAATTATTTTAGATATAAAGACATTTATAATATTTTTTTTATTTTGCTATGTTGTTTGAAACTATCATCGAAGTAAAGTATTAAGAATAATTTTTAACATTAATCAACTAATTTTAACTCAGCAATATTAATAATAAGCGCGACTTCCATCCTTGCAAATAATTTCAAATATTCGATTTGGTAACGAACCGAGTAAAAGTGTTTAAATATTCTCGTGGTATATCGTTCCAAGCAGTCTATATTGCGTTACTTAGTTCTATTTACAATGTTATGATACTGTTGATCATCATTACATACATGCTGGAAATTAAAAAAAAAACTTTCTGGCAGTATCAAAATCTAATATAGAACCGATGAAGAATAATTTAGTTTTTCTGGGGAAGGCTAAATAACAATGCTAAAGGTAAAAGAAGAAAGAAATAGTTATTTTTCGTTTTTTCTTTTTTTCAAAAATTTATATCATTTATCAGCAGGTTCATTTTCTCTTTGTATTCATAATAATCACAAAATTTAGCGACCTTGCCAAATTCAAATCTACCCTCTATCTCGAATCACAAGCGATAACGCCATGGTTAGGATCGAAACGAATGAGCATGTGTAATATGTACATTGTTGTAGTTATCGGTCCCGGGCAATAATTTCGAAAACACCAGCAACATAAGAACGTTGAGTGTTGTTTAGATAACTATAAAGTTTTAACAAAATATTCGAATGTATTAATGATGGTGCACTTCAATTGCAGAGAGTGTATGTTTGGGTTTTGCCTTTTTATTCACAATTAAATACTCGTTTAAGGGTGCAATCAAGGTATACAAGTGGCCTCTACCGAAGGACGTCGAAGACCATACTATCATGGGATTTGACCCGCAGTACGGTTTTTTCCAAGGACTTCCATCTAACGATCCGATTAGAGTATTAGTACGCGTTTACATCGTTAAAGCTAATGACTTGCATCCGATGGACTTAAACGGAAAAGCTGATCCTTACATAGTTCTTCAGTTGGGATCGAAACGTATTAGCGATAAGGAAAATTACATTTCGAAGCAACTAAATCCCGTTTTCGGCAAGTAAGTTTAAAAAAATGCCATATTGATTTGATGTACCTCGAAGCGCATGGTTTTCTTTTTAGATGCTTCGAATTCGAAGCTACGTTTCCACAGGATTCGCTACTTACCATTCAAATTTATGATTGGGATTTGGTCGGTTCAGATGACATGATCGGTGAAACGAAAATTGACTTGGAAAACAGATTTTACAGTAGACACAGAGGGATGTGCGGTTTCCCATACAAATATGAAGAGTATGTATCCGTAACGCTTATAATCAAATTTTATATTAGCGCACTAAGTTTACCGTATAAGTTTCCAAAAATACACATAAAATATACTCTATTTAAATAACGGAGATCCCCTTCACCATACAAGGAAGAAAATTGTTATGAGCTCCGTCGGTTTACTGCTCATCTTCAATAATGTGACATGATAAATACAGTACCGCTCAAAAGTGTTTAGGCACTCTCATTGACAGCAAACATGTATAAAAACTCAGCAAAAATGTTAATGATATTTATTTTTTATATACAGGTACACATACATTCATAAAAATATACTAAATAACTGCGAAAATTAAAACGTTTAACTTAAGTTTTGCTTTCACCTATGTGACCTACTCTTGATTCAATAATTGCAGCACACAATCGAGACATTCTCGCAATAAGTTTTGCCAAAGTTTCTTGTGTTATTGAGGTCCAACTTGATTGCAATTTGTTCCACATGCCAGTAGCGTCAGTCATCGGCTCCATGTCAGATGGAGCCGATTTCCATACTTCCCGATCCAGTTCTTCCCATAGTAATTCGATTGGATTCAAGTCGAGGCTTTGGGGAGGCCGCTCCATGATTTTGAGAGTTCCTTTCTCTTTTAAATGGCGTCAATAGTCTTTACATAATTTAGAGGAATGTTTTGGGCCATTATCGTACTGGAAGATAAAATGTTGACCCAAAAGTCGAAATTCAGAAGGTATTGCGTGATATTCCAACATTTCGCGGTAGCCTTCTTTTTTTAATATACCTTTAATTTTCACAATGTCCCTTACGCTAGTACCAGCAAAACAGCCCCAAATGATGATAGAGCATTCTGCATACTTCACGGTACCAGCAATACACTCTTCTCTGGCACGTTCACCCACAGATCTTCTTACGAATATTCGTCTTCGGGTTCCGAACGATTGAAATTTGGACTCATCCGTCTATAGAACGTTGTTCCACTCTTCTATGGTCCAATGTTTGTGTTCACGAGCCCATTTCAGCCGCTTTTGCTTATTTTGTTTACGTAGTAACGGCTTTTTCATCGCAATTCATCAATGGAGCCCGGCTTTCTGTAGGCGAAGTTTGACTGTCTAGTTTTGAGCGACCAAAATTTAATTCTGCGGTGATTTCTGGGACTGTTTTACGTCTATTTAACTTGCTGGTAACCACTATTCTGCGATCATCTCCAGATACTGTCGCTCTTAGTCTTCCACTCCGTCTTTCATTAAGAAAATTGCCTGTTTCCCGGTATTTTTTTACGTTACAGTCGACCGTAACGTGGTGTATTTTGCGCAACGCTGCAACTGCAACTGACCATAGGTTACGGATTTCACTACAATCTTGTAGGAGAGTAATTTAAACATTATTACCTACAATCTAACTGATGACTAAATTTACCCAGAAATTCCGAGGGATTATTATTGTAATTGCATCGCAATGAACAGTTTATGGTAATCCGGCCAAGTGCAGGTAAACGATAGTAAACCTTATGCGATATAATGGATGTTTATCCTACTGAACTACATTTTAAATAAGTATTTCATTTTATGTTTTTTTGTAAAATTTTGTAAAAAAAAACAGGGGTGCCTAAACACTTTTGAGCGGTAATGTATGCAGTATTAATGCAAACAGTAAAATTTTACATTAGAATCTGAGTGTACAACCAGCGGCCAAAAATAAATATTCATGTGGGCCAAGACACGAGCACGGAATAGAAGTTATGTTCATACCGTTAGATGGCAACAATTACAATAAAATTTAACCGCTAATTCCATAGTTTGTTCTTTCTGTCGCCGAAAGTAATTTCGGAAATTATTACAATTACAAGAGTTAGAGTTTGATATTTTATGTCGGTAGTTGGACGTATTTTCCCCCTTTATTTATATTATTAATATGGATATGTCGAAACAGTTGATTTTTATGTATTGTTGAATTTTCTTTGGAATTTTGAGGCGCGAGGAGCCAGATTGAGAATTCGATATAAGTTTGATATGTCCCTTCTGATAAGAAAAGTTAACAGAGAATAAGAAGCGTTTTACAATGAAAATAACATACTTTTAATACAAGCCTACCAAAAAGATATAATGGCATTTCATTTGTAATTTATTAAATTTTAAAGTGATGCAAGTAGATTTATTTTTCTGTTCGATGCTTTATTTATTATTTAAACTCAATAGACATAACTAAAATCGTACTGGTAATTTAATTTTACGTTATAGTAACATCCTGGACCGCAGTGCTTGACGTGCCCTCTGCCTCTTCGAAATAATCCGGAGCTTCATATTCGGGGCATTCGTTAGCTTAGCGGGCTGTCAACTGCCAGTTCAAATTTATTTCTAATAATTATGAATGCATTTCTCATAAATAAATGTGAATAATAGTTTCTGCTTATGAAAAAAAAATATGGGTACATTAGGGCACCACAATAAAATACTATCGCCGTGTTTGATAATATAATAACCAACGCTACCAAAAATGCTCTTTAACAAATTGATATCAAATTTGTCCTTACCTTATTTTTAAAAGAATTTAAATTATCATAATAGATTATTTTGCTTTAATACCAGCTTTTTATATATTATGTATTTGTATATTATGTCTTTTATTATATACGTTATATACCTACTTCAACAGAAAAAAGATTGGCTTACCTACAAAGAAAGATGCCAAATCCACATTTTCAGAATTTAATGAAAAATAGGTAGCTTGTAGACCTTATGGAACTATGTTAAGTGCCGGTTTCCGTTTCCACTTATTTTGAAGAGTTTGAATATCGGGAGTTTCTACGTTTTTCGTTAAATATTCAATGTTAATAAACATTATCGATATGTATAGATGTCCAGCAAAAAACACTAAACTTAATGCAGTGTGGCGATTATATTCCCTTTTTTGTACCATTCGAAGCAAACGTATGCACTTTTGCTTTAGCACCATCATTCACCTTTACATTAACTCTCTCTCGCTTAAAGAACTGGGGCAGTGATTTGTCCAAGACTCGAATAATCAAGGAGTTTGTGGTCCAAAATTTGATACGCTAACGTATCTAAACCATTGACTAAATTACTGGTTAGCTTCCTGGAACATAACATTTCAACAAATAGATTAAATGCCTAAAAATAGTAATATTAGTTTATTTACAAAGTGAACGACCTATAGCAAACGATATTACCCGAAATAAGTAAAATAAGTAGAAATGAGTACTTAGAAGGACCAAACATTTCTTCAACTTTCTTTAAAACTATCAAAGCGACGACATTAACCGACCTCCTGCTGATACCAATGGTAGAATGCTGTAATTGTGTGTTCACATTCAACTTTTTCTGAACCACTAACGTACGACCTAAATGTAAATTCTAAATTAAAGCCGCAATTTTAGTTGTACGTTTCGTACGAAAGCAGATGCTGTGGTTTTCATTTCTTATCATCAATTTCAAACAAACGACTTACAAATTTGGTGATTTTTCTTTTTTTCTTTGAGTGATTTAATTATAACTTTTCATCGTCGTAAATCCAGATAGTAATTATATTAATATCTAAACAACCTACAAACTACCGAAATTAGAGATAACTTATCCACTTCTACACCACCTTTTTGTAATGGATCCTCGTACACACAATTGCCGCGGGATTTCTTTAATATCTTCCGGCAATGGTTCTTATCCTCTTCCACTAATCTCCACTAATTTCTAACCCAACTGGTCGCAATGTTCATCCAAAGGGTTTATATGTATGTATATTATGTAACTTTTTGATTGGTCTAGCTAACAAACGAAGATTGCTTATTTATATGATTATGTAAATTTATCTAAACATGTGACAGTATGCAATATCCACGCAGATTATTGCATCGTATGACTTTTCCTTTCTCTAATAGCTTAAGAATTGGGTAAATAGTGATATTTGTCATTGTAGTAAAAAGCTGAAGGATTTAAATATTTTACAAAAAAGATTCCCAGAATTGCGAAATATTTATATCTATTACCCGATACATAAATGTAAGCACAAGTTAATTAACTACACTGAAGCTTATTTTGTCAACAAAGAGATATTGTGTTCAGAAAATAAAAACAAAACAACCTGGAATATTATTAATAGCCTCCAAACCAAAGAAAATAAAATATAAATATGTGAATCTAAAAATTCAAATTTACAGTAATTTAATTGAAAAGCTTGCGATTATTGCAGAAACATTTAATTGGTAATTAAATGTTTCTACAATAAAAATATTCCAATAGTAACAATACCTAATAGTCATATGAAAAGAAATATAAGATAACATCGAGCAAATTAGCTGTCGTCCAAGCATCTTGTACTTAGCATATCCTACAAGTTCAATAGTTTTGATTCAATGTTTAAATTTCAAATTTATTCAAAAGAGTGTTCAATAGTACAGTATTGAGAAAGTGGTATTCTGAATCGGAAATGCTCAATATTTCTTGCGAAATTAAAATTACAAAAGGAACAAACGTTACCCGAATTGGCGGTAATACCCGCCAATATTTTAAAATTCCGACAACATAAAATTCTCAAACCTGAAACCCATATAGTTGTCTTCTGAGTAAGGAATCTCTCCTGAATTGCTAAATGTTTCCTTAATCAATCCTACCCATAAAAAAGGAGAGGTACAAAATGTAGCCACTTATCAGCCAATTTCTTTAACTTTTTGTTTTTCGAAACATTTTTAATACGCAACACTGTATTGGATTAAGAACATCATTAACAAGCGCAACTTATTATCCTTGTCTCAGCATGGTTTTAAAGCTGGCAAATTAACAGATACGACCTTATTGGAAATATATGATAACTTAATAGATTGATTTGAAGCAAGATGTAATCCTGTAGGGATCTTGTGTCATCTGTCAAAACCATTTGATTGTATTGTTCATAAGTTATTGGTAGCTTTTTATTCGGAGATTCCGAAGAAAGGTGCTAGAATATTAGCGTAAAGACAAAATAAAATACAAGACTAAATCGTCACTACTGTCCACCAATACAAGATTTGCGCAGGGATTTGTTGTGGACCTTACGCGATTTTATGGTTGTATTTTATGCTGACAACATCACGATTATATTATCTGAGACGAAAATAATAATGAAGTAATTACGAATATGGTATTATAATAAACTGTCTTTAAATCCCAAAAGGGAAGTAAATATATATTGTTTCATGCGCTGAAAGAAAGTGACGATTTCGTCAACTTGAAATTAGCTAATAATGCAATTAGTTCAACCGAATCGGTAACATTCTTAGGCTTATCATTTGTCTCCATTCTGAGTTGGGAAGATCATTGGCTATCGTTGGGGTAAGGCAATTTTTGAACTTATCCTCATATATAATATAGGCATATTTATTAAGCAGACAGCAGCTGTAAGATGTCTTGAGAGAGTTAGCCAGCTGACTTCATATAAAAATCTCTTTATCATAAAGACTACTAATACAGCCGGAATTGTTTATATTGGAATCCTGTTCTCATATTCATAAATACATCTATTGCTAATCAACTATAACAATCCTAATAGTTACAACAACAGTCAGAAATCACAAGGTACATCTAATGAAACATAATTTTAAGTTGTCGGCCAATAGTTCTAGATATCAAGACGTACAACTATCTACTCGATTGTTGGAAAGCGCTTGCGCTAAATAGTTGTAGGAAAAATCTAACATCGTGACTAAAATTATTCAATATCTTTCTGATGCTCATTATTATGTTAGAAATCAAAATATGATGTGATGTTGCTTCTCTGATGTATGTATAATGACGTATTTCGTACCTATTTTGGTATCTGCTATAAAATCGTTACTTACTTATTATTTTGCTTATCACTGACTTGGATCAATTATTCCACTGCAACACATAATCAGTTAAATAACGGCATGATAATCGGTCGTGTGCTATAGATAGATTGTATCATTTAAAAAATTGTTATAATTGATTAGTAATAAACGAATATTCAAAGATATTCTTGGTAATTGTCTCATGTATAGTAGAAATATCGATGTATATATAGCGTGCCAAGGCAAAAAAGCATAGGTCCATTTCAAATACCCAAATGAATACAATTAGTACAATATTATAAACGCATGCTTGCGTACATAGGCATGGAGTCCCTATTATATCAAGTTTATTTCCATAATCCTTTAAAAATGCTAAACGCCTATATGTATCGATAATTTGTATGAACATCTAACAAGAAATAGAAAAACCCTCATCCTTAAAACTCCAGTTTTACCCTCCAAAACCTCGTCTGGTATTTCACTATTTAGAAGTCCTATAAGGTCTGCAAACCTCCCACGTTTCATTAAATTGTAGAAGCGCGAGTCAGATAACCTTCCTTGTTAACCGTTTACTCCAACATTATAAACTCCAATGCTTCTTAGATGCGGATACAATCAATGGAGAGACGCAATGAAACCAACACAAATATTATCGAAACTATGCAAGGAAGGCAAGGTGGATCCACCCGTATTCTCTGACGGTCAAGTCAAAATTGGACGTCACGTATATTCAATCCAGAACGATGACTTGGACTTTTTTACCACAAAAGATGTTGAGGAACACATGGCGTTGGCGATTTTACATAGATGGCATGAACTACCAAGAGTTGGTTGTCACCTAGTAGCGGAGCATGTTGAAACTAGGTCCCTATATAATCCAGACAAGCCGGGTATAGAACAAGGTAAACTGGAAATGTGGGTAGATATGTTTCCCATGGATATGCCACTGCCTGGTCCGCCACTGAATATTTCTCCCAGAAAACCAAAAAGTTACGAATTGAGAGTTATAATCTGGAATACGGACGATGTCGTTTTAGAAGATGATGCTTTCTTCACCGGAGAAAAAATGTCTGACATTTACGTTAAAGGGTGAGAAATTCAACAATTTCTTTGTAAAAATAAACTTTAATAAAATTGCTTGCCACTGTAAATACCACTTTTCAGATGGCTGAAAGGACCAGAAGATTGTCAATGTACTGATATCCACTACAGATCTCTAACGGGAGAGGGAAATTTCAATTGGCGTTTCATATTTCCTTTTGACTATATGGGTGCCGAACAAAAAATTGTAATTTCTAGAAAGGAATCGCTTTTTTCTTGGGATGAAACTGAATGTAAAATACCAGCAAGGCTTGAATTACAAGTTTGGGATGCTGATCACTTTTCAGCAGATGATTTTTTAGGTAACCATTACGTACATGTTGAGTAATCTTCCATAACCATTATGATTTAGGTGCGATTACGTTAGATTTAAACCGATTTCCCCGAGGAGCGAAATCATCTAAACTTTGCACTTTAGATATGTTAAAAACGGATGGCTCGGTACCCATGATTAATATCTTTAAACAAAAACGTTTCAAAGGATGGTGGCCATTCTTCGTAAAGAAAGACAACGAAGATATTGAATTAACCGGCAAAGTAGAAGCTGAAATACATTTGCTCACTAGGGAAGAGGCGGAAAAGAATCCAGTTGGATTTGGTCGGAATGAACCGGATGCCTTGGAAAAACCGAAGTAAGTAAACCTACACAATGACTTACGTACTCAATAGGCAGTGTTTTATTTTCAGTCGACCAGATGCTTCGTTTATGTGGTTCTTAAACCCACTAAAATCGATTCGCTATATCATATGGCACAATTACAAATGGAAAATACTCAAAATATTAATCGTAATCGCCGTAGCAATAATTATATTATTATTTGTGTATGCAATTCCAGGATATTCGGTAAAGAAAATGATGGGAGTTTGAGTTCAAATGTTAACCAATTTCAAAGCTACAAATAATCAAATGTTACTATATTTACTTGTAAAAATATTGTGCAATTATATATAAGGTTGTACTTATATAAATAAACATTTTGATCTTAACACCATTATAGTATATTATTCGACCTTACCTTTACCTACCTGATACGAGGTTAGTATTTCAAGAAGTCCTTAAAAGATCTAAAAGAGTGCGCTTATATTACCAAAAATGGTTTGTTTCGCATGATGGAGCGCGTGAACTGAATCGTTATCAAATATTTATCAAAAGTTGTAGCAGATCACTAGTGAGATTAGAACCAGCAATTACGTTTATTTCTGCCGGCATCGGTCGACGAAACTGCCGGCCACAGTCCATCCAATGTACTTTTTAGACAAAAGCTACTCTTATCATACGATCTCAACTTCGTTTTTGAACCGAATGAAAAAGTAGTTGGAAATTACTACGTATCAAACTTGCGAAAACGAATGGAAGAAATTCACGAGTGAAGACAAACACCCACGAAACAAGTAACCGAATGAAGGAACATTACGACATCAAAGCGAGTGAAGGCAGATATCAGCCTGGGGACCTGGTCTGCCCGTTCAACCCTCAGCGACGTCGAGGGCTCTCATCTAAACTGCAACGATTGTGAGGCGCGCCTTACGAAGTGGTGAAGCGAATTAACGACATTGTTTACAGCATCAAAAAGAAACCGGATAGTAGGCCAAGAACAGTCCATTTTAATCGACTAGCTCCGTCCCTTGGAAATAACTGTGAAGAGAGTGTTCAGAATGTTCGAGTCTTCCCGAAGAACTTATGGGGAATTCATGAATAAGTACGGAAATGGTCACAAAGTGCGTCACGGTGATTCAAGAGGATCTATTTTTGGCTCGTTAATAGTGCGCGTTAGCTGGGACCTAAAACTAGAAAAGAGTTTAGCCAGCGTATTCCAGAAGAAGTTTGGAGGAGTTGAAGATCTCCAAAGTCAGAACCCTGAAGTTGGCAAGGCGCTGTACCTACCGGGAGATGAATAATCTTTGTTCCATTTGGTGACCAAAGAGACTTCAATTGAGACTTACCATATCATGTACAAAAAACAGCCTAATAAGCTTAAGAGAGCAGCTATTGGAGCTGGAGATCAGCGAAGGGAATATCAAAATTAGGCTGTGGATTGGATGACGGTACTAAGAAGCATGATTGAAGAAATCTACCAATATACGAAGCGACGGACGGTAGCGTGCTATTTCCTACAGACATCGCTGTACAGGAAAGGAGTGAGATATTCGTACCTTGATACGTCACGATGATAGCTCTGATTCCAGAACGGAACAGATCTAAGCGTCGAGACGGGTTAGAGCCGCTCTGGAGCATTGGTGCTAGATGAAAAGTACCACATACTCAACGGGAAGGCAATCGATGAGAAAGAGCGAAATCGGTAAAATCGAAGAGATGTGGTGAAACTCACATTAGAATAAATAGTGGAAATATTTAGTAAATGTCAATAATGTTGAATTTTATTTGTCTATTTTTTTTGCAGTTATTTGTTAATTTTGACAGTGGTAAAAATAAATCTATTTTGTAAAATATATCGCCCAAGTTGTTTCCTTTGAACCCCGACAACTTTTTAAAGACAGGAAAACATTACCATATCTTTCATCGTTACGAATTTATACGTATGTCATTATTTAGGAGTACTAGATTACTTTTTACTTTTTAAGTTTGGTGGGCATTTGAAGTTGGTAATTCTGATAAGCAAAATTACCAGTTTAAAGTGTTCGCAAATTTTAAGTGTTTATAGAGCTACTTTTTAAAATTATCTCTATTGCTATCTAATAGCTCGATGCATTTATGTGATGATAAGTACATTACACGCGTAATATTATCTTTGTTCATACGTTATGTAGAAAAATACGTGTCCAGTTTAATTAATTAACCAAAATTAATCTCGCTAAATTGATTACATCTTCAAACTAATATTCGTTTTCAAAATTTGTCCCTTTCCAATTTTGCGCCACACTTCATCAACACATGTTGCAATATGCTTCTTCTTGATTTTTTCAGAAGGCTATCGGTAATTTCCGCAATTCAATTTTAAATTCTTTTACATTTACGCAATCTTCAAATGTTCCGACAGTACTGATAAGTTAACTCTACTTACTTTTAATCGCAACCATTTTAGCATCTCTTGTGCGGCAAAAATATGGAATTTTACAGATATTTACAAACATACCAGTCTCTTGTAAAGGCACATTGTTAATTAAATTTTTGGATTCACTTCCCAAGTAATTTTTTTTAGGAACAAAGATCACCCAAATACTCTGGTTTAATCAAATTTTTTAAAAATTCTCTCATTAGAGAATGAGATTTTTCATGCAAGATACATATTTGTATATTTCTAGATTAACTTATGCTCTGCTATAGCTAATTGGAGAAACATTACCAAAGCTGAATAATTCTCTGAAACCCTTGCTATAGAAGCATATCGTAAAAGCTACATGGTTGTAGCAATACTAAATTTTCTTTTTCATTCATTAATAGTGCACCATAATATAGCATGCTGCATAACTTCTATATATTTCATTCTCTTTAATTATGCATCTAAAACTATTGAATCCAAACATATATCCTTTAGTAAAGGAACAAAATTACTGGTAATATGAAGTGTTACATGATTTAGCAAAACAAAAACAAACATGCTAAACAAAAACATGTTTTGTTTAGCAAAACAAAACATATCATTTGATTTCGACAATCTTAACTTGTTATAAATATAAAACTTGCATTATCTTTCCATTTGAATATTCTAGTACTCGCTTGCTTTTTCTGATTTTTGATTGATTTTTTTGAATTTTTGATTGATGATCATTTCCTTCGGCGCGTTAAAGCAGTTCACTTTTACCTACTTTCATAATTTTATTACATACCTTACATCTAAATAGGTTCAAACACTTATTGACAATATTTAGATTATTTGATTTTGGGGGTCGACGACGAATCACTCTCCAAAGTTGATAAACCCACCACTGTATTGCTTAAATTCTTAACAATGGAAATGTAATGTGGCAGTTTAACGATGATGTATTTAGTATTTACAACCGTAAATAACAAACCAGCAAACGCAAACATATGTTAATATAGGCCAACGCCATGATGTTCAAACATTTGATCATCTCGATGGGGTTAAGTATAATTAGCTGTGACAGAACGCATCAGAAAATGCTTAGAAGCAATAACCAGAAAAATATACTCTCGAAACTACGCTGATGCAGAAACATATAACTTCTTTTGTTACGTTTGCCGTGAATTAGTCCATCAATACCATGAGGAAGATATTTTAGCTTTTTTTTTAGTTAGCTATTTAGAAAAAATAACTTCACCAATATCGCACTTACGCTTACATTTAAAGTTACGGACAACTTTGACATTATTATAACCAATATTTTATTGAATTTTTAGGCACAATTTTATAAAACATCTCACCTATAGGTTATCGTTTCAAAGTTATTTTGACTTTTGTGAAAAAAAAATTATGCATTAAAAGCGTGTAACAGTAATACGGTTTGATTATGTGAATGTGGAGGGTACAGGTACTCTACTGTTTCACCAAGAATGAAAAGTTAACAAAAACGTGCAGACTGTCCCACAACCTAGGGTTAATTTGGCGTAGCTTCTTAGTACTAAAAATACTTTCTTTCGTAGAGTAAACACGTATTTAGGGCAATTTCCAGACTTAATATACAATGCAAAAATCGGTCACAATATTTGATCAGTTTTGGAAGAAATACAATCCAACATAGGAACCAACAAGTTCGCAAACCTGCAAACACTTGTCACATATTTTAGATGACGAAAAAGGTGTTTCAGTCAGAGAAAAATTTAAGGGTATATTACGTAAAAGTATTTATTTGTCTAGATTACGTCGTCTTTAACAATAGTGTTGCGGAAGATTCATTATACAAATTACTTTAAGTACGCGAATATTACATTGCTAGATGTAGAACGAATTTTTCAGCGTATAAGCAAATATATACGTCGCAACGGACTGGTCTCAAAGAAACCGTACGATATGATAGGTGTTGAAAGCCTCATTTCCGAATTTCTTTTTCAGTCATCTAAGCACATTTGGTAAGTTGCTTACTATGTTTTCATGAATTTTGTTATTGTTTTTTGTTCTAAATAAAGCATTTATTTCGCTTAACTCACCACAGTGACCTTACTGCTAAGCAATCGATTTGTTGCTCTCTATTAATAATGAATAAGGGAATACGTTTTCAAATTTATGATGGCACCTTAAACGGTGATGGAGATACAACAATTCTGCGACAACGCGTAGCAGACTTTCTAGTTGACGAATTGCCTCTGTTACATCGGAGAGATTGCTGATAAAAATGGATGGGGTACCAACTCATTCTTCTGATGAGGTAGATAGTTTATTGAGTGCAATGTTTAATGATGGGTGGATTGGATGCAACGGACCTTGAGCATGGCCACGAAGATCTCTTGAGTTAACGCCCTTGGAGTTTTATTTAGGTAAACACCTAAAATCATTGGTGACAAACCAAAGCAGAAGTAAAGTGATTGGTAAAAATAGCGTTTGATAGCTTAAGCCACAACAATTGGAGATTATAACAGAATTTTAAAGTGGTTGCAGGCAAACGGAGGTCATAGTTTTAGTATACATAACACATATAGCATTTCGTTTTTTTAGAAACTTGTAATTAAAATTGTTTTTCCGCACCTACTATTAATTAATTAATTACTAATTCAAAACTATATTTTCTGAAAATCATCAATCCTAAAAGAAGCCATAGACATAGATATAAGAACGCTACGTTTCTTGATAGAAAGTTCAATTCTGCATTATATGTTGTAAAAATATACCGGGTTTTCCGTTTGATAGAAAGTATTTTTAGTACTAAGAAGCTACGCCAAATTAACCCTAGGTTGTGGGACAGTCTGCACGATTTTGTTAACTTTTCATTCTTGGTGAAACAATAGAGTACCTGTACCCTCCACATTCATATAATCAAACCGTATTACTGTTACACGCTTTTAATGCATCATTTTTTTTTTCACAAAAGTCAAAATAACTTTGAAACGATAACCTATAGGTGAGATATTTTATTGAATTTTTAGGCACAATTTTATAGGCCAAGGCCACATAGGCCAAGATAATTTGGCAGATCACTTGAGTGTAGATTGATATTATTGAGTAATACTCCGTAGTCTCACCGGCCTAGTTTTCCAAGAAAGTACTAATTAAAAACTTCATTTTCTAGAAATCACTAATCTTAAAACAGGAGAGAGAGATATAGGTGTAATAACACCTACAGCTTTTTTATAGAGAATTCTATTCTACATCACATGGTGTACGAAAAAAAAAAACTTTTAGTATTAAGAAGTTACGCCAAATCAACCCTTGGTTGTTCGACAAACTATATCATTTTGTTTGCCTTGATCAAATAGTAGAGTCCCTGTACTCTCCACAATTCACATAAGAGCTTTCTACCTTTTACTATATAACTGCTAGATGCGCTTAAAGCATCGCACGTTTTTTTTATTTTTCACAAAAGTCAAAATAACTGAAACGGTAACTGATAGTTAGTCACTGTATAAAATTGCCTTTAAATGCCTAGTTGAATCTAAGAATGCAACAAATAACATAGGCTTCTACTTATGATGTCGAAGTTGTTCGGGGCTTTCAATGTAACCAGAAATGGGACATTGATGAAGTTATTTTTTCTAAATAGATCATAACTAACTACGCTTTACCCGAAAGTTTCAAAATCAAAATATTATTGCAAATTAAAGAACTTTGATGTTTTGGGTCCGTGAGTCACTCTATCTGACAAGAAATACATGGAGCTGTTTGTTTGTTTAGCTATTTACAAAAACTATAAATTTTAATTAAAAATATTGAAATACTTTTTATATTCAATATTTGAAATGTTTTCCCCTCAAAATTCCTTTTATTTAAAAAGTCTTCCTTTGTGCTATTGTTCTTGTACTATGTACTTTACCATAGAATGGAGACGACCATTCAATTATTTTGTCATTTTGTCTACTTAATTTTGGAATCAATTAACACTAATTAAAAGCCTACTTGTTTCACATATTACTGTGTTGCCAATATATCCTTTTGCAAAGATCAATATAAAATTATGTTAATTAGAAAACTACCAAGCTTTCTAAATTTCACACCAAACATTAAACTCAATTTGTAGCATTACTATTCTCACATTTTAACCATTTTATATACACAACAATGTAAAAAATGTAACACTATTTCAATCAAATGTTATAAAATATATGGGTGATCAAATCTATAAGACTACATGCAACGTAATTGGAAAGAAATAAGTACAACACTAAACAATAATGTTACTACTTATTATTATTAAATCTAACCTGGAAAAGTTTCATATACATAAAAATAAATTACAGACACTTTATACAACATATGTTTGAGAAATGTTTAGAATTAACATGAAATTACTTTTCTAATGGAGCATAATTCAACAACTTCTCGATTAAGTCAACATGGCCAAGTAACATCCTTCGACAACAATATCTCTTTAAGCCGAGGGCATCTAATGCATCGCCTTCTGTGTATTCCGCCTGTAGGAGACCCAAATAAGCTTCCCACTTATTTCCTATAACTTTGCCACAGGTAAAGCAACGAATTGGAATAATCATTTTGATATTGAACTGAAAATACTAAATTCAGATGTGTACTCCACTTATAATTTAAAACCACAAACCTTCCACCTTCCAAACCAATCACTGCGTATATTAACTAAATATTTTCAAATAAAACCTGCCTAGTACTCAATAAAAGCGAATAATAAGATATGTTGTGAATATATGTATACACTTAACATAACCAAACTTTTAGAAACTCTATTGCCAACCTAAAAAAATCAAAAATTTTTGTGCATTACTTACGTACAAACACTAATTTTTATTTTCTGTAGTAAATATAACTATTGGAGAAACCCTATTTATAGAAATTTAAATTTTGAAAATAATTTTTGAAATAATTCTTTATCGATAGTTTACTTTCCACATATATTAATATTAACATATTAAATATTTAATATTGAATTCGGAAACATATTGCCTACTAAGTATCAAACAGATTGTTAGAAAATATAAATACGTTACAAGTGAAATATTTTTAAATCTTGAAATTTAACGGTTACCGGAAGTAGACATTTTTTGTTTAGCCAATCGCCAACCTTGTTTCCTCCGAAGCTGCCGCGGTAGTAGTAAGCCGGCCATTGCTAGTGCTGTTCTTGTTAGCGACAAACCGAGAGAAGCCTAGTTTCAGTTACAAATACTTATTAATCCGAGCGCTCCTTCCCGAACTACATATATTATAACTTTAAAACCAATACTATCCATTAGTTATTATTTCGCAGAAGATGGGTGATGAAAAGAAGGTAATTGTGTTTATACATCTCCTAACCACAAATGTCAATACATGTTAGTATTTTTTGATCTGATACTCACGTTTCTAGAAACATCAAAGGCTGAATCAGAACATATTAATTTAAAAGTTCTTGGGCAAGATAATGCTGTAGTACAATTTAAAATCAAAAAACACACTCCGCTTAGGAAATTGATGAGCGCCTATTGTGACAGAGCGGTAAGTTATTTTCGCTAAATTTAGGATTAATATGTGGTGCAGTAGAATGTAGATTTGTAATATTGGATAATAGAGTTTCGTTAAACATTTCAAATGGAATCTATTTGTCCTGTTATCCTTAGGGTTTGAGCTTGCAAGTTGTACGTTTTCGATTTGATGGTAATCCTATAAATGAAACAGATACCCCATCATCATTGGAGATGGAAGAAGGAGACACGATTGAGGTATTCCAACAACAAGCGGGTGGTTGCTGCTATTTTTAAGAATTTATTTTTAAGACCTCGTCATTGTTTCCATGTTACTATATCTTTTACGATAGGTTAAGGTTTGCAGTAACATGAAAATAGTGAATTCTATGTATAGATTTAAGTTTAAGAAATAATTGTTCGTTTAGATAGTTTCCCAAAATTATGTTTTCACAAACTTCACTACTATAAAACATTGAATCATAATAAATATAATTAAATAAGCTTTTTTCATAAGTCTGTTATTTCATTAAATATATTTTTATTATATGTAGATGTTTAACTGTCGAGTATATGTGTGGGTAGCAGACCTGAATCTCCAATGTTGCAAACTACTATATATTTCCATTTTTGTAATGATGACAATATTTACAAAAATAAATATCAACAAGGTAAAGGCCCGTACCATTGTTTATTTAAAGTTTCTTATTTAAATTGTATGTTCTGTATGTAGCCTTAGAATTAATAAATAAAAGTGCTACTGTAATAATATTTTTGTTTAAGTGAGATTTTAAATACTTCAATATCAATGCGATAGCTGTAACGACGAATTCCAAGAAATTGATTTTTAATACAATTTGATGAAAGTACGCAAGTTGAAAATCTAAATTATCAGATGGCTTATGTAGTGCGTATCTCAAATCGGCAGACTACTATGAGAATCTTATACGAGATGCGTTGTATGTTTACATTAGTCTAAGTTGGTAAATTTTGTTCTGACGATTTAATACAATTTTTTGATTATCTTTAAAGTCTCCTGAATTCTTAAGAAAAAAACGTATTCTAGTTTGCTGTATTGCAATCGTTAAATATTATGGTATGTACCCCTTTGTGTACAACACTCTTCTCGTATTTTCGCATTTAGCTTGTGATTTCTAAAATCGGTCATATCCTCTTAACTTTAGCATATACTTCATTTTAGTTAATTTATATTGACTTTTACTTGGCTCAATTCTGTCAAGAAAATTCCTCCTGCGTATTTGACAAGTAAATTTTATGTTTCTAATGCAATCACAATAAGCTTGAAACACATTTCAATTGTAATTGTCAGTAAACGTGCCTTACAATAAACAACGAAATGTGAGCTATAAACCTTTCTGTAATACCTATTTGTGTTATTGCATAAAAAATTAGCAAAAATACAAGAAATGACTAAAGAAATTTGATAGTGACCTGAAATTACCAAAACGTTAAATTAAAAAATATAAAACCCATGGTAGTTTGCAAAAATGGGCCAATTTATTTTGGAATTGTCTGAAACATACAAGAATGTTTTTCTTATACATAACTCGGTAAAATTTGAAAATTTTTTTTTTTCTTGAGTGATTATCAGAACTAAATTTGGTAACTTTGACAAATGCTCTTTACCTGTTATAATAAGTAAGATCTCCATAGTGACATGCAAATTCGTTTTTCTTTTTTTAATAATAAACAGCAAAAACCATATTTTTAAGTTTTTCATCAGTCTTGCGCACGTATTCGGTTTTAACTAACCACTACTACTTTTAAGGGCATTACGTACGTATAAAGTTTTGGTGTATTCATTTAAATTAGAAATGGTTTCTTTGTCTTAACCATAATTAGTTATTAATGCATGATAACTGCATTTTCCGTTTTGTGATACGTTGACTCAGCAAATGTAGATTTAATATTTCTTATTTTGAAAAACAATTCCTAATTATGCTAGGTTGAATAGAACAGTACATGTGAATAGAGGCGATTTTATTGATCTTTGTTCACGCAAGACATTCGAAGTGCGCGGGTATGATTTTCAATATATGTATATGTATAATAATCAGAAATATCAAGTATATACGTTACTTGTTTTAATTATTCTACTTATTCGAGGTAACCCCTGTTTCGCGGATAATTTACGTTGGTAGATTCGGTAGTAACTCTCATATTCGCCAAATCTTTAGCGTCATGCATACAAATATGTTCTTTATTACCGGAACTGCCAACCTAAATTATCCATCCAACTTCAAAAATATTTAGGGGGCAAAAACATTAAAGGCAGTTAACGCGTAGTTAATAAACAAATATCCATAATTGCACCTGTCAAAAGTAAGCAATAAAATTATTGTCGCTTGTTCTAAAGTAAAGTTTACCTTTAGTAAGCTCCTTTATCGACAAAAATTACACAATTAACCGAGAAACAAAGAATTGAAGTGTTAATGATGATCGGTTATGACAACAGAGTGAGATTACACTAAGAAATTTCAGATTTTTAGAGATAAATATCCAAATCAGCCCATAAATCTACCATTTGTAGAACCGGAAACAAATTCAGACAACACGGCAGTGTGAAGAATCTTCCAAAAACTGGACGACCGGTGGTATTAAATAAAGAAGAACAACTTAACGTGCTTTTAAAAATTGAAAATAATCCACATTCAACTAGCAGAAACGAGTTGGTAGAAGACGGATTTGATCTTGATCTAACAAGAATTTTGTGAACAAATGATGGAAAGTTGTAATCGCGATACAATACTTTTCAGGGTGTTTTGTTTTCGGAAAAATAATTAAACGGAACGGTCAATAGACAAGATAGACGACATTAGGCTAGGGAAAATCCCCACTGGATACAGGAAATTCATGCTCTGTATCCTCATAAAGTAAATATATACGCACGAATTATTGGCGACTAAATTACAGGATCATTCCTGCATTATGTAAATAATGTTCGACGCTGTTTAGACAAAGTATTTTCAGAGAGATGGACTGGAAGAAGAGGTCTGATGGAATGGCCGGCTAAGTCTCCCAATTTAATGTATATAGACTTGTTTGTGTGTGGGTATTTAAAAACTAAAGCGTATAAAAATCGGCCAGATGATTTACAGGATTTTAAGTAAAAAATTCCGTATGAGATTAGATTAATATCACCTTAAAGTCTGCAAAATGTAAGAAATGAATTTTATAATCGCTTTGGATACTGTCAAGTGGCACAGAGTCGTCATTTTGAAGATCTAGTATAGTGAAATAACAACTGTTATGTCTGCTTATTTTTGTAATTAATTTTATTGTTAATAGGTATTTATTTTTTATTAAATAAAACTTGAGCCCAATTTCTAGCAATAAAATGATATTATCTCGAGAGCCGTTCGAGTGAAATAAAAAGTAATTAGTGTTTTGGTGGTTTGAAACCAAGCAGGGCAAATCAACAAGAGTGGAATTTTCTGAAAAATCAAAAATAGGAAATATTTTCCTCTTTTAAAATCGATCCGGAGACATACTGTATATACACAAAAATAGTGAAAAAAACAGTTTGGGATACCTCTGAAAAGAATAAAAACAATTACGGAAATTGTTACACCCCTTCCAGATTAAAAAAAAATAATAATATTAACAAAGATAATGAATTTATCCGTTATTTTCCTTCCACGAGAAAGGAAATTGAAATAACTAAATAACCAAAACTAAACTAAAAACCAAATAACAAAAAAATGAATAAACCTAAATGGCATGATGGGATACTGAAATACTCAATCAATATTATTTATTCACATTTATCCGTCTAATTTGCAAGAATAAAATATTGTTCTACATGAATTTATTTAGTAGATTTTTCTGTTGCATACATTTCACATATTTTTCATAAAATATTTATTCTGTAGCACTAATGTTATATAAGCTATTATACTACTAATTAATATGCCATTTTTTACGCTACTTCTCACATCTCATTACTATTTTTTTTAACGATTTTACTAAATATTGCACCATTCTAGAATTTAAATAGCATTTTTGAAAGTATTTTAATTAATTGTTAATAATTCAGATTGCATTTATATAGCACAGCGCGAAATTAGGGTAGAACTTAGATCATATATATTACGTGGTTACCGATATACTATTAAAATTTCATATATAATAATCCAACATTGATTTTTGTTCAATCATCGATTTTTTGTTTTACCTCCATTTAATAAATTTGCCACGTTCATAGCTAGTTGTTTTTAAATGTAACTATGCATTGTAGATGGCGCGGTAATTTCGGCTATTGTTGTATGTACGATGGTGTTACTCATTTGATCATTTGGTACATATTTCGTTAGAAGCTGAGCAGTAGATAGTCGGTGGATATTTTCTTTATAAAACTTGGGGGATAAATATGGTGTCTAAAGAACCTGAATTTTCGATCAAACCATTGCTACAAATCGTGGTAAGTTTATAAATAAGTATTTATCAAGGTGTTATCATTTTAATTTACATAGACTCTGTCATATTTTAGCTCGAAATTCCATAATTTGTGTGTGTTTTATTTAATGCAGCACTAGCTTCATTTTAATAATAATTAGCTTTATTCGTATTTATTGCTACTGTATCGTATTTTGTTTAATGCAATAAGCAATTGATAATTTCACGTTGTGATAAAATCCCCGTGTTAAAATGTATGTTACCAACATTATAAACGTACGCGCCTATTTACAGCCGTTTTAAGTTCACGACCCTCTGTGAGGATTTTGCCTACTTTAATTCTTATTGATAATCAAGCAAAGGATATCGGTTATTTTAAAAATCTTGACTTATAGTGAAAATAGGAAAATTTCATGATTAGAATTATATGTCAGCTCAAATTTTTGAAATAGATACTAGTTGTGTTGCAAAAACAATTAACAAAAAAAAAAAAAAGAAATAGCTCCTGGTATTATTAAGTCGCCTGTTCATTTTTAAATTAAATGCCGTTAATTAGATATGCTGCGTTTTGATTTCGAGTCCCTAACGTTCAGCAGTTTAAAGTAAGAAATAACTTTCTTAAATATATAATTCTCTTTTGCGTCCTATATGTGATATATCGTTGTAATGAGAGAAAATAAACGATTTAATGGAGAAAATTGTAGTGATTTGATGATGGTTGGTATTTTTGCGTGGACTTCTTTACTCCGGCACAAAAAAAAACAAAAGTTGCCGATCCGCTACTTAATGTTACAATGTACCTTTTTAATATGACATAGGAGATAAAAATCTGGACTTTGGAGATATATATTTGTATTTTTTTGGTATGATTCACGTCATCAATCGACTAAGACTTATCTATTAAAGGTTATGTTAAAATAGGAAAAACATTGTAATTCCAATCGTCTTCCATCATTGATCATTTAATATCTTGCTAGACAATAAAAGATGTTATTAGGTACTCTCCAAACTACAATCATGTAATTTTAAAGGGTTATGCCAAAATACGAAATTTAATTCCAACATTTTTCCAGGTACTCCTAGTTTAAGGATAATTTCATTTTCCTCATTAACATAACATTTTATATCGAATACAACTCAAGTATTTCACATTGAAGTAAGTTTGTAAACATATACACTGTTTAATTCTTTAATTGAAATAAATAGAACAATAATTAGGTAATCTTGTTTATTGCAATAAATTATTCAAAAGTTACATATAATGATATAGAACCTTATGAAATATTAATAGTGAACATTATAACATAACAAAAAGAAACATACTACTTAATATACTACAGTATTTCTTGAATTTTGAAATTAAATATTTATAAATTATTAATGAACAATAAATTATAATAATCACACGATTTCTATTAAATATCTAGTAATCACTTTCAAAATCAAAACTCTCATTAGAAGTACGATTTTTCCTTCATCTTGAAACCAGCTTCTCTTTCCTATCATTTTGTGATAACTTTCTCAGTGCAGTTTGTGGTGTTCGACCATATTTTGGGTGTTATAGTTTCTAATGCTTCTTCCTACATTGTGAAGCACTTTTTGTTTCCATAATCATTACGTTCAACATGCCTGTTTAATATGTATTTGTTATTCCGCAAATCTGCTCTATTAGGTTAAATATGTAATGGTTTAGAGGTAACGGAAGAACAGTATGCTTGTAATTTTCAGCACGTTCATCTACAACATATTTCTTCACAGATTTATTTAGAGCCACTAAATGTAATAAATGCTTTTTAAATGAGTTTGTCTCAAATATAATTTTGTTATTGTTTGACAAATGTTCCATCGCCTGCTTATTCCACGATGAATGCTACGGTTGAATAATAATTAGAGAGGACATAAGCGAGCGAAATCATACCTGTTTTGCAGCGACTAGACAGACTTCTGTTTTGTCAACTCTCGGAGAAACCACTAAGCAACACAAACCGTTTCTTACAAGACGAATAGGCACAAGTCTGTTTAGTCACTGCAAAAAAGGTATGATTTCACTCCCTCTGTACTCTCTAATAATAACCTACATTATCCATAGATGATCCGTAGATAGACAGTCATAGATGGTGTTTTTAAATCAAATAATAATTTTTCCTCAAACCACTTTAGAAAATTTTCTTGGTTCATTTCACCATGTAATTAAGATTTTTAGTTTTTGATGAAAAGATTCGCAATATATTTCTTTAAAAATGCGAATCTAAATTACATGATGTTAGGCAATTCTATTAAGCTTACCTCAAGGTTATCCTTCCGATAGCGAAAGCCAATTACTTTTAAGATGATTCATAGCGAAGAAACACTGCCTGCAAAGGTTTCATTATCTTTTACATTCCAATGTATTGAACTGCGAGTAACATGCTGTTTGTTTTGACACTTTGTATATGTCCCAGATGGTTACTTTAGTTCTTTCAGTAACAGCTGTTATTGGGCATCTTCGTTTGTTCTCCAAGGGTCTCTCTACTTCACGTAAGTTCTGTTTGTATGTTTGACATTCAACAGAGAGCAGTTGCCGTACATTACAACAATAAAATTTGTTAAAGTAATATTTAGAATTATTAAATAATGAATACCTAAAATATAGCATTATGAAGTAGTAATGGATAACCTCTTCCATTTTCCTCTTTGAAATACTCGAGTACAGTTACAATTTGTAGCTTACAGTGTTTACAAAAGACCTGAAGCGTCTTCAGCAAGGGGTTCTGACAAGAACTGATGAAAATAACAAACGGCAAAAAAGTAAGCAAAAACAGCGAAAACACGTAAAAACAGAAATACAACAAAAATACATTCTCGTTCCAACGTTTTGAAATAAATTTCCCTAGATGTAAATTCTATATTTTTTTTTATTTACTTTTATTTCTTATAATTGTTCTGTAATAATAGCTATGTAACATAAGGTTATAAAATAAATATCTGTTAAATATCAAGCTAAAATCCACTTGAAATAACTTTTTTTTTTTTCTAATATGTTACAATTACTTTTTGAGAATGCATTCGAAGGAAACACAAACGTGTGACAGACATCTGTGGTGAATAAATCTCATAAATAACTTATTTAAAATAAGGAATTTGTCGCCATGTCGGCGTAATTGGTTGGTGCCAGGGATCCTATCGCACAATGTTTTTATCAATATCGTTGAGTGCAAAACAATTCGGTCTCAGCTAAAGTTAGCAAGGAAAATATTGTATATTTTGATTGTTTGTTGAAGATAAGAATATAGTTTCCAAGATTATAGATTAGATATTGTTGAGGGGCAAATAAGGTCGATCATTAATACCATACAGGTATTTTATTAATATATTCAATGTTTTATTGGTCCACCAGCTGCTTTTGCATTCGTTGAAGATTTGTTGGCGAAGCTACTCTTTTGTCCCATACTGATGTTTTGCAACGTTCTTTTTTTTTTCAGAATATACCATAAATTTTATATTAGTGATAAGTTCGGGGACTGTACCGGCCAGTCCAACAGTCGCACCCAGTTTTCCGTTCCACTGCATTTTTGCTCTTGTGCGGTAACAAGGAGCGTTATCTTGTCGATAAAAATATTCAACATTCTCATCTTCAAGCAAGCCATTTTCGCCAACGCTTGATGCCAACATGCATCCCAATACCTTGGTACGATGCATTGCGGGAGATACAAATTGGGCTCCCGGTCGTCCAAAAAGCTACAATAAAAGGAAGAAATGCAGAAATCATTCTTCCTCTGCCCAAAATCTTGGTTGTCACCATTACTATTAATATTTGCATTAATAATTAAGTTTTCGGTCGTTTCATCAACTAAAGTTTCTAATTGTAAATATTTGTTTTCGATATCGACCATGTGTTTGCAGTGTTGTTCCCAATCTTGTGATATTTTTGAAATTCTTCTTCTGTTAATTTACGTACATCTTTCATCTCAAAAGCGATATTTCTTGCCGCTACTTTACTCTTCACTATAGCTCAGATCTGTTTTATGAGGTTCTGGTCCGAATGATATGGTGGAAGCCTCAATACTGTGTATCTAAATTTTCATCACACTTTTAACTTACATATTGGTATTTATTGTGTTTAATTATTTGAGCTGTGGCTCTAACATTATGATATTACAGGAAATTTTAGCATTAAAATTTAGCATAGCAGCAAAAAACATAAAAATTATTTATTTGTTTGTTTGCTTTAGCCATCAGCTAAAGCTTTTTCATATTGTTTAATAATATGTTTTAAACAAATTTCTTTTTTGCAATATTTAAATCTTTCTCTGTCTTCGCTTGTTAATTCGAAGTGTTTCTCGTATAAAATGATTTTTTAGTCTATTTATTTTATTGTTGTTAGTTCATCTTTTCTTTCCATTATTATTTTTTTAATTGTGTACCTTTCTAATTTCAGACTGATAACCTTTCAAAAAGTGTGGTTTTAGAAAGAGAGTTACAACAATACATTACAGATGCAACAGGAGAGTTGATAGAAAAATGTTCCAAATTAGAATTAGAAAATCGGAAGTTGAAAGATGAAAATGCGCAATTAAAACAGAAATTAAATAACAATGCATCAATATCGGCAGTTTGCCAAAGTAAAAATTCCCAACAAATCTTAGAGCAATTCCAGAAGGAAGTATTTTCGATGACCAATGAGTTAATAGTGCAAGTTAACACAAATCGTACTGCCTGGGATGCAGAGTTATTGAAGTATAATGAAGACTACGAAAAATGTAAGGAAGATTTTCAAAAGTTAAATTTAAAAATATCTTGTGACGTATTCGACAAAAAATTAAAAGAGTACGAAAGGACTTGCGAAAAGAATGATTTTAGCAGAAGAGAAGCCTTTAAAATGCTGCATCAAATGGAAATAGTTTCAAAAGACAAATTAGAAAAAGAAAAAGAACAAAATTCAATACATGTAAAAGAAATTGAAATTTTTATGAGAAACGAGAAAGATAAGTTAGGAAAGATAAGAGAATTAGTTGAGAATTTTTTAAATAAGGAGCAGAAACTCTACGAAGATGCACTGTATCATGGAAAACAAGGAACTGCGTTGTATAGTAATTTACTAACAAATTGCGGAAACATAGATAAAAGCGAGTCGGTTAGTCCCTCAGCAAGGGCATCTCCCAAAGTTGATGCAAAGGTAGAAAGTAGTTCTACTGAAAGAAGCATAATTTTACTTAATTTTCCAAATGACAGTTTATCAGAAATATTAGATTTTTTAAATAACTTAAGCACTGAACTAAACCTTAAAGAAGAAAATATTGAAATGACAAAGACATTCGATGGGCGAACTTATTCGAATTTAAAGAAAATAACATTGCCATCTAAGGAATCCGTAAATAAAATTTTAAAGGGAGAAGATGCGATAAGAGCAGATTTTAAGGGAATTTCTATTTCGCTCTATGAGTACAAATAGGACAATAAAAACATTTTATAGAAATTATATTTTAATTCCAAACACGATTGTATGTTTATTTGTATTGCATTTTTGATTATCAATTAATTGATTAATTTTCTACATTTAGAAGTTATCACTTAAATAATACTAAACTGCAATCCGTTTAATTTCTAAAAACAAAACAGCATTATTACTTCACTATTTCATGTAATAACAACTATGGCCCAACTACACCTATTCCACCGATGTTCATTGATTGTAAAAATTACTTGTACAGCAGCAGGTTCCTACAAGAAACCAATTTTTGTACCAAGTACATCACGATAACGCACATACATATCGTGGACCTGGTAATATGTGCAATATTTTGCAACTAAAGATTTACGTCCTCAGCAAGTGATAATCTACTCTGTATACAATATGTTCCTTTCTGTTTATCTGCGATATATGAGGGGTACCTAAAAGAAACCAAACTTATTTTTTATGTTCATTTAATGATTAAGCAAAACACGTTTAATTCCCTTAAAGTACTTTCAATTGGTACGAATATATTTGTTTATTCGTTTATTCCTTTGTTCAAAACATTTGTAAAATTCATTTCACTTCAGCAATGTTTTTGTCAAAAACTGGCTCACAAACAGCGCTGTGCGAGCAGAAGCGTTATCGTGGTAAAAAAACAATCGCTTGACTGCCACAAACCAGACCTCTTCCATCGCAAATTGTTGCGCAATCATCCTAAAATTTCAGGGCACAACACTTAGTTAACTATCCGACCCTCGGGAATAAACTCTGAATGGATGACTCGCATATCGAACGAACAAATCGGACATTGTTTTGATGTTTAATTTTATCTGACGAGCTTTTTTGGCAGCTTTTTTGAAAGCGAACTTGCAGTCTACCAGTGACTTGGTTGTTACTTCATTTCGTAACCGTAGAAAAAAGGTTTGGATTATTTTGCTTTTTCGTAGTTTTTCAAAGCACGGCAGCATAGGTACGAATTTGACAACCACCATTTTCATCGCTAAATATTTCATTAAAAATCACTGAACTGAACCATAAGACACTACTGACCGCTCCTCCAATGGGCTGCCAACGATATGAACCGTGGAAGGACGACCAGAGCGAAGAATCGACATTTCAGCTCTTTTTAACCGGAAAACCACTCAAATATACTTGAGTTTACTATAACATTATCCTTATAGGAAGTTTTTAACATTCCAAGATTCGGTACTAGTTTTTCGGAGCAAGTAATAAAACTTTACGGGCGTGCTCTGTCCACATGAATAAACAATTGCAAAAAACAACGAGCACAACAAAATGACATGCCGAAAGGAACCTTCTTTAGCAACGATGGTTGACCTGTTGACTCAGGAATTATGACTTTATATGCCCGTGTGCGGTAATATATAACGCACTACTAAAACTCCACTCGCCACATCAGTTCGGCTTTGTTTGGATATCCCTTCATAAATATGTATATATATATTACATAGAATTGTTATGTAGTTTATGTTCTGTAATACCTATGTACCAAGCATGTTAATGAAAGATTATGCTATTCATATATCTGTTTTACATACTCACTATATCAATATATAATATGGATATTAGCGCGAATGGTTTCCTGGAGATCCTATTAATATGCCAGTTTCATTGAAAAATAATAGGTTTTTGGTATTATCACATTAAGCGTGTTATATTATAACCAGTATTGTAAAATAAAAGATGGATAATTTTATACATAAAAGATGTTAAATGACAATATTAAAAAAATACATACGTATTATTTATTTTACTGCACCTTTTTTCCTCAGTTCCGTCATTCTTGATTTGCTGCTCAATTTAGTTGTTTATTTGGTTAGATTTTCCTTTTTTTTTTTGTTTGAAAATCTAAACAGATTCGATCTTCGGCAGTTGATTTATTATATTAGTATAAAATATTGCGAAAAGATCGCTATATTCGAAAAAAATTAAAACTCAAGGTGTTAAATCGTCACATCACACGTATGATCTAAGTTAAGTCTATCGAAATAATTTGGTTTAGAAGCCAATTAATTAAATGAATTCAGAAGAAAAAATCGTTCAAACTAACTAAACGTTGCGGAAGCTACAATAACGAATTATAACTAGTTATTACAATTGGGATGCATTGAAAATGTCACTAAACTAAAAAAATCAATTCTGTTTCCTGGAAATATACATATACATTCATAATGTGCTTCAAGTCTCAACATGTTTAAATCAATCTTGTTCAATAACAACACAATAGTCGATGTTATAAAAAGCTTTTGTTTTTAATATAATGAAACAAAATGTAGTTCAGAAACAACTTTGCATTAGTTTTGTTTCCAGAGTAATGATCTTAAACTAATAAGAGTGGTCACAGCCAATCAGGTGGTGTTATAACTTGGATTTCACTTCTAAATTTCTTTCCAATCGCGTTTGACTAGTGCAATTGTTCTGCGAACAAACCTATTACTTATACGAGGCTAGTCTTTTGAGTTTTTAATAATCAACTACATAAATGTACCGAGTAGTTTGTGTAGACATTCAGGAGTTGCTTTTATTAAATCCTCAATGCAGCATTTAAAAAGCAATTCGTGGAAAAGTGAATATTTTACGTAAAGATTTTTCATTAGATAGTCTTTTATGATTTTGGTAAAGACCAAACACAATCATATAAACGTTGAATGGCTTTATTCAATTTTCTTTAATAGAACACCATTGGTAAGAATTTTACAACTGGTATGAAAAATTTCGTAGTGGTCGTGCTTCCGTAAGTGACGTGGAGCAAAGTCTGTTGTTCTAAAAAGTATCGATGATGAAAAAGATTAGTATGTGACTTATCGTGACTTTCTAAATTCGACAGATGTACTTCAAAGTCGTAATAGGTGATGAAATTTGGATACGATCCGAAAGCTAAGTAACAATGTGCTCCAAGACAAATTGAATCCAATAAAATTTGTTCGTTCGCGAAGTTACAAAGTCGCGAGCATTACTTCGGAGAATCGACGAACAGTTGATAAACAATTTGTTTGCTGAAAGTCATTAATGAAACCAAGAAGAACAATCAACAACAACGCATCATCCTTTATTATGTTAGCAATTGACTTTTTGAAGGAGACAGATATCAAATTAATGCCTTATTGCCCGCATTCACCAGATTTGTCGTCTAATGACATCCCTTTTCTTCCCGAATTTAGTGAGTTTTATAGCTTCAAAAAGCTGTTGAAGTACTCAAAAACTATGTTTTAGAGGTATCACTTAAAAATTAAAAAAAATGTTTCGAGAATTGATTTGAACGCATCACGAAAGTGATGAATATTTTGAGAAACAAATAACTAATTTGTACCAAAATTGTTTTTTTTTCTTGCTTGTGTAAAGGCTTAAACGTCTTATATGCTAGTGTTGTGATATCAGCCAAAAGTTAGGAATTATGTCAATTATCTTAAAAACTAAGATAAATACGAATATATAAGAGATATTGATGAATGCTGACATATATTGAAGAGAAGCTAAATCATGTAATAATATACCGGCGTTCTTTAAAAAAAAAAAAAAAACTAAACTTGTAAGGTGCGTAGCGAAAACTGAACATTCTGTATACTTGTATGTGAGTTTATGTTGTACAAATTATCTCCTTTTTAATCTTTTCACTAAATTGCTCAGAAAGAGGATTGTCGCCCATCTACATACCAGGCGGCCATTATTTCCGTAAATTCTGCTGTCTGGTGACTCCAAGGACAAAAACTGAAAACAATACTGTCTGCTATAAGTTCGTAATTCGTCTAAAGGCAAGACTAAATCGAGAAAAGTCTGTTAGGCAACTGATTCCGGATTTTTGCTCAATGATAAAAAAGAATATTCACGAAGTCCGACAACATCTCAGTATCTTCTTTACAGATTTTTCGAAAAATTCCGCAATTTTAGAATTTATGTTGTATTTCTGGAAGTAATTTAATTAATTATTAATGATTCAGGTTACATTCACATATCATAGCGCGAAATTTGGATAAAAACTTAGATGATATATATGTATATATATATATATATATATATATATATATATATATATACATATATATAATTACACGGTCACCGATATACTTACTTTTAACATTTCATGTATAGTAATCGATCATTGATTTTTAAAAATGAACCATTTAGTCAACGATTTTTTTATTTAATAAATTTGCTGCGTTTATAACTAACTATTTTTAAATGTAACTGTATAGTATAGATGGCACGGTAACTTCGTGTATTATCGTATTGAGTATATTCGATAATGTTAAGTGTTACTCATTTGATCATTTGTTACATATATCATTAGAAATTGAGCAATAGGTAATGAACCGATATTATCTTTTCTTATAAAACTTCAGGAACAAATATGGTGTCTAAAGAACCTGATTTTTCGATCGGATCATTGCTACAAATCGTGGTAAGTCCAGAAACGCATATTTATCAAGTTTTGTTTTTAATTTAGGTAGACTTATCATACTTTTCATGATTTGTATGTGTTTTGCTTAACCCAGCATTAATTCCATTTTAATAACAATTAATTTTATCCGTATTTATTTTATACTAATATGCTATTGTATTTTGTTTAGTACAACAAGCACTTGATGTGATAAAATCCCCGAAGTGCTAAAATGTATACGTTACCAACATTATAATAAACGTTAGCATTGTACATTTGAATGAAAAAAAAAAACATATTTCCTATTTTAAAATAACCAGTAATTCGGAAAGGGAGGAGGTGTTACTTGATATTATTGAGCTGCGTATTCCTTTTAAAATAAAGTGTCCTTAATTTGTTCTGTTTTATTTTCGAGTTGGTAACATTCGGCAGTTTAAAGCAGGAAATAACACTTTCTTAAATACATATCTCCGTTTTTTTTTTTTTATATAAAAAATCTATATATCTATTTGATGTAGTAAATCTAATATAACTCTCTTGAACTGTATTAGATTTACTTTAAAATTTTTCTGTGGAAATGCACCTTGCATGCATGCATAAGTCACACCTGAAATAACTTTTTTTTCTAGTATGATGCAGTCAGATGCATTCTCAAAAATATTACTATTTTCGAGAATGCATCTAAAGGAAACATATAAACGTGTGGATAGAGAACATTGACAAACGATATCTATGGACAACAAATCTCATTTGTCACCTTGTCGGCGTAGTTGCCGAGCTCACAATTGCCTATCGCACAGTGTTTTTATCAATGTTGTTGCGTACAAAAACAATTCGGTCTCAGCTGAAACTAGCAAGAAAAATATTGTGTATCTTGTTGTTTATTGAAGATAAAAAAATATTTTCGAAAATGATCAGATAACAATTGATTAGATGTTGAAGAGAAGTAAATATGGTCACTTTATTTTGTGGAACGAATATACATTTTTGCACATACAGAGACATAAAGGAAGAATATTGTTTGATCGGTTTATTAAACTTAAACATTACAACTGAAGATGGTGATTTTCGTTGGTACACAGTGACACAGATCATACAATGTTGGCCGATGTTATATGTATGTATAGATGAAACCAACCGTGTAGCATCAAAATGTTGCGTTAATGAAAACACAGATTACATGGAATACAAGAACTCAAAAAATACACACATCAGTACTCGTTTTTAGAATGTAATAGCGGTTCGGTAAAATTTAACGCTTGCAATGTGATCTTTATGGTTTGCAACGAACAACGGCCCAGAGTCCAAACGGCACGTAGAATCAGCGAAACACATGGAAAATGTAAAATATTATATACCACACGGAATTTTCGTGACAGATTTTATACTCATGTTAGGTATTTGTGATATCCCACAAACGTTATTAATACTGTCATTATGTACATTAATAATTAAGTTTCGGTCGTTTCATCAACTAAAGTTTTTGATTGTAGATATTATTATCGATATCGACGATGTGTTTGCAGTGTAACTTTAAATTCTTCTTCTGTTAATTTGCGTACATGTTCCATCTCAAAATATAAGGTTCTGGTCCAGATGATGTGGTGGAAGCCTCAAAACTATGTGTTCTTTGCGCGCAGAAATTACATCGAACTTTTAACTTACGTATTGATGTTTGTTTTGTTTAATTCTTTGATGCAGCTGTTGCTTTAGTATTGAACTACAGAGAATATTTTTTGCATTAGCCAATCTATCATTTAAGCAGATTTCTTACTACTACTCGTTGGAGCGTGATCTTTTTATACGTTGTGATAGGATGCATTATCTATCACAATAGTAAATTTCGTAGGCAAGTTTGGCATGATGTTCTTTTATAACCATCTGCATTCATGACCGAATGGTCCGGGTTTTGTGTCGACCTTGAACATTAGCAGACAATAGGAACAAAACCTATGTTTCCACCAGCGTGTACTATTATGAGTCTGAATTTTTTGGTTTTTAGGGAGACCTTTCGTACTTCTATCGCTTCATGTTTTGAAAGATGTATGACCACTGTGAATGTATGTCGCATCTATATAAACAATGTATCGATTCTGGTGGCGACAGTATCTAATTTTTTTTTTGTAAGTAATCAATTCGTAATGCTCGTATATCAATTCGTTGTATTAATACTCTTCTATTATTCTGCACCCATCGAAACTTATATCTCAAATCCGTTAAAATTATTGTTAACGATGTATCCGATCCCTTCCATTCTAATTTCCATTCCATTGTCTGCCGTAGAGCCGATACCGTAATACGTCATACATCTGATCGGTGAAAGTCATATATCATATTTGGCACTATTTTTAATTGGTATTCTGATAAGCTACTGAGATTCTTTTGTCTCGGTCTCTGTTTACCTGGACTACTGAATTTGTTACTAATTGTTTTATTTCACTTACATTTGCTGACGTGAATTACTTTATGCCTCCCTAATAGAGACATTTTAAGACGCCACATCTAAATACTCAGAACGTATTGTTGTAGCTATGTTGGTGTACACGCTTTTAAAAACGTTTACAGCGCAGCAATACTCATCGCCAGTACTCGTGCCGGCTGCTGTACAGCAGTTTAACAATATCCAGTGTGAATACAAACAAAATAAGGATAAATTTGGAAAAGAAGTAAACAACAAATTTTAAACAACCAAAGACTAGAAAAAAAGAGATAATGGACCATGGAACAGAGATGGAAGCCATAATAGCAAAGGAAATAGCAAAATAAAATAACTAGTAAAGAAAAGAAGGCGGCGTTGAAGCGTATTCAAACAAAAACAATGGAAGATAAAGGAGGAGAAAAAGTAAACTTAGAAAGAATGAAAGGAACCCGTAATAGAAACATGAAGTGGATAACAGAAAATTTTGTGCAAGAATAAAAAAGTTCAGAGGAACTAAAAATAAACACAATACAAGATGAGAATAATCATCTAAAAAAGAAAGGAAACCGAAAGGAAAAAGTAAATGCAATAAGATATGAGTAATCGTGTATATACAGAAACAAAAGAAATAATGAAAATATGGAGAGAACACTATGAAATTAGACCGAAGACAGGAAATAACGTAAGAAAAAGTGAAGGAACCTGTACAAAAGATCAAGATAGGAACAACAAATGAAGAAGAAGATGTATTGCCGGAAATGAGGACAAGTTTATGGCAAAAGTTTAAATTGTATCGAAGAAATAGAAAAATATTAGGGATCAAGGGAATGAGAAAACAATATGATAATATCGATGAGAGAGTGGATAGTTAGAAAAATATCATCCGCTTACCGTCAAACGTTTACTCCACGAAATTTCTTGCTTATTACGTTATTATTTACTTATTACGCAGGAACACTCTGTTTTGTTACAACTATAATGTTCGTCGTACTTTTAAGTTGATTCTGCAAGAACTGGAGTTGAGGTTCTCGCAAAAACAAAAACGACAAATTGTTTTATTGAAAGTACCACACCAGCCTTAAGCGAATATTGGTACCTACAACGTATAATGAAATTAGGATTATTTTGGGTCAACCACCTACAGTTCTGGGAACATACGGTTTCGTTTGATGAAAAAGTGGCTTCCTCTGACCATAAAATTTGATTTGGAAACGTTTTATTATTATTATTTATTATTCTTCGCGCTGTACAAAAGTGAAATCGAAGAACAAAATCCACATTCTGTGGTGCTTGCTCTGTGTTTATATGACCGAAAGCATTTTTTGCTTAATGTTGATACTGATATAGTTCTTCTGTCAGATAATATGTATATATATATATATATATATATATATATATATATATATATATATATATATATATATATGTATAACAATATATATGTATATATATTTAAAACATTATTAATGAATACAATTATACATATATTAATTATTGTATTTAAAAAGAAATTACAGGAATATTACAAAATACGCCTCTGTGCAAGTCCCAGCTTATCGTATTGTTTGATTACACAAACGTAATTACCTGCTCAGATAGTCAGATTAAAATAAAGTGAAACGGACTATACTAGGAACTAATACTTCTTATTTAGGAGATGAGAGTTCCGGTGGCTGCTCTCAACAGTCGATCAATATCTATCGTAAATACTGCCCAACTCCCTACTACCTGGATCATTCGTTTATATCCTTGTCTGTACGTTTACATGTATGTTCGTAGTCTTCTCTTTGCTCACTCCTTGTTGCAGTCTCATACTATATTGAAAAAGGAATTATGTATTCACGTACGACTTTCTTATATTATTTTATCAGAATTAGATAATGCAAAATTTCTTATTGATAGTAGAGCTATGTCATCGACGATATCACCCGAAATTGTCTATAACATTATACAACTGGCTTAAATTGAAATGAAAACTTTTGCTACATTAACACATCAACTATTGTTCATTGAAGAAATATATTTTAACGAAACATTGGATATTGACTGTACAACAAATGTCAATGGTGTGTATTTAACAGTTTTTGGTAAAATTTGTGCATTTTGATTAAATCAATGAGTCGCCATTGCGAAAGAATTGTTTTATACAATTATGTAGACATCTAATGGCTTTTTTTCTTATTTCGAAATTAATCCTTAAATATTTTCTAGTTTAGTCCCACGTTATTATATAATAATCATCACGATGATGTAGACGACCCATTTAACAAAAGCCTTTTATAAAATTCCATAAAACATCAGATAAAAAATCTAATTGACACGTTCGAATGGATTAATTTTTCCCAATAGATATTGTATGCCGATTAGTGAGAGAGTTATAGTTGAGTGTTAAGCCACTTAAGTGAAAAAGAGAACTAAAAAAATACATATAACTTACACAAATTATATAATACAATAACCATTCTCTATTATTACTATGCACGCTACTACGCGACATGTATATGTCCTTGAAATTCCTTCATTAAAGACACTATATGTTTATGGTAATTTCACTTTAAATTCACTTTCAAAATGCTTGAATTTTCACCTAAGTTCCAAGGACTCATTGATTTAGATCTTCGAACACTCAAAGCAAAAACTGGTTACAACAAAAATGTTTTAACAACCCACAATACTAATGTACCACTTCATTATAGCGAATCCCATACATTCACAATAGCACCTCATGAGAGGAAAATCATAAAAATTGCTGTAAATCGAAATTTGCGGCTAGGTCGTTTCTCATCAATTTCTTCAACCGGGAATTGAAATCTCTGAAAGTATAACTTTATCGGATGGCGAGACTTTTAAATGAATTTAATAATAATAATAATAGCAAAAAAACAAATAACAGGCAAACAACTAATACAGACTATAAAACACTGACAAAAAGCAAACCAATACAAATACATGATATATTACACTGAAATAAGGTATAAGATGTTCTGCTTTATGAAGAATACGAATGAAGTAGTTACGCGAAGGAACAATTAAAAATATCGCATTTACAGCAAATGTCATTGTAAAAAGAACGCATAACATAAATAGGTGAGTCTAACAGCAGACTTGACTTGGCTGAAATCAAATAAAATATAGTAAATGAGCGAAAAGATCGACGCGGCATATGAAGATTAAGTTTGCCAAGCAGTTCACTGGCATTTGTTTGATTATTTAATAATTAAAAAAAAAACGTTAAACCAATTGTTTCCCCGTCGTACCTCGAGTGGTGCTACAGAAAACCCAGCGAGTCTCATAGGGGAAACCTCTACACGAGTAAGTGTGGTATTTTTTATACCAAAAGTAAAGTAAAAAGCAAAAATCGTCTTTGAGCCCTTTCCATCATAATTTTATACGTATCATCACACAAAGTGTGCATACTCCAGCTTTGAGCGAATTTAAGCAAAAAAAAGGAATTTTATGGGGGACATATCATGGAACCAGCGAATATTACGTAGAATTTTAATGAGGACCATTTAAAAGTCGTCGTCAAATTCTGACTAGCGAAATTCACTACAGTGTTATTATTACATCCATTTTCGCCCGAAAGACAACCAACAAATCCAATTTCGTTGCATATAAAATACTCGATTCGATTAAATCGTCTTAATGAAGCTGAGAAAAATTTCATAAAAAAACTGATACTGGAATATAAAGATATTTTACATGATAACGCAATGCCTCTTAGTTTTACCTCAGAAATTAAGCACAAAATCCGCTTGAAAGATTAAACTCCTATTTATGTTAAACCTTATCGAAAATCGCCGAAACGAAGCGAAGAAATCAACTAACAAATTCAAAAATTACTTAAACAGGACATAATTCAGGAAAGTTCATCGCCCTGGAGCGCTCCAGTTATTATATTATCAAAGAAGCTAGATAAAAGTGGATTACAAAAATATAGATTAGTTATTGATTACAGAAGGCTCAATGAACAAACAAAACTCCTAATTCCTAATATTACCGATATCCCGGGTAAATTAGGCAAAACAAAGTATTTTACTAGTTTAGACCTGTGGGAATCACCAAGTTAAAATGGAACCAGCAGACAGAGAAAAAACTTTCGTAACAGATTGAAGGTCAATATCATTTGAAACGGATGTTCTTGACCTTAGCAATGGCCCAGCAACATTCCAAAGGTGCATGAATTCAATGTTGCGAGGATTAACAACCAATGTATGCGATATAATAATCTACGACGATATAATAATTTACAGCACATCACTAGAAGAACACGAAATCCAGTTCAGAGAAGTAATTGATCGTTTACGTCACTCCGTTTTTACCGAAGGAGGTAACTTATTTAAAACACCTTATCACCCCATGCGGAGTTAAATCTGCAATTCAGAAATCTCCCCTTCCACAAATTCAAAAACAAATTAAATCATTTCTAAGACTTTTAGGATATTATCGAAAATTTATAAAAAGAATTGCTCATATTAATTTATTTTTTAGTAGAAATTTAAGAAAGGGAAAAACTGTTGAAATTGATAAAAAATACATTGAAGCCTTTGAACTATGTAAAGAGTTACTTACCAATTCTTCAATATTGCAATATCCCGATTTTATGAAGCCATTTCTAGTTATCACCGACGCTTCAGATTTTGTCATACGAGCAATTCTTAGCGAAGGTAAAATAAGCGAAGATAGACTATGTTATTATTAGAGAGGACAAAGGCAGATGACTAGACTAGACAGACTCGTGCCTTTCGCCTCATAAGAAAGGGTACGTGTTGCCTACTGGTTTCCTCAAGAGTCGACAAAACGCGAGTCTGTCTAGTCGCTGCAAAAAAGTAATAATTGCACCTGCCTTTGTCATCTTTAGCTATTATACATTCAGAATGTTGTCGGACACTGAACGTAAATACTCAACTATGGAAGAAGAACTGTTTGCCGTGATAATTACCGACCACAAACCTCTAGTTAGGCTTAATAATTTAAAAGAACCTAATATGCGACTCCACCGCTAGAAAACTAAACCTGAAGCGTACAATTTCAAAATTGAGTACAAAACAGGACAAACAATACAAAAACAAAATGTACATGTATGGGGAATCCCACACGTATTCCTTTATTTATTAATCAGACATATAGGTCATCAAAAGGGAATTATTATTAATATAAAAATATTTATTTATTTATTTCTTGAACCAGGGAACTTCAGTAGTTTCTTTTTTTGGTTTTCCGAGTGGTATGGATTAGCTAAAAATAAATGCCCACATCTACATAGCATAGCAAATCATTTATTTTTGATTTATATACCTTAACTATTTGGCTTCCATAAACGCTCATTTGTATCGTCAAGTAAATGTGCAACTTTATTAGATTTTCCTTTTACTAAAGTTTTTTCATGTTATTTATTTTGACTAATAATATTTTGTAAAACAAATTTCTTTTTTGCAATATTTAAATTTTTCTTGGTGTTTTCGTTTTATCAATTGGCATTGGTGTTTGTTATAGATATTTTTTTAGTCTATTTATTTTATTGTTGTTAATTCTTTTCTTCTTTCTATTATTTTTTTTTAACTATGTACCCTTCTAATTTCAGACTGATAACCTTTCAAAAAGTGTGGTTTTAGACAGGAAGTTACAACAAGACATTATAAATGCAACAGGAAAGTTGGCAGAAAAATGTTCCAAATTAGAATTAGAAAATCAGAAGTTGAAAGATGAAAATGCGCAATTAAAACAGAAATTAAATAACAATGAATCAACATCGGCAGTTTGCCAAAGGACAAATTCTCAACACATCTTAGAGCAATTACAGCAGGAAGTGTTTTCCATCCAGAAAGGGTTAATAGCGCAACTTATCACAATTCGTACCGCTTGGGATGCAGAGTTGTTGGAGTATAATGAAGGCTACGAAAAATGTAAGAAAGATCTTCAAAAGTTAAATTTAAAAATATCTTGTGACGCATTCGACAATAAATTACAAGAGTACAAAAATACTTGCCAAAAGAACGATCTTAGTAGAAAAGAAGCGTTTAAAATGCTATATCAAATCGATATGGTCTCAAAAGACAAGTTAGAAAAAGAAAAAGAACAGAATTCAATACATTTAAAAGGAATTCAATTGTTTGTGAGAAACGAAAAAGATAAGTTAGAAAAGGTAAAAGAATTAATTGATAATTTTTTAAATAAGGAGCGGAAACTCTACGAAGATGCACTGTATCATGGAAAACAAGGAACTGCGTTGTATAGTAATTTACTAACAAATTCCGGAAACATAGATAAAAGCGAGTCGGTTAGTCCCTCAGCAAGGGCATCCCCCAAAGTTGATGCAAACGTAGAAAGTAGTTCTACTGAAAGAAGCATAATTTTACTTAATTTCCCAAATGACAGTTTATCAGAAATATTAGACTTTTTAAATAACTTAAGCACTGAACTAAACCTTAAAGAAGAAAATATTGAAATGACAAAGACATTCCATGGGCGCACTTATTCGAATTTAAAGAAAATAACATTGCCATCTAAGGAATCCGTAAATAAAATTTTAAAGGGAGAAGATGCGATAAGAGCAGATTTTAAGGGAATTTCTATTTCGCTCTATGAGTACAAATAGGACAATAAAAACGTTTTATAGAAATTATATTTTAATTCTAAATGTTTATTTGTATTGCATTTTTGATTATCATGGAAAACAAGGAACTGCGCTATATAGTAATTTACTAACAAATTACGGAAATATAGATAAAAGCGAGTCAGTTATTTCCGCAGCAAAGGCATCTCCCAAAGCTGATGCAAAGGTAGAGGTTTCTTCTACTGAAAGAAGCATAATTTTACTTAATTTCCCAAGTGACGATTTGTTAGAAATTTTAATTTTTTAAATAATTTTAGCACTGAACTAAAGAAGATCTTTATCTTTAACATCTTCTTCTTAAAGAAGAAGATATTAAAACAACAAAAATAATGCATGGGCGTACTTTTTCGAAAATAACGACAATAATACTGCCATCTGAGGGCTACCTAAATAAAGTTTTAAAGGGAGAAGATGCGATAAGAGCAAACTTTAAGGGAATTCCTGTTTCGCTCTACGAGTACAAATAGCAAATACAAATAATAAAAACAACATATTGTTATAGAAATTATATTATGTATTAATATATATATATTATATTTTAATTCAAAACACGATTGCATGTTTACTAATTAATTTATATTACTGGATTTTTAATTATTAATTAACTATTTTTTATGTTTAGTTATCAGCTAAAATTAAATAACACTAAAATAACATGTATTTATTTCATAAGAATAAAAGACAGCATTAATGCTTCACTATTTTACGCAGTAAGAACTGTAGCCCAGCAGGGCTGAGCGAGCAGAATCGTTGTTATGTAAAAACCAATCGCTCGAGCGCCAAGAACTTGCAGTCTTCCATTGGCTTGGTTGTTGCTTCATTTCAGAGTCGTAGTCGTAGGACAATGATTCGTGACCTTGGAGAAAAGTTTGGATTATTTTGCAACTTTTTCAAAATATAACACACCTTTATGCGACTTTTGTTTTTGTTGGGCAGTCGACGTACGAATTTGGCAGCCATCATTTTCATCCCCAAATCTTTCATTAAAATTCACTGAACTGAACCACAAGTCACTCTTGATAGCCATATAACTTCTTCAATGGGTTGCCAACGATCTTCCTAGATAATTTCGCGAATTTGTACAACATTTTCGTCGATACGAGCCGTGGAAGGATGACCAGAACCAAGTTTGCCACCAATCGACATTTCACTTCTTTTTAACCAAAAAACCTTAGTCAAACACTTGGGTTTGTCTAAGGCATCCTCCTTGTAGGCAGTTTTTAACATTCCAAGTTTCTGTCCTAGTTTTTCCGAGCACGAAGTAAAACTTTACGGCCGCGCCCGCGCTGTTCACGAGAATAAACAATTGGAAAGACGACGAACACACAAGAAACAATTGACATAACTCTAATGTCAATTGACATAACTCTAACGATGATTCGCCTGTTGACTCAGGAATGGTGCATTTATTCGTCCCCAGCAGCAGTACGTAATTCGCTACTGAAACTCTTCTCACCATAACATCAGTTCGGCTTTCTCTGTCATCTGTTTTATCTGTTTGATGAAGCTATTGCTAATGCACGTATCGGATCGAGCGCTAGACAGGGAATCTCCTCCAGTAACGTACACATACGTATAAAGTACGCAAACTTTGTCGGAAATCGAACTGACACGCCTGGTTGCCGTCGCTCTTTCGCTTGTAAGTCACGCAGCACTCAGTCCTGCACTATTGTTGGTTTCAGCAAGACAGCAGCTCGGAGCATACTATACTCGCAGATACTAGAGGTGGTGTATCAAATAAGAACGCGAGCGTCTGGGCAGCCGTGAGTTGTATAGCACCTTTTTGCGGTAGCGAGCGACTATTAACTGCTGTCCCATGTTTTAGAGATATCACTTAAAAATTGAAGAAAACGTTTCGAGAATTGTTTTGAACGCATTGCATCTTAATGGTGAATATTTTCATATACAAGATAAATGATTTGCATCAGAATTGCTTTCCTTTCCTAGTTTTTGTAGAAACTTCTAAAAAAAGTATTCTTTGCGTACTTGGATCTCATATGCAGTGCGTTAAGTTATCCTTAAATTCCCTTCCTTGCCAATTTAAAGAAGCAAAATTCAAAAAATATTCAGCGACAAATGCACATGAAATATTCGGTTTTTGCAAGAAAATGCTTACGGTAAAAGGAAAAACAATATCTAATAATCGGGGTATTATTATTTTAACAAAACGTAAAAATGCTACAAGAGAAAAGTGCTGTTATTTATTATTTTAGACAAAATGCTTGTAAAAGAACGTTGTTTGTAATCCAAATTTAAAGCTAAATACAACATTTAAAGTCGAAATTTTGAATTTTATATTTTCATTGTTTTTATTTTAATCCATTAACAAAAATTCAAAAGCAGATTGTGTACGATAGACTACAGTTTATGATTTTGGCAATGTTAAACTTACAGGCGCTGTCTCGGCTACGTTACACTCTAATTTAAGGTGGTTCTTTATGATCAAGTCATTAGTTCATATTTTGTTAATGAAAATTTATGTCGACATATTTATCTGGAAGATTTTCTGTTTCTTTCCAGCTAAACTTTTTGATCTTGCATCCTTATGGGGTACTTTAAAATAAAAGGTTTATCCAGATAACCTACAGCATGATCATGGGATAAAATGTGCCTATAATGATTTGTGGAGTCTGTGGTAGGATGGGGAACTGTATGGGAATTGGAGGGGAGTTACGTGTAACAATCTGAATTAGAATTCTGTATTTTAGTTTAATTTTGGATTACAAACAACTTTCGTTTATATGCATTTAGTCTAAGGTTATGAATAACAGCAGTTCTCTGCTGGGGCATTTTTACAGTTTCTTAATTTACTAACATCCTGTACATCGGATCTCGTTCTTCTTCAATAGCACACTCATTTCTTTGAAAACCAATATTTTTTCATAAAGAATAACATTTTGTCGTAAAATTATGTGTGTATTGAATATTCAATCAATTGCGACCGGTTTCATGCTTAGCAGCACATCTTCAGGCAAGCGTATGTATATCAAACAAAACGTTTTGTCGATGTTTGAAATAAATCAAACTGTAAAATGTGTTGTTTAGGTGTATATATGAAAGACCTTCACCGTTGAGCTATAGTTTCAGCAGGAAACCGGTCACTATTTAATATATGAGAATTTTGTGAGAAAACGGATCTGTTTTTACCTTTCTTTTGGTTATTCTAAAATGTAAAACAGTAAATTTCTACCGGTTTCTTGATCAAGAACTTGTTCGATTAATTGGCCCATAAATAACGACGTCTAAAACATTTTAAATTTCTATTTAATTTTCTTTTTGTTCACATTAACGTTTAGAAGTCGTAATATGGACTTACAACGATTCATACGGATTGATCAATATCTACATTCAATACATACAATAAGAGCTACAGATTGATATCCTCTCCTTGTTTAGTATTGTATTTTAAAAATATTTCGTGTATAAAAATATGTCAGATATATTGTAGAAAAATAAAGGCATACGAAGTGATATCTGCCAATATTACCAAATGAAATACGGAAAAACAATAACTTTATATTTCTTTACTTAAATCAATATCATTCAACATTATTTATTCTTCTTTTTCGTCAAGTTTTCATAACCACTGCTAGTCTTTTTGGTACTGGTTTTAAATACATCGTCTCCAAATGAATTAAAGTGTAAGTTTCCATATATCACAAGGCCTACTATTCCAAAACAAATTGCTATGGTTGAAAATTCAACCATATTTGGCGCTGGTACTCCACAAGCGGTATACCATATTGATCCATGTGGTGGTGGCTTTTTATCGGGTAAACAATCCCAATTAAAATATTTTTCATCATAATCGGTAGCACATAGATACTTCCTCTTCTTTAAAATCTGTACAACAAGATTTGATTACAAGGTTATTGAATTTATAAAAAGAAAAAATAGTTACCAAGCCAAAGGCTGTTTGTATTGGGACATGCTCATCACACGAACCGATTGGTTCTGCGAGACCTATGGCGATTTCATTTTCTGGTTTGAAGTACAATGTGAATGCGATAAAAGAAGCATAATGCACAATTAAATGTAAGTACAAGAGCCACGAGGACCAGTGGACCTTCATTTTAGTCAGCTTAGGATGATTCATCCTTGCCATTCGATCCCCTGTCCAGATAATTAATAAAAATATACTGAATAAAAAGAAAAATGTTACTTCGCTATGCAATTTGAAGATATCATGCAGCGGATGATAAATAGGTATAAACATCAAGATTCCACCGGGTGTTCCTAGGAAACCAGCTAGTACCGTACATATTATTTCCTTGGAGAATCTAAAATTAAATGAATATTAATTGGAAATATGGCAAATTACTAGGCTTCGACGTATATAAAATAATGAATTCTAAATAATATTTTTTGTATTGTAACCAAAAGAAAAAAAAGCTTCTCCTGTTAGAACAGTTGACCTTTATTTTCATTCGATTTCAATTCGAAATTGTCAAGAATTAATAATACATTACTCACGTGTCAGCTTCCCACTTTTCCGTTTTGCAAATTACCCTTCTTGTGAAGTGAAACCAAAAGGTAAAACTTGCTGCGAAACAAGAATGGAAATAAAATGAATTCCACGGAACCCAGTAGAACCTATCGTATATATTTGGATCGGTATCATGCCATGTCCAATGTAAAAAGTTGACCGAAATAATATCGTAAGCTGTATCGACCATTACGGAACCTAATCCAACAGCAAATGGTTCTGCCCATTTCGACAATTTAAGCTTAGCTACGCCAACAGATGACTGGTAAATGAAACAAGGGTCTATGAACAAAAACAATAATGAAGCGTCTATATTAGGATAACGCCGGCATTAAAATATTACATAGAAACACTATATGTACGGGTAACCTTCGGCCAAAAAACATTATAGGCGTTTGCGAATGCCAGAAGTTATCCACATCTGGTAAAATATAACAAAGGCTTTCCACTACTAGTCCATGAAGCACAGTACCTAGCCACAAATAAGGTAAACGGCCTCCCCTTATTAACGCTAGAATTCGTATGTTAAAATGAAAGTTACTAGATTCACTAATATATTCTGGTAAATCTTACCATGACATAATGTCGCCAATCCTCCAAAGATGAAGAGAAAATGCACAATCAGGTAAGTTGGATGATATTTCCAAACATGTTCTATACTGGTGAATTGAAGGAACCAATCTAAAGTCTACGATTTAGATAACAAGTAATTAAAAAAAAACAATTCTGAGACAATCTTTTTTTTTTACCCCTTCGTAATCTATTTTGGAATAAGCTGCACCAAAGGCATGGAGATCCTGATTTTTCACCATGTTTTCTCAAACTAACATTGATCGAATATATATTTCTGATAGCTTAAATACAAGTGCCACTCGTGTTTAGCGTTCATGTTTAGTTTCGTAATCTTATTAAGATAATCGTTTAAGTGAAATAATCTACAGGTCGGTATGTTTAACGATATAAGTTTTATATATTTGTATAAGTATATAGTAATTAAAAAAATTCAGTATATAAAATTTATTTTGTGAAAAATGCAAATAGCTTAGAAGTTGCAGGAGCAACACCTTTATTATAACCAATTAAGAACACTAAACACAAAAAATATGCATTTTTCCGAGCATTAGTTTGGAGATAAATGGGGTTAATCGACATGACTGATGAAAAGCAAATAATATTCGTTAGTTGTTAGAAGGATGTAATTAACTATCCAGAGCAAAACAGTAACGGAATGTAATTTTTATTTTTTTTTCTTATACCATATTATAATATGGTATATGTATTAAATATAAAGTTAGCACACCCTAAATTTTTGTTAACTTTTTTTGATAGTACTCCCAATTTTTTTTTCATTTTTTTTAATAGGAAACAAACGCTTGCAAATATTTTTTTTTTGTAATACTGAAGACCTTACTAATAAAAGTTAACGTGATTTAACAATTTAATTCTATGTTAAAGTCAACAATTCAATAGGTGAACTTTATTTTCCTATCTGCCAAATGTTGTCATGGCATATCTAGAGCTGGTATTACTCTGCTTATACCAGCGTCGCCGGATATATCGAATCGAATAGGTTCGTCGGTTACGTCCATGACTTCGTAATGTGTTCGCGCGCTATATACAATAGCAGAAATTAAATAGAATAAATAAACGCTCATAATTGCAAAAATCACTTACCATCTTAAGCGGCGTTACACAATTATTATCGAGCATTAGATGAGGTAGAAGCTATGTTATGACAAACTGAATAACTTGTATAGTATAAAAACTTTGCATCATTAAGTACATTTCTACAGTTCTTTCAGCAAATGACGTAAACATATTTTTATATCGTGAAAAGGGCAATTTGACATTCACTGATGTTAGACACGCATAATTGAAATAATCTTTATAAATAGATAAAGGTTCTATCTATTGCGAAGCACGATTACAAATTAATTTTAACCTAGTAAAATCAAAATCTTTGTTTATAATACTCTCGGATTTTTTTATTACACTCTTATTGTTATGACACTTATAGCTCATAGCAGTGAGTATATATCGGTCCTCTAGTGAGAACGAAGTACTTTGTAATTGTTCTATTGCGTCATGTTAACCACCGTAATTGTCAAGAATAGTTTTTACATCCGCTTCTACGGAAGTATAATGGAATTGTCTCTGACTTTCCTTAATAGCTGCTGCTTCATTAGAAAATCACTGATTTAATTTCTTGACAATATTTTAATTATATATATAATCATATATAATAAAAACCCGCCCTCAATCAAGTTCCTCAACATGTAACAATCGGTTGTGGTGTTTGGGGCATACCGGGACATTGTATGTCGAATACATTTAGGAGATTTAACAAAGATTTTTTTCGTATTTGCTATTAGTGAGTTAGTGAGATTTCAAATTGTTTTAAGTATCGTGCACCATTTGTAATTGTTTCAGCTATACAATTTTCTGTATCTTTGCTCATCAATAATACTGCAGATTCGAAGGCATGTTATAGTATACGTACTATAACATGCATAATAGATTGCTTTTTACAATTGGTGATTTCGTCGCTATATAGCTAAAGCAGCTAATTTTTTAATACCGATTTAATTATTATTTCTACATCTTCACATACAGATAGCATATTCTTCCGTCAGATTGCTCGACTTGGTAGCTGACAATCCAGATTGCGTTTTCTCCAGAAGTGTCTAAATTCTAGTTTGGCGAACAAGTGGAGTGGCAGACCGCAAGCAGAGAGCATGAACAGAAGTATTTGTTAGTTTTCGGCGTCACGCCTTTCCATGTTAATTTATGTGTTGTTTACAACTTGGTACTACAACTAGAATGGTAACATTCTACGTTTCCACACGTTAGACACATCTTTATTTATATGTACGACTTGATACGTCTAAAAATGATTCGCATCTATCACGGTCAGTGATTGACACTGCTAGGAAAAAGTGTGGATTCACATGCAACTAGTGCGCACTAAAAAACGTACTTGAACACTGCGGCATCGGAACACTTCACCACAACATTTCACTAAAACTGGACGCACATATCGATAGCTAAGTTATCATCTTCGGTTCAGTGTTGCTGCTGAAGATGATAGCTTAACTATCGAAACGTGCATTCAGTTTTAGTAAATTGTTGCGGTAAGGGGTAATAGTGAAGTGAATCATGGAAATAACCGACAAAGCCCTTTCAATTTCTGCAAGGCGACGTTGCTATAAGTAAGATTAATGCCAGCTCTATCTATACACGTATGTATGTGTTGAAGTCCAATATGTTAATATTGGTACATTTTCAATTGTGAGAAAAAAGTTTGAAACGTGCAATCATAATTGGCACGACGACATGTAAATATTTACAAAATTTACGCACGATAATAGTCACAAATTGCTACAGATTGTTGCCTATAATAGTAACATGTAACTTACAATTAGTATATTAAACATACGGGCATTTTACTCACTTGAAATAACCAATTTTTCAATAAGACAGGAACGTTGTGAACTATCTATTTTTTACTTGTTTTTATCTTATCATTTCCCGCTTGCTATTATAAAAGTGTAAGTTACCATGGCAACAGCATTGTAGATATTCCCTTAGTGATAATAACTAATAACATATTATTTAGTATATGTACGTACGCAACCAATAACACCATATTTTACTTCGTGATATGCGGGATCTATTTATAGAAAAACTTATCGCGCTGAATTGGCACGAAAAGTAGCTTGGACAGTTCACATATGATCGTAAGATTCGTGTACCCTGAGTAACTAGAGATTGAACAAATTGAGTTGAAAAAAGAAAAAAACGACAGCTTCTGTTGTTGCCATTTATATTACACTTAAAGAAATTCAAACGACTAATCTCAGGAAGACTATTTGTAGCAAACCAAATTTATTTCTTGATCAATAATTGGATTTTGCAATATCTTTTAAGTTGATTCAAATTAAAATTTTGTACTTTGCATAAATTTATAGCGCACAGAAATGAAAAAAAATATATGCGACACCTATGGAAAAATGAATGGAGCACCTATTGAGTTAAAATGAAATATCTTTAAAACACTGCAATAAATTCCATGAAATTATTTGAAATATAATTCTAACTTTATTGAATATGTAGAGAAACTTATTTCTAAACAAAACCTATCATAAAATTTATTTGGTTTCCCGTATTATATTTCAGTATATGAAATGTAAATAAATAAACGTGAAAAGCTAAACAAACGAAGATGACAAATGCAATAGAGGTAGCATTCATTTCAGTCTTGTCTCCTTAACAAATGAATTTGTATTTTTCATTATCAGTATGGTGAAAAAACGCGAACTTAATGTGGCCGAAAGAAGTAACATTGTGTTGCTTCATTCACAAGGATATTCACATCTAAAATTATGAAATGTTCAAGAAAAGCTGTTTAAATAGCGGTAAATAGATAAAAAAAAAAAAAAAAAAAAAACAGGTTCCTATGAAAATACACTAAAATCAGGAAGAATACGTTTAATCAACTCTAGAGTGCATCGTTTTTTAGTAAGAAGTGCTCTTAGCAAGCGAAAAAATCATCTACAAACCTAGTTGGTGATCTGTGAGAAAGTCACAAAATCAAAATTACTCCCAGAACGGTTATAAATTATCTAATAGCAGCAAATTTGCACGCAAGAAGAGGTCGCCATAAACCATTGTTAAGTGAACGCCGTAAAAAACTTCAGCTGAAGTGGGCTAAAGAATATGTAAATTCGACACCAGATGACTGGGCCAAAATTATTTGGTCCGATGAATCCAACATCGAGATAGGTAGCATTATGGTTTATTTAGATAATCAAATAAAAAAAAAACATGTTGCTAAGAAATTATTTAATTTAGTACATACAAGTTTTATATTTTATAACATTATCAAATCAAATTTATATTTTTTACACTTTTGATTTAGATTTTTGGGCAACGTGGAGGCACTTACGTGAGACGTACACCAAATGCAGCTTTTGTCCCGGATTGCATCGTCCCTACAGTAAAATTTGGAGGTGGCAGTTAGTGTTGTAATCTGGAGTTGTATAGCCGTCAGTGGTGTAGGGGAAATCTTTTTGTGCGAGGATCGCATGAATTCGGAGCGCTATACTGCTATGCTAAGCGAAGTTTTAGAGCCTTCAATACTAAAACTACTTGGAGATAAGCCCGATTATGTCCTCCAACAAGATAATTCTTCTTGCTATACCGTGAAAAAGACAACAGATTGATTCACTACTGATGTTCCGCCGCTTCCATGGCTCTCTCAGTCTCCAGATAGAATCCCTGATAGAATTTTGTAGACAATACTAAAGTAGAAAGTATCCATTTACAAACGTAAATCAAAAAGAGAACTAAAGGAGATAATTTTTGAACAATGGAGAAAAATTCCCGTCCACTTGTGCAAAAAACTTGTGGACAGTATGCCCAAAAGAGTTCTAAAGCAGTAAATAGCTCGTGTTTACGCACAAACTTGATTGTTGAAAATCGGTGTTTCTTAAAAAAATACTGCGTTACAATCCTCCTTTGCGATACTACAAATGTAATTAGTCTTTTCTCAATCGAATTAAATTTCATTTTCATCCGGTAAAAAGAAAAAAAAAACGTACAACCGAAAAAAACTAGTATGTTCAGAAAAAAATACTATCTTTAAACTTTTTATTGTATACTTATAGTAGCACGGACTTTTTTTTGTATAATTACGCCATTGTTAAATGGAATGTTATGTTCCTCTGTTGAGCGTCCTCAAGCTTCAGAACGCATAAGTTTGTACAATTATAAACAATTCATCGACGAAACAATTTAATATACCAATAGGACTTATACTTTATAATTGCTGTAGCTATGATTTGCTATCTTAGCTCTTTTTTCTTCTAAATTCTTTCACATTCTGCAGTAATGAACGTTAGCTTTTAGAGAATAAACGACGATAAACGCGGTGATTCAAATTAAGCGCATAACTATCTCTGTTATTGTTGATTGTAAAAAGTAGGTTGAACTGGCAAAGTAATAGTTTCATCCTAAAATGTACTTGGAATTAAATTGAAAAGAAGAAAGTAAATGTATAATTTATAAATATTGCTCAAAAGTATCATCTTCCTTCTCAATACATTTTCGTGCCCGCTTGAGTACACTCTGGCTAGCTCTTAGGACTGTCCTTCTATCCAATTCGCGGAAAATTTCCCTAATCTTATTTTACAATTGATTTATGTTGTTGTACACCTGAATTTTTAAAAGTCCCCAAAGAAACAAGGTGAAAGGTCAGGGGAGGGTGTTGGTCATCGAATTGGGTTATTTGTATTAATCCACTTTTTTGTAAAGATGGTGTCCAGATAGTTATGTACTGTACGGCAGTTGCGTGCAGGAGCACTGCCTTGTCGAAAGTATAACTATTGATAACTGTCGCTATCAAGGAAATCCTCTAGAACATTACAAATAAATTCCAGATATCTATCTTCTATCAATAAATCATTCTAGGACGCTGGACCAACGACCATCGAACTAATTTCTGGGCACCAAACATTAGAAGTAAACCGAACTTGTATAGCATATTAATAAATTTTCTCAGGAATAGTAGTGATCATTCTTCTAATTAAACATACCTCTATCGGAGAAATTTGTTTCGCCACTCCATAAAATACACTGTGCTCTATTTAGATTTTTTTCTTTGGTAGCATTTCTAATGGAAAATCCGCAATGAGCATGTGGTAGCGAGCTAATTTCTACTTCTTTGTTGATAAGGATTTTTTTTTCTTTTCTTTTTAAATAAGCAATCATGTCTAAACGGTTCAATATCGAAATTACTTCGGTAAAGGAGAGTGTTCAACATAATATTCATTAGTCCTTTTTTCATATAATGTGTACTTCTAACATATCTCATATTTCCAAATGGGGCAATACCATAGTGATCTAACACTTGCGCTTCATAAAATTATAGTGTCTCGTGAGTAAAGGTGACAAAGGCAAGAGGAATTATTCCTTTTTTGCAGCGACTAGATAGACTCATGTCTATTCACCCCATGAGAATGGATTCGTGTTGCCTACTGGTGTCCTCGAGAGTCGACGAGTCTTAGTCCTTGCAAAAAAAAGTAATAATTCCATCCGCCTCTCGACTCATGAGAATAACTTCGTGTTATCTACCGATTTCCGTAGTCATTCCGAAAGTCAACAAAACACGAATCTGTCTAGTCTCTACTAATTTCGTGAAGCGCAACGCGTTTCTGAAGGTCTACTCGTAACTTAAAACCAATGTTTATGTAGATTTGAAATGTGTGAATAACACAGTTGTATGTTAAACTCAATGTTGCGCAAACAATTTATTCTACTTACTTGTATATCAAGTAAAACACTGTATATTTTCCTAGAATCTGATAGAGATGTTGTTCTAGATTTTTTTATAAACATCATCCCAAAACCAAACCTAAAATATGTCCTTCTTTAGTAAATTAAATATGAAGCCATGCGAATACGTTTTTCTTATAAAAACAGTGTTGCAGTAAAATTCCATAAGCTTTCATTTCGCTAAAGACGTTCATTAATACTAACGAACCAATGTTCGTTTTCGGTATAATTCTATAGTAACGCGTCATTTTCCTACATACATTGCCTAGTAAGTTAACAAGCGCATAGATAGATAACAGAATTTTCAGGAGTAATTTTTTAAGACATGTAACGTGAATATTACACAGAATATTAGAATATATATAACTTCTATGAAATCTTTACAAAAACAAAAATTTATCAAGTCAATTATTTTAACCAGTAGTAATAGGTGAGATGAGATTAAGTGGTGATTCATTCAATAGAAGGGTGCCATCTCATGTATTTCACCACAATCGTTAGTAGACAAAATGTGCAGTATGCTGTTAGGAAGCGAATAGAGTATTCAATATTTAGGTTCTAATAAAAACGTTTAACTTTGTGTCAAAGAACATCCATATTTCATTGCTGTTCTGTTTTAAAAGTAGTTTTGGTTTATATTTTGTTTAATATTTTTTATAATTTTATATATTTTGTAATAAATTCAATCCTGGTTTAATATTTCTTCATTAAACATTCTTTCGTTTTATTCTAGTAGTTTTTAATTACTTTCCAATAATGTCGAGAATGTCAGGCATTATCTCAAAATATATCAATACCTTCACGGCCATTAACAAAAAAAAGTATTTTTTACCACTTCTTTTCTGAAATTAGGTTCTCAGATATACTCTTGAACAACGACTAAGCAGTACGAAGCGTATTGAAGCTCGGAATTTCTCAAGAAGGATTTACGGCAATATAACGGGATCCACTTGTTCGTGGTCAAAATTAGGGAAAAATTATCTTTGTATAAACGAAAATGAAACGACAGGCATTAAAAGAAGCTGTAGTTAATGAAATAGAATATCATTTTTAGTAACCGTACAAATTAGATTGCATGTCACTGCAAACGACATTATTACTGAGTGCAACAAAATGTAATTGGTGACGATTATTTCAACGTTGGACTATTTGTTTTGTGTTCTGCAAGCATAATGTTAAAAGCAGGGAATGAGCTTAAGTAACTTTTCCTAATGTTAACCTTAACATCACCCCTCTAGTGAACAATAAATGTGTTTCTTCGTGTATTTCCGTAGCGCAGTACATTGTTCGCAATATGCAAGAAAAATATATGAGAGAATTGAATCGCTATCTGCCGTACCTCACACTACTGGTTTTAGTAAAAAATTAATCTGCACAGTTTATATTTAACTTACTAACGACTCATTTTAGGCATCAGGAAACGTATATAAAAAGACAAATGTAGAACAGTTTTTCTATTAAATTCTGGAAAAATATGCAGTAAGATAAATATAGCAAGGATGTCGGTTGCTATTTTGTAGTGCTCACAAAAAATTCTACGTGTTATCAAAAACTACAAAAAGAAATATTCGATCGGATAAAATGTGAATCACTCAAAGAAACATGGATGTTTCGCGAAAATCTTAAATTATCTTAAAAATAAAGATAGATAGATAAACGCATTAGAAAAACCAAAGTACTATCGTATTTAACAATTCTGAATATAATTTTATGTTTTCCTACAATGAATACCTTTTGTTTGAGACCTTTTCTTTAAATTATACACGTTTCATGTGCTTACCTTTAGCCTATTTTAAACAATTTGTTTTATTTATTTAGCTTACTTTTGTTGCATACAATTTTCGAACGATCATTTGTCCCATTGATCCATTAAGCTTTGTTAAAACTCTGTTTTAATAAATAATCGGAAGTTGTCACATTTCGAATTTGCTGTTGCTCCGAAACATCACCAATTTTTACCCATTGTTATGATATCAAATCTCGCAAAATTTTCAATAAGCTCGTCAAGGAACAATACGAACAGAAGTATGAGCAAATATATTTTGCAGGAGATTTTCAAAATGTTTGTGGAAAGTGCAAAATGTACAGGCTGTTATGGACAGTATTAGAGCCATTCGAAGAAGTTACTAGAATTATGAGTGATGTTTCCTGTGCTATTCCATTAAGTCGCATACTCAAACAAAACATATTTAGGGCTATGTTATAAACTGAAGGTTTCGGCTAAGTTGTGAGAGAACAGGTGGAATCTCAATTATTATAAGTTCAATTCACCTAAACAGCCCGATATGGAAATTACAGAGGATTGCGATTAAGAATAGAACCGGGCATAGATGAAAATTGGAAATTTGGAAGTAAATACAATACTGAGAAACGTTCCAAGTGCACAAAAACTTATTTGGTGCGGTGAAAAGTAAATATAAAATTCCAGATTTTTTAATCAGTCATGTGTCGATTTTTATTAGCTCGACCAGCTCCCTAAAGCTATAACCCGTTACGAAATAAATTGTTCGGCGACAAAGCACGATATAATTTACCTATTTTAAAAATTGATTATTAGTTTGCAATTGAATTAAATGTCACAATTGCAATCTTCGTACATTTGTTTTTTCGTAACTAAATGTCTTGGGAATATTTTTTTATTTTTCGAATTAAAAAAAAACGACATTTGATTAGTGATCGAAAAACATCACATTTCAATAGGATAAAATATTAATCAAATCAAAAATATATTATAATCAGCAGGATGAATATAAATAAGATTTACTACATTGAATCACATATACTTTATTTTTGTACTTTATATAGTATGGTAAGTGTGAGGTGTGCAACAAAGTACTTCAAACGATCCATACTTGTGATAAACTTTTAGATTTGGAAATGTATTTATATTCTAAATAACGGACATAAATAGTTTATTTAATTACAGCCTACTAATTAAAAAACAAATGCATGAATCTAATTAGTAAGTATAAACGTAGATCAGAGCAGAAAGAACACCAAAAACAGCGAAACAGATAGGAATTTTATATTCGGAGAGAAAACCTTTTACTTCTTCTTCTTCCTGAACTTTACGTTCTCTATTCTTCTTTTTGCCATGGAACATCTTTTCGTATTTCTCCAATTCTTTTTGATTTTTAATCTCTTCTTCTTTCTTTTTTTGTTCAAGTTGCAATTGTTTCAGCTTCTCTTCTTCTATTTTCTTTTGTTCACAGGTTTCATCGCAAACGATCACTGCAGAACCTTGTCGTACTAATTCGCAGAGGAACTCCTTTTTTATGCGTTTGCACGGGCAAGTCATTTTAACCCTTTTCTTACAACTTTCCTGGCTAACACAAGGACCCGAGTGACAATTAGAACGGCATCTGTGGCCACATTCATACTAAAAGTAACAATAAATTATTAGCACTAATGAAATATAATCGCGCAAATGCTTACATTATTTGGGCATTGATTACCGCAGCTTTGTAATTTTTCTTTATCTTCAGTGCTTGTCCAATCTTTGCAAGCAACATATGGTTGATTCAATCCACAGTGGCACCTAATTCGAATCATTTGTGTACAAGGTGGGCAACTATCTGGATGACAAAGTTTAGGACACTGATGATTACATCCGTCTGGTTGAAGATTAGTGCAAGGATTAGTACAAATGTCACAGTTATCTCCAGCCTAAAGCACGTAGGATGGGCTTTTATTAACCTTTCTATCTACAATGGAAGCAATTTTTCTTACGCGAACAATGTCGTGCGGTCCTTCAATAACATGACACTCTATCTGACAAGTATGATTGCCGCATTTCAAGATTCTTCCACACGGCCTGCCACAACTGGAAGGTTTGGCTATGTAACAGGGCAAGTCTGTGTTGTCGTGTTCTCCTAAAGAAACAGTAAAACATTTTTTTTTTTAAATTTCAAATCGAGGGGAGTTCGATAATCACTTAACTTCGGCGGGAGATGGAGCTACTAGAATTCAAATAACTCCATTTGTCGTAAAAGTAGTATTTAAGTCTTGGTAAATAATTATTTAAAGTGTGAGTTAACAACAATGAAAAATATCCAGTATAGATTAATGTGATATTTCTGAAAAGATGAAGCTAAGTGAACTTTGTGAGAACTCTTCCGTTCTTCCGGACGTAAGACGTAATTTTTGATGGAGAACGTCCAGATTGTCCAAAGAGGTCATCACATCAGAAATTATTGTGAAAAAATTAACAATGATTCATTACCACAATTTGAATGTAAGGAAGTTTTCCGCAAAATGAGCGCCGCGCTAGGTTACAATTGGCATTGCTATCAAATGTTAAGAGTTTGAGCACGAATTGCTTCCTATATTTGCCTAATTTAGCTCACAGCGACTATTTTTTATTTCTGAATATAAAAAAATAGTTTGATCGACAAAGATTTGGCTTTTTTTTGGCTTGAACGATAAAATAATTGCAGAAACAAACGTCTATTTTGTAGTGTTGGTGAAATTGTCTTTAAAAGACTGAAAGAATATGGATTAAATTTCGCGATCTCGGTGGCTGTTTTATAGATTTTACATATTTAAAATAAATAAAATTCGATATACTGGTTAAAATTGTATTATGCAATCACATGTCAGGCATTGTTGGTGGATAACGCATCATCGGTACTTCGGAAAAATCTCCAGAACTAAGCTATTAGAGGGGTATGGAAAACATTGAATAAAGCTGACGTAAATAAAAGAGAGACGCTTAAAAAGGTAATGTACAAGATGATGCATTAAAAAAAAGAAAGAAAACTTATGTGCAAACTAAAAGCTGTGTAAAAAATAACAGTATCCAGTAAAATAAACAATTTCACTGTATGTATATTTTTTCTATGTTAAAGTATTTGGACGAATGTTGTAATTGATGAAAACTAGCCTTATCTATCAGAATAGTAGCAGCATTATGAATACGTATAATGTACAAATAAGGATATCACTCAAGTTTAATTTCTATGCATTTTATGCCAATGAAATAAAATAGCAATTGTTCAATTTAACCAAGCAATTTGCGTGGTTGCGTGGTTCTAGTTTCAACTAGAGGCAGATCTATAATATTCAAAGCCCCTCGAATAAATTTTAAAGAACATATTTTGAATTGATTGTTTTATGGTCATGGATCGTACAGAATAAGAAGGGTAGTTAATTTTGAAATATATGAAACGGACAATTCTAAACTTTATTTATCTAAATTACAAATGGATGGAAAAATAAAAAAGGAGTCGTAAAACTACCGGAAAAACATAGCAGTTCTACAGTTGTGAGACACCTGTTGGTGAAAAATCTCCACATTAGAAGACACCCGCCATGTTTATAAGACGGTTGGAGTTTACCAACAGTACATTACTTGACGTCTACTTCTCCATGGAGGAAAAACTCTGAATCGACAAGTTTAAAATCATAACAATTGTGATAGTCAACATGCACGATCACCAGCGAACGAGGTACTACTTTCACTCCGTACTCAAAAAGCTACTAAACGTGGAAGTGCCTGTATAACCTTTGCAAATTGTCGTGGTATGGGTCTTATTACTAAAATTCCATGATACCTTGAATTTTTGCAATGGGACCCCACATCATACCAACAAATGTTTACCCGTTTAATTACACCAGCATCTCTATGTTTAGTGACTTTTTTATGTGTATTTAGACATATAAAATAATACCATACTACTATATGCAGAAGAAGAATAGTGAAACAACGAATCCATTCAATACTCCAAGATATACGGCGAGTAGTGTTATGGTTAGCACAGTCACTGGTTTTAAATCCAATATAAAAATCTATGGATTGATATATAGACATGTGTGTATAGATGTATGCATCAACCTTAGATTTAAGATACACTTACAGGCAATGCTATTTTTATCCACAAGTTTGAGCCTGTAATTATCTGGAAACTATTTCTCTAAACTCAGGGGGAAAGCTATCAAATAAAAAGAATCGTAGTAATTGTAATTGAAACGTATTTGATTCAATTGAAAAGTAATTGAAACTTATAATAACGTTTCGATGAGACATCGATTCAGGCTATACCGAAAGGAATATCACAAATGCTTTCTAAACCGTTATTGTTTCAATGTGTCTAGTTTAAAAAATAATTATTGTATCTCACATAACCAAAACTTTATCTATCAAATTGAAGTTTGTCGATGTATTGGAGTTCTACAACATAATGTCGACGTCATCAATGACGTGCATCGATCCGTTCCGTGAAAATCCTAGATACTGTAACGTTTTTACATGGGGAGAAATAGATAATGTACATTTCTGAATTCTTCAAGTAACTACCTTTTAGCCGGAGATTCATCAAGGTACAAGTTACGTTGATGACAGAAAGACTCAAAGTTAAGTATATTAACGTCAATACGTCAATACACGTCAAACGTCAATAACGTAAAATAAATAAATGTCGAAATACATGCCGAAATTATCTATTTTTGATGTACTGATGCAAGAACCCAACTAGAACCGAGGTTATTAATGATTATTAATTGACGAAATAACATTTATATAACCCTAAAAGTTACACCGACTCTTGGTGTAGAAAGATTTTATGTTAACTTGGTAGTCTTGCATCAATAGGTCATCTACAATAGGTTAGAAAAGGAGGAGAGTTCTCTACTATTAGAGGGGCTTACTTTCAATAGCTGAACAAACCGAAATCTGTAGACGAGATGTGTGGGTGTCATTGACGACATAGAACTCTTTGGACATTACAATACATGTTCTTGTATCTGTTACAGATTCTACAAGTTATTTCTTCAATGAAACATCGTGAGCATCATCCCGTTTTAGAGACGTGTCTTCAATTCATGTCACCTCTCTTCAATATTTCCTTTAACTACCTATTTGTTTTTGAAATAATTTAAGATTTCTGCAAAATCCTACTATTTTTTTAACCACCGATATCTTAGATACCTTACACGATACAGCGGTGATTCAAATTTTATTTGGTTGTATATTTCTAGGATTCTCGACAATAAAACAGCATCTACAAAATAACCATCGAAATCGCTGCCATATTACTCCTTTCCGTTTCACGTGTTCCATAAAAAAAAAAATATCGAACGTGTATCGTGCGCTATACAGCCGGTATACTTCAATATAAGTTGATGTGCAGCATTTATCTCCAAGCATTTTTTATTTTAACCTTTATCCATTTAGAACCCTTGTATACGATTGATAGACAATAATTTTACAGTATTATTTAAATCATACCTAAACAAGTTACGCGTACTGGCATAACACAATCCGGACATGGAAGTGATTTCTTTTCCAAAATAGGAGCTACTTGCTCCCAAGGCATTGATGCCTTTTTTGTTTGTACTTTTACTAGGACTGAAGTATGACATAACGCCGGACAAGGATGTGAACATTTGGCGTGTATTTTTCCACAAACTTGTCGACAAGGCGGACAATCTCCAAAATGACAGCGATGATTCTCGCGTCTTGGATGATGACATTCCGGTGGGACCCTAAAAATGGAAAAATGCATCAAATTGTTCTTCGAGGTTACAGTGGAGATACTAACAAACACGACTTAAGACATTTTGGCGGGCGTGTTTTGTATTTCCTTCCACAAGGAACCGTCAGATAAGTCTGACTACAACGGCAGCAAACATTTTCAGTTAGCTGACAAGGATAGCATGGACCTCTATGGCATATAGATGCGCATTTATGATTTCCACAGCTTAATGTTTTTCCACACGGTTTCTCACATGGTGGGCAATTCCCATCGCAACACTAAAATTATAAAAAAGCATGTTAAGATTATCATTCAATGATTGTTTTTGTCGTATATTAGCGGTATTCTTTTTATCAAAAAAATGTCTTACAAGACCAAAGCAAGATATATTTAGATAATATTAAGTGAGGAATAACTAAGACATTTTGTTTTTCTTGTTTTCGTCTGTAGTAAAAAAAAAAATAACGAAACAGAAATATTACCGAGTTAAGGAAAGTTTGAAGACATTTTCAGAAATATTGTTTGAATGAGGACTTCCGACTTTTGGTCAAATGATAGTAGTATACAAGAATTAGTACTTGATACATATCTGCCATAATGAAAGAGATGCGTATCCAGTTGCGGCTGATGATGACGTAAATGAAAATTTAAGAACGAAGCTTCCATTCCGTCGTATTATTTTAAAAATAATAATAAAATTAAATAGTGGGAACAAATATGTGATGTTATATCAGGAGCGCCATAACCAAAATATTTAACAGATTCGGAACATATATTTCCGAAATTCCTCGATTTCGATTGTTAACGGTACGACTGAATCGAGACGGATTGGAAGTTTGAAGATGAAGTTTGACCGCAGCGCCACAGCTTACAAGAGTTGTTACTAATACAGTATCGAAATATTTATTTAGTTTGTTATGCACAATGTAAGCGTTTAAAATGTGTATCGTCTCGTGTATATATAGTTTCTTTAGTTTACGCAGGTCCCGCAACAAAACTTGCTACGACAAGAGGTGACGATTTGCTTTTGTAATAAATACATAGTTTTTGAAGAATCCTCACAATTGAACAGATGCTCTTTTAACATGCTCACAAATCGGCATCAGGTGGTGTAAAATCAGGGGGATCGAACAGACATCATAAAGTACATGTTCACTACGACTTTCGTATAAGTGAAAGTAATACACAACTATGCACACCTTTTCCTCCGTCGCAAGACCTATCTCGAATAGCAATTGCACAACAACATTTTCTTTATAATACCGTAATACACTAGAGATAGTTCTGTCAAATGAACATACGCGAATTTTAGTAGTTTTGGTACATACTGCATGTTCCTTCAGAGAAAAAAATATGTATTTCTAAGGAATTGTGGGCTTTCGAGTTGAAGCCGAGTAGTAACTGCATGAAAATATCGCTCTTAGTTTCATGAAGCTTCCTTTGGGGTCCTGCATGTTACGGTGTTGCCGTACGAAGAATATTTCTTTATACGGCAGCGACTTGTTGAGTAAGTCCTTGCATAACTTAAATGTGGTAGCAACCCCATCCTATCAAATACTTTAGATTCTGGAGAATTCAATCCAATCAATCGAACCAATTATTTGCAGTATAATTCCAAGTTTAACGCACTTTGAATTGGTACCTTTTAGCGTGAATTCAAAGTGAACAATTTCACCGAACACAGGGTGTCACTTTCGCTAGAGATCTAGCTTTCGTCAAATGTTACAGCTCTTTTTTTTGCACTCGTCGTCAATTCACGAAGTACATCTCTGCATCGTCTGTTCAGCTTCCGAAGTTTGTGAAGATGATATTTTCTAACGTGGAGCGCTAGGTTTTTATGAAAACTTTTCCGAAGAATGTCTTGTCAACAGTAAGTTTTCAGGAATATTGTTCCTCTAAAAGATCTTGAATATTCCTGATTTTTTTTGCAGTCCGAGATATTGACGTTCAATTTTACGGAGTATTTAAACGGCGCTAACAACGCTTGTGTTTAGCATCTTGCAGTAAAGCAAAATTGTCAAAACCATTCTATTTGTATTAGGCATTTTAGCTATGTAAAAAATAAAAAAAAAATCAGGTATCAATGAAAAGTAAAGACTCATACCTAGAAAAATGACCTTCAATTTAGCATTAATAATCACAAAGTCTATTAATTTAAAACGCAGGAAGACTTTTGCTCGGCCCGATCATATCGAGGATACTTTTACATAAACATCACATTGATCGAAGTGGTTACACCCACTGATACTAATGTCCACAATAATAATGACAATGAGAGGATATACTAACTTATATAATACACGAAATACACTTAGATGTTTCCACTGCCGTCCATTTTTAGTAATATATTGCAGAATTTATGCAGTTCTGGATGTTCCATACAAATTACTATTTTAAGACTATGAACCTATTATATAGAACAAAGAACTCTCTGTTACCTTACGGTTACATGGATGCTTATTGCAATCCTTCATCTGCTTACACTTCGTTTCACATAAGTATTGCTTCTTACATTGAATTTCTTTAGTATGAAGTCCACATCGGCAAGACTTTACCACAATTTCCACACACTAAAATTTGATTTTGTAGAATATAAACAAATTAATAAATCAAACCTTACAGCTCCACATGTATCCTTGTGGCATTTCTGATTGCAAATATGTTGGCCACATTCTAGAAGTTTGCCGCAGGTGTCGTCGCATGTGGGAGTATCTTCTGTACATGGTAATTGATATGTTGATTTACCGCATGGGCACGTTCTAAGCTCTGAAAGTTCACATGGACCGCAATCTCCGGAATGACAAGTTTTTAAGCAGTTGTGGTGGCCACAAGTTAATGGTTTGTCGCATTTCTGAAAGAAATTATATAGTATCTGCATGTACTCGTGCTTAAAAAACTTACCTTTTCACATTGCCATATTGGTGAAGCACAATCTCTTAGCTTTTGGTTCAAGCCACAAAGACATTTTTGTATGCTCTTTTTAGGGCATGGTTCACATTCGTCTGGATGACAAGGTTGAGCACACTTGTGCTTATTACAAGTTAGTAATTTGTTACATACAGAACCGCATGACCATTCCTTGTTGGAGCATCTTTGAGGTTTGGCAGGTTGATTGCCACAATAACAACTAATATTAACTATCTTTGGACAAGGTGGACACGGACCTGTTTACAAAAATAAGTATTTAAAAAGTCGCCATTTATTTTTTTTAAAATAGTTCCGATATGAAAATGTTGAGGATAATTAAACACTCTTGATGAATGCAGTGAAAGTTTAATATTGTTATTTTATATTTTCCTATTTCAATATGTCATTGTCGTAACAATCAACGCATGACACAAAGGGTTGGTAAAAATCATGACTTATCAAGGAAAAATCAATTACTCGTTTTTAAATTAAGCAAATCACGATTTTTTTTAAATCTGTGGGTGCCATTGCACTTAATTATTTTAAAAGCATTATAAACATTTGGATTTTTGTTTACATATAGTATTTGACGTAGCATGAAACATGTTTAGAAAAATTTATACATGAACAGCAAGAATATAAAACAATTTAATCTGCTACTAAGTCGTGATTTATTGAATATTTAGGATATAGGATTTTATAAAAGGGACTCGTCATATTTTTGCTTCAATGTCAATACCTCACCTAGGGTCACTATCGATTATTTAATCAAACATAATATTTTTTGTTTAACGCATTTTTCAATTAATATTGAATGTTTAATCCTTGATTATTGAAGATTACTTTTTAGTTTCATGCTGCTTCAAAAATGATATGTATTACGTACAGAACAGGTTTCTCAAGTTCGATTATTGTTTTCTAAGGTATATTCAAACGACATTAGAATATTATGCAAAATGCACTACTTGAGGATAGAAAGAAATACTTACCAGGATGACAAAGTAATATGCATTCATGACCACATTTTGGTTTTAGTTCCTTGCGACAAGTATTGCCACACGAATGAGGTATTAGTAAATACTGATACGCTGGATTTACAGCCTTTTTACAAAAACATCTGTATTCTGTGGGAATGTCATTTGGAGTATATTCCTGCCGGCATTTTGGACAACACCAAGCAATCTTTATATTTTTTACATGTGTATGTTCTTCAGATAATTGTTTCTGATTAAAAATAGTATCTTTAGACCATCTTTGAATGCACATTAAATGAAAACTACAATAACATTCATTACAATTCCATATCTAAAAAATTAACGTATAAATTGAAGCAATATTCTTTAATTAGTATCGCTCTTACAGCATCATTACGCTTGATGTGAGATATGCAAATTAGACAAGTAGCAGCTCCTGATACAAACGCATCCTCAAGATAGCCTTTTGTTCTTTTCAAATTATTCAATTCGACACCTGTGGATGTGTATTCTTTCAAAATAATCTCTACAACAAGAAGAGAATGATTCATTGTAAATTTGAAGATTATCATCCAACATACTAATAATATTTCCAGATTCTAATTCATCTTCTTCAGAAGATGAATCATAATCTAGAACATATTTCTGTGCAGCTGCCTGATGTTTTTTCGAAGCTTCTGTGAATCTGTCAGAGCCTCGACTCCCATTTTGACTACCATCCAATTTTTGGGGTTGTGTTATGGTCCAAGGATTCCTCGGTTTTGCTTGTCTCCTTCTAAAATCACTCATCCTTACTTTATTAAAGGGTCGTCAAATTGTTTCTGCGGAATCCATCAATCACAATAACACCTTTACTGCACTACACCTTACAAAAAGATCATGTTAGCAGAATACATCAGTGTACAATTCGCAGTTTACACTATTTACTTTACGGTTAGACGTGTTTTGGTGGTAAAAGCGGTAATGGTTGCATATTTTACACTTAAGAGTTAAACTTGCAATCGCTTGGAATCACTATCTGAAACGTGTCAAATGCGCTTCTTGAAAAACATTACTAGATGGCGCTACTAGTGCAAATCTCAATAATAATCTAGAAGAAAGTATTCCCTAACAAACCGAACTATTTTCGAAGCGAAAGTAAAGCAAGAAAAGGCGTATTGATAATTTATTGACACGCATTTTCTAGGTTTAAAAATAGTCATTGTTCATTTCGTAAACTGGAAAATTTAAAAAATCATTTTATTTCGTTACCAAAAGCATTTAATAATAACACAAAAGAAATAGCAGGTCGTCGGTTAGATAGGACCTTTGGAATTGTTCATAGAAATATCAATGTGTGTCGCTAGCAGTAATGACGAGGGGGCGAGCTAAAAGAGCGGCAAACGTTACTATAGCAAGGTAACATAATCGTATTTTTGCATACGTGTTGCACAAGTCTTCAGTTGCCAGTTCATATGTTCGCGATAAATAAAATTTTGGTTCCCTTTAGGTCGCTCGTGGCTCTGTAAGTCGAAGTGGCTAAGAGAAAAATCAATATATTCCGGGGATACCAATTCCAAATTTAGTTATGGGAAAAGCCACATTAAACGGGTATTTACACTGCTCAAAACAATTGGAGGATATTTAGAAAAATAATAAATAAATTAAAAAATGTTATATTGCAAATATATGTTTTTTAAACAAGAGACGGAATGTATTGACATGTTTCAACTTGCACAGTGCTTCAGTGTAGTGCCTGCACGATCGCCACAGTGATCTCGACTACAGTTAAATTTTATCATTTTCCCTATCATAGCAAACTTTTAATAATGGTAAGGCAACGCGTTTTAACGCATGCACAGGCTTGGAGAGCGATAGGTCAATTGGAAGGTGGACGGAGACAGCAAGCTGTTGCTGAAGTTTTGCAGTTAACCAAAGTGTGAAATCGGTTCTTAGAAAATGGACATGTTCAGAGAAGACGAGGATAAGGACGCCCAGCATCTACAATACCGAGAGATGATTGATACCTAATAGTATCTACACGTAGAAACCGCAGTCATAACTAGAGGGGCAAAAACGAGTGAAATTATACCTATTTCGCAGCGACTAGACAGACTGTTTTGTCGACTCTCGGGGAAACCAGTAGGCAACGCGAACCTTTTCTCATGGGACGAATAGACACGAGTCTGTCTAGTCGCTGGAAAAAAGGCATGGTTTCACTCGCTTTTGTCCTTTTTACTCATAACGCAACGCAATTTAGAAATGAGCTTGCCGCTGCTACGGTAAAAGTAGTATCAACTCAAACAATAAGACGTCGTTTTCACAACGTTGGCATGTATGTTCGAAGATCCCTAGTATGTGCTCCATTAACTGCTCTTCATAAAAGGCCGCGAAGAATGTAGTCTGAGCAATATATAAACTGGAATCACGATGACTGGGCATAAGATTGTTTTGTGACGAATACAGATTTGCCCTAAATCCAGATAATAGGCGTATTTTAATTTGTTGTGAATCTGGAACACGTAATCAGCCACAATTTGTTGGAGGTGTAGTGGTATGGACTAAGATAAGCGCAGGAGGTCATAGAGAAACCTTTATGTGACATAAAATGGCAACCTGACTGCTCAGAGGTATATGGATAAAATTTTGAGGCTCATTGTTCTTTCGTACGCTGGCGCTATAGGTCAAAGATTTATTTTAATTGATGACAATGCTCATCCATATTGGGCAAATATTGTGAAGAACAGGATTAAACAACTGCGAATCAATTGAATGGACTGGCCAGTAATTCTCCTGATGGAAAATCCCGTCAAACACGCTTGGAATGCTTTAAAAAGACGTGTTGCAGCAAGAAATATGCCGCCGTGTACAATTCGCGAATTTGCTTTGTTAAAGGAATAATCTTCCACGAGAACTTTTTGATGTCCTGATTTGATCAATGCCGATGAGATATCAAACCTTTATTGCTATTCGTGAGGATCATACATATCATTAACAATGGATTTTATCCTTATTTTGTCGATAAAACTTCTTATAAAGTCTCATAATTGTATATTCATGTAAAGATATTTATTCACTCTATTGCCTTAGTAGCTTTATAATGTACACAAACAAATTCAAATTGTCAATGCGTTCAGTTTCTTATTTAAAAATGTCGTAGTTAAATATAAACATATTTGTGAAGTGCCACATTCAATATTTATTTATTTATTTTATTACCATTTTCCAAATGTCCCATAATTGTTTTGGGCTGTGTATCTCTTTAAATTCTATCCAGGTTTGTATTAGTTTTGTCTACGCCATTATTGTCAGGCAGATGAGATTATGATAGTGTTTACCTCATAATCTTAGATTATGAGGTAAACGGACGGTAAACGGAACGACGGTAAATTTGTGACATTTCACAATCGCTTTAATTTAAAGAAGACTGCTGCACCATCTCTATGTTTACTAAACGATCTGAAAGTAAAAGCTAGATGTAGTAGAAGTAGTGCTATGTTTTTAATATAAAGTTTGCTAAACATGTTTAATTAACAGTCTGTATTTTTAGCATCTTCCTTGGGTTCATAAAGGCATAAAACGTTTAAGGGTAATATGTTACAAGTTTTTTATTATTAAAAAAAAGAAAAAAATTATTTAGAAACTTGTTTGGCAGCTGAAGGTCAGCCTACTGGAACCTCTTGTGGTTTAATATCAATTTTTACAGAATTATCAGATGTAAAATGCTACAGATACAAATGATACAGATACAGAATAATATTGATTGCAATCTTTGATCGTTTTGATTTGATCTCTTTGTCAATTGAAATACATTAAAACAACATCAGAAAGTAACAGAATTTGTATCTTTTATTTTGTTTTTGAATGCAAGCCGTTAATTTAATTTTATTGCTATTTGTTACAATGCATATTTAAGCATGGATATAATTTTTGGCTGTATTATATCGAACAAATGTCATTGTAAGGATCATAATTATTATTATGCTCAATATTTTTGTATTATAACTTTTATACATATATATGGGCAACTAACATAAGTAACATTGAATGAGCTGAATACTAAAATTTTTAATAATCGTATAAAAAGTTGCTTCAAGTAAGTTCAGGAAATGTGCTAAGAACTAGGTAATATTTTATTTTTAATAATGTTGTCTTTTTTATACATGTCCTTAATAAGTTAAATAAGAAAATAAAATAAAATTCAAGTGCTTGCTTTTTCTGCAGTCATCAGCATTACAACCTAAGAGACAACAACATGTGTTCCAATTAATTAACACTATAGACACTACATTATTTGAAAGGTGCTCAAAAATATTGAGATATAATCTATTGTTTTCACTTTGGACATATATTATTCATCTGCCTCGTTACTCATACATATCTACGAATAATGTGTGCAAAATTTCAGTGTCAGTTTGCGGAATTATCCTGCTATCCTCCCATTTAGCTAACCCTATATTATACAGTGTATCTCTGGATTGAGTTAACAACAGTTAGGATGGATCAAAAATTGGAATTTCATATTTTGGGATTTATTTATAACTTATTTTTTGCTTGCTTTCGATTTTTTTAAATCAAGTAAGCCTTTACAGTTGATCAAAAACTATTTTCGTTTCAGATACATTAAAGTGCTACTAAGAAAAGCTATTTAGAAATCCTTGATCCGGTACATCTTCAACATATAAAACTTTCTTCAAACTTTAGTAAATTCAAGTCGATATAATCAAATTTACTTCGCTTCCACTAGGCGTCTTCAGAGGTTGTTAGTTAATTTGTTAAAAGCCCTACTTTAGTTTATATGTAGAACGTGATAAGAAGATTATCAGGAATCAAACGACCTTCATAGATCTTTGCATCCATCGAGTCAAAGAGCATCGCAATAGCAATGCTAGAATGTCTAGAAGACGTAAAAAATGTAACATCAAATATAACACCTTCTCACTCTGAAGTAAAAATATCTACTATCCATTATCATAATGGAAATATAACATGAATAGAGCGCAACAAGTCGCTCGCCTAGCAGTAGCACATTGCGCTGTGTTAACGGAAATAAACACGCGCGTTATTTAGAACTAGAAACAATAAGACGATTTGTAGTATAGTAAAGAACTTACCGAATATGCTTGGATGACTGAAAAGAAGTCTAGAAGTGAGACCTTCAATACCCGTGTCATAGCGCACATTTCTTCAGTGGTATCTTGAGACCCGACCGTCGCGGCGTATATACATATCCGCTTATACGCAGAAAAAGTTCATTCTACATTCAACGATGTAATATTCGCGTACTTAGTGGTATTCGAATTTGTATAACGGATCTTCCGCAACACTATTGCGGAAAAATCGACATTCTTACATAATACAGGATTAAACTTTTTTTTCTGGCTGAAATACTTTCTTTCCTCATTTAAAGTATGAAACACTGTTTGTACATGGTCAACAATTTCACCCGGATCCCGTAAGGCCAACGAAGTGATTTGCAATTATTTTATTGCGTCGACTACTGGAAAGTAATTGTCGTTAATAGATTTTAAATTTGCTATAACTTGAGGATTTTGGAATTGCACTGGACTTGGCTTCATTGTAGTTGCTTCGTTAGCGTCCATTTGTAAAATCACTTATTAGATCTTTTCAAAATGTTTTTACAGTAATAGAATATTGCTTCTGACCATGTACCCCATCCTGTAAGAATTGACCACGACTTCGGTGATTTAAAAAAAGCTGCTTTCGTCTGTGCTACTAGTTGATCCACATCGGGATAACCTTTTCGTACGGTGTCTGCTACAAGGTGTATAGCGTCAAGCGGGCATGTTATTTGCAGCGAACAGCTTTGAATAATTGACCTGTGTGAAGCACAACCGGTAACTATCCACCCCACTAGTGCACTCGGTATAGAGGTCATAATTCACGAAGGAAAAAAGCAAGTAATAATAATAATAAACATAAAGTCAGCATTAATTCCGAGCTAAGCAATATTTACCTCCCTCCTATCATTACATATTAAGTTAATTAGCATGCTCTATGTTATGGGAAATGTGATATGTATATTCGTATATAAATCTTAAATCCGTATTGATTATTTTGAATAGATTTATTTATCAATAGAAGGATAGCAAATTGATGTGCAGTAAATGAAATGTGATAAGACAAATGCTTCACAATTTTTTTTCTTCACTACTCAAACCGGACCTCGACCTATATATAACGTTAAAAGTTATTTTATATTTAAGAAAACTGCTTGCAATAGCATGACTAAAAGTCATTGCTTTCAACCTATCGGGATTCACTCTGAGTACACGCCCTGCAGAATATTTCGGAAGCGATTCTAAGCCAGCATTGATTTTCTTCATAGTGTGTTCATTGTCCTAATTGCGAAAATCGAACGTGGGGTATAACGAAATGTAGTCTGCGTTAGTGTGGACTTTGCAATGTTTAATTTACTGCTTAAATCGCGGATGTATATTGACAAAACCATTGGTTCAACAAGCGAACTCTGAGGTACTCTGCACCGCAATGTAAAAGGAGGTGATCTAGCCCGCCAGTGGTATTTAACCGCGAGAGGTTGGGGGGATACGGAACTGCTTCACTGCATGTCGGCACTTCCCGACCATCAACGCGTAGAAATGCATTTTATCTGTTTGCTAAAACAATAAACACATATTTATGGCAATTTCCAGACTTCATGTGCAGTATATTCTCGGACTGGGTTCAAAATCGGTACGATGGACCAAGAATCTTCGATTTGGAATTTTATATTTTGGGATTCCGCTCTGCTTGGTCTAAAGCTTACTTTAAGCTTGCTTTGATTAGCCTACTTTGATAATATAAGTTCAAAATAGGAGAAAACTACATAGGTACATTGCTGTATAATGCACCTATGCGTGTACACATAGTGGTTGGTGGTAGCTGGTTCATTAAATATATTTATTTATATCAATTGTTAGTTTCGAAGTCTTAGAGTGCTACCCTCGAAGATTTTGTGACAAAGATTGCATAACTCTGTAGAAGTCGATATAGCGATATAATTCGACAATTTCAGATGAGAGTATCTTTAATTAGATACTCTCATTTGAACAAGTTATGAGTACATGATAAATCTTAGATGAGAGAACAGTGTCAACAGCAATTAAAAAAAAGTCAATTCTTTACAGTATACTTAAAAAAGAATTTAAACTAGAAATTTCTATCCTAACTCCAAAATCGTTGCATACTTTTGTCATTGTGCTAATTTCATCTACAGCATCCTTAATTACACTGACCAACGAAGTTTTTACCATAAGTTAGTAACTGATGAAATTGAACAGCATATATAAAGTAAAAATGACTCGAAAAGCGGAAACATTGGCTTAGCTCTGGTTACAGAGAACATGCCTTTATAGTATGGCCGGTAATCTGGTCTACTGCAATAATGTTTATAAACTTTCTGAAGCGTTTGGAATACATCATGATCCCAGTTCTTGGAGATTATTCATAGACTCATCGAAGACCAGCCTAAAAGCAGTTTTGTTGCTTTATGGAAACCATTATCCTTCTATTCCGATAGGTCATCCTGTTTCTATGAAAGAAACTTACGGAAATCTGAAAATTTTGAAAAACTACAAAGACTATTCCTGGAATATTTGTGCAGATTTTAAAGGAATTGCAATTATTTTGAGTATCCAATCTAGTTACACCAAATACTGTTGTTTTTTATGTCTTTGGGATAGTCGTGACAGGGAAAAACATTACTATAAACAAGAGTGGCCACTACGACAACAGCTTATACCAGGAAACAACAACGTACAACATCAGCTTCAAGCAGAAAAAGAAAAGATCATAATGCCACCTCTCCACATGAAACTTGGGATCATGAAACACTTTGTAAAGGCACTGGATCTCGAAGGTGAAGGTTTTAAATACCTTCGTGAAGAGTTTCCAAAATTAACACAAGGGAAACTGAAAGAAGGTATTTTTGTTGGACCTCAGATACGAGAAATAATAAATGATGAAATCTTTGAAACCAAGATAACAGCAAAGGAAAAAACAGCTTGGCTCTCCATGGTACAAGTTTTCACGAATTTCTTGGGAAACAAAAAAGCTGACAACTATAAAACTTTAGTAATGGATATGTTATAATGTTAAGTATTTCACGTTGCTGGTAGTAATATGTCCCTTAAAGCGCATATTCTACATTCTCACTTGGATTTTTGTTCGGAAAATATGGGCGACGTTAGCGATGAACACGGTGAGCGCTTCCACCTAGACATCTTGGGAATGGAAAAACGGTGTCAGGGGAAATGGGATACTGTTATGTTAGCAGATTACTGTTGGATGTTAAGAAGAGATGCTGTAGATATTGTTTATAAGAGACGGAGCAGTATTACTTCGCATTTCTAATCGTAATAATTTGAAATATACATTAAATTACGATCTAATCTAAAAGACCTTTTCATTGAAATATAAAAAAAATCTAGCTAACTTGACCTTCTACCTTTTATTAAAATAAATGTTTATATGTTTTGTTTTGAAATTAGTATAAATAGTTTTATGGCAAAATTTTTAATAAATACTTTTAATAATTTGAAATTTGTTGTCCAGTCTTATTTGTTTTAATAACATGAGGGTCATATGAATAAACTTTTTGTTTTAAATAACCTCATTTGTAGAAATAACAGACAGGTGGAATTATTCATTTTTTGCAGCGACTAGATAGACTCGTATCTACTCACCTCAAGAATGGATTCGTGATACCTTGTGGATTCGAGAGTTGGCAAAACACGAGTCTGTCTAGTCTCTACAAACAAGTGATAATTTCATCTGCTTTTGTCTTCTCTATTCATAAACAAAAATTCAGAGATCAAATCTGGTCCACTGGCAATGACCTTGAAAGGACCGTCACACCCTTATTTGCCAGCGCGCAAAAACGAAAGACATATTGCCGAAGCTGTTCATAACATTAGTTAGAGCACTAGACAGCTTTGAAATTTCACCAAAGTTAGTTAATGATGGTTACCGATGCTGTCGCAGTCAACTATTCAAAGATGTTCAACTGAGTTTGCTGCAAATAACAGGGCATACACCTTGTAGTAAACATCATACGAAAAAACTACCCCGATGTGGATCAACTAGTAGCACAGAGGAAAGCAGTTTTTTAGCAGTTTTACCAAAACGTATTCAGCTATTTCATTCACAGTGTCCTGATATACTGGAACCGCCGCGGTCACTTCTTACACGTTGGGGTACATGGTTAGAATCAGTATTTTCTTACTTTAAACACTTTGAAAAGATCTAATTAGTGATTTTACAACTGGACGCTAAAGAAGCAGCTGCAATGAGTCAACAAGTCAAATGCAATTCCAAAATCTTCAAGTTGCAGCAGATTTAAAAACTATTAACGACAATTACGTTCCAGTAATCGACGCAATAAAATAATTACGAAGCACTTCGTTGCCCTTGCGGGATTCGTGTTGACCATGTATAAACAGTATTTCATATTTTAAATGACGAAAGGAAGTATTTCAGCCAGAAAAAATTTAATCCTGTATTACGTAAAAATGTCGATCTTTTTACGCCATGTTTTTAGCAATGTTTTAGTGTTGCGGGACATCCATTATACAAATTCAAAGACCATTAAGTACGCGAATCGTTGAATGTACAATGAACTTTTTCTGCGTATAAGTAGATGTTATATATTCCGCAATTGTCGGGTCTCAAGATACCACTGTAGAAATATGCGCTAGGACACGGGTGTTGAAGATCCGGACATTTACATCCGGACTTCTTTTCAGTCATCCGAGTATATTCGGTAAGTTCTTTAGTATACTACAAATCGTCTTATTGCTTTTTACACAGCGCAATGAGCTACTGTTAGGCGATCGACTTGTTGCACTCTACTCATGTTACATCTTCGTTTCGTTCCGTTAAGATCCGTTATACAAATTCAAAGACCACTAAGTACGCGAATAATACATCGCAGATTAGCAGTCAACCACTTCTTCTTTATTAAATTAATAGTGTACACCTATCGGGTATGAGGGTCCATCTGTTGGTAAGAAGCCTGATCCCTAGAGAAGAGAACCCTGCCTTGAGCCAGACATCTTTGGGGCGTAAAATTAATAAAGTTAATATAAAACATTAATATAAGTTCAGCCAAGGACAAGCGTGGGGAAGACGTATATCAACTATTAACATGTATCACCCTCTTTCTCGATTGTTAACATAAGAAATTTCCACAGCAAGTTCTAGGACATACATACGTTAGTCGTACAAAAGTTGTAATTGTCAATCAAATGCCTTCCGTTTCGCATCATCTAAATTCTCAGTACAATTTAACGTTGTAGTGTTGCATGTGTTCAATTATGTCCTCCCAGAATACAGAATATCGTCAGCAATTGAGTCCCTACGTTACTTTACAGCAAAATAGTTCGTTTCATACAATTGTATATTCTAAGTTATTAAAAATTATTACAGGTATCAATGAAATAAAACCGTTGGCAACGGAAGCTAAGAATAATTATTTACTAGTGACTTTACGTCGAAAGATCATTGAGACATATTGCGTTAAGAGTGATTAAAAAAATACATTTTGAATTGAAAAGTAGTAGTGTTTACGTAGAGCTGCACTACAACATATAAGGTTAGTGGCTATTTCATTCCTAGATTTTCGTTCAAAAACTATCCTCAAGTAAGCCTTTCATTTTGCCGAAAGTGTGTCCAAGGACATTCCCGGATTCACGACCACTAACTTATGTGAATTTCTGATATTTATTAAAATTTAGAAAATTACTTTAAATAAATCACGCAACGATCGGGTCTCAAGAGACCGCTGTAGAAATGTACGTTATGACACGGGCGTTGAAGGTCTCACTTCCGGATTCTTTACAGTCGTTAAAGCATATTCGGTAAGTTCCTTATTATACTACAAATCGTCTTATTGTTTTTTATTCTAAATAACGCAAACGTTTATTTCCGTTAACACAACTCAGTCCGCTACTGTTGGACAATCGACTTGTTGCGCTCTATTCATGTTATATTTCCATTCTGATAATGTTTGTTATCAGAATGGATATATTTGATGATACATTTTTTACGTCCTCTAGACATTTTTTTACTGTTGGGATGTTCTTTGACGCGATGGATGCAAAGATTGTTTGATTCCTGATAATCTTCTTATCGCGTTCTCAATTTGCGCAATAAAAAACTAAACGAGGGCTTTTAACAAATTAAGAACCTCTGAAAACACCTAGTGGAAGCGAAGTAAATTTGATTATATTATTAAATTCAAATCCAGAATTTACTAAAGTTTAAAGAAAGTTTTATAGGTTGAAGATATATTATACCGAATCAAGGATTTATAAATAGCACACTTTACAAACGTACAAGTCCGAATATCACTCCTAATCAGTGAGAACTGAACCGTTATCCATTTTGTTTTAACACACCCTTTTGTGTTACAGGTCGTTGAATTCAGAATTGTCGCTATTGTTACTGCAACGGTTGGGTACTCTAAAGTTTTTATATTCCCGTCGAGAAGCAGAATAATAGGTAAATGGCCAATACCGAACCTTTAGGCTCGAACTTTTAAACCACTTCCACGATTTATTTTCTACATTCTTTTTTGTCTGGAAAAGAGGTCCTAACGTTCAACATATCCTATATTTAATGATTGCAACATATTGCTTCTCTTTTGGGAATAAAGATATTTTTTTCTACTTTTGTATATCTAGAATGGAAACAATATAGGCTATATTAAGTTATATAGAACAAAACCCTTAATCTCGCTTATCATCTGTAACAATTCAACTCGTTCTCATCTTTTCATTACTTTCTTTATCTTTATTATTATTTAAGTAATAATAAAGATAATAAATAGGTAATGTTTTACATTTGTAAAATAGTTATGTGTAACATTGTTAATGCTAGCGCAGTGTTATAAATTCATATGATTTTGTATTAAGCATATTAAAAAAGAGTATATCATTGCTTCAATGTATTCTTTGAGACCTTTTTAGTTTATTGAGAATATCACACACACTGAGAAATGTATATACTTGTAAAAGCCACTATTATATCGTACGTTCAATAATCTTTGTGTAAATGTATAATTGCTGTCAGATAACTTCATTTGTGCTCTTGACGGTATTTCCTAATCTGCTCAGATTGTTTTAATTTTTTCGCGGACATTTTCGTTCTTCGGTATATTTCTCCAGAACTAAAAGCGTTTTCGTAACCTGAATAAAGGTTGCCCCAGTTGTCTCCTAACTAGAGAACATACTAGGTTTTATCTTCATAGATCCATCATTATTACATTTTGCCAGCTTTGGCGACTTCTCATTCCTTTTAAGAAGGAAAAATACTTAAAATATTGCTGGTCGATGGACCTACTTATAGCTCGTTTCGAGAAGAATTTGATCGTATCTTTACAATTTTCGTAATCTTACAATTTTCCCAACATAAATTGCAGCTTTATATAGTCCCTTTCTGACTTTTGATTTTGAAAAGTTTAGGTCCTAAGTTTCAAGAGGTTGATGCCTGAAGTTGTTAGAATTTGATTGAAATTGAAAAGAATTTTTAAGTTGTTGTTTGTTAAAATGTAAAAATGTATTTAGATATTGTTTTCGTTGCTTGTTTGACCTTCAGAGTATTTATACATCGCATAATATGATGTGTAAATTTTATTTGTGAATAAATACAAAGATAATAATAATCTTTGCTCAACTGTTAAGGCCTACTTTATTTAAAAAAATCAAAAGTAAACTGAAAAAAAGTCAATTAAGATTCAAAGAGTATCAGCTTCGCATAACTTTTGCAACATTCATCTTGGGACATGTTATATGTAAATTACACCACTTTGTCTATTTCTTTAATAATAATTTAATCATAAAGTCGTACCTTTAATGAACGCTTCTAGAGTATACATCTTTCGCCGTGTTAAGAATCTAAAATTAAATATTCATCGAACAAAAATCCTTGATTTCGAACGTCTCGAGAACTCCTTGAGTGCGACAATGGAAAAATAATTAAAGTTCGCTTCTGGAGAGTTCATTTTAATGATGTTCTACGCTCCGAAAGATTTAAAATATTTTCTCTTCTCTATTGTGGTAGAAATTGCTCCAACCGACAATTCCATCAGGTTCGAATTAATTTGTTTTTTCATCGTTTTCCCTTAAGCTGATTCTTTTTCTTGGGTACGACATTCGATCAAAATTAATTGATTAGGTGAGTTGATTAGAATGAAATGTGCTTGTAGGCATATTGCTGCCAATGACAGGGTTCGATAATAGCTCTTTACACCATTGAGAAATAGTTGAATGATATTTAAATTTAATTGAGAACAGTGATTTCTACTGCAACTCGTACAGTAAAATTAATATAAGATAATACAAGTTATCCTCCTAAGATATCAAGTTCATTATAGAGATATCAAGTTATCTCTATAATGTTGTTACAATTATAATGTGAGATTATGCATGAATTGATATTTGATGTATTTGATGATTTACTAATTAAATGTAAATAGTTTTCTATCGTATATAATACACTAAGTTAATATAGTGCCTTCCCTTCAATGCAATCGCGCTTAGTATCACCCGTTAATTTTTTAAATCTGAGTCAAGACTACGTCAAGAGTGCCATGCAGCTTCAGGTTCTGCCTTTATGGTGAGTAATATGAGATTAAATTGAGGCATCGAGATTGGATTTTGTCATCAAAACCGCTAACAAGGAAGCAAATTATCACTTATCAATCCTATTGAAACTTGGTTGATTTATGACTCATTGAGTATTTTGCCGCTTTCCGCTTCGGCGAAGTCTGATAAAAGTAGAAATTTTGACGATTTAAAAATTGTTTTCGATTTTCGCAGAAAAAAAAAACAATAACATATTTCTAAATGCATCTTCGATAGGTCTATCAAACTAATGCAGGTATGATTTCACTCGTATCACTATTCCCGCAGCCTCTTTTGGAATAAGAGTTGAATGAAGAAAGGAAAAGTGTCCGTACAAGTAATCCCTTGTAAATACTATTCACGCTTATATATGTATATATGTACATATCTTTTGTCGTTGTTAATTATTGGCGGCCAAACATTAACTGCTATTTCTAATAATCTTGTATCTGTCCAATTTAATGTTGGTTACAAAAGTAATCCAGTTCCTGCTTATACAAAAATGTTACCTTCATGTAATGACTGTTTATTGTTAATAATAATTATTATTAAACATTCATTATGTTTAGAACTTCTCAACAAACTTCAATTGTTCAAATTTCGACTATTCAAACGGTACTGATCGGAAAACATTTATACTTCATAATTTCTTATCAACTTAAAACCTGAAGCAATTTTACGAAATCTAGAACTGTAATGATACAATGCTTGATTTGGTTTTGTCTAACGTTCCATAGTTGATTGAAGTAATCCATGACTCTGGTCCACTTGAACAAAATCCTACGTTGAATGTAACCCTTGACCTAGCTAATATAAAATCTACAAGAAACATATAAATCTTTTTGTTCCAACATGTGGAAGCTTTCTATGTATGTAATTTCCCTCCGCAGTTTAATACGAATATCAAGACAAATCTGAAAAGAATTTTATCAAAACACAAATGAAGACAGCCTACAAAGAATACCACAAAACGATTGAGAACTATATAGTTAGTGATCTAAAATTGTTTTGAAAATTTCTAAACGAACCTCCTCCAGAATTCTCGGGTATATGAAGATTAATAATACAGTTGTTGACCGATCGTTTGATATTGTGCAAGCCTTTGCTGACATGTTTTCAGAAGCATTTACGACTAACTTTTCCAATAACACCAATAAAGCTAAATTAGATTTCAAGATGTTTTGCATGTACATCTTTGTCCTACTTTCAATTTGGCCATTCGCACATCCACCATATTGGAAAATTAGCAGGATAATACTAGTTATCAAAAAAATTGACAAGGAAGATATTTTTAACTACAGACCAATTAATATTCTTCCTAATTGTGATAAAGTCTTTGAGTAACTTTTATATAATAGATTGTAAAACTGTATTAAACCTCAAGTCTTTATAAAGTAGCATATCTTTGTTAGTGGTTAACTGTTACTAATTTAGCTCACTCAATACATCAGTGAAGGTAATGACGATCGTTGACAAGTAGATGTTACGTACACGGATTTTTATTTGCATTCAGTACGATAGATCACTACCCTCATCCTAATAGATAAACTATCTGCTATAGGTTTTTTTTTCTAGCGTTATTATTCTAATTCAATCCTACCTTGATAACTGGTCATGCTTTGTCCCTTATAATGGATTTCCGTCACACGTTGCTTTCGACAACGTACCTTTGGGCCCCTACACTACACTAACTCTTCTTTATCTACTTTCGTTGGATTGTAATACGCTTACTTATGCTGACGTTCTAAAAATTTACAGTATTATTAGCTCTCTTTCTAATTCCTTAACTTTACAGAGAAATACTGGAGTCATTAATGATCGGTGCTGAATTAACAAAATTCATTTAAACATTATTAAATGTGCTGTAGTAACCTTTTCCCGGTCGTCCGACCCGCGAATTTTTCCTTAATGGGGTCTTCAGCATTTTCATTCAAAGGGTTGACGTTTTTAAGGATTCCCAGCTCTCGTTTTCTCCATATATTGATGTTATGACTTCTGTTCCATTTAGATCGCTGGGATTTTATTCAGAACCTGCAAGAAATTTTTATAACAGGTGCGCACTGAAGTCTGTCTACTATTCATTCGTCTCCTCGAAATTGGATTGTGCATCAATTGTTTGGTCTGTTTATCTGTTATCGCTACCACCAGTTATCAATTGAGCGACTCCTGAAAAGGTTTCTTCAATATCCTTCATATAACTCCGATAGCATTCATCTTCCTCATCGTACATATTTTACCAACTTACAATGTAGACACGATTTCGATTAGCTGTTACATCGCAAGGATGTGGCGTTAGGAAGTATTAGCAGTTAAACTTTTTTCCTTCTTTCGTTTTAAACATTAGATTATTTTGTGTATTATACTTAATTTCGTTTATTTTTACATTTATCCTGTCATTGGATTCTGATTTGTAAATCTGTTTGGTAAATAAAGTTTATTATTATTACTTGCTGTCCCCTTATCCCTGATTACCCGGAAAAAATTAGAACTAACTTGTATAGCATGCAATGGATACAAATAGTTTTCATAATCTTGTATAATATGTATTTAATTTTAGGAACAAAAATTGTGCGTATGTGTTTCCTTTAACTCTTCTAGCGTCTTATGTGAATAGAAGGACGTGAAATATGATACACAAAAAGATATGACTGATACGAGTGGCACATACCCGCCGATAAATTGGATGTATCCGGGCTTCGTGTATGGAAAGCATTCGTTTTCAAACCAAGTTTTACAATACGGATATTGATTTACACAAGGAATAACAATATAATTGCAACGTTTAGTTCATAACCCGCCTTCTCGAAATATCGTAAATTATTTTTATATTCCTTGTATAAAAGCCATTCATAGACACTAAATCAGATCGTTTCACTTCTTATAATAAAATGAAAATGATGACCTTACCTCTACGTTTTGTGGCAAGCCTGCTTTTATGAAATGCGCGCACTTTATTGACAATTTCTGTTTTTAACATCTCTTTGATTTGCAATACCATAAGTTAAAAATTATATATCAGAATATGTACTGACGATAAATTATAACATACTAGATAATAACTATAAATATACATTTTGCACGTACAGTCCTCTATCGTATTATTGCATTTTTTCCAAAATATTTTACGCTAAGTTAATATGAACTACGTAACTTAAGTTTTGTGGTTTATTCTTTGCCTATTTTTATTTTACGTTGTGAATAAAATATATGTTACGTAGTGACACTTTGGCAATTATCACTGGAATCAAAGGTGGAATTATTCCTTTCTTGCAGCGACTAGTCTATTCGCCTCATGAGAGTGCCCACTACCTATTGGTTGCCTACCGGTGTCCCCGAGAGTCGACAAAACACGAGTCTGTCTAATCTCTGCAAAAGTAATAATTTCATCCGCCTTTGTCTTCTCTAATTATCACGCGTTGGTTTGGTACTCTTTCAACGTGTACTTTTCAAAATACTACGAATTTAACTATCAATAAACCATCAAATAAAATAAATGGTTTTTATTCGAAAATGATATTAGATGAAGTATTGACAACAGAAAAAATCGAGAGTTGCTACTAAAAAAGTTTGCTAGTGATGTCGTTACATGGATTGATGCAAAAATGTTAATTAAGGAAAATAAATATAGATACGTCCTGATTTTGCTGAGCAGGATCAAGAGTGGTTATTAGACGTATCGCTCAACGTAATTAAAATGTTTCATCTGAGATTTCAAAGACGATATTATGATCGAGGATCTACTCTCTAAAGGGATTTTCAATTTAATAGTAGTTTTGATTAACCTTTTTGAATGTAACCTAAGTGACATGGCTTGCATTAACAGAAATTAATTTTTGTCTAGAAATCTTGACAGATTCAAACTTCATTTTAAGCATTGATATTTCTTCCTTGGCATTGGTCTGCGATTCTTATGAATTGCATAAATACCTCCTTATAGTTATAAGATTATTAGTAAACGTAATAAATATAGGTGTGGTGAAAACCTAGTTGAACGTAGACATATACACTAATAAAGAGTTATTTTTTTCAGAAATAATACACGATAATATGCGACAATTACTTTTGATCATTTCGACAAATTAATAATCTAAAAACAAAGATAAATCATATTTTGTAACATTCATAAAAGATATTTTAAATACAAATTAAAAAAAAAGTAATAATTTATTATTAGAATCAATATTCAGCTTTAACGGGAGGTATGCATATTTCAGCACAAAAATCTGTCAATTGTTAGCAGGTGTATGCAGGGTTCCAGCGGAATTCTATTGATTAATTACAAATCATGTCTGCCGAAGTCTTTGATACAGGTGAATACTGTCAGGCTTTGTTTAGTATTCTCTTTGATATAATTCAGTAAAGGTCTGCAGCTCATACCTTTATTGGCGTAGCGGCAAGTTTAGGTAGAATAATGGTTATTGGCTTGTAAGCTATTTTAATTTAGAAATTTAGGCGAGTGAAATTTCCCGTTTCTAATAATTATAAATTCTATAATAATTAATTCTATAATAATTAATTCTATAATAATATATTTCTTCACTACGAAGAAGATCGTAAATTAATTAAATAACAAAAAATTATGTTTTTGTCCATAGTTTGGTGCGGAGTAAGAAAATTTATTGATCTCTAAAGGGCGTATCGTTAAATTATTATATATACATGTATACATGTTGGCCAACAAACTAGCAAACATTCGGACAGTAGTTGATTTATTCTTGAACTCAAAACTGATCTGTTCGTGAATACGTGTGTCAATACTCAGCTTTGAACATGCAACAAGTAGTTTACTAGATGATGAGAATGTTTTGCATATTTTGTAAAGCTAGCAGTATTGAATATAATAGGGGCTCTAACACAAATCTCTGGGCTACGCCCGATTTAATGGGGACCATGATCCATCCAATATGATACCAGATTGCCGCCATTCATTTATGATTGCGAGTATCAAAAGCCTTTGAAAAATTTAATAAATATATTAGTGTCATCCTACCGTTATCATTACTATTGAAAATATCATCCACCATATTTAATATGGCTTGTTTTTTTTTACCCAGACCACATATCAGGCAAAGCATTATGTTTATTATATATTGCTTTAATTAACCTTTATATTATATTATATATTTTTGTTATTTAAATAGGAATTATGCTGGCAGGTCGTTAATCTGATAGTTTAGCTACTTTAGATACCTTCGGTACTGGAATTATCTAAAGCTTTTACCAGCAGTTAGGAAAGTTTGCTGACTCTAAAGACCAACTAATGACGTGGATGATATAAGGCAAGGTAAATGAGCAACATATCTCGATGGATTTTATGTTAGTCTATCGACAACCGCAGAGTTTCTATGATTGGAACGGATAATGTTAAACATAAAAGATTAATTGACAGTAAACTTAACATTATTTTAGTTCAATCGATTGTTGAAATAAGAATTATACGTACCCCCTTTACACGGTAAATCTCGGACCGAATTATTAGAAAAAAGAATTAATCTAATCAGGTTCTCTCAAGTGGTCGGGTATTGGGCGCACTTCGGGCAACCTCTCCGGGAATCTCATAGCGCAAGATCCTTACTTCTCTTAAAAAACTTGTAGGCATTACAACAGTAATGTTCTGAAATTTCTATAAGTTGTCCTATCATCTATGGATTCAAAATCGGATGATGGCTAAGGAAACACGAAGTAAATTAATGCCAAATATACTTTCATAAACCACCTGTAAGTAACTGAGTGAATTTGAATTTTCACTGTCATTATAGAGATATTCTGTGTGTATGATTTTAAGAGGATGATAATATATGTCCTCTGTTCCAGAGAAAAATTGTTTTATTTTCGTTTTTGAAAAGACCTAGAAAGCCAGATAAAACGCGTATCGCAACGCAAAGCAATCGCTAAAAGAAGGGCAGTTTCAAGTAATTCTGGCATGCTAAAGATTGTTAAAAATTAAATCAAGCCTTAGTCCCACGAAGACGATGTTTCACTTTTGTTCTGCAAAATCAAATTTGAAAGTGCTTAGTTACATTCTTGAAGGTTTTTTTTTCAATAGAATATCCTGCGTTGCTGAATGTCTCCTTTCAAATCTTATCAACTTTTTTCAACATTCTCCATATCTCATCTAACGAGGTAATCAATATAATTTAGGATTCCTGCAAAGTGTCGATGCTTCTTTTGTAGCCTATGTACAAGTTAAGCACTTTACATACAGGAGTGGTGGGATGTTACTTTATTGGGTAGAGATTACAGCAGTACATCGAAAATATGTTTAAGTCAACTAGGTCTGTCAAGTAGGTAATCGAGATCTTTGTCAAGTGGAAAATCCTGTATATTGTCCCAGAATCTGATAGAGCAGCTCTTCTAGTAATATTTTTTGGTAAATATCTGCTACTATCTTAAACGTGTTCTTCTTGGGTTGATTTAATATGCATCTATACAGGTTATCACGTTTTATCACATTTTTAACTTTTGTTTCTTAGAAGACATAGAAAATGGTCATGTTACATGTGCACAATTCTAACATTTAATTAGAGTAATTATAATTTTTCTGTAGACAATCTGCAATGGAATTTCTTGGATTTTTAAGTAATATTCTCTAGATCAGATCGGGTGTGCGTCGAAAATTGGCTTTATTGAAGACTTCTTAGGTAACCTAATTTGCAACAAAATGTTTCTCACAGAAAACATATTTTATAAATGTCTATAAATGAGTATAAATTTTGATGTAGACTCTTATACAGAAATCGCGTCAATAGCTGTAGAGAACTAAGAATTTTTGATGTGTACAGGTTAAACATTTCATCCAGAAATTTAAACATATAGCATAAATATTTCTCTTCTAGTTCCTTTTTATAATGTTTTTATTTTTTACTTTCTTAAATCTATTGGTTTTATATTGCGCTGGTATTTCAGTACGTTTCCAGTAAAATTACCGTAAATGTGGGATTAAATTTAGCAGGTATGGAAAAATGAGTCGTGAGCACTGGAAAATGCTACTGTAATGATCTTAGCGCATTTTGAAGTAAATACAAAATTGCATAAAAACAATTTTTCATATATTGTAAGCATGTTCATGTCGAGACACATCCATGTAGTTGACACTAATGATCGTAATTATGACCTCAAAATTGAGGAACTTCATCCCTTTCACTTCTTACAATTGTGAGTTATGGTAAGTCGATGATTTGCAAAACAAAAAAAAAAAACAACTGTTAAAATGTTTTATTGAAAGTCTTAAATATGACAAATACAATGATATTACGAATAACTTCACATTCACATTTTATAGTTACAAGTAAAAAATATCAATCGAAAATCAAAAAACATTTAAAACAATTCAAACATATGGTTATTAATTATAGTACTTCTTTATTATTTTTATATTATTATTACACATCTATTACAATTCGATGATAATGTGTATAAGTATTTGTTGTGTGTTTCGCATATGTTTGTGTACTGTACGCAGGTATGTATGTGTTATAGGATGTATGTATGTCTGTACGTGTATTACGTATTATGTGTATGTATATATCCAATGTATGTATGTATGTGTATGCCTATTATACAATCTACAACGAACATCTATACATTAGGAATGCAAATTACACCAACGTTCCAATTATGTCAATTAGACGATGGTGGAATTTGTATTGTTTACATAATGAAGGACTTGAAAACAGTTAAAAGGGTATGATTATAACGGGATGGCAGTGAGTACGGAGAAAATCCAAAGGGAGCTGCGGAAATAGGCCGAGAGTGGGACGCTAAGGGAACGGGGTAGATGATACGTGATGTTATGAAACAACTAACGATTTCTTATTTATTTTTTGAAATTTTACGATATTACCGTGACCCTTCCTGCCGTCTATTGGCGATTGCGACGTGGTGCTGAAATAAAAGAGAATAACAAAATTAGAACGGTTATTCTTCAGTTATTATCGGTTATTCTACGTATGTAACTTTAGCTGAGGACTTCAATAAACATTGAAAATGTATTTTTTGTACCTATAAACAGTTTTCACATCTTCGTCGAGAAAAATCGCTCAATTAAACTGTGTTGATATACGAACTAATTTATCACAATTATAGTACATTGTGTTTAATAACTATATTCTTAGTTATTAAACACCTATTGCAGCCACAAATGAATACAGTTTGTTGCAAATATGTTTTGCGGTAAGTAAATTGACTTGTAGTAGTTATTGAACAATATAAAAAAAATAGTTCGTTTAATAGAAACTAATCGGTTTCCGTGACCTATCGTAAAATGCCATTGAACCATTGTGCATCACGTAACTTGTTTTGTTTTGCTTAATGTGTAACGATGCGACTTTGCCATTGTAGCCTCCTTTGGACTGCCCAGTGGAGTTATGAAAATAATACAGAGGGGTATTGGAACAATGAGGCATGGAAGAATATTGGACTGGAAGAGAATTGAATACCAAACCCTATTATTTGCCAATTATTAAACAGTTTCAAAATTAAATTGCTTAATGTAATTAGCGCTTGGTTTAATAAACAAAATTGCTTCCTCTTTTTTTTTAATGTTGAAAATAATGGAATTTCCAGAAAGAACTTAAACGTGATTGGATCTAGCCAAATATACAATAATGTCTTGCATGGATCTCTGTTTTTGTTATTTATTTAGACTAAGTGTTAGCATTGTCAGAGTCATAGTTTTTTATCCCATAAAAATTATGTAAATAAGTATTTGCTCATAATTCTTGATTGTGATGTTCAGGGGGAATAACAGCTTGCTTTGCAAGTGGCTGATCCTGAATGCTTTGACTCCATTTATTTCTGTATAATGTTGAGTTTGTTTTTTACGTCATGTTATAATTTATTAGCCAATAAACAGCTTATGACAATATTGTAACAATTAACGTTGCTAATGATTTGTTGTTATTTTCGTTTTCCCACATAAGCAAAAAATAAACTAAAAATGTATTGTATTTACTGAACAGTTTAATGAATTTGAGTGCTCTTGGTTTTTTGAAACTTGCTTCTTTTTTGAGCTGCTTATATCTGCTTTATTCCAAAATATTAGATATCTATCTGAAAGCTAGTTTTAGATACCTATGCACGTGTATTGCATGCATATAGAGAATGCCCTATTTTGTTTAAAACATTCAACTTAATATGTGTTTCCTAGTTCCATAAGTTGCAGCGAGATTTGGTCACGTTGTGTTTAATAATCACATTTTCAGATTTCTATAATTCATACTCTTTCACTTAGTTGCTATTAATGTCGTCAATCGAAGTGAAGTCAACCAAATCAGAATTTTTATATTGCGCATGGCAACAACGCATAAACAATTAGCTGTTTTCCACAAATTATTGAAAAATAAAAGGAATCACCTAAGACGATTCTTATGTTACGAAAAATACATTTTTTAACCCTGAAATAATTTGTTTTTATTTTCTAATTTGACTAATAATAAAAACTGTAAAAAAAATTATCGGGGTATTTCCTCACTGCCACCTTAATATCTAACCGTGTTACCGAAAGCCCCTAATCACTACCACTCCTGAAGTATTAGCAATGGTGGTCTCCTGGACACTGAGGATAGTTGTGCGGCCAGCAGGTCCCAGATGTCTTTCAAGATGTTTATTAGCTAAAGTGTAACGTGGTATTTGGTACATTTCAGCGGCCTGTTTCTTGTTCATCGCAGTTCGAACAGCATCTATCGTTAGATCTAAACTTTTCTCAGCGCAATTCCAACTACTTGAAATTCTTTCAGGATTCTCATGGCTGCTGATGTTTAGTCACTTGTAACATAACGTTAACGAAAGTGCCCGACATTTTGGCAACCATACATAATGGGGCGAAGTTAGTGGCGAAGTGTCCTCGCTTTACAGTAATTAATGTAAGATCCCTTTCCTTGTAATGTAATATCAATATTATCTGTTACTATTCACATATTTCGATTAGTATTGAAGCTCCTTTGTGTTTCTGAATGCATTAGGAAATAAAGATCATTGACATCATTAAACGTAATGCTTATTGTAATGTTTAAGATTGCGTTAGATACTGAGCATGTCATTGAACGGAATTGTTTCTGTTGCTGCTTTTGAGTGATATTTAATAAGGTCAATTAGATAATTTAAAAATGGGAATAAGTGAAAAGAGTTAACTGATTCGATCTTTAAAAATGTTTCGCGATCAGTTTTCTTGATGTTGATGAAACATTTATCTTTGTATATAACACAGTAAGCTTATGCAATGGTTTTTATATTCTTTTAGTATTGTTGGATACACTTTATAGTATCGCTAGAGAGTTAAATTAAAAATAAATATGTGTCGCTTCAAAAATAAATTTAGTTTATCGTTTTGGTCATAATCCATCAGTTTCAAAGATAATTCGTTTATTTTAATGGGACGTTATTAATTAAAAGGGCTAGCAAGAGGTGGCAGAGAACATAGATAGTATGAAGTCTAGTGCTGTCGATTTGGGTGACCTAAGTATTAAGTTCATCAAATTGTTGTCTCCTGATCTTGGCGCCTCTTATAGGGGATTAGCATACTGCTATGCCTATCTAAAACTTAGAAAAAGTTGTTGCATTCCAAATCAGGGAGTGATGAGTGATGACATGATGAGAGTAAATGATATTCTATCGGAGACACAATCAGGATTGAGATCAGGCTATAGTTGCGTAACTGCTGATAATATTCATCCCCGTTTTTTGATTTGTGTATTACATTATGTTGGTTTTTCTCAGGCAGTAGTTGAGTTTTTCGGGAGCTACTTGGCTCGGAGGAGGCAGGTAGTTTCTGTGGATGGTGCTATTGTTAATGAACTATTTATTGATTATAGTGTGCTGCAGGAGACGATGATGGGGCTGCTATATATGTATACTTGTTATCTTAGTGATCATTTAAAGTTCTGTATCTGCCACAGTTATGCCGAGAACATGTATCGAGCAGCTTTAAATTGCTACATACTAACAGACAATATTTCAATACGAAATTAAGAGCGGCGCTGTGTGAGGCCTTAGTACTTTTACGTGCAGATCACTGTGACGTTGTAAATGGACCTTGCTTTGGCTTGGCATCACGCGGTCGTTTGCAGTTAATTCAGAACGCTAAACATAGATTCGCTATGAAATTTGCACGAGGCAATATTTTGTAATCATGTCGGAAAAGACACCGTCGTATTTATACGTTTAGAACTGATCTTAACAATATCAATGTACGATATAAACTACATTTGCACAAAGAAATTCAAATTGGACTTTTATGGAAGATGTCTCTCATATAACATAGCTAACGTCTATAATGCGATATAACTAGAATTCCGGCAGCTGTGTCCTCTTCGTTTTAAGAAGAAAATTAAAATAGACCTCTTGTGGTGGCAGAATTAAGTCTTGTGTGATCTGGACATTCTACTTAAGTGATAATACATATATATGTTTTTTGTGGCTGCTAGATGTGCAATCTTGATTCTTCTTTTTGTATTCTCTTCCTTTGATGCTATATTAACACATGCTTACTTAAAAAGCAATAAATGCTAAGGTAACTTGTATTAACGTATTTCTGATTGTTGGATGTTAGGGCGTGCAAGAGTTATAATCTCATATCTGGTTTAATTACAGCCAAGTACTTCTTCGTTGTTGTTAGTAAGATTAAGATATTTTCCTTTTTTTGAAATGCATGTGTAATAATTGAGTTTCTTAGAACGAATTTAATATAAAATTAACCTAAATTGCAAAGATGCTAATACGGTGGATGCGCTGGTAAAAAAAAGCAAGCGCGTGGCACTAATTGCTGCCCGAACAGATTTCCTTAGGACACAAAATAACATTAACCGCGCGTATAAACCTGAATAATTTTTACATGCGCGTTCAATTATAACCCGTGTATCATCGAATATGAAGCTTATGGGTTGTTTGGAGTGAAAGACTGCTGTTTTAATCACTGATTTTGAGCGTGTATTAATTATGCAAATAAATTCATAAACGTTGGTATTTATTTGATATACATGAGGACGCTGCGGAATAAATCAATACTAATTGAAATATATAATACTTTAAAAGGAAAAAACTGCATTTCCATTGCAAATTCCTTAAATAAAGGCAGATTGCAGTAACGTGATACAACATTCCAATAAATAGTTATTGTCAGCTAACAATATTAAGTGTACTATTGCCAAGTATTATTGTTAGCGCAAACATTCTCTAGCTTATAATTGAATACATATATGCTATATATAGCATATATGTATTCTATATGTAGAACATGTCGTATAAATAACATCCACTGACGCCACTTTTTTGTTTTATATTTTAAAAAGCATTAGAGATATAATCAATGTACATAAGGTGTTGGTGTACATATCGCTTTTTATTAGATTACGATCAAGAAAAGCTATAGAAGCAAGAAACCCCTCATATTAAGTTATGAATTGTCTTATTATCACAAATTTCTTCAAATTTCAAAAAGGAATGTCCATATTCAATGTCCATATAATAATGACATTGAAGAATATTTAATTTATTTTGAATCACTAGATCTAACACATTGTATTGACTTTGTGTCAAATTCACTTTTCCTACTTGCTGAAAATGAAGATGAGTGGAGAGATTAGTCGCATACGTGTTGTTCATATTTAGTGTTTGTATTATTTGAAAGATATACTAATACTAATTTACATAGCAGAACTTTAAATGAATAAACCAAAATGTCTAACTTATAACATATTTCTGTTTTTTTCCACTTTCTCGAAGAAAGAAGTACTTGACTTTGGCGCGTAGCTCAACATGTTAATTCAATTGATTTTATTTATTATAGTTTTGATTGAAATGTGGGCAAATCATAAAAAATAGCATCTATTTAAAAATATCAAACAAATTCTCTCATTGTAAACATTAAACTTTTATATATATATATATACTCCGCCAAAAAAGTATCGCATAATTTAATTTTGAATCATAAAAGCATCGCATAATCTTTGTTTGTAGCATAAAGTTGTAAACATACATTAATGCGCTCTAAGATATAATTTCTATGATTGTTTAAATAAAACAGAGGCCAAATAAAAACAAGAACTCATTTGAGATTTCTATTAAAACAAGAAATTATAATTTTGGAAAGAAAAATGTCATAACAGTAGTTTTTAATACTGAGTATTGCCACCTCTGGCTCTTATGAGCGCTCGCATACGGTTTGGCAGAGATTCGATTAACCTCCGTATATAAGCCTGATCCAAATTCTCCCACTCGTCACGGGGAGCAGTTTCTAGTCCATGCAGGTCCGGTGGGGCAACATTTTGGGTTCGTATCCGTCTGTGAAGGAGGTTCCACACGTGCTCGATAGGGTTCATGTCCGGACTTACCGCAGGCCAATCTAAAACTGGAATACCAACATCGTTAAGGTATTCCTGGACGATTATTGCAACATGCGGTCGTGCATTATCGTGCATTAACATGAATTCGTTTCCTATAATTGGCGCATATGGTACTACATGTTCTTCTAAAATGTCCGTTATATACCCGTGGGCAGTCAGTGTACCTCTGTCTACTGGTACTAACTCTGTACGACCTGTTAAACAGATGCCTCCCCAAACCATAATAGAGCCACCAGCGAAATTAGGTCTAGGTCTGATATTACACTGCGAATAGCGCTCACCGTCTCGTCTGTACACTGAGATACGCCTATCTGAGGTGTAAAGACCAAATCTTGACTCATCTGTGAAGAGTATACTGGCCCGGTCATTAATGTTCCAATTTACATGTTCTCTGGCAAACCTTAAGCGAGCCACTCGGTGGTTCCTAGTGAAACGAGGGGCTGTTACAGCTACTCTAGCTCCTAATCCACTCTGTCGTAACCTATTCCGAATAGTTTGAGTACTCACACGAGTATTTCTGACTCTAGCCAAGTCGTTCTGCAATTGTCTCGCAGTTACATGTCTTCGACGTAATGCTTGTAGTAGTAAATAGCGGTCATCTTGGCGAGTAGAACATCTTGGACGACCTCGTACAGGTCTTCTACTGTAATTGCCTGTTTCCCTATATCTGTCTACGGCTCTAGAAACACTTGACTGATTGATGTTCATCAAATTAGCAACGTATGCTTGAGATCGTCTATCTTCGATTAAAGCAACTATAGCAGCCACTTGTTCTGAAGTTAAATTGCTTATTTTAGTTTTAAAAGCGTTGGTACAGAACTCTGACTTCGCACTTTAAAATTTGTCCGTATAGGAAGACTTTCAATAAACAACTGAACGAACCTTACACATATGCATTTTTCTAAATGTGTTCTTTTAGAAAAAAAAGTAAAAAGCTATGTTCCATGATTTTGTTAGTGTTTTTATAGTTCACATATACGAGGCAAACTTTTTGTGAACGCATAAAAATATCTTGGTTTATAAATGCCCTTTTTTAGTTTATTTAGTTTATTTAGTTATATATATATATAATTCGAAGTGTTGCAATCGATAGTGATATGGATACTTTGGGATTGAAGGGATTCTAGTAAATTATTTACGAAGCCATCAATTTTTCGTTAATCTTTCTCCAATGATGTTTTCATCGTATTTAATAAATAATATTTAGCTTTTAGGGTCGTAGTACGGTTTACACTGTACATATACAGAGGGGGAGCAGTGCAGTGTGTCAAGGGAAAATTGATTTTAAATGTCTACAAACAACGTTCCATTCCATTATGGGTGTGTTCGTGTTCTACCCAATTTATATCACCCGCTGTCGCAAAATTGAATTGCCAAAGTGTATGCGAAGTCTTCGTCCTCTCCCTTATGAAATTTTAACATCGAAATTGAAAAGACATCAAAGTTGCGTTTTGGTTGTGTTCACTTTGACATTAATAAATTTGCTAAACTATTAAGTTTGGCAGTAATTGGAAGGTGACATTTTGACTAAAAAATTACAACGAAAAAGCGACATAAAACAACTCGTATTTAATTATAACTGCTTGTACAATTACTGCAAGTGCCCCTAGACAGATGTCAATTGGCGTTGTCTTCTTTCCTTATTGTATAATTTACTTTACCACAAAATAATTTTTATGTCCTTTAAAGCAGTCGTTTTCAATGCGGTTGTAATACTTTTTCTTTTTCTAAAATCATATCATGCGATAAGTGATATTTAAATTTGGATTGATTTTAAAATTTGCTACATGATAGTTATGAAAACAGTAAAACGGGAAATAAAACCAAACTTTTTAAATAGAAAATCGTCTTTCGTTGCCTTTATAATTCTTTTTAACATAATATGGTCTGAAGGAGTGGAAGATAAGTGGAGGTTTGGATAAGTGGGTTTTTCTAATGTTCACTCTCCATTAACAACAATAACGAAAAGGGATTACGTAACTACAAATAACCTAATAAGTAATAAACTGCGAAGGTGGTGTGGGGAGTTTATGCAAAGTCCGTAAATGGTTCGTGTCGAAGTTATTGTCAGTTAGTAATAGGAGAAACTCGTATCAAATTCCGTCCTTATTGGTTTACCGCTCAGCGGATAGCATTCATTTGAAAGGTGTAAGTTGGTTGATTTCTAAAAAGGTACATAAAGGTAAGCTTCCTGTTTTAATATAACATGAGGAGCAAATCAATTTAGGAGATTAAAGAGAAGCATGATAAATATCGTGGTTCTAATCTGTACCTACGATTAGAACGTACGATCTGTATTTTCAGAATTTTCGAGGTAGCTGCAACACAAGTGTTACTAAACATTTTTGACGCCCACTTAAAGCTACTACTCCAGAAATCATTGACAAAATCCACTTTATGAACGTTGAAACATGAGAATGTTCCAACGTTCCATAGACGTCATAAACGTCTAAACGTGCCAAGACAGACGTGGCGATTGCTTATAATTGACTAAATGTTAAATCGTGTGCCGTGTTTCAAGGACAGTTTGCAATTGCTTCAGTGGAATTCATATGATTTTAGGTATCGATTCGCCATTGTGGCCGATACATATACCACGGCCATATCATGCTTGGGACCAAAAAAACAGTTTAAGTTTAACAGTTTAAGCTAACAAACAATAAGTTGCCCGTGGAGAGTCTATTGAAAAAATTTGCTGAAAAAGCAACCAGGAAGTTTGTTCTTTTTGATTGTCAAGAAATAATCTTCATAGATATTTATGAAAGGGCTATTTGAAGTACATGATAGCAAAGCGCAAGTGGCGAGAATGATGAGAATGGGAAAAAATATGGTTGGCGGGAGGGAGATTTTATTTAAATGATGTTATTGCCAATAGGATTGCCTATTTTGTAACTAGAGTACTTATTTTGAAAAGCTAAGTACTTTTCATGTTTTGATGGATTTTTCAAATCACTCCCTTTTGAAGAATTCAAGAACTTGGCGATCTGTCCTCTAGAAATCTTCAAAATATAAATTAGATCCCGAAAATGATTTCGTTTAGCAATAGCGACTTACTAATTAAAATCATAGCGATTGAATTATTGATTTGTTATGTTATAATCTGAATGCGTATCTTATAATTTGTTTTATTTAATTTATAACCATCTAATTTACTGATATTTCTAAAGTATCTCCTTTTTGTATCATAATAATCGTGTACGGTATATCCTATATTAAAGATAAATAATTCCAATAGTAAAGGAAAAAAATGGCTCTAAAATATATCCAGTGTTCTTTATGAAAAACGCCGTCGTTGCATTATATAAATTTGAAAATCTAAATATCATTATATAGTTTCGAAGCCGGTCGCAGTAGCCTATGACATAAGAGGCCAAATATTTTCAAAGATGGGAGCACGCTTATTAGTCTTCTAGTATCTATTATGGCTTCTTCTACTTTGCCTGGGTCAATAATACAGTCGACTTGCCTATTGACATAAATAACTTATTTCTGAAATTATTAAGAAGGAATTTACGTGATATTCTGAAATTATTAAGAATTAGTATAAATAGTAAACATTCAAAGATATATAACACAGAACATTTTATATAAATATCTAATACTTTAAAGTACCAATTTCGTTGTCTTACGAAGGCACAAAGTACTGTTGTCTTTACGCAAGATGTGCTGTGCGTTAAATAAACACATTGTTTCATTCTATTGTAAATGTTTTCATTACAAAATTGACACGAGTCTATGTCAAGTGGATCTTTCGCACGAATATCCTCAAATTTATTGCGTACTTACTATTGTTACGGGCACGAACGTTGCCGAAATTAGCAAACTAATTAATGCCGTTGAATTTCCATTGCTATTAACTGGGTTAAGGTTATAGTACTAACAGTTATTGCAATAACATTGTATATTTTGCTACCTATTTTTTTAATTCTTATGAAAAAATCGTGTTTATTACGCATCTAAAATCGATACTTGATCAGTTTAGGAAAATATTTGTCGTTTCTTTACAAAAAAAGTATCGACTAGTGAGTAAATAGCTTAAGTGATTTTTTCCAATTCCATCCTAATTTAATATTTGTAATTGTAAGATAATCATGATCATTGGGAAGCATAGAAGAAAAAGCATATAGAGCGAGTTTTTGCGAATTTGTTTCAACAGTATCAAAACTCACGAATTATTATTTTACATTGCTTGGACGAATGAAGCTAACTCTAAAAGGAATGGTCTGCCTAACAGGTAACTGCTAGCAGTTGCTTTTTGCCACCGGCATGGTTCACATGCTGAGTTACCGTTCCGCTCAGTTAGTTTCGTCTTTGGCGTGACTTATAGGATGAAATACCATGCTAACTGTTGCCTACTACTCTCCTGAAGAAGCCCCATACGATTGTGGGCGAAACATCGAGTTTCTATTTTTTATTTTTATTTTTATTTTAACAACGACATGACACGGTTCAAACTCGAAACATGTTTAGTTTCACAGACTCTGGCCGTAGAAGCCTACGTTTTTACAGAAACAGATGTATTTGTGCTAATCGATTTTTAAGCCACCCTTAGTCGTATATCGTAAAGTAAACGGTGCAGATGCTGAGAGACAGCGGTTCTTTATCGCCGAAATCTTATGAATTATTACGAATATTGGTATTTATAATTTTAAAAAAAATACGTTTACAACAATTATTAGAAAATTCTGGTTTATGTATGGCAGAGTACCCTCCGCCTCATATATCATGTGACCTGCGTAACTTCCTAAATGTGGAACTTATTGATATCAATGAGCGTGCAGTGTGCATGGATCCGTAATCGAAAAGTTTCGAAAAGACGTAAATGTTTCAAAAAACCCAACTTGAAGCTGTACAATTAATTCGAAATAATCAATCTTCTTGTGGACAGTGACTTATTTTTGAAGCACCTGAATAAAGACATTATGGTTTGATGTGCTACCTATTTTGACATTAAATCGCTTGAATCCTACATGAGAGAGTATAGTTCAATATTTTTTTTGACCAACGTATTGAGGCCACCAGTATTTTCGATTATCTGCTTGTTTACCAATTCAGTATTATCGAGTTACGCTTTTTGTTAAGCCAGTACTAGCTTCTGTCACGTCTATAATAAGTTCGCATTGTTTAATAGAAATTATCACAAGGTACAATTTGTAACAATATCGAACCTTGTAAAAGAGCGTTTCATAAATTAATATTTTAATTAATTAATTTTATTTAACATTTCATACCACTCCTAGGCTATTATTAAATTTAAATTCGATTTTGTAAAAAGGTTTACACACTAAGTACCAGCATAATTTACTACTTTAAATATTGTTTTTTAACGATCCTCCTGATGTATCTTCTGTAGAAAATGCACCTTGCTAAATGGAAAAATTCCTTTTTTGTACATTTCAGTGGTTACTTGATTTTTTTGCCGCAATTAATGCAAAATTATACTGGGGGAAAATACTCGGGCAATGAAATATTCAAACCTTCTCGTTCGGCGATCCCCGCTTTATGTTTACCCGATCAAGTATGGCAATCTTTATTTATAAGAACAGGAATTTCCCAAGTTTCGGTATCGAAATTGCGATTTGAATTTCTCTATATCGAATAAACGGAAAAAGCTTTAGATGGTAAATTTTTGTGGTACTTACATTACTTACTCTTTAGTGATTAATTATTCTTTCATGGATAGAGAAGGCGTACTCTCCTTTAACGAAACGCCACTGCTGATTTTGACTGCTTTAGAATTTTTTTTACAAAAAGTCAATGTATCGTAGATATTTTTCACGATATGCATATTTTAAGATTGTATTGTACAGAGTATTTCACGAAGCTCATTAGAAATTTTAATGACGTTACTATGAATAAAACTCTGAATAAATTTTGGAATAAGTAGCAGTTGCAGCATGGGGCCTGGTATTGGTCTAAAATATTTTCGCCTGCGAAGTACCATTAGTTGTCACTAACTTCTCTATTTTACAAACAATGGTATTATTTCTGTCGAATTAACCGATGATGTACATCGCATGTAAATAATTTGTGTTGAAGCACCTTTCCCCCTAAAGATAACTACGATCTTGGAATCTGAGAATTTTTACCGCTCTTCAGGTTATGTATATCACATCATTGTTACCGTTCCTAAATTTTCTACAAGGTATTCCTGAAATTATCCTCAAATACAGTTAACTGAAAAGGCTCCTCCTTTTCAAAAAAAGGAGATTTTTCAGTTATCCGATTAATGTAAATCTAATTAATGCAATTAAATGAACCATGGTATATTTAATTACATTATTGGACCGGAAAAGAAATTCCATATAGATCCATATTAGGATTTGATTGATTTTGAATAACTCTCAAGATGCATAGAATGGATTAAAGTTCTACAGTAGTGTATCAGGTAATGAGTGATGCTTTACTTCTGTCCTGCTGTTTAACAACTACTTAATAGCTATTCTTAATTTCATATGCAAACTACTGTAAAACACTAATCCATTATATGCGGTATAAAGAAATCATTAGTATCTTGAAAACTATTAAAGATACGTATATGAAACCCTGATATTAATTAATATGGAATTTCTTTTCCAATCTAATTGTATGGCTTTCTTAGCTATACTAGTAGGTTGTCCTTTTGTCAGGTTGAAGATATCTATATTTGGTAACAGCTTATAAACAGTCTGTATAAAATTTAGTAACGCTAGCGGTGAAGTACGTATGGCCCTTCTACTTCATTCCACAGCAATAAATACCTTCATCTTCGTTACATTCTTAAATATATAACTTCAACAAAAGCGGTGCAAGTGCTAAAATTGTAAATATCTCGAAAACAATACAATAACCAAACAAACAATGCTAAAGCAGTTTCCTCATGGAATTGAAGGAACAATTCACGGCGAACGTAACAAAAAGGGGAAAAAATACTATCCACAGACATATTTCTGCCTACCGGGCGTCATCAGCGTGGTTCGGAGAGTATTTTTAACTCTACCTTGTGCCGATGTTGCCTCACAGTTAATGTCACAACATCAATACCACTTTTTAATTTTTTTAATTATTGTTTCTAGGTGTTTTCTGATGTGTTCTGATCCCGAAAACAGTTTACTTCGGGGGTAAATTGTTTACATGTTATGTTCGTAATCCATTAAGTTGATGAAAAGTATGTCATGGCATTTAAAGTAAGAGAGTTGGTAACCATTTCCGGTACAATCAGATGCTATAACTACACACCCCAAAATTTCAGACTCTTATTTATCTCACTGTCGTCAAAACTTCTATCCAACGAGTTTTGTGAATTATGCTGTATATCTATACGTGCATATAGTATAAATATACTTATTAAGCTAATTAATAAGAAAACAAACTAAGCACTGGTTGCAAAGTCAATAAATTTATTCATACATTTTCTTTGTTGTATTAAAAGAAAACAGAAGAATAACAGAAAGAAGAATGAAAATGAAAACAATGCACCCCGTGGTGCAAGTGAACCAAGAAAAAGTAGAAACGAAATTTAATTGTATTATTGTTAGCTTAGTTAACATATAAAGTCGATAGTCGATAGCTACAAATAACAAAGAAAGCGTTACTCTACAACGTAAATGGCATTCTTAAGAAAATAAACTACATTGTATTTGACATTATTTTCATATTTCCAATTCAACTTTCCAATATGTAACTAAAATAAATTTTGTCTTAACGAAATTTCTATCGATTCATTTATACTTATCCTTTGGAAATGGGAAGTGATGTCTTCTTTCTTTTTTTTTCTGTCTGGCTACTATTACTTTTAGGAGCGGTGAAAATTCAAACAGCCACGAATATGTAACTATAAATATACGTAAGCATTTGACATAATTTTTCGCATCAGATTATGCACATGATAGAAAACCTATCCTACCGACAGGCGTTTACAATTTTCGGTTGTCGGATAAGATTTACGAGAGAGAAAAAAGCCATAATGGAAAAGATAGTCATTCGCGTTGGATCAGATTTTACGACCGGTTCACCGCAAAATTCTTTTATATAACATGATTTTCGGCGGTATGTCTAATAAAAAATCCATTATCGAATATGCGCCCAGGATTGCAAAGAAATCTACTGCCGAAAGATATCGTGTTTATGCCTGCACGTATGGCCTACCAATATGTGATTTGGGCAGGCCGTTTATAAATCTATCCGTGAATTTATTCAATAAAATATAGATCAGAACCGCATAGCGTTCTAGGCACAACTATAAAAGCATGGATGCGAAGTTAACCTGAAAGATTTTGTTTCGTAAAACAGGAGAATGGGATAGATTCTGATATTTTTTTTTTAACTGTTTGAATTGAAGATATTTTTATAATAAATAAACATCTTTATACGTTTCTTATATCAAACAGAAATATGTTATTCATTATGAAGACTACGTATAGAGGCTCGTAATCTTTTGACACTGGAAAATTGCGCTTATTCTGCAAGAAGCAGAAAGTAGATTATTTTTGTTGTTGTTGTCTTAATGTATAAGACTTCCTATACATTATCCAATATTAATTTATAGATATTTAAAACTAAACCAAAAAACTACAGGTCTCTACGGTCACGCTATTTTCCGGGGCCAGATTTGTAGTCTAGATGCACCTTCGTCACGTTCTCTGCCATTGATTTGGAAAGAATCACCATTGATCAGATCAACGAGTAATTACAACAAAGGTGAACTTACAGTAAACACTTTTGCGTATACATGTAGTTGGTTCTTTCTACACGTTAACGGTGGCAATACATTCTTTGGTATTTCATGGATGTTTACCATTGAAGTCTTTAGTATAAATAGTTAATTCTTCGGGCGGAGAACTTTTTCACTTACACTTTTTCATTCGTTAATCTTGAGGCCCATTTGTCAATCTATTCTACTATGTTACGCGAAGTCTTGTGCAACCCAGCAGTCGCCAAACATCGCTTCGATTAAAGCTATAACAGCCATGTCGTCAGTTTTTACAACGTTTTGGTACATACGTAAATAATAGGAAAAGCTGCGGGATCGAAAGAGATCTCCGAGAAAGGCCAAAAACACCAGGGTTAACAAACCAAGTTCCGTGCGTATGTCTGTTTCTAATAAATATGAAGATACGTATTTTTCAACAGCCTAATTGGGCAGACATTTATTTCCTATAAAAAAAGTCTGAAATGCAGATATATCTTAGCATACAACGACTATTATGGATTGCGAAATGATGAACTATTAGTTACGATAGTTGGTTTCCTTTTAGTAATAGTTACATACTTATTACAATGCGTCGATCTTACAACCCACAGCAATTCCTTTCGTGGACGTTTTCAGCAGGAAATGTTTGCCCATGCGGGTTAGGAGTCACGTTAAATGTCTTTTGGTGTTTAGCATAGGAACTTTCGTGTGGCAAGCCGAATCGCCTTATACTTTGTTATTAAGAAATCTACAGGATTTTTTCAGATGAAGTGTGTTATGGCGTCGGTAACTTTGGCCTCCACGTAATTTAAACGAGTTATGGAACTTTATGGCTGGGACCTCTTTATGGAAATGGTCACAGCACTTGGAGGTGAACAGATTGTTGGTTGTTTAAGGCAAGCAGCGTTATTGTTTTATTGGTCTCATATTTGCATACTTACAATTTTACTTTTAGGTACATGTAACTCGTTTTAAATACTTTTTGTAGTTGTGAATGTTGCTATGTGAATGTTAGCTAACAATTGCAATTAAGGTATTATTTGCCATTTGTAACAGCTATTTGCTAGTTTCTCAATTTTTCATCGTTTCAATCCAATTGTGTCAAATTATAAAGTATTTTCACGCGATGTATGTTTTTAAGGAAGAAACATTCTAAGTGAATAATAAAGTTTATTCTGTTAAATGAGAAGCACGTAGAATGTGGTGATATTTACTTTATGAACGCTATGTCTTGGAGAATACTATAGGAGGGTGTTTGAAGAAAGGTGACGCTGCTGAGTCATCACCCAAATAGAGCCGTATATAATTTTGGTTATATTTCTAGGCTACTTTTGATTTGACAGACACTTGTACAAGACGTGTTTAACGTTTTTGAATAAAAGAGAGAAGTAACAATATCGTTCAGTAACTCGTTTCCTATTTTTGAGGACTGTTCAACATCTATCGCAACTGTTACATATTATTTTAATGAATCCAATCGTGAGCGTACATCGGTTTTGGATGAGGAGAGCCCAGGTGGCTTGGCAGACGTGGTTGTTAACAATATCATTGAAAATGTTTGTAACATGTGATTGTTATTTTCCAAACAGTGTTAGATATCTACAAACTAAATCCGCAGAGAATAATTAAAGCAATCAGCTTTTCAAGGAAAATTTGCTCTAAACCAGGCGAAGACGATCTTTTCGGCCGAAATGGTCGTGGCTATGATTTCTTGGGATTGACATCCTTACGAACTCGGGTCACTCGGGGATAATGCATTAGCTCTAACATCTGGATTGTGGACCAAAATTGGATAAATTGCGTTATGGATTACTGCTCCACCTACCTTATTCGTCCTACTTTTTTGATTCTTTAATATGAAAGCTCAAATAAGGAGATTATTACTGAAAAGTTTATTTTCAGAAGCCCGAAAATAAAGTAGTTTTTGAACGGGCAGAAATAAAAAAAATGGCAAAGATACTGGGCCAAGTGCATCTTACCAAAAAGAGGTTATATAGGAGTCTTCGCTTGAGTTTAAACAGAGTTAAGAAGCAAACAATTTGGGCACACCTTTTTATATTGTTTTAGAATGATGAGGTGCATAAGAATTGTATTTAAATGTGACATTGTGGGCATACGATAATCACTCATTCCAAAAGACTTCATTCTATAGTCATACTGAGAAAATTGAAAATTATCCAATCTTCAATATAATGTTTCGCATAAATTTATTATGTGTATACTGTAGTATGCTTTATATTTCCACCAGCTTTTATTGATGTCAGAATCTGAGATCTGGGAGCTTTTTCTTGATCTAAGTAGCCGATCTTTCTTAATTGAAAAAATAAATCAGAAAGATGACCGGGAACATTTCAAGGGGAAGCTCTAATAGTATTTTGTATAACTGTAATTACTTAAAAAACTGAACAGCTGCATGTAAATAGATTTCTGCCTTAAAAAGTTAAAAGGTAGTAAGATTTAAATCAAGTAAGTATATACATAAACGCCGAGAGTTTGAGAAAATCTAAGTTGCGACCTAACAGATGTAGCGATCAATAAAAGATTACATTAATAATGTCTTCAAACATAATATTAACTTGTGATCCAGGGTCTGCTAGACCCTAGCGCTTATTACAACTATGGCAACTATTAAAGGGGCCACTAGTTAGGAGCTAGCGGCAAATTTGCTGTAGAACACCAAACCTTGTATGTTGAATTTCAATAAACCTACCCCGATCCCTTCAATCGTCAGATTCAATTGTTAAAATTAATGATTATGAGCGTGTAATGACAGCATTTGGAATTTTCCATAAGATAAATAATTGACCAACAACAAAAGAAATTTATCGTAACTAGCATTTGGTGCTGTATATGTACAAAGTACATATACAGCATACACTGCAGCCTTTAATATGCCTAAGATGCTTCTGCGGAAACTCACACACCTCTTTAATATTGTTGCGAATAACATCGAAGTTTTGTTGGAAGAACAAGCGATTCTGCTCGACTTTCATTAAAGACATCAGTAACAGAAGCACGACCATGACGAAATTCCGCTAAATCAGTTCTAAGCAATCTTTTCTAATGGTGGTTTATTACTAAAAGTAGAACGAAGCGATTGAAAGCACGGAACTTCTGTTAGGCTTTTACTGAAATCATTAATTATCCAACAAAAACTTTCACGTGGAATTTTTTCAAAATTGTTTTTTTTTAACGTTTATTGTAAATACTTCTTGCTGCCAGTGTTTTAGCAGTAACAAATGTTTCCTTAAAATATATGGTAAGGTTAAATCTTAATAGCGCCGTATTGTGGTGGTTTGTAAAAGCTTAGGGTGCTGTTTTCATATTCTTGATGTTACAATATTGCTTAAATGACCTGTGTTGAAGTGCGTTTTTCGCTAACTTATAATAGTTTAACATAAAAGTATTAAATGTTGCTTTTCTGTTTAATTATTTATTAATGTAATTAAATTGGCTGGTTCTCTGTTCCTCACGTGTTCTGTTATCATTTAAACAATCTATTCAATCATTTATTTATTTTGTTGGGACCTTTTAATATTAGTTATATAAACAATGCTCGATGAAAATTTTTAGGGGAAATATAGTGTTAGTAGAAAACAAATACATGATGATCGGCATAGCAACTGCAACTGCACGGCTTAGAACTCGGGAATCAATTGACTATTGCGGTTTTCCAATTTTTTGCAAAAAAACGCAACTTATTGTCTTTAATGTTTCTTGAATAAGTTTCAAAATACCACAAAACAAAATTATGATATTAAAAGAAACCAAGCTCATTTAATGATTTTCTGAAAACGTAATTTGAGACCTGGTTAACAGTTTTCCATTACAATAGAGAATTCATTAGCAATGAATTAAATTAATACGTTCTATTACACTGCTTACCCTGTACTAGGCAATATGCATATATAATTTTAATGGGGTTGTTGCATTAGGTATGTAGATATATGCAATGTTAATGACAACAGCCGTAATTAGAGACGTGGCTGTGTTTGCTTATGCGCCCGTCTGTTCCTACTAATCCCATAAATTAATTGCTTACATGTATATGAAGAGTTAGGTGTACGTAATGTGTGTACATATATACTACGTTCATGCAATCTTTGAGCATGAACTCGGTACCATATGGGCACATATTTACAAATGCATCTGCAACATGCAAATGGAAATTGATCTGTTTGCTTTACAAACATCTTAAAGACGTTAAGCCTATATAAGGTTGTAGGCTATGCAGATCGTGTTAGTCTATGGTCTTTAACTGTGTTAGTTTAACTGTGATAGAATTAGACTAGTAGATTATTCCGTTTAATAATTACAATTAGCGTCTTCCGCGAAAGAGAGAAACATTCGCAATTTCCAATTGTTGAATTTAAGAGGAAACAACAAGTATGTAAGTGCTTATTTGCTGTAGCTAATTAAGCTGCTGGAAACTAATCGGGTTTCGTGAAAGATACTCTTTCCATTTGTACATTATGCATCACGTCATTTATTCGTTTTGGCTTGTTTAATAGTGCCATTCTGCTATTGTGACGTTAATTTTTCAGTTCAAATTTCAGCTATTGTAAGAATGGGGCTTGGAAGAATATTGCTTTGAAAATAAATCGAAACGGTATTTTATTTTTTCTGCTGTCAGTAAATTCTTTTATAGCTGGAACAAATATACAACGCATAGACGAAGCAACAGTACAGAGCGAAAGTTCAGTTTTACGACTTCAACGAAAGTAACTTAAACGCGAGCATATTTTGACAAATTTGATCGATGACTGTAATAGGCTGAGACTAATACTGAAACCAACAAAATATTGTATCAAGCAGCCACCAAAAAGAGAATAAGTATAGTTCTGTCGCAGATTCTTTAACGCAAGCCTTCTTATCACTATTGCTCTTATTAGTGCTTTCAATTACACCTACTAAACCATCGGGAACCAATGAGAACCAAAATCTAAGTAACTTCCTTCGTAGGTAGATTACTGTTTATTGCCTTATGCGTTTGACTAATCTTTTTCAGTGTGGTGACGTGCGTTAGCTTCTAAAGTTTACTACAGTCTTAGATGCATTTGAGGTGTAGTATTCTATGGCCTTGTAACTATCGCTTTATCGCCGTAAAGGGCGAAATGCAGCTAGTTGTACCATAACTGTAAATGGTGGCTTTAGACCCTTGGATCTATGGATTGCACCCTGTAAGTAAATTTGACTTTAGCGGAAGTCGAGCACTCAGCATCTAACTCCACCTAGTTAAGCGTAAACCTTCTTACCACTGGACTACTCAGCTACTTATTACTATTATTTACTAAAAATACTGTTCATACAAATTACTGCCTCATATATTTGCTCTCTTATTTAACAGATTCCAGATTAAATTGACAATTAATTTAATTTCTGCTTTAATGAATATTTGGCTTCATTTTGCCTTTTTTGGCTAAATTTGACCTAGAATTTTGCTTATTAAAGCAACAATTACCTTTTCCGTTTTCTGCATATTAAACATAAATTTACTGTGTGAAAATTAGTTTACATGTAACTAAAGCTATAACAAATGAAATAACAACATAGGTTTCCACGGCTAGAATCAGTTAAAGACTAAATGAGTTTCGGGTATCATGGTTAAGCGAAAACTCGACATTTCGCCCAGAATCATATAGAGCCTTTTCAGAAGAAGGAAAGGCGCTGGGCAACAATTAGCATGATAACTCAACGTGTAAACCACGTCAGCGGTGAAATTAACCGAGCGAGAAGCAGTTGTTCACGATAACTCAGCATGTGAACCATGCCAAAGATGAAAATCAACGGCAAACAAATGCTTTGCATAAAATATCTGTTTGTTATTTATTTAGTTTAAGCAAAAGTTTTAACATCTTCAATTACTTGCTGTAAATGAACAGTTTATTGGACTCCGATTTTATTAAACGTTTTATTCGCGGATATTAAATATTTAACTAAGACTAGTGAGCATTTTTTTCGGTGTTATATGTTGGTATACACGAAGATCCTGTACTCGGAGGAAGATGTGCGGTTACCATCTGATATTTATCTTAAAGATGCCAAAGACATTAATAGCATGCACATATATTTCTAATCGAAGAAAAAGTAGCAGTGTAACTAATTGCATCAACCACATACGGCGTTAATTACATTTATTAACGTTTTACTTCGTTGAAGCTTAATTATCGCACGAAGTTAAAATGTCGAATATATCGGACATAAAAATGTAATATCTTTAGAATTAAATCTAACATTCCACAATAAAAAGTTGTATATAACGGCTTCGTATAAGCGAAATTAAACATAACTTATTTATAGGATACATTTGGAGGAAGCGAGCATATCGTATTTCGTGCAGTATACCTTTCAGCGTTTCATCCTTCGTATAAATATTTCATCTCACACAGTGCGTCCAAATCGATAAAAATATATCTTCCCGGCTAAATATGATTTCGTATAAGTATACACGAAGAAGACGTGTATTACAAAAAAAGGGCCCCTTTAAGAGGTTGATATATTAAGAGAGAGAAGCCCCGCATTCTTCTATAATCTCGCTTTATTACTTATTGGCGCAACATGAGGCCGGCAATTGCCATTTAAGAAACCAACTTATCTATTACATGCGCATTATGAGAACGTTGCTCGGAAATTTACCAGATAATGGAAACCATTCATCAAAATATTGCACACAAGCTACGCTCTAAATGTAATTAAAGTCCAGGTGGTATACATTAGAAGTTCGTTTTCGTACTAGGCCGGACCTTTTGTTTAAAATTTAAAATAACGCTAATGCGCTTGATACAGTAACACGTCTGCGGGAATTTCAAAATAATACGTTGATAACGTAATAATGTTGAAATTTCGCGATTTCATTAGCATATTCATCGTTAAAAAGGGATTGGTAGCCTTTTTTTGCGTCAGAGGCACATAAACGTTAAATTCGTAAAGGGTATCGAAAGATTGAGGTTCAAGGCCGACGTTGTTTTATCACGCGACCTAAACTAAATGAAACGCGATTAACATTTAATTATCATACACGTTGAAATCACATAAAAAACAAAGAACGTTTCGTTATAGCAACTTTCTGCTTAAAATACGCTTGGATATGTCATTTTTGAAAAACTCATTTTAATTATTTAAATGCGCATTTTTTATTTCTTAACTAGAATAACTTCCCTTTTAGCAATGCGTCATCGTAAGAGAATTAGCATCAAATATTAAAATTCAATTACCTACCTGGGCCTGGTACATGGTTATTTATTCATTTAACAGAGAAATATTTCGGTTAAAAAATGTTTAAAACAAGAGATCTGTAATCAAAAATTATATCCACAAAAATTACATATATTTTTTATTTATTATTCACAGACATTATTCAAAGACATTTCAAGGAAGGAACATTAAATTAGAGCATTTTTAAACAGTTGAAATTCTATACTCTCGGTTTCCAGTTTGCAACCGCGGTCTTGTCTTAGCTTCTGAAGACGTTTAACGCATATCCTTAAGAGACATCTTCAAGACTGTTATTGGTACTATTCATTTCGCAGAGGTTCATATAGATCTTGTTTCGGGTCAAGGGACGGGAAAAATTGTAGATCGGTGAAGCCGTTGCTAGGAGTTTTAATCAAAGGATTTCCATGGATGTCGTAAGGGTAGTCATCTTAACGATTTAAATTGTTAAAATTGTTTGAAGATTTCGATAGACTCACGGATTTTAATATTGAAGGTTGCGAGACAAGATGTGATAAGAGCTGAGTTAAATATGGAGTATATGCTCAACCAGCGCGTTTTATTTAACGCGCGATGATGGAATCTGGTAGACACCAGTGGTTTCCAGATGGTTGCGGTCTTTGATAGACAAGTTTGAAATTGAGCTTCAAGATGATTTTTATATTGTTCGTGAAGAGAATCTTGCTGATGAGATCAGTGACACCTTCAATGCAAGGTAACGCTTGCTTACAGGAATTAGTTATATGAGGAGAGTTGCTGCCGGTTGGTGTAGCGGTTAATGGTCTTGCCTAGAATAATTATTGCGGATCAAAGTTTAGTTGATGTTGTTCGATTCTTGAGAAAGTGAATTACGGATGTGGAAATGGTTTTTTTGAATAAGGGAATTACTAACACCGGGTTTTGAGGCAGGATAATGATGTGAGAGAACATTGAGACATATATCTGTGTGTGTGGGTTATCGATAAACAATAAATAAAAATATCCTAGCGCCCCATCAGAACGCCGGTCTACGAAAACATCAAGAGAAAGAAGGGAAGCGTACGGAATTATGTTGGAAATTCGAAAACGATAGCAAATTGTTTAAAGATTCGTGGATAATAACGGCATTATCAACGTATATGTAGCAACAGTTTGGTTCTTTGGTGTTTGTTGTACAAACGCGTCGATAGAGATGTTGGTAACGACAAGGTCCCACAGCTTCGCTTGAGATTTGCTTCTAGTAATTACTATCAAACTAGAAATAGGTAACAGAAAGACGAGCTTCAACCAAGTCAGCTGGAGTAATCAAAGTTTCCCTGTACGCAATCTCTTTCACGTATTCTTGATTAAAGCTGCCAGGTCAACAGATCTTGTGACCATGTTACTGATCATGCTTTTTCAATTAACCTGTTTCTGCACCAGCTGTTTTGTTGTCTGTTTTGTTATATAGTTATGTCTCTGAGCTTCATCATGCTGATATCTGACAGTAAACATGCCAGTTCATTAATAACAAAGCTTCCGTATCTTGCACCGTTTAATTGGTCATGGTACACCGATTATATCTTGCCAAACATTAAGCGATCATCTCCTTCGACGCGAATGTTGTATATTGTGTAGAGATGTACGTCCGTACAATAAAAATTGTATATGTCTACATATATAATAGAATATGGCTTCGTTTGTCCGAAATATATTATTTAAAAAACCTGGATTTTGGTCTATCTTCTTTAATGCCTTTTGACAAACCTGTGTGCTACTACAGTGATATGCTGGTGGGAACTTTTGCTTAAACGGATACTTTATACTTTAGATGAATGCAATTTGTTCTTTTGTAATACTGATATTAATCTATCACTGATCTTGTCATTTTTTCACGTAGGTCGTACATCAGTGCGAGTGTAGTTGAAAAACTCTTTCTTAATTTTCCTCGGTAATCAGTATTCTTGGACCCTTACGGTGCTTATATTTTATATTTACATCAACAGTAAACCTTGGTTTTATTCGCTCAAATGCTGATACTTGGGAATACCTACTATTAGCTTATTTTCGTTAATACCAACGACTTATAATCAAATAATCTCATTGGTTTCCCTGCTAATAAACGTATTCACTTAAAAATAAACATTTAATAAAAAGCACGAGATAAGCGCCTAGTGTACGGAGAAAAACAATTATTTGTAGATGATTTGTGGTAAGACAGAATTTAACATTCAATTTAATTTTCGTGGATAGTTCCGAGATACTGTAAAACTTTGGTTTGGTTGATTTGGTTCCATTAAACCAGAATTTACACACAATCGACACTATTTCGCATCGCTTAAGTTAACGTTGTCATTAAAACTGATTCTGATCGATTTTTACGTCATTTGCTTAATCGGTATTATATATCAGAGTACGAGTAGTTAACTATCATCGTTTGCTTCTGTTTAAACGATAAAATTTAACGAATCGTTTTATGGGTGTTCGGTTATTGAGTAAAATAAAAACGACTGTATAAATATTTAGTACCGCTTGAATTTTATTTATTTTTTTGAATTTATTAGAACAGTTAGTCAACGCAGATTGAAATTGAATACCTAAATCTTATCTTATTATTTTGTAATGCTATGTCTTTTGAAAATAATTTAAAACTACACTTAATTATACCTCTAAATTAATGGTAGAACTCAAACCACAAACATTTAAAAAATGGGAACACACAAACTCGTGTTATTTGGATAAATGTTGGATTCAAAGTGAGCGTCTTTTCGCTCGTTTATTTGATCGTGATAGTTAGCTCTGATAACTATATCTTTCCAAATATAATTTGATTAGAAATTTACATGGGATATTCTTATTTGCAAAAATAACTATATTCGATTCAAAATAAGCATAATCCATGCCATGCAGGAGCGCTGATTCTATGCAATTCTATATTACTATATGACACTTAATATCGCCAACAACTATATAATATTTAGCTTTAAACGTACATGATAACTTCGTAAAGGAAAGGTTTAAAGTTTATGATACGGGATACAACTGAAATTATTTTTAAGATTGTAGTAGAAAGATATTGCATTAAATTGGAAAATTTAGTATATGAAGTTGAATAGAAAATAAGTTAGTCAATGTTTCACTAAGACCTTCCTTGGTTAAAGTTACAATATTTTCTACAACATTGTCCCTACTTAGATACTAGGAGACAAAAGACATTGGAGATGATCATAAGAAGTTTGGTGTTGAACGGGTGCACGTAAATAGTTACCTGAATATACAATAACATTGCACTAATGATTGTCTTCGATGTAATGTATATTGCAACTTTTACTTCTTTCATTTTCAATGAGACCTCCATGCGGGTTTGTTATGAACAGTTTTTCAACTGTTCAACCTCAACAAATAATAAATTGAGTAATTGTATATTGGAAAATAGTGGAAAAGAAAAATACTAGTCAAGCGCTCAAATTGAAGAACATTTTACTGTTATGTTATAGATGGATCAATCGTTTGTGCGAGGGATTTTTCCAAAGTTCTGGGAATTTAGTTATAATTTTTTTATTTCGTCAATTTTCATCAACATTACCTTGTAATTTTTCTACATAATCTTCGTTTAACTGAATACGTTTATATCAACAATAAACTAATTTTTAAAGCCGTCCTCAAAGAACGTTTTCAGTGTATTGGCAGTTCATTTATTTATGACGTTTTACATCAGTTGAACACTCAAATCGAACAGCCCGTAAAGGATTTTTCCAAACTGGGAACAGATGAACGTCTCTGAATGCGAGATCTGGTGAGTAACGTGAATGCAGAAGCAATTCCCATCGTAAATCGATCAAAAAATCCTTTGTCTTTATTGCGGTATGCCTGCCCCAGTGATCCGGATAATGAATTCGAATAATATTCTGCGTTAATTGTAGTACCTTTCCGCACATAATCCATGAAAATAGTCCGTTCGCAGTCACAGAATACAGTAAGTATTCACCTTTCTAACAGACAGAATTGCATGCGTCCAAGGTGGAGGTTCTTTTTTCGGTTTACGCTATTCTTTGGATCAACTTTTAGTCTCTTGATTGAAATAAGGAGTCCACGTTTCGTCAGTGATTGTTATCCGTTGCCAAAATTCATCACCGTAACAAGCTAACAGCTCTTGAAGTGTCAGACCTACTGAGTTTCTGTTCGGATTTCAACTGTTTTAGCACCCAGCGGGTTGAAACCTTACCCAAGCTTACCCAAACAATCATGTAAGATGTCATGAACTTGTTGTGTGCCTATTCCTAGGCCTACACTAATTTGACGAATAGTCATTTGCCTGTCGTGTCTCAGTAGATTCTCCACGGCAGTACTGTATCTTTCATTTATCGACGTACTCGGGCGACTACTGCGTGAATCGTTTTCTAATGATGTACTACCACGTTTAAGTCATCAATCCATCGATATATTTTTAGATTATGTAGTCTCACCAAATGTTCCTCGCTGACGTTGACTAGTTTTGGAAGTTTTCACACTCTATTTCCACAAAAAGTGAAACCATTGCTCTGTGCATCTTTCATCGTTACAAAAACAGCGCTACAAGAACACGTTTATGTCTATCAGTTGAACACCCGGTTCAGGCTGAACCATTTTGCACCGGGTAGCTGCATATGCCAAAATTTGTCTATCACCAATAGCATTGCCTATAAGTTCTGCATAATTTAATTAGAGCACAATTTTTAGAACTCTGGAAACATTCCTCGTACAACAAAGCTCTATTATATTCCACATTTTTGAAGCCGAGACATTATTGCTTCTCGAACATTTTGTAACATTACTAGAGAGATCAAATAAATCCCATCACGTATCCGTTCTTTCTCTCGTTACACATAAAATATTATGATGTTTTGCAAGGTGACTTAAGTGGGTACTCGATGGATCCTCTCTTCGATCCTTGTGTTAGGAACAGTATTGATAACATCGAGTGGAGGTGCGTTTTATCAATCTTATTGGAACCACATTAGGTTATTTGGTAGGCTAGCATCCTCTCGATCGAAAAGGACGACGGCCAAAACAAGAATAAATTCAAACTGAAGAAATTATGTAGCGTTCTCGGTCAACGTTGTATGCATCCAATGCGGAATAGACAATCTCAGCAACGAACGAAAAATTTTGCTTTTTCAGAAAAAACGGCATATTTAACGGAAATTTGCATTATTGTCTTGTATTCTTTATTTCCGCGCATAGTTGGATTGCTCCGTCAAAGTCGTTTCTAACAACTCCTCCACCAAATGTATTTTGTAAGGGCACTACTTTGTTACTCCAAGTCTATTTGAGACAGCTCCTAATCCAATATCGTAGTCTCTTGATATTTGTCTTGTAGTGACGCGAGGATTGTCTACTAAGATGATTAATTTAGTATTTATGGCCTTTAAGTAGATGCCCGACATGACCAAACTATCTGGTATTTATACTAGATTAATTCATTGGTGGCCAAAAAACACAAGAACTTCTGCTTTTTCTATTTCAGTTGAACGCATTTTGAATCTAATTGGACGTGCAAACTATTTAATAAATACTTGTTAATACAAGCGAAGGGCATGTACGAACAACATAACCACGGTTATTACTACTGAAACAAATTTAATCAACTTCTGGTTTACCATAAGGTGCCTATCTGATCGCCCCATTATATTAAGTGCCTTTATAAACGATTTAATCTTAGAACTGCGATCCTCAGCTTTGGCATATGCAGATGCCTTAAGGTATTTCGGACTGTGTACGTGATGGAATCAAATTGCTTTTATTTGCAAGACCTTTCGGATATAGTTGTGCGCTGTTGTAGCTGTAATAAACTAAACCTTAACGCGAACAGGTGCAGCGTCATGTCTTTCACCACAAGTCATTACGTGCTTTTTAATAAAAGCGTCGGTACTGCTATTTGCGCGCACAAAAACTTAGTAAATGACCTTTTACAACATATTCAAGAGCTATGAAATCGTTGGATTTTCACAAACTGTTATTCGCTTAAATTTCTATACAGAGTGTTCAGTTTGGAGGCCGTTCTAGGGCGTAACTTTTCCTTTTCAGAAGAAACAAGGACGATCAAATTACAATACAACTAAATCTTTTGCCGCCGATTTAGAATCTCGTATCAGATGAACAATTGACTGTACCAGTTTATCGCAAATCACTGCAAATTTGGTTTTTTACACGGAACCCGTATATGTTTACGAGTCCTTCTGAATTTGAACATACCACTTGATTTATTTTATTTCAATAGGGAGATGAAAGTACTAAAATTATAGTTGCCTAGCACAAATTCTCGGCAAAAGTTGCTTATTAAACTGCAGAATGATTCGTAGATTCCGAAATGTAAAAAATACACGATGTCTAACCGTTTTAATCGTAAATGAGATTCTAAATTTCGGGCAAAAATTTTGTTCGAGTATCTTTAGAAACAAGAAGGTTATCCATAGAACGGGATTCAAATTGGATACGTTTGTTGTGGTTATGTTGCGGTGGTTTAAAAGCAATGGCAATTATCCAGTGCGCAATGTTGTCTATGAATATCTTGGGGAACATCATTTATTTGATGCATTAAGTGTGAGGGGTGAACTTACCAGTCTATTTTAATTTTGAACTGTCTAAACCGCAAACAGGGATTCTGAACAATGAGGCTGCTTGAATGGAAACTCTGCTTTGCAGATTAAAAATAGAACAATTACTAACATTTAAATCAAGACATTTACCATTTCATTTTAAGTCACAAATTTATTTTTAAAAATCGCAATATTTTTTCTGTGTGTATCATCTTTAAAAAATCTTAGATCCTTAGTTGCTAGAAATTTTGAAATATTTACTTTTCGTTTCTTGTTTACATATGGGTAATTAAATTAATCAGTAGACTTTCCACGTTTGTAGTTGTTGTAAAAAAGATTGAATTTAATTTTGCTTTGTGTTTTCGTCCGTGTAGGATATGTGCTTTGTTTAAAATTTAATTTTTACAAATACGCAGCGATTATTCTGTATGTTTTCATCCCAACTTACGCAAAAATAGAACCTTGGGTAAATAAATTTCACCTGAAATCATTTATTTTCTTCTCTTAGTGCAATAGTATAACATAGATAATTAGGAAAATATTTCGGAAGAGCTGCATAATGCATTTACTATGATATCAAAAATTATCATACTTGATTATAATAATAGTAAATTAGAAACCAATGGCTTGTATAAGTTTTTTCAAGCTTGTCATAACCTCAGGAGCTTTTCAGTGTATAAGTTGCGCATGAAAAGCGTTCCATGGCATTGTACCTGTCACCCCCTTGATAAAAAGTAAAAAATATCTTAGGTCACTCTGTTTATCGAAAACCCACACACCGTGGCAGGTATCACAATGCCACTTCACATCATCATACAACACACAATTCTCAGTGATCAACTCCTTGGTTGACCGAGCGGTAACAGCGGTCTCTGCACCCTACAATCTCCCCGAACCGAACAGAATCACGTGCGAAAGACTCTCCGCAACGCGTTTTTATAACAAAGTTATCAATAGAGTCATCAACAAATATCTTCATCCGACCGGTAAACCAACGACCGAAATCACTACTATTAATCTTGTTACCGCTTATCTTCCCTATATCTACAAGGTAACGGACAGAATAAGTAAAATTTTGAAATCCAAACGATCCTCAAACCCCCATCAAAGGTTTCAGACACTTTTCTATTTCCTAAGGACAAAGCACTTCCTTTAGCGAGTGAAGGTGTTTATAAAATCCCTTGTTCGTGTGGTTTGGTGTATATCGGCGAAACAGGACGCTCTTTCAAAACTTGTCTTACACAGCACGAACGTTGCGTTAGAACACGCCTTCTAACGAATTCGGCTTTGAACATCATCTAGACTCTAGCCACCAAATGTTTTTCAGTGCAACTTCATTACTTTGTAATTTTTCTTACTATTACAATAGGAAAATTATGGAGTTCATAGAGATCTTAAACATTCGAAGAATGTCAATAGGGGCACAGGTTATCACCATCCTCGTCCAACCTTGACCGGCACACCCAACCAACTAGCGACAAGTTCCACCCACCGCCCGCATAAAAGCGTTGGTTTTCGCATCTGACCTGATTCAAATGTTGAGTTACCATTATCCACTGTTTCCCGCTCAGTTAGTTTGGCCTCTGGCGTGGTTCACACATTACGGTGCTAACTGTTGCCTCACCTGAACTCTCCTGAAAAAGCTCCGTACGATTGTGGGCGAAACGTTGTGTTTGGCACGGTTCAAACCCGGAACACGTTTAGTTTCAAATCAAAACATATTTCTAAAAATGTGATAACACACAATTCATTTCGGCCTTTTCATGCCCTTGTTTGTGGTCTCAACTCAAGCTGTGTCGTTGACTTTACTGTGGTGCGTGCAGATCGTTCGTACATTATTACACAAATACCATTGACGCACCAGTGAAGGTACGGATGGCCTAGTGGCTGTTGCTTGGCTTGTGTTTTTGTCAGTGAGTAACAAAGAGTTTCACACACGACATATGTATGAAGAAATAGTAACACAAAGAAACAATATATTTTTGACTTAATTTACTTTATTCATTTTTGACTTGATGATGTGCTGAAACTGGGTGCCCAATTTGGAGCAAAAGAATTTGCGTGAGAAAATTTTTGACCTTTTCTTTTCCATGTTAACCATTATCTCACACAGAGTTCGTATGAATTATTAAAAACATATTGGGGTACGAAAAGTTCAATTCCCTTTAATTTTGGAATTCCTTTAAGATTGTGGAAAATCTGGGTAAAATTGCATAAATAAGTCTTTCGGGTTTCTAACCGCCCAGTTTTTTTTTGTAAATTTTATCAGGTATATGATTTTAAGTGTATGCGTCCTCTCAAAGTGTTTTGGTCACGAAAATGGCTTTCCAGTGTAAAATATAATTAAGTACATTTATTTGGATGAAAGGAAGCAAACAAGGGATGTTTCTCGTAATTTCCTCTAACATTTCATATTCATCGTTTGTTGAATATTTCTTGCCAGAAAGTTTCGCCCACAAAATTATCGACTAAAATCGAAGTATAATTGGATAAAAGCGTAAAAACTAAGTGAATGATAATAAACTATCAAATAGAAAAAAATAGAATAGAATTTAGTTGGGCTATCCAGATGGTATATCTTTAAAGCAATTTTCTTTTAAAAGCGTCTAGTAGATTATATACATTAGCTGAAGGTTTCAAAAAAGCTTGTAGTGATAATTATGACATTTGAAAACACTTTGATCTATTGGATAGGCGAGTGATGTTAAAGCTAGCTAGAAAGTTTATATTCTTTCGGATGTGGGTTAGGATTAAATACTGCTCGTTTCCACAATTTAATTTTTTTTTCCAATATTTTACCTTCTGAGATATACGAACTCTATTAAAGAATCATGTTTCAAGAATTGCTGTGCTTATTTACACATTTTATTGTAACATTGATTTAGTCATTGGGATTACATCCTAACGTTATGGAACAATGTTTTGCTTCAATTGCGTCTGTAGTCATGACCAGTCACTTCTCCGGGTGCGATTTCTGCTTACAATGATTCTGCTTTATCCATTTGTTTTAATGTTTGTAGGATTGTACGATTCTTGTGTTCCGAGGTCGACATTGTGCACGATTGCTTCTTGTAACTGGGAAAGTATTACCAAGCCACTTGGGCAGTGGGATTATTAAAACAAAATAATTATCGAATATAAGTCATGTCTGCAAAATATTTATAACCTAGGTCCTAATTAACTAACCGGTTCATGTTATCGTATCACTTACATCCTGTGAAATTTCAGGTTATTGCTATAATAGGCAAATTAATTTTGATGTATGTATTAGCCAGGTGTATATTTAGAAGAATTCCGTATTCCTCCTTATTGAATGAGTTTATCAGTAAGATGTTAAATGAAAATTATAAAATTTTATTAGTATTGATAAATCTTTAAAGATTTCAAGGAAACCTTTGGATTAAGCGGATGCACCGCTATAACAAATGAAAAATATTTGAAACAGTCTAGTGTTACAAGAATTATTTTATTTTTTGTTTATTTTAATTTTATTTAACTTAAAATTATGGGTTTCGAATTTAATTGCTAAAATCTGTCAGAAACACAAAAGCTTTACAATAAATATTTACTATAACTAAAAGCACGTAGTGATGACTTTTATTCAGTTACACGAACTTTATGCATTAGTATTATTATTCGTCATTATGCCCATAGTATTATAAATGGTTAAAAGTGGAAAAACAAATCAAATGTACCTATTGTTTGCGAAATAATTCAATCGCAAAATTGTACTCGTCTACAATTCAGTAGTAGTCATCGATCGATGAAAACGCATTGTTTCGATGAACATTTTTACTTGTAATATTATTGTTTCTGTCATTGTTTCGAAATCGGTATGAATATATTTTGCAATGCTACGTCCATAAATTGGCGCAATTATATCGTTATTAAGCTGTGCGGAATAAACAAAGAAATCAACGGATTCAAATAAAACAGAACATTAATTTAAGAGAAGTTGCTATTTCTAACTAAGCAAAACAAGAGACACCAAATAAAAACTTAATAAAATTGTACACATTTTCGCGGCGCTGGGATGCGAAACGGTGGCGAACTGTTCAGATAAGGACGACTAAACGCCACATAATTTTTAACTGAAAACGGAACAACGGTGAAATTTTGTACTAACAATAAGTAAAAAAGGAAAATAAAAAGCAAGATACATACTTTTTCCTTTACCTTTTGTAGGCTTGGATCCGTTACACTTTTTCGTAATCTGCCTAGTTTGTTCGCAAGAGGAGTCGCTGTTCGGTTTGAGCTTATCTTTGCGGGTCATTTGATTCTGGACGCATTCCGACCATGTCCCTCTCTCATATCGACATGCTGCAAGAAAATGTAAGTATAAGAATATGTAGCATATAACTGCAGGTTGTTTACATTAGTGCGCTTATCATTAGAATCTCATAAATGAGAAAAAGTGGAGGATCCGTTGAACAAGATATGTGCCTGGCTTTAGACACGTTTATGTACACTAAGAAGTATTGTTCAGCTAAACTAATAATAAAAGTTTATTTGACATCAGTATACGTTAACTTGTAGTTATTAAAGCAATAATACACACAAAAATTTGCTGTAAATACCCCTTGCGCAAAGTGAAATAATTTGAATGTATGTAGTTATTAAGCGTTATATAATTACGAATGAAGGAATACCAGGCGTAAGTAAATAGTTAATTTGTGGTTAGCACCAAGTTTTGTAGGCGAATCCACAATGCTTACCGTAGATGATTTTATTTTTTTATAACAAACTACTTGAAGCTAATCGATTTTTCTGATATGTTACAAAATTTTGTAATATTTTCCCATATATAAAATTATGCAACATATGGGAACGTTTTCTAGTTTATTCGTGCTTGCTGCCTCTTATTCCTCTTACCGTTTTTTTTTTTTTTTTTTTAACGTTATTGCAGTGTTATAGGTCAGTTCATATTGCAATATTAATTCTTGTTGAAATATTAGATTTTCTTAATCACATATCAAAATGATACAAGCTACAGCTACAACCAGATTCAAAGCAGAGCATCCTCAGAACAGACACAACCTATATGTTCTGATTGGCTAATTCTGTCAATAGTTGTAAGCTGCTGAGATTAAAATTTCAACTAATAAAATAACACTTTAAGCTGTCGGCGACATGTATCGATGAGAATAAAAAATGTTCTGCATCATTTTAGCATTTAAATGTAACAATTAGAGTACTTAATGACAATGCAAGCCTTATTATTTCCCATACTTTCCCAGCCTCATATTTTCATTGAAACAGAATGAAACGGAGAGATAAATTGTGAATTGGAAAAGAAAATTGCGTGTGTCTTCTGGTGTTAGCCATGTTTTAAGTGGGTTGGTTATTCAGCGTATAACGAGTACTTTCGCAAATTTGGAAACACGGGTAGTTTCGGCGAAGAGCTCCAAGATTAAATTGATAACTTCCATCTCTACTTTAATGAGCATTAAGACTTAACAGACAAAATCAATGTTTGCTTTTTTCACAAGTTAAAAATATTATTTTTTATAATGATGATTACAGAACAAAAACGAAAAAGAAAAAGAAACCTTGCAAGAGTGTTTGCTTTTTCTTGGGGCTAACGAAACGTGTTACACAAACGGCTTACATACTAGGGAACTGTAAACTGAGCTCTATCTAGAAGTCGAGATGCATCGGTATTAGAATGGAGTAAGTCTTGGACTTGGACACATTCATGTCTAATTTGTTTGAGAACACTAAGAGGAGGAAACAATGAATTGTTGTTGCAGAAACGTGGTGTTCATTTGTTTAAATCTAGTAATATAGTTCCAGGCCATCTGCAATACAATAGGAAGAGCAATGCTTCCCGGAGGGGCTCTTGAGATAGGTACGTAGAAATCTGTAGAATCTCTAGAAATAGCCATCACAACAAATATATTGTTTTTTATTTAGCAGGTGCGTTTGGAAGAGAGATATTGAACGTGAAGCAAATCAAACGGCTTCAAGTTTATTCAGCAATAGCCCATGATCTATATGGGCAAAAGCTTTATAGAAGTTCTTATATACAACATCGACCGGATCGTTAGCATCCAAACATATTGAGGGATATTGGTCCAGGACGGACAAGTTGGTAACGGTTGATCGGTTCTTTACGAAACCAAGCTGATATTCTGAAAGGGTTGATCGAATTTGTGGGTATATGCGGTGGTAAGGGCATATCTCAAATGCTTTGGTGAAGTTACTAATAATCACTATCGTGCGATAATTTTCAGTAGGACTAATGTTTCATTTTTTATTAATAGAAATGGTTTTGGTTGTCTTCTAACAATTTGGAAAAACATATATTGTTAAAGAAACGTTAAATAGATAGCATAATGGTTTACTAAAAACATTTGCACAATCTCTAACTATGAAGTTGGGTAAGTTGTTAAGTCCCGTTGTGTATTTATTTTTTAATTGTTTCAGTACACGACAGACATCCAATTCTTAAATTGATAGCATATTGTATGTATCTGTACATTGTGCATTATTGTACTGTATCTGTATTGTACTGTATCTGTATTGTACTGTATCGTTTGGAGAAGGTACCAAACACCTTACGTACTTAGATGTAATTTTATGTTGTTAATGTTTAGGTTTTTAATGGAAAAATTTTTCTGTAAATTGAGGAAGGAATTATTTTTAGCGCACGCATTAGGTCAATAGGCTGTATACTTTCAATGTTCAATTTATAAACCAAGTATAATTTAAAGATGGTATTGTTTAATAATATTGCGCCATCTGCTCCACGCTATTTATGAAGTGAAAAGTGTTCAGCGTCGACATCTGCTGTTAAAGCGTATAAACGTGCCTAATTTATCTTATATTATAAATTTTGCGAATTATGTCCACGACCTGTGTACCAGCATAAATAAAATGTGTAAGCATGGTGCCTAATAATAAAAATTTCGAATCGTTGAGGTAAAACGATCTTAACAAGCGTCAATTGAGAACTACTTACTGTCAATACCCATAATTTATTCTGAAATTAAAAAGACGGCGACGTAGCCACAACAAATTAAAAAACTATCTAGTAGCAGTAGGTAAAAAAACGTTTAGTTATAAGTTATAACTGGGAGTCAATGTGAAAGATAGCGTAATCATTGATTTTAACAGAACAGGAATAGCAAACAAGGATCAAGTACAAATGACTATTAACTTCGGTAAATTTTCTCTAAACATTTACATAAGCTTTACAAAATTTGGTGTAACTATTTTTGTACCATCGAGATAAATTGTTTAGAAAAGTGCCAAGTAGCTACTGATTTCATTTTCTATAGAAAAGAAACAATGTTAAACTTCTACCATTGTAGCAAATGGCACGGAAAAAAGTTATAGAATCTGTGATCCGAAGAATTTGTAGCATACAAATGTATGCTACAGATACAAAACTTGCAACGTTTGCTACAATAAACTTGCATATCTAACAACAATTATACCAGTGTATGTATTGCACTTATTCAATCAATCTTTTTCGAAAAGATGCGATATCTTTGTAAGAGTAAATTTTTGGGATAGGGTACGATGCATAAAATGATTTTAAACTTTAACACAGTATCCAGATGTAACGTCAAAGTGGTACGGTTCTCTTTAAAATAGAGAAGTTAACGATTACACTCAGTATAAGAGAGATATACTGGTAGTTGAAAATATTTCGGCCAAGTTAACAATTAAGGATGAACATTGTAAAATTTCTATTTCATTCACATCGCTATATACTTTTAACCGGCGCTTATCATTACATACCCTATATTAGCACACAAATACACTAACCAATATATAATAATAAAACGAATATGACAGTGGATATTGTAAAACATTTAGGCAAATAATTAAAATATTCCTAAATCGTGTAGCACTCTCCATCAACAAGAAGTTTCTTCGTTTTTGACATGAATGTGTTGTACTGCAACGTTTTCATTTCTTCCGGGAGCTTATTATACAACAAAGGTCCATAGTAATCGGTGAGGTGTTGAGATTTCGACGGAAACGGAATTCTTAAGAGGCTTCTACTTCGAGTGGCGTATTTGTGATTGTCGCCGTTCAAAGTAAACAATGTTTTGTGAGCGTCTACATGTAACCTTAGCGAACATATACAGTAATGGCATGGAGAGTATTTTTATTTCTGTGTACTGGTATATGGTTTAATGTTATAATTATTTCCTGTTGCGGTAGTTAATATTTTTGTAAGGTTACTTTGTTTCATGATTATTACCAACTTAATTAGATAATTCCTATGTAACTTGTTTTAAATATTTAACAGATTTGATAAAGTTTATTCAGATTAACATATTTAGCAAATACAAATTTTCTATCGTAGTGTTTTTCAGTTTCGTTAGGAGATACAAATTGTGAATTCACCAGAAAATTAAAATATAGTGAAACGTACATAGCGTTCAACACATCATCAAACATACATAAAAGAGAAAGCTTAAAATTTCAAGCAAAATAAATCAAAATCCAGAATGCATTTCTTTTTGTTCAGAAACATGTGCTTTACAGCTTACATTGAAATTCCACAAATGCATGCAATTTCAGACAATATCCGCTAACACTAAACTATGTAGGGTACCTAAACTATCCACGCAGATTGATAGCAGTCCATATGTACTAATATATGTACGTAACTACGGCACACTATCGACCGAAATGTTTCAGGATAAATAGCTTTAATGAACGTTAGATATTAAGGGAAAAAAACAAACATGTCTCGGCTAGAACGTGATGTATCACCATGGACACGACGTGAACGTTTAATCTTCTTAGTGAATCGTATTGTTTTCGTGACAATGGAAAATTACTTCAGAGAAACAAGCTCGCACATACACACAACTAATACGCACACGGACGCGTGCGGGATATAGGAGGATGGATGTTTTGTTCAACCCGTTTTAACTTCGTGGCAGAAAGGAACTCCGCGTGAACAGAAAACTTTCACCGGGCGATTTAATACGGGCTTTTGAAAAAAAAAAGGTGGAAAATCTTATTTGTAGTTATAAGATGTAGACTTTTCCGATTATAGCAATATCGATTTGTATGGGGTTTTAACAGATATAACCTGCTTTATCAGAAAATCGTAGTCGTGTTTGTGACCAATACAACCGAATGAAATTATTCTTTTGAGTTTGATGGAATGAAAGGAGCAACTTAAATACAGGGTGAGTCGGGGCAATGGAACTAAACTCTAGGAGTGCATTGCGCATGTCAAAATAGTCGAATTAGTGTATCTTGAATGTTGATCTTTATCTTGTAAGCTCCATGAACCAATCCTATAAACAATAGTCTAGTAGTGTGGTGTCTGGAGGTCTTGGAGGCCAAGCAATGAGATCCCAAGGCCAATCGTGGAAACTTATCGTCCAGATGTTACCAGCCCTGGCGAGCAAAATGTGGGGCAGCTCTATTATACTGATGATACATTTGCGTGTTTAGAAAAACAATATCTAGAAGCCTTTGCAATTTATTTTGTAAACAATCTAAGTAGTGCTTTCCTATAAGAAAATTCTTCAAAATGAAAGGTAGAATTAAACAATCATGGACCACACCAGACCACATGTTTACTAAATGCTTGTGCTGAAAATGGTCTAGATAACTGTTAGCAAAATTAAATAGCACTTGAGAAAATTAGCATTCTAGCATATTAAGTAAGTGAGTACAATATGTTGCATTTATAGCATTCAATATATTAAATGACCTACAGATTAATTTCTAATGTACTTCTGCTACTGTTTATTAGATTTATTACCTATTGCTTAACTCTTATCAAAGGGTTTCCAAATTTTGAATAGACTAACCAGAATAGATATATGAAACCACTATTATTGCATCGGTTTATTTAAAAAAGACGAAGTCAGAAGCGTAATAATACGCAGAGTGTCTAGATCGTTAATTTTCGATCATCCTGTGCCTACACACATATTTTTGGAAGATGCTTCTCTTATGTTTTTAGAAAATTTTAAGTCTCTGCTATTTATACAATAGGCGTAACGTTACAGTTCCAGGAGGTTGGGGGCCTATTCAAAATCAATTGGTTAGAGATTGGATTAGAGATTGGTTGATGCTATTTTATCATTTGATTCAGTGTTTTAAGTTGTAGCTAAAGTATTGTGCAGTATTCGAGTGAAAGTTGCGTGTAAGATATTAAACCATTAATTTAGATGTGTAGAATGTTTTAGATACTATTAAATTTTCTCGAAGTTAATTGATCTTGATAGACAGTAACCTGCGAATTACAAAAAATTGCAAATGATATTTTCGCAACGCTAATTTGCTAACAACCATTAAAGTTGACTTGTAAAGTTAAAGATTTTAATCGAAATAACTGCCTAACAATTTACTGAATATAGATGCTACGTCGATTATTCTAGTTGAAATAAATGTCACGACATTACATGAAAAAGAAAAGGATTCATCTATGTACTACTTTTTAAAATGTTGCGTGAGAAATTAAATAACATTTTATGGAATACTAAGGCCAGAAGTGTTAAAAGGATTGGCGATAAAGTCAGTTAATTATAAGAACCTTTTTTATTTATATTTATATATAAATAAAATATACTTATACTTATACAGTGACATTTTTTGCACGAGCCAATTGTTACAACATAACATCTCTCACTATTGCAATAACTTGGCATAAACATTGAGTAGGAATAACCTGGCACTAGTTTTAGTTTCGCTTTTAAGTGGCGTAATAACGCAAAATGACTATTAAATACTATTAAAATAATGCAGTAGAATAAAATTTCGATTTTATTTATTTCACTAAGATAATTTAAATAAATTAATTAATAGCCTTTAGGATGTGATAAATAAAGTAATAAAAACACGAAAAGATGTGTATATTTGTTGTATATCTATTCCAAATAACTCAAACTTCATTTTTAACGAAAATATTGATTTGATACAAAGAAATGGAAGGAAAAGTCAAAATTTACTAACGAGGTTATACATTGATCGAAAGGTAAGCACGTTATTTTCTTGAAAAAATGTTACGTAAGGTAGGAAGATTATTATTAGCTTTAATTATAATAATATATTGCTTTTTTATATAAGCAACAGAAAAATTGTAGAAAAATATGGAATTTACTATTAGAAAGAATTGATGAGCCGACATTTTCAAATTTTCAAACAATTGATATCAATAAAATGCTTAAACAATACTACACATTATTATCACTTTTAATATAAGTCTTCATACTGGATTCACGTCTCGATAGCTAAACTACCATCTTCAGCGGTTATACTGAACTGAGGAACTATGCGAAAACTGGCGACGGTAATATATGTTACGGTCCTAAACCGGGATTAATCAAAAATAAATTTTTATGCCTTCATAATGCCGTCAAATTGTACATTGCCTTACCTATTCTAATTAATTTCATAGCAATTACCTTTGTAATAATAAACATATGTAGAGCGATACTATGTTTGCTAAATCTTTTAAATTTAATAGATAAATCCTCTTTATAACTTTTGATTTGCTCAATATACCGTGATAGAACGTTCTGTAATGCAGACCGTTACGAAAGTGCGCTACGACGGGGAGTCGCTGCTAGAGCCAATACTCATGAACGATGTTTTGCATACGTTAAATTAAGATGTTCACCATATTAACTATTCCTTTAATTTTGACCAGGGAGTTCGCTAACATGATATCATAAATTTAAACCTGAATTCATTAATCTGGTATTTAAAGTCATCGGAGGTGCGTAGTCAATTTATTTTCAACACTTCAACACTTCAACACTTTTAACTTCTTGTTTGTTGAAAATACATTTCAACAAACATGAGGTGATCAATACGGATTCATCGTCGTCTTCCAGATTGTTGGTTGTTATCGATGGTAATGGTCGATAGACGTTGCACACTATGTATGCCATCCGCATTTTGTTTGCTTAATAGCTTTAACTAGGTTTATAAGCTACCGTCGCTCCTTTAAAATGTATTTTCTATAGAAAATATACAGCTTACAAACAAATTTGCATCTTGTATTAAAAGTTACAAACTTGTACGGGTTGTGGGAATACCAGGACTATATGTATAACAATGTTTGTTAAGCGTAGATTAATAGAAAATAAAGCTTGAAGTAAGTAAATTGGTGAAAAGGGATTATACCAGGGAGATTCTTTATACAATGATAGGTCATATTCAACTTAGATAGTGGTAAAGACAGCCGTGTAAGTTGTTGGATAAATTATTTTTTTTTAAATAAAGTGTAAATTATAATTAATAATAACGTTTCACAAGAAACTCAAAATGGCCGCTAGATACACTCGTGGTTATTCGTTGCGTGGGGAGTATTTCGTGTCGCTTACCGGTTTCTTTGAGCGTCAACAAAACACGAGTTTGTCTATTGAAAATTTAATCACTTGCCCTATCTTACCCAAAAAGCGGCACCTGTTTCCAAACACGCGCACTTCTCATACCAACTTGGCATAAACCAATCTTTAAAATGCGGCGAAATTAGTTCTACTAATGTCGAAATGGCAACGTACATATCAATATTATATATATGCACATAAAGTGATTTTTCACCCTGTTGTCCAAACTATCATGTTGTTTTAGGCCAAAAAAGAGGCGCCTATTTGCCAACATTCTTGGCAATATAACATCTTTCAGTGGTTTTTATTCCGTCACCAACAAAGCTCAACCGGAATGTATTTCTAAATTGAATCTACATTACTTGATTAAGAAATCTGGTGTTTGGTCATTCATCCACATTGGCTTGAACGGATCATATGATAAATTTTCTTATTTTACCTGACATATTATTTATGTGAATGTTTGAAATGCAATGTATCCACCAATCATTTACCTTGAACAAGGAATAGTCAATTTCTTCTATCCATTTCTGGATGTTTGACATTTCTGAGAACATATTTTGTAATGCATCTAGATCTACCTTGTTTTGTTCAACACCTTTAAAGTTGCGCAATTGATTTTACCTTACAGTTACGGTACTTTTCCCCCAATTAAAGAGAAATTGATGAAGCTTAACACATACTTACGAAATTACAGTCATGTAGGTAAATAACAATTTTGATTTTTGAAACAACAAAGGGTAGCGACTAGGCAAATGCTACTGACACTAGTTGGAAGCAGATAATAAATACCCGAAAATGTTATTTTCGATAGTTCTCTTACACTCGGAGATATTCGCGCACCCCAAAATTTGGCGATTGTACATCTAATCCAACATGTTTTAAAATTTTCAAGTTACCTGTATTTCTTTGTTGATGAAATTTAATTAAGCGAAGGCCTTTCCTTTTATACATTATAATGGAAGTATTCATATTACCTGTAACGTTATGCAAACAATAAAAAAAAATGAAATACTTTCTTGGAACCGGATTTACAACATATTTATAAATTATTCTGTGGCGAACTTCCCCTCTAAGCAATGAGAGGAAAGTGGAGCCAAGAAAACACGAAGGAAGTATATGTATATGTATGTTGTTTTTAGTGTGCTTACGATCTGATGAGCATGCGCCAATTTGTGAAAGGTTTCCGTAATTCTCTGAAATAATTTCACTTTTGTTTCTTAATGCTGCCATACAAGAAGTTCAAAATGTCAACACTAAGTGCCCTCCCTTCTACGTTCATGGCAATGTATTCTTGTACTCTAATCTCTCTTCATTTTTTTAAGTGCTTCCCCGTGATCTAATTAATTTTATTATGTTTTCACTTTTGTTTATTCTATCAGTTGCAGTTTCGAGTATATAATAAGTAAATAGTTGTAAGTATGATTACGTGCTTCTAATATTCTTATGAGAATTTTCTTTTGTAATTCTTGTTGTAATCCATCGCGTTTAATGGTACAATAAATTCTATTATTATTCTAAAAACTAGTTCTCGTATCTATGGGAAATATTTCTCATTAAAGTCTTATACTCTACTAATAGATATTATTTCTATTTTATAATACAACTTACTTTATAATACACATCGTCATTATACGTCATTTGACTCTTTGAACTCGCTTTACGAATGTTCTATAATTACCATGATGAATTAATTTTAGCTTTGAGTATTCGTTTGTTAAAATGTAATCGTTGTATATACGTGATTTTTACTATTCACGTTAAGTCTGTTAATATCCAATTATATTTGACTCAAGTTAACTAGGAATAGCAGTAAGCAAAACCATTGAAATTGATATAATTTATTTAGGATATAAAGGATATAACTGACAAATTTTATGAAAAACATAAATTGACTTTTTTGTGCTGATATTGGAGTTGTGTCATTCGTAGATTCCTTCAAAACATGTATGTAATTATATGAATACTAACAAAGACTTATTAACTTCTATCACAGGATAAACAGATAACTTTAGTCATCTACTACCTTGCAAACACTATTATGTTGTGTATTGTCCACTAAGATATCATTAAGATAATAATATACACATCCAATTGTTCAGTCAGTTAGTAATAGCTTAGTTTAAAGTTGTATTGCTGCTCATTTTCGTTGAGGCTTGTCTCTGTATTGAATTGTATATCAAACTCTGAAATAAAGCTTTGTCTTAAGCTCTTGAGTGTTTTTTAAAAAACCTAATTCAAGAAAAGAGACCAAAATTTTGTACGTATGTACATAGAAACATGTTAATAATTACACCTTTGAGAACATTTTGATACTTGTATGTTATTTTATTGATGGTAATCCTAAACATGAATAAAGATATTTTACACCCATGTAAACAAAATTGATTTTTGTTCTTAATTGATTATTTGTGCGCTAATACTTACGTGAAGTAATGTCCCCATACTTGCGTAATATACTACATATGTATGTCATGATTTGTAAAATAGCCCTTCAGTAACCAAATTGATACATATGTATCGTATATATATCGCAATATACTTAAAGTACAAGTTGAATAACTAGATGGGCTACATCTCGCTTTATACTCTTTATATTCTTTTCCAAATTTGGGGAATTACCTCCTGAATATGATTTTCACCGATATTTCTTAAACATTTTGGCACAATCTTATTTTCTATATTTATAAAATAAATGATAATATATTGAATTACTAACAAAAAATGTCATTACAATAAACGCAACGGTAGGGAAAGAAACATTTTTTATTCGTGTGCAGAGCAGTGAATTTGTATTTTTTTGCAAATAACGGAATAAGATATACCTAAGTTATGTAGCAACATTTATAGCATGCATGGTCCATTGTATGGACCCTTGCCTTCAAAGACGGTAAAATCCCCAATCGTTCAGTCAATCACGAATATCTGCCGTAATACAAACGAAACTTATCTTAGCAAAAATTGAGAAAGCACCTTTTATTACAAATGAGTCACTTGCTAACGACTATTAACGCCTAACCTAACGCTGCATTTACAAGTATGATGCAACTCATAAAAAATGCGAGTTTCTTTGTGGTGAAAAACTTCCTGATTGCCTCTGCGAGGGTACCACCCTTCATCTTTATTAAAAACATTAGAAATTAGCGTTTTTTTCCTTAGTTCAGTATTATCAGTGACGATGGCTTATTTATCGATACTAGTGAAGTGTTGCGGTAAACGTGACAATAAGGTGTTTTAAGTGTTTTTTAAAGGAATAAACACAATGATCAACGTAACGAATTTGCGTAAGTTCGGCATTAAATGGCCCCAATTTACTTTAGAGATTTCTGCGACATGTCTTATAAATACAATGACTAATATTTCATTAAACTTCATGCAATCTTGGTTGTAATAGGATTCTATATTTTGGACCGAGACCATTTCCCAAGCTTGGGAAAGTTGATTTTAAGAAAGTTTACTTTCGGACTTGTTTCCATAAATACGCCCTATTCAAGGACTGTTTTGAGTTATAAAGTTACGAAACTTAATCAAAGTTGCTAACTGCGGGAAGAAATAATGGCGCCTTGAACTTCATTGTTATAGTTTTGGGTCAAAGTGCGGCTCCATTGTGTCCGTTACTTTCACATTTTGCACGATTCCGGAGGGAAAAGCGCTCCTTTAAATACTTGGTGCACATCAGAACTAGCGAAAATAACGAGCTAGATGATTTGGATGGATTCGTTATGATGTTCTCGTTTTAGCTTGACAGAGTTTCCGTTTCGTTTCACATCCTTGAATTGAAGTTGGATATTAAAAATGTTTTCATTATAAAAATGATTTAAGCTTTACAGAATTTAAATAGATCATCGAACGGTTATAAATGTTCCAGGTCTGTTTAAAAAATATAAACTACTTAACTATCAAGAAGGATTTATACAACGATTTCCTGTGTTTGTTTAAACTGGAAGGTACTTATACTGAACATAATCACTACATATACTTCTAAACACTGAAATCACTTTCGACTAAAATTTCAAGTGTTTGTGTAAATAAGTGTTTTAATCTTTAGATTCCAATTTTCAATTCCTTCAGGATACATAATTAACGAAAGCAGTGCCTTTTAACCTTGCTCATCTTTTGTTGCTTCTTAATGTAATAAATAAATATGTATATATATATGACCTTCCACTTCGGTGCCTAACCTTCTTTTGATGCGGTTGACGTAGTAAACGTTTTCTTTGTCTCATGAGTTACCTTGCTCCATTCCTTCCTCTCCTTTTTTAGTTTTCCACTTGGTCTGTTTTCCATAAGTCTCCAGTTTATCATTATGTTCTCTACTTTGCATATGTCTAAACCATCTAAATCTTTGGGCTTTTATGAATTTAATGATACCTTCGCCTTCTCATTTTGTACATGAAATTCTTTTTGTACTTTTTTTTTGTTTATCTCTACATTCAAGACACATTGCTTTTCTCGCATGTCCTGATAGTCGCTTTGTATATTTTGATTTTGTTGTTTTGCCGAGGTTCATATCTCTTAAGAATCGTTGGTGTTCCAGTACATTTTGTTTCCTGCTTTCAGTCTTTCAGCTATTTTTATGCTTTTGTCGTTCTTTCATTTACCATTATGTTAAAGTACTTGAAGCATTTTGGAATACCTCTTGGAAGTCGCATTCAACCTATTTCGAATGCGTCGTGAGGCCTATTCCTTCAGAACTTACGGGATATTTCGTAATATTTTGGTTGATTTGCAAACTTCTAGTCTCAGCTTACATTGTCAGAGATATCAATGATTTTTGCAGACTACTCTTGCTATCAATGCTAGGTTATCTGTGTGTCCTACAATCTGAGTTGAGCTTTGTATAATAATCCTTTCTAATTCTCAGCTTTTATCAATTCCTTCCAAGGTAACATTACATAGCGTTGTTGATAAGATCATACTTCTGTCTGACACTTATTTCTAGCTTGAGTGCTAAAGCTAAAGCTGCTTTCTATTATCATCTTTGTGAATCGGATTAACTAGGCATGGATGCATATCGATTAGTGTTTTGGGAGCTGTTGAAAGTGACCAAGCTTATGAATTTGTGGAATCGTGAAAAAAGAACAGTATCTGTCGGTGATTCATGTAGGGACCATGTACGTTCGATGACGATTAACAATATGATCAATAAAGTTTATGATATCGCTTTAGGAGATCACTTCATTGTAATAGGTAATTAGAGGGATTGGTAGTATAGTAAATATCTTAACTTTAATTGAACCTGTGCGAAACATTCTTCATGTAAAACTGAATGACTTCAAAGTAATATTTGGACATATTTAAAAGCACTAAGTGTACATTTATGTAGCGCCAGAAAGCAAAGGTTATTTGTTTTTTTCAGCGACCATCAAAAAGTAATCAAAGAAGGTGAAGATGATTTCGTCAATAGAAAACATAAAGGCGACGAGATTCGCAAAATCTCGACCGATTATTTGGGAAGAAAAGGACAATCACGGTATAGTACTATGTTGATTTGTTGGATCGATTCGATGCTGAACTAGAGAGAGAAGGACATCAGTTAGCCAAGAAAAATTCTGTACCCTCCTGATAACTGCATTTGCGACAGTAAAATTAGTCTAGTTATGGCACGAATATAATATTCGTCAGATTTGGTCCTCCTTTTCTTGCATTTTTTAAGTTTCAAAAAATGGCTTGGGAGGAAACGGTTCACGTCAAACGAATAGGTCATTGCCGAAACGAAAGGACGATTTTAAGTTCGACAAGTCCTATTATTTAAGAAGATATATATAAGACGCTAATTATGGGATAGAAAAATTTTATACAAGGGAGAATTTAGGTTGCAAATAGTAGTTTGTTCTATCAAATGAAAAGTAAACGAGCCTCTTGTGGTACACATAGTTGCATTTAGGATAATCAGGAAGTAAAGTTGAACAGTCAATACAATCATTTTAAAGCATGGAATAAAAATTGTTTTTTTTTCTTAGATCTTCTTCCTACATCATTTTTTAATACGATCAACTCACGCAAAGTCACGACAAAATAAAGTTACCCAAAATTCTTTGAGAGAAAAGCATAACGTAAGATTCCAGTCTCACTACCAATGAAGTTAAGATGTAATATTCTAAGCTAATTATGTAATAGTTAGATTTGCTACATTTAAAATTTATCGAGACGTTATCTTTGAATTTCTTCGATAATGATAGCAAGGACTGTGGCGTAGTATGGTAAGTATTGGCAACCTCCACACCACACAAGTTCGGTCACGGGTTGATCATGAGCACCATTCGTGTCCTCGAGACGGCCGTCCTGGGCTAATTATTATATTACTATATAATTACTAATATACTAAATTCAACTTGTGTGGTGCGGAGTTGCTGATATTTATGTGTTGTTTGAGTTTCCTCGACATAAATTTAGGGATTCCAAGCGGTAGATATGCAACCTGATCTACGTCATGCGAATGTGAGGTAAATGTTTTAGCTGTTTTGTATTTATTGGTGAAGTTATCAGAGTTATAGTTACAATAATATATTTGACTCACAAATAACCGAAATCCATATGTGAATTATTAAAAATTAAAAGTACAATATGTGAACTCAAAAATTAGCACAGCTAAATCTAAAAAAACTAGACGAGTTCTAATCATTCTAGATGATAATGGGTATTTAATAAAGCTTGCATGCAAAAAAAATCGGAACTTTTCCTTTTACATAGTTTTAGATAGTTTCAAAACCTTAAATAACGGGACGGAGCTGGTCGGTTAGGTTTACAGCTTGTATTTAATTTGGTGTCGCGCGCTCGTATTTTTCTACATAACGTCTTCGGTAACCGTCATAATTGGCAAATAATTTAATGTTAAAGCATTTTATAAACAAATAGCTTAGATTTTTTAGTATACACGTAAAGAAAATGGGCACTTATGGTAGCTCAACATGTCAAACAGGTGATTGTTACCAAGGTTTGACATGGTGTAGTCTCGAAGAAGCTCCGTGCGATAGAGAGCGAAACGTCGATCGGTATAATGACGCATACTTGACGCGGTTTCAACTTGTAAATCTTTCTGAAAAAAAATCAATGACCGTTTAAACCACTTTCAAGCAAATCTACTATATAGGCTTTTTATTGCAAAATTTTGCCGGAAATGTTGCTACAATTTTTGAAAATACATATATTTTTTTATTTATGATTGGCTAACCATCCTAAATCGTTTTATGAATTTTTCGACTCCCAGTGAAGTCTATCACCTAATCAGAAAAATAAGTGTTCATCCTACAGCCAGTAACCAACCAATAACCTAAAAATCAACGAAGTTATGTTTCTAATAGCATTAAAACATAATTTGTTTTTAGTTAAAAGAAAAAGATTTTTAATTTTCATTTTTTGATGCACTTCATCCTGGTTGAGGGTACTTAAAGGGCGTGTCAGATCTAATTACAATGATTAATTGCAATTTTTTTCTCACAATGCTTGCATTGTCACCATCTATAATCTGTCTTTGGACAAACCGTCATTTAGCGGTTGGAATTGATTAAATTAAATTAGCGTTTGCTGGAAACGACCGCTTAAATCGGATTCACTTACTTGGAAGCCATTAGAAATTTTATATCTTGTTAACTTGTAATATCAAGTGTTTCTCCAGATCGATTCAATTATTTTTCAGTCGCAGTAGTAAATTATTTAATTCCTGTGTAACTAGAAATTCTGAATGTTTGCGTTTTTCTATTTTTTTCGTACTAGAACGGTTTTAAGACGACGGAATGTGAAGAGAAAAAAAAAACTAAATCACCAATAGAATGCGGAATTCTAGTCACGTCCACGAGCAATACGTCAAGAAAGATAGAAAGAGAAAAAGCGAAAATGCGAGGCACATCAGGTTTAGTCTTATATGGAGTAATTACCTTTTCTGCACTTCTTTTGCATCGTTTTGGTGGGCTCACACGTCTTCTGGTCTCCCTTTTTCAATGTCAATGTTCTGGAACGCATGTTCGTCTTGGAATCGCACTCGGACCAATCTCCCTTAGCGTATCTGCACTGTTCTGAAACAAATGGAATAAAGCTATTTCTTTCCTTCTTTTAAATTGCAGGACTCTTTCTTTATATTGAACGGTTGAAAAACTATTATTTAGCGCTTTGTGCGGTAATCAAAAACTGAATTAAAAAAGAAACTTGATATTTTGCTATTAGTTGTTTACGTATTGAACGAATATCATATAAAAAGTTGATTGAAACAAATTTGTTTTAATTTACTAAACTTTTGTTAATTACTGAACTTGATGTTAAGAAATAAACTAATTGTGAAGGCAGAATTAACGGCTGTAGAATTGAGTTGAACCAAATTAATTTAGTACCCCGTGAAAAGAGAAACAGCACGACGATTACAATTTTCTTGTTGCTGTTTATATTTAGTTGATGTATGTTTAACAAGAGCTTTTAACAAATATATTATTCTGTTTGGTTTTCTAATAGATTTGGTTTTAAAAAAGGAAGGAATACAGATAGTATTTATTATTTTTCATTTCACTGAATACTTTTCAAGCAGCTGCATTATTAGTCGTTATTAACATTTACCTAATGAATTCAACGCATTAAAAATACAAATTATCTAACTTCTTGAATAATCTAGCGTGTAATAAAATAAGTAAGCCGGAGTGCGTTAATTTAGTTGCAATCGTCGTTAGAAGGAACTCGTACATTTTCCTCAAAAAGGGAGTTTATCGGATAAAATTAAATCAAATACAGAGCGACTGTATGTAGTAAGCTCCAGAGAGAATTACCCTTTGCTACTCGACTGAATAAAATATCTAATAAAAGAAAGAAAAGGGAGGACCGTATCGAGAGTTGTACACTACCTCTGTAAAATTGAGATTAGATTCAAGTTTATGTAATCGATGGAAACGGAACCAACTAAACGTACAGTTTGAAATAACATAATCTTGACATGGTGTACGAAAGTTTAGTCATTGCTAGCATTGCCGGCCAACATTGCGCTGTTGTTTTCCAGTAACGCAATGCGATCATCAAGTACGTATATTCTTGGATTCTTATCAGTGCAGATCTGAAACTATTGTTTGTTAAAAATTGACGATATATAAGACCTTGCATCATCTTTTTTAGTGTTAGGCACTCCACTTAAATTTAGTGTTCGTTTAGATATTTTTGGAAGATGACAATGCCATAGTCGTATATATTAAAATTGTAACTGTAGAAATACAAAATGATTGCTACAACGTTGTTGCAACTTCTTCATAGGATTTTTTCTGTGTACCCTCAAGTACACAGAAAGTAACAGTACAAGAAAGTACAAGATCGTAAGATTTATACAATGAAAGGAGTACGTGCAATATAGACTTAACAACTCATTTTCGTAGAAGGAGCTTAGAGAGGTTGATTAATTTTGCAGGGCTTCCCTGGGAACTTTATTATTTTAAGTAATGTCACATTACTACACATTACTAATGTGTATGTGCATTAATGAATTTCGATGGACTACAGAAAGATGTTTGCGAATTCCATTTTCGTGATGTACGAACGTATAGTAAGCTGCCATACATACATGTTAGCACAAAATTACGAGGGTAGCGTCTTAAGTTCTTACAAATGTTCATTATGCAATGCGAAAATCGATTGGAGTGGAAATTTTGAAAGAAGGCTTTCATTGGGCAATTTTAGACTTAAGACAATAATGTCTCAAATCGTTTCGTTTAAATTTTAGTAATGAAGAATTAACAGAAAAGGCTGTAAAACTGATTTGCAGAACTTCGTAGTGGTCGTGCTTCCCTTAGTGATGAATTTCGTGATGGTCGATTCAAAAAACTTCGATTCTATGTGCAACATAATTAAAGGTAATTTACCCGCGAAGTAGAGGCATTCCTGGCCCTGTTGATAACTACAGTACATTCGATTTTGCATGAACATTTAGGTATGAAAACAATATATTTTCGATGTATAATTTGATCAAAGCACAAGGAAGGCCTGCGTAAATTGGTGTATAGAAATGCATAAATTATTCGACAGGAGCACTACAAAATCCATACGCAACTGTATGTAATCAACTCTTTGATTGTTTCCAGATGAAACCGAATCCAACAAGAGCTGTTCGTTCACGAAGCCTTTTCAAAGAAATGATTGCTTGTTTCTTTCATTGTACTGGATATATTGCAAGCATTGTTTTACCGGATCGAAAAACAGTTAATGCCGAAACGTATACAATAAATTGTTTGCCAAAGTTATCATTGAAATTAGGAAAAATAATAAATAAATAAAAAATAATAAATAATAAGGAGTAAAGGACCACGTTACATTATTCCTGAATAATTTCAACATCAGAGAAGAAAAACATCAAATTAATGCCTTATTGGCTGTAATCACCTAATTTTTAACCTAATGACTTTTTTCTGTTCCAGAACGTCAAATAACAAATGAGTGAACGGCGATTTTAGTCACCTTAAGGAGCTATTGAAGCCTTTAAAACCATGTCTTGGAGATATTAGAGTGGAAACAAATGGTGCGAGAATTGCTTCGAACGCGTACAAAGTATATAAATATTTGGGGAAAATATGTTAAGAAACAATAAAACGATAGCCTAATTTTGAATAAAGATATTTGACTCTAATTTTAACGTGCCTTGGAGTCATTGCAACACAAAACTTAAAACATGTGCACTTGCAACAGAACTGAGAATGACAACGGCTCGTTCTCCGTGGTCATCAAACAGGTGTTGCTTTTTATACAAACATGTTTTGTTTATGTGTCGTGTTGCACTTGACGATTCTATTTTACCAAAACGAGAAAAGCTGATATGTTCTGTGAATTTAGTAGCTGTTGTTCTTTTCGTTTAACTAATATAGACTTTGTCACAGTCACTACATACAATTTTAAAAATTCTTCAGCTTTCCTCTATATTCGGTTTATCTTTCGGATTGCCAAAAAGAACAGTGAATTTGGCGAGCTGACATATACATTCATATTCTGTACCCTCAAAAAAATCAAATATACTGTGAAGGGGGAGTTTCACAAGTTTTTGGAGTCCTAGATTGTTGTGAATAAGGTAAAAATTTTTTTTCTGTAAGTATCGTACGTAAGTATCATAACGGGGAGCACAATTCAAACGCTGCCGATCTCTCACTCCATTGTAGTTGGCCTGTACATCTAATCGTTTTCGTCAGTAGCTTCTTAGTTTGACTTGCTAGAAGTTCAAGCGTTTAGATATCAATTACATGTAAGAAATTAACGCTATTTTCTGTAAGTTATCGTCGGAATCGTTATGCGATTAAATTTAGTGAGTTGCGGTTTGATCGAGACTCATGCGAGAGATAACAAATCGAAGGAACGTTCAGTTTTGGCAAAGATCTGCGAGCGGTAGTCTGTTGCAAATGGGGTGAATATGTCAAATGTAGATCGTTATATCAGTTAAGCCGGATTTGTGAAGTTTCAACAGGTCTTAAGTGCCGCAATTAAGTTCCGCCGTTATATAGAGACATAACGTGCGAGAAGGATATATACATTGGCGTAGTACTTCACCGATAAGAAAATTAAGCCGAGCGTGTCGTATTCGTACAGTGCCCGATCTCTAAATTTATTGCGTGCAGTTGACTCCCGTCGGTAACTTTAGACGACTTCCTGACTTTCAATGTAAATTTAGCACATGCCATCACTTCACAAGATGAATGTTGCACGTCTAAGTTGTTAAGTACTTTTTTTGCAATTTAAAACTGTAAACATTAGTAAAGGGGAGATAGATGACCAAGATGGAGATATAGGTTTCGGTTTTAAACTCTACGCGGAGGCTTTTTCTTTTTGGTTTCAGAAATAGGAAGTTACACAAAATACAGTACGTAGGAATAAGCTTTGCAAGGAATTCGTTATTAAATTGTTTGTTATTCAAGGAAGTTCAGCAAGTCGCAAAGTCAGTATGATTCTTTAAAAAAAAAAAGAACTAAAAGTTATTAACAAAATTTGCTGAAGCTATTTTTTGTTATTCTCTACCAAATTTGGAGTCCTTAAAAATGTGTTAGTATTAAGATATATGGATATCTATTGTTTTCGTACAGAATAAAAGGATATTTAAATTTCAAATCCCGTTCGTTTCTACCATTATCATACGATAACGGCAGCAAAACATAGTTTTAACCAACTATTTGTGTATTGGCGTGAATCTCCCAATAAAACAATTCACACCGGAGGGATGGTTTCTTTCAATCGTTTGTGCGATAGTGGTCAAACTACTATACAACTTGCCGTTTTTGCAACGTTTATCCGAAATGTTATTAAATTTCAATTATTTCCCAATAGTTTTTTTAAATCAAACCATATAAAAGCAATACATATTAATGTGACGAAATTTATAAGGATTATATATCTTATCATTAAATAATATGTCATAAGAAGTAATTAAAAATAAAAGAATACAAACGATGGAAAATAGCAGCAATATCCTGCCAAATAAATTTTGTCAATAGCATTTTCGTTACTTCTTTACTCTATGCGTTACTTTGGTTGAATCTTGTATATATCAATTATTATAACATTATCAATTACGATAACAATTGGTAGCAAGATTGGTAGCAAGAATGCTGCTGATATGGATACAATCCTGATTTTTTAAATATTTTTAAAAATTACTAAACTGTTTCATATAGAAGTACTCGTGATTGTAAACAGATGGCGCTTTGTGTCAAAATATGCATTACTAGCTATGAGTACTATTCTTTAGTCGGCGTTTGTCAAAATCTCGGGGAAATTCATCGAGTAGTGTTGTTTTGGTATTGATAGAAAGTGGGCAAGTTTACGTATTTGTGAAATGGCGGAAGTGGCTTCACTTTTTGAATGGAAAATCGGATGTAGAAATTAAAGAGAAGAGCATTTATAAGGACCATATATTATCGATGTAAAATGGTGTACCATTGTATACTGGTTTAATGAATCCAAACGTGGCCGAGCATCCGCCTTCGATGAGGAACAGCCAAGTCATCATTGAGATGATTACGGACGAGATAGTTAGTAAAGTTCATGATAACGTGTTGGCAGACGTTGGCAGACTGCCAGGTAAAGACTATCAAAATTGCTAACATAGCATCTCAATTGAATGTGTGCAAAACATTCTTTACGAAAAATTGAGTATGAGAAAGCTATTGGTGGGATGAGTGCCGCGCCGGCCTTTAAAACAATGTTTGAACATGTTTTAGCGTAATATGAGCGGATTGCTGCGCCATTATGTGACTTTACACGTCAAAATCTAGAGGTCAGTTGGCAAAATGGTGAAGGTGTCGTTAGGTATAGCATTAATCGATTATTTCGAGAAAAGAAGGACAATCATGGGACAGTACTATGCTGATCGAAAAAAGTCTCTACCACCATGATAATGGGAGCTGTACCTAGCCTGATGGCCACTCTCAGTTAATTGGGTTCGAAAGTCGGGTTAACGATTTTCAGAGTAAGATTTTCCCTTTTTCTTACTTCAAATTTGGCAAATGCTTAGGTGGCCATCGTAAGACGCTTTATGACCATAAGCGCAAAAATAACTAGAAATGACAAAGGCAACTGGAATTACTCCTTTTTCGCAGCGACTAGATAGACTCGTGTCTATTCGCCTCATGAGAATGGATTCGTGTTGCTTACTGGTGTCCACGAGAGTCGACAAAACACGAGTCTGTCTAGTCTCTGTAAAAAAGTAATAATTTCCACGGTATGCCTCAAACGAAGAGGTCATCAGCGAAACAGGGGCCCTTTTTGCAGAATGCGACAAATTGTATAGCCTAAAAGGTCGAAACATCGCTAGACTAAGTGTATGGTGCTATAATGTACTAAATCCGTTGTCCACCTCATTCAATCTATCTTCGAATAATAGACTCTCTAACATTCTTGCATTTAACGAAAATTTATAATTTTTGCTTGAATGAAGAAACCTTGTTGTGATTAGTTATATTGGCTGATTTACTAGCCTGTTTATTTCCTTGTATCGCGCAATTTGTGTTTAATCCAATCTAATTCAGAAATAGCTTTGCTGGAATCAACTGAATAATGTACTGAATTATTGCTGAATCAACTAAATTATTAATGGCGGAGGATTTGTTTGCTAATATATTTGTTTATATTTCTAACCTTATTTATCCAAAAAAATATAGCTTGTACGTAATATAGCAAATATTTAATCTACAAATATGATAGTTCTTATCATATTTGTATTTTATGGTTTATAAAAAAGGGATTTAGAGGCTTATTTCATTTAATTTTTGGTTGCTTTGTGGTTGATAGACATATAAAAATAAATAAATAAAAAAAATTGGCACAGCGTAAGAGTACTTTTTAAGATTTTTTTTTGGATTCCGTTATGGCACATTTCATTCTTTAATTTTTTTTGTAATTTTCAGGTACTACGTGTTACACGCTGAGAACAAGATGTAAAGCACAGACTACAAGTTTGAGAAGTTAAATATTATAATAGACGCAACCTAAACATCATTAATCATGACATTCTCTCAACTTGCGCGAAAATTGATGTCCCGATGAATGCAGGCAGCAGAACTCGCCGAATCCCTGGTAAACATTCGCGTATTTGAGTAATTACCATTGGCTAGTTACAATTCTAACTTTGAATTTATTGCTTTTCCTTTGAAAGCGTTATGCATTGTAATAAATTTTGTTAATTACATTTAAATTACTTTTGGCATAATTTAATAATCTTTGAGCGTCCGCATATGCGCATTTCGCTTGTCAAATTTTTTATATAACTACTAAGCACAGCTTTAACAGCTTTAGTGAATAGAGTATGGCAAGCAATACGATGAATGGATATTCTTTAAATGCTTAAAAACACACTGTAGGAAAAGAAAATTTTGAATTTGAATGAATTAGAGTCTCATTACATGCTAAAACTTGTTTAGTAGAATATTACAAAGTAAATCATCATTAATGTGCAACTTCTGCAAATTAATCATTCGAACCGTCATTATTTATAAATGTTGGTACAAAGAGTATTTTCGAGTTCCGCAATTTTAAGTGGGACCGCTAAAATGCATACCGCTAACGTAGTTTTGTGTAATTTAAATTTCGATCGCTCTATATGTATCCTAGGGAGACAATTTAAGACGAGTTTCACGTGCGCACAATAGATTTCGGTGCTCTAAAATTCAAATCCCAACGGCTAGCGTTGCCGTCGCTTGGCCATGGTGAATGACGCGCGTTAATGCGCGAGAGGAATAGAATTTTTGATTAGGGCATGAGCGGTCAGTTTTAAATGAAGTTGTTAGCTGTCGCATTAATATTTATGTTGCCGGACCGTTAAGGGCATTGGCTGTTGGGGCATCGCTTGTAATGTTGTTCATTTCGATTCTCCCGCATAGGTCTTTGGATTAATGGATTCTGAATGGGCAAAATGTGGCAAATTTCTCGCAAAGGCGTACGTCGTATGTGAGAAAAATAAAAGCGTTTTTTTTTTATGGCGAATATAGGAAAAGTTTTAATAAATATTTTGTTTTTCCTTTTTTAGATTCATTATATTACGTCCAGGCACGTATTAATAAGGTGTAATGTGTGTAATTCTAACAAATGTAATACAAGAGTTGTGCATAATATCTACATGTATACGTAATGTCCCAAGTGATGTACCTCTATTGTTTGTATAAAAGAAAAAATTAACGAGAAAAGTTATGCATGATATTATATAGACTCTATAGGGAGCATTTGATTTAGATAGCGGTTGCAGAAAATAATTTGGTTATATTTGAATGACTTTGGAAGTAGTAGCGTGTGAGTTGAGTAGGTCTCAATCTTTTCTTTACATTTCATTTTACGTTGTTGTATAAACAGACTACATTGTATCCGCTATCTTCGTTAAATGAGAGAGAGACTTTGTCTCTTGTGGGAAAAACAGAACGTAGTTTAATTATACATTAAAATATTCGTGAACAGGGTACAATTCACCTAAAACGGACATTGTTTGCAAATGTAACTTGTGGAAAATACAAAATAATCCTTACGCATGCATTACTATGTATCGGGGCCAATGGTACCACAATATGGTATTTTTAGCGAAGATAAGCAAATTATATGTTTATCTGTTCAATACGTTGACCTAGCCGATATTATCCAGATTTTTAATTCATGTCCTACTTCATCTCATGCTGTAGAGGTAATTTATAGTGGGTATGTATTATGTTAATTTCCTGTATGTATTTGGTTTAAGAAACATTACAAAGAAGCATAATAAGATGTAGATTTCCAAGACTATTTTCATCCATTTCTTTTAGGGCGTTTGAATGAATCTTGCATAAATTACTCTACAAAAGTCCAACATCTAAGAAGGAATAAATGGTACAGCATATTTTATTATCAGTTAATATGGGCCAGTACGGGAAAATCTACAGATATACAGAAGACTGTTAATATGTTAGATAGAAGCGAAGCAAGGATTACTTGTCGAGTATCGCCAGAAGGATTGCGAAAAGACACCATTAAAATAAATACTTATTCCATTTAAAAGGTTAGATGGGAAGAGACGATAAACCTTTTAACAATAACAAAAGAAGTCGCAAAAGGTGTAAATAAAATTCTGGCAATTATTAACCAGAAAGAAAGAGCTATTATTATCAGCAGTAATAGGTAAAAGGGAAGAGGGAGGGTTGAAAATAATTGAACCAAATATACTGAGAATAATATTAGATACAAACATACCAAGAAAAGGAGATGGAAATACTGCAACAGAAAGGATCGGAGAAAAATAACAGAAACAGCTAAAACAAACAGAAAACTGTAAAAGAAAGTGAAAACGAGGTTTAATCCATTTCAATAAGTGGATATTAAAAACGCTCGGTGTGTTAGTCACAATCCTAGGGATTATAAGGCTAGATGATAGATAATGATGATAGATGCATTTGCCCATCGACCGTATTGCTTATCTAGCGATTGTAAATATGTCGGTGCAAGTTTAAAACCACACAAGATTCTGGTTAACTCAACTCAACTGGGTAACTCAATGGTTAGAATGAACAAACAGCCGAAAAGAACGTGAATGCTGAATACGGTTTTTACATTTCCACTTTTATGATATCGTCTATTGAATTAAAATACGAATAATTCTACGTAGAGTTTTAATTAGTTCACATCACAGTGATTCTGGGGAAATAATCACGAAAAGTTAGGGAATCATTTATGCACGTTGTCTGTAGTCAATCGATTAATAGTTCAGATCCAAATATAGCTTCGAAAGTAAATGTAGAGCAATAATGCAAATTAGTTCAGCTTCAGTTACTTACTTTTTCATGTAAACATTCCAATGCCGTTTCAGAAGGTAAATTCCACTGGTTATTGCCCAAGAGAAACAATATTATTTTTGTGCAGAATTTTGCATAAATAGTACAAATTTTTATAATTGAAAGTATTTATCCTTAGCCTTTTTTCAAGTGAAGGAACATTTTGTGTTCTCTTAGTTTTCTAAATTTCTTTTTATTATAAAAACGTAGGCTTTTCCACGGCCAGATCCTGTTGAAATTACACGTGTTCCGGGTTTGAAGCGTATCATGTCGTTGTTAAAATAAAAACTCGACGTTTTGCCCATAATCGTATGGGACTTCTTCGGGAGAGTGGTAGGCAACAGTTAGCGCGGTAACTCAACGTGTACACCACGCCAATGGCGAAACCAACTGAGCGGGAAGCAGTTGATCCCGGTAATTCAGCATGTGAACCACGCCAGATGCGAAAACCAACTGCAGTTGGTTTTAATTTAACAGCGTCATGACACGGTTCAAATCCGAAACACGTTTAATTCTTTTTAATTGTTAAAAATTGGTAGCTGATGAGATATTGTCTTCGTATCGCTATAATTACTATTTTTTTTGTTTATGAGAGTCAAATATCACTTCGTTTTTAGAAGACCACAATAATATCTATTATGCAAGTTGTAAGTATTACGTGGTTAATGGTAAAGCACAATTTATAGTCACTTGCAATTTTGAAAAATTCAGGTAGATAGATTATCGCCCTGAACAAGTTTCATTTTGGTGACACATAAATGTCAAATTCCTGTAAAACAGCGTAAATTTATAAGTTACCGTACAAAAACAAAGGATTAATACCATAACTTGCTTTATTTTATTAACATATGTAACGGACATATTTTGTTTGGAAAATTCAATTATTATTAATTCACATGTATTTTAATGGACTTCGTCACTTAATACGTTATCAAAATCTAATTTTATTTTAAACAACACATAAGTACTATCATTCGGTCACCGGTTGATGATGAAGACCATTCGTGTCTTTTATTGATAAACTCCTTTATTAATAAACTCGTTTACTTTTTGTATCTCGTCCAATTTCCGCACGTCTTCTTCAATTTAAACCATTAAGTGATGTGAAAAATATGAGTAACGTATACAATACCTTTTATAACGTGCTTAATGTAATTCTGTCAGTTGTCCACCGAAACTTTTTGATATGTTTGTTGGATAAGGTCCGCCATATTCACAACCTTAAATATCAAATTGTTATCGCTGATATAGACCTTAGATGGAATTTACGGTGCAGTGGTACGGTGGTAATGGTAAGATGGTTGTGTTTTTGTTGTTTCTATAGCCCTTCCTCACAGGAAATGTTCCTCTGTCTTAACCGTTGAGCTTTTAGCAGTTCACTGTGGGTATCTTTCCTAGCTTACGAATCCAGCAAATCACTGAATGAGCAGATAAAGTGGGTAATAAGTTGTTGAAACGCCGAGTTTCATATATTTCTGTGTAAACTTTATCGTGCACAGAACACTATGTTCAGCACCTGGTTAGCACAAATCAATTAATGCGTATCGATGGCCGACACTTTTTTTTGATGGTGTTGGATCCGCACTTCACATAAATCCTGAAAGAACACTTCTTTAGATATATTTATTGTGCTATCACTCCACGCTTTTGTCACATAACGTCGTGTGATCCTTCGTTACGATATTTCCTTATTGCGCCAAAATAATTATGTTGCCTTCTAATGTCATGATCCATCAACATTAGTGTTTTCCAGTTTTCCCAAAAGAAAAAAATCCGCAGAGCGTAGTTCTCGAAAAGCTGTGTAAACTTGTTTTATTGTTCAGTCAATCAGATAAAATTATTTGTAGGGCGGATGGAATGCCTATATTTACTCTTTATTTTTTACAACCGTTATAGGCAGATGTTTTTTTTTCTTTGCCAATATAATACGCAATTCTTTTGTTGCAGTCAAGCACACTGCCTTGGGGGCATCCTTACTTTTTACAAAACATGTTAAGAATTTCAAAATCTTTTGCTTTCTCTTGACGAATGGGTTTCGCTCATTCGTCTTTGTTTGTAAACCCATATTTCAATACTACAAGTTAATATAATCGTTTTGCAATTAATTCTTCCCATTATATTTAAAACCGATAACGCTATAGATGTCATATGATAGCTTAAAACAATCGATAACTATGACATGTAAAAATAAAAATTGGATGCAACACGAACAGAATGACATATAAGGATGAAGCAAAATTGACAAATGTCAAAAGTAATAAAGCGAACAATCTGGCATCGATCCTCTTAATAAAAAACATAACAATTATGAATATACATATATCAAATAAAAAAAAGCTGGCTACAGTCTATAAGGACAATACTTGTTAATGAAGCATAGATGTTTATAAAAAAATGTGTTACGAGTAAGTGCTTTAATCACATTTTTAAGATATATGGTTTACAGCTCTTTGATGGTTAGAACCGGAACTTCTACTTCGACCCTTTAAAGAATATTCTTGAATCAATTTAAACTCAAGTTTACTATTACTTAAGATAACCATGGCAACCCATTTTAGCTAATAAAGTACAGAGAAACCAAATTCCGATTGAGATCTTTTTATATGCTTGTATGATTGTTCAAGATTGCACATCTAAAATACTATTTCTTATTTGTGTAGACACAAGAAAAATTGAGAATTAACGTCAAATTTTCTACGAGAGGATATAAAATTACGTGGAAGTTAAAAGCTACGTTATTTTATTGTTGACTATCAGTACATAAAATGAATGCCTCCGTTATTCGTTGATAAAAAGCCGCTGGTTCGCAAAGCAAGCATTGTATTTCGAATAGGGAAACGTCCCATTTTGACAATGGAAGTCTCGCGAAGCAATGTATAACCGTACTAATATCTTTCCTGAAAGGACAACATCCTGTTGTATTTCTGGCATTTGGATCGTCTTTTATTTGGGTCTGGTGACCGTTCTCGTTTAAACTAGGTGGAATGCACACTTCAACGTATACATAAAAGCAACTGAGCGTTTGAGTTTGCATATAGGTACGCATTACTAAATATAATGCGGTATACCAGTAGCGATTATGATTCTGGCATTTTGCTAGAAATTATCGTTTATTATAAATAACGGCAAGGTTATGTAGCAGACAATTTTCCTGGATAGCATGTAGCCACTGTAAGGTAAGAAAAACACCTAGTGCTATTTTTTTTTCAAAATTACATATCTTTCAACGGTTGATAAACAGGTTATCATTATTTATTATTGTTATTATTTAGATGTTTTAGATGTTAATAAATATGTACTTGGCTTCGTAATAAGAAAATTTATTTAATTCAATAAGACCTAATTAATAACAAAATAAAATTTAGGGCGAGGTTTTCCAAGATACCAGCATCAATCTTTTCATTTTAAGTGTCCCGTCTAATTAATTTTTATTAATTTCGAATGTTTTAGTTCTAAATTAAATAGTCATTGAAGAATGGGTATATTAAGTTTAGATACTAAATTATTCTAAATAAATCAGTGTAAATGCTAAAATTTATGTTAAACATATTCGGGATTGTTTTGAAACATTAAGAGTTACCTTATGCAAGCGGGTTTAGTTGTAAAACACTTAAATGCCTGAATGTCTGTTAGTACTAGATTTGTAGTTTAAACAAGCTTGCGGAAATAAATAATTTTTGCTTAAGTTATGTTCTTAAGGCAATTACATAATTCTCTGAATCCATATTCATTTCCATTATTTCATATTATAGGAAATCAGTAGTCATCGACTAGACAGACTCGTCTTTTTATCGACTCTCGAAGAAGCCAGTAGACAACACGAACCCTTTCTTATAAGACGAATAGTCACGAGCCTGTCTAGTCGCTGCAAAAAAAGTAATAATTTCACCTGTCCTGATCAAATGCATGCGGTGGACAATTACAGTCTAAAGTTTTCTTTACTAACAGTAAATGTAAGTAGACGGTGCCAATTAGAGAAGTACATAGTACGTGCAAAAGATTTTTTTAGTCGAACTAATCGATTACTAGCGATATAATTGTTTGGCGCTTTATTTTTGCGTATTCCTCTTCGTTGTACGAGCCTCCGTGTGAAAGCGCCAAAAAGCTTTACAATATAATTTTACAGTAAGCGAGTGAAGTGGCAACTTGTCATACTATAAAATAACGATCACAATTAAAACTTTCAATTTAATAGAACTTCAGACGTTAAGTTGAAATGTTAGACAGAACTTGTTGTCGAGATCGAATTGTAGCCAATGCTTCCTTGTAAATTACAGCTTAGCGATTTAAAATTAAAACAACCACAAACTAAGATCTGTGGTCGTCCCTTTACTGATAATGACTTAGTAAATCGTCTCCTAAAAATTAATTTTGTATCCAGCAACCAATGTGATATTTAACAAAATCGAATTTGATAATGATCGGGTGCAATGTTTTCGTAGAAGACGATATTAAAGTAGATATTTTATTAAGAATCCAAAATAATCCAAGAATAAGTACATCCAAAATTGAGACAAAAAGAAAAACTTTATTCGTTACAATTATTTTTGTTTATGGACTAACAGAAAGTGACCTATTTCGTAGAGTACAGTTCTGCCAAAGTTTGACGAATACGCTGTAGAGAAATGGGGTGACTATTGATTCTATCCCTTCGTTTGGACGAAGCAACTTTCACATATCATACCCTCAAAAAGATAACGTCTTGGCAGATATCGGTAACTATATAGTTGCCGAAGGTACCTGTTAAGACGTTATATGATTGGTCGTTTTCTATTGAAGGGAATTTGAGAAAATTGGAAATATTTAAGTTTTATTAGAAATGAAGTTCTTTGTGTTCTGGCAAATTTGTACTTAAATGTAATAGATTCAATCCTACCAAGTGAAAACTTTTGGTTTCAGTAAGATGGGGCATCATCATTATGCTGCAATAGTGAAGAACTACCTAAACAAAACCTTTCATAGTAAGTGGATAGGACAAATAGATGCTATTGAGTGACCAACAAGATCACCAAGTCTTAAGCTGTTGACCATTTTTCTCTATGAAGAAGGAGTACAAACAGAAACGATTAATAGTTTATCTGAAGTTTTACATCTGGAATATTTAAAACGTTAAATAGTAATATTAGTTCAAATAACATATTAATTAATTAATCATAAAATACTTTGGAAATATAAAAGTAATATAAAAGTGGATGTTGTATTAAAAAGACACATACCATATATATAAAGCATCGTCTGTATTTCAATTTTTGTTTAGAATATTTTAGATCAAAAACTGACTGAATCTAGTAGTAACGTCAAGATCAATTTAATTCGACAAGGGATTACCGCACGTTTAAGAAAACAATGTAACCACCTTGCGTCTACGTGGTTACATTTCAACTAATATTCAAAACGTTTTCTTTGCTATAGTTCATGCCAGATTGATAGAAATACAAAAGAAACACACCAGATCCATTCAATGTATTAGCATACAGTCAGAACGTAAAAGCATCCGATTGTACAAATCGATAAAGGAGCATAACCAAAATCTAAACCGAAGCAGCATCAGTCATAAAACAAAGGAATGAAGTCATGTTCAAAAAATGTCGGTATTTTATTCTTCCAATCACGCTAATAGCATTTCAATTCCGATGTCGTCAAAGAGACGCGCGTACGCGCTTTCAATACGCGTATTTCCCGTGAATTTGAGTGGGTAATTCAAATCGGATGTCCTATACAAAGGAACATATAGGGCGCTTAATTTACATATTATATTGCCAGTTCGTTCTACTTGATTTCCCCACTGCGTAATGTGAACGTTCTGAATTTCGCTCGTCAATTGTTACGCTAGAATATTTATAAACACAGATGTTGTACGAATCCCTTTGGTACGGTCTATTTAGTGATCAATGGAGACAAATCTCTTTGCTGTTATGGCTCCATACTTCGTCTAGATTTTACTTCTAGGTTTATGTCGATGAATTACTGTTACCTCTGTATATCAGTATAAAATATAAATTAAACTCTGCATTAAGATGTTCAATTAAATGTTGTTGCTTATCACACGAGAAACGTAAAAAAGATCGTCTACGTTGTTACAGATAGATATATGTGAATTTAAATTAATAAAGGATATGTAAAGGATATAAGAAAAAACAATGATGGTAAATATAGAATTGAAGTGTATACCATGTTTCAGAAAGTATGGTATGGACGAAATGTTTCCAGCACCTAAAGGCTGTTTGAAATTTGATGTGAACGGTGGGTAAGTGCATGGCGACAATCGGCGATGTGGAAAACTGAATTTATTTCTCAAAAAAAATGAAGTCACAAATTCACATGTCGACATATATAGTAATTGTCAATGTATAATGAAAAAAATACTTGGAACTGCAAAGGACTATTATCAAGTTTCTTTTTTTTTATAAAATGCATATTTATGTCATTTTTGTTTTCTACATCATATTATGAAAAAATTTTAATAAAAGTACATTATGTCTTACAAGGGAAGTATGAGAAGTGTCGGACGCTAATTTCAATGGGACTGCGTCAGTTTGTAGATACCACCGAGTGTTGCACAATGGCGACCTTCGTTACTGTGTAGATGCTTATATAATAGGTGGAACCCACCCTACAAACTCACCTCAAATTTTCTTTTTCATAAATAATGTTTAAACGGTTAAAGATTTCAATGGCAGACTGACACCATTTACGGAGTTCTTACGATTGCTATGGATATTCATACACAGGGTGTTACCATAAAGACGTAACAGCGTATGTTATAAGTATAACGTACGTTGTTATACTTATAACATATGCTTATTCGAACAAATAAGTATTTGTTCGAATTGCAGGAAATGATTGTAACGGCTATATTTGTTGTCAAACACTGTATAAAGAAGTGGTTTTGATAATTTCACACAAAATGATGAAATTTTAAATAATTGCTTATTTTAACGAGATACGCTAAATATCGTTACGGGGTTGCATTGTACGTTAAAAACTGGTGTGAATTCGTACGAAGCAGAAAATAGTTACTGGTTTCAACAGGTTTCGAAAAATACACTTTCGAACGCGCCTACTTAGTTTTACACTACTTAGATTAAATAGATAAAAAAATGTCTAGATGTAATTTTGTTATTATTAACCTTGGACGAAAACGCAAGCGCAGTTAAATAATTAGCGCAATTATACGTCTCTGATGTGCATCGTCTTACGACTTAGAAGATGTTGAGGGAGAGTACGAGGAGTGCTTTGGAGGACGGTAATATTACTCCAGATTACAAAAGGAAGGCCGTAATCATACCGACGATCATTGAGATCTGTACAAAGAAAGTTCAGAAAAGCAACATCGGTTCTGCAATTATATATATGGAAAAAGTATGTAGAAAAGGGTGGAACTAACAGGGAAAAATGGCTGGAAATTACTAAACACACATTACGCAAATTTTCAGCAGCGATGGATCAAAACGGCATAATGCATAAAGTAGACCTACGACAGTGTGCGCTAGAAGCAAATCGTTAAGCTGGAACATTTTAAAGCATCCAAATACAGGATAGCACGGTTTAAAAGATATAATAAAAATAACTAAATTTGTTGTTCGAACATATGGGCAAGAGAAAGAGGACATGCAAATGGTGGCCACAAATTTTGTTAATTCTGCAAAACCGTACATTGAAACCTATGGGACAGAAAACGCCTATAATGCAGACAAGGATGGGTTTAATTTGGAATTGCACTTGGTCGTACATTAAGTTACAAAGGTGGGAAACCTATCGCATGAACCGTGCAGTCTGTAGGATCTGCTACTCATGGTTGAGTACTCATACTCATACACCATATTGCCTATTATATCCGCTGCAAGATTTAATTATATTAATTAAATTATTAATTATTACATTAAAGAAGCAAGCGGTAAATTTGTCCCCAAAGTCCGCAACAACTTGTTCTACGTGTGTATAATAGAATTAACATTGTGTTCTTTACCTATACCTTACCTATAGTACACATTACATTTTGTTTCTAATAGGTATCAAATACTAAAAGAAGAATCATCATTATCTGACAAAGTGACCAGTGAACAATTTTATAAATTGGTTTACTGATGTGTATCTGTCCCGAGTCGTCGATGGAACTCGTACAACTTTGCTACTGAATTCTTGGGGTGGTCATTGCTTTGCGATTTTGCAGACGTCTGTACCAGATTACAAACAACACTTCTTACAATTCCCAAGAAAACAACTGGGCTGGTCCAACCTCTCGACGCGTACGGCTTGCGTGTGTGGAAAGGATTCGCTAAACGCTTTTCCCTTGCCAATATTGATATTAATTTGCATTATCGAAATACAATGATCAAATTACAGCCTTTGGTCCGTAACTAACTATCCTCCGCAAGATATCGAAACTTATTTTTATATTCCTGGTACAAAAGCGGTTATATAGAAGTCAGATCGGACAAATTTGATCATCCAGTAACATACGCGTTTTAGTTCCATGATCACGGAATCCTGCCTTCATGATCAACATGTGGACAACCTGCTTTTATAAGATGCGCACACCGTGCTCAATACTTTTGTTTCCAGCACTTCTTCCGAGATTTTCATTATCACGATGAAGAATAATACATGATTGCAGATATTTTCTGTACGTTCTTTTATTTTATTAATTCGCAATAGCAAGTAGTCTGTTTGTGCCTATAAGCAAAGTAAATGTTCAATATACAATTGCCTTTTATTTTGTTTATGTTATTATTATCATAAATTGACATGTCGTGTCCGATATAAATTCACACTAGTTTTTAACTTACAATGCAACCTCGCAACGATATCCAGCGCATCTCGTTAAAATAAGAAAGTATTTAAAATTTCATAATTTTTCATCAGTCTTTGATAACAAATACAGCTGTTACAATCGTTTCCTGCAATTCAAACGGATAAGAATAACATACGCTGTTGTGTCTTTATTATAACACCCTGTATACGAATTCCCATAACAATTGAAACAGCTCCATAAATGCTGTCAGTCTGCCACTGAAACCTTTTTTTCTATCTTTAACCGTTTAAACATTATTTACGAAAAAAGAAAATGAAGGTGATTTTGAAGGATGGGTTGCACCTCCTAAAGAAACATCTCCGCAGTAACGGAGGGCGCCGTTGAGCAACACTCCGTGAGGTCTACAAACTGACGCAGTCTTATTGAAATCGGCGTCTGACGCTTCCCATATATCCCTTGTTAGTGTAAAATAAGTTAGTGTAGATGTTTCCAATTTTTTTTAAGAAACTTCTGTTTTACAGGTGTATTTGGAAAGTTCCTTATACAGTGTGACCCATTTGAACAGGAAGCAACCCAGTAGAACCCACATTTCGTATTGAAACGAAACAATTTCTTTTTAAATACATAGTGGATCAAAAAGGCTACTTCCTCAAAAAACTTCAGCAGTTAACCTAAATTTTCAAGACACATTATGATTATTATTCATTTAATATATATTTGTTAATACAGAAATTATAAGATTATAATTTTTCAAACTTTACCATGTGTTGTTTCATAATTGTGCTTCGTCTTCTGTGTCGTTACAACGTGTACCGACTAGGCTAGAACTAACTAAACGTATTATTAAATTCCTCAAAATTGCAAATAACCAACTTAAAAATCTCAACTATAATTAGAAAGGTGAATATAATCAAATTACTAGCTGCATTAGTTTTTCAAATAATTTGACTTTACTTTTGCTTAGTCTATAATTATTATTTCATTCAAGCATACATGTCATTTCAGTAAATGCAAAATAGGCTATCAAGTTAAAATTGATAATTTATAAATTACGTCAAATGCAGGTCATGGCATTGCCAATAATTGCATAGTTATTCATTAACTTCATTAGTATTGAAAAAAACTTTGATAGTGTTGAAGTAAATTTGAGTAACGTTTAGTTGTTTGTTTTTTTTTTATATATAAATTTTGGCCAGTAGATGCCCCAAGAACCGGATTTATAAAATAATGTCAATTAAGACATATTAGCTGGTATTGTACTCTAAAACTCAAAACAATTCTCTCATAACTTCTTTATAAATAAACATATTTCAATGAAATTTTGGTAAACACCATTTCAGGACCTGAATTTAGTGGAGTAGTCAGATTTTTAATAAAATACTCGCTACTAAAGTTTTGCTATTTTCGAATACGAAAAATATTCATTGTACGTCTGGAAGCTATGTAGAACTATGAGGCCAAAAGAATTGGTGTAAAATAAAGATTTTACGAAGATTGAATTCTACAGGACATACGATTCCTCGCCACTATTTATTCTCAAGTAAGTCTCTCCAAACAAATTATCAATTTCGATGGACCATTTTCTTATTTTAAATAGGGCATGCTGTACATTCGTATGGACTAGTGGTTTAAAACTTTTATTAACAAAAATAGCATACCTATTTGCAATGGCTCGATAGATTTTTAAAGTAAATTAATTTTCTCCACAGCCTCTTGAATGATATTTACTAAATGTACATGCGGATTACTCTGCGCGAATATCTAACCAGGATATAAAACCGAAGTAATAATGAGGAGAAAGATCTCGAATTTCTCAAATATTTTTTTTGTGAAAAAGATAGGGGAACGATAGGAGCATAAGAAGTTATTACCCTTCGTATACACGATCAGAAATTAAATTTTCGATGTCTAACGCAATACATTCATTACGCGCGCACAGTTGTCGGTTCCTAACGGCGGAGCCTAGCACCGTGGTTCCATATTCGTCAGTTCATATGTTCAATTGCTCCTCAGTCGCGACCAGTTAACGGTACTAACGTAAATTTGCCATTATGCTATATTTCAGTTCCAAGAAAATACTCATCGTGCAATCCATATAATAGCCAAAACTTGATTTTTATTAATAAAAAAAATTACTTTCAAATATCTATGACCTATAACCCGAAAGCAGCGTATTACACAATTGTAAAATAAATACTACTAAAGAATTCTATTGTTTAAAATAAAAAACCTAGATGTTTAAAAAGTGAAACAAACGAAAAAATAAACGACGTGAAGGTCTTCAAAATATCGTCAGTTTCTAATAGACAATAATTTCAGATCTGGTTTCTATGAAGAGTCTAAGTATATACTTGAGCTCCAATCTTCACATTGCTTCTTGAATACGGTATTGTAAAACAATAATGGAGCGTCGGCAATGTGAATAAACAAATTAGAAAAACCTCAATGCCAACTCGGATTAGAATTTCGTACAAAGCATCACTATTACGTTGCTGCATAAGGGGTGCGTTTGGTTCCATTACTACCGCTTATATAAACTTAACTTCAACCTTAGGAAGAGTCTGCGATCCTAGATATGGTGTTCTTTGTTTCTCTTTTAGAATGTTCGCGCAATTTTATTCAGTCGGGCAGTGGAGGGTAATCCTTTCTGAGCTTTAGTACGTAGTAGTCGTATATAGTCGTTATGCATTCGATTTCATTTTATTCGATAAACTCTCTTTTTGGAGAAAACGTACGAGCCAAACGGGGAAACATCGACAATTCAATATTGTCGCGTCCTTTTGACGACGATCGTAACTAAATTAGCGAGCTCTGGGTTAAAGATAGCAATTTAGCTTTTTATGAATTTGAATAAATTTTGAAATCAGGTAATGGAAAATGCATAGCCTAAATCTCACAAAACTGTTTAATAAGTAACTACGGGTTTCGACTTATGCACATCTAATCCTTAGGTTCAAGTTCGGGGTCATCCTTGTTAGCAGGTCTTGATATAATAGGTAGCACGCCCCTATATTTCTATGAATACGTATTAGTATATCCATTTTAAATTGGTTTTATCTACTAATCTACTGAATTGCTTCATACAAATAAAAAACAGATATAATTTACGTTAAGTAGCAAGAACAATTTGTTAGTTCGGATTGTATTTCACGTCTTTTTGAAAGGTTAACGAGCGGGAAATTCCTATTGACACAAATTATGTGAATACACACGTACATATTCTATAGTACGCAAATGCAAAAAGAACGTGACCCGAGCTGAAAGCGTACATAAATTATGAAGGCGTCCTCGATCTGACGTCGGTTGATTTTGCTGAAAGGAGTGTCTACGGTACTATTGCGGTATAAATTTTCGGTGCCTGAAGTTGCGTTTTATCGCCGCGAAACACAAAACGTTCTCTGCTCTATTCATTGTTTGAACGAAGGTCTGAACGCGGTTGGTGCTTCTGTTGCTGTTTGCTTATTCATCAGTTCTAGTTATGGTTTTCGGATTATCATTTTAATACAGAGGGTGTATGCATAGATGTGTGTGTGTGTGTAGGCGTACAGTTTCATGAAGCGCTGGATGGTAATGACGATGGTTTTGCGGCTGAATTGCTACTGCGGGTTCTTTCTACATACACACGGAAGCTTTACCTTCCCTGTAACGTTGAGAACATGATTTCGATGATTAAATCATTACGGCCGATTTTGCATTCGTATGTAACAAATAATATAGATATATAGATTGAATGACTGCTTAATTCTTGTGTAATGTTGTGTAATGATCTTATTGTGCATTCTGCACTATGCGTGCTTTAATCACAAAAATTGTCGTGAGAGTAAATTTATAATTGTTACTGCCATCTACGTATGTTGAACCGAAAAGAACCAATACATATTTGATCGACCCGTATGTATTTTATAATAAATTTTATTTAAATAAAATAGAAGTTTGTCACTCAATCAAATAAAAATACCTTTTGGTATTGTTTTCCAATATTTTGTACATATATAGCCTTAGGGCGCAATCAAGAGATTAATATTCAAACTAAAATTATTAACGGAAGTATAAACACCAAATACAGTGTCATAACATAACGGTAATTAGAGCGGAAATGGTGTATCTAATTTAATTTAGAAACTCCGCTAACAGTAGGATTTACTAAAAGAGAATTTATAAAATTAATTTCGCCATTTACGATTCAATAGTAAGCCTTCTTTTATAAAACGGCCATTTAGAAGATTAATTTTATGGCTTTTATTTTATATAATACAATTAAATTTTTAAATGTACGTGTATGCTCAGTTTTATAATATATGTGTTGCTACACGTGAATCACGTGAATCGTTTTTGTTTAATCTAACCGAATACATGTGCAAACTGGAGGTACACGTATATTTGAAAATAAATGTTTCATGCAAAATAAATAAAACCCATAAAATCCATGTTCTAAATGGCTATTTTATAAAGGAAGATTTAGTCTGCATTCGAGTGATATTCTAAACGACCATCTGATTTAATAAATCTAAATTTAAATATAAATAAAAAAAAGTTAAAAAGAATCTCCCTTGGTAAAGCTTTCAAGCGTTAAGCAGGTTTTTCTTTTAAATTAAGTGAAGTATTTTGTTTTTCCCTTCAGTTGTGCTATATAATACTGTAAGAGGGGAAAATTTGGATTTTTCCAATCGAATCGATTAAATTTTGGGTTCGTGGAATATATGCAAAAGTGATTAAGCCGTAGGCGATGATTCACATAGCTGAGGAATATGTTATTTTCGGCCCTTCCATAGAGGTGCCATGGAAAAAATTTCATCGCTCTGGTATTAGAATTATTTACAGTATTATTCAAAAATATCATAAAATAAAAATTGTTATCCATAACGTAAAACGATGTTAACATTCTTAATTTTATAGAGAGAAGAGATTCAGTTATAAAACTGGTTCTTATTTAACTCAAGTATTTCTTTAAATGCAGAAAAAACTAAGGGTGGTTATTGTACTATATGTATACAACAAAAATCTGAACCTATAAACAATTTGAAAGGCACGCAGAAATATACAAAGCAGCGGAACTACGTAGAAGCGCAAATAGAATTTGTTATTCACCTTTCACCATCTATGCAAGGTTGAACTTGTGCACTCTTATTTTCCACTGATAAGCATGAACGATCGGCTATGTTACCAATGACGTGTTCGCGTACGGCTTGACCAGCTTTGTTTATATGTTCCTTACTGAAACCCAGCTTTGTCTAACCATCACACATACGACTCGAATTTTTAATTACAATTGGAATTCAGACAATACATTCCTTCAAATTGGAAACACAACTAAAGACCTGTTACCTCGATGACGATTTGACTAAATGAAGAATACAGAAATTTCATTAGTGTCACTTTATTTCTTTATTTAATGGCGATTGTTTTATCTTTCCCAAAATACCCAAAATATAAAAAAAATATATAAATAAAAAAATAGACATGCAACTCAACCACTATTCTATGCTACTCTGTGGCAATTTGAATTTCATTTACAAATAAGGCAAATATCTAACTAATGAAATGCGCCTAAAATGTAACCAAAATTTAGACATAAAATTTAATAAAATATTTTAAACCATAAAATTTAATAAAAGATTATTGTAGCTTTAACTTTACGTTAAATTGGATATTTCACACCACTGTCATCGGCTAGACCTCGATAATAGAAGGTAAAAAGAGTTGAAAACCGAAAACGAGCTTATAGACCCCAGAAGGATTTTAACTTTGGGCTAGTGGACGTACTGGATTCGCTATGCGTGATATATGAGTTGCACTAATGACAACTAACCTCAGCAGTATATAAGTACTAGCAATAAAATGTTGTCAAAAGGATACCAAGTATTTCTGTTTTGATCAGTTGTAAGAAATATTTCAATCAGAGCAATCTTATCATTCCATCTAATTTCTCAAAATTACTCGGCGAAAGAATACAAAATCTAATGGTATCACATCCAGCTCTCTTCTGTAACATCAAACATTTTATTAAACTTAAGAAACCTACGACTTTCGATTTGATGTTACTATGTTTTAGATGGTTACCAATCCCATACGAAAAATATCGCTCTCATAGATTTGGATAGAGAAAATTTTGTAATCAAAATTTGCCTGCCCTCGCGGTCAATAAATAAAATACAGCCATTGGATGTAACCTTTATGTGCTTTTGAAGAATACAGAATTGAAGAAATCAGTTGCTGTCATTTTCTGAGCCCTCTTTGGAACTGTAAAGACGTCATGCAATAGTTTTCGAAAAACCAGATTGATTGCTCTTAAATGACATAGAGAGAAAAAGCTCCAGTTGCAACTTCAACTCCATACAAAGAGGAATTGACGAAAGTTTAAAATAAAGAGGCGATAATAAAAAAAAGAACAGGAACCCAAAAAGAAAAGGTATCAAGCAACATCTCGTGAAAAATCTGTTCTATTACGTACTGCTTCAGCTGCAATAATACTATCAGAATCAAAATGATCTCAAATCTCAAAAGTCTTCATGCTCGAGCTCGGAAAGCAAGTCGTACGTTTGCTAGTTTTTCTTCACACCAAAGTGAAAGAACGCTAAATGTTTATTTTGCGACATGGTGGTAACTGGGCGAAATGTAACTGATGAGCACACGAAGACTGTCGTGAGATCAGCAAATGTACAATGCGGGTAAGGTAAGTACACGTTTTTTTCGATTTTTATATTAATCTTTGGTACTAAATAAAAGTTCTATATATAATTGTGATTACTTAGGACCGCAGATTTTCAAGAAATTGTCATTAAAATTCCCTGATTTTAAGGAAAATGAAAGCTTTTGGAAATCATTCAAAAGTTAAAAAAAAGTCTCTTTTTTACAAATATAAAATGAAGCTTCGTTTCTTTTGAAGAACGTCTTCGTTCCTAAAACATATCGATTTCAATACTTCAATTCTATTTAGGTACAATACCTGAAAAGTAATTACTTTACTATATTTGTAAGAGGGATATACTGTATTGTTCTGCGCAGTATTGTCATGCTACGCTATTGCCTTACTGAAAACCGTAGAGCAGTTCGGATTTCTGTTACGTCATGGTTTTAGGTTTTGGTGCGACATTTGCTTCCAATTTTGGACTGTGCTTAATAAGTTTAAGATTTTTGGAGATTGGTTAATTAAATGTAGCTCCGACAGTGGCCCTAGAATAATTTGAAAAAATGAAACCAATTTCAAATTGTGACTTTTAATGTAAACTACGCGTATTTTTAAATAATCAAACTTGGCTCCCGCTTCGTAATTACCGTTGAATTTAACCACTAGGCACTTAGGTTCACAAGACACATACCCAAGCATGTTCCAAGACAGCGGTAGTTCGAATTAAACCGACAAAATTGCAATTATCGACTCTTTTGTTCTCGATACAGATTGTTTGATCGCAGCAAATTAGGATATATCTGTCGAATTGCAATTTTACTTTTACTTTCAGTTAACCTTTGTTCTCGGCTAAAGGACTGGCTGTTTAGTATTTGAAACTTAAAGATTTTCAAATGACGTGATATATTTAGTTATTTAATTTAGAGATTCTTCTTCGGTTCTTTTATCATTAAATTAATATATTATCAATAAAGTCCAACATTGTTGTAAATATTTTATTCTTTTGGTGATTTGAATTTACTGCATTACCACTGCCTGAAATAGTGAGAGTGCAATTTGCGTAATTCTGTCAGAATGATTCAGATGACGTCAGAAATACTGTTTTGCGAGACGATTTTACTTATTCAAAACCTGCACTAACATTGCATCGAGCAAAGTTTTTCTTGCGCGAGCTTTATTACTGGCTATCCGGTAGCCAGTAATTAAATACAAAGATGGTGGAAAATAACCTTCACAATGACGAAATTACCCAAATTGCCAAAAATGTGATTGTTCCTGTTATAGACATTTACTCCAATTTATCTTCAGGTGATGAAAAAATTAATTTCTTTCTAGTTGAAATTCACAAGAAAAAAAAGCAAATATCTAAAATTAAGAACCAATAATCCTGGAATTTACTAATATAATTATCAAACTTAGGGATTTTTAGGTAAATTGTCTATAGGTAAGTTACCTATGTTTAAATGAGTATTACGCTTTGCAGTTTCTGAAGCGTTTTTGCGGGAAAATTATTACTCAAAAATATAGTAGCTCTAGTTTCTATGAAAAACTAAATGCTTGGTTGAGAGAGGTAGCTGGAAAGTCAATTGATGTATTTTTATGGAAGGAATGTTTTAAAAAATCGTTTCTTGAACGTTATATGCGTCAATATTTTAAGATTCACTACTAATAAAGGAATACTATGAAGAATCGACCAAAGGTTTGACTTGTTTGTCAGTACTAGACATAGAAATATTGAAATTGTTACTGGAATTAGCGCTATTGTTTATTATATTTGTAACAATTTTAAGGAAAATCGCCAAACAATATTTAAATAGTGTTTTAAAGTTGATTTTACTGTTTCAAAATGCATTTAGTGTTCAGATTTCAGGATTGCATGAGTCTGAAATATTATCATAACTGTCAGAAAATATGTATGTGGCACAACTTATCACTTATTAGAAAATATGGGTCTTAAGTACCATAGCAATGGAAATTCAAGATTTATCATTTCAACTGAAGCAGCTATGTAGGTGTTTGATCGACAATTCAGCACTAATAGTGCGAAAGTGGTCAGCGGTTTTTATTGTGGCACTATCTCTCAAAATTGTACTCTGAGTCCAAAATTCGGCAACACGATTTTTTTGCCTGATATTGATTGCTGTGATACCTTGGTGGTGCTTGGCCTCGGTGGAGTTCCTACTAAGGTTATTGCATCGGTAATAAATCTTTTTGATAATTTTTACAGATAATTTTTTTGTAAGTGCTTTAGCACTTAAAATTTCAGTAGTTGCACCAATTCACATAGTAGATAATGAATAATGAATAAATATGATGAAAGATTTAGGATTTTTACAAGAAGTCGGCATCAATCAGCATCAATGTATGCTACTGGCATTGGGTTAAATCGATTGTAGACGAATGGTAGATCAAGAGAGCTGTTCCGACCTTTCCCTAGGCGTATCTCAGGAATTAGTGACGGAACCTCTGTTTTCTCATCTCTTTGTCAATGATTTTCCAAGCAACATGTTTCGTGTTAAATGTGCATGTTGATGAACATTTGATATGAATAACTGGAGAGATCGTACTTGCGAAAGACTAAGATATTATTAATTAGTTTTTTCAATACTGTCTTACGTCGAACTCCTCAACTTAGTCCTGTTTTTATCCTGCGAAAGCGTATTTTACGTCTGGTCTTTAGTTAGGGATTTGTGTAAGCCCGTACTTGTTAACCACAAGTTTTTAACTTCGTTCTCCTCTTAGAAGAGTGTTTATTATATAATCCAACGGCTTAGTTAGCAGTGTTCAGCGTCGCATTTCTGTAATACAAGAAATTACTCAGTGCTTAATTAGGACTCACATAACTTGTTACGAAAAATATCCCGCTTGTGCTTGTAGGAAACCGCATGGTAACCTGTCACCTCATATTATCGAGTTAATAACAAATTTAAAAAGATTGTTATGTAGTAAGGCCTGTTACACAGCGAATGGCTTCTAGACAATAGAAATATTTAATTTACATGTTTGTAAATGTTCTTGTTTGTTCAGTAACTATTAGAATTTTTGTATACTTTTCACCCTAATCTTATTTGGTATATATAAAATATTTTATATATATATCGTGTCGACTTGCATAAATATTATTATTATTATTATTATCATCATTATTATTACGTTCATTCTGTTCAACAGTAATTGACTCGAGTAAATAATAGCTCATTTTTTTTCACAATACTGTTTTCATTAATAGATTTCATTGTAAAATCTACGCATATGAACAGCTGTACTATTTTACGCACAAGCAGTTTAATAGTTTTCATTTTTTTTTTTAGTAATAAAGAATTAGTAAAATATGCAAGAAAAGGTAGTTTAACAACTACCGCAAGAGCGACTTACAAACTTCGCGATTTTCTACACTTTGCCAATTCAACTGCCTTTACGGTTACTGCGTCAAGTTTAGTCTATTTCCCAACTATTTTAAATATGCTAAATGCGTATATGTAGCAATAGCCTTTTAATAATTAATGAGAAATTGATATTTTGCAACCTCATCCGAGATGAAGGGACAGCTCGATCTTTCCCCGCTGCACTAAATATTCAGCGATCTAGGTGGTTTCTTTTCTTGTTGGTATCTACTTTAGAAAAGTTATTGTTTTCTTGAAAAATTCAACAGATATGTTGAAAGCCGAAGGAAATTATAATAAATACCTTCCAACCACATTAAAATGTAGTTAAAGTTTATATATTCATTTCACATTCACATGGGTAACAGGGTACTTTTAGCAGAACATTCATTAAGACCTAAAACCAACAAGTTTAGATAAGAGTACACTAGATTTCTTACTTTTATAAGGGTGAGTGTACATGCATACGCTCTAGTGTTGATATGATTAAACAAAGATAATAGCCTGTCTTCGGTCTATGTTTAATGAACCTATTCTTATTCCTTTTTAAGGATATTTTTACGTTCAAATAGTTTTTTTTCTGTGTGTATCTTGGAAAATCGGACTTGAAGAAACTGAGAAAACTTGAAAATGCAATTTTCATCACATTAACTGCTCATGCATTAGTTATTAGGCACTTTTATCCCAATTTTCTTGTCTCTCCCTTTGTTCGGTCCTTTGATGTACAACGGGACTAGTTAACATAAACCTCAAGTTATTCCGTCTTTTCTCTTACCTAAAGTTAAGTTTACTAAGGGCGTTTCTACGCAGAAAAATTTAAAACCTAATTCAATCTGGTGAATTTAAAAGCAAACTACATAGGAAAGACAGCTGGAAAAATAAAGGGAACAAAATGTTATCGTTTGAAGCTCTTAAATTGGTAAGTCGGCGTACGTAATTAGGGAGAATAGCTTTGAAAGATAAACATTAACTGACGTAAATTTGTATAAATTTAAATGTGTATCTGGGGAATAGCTGAAGTTGTTTCAAAGAAATCGCTTGTTTTCTTCTTCCTTAGATAAGATTAATACTTGAGAAATAACATTCCAACACAAAATATAACTTCGTTTAGAAGAACTAGCAGCAATTTCCCGTCTGTTTCTTACAAACAATATTGTTGATATGTTGATAACATGAATTGTTGCGTAGTTGTCATGTTATGTTATGTCATGTTTTCTAGAGCAAATTTAAACATTATCTGTATCTGGGAGAAAATAATTTTGCAGTTTTGCGACGCACTCCTTTCTATTTTAAAAAATCGAAAGTTACAATTATTTCGGCGAAATACGGGAAATACTTTTTTCAAAGAATTTTGAAAACAATGAAATTTAGTCGCGCGTTCATTAACTGGTTCTAACCCGTTAAACTGCTTACAATACAGTCGAATTTTACTAAAAGATATTGTTTCGGAGTACATATACGTCTATTTCTGCTAGTAGTATCAGACCTAGTGGTGATTAAGATAAACTGTAAAAAAGCTACACATCAAATAGCCTATAAATTTCTTCATGTGACGAAACACGCAGTTATTATTAGAGTCGGGTTTGAGGATCGACATATTCTCAAAACAATTGTCCCGGAATCATTAGTTAAGCTTGTGCGGTGCGGAGTGTGTCGATGTTTTTATGTTATTTGCTATACTACACACAGTCCTTGTTATGATTATTAGAGCGACTACATTCGAGATCAGCGTTGGAATGCGCCAAGTGAAACAAACAAATGCATGCAATTATGAGAAAATGTTCATAGTGCAACTGCCGAAAGATCACACGTAGCGGGTCAACATCAACTTCAATTCGTTTTCGTCACAGCTCTAGAAGCAAAGCACCTGATAAGGTAGGGGTGCCCTCTCAGCACTATCTTGTCGGAAAGCTTTATTTAAATATCAAATTTGAAGATGTAAATAATGCAAGAAAAACAAATTTAATTTATATTATGTAATTAAATTAATTAGCAGTAGTGGAATAATAGAGGCGCTGAAGGAAAATTGGAAGTTACTTGCCCAGACTGAAAAATCTCTTCAGTAAGCAAAAATGTAAAAACAGTTGATAAGTGGTTAATATCCTTTCCGATTGGTCTCCGGTGAGCCCTCCTTTGTTTGTGCTTTCCATGTTAGAAAAGTTCCCTTCTTGGGTAATGGTCGGTACTAATTTCTTGGAACTAATCCTACATCTTGCTCGATGGGGTAAGGCCACGTAAAGCGACAACTTTTGACTTGTTGTGACCTAGGTAGACAGAGCGATCCGCCCGTGATTTTAGTTCAAACGAAACGAAAAAGGATGGGCCAAGGCATTTTCCAAATCGTGTCTGCCGAGATATTTGTAAACCAGGAATATATTTGGTCATGACCGTGACATCCGTGACTCTGCGACCAACCAAAGATTGGGTAGTGAAGCTGCACGGTTTTATGAGTAATCGTTTACCCAGGAAAAGCTACAGTTACAGCTAACATGGATGTGTTGGAGTCGAAATTAGCTATTCGAGACTGACAGCTGGTCTCGTCAACTGTTAGTTGACTAAAAGGAAGATTTAAAGAAAACAAACAAAACAAAAGAAAAAAGAGTGTATACCGGCGCATCTGCAATATATGATACCTCCTGGACGAGCAAAAAAATAAATACGCTTACACGACTTTATTAGAGAAATAAAGGTGGCCCTATTTTTATAGAAGGACACTGTTATCTCTAAATATTATAACAAAACGAATTTGTTTTCTACAAGAAGAAGCGTTACTTCGTAATATCGAAATTAATTTATTCCAATAAAATTTTAAATTGAGTTGTAAAGGTAAAATTGCAGAGTTGTTACCATTTTCAGGTGATAAAATCTATTCTAATTTCAGGTTAGATACACATATTTACCTATCTATATAGTACTTAGAATCAGCAACTTTCCGCAATTCAAACTAAACAATGGAATTAAGTTGCATGTCTAAATTTGTTACAAGACAATCGTGGTGTCTTAAATTACTTTAGAAACGAAATTAAATGTATGTAGGACGATTGCTTTCGGCCTTATTACATTTCAAAAGCGATCCCGTCGGCTAGGGGATTATTCGAATTTCTGGGATCTACCGCCGTAAATTGTGGATTAAATATGGAAATGAATAAAGATTATGCGGTACAAGCGGGAGATAATTAAAACAAGACGTTCTTACATTTGGGTTTAGAACGCCTTTTGTTTTGACATTTAGATGTAACCGCCGCCGGAAGGTCTCAGATTTAGTTTGGTTGCGGTGTCTTAATTATTACGTTACTTAAAGTCTAGTTAGAGAAACTAGGTAGCGAGAGAATTAAATGAAATTGCGGTGGCCACTTTGCTAATTGTAATTAAGTACACAACGCTTTCCAACGTCCAACAGTATATAAATTTGCGAGTTGTACAAAATGTAGGCAAGTAAAAGCGTGCGTAATATATTTCGAGGAAGGTACCACACTAACTTTTGAACGATAGAAGCTGGCAATTTTATAAACGAGACGATTTATTTATTAATAAAAACGACTTATAATTATACGTACCAAACTGGTGTAAATGTGGGTGGAAGATATTTTTTGCCTGAGCAATTTCGAGATTTAATGTGAAATTTGGTTGTGGATGTGATAGTACATGTAAATCCTAGATAATGTTATGATATTGTGTTGGAAAGTGCTCCAGTTTGACATGTTCATACTTTAACATTGTTTTATGAGGTTTTATGTTTGTGAGGCAAAGCAGTGTTGTGACCGCTTTTCGTAAATTTCCCTGATACCGGGATTTTATATTCATCTTATATATTCCAGTAAAATAGAATTTTGTTAAAAGGATGAGTTCAGTAAACAACTTTAAGTGCTAGAAGCTAGAGCTACTAACGCAAATCACAATTGTAATTCCCAAAATTATATTATCACATCGCATTCGGATAAATTTATTGCTAAAGAATGTAGATTTTCACGCCGGGTTGTTTAGCCGTGATCGTCAGGAATTTCTTCCGGACGTTTCGTTTACGACAGCGGCAAATATCTTCAGCGGCGAAGTGTTTTCTTCCTTCTTCTTTTCTGTTCTTGTTAATTGTAAGATTTGGTACCCGGTCCTTTAAAACGCGCCAGTTGCACGTACTGCGATCAGGACCGACCACCGAAGGGTATCTATATACACTCCGCCAAAAAAGTATCGCATAAACTAAAAAAGGACATTTATAAACCAAGATATTTTTATACGTTCACAAAAAGTTTGCCTCGTGTATGTGAACTATAAAAACACTAATAAAATCATGGAATATAACTTTTTTACTTTTTTCTTCGAAAAGAACACATTTAGAAAAATGCATATGTGTAAGGTTTGTTCAGTTGTTTATTGAAAGTCTTCCTATACGGACAAATTTTAAAGTGCGAAGTCAGAGTTCTGTACCAACGCTTTTAAAACTAAAATGAGCAATTTAACTTCAGAACAAGTGGCTGCTATAGTTGCTTTAATCGAAGATGGACGATCTCAAGCATACGTTGCTAATTTGATGAACATCAATCAGTCAAGTGTTTCTGGAGCCGTAGCCAGATATAGGGAAACAGGCAATTACAGTAGAAGACCTGTACCAGGTCGTGCAAGATGTTCTACTCGCCAAGATGACCGCTATTTACTACTACAAGCATTACGTCGAAGACATGTAACTGCGAGCCAATTGCAGAACGACTTGGCTAGAGTCAGAAATACTCGTGTGAGTACTCAAACTATTCGGAATAGGTTACGACAGAGTGGACTAAGAGCTAGAGTAGCTGTAACAGCCCCTCGTCTCACTAGGAACCACCGAGTGGCTCGCTTAAGATTTGCCAGATAACATGTAAATTGGAACATTAATGACCTGGCCAGTATACTCTTCACAGATGAGTCAAGATTTGGTCTTTACACCTCAGATAGGCTTTTCTCAGTGTACAGACGAGACGGTGAGCGCTATTCGCAGTGTAATATCAGACCTAGACCTAATTTCGCTGGTGGTTGGTTGGGGGTGGATGGTTTGGGGAGGCATCTGTTTAACAGGTCGTACAGAGTTAGTACCAGTAGACAGAGGTACACTGACTGCCCACAGGTATATAACGGACATTTTAGAAGAACATGTAGTACCATATGTGCCAATTATAGGAAACGAATTCATGTTAATGCACGATAATGCACGACCACATGTTGCAATAATCGTCCAGGAATACCTTAACGATGTTGGTATTCCAGTTTTAGATTGACCTGCGGTAAGTCCGGACATAAACCCTATCGAGCACGTGTGGGACCTCCTTCACAGACGGATACGAACCCAAAATGTTGCCCCAGCGGACCTGCATGGACTAGAAAATGCTCTCCGTGACGAGTGGGAGAATTTGGATCAGGCTTATATACGGAGGTTAATCGAATCTCTGCCAAACCGTATGCGAGCGGTCATATGAGCCCGAGGTGGCAATACTCAGTATTAAAAGCTACTGTTATGACATTTTTCTTTCCAAAATTATAATTTCTTGTTTTAATAAAAATCTCAAGTATGAGTTCTTGTTTTTATTTGGCCTGTATTTTATTTAAACAATCATAGAAATTATATCTTAGAGCGCATTAAAGTGTATTTACAACTTTATGCTACAAACAAAGATTATGCGATACTTTTATGATTCAAAACTAAATTATGCGATACTTTTTTGGCGGAGTGTATAACAGGTGTGTGCCAGATGCTGAATCATTCAACGCTGAGTTACCAAAGCGAACATTTCGACTTCACCGCTGAAGATGTTTACCGCAGCCGTAAACGAAACGTCCCGAACCAAATTGAAACGATCACGGTTAAATAGCCCGAAAAAATCTCCTTCACGAGTATTTTGCCATTTGTATGTAATAATTAAAATTGAAACGTTTCTCATGGTAATGATCCTATATTTAATGTACCTGAGACTATCGTACCCATACATTTCAACGTGTCTACCATGAAAGCCGAAGGAATTTTAATGGTTATTAAGAAACTAAGGAAGTTGTTTAGTTTTATTGGAAATACTAAACTATAAATGAAAAATTTGTAAATAATCGAAAAGAATATAAACAAGTTTTTGACAACGAGATTTTAAAAATTACTTCATAAAAATTTAAAAATAATTAAAATATAATTATCGAACTTTCTCTACAAACACTGCAGAAAACTCGAACTAATTTTCTTTGGGCCTTATAACTGGAGAGGATAAAAGTGAGTGAAATCATACTCTTTTTGCAGCGACTAGACGGACTCGTGTTTTGTCGACTCTCGGAGAAACCAGTAGACAACGCGAACTCTTTCTTAAAAGACGAATAGACACGAGTCCGTCTAGTCGCTGCAAAAAAGGTTTGGTTTCACTCGCTTTTGTCCTGTCTAGTTATAACGTCGTTATCCACAGAATAGAGAAAGATTTGGTTATATATCGGATCTAGTTTTAGGATCAGGATATTAAGTTAGATACTGAAACCTTAATCTTTGGCTAAAGTAAACATGAATTCAGTTTTAAAATTAACTGATAAATTTCAACTTTAAAATTCCATTCAACAAATTAGTTGGAGATTGTGGTCAATAGTATTTTTTAAAAGAAAAACATTAAAGTTTTCGTAAAAAAAGAAGAAACATAATTTGAAATTTCATTAAAATAAATCTGTACTCGCATACTTTAGGATGTTTTGTTTTTTCAATATTTTCGATTTATAAAAGAAAAGTAGGTCAACAGGATAATTAAAAAATACCGAGAGTCTCATAACAATATAGTATATTGTTTTTGGATGTGTCTCTTCAATTCACATCAACTTTGTTAAGCATGCTCTATACCTATTTGGTTTCACTCTTGAAAGTATTTTGTTTCTATAGCAACACGTGAAAACGTTCGATTAGTACCTACACTAACTTTCTAGTTTCAAACACGGCAACGAGTAGTAATACAAGCACTAACACACGATACATTTAATAAATTTGAGTATATTGAAATATTGAAGAGATATAATTATATTTTATGATGGCGAATTTCGATTTGCAAGTTGATTACAAAATATGTGTTACCGTCATGTGCAAGACAAGAACACCAAATTAAATCGGGAAAGTCGAGGGAGGAGGCTATCAACACGGCTTTTCCCAGCAATTTTCCTACCATAAACAACTAAATATGAGAAACTCCAATTCCAAATATGTATAAGTAGAAATGCTTTCAACTGTGCTTCTTAAAACAATATACTTAAATTGTATATGTATAAATGTTATATATATTTACATATATGTACATATATACGTAGATTGAAAATATATACAAAATTGATGTTGTATCTTTTCTCGATTTACCTACATAAGTTCACTACATACTTTAAACATTTATGTTTCAAGAAAGAATGTTGTAAACATTGAGAGACTGTTTATAAGCATTACATCTTTGTTATTTTTCTGAGAAAGCGAAGTAACCATTTTAAAATAATACTCAAGGTTAAACGGAAATTGTAATCAAGTCATAACAGTTTCGAAAGTATTTTCGGCGAAGCTTCTACGGTAAGAATTTAACGGAATTCACTCTTTGATGCAAATAGTGGGAGGGAGTAATCTATAGATCTTCCCGTACAAAGATTCTATCAAGTTCATACATTTTACAGAGAGTTTGCTTAAGATTCATAGAATGTATATCTCCTATTTTAAAAGTCAATTACGTGAACATACTATTTTGAATTTAAGATAAAAAAAAAAAAAAACAGGGAGTTGAGAATTTGTTTAGACAGTGCGCGGAAATAAAACATATATGACATATATTTCAGCGTACTTTGTCCTGACTGGAACAAAGGGTGCGAATTATTTAGTAAAAACAAAGAATCGATTAATCAATAAATCGAAGGATATTTGGCAATACCCATCCTTTTCTTTTACATGGCCTTGATGTCCCATTTATATCCTCACCAGCCATGACTAACTATAACCAAAACTTTACGGGAGCGAGTAATATATATGTAAATATAGAATAATTTTTCATAGTAAAGACAATCATTTGCATTCTTTTGAAGAATTTGGGTTTCCGGGTTGAAACCGCGTCGCAATGGCATAAGAATGCCGACGTTTCGCTCTCAATTTCATGGAGCTTCCTCTGGAGTGCTGCACGATGCGCCGTGCGAAGAATTTTTCGTAGAGCAACGAAGTAAAAGCTACGACTGCGGAAGAAAACACAAAATCATTTGCAATAATTATTGCAGTGAAAGTAAAAAACGGCGGTAAAGCATCTATATCTAATTATTTTTAAAAGTAACTAATAATATTGTTATTCTTTTAACAATGCGTTCGTTGCTACCAAATGACGCTGGATGTAGTTATTGTTGGTATCATCATCGTATAGATCCAATGAATTACCTTAGGTGTTAAACTCTAAAGTTTCTTTCAAACATTGTTTACAGGTCGACAGGTTTTACAAGAATTGGGGTAATCCATTTAAGAAAATTAAGTTTTTGCCCTCTTCGCACAAAATAATTATTAACGTAAATTCAAACGAATTGAACGTTAAGAAAATGAATCTGCAAACAAGAGTAAGTTTAGTACAACGTTATTGAAGATTACACTGTTGGTTTACGAAAATTTCGTACAAGAATAAGTTTGTGTAATAAAGGAAAGTAAGGTCCGTAATTGACTTTCCGAGAATAAGAAGACCGTGGATGAGTGGAAGTTACATCAAGTTACAAGTTCTTTCGGAAAATCAAAATAGAGTCGATGCTAATCCACTAGGACTTAGTAGTGTTTATGTAATATTAAAACCGCTGCAAATGTCACATACCACTGTTTGGAAAATTTTGCCCAAACTAAAAATACGATATTTTTTTACAAGTAAGGGCTCAGATTGAAATTCAATCTGATCCATTCGCCTAATCCCGTATTTTATGGACGGATAAGACAGATTAATGCTGGAATGAATACTCAAAACTATCGCAAATGGGTAACAGAAAATCCACAGGCAATTATTTATGTAGGTGCTCATAACAATAAGATTATTGTTTAGTTCAGGTTTTATTGCTAATTTCAGCATCGCTTCGTATTTTGTCGAGTAAATACAGAGTTACGAAGTCATAATAACTGTAACTTGGTTGGTGAACGATATCGACAAATGCGGGGAGATTATATAAGTAGGGAACTAGTTACTGCTACTCAACTCGAGATGTTGTTATAAGTCATTGTTTAACTTGAAGGAAAAGTTAGTACGTTTACATCGCCAAAGCCAAACCACATAAAAGTAAAGTAAAAGTACAAATTTATTAATTCATTACGTATACGTTATAATGTTCTTTTACATTGAGTTACAAATTCTCGTCGTTTTAGTATACTACAAATCCTTTTCGGTTGTATTTATCGACAGTATTCAATCACATTTGAAGATATTTCTGCAACTGTCAATAGTTATATTGAATATAAATATTTCTTTTTCGAGCCAATAATACTCTACTAAAATCGGAACTTGTTCCCAAACAATTAATCTGTATTTAATACGAAAATAGAAGGTTCCGTAATAGACAAGTTGTGTTGACTACTGTTTTCACAATGGACACATAAACCAATTAGTTGAGTCGACTTTTATATTCCATTTTAAATTATCATCGACATAAGGTTCGGAAAACTTGGTAAAGTTAACAGTATCAACTCTGAGTTTTTTTTAACGCCAAGTTAGATAATGTAAAAAGAATTCCAATACCATACAACATGCACTGAAAAGGTTTAGTGTTAGCTTGTTACTAAGAAGTCAGTTATTAATGATGATAGCAAGGATTGTCACGTAGTATGGTAAGCAACATATAAGTATTGGTAATCTCCGTACCAAACAAGTTTCCTGGACTAATTACACTGGCCAACAAATTTCAACTTTTGATTCTCCCATAAAATAATTTATACTAATTTCAATAGAAAACATATGAACATTCATTTTAATAAAAGGTCAAGTTAGCTCAATTTTTTTTTATATTTCAATGAAAAGGTTTTTTTAGATTAACATATCCATTACTAATGTTTTATAGTTGGCAGCTTTTTTGTTTCCCAAGAAATTCGTGAAAACTTGGACCATGGAGAGCCAAGCTGTTGCTTCCTTCGGTGTTAATTTGGTTTCAAAGATTTCATCATTTACTATTTCTCGTATCTGAAGTCCAACTACCTTCTTTCAGTTTCTCTTGCGTTAGTTTTGGAATCCTTTCACGAAGGTATTTAAAACTTTCACCTTCGACATCCAGTGCCTTTACAAAGTTTTTTATGAGCCCAAGTTTCACGCGGAGAGAAGGTATTATGATCTTTTCTTTTTCTACTATAGGCTGACGTACACTATCTTTTCCTGGTATAAACTGTTGTCGTAGTGGCCACTCTTGCTTGTGGTAATGTTTTTCCCTGTCAAGATTGTCCCAAAGACCTAAAAAGCAACGGTATTTGGTGTAACCAGATTGCATACCCGAAATAACTGCAATTACTTTAAAATCTGCACAAATATTCCAGGAATACTTTGTCTTTGTACTTTATCTTTTCTAATAAAATTTTCAGATTATCATGAGTTTCTTTCATAGAAACAGCATGACCTACCGAAATAGAAGGATAATGGTTTCCATTATGCAACAAAATTGCTTTTAGGCTGTTCTTTGATGAGTCTATGAATAATCCCTACTGATCCCCTCCCTAAATCCTATCAACCAACTAGATTAAAGCAAGTCTCGACCTGCATTTTCTCTGTAACCAGAGCTAAGCCAATGTTGTCGCTTTTGGAATCATGTTTACTTTATATACGCTGTTCAATGTCATCAGTTACTAACTTAGGGTAAAAACCTTGTTGTTCAGTGTTATTATATATTGCTATATAATAAATTAAACTTGTGTAGTGTACTTATGTGTTGTTCACGACAGTAAAATACTTATCACATTCACTGGTCAGGTATGTACAATCATAGTTGTAATTGATAAGGAGACGGTTTCTATTGTCCAATACGATGCACATGTCACTTAGTACATATGCATATGTTGAACAATAGATGCTCTAATAAACCTACCTGTAGCATTCCTTTCTAATTTAATTTAAGAGTGACAGTTTGTTTCCTGTTGTCAACATAAAATTGTATTAGAGAATTCCTCGAATGCCGAAGGAGTTTTGTTAGAAGAATATCATGGTCGGCACTATCAAAAGCATTACTTAGGTCTAAAAAAAGACTAGTCCCTAAATACCTCGACCATAACAGAATACCAACAATGTATTCAAAAAGAGCGCTTTCTATTAATTTATTGTTGGTAAAATATTGAAAAATATCCAACAAATTATGTTTATTAAGAAATCAATTATACGGAGTGAAATTAAATATGTATGAATAAAATAAATATGTATAAAATAATTTTGAGAAGTTTGTTAAAGTGGTAAATGGTGTAATTGCGCAATACGCTAGAACCGCCGTGTTTAAAGAATTGATTAACAAGAGCTAATTTCAATTTATGGGGAAAACTTATATGGGGTTTGATATTATATGAACGTATTAGATATAAAAAATCCTATTATTCAAGAAATTCCGCCTCTATTGATTTGTGGTGTTGGCTCAATTTGATAAAGTTGAACATATCTCTATTTTATAACAACCTTGCATATCAACCTTTTTATTTTATCTTTATTTTGAAAATAAATAACTATATTGTTGACTCTCCGTGAATGTATGTCGACGCATGGATCAACAAATTGTTATTAATGCAAAAATTATCGAAAGTAGATATTTTGTATAGATTTTTTAAACGAATTTACACGAATGTGCCCACGGTACCTGCATAAAGTATTCGTACATATTGTACGTATACGCACCGTTTATTCTGTTTTGTCGTAATTGGCCCTTGTTGGATAAGCACATACGTTAACTAGCGAAGTGTTTATTTTAAAATTTGTTGATAAGCAACAAATTTAAAAATGGCTCCTCCTGAACAAATTATGTCTCGCACCCATCCGATTACAACGGACGCGCTTATCCGTATTTTTTTATCTGTGGTATTTGTGCAACAGCAGTAGTTCTGCGCATTGCGTACCGCTGGGCAAAAGAAATACGAATGGATGAATATGTGTGTCGGCCGTGTTTAAAAAAGCAACGCGTTTTGTTAATCTTTATACAAATAACAATGTATACGGAACGTGAACACAAACATAGTATCAAATTTATTGCTTATTATTACGAAAGTATGAATGCATGAATATACGTATGTATGTACGGACGGGTACGTGTTGTGGAAATAAAAGCAAGGTATACGACGCTGAAAATTGCAGCAAATTACGTTTGATAAATGGCCATTGTTGTTATTTAGGAATGTCCATGAAATGTAAAAGTGTTGTACACACAACACACACTTCTGTTGAGTTAACAATGGATGTTTTCATGAAGTAGGTGGTTTTAATTCATCCGATTGTAGTACACATTAGAGCTTTTATCTACTATCAAACTACGAACTAACACATCCCTTTAGTTTATTTGGTTGGTTGAATTTTAAAAAGAAAATAAGTTCACAAAGCCTCAAGCTAAATATGCACATCGTTGGTAAAAACATAAATCTCATATTACTTTTTAGATACCTAGCTTCCTTGTTTTTTATTTTTTTGTAGATAATTAATTATCTAAGTGGATAATCCTTGCAAAAAAAGAAAACGACAATTACCATTTTGGATTAAAATCTGAGCTTTAATATATGACAACAAAGAAACGGAAAAATAGAAGTGTTTTTCCTTTAGATAATACTAATCCTTATCAGCACAGCGGATCCATCTAGTCCAGTCGTTGAAATGTAGTTCTTTTCCTGAGCACTTAGAGAAAAGTTTTTGGATAGAAATTGTTCGAAGTCAAGTGTCAGCGTGTTCAGTTTCTGACACAAACGATATAAGTTTGATTTTTAAATACCTTGTATATTAATTCATGTTAACTTTGTTCGATATTCCCCTATGTCTATTTCGCTTGGTTTGTTAGATAATTTGAAATTGTTGCTTTAATACGTGATATTATCAAATGGTCGTCATGGTCAATCATGGTCGTCGGAATTGTTTGATACATTTTGATTCATATTATTTAAATTTTTTAAATCAAAAAGCTTTAATTTTTTTTGTATAATGCTTTAGAAAAACTATAATTAAAAACAAAAAAGTATCGTTTGCTCATAAGCAGGTCTGTACATCGGCAGAGCCTCTTAATTGCATGTAATATCGACAGTTGAAGAACAATTCCTTTTCAACTCCCATTATTCATTACGAATGGTCGTAATTGATTTAGTTTGTATATTATGTACGATCTAACCAAAACATGTATATGATGCACACCAATGTATTAAGAAATGCAACGTTTTGTACCTTTTTCAATAGATTGTAGCAAGAACTGAACTTACTTTGTTTTAGAGAAGAGTCAGTCTAACGAACCCTGGAGTGGTTCTCGAAATTCCCGTGGATCTTATGGGTCACCACATACCTTTGGAAAGGGAAGCTGTTTACAGATACTGGCATCATACCACAGAACTGTGGCCTTTCTTAAGATGGAAATCCAAAGCTACCATTCGAATACCGCGGAATAATTAACTACACTTCACCTCTCAGGACGAGAAGCTTGGAGTAACAAAATTTACACGCGATAAGGCTTCAGAAGTTACAATGCTTACATACCTCCTTTGGTCGCGACCTAAAAATCTTTTTTTAAAAAAAACAGCACTGATAGTAGAAGCTTTTTAAGGTTTTTGTTTGTGACATTAATGTTATGAACATTTGTACGATATTTGATCTTGTTCAATTAATCGAACTGAGAAACAATACACGAGTTTGCATGTTGTGCCGTTTCTGAGAGTTTGTAAGAAGTGCTGTGCATATTTTTGAATATTAAATATGACGCCTGCTGATATCCTGCACCTTTTATAATCTAACAGAAGCTTTAATCTAAATAGTTCTTAAGGCAATATCCGCTTTTGCAGTTGAATGCAGGGATTGTATCCGCTATGTGCTTTGTAATTAAATAGGTGCAGTAGCATTTATTTTTAGGGCCCAATTACAAAAGTTTCACAGCTTGAGCTTTATGTAAGTCATTCTAACGCTAATTCGTTTCTCAAATGATGAAAGATTTTCGATTAGAAAAGTGATATAATATACAGAAGAAACACGTGTTTGTCGAGTGCAAAAAATACACGATCCTAAGTCAAGTGAAATGAAAGAAGGAAATAACGTAATAACGTTCGTATGTTTCCAAATAAAGGCCCCATTCGGACACAAAAGAAACTGGAGTTTCATAACGGATGTAATTTTCAATGGTGCGTAGTCTGAGAGTTCCATTGAACAGATATTGAAAGACGAAAAATAGAACTCCACACAATACGCGTACACCCGTACAATGTACTTACATGAATATGCCTATATATACATACATACACATAAGAAATCCGAATCGTTGTCAAAGAAGGTGCACAAAGGGTGGTGTACAACAATGCTAGAACGTTAGAATGGCAGAGGATGAGCTAGGTGCGGATGTCTGAATATGCATCAACCCCTATTAGGTTGCAAATAAATCATTTTGATGGAACGAATGCCGGCTCTTGAAAACGCATAGCAGGGTAAATATTGATCGTCCTATGTCGAACGATTGTATGTATGAAGGTAAGCAACGAACTTCCTAAACTAATTTACGCGTCGGCAAGATGAAGCTGTTGCATTTTTGTAGACAATCACCTTCGAATATACCTAATCTTTAATGTAGTTTGCCTTGAGAATGTGCAGTGATTCTTTTCATTTATTCAATTTACTAACAATTTACGATGAGTTGAGAGATTATTCTATTCAGCGTTATTTTCAATTTTTTGCCTGGGCAAATGCAATGAATATACTTGCATTGAAATCGAGTTGATATAATTAGATTGTGAATTTTCAATAGTTATCAAAATTAATTTTACATTTACGAAATTTGAATTATTTTTAATAATAATAACAATCTTTATTGTCCAGCAGATAATTGAATCAAGTTGCAAGAAAATCGGATCCCAAATGGCGGATGCATACTCCAGTCTTGAGCGGACAAAACTAAAGAATAAAGTTTTTAAAGCAATTACAGTTGAAAACTTTCTAGAAGACCTTGTGAGGGAACCCAACGAACGAGATGCAGAATTGACGTTTTTCATGTGTTCCGCAAATTGCAGTTGAGAGTCAAACAGAATTTCAAGATCTATAACGGCCAAGTTTTTTGCAGCTGCGTTAAGCGCCACAGTGTATGGTTAAATTATTAGGTGCTTATTTTTAACACGTTTTGTACGTTTGCTGGCATTTAGTTCTGTTTTATTGTTGTTCCAGGTGTATTAATTAATGTAAGATTTGAATTTGTTAATGATTTTTTAATTTTCATTTTAACTTTTAATTGTCAGTTATAATAATCAAAATGTCAGTTCCGACATTTTGATAATTTGTGTGACGAATTTTTTTTAAGAAATAGTATTAATGCCTGTAAGTTAGTACGAAGTACGAAGTTTCTTACGAAGTACGAAGTATTAAAGTTAGAATCATTTTCAATAGTTTATCTATTAAATCCTTTTGCGAAAAACACAAAGATCATGTACAACATTATGCACATTGTTAAGGACCTAACATTTTATTTTGTTCTATTTTATTCTATAAAATTCATATGTTTGCTTCGCATAAATTCATATAATTCGTATTTAGCCTCATTTAATCTTTGACGTGTACACATTCAATGTAAAAATATTTCTAATTTCTTGTAAAGTTTGCAAAAACATAAAATTTGTCAATGTTCCAATTAAAAATATCTCTAATAGTCACTTGTTATATCTGTTGGATGAAGCTACTGCTAATGGACGTATCGGATCGAGCGCTAGACAGGGAATCTCCACCAGTAACGTACACATACCTACAAAGTATCCAAACATCGACGGAAGTCGAATGTACGAATTGCCACGACTGCCTGCCATCGCTCTTTCGCTTGTGAGTGACGCAGCACTTAGACCCGCACTATCGTTGGTTTCTGATTTTTCCGCTTATATACGCGAACAGCAACTCGGAGCAAGATATTAGGAGGTGGTGTATCAAATAAGAACGCGAGCGTTTGGGTAGCCGTGAGTTCTATAGCATCTTTTTACGATGTGTTCGGCTATTTGCTGCTGTCGCCCAATTGTTCACCAATGTTCACGCTTCGGTAAGGTTTGGTGGTGGCCCCAGCGTTACATATTGAACATTTGAATGCTTATACAAAGAAGGAACCGAATTATGAAATCCATATATGCGATTTATGTATCTGAATTTTGATATACACGAAAAAGCACCATATTTATTTCATTTTTGTCAAGGGAAGTCAACTGAGTAAACACATAAGAATTACATATAAGCAGTTGGGCCTTTCGCCTCACGCCGAATCAGACGACCAGCGGCATTGTTCTTGAAACTAGGAGAACGTAAGATGCATATTATATGCAAAATTGCAACCGATCATCATTAGGCCTAACATAAATATGGAAGTCGTTGCATTGACATTCCAGTGACAACAAAATATAAACGAGAAGATAGAATGACATCACGCACTGTTTTGATATATAGGTATGTATCATATTGCTATAAAATTTTTGCACACCGCTTGTAAATTGTATTTCTAGGTAACAGTTTTTTTTTTTTGTTACATAAAGTTTCTTCAGAATTCTAAATTTATCATTTGCAAGTATTTACAGCAACTGTATACACCACCGATTGATGCAAATATCTGTGAAAACCTGCAATAAGGACATTTCAATAATTTCTCAACAAATACAACAAATAGTGCAAAACCCAGGTCCTATTAGATCCGATAGGAAAGGTAGGTACATCGGTAGAAATCAAAATGCACGGTTAATAAATAGTACATTTGTTCGCCCAGTTTTTTGCCAATTGTGGAACACTTTAAATGATTTTCTCGCATCAAAATAAAAAATATTGCCCATGGCAGCCTTACAAAGCAGCACTTGCTTTGTAAGATTGTTAGCGTACGGCTCGCTTTTCACCACTTAAAATTGCGTACCTTTTTCCATACCAAAAATTCAAATGATTAAAAGTTCGTGACGCATTACTACGTTGCTCGATTAACAATTTTTATTTTTTATGTGCTAACTTTTAATGTTGTCGACGGCTCAAATGGCAAAAATTCCTCACGCCTTTAATGATTCAAAGTAGTTCTTTTTTTCCGGTCCACATTGTTTCTGTAATTACTTTTCATTCTTAGTTTTCACACTTGGAAAAGCAGGTTGGAAATTTTTATTGCGGAAGGCTTCTAGAAGAATTACTGGCGGTTACTATTTCTAATATAAACTAAAAGCTAAAATTTTTTGTACTAAGTTGTTTGGATTCCCTTATTATTTTACCAAATTTTGTTAATTTATTTTTAGCGCATCCTCAACCATGAAGTGGAGAATGGAGAATTCGTAATAAATTGACCAAATCTATGTATAATAAAATACATACACTACATACCAAAAAAAGACGGTAAAAATGATACAGTATCTCATGAGATTATTTTTAAAAATATGTAGAATGTGCAATGTTTAATAACAAAGTAAGCGAAACGATCGCAACAGTCAGTTTAAAAAAAAAAAACGCAAAACGGTAAAAAAGTAGACAACATTATTTTACATTAATGGCTTTAAAATCAATAAATCTTCGGAATTTAGATATATATTGTACGTTAAGTTTAATGAAAACTATACAGAGATACTATGAATACAGCGTTGAAAATAAGTAAGTAGTGAGAGGTAGTATTAAGTAATTAAATCTATATAAATGTTGCTTAAATCTTTTACGTCTATCTAAAATGCGACAGCGTCTAAAATCTTATTGATGCAGCACATTTTTAAAAAATTACGCTTGAATATACTATTTTCAACATTCACTACCCTTCACTAACCTACCCCACTGACATTATCAAAATCGAAAAGGCGATGTGGTGTATACGCTTAATATGATTGGTTAACACTGTTAGAGTGTAATCTAATTACTTTTATAGGCACAGTTCCATCAATGTAGCACCTTTTGCAACCTTTACATTGATTATATTCCGTAACTTTTGTCTAGTTGTTTGTTTAGTCTGCTCGTCACATCCTTGAGACTGCTAAAAAAGGATTAATTTCTTTTGATTGGGTAGGAAACTATTTTTATGTTATGTTGTTTGAATAAATCTGTTTGATTGGTTAGACATTTTTGTACAGATTTGTTGGATTAACATTGGTAGGAGGATTTGATGTGGCAGAACTAACGGCCAGTTTTCATTGTTCTTTTGTGATATTTTAAAGAAGCTAAAGAGAAAATAGCGAAAATTTGATAATAGTGCTAATTAGATTTTTAAAGTTAAAAAATTAAAATGAAAGTTGGTACTTCTGGTTTATTCTATTAAAAATTAAGCCACTTTTCAAAATTTTTAAAAACAGCGTTTTTTTACGAAAAAAAAAAAAGAATTCAACTTTGATTTTTCTTAAAAAAACGCGTTATGAAATTGTTTCACTATTAACTGCTTGTTAAATATCTTTAAAAATACTGGTAGCCCGTCGGTTTAACTAACTTCATTGGATCACTCTATAGACGCAAAAGCGATCCCAATGATACTAGTAGATCACACTAATTAAAGAAATACGATATATCGTCATGACGGTTTTGGTAATTTTAATTTCTGGAATTTGTTGAAACATATAAAAAGAAATAAAACGAGCAACTAAAATAGGAAACACACATGATAATGATAATTTGCATTTTTAGAATTGGGTACGCTATTGACAGATTGACAATTGTTGTGATCAATAAGCTCTTTACATAAAACTATAGGAAACATTTTCGTTCCCATTCAATTTTACAACTTTAGAACAGATTGTTGAATATGGTGACATGTTTCAATTTAGAGGATTAGACATATAGTGTGATTAGTATATAGAAATTGGCTATTGATGGTAAGGCAAGGAAATAACAAACATCTAGTTACTATTGTTCAATAGTTAATAGTACTAACACTAAAAAAAAATAATTCGGAGTATTCCTTGATTTCGTTTCGTTGAAGTAACAAAAAAATTATATTGGCTAATAAATTTATTACAACAATGAATTATGTTCATCAAATTGATACGTGATTATGTATGATTATGGGTACAATAAATACCCATTTATTAACTTACTTTGTGATCAGCAAAAGAACTAGAAAATTTAATTAGACAGACAAACATATTCTTTATATCAATAAGTTCATTTATTGTATAAAATTGAAATATGAAAGCATGTGTTCATCGATATAATAAACAACCATTTATTAAAATGGCTTGTTCGTTGAATCAATTTTGATGAAAAAATTGTTACATCAACGTATTGTTTTATTGTATGTTGGACGTTTTTCGTTCGGTGATAGAGGCACTTTAAAGTTTAAATCTGAGGTACTGTTGCCCTTTCGAATTTACATTCGGCATTAATCTAAACTTTTGCTCATTTATAATCTCGTACATCAGGAGGAGATTTCGCATAAATCAAAGATATTGTGCGAAAATATATAAGAGCGTAAGTATCGATTCTTCCGAGGCGAACGGTGCGACGTCAACAAACTTTATAAATTAATTCGCAAGATAAAGTTGCAGCGTTCACGGCGGTGCGCGGTTGCATAAGCAAGAAATTTCCCCAACTAAATATAATATTCACCGGATAGCTCTGCGAAATACATTATAAATAATTGATTAAAGCAGGAGTAATTTGTCACATTTCTGGGGTAATTTTCTGTCTAAAAAGATCCCCTCCAGTGTACGTGCAGGTGTTGAAAGGTTCATGCGGCATTAGTTTCCACATAAACATCATTCCTTAGAAGCATAAATTTCTATTATGCTATGTTTTAGAATGGGTTCTCTCTGCACCTGATAGATCTGCGCAGCTGGCTTCGAGGCTACTGTAAATTAAACTGCATAAAGAGATATACGGTGCCGCTTTAATCGTTCAGAAATTTCATAATCTTCCATTCAGCTTGCTTTATTTTTATTCAACTGCTATATTAAAATTTCCTGCAGCTATATGAAATATTAATGCTGGTACATTTAAGCGCTTCCTTCTTCTTGCTTGCCGGATGAGTATGTTACGTATAGAGAACCTATTTTAGAAATTTGCAATTTCGATTATAATTAATCGAAAAGTATTATTTTCTTTTTTTGATGTAGTTCAATAATTTCGCGTGATTGAGAGGTTTTGATATGATACATTGTACTTTTTCAATGTAGAAGAATAACGAATGCTACAGTAACGTAGGTTTCCACGGTCAGAGTTAGTTAAAAGTAAACGTATTTCAGATTTGGATCGTGTTACGGTTAATCGAAATCTTAACACCTATAAGCGACCTTTTCGGGAGAGAGAATGCTGATAGACCGCTGGTAACCCAACGCGTAAACGACGTGATAGACGAAACTAAATGAGCGAGTAGCAGTTGATCGTGGTGATTCGTGTGAATCATCCCAGAGGCAAAAATCAACTGTGTGATCAATTGTTTTCTGCGGGCTCCCATATATCCTAAGTTTTCGATTAAGCATAGCATGGTCCGAACGCGAAACATATGTAGTTTTAACGAGGGCTATGTTTATACACGTGTGATTAAGTAAATAGTAATAATAAGGTAGCAACAACTATCAAAGTTAAGCTTTTCTAACTCCTTTTTGACTTTGTAGCGCCTTAATTAGGCTCTACAGCCTCTGTTGGTCTCTCTAAGTTTTTTATACGACTAAAACTTCCGCGCTCTGTATTCTTGAAGTTATAAATGTGTATTTTTTTGAATACGTAGAAAATAAATTATACATTGGAGGAGCCGTATTGACAGAAGAGGTCTAAAGGACCAAAGGTCTATGTTTGACGATTTTTGGACTAAAATTGCTAATTATAGGTTTTTTAAGAAAAGACCTTTGCCTTCAGTAGTACTCCATCACTGAATTTCTTCCGGGTCCCGTGTGTGTCTAAACTTTCGCTCGACGTTTCGCCTTTCATCCTGACGGCTCGTTCAGGATAACTGATCCCAAAGGATCAGTTCAATTTCAGTTTAAAAAACAAAGTCAATTCAGTAGCAAATTCTATTATTTAGGTTTTATCGTAATTTCCTTAGCAAAATATCGTTTAAGCCATAAGTTCGTTAGTTAACGTCCATATTTAGTAGCACGTTATAAAGTGCATTAAATGTGTATAGTAGTTGATTAATATTGAAAAAAAGCTATTGGTAATAAAAGTGTAATTTCTAGTGTTGTAGTGTTAACGTTTGTCTACAAGTCCAAGTTCTGCTGTTTGAAAGAGAGCCGAAACATTAATTTGTAAGGTTGGTTTTCTTATAATTAAAATTGTGTAGGTAAGTTTATTGTTTAAGTAACGATAAATATATTTTTTTAAAATGCATTCGTAACAGTTATTTTGTACCTACAACTCCAATATCTATTCGAGATGGTTACGATTTTCCTATGTACAAACTTGTAATTTGATTCCTTGTATTTTGTTGAAAATTTTGTATTATTTTGAGAACAATTTTTTGAGTAATATCCGAATTATGAGTTGCAGAATAGTTTTCCATAAACATTTCTATCCAGCTTCTTTACTACTTTCTTAGAAAATTAAGCGCAACGCCTTAAATAAATATGTTTGATTTATACTGAACTCGAACCTGCTTATAGGTGTATTTATTTTTACGTATTTATGAACACACTAGACGATAAAGGCTGGAAAAGGATGATTAGTTTACTTTGGATACATCTTGATGGTGTATCCATAAAATAATTTTTGCACATTATTTTTAAGGATTATTTATATCTAGGGCAACGTAAGTTTATCGTATTTTGTCACGGCACTTTCCGTATTTACACGAAAAAAAAAAAGAAGGAACGCAGTTCATGTATATGGAAATGAATACCAATAAATTAATTATAAATATACTTTAATTTTAATTAGTAATTTCATTTAAATATTCCCAAATAGTTAAAATTTAACATTTGCAAAATTCGAATTAGTTTTGTGTCTCCCACGCAATCTCCAGAATTATGACCTTGGAACTTTGATAGTTTATGTTACTGGTCTTAAAAATTTAAACGAACTATTAAAATTGTTGTTTTGTGGCATAAATATTAATCTAAATATGTTGGAAGCTAATTTAAAATTTTGAAAAGTGGAATATTCCAATTTAATCGATGATATCTTCTCGTAGATGAAAAATCGAATTAAGTGATAACCATAAGTTATCACTGTTGTTTATTTTCAAAGCTTTACAGTTTTAATTCTAAGTGTTTTGTATTTGCGCTTGTTTCTCTGAGCTTCTTGGAAATCCTGTTTTTCTCCCCTTATTAGTGTCCCAAATCCTTTTTTTCTTGTAAATCCCGTCTAGTTGTTTTCTTTAGCTTGTCTAATTAATTTTCTTGTTTATCTCTTCGATTACGCTATAGATAGTTTTAAACGAATACGATGTTTTAATCGTTTAATGAAATTGAATTTCTAATGTAAAAAAAAAACAAATGTCAAAGAATATGTTTTTCTTTTCGTCTACTGTGTTTACTCGATGTAACGGCAATACTGCCAAAATGTTGGACGCTCTGCTAATTACAGATAGCGCCAGTTAATAAATTAGAATGTGACAGTAATAAGCCTGCAGAAATGAGTGCGTATTCATTGGCGGCGATTATATACTTTGAAAGCGGTAGGACATACCTGAAGTCGGAATTTATACGCATACGGATAATATGTGTATGGATGACGGGTTGGATTGATGATGGTGAATCAACGGGGTGCTTTGTTATGCTCGATGAATGTTAATAGAGTTCTTAAGCGATTTCCGATACCAGAATACATGGGCACTATTATTAAATGTATTGTTTACAAGATTAACAATTTACCGTATATTTTTGATTATAAAAGATATGTTAATAATGAAGAGCATCTATTAAATACGAAACGTGATATACCATTTTATAAATTTCTATATAACTTTATTTTTATGTTAAGCATGTGCAAAATTCCACAAAATATTGTAGACAACGAAGAATTTAAAGTTTTGGGAGAAGTCCATTCCGGAATGAAGATTGCCTATAAGAAGTCAATTACAGTTTAATTTATTGCGGATGAAAAATAAATTAAATGAAGACAGAGTTAAAAGTATTTTACGTAGTACGATATTATAGAAGACAATCTTCCAAGCCATAGTAGAAATTACAATACTTTTGGGAAGTTCAATATATTGGTAGCCCAATGTGTAATGTTAGTTACAAATGATGGTTAAAATTGGAAAATTATTGAAACAATTTCATTCTCAACTGTTTCATCACGCTTTTGTGAATTTACACAGAGTTATCCGGACATTCCTCGGACACCATAGTTGGTATTGATGAGATGAGGAACCTGGTTTAAAACTGCTTTATATTATGAGAAATTTTTGCACATCATTATACCTTGTATCCTAAATTTAAATCGGCAAAAAGTCCAAGTTATTTCAGTAGGTTAGCGACTGGCTTAAATCCACACTCAAGTAGAGCAGATTTCCGAAAATTATTGAGTTCTTTTAAATACTATTTCCAAATTAGAAAACACCAAGCTCTATTACATGAGACACTAAATATAATAGATGACCCCAAAGCCTTGTTAGGAAACTTAATAGATAATGTAGTAAGGTTAACAACCTTACCTAAATAAGAATCCCGATTTTCAAACTAGAGTGCGTATAGACAAAAGTTCAAGTGAAAACCAAAAATGTGAATGTAATGCGAATAACTTTTTTTAATTCGTGAATATCTCATAATTAAACGCAGGATGCTCATTTTCCAAACACACCAACATATTTCCACCTCTTGCACGTCTCAAAACTACGACGTGCGAAAAATACAGACAAATAAACGGAAAAGTCTCTTTTGCAACCCGAAATATTAACCATGTGCCATCCTTACTGTAAAAGATCAAGAAGGACAGAGTATGACAAGGATCCGGTCTCTCTGTTTATCTAATTTTTATTACTTTTTATGTAAACCGTCACATGCGCGCCTAATTCTCGCGGTAGTTACATTCTTAATCAATTTCAAGTTTTCTAATTTAATACTATGCTTGGTTTCATTTATATATTGTGCCACACTAGGCGCATTCAGTCCGTCGTAGCGATAACTTTCTACTTTCTTTAAATCTGGTACACATACGCTATTTTCGCTTGACCAATATAGGCTGTATGGTCATTACGTGCAATTTTATAAATTTCCCCCCTTCCTCTATTTTCGGTTTATCTTAAAGATTACGGAGAAGGTTTTTAAGTGTATTACGTGAACCGAAGCATACGTTCATATCTTGACCTTTCAAAATTTTACTCTCGCCTTTCGGTGTGCTGTGAAAGGGGAGTTTCATGAATTTCTCACTGTTAGTTTCTACCGGGCTTAAGGTCATGGGATTTCTTACGTAAAGCTTATGTTAGACTCCTTTAAGCATGGGATCGACATCTATAGATGAGTAACCGTTATAAATAGATACATTTTTTATGAATATAAATTCTTTGTTAAATCTACTTCTACTTCAAAGGACTACTTAAACTAATCTATTAATTAAGATACTAATCGCCGTCATTTTGTATTGTCCATAGAGGTTAAAATCGTTTATAATGTACATATTAATGTTTGTTTCATTTCTACAGATGTCAATTTCCACGTTATTATTGTTTTTCATTAGTAAGCTATCTAGGAACGAAAGTTGATTGATGATCAAATTTTGAGTCGAGGGTCGCGAGGAAATCCGGAATATTACTTTTCTTAGTATCAAAAAACCACGAAAAACAAACCTTTTGCAGTAGGGCTGGTACATGGTTAATTTTGGATTATAAACGAGGCCTTCCCGTTTATTTGTCATTGTTTATTGTAGGTAGTTTTAGGGCGTGTAGGAATAGAAATGAGCACTTGTAAACAATATTTTTTTCTCGAAAGAAGGGATACTACGTGATAGTACATAGATAATTTTTCGCATGTCTTAATTTCAAGACATGCAGAGGTGGAACTAGGCACTTGTAGACAATATTTTTTTCTAGGAAGAAGGGAGAGTACACGCATATTTAGTTTTAGAAGTTTCTCAAATTATTCGGTTACCGGCTAATGATGAAGACCATTCCTGTCCTCGAAGCGGGCGCCCTGAATTAATTATTATATAATTAATTAAAATTGTGTGGTACGGAGGTTGTTGATACTTATGTGTTGTTTACCATACTACGCCACCGTCCTTGCTATTGGGAGATGTAATTTGTTCTGTCGTGGAGGTCTGTTAAGCCCCGAATATGTGTGCGTATACTTTGATTCAAATTTCCTATCTTGCAATAAGTTCGAGTGATGCAAATATAATAGTCTTGAAAACAGCAAACAAAAGTGCTAAGGTATTTTTACATCCTGTTGCAGGGCATTTAACCGTACAGGCTTTTGCCTGTAGATACCACGGATTTGTTGTCAATAACAGTTTTCAAGCATTCTTTCTTGCTTCTTTGAAGACGATACTTATGTGGGTTAGATAAAATCAGCACATCCTCATCGATTAGTTTTATTGTAATATTAAGTTGAATATAGATCGTTTGATATTCTTGTAATATTTCAGAACTATTCATGCTTATAATTTTAATAGAATAGTTGTATTAAAATATTGAATTCCTCCTTTCTGTCTTGTTAATAATATAAGAACTAATTTTTATAAGATTCATATTTAAAGTACTCATAACTATTAACACTATTAAAAAAAGGAATTTTCTTTTTCAGCATAAAACCATAATACCATTCAAAGCTTGGCTCACGAGGTTGTGTCAAAATGGAACAAAAATGGTCATACATTCATTATTCTTTTCTTTTGTCTATGGGCTATACGATATTCAGTGTAAAAAAAGGTCAAATGCTCCATTACATTATTCTATCGAATATAAGCAGCATGACTTGACCTAACTGAATATTTCGAATTTCGAACAACCTTTTGCATTTTAGGAGTGATTAGTTAAAGCTATTAGTTTTATCTCGCATCAGTAACTCCAAATAGCGCAGCGCTAATTAGTACAAACAAAATACTTCTACGACAAATCCGTATTTACAAACCCTCCGTTCAGTTAATCATTACGATCGACCTAAGAATTTACAAGCAACTTGTTTGATTAGTTTCCGCGATTCGGGTTTTGTTTCTCCATTTACGGACGAATTTGCCGTAGATTCTTGTGAGCTAAATCACTTTTCTGTTTATAAAATCAGCCAACTGTTCCAACTCACTGAAAAAGGAAGTCAGACCATACGCTTGTAAATTCGAATTATGTTTTGCGGGCTGTAGAATGTGCCTCTGTTGGTTCAGTTAACTCGATTTTGTAATTTTCAGTACAGTAGAAGTTGTCGTAAGTGTAACGTTGTACAAATAAAAGGGTCAGCAAATATTTAACGTTTAAAGCTTTTAAAACATATTTGTCTTCTTATATTAAATTTTAAGTAAGCAATTCTGTAGTGACGTGATGCGATGTTTTGAAAAGGGGGATGAATGATTATTAATTTTAATCTGTAATGGTGCTTGTTTTTTTAAAAATTGACAAAATTAGAGTGTTTGATATTATAGAGCGTTTTAATACTTTCCGATACGACGGGAAAACGAAGGTGCCGGTGGATATCAAATATCATATAAATAAAAAGAATCCTTTCACACCTACAATTAGGGAAACGTGGGCGTCGCAACGAACAAAACACATTTTCCCTTTGCAACCTTCCGCGATTTTAGTTAAACCTTCGGTAGCTTACAACAATCCATGCTGGATAAGTTAAATAATTGTGGTGTTGGAAGAGATGTTCTAGAGTGGATATGCTCATACCATATAGGCCTCATGTAATATGTATGTGAATACGGTATAAGCAGGAAACATCTCTTAAAAGTACTAGATACAGTTAGCTACCTGCCCCTCTTGACGTTCTTCAAGGAACTGTATTGGATCCAATTCTTTTTAGCTTATATATAAATTTATGCGGATGACTCCATTATCACAACAAGCTCACCTCTACTCATTGGTAAATAGTGCTATTAATAGATTATATGATTGATTTTGTGGCAACAAATCAAGCCTTAACGGGGATAAGATAAAATGTTTGGATTTTCATATGCACCAACACACACACACACACCTCAGTATTTACCAAAAGAAAACCTCTCATAAAAACAGAGATAACAACATTTTCCGGAGCCGGTTCAGGATAACTTGCTCTGGAATTCCCATTATGACCGTCTAGTCAATACACTAAACTTGTTACGCAACATGAACGACTACTTAGTGTTACATACGTTGCTATATGCTAGACGAGAATACAGAGAATACAAAGATGAGTATATCTCTATAAAGATATCTGTATATCCCTACGAAATTCAGCGAAAAAGTGACTTACATATTTCTAGATGTGCGTTGTATATTATTAACAGAAGATTAACGAGCACCGGAGATTATGTATCATAATAATAAAATAAATAATAAAAAATAAAATAAAAGTTAAACTGAAGGGGCAAGTTGATATATGATAGATTTTCAATATTTAGAATACACGAGAGGACACTAAGAGACAAAAAAATTGAGCTAAATAGCCGACCAGAAACTGTGGCTTCTGTTAGAAATAGAGTGACAGAAACGAAGTATCTGAAAGGAGCTAGGGGAGTAGCTAAACTAGATAAGATTAGAAATGAACGAATTAGAACAAATAACATAAATTAGAACAGATCTTAATATAAAACCTATTGAGAAAAATATAGAACAACTGGCTGGTTGGTAAGGGCACATGGAAAGAGTGAACAACCTAGGCCCGTAACAAGATTTTGTGAAAGTAAGACGTCGTAGAAAAACAGGAGAGAAAGCTAAGGGAAACCTGAGGCAACGCAATTGGAAAGATTTTGAAGGAGAAGCCAGCACTAACTGGGCAGAGGCGAAAAAGAAACACCTAAGAACCTAAACGTTGTGTATATACCTAGTTATTTCTTCCTACTCTACTGGATTATTTTGAGGTTAATAACATTTTCTATTTTAAATAGATTCCGTTACCTTTCGTGTACTTGGATTGGCTTAAACATGCTATTAATAAAAAATTATTGGTATACGTAGTTGTCACTATATATACTTTAAGTTACATCGAATCATCGAAAATAGATCAGAGGATACTCCAGTCGATTTACCTTTTTTCTGATTTCGCTTCGTATTTTTTCCTAAATCGTTCGTACAATTGATGTATATAGATCCGGCCATAGACGCTTTGGTAAGTTCAATTTATTTCGTATCCTACATTTACATCGTGTGAATGTGATTTACGTACAAATAAAAATTGCAATATTTCTGTATTGTATATTCATTAATCTAATTACCTAACTATGTTTGGAGTTAATAACATCTTCCCTTTAGGTTTGACTATGTTGCGGGCACATGAATCGACGTCCATTGATAATAGTTGTTTAACTTTTCTCTTCCCATTTTGCTCCGTTATTTTGGAATAAATAACACCTTTACTTTGCGATAACTTTTGATAATTTTTCCCGTAGTCGGATTAACCTCGATAAAAATTTGTTATAGGTAATTGTCGCTATTATTCGAATTATTTGCTTACTTACCGGTAGAAATTGTAATATTCTTTTATTGTAAGTGCCTATCTAATTACTTACTACGTTATTTCTCTTTTTATCGTTTGGATATTAAGTTGGAAAAACATTCGCGAAAACGATGGCCGTCGTTTGTTCCGCGTTGGCGGTCTCTGATTGGAATGGTGGCCGATTGGGCGATCGGGCCCGAGTGCTTCGAACGACTTTGGATGGCTTGCTGAGCCCCGAGAAAAAATTCGTACGTGTTAAGCGCTATCCGGAAAAGAATGCACGCTGACCGAAGGAGAATAGGGCTGTTTTCCCGTATAGATTTCCACTGACGATGACTCTGTGCGATCTAATCTAAGCCATCGTCAACATTATTTTTCTCGTACGGATTCCCCGCCGTATGCGTGACCTAACAGCGTTTATTAGAGTAAATAAAGTAGCGTTTATTTAAAAGATTATGTATTATTAAAAAACATTGTATACATTAATATGAGATTAGTTGAAGTTGTAATAATTCGACATAATACCACATTAAGAGTTATGCTCATTTTACAACGCTAATTGATGCAAATAGGGTTGTATTTTCTACAGTGATTTCACCGCAAAGTTCTTTATGACCAGCATAATGATGTGATCAATGCATTTGCCGCTTTTGCCAGTGCATATCAAGCGATGAATTAAAAACAATTGAAAACATTTTTTATAGTAAATGATGAAAGTGTATTCAATGCTTTTTGTTTATTTTAATGTTTAATGTTCTTAAATCGCTCGTGATGATTATAAAATTAAAAGAGTTTATGCAGAATATCCCTATTGTAAAAACAGGTCACGGGATTTTAAAGTCGAAGGTGAATTTCGCAAATATGTATCGACAGTACTAGTAATTACAACAGAAACATTCGAGTTAATGAACACTGATACAAAATTTTGTACCAGTATTGGTCTTTAAAAAATGTTTGTTCGTTGGTTATCTAAAAAAATACTAATGTGTGATTAAATTGACAGCAGCTCAGACAATCTCGAGTTAAATTTGGCGATACGTACGTAATTGGGAAAACCTTTTGGTAACATTTTCGACTATGCATGAAATCTGTGTCTGAAATTTTAATTCAGAATTAAAGATACATACGAAACAATAGGGCTTACCATCGCTACGAATATTTCGAAGCTCTCTTTCGCCTGGAGACCATAACGAAGATTTGTTGTTTTACAACAAAATTTATAAAGCGTTTAATTATTGAAAATTTGTAATGTAGTAAGAAAGGTAAGGCGGCAAGAAAATCTCATCAAGGGATAGCTTGGTAGACTTAGAGAAAACGTTATTAGAGATATATGATTCTATTTTTTTTTATTCGCAATAACGACGTAAATTGCAAAAGCCAGAAAGTCGTCGATATTCAAGGTAAGTTTAACCCTTTAAACGTGAGATTGTACAACGCTCAGTGGATCCAAGAAATTTGAAAAGTCTCAATCCGATCGGCGAATAAAACCTGGGAAGGTCCCTTGTCAGTCACGGATGTCACAAGTTGATTAGATTAGGACACTAATACATCTGTTTTGCTGCTGAGGCAATTGCAATCCCGGAAGTACTACGCTACGATGCTAAAACGAAATTCAAAGGCATCGCTATATTTTCTGATTTAGGTAGTTATACCCCTATGTATGCCCTATGCAGATATTTTCACATTGACGCTAGAGCTAGATAGGGAAAATGTCAATATGAAGCATTATGTTAAAGGTTTGCGAAAGAACCCCACACCTTGCGCTCTCAATTACCAAGCTCTGGCTTCTAAGACCTTAGCGAAAAACTTATCGAATGTTATAAAAGTGTTCATAGAAATTGTGAACTTTATCAATAGTAGTGCCTCAAATACCCGCGTCCTTAAAAAAGCTATGTGCTGGCTTAAATTCTGAACATGAAATGCTACCTTGTCATACAGAAGTTCGATGGCTCTCGAAGGAAAATATATTGGAGCGGTTGTATGAGCTAAGAGAGAAATAAGAGAGAAAAAGTTTATGATGCAGACATTTTTTCATATTTGAATAGGTTGAATTTGCAGTTTTAAGTTCGGGAAATATCAGTTTGGAGGACGCCGTAAATATTTCTGTATTTGAAGATAAATACGTCAATGTTGATAAAACTGACTTACGGATTAATAAAAAATGATTCGTCCATCCCGAGCTAAACAAATTTGTTGATGTTCAAAAACAATGCAAATATAACGTCGGAAGTCTATTCAAGGTCTGTCTATCACTTTTCTCACTACTTTCCTCAATTTAATGCGGTTGGAGAGTTATTAGACATATATTCAACGTTAAAACAAGAGACCAAACAGTTTTGGGAGCGCTTGCACGCAGCCATGAAAATGCTGTAAACCATATGGCGATATTTTCCACAAGTTTTTTTTTTGCAAACAAAGATTCTGCATTTTCATCAAAAAAATAAAAATGAATGTCGGTTGGATGCAGGTTCTAATATGTGTGTAGCATTAAACAGCAACACTAGAATACATGCTTAGAAATCTCATTTTTGTTTTGCAGTAAAGTTTTATACGAATTATTGTTTTCATAATTGTATAACTATACCTAAACGGTCCAAGGTAGTAATCCGCTATTTCCCGGAGCCAACGACATAAACTGCTTATCCGGACACACCTCCGCACAGTACACAAACATAAGCAGTAGTTTCACTCCTTCGAACAGTTAATACAAAACGGAACTCGGGCATGATATTGGGCAATATTGCAATTGCAACTAGCAATCTGCTGTAATTTACCATTTTGCATTCTGTTCGTTCTATTCTGCAATGCTTCAGCGTACAGCGTTTCTAAAAGCGTCCTTGACTCGATATTTTTTTCTATCCATCCCATTTATTTTAATCTTTTGTTATTTTCCCTCCAATTAAAAATTAATTAATTAATAGTTGTGTATTGAGTTACTTTAATTTTTAGTTAATTTGTTGTAATTTCAACTTTATTAACGCGATTCCTTAGCGTGTGAGTTTATTTATTTAATAGTTCTCATTTAGCATTATACGTATCTAACAGATTTTACCGGTTACTCGATGAACCACGTACCAACGCAATTTCGAAATTAAACTGGGATTAGATCCGATTTTGCTGTCTTAGCCTACTGTGATCGAAATTCATAAACGTCTTCTATATTCTCCAGATCTGGTTTCCCAAAATCATCGCGGAATTTCGAATCGATTTACCAAAATAAAAGCATTTCAATGGCCGCGATTACTTTTCTTACAACTAGTTAGGAAAAAATGTTTTTGAAGTTTCATGGTACACTTTGAAAATTGAAATAGTGTAAAACCTAATAGATATGTAAACATAGGAGGGTCACGATCTAACACATTTTATAGTGAATAGCAAGGAAGTAGTACTTATTCGTACTCCAAACATGGAACTAATTGATGTTACTGATACATACATAACATCTGAAATCGTCGTCTCTACGACTCTGAGCCCGTCCTCGGTTAAAATGTTATCGATAGTGATGGCGTGAGAGGCGCAAGATCGGCGAAAAAGACCTTTCTAGTGAAAGTTATGCATCGCTAAAAGCTATCTAGACCTTTCGGAAGAGACGCGCGAATGGTTGGTACGGCGAGAGACATCCTGGAAGCTTCGCCTAGCCTCAAGTGATTTTTCGATTTCGTCTCAGGAGCTCGGACGTAGGTGCGAGTTAAGCCGAGCTATCAAAATACGCGAGAAGAAACGCGATTTTTTCGCGTTGTCGCGTCGACGGACGGGATCGCCTTTATGAGAATCCGCTATGCGGAAAACGTTCCATCCGAAGAGTTTTTAATTAGAATTCGCAATTGAAATTTTAGTTAACGGTAGATATAAATATCCATTACATGTATAAGTCGGATTGCGGTCAAGGACGAGTATGGGGTGTGCACCGTATATATCATAAATAAAGAGGACAAATTTGGAGTGAAACTGCAGGCGTGATTAACGAATGGGCTTTTGTATGCGAAACATTATTAATATCTACATATGTACTATTTCGAACAGCGCTGTTATTATATTATTATTATGTTATTGTGATACAAAACAAATTGAGACGGTCTTTGTGGATTATAAAACGTTCTCGATGGTACGTATAAAAAATATAATCTAGAGTGTATGTAATTAGAGAATTAAAGAAAATCTTGCTGTCTTAAGCGTTTTCCGCTACTTGAAAATCAGAAGAAGCCCGATGAAATATTGTTAACATAAGGTGCGCGTCTCCAAAGTTATTTTTAGTGACGTGATATTTGCATAATTTAAAATAATTTTTGAAACAACTTAACGCATCTCTAGATATACGTTCACAAATTTTCCTAAGTGTGGCAAAATCTAAATCTTTGTGTTCTAAAACGCTTTCAAACTTAATTAAAACACACTCATTTCTTGTGTCTTCTATCGAACAAAGCTGAAGAATTTTGTAATTTTTCTATTGCTTGCCCTATTCCGAAGTAATTGTTGTGAATAGTTTCTAAATCACATTTAACCTGATTATCTTTACATTTTTCTTTAAGTTTTTTTTGAAACTTTCTTCGGTAGTGGTACATTCTTTCGGATTTAATAATAAAACCACAATTTTTACATCCTCAAAATATTCATGATAGTAAAGGCTTTTAGCCATGTTTTCTATCGTGTCAGAATTCGTTGCGGTGGTAGGGAGATATTGCTACACAATTGCTGAAATTTGCGAATACATTTTTTTGGATTTCAGGAACACTGCTTTTGCATTCGATATTAATTCATCTACCTCTGGGTAACATTTACGGATCTGTTCTGCTGCAAGTTGTAAAGTATGGATTTTACATGTAATATGTAAAATGTTGCCACACTGTTCTTTAAGAGACCGACCTAGAGAAAGCATGGTTGCGGCAACATCTGTGACAAACATTAAGATTCAACCTCTGGAAATCTAAAATTTTTCACCATTTTGACACCACTTTTCAAATTACCTGGGTAGTAATTTCAAAAGTGGTGCACCCCTTCAACATTATTAAATATACAAAATACATTTTCCTGTTGCTATTAATACGTGCACACACGATGACCGTGAACAATATACTGAATAACCTTTCGTAAATGGGATGCGAAGTGGAAGACTGTGCTAAGTCTTCCTCTTTTCTAAGAAGTTAGTTGGGGCCAGTGTAATAACACACAAAATGGCTATCCCAGCTTGTCTAGGTTCATGGAATGTAACGTTATTTTTGTCGCGTTTTAGAAACGAAGAGAAACAAAAACTTTCCAGCGAGAGTAGGATGTTACCAGACGAAGTGGGAATCCGTTTTCTGCCTATTCGAATTTCGCGGTCATTAACATCGATTGCGAACATACTTACCTCGATTGCTTCGAATCGCGATATTTTTATTATTTTAAATGGTCACTTGAAAACAAAAGTATCATGCGGTAATTGGTTTGTTTGAGTACCAGATTCAATAATTTTGACATTAAAAGTAATTTAAAAACCGGAAAAAGCAAATATCTTTATTTGCAGCACCTAAGAAATTTCAGTCCAGAGCATATATATGTATTTCGATTACTAGTCCAAGAAATCCATCGGTCGCCTTAAGGAATTGTGAATGCGGTGTCTGCATCTGCAAACTGTATGCTCATCATTATGATAAAGGATAGATTAGTTTCGCAGCTAAATGATAAGTTACGGCTAGTAAAATTATTGCGATAAAGTATCTAAGCATAAGTTTTTTTCTGTTTTTATCTGAATAATTGATACTTGATTAACTTCTATCTTGGACTGTATTATCAATCTAGGAATACAGTATCTATCGATGCGATAACGGCGCGATCGCACCGTTTGGATTTGAATGAAAATCTATTAAGTTGGGTAAACTGCGTCTAGTTTCTATAACTGTTTTTTCTAGTATATACGATAATGATAAATAGTGTTTTGACGGATATTAATGGTGCGTACCAAGATCTTGAAAAATAATTACGCCAATTTTAAGGAAGTAAGGAAGTACGTCTCGATATTTATACGTAGTAATAACAATAAATAATGGAAATAAATGTCCGTTACTGCGGCAATGGCATTTTATACTACATTTTATTGACATTAATGGAAGCTTCTTTAAGTTGGAGCGGGACCGTACCAGTCTTGCGAGGGTTTAAACGTAACAAACTTTCCACAATTGATGCTAATCTTTCAAACTTTTAACGCGAGTCACAAGCGGAATAAGAAGAGGGAGGAGAAGAAGAAGTAGAAGAGGACAAGTCGTACATCATAATGTGTACGCTTTGAATGCTGGTCGTAATACGGCTACTAATTTCCCCAAGATTCGTCAAACTCTTTAGCATGTTTTCTTTTTTTTTATTTTACTCTTGCTCCGCCGCTATATAAAGTTTATGTAATCTTGCTTGTAATTCCGGACAGGAATCTTCGACATTCGATGAGCATTTTTAACTAGAGCACAATGTTTTGCTGTTTCTAAATTTTATTATGTTGTGGCAAATAATGTCAAGGAAAACAAAATCCTGATGATAAATTCTATTTTGAATATTACAGTTTCCCCCTATCTTTTTCTTGTTAATTTACGTTTAATTGAAATTGATTTTTTGATGGACAAATCTTGATGATGAACATTTCTTGCCTTAATTTCATTTCTCCTAGTTTTGCCTTTATTAATCTTTTTATATTTGTTTTGTTTATTAGATTAAGTTTTTGATTTCCTTGGCATTAAATTTTATTCTGGCTAAGTTTTTTTTGCCTTATGGGACATATTTTCTTTTGCCAAAACCAAGTGTTTTATCAAAGAAATTATAACTAGTTATATCCAGCTTGCCCTATCGATATTACAACATTCAACAAACCTTGCTCTTTTCACAAAAATAGTTTACGAATATCATTAGTGTAAGCGTTCGAAATTATGTAAACGCTATTAAGTAAGGTTAATTATTCTGCTTATCGCGATAACTCATTATCATATTCTACTTCGTGTTGAGTTAAAATTATATAGTGCATATGCACACACACGCAACTTTCCCATTAAGAAGGCTGAACTTTTATCGGGTCCGACAGTGTTTAATATCGTTTAATTATAACACATCAAAATTAATAAATTTATATTACAACGTTAAGCCGGTGCGAGCCGTTCCGGTGAAATCGCTTCTGCAAACCCATGGAAATTAATGATGATCGTAGATTAAAGACTAGACCATTGTTATAGCATTTACCGTAATATGAAAGGAAAATCGAAAATGTAATCAAATGCCAAAAAGAGATAACATGCCCTTTGTTCTCTTTGTCAGTTTTCCGGTCCCCTTCAGTAGAGAACTGGCGACTGGAGGTGGGCTTCGAAGCTTCTTTATCTACCTCTCTTTCTTTCTTCTTTGTTCTTCCCACTCATATAAATCACGTCGAGTGAAAACAAGGCTGTCACCATCGCGCCCCTATAAATTGAATATTTATAAATTCCGCGTAATGATATTTTTCGAGGAGCTGAGAATTTAAATTCAGGACGTCGAAAATAGAAGCAAACTGTGTGTGGTAGAGCGGATCAGTTTCCTGTCTATCCCTCGTAATGGATTCACGACAAACAAAAGTAATAATAAACAATGTATTTTGTGTTAATTTGGATTTTCTGTTTGGGGCAGATAGATGCAGCTTCATGCTATTGAATCAAAGCATGTATGTATGTGTATCTTTTCAATGTACAATGAACATTTGTTGGTGGTAACTTCATGTTCTGTGTACATTCTTCATTTTGTTTCTGTGCAGTTGTATCGGTAAATATCATAATCCACGTTATTATCCAAAGCGTTCAATAAATCTACAAAAATTATGTTCAATAGAGAATTATCGATAAGTATATCAATGTTATTCAAGAATACTAATAAATTTGAGTTAGTGGATCTTCGTATGCTGACCGTCAGATAAATAATGTTTAATTTTTGCATGGACTTTCAAAGATTCAAAAAAGCGGGTGATAAAACTGAAGTTGGACGACAGTTAACGACAAAACCTTGGGTTTCTAATCGAGAGGAAATGTAATGTTCTTGATATATAAGTCAATTATATGGCTAGGGGACGACATGAGGAAATCAATATAACCTCTATAAATATAAGCTGGAATGCCTCATCAATATTAATCAATGTATTAGGTTTTAATTTGTTAATAGCAGATCGAATTTCTTCCTCGGCGACAAAATCAATACTTACAGAGTCAATATCAGACTTACACGAGAAAATATAAATATTCCGCGTTGGAGAAGTATAATGAAAAAACTCATAATTTTATGTAATGCAATAAAATATTCAGTGTTATTGAAAGCTGAAGTGACAGTTTAGCAGGACTCTTTTTTTTCAAAGAAATTACATAGTTTTCTTTGGCTCATTATATACTATACACAGTATTTACTTTAGATTTTAATTCCAATATATATTATTCAACACTAATTATAAGTGGCGTATTTTTCTTTTTTCAACAATAATCTTAACAAGAATTATAGCTTCTTCAGCAATCCAGAGTTTTATAATTATCTGACTTACCAACAAGATATAAATAAATAGCGATAGATCTAATAACTTCATCGCATACAACTTTTCGGAAATCTTCGTCATGAAATGGTTGTAATTATTACAATTATTTACACGAGCTTTTTTTTGAATTGTTGGCAATATGCACTTTGAGATACCTAGGACAATGCAAATTGATAGGTACAAATGGAAAGTAATGCTTGTCAATTCCTAACAATAAGTCCAAATCTGTTTAAATAAATATTCTCAAGTTAATATTGCGAAGGTTCCTCTTTCACATCAATATATTTGTTTTATATTGTACGCTGGAGTTTTTTTGCACTTTTGAGATTATAAGTAAAAACTAGTCATTTTACTGTCTGGTACTTTATTTTGAACGTAGCTAAGATAACATCTGATTAAATTTCTTAGTCTTACTATATGTTAAGAAGATTTTTTAGACAATCTACTCTAATCCATATATGTAAGTGTCCCCACTACTAACTATTACAATGGTAGGGATGAAAATGTGGGCATGTTTATTCGTCACCGAAATTACTTGCAGTTTAAGGGCCCTTGAAAATTCCAGACTAATAAAATAATTTAGTTTTTATTGATATCCTCAAAGAGTTCAAGTAATTTCGGTTTACAATTTACCCTGTTACTAATAGGTTTATGACAATGTGTCATGAAGGCCGGAAAACCAGAAATTAAGCTTAACCCAAGCAGATATTAACAACCGAACGTAAATAACGTATTTAGCTAAACTAATACAATCCTAAATATAAAAATAACGCTAAATAACCCGAACAGTATTATAATTTGAAAATTTACCTAAATATCATAACGATTTGTAAATATGCCTTTATAATATTACGCTGGGAATATATGATCCTCCATACCGCAGCAACACAGCGTTTTCTTTCTTAATGTGCTGGTATTATTTGTGGGCTTCGCGCTAAACACTCATCTGCTGCAATAGTGTGATCCAAAAATGTTCTCTCGCCTGCTTCTGAACTTAACTGCGACTTCTACTAGGCTAGCAAATATTATTTATTTACTTATACTATGAATGTATGCTAGTACCACCGTAATTTTTGCAAATAATGCAAATTGGTGTGTGAATAATTATAAAAAAGAGTAACGTACGTTTGTGCCATACACAGGCAGATTCAAATTAAGTGCACGCCGTTGCTATCTCTCTTATTATTGATTTTAGAAAGTAGATTAAATAGGTAATAGTGTTCTTAACGCTGATCGATATGCAGTATGCGAAAAAAAAACCGTTGTATGACGTATTTCTGAGAAGTATTTAAATTTATAATTGGTTTAAATGGAACACCCTATGTATATTTAAAAATGTTGAAAGATCTTTTAAGTTATGCAATTGTTTTTTCAAGTACTGCATAATCAGCATTGAAAACGTTATTGCCTTGCTGATTTCATCTACTTTCTAGAATCTACAATAACAGGGATAGCAATGGTTCGCCATCAATTTGAAGCATGCTGTATGTAACGTTGAAAAGTTACGATAGCTCGATAAGTTTTTTTAGATTTAGGGAAGGCACCATTACAAATTTCGGAAAATGTTGAGATTTTAAAACCAGGCTATTTCTCTTAAGAAACCTTCACTTATCTTTTACAAAATTCTTTTCGCAGGGTGTCTTACACATTTTCTGGTAAAAATTATGAGATTTATAGTAATTCTCAATTTGAAAACACTATTGCATGTATATTAATAATAGAGGGTTTAAATGAATATATCCAAACCTAGAATGCAAGTAATCACAAGAACTTAATGACTTTAATGTTGCTATAATGTACCACGTGGTATTGATCTGATATACGTTTACCTAATGTCTAAAGTCCCCCTTGTAATGCTGAAAATATTTTTACCCATCTAGAAAAATCAAACAGAATTCATGAGTGTAATACCGGTAAAATGTAATAATTTAATAATTGAAACTGAGAGCTTCGTTTTTAGCAATTTCCAGGGCTTGGTAAAACAGGAAGAGTGGCGAGAAATTTAAATTTATTATTTCAATGGTCGAACGGGTTTTCTGAATTTCGCAAAGGATTTCGCAAAAAAATTGGAATTCAGTTTCGTTTCGCCAATTATTTCGCGAAACGTGATTGCCTTGTCAGCCCTAATTACTGCGTTTTGGATACGGGTTTACACGCGACTACGAATAGAACTGACGGAAGACAGCACAATAATTAAGTTAAGTTTTATCAGTATCCATGTCGTTTTGTTTGAAGAGCAAAAAATAGCTGTGCGAAATCGAGCAACGAGCGTACATAAGGCCCCTAAACGTACATACGTATATTTTGGGGGGGTTCGGGACATTAATCATTCGATATGACGTTTGCTAGATAATTCCCCGCCTGTCACGGGCTGAAATAGATTTCTGGTATCCATTATTCTGAAATATATTTGCGCGAGTAGGTATATCCTGTTAGAATTAACATATCAGTGCGTTTGATAAACAGTCTCTTCCCTGCTATATTATCTCCGGATATAGGTAAATAAGTACGTTCCATTAGAATGGAATGATTAATTAACAATTCTTGCGCGTTTTCGTTTTTAAGAAGTAAAATTACCTACTGTCGCAAATTTGTTTCGTATATCACGCTTTCAAGAGGTGCCGTTAATATTTACTTTCCGGATGGTATAGGCAATTCCATTCGGAAATTTGAAATTTAAAATTATGTTGCTTGTTAGAAACGTAGTATTAACGATACTTACTCTGATAAATATAGAAGGTATCTCAACATTTAGTTCTTGTTTTCTGACGACATAATAGACTTCATAGAGTGTATCCCACCCACTTCGTTATTTTAATTAGAACAGTCTGTATACTATTACGTTCTTGGTTCTTGTTAGAGCAGTTAGGTATTTGGTGTAGTATATTGTATAAATCTGACACGGAAGATACTGCAAATGGCTGATGTGATACCTGAAGTAACAATACTGTGAATTTCTCATTGTGGCCAATCAACTTGGTCTTACTCCGGCATAATTTCGTCCAAATGCGTAGTTGACAATTCTTGTACTTCTTTCTCCTGAAGTGAGATTTCGGGATATTTTTTCAGACGTGTTTGGATCTATATAATAGTTTGAGCGATTACCTAGAGGATTTAAAAGTTTCTTTGAGGGATCTTCATTGCTTGCATTTTCAGTAGATGATCTTAAATATGAAAGCAGTTTTGTTATTGGAATTAACGTATTTACTTCATTTGAAGTGCGTTCAATCTTAATTTTTACTTAATTCCCCGAAATGTTTGCAAATATTAATTTTTATGCTTTTAACAGTATGTACATACACTTACTGCAATGCAAAAGGCGCCACCCCTAATCTGTTGGAGTATTTCATTAATATTTTATTAATATGTGTGTTTCTGAAAGTCAATTTGAGCGATTGTTTATCATGCATTGGTCTAATTTGTTTTCAAGCATTTACAAAAGCCAGATGTCCGTCCTGCAGATGTTTTTACATGAACACCTGCTACTATCTGATAGTTGGAATCCAAACGTACAAAAATTTCAAGCAATCGTGAGTTACACGGACGGAAATATGCACGTTATAAATAATTAAGGCCCTTAGGCTACATGAAAACGGTGTTAGCCTCTGGAGGATTGCGCGTAGACATAATCCTAATCATTCGACGGTATTTGTGCAACATCGGTTTCAGTCGGTAATATTTTCAGCGCAGCAGTGGTGGAAAACTATCGGGCATAGAACACCATTACGGACCAATAGCGCATAATAGCGTTCCGTAGCTACCAGCCTATATTGCGATTACCTCTAACACTTTGAGCATAGATGCCTTAGGCGAACCGTATTTATTTTTCTTTTGTTGAATTGCGCAAAAATTGTTTGGAAATGCATTTTTAATTGCGGCCAATGTATATTTCTTTAACCATCTTCAAATAACAACCAAACATCAACTTACCAAAATAATATTAACATATAGTTGCTAATACGGTATTTGAAAAAATAATAAGTTGCATTCTAAATGCATACATAAAACCACATTAATTGATGTTTTAGAACTAAGCAGCAAATGGTAAAATCCTGTTTTATGGTTATCAGCTTGGTTTGGGACATTTTACATAAAAGGTGTGCCTAAAATAAAATTATTTTTCTATTACAGGTCAATTGGAAGGTATTTTTATTTACTTTTTCTGGGTGGTATTCAATATCTTGAGTGCGATGTCTACAACTGGAAACATTTATCGAGATAAAGATTTATTGCTACAGGAAATATTAATTCCATTGATGTACTATCCGATCGGGCAGTTAAGAGGGTTACCGTCATTATATCGATCAATAAGCTCACAAAGTTTCATTTTAATGGGCGGAACACGCTTACCTGTATTCTCTTGTGAGTGTAGCTGAGTGTATTGAATTACAAAATAAATTTCTTATTCAAAGCTGCCACTAAATTTATTCACCAGTTGATGTTCTGAGAAATTAGTCTCATATAACAAGTAAATGTTCACAATTTAGTTTTCTGCATTTCTTTTCGCCTAAAATCCACCCCGGAGAGCGAAAAGGGACATCACCTTAATTGTAACGCCACACAATTAAATTACGGTTCTGTTACTCCTAATGGAAGACACGGCCAAATAGAATGCGACACCTTCAAAAAAACTTAGCGGGATAAACTGAGATGGAAGTAATCCAGGTTGGACATTTCTTGATGCACTTCTAAAAGCGAACATTTGTAGGAGCAACCAAGACTAATGTCAGCGTCGAATAAATTTCGCGGAATGAAAAACTCACGCTCGTGTTCCAAAATTAACCTGCCTGGCTGTATAAATAATTACGTGGGGATATATAATTCTAGTTGTCGAAGTACGTTATTTTAAAATAAGTTATCTTCAGGAAGGTTTTCAAAAACTAACGATTTTTTAGGGAAAGGTGGATGTCGTCATCGTAAGGATTATAAAATTTTAAGAAAAATATGAGAGCTACTGGTTTTCATTGGCAATTTTGCTATAAGAATTTGGTTAAATTAGATTTTGTTAATCGAAAGTCTAATAACAATATCGAAATTTTGAAGCAAAAAATCGCACGATTTACGAACAAATTAAAATTAAATATAACTTGAGACTGATACGTATTTTGACAACCGTGTATTTTAGAGCAATGTCCAAATATACATGGCCCCCTTAATGAACTGATTTGAACGACGTATAACACCTACCATCCGACTGGTTACATAATTACAGGCATTAAGAACTATAAGATTATTGAAATATTTAATTACATATTTTCGAACTAATGTAAATACAAGTAAATGTTCGAAATTTTCTCTTTATTAGTTGGCAATAAATTAACCTACAGTAAAACTGGTGCGAAGCTTATTTAAAATATTCCTTACTTCAATTCGTCTGGCTTTGTTACACATATTTTATTTTTGAACGTGCCGCACAGAAGAAAGTCCCATTGCGTCAAATCTGGTTATCTACTTGGTCACTTAACATTTCCTTTTTGTTTTATGTTTTTATTAGGAAGTTTCATTTACAATTACAGCATAATTAGATGTTGCCCCATTTTGTTAAGACGTTAACCTGCATTGAGAACAATGAAAGAATATGCGTGCCTCATTTCTATCCGCCTAATATTAAATTTTCGCGAAACTGTATTCTACGATCATTGCCTAAAGTTCTATTCGGTGAGTTTCCGTTACATATTATATTGTTAACTAAACACAAAACTAATTTTTACGAGACAATTTACTAACTGTAACTATAGCTCAATAAACATGTTCTGCTTGAAAAAGTTTCCAAATTATCCAATTTGCAAACAATTACGCCCTCCAAAATTAATTTTATTTCATAAGTGGCTACCATACTGTAGATTGTTGTAGAACTAATTATTTAATTGCCCTGGGTTAACGTTTTGTTTATTTGAGCGGAATTTCACTTGCTTTATTTAAGAGGAGAAGCGAGTAGAAATTAAACAATTCATAATATTAAAGAGTTACGTTGTTAAATTTGAAAAGTTATAATTCATTTGACAACATTTTTGAATTTATGGCATTGACCCACAACAATCCTTAGCAGATGATATTTCCCTGTTTATTAAACCAAATTCCATTCAAAACCAAATATGTTCCTTTTTTTCAGTTTTTGATTAGTTTCATAATTTTATTGTTAGAGGATCCAAATAACTTTACTAATTGATATTTATGACTTTATCATCAAAATAGTTTTATATTAACCAAAACTGTTTAGATTTTATTAAAATACTTTGATAAAATGAAACTTGTTAAAACAAAATGTCATCTCATTTTATTTTTCAATTCAGAATCAGCTCATTATCTCATTAATTAAATCAAGGCTGTTTTCAAAATCCATCGAGGATACCTTCCGCTACCACAGTGATGATATATCAACATTTTCAAGTACGGTAACGACTACCATTAATTTAGTGACTGCTTGTGAATAGCATGATGCTTGTCCATATACATCATTTTGAAATTTGAAATTGAATTTTGAAAAATTTACTTTCTGTTGGTAAATTTAGTTTCTTGCATTAAAAGTTGTTTGTTTTGACTCCTTTTTTTTAACAGAAATATTTTTTACCTACATGTACAACATAAAAGAAAAATGGACCTAGAGAAGATTGAAGGAAAAAGGTCAACTTAGTTTCATCTCCTAACAAAAGTAACTAAGTGCAACCAAAATATCAAGAGAATACACTTTTTAATGTAAGAAAACAGGATAATCAACTGCTAAGTTACCATGCGGTATTCTTATCATACGAAAAACTAAATATCTGCAACTAAGAAAATACTATTAATAATGATATTGAACTGTAGCCAGTTGAATGAGAAATAAACTATTTCAATCAATTATAAATTGAATAGAATAAATCGATAATCCTTAGAATTATAAAAGACGAAGAAAAATAGTCAAAATCCTCCGAAATACAAGTAGTACAATGCTTTTAATAATAGTCAAATGGAAGTGCTTTAACATAATGAATTTAAAATAGAGCTGATACGATACATTATATACTTATCCACAGTATCTAAATCTCTATTCGCCATGATGAGGGATTATAGCAATTTCAGTCGAATTTATTTATTTTTCTTTTTAACTTTATGTTTAGCTCATTTACAATAACGATATAAGCAACGTTCTTAAATAGAATAACAATGAAAAGCACAAACTGTAGAAACTTAAAATCAATTCTGTTTCCTTCCCTCTAACGCAAACTATTTGCAGCAAATTTCCAGATTTTGTTTGCATTTTCTCCGGGTGATGCGATGCGATTTTGTTCGAAATTGTCTATCATGCCGGGCCGAGTCAAGCACCTACCTATCTACTGCAAGCAGTAAATTTGAACGGGATCAAACGTACGGAATCTTCCATTATACAAAATAGGAAATCCCGATACTAAATTGAAGTTGACGTTCTCGAATAAATGTTATACGTTTGGCTTGTTGGCTCTCGGGAGCTATTTTTGTACACGTACCGGGGCTGTTTGTTTATTTTACGGGCAATACACATCTCAATATCCAGGTTACATAAACGTTCGTAACACATGCTTCGTCTTAATTACATTTGAAAATTTTCGATCGAAATTGAAAGTGAAAATCGTATGTTTACTTTCACGTTTAATTTTAGCGCCCTCGCGCTGTTTTGGTAGCTAAGACGACTTGTTATTTATTTTTACGATTTTATTATTCGAATACGTAAGAGTCTTTAATTGTATTTGTTTATAAAATTTGATTTGCTTATCGGACCTTTCGTGAGGGTTTGTTTAACGTAACGTTACCAACTCTACTTTATCTATTTTAATACATTTTTCAAAGTTACTTAAAGTCCATCAGACGTGTACTATATTTTCATATCTTATTTCCTTTTTCAGAATCTAGACTAACATGTTATTTAATAATAATAATAATAATAATGATTTATGTCTGAACTAAAGATACATTAATATCACAAACAACGTAAAGCGTCACCCAATAGGTGGCTTACGAGATATTACTTGTCGATCTCTCTCAGAATGAGCTCTGGTGCCCTACAAGGAAATATACTGGGACGACTTGTGCACACCATGTATAGCTCTAATATTATGAAACGTTAGGTTTTGTAAATACCATATGTACCCTAATGACACCCAGTTGATTTATTCTTTCGCATCCGGTAATGTTGCGTCATTCTCTTTTGGTTAACCCTGTTAAATCTACTGCTTTGATTTTTATAACTGCTAAATTTAAAATCATAATTGTCGGCGAAATATTAACTATTTATAATTGAATAATAAAATATAAAATGCGGTTTAAAAGACATGTTTCGCTCCTAATTAGAAGAGATTTTTGTGATTTAGGCATATTGAACGGCAATAGAGACTGTTTAGCCGTAATTCATAGAAAGATACTTTGTGAAGTACTGGTGCTCTTCCTTTTTTGTAGTTCTATAAATTATTCCTGCGTGTTTAAAACATGTTATATAAGCACACACACGATTTATATGTGGAATTCTGCGATATGATCAACATTTCGGATGCTCTCAAATGGGCGAGATCGATGAAAGTGTCCATTAGGACTGAGTACATTTCATTACAATTTAATTTATTACAGAAGCCCCATCTTCCTTTATAACCGATTCAAACTTGGAACTTATATTCATAGATTGAATAATCGTTTAAGGGACTATTATCGCCTCCTGCCCATTGTCCACAGTTATTTAAGTATTCCTTTTCATATAAGATTGTTAAAAAATACAATTCTTGTGTTATCCTTTGCAGGATAATGCTCGTTTCCACGTGTCTCAAAACTGGTTTCTTTGTAATCGCTTGAACGTTTTAGAAATCTTCTAGAGCTTCAGGCACGTTTCCGTACATTTAACTTACTAAAACAACGTGTTTGAATTTGTCGTTAGGGAGTATACAGTTAGATTAGTGCACACGTGGAAGTCGTGCCTCAATAATATATATGAAGATTTTTTTTATTAGTAGTTGATTATCGTCAAAATTTAGAACCTACCTAGAGCCCTTTTTATCTTTTCTGAGAATGTCCAAGTAAATTCTATACATTGTTAAAATTAGACCCTTTTGTTCTTTTGTTACTACCTAAAACTCAAGCTTCACGTGAAAATTGGTTTACTGCAGATACTGGTATTTGTTGGTTTTCATTTTTATATTAGTGTAAGCGGGTCTTATCTATTATTTTATTTATTCCTATATTACCTCTATAATTGTTGGTCCTTATTGTCACCTTTTTGCTTTAACTATGTTGTATTACTTCTATTTTCTAGACGTACTTTTGGAGACTTTATCATAATTTTGATATGGACGAGACCGTCTAAACGCCCAAAACGCCCATTTGACAGGCCCGTTGATTATGAACAGAAACATTCTTCGTTCGTTTCTGAATCGAAAATCTGAACGGTAATATGTTGTATCACGCTTGATACGATTTCACGTATGAACTACGTTTCTCAAAGTTCGGTATTTAGCGCCTTAGTAAGAGTTTGTGTTCGATATCTGTCAATACAGATAGTTGCAATTTTGAATTTAGACGACTTTTTATGCCAAGTTTCTTTTTGGTTACGAGACCGTCTAAACGCCCTAGTTACTTGAATATGTTCCACGCGTGGATTAAGTTTTGCATGTAAATGTGAATTAATGTATAATGTTTGCAATTTTTGGGATAGTTATTGGCTGCTAACGAAGGGTAAATTGAAACAATATCTATTTAACTAGCTGTAAGCGTTCTATTATAGCGATGATTTCGAAAAACACTAAAAGAATACTCACTAAGCTATAATTTTAATGCGTACGTACAGATACAACTATAGAATTAAAGTTTCCAAGAAACGGTCTATATTTTCCAACGGTAACTTATGTACGTTTCTGAAAAAATGCCCGTTCTGGAACGGCGCCAAGGTGCAGTGATTAAACTCTCAGTAAATTAAGTTTGTTAACATTTACTAAAATACATTTTTCCCCGAAGTAATTCAAGGCGGCAGGAGCAAGACGTTAATATATTTTGGCTGGAAGAAATTGAGCTTCACGTAACTGTAACATGTAACTTTATTTTACAAAATTAGCCATAATATTATTAGGAAATGGAATTTGCCTTGAAATTTATGAAGTTACGTGCAAATCGTTTTCTGGTTTCTTTCAGAAGCTATGGTGACTGATATATAGAGATGACAAATGCAGGTGGAATTATTCCTTTTTTGCTGCGACTAAATAGACTCGTGCCTATTCGCCTCATGGGAGTGGAGTTACCTACTGGTGTCTAAGAGAGTCGACAAAAGACGAGTCCGTCTAGTCTCTACAAAAAACCATCAATTTTATCCGCCTTTATCCTCTTTACTGATATATAAAATTAGCAGGTAGATATTGCATGGAACGTATAAAAGTACAAAAATTAAGGCAAATATTCATCTTCAACTTTTAAGAATTTTTTTGGTATTAGTATTTTACTTAATTATTTTCATGAAAAAATTGGAGTTTAATTATACAGCGTTACCATATATACGCCTAAACTAATTACTCTGATTTTAAAAATTCTCCAATTAACCTTGAAACATTTTCATTTCGCTTTTATAATGAGAAATACCAAGGTTCTGTTATTTTTACCTTATTAACTGCAAATTAATTAAGTAGAGATTAGACATCACCTACAATAAGTCAATATGGGACTGTAATAAAAGCAAAATTTATAAAGAAGAACATTACAATACAGTGTAATATAAACATTAACATAAATACATAACTAGATAAAATTGAAAACATTTTATAATCGCTACAATATTCCTGAATACAATTGGGCAATTGGTATTTTTTTTGTGTTTGCGAAACTATGTAATATATATTATTACTACTTCAAACAATGTTCTCAAGGAAAAGTTATATCTGTTATAATTTTACATAAATTTTTATTTTGAAGGGGACTTTATCCCAAAATCAGGCGATTCGGCCGCTAATGTCCTTACACGGAAGACTTTTTTACTTTCCAACATTTCATCAAAATCTGAATATTCGGTTTGCCAGTTTTCCCATGTAAGTAAAGATGATGAGTCAACATCGTAATTGATTAATCCAAGTCGAAACCTTTCAAAATATATGCATATCCTTATGGTGTGACAAAAACCCAAGTTAATACTTCCGAAGTCATCACTTTCATAAGGAGGATACACAGTCTGATTTATATAAGGAGTACCTAAGAAATCTCTCTTGGACTCCTTCAAGAAGTAATTGATGATGATAGTGTGGGGTCAAGTATTTTATTTCCGAACGAACAAGAAAGTAATATACAGCATTCAATATACCATCGTTATAGAATAGGAGCTGAGAAAAAGATAACTTCCATGTATGAAGAAAACATTTGGAATAGTAGCATTAGACATGGTGTAAAGAAATTTTATTGGATGAGAAGAACTCGTGAAGGTAAGGGTAAGTGTACAGTACTTATTGACATTTAATTGAATGTTACTTAAAGAACACAAAGTCATTAATTAGTGTTGTGTTTTTTTGTAGATTCAAGAAGTTGGACGTTGAGCTAATAAAAATAATATTTATAACAAATTCTGAAATCATTAGCATAGGCAAGAAAGCAGTTTAAGGAATCTTGAAGAAGATGTTAGGAAGAAATGGCTCTGAAGAAAAATCACTGGACGCAACGAATGTGTTGGACAGAAATTCTCGGAAAAGTCTGGATACTACATCCATTTGAAGTGACCTATTAAGATTCTTGATAATATTCTGGGAAAGCTCCATCAAGCTGGTAGTACTTGACGTCTAATAAACACATGTTAGTGAATAGAAAATAAGGTTTGATGCAGTGGTAAAGTCTCTCGAAAAAAAAGGTTGATAAAGAACCTTCCACGGCCAGAGTCTGTTGAAATTAAACGTGTTTCGGGTTTGAACCGTGTGATGTCATCGTTAAAATAAAAACACCACGTTTCGCCCACAATTGTGGACGAAACAACATGACACGATTCAAACCTGAAACGAACACGTTCAGTTTCAATTATTTTGAAGTTTACAGGCTGGAACCATCTTTTCTTTAAATAGAATGACTTTTGTAGCTACCAAATCACCTTTATTATGATACATGGTTATTTGCATCTGCGTTAACTACTGTTAGTTACATTGCTAATTTTTTGGCAGTTTGGAGTTTCTCTTTTGTTATTAGTTTACACTGGATTTTATGGCTACTTCTAATATTCTATAAAATATTACATTTATTGAAAATACTTCTGCAGTATTTGATACCCGGGGCATGATTTGCAAACAAACATGATCTAACGAATTAATAAGTGTGTTTGTATAAAACTTCCATTAAGGTTACCTTTCGTAGTTTTTCTTTGTTTTCATTGCGTTTTTGGCATTTGTTATAATTTTATACATCTTGATTACGTCTATTATTGGCGGAGATGGCAAAGGTAAATAATCTTACTGACAACTATATCTTTTTAAATTAAATAAAAATTGATTTCTTAAAAGAGGAGCTCATTGATATATAGTGCCCATTATTTACTATGATGTTCTTATATGCCCTACAATATTGTTTGCGCGACGGCCTGTACATCAGCAAGAAACACGCAGGGGTTAATAGAAAATACGTTTCTTCATTAAGCGAGGACAAGTTGCCTTGAAATGTAAGCCAGTCCGTACAAAGTACATAATTGAGACCATGTTCGGAGAAGAATGGAGACATATTTCAGCGCCTTCTAAGGTAAGAACATATTATGAAATGATACAAACTAAAAAAAAATAAATAATAGTTCTGTGTTGCATATTATTGCAACACAGAGTTTTTTACACATGCAAGTGTAAGAAACGTGTACTTAATTATTGTCTTATGCGTTGTACTGGTGATACTTATTAGAATATAACAATGTACTTTTTATAGCAAGCCAATAAATATGCGCGTAATATCAAAAGGCACGTCCGAGGTTTGATTCTTATTTCGAAGTCGTTCCTAACTAATTGTATTAAATGTAGGTGTGTACTGATGTGTCGCAATTAATATTCGGCACTAAAATATCGACTTTCGCTTAAACTGCTCCAACAAGGCTTTGGAAATGCTCATTTGAATGCGTTTTCGGTATTGGATCAGCAAGCGCAATACCTAATGCGTTCCTTTCGTGTCCATATCTTCAACCAACACCACTGCCATTTCAACAACCTTAGTTCTTCGGTCGCAAGGCACCATTTAGTAAACTTTTTCAATGTTATCAGTAGTGATTGCAGTTTTTGGCCACCGCCCTTTATCGTCAAGGATAATGATTAAATTCGATTATACCAAATTTTGTTGTGGTAAATAATGGTGCGGAGTCCCCGTTGGCAGCATCCATGTCGATATTCATTTGCGTAGGAATATTGCCTTTCAAATGCAAGAATTTAATAAGGGCTCGATATTAGACTTTTTATGTAATCTAGAAGGTATCCAATTTTTTTTGAAGCTATAAAACTTAAATAAGAGCTACAAAAAAGATGCTTAGAATTCGGAGTGTCCTAATAATCTAATAATTATCGCGCAAGTTCTTGCAAGCAACTTGCTTAGACTTTGGACTAGGAAATAACTACATTCTTCGCAATCTGTAAAGTTCTACATAAATATACTGAATAACTTCAACTTCAAATTGTTCAAAACAAAAATAATAAGCGCGTATGTATTTCAAGTGACGTAAACTAAAATATTGATTATTTGCAAAAATATGGTAAAGAAATCCGTGAAAAGCTTTCTAAAATGAAAAATCTAAATGTTTTTGCAATGATCATTAGTTGCACTTTGAATCAAATGTACCGAACGGTAAAAATGCTGTAATTTACAAAACTAAACATTTGAAGCAATATGAACTAGGTGAAGGTTCCTATGTATCTTTTTTTATTCCAACAATTTACTGTCAACACTAATTGATTAATAGCTGGCATAATGGATTATCTTTAACGTTTTTTTATACAAAAGTATTATTCCCGGTTTTATTTTGGATGCATACTGTGTAGTTTGTCTGCCTATCCATCTATTACTGTTGGAACTATGTGATCAATAAGACGCTTTCAGCTAATTTATTAAGGTGTTACGTAGCGGTCACATTACCTTATCTTCTCTTTTTGGATGCTTCTTTACTACTAATTGACAACGTAAATAATGACGAAAAGCGGTAGACAAATGACGCCACTTATCCTTATATAGTACATGTACGTAAAAATTCTAAGGGACCGATTAGTTCGCGACCCGCATTTCTTTTTCGTTGCTTCGCTCGCTACGTAGAAGGAAGTTTGTTCGCACGAAGAAAGGGCTTATACGTTTGATTAAGAGAATACCACAAAAAGTAAATCAATTCGGAGAAAATATTTGGGTATTAGTAGAAGCTGGCACGACATGCTGACGAAAGTAATTTTATTTAGCGAATAAAATTCTCTGTGAAGTTACGGGCTTAAAAAGGGTTTCGCTTTGAAATTTCGAATGTTAGATTAGTTGCTCTTTTACTTTCTCTTACATTTCGAATATTTTCCACTCCATATTTACATCTTACCTAGATTTTCTGTTTAATCTATTACAGCTAATTCATTTCCTTTGAATTTTTTTAACTTCTTCAAACGGTTCTATAAACGCTCTTAAATCAGTTTAAATGGAAAAGCAATTTCAGATTTACTGTAAACTAATGAAAAAGTGTTGGCTACAAATACATATCGACATGCACAATTTTTTTGTAACTAGACGTTAAAAGGCGATCGAAAAAAAGGATTATTCCAAATAACGATTGATTAAATTGCAGTTTTTATTAGTTCCTTAAAGGTATTGCTAATCCTAGTTTCTCTGAAGTTGTTAATTTTGCACGGAGACAGTTATTTGTTTATTGCACTTGGAAACCATAATTGATCTGCTGTTCCATCGGATACAATGGAATAAATACTTGACAAATATACTGTCCGGTGGGTGCCAATCGAGTCCTTTATTTCCTTTATTTCCATACGGTATGTCTACCAATTACTTCTTATAACATATTATAATAATGAATATAGAGTAAGGCTGAAATTAACCTTAAGTTCACTGTAAGCAATCGTTCAATTTGGGGCTTCCGTTTATTTATCAAATTACATGTGATTTTTCTTATTCCGCTGCTCTTGAAGTATATAACCAAACTTATGACCTCTATTTTGAAACAGTATTTTGCCGTATGTTCTAAAATTTCTCTGGGACTACTCTCATCTTTTTGTAGAGATTGCTATGAGTAATATATTCACACCATATGTTGCTATTTAAATGATATTAATTTATAAATAATAACATTAATGGATAATATTCTTTAAGAAAAAATTTAGCTATGCACGTCTAAATAAAAATCATGGTATTTATAAAATAAGTTGTAATAATTCTAAAAGCACATAGACGTAGACTCAGCAATACCTGAATAAAAGAATTGACACCCATAAATACGGTATTAAAGCTAAAGATATTGCGGAACATTTTTACCAGAAATCAGGTTATTCCGCCAGTTTCGGCAAAGTAAAAATATTTAAAATAGAGATCAATTACTACAGAAGAGTTATTTAAGAAACGTCCACAGAAAATTTTGCCTTTTGTCTACACCTTACTTAACTCTTAGAAAGTAACATTTATCTATAAGATATGTAAAGCATTGTGTCAGTTTGTTTGGTAGATTATTATAAGGAACATGGAAGTTTTATTTAGATAATCAAAAAGAGAGGGGAGAAACTTGAAAACGTATGCCCACTAGATTTCATAGTACTTGTTAGGAAGAAAAACCGAAAAGGAGTAAAGATGACCAAAAGAAAAGATTTACTATTAATGAACGTACAAAACAAACTAATAAGGTAAAGAAACGTGATTAGAAAAAAAAATAAAGTAATATACGAGATGTTCGCTAATTACCTGCGTTCGGCAAAAGATGGCGGCAGTAGAATTGAAACAACTCTATGTTTCATAAAAATACAAGTGACAAGCGATCCAAAAAGTTTACAAAAACAGATACGTCCATTAGTTTATGAATAACAGCCATTTAAAGTGAAAAACTTTTCTGATTCAACAACGTACACTTTTGATGAATAACGTTCAGGTCGTTTAGATAAGGTCGCAACAACACAAATGATTGAAAATATCTACGATACAGTAATAAATGATCGAAGATTGTAAATGGACGAGATTGACAACTCACTTAAATGTGAGGTCCAGAGACCAAACGACACCCAAAACAGTGGATTTTTTCCTGGCCAACCGGCGTGAAAGTTTGTCAAAGCTATGTTATCAGCTAACAAGATCATGGCCGCAATGCTTTGGGATGTACACTGTACATTTAAAAAAAGCAAAATGTCTATGACGAAGTATTATGTCAACTTATTAGATCGTTTCAACAATGCCGTGAAACAAAAACGTCCTCTTTTAGGGAATAAAGAATTCTGGTTCATATTCGTACTCACTTGTGCTCGCTTCGGCAAAATTCCGCGAGTTAGGATACGAATCAGCAATAAACATTTAATTGATCAATAATATTATTGACTATAGACAAACCAGCCAGTAAAATGCCAATCATTTTCATAATATTATTTGCGCTAACTTGTTTAATAATACGATATGTTGTGTAACGTTTGCATTGAATGCAGAGTTTGCGTTTTGATTTTATTTTATTCGTTTTATACGGCGCTCAGTTAATATGATTTCGCCGTGAGACTATTTTTCAGTTCCTCACATAATTGTCGTTCATTTTATTTACTGCATTTTGTTCCGTGGGTCATGTTTCCAGTGCTACTTCGTCGACTGTTAGCTTGTCGCTGCCGGGCTGCCGTTTTAATTAGTTTTATTACTGCATAGAACGTATAGTACTTACGCGAGGTCGCAGATAGTGATGCTAGACTAAGTCCAGAAGTGCCAAAACCATTATAAATGTATGAACTCCACAAAAGGGAAGCGTATTTTTTGTTGGTTGCGACGTGAAGTGCCATTTGATAGTAATGAATCCCTTATACGAAGCTTCTTTTATTGTAAACCTCGTATCACTTCATTATATATTTTTGCATAGTTGCCTAGTCTTTGTGTCGAACAGAACGAGAAGTTATTGCAACCTAAGTCATGGAGGTTTTTATAACTCAGTCTTACAAATATGTTTAGTAGAAAACTGTATTTTACACCACCATATTTGTCAGTGTGTCATAATAAAAAAAGCTTGTTTCTCTAGATTTGATATTCAAATGGGGTTTATTCAATTTTTTTTAGTATAAAATGCGGAAAAATAAATAAAGAAAATCTATCAGAATCGACATTTTATTGAAATTAGTTTGTTTTAAAGACAAACATAATATTTGCCGACGAACTCTCAAATGTAAAAAATGAATTTCACGAGCCCGAAGAATATTGATTGAAAAAATGGGAACGAAATTTTAGCTGTGTTAAGATAATTAATTGTTTAACAATAGAGAATATAAATGTACGTAATATATAACGGACAAATTTAGAAACTTGATAAGGTGGCAAATTATCTTTACATGAAAATAACTTCAGGTTTCTGTTTGCTAGATTATTGAGCTTTTTCTAGAATTAGTATTAGATTTTTTTTATTAAGAGAAATATAGAGCTTTTTCTAGAATTAGAATACTAGGAACCTAGTTAGCTTATGGAATCACAAATTTTCATTTTCCGTTTTTGTAAATTTGGTAATGCTTTATTCAAAATACCTTCAACTGACATTATTATTATTATTATAAACAGTAACGTTCACCTAGTGAAAAAATCTAAGGCTTCAGTACTCATTTTTAATAAAATAAAAATCGCCATAAGAGGAAATTTTAGAAGTAGAAGTAATATTAACAACTTGCACAGAGATAACGATTTTATTTTTTTTCAAAGTAGACCATAGAAACAAATAAAAAACAAATAAACCATTAAAATTCATAAGGTAATTAAGAATTCACATCCACAGAATGGATTTTGTCGAAGCGTTGATTATTTGCGAAATAGAGAAAATGCAAGATTGGGTACGTTTAAGAAAAAATTTTAAACTAGTTTTGAAGATCTTTGAATCCATTGAGATAATTTTTTTTCATGTTATAGAATGAATATAGCGAGTTTGTATTCCAATTCGTTTCTCTATTTTCTCCTGTTACATTTTCAGTGTATTCGTCCATTTCTGTATTTATATAACCTTCTTTAAGACGGTTAGTAGCGTTGATAGATTTAATGTTAGCACCTAACAGACAGCTTTTTTTTAATGTCTGTAGTCGCTATTGCTATATTAATCATAGCTACTGTGGCTGTTACCTGTTACTACATTCTACAATTTTATTCGGCCACCTTACAAATATATACCTTAATGACCTACGACAAGGAAAACGTGCATTTTTTTGTCGATATGAATCCTTCATAATAATGAATTCGTGGCAAATACTTATATCATTTGTTTCGAATGTCATAGGTATATGCTACTTATTGAAAATGATCATCTGTATACGTTGATCAATCAACGACATGTATTGCTTTTGAATCTTTAATGTTTGACTATCTAAATTTGTTCTTGATCTCTTGTTCATTTTTTCGGAAAATGGTTTACGTCATCCTCAACTATGCAATATATACTTCAAATTATCTTGATATTAAAAAATAAAAAAGAATAACTTATACATACAGGTTCCTCTTTGTTTATTTCTTCTGAAAATAACTTGCTAATAAACAAGCTAAAAAATCGCTTTTTAAATAACACTCTAGGTAAAGTAATTTTGCTCTTTTCCTTGACATTATAATCAATTATTATCTTTGCATAGTTATACGTTTTTGTCAAATTTGCTTGGTGTTGCAATTTCCATGTTATGACATTAACATGACATGACACTAACAACATTGTCATGTGTATTAACAATAGCTTATTTGTGCTCGCTAAAAGTTTTTTTCTTTACTGTTCTTGAAACTTATGGTTTTTGGGAGCGTAGCTAAATGAACACTTTGCATCTGCTTCTTTGTACAATTCCTCTTGAGATCAAGCACTTTGCCTAGAGCCGATTTTTCATTCTTAATAGTTAAGCAATGAACTTATTGTTAGTTACACAGTGTTAATATTCTTTATCTTAATTTTATGGTATTTTATTGAAGGACTGACTTGTCTAATTTTGCAGCCGCTGTCTTTGTATCTTTTTTTTTAATATAAGTTGTGGCTGCTTTATTAAAATATGGACACGTATTGCTAAATTTTTGTTTACATGTATGAACTTTGAGGTCCTTTCTCGTACAGTAAATATTTTGGAGACTGCCATATCGTACCGCTTGGAATTTTTTGTGAAAATTTCATGGAGAGGAATATAAACACTGCCTGAAATAAAAAAGAAATATACGAATGGAAACCAAATTTCATAGCTGCCCAACGCAATGCATACACAATTGCAGTACTGGGTGTATCGCCATGGTTTATTCCAATTCAAGATCCAAAGAAATATTTATTCTTATAATTCGCATCGTACCGAAAATCTAAAGCTAATTAATAAAGGAATTAGAATTAAAATACTGACGATCTCTAAACTGAATGTAATGAATTATAAAATAAATAACTGAATTCTACTTTTTTGTTGGGAGTCGACAGTAAAATTCATGTCGAACGTTTGAAAACAACGAGATGTTATATCATTTGCGGCAGTTCTTTGTTTTAGACGTTTAGACTTTCATAAAAGTTATGAACCCTTTTATATCCTATCACATATAAATGTAGTTCGAGAATCATAAGCATATATGTCAATAGATACCTTCTTACGCCTGCACATAACTCACATAGTAACAGGCAACAGAGCTTGCAAAAATAAATGCAATTAGATAACCACTGAAAGCTTGGATCTTCTTTTTCAGTGTAATAAGAGACAGTGTCATTTACTGGAAGACTTTTTTCTATTACTAACGAACACGATAAAAGGAACCTGGCATGCATATTACTCCGGTAGCGTAGTCTAGCTCGAAAAATGAATTCGCGTCTATCCTTCCGTACAATTCGAACGCATGCATTTACATCGCATGTACTACTTTAATGTAAATTTTTCATTAATATTCAGCGGATAAGTGGTAAGTGAAAAAAGCACCTGTTCTATATTTCCTGCTGCTTTTATTTGTCTTATTTGAGATAGCGCAATGGTTGAAGGTTTTTCCTTCTAAACGAAAAACCGGGAGTACAGCGGCGGAAGATGGTGGCAGACAGTGAAATATTAGTTCGCTAGAATTTTAGTAACATCAACATTGCTAACATATAAAGTGGTCTTTATGCTTTTTGTTGCCTCGGCACGTCGGAAGAGATTTCCAGTTTTGCTTTATATCTCTGTATCTTTCGGTAAGTGACTAACGAATCTCGAGACGAAGACGTGGCGCAACTTTCTTTCATCGTGGGTGATTACTTCGAAAATTAATTTTGTTTTTATTGTACTTACCACACATACGGTATGAATACAAAGTCAAGAATATCAATACCGAAGCCCTTATCCTTAATTTTACGAGAAATTAAGTAATTAAATAATAATTAAATACTTTCAATTTTTTTGCTATCAATCTAACTGGATAGTATTCAAATTTCTCTTGCTGATGATTAGGTTCCGTCACAACAGAAGGTCCCATGAAGAACTCCATGGTTCCCAATAACGAATCTATTAAACGGTCACAAAAACGGATTTAAAATGCATAAACGATTTTTATGTTAGAGATTTAAATAAAAGTGGCGGCTCAAATCTAGCAAACGATAAGGGTCTGCTGAAAATCGTCACGTGTCTCCGAATAGTTAACTTTGGATAATAATGTTAACCAGGGGTAAAACTAGTGCAAGAGTTATCGGAGGAAAGACAGATCCATTCAGTTTTGTAGAATAGAAATAATGAACATGTCCGAAGACAATCTAGCTTTGCGAATAATTTGTTTTTCTGACGACTCGAAGTTCTTTCTGTGTGATACTGTAATTATAAATAATTGTCGCAGTTAGGCCCAGCGAAATCCTCATTGGATAGAAGACTGTCACACAGTACCCGCACAAAATACGTAAATGTTCTGTTGGGAATTGTAGAATTTAGAATTTTCAATTCACTTTCTCTTGAAGGTACACTCAGTGTAGAAATGTGTTTAGATTATCTACAATTTGAAGAGGGGACCAAATATATGTAATGCTTGCGTATTGTCAGGCAATTGATGGAGCACAATATAAACATGTATTGTATAGCATTGTATTATTGGTTTTGGTAATAACATAAATTGGTTCATTTTTACTAACGGAAATTCAAGTGTGAGAGTAATTATAACATGATTTTAAGATTATTTTTTATGGAGCGGTCAGAAATTTCTACACAGTGTGAAAGAAAGGGCAGCATCTCTTGAATACAATGCAAACAAAATGTATGGGTTGTTGTTTCAAAAAATTGATAATGACATCACAATTTGCGTTGTAAAAAAAATTAAAGGGTAAGTACCTAATTACGGCAAATAATTGGTTTTTCAACAAACTAATACTAACAGATTCCAGCATCGATGTTAATTACTTTGTATTCACACTGTTACTAATCTTTAATAGCATAACATGTAGCATTTTCTTTGAAATGTTTTTTTATACCGTACCGCAGAGAAAAGGCAACGTTGATTCGCTGAACATTATTCTTAAATCAATTCGTTCACCATGTACATAGATGATCGTTTAATTAATTTTATAGTTTTTATTTAACTCAATAATATTAATCTAATGGAATACAAATTATCGTGCGGCTGACATGCTCCGTTCTGTGACTCTTCCTTCTCGTGCTGCTCGCGTAAATTGGGGACTGGCTGAATATATCTCAATACATATTCGTTGACAAAGATTGGAGAACGTAGAGTCTGTAATATTTTGAAAATATATGAAATCTATTACGAGTCTCAGCCGATGAAAGAATGCTACAGAAAATGGTATTTGTCAGCTAATAGCTAGACTTTCGGTAATCCAAAATGAAGATACTTGTTTTGCACGTTGTATTCTCATATAGGCTTTTACATTGCAATTTAAAAGACAAAGATGAAATTATGGAAAACTGTTATTAAATATGTTATTGAAACGAAGAAAAATACGTGGGAGTTGATCAAATTAAAAAGCTTTATGCGGTGGGAGTGATTCACTAGCTTCACCTCCTGATAAATGCGACTAATTACACTTGGCCAACAAATTTCAACTTTTGATTTTGCCAAATATTTATACTAATTTCAATAGAAAACATATAAACATTTACTTTAATAAAAGGTAGAAGGTCGAATAAGCTCGATTTTTTTTTATATTTCAATGAAAAGGTATTTTAGATTAGATCATAATTTAATGTATATTTCAAATTATTATAATTAGAAATGTGAAGTAATACTGCTCCGTCTCTTATAAACAATATCTACGGCATCTCTTCTTAACATCCAACAGTAATCTACTAACATAACAGGATTCCATTCCACCCTGATATCGTTTTTTCATTCCCATGATGTCTTGGTGAAAGCGCTCACCGTGTACATCGCTAACGTCGCCCATATTTTCCGGACAAAAATTCAAGTGAGAATGTAGAATGTATACTTTAAGAGACATATTACAGTCAGCAGCGTGAAATGCTTGTAACATATCCATTACTAAAGTTTTATGGTTGTCAGCTTTTTTGTTTCCCAAGAAATTCGTGAAAACTTGTACCATGGAGAGCCAAGCTGTTTTTTCCTTCGCTGTTAATTTGGTTTTAAAGATTTCATCATTTGCTATTTCTCGTATCGGAGGTCCAACAAAAATACCTTCTTTCAGTTTCCCTTGTGTTAATTTTGGAAACTTTTCACGAAGGTATTTAAAACCTTCACCTTCGAGATCCTTTCACATGGAGAGGTAGTATTATGATCTTTTCTTTTTCTACTAGAGACTGGTGTTGTAAATTTTCTTATCCCGGTACAAACTGTTGGAGTAGTGGCCACTCTTGCTTATGGTAATGTTTTTCCCTGTCACGACTGTCCCAAAGATATAAAGAGCAACAGTATTTGGTGTAACCAGATTGCATATCCAAACTAATTGCAAAATAATTTAAAATCTGCACAAATATTCTAGGAATAGTCTTTGTACCTAACCTTTTCTAATAAAATTTTTAGATTTTCGTAAGTTTCTTTCATAGAAACAGCATGACCTATCGGAATAGAAGGATAATGGTTTCCTTTATGCAACGAAACTGCTTTTAGGCTGGTCCTTGATGAGTCTATGAGTAATCTCCAAGAACTGGGATTATGATGTATTCCAGAAGCTTCAGAAAGTTTATAAACATTATTGCAGTAGACCAGATTACCGACCATTCTATAAAAATCACGACCTACATTTTTACTGTAACCAGAGCTAAGCCAATGTTGCCACTTTTGGAATCATTTTTTCTTTAGATATGCTGTTCAATTTAATCAGTTACTAACTTCGGGTAAAATCTTTGTTGGTCAGTGTAATTAATAAGAAGATAGGGTTTGTTTGATATTTCATTGGTCATTAGAACTTTTAATATTTTTTATATTTATTATGTTTATAATATATTATGTCGTGCTTACTTATATGTTAACTCTTGTATTTATTTTGTTACAAGTGAATAAATCCTATTTCCTTTGTTTAATAGGTGCCTTTTTTTAATTGCCTGAATCTTTGATCGGACAATTCAACCAACACAAATGCATTTCGAGTACGAGCAATTAAAAAACACACCCAATGATGTTTATACCCGTGTCAGTTGTTACATCAATTCTTTTAAATCTGTGCTGTTAGATTTTATTTCATAGTAAACTATATACATTTATTTATTAAATGAGAAAAAAGAGGGTATTTACTGCAAATATTAGGCTTATTGATGTCAATATCAATCCGGCGTTGCTACTATATCTATTCGCCGACTCCGTTGTGTCACAGGTACCATATTTGAACAGCGCCGTATGATTATTTATTCAATTACAGATTACTGCAGCTATCTTAAATATCAACGCTAATTGAAGCAAATGGCCAATATTCTCTCTTCGCAAAAAATGTTTATGGAATTTTCATTGACACATTTGGTTTGTTTCAGATTCCACTAACTGTTCATTACCTCTAGAAAAATCGCTAAGACATGGTATTAGAAGAATCGCTTTTGAATGATATTCACGTTTGAATACTATATTACAAACAATAGGATTAGACCTGTGACGCACTGACGATATTGCTGGAATCCGTTTAGGCCCGACCTCTTACCAACAGATTTCATTATCATCATAAACAATTTTCGTAATTTAAAAGATCTGATCTGTTATGTGGATAAGTGTTGGCCATCAATCAACAGGTTGGTAGCTGTTGACTTTTAGTGAGAATCTTCATATGATAAATTTGTTGAAAATTCGTTTTCCTACACAGCCATTAGAGCGATGTAGGAAAAGGAATTTGGCGGGAATTTACATGTCGAATTGAAATGGAGACGGCAAATCACTTCCCTATGCAACCGCTTAATTTATGGATACTGTTATGCAATAAAAACTGTAAGGCGTGAATGTGGAAGGGTTTCGCAGATTATGCATTGCTTGCTTTCAACGTTATTTGAGATTTGACGTAATAAATTGGGGTAATAGCACGAGTATTCCGGTTAGAAAGGAGGGTAGTGAGAACTATTTCTGAGCTCGGTTACATGAGCTCATTTATCAATATACTAACATTGGTGTTACCGTATATCGGATGAGCCATTAGTGTGTCAGTGAGGTTTGGGGAGAAAACCATCAAAGATGGAGAAATCAGACTTTCTGTACGTATATCATGGTGTGTTCTGTAAAATGATTTTCAAATATATAAGACATATTCCTAATTTGCGTAACCCCTTTTAACTTTATTTGTTTTAAATGTAATGTTAAACCTTGTGTTAATCATTTTGTATATAGTTACGAGCACTTCCAATTATTACTTTTAGCTATATTATAGCTAAAAGTAATAATAGTAGTAATAGTAAATAAAAATAGTAGTAATAGTAAAGTAATAGATAGTTTGTCGTTTTGAGAACGGAAAACACATTTGTAACATTCAATTTGAGTGACAGGTAGATAGCCTCAATTTTCAAATAAGAGCTGCTATCCAAGGAAACGTAAACTGTTTGCTTTAAGTTTCCACATCTTTCGTACTTTTTCCTTGGTATTATAGCGTTTTAATTTTTGCTATATTATTAGAGCTCATTTATTGCAATTTTAGTTATTTATATGTTCGTTATTTTGTTGTTGTTTTGTTTTATTAAGCTTGAAAATTGTTCAAAAGGAGAGTTCATAGACAGGTGTTTGTAATATTAAGAAACATTGCTTATGCAATGCCCTCTTCAACAAAAGAAAACATGCAGTGCAACATAGAATAACAAGCGCTTCTCTTCAATTAAACGAAGACATACAAAGACGGTTTCGAAAAAACGAAGACACAAAAGATAAAATCTCCAGATATTTCATAATAATTTGAATTATTATGAAAAAATTATTGTCAAAATGACGATATTAAAACATATAGACATATATACATAGATTCTATTTAGAATCCAAAAAGAAGCATTCGAATTTCGTTAAGTGTACGACATATTAACACGATGTACGTATTTTTACATTACAGCACCTTGAAGCATATAAAGTGTTAACCCCCAAATTCATAGCGAAAAAACAATTTGAGATACTACATCTGCTTTACGGGTAGGTCCAAAACGTCAGAATCTGCAACTCAAAGATTTAATAAAATTTGCAGTATAGCCAACAGAAATTATCGGAAATGTTCGTAAAATATATTATCTCGTAGGGCTTACAGAATAGTTAATAAAAAACGTAGCAATTCTTTTAAAACAAAAATATTGAAGGCCGTCCCATTGTATATTTGTCAAAATAGGCTATAATCATTCAAGAAAATCTCATTTCTCCATGTTTGGCACTTTCTCAGTTTCGGTATATGTTCGCACGAAGAAGGTCGCTTGTTGAATTAAAAATTTTTTATTGCGTTTTTTTGCTTAGGGAAACAACAATGTTAGTCAGTTCAATAATTTAAAATCGGTTACAGTAACGTAAATTTAATTTGGAATTTTTTTGTTAAGGCAACTGTTTTTTGTTGGAAGAACAGGTGATGTTACTAGATGCTTCCACTAACATTTTTTGTTGATGTGTTATCATGGTGCATGCACTAAATCCCCAAAAAGTACTTCAACCACTGCATTTTGTTAAAGGAATAAGAAAATTGCTTTGCTGTATATAATCGAGACCGTTTGTTAATGCTACAAAATTTATGTTGCGTTCTTCTCTCAGTATGCACCATGTTTGTACCAAACAATAACTATATATAGGGTGATATATATAGTGATACAATAGAGGCGTAACTAACATTTTCATAAATAGATCATTCCGTATTTTGCATTCTTTTACATTCTAAATACTTCTTCATTAAAGGAACATTATATCTTAGTGTATAAGGTTTATAGATATTTAATTATTTTTTTTAATTGTTTTTCGAATCTTTACAAGTTTATTATGTATCGATCGAATCATCAGCGTCGATCGAATATTCTTTTTGATAAGCCACGAATAGTGACCGTGATTCAATACAGAAGGAATAAAGAGAACAGCAATGCAATAGTTTCATACGAATAATTCAAAGTTGCTTTGCTTTACATAAGTCTAGTGATCATTGTTTGATAATTACTTGATTTATTGGAGCGATTTGCTCGAAAAACTTGTCAGACAGCAGGGCTAAATTCACGTTATTCAATCGGATAAAGAAGCCGCATTCAAGATTTCAGATAAACATAATCTAAGCATAAACATCTAGATCGCAGGTTTGAGTAATGGATTCAGGTCCGAACTTTTGAATAACGAATCCGGATCCGAGATTTCGGATAAAACGGATCCGGATAATACCAAGATGCGCACATTCGGATAGTAAATTATCCAGATCAGTGACGTTAAACAGATTTATAAAAAAGAACGCAGGGACATAATTTAGTCAATTTCAATTTAATACTAGCTGAATTATTTCAAATTGTTTGAAATAATTGTTGAAAAATAAACATGTTGAAACGATATGTTTTAATATGAGATTAATATGATTAACTTTTTACGTACTTACATGATATAATGAATTGTGTATTATTACGTTTGCTCAATAAATAAAAAAATAATCCAGAAACACGGTCCACATTTAAATTGGATTTTTAATTTCCGCAGTTTATGATCTGAGAAATTATCAAGTGTGTTAAATACGAACGGTTGTAATAAAAACGAGTGTTCCTGATGAGTGAGCTTATCGATACTTCAGAACATACGATTGAAATTTTTATGCAAATCCTTTTCCGCAATGAAAAACTCTAATTCTGACTTTAATTATCGATCTGCAACGAATTTCGATCATCCACGAACCCAATGCCGATTGAACTACTAAAAACGGGTATGTTACGATGACAATTAATCGCCAGCACGTTGCTACATATAACCGTAAATGTAAATCAGACCAACGGGAGATGAATTTACTGCTCGTGGCCCATGGCGGCAATTAATACTCATGAGTATACGTGCACAATAATGTGATAACAGTGTTATCCATGTTATGAGAGTTGAGTGAACGAAATATTTACTTTTTCAAATCAAATGAGAACGAAATCTCTAGAATTCTGAATTGTTTAAGCAACCGAAACTGGGCGTACTTCATACCTATCGAGTGTTTTTTTTTTCTTTTGTAAAATAACAAAAATTTCTAGATAATAATATATTTTGAGGGGCTTCGATTCGAATTCAATTTAGTTCTCCAATTTGAAAACGTGCAATTAATGCCATTGGAAATTTAATCTATTCACTAGTCGCGTTTCACGGTTAGGACAGTTAGAGCTAGGCATGAAATTTATGTTCCCAGATTCGTTCCCTTAACTGGGTATTAAACTAAAATAAACTTGAAATCAAAAGCAGCTCGTCCCTACAAGTTATACAATAAGCGAAATTGGAAACTGACACAGTGTATAGCACTTATTCTCATGATTACCTATTTGCAGTGGCTTATCATATATTGTGATATTAAATGAACAAAAGTCAAACAATATTCTAAATGGAGAACTTAAAAAAATTCAATAAAAATATATGTAAATCAAAGCTTAAAATGAAAATAAGAAAACTAAAAAGAACTTACTCTTACCAGTGTTCTTGGCTCCTCTCTCGTTTCGTATGAGCACCTCATGATCATCTTCTTCCCAAATCTCTCCTTCAGCTACTGTAAGGGTCACGAAGAGAATGGATAGAACGAGAAGTACGAGCCACTTCATCTGAAATAAAGAAATAGAAATTAATGTTGGAAAAGTCGTCTACATTTGAATTTCGTTCCAAAATTCGTGCCTTTCTGATGGTGTATTTTTAGTAAATGTAGGAAAAAATAAGAAGTGAGGATTTTTTTGTGATTGTACACGCAACATGTAACGCATGGCTCTATTAAAAATAAAATATTATCATGACAATTTTTAAACAACGTCAAAATGAAACAAAAAGCAGTGGGACAAATTCCAGCATTGATAATCCACAAATGCATTTTTTTTTAATAACAGATTAATCAGGCATAATAATTTAACAAGATATGAAAATTAAAATGTAGTTGTAAGAAGGTGTGTCGACTGTCTTTTCACAAGCCATCTGTTCTTCAGTATTTATCATATTATTATGATAATTATATAATAAATTGATAGTAATAAAATATTCAAGATTTTATTTATATATTAACAAAGGACATTGTTTAATTAAAACGGCTTTTGTAGCAATAAAATTTAATGCACTCATTTTAATATACACACTCACTTGTAAAGGCAACAATATACCTGTACAGGTATGAAATGCAATATTATTCTATTTAGAAAATTATAATATTTTAACGGGTAATGGAACATCATTCTATAAAGCGCCGAACGGTTGAAGTTAATGCAGTGTTTTCGAGAGATTGCAATAAATTTGTAATTATTAACTATATTAACAGCACAATATACCCTTTACCTTAAAATCTACATTATACGGTATCACTTAACAAATTATCAAATTGTGTTAGCGAATTATAAAAAAATATTTTTAAATTACTTTTATTTCGTTTTCAAAATTTTGTATAAATTCTACAGAAATTAAATTAAGCAAACAAAATGTTGTGTATATGGTCATCCATTTACAAATTGTGTGTTAGGGGTGACAATTACACTAGTCAACAATGAGTATATTGCTTCAATTATTAGAGCAGTTTCAGCAATTTAGTGTTGGTGATTTCATATTTGCTAATATCGGTCGTCTTGTTCTTCATTAAATTCTTCACCACGCCTTATTGTTAGCCAAGAAGTTCTTAACAACAGTAACACAAGAGCACTAATCAGAAGCTTCAACATCAATTATGGCTCTTGGGAAATCTAAATCGTTAATGAGCTTGCGACTTTGAGCAGCATCAAAAATTCTAGCCTTTAATTTTTCTAAATTTACGTTGGGGAACGATCTACGAATATATTTAAAGCGTTCCTCTTTATGTAAGGCATTAACAAATTGCTTCATGAATTCCAGCTTTATATGAGATGGAGGCAACATGATTTTATAGATGTCAAGCAATGACATTATATTTTCATACTCTTCTTTGAATTTCGTTGATTGGGCAACCGGAATGGCTGTGCAGGGGTTTCCATTATACAACAGGACACTTTTTAAGCTTTTTGTAGAACTACCAATGAAAAGCAGCCAATTTTTTGATTCATGTTTAGGTAAACCCATTGTTAAAAGAAGTCCTGGATTGTCAGAGCAGTAAACATAACATTTTTGAAAATATGAAAGAATCTTGTTGCTCTCTTGTTCTATAAGCTGCTACGGTAACTACGGGCTTAAGTAAGGTCTTTTCTTTCAATTTGGATGCTAAAAGTTCAGATGATTGTTTCGAGAGACAAAGATCACTTAGATCTGAGCAAATTGTTGTCGTTTTCACTTGTAGATTCTGTAGTGGCTGCAGTAGGCCTTACAATATTTTACGTATATTTAATGATTTTTAGGAAAGAACTGTCTATTCCAGTAAAAGGTTTTTGTATTACTGCTAAAAATATTAAATTATAGAATATATTTTTGAAGTTTACGTAATAAAAATTACTTGCCCTTATCAAGAAATGCATTATTGAGAATAATGTAAATGGAGAAGAATACGACGATTTTTGCTTCCATAGAAGCAAATTGTTGACGTTGTTGATTGTTGACGAACAGATTTATTTTGATTTATGGTGTTCTTATTTTTACATAAAATGTGAATAATTTAACTATAAATTAAAGTCAGTTGCAAACTGGTTGAACAATGAAGCGATAACAATACATATACGTATATATGCAACTATTTCTCTCTGTTATATGCACGAATCGCGCAGAAATTATGTCGAATTTTTATAGATATATCTATTAGATGGATTACAAGGTTTAACAGACAGCCATAATGCGTTTTCCCCTTTCTGATACAACAGAGTGCTTACTATCGCATTTTTCTCTTGCTAGTTGAGCTTGCATGTATTAACACATAAGTTGGTTTTCTTTAATAAATATAGATACTTAGCGTTAAATCCTTTTTATTGTGTGGAAGTTTGCCAGGATTATTCTCATTTTGGAGCCTAATAAGAATCTTCTCTAGAAAATTATCGATCGATATAGTCACTCAGAACCATCAGCAAAGTTCATAAGCTCTGCTTTTAGCCATAATCAACTAATTTGGGCATAATCAACTAATGGTCTTGAAGATAATCACCTCGTGGATTACAACTAGTTCGACTTTAGAGCGGAACACTCCACAACTCGCCAGTTGTAGCGGATAGCGGACCAATTTATTGCCTTCAATAGAAGCTAGGTAATCCCTGGACTTAGCTTAGGACTGAAAAAGGGATTAGGACAAGATTCGTCATAATGGATGAAGGAAGCGTACTCAAGGATTGGAGATTTCATACCATAATGAATGAAACGGAATCTTTAGAAAGATATACGGTATATATCGGCGTCCTTTAAGGATCGGCGCTAAAGCCGATTTTGTTCACGATCTATACTCCAAGGCTAGATGATTTTCAACTGCTTAACGCCGTCTACGCGGATAGCACTGCAATGTTGGCTACATCAGAAATATTGAGTTCGCGGTTAAACTTCCGTAGGCGCATACGGTTAAACTTTTTCAATATTTAGTGCCTCACGATCAACCCCTAGGAGATTGCATTTGCCTCTAAACAACACTACACACAAGGTTCGCTTCCAAAAATTAAATTCACAGCTTGAGTGATTGTCAGCAGGTTGTCAGGAGCAACAAGGTTGAATTCTTTGTGATTGTCCCAAACAAAGGGTTATTTGGCGTAAAATACCGCAGGAGTACTTGAAACAGGACACTCGGTGCACTCAGGCGGCTGTACCCTATTCGTCCATCTACCGATATAATCTCAAGACGGGCGTTATGCTATGGAAGTCGCACGTACACCAGTCGTATCTCAATCACAGCGTAGCGGCTCTTTTCCACGTTAACAATGGAAATTCATCAACCCGGAACTATTTTACTTTTTAAAGTTAATTTATAACTTCCGGACTTAGATATTAATTTTTTTGAAGTCAAATTACCATCTTCAACTTCAATTCGGTCTGCCCAAAATACAATATTCGAATTGATTTATGGTTCAAACTTGTATATCATCGATAAAGTCAAATACAAGACAAAATTCCTACCTTTTGTCTTGAGAGAATAAATAATATTTCACCCTTGCGAAAATCCTAATAAATTTTTCGAGTGCAAATGAGTTAATTCGTTTTTGTCATGGCCGTTAATTAAACGAAAAGTTTCTTCACCCGTCTAGAATAATTGCGAAACTTTAGAGATTCGAATAAACAAATTATCCAGCGCCGAACTTTACGCAGGAATTTATCAAACCGAAACGGCGTATGACCGTACAACTAACGCCGGCGAATGGCTTAAAAATATTTGCCAAGCGGGATCGTGCAACGCAGAACTTTTTAATATTTCAGAGGGGTAATGCCGGTTTCCTTGGGAGATATCTCTGCCGCATCAATTTATTATTTAGAGTAAGCAAACGAATGTGCGCTGTACAGAGTTTTCTTCCGCAACAGGATGCAATGCATCCGAAGAGATGCTCTAAATTTTACTTAAGTAGATAGCCAGATAGGAGGAAGTGGGGTAAAGTTTGGCGCATTTTTTTTTCTTTGCATGTTTTCTTAAATTACAGGAGCAATTTTATGCACTATATTTTTATAAACATTTTTATGCACTATAATTGTAATGCTATAAATTATAAACTTAATCTGTGGGATATTTTTTTTTATCATTAACATGGTGAGTTGGCAGTTTCATAGAAACTACCGAAAAATTAACCTTTCGACTTGATGTTTTCCGTGCTCGTCCCCCACGGAGAAAGGCATGTTTTCAGACTGAGAAAAATATTGTTTGCTTAGAATGCTAGTTTAATGCAAACATTTCTACTAATGTAAAGAATACGAAAGTAATTGCGCCAAGAAAATGATTTTTTCATAATAGTAATCTTACTCTGAGAATAAGTAATTTGAAGGGGTTGTAATTTTAGAAATAATACCAATTGTATTTTTCTCTTGTATAGCAATAGTTGAATAAAGATGCAATGTTCATGTTCATTTAATTTAATATGTAGCGTGAGGTTATTCTCCGGCATCAATATATGAAGATGATTTAACCCATCGAAAGTGTTACTCATCCGTACAAACCAATCTTCCAAATGTTACTGTGTGAATTTTCTTTGGTATAAGCGTATGTTGTATAAGTTGTTGCTGTTAGTGAATTGGACAGAAAGTTCGAGTTTTGTGAGCGCTTCTAAACTACGTGCAATGGCAGTTTGGTTTAAAATATTCTTTTCTTTTTCTGACGAATCTACGTTTTGTCTCAATATAAAGTAAATTATTAGGTCAGATACAAATTCCTATTGAGTACATGGGGAGCATACGCAAAATTAATAGGAAGTTAACCTATGAGCAGGCATTGTTGGTAATTGGACTTTACTTTCTATAGGGTCTTTAACAGGCAATAGATATTTGCGATTCCTGGAAAAAGATCTTATTTCAGCTTTAGCAACAAAGAGTTCTAATCCAGAAAATTCAAGTCCACCGAATAACAGACTTTGGTCTTAACAAGATGGGCCACCTCCTCGTTATGCTGTTGAAGTGCGAGCTTGATTAGTTGAAGTTACTCTAAACAAAAAGAGTTTGTAAATAGACTTGGTTATTATTTGATCAAGTAGAAAATAGTGAACTCTTCCAATATTAAACTAAATGTTATTACATTACTTTTAGAGTAAACAATAATATGAATCACCTATTTTTTTAAGCGTGGTGGCGACCCAACCGGGTGTATAGGCTTTTTTCAAGCTTATCATAACCTCAGGAGCCTTTTAGTGTGTAGGTTGTGTGTGTAAAGTGTTCTATGGCCTTGTTACTACTACCTCCTCGTCGTAAGGGGTGTACTGGCCCTCTTACCACTGGACCACCAAGCCGTTAAATTATTAGTTTTAATTAGTTAAATTATTACTGTTAATACCGTTAATTTTTCAAAAATTTGGTATTATTATTTTTTTAGTTTTTTCGTTAAGAATACAATATTTTGCTGTTTGTTTTTTCTTTTGACAGGCCGTTTGAATACCAATAAATCAGTGGATTTATTCATTAGTGGATCAGTGGAAACTTAGGTAGATTTAGTTTAATAGTTGTTGAAATATATAGGGAGGATAAAAAAAAATAGAAAATGTGAATGTATATAGGAAGTTCTATAAAATAACGAAACTTGATTTACACTCTACTTTTTTGACCCAGCCCGTATAATGAAAAAATTTAAAATATATAGACAATAAAATAAAGTTTTTTAGATTCCATATTACATACTGTGCCCTCACATACAAAAATAAAACAAAAATAAAAGGTTAGGTATCTTCTTGGCTATGCATTACGCTCCGTTTCCTTTCTTAATTTACTTTCAAATTAACATTGGACAATAAGGTTGGAGCTCCAACCTGTGCTCTGTCAGTTGCATATCATCTATAGGTTTAAAGATACGTTCCTGATGATAATGACTTAATGGAAAAAAAGGTTAATGTGGAAAAAAGAAAAGTATAATGATGGATGAATGGAAAAAAAAGGAAAAAAATCATTACGAGTGAAAAAAGGGGTCACTGTATAAGACATTGGCGTTTCTAGACCTATGGGCTAGTGGTGCCTTTAATAATATGTTGGTACGTGCCGTGGGTGTAACAAAAGTGTCTGCAGATCTACGATTGTAATGGGATATGATAAACTACACTTGAGATAGTAAAGACGGGGAATCAATATGTTGGTGTATTAATTTAATAAGAAACTTCGCGCTAGCCGCGTTTCTGCGATGCGACAGCGAGTCGCAATCATGTCTACAGAGCAAATTGATACAATCTGTACCACGAGGAGGATAAATGCCATCGGATTTATACGAAAGATATTTAAGGAATCGCTCCTGGACTCAACTGATAATTGGTGGTAGTGATAATATGGGTACCAGACAATAGAAGCATATTCCAGTTTCGAGCGGACGAGTGAGTAGTAGACAGACTTCAAGGCGCAGGTGTTATAAAAATTCTTGCAGGATCTAAACAAAAATCCGAGCGATCTGGAAGCAGCAGAAATAATTGCGTTGATATGCGAGGAAAACGATAGTTGGGAATCAAATAAAATCCCCCCAAGATCCCCCCAAATAAAACTCCAAGATCCCAACAAATAAGGCAGATCAGTCTTATTTGTTGCTTAAAGATAGTTTCTGAGCCAACTCGGTCATCGCTTATGCCTAACGTCGGTATAAGCGTCTACCGCAAAAGGATTTTAAGAGATTTCATTCTAGGTATATCAACATTTCTTTCAATTTCTCTGTTTGAAGATTCTGGATGAGCAGTGACTTATGCTTTTGTATTTATTGCTTCATTTCCTTTGCATACTTCATTGTAAATGTTTGATTTGGGGAAGCATTCAAAGTTATAAAGGTCTATTCTTTTGAATGTTTTTAAGTTCCGTTGCCGATTACAGAGTACCTCTGGTGATATAAATTTGCATGTTCGCTGCAACTATATAATTTTTACTTTCTGTGTACATAAATATAATATTACATCGTGTTATATTTATGAGCAAGAGGTTTCATATCGCTAGTTAAGCTAAAGAATTTACGGCGCACTAATCGTATAAACTGTCAAATAAAATAGGTAGACATGCAGGCCATACGGAGTGTCCTCTCGCGAAGCAGAATAAAGAGATTGCAGTCCGGGGATCTTAAGAGGCATATCAAAAGCCTTGAATATCCCAACATAAATTACCTGACATTGCAACAGACAAGACAGCCCTATAAGCTGATCAGTGAAAGCCGTGAATGTGCTGTGTATGATGAGGTTATTTTTTTAAATATATCGAAAAATTATCAAAAAATATCACAAAACATTAATTCAGAAAGAATATATCGTACATCGCATCTATATGAAAAGTAGTGCATATTTTATAAATAATTAAACAAAATAATGTACAGCAATGTGAAATAAGTCGAATTAAAAAAATTATAAATTGTACATCGAAACCAAATGACATTAGTTAAGAGTTCTTTACAACGCTAAACAACATAAAAAAAAAAAACAAGACCAGACCATGTTATTTTCTCTCTATCTTTCTCCGTTTAGTCTGCAATGGATTATTCTGTACACTTGACGGCCGGTTAATTATAACATTATATTAACGTATTGGTTAAGAGTACTATGATTGAAACTGAAGATGTTCCGGGTTTAAACTGTATCATGTCGTTGTATTGTGTTAACGTGTAAATCACGCCACGTTGAATTAACGTGCTAACTGTTGCCTATCATTCTCCTGAAGAAGCCCCATACGATTGTGGACGAAACGTCGAGTTTTTATTTTAACAACGATATGACACGGTTCAAACCCGGAACGTCTTTAGTTTCAACAGACTCTGGCCGTGGAAACCTACGTTTTTACTTTAATATTATGATTGTTATTTTTACGTCAAATTGAACTATATACTTAATTGTTGGTGAGATATCTATAGAATTTTCGTATGACCATCGTATTCAATTTATTCTATTGGAATAACAAATAAGAGCATCTTTTTAATTCAGTTTTCAGTTGAATCCGATACAAATAAAATATTTGAAAAGTTAATCCGCTATTAATTTACATACACAGATGAATATCTACATAAATACTATATGCCTTATGTTTTAACCGAATACCCAATTTTGTATGCACAGTGTGCAATAACCACAGTTCTGAATGTTTTTGTGAGTTGAATACATTACGGACTGATTTAAAACATGTTTGATGTTGCGTGGACACATTTTCCCGGATAATCGCAACAAAGTTTCATCTGCGAGCGTAGGAGCTATGGGAGTTGAATAAATTATATGTTAAATTAAGTTAGTCTAGCACAAAAATACACTGAAACACAAACTTCCACTTACATTCAGCGCTTATAGAATTGCGTAAGTCTAGATGGGGTGCTATATTTTATGTTACGTTGTTTGCTTTCAAAGGCTATTACGTAGTTTTTGAAATAAAATTAACATTTAACTTGTAGAATAGTTTTACTAGCAGTCTAACAAATAAACAACAATAATAACAGTGATAATAATAATAGTGATAATAATAATTTATTTCTTCAAATATATGCTTGTAAAAAGATATAATCTTTTTATAATAAGATCTTAAGGATACAGTCAGCCTAAATAAAAATTAGCGAAATCTAGTGAAATGAATAATTAATACGAAACTACCCGCACTGGCTTCTGTGGACGTCTTACGTCGTTTACGGCTTCTCGGCCCAGCTTTGCCAGCGTTGGTTGTCGACGGTAGGAAAGTCGTGTACGTACGAAACACAACACATCGTTTACTTCTCCAATTTTTATGGATTAGAATATCCTAGTGTAGATGTTCTTGTTAATACTTGAAATCACATTCGTATTACGGTTATAAAATGTTAAATTCTAAGAAACTTTTCAGAAAAAGTCGTTGCCCTAGACTTGCTTTCGTAAGGAAAATTTTCGCTAACTCCGCCACTATCTCTCAACTGAATTGAATAATGCCGGAACAAAGAAAGTTTTAATCGAAAATTGCCGGGTGATATCTGGAAATGAGGGTCGAATTAGGAACACTTGTCGAGAGAAATCGCCGACCATTTCGCGTCGCGATTTTAAAATAATTTTCCTTTGTACCGCAGTCTTAAGAAAAATTCGTACGTACGGTAACAGTGGAAAAGATCAATAATTGCGTATCATTTAGATTTTCGCCAAACCGGAAAATTTCTACCAAATGGCTTTAGTTTTTGCGTTGTTACCAAAATCTGTATAACAATAAATATAAATAATAATAACTATCGCATTGGGGACAAAATATAGCATATATGTAATTGAATGTAGGCTTTCACGACCGTAATCTATAGTAGAAATTTCTTTCGGATATCGTCGCGTAATTAATATTTTACTTGATATTTCACTGATCATGCTGTCAGTTTCTTCAAATGATTTCTAAAGACATTTCTAAACACTGTCTTTAAAAATCTTCCGAAGAAGCTGACAGCATGATCAGCGAAGCGTCAAGTAAAATGTTAATTAAGCGACAATACCCGAAAGGAACTTCTACGATATATGTAATTGTTAGCAGAAGAAAAATGTTCAATTGATTGTTAGCCAGGTTAGAAATTCTGTTGTCTAAAGATACATTATCTCCGTTAAAATATTAGTGATAAAGGAAGATTAAAATATTCGGTAATGCGGTCTAGAATTAGGTCATGTAATAGCAGGTGCGGAATCAAAACAAGTACTTCCTAATTTTAAAAATCCTTTCGACAACTAGTTTCGGCCTAAATTATCTTCTTCAAGAAATTCTGGAATGAGTTATAAAAAATTAATGGTGTATTTATGTAAAAGCGAATATATAAAATATTGTATATTAATTAGTATAGACAATTTTTTTGAATGAGTTGTATGCAAGTCTCAGAGATTAACTATTATCAACGCCACCTACACATCACGTTCAGTGACTTCACATTGTTTATCTAGCTAAGATAAAGGTTTCTCTTGTGATCGAGAGATCGAATTCTACAGAAAAATTATTTTTTTTTGCCTATTATCTAAGGAGCGCGAAAGTTAGAAAGATATTACGACTCCAGCCAACGACCGTACCGACTTTTGCATTCAACCTTTTTTTTCCCAGAATCTCGAAAATCTACCTATAACAAGTTTCGGTATAAGTTCAGGCAAACCGACGTGTAACTTCCTCAATTAATAATCGATCGTTTAATCTGCATCAAATTCTGAGTAGAATTTTCATGTTGTATGTGTGAGTTGCATGCGGTGTAAAACGTTATAAAAAAAGCATTTTTTTAGCTACGGTTGCGTCCTTGCATTATACTACATAGTCTCCTAATGTATTTTTAAATAAGAAAATTATAAAAATTTCGCTAATTATAAAAATCGCTGGCGCGGTTAAACAATCGAGTGAGGTGGCACTAATTTTATAGTTTATTTTGAGTTTATCTGTCATCGAGGTAATTTGTGTTTGAATAAATATCTAATGAAAAGGTGCTAATCTCCAACATTCTAAAGGACCACGCTTAGTGTCCGGAAGTAGTCGATTTTCAGAAAAAAAACCAAAAAAAAACAACGTTTATGTATTGGAACTTCGTTATATACATTTAGTTTCCGTTTAAATTTCAAATTTTCTGAATTGTTCCTTTCGAAAAGCCTTACAGCATATATGTGCGAAACGCTGTTACTGCTTTAACATAGAGGATTTCTATACACCCAAGTACAGAATAGGTCAGATCAAATTATAAAAAAAGAATATTTGGATATCTTCTTCTAGGTGCAATTATTGTACCCAGAACACAAGGAAAGGTAGGCAAATGTGTCTCACCAATTTAAATGAAACTTGGTGGGTTTATAGACCAATCTAGTGTAAGACCTACGGCAACTATCTTAGCAGCCCAATCGCCCGGTAAGGGGGGGCACACTAAACTCAAGACTACCCTTCGCCGTTTCACTTCATAGCTCAAAAACTATGAGAGATATCGAAAAAAAGTTAAGACAAGATTTTATCTGTTTTACATGCCCTAAACGACGGTGTAACTGTTTTCTCGATATTAAGTACTTGTTTACGAAAACAGCCTCCCACCCCCTATATATTCTTCAATATATTTCAGAATTGTTTATTACTGCACGAATACAGAGGTTATGTAGAATATATACACATATTATATATTCTACACAACCTCACATTATGACATTATCAACATATTCTACATAACCTTTGTATTCATGCAGTAATAAATAATTCTGGAATATATAGAAAAATTAGGGGGTGGGGAGTTGTTTTAGTAAACAGGTACTTGATATCGGTAAAGCAGTTGCACCGTCGTTTAGGTCATATAAAACAGATAAAATCTTGTCTGAACTTTCTTTCGATATCTCTCATAGTTTCTGAGCTATTAAGTGAAACGGCGAAGGGTAGTCTTGACTTGAGGGTAGCCGACACCCGCTTAACGGGCGATTGAGTCGCTAAGAGAGTTGCCGTTGGTCTTACACTAGATTGGTCTATAAACCCACCAAGTTTCATTTAAATCGGTGAGACACATTTACTTACCTTTCCTTGTGAGTCAAGTCTTGGTAGCTATACATAAATTCAGTGTTGACTGTTGACGTGTATATATATAATAACATTAATTTACTTAAAAACCAAGGAAAGTCGGTATTATGGGAATATAGTTATAAAAAATGTAACACTTGTCACATTACGCCTACCAGTTAGTGAAACAAAGTTAAATTTAGTAAGCAATATCAGGTGATTACATCCTGTAGAAAGAGAAACACTGTCAAATACCGAGTATTTTAAGAATCGACGTTTAACGTTCGCTATATTACTATTACTATTTTTTGAATCAGGATACTACACAAGCGAGCCATATTCATGCTTGACAAATGGATAAAGTATGACAGTTAGTGTTTGTAAAGTTTCGTCGGTTTTTATATATGGTACTCGCGGTTAAGAAAAGGTACATACAATTTTCTCAAATTCACCATTTTATTTAATTTGAATACCTCAAAATTATACTCTCTAAATATGAACACTATGATATGAACTATTGATAGCAATAAGTACAGTAGCTTTTAGTTGCGCTATCTGAATTATAAATAGTTGTGCATAGATTTTCAGATCAGAATTTATGATAACTGACCAAAGCTGCAATAAAATTCCGAGATTGTATAGTACGACCGTGAATATTTCGAAGATAAAGACGATAAAGAAAACACGTTTAAATAAATATTCCTCCCTTTGAAGATAAAATCTGGAAAGGAATATACGGGGTACCAGTTCGCATATGCTGATACGTCTTCCGCTATCCGGTATATTTAATTCATGTGAAAATATCCTTGAAATATTGCAAATGTACGCTCGAGATTTGCATATCTAGAAAAAGGAAAAATTCGTCGGCGCTATATATCTACAGTCTACACGGGGAGATGTGGGTAAATTCTGTCAAAGCATATAAAATGTTATATATATTCATATCTCTTGCGACGATACGGTTCGACTTAAATAATAAAACAAACGAAACGCACAATAACCGGAAATTACATCTACATTTGAAATGGAACGAATATTTCCGGTTATTATGGATATTATTAGTTATGCAACGGATCGATTACTTGAATTTGCTAATGGAAATTGAAGAGCTGCTAGCAGCTAGATGAAAAGCTATTACAAAATACACAAAAACGTTTTACCTACACTGTTAAGATTACCTTGCGCAAACTAAGGGAGGATCGTTCGCGGGAAATACTAAGATCCATGGCAGAGTCCGGTAATTTTCCAGAGAGAGAGAGTCCAAGCCGAGATTTACGGAGCGGGTGTACTTTCATAATTCAGAGAATGACGGACTTATGGCTAAGTCTCTGCATGATGTATTTATAACTTTATAACAAACTCTAGAATAAAATATGTAACTTAAAAGATAGAGGCGCTGACTAACCTGCTAACCGTAAGTGATGTGACTAAACGAATTCGGGGTTTGAATCGTTTTGGTTAAAATAAAAACTCTGTGTTTAACCAAAATGACATGACACGGTTCAAACTCGGAACACGTTTAGTCTCAAATGACTCTGGCCGAAGTTACCGTGATCAGCTGCTTCCCGCTCAGTTAGTTTCGCCTTCGGCACGATTTACACGTTGAATTACTGTGTTAAATGTTGTCTTTACTCTCGTGAAGAAGCCCCATACGATTGTGGGCGGAACATCGAGTATTTATTTTAACCAAGCTACAACACGCGGTTCAAACCAGGAACACGTTTAGTTTCAACTGATTCTTGCCAAACATTTGGAAGCATACCATTGTGATCATTATCCTAAAATTAGAAAGAGCCTCACTTTTCCATGAAATTATCGTCCCATAAGTTCACTGAGATCATTATCAACGGTAGTGGAGCCAACAGTAATGGAATGAATTTGGTTTTCGTGCTTGGTCACTCATGGAATTTCCAGCTACTCGTCATCCGGGCGTCATGAGAGGCCCATTTGAACGGCGTAGGATACAGCGCGGTATATAACTATGTAGGATTGGGGTCAGTAAAAATCTGGTAGGGTTAGTTGCGTCCTGCAGGGTAGATCACTCCCCTGCAATATGGATTGGAATATCGATTCCAAGATATCTGAAAGTCACAAGGCTGTATATACCGCCGGTCGAAGCGAAAACATTGAAGTGAACGGTAGATTGTAACGGTCAATGAATTCCCACGTGGAAAGGTTGGCAGAATGCGAATTGAGGTTGAATAAAAAAAATGTGTCGTAGTTCGTTTCACCTCGAGGAGTAGACGAAAGTAGATAGAAGAAGATGAATGGGATCGTGGTAGATGAAGAAACAAGTAATGCCTATATTGATTCTTCCTTGAATTGCATTCGTGCAATAAATCTATAACAAGCTTAATATTCTTCTGAACTGTTGGCACCTGTATAATAATTTTGGGCAAATAAAACCAGTTACTTAGTTATGCTTTCTGCTACGAATAAAAATGTTGTGGAAAATAGTAACTTGGCTCAAACAATTCGAATTAAAAAAAGAATAAAGCCTTTCTTTCTCATAAGATAATTCGTTACAATAAAGTTTTTAAGTAAAATATATTAATAAGTGTTACATAACTTAAAATTGAATTGATATGTACAAGTGTCTAGCTTATATACGATATAAGTTTCGTCTTTTAATGTATCTCTTCAATTCCTATCAACCTCCATGAGCTAGATTCGCTTTGTATATGGTTTAAAAAGACTTGAACATGTTTCATATAAACTTGCAAAGCCCCACTGGCTAAACATGCGTTGCCGTTACTGGTTGTATCAGTACTGCTTCTTTAGTATAGAAATCTCATCTTTACTTTTTTGAATACAATAGCTGCATAGCTTGTGCATTCGCCTGCAGATCTTTTAACTTTCTGTCCTTCTGTACCGCAAAAAGATTACGTATGTACGTGGTTATTCGCTTATATCAGAATGTATTCATGTGCCGTTTTTCTTTTCTTTCAATGTTTCGAAATAATTTTTATGTGTGTATATTACTGTTGTATAAGTTGATATAATAAATACCTATCTCAAGGAAAATAACGCAATTGTTTTGCATTTAGTAAGTTCATATCTATACACTTATTGTTAGTTCCAGAACATTCTAACTTTTTTAAGTCGCTCAAATAATAAAATTCGTCGAACACATTAATATCATACGATTGTTCTTCCCTCCTTCAAGTTCAAAAAGTCGTCGCTGTAGCTTTTTTAGCGGATGGAATCGTTTTCGCCTTCTTCTGAACACGCGTGAGCATTGCGAAGAAAACGATTTTTAATCAATCGTTAGCATATACGTCACCCGGCTTGCCGATAGCTTTGTCATACTTAAGTTTTCGTGAAGGATGTTCAATTGAAATGTTTACCATGTTAGTTATCTCTCTAATTCTCACTCAATTGATGTTTGGCAACCCTTAAGTGCCAATACCCTAATCATTGATTGATTCTGCGCGTTTTCCTATCCAAAGAAAGAAATCAAATGACTGGCCGGTATTGTTTGTTTTTAATGATTCCACAAATAAATAAATTTGACTTTCAGTATAAACAGACATAACTGACTTTCAGTAGCTCTCAAAACAATATTACTCGATGAATCTGCCCGAAATTTTAACAGGCGTCAACGAAATGAATAATGCAGAGTTTGATACAAAGCGCCATCTCTCTTCAAACGCTCATATCATCCTCGTGCTTATATATAAGTTACATTGTAAAATTAAAAAAAGCTGTTTCAAATATACACTACTATTAAGATTTACATTGTGTTATAGAATATATTACGCGACATCATGGATGCCTTTGTAATCTAACACTCCAACAGTGGAGTAGTAAAGCAGCTAGTGAAAAGGATCGTAACTAACAATGTCGATGTTACTTCCATTTTTGATAAAAAAGCAAAAACACTGAAAATGTATTTCAACAAGCAAGAGCTGATCGATATAACTCCATCGCCGTTTTCCGGATTGTTAGGTTATTGATGGTCCGTCTGTTGACAGCTAATGGACGACAGACGTTGCACATATATTACACATATATATACATATATATAGTAGATCAACGTCGTTGTGATAATTTTCTTGAATCTTCTTCCGTATATTGTTTGCTTAAAAAGTTTAAACAAGTTTACAACCCACCGCTAGTATTTTAAATTGTATTTTCCATACAAAATTTACATCTAGCAAACAAATTTGCATCTTCCAATAAAAGTTATAAACTCACACGAGTTGTGGAAGTACCAGGACTGCATAACAATGTTATTGACAGTCAAACGTAAATTGATAGAAAATAATATTTTTGATGATATTAAACTTCGGCGGTGGTAAAAAAAAGGTCTTAGGTATCAATAGGTAAATCCGTTTTTTTAGTCAAAAATTCTAAATTACAATTACCGATGAGGCTTTACCAGGAACTGAAAAAGGCCGCAGGTTACAGGTACCGCAGGTCTGAGTTTGAATTTATACATGGCTACATTTTCCATGCACACAACGAATACAAACCGAGGAATGTCAATAATAAATAAAACCTGTCGTTTCAAAATAAACTTGGGCTTTTTTCATTTCTATATAAATTGTAGATTAATATAATAATTATTTAAATGGAGTAAGTGCAGAGCTAATAAAGAAATTTTTAAAAGTAAATGCTATTCCGAAACAAAAAGAAAGGATGTACGTTAAAATAAATCCCATTTGTGTGTGAAAAATTTCATTTAAACCTGGTAGTTTAGTGACTTGCAGTTTTTCCTCTCTAGTTTAGAACAACACAATGCCGAGAGATTAGGCACGGAATAAATACATCACTGAAATAAATACATTTGAAATACAATGCAATACTCACTTATAAGTGATATTGAATTTTACTGCAGTAACATTGCACTTGCTTAATTCAGGTTTGGTATCCTCCGATGAATCGGAAGTTAAAATCTGAACACTTGAGTGATTGTTTTATTTTCGACTAGCCCTGCTTAATATCCATCCCTGCAGGCGGACTTGTGGAATTTTCTTTTCCACCGTTGCTTATTGGCTACGAAAACTAAACAAAATCGGAAATGAACTTATGTGATTAATTATTGCTAAGTTTTACACACTATAGGAAGACTTATTACACTTCTTAGTAGAAATTGGTTCATTAATATTCATAGTAGACGGTGATAGTAAATATAAACGAGAAGGCTCCTGATACAAGAAGATACAAAATAAGAGCAACTGAAGACATTTAATTATTTGGACTCGGTAATATTACAGAACGAATGATGACACGGATGAAAGGAAACCCGGGAAAATCCACAAGATTTTCAATACGAAAAAAGCTAACAGGGCAGTCATGACTATTCTGATATTTTCAGAAATATGGCGTTTAAGAGACAAAAAGGAAAGTACAATACAAAACGTTAAAATGGGATTTCTTAGAAAGATTGAGGGATAAACCAGAGAAGATAAAATAAGTAATTTCATCTTCAATGGAAGAAGCGTATATGAGGTGGTTCGGACACATGAACAGAAATCATAGAACACAAGATTAAAGAATGTAAAGATATCCAAAGAAGAAAACTGACTAAGTTATTTCTGTCTTCATTTACACCTGAAAGAGTAGCTAGCTTAGCTTCCTTAATAAATTTATCTTTCTTCAAGAAAGAAGTTAAATTTGATATGTACAGCTTTGAAGTGCAAAGCACGAAAAACATCTTCATTTGTTGCATATTTTAAACACTTTTGTAGCATGTTACAATATGTGTTGCCCACAGTTGTTTCGAGCTTTTTGGGTATTTTGGAAGAACTCTGAACTAGCAAAACAACGTAACATCTAATATACTTATCATTATTATATTTATACACAGTCAAAGACATAGAATATTATGGTAGCAATATGGAATCTATATATCAATCCTTCAAGTCCAGTGATTTCCAGTGCTGATTTACAACCAAAGTTTGTAGAAAAGTGTCTTCGAGCATTATCATCATAATTCGTTCTTTTTCGAGGCTAACGTAGTAATCACGTCGAATTCACTATAAGTGTCCACAGAGAACAAAATCAAGAAATGTTTGAAGCATCAACTAAGCATTTTTATTACATGAGCCGACAAAGGAAATATTACTAGTTGCTTTTGATAAGAGTTCGTACAACATTAAACCAGCGATACTGATTTAATATCATACGTACTTATCACTGTTTTCGGATCCTACAAAAGATCCTTCCTTTAAATTTAAGAGAATCAATAATACTATCATCAATCAACTCAAGTAGGAATAGCAAATGCCTGAATATGTTGCTAAGAACTTCAATGTTTACAAATGGATAATACCCACAGAAAGGGATCCTTCTTTGTTCACTGACTAGATCGAGTATTAATTGTCGTATTCTACTTCTTGTTTAATTACACTGACTAATAAGGTTTTTATCCTAAGTTAGTAACTGATGAAATTGAACAGCATATATAAAGTAAAAATGATTCGAAAAGCGGCAACATTGAGAAAATGCTCTTATAGTATGACCGGTAATCTAGTCTACTGTAATAATGTTTATAAACTTTCTGAAGCTTTTAGAATACATCACCATCCCAGTTCTTGGAGATTATTCATAGACTTATCAAAGACCAGCCTAAAAGCAGTATTGTTGCATAATGGAAACCATTATCCATCTATTCCGATAGGTCATGCTGTTTCTATGAAAGAAACTTACGAAAATCTGAAAATTTTATTAGAAAAGATAAAGTACAAAGACTATTCCTGGAATATTTGTGCAGATTTTAAAGTAATCGCAATTATTTTGGGTATGCAATCTGCTTACACCAAATACTGTTGCCTTTTATGTCTTTGGAACAGTCGTGACAGGAACAGTTTATACCAGGAAAAGACAATGTACAGCATCAGCCTCTAGTAGAAAAAGAAAAGATCATAATACCACCTCTTCACGTGAAACTTGGACTCATGAAAAAACTTTGTAAAGGCACTGGATCTCGAAGGTGGAGGTTTTAAATACCTTCGTGAAAAGTTTCCAAAATTAATACAAGGGAAGCTGAAAGAAGGTATAAGGCTGAAAGAAGGTTGGACCTCGAATACGACAAATAGTAAATGATGAAATCTTTGCAACTAAATTAACAGCCAAGGAAAAAACAGTTTGGCTCTCCATGGTATAAGTTTTATATGTTTATATGTTTTTCTATTGAAATTAGTATAAATTATTTTATGGTAAAATCAAAAGTTGAAATTTGTTGGCCAGTGTTATTTTGACAATCATCTCTCTGGACCAACATTTTATGATCTGTTATTATTTTAATTTCTCTACTACTTAACGATATCCGTTTACCTGAAGGCCTCAGGTTCTTTCGAATTCTCTTCTTTACTAACGTTGCTCTGAATCATCATATTGCAACATTTTTAATTCAATTTCCAAAATTGCTTCAATTTTTCCTTGTTATTTTATTCAATTTATTTCACTTAGGTTGCCCTGTAGGAGTTGAAAATGACATAAGCAGTATCTTATATGATGTAAGGTCTAAACGTAATTTCCATTCGCACTTACGAATACGCGGACAACAGGTTAAAAAACTCTTACTGTATTTTGCTTTGAATTGGTCCACAATAACATCGAAATCCAGGCATAGCCAAAGTAAATTTTGTATTTTCTAAATATACGTTTTTAATGTAACTAATGTAATTCCGAATTAGTGTTGTATATAGTTCTAAAAGATGTATTCGCCATACATCGCCAACAGTCTGCGCACACGTTGTTGCAATTCGCAATTCAATATATTAGTCTGCGATTACCATAAACATTTCTACCTAAACTTAGTTATCTTTGGCAAATTACTATGCACCAGAATAACTAATGACATTGAATTTCTCTTCATGAATACCGTGCGTCTGAATATATTATCTCAATTGTATACAGCGTTGTTACAGTTGAGCTGAAGTAGAAAATCCGCATTAATAACGGCAAAACAGTGCTTAATCGAGCTACTTTAAGTCAGTTACCGTATCGCTGCAACGAGGAATAGATATTTTACTGACGCGTAGAGGGAGCAACTATCACTCTATCTGCGAAATGAAATACGAGGCCTTTATTGAACCTGAATTGCACTGCCGGGCGTACTTGGTGCTTCCCATTGAGGCGTTGTACTGGTTCTAATTGGTAATTTTCAAGATTAAAGGGCGTAATTGCGGCAGCAATGAAAACAACTTTTCAGAATATTTTAGGTTTCTATATTAAGCAGCTTTGCATTTTATTTTCTACATTCAATTAATTGCCAAAAGCGCAAAGAAAGGATTATGTTTGCCTTGGAAAGTTAAAAGAAATTGACCTTTTTATTATATTGCAGTGTTGAGTTTATTAAATAAGTTGAATAACTTGCTTAAGGGTTATCTAAATCAGAATTGTTAGGGTTAAAGTAGAAATTTGTTAGAAAAGTCAACTCTTTATTAAACATAGAAAATTGGTCACATGATAAACGCTAATAAACAATATCTTTTACTTCCTTCAAAATAGTTACATTTTAGAAATATTTTCATGTTAGTTACTTCAGATTTACTGCAACAAACGTTTTAGTAGATCCAATTGAATACAAGATACTAGGATAGATCTTTACCCCAACGAAGGAATTCCAGAAGAAAGAAGAACGAAGCGATCTGCTTTCTAAAAGAAACACCATAAAAATAATTACTTGATTGCCGTAATTCGTAATATAAGAACAAGTAACATATGTATAAGCTAAACGGCAATAAATACGTAATATTGGCAAGACAAAGACAAAAAAATATATGAAACTGTCTCAATAATATTTTTGAATAAAGTATTAAATTTTGCTTGCAATTCTGCTGATTCAGCTAATGCTTACAACATTATATTGTTGTATAATGTTCCTGTTTCAATCTAGCAGGGGATGGTATCACTCCCCTTTTTTGGCAATTTCTATTACAAGCTACCGCGTGCATACCCGACAAGACTAAGTTTTTAGGTGCCAGAGCTTGAGTTTAATGCGACTTTGTGAAAACGTTAAGCAAACATACTATGGGATGTGCGTAGAAATCTTTCATCTGCTGAAATGCTGACAATTTGTGTTAAACAAATTGGTGCCTTAATACTTATTGTTTTTTTTATTGTGAGACCAGGTGTCCGAAGAGAGCTTATAACGTTTATTTGCCATAATGATTACATAATCTTACAACTCCCTCGTATTTGCTTTGCTTGGGCTAATATTCTCGCAACATGAAATACTTTTTATGTGAGCAGGTGTCATAGTTACCCAAAATACAAAATGAACAAGTAAGCTTAACAAGTTTAGGAGTAATTGCCAATAATTATATTTACAAAGCATAAATTGATGGAATTGAACTTCAAAATTTGACGCTTAGGAACGCATCACAACTAGCCTGCGGGTTCTTGCCGCCCGCCGCAAATGATTTCAATTAATCTTAGTCTTCGAGCAATTTTTTAACAATAGAACACTTTTTTAAATAAACTACTTCTTCTCTTAAAAGCGATCAAGAGGGCATTTCGTATATACAATATTTATGCAATGAAAAACAATTAATAGTCCACCGGTCTTCCAAGGGATACTTGCAGAGAAATATCTGTTTCTTTAAATAACAAAGTAACACCAATAATGATACCTAAGCCGGGGAGTAGCACGCTTTTATGCCGGCGATGGGTGGGACTTGTTGCTGATTGGTTGGGTGTGACGGTCATGGTTAGGCGAAGATGAGTCGTTAGGAATGTCGGGTTTCTATATGTCTGGAAGGGGTAACTTGTGTCACTGTTGTATTCTTAGGATGTTTAAAGCTCTTTACGGATTCCATAATTTTCCGATTGTAATAATGAGAAGAATTACAAAGTAATGAAGCTGCGCTGAAAAATATCTGGTGGCCAGTGCCTATAAGATGTTTAGCGATAGCCGAATTCGTTGGAAGATGTGTTCTAACGCAACGCTTGTGCTTTGTTAGACGAGTTTTGACAGAACGTTCCGTTTCGCCAATATACATCAGCCACACGAACAACGAATTTTGTAAACACTGTGAAACCTTTGAGGAGCGTTTGAAGATTGTTTGGATGTTTTGTGTTTTCCAAATTTTATCGATTCTGTCCGTTACCTTATGTAGGGAAGATAAGCGATAGCAAGATTGGTGGTAGTGTTTTCCGTTGTTGGTTTACTGGTCGTATAAAGATATTTGTTGACAACTCTATTTATATCCTTGCTGTGAAAGTCATTGTTGCAGAGGGTCTTTCGCACGTGACTCAGTTCGATGGGAAGGTTGTTGGCTAAGGAATCGATCACTAACAACTTACATATGTGCTGCATGATGATGCGAAGTGGCATTAAGTTACCTATCATGGTGTGTGGAAGTAGGATCTCTAGATATAAGAGCGTACAATCCGTCACATCACTTTTTCAACGTATTGGGAATGGTCAAGAACTACTGTGGCACTGCCTTTATTTATTTAGTTTTAATAAAATATGGCTGTCAGTAATGTACATACATACTTATTATGTATAAATATTGTAGTACTTGGAAACATATATTCACGTTCAATCCTCCTAAGTGATGGTCTAACAAGAGCGAATTATGTCATTTCCGATCGTAAGTAGTTTTCATTTGTTCATTTTGTTTTATGTGTTTTTCTCCTAGTTTTATAAATCTTGTCATGCCGTTCTATTTGCAGAAGAAAACAAACGTCCTTTATTTTTGTTGGTGTTATTTCGCAATTGGGATTGTATTCTAAAAAATACTTAAAATGTTGGATTTGGTTGCTTAAATTTTCCGAAGTATTAGTATAACGTTTATATAAGGATGAAATAGATGTAATTTGCATTTTCGTGAAGAAAGGTAAATTTTAAAGGACGCAAACTAACAATACATATATGTACATATGTATTAAACGTTTTATTACGTTTTCAAATTGTAATCTTGAATAATTCTTCTCTTGAGTTCCTTAGGTGCTCGTATTTTAAATATAAATGTGAATCGAATTAAAGGATTGAAAACAGGCAAAATTTATCCCTTCAATTCAGAACGCATAGCACCGGAAGATTGCGAAATCTAATTGAGTTTAATTCTTCTTGTAAATTAGAGTTCAGAACTATCGAATAGAATCAATTACAAATAGGAACGCTGCTTGAATAATTCATCAATTTAATTTGTGCATTCTCATTCAGCTGAAGAAGCTCGAGTTTCTATTGGAACTAATTCTACGCTTAAGTGTGAAGAAACATCTCATTTAGCGCTACTTGGCGATAATTAACATCAATTTGTTTTCAAAAATTAGAACTACTTTCAGTTGTTGAAAATAATCATGTTTGGTGTATATTGAGATAGTTGATAGATGAGATAGTCGCTCTTCTACATGCGAATTGTTAAAATTTGGAAAGAGTGAAGATTGTTCTTTGAAATGACGTAGTGCCCTGTGCAAAAAAGTCGACCATTCTCGGGATGCAGCGTTTGAAAAGAATAAGTATCTTCGCAAACATCTCTGGATAGAAAATTGGATGTGACGCCCATTTAATGATAACAAATGTATATTGGTCGCAAAATTATTCTCAACATCCTTCAGTAATCGCTCCTTCGGTTGTATGTTTTCGAGGCCGACAAACGATGCAACGCGTGTTTCGCCTAAAACTTTTGTCATATCGACACATGCTCTGTCAGTACACCCTACCATTTTCAATTTCAAAATACTTTTTAAGTGATCGTTAGTTAATTATTAATAGAAGATCGATAGACAAAATAACGTTAATGTGAAGTACTTTATATAAATACAAATTCTACTTATGCGTGGTTTTATTATACCGATGCAATCAATAGTAGAACATGTCCGACGGCTGGGGAGTGAATACTGGCTTACCCCGTATATTTTTGTTTTTTAAATAAAAATCAGCGCAGTCAAAGTCGAATTTGAGTCTGTCGTATATTAAAGGGCCAATTATACTGGAAGGGTTAATAGTAACAATAGTTATTTCACGATGGTAAACGTTCACACAATAATCGGTGTCAAGGGAAAAAACAATCGGAGCGTATCTAACTAGTCAAACAGAATTTTAAACTATTGAAAAGTACTTTAACGATATTTAACTGTCTCTTGTTGCTTCATGTTTTCTGCGGTAACGTCAAACCAATATTACAATTTAATAAATCCGATTCCGTTAACTTTTCCAGATCCGTACCTAGCCCTACTTCGGTTGCTCTGGTCCACTAGATACGTTTCCCGACAATGTATTCCCGCAAGGATCGTATGCTGATTTATACGCGTTTAGCGCCTATTCGTTTCAATTATTCAGACTATATGCACACAACAAAATGTTTTATAACCCCTGAAGGGCGAAGCGTATAGAAAGGAAAAAATCATGCACAAAAGCTTTCCAGTAGGGGCTTACATCGTAACACACGGCATGTAATCCCTACCGGAGGGTAGATCATAAAAAGCCACTAGGTATTATCCTTCGTATGAAATTTATAGTGCCCAGAATGAAGTGGTTTACACGGCCGTTTTACGCATGTTTCGCGAAATAATTCAGACGTCACGTCGTCCTTTCCCAGGGATGGTGAAGCCGGATGTCCCGTCGAGCAAACATAAAATACTCTTGTCACAACAAGACTTGAGACCTAGAAATAATTTATCAATGTATTGTGGAATACCAATAGCCTGCATCACAGCAAATATAAATTCATACCCATATATAAAGAGGTAACGCATTATAGAAATCTTGGAAACAGTTAATTCTTGCGATAATAATTATTTCTTTTTAATTGCAAGACAGATCTAATTAAACGTATTGTCGAGAGGAAAACAATTAAGTTTTTACGTATAATAGTCTAATTGCAGTAAATTTGTTGTTCTATGTGTCATATTGCAATGTATATAGACAGCTTCGAACTAACTAAAAAATATATATCACAACACATAAAGCATGTAATACAAGCAGAACATTTAGAACGAGTTGTAGATTTAGCCAACTATACAAAATTGGTAGAAAAAGAATCATCTGTCCATACACAGTGGTGTATGGAAAAAGAGACATCTTATTCTGACTTTGGATGTATTAAAAGGTGGCCGTTTAATATTGTTCGGAACATAGTTGTAGATTTTTATTAGTTGATACTTTAGACTACGTTATACTTTAGAAAGTTTTGTTTCAGATGGTTTTAGAGATGTACTTACAGTACTTCTAGTGATATAGATGTGAGGCGCTAATACAGCTCTGTGTATTAGCGCCTTGTGAACATTAAACACTAACAGCATATACGGTAAGTACAGACAACCTCGCAAAAATAGTCCTACGAGACTCTTGTGGTTTTAGGGCGAAAATGCTGCGTATACAGCTCTTTTGCCCAACGAATACACTTTGTACATCAACATTAAATAATACCGTATGAGAGGCGAAATTGGACATATGTTTATAAGCTTTTAAGACTCTTGGCTTATAGTGAACAAGATCACTCTGGGTGCATAACCAAAACCATTTGTATGGCAACATTAACATATGTTAACCGTATGGATTGGTGTCACGTGGTTTAACGTGTTTTTACTTTTGACGGTCAGACTAATATTCTCTTGGTTATTAGATAGGCTGTCTGCTGAAATAATAAAATAACAGCAATCAGTGGTATTGTTTTCGATCTTCAGATGTTTTCCCAACGTATACAGCCAGCACTTCTGCTCAACCTAAGATAGTTCTTTACGTCCTCCGTAATAATATATTTTAGCCGTGAAACTAATAACCATTTAGACTTGGTTGCTGCTGTTAGCATAGCTAATTTCCCTTTTACCTGTCACTGTTGGCTTCCTTTACTTGACAATTTTAAGTTTTTTATATTATTTATTTGTTCTAGTTTTGAGTATTTATTTTTGCTATGGTTTTGATTGCACTGGACTGTATATCTTGTTCATTGTTTTTCTCTTGATCCAACTTTAAAGCGGCCACTTGGTTTTTTCCTCGCTTCTGATCCTTTCAAAAGAGGAAAAGAATAGTTTGAAAACATATAAACTTGTTAAGGTAATACAATAAGACGTAAACGGCGCGGCGCGATATCTTATATTATCTTACATAATTAAAAAAATCATCAATATTTTGCTGTCTGTATGTATATCATTCTTTTCAGTAACCATAACTATTGGACTGAATTCGAGAAATCCTTTTGGGAACAGTATTACGTTTTTGAAAATCTTTTTATAAATGCGAACAGTTAAATTTGTCAAAATGTTGATTCTGGTTACATCTCTACCTTTTGATAAGTCGCGCTTTTCAAAATATTTCAAATAATTTCGAGGCATTTTGTTGTTTTACAGTTTATTGAAATCAAATTTTGTTCGACCTTAAAGGGGTCTGCATCAACGATCTTTTATGGATTTGCTCCAGACGATTTGGAACGTAAACTACACTCACAAAAATAGTTGCGTCAATTCAACGCAAAAATTGTGTTATCGTTTTTATGTCGGCTTAACTCAAAATTCGGTTACATTAACACTTGATTATATTTGATTCAATGCTATTGTTATGTTCACGTTTTGTGTTGAAGCAACGTTATTTTATTTTGATCTAATTTATTGTGAATATTTATATATTGTACCAGATATAATGCAGTACAGCAGTTTGGCTATCCATAGCAATTAATTCCGATAATTTCAGTGGTTTGGGTATCTTTAATCAGATACTTTCATGTATACACAATACTACTTTCAGCAATTTGAAGTTCAAATCGAGACTTACCTGACGAATTAACCGTGTCAACTTATTACTTATTACTATACCTAAGTTAGTGTCAATTTTAACTTAAAAACAAGCTTATGTATATTTTAGCTTGGAATGAAATAACTGAGACACAAGCTATCTCGGTCTTCTAGAATTGTGGCTGCTGTCTAAATAGTAGAAGGACAACATTTACAGATAATGTGATGGACGCCATAAGCTATGTTTCGGAAATATTTCTGGGTATACAGCATAATCGATAAGTAGCGAACCAAGTGCCTACTTTTTTATTTTAAGTAGAAGTAAATCACCTAACACGGGTTACATATATCTATTTCTAACAGATGGTCGGGGCAGCGCAACCAATGTATCTTGATAGCTAAAATACAAAATTTCTTTCTTTTTCCTAATACATGAATTATATCTATTATGTAATTTCTCGTTCACTTGTAATACAAACTATATTACAATAAACACAACGGAAACGTGCACCATCTGCGATTTGAACGAATAAGAGACATTGAAACATCTACGTTTGAGGTGCTCCTTACGTTATAAAACATGCGAAACATGTTTTATACAAAACACGGTCATTTATTTTGAATCAATATTATTCCGACTCATATTCTTTTTGAACGAAAATTGATTTTGTGGTTCCAGGAACATGTATATGTTGTATTTTCTTTTGTTAGAATTTATTATTTTTCTTTTGTATATCTTATACTAGTATTTGTAAACATTTTTGTCTAATACAAAGAAACCATTATTATTATTGCGATTAATTTTTCTTTACTTAGCTTCTAAATTTTAAACCATCAGTCTAAGATTGTCAATTATGTTTTGTTTACTGTTATCATGGTATCCAAACAATACTAACACCAGGAACCCCTTTTATACAATGTCCAATTGCAGGAGCCGCTTTTAACAGCTTTTCTTTTAATATTGCAGACATCCATCATTATACAAAAAACATGAAGATACCGATTTTCTATACGGCGGATACAAAAAAAAATTAAAAATCTTTCTAGTTCTTGAACTTGGTTCATTGTCGAACACTTTAAGCGATTGAGAATAGAATTACAAATTATCTCGAAATCTACAACAAAAGAAGTATGAAACTCATATTATGTTGTTGTATTATGTTACAACATATAGGGCTGTTCCATTGAAATTGACGAGGTAGATGCCTCGTTCGTTATGTATCGATCATCCTTTATATACGAAGGTGTTCTATGTCGTTTATTATATTATCAGAAAATGTTAGGTTGACGCTATTTATATAGTAGGCGCCATTTTATAATTCCAGAAAGTTGGGAAGTCTGTATATTTTGTGTTTATGATAACCTGAAATCTTATACGGACTAGTTTTACAACAGCCACATAAATTTTATTCCAACAAAAGAAACGTTTTATTACATATTGGAATTTATTCTGGATGGATACTAAAACTGCTGATAAAACTCTTCGACACGGTGATAGATGAAGGGTCACAAAATATAAGATTTTGTGAGAGAAAAAGTATAAATGGTGTTATTACTCGAATATGAATCAGCCTATGTATGAAAAAACAAAAATGAATTTACGCTGTGGAAACTTTAAATTTCTAATTTTTGATAAAATCAATGAGTCCAGCATATTTCAAACAAAGATCTCTTTTTGAACATTTTCTGAATGCTCCTTAAAATAAAAGATAAAATGAACACTACTGCACTTTTCACATAATAACCACTAACAGATCAAATTACAACTTTAAATGTTATTTTTACGTTTTATTTTACTGAAAACTCATGAAGGTACGCAAATGTAAATACTCGGAACAACAGTTGTAATTTTGCGGTGTATTAACGAATACAGTTAGAAGTTAGAGGTTGAAATATCCAGAATTCTATATTTGCGTAGTGAGAAAATTTGTAACTCTATTACGGTAACATTTTGGGTAAATGATCAAACTAGATGAGTAAGTTCTATTAAAAGTTCTGGTAGATAGTTGCTAATTATAGCAAGACCGTGTATCCGATGCTTAAATAAACAAAAGGTCATATACACATTTTAGCGAGAATCGTATGCGGAAAGTTTCTAGTTTTGTTCCAAGTTCTAATGCTTGCAATGACAGTACAGGTGTGCTGGAAGTTGTGCGGATAACTACTGTCTAATGCTTGTACAGACATATTTGAATATGATGTATCTATATTTTCACATTTCTTCTTATATGCTTCGCTTTTGTGCAAATATGAAACTTATAAAAATTGCAATATTCTCGACCACAAAGATCCGTACTGAAAATGGTGAGCGATTCTATCCTTTAACTCTCACCATTAACCAAAAATCAGATATAGAAAACAATAAAAGACGAATTTTACGTATCATAAATCGATGGATCGATCGTACTCCTTTCCTTGAAATGAACAACGAAATACAGTTAAGTAAGTTTAAATAAAAAATTGTAAAAACAAAATATAAACTATGAAAAGCTCACTATAATTGTTAGAATAAGTCAAGTTGTAATACGGTAAGAGATGGCATTGCTAGAATTGAAATAATTATGTATTTTTTGTAAAAGTAACTTTTGACAAAAATTCTGTTATTTTTTTAAACAGATACGTTAGTTAGATTGTGAACGGTAGGTGTTTAAAGTGAATAGCCTCTGCAATTTAAGAGCAATTCAAAAATCGAATATAGAACAATGATTAAATATTTGTTTTTGGAAATAATTGAAATGATAAGACGAAGGTGGAACTGTGAAGTTTTGGGAGGACCTTACGATTTCTTTATCGATCATAAATGATTGAAGACGTAAATTTAAATGTTTGCGTAGCAGCACTTTAATGAAGAATATTCATCGCCCAAGTAAGGTCGCCATATCCGATATAATCGAAAAATTCATTATATAGTAACGAATGGTTGAAGATTAAAGGAGCATGAAATTGGTAAAGCTGTGTCTATTTCAATTGACTGTGTGTATAATATTTTAACAATTCATTTGAATGTAACGAGGCTTTCTACAAAATGGCTTCCTCGAAGCTCGATTGCTCATAATTGACTCTAATATGCACATGTATCAACTTAAAAAGAATGTTTAGCGATGTTAAATAACAATCCTAATGATTTTCCGTCCCTAACCGGCACCAAAAAAAGGCTGAAGCCACTTTTTTGTCAACAAAATCATTGCTGCAGTATTTTGGGGTGTGCGCGGCAAAAATCTATGTTGAGTTCCTTGAGAGAGCAGAACGATTAATAACAAGTATTATTCTAATTTATTGTTGAAGACAAACGTCGGCATTTGGCGAAGAAAAGTATTTTGTTTCATCACAACAATATTCGGTAGATCTAGCTCCCCGTCGTTGTTTCCAATTTTCGAATATAAAAAATAGCTCGGTGGAGAAACATTTGGCGATGAAGTGGTTACAGAAACAGACGTCTATTTTGCAAAATTCAAGATATCGTATTTTTTTAGATGGGATACAGTTAGAAAAACATTGAACTAAGTATATCAACCTCAAAGGAAACTAACTAATTGAAAAATGAAACGAATTTTTACACATAAAAGCTTTTTTTCTTGCCAAGATCAGGTATCTATTGAACTCCCTTCGACAATACTACAATAGTTATTTGTGTATTAAGAGTGCAGTGATATATTGTCTTATTGTTTATTTGGATCAATACAATATGACAATTTATTTAAATCAAAAATTATTTATGTTAACATTAACAGTTGCCATATATGTTAAAAAGTAATCCATTCTCTGGAAGTGTGCAGGTTTTGTACCGTTGTCTATGAAGCAACTGATGTTGTTGGACGGAATGTACCACGAATTTTTAGGCATTGATTGTGATTTACTAGAATTTTAGCGAAACCTTAGCGAAAGTGTTCCAACGTCCGATAAGGATTTTTAAGAAGGTACTATTGGATATTTATTCGTAATTAGAAACCATCCGTTCCATCTAAAAGTATTTACTTTCCAAAATAACATTGGCATGGTGAAATAGGTATTAGCAGTTCTTTGTCAGATGGTATATTGCAATCAAGTGTAAAAGATGCTTGAAATAATCACAAAAATTACAAGATTTTACAGTAGGAATTTCAATGTTCCAAATGTTGTCATAACATGATATCACATTTGGTTCTTTACATTTTCTTCTGTAACAAAATATCTGTTCGGAGTTTGATATCGTATTCTTAAGGACGAAAGATAAATATGGTAACCATCTCCAAGGTTATCATAGTCATATCACCAATTTATCTCCGAAGGGTAAAGTGGGCAAATACGCCCCTGTGGGGAAAACACTCTCTCGTTTTATTTAAACAACGTAATACGAGATGTTGCTAAGCGCACTAGAATTTTAGAGGGAATACTATTTTGTGTGGTAGACACCATTTATTGTTTGTATTTCACCGGAAAAAACGAGTGTTGCTGATATTAGAGGCTTCCCAATTTTTTCGGCAAGTGGATTATAACGCAATTCTTATGAAATCAAGAAATATTACTATTACATACAAGTACGATTCATAACCCACAAATTGTTGCACAAATGAATACACAATTGTGTATTCATTCTTATTCTGTGGGGGACTCTTTTACTATGCTTCAGGAAAAGCGCCCTATCATAATATATCTGTCTTTGAAAGGAATAATTCTTTATCTTATTTTAGAAACCAGCAAATCGTAATACGGAAAAGTACAAGAAGCTATGCCAAAAGTAGTTTCTCAAGAAATGGTTATAAACGAAGCTAATAGGACGTGTGATGTTCTATCCCGGTCACTTAAGAGTCATTTACGAACAGGAAAATTTACTATTCTCGTGGAAAGGTTGGCAGAATTGGAATTTGAACATGAGAAGAACTTGAAACAAACAGAAAATACCGGATTTGCTTCTGATTTCATGTAAATTAAAAAATGGCATATACTTTCGCCGAGAAACTGGGGATTGACCACAGATCCTCGCACAAAAATAAGGCAGCAGAAAAGGATTGGTCGCGGGCGTTTTTACGTCGTAATACTTCCTTGAGCGTACGTGGAACTGAAGGATTATCATTAGTCAAGATACAAATGACTTAATTGATAAACCTGGCAAAATTTTCAACGCTGATGAAACTAGTTTGCAAATTAATAATAAATCAGGAAAGGTGATAGCAGCCAAGGGAGCTAAAGACGTTTATTCATTAACTACTTCAGAAAAGGAAGAAAATGTACCGCTAATTGCCCTGCTGTAACGAAGACGGATATTTCATACCACCGTTGATTTTTAAAGGAAAAAAATAGAAAACCTAGATTTTCTGACGGGTTTCCTTCAGGTTCTTCGGTAATTATGAATCCGAAATCTTCTTACATCAACTCTGAGCTATTTATGTATTCAATGGTTTAGAGAGTGCCTTTTGCCAAAGAAGATACCAGGAAAGGCAATATTAATTCTAAACGATCACTGTTTTCACGTAACTTCATTGAACTTTTAGATTTAGCGGAGGCTAGCCACATCATACAGGCTTTACAACCATTACATACGGTATTCTTTAAGCCACTGAAAACATATTTTATTCAAAAATAAAAATTGGATGATTCAGCATACCAATACAAAGATTTCAAGGATTATAATTTCAAGATTAATGCATCGGTTTCAAATAGCATAGCAGGATTTAGAGTATGCGGTATCTATTCCTATAATCTTCATGCGACTGTTGAACTCTTTTCTTTCCGATAACAGCCTTATCACCCTCAATGAACAAACACGGATGTTGGAATTTGTACAGAAGTTGGTGAACCGTCTACTCCTCTGACACATGTTGGTTAACAGGCTCCAACAAGCAGGAAAAGGAGCGCTTCAGAAAATGAAAAAGAGGACAAATCGCCATCTCCATATTTGAGGGATAGTAACCCAATTCTTGCAATTTATATCATAATGTCAAAAAGAAAACAAGGAGCTTTGACATCTCCAGAAAATAGAGCGGAAAGAAGGTTTCTTTTTTCAGAAAAGAAATTAGTTAAAGAGCAAATAAAGTGTAAGGATATGGGAACGTCAGCAGACAAGGAAAAAACATTTAAGGGTACAGATTCTAAAACTAAAAACAAGAGGAAGAAATATGGAAAAGTTTCTTCTTATTCCAAAGAAGGCAATCTCGTGTTGTCTTTTCGTAGTGACGCTTCGAACAAATCCGAGGAGTACTGTGTTGAATGTCACGCCTATTATATCCAAAGTTGACTGGATCAAATGTATTCAATGTAATCATTGGTTGCATGAAACATGAAACCTCATATAACAATATTTACAATAGCAGGGGTCAAAATAAACCAAATCAAAAAAAAATTAATAATATATATTTTTATATATTAATAATATTTATTGTAACGGATGCAACGACCAAACAAGTACAGCTAGATGGACTAAATTTTACTTTTTCGCAGTATTACAAATTTGTCTGCACAAAGTTATTGCACTGTTCAGGTTTAGTTCCGGCATTTTTACTCCTCATTTTTATTTCTATTTCCAAAAAAGAGACACCTGCTTCAAGATTTATAACTTACTTCAACAATTTCTAAAGGCAGAGAAATAATGCTAGAATAATAACTTGCCTTACCGTATCTTGAATTCATAAATTCTTAGAAGTACTCTATTCTTAGAAGTACTGTAACAAGGAAATATTGCATATAATAAGGGACAATATGTTAAAGGGGTTACAACAATTTACATTTCCCAATAACGAAATAGTCCCACGACTGTTTACGAACTTCCCAGTGTAACAATCTGTAAGCGCACATATCATCAACTCACAGATAAATATGTAATTGGAAAGTCTCAAGTCGCTGAGATTACAAAAAAAGAGGATATTCTCAAAAAAATGTATAAAGATGAGGATATAAGATGAGGACATAAGAAGACAAAGATTTTTCCGAATATTATTATTATTAGTAAAATGGATCAGATTGTATTCGACCATATTGTCAAAAGGTTTCTATAAAATGTTTGCAAAATACAGCCGAGCCGGAAAAATCATCATCACCAATATAGTAAGTGTTTTCATTTGGACATGGATAGCGTGGAAAAATATCAAGACAAAAATAATACACAACTGCGTTTTAAAAGCAGGATTTGACCAAATGAAAGGGAAAGGGAAATGACTACGATAATGAAAACGAATTGCAATTGTCTTGAGACTAATTTTTGAAAATTCGAACATTTCCTTTTCGGATTATGTAGAAATTAACAAAGTTCTTTGCACAGAAAGTTCGGAAATATCCATAGAAAAGTGTATGCAAGAGTTTCTGGGAGAATTTAAAATTGATAATGATAATATGTACGGAAGTGATTAACATTAAAGACGCTTGTAGGAATTTGAAAGATCTATTTCTTTTGTATTTCGGTAGATATAATAGGAACAGAAAAAATGAACGATGTTGTATATCATAATTAATTCTGTACATTATTCGGATAACTCGTTTTTTGCGCAGCAAAGATCCCACCAATGTTCGCGCTCTGTTCCCATAATACCATATCTTACCATAGCATATTACCATATCTTAGATAACTGCTGGAGCAACGATATCAACAAGTCTTTTAATTTACGAACGCCAGTAGCAGATTGAATGAAGTTTACAACATAGATTGTCAATAATTCTTTTTCCATTTTATAGGGGTACAAGTCTTACCAAGTTTACAGATGCGATAGTTTTATTGTAATTAGTAGACTTGAAAATTATAACAATTAGTTTTCTGAAATCATTGTATTAAACTAGCAAACAGCCTATAACATTTAGAAGTTAAATTTGCAAAAATTTGGCAATACGCAAGAAGATTTGTGTGATATTGTGTGATGTAAATTATTGACGAATATATTAAATAGTAAAGATCCGAGCATACTGTCCTGTAAGCATACTAGACATAATTTGTGGTTCTAAAAAAGGTACTCCGCCGTTTAGTTAAACACAGATCATTTATAAGGTATGACACTAATAACCTGCTCGCAACGCCTCTGATACCGTAATATCAAGTTTAGACGAAAATATATGACACACCATGTGTGAACTTGAATAGTGTAGTACTCGTAGTTTTTACGCATCTAATGACTTAATTACTGCTAACAGATAACATGAAAAGGTATTTTAACTTTTTAGTTATATCAGCAAGATGTCGTTTACTGTTCCTATGTTGTATTAATCTATATTAAAAAAGTGGTGAAGCAAGCTGTTGTACCGTACTGATATTCAGAGGTAATATATTTTTTTCATCGGTTCGCAAGTTTTAGTTAATAACTTTAGATTTCTCTGGATTTATCACATGAATTAAGTATTCTGTTGTTATAGTGATTTTCCTTGGATTGCCTTAATAATAGATTGTACTGCTTTTGTAGTTGCCTATATAAAGGCAGGCACGTACTCGTTACTTATAATAGAAATCATCTATAACAATATCTCTCTTTCTCTGCAGTAATAGCAACTATTATGTTTATTGTACCGAAACTTAATGAGTATTAGAGCATTGTATTGCATGAATACATGAACTCATCTAAATGAGTTGCTATTACATTAGCTGTTGAAAAATGTTACGTTCTAGAAATAATCCATTAAATACGCTGAGAACATTTTACCAATCGAGGAAAATAGATCTTCATATTGATAGATAGATAAATAATTTATTGGTTTATTTAAGCAAAAGGTATATAGAAGAGACCAAATATTGTATATATTAAAATGCAAATATTGTATCAGCGACTTAAATGGTATTTATTTAAATGGTAGCACGATGAAAACTAGAGAAAGCATGGAGTAAATTTCTCCATAATAGTTCAGAGTACGGAAATTAGTTATTAAATTTATTCAGAGAAATGCAATATTTATTTTTATTTTTGGTGTTGTATGAATGAAAAAGCACAATTTTTCATACAAAATTCCCTTTTTTTAGACTTGTGTTTCGCACAAGTTTCTGTGCATTCTATTATTCATCCAACTCAATAAGCAGCTGTTCAACACGAATATGTAGCTTTGCAAAATCCGAACACACCACCACTGCATATGGACACCTGAGAAATAACCTTCGTTATCTGTACTTTCACGAACTGTACCTTTGCCGAAAGATATGATCCAAACCAATCGGCGCCGACTCCGCGAATACCACAAACGTAGAATTTGTTCATTAAAATGCCGTGGCAAATACAGTTAAGAAAAATAATTGCTAATACCATAGATATTCGCACGCATCCGATGAGTTCATCTACGAAGAAGTGGATACTGTTTATTTTCGAGAATTTTTTTACGAAAACAATGCTTTGAGATAATCAGGATAAAATCAAAATTAGTCATTTGGTAAAATTGGCCTTGGTAAAAGGCCTAACTAAAGTTAGGCCTTTTTCACTTCAAAATGTTACCAAAGTTCCTCACGAAGTAAAATTTGAATCGTTTGGATGGAGCGATCATCATAATCGTCGTCTTTTTAAAGAATTTCGTGAAAGCATGCTTTATAATAATTTAGATTTTACAGTAATATATAGCGATGATCTGATGTTATGCAAGGTAACACTTGAGTTTGTACTTCTCCAAAAATTAGCAAAAATATTATCGTACACAACATCACCCCGCGTAAGATTTCCTAAAAGGGCTGCCAATGGATCAAATGTAACACTTCTACAAGCAAGCAATATTTGATCCAGTCCAAATAGCTATACCTCTATGTATATGATTCCTGCTATAGAAATGCGAGCCCGAGATAAAACCATAAAAATTAAAATTTTTGTTTTTCCTAGATTTCATCTATAGAAATTAACATAAAATTAGCATTACGGAAATTACATTCAATTTGAAAAATTTTGAAAATTTTCAAATATTGTATATTTACATATTAAAAAATCTAACGTTTGAACATCTTTCTAATGAAACGAAGTTATCGTCGCAGCAGTCTATGTCTTCAAATGAGGTACTTATCTCTGTAGTTTCGTATTTAATTTACTTAAAAGGAGTGTATTGCAGATATATAGAAATATTTGTAAGAAAATATTTCTCTCAGATTCTGAAAAAATCTACAGGCTGTTCCGTTAAAGAGTTATATAAATTGATCCAGAAATAATTTTGATGTCACAATACGTTGAGAAATAAGCATTCGCTTCACGTTTCTTTAGAGAAATTTAGCACTAATTGTTATCCTAGCAGACCGAATAAAATAGGTTGCACTTATTACGGACTCGTTCGGTAGAAATTGATGGTGGTCTAATGTGGCTTTTAATACAAAGGACTGTAAGGATTGAAGGTGGAGTAAAAATTTTCACGATGGCAACTTAGATAATACACAAAAGTTAAAACAATTTTCAATACCTATTTGCTAATTTTATGGTACGATATACCAATGCTCAAAAATTAAGGCAATTCGCTGATTCTTTATCTAAAGCTTCTCTGTCGTATATCTCTGACTTTACCGTCTAGGATCTTAAAATAAAGCACTGTGGGGTATAGACGTTAACATATACGTTTCCTTCCTCATCATTCTAAATGTCGGACATAAATAAGACGTAGATAATATTTTGGGCATACTTTGTATAAAAACCCGTTTGTGTGCGCAATTAATAACTGACATTCTGTTTTATGAGTTGGCACTTAATTTATGGAGAGCTACTATAACGTGTGAGTTTTTTGCTCCGGTTTTTTTATAGGCACCATGTTATAGAGGTCACATATGCTAGCTTTAAATCTTACTTTATGTCTCGTTTAGCCGAGGAGGATGAGACGAATGTCAATTTTATTGCTTTCTCGGTCCCCATCCCGATAATAATGTTACCCGATATAGTTTCATTATTATATCTATTTGTGTTATGCTAGGGTTTATAAATAACAACAGTAAGTATTTTTCTTTTAGTGGTATATGTAGAAAATCATAAATCGCGTATTTCGACGTATCGGTCAAATCATTATACGGCGTTGAGATAATCTGATTTCATTTTTTTTTATTTAAATAGTATACTCTATATATTTTTGCAGATTACAATATACCTTGTCTTTCCAGATTCGTCAGTACTATTACATATTTGAGTAAAAACTTTGGAGATGAGCATGAGCAACTAGAAAATTAAAGTACTTCAAAATATTGAATAACCAAATTATTCTTACTTTTCAACAAGATCAATAATCAGTTGTCTAAAAATTTTTTTTTCATCAAGGGTGGATCGATTCCCCACGAGCTAAGAATTCTTTAGATACAACTTTTCCAAATCAATGGATTTGACGTAGAAGATTCTTTGAATGATGTGTACATTTTACAGACCTTACACTATATTTTTCCTTTCATCAAGTCATCTCAAATAACGTTAGACGAGCAATTATGTTGAGGACTTGAGATAAAGAATTTGAATTAATCCGTAGAGACGTCTCCTAAAAGTTAACTCAGCAATTTGAAATCGAGTTGAAAAGTTGACGGTATTTCCTGTTAAACCGGAAAGAAGAAGAAAGAAGTTTCATCAATGTCATTGTTTCCATTTTAAAAATATTTGCTTGGTTCGGTACTTTATCCCAATCTAGTGTAGCATCGTTAGCGATTTGTTACTTGGACCTGTTGAAAATCCACTCCTATCGACGAAGTATGCTGTTGGTAGTGCGATGTGCTTGTACTAGCATTCAAGCATAGTAAGAAAATATGTATTTCATTGAAGTATTTTCTAGAAGATCAACAGGAACAAATAAACTGATCCAATAAGCACAAAATGTTTTCTTTGTGTAAATTCGAAATACAGCTTATAACATTGTCTAATTATCAGAAGGAAAAAATTCCGGATATTTACTTTGACTCGTAATTTTTTATTTTTTATATATGTTCAATGAAATTGTCAATGCTTGGTTGATTTTTAAAGATATTAAAATTTACTCCCTATTAACGAAGCGATTAATATGAAATAACTTCCGGGAACATCAGAGTTTGTTGCATTCAAAGTTCTATAACGAGCGAATCGATTATCCAAGAGGTTGCGCCTGAGTAGGCAGAGTTAGATACTATGGGCTCGAGTTCTACTAGGTTCAAGTTTTCTTAGTAGGTCCGATACAATCCCTAGTTACCATTCGCATTTGGGGAACAATTAATTGTGTGTTTTCCATTACGGCGAGCGTGTGATAGTAACAAAGCCATAAAGTACATCACTCACACAATGCACATACTTGAAACTCTTAAGCTACGATGCCTTTTGGAAGCATGTACAACCCGTTGGACTGCCACTACACGCAAAAATAAAAAAATAATAAATATAAAAATGTGTACGTATTCACTTAAAAAAAAAAATGTATCACTTTCTTGTTGTTTTACACGGAAGTAGTTAATTTTAAACAAAAAGAACTTTATATTTATTTTTTTATTTCAAATCATACTTTAATCTTAATAAATACTGAAAGTTATAATACAACTTAAACAAAATATTATAGGGATGCTTTAATCTGCTATATAGTGGTAATAGTATAAATTATGTACATTTAGAACGGGTCACCGAAAGCTGCTGTTTCAATGTACCACGCTAGCTGAAGCGGCAAAACCTAGACATTAATATGTGCCTCATTCTCGAATAAAATCAATAACGAATTTGCCCAACCGTTACAATTTGTTTTCTGGATATAATATCTTTTATCCTTTTATGAGGTACAAAAAAAATTTAAACCTTTTTTTTCTTTTGATGCCGTAAAGCCTAGCACCGCGTAACCGATAAGGGGATGGAAAGGTTAAGTAGTATGACAAGAACGGGACGAATATCTTGTCTTGTAAACAAAGGAAAGATATTTAAAATACGGAAACCAGGACACGATCCACGTTTAAGACATTAAATGACTTCGTCCTTTGTTCTGATTATTGTACTGCTTTGAAATGGTGCTTACATATTTGTGTAACATTTCAACTTGAAGAAACAAAAGGCGCCCTATAAAACCCGACACTTACCGGTGGAAGAATGCGGGAAAACAGTGAGCGTACTTCTGACAAGAAGTGGCCGTTTTTCTTTTGATAGCGCCGCCAGAATTCGCGCTGCATTCTTTTGTTGATATAGAAGAAATCTTTTAACGATCTTCACGTCGTTCGGAAAACGGAAATTATGATGCTCTATATATTAGCCGAAGTATGTCGATAATTCACAAAGTGGGGTTGCGCGTTCTCTCGACTAATACGGAATATAGCGCGAAGAGGAACGTAAAGAGATGGAACTACGTTTCAGTGGGAATCGAGAAATAGGACGCTTGCAATCTTTATTGTTTGCGGTGTTAACGGCAGTATTTACGGAAGTGCAGAAATATTTTATTTTGCAAACATTTATGTTCCTACCTACCATAAAAACGATATATTTTGTTACGGATCCTAAAAAAAATGCAATAGTGACAAATGTGTAACAATGCATCTGTAGAGGATTGGCCATAAGCTCTTCGCATCGGTAACCTACGAAATTGCTTATGAAAAATTGTACAGAATTTTAGTACACAATTTTTACACAAAATAATGTATTGTTGTACGAACAAGTTGTATAACACAGCACTTTGTTGCACACACCCGAACTAGAAAGCCGAACCGAAGACGAGTTCTGCAAACGGGCAGCTGTAAGAAAACGCCTTATTTTACGAATTATCTGTAGCATTTTTTCAATTTTGCATATATATGATTTCAAAAATATACATTTTTTGGCAGCTATTGAAGACATTTAAGCTTGTGCGATGAATGTCGGTCACATAAGCCAATAACGGCATTGAATAACGGTATATCAGGACATTCTTTAAATTCAAAAATTTAGTATTGCAATCGCTTACTATTTGTACCATTTATATATGGCTGTTTATTTTGCCAAGCATTTTGCTTGTATATTGTACCTTGAGGCCCGTTCAAAAGCGTGAACCAGAAACTAGGGTTTTGTATGAAGCGAATTACATATTTTGAAATAAAAATTTAGGCTTCCACGGCCGGAGTCTATTGAAACCAAACGTGTTCCGGGTTTGAACGGCTGCAGCAGTTTGTTTTCGCCTCTGGCATGGTTTACATGCTGAGTTACCGTAATCAATTGCTTCCCGTTCAGTTAGTTTCGCCTCTGGCGTAGTTTACACGTTGAGTTGTCGTGTTAACTGTTGCCTGTCATTCTCCTGAAGAAGCCCGATACGATTGTAGGCGAAACGCGAGTTTTTATTTATACAATGACATAACCCGAAACACATTAGTTTAGTTAAATACTTCGACTTCTTTTGAATATTTAATGAACTTGACGGGAATTCTTGATATAAATCGTTTGCTTAGCATGTCGGATTCAGATCCAGGAAACTTGCAAGGCAGTTCATTGCTGGTATTTCCATTTTGTTTAAGTTGTTATATGTTGTTATACAATGAGTTACTTGATGTCGCTGTATTAGGCAAAAAGTTATTCCTATATGTGCAAAATGCACCACATAGTTTTGGAGAATACATACTTTTCTGCTACTAAATCGTCACCATCAACAATTGAGCTTTCATCGACAGAGATAATCGGAGTGAAATTAACGTCGCTATAACGATATTTTCTGATCAGCAACTGAATTGACGCATAATTTGTTAAAAAAATTTGACCCCACTAAGCATTGTTTTCATTTATTTGTTGATGTTTATAGAAGAAGGCTACTCACGTTAATCGACGATCTTTCTGAAGGTTTGGGACTTTGTTGGTCCCATATGGTCACAAACTAAATTCTTTGAGTCTTCTTCTAATTGTACGCTCACGCTTATTGCGATTCCACGCGCTAATTCCAGCGCAGAAGAAAATTACAAATCCTTTTTTTTGGTTAATCCTCCGTGTAATTTGTTTTATAGTTGTGCCAATGTTATTTTAAAATGAATGCTCTTTTAATACTTGTATTTAAACTAATTTTCAAATATTATTTTCAAAAACTCTTTTACGTGAGAAATAATTTTTGTCATTCTCTGTTATTTGCCGCCACAAAAACGCCAAGCGATATGCGTTAAAAACTCAAGATCCTCCTGATTTTGAGTTTTTAACGACAATTATTACACTTTCTTTTGACTGTGGTGGCGGTCCTATGGGGTTAGTCATTTTTTTTAAGCTTGTCGTAACCTCAGCAGCCTTTCTAATATGTAAACTTTATGCCTAATATGTCCCATTTGATTTTACTAGGACTCGAACACACAGCGCCTAACTCTGCGCAGGCCCTCCTATCACTGGATCACCGAACTGCTCCAAAGAGAAACTCTTGAAAATATGTCGCGACTTTAATTATTTCTTTTGTTGACTTCAGTGTACCTTTCTTTTTAATATGCCACAATGAAAATGACGTGGAAGGCTACTCAAATTCTGTTCATATAATATCGGAATTTAACAGAAATTCAATTTTTAAATTACAATATCAGTTATCAGCGGCAAAGGAGTGAAAATAGTTAAATTTTCTCTCACATCCTACTATGTAACAGTAACATGTCGGAAGCAAGGTGAACGATGTAAGATTTTATAAAATTTTATGCAAACTGAAAGGAGTTATTTTATATTGTTTGCTTTATAACCAATTCTTTAAGATAGGAAATTAGTATCTCACGTATGGAAGAACTTTAGGTGAGTTGATTCTGCCAGTGATAGTAATTACACTTCAATTTTTATTTTCATAGAGATCCACAGTTAATTCATTGTAGAATGTTTCGTATATTTATTATCAATTTTATAATAATAATAATATTAAAAATGAAGCTAAGGCGAAAACCAAACCAACCGAAAACCAATTGGTTTTCGCCTCTGGCATGATTCACATGTTGAGTTACCGTGAACAACTGCTTCCGCTCAATTAGTTTTGCCACTGGCGTGGTTGACACGTTGAGTTACCGTGCTAACTGTTACCTATCACTTTTTTGAAGAAATCCCGTACGATTGTGGATGAAACGTCGAGTTTTTATTTTAACAACGACATGATACGGTGCACACCCAGAATACCTTTAGTTTCAACAGACTTTGGTCCTGGAAGCCTACGTTTTTATAGTAATAACAAGAGTAATAATAAATTGCCTTTATTATAGTAATAGCGAGAGTATAATGAGCTCTGGCGAAGTCTAGCATACTTAACAAGGACTTATCGCAGTAAACAAACAATACTTACCCGCAGCAAAACATGAAAATGACAAAATACATTTGTCCTGCAAATACGGATCATAAATAAAGTAACATCAAACAACATGATAAAACGAGGAAATCACAAAGTCTTTTTTTCCCAACGGGAGCCTTGAGGTATGCTATAAGACTTTCTAAGTAAAGATGAAATGTTCTCTTTAAAGGGATAATTTTAAGTTGCATTGATATATAAGCCAAGATTATTAGTAACATTAACAAAAGGCAAGTAGATACTTGAAACCGATAATTGTAAATTGGCTTTCAAAAATCCGACATGATATCTCGAATGGAATAACTATGTGTCGTCGGTATAGGCCTTGATAAATTTTAAGATGTTAGTAGTATAAGTAATAAAGAGTAACAGTTCAAGTAAGAGACCTTAAGGAACACAAGATAAAATATCATTTGTATTAGAACAATTGTTATTGTATTAAATTGTCAACGTTCCATTAGATAAAAATGATCGCACCAACATAAAATCCAGAATTAAGTCTTGGCAATGAGTAATTTGCGGCACACAGTATCAAATGGATTGGAATAATCGAGTAATAAAATAAGCGCAGTACAAATTTCACCATCGGCAGATGTCGCTATCTGTTTCAGGACATACCCAGTTTAAACCTAACTCAGGTTTAAACTGAGCCTGGCAATCTAAAAGATAATTATTTTTACTCTTTTACCAAAGCTTTAGAAAAAGTCGCCAAAATACTAATTATTCTTAAGTCGGAAAATGTTGAGGGATCGAAAATCTTGAGTAACTTAAAGCAATTAATAATGTGTGCTATCTAAGAATTAATAAATGGACTATAATATTTTAACATAATAGAAGAAATGCTATCGCAACCGTAGGCATGTCCTTTTTCCTTTCAAAATCGCGTGAATTTCCTCAACAGGAGCAAGTTTAACTTAAAAACGAATAAGGTTATACGAAGGTTATAATATTGCTTACATCCAATAATTGAAAAAAAAGTAAATTGGATATAATTAGAAACGTGCACTTATTTAAACGTACAGTTTATGTAAATAGAAAGTCGTTCAAACGAGGTTCAAAATACGATGCTTGTTGATTTATAGCACTGTTAAACGTCAATGATGTATGGATTTTGGAAGAGGTAACGCATAAAATAAAATAGTGTTCCCGTATTTTGCTCGTATCTACATTTTAGAGTTGTATTACACCATGTAAACGTTAATATTTCAAAAAGTAACCTAAAATAAAATAATTTCTGTCAGCCTCAGGCTAGAGTTAATTTCAGCATTGGGGAATACACATTTAAATGTACGAAATTTCCTCTTTTTCCGTAAAAACTTTTACAGCATTTAGATATATAGTACCGATTATATACTACTGACGAAGATTGTCGAAGGATGTTGAAGTAAAGCTATGGTGATGCGGGAATATACAACGACAACTACTTGGTGGTATCAACAATCTCACGAGAGAATAAAACAATCAATCGAAAATAATTATTAATAAATAATTATTAACTTAACACAGTAACGTATGAAATACTTCAATTGTAAACGATTGACCATCAGAAGAAGATAAAAATCGAAACTAATAAGATATTGAATACAACAGGAGGACAGGATATAGATAAAACTTGGCAAACAATCAAAACTGTTATATAGTAGTATATAAGGTAAACGAAGGAACGAAGGAGATGACGATTATATTTGAGTAAGAAGACAAGATTCATATAACGAGTACAAAACGCAGAGATAGAAAGTTAACATATAAAATGTCGAATGGTTTTTGGAACTAGAGGAGAGAAGAATAGCAAGGGAAACTAAGAGTTATTCTACAGAAAGATTGAGAAAACTACAACAGAAATAAAGAATAACAACGGTGTAGTCATAACAGATAAGGAGGAAATTGGTAAAAGGTGAGTCCCCTTAAAAGACGATTAGTGAACTTTACTGAGAAAAATTGATATTACCAGGTATTACAATTCAATACATTACACTGGCCAATAAATTTCAACTTTTGATTTTGCCATATCATAATTTATACTAATTTCAATAGAAAACATATAAACATTTATTTTAATAAAAGGTAGAAGGTCAAGTTAGCTCGATTTTTTTTATACTTCAACGAACAAGTTTTTTTAGATTAGATCATAATTTAATGTATGTTTCAAACTATTATAATTAGCAATGTGAAGTAATACTGCTCCAACTCTTATAAACAATATCTACAGCATCTCTTCTTAACATCCAACAATAATCTGCTAACATAACAGGATTCCATTTCCCCTGATACCGTTTTTCCATTCTCATGATGTCTTGGTGGAAGCGCTCACCGTGTTCATCGCTAACGTCGCCCATATCTTCCGGACAAAAATCCAAGTAAAAATGTGGAATGTGCACTTTAAGGAACATATTACAGCCAACAGCGTGAAATGCTTGTAACATATCCATTACTAAAGTTTTATAATTGTCAGCTTTTTTGTTTCCCAAGAAATTCGTGAAAACTTGTACCATGGAGAGCCAAGCTGCTTTTTCCTTCGCTGTTAATTTGGTTTCAAAGATTTCATCATTTACTATTTCTCGTATCTGAGGTCCAACAAAAACACCTTATTTCAGTTTCCCTTGTGTTAATTTTGGAAACTTTTCACGAAGGTATTTAAAACCTTCACCTTCGATATCCAGTGCCTTTACAAAGTTTTTCATGTGCCCAAGTTTCACGTGGAGGTTCTTTCGATATTTCTTACTTACTGATTTAAATTGCAATAATTTGGAAACTTAAACTGCTTGTTTAGGTTTCCAAATGATGTTAACCATTTAAATTGCAATACCGATCGTTTCTTAGTCTGCTTTTAATCCGCCCAAGACGTTTCTGATGGACTGATCATCCATTTAAAAACGTAATACGTATAACATAACAAGATTTTCGAATAAAAGTTATTTAAAGGGTACAAAATATAAATTGTTGTTAATAACATTCAAGAAATGAAATGATTGTTTCCCTTAAACCAAAAATCATCGAAATTTTAATTCTTCTTGAATGCTGTGATAAAGGCGGAACTCAACAGTGCGTAGATTGATTCTATGCGGAATCTATTCATATAAAATCAATCTACGGTGAATAAAATCTAGAGAAAGTTTATATATCAAATATAAAATATTGCAGGTGTAAGACGTCTTAAGACCACGAAAATCCTTCTGGCGTGTCTCGATCGATTGCAGCAGACGAAGTTTCAGTGCAGCTCAAGGAAGACGGCGTTGATCGCTACATACAGTTTTGTGACATAATGCAAAATTCATGCAACTGTGATCCACCCTTCACTCGCCGAATTTTCTTTTCGAATGAAGCCTCATTTTGACTAAATGGAATAATAAATTGACAAAGTTTCAGGTACTGGAGTAGAGGGAATCCCTATTGGATTACCGAAGCACGTACATAACGCACTCGTGAAGCTAATGTATGGACAGGGAGTATTGATAATAGAAACATTGGCCTTTTGTTCTTTGAAGAAATTCTAACGGGACAACGATATGCGGATTTTTTTTTTGAGAAATGCAGTTGTACTCGTTCTTGAAGGAATCTTTTCAAATGAAAATTATTCCGATTTACCAAATAGTGGTATTGGTTTCAGCAAGATGTTCGCCAGCTTTTATACAATTGCTTTCGTAGGAGGTGGATCGATATAGGAGGACCAATAGAGTGACCCTACAGATGTCCAGATTTTAGGCCCCTTGATTTTCTTCTTAGGGGCACATTTAATGTTAAAAGTCTACGATGATACCCCACAAAATTTATATTTAATTAATTTAATTTGAAAAGTACAATTAGCTGTGAAATAGGTCGAATTAATCCTGATATCATTCCCAATGTTATGCCCATGCACTTACTTATTATCAAGAAGCCTTTAGATGGCATTTCGGACATTTGATTTAGTGGAAACAATGATTTTATGAATAGCAGCAGTTATCTTTGGTTATTACTTCGATCACATTTCATCCACCTTACATTCCTGTAACAAACGGTAATTCGATAATCCGAATATTTGTGGCCAAAAGATGGTGCGTTGTCGGTGATCGGATGTTACATGATTAATATTCGAGCCCTTCTTTCTTTAAAATGGCGAAATTTGAATAGACGCTCCTAGAAAACCACCAATATTTATTCCAGCCTTTACATACAATTTCTACAGTAAGTACAATCCTATGCAACCTCACAACTTTCTGACCTTTTCTTGGGAATCCAAAATATTTTTAACACTCTATCTTCTGATATTCCATCGTTTAATTGAAGGAATATCACCAAGTGTTACGTATGCTAAATCCGTTTTAAATGTCAGAAATAGCAAACATACTATCCCTGATGTTAAATGAAATTGATGAATGAAATAATCGGTTTGTTTCCAAATTTTCTGATGGAGATAGAAAGTTAACACAGCGTATTTAGTTAGAAAAAAGTATATTTAAGCCATATGCGGCGGGCAGAAATCTCTCTTTCGGAGTTTCTGTGGCTAACTAACAGATACGCTAACACTATGGTGGCTTATGAGCCACCGTGTTGCTTCGTCATGTGGAGAGTTGAAATTAGTACTTGCATTTGTTGATTTAATTCAAACGTGGTAAACAATACAAAAGTATCGGCACACTGCGCACTACATAAGTTTAGTAAATTAATTTATCCGGAACAGATAAATTAATTTACTAAACGGAAAAGGCCTAAAAGGACTAACGGAAAAGGCCATCCCGGTTTAAGTAATTTACTAAACTTGTGTGGTGTGGAGTGTGCCGATGCTTTTGTATTGTTCGCCATGGGTTTAGTGGCGGCATTATGTAGCCACCATTTGCAGCTGGACTAAATAATTTTTTCCGGAAACTTACAGACTTAAAACACTAATGTGCTGTTTGTGATGGTGCGTATAAAAGTTCGTTATATGATTTCAGAAATTATATCAATTATACTAACAATACATCATTAGTGGAACGGTTCTTTTCTGCATGTAACATTCTTTCAAGTCTGTTTACGTGACTTTTCTTCTTCTGATATCATTTGGTCATCATAAGTACTATTTGAATACCTAGCTTAATCGGATATAATTGGAGCAAAAGAGGATATATTTGTTTATTACTTAAATACGTATTATAACTCTTGACTGTGTAGTTGGTTACAGTTGACGTTTCAGTTAATATGTTACCTACTGAAAAGATAACAGGTCAGAACTAAAACGTCTACTGTAACTAATCAGCTGACAGTTGAGCCATTGACCAACACATATTTGAGTAAAGAATGAATATCGCCTCTATCGTTCCAAATATACCCGATCAAGGCAGGTGCGACCATTGAATCTGCTCATACTCGCGTATGTGTATCGCTTGTTTACTGCCTAGCTTCATGGTATCATAGTAAAGGTGTTTAAAAGGTTTGTTTAGGTAGCAATGCGCCAGGGTATTTATAAATTATACTTTTAAGCTGATGCTTATCATTACTTTCTTACTTAACTTTATTTATATTATTTTATTAGAATTACTACGAAACAGCGATGGTGGCGGCTCTGTGGCGAAAAAGAAACTGGTACGACGTCTCTAAATTGATAAGGATGACATTAAAGAACGTCCTCTATTCGTGTCACGAAAAACATGTAAACGTCAAGTTTTTACATTATCACTGACGCAACGTAATGCGTTATAAATTATGCAATTATGACTTTTTATACTCTTCAAATGAAGTGGCGACAACTTTTATTTTTTTAATGTATTATCTTTGCCAATGGTACATGAACATGATCATAAAATTGTTACTAATCGTTTGTATCTATATTATACAAAGATGTCTAGGAGTTGACGTTGACTTCTGCAAGTTACCGTGTAAGAATCCTTTTACAGCAGCCGTGACACGAAATTCAGCTTGCATGTGCAATTTTGGAACCAATTGCGGTGGAAACGTCAAAATACTTCCACCAACAATGGAAGAGAAATGGTATATTGTGGATACTCACAACTTATTTAGAGAAAGAGTAGCATCAGGGAATGAGACACGGGGGCGAAATACCGCAGCTTCGAATATGGCGGCGTTAGTGTACGATGATTTTATACAATTTGTCGCACAATGCCATGCTAATAAATGTATAGCTAGTAGCGATGAATGCAGGAGAACAGAGGCCTTCCATACGGTGGGACAAAATTTTTACTTAGCCTACGGGGATGAATTATGCGAGTCTAAGAAGATATTCTTAGAGGCTATTGAAGCATGGTACGAAGAAGTATTCAAGACGTATAGGATCTGCTTACAACATTATATGGGTTGCGCCAGTCAGTATACCCAAGTAGTGTGGGCTGAAACAACTAATGTCGGCTGTGGAAGAGTATTATTCGATAAAACTTGCCATGTTTTCTGTAATTACGGTCCCGCAGGGAATATTGAAGGCCATCCCGTATATTTAACTGGAAAAGCAAATTGTACTATTTTCGATCGCAAGTTTAAGCACCTCTGTCAAGTTAGTCATCCAGTAGTTCTAACGAGTATTTCTTTCAGCAGTTTCTCCAGTAATATTTGTATATGGACGCTAGTTGTTTATAAAATTTATACATCTGATATTACAAAGTATCTTTTATCGGAAGTATAACTTATTTCGTGTTAAATTTTTAAATCTAGAATTTCGAATAAGGGAATAATAAATTATTTCTATAAAATACTAATTGAAGGTGGTGTATGTTTGTGAGTGTTATTGCCCTAATATTACATTTACAATGTTCCTAAAAACATTTTATGTATTATCCAAACGACTCTTTCCTGAAATGTAAAATAAATAAATTGAATAAAAATCCGTTATGACGCCCAAAAACGAAAAATTTTTTATAGAATCAAGTATTTGCTTCAGATTTAAGCATTTCGAACATTCATAATGACTTTCTGCAAAAGAAAAAACTTAGATTTAATGAACTGCTTATCCAGACATCTTCAAATAAATCAAAATCTGTGTGGTCTGTAATTAAAAAGAATATTAATATCATTAAGCGTGGAAGCACAAACACATATGTAACGAATTCAAATCTTGTCGTATAATATGATTGACATATCCTTAGGAAGCAATAGGTTCTTTCGTGATGAATCTCTGTATTTCTAACTCACAATTTGTCTATACGTTAATGCTGGGCTACCTGAAGATTCTGTACTAGGCCCTGCATTATCTTAGTGGTATGTTAGTAAAACTAATACAAGCTTTGATATGAGCCTAACTATGAACTTGTAACAATGTTATTGTCACGCGACCTTTTTATTTTGAACAGCAGTGTATATCCACCAATATTATTATTATCCAACTTTTTCTAAAATTTGTCTTTTGCCTATTTCTATGCTATTGCTTGATCATATAATTTTCTATCTAGTCTCATGTACGTATTACAATGATTTATATATCTTAAAATTTGTCTTAAGCTTATCTTCCAACCTCACTAACTATTCTACCTTCAAAATCAGGTAGTTTATTTAATTTTCTTTCCCGATTACTTAATTCTATCCAACTTTAACTGCTATTTTCCTTTTTTGCTTTTTCTTTTTTTTTATTTCTTTTAAGTATCAGTCGTAAGGATTGACGGCACAACATAAGTGGAGTTTAGAGTGCCTCGTATCGTTCCAGCAAGGGGTCGGACGTGTGACAAACCTGGAGTGCCCGGTTCAATTTTTTTTTTATTTCTTTTTTTAATATTAGCGAATAAATAAAATTTTCTCTAATTACTTTAAGTCTGTGTTATATCTTACCGCAACTCAAGAGGAGGTCCAACAAAGTAACTTTTCATTGGTAGCTTTTAAAAAAAAAACTTCTGGCGCCCTTTGATTTTTTTTAATCCAACTTTCATGTTGCTTTGTTGAACCTCGGGATAGCCCCACCCTGAGTGCTGTGCTGGTCGGAGGCACAAGGCTTAAATCATTTGGTTAGATACTTACTATTCAAAGCTATGGTATTACACGTTGGATGTTGGTTCAAATAAAATTTCATCAATTTATTGTTATTATTTAACAAGAACGAGCAACTAAAAGTATCTTTAATTTTTAATCGAAGTAATTAAAATTAAGAAAAAGAAGTATTTTTAATTTGAATTATTTGGATTGTTTTTGAATAAATTTAAGAAGAATTTGTTGCTTACTTTTTATCAATCGTTATGTTTTTGAGCCGCAAAAGGATATTTTTGTTTTATAATTATCCTCAAGACTATATTACACCCATTAATCTAATAACTACCTTATAGAAAAGCGATTATCCAAAAGTGTCCCTACTATATAAGGTAGAAATTCTATGGCAATTTTCCTGGTCACGTAGTGCTTAAAACATTGTTCAAGCAATTAAGTATACTTTGTTATAGCGTAAATGTCTTTCGTTGTATATAATGTTGTACAGAATACAATAACAGGTAAGTTGCATATATTGTTCCTTTGTTCCTTTAGAAGCAGTTGATTTTGCTACATTATTTCGTTGAATTTAGTGTTCGTGGGAATCGGGAGTGCTTCTAAAATACTTTTTCAGCTACTTAAGTTGAAATGAAAAATAATAAATGAATATTAAAACGACGATCAGAAATAAGAAGAAAAAGAAGCTCACAATCACTAGAGCGGATGGACATACATACTGGAGTGCGTGATGTATGGTGATACCGGCAGTTAATGTTGATCTTGTAAATTATATCACAATAGTGTGCCATGGAAAGAAGTGATGTATGTATGTATGTTAGTATGTAAGTATGTAAGTGAAGTATACTTCTTGATTGTGAGAAAAAGAAGATATTTTTATCTAAAATTTTTCAAAAATTATCCATATGTCGCAAAAAAGGTATGTTTGGATATTACATTGTTACATAGTTCTTCGTTTCCATTTTGTTATTTTATTCAGTGTCAATTTCGAACAATAAGTTTCCTAAAACTTAAACATATTTCTGACTATTGGGAGCTTAATTTGTTTAAAGGTATTACTTAGAACTGTATGAGCATAGCTAATAACTAAACAGAACACATATGTGCATTTTTGTCGAACTGGGAAAGCTCTTTCTTGTGATCGAAAGAATGATGAGGTCTGCAGATATCTACAAATTAAACAAAGTACAAAGTTTCTGTGGTACACCGTACAACTTATCAATAGTTGTATAGCTTATATTGAGAGTAACGACATCTAAAACTACTTCAGGTGATAATATTGAATTTGCTCCAACACATTCATTTATTATACTCTGAGAGCAAATAAAATTGATGAGTTTATTACAAGGTAAATGCAAGGCGAAAGCAATATAAAATTTTAATTGATGTTTACTTCATGGAATTCTTACTACTTGCATATGTTTACTTACTTGCATCCGGGTAGCACCCGCCCGAGAATACTCATAGTACAGGGTCTACTATATAGAAGCCCATATTAATATTTTTGCCTGTTCAAAGAGCGGAAACATGATAATTTGCTAACAATTGTATTCCTATTTAATACGATCCTGGCACGCCGTCCGAAAGTTACAACGCTGTAGATAAGATATCATTAAACAGCTGTTTGTCCCTTTTAACGGGTGAACGAGTACATCCCAATAAAGGTAGTCAGTATAATTATTACATACGAGCATTGCTCACACTTTGAACAATACATAGTAGCATCTTTTACAAAGATGTAGACTCTGTATTCTTAGCAAAACAAAACTGTACAGAATTCTTAAGAATCTCAGTGTTTGATACGCGCATCCATGTTTATTTATGTCAAGAGTATCTGAAGATGTTGAGAAACCTTGGTGCAGAAAAACTGATTGTGAAGCCCAGAAACATCACTTTAGAAGTATGCTCTTCGTTGTAAGTACTGGGTCCAATAAAGACAAGACCCAAAAGTAAAATGAAGGTTACAAAAGCATTCAGCTTACTTCTGACAAACAACTTACAGCCGCCTTCCAAAACATCCCTGGATTACTGCACAAGTTTGTAAGGATCGGTTGCATAAACTATTAGAGATGTGCCATCCGCATACAGACATACTTCGGTTCCAGGAATCTTAACAGGTACATATAAAGATTGAAAATTAAAGAAAGGACACACATTTTGTACCTAATAAATTAGGCGACAAGTTTAATGCTCAAAAACAACACATACTTGGTCAGCTAGACGACATATAAATTACAGTGATTATAAAGTCGTGGTTTCTTAATTGTAAAGCAATACTTCATGAGCTCAATCCGTTATCATTCCCATGCAACAGAATCTATAAGAAAAGGCCGTCACAAAAATCTGAGTATTAACAGATTCTCCATATAAAATGGAATTCGAAAAAGAAATCAAAAATAAAGGAACTAAATAATCACATACACAAATGCGAACTCTGTAAAGAAAGTGAAGAATACAGGATGGACAGAAGGAGAAGGGAATAAAAAGGTGAAGAAGATCCAGGCTGAAAGGTCGAATTGTATGCTTAAAATGGTGGCATGAGCCTTGTTCTAATTGTATCGGTGGACCATCAATGCGAACTTAAGGGTTTTCAGTTACGTTTGTTACATATTGTTTTTGTTAATACTCGATTTCAAATTAAGTATATCTAATAAATTCTTTTTGCAACATCTAATTGCAGTAACGTAATATGTTCGCTAAACTGTACGTGCGTCCTTTTATACGGTCCTATTTTATATGTATGTTCAAGGGTAAAAAAATGCACGCTACATTTAATTGGTTCTCGTCTTTGAAATATGAAAATTCGTTGTTTACTTGGTGGTGGCTCCCATTTGCTAAGCCAGTAAGCCCAGTACACTACGAGACCTTTATGAAATTCGAAAACTAGGCATAAATAAGGAGGGATAATTTTTCAGATAACTAATTAGGTCCGAAATATCAAGGAAATTACGAATTTTCAGTTCACCGAAGAAAGTCAAAATATATCATTGTTCAATAAACGAATGCACGAAATGTGAAGTTTCTTTATAGTTAAATTCAAAACAGTGACCGCGTAGTTTAAATACACGGTCGAATCGATAAGAAGAGTTTATCTTATTTGTTCGTATTTCGCAATCAAGGTGGAAATGTATAGGTTAACTAATCGCAATGTTGAGTACAATCTCGAATATTATCAGAAAGTAACAGTAAGCATTTTATTTACATGTATACAATGACATCCGCTTTGCAAATATTGGCGTAGATTCGTGCGATCATACTTGCCTTGTATTTTTGCAAAAAAGAAACTCGCTTGATCCTTATACAATACAGTAACATTTAGTGACAAATTTCATAGACGAAGTAAATAAAAATCAACGAATGTAGTTATAAATACATGTTAACAGTGCTCACCGTTATGCAACCTCATACAATTGGATAAATAGCCATAGTAGATAATAACATCAAGTTGTTAGATTAAGGATGAAATGGTATTCGGTCACCGCTTAATGATGAGGACCATTCGTGTCCTCGAAACGGCCGTCCCGGACTAATTATTATATATTACTATATAATAAATAAACTTATGTGGTACGGAGGATGCCGATACTTATGTGTTGTTTATAAGAAATAATTCAAAACAGAAAACGTAATTGCGAGTCCTATAACTTAGCTTAATATTAAGCAAATTGTTGAATATCCCTAAAGTATACAGATTATGAACTGTATATGAAATGTTGCAGTATGCAATAATGTGCGTTACAACATAATTAAGATGTGTAAAAAGGATCCTGAGGTTATGACAAGCTTGAGAAAAGAAGCTTATACACCCCGTTGGGCCGTCACCACACTTAAAAAAATGTCATAAACTAAAGTAGCGTTCACAAAGTGTAATGCTAAATTTGCAATAAACTAACATTAATTAAGATCTGTCTCATATTCAATTGTCTTATTATAAATTAAATATTTATCACAACCTCAAATTGACAAATAGTTGATAAACTAACGTGAATTTAGCTATTTTTTAGCTTCCGCGTATATATACGCGTGATAATGCCAACGTTTGACGTTTGCATAGTTTTGCACTACATTACACCCCATCACAACAGCCGTAGATATTCGAAAACCTAAGACACAGTACAACAAAGGTGATGCAGCAACAGCTTTGGCAATTGATTCAATAACAGATACTCAGATCAACAAATACTAAAAGTAATTTTCAAAGAAGTTATAAAGAAAATGAAGTTCTGCATTTTAAACAGTTAATCATACCATTGTGATGAAAATAGTGATGAAGTGATTGGATTTTTTGAAATTACCTCGTAGATAGAAGCTTTGAACAGTTTTAAAGTTCTTTCTTGTAGCAAACGGACACATTTCTTTATAAACTGATCGTTTTTGGGGTTTTGAAAATCTAAGCCGTCATTCACAAGTGAAGTCGATGCTTTCAAAAAGCAGATGTTTGCTGTAGTCGTTGACTTACATTTTATTGATGCAAATTTACATCAACATGTTTGCACCTTTCGAAGGACTTTCGATAACCATTTCTTAACACTTTGGAACCAAAAATACAAACCTACATTTTTTGACAGCAAGATGGGTTACTTTGCTCATTCCACACTTTTGGTACGGCAGTGTTTGATAAATCGCTTTGGAGAAAGGTGAATAACAAATTTTGGTTCAATTAATTTTTCCGATTTTGAACTTGAAAAACATAAAGTTAAAAATTCCGATTTAAACTTTTTATATTTCAATTTATAAAATTTATTTATAAATGGAAATATAAAAATATATTTCAATAAATAACAACATTTATTTCAGGAGATATTTTTTCGTTTTCTTAAATTACTAACATTAAGCTAATTTCTTTATGAAAACAAGAATTTTTCATAAAAGATAACTTTTCATTGTAGAATTAAAAATAAAGACATTTTTCCCTCGAGAAGATTCTATCCGGGGGCATACTGTACAATACACTGTACTGTACTAAATATTAAAATATACATGAAAAAACCTGTTTGTGGCAATAATTGTACGGCGAGGTTCGCCTATTTATATCTTTTAAATAATAAAAATTAAAATGCACCTGGATAGGATTGATTATCCACCAACAGAATGTCACTGTGAGAACATTAATTTCTTAGGAATGGTCTATTTAAATAGTCGAATCAATTCTATTATTAGTCTTTTCCTTACTTCTTTAAATTTTGGTGCAAATGCTTATGAGGTGAACACCTTGAAATGCGCTCTACGCACGTAAGATATAATATCCTACAGTCGATCCTGCGGGAGCAGCTTTTAGGATCACGATTCCATTTAAGTAGATGTCAAATTATCGTTATGTCAAGGACGTGAAACGTCCGCATATTTCAAGATAAATGTTTTTAATCTGAAGGGCAAAAGTTCAATTGAACCGAACGCTTGCTGTACAATCGCTCCGAGAGTACACCGAGTCGATTTGACTCGTGAGATCAATTCCAAACAAAGCAAGGAACCTAACCTATAATCTTTATTTCTAATTTCCTTTTGTTTCCAAATATACAAAAAATTACCGCCGGAAAATTGTAAATTGGAAAAGAGGTGCAGTTTGGCAATATGAATGGCAGTTTCCTCTGATGAAGAAATTGAAATTATTGTAAAATATTTAAAACTCGCAACAATCATTATACCCCAAACCTAGTGATTTTGTGGAAATAATAAATTAATTCACAGAAGAGCAGATAAGCTCGTAATCTTACAACTACTTCTCTGTTACTCATTTTATCAACATAGTAGAACTTGGTTATAATTTGGTATATAACATGTATGTACATAACGTTACTAATGTTTGAAGTGAAACACGGGAATCATCGATTGTCCATTAATTTGTGGAAGATCACACTGAGAATTATGACGTCAATAATCATTGTACGAGCAATCGCTGGATAGTCTACGATGGAGCATTTTGATTTCTAACCGAAACCGCTAATAGTAATAAATATTTTTTTCTGATGGATGGTCTAGGAAGAATTTGCGCATTTACATACTATGCATTAGTTTAGTTGTCACTATCAGACCTTTCACCGACATTTATTCATCCTGTTTATATTCCTACGTCACCGCACAAATGACGCCAAAACGCTGATAATCAGGGAATAAATTATTTCGCGCCAGATATGAGTGTACTTTAAAACACATATGAACGCTGTTTTCAAATATAACAGCTTCTAGAACACGAAACGTCGCTATAACAATAAACAAATGATTCTTTGTGTTGTGTCAAAATGATAGTGAAAGTGCTTGTCGCATACCTGACCACCAATATTGTGCATGTTAACGGAGTTGATTACTGTGCTTTAAAATGTGACATTGAAGGTACTAAATTTGAGAATTCCGCTTGCAAATGTTATGTACACAAGAGCAGTTGCGGAGGAGAACCCACATTTTTCCCGCCAGACGAGGACACCAAAAACTTCATCATTCAAAAACATAATGAATTCAGGGAACAAATTGCGTCGGGAAAGACAAAATTTCCAGGCGCTTCTAACATGAAAGCTTTGGCTTATTCTGATGCTTTGGAACATACAGCAACTTGCTGGAATAAAAGGTGTAAATTCGCTCACGATGATTGTAGATCAACGGAAATGTTTGAGATAACCGGACAGAATTTGTTTAAGTCTACTGCTCCAAACTGCGATGATAACGACATGTACGCGCAGGCCTCAAAAGTTTGGTTCGATGAAATAAAGGAAGCTGCTCTAGAGTGTATTCATTCTTATAACGGATGTTCCGGTCACTTTACCCAAATGATTTGGGCGGAAACGACTCACGTTGGGTGTTCTAAGCTACAATACAAGGGAATTTGTCAAATCGCTTGTAACTATGGACCGGGTGGCAACATAATAACGGCGCCGGTTTATAAGGAAGGATCACCGACTTGTGAGAAAGAACCGAAGTTTTCTAGTTTGTGCAAGAGTAAAGAACGTCAAGTTGGCGGCAGAGGTAATTTAGAGTCGGTTCCAACGAAGTCGTTAATCTATGTTCTCATTTTATTGATATTTTTGGATATGTGAGAAACAGAAGTGTTTATTTATACAGATTTGTCATTAAAGATGGATATATATTTTATGGTTAATTAAAATTGTTTGTGCTATTACTAGGCTTATACGCTTGCATACGCTTTGAAAATAAAAGATAAGAGATATCATGTATCATCTCGCTGATAGGAGTATGACTCATGTTTACAAACAAATAGCGCCTCGTGTCAAAATCTACATTACCGACTGTGACTACCATCTCTCAAAGTGTTAATATTTCGAAATAATTCTTAGAGTAGTGCTCTTTCGAGGGCTGTTGAAAGTAAGCAAGTTTTGGTAAGAAGGGGCGGCAAGATGTCAAGAAGAAGAAGGCCCCTTTTAACATAGTTGGAACATAGCTAGTTACAAGAAGATTATGATGACGATAAATAAATTTAAGACAAAACAATTGGGCTTTCTTTCTTAACACAGATCATCCACATTGCTTTAACACAGAGTTCTTCTGCAGAAATTGGCTCGTAAATTGCATAACATGTTTTACATAACAGCAATCATAATGTAGAAATGGTAAAATAAAAAGGATTTTTGAAAAATATCTTAGTTACATCATATTATAGGTAAAGATCGTATAAAATTATAAATTGGGACTGTTATCGAATTCTTGACGATAAGCAAATATTCAAAAATAAAAAAGAAATGAAAATTATGATAAACTGACGCTAATACTTTATTTCCGCCACAGAGCTTCAAAAATAGATCTTTATCTATTTTGAACGTAAGTAAAACGTAGGCTCTTTCGGTTAACAATTTTGAGACGCCACTGGAACATGATAATCAATCAATTCATTATTTTACGTTGGATGATGAAAAATCGATAATTCAACGCAGAATGTATGCCTATTTTACAAATGTCACTCAATAAAATATGATGGTGTATCATTATACAGGTTTGATAAATCAAATGGAATCGTAATGGTGAAATATTTAGTGGGCAGGAGGTGCTTGAAAGGAAAGGAACGGCTAGATCTAATTTAATTTTATATTTATATTTATATTTATAAAGGAAACAATTCGCTTTGATTAAAGTTTGCATTATAAGGATTTTCAGAACCTTTTTTATTATTATGAAAGTAAATATTAATTTAATAAATATATTATTTATTAAATTTGAGTGAACACTTCTTGAAAATCATCTATTTTTATTCCTTAATATTAATCGCGTGCAACTTCTAAAGCAAGTAAAATTTTATGCAACTTCCCTATTACAGCCATATACGCAAAATGTTAATTTAATCTTTGTAGAGGATTCAACCCCCAACTCATGCTGTATAATTGTACTAAACTTTGCCTTCGTTCGATCGATAACCAGTTAATAACATTTGTAAATAATCAGTTAGAAATAATTTTATGCAGTAGTTCGGAAATGATAAGAAACTTCCTGCATTTTACTGATATGTTTTGTCATATCCGACCGTATGACTGCACATACTAGCGAAATCTCTTATAGATTTTGAACAACCGAGCGCTAGATAGAGTTCGTACAGCTTTCATATTGATTTTGGGTATCGTTGTGATATCTTATTTGTATTAGAAATAAGTACATTTAAAATGGCCTTTTACCACAGCTATTGAGTGTATTTACTAAGTCGCGACAACCCTTAAAATCTCACAACAGCAATGCCGAGAATACAGTAACCTTTTAATTCTAATATTTACAAAAATTTAACCCCATTAGAAACAATTCTAACTGATTCATATTCACATCGCAAGAACTATCTCAATCTAACAATCACCAGATGGCGTAGAATCGATTACTATCCACGAATTAATTATTTTACTTTGTTACACTGAATGAAACCGTTACGTAAATTCAAGAGAAAAAATAGGAAGAATAAATTTATTAATGTCTAATGAAAAAGCCCCGCTTCTAACAAAGTTAACGAACAAATATTCGTTGTATTGATAAACACGTTTTAATTCGATAAACGTTGTCCACTGTCGTAGTAAATTTATTGGTTAATATTTTTTTCGTTGTTTTAACAAAACGAAGTCAACGAACACGATTTATTCAATTGAATTTTCTGTGCACCCTTACAGGATGTCTTGTTATTTGTTTTTTGTTCCACAACGACATGCTTAAATGGCTGGAGCCGGTGCTGGCACATGTACATTGAAATCAACACGTAAGAGCGGTATTAGTTTCCATTAGGACGTGCATGTGGACTGTCTATATGCGCTGCTCATCTGGCTTGCCATGCAAATACATCAAGACGACTTGTTACGAAATTCTCTCTTCGCCAGTTCTAGCGTTTGCATCAATAATAATTTACAAATCCATAAAAAGAAAGACGCTCCAGAAGTCCATTTTCTATGGAATGCTATGGTTTCATTCAACGCTATGGAATCATAGCGTCGTAATGGAGCTCTGGAGTCACAGTCACAATATAAAAAATAATTAAAGAAAAACATGGATCTCTAGGTTACGCTTCTTTTCGATACTTGAAAACATTCATTGTAATTCGTGGTGTAATAACAAGAAAAATAAATCCAGTTCTTGTAATTCTAAATAGCTTATTTATACCAGTTTCAAATACTTGGAAGATATCTTTTGTTTCTATTTAACAATAAAATATCTCTCTCATATGATACGTACCTTCTTATCCAAGGATTTCTTGCACGTTTTAATAATTCACTAATAGATATTTGAATTTAAAGCTAAAATTTAAGCGTGCTTTCAAATCTTCTGTCAGCATTCATCTGAAGCAAATATTTTAATTGTGCCGTTTTTAGCAATACTACCGAAGAGTAAAAAAAGCAAATTAGAGAATTATTTAACGTTTTTATCAAACACAGTAAAAGGATATCCTCAACACTAGTATTATCCCATAAAACTTTTCTAAACTTACTTCTATTTATATTCCTGACAATTTATTCTTGACTACGAAGATCTATTGATAGTATTATATGTATTAAGAAATGTGAACAGACAAAAGTGCACCTGTATATTCATTCGTATTTGGCAAAATTCTTACCTTCCCGTGAAATCCAATTAAAAAAAAATATGGGTAATAGTCGTTTGTTTCATGAATGAAGTCGCCACTTTCCGTGCGCTTCGCGAAATTAGCAGAGACAAGACAAAGTCGTGTTGTGACGACTGTCGGGGAAAACAGTGGGGAATATAAACTCATTCTCCCGAGAAAAATATACACGAGTTTGTCTAGTCTGTGCTAATATCATGAAACATACGGAAAGTGGCGAACTTTACTCATGATTCATTTTAGGGAACTGTATCATACATCTCATCTAAATCCCTAAACGCCAGGCATTTGTCGAAGAAAAATCTTGCGTTTAAAATGACTTGATTAGGAGAACAAAAATACTACGAAAATATGTGACTTTCAAACGGTAAGTAGTAAAAGACGTTATTGTAAATAATTTTCAGGATGTACAAAAATCCTTTATCTTTCGATATATTTGCCTTTTGCACTAGAAAATAGTTTCTATGTCGAACCATTGGGATCGTCGTGCTTTGTTTTCTATTTGAAAAATAAGTTAAACCAAGCCAAGGAAAACAATAGATGAGTATCGGTAACCTCCATATCACACAAGGTTAATTTATTATATAGTAATAAAATAAATTAAACTTGCAATTGATAACGAGGACCATTCATGTCCTCGGAACGGCCGTTTCGGACTAATTACATTGACCATGAAGGTTTTTACCCTAAGTTAGTAACTGATGATGAAATTTAACAGCATATATAAAGTAAAAATGATTCGAAAAACGGCAACATTGGCTTAGCTCTGGTTACAGAGAAAATGAAGATCGAGACTTTTTCGCAGCAGACATGACCATTTTGTTTATTTTTATAGTATGGCCGGTAATCTGGTCTACTGCAGTAATGTTTGTAAACTTTCTGAAGGTTTTGGAATACATCATGATCCCAGTTCTTTGGAAATTATGCATAGACTCATCAAAGACCAGCCAAAAAGTAGTTTAGTTGCATAATGGAAACCATTATCCTTTTATTCCCATAGGTCATGCTGTTTCTATGAAAGAAACTTACCAAAATCTGAAAATTTTATTAGAAAAGATAAAGTACACAGACTATTCCTGGAATATTTGTGAAGATTTTAAAGTAATTCCGATTATTTTTTGTATTCAATCTGGTTACACCAAATACTGTTGCTTTTGACGTCTTTGGGACAGTCGTGACAGGGAAAAACATTACCATAAGCAAGAGTGGCCACTACGACAACAGCTTATACCAGGAAAAGACAATGTACAACATCAGCCTCTAGTAAAAAAAGAAAAGATCAAAATACCACCTCTCCACGAACCTCCTGTCCGGAAACTTGGGCTCATGAAAAACTTTGTAAAAGCACTGGATCTCGAAGGTGAAGGTTTTAAATACCTTCGTGAAAAGTTTCCAAAATTAATACAAGGGAAACTGAAAGAAGGTATTTTTGTTGGACCTCAGATACGAGAAATAGTAAATTATGAAACAAAAAAACTGACAACTATAAAACTTTAATAATGGATATGTTACAAGCGTTTCGCGCTGCTGTCGGTAATATGTTCCTTAAAGTGCACATTCTACATCCTTACTTGGATTTTTGTCAGGAAAATGCGGGCGACGTTAGCGATGAACACGGTGAGCGCTTCTACCAAGACATCATGGGAATGGAAACGGTATCAGGGGCAATGGAATCCTGTTATGTTAGCAGATTACTGTTGGATGTTAATAAGAGATGCTGTAAATATTGTTTATATGAGACGGAGAAGTATTACTTCACATTTCTAATTATAATAATTTGAAATATACATTAAATTATGATCTAATCTAAAAAACGTTTTCATTGAAATACAAAACAAAATCGAGCTAACTTGACCTTCTACCTTTTATTAAAATAAATGTTTATATGTTTTCTATTGAAATTAGTGTAAATTATTTTATGGCAAAATCAAAAGTTGAAATTTGTTGGCCAGTGTTATTATATTGCTGTATTATAAATTAAACTTGTGTGGTGCGAAGGTTGCCGATACTTATGTGTTGTTTACCATACTACGTCACAGTCTTGCTATCATTATTCATAATTCAAGCCAAGGAAATACGTTAAATTAAGAAATTGGAGAGAACCGTATTAGTAACTTTATTTGGTCATAAACTATGCTGATTAGGGCATAGTTAATTACGGGGCATTGAATATTTATATTTAGTATAGTTTAATAGTTTTGCACTTTAATAATTTGATTAATTTAATACATTAATCAAGTGGGCCCTCACACTTTGGCAAGAACAATTTTCGTTTCGGGTAGAGTATTTCTTCTGTTCACAGTATACCAAAGTTTTAAGAAAAGAATTTAATTAATTAAGAATTCTTTAATTAAGAAAAGTTGTTCAATAGTGATAACGCGAATTGTAGCGTAGTATGATAAACAACACCTAAATATCGGCAACCTCCGCACCACACAAGCTTAATTTATTATATAGTAATATAATAATTAGTCCGGGACGACCGTTTAGAAGACACGAATAGGTCACCGGTTGATGAATGAGGACCATTCGTGTTCTCGAAACGGCCGTCCCGGACTAATTATTATATATTACTATGTAAATTAAACTTGGGTGGTGTGGAGGTGCCGATGCTTATGTGTTGTTTACCAAATATTGTTCAGAATAAAAAGCTATAGCGTTATATAATTATATATCTTATGGGTACATATGTACCCAAAATAATCGTTACCGGGTGTGGGTTTATCCGAAATGCGTAACTTGCAAAATTACTATTCGATGCCGAATCTTTCTTTGATCGTATCGTTGGCCCATATTTATAGAGGAAAATTTAAATCGACCCGTGTTTGTGCATATCTTGGGAACATTTGCATTCCGATTTTTTGCTTTAGAAACAAGACGGCTTTCCTGCTCATTCTTCAATTTGATCAGGCAGTGGCTGTAGATGACTATTTTCCTAAAAGGTTAATAAGTAGCTTTGGTCCATTATTTTGCTAGGTCGTCTGATATTACAATACTCGGCCTTCTTCTTTGGGAAGCAGATTTATTCGCATAAATTCTGCTGTAGAATGCAAGATTATTAAAAGTGCGCACACAAGAAGAAATAAATAAATTCCATGAGCGCCAAATCATTATCTCCAAAATGTATGGTAATTTTATTAGGAAAGTCGAAAATACGCGGAGATGAGAGCAACTACATGAAGTAAATGTAAAAATTGGAATTTCGACTTGTTCGACTTGTTTTCGATTTGTTCGCTTTATTTTGGATGGTGGCACAATATTGAAAATCGATTTTATAAAAGTAGGCCGATCATCCGTTTATACAATGCCATAGCTATCGCGTTAGTTTTTCATTCTGAACAACATCACTTTGGCACAGTGTAAACGTTAACGAAAATAGTTAACTATGAAGGCCTACTTATTTAAAAAAAATCCAAAGTAAATTAGAAATCAGTTTCCCAAATATTAAATTGTAACTTAAGGGTTTCTTGTTCATATCTATTGTCAACTCCATTCGTGAGCACGCTGTATATTTATAAGTATTAATACAATATAATACATAGCTGTAGTTAGAAGATTACTGCGTAATTTCTAACTAAAACGTTAGTTCAAGGATCCCAAAAATATTGTTGAAATGGGCGAAATTATTCTATAAGCTTTACGAATATTTTTCCGGAGAAAGTACATAAGGATACTACAAAAGATCTATAGTTGTAGTAACACATGCAAATATGATGATAGTATGCGGCAACTAAGTACAAATGAAACAGTTTTCTGATTCGCTGTATGTATGATCGCATGTATGCGCGACACTATCGCGCGCTAAATACAAAAACCCGTCCAGACAAATTAGGTATTTCGGCATTGCAGAACAATGTGTAACCGTAACGGCTGAAGGCCACCGTCGTTAAAGACAGCGACGTTTCTCTTAAACTACAATAAATGTCTCGTATATACCTTAATATAAAAACTTTTTTACGGGCACTTAAGGAAGCTGGAAGTCTCCCTTATTGGACCGAAAAGGTTCTTACGCCCGGTTTATTGATACATATGGAATAGGGCACTTTCTTAACTCCAGCGCTTATTTTTCAAATAAGCCAGTTGTTCTCTGGCATTTTTGATAAACTGATTATTATAATTTGCCAAATTTTACACCGTATCTGGTGTTTCTAAATAATCGAAAGTGTCGAAAAGTTAAAATATAAACTTATAACTGAGAAACTATATATTTGTGTTCAAGGCTCCATAATAATCGTCTGCGTCGCTTAAAAATATGTGGAAAATTATTTTAGAAATTAATTTGAAAATTGATATGTGTATGGTACGTTCAAGCACTTCCCATTGTTATTGTTGCAAACCGAAACAATTTCTTTCAAGCGTAACTCATTTCTTAATTCATCGCCAGGTTCGCTAAAATCATGTTACATCTGTAGTTAAAATAAAATAATTTAAAGGATCATCAATTGAGTAACAATTTTTAAATATCCAAAATAAAATTTTTATTCATTACATATATTTTGCCTTCGAAACTTGAAGGCACGGTTCTTCAAGTTTTCCAAATGGTAATCGAACGTTTTCTCATTCCATTCAACTTGAGAAATGAGGTCAACATCTATTAGCAATTGCTCTAGTTAACGTTATGGAAAATGCAGTAAAGTGATATCAAGACGATATGATACTCTTGTCATTCGATAACCACAACAACAAAACCTATTAACCAACGCCGCTTAACGAGTAATACAGAATTTAAAAAGCTTTCGGATTGGTCAAGGCAAAATGTAGTTTCTATGAATTTATATCAATATGGTCTTAAGAGCACAAATTATCTGGACAAATCGACACGATCTTCATTACTGGAGCAATTTGAATCCCCAAGAGTACAGAATCTAAAACTTCCAGTCAAGTTAGCAATTCAACACTTCATCAATGCCGGATTGTTATGACTAACTTGGATAGCTTCGAAGTTGGAAAGCATTTTAAAAACTTACTTAAGCTACATTCGCATTGTTGGGTACTTTTTTCTTGAAAGAAGGTTGTGTCACAATACAAATCCAAAAGTAAGCTTTAACACTTTCCCTTTGAAGTTGTCGTAATTATCGGAACACTGTACCATGTTATCGAAAACTTCACTTAATATGGTTGCAAAACTTTAAATTTGCAAAATAAGCACGTTCACAATTATCAATATATATTATTCACAATTTAGACGAAAAGTTGCCAGCATATTAGTCTAACATGGAACTTTTTCTGGTTATAGCGATTTTTGAAGCAGAACTATTGGCAATATTTAATTAACCAGAGTACTATGGAATCTGCACTTGTTCACTCATGGACTTTAGCCATGAGTCGACGTTGTGGGAAGTTTGTCATTAGCGTTACATTCGCTGTCAGGTTAACTACCGCATGTGTGTAACCACGTAGAAAATAGGCAGAGAGCGACGGCAGTACTGGCCACTACGTAGTTTGTAACCAAGTAAAGGGCATCGTAACGACGCTCAGCTTAAAATATGTAGATATTACGAAGGCATTTCATTTTACAGGTGTCCTTTTTGGCATATATTTTGGTACTATGTGGTTTTACGAGTGCTTTTTTTCATGTATTTTATTGCTGCCCTACTTTAGAAGTTTTGAGCTTGATTTCTATTGTTACTGCCCTTTTTTAAAAGTTTTATTTTTAGTTTATTTTGTTGTTATATTTTTGAAGTATTATTTAGAACTTATATATCGTTTTATAGTTTTATAATATATTTCTTGCTTATTTAATATTTACTATGGCACTATTTTCACTGCCACTAACAAAAAACAAGTGCTTTACATCACTTGTTCTGCGAAATTGGGGTTCAGGGACAGATAAACCCTTGAGCGGTATTTGAAAAAACGAGGCATTTATCATGTGAAAACGCATTTTTTCGTGATGCCAATATCCCATTAAATAAATTACAGGATCTATTTTTCCGTGAGCTTTTTAAAAAGATTTAACCAACAAGATAGTCCCCCATCCATGCACAATTAGAAAATATTATATACCTAAGCAATTCGACAAGACGATAAATCAAATCAGGTCAAAACTAAGTGAAAATTATCTCTGGATAAGCTCAGATGGAACGAGAGACAGAGAAAGGAAAGATAGGCGCGTAGTTAACGTAACGGTTGGCACATTGCATACGGAAAATCCTCAAATGTCATTTTTAGTAGTTACAAAAATCAGATGGCGTGTCACTGCAAACGATATTACCGACAATATCATTAAACAGGATAAAAATGTAGCCGGTGACGGCTGCTTAGAAGTTCAATCTTTTCTCTCAAATTCTGCAAGCGTAATGTTAAAAACAGATAACGAGCGTTTTCCAAACATGTTACATCTAATATGTATTGTGCATGGAATACATCGCATTGCTGAACCTATTCGTGATGAATTTCCTTCCGATGTTAACTCATTTAAAAAGATTTTATTGAAGGCACCAACTAGGATAAAGTTGAACCTGTATTAACACGATGGGATCACTTTCGTATTTTAAAGCCTTTTATATTAAAGTTGAAACGAAATGCTTCCAGTGTTACAGCAGCCCAAGCATTAATTGTAAAAGAAGTTTTAGTCGAACAATTAAAATTTATGAATAAATCAAGCGTAATCAAACGATCAAGTTTTTACAAAACAAAAATGTTAAATTAACTGAACTCTTCAACACTTAGAAAACTTATAATCGGTGTTTAATAATTTAAAAAGTATAGAGGGATCGATTGGCGAAAGGATACGAAACAAAATTAATGCGATGTTACAAAGGAATCCAAATTATGTGCTACTAAAGGAAATTTCCAATATTACTTTTAGTACCCAGAACGAATGTTTATATTTAAAATATAAGGATTTAATTGCATACTTTCGTTTCGCACTAGTTACTCCATATGACATAGAAAAATCTTTCACTAGGTTTAAAAATATATTAACTTACCAACGAAACCAATTTACAAACGAACAGTTTGCAAAAATATATCATAATTAATTCCTATTACAATCGCACTTGACGAAAAGTATAATCTGCGGTACTGCATATACCCAATTGACTCTTGAATAACATTCGCTAGCAAATTGCATCGAACGTTCTCACTCTACTCATAGTCTATTCCAGCTCATTTTACAAATGTCAACGTTTACCCTAACGAGTAAAGTTTCGTTACATTTTGCAGTGAAGGGCAACCAACATAAATTAACCATAAATCGCAATCGTGTTTCTGTAATAAGGCGACGATGACTAATTTACGAAGCTGGTAGCAGGAAATTAAAATTGGTACTTCATAAGATTGAAAGTAAGGTGACACTGCGTATTGAAATGTTTTGGAACAAATTCCAAATATACTGCGTTTGAAAAGAAATGAACCACCCCGAAGGAAGAGACGCAGAACTTCGAAATTACGTAGAAATAATTAGTGCATAGAGACAAACAAATGATTAAATTTTCAGAAACAAATGGCAATGTTTATTGACAATATCGTTAATAATATGTTGCATCTCCGCGTACGCTAATGCATTCAGTAACTTTTCGTGGCATGCTGGAAATCAGATAAACGATTGCCTCTTGGGACAGCTCATTCCAGGCTACTTGTAGCTGTTGACGTAATTGCTCCAAAGTGTTGGGAGGATGGGGTAATCGACGCAATTTTCTGTCATTATCACATCTTGGACATGTTCAATATCTGTGTTCTGGGTTTAAGGTACAGAAATCCTACCGGCCTAGGCAGTTGTAGGACATGGTTTTGTGCTAGGAGCTCTAACGTTACGTGAGCAATATAAGGCCGCGAATTATCGTGTTGGAAGACGGGCTCTGGAAGGTCTTGGAAGAATGGTACTAACATGGGCTCCAGAATGGTGTCAATGTAACGGCGCGCGTTTAGAGTGCCCTGAATGCATGTCAAAGGAAACCTGCCACCGTAGTGTATTGCTCCCTACACCATTACATCAGAAGGACGATATGGATGTAACCCAAATGTGCGTATTCGACGATAAATCGTAGTCATAGACGTTCTGCAACCAATTGCTCGTATCCAATTGATTGCAACAGCACGCGTTGATTCTACTGGGTCCCGTATTGCACTTCGCCTTGACAACCGACCTTCGCGTGCTGTAGTCACTCTAGGACGTCCTCTACGACCTCTACGCCCTCTAGGACCTCTACGCCCTCTAGGACCTCTACGTCCTCTACGCCTCTACGACGAGTATCTAAGCGTCCTTCCTGCCAATCCATCCAAGAACGCCTGATAGTGGCGTAAGGTCGGCCCATGCGTCTCCCAATTTATCGAAATCTTAAACCAAAGTCATGCATCCCGATAATTCGTCCTCTTTCAAAGGGCTTAAGATGACGAAAATTTGCATGTCTTCCAACACGTGGCATTTTTGAGGCACTAATTTTACTAATGCAATAACAACAATCACAAACAAACGGCGAATTACTCCGAAAAATACTATTCAGCAACACGCAATTTAAGGTCCTAACAGACAGATAACTTCTATCAGCAGATACAGATGGCCGTCAAAATTTAATCGTTTGTTTGTCTCCATTCACTAATTTATTCTACATAATTTCAAAGTTCTGTGTCTACTCCTTCGGGGTAGTTCATTTCTTTTGAAACGCAGAATATATCCAATGTTCAATTTCTTAAAGAACAACTCCACATTTTCTTTATTCCGATCAATTTTTGATCAAACATTCACCAATATACCTATATCTAAGATTAATAGTTCAACTAAAAGACCACAAATAAAAACAACCATAAGGTTAATAGTTTTAGAGCTATTCGATAAAACACGATTATTACAAATGATTGTCCTTAGACTTTTAATTGATGATCGAGAAGATGTACTCAATATAAAATACAATATCATATTATACGCCTATTCTCTTTTGTACAACGTGTCGCTGCACATAGGGGCTAAATTTGCCTCCTATATATCTGCTAATTTGCTTTAACCGGGCTTTGATGTACAAAGTTTGTTAACATAACGCAATTGGTATGCAACAAAATATTTAAGCAGCTGTTAATGCATCAACAGTAATTCGAACTACTTATAGGACCCTGTGTACCTTACACAAAGATCACTATTACTAATAATAAGTTAATATGTTGACGTAGCAGGTAGCTGAACGCCGCAAAATACGGAAGTTATACACGATTGAGGGCTGCAAAGGGGTCGTTAGCAATTCCATTTTCAATAGAATACAGATATCCTTAATTTGTTTGCCTCCTTACCTCGATTTGTAACAACATTTCGTAATTGTAATTATTTAGGATCTAGTTTACTAGGTAGGTAAGATACAGAACAGAATATGAACTAGGTCACATCTAAATCTAAACTGAAGCTATATTTATACGAGTATTCACGTAATACAATAGTTTTGTTCGCAAAGTAAATCTCAAATTAATCGAAACGGGCAGAGCCACACAGAACTAATAAAATAGAATGATATTAGTTGTTTCTGACAATCAAATTACATCCAATTAATCTACTTGTAATTATTCTAGAAATAAGTTTTTATTTTAAGAGAAAAAAAAAGAACTATGGGCTTGTTGCATAAAAATACAACAATTTTGTTCTCTATAAACTATATCTAGTTTGTTATAGTAATAAATAGTGTTTTCTTCATAATTTTAGCTTCATTGAAATTACCATTTACGAAAATGGGGTTCTAGAAAATAAAAATGAATTTACAGCATCGTCGTTAGTTGTCATTTGCGCCATGCATACATCACGCATAGCGAGTCCAGCATATCCACTCGCTTAAACTTAAAATCCTTCTGGTAGCCGTGAGTTCGTTTAAGAAGGTTCAACTTCTTCTATATCCAATTATCTAGCTAACGATAAAGTTACGAGAATATAAATCCAGCCTACGACGGTAGTTGCGAAACAGAGTAACTTCCCTTCAGTTCATTTTCTTCATCTTCTAAAATACCCAGTTTAATGTAAAATATCCTAATATCAATCTTCAGCCTAACTTTGGACGAATGTCGGTATATTTTATAGAATAAGAGTTTCCGTTTGTTTCAACATCGAAGTATTTTTGGGAAAGTCAAATTATTCAAATTTGCTGTGGTCAAAGCAATTATTATCGACGTTAATTAAATTTCTATAGGCTATTAGACTATTAGACTATTAGACTATTAGACTATTAGACTATTAGACTATTAGACTATTAGACCATTAGACCATTAGACCATTAGACCATTAGACCATTAGACCATTAGACCATTAGACCATTAGACCATTAGACCATTAGACCATTAGACTATTAGACTATTAGACTATTAGACTATTAGACTATTAGACTATTAGACTATTAGACTATTAGACTATTAGAATATTAGACTATTAGACTATTAGACTATCAGACTATCAGACTATTAGACTATTAGACTATTATAGTCGCTCAAGTAACAATTTAAAATTGTTTCAAAGTTGGAGTCACGTGTGAAGCGCAGTAAGAATCATGGTTGTGCATTGGAATATCGCTATATGAGGCTAGTTCTCCTCCGGAGTTACTAATACCCGTTTAAAATTCATGTATCATTTTCTAACTGAGCTCAGGTTGTCGAAAGATCATTCTTGATATTTATCTACAATTTTTAAATTTAATCACCTATTCCTAAATATTACCCTTAAACAAGATATTGCAATAGATACTATTTGCAAGCAGTAACATAAAATTTTGAAAAAAAAAAACACCTTTTCATTTTTTTTGATTCTTACATGTTGATTATCCCCATTTACTCACATATCGTATCGTGGTATGAAATCCAATAAATGGTCAATGTCTTCCTATCGTACCGAATTCCAGAGCTTGCGTTAGGCAATCTAAACAGTTAAAGTGTCTATCCATAAAGAACAGCACGGTAAGCCTCCTCAAGTGTAAAGTAGTGCGTGTCACATAAAGATACGCATTAATTTATTGAAGAATCAGATCGTTCAGCGTCCAAACTTAAGAAAACGATAATTTCCTATAACGGTGGACTACCGTTTGTTGAACACCGTCCAATTTAAATTTTCACATGGTCTTGTGTTCGTCTTTGTAGCCCACTGCTACTGTTGGAAATCATGGGCTTAAGATCTAATATTTCGATGATGAAAAATGCTGCGACAGATTAATATTTCTAGACGCTCGAGTTTTATACAGAAGGGCTTTAAACATTAACGAAACGTAACAACTGCTTAAATTTGCATACAACTATATTATCTTGTTATGATGTGATATTATCTTGAATTATATTATCTTGTCTGTGACAGCAGTCGTGCACGGCACAAACAGGCTAGCTACCATACACTTCAATTTGTATGTGATACCAGGATGCAATAGATGATTAAATAGTTTCGAATCCGTTCGATACCACTTCAACGAATGTAAAAAAATCACTTGGTTTCAGTGCTAAAAAATGACTAATGATTTAAATGATACTTATTTAACCTGAACAAATAAAATTTATATATTACGTTTCGTTGCATATAACTATCTGTTTTTAGCTCCTACAGAAGTCGCGTGTAAATTGTGCCAAGTTTTCTTTCGTAACGCAGGTACAGGTTGTTCTCAAAAGGAGATTAAGTTTCAAAATTAGGAGAGAAGAACTGAATACACTTGACAGAATAAACAGCTCCTCGTCCCATTAAAAAAAAAAAAACAGATCTTCAAAAGAATGATTGCGGTCCGACGAGCTGACCCGGCTCTCTCATACCTCTGTACCGTATGTATGCAACAACCAGCCCGCGAGCCGGATCCGGCCCGCTGTAAGATTTGATACGGGCCGCGAGACATTGTGAAAAACCCAATTAAAAAATATTACACTACTTACTGAGTAAGTAAAATAGAAAATTCGCAAGAAGATTGATTTGTACGTTTGGCAGTACTTATAAATCAACTTAATAAATCAAAACAGCGTACAAGGCTGACTGACGGTAATTTGGAAAATTCTTTACGTTTTTGTATCAGTGGAATTAATCCAAACATCGATTGATTAGTTTCCCAAATTCAAGCTCAAGCGTCTCATTGATTTCGTTCTCGCTATTCAACTTTCGCAGTTTGTAATAATTCCTAATTTCACGATTTAATTATAATGTTGTATCTACTTTTCTCATTTCATCTTATTTTATTGCATTATAATAACATTGTCATATTATTTAATGTCTGATATCTATCGCTAAAAATTATGAACACTACTTTAAATGTACGTATTTGCACACTAAAGTTTGGCCCACAACATGTCAAAGATTGCCCACACTTGCTCTATACTATAATTGCTTCACTGTTACCATACGTATGAAGAATTAATGGAATCTAGGCAAAACACAATTAAAATTATACCTGATAGCTTGATTTTATGAAACCGTCCATAAATCTTTACATTTTTCAGTATGGGCTAAAATATAAAGAGTTGAAATTAACAATCTTCTTGAAAAAGCTTCTTGATAACATAGATTATTCATTTTTCTAATGCAAAAGAAAGTTTAGTAACAGAATTAAATCTATCAGAAAGCACATATCAACATTACTTACTTTAATTTAAATACCTAATTATGGACATTAAATTAAGTTTATATGAAGTTTCATGCACCGACATTTACTGCTTTGGGAAATTTATAATTTCCAGTTGATTTTTAATAGAAATAAAATATATTTTCTTTGCACGCAATACTTAAAACGGAAATAAATTAACTTGAGAAAAACAGAAAGATTAATTTTATCAATAATATATAATATTCTTAATAAAAGAATGTTTCTAATTAATTTAAGGATCACCAAGTAAAAGAACCATGTAAAATTAAAATCATTAAAGCACATGATTAAGCACAACGTTACAAACAAATATGTTACCCACACTGTATGCTGTTAAATCCAACTTAACTTAAAACATTGCAAGAAGAAAACTTGCTTATAGGAATAAATAAATATCTTTTGCAATTATGAGCAACATTTCCAATTAACGTTGGTTACAACTTCATACAATTAGTTATTAGATGCGGTAGTTAACAAGAAATTGTCTTCGTGCATGAATACAGAAATGGACAATTAACAGTTTTTCATTTTCTATGAAATTAGAGATCTACTTTCCGATGCAATAATATTGTAATTTGGTCTATGATGTAGAATAGTAGCATGCAAATAAATGGTTAAATCAAAAGAAACTCTCAGAAGGCGAACTTGTTTATGAGATAGTACACCTGAATTCATGCAACCATTTTAGCATACACACGTAGCATTTATGCAAATTTTCTTTATAAACAAACTGATTGATTTCAAATCTATACATATAGAAATAAGTCAACATATGCCGTTTGTCCAACACAAGCGGATTCGTACGTTCTTTGCGGTGATATATTGATATTTTTCTTTTCCCTTGACTTCTTATTTAAGAGATACATCTGTTAAGCAATAAAAAATTGGGAAAAGACATAATTTTACATATCTGGATGTTCGAGATTTGGTTTATTTCGAGCAAGAAATTATGCACATATTTTCAACCAGAATGCCAAAGCAACTGCATCGGAACCGGGCAAACTAGATACTTTTTACTAAACACCAGCGTGAGTTTATATCTAAGTGCAAGGAACCTATAGTGTAACCAAACATGTTAATTTCAATCCACAACAAACAAGTTTCGCGACAATTCGAATTACGCTTGATGGTTGCCGACGTATCTCACAAATTTGAGGGTATGCTTACTACACGCTTGTCCGAATATTTATTATTAAAAGTTGTTTTCGTAATGAACAAAAGCAACAGAATAGGAAATGGAAATAGAAAATTCTATGCAACTATGTATATATGGATGAACTGCGTCTTCAGTTTCGACCCTTACCGATAACACTCCCCAACAAATTTCAACTATTGATTTTGCCATAAAATAATTTATATATTTATAAATTTATAAATTATTTTATGGTAAAATCAAAAATTCAAATTTGTTGGCCACTGTTGTCTCTACAACCTTTACCAACATATACACATATATAGGTAAAGCTTGTTAATTGTTGCTAATTTCAATAGGAAACATATAAACATTTATTTTAATAAAAAGCAGAAGGTCAAGTTAGCTCTATTTTTTTTTATATTTCAATGAAAAGGTTTTTTTAGATTAGATCATAATTTAATGTATATTTCAAATTATTATAATTAGAAATGTCAAGTAATACTGCTCCGTCTCTTATAAACAATATCTATAGCATCTCTTTTTAACATCCAACAGTAATCTGCTAACATAACAGGATTCCATTTCCCCTTATATGGTTTTTCCATTCCCATGATGTCTTGGTGGAAGCGCTCACCGTGTTCATCGCTAACGTCTCCCATATTTTCCGGACAAAAATCCAACTGAAGATGTAGAATGTGCACTTTAAGGGATATATTACAGCCAGCAGCGTCAACTGCTTGTAACATATCCAATACTAAAGTTTTATAGCTGGCAGCTTTTTTGTTTCCCAAAAAATTCGTGAAAACTTGAACCATGGAGAGCTAAGCTGTTTTTTCCTTCGCTGTTAATTTGGTTTCAAAGATTTCATCATTTACTATTTCTCGTATCTGAGGTCCAACAAAAATACTTTCTTCCAGTTCCCCTTATGTTAATTTTGGAAACTTTTCACGAAGATATTTAAAACCTTCACCTTCGAGATCCAGTGCCTTTATAAAGTTTTTCATGAGCCCAAGTTTCACGTGGAGAGTTGGTATTATGATCTTTTCTTTTTCTACTAGAGGCTGATGTTGTACATTGACGTTGTCTTTTCCTGGTATAAACTGTTGTCGTAGTGGCCACTCTTGCTTATGGTAATGTTTTTTCTTTGTTACGACTCTCCCAAAGACATACAAAGCAATGGTATTTGGTGTAACCAGATTGAATACCCAAAATAATCGAGATTCCTTTAAAATCTGCACAAATATTCCAGGAATAGTCGTTGTACTTTATCTTTTTTAATAAAATTTTCAGATTTTCGTAAGTTTCTTTCATAGAAACAGCTTGATGTATGGGAATAGAAGGATAATGATTTCCATTATGCAACAAAACTGCTTTTAGGCTAGTTTTTGATAAGTCTATGAATAATCTTTAAGAATTAGGATCATAACGTATTCCAAAAGCTTCAGAAAGTTCATAAACGTTACTGCAGTAGAACAGATTACCAGCCAGGGCATTAATATTGGGATATAAGGGCATTGTCTCTGTAACCAGAGCTAAGCCAATGTTGCCGCTTTTCGAATCATTTTTACTTTATATATGCTGTTCAATTTCATCAGTTACTAATTTTGGGTAAAAACCTTGTTTGTCAGTGCAATCATATCTTATATTCAAAAAATTGTCCGCTGCATTGCTAAATTTTGTGAAGCCGGTGCAGTAATCCGCAAACTGTGTAGTAATAGACTTAAACAAAGAAGTGTTACAGGTCATTCTCCTAAAAAATTAACTAGAAAGCTTTCACCGGAAACTAATTTGTCATTATTGTACTTGTTAACGTATTCTTAGAAAAGATCTCACAAAATATGCACATAAAATTTGTAATGTTCATGAACTGAAACCTTTTGCTCACGTAATGAGAGCCCAATATTGCAGATGGTGTGAAAATCACATGAATGATAATGATATCCTAGACAAGTCCTTCTTATTAGACAAAGCTTAGTTCCACTTTAATGCTCTTATTCACAAACAAACTATGCGGTGTGGCACAGTGGGAACTCTTATGTTATGATACGGAAACCGTTGAATCCTGAAAAGATTGGTAACAGGATAGCAGTTTCATGGATAATAATTATTGATTCATTATGTTTTTAGAAACGGTAAACGCAGAAAGACGTCGTGATAACTTATTGTAACCTTTTTTAAAGTAATTGCATGATTACAAACTAAATGATTAATATTTCCAACAAAGCAATGCCACTGTTCATAAAACATTACAAACAATGAACCTCTTAATAAGCTTATAGTAGGTATTCCTTCACATTCTCCTGCTCTTGAATCTACCAAAACAATTTATTGTATTTATGTATATTATATATCCTTTGTGATATGACACCTTACCAATACGAAACGATGAACAAGGGGATTTGTATTGACCGATAGAGATTACGTTCAGCGTTTATTTTAACTGTTTACTAAATTCTTCTTTTACTTTCACCATGAAATATTTCTTCATGATTACTGGCACATATGTTAAATTAATTTGAAAGTTCAAGTAAGATTTCAATGCCCGATATAAGTGTAACTAACCCAGAAAATAAAAAGAACATTACTCTGGAATACATTTTTTATTATCATACATACATTATTTTATCTTTTTTACCTTATTTCTTGATTCATATTCAACCGCCTTGTTTATTTTGTGAATGAACACTTTAAACGTTCCAAATAAAAACCGTTTGCATTCGATTGTTTGGCGAAACGTCGGGTTGCGGAATATAGATACATCGTACATTTAGCCTTGGATTATGAACATTAACCAATTCTACCGAAGCTACAGATGTCCCAACTTCCGGTAGAGGCTTTTAATATGCCAAATATCTTAATGAATTTGGTTTGGGTTTTGGGGTTGGTAAACTGCTGCCTTTTATAAAAATGAAATTAACGTGTTTCAGTTTTTCCATAAAATCATTCTATATGTGTTTAACCAAGTTGCTTTATCTACATATATCAAACAATATATTGAAGACAAGGTATTTCAAACTAGCACTACGGTCTGTTTCGTATTTCATAAAACCTACGGATCTTGTTCACATTTACAGCATATTATGTGCAAAATATGCCCAATTCTAACTAATGATCTAAGGTATATTATACCCGGGCGACTATTGCTTCGTATTGTTAAATTAAATATTAGGTCTAATTAATATTAGCCTTATCGGTTGAGGGTTAAGCCAATGCAGAGAGACAGGGTAGTGGCAATTACCTATGTAAATAGGATTGAAAATTATTCGGAACAATTGCTACATTCCTCTGGGAAGACCTTTTTATTTTTAGGCAAATCGATACATCTTGTGGGTGCGACATATAAGAAGAATTTTTTTTGTATATTTAGATAAATATATGATCTACATCAAAATGAACAATAAATATTTAGAGGTAAACTATTCGACAATTGTAAAAGCTAATCTATGTTAATTAGAAATAGATACTATATTAATTTGAATGAGCTCTACTCTTTGTGAACGCAGTCTAAATACTATCTCATTCGAAAAGTAATTCAATGGTTCAGTTGTTTTTCTATATAATGATAAAATAGGCAGTGCAGTTCCAAAAATCGCTACAAGTAGAAAATCTTTAGAATAATGTTTTTGTTTAGAATTTCCCCAAAAGCTCCGAAGTAAAATAATTTGCTCAGTAATTAATAAAAACAAAAAATACAAGTTGGTAAAATATATCGTGCCATTATGTTAACAATTTAGAACCAAGAGTGTCAACTTCTCAAAAAAAAAAGATTACAAACTGAACAAATGTGCAGTTGTTTCTGGGTTGACCGGAAGTTACCCTCACTTTTCATTTTTAAATGGAGCTGCCTCGCATGTTTCGAATGATTAGTTTCATAATGAAGTCATCTTAGTTCAAGTTCTTTTAAGCAAATATTTTTGTCAATGTCAATTTTAAAACCGGAGCTGGGTGGTTGCGAGTCTCATAAATTGCTATCGGTTAGGATTGTCATGAGAACTGAAGCTTTCTCTGTCTGTTCATAGTTATGTTCCCTCCAAATACGAAGGAAATAATGAGTAAGATTCAAATAAAATTTCAGTTTGATTAGATAGAAGTGTGTACCGTGGAAGATTCTGCGAATGGAGGAAATATCTACATTATTACAAATAATGTTGCGTTATCTAACGCAAAAACACAAATAACTAGTTTTAAAGTAGTTCGCGTTTCCATAATAAATTTATAAGGTTAATTTCCCACTTGTTTGTAAATTCTCCGACGTTGCTTGTTTATTTCCTTAGCACAAAATTATTTTGTAACAATACACACTGTATTTCAAAACTGGCAAATAAAAGAGGTTGTAATTTATTGCTAATAAATATTGACGCTTTATCCTTTCAAAGTGTTAAAGGCTATTTAAGATTGTCATTCATACATTGAGCCATGTATCAATGTTACTCATACAATTATGGGCAAAGGTCTAGAAATACCTGAATATCTCGAACAATGTACTTGGGAGTAGCTGATTATGAGGACTAAAATGAAAATATCAGCATTTTAATTTGATTTTTGATTTAAACAGAAGTTAACTTTAACCACGATATTTTTAAATGAAGTACCTCCTGTGTTTTTTGTATTATGTAAACATTGTAATTTCAAAAGTATACTGTTTTCTACAACTCTTACAAAACTTGAACATATCTCACAATATCGATTTTTAAAACGGAAAAATATTTTTTATATAAACGTCGTATTTTGCAACTCTCTATGATGATTTTAAAAGAAGACTTGAATTTTATTATGATAATTTACCAGCATAATCCTAATTTCGTAATAAATCTTTTTTTCTCATGCGGCTATATGTTGTTTAAATGGCACGTTCCATTAACATAATAGTGACTATTGGTTATAAAATAATCCACATTAAGTCTTTACTGAAATTTACTGAAACAGGACTATTGAAATCTATTATTTGAATGGATAATTTAACAGGTGAATCCTACTAGAATCTCTTAATTAAGCAAATTATCCCTGCCTTAATGGAAGAGTTACCAGTTTGCTACATGGTTTCAAAAAAACGAAGTTCCACTTTATTCTGCATTAGAATGACTATTAAATGTTAGATTCTCTGAAAAATGGACCCGCCAGATCTCCAAATCTTAGTCCACTGGATTATTTCTTCTAACATTATCTAAAATCAAATTGATTCCTAACCATGAAATGCCACTGAAGAAGGAAACAAGAAAAAGCGAAATATCATCAAGATGGTCATCAGTAGAGAGGACAAAGACAAGTGGAATTATTCCTTTTTTGCAGCGAATAGACACGAGTCGACTAGATAGACTAGATGTAGAGTCGATAAAACACGAGTCTGTCTAGTCTCTGCAAAAAAGGAATAATTTCATCCGCATTTGTTCTCTGTAGTCATCAGTCTAAACATCTAATGCGTTAATTACTTATTATGTTATGTATATGTTATGTTATGTATATTGTTATGTTCAGACATTGTGCTGTAACATTCTTCTAACATAAAATTGCTCTTTTATCATTTTTCATTTTTTCCGCGTAATATATTTTGGTATCTTCTTATTAAAAGAAATTTAGAAATCTAACCAGAAAACAGAAATTTTACAAAGTATAAGTAAAAGTATACAAAGTGTTCTATTTAAAATGTCAACGTCGAAGGCGACCTCCGCTTAAATCGAAAACCAGAATAAAATGCCGAATTTGATACCAACATCTGTGATGACAATATTTGGATGTTTCCAACCTTCCGAACAAAAAGTTTAACCATAGTAAACAGTCTATTTGCAACAAATGACGTCAAATTGATAGTCCCCAAAAACTGTCTTTGTATATGCCAACAAAAACTCGTTTCGTATCCGTAGTTGTGCCAGTAGAATAGAAATAGGCTATATGTTGCTTCGGATATTTATACTGCCAAATCTAATTTTAAATGTGACTCTCAGTAGACACCTGGGCGTAGCCTTTCTCGGTATAATGCACTGAAGTAAAGGAGGACTTCATCAAAGAGGTATCTCTCTTGAATTTCCTCTGTCACATCCGCGTGTTTTATAATATAGTATCATTAATAGTCATTTACCCATGTATATTTATATATAAATTACTTGGTATGGTAAGTATGTTTTAACAAATCGGTATATATTAAAAAACATTGTGATGGTGATTCAATGATGTCGGCGGGACCAATGTACAAATGTATCTGTTTTTGGATTCTACTCATCTTAAAATGAATGATTGCATTGAAAAGTGCATATGTTATGGACCAGGCTATATTTATAGTGACCAGACAAAAAGCTCTTTTTGGTGTTAATAATTAGACTTCATAAAATAAATAAATCAAGTCTAAAATAAAATATTAAAAATGTAGCGTAAAGTAGATTTTTTTCTATTTATTGAAGCAATTGCCACCTTGAAGGCATTTTGAGTAACAAAGTTTCTTTTTCTTTGCGACAACTACATCTTTTACATTAACATTTAACATTGTAATATCTTCAACAGAAACAAATCCCTTCATTGTATCATATTTTGTCTGTAGTTTATAATGATATGAATTTGTAATTTCAATGAAGGTAGCAAGAATATTTTTTTCATTGGTATGAGCTCGATTAACATCCGGTACACGAGCTCTTACACCGTCACGGCGTTAAAGCCAATTTCGTAACAAGTATATTTCCTTTTCTCTTTTATACATTTGTTTTTATTAAGGTGGCTTCTCTTTTCGTTCGGTTTCTTCTTCCGGCGTGTCCAATTGCTCTGTGGGCGTCATGTAAAATCTAAAATATTCCTTTATGCACGTAAAACTTATTCACATTGTTTTCTTTAACTGATACACTATTGCTCTTTCCGTCTTTCAATAGTCATAACATCGAATCTTCGCAGATTCTTCGGACTTCACCTCTTGAATCATTACTTCGTAACCCGAATTTTAATTTTGATATTAACTCATGTATTCTTTTATCGTTTCGACTACGCAGGTCAATTAATCTTGATGCATCCATGTTGAAACATGAAACAGCAACACACTACGACTATTCGTATGTATCAATTGGACACTAAATTGTAAACAATAACTAACACGTAATCGCTGTTGTTAAACAGCGGGTGAATCGCGGTCTCTGATAGTATCAGCGAATGTGACGTGTTTGCTCTTATTCGTCGCAGCGGCGCCGCTTTCTACTAAAATGATCTAAATTACTAAATTGCCTAACAATCTCATGCAATATTCATAATGACCAGACATTGTGATAAATAATGAAGATTAAATACTTATTATTTATTTTACCCGATTCGATTTGTCAATTCGTCCGGGAATTATAAATTAATCATTTGGTCATGATACGTTTGCGAATTCCATCACAAAGAGCAGGAAGGTACCAAATTTAAATATATTGTCTTCCATTGAAAAACTAAATTCAAATGATCCATAGTTTGTTTGGTAGCAATCGCTGGAAATGTGACTGACAAGCAAATGTGCATGTAAGCAGTTGATTATCATCAATTCATATTCTTTTATGAGACACTGAGGTAATAAAAATAAAACTCTAGTAATTTTTAACGTACATTTCAAGATATTTCTTAATACCTTTCTTAATATACAGATAAACTTTAACTTAGGTACTGATATTTTCATTATATAGATACATCCACTGGACCGGCTTGTTCATGAAAAAGCTTGAGTTATGACGATTGAATTTATGGTAGGAATATTGATAAGATGGTTTGAGGGTGTTCAACACAAAGTACCCATAATTTGTTGTTGTAGTTTTTGTATACCATGTACGACGCACAGATGTTTGTGAAAGCTGCATATTGCAATGTTCGCTACTTTGGCGACATCGCAAAGTATTTTTGAAACGTCGCTGAATAGGAACATACGTAATGAGCCTGGAAGTATCTACATTCTTATATTTCTACAACGGGTGATACACATTGTACCTTGCAAATTCTAAGTTAATGTAGCATTCGTTAGAGGATTAATAGAAAAAATCAAAACATGCGATAATGCCTTCTCTTTTCAATATCGGCTGATGATAATGGCGGAATAAACAGTTTAGTGATAATTCAGAAATACCCTTTGAAACTCACGTTATATCTTCGCAGTATATATAATCTAAATAGCAACAATTCTTCATAGCTAACGCCATTCCTCTGAGCCATCCAATGCGTAATATAATAGAATTGATAAAAAGTATTTTAGAAAAATCGCAGATATCAATGTTCATGTACATTGATATACTTTCATTTACCACTTCACTTACCATACATGACTTACACATAGCGAACAAAAAATACGCAGCACACATAGCGTAGCACTTCAGCATATCTCTTTGGTTTAATCTCTAAATTCTGTTTTAATGGGGTCAATTTAGGTTGCATGTGACCAGCAGATGGTGAAAATTGATTTTGTAAACCCTAAGATTTTTAGTTTTCATTTCATCCACCTTGCTATTCTATATTTTTTATATTTTTTTAAAAACCACTTATTGAATCGTATAGTATAACGTTTAATTTATTACAACAAGCACCAACGAATTTTAAAAGTTTTTATTTTTACGTAATATTTTAGTTGAAAAGTACGACATATACGTTAAAATATATTGACCGATAATGAGTTAATTCCACATTTGTTATCAGCTAAACTATTACATTTTCAAATATCTACTTCCCAAATATCGATAGAGTTCTCAATGACTAATCATGATCATGATCATGATCAGTGATCACTGATTTGTAGAGAGGACAAAAGCGAGTGAAATCATACCTTTTTGCAGCGACTTGCCAGAATCGTGTCTATTCGTCTCATAAGAAAGCGTTCGTATTGCCTATTGCTTTCCTCGAGAGTCGACAAAACACGAGTCTGTCTAGTCGCTACAAAACAGGTAGGATTTCACTCGTTTTTGTCCTCTCTACAAATCAGCGATCACTGATCACATTCTTATGCAAGTCAGTTGTGCAGTGCATCAAATAATAAATACAACCAAAAACATGTTGGTCTTCCTATAAAACATTTAATATATTGCATGTAACTTATGGTCAGAAATCCCAAACAAATAGTAAAAGCTCTCCTAGACCAACACAGGATAACGAAAAAAGCAGCGGAAGTGGAGAACGGCACGGTTACTAGATGGTGTACGCTCGCCATCTTGTGTTGGTTAAAAGAGGCTTAAGATTTTATTGTTATTATAAAATAGATCGGTATTCCCTAACCTGGTAAGTGTGGAATATACCGTTCTATAAAAGAAATTGGAATAATTTCTGAAGTAGTTTTGCTTAGTAATAACTATTTTGTCTGTCTTTAAGTAAAAATTAAATGGATTAATTTAATCTAGTAAAGCGATTCAGAATCTATCAACAACATAATCTTTTTCCATATAAAAGAAATTGGCAATTAAGTGGCAAAATTGGAGATCTTGCTTAATTGTTATCAATGTAGTAACATATAAATAGATATTAGTTAGAATATTTAGGGTTCGGCAAAAGTAATGAAATAATCTAATGTCTGCGCAATATAAACACAGAAAACAATGTTGTTATTAAAATTTGCTTAACATCTTTCTTCGGTAAATTTGAAATCCTTATAAATTTCTTAATTTCAGAAAAAAATCAAAATATAATAAAAATTAAAAAAAATAAATTAAATGTTCAACTTGAAGTCCCTGTATGATCTAACGATGTTTGGGGAAGAAGTTTAATATATTTAAATCGGACATAGTGCCCCATTCAAGAAAACTTCCACATCCATTCTAAGGAGTTGGAAAAATTATGTCTAGGTACTGCCAAATATTAACTGTAAAATGCTAAGCCCCATCTTATCGAAACCATAGGTCACGGCTTGGCATATGTAGGTGATTACCAATTAGGAAACAGATCCAATATGTCCGGTACAGTGTGGTAATGCAGTAAGTTTTTTAAGATATATTGACCTATGATTCGTTGCCCAATAATGGTAGCTCACGTATTAGGTTTTGGGGATGCTGTGTGGGATGCCTTATCGTCCAGTTTAGACTCTCAGTCGGCCATATTTTTTTATATAAATCCGATAAAACAAAACTTTGCTTGGTCAAAAAGTAAAATACTGCTATAAAAATGTTCATCTTATAGAGCTTGTATTTATTCTTTCTCAACATACTAGCAGCATACCAATTTGTATCAATTTCTAATACTACGTGGGACATTCTAATATCTGAAAAGGGCTTCAGTTCTCTCAAAATGTTCACACAAATCATGGAAAACAGACACTTTCACAATACGAACTATTTTATTGCGATAAGTACATCAATAATGTTTTCACAGACGTTTTATTTAACTACATCCGCTCCAATATATAAACAATTGGTTGAAATTAACAATGTTTTGCAGCCATTATCGTATGATAAAGCTAAGAACGAGTAAGACTCAATTTTCACATATTTTAAATATCTTATTTTTTTTGTTATCGACGTCTCGAAGACAATACATATCTATATTAAGAAATTTGTAAGAATTCGAAATCTGCCTAAAAATTATATTGTTACCATTAAAAAATATTTTTTTGTTGCCATCGAAAACTACTTAAAAAAATCGCAAATGATAGGAAATAACGTCGAACAAATTTTGTTCGTAACATTTTTTTTTATAAAGTTTATAGTTACAGAGGCACTAGACTAATGCGATATTTTTGCTAAACCTTGTATAAACGGTATTGTTTTGCAACTTTTGTAGTAAATTTAGAGCAACCAATTCGCCTGATTAAAACGAAACAAACATAAATATGACAAGTTAAAGTTGACAGAATATAATTGTACTTAAAGTGATACAGGCTACAAATTAAATTTTAATTTAACCGCATAAGACATAAAATATAATGTATCCCATATCTGTAACAAGTGACAACAAATTTCTTTGATTTATTCAATTATCTGAGATTTCCACATCTTAAACAATGATTAGTAGTTATAGCACGATATTACAATATTAATAATGGTCTTATTGTCGATTAAGTATGTATGTATGTCCTGATTACTTAATTCTCGATTACGGTTTATGCATATGATAAAAGGTTGTCAACATTAAGCAAAAATTAATGATAACTACATATTTAACATAATAGGAAACAGATAAGCGTCCAGACTACATATGAATACATTTAAAAATAAAAAAACACCAGCGTAACGCCATAAATATTATATTAATAACATATTATTATGCGAAGATAAACCTTAAAAAAAACAAGAGAATGAAGAAAAAAATTATTTCTCCTCCCTGTTGTTGTTCCCTGACGTTGTCGAATGAACAATATCTTGGCATGAAGAATGTATCTATCAACGAACTTACTACTAATTTGTAATTTTATAAGTTTTCGATCAAAAGTATAATATACAAGGATAAAATAAAAAATATGCTCTCTAAAAATATCCTAAAATATCCTCCCTCTCCGCTTTACTAAATTTTTGAACGGCAGAACTTAGCGTTTCTATAACCAATAAGTCGATTTCGGTTTTATGTGAATTAACTTAAAAGTTACGTCATCTTTTTTATTTTAAATAGAACACCTTGTATATATTTAGACTTTTGCGAAACCGAATTCAATGTCCATCAAATACATTAATAATGCCAAAAGCTACTTTACAAACAATAGAAGTTCACCTATATTTTTTCTAAAGGCGCTATTTTCTTTTACTTAATAAGTAGTGTAAGGGAGGCACTAATATACTTACTGTGCTTACCGTATAACAGTAAATATTATTTCGTTACAAGTTATTCATATGAATGTATCATACATTTCACGTGATAAAATATTACTCGAAACAACTGCTGAAATGGATCGACATGAACTTCTGCGGATTGGAAACTGAATAATGCTTTCTATTTCAATGGAAAGAATGGGTCCAGTCCAAGTTTAAGTTATCGTTACTCGAGTAATACCACATTTTAAAATGCATTCTTTTGCGATTTATACTGCTCCCCTTTAATTGCCTGCCACCATTTTTCTTTCGTAAAGGAGCTTTTTTTCCAACATAACATTTTTAAAAATGACTTTTTTTTATTGCTATGGAAATTTGTAAAAGTAAAAATTAGTTAAAAAAGTAAAAAAAAGTTAAAAAAGTAAAATTTTAAATTTTACTTTCTTAAACAGTGTATTAGAAAAGCACTTCACTAAAGAATTCTTTGTCAACTGTATAATTATTAGGCGCCTCTTTTCATAATCTTTTGCGAGTGAGGTTATCAATAAAATGTTTTTGCATTTTCCTTGTAATGCGCTTCTATCTAAATATTTCATCATTCCTTTAATGATACTTTTGGTGATGTTTCTTAAAATAACTTGCTAATTTTCTGCGTATTTTTTTTAATCTTAAATAAACATTTTTGCCTCAATTTGAAATCTGTTTATTAACAACAGCATTTATCTTTGCTTTTGTTGTTGATGAAATTGGCGTTTCTCAATCTTGAATGAAAATATTATGTAAGGTATTCAAATTTTGGTGGTACTATTTAAGTGGTTACCTAAATCTTCTCTAAAAAAATCCTGAGCTATAATTTTAAGAAACTTGGCGATGTAGTCATTACTTAAAAATCAGAAGTAAAAGAAACTAACAAGTGAATGTGATTTATCCGAGCGAAAAACACATCCTTGTTCAAAAAAGTTAGACTCTAACTTCTTTGAATAATACAGGTAAGATTACCGAAACTGTTGAAGAAATAGGAACAGTAGTTTACATTTGGGAGTAAGACCCGCATAAATTCAAAATATTTAGTTGAATCGAATGCTTCGTCTTTTCCTTGAAGTAAGTAATTGGAGAAAAGTCAGGAATCTGGATTGTATTACGTAAACAAACTTCACTTAGTGATCAGTAAAATATTGCATACGTTGCTGTGTGTATTTCTTATCTTCCTAAAATTTAGTAAAGCTCATTCATGTGTAAGTATTTTCCTTCCAGCAGGTATCTTTATATAAATGTAAGCTACATTTAGTAAAAATTGGAACGACTATTTATAACGTTATACATAACCTTTATGTTAACCTTTGGTTCTTTTAAAAATACCTTTTCTGATAAGGCATTCATTTTTTTTTAGTAAAACATTTTATTGTCTACAATCTTATGGGTGTGTAACAGCAAGATTTAATCTAATGAGCGTTAGCAATTAATAATTCAAAAATTTATATTGTTGCATGTAAATGTTAATTTCGTTTCGGCAAACAGAGCTTTGCAATAGTTTGTAAAATGCCTCAGTCACGTTGATCACATTTCCAATAAATGCCACAAGATTCCGTTTCTCTCTCTTGGGATGTTCGTTTACTCATACTTAAGGGATTAATTAGCGAAAAGGCCAAGTGTATAACAAAGAAACACCAAATACCTGCACGTACGATACTAGCAGGTATTTCTTCTTTAGAATAATTTTCATAGTCTAAAATTAAAATGATATAAGTTTGTGTCATATGTTGTAGACTTCCGCGGTCGATCTTTTTTTTTTAAATAAGTTAGATTTCCGGGTTGAAATTGTGTTGTAATTGCATGAGAATGCCGATCTTTCGCTCTCAATTGTATAGAGTTCTTTCTGGGCTGCCGCATGCACCGCGACAACATCCAGCAACCCAGAAGCTCCATGTAATTGAGAGGGAGACGTAGACGTTCTCATGCAATTACAACGCGGTATCAACCCGGAATTCTAACTTCTTTTAAAAAAGTTTGTCAATTGACAAAACAAACAAAAGTGCACTAATGATGCAAATACAATTAATATTAAATTAATACTATGAATTCAGAAGTATTTTATTGCATTTGTTTATTAAATAACATTTAAATTCAATAATTGTCAGAAATTTATAATTTAAAATACACACAATAATAATTAAGTTTAGACATGTAACCAAGCCAAATACACGTTTCACCCTTGGCGAAAAAAAAGAACTTAATGTTGTAATAAAACCAAGCGGAGTTGCTGAATTGGAAGAAACACCATGTTTGTTTATAAAATCACTTTTGTTACTCTAACTTTAGTGTGATTTGAATGAACCTTATTATCATATGTAGCGGTCTTTTCATTTTATTTTGACTACTATTTATGTTCGTTACTACAGTCGATATGAAAAATGCTTTAAATAAAAGTTGTAGTGTTTTAACATGAGTTTGGTAACTATTAGAATTGCATATACAAGGAGCGGCAATAAATCATAGCTTTATTGTTTTTAGTAGAACACCTAAATGTGTTTATATTTTTAGATATCCCTCATCTGATTCCAAATAAATTTTGTTATATAGACTATTTTAAGTAAGTAGTTGTTAATTTATATAAAAATTGCAAACATTCTTGGCTGGTAAGCGAAGAGGCCTTGAAAGCGATACGTCAAAGTAACACAGTTACTAGGTTTTTGCTAGATTCTGGTATTCATAGAAGAACCGGTTCTTTTCCTCACAAAATTCTTATATATTAAATGGTAAATAAATTTCGATTTCGTTGTTAGTATCACATCTTCAGGCAAGGATGTGTATAGCGGATAGTTTTTGCAAAATTTGAATTTAATTAAACTGTAACATAATTTCTTAAGAGGATGTATGACAAGGAACATTTTAGAATGAAGATATAAACTCCGGTCTTCATTAGCTTATATTTAGACAATTAAGTCATAACAGCAAAATTCGAATATGATTTTATTCTACCAGAGAATAGACGTAAGAAGGGGCGAATGAGCGGCATAAAAATGAGAACGCGGCAGAGCAGTTCAGCGCAGTAATACAATGCGAGGTTATAGCACATTAGATGGACGGCTCTGCCACTACAGACTGTATCTAAATCATTCTCACCAGCTCACGATCTTTCCAGGATTTGATCCGCAGGTTGTTCTCTGTTCAATACTCCCAGAACAACGTTTACGATGCCTTCACCATGTAGGTTGATAGATTTATCCGAACTAATTGCAGAGATACTTTGCGGTTAATTTAAATTACGATTATTGTCTTCTCATACAATCAACAAATAATGCCCAGATAATAAAGCCTTTATCGGTACATTAATAAGTTTTATTATAAGTATGCCTCTTATTAACGAATGCAGTCCTCCCTAATTAATAAGATTATATTGAAGGATATTTCTCATAGATATAATTATTTTCCTTAAAAATGTAATATCTGATGGTAGATTCTAAGATAGATATAGCTGGAAATACTGCGCTTTATATACATACATATTCAAAAACTATGCGTAAGGTTAGAGCGTTTAATTATCTAGGCGGAATATTGGTGATTGCAAATATTTGATCTAAATCTTCAAAAAATTTATACGATGGCCCGTTATGCCATCACATATGCCACATATGATGCTTAACCGTTTTTCTTTGATTTTAGATACCAAAACATAGAATGCAGTTTTTACAGTAACTTCATTTATCTTGGAGAACTACCAGAATAATATTCACGTCTAATTATAAACTATTGTTATTTCCTTTGTTTGATATATATTGGGTATCACAGAGGATACTTTATTTACACATTACATAATGTTACAAAATATATCGAAATTCGTTCCTTAATTTAAACTTTAAAGCTCACGAGACAAGAATTATACAAACAATTTTCCAAAAACTTATCGTTTCTAGTGTGACGCTTTTGATTAAGGATGATTAAGGTATCAAAAATCTATACACAGTGTATCATCCACTTAGTGCGTGGAGGAAGGATAGTTTACTTTCTAAGAAATTTAGAGAAGAAGCCTTTCAATAAAAAAAAATATTCGGAGACAAAAGTTTAATTCATGTTGTTTCAGTTTTCTTTCTAATTTTCTTGTAAACACTCTGTATATTTTTACAAAACATAATAAACAAGCTCTTCTCTCGTCTATCATCTAGGATCTTTTTCGCATCTTCTAAGTACTTCTCCATAAAAAACGACCTTCGTTCGTTTAATTAAAAACGAAGCTATGCGGATTTAACAACGTAGGGTGCTGAGACGAAATACTATATATTGTTTCGCTAAGAATATTCATTAAAGCAAATGTGTAAACCTTATCTCTTTTGGTATAATTTTATCGTCAACTCAAAGTAGTATCATTTTCCTACATACATAGCCTAATAAGTTACCCAGGACGTATAAATAATAAATGAATACACAAATGTTAATTAGAATTCAACATAATGAGAATAGATTTATTTAATTTATTTAAAGAGCGTTTAAAAAAATTAAAATAGCTTAAATCAAACATGGTAACGATTTCGATAACAATCTTTTAGGTTCCAATTGACATAAAAGAATTTTTATACGTGGTCTGAAACTGCAAGGAATACTCAACTGAATACATTATGAATGTTAATCACCGCCCTGGCCGATAATGGGTTTACAATATTGGCTGCTAAAGAAACAGGAACATTTTCCAAAAGTTTGAAAATATGTCAATTAAATCAAAAACTATCTGCTTAATACGGAATAGTGATGGAAGTTGACATGAATTGAAGACAGACATCTAAAATCGGAATATACAGGACGTTCCATTCCAGGTAATATGCGCAGTAGAAACGGAACACCTGCATACTTGGATATAATTTCATATTGCGTACCATTTATCTCTCAGGAAGGGAATTACCACCCGTCAACGCGCTAGATGGACAATTGAGAAGAAAATAAATTGTCACAAGAAACAAAAAACCGTAAGTAGATACAATCAAGAAGCAGCTTGGAGTCTATATAGTTTTCAATACAAATCAAATCGAAGGTACCAATGAAAACTTTAAAGATGTAGGCACAATATTTGTTTATTATTAAATATATATAAAATGTGGTTCCTGTAATCGCTAATTTAATTAACCGTTTCAATTTAATTTTTGATTCATTCTCCACGAATACCACATCTGTAATAAATGTGTTCAAATCGAGGACAGATATGTACGAGCTTCATATCATAATAATTTAATTTTGACAGTAATACCAGATGGATTCATTTTTCTTTAATATACATTTATCGTTGTTGCTCTTTTCGCCGCATAGTTTAGTAAGCCTTTTAAAACGTCTCTTCTATTATACATCGATATCACATTGTTATCTGACTGCGTATTGATCTAGCTAGAGATCTCACAACACAAATGTAAATAATTGATGATAACTCAACTACCGGAGAGAACCAACGGGCGAAGGTTCTTATACACGCACTCGTTTAGTTAACAGACACGTATTCGCAGTCGTACAATTGCACATTATTCAGCACTATATAAGAATTCTTAACTGGATGAAAACATTCTGCATGATTCATATTCAGATTCAAGGACACAGCATCGTTTGAAAATACGCTAACCTCCTGTGTCATTTCATTTATCAATTGCAAGAAAGCATTCTTAAAGCTGGTATATTTATAATGGTTGTAATGCAACATGAGCTTCAATAAATTGTAAATATAAGTTTATTAGTCGTTCGAGAAGGATCTCAAGTTTTTATCTAATTTCTTTTATCTTTAATACAAACTGGTAAATACTTGCAGATATAGATAGTTTAATAATAATAATAATAATAATAATAATAATAATAAAACCTTCCGATGTCCGTGAGCGTGTCTTACCTGAACAACTGAAAGATCTGTATACTATGCTATTTAAATCAGTAATCGAAAGAATAGTTTAAAGAAGGCCGTTAGCGCATCGCTATTGTCCGTCTTCCAAAATAAATAATATCTTCTTGGCAATTTTTAAGCAATACGTGCAGGATATTCCGAAAAGCGCGAACCTGCGTAATGTCAGAAGTTTTATCGTTCGCTAATTGCATTTGATCGCTTTTACTGATCGTCGCTCAATATAGAAGCTCTCCGATATCTACAACATTCTTCTGAGAAGCCGTAAAAATCGAAAAACACACCTTAAATCGATGCACCACGCTAAAAATCGATGCGGAAGGAAGTTTCGAAAAAACTTACCTTTTGGTTTGGAGAGAGTATGTTGATCCGTGTAGGGAAGATCGGCCGGACTAATACGTCGAGATGGCAAACAGAATGTGGCACTATGTTGAGTGAGCTCTACGCTCTCGCTTCGGGTAGGAACACGGCGAAGACTTCTATTGATCACTGCACAGGCGAGAACAAGCGGGCGGGGATTCGGGATATACCACCACTGCCGCCAACTGCCGCCGCCACGTCCCTCTGTTGCCCGCCGCTGGTACTCCTGTGTATATATATCCGATGTATAGCACTATGCGGATATATGTGAGTATACGTATCCCAGGGACGACGACAAGAGGGTAGTAGGTACCTACTGTGTCTTTAAAAAGTTAAAAATGACGCTGCGGACATAAAAGTTGAAAAACTATGAAACTAAAATAAATATCACATAATTAAAAAAAACTAAAACTCGGTTGAACATTGCACGCTCTCTGAAGTAATGCCGAACTTTTCGAGTAATTGTATATTAGTTAATAAATATGTAAGAATATTAATCGTGCTGTCTCATATTTCGAAGAAAACGGAATCGGAAAGAGCCTACGCCATCTTTTTAACCAATTAATCGTGCCGTACAGAAGGATCTACATACTCGTTCCGTATCCAAATGCCGCATAAAATTCTCGTTTGCGTTAAAGGAGCAAAGCAGCTAAGGGTTGCGCACCTGTAGCATTCAATTAACAAATTCTTTTTCAACAGCGAAATTAGTCGTTACTTTATTCACGAAATGTTTTATAAAACCAACAAGTCACTCGAAAAATAGAATTGCCCAGAAAACGTTTGGAGAGGGTTATCTCAGCAGCGATGTTTCATACAGTTGATTTTCTGTTTTTGGTAATGAAGCACCGCATCATACGACAATTTCTCGTTGGTACTGCGAATTCTAACGTCGACGCAGCAATCTCTACGACAAGGTCCCCAAAGACAGCAGTCAGTCAAAAGGATATTAGTGCTGTGCGTCAACCTACCAAAAAAGAATGTATTCATACATCCTTAGACCTATCGTAAGAACTCTTCATGACTTCTTTAAAAAAGTTGTATTCCCGTTAGATACTACATCTTTTAAATGAAGAACAAAAAGCGGCTCGCGTGATTGGTATTAAAAGGCTTTGGGCTAGCTCAACAACAAACTTTTCCTAGCAGTGTACGTGGTACCAAATCTTGCATTTACTCCTGTGAACCTTAAATAAAACGTCAATCCGTTGTGAATGCGTCTGTGGATATTTCAGAATGAGGAGAACAACCAACAAAATTTATTCGTTCCCGAAATGACTAAGATATTTTTATCCCTAAGATTTTGCGTCATGTTATCACAAAGACAATGAGTTCTTTTGAGTAGCAAATGATTGGATTAGTAAATCATTCCCCGTACGGTTCTACGCTAAGCAACGAATTTTTATGCTGTCTAGAATCAAGAATGAGCTGTGTAGTCAACGGCGTCAGTCCATATTTTTTAAATTTTAAATAGTCACTAACGATAATACTAATGATTGGCGTAACTGCTTTAGTAGGAAGAATGAAAAATTTATAAATCTTTAACAACGAAGTCAATATATTGTTTTCTGTTTAGGTAGTATGCGAAACTAAAAGTACAACCCTCGTACGATGAAGTCTTCAGTGTACGAATTCATTGAAATCGTTAAAACTAACTTAAAGGATTTGTTTACTGTGGGGGGATCAAAACGAAAGAGATTCTGAATTTGAAGCATTAATGGCAAAAATGCTTTAAAAGAACTTTGTTCAAAGTGAAAAAATTACTACAAGCCCTTTTAATTTTGAACATTGAGTCACTTTGTTTACTAGAATATGTTGTTTTAGAATTTCCTTTTTTTAATTTCAAACATTCTCTGTTTAAAAAGAAGAATAGTATAATAAAGCTTAGATACCTGTATCAAATATTCGGAAGGCAATGTGCAGAGATAATGAACGAACTAACAGGATACAACTTACTAAACTTTTTCTTGTTTAAATTATTTCACTAAAGTATGTTTATCGTATTCTCGTATTCTGCAACATTTTACTTAAAAAACACAGATTCTAGATTTCTACGGACGTTAACTTTAGAAAGGACTTATTCACTTCTTTCCAAATTTATTATTAAAAACCTCTGTAGAAGAAATTTCGCGTGCCATCAACTTGATAAACATAATAATTATGCGCATGCGATAAGAAAAACAGTAAAACGAAAAAAACATAGTTTTTCCCAATTATTTTAAACGTAGAAAATGACTTCTCAGAAATAGACAATAGATAGACAGATAGATTCCTTCTTAGCAGTTTCCGGTGATTGTTCTGGTGGTTTAATTATGGGAGGTTGATTCACTCGTCTGTAGTTTGTTGGCTTTGCTTTCCCTTGAATATGGAGCAGCCGTCATCTCTACGTGCAATATTTTCGTCTACCATACCACTAAACCATATGTTATCATTGGCCATGCATAACCACGTCATTTTTAATTTTAAATCCCAGGTTGTGGCTATATTCCTAAATACTTCGTTTCTTTGATTAGTAGAATTTCCACGTAATTAACTTTAAGGCTTCAATTATGCGCTTTCTTCTGAAGACGATAATTCGCGTTTTTCACTGTAAGTTTTCCCTATTCACACCATTTACCTATTGTAATTATGGTATTCTGTTATCTTTATAATATTATCTCAGCAAGCTTGCCTCGCATTGCTATATCTTCAGCGTACCTTACGAAACAGGGCCCCTCTTTGGTTAACTTTGTTATTAGGTCGTTGACGATGGATGCCCGCTGGGGGCATTAGCCTTCTGTCCTTGCTTTGATGTCAGTCTTTTCCAGAAACACATTCCTCTATGACACCTTTATCTATCGACAATTGACATTTCGCGTATCATTACATTGACAAACATGGTAATCTGCATACTTAACTATTTCTGGCTCCACTTATTATAAAATAGGTGCTTAAATGTCATATTAGAGTTTATTTTATCCAAACGAATGGAAGTTAGTATCATTTTTGGACGATTGGCTCTTAATATAAGCAATTTCCCCAAGGGTTTTTGATATAAATTTTAAAAATTATATTTATGGTGTTATTCCTATTCCAAGAGAAATAAACTGACAGGCAGTGCCAATAGTTTTACTACAAGCTTCATACAAATTAATAGTAATCACCCTGATATCACCCAGCGGATTGAGGCTAACAGGAACAACAACCAGATACGTAGATACCAACGTATTTTAAACGGGAGAAAGATAGCGGCATTACTCTACAGCTATGACATTTAACAACAGTAACAACTATAAAATATAAAATTTTACTAACGGGAACGACAACTGCATTAAGAAAAATATATAATTTACGGTATGGCGAGTTAAATTATTTTTGAGATTGTTGTAGGAAAATATTACTTTAAATTAAAAAAATTAAGAAGTGAAGAAATTATACAGAAAAACAGTTATTCACCAACTCTCCAACTACCTAAGTGTGATGACAGTAAGTTATAAAAAGACTTGGAGCTACTGGCAAAGACCTCGTAGGAAGTTTGATGTTGAGGTGATGGACATAAATAGTTGGCCCACATAAACTGTGTTTTAGATTCCGACAAGCAAGTATTAAATTGTTTAATTTTGAAATAATCTAGTTAGAGTTGGGCACATAATAATAATAATGGCTTCCGTACGAGCACCACCTCGTACGCGGTGACACCTTTTACAAATTTTTGGAAAACACGTTTTGTTTTCTTTTTACACGTTTTAACATTTACCAAATTTGAAGTAGGAACGTTACTCCGAGAATGAATAATGAATGGATAATGAAATAACGATATATGATGAATGATATAAAATGAAATATAATAAGCCGAGATCGAAAATTTAAAATTCTTTGCTTGCTGTGTTTTATTATTATTAACATATATATAACAATGTTAATGAATGATGATTATAAAATATCAAATATTGTGTTTTATTTGCGCAGTTGAATAATTTCCAGACAACTATTACCTATATTAAATTGATCTCCTCTATTCGTGTTACAACACTATACAATAATCAACAAAATTTACATGTACACAATAATTAACGTATTCTTGTCCAATCAATGTGATTTATTTGAAGTAAAAATGAGACCGTATCCGACATAATGAATTTACTATGTTGATGAATTCTCTCAATAAGGGTAGTGATGATCACGATTGTACAAAAACGTTGTACATACAGTGTATGTGGGAAATTAACAAAATAGAAATTTGGACAAGAAGCAGTCAACTTACCGATTTTAAATAGAACAGTAGCACGTTTATATCAGATTTAGATTTTGTGTTAAATCTTAAAATTTACTTATGCAGCATACTTTATCCTTAAAATCTGCCCTTAAATAAACGTTGGATCTTTTAGAAAATGAGTGACGGATGGTGCATTCGAATGTTACGGACGGATGGTACTTTCAGTTAATCTACAAATGAGCTCATATTCGCCGGAGAGATTTTAACTTTAAACTAGCCGACATGAACTCACTATTCGTGACGTTAAAGACAACTAAAATCGATATCGTAAGTTGAAGGGTTTTTATCAAAAACAACCAATACCATTTTTTCCCCCAAATATCAGCTTTTGGCACCAATCGAAGTAGAAACTGCGCTTGTATATGTCCGTTAAGTTTGTTTGGGCAAAAACTACCAAAGTCAAGTAAAATACAGCATTTTAAGAAAAACAAACTATGTGTGTCAGCGAATAATATCAAAAACAGCCAATGTCCCAGCGCTATCTGTTCTAAGGATAATAAACACACACTTTATTGGGAATAGACATTTCTTCCTACTTATGTATATATACAATTGCAAGGACTAATATAGTTTATCAAACATAAAAAAACACGAAATCACACCAATTTTTCGTAGAAACTAGTATATTACTAGACTGGCATTTTATTCAAATATACAATGTGTATCTACCAACCGCCATATTTGGTCACGGCTTCTGGACATTCTAGTTGTCTTGCAAAGTGCTTAATCTTATTAAATTAAACACAGAGTTCGTGTTTGTGAACTAAAAGTAAAATAAAGTCCTCGAGAATTTTACGAGGTTCCGATTCAAGCGTTGCAAGGTACTAAAACGAAAAGGCAAAAGGAGAGAAAGTGGGATTATAAGAAAGCAAAAGGTTGCTGGAAAAGCTCATATCAACAATAAATCTGTTGATAAAGAAGGTAGAACTACAAGATTAGACTGTAAGAGAGTTCTTATAATTTTTGCGAAAATAAGTACATACATTACATGCAGGGTATTTTTAAATACATATCGTGTCAAAAAAAGATCTGATTGGTGGATTTTCAAAACTTTTCTATTCCAGATGTAAACGCTATAAACGCTTCGATGATATTGTACCTGCCAACCCCCAAAATATATTAACGAAATTTAATGCATTGCTTTCAAAAAATGCGCAAGACAGCTACTTAACTGTTCTTATTTCATTTGAAAACGTTAAACAAAGACGACCTAGACGTAAACGAAACGACGAACAAGGTGGTGATATATTATAAAATAAGAACTAACAATAAAGAAAAAAAACGCATGCCATGCTGCGTTTTCAAACATTTATAACATTAACAGAGCTTTGAAGAATTCAAAATTAAAACCACTGGATTGCCTGCCTGCGAGAAGCGAACAAAGCATGACAACAGGCCGTCGAAAACACCAAATGAGATTGTGAACCTAATACGGCTTCATATTAGGTCTTTCGTCGAAAAAGAGTCTCATTATTCACAACGAGAAAATTCTAACAGGGTGTATTTGCGTGAACAACTCAGCATTATGAAAATGAATAAAATGTTTTTACATGAATTAAGAATTAATACTTCTTACTTGGTTTATTATGTTTAAAAACGAGTTCATTTTATTTAGTGTCCCAAGAACTAAGAATTGGACTAAATGCGACGAACTTTAAAAATAGAATCTGCTGAGGATGCCACCAATAAAATCGAAGTAATGGTCGAGGAAGATCTGCATTTTACGAGAAGCTAAAAAGTTTAGCACAGATGAAATGGCATTCTAAAGCAGAAGCTAGAGCAGGCAGGTGCATGGTAGTTCCAACAAAATATTCCTTTACTCCACATAATAACTAATGATGTGTTTTTTATGGTCTAGTAGATAAGTTAACTTGTATGTATATTTACACAGAGGATGTTGCAAAAAAGCATTCCAATCAGAGCCATAGTTGTGCCTCTTGCGTGGTTTACACGTTGAGTTGCCGTGTTAACTGTTTATCTATCTCCTGAAGAAGCGCTATACGATTGCGAGCGATTTAACCAAAACGACATGACACGGTTTAAATCCGGAACACGTTGCATTTCAACTAACTTTGGCCGTGAAAACTTACGTTTTCATGATACTTCATTTTGTCTCATTATATTATGTACTAAAAACGGTTTAGAAATACATCCATTGGCCATAATGTACGAGTCATCAAATCTTCTAGCTAATGTAATGAAAGGATTGCCCTAAGAGAACGTTATATTTCAGGAATTTCATCTGTCGACACTTGATATTCTGAAAGCGATTCTCGCTGACTTCACTTTCTATATTTATATTTAATCTGTAAACATGTAAGTCGCGTTTTCTAGCAGCTCCTCTCGAGCTGTATCTGGAGCTATCTCAGAAATTATTATTAGCTTTGGGGTCCACGTTGTCGTTTTATTTGTACTATTGTAAGGCCGTTACTATTATCTCCTGATTGTATTGTTTCAAGTTCCTTTTGTTCAGTATTTTTGTTAATGTACGATTTTTTTTATTTCTGTTATAGACTTCTTTTATAATGTCGCTGTGATTTGTTTTATTTTTGCTCTTTTCAAAATTCGTTTCATTTTTCTACTTCGGTGCTCATGGTTTATATTGTCAAGATCTTTTTACACGTATCATCTCTTTTTTGTTAATACTGCTTTACACGACATTTTCAAGGTGACCTTTTTTTAGTCTTCTGAAAATATTTTATTTCGTTTTCGCAAATTTCAAGAATCTTTACATGAAAATGTAATATTTAAAAAACCGAAGACATCATTGTAATTGTTTACCAGTAACCTCCATATATATGCATTGCACCTACAAACATAAATTCTAATGACAAAAGTAATCAGTTTATACAAAATTGTTTGGTTAAACTAATCTAGTCATATACCAACAAATACGCAAATTAATTTTGCTAAGATCTAATCAGAAAACTGAATTAAATGATATAATCTTTTACCATACATATTTAATGTTTCTTCTTTTCCTTCAAATTTAATCTTTAAGCAATTCTTAAATTGGGTTTAGAGATCTTGAAAAAAGAAAACAGTTCTTTTCATTAATTTTCGTTTAATGTAAGTAGTTGGGTTTCCGAGTTGAAACCGTGTCGCAATAGCATAAGAATACCAACGTTTCGCTCTCAATTTCATGGAGCTTCTTCTGGGCTGTTGCATAGTGCGTCGCTGTAGTGTGAAGAGAGTTTCGTTTAATATGCTACGTACGTACGCTTCATCGGTCTTTTTGTCGATTTTCTTAAGCGATCTATTAGGATATGCAAAGCAGAATCTATCTTTTTGTTGTTATCTTATTTATCACAAACTTACATCATTTATATTGTGTTTAGTAATATAATATTATATTATTATTGGTTGAGTGTAGGCTTTTACGACCGTAATTCATAGTAAAAATTTCTTTCCTGATGTTGACGTGTAATTAATACTTTACTTGACGTTTCGCTGATTATGCTGTCAGTTTCTTCAGAAGATTTTTTAAAGACAGTCTTTAGAAGCCTTCTGAAGAAGCTGACAGCATGATCGTCAACGTCAAGTAAAATATTAATTACGCATCAACATCCGAAAGAAATTTCTACAATTTTATTATTATATTGTAGAAGAAGCTAGCTAGGTAAGAACATTACTAAATAGAATATAGATTAAGTAAGGTAGCGATAAATGAGATAAAATGCAAAAATAATAACAAGATATATTTTTTACGTATATATTTGTAAAAATTTTAGACCGTTTAAAAAAATCCACAAAACGGGATAATGAAACGTTCGTAGCATATTAAACGGGGATTTATTTTCTTTCTCCAATGTTAAAAATTGTATGAAGATTGTATTTGAAATAAATACATGCATTCTGTTGCCTGTCTTAAGAATGCATATTTGCAATGAAATTAACGTAATTTTAAATCGAATATATCGAATGTTTTCCATACCAATAATACATTCCGTTACTTCTGTTTAAAGAAGTAGATATATGTTGGGTATAGGTTAGTTTTAAACGGAATACAGCTTCTTATGGGTATAACATTTGCAAATAATGATATATTGTTGATTAAGTAGCAAACCATCCTAAAACCATTATAATAATAATAATAAATATTTCATAAAAGCATACAAAAGTCAAAAATATATTGCTGCGCTTTATATGCTGCGATACCTTTCATGTTTATTTATGCTACTTCACAGTCCTTGAATGTCCTTGTTATCATTGTTACCTCGTAAAAGTAACAGTACTGTTATGCTATGTTACTGGTTCATTTGTATACTTGCTGTAATGGATGGTTTCTTCGATAGCAATGGGGGCCTGCTTTGAGCAACGTAAACGTTTATTAAAGGTTTTACCCACAATAAAAACACGCTAGTTGCTGAAATATTTTGAAAAATAATGAGAAGTACAATATTTACCCAAAAAATGCACTTGAGCCATCTCATCTTAACTTGCAGCAGACTCTATCCTCACATGTAATAAATTATAAGTGGTAATTTTGTTATGAAATGTATCGTGCATAAAAAACAACCAACATATGCATAAAAAAAAAATAGGATTGCATATATATCCGCGATCCGTGTTATTGAATTATTGTAGTATTGTAAGCATTCCATTTGAGAAACACAAATCTCTTATTATAATGGCTGCATACATATATACATACATATTACATTCATCTACCATACGGGCGATAGGGCACATCTGCATGGTGCCACCATTAGCACATGTGCGTATCGGTTCACACAATTCCACTGTTATATATGCGTATGTATAAGTGTGCACATACAAAAACGTCCATCATTCTCTTTTACTAGTAGACGATTACGCATACAGAAGCATGCCATGCAAGTCGTGTTTGTTGTATGCACTTCGACAGAAGCTCCTCCTGCCTACTACTGATTTCGTGTAGGAGCTTTTTTTTTGCTTCGTCCGAATAAGTGCACCATTTAACTCGGCAGTGCATGTTGTAAACAAATATCGGCTTCAAGTGGTATGGACGGTTTTTTCAGTGTCAATACACAACTGGCCAGCACCTATTTTGAATGATAAACATTTAGTTAAATCAACGGGAGAGAGCTTAAAATATCTATAATTGTGATGTTATTAATTACGAATTTCTGGTTGTTATTTTTACAGAGATTCGAGAACATCTAGCTAATTTTCTTACGGAAAACGAACTTACTAAAATCGATTTACTATATGAGACTAATTAATATAACTTCCTATATTTCTGACAGTAATATTTTTTGAATGAGTTTGCACTCTCCATCGGTCAAAAAAAAAGAAAATATTTGTTAATGGGATATAAAGTTGCTTTGATTTCTGGATAATTAAAATTTTTTTTGTTGGAAGACAGATGTTCTTTTGGATTAATATGATAAATAATTTTTATTGTTATTATTATTACTTTTAGGTTACATAAGCCAAATGTATTTTTTATGAATAATACACTCCACCAAAAAAGTATCGCATAATTTAGTTTTGAATCATAAAAGTATCGCATAATCTTTGTTTGTAGCATAAAGTTGTAAATATACTTTAATGCGCTCTAAGATATAATTTCTATGATTGTTTAAATAAAATACAGGCCAAATAACAACAAGAACTCATACTTGAGATTTTTATTAAAACAAGAAATTATAATTTTGGAAAGAAAAATGTCATAACAGTAGCTTTTAATACTGAGTATTGCCACCTCTGGCTCTTATGAGCGCTTGCATACGGTTTGGCAGAGATTCGATTAACCTCCGTATATAAGCCTGATCCAAATTCTTCCACTCGTCACGGAGAGCATCTTCTAGTCCATGCAGGTCCGCTGGGGCAACATTTTGGGTTCGTATCCGTCTGTGAAGGAGGTCCCACACGGGCTCGATAGGGTTCATGTCCGGACTTACCCCAGGCCAATCTAAAACTGGAATACCAACATCGTTAAGGTATTCCTGGACGATTATTGCAACATGCGGTCGTGCATTATCGTGCATTAACATGAATTCGTTTCCTATAATTGGCGTATATGGTACTACATGTTCTTCAAAATGTCCATTATATACCTGTGGGCAGTCAGTATACCTCTGTCTACTGGTACTAACTCTGTACGACCTGTTAAACAGATGCCTCCCCAAACCATAAAAGAGCCACCAGCGAAATTGGGTCTAGGTCTGATATTGCACTGCGAATAGCGCTCACAGTCTCGTCTGTACACTGATATACGCCTATCTGAGGTGTAAAGACCAAATCTTGTCTCATCTGTGAAGAGTATATTGGCCCAGTCATTAATCTTCCAATTTACATGTTCTCTGGCAAACCTTAAGCGAGCCACTCGGTGGTTCCTAGTGAGACGAGGGGCTGTTACAGCTACTCTAGCTCTTAATCCACTCTGTCGTAACCTATTCCGAATAGTTTGAGTACTCACACGAGTATTTCTGACTCCAGCCAAGTCGTTCTGCAATTGTCTCGCAGTTACATGTCTTCGACGTAATGCTTGTAGTAGTAAATAGCGGTCATCTTGGCGAGTAGAACATCTGGGACGACTTGGTGCAGCTCTTCTACTGTAATTGCCTGTTTCCCTATATCTGGCTACGGCTCTAGAAACACTTGACTGATTGATGTTCATCAAATTAGCAACGTATGCTTGAGATCGTCCATCTTCGATTAAAGCAACTATAGCAGCCACTTGTTCTGAAGTTAAAGTGCTCATTTTAGTTTTAAAAGCGTTGGTACAGAACTCTGACTTCGCACTTTAAAATTTGACCGTATAGGAAGACTTTCAATAAACAACCGAACAAACCTTACACATATGCATTTTTCTAAATGTGTTCTTTTAGAAAAAAAAAAGTAAAAAACTATGTTCCATGATTTTGTTAGTGTTTTTATAGTTCACATACACGAGGCACACTTTTTGTGAACGAATAAAAATATCTTGGTTTATAAATGCCCTTTTTTAGTTTATGCGATACTTTTTTGGCGAAGTGTAATATGAATAAGGTAAACGATCCTGATTTCTTGTAATAAGAAAATTAGGAATATTGAGTATACAACGTTATATAGATGTCTGGAGTTCTTTGGGGATTTTTATAAATATAGTTGCACAAGTGAGTCTTACTTTTCGTGAAACTAATTCGTAACAACAATACTCAATTCTTACAGTTTTCAACTTATTGAAGCATAAAGTTTGTACTGCGACTAGATATACTACTACAAAAAATTCAGAGGTTTTTTGATATCGAAATAAACTATCTCAACGACTGTGACGTAAAATGGTAAACAACACATAAGTATCGGTAACTTCCGCACCACACAAATGCACCCATCGTCATTCGGTTACTGGTTGATGACGAAGACCATTCGTGTCGTCGAAACAGCCGTTCTGGACGAATTATTATATAAATTGTTATATATAAAATTAAACTTGTGTGATGCGGACGTTGCTGATACTTATGTGTTGTTTATCATAAATAAATATACTTAATGAGCCAGCTACCGCCAGCCGCTATGTATATACGCGTTTCGCTGTATCACAGCTCATCAGTACCTTTGTGGTGGAAACAGTGACTAATTTCTAAGTTGTTTAAGAATAATTCCATTGTGAACGGTGAAAATGGATTGATCATAGTTGTTTATAAATAAGTTTATTTATAAATTGCTTCGTTAGACAAAAAATACATTGTTCCATACATAATGGGCTTAATTCGTTAAAACAAATATTAAACTATCAAGCGATTTTTCAATTGGGATGTTGAATTGAACACATGATATCGAATCACATAAGTCGGTCTGAATTTTTAGATCTTTCACCAAATCGATAAAAATATTGATACCAAAATCATATTCGAAATTAAGAGTGTTCAACTAGTCGGAGTGCGACTAGTTGAACGGTTGCATCTAGTTGCGAAGTGATAGGCGCAAGAATTTATGTTGGAGACAATTTCGATGAACAGTGTTAACTGGGTAGTAAGGGATTCTTGCGTCTTCATTTATTGCGGGATTTGCTAGAAATTGAGTTTTTATAAAGTTTCAACGTGACTTTACCTTTGATAAGAGAGATAAGGTTGTAGGACATTTTATTGAATGGACGAGTCGAACAATATAATAATAATGGAAATAGATAGCGACTTAAAAATCGAGATTGAGATATATGAGTGGTTAAATATTGCGAATCTTTGAAAGGCAATAAAGTTTGGGAGAAATGAAGTTGTAAGTTGTTAAACAATGGAAGCCATCTTTAGACGTATACCTTACGTCCTTAATACAACCGACGACAACAATAACAATAACATAATATGTTTGTTTAGGGGTAAACAAGGTTTCGGCCCACTGGGTATCAAAATTCTTGGGACCGAACCAGAAACAGATGATGCATACACGGATAATCACTACTGTTAAGGGATAGGTTCCTTATTTCAATCCCGAGATCAAAAGTCAATCCAAAGAGTGGCGAAAACCGGAGAAAGGGCCTCCATTTAAGATTTGTACAGTTGTATCTGTTGGAAAGGTAATAGTTACTGTATTCTGGGATTACGAAAGGATTATTTTTATGGATATCGTCCGGCACAACAATTATTACTACGCAGATTATTATTCAAATTTATTATCCAGACCGTTACAACAGCCACGAAAGTTGCACAAGCGTCCGTTATTGCAACAGCATACTGCAAGACTCCATACTGCAAGAAAGACGAAAGATGTTCTGAACGATTGGAAATGAATGGGAATTCCTTCCGTGTCCACCTTACTCACCATATCTCGCATACAGTGATCTTCATCCGTTCCCAGTTTTGACGAGATATTCGATTTGAATGTTTAACTGACGTAAAACGTATCATAAATAGGTACACCGAAAAAGTTCTTTGAAGAAAGCTCAACAAAATTTGTAAAAAGGATATCGTAATATAATTTATCTAAAGCTGTAGAAACGGGTATTTAATATGACGGAAAGGTATATTCGTTGTGTCAGCCATTTGGTGTCAGCCATTTCGGGGTCTATTTTGAGGTCAGCCATTTATGTCAGCCACCACTGTTACCAGTGGCAGCTGTAATTCAAATTCTCCTCTTAAACCTATCGCAGTATCTAATTAAAGATACTTTAACCACTGAAGATATCTAATTATATTACTATATCGACCTACATGGAAATAGGCTGCAGGTACTGTGAGGGTAGTATACTTCGCCTTCGTGGTTAGATACACCAAGGGTAATTAATATAAATGAATATATTTAATGAACCAATTACCACCAACCACTATATGTATACGTGTCTCGCTGTATCACAGCTCCTGAGTACATCTACGTTCTCGTATGTATACGATGTTAAACTTAACATGTTTGGATGAGAGTATCTAATTAAAGATATGATAATCATTGAAAGTAATTATATTCTTAGCTTAGCTACGAAATTGGAGACCATCGCAGATCCCGGGTGGTAATGACTGCTTATTTCTGTAGCGGTCGATAGAGCGATATAATTGAATTATATCTAAAAGATATAAAATCGAATTATATCTAAAAGATTAATTAGAAAATTAATTTAAATTTTTTTTTTAAATTAGAAAATTAGCTAAGGAAAATGACGTAATGTTTACGTAATTGTAATAGTTTTTGAAGCTTTTCTCATCAGCTCTTTTTGTATGTTAATTATTATATGCGAAGGTTCTACTAATAGTAGTGAAGACCATTGTAATGATGTGATGGCATTTGTTATTACTTGGTTGTTATTGAAACTACTTTATAACTAAATTCCAAGTTGTAGTCTTGAAATTTCAATTGACATGCTTTGATGGCAGCCACACACAAATTACGGAATGTAGATTTAAGTACGTGATCAACGCAAAGCACAACTGATCCACTACGGGTCACAAGCATTAACACTTGAATTGTCCAATATCACACTTCTAATGATTTCGCACGATTGAAGTGTTGTGTTGGCTACAAGTTCCTTACAAATTCGGCACGAAATATTTTCAGCGCGCTTTTTTCATGGGTAGGTTACGACATCCATTGTGCTTAAAGAATATTTTGAAATAAATTTTCGAACATTGGTCACCAAGCAATAATTTTGATTTTAGAATTGCTACTACGGTAATGTCGAATGAACTGAAACTATATTAACAGACAAATGTTCTTTACGTAATTCTTAAGCTTCTCTGCTTTTAGGTATGTGAGTAACGAAGTTTTTATTTGTAAAGCGCGTGGTATTACCGAAATATCATGCGTCTATCTACATGCTCCCGACTTTGCCAACATTACCCGTAATATGAATAAAAAGATCTACCGTAGTTAATTCATAACTACCTACTGCTGGCGCATTGCGTATTACACTGGCTTATCAGTTTCATGGTACCAGGTTCGAACCCTGGACTCACAACTCTCAGGGTAAGATTTTTCGTAGTTTTTCTTACTTCAAATGCTAATGTTGAGGAAGAAAATTCCAAGATGTTCGGTAGGTACAACCAACCATAATAGTAAATTCAAGGCCAGCCGATCCCTTCTGTATTGGAGAAAGCTGTTGTCATGTAATGGCATAAATTGTGTTGAAAAGAATACTATTTCAGATAAACGTCTTACAAAAATGTTAAATTTTTATAAGACGTTTAAGAAATAGTTTTAATCTTTAAAAATGTTTTTAAACTAATATTTGAAGCAAACGATTTTTTATCTATTACTACAAACTAAGCCAAAACCATTATTAAACTAATGAAGCGGCGATATTAAGGAAGTGTTTACGTATGCTGGTAGATCCATTTTGAAATGATTGATGATTCTACGAATAAAACTTTATAGCTTGGTTCTGTGCTTAAAAGCGTTTCAGCTGATTTTACTAGAACTGTGTAATCCGCACATTCGGTTTTTGTTCAACGGATGTGAGAATTTAAGCTTTACCGTCAGGCGAGCGATATGTAGGTTTTGCACGAGAACGGTCGGAAGTTTTTCTATTTCGTCTACTCAGTTTAAATATATGCGTAGAGGAAATTAATGTAGTGAAAATACAACGCTAAAATTGTGAAAAAGTATACAAGGAATCAAGGAAAATAGATAACCGAGTAACATCAATTAGAAAATGTAAGTGTGTCCGTGTAATTCATTTTAGGAAGAGTATTTGTGTACGTTTCCTAAATTTTTGCATTAGGCTATTTTTCACTTAATGCTTATAGCTCCTATACACGGTTCTATATTAAAATTGCAGCTTTACTAGAAACTAAAAACTAAATTTTTAAGAAATTGTATTCTGTAATTAAAAAATAAATAAAGTTTTAATGCTGCATTACGGCGTATACCTGAAAACTGGTAACATTTTCTATAATTATCTAAAAAAGCCTCCATAGCTTTAGCCAATCTATTTTACTTATACAGAACCGCCACCTCGTTTACAAAGCTGCTTATTATCACCGTAGCATCAAATTTGAATTTGGACTTATCGAAAGACCTACTTGGAGAACAAATGGGTTGAAGAAAGTACATTTTAATGAAGAGTGGGAGCTCGAATCATAGCTCACAACCACCAAGCGATAAGGAGGTATGTATATTTATATTTGGATTGGAGTCAACATATACGCTCTTAATATATAATCCAAAACCAATAACGATAACTTGTTGGTTATCATATATACGTGTAAAGTTATAGAGGCAGGAAATCGGGAACTACTATATTTACCGTGTATGTAAAACCAAAACGTTCTTAAATATTTACACTGGTTCACTGTATTGGCATTTTTAGATCTTTTAAGTAGCTTCACATAATAAGCATTCAATTTGATGTTTTGGATGATCTGATAGGTTCACTAAGATGGACACTGACTCCTTTGATTGTTGTATAAAGGTACATATAGTTCAAATAGCGTGTACAATTTCTTATAAAATAAATTGCTGTGTCTTTAGGATTTCCCAATAACGACAGATCAGTTGTTGTTAAGACATTAGGCAAATTTGGAAAGTCAGCACGTTCAAAATTATAAGACTTATAGTTTGATTTACTAGGAAAATTCACAAAGTGAGGGTACAGAGATTATTAAGGCAAGTATCTCTAATTAGCTCCACTTTGGAATTTAACAGAACTAGATCTAATAAGCGACCATGATAATCTTCAATAACATTATGCTGGCATAAATTAATAAAATCAATAAAAGTTAATATGTGGGACCTTTACAGTAGCATTCAACGGCTTTATTACTATCACCCTCTTACCATAAAGGTTAAAGCGCAGTTAATCGCGAATGGTGTAGCAGATTTACTAAGAAAATTTTTTGTTACTGGCGGAACTTACACAGCGCTTAATTCTACACAGTCAAACGCAATGAACAATATTAAACGCAATCTGTTCTATTAGTTCAAAAACGTTTGCAAGATCAACGTCAGCGACATCAGGCGGTAAATAAATTGAAAATATTGGTAATGATTCTTCTTAGCCGTTGTATATGAACACGTTTATCTCCTACAATATTAATAAGAAAAAATGGCATTAAACTTGTTATCGATTGCAATCAAAAGAACTCCCTAGTTGTTTTATCTACTTCTAGTTTTTGTCATACCTAAACACTATGTAATCAACAAAGTATTCGTCCATCTATGATGGATGTTCCTTTTCATAATTGCAATAACATCATAATACGCAGAACTGCATGCAGTGTGGAAATACTCCTTGCGCTGTGTTGGAAGAAACTAATTCAACGAAATAATCTCCTGTTTTCCGCAGACGTACTTACTTCCCTTATAGTGTCTGCACGTATGTCTGAGCAAAGATATTGTATAATTTCACTCACGCGCCGCCGTTCATCACTGGCTCGATCCTTCCTCGAAGAAACGGACGATTCGGAAATGTCGGGTAATACGATGTCACATTTCTTAGCATGTTTCAGTTCATTGATTATGTTACCAGAGCCATTCTTACAAGTGGAGCAATTCCATGTCAACCAATAACACTCTTGGATATAATATTCTCAGATCAACCAATAGATGTGTGGTTAAACGACTGCTTACATACTGCGCAAGTTATGCATTTAAAAATTGGATTTCTAAAAGGTTCGTATCTGAATAATTTGAGACCCGCCGAAAACAAATACCTACCACAGACAAATCATAACCTAAAAGCACCTTAGTAGAATTACTCTGAGGCTCTAAATTCAGCTGTTCTGTTACAACCTTATGACGGCGTATGAAGTCAAATTTCTCTATGATAGAGTTTGAAATATGAACATAATAAAGCCAATTCCTCTCGTCTTGTACTAATACTGAAACTATAAGCGCACGCCTTACCGAAACCGAAAACCCAAGATATAAAAATTAATTCAATTATCCCAAGTACTGATGCGCATCCTTGAGCCGTAATAAAATGTACAGTAGGTATTAGCTTGTGTAACATAGATAATTTAGTTTACGTTAGAACATCTGCTATTGTGCTATAGAAAGACCGCTACCTGCGGACCTTTCCGAACACCAGAACCAAACACAGATCCTTTCAGACTGCTATTGTCCGTAAATAAATACGCATGTACGTATATACAAATACATAAGTAGATGCGTAGCGCGTATAATTTATGAGGCTTCCGAGCTCGTCGCGCGTTCTCTTTCTGACCGCACAAGCATGCACACTCGACGAGCACATTACCGTCCCAAGATCGTGGCGCCCATATCCTAAGCGCGCCTCCAATTAAAACTTCCTTAATTCCGCTGTAAACGTGGACGCACACTCTCGTATAAATTTCATTCAATGCACGCGCCGGCCGTGCGGATCGTCCGACACGCGCATCCGGTCTCTGTTTCGTCTGAAATACTTTAAAACGCGACGTTAAGTTGTTTTTGGAGGATGACTTTTGTTTCGCAAAAAGATGTGATATTTCAAATACGAGGGGCGGTGTAGTTATTTAAAGATAAGAAAGAATGCGGCTTGCAAGACTACGGAAAGTATTCGGAAGACTAAATTCCAATATTTACATCCTATTTACGTCCAATATAGAAAAAAAAAACTTTTACGGAAGTATCTATCTGCTCTGCAGTGAATATAAAATCACCAGATATAATAAAGGATTTGGTAGAGAATGGCTACCTCATTTTATACAAAATGAGAAGAACAACAAATATATATGCAATATTTTCTTTAAGAGAGAACATAGGTATGATATTTTTCATCCTTCGCTAACGTTAACACCATCTCGTACTTATTAATACGTTGCTATGTTTGCAGCCAAAGATCCATCTCGGCGAGGAACCATAATTAAATAAATAAATAAAAACCATAAATAACAGATAATTTTTTTCTTCTTATGCGGCTTTTGGTAGCTATTCCACAAATTAATAATAATTCATGCCTGTGCATCCTCCAACACCTTTCGCCAGCTTACATGGCGCATCCGTCGCCCATCAGTTATTATTAATTGAAAGTTACAAAGTTTCCTAGAGTAAAATTAAGATGTATAAATAATGCGTTTTAGGGTTTCTCTTCGATCTATTTCTTACTCGCATTGTCCGCTACTCTTTATTGATAAAGTTAGTTTTTTTGAAGTCCATTCTGCATTTAAAGAGTCCTTTACTTTAGAACTAGCCGTAAATATATATTTTTTTATTTTGCTGTCTCTTTTCCTTCCTTTTGAAAAAAGGTTTTATTGAAAATCGGTTCCAAATAATTGTATTAAGTGTACAGGGGGCTTTTATTTTATTTTGACTTTTCCGTTTTTCCGTTACTATTGCAAATACAGAAAAGCTATACTGATGTGATAGCTATCAGAAATGCATGCTGAGGTTTCTCTCAAAAATATATATATTTGCGTTTTTCAATTCCAAATATATATAATATTACGACGACTATTTTAAACAATAAAAGTAAATTAAATCGTTAATGTTATTAAACACAGAAGTAGATGTAAAAACAAATACATTTAACAAAAACTTATCCACTACTTAATTTCAATATTCACAGACATCTTCATTGTTGTCTATGCACAAATGATACCGCCTTCTTAAATTTTGTACGGCATAAGAAATGCAGTTATTATTTCTTTCTCTGAATTATTGATTCGCGAATTTCTCTCTGATAAAGGCATTGTCCAGTGCTGTTCATCTTGCTGCCGATTCATATTATCTAATTGTTTTCTTAAGAAATTACGCAGTAAGTCATTTACTCGTTTGTAAAATTTGTAACTAAAGAATAATTAAGTAAGTATGTTCTAGTTGTTAATTTGCAACAATCATTAAATAATTATTTGCTACCGATATGCATGTCGAGTTACTCTTAAGTAAATGTATCAGACATAGGTCGATAAAAAAAAAAACGACTTCTCACCCACGCCGCACAACGAGCTCTCGAGGTATAGAAAATTCCTTCCGGGCACGAGCTGACTGCAGGAACGATCTTAATATGCTTGCTAAAATAACAAGGCTACTCTTAGCTGAACATATGGATACACTGGCATCGATGAAAACGAAGTGCCCGATACGTTTGCTAGAACCTGAGATGAGCAGGTTCTGCTAGTTATAAAACCTTTAATCAGCATAGAATTTATCGGTATCAAAATGCATGTTACCCACTGGGTCGTACGAAAGATCTTGAGGCAACGCCGAATTTTTGTCTCATGCAAGCTCATTTATGCGACTCAGCTAAGACAGAAGCAGGAAAGTTATAAAACATAATAACACCTCTGTCAAAGTTCTAAGGACAATCCTCACGAAACAGGCTGTATTAAAGAAATATAATCATTTTTGTTGTTGCTTTACCAAAATGGAGTAATAAACACGATTTATTGGATTCATTTTTTTCACTATAATAAATCTATGATTTATTATACGCGCTAGATTTCTGCAAGTAAACATCTGTATATTTATATAATGAAGTCGGTCAAGTTCAACGAATAATTATATTCAGGGCGATAACATATTAACATACAATACTATTCAGCACCAAATAAGATACGTATATCTAAATGGGAGGTTGTTGACATAGAATTTACGGCAATAATAACTCAATCTTTCCAATACATTCTCCATGGTTTATTTCTCGTTCCTAAGAGCGATTAGCAAACTATTAATATAAACATCTACCAACACATATCAAATTAAGCTTTTAAACATTCAACATAAACAACTTTAACACCATTCGTGTTTCGAAACGAAACATATCGATTTTAAAAGGGGTTTGCCGTTATTATGTCTTTGAAAGCCGTTTTCCTATTTTAATGTCTATAGATAGCTACTACTCCAACATGCATAGCTACTCAATTGCTTCTAGCGTTTTCTATATTTACATGACAGCTGGTCTGCTTGACGAGTGCAGTAGTTTTCAAAATTCATGTTCGTGCATGTAATTTACGCAACTGGCGTATATAGAGCTTTTTCTATCTGGAGCGGTCCCAAATTTGCTGCCTTCTCTAAATCAATAAAAATCAAGAATGATTATTAACAAGTAGGTATTAAACACAAATAAATAAACAATTTTATTCCCTTTGCTTAAATAGATTTAACACATAATGATAAAATGTAAGCCTGTTTATATGTTTATTTTTCTTGCTTCGTTACAAGATAACCTTGTCAAAATTTATATCCTACATTAGTTGTTGTTCTATGGAAAACATCGCTAAATTTCGTAATCTTGCGAAGATAACTGTTAGATTTGTCCACAACTAGTATACTAGTGGCTATTGTTAAGAAAATTCTGAATAGTATTGCTATGTTATCCTTTAACTTGTTTCTTCAGCACGCTGCTTCTTCTTGTACAGCAGACTCTTTTAATTGTTTATTGTTAAAATTATTCTAAGAATAATTTTAACAATTTTTAATTCTTATAATTTTGTTCCCTCTAATTCCACACACGGTGAATATCTCAAATTCTACAACTTTTCTTTGCTGTTATAACTGCAGTTTGGGCTAACATGTCCCTTTTTTCAATGAAAATACAATTGTAAAAAATTGATTGTGAATCACATTGCTGGATAATTAAAACTTACCTCTACGCGTCATTAATTCCCAAAAAATTGAAGTGGCTCAGAAAGTAAGAGTTGAGCATTGGATTGAATGGTATTCTAACGTCTGATTTCGTTTTAATATTCTCTTCTTCGTATGTCAATTTTTGCAAAGCATTTGAAATGTTTTCTTTTACTATGGTCACAGCTCCTCTTCTTGTGCTCCAGCAGGTTTTTATATTACACTTTACACCTTGACCAGCGACAAAAAATTAAATATCCGAGTGAAAGAATGTTATTTTCTAATTTCGTTATACATTTTATAGTTTTTCAGCAGTTTTCTCTTTAGCTTCAACAAGGTCTGCAATATTCTGTTTTCTATTACTATATGTCTAATTTTAATCATTGTGGTGAACATCTGAAGAACTGTCAATTATTATAAAATGCATTTAGTTTGCTTTATGTTGTCAATAATAACTTCGTCTCCCAATAGTTCTATAAATTCATCCTGAATCTCCGGTAATATTTTTTTCCCTTCTTAATTTTTGATAGATTCTCACACAATACTGTATCGTATTTAGCCAACAAATCAACAAAACATGTCTTCAAAACATTTCTTCTGTCCTTTGTTGAATTGATGCTTTTTTGATTATCTTCATTCCGGGGACCTTAGCAGAACGTAAAATTCTGTCTTGCTAAGAATCCAATTATATTTATATTACATTTTTCTCAATTTCCTTTTCAATGTGTTGCTGTCTTAGTTCGTTAATAATTCATGTCTAAATTTATTTTCAAATTCCTTCCATTGCTAAATGGGGGATTCAGTTGTTACCACTTAAACCCATCTTTAGAGCTCAAACTTGATTGACAATAATTTAAGGAAAGTTTATAGCAAATACATTGTCTACGACCGTATCACCTTTTCACAGTTTGACATATTAAAAAAAACCGAACGTGAGTAAGTTTTCTGGTTTCTTCTTTTATTGTCTTACAAGGACGAATTACTTCGCTGAAGTCGGAATCTAGATTTTGGGTTTCAAATGAAAATGGTCGTTGCCCAACACCTTTCAAAAGAAATAGACGATAATTAAAACTTCATATCCACCAACGACTTCGTATTTTTGATAGGTCTTTCCTCTTCAATAACATTATAAATAAAGATATAATTTATTAACTTACCTTGAAACAATTTACTGAAACATTTAAAGAAGCGATACTTTACCTAAATCTTCAACCACCATGGGCTAGCAAATGGGCTATTCTCTACTAGCGATATTTGGTGGTGACACTGTTTGTAATAACAACTATAGCGTTAAAGAAAATATAACAGCTGTCACGGCGCACGTGTTGTCTCTGATTAAGGATAAAAATACCGACATCAGGTCGGCTACGGAGGTGGACATTCATTTTTGTTTGATTTTGTTTAAGTTAGAGGCTGTTCCCGTCGCTTCTCCCTCTTTCTAAGTGCACTACTAATTTTATAGACTTTAAGGTCTGATAAGTGTATTTTGCGAGGTCGTAGCTACTGCGTTCAATTCTTTCAAACGTTGGTATACTTCGCGTAAGAAGATTACAAAAATATGCTAGGATTTCACGGAAAGTATTAATCTTAGTTCTATTATTTAAAACAGATATAAATTACGTTGATCGTACAACATATCCACTTAGAGATTGCGGGATTTGCTGGTGATCAAAACCCTCGCCATACTTGATTTGTCGTTTTGTAATTCTTTCCCTACATTAGATACTAATAATGGTAACAAAAACTATGTGATAATACGGCAAACCTTACTAAAGTATCGGCGCGTGCAATCACATAGGTATCCTGAACAATTGTTTCGATTGCAAACAGGGATGCAAACGGCATATAAAGGTACCCATGCATCCTCAAAATAGCTATTCCGGACTAATTAATTACATTGGCCAACAAATTTAAATTTTTGATTTTGCCATAAAATAATTTATACTAGTTTCAATAGAAAACATATAAATATTTATTTTACTAAAAGGTAGTAGGTCAAGTTACCTAGATTTTTTTATATATTTCAATGAAAAGGTCTCTTAGATTAGATCATAATTTAATGTATATTTCAAATTATTATGATTAGAAATGTGAAGTAATACTGCTCCGTCTCTTATAAACAATATCTACAGCATCTCTTCTTAAAATCCAACAGTAATCTGCTAACATAACAGAATTCCATTTACCCTGATACCGTTTTTCCATTCCCATGATGGAAGTGTTCATCGTTAACGTCGTCCATATTTTCCGGACAGAAATGTGCACGTTAAGGGACATATTACAGCCAGCAGCGTGGAATGCTTGTAACATATCCATTACTAAAGTTTTATAGTTGTCAGCTTTTTTGTTTCCCAGGAAATTCGTGAAAACTTGTACCATGCAGAGCCAAGCTGTTTTTTGGTTCGCTTATAATTTGGTTTCAAAGATTTAATCATTTACTATTTTTCGTAACTGAGGTCCAACAGAAATACCTTCTTTCGTTTTCCTTTGTGTTAATTTTGGAAACTTTTCACGAAGATATTTAAAACCTTCACCTTCGAGATCCAGTGCCTTTACAAAGTCTTTCATGACCCCAAGTTTCACGTGGAGAGGTGATATTATGATCTTTTCTTTTTCTACTAGAGGCGGATGTTGTACATTGTCCTTTCCTGGTATAAGCTGTTGTCGTAGCGACCACTCTTGAAAATTCGAAACAGCATGACCTATCGGAATAGAAGGATAATAGTTTCCATTATGCAGCAAAACTGTTTTTAGGCTGGTCTTTGATGAGTCTATGAGTAATCTCCAGGAACTGGGATCATGGTGAATTCCAAAAGCTTCAGAAAGTTTATAAACATTGTCGCAGTAGACCAGATTACGGGCCGTACTATAAAGGCATTTTCTTTGTAACCAGAGCTAAGCCGCTTTTCGAATCATTTTTACTTTATATATGCTGTTCAATTTCATCAGTTACTAACTTAGGATAAAACTTTGTTGGTCAGTGTTATTAAATGTAGTAGGGAGTGTGCTGATACTTATAAAAAGAGAGTTCTAAAAGAACTTTTTTATCAGATTCTGAAAAAATATACAGATTTTATACCATTCTTCTTAAAAAAAAATGAGATTACATGAATCAAACATTACAAAGATATAAAAATATTACGTTGCATTGCTGGAAATTCCAAGTAGTAGGTACTCTGTCGAATAAACTTTGAATCACCCCTCTGGCTTTAAGATCAGGCGTTCAGCAAGCGACGGCATTTGGAACAATTATCTCAATATCAAATATTAATGAGTGATGTAGAATATTTTATCGCATCTGTTCCAGAGTTTTGTATACGTATATATGTCTGGCTTAGGGTGAGTTGTTAAATAATCCAGATAATTTCTACGTATTGTATAATTAGAATTGAAATGCGCATAGTAGTAAAATGAAGCTTAATGGAGCAATTAATTCTTTAGAGATGAGCAGGCCTAGTAGATGCATTATTCTTTAGTTTCATGAATATCTAAAATTCTGTAAAATAAGAATAACCAAGGAAATTAGAGCATTAGCGCATTACACATTATTCGCTATATACCGTTGTGAAATCAACATGAAATCGACTTTATACACAAGTAGACATTTTTTTTTGAAAGCACTGAATATTTCCCCCACAGTATAGCGCGCTTACTAGCCTAAAAAAAAGAAAACAAGACAATAATTTAATTAAAATACAAACATAAACAAATGAAAACTACGCTGCTCTTTTGCGCTATAATACTGCACTTTGCTGATGTTAGCCATAACTACTAGGCGAAGATTAGAATTCGAACCCGTATTACTCCCAATCTTGGACGGTTTGATCTGATTTGATGCAAATATTTTGAACTTATGTTGGCCTTACAAAATGCAAACAAATGCCTTTTTTTACTTTAGGTTCTTTGGGACTAATGGCTGCATTTAAAGTAGAAACTTGTCTTATGTAACAATGTTCTCTGCTGTACTGCGGTACTCCAACTATACTCATTGAAAACTTCTTACCAACAGATTAATATTTGCAGTGACAAAATGATTCATTAAATTAATTTTGCGCGGCAAATATACCTTTCACAATACAGATTTCTTTTAAATAACTTGAGCCATATATTAGAAGTGTCGATATATCGGAAGCTCGGGGCAGATTTATTATCGGTTTAGTTACCTAAGTGAACTAGTAGTTCAGTGTTTAGTTTAGGAGAAGTTCACCTATAAACTAAGTTCCAGGAATTTATAAGAGCCACATAACTTTATTTCCCGAGTCGACAATAGAACATAAAAATAGGAGCTATACGAGTTAGCGGTAACTTCGGTTTAAAATAAGGTTTTGTTTAAGGGCGTCCATTGTATTTGTAAGTCTACATTGATATTTAAATTAAGAGAAGAAAAGAACTTTTCATAGATTTTGATAATCTATTACACGATAGTTAACACAATTCCATATCTTCCTACAAATCTACAAATTCATCTTAAATTTTATTTCATTTGGTTTTTTTATGAGATTTTACGCCATCCTATATTTATTTCTGTATTACTTACAATTTGTAAGAAGTTTCAAGATTTAACATAAACATATTATAATGATAAAAATGCGTCCAAGATAACATGTAACTTTGATTAAAACCCCGTTAGCGCTGTTCGCATACATTCATTGAGGTAGGCTCAGTGACGTTTCGGAAACAGCAGCGTTTTACCGACACCTAATGTGTCGTTTCATGAGTTTAAGCAGCCGAATCCGATCCATACAATAAATATGTACATCGCTATCAAATATAGTCTAACGCTCTAAATACGTATAAAATAATTGTACTGGCATAAAGCAATATTTCCCTAAATTAAGTACGGGGTCTCAGATTTGTCCGACCGGACTTTTCAGAATTTGTAAATTTGCAAATACCTGGCAACGACACGATGCTCACGTTGAACAGAAAGTCCTAGTATTTAGGGTAAATCATCTTCGCGAACTCGGCATATTAAGGCTTTGTGCACAAATACTTGTCATGTTTTTTTTTCCTATTACTAGATCTAAGTGTGTTCCTAGCAAATGTTTTAGGCAAACCTTCTGTATATTGTTGAACTTTTGGAATCCAAATTTAATTTTGAAGCAAAATGTAATAAGACATTTGACTTTAGAATTACCGATTGTTTTTCAAGAAGTTCACATTTACAAAAGCAATTATTTCTTCGGTAAGCATTAAGCAGATGAGATTTTTATTTCAAAATTAAATAAAAAGGATCCAATACGTACGCGTTTATGCGGTAATGAGTGGTGTCTAATACTACGTTAGTTTGGTATAAATAACTCACGCGGTCACCAAGGAACATTTGCATTGATATTGTCAAGTTATTCCGTTATTTATAAAAATATTGTATGATATTAACGCATTCATGAAATTCAGGATAACTGAGCCATATCAATAGCAGAATTATTTAAATGTTATTATGTCTATTACGTTAGTTTTTCCTTTAATAGAACGCTATATTATTGTAAAATAAATTACAACATTGAAGGCCAATATAAGTAGCATTATGTCATCTTTATTCTGATCCATTTTTAATTCCTTAGCGGCTCCTATAGATTTCCCTGATGTTTTATTGGGTAACATTATCATAATCCTGAGTGAACGTCAATATTACTCGTTTTTGCTCCATTTTCTTAAGGCCCTTAAAGTTCGCCCTCAATACAAGATTTTCCTCCAAACATGTACATAGTAATTTCGAGTTTGTCTTTCCAATAATCTTACAAACTAATTACTATATACTATCATTCGATAAAAAATCGTCAAGACCAGTAGTAACTGTCCACATTCAATACGTCAAACAGTTAGGCGCTAGATCGCCTAGTGTTTTTAAAGAAAAGTAATTTTAGTTGATCGAAATATTATTTGTGACGATATAAAATGTCATTTATTATGAAACGGGTGTGATGTTTGACAAATGCTATGGAGATCAAAGAAATGAAGACGAAAATCTGCTTCTTTGTTGCTTTAATTCGGGCTGTCTTTGTGAGAAGTCATGTTTAGCTAAGTAGTTAAGTTTTCAAGTAAATTACTCATGTTTAATCATGCAAAACGTTATTGTTTGCAATTGGCAATTTATTTAATTGCCGAAAATGTGTCTATGCTTACGTCGTTATATGCATAGCGACCGTGAAAATGTATTGTTTATTTAGAAAAAAAACACATATTTTATATCGCGGTATATTAAGATGTTATTAAATGTAGTTTCCACCTTCGTTATTTTTTGCCGTCCAGTTATTTTTGCCGTTTTCAACAACAGCGTAATCGTATCTACCAATTATAGTAATTGCGTAAAAAACATTTGATTACTCAAATGTAGACATCACGGCTATTTTGCTAAAGATATCATGAAATACTCATGGATAATAACGTATTTCTGAAAATGGCGTATAAAAAGAACATAAATTCGGAGATATATTAATATACATAGTATACGACACATAAGTAGAGAGGACACGAGAGCGAGTGAAATCATGCCTATTTTGCAGTGATTAGACGGAGTCGTGTTTTGTCGACTCTCGAGGAAACCAGTAAGCAACCCTTTCTTATGAGACGTATAGACACGAGTCTGTCTAGTTGCAGCAAAAAGGTATGATTTCGCTCGCTTTTGTCCTCTCTACATATAAGTATCGGCACCTACGCACCACACAAGTTTATATAGTAATATATAATAATTAGTCCAAGACGGTCGTTTCGAGAACACGAATGGTTCTCATCATCAACCTCTCACCATCAAAAAACAGTTAATTTAATCCTATTAAATTATACGTTTTCAAGAGGTTTACAAGAGACAACATTGTATCTATAGTGGTAGTTCATGTATATTATCAATCATAAAATAACCTTTTGCAACACTTAGAAGTATGTTTTTATTGTATAGTTGCAAACACTAATCGGAACTGCCCAATAAACCGATGAATTGGCACCATTTTTTATATACATACTTGAATCAAGGATTGCCAAAAGCATCGGAACAGTCAGCACCACACAACTTTGACTAATTAATCCGGGACAGCTGTTTTGAAAATGAGCCTGACTTCCTAGAACTCCTTCCTCCTTCCTCCTTCCATCGATCCTGATTTCAACCGTTGGTCGAATAATGAAGAAAATGAGAAATAACCTAAATCTAGCATGCCTGTTTTCTCCCTACTCTCGAGAATGACTATTTAGAAGTATCTATTTCTGACATCTACATAAGCGTTTTATTCCTGTGACGAAGTCATGCTTTTAATCAACTTCGAGTTTTCCAATTTAATATTATGCCCGGTTACGTTCATGTGTTGCGCTACAACCAACGGTTCTAATCTACCAAATCGATAAGACCTGGTGTGTTCCTTAAATCTGATGGATTTAAGGAACTATCGCTCTTTTCGTTGGAACAATACAGGCTTTGTCATGCAACTTTATAAATTCTCAACCTCTCTTTTATGTCCAGTTTATCTTTGGAATGACTAAATAGGTTTTTAAGTGTATTTCGCGAACTAGAACGTACTTTATTGGATTCTCTGACATCTACAGAAGAGGAGTCATTTGAGATAGCTGCATTTTCAATGAATTTGAATTCTTTATTGTATCTATGTAATTATACTTAGAGGGAGTTTTAGAAGTCTAATGATTAAGAAATTATTCGGGGCCATTGTATCTATTAAGGTTTATATCCTTTCCGCAGTTCTATAGAAACATAACATAATTTAACATAATTAAAAATTCTGGCGTATGCTTATTGTTGCTAAAGAAAACCTATTTAACATATAAATAGTCATTTCTTTGCTATTGCCACAATAAGAATTAAGAATACATTCTGTAATTAAGCAGTTCATTTAGCCAAGTATGATCTCAATGTCAAAACCAAATAAAGAACGTAATTTGCTAGACATCTACTAATATATCACCGCGATATCTATTTATTCACGTTAGAAATGTTTTATTTTGACATCTGTTTACATTAAGTTCCATTATATTACGACGCGAAGCAGTGTTGGTGACCCCTCGCCTACAATTTTCCCCAGATCGGTTTTTTGTCTTTGTCTTACACATGCACGCAAGAGGTGTATTTTGTTAAGAAAAGAGTCCTTTTTAGTACGAGAAACAAAATTTCCTAAAAGGAAAGTATAATTATAATTCTTTCTATAAAAAATATCGTATCGTACAAACATATTGTTGTTCACATCCAGTTATTGAATTAGAAACATTAACAACATTTTCAATGGATTTCAAAGTGCAAAAGCAAGGGTGTTATTTGCCTTATTTCAAGATGGGATAAACAAGTATCGACAAGATTTATTTTCAAATTTCCTCTACTTAAAAACTTCGCAAAATAAATCCATTTTTGCTCCTTTAACATTAAAGCCATTATTTTTTGAAGCAAAAGTCGAAGAGGGAAATACTTGACTGTAAATCGGCCCACCTCTGAGGCCAGCATTTCAAGATCAGACATCAAAGTCGAAATTTATTGAATAACATCAGTGTAGAGATACGAAAACTCACTATTCCTCCAAATAGAAGGGAAAAATGTTATTTTGAATTAAATGATAAATTTCATTTAGTTAAAGTTATCGGAAAATGGATGCCGGTTACGCATGGCACCATTAGAATATTTTCCGATAAAGAAGAAATATAATTGTAAAATTTGAAAAATACAACAACACTAAAAATTGTTTATTAAAAACTTAAGAAACTCACACCCTGAGTTAACACAACACTTCAGAAAATGCCTAGAAGCAGAGCGACGAGGTAGGTCCTTCTAGTCCTAAGAAATACATACCTGCCTAAGCCTGACATTAGTTTATCCTAAAAAATCTTATTACAAAGTGATGTAATTGCAGATAGACAAAACATACTTCAAAGAAAAAGAATTGAACAAATCATAATAGTATTTAGCTTAATTTAAGCTAGAATAGATGCAATGTTCATTGTTGCCACAAGATATGTTATACTACTTTATACAGCGGGAATTATCTCACTTGCATTACAGTATCAACTTTACTTTAATTAAAATACATAGTTGTGAGTAATTAATGATAGAGGAAATTACTTCCATCTTGTACGTTGTAATAACGCTGACCTGTACAAGAATCAGGGGATCGCGTTAACTTAATCAGATAGAAGAAAAAAATATTATATAACTACCGCAAATGGAAAGTACGAGTAGAATTCGTAGAACATTTTCGAGACAAAGTGTAAGTACATTAATTAGTGTAAGTGCAGAGCATAAAAATTAAAACGATTATTGTAATAAGAAAATTGGTATGATTAAGCGTAGTCGTTAGCATTCAACTACTGGAATAACCTGAGGCTATTACGCTTCGCACGCTAAAGTAGTATGCAATTTTCAAAATCGCTTTAATTCAATTTAATTTACAGTTAGTATTAAGATTATAGATAAACTTGTGAAGTTCGTGTATTCAATACGTTCGTTTGTTGCTCTCGTTTTGAATATGTAAGTGTAAAACTGAAGTTTAGGAGAATAGTCAAATGGCCAACATGATTGTGTTTAATCAATATTTTATTTTATGTTTGCTTCCAAAATATAAACGGCTTATCTTCTCTTAGGATGAGTATATGTAGTAAAAATAACGTAGTACAATTATCATTCTGTATAATTCGATATTTAGCTCTGTAGACGTAATAAATATCGTGTTCGCTTAACTAGCTTAATAAGTAACAAATCGAATTGTATTTTTTGGAAGCAAAGCTATTGCTTAAAGTTGTGAAAGACGTGTTAATAAAGTAAAACAACCCCTCTTGTTGTCCTTTCCATTAATCCAGAAATACATGATGTTCGTTGCTGTCTGCTCGTTGTTCCTAACTCAGACTGATTGAATTGATATGATTCCTTCTCTTAAAGTGATGAAGAAAAGAAAACAATTCGCACTTGATTTTTAAAAGTAGCACTTTTCAGTACAATACCTATCGACTTCACTGCACGTTTAAAAAATAATTTTCAGGGAAAATCTGCTGTATAATAAGTAGATTTTCGCAAACGTAGAAAAGGAACTCGTTTCAATATCAGCCAAGAAATATTATTATAAATGTTATTTTGTGAATTACTCTGAAATGGCATGTAAGTGTTCCTTTGAGTAATCAAGTAAAATCGATTACGCAAACGTGTAACTTTAACGTTTAGTAACATTCGGGTTTCAGTTATGCATGAGCTGTTAGAACATGGAAGTAGCGAAATGAGAGCATTTCTTTCACATGCTTACAGTTATTACAGCAAGAAGGCAACAGCTAACTGAAACAAAGAAGGCAAAATTTGCGATTTTGAATTCTACAGGGGTTTTCCGAAAGTTAAACTTTTCACGTCGTGTTGTTCAAATAGCTATAGATATCATTAAAAAAATATTAACGAAGTGAGCTGACTTTTCATTTCGTTTATGAAAAATTCATTTGTTCCGAATAAACGTAAGTTTAATGCAAATAGTTAGGTTTATTCCTCCGTAGTACGTAGCTAATTTGTTTGAGATTTTTCAATCGTGGCAAGGAAGCGATTCATATAAAATAAGAGAACGCAGTTTAACTGCCGCAAGTAGACAATAGACAGACGTGAGTATTTGATGTAAATAAACTAATTTAATCAAATTAAATGTATTAATTTATTTGTTAGAACTGTAATTTATAGATGTACTAGAGTTTATTTGTGCCAAATAAATGATTATTTAGCCACCTCAAATAGTAAGTGAACCGTTTGTTCATTATATTGAAACTGTTTATCTGTTCCAAGTACAACTTAAACTAGTATTTTCTTTTATCGCTGTTTACAAATTTTTGCAGTGTCCGTGCTGTCTATGGACCGCAATGCGAGCTTAACTCTCCATTTCCTTCAGGTGTTGTGCTATAGATGATGAAAGCCTATTCCAAACATGGGGATTTCAAGACTCCTGTGGAGCAGTTGAAGGAAAATAACTTGCTTTATTTCTCTTTACTTTTTGTGTTTCGCAAGTAAGATTTAGAATAGCCAAACTATTCTAAATCTTACTTGCATTTACATGTAAACATTACATTTACATGTAAACAGTAATATTTCTGTTTTAAGGAAAAATTACTTACAGATACGTAGACCTCCAGAATACATTTGTTTACTATGTATATTAACAGCAGGTTTTAGAATTTTATTTATTAATTGTTCCTACATGATCAACTGCTTCTGGACACAAACCGGTTTAGCTGACCGCATTTAACATCTTAAATATAAAATGCAGATTTGGGACGAGAGCTGATTCCTATTCATGTCTTCAGGTTTAGCTAAGTACATTACATATGTTAATCTTGACGCAGTGTCATGTGCTACGTAGCTTTCGTGTAATCATCGTGAGTACAAAACTACTAAACAAATAACTTCTTCTTCGCAATTTTATAGGCACGTTTGTAGGAGTTACAATTGTGGCTCATATTTCCGGATAATATTTCGCAATTTATGATTGAACAATATATATATTTTCATCGTATATCAAATTCAAACTGCAATTTCATAATACGTTGGAAATATACGTTTTCTTAAAAATAATTTGCGACATTATCAGTGATAGATTGTGATATACCTTATGTTTACCTTTTAACCTGCCGACAACGGGACATTTATTCTAATAAACATAATGTAACGCCTAAGAAAAACGCAACTTTCTCTATAACGAGCAAGTATGAGCATGAGATCTTTTTATAAGTAAAAAAGAAAACGATATGATCCCAAATTCAACCCAAAGGCAGTTAACAGAGTTAACATCGAAATTTCAATTTCGATAGATTTGCAGAATACATTTGTTTACTATGAATATTATATATATATACATGATGATTACATGATACTTGATCATATAAACCTATATGATCAAGTACTTCTCAACATAAACCGGTTTAGCTGAATGCATTTAACACCTTAAATATAAAAGACAGACTTGGGACGAGAGCTGCTGTTGAGAACGAACTGTACCGGAGGTTGGAGTATCTCACAACTTCGAAAGGATATAGGATTCCTCGTACAACTATTGGGAGCTCTCAGGGTATTCTCATCACGGAGGACTTACCAGGAAAAGGACTAGGACGTTATAAGCTCGATTTTAGTCCATCCCAGGAAGAGGAATCAGTAGAATGTATTTTGTCCACGGAAACACTCTGTTTGGCTTTGCTCTCGATGCATTAAGAATATTAAATTGTCAGAACGTAACGACCTGACTTATAGATTCAATAAATTCAATAAGATGGTAAAGTTTAGTTATACAGATTTTTGAATTGGAAACCTGAAGATTCCTATGCCAACTTAATTAGCAAATTAAGTTAAGCGCCATAGGTTTCAGTAGGTATAGCGTAGAAATTTCCTTTTCCAGTTGCTTTCTGATACAATTGAAAAATGAAAAATACTCCCTAATCTCACTTGGATACTTCAATTGATTCCGGTTACTACGGAGATTTAGTGGAGTGCTAGTGCTACCACACTTTGTCTTTCTAAGAGCAGGACATTATCATCATTCAAGGTAAATTTTTATTTCTCAGATGGTTCGGACAACTCATTGCTTTAACCAATCGATTAAAAAACAAGCTGTTCTTTTGCTTATTGATGGTCCACCGTCTACCGCCTGGATGGATGCTAGTTTTATATCCACTAAGCACATATTACAGTTTAGAGGTGCAAAATTGTGTGCGACAGCATTCAAGAACGCTTAATATTATGCAACTTCTTGTAAATGCAGCATTCCATGTGGCTCGTTACATCAGGCTAAAAATTCATCATCAAGAATATGACCGCCACTTACAGACCGTCTATCAAAACTTCAAGCCCCAGAATAATTAATTCCTGCAAATATATCCGGCGCGACACTCTACGCCCGCTCTAATTCCTTTAAGTCGGTTTTATCCATTCGGGATTCCTTCGTGTTCCTACGGTAGCAAGAATTTTTACGATAACGCCAAGAGTTGTGACATTCCCTTATTTCAGATGAAAAATCAATCCAAACACTATGAGAAGAGGTAAAATTGCAGTGTTAACGTAAAGACATCTAAAAAAGATCTCTGTAAGACGTCTATAAAAAAAAATTAAAATTCGGGGATACGAGAAAAGAAGTACAAGCGTAAAACTGGACGAAAATCACAATATACATACTAAGAAAGGGATAGCTATACGAATAATAAATGCAAAAGCAACAATTAAGAATCCTAGTAGCAGTTCAGTTGAAAAGGGAGACAATAAGAAGACAAAAGATATCGATGAATAAAAAAATAAAAGGAAGGAAGGGATGCGACAATGAAAGTTCCAGTTCAGAAAATAAAAGCGTAGATGCACTGAACTTTATTCAAAATATAAAACGAAAGCTGATTGGATAAGATATTAGCCAAGGTTGGGCACATGAAACTAATACGTGAAAAGAGTTCGACGATAACGTTTTTACTTGTTATTTTTATGAATAAACAATTTTTTCTTTTCGATTAAGAAATGCGTTCCCTTAAATTTATGTATATATTGCAATACATTTTCAGTTTCTTTATTTTTTCTCGTTATTTCTAACATCTGTGCATTATGGAATCTGCAAAAAATAGGTATCCTGTTTTAGGCACCTAAATATGTCTAAAACAGGATGCTTACGACTTATACAAAAATTTTATTTATCTCTAATGTGATTAGTTTATCAAAAATGATAGTTTTCTTTCAAATAAAAAGTTCAAGTATCAGTGATACTAAAATTAAAAGATTGTTAATTAAAACAATAATGATAAACACTCCGAGAGAGCTGAAAACCAGAGGGCTAAACGAATTCTTTCTAACTAAAACCAAGTTATACGGATTTAATTAATACACAAATGTTAAACTAATAAAATAATACATAAGAGAGTAGATCAACAATACTTTCAGTAGATATAAAATAAATAATTGGGACTTAATCATCTATTCTGTTGCAGCTAAAATATATTGAAAATTGTGATCAAGAATACGAGAAAATCACCGAAAAGCTACTAACCTACACAAAACAAAGAGCAACCAGGCCTTAGAGAAGATAGGAACGGATAACATAGTAACATATTTATACACGCACGTTATATATACCTTAGTCCGAGTTGTTCTTTGGAGCCTGTAGCCTGTCTAAATGTTATGCTACTCTTATTTAGATCAGACTGTAATATATTTAACAGAGTTACAAACTTTTCATAACTTATTCTAAAGTATTTAAAGAACTTTATTTCGTTCTCTATTAAATCTAGAAACAGTGTACGGGATTCTTCTAAATTTAACCGCTTTTTACGTATACTATGAATCCAGATTCTTTTTTCGCATGTTTTCTTCCGCTACTATAGCGGTAACAACAATTACTTCTTCTTCACTGTCTCTTACTTTGTGCAAATGCTTTGCAAACATAAACGCTGCATTGTACGACACCACCCTGCAGATCGCATCGACAGGGAATTCGTGTAATGTAGTCTGCGTTCCGTTTCGATGGTTCATGCGATTTTGCTGGAGCGGATGAATCTATACTTACCTTTAGCGTTTGTTTCCTCGCTATAGATATCTGTTTCCAGTTTTTGTTGTTTGTAATTACTAAACTTGCCAGGAATGGTAGTTCTGTACTATGAAGTTAATAGTTTCAACTTTTGAATTAGGTGCCGTAAGGTAAAACGAAATAGCATCTTCCTAGTATCGAAAATCACGAAATACCGTCTGCATGCTGAAGTCAAATTCTAGGAAAACATGTGGCGTCCTTTCTTATACACGTCTCAAATTTTACGCGTCTCATTAACAAGTTGGCCGTGAACAAGGGAACGGGAGGTCGCTCATTGACGTAGCTTCTAATTACTCATAGTACTTGGCCTCTACTTTTGTGTTCTACAATTTTAACATCATCGATTTTACTGAGTTCTAGAAACTCAATTGAGTACTTTATGTTTTCTGGAAAGGGTACACTGGGGAAGAGTGAAAAAACTATTAAACGATACTGAAATTTCTCTATCTTCTAATTCAATATTATTTACTTTATTTACAAAATCTTCTACTTCTAGACTTTCTACTTTAACGTGTACATTTTTGCATTCGTTTACTAGTTATTTGGACAATTTGCACATAGATGAGTCTCGTAGATTTACACAGTACATTTTTGGAACTGTGAGGTGTAAGAATAGCAATTTTAACTTAAGATTCGCATTAATAAGTTTTGAGCAACTTTTCAAAACCTTCATCATTTTTATAACCATGGATGGTAAATTTATTATGATTTTCTTTATAAAATCCCGATAGCAAATTGTTGGCGCGGCTAAAATAATTGTTCTGTTCTGGTTCCTTTGTCTGCTTCTAAATAAAAACTTTTTAATTTTTTTTTGAGAACCTTAATAGAGCTGAAATTGCTTATGTCCTTTCTTAAACTTTTAACCTCGTCCAGTTTCTTGAAATTGTAATTTTGCATGCGAAGGAAATTAATGAAAATGTGAAACTTGAAATTTTGTTAAGTGTACGTGGAAGTCTTCTTGCTGTATCTCGATGAATTGCAGCAGACAGTCAAGTTTCTCAGCGATATGTGTTACGTGAATTGAAAAACTACATTGTTTTAATGAAAACCGTTGAATGATGATACAATGTAGAATTTATGCAACCGTAACACATCGTTCGCCAAATTTTCTTCTGAGATAAAATCTCATTTTGCCCAGGAATACTAAATGGACATCATTTCAGGTACTGGAGTAAATAGAATTCACACCGGATTACTGAAGCAACACTCTCACAAAGCTAAAATGCGGACGTAGAAGATTAAAAATAGAATTATCGATCCTTTCTACTTTGACGAAGACAGCAATGCGCTTGTGGGACGAATCTTGTAGTAATTTTTTCAAATGAAAATGAAAAAAAAGGAATAAAGGCGCACAATGGAAGGAAATGGTGTTTCCATGGCTAAATTGGATAATATTTGTTTCCAGGACCCTGATTCTTATTCAAGCGCGCAAAGATGATATCCCATATATATAGATATTTCCTCGCAAGCTTCTAGCAGCCTGTAAGTTATTCATGTCCCTAGGTTTAGCTAAGTACACCACACATGTTAATGTTAACGTAGTATCATGTGTTACATAGTTTCCATTTAATCATCGTAAAATGTAATTGATATTTCACATTCGTGAATATCTATTTGGAAAGATACTAACGAAATCATTTCGGATGAACCAAGAAGGTTCAGCGGAATATCCGCTGAACCTTCTTGGTTCGCTGAGGTTCTACGGTTCCCTTGGTAAACTTACTAGTAGGTAAGATACTGGCCTGCAGAATCGAATTAATGATGGTGTTGTTGAAATAGAATTTTACTTTTTAAAATAATATATATCTCCACGTGATTGTGTATTTCAGCAAATGACTTTGTTTGAAAAGTTCTTTTCTGTCGTGTGATCTAAAAGACATCGCAAATTTCAAACTATAATTTCATAATACGTTGGAAATATATCTTTTCTTAACCATAAGTTGCAACATTGTCAGTGATTGATTGATATAGCCAATGCTGAATGTATTGGATATATTTATATGTGCAAATTGCTATAGTTTTGGTAAAGTTTTGACTACATTGTGCAAGATAATATTTTGTCGAAATATAATTCTAAAACAATGTGAAAACATTATAAGAAATATTGTTAACAAAATTCAAAACGATACGATCCTGTATTATATAAATGAATTTCTGGGCAGTTCTGTTACAATGTGGTTACAATAAGTTCATTTGCTTTGATCAATTATAGCAACAACAAAAATAATTTCTAATAATATGAGAATAGACAGGATCATTTTATCAGAAATAACCAAACATGTTTGATATACGTTATGTTTACCTTTTAACCTGCCGACCACGAGATATTTCCTCTATTAAACATAATATAGCACCTAAGAAAAACGCGACTTTCTCTGTAACGAGCAAGTACAGGTCTGAGATCTTTTTATAACTAAAAAAAGAAAACGATATGACCCGAAATTCAACCCGAAGTAAGTTAACAAAGTTAATATCGAAAAGACTGTCGGAATTTCAATTTTTACATAATTTACAGTTTATTTTTTAAACATTTAAAAAAAAAACTTTACATTAAACTAATTTTTGCTTCATTCCATTTGAAAAATGAATGAGAAAACACGGAAAAAATATAATGTTTTACAACTTTACGGATAGAACAAACAATAGTAATGACAATCATTGATATATAACTTTAATACCTATTTGCCGGCACTATGATAAGCGCATTAACTTTAATAAGCCTAAAAACTTAAAATACGCCCATTTCAGTATTTTAAACGACAACATTGAGTAACAATAATTGCTTTTAGAAAAGTTGTTTTCGGCCAGGAAAACAATGTGTGGCAATTCATTTCATTTCTTCAATAACGACATTTACCTTTGCTTCCTGTTAATAAAATTTATGTTCTATACTCTTCAAATGATTTTTATTCGAAAATCTTGTTATGTGAGGTATTAAAAATTTGTCGTTACCATCGGGTCCCATTGAAGTAATAATAATGATAATAAAACAATCCTTAGTTGTCATTTGAAAAAATTGTTGATGACATTATTAATTAAAAACCAGAAGCGGGAGAAACTTGAATTCCAAAGCTGTCTATTTCAGAAAATAAAACTTGAAAAAAATTACTTATTCAAACAAAACAACTTGAAACAAACTACTTCAAATTTAATCAATTTGTTTGATTATTTTGCCGGGCAATGTATCTATTTTACATTTATAGTAGTACTCGTATACATATTTCCTGTGATAACAAGAACTGCATTTTCGCAAATATTTATCCTCGTACGTACAATTTGTGTAATTTTCATTTTTCACTAGTTAAAAGACATCGATACAACTATTACTTTCTTAATGCTTTCAAAAGTTCATTTTAATATTCACCCATCGTTAAGAACCTGTAGGTGTATGCAAAATAGGGAGGCGGTGTTTAATAAAATATGAGTAGCGGTGGATTTTACGGAAGAATATCGTAGGGGATATATGCAAGCGAGGATAAACGCTGCACCGCTAAAGTGCGAAGGATGGAGAACAACGCGGGAGAATATCTCATTTCAGCGAGGACGGGAGCAAAACGCATTTTTAAAATTAAAATCTTCCGCTTAGAAGGATAAACTACGCATCAGTGATTTAAAAGCGGCAACATTTAATCATTAGCGCTGTTTTATATGAGATGACAGCCTATGAGACCAAAAAGGCAAATGAAGCTAATCTACCATGCTTGCCTACGTATTTGTACGCATAAATATGTAGGTATCAGTCGTATATAACGAGCGATTTCAACAGTCGCGATATTTGCATATTGATCGTACTCATACGAATACACGAATTATTGTAACAGTAGGAAGCTAAAATTTTTCAACGCAATATACGTGATAGAGTGCTTCACCTACGGACGCCTTCGGATATAGGATATAGGATGTTCAGTGTTAAATACCAAAGTTTGCTAAACACCAGACACGTTATTTCTATAGCACCATATTTTTTCTATTTCCAATGAATAGAATATTTTTAAGAGTTTTACTAGAAAAATTATATAATTAGCTGACATCGAAAAATGATGGTAGAATTAAAATAATTCTATTTATAGTAATACTAATCTTTGATAAAACCTTTGCAAAATTTCAAACGAACACATGGGTTAATTTTGTAATTTAACAACAATAAAAATCGAATACTAAATAATCCTTTTTGAGAAAGGAAATAAAAGATGAGGCAAAAGTGGAATTCAGTAAAGTTCATGGGGAATCAGCACCTTCGTTCCCTTAAAATGTTGGACAGCTGAATTTCAACGCGGCTGTATGAGGATGTTTGATGAAGGATGTCTAGGTCATTCCAATGAGGTCACTACATCAGGAATGATTGAAAAAAAATCACATCTCAATTGACCGGCTGCATAACATTTTAACAACCCATTGGAACTTTCAACTATATGGGTGCCACGATTTAACGATAAACATGCACGTGTGTCAACTTCAAAGAAATATTTGACGGTGTTAAAGCGCAATTCAAATAATTTTCTGCATCAATTCGTAACTGTTTAGGAAACATGGATTCATCACAATATACCAGTGAGCAGCATACACAGTGAATTTTTTGTGATCAACCGGCGCCAAAGAAGGCTAAAGTTACTCAAAAGTTGAAACTGTTACATGCGTAATTTTTATGAACGCAACATTTGTGGGGGTCCTCTAAAGCCATTTGCTAAAGCAGTAGCGATATGTCGCCACTTAGTCAACGGCTGGCATTCGTTACATTTCGTAAACGTATCCACATTACGACGCAGCCCACATTGCTCCCAACGCAATCTACATTTTGCATTTACATGTTTATAATCACTGATTTTTCCAAACTTATGTTAAAATGTTCTTAACATTCAATTCTTCAAACTTCGTATAAAATTGTCCGTTTCTTTTGGCGAATAGTTAAAATCAGATCTGTCCAATAACCTCGACATCTTTGTAATTTACGTCGCTTGCGTCGTCTTCCTATACATTAGTGCAACAAAACTTCCAAATCGGAGTCCATGGTGACGACGAAAGTTATTTCTGGAAGACGAAAACTTGGAAAACAAAAAGTGGCAACCACTAGTTGTTGGTCTCATTGACCTCCATCGCTTACATGTGACGGTTGGGGGAGGCTATCAATAGTCGTAGATGTATTTAGGAGCGCTCTTAAGCACCACCAATTCTTTCCTATTTTCGAATATGAAAAAATGACTCTCCGGGAAGAGATAAAGTGGATGCAGGAATAAACGCCTATTTCGCAACGTTCGGAAAAAGGACTTTTTTTAGATGAGATACAAAAAGCAGAATACTTTGGAATAAGCCTATCGACCTTAAAAAAGGTTATGTTGAAAAAATAAAAGAAAACTCCCTTTCTTGTTAAGGCCAGTTATTTAGAAGTTCGCAATTTTTCACGAGTTCTGCATTTGAATATTGTGCTCTGAAGGTTTCTAGTGTTATTATTTTATTTACCGTTACGATAGTAAGCAAAACATATTGGTATTGTTATTTTTAGCTATTGATTCAAAAGTTTAAGCTAAATTGCTACTTATGGAATGAAATACATCATAAAAAGCAGTTGATTGACATGACTCATGAATAGAGAGGATAAAGACGAATGAAATTATTACTTTTTTACAGAGACTAGACAGACTCGTATTTTGTCGGGGACACCAGTAAGCAACACGAATCTATTCTAATGACGCGAATAGACGCGAGCCTATCTAATCCCTACAAAAAAGGAATATTTGCGCCTGCCTTTGTCATCTCTACTCATGAATGCCTCATAACTTTTTTTACTACAGGTTAATGGTATTCTGTATTTGGATTTAAAATCGAACAACCTGAAATTCTCTATCCATAGATGTATTACCTATACATCTGTAGATATATATATATGTATATATATATATATATATGCTAATATCTATCTATAGATAGATATTAGCATATAGATTTGCAGCTACAAATGTAGTTAAGTAGTGATGACTTTTAACTTAATATCATCGTTGTTTTTACCCATAGAAATTTCAGGTCAATGTTTTCCTGAATTTTCGTAATTTGTTATTCTAAATCCAATATCCTATCGGTGCATCCTTTGCAACAACGTACATCAAATAATATTGGAATCTTCAATCGAATATATCATTCTAAATATAACATCTTTAATATAATATCACAGATCTACAACAAAAATATCCTTTGATTCCAGGTGGAAATATTGCCAGCTCTATGGGTTAGCTAATATCCAAAGTGGAAAACAAAATATCAAATATGTATATTGTGCTTACTGTTACAGAGAACTATGAACACCATTTTTAATAATAAATAAGAATAATCTCGTAGTACTGCCACATCCTGTATATTTATACGCAGGGGCATCATTTAATAGAATTCGATAATGTATTGTCATGTAACGACTTGTATCGTACTAAGGCATGTCTACTTTCGTATAAATATATTATTACTTACCTTGCGAGACAGCTTTTGGGAAGTGGCTCTAACAAAGATACTCCAACAATATTTCAATTTTATGTATCTTTTTTATCACTACTAACTAGCTCACTGATCTATTCGCCAAAAAACACATCGCATGTTGCCTTAGCGTGTGTCTGACTTCCGGCGTATCGGTCGATTATCTAGATAATACCACATCTTCTGCTAATGAAATTTTTCCATTGTGATACCCTTGTGTTTGTAAAATATGCTCCGGCATATTGATATACTTAAAGTTATGACCACCAAAGCTTCAGTGCTAACTAAGCTATTTTCGTATTTAAAAAAACATTACGGTTTCCTATAAGTTATTTGAATATGAACATTACGAATATATATACACAAATGCATTATTTGAAGCTATTTGAGCTATTTTTGCTATATATGCATTTCCTGGTGCAAACTGTTCAACTACACCTCATCGTAGTCTTCGAAGCACTTCCTTTGATATTCGCATTAATAGTATCGAACTGTCATTTACCTGTGCTCTTCTTAATTCAAAGTTCCTGACCTACCGACATCCTTCTAAGTTCCATGAAGTATTCGATTCATTTCCTATATACTTATTTCAGATGGAATTTCTTAGCCAGAAACACTCCTTCTTTGGTTCTCGGAAGCTGTTTTGGTGGTCAAAGTTTAATATAGTGTGCGACACGTCTGCGCGCCGCGAAGTTCAGGCAGAGTTCCGGAACCGCCAACATTTCTTCTTTTCGCTCCTTTTAATCCAGACTGGGCTTTGATGTTTATGATATGATGTGGCTAGCCTCCGATGTACTGATAATTCATTGACTGCAGTTAAAAACAACCTCTTCTCCACTGGTTTCAGAATAAAATTAGTTTTGTCGAAGTAATACATGAAACAAAATGTTACTTATCGAACTATTATTTTTAATATATATTTCATATGTTATCTCTAATGATGCTTTTAATCGCAATATTGTTACAAATTAACTAATTTTATATTACCCGTAGCTCGCTTCAAATTAATGTTGCAATTACGACCGTATTGTAGGACAAATGTGCTTTGTCAAACGACGTTACCTTTCTGATAACACAGCTATAGCTGGCAGTCTTCTACTTCTCGTGCGTTTTATTATTAGTTTCTCCGATTAAGACAACAATAAACACGTCACTATACATAGTAAATCAGATTTGATGCTACTTACGGTGTATTTGCATTTAGTCTAATGAAAAGCTTCGATATCTGTGAATATCTGATCTAATTTTCCTGTGTCGACTAATAGTTTTCATAATAACATCATTTTATCTTGTGCTTTATAGAGAAATTTATACATACTCAGGTATACAATTTCTCACGATGGGGCATTTTCTCGGCGGTTATACCCTACATCATATCCTGATTGTCGATAACAAACTATCCCATAATAACAGGATTGCCACGTCTAGTTAATAGTTTCTCCCTTCATATTATGTATATAATACATTAACATAATTTTTCAATGCACATGTAAACAGTAAGGTACAGATATGTAAATAGTTATACATTTAGTTTTTATTGAAAATAAATATTTTCCGTTTAATTATTTCGTAGCTTCATAGATACGTTTCAGTGTTACGGCAGTTATTAAACAAACATTAAAACAAATGTCTAATGAATAATTTAATTTAAAATTTAAAATTTAATTTCCCTAATAATGCATTTTGGACTATAAAATTTGAACAATTACTATATTTTATGAACGTAATTCCATTTAAAGGTGTCCCTTAACGATCTATTTCTTATTTTCGTTTTAATTAAATTTATTTGTGAAAAAATTCGTTCCATCGCAGGATTAGAATGCCAAAGGCTGAATAAATTTAATACAAATTTTAGTAAGATCTTGAGCTTTGATTGGTCATCGCCGTATCTTATTTTAGCTTATTTCGTTCAAAATTATTTAACTTGAACGAATTAAAACGAATTTCGTTCGATGTAAAACGAATAAAATCCTGAAAATTGTCCCTTTCGATAACTTTTTTCAATACGTCCGAGTTAATCAACAAAAACGAAATTAATAGCTAAGGAAGTAATAAAAGTATTTGTTTATCTACTATTTCTCAAGGAATATTTATTTTAAGCAGTTTTAAAGTTATCGTGTTGGGATTTCTGACATATCGTAGCCTTGCTTGCTATCTCGTATATATTTTTCTGTATTCTAATTCGTGAGGTGGTATTAACCCCATTACGGTACCTAACGGAACAATATTATGTGAAGCTAATACGTAATTAAAAATATCAATATAATCGAGTGAACAGTTCCCTTTTAATATAACTAAAATTTTCTTCAGTAGTTGATATAATATTCCTTACATGTTCATTACCAAAATATAAAACAAGAGAGTGCTTTATGTCCATCTATCGGGAATAGATGGCTAATTTCTAAAGAAAATGTTAATATTAAAAATTGTTTAAAAATCAAATGTATTATTTTTATTACTTGTAGGACAAAAGGGACATTTTCTCTAAGTGTAAGGTAAGTAAAAAGTTAGAGTTCATTTTTTCCTATCCACTTTGAATTATTCTTGAATTCTAGACCTGGTAATACTGCATAATACAGATGTTACATGATCACCAAATGAGGAAGTCTATACACGTGTACGTATACGCAAACGCCTCACTGCAAATCCGCGCTTCAGCTATGCGAAACATGGTCAGTCAACATGTTGAAACAATATGCACATATTCTAATTACTGCTGAAGAGCTGTAAGGTCGAATGTTGAGGATGTGCGCGCAGCGATTACGTTTCATCCGTTATTATCCAGGCATCGACGGCCGGTGTACATCCTGTGCAAAACTGTAATTCATATCTGTTTCTGACGTACGGTGAGAATCGTTACAACTAATATGTTCAAGAGAAACAAATTCATCCTACGATTTTTACATTTATGATTTCTACAAAGTATATACAAGTGTGATTCAAATTTTGCATTTAAATTCGTCGTGATGAAATTGCAAATTATTGTTTACTATTACCAAACTATTCCTCGCCTTTACCGTAACAAATGCAGTTCTTCTTTTCTTAATAAGTCCTGTTTTATGGAGCTTAGCGTCCAATAACATTAACTACACTAGTAGGCTTGTTTGCTTTAATATCATGATTAACTGCGAGCCATGTATTTAACACGTTACAGCATTTGTAACAGTTGAAGCTACGGCTGGTAAGCAATAATCTTATTAATGGAGTCCAATCACATATCACCAGTTTCAACACAAGCCAACGTATACAATGTTGATAAAAGTGGATTTATTCTAGAAATATTCGGGTTGTACTTCAGCAGTTAGAAATCAGAAAACCGTAGAAACTGTTGTGCAACCTTCGCACACAACAGCACATAGTTATACAATTTTACAGCCATTTCCGGTGACTAACTCTTACTTTCGCCATCATTTTTGACATCAAGGGGATCTGCAGATACGTTTCACAGTTTTGCTTTTGAACATGAAGTTCAACATGAAAGTTTAAAAAAAAAACAACATGAAGTTTTAAAATTCGGCTGTAAGTACTGCACATGTCTTTAGTATTATTATGTTGATGTATCACGCTATTTAAGATTCTGGCTGACAATGAGAAACTAGTATCAATAAAATTTTTGTGAGAATTAAACAGGAATTTTACGTTAACCTTATCGAACCTAACAATACGGACCCTCTGTATGGCGTTCCTTCTGCCAGACTAAGCCGAAACCTATTATTTTTCCCAATATTTCCCATTGTCTATTCAAGCCGCACATGCAGTTCAATACTAGCTTCGATTTTGCCTGTATGAAATTTCTAGTATAGTCCGTTTCACTTTATTTTAATCTGACTATCTGAGCAGGTAATTACGTTTGTGTAAACATAAGCCGAGACTTGCACAGAGGCGTATTTTGTAACATTTTTGTACAATAATTAATATATGTATAATACAAGAAAAGTATGAACCTTGTTTAATCCTATTTTGTGTTGCAATAGTCAGATTAAAATAAAATGAAACGGACTATACTACTGAATTATCTAAGTGAATAGCAAGATAGTGCAATATACCACAGTGAACAAAGAATTGTAACAACAGCTAAGCAAGAAAGGGGTCAAATCTCACTAACGTTAATAGGATAAATTTCAAGATACTATAATTATTCCGGCTAAAGCAGTTCCGGCTAATACAAATCAATTAGTCAACATTCACAGTCGTAGAGTTATCAACATCGTCAATAAAGAAGTATTCAGCATGATTTTCAGACCAGATCAAAACTATTTTATTATGAAATTCGGTATTATTCACAAATTTTTCTGAAGTCCCATTATTGAACCTGCAATGATCGTTCGGTTTAAGTTCTTGAGCTAAAGCAATTTTATAAGTACGTAGGTCGAGAACTTCTCGTAAAATTCCAATGTCAAGATAGCGGAAGTATTGGCACATTTAGATCATCTCGAACATTCTGATATACGGTTGCAATATTCTCGCTGTCTGCAATTCTTCACGTTGGCAAGGGAAAAAATCTGGATACTGTGTAACGACTGTTGGCGCAAGTATTATCTCATAGTTCAAATGTTCGATTACAACGGCATAATTTCCAAGGGAATGCCTATAGATAAAAATAAAAACAAAATTACTCCATTACTAGTATATTTATTTAGGATTGACTCTTATTTTCAGAATAGTTTTCACCCTTCCTTTTTGTATAACCGAATAAAAGAAAAATGTGTAAAGCACGAATTTGATTCTTGATCTATTTTACTTTAATATTACAATTGTTTGTAATAGTCGTTTCATATCTATTTGGATCGAGATGTTGACACATATAATGTCTAAATGCGAAATAGTAATTATATTCACCGCTACTAGCATGCCGCATGTGCAATTAACTAGTACTGCATGCGACTATACATATGTACATATATTATTCGGTAATAGAGATGGTAAACACTAAGCATGGGCTAAATTTAAGCGGTGCCTTCATAGATCTGTTGTCTATAAGCAGTCTATATTAATAGTAACTAATTATTATAACAACAATAATAGCAGTAAAATTAAAATATTAAATAAATAGAAAAATTACAAAGATAGTGCGTCATTGCGGGTTGCAGTGTATCAGTGAGGTGAAGTGCGTAATTTTAATATTAGTTAAAAAAAATCAATTTAATAACTGCAGGATTCGAATTGTTTTTGATTATTATTGTTTGATAATTTATATCAATAATTCTTTATTAAGAAGGAGACTCCGTTAACATTATCCTATGGGGAACAATGAAAGTCTCAAGATATTTTCAATTTTCATTTTGGAAATATTTTTCGCCAGAAACACATTATATGCAATCCAACAATCTAAATTAATAACACTATCCATGATATTAGAAACGATCGTTGTTCGGCCAACCACAAAAAAGTCGTTGGATCGGTATCTAGAACACAGAGTAAAGGAGGGAATTAATATGAAAACATATTTTTTGATATTTTTCGAAAATATATCTGCAAATTCAATTTTAATTAACAATTACGGAATCATATTTGCTTAAAGCTGTTAAAAGTAATTCAACAACTATTCTGAAAAGAATAAGCAAGAAAATGAACGTAAAAAGCTAAGAAAGATAAGGATTTAGAACGATAACTTGGAAAACGAAAAACAAGCTTTCATAGACGAGTTTCAAAACAAAGGCTAACATAAAACATTTACTGTAAGTAAATTAATACTATTTTGTAAAAAGCTTTGAAAATAAATGACAGGGATTTATGATAATCATTTAATTCGACTTTTATTTACTGAAACATATTAATTAAATATATTTATTTGTATTCTTTCTTGAAAATGTATGAATATGTGTATGCACAAAGTAAAAGAGGTTTGTATAATACAAGAATGTAGTAACACAGGACGAACAAATATTAAAATAATAAATGATAATACATAAATTAAAATGCGCAAACACCTGTTTTAATCGCTAGCCGATAGCTAATTTTTAATTGAATATTATGTTTAGAAAGTGATTTTTAAAAGAACTTCAAATTTATGTTTTATTTTGGCCAATTTATTTAATTTTTCATACTCGTGATAACAAGAAATATAATTTTGGTTTATGTCGAAAATGTTGATTTCTCACAGCACAAGTTGTTTAGTTAAGTTTTTTTTTTTCGAAACCTACTTATTCAATGTGTAAGACGGGGGTGAAAACTCTATCTGAAAATTTGGAAGGAAGAAGTTACCAAAGGATAAATAATAAACTTTCATTCTTTCCAAGGATCAATAGACCGTCATCGTACACGATCCTGTATACAGAGTACCTCAAGGAAGGGAACACCGTTTAACTATTTCCCTGCCAATAGGCAATTACCACCATCTTCAACTACATAAATGGTCAATTCCAAACATCAAACAAAAATTTTGAAAAATGTTAAAATTACTTTTTTATTGCAAGTTTGCTAAGCAATTTTAGCTCCTCAACTGGACAAAATAAATGAATATTATTAGTGTTAGGTGTTTTAGGTATGCTCTAGCGAGGTGATATGCACTTGTATCTTTGCAGATATTCAAGAAGGTAACAGTTACAGTTAAAGCAAGATACCAGATTTAAATCAAACTGAAAAGCAAGAATTAAACAAAAAAAATAGGAGTGCTTTTTTTTAATTTTACGGAAAATTAAATTACCATGTTTACAGTATTTCCAAATTATCACACATTTAAATAAATCTAACTTGAAACTTCTACTCCTATTTAGTAGAGGTGCTAATGAACATATTTTACGGTAATGTCATAACTAGAGTGCTATAATTTTATATCTACTTACCTACCTTATTTTATTTTCCTTTAATTAAAAAATATTCTTATATATTATCAGTTATTGCATAAAGTACACCTACGTTTGTTCATATTAATATAGTAAACTTTTAGGGTTATTTAGGAATAAGTACCAACCAATTTAAATGTTACCGAGTTGTTGTATCCAGTTTCTTTGTATAAAGACAAAACTAAGAACAACAACATCTATAAAACGCAGTTTGAGTCACAAACTCATAGAACTTCTCCCTCCCCTGTATCGTTCGAAAGCTCGAAGAAGCCTTCTACCATATCTCAATGTCAATTATTTTTATTTTAAATTATTTCCCGCTCGCGACACAAGGGCATAATGAGAGTCGCATTTGTTATGCGCTAAAAATAGACGCCTTTCTCGATGGCGTGGACGTCTTAGTCATGTGTACGGGTAACGTACGTACGAGTATTTTATTTCCGAAACGTAGACAGGCGGAGCGAGTGGTAAAAATGTCGTAAAAATGCTTTTATGAATTGGTTTCCTTTAAGTGTTTGCGTTTTTGCCATATGAACTCTTTAACAACAGTAGATATTATGCACACGTACATATATATGTACATAGTATGCGCAGAAATTGTTCCCAGCGGAAATTAATTCTTTGGCCGTACATTTCAATGGACTTGCCATCTTTTTCCAATGAAAAATTATAATTTTTTTGTGATATTCCTTGGTCATGATTTCTGATTATTAAATATGTTTAAATTTATCTTTGTTTTAATTTTCCTTAGAACTATTGTTGCGACTTATTATTACTATTTTACTACAAACATTTTAAAATGGCGGAAACATGAATGAGGAATCTATTGAATAGCCAAATTCAGGGCACAGGATAGAGCGACTGTTTATTATAAGGAATTTTTTTAGATACTTTTCTTTAGATTTCTTCAAATCAATTGATTAGATATAGAATATTCATTGGAGTGGCCCGCATACTCTCAAGACCTATATAAATGTATTAGTCTTTTTTTCATTGGAGTCATCTCAAAACACGTTAGACGACAAACTACATTCCAGAAGTTAAAAGAAAGAATAATTATTGAATGTAAATTAATCCGTACAGAAGCTTTAAAGAATATAACTCAGGGAAGAGGTCAATTTGAACGTTTGAAGTTGTTTCGTTTATATTGGGTGATTCTCATAATGCTCTCCAGTTATTGTTTATAGTCCGCATAATCGCTGTAGATGATTCGGCGTACACCCCAAAAAACCGGGGCCATCACCTTGTTGGCCGATTTCACCGTCTTCACTTCGCCCGTTCGGTCTCCAAAGTGTAATAGATATCCTTGTTTCGTTCATAGCTATGTATCGACGAAGAAACTCGTCAGGATTGGGATAGGAAAGCGTCAAAGTCAGCCTCAGAGCCTCAGAATCAACCAAATGATTGCGGCCATATGCCTATGGCCCCCACTACTGCGCTTGTTTTGATTTGTCGATCATTCAAAACCATATAAACCATATAAACCATATAAACCATATAAACCATATAAACCATATAAACCATATAAACCATATAAACCATAAAACCATATTGTGGATTTTCATTTCGAGGATAGTTACTTTCATTGAACATCCAGAACGATATACGTGTTTTGTCGTGCCATCTTTAAACTCGTTCGCCAATCGTAAACAGATGTGCCTGAAATTCATCCAACTCAACTTGATCTATTTCGGTGTTAAACTTTTTAAATATGTCACCGCTCGAAACTCGCATTTCCATTTTTCTAGATAAACAAGAATTCTTTGCTTAAATTGACAATAAAGATGTCATCACGAAACCGTATGATGGATATGTCTATTGACTAATGACCTTTACTAGAAACAAACCATATTCGATACGTTGAGCGTCATCTCTTGGATTTTTTTAAGGAACCAACCTAATGTAGTCTATAATGTACACGTTACTAATTATAAAATTAATACTTGTTAATTACATGTTATTCAAACTAGATTATGTTTTACGTATGTACATAGGTGTATGTGTATGCGTAACTATTTCTATTTAACCACTCACACGGCCATCGATTTCGATAAAAAATCGATAATCGCATTATCGTCAGGAATATACAAACTTAAACACTGGAAATTAAGAGGATTTTAATGAAAGTGTCATGTTTGGAATGGAGTAATTGTGAGGAAAATTTCGAAAGGCTTGTTAAAAATTTAAAAGAGGATGGAGAAGGCACGGTGGAAATGACAATTGATAGATAATACGGATATCCCTTTTAAATGTTTAATGAACCTTTCAACATTTTTATACCAATCATGTTAATCCAAACAGTAATTTCAAACATTAAAAGTGTTTTAATTATTAACGTAGAAATTTGTATATTACTGACGATAATGTGATTACTATTTTTCAACGACTTTAATAATTTGGCCTGAGGGTGACATTTGTTTTGTCAAAATCGATAGCCGTTTTCAAAATAACCGATTAGGCATTGAAAATTCCCTTTGTATTATTTCATTTTACATGTTTATTATGGGTACTGATTTATTGTTATTTATCAAATTTGAAACGCTCAATTTTATTTGTTGTTTGTTATACATATCGTAAAATAGCAAGAATAATAGAATGCCACTCAGTGATATTGTAATTAATAGCATAGAAGGCTCATACGATACGTAAGTATCTCTTCTGTAAATGTAATAAAAAAGTATACATTTATACATCAATGATACGCTATAGAGCCCTATGCAATTGTTGCCAAATTTCGGGCTAAATAACGTAAATGTTATTTAGCCTTCGTATATACTGTATATAAAATTCGACCAGGGTGCCCCCTACATGTTCATTCCCGGAAGTATTTTGTCTATTTAATTATAGAAATAGTACGCTGAGGAACCCCCCGCGAAATTTGTAGCTTTAGGGTGTACTGATTATTTCCAGCCATTTAGAGCTGAGATATACCTCGATACGTTGTCATTTTGGGCTCCACAAGAAACAATTCCTTACTTCTCTTCTTCATTACTTCGCTAACAGTTTTCGATTTTCTCAAGCAATGTGCTTCTTTTTTGTCTTTTGTTTTATTTGTCCCTACCACTTTACTAGCAACTGCGATTGACGTTATATCTATTTTCCTTACGGTACCCCCTTTTTCTCTCTTTTTAATGTTTATTGATTATGTGTCCACTATGTCGTGGAGAATTAAAAAAATATATAAAGATATTTAACCGTAAATAATAGACATGTTCAATATACGACATTTGTCTTGTTTGTCTTGAATGTTAAACGCGTCTGTTAGTTACCGTTAAATAGTTTTAAAAAATGTTTAATTCTGCACGACATTTGTTAAACAAACAATTTACAGTCGATGAACATAAAGAAAGAGTACAATAGAGAAAATACAGAGGGAAGAATGAAAACAAGAAAATGGAAACAACGGCAATAGCGATTACTAATAAAATGGATAACAAGAGAAAACAAACAGGTTACTTGAGAATGTTGGCAACCCATTAGCGACGAAATGCAGTAAAGTAAGCGGATACAAAAAAGGGAATTGTTGTCTTTCCCTGAAACTATTATATTTTTTTAGGTGAAAGTGTACTGATCTTTTTAACATAAATTATTTCATAAAGCGCTGAAAAGTATCTCCGTATGATAAAAATTATTTCGAATAGCACTTAATATTTGGGGAGTCATGTTATTAGAAACTTCATTCGTTTTATTTTCTTGTTTAGATTTTATTAATTTTATTTAATTAGATTTTTCTTGTTTATTATTTATATATTATATATATTTGAGTTATAAAAAAAATTTTTTATAACTCAAATAAAAGAAATCTAAAAGGGATGGAGCGGAGTAGGCAGGCGCAGAAAAATCTTTGGAAGCTCAATCCTGCAGTTAGGAAGTTATTTGTTTAAAACATTCTTGGCAGTTAAAGAGCTGTGCGCTGGATGCCTATCTATTTGGAAGTAAATTACATTGATATTAATATTAAGCTTTTGTAAAATGTAACGAAGAACTTAGTTTTGCAAGAGTTGTAAATATTTTTCAAAATTCATTGCGTCAAGGAGGAAAGTTTCTATATATGATCCTGCCTAAACATTTAGCTTTGGCGGTATTTGGGTCTTGAACCTAACGCGATGCTTTAATATCTAGTTGCTGACGGATTGCGTCTTCCAAGTTCTCAAAATGAAGATACGTCAGTAAATAAACTGTGCTTATGTGATCATAAAATAAATCTTGACATTTTGATGTTTTGTAACTTTTGTACCCATTCCTTTTTAATATTGACTATACGAACGGAGGTAATACGTCTAAAGCAGTAGCAATACAGTTTGATGAAGAATGTGATTCATTTTCTTCTTCATTTTCATTACTGAAACACCGTGTTTTCTGAAATCCTATGGCTAAGATTTGACTGTTTTACCAATACCAAATATGTTCATCTACATGTTTGGTATTGGTCTGTTTGGATATTTTAGTTAGAAATCATTATCACAGTTGTAGACTCATGCGATACCATTTCATTATCTCAACCTTTTCCTTCGTTGTAAAATTCAACAACCTTCTAAAGATTGTCGCGTGCATAAAGTTGCGAAATTTGCGGGTAGATATGTGAAAATAACGAAAATGTTATTTTATAGCACAGTACCTTCTCATACCGAACCTCATCATATTTCTCCAACAATAGATTTCGTAAAAAATAAGACCTCCTAATGTAAAGTTACTTGACGTTTACTTTTTTGGGGAATGTATACGAATGAACATCGTTTATTTTGTAATTAGCGTTATTAAAGGCGCATTACTTACCTAAATAGATTGTAAGTACTAAATCACAATATTTTCAAAATTTTATAAGATGAGAGTATATATAATAGATAAGAAATATATTTAAATTTCAATTTTCGTACTGTTAACATTAATCAAATTAGAGAAGTATCGGTTATATCTAAGATCAAGGACACTAAGTTAATATACACCGACCACATTGAGCGTATTCTTAGTAAACAGACTAACATGCTTAGCTTTTTAATAAGAATCCTGTATTTTAGCGTCTATACTTCGCATATACCGTCTCCACGTAAATATTGAAAAGGCAGAATATATCTGGAAAGTGCCTCAGTCACGTTCTCATCCGCATTCTTTATACGATGGTTATGTCTTACGCGGTATCCTAAGCAGGACACAAAACTTTAAGTAACAGAGTTTTCACTAAACTCTTATTGACTGTGTACGATGACCAATTAAAATACTCATTTCAAATTACAAGATTTCAATTAGATTTTCTTACCTAAAAGCATTATATTATAGGGTGCTACGCGAGGATACAATTGAAAGGCTCTGTGACCTTTGATATTCCTACCAACCTATGAACGTGGACTGCTACTATTGCACTTAACGACTTCTTGCCGAATGATATCCAGTTTGCGAAATTATAGCAAAGGTACGAGAAAGTTTATTCTATTCATCCTTCTAGAGAAGAAGAGTGATGATTTGGATGCGAAGAAAATGATGCCGAGAATTATCGTTGGCTAGAATTATAAGCAATAAAATGACGATGACAGTGAGAGGGGAAACCACGATTATATATATATATATATATATATATATATATATAGGCGGGAATCACCGAGAAAAGTGTGGGAAAGCTGCATCGTACGGACATCGCTACTTGTCGAAATGCAAATAAAACAAAAAACTTGCATTCCATGCTTGCAATTATAATAAAATCGTTATAATTGCGATTATATTTTATATACTAGTGTAAGCTACATAGTGAAATGGTAGTTATGGTATGCATCGGTTAAGATTTCGACAAATTTCGCACCAATCTAGAGACAGTATTTTGAATATTCACGGCTGCGTCATAATCCTCTACACTAGAATTTGCGACAAAAACGTCTTGCTAAGTTTCCATCATATAACAGAAACTTGAAACTTGAACATTGTCCTTACGGCTATTATGAAAAGGATAAATATTTATGCAGAAGTTTCGTCGTGTTCGTAAAATATAAAGTTTGACGAGGAAGAAACACGGAAAGTTTTGCTTCGAAAATGTATTTTCGTATTCTTCTGTGTAAACTAATAGCAACTGCATGTTGCAGTGATAATGTTATTAGTATTCTTGGAAACCGGTTTTATTTAAAACTTTTGAGTACAAAAAATTAAGTAACTTTAAGTATGTTTAAGCATACGCAGTATATGTATATGTAGTTATTTAAATTAATAAGCATAGTTTTCGTTATAATTTTTAAAACGTATTCCTTGACACTTGTATATTATACGATATTGTTAACTAAAATATTTAAAAATTAAGTAATACTAGGAACCATTGTTGGTATCTAGCTTTCTAGAATTTTGGGTTGTAAGCATATATATCGAAAATTTATTTATTTCAGCCTTAGAACTAGCAATAAATTCACTTTTCAATTTATCATCTTCAGTGTTCTTGGTGCTTGAAAACATTTTTGGGCTTTCATTGCTTTTCTTAATATAATGTCGTTGTCAATCATTTCCTTACTTGAATTAGTTGTACCTTGCAGGAAATGGAACACGCTGTATGTTATTACAAGTGCCAAATTTAGAGAAAAAAATAAAATTAAGGGTTGTAATATGCACTTGTTTATATGCTTTCAAATTTCTGAAGAAATCTACGTAATGCTGCATTGCTTTGATACAGCGAAAATTAATTTTTTTAACCCTGTATATTATTTCAGTTTTCAATTTCTTGAAACATTTTAGACAAAAAATTACATATTAGCAGTCTAAAATGAGTAATTTTCTTAATATTATTCTTAATTCTTTCTTCATAATCAAGATTTAATAATAATTAAATTAAATTTCCTCGATAAAACTACTCTTCTCTAACTCGTTGTTCGGAAATACTTTCTAAACTTATTAGAAATTATTGAAAGACGAGGAACTAATAGATAGCTATTAAATATTCTTACAGCTAATATGGCTAACATCTTAATTTAAGAAAGCAAAAAACCTGTCCCTAACGCAAGTTAGTTCTTATGAAAATTTGCAAGTTAGCAAACGCGACATTTTATCCAAATTAACGTAGTGAAGGTATTAAAAAGTATCTAATTCCATCCTTATAAATTAATACGAAATGAAACGATAACGATTTTGAATCAAGATCGTTGTTTTGACAATGGGTGTTACGCAAAATTAACGATGAAAATTTCTTCAACGATGTCTTATTTTCGCAGAGAGCCCTATTTCATAGAACTGGCATCGATAATAGGTGGAACTTTCGCCACTAGGCCTTATTTTACTAGTAATATCGATCATTAGCACCGATGGAGCATTAATATTTGGAAATATTCTTGCTTTCTTTAACAAACAACATAGTCTCGAATGGGAAGTGTACATATAATTGGGACACAATAACCAAAAAGTGATGATAAAATAAAAGCACTGCCCGCGGACATGTTTCTGACTACCTGTCGTCATCAGTGTGGTTCCGAGAGTGCTTTTACTCTTTTTTTAACTTACAATTAATACCACAACATTCGAAACAACAAGCCAAGCTTTTCTTGACGCCTGCCACTGCCAAGAAACCATCTCTCAAGCGATCATCATCTTCCAAGCCATCTCCCAAGCTTGGAATGTTGGGCTAAACAGTCCCACTCTTGGACTGTTTAGCACATGTCGCGCAGAAACATGTGCTAAACACATGTTTCTGCGCACAACACGAGTAGTGTATTCTTTCTCCCAATGCATTGCTCTTTTCGTAATCATTTACGGATGGAATTATTTCCAATGCCATGAGGAAACATTATTTCTTGATTATTGAATATTTTGTCCAAGTAGTCAATGATTATTTCAAAGTTTTACTTACAAATAGCAGATGAAAAATATGCTAAATAACGTTGTTATGAATTTACACGGATTGTTAGAAGTCGTCCATTTTTTAAATACAATCATATATAATATTTATTTTCATATTTTATTCTTCATTCGAGAATATTTCCATTGGAACTATTTTTTTACAAACTGGCGTTTTTTACAAACATGTAGCCAACTAATTGTGAGATACAATTCCTTCGAGCTTAATAACTATTACTAATACATATTTATAAAAAAAATTACTCTAACAAAAATAAGGGAGAGGAAAAGATATATATATATATATATATATAGGTAACGTAATTTCCAGTAATTATCTTGAATCAAAATCCATTATAGAGGTATATTCTGACAAACAAAACGATGGTATCTTATCGCATTACTTGTGAAAAAAATGTGTTAGTGCAGAAAACAGTCTCATTTAGGTAATGATTCCATAACGAACCACGTTGTTAACATAATTTACACGTACTGTGGTGCGAAAGATTAGCTTACGCGTTATTGGAACTACTATGCGAAAACGCTTTGGAGGTTCGTTCTGAGTAGGCTAACGATAATCGATATGAGCTTTCTTTAACGAGACCAAACATTTTCTCCTACTCCAAAGACGAAAGGAAGTGCCTTTTTCGATATGAACTTCGTGATAGCATTGATTAAGCTAATTCGTTATCTCACGATCTTTGTACACTGATGACCTTAAACAAAACTTGCTGAGAGAATTTTCTATAGCTTTTAACAATAAGAAAAGCGGAAATGATAGAAAATTACGGTGTAGATGTTATTGAAAAAAAGTGTTTTTTCTTTGATTAATTATCGTTACTTCTTATCCAGCGTGTCCACCTAATATGTGAGTAGAACATCTTCCTAAGCAATTAAGACGAAAGCTTTCTGTACTTTCATTTCTACTACTGATATCTCCCTTCTTACGCTGGCTGGGAAGCAGATTCATTCTGTATATTTGGGCGTGGTTCTCTTAACTTAGTAAAGAGAAGATAAAAAAGGTACATTGGTAGACAGTGTGATGAATTTTATTAGAAAAGCATTTATCAGAGAGGAGGAAGAAGCGCGGGTGGACGTCAGTTACCAAGAACTTATCATAAACTGGTTAAAGTACGGGAAGAAGACTTTATCGTTGGTAGCATACTACCATACTAACGTATCTATGTCCGGTGAAAGTGCTTTCTTTCCTCATGATTACTGCCGCCTTTTTCCCTACCCTAAATTCCTAGAATCCGTGATTTTAGCGAGATTGAAGAAAGGGATGGTATTAATACATCCTTTGTCCGTAGAACAATTTGGATTTAGTGTGGGATTATGGTTAGGGTATTTGCCACGGTGTAACATGACGGCAACACACATAAGATTCATAAGACCAGTTTTAGTACTTGTTTGATTGTCTTGCTCTTTCATATCTGGAAAACAGAATGTTTACAGTTAGAGCAGGAAAAGTAACCAGAAATGAGATTTTCTATGTATCCAGATGCTATAGACAACATCATCCAAGCATCCAGACGAATAGGATCTTAAGATAAATCAAAGGAAGAGTGTCGTAGTTTGATTCAATCGTCACAAAATAACTCCGACAGAGAAGTTACTAGTTAATGTTCAACGCTTAGAGAGGAAATTTTCCAGGAATTACCTTGGGGTCATATTGAATAGGACGCACGTATGATAGTAACAGATAGAGCCTAGTCTGCTTTAATGAAGTTCACTAGAGTAAGAAATGTTTTATTGCTATTATTGCGCCGGAATAAGAAAGATCGGTAATCATGCACTTTCGCCCTTCACGGTGATTCATGTCACACGGTCCGTCTGTAACAATCAACTAAGGACGGACCTGGGTGTTCCAAACTCAGCAGAGTATCTACGATAGCTAGCAAAAAAGGCCATTCATTATCCATTATTGGCCATTACAGGAGGCACAAACGTCCTAGAAGACATGAATGTAGCAACTGTAAGGCCAGTAGACAAAAGAGTTTAAAGATAATCTGCTCAGCTCTGGTGAATTATGACCACCCAATAGATATCACTTTTCGATTCATGTTAATCTTATTTAACATTTACTGTATCCCATATAATTCGAATATTAATAATACTTTATTTTTCTCTTTCTTAAGCTCGGTGTAGCTACTTGAACATTACTTTTCCTAACGTTTACTTCACTACTAAGTTTCATTGATTCTTTATTAACATTTTTATGGTACGTCCTCAAAGAGGTTTCGAATTTAATTAATTATAATTCGTTCGTGAAGAATTTTTAATTGTCTTACTTTATCATCCTCTTTTAATTTTATGTAATACAAAAAAAAGGTTTAATCGGCTTCAATATTTTTAAAAGCATTTCTATCAACTTCAATGCAAAATATATACAACAAAAACTACTTGCGCCTATTTATTATCCAGGAGTTTCGCGGGGTCGTTTGATGTACAGCTTACCGCTACCTTTTAACGACATGGCTTGTATGTCTTTGCATTGAATGCTGCCTAGGGATATACTTGTTAGTTTGAAGATATAAGCGATATATTAAACTCAAAGACAAACGGTGGTGTGAGGTAGAGATCCACTCGGAGCAGTGCTGATGGCGCCGTTAGGCACAAATTGAATCAACAATAACACGCAATTGTTCCAACCTTTTCAACTCAATACTCTTGCAATGCGCAAAAACGGTTGCTTATACTAGTAAAGTGTTAAATCGATTAAATACAGTATCAATTATATGGAATTTAAGCTTTTCGAAATAAAATACCAGAAAAATAATTTCAACAATAAAGTATTTACGTCGAAAAGATGCATGATTGCGAGACATTGTAAAATACATTATTTGTTTGAACTTTTCAGAAAGCAGTCCAACAGTACTTCGACTGCCCTACTTAGACGTAGTCATCCAGCTTTAAAATTTTACATAAATTCACGTTAGAATTTTAAAGCTTGGTAAATGTACAAGTCGTGTCTACATTTTTAGTATGCGCTTGATTAATGCGCGTTGATTTTTCTTTCGCGATTTTACTACCCACCATATTTTCACCACCGATAAATACATACGTTAGGCATTTCATCTTTGTACGAATTTTCGCGCAATATACTTCCGCAGAAATATAACTCTAAATATTTTTCTTCTTTTTATCCCTCATATCTTTCACAATTGACAAACATACCGTGCGCCACTTCTCTTTGAATTCCCCACTTACACGGACATACACAAACGTATACCCAGACGGCTCCCGTTGGTGTACTTTATCTGCGTGGTATGGCATCTATATATTTTTTTTCTAGGGGGAGACGCAGTACATGCGCCTCCATCGCACTTTAGAATCAAAGTAATCTTTTCTTTCATGTCAGACGTACATACGTATGTACGTATCCATGTATCTACGTACTTTCATACCGTTTCAAATGGAAATTCATGAGATTACATAGCCTAATTCCTTTTTGAAGGTAAACTTTTTCTTGGCGACGGATCCGCTCTCATTCACTTTGTAAAATCAAAATAGGCGGAAAAGCGTGTTTCACTGATATTTGTACTTTGACCAAGCTTTAAAATAATTATTCTAAGTGGGTTAGGGTGGAGCGTTATGAAATTGACATTTTTATTTTCATTAAAACGCTTCGCTTCCAGTTCCCTCGGGTATTTCCGTTGCGTATCGTCTACGTTACACTATGCAACGGAAATGCACGAGGAAATCGAAGTGTTGTAATTATTTGCATATTTACATCGCCATCTCATCAGTATGTATCTTTTACTTTCTTGGCTTCTAACATAGATTGCCAGGATATCATCCGATGTAAAAAAAGCTGAAGTTGACAACATAGGAACAAAAGTGCCAAATGTTGACAATACCTAAAATATGCTTAAATGTTATTCTGACGCATACAATCAAAATTAATTTCAAATTTATATGACTTTGCAACCTTTTTGTTTCCTCAGAAAGGTGATAGTAGTAGTAATTGAGTAGAAGTGTTGCAAAGTAAGATTTAGGCCTTGATGTGTCTGAGAAATGCGTTGGACCTTAAATAGATTCTATTAATCGAACATACCTCATGTCTCACGGTGACCTATTCAATTGTGCGCACATACGAGAAATGAAAATATCCGATGAATCTATGAAAATTCATGGCAACACCATAAAGGACCTCGCTTAAAATTTGTTAACAATCATACGATCACGCCCTAGTCAAAATTATTTGTTAGAATGTTGAAACTAAATGTGTTCCAGATTTGAACCGTGTCATGTTTTGTTAAAATAAAATTCGACGTTTCTATAACAATTATAAGGGGCTTCTTCAAGAAGAGGAAAGTTGGTAGGCAACAGTTAGCACGGTAACTCAACATATAAAGCACGCAAGTGGCAATACTAACTGAGCGGCAAACAGTTAGTCACAGTAACTCAACATGGGAACCACGCCAGAGGTGAAAATCAAGCACCTGTCAAGCGTCAAGGCTGAGGGGAAGCACGCTTTTATGCCGTTGGTGGACGGGGTATACAGTTGATTAGATGAGTGTGACCTGCACGGTTGAGCGAGGATTCTATAAACACTTGCTAAGAGAAGAAATTTATCTTTGGCAGATGGAAGAATTACTGAAACCTCTGAAAGGAGCTTATATCTATTATATTGTTAAAAATAAATCTAAGATTAAAGCTGTTCATCTGCGTACATTCAGGTATGCTCGCATATAACTGTTAGAGTTCTTCTGATTCTGAATTCGACGCTTCATCAGCTTCTATAGCCTATATCCCCTCTTGTTTTTTTCTTTTTCTATCCCAGAGATTTTATTTGGGAAATATGTAGAATTCTATTCATTGAAAATAATAATGGTAAATGAAAACATAATTACCATTTGCCTTATATTTTTCCGTTCTTCCGTTCGTAATTTCCTTATTCGGAAAACACATATAGAATACATTTATTTGCCATTAAAAAATATTTTTTCAAGCTAAATACGTACACTTTTCAAGATTACAAACGCGCGGCGATAACTACATGGTGACACTAGGGAAGAAACTTTTATATAGTATTAAAACTTTTTTTTTAAATAAACAATATTTATTTTTAAATAAATGCGTTTTATGAGTTACTATTGGTCGATTAATTAACAATGGTATGGAGAATGGAGAAGTCAATGGACCCTAAAACAATCGAAGAAACTGAGCTGTTGTACAAGATAAACATCTTTTACGTTTAAACATCATTTACGTATGGATAGTGAGTAACAATAATAAAACGTAATGTTTAATAAATGGCATGCTGGCCAACTTGCAAGTTGCCTTTAATTTACTAATCATTAAAAAGTAGCGATACTCACGCGTGACAAAGTTACCTGCATTCTATTTTAGAGCATCGACCAAGTCGTGGAATCCGTTCATAAGGAATTACCTCGTCCAGTTTTGTATATTTTTCTCACTAACTCCACGCTAAAAATAATGTTATAACTTCCAACATGAAATATTCCCGGACAAGGTCATTTGGGTACGAAAATATTTTCACCTAATAAAGAGTTTTGTTGATTAATTTTAAGGAATTCGTTCGGGCACACGAAAAGCCTCGGATACAAAAATACGAAGCAGCCTTAACAACCTAAATGTTTTAGATGCTCTGAATATTTTACAATGTTAATCGAGGATTTCGCTAGCACTTCAGAGAGTTTTAAAAGCGGATATATAAAAAAAAGGAATATTTAGAATCAGTGATAAATTACTTACGAAAAAAAATCAATAATTTTTACATGTAGTGTGAAATGCTTGCTGCATTTAAACTTTTTAATGTGATAAATAGTTATTTTGCAAAATTGTCAAGTTAAAAAGTGTTTACCTTCATTTTCAATAAGTTTTTATTAAGCATAATGCTTTTATATTTTGAATTTGCGATTAGTTATTGCCTATTTACCTGTTTTCTTTAATTACTACAATATGTTGAGACTAACATTATCATGGATAGAAGCCATTATTTCTGGAGAATCTTGAAGCTTATATTTCTTTTCACTCAATAGTTTGTTGAAATCTTTCGTGTATTTGTGATCAATTTGCAATTTCAATCAATTTTCAACTATTTCGAAGCATACACTCCGCCAAAAAAGTATCGCATAATTTAGTTTTGAATCATAAAAGTATCGCATAATCTTTGTTTGTGGCATAAAGTTGTAAATATACTTTAATGCGCTCTAAGATATAATTTCTATGATTGTTTAAATAAAATACAGGCCAAATAAAAACAAGAACTCATACTTGAGATTTTTATTAAAACAAGAAATTATAATTTTGGAAAGAAAAATGTCATAACAGTAGCTTTTAATACTGAGTATTGCCACCTCTGGCTCTTATGACCGCTCGCATACGGTTCGGCAGAGATTCGATATCCTCCGTATATAAGCCTGATCCAAATTCTCCCACTCGTCACGGAGAGCATTTTCTAGTTCATGCAGGTCCGCTGGGGCAACATTTTAGGTTCATGTCCGGACTTACCGCAGGCCAATCTAAAACTGGAATACCAACATCGTTAAGGTATTCCTGGACGATTATTGCAACATGCGGTCGTGCATTAACATGAATTCGTTTCCTATAATTGGCGCATATGGTACTACATGTTCTTCTAAAATGTCCGTTATATACCTGTGGGCAGTCAGTGTACCTCTGTCTACTGGTACTAACTTTGTACGACCTGTTAAACAGATGCCTCCCCAAACCATAATAGAGCCACCAGCGAAATTAGGCCTAGGTCTGATATTACACTGCGAATAGCGCTCACCGTCTCGTCTGTACACTGAGATACGCCTATCTGAGGTGTAAAGACCAAATCTTGACTCATCTGTGAAGAGTATATTGGCCCAGTCATTAATGTTCCAATTTACATGTTCTCTGGCAAGCCTTAAGCGAGCCACTCGGTGGTTCCTAGTGAGACGAGGGGCTATTACAGCTACTCTAGCTCTTAATCCACTCTGTCGTAACCTATTCCGAATAGTTTGAGTACTCACACCGGTATTTCTGACTCTAGCCAAGTCGTTCTGCAATTGTCTCGCAGTTACATGTCTTCGACGTAATGCTTGTAGTAGTAAATAGCGGTCATCTTGGCGAGTAGAACATCTTGGACGACCTGGTACAGGTCTTCTACTGTAATTGCCTGTTTCCCTATATCTGGCTACGGCTCTAGAAACACTTGACTGATTGATGTTCATCAAATTAGCAACGTATGCTTGAGATGGTCCATCTTCGATTAAAGCAACTATAGCAGCCACTTGTTCTGAAGTTAAATTGCTCATTTTAGTTTTAAAAGCGTTGGTACAGAACTCTGACTTCGCACTTTAAAATTTGTCCGTATAGGAAGACTTTCAATAAACAACTGAACAAACCTTACACATATGTATTTTTCTAAATGTGTTCTTTTAGAAAAAAAAAACTAAAAAAGCTATGTTCCATGATTTTGTTAGTGTTTTTATAGTTCACATACACGAGGCAAACTTTTTGTGAACGTATAAAAATATCTATCGTATAAAAATGTCCTTTTTTAGTTTATGCGATACTTTTTTGGCGGAGTAAAAAATACTTGCACTTTTTAACATTTTTCAAAGATGGACGGTACATGTGCTCTGTAACGGTGAAAGTGTTCAACTTGGAAAATTGAAATTTCGCAAAACTGTTGTCCATACAGAATCCGAACACATTTTTCGACAACATTATACAGCGTGTTTGACAATTACGATTGCTTTTTCAAATGGAATAACTGTCGTAATTTTTTGTAATCAAATTAAAAGTACAAGTTCAATATACTTGATACTTGTTACTTCGATCGATGCAGTTCCCTGTGGGACATTCTGTATACAGCGCCTTTATTTAAAACAATATTGAATTATTAACATATATTTAGAAGCTAATGTCAATTTTTTAATAAACACCAAATACGTATTAGTATGTATTATATTATATCAGAGAGCGAGAACTCTTGGAATCCAACGAGAAAACTATTTTTAACCCTTTCACAGACATACCGCAATTAGTCTATATCCATCTCTTTCACAATTGGTTTGTAACTAGGGTTCCGAGTTTATAATATGTATATCCGTAACCATAGCAGCTGCGTTCATGCCATGTTCCTTTTTGGTTTTGTACTTTTATCTGTGGTCTTCAATAAACTATTATGATACATTTATTCATTTCGTACTCTTTTAGTTCTATTGTTTTGATCAAATTTAACAGTCACATTGTGGGACGGTACGTTATCTGATGGGACAAGACTTTCCTTTTCTTGGAAATCTATCAACTTAATTCCGTTACCTCAAAAAATAGTCGCCATCTCTTTTCCGGTCGATAAAACTTCTTTTGGGATGCCCACACGTCCTGCTATATCTCTAACATAGTTTTACTTCAAAATCGATACGGTAAAGTACCACTGAACATTAACTCATAGCTAACGTTCACTATTTTCCCTGCGCTTCACAGGTATCAATATGAGACCGGTCGTTTGGATGTGTGATGCTAAAACGCGTTTAGCGGTCGATTGCAGTACACGTGAGCATAGCAAAGTGCAACATATGTATATGTACATTATACGTAATAAAATGTCGTTGATAAATCGATCTAGGAAACGAGCAGACGAAATGAATGTGTTTATTAAAGATTTCTCGGATTGAATATACGATGGCGCAAAAATAAAATGTTAAGTTTGCGATGTATCCAAGACCATGTGGGAATTGCAAAACGCAATAATAACAAAGTAGGTGTATTACATATCGGAAACAATTTATGTTTGATTTATGTGTAAGTATGATTGTGTGTAATCTGCCGATTATTTTGTTAAGTGACAAATCATTTTTCTTTTTTTTTTTTTTAGGAAACACGCAGGCATACCGACCTGCATACCGACGCCTGTGAAGCACATGAAAAGCGGCGAACTTTACGCATAACGCATAAAGTTCAGGACAACCGCTACAGTGAATTCGGCTTGTTTAGTTCTCTTTTTGCATTTTTTTTTAGCTTAGTCAAAACTTGCAAAACCAATGCTAACAATTTTACGTTATTGTACCAAGGATGTTTTCCGTTTAAGGAAGATACTGGGATACTTGTAGGAATTATTTTAAAGGAATAGAATGCATTCATATTCATTACATACGTTTTCTTTTATTCCGTGTGATAATTCAATACTGTCGTAATTGGGTGCCCCCCAATTGGGTAAACAAATCTTCCAAAAATATAAACTTGCTTGTAGTTATGTTTCTCTATAACTACATTATTTATAGAGATCTGAAAAACCATTTACCAGTTTGTTATAAAAGTGCTAGTTCATTTTCGTAACAAGCAAATTTTTACTTCTTTTGGAGCGTCGTTGCACCAAAACAAATACAAATTAACCACTTTCCCAAATTAATAGTCAGAAAGGTATCATAAAGTAGGTAGTTCACATTACATTATTATTATGCGTTCATACAAAAAATAAATGTTTGCAAAATGTTATTGTGCTGAGCTTTTATGCTAACTACTTTCGTAGATGAACCGCTACTTTTTACGTCCCCAAGAAAAATAAATATTTTATTCCGTCTTAAAGAAATGACAATTATAATAAAAAACGTCGAGAGTTTCATGAACTCACATTCCACTTGAAATAAAGTTAAAAGTAGTTAAGAGAAAGGCATTGAAGCAATTTCAGTGAATCTCTGAAATTGCAGTCGCTTAAGCTTCCGGGACTGCACTCCATCGCCAACATAAGCAATGTCTAATCTACAATAAATGAAACTGAAACTCGTCCCGTAGTACGCTGAACTAATTAAAATATGTGCCCTCTGTCGGGAGGGTATTGAGTTTATAAAGCTTAGACTGGTCCGTGTACCTGCCGTTGCATAATTATTACGAATAAAGTGACACGAAAATGGAGGAAATGCGGCGGCGAAACTTTTGTTCCCATCGTACCGTACAGAGAAATACGACACGGCTGTCCCTAAGGGTACCACGTTGCTTGCATTTTGTATGCTCTATTCTACTCGAACGGCAATGACCGATGTTCCTAACCTCGAAATTGGTTTTTCGGTGTAAGAATAACAGTATCTGAAATTACAAGAGGAATGCAAGGGAATAATATTTCAGCAATTCAATTAAAACTTATAACTGCCCTGTTATGCCTTGTTTAAGTATTTAAAGGATATAACGGCCAATTAAAGATATAAAACAACACATAAGTATCGGCACCCTCCGCATCACACAAGTTTAATTTATTATATAGCCATATAATAATTAGTCCGAGACGGCCGTTTCGAGGACACGAATGGTCCTCATCAATGATGATGAGTCATCATTCATCATCAACCGACTTAATTGTTATATGACTATATAATAAATTAAGCTTGTGTGGTGCGGAAGGTGCCGATACTTATGTGTTTACCATACTACGCTAAGGTCCTTGCTATCATTATTAAAGATATAAAACTTGTCATAATCAAATGTTTTTCTCTTTCTACTGCCAATTACTGGCAGCAATGATCATGTTCTGCTATTTAATTTGATGTCTTCTTTGAAAGCGAGCAGCTTAGTGGCGGTAGTGAACCAAATTCAACGAGACGTGATATTAACGTAGTTTTCCATTGCTTCAATCTGTGAGGAATTTTTATCTCTTGCATCTATCTTTAAGGCAATCAAATTATTTGTTGAATATCTTTAATATAGCATTTAAACAATTAGATTTATCCTCATCGATTCAAAGATCTTTCACCAAGAAGATATACAATTTATTATTAAGATAATAATTTTGTATAAATGCTTTGGATCATTTTACAAATTTTTAATTACATTTTTATGCGAACAAATTTTTGTAAAACGATTCTAATTTGCTTCCTTTATCGATCCACGTATTCATCTTGTTTCTTGTACTTTCAGTTATTTAGTTGCTATGCTACGTCACCATACGTTAGGGTGTATAAACCACTATAGAATCGAATCTTCTGCTAGCAACGCCAATTGCTAGCCAATGTCTAAGCATTGTCTTCCAACAATGTCTAGCGCTATCCTAGGTGGGAACAACTCTTATAACCTGTAGTGAAGTGTATTCACCACTTTTTTGTTATCAGGAATTTTATCATAGATAAATGCAGGATATGAAATGTATACGGACGAGAAACAAATAGCTTAAGATTAAATAACATCAATTTTCATTATTTTTTAAAAACATTCTAAAATTCACCAGAACTGATTAGCAAGTTTCCAAGCAAGCAAGGTACGTTTTAATGTATAGTTAGATTTCAACAAGAAGAAAATTTAAATCATCTTATATATGAATACACAGACAATAAATTTTATATGCGACAACTAACAAATTTTGGGTTTGGTAGTTTTTCTTTTTTAGTTTTTCTTCTTCTAAGAAACTCCATAAATGAATACTGCCTGGAGATTAACTTCCAATTTATTAGAACTAGCAAGATGGTAGCAAACCAGACAAAACGCATATACAAAAGGTTCGAATATTATTATGTTTAAAAGTAACACGGATAATTGCCCCTATTCGTTACTAGTTTGTTGACTAAAACATGTTGATATTAACACGTTTTAAAATGTGGGTTTTCTATATCACCATACTTTTTTGGTAAGCCTAGCCAAAATTCCCAACATCATAAAATTGGGTGGACTTTTTTAGTATTAAGTTTTATACGCAATTTTTCTGGGTAGGATTGAGAAGAATAATTATAATAATAAGCACTTTCCGTTCATCTAAAAAAAAAAAATTGTTTAATATAAGGAGAATTTGTTAGTTAGCAAACAAATTTGACGGAGCATGAACAAATAAAAAAAAAAAACGGAACGAGACCGTATAAAGAACTTGTATGCAATTTAACGATGATGTTAAATGCATACAATAAATCGAACAATGTTTTGTCAGTTTTGGAGAAAAAACAATCCAACCTGGTAACTACCAAGTTCACTTACACTACGTCAGTGCGCGAAAAGTATGAGAATTAAGTGAAAACCACAGTAAAAAATGAACGGCTGTGGCTAACTATAGATGAAACTACAGATATTAAAGCAAATTCCATGGTGTCGATTATAACACGGGCAATGACCATCACACCATTATTTACTAGCCGATAAATGACAACAAAGGTGTACTGCCGAGGCTGTCCATAATGTATTAGTTAGAACACTAGACAACTCTGAAATTTCATCAAAGCAAGTGTTAATGATAATTACCGATGCAGAAATACTGACATACTGAAACCGCTTATTACAATTAGTTACAGCAAGTTACAAGCAACACCGCAAGATCAAATTAGAGATTTTCTAACGCTAAAGATGCAGCTACATTAAAGCTAAGTGAAATGCAATTCCAAAATCCTCAAACTGCGGCAGACTTAAAAATTATTAACCAAAAGTAATTTCCAGTAGTCAACACAATGAAAAACTCTTTTTAACAATAGTGTTGCGGAAGATCTGTTATACAAAATCAAATACCACTTTAAGTGCGCGAATATTACATCGCTAGATGTAGAATGGTCTTTCTTTGCGTATAAGCAGATACATTGTTTTTTTGTTTTAAACAACGTGCACGTTTATTCCGATTGACCCGGTGCAGTGAGGCTACTGCTAGGCAATCGACTTGTTGCGCTCTGTTCATAAGTCCTGTTTCGCCTCTTGCCCAATTACGTTCTAATTTATAATGCTCACATTATACCGGTGAACGATCGTCATTTTCGCATTACTATTATTACTTTTTAAATGCAAACTTACATCCAAAATTCTTGTAAAGTTTTTTAAACTAAATACATAAAAATTAATCTAGGAGATCCGATCATCACAGGATCTATATGACAAATTGAATTTAAATCGCATCGGCTAGACTAGAATATCATAACTTAGTATCAATATCCATTAATTATTCACTTGTCCATCAGTGACCTGGTTAGCTGTTGATATGTCACAACTTCTTTACTTACCTTTTAAATAGTTATGCACTTACAATTCTTATACATAGAAGAACGATTACCGGAAGCAAATAATAATTATTTAAAGGAAATAAATAGCGCTTTCACATACGCAAAAGAGTAAGTTATACAACCAAGAAAATCACTGTCTTGTAAAAATTAATAATTTCAAAAAGGTTGAAGAGGTTGGCTGACTAATAAGTGGTAATTTTTATCTAAAATATAATTACTTTTCCTCAATCACGAGCGCATCGGATCTGATTCAATGCGCTCTTTATTTGTGTTCTTCTATCAACAATCTCTCTTGCTAAATCGGATGCGTTCCCTCTTTATCGGCGGTTATTACTACATATACATATGTACAATGCACATATGCAAAGATATACATGTAGTAACACATGTAACAATGCAAACAATCTAATTTTGTTGCAAGAAAAATGTATTTAATCTCAGATTAAATTAGTGGCTTCAATTATTCTAAGTTCAAAAACATTCTGTTATCCAATAAAATATTATACTCAAGAAATTATATTTTCTTGCTTCCTCCTACGAATTTGGATGAATTTTTTCCTTCTAATTGAGTCCAAATTCCCTCACTTTCTTAAAGCGTATATAATTGGAAAATAGCTAGTAGTAATTGGCTGTTAAAAGAAAAAACAAAAGCTGATAAAGCAAACACCGCATTAACACATTTTTCATAGGCGGCAATATTCCACTATCTTGCTGTCGTTTGTAAGTTTCCGTTTAAATGCGCTTATCTTCATAATTTAAGTTAGTTAGGAAAGTTTTCTCATTTCCAAGTATTAGTTCCGGTTGAATTCTCGAAGAACGTACGTGAGAGGAAAATCTATAAGTATCAGGTGTGTACGTCTGCATGATGCCTGTGTGCGGTTGTGTGAACTTCTCCTGTCTACAAAACCGAGGGTTTCCAATTTTCGGCCAGAAAAAAATGTTGCAGGTTATGATAGATTACGGTCGCGTCCTTCTCTATCTGAAACAATTGTGTAGCAATTAAAGCCCTCTTCTTTCAACCTATGTACAGACGTGTAATATTTTCTGATACCTGCGCAACGCTACAGAATCGATAAAGCGAACAAATAGAAGTTGATTCTCAAGTGACGACATTTAATCGCAATGGAAGAAACAAGTAAAAAATCAAACTCTCAGGATATTAATAATTAATACAACGGGATCCACGGGAAATTGATGCGTAAATGGATGTCTTACAAAATGAAAAGCGATAGAATGAAGTTATGCAAACAGCAATAATAGCAAAAAAATTTTCAATAATAATATCAGTGATATCCCTTATGTTATTACAAAACAATCAAAGAAAAACAATGTGATCAAGTTGTTTCATTGTTTTTCATAATATTAGTCATTACGATTCATGCATTTCTGAACTGATTTCACAACTGATGCATTTCTGCATCAGTTGTGAAGATAGTATGGTTTTTCTAAGACTTCAACAGCTTCTTTAGGTAATAAAAGTCGCTATTCACCAAAAATAAATTGTTTGACGTGGTAAGTCATGATAAAGGATAATACAACCTTGTTGATTGTTTTTCTTGATCTTATCGATGTCTTCTACTAAACAAATTGTTGTATACCATTCCTCGATCCTCCAAAGCAATGTTCGCGTCATACCTAATACAATGAAAAGGAACAACTTTTGATAGATCCGGTGCAGCTGGAAACACAGAACAATTAATTGTTGGTCAGCTTCCGGTTCGTACATAGGAACATATCGTATAAGTTTCGTCACTTGATACCATGTTCTATACGGATTTTGAAGCTCGTCCTTTCACCTTCCTTGTTTTCCTTTCACCTTTCAATTAACACAACATTTGCTTTATGCTTGAGTTAAATTATACATACGTTGGGGACAGATCATTTTCATACCCAAATGTAATGGTGTTTCGAGGTACATAGCTAAAAGTATGGTGTCAGATGTAACACTGTCTGGTTGTTCTCTCGCATCCATTTGCACAATTATGTAATTAGTCAAAATTTAATTTCTGCGTTTCGGTGAAAGATGTCTCAATTTCGTTAATCATGATTCGCCTGGCATTGCCGTATTAATATTGCCCCCTTTCGGGAAGTAGATCTGGACATGGAGGCCTAAAGCCACCATTAAAAGAAAAAAAAAGCCATCTCTTTCAGAACGAAGGGATATTGACAGTAAATAAAATAAAATATTAATAATATTTAACTTATGGTAAGAAAATTGTGATTCAGTAGGTCGATCAGGATGGATCTCATCACGTATCTAATGTTAGTATTTGCAAGTTAGAAATCAATACTGTTTCCTGTTGTTCAAGTGCTGAGATTTAGAGGGTTTAGCCTTTAGAGGGTAGATATTGCGATTACTAAGGGCCGGAAAAGAAAAACAAAAGCCGTAGCTTAAATCTAGAAAATAGGTGGCTAGAATCATAAACAATTAAAATTAGAATTTAAGCAAGAAAAAGATGTTGAAAATGTAAATAAATAAATTAATTTTAAATTGAAAATTAAATTGAAATGGAAATGAGTCTATCATGACCGATGAGTTCACATACATCGAACGTTTTTACTTTAAATAGAACATTTTGTATATAACGAAACATTTAACAGAAATCAAATTTAATATGGTTAACAGTGTACAACCAATAAGAAAGTCTATTTAGTTCATAAAATTGAATGTCTTATAGATATCTGAATAATATGGCTTATACTATAAATGTACTATTTGTAAGTACCGCAAGAATCTAAACAATAAGACGTGTAAATGTTTTATTAAAAAAAGTCAACTATCACTTACTTGTCTTATTAATTACATTGACATTAATTTCTTGGTGACTATTTCTTTCTATGTTAATGCTTTATTCTGATAAGTAACGCTTGCTTAGCAGTCTCATCTCATTAGATGCACGTCAGTGTCTATCAATGTAAAACGGAAACTACAAACTAGATTCCTACTTTCTACACAAAACCTTTACCAGAAATTTTCATTTTAGAAATTCAATTTAGAAAAGATCCAAATGTGACTATAATAAATAGACCGCAATGTTCTAGCTGGCCTTCCAATGATGTGCAAACGCGAGACGTTGGAGGAGTACAGAGCTGTTTCGCTATATGTTGGCACTTCCGACCTTCTGAGCTGTAATACATCGACGAAGTTGATAAGTGTTGAAATTGAACGAAAAGCATTAAAAAGGATGAAAATGCGTAGAAATGTATCAACCCCACGTAAATAGTGCAACACACAAATTTAAAACAAACTAGAAGGAGACCTTATCAAAAATTTCTATGTGATTTAACGATAATAAGTGCGTGCAATATACCGTTTGCAAAAACAAGGCAAACCATGCTTCGTTAATTTAGGAACAAATACATTCCAATGTGGGAACTACTAACTCCGCTGATACTACATAGGTATTTGCCATCAGTGCCCGAGAGAGCTGAGAATTATGTGAAAACCGTGATAAAAAGCGAACGGTTATGGCTAACTGTAGGTTAAACTGCAGACATTAAAAAAATTCCTTAGTGTCGATTTTAGCACAAACAATGGTCTTGAAAGCTCCGTGACACCATCATTAACCTGTAAAAGATACCAAAGCTGTATTGCCGAAGATGTTCATAATGTATTAGTATAATGTAGAACGTTAAACTACTTTGAAATTTTTCTAACGCGTGTGTTAATGATAATCAACCGATGCTGCCGCGGTTACGCTTAGCACATATCAGTCATTCACAGCTGTTCAATCCAATTTGCTGCACATAATATGACTGCTTCATGCCTTAAACCTTGTAGTAGACACTATATGAAACTGTTGTCCCGTTACAACATGTCCAATGTTACAGATTTATTTGATCAAAATGATGGTATTTTAATACAGATTCTTCACTATATAAAAACACGTGAACATTAATATCTGAAAGCGCACTCAAAAATAAAGAAATCAGTTACCTTCTTGTGTTTCCTTTGTAATACCTTGATGAACGTAACATTAGTCACAGTTACCTCTGTTTGCTTGGTGTAAGTCGTTGCTAATTCTAGTGTTGCTTTATCCTCAGCGTCGCTTTTTCATGGTTATTGCATTTTATCACGTGAGTTACTTATTTTTCGTCTTCTTGACAATATAGAGCTTGCACGATATTATCGCTATTTAAGATTTCATTTTAAAACTATTCATCTTGACCAGCAATCCGTTCAATAACGTTTTGTCGATTAAAATCTTCAAAGAGAGGCAATGTCTATCTTGTAATAAAAATTGCTTGTCATCTGATTCAAAATTTTAAATATTTGGTCCGCCCGCTCTAATACTTTCCTCTTTATTCTTTTTGGCGATGTCTGCCTTTGAGCACTTGATAAGTTTAATGCAAATAGATTTTTTTATTCAACAGTTGTTTAATTATATACTCTTTAATTATTATACTCCTGACGATTTTCCCATTGATTTTCGAAGGAATACTCGCGTTAGCTCACCAAAAACTCTAAATCGTTAAATTTAAATCTAGATTGTTCGCTCAGTACATCGGTGAAGTCAATAAGCAGATGTCATCGCGGATTCACGGATTTCAATAAAACATTTGAGACGATACGTAATGACATCCTAATAGATAAACTATCTGCTACTGGATTTCCACCTAGCGTTACTGCTCTAATTAAATCCAACCTTCATGACCAGTCATGCTCACTCCAATGGATTCCTCTCACACATATCGTTGTGGCGTACCTTAGGGCTCCAACTTAGGTCCGCTTCTCTTTAACATTTACACCGTCATTGGATGGTTTATGGTTGGGTTCGCGCTGATAGTCTAAAAAATTTTGTAATACCACTAAATCTATTCTTCAAGTTTACAGAAAAATACTGTAGTCATTAATGATTGGTGCTGTATTAACAACATCTATCTAAGCATTAATCAATGTGCTGCACTTATCCGTTCCCGATCGTCCGGTCCGGAATTAAGCTCGGATTAATCTAAAAAAGTATATCCGCATTAATAATTTTAATGATCATCGAATGCAGGCGGTTCAGAATTTCTGCATAACACAAAAGTTAGCGTATGTGTATCCTGTGAGCTGGTAACTGCTGAGTGGTTGAATATGGAACGTAAAAGAAAACTTCGGTATCCAAGTTTTTATTTCATCTCAATGCCCATCATGTTTTCATAATTTAACTATGCGAGTTATTGATAGAGGTCAAGTATCTCCCGCACAACATAAAACTAAATCTGATGCGAAATCGTTTTCCTCATATCGTATCTTCAACCATTTTGCTTTCTAAACGTTTAAATTTCAAAAAATATACGACCTCACCTTTGTATGGTTCGAAGACAGGAGGTTATTGCATACAATCACAGGATAATTAGAAAAGTACTGTTTTATAATATTATACTCTTGACTTACTACAGCTTTTATTATTTAAAGTCCTTTTCTCAAGTAATTATTTACATATAAATAGCATGTAACTATCACTTACTTAACTTGACTTCCTTTCTCCGTGTGTGTGTTTTAAATGTTAACATTATATCAATGTAAATGTTAAAGCAGGTTCTTTATACTTATTTGACACGTATGTACCGCTATTAAGCGAAGCTCTCCCCTACTCTATGTTATGCTCCCGTCCTTACACAGCTCGTTAGGCCCTCGCCGTTCGTAAAAAAATGAACTACAATATAATATCCGATTCTTAAGACTTACTGAAATGTATGTCCGAAACGTAAAGTTGAAAAGCTGACCGAACGTACATATACCTTGTGCTAGAAAATATACGAAAACAAAAATGTAAACTAAAAGAAATCGAAACCATTTCAAAATGAAATAAATCTTTAACGGAATTACACAGCCGGGTATCGCTAAACTAATCAATTGCTTTTTATTTCGTCAAAAGATAGAGCAGAAAGAGCAGAAGGGTTCTATACACACAAACACTGGAGCAAAAAATATATTTACTCGTAGCGTTGGCTGCCCGCCCGCCCAGAAAAGGATTTAAATTGCGGTGTATCTGTATGATTAATTGCGATCGAAACCCCTTTTTGTATCTGAACATCTATTCACCGTGGCCACGTATAGGTAGTGAGCCCGTGAGAATAATACGCGCACTTCAGTACATGTATGTCTTTGAAATTCGTTGTTTCCAATTTGGTACGCCGTTTCAATCGCATTTATCAAATTAATTCATGGCTATTGGCCGGTTAAATGTCACCTTATCACAGATCTAAAAAAATGAACATAAACGAATAACGGCCACGCAGAAAAAAAGGTAGTATAAATTTCTTGATGTCATTGCTTTTCCGAAAACAAATGAACATATTTTAACTTTGTAAACCTACACTAGGATATTGCTCGCATATTTGATTATAATTTGCAAAGGTTATAGATCAACTTTTACTGCTGTAATGCTGGTAATTGTGTATATAACCTTTGTTTGATGTAATCCCACAGGAAGAAAAAAGTAATGTCAAGTGGATAAGGTTAACAATTTGCTCTTGATCTGCCAATAAATTTCCTTATTCTAACAATATGTGCAGGGAAGTTATTCAGTTACAGGAAACTTACCCTTTTCTCCAAACTGCTTTTTTTCTAATAGTCTTAATTGAGTGCTACAAACAAAAGCTACGATTGAAGTACTATGAAATGGTAAAATGATGCGTTAGAAATTTATTAGCAATTTTAGCTTACAAGCTTACAACCTTCTGCCAACATCGCGCAATAATACTGACCAACAAGGTTTCTACCCGAAGTTAGTAACTAATGAAATTGGACAGCATATATAAAGTAAAAATGATTCGAAGAGCGGCAACATTGGCTTAGCTCCAGTTACTAAGAAAATGCCTTTATACCATGGCCGGTAATCTGGCCTACTGCAATAATGTTTATAAACTTTCTGAAGCTTTTGGAATACATCATGATTCCAGTTCTTGGAGATTATTCAGAGACTCATCAAAGACCAGCCTAAAAGCAATTTTGTTGCATAATGGGAACCATTATCCTTCTATTTCGATAGGCAATGCTGTTTCTATGAAAGAAACTAACGAAAATCTGAAAATTTTATTAGAAAATTTGTGCAGATTTTAAAGTAATTGCAATTATTTTGGGTATCTGGTTACACCAAATACTGTTGCTCTTTATGTCTTTGGGACAGTCGTGTCAAGGAAGAACATTACCATAAGCTAGAGTGCCCACTACGACAACAGTTTATACCAGGAAAAGACAATGTACAACATCAGCTTCTAGCAGAAAAAAAAAGATCATAATACCACCTGTCCACGTAAAATTTGGGATCATGAAAAACTTTGTAAAGGCACTGGATCTCGAAGGTGGAGGTTTTAAATACCTTCGTGAAAAGTTTCCAAAATTAACACAAGGGAAACTGAAAGAAGGTATTTTTGTTGGACCTCAGATACGAGAGATAGTAAATGATGAAATCTTTAAAACCAAATTAACAGTGAAGGAAAAAACAGCTTAGCTTTCCACGGTACAAGTTATTACGAATTTCTTGGGAAACGAAAAAGCTGACACCTACAAAACTTTAGTAATGGATATGTTACAATTATTTCACGCTGATGGCTGTAATGTGTCCCTTAAAGTACACATTCTACATTATCGCTTGGATTTTTGTCCGGAAAATATGGGCGACGTTAGCGATGAACACGGTGAGCGCTTCCACCAAGACATCATGGGAATGGAACGGTATAAGAGGAAATGGAATCCTGTTATGTTAGCAGATTACTGTTGCATCTAATCTAAAAAACCTTTTCATTGAAATATGAAAAAATCGAGCTAACTTGACTTTCTACCTTTTATTAAAATAAATCTTAATATGTTTTCTACAGAAATTAGTATAAATTATTTTATGGCAAAATCAAAAGTTGAAATTTGTTATCCAGTGTTATTTATCCGCGAAAGATGAAAGACAGTGGTACAAAAAGAACCTAACTTCGACACGCAAAATAATGCATCTAGAAATTGACACAATAAGTCTATATTATTTTTAGTAGTAATTTCGTCCTGTGGTTTGTACGATTTACCAAAAAACTACAGCAACATTCATATTCTAAAACATGTTGGTGCGTTACACTTAACAGCGTAAAATACTGGGAAATAAGATACGTTGTTAGGAACTTAATAGTGTTCGACCTTTTTCGCATGTTTCTGTGTTCATTGAACTGATGAACTTGACGACATGCTTTCAGTCAAATTGATTTAATAGCAATTTACCTTTGGTTTAGAAGTGATAATTCAATTAATTTGCATATTTAATTTTGTGAAATTTTCAACTTACATTATTTTCACTTGAGTATTAAGAATTTATCTTTGCCTAGATGAGAGCAGCTGTATTGTTTGCTACGAACAGATCAAGTAAAGTCATTGAGCTGTGTTTACTAGCCATTAAGCATAAACAAGTGATTAAATTTTTAAAAGAGAATTACTTAATTGAGGGTATTAGTGTTTTAAAATGTTATTCTCTCAATTTTATGGGATTTAATTCTGAAATCTGCAAATTGCTTGTTTGTTGAGCTTGCGGAACTTATGCGTCGAAATATAATCGAAGGAAATATTTCCAAATATATTGTAAGTTAAATTTGCAAAATGTATTAAATCACCTAACATCAAAAGAGTGCGTTGTTGAATTGCAGTCATGTGTTCATTCAGCCGCCATTCTATTCATTTGAGATCGAACATCCATACCGAATCAAACAGATTGTATCTGCAGATATTTAGATATAATTGTTGAATCAACGTAAAGCATTAGATAATAACTAGTATTAGATGGACGTAAATTATACAGAATCAGCCTTCTAAGCCTGAATAGTGATAAAACTAGCGTTTGATTAAAAATCTATAGCCGGGATATATAGCTACTAGTCTAGTATGATATGGGTAATACTGATTTAAACCTTACATAATTGCCTCTTACACACATCGATGTTTCCAAAGATTTGTAAAATAACAATACCAAAAGTGGTATGATTGTAAAAAAAAAGAAAAAACTTCCTCAAAAACTTGAACGAAAGTTGTTTAAAAGAAAATAAAAGAGAGTTCTAGCAATCAAACAATTACAAACATATCTTTTAATTACATATACAAGAACTTTCAAACACTTTTTCATACGAGCGGTATGTAACAAATTATTACTGGAATACACTACGTTTTCGCTATCATCGTATGCACTAACGGTAACATGCACAAATTACATTCTTTCTGGCAAAAGTTATTATATAAGGAGTTGAAAACTATTATACCTTAAGAGCTGCATTATAAACTTTGAGGTGTTGAAATTACCAATTTTGTAGATGCAAAACGTATTTATATACATAAACTAAATGGGAAATGTTCAATATTAGTTTAGAATTATAGACGCAATATAGAACCGTATTCAAGTATATGATACTTACACACCTGTTACAGTTTACATGATCTACCTGCAAAAGACAACTTGGTAGTAAATCTCACCACATATTTTCTTCTTTCTATGCACCAATTCTCACAAAAATATAATAGTATAGGTTAACTAGACATACACTCCGCCAAAAAAGTATCGCATAAACTAAAAAAGGGCATTTATAAACCAACATATTTTTATACGTTCACAAAAAGTTTGCCTCGTGTATGTGAACTATAAAAACACTAACAAAATCATGGAACATAGCTTTTTTACTTTTTTTTTTCTAAAAGAACACATTTAGAAAGATACATATGTGTAAGGTTTGTTCAGTTGTTTATTGAAAGTCTTCCTATACGGACAAATTTTAAAGTGCGAAGTCAGAGTTCTGTACCAACGCTTTTAAAACTGAAACGAGCAATTTAACTTCAGAACAAGTGGCTGCTATAGTTGCTTCAATCGAAGATGGACGATCTCAAGCATACGTTGCTAATTTGATGAACATCAATCAGTCAAGTGTTTCTAGAGCCGTAGCCAGATATAGGGAAACAGGCAATTACAGTAGAAGACCTGTACCAGGTCGTCCAAGATGTTCTACTCGCTAAGATGACCGCTATTTACTACTACAAGCATTACGTCGAAGACATGTAACTGCGAGACAATTGCAGAACGACTTGGCTAGAGTCAGAAATACTCGTGTGAGTACTCAAACTAGTCGGAATAGGTTACGACAGAGTGGATTAAGAGCTAGAGTAGCTGTAACAGCCCCTCGTCTCACTAGGTACCACCGAGTGGCCCGCTTAAGGTTTGCCAGAGAACATGTAAATTGGAACATTAATGACTGGACCAATATACTCTTCACAGATGAGTCAAGATTTGGTCTTTACAGCTCAGATAGGTGTATCTCAGTGTACAGACGAGACGGTGAGCGCTATTCGCAGTGTAATATCAGACCTAGACCTAATTTCGCTGGTGGCTCTATTATGGTTTGGGGAGGCATCTGTTTAACAGGTCGTACAGAGTTAGTACCAGTAGACAGAGGTACACTGACTGCCCACAGGTATATAACGGACATTTTAGAAGAACGTGTAGTACCATATGCGCCAATTATAGGAAACGAATTCATGTTAATGCCCGATAATGCACGACCGCATGTTGCAATAATCGTCCAGGAACATCTAAACGATGTTGGTATTCCACTTTTAGATTGGCCTGCGGTAAGTCCGGACATGAACCCTATCAAGCACCTGTGAGACCAAAATGTTGCCCCAGCGGACCTGCATGGACTAGAAAATGCTCTCCGTGACGAGTGGGAGAATTTGGATCAGGCTTATATACGGAGGTTAATCGAATCTCTGCCAAACAGTATGCGAGCGGTCATAAGAGCCAGAGGTGGCAATACTGAGTATTAAAAGCTACTGTTATGACATTTTTCTTTCCAAAATTATAATGTCTTGTTTTAATAAAAATCTCAAGTATGAGTTCTTGTTTTTATTTGGCCTGTATTTTATTTAAACAATCACAGAAATTATACCTTAGAGCGCATTAAAGTATATTTGCAACTTTATGCTACAAACAAAGATTATGCGATACTTTTATGATTCAAAACTAAATTATTCGATACTTTTTTGGCGGAGTGTAGTCAAAAGTATCGGATGTTTATGGTAAAAAGTATCCAATACATCCCGTTTCTTCGGTAAACTGCTACGTAATATTGTGTTATTTACTATTTATTCAATAATAAATTGTTAGAGAAGATAAATGACAGTAATGCTTTAACAATACTGCAATGACATTTCTAAAATATCAGGAGGTTCAATTTTTTTATTATTCTATCTTCTATTTTTTTCCTATTTACATTTGTTGTATTTATCATCATATAAGTGTAGTAAGGCTGAGTAACTTTTCTACAATAAACTGTACTGCTTCTGCTAAGGTTAATTAACCAAGAATAGACTTTAGACGATTGATTAAATCGTCTTTTAGCAGAAACAGAAAATGATTTTTTGTGTGTTACTACAAGGTCTATATCCCTGCCTAGTTTGATTGAAATTTAAATTGCCTGATCGGTGTAGTTTCTCTTGATCGGAGAAGGAATCTACACTAGTGGTAGCGTGTACATAATTTTTCTACAAAATCTTCGTTTAATTGAATACATTTATCCCAACGATAGAACACATCAGGAAATGCCTAAAAACAATAATAGAAAAAATACTAAAAAATACTAAAAATAAAAATACTAAAAGTATAATAATAATATAGCTTAGTTTCCTCATGGTATTGATGGAATAATTAAAAAAAAATAAAATAAATATAATAAATATAAAATAAAAAAAAAATAATTTAAATAAATAATAAACAAAAAAATACGCTAACACACGGACATGTTTCTTCGTACCCAGCGTCACCAGCCTGGTTTCGTGAGTATTTTTTATCTCTACCTTCTATCGCTGTGTGTGTGTGTCCTCACAATTCACGCCGCAACTTTCAAAACGACAAACTCGACATTTCTCGACGCCCTCTAGCGCCAAAGAAACGCATGCCTGCCGTTTAGGAAGCAGCGACATAAACCATGTACCGTTCTACCAAGCATTTCTGGAGCAGTTCTGTAACTGCTAAACACGAGATGGTGACGCTGGTAGCGCCTTGGGACACCACACGTGACAGGCTTACCATGATGTATATAAACAGAACACATCAGGAAATGCTTAAAAACAATAACAAAAAAAATATAATGCTTAGATCACTTAGAGACAGCGATAGAAGGTAGAGATAAAAAGTACTCTCAAAACCACGCTGACGCCGAGTAACAGAAACATGTCCGTGTATTAGTATATTTTTTTCTCTTCTTTTGTTGCGTTTGTCCTGAGTCAATATCAATATCATGGGAAAACCAAGCTGTCTTAGCATTATATCTTTTTGGTAACCTAACGATGGTTTATCGTACTTTTTTAAACCGTCCTCAAAGGACGTTTTCGGTGTCTGCGCAGTCAATCCGTTTATCACACGTTTTACGTTAGTTAGGGACGCAGATCGAAAACATCGTAGAGGTTTTTCAAACCTGTGAACAGATCCGGGTACAAGATCTAGTGAATAATGTGAAAGCAATTTCCATCAAGATATCCTTTGTATTTGCTGCGGTTAAGGTTTTGCGTCATAACGAATGTTTACAACTTTCTGTTTTAATTGTAGTACATTTCGACAGGTAATCCATAAGAATTATCGCAGCATTACCTTACCAACAGACGAAACTGCACACGCCTTATGTGGAGGCCCTTCTTCCGGTTTGCGCCATTCTTTGGATTGACTTTTGATCTGAAAGAAGGAATCAACGTTTTGACAGTGTTCGTTATCCCTTGTCAAAATTCATCACCGTGACGAGCTAACGAATCCTAAAGTTGACAACAAATGTCAGACCTATTGAGTTTCTGTTCCAGCCCCCGATCTTAGCATCTAGTGAGCTTGACACCCAGCGAAACCTTGCTTACCTCCAAGCAATCATGTAAGATGTCGTATATCTACCCTTAGACGTCCACAAATTTGACGAATTCATTCGCCTCTCTCCTTTAAGTAGGTCCTCCACAGCAGTAACTTCTTTCCTTTACCGACGTACTCGTGCAACCACTCCGTGGATGATGTTCTACCAGTTTGTGCCAGAACCACAGCAATCGATCCATTAATGCACTCCTTGTAGACGTTGAATATTTTCTGAAGTTTTCACACTTCTTTTTCCACAGAAAGAAAGTTATTGCTCCTTAAGATTTAAACGCGTCTTCTGCTATTATAAAAACAGTACTACGACAACGCGTCTATATCAGTAGAACACCTGACTTACCTAGTGTACAGGCATGAAATGCGGATTTCAGATAACAGATGCTGCCCCAATGCATTTATGCTATAAAGATTTGACACTGCGCCATTTTGCGCGGAGTGACAAATTGGAAAAGTGTGCGTATAGTGTTGTGTTCGATATGTCGGAATCTATACCGAACAAAAAGCATTCGCGCACAGCATTAATTTTTTGTTTTCATTTGAAGAGAACTGCCGCTGAATCATACCGATTGCGTATGAACAATGGTTTCGGCATTTCAAGAGTGATAACTTCGATGTTATAGGCAAGGAACTTGGAAAAATTAAAAAAAAAAAACAAAGATATGGAATTGGGAGCATTGTTGGACGGAGATGATTCGCAAACACAAAAACATCTCGCCGAGCAATTGGACGTTAGTCAACAAGCTGTTCCCAATCGGCCTCGAGAAGATGGGAAAGATTCAGAAGACCGGTAGATGAGTACCGCATGAGTTGAACGACAGGCAAATGAAAAACCGCAAAAACACAGGTGATTTTTACTCGCTCGGTACAGTAGTTTTTGCATCGTATAGTTGCAGAGGATGAATAATTGATTTCTTTTGAGAATGCTAAACACAACAAGTCATGGGCAGGCCTAAGCGCACCATTCACATCGACCGCAAGGCTGAATAGCTTTGGCAAAAATGCTCTGATGTTCTGTGTTTGGTGAGACCAGATGGGCGTGGCCTATTATAAACTGGTAAAACCTGGAGGGAACGGTTGATTATAAATGTTACCAACAATACTTGACCGACTTGCACGATTCGCTACTTGAAAAAAAGTCTGGAATACAGAAAGAGGCAACCCAAAGTAATTTTTCTCCATGACAATGCTCCATCATATACCGCAACGGATTCGCGGCACGTTGGAAACACTGAGCTGGGATGTTCTACCCCATTTGACTTACTCACCATACTCGGCTCCTTCCAATTATCACTTATTTACAGCAAACGGGGAATGAATGAAGCACTTTGAATGAAGCACTTTTCATTATTTAATTAGTCTTCCGAATTTAACATGTTTTCTTAGAAAACAAATCGCATTTCATGCTTGTACACCTGCTAAATTGAACTATATTGCACTCGATAGCTGCATAAACATATCAAGGCTTGCCTGTCCTCTATAGCAATCCCTAATTTTAGATGTAATTTAATCAGAGCACAATTCCCAGAATTTTAGAAACATCCCTCGTATTTCGTGGTCGCAAATATTGGAAATGCTTCCAATAATACTAATAGCGAATACCTTGATAGTGATCTGAATGCAAATTATTGATGTCTATCTACCAGCAAGGTGTGGAAGCGAACAGTGAAGGTGTGCCAGAACTAATATCCTTGTAGAAAATAGCAGCGATTATTTAATAATGTTAGATTAAATTTTGAAACGTTTTTTGTATTACATATCCCCACAGGGAAAAAGTCGATTTTAGTGATAATAGTGCATTCATATACTTATGAATAACAAAATCCATAATTGCTACTGGGGCAACAAGTTTTTTCGTTTTGATAAACTTAGGATTTATAAAACTATGAAAAATTAAAATAATATAGAGAATATTTCCTCAAAAACAAAAAAAAAAATCAATTTTTTTTTGTGAAGAAAATTTAATTCTACGATATAAAGATCAAAGATATTTAATATTCAAATTACAATCCATCGGAATGAATGGTTCTCAGCCATTGTCTGGCAAATTCGATTCCACGTCTATGGTTTAGAGACCAGAAACTCATGGCATTATTCTTACATTTACAGGATAGGCTAAATACCAGAATACCCCATAAATATATATGATTGATATGAATGTACCAAAATAAAAAAATTAGAGACGTTATCTTTAAAAAAGGAATTTTCAACTGTTATATCGCTTGCTGCATAATTAGAGGAATTACAAAAGGAAAGATGGTCAGCAATTACTACCTTAAAAGAAAAATGTACTTCCCTCAGCGTGTTTCTATAAGATTACTTCATGCTTTCAAAACTCATCACTTGTCCATACTGATCCAGTACCTATTTTATAGCGATAACTTCCGCTTAACTGCTGATTAGTAGTTATTGTAACATTTTGTGCGAAGCCTAATTAAATGTTGTTGTTGAGGCAGGTTTAACGACTATCTAATGTGGGAGACATACATACTAATTTCAACGTCCAAGTTCCTTTAGGTAATTAGTTTCTACTTCATATTAATAAACTTTCGAAGTTGCTCTGCGGTAAAACATATTTAGTCAAAATATTAAAGCGCAGCACTAATTACGGAATAAGAAGTACCATGGCGTTCGTTACTCGACGCAGTATACAAAAGTTATTAAAAGGTAATTTTCACCAACACAATAATTTTCGCACGTTTACTTTATGAGCAGCAATCTATTATGATGAGAAATTAAGTGAAACATAAACCAAAAAGGTTTGCTTTTAAAAATCGTCCGTCATAATGTTCTTGAGGTTGCGCTGTTCGAGTTATGTAGGAAGTTCGGATTTTTCTTTTATTTAAAAATAAAGCTATTGATATTTTTGTGCAATGGCGTGTAAATTACCAGCTTATCTGTATAGCATATTATTATAATGGCTAGTACGTAACTCAATGAAGAACAGACAGAGTCGCTATTAAATTTTATATTTCTCTCTTCGAAATTAGTTGCAAAACGATACTATTTATTTATTAGTTTACTTGGAAATGAATATAATTGAATAAATTTGCAATAACCCAACACAAGGCTGTATGCACCTGTATTAAGCATTGTCCAACTATTCACCGGTGCAAAATCAATTTCCAAAATTAATTACTAGAACTTTGTGACAAAATGAATGCCACTTGACGTTCGAACGATTGAATTATTACAGAATTTATAGTATTTACGACAGTAGTAATTAACACATACAAATATTGCAATACGTACGTATGTTTCCAGGTTATTTATACAGCTTCCTAGCATGTGCACAAATACGTGTAACGTAATCCATAACCTAAATAGATTAATAGAATGCGAGAGCGTTTGGCAGTCAGCGTCGCCATGTATTAAATTAATTTATTCAATACAAAATGAAAAATACGTACAGCATGGTATATTTCATTTATTATTATTGCTACCTCCCCAACAAATTGCCTTTGCCACAATATGTTTAAAATATCATTAAATTGATCTTTTTTTAGTAGTCGCAAACGAACTGCCCTCTGCTTTTAGGTTCTAACCCGTAAAAAAGTAAGTAAATATCAACAATACGCCACTAATTCAATCTAGGTAGTTATGTAAGCTTTCTCAGCTCAACTTTTGTTGAATTAGTGTCTTTTGCGTTTTACCATGTTTTCTGTGCTAACGCACTTGACGCTGCGCTGAACATACTGACTTTTTCAGAAGCTTCCCGATAACTACGGTTGTTGTCTTTTAGTGTTCGTAGTATGTTGTTATATTGAAAATATAACATATACAATTGCAGTCCGGCAACGTATATTGTCAGAGTAATCCTTTCTCTAGCACATTTTCAATACCTGGGCATCTTTTGTAGTTGGGAATTTTCCGTTTCTGTGGTCCGAAGTTTTATTAAGTAAATTTATCTGCGGCCGACAATAATCCCAAGGAAGCAACAATATTACACCGTAATGTTCATGTTTATTGTAACGTTAATAGCTTCTGCAGTCTTTACAAGCATTTCGCAAATTAGATATCATTTACAAACAAAGATGCCCAACTCAAAAGTTAATGAATCTTGGGGAGGTTTATAGACTTTATTTGATTATTTGAATTAAAATATATTAATAATGATCCAAAAGCTGCTAGTATGGCAAACAATACAAAAGTATCGGCTCACTCCGCACCACATGAGATTAATTGGTTAATTCGGGACAGTTGTTTCGAGAATACGTCGATCCTTATTTTACTCTACCAAGGATCGGCATTTAATCTTCGGTGGGGGTATGCTGATACCTCCGTGTCGTTTAAAATGTCCATGTGATATATCGCTTTCTGTTTCGGCTGAGTTATGGAATGTGAAGACTGGAGTTTTTGAATTCATTCCTATTGGATGCTTATAAGAATTATAGATGGGTAAGATGAAAGCATTTAACATTTTCGAAACATTACCTAAATATGCCGTACTTGATACCGCAGAGGCTTATTGGAGGTGACCTCAATCCCTACTCCTGTACGCAAAAGGCGTATCCTCTTTTGTTGCGACATATGAGGTGATATATTCACTTTGGCATATAATTCGAAACAAATGTCATTGACTTTACAAAATAACTATCTGTAGTATTCGATTGTATTGTTTAGATACTAACTAAAAAGACTGTAAAGATATGAGTATTTCATCATCGACATACATAAATTCATTAACTATTGTACATATGTATACGTGCATTTCACGTTTTTACCGCATGCCTCTTGCTGATTACATTTAAACAATGAAATCGCTGCTTACCAATTCTAAATGAATTTAGCGTATTGAACATGAGTATCACTTTGAAAAAGATCGACTTCGATTGTAAATGTTTACCTCGTCATTTTTTCTTTAAGTATCAACATCGGCCTCGAAACCTCACGGATAAGAATGGACTAGCAACAATTAAAGAAATCGTTTGAGCGGCACTTAGAATTAAATAGCCCTTCAGAGATTCCAACTTTGACAAATTCATTCAAAATAAAGAAATGCAGGTTTGAAATACCTTTTGTCAAATAATCTTTTTTGTCAAAAAAACTTCCTTGAGGATGAGAATGCCGACAACTGCAAGGAACTGTAAGACGATATGTTGGCTTTGTTTCGTGGATTATAATAGCTAATAGATACTTCCATTTGAATTCTTCCCATAACTGCGCGCAAGTCAGTGGCGAGCACGTCGAATATCTTCATTAGAGCCAGGAGAAACGACCTGGGTGAATGATTTACGTTAATGCTAGCTGGTAGTACGCTCGTTAGAGATATTTCCATAATTAATGCACCAAAAGAAAGCAAAAAACCTAAGCAGATTAGGGTACTTTTAACATGCATTAGACTATTTATAAAATTCAAATATTTAGTATATATTTTTTATCAAAAGTCGTTCGTTTTTTTTATTAGTCATAATTGTGTTCAACACATTGAATTCATTAAGAAATTTATTTAATTTTACTTACCTATTTATTTTATTGGAAGGTTCACCAATATACAGAAGATTAAACAGCAACGGCAAACTAAATATTCAATAGGAAACTGTTTTAATGCTTTTAAAGTAGCGAGTTGAAGTAGTATTTCGTTTTGTCAAATGAAAAATGTACGAACTGAGCGTGATATGCAATGGTGTACTTAGGCCGATATTAGAAAGTGAATCAGGGTAGTCAAAAATATAATATCAAAAGAATTCCATCTCACTACCAACGAATAGAAATCATAATTCTCTAAGTTAACAATAAGTAATTATCGTTACGTATATTAACCGTTTAGTTCAAGTGTAGGATTAATTTTTATTGAATTTTTCTATATGAACGCTTCACCTTTACCTCTTACAATAATACTTCATTAAACCTGTACGCACGTTTCGATAGCCAAGCTATCATTTTCAGCAGCAATACTGAAAAATTTCAAAATTTTCGACAACGTAATCAAAAATAATCTGTTCGTTAAACTGGTGTTAGGATTTATTCGATTCTTCATTGGTTTAACTGTGTCTGTTCCTAAATCTCTTGCTATGCTTCGAAAAACCCATCTATAATGATAAGTAGGCCAGAAGTACTGGTTACGTTAGAACAACGATTTGAATATGAAAAAGCTACACTGGAGATTGTAGCCGATTGAAATAAAAGACTCTCTCCTACGATATTCTAAACTTTCACATGGTTTATTTATGCTTCATCAGAGAAAAAACAACTGATATAAGAATTTTTCACTAAGAATTTAGATTTAGACATAAATGCCCAATAAATAAAAGAACTCAATGATTACATCACATTAAAATTGTCTAAAACTTAAATATTTTTAGAATGTGTAAAGATTGCAGAGTGATAGAAACCCATGAGGCGAAGACGAGGTTATGCTAATAAAACTGACAACAAGTACAATTTGATAGAAAAATCTCCAAAACAAACCGAAAAGAAATCCACCCACCAATGACTAGACTGCAACCAAAGAAGCAGCAGGTATGCTGGTTGCATAAATTAAATGTGATCTAAGAGCCTACATTTGAAATCAGTAAACACATTAATTATTAAATTTATATCTATGTCACTCAAGTTACTTATGTCAGTTCTGAAATAAAACGTGTTACTTGTTGTTTTTCTAGGAGACATATCTTGGAAGAGACGTTTGTAGTAATTCCGTTGGTGATTATATAATATTGTAACATTTCTGAAGTCAAACCTATGGTTGAAGCCAGTATAATGGCTGGTAACGTTACTACAGTCTCGTCTATGTTAAGTTCCTATTTTTTACAGTTACCTGTTTCAAAAACAACACAACTATGAAAACACTACGTTATTACATATTGAACATGACAAATATATTTTCGTTATATAAGAATATTTGTTACGTATAATATTTTATGACTTACAAGATACGATTCAAAGTTATGCATTTCCTAATGGGACGCTTACGATCAGGAACCGTCTTTTACAAATCTTATTTATCAACTCGAACTATAAGTCCCTTCCGCGAATGCACTGCATTCGCGTAGAATTTGTGTATTGAAGACTGTCCGCAGTCTTGAATAACAATAAGTTGCTCATAAAAGATTATTCAGGATAGCAGACGATAACAGACTAACAATTTTGGGCCATGTAAGAGCAAACAATTAAAATAACCAACCAACCATATAACTTTTTCTAATTCGACTAAATATACAATGTTGGTACTTACTGTCGATAAAACTGCATGCTTGGGTTATCTCACGATCAAAAGGTTATATTTTGCGATTTCAGTCGTGTATTAAAATTTGCATTTATGCTTGGTATATATCAGTTTAAAATCAGTTGTTATTATGCAGAAGCCATTGCGTAAACAGTCAAAGGAGTTAATAGTTTCGCTACTCGGGTATTTTGAAGTCGAACGCAACAACAATGGACTTTTATCTTTTATCGTTATCTTCTATGCGGGTGGTATATCTGCTAAATATTTCTAATGCTTTATATTAACAATACTTCGTTTTTAAAGAGTATCGAGTTTTCTAAGTATTCATGCCAGAAATATGAACAAAATTTCGTCAATGCCCAAACAGGGAATTGTACCCGCTAGTCTAAAACGAAAACGGGCGTATCAAAAATAAGAATCTATGACAGTTTGCTTTTCCTGGCGAAACCTGGATCTTTGAAGATGGTACAATGGGAAAATCTTGATAAGACTTGAGTAAAAAAAAAACCTTTAAAACATCAAAAGATATATAGCTTTACATGCTAGAAATAGTGACTTATACAAGGAGCAGAACTAGTATTTTCATCCAAGAGTAAAAACTTAGATTACCGTGGTCATATGAATCCTGAAACTTTCTTAAAATGGTTCGAGACATAACTCCTTCAAAATTTAGAAAACCTTTCCGTCATCGTAATGGATAATGCTAGTTAGCATAGTACAATCCGGAATAAAGTACCGACAGCTTCATCAACAAAACTTGAAATTCAGCATTGGCTTACCAACAATGATATTGTTTATAACAGCACTGCAGTTACTACATTTAGTTGAATTGCACATACCACAACCAGTAGGCTGATGAGTTAGCTGAAATATACAGGCATACAGTTCTCCGTCTTCTTCCATATCATTGCATAGTTAATCTATTTGATCTGTCTAATCTATGGAACACAATGAAAACATACTACGTTAATCATATTGGCAAATATGGCAGGCCGGAAGAGGGATGCTTATAACAATGGAAAGAAGTATTGAACCAAATTAGTTTGTAACTTTCGTGTAATAGTCTAAAATACACAGAAAAAGTGTTGGGACAACGAGATTTCTCGACAGAGAAGAAGTTCCTGAATAAATAATTACTGCAAACACTTTAAGCGACAATGATTCCGATAGTGATTGTTTTATTACATTAAGTGTTTTGCACACAGTTCCTCTTTTTTGTTTTTTTTTTAGTCTTAGCTTTGTAAATATGCTCTTGAAAGGAAAATACTCAAATTGATAATTACTGTAAATACTTTTAGCGATAATAAATCCAATAACGAAAACTAGAGATGACAAAGGCAGGTGGGATTACTCCATTTCTGCAGCGACTAGATAGACTTAAGTCTGTCTCCGCAAAAAGGGAATAATTCCACCTGCCTTTGTCATCTCTAACGATTACGATCGAATGTGTTGTATACACTTACTGTTTTTTGTTGTTTCCACTGGTAGTATTATTAATGTATTTTGTTTTTGGAAGAGAAGAATTACTAATCACTGTAAATACTCAGAGCAATAATAACATTGTTTCACCGTTTAAGTAACCTAATAGTTTGCTTCCATGTTGACAAACAGAAAATTGGCAATTTCGTAATGACGTCATAGTATCTTATGTCTGCTATCGTAAAAATACTATACCTCATATAAAATAATATTGCCCGCTGTCGTTGATTATATTGTCAGGTTCTTTAGAAATCTTTGGAATTGCGTTGAAGCATTGTTTCCTTTTGTCGCATTTGCTTAATAAATAATGTTAACGTATAGTAGAAAATACGTTTATGCTGTATGCGACTCAGATGTAGTAGAACGCATATTTTTCTACATGAGTTTAATATTAATATTGGCTAATAGACAGTATATTTTATTTTGACACGAAATTTATATCATCCGGAAATGATACAACGTTCTCGTTACGTTTTATCTCGACAATAAACACCATAGTGTACGCTTCGTTTTACAATATGCGGTAATAATAATTTTAGTACTCTCGCGCGCCGTTATTTCATTTCCTGCGTCATAAACTGCTATCATGTACATGGACATTAAATATTACATTTTACGCTTACAACAAGAGGCAATCCAAAAATGTTAATTTCAGGAGTGCAGAATTAAAGCGTATACTCCAAGGATTCATAATGTACAAACACTTTAATGCATGCAGCTTACGTTTCGGTTGTATTCTTAAGTGTGTTTATACCGTGGCCTATTAAAATTTACATTTAGTGTATATAATACTGTTGTTATGATTGCCGGCGAGCATGAGTTTGTTATCTTCCAAAATGCTAAAGCGACGAAAAAATATTCTCATCGTCGTTTATAATGAAAATCTAAATTATTCGCGTTGTAAAAAATTCAAATTTTCGTTGTAATTGTTCGGTGTGGGACCTTCGAGTTTCGTTGAGTAGAAGTTTTTAATTCGATCTGTATTAAAATTTTATGGAAATTTGTCCCTTCATTTTACAGATAAAATGACATCGTTAATGCGAAAGCTGTAGACACGAATTTGAATTACCGAAATGAAAGAAATAAAAATTTCATCAACACGCTTAATCTCTAGGTAAGTACAAGTACTTAGACACTACATACTTGATCCGACATGTTTGCTATAATAACAGAAAAATTAATTGACTTTTTTCAACCAATATTCTTTCATAAATACTGAATTAATTTTATTACACAAGACATAATTAAAATGGAGGTAAGGGTCTTCTAAGCTTGTGTTCATAAATGTGTAAAGTACGTGTTTGTATTACGCAGCCATTCTGTTAGGTACAGCAGTAACAGCCATGCAAATAGAGGTATTAAGATTACGACGCAGTTGCGTCCTTTGCATACATACATACTAAACAATAGTTTTTACATAATACTATGCTCCCCTTCAGCGTATCCCAATTTCCTAAGTAAAAACAATTGTGATTAATGGAAGGCGTACAAATCCCGATGTATTAAGATGTGTAGTTATCGGATTCTCTTGCAGCCATTAATAATCTACCATGCTTAGATTAAGTGACGGTGATAATAGTAAACTCCGACAAAAAAGAAGTAAGCAGTTTTCACGCAACTAGGTGATGATAGCAAAAACCGTCGGGTAGTATGAAAAACACGTTAAAGTATTGGCGCACTCCGCACCATACAAGTTTTATTGATTAATCCGGGACAGTTGCTTGCATCGATCCTAAGAGCCAATGAGCCAACTGAAGATGAAGATCCAGAATCGTAATAATAATAATAATAGTTTATTGCCCAACGGTTTACAATTAAAGGACAATATTATACAAAAAAAAATACGTACAGTACTGAATAGTAATTGAATATGAAATAAAAAAAAATAAAAAAAAAGTAAAAGGAAAGAAACTCAAAGCTCATTCATTTTGTTAAAAAATATATCATTATAGAGTGTGTCTGTTATGCGACACATAGTAATGATGGGAGAAAAGGATAACGGATTGGTACGATGTACAGGAAGAGAGAAAGTAGGAGAAGAACGCGAAGATAACCAAGGAACTAGAAAATTCAAAGAAGAAAGCAAGTCGGGACAATCAAGGACACCACACACCAACTTCCAGGCAAAACGTGGACTCTGTCGCTCCCGACGAGAAGCCGCGATGACGGGCTCCCGCATCCCATGACGATCAAGAAGAGCGCCATAATCTATGTTCCGCACTGGATATATTCCGTCAATCTCGAACGATAGGAATTTGAGAAATCTCCGTTGAATCTTCTCAAGTTGGAGTTGTAAATAGATATGGGGAGGTGACCAAGCAGGTGAAGCATATTCAAGTTTACTTAATTACAACAAAGGTATAAAATAACGTTTTGAAATGGGATATATTCTCAAAGTATCGGCAGGTGCGCATTACGAAGCCTAAAGTTTTCCATGCGGAAATACAAAGGTGGTCGATATGCGGCACAAAGCACAAGCGACTATCAAAAATAACTCCAACATCGCAAAATTCATTAATTCTCAAAATTTCTTGGCTGTTAATGGAGTAAGTAGAAGGAATTGAGTTAAATTTCCTAGTGAATGACATGCAACAGCACTTGTTCACATTGACCAGCAGCTTTGAGGAGATAAGAGGTAAGCATAATATACAGAATATTGTGCTTATGAAACCAAACCGCTCGTAGATTAAGTGGACGCGCATAATGGATATAAACGGAACTACAACAGTTACGAAGTTACAAAAGAAACGATACAAAAGGATGCAATTGAAAAATTAATAAAGAGTCAGATTCCAGTTTCTATCAGCACCGATTAAAAAATGTATGTAAATAATACATGATAAACACAGAGAAAATATGCAGAAACCTTCGTTCTGCAAAGCTTTGCGAATAACCTACATACCATTCAAATTTTATCGAAATCACTTCCTTGAATTAAAAGTATTTACATAACAAACTAACTAACATACTACGTGTTTCTGGAAAAAGTGCCATAGTTAGGCAGACACGTAAATAAATATGTAGTGTTACGAACTTATAAAATACACTATAAAAATATACATCTAAGGCTAGTGTGAAATGTTACACAATGCCCTGATAAATAGGGGTGAAATATTTTTATCAAGAAAAATGTCAGCGTGAATGATAAAGTACTCGTAACAAACTTCCTTGATGTTTTAAAATCTCGGCCAGTATGCAAATAAATGCAAACAGAAATCATGCATCTAATCGATATTTACTTTTATATGGTAAGAAGGGGAGGAAAAGCGTAAAATACCAGGAATTATTCACATTTTTTGCGGTCGTAAGGTTCGCATAAAGCACGACAACAGTTAACCTAAAAGATATAAATTCTTGGCTTTTATGATACCTTCTAAATATAAATCAATCAAATTGCACTATTAAACTTTAAGGAGCGCATTTATCCATTTCTGAACTATATCGGAAATCCTTTATAAGTTAAGGAGGATAATAAACTATGTTAGGGGTAATGCTGTAAATTATCAGAGCGTATGGAAAGCAATTTAAGGTGGCAGTGGTGTACATAATAAAACAGAATATCCCGCAGAGACTTCACTTATAGGACAATAACAAAGTTATAATATAATTAAGTAGGTTGCCATATAATACATCTATAATTATAGAAAAAAGCAATAGAAATCTAACCAAAAATAGACCTAACTACTGTATGTAAACTGGTGAACTCCATTGAACCCACTGGTGAAATACAATTAGACAAGTTCCAACCAATCACATCTTTCGGCGTGAATTAAATCTTACTTCCCCTGTGTAAGATCGTCAAAAGCTGTTTAGTATAGAGATGCTAACCCAGTAACGTATGACAAAGGTCATATTCTTACGTACTTGTACTTCCTATGTACTTCTTAAGTACAAAATATCTCTAACATGATTTTCTATTAAAGACATTGGAGCGACTAGTGTGCAGATATGTTAGAGACGAATTGTTAACAACGCAACCACTCAACATTGAACACAACAGACTTAGCACTAGATGACCAAATCTCAACTAAAGTTAATAGAAAATAAAGTGATTACAATGACTGTTTTTCTATTTACTAAGAGGACGCTTAACGACGTCACCATAAATTCCTTAATAGAGCAGTCAAGAAAAAAAGTGAGTCAATTCCTGCATGATAGTGTCTTCGGGGTACGCTAATATCCAAGTAAGGGCAACGACAGAAATTCGTATTGAACTCAGAATTTCTGGGATTAGACCAATAATATCTAAATTACTGAACTTATTTCTAGCGCCACAGTGTACTGAAGAATTAGATAGGCAAGAAGTTAATTATTGATCTCTTGGTATCTATTTAAACAGTGTAGTAGTGATAAAAGCACTAGACTCTACACTGAATGGGCAGTAGGTTGGTTAACTGAAATAAGGAAACCTGGTCTAAGATCAGAACACGAAGTCCATCTGGGGAATGTCAAAGCAGACGAATTAGCCAAAGTAGGAATGTCAACTGCTGACATAATCCGGAAGGACTTGATAAGTATATTACGTACGGTAGCTAAAGCAACTACCAAACGATGCAAAGATAACATTGTAAGAATATTCCTAGTCAGAGGTAGCAGAAACTGCTTCTGCTTGGACACGGGTGTACATTTGCAGCAGGCCTATTGAGCAGGGAGAGGAGGTTCGTTAGAACAATAATTGACTTGCTAATAAAACGCTGTTTATTCAAGAAACGCATAGGCAATATAGGCCTGGCAGAAGAAAGCAACATGTAGATTCTGCCAAGCGCAAGAAAAGACTTCTGCCTGGCTCTCAGAAATGAACTCGGAATATCCAATAATCGAAACCTACGTAGAAGGTTTCGAGGCAGTTTTGGTCTGCCGAGGAAGACAAAACTAACATTAGAGATAACGTATATAGTGCGTGAATAAATTGATATAGATAGACGATATAGGCAAACGTACGCACTGGCACTCTAAGTGACTGTATCTGCAATGGATTTATGCATAGTTTCGTTCGAGTTAGAACCGCGTAAAAGCTAAAGTGTAAAGCTACCAGTACCAGCGTAAGTTAAGATCTTCAAAAACTTCCGGTAAATCTAATCCAATATGTAAGAGCGCGTTGTAGAAATTGAGTATCGTACAATGCTGTCATGCTCGATCTGAATGACTACAAATCTGTTACAGAACAGTTGAATCGCGACCATGTTGATAAGTTCTTAAAAAAAATTCTGGAAACTGACCCGGGCATTCGACTACAATTGTTCCGTATCATTAAGATGCCAAGTTAAATGTACCTATAGTTAAAAGAAAAATCGAAGATTATTAAAGTTTTCACTTATGTATTATAGTCTACCTCACATGTAGTAAGTATTAAGAAGAGGTCTTCATTTTCTTGTATATGTAACTTTGTAACATTTAACAACATTAAGTTCCAAGCCATTGCATCACTCAGCAAGCACATCCAGGCTGTATTGGAGCAACGCAATATCATCAGGCCCAAGGAGAATCGAATAGGTTTTTAAAACATCAGCATACATCAACGCAATGTGATAGTAGATAATTTATAAAAAGTAAGAATAATGGTGGCCCTAAATTATATCCTTCTGATACACATGACAACATGTTACACCTCTTTAAGTGAATTCGTCGTAATACACATAGCCGCTTCGATTCTTCTGGTAGGATTTCGTCAACGCCGAAAACAAAGACAATCCAAAAGAAATTAAGTTTGTTATGAAGTTTGTTATGGTGAATCTGTGAATGGTAAAAGGCACGGGATATATCTGTATAGATAACGTCTACTTGACGTGAGTGTGTAAGGATTCGCAAAGATTGATTTTACTTACGTTCGGTTTTACTTACAGGACGATTAATTAAAAGTTAAGAAAACAATAAGTTGCATTAAAAATAGGGCACAAATTTTCTAAGAGTAAATTAAAAATTACTCGGGCTATTTTATAAGTCAAAAATATAAATCTTAATTGTGGTTTCCATTGTTGATATTTTTGGCTTTTGTTAGGTCCGGTTTTAATAATTTGCTGACTGAGGTGCTCTCAATATAAAATAAAATGTTCTTATTAATTCACATACTAATATTCTTCTTATGTATGATAAGAAACTACCAAACATAAGCGTTTAAGCTAGTTGTAGAACTTCAGCCACTTGTATTCCCATGCAGTAAATTATTATTAAATAGATTAAATAGACGCAATATTAGGACGGAAAAGGCCGCTTGGTGAAAAAGCAATCGGCACATAAAATTTATTGGAATGTAAACAACTATTACTTCAAACTGTATACTTCTCTATAGATATAAACATACGCAACAATCTACTACTACTGTTAGCATAGAACAATGCCAGCGAGTTATTAACTTTAATGGATAACCCTTTTTAGTATATACTGTCTACCAGGTAAGTATTTACAAAGCTAACTAAACCTCGCTACGATATCTAATAATAAACATTTAGACGGTGCGAACATTAATTATTCAAGAGGATTTTGTGAGGATAATCATAAGCTTAACTGCAATTTCTTAATTAACTGCGTGACCGGTCTTAAATTGATAATAACACAGAAATTATGTCACTAATTTACTGCATTTATTCTATTTACAAGAACAAGTAATAGAACGCACAAATTATATACCTTACCAGCATTATGGTTAGTTGCACAGGCATAACTCCAGCATGTCCACGCGCTAAAAGTTAACTTCCCTTTACTGACTGTGAACTTGTCTTGAAAGAGACCTAGCCTATTTATCTTTGAATGCCCGAGTTAGGAAGATTATACTAAATCCAGCCAATGACCGTAGTGGTGAAAAGGAACAGTAGTCTCTTTTGTACTCGAACTTCTTGTATCCTAAAATAACAAATTTTACATAGAATTATCCCGCAACAGTCTTCAGTATAATTTCAGGCATTTTTGTAGTTTCGTAAATCAATTATAGTTCGATACCATTGATCGATTTGTCAGTAAAATTTAAATCTCTGCAGTTTATGGTCTAAAATGCCATAGAATAGCATAAAATCTGTGCTTTTGCGTCGCTACATCGTGTTGCGTTATAGTAAATATAGCAAATAAGAGTTTCCGTTTGCCTTTTGTCATCGATGAATTTTTGGAAATGTAAGATTATCAAAATTTGGTGTAGTGTGAAATAATCACCATTGCGATTAAATAAAGAAGCGAGATGAAAAAAATTAAATCATTGACTTTGAGTCTAATTGTTATCAAGATAACTTGCGTTGGTTATACTTCTAATTTCAAAGAGTATATCGCAAGGATTCTATTTGTATTTCGAGCAAACTTTTATTTAGTGCACTACCTATGTTGCTTCGTGCTTCCATTTGTTTAAATATGTGGATTTTCTTTTGTATATTAAAACACACTTTACCTCTTAAAACTAGTTATCTATTTTTCATCCATACCGTTACCTTTTTTTCATACCACCGTCTTTCCATTTCCACGGTCGGTAAGTTAGTTAATTCGCCACAAATTAATATTGAAATCTAAAGGGATCAAATACGGCACCAAGTACAAACAAGCTTGATATAAATGAACATTTAATCAACGAATGTTTGGAAAAATATACGTATATGTATGTATATTTATAAACGCTTATCATACGAAAACTGAAATGACAGCATACCGTTTTCATATTGGGTAATATGCGTGTCCAATATTACTAATTTTTTGGTAAATTTAGATTTACGGAGATATGTATTTATTTGATTGATGTTATTTTAACATACCTTTCATTAAATCTTTTTTTTATTAATCCTCTTTTACCCCGTTTTTCCATTAGAAATCGCAGCCTCGATAAGCCACGGTGTCATATATTTGCCATATATTTTCCTTCTACTCTTTTTCTCTATTAAGCCGCACACTTAGAAGTAAGTTTACCATCTCTTACTAATAGTGCGTGACTGTATGCGCAATTAGGTAGATAATCATGATATCATTTGGTATTCGATAGAATATTTAGGTACTTATGCATTGTAATATTAGAATTTAGGACATTAAACGTCGTTACCGTTACGTGTCGTCCACCCGTTCAATACCCAACTTTCTTTTTCGGTGTCTCCAATTCCTTTTATTACCTACTATCTGGATCACAGGAAAATCTAGTAGATGACTTTGAGGGAACAGCTAAATAACTTGTCTTCAATAATGATAGCAGATACTGTGGGATAGTGTGACAAACAACATTGAAGAAGTAGTGCCATTCGCTAACTTGTCTTCAATTCCTAAATATTTATTTTTAATGAAATATTGGCATACAACAATTTAAGGAATAGATTCAGTCATATCTATGTACGTCACAATTTAGAAAATTGAATATTTCTGGTTAAAAAGTTGTGGTATAGTTAGGAAAAATTAATGTCTAATAGTTTTTAATACTGTCAAGAGTTATAAAATATCCTTTCGGTTGGGTCCTTGCATAAACATTCATTATGCTATATTTTTAGGACAAAAGAAGTTAGATCCTAATCTTATATCAAATTATCAATCAATATCGCGATCAAAGAAAGAGTGAGGTGATTGATTTCTCACTCATCCAGGTAATATGTATTTGACTTTGTTCCCATTTTGTGAGAGTCCAGGTTTAAATTTTACCATGAATAGTCAGTAGAAGTAAAATCTGGTGGCTTAAAAACTGCGTAAGGTTCCCGTAGGTAATTACAATGCCAGGTTAGCTTTCTCTGTCCAATTTTATATTTATTTTGGTTTAAATCACCGAAACGGTATTTCAATGCACTGCCAGATCTACAGACCTTAAAATTAATTTAATTAACTTAGTAAAAAATCAGCTAAATAAAATAAAATTATACATAATAAACATATACCTATACTTAAATTTTAGATTATTTATTGATAGAGAATTATAGAAAAATGAAATAAGTGTTGCACGCTTTTAGAGGTCGCAATTGTAAACACTTTATTTTAACATCGGGCAGCTTATAATGGGAACATATGTAATGTACTTTATTCTAATAGATTTAGTAAGCTACCACATTCACTTATTTTAGTTAATAAAAATTTGTGACAAATCGGTGATGAACAATGAGTAACAAATGAACAATTCGAACGACGAACATATTCTTAAAACGGAACTCCCACTCAGACAACTATTCTCAGTGACATTCTTCGTCCAAAATGACATTATGGCATGTTTTTGTTTTTCCGAAAACTGCGAGCTTTACATATCTAAACAGTAATTCGTTTACTAAGAGCAATTATTTGACATCTGCCGATAAAAAAAGCTAAATTCATGAAGACACAAAAATCTTATCTTCTATGACAAATTGTTGCCCGTAGAATGATTTTTTCCGATTAAATTATTTGTAACAGTTTTATATAATTGATGAGCTCCTGTTTACATGGAACGGCAAAAATTTATGTTTATGTTTGGTGGGTATTACCAGATGCTATTTTATGTTAATCTGTTGCTACGGTATTTATAAAGGTAATCCTCCGTCTATTTTAACTCGTTTTCTACCTCCGACCGAATTTCCGCATCAAGATAGAAGTATGATCCGCATGGGGTAATTACACCGGAAGGTAAATCATAAATATACATGTAGGTTATACATATATCAAAAAGACGACTGATTCTAGTATCGATTTGTATATAAAACGATTGAAATAAATGTTTAAAAATGTGATAAACATTTTATGCCCTTGTAGCATTCCCATTGCAAAAATCATCAAACCAACATCAGATTTGTAAAACATCAGTTTTCTAACAAAATAATGCAGAAACTCGAAAATAAACGTTACATTACTGTCAAAATATCAAAACAACAAATTACTGGCTTCGAATGGATTGATTCAGATAATTGCTACGTTCAGTACACACGGATAGTCAGTGCAAGAGTATTCTTATTTTATATAAGATGTATTAATTCAAAAATAAGCAAAAAATTTGAATCATTTACAAAAACACTTAAAATTTCTTGATTAGTACGTTCTAACTTCAAAACAAGTGAAAATCATTTTTACATGTACAATTCATTCTTAGAGTTTCGTCCGTTTCTTCCGACTCACCCTATACATTCATATTACTTTTTCAGAATAAATAAGTAACTGTTGTATTGTTAATTTTTCAATACCGATAGTAGCACAATGTAAATTAAATTTATTTCGTTTTGACAATGCATTCTTTGAAGTCGGACAAAACGGGCTTGTCGACGTGAACGGACTAGATGGGCCAACAACTAGTAAATGTGATGAACCGGACCGAATTAAGCTAATAAACTTGTCGGGCCGAACCAGGCTGGACTTACATGTACATCTTAAAATACTCACCTTTGGTAGATATATCTATGTAAGTACGCTAATAAGAACTTCAGTGATGCGTCTCCTATTCAGTTGTAACTTCGTCACTAGAGTCCTGCGTCGTAAGTTAAATATTTTCACCACTATCTAAGCGTATTGCGGTTGTGTCTATTCGTTGAGTTGTTTCTTTTAAAATAAATTCACTATTAAGGAAATCGTATTGTAATTGACAAAAAATACTACGTGTAGAATCATCAGGATCATCAGGAGAGAAGTGTTAATGCGCTTGCGTCAGCATTTTTGGTTCCAAGACCAAATTTCCTGTTGGAACAATGTTAAAACTACGAAGAAGGCAGTTTTTCTAGATATAGAAATTTTAGCTGTTAGCACTGTTTAAGGTGCTGTGTTTCTTGTCGCGATATTGCCTGAGGATTAAGACAAAACGGTGATTCTGGAATAGGTCAACATAACGGTAGAAGAAATAGAACCAAGACCGATAATCATCAACAGAATGTTGAAGACTTGAGCAGCCTCAATTAGATACTAGAAATACTCGATGTCTACCACATATCACAGTCCTTCTTATTACTCCAATATCATCTAGAACATGCATCTATATATCATTCATAACGATATTTTGTATCTCAAATTTCTGATTGTCTTCTTTCTGCCAATGCCAACAACCTATCTTTAAGAGTTTCTTGTCGGATACGATAGTCTTTCCAATTGCTTGTAACCGAAAATTATTCGCACTTGATCCCTCTATCAATTGCAAGTAATTATTGTCTTGTTCGTAATCTCATCGTTCTTGTCAAAGAAATCTTAAATTTATAACATAAAGTATTGACGAATTCGGTCGTAGTTTTTTAGTACGTTTGGTGTACGGTACAATGCTACCAGCAAAACAGTTTAGGGTAATATAATCATAAAGAATGTAAGTATGCCTGTAAAATATTCCCTGACCTGGTTACCATCGCTCCCTTACATCAAAAAATGAAGGTTAGGTAACTAGTTTCCGCCAGGAAAAATACCATCATCCTTGGCCAACGTCGAACATCCACTCCTAATGCTTCTATAGTCACCGGTAATTCGTTTTATAACTCGCCGCCGGCAACGAAAAATTTGAGCAATGAAAAATTTTTTTCTCGCATAACAAATTCTAGGAAAAAATAATTCGTAATTATTTCACTTTGAATTTGTTATCGTTAGTTGCACAAACACTTGGACACCATTTCATTCCTGTAATATATTGCCCCTTTTGGCTACTGAAAACACCCTTGACATTACCGGAATTATTCGCACCAACATTAGTCAAGCAACTGAATAGAGTTTTTATAACCTTAATAGTAAGTAAATATCCCAAGGTTTTTACCCTAAGTTAGTAACTGATGAAATTGAACAGCATATATAAGGTAAAAATGATTCGACAAGCGGCAACATTGGCTTAGCTCTGGTTACAGAGAAAATGCCTTTATAGTATGGCCGGTAATCTGGTCTACTGCAATAATGTTTATAAACTTTCTGAAGCTTTTGGAATACATCATCATCCCGGTTCTTGGAGATTATTCATAGACTCATCAAAGACACGCCTAAAAGCAGTTTTGTTGCATAATGGAAACCATTATCCTCTTATTCCGATAGATCATGCTGTTTCTATGAAAGAAACTTACGAAAATCTGAACATTTTATTAGAAAAAATAAAGTTCAAATACTATTCCTGGAATATTTGCGCAGATTTTAAAGTAATTGCAATTATTTTGGGTATGCAATCTGGTTACACCAAATACTGTTTCTTTTTATGTCTTAAGCAAGAGTGGCCACTACGACAACAGTTTATACCAGGAAAATACAATGTACAGCCTCTAGTAGAAAAAGAAAAGATCATAATACCACCTCTCCACGTGAAACTTGGGCTCATGAAAAACTTTGTAAAGGCACTGGATCTCAAAGGTGAAGGTTTTAAATACCTTCGTGAAAAGTTTCCAAAATTAATACAAGGGAAACTGAAAGAATGCATTTTTGTTGGACCTAGAATATGAGAAATAGTAAATGATGAAATCGTTGAAACCAAGTTAACAGCGAAGGAAAAAGCACCTTGGTTTCCACGGTACAAGTTTTCACGAATTTCTTGTGAAACAAAAAAGCTGACAAGTATGAAACTTTAGTAATGGATATGTTACAAGCATTTCACGCTGCTGGCTGTAATATGTCCCTTAAAGTGCACATTCAACGTTCTCACTTGGATTTTTGTCCGGAAACTATGGACGACGTTAGCGATGAACACAGTGAGTGCTTCCACCAAGACATCATGGGAATGGAGAAACGGTATCAGGGGAAAGGGAATCCTGTTATGTTAGCAGATCACTGTTGGACGTTAAGAAGAGATGCTGTAGATATTGTTTATAAGAGACGGAGCAGTATTATTTTACATTTCTAATTATAATAATTTGAAATATACATTAAATTATGATCTAATCTAAAAAACCTTTTCATTGAAATATAAAAAAAATCAAGCTAACTTCTTCTACCTTTTATTAAAATAAATGTTTATATGTTTTCTATTGAAATTAGTATAAACTATTTTATGGTAAAATCAAAAGTTGAAATTTGTTGGCCAGTTGCATTAAAAGAGGTACTACGTATTTTAGGCTTGCAACAGATATGTCGTATGCAACATTACTATCAAATGTTGAAACACCTACGACTCTACGAAGGTATCTAAACATTCCTTCAAAGTATTCCTTCAACTCCGTCATCCTTGCGAACTAAAATTACTATCGCTACGAAAATTAACATGTACCCGTCCCTTCGAACGCGTTAAAGTAAGTTTCATATTCCACAAATAATTTTGTTGCGTTGGAGGGATTCCATGTTAATTGTTTTCACCCAATCGCTTTCGGTTATCCCAAATTCTCGCTGCGCTAAATCACTTCAAACCGGTCTTTATATCACTACCATACCGCAGGTGTGCACGTTCGCGTTGGAAAATTAGTAATAACCCAGCATTAGAAACAATCTAGCGAGCGAACCACTGTTCTCCGTCTAGGCAGTTTGTGTAATTACCATGGTCACGTCTTAATCAAATAAACAAACGACATGATCATTAATTTAGTAGGATTAGCAAGTAGTTTCCGAATGGATTTCCGACCGTAAATTTATATTAACTGGTAATATGCAAGATTTGATATACATACATTACAAACATATTGGTATTACCGCTTACTATTGAAATATTGCAATAGTGGCTGTTTTACATTATGCGAAAGCATTACGTTTATTAGCTTACTTGCGCTACTGTACTGGGTTATTATAACTTCTGCTTATCTGGTACGTAAAACTTTTACTATCCATAAAAATGTGTCTACCACTTAACCACTTCAACTAATATTAACACCTGTTGCTAACTTTAAGCTAATATCCCAAAATGACATGAATGAAAGGATTGTTGAATAACGTTATATAATGTAAAGAAAAACTAATTTAAACTCGCCATAGGAGCATGTATTTATAATTACAAAACTAAACAAATTAGCCACAAGCATTTTTCAGCGTCCTATTTATTTCCTTTTTAACTTTTAAGGTATTCTTCTGAAACCTCAAAGCTGAACAATTATACTTAATGTTAAGCTGTCAACAGATTCCCGCAATTCTAACTGGGGGAGACTGAGTCTGACCAAAATCGCTTGGAAAGACATAAATAACCTTATTTTTCGAGCAGCTTCTCACTCTTTGTCAGAGTAATATTACTGCAAAACAATTACAGTTAAGATATGAATTGAAAACTTTTCAAATGGATTTATTGTATTGACAATATGATAAAGCACACAAAACATAATAATATCGAGCAAGCAGTATTGGTATACCTGCACTTTTCCTATTTATTTTTGCAATCTCTTATTTAAAAAAATATATATTTATATTTTATTAGATTAATGCGCCACTGAAATTTCAAAGTTTCTTCCAATAAATCCAAAACGGACGTTGTTTCTCCTAATCACCGTTCTGTATTACTGATCATATTCGAAACCAGACATCTCGTTGTCCCTTGGTCAATGTTACTCCATTGACCTAAGGTGCTAAGCGAAGGTTAGTAGTTTTTAAGTTGTTCAGGGACATTTTCCCATAAACATTCTATAACATTAACATCTGAACTGCAAGTGTCTTCTCTTTTTCTTGCATTTTGTTATTAAGGATGATATTTAAATGCGTTGCGAAGCGCATAACCTACGGAATCAAACTCGCATTCCCTAAAAAAAGAAGAAACATTATTTAACATAGTTAGTTTCACCTCCTTTGGGAGATATCCAGGAAAATAAGATGATTTTACTTATCTTCAAGAATCAGATTATTAGGAAGAAAAATAAGGTGCCATAAATGTCCTAATTTAACACTTTCAATTATAATAGGTCTTAAATTTAAGTGCCAATATAAGTAAACAAGCTGTACATTATTAGTAAATCTATCAGGACACCAGTAAACAAGTGAATCAGTAGAAGATATCTTCTTTTTTCGGTCTACTACTTGCTTTCTTAGTTATTCTATATTTAATGCAGATACGTTATTCTATACTTACTTCTGCTATTTCTTTCTTCTTTTACATCTTTTACCACACGGCCGCCCCTCATTTATGATAATTACTGTCACATTTTTGTCTTTTTCAGATGTACCCATACAATCCAATTTGCATTGCTTTAGTAAATCTGACGATATTTACATTTCCTATTATTACATCTATTTCGTCGTTCATTAATTGTCTATATTCGTTCTCTCCTACTACTAAACGATTGTACTTCCTCGGGCGTGAACCTTTCATATGCGAGGTGTTCCCTTACCGTTGCTGCACATGTATTTTGGTATCTCTTTGCTAATTATTAATCCTCTTCTTTGTGTCCCTCACTCAGATTTATTGCTACCCTTTCTAGCTCTCTTCCTTACGAATTATTGCCACATCGAATGTGTACGCCATAATGTGTTCTTATGTCTTCGGTTCTTTTCTATTGTTGCATCCAACAATACATTATTAAAGTAAAGCGCATAAGGAATCTTCCTGTCTTATTTCCTGGTCTATACCAACAACTGTATTAGATCTTTCTGCCATAACTTTTATCGTTTTCCTTTTTTTTCTGATACATTGGCATATCTTAAATCCTTTATTAGTTATTATATATTATTATTATTATACATATATTATTATATATATTATTAGCTTGGTTGAAATCAACAAAAACTATGTGTATACACATATACTTTTAACACTTTTCCCGTATCTGCTTGGATTGCATCTACAATGGATCGCCCTTCCCGAATCCACTCCAAATCGTCCATTGTATAGTCCGTTTCTTTTTTTTCAGAAGTCTTTCTTTTAACATAGTCAATAAAACGTTGTAAGTTAAGCTCAGCAGTGTAATGCACCCTCTTTTATTAGATCAATGTTTAATTTGCAATGTCACGACGTTCATCTTATTTTTGATGTTTTATTGCATGTTCTGTTACTTCATATCTATGTATTCCATCGTCTTCAATGACATCGTTTCTCTGTTCTACATGGGTATTTGCTTCTGTATCCTTCTCAGTTCCTGAAAATCCGGTTTTTTAATATTGAACATCTTTCCTACCTTACTTAACTTTCTGCCTATATTTGTATATCTGTATAATGCTCTGGTGTTACAATTTTTACTATATTGCAGCGCTATATCATCCATTCTTTTTTCGATCAATTATAGTATTTGTTAGTTTATTAGTTTTCTTTCTCATTTTTTTTGCAGCTATTTTTGTCATATTCGTTCCTCAATGTTAACCATTTCCTTCTAGCTTCATTTTTGGGTCAATCGCTCTTCGGCATTCATGATCGCATTTATGCAATATTTTTTCATTCTTCCTCTATATCTCTCACCTTGTTTTCTACATTATTTTTTGTCAGATATTCTTTTCTTTCCTCCTTGGCGTTTGAATTTGTATTTGACCATTACCAGCATTGCCTCTTCTGTATGATCTTGTATCCTGTATTGATAAAATACCTCCTCTGTTTTTGTCTAATATATGATCTATTAGATTGCCTTTATTTGTATATGTAATTTTATAATTTTCCTTATGTCTAAATTTAGAAGGGTAGGTCGCAGACAAAGGAGACAGGGGACAACTGAAACAATCACCATACTAAAAGAATTTGATAGTCAAATTTACACGTGTTTCTACCATCTATATGCCGTAAATAACCGCTATTCTGCTACTAACACTAGAAGGCGGCGCACATCCTCGATAACGTTATTTCGTGGTATCCAAGTAAATTTTTTATGGAACTAAAAATTGTAACGCAAGACATAAAAACTTAAATGTCCAGACCGGGTAATTTTTAGTGTTCAAGAGTTTGAAAGTATTTGGGGACTAATCTAAAAGGATGTTGTAGGGACAGTTGAAACAAATGACATGGTGGACGATTGAAAGATTGTCTCCGCACTCAAATAGATAGATAATAAAGGGACTATGTTAACAAGCTTTATTGGTTCTTTAAATCTGGTACCCGCTTTTTAAAATGCTTTGTTGTACTCTTTAAAGAAGAGTGTATTTTATTATATAGGCCGTCCCTATATTATAGAAGGTATGATAGATTAAAAGGTATATTTCCCATACCTGGGTATTGTTTATCTTTTGAGTGCAGCGATGCTGTAGGCATTTGCGACTTAAGTTGCATTACAGTATGTCAAGATGTTTATTTTATTTAAATATGCTAGAATAAATCAGAGAAAATCGTAAAATCCGTTTTAGCGTATGAAGAAGCCTATAAAGAGATAACAAAATTTGAAATGCACTACGTGTCACTGAATAAGTTATATATAAAAAGAAAAATTAAGCAAATGAGCAAGGATTCCTCTCACGATGCATTATAATTGTACAAACCAAGAAGAGAACAGCGCTGCATATTTAATTAAAGCGGTGCATATACTGTACGGATTATCGCCTAAATCCGCAAATTATTCTCTCAATTAAGCTCGAAGTACTGGTTAAACAGGTCCGAGTAGATTGGTTTTTCTAACTGTGAACTTTCAATTGCTCGCAAACCATTTCCCCGGGCAACCAGTTTCAATGCTGCAGACACTAGTTCTTTTTTATAATCTGGCTAATGTAATAGACGGGTACAACTTATAATCGAAAGGTATCTACAATATTGACAAGATGGGAATCGCGTCGGTCCAGAAAAGCTCTAAACCAAAAGAGAACGAAATAGATAGGAGCGCTAACGTCAGGAGAAAGCGAAACATTGGTAACCGTGGCGTTAGCTGTAAATGTTATCAGTAATAGTGTACTCTTATTTTTAACATTCCATGGATAAGATACCAGGATCACTTCATCCGCATTCAGTCAACAATAATGTAATGCTATTACTTGATAACCACTAGTCACACATAAGCATAAGATGCTTGGTCCTGTAAAGATGCTGTTGTCTTGTCATCTTCCCCGGATTACTCCCACAAATTACAACCTTCAGCCATTAGATCTATCCGTCCACGGCACTGTAAATTCTAGTTGCATGGATGATAAATAACTCAACAAAGCCGATGAAAATTTAAGACGTAACCAATATAGTCAAGCTAACATTGCCATTAACTCTCATGCAATCCAACGTAGCACAACCGATTTTACTTGTACCGGAACGCATCTGTTTATTAACATATGTTTACAAACCTAGATTTTATTCCTGATAGTACAAGATACAACAAACAAGCAAACGTAAGTGAAGCTGCGTCATTTTCTAGCAGCGCCAATACTTTCATCGCATTATCAGGTTCTCATTCCGCCAAACATCGCCAAACCCCAACTCTCTGCCAGCATCACCGAATGCCGTAAAATCTACATCTTCTTCAGAAACAGTTAGATCCTAGCTAGAGTTACAGCTTCAAAACCGAAAAGGCAAAATCTGCAACCTATGCGAACACTCTTGAGAAAAATGCTAATCAAGAGAACTATGAATCGCTCTACCTCCATTTTTGTCTGTTCCGTCTAGGATTGTGTAAATCCTTGATGCTTCTCTGTAACATCTTTTTTCTTCATCTTTGCATTGAAGTCATTCAATATAATCAACATACCTTCTTTTGGTGCTCATCCGGTACTTCTTTTCAATTCGTCGTAAGTTTTGTTTTCCCTCTTCGCAAGCATCTTCCGAATGGAGGAATTCAGGCAAGTCCGTTGCAGCAGTTTTTCGTAGCAAGAAACTAGAAGACTATAGCAAATCATCATGCTACATCAAAAATAAACAGTTTTAGTATGTTTCGAAATCAATACGTGTTACATAGTAAAGGTCATTAAAAGCGGCGGTGGAAATAAAACCATCGCCAACGCGATTAAACAATGCTTTTAATTGACGCTAATTTTATAGTTGACTTGTCTTGTGTTCAGATAAATCTCCAATTAAAAGGCAGTTATTTTATCCGAGCTAAATATAGATTACTGAACTATCCATCGCATCTGTCCTTATTATGAGTAAGAACATCCTCACAAAACGAATATTACATTTTCGGAAGGATTTAAGGCTTATCATATGTTGACAATAAGGAAGATAACAGTGGAGAGCATTTACTTTGGAATACCGTGTATACTCGACTGTTAAATAATACAGCACACATACCTTTCTCTGTTTCCACACATACATGATTGGAATTATTTTGATTGACCTCTCGTATTTTTATTCCGCGGTATGCTATTGACGGGTTTATTATTTCAAATATAAACGTTACCGAGCAAGATTGCTGTTGAAAGTTCTCGTTGTGTTTGCCATCGGCTCCCTCGATCCCTTATATTTATTTTTACGATGCAATTTCCCCGTAGATTGGTTTCTAATACCGACATAACACAAAACAGTATTCGGGAATGGAATAATAACGATAATCTATTGCGAATGTATAGGACTGCTAGCGGGTTCGTAAGCTTCCTGTCCAGAGAATAAAGTTATTGACCTGACAATACGTTTACCTATATTCTTAAATTGCAATTTATTACATAGTTTCTGCAGGTATATAGGGCAAACGTTAATAAACGTGTGAAATTAAACTGTATCGTTACTGTGGGCTGGTCCGAAGGAATATTCATGGATCAAGTCAAGATACTCTAAGAAATTCTGTCACCAAATATGGAATAATGATCACATCAAGATTCCTTTTCTATATTCTATTATTTTGTATACTGCATTATTCGCTTTTGTATACTGCATTATTTGTCAGATGTTAGATTATTTTTCGTATGGTGACAGTCCTACGTGATATATAACTTTTGAAATTTGTCATTACCTTAGTGAATAGTGGATGGTTACATTGAGCGGACTAGTTGCCCTTCTCCTCGTATTAGGGTTACTCGTCCCAATTGACGTTCTTGATATCTTCTGAAGAGCTTCTCCGTTTCCTATAGTTACTTCAAACTTATATTGATAAAGGTTAAGATCACTCAAACACTAAGAAGGTCAATGAGGATCAACTCCGCCATAGTAGAGGAACTTCATAGTAGTAACCGCAGAAATGTTTGGGTGTATATGACGGATTTCATTGCTTCATCACCTCTACTCCCCTCCCTTCCACTATAAGCACTAAAGCTCAGTTAGTCATTCTTCAACATGCGAATAGTAACTTGGAATTCCCAAGAGTGGGAATCAGATACATAACTCTTGCCACAGTCAAGTACAAGCAATAATATCACCGGATTACCAGATCAAAGATATTTCAATTCCAAGGAGATTATGGTGATATATATTGGAAAAACTGTTTTGTATGTAACAAAAGCAATATAAATTTTAAAAGATAGAATGCTCAAAATGTAGATTTTTGTGTTCGATCAGTTCACTTGTATTACGTTAACAGATATACAGGGTTACCTGTAAATAGCACTTAAGCTACCGAAATCTGAAGACTACCTATCAATGTATTACTGAAAATTTAAAAAGAAATTTACTTGTAACATACATTTTCTTCAAATTTTAGGGCCCAAAATGCAGGTAAAGCCGGTCCATATCTTTGTTTCTCCTATATTATACAAATACCGCTGATGAATCAAAGTTAACCCAGATGCAAATAAAAATCGATAAAGCATTGTAGATGCTATGAATAGTGAATAGTCTATTGAAATGCATTAGTCTGTCGTACAGCTGATGTCGAAGTGTTTATATGTTTACATTGAATATGCCGATAACCATATGATTTGCGTTCTTAATGTTTAAAGTTAATGCATCCGAAATGTCGGGTTTTGTGTTATTTGTAGTTATACATTCTTTTTCTTTTTATGAAATTTGTGGTGGTCCTAACAAGGACCGATCTAGGCGAAACAGGACAAAATAATTTATTAATGTAAAAAATGTTCGAAATGTCCACCGTGAGCTCTAATACAGGCATCAATTCGGCGACGAAAGTTATTATGCACACGAGTAAAATTTACCATGTCTTCGCGAATGCGTTGAGCTGCAACATAAATGCGATTTCGCAGATCTTCGACATTTTCAATATCAGGGCGACGATCATATACCAAGCTTTTCATGTATCCCCACAGAAAAAAGTCTAATGGATTTAGATCGGGACTACGAGGTGGCCATGGAGTACGATTTCCACGTCCAATCCATTGTGGAAATCTTTGGTTCAAAAATGCTTAAATTACTCGACTACTATGCGCGGGTGCTCCGTCATGCATAAACCACAATTGTTGCCGTATCGCTAGTGGTATCTCATCCAAATACTGCCCAGTGGTGAATATTATGGTAATTCAAAATACCATCTCTTGTAAACGTGGATTCGTCGGTAAAGAGAATTACTGACGCAAGACGTGGTTGACGAACTTCGGTGCGTTGAAACCACTCGCAGAAGGCAAGACGGCGAGGATAATCTAATTCCGTTAATCTCTGCACGCGCTGGATGTGATACGGATTAAGTAAATTATTTTTCAAAATTCGATGCACCGTCGTTTGGGACACATTTACTTGCTGGGCTAAAGTTGTAGTACTTATGCCTGCTTCCGCCTCAACGATGTTTAAAATATGCTCTTCTGCTTGCTGAACTCTACGTGATATATGACGGCCACGACCTTCGAAACGTGGAATTACTGATCCTGTTTCTCGAAGTCGATACACGGTTCTCACAATTGTCTCGGATGATGGATGCCGCCGATTGGGAAACCGTTCCGCGTACAAATTTTCTGCCGCAAGACTATTTTGTCCTGTTTCGCCATAAATCAAAATCATATCGGTGTATTCGATATTCGTATAGGATGCCATTGCAATTGTGTGTAATGACGGTGAATGCTATGTGCATACTAAATGGATATCCGAACGCTGCTTCAGCGACTGCCGGCGATTCCCATATGTTAACTAAGACAGAGTCGGACTCGAATAAAGAAAAATCATTTTCTCGTTACTACGTGCACATATAACCATAATATTTTGTATTTAGGCATTACTCATGCGTTTCTTTCACCTAATTTTTTTTTTCGTACTATATCCGAATAAGACTGTATATAGAAGAAGTAAGAAAATACTTTATATAATAATTTTCGAAGATTTTATCTTCGTAAATTATTATATTACGAATTATTGATCAATTATTTTTTATGAAGGTAATCTTTTACGTAGTAAAAGATTACCTTCATAAAAAAATAACATATTGCATACAGAACTTCTAATTTAGGAAGTTAGATAGAGAAGGTTCGAAGCCATTCTAAGTAGTATATAACTTGTTTATTGTAGAAGGGCGCGTGTTTACTTATTACTTGGGTTATAATACGCATGGTTTACATCCCTAGTGGAACAAGTTAGAAACGCTGCTGTTTTACACTAGTTATAAACACTATATTTAAGCAATTAGAAAACACTCCTAAAGTGTTTGAAGTAGGTACTTCTTTGTTTAATTTAAAGTGATATTAAGCAGTGATTGAAAGTTATTATTTTATAACGATGGATGGTGAACGTGAATTTATGCCCTGTTAATTCTATACTGATTACAACAGAAAAATTAAAGCAAGAGATAATAAATTCGCCGTTATTACAATTTCCTTATTTTTCAGGAGAAAATCAACTCGTTCTTATAACAGGTGCCTTCGAGTACGCAATTCGTGTAGTTTTGGCGAATGCGGATAGTGAACCACTTTCATATTATTACCCTATATATATATATATAATGAACTGTTAAGCAGTACCAGACTAGACCATGGACGGAAATTTGATACATGCGCCAATATATTTATTGAGCTCTAGTAAATTTCTTATCACACCGCGTGATGCTCACCAGCCACAGTTGCGGTATCGGAAAGATCAATGAAAGTGATAAGATTTTAGCATTCTCTCTATGATTCTGAAATCTTCTTTATGAACAAATCATTCAAACTTCGATTACCCTATTTTTCCAGCAAAACTTTACCATCTCAACTTCATGTAGTAGGAAGCCGTTTGTGTGGTTAAATAATAGTTGTTTCGCTTGCTTTTCAAGTTAGACATTTGCAGTAATTATACTGTGTTATATAAGAGCTACGTATACTTGTATTAACATTTTATCACCAGGTTCTTGAAAGGCGATCTCGTTGCAGATAAATATAAAACAGTGTAGTGCTTAGCAGGTTTGTCCGGTAAACAGGAGGTGTGAGATTCGATTCCTTGGCGGAGTTGAAATTTTCTCAAACATTTGATTAAGTCGGAAATACCAAGGAAATCATGGATTCAACGTTACAAGCGATATCGTCCTTATTTCTAGAAACGTAAGATCGTCGAAAATGGTTTCCAGAATTCTAAAAGATATGTTTCATAAATCTACACAGAAAAAAAATATTGTTCGAAATTTTCAAACAACGTTGTATTACCCATTTTTAACAACAAGTTGTGTCAAGAGTACGTGTAATTGTAAAAACAATTATATATTGGTTAGCGCTGTATTGAGGAAATAACATAATTTTGTGCATATTAAATTTTCTATAAATGTCGACTGCATTGTAAGCTGTACATAAACACTATTACAAGAATCTTAGCAACATTTTTCTTTTTAAAATGCATATTTTCTTCTTTAGTAAGGTGAAGTAAATTGTATTCGAACAAAATACAATTGTTAATTAATTTACGACAATCTAATAAGAGAACGTGTACTTTCATTACAATTCCGTTAGAATCTCTATTGTTAAAATCTCTAACAGAGGGTTGTGATAATTTTTCGTGCTCTTTGCAGACCTTACTTTAACAGTAAGTATGGAAATTTAATTTGACAACATTCATTAGTAAGAAAATGTTAACAAGATTGTGTAGAAACGGTATGTTAAGGTTGTTTTAAAATAGCGCATAGAGTACAATCACATTTGACACAATTTTGTGACATTTGAGCCAGTACAATCTTGTACACTAACAACAGCAAATTGTTACCGCCCCTATATGTCTGGAAATTTGCAAGCTAAAATTCTATAATTGCGTTAATTCTGGCAACAATTTTTTTTGTACCTCTAGTAAACCGTCCTCCCAGATCATACCTTGTTTGACGAAGCACGAAGAATTTAGTTGAAATGAATGTTACATTTAAGAAATATTTTTAAAGATAATAAGTATTTTATAGCTCTATGTGTGTAAATTCTATAATTATGTGAAATTGCGAAAAATTTGGAAATGATTTTCGAAAATTATTTAGATGAAATTCAAAGGTAGTGGAATTCAGAACTGTCTCTAAAACACCCTTTTGAAAATTTAGGTTTGATTTGAAGATATAAATTTTGAAAATTTTTGACGGGATATTAGCAATTTGAATGAACGGTTTACGTAGTTTCCTTTTGAAAATCAGAGTACATAATTAACTAATACGACTCGTGCTTAAATTGCAATTTATGCTCTTAAAATCAACATCCTTTAATCACAAATATACTTAAGCACAAGTTACTTGGATGACAGATGAACTCAAAGCCGTTGTTTTATGGCGTTGACGATTATTTTATTTCCACAGTCACTTTTGATGAGGTTTTACTATTTACACATTCCATCTTACAACGTGAAACTTTGAACAGCGAATTTGGTGAAAACTAATCGAAATTAATTGATGACATTTTACTGTGATATGCCTAAACTTGCAGTTATTGTGAGTTTTGTTGTTGAAAGATCAATTTTGACGCTCTGTAAAATAGGAAAATAGAATATAACAGTAGAAAATCTGTTGTTTCACCATTACCGTCGTTGGCTTGACTTATACTACCTACGCTGCAAAGATAATAGGCCAGAGGCAGGAATTTTTGTTCTAGAAATTGAGCTTTCAATCACTAGAGTGACCTTCTAATTTCTAATAGAAGGACAAATTGAAATCACTAAACGAGATATGTTGGCTCTGATGACAGGTAGTTTCTAGACGTTGTATATGTATATATACAACAACAATAAAATAATAAACTATAAAATATAATAATATATATAATATTACAATAATAATATATAATAAATAATATAATTAATATACGGTAAATAAGTAGAGATGACAAAGGCAGGTGGAATTACTCCTTTTTTGCAGTGACTAGATAAACTCGTGTCTATTCGCCTCATAAGAATGGATTCGTGTTGCTTACTGGTGTCGCCGAGAGTTGACAAAACACGAGTCTGTCTAGTCTCTGCAAAAAAATAATAATTTCATCCGCCTTTTCCCTCTCTATAAGTAACACATAAATATCATTAACCCCCGCACCGCATAAGATTAAGTAATTAATTAAACCTGTGCGGTGCGGAGGTGGCCGGTACTTATGTGTTGTAGTACATATGTAATAAAGTACTCTTTAATTTCAAAACAATCTTTCAATGGATTATCTAAAAAGTATTTTTTTTGTAGTTTTATAAGCCAGAATTCATTATGAGCTTTATTTTTGAAACATTTTTTTGCAATAAACCGCGGCTTATAATAGTAAAATCGAGCATACAAAATCTTTTTAATTCCCAACAATTAAATCAATCCAACACCATAAATGTTGCAATTGTTAATCACTTAAAGTTAAATAAAAAAAAGTTAAATAACTTCAGTCGACTTCTTGTGGAGAATTTATAATTATATCACAAAGAAAATGCGTCAGAACTATTACTATATCCGGAATGCCCGTCATGCGCTCAGTAGTCTTCGTAGTACCTCAACTCACATTTCATTAAATGTTTACCATAGCGGTGGTTGCTTCGTTGCTGAAATGTAAATTTGTTCAAATAGATACGGGTAGCGAGTAATTTTATACTTCTAGAAATTTATGCTATGTATGCAGTGAATTAATGCCAACTATGTGTGCGCGTATAAGCAAAGCTCCTATTAGTAATAAACGGTATTGATTTTAATTATTTATCGCAATGGTCTAATGGTTTCTACGTTTACTAAATCCCATACTCGTACTGTAACTCCAACTCCAACTCTATTTAATATTCGAATATCGATCTAAATGATATTAGAAAAGGAAAGGATCAACTTATTTTTCGAAATATAAAGAAAAAAATTAACTATATTAATATAATAAAGAGACAATACCAAATAAATTATTGGAAAAAAGGTAACTATCTCAAAACTATAGAATATGAAACAAATCACCAATTTTTCCTATGAGCCGTTTTACTTACTCCGAACAATGTTTACACCATTTCTTTGCGGAACGAGAAAATTAATTTGTATATTTATAAATTCTGTTCCGAGAAAAGAATGATATCTAAAATTGAAAATATTGATCTTTATTTACTTATTGGAGTATTAGAAGCACCAAAAGTAACAGATAAATTGAAAATATCTCATTAATCTGCGTTCGAACAAAACAACAAATTGATATACGATGTGGTTTTTTAAAAACAACCCACCTGAAATAGCTAGAAACCAAGTCACAATGGGACACCCACTTACAATGGGAACGTAGCTTGTCCAGACTTGCAGATTTTCCCGACCGTGCGGGGAAATCTATTTATATCATCAGAGAAAAAAAATCCCTTCACTGCGTACAACTCTTATTCAAATAATCAGCTTACACTTAGACATCTGTACCCATTGAATAAGTAGTCGTTACCAATTGAGAAGTCAGTTATTACACTTGCGCCCTTACATAATAATATGGAGCTTACACACGTACAGGAACTTTTAGAAAAAAAGTTATGATAGTTAGACTTCTTACTTACTCTTACATACTTTATTTATATCTTCTAGACTTGGTCTGTAGATTATGTTTACTGTGCGCCAACCATTCTTGCACCCCGCTGGCCTATCGTGCATATGTGATTGTATACCTGTGTGTCTGTTTGGGACGCTTGCCTGTATATATTGTATATATACAATATATACAATATTTACAATAACATTATTATAAAAAAAAATTAACGAAACAGATATATGGATTTATGTAAAGACGTAAGCCTGTAAAGCTTGAGATTGCTTCATATTTTTCTTTGATCGTATATCAGGTGTTTTCGTGGATGATGATTAGGGTATAAACGTATCGAACCCTACATGATCGACGTTATCTGCTGTATTACCAATAAACTGAGGACGTTCGGTCGAGTGTTGGTCAGCCAACTGCAGTAGTCTAATTATATCATGTTAATCGTCAAGTACGATTGTAATACGAATTAACTATGGCATATTTTTCTAAATTTTTCGTTGTAAATTGGTTTCGTTAGTTAGTTAATATATTTTTAAATCTAGAGAAAGATCTTTCTACGTAAGCTGAACTAACTGATGTGAATATGCGGAAATATGCAATTAAACCCCAATATTTTAAACATAAACCTTCATTCTGGCTAGTAAAAGTGTTATTGGAAATTTCTTTTAACAACACATAATATGGATTTCTTTATAAAACCCTTTTCTTTGTAAAAAAATTTTGTTCCGTATCTTTTCGCCAGTCGATCTCTCTATACTTTTCGAACGATTAAACAAGATTCTAAGTGTTTGTTTTCTAGAAACCTGGTCGTTTTCGTTACGCTTGAGAAATGTTTATTAATAAATTCTATTTGCTCGACTAAATCTACTTTTGCAATTGAACTGCTGTAACACTGGAAGCATCTCGTTTTAACTTTAATACGAAAAATTTTAAAATACGAAAATATTGGGTTTAAAAAAACCGCTTCTGACCATGTGAACCATCATGTTGATACAGGTTCAGACGGCAAATGTATATTCGGGCACATTTTTTTTATATAACTTTATCCTAGTTGGTGCTTCCAATAAAATCTTTCTAAGCGAGTTAATTAATGAATTAACTTCGGAAAACTCCTCACGGATAAGTTCAGCAATGTGATGTATTCCACGAACACATGTTAAATGTAACATGTTTGGAAAACGTTTTTTAAGCTTGTTACTTGTTTTTAATCTAACGCTTGCAGAATCTGAGAAGAGTAGTTCTTTTAAGCAGTCGTCACCAGCTACATTTTTTACGGTGTTAGCAATAATGTCAGTAATATCGTTTGCAACGACACGTAATCTGATTTTTTTAACTACTAGAAATGATATTAGAAGATTTTCCGGATGCAATATGCCAACCTTTACATTAACAACGCATCTTCCTTTAATGTCTATCGTTTCATCTGCGTTTATCCAGAAATAATTTTCACTTGGCTTTGATTTGATTTATTGTTCTGTCGAATTGCCATAAGTCCAGCCAACGACAATTGTAGGAATAACTCGTATTAACACAACATAACCCGTATTTTTTGTGTCATTCTTTTTCTCGTTAATTAATGTCAGATCTTTCTACAGCAAGTTCCACTCTATACGTTGATCGTATAAAAGTTGTTATGGTCTATTAAAAGTCTTTCGGTCCTTTTCATCAAAGTTCTCAGTGTCATTTAACGTGCCAACGTAATCAAACAATGATTATAAATAAAAAAATAACAAAAAAATTTATTTGTGACATTGTCGCCCAGGCATCTTGTATCTCAAGTTCCTCCAAGTTTACTGTGGCTATTTAATAATTTTAAAGTATATCAAAGAAGCACATACACCTAGTATTAATATAGTGATATGTTTAAAAATTGAAGGTAACAGTCCAGTTCTCCTTTTAAAGGAAGTATTGGTCTTATGGATATCGTATCCTATGTTGCCAAATGTATTTAGGTACTTAATTTTTTGTATATTATATCGCTCTAGGTAGCGATAAATTTTCTGTCGACGTTTTATAATGTCAATTCCCTGCATTTGTTTATATCTTTTATGGGTTATGTTCTGTCTATACGAATGTTGATGAAATAATATTATTGGTTTTCGTCTTACGTGTATAATTTTCATTTTCACCTCTGTTCTGAAGTAATTGAAATATAAACACCAACAGCAACCGATGACGATTTTAGGACCTACTCCGTTTATAATTAGCACTGTAAATTTGTATTTAAATTTGTATTATTTCTTATTTTCTGTTTGAAAGCGTAAAAATATATACGAAAAAATATATGTGAAAACGAACAAGTTAACCAATATTAAAGTGATCAAGTTGCATCGATATGGATATGAAAAAATGTCGAAATATACAACACAAATAAATTACATTATCATCTATCTTTAGATTAATTTGGATAAATCATCATTGCTGTTCACTGCAGCTAATCTCATAGCAATCGTGGGTGGAATATTTTATAGAAAAAAGGTGTGAACCTTACATTTCACAAGTGTTTGAACGTGTTCATCGTATAGTATAATAAACTCAAGTAAACGTAATTGAAATTGACAAATCGCAGGACAGTGAATGATATTAACGATACCGATATTACCGTTACTGACGGCCACCAAAATGTCACAACATTGCCCGAAATAAGAAAGGAAGCGGATACGTCCTTTAAAAGGTGTACTGGACTATAGTAGATCTTAAAATTCATTTAAAAATTTCTTATTTGCCGAAAGAGTATCAAAGGACATTCTCGATTTCAAGACTCTATTTACTATTAACTCAAGACTTTTGTAAAATTTCGAAAATTTTTAATATATTTGTACTACTATGTCCCTTACAGATTTTACCCCTAGCCGGGCATTCTCTTGGCTCGTCATAATTGCCGCATCTTCCACATTCGCCCTTTCCTCGTATAGACTGTGTTTGAATCCTTGACGTTGTATGGTTTCGACACATATTTTCCGTTTTTACGTTTCACTGCAATAATTTTTCCTTTACCTTTTATTCCACAAATTAACCTCTCTATATAATAACAACGCTTTTTTCTACCCTTTCGGCTTTGCTTTCTGAAGCTCTCCCGCAATTTCTTCCATGTGTGATCCTGGTATAAACTCGATTGCGTGTTTATATGTACTTTGCAAACATATATGTAGACAACAGTCACAAAACTACATTTTATTCCAAAAACTAACAGTACATAACATATTCCATTCGGAAAAAACACGAACTTTTGAAAGGTATTTTACTCACAAAAGCTCGATCTTCCGGAGTTGACTCACACGTTTTAGACCTTACACTTGCATTTTAAATCATATACCCTTTTAGTTTGTGCCCCCATTACAGCTTCGAAAAGTTGGCGTACATGTTACTACGTAGCTTGCTAATCTATACATTTTCTACATGCATAGAATAAACACCACATACCGACCTTTCGTTTTCGTTTTCAACTTATTTGCATCAGCGAAACTCGATGTTTTCCATAAATAAGATTTTAAAGCAAGTAACCCTGTCCATCTAAACTAGTTCACCCCATCGTCAACCGTAAATTAGGGAAAGGTCTATTATTATGATCCTTAAATTAAAATTACGTGGCATTACCGTGATGATTGCCTTCGTATCTCGCGGCTCGTAATAAGCTGTAAAAAACTCAATTAGTCTAGATGGGAATAATTTATTTTACAAACTGGAATAACCACACAGAACGTTTCGCTAAAAATATATTCCGTAAACGTTGAAAATTACATACATTTGTAATCACGCCGAATCTGGAGATTTAGATATTTGCTATTTGATTTTTCAGATTTGGGCATTATTTACCCAAAATTTAGTCATGAATTTATGAATAATTTAATCGTTATTCACAAATCACTTAATACACGGTGATCATTATTTATGAATCATTTTCATGTCCGTTAATCATATATAATTATCGTTACTCATCAAACATGAATAATCGTTAAGTACCCGAGATGCTATGCTTTAGTCGTGAATGATTAAATATATTCTTTATTCAGCGGTCATGAAGAAGTTGATTTATTATTCATGGTAGAACTTAAATATTCAAAAATATTGCATGAAATAATAATTATTATATTATATTAAATATTTGTTTCATATGATATCGAATAAATCAGCAAAGTAGTATCTTTTATCGTGGCAAGTAATTGCTAACGTGTGTACAAGAAAATCTAATGAACGTCACCAATGCAATATGAAAAGGTTGTTTTCTTGTTAGGGGGTCACATTGTGGGCATGATTTGAAATTATGTATATCGCAACTTACAGAATGGCAAAGATTCGTAGCCACAGAAAATGTTTTTTTTTTAATTGACTGTCTGGACAATTGCTCTGTAAAATTACGTATTTATCTTACTTCCTTTATCGTCCTTTTGATAAGTTACACAGCTTTAAAAAGCAGATTTTTCTAGATTTTACTTTGCACTCAGTGAAATTGATTGATCATTCCTGTTATCTATTTACGAAGTAGGTTGTGCTATTTTATAAACAATTACATATTATACATAGCAGAAAAATTATTCTAAATATTGAACTTAAGAACGATCGTAGAAAAAAATCTATATTAACTGGAAATTCCAGTTCTAAATATTATTCTAATCGAAATCGAAATTCTATTATTGTTATTAATAATATTCTCTAAATCTATCTATCTTTGCTTTTTATACAATTAAGATAATTTGAGATTTGTGCGAGTGCCCCTGTTATTTTAACGGCCGATATCTTTACCTCCATATGCTAGAAGGTTAGAAGCGTATAACGCGGCAAATTTTGTTCGTAGTATTTCTTAGCATTTTCTCCAATCATCGAAACGTTTTTACATCAATTAGTGTAAACATTAATTGGTCACCAAATCGTTGCCATGTTGGATTCACATTATTTTGACTTTTCCATAACGGAATAACTCGTATATTTTTCAAGAATCTGATAGGGACATAGTTCTACATTTTTTCAGTACGCGTTTTGCTCTACCTAAAATGTGTAGTTGCTTAGTAAATTGAAGTAAAATGCATAGAATACAACCATGAAATACTACAAAGCTTTGCTTTTCTAAAGATATTGATCTACAAATGTACATAAACTACTTATTCTTCAAGAATTAATCCATAACCTGCGGTAATCTTTGCTTCAGGCTTCATTTTAATATCTGCCATTAGCCGTTTAAAAAAATCTTGCAACTAGTTCCATGTTCCAGTAAACATGAAATGGGACCAACGACCAACTTTTATTTCAATATTAAGTGCAATATCTTAAATAAGTTCAATATTGAATTTACTCGTTTCATTAACTGTGGCACGTCAAAATTAAAAATGTACATACTTATATTTATTCTAATACGTATACGTACGTATATTTATTCTAATTAAAACAAAAAAGTTATTTTCAAGAACAATCCAATTGTACTATTAACTTAATTTTTCGAAAAAACCAGGCCAAACAAATTCATTTTAAAATTATCTAAAATATTATTTTATGGGAAATATGTATTTAGAAATCTCAAATGTTGATAATATTTAACCTGGCAATATGTGCGTACAATTTTTTAATCGACTTGGAATTCTTGGTTTTTAATTTCAAATACCGAATTTTTTTCAAGGTTTTTACTGAACTTTTTGATGTGGCTTTATTCTACATTTACTTATGATTTCGCGTATAACCGCCAGTCAACCGCAAACGTCCCGCTTTAATAACAACTTCTTTGATTTAAATAACGCAGCCGATAGCCTACTTGCTCAACTAAATAAACTAGTAATAATTTGTAAAAACTAAAAAACTAATGATATCGTTATATTTATCTGTTTGCTAGAAACTTAACTAAAGATGCCTGGACCTAAACCATGTGGCAAACCGAAAAAGATGAAAAAAAAAACGAAAATGACTCCAAAGAGGAAATTAACTGCACGTAAGCGTACTACTAACGGTTGTCCAGGTAGACAATGTTATGATAAGGTAAGTAGTGCTTAATACAGAGGACAAAAGCGAATGAAATCTTTTTTTGTAGCGACTAGACAGACTCGTGTCTATTCGTCTCATAATAAAGGGTTCGTGTTGCTTATTGGTTCCCTACTGGTTCGAGAATAGACAAAACACGAATCTGTCTGGTCGCTGCAAAAAAGGTATGATTTCACTCGCTTTTGTCCTCCCTAATAACAAATTGGAAGACATCATTTTAATTTCAACGTGCTTCATTAGCTGTTTAAACCGGCGGAACGTGAACGTGCTTGCTACGGTGGACGTTGTTACAGCAGCAGTTCTTCATGTTCCTCGCCTTGCTCCTGTTGCGATTATACTAGCAGCTACGATTCCGACAACTACAGCAGCGACGAACCTTGCTGCAGAAGAGCCGGGAAATGTTGCCGTTAACATATTTTATTCTGTTGTTTATCGACAAATTTATTTATTTATTGTCCTTTGATTGTTTATTGTAATACAGATCTTGTTAGTATTTTAATATGATTAACTGAATCCTGTATGTTCCTATTTGATTGAATAAAGTGTATAAATGCCTAATTTGATTATATTTAATTTAAAGAAACTATACTAAATTTTGCTCAAATACTCTATCTAAAGGTCTACATTTTTTCAATAATACAAAATTATATTAAAAAACTATTTGTCAATGTTATAATGTCACTATTTCCCAAAATTTACAAAGATTTTGTGAAATAAATAGTTAAATTAACAAGCTTTATAGAGGTATCTTAAGTCTTAAAAGAATAATTGATAGCTTTCCTTATTTTTAACGATCTATAAATAGTAATAATAAATAGTATCACAGAGTTTTCAACAATTTCTATTAATCTTTCGTATAAATGTTGTTGCCAATCAGATATATTACGTTGTATATTAAACATTAAAATAGGCTGTACTTTTTAATTTGAAATACCTTAGACAACGTTTGAATCTTGTCTCTTTCATGTGTTTTAGAGACGAATTATCTTTATCAGCCTCGGGTGCAAAATACAGCTTATCCACTTATTGAGTGAGCGGAGGTAGTTCCTTCTTTAAGTAGTTTGAAGAAAACCTTTTCAAATAAAAATTGTTTGAAGAAGTTTTCCATAACACTAAATTATACTCAAGTATGTAGGCTGTTTAGTTTTTCGCCGCACACAATATACATTTTTTTAAATGTTAAATTCATGTTAACTATATGCAATATTATCTATATTTATCTAGCTTAGTTCTTAAAATAAGCAAGACAACTTTAGGTTTTGTCCAATGAAAATAGCTTCCTATGTCGTAATTACCATCATCTGAATTGTACAAGATTTATGGCAATTAAACTCATCATCATATTCCATTCATTCTAATTAATTTTTTGCAGTATAACAACTTGCATATTTTCCAAAATCTTGAGTTCTTCTAGAAGCTGCTTCACAAATATTTTATTAAAACTAAAATGTTCCTTCGTTAATAAATTATGTATGAAATAATGCAGATAATCTACTTTGTTAAAATGGTGCAATGAAATACTATTAACTCTAGTTTTTCTTTTTATTGTTATTAAAAATGAACTGTAAAGTCCAATATTCCATACCAGAAGTGTATGTATTCTAGCAAAAAAAGCAGTTCCTTACTTCATTTATTAAAGAAGAACGCTATTTAGGTATAGGGGAATATGTAGAAGAAAATACTGAAAAAAGATCTGTATCAAGATTTGGAGAAACATACTGGATGTTCCAATAAAAAGACATTGAAATAACATGAATAAGACATGACGACGATTTCAATGCCATCTTATAAAATCTAGCCAATGTAAAAACTCGTTTTGACGTAATGCCAAAAACTCAATGGAACAAAAGATTTTTTAAAAGAAGGTTTAAGATATCGGCTGTTAAAGAAACCACATTTTGTAAGAATCTCAAATTACCTCAATTATCCCAAAAACTAAGTTGGATAGATATAGGGAATAATGAAGAAGCATGAGATGAATTGTAGAGAACCATTCAAAACTGCAATAATTTGCGAGCCGTTCCATTCAAGAAGCCGAATTCGTACTATGTCTAGCGAAAACTTTGTTTCTTTTATATTTTTTCTCAAAGTTCGGCCCACGTTTTTGGTGGCTCTGTATATTAAATCCCTAAATTGGTAAATTGGAAAGTATTTTTCTTTTATATTTATGTTACTGATAAAGTTGCACTATAGTTGTTGATGGTTACGGTTATAGGTTATGGATATTGACCCCGTGACATTCAGGGCTATTATTATCTCTTGGCTGAGGTGGTCAACGAAACCACTGCTTTATCGTAGGTTAGAACGTTCCGTAAAGGAATCGTTCCAATTGCAGCAAGGTGTAGCCGTTCGGCATTCAACGTGGTTTTACAAACTGTCGCCTGGACTGGGTACTTACAAAAGAAGAGTTCAACTGTTTCGGATTTAGCTTGGCAACCTACGACCAGTCTTTGGCTAATCCCATCCTGAAGAGATGCTTCTTCAACCAGTAATGTTCAGTAGAAAATCTTGCAGGCCACAATTACTTCAATTAAGTCGAAGTAAAAATGTAAACTTAAACGAAAGTTATTTCTTTAAAATCAAATATATAACCCCAAACCCAAAAATTCGCTAGGCCCAAAGTAAGTGATCTTTGGCATTAATATTAGTATTTTTGGGCTATGGCACAAATGCCTTTAGTCACTGCGATCTTGATAGATCTATTGCAACACAATCCTTTCATATGCGTTAAAGTATGTAAAAGCTCTTAATAAAACTTAGTAGTACTTTAGGTCTTCATCCCTTAGTAGATGTCAAAAATAGTTCACTGAAATGTCGTTGTCGAGTGCAACACAGGTACATATAATGCGTTCTGCCATCTCCAAATCTTCTCAGCACGAACGACATATTTGATCTTCAGCTTTTCCTAAATTAAATATGTGATATTTTAAGGCACTACGAAGCTACAGAACATTCAGTTTATTAAGGATTAGGATATTATTAAGGGTACAGAACATTTCTAGTCTACAGAACGAGTTAAGACCGATGAAGGACATATTAGCTGCTTCCCTGGTACCCAGGAATTTTGAAAATGTGAAAATGCTTATAATACCATATTGAAAAGCAGCAGTTAAGAAGTCTTTAGCTGGTTATTCTACATTCTGTAAAATTAAGTTTTTAATTGCGTCCTTGATTCGCAACTATTGTATTGCATAATCTCTTTGTTGCTGTTGCTATCGTTCACTGATAACTACTACAATTACAACCTTATCAGACTACTTTTGGTCGACAAAGTATGGACTAACGATAAAATTGGCTATGAAATTGCACCAAACAATGAGTTTCTTATCCTTCCATTTCTTAACTTTAACTTGTTTGAATTTATGTTAAAATTTTGTTTTAACACTCACATATATAGTAACACAGATATTATGGCGGAACTTTTGCTTTACATAGATACACGATATACTACAATTTCATTATTGCAGCAGCTAGAACCCGACTCTTACTGACAATTATTTCAGTTCCGTAAAATTCTGTAAGAACTTAAAGTACCTTTAGCGGTTTCTTTGCGACAATGACATATAACGAAAATTAGTGTAAATATTGCGAGATATAACGAAATTACGATGTTCTAAAGAGAATCTAATTTTTAAAGTTTCGCAAAATTTTGCTGCGGGGTTTGATGTATGTAGCTTATAACGATCAATGTTCATCGCTCGCGGTAGATGGTAAGACGGACAGTTAACCGTTGATTTCCATAAACCACATGTAGAGAAAATTCTGCAGCTGCAGAATTTTGTGCAAGGGTGAAACATCTAGACTCAAAAGAATTACTACATTGAAAGAAAATAACTAATAGCTTTGAATTTTAAATTCCAACAAAAATAATATAACCAAACTTCTCACTCAAAATGGCTTAGTTACGTAAAGAGCGATATAGAGGAAATTGATGGTTTTAGAGCAAGTATCGCTTGGATAAAATTAGAATATAATTTTCAAATATACATTTAAGATTAGTAAATAATAGTCCTGTATCCGTTTCGCTTGTTTTAAATCCTTAAAACTAATAAAGCGGATACCAGATTAAGTTACGGTAATATTTGTCGCAAGTATTTGTATAAATTACTTCCTATGGAATTTGCTTAGATATTAAGTAAATTTAAAGGTATATTATGAGTATAAGCAAGTTTTAAATAAAAATGTACATAACTTCTATCTGAATACCACGTTACCACATAATAATCATTAAGTCTTTGAAGCTACGTTAAAATATTTGAAATGGTTTTCTCCTTCCTATTCGTAATAATTTAAGAATACAATGAGGTTAGTTTCTTTGCTGATTTTTTAATTATTCAATTGACGTAGCGTTTCAACTACATAGTAATCTTCTACATCAGGAGCTAAGACATAATGCAAATACAGATAATTCGACAAGAATTAGGGTTATTAAACAAATTACATACAACTTAAAAGCTTTTATATATTTTTCAAGAAGTTTTCTTTTTAATTTACCAAACTTATATTAATTTGATCAATTTAATTAGAAACGTCCCTCTCTTTGTTGATGGAAAATGATTGTATTTTTTTGAAATATAAAAGACTGACTATTCAAACTAGTTTTGTACATCCTTACTGTTTTGCGTACAATAATCGTGTAAGACAATGAAATCATAACGTCCTCCGTCATGTTAGTCGGTTGAGCCATTGATGCTTTTAAGGTTTAAAAAAGAACAAACCATTTCGCTTCTGATTATAAGGAAAATAAATATTTTTATAGAAAAAAAAAAACAACATTATACAAATCTATATAGAATCGTTATTAATAATTGGTTGAATTTCACTTCAATTAATTAAGTTAAATTTAGAGTTTGCAGCAATTTAAATTCAATTGGAAAACGGGAAACAAATGAAAAATTCATTTTAAGCGAGTATCTTAGAAATTTAAAACGAGAGCAGCGGTATTCCAACACATGTAAACACTATGTACGATTTTGAATAATTATTTAAATATTAATCTTATAAACAAAGGTGGTACATCAACTTCAACCAAACTCAATTCAGCGAAGCTTTGCGTTCCCAGTGACTGACTACAAACATACGTTTAATATGAAAATACAGTTACCATTCTAAAATTTGCATTTACTAACGTTTTACTTCACATAAAGCAGCACCTCATTAAGTATTCCGCTTTAATACAATTAGCAAATATTTGAAAATTTAACGCTTGCTCATTCTAGAACCTCATTAGTAAAAAAATCGTCCATTTCATCCACATCTATGAAATTAACTCGACCCGAACCAGCTACTGTACGCGATACTATGTAAACAGCGGAATTTCGTCTGATATAAGCAACTTAAACAGGCCGCACTAACGATTTTCCAGTTTCTACCGCCGAACCGCGTTATTATGATTCATAAAGTAATATAACGGTCTGTGAAGGACTTCGTTTAACGGTTATATAGTGATGGTAATCCTGTTTTGGCTTACGCCGTCAAACTATGCTACCGAAGTGCGATGGTTAAAAGCGCTAAATGGAAATCGATTCTATTAAATTGCTATACTTAATTCCAAACATTGCGGAAGATGGAATATTGGAGGAGTAAAGTATAAGTATGTACATGTGGAAAGTGCGCTCTTATAATTTAGGCACTATCACGTCTATGTAAATGTTAGCCCTATAAAATAGCTGGTGCTACGAAATACTTTTTAAATGAAACATTGTGTGTTCCTTTAATGATGTAAAATTGTTTCCCCATTCAAAATATATATGCTGCAATGTTGGAAATTTCAAATTTTCAATCGGAGATTTTGGACCATCAGCGTTTAAAAATTGCAAATAATGATGTTTGCGAAAGATAAATTGATAGTGTAAAAAACGCTAACAACAAAATTTAACTCTACGCTAGAGCATCATGTAAGAAAATTCTACGTTCTATCGAATAACGAACTTCAAATAAAATTTTAACGTTACTTTGAAAATGGACCACTTAAGTGAGGCGTCACTCACTTATCTTATCAAAACTTTTATTGCAGATTTTTAGGAGCCACCGAGTCTTGTAAAACGTTTTGGTGGAACTTGATGTTTAGGGAATGACAACTATCCCCCAAATTTTAAAAATGTTCGGATTTTTTTGATTTTTGCATCCTTTGGATCTCTAAATACGTCTACTATAGGTCTATGAAATTACCCCAAGTGAGATTTTTTGCCGCCTCTATCACTGTGTGCCCTCCCCCGATAAGCAATGTTACAAACTCCCATATGGTTATCTGTCATAAGCACCACTCACACATCTCATCTACTGACTTCAGTTTGTCCCTTCATCAAAAATAAAGGTTCCTCTTGTGGTAAGAAGCTTGATTTGTGAAAGAAAATTCCTTTTCCGGCCTATTATATTTGGACCGTAAATGATAGAGAGGCATTATACATAAGTCCAGCAAACAACAGCAATAGTGAATAAGTAATAACAAGTAATTTAGCGCGACACTGCTAAACCAAAAATATTACTTTACTAACTAATAAAATATTAGAAGATCGGTGTTGGATAGACAACTCCTGCAGCAAGACAATCTCAATACGAGCAGCATTAAGATCTACAAGGTAATCGGCATGATTTCTCCATTGCCGCAATAATAAACTCATCACAAGGCATAAAAAGATCAATACTAACATCCATCATCGTAATCTGGTTGGATAAACATACTATTATTGTTATTAGGCTAGCCGTTCGATGCGTTGCGGGGTTGGCGAACATCCAAATCCTTAATAATACCCAGACAAAGCCCACAACTTGATTATTAATGTAAAGTGGAACATACGTAAACGACAAACGACGCTTAGACATGATCTAGACCGGTTGAATCTTAAGGAGCTGGTCGATAGCTCGTACTTCCAGAATTGAGACAGGCAAGGTATTAAAACCCGAAGTTAAAATTTATCCCTGTCCAAGACCCTGACCGAACTTCGAAAGTGGTGGACTTGAAGGATAAACTTCCAAAAACTAAATTTTCGAACTGAAATGACCGAGTCGTCACGGGGCTATAAAACATCCCTGATCACAGATGACTTGATCAAATAACGTCGCCTTGCCCGACTTTAAACCAGCACATCGATTGAGTGTTACTCCTCATGCCAATGATAGGAATTTTACTTGTTGGTAATCGATGGTCGCATTATCGTCGATAGTTTTCGAGTTATTTGGGGCTGAAGATTCGGCACTATTGTAACGCAAAGCCCTTTTGTGTGTTAGAAAAGTTGACGGCTTTTAATAAAGCTTACCACTACATTAAGAAAACTCTTGAAGCCTGACAAAATATTGATATTGTGCACATGATGGCAACACATTTAGTCTGCCGTCTTCAGATTCAGGTTTTTCTAGTTTAAGTAAGCGATGTTTTTGGAGGATAAGTGCTTTCGCCTGATTGAATCCTATGGTAAACACATTTCCACTGCGAGATCTTTAGAATATTCCACCATGCCTTACCTGCTTGTTTTATGTGGGTCTTTTAAAGATATGACAAAGTAGCATGGTTATTTCGTCCCAATTGCCTTAGATCGTGTACATAGTTGTGTATCAGACCAGATTCGTATGTGTAAGCCTTAATAGCCTGATTATCGCTAAGTGTATTTATAGTTGTACATCGCATCCCATAGTCGAGGTTCTTTATGGTGCGTAAGTTTACCATAAAGCAAAAATCTCTGCTTGAGATTGTTTTGTTACTTCTTTATTGGGAAAACTGAATAAAATAGTAGGACATCAACAATTACACAACGAGCCCGACACGACCTGCGTACTACTCTTTTAACCTAAGTTACCATAAGTACACGAAGAGATGGCGCTAGTGTGCAATTCCTTCAACTGATACAACAGAAATATGTTCGTGTGGTGTCCCGCAGGCATTTCTAGATAATAGTTAGGACCATTAATGCCTCTTCCGACTCCTTCTATTCTCTAGCCTCTTCTGCATTAAGACTCACCGTATGCCTATTCAATATAGCTTTTAATGACTATAATATGACAAAATGATATATATAATGACAAAACTATATTATATAGGGGAAAGCTTACGTTAGGAACTTTTAAGGTTTTGACATGCTGTCTAACATTCCTAGATTTTTATTATTTTTTTTTTTGTTTTACATGTGGATGCAATACGTTATTTCCAACAAGACTTCCAGCTCTGCTCGCTGGGATAGGTACGCATCATATCTATAAATATGTTGCATAGGTATTCAGTTGGCCAGACTTCTAAGCTGTTTTTGGCAACTAGACTGAAGCGACGTAAGAGATTATCATTGTATATTAACAGATCATTTTAGGCTTAAGACCCCGGTTCACGCCAAGCGAACTTGGGCAAATTCATGACGCGGTAATAGCCTTTCTTTATTGGTTGAAAATGTAGGAGTTCTGCGGTAGTCCTTTTTGATGTGTAGCTCGAGAAGTAGGTATTTAACTTCGTCGTTTAAACCAATGGTAATGGAGAGTAATTTTAGACAGACTTTTCTTCTTGTAAAAGGATCGATTGTGGTCATTATGTATAGGTGTCGTCGAGAGCTTTGTGAAAAAGCACGCGATGTTTCGTTCAATCGACAACCTATCTTTCTATGCAAAACATTGCACACAATTTTTGTAAAGCAGAGAAGGTTTGTCATTGCAGACCGTTGACGTGACAGTTTAATATTAAATTCTATTGTTCTAAATGAGAATGCTAAAAGGGAACAGGTTCGTGAGTTTTAGGGAAGTTGAAAAGCAAGATTGCACGGATAATTACGAACATCTAAAGGATCGCCTTTCTTTATAGGACAAACAGATAAAAATGTTTAACACTTCAAAATAAAATCATATGCCCATACCTCGTACTGGTGGTACGGTGTTTAGCGCGCTGTGCTAGCGGTCTCAGGATACCTCAGGTTCATCACTCTCAAAATATGGTTTTCCATAGTTTTCTCTACTTAAAATTTAAGGAATTATGTATCTTTTTTTTGGGCGAATGGGCGAATACAGTACCGTAATCTCTAACAATAAAGCCGCGAACGACATCTGAACTCGCTGTAAATGAGTTTTCGGATCTTAAATGGTAATTCAGTATCTTGTAGAGGAATAAAGATTAGGATGATCGTAATACCTGGCACACTAAAGATGGACAAATTTCTATTCAGTGGTTCGATATAGACGCCATGAAAATATTAAATGCATCATGCACTATGCCATTGCACGCGCAGAATATTCGGTTTCATTTAATATCGTTCACGATTCTCGTTTATTCTGAAATCATTGGATTAGGTCATCTCTTATATCTGTTAGGCAATAAATTATTATCATCATTATCATAGCAATTCGTTGCAAACGGTATGAGTTATGAATAATGTTAATTCGCAGACAAGGAGACAATTATGAAAGCCTCCTTTCAACAAGATATCGAGGGATATGATCATGCCCCTCGATAGTAAATCTAACTAGTTCTCATTAACGCTGCTACCAACACTAAGCTGTTGCAGGTTGCTAACCTCTTTAAATTTAAATTGCCCTTCTTTTCTTTTTCAAAACTTTTTGAATATTTTTTGCTGCTATACCAATTGAAAATCTTATAAACAGATGTCACTTTTGGTCTTCATCTTAGCATGATTTTACAGCTGAGAAGTCCACTGTCGCTGCTCTGTTTGTGATATTTCTGTTAAAAAAGATGGAGTCAAAAATTTATCATATGGGTATACTCAAACTCGCCTTTGATTGAATTGCACATATACTTTTAGAGAAGCTTGGTGTATTGAATTTTCGAGAAAAAAGAGCGGATTGAATTAGATGGTAGCTATCCTACAGATTCCAGTTTGTTAAAGTTGCTGTAGTTAATATTAGTTGGAATTATAAAATTAGAACGTCACTATTGCCAAGTAATATTACTATCCTTTAAAAATTTGTCTTTGGCCTGTTGCTATTTTCCTTATTTTTAAATAACATAATTGTTTTGGTTAGTGATTTTACTATCGTATGTTATGCTGGCGTCATAGCTGATATTTTTTCGGGGGAATTTATATGGAGATCGCTTCAAATTTGTTCTTGGATAAAATCGTTAGATGGTTTTGTGTTAACAGACTATCATTGAATTTTAACAAAGCCAAATGCATCCTCTTTCATATGATACATGAATACGATACAATCAATGATACGATACAATGAATTTGCATCTCCGAAATAATGATATACCATACTCAGATCTCAACACTTTCTTTGGGTTTAGGAGTTATCTCGTCTTTAAACCGGAATGACCCCTGCCCACTGAGATATTTTTAAAACAAAAGGCAACAAATCGATGTATCGCACATATAATAGCTTACACGTAGTTTACAATAGTTTAATTGTTTTAATTTTTAATTACAAAGTTTTTAATGTTTTGGACGTGAAGCGGGATGTAACAGAGAAGATAGTCTCATAGTGTCATTGTTTTGATGTCCTTTTTTTAAATATTTGTGTCAACCATTGCCGAATGTCTGATGAAGGGTCAAATGTAGATACCGAAACGTCACTAAGGCACATAATAAAATAGAATAAATAAGACCATAGTCTTTGGAAGGAAGATTTCAGCGGTATTTTCTGTTTTAATTGCAAATACAAGGAATCATCAGCCACAGCAACTGATTACATTGAGGAACAAGGTTTTTACCCTAAGTTAGTAACTGATGAAATTGAACAGCATATATAAAGCAAATATGATTCGAAAAGCGGCAACATTGGCTTAGCTCTGGTTCTATCTACTGCATCTAATCTGGTCTACTGCAATAATGTTTATAAACTTTCTGAAACTTTTGGAATACATCATGATCCCAGTTCCTGGAGATTACCCATAGACTCATCAAAGACCAGCCTAAAAGCAGTTTTGTTGCATAATGGAAACCATCATCCTTTTATTCCGATAGGTCATCCTGTTTCTATGAAAGAAACTTACGAAAATCTGAAAATTTTGAAAAACTACAAAGTGGAATATTTGTGCAGATTTTAAAGTAATTGCAATTAGTTTAGATGTGCAACCTGGCTACACCAAATACCGTTGCTTTTTATGCATTTGACAGGGAAAAGCATTACCATAAGCAAGAGTGGCCGCTGCGACGACAGTTTATACAGAAAAAGACAATGTATAACATCAGCCTCTAGCAGAAAAATAAAAGATCATAATACCACCTCTCCAGTGAAACTTGGGCTCATGAAAAACTTTGTAAAGGCACAGGATCTCGAAGGTGAAGGTTTTAAATACCTTCGTGAAAAGTTTCCAAAATTAACACAAGGGAAACTAAAAGAAGGTATTTTTGTTGGACCTCAGATATGAGAAATAGCAAATAATGAAATCTTTGAAACCAAATTAACAGCGAAGGAAAAAACAGCTTGACTCTCCGGTCGGTACAAGTTTTCACGAATTTCTTGTGAAACAAAAAAGCTGACAGGTATAAAACTTTAGTAATGGATATGTTACTAGCATTTCACGCTACTGACTGTAATATGTCCCTTAAAGTGCACATTCTACATTCTCAATTGGATTTTTGTCCGGAAACTATGGACGACGTTAGCGATGAACACAGTGAGTGCTTCCATCAAGACATCAGGGGAAGCGGAATCCTGTTATGTTACTGTTATATTACTGTTGGATGTTAAGAAGAGGTGGTGTAGATGTTGTTTATAAGAGACTGAGCAGTATTACTTCACATTTCTAATTATAATAATTTGAAATGTACATTAAATTATGATCTAATTTAAAAAATTTTTCATTGAAATATAAGAAAAAAACGAACTAACTTGACCTTCTACCTTTTATTAAAATAGAACATATTTTATATTACAAAGTCCGTAAAACAAACAATCTAATAACTTACCTATTATATCCAAGCGAGGAATATTATCAACAATCGAAAAGTTAAAAAATGGCTTTCCTTTTAAGAGAACCATGGCAACGTCGCCTATAAAGTAATGTTTTTGGTACATTGTAAATGATATTCATGCGAGGTTCTATTTCGATGTGATGTAGCAGATAACATTTTTCGTAAATATTTTCTAACAGATAAGTTTGAATTAATAAAAATCACTAGCGACATTATTATAAAAATTAAGGGTGCGTATACTAATACACAGGATATTCCAGTAAAAAAGATACGAAGGTACCTTTAGATTCGCCTGCAGATTTTATGGATACTAGCAGTCTTGAACAATTTCGTATTCTTTATATACCGGTTACTTCAAAGGAGATACTAAGAAAGGCGTGATAATGACAGATTTATTTTGTAGAAGAAGGAGTATATTTGCCGTTATTAAACGAAAGCAAACAACGTTCAAGTGGGCTTCTTCATGGAGCCTGGTATAAAGCTTTTATCGCAGTCGTGCTTTTTATGTTTCTTTCAAACGCATAAACTGTATATCATAATATATGTTGGTATATGCTTCCGCTACTCGAAATGTAATATTTCATCAGCGCAATGTTAAATTAAAGATATTATCCACCATAAATTCCAATCTATTAAAATGCAGTAATACAGGGTTTTATTTTCATTCTACACTTTCTAATTTGCTGTTTACATATTAGCTTAAGTTATACAAACGTTCAGTAACGCTGAACTTTTGATTCAGCCAATGGCCAGCAATAAACATATCTTGATTGAAATTTACTGGGTTTTTAAGAGTCAAATTAAAAATTCAGATTTATGTGACGAACCTAGAGATATAACAATTTGATGTTAGATGGTAATCTTATTTAGATGTATCTTTAATTTCAGAATTTATTGGGGTTTAGACAAATTAAAGATAGACAGCTTTCAGGCACGTATTACAAAGAAATATCCTGGTGCACTTATATTCATTGGTGCAGTACACGTATTTTGCTTTTTTTTTTCGAAGATTATTGTAAACTAAAGCTTTATTCACTATTTTTTTCAAGGAATAATGTCGGCCCCTTTTTTTACAATAGAATATCCCGATTACAAAAAGTAAGCAAAGAGAATAAGGGCTATTATTTGAATTTTGCAATAAAATAGCTGGCGTTTAGAAGGTTAATTTTGCTTGTATTCACAGTACTTTGTAATTATTTTCTAGCGCAAAGCAACATACAGTTAGGTTAATAAACTGTCTAACAGAACCAAAACAGTTTGAATCAAGTATGTCATTATCTTAGGAATAAAAGTGTAATAATGTTTTATCAGTTGTTATTTTCCTTATATTATACTATATTATTCTGCCTCTCTTCTGCTCGCCTAATTTTTTGAAAATCTGTTATTTATTTAGAATAAAACTAATATAGAGCAAGCAAATAAAGGGAAATACCAAAAAGAGAGAGAGAGAGAAAGAAGTTCTATAAGTGAAGAGAACGGGAAAGACAAGAGATAACAACATAGTGAAAGAACTAAAGACAGCAGCAAAACAGATATTGCGCGAAAAGAAATGATTTGGACATGTAGTAGGGATAGAGGAAGAAAGGCGAGTAAAGAAAATCTGGTAGGTAAGTCAATAAGAACCGACAAAGGAAGAAGATCGAAGCAGAAGTGGAACAGCACTGTTGAAATGATATTGACAGGAAAGGAAAAAATTGGAATTCAACAACAGAGACTGCAGAGACAGGGAAAAGTGGAAGGTTTATCCACGATAAGGAAACCTCGATGGTTTAGTGGCAATAAAAATACTAATGACGATGGTGATAATAAATGTTATTTCTTTCATTAAATTTTGTCTTATTCAGAAGTGGAACAGAAATTTTATTAAAATAAAGAGAATCACAACGTCGAACAATGGTGCCTTGACACTTGATTTCTGCTCAGAAATGTGTCTCTAAATTTTTAATTTTTTTTTAAGTTAGTATTTCTACCAAACGAAATACGATCAACTACAAATATGATACGTAAAAGAAAGGCATCTAAAGTTCTGTTAAGGTATATTTAACAACAAATTGAACAAGAAATATTGATTACAAAAAAATCATATTATCCGAGATCTTCCTCTGACTGAGGTCTCTTGTGGATATTCTCGAGTAACACGTTTACACATTCTTGTAAAAACCGTTTCCTTAAAGTTTATGGACGAGTCCAAATCCAATATTCATGTTACACACCTCCCTACTAAACTTTTTAGAAAAGTATATCTTATATGAAGTGCTTATTCAGAACTTCTCAATCATCTTCTGACAGCTAACCAATAGGAACGATTGCTTCTAAAATTATGTTTGCTCCATGAAAGAGGATTTTATGATTTGTAGCAGTACCATTCGCATATATATACAAGTTTCATCCGCGCACAAAGAAAACTTGCAAATTTCTTTATTGAAGAAATTCATTTTGTTACTGTCATTTCTTTCTGAACACTCCTTCATGATGTCATATAAACATCTTCTTGTTAAGGATTTAATAATTTCGCTGAAGGGATTTCCGGGATCTGAAATGAAATTACGCGCTTTTATTATGTACATACATTATACAATGCGGACACCCCTCTCTGGTTAAATTGAGAATCAGAAAATTGAGAATTGAGAATGAGAAAGAGATGTCTTATTGAGAGTCGATGTTTCTTTCCACAGTAACATAACTTAGTCCTTACACTTAAATTATTTGAAATCTCAAAGGAAACAAGACGGCAATGGCCGCCATTCCAAAATGTTTATTGTTTAATTAACTTATTATTGATGCCATAATTGTTAAAACGTGGATATTAGCTTTAAATGAAAATATATCTCTTTCCGGATATAAATGGTCGCCATTAAAACGACAAATAATGAAGACTACGAATTACAGAATCGAATTAAGTGAGAAACGACTCCTTTAAATTAAACAGATTTCCCAATAGATAAGCTATTAGTGGATGTCCCCTATCTTTACGTTACGAAACAATAACTTTTTGTTCAAAATCAAATATATTAATTAATATGTAATAATAATAATAATAATAATAATCTTTATTGCTCAACAGATAAAAAAAAAATCCATTTACAAGGCAACTGAATATAGATTAAACAATGAAGTAACATGTGAGATAATAGTGGTATGTTAAAAGAGAAATGAATCCGGATAAAGTCTATTACAATTGCTAGAGCCATATGGGAACAACGAAGCCTTCAACAATGTTTTAGTTCTTGCCTTGGTTGTTAGGAATATACCAAAAGACCGCCTTAAATGCGTTGGCACGAAATTTATTTAAGCTAGTAAGGACGGAGGATTGTATTGTGGATCAGCTGAATTACAAATTTGGCGCTGGACTTTTCTCTCCTGCTACCAAGTGACTCCAACGAATTGCGATCCAAGAAACTATCGTAATCGATATTTCTCTCCGGGTATGAACCATCTAACTTAAATGACAGATACTTTCAAAATCGTCTCTGCACACGTCCCACGGCAAACTGAAGTAAGTAAGTAACTGAATAGTAGCTGTAAAATTAGTAAATTGTCTACTGGATCTTCTAATAAACCTCAGGGCTTTATTGGTAGATACGCAAATATACCGGATTGAATCGTAATGAACAGTTAAACAATATACCTAAATAAGAATAAGAGAATGTAGTGGACGTTGTGATTCTCGAGTAATTCACTATCGCACATTTATCAATGTTTAGACCAATTCTACTACGATCTCACCAACTCTGGATGATCTAAAGGTTCTCTAACAGCTTCTCGCAATCATCTAATATTTCTATTCTCGCAAAAATCTTGGGATCATGTGCACATGCCAGAGCTCTACAGCTCGATACTTCAAGAAGATCATATAGCAAATATATATTGAATAGGAATAGACCAAGGTTTGTTCCCTGTGTTATGTCAGAAGACGGCATGTAATGCCTGGAATTAAATCCATTGTAGGAAACTGTAGCATGATCTCTTAGTTATATGTGAAGATATAAGCTTCAAATAAGTATCAGAGAAACCAAATGCATCCAATTTAGATATAAGTATGAAATGATCTATAAAATCGAAAGCTTTCGGAAAACCAGTGTAAATGACGTCAACTTGGTTTCTAACGTCAATAGCTTCACTGATATATTGTGTAATTTCTACTAGATTAGTTGTAATAAATCGGCCACTAATAAAACCATGCTTTTGCAGAGAAAACTGATATTTGCATTTGTTAGTTAGTTAATTACACAACGTACTCTCAAATATCTTGGAGAAATTGGAAACCGCATTAACTGGTCTGTAATTACGCATGTTAGCTTTGTACCCTTTTTTAAAAACAGGCGTGACTCTACTAATTTTCTACGTTTCGGGAAACAAGTAAGTTCTATAATAATAATACATATGCCGAAGTTAATTAATAAATATATTTTAAGTCATTTCTGAGTTAGCTGTATTTTTGGATTGTATTTTTTTACCAAATTAATATAATTTATAATTATAATGATTACCAAAAATACAATCAAGGATAGTATTTTTGGTAATCATTATTATTATAAATTTCAAAACCTTGGATTTACAAAATTCTTTGATGTGGATTGTGGATGTGGGCATACGGATTAATACATAATTAATACAATAATTAATTAATACATACGGATGTAGATGAATGTAGAGCTTGGAAAGATTTGAAAATATAACTTTGGCAATTTTGAAAAATAAATTCTTTTTCAGATATGCTAAACGTATAATTGGAAAACTCAAATGCAAAAAAAACAACATTTGTAAATGCTACTGTCTATATTAAATATATATTTGAATGAGAACATACGTTTAAATGTTGATGCTATAATTCCAAGTTAATCTCAGAATCTATGGCACAAAAACATGGAAACGATTGTTGCCTTAAATAGCACTCATTTTAACCGGCACATGACTATTGTCCAAAGGTTTTGAAACATCTAACGATAGTTTAATTCTTATACTTCCGATTAAGGTTTAGGAAGTGGGCGTGGTTAGGTGAGATAGTTCCCAGAAGTAATTTGGTTTGAAAATTGAATAATTCACCACATCCTAAATGGATGTCGCAAGCTAGGTCATAGGATTAACCGAAATATCTCATACCGCAATGTTAAAATTCCTATTAATGAAGAATATTCGTCTTCAATAATAATTTTTAGATGACGTAGATAACAAGCCTTTAATTCGAAAGCATTTCGTACGTCAGGAGAATAAATACATTCCGACCATGTATTTTTCCCCTGACATGCATTCATTACAAATCAAAAAAACACTAACCATGTATTACGACATACATACATACATATTTTATTGGTAATCAAAATATTTACGGCCCAGCTTCTTTATGCAAACATAATTTTCCCTTTGTCCTGTTTAATAAAATGAATCAGCATGATGTGCCGTTATAGTTTTCAAAGATACGGAAAGTATACAACATGTATACGTATCATATTACATAATTTACACTGGCGGTTAAAGCCATACATCATCGGCTATGAACGACATTGTCCTGACGTTGCCCTCATTAAACTTGCGTCACAATGGATAAAACAAAGAACAAATTCGCATCACACGAAATGGTAGCGTAAATCATGTTTACGGGGGCGTTTTTATTAAGCTAGTTTGAAAGCGAAACAAGAGCACGCGCGCAGAACAGCTTTAATACATCCTTGCTCCCTGTTGGCATCCAACTTTATGTGTAGTTTTATGTACCAAGGTAAAACTGAAATTCAATTTGATGGATAGTTGCTTATTACATATTGGTGAAGAATAACGGCCCATATATGTTACTTTTGTTGAAATGCATGTAATGTTTCTACGTGGAAATGGTTACAAATTTTTCAAGTATTTTCAAACCAGAGAATAGATAATATTATTTTTACATATCGGGGTAACACTTTATTAAAATGCTTATTCATTTATTATAATATTGGCATTCTTAACATCAAAAATTCATAGCAAATAATTCTTCTACATTATTTTCACCAGCATCGTGCTAATATAAAGACCATTTCGACGGCTGCCTTTAGACGTTCTTTTAGGTCATTAATAACTCAAGCTGTTTTCAAATTCTAGTCATAATTGATATTCGGATATATTTAAATCGAACTGGTAAGATTACTGCCAAATGTCAAAATGTTAGTTGATTTCTAACTTTCTGTTATTCTGACATATGTATTTATTTAACATGCGCTTTAAAGACACTTGTAAAATTAAATGTATATTATTTGTTATTTCTGCGAGTATTAAAAACTACAAATCGCTCTGGAGAAAATATCTCCATGTTTGCATCGCCGCATAAAATAGTGCAATCTTTTGGCTAATGTATTGATTTCTATCACCTGAAATTGCCTCTATAGTCGTCCTGAAGTTACCACTCTAACAACTTCAAACTTCATTATTACGCCTTATCACAAACACTTCAACGAAACTGTACACACGTTTCGATAGCTAGGCTATTATCTTCAGCAGCCATACGGAACTAACTAACTGAAGCAAGAAGTAACCTATTTGTATAAAATATCATCGCGGCTGACTGACCGCGGTCACGTTGCCGTTAACAAAGGGAAAAGGCTGGAACTTAACAGTCCTGAATCTGAATTCATTAAAATGTTTTTGTTTTTGTAAATTTCCCTGCCTTTCTGATAATTTAACTGTACATTTAATTTTTACTTACTTGACGTTTAATTTTGTTAAATGTACATTGTCAATGTTATGTCTGCTTTCAAACATATGGAGGGCAACATTGAATTTTTCATTCATTCAAACATTCAATTTTAGAAAAGATTTCTTGGAAACCTTTCGTGTAAGGTAATGACCTTGCAAAGTGGCTATATTTCTAGTTTTCATCTGCTTAAGTTCGTTTCTGTACCGGTCTTTAGTTAAAAGAAAATTAAATTAGTTAAAATACATCAAAAAGTTTGTACTTCCATGAATGATTAAAATCTTGTGGAATGAATCTACTGTTACTAGTAGGATTTCTATACACGTCTATTTCTAGCTTATTTCTATTTCTTATTATTAACATATCAAGGAAAGAAATCCTATTGTCTTTTACCTCTTCGTAGATAAATTTAATAGGGGGAAGTTTAGAATTTAGTTGTTCCAAGAAATCGGTTACTGAAAATTTGCTGGTGTCAAAAAAAAAAATACAATATACAGGAAAATAGTCCAAAGTGTTTTTAAGTTTAGTTTGCAATTTACCCATAAAAATCCCATAAAACGAGATAAGCCGTTACCCATTGCTGTTCCTTCAGTTTGTTGATAAGATACAAATATTTTATAGATAAAATAAAAAATGTTGTTGATCCGGAAAAAATTCTGTCTCATACAAAGTCTGATCACAGAAATTATATGCATCCGGTCATTAAACAAAAGTTCCTCTAAATATTTCAAAGTTAATCTGACCGGAACGTTAGGAAACGGGGAACTTAAGAAATTAAGTTGAGAAAAGAAATTAAAACTTTGTTTTCAGTAATCTCAATGTCTTTAATTTTCTCAATAAACGCGTATGAGTTTTTTACTGAAAAATCAGCAATTTGTACTGGTAATATTTTCAATTTGTCAGATAACTACCTGGAGAGCAAATAAGTAGGACCGTTCAAGTTGGAAACAATGAGTCTCATGGTCTTTCCTGGCTTGCTTAGGCAGTACATCCTAAGTAACACAGGATTTCATACCGGTAGTTTATACCTTAAATTGTCGCTCAGGACTTGCAGGCTGCCCCATTACAAAGCATAGTTTTGTTTTGTTTCTGCTATCATTTTATACAGAGGATCTTCAGTTAATGTTAAATAAGAACTTTGTAAGGCATTCTTATGCTATTGCGACTCGGTTTCAACCCGGAAACCCAAATTCTTTAAAAGAAGAACTTTGTAACAATATTATGTTAACTCGATTGAAATAATCTTCCTTATCGAAAATGACTACAGTATTACCTTTGTCAGGTTTCACATGAAAACATTTTTTGTCTTTCAGTCTCAATGATTTGCTTGTTGTATTGTAATACGCAATCGTTTCACCGGGATTATTATTGGTTGGAGTTAATATTAATTCATGCTGAATTTTTGTGTGAAAAATATCCATTTATGCAAGTAAATGTTTTACAAGAAATATCTAACGTCATTTTTTCAGAAACAAATGTACAATTTAATAAAACCAACGCGCACTACAAGTGCAAGTGCAAGTTTACAAAATTAATTAAATAAAGAATAAATTAATTATCATTAAAAAAATAATAATATATCGTCATGTCCAAATAATAGATGAAAGTTAGCTGTAGCTGTAGCTTCTGCGGTCATTTTATACAGAGGATCTTTAGTTAATTTTAAATAAGAACTTTCTAAGGCATTCTTACGCTATTGCGACTCGGTTTCAACTCGGAAACCCAAATTCTTCAAAAGAAAAACTTTCTAACAATATTGCATTAACTCGAATGAAATAATCTTCCTTATCGAAAATGACTACAGTATTACCTTTGTGAGAATTCACATAAAAACATTTTTTTTGTCTCACAGTCTCAATGATTTGCTTGTTGCTTGTTCTCTAATATTTGTGTGTTATCATCATCTATCACTAATCGCGTTTTCTTCTTTGCTTACTTTCTTCTTCGCTGTTTCTTCAACCGGGGGCTTACATTCCAGATTATATTTCAAGCCTTTCTTTAGTAAGCCCATTACTTTCTTGCTAAAAGACTGTATTAGTTCATGCGGAGTAATTGCCTCAACAGGTTTTGGATTATTTAAGGTGCCTAGTATTAAGAACTTTTTCTCGAGAATTTTTCTTTTGTCTGAAACTTTTTTATCAATAATATCCTGTTTAGATAACTAACCCATTCACAATATTCCAAACTACAAATGTTTTTATTTAATTTAAGATGTAGGCTATAAACTTCTAATTCAAATTGACTAACTTTAAAATACTGATACTTAATTTCCGAATTTAACCAACATATCTCGGCCGAACAAATCGCTCTAATTGCCGAACTTGTTGAGTTCTTACGTTTGATTTGAATGAAATTAACGTTGAATTTTCTACAGTCTTTCAGAAATTTTATATTGGTATATTCGTATATTGGTATATTGGTATTGGCAAGACTAAACTTACATCATATCTTAAAGAAACGTTTGAGTTGAGTCGGGCGGAAAGCTATCGCATTAAATCGCGTACTCAAATACTGTTTCACTGGAACACTGAAACACTTCACTAGAACTGTGCGCACGTTTCGATAGCTAAGCTATCATCCTCAACATCATTTATTTACTCTAACAAGACAAGATATATGCATCATCTATGAATGAAAATTCAAAGATAATTTGATTTTTATGCTTTCTACAAGTACCCAAATTGACTTTTTAAGTTGACTATAATTAAGTTTGTAATTTTACTTCTCATTATAGCAGGTCATCGAAGCGCATTTTTACTTTTATACAACCGAACTCTCGTCGAAACTCTTAAAACATATTTCTACCTCAGCTGTTTGCAATCAATTGGTTTGCATTTTGAAATTCATCTTTACTCATTTCAGCAATCCTATATGTAGGGTATGCACGGTATATGTGATGTCCAAAATGTTAATAAATTTATCTTTTTGTGTTTTCCCAGCTCGTTCTCGGCGTCGCTTACAAATCCCAACGCAATCATAATCTTTAATCCAATTACTCACAAGTTCCTGACGGAGGCGTTTGCAGTAGCTGTAATATTATGAAAGAATAATTGACGAAATAACGGATAATAATAAAGTAAACTAAAAGAAATATAAAAATCCCTTAAATAGAAATAAATACAAAGCTAATTTACAAGCAAATAATTATGAAGGATAACTAAACTAATTGTTCGTTTCTGTAACAAAATGTCTTTCAGAAGAAACGACAGTACAGTAAACAGATTATATGTATATTTTCAAATACAGGAAGAGAAGCGAAAACGGAGCCGTTCACATCCGGCCAGAATTTAATCACACGGGATAATCCCGAGCAAAAAGGAAAGACGATAGCGGCTAATTCGAATTCTCAACTCACTTACCTAGTATATAAGCTTCGTATGAATTTGTTCACGTTTTGCATGAGTTACTTTATTTTGCATCTAGATAGATATAGGGAATAAGTTTTAAATATCATAGGCGTATAAACTAATGAATAGAAATTACGTCAACAATCCATGTAATAATTTAAACATATCTAAAGAGTAGAGTTAACCTTCTAACTGAAGTAAAATGTAAAACCTAAATACCTTGATTCGCCTTGAAAAATAGAACATTCAATGAGCAACGTCTACAATTGACGCCGACTTGGACTAAATAGAAAGATCGCCCCGTTTTCTCCCGACTTCTTTGTTCCAGACAGCACTTGCCAAGTCACGGCGAAATAGAATACACCTTTGGGAAATTGCAACATATTAACTAAATTGCAATTAAATCTTCTTTCTCTAAAAATATCAAATTAAAGCCTATAACATGTCATGCGAGTACACATTCTGTATCGTAACTATATGAACTGTATTAGATCTGGCTGTTACTATCGCGCTTATTGAGTAATATTTAGTCTGCGAAGTCTCGTCTGTAACGAAATATTACATTAAGAATGAACGAGAGGAAATTAAAGGAAGAACAAGCTACTTATTTTTTAACACTCGATTATAGTGCTTAGATCAGGTTTTTGGTCGTCGATTACATTCAGCGTATTCAATCGGAAAATTGCCTAAAGTGTTTCCCCATGTCTGTGAAGGTTGATTTCGCTAGATGTGGTTAAGGTATATCGATATGTTTTGGCAAAAAAAGCTTCTCACGTCTTCTTATCTTTTTCAATACATCCAAAACCATAATCCATGCCTAACTAGATATGTGCTACTTCAGAAAACAATTTTTTAAACATCTTTGAAAATGAAACATAAACAGAAACATTTTCTAAAAATTTTCTACCTCGCCATTACTCTAATGGAATACTAAAGACATAAATGCATTACAATTGCAGCAAAAAAATTGTATTTGTTCTGCGGATAAAGGCGACATTTGATCAAAATAAAAAGGTGATAAGTAGTGCTGCTTGTTCTATATGTTCGCTTATTGGTACTCGAAATTCCGCAATCCTTTTTACAGCTGGGGTGATGGGGCTATGAACTCTTAAAAGTGAAATCAGCGCCAACTGAAAGATTATCAGTTACCACCTTTATACATAAAAATAATTTGATTTTAAGGAATATGTCAGCTATCCTACTTATCCGCTCAACGATTCACCGAAAGCATTGAAAACATCAAACACAATCGCGGTAATGGTCTTATCGTCTCCTTTCAATGAAAAACTCGAATGTCCCGAATGTATTCAAAACGCCGTTTTTCTCGGCCTGAGATAAATCTCCGATACGAGAACGTTTTCTCGGGGAAAAAGCGTCAAACTAGAGGGGCTTGCTTCTTTACTCATTATTCAACGACTTAGTTTTAAAGTCTTCGTTATTTCTAATTTATAACCTGCCAAATAACCAAGAAACAATGTAGAAGATTGAATCTCTAAATACTGTTACCGAAACCGTTTTCACCGACACACGCTGACAATAGCTGGCGATGCCTCCTATTTATATGTAAGTTAAAGTAATTACCTGTTGCACGAAAAATTAAAATCAAACTAGCTAGCGATGAAGTATAAATTTAATTCATATACATGTGCCCATATCAAATCGGGCACCTTCGTCAAGCTCGTCAAGCTTGTATACCTATGCTTTTTCTTAAATTTTTGTTAGTGTAGTGACGGCCCAACGAAGTGAAAAAGCTTTTTAAACCTTGACATAACCTCAGGAACCTTTGTATGCAGATTGTGCGTGTAAAGTGCTCAGTGGTTTTGTCACTATCACTCTCTCGCCGTAAAAGTTGAGGGAATGCGTTAATTGTTTTCCAGCTTCGCTTTAAACGTACAGCATCTAGCTCTGCCTAGTCAAGCCCAGGCCCTTTTGTCAGTGGACCACTGAACTGTTGATGGTTGCTTTTCTATTTCGAGTTTCAGGACGATTGATAGAATTCAAAAAGTGTGAAACAAAAAAACTCTTTGCGCTTCTTCATTTATTTCTTTATCGCGACATTTCGTTGAACATGTTGGCAACTTTATCGCGCTTTTGTCCAGCGATAGTTGCCTGTTAGTTTTTAACTAATTTACACGTAGTCACATCATTTCTGAAAATATACATTCATTTGTGCTGAAGCTGTTATGTTATTGTACTGCGGTTTCCTTCTATACTGGTGCAATATACAGGGTGAGTCGTGAGGAATTGATTAAACTCTAGGAGTGTATTCTACAGGCGAAAATAATGGAAAAAAACTCAAATTTATGTATGTATCGTAATAGTAAGATTGAAAACAGACGAGAAATAGTGCAGAGTGTTTTGTATGTCTAATGCGTCTAATGTCACTACCTCTAGGTCACATTACACTCGTGCGGTCAGACAACATTTGGATGAAAGGTTTCCAGGGAATTGGATTGGTCGTGGTAGTCAAATTGGATGGCCTCCTAGATCTCCAGACCTCACGCCATTCGATTATTGCTTACGGAGCTGGTTAAAAAATGAAACGTATCAATAAAAGTGGACACTCCTGATGTACTAATTCAACGGTTTAGGAATGCTGCTGACAATATCAAACATCAACCTGACACAATCACGAACGCAATCAGCGCCCTTTGTAGACGATGTAGGAAATGTTTATAAATAAATGGCGGTATTTTTGAAAATATATTACAAAGAATAATAATACCAATAGAATACCAAAACTTTAACGTATGAAATTTTGTTTATTTTTAATTACGCTATAACTCGAAAACAAATAAAAATCGGATAACAACATTTGAGTTTTCTTACAATATTTTCACCTGTAGAATACACTTCTAAAGTTTAGTCCATTCCTCACAACTCACCCTGTATATGGGTTCTACATTTATGCTTTTCTATACAATGTTGATTCTATTATTGGATAGTTATAAGAAACACTAAAGGCAGCGGCACCTCAACACCATACAAAATGCTTAATTACTTCAATACATATCTTTCTGAAATTCATTCATTTCCATTGTAAACTAAGTAATGGTCATCAAAATACACGTTCATTCGAAGCATGTGTCTTTAATACATTTAGTGTTTGTCACTGCATTGTTGTTAATACTACTGCGACACTACTTCATCAATAATGCAGACTGGCATCATACCTTACTTAAGGCGCATTAAGTGGTTGCGACAATTTCAAAAGCATGTGAACGTCAACGCAAACGGTGACGAACACGATCACCATGACAAACGGTGGTGTTCATTATTCCGTGATACACATCCAACCCCTGGCAGCTGTTTACTGCGTGAGAGGTAAAAGGGAAGGGAATGGACTTCGTCGAAATACGCAGGCATCTGACAGGCGATTATATAATCATTCTTCTGTCCTTTTTCGCATTAAATTCAGCCAGGCATAAATCAAGTGTGAAAAAGCGAAACAGCGTACTTTGGTAGAAAGGCAAGGAAAAACTCGACCATCAAGTCATAAATACGGAACATAAAAAATCAATTAAGTATTGCATCAAGGAAATACATTCAGCGCGAGCAAGTTTTAAAATCTTCATCTTTTATGGTGTTCCCTACATTTTGGAGACCCAATTCTAACTTTGTTATGCAGTTAATCTTCTTTACAATTTCCATTAAAAGATAGGAGTGAGTCAATATTCTTTAATAATTTAATATTTGCATACCCATCCTTTTTCTTAAATTTTTATTAATGTGGTGACGGCCCAACGAGGTGAAAAAGGTTTTTTAAACCTTGACATAACCTTAGGAACCTTTGTATGCAAATTGTGCGTGTAAAGTGCTCCGTGGTTTTGTCACTATCACTCTCTCTCCGTAAAGGTTGAAGGAATGTGTTAATTGTTTTCCAGCTTCGCTTTAACCGTACAGCATCTAGCTCTGCCAAGTCAAGCGCAGGGCCTTTTACCAGTGGACCACTGAACTGTTGATGGTTGCTTTTCTATTTCGAGTTTCAGGACGATTGATAGAATTTAGAAAGTGTGAAACAAAAAAGCTCTTTACGCTTCTTCATTTATTTCTTTATCGCGTCATTTCGTTGAACATGTTGTTGGCAATCAATATATCATCTCCTTATGTTCGAACTATAAACAATTTACAGATTTTCCTTCGACGTTCAATGTCCATAATTCTTATATTTTGCACAGTATTACATTAAAAGTGCTGCCACTTATATATTACGAAGCGGCATTGTATCTGTTGAATCTGAATATGATAGTCCTTAATGATAGCAAGGAGTGTGGCGTAGTATGGTAAACAACAATACCGGTGACCGAATTTGATCGCCATTGTTGTTTACCATACTACGCCATGAGGATGAGTCATTGTCGTCATGAGTCATTACTACGTCATTGATGACGAGCCATTCGTGTCCTCGAAACGGCTGTTCCGGATAACAATATGAATTATTTTACGGAAGCGTTGTAAATACTTTTTGCAGAAGTTTTGCCAATAGAACGAGGTAGAAATTAGTCTTATACGAGTCGAAACTGAATGTGATGGTTCTTGGAGGGCCGATAATATGAATAATTTTTATGTAAGTATTCTGAACGACCAAATTTCTATGATAAATCCGGATGTGAATTGATCTCATATGTGCTGAACCGGAACGATCAATGATGTGAATTATTTCGTGTGATGATGGTAAATAAACTACCTCTTTTACCATCTTTTGCATATCAACCCTATTTTACCGATAGAACTTCATGCGAATTGATGTTGAGTGTGCCGAATCTAGATCTAATAGTTTTTAGGCGACCGACCATATGAACTATTTTGCTTCAGGATGGCAGGTAAACTATCCCGAGGATCTTTTGCATGTTAACCGTAACTGGCTGACAGAACTGCAAATGAAGTGTTGTTGCGTGCGTCGAATCTGGATGTGATAGTTTTGAGGCTATCCACGATATGAATTATTTGGTGCAAGAGTGACTCCTAGGACGGCTTGCATGTGAATCGTATTTCGCTCGTAGCATTGCATGTGTTGCGTCTGCCAAGTATCAATGTGATAGTCCTTAAGGAGTCAACGATAGGAATTATTTAGTGAAAGGGTGGTAAACTTTGCATGTCAAACTTATTTCGGTAGTAGAATTACATGCGAATGGGTATTGTGCATGCCGAATCTTGTTGTGACGGCGGATGATATGGATTACTTTGCGTAAGGGTAACCCTCAGAATCCCATTCATGTCAACAGTATTTCGATGGTACGGCCGCATGTGAATAGATGTTCTCTGTGCGGAATCTGAATATCGCGATTGTTGCGCGACGGACGGTATGTATCGAAGTGAAGAAAAAAGTCGTATCTTCATGAAAGTAAAAGCATTCGAAACCATATCGCACCGAGGATGGGACTTCCCGTCGAGTCTTTTTATTTTGCATCTTCGATCCCGTTTAGACTATCACATTTTTTGTAGTATAATACGTTGATATTGAAAAAAGGAAAACTAAAATGTACTAATAACGTTTATTACTCCGTATTTCATTACAAAATACACCCTTGAAGCGCTCTGTCTTCTCTTTTTGGTGCTGTAAATGCGTCCATCACATGTTTATGGCTGCCTCAAGCTATCTTTCGATCCCCTAGGCAACACTTTCTTTAAAAAATACACAATAAACCACCACCATAAGGCATCTTTATAACTCGTACCTACCCGCTGCTCCAAACGCTTTTATTGCCTATTAATGGTCAATTATAAAAAGAACGCCACAATGCATTCAAGATAAATCTAAAGATTCAGCGGCAAATAATACACAAACTCCGATCAGCGCTCAATCCGTGATCATGCATTTTTCTATTGGCTATGTAATAAGATTTGAAGGATTTGCATTAGTATAGCATTATTCCATTTAACTCTGGTTGTAACCTGCTTAATTGTTTAACATTATTAAACGGTGGTTGAACGTATATTTCCGAACTACATTCCACATCCCGAACCAATACTACTCGCTTGTGGCAAGATTTCCATGTTTGCAAAACAGTAAAATCAACGTTAGTAGTGCAACCCCTTTTATGTTCAAAAGCGGTTTTCCGAAGTTACATTTCCCTTCTTGCAACAATAACCGTAAACGTAATTTTTATCTCGTCTGCGAGGAAAAGATTTTCCTAGTACTCTGACTTTTATCCACAATTGAAACAGGTATGTAGACACCCGCAACCTTAAAATAAAAGGAAGTCTCTTTATTTAATATCTTCTTTATTATCGATTTTAAAATAAAATGTTTTCAATAAAAGCTTCAGCAATTGAAAGTCTGCCTCTGCTTGAATAAAATTCATTATTGCAGTTTTTTGATTTTTCAATTTTAGAGCCACTTCATGGATAATAACAATTATTAAATATTTTGTGTCATCAAAGGTAAAGATATAACAATTATCTTCTTATCTTTTCTTCTTCGCTTTGAACCGAGGGATATGTTAGTTAGCTTCGACATCCTTATTTACCAAAGTTCCTATCCATGCTTCAGTTAATGTCATCGAACAACTCCTGGAACGGGATGGTGAATCTGCTGGCCTATGTCATCTCGTGGAAAAATGTTTTACTTCCACATATTTCACATTCCAAGGACAATTTTACAAACAATTATTCGGTGCTGCCATGGCCTCTTCTCTCTCCTGTCGTGACTAATAATTTCATGGAATGTTTTGAATCCGTTACTCTTGATTCGATCTTTACCTAAGTTCCTAGGCCACCTCAATCGTCAATCAACATCCGCACACATATCAATTTTATATTAATATTTAATATTAGTAATTAACAGTTAATATTAGTAACTAATGACTTCGATGGTAGCTTACGTCACTCCTTTCTTCAAAAACTCACTTCGAAAACTCTTCGCAGCAATCGTTTTCATAACAAGGATACGAACGAACTGAGCTATCCTTGAATATTTGTCACTAACGCTGGCCGCCAGTGTGCTGACATCTTCAGTGTGATTGCATTACTTTGTAATTCTTCCCACTATTACAATCAACAAATTAGGGAGTCCATAGAGATCCTTAAACATCCTAAGGATGTCAATAGGGACAAGGGTTACGCCCTCGCAGACATATGGAAACCTGTCATCCGTAACGACTTATCCTCGTCCAACCGTGACCGTCACGTCCAATCAATCGGTAGCAAGCCCCATGCACCGCCGACATAAAAGAGTGCCACTCCTCTCGTTCTTTTGATTGATTTTCATCTTTGACATGATTCACCTCTGACGTGGTTTACATGTTGAGCTGGCGTGTTGCCTACTAACTTGCCTACTAACTACCCTCTCCTGAAGAAGCCCCATACAATTGTGGGGGGAACATAGTCTCCATTTCAACAAAAGCGACATAACACTGTGCAAAGCCGGAAATGTTTACTTTCAAGTTATTCTCAATCAAAAGATAGAATTGTGAAAGTATACATATGTAGGTACTCAATGCATACACGTTGGGCAATTTCCTTAAAGGAGCCATTTCCACTACTTAAACAAGAAACTTGTCTGCGTGGTGTCATATTTAATTTACTAAAGACAAAGATGATAAATGCTATTGACAACTCCAATAAATACCAAAATGGGGATTTACCCCGCGATGGCCCCGCTATCGAGGCTGCTACGGGCGAGACGGCCAGTCGGTTTCCAATCGTACATCATAGTCGCTTAAGTTGTTTGCCTCGCGATGATGTGGCTTAAGTTACCGCATGGTAAACACATACTGCGCCTTGTTATTCATTCGACAAAAGAGGAGGCGCGATGTAACCTCGCCGAGTGAATTGAGCTTAATATATTTAAAAAAAATATATAGGCATTTTACAAAAATCTCAAAATTATTTCAGTTATTTCAAAGGTAAGCAAGACAGGTCCAGAGAATGTTCTAGAAAAGAAATCTAAACTTGTATCGTGAGTAGCAAAAACTGGACAGATCTATTTGAATGAGAGATTATTTTTGGTAGAATTTTTCTCCGAGTAACTTTTATTTGAAACGTTTTTCTCTAGATTTCTAAGAGAAGAAATTATTTACGCTCACATGCTGTATATTATGAGCAATTTTAAACGTAAATTCAACCGAATCATTTAAAAAATAATATTAGAGATTAGCCAACAATAAAAGTGCGTTTTTTAGTATGGTGGCGGCCCAACGGGATGTATACAGTTTTGGTTCTTAACCTTTAGTATGTCGTTGGACTTATTTTGTAAAAGGTTACAATAAACTCACTATCAGCACGTAAACAAATTTTTATATTGTATGTCTGCATAATTTGTTTCCTAGTTATTTTTGCAAAATAGTCATTTAGGTATAAAGGGCAACTAGATTAACAAAAGCATTGCGTTGCTTCAATGAATTGCCAACACGATAAATCACAAATAAATCTTCTGGTAGACATATTAATCTTGGAGCGTAGATACTTGAACGAAACCAAGTTTTGCGCTTTATTCATATCTCTGCATTCGCTAAAATAAAAATATAAACCCACAAAAAGTATGGATGCGAAATAATCTTTTATTCGTGCAGTGGCTGCAATAACCTTTAATAGAACAAAGAAAAACGACGGATTTCTACTTAACTGGTTAGTAACAATAATCGGTGAGTTTGAATATATTGAAGCGGGAGAAATTCAAGCCAGGAAGTAGTACGTCATATTTACTGAAATGTGACAAATGCAATGTAATAGTTAATATTTCATGCAATTACAATAATTATTTGCTTTGAGTTACAGCAAGCGACAAGTTTGCTGAAACAATTTACCAGTATTACCGCTAAGAATGAGCTACCGTCGTTTCTGGAATAAACAGGAAGCTCAATAAAGGAGACGCAGGGATTTATGATAATTGGGTCAATGACAGATTATCGTGAAATATAGCTTTGAGCGCATAAAAGCGAACATTTTTATCTCAGTCTGCAGACAATGTTAACCAAAGCAACATTAACGAGAAATCGAATATTCATAAGTATTAAAATAAACTGCGACTAAATAACTAACTAAGCCAATTATTGATTGATTAAAAACGTTGTGCATTGTAAAAATTCCCATTATTTCACAGATTGGAAGTAGTATAACATAGAGCACTTTGTAGGAGTACATTAATATTAAATTTAATGTCATTATCTAATAAAATTACTATTTATTTGTTAATAAAAGATTGAAGAGCTTGTTTTGGTAGAACTTTTGTTGTCATATAAGGAGAAGAGAACAAAGTATCTAAACGAGCACAAGTCAGCATATTTAAGAAATCTTGTTGTCAGTAACGACCCATGATCGTGGCTCTATTGACAAGGAAGTAAAGGTGTGTCTTATTTAAACTTGAATTTTTAAGCAATTCTTCGTTCCTTTAGAATTGTTCGAAAATATAAAGCGCACAAAGCAATAAAATGTATTACTTTTGTCACCTGCAAATCTAATCAGCCAAGTCATACATAAATCTAGCGAAGTTACAATACGCTTATCTATTTGACTTTATTTGTTTGCTTAATTTTATGTTCCGCTAAAGGGTAACCATCCGTAAAGATCTCATAATTTGCATTAGCCGCCGCGTCACAGAAAATAAATTGAATATTTAATCACGGATTAGCGTGTTAATCTCTGATTAAATTAGTTTTTTTTTACATCATTGATCACGATTAAACAACTTTAATCATCGATTACATTAATTCATGATTAAAACGTCCACAGATTAACCACAGATAAGAGAACTTTGCAGATAATCTCTTATTTGAACGCACATTTTTGGAGTGGCAAATACTTAAATTTGAAGAATACATTTAAAAAGTCCAGAACCAAAAGGTAAAAACACTGTTAACAGTAGTCTTTGACAAGAATATGGTATTATTGTAATATTAAAGGTAATATAACTTTATTATATCTTGAAGATAGCAAACAATACTAGAGATTGCAGCGGAATGAAATAAAAGACTCGCTTTTATAAAGTTCCAAGCTTTCGCATATTTTATTTGTGTTTCATCGGAGAAAAACAAATAGAAAACACTTGTCGACAATACTGTTAACATGAATAACTTCGTCTTCGTCTCATTATATTTTAAATTATATACATTTTAAATGTTAATGTACTGCATTCACTCACGATATTAAAGTAACGTACTCTTGTTTATTGGATATCGGATTTTCTATTTGTTTTCCTCCAAGGAACCATGCGAAAGCTTAGAACTTCACAAAAGGGTGTTCTTTATGTCGATCGACTGCAATACCTAGCATTGCTTTTCCATCTTCATAGCATTCTCCTAGCGTGTTCAGCTAGTTCTCCTTTTGTGTATATAACTACAGGCAATATTATATTCCAAATATACAATGGAAGTAGGTTACCTACTTAAGAAAAGGATAAAACGGCGAAGTGCTTGCCGCAAATAATAACTGTTAACACTACAAAGGAATAAATATCGCCAACCTCCAGCGATCCACGTTGTCGTTCCAACCGACCAATAGCTAGGAAGTACCCGCACGAGTTCGATTCCTCAGTGGAAGGAGACCAGTTGCTCTCCGGAAAGCCCTCCTCCTTCGCCCATGCCTCCCATGTTAAAGAAGTTTCCTTCTTAACCTTGATGAGTAATGATCGGCACCGATCTCTCGAAACCTTGGATCTTTCCCGCGGGATCTAGGTCGCGCGCGCCCATCGACTGGTGGTCCATCAGAGCCTAGCCCACACAATGACAATTATCTGCTCCTCGGCACTTAGGCCTTCGAGCACTGGCAATTATCGACAGTGAGGTACAATCGGCCCGCCTGTAATATAAACCTAAACAGTGAGGATGATTGTGCCAATAGCCCTACCCAGTTCGCGCTGACAGGATGTTCGTTACCCAGAAACCTGAGATTGACCAAGACGGTTAGTTCCAGGCCTTAGGCGCCGGGTAATTAGCTGCTGGTATTAGGGTTCTCCGACCAGCCGGGACACGATCGATCCAGATAAGTTGATCCAGATGGCCTCGTTACGCCTGTTACTCTGAAACCAAAGATTGGACAATAAACAGCCAGGACTTTATGGGTAGACGCCATAACCGGATGAAAATGAGGTGGCATCGTCTGGTTTAGTTGGAAACTTTCTCATTTGAAGAACAACTTAAATATTAAAATTTATCGAAAAGGCTCTGGCTATTTTTAGAGAAGAAGCAACAAGTCCTTTTCAATGCTTACTGTCCTCGATCGAAGACAAAAAAAGCTAAGCTCCTTCAAAACAAAAGTGTATCGTCAGTAAATAAAATGTAAACAAGAAAAAAAAACAATTAAGTATTGATAATATCCTTTTGTTGCGTTCGCCGTGAATTATTTGAATTATATCATCGCTACCATGAGGAAGCTAAGCTATCTTAGCATTATATATTTCTGCAAATGAATCATTAAAAAATTACACATTAAAAAAACTAATAAGTTCAGTAGTACATAAGAAAAATGCTAGCATGAAATGAATTGATCAAATCAAACAGAAGAAATATATAAAAATAACGAAAAAAAGTGATTATTGAGTTACATATTGAATTATGGGAAACGCTAGCATCCGATATCACACTGCAAAAGTGAATAACTGTATGAACAATTATATGATGGGTTTTACACATGTAGAACGTTCTTATTTTAAATTAAATGCCCCGTATATAAGGTGCGGGTGGTCGAGCGTAATTGAAAGTTTTATTATGCAAATGTTTATCTAAGACCTTTAGATTAGAAGTAATCAGAGTTGTTTGGTCAATCAGTTGTACAAGATTCAGACTATGAATTATCAATACCAATATTGGCTGTTACTGTCAGATATATAAGCTACTTAAATTTGTTGCAGTAAATAGTCAAGATGCGTAAATACTGCCCTAATAAAACATTTTAGAAAATTTATTTTATTAGCGTAGCTACGTACAAATACGAAAAAAATGTAATCAATCCTTTGTCGTATAATGGGCACTTTTCCTTCTTTCTTGATATTTCGCTCTGGAAGAATGCAAATGAAAAGTGTGTTTCACAGAAGACTAAAGCTTGTACGCTATTCGAGAGATAATTAGAAAACATGTCCCCTATACTATTTGGGAGCCCAAAAGTGATAAATTACGACCAACAGGGTTGGCGGACGAACAACGTAACTAAATGGAACATCAGGAAGCACTCGGTACGCGAAATAGGACACAAGTCCGACCCTTTTAATCATACTGGTAACTTAGTAGCCAGTTTATAATTAATGCCCGTTTATGAAATCGCTAACAAAATATCACATTTCACCTTGCTTTTCTTAGATCAAACAGTAGCATTGCATGACGCTGCTATGGCCAGATTAGAAGGAAATCTAACGAAAGGATTCAAGAATAAAGTATCACAATCTTAACTAATACATTAAGGAAATTTATTCTGTGCGACATTTCGCGGTCGGTACTTACTTCTTTCGCAATATTTTTGACCATCGTATGTTCTGTGTTCAACCATATATCGATATAAGACTTTAATAATATCAAAAGGAATTTGTTTCGTTTAGTTTAGTGAACTTGCTGTACTTGGTAGTATACGGCATAATTTACATTGATGACCTATTAGGACCAATTAAAATATCCTTTTTGCAATTTCGATGGACGATACTATGAACAAGGACCTAAAATGTTTTCAATATCATTGGACTTTAAATTTGTTTCTCATTTCCATACGTTCCAACTCATTAAAAAAAACAAAACACTTTACTTCTGATCTTTCTATGTATGAACACACTTGTTGAAAATCATAAAATTCTTTTCTTTCCTTTTCTAATTAAAAGCATCTAAATAAACAAAATTGGCTTGTTTTCTTGCAACAAAATTAGTTGTAACTTGTAACACAACAGTGTAACGCTGGATTCACAGTTCTATTTCAGACTTGCATATACCTTACAAATGATACGAATACCGACGCAATTTTTTATTAAAGGATCTGCGATAAAGTGAAAAGAAACGGTTTTTTCGAAACCATATTTACAAATTAATTAGACCTCACAGTTATTAAATGGATGTTTTTTCAAGAGTAGTTCATAAAAAGACCTAACATACAAATTTTTAAAGTTGCTAAAATTTGCAGAATTTCTAAAATTTCGGAAATTTGTGAGATTTATGCGTCCGTCCTGGCGTCCGTAAACTTTGTAAACATCTTATGTTATTCACACAGACATGTTAATTTCACAATTCTATAAATTTTACAACTTTTATTCTTCACTATAAAAAATTATTATGTAAATTTACGTCTGTGTATGGCTATTTGTTACCTTCGACAAACGTTGTTACATAATATTGCTGATTTTACAAAATGTACGCGAATGAAGAATTTATTTATATATTATTATTATTAATTTTATTTATGTTAAGGGTTAGTAATTAGATATATAGATATGTGGGTAGATGAAAGATTAGATAGATGTATAAGTTTAAAAATTACTTACGAAAAATCAGGGAAAAGACTTTCTTCTTCGCAATAGCCATTCCTTTTGATTTGCTTCCTGCATCAGGATGGTGCAACGCTATCGTAAGATGATACCGATACTAAACAAGCGAAAATACAGTTATTGCACCACGTAAAATTACAAATGCAGTTTTCAAAAAATATATTCAAGAACAGGTTATCTACGTATAGAATGTTTCTTCTAAAAATGACTATTAGGCTAATAGTACTAGCCATTAGAATAACCTTTACGTGTACATTTTGACACATTTCCTATCAGAGGCAGTACCCCTACTGAGCATGGCAACCGTAAATTAATTAAAGTCAATGCCCATTATACACTCCGCCAAAAAAGTTTGTCTCGTGTATGTGAACTATAAAAACACTAACAAAATCATGGAACATAGCTTTTTTACTTTTTTCTTCTAAAAGAACACATTTAGAAAAATGCATATGTGTAAGGTTTGTTCAGTTGTTTATTGAAAGTCTTCCTATACGGACAAATTTTAAAGTGCGAAGTCAGAGTTCTGTACCAACGCTTTTAAAACTAAAATGAGCAATTTAACTTCAGAACAAGTGGCTGCTATAGTTGCTTTAATCGAAGATGGACGATCTCAAGCATACGTTGCTAATTTGATGAACATCAATCAGTCAAGTGTTTCTAGAGCTGTAGCCAGATATAGGGAAACAGGCAATTACAGTAGAAGACCTGTACCAGGTCGTCCAAGATGTTCTACTCGCCAAGATGACCGCTATTTACTACTTCAAGCATTACGTCGAAGACATGTAACTGCGAGACAATTGCAGAACGACTTGGCTAGAGTCAGAAATACTCGTGTGAGTACTCAAACTATTCGGAATAGGTTACGACAGAGTGGTTAAGAGCTAGAGTAGCTGTAACAGCCCCTCGTCTCACTAGGAACCACCGAGTGGCTCGCTTAAGGTTTGCCAGAGAACATGTAAATTGGAACATTAATGACTGGGCCAATATACTCTTCACAGATGAGTCAAGATTTGGTCTTTACACCTCAGATAGGCGTATCTCAGTGTACAGACGAGACGGTGAGCGCTATTCGCAGTGTAATATCAGACCTAGGCATAATTTCGCTGGTGGCTCTATTATTGTTTGGGGAGGCATCTGTTTAACAGGTCGTACAGAGTTAGTACCAGTAGACAGAGGTACACTGACTGCCCACAGGTATATAACGGACATTTTGAAGAACATGTAGTACCATATGCGCCAATTATAGGAAACGAATTCATGTTAATGCACGATAATGCGCGACCGCATGTTGCTATAATCGTCCAGGAATACCTTAACGATGTTGGTATTCCAGTTTTAGATTGGCCTGCGGTAAGTCCGGACATGAACCCTATCGAGCACGTGTGGGACCTCCTTCACAGACGGATACGAACCCAAAATGTTGCCCCAGCGGACCTGCATGGACTAGAACATGCTCTCCGTGACGAGTGGGAGAATTTGGATCAGGCTTATATACGGAGGTTAATCGAATCTCTGCCAAACCGTATGCGAGCGGTCATAAGAGCCAGAAGCTACTGTTATGACATTTTTCTTTCCAAAATTATAATTTCTTGTTTTAATAAAAATCTCAAGTATGAGTTCTTGTTTTTATTTGAGTCTATAATTGATATCTTGAATTATCTATATTTTATTTAAACAATCATAGAAATTATATCTTAGAGCGCATTAAAGTATATTTACAACTTTATGCTACAAACAAAGATTACGCGATACTTTTATGATTCAAAACTAAATTATGCGATACTTTTTTGGCGGAGTGTATTATATTGTTATACATATTTTATTATATTCTTAATATTAGCAATTGGTAAGAGATAATATTAATTGTAAGTTTTATTATTACCTATTTAATGTTAAATTCAACAATTTCTAAAAGACGACGTTAACCTGAGTGAAGTTAACGTCCATTTTTAACCATTGATATCAATTAGGTAATACAATAAGATAAAATTCAATACATACGCTATAATAAGTCTTGTAACATTTCAAAAATGGTCCAAGCAAATACTGCATCACTTATTATTTACCGGTACTTATTTTAATAATATTTTCATTCTCCAACTGTAGATATAGAAATTAATGTACGTATAACGTAAATATATATAATCCTATTTTTAACTACTAGTCACACTTTCATTAAATGGGATGATATTCACTTATGTCGTATGCTATACGTCGTAAGTGCAAAATAATTTAAAATATTCTGAATCGCAAAAATAGTGATTTAAGTGAGATACACCCTCTAAATCAAAATGTAAACGGCAGCTTTGTAGATGAAAACCTGATATTATATAATAAACCTCACAGGAAAGCACAGCTAACATCTACGTGGATACCTGTATATTTATTGATTTTATGTCAAGTGGGCTTCTGCAGAATCTAATTTAAAAAAGAGCGGATATTTTCGTTTAAAATATACTTGTACCGGCGATGAAAGTAAGTCATGGTTTGGGGTTTCGAGAATTAGTTTTTATAAATTAGTGTTAATTAAAAGTATGTGCGGGGCGAGTGAATGTCAGTAAATTACCTAAAATTATACTTTTCAGAACGATTACCTGCAAAGTGGTGTACTGACATTCATTACTTTTTTTATTTTTTTTATTAAAAGCACATGATACCTTAGTCAAATAACTTTTGAAGGTATTCTTCTTCTTTAAATTACGGCTTTGCAGGTTTTTCCAATTTTTTCTTTGTATGTTGCTATTTATAATAGCGGATGAAAATAGCCAATCAGCTAATTAGTTAGATTAAGTATATGTTAGTACTCACTGTCGTTAAAATTTCATGCAGCCCTGTACACATATATAATATACACTGTGTACATAAAGTAAGGAATAAATTCGATTAAAATTCAGGACATTTTCTTTCGGAAAAATGCTCGGACGCATGTATTACTTTTTCCTAACGCGCATTTTTTGAGATGAAATTCAAATGTACAGAACCCCCATTCTTTGTAGCATTTATAGTTTCTACATAAAATTCTGAGTATTTTTCATGTAGCATACCTTATGTCGATATACAGCTGTTTTCGAAGAAATATTGCATAATTAATATTGTAATATTTACTTTTACACCTTGGTTGAATAGTAGAGTGCTTGTACACGGCTTTAATAATATATTGTTACCGTTTTCAAGATAAAAATAGTAATATATAGGTAAGATGATATTTGATAAAATTGGCTTAGTAAAATCTAAATATGCAAAAAAAAACAGAATTCTATTTATAACATCAAAGTTGGCCATGAATTTCAATGAAATCGAAAGTGCGACATTGATTAAATAATTTTTTTGTTAATAGGTCATAGCTAACCCTGCTTAACCCCGAAGTTTCAAAAGCCAGATATTATTCAAAATGCAAAAACTTAACGGACGGATTCCATGAATCACCACGTAGATTCATTTCCTGGTATCTTCCATTGTTGTAAACTTAAACAATTTTTTCTAATTTAATTACTCAACCCTTCCACACTAGTTTACAAAGAACATCTTTGTAAACGGAGGAACGTATTCAATTCAAAGCGTCTACAAAACTTCTCGATGTGAATTTCCCTCCATCATCAAATAATTTTGCCAATTACTTAATTAGAGACTTGTCGCTCTATCACGTAGAAAACGAACGCGGGTTACGCGCAGTCGTTCAAAGGTTTGTATAAATAAATAAAACCATCACCGAAACAGCGTGAGCGGGATGAACTATTTCATGATTATACCTGATGTACCTGATATTAGACGTTTTCATGAAAAATAGTAATCTGAGCTTAGATCACTATTCAAACTAGTATACATATATCGAATTTCATACTTCCCATCAAACAACGGCGGCAACACCAACAACCAACAGTAATAATTGTTTTCATTGTATATAATATAATTTTAAGAGATTTAGCAAGAAATTGAAATATATCTTACTGTTAGGGTTGCAATTCTCGGGTTGCGCGCTAAAATCGTAAAAAGTAAATACGTACAAACGGATAGCCGATTGAACCTCGCAAATGATGGTTATACAGAGTGATTCTTTAATATTGCGATTAATATTAAATAATAATAAGAAAAAACGTTCCCATTTGCATGTGTCCGGAAAGGCTTCGTTTTCGAGATACAGGGCGTTCATTTTTTTGTAATTTACTTTTAATAATTATTATTTCAAAAGTCCTTTGACTATACGATTAGGGTATCTGTCTTGATAGATATCTAATTAAATTATCTTATCGTGTTCAAACAAAATAGCCCAGTTGGCTTGGAACTTAGAATACCTAGCAACTGTCCATAATTGTTTTTCGTCAATAGTCGATTACTGTTTGTCACATTGCGAGTGTAGGACTGAGTAAAAGTAACTACTGCTTTCGTGTTTTAAAACCGATATTTCTCTTTAAAGAATAAATTACACAAACAATGAATTGTGCGATATGCATTTTGTTTACGGTCTTGCCGACGGTAATCCGTTAAGGGCTAGGGGTAATTATGAGGAAGGATATCCTAATATTTGCTCGTCTCCATCACCGTCTCAATGGAACAGGAAGCTTTAAAAAACTGACTGCTGAAAACGGGCGGCCTCGTACAGTTTCAACTCCGCAAATGGAACAAGAAGTGCTCCCGAAATCGAAGAAAGTCCTACAACAAGTACAAGAAAGATCTAAAATCTAAATATTAGTCAGCCAACAATCTTTGAGATACTGAAAAATCAGCTTTTGTATCCATATCACATCCAAAGATTATAGGCGCTGTTACCAGGCGATTTTCTTCAAAGGTTAGCTTTTTGCCGATGGATTCAACAAAAAATTGGACAAAATCTTCAGTTTTTGCAGGAATATTTTTCACCGATGAGGCTAATTTCTTCAAAGAAGCCATAATGAACTTCCATAATAATCACATATGGGCAGATGAGAATCCGCATGCAGTAATTGAAAGCCGCCATCAACATAAATTTTCAGTAAATGTATGGATCGAAGTTGCTGGAAACCACTTGGTTGACCCATTCTTTTTACCAAGGAGGCTAACTGGAGAAGCTTATTGTAATTTTCTTGAAGAAGAGTAGCGAATACTATTGGAAGACGTCCCGTATCAATTAAGACTCCAAATGTATTTTATGCACGATGGCTCTCCAGCAAAATTTAGTTTAATTGCGCGACAATATCTCGATGCAGCGTACCCAAATCGTTGGATGGGTCAAGGAGGCCCATGACTCTGGTCTCCGCGGTCTCCTAACCAAAATCCATGGGATTTTTTCTCCGGGGCCACCTCAAACATCTGATTTATTCCACCCCAATTGAAAATATCAAGGAATTAAGAAATCGTATTGTTACAGCATGTGAAACAATTCGGCATATCCCAGGCATTTTTGAACGTGTCCGTCAATCAAAGCGTCACAGGATCAAAGCACGAAGATGATCATTTTCAACAACTTTTATAACTTTACTTCTTCGCTGGTTTTTATTAATTCCCCCAATTTAATACCTGGAATAAATAAGTATTTATTCCAGAGCAAAAGTTATTAAAATTATTATTCTGTAACATTTTGTATTATGTTATTAATGATACAACAAATGGCTCCTATTATTAAACATAAACCACAAAATTTTCAAATAAATCAGTTAAAGGACTCTTGAAATAACAATTATTAAAAGTAGATTACAAAAAAAAATGAACGCTCTGTATCTCGGAAACGAAGCGTTTCCAGACACATGCTAATAAAAACTTTTTTCTTATTTTTATCTAAAGAACCTGTCCCTGAAATTTTTCGCAATATAAAAGAGTCACCCTGTATACTATAATGTTATGGGGTTAACTGTAATTAGCAGCACATCATAGTAACTGCAGTATATCCACTCGCTCAAAGTAAACTTCCTACTGGTGGCTGTGAGCTCGTTTGGGAAGCGGTAACCCTTTTTCTATCCTACAACAATCTTCAATATTATCTTAGGCTAATTTCGTAAACTAAATTATCGGTCATTTGATAGACGTATTGTTTGTCTGTGAGATCTAAATTTGCAGAGTTGTTTGCAGTGTAGAACGCCATAGAACAGTGTAAAATCTGTGCTTCAGTTGCATCCCTACATCGCGTTGCATTCGGCTATTCTTGAACTCAGAGTTTTCGTTTATTCTTTGTCATTAATATAGTAAGATTGCGAACGTTTGCTGTGGTCCAAAAACAATCTATCGCCATTAAATAAAGTTAACGCCAAATCTAATTGTTGACTCTGAGTCTAATTTTCTTCGAAGTAACGCAACAGCTTCAAGATGTACATCGAAGGAATTCCATTTGTATTTAAAGTTCTGGTCACGTGTGGTATTTGGAAAGAGTTGAACTCAAGAAGGAATCACGCAGATATAATGTTTGTGTGATGGAATATCGCTGTATTATGTTAGATTTCTAATACACATTTAAAATTTTATTTATCATTTGACTCTTGATCGCCAAAAGAGCGTCCTTGTGATACTCCTATTTGCCACTAGCACTAAATTTCATTAAATAATAAATTGAAAAATCAACAATTACTAAATTGTTCCCTCGCATTTAGACGCTACACGTACGGAATATTAGAGGATGAACTTTCGTTAGCTTTATATCAGCATAAGCAGGTACCAAATCTGTAAATTTGCGCTTATTTTGTTCAAGGGTGCCTAACTATTGGAAAATATTGGCAAATAAGAAAAAATGTAGAATACTGAGAATAAATAAATGTATATTAAATGCATTAAAAAATAAACAATTAACTATTTCAGTACGTGTGCAAAATTGGTATAAACACATTATATTTACTTTAGTAGCTGACTGCTAGTGTCGTTTCGTGTGCTCCAGTGTTACTCGTATTTTTTCTTTGACGATTTCAACAGTTGTTACTGGAGTAATGTAAATCTTATTTTAATGTAGCCCTTTACATTAGCTACCTAGACTTTTTCATCTGGGGCAACGCTAAAGGTATCAAATTTGGAAAACGTGATGTTTACTAGTGTGAATTTTCGATTGTTATCCGCTTTTCTTCAAATAGTCTCACCAAAGTTACGTGTTGGGAGCCGGTGCACAGACTATTTAATACCAAGCGACGCAGACTGAACAACTGGCAATGTATGCAATTCTTCTTCTATTATCGCACAATATGTCTACATTGAACTACCAGCTTTCTTGAAATGCTTTCTATGGAAATTTTTAGCTGCCCAAAAGTGACTCTGTTGAGGATAACGTCTTCCATAAATTTTGCTTTGCTGTCACATATTTTTTTTGTAAAACTTTTATATTTCTGTCAAGATATGGTGAAAAATTCGCAGAAACACACCGATTGAAAGAGTCCTGCCGATGTTAATTTGTTTTCTTTTTCTGCTTTTTAGTCCAAACCATCCATACTACAAACAATTTCCAATCAAACGTTGAACCGCATCTTTGGAATATACTGGTCTGTCCGAATCTTTTTTGAGACAAAGAGCACGTTTTCCTTAAGATTTCTCCAGATTCTCCACAAACAATCGTGTGAAAGATGACATTTCCTTTTTTTCTAATAGATAACAATCTATTTAATAGATTAGATAGATTGTTTTCTAATAGATGAAATACTTTCAAAAAATGTTTAGCAATAGAATTACATTTAAGTAATGACTTCTATATTAAAAAAAAAAACAGCTTTCGTTTCAGCAATGAGTTTGGGAAAAAAGTAGTCTTCGCCGTATTATCATCATGGTAGAGAATTTTTTCTTTAACGAGGGACCTCCAAATAATCAGTTAAATTATACCTTGCAAATATTAAAAAAATCGTTGTCAAGTTGTATTTTCGTCAGTTTAGCACAAACGTTTCCAACCTTCCAAAATTCCAACACCTTGGCGTTCATAATAATTGTCTTTAAAAAATATTTAATTATTATGGCACATTATTTGATGAAATCAGGTTTTCACGCAATTTTTTGTCTCTGTCTTCAAGAAAGTCCAGTACAAACGATTGAGTACGTTTGGAGAGCCAACGTACTTCCGTGTGTAGCAGCGAAATAAACTAACTGTTCCTCGTTTGCTTCTGGATCGGCTGTCGCCGCCTTGAAAGGCTCCAGCGCCCACTGGGGTGCGATATACTCCTGTGGCGAATCTATGGTGTGGTACGGGTGATAATACTAATCTGACAGCAATACAAACAAAATTAATGACAACGAAATGGTGCAAGTAATGATATTGTAATATTAAACCTGTGGCTTTTCGCAAAGCCAAAGGTTTAGTATTATAATATTTGAAAAAAGAATAAAAAATAATTCCGAAACTTAAATGCAGTGTTTAATTGAAAAGAATAGAAACCGACCATATTTAAAGATGAATTTTAAGTTATTACAACAATAGCCAGAACACGGAAAATACTATTTCAATGAAAAGCACTTGAGAAAACCCGCATTCGACTAGTAAAGCCATATATTGAATAATAGTCACCTCCCAACACTTCGGCGTTTATTTCTCGCACCAATACTAATTGTAAGTACAGGTACAATAGAGCTACTTAAGAAGAAAGTAATTAAGAATATTGGTTTGGAGAAAACTCACTAGAAAAAGAAATCTCTTATTAGATTGACTTCCTAAAATTAATGTAAATTGTTGGTAGCGTTTAATGTAGAACACTCATCTATCCTAAAATATACAAATATTAACCTGATTAACTAAGCAAACAAGCTGTTAATATCGACTTTGTGACCAAGGCTAGACATAGAATTATGTCCGTTGATAACAGTTGCACTTAGTGGAGCAGAGGTCCTTGTAATTTATAGAAGCCGTATGAATTATTAAGCTTAATTCATGCGCAATTCTGATCCTGAGTTAGAGCATATTACGTGACCTATAAGAACTACCGTTTGGAAGATTCATTGTTTTAAATACTTAGGGCTAGAACGTTTAATTAAGTATGTTTTTCTTTCTTGTTGAAGTATAGTTACAAGAAATCATTAAAACTATGCATTTATTAAAAATTTTAATATTTCTGCAGAAAGGGGAACCCTAATGAATACCAGAAATTACAAAAAGACACAATTACAAAAGTCTTTGTAATCGTGCCCGCTGGTTTAATATATACTTTTTAAACACTGTATCCTAAAATATTTTATCCCGATTTATCTAAACGTTTTGCAACAATTCGACCGTAATAGAAGTTGGAGCTAGATTTGGTAAAAGACGTCCCATGCATATTTAATTAGTAAAAAATCGGACGGTCGGGAAAGGTCGTGGACAAGACGTGGCACCGTTTTCAGTAAAAGAATGTGAAGTATTACACCATGTCAGGCTTTTCATTTTCGTTATTTCGTTGGAACGTATTAAACTCATTTCCGAGTAAAAAGGATAAGATTTCAGATTGGAGAACGTTATTTAGAAAGCTTATGGCAGTTTCAGTATCATGAATCTAGTTTAGAAAATCAAACACTCCAAAGCATAACGCTCTGAATTGGTACACACATTAATTAATTCCTCCTTGGTATTTTCAGCGCACCTTTATCCTATAATAATCTTTTCATAAACGGAAACTCGATTGTTCATGAACACTCCGGATTTCCATTCTTCTTGTCACTATTGACATTCTTTACAGCATGCCAAGTGTTTTTGTAACAAAGAATGTATGATACGTCAGAATCTACTTGCTAGAAGATCACGGTAAGTGCCTAATTTCAAAGAAGGGATACTACATTCGTTTGTTAATCATTTTCTTTAAACGTCCGAGCTCCTAGGTGGCGAAATATTCTGTGGTCAGATAAAAGTAAAGTGATCCTATTTTAACTCGGAGAGTTATAAGACATGGGAACTAAGACATGTGATAATTTATAAATGATATTGGTTCAATATTTTCGATGCAATAAGGGATAATAAATAGAAAAAGAATTGTCTCAACATCTTTATATGTCTGCCTATAGAAAAAGAGATACAACTGCGCAGACCTAAAATTATACAAAAACATACCTCCAATATTGCTATATATAGACCGCCACTTGGGACCCTTGTCATTTTTATAGAAATTTTAAACGAAAATACACTCCGCCAAAAAAGTGTCGCATAATTTAGTTTTGAATCATAAAAGTATCGCATAATCTTTGTTTGTAGCATAAAGTTGTAAATATACTTTAATGCGCTCTAAGATATAATTTCTATGATTGTTTAAGTAAAATACAGGCCAAATAAAAACAAGAACTCATACTTGAGATTCTTATTAAAACAAGAAATTATAATTTTGGAAAGAAAAATGTCATAACAGTAGCTTTTAATACTGAGTATTGCCACCTCTGGCTCATGACCGCTCGCATACGGTTTGGCAGAGATTCGATTAACCTCCGTATATAAGCCTGATCCAAATTCTCCCACTCGTCACGGAGAATATTTTCTAGTCCATGCAGGTCCGCTGGGGCAACATTTTGGGTTCGTATCCGTCTGTGAAGGAGGCCCCACACGTGCTCGATAGGGTTCATGTCCGGACTTACCGCATGCCAATCTAAAACTGGAATACCAACATCGTTAAGGTATTCCTGGACGATTATTGCAACGTGCGGTCGTGCATTATCGTGCACTAACATGAATTCGTTTCCTATAATTGGCGCATATGCTACTACATGTTCTTCTAAAATATCCGTTATATACTTGTGGGCAGTCAGTGTACCTCTGTCTACTGGTACTAACTCTGTACGACCTGTTAAACAGATGCCTCCCCAAACCATAATAGAGCCACCAGCGAAATTAGGTCTAGGTCTGATATTACACTGCGAATAGCGCTCACCGTCTCGTCTGTACACTGAGATACGCCTATCTGAGGTGTAAAGACCAAATCTTGACTCATCTGTGAAGAGTATATCGGCCCAGTTATTAATGTCCAATTTACATGTTCTCTGGCAAACCTTAAGCGAGCCACTCGGTGGTTCCTAGTGAGACGAGGGGCTGTTACAGCTACTCTAGCTCTTAATCCACTCTGTCGTAACCTATTCCGAATAGTTTGAGTACTCACACGAGTATTTCTGACTCTAGCCAAGTCATTCTGCAATTGTCTCGCAGTTACATGTCTTCGACGTAATGCTTGTAGTAGTAAATAGCGGTCATCTTGGCGAGTAGAACATCTTGGACGACCTGGTACAGGTCTTCTACTGTAATTGCCTGTTTCCCTATATCTGGCTACGGCTCTAGAAACACTTGACTAATTGATGTTCATCAAATTAGCAACGTATGCTTGAGATCGTCCATCTTCGATTAAAGCAACTATAGCAGCCACTTGTTCTGAAGTTAAATTGCTCATTTTAGTTTTAAAAGCGTTGGTACAGAACTCTGACTTCGCACTTGACTACAACCAGTTGCACTGCGGTCTAAATACGCCCTGGTGTTCAGCTCGCTTCTCGCTTTTACCTCGCCTTTATAAAGATATAAAAATGTAAAATATAGATACCTTTCAAAGTATGTTGCAATCTTAATTATTTGTAAAAGAAGAACACGAAATGTAGTGTCTAAAGGAATATTAATTTTCAGAACAATAGAAAAGTCGGTTTATTAGTGCTTCCCGTAAAGAATGTCTTCAGTGTACATGTACAAAAATCGTTATTTGTTACGAAAAGAATAATATCTATCATGTTTTAGCTCTTACTCCCCTCATTCTACCGCTGTTGGATAACCATCACCTTGTATTCAGATATATACACAGATAGATAGATAGATTTATTTCAAGCTCTATACAAACATGATATATACCAGGTGGCGCAAAAGTAATGTCATATATTTGAATTGACCACCATTTTTGCGGTTGGCGCCAAATGCCGCTGTGCTTTGACATTTATGATGTAAATATGTAGAGAATCCGTTAAGAATAAGTATATAAGCATAAGTTGTCAACAAGTCATGGAGCGATACACACCTCAAGAACGTGGAATTATTGTTACTTGTTATTTGATAAATTTTAAGTCTGTTGTTTTAACGCAGCGTGAATTTCGCCGTCGTTTTCCTGGTCGTCGTGCTCCATGTGCGCGAACAATTAAACGTTTGTCCGAGCGTCTCGTGCAAACTGGGTCCACTAGAGATGTCGCAAGAAGTGACCGGCCTCGTAGTGCTCGTTTGATGGAACTACCGTAACCGTAAATCGTGAGCGTTACAAACTGATGCTAAACGAATATTTTTGCCGTAAATTGCTGCATTCCATCTCGATCATTGTTGGGTTCAACAACCGCTCACGCAGCTCGGGCAACTATGGAGATTTTCAGAGACGCCAATTTCTAGGTTGAATGATCTTCCGCTTTGGAAATTTGAACTGGCCGTCCAGATCGGCAGATCTAACGGCACCAGACTCTTTGCTTTGGGGCTTCTTAAAATCTCGCGTTTGCCACAACAAACCACAAACCTTGCAAGCCTCGAGAGCTAACATTGAAGCAGGAATCACTAACCTGGAGCCGGATGTTTTGCGAGCAATAATTCAAAATGCCGTAAAACGAGCGCAATTATGCATCAACTCGGGTGGTGGCCATTTGAGCGATATATATTTTTTTTCCAATTAATGTCATCAATTTTACACTTTCAAATAAACTTTTTATGAAAATGAAGCTCTTTTTTTTTCATTTATAACAAAATAGCAGCCAATTCAAACTATGACATTACTTTTACGCCCAAATTCGCGTCCTCGTTAATTTTAGCCAATATCTGCCTACTAAACTCCATACGTAACGCCGGGTCTCGTTCATGTAATTGTTATAGGGATGGAAATGTAATTCGTGCAGTATTCTTGGTAAGCTTCGTCGCTTAATCCCTAGCGTAGATGCATGCTGTCGAACGGAGCGGCGAGGACTTCTCTCGATTGTAGCTCTAACAGCCTCAATGTTCACCTGGAGCTTTCTTTTTCAAGACAGATCCTGTTTCTTCAAAATTACGCACCTACGTTGCAATCGCATGCGCAGATGGGACACGTCCATGACGTCGAAGCTGGTAATGCTGTCGAAATATTCTCTGCGCGGCAGTCGCACAATCACCATTTTTATAAAACGCTCTCACAGCTACTGCACGTTCCGCACCAGTCCAATGATCCATGATTACATTGATTACTAAATGGCAATGCGTTCACAACAATTGTACGACGTTACGAACAACTGCCGGCTCTACAGTGTTGACAACAGTAAAGTTCAAAATTTCCCGTTGCCCTGCGCCACCCTGTATTATTAAAATGCCATTTGCTATTACTGCGGCGTATTGAGCCTGTGTACTTCGGAAAAACGGTGATTAAATTTATTAGCAAGCAGTTCTGTGATGATATTCGAAGGAAATACATTTTTCCTACCGGTTCGCAAATTTGAGCTAATCACTCCACATTTCTCGTGGTTTACTACTTGTTGCAATGGTTTTCCTTGGTTTGTTTTAATAATGAATTATACTGTTTTTGCAGTTGCCTGTATATGAGCAGATACTTATTATTCATAATGGAAATCATCTGGTACAATATCACTCTTTCTCTGTAGGCTACTATCTCCGGTGAGATTAATAGGCTACTCCTTTTATTGGTATTTATTTTCCGTTTTAAGAAAAAGCTATTTAAGTAACGTAAAAAATATTATTATATATATTTATAAACATCAAGCCACAACTCTTCGCTAATAACATTACTAAATTCATTAATTGAATAATTATATATTCTCTTGAAGGTGTACATTCGACACATTTCGAAGCCAGAGAGACCATAAACCAGAACCTGCGCAAGGTGATCTGAGAAACCTAGAGATCCTTACAATGTCGTTAATTACCATGGATGGAATCAAAATGTTATCGATGCATGCTCTACTGTTGATAATCATACGTGTAAGTTCCCAGATAGTTGCCCTCATAGAGAAACTACTCAGCAAATCAGCTAAAAGACGCTTGTTATGACTATCGTCCAATACATATGAAAAGTAATCAATGTATCCAACCCTGAAATCGAATCTTGCAAGGTTATTTATAGTTAGGGATGTTAATTTCGAAAAATATTGGGGTACGGAAATTAAAATATTATTAGATTAGCGACGGAGAAGAACTGGTTAATTTGAAAGGTTCATATTGCCATTCCCGAGGTTGTGTTATTGAATGCGATGGGTAAAATTGGCGAGCTTCGTTAAATATTTTTAGCAAATCTACACGAAATTCTATTACTGCAATCATTCTCTGATTTATATTTCAACTTCTTAATTTATTAAGTAAATTATTCGCCTTACTTTAAAAAAAAGTATTTGGACCCTATTTTCAATGTAAATTTTACACCACCTCTTGTATTTTTCCATTCCATTATACTATTTTCTTCATTATTGCATTTTACTTAATAGATATAAATGCCCTTTTTTAGTTTATGCGATACTTTTTTGGCGGAGTGTATTTACGTGGATGGAAATTTTTTAACTAAACTTAGCAGAAACGTATAACTATAAAAAGGTAATAATTGATGGTGATGATAATTTAATTTTGATTTTATTCAAATTAATTAATTTTACTTTATTTGTATTTTGATTTTTTTTTGTAATTTCAAATGTCAAAAAATGTGATTTCCCACAAAAACGACCCTTTAATTTATTTTTTTATTATTTTTTCAAATTCAATATGCTACATTGGAAGCTTAAGGACGCTCTCAGACTACTTTCATGTTTTTGTAACTGAAAATGTTAATAGTGCAGTTATACTGAGTTGAAAAATCAGAAGACACCCCTGATTTCTTTATAAGCAGAAGAAATCGAAACAGTTTCTTTTATTTAATTGTGAATTTAGTTAACTATAAGAACAGACAATTACTTTTATTAACATTTAAAATTTGAAAGAAACTTTTATAACATTGTAGTGGATTAATTATCATTGAGTAGTTATACGTTTCTGCAAAGTTAAAAGTTAAAAGTGCAAGGTTAGGTAAAAAATTCGCACCGCTTCTCAGTGTTGTAGTTTCTATATCCATTAATGCTCCTATTAATAAATGATTGAATTAGAGCTTTTACTATTTTTTAAAAGATAATGTTAACTTCTGTATTTATAAAGTTATTTATTTGGATATCATAGCTTATTTATTATTAGCGCTACATATTCTTGTTACTTTTCCTGATACGATGGATTATATACATAAACAAAAAGCAAATAAAAGCGGTATAAGCAAATATAATAATTAATTAATGATTAATTATTATATGTATTATTGATGGTGTAGGTACAAAAAATTGTACAATGCTTTTAGAAAGAAAGTAGTCGATTACTATTTTTCGTGTAGTCATTGTTGACATTATTGGCAGTACAATTACATTACATTTCCGGTGGCACCAGAAGTTGCATGCAGAACTTTCTTATTTTAAATAGAACTATATCTATATTTTCACGAAACACAGACATACTTATCTTTTCCCGAAAGCACCAGCTACTTTTACCAATTTTACTTCAACAATCAAATAAAACACGATAAAGTAGTTTTATTTGATATCTATAATATTATACATATAAAATAAACATATTATATATAATAAACACTCATTGTTATTAATCAAACTGGCTGTGTGGATGAAACTATAGGGATTGCGTCTATAAGGTTAGTTTTTCAGCAGTAACATTATTTACTAGAGAGTTAACGTTCACCCAAAGGCCATGTAAGTTTAAGAGAACGTTGCCAACCAATGCTCGGCAAAAGGTATAGAATGAGAAAATGCACACGCATAATACACACTTAAACGGACAACTGTAAATAGTTTTTCAAAACTGAATGTGAGTAGATTATGGAGAATGGAAAAACTTTTGATTGTTTCATTGAAACAACTCAATAAATATATATTGTTGTCTTTGTTATTAACATTGGAATTCACAAAACTTCTTGGCATCAAATTATATGTAAAGATTGCTGGTAATGTTTTGATTAAAATTTAGGAATTTTTATATATTTAGAGTTTTATGTGCGTCCGCTGCGAAGTTTACCTTAAGAATTTGTGCAATATTTCCCCATATATTAACAACTGACATAATGTAGCCTAAATTCATCTGTTGAAAGTTTTCTTTCGCACTACTCTATAGGAACGCCACTTTAAGCGTTTTACATACGCTGAAACAATCACCATGCGCAGGCTATATGTATCTCCGCGAACTAACCAAATTTAGTAACGGAATAGGTAAAAACCCTAAAATTTAGATTTAAACAAAGCTTAAGAGTTTACTTTTATTTAGTCTAAGAATGGCAATTTTTTAACCTAACATGACTTTACCGTGCGGTAGTACCTTTGAATTTACAAAAGAAAAAAAATTGTAGCAACTTTTGACAAAATTTAAACTATCCGGTTTATGGATTAAATTCATTATGTGAAACTAAAGGCTAAAACGTTAGATAAATTAAGTATTGCGCACCAGAAACGTAAAAAAGTTGTTACTTCAAAGACGATAGCACTTTATTATACATTTATTGTTGATCGGTTAAGAAATAACTGGGTGGTGATAAGGGAGCCTATTACTAACAGTAGACTTAGATTAAGGCTCGTGAGTTCGAATTATCTCGTGGTAGATAGCAACTTGTCTAATTGTTCTTGTACAATTTTGAGTCATCACTCATATGTTAGAGAACAATCGACCTTACTCTTTCGAGTGAGAACGCCTTTTATATACTGAAGACTTATACTGTTACGACAAGCTTATAAACCTCGTTGGACCGTCTTCCAGACATCAAAAAAGTAAGAATGGCGAAACTTCATTACAATAACCTATTTTTATGGACTCTTTATTAATAGAAGAATGTAGTGCTATATAAAAAACATTCAGTTAAAGTAGATATAGATTTCGAAATAATGATAAAAAATGAGAACAAGAACTGTCGCGTAGTATGGCAAACAACATTAAGATATCAGCACACTCCGCAACACACATGTTTAAATAATTAGTCCTATCAACCGTATAACCCCATAATGTGAGAAAAACGCTAATCCTAGCATATCTGTTGTTTTGTTACTCTTGAGAAAAAAAAATATTTACAAATATCTACTTTTGTTAACCAACTCTCTCTTAACATTGCCGCCCAAAACATTTTTAGATTTATGAGTTGAGAGGACAAAAGCGGGTGAGATCATAGCTTTTTTGCAGCGACTAGACAGACTCGTGTCTCTTCATCTCATAAGAAAGGGTTCTTGTTACCTACTGGCTTCCCCGAGAGTCGACAAAACACGAGTTTGTCTTGTCCCTGCAAAAAAGGTATGACTTCACTCGCCTGTTATAGTAATTAGAATACTTTTAAAACTAAGCGATTTAATAACACCACAATTATAAGCAAGAAAGCGGAGCTAAACATAAACAAAACACTCACACGCACAAATGTAAACATCATAAACTAAAATGGGGGCAATCACATCTACCTGAAAATCCTACAATAATTCAACCACACGGCTACGAATGATGGAAAATATCTTAGGGGAGACAAAACATAACAATGTCGCCGTACCTTCCAAACACACAGAGCAAACGCTCTTACTAACGGATTTTGAGCGGCGGATCCGGCAGCAATGATTTACTTTGGAATATTTGGTACTACATCTACAAAAAAAATTGTCGGTTTATATTTCTACAGAAGAACGGTATACCTACTCCCACCCGACGTGGTATGCCGGAAGAATTTTTGGACCATGTGAATCTAGGGATGAGGCCTCTTTCAACAGGATGGTGTTCCCATTCATAATTCTTTGCAAATTGCAGAAGCTTCAGCTGAAATCTATGAAGATAGATGGATGGAAGCACTTGGACTTGGTAATCGATCGACCCGTTTTCGATTTGTCAACCATGAATATAAAGCCATCGCCACAATTAAGAGAATCATTAAATATAATCACAATTTTTTTATAAATTTAATAAATGTAAGTTTCATTGTAGCTCTATTGCTTTTCATTTTAGAGCTACAGTAGTATAAGGATATTTTATGCAAGTTTCTTTCTTATTAAATAATTAGAAAATATGCAGGCTGTTTAATTAAAAAAAGCAACCAAATTCCGAAGTACGATACGCATTTTTTTCTAAATACACAATTTTATCGAGGTATTGTAGACTTTTCATGTGTCAATAGCAACTCTAATAACGAAGTTAATTCAGTTTTAATTGTTGAATATACGGGATGTTCAATTTGAAAAATATGAATAAGCGATTAAAGTTAGCGTTGAAATATAATGTCTTTTTTCTCAACGCCATTGTGATCGCTACATCCTTAGCAATTTAACCAACGTCGTAGCTACAACAACAACAAAGTTATCAATAACGGCCTAATAACTTTAAATAATCTGTATATTATCTTTAGTTTGCCATCAAATTTGTGAAGACACCAGTTAACTAAGCCACAAAATTCGAGAATGCTTATCTGAGTTTATGTGTATCTAAGAACGATATATAATGCAGAAATAAGCCTCCCACAAAGATTTGGAGAAGTTTATCTTAAAATCCATCAGCATTAATATTCCTTTGGTCATAAATGTGGGCGCAACACAATTTCCTGGATTATTAACAAGCCGCAAAGAGGCAACCAAACATACACCTGCGACACCTAAAGAATTTAACTTGGGTGACGTCACCTCATAATGTTTATAGAAATTTGTAGAATCCAAGCACACCTGAGTACGTAAGTGGTTTTAAAATTTCTATTATTTTATGGCTACATTCAGCCAAAACACGTAAATAGAATGCAAATAACTTTAGTTGTCTTACTTTAATTAACGCCAATTAACAGTAATTATCTATTAAATTTATGCTCTTGCATGTCTACCACACCCTAAGTAAACAATCTTCTGTTTTAGACGCCGAAAAATAATTTCCAAGTGAGGAAGAAACACTTCAGCTTGGCTAAATGAAGACCTGCAATGTCTTCCATTCCTGATTATCATAATCCATCTTTTTATAATCCAGAGTTTGGGGATTTCTCAAGATTTTATATAATCATTGCTGTAATAACTACTATCGGAACACTGCTGTTTTTATTAAATCTTATGATAGGGTGTTGTTCCCAACATACACAGTATTGGGGTGATCGACATACAGGTATGGCAGTTTCCTATGTATTTTATATTTTTAAAACTATAGCGGAAATTTTTTGTGCCTGTATAGGTAGTACACTTTGAAGAAAGTAGATGTGTTATAGATAGGAAGGACAAAAGCGAGTGAAATCATATCTGTTTTACAGCGACTAGATAGACTCGTGTTTAGTCGACACGACGATAGACACGAGTCTGTCTAGTCGCTGCAAAAAAGGCATGATTTCACTCGCTTTTGTCTTCTCTAGTAACGAATCACATTTTCTTATCTATGAATGAGTGATTTGGACTTATACTCAAAGTTAATTCAAAAAACATCCCCTTAATTATCATTGACATCGTTGCCACTATATTTCATTATTATAAATTACATTAAATAAAACATAACTTTGAAGAAAGCAACATTTTACCAATTCATTATTTTTGCATAGGAAATCGTTGGATTATCTCCTTTTGGACAGCTACACCACATAACCAACCAGCTTTGGACTATACTGAATTAGAACACTACGCCATTCCACATTCAGTTGTTATCGATTCACAAAAGCATCCCTTTGAATATAGTAACGTGGAATTTCAACATCATCCTACCGAACCTGAGGTTGAAGTCCAACCCGAAGTACCTGCCCAGTATATTGAAATGAAAAAAAGGGAAAGCGATATCTAAAAAGAACGTAAAAATGTTTCACGTATATTGGCCTGCTACAGCGTGCCTTACCTTAATTTTAATTGTCGGAGTCATCATATTCATGCTAAAATATGGCGAAAAAGTATGTGGAAGGGTATTTGCAAGAAATTATCAAAGATCAACATCTTCCAGGGATGACGAAATTTATTAGTAGAAGTGTTCATATAGCACAGTATTACGTTAAGAATCTCTTTAATATTAGTAAATATACTAACATCAATAATCTCTGTTTATGACAAAATGTTAAATTTTCTCTTTTTAAGCGAAAACACCATTATGATATTTGTAAGACTAAGTAAGGAATAGCACTTTTATAGCTTTTACAAACTTTGGCCGTCCATTTTTAGAAATCTTTTTGCATTTATTATACATCCATTTTTATATTTTTTATAATGTTTAATAAAAATAGAAAATAATATATGTATTTCTGTCTTTGTTTTTTTAATAATTCCATGCCATTCTACAAAATCAATGTTCCCAATGTGTTGTACTCCTTTTAACATACCTGTTGATATGTTCCTATAAAAAAAAATTGCTAAGATAACGTATTTGAAGATTTTTGTGGTGGCCTCATTTAAAGCAATGATTTTCAGTAACTACGTATCTTTTCATATCTAAAATCTAGGTTATCAAAAGGGAAGTTGACTGTAACCTTAATCATAAAAGCTCGTGTCAGTGGTTGATCCACACACTAAATAGTCGGCTGAAATCAATAAATGAAAATTATTTTCATAGTTAAAACTACAGGAAGCAAAATGAATGATAGCCTCATGCCAAGCAATATAAAAATTGTTAATTCCATAATTTAGTAACTGGTCAATACGGTTATTACTAAAGCTAATAAACAAAAAGTGTATGGTGCGTTGTTATAAATACTGATTCATTTCGAAGAATGAAATTATCAGAGTAGAGAAAACTTGTTAGGTACAACAGTATCCTTTTCATAAACAATTTGGTTGCGCTCACTTTCTTATCAGGGAGCTTCCCCAATCATTATGTTGGGAGATACCAGCAGTTCACTGCTTACACCGACGTGAATGCCATGGAAACAGTCTACTAAGTTAGTACATTCACAGTAGCTGATGTGCTTTAAAGCCTTATTTTTAGTATTTCAGTTATTTTTGCTTGAACCACTTTGCAAAGTGTCAAAGTACCTTTCAAATGCTGTATTTGCCAATTCGAAGCACTTTTGTAAATGGATATATCTGACAGCCCTTTTAAAACGCTCTGCCTGTATTTAGCGTTTGTTGCGCTTTGCTTTTAGTCTGCTCTGTCTTGAATGTTTCCTATGTTTGTAGATGTGTTGCAAAAATTCATAATTTGTTGATTAACTGTTATATTCGTAGAAAACATGGAAAATCAATATTTTTATTCCGTAATTTTTATGTACATTGCTTCTTTACGTATTTGTATGATTTCGGGAAGCTGGATGTATGATTTCATAACAGACACTGCAATTTATTATAAACATCTTTATTGAAAATAATTTATAGCATAATACTATAGTATACATGAATAAAAAAGTACATCGCACATAAACAAAATTTAGCTTCAGTTATTGTACAATGAAAATAAAGTACAAATTCCCAAAAATATTTTAATGCTGTTTCTTTTCCCGATCGAGAGAGAATTCCTTAATATCTTAAATCACATTTAACATTAAACTAACAAAAATATACAGATCAAATCACTTTTCGTGATTATTAAATACCACAGATTAAAGTTAGGCGATTTATATTTTCCCTTTTTTTATACGAACTAATTAATAAAATTGTGATTTCTAAACAAAATTAAAAGTTTTACTACAATTGGGTAATAAACAACTGCAACTGTCTATTACAGAGTATATATAAAAATAGAATATAAATGTATGGCGTAATAATAAATAAACTTAGATCTATATATCGGAATTAGTTTAAAAGTGTAAAATATTCAATGGATTTTTATTTTGTAGCTTATAGTTTTGTGCTGAATTGTCCTTTCATTTGTTTTATATATTTTTTTATACTAATTTATGTAGGTTACATAATCCGACAGATCAGTTTGTTATACAAACAATATATAAACAGGTTGTTTCTGTTTATTTTGTTGTATTACAAATACCAAATCTTTCAAAATAATATTTACTTGTTAATTGGACAATTTAAAATGAAGAGAAAAACCACAGTACTGATTATATTAATCACATAAATTGATACTAAATCACGTACATACCTATTAACACGTAATTAAATGTACAATAAATTAACTTTGAATTGAAAAAATAAAAAAAAAATTAATATTTTGCCAATATTATTCAGCACATAAAAGTTAAATTTCTAGATAAGTAAAAATGCCCAAAGCAATTTCAGAAATTAGAATTGCGAAGAATATCTTAATTAAAAATATATAAAAAAATATGTAATCATATTGCCAACTTTCTTCAGTAACTTATTTGTTTGACTTCCCAGATAAGTAGGTGCTTTATAATCACTATTGCAGAACATTTAAGCTCCATACATGATCGTGTCTTCAATCAAATTTTCTTCGAGGGAATCAATCTTTAGATATTTTTAAAACAATCAAATTATAATAAATTAAAAAAATGTATTTACGAACTGTTCGATATTGAATCCACTGAAAAATCGTATCTATCAAAATATAAAACCTAGCGGATTCTTTAATATCTAGTTCCTTGGAGAGTTAATAAATACAATAAAGGTCGCATTTATTCACCATAGAGTAAGTTGCAAGTTTTATTACATTTGGCGCACACTTTATCAGCGGTGAACAGCATGTATCAAAGTAACTTTAATTTCTTATACAACTGACCTTCCATCTTAAAGAAAGTAGAGAAAATACAAGATACAATTCTCTTTTGCAGTAAATGATAGTTTCTTCCTGTAAAATTAAACAAATAACCAATTTTGTTCTTTATACTGCTAATGTTGGCTCATGTTATGTAAATTGATTCAATGAATATTAAAGTTACAGCAACTGTTCTACCATAAGTACGATAATTTAAAAAACAGCAGTGCGCTTTGCATATTTCAGTTACTTTATATATTTTTTTTTTTGGTTTCGCCTCATCTGAAAAGTATAATTCTTTTCAGCATCTTTTTGCATTTTTTTTTTCACAAAATTCTAGGATATATATTAAAAAAAAACTATAGGAGCAATATATAAGATAGCCTGTTGCATACAGAAAGGAAGAAAAAAATAATTAGAAAAAAAAATACCACCTGCAAAATAAATGGTTTTAGGAAATAATTATCAAAATAGGGCCAAATGAAGTCAATTAAAGTCCCTGAATTTATTACAAAAAAAATCGATGTTCTATGGTTTTTATCACTAAATGGGTAAGAATTTAGGTATTAGCTTTGTAAAACGCATCTATTTGTATTTGATGCAATTAAAATGATACTTTAATAGACAATTAAAGTTGCTCTGTTATTTGCTAATTTGACACTGGGGAGATGTACTTCAATCGGTGGTACCATCTTGTACTATGTACGTTCAATTAAATTAAGGAAAATGATTGGGTATCGTTACAGTTGAAAAAAAAAAAACTTTAATAAAAAATAACTTTATTGAAATAAACTTTTCTTTACATCAAAAGTATCACATTTACTTATTTTACATTTTGTCTTTTGCTTTAATATATACAACAAATTAGTTCCGGGCTGGACAAAAGAAATGTTTATTTCTCTGAAATAAAACGAAAATGATTTCCAATGAATTCTATGCTTGAGAATGAAATTGAAGCACAGCACAACTGTTTTACGTTATTTTCTTTTGTCTAATTTCCAAGTTAAAACATTTTGATCGTATGATCACAATATTTGTTTTGTACTTAGATTTGGCGAGTAATTATTGTTACATGACACCTATAACTTATGCAAAAATAAACTAACCCCAATCATTTTCCCAACACAGTAGCGATATCTTCGACGATATCATCTTAAAATAATATTAAATTTGTTTGTTTCCTGCTCATTCTATGTTACGTTATCTGTCGACATTGAAGCACTGAGAATTTCATCAAATGACTGTACTAAACAGTGTTTAAGTTCTGCATAACTCACAACCAAAATGCTTTGTTCATCTCTGGACATTAGGCATACCTATGGAAGATTAAAAAAAAAAGATAGTTAGTATATTTACATATACGACAAAGACTATACAAATAAGAGCTTATAACTGTTACATTATATTTATTGTCTCTTATATTTATATTTGTTTCTTTTATATATTTTGATATAGTATTATTACATCTTTAAATTTTTACAAGTTTCCCCCTGCACATTTTTTAATAATCGGTTTGGTAAAGCTAATAAACAGTAGTAATAACATCAAAATCATTGCATTTAGAATACAACAATGATAGTATGATTTACATATTAAATAAAATAGCATCTATTTAACAGTGACTTAGTAACAATAATTTAATTTAGTAAAATCAAACATTCAATCGCAGTAATGGTACGACAAATACCCGTATTGGGAAACAATGCAATTCTTTTACATTTAGTAAATTTATTATTTTATATAATCCCCTTGGAACTTCATAAACTTAGTCCGACGATGTTTGTCTTTTACATCATCAAACGATCAAGGTTATGCCTTGCGAATCCAAAAAAAATCGTCGCCACACCTATTTCTGCCGATGGAATCACCTTTGCCATCGTTGATGCGCGCCCACTCCCGGACCTTTGATTTCTGGCGTGTAGTGATGCATTCAAATTTTATCAAGTTAAATAATGTCGCAGAAACGCACCTATATTGCGCTCAATATGTCACATCTCGCGATTTAATTTTTTTATCAATCGTCTACACCTCACCGGTAATTTTCTCGCTCTCAATTTTTCATAAGAGATCTTTTGCAAACGTTCAATCGAAATATTTACCAATATATTAGCAATCCTTCTAATCTTCACCAGGCGGTCTGCTAACACGATACCATGAACTTTATTGATCATGTCGTCTATATTTTCCTCAATGAGACGATCGGGCTGCTCGTCCTTAAAGACGGATGTTCGGCCACGCTTCAATTTATTAAAGCAGTATTTGATACTATAGTAATTGAAGGTGTAAAAAAAGAAACTGAATCACTAACCGATAATATTCCGTTTCCATGATTCCACAAATACATAAACTTGCTCACTTTTTACTCTCTCAAAACAACACTATTCGATGAATTTCTACGAGATTTTGATATCGACTAAAGAATACTACTTACAGTTGCTAGTTGACGCAAAGCGCCATCTGTCTCCAAACACGGGTACTTCTTGTATCATTCTCGCATACTGCTGAATGCGCAACACAAATAGTTACTAAACGAATATGTATTGTGAATCAAATAGCCACGAATTTTAATTTGCATTCAAAAATACTTAATTCCTTAATTTACACACTAAATTTGGGAAACATTAAAAAAATATGTATCTATACTTATACCTCATATTTTAAGTTAAGTGTTTTGAAGCATTAAGTGTTGTCCATTTATCAAACATACCTTTTCAGGAACACCAGTATCCAACTTATTAAGACACTGGACAACGTGCGACATATCAAGCCAAGGGCGTCCATCTTCCGTCACCTGATGAAAAACGTAATCTCTAAACAATTTAAGCATATACCGATCGCCTGTTTCGCTCCAAGTTCCATCCATATTAAATCTAAACATACAGAACACACAGAATTAATAAGATACGTTAGTTTCTTATATACTCAGGTCTTTCATTAATAGTCCCCAACTTGACCATTAACCTGAAGAGTCTACCATTTTCCATCTCCTTTGATACTTCATTTTCCAAAACGTCTGTGCGTGATTGAACATTATCAAGTTGAGTATAAAATCGAGCACCTATCATAGGCATTAGGTCCGTGACGCTTCTTCGCGATTGGAGTGCTAGCAAATACCTACAAATATGAAAAGCCAACGTTATTTTTCGCCTTCTTCCTAGGCACAACATTCTTTACATAATAAGATTTCTTAAGTCTGAAGTGTAAGTCCTTGTGACCACATCAATTGCGGTCGATATGTTTTCCCTTTGCACAGCCATGGTTGATTTACAAGCTAGTGCAAGGACAAGCTTGCCAAGTGCCGACAAATCCTCTTGTTGATAGTGTTGAATCATTGCCGTAGGATTTGCACTAGCGCTGGTGTCGTTCATTATCACATCCATAACACCTAAACAACTCAATCTCAATCTATTGCCCGATGTTATTATTATTTTTGTGGGATCAAGACTGCGGCACGCCAATCCTATATTAAGACAAATTAATTTAATAAAACAGACCACTTTTTATTACAATAGTAATAAAAGTATTAAATTTCTATTCCACCAAATGAAAACAAGCAAAATGTTTTTTTTTAATTTTTTGTGCATTTCAATATATAATTTTGAACAACGCACATTAAAATTGGTAAACCCTAGGAAAACAGTTGCTTCTTCAAGGAGAATCTAATGACAGTAGTTTGATTTGAAAAAATGACAAATTTAAGCACAGTATGTCGTTTAGTACAAAAGCTGCTTTCCATTTGCAATAGAACAAACAGATTAGACGACCAAAACAAACGTTCGACAGAATTTAAAATATTAAGAACTTAAAAGAATGATGAAACGAGATAATTGGTATCATGTGCTAACCAGCAGAAAGGGGAAATAGCAACACTATTTCCTCTTTCTCATACCGTACCCAAGAATCCATTCGTGTCAACATAATTAAGGTGAAGCAAACAACAAGATTTTAAATAAACGGAAAACAGCTAAGAAGTGTAAATCCTAAAATCAGGAACTAAATCCATTAATATACCGTCGCAAATTACATGCATTTCTACATTAATTTTTTTAACAAATCCCTTTAAAGCGTGTACTACAGTAACATTTTCATACAATTTGTTACAAGTAAAAATTCAACAATAGAATAGGACATATACTAAATTGTAAGGTCATTCTCGTGTATTTCTGGTTCCTTATAGGTTGCTTTTTGTTTTAACTGAAAATGTAAACCAGGGATGGCGCTACATTTAACAATGTATCTGTGCCATTGTTCGTGCAATAAGTATTGACGTAATAGATCTTACTGTAATCCTTCTGTGATCTTCCACAAATTGATCGTTTATCGTATTATTAACGTATTTTACGTTTATCGTAAAATTACAAGCTTGTTTATTTTTCTGTGAACGAATTTTTTGTCTTCAGAATGGTAATGTTTGTTTATGTAGTTAAATGTTTTACAATACCTTCAATTTCTTCATCAAAAGAATCTAATGATAACATTTCTGCTATTTCCAAACAACACGTTTTCTTTTCACACAAGGAAATTACAGCTAAAATGGATTGATCTGTCTCCCATAAGTCAGATCGATTCAGAGTGCCAGGTTCAATTGAACAGTTACATTAAATCTTAACCAGAGCAATACAGTTTATATGAATCGCACACAAAATATGCTTGTAATGTAGTTGTAAGTTAATTGTAGTTTCATGCGTTTTTTTTTAATTTAGTAATGGCAATGCGCAATATGAGCGGTGCAAGGAGATATACTGTTAGAACATGTGCGCGGATGACATTTCAGTTCTGAAAATATGATGGTTTGCACGTATGTTTTAGGACTAAGTCAAGATGCGGCGGGATTCTAGTGAATGTCTTGAATAAGATCATCCAGCCAGTTATATATAAGAAGAAAGAACAAAAGTAGGTAGAATTATTATTGTTTGCAGCGACTAGACAGATTCGTATCTATTCGACTCATAAGGAAAGGTCCCCGAGAGTCGACAAAATACGAGTGCAAAACAATAGTAAACCTGCCTTTGTCCTTTCTATATATAAGTTGAAGATCAAGACTTATGCAGCATTGAAGAACTAGCGCTTCAATTTTATCACATTTATAGTTCTAACAAACTATAGATTGAAATCGTGTATAACAATATTTCAATAAAATGCTCATTACCAAGAATCATTCTTGTTTAAAGTAAACGTTCTTCCCTCCTTTATATTTCTATTTGATTTTAACAACAAAGGGGAACGAGTCGTATTAACCATTTTTATTCCTCTAACTTAAATACAACAATAATTAGTATAAGATATTTACAATTGTATCAAGATGATTGATACAATGATAACCAAGATCAGCATTGTATTAAGCTTCACAGCCACATCATACACTTTTTCTAGATCCAGATAGAATCATACAACTTGTTCAAATAACTGACCCAGTGCACAATTGCGCACGCTTTCTGACATTTCTTACCACCACCATAAACACTATGTGGCTTGGTAAGCAAGCTAGCTCGAATAGCACGTTGTGGCTGCCGTCATTTTGTATACTACATATTTTGTACATGCTATTGTCGTATTTCAGTTCGATGAATAAAAAATACTTAATATATATCGTTTTTTGCTCGATGGCAGACATTTTATATAACTAAAGAATAATAATTAAAATGCTTTTCGCGCTTGAAATTTCATGGCTACTTCATTTAATTTTGCAATGTATTCTTCGCCAATTAAAGAATAAAATGTTTGTTAGCACGATGAAATAAATTGTAACAACCTTCAGCTGGAACCTGTTTATTCTACTTTAGCCTGTAAGGAACATCAAAGTTTAGTTATTAAAAACTAATTTTAAAGTTTCAGAGTTCATAAATGTTTTTACCATCAACATATGCGTAAAAGCTGTTGCAAACATAAATTAATATAATGCGACCAATAATAAATGAGAATGTTGATGGTGGCCAGAAAGAATAGAAATGTCAGATAGAAATTTCAAGTACGCTATTAGATAGAAGACGGAAAGTGACCTTGAGAATATGTTTTTGCTGCGAGGCCAAATAAAGATGCCACAGATATAAGATTTTTTTTCTTTTAATCAATTAGCATCTTTACAAAATTTAAACTAACAAATCTTAAGCGAGATCTCCATGGTGATGGATCGAAAATTAATCAGCCTGTATGTATCTATTTCTCTGGGCGATTTATAAATTTACAAGGAATGTGTCGTTTGGGAGTGATTTGTACTAACAAGCAATAAATATAACATTGCCTATAAGGAGTTTTTCTAATTATTACAGCCAATTTTCTACATATATCGAACGTCCCAGATTTTGTTTTGATGCCAATATAATGGCTATTTGAATAAATAAATTAATTTTTCGAAAAAAATTCTAGGATACGAAACGTGCTTCCAAGTACATGTTATGATATCACTATAGGGGTGGTCAAGTAATATTCTATTATTTTTTTTCTTTTTGTCATGCCATATTTTTATTAAACATTCTAAACTCCTTGCTTTTGCTTTACATCTATTTATTTATTTACATCTCTTTTAAACATTGAATATTGTGAAACGATTTATGCTCTTGAGAAACAACACATCCACCTTAACTGAGCGTTCATTTAGGACGTAGCAATGGAATAAGTAGCTTGACGAAACAACCGTTCAATGGCCGTATAACTGTTACAATTTCTTTACATCGCACGTTTCAAGATTCTTGGATTATCAATAGTCAAACAGTCCTTTAAGGTGATCAGTTTGTTCTCTATACCTGACACCTCTAGGTTTGTCTTTTGTGGTTATGTGAAACATGTTATTATTATAACTCGCGTATCGGGATTTGTCGGCACAGAAGGAGAGCAATTTAATCAGTTTTTATAATTTATTGCCTACTTGACCATACATTACATAATTTAGTTTTAACTCTACGTATTGTTTACATTCGAACGACGTTTATATCTGTATTGATTTATTAAAATTATATCGCAATGAAATTATTTCTAATTTGCACTAATGAAATCTGTTTGCTGTTGTCCAATTAAAAATTAAAGTGAAAGAAATGGAATAACTTGAAAACCCCGCAAATTAGCTAAGCAGCACATAGTTATAAAGAAAGAAACAAGGAAAATCAGAATATTCGACAAAAATTATGGCAAATCCTTTTCATTGGATAATTTGTGAACCACCTGCATTAATATCACAAGTATAGAGGACCAAGGCAGGTGGAATTATTCTTTTTTTGCAGCGACTAGATAGACTCTTGTCTATTCGCCTCATTTGCCTACTGGTGTCTCCGAGAGTCGACACACCACAAGTTTGTCTAGTCACTGCCAAAAAGTAATTTCATCCGCTTCTGTCCTCTTTAATCAAAAGATGTATTCCGAAGCACATTTGCTGCCCTGAAATTTCTGTCTAAAAAATAATTGTCTCTCTATTCAAATAATCATTGCATTGGCTGTTACTGTGTGTAAATCTGGGGGCGCTCGGTATGTATCAACAACTAAATTTTAATTTCCTTTTTACTATCGCAAATACAAACGTGTACTTTGACAAATTGTTTGTTAATTTTTACATATATTTACGTGTGTTTTTACGATGGTATACTGCGAGTTCAAGACCCAATTATACATGAAACAATAAACTGGAGAGGATATTATTCAAACAATAGATTGAAGAATGTTATTCAAACAATAAGTTGTAGTATTCCAAACTATACATGCTATTGGTGAGAGATATTGAAAGTTACCTTTACCTCAGATTATTTAATCAGAAATTATTCAACGGTTGGCAATTGCGCTGAGAAAAAGTATAGGTTAGGTGTTACGTATTCAATCATACGACTATAAGTTTGAAATGCGTTTCCTATTCAGCACCCATTAGCAAGCAGATTTTAAATACGTTATGTTAATGGCGAGACGTAACTCGTTTAATAAGCGTATGTTGGTAAAAGGAAGTAACAAAACTTGAAAAAAATATTACAGAAAATAGAAAAAAAGGGCACTATACAAATGCACTACACAACGTCTCAACTCCTGTATGCACTATAAAATTTAGTGTATTCTCCTATCCTTGGAAACTCATCAACAACGTTATATTTATTTCCGGTTGCTATCCCCCACTTATATTTATGTCAGCAAGTCAAATATGAAAAATCCTCATCGTAGTTTTATTACAGTTTCAATTAAGTCGTTCTGCTCAGAACGTTTCTATCTTTTTCAAGGGCGTACAAGTTGCAATAGGTTTCACTGCATCAATGAAGCCTGTAGAGACAGGAAACGGCGCGATAATGATCAAAATTACATCAAGCATGTGAAAATTATTGAAAATGATAATGTAGGTTTTGAATGATGATATTGAAAAATTTATTATTAATGTAACACACTTGATATCATCAGAAAATGAAACCGGTTGCTCAAGTATCTAACAAGTAAGACTATCTGTAGGGTGTGTGTAATTGATGCACTATTTTTAAAAATTTTTTTAAAATATGTAGTTTCCACAATTTTCTTATATGGCAATGTAATCACTAATCACAAACTTTAATATAGATACATATATTTCTGTTTTAATTATTGCCCATTTAACTTGAAGTTTTTTTTTTTTTTGGGGGGTTTTGGTGTTATAACCAAATGAACCGGAAATAAAGCCTGAGATTTATTATTAATTGAGTAAGTTGAATTTATTGTAACATGTAAAACAGCATATATTTTTTAACGATTTCTTGGCCAAAAGCTAGTTCAATTCATTGGCTACATGGATGGATGGATATACCCATAAAAAAATACTGCAAATAGAGGTTGAGACTTTCTACAACAAAAAATTGCAAGTTGATAACATTTACTCATTCACTACCTCGTTCAGCACTAAGAGCAAACTATTTTGTTAAACAAAATAATAAATAATATTATACAATATTATATCCATATTTTACTTTGCACATTTAATTATAGACGAAAAATGGGTTAATAGAAAGAGGCATTACAAATAAAACAAACCTGCCGAATGAATAATCCTTAACGCTGATGTAAGTTGAATTATATAGTTCCAAATTAGTGATTCTGGTAATTTATTGCTCTGTTGATGTCGTAATATATTATTTTTCTGATGGCTGTACGGCCTAGGTGCCGTAGGATCTGTAGCAAAAGGATCCGAGTACCCGTTTAGCTGATCCGGCGAGAAATGTTTACTAAGTAGTGTTTCAGAACCCGGATGAAAGTCGTACACAAACACCATAGCTAAATGCAGAAAAATTAAAAATTACTTTCTGATAAATTGTAGCGCACCTGGAGCCCTATTCTGCAACATTAGCGATTAACCAGGTCGCTATGCGTTTTCAACTACGATGAGATGGCTTCCGTTTCGACATCGTTATGCAAAATTGCCTCTACGAGTCGAATCGCCATTCGCTACCTCACATCGATATCGTATATATCGATACATAGCGATTCGACAATGATGTATAGTGATGTAGTTATGTATTGCAGAATAAGGCGCCTCCAGTTCAGTTACCAGCTATTTAATTGCTAGCAATCCTAACAAATTTTACATTCAATCACCCTGTTTCGTACAAGAATTATTTTCATATTTAAAGTAATAATTAACATAATTAATTTGTAGTTGATTATTAACTATTTTATGTATTTCCTCTATTCCTTGTAATGAAAAGTGGAAGCCACGCTATTCTTTTAAAGATTTCAGACGGAACGTTATCACGAAGTCATACTGTATCAAGATATATCAAAACAAGCTAGGTTAGAGGTTGACCGTCGATAACTAAGAGGCGAAAATATAAATTATAAGAAGTAATTAATAGAACCGGGAGACACTTACAATCGGTTACGATTTGCAATAATACAACACAATCCTATTTTACCCCCATTGTCGTAAGACTAATCGTGAATATTTTAGTTTTGTTATGTTGGCTTCACGAGGACTTGAGTTTGGGCCGGCAAAAAAGCCAATGTGTTTGTCGGGTATGGAATGATAAATAACTTCGCTCTTATGAATTTCATCATATTGAACTCGGCAAACTAACTACTAAGCATTAAAGGAAATTAAAGGCGGAAGGAATTGAAGATATATTCAAAATAAATAAAACAGAAATACATTGCAGATTTCTAAGAGAATTACTCTGAATGCCAGGTTTTAGTTCTTGAATCTAACACATAAAAAAATAATGCGAATGATGTGCTATCTTCATCAAATTGTTGCCAAATTCGAGTTAATATCAATATTTAACAAGCAATGTGGCAAAAGATTGAACAAGCAACTAATTTTCAGGAAATTTGCTAGGCAGTGTAAATGTAACATGTAGAATGTCAAATATATAACTGATATATATGATATTAATAACATAGTCGCTTATTAATGTTAAAGATCAATAACTATCTCACTTTTAAGTTATTCGATAAAATGGTAGTAGTAAGGAAAAATAAATATAATAACTGAAAATATTACGTAAAAAATCAATATGATTTAGGATCTAATTGATAATTTGTTACACGTCTTTTATTTACTATAACAATTTGACAACGATATTGCATTGTATCGATCAACTGTTAGTAACGTACGAATGATATTGCAAACGATAATGCTTGAATTATTTCCCATAATTTAGGGTCAATTTTTAATTTATTATTTTTAGTTTATTAAGATTTCAATAACGTTGATGGGTGTTCGTTAATGGAAAAGCCTCCATTAACCTTAACCCTATTTTTTTCAAACTATCATTGGCTGTTTGTATGCTTAGGATTGTTATCCCGCAAAAAAAAGTAAATTTCAAAGCACATTCTACTCTGCATACAAAAGTATTACTAAAATTAGGATATTTTTTCCGCGGGCTAGGATGGAAACAAGGCGAGTATATTAACAAATTGGCTACTTTGCGATTATAAAGAATACATTTGTCTTATTCACATTGTTTGTGTAGCACAAATTTGGAAGAAACTAACAAAAAATAGCGTTACATTATTTTGCTAAATAATTGGACGTATTTGCGCTGATCCATGATGCTGACAATTTTCTAAATAGTGCCTATATGATAAAAAAGGAAAACTCCTATATCATGACTTGCACCTCAATGTTTAATGGTTTACGTGGTGAATACTAATTTGTATGCTGAAATTGATGGCCTGAAAATGATGACTGGAGCATTTGGTAAGACGTCGATCTCTATAAGTTGAAGGTCACGGCCTGTTAGTATAAATTTAGACGCCGTGTTAGCCTATTTCTAATGTAATTCTTCCAACAACTGCAACATTTCACACCAAGCAGTTATGCAAGCATTACGACCTTTAAGGAGTGATAATAAACCATAAAAATACCATTAAACAAAGAGATTCCCGTTTCAAATAAATCTAACAAATCGATCTAAGTGGAATTAAATAATTGTGCATACTCACAATTATCACCAAATGCTTTTGTAGTAAATACTTCCTTCAATTGAACAATATTGGAATGAACAAGTTTTTTCCATTGGTCGACATAAGTCATACACTTTGTATTTTGCAAGCGAAAACCTTGAAGTAAAGTACGTGTTTAGAAAAATCAAGCTTATTGCATGAAGAGGTATAAATTTTTCGCGGTACCGTGAATTCTCCTCAAGCAATATCGCACGCCAGTTTTAATATTTGTTGCCTTGTACATCGACGCCTGGTAACCTAAGTGGGCCTTGTGGAGGGGATTATTTGGAATGGGCTCCAAAGGACACAACTCATGGTAATTATCCACATCTTGAGGAAGATCTACAAAGAATAATCATTGGATTAATAATAATAATAATAATACAACGCACATAACTGCAAAAATGCCGTGATTTGCGTGATTGATGACATACCAGTAACTTTGTGGTCAGCAACGGTGTGATCATGGCATTTAATGAATTGGATATGGTCATCAATTTGTATCAATAACATTCGTCTACATACTAAAACATTATTTATCTCTCAAACGCATACAAATGAATACCCCTTTCTTCAAGGATGCCAGTCACAATATAACTGCCCATAACCTTACCGATATGTGCTAGATAGCAAACATTTACTTTATATATTATCAAAATAGTAGTTTAATAATTCTTTTATTTTTAATATTAATTTACAATTTAATTTATTTTTATTAGTATTATATTTATTAAATTTTATATTTCATCAAAGTAAGTCCTTAATTATACATCATGTTATAAAGGTTACATTTAGTACATAATTTTACTGTTTTTAATGATACTTCCTTTGATATCAATTGGTAGAATTTTTTTAATTGCATTAATCAGTTTGTTAGCAGCAGTTGGACAGCTAATTTTAAGAAGAGGTAGCATATTCAAAGGAAAGTATTCAGCTATTTATTATTAAGTTCTTCTAAGTTCTTAAGTTACAAGGTATATAAAGATAAATTTGTTACGTTGATGAGTCGGGTCGTTTTCTGAAAATGTTACTCTTAGTAAAGCTTCGTATATTCGATGGAAAATGCACTTTCTACATATGTATAAGGATTCGTATAATCTACACATCAACTGCTTGATATTGCAATTCATACAGAAAACCGTTTTCAGAACTACATTTTATAATTTTTCCGATAATATAAACAAAATACTCTATGTTTTGATGTTTTTTCTTGAGTACTGCACCACTGCATTATACAAATTTTAACAATGTACTAATTGCTACAATATTACCTGGAAAATGTTCAGGATCACTTTGAGCAAGTGTCAGGGCGTTGCGACCTAATATATCCAAACGAGTATCTTCCGAAACAAAAAAGGACGAATTCGTTCCTCGCAATTTAATAGTATTAACATGGCTCGGTGTTCCCGGATACACCTGATATGCTGAACTGAGACTGCTATTCGTGGATATTGAATTCAATGTGTCATTCGTCGTATGGGAATTTTCACTTGATGTAGGATAGAAGTATGTTGTGCCTCCGACGTTCTCCTGAAAATTAGTCTCGGGGTCAGAAGTTTACGTAACAAAGTTTAAATTATCAAAAGAATTTTTTAATCTTAAATCGTGACACATTCTGTTTGCTGAACGGGCGCGCTACCAATAATAGTCCAGAACCTAAATTAAAAAAAATAAAAAAAAGGATTCTTTCCCACAGTAGCTCTGTGGTGTAGTTGGCAACGCGCCCATCCGACAAACGGGAGTCGTAGGTACGAGTTTTACCCGTATTCCATTTATTTTTTTACGTCGGTAAAATGAAGGACATATTTATTATTGATGATGATTTTGAAATTAAAAAAATTGTTAATTATTAAATTATCTGTAGTTTATCAAGGGTTGTGCATTTAAATTTACTTTTTTTTATAAAGCCTTTAAGCACTGTATTTAACATTTCAAAATAAGCGAAACTATCGATCAAGAATGACATAAAAAAATTTAAAACGAGCAACCTATTCTACACTTTAGAAATCCCATGTACTATACGTTATATTAAATAATTATGTAACTGATTATTAAATATTTCGGATGCATAAGAAAAACATAATCGTAATGTTGTACTTAATGTTACGCATGATTCATAATATATAAACTTCCAATTCCCTTTCACTTGTTTTGGTATCAGATTCGAATGATACGGGAAAAATGTCAACATGCATACATGTACACATTACATGTGTCTTGTAAACATAAATAATTCCATAAAACTAAAAGTAAATCAGTAACCGAGTAGCCACAACGATTTCAATTAACAAATAACTGTTTTTAAAATATTTATGCTACTAGAGTTAAAATGTCGTGTGACCGTGTCTGTCAAGGTTCGTATCAATTTACAATTATAAATACGTTATTGAATGCTTGCTTGGACAACCTGCTTTTTTTAAGTGGCAGAAGAAGAAATAAAAATGATTTTTTAATAATTTTTTGTATTTTAATATTTGGTTTCCCAAATGGTATGCACAAAAAAAACAATAATGTACGAGAGAAGTAACAATGGAGTATAATTATGCCCAGTAATTGTAAGTCCCAATCTGTTAAAAAGATGAAAGTAATGTTTGCATTTTCTTTTTTCGTCGTAAGTGCCTCATGACTGAAATAAAAAAAGGTTCTTTTAAGATTTTAAATTTTTATATGAAATGAAATTGTTGTATTCATTTTATTTTTAAGCATATTTCTTTATTACACGCTACTATAATTTTAATCCTCAAATTTGGAAAGATGCCAGAAGACCGGAGAGTATCATTAAACCCAAAGAATATAGTGTACAAAGGAATAACCTTAGTAAACGTGGTAGTAAAAATATACAAGCGATAGATTAAGTAAGTAGATATAGACAAGAACACAGTACATAAGACCACAAATTCTCTTTGAAACAAGAAGTCTGTACAGGTATGGAAAAGGTATTTAACATTGTAGTTAAGAGTCAAAACATGGAAAAGCTTAGAAAGAAGAGGAATTAACAGTAAAATAATAAGAAATACATCTTATACAAAAACAACATAAATAATAGGTGAGTGTAGGCTTTCACAACCGTTATCCATAGTAGAAATTTCTTTCGGATGGAAGCTGACAGCATAATCAGCGAAGCGTCCCAAAAGAAATTTCTACTAAACATAATAAGTAATAGTAAAAGATGAAAAATTAAGATGATTCACCAATGAAGAACACCGACAACGCACTGCTTTTTATTATCTTTATAGATAATATATTGAAAGCATATTCATCAAGTGTTTAAAAAATACATGTTGGACACAGACAACTATAAGAACACATAAATAGAAGAGTGTGCATCGCGGACGCAGTCATAATAGTTGAAAATAAAATAGAATTGCAAAGAAGCTTAAAAATATGAAAGGAAGTACTGAAAGAAAATGGTATAAAGATAAATAAGAACAAAACAGAATTCTGAAAATTAAAATCAAAAGAGCAGAAACTTAAAAAGGCAAATTGGTTGAGCACCTAAAAACAAATATAAGTACAGAAACGGATGAAGCAGAAATAGACCAAAGAGTACAGAACATTGAGATTATTTCTCTGAATTAACAAAAAATTTATCAGCAAGAAGGAAACTACGAGGAATACAAAAAATAAAGGTATTTACAATAATCCATGGGCCTGCAGGAGTCGAATCTACAGAAAAATAAAATAGAAGCAGCGGAAATGAAATACCTTAAAAGAGGACAGGAATAACATCAGAGGGCACAATCAGAAATACGCAGATAAGAGAAGAAATGAAAATACAACAAATGTTGGAGTTTATAGAACAGAAACAACTGGGACATGTACAGAGAATGGAGGAGGGACAGCCGACGGAACAAATATATGAAACAAGAACACCAGAGAAAAAGGGGAAGGTCAGGACGAACACGAGAGGCAGTGTTTAGTAAAATAACAAAGAAAGGAAAAAAATTGGAACTTCGGAAGAAGTTCATATATAGGAAATTACCACAAGTCACACCTGAGACCATGTGCTACAAAGGACATGAATAAATATAAAACATATATAAAAGTAAAACCGCATCATACTATTTTTAAAACGGGAGAAGAACTTGTGGAAGATGATAGCACGTTTGTTCAAATCCGACATCTCTAGCTATAAGTAGAGAGGACAAAAGCGAAGTTTTGCAGCGACTAGACAGACTCGTGATTTGTCGACTTTCTTATAAGACGAAGACACGAGTCTATCTAGTTGCTGTAAAAAGGTATGGTTTCACTCGCTTTTGTCCTCTCTAGTGATAATATAGAGCAAGTATTCAAATGGATTTGATAAAGAATTGTGCAACTTTTGACTTTTGGCAAAAAGTCAAAATAATTAGGTTACTAAAACTATCTTATGTATCTTCTATTTAAATTTATAAATCAAACGAAGGTTGTTTTTTAATTTACATATGTACATAGTACATGTGACGCGTGATATTTTCCTATTTTAAAAATCTGCGAATCTAACTAAGAATTACTCTAAAAAAGTATTCCGTAACTAATTTGTACGAGTAGCATGATTGCGCATTAAGTTCGGCAAAAATGTGAAATACTTCAATTCAGTAAGAACTGGTAGAATCGTTTAGAACAGGAATTTAGATTAAGAATTGTGGAGGCATAAAGAACTAAAAATTGTTAGGATTTGTAACTCTAGTCTAGCCTTACTACTAGAATTGCTCAGAACTATGGGTTCGAAGAAACCTAATTGTTATAGTGTTACACTATTGTTCGCGTAAGTGTACATATATTTATCGCGTTTAAATTCTATAAGTACAAAATATACAGTCAAGCAAGATTATATGTGGCATGTATAGCACACATAATGAAAGGGACAGTTAGAAACTCCCCCTCATTAATCAATATGAACCCAAATGTGCATGGTTCAGACCAAATGTTGTGTGAACTAAAGGAAATAGTTCTCTTTTGAAGTAAGATAAATATAAATAAAATTTGCAGCAATGTTTAATGACCAAGCAATGTGATACATGTGCTGATTAAAAACACTCAACTTCAGCAGAACAGTTTGCTTAGAATTTTGATCTATCCATCTACAATGTAGCATCACTAACGAGAAACTTTCCTTACTAAATATATCCGTAATTTTGCCGTGTCAAATGCAATAACCTATCGTGCTACTTTATTCTTTACTTTTATTACTTTATTCGAAAAACATATTTACCTGATATGCCACAGCAACTGTACCGATAGGCTTCTCGATTACACTATGCGAAATTGGAGAGCAATTGTTAATAGCCAATGGTGGTGGCGAAGACTGTGGTGTCACATGGGGGGATGCAGATGTGCTATGGGGTGAATCGATCAGTCGAGAAAATCCAGGACCTGCCGCTGTCCCTGCTAATCCAGTATATGAATTGAAAAAGTTGGGAGAAGCTGGAAATATGTTGATTTTCTTAATTTACTTTTTCTCAAATTTCTTTAATATGACTTTAATGTACTGAAAACATGCACATAGAATTCAATTTTAATAGCACTATATCTTTACCTGATGTACTACTTGCAATAACCCGAGCTGCGGGAACAAATTCAGGTGATTGTGGCGTTACCTTTTTTGTTGAAACGGGAGACTCAATACTAATTTTTGAGAATGTTTGAGACAGATTATTTGTAACCACTGGAGTGCTTGTATTTTGACGATTCTATATAAAATAATCTATAACTATCTAATAAAACAGGTTAATCTTAATTATTACCATGTACGTTGCTAACTTCGACTCTTGTGGAACTCCATTGGCAGAGGCATATGGTAAAAACACCGGATGATCCATGCCAAATATCTGCAATACTTTTTTAATTTATAACATACATTAGCAAAATACACATGCACTGTTATTTGCAAGATGTCAAAATTCTGGTTTAACATCTAGATCTCCCTGTAAGATAAGTAATTCTTCCAATGTTGTATTGCACATGTTTTAAACCCATTGAAAGATTTCCGATAATGAATAAGAAGTAAGCAGCCCCACATTCACGTAAATTTACGAAAACTAGTACAGCTAGGCCTTGGATACAACAGATGATCAGTAAAAAAATGCTTTTTTATTATCGATTTGGAATTAATTATTAAACTCACAAATTTAATGATTAAGTTATGTAAACGAACACATTTTTTTCTGTATTAAATGAAATAATCAAAGAAAATATTGACAGAAACGTCAACTACGTACTCTCAAAACAAAAGCTTGGTCACTTCATTTTGCACTTGCATGAATGTAGTGGGGGTAAATAAAATTTACAGTTTCAAGAGTGCACAAAATTTGAAAAAGTTCCGAGATAATTGTACAGCATCTTTCAATGAGATATTTAATGATTAAAACAACCAATCAAATTTATTCGGAATACTTTATTTTGCTCTGTAAGAAATTAACAATCTGTGGGTCTTTCAACAATGCTTTCTTTTTTTCGTTTAATACTTCACTTAACGATATGTGTGTAAAGAAATCTTTGTGCTCGGATGTCCCATTTGCGTATGGCTTATTACATTCTTCATTCTCTGTTGTCGATTTTTCCTCGGTAGTGTCACAATCGGTCTCTTGCTTCACGGTTACAGTGCACTGATCTTCCTCATTCTTAACATCCTTGTTCTCCCTTTCTTGTTGGTCATATAATTTCTTTAATATTAATGAATTAAGGCGCTCCTTTACATCTCTCGGTTCTTCAGATTCCATTGCACATTATATACAGATAGCGAGAGAAAAAAAAACATTACATATCGTTCGCTAATTGAGATGACAATGCCTGACAGTTAATTTCAATATGGCCAATGCACGTAAGTGTTGTGTAACTAAATAATAAATATTTTGCGCAGTATCAACCTGTATTAGAAATGAATTTATTCCTTGGTGGCTAATTTGAGGAACACTGATAACATCTTATGTAAATACAAAATTCTCGATATCACGAGATTAGGCAGTTGGAAGTTAATATATGTTTGCGAAAATCCCTAGATAGGAAAGAGTTTATTGGTAATTAAAATGAAGAAATAAAGCAATGCTGCATAATAGCAAATGCATAATTTTATTTTATTTTATTTTTTCATTAATAATTTTGCACAAACTATCTAAAAGTTGTTGCAAAAATAAAATGTATATAACTGTGACATCTATGGTTACTATACTGAACCGCAGAAAATGTATTGTAGGTTTCTATTTACACGTCACCCATTTTAATCGATCTATATTTCTACTATTTATTCATAGAGGGCACGACAGAACATAAATAAATTATGTAATTTGCTATAATCAATCGAATTTTACTTTATTAATTACTATACATACAAATTGGATGATTAAACATTACATTTTTCAAAACTGGGAGTTTGTTAAAGTCTGTTTGAATTATTAGATTTACGTGTTCGCAGAAAGCTAGGCGAAGTACGATTGCTAGCTTAAATAGGGCCGAATGAAGCAAATGCGAAATAATCCTATGCTACGAAACTTATTAATAGGTTTAAAACTATAATGGAAATTTAGTAAAACAAATTTGTAAAGTTGAAAATTAATAGCTCGTGTCCTGTCACTTATACAGTATGTCCCAAAAAATCTAATACAAATGGAGGAAATCTTACATTTCACAAAAAAAACAAAAACATTCTTGATGAAAAGCTGTGCATGACTTGTAGATTCATAATCAAGTACAAGATTTTTAAAAATTTGGCTGGAATGCAGAGAAAATCAAGAATTATGATTTCTAGCGAGAATAAAATACTCAGCCTCTAGTTTAGTTTCTTCTGCATTAATTAGTTCGGAGAGTAACATGTTTGATACCGTTTTCCTGGACGGTATTTGGCAATTGCTGTTTAACTTCCTCCACAAAAGTTTTAAACACCAACCTGCCCACAATTCTAAATGGTGGAAAGTTATAAAACAAAGCAAACTAAAATTAACTTCGTCTTTTTTGAATTTTGGGAATTGTTTTATCGATCCCTCAGTATCTGTGTTTAATGTACTTTACTCCGAATTGTTTCCCGATTGGGCTATTTTAGTAAAAATTGTAAGATGCATTATTATGTTTTCAAATAACTGACATCCCTGCTTTTAGTATATAATACTTTACCATAAAACTGTTTGGGACATTTATGTATGTTAGCACTAACAAGTCCATAACAACCGTAAAACGAGTAAACGAGCCGCACTTACAAGAAAAATATGTTCAACTTTTGTTTTGTCTTTAAGACCATATTGATGCAGATCAACATTTTTGTTTCGTTTTTCTTAAGTCTTGTATCAAGAAGAAAGTATACCTAATAAGCAATTGTTTCCAAATTTTTCTTTTATTTCTGTTAATGGAATAAGCGTACCTGGATCTTGTGGTACATTTAATCTAATTTGCTTTTGATTAGAAATGATAGACGATTCTATGATTTGTAAAAAGTAATCTAAAAATCCTTCATTTTAAATTTATGAATAGAGTGAGCCACTTTTGTCTGCAGACCAGAATGGTATTAAGCTTCATACAGAGTGTTTACAGTCTTGAGATTTTATTTCAAAGGGTGATCAAACGTCTTAAAATAATTAAGATTTATTTTTTATTAGATTTATTATGTTAAGATAATTTAAGTAAAATTATCTTAACAGAAGTTGCATAATAAGAGAGATTTTTTTTATTTTTAATGGAAATAAAGATCTTTAATGCTAAAACGATTTTTCAACAACTTGTTCAAAGTAAATGTAAATTCAAATGATAGGTTATTGGCGAATTTTCTACTAAGTATGCTGATGTCTGTAACTTTTACCATTGGTCAAACTGATTATTATAACTGATTATATCTTAAGTTAACATTATATCTTAAGAAAAGTAAAAATGGTCCATCGCACCAAGAGTGAATACATAGACATGATAATTTATGGGAAAATACGACAAAATTCTGCTGCTGCGAGTCGATTGTACGCTGAACGGTTTCCTAACAGATCAACAGCTATATCACAAAAATTCACCGCTCTAGTAATCTATGTACGAGAAACGTGTGAACTCCAACACATCAAGATCGGAACGGTGAACCTGGCCAATACTAACGAATTTTGGATGCCGAAGAAGAAGTATTATATCTTGTCGAGGAAGATCCTTCTAGTAGTACTCAAAAAATATTTCGCTAAGTAAATGTACCAAACCGAATTGTCTGACGAACATTGCTCGAGAATCAATTGTATCCTTTTCATGTACAAAAGGCACAGGCTTTACCAACCTTTACGTTTACAATTTTGCCGATGGTTTCTACAAAAGCATGCTGAAATTCCAAACTTTTCTTCTATCTATTGGAAAACGTTCCTTTGAATGTTCGTCGATAAATCTGGTTTCAACGGCGGCGCGCCGCCGTATTTTAATCGTCTAATACGCTAACATTTAAATAACATGCTTGAAAATAAATGGATCGGTTGAGGTGGTCTTGTTCCAATAGCCTTCTCGGTCACTCCATCGTAACCTCCTTGATCTCTATTTGTGGGGCGTTGTGAAGATCATTGTATATCTAGTATATCATGAGACGACAAAGGCAGGTGGAATTATTTCTTTTTTGCAGCGACTAGACAGACTCGTGTGTATTCACCTCATGAGAATGGATTCGTGTTGCTTATTGGTGTCCCTGAGAGTCGAATAGACACGAATCTGTCTAGTCTCTACAACAAAGTAATAATTTCATACGCTTTTGCCCTCTCTAATTATGAGTCTTGATAAATTTGAAATTTGACGGTAAGACCAAGGCCTAGTAAATTATACCAATAAACTGATATACCCATGAATTGGCATAATTTATTAGGCTTTAATACGCTTAATCACCGATTAAAGAAAATAATAAAAGCTACAATTGTATTACATTATTATTATGCAACTTTTGTTAAGGTATTTTCATGCCAATTACCTTATTTTAAGGCGCATAAAATCACAAGACCGCAAATATCCTGTATATGCAATGTGATATAATACATATTATATTACTATATTTAACCCAAGCATATATCGGGAAACAGTAATATTGATTTAATTATAAATATTATGTATAACCCACTTACCTTATCCTCGTAGCACAAAAAGAATAAGATAGCTGGAAAGTTTGAAACATTAGGTTACGATTTGTCTGGCCGAACTAAGTTTGTCGCGATGAAAAAATGAAGAAGAAACGTATGTAAGATACAGCAAAATAATCTTATAAATAGATAATGGATCAGATGCACCATATTAACTTGGTAAAATCAGGACCTTTACCTATAACTTCCTCGAATTTTCCCACAACACACATACTCTTTTCAACGTATTTTGAAATTTCTCAATAGGATCAAATAAATCGGCATAATTATCGAAGATAGTTATTAAGTCTACTTCAACGGAAGCACACAAAGGTTCTTGTGCATGCATTGGCAAATTTTCATAACAAGATGAATATAGCTGCATATGAATTACCAGAGGAATACTTTCTGATAATTGTGGATATGTATTTTCCGAAAAGTTTAAATATGATTAAGCATTGAAACCGAGAAAATACCCTCGCTTTCGCAGCATGTAAACTGTTTCATTTTGAAATTCGACAAGCTAGAATCCGATTTCCGTAAAAACGTTTTGTTCCTATTACGTTCTCTTCTGCTTGGCCATAAGTGAAAATCGAAATAAATCCAGTAATTATGCCTTCTTTTAGGGTTAATAGTTAGCGAAGGATTAAAGCAGCTAGAAGTATTGAATCGAATTTTGTTTAGAATAATAATAGGCGATGCCTTAAAGAAAAATATATAACAGCAACATGGTTTAAAGGAAGCTAAGATAAGTTAAGTCAACATGTAATCAGGTGAAATGTGCGGAAAGTGAGACTCAACTGAAAGACATTTGGAGATAAATGCAATCGAAACAAAAACGATGGCACTGGAAATAAGAAGAAACAGAAGAAATAAGTGAAAAAAAAAACAGCACAACAAAAATATACCATGCTCTCAACAAGACATTTATTGGCAGCAACAAAATAAATAAGGCCACAAAAATTAAATTACTATAGCTAGTATTGAATACAGGTTAAAGGATGGATTTCGGGCGATGGAGATAAAATATTTGGTAAGAATAAAAGGTATAGTAAGGAAAGGTAGAATATAAAATGCCAACTTCAGAGAAGACTAAATGTAGAGCATCTATCAATGACAATCGAGAAACAGTAGTTGAAATGGTTTGGCTATTTTATAAGAATGGAAGAAGAAATACCTATGTTTAGGCGCTTACAAGAAGTTTTTTTACAACAAATTTATTGAGATAAAATCCCGCATCATATATATATATATATATATATATATATATACCACTTACAAGATTTATTTTAATAAGTTATATGTATCTTATCAATATTATTTCCACTTGACACGAACAAGATTATTCGCTGAAATTTAACGTAGTTTTCTTCCACCATCTCTATCTGCGGCATTAACCAAACAAGAGCTTATTGCTCGAGTTATTTCAATTTCCATAGATCTAGGAAACTTTACACGGACAGCATCTATTCGGAAGTGTAAATAGTTCATTTCTATTAGAAGTACATATGTATAGAAACTTACCAAAAACAGCTTGGCTTATCCGCAGGCTGGAAAAGTTTAGTTTATTTTTCTTTCCAAAACAAGAGTATTTCAAACTCATATCTTTATTTAAGAGTCTCTTCATCATATTAAGGACTGATCTTTTTACATTTCCTACGTTCAGCAATGCTAGAGTGGTAACCTACAAAAAAACATTTATTTTAACTAATAATAAAAGTGTCGAAACACTTCACTGAAACTGTATGCTTGTTTCGATAGCTAAGCTACCATCTTCACCAGAAATATTGAACCAATTGAGATAAGAACTAACCTACTTAAATAAGATATCGTCACAATTGACTGACCGCGGTCACACTACCGTTAACAAAGAGTAAGGTTGATTGACCGTGTTTTTTATATAAATAGGTTAATTTTTGGTTTAGGTAGTTAATTCAATATTGCTGCTGAAGATGATAGCTTAGGTATCGTCAAAACGTGCGTATAGTTTCAGTGAAGTGTTTGTGGTAAGAGATACTAGTAAAGCGCTTCAGTGTTGCAGCGGCTCAATATTCCAGTACGTAATTTAGCAATAAAAATGTTAATAAAGAGCTGTGTAAACAGAACACATCAGAAAATGTCTAGAAACAATAACCAAATATATATAATGCTAAGTTAGCTTAGCGTCCTGGTCCATGGTATTGATGGAACAATTCACAGCAAACGCAACAAAAAGAGAGACATAAATATTCTAACACACGGACATGTTTCTGCCAACCTGGCGTCATCAGCGTGGTTACGAAAGTATTTTTTATCTCTTCCTTCTACCGTTGTTGCCTTCCAGTTAAGCAGCAGCATAAACCGGATACTAAACCATTCCTCAAGTAGTTCTCTGACTGCTTAACAAGAGATGGCGACGCAAGTAGCGCTTTGAGGAACTGCACATGTGAATATTACGACAGGCTTACCATGATGTATATAAGCAGAATAAATCAGAAAATGCCTAGACACAATAACCAAAAAATATAATACTTCGTCATGATATTGATACAGTAATTCATGACCATGAATTCTCTCCTTTTGTTGCGTTTGTTGTGAATTATTCCATCAATACCATAAGGAAGCTACCTTAGCATTATATTTTTTGGTTAAATTGCTGTGTAGCTTGATAAATTTCAAATGAAATAGTGGAAGGAGGGAGGTGGTATCACAAATCCGTATACGCTTCTAAAACTCTTGTCATTGGCTAGACTATTTTTAATCTTGATTGTAAAATTCATCATGTACGAAAGTGTATATTGTGCATATCCAATCAACGAATAATTAGAAACTGCTCGAATTGAATTTTCGAAGTATATACAATAATTATAGCAGCGACAAAAGCAGAGAACAACTTGTAAATAAATAAATACTGCGAATATCGAAGAGTAGATAATGTAGTGCTAAAATTAATGAATTGTCTTTTATGAATGAATTGTCTTACCAAATCTCTAAACGCCGATTCATCTGTTTTAAGTCTAACTTCCATATTTGCTAGTTCTTCTGCAGTAGTGATGGGCAAATCAAACTCCTGCACCGGCCTTCTATTATATTGTTCACTTTGAAGGAGATAAGCAAGATTGGTATTAATATTGATGAGCTCCTCCTTTATATCCGAGATGTCCCCTTGTAAAACTGCAATTGCTTTTGCTATTTCCATTAAATTCACCTTTATCCCTGGATCACCTAAAAAAGGATTACATTACATTATTTATGAAACTGCCGTTGCGAAGTTTTTACTAAACTTGTATTGGATACAATGTACAGTCGTTCGCCATTAAATTAGAAACAGTTGGAAATTGTGGTAATCCAGTAAATAAAAATTAAGTAGTTGTTCTGCACTACTTTATTAATAACTATTAAGAGAAACGAAAGTACGTACAGATTACATTGTTGAATGTAAGCTTTCACGACTGTAATCCATAGTAGAAATGTTTTTCGGGCATTGTCGCGTACTTGATGTTTGACTTTACGTTTCGCTAATCAAACTGTATTTAGAAATCTTTTGAGGAAGCTGACAGGATGATCAGCGAAACGTCAAGTCAAACACCAAGTACGCGACAATGCCCGAAAAACATTTCTACTATAGATTACATTATATTTAATGTATTCTCTTTTTCATTTAATAACATCTAATAATTCGTTCATACATGCCATCTACTGACATACCTATTGCCAAATTTATTTCATCGCTACTTTTCCAAAGTTCTTTAATATTTTTTTCATTAATTTCTTTCTATCCGACAAGCGCAATTTTTTTTGAGCTGAGAACATTTTTGTATTGTTTTTGGTTCTTTCTTCCTTTAAGTGGAGCTTATGTTATAATACGTGACTAAAGCTAAAGCTTAGAATAGACGACTGTGTAAAACACACGTTGGAAATTGAATGGTGCTAATGTATTGCAGCATGTGACTATTCCCTTGGCACCATGTAGGCAAACAATTCTAACACAAACGCTGCGTTTGCCAGGATCGCCTGTTCTCGGCCTAAATTTTTACAGGAAGATGACGATTTACTAGTTTTATGATACAATCCACTCTATAACGTTCACCGAAACGTCTTCCAGTATACTACGGACTCTATTATCGCCTCCATTTTTTTTCGTCACTAAACACAATCTGGAGAGATAACAATTATATATTTTCAAAAATTACCTTTATGAAATTCTTATAACAAATATTTACCTTCTTCCGGCCAGCTAACAGTGGAATTCTTGTGCTGTGTAATACAAACTTAGCAAACTTCCTTCTTGCGTTTCGTCAATTTTGTTTATTTTAATCCCACTGTGTACAGGCGCCTTTTAATTGCTTGGTGAGATATGTTCTCACTTCGTTCTTTGCAATTTGGTTAATAAGGAAGTGTGCAGAAATTAGTAGTTGCTAAACAGACTATTTTATTCATCTTATGAGAATCAGTTCATGTTACCTACTGGCTTCTTCGAGAGTCGACAAAACCCGAACTTATCTAGTCTCTGCTAACTTTGTGAAGCGCACGGAAAGTGCATTCATTTCCGTAGCCTTATTACTAACTAACATACAGTTTTATGTTGTCATTTTTATTTATGCGAAGCAACTTCTTTCCGAGCTAGAGTATATTCCCGCTTTTAGAAGAGTACAATTTCTTGTTTTTCTCTCAAACACTACCTCTTTTTCCTTACAATACGTTTATGTAGAAGTTGCGTTAAAAGCGTTGAGTTACCAAAAGGCGCCCATTGACAAGTAATAAATGTGTAGAAATATGTTCTAGCTCGATGGAGCTGTGTTTTTGATGAAAAAGACAAACACAATTAACATACTATTCCTTAAATAAAGCGTAGAAATCGATGCCAAACGACATAAAACAAAATGGAAAGATGGTACGCTAACCAACGAAGGATCGTTGTTTTTGACGAACTGCGATACTCTCATAGATCGTTTTCGTATTTATCAACAACATTATCGACACAATCACGACACGGCACCGATATTAATGTGATACTGTTCATTTTGGATGCGACGACACTACGCCGACGTGTGGGTAAATGTGAAGGGTTCTTTTTGCTTAGATGAGATTTAATGTTCACCGACGTCGTTGCCGGTCACGTGCTGGTATCGTGTCGGTGAATGTGAAAACGGTCATACAACAACTATTTATTGCCATGAAAGTTATATCAAAATCTATATCATTCGTACAAGGCGTAATAATCTCAATGGGTACTTACCAAAATTAAGAAGCAATTGCATAATACGCACTGCGAATAACAAATTGTTAAACAAAAACATTTGTCCAACACCACGCGGTACATCATCTTACCAGAGGTCTTAATGTCACTTCTGAGCAGAAGAAGCTAGTGTTTTCAGAAAAAAAAGTTTAATTTCTATTTCCTGGATAATTTCTAGTGTTATCGGGAGTTCAACTAAACTTCTGGTGACACCGGGATTAACGTCACTTTTCTTAACATAATCATTAGAGCTCCCCAACTGCGTGGCGCACCATAGGCGTCGATAAGGAACATAAGTAAAGTACATAAAAACAAAAGAAATAAAGAATTTTAAAACGCTTACTTTTGTAATTAGCCGTAACCAATGTAGTGGGTGCTAATGCACAAGGAAAATAGTATTAGTCAGCACACGAGGAGGTAGGCACATTAAAACTGTTACCGTAAGCGCAATCCGATTTCTCAAACATCTGAAGCATTAGGAATGTTTCCACAGTCGTTTCTTTCAAGGATGTTCGTCGTTCTGAAAAAATGTTTTTATATCTTGAAAATGAACGCTCGACGTCTAATGATGTAACGAAACACGCGTAATTAAAATAATCTTTGAATTTAGTCACCGGATCAGTAGAGTTACCTTCCCAAACTTGTCTTAACCTGCTAAAATTTGTATCTTTCTTCATAACACTTTCAAAATTTCTTGTAACGATATCATTTTTTTTGTTATTTATACAGTGTAGGAGTGTATTAACGTCATCTAATATTTGTACTGACTCCGTCAGGGACAGTGCACTATTTTGTAATTTATTTATTGCCTCAAGTACTTCTCTATAATTGTTGTAAACGGTTTGTAAATCTGCTTCAACGGAAATATCTTGGAATTTATCCTGGCTTTCCTTAATAGCCGCAGATTCGTTGGGATTGAATTGTAAGACGACTGATTTTATTTGCCGCAAGAATTTAAAATAATAAAACGCTCCCTTCAGCCATGTCCCCCAACGCGTAACAATCGGCTCTGGTGATTCGGGAATACCGAGACACTGTTTATGAAATTCACTGGTACGTTTGGGAGATTTGAGAAACACTCGTTTCGTATTTGTTATTAATGCATTTACCTCAGGGAAATTTGCACGAATAGTTTCAGCCGCAATATGCAGAGCATGAAGTTTACAAGTAATATGTAACATCATCCCATAATGTTCTTGAAAAGAGCGACCTACGCAACGCATTGTCGCGGCACCTTCGGTCATGAAAATTAATACTTGAGTAGTGGCAATTTCAAATGTTTGTAAAGTATCAACGACTACGCTCTCGATAGCGTCGGCAGTACACGATTTTAGTCTTTTACTAGCTAATAAAATTCCCTTTGTAGGTTGACGAGGTTCCAGTATGCGTACAATCACATTCAAAATAGAATGTTTTTTACGGTCTGTCGTTTCGTCAATACATAACCACAGTAGTTTATTTTTTATTGCAGATCTGATTCTGTTTTCAATTTCGGTACGTACACTTGGCACACATCTCCTTAAGCTTGTTTCCGACGGTAACTCAAAGTCTGGATTATATTTATTCCAAAATTCACGGAATGGTTTCTTCCTGAGTAAGGAAAACGGTAAATTACACGCAGTCAGCATATAAAATAAATCAATTATAAATTGAGTTGCCTCAGTCGGTGATACACCCAGTTTTTTATTTTTGTGTTGCTGACTATTTACATGTCTTCTACAGCCATATTTATCATTGCACATCAGAGGTATATTACAAATTTTACATATAATCTTACTTCCATTATATATTAAGTCAGGAAATTCTCCACAGAACTTTTTCACTTTGTCGGCCTGTGGGCGTTTCTTACTACGCGCGTCCGCCATACTGTCACAACCCGATCGCATACGGTAATAAACTACCGAAATGCGATGCGAGTTATTTGCTTATATATTACATTACATATCCCCCCGGCCACGCCCGGCGGTACGCCTTCTGACTTGCCACGCACTTTGGGGAGCTTTAATAATCATATATATCATTACGTTTTTGGAAAGGTAATCCAAAGGCAAATCCAACAATATACCATATCTTATACTCCAGTTTACCAGATATTATAATATGCGACAATAAACGTTTTGGTACTTAATTTTTGTTGCATACAAAGTAGGGTAGGAAAACCGTCAAACTGTCTCCTGTGACGTCAGGTTGATATAAAGAGCTCATTGTAGCACATAACAAGTACTAAACTGTCAAATCTTAAGTTTAAGAATCTTTCGTCTTTGTTCTCGACATCCTTTTACCGCATTTTTTCCTGTTTTTCTAGTTGCTATTGCTTCATTTTATCAAAGTTATTTTGTTAGATTTGTTCGAACTAAACTAAATTTTTGGTACAAATTATGTTTATTTTTCCGGTTTTTGTGTTGTTACATTTAGGATGGCCCTTTTAACTTTAATATTCGACAAATCTAGCAACAATTCCTTATGTGTAGTTGCACAATAAACTGTCCAATAATTACACTGACCTACAAGGTTTTTACCCTAAGTTAGTATCCGATGTAATTGAACAGCATATATAAAGTAAAAATGATTCGAAGAGCGGCAACATTGGCTTAGCTCTGGTTACAGAGAAAATGCCTTTATAGTATGGCCGGTAATCTGGTCTACTACAATAATGTTTATAAACTTTCTGAAGCTTTCGGAATACATCATGATCCCAGTTCTTGGAGATTATTCATAGACTCATCAAAGACCAACCTAAAAGCAGTTTTGTTGCATAATGGAAACCATTATCCTTCTATTCCGATAATTCATACTGTTTCTATGGAAGAAACTTACGAATATCTGAAAATTTTATTAGAAAAGATAAAGTACAAAGACTATTCCTGGAATACTTGTGCAGATTTTAAAATAGTTGCAATTATTTTGGGCATGCAATCTAGTTACACCAAATACTGTTGCTTTCTATGTATTTGGGATAGTCGTGACAGGGAAAAACATTACCGTAAGCAAGAGTGGCCACTGCGACAACAGTTTACACCAGGAAAAGACAATGTACAACATCAGCCTATAGTAGAAAAAGAAAAGATCATAATACCACCTCTCCACGTGAAGCTTGGGCTCATGAAAAACTTTGTAAAGGCTGAAAAGTTTCCAAAATTAACACGAGGGAAACTGAAAGAAGATATTTTTGTTGGACCTCAGATACGAGAAATAGTAAATGATGAAATCTTTGAAACCAAATTAACAGCAAAGGAAAAAAAACAGCGTCGTTCTCCATAATACAAGTTTTCAAGAATTTCTTGGGAAACAAAAAAGCTGACAACTATAAAACTTCAGTAATGGATATGTTACAAGCATTTCACGCTGCTGGCTGTAATATGTCCCTTAAAGTGCACCTTCTACATTCTCACTTGGATATTTGTTCGAAAAATATGGGCGACGTTAGCGATGAACATGGTGAGCGCTTCCACCAAGACATCATGGGAATGGCAAAACGGTATCAGGGGAAATGAAATCCTGTTATGTTAGCAGATTACTGTTGGATATTAAGAAGAGATGCCGCAGATATTGTTTATAAGAGACGGAGCAGTATTACTTCACATTTCTAATTATAATAATTTCAAATATACATTAAATTATGATCTAATCTAAAAAAAAACCTTTTAATTGAAATATAAAAAAAATCTAGGTAACTTGATCTTCGACCTTTTATTAAAATAAATGTTTATATGTTTTCTATTGAAATTGGTATAAATTATTTTATGGCAAAATCAAAAGTTGAAATTTGTTGGCCAGTGTTATCTTCCATCACAGCAGTTTGCTTTGTGAACTTTATCCTATATATACTGATGCTTACAAGTAGCACAAAGTTCAAATATTTACAGTTGCTGTATTCTACTTGGCGGTAATTTTTAACACATTCATGGAATATTAAGTTTATGCATGTGTGAGTTACTGTAAAATGAACTGACATGTAAGCACACTGCTTATCCAAAACTCGAAAATTTAAACAAACTCACCATAATTAATTCACATCAGTAAACCATTAACAAAACACGTGAAAATAAGAGAAAATAACTAGAATGAAGAACGAAGACATAAAAAATTGAGGATATAATAACCATAAATAACAAGAAAAACATAGACTTGTAGAACTGAAATATGTTTACCAGTTGTTATGATTACTTTACTTAGCAATAAGCACTTCAAGCGAATCAATCTGGCATCACGGGAGATAATTTGGCGGATTTTCCTAGCCCATCTTACGTATAAGAACCTAAACAGATTACCAAAACCTGCACTGTGGGTTTATGGCGTGTCATCATGGTCGGTTCATCGCGGTCGGTTTATCATGGCGATTTCATAGACCGTTTCATTTTAGACCGCTTATGGAAATCATTTTATCGTAGATTGGTAGCAAGGTTATCAGGGTCGTTCATACTAACAATACTCAGAACCGACTTTTATAAAATCAGAAACTGTAGGAGATCGAGTAAGGAGGTAAAAAAGAAGAAAAGAAGCATAGAACGACTATTTGCATATTGCTGAGCGTGTGTCATATTTTGGTGATGTGAGCAATCTGAAACTGCTAGAGTTGCAATATCAAACATTCGTTCACAGTCTCCCCATAAATCACTCCGAAATGGACATCCTAGTATTTGCAGATTTATCGATAGGCTGCGAAACTTGTTTTATTAGCCCCTCACCTTAAAAAACACGCGGTGCAACAAGTATGATGATGAAATGGTATACGATGAAACAGCCGACGAATATTGGCTGGCATTGGAAGACGGTCGCTATGAACTGGCCACGATGAAGCGCCCTTCCTATTTTTCGCTGCACGTCGTATTCACATGGCTGACGCAAACGTAAGCTTTTGGTGAGGATGCTTCGAGTCAAGCAAGAACATTTAAGTGGTTGAAGCGTTTCGAGATAGGCCAAGAGTCTGTGAAGCATGACAAATATCCCGGTCGACATTTAACATGCGTAATATTGAATATACGTTGTTGAGACTTGGACTGTCGTACAGAAATGTTCGGTGCGACAATGACAATGCGCCCACATACACAATTCAACTTCGTTTTGAGTAAATTTTAGAGTCTAGTTAATGGTAACTCAGATTTATTATCAGTATTTTCTGGTAATTTTTACAGCAATGCTCAGCAATAGACATGGTTGAACGATTAGTGGAGCAATGTGTAGCAACATCATGCAAATTTCGGCGATTATTTCGGAAGTGCATTTGCGTGTTGCTCTAGATTGCTACACATTGCTTGCATCGCCGACTATAAGTTGCTAAATATCTTCTTATTTGAAGAAATCGTGATAACATTTATTTTCAGCATGCTTAATTTATATCTGAGCCTTACTTTGCTTACAAACTTTTACAGTTGTCTTTGTTATGTCAGCTTCATGGAATATGTGCTTGTAGGACAATAGGAATAGGATTTTTTTAATGAACGTTTGTCAAATAAGGAATAAATAATTAATAATCATATATTCTTATGAGGAGAACTTTTGAGTTCTAATGAACAGTTACTGCAATAATTTCCGTCGCATTATTACTCCCTTCTTTTGGTACAATCTTTACATGTCATGTAGTACGTCTATTCCAGTCAGATATAAATTAATAATTTATTTTTTAAAGGATGTACATGGCCACCGCAGATAATACTACTCATTCCACTTTAATCCTGAGAATTCCGTGTTTCTTTCGATGATGCACTTTTAAATTTCCTTTTATTTTCGTCCTGTAAGAACACCCTTCAACATCGCACTCAAACTGAGGTTCCTTTCCACATTCATATTTTTTGTGAGCTTGTAAACCTCGTAAGTATCTGTAGCTTCTACAACATGCGACGCATCTGTACGCACTTCGACCTACAAAATTATTAATTCGAGTTAGTTAAGTATTCATGCAGTTAAACACAAACAGAAAGAAACACTTTAAGCGTGCATATACATACTGATATGTAGTAATATAACTAGATAGATCTAATAATAATATATAACAAGCCGCCTGTTATTGAATGTAATTTTCGTAAGATTAATCTTAGGCCTGTATTACATGGATCGGTCTGGAATTCGTCCTGAAATACATCTCACTCTGTTGTTTTTCTACCAGTTGTTTATTTTCGCGAATATCACCAATTGTAATATACTTGTTGGTTTTCTTCCCACAAATGCAACTATTGTGTCAACAAACGTATAGACGGCTTCATATAAAGTATATTTGAAAAACACTTTAAGTTGCAATAGTAGACAACGTCAATAGGAACTATTAACTAACAAACTACATACTCATATTATATAGTAAACATGAACATAATAGCTACATTTTCTCAGAAATGTGTACAAGCTGACAACCGGAAAGGTACATCTTGTAACTTGTTTAATACTTCAGATAAAAATTTCAATTTTGGAGGCCTTATACTGGATTACATTATGGTAATTTTGAATGCAAATTTACTCTTGGTTTAACCGGACGTGTTCCCAATATTAAACTGTTAAACGGAATATCTTAATTTTTCTAATTAGGTGCATGTTAAACATCTTTCAAATATTGTTTTTCTTTTTGCAAACATTCACTTTCTCAAATGTAACCGATGTTTTATCAATTTATTTCGAAGGGTTCTTTTAAAATGTGACAATAAGAATTATTATTACACATTAATAGCGAACATGCAATAAAATATTTAGAAGACAGGCCAAGGGCCTGGATGCTCTGAAGAATAATAGCAGTAACTGTCTGGGCAGGTTTTCTGGGAAAGTCAAGTTGCCAAATGGCAGGGTTTTATTTAAAAGACGTCAAATTCAAGATTATGGTAAATAAATTGTATTTATTCCAACAATTATATTAACAGTTAAAAACAATTATTTTCAGCAAGGCGGTCCTCTCCCTAACAATACGAGAGGTGGATGTCTTCCTTTGAGGTTGCATTAAACGTTTTGTCTAGGTTATTCTAGTTTCCACTCTGTAAAGTTAGAACACAGAATTGACAGGCGTTTGGAACAGTAATTCCAGAGGGTAGCCGAAGAGAATTTAAGTAAATAATAATTGCACATTCCACATACACATTAAAATTATGTGAATTTGAAATAAAGTATCTTAAGGCTATCTTTATTTTTAAACGGATTCTTAAAATGGTACAAAAAATTTAAGCAAAAAAATCTTTTGAAAAAAAATGATACAACAACATATCTGAGGTCTAACAAAAATACCTTTTTTCAGTTTTCCTCGTGTTAATTTTGGAAACTTTTCACGAAGGTATTTAAAACCTTCACCTTCGAGATCCAGTGCCTTTACAAAGTTTTTCATGAGCTCAAGTTTCATGTGGAGAGGTAGTATTCCGATCGTTTCCTTTTCTACTAGAGGCTGATGTTGTACATTGTCCTTTCCTGGTATAAACTGTTATCGTAGTGCTTGTGGTAATGTTTTCCCCTGTCACGACCGTCCCAAAGACATAGAAAGCAGCAGTATTTGGTGTAACCAGATCGCATACCCAAAATAATTGCAATTACTTTAAAATTTGCACAAATATTCCAGCAATAGTCTTTGTACTTTATCTTTTCTAACAAAATTACCAGATTACCGGCCATACTATATAAATCAACAAAATTTTCATGTCTGCTGCGAAAAAGTTTCGACCTGCAGTTTCTTTCTAACCAGAGCTAAGCCAATGTTGTCGCTTTTCGGATCATTTTTACTTTATATATGCCGTTCAATTTCATCAGTTACTAACTTAAGGTAAAAGCTTTGGTGGTCAGTATTTGTAGTAATACTTCAGTTATATTTTGTTGATATTTCCAATTTACTGCGTAAATTTTGACGAAGAAATATGTTTTTATAGCAATAATACACGCGATATCAAATATCTCATTACAACAGACGTGTAGTTTTCAGTAACTTGGCTAGAAGCGATATGTTATACACATTGCATGGATTTATCACGTATGTACAAGCAATTTTGGTGGAAAGGTTGTTATTGAAAAAATATTTGCAATATATTTTTTTAATAGTCAATACTGATGTTAATGGAAAATTTAATAAAAATTACATAAAAAAAACAATAGAAATAATTGAAAACATACAATAAGCTTTAAAAAACGTATGCGCGGCTGACAAACCTAATATCAGCTCTTTCCATCAAGCAAGGCATGTGATGGTCTAAATTATTGTAAAACACAATCTGAATCTTATCAATTTCTTCCACCTCAAATGCATGTCTATGTTTATTAAAATTTACGGATTATAATGCGTGAATTATATAAGAAAGGTATATTGTTTTGATGTAGTCCAACATCGAGAACAATTTCCAAAACTAATTCATTGCCATACTCCGCTACTAAAATCACTCTATGCTTACAGATAATGCCACATTTAGCATACAATTTGCTCCGTATGAGGTAAATACTCTTTTGTGCAATTGTAGAAGTTAATTTCTAAGGTAAATCTTGTTGTGATAAGGTTTTATTGCTAATGTCTTAACAATTTTCTAATTATCTACATTTTCGCTGCCCATACTCGCATGTGCTCCATAAGTGAACCAATAGTTTAGAATTAAATAATTCAGTACCACGTGGCGGCGCTTTAGTTTTAAATTATCAATGTGTTGCACGGTGATTTTCTATTTGTGTTAATCTATTATATTTGGATCTTTCTAAAATAAGTTACGTAAATAATTGACCTAAGATACATCCATATATACCAGATGTCTAAATTTATGAACACCAGGTCATCTACTACTAAACTAAGATGTCTCGTAAAGCATAAACTCCCACCTGCTGAAAAATTGTTTAGTAAAACCAGGCTTGCTGCGCTCTTCTAATGATGAATCCGTAATGAATAAAGAGTCCAAACGATGTGCCCGGTTGCGTGGAGAGTTTACCAGAATAACAGTGCGCTTATTTAAAAATAAATATATTGAACCACTTTACAAAACGTTAAGAAAAAACATAAATAACTTACCTAACATGTTTACATTGTTGCAGAAATATCCGGATGTGCACGATGGTCGGGCACATCGTTTGGACTCTTTAGTAATGAAAAAACTGTGCTTCATTATTTCAATCGTTCACAGGAATAAGTTTCTATCCAATTTACGTAATACAGGAACAGGCAGAAACTAAGGTGCCACATAGATGCTTTAGTTTCAAATTTACTCTCTCTATCTATAAGTTGAAGAAAGCAAGTACAAAACAGATTGTTTCGAATTCACCCTATACTTAGCAGAATACCATTAATTTGCAAGTATATTTATTTTGCCCCTATTATTACTATTTTGCCGGTTATACCGCTTCTTCCCCTGCCCCGCTCACGCACACTACTTAGCGTGGCAGCACATGCATCACAATTAACTAGGAAAGAGGGCTAGCTCAAGCTGGATACTGACGGAACGTTAGCGGTAGCACCTAGTAATACTATTTTGTCGGTTATACCGCTTCTCCAATATTTAGAATTCCAGTTTGGTTTTTGCATATCTTTCCATGACTAATGAACTTGATGGGCAACCAACTTTAAAATTATTAGAAATAGGAAGGCTGAAAATAGTAACTCATTATTAAAAAATGATTTCCTGTAATAGATAAGATAGCCAGGACTGTAAGGTACTATGGCAAACACTGCTAACGTATTGGCACACTCTGCACTACGCATGTTTAAACAATTAAAAACCTGGGCATATGGTAGGTAATAGGAATAGTGAAGAACCAGGGGTCTTTGAAAAATCTTTTGCGGTGTGGAGAGTGCTGATACTTTACTTTACTTTCCATAATGGATTATTAAAAAAAGCCTTTTTAAAAACGTCACTTGATAGAACTGCATGTTTTTTGAATAATTGTTTGAACAATAATAAAAGTTTTAGATTTAATATAATAGCTGGTATCTTCGTAGAGGTTTATATTCAGAGCAAACATTTTCAGGTAAGTTTCCAAACTTTCTCTGTAATCCAATCATTAATTAATTTATATAATAGCTACATTGTTTTTATGTTATTAATGATATTTTTGCATGTAATCAACTAATGACATGAAGTATAAAATTTTGAGGTATTTTTTTAAAGTGTGGTGACGGCCCAACGGGATGTATAAGCTTTTTTGAAGCTTGTCGTAACCTCAGGAGCCTTTTACTATGTAAATTGTTTATGTAAAGTGCTCCATGGTCTTGTTACTGTCAACCCTTCATTGTGAAGGGTGAAGCGGAGTTGATTATACCCCAATTGCGAATGGTGATTCGGGTCTGTATCGGACCCTCCAAGAAAATGTGTTAATTCCAAAAAGGACTTAATGCTTAACTTTTCCTCGCCAACTGCTGCCCCTTTTACCACACATTAAAATACTTTTAACACGTATGTGCCACATGGTTTGCGTGCTTGACCTTATATGCCTTTAATTGTACGGATAATGTGACCAAATAATGTTCTGGTATGAATAGATTTATTTGTTAAGTTAATGGCGTTAAATTTTACATGAACTGTATTCACTTTTATGTGTTTATGAAGTGAATTCTCTAAAACAATTAAAAAATTTGCATTTATATAAGCTTGGTTTACATTAATGAATCTGTCGTAATTGAAGCACATGCCTTGCCAGATGGTAATACTGCACTACAAAAGCTGCAAGGAAACACATTATGTTATTACACTATTATACTGTTATATGTTAATCTAGTTTTGTCTTAACTGATTTAACTCTGAAATAATGGTGTTTACGGATACAAATGTGTTGTCACGTTTAGTAAAAATTTTGTATACGTAATTTTGTAGAAAGGTCCAGCAAGCGGTTGCTTCTATTGGATAGGACGCGCCTAAGGCATGGAATATCTTGAAGCATACATCAATACAACGCAAGGGTTCCTCTATTTTGTAACGTAGATTATTGAAACATACGTAACATGACGAAATGTTGTCCAATGTGCCTATTAAAACTGGAATCGGCTGGGTAGTGTATTTATGTTTCCCGTATAATTCTTCGCGTTGTTTTAAACGAACCTCCAGATCACTGATATCCTACAAGTTCAAAAAACCTAGAGCTGTGGTCTAAAATGTTATAATTTTTTACCTCAACGTGTAATATAAATCCATCTTTTAGCTCAATCTTAGATGGCCGCCAGCGGTTTTGCCCTTTAGATTTGATATTTATCGGTCTAAAAAGTAACGGCACTAGAGTTAGAGCCAATAACTGCAATATTTCTAGAACGAATAACTATTAATTTAAATAGATTTGAAGAGACCATTATTACCGTCAGTAGGATTTTTATATTTCTTATCGAAGTCTTCTAAAAGTTCTTTCATATACGTATCTTTCTTGTTTCGGCATATAGTTAAAATGCTGTTGTAGATTAACGGCCATTTCGTAAGTAATTCATTTTCCTTATTCTTGTACATATATTTAAAATCATCTTCTAACTAAAATGGCATCGATTAATACTCTGTTATAGATAAAACACTCAATAATGATGATAGAGATTGTGGAATCATGTAACTGTCGTTAGCTACTGTCTTTTAAAAATGTGAATTCGCTCTTATGGTTGATTAGGGAGTCTATTAATACACAACGCAGTAAATACAGGCGATAAATATTTAGTGCTTAAATTAAGATTGTAAATGTGACCAAAGAAGTTTTAATTTTACCGTATCGCTCACATCGCTATTATTCGCCAGTCCATACGTTCAACTTAGACCGCCAAGGCCTTGTCATAACTTTAAAAAAATATTAAGCGACTTACTTAAATACGACCCTGTTTCGACAATAATACAAAAAGTCAGTATCAGTAGTATTTAGTAAATGGTACCGATGTACGCTATGTTTCATATTTCATTTTAAAATACAAGAAAATATTTATATTGACAACTCACGCAATAGCGGAAGTCCGAGTTTAACTAATAACGGAATTGTAGTAAATAGCATCCATTTGAAACGTATGTCTTACGTTTTACGTATAACTTATATTTTGCATTAAAGTAAATAGATTTTTATACGCATTAGATCAAGAAGTCTACTTCCACACAAAATTTCAGGAATTGCAGAATTGATTTCAAAAGGTTCTAAAATGGTATTAGCCAAACTTTCATTTAAATATGTTTATTAATAACGAGACTATAATGGGATCACTTTTCAAACTTTACTAATCATTGCTTCATATTCTTACAACTACTGACCAAGGTAAATCAAAATTTATAAAAAACAACTGAAAATTAACTGGACTTACCGTTAAATAACAGAATTGCAAATAATCATTTTTTAAAAATCTGATTATTTTATAACTTTTTCTAATAAACCTATTTGAATGAGATTTTAGTTAAAACCATTTCAGGACTTTTTGAATTCAACGATGCAGTTAGATTTGTATTTAAAAATGTCGTTAATAAAATTTTGTTACTTTAGAACTCGAAAAATGATCCTAGCGTACCTTAAAAATTTAGATGACTTCCAAAATTTTGTGTCGAAGTAGACTATTTAATCTAGTATTTATTTAAAAAAATGTCTTATTTTAGTGTAAAATATGGTTTTTACAAGAGTGCTTCCATTTCAAATATAAATAATTATATTCTGTCTTACCGCCTAAAATAAAATTAACAAAGAAAAATTTGCTTTACACGAAAAATTAGAATTTCTAAGGAATTCCTTCGTTTTATTATTGTGGGTGATTTTAAGATTCCGGTCGCACATTTGGGAGCATGTCGGACAATGATAATTTTTGACGAAGTTCGTCTAATAATAATATGTTACAAGGGCTTTGAAATCGAGCTTTACCGTGATATAGTTCGTGGATGGCATAAGCAGCTGTGCTAATAGACTTTCCTTTACCGCCAATGGTAAAGTGGATGTAACTCACTTAGTTATAGGCAACAGCGCAATGTAATTAGGTAACTCTGATTTTCTTTTATGGTATACAATTTGGTGGTTTGCCAATGGTGCGAAGAAATGCAATAGAAATTTTGTGAAGAAATTTTATTTTTATCATTGGAATATTTAATGTTATGTAATAAACATTCTCTTCTTATTTTCTCGCACATTTAAGCTAAGATGTGCGCTTATGTATTCGAGGATTGGCTTTCATCTATTGCGAAAAACCTATGCCAGATACTACAAACCTTTTTATTGTTTTTTAAAACATTCCCCATGATGATCCACAAATTTTTGCATACACTAGAAGCAATTTTCCCAGCATTTTTCCCATAGCGAATTAGATAACTGCCCAAGAGAAGTCTTGCAAGTATTCTGGCGTCAATTTGTTCTTTACGTATGGGAACACAAAAAAATCATTAAACGACAAATCAGGACTGCATAGGAGATGACAATTCGACGTTTCGAGCGCTGAAAAGATTAGTTGTTTGCTTCTTCGAAGTTTGGCAAACAAATAGTTGTGTACTAATCGGAACTGATAATCCTCTATAACCATGTTTGCTCAGCTTGGATTTGCTAGAAGTGCGAACGACTTTGGTTTTGGGTTTGTTCCAATTAGCGCGTACAGTTGGATGTTGTTTATCTTTAGACTCATACATATACATTGAAGATTCCATCTTTGACAATATTGTAAGACGTTCTTGAAACATCGTGAATCGTACTTTGTGAGCGTTTCTTTCGAACAATCGATATATATCTTTTGTTGGGCTATCGTTTGCTGAAACGGGATCCAACGAGTACGGAGATTCTTCACGGTTAAATATTTATGCAATATTCAACGTATGTAGTCATATTAATCCGTAAGACTGAGGATGACGATATCCCTTCATCAATTCGCGCACGGTATTGATGCTTGCTGGCATAATAACCGTTTTCGGACGGGCTTATTTAGTCCGTCTCCCAGCGAAGAACGGCAATCATTAAATTCATTTAACCAACGATACACATTGGGTTTGGGTGGGGCTTCATTACCAAAAATGACGGGAATTTACGTTTAAAATCGTCGCATAAAATTGTTCACAAATTAATTCCATTTTATGACCGACAGGAAATTAACATTATGAAAATAGTGCCTAAATAGCGTCCGTAGGATAAAGTGTTGTGAGGATATATAGCACTCAACGTGTGAAACCGTACTATGTAATACCTAGCAAAAGGAGTCAAGCAAAAGGAGGAGGTTGTCAATTCGCAATAGATTAAAGGGGACCTTCGTATATGCAGGTTGCGGGTTTTAGTGATTATTAGTCAGTACACAACCAGTCAGTTTGTTGCATATAAATTATGTAGTCAAATTATTACTAACTTTATATGCTTTTGCTTGATGTAAATAATGATGATAAATACTAGAAAAAAGCCAATGATAATACTCACTAGTAAATACCCTTGTGGTTGTTTCAGGATAGGATACTTTTCGTAATAATCTATTGTTGTTGATTCGGCCAGTTTACTGATTCTTAGCGATGCTGTATTTTGCCAATACTCTTGACAAGTAGTAAATGGTTCGATATTATTTTGTAACCATATCATCTGTTGGTATTTCTGTCCGTCATCATCATCTGTATTATTGACTGGTTGATTTTTCTTAACTTTGTTTGGTAAAATGTCGTATTTTTTATAACATCTTCTTAAATAAATGTAACTGTTCCACAACTTTCCCCTTGCCGCACGAGGTTTCCTTGCCCCTTTATTCACATATGGGACATAGTAGGTTTCCGGCAATTCGTGCGGAAATATTTCAGTAATTTGTGCCGCTAGTTTAAGAAATCGTTCGGTTTTGATCCTAAAAAATACTAAATAATAGACGATATTTTAATGTTACCATTCATACTTTTTATCACTGCTACTTTTAAGTTCATTCTTTATTATTAAGTCACATAACTTGTTCCTTAAGAACAAACCATCTTTTCCGTAGCTTTTGTATATTAACTTCCCTTCTTCAGTGTTGTCTAGTAACATCTTAATATGATGATGTGGAGACGCAGCGTATGGTAGGACAACGCTGGGAAAATGTGCACTTGCAGTTTCTGTAATGGGAAAATACGTTACATAGCAATAAATTGACAAGTACACAATAGCAAGAAGCTGATTTCCTTAACCTATGTACAAAAATGTAGGTAATCTGCTCACATTCTTTATATATGTATCATATTTGGATAGAATGATTAAAAACGTTAATGTTGCCATATGTCTTCTTATTCTTTTTTATTTATCAAACTATTAAGATCCGATTTATTTGTTGAAGTAGAAGATAGCGACGAATCGAACGATTTTTCAAAGAATTGTTTGCCATTCAATATACTTAACTTAATATCCCATAAGAGCAAAACAATTATTTTAACTGTTCCATTTAGTTTCTAAAACATACAAAGGAAATAATTATAATCTAATTAGAAAGCAGTACACACTTGATCTAAAACATTTCCTTTAATGCCATCGTATTTTTTTGTAACGTACTTAGGTAAGTAGAAAATATAGTAACACCTGCAAACAACACTTTCCAAACCACCGAAAGTAGGTGGTGACGTAAACGGAAGGACGCGGATAGTTATTCGATATTCTTGTGTACTTTCTTGCATAGTGTGTGCATTTCCACTATGCAACGGAAATATACGAAAAAGTCTAATCGTTGTGAACGCCCTTCAATACACGTTATTGCCCACTGCCGCAGTTCCAAACCTTATCGAGATGCTAAATTAAAACTTATGAAGCTGTTGCAAACGAACATATAGTTGATTCCAACATTTCTTACTAGTTTCAAAGGAATGTGCAATACTAAATGCACCGAATAATGCTAAAATAAAGAAAAGGGATAAATATTGGTTTTTTTTAGAATATTTTCTAATACTATATGTGACAGCAAAACTATTTTATAATCAGTACAAAAAAGTTGTTAAGTTGTGTATTTAAAGTTAATATACTTTCTTGTACAACGTGATATATTAATTCTGTACTGAGTATTAAGGCGTTGATTATTTTTTAACGTATTTTCAAAGTATTAAACAGTATGTTTAAATTTAAAGACGCGATGTGTAGGAATAACAAACCGAGTTGCTTCATATGAGCTTGCGTTGTAAGCATAACACATATTTATATTCATAAAAGATAGTATATGTAACTAATAATATTATTTGTTAATTTTAAAAATAGTGTATACTTTGACATAGTATGCAGTGTCATCATGTGGAAGAATATCATGTTTAAATTAAAGGAACTAAACTATACTCTGAAAAGTTCAATGGACATTCTAGGGTACAAATGTAATATTACTGTTGCAACATTAACGTAGACAAATGTATGAAAAGCTCTAATCATAGTCAGTGGTAGCAGGTAGCGAAACAAACAGAATGTCAAAAACAAGCCTTCGGTTTTTTTGCCAAGTAGAATGTAGACGATGTACGACGAAGGCTTTATCTTTCACGTTGTCATCAGTCTAAAATTAACTATATTTTCAATATATAATTTCATTTATTCTGATATATACTACATTACGTTACATTATAATGCTATGTTTCTACACGCACTTTTTTGTTAACATTTTCTGTATTACCTGCACGCTAATTTCAGTGTCGATAGCGATGTATAAAACTGCTTGTTTGCATTAGCTACTAAACAGTTTAAAAAGCTGCTTGTTTGTAGCCGTTTTCTTTATTCCGATATATCAATTGCTTCTAGATGTCTACGACGTTACTTCAGAGTTTTATATTATGTACTATAAGCAGTTAGCGTTATTTACTAAATGCTGCGGTCTAATTTTTCTTGATTTATTAACGATCGGGGATATATGTACATCAAATACAAAGAAATAGTTTTCAACGTGAGATATTTAAAAACGTCTTTTGTCCTACAGCGTTTACTATGATGTTGTAATAACCTACATTAGTCTACATTTATGTAGGTTTCACAACTATATCATCGTCTGGTTGCGTGCTACGTCAGAAAACTGCTACAGAAAGTAACATTTTCTTTTGATATTGATTAGCCGCTTTTGTATTACTAACGGCAATTAGCAGTTAGATAAGGAGGTTGCGTCGTACTAGTTGTTGATTACATCGATATATGTATAATAATGTAGTTAGTTAGAAAATATGTAATACCAAGGTTATACAAATGAAGAAAAGGAGTTTGCAGCACATTAAATTTTTCTTTTAATAAATCATCAGCTATATATGTGTACAAAATTTCACATTTCATTTTAAACTATTACCTGAACCTTTTCTCGCGTGGTCTTTGAGCAATTATATTTGCATTGAAAAAAAATGGGGAAATTTGCTTAACTAAATGAAGGCAACTAGATCACCTACATTTTTCTCTCATTACTAAGAGGGGGTGAAAGTTAAAATTTTAGTGAAACGTGCCTGGTAAACAGGCAAAAGTTTATTTTGCAGTGAAACGTACCTCTTAAAAATACATGCACAAGTTAATTTTGCTTGGTAAGGTTATCTTTTAATAACCAAGATTTCTTGGTAAATTTACTTCGCTGGCTAAAGTGAAAGGACAGATTTTGCCAAATGACTAAAGTTTGGGAACTTGGTGGTATTTCTAATAACATGGGCAAGCCTATCTTTATTGAAATGGCAGAATTCTAGTAGGTCGATAGCTATCCGTCGTACAATCCCTATTCGTGCACAACGTGGCTCTGCTAAGCATGACGTTATGCTAACCGTTGACTCGAACAGTACTTTTTATTGTCCTTTTAGCTATCCACAGGCTACTAATGTAATTATAATTATACTTATTTTTTTCGCCTATCAAGATATAATATAGATGTTATTATATATAGGAATTATACATTCGTAGCTTGCATCTAATTATACATTAATGATACTCACCTTAGATATTTTTTGTTCAATAATTTTTCGCAGATCTTGCTCGGGCCAATACAAAGACGAAGTTTCCATATTTACAAAACACGCTGTCCTTTCAGCGAGATCTCCCTACAACCCCAAAAAGTTGGAACATCTTTCCATTCAACAAGTTTCTCTAAAGAATCCCTTAAAACATGTGGGCAAAAACATTTTTACAAAAATAGACTATTTAAATTTGTAAATACAAGATACTACATTCTAGAGCCAAGCTTGCAGTTGAACAATATAATTATTAATATAATAATTATATTGTTCGATAGTTAGCAGATCATAGGATCTGCTAATTATCAAGTATGGATTGCCAATTCTATATTAGACACAATAAAGTATACATAGTTTAACTTGTAACTTTTGAATGGATACGTGTTATGAAGAATACTTTCTTTATAACAAAATATTTTCTTTTAATAGAAATGTTTTAACTGAACCAGGTAATATTAACCACACATATGTATTTTCTTCATTTTCTAGGCTGAAAATTTCCATAAGTAATTTACTATCCATAAATATGTTGACTATTTCTTCATCTGTGTAAAATCAACTATTTGCACTAAAATTACTTTTATATTTCTCGAGGTATCAGCAAAAATACTCTTTAACGAAAAATTCGGTTAGCAATACTAGTACCACTTACATACATCGGTAAAGTTTACTGTTACTAATTAAAATTTCGATAAAGTTTTATTGAAAAGTTTATATAATTTGCCGTTTTTCTTCATAAAATTTCTGCCATTCAAGAAATCGATATTACAGAATTATCTGTGGTGCAATTGATTTTAAGTAATAATATTTTTGTGAATTAATTACTACTGGTTACGTCGAACGGTAAAATTGTCTTGAAAAAGACAGTTATGCAAATTGGGTAATGAAAATCAGAAGTAACACAACTTTTAACGCCCTCAACAGTCAGCTGGGTTAAAAAAGATGAACCATGTACTGTCGCAACAAATTTAAAGACATTTTTATGCAAAAAAAAATATTTTTTGTAATTAATACTTTAAATCTTATTAATTCTTTTTGTTTGGATTTTGTTTTGTTTATATTAAGAACTGATTTTGTTAAATACTTTTTGAAAACCCTGTAGATACGTTTGTACAATGTATAAACCAATCAATAGAGCCATAGGAATATCATGAAATTATTTTGTTAATATCAGTCGGACGAACCGTTTATGGTTCGCATAACCGTTTACGGTTATGCGAACGTCACGTCGAAATTGACTATATAAGTCGTACAAATTTCCGTCTTCTTTAGACTCTCGATAAGCTCGTTTGTCACTTTACCCGGGCGATTTCTACCGAACAAGGTTTCAAGAAGGTAGTTTTCAGTGGTTAAATTATTCGGACTGGTTTGTCTTAAACCTTAGGGGTATACTAAATATCTCCGAAATTTTGTTTCACCAAGAGCTCGTTTATATTTCTGATTATTTGTTTAGTCTATTTTTAATTTAGCGAATAAGGATTGTTTTTATTTTTATGTTAATAAGCCTGCTTATTTTCACTCAGCTAATTTACCTAATGATTTCTAGACAATTCAGTTGTTGTCGGTAGACAGCCATGGACGCAGCACTCTATCCGAAATAAGTGCCTAATTTTACCAAATACATATCACCGTAATTAATTAACCCATACTGGTTGATTACTTATTTCATTAAGATTTGATTTCCTGACTAAAATTATCCTGTTGGCAACGTCTATGAGCAGAATGTACAATAGCTCCATATATACCTTACGTTAATGTATATAATTAAACGCTGGACTTATTTATTTCCACACAAAAAAGTAAAGCTAGTTCCTGGTATTTTGATCTTCAGTGAAACTGCGAAAGCCTAGAGAGAGAGCATGCGCCGCTATTTTCAAAATAAGGGCCACGTAATTTGTTATATGAAAAACATAGATTACACACATTAAATTACGAAAATACATTAATAGGTAGAGAATTACGGTTACAAATAAAATAAATACTTAACAGGAAGCGTTTAATGTTAATAATATTTTAATTGTAATAAAAATTAATATTTACATAATAAAGAAAAATGTAACAATTTCAATAATTGCGTTATTTTATCTACTATGTTGATAACAAAGGCTACGATTTCTTCTACACATGTTATTACATTCACTACGATGGCTTGTAAGATATCAGGAGTAGTTTAGGCAACAATGTATATTTTATTTAATGCCACTTATATACTATTTATAAAGCATTTTACAAACATAAAATTCAACTAGATGGCTATAGATCCGATCTCATTGTTTCAATCGCGTCGAAAATTAAAGGTAATGTTCTCCCAATTTACGCTTGCAGTACATGGTCAATCTCTGTATCTCCGTCTAATTATATGTGTACCTAATGCACAAGAGTGTAGGTAATTAACATAAAAACCTGTAGAAATACGAATATTTCTTAAATATTTTATTGTGTTTCGCATAAGCCGCCATTTTTGACACACCGTCTGTATATAGAAAACTTACAGGAATCGCTTAGATGAGCAGGTACCGAAAAACTCATGCTCGTCATCTGGAAGTTAGCAGTCCAGAAATTGTTTAAGAGTTGGTTCGGTATCTGTACCCAGCTTTCGTCATTACTATCTAAAGAGTAAGCGCGATAATGATATAAGCCGGGGGGTAGATAGCGATGTGAGGCGGAGAAGCCGTCGAAGCAGCGCTGGGTAAGCAGAAACACGTCCATTCGCTTGTGTTTCCTTTCCTCACATTTACCATGATCGATTCCATTAATACTGCTTTTAAGGATTCTTTAATGTGTTTTTATAGCATTTACCTAAACTCTCTATTCTTACCGTTTATGAGATCCCAGCAATGAGTACACTAATTGGGATTCTGTATAGGTATACTGGATGTACAAAACCAAAATCCTTGCGTTGAAACGAGGAACTACGTAGGTACGTACTGTGTCCCGAAAAACAGAGAATAATACAGTAGCAGCGTGTGTCAGACATTCTAATGCAACAATCCTTTCTTTAGAATTGCTGGATACAATTCAATGAGTATTTATTGTAAGGTATTCTGAAACCATAATTTCAAAAATTTCAAATTTGCAAAATAAAAAGAATACAATTTGAATGAATGCGTTTATTGGTGAATATCAAATTTGTAAATATGGTAAAAAGTAGTCATTAATGCCTTATAAACTTATCGCCTTCTAAACGTTGTGTTTGCATATAACGTGCTTCATGAGAGAAGTTTTCTGAGAGAAACCTCTGTCACAGAAGTTACAGCGAAACAGTTTTTTATTGGTGCATTCATATTTAACATGACGATGCAATGATGTTTGATGTTTATATGTTTTTTTACAAACGTAGCATTGGTAGAGTGAACCTAAAAGAAAAATAAATAAAAAAAACTTAAAATGAATAAGTAGAAAAATGTGAATTGTTAGTAAAATCATATGCTACTATATAATTAACGTTAAGTTGGATGGTTAGAAAACATAGTATATAAAAAAAATTAGAAGACATGTAAATTTATTAGAATATGTAAAAGAATGATAAGGAAACCAGTTAAATTTTTAGTTTAAGATAAGGTGATTTTGCGGTAGAGACACACAGGTACACTTAAAGACTGAAAATGTTAAACGCCTTTTTACAGGTAAAGAGTTTCACAAGAATACGGTTTCTGTCTTATTTCGTAATATGTGTATTATGAAACAGAATTACTGTTCTATTTTTGTTGCGGAACAGATATTTGATAGGTGGCATCATCTCTTAAGGACTACTTCAAACAGCTAAAAAGAAAATATATTAGGTTGTTTATTTTAAAATAACGAAGATGTTAAAAAAAGCAAAGAAATTGGATACAGTATCATAAAAAATGAAAACATAAATACATAATGATTAACTGACAGATGATGTTTGTTATCCGCGTGATGTTATTAATTTCCATATTTCACCTACAAAAAGGATCGAAGAAACATACTTTACAAGGGTACATCGGTATCACGAAAATTCAAATTTCGATAAAACGAGACCGAAAGAGGATCATAAGTGTAAAAATAACATTAGTCATCTTTTGAATTTACGAATTTTTGGTAATCATAAGCAGTGATAAGAGGGAGAGAATAGTATATTATCGCGAGGGTAGAATACTCAGATCACACAAGATCTATTTTTGCTGCCTCAAAAAAAAAAAAACATTTTAATTTTGCTATCTATACCGCAAATTACTATCTATTCGTAAACCCCAACATTGCACTGGTCATGAGCTACATGAGCTCCTTTATCGTTGCATATTTGGATAGATTTATGTCATGATGGACTCCATCCCGTTTCGCAAATTTCCTATATCACACATCGGACATATTAAAGTATCATCGGCGTAACAGTGATACTTATAGAACTGGAAGTGGTTGTCAAGACGACAAGCGCATGTAAGACATATTAACGGCACTAACGTCGATTTCTGCAGCACACTAGATTCGACAGTCCTTTCCAAATAAAAAAAAAAGCAAATAGCTTCTAAAAATACCTTTAAAAAGCCAGCATAGAACAGTGTACAAAAATAAATCGTAGTGTGTGGTATCAAATTCATTTAATGTCGATATCATGTCATCAGAAAATTGAGGCAAAGCAATTACGCAGCCATCTCCGATTTAAATCCTGATCATGACTGATTATTTGCCCTGAAATGCTTCATGATCTGAAAAGTAACAACTATTTCTAATATTTCAATTTTAAACAACGGCACAACCTAGGAAAACTTTTTTCTTTTGTGTTTGAGTCATTGTAAGTATACATAAAAAAGGTGCCAAAATCATTCAATTTGATTAACTCATTAATTCGGTCATTCAAATCGACAATGTTCATCTATGACTGTTGTGCAGCCTTTTACATTTCGATAACTTTAGGAATCCAACAGTTGCCTAATCATTTCATGTCAGAAATATAAGACTTGCTTATTTGCCTATCTGGACAACTTCGAATAAAAATTAAGTTTTAGTTTGTAAATTTATCACAATTCCAGATACCTTTTGTTGATTGTTTTAATGTTGCAATTCGTCTAAATTACTCAAGAATTCATTATTATTCATAGTTGCTAGTTCAAGTCAAGTTCTAAATAGAATTTAAATAGAAAATCGTTTTCTTTCTTTTATAAGAACTACCATGCATCATCCATTTCCTCAATATGTATTCGTACTATGAAAGTAATTTTCAGTTAGCAATAAAGGCAAGAACTGCTGTTATATTATTCTAGAATAATGACCGTTATTATTTAAAGTTATTTTATTTACTGATATCTCGTCATTATCTTAAAATAAACAAAGCGCTCGAAAATCAAAGGATTTTCTCATATTGTCGAAATCGATATTTTTGAAGTAGAAATTAGTTATCGTGCTGTCGCTTTTTAAGTTAATTGGATGGATTCGCAAGAATAATTTAGAGTATAAATTTTGCCTTGGAAATTAATAAAGATAACACTACATTTCTGAAGAGCTAATTTATTATAGAGATTGTATAAATTATGTAAGGGAATTAGAGACAAATTCTAGTGTGTTGTCACATTCTATTGTGAATAATACAACATTATTCTAGGGAAGAGTGATGAAGGGCTACAGACTTTGGTGATTTTGTTTTAATCAGCAAAAAAAAATCTTGTGGAACCTATAATGATGTTTAATAATCCTTCATATTGTTTATACAAGGTATTTAGACATCAACGTACTATAACTACAATTAAGAGACCAGACTCGTTATCAGACTATGCATAATAATACTTATGCTTGGATTGGACGTGGATTTTCAACGAAGAGTTGTAATAATACTTTTGCGCACAAAATCTGCATTTAAACTTTTTTTCTTTGCCGCATTCGATGGTTTGATGTCGACGCAAATTTTTCTGCATAGTATAAGATTTAAAGCATCTATCGCACTGGAACAATTTTCTTCTATTCCTATAACCATGGTCTGAAAAAAGAAACAGAATTAAATTTATGTGAAAAAAAAAACTTATCGTTTGCATAACAACGGTAAAAGCAGCGACTTTTCGTGATACAGGGACGTACTACTCTAACATAACAGCTCTCAAAGAATATTTACGGTACTCACAATCAGTACAGTATATACTACGGTAAATTTAAAATTTAATATGCAGTTTGCTTTGTACAAATACACCAAATATTAACTCAATATTATAACATTAATATATGCCCTTATTTCACATATTGCACACATAGGAAAAAAAATAGTAATATTAAGAGTATTAAACAATAATGAACAAATAAACAAAATAATAATAATAAAATAAAATCTAAAGTAAATGCTCTCATATATGAAATTTTTGCATCAGCTTATATATGAAAAAAAGCGGTCAAATTTTTTTTAATAATTGTGGTAAGGCCTATGTGGCAAGTAAGATTTAAAATTGTTTTGGTGTATGCTGGAGTATGCGCAAAAGCTACACCAAAGATGTAAACATTAAATAGAAACAATAAAATATTGTGGGGCATGTTATTGTTTCGTTTGCTATACTTAACTTCAAGTCGTTTTTGAAAAATGTAATTATTCTTGAAATGTAGTCCAAAATTTAAAAGCGGTGTCTGTGTTATGCATTTAAGCAAGATATTTTAAATCGTTCGATGGTAAAATAAAAACGCTCTTTAAAAGTTATACAGGTGGGCAAAAGTATTCTTTTGATTTGGACTAGTATTAAAATAACTTTCTTATATTAAATGGAACATCCTGTATAATGATCCCGTTTTGAATGTATCGGATCATATCAAGTGGGACCATAGGACCCACTTTCAGTCTGTGTATGAAACACCGTTATCTTCCCCAAAGACACGATGAAGAGTCGGAGACGGCGAAGCATTCTAACTTTAGCAGCACGTGGTGACAGCGAATGTGGAGGTAGTAAAGACGAGAAGGATTAGTAGATCCTCAAATGAGGAACCATGTACCAAGGTTAGTGGCCAGTGCCTCCCTCGACTCGACGCAGCAAGTGCAAATTTGACACTTAACATCGAAAATCATTGATGAACCCGGGGTGGCCCAAAGTGCACGTTGTTTTACGGTACGGAAATGTCCGTGGCGCGTCCGTCGTTTCTCCACGAGAAAGGTGCGGCGAAATGCCCGCCGTCTAACGGAAATTGAGCCTGCCGTGTCATAGCACAACTAGTATTCATGGCGCAATCCACGCGACCCCTTTGGAAAGGGGTGTAGAGATTTTTGCATAAATTATTTTCTTGCAACACAGCCACTGTCGAAAAGATAAATCACTGAGTCACGTGCAACTGCACTGCGGTGCTCGAATGCATACTGAAAACAAGAAACCGTAAAAATCCTGAGATAATTTCTGACTTGTATTTGTAAATATATTAAATTATATAGGCAAAATTCACGCAAACACAAATACGTAGACATTTAAAATCATATTGTTGACTAAATAAAGAAATTTTGAAATGAAATGGATGTTGATGGCGGAATCCGTCCATATGTGGTTTGATTTGGTACTTGAGACCGGCTGCTGCGTCCGAATTTGGTACAATATGATTGGCTTGGTTTTGTAGAGGCGTTTGCAGCAATACTTCTTCAACTACTGCACGTTTTGTCAGAATATTTTAATTAGATCTTTCTCTTACGCATACATTACTAACTATTTCATAATATATAAGAAAAAATATATAAGGTACCATTACCTTGCACAAAGAAACGCTGAAGAAACGTAAACGGCGAAACGCGTTTGTATTTGAACATTTTAGAGGAGCTAATTCAACGATACAACAGAACAAAAAAATAGGATGATTCAGTGGTAACGGTTTTAGTAATTTATTTCTTTTTTACCCAATATTGCTTGAGAAGTAAGTGAAGAAAATATTAGGGAAAACGTATAATTAGTGGACTAAAATATAATTCGAAGTGATTGAAAGATTGCTACAATCAGTGGTTATATGGACGGAAATAAATAAACAAATTTTACTGAAAATATTATATTTTTAAATGGGAAATACTTTTGTTTTTATTTGATATAGAAGGCAACCCCTTTACATTCTTGTATTTAATGTTAATTTTCAAAACAACTTATTGTAAGTTAGAAATAGAAAGAATAAATCGAAAACTACTATAATCATGGTATGTAACTTAAACAATAAATTTACCAGTAAAATTGGAGGTTTATACAAAAAATTAATTTAAAATAAACCAAAGAACAAAAGAATAAACCAAAACTCAACTAAGATAAATGTGGATAAATTCGGTGCTAGAATGTTCACATCAGGAACAGCGGCTGTTGGTGGTTATGTAAATGAGAGGCTAAGAACATGGCTTGCGAAGTGCATCGTACTTCGCAAAAAAATATATTAGGAAATCGTTGTCTTTGACTCTTAATTATGTCACCACCATCTGCCACTTGGTTCAGAGTATCGCCATTGAATATCGGTACCCAAAAACACTGTAGATACCGCCTTTATTTCGCTCTTCGCAATAAAGTAGGCGATACTATAAATTAATGTAATAACATACTCAACTTCAAGAAAGTCTGCTATGTAAGCGAAAATTATGACCTTTTAAAGCAGTTTTTTGATGGAATTTTCTTCCACATATCGTACACATAAATCGAGGAGCCACACCGCATTCATAAGATAAATGTCTATTTAAATGACGTTTATGTTTGTAACTTCTTGGGCACCGATGGCATTGGAACCTTTTCTCACCTAAAATAAAAACAAAATTAATAAAGAAAAAAAAGTTAAACCAGCACAATTCCCCAAACACCTGGATGATAAGCACAAAAACGTTTTTTTGCGAAGTAAGCAATGTCTACGTTGTTTTAAGCTGAGTTTTCACTTCGCGAGACCTATCTAGCAACACGTGGACCAGGTGTCATAGCGATAAACTGGCTTACCTTGCTTTGCGCTAAACTATCCCACCCCATCTCGCGCACGTACCTCATTATTCACTCGATAAAGGTACGCCTCGCGAATTGTGAACTCAGCTTTACATACACATGTATTTATGAAACCAATATAATAATGATTTTGGAGTTTTGCTAATTACTTAGGTAGTATATACAAACAGGGCAGGAGTTGAAATAGTACCTGCTTGTTACTGTTTGAATATAGGTAGAGGTATATTTGCAGTTGCGGTAGCATTAACAATAATAAATTCATTAATAAACAATGTTTAAAATAAGGGAAGCACACTTTTATTAACTTTACCAATAGTTACAACAATAAATATGCCAAATGTATGGTTAAGTTTCTTAAGATTGTATTTACAAATAATTAGGTACAGCAACTACTTCATATTCATGTCTTTTCCTGATTTATTTTTATGTGGGTTTCCTTCATAAGTACTCTAAAAAAAATAGAAACAATATTATTTATGTTTCACTTTAGGTTGATTAAGCAAACAAGTGAAAGACGATTTGGCATAAAGATGTGATTTAGAAGATTCTTTACTTTCGCATAAATGTGATTAGTCTAAATGAATTATCTATGCTTTATGATTAGGACGTGTTCTTTCAAGAATAGCAGGCAGTGCTGACTTTGTTTTGTTATATATTGACAAGTATCTTATTTATTCTCGGAGATTCTAGGGTGACAAGCACCGATCGAATTGAAACTTGATCTACTTGTAAGTCTCATTGCTTTCCGTTTTTGAGATGTTTGTAAGTTATACCGTGAAACTTCAAAGGTTTCGTAAGTAACAGTTATGGTGTTATACATTCAAAGGGCTACCAGATGCAGTCTGTCTAACTCAGCATATTTTCTTTTGAAAACCCGGACGCTAGGCTAGCGCCGCATAGTACATTTAAAAATGTACGGATTTGAACACCTAACGTTTAAGGTTCAAGACCCGCAGCGAGAATGCTGGTTACCCATGGTTGTTGACTCATCATCATTCGATTTCAAATTTAGAATAAAAACTCGTAGGATACACCGACATTCGTGTCGTAGAGTCGAGAAAATGCATTCGCATCGACCGGAGAGCTGTCCTTCGTCCAGGAATTCTCCCCAAACGAACGAACCGCATCGATCGCGCACCCCATATTTTCCACAAATCTCCCCTCGTTTATTTGATTTCGGGCGCTTTACCATCTGCCTCGCTTCCTCGCACGATCCACCTTTTACCAAGGATAGGAAAGTGCCTACGTAAGGGTGTCGATCAGTTATTATTGATATAGTATTAGTATATAGACTTATCAAACAATAACAGATTTTTCTACAATTTTACCATTACCTCCATCCCTTTATTGAATGAAAATTAATCGGAAAAGACATACAATTTTTCTTATCTCTAACTATCATCCCGAATAGAAATGATGTAGGGTATGATAAATAAATAAATCATTGCAAACACGAAAATAATATTAACGTGTTCTGAAATAAATTGATTTAACTTTTCTAGTTCAATTGATTGTAATTTGTCTAACTAGTAACGTAAAAAATAAAATGTCAAACATTTGTTTAGTGATATGGTGTTCTAAAATATTCCAAGTAAAGAAGAAATATTTATGGCGAGGGTCGTGTTACCGTTTAGAGAATAGAAGCCTATTCAAAAATGATTACTGCAGCAGTGTAGATTTTTTCAAAATAAATGTTGTTCACATTACTGTAATTAAGGTAAGCGTGAGTAGTATTAAAAAATTAAAGTTGAGCTCTAGGATTAGTGTTAAGTTGACGAATGAAAGATAAAAAAAACATGTCCTAAAACCATAGAAGACTGTATGTGTATACAGCCTGTATGTTTCAGTTATATCTGGCATATTAGAAAATATCATGAGTACGTGGTGGAATGAAACGTATGTTTCGTCTTGAATATATTTTTTATAGTATTATATGATATTGTAAATTCATACGCCACTAGTAACCGGAATATATTGATATTTTTTAGCAAACGAAAAATTGAATTAAGTGATAACACTGGCCAACAAAAACTTTTGATTCTGCCATAAAATAATTTATACTAATTTCAATAGAAAACATATAAGCAATTATTTTAATAAAAGGTAGAAGGACCAGTTAGCTCGATTTTTTTTTATATTTCAATGAAAAGTTTTTTTTAGATTAGATCATAATTTAATGTACATTTCAAATTATTATAATTAGAAATGTGAAGTAATACTGCTCCGTCTTATAAACAATATCTGCGACATCTCTTCTTAACATCCAACAGTAATCTGCTAACATAACAGGATTCCATTTCCCCCGATATCGTTTGTCCATTCCCATGATGTCTTCATCGCTAACGTCGCCCATGTTTTCCGGTCAAACATCCAAGTGAGAATGTAAAATGTGCTTTTTAAGGGACATATTACAGCCAGCAGCGTGAAAAGCTTGTAACATATCCATTACTAAAGTTTTATAGTTGTCAGCTCTTTGTTTCCCAAGAAATTCGTGAAAACTTATACCATGGAGAGCTAACCTGTTTTTTCCTTCGCTGTTAATTTCAAAGATTTCCTCATTTACTATTTCTCGTATCTGAGGATCAACAAAAACACCTTCTTTCAGTTTCCCCTGTGTTAATGTTGAAAACCTCTCACGAAGGTATTTAAAACCTTCACCTTCGAGATCCAGTGCCTTTACAAAGTTTTTCATGAGCCCAAGTTTCACGTGGAGAGGTGATATTACAACCTTTTCCTTTTCTACTAGAGGCTGATGTCTGTATCAAATAAAATTTTTAATTTTATTTGATACAGATTTTCGTAAGTTTATCGGAATAGAAGGATAATGGTTTCCATTATACAACAAAACTGCTTTTAGGCTGGTCTGTGATGAGTCTGTGAATAATCTCCAAGAACTGTGATCATGATGTATTCCAAAAGGTTTATAACCATTATTGCAGTAGACCAGATTACCGACCATACTGTAAAGGCATTTTCTCTGTAACCAGAGCTAAGCCAATGTTGCTGTTTTTCGAATGATTTTTACTTCATATACGCTGTTCAATTTCATCAGTTGCTAACTTAGGGTAAAAACCTTGTTGGTCAGTGTAATCACAGTTCTTCTTTTCATCATTCATCTCTCATTTTATAATGTTTGTTTTAAAATTCTCCTTCGAAGTGTTGCCTTTCTTCCTTTTTGTGTTAATGCTCCAAATAATCATGTTAAAGGTAATTTCAAAGAAACTAACAAAAATTATATTTTACTAAAGCAATTAAAAAAGAACATATTTTGCAAAAAGTATTAAGGTGGCGACCGGTGAAGTCCAGATTTTGCGAAGTGTTTGTGAAACTTGCGGAGAATTGCTTAAATTAAGTAAAAATCATATAACCTCTAGTGGAATATGTAACAGAGCACATCACTTTCATTGCATTGATGTTAAGCGCACTGAAATTGGCACTGTTGTAAAGAAAAACCTAAAATGGTTTTGCAACGACTGTGAACGGCCTTTGTTTTCCAGAGCAACTTTATTATCGTTCATGAAGAGTTAATAAGACATAATAACAAATCCAAATAATAATATAGATGCACTTGGCGTAACTCGATCAGAATTAAAAACTGAAATAACAAAACTAAAAGCTCATTCCGATGTTTTAAGCCTAGCGGAAACAACAGATGCAAAAACGTCGAAATTCACACAGAAAGCAACGTCTACAAAACCGTCTCTTCCTAAACAAAAACCACAGGCTATAAGAGCAAGTCTGGTCAACGACACCGATACAAAAATTGGATCAGGTCAGGGTCGACCAACAAAACAGATACGTACAAGCTGTTGGTGACGGAATAGATGAATTTCATATGGCATCACATAGGGAACGCAAAAATTCTGGTATAATAGGTACCGCTCCTGTTGATGATACTTTCTCTGGTGTTCGGAAACAAGCCTCTTTATACAGTAGCGGACAAAAGTTAAGCAACTGTATGAAAATAGTATCTTTTTAATTTCATATTAAAATTTACATATTAAAATCATAATACTGATATTCTAGATAAAAGCGAAAATTTTGATGACAAAAGTTAAGCAACCTGGTTTGCTGTACTTCTGGGAACCCCTATCTATATAGTTCGTGCTTATCCGCTGATTTATTCCTTAGTATACGATAAGATTGACTACGTGTATGACAAATTTGGAAACATTCCTAGCGACTATGCCGCGAAAAGTGTGCACAATGGATTTAAACCTGAAAATCATTGAACAATATGGAAAAGGAGTATCACAAGCATCACTAAGTAAAACTTTTAATATACACAAATCGATAGTGTCGAGAATTATTCAAAGATATCAAGCTAGAGGTACAGTGGCCACTAAAGTTCGTTCTGGACGACCACGATCAACAAGTATTAGATGTGATAAATTAATTCTTCGTCAGTGCAAGATAAATCCATGGGCAACTGGTCAAGAAATAAAATCTTCTGTAGGTACCAATGTGAGCACACGCACCATACGAAGACGTCTAGTAGAGGGTGGACTTTATAGCCGAAGGCCGGCGCGAAAACCTTTGTTATCACAAAAACAGAGAGCAGCGCGACTACGTTTTGCGAAGGAGCACGCCTCATGATCCATACAACAGTGGAAAACAGTACTATTTAGTGATGAATCGAAATTTAATATGTGCAGCAGTGACAGAATTTGTTATGTACGGCGTCCCATAGGAGAAAGACTAAACCCAAAATATTACAAGAAAAGTGTAAAGCACGGAGGTGATGGTGTGGGTGCTTTTCTGGTAATGGGATGGGTCCCTTACATCGCATAAATGGTATTAGGGATAAATTTGTATACAGAGATATATTGCAAGGTACAATGTTGCCATTTGCTGAATGGAATATGCCACTTCGATGGCATTTTCAACACGATAACGACCCTAAGCATACTGCTAGGGTTGTTAAGGAGTGGTTAAATGAACAACGAGTTAATGTAATTTCTTGGCCAAGTATCTCCCGATCTCAACCCTATTGAGAATTTGTGGGAGATTGTAAATCGAAGAATAGGGAATAATAAAACACATAATAACGCTGATGAACTCTTTGAAGCATTATCAAGAGAATGGCAACAAATTGATCCACAAATTCTGCACAATTTGATCGAATCCATACCTCGGCGGTGCGCAGCCGTTATTAAGAACAAGGGGTATGCCACAAAATATTAATTTTTAAGTAAATAAGATTAGAATTTCATTCTTGTTAGAAAGAAGTATAAAGTTGCTTAACTTATGTCACGTATAAATTGTAAGTTATTTATTACATTTGAAAATTTATATTATTTAAATTAAATCACATTACATCAAATATGTGTTTTTCTTTTGGTAAGACTACAATTTGTTGAAATTGATACTATAGTCCTGTTATTCCTTTTCATTGCTTTGATATTCATAGTATGCTCAAATATTTCATAGAGTTGCTTAACTTTTGTCCGCTACTGTATATTGGACGTATACTTACGGATACTGTATACTTACCTGAAAAACATATTTCCAAAGATCAAGTTTGACTTAGGAAATCTTAACAGTTAGGGATCTTTCGGATCTTTCAAACTTGTATTCGATTTCTCATATTTAAAAATTGTTAATCAAACTGGAATGTGGCAGTCTGGTATTTTACTAAGAAGATATCGTTTTTTAGGAAGACGAGCAGATGGGAAGATGCGAATTTGACTTTAATTTAGAGAAAATCTTAGGCAAATATCAACAACCATCAGCGGAAGTTGGTAATAAAGGTTATTACTGTTATTATTGTAATAAATACATTTCTTCCGAATTCCCTTTAGTTGTTTTCTTTAGCTTCTCTCGTTAATTTTCTTGTTTATTATTTTCTGAGTATTTCTTCAATTACTTTTAACAGTTTTAAATGAATACCATGCTCGATGCTTTAATTATTAAATGAAGTCGAATTTCTAAATAGCTTTTCGAAAAATGTTTGTTGTCAAAAAATATTGTATATTTAATGTTATGGATGGACAATGTGATTTCAGGCTGCTCAATTGCATATGTGTTGTGAGTTTTGTGTTTTTACAAAATATTACAAACACAAATAATACAAATATAATAATATACAACATGCAAATTATTAAAAATAATTGGAGGCTCTGTTTATTCTCCACAAAATGAATTTTCTTTTTAATGAAGCATCAATATAATACAAATATTCGAATAAATTTTAATAATTTAGGAATATTAAAAGTTATTAACCAATTATGATATTGTCATCGAGGTGAAGTGCACGCACTTCACTATTGTGACCCACTACAATATTTACCTAATCTAAACAAGAATATTAATCACAGTTTGCGCACTTTATAAAGGAGGCTAGCTGTAGATCATGCACAGAGATAACGGTATTTTTGAGAGGAGCGTTGATAATGATCTGAATATGTTATTATCTTATTCTATTGGTACAAAACTTGATCTTGATGAAAATGGTGGTTGAAAACTTGACGAAAAAACGTTTCAAAATCCTTTCCATACACGGAACCCGTCGTTTCAATACCAGCTGTTTCATTGGGAATAATGAAAATATATGTAGGTAGACATGCATGTATGTCTGCAATTTGGTGAGATAGTGGATCTTCTGTAAGATCTGATGATATTGCGTACAATTTTAATCATTATTGTATTACAAGATATTTTATTTTTTACTTTTTTCATTTAGACGCATTGTTAATCAGCTTAGTTCAGAGCATATTGGTACTGCTTTAGCTTCCATCGTATACATATATATTCGATATAAATGGTACTTCCAAGAGATATAGCTATACTTTGTTCTTTTCCGGCCAACCCCTATTCTGTAATGACGTTAGGAAGGTGGCCAGGGTGCATTCTCATATTAACAGCGTTAATTGCAAAAATTTAAAAGTCGTCGAAACTTCAGAGATACATTTATCCCCTTAAACGTGGAGATCTGTAGAAACGGAATGCGGCGACTCACAACTTTTGATAGATTCTACAGATCCGATTTCAATCCGATTGGTAAATGATCTTTTGGAATCTTCCCTTGTTACTTTTATTAGTAGTAGTAGCGTTTAATTACAGTAATATACATTAACAATCACAATAATATTAATAATATCAAACATAATATATAAATATTTGAACACTTTTGGCATGTATTTAGACACCATATTTTAGTATTCAACTTGATAGAATATTTACCTTACAGTGGGCTATTAATATCCCGATGTACTGTGGCAAAATGTGTCTTGAGTACGAATTTTCTATTGGTTTTGTATCCGCAAATGTAACAAATATTTTTCTTCGGTTTACCGCAATCGTATTTGAGGTGTGTCTGTAGTGTCTTTTTGTTTTTATAAAATTTCCAGCACTGATGGCACATCACAGTTGTATCTAAAAGAATAGTTGTAAGTTATCTAGGCTTTATTAATAAAACTATAATTGGTAAGATAAAAAAAAACTACAAATATGTATTTGCAATATAAGACAACAACAAAAGTCTGCTGTAAAGTGGCGAATAAGTATATTATTATTGGGTATTTTAATGGATGCGCATAATAATGATAATAATGTAATGTATTGTCTTGTTGACAAGAACTGGCAGATCACATAAAATATGGTAAGCAAGTAAGTACACTTATATCAAATAATTCACTTTCCACAAACCGACCCAGAGGCCATTTGAAAGCACTGTGAAAACAATCCATAATGTATACCGGGCGACTCGCTTATCAAAAACCATTTATTTAATCGAAAAGAAAAATAGACAAAAATATTACTGTACCAGAGAGGAAAGCATATTATGTAATTTTATATTTTGACTGTTAAATTAGTTTCTTTTTTTAATAGAAAACTAGATTTTTTAACAAGTATGTTATTGTCTACCTAAAAACATATAACTTCTATCTGAAACTATTAACAACAGACGAAAACTAATAGACTTTGCTTTTGTAAAGGAAATAATGAACCATAAATGAAGGAGGTTTCTACTGTTACACACACCTTTTTCTGCATTTTGCAATTTTTCTGTTAATTTCTTGTTTGTGTTAGCTACTTTTGGCGTCGTGCAATCAACGCCGTGGCAGACACAGATGCCCAATCGCAAGCGATATATGTATACATATAGCAATGATCTGGTATACACTCCGCCAAAAAAGTATCGCATAAACTAAAAAAGGGCATTTATAAACCAAGATATTTTTATACGTTCACAAAAAGTTTACCTCCTGTATGTGAACTATAAAAACACTAATAAAATCATGGAACTTAGCTTTCTTATTTCTCTTTTTTTTTTCTAAAAGAACACATTTAGAAAAATGCATATGTGTAAGGTTTGTTCAGTTGTTTATTGAAAGTCTTCCTATACGGACAAATTTTAAAGTGCGAAGTCAGAGTTCTGTACCAACGCTTTTAAAACTAAAATGAGCAATTTAACTTCAGAACAAGTGGCTGCTATAGTTGCTTTAATCGAAGATGGACGATCTCAAGCATACGTTGCTAATTTGATGAACATCAATCAGTCAAGTGTTTCTAGAGCCGTAGCCAGATATAGGGAAACAGGCAATTACAGTAGAAGACCTGTACCCGGTCGTCCAAGATGTTCTACTCGCCAAGATGACCGCTATTTACTAGTACAAGCATTACGTCGAAGACATGTAACTGCGAGACAATTGCAGAACGACTTGGCTAGAGTCGGAAATACTCGTGTGAGTACTCAAACTATTCGGAATAGGTTACGACAGAGTGGATTAAGAGCTAGATTAGCTGTAACAGTCCCTCTTCTCACTAGGAACCACCGAGTGGCTCGCTTAAGGTTTGCCAGAGAACATGTAAATTGGAACATTAATGACTGGGCCAATATACTCTTCACAGATGAGTCAAGATTTGGTCTTTACACCTCAGATAGGCGTATCTCAGTGTACAGACGAGACGGTGAGCGCTATTCGCAGTGTAATATCAGACCTAGACCTAATTTCGCTGGTGGCACTATTATGGTTTGGGGAGGCATCTGTTTAACAGGTCGTACAGAGTTAGTACCAGTAGACAGAGGTACACTGACTGCCCACAGGTATATAGCGGACATTTTAGAAGAACATGTAGTACCATATGCGCCAATTATAGGAAACAAATTCATGTTAATGCATGACAATGCACGATCGCATGTTGCAATAATCGTCCAGGAATACCTTAACGATGTTGGTATTCCAGTTTTAGATTGGCCTGCGGTAAGTCCCACACGTGCCCTATCGAGCACGTGTGGGACCTCCTTCACAGACGGATACGAACCCAAAATATTGCCCCAGCGGACCTGCATGGACTATAAAATGCTCTCCGTGACGAGTGGGAGAATTTGGATCAGGCTTATATACGGAGGTTAATCGAATCTCTGCCAAACCGTATGCGAGCGGTCATAAGAGCCAGAGCTGGCAATACTCAGTATTAAAAGCTACTGTTATGACATTTTTCTTTCCAGAATTATAATTTCTTGTTTTAATAAAAATCTCAAGTATGAGTTCTTGTTTTTATTTGGCCTGTATTTTATTTAAACAACCATAGAAATTATATCTTAGAGCGCATTAAAGTATATTTACAACTTTATGCTACAAACAAAGATTATGCGATACTTTTATGATTCAAAACTAAATTATGCGATACTTTTTTGGCGGAGTGTATTTATATAGGAAAATGCAAATAGTAACTGTTTTAATTGTTTTTTTAATCTTTAATTAATTTATATTTGTAAATAGATATTAAATTAAAAAATAGTTTCATATAAAAGTTATTTGTTTGTTTTTTGGACAATTATTTTTCACTATGTGTATATTAACACTTATTTAAAAAATACAGGTTTATTGAAATTAAACGTGTTCCGGGTTTGAACCGTGTCACGTCGTTGGTTAAAATAAAAACTCGACGTTTCGCTCACACTCGTATGGGGCTTCTTCAGGAGAGTGATTGAGAGTGAGTAGTTGATTTTCGCCTTTGGCATAGTTCACATGCTGAGTTACCGTGATCAACTGCTTCCCGCTCAGTTAGTTTCGCATCTGGCGCGGTTTACATGTTAAGTTACCGTGTTAACTGTTGCCTGTCAGTCTCCTAAAGAGGCCCCATACGATTGTGGGCGAAACGTCGAATTTTTATTTTAACAACGACATGACACGGTCCAAACCCGAAACATGTTTAGTTTCAACAGACTCTGGCCATGGAAGCCTACATTTTTACTTTAATATAGGTTTGTTTTAAAATAATGAACTTAACACTCGAAAGGCATTGGCATCTCTAAAATCAAACATGGGCCTTTTATTCTTAATAGCTTAACAGAATCAAGAAAATGTAATATAATAGTTTTCACAAAAAAACTTCCTGAAATTGTAAAAATTGTGTGTATTGTGTAAACATCAGAAAGCTAAAACTTTCTGATGACATAATGAACTTCATAGTATTCAGACATCGGATTTATTTTAAATAACATCCTGTATATTACTACATTTCCTTTACTAGAGATATCTCAACATTATATAGATTTCGTATGATTATTTCTAACATTTCGAGATTAGCAAATTCGCAATACAGATACATTTGAACAGCGACGGTTCGTGGCTTTTCGGCGAAGGGAGAGTGATTGCAGAAAATTATGATAAAAGTTAACAATTTAGTTTACAATGACCTTGAAAAATGGCACGAATTTCTGGCAACCTCCAAATCCAAATTGTGTTGGTTTATTTCTAGATGGAAAAGCAAAATATATAACAATCTACAGTATGTTTCAAAGTAAATGTCTCGTTCACTACCTATCGATCTTCCTGTATATATGGAAATTGTTTGGATGATAGCCTATGATGTTACGATTGGAATAATTTCGTAAATCCCGAAGGTTGGGGCACCGATATGTAAACGAAAAGAAAATGAACACATAACCAGCTGACTAACATTTGCTTCTCAACATATGTTAGTTATTTCTGATGTAAGATATTCTTTTTTAAACTTAAAATACTCCTTTTAGAAAGCAAGTAAAGCAGTCATTTGTTTAACGAGTTGCATCGATCACTATAACCGTTGCAAACCCTGAAAATCCTCAGAAATGCATAGTCAAAGAATTTACTTTACATTCGATTAAAAAAACTGATAACTTTTTAGCATGCATGTCCCTATTGGACTCATCTCAACATGCACATTATGCAGATATATACAACGTTTGATGAGAACCGTATCGATCGATCCATGGAGGAGTATAAACAGGAGTATTCCGAACGCTTAGTATATTTAAAGCTTACATGTAATTATCCAAGATTTACAGTTGTACGGATAGTAGCTGTCAATCTTGTTATTTTAAACAGAACAGCATATATATATATAGAAATGTTTCAATCCTTCAGGTCCTAAGGCCTGTGTTAGAAATAATTATATTTGAAATAAGGCATTTTTTGAAAACCAGATGGGTGAATGTGAACTTTTACAACTGAAAAAGTGTTAAACCTGTCAAATTGAAATTTTCCGGAACTGTTGACTGTACAGGGTACTCTTTTTAATGCAACTACCTATTTTTCTATTTCTTATCAAATTGCCTTTACAAAAAGAAACATTCATGTTCATTACGCAAAGATGACATTTATAAAGATATTTAGGGGAATATGTATTGTAACGATTTTCTAAAAAGAAGAGCACCCATGAATAAGAATGTTATGCAGTTTTTTTAGTGTCATCCATGTTTTCAGATACTTAATTGTTTAATCCAGTATTGACGGAAAAAATATATACGTCACTTGCAATACCTTTGGTATCTAAGAAACAGGAGCCGTCACCAAACACTGTTAAACGAATTTGAAAAACAAGAAATAATCTGTTTGACTGGAACAATTCTCCTTGCTGAAGCAATGAGAATTCCCGCGTACTTAGAACGCAAAACTTCCAGGAACTTTGGCTGTTTCCTAGTAGTAATATATCTCCAACGTCAGATTATATTTAAAAAAATACAGTCATACATTTTCTTCTAGAAGGAAATTGTGTTACAATACACATTTTGCTAAATATCTTGAAATATAGCCATTTTGGAAGCTAATGAATATGGCAATGTTTGTTTTGTTTTCTTTTTTTATAACAGTAGTTTTATAACAAAAAAAGAAAAATAGGTAATTGAGCTAATAAAAAATTAAGGATTGGTAATTTTCAAGTTTAAAGTTCCATCATAGCTGCCGGACACACTGTACAGTGTTTACTCCTTCTAATCCTACCATATGCGGTCAACAGTTAAATATTTTTACAGTAATAAAAGCTCACATGTACTCGTTCATTCGAAAAATGTTCAAACAACATTTTAAATATGGTTAAGAATAACAACACGGTTGTTTTACTATCAAATCCTAAAGCTGAACTGAGATATTAAAAATCTAATAATACATAGAGTGTTCTGTTTTTGAATGGACAACGTTGACAGCTACTTTCGGTGTAACTGGATGCATTAGACAACTGAAAATGCTTTAGTTCAATACTATATGCAGGCCTTGGTGTATTGATAAGTCTTTAGAATATTCCAGTGTATGCTGTTTCATGCAGTTTCTCGTATTGTGCATATACATATCCATATTTAAATCAGACTTACAAGGAAAGATAGGCAAATGTGTCTCACCGATTTAAATGAAACCTGGTGGGTTTACTACCAATCTACTGTAAGACCAACGGCAACTATCTTAGCGGCCCAATCGCCTCGCTGTTTCACTTAATAACTCAGAAACTAGGAGAGACATCGAAAAAAGTTAAGATAAGATTTTATCTGTTTTATATGTCCTAAATGTTGGTGTAACTGTTTTTCCGATATCAAGTGTTTGTTTACGAAAACAACCCTTCACCCCCTTATTTTTCTATACATTTCAGAATTGTTTATTAATGTACGAATAGGAATATATATAATATATAAAAAGAAGAAAAAATATATATTATATTATACATATATATATATCTTTTTTTTATTATATTATATATATATTATATTATATATATACATATAATATAATAAAAGAAAAATGGGGGTGAGGGGTTGCTTTCGTAAACAGATACTCGATATCGGGAAAACAGTTACACCAATGTTTAGGGCATATAAAACAGACAAAATATTATCTTAACTTTTTTTTCGATATCTCTCCTGGTTTCTGAGATATTAAGTGAAACAGCGAAGGGTAGTCTTGAGGTTAGGGTAGCCGACACCCCCTTAACGGCCGATTGGGCCGCTAAGATAGTTGCCGTTGGTCTTACACTAGATTGGTCTATAAACCCACCAAGTTTCATTTAAATCGGTGAGACACATTTGCCTACCTTTCCTTGCTAGTTTAACTCAAAATTATATTTTTCCTTTCAAAAATTTGAGCGTAGGTTTGCAATATGAGTCGAGTAATAATAGCAGAGATTTAGTCATGAGAAAACTAAACTTGATTACCTGACACAAACCCTCAGGATTAATATTGAGACTTCTGAATATTAAAAACGGCTTAACCATAGACACAAGAAACCATATAAAAGTATGAATGACTAGTGTCTTTGATACGTGAATTTAAGAGATTTTTAATATTCAACGTTCCAGACTATTAATTCTGTCAATTTGCATGAAGTAGTGATATTAAAGATTAGTAGAATACTTTATAACGTGCCAAAGATATCTGAATGGATTCAGATAATTATCTGACCCTGTACGTTTCACCTATTAAATGCATCTTCAACACGAGCAAAGAACAGCTGGTATTGCAAATGGTTGTGGAATTTTTTAGTATTAGTTTTAGTTACTTACTTTAATAATTGGTAATAGTTTTTGAACTTCTTAGTGATACGACAGTATAATAATACTGAGGATTTGGACTACAAAAAGAGATCAGAGTTTATATTAGATGAAGGTTATTTTTTCTTTTCTATATAAGTATAAGTGTACATCCGCCAGGTTATCAAAATAACGTTTCCGTATATTTCTTGACAAGATAATAAATAGCAATGTGGATATCGAATGCGATATTTATAGAAAAGATCCAAACTTAATCGAAATTTTTTATTATTACAGTACATTACAATCTCGTTAACACGCTAAGACATGGTTAATTTGTAGCTGTTCCATATTCTAGATCTATAATGCTACCTATAAATCTTGTACTTGCAGTTGCAACATTCTTTTGATGAATCATAGATTCACCATGTCTCTGAAGAACGTGCAGAAATTTACAGGAGAATCCGCACGGTACACATTTATATTTTGGTTCGACGCCGCATTCGTTCCTCAAATGTTTATAGACCGAGGTCTTGTGTTTGTATTCTTTACTACAACGTGGACAAACATGATTGCCATCAATGGTTTGGTGAATATAAGATGATATGGTTCTCTCCATTATACCTAGAACGACATATTTTAGTAAAATTAGTACTCGCTATCGTTTAAATTCGTGGAAATCGCTTACTTCAGTAATATCATGGAGATTTCCTACAACTCGTACCTTATTAAATTCTGCGAGTTTAAAACATTTCTCACTCTATTTAAAAATGACATTGTCTTAATTTGAACTTATTTATTTATCGTTTTTAGGAATATGATGTATCTTTGTTACATTTATGACTCTAATTCTATAATTAAATATTTAACATTCGAAAATGGAGGTACTTTTTCTTTTTTAAATAGAATCACTGCGAGATCAAGTCTTTCATATTTTTGGGAACATTCATAACCAAATTGTAGTGGATGTTGTATAAATGAGATATCAGATGGGCTTTTCGCTTGCCACGATAATTACAATCCTGAGCAGGGCATACGAACGATGGTTCTTTTCCGCATTCGTAAAGTAAATGGCGTCGTTTGGTTTGATAATGCTTATAAACTTTTGGGCAGTTGGGACACGGATACGGACCTGTAAATAAAATATATTACCGATATGCCTATCCCGGTGGTTAAAGAAAATTCCAACTGATGTAGGATATTCTAATTCAATTTTTCCATAAAACTTACATTAAAGATTCATGCATTATCTAATATAGATAAAAAATGGCTCCCATCAAAATGGAATGGGAATGGCTTACCTCTGCTGCAATTATCTTTGTGTTTGGTTTTGACGATGATGACTTGTTAGGACAAATATTCGAATATTTTTGCCAACATCTAATTTTTATTGGTTATACAATATACTATTGCGATAAGTGTATACTATTATACATAGTTTAAATATACTATTCTTTATAACAAAATATCACAAAAACAAATAGAAATAATAACATTTCCAAATGTACAATCGATTTTTTTTCATTATTTTTATTGAACGATAGAATTGGAGATTATATAACACTTATTAAATAAAGAACAAGAGGCAGTCGTTATCCACGAAAGTTTATTGAATTAATTGTGAAAGAAATGATTTTATGTATGTACACAAGACTAGTTTCTTAAATTTCGAGTGCTATTAGAAAAAGACTTTACCATTTCATAATCATATCATCGAAAAGAATGCACGTTAATATAATGGGAAGATAGATGGACCTTCTGTTTCCCTCTGTAAGTACAACCCGGCACTGTACAGACAAATGAAGGTATTTTCCCGCACTCGTACTGCATGTGCCTTTGTTTGCTTCGTTTATGTTTGTACGTCTTCTTGCAGTTTGGACAATGATGAATTTTGCCTGAAAATATGAGATAATGAAATTATTGAAACAGAAGAAAGTATCTTTTTCTATCTGGAGTGGTGTTATGATGAATTGAAAGTCATATGTACAGATATTGCGCAACCTTTGGATGACTATAAAAATGCGCATGATTTCACGCTAAATAATTGGTGATAATGTCGAAATTTGTGTAGACAGAAATTAACACATGAATCGAATATATCGTTACAAATTATGGTAGTATCACTCTAGATATTTTTCTATGAGAGCTTCTACTCTAGTTCAACTTTATTATTATTAAGGTGAATGTTCAAAAGTTGGTATTTAAATAGTTAAATACCAGCTTTTACTTTAGTATGTATGTATAGACACACATACTAAAGAACCATTGTTAAAGAGCTACAAAGAGAAGGTTTTTTTGTATACTTACCTGAACGTTCAACCGTCATAATTCATAATATAACGTATAAAATACACCTCATTGAAAGCTTGCTCTTAGACGGTAATCAGTCAAATTATTACATTGTACACCACGCGAACTTTCCTTCTAGATTGGTATGATAACACAGAAAATCAATTGAACTTTGGTTTTCGAGATATTTACAAAAGCAACATTTTTTACATATATTATTCTGTATACGCTTCAACAGTGTGTGTAAAAGAAACATTTACTTTCGAAAGTGATATCCCTAGGATAATAAGTCCAATTACGAGACATTGTAAGCTTAAAAGGATATGTCGAAGAAAGGTATTACATCGTCTAACTAACGCTTCATAAAAAAAAACGCTTCTTCGATAAAAAATGATGGGCGTTTGTTGTCCTTAAAATGCTCTAAAACTGCTTCTTTATCGACGTTATTCCCTTTTCTTGGTTAGCTCCGATTTTAATTTTAATTTTAATATAATAACTCGGGGTAAGATTAGGCCTATAGGGTGGGCGATCGAAATCTTTGAATCTGTGCTGGCGTATAATATCTTACGAAATTGTAGCTGTGCATCCTCGGCGTTTCTTACTGATGAGTCATCAGTGATGACTCGTCTTCCCTGGCAAATCGGAAAAACATATGTATTGCGTTTACTGTACTATTCCATTCTTTAAAGTCCGTTAACAATATCTCAAAAAATTTCAGCTATCGCCTGTTTTAAACCTTTTGCCCTTTATTTTGGCTCTTTTAGGAGTATTGATGTTTCGAATCCTACTACCCCGTCGTTTCTCTTTAAGATGAAGGATCGTGATATATCAACTCCAGCCAGTCACTGTTTCGTTATTGGTTATGTTGTCGGTTTCGTACAGCCGAAGAAATTTTGAGTTGCATTCGATACGTTACTCCTGTTGAGCAATTTGTCATGCCTAATTGCTTGTGTAGGAATTTAAAACATCCTTTACTCCTTACCTTCTTTATCCCTTTATAATTAAGTCGTCAATTACTTAATACAACTTCTTTCGTCAATTTGTTTTTTTCTGGTGTCCTTCGTATGAACCATCTTCAAAAGATTCTCTATCCAACGGAACAATTTGGAATAACGTTTATAGTTAGCATACGATGGCATAGAAGGCTTGCAAACGGCGTCCAATCGCTCCTTGATTTCGGATGGTGTCTTTTCTCCCAAGGTGAGAAATATTGTCACTGCACAACGTTCAATTTTTAGCATTTTGAAAATTTACTATGCCTCGATCAACTTATTGTTTTCTCATATAATTAAACAATGTTTATAAACTGCCAGTTATTATTTGAACGTTAACTAAACACAGATCGTCAAATGTCACTTTCTTTTTACCTTCTAACTTTTAACAAAACATTGTTGACATTTGGATTCATATAAATGCAACAGAGTCTCTAAATATTGTCCAGATTGTCGTCTCCTGCCTCATACGCATTTTAGACATACTTAATTTCACGAGAGAAAAAAAGTGATCACATTTATATTTGCTTGCGAAGGGAAATAAAGTTTCGAGAATTGGACCAGATATACTTCTTCAAATTTGGTTTTTAAAGAAATATCTTCCTGAAGTTCAATAGGCACCATTTGAAATTGTTCTGAGTTTTTTTCTACTACTCATTTTGTTGCTTATAATTTAAATCATCTAATTGACCTGCGATGAGAAGTAGAAATGCCAATTTCAGAAATGTATTCGTTACTATTTATTTCAGCCATATCATAAAATCCGTTATTTCTTGGTGAAATTCATAAATTCGTTTTAAGCATTTTAATGTTACTTCGCCATCTTACTTGGCAATAGTAAGTCAAATCTGTGTTATCCGAATATAAGTCCAAATATTTTTTGTACTGGTGGTGATTAAGTACGTGAGATTTAATAAAACTGATTCTCTTTATAACTACATCCATGATATTAATCACTTTAATAGACTTAGTACACAAACTTTATTAGTAGACAATACAATGGAGAATTATTAAATTATATTTCTGAATATTTAATTCATTTAGTTTTCGTTTAACAGGTCAACAAAGCGTTTTCGTGAACCTACTGTTGAAGGCGATCCATCGGAACAACGAATTCGCCTTTAGCAAAAGGTGATGATTAGTTAAATTTTTCACTTACTATCTTCAGCTGTGTCCTCTTACGAAACATTTACTGCTGCTTGACAAAACCCGAAATTAATCTTCATTCATTACGTAACAATCAGACAACTTTAATACTAACATAATGGAGAAATAATCCCGAGAACATTTGCTGCGCCTTCCTGACAAAAGAAAGGGTCTTGGAAAATGAAAGTAATTTTTACGCCTTTCTGGTGTGGTTTGAGAGTAACCATGAGGTTTACGGCTGCTAGGTCGATTGGCGACGATTGTAGGTCGCGTTTTTTTTTTTTTATAAAACAAAATACTGGCTTCCTTAGAAGGAAAGCGCTACCCACTCAGTACGCAAATGGCTTCAGAAGACCTTGGCCGTGGGTTCCGAGGTGCGAGATGAAAGGTGTGAGTATGTACAATAAGGGAGCTCTTAAATAGTTCAGGTAAGCTATCTGGTTATATAGGTCTATACTAAATGCTTCAACGAGTATATTCGAGTTTGTTTAATCCTACAAGATCTTGTTGGTTTACACGTTTATATAAAATTAGTCATAAAAAAATATGTCAAGTAATTTCAAACAAGAATAAAACATTGATAACATATTTAATTTTTGACAAAGGTAACCTTGGATAATGGAAATTTTGCGGATATGAAAATTGAATTGTTAATTAGAAGTTCAATAAAGGTTTTTTCCTCTGTCTTGCCCTCCTCCTTCCTTCCCTATAGGGACTAAAACGCAGAATTAAAAGTACTTTGCTGCACGTCGCTCAGAAAGTGGGATCACCCTCAGTGGCAGGTCTCTTCAGTGGGAAAAGAAAAACAACTCGGCCGCCAACTCCGCTGCATCAGGGTCGACATTTGTGCCGATACTATTCTCGGGACTTGGATGTAGCACGTACGCCCAGAGAATACCAAATTAGGTCTTGGTTAAATTATGTTTCCCAAAACAACTCTAATTCTAGATTAGAGTTCTTCCACACAAAAAGGTTGGGTCTCACGGCGACGTCCGTACGCTAAGCTGTACAAAATATATAAAACACACTCCGTGTTCGTAACTGTGGATACTCTGTATCAAAGTTAACTAAGCACATTCTCGGAGTGATTATTAAGCCGCAAACTAAACGAAAGGCCTTCTACGAGACAAAAATTACATTTCAACGCCAGAGAGAACTTCGGGACACCCCCAACACTTAAGATCACTTAACGGAAAAAAGCTTCAAAATAGTTAATTCTAAAATAAATAGTTTTTGTGCTAACGCATAATCACATAACGAACCAATTGGAGAAACTTTTAAAAGCAACACGGCACGATCTCTATTTATTAATTTTATTTATTATTTAATTTCTCTATTTATTATAAAATGATTTTCTTAAGAAATTTTGGAAAAGTAAAAATAAAAAGGACAGACATGTATGTAAAATCTTCCCAAGAATTATCGAAGCAGTAAATGAAGTTAAAAATGCTGCAAAATCCGGTCAAATAGAATTTTAATAACGATAACTCGCACGCTGCGTGATAGACTGCCTAGCTATAAAACATATTGCATATGCATCGGTAGGAAAAGTTCGTAAGATAAACAAAGTTACAGAGTGGTTCAAAAGAAAAAGAAATTTGCGCGTAACACATTCGCAAAATGAAAGTCAGATATTCACAGCAAGAAAGAAACACGTAAGCGTAGATAGTCAAGTGGCGAGCGATGAGGGCAAAGTAAGAAATTCGAATACGTGGACAATATACAGAACACCAGCTGCTGTTGCCGCACAAAACTGGTACAAGATATTCTGCACAGGTGGGAACTTTTAGTAGTTTTACTGACTTTGACAGATATTTTATAATTGATCTTCACAAACATAACGTTTAAAAAGTTCTTGTTCATAGTTCAGTTTTTTCTTCAAGTATGTTAAATTTTTCAAAAGATGTTATATTTGTAAACATCAGAGGACTCTTCATAATATTTGCGGTTAATAAAATTACGGGATGTCAAAAAACAAACGTAACATCGATGTGCAAATCCTGCCATTTTCTAAAAATAACGAATACTTTGCGCATCACCGCCCTGTGAGTATTTATAATTTTAAAGCATCGTCCGTTAGGTTATAAAATACACTACACTTATGCAAACTTATATGACATTTTTATTTAATACATCTTATACATTATATACTATATGCTACCCGTTAAGTTCCTTACTCTAAATAGAATAGACACCTTTCGTGAAGTGCATTAATGAAATATACTTTAATTCAATTTGTTTGTGGCAATACATCCACGTATTTGGTTTACGTTATTCGATAAGATGCGATAAGATTCACGCTGATGAACATGGGCTAAATGTGAAAGCAAATGTGCTTTTTGTTTTGCTTTGTAGTTACAATTCTGGACCAAACAGATAAAAGATGGTTCCTTCCCGCATTCGTAGCGTATGTGCCTTTGTCTATTTCTATTATGTTTGTATGCCTTATTACAATTTGGACAGTGATAGCTCTGACCTGAAAATAAGTTTGAGTCAATTACTACGTATACATTTGTTTCTCAAGTGGTAAAAACGATATAATGAAGATATACTTCTTTATTTACAACACAACTATTAAGTTCGACATTAAACAAGTAACGTAAATAGAAGAAGGAACTAAAGTATTTTTGTAAATTACATTGATTTGGAGTTTACACGATAGATACTGCGTAATTTGAATGTTGGGTGTTGGGACGCCTTTATTTAGCGCTGCATATTTAGGATAGCGTCATGTCCGCAGCCTTTCATGTTTCTGTGCCTCTAATCTATACATACGTCTATAGAATAAAAGAGAAAAGCCTATATCTATACGTTATATACACACTTGTACATACATCTCTAAATTAAGTTGTTATAGAAATTACTAGAAATTAGCCTCTTATATTTACCCATACAATGGCAGTATGACAACGACAACGATGCCGCCGATGGACATCAAATCTCATGCATCCTTTTAAACTTATCGATCGGCATGGTACCATTGCATGCAATCTGAACGGCGTCGTGGTACATTGATGAGCGTGCCAATATAACGTTAGATAGGTGTTGAGTACGGCGTTCCAAGGATTAAGCGTTCCATCGACAGGCAATAATTCTAAAAAATTCTCAAAATGCTCCAGGAACAGAACCTTTTCCTAGGCCAACTATGACAAAGCAAGGCAACATTAGTGTTGTAAGGTTTGATATAGTGTAATTTTTGTAGGTTTCCCAATAGCCATTTTGGCGAGTAGAGCGCCTTAAACAAAGTATCATTCATAGTAATTTTGGATTAATATCTTCCAGAATACCATATGATAGTGTCGATAGTAGTCCTCTAGTCACTACGTCCTTCGAGGAACCGCCTCCAACCACCTTTTATTACAATTTCTGTTTTCTAGGCAAATGGCTACGTCACCACGGATTCACATATATGATATACTAGCTCGTTTGAACCACAATTTGTTGAGCCGAGATCGGAACATGGAAAAACGTAACGTAAATTCAATTACGTAACTTTACGAAAAGCGAGATTTGGACGAAGTGGAGGTGAGGGGCGGTTCTCGAAAGGTGTAATGGATAGAGGAATATAATAAGCGGTTTATTGGCCAATAAATTATAACAGGATATAAAAAGAAAACTTAAATGAAATAAAAATAAATATAGCTAAAGTGTTCAGGATTAGCCAATTGCAAGGCAAGCTGTTGTTATTCCCGCTGAACATCACAATCATGTTAACTAAATACAAAGCAAAAAAAAGAAGTACATAGCCAACTAAGTATCAAATTATGTGTGTCAACCCACGATTATCAATTGCATAAAACATGCGATGATGACAAAATATGAAACGCGCCGGAGATGGCGTTAAATAAGCAAACAGCATTACATGAAAAAGGCCTTTTGAACGTCTCAAGGTTCCGATACAGATATCTCGGCTTCTTATTATAAATGATCTTATAATAAAAAAAAATTGGCATTATGATGTGGTACCCTCGAAACAGATAAATAGATAGAAAAATCTCTCTACTTCTATATATACATCGATAACAACTTCTATATATACATCGTCTCACGTCCCATTCCATCCCATCCCCCTAATATGCGGATCATAAATTTACGCACATATTACGAATCATACATCCGAACGACTACTCCCATACTGACGCCTGTAAAGCGCTCGAAAAGTGGCAAACTTTAATGTAAACACAGTAACTATAAGGATATAAACACTTAAATTCTTCAATTCTTATGTTAACCTGGAATAGAATGATCTTAGCCATCTTATAAATGGAACGGCTCGAATAAACATACCACCCATTACGGCAAGGTAGCCAGGAATACTTTATACACAAATGCTTCTGAGGTTATGGCAAGCTTTAAAGAGCACCATAAAAAAAGGTCGACTAATGCAAAAAGGCGACTTTATCATCAACAAGTCGACTGCGAGCACTAATACATAAATATTCTTGATGTAATCGCAGAATACGCAACCTATGACATCTACGTTACTCAATAAGCGCCAAACGTTAATCTGGATAACCACATTTTATTTACTATTGGTATTATTCGGATTAATGTAGAATCGATATCTAGCATAATTTTCTCTTAACCAAGTTCTATAATAGAATTAGATTTAAAGTGACGTGCTAGAAAGCCGGCCTATCAATCCCTTCCAGAAGTCATGTTGAAAACATCATTTTCCTTTCCCTCTTCCCTTAGCAAATATTTTTACAAATACAATTTTTCAGATATTTCTACCTTCGGGTTTAAGTTTGGTTTCAGCTTAATATTTGGGTGCGCATTGGCTTACCTCACCTATTTTGAAAATGTTGGAATAAAAAAGAGGAACGAAATGTAACCAATTAGCGGAGCTAATAACAGCTAAATAACAAATTTAGGCATAAGCTTACGCACTTTCTCCTTTAGGGACACGGAGATAGTCTCGTAATGCTTTTATAAATTTGTTTAGAGGTATTGGGCGCAAAATAAATTTTGCCCAAGTTAGAATTTAGATCATACCTATTCAACTCCGGCACTATATATGGTCGTTCATATTATCACAAGCGTTGGATCCTTGTAAAGAAAATATTTCGCCGTCTCGACTTTGACTTACGAGCCTGCGCATGATTGGTCTTTAGTTAATGTTATTCTAATGAGCTGTTTGGCAATATCCAGTTAGAATTTCTATGACCATGTTAAAGAGCTTTCTAGACAATTTCAGGTTTATTAAGGTTATCTGCTTGTTCCGATAAGTCAAATCGATTTGAGGAATAAGCAAGGGTTACTTCCATCGAATCGTTTCAAGAAAGGCAGAGGTGATTGATTAAACATTCCAGACTGTAGGGTATCATACCTGAATCCATCCTCTGTTTCTATGTTAATAAGATGGCCATTATGTATCTTTAGTCGTATTAAGTTGAACAACCAAATATATGCAAGTTGTGAAGTTTTAAATTTAGAGCTTATTGTTGAAAAAATGTGCAAATTTTTGAAAAGCGCGGAACGTTTAATTAGAACATGGAAAGTATGCACAGCCCCCTACCTACCTTCTTCCTTAAAAATAGAACCATCTACAAACATTTAAACTACACCACAGCGTTCTACGCGAAACATGTACCTACCTCTACCTCTCTTATAAGTTTTCGACGTTTTTTATATTTAAGTTTGCGCTATAATTGTGCATACACAATTTAATACTCAAATTACAAGAATAGTATAATTTTAAGATATTTTTATTATGTATATTTAAAATTTTTACTTTTTGTATCTTTAGATTTAGTAAGCCCATAAGAATGATTTGACATATTGGCTTGCATTGTGAAGACTAAACAGCCGTATGTCTTCCTTCTTGTAGAAACGCATATCTACTTTTATTTTTCCAAATCTAAGTGTCTTATTGCTAACTGCATCTATCCAATAAACGATCAAACAAAAAATGAAATAGATTTCTTTTTATGTCAAACTAATGCAAAAATAACAAAAATGACAACATCCAAATTTCATATGTTTTGTTTCCTTCATATCTTCTAGTTACATGTAAAACAGTTTTTATTTTACGCATTTTTGAGTTATTCAAAAATAATTAGTACCTTATTTTTCACGGTATCGGCAACGGACTGATTTCATCGGTTAAGTTGTATATACAAAGAAAAATACCTTGGATTAAGTCTGATGGGATCTTTGCAATAAGGCGGCCTATTCAGTCCGGAATTCTACAGGGGTCTCTATTGACATCCTGCAGTATCTACAAGTTGAATACGTAGACGGTACTGTCATAGAATAGAGACATGCTAGGACGAGGAACTACTTGTAAGACGTTTTTAAATATATGTATATATTATGATATATAGTATGATTCTTGATGTAATCATTGAAGTGAACTCGTCAACTTTTTCAATTATTTCAACTAGATTGGATGTCAAAACCAAATATAAACCTATATTATGAATGTATAGGATAACGAGGGTATAAGAAATTTTACTACATTTAGGTAAGAATGGTCCCATAATAAATACCATTTATATTGGAGGATTTGGTATATATTCGCTTAGTGGAAGTTAGACATGTTGGGTAACGGGCGGCTTACCTAGCATAGTTGTTTTTATTGACACTATCGCTGCACTCTTGTAGAGAGAACTTCGTTGTCTCGCCTTTGGTTTTTCAGCGTCTGCATGACTAGCTTGCGGTTAATGCTATTCTGACAAAGTATTTGCATAATATCCATTTAGAATTCCAATAACCACGTAAAAGTGCCTTTTGAACAATTCCAGGTACGCTAGAATTGTATGCTGGTTTGAATAAGTCAAACTAGTTTCAGGGATATGGTAGGAATTAGTTTCATCGTGTCAGAAATTTTCATGGAGGTAGTATTTACTTTGATGCATGTAGGGCTACAACAGTTGCTGGCATCAATCCACGAAGTGTTTTAACCAAGTGTGAATCAAGTCCGCCTTCACAAGTGATAACGGAAAGAATTTTTCGATATTTGTTCTGAAATAAAGCCATTTTTCAATTTTTTAATAGATAACAACTTATCCTCCTACACTGAGCGGTATAGCGAAAATATAAGTTCATTTTCCTCATCTTTTAGGTATCTGGCAGGCCGGGATTAACTCGACAAAATCACACTTAAAGAGAGTTCTAGGTAACGCACTTATCCAAATTGAAAAAGTTACCAGATCAATAGCCGACCTTCTGGAATGAAATCTGTAGCAAATACATGAAACTAGCTTAGAATACTACAAACGCTGAACGCAACTGATTTTGCTGACTTAGAGTTAACCAATACCTAACGTTAGAAGAGTACCATTAGTGTAACTAACCGTCACGTATATTGCGCCAACCGTACTACGTTTTACCAACCGAAGGCCAACCGTTGGTCAACCAACTGTGCTACTAGCCTCATCTCCATACATAAAAGACGGTATTTTTCTACAATTATAGCTATAAAAATTACATTGAACGGTACTTAAAATGAAAGGAAGTTAAGCGAAAACGGATCATGTAGAGGCATCAGCATCTCCCCAAAGAAAACCAAAATAGATTGAGTGGTATAGAGCTTTGCGACAGGAATTGGAACGTCGCATTAATAGCGGCGAAAGTGAATTGAACATTAAGTACATTCACGACACAAGATCGTTCAAGAAAGCTAATAATGTCCAGAACATATACAAGTGTTATTGTTAATATGTAAAGAAATTCCGTCAAAAATCTATTTAATTAAATAATGAAAAAATATACACAGCATCCTATCTTCGTTGTGGGTTATTCACATATTTATGCAACGTTACCTTTACAATTATTTAATGTTTGGTTATGGTTGGAGAAACGTGTTTTTAACGTTTCGACTTCTACCAGGATATTGAACATCTTGTAAATCGCGTTATTCGTGAACCATAATAACCGATTGGTTTAACTAGTTGACGTTCTAGCATACGGTTAGTAGACTTAGTCATTGACCAGTTTTTTACCAACATTTGTATTTTCGTACACAAATTCAAATACAAACAAGTGCAAGTGGGAAATAGGGGCACGTACATTTAAGTAGGCATTTCTTTGCGATTAGTCCTGGTTCTATAAGTATCTGGTTTATTCTAAATAAATGATTTTATAAAATAATACAAGAATTAATAATTTTAGAAATCAATAACAGTTCCAACTCAATCAAATAGTTTGAGTAATCTTTCTTAATTACTTTTGCGTTTTCGGCTGATATCTGTAACCGCAAAATACGCAAACTATAACTTACACGCTTTAAAGCAGTAAAGTATGTACAATTTGTTAAAAATAATTTTTGTTATTCATATAAATCAATATAAAATCTACAACTTAGTTTTCTCTTAACTCAAGTTCTACGGTATTATTAGATTTAAAATGGCGAGCTAGAAAGGCGGCATACCAATCCTTTCCGGGAATGCCATGCTTGAAAGGTGTTTTCCAATTGCGATGATTGATAAATTTTCCTATAAGCCTTAATAATTCCTGCTTGTTGTACGTATGTCCATCCTTAAGTTGGTCACACACATAACGATATATTTCCTCTTCCATTTCCTTTGTGAATACTGGAGGTCTTCCTTTGCCCATTCTGTTTAAGCTAACTTTTCCTGACAGACGACTAGATAGAACAGATTTAGGTATATTGTAATAACGTGCTGCTCCTCTTTGTGTCATTTTGTTCGATTTTATGGCTTCAACTGCTTTATGAAGATCTGCCAACGTATATTTGCATCTTCGTTGACCTAAAAACATAACTTTAATGTTTTCTAGATTTTAATGATATAATTAAGGTATAAAGCAGCGTAAACATAAGAAAAGTAGAAAGAGAAAATACGTTTTTCTACGACTGTATAAACTAAATAAGGCATTCTTCCCGAGAAAAAAATGCAAATATCATGTCTCGGAAAATGGTGATTTTTAACATTTATTGGTTAAATGAAACAAATCCATTCATTCGGTAAGGAACAAACTAGTGCATTATACTTACTATAACCAATTTTCCATTATTACAGCTTAGTAAAACATACAGCGTTGGCATATATTGAATTAAACATCTTTTATGAGATGATTGTCTTTGTTATCAACAAATTGGGTACAATAAATACAGTTGAAAATTAGACTAAAATTTTTTTGTTAAACTGTTAAAATATATATTAACAATTTTTTAAATACATAGCGTGACCCACTTTCGCCGCATTTTAAGGTACTTACTTCCATTGTTAGCGTAATGTAATTTTTACGGTCTACACTCTTAGACGGTCTGGTAAACATAAAGATCTTATATACATATCCTTGAATCAGACAAGGGAAACACTACAAGGATTTTTGTCGTGCTTTTGACACATCGCTCCTCTCTTCTCTCGATTTTGAGATGATGTCACAGAAGTGCACTTTTTCGATTCATATTTAAAGAACAGGCCACATCAAGTACTCGTTAATGATAAAATGTCAGGGTGCCATCATTAGTCCTGTACTTTTTAATTTATACATCCCTGGTCCGTCGCTGGTACCAAAATACTATAACATCTTTACGCTGACAATATGCAGCTATATTTCCGCTTTCTCAATCTCGCATGTTTAATGCATCGAAATTCATTGCCTCTATTAAAAATAAACCCTGAATTATGGTCAATTGTAGGAAGAATCTGTATTTGTACTTTAATAATAGTTTTAGGATAATACATTTTACTTGATAAAAAAGACAAATCCAGGATTGGGCTTGTCAAGTAGGATGCTCTCTAATTTTAGCTTCTGTGAAACAATTTATAATTTCTGTGGTACTTGGTAAAAGGTATGAAACGCTATAGAAGTCATCTATACAAGACTTCTATAGATATAGACGAGATAGACGTGGTGTCAGCCCAAGTCTAGCCTATAGTTTAGTACGTTGAATATATTTAATACCAGAACTATGCACAGCGTCATTTTCTTCTAAGACAAAACAGCCGCGCTATCTATACAACAAAGTAAGAATTAGTACCTCTTACAGTGACGCATCACTCTTTTTTATGTAATGCTCTTTTCGGTGAAACACACTGTGTACCTTTACTAATATTGTTGCCTATGAATGTTATGTTTCTATTTTTATGAATATGTTGTAATGAGATTCTTTCGGAGATAAATTTCTTTGTTTTGGGTTTGTTAAAAATAAAAATGAATTGATTGTGAGATCCGCTTATTATTATTATTATTATTATGTAAATCGAAGGTAATTGAAAATTAAACAATTTTTAATATCTACCCGTTTATTTTTGGTTTACAAATTATGTTCCTTAACAAAATCTTTTAAACAAGCACCTATCGCAATCCTTCACCGATAGCTGTTAGAATATTTTCTTAATATACTTGAGAAATTGAAATTTATAAGTCGATGTTGAATCGGATTTTCGCCAATTTGTGAATCTTCGGTACTTAGTCACTGACGTTAACGATAAATGTTCAACCTTAATACCCGATCTTAATATTACTCGCAGCTGCACCCGATTTACAACCAAATATTTCCTGCTGCCATCCTTGTTCGGTAGATAATAATTTCGATGTTAAATGGTCAAAACGGATTTACTTTTTGAGTTTTTCTTAAATTTTTCCGAATAATATTCGGAAGCTTTAATATTTTTTATTGAGTAAGTAAGAAATATGTAACTTTTTGAAAACCTGTTTATCCTATTTTAATTTTTTCCAATTTTATATCCATAGCTTACTATTTGAATTCGATAAAATAACACACTTGACGACTGAAAATGTCTTTCTTTTCCATGGTGAAGATGTCCAAATTTCAAAGAGATCATCAACACTGCCTGGCCTCAAAATAAAATAGAACTAAATGTAAATATCTGTCAAAATGTGTTTTAAGGTGAATAAAAAACATATATATATATATATATATATATATTCGTTGTTGATTTTCTTTATAAGTTAAAGGTTTCCAAAAAAATATTCCAAAAGAAGAGCATAAAACCATGTGGAACTTCAGAAACAAAAAATAATAATGATGTAACCGATCTAGAATACACGCAATAATATATGCAAAATAAGGTTACACTGGAGCATTACAAAAAAATTCATCAAGTGTTTGCAAGTGGATATTTAGGGTATTTGTTTTTATTATTATCATGAAGTAGTTCGTTTTTTAGTGCCCTGGAAACTTCATTATAAATCTTGTTGCTTAGACAAAGCTTAGAAAACTGTTGAAGGTTAAGGTCAATCATTCGGTAAGCGCAATTGGTTTTTATTTTTATGTATGTAAAGAGATACTGCAAAGATATGTAAGCAGATTACAGTTAGTTAGATTACTTTAAAGCCCTTAAATATAGGATCACACGATATCATTCGTGAAGCATCAGTTATGATAAGATGCGTCATCGTTTGGCAAACAGAATCCTTCGTGTAGACTATAAAACTATTCCATGCCTCAGACCTCAATGCGTGTGTCGTACACATGTGTTGAGACTACTTAGTCCATATGGCTGTAATCTTGATGCCCTGTACTTACGTTTTTATGTCAATAAATATTACAACGCTAAGAAGCATAGGAAAGTAAATACATTTATACAAATCGGCAAATAGTAATCAATAAACACATTTTATATCAAACACGTTTTATTCCAAATATCATCAGCGATATTTTCAGTACAATGTATGCGTATGTAAAAAGACTTACAGTTATGACAAACTAATAATCGTAAGATGGCCTAATTTCATTTTATAACCGTTAAATATATCCAGCTAAATCTCTATGTCTGTGACTTATATGCGATGTTAAATGCGCTTTTCTTTTTCCTTTGTACCCACACGCTTCCACTGGACAACTAAATCTAGGTTCCTGACCGCATTCGTATTTCATGTGGGTGTTACGGTTTTTTGGATATTTGTAAGCCTTGCAACAGCTTGGGCATCTGTATGCGTAATCACCTTAAACAGAAAAAAAATCTAATGTAAGTATTGTATACTTACAGCTGTCTAGAACCAATAACGTACTCGATTAATATTACTAATCTAACCAAATGGCTTACTAGATTACATTCATGCATGTTTTCTAAGTATGACGCAGTTCGGTCGCAATTTTAATAAAAAATTATTTGATTGGATATTTTTTTTTTTTTACCAAAATGTTGTTCCATTCCCAGAATTACTTCGGCTAACGTATTTTCGCAGTATTTGCACACGGCGATGCATAGAAGATATTCTACCCATCTTGGATTCTGTAAAGTTGTAAGCAACATCATTAAATATTCAAGCAGCAAGTAACTATCGACTTACCTTTGTGGGTATTGTATTCCACATACAATTAGGTCATACTACACCATCTTTTGGTGTAATGATGCAAAGAAATTTGAGTATTGATAATTTAACCCTACAATTACAATTACTCCTAATTTTTTAATTAATGTGGGATTGATGTAGTTCAATATAGGAATTAGCGTAAAAACTATAATGTGGACCTATATTCGATCTAAGCTTGCTAGGGGTTAATATACTGTAATGTTACAATTTACATTATTATCGAAAGAAGTATTAGCGCCACATACTCTGCATTGAGCCTACCTATATTTGCCTGTATAACTCCAAACTATTTTTACCAGAGTCTGTTTTCATTTCCTACAATCGGGAGTGTTAGCAAATACATATAAGTCCGCGCCAAATATACGTAAGTAATATTTAATTTTTGGGACTTTCAGCAGTTCAATTAAATTTCCGGTGTTACCGGAAGTGGCATCAACGTGCGTATTCTAAGTAAAATATGTTTTTACAAGTGTTAAAGTAATCGAAAGAAATGATTGTTGCACATACATTTTACTTCAGCTTATGATATGCGGTAATAAATGTTTTGGCAATCCGTTTTTGTTATTATGCGAAGTTGGCTGGTGAAATGCGCCGAATTGTATCCTGTTATACCAAGTTGATGCAGCGCAATTGCTCAATCATCAAATTTCCACTCTAAAGACCTAAATTATGTTTATTTATTGTCATTATGTCCTAGATTTTTCATATTTTCCTTCTTTATTTTCGCTATTTTCCTCCTTATGTTTACCTATTTTATTAATCCTTCGTATGTTTCTACTTAATTGAACTTTGTTCGAATGTCTATTTTCTGGCTTTTTATGTTGTTACTTTATTATTATTACTAATACTATATTATTACTGAGCCAACTTTGCTGATATTTAAATTTGGCAACAATTACTACTTTATTTACTGTGGCTACAAACCAAATAGTTCAGTAATAAATCTTATTACATTTTGTCAAAGAAATAACCTTCTGAAAGAGTGGGATGTTCTTTTTTTGCGATATAGCGATATTTTGCCTTACAGTAACTCAAGTAACTAATAATATAATCTCCAGACCAATACACTCAGCTGCTAGTTTTAGACATAAGTTTCTACACAATGGTAGCTGATTGATGCCAGCAATACATCTTGTTGCAGATTTCTGTTCGAGAAGTTCTTTTTGGTCAGAAGGACGATCAAAGATTGTGTTAAAAGCATTAATATTAACGTAGGACGTAACGTTATAACATTAAAGATCGACAACGATCACTCCATTTTAATAAAGAAGTTAGAGTTATTTCTAACAAATTAGCTGAATTTAAATAAATTCAGCTAATCTAAATTTAAGGGCGAAACATCAGTTGTTCATTCGATGTAACACGTTACTTGCAATATTCTGAACATTCTGCTTATTATTAGTACCTGGTATAGTTGTACTGTGCGCCTAACACACTACATTACGGTCACACGAAGTAGTCAATAAATTACGAGAATAAAACAGGCTCCAACGGAGAATTTGTGTGCCAAACCAATGTTGCTTGGTACAAAGAATGTCTGATCTTGTGTTTTATATTCAAAATTGTTGCTTCAATTTCGATAAATTATATTCTATTACGAATGATCCAATCAGTCCAATATTATGGAGTGGAAAATCGTGTTGAAGACAATCAAATGCTTTAATTAGATCACATAGAATCCCCGTCGGGAAATAATCTGCTGTCAATGTTGCTGGAAGGGATATCCAATAGAGCGATGATTGTTGATTTGCTAGCCCAGCAACGGTGTTGGAAGATAGATAAAATATCAAAGCTATTTATAAACTATCTATGCGATATAACACAGCATATTCGATTAACTTCGAATTGAACGAGGAAAGTGCCTTGAGTTTGAAAATTGAAACTGAGAGCACAGAATTGCAAGAAGAGTCCCTTGTCAAAAGACATTTTTTTTAATTGGGTAAGTTATGAGAGTTTCTTTAAGAAGTATACAGGTAAAGCATCTGAACCACGCGTCACTTTATTTTCAAAGTTATTAAATATTGCAATCATTTAAAACTTGCATTAAAAACATTAATTTTCTAAATTTGTTATACATCATCGTATTCTATGTAAAATCAGCCTTCTTTTGATGAATAAGAAAAAGAAAAAATGTAAAGAAAATGGGGGTACGGACCCCGTCCCGTTTTTAAACTTTTGCGAATACGGAAGACGCCACTCTTAGGGCCATACAATATGTTGCAAATTAAGAAGAAAATTTAATATCTGTTATAATTTAGGAAATATTTGCAAATATTGAAAAATCATCCAAACTTTGGAGGGGGCCGTACCCAAAAATAGTGCGGATACGCCGATAAAAAAAATACGTGGCTCTTATTTTAAGGTACTCTTTCGATCTGTTAAGTTTCATCGAAATCGGAGGGGGACACCCGCCGGTGTTCCCTTGTTAGTGTGATTATTGGGGATCGAAATAATCGAACAAAACAAGAGGTACTTGTTGGAGGTTTTTGAAAATTTCTGTTAAATATATCTACAAAAATATATGACTATTATGTTGAACAGGATTAGATTTATTTTGTAACTTGTTGATGCGGTTCTTATTTTGGGATTTTAAAATTAAGCAATCGGAAAAGGTTTGTTTACAAAATCAAGTTAATTCCTCGTAAACTTTTTTAATAGGTTGCCAGATTTTTGGGGAAAGAATAAGTTTTTAAGTCACAAGTTGGATTTATTCATACAATCATTTGCCTAATTTTTACTTTTGTTGGTGTATTTGAAAAAGGTATTAAAATACAAATGAAAAATTACTCCCAACCCCGTATTTAACTCCAATAATTGGCCGGTCACAGACGCTCAAATTATAACTTATTATAAATTATAACCGGTTATTAGACGGATGAATACCCGGTAACTGTCCTATATCCAAACCATAATATGCCTCCATGTATTAGGTTTTTAAACATTTTTCCCGTTAGCCGAAACCGCTGATTGGGCGATACGTCTTACAGTTTCGCAGTTTTCTTGTTAATGAAACAATTATTTACTAATTTTTCAGTTTTAATGGTCTACGAGTAATTATAATATTTCAAATATCTTTGAAATTTGGTGGAAAAATTATGGTAATTCTTAATTCACATCACTCTAAACGTTTTACATATATGCATTTTTAGATTTACCTTCTGATGGGTTTTCTTGCCGCAATGTTCGCATGAAAATTGTGGTGGTTTACCACATTCAAAACGCTTATGTCTTGCCAAAGATCTTTGGTGTTTGTATGTTCGCGAGCATTTAACGCACTCGTATTTTCTTAAATTCTCTACAACAGAAAAAAAGTTTTAGTAATCATTCGTAAACTTTAAATGCTGTAACCTTCTTTCAGCAGTGTACCAGAATACACGTAATATCTACGCAAGTAATATGCGTAAAGTGGTTGTAATTTACTATAAGAAGACATGTTATTACACCGATTACGTTAAAGAAATACATAACTTGTAGATAAGTATCGAGAACATATTTATTCCAACAATTTATAATTATATTTATAAATCATATAAAATTATGTAAAAATAAAACCTACTTTGTACTTACTGAAGAGGACTAGTTTCTTCATTAGTACATGCCGACACACAATTGCAAAATAAATACCACAAATTACAATACATAGATGTTTCCTAATTAAACAAAAAACCGTGTTTCCTAAACATGTGTCCTTTTAGGTGACTGTTATGTTTGAACTTTCTTAAACAGTATTCGCAAGTGAATTGCGGTTCCACGCCGCATTCGAATTTTAAATGCCTTTTAAGATGTCTCATGTGAATGTATTTTTTCTCGCAACGAATACAGACATGTTTGCCATCACTATCAATATACGCTTCCGGATATAGGGGATCTGAAAAAGACAACGTTAGTTTCAGTTCATAGTATACGTTTAATTTACCATGCAGATTGAAATTTATTCGGGAATAAATGCAGCTACTGAATACGTACAACGAGTTGCCCATTGTGCTAAATTTGGATGTATTCATGATGTTGATAGAGCAACGTCCATATATACAGAGTGGCGCAATCGTGTGACAAAGTTCATTATATCTGCTATTAAGAGAGATATCAAAAATACTTCCAATAAGCATTATAGACGCCCCTAAATATAAAATTTTCAGATTATTTACATTTATAGAGCGTGTACCATAATTCCAGAATGGGCTTAACTTTTTTTTTATAGGGCATCCTAGATATTGATTTTAATGAAATTTTAGATATTTTCAACTACCCTGGGTATTTGCAGAGCTCATGGTCAATTTTATTCTAAAAATATGACAAACCTAATAACCTGTAATTTGATAAATAATGGCTACTTCGTTGTTTTAGTACCACCAGCAGTTTCAAGTATGTACTCTTACTTTGATATCTGTAATCTGCTTCCCCGAGTTGCATTTATACAGAGTAAATCAAAATGGAAATTTAAGATTTTTTCACGTTTTTTTCAAATGGACAGCTATGTATGTTGTACCAACAGAAGGAGCTTATTACGTACCATCATTTCTATTAAGCATTCCCTATACCTAAATTCGATAGCTGAGGAGACATTCTGAATTATTGGAAAAATTATTTGCGATTTATATAAATTATTTCAATATATCATATTATCCATGAAACATTTGCTACAACTTCCTAAGTAGTCAATGACAGTAATAATTTTTAAAACAGTTGATATTTTCCAAAATTAAATATTTTGTTGGTGAAATAACAGACACGAAATAATAACGTAGGCTTCCACGGCCAGGGTGCGTTAAAACTAAACGTATTCCGGCTTCGGGCCGCGTCGTCCTTAAAAGAAAACTCGTAATGTGGTTTTTTCAGAAAAGGTAAAAAAGTGGTAGGCAACAGTAAACACGATAACTCAGAGACGAAACTAGCTAAGCGGGAAGCTTAGCTAGTTTCGTAGGAAGGAATTCAGCATGAGAACCATGCCAGAGACAAAAATCAGCTGCGAACCAGTTTCAGCAATTCATTGATCATCATAAGCATAAGTATAAATTTAATATCTATAAAATTTAGTTGCACCAGGAGTTACTCAAAGATCACCTTTCACGTAGAGTTGTTTCTTGCGACTGGGCTCAACAACAAATCCAGGATCAGCAAAATTTTGTTGATTTTGTTCTGTTCGAAGACGAAGCTACTTAGAAATGCATGGATAAGTAAATAATCTTCAGTACTATTTTACAAATAACCCCTGTATCATCTAGACTAAAAGTCAAACTAGGTGATCTTTACATGTTCAAGGTGGTATAGTTTGGAGATTACGCTAGTCGGTCATATTTTTCCGAAGACCTAGTAATTCGCCAAATTTATTGCAAAATTTTAATTTAATTATCGAAATAAAAATAGAAAGTTACCTAAATATTTCACGGATATAAATCACAATTTTTCTCTAATAATTTAAAATATCTCCTCAACTATCGAACCTAGGTGTAGGGAATGCTTAATAGTGACGGTAGTACATATGTACTACTTCTACGTTTGATATAACGTACATAGGTGTTTGAAAAAGATTAATTTCCATTTTGACTTACCTTGTATAAATATAATACTCAAGTGTTAGTGAAGTAAAGTCCTATTGACATCAAAGTAACACACAAAAAAAGAATATGTTAGGTTCACCCTGGATTTATGGAAGGCCCTGTACAAATGTAAATACTGCTAACGGAAATGTTTACAATTTTTATTAGAAGGTAGTGGCTCTCTTAACGGTAGATATATCATGTTTTATTTTTTTATTCGTCATACTATTACGTTACCTGCAAATATATACCGATGATATAATTATGAAAAAAATCTTCCTAAATTTTAACGTCATCTTTATTATTACTGTATACTAACGTTAGTAGCGTTGTGTTAGTGACGTTGTTGACGAAAGATATTTTAAGAGAAATATGGCACAAAATTCTTCGTTTTAGATCATTACTTCGCCTAGCGACGCTTTAAAAGCTTTTGATATTTCTAGAAAGACATGGATGGGGATCGGAAATTAAAACTATTAACTATATTTTATTCTACTTATAAGTTTGTTTAACAAAAATTAACAATTATCCTTTACCGTTGAGAGTACGGTATTCATCATACCTTTTTATGCGGTCGATACGGTTTACATAATACTTCCTTTTCTTTTTAAATAAAAGCACCTCTAAATCAGCACTTGGATTTGGAACTGACGTTCTGAAGTCATGTTACAAATATCTTCTTTCATTACGGTGATCTTCGACCAATAACGCCCGATTGACAACTGAGTGAGTGTTGTGGTAGTCTTTGCACCCTTGGTCTCATAGAGCCCTTAAAATATATACTTAATTTTTGTACATTTATCCTAGATATCATTGACTGAAATCGAATAGACTACGACATAAAAATTGCATGATTATCTACCCAATGCAATTGCGGACTAAAGCATAGCGTAAACGACAGACAATTTTTCTACTCGACAGCCTAGTTAGCGAAAAGAACACCGCAGGTTTGAATTATTTTGTCGGTCCGACATTATTGTCGATCGTATGTTGTACAATGCATATGTGACAAAATTGTTGAACGATAATTGTCTGCCGTGTACGCTACGACTAAGGATTATATAATAACTTTGAAAATAAACAAAAGAGAAACTCTAAAAGGTAGAAGAAATTATTATTTTTCTTTGAAAAATGGAGATTTATTTTATGACGTTAGTGAAGTTTTTTCATTCCGTTAAACAAACTATCTTACTAATGACTAATGATGGTTCTCACAGCCAATACACAGTGCAGTTGCGATATTTCCAGGCGTATTATGTGTTTCAAAGCTTATAGGTTGTTGGGCGATGTTTGTAGACCTCAGCTTTGGCCGCACGGATTTAAATCCGGAAAGCGCGCGGGCCATGAAATGTTATCGAATCTGGAGCGATCGAGCGGTCAGGAAAAATTTCTCTCACAACAACCACAGGATTATAGACTGAGTGGTGCGTACTGCCATGGACGATTCTTGAAACCAGATACGTCCCATATCAAATTCTTCAAGATGTTCGGAAGTTATGGTTATTTAAGATCCGGTAATGCCTTCACTTAACTGCACACCAAACTGTTACTATATATGGACCTTTCTTAAATCTACCTTGGGTTTACATCATTCTAATGGAGCATCCTTTGTTTATTAACGCAACTGGAAAGACGGAAGAAAATCACTGCATTGTCAAGCAGATCACTTGCCTGTATTCGATTCCTCCAATGCTATTGTGACAGTTCTTGAGGAACGACCATTTTATAAGGATAAAAATGAAGGGGAAGAATTCGACGTACAGTACGGATAGGTTGAGACCAATGAGGAGAGCGCCTAAAAGATCGCAGAAACGACCGTCTGCTTTATGTGCTCATTTCGTAACATTCCCGCATTAACGGAAGATTTACACCTGTAACAAAATCGATTTCTGATTGGGACCTGCATTCCTAGAAAGGACTTAGGAGCAAGTACGTCTCACATACTGTAGATCTGTTTCGGTAAAAGTAGATTTTGGCGACAAAAGCGCGTTGCTTTATCGATCACTACATTTTTGAGTCAAAAAAGGGCACCATTATTAATCCACATTAATTCAATAAATACTCAAAGCCTCAAATTATTTTCAATGGTATACCACTTACTTATTTATTATAAAGAATACAAGAATCAAGTGTAATGCTATTTACAAGGGATCTAGTAACCAAAATCCTTATTGCCATTTATAACATCAGATACGTTCATTGGTAGGCTGCCCATAAAAATATCAAAGTCGCTGAATTGTGATTGTTTAGACAATGAAGTAAACAAACAAGAATAAAATAATCGATAACAGAAGACAAATGTTTTAAGTTTTTTATCATCAACGCAATTTAAAATAGTTTAAATTTGAAGCATTTGGAAGCAATGAAAAGGAAAAGCTAAATCCAAGGAAATAGAGAGAGTTGAGAGGGAGCTGACATCAGGCGATTAACCAAATGGACTTAGAACATGCATAAAGAAAGGTGATGTACAACATATATGTAGGTTAAAGCAAACAACTGATCTCGGCAAGAGACGACGTACAAGAGCCCGTCGTTTATTCATTATCAAGATACAAAATTCTCACGCATGAGCCTTAAGCTTAATATATAATAGAAGATTTTCAGGAATAATTTTCAAAATATACGCACGCACCATATGCACGGGTGTTTATAGCCGTAAATAATTTTTTTAAGTTCATTACTGAAAATGAAAGGTGATTATTTTTAATTTTATATATTACGTCTTAATATACAACGACGCCCTAAACTGCCTACCAAAAACAAATAAATTTAAACAAACCTATCACAATTAGCGAAACAAATAGGAATAAGGGAAGATACAAAAGATCAAAAATATGACAAATTAATATATATATATATATATATATGCAGATATACAACAAATATAAATAACACAGATAATGTACGCTTTTAGTAGAGTTGAGGTTTATTAGCTTGACAATTGTTCGGATTAGTTGCCTAATAATGAGGTCTTTGGATTACCTAGCGTAATAGAAGACAATCTAGCGTTCTTTCTTAACCAATCATAATTTCAATATCAATTCATCAATTACAATTACCTTTTCAAAAAATGTAAAAATATAGAAAGTGTCTATTTAGATTAAGAAAGTTGACATAACGTCCGGTGGACAAAAACGGCTAAAGTTCACAGGAATTAGAAAGAAAACCAATCTTTGCCAACTTTTTCAAAGAAACCCCAATAACGCTTAATTCTAATTATAACACAATAGTACCTTACTATATTTTGCCTAAGAATTTAACGAAGATCCCAAAAGATCCAATAGCATATAGCACGTTCTATTAAAAACTATACAACTATGTATAGCCATAGTCAGATACACCCTGTAGATTTCAATGTCATTTTAAACTATGCCCATAATGAGATCTCACAACAAGAAGACAATTCACAAGGAGCCAATTCGATCCTGCACATACATGGTGTATGCGTGGAAAAGCTTTCTTTATGTCATTTATAATTGCAGTTTTCACAGGCAAACTATCTAAAATAGGTAACGCCAATACCCTACAAGACAGGCAAGATTAATGCGTTTGAAAGCAGCTTTACGTTTAAGAGAACTTGTTATTTGTTGGCCTTTGTTGAAGTTGAAGAACCGGCTGATCTATTTGCCTTACTTTCTGTGTTAAACGGGTTCGGACAAGTGAAGATAATGAAGTGGAACGCAAATGTCTACTAGAGTACTGAGCATATAGATTTAGAAATACGTTAGCTTGTACCAAACCGTTGATAGTTACAGATTTAAAGAACGTTAACTATAAGAAATAGACAATTTATTATGAATATAGTAACTGCGTATTCTTTCTTTGAATTATTTTTACGAATATTTAATCAATATTTATTTTTATGAGGCCAAACCTTTGGAAAACTCTGTACACTTCTTCTAGATGACAGTGCTTACGTTCATAAACTTTCGATTTGAACTCTCGACTCGTTCTTTTATCATTCAAAAGAATCTCTACGTCATCGTCCAGAATAGTATATAAACCGTTCCTTTCCTGTCGATGATCGACAGTGATCTAGGCGGAAGCCTTCTGCTTATCGATGTCGATGTTTCACATTGACCTTAGCGGAACAATCTCCGTATCGCTGTCGGTGTTTGACACTGACCTGGGCGGAAGCCCTTCCGTATCGCTGTCAGTGTTTGATGCTGACCCGGGGGCATCCCTCCTCCGTATCGCTATCTGTGTTCGACACTGACCTAAACGGAACCCTCGTCCTCTTATAGATCAAAGTTTCTTACTTATTTTGTAGGTAAAATGGTTACCGACTTTAACGTCTGAATACTGTTTTATTTTCTGTTATTTATTTATTTTCTTTTGTAAACTTACCTCTTATGTTTTCGATGAACCTTGGACATAATTGTTAGCCAAAGGTCGATTTGTTAATGGGCGCACAAGCACCACGATACAGTACTCACGTTAATTTAATAATTGGTAAAATTAATAACTAATCACCAAGCAAGATATGACAGTTACGAAAATGTCCTATCCTGTAATTATATAAGTACTGACGTTACCTGGTGGCGAGTGACGCAATTACAAAGAATATATACCAACTACACATACCTTTTCGTTATCACGGATTTTGTCAAAGGTAATAAAAGGCAACATAAAAAAACAACAATATTTTATTTGTGAACAAGTTACAAACCTATTAAAATTAACTAACAATCATTTTCCTCGATTTTGAATACTGAAATTTACTAGAACCGATTCACGAGTCTGTAAAGACTCACACGCAAGTGCGTTACAAGTTTGGCAAGTGTAAACGTAACTTAACATAACAATATTCTTAAATTTAATGTTTCTACGATAGGTAACGGAAGTGAACAATAAATTCAATTGAGTTTATTTCATTTATTTCGTGAACCAATACAGTAGTTTACATTGCTTTTTTTAAATTAAAATAAAAAAAGTAATATTTTGAGATATCCATCTATTTTTTGTGCTGTAGCATGTGTCTTTTCAAATTTGATGTTCTCTTGGTCTCGTAACTGCAATAATGACATTTATGTTGTGCTTCTTTGCCACAATCATATTTAATGTGGACGTACAGCGATTGTTTGTTGACATACCTCTTATGGCATCGCGCGCATACATATATAGGTGTACCTAAAAGACAGATGATTTCAATACGTTGTATGTCCGTGAAAGTTTTGCAAATACACTACGTATCAAGATTAACGAGATCGTAAAAGTTATCTGTTTATGAGTTCTTAAAGAACATGCAACAATGTGACGTTATTTGGTAGCCACTGACGATGAATTAATCACATTACAATCAAATTTAGTGCATAAGAACAGTCAATTTTCGAGTTAAAAAAAAATAGAAAAACGTGAGAATATGCAAAACAAATGTTTTAGTTTGCAGTTAATTTCAAACTGCTTGCTATTGCGGAGCAACAAAGTTAAAAATGATGTCCATGTCCTCAGCTTGCCTTTACGCCCAGAAATTAAAATTCTCTACACGTTAACATCCTGTGCCCATTTTCAATACTAACGGAATATTTTCCTTTGACGGGGTTGAAATCGTATTAGCGATGGAAGGGTTGGATACCTGCCAAGCCCAGAATTGAAAGCATTATAACTACCTTAATGTTAATTTGCTTTCTGAGCAAAATGAACATAAAATGACAGTATATTGGAAATTTCATAATCTGGGAGTGGCGTTGCTTGGGGCGTGCACCCAACTAAAAATATAGAAGATAATATACTAACTATATCTTCAAGCAAACGTTTTCGTTTTATTATCTTGGTAGTTCCAGTAAGAAAAAAAAATACATAAAGAAATAAACATTTATTAACATTCCTTTTATGGGTAGGTTTGGCCGACTTACAAGGTATAAGACATTAGCGTACCACTATTATTTTTAGAAAAGTATCCCCATTTGACCAAAATTGTTTTCGAATTGAAACCAACAACGTTTCAAGTCCCGTGTGATACATTTTACGATGGTGCTGATCGGAAACAAGTCCTGTAAATCGGCCAACCTTTGGAAGGAATATTATGTATCTTGTATTCCAAGTTTGATTATTGTAAATATCCTTCAACACGTCCGTCTATTATATACAGGACGTAATTTACTTTTTTCCTCTATCTTACTACCTATCTACCAGCTAATAGATAGTTCAATTTTTCCTCAAAACAGTTTTGTTGATGTTTACATTCTTTTGTTGCGCTTATAGTAGCTGGTGTTTTTTATTACATCCAATACGCTTTTTTAAAATAAATCGGATAAAACAAATCGTTAGATTGCCAATTAGATAATTAAACTTTATAGAAAAATATTGTTTATATTAAATATATTTACAGAAAAGGAAAGTCAAAATGAGGAATAAAAGGAAATGCAAATCGATTAGATAATACAGCAATATTTTTTGCTTTTATTACTCTTAAAATCGTTGTAATAGGTAACTCACCAATGGTCAGTCAAAAGACAATCTTTTGGTGCAACTTACTACTGAGTAACTTGATTATGAAAGTAACATTACAAAAGGAAACATCCACGCGATGTTGCTTGTAGTATATTTATTATATTAGAATATATGTGTATGTAGGTACTATATAATTATTATATTATAATTTTTAGTCCTCATAGTAGGTCCTCAGTTCGTACGTTGTGTTAAATTAATATTTCTTCCTACAGTGGTTTATGCAGTGCAGGTGTAACCAATATTCGCTTATGTATGTTTTCTTGCAGATCCGACACACGTACCCCAGCTTACCTAAAACTTATATGGGTTAGAAAATAAATATAAAAGAAGATATAAATAAGGTACGGTCATTTGCGAAAAAATGAATAGCAATATATAGAAAACACAACGCTAAAGTATAACAGAATCTTTATTTTCAGTAGAAACTAACATAGTGTAGTGCTTACGCACTACATGCCTTTTTAAGTTTTCGTTGCGCGTTGAGGCGTATGGACAGTATGGGCATTTACATCGTGGTATCTTCAAACAATCGTACCGTTTGTGGACATAAAGTGAACCGCGTTGCCTATATCCCTTTCCGCATCGTGCACAAATGAAAGGTCCTCCTGAAATTATCAAGTTTAGTATACAAGTGACGTGTGCAGATACATTGTTAATCCGTATAAATAATTATCAATATTTCATGTGAAAAGCACTTGAAATTCCGGTTCCAAACTTATGTATATAACTGACGCAAGGTGTGAATTACAACTTGCTGTATTCATTTAATGGTGAAGTGTTTGGAATAAAGATAGCTTAAAACCAAGTCGTGAGATTCTTCTCAGAAACCAAGTTTATAATAATACAGCATACAGCATGCTGCAATTGATTTTTGAGACAAAAATATTTTAGATAATGCATGGCGTAAACATAACAATCAATGCACCTTGACATCAGTACAAAATAGAAATATGTTTTTATACGATTTTGCGCCTTATTTTAAAAATTTGGTCCTTCAGAACAAGCAAATACTTTCACGAAGAACAGGTTTTCTTTCAAAAATCAATAGTAAAATATTTTGTCTTTTTGCGACAGCTATTCACAGCTGTTCACTCTTGAAGGATTGTAATTGCTGTAGTTTCTCAAAAACTTCATATCTCCTTTATTTCTCATTGTTTTAAAAGAATTTCTTACCACCGTTGTGATAATAGTCCAAGTTTACTATACAGGATGTTCAAGCAGATAACATTAATTGGAGCGTTTCCGTTGCTTTTCGGGAAATAACACGCGAAACACTTTTGCGAGTAAAGATTTCATCCTGTAATTTATATTTTCGTTGTTATTCATTTGTTTTTTCTTAGAAAAAAGTCGTTTTAGGAATGTTTGCTAATTTAATCTACGCTGAACACAACGTATCAAAAAATATTGCCTTTAGGAAGTGTGATGTAGAAATGAAGGAGAATTTAAATATGCATCGAATGGAGTAAAAGTACTTAAGAAAATGCTCGAAGTAATGTTACCTTCCTGAGCGCCCTGTATGACAAAATAAAGATATCTAATATTGGTTAGTGAACCTGTACCACTGCCACAGCGACATTAAGAAAGAAATGGCAAAATAATGACAAATAAAAAGATATGAAATGTTTAAGAAAATATAGCAAATGCAATTTCCTTCAATTGAAAAGTGAATATCTCAATATTTTAGATATATGGTAAATTTACTTTATTCCTTTAGAAAGGCATCCAAACATGCCGCTCCATTTTAACAACATACCGAATAAGCACTCTGTATATTTAGAAACAATTTTCGGGTATATGTCATTTGATTTTAAGCAACTTTAATTCCAAACTGAGTAATCCACCGCGTACAGATAGTTACCGCAGCCTGTATACATTCCACTTCAAACAAGCGATGTGGTGTTGCATTTGTGAAAACGGGAAGCATAATTAATAACAAAGTAGATTTTCAGTGTTTTACAAAGGAAAATTCTTTCAAAAGTTTATCTTACAAGACGTAAGTTCTAGAAATTCCTGAGAAAACACTATCGCAGAACTAAACTTCCATCTCTTTTTAAAAATGAATGTTTGCTAATGAATATAATGTTAATAATAAAAACCGTTAATTAATAAAAATAATTAATTCTATCGTTCTGAAGTATAAGTAAAATGGAAAGAACGTAATTGCGGAGGTTGCTGCAGGTTGAAAGAATATGTATGCAAGTATATTATTCTCTTCTTTTTAAAATGGGCACATAAAACCTCTAATTGCGAATTATTTCCACAATAATTTAAATTGAACTTTTTGATTAATGCCCAAGTCTGCTCTTTAGGAACTTCCTATAACGCTATGCATATTGTGATGTTAAAAGTATGGGTAGTATAATCGTTGTGATTAGCCCCAGCATTGCGTTCAGATAAAGACAACACTCTTTGACGACGCCAACATTGGTGAAAACTAACCTACTTTGCTAACTCGCTCTTGTCAACTATACTAGCTGAGCTACAAACACGCCCTTACATAATGTGTGGCCCATCTATTCCGGGCTATTGTCGAAAAACATCGACTAAACCAGAACCTTTGACTTATTTGCTCAATCTTTGAAATTTAAATAACTTCATTCAGTAAACCCGCGCAGAAAAATTATATTTTAAGCCTGCGTCAGAGATGCTGGCAGCATCTCTGCAGCTCTGCAGCTGCAGAGATGAGAGATGATGACACTTCATACTGACACTAGATAGATAAAGATTTCATTTCAACGTTTCATTTGCTTACCCAAATAGAAATATGTTTAAAATAAGAAAGTTGGTTTCCACGGCCGGAGACAGATAGAACTAAACGTGTTCCGGGCTTGAACCGTATCATGTCGTTTTAGTTAAAATAAAAACTGTATTCAAATTCTAAGCAATTTATCGGAATATTTGGCAGTGTTTAATTAATTTAAAATTACATATTATCTCGAATTCTGCTAGAAATAGTCAATGAGGAACTCAAATTGGTTTGGTGTAGTTCTATAAATTTAGAAAATAAAATTTAGGAAATGAATTTAGGAAATTATCGTCGGTTATCCTGTATCTATGGACACATTTTTGAGAGAACTCTGCGAACTGTAATACGTCGTCAGAGAATTTTAGTTTCCTGTTTTTTTTTTCACAACAGGCGCAATTACACAATTCAAAACTGGAACACTTGTATGCACGCAGCATTCTTCGGTAGATTGGTTATATTTATTATACCATAAGTACCTCTAATTTTACTTTTTCTTCTTCTGCGTACATATATTATGAACTCTTAATCTTTCGTTTAGAAGGAAGGAAGGAATCCAATCTATACTGCAAATCGCAATAGTCTAGCAAATGCACAAAAATAGTGCTGAAGGCTCAGTAAAAAATGGGCTTGTATTTATTATAAGATTATGACAGAGGAACGATCAGCTCGTTCCGCCGTCTGTCTATGATACTTTCAATTGTAAATTATTTCAGGCCGGAGTTTAACTTTAAAGTGTTCACCGACGAATCAGATTAGCATATTACTATTGCATACGCAAAAAATTTTTAGTCGAGTGCGCACAGAATTCCGTTTTTCTAGACACGATTAGAGAGCTCTAGTTCTTAAATGTCTTAAAGAGAAGGCGCCACTAGGTTATAGTTACTTACTTTGTAATTCATGATATAAACATACGACGCGACTTACCCACAACAGGCCACTTTACGCAAACTTCCGCTTGTCCGTTTGAAACACGTAACAAAAACACTTGCAATAGTAATAACGTAGTTTTTTAAGTATAAACATAACCAAATGTCTACAATTATTATTATAGCCTACATGTACCGTTATATATAACGTAAAATCGTTAAAGTTATACTGGATGCAAATGGATAACGCTTCAATACCGATCACAAATAAACGTACACGGTTGCTTCACCCCAGAGTTCTTATTACCTCACTCACACGGGCACGATTTTGAGAGTTACCCACCTTTGTACACCGAAACCGTTACATTTGCGTGAGCTGCGTTTAGACATTCCCACGAGTGACGCTACGAAGAAAAGAAACAGCAAGAAGGAGAAATATATTTCAATAACATATCTAATGAGACAAAATTGATAAATTTTACATCGTCTCATATATTTGTATGTTTCTTCAAGCTTATATATTACAGAGAACAGATACAAAACTATGTTAACTATGCCGGTTAATTCACATAACTGGTTTGTTAGAAGTTTACAAATACGTAATACTTTACACATTTTCGGTAAAATAATGTAAACAGCTACACTATACATGGATAGTGGAGAGTACAATTTGGGCTGTACCCATTAACTAACTAAACAAAATTATAATTATTTTTAGAAATGCCCGCTTTCTTTCAGTTTCATTTGAAATTAAAAGAAAGCTAAATTTAATTAATTAAAAATTACATTTATGTATACGGAATTAATTTTTACTCCTTTTTCACAATTTTAAAATAAGATTGAAAGAAAACCAGTTAAAAGTAAACAAAGGAGAGGAAAAGGTATTCACATTCTAATGAAAAGGAAATATACGACACTATGCGAGCTGTTCGAAATAAAGCTAAGCTTTTTTAGCTTAGTCTTTCTAGAAGTAATCATTTCCTTCTGATTAAATTCATATTTAGTAGATGATGATTGATTAAAGTATTTTACTTGAATATATCATGCCTAACTATGACTAACCAACTGAAAGTTTCAGCATTACATATTTCCTATAATGCACCAGTTCTGTGAATCAGCAAGCAATATCAGGCTAGGAATAGACGACCAAAAAAAAATATTCACGCGACAGGTGAAGTGCAAATGGAATGGATATCATTGATTGTAATGTGTTGCAGTAGATGAGCGTTTACTTAGCGTAATGCGTCCAGCCAGTTCCAACAAATTAAAAAGAAAAACTTTGGCTTTGCCGCGCTCGTCTATTCCTTACCTTACAATATAACTTCTCGTAAATCAGTTAAAATCAATATCAGAAAACGGAAGTTGTTTATTCAAAATCCCTCTGCGGTATGTCTTCTAATAATATGCATTTTCAAGGTATTTCGTCGTTTGGATTTGTAGTAACAATGAGGACATTGATATCTTGGTTCCTTTTCGCATTCAAATCGCACATGTCTTATTAAATTATGTTTGCTGTTGTATCCATTTCCACAAATTTCGCATCTATAGTTTTTTAATGTAGCTGCAACAAGAATCATATCAGTAAGGATGATCTATAATTTGCAAGTATACTGACCGTTTGCATAACAAGAGTTAAGTGCCAACTTATTGGTAGCACCAAACAACCATTATATACATATTTCGAAAAATCTTTGCACCCCATGCGAAACCTAAATTAAAGACTGTTAGGAGAAGAATGACATAATTGCACGGTTTTTAAAAATCATTAAACAATTCAACAAAAAAAAAGTAAATAAGGTTCGTCTAGCGTCTGTATGCCGACGCACCGCAATAAGGGCCGGTAGCTACGGAACCTCATATACATTATTCGTTCGTAAACTGTCCGTAATGGTGTTCTATAACCGATAGCGTTTCACCACCGCAGTACTAGAAATGTTTACCGATTGATACCGGTGTTGCACAACAAAGAGCTTCAAAAGAAAATTTCCTTGTAGATTGGTCCTTCTGGATGCGTCTGAACCTGCGCTACGTGATTTACCTTGATTTACAATCCACAGGTTCAGATACCGTAGCACAGTCAAGTGACTAGGTTTAAGTGTGTGAAGTGTGTCTTCATGTAGACCAGTAGTTAGAACAATGCAACATGATAAACAATCCTTTAAGTTGACCTTTAAAAATATATTCATAAAATTTTAACGAAATACTTCAATAATTTAAGGGTGGTTCTTAATTGCAGCCGGTGTATATTTACAGCGTCTCTTTTCACCTCACGGCTAATAATATAATCTTAAACGCATACGCAAGTACGAATGAATATATGAAAAAAATGGTTGCCATTTAATATTGCCTAGATAAATAAGGTCTTTGGGTATATATATTCATTAACATTAATTACCCTACGGGTGTAAAGGTAAATTCTGTGCATCTTGCATCATTCCACGATATCGCCCTTTTTCTCAAGCCTTCTTCTATTGTACTATCCTATGTTTTTCTTGGCCTCCCTCTTTTTTTCTTGTGTCTTGATCTTGCCAGCCATACCCTTTTCGTTAGTCTTTCTTCTTCCATTCGTACTATATGCCCAAACTATTTAAGTTTCTGCCTCTCTATACTATCTAGAATCGACTCTACTCCTAATTCTTCTCTGATCTTCTTGTTTTTTATTCTATCCTTTCGGGTGACCCCTTTAACCGCCCTTAAATATTTCATCTCCAACGCTTGTATCCTACTGTTAGTTTGATTATTTAAGATAGAATTGGATCTTAAGTTTTGATATTCGTTAGAATTTCGAAATGGATATTTAAAGTAAAGACCTAACGTTTCTTAATGAAACTTTTTATTTGCATTTTGTTGACCACGCATACTGTCATTGCTTCAGAAATATCTAGCTACGGGATAACTTTTGCTTGTGATCGGCGCGCATTGAGTTGAAGTTAGTCATTTTTTGTATGCTAGGATTTCAATGGGGATCGAAGAGAGATTCCAGAAGTAATTAATTTAATTCGCTATCGGAAATGTTTGAAAATATATGAAACCGGAAGTAATACAAATGCGTTTACCATTCTCAAGCAGTTACAATGTTTGTAACTCTGCACACATAATAACGATGGGTGTTCATTTCTTGCTTTGGAGCAATTCCTTTGACGGTCAGATCAGCAAGAATGACCGTGCTTTCAAGAAATTTGGAATATGCAGTTGCATGCATGGCCGTGATATAAAGTCAGTAATATTAAACAGTTGAATCCTTTGTTTCAACGATCGACTTCTACAGGCAATAACTTGATGTATATAAATCAATCTCCATTGAAGAACGGCCTTCCTAGACTTATTTGATGAATTTGCTGCGGTGGCAATGAAAACGTTTAAAAATATAGTGGAATAAAACAATATGCCATGGGTATGCAATTTTGTTTATTGAAGGAAAAAATAATTAGCTATACATAAAATATGTACATAAAAAAAAAACACTGGGAGAAGACACTTTTAATAGACTGACTACATTTATGTGTAAATTAAATACAGGCTGGCTCTTGAGGGAACTATTACTTTATTTAAAAATTGCGTTTGATCAAATCGAGGATTTCCACGGAGCTTCTTACAAGAATACCTACATACTCGAAAAAACTTACGGGTTTATAAAAGCAGAGATATTAGACCGCATTTCAAAGATGGACGTTAGTCGATTACTTCATACGCTTGACTACTTTTCTCGAGGATTGATTCAGTCATGATTATAGTAGTCGACTAATCTAGTCGCAACTACATCGGTCATGACTAAAAATAACGATGACTAAAATAATTTCAAGGCGGTAGACATGACGATATTAGGCATGACTGAAAAAGTCATAATAGTCATAACTAAATTTGTCTCAAGGTAGTCATGATTATCGTCCTAACTAATCGATTGTCGAAGAATTATTTTTCATACCTGCAGATGTTTTTAAACAAGTGCGGTAAATCATTAATTTATATACTGGGTGAAACACAGCGTAAGAGTAGTCTCTAAAATATAAGTTCTTTGTACAACCACATCAGGCAGGAAAAATGTATAGAGTGAGACACAACACGGTTTTGTTCCTCACGTTTCAGCAAACGTATACAGCGTTAGTAAAAAGTCCCGGAAGGTCGAATAACTTTGTTATTTGAAAATTATGATTTCTGAAATTTGATATGGGAGTATAGTTAATATAAATGCATTTTATGCAATACAGTTAATATTTTTTTCACTTTCCGTTTAATCGGCAATACGTCCAACTTTTTTTTTTAAATGGAATGCCCAGATTTTTTTAGCACTTTTGAATGCAAAATAAAAAACTACGTTCAGGAAGTATTAAGATATTTATTTTTATTCACAAGAAAACAGTTAAAAAATTAAAAAAGTGTCCTAATACAGAAAAATCAAGATACCTTTGAAAAAAGTTGTTGTTTAGTGTTTGCATTCTTTTTGCCGTCACATTTGACAATTTTAAAAGCGTTTTAACTTTTGCATCGCTATAAATTTACTTATTTTAGACATTGACACATTTGAAAATGGCAGTAAAACTTACTGAATCAGAACGAATTGAGATATTAATGATGCGTGGGTACGGTGATCGTCAACGTTCTTTTGAAGAAGTTCGTATTTTGTTTAATACTGTTTATCCGGATCGTCACATTAGTAAAAGTACGGTATGCCGAACAATTCAAAAGTTTGAAGTCTTTCGTCAGGTGAAGGATTTACCTAGAAGGGGACGTCCATTAACAGCAACAGATGAAGAAACTAGTTTGAATGTGTTACCTACAGTGGAAGAAAATCATCACGTGTCCACAACACGAGCAGCAGCCTAATGTTTTAGATCACATCATTTTTTCAGATGAGGCAACGTTTTGTCTCAACGGCACTGTGAACAGACATAATTGTCGCTACTGGTCAATTGAAAATCCGCATTGGATTGAAGAAGTCCATACACAGCGTCCTCAAAAGGTGAATGTCTGGGCTGGACTTGTTGGAAACAACATCATAGGACCATCAAAGGCGAAATGAAAATGCAAACATAGGTGATCACCCTAATGCACATTTTTGGTTTCAACAAGATGGAGCTTCCCCCCATTTTGCCCATAATGTCCGCGATTATTTGAATGAAATTTTTCCGGGACGTTGGATCGGACGTAGAGGAGCAATCGAATGGCCAGCACGTTCGCCAGATCTCTCGCCATTAGATTTTTTCTTTTGGGGTCACTTGAAATGTCAAGTGTACAAAAATCGTCCCCATAATCTTGAACAATTGGAAGAGAGAATAGTTCAAGAAGCCAATCGCATCACTCCAGAACAAATACAAAATTCAATAAGAAATTTTACTGACCGTTTACATTTTTGTCAAATTGCAAATGGAGAGCATTTTGAACAATTATTGTAATCGCAACCTGAATAGACAGGTATCTTGATTTTTCTGTATTAGGACACTTTTTTAATTTTTTAACTGTTTGCTTGTGAATAAAAATAAACATCTTAATACTTCCTGAACGTAGTTTTTTATTTTGCATTCAAAAGTGTTAAAAAGATCTGGGCGTTCCATTAAAAAAAAAGTTGGACGTATTTCCGATTAAACCGGAAGTGAAAAAAATATTAACTGTATTGCATAAAATGCATTTATATTAACTACACCCCCATACCAAATTTCAGAAATCATAATTTTCAAATAACAAAGTTATTCGACCGTTGCGGGACTTTTTACTAACGCTGTATTAGAAGGCGTAATGTACAGCGTTATACTTTGACGAAGGAGTATGACAGTTCATAATTTTCTTTGATTGGAACAATTTAGGCCATTATTACTTTCATTTATAGCACGGCAGAAAAATCACTTGAGTCAAGTCATTCTTCGAGTAGTCAAGTGGAAAACGTATAGAGAACTTCTTTAAACGAAAATTTGAGAGTAGTAATCGAAAGATATGTTTTCCGAATTTTACTAAAGAAGAAGAGAATTCGAGATAATCGGGATTCGAGATATAATTTTTGATTTTGAGTTAGATATACATAAGTTATCGTCTGTCAGCCATTGTATTACTTACATATAATTACAAATTATGAACTATACGATTACTTAAAATAAGCGACAATACACAGGCTGTTCAAAATTTAAGGCAGATTCCATATATACTCAGTTCAATAATGTAACACGAAAAATAATGAATTTTGCCCCGAATAGCTTCAAACAATGTTCTAAACCGAAATAAGTAATGTTTAGAACTATCCACAGAATGGTGTTCCCTGCTGTTTAGAAATGTGAACACTTTGTGGCTGTGGGATAACACAAATACTTCCTACTGTAATGTTTATACCGTTGTTAGTAAATAGTGCAAGTCGATGCTTTGTGTTAACCTCTTCAGTTTGGCAATTTTTTATGTGAAGAACAAAAGCATCATGGGTATACGGTGATTAACCAGCTCAAAGTTTCAAAACTAAACTATATGTATAGTGGATATATGTTCCATGAACGAGAAAATAGAGTTGATTACTACTGAACGCAGAAATTTTTCCTAAATCATTTATATCAACGCCAGGAAACACTGTCTAATAACTCAAATGATGCACTAATTTTCCTAGTGCATGCTTTCAAGGAAACCGCTAATTCAAAATCCCTCTGGGGTATGTCTTCTAATAATATGCAATTTCAAAGTATTTCTTCGCTTGGATTTGTAGTAACAATGCGGACATTGGTGTCTTGGTTCTTTTTCGCATTCGTATCTCGTATGTCTTATTAAATTGTGTTTGCTGTTGTATCCGTTTCCACAAGTGTCGCATATATAGTTCTTTAAGGTAGCTGAAAGAAAAATTACACATCAGTAACGGTTATTTTTAATTTATAAGAGTGACAGTCTTATGAAAGCTGTCTTTTCAGAAATCAGCAGAAGTTTTCATACCCAATTATCTGGTCATTTCTTAAACTTCCAGGACAACAATGCAAGTACTGGGTTAATATGTGGTAATGGTTAATCGTACAAAATAAGGCAATCGTTAATTACTTTATTGTTTCTATATGGAGGTATTTGGAATTAGAAACGCTAGACGTGGACGTAGGGTATTTAGGATCTGAGTCTGCTATTGCTAATGATGTTATCTAGATTATATTTTGTTTGGTACGTTTAGGTCAGCAATAAAGACATCAGAAACACGTGGCGACATAAAAAAGTATGCAATTACTTCTTTATTAAGAATATATTACCTATGTATACATAAGGTAAAATATGTAAAGTAGGGACAAGCACTTTTAGTCAATTGATCATATTTAATTATAAATTAAAACATGTCATTGCAGATCAAATACAAGGTTTCCATTGTGTTTCTTAACGGAGTACCTACATAAATGAAAGAAAAGCGTTGCTCTAGATACTATCCCTAGCTTTGCGGTAGATTTATTGGAGCGTACTCCTGCTGGTAAAATGGTACCATGAAATTTTACAATCTATGTTGGATGAGGCCCGGAATTAACAACATTTCATTAAATTGTTTTAAAAGGTTTACACGAGGAAAGTTATCATATGCGTCACCTAACGTGCTCCTCCAAGCCGAATTTGAAAGCGATCAGGGCTTTTCGTGATTATCTTTCGAATAAAAATGTTGACGTCACTATTTTATTTTCGGCTACGGCGAAAGTGGATGTTAACTTGTTCAAGTAAAAAATTCTATTGGAGCCCTAACAACTTTATGTTGAGTTGCTTAAGTTTTGTCAAAATTCTGAGATTTTTTAAAATATTTCGAAAGCGGTTGTAAGAATTAAAGAATCGTGTTTTTGAACATTTTTTAATTGAAACTTTTAACTGAATTTTTTAATTGAATTTTTAATTAAAATTGCAAAAATATACAGCAGTTAAAGATGTTTTCATTTCGTAAAAGTTACCGGAAATTATTGCGTAATTAACGTAAATATCGTTAAACACTATCAACAAACTGAACCTAGAATTGTAACTGAACAAAACCAAGCAAACTTGATCAGCATTTGCCAAGAATGTTGCAGTTGCAGTGCAAAGGAAATTATAGCGCTTTAGAATCAGTGTAATTGTTGCAATGTGTGGGTAAGATTAAGGCGAATTCTGCAGAGAATTAAACAATTTTTTAGGACAGTTTGTTGCCCGACGCTGAAAAATTGTACGGAACGCCTCGTTGATTTTTCAATTGAATGACGGCTCGTGTAACACCGCGCCTTTCAGCCAAACAACGGTTTGCCCAGCAAGATGTAAAAGTATTGTTTTGACCAAGTAAAAATTGTAACTGAGTAATTTAAGAGCCAAATTAAAACCAATTTGGGAAACGTTATTTCCTACGTTTTGGAAGAATCTTGTAGGGAATATACCAGCACGTATTCGTCCGGGTATCAAGTCAAAAAAAACGCCCCGAGTTATTAGTTATATTAATGTAGTTTTATATTCCAAACTTTAGTTAAAATTTATTGTTCTTTATTTGAAGTACAGTTCTTCTTACGTGTAAGGCCCTCTTAATAAATATGTTTCTTTTGAAGTATGATTAGATTATCTTTCTAATAATCATGCGTAACAAAATAATGTCGAATTATTACACTGTGTTCCAGTATTAAGCCTCATATTATTTCCCATACCACTATTTCTTGGTTGCCCTGAAAAAAAAAAAAAACAGGAAATCAAACCTTTTGGGAACCTGGTATATAAATTAAGTTACCAAGTATACTTCGATGTAGATACAAAAAAAGAATTATACAAGTTGATTAAAACCACCAATGATTTTGAAACCAGTCATGTTTTGGGTTGGCTCTAAATACGGTCTACTCCATGTCCTTTTTGTAATTGATTAATTGCCGTAGTTGAAAGAAAAAATACAAAGAGAGAAGAATTTACTTTATTAATAAAACATCTTAAGTTGAAATATATACATTTATATACTTATGACCCCGAAGTATTAGAAAAATATATTTCCTAACATTAATTAATTAATGTTAAACATAGTTCAACATTAAAACGTGCTATCCTACAGTCCTTCAATATACTTTTCTATTTTTATGTTGCATTACATACATTACAAATCTACTGGTAAGGTTAACTGTATTAACTTATTAGACTTGCGTATAATTTACGTTTACCGTTTAAACACTAATCACATTAAATTTGTATATATTCAATTTGTAAAGTTCGTGAAAAACATAAATCGGCTAAGAGAACAGATAACTGTAGGACTGCACCGTATAGATTTCATGTTAATAGATATTCACCTAACGAAACTTTAGCGTAATAAGTAACAAGCTACCCACTTAATCCATTTGCAACGAAATCACATTTTGTGTGTACCCTAAAGAGCGCCTTTCGTGAATTCTTAAGTGCTTCTTTAATTCTGATGTATAGTAGAATCTTGCGTTGCAATAATCGCACACGATTTGTTTTTCCTTTCCGCATTCGATTCTTATATGCCTTCGTAAGTTGCATCTCATAGTGTAACATCTGTCGCAATTATCACATTTGTAAGGCCGTAAATCTAAAAATAATATGATTTTATATTACATATAAGGATTGGTATTCACATAACAGTAATGTAAGTTTTTAAATATTGAGGTAAAGGAAGAGCAACCTTGCTGGATAAAAGCCCTCTATATACAAATAAAGTATACTGTTCTTGTGTATAACAAAGATATATAATAAAGCGCCTTTTTTGTAATTTAAATTGTTAACAACATAATTGCATTCAACTATAAATAAAATAAAAAAGCACCATTTAATTTTAAAGGACTTAAAAAACTAATTAAATCGATCTAACGAGTTATTATCTAGTGCGTAATTGTAATTGCCGTACAATATATACATACATACATACATATATGTACATACATGGTGTATAAGATTTCAATTGCATTTTTCCGATGATGATGATGTTATTTATTGATTTTTTAACATAAATGCTCTGCCACCTCGATAGTTTTGGTGAAGAACGATTTTCTTCTTGCCAACGTAATATTCGCCTGCAATGAGTACTCGACAGGTAAACTAATCAGAGAAGTGTCTCTTGTACCCCGAAAAATGGAATCGTTATTTTTCTCGTAGCTATGGCTCTTTTCGGGGATGCAAAATAACTGTTAATATTGTTTCGAGTGTAAAATAATGGACTCAAGAAGCGAAAACTCGGCTCATAAAAACTTCTTTATTATTCGTCCTTCATATTCGTGGCGTTTAGTTTATGGATAGCTTTTGCGTTGTATGGTGGAGACGTTGACACGTTTAAACGAGAAATTTTAGATTTCAACTTTTCTAATTGGTAGTAGTAGATTTCAACCGTTTATATGTTGAGTCTTACAGACAACACTTCATCTCATCATGACTGTAGGCTGCTGCTAAGCCTTTAAATGAGAAATACCTAATGAACATGAATTTTACTAGTCTCATAAAAAATTTGTATAGTCTTTTAATCAGATAAATAATGATATAAAATTGAGGAGCTGAAAAGTGCTACAAGAATAATTTTAAGCTGAGCATGTTATCCATCTTCTCCTTCTTAATTTGTCACTCAAGGGTCATGCCATATCATCTTCATTAACATTAAACTGTTCATTACTTTACATGCGCGGCTGTACTTTCTATTTTGAGCTTTCGGTGTAGAAAAAATGGTTGAACTTGTCTTTAAATAATGAGGTGGCTTTCTATTCGAGTGATAGAAACCAGTATTTGAGTATTCTTTTTACATTTGAGAAATTCTTATTAAGTTATTACGGCGGTGATTGGAATAAGGTTATTAAGCTAATTTAGCAACATTAATTTGTAGGAGTAACTTTATGACATCTTTAACGTAGCGAAAGAATTGCCGAATACTAGAAGAAATACGACGCACCAAGGAAGTGGCGTTTTTCGATGCATAATATAAAAATAATGTCGGCCTTACAAAGTGTCTGAAAAGTAAGTGACCATGTACTTCGTTACTATTAGTTTTTTAACCCTTCTCTAAAACTAATTGCTCCTTATATTAGGCGAGTCGTATGTAAAACAGCTCATATGTTCTTATCAGATTCTTATTTATAGCATTTGAACTAGCGTTCTTGTAAATTTTCCGATTTTTCACTTGTTTTCGAGTTAATACGTCTTGAATAAAATAAAAATATTCTTGCTTTGACTGCTTTTGTAAAACAAAAAGGCAGGTGCGTTCTATATTAAAGGTTCTTTTTGTTTTCGACATAAAAAAAAGACATGAAGCAATTAAGAGAGCAACAGGCGTTAATGTATGAAATTTTATTTATTTGTATAACTTGAAGACAAATGAAAATCGGATGATCATCTTGTATAATCAACATATCGTAGTATAATTTTCATTGCTTAAATGCAAATCCCTTTCACTTAAAATTAAACCCTTCATATAGCCTTTCTTGAGCAAATATCATACTCTTAATAATTCATTGGTCAATTGCCATGATACAATTACGAAACAAAGGAAATAAGTTAAACAGAATATAATATATACAAGTTAAACATTGAACATTAAAAGGGCACTTAAAACTTTTCTTCCCTCTTTAAATAAACCACAATTCTCCTATGTAAATGTAACCCGCCACATATCTCAATAAGACAATCTTTTCGTTCATTGTGTTGAGCACGTCTGCCGAATAATGAGTGGAAGCTCTGTCGAGGTCAGACTACACAGACGTGTGTAAATGCAAGGAAGGCGTTCTAATTGTTCATGGAGTTAGATGATTTTTTCAGGATTTGCTTTAAATTTTTTATGTTCTTCATATATATTTCTTTGATTTCTCTGATTTCCTTATATCATGAAAACCTAGAAATTAATGACTTATTGCACTTAACACGAGATTACGTTATTTTCTTATCAATGGTTAGTATTAAATGAAAGGGATTTGTGTGAGGTGTGAGGTTCCTACTACTACAAACAAAAAAGTAGGGCGCCATTTAAGAAATCAAATTATGCTGCTTTTTAGGCAAATATTCAATGTTATAGTAGACAGCCGTATAGTATCGTGTTGATGAAACTTGAATGTATACGCCTGCTATGTCATTTTCACCGCACCTTCACATCGGCCTCATTATTTATATAAGGTGCAATTATTTTTCAGCGTAGAATTAGAACATGAAGTATTTTGCAGGTGTTGTATTTTAAATAACGAAGTAAATACGTGTTCATCTTACTATACATTCTATAGAGTTGAAAATATACAATACTTTCGTTTAAATTACGTTATTTTTCAAAAATGTCTTAAAGATTTTTTAGAGAAAGATACAAATAAAAGAAGGATAATAACCAAACCGAAGTAGAAAAATTATACTAATATAATACATGAAAAGGTTTATTACTTTTAACAAATAGAGGAACATGTAAGTACGATAATTAAACGGCAGAGAGCAATGGTTTTGCTTCAGTAAGTAAAGCGAATCAGTAATATACAGTTTTACAATCTTTACGTTGGTTTTAAGTAATCTATCAACGGTTTACCGTGTCGCAATACGTGAACATGTAGATTATATTTTTGGTGACACTTCTTACCGCAGATGTGGCAGATGAATTTCGGTTCAACGCCGCACTCGTAGTTCATATGTTTTGTTAAGTTGTATTTGTACTTGTAGCTTTTAGAACATCTATCACACTGATATGGGGTACCTGAAAATATCTGCTGTTATTACTTTTTATCTAAATAACGTAAATTCTAACTACCTCCTATTGTCTACTTTATCAAAAATGGCTAAATTTTTACAAGCAGCTAGAGCACTAATTGTAAGTAAGTGGCACATACTAAACCCATATACTGGTGAATCCTACATTCTTGGACCATTGTAGTTAAATTTCCATTAATGTATTTCTAGGAAAATACGGAAGATACTCAAATTTCTCTTTCCCTCTGAAATTAAAAAAACCAAGTACGACTATACGAAAAAAGGTATATTGATCAGTTTCTCCCCAATAATCGTCAGATCCTTACGATAATCTTCGATTTGAATAAAATTTGCCATCTAAATTTCATGGCAGGATGGAAAAAGTATCCAATTTTGCCGTTGTTACTTCAAAAATTTTCATATTTAAATCTAAGCCAAGTTCGTGGTACTTCTTGTTCTTGCTCATTCTTATAAGTGTTTGTTTAGATTCCTTGATGTCAGTAGTTCCAATATCACTTCCGTGTTATAAAAGAAAAGCGCTAGTGTCCATTTTATATTAACGAAGGACGAAAGTCTCATTTCCGAATATTTCGATGATTATCAGGCGTTAAAGGGTAACAAATAATTAGAACTTATTTTTTCCTATTACCTATCTTTTCACAAAGCGCGTATATACTTATACTTAAATTCTTATATAATATAAGAATTTCATTAAGTAAAATGTAATATATGTATTTCTCAAATCTACTACATCTATGTCCAGAACCTATTCTATGCTTAATCATTAAATAATAAGCTGTTGCACATGTCTTTTGCAAAGGGGGAAATAAAGTTAATTACCTTTTACCAATGTAATTGTTGCAAAATAAATGTAAAAATAATGTTGTGAGAAGTCTACTTGCTTTTTTATTTTCAAAGCGGTACTTATCTTTTTTTTTGTTGTTGAAGTTGAAGTGAAGTTGAAGACCGCGTATGTTATATTACGTATTTTTGTATTCTGCACTGTATTCTCGATGTTTTATTAGAGATATATAAATTCTTAGTCTAACAGTTTTTGAAATACTTACAACTTTACGAGATCTTTATATTTTGTGGCAGCACCAATGGCGTATTAATATGGTACGCTGCTACTATAGAGCATGTTAGCTCATCAAAATGGTTTGCTTTCGCATCCCAAAAAATTACCAAAGAGGACTAAATTCGACCGATAATAGAGGTGGACATTTTAAGATTTTTGTATGCTCAGTCTAGCCTGGTTCAACAGTTAATCGTCCCAGTGCGACACGTTTGTCAGTTCGGAAGGGTGCTTTGTTGGTTGCCGGCCCAGCCACCCTATTTGATTCCACAACCCTGTTTTGACTGACAAATCCGTTCGATCCTACTCCAACAATTGCAAAAAAAAAATTATTTATGTTATACTATCAATAATTAACAATTTTGATAGAAGATGAAGAGATTTTTTCCTTCTTTATTCCAACTAAGTACTTTAATTTCATAAATTGGGTATATTTTTTGTTTGAACAATGAAGTTGTGATAATGCTTTTCAAAGCAGTGCTTTTATTGCAAAATTTAAAAACGTCGTAATATTCAGTGGACTTTTTTTACTGATACCAGTACAAATACGATCGTTTTCTATAGTATCTAGCATAACAACAATACTTCTTTTATGCATGATTTTATGTACAGTGGCGTACACAAGATATATACAAGGGTGTATACTTTTTGAAATACATTTTTAAATAAGACGTATACATTGATTCTGCACTAACGTTAGATTTAACATGCATTATGTGCTTCTTGCTGGTTTAATTTTGAATAACTAAGGGTTGTTTTATGTACTGAAGGATGTCCTTGAAAACTTTACGAACGTTACACGTCTCGATACAGAATCATGTGTCATCTCAAACAGCCCTAATCCTGATGAACACGTTGACTTAATAATAGAAGATAATAAAACAAAGTGGCAAACTTCCTTCTGCCTTGAATTATCAAAGTACTTAACTTACACATTATTACATTTAAACGTATATAAATACTACGGTGTTTATATTTACTGCCACTGATTATATCGTAGTTATTGAAATTTAGTTCCCCTATATTTAGTAAATACGGTTTATGATTGAATCGAATTTAGGCTAATCTACCTTGCAAACTTTTTTTAAGCTAATACGTAGTCATTGGATCTTTGTTACATTAAATAGTTATTTGTTTAAAATAACATTAATAATTACTTTCCATTACCATTACTATTCAACATATTTACGCAGGGTAATGCAAGTTAATGGACCACTATTCTTATGTTCGTTGCTGTTGGTCCTACGATATACTTTAGATTGTCACTTAATAGAAAAAAAATTGAACAATGCATTTATTACTTTTCTGATTAATTAATACGTCACAGTAACTTTTAGTTGCCGAGTAACACGAGTAATTTTTTTGTTTAATATATATCAACAGCGGGTTGTAATTCTACACGAAGCCGTGTATAGGCAAATAGCCTACTGCTATTAGGCAACATACACGTACATGAATTTTTTAAAATAACTAAAAAGCACCATCATTTGTTTTAAATCAGTGATTTAAAACAAACGCTTTTATATCAGAATTGAATATCTGATTGAATTGAATGATCCTAAACTAAAAAGGTAATTGTGGTCCGTTAATTTGAATCATCCTGTATGCATATGTTTTGTTAGCTATCTCAATAGAGTTGATTAATAATAGACAACAGCCTATTATTCCTTTTCTTAATGAAAATAACACCGGTTCGTTCCAGAACATATGTACATAGAAATATACGAGCTACAAATACAGAATACACATACAGAAAAATAACAAGATTCCTCGAAGAAAGTGAATAATTTATTAATAATTTACAAATATTTACATAGATTTTTACATTTTCTATTGTTGAAGAGCACTTTTTCGGAATACTATCTGGCCTTTTAGCACTAAAATTCGTGTTGCTAATTCACCACTAAAAATGCTCCCTCGACATCTTCCTTTAATAGATGTTTGAAGCAAGCTACACAAGACGGTCATAGTAAGCGTAAATCAAAATTCAATGTTTTTTTTCTTTTATTCAATAGTAAGTTGCAGTAATGAAACGCTGTTTGTTCAATTATCCTACAATAATTTTAGTTAGTAACAAGCCCACATATGAATAACATCAAGATTTGATTTAGCTATCACTATAATATTATATGGAAATTCACCAAGTCCGGCTGTAGAAGTATTTATTTATACGTTGTCATTAACTTTGCTAATTAAAGAAATTAGGAACATCCAAGAAAAAAATCTTACAAGATCGCAATGAAAACACAACCTACTAAAAAAAATTCCACTCATCATGTGATAAGTTAGAGCCATCAATACAACGTTTATTTTGCAAATATAACTAGAGATTTTCACACAATAAAAGAGTATCGATGATACTTTAGAGATAACTATTTATATATAGATCTTTGGCATGCTTTTTTCGCATATGAAGCGTAATACAATGATTATATCTTCCTACATAAGGACATAGACTACATTGAAGTGTCGGAGGGACGCCGCACTCTTTTTGGATATGCCTTGAAAGCGATCTTTTGCTCTGGTAAACTCTACTACATACGGCACACTTAAATAATCTTGTATCTCTCGGTCTTACTTGTCTCCCTGCAAAGAACATTAATTTGAATTAGTTGAGAATAAGTTACGGTTATTCACTTTATAACATTCTAATTTCTTTGCATATGTGATGCGATCTTCAGTACTTGAACTAGTACTTAACACACAATTTACATATATCATTGACTAAACACTAAAACGTCTGTACAAGAGAAATTTTGAAATCCACTATTGTTCAAACGTGGACATACATATACTTACGGTGTAATGTTAGATAACAATAAGCACAAAGTTATTGTTTATTTATTCTTTTACATTTACAATTCAATTCGCACTACACAACATTTCATTATACATAGGCAAATATTTACCAACATTTAAGAAAGATTGCATTTCACCGACTCAAATAAAACGAACTTGATGGTGGATAAGTAACAAATATAGCCACATATGTACATTCATTTATACACACTATAAAATCTGCCTAATGAACAACGCATCTCAGCTTGTAAATGTACCTTGGCGGCTTTAAAACGATGGTTATCCTACGTGCAGGGAACTATTTTATATTTAGCGATAGCGTTTTTGCTAATGTTCTAAACATTTCATTATGTACAATCTACAACCACGAAATACATTTATAAAGCAAACATACTTGTTTACGTACTTCCGGGAAATATTGTGATTATTCAAAACCTTATCTGATATTAAGCAGGTTAATTTTCTGTCAATTCTTGGAAATGTACATACACTGTTTTCTTATACTTTACTTTAACAGATTTTTAATAACTGTTACTCCTACAAGAATCTCTACATGGCGTTTCTCCCGAAACTTATGAATTTTTTACTGAAAGAATTGAGAACTTTGATAAGTTCAAGATATGTTTTTCTAATGAAACATGCTGTAAAACATTATCCTGTTTGCTGTTGAATCATGTTCAAACTTCAAGTACGAATACATACATTTTTAGCTATATATCAATATTAACATTATACCATGAAAACTGTCATCATGTGAAATCTGATGTTTCTCTGTTTCATTGAGATAAATGCTGACATTATGGTAAGTTAAACTTACTAGTAGATATAGTGTTAAATATCAGAGACCCTCTATTTACAATTCTTTCGATATGTTCATTATTAAAGCTCGCCATTTTCCGGACGCTTCACGAAATTGGCAGAACTAGTTAAATTTATTTATCGTTCATATTTGTTGCTAATTTAAATTTGTTAAATTTGAACAACCAAGAAACACAAGAAAAACAACGACTATATTGACATTGTGTCTGTCAAATAATGATATTTAGTTTGCACTTTAAGTTACTCAAGTGGGCGAAAGAAAACGAAGCAAAATTTTAATGGTGATTGGCCATGGAAATAGACCGCGTAGCAAGTGATTTATTTAATGATTTACATTCAAGTCGACGACCTATAACGCCTTTTTTAGCTGTTAAAATGTTAACAAGGCGTTAATTATCAAAAAATTAGCCAGAACAGGACGACCATAATGGCGGCATTGCAACAATTTACGCTTCGTTGATATTTACACAATACAACATAAAATGTTGCAATTTCGTTGGAGGCATCTGAAACAAATCTTGAAAACATTCGCAATATCGATCGCCGTTCAGTAGGAAGAATTAAGAAGAAAAGTATATGACCCTTGACTTGTGTAAGAATTTTCTGATGACGATTTTTATAGAGGTCTTGAACTTCGTGCAGTTATGACGAAGCTTTGCCATTATAACCGTAATTTTGTAATAATTTTTTTTTCATTAGAATAATTGTCGCTATTTATTAAAAATTTATCGCCAATATTAAAAATTTAATATTGGCTGATGTTTATAGGAACAGGATGAACCAATTTTTTGAATGGTAATTTAACAGATAAATCCTATTTAAATTCCTGGACTTTAACAGATTTTTAATGGGAAACAAAAGAAATGATGATCGAAAAAATGCCTCGGTGTCCCCAAAACATTGAAATAAAAAATAGGTCCAAACCTTCTGCAATTGTAAAATTTGCCAATCGTCCAGAGGTAAAATTTTTAATGACGTAAGAGACAAACAAGATAACAAAGTATCTTATAAAATATATTTGCGCACATGCAGGTTGATTAATCAGTAAGCCTGCAGAAACGAGTTGCGCTTCACAAAATTAACAGAGACTATCCAGACTCGTGTGTATTCGTCTTATGAGAATGCGTTCATGTTGCCTACTGGTCGAGCGAGAGTCGACAAAACACGAGTCCGCCTAGTTTCTACGAATTTTGTGAGGGGCACGGAAAATGTTCTCGTCTCTGCAGGCTTACTAATTAATGAAGTTCGCCACTTTCCGTGCGCTTTATGAAATTAGTAGAGACTAAACAGACTTGTGTTTCCTCGACTTTCGGGGAAACCAATAGGTAACACGAGCCCATTCTTATGAAACCAATAAACATTAAACAGTTTGTTTAGTTTCTGCTAATTTCGTGAAGCGCACGAAAACTGGCGAACTTTATTGGTTACTAACGAATCAGGTACCTACTTTGCTGTTTTAATCACAACATCCTGCATATAATAATAAGAAGAAATGAATTTATTAGTTAGTAATAACCATTATGTAAAGTGTAAGCCAACAAGACTCTAAGTTCTACCGATAGCCCATTAAAGCGCAACTATAATTGAGAAAATATCTATGTATAGAAAAATTAAAAGTGAAAAAGGGAAAATAAAGGAGAAAACTACAAAACAAAATGTATTATTAACAAATTAATTGAGAATCCGGGTATGTCGTATATATCTAATCTACTTATTAACGTCAAATTTAGATGCAAAGAGACAATATCGGTTAGGTCATCTAAATAGGTGAATCTAAGCATTGTTTCTGCAGTAATTTATTTTTTATTTCTAGTTTAACTCGTTTCATGGAATTATTAAGCGTAATAGAAACGAGCAATTCGTTATAAAGAATTTATGAAGAATACATTTAAACATATTTAGGTATACGTTGCTACTATTTCGAATATTTACAGATGGTAAATTTAAGCCCACTATACAAAATACACAAATAAATGGTATTAGATAAGTTTAAAGTATAGTAAATAACAAACTACGTGACATCGTTATATGAGTTTAAAACATGAATATTGCACTCACTTAACCTGTTGGCTCTCGCTTCTGCTAATGCAAGCTGAATAAACTGCATGTACGCGTAATTAAATTTTTCCCAATGTCCCAAATATTTTAATTATTATACAAAAGATTTAATATTTTATCTCTTGTGTTCCACTATTTACGGATAGACTATACATACTTTTTAAGATGTAGAAGTGTTAATCGTGAATCTCTACATAACTTCATAAAAAAAACTTCTAATATCAAAACACTTAGATTTTCAAAAGACGCGATCTTTCTTTCTTTTTTTTCTTTCAGGGGAATCACAAATCAAATCACAACAATTACGTAACATATTTTACTTCTGAGTAATAAATACACTGTACAAACATTGCAAAACATGTTGAAAAGTTTTGGAGGACCTGCATCTTCTCGTTGTTCTTAAGTTTACATGCTCTAGGTAGCTAGCCTTCCATACCCATCAATTTCTGAATTTGTGCTGCGGTGATTACAGTGTTAATATGGTAAAAGCGTATTGTAACTTCCACTAGAGGCAATATGACAAATTAGCAATAAATGATGAGTATTGATTTCACGATATTCGGTAAAAGAATACACATAGTTGTCAGTAACTATTGTTATTAGTAAATGCAACACAATATAAAGAAATAAATTTAATTACGTTAACATAACAGAAATTATGTAACATATGCACTATTCACAATCGCCTGAATGTAAAACCACAACCCTTAACTGTTTCGAATATTGCGATCCTTCGCTATTTGCAGGTATGTATGCTTTGAGTAAAATTACAAAGTGATTTAAATTCGGTGAATTTGCCAGTTCAGTTCAAATTTTCCAATGTAACGTATGAAATCCAAATTCGTAATCACATCATCCTAATATTATTTTATGTGCTTTGATCGCATGTGAAGGATGAGGCAGTGTTTGTACCTTCCAACATAGGGACAGAGGCCACATTTGAGAGACGGAGCAACACCACATTCCTTATGAATATGTCTTGAAAGAGATGTCTTGTTGTGGTAAACTTTCATACAGCTATTACATCTAAATAAGCCTGTTCCTCTGGGTTGTCGGGCTTTTCCTGTAAATAATTTTCATTAAAATTAAGTAACATTGATAAGAATGATTGAACTTGCTACTTTATTGTCATTGCGCGACGTACCAAGAACCTAGAATTACTAGAAAATAAATAGTAAACGATTTAAAAAATAATGAATAAAGTGTTGGGCCTTCACAGGTCTCAGACAGATGTAATCGAGAAAGAAAGAGAGGGGTGGGGAGCGTCAGTGAACGAAAAAGCCGCATCAACTCAATCCTTGATATCAACGGTATTTACCTACCGTAGTCCTAGAATGCCTGGATCAGCTCGTGAGCTTCTTTGACGGTCGAAGAATAAATAAAAAAAAGATGCAATAGTGGCCGCTTTGCTCAGTCGGTTGAAGAAAATATTATCTGGCTTCCGCGACAGCAGCTGTCTTATCTGGTAGGCGGCACTCACTCAAGAGCATGAATATACTTACGTAGACTTTGGTAATGGTAAGTTGGCCGAGGCACATAGCCAAAAAATGTCGCTCGAGGTTTCCAAACTAGGCGACAGCTTTACAAATTAAAGAAAAAAAGTGAAAAGTAAAATAAAAAGAGCGAAAAGTTTACTCTAATGTGAGCGGACGCAATTTTCGTGTAGTCGACAAGATCTTGATGGTTCACAAATAAATAATAAAAAAAACACTGTACACAAATTATTCGTATTTTCTCCAACAAATCAGATGAATTTCTACTTGTCACGCCTACCCGAAAAATAAGAACTTGATGCGGAAAATGTCGTCGAGCGATATAGGTTACTTAGCTACAGGTCATGTTGTAAGCGCTTCGGAGGAAGAAATCGCGATACCGATGCTATACAGGGTTTCCGCAAAATTGTGCGTAACGAAAATCTATATCGAAGATGTAGAAAGTTTCGTTTCATCTAGAAGTAGATTTTAGAACCTTGACGTTGAATTATCAAACATTATTGATTGAAATTTTCTACCAATTGCGAACATCACAATTCCCCCCTAAGAAATTGTTACACTCGAATAACATCGCAGAAGGGAATATTAGTTGAAACGGATAAATCTGCGTAATATGCAGCAAATATAATACAGATATTCTTCGTTATAGTACTTCACACATCAAGCGTTTTGTTGCTTTAACTTTTAACATATGACGTGAATATGTGTTTGATTAAGAACAAATTGTAATTCTTAGTGGATTCTATAGATAAGGGCAAACAGTATTTTTCTCTAATTCTGCACATCTTGGAAATAGACACAATATAAGAAGACAATGAACTACAAAGGAACAAAAAGATATCTCACACTGTATACTAGCCGCCTACTGGATTCACAATGTCTTTCATCAACTCTGTCGTGAAATATAAAGGATTTTGTAAACTTTTGCTACACAGATTTTTTAATTGCAAATACGTCTAATAGAACTTATATTAGTCGTATTAGAACAAGGCATACGGTTCCTATATGTACAATGCATTCCGAGTGCATTGTACAGGGTGTTCTATTGATAAATACTTTATTTAGTTGCGTCATTTCGTAGATAGTCGTTCTGTAAAATAAAAGTTAAATGTACATATTATGGTATTGATCATGTATGTCAAATTTTAGTATTATCTTTACGTGAGGAATAGTTTTTGTTGACTTAGTTTGGTACGACGTTCTTTACTGAGGATTATCGATTTAAATAAAAAAAATAGAATTATGAGATTTAAATTCTTTATTTTAACACAGCATGAAATTCGATTCCTTTTAACGCTCATTTCGAGCTAAAAATCTACAATGAACATTAATCCTAGATATAAAATTACAAAAACTAAATGCTTGCATCCTCTCGGTAATAGAATTTTCTTTCTTTTGTTCAATAAAAAAACCTTTTTTCAATTATTCTTAGCACCCAAAATAATTAACCAGTTTTCACCGGTAGACAACTGAACTATAGGTTGTAAATTGCAGTAATTCAATTATTGGACAGGATGTTTTGTAGTGTCCGTTATTATAAGACATGTATTCCCTGGATGCTTGAATTTGATGTGTTTGATCAAATTGCAGCTTAATTTTGAGCGTTGGTAGCAATATCCACACATGTACTGTCCTTCAAGGCGTCCGCATTCGTATTTTATATGTCTTATTAGAGATTGCTTATATTTGTATGCACGTTTGCATGAATTACAAGTAAATTGCCGAGGGGCTTCTAGTTCAGAACCTAAAAGTTCATAGAATAAGATTTATGAGGTAACATTTTTCTATATTTAAATGATGTGTAATAATTTAAAACTCGTAGATTCGCATATGAAGAGATTAAATAATTGATGTGTATTTATGGTAAAAACAAAACACGGCAATTCAAGTTAAAAGCGCACCCTTGAGATTGTTTGTATCAATTTCACCAAGGAGATTAAAGCAGTAAAGTAGTAATATTTTTAATGTAATAAAAAAAAAAATCGAATATTATAGAGAAAATTAAAAAAAAAGATTTATATCAAGCGTCAAAGTTAATTTTCTAGTTGTTGGTGTTTGGAACGAATTTTCAAGATTTTTGATGTAAATTCAATGTAACGTTAAATTTATTCAATGTTAAATTAATGTTACATTTTGGGATTTTGTAGCAAAAGCGTTAGTAAGAGTAAAGTCGAGTAGATACCGAAGTTTTAAAGCTACCGCAGACTATCGAGCTGTAGTTGTTCGACAATTTAGTCGCTTCCGCAATTGGTATTGTACACAGGTGCTTTAGGAGAAATGGCAAATAATTCAAAGGATGGGCTATTTTTTTTTAAGTTCACATAAACATGTATCCAACTCTCAATGGCAGGAGGACTATAGTTGTTAAATTACATAAAAAAGACGATAGATTAAGGCCAGAGTCGGTTTTCAAAAATCCTAACACCGATTTCAATGCATGGTTATTTGTACGTTCCGAATAAATATGACAGACGGATATTGTACTATCTTCGGTTAAGAAATTGTGTCCGTCATTTTTCACAACTAACAGCACGCATTGCAAAGCCTGCAAACAAATGTATGTAGCACGTGTTAACACATGTGGCATTTACTATAAACACATAAATACTACGACCTGAAATAACAATGTTAGTTACTATCTCTGTTGACACGTTATATACAAAGATGCATACGTACCTAATCGTAACAATCAGTGTTGTACCAACTTCCTAGGCGACTAAATTGTTAAATAACTAGTAGCCTGCAATAGGCCTAAATATTGTATCTAGCTATTTTTTACTTTCAACATTTAGTAAACTTTAGGACAATATTTATTTAATATAATTACATTGTTTATAACTATTATTTTTATTATATTTACTTGCGCATTCTTACTAACAACAGAAAAATGAGTTAAATAAAATGCAATAAAAGCATAAAGTATGTAAACGTTATTTTAGTATGCTGCGAATGTAAAAAACAAGTTTGCGTACAAGACATTGCAATATGTGAAGATGTTTTGTAATTACCAGTGAATTATCAAAAGTTGTTCAGATTTATAAATACTGGTATCTTATTTCAATTTTGCTGATATTTATTGCCCGATAATCTGTTAAACGCGTTCTGGTAGTTAATAGTTAAATCACCACATAAAGCTACCGGGTATCTAAATTTTTTCGTTTCTAGGACCACGCGATGCTAACTGCATCACATGTTTAAAAGTTCTTGGAGTACTGTAGCTTCTCGTTGTTCGTAACTTCACTTGCTGTAGGTAGTGTATACGGCTCCTTGTATCCAATAATTTCTGTATTTGTGTGAATTCTAAATTAAGGTGCTACAATAAAATACTTCAGCATCTCTAAGTGCCACCGCGCACGTCTTTCTTTTCATGACAAACCGCAAGTATGGGTGGAAGAATTTCCAGAGTAATTTCGAGAAAAAGTCTTCAAATAAAATATATTCAAGGACTAGCGCCGCGCAACATCAAATTGAACTGAAGTGTATATGATGTTTACTTTTTAGATGCATATTTTACATTTTCTTCAATAAATATTCCCTCTACCTATATACTACACTTTTTGACTTAATTTTTTTGAATAAATGACATTAATTTGAGATTTTAGCGAAATGACGACACATTGAACATCATACATGATAAAGTGGTGAATAAATTTAAATTTAATTACTTCATGATTTTTTGCTAAAATGCACTGCTGGGGTGACAATCTTCAATATGTTCTTATTATACTTTTGACTGCTAAAAAAAACTCAGTACGCGATGTTTTAAATAAATCTATTCGTTTTACGTTGAACTCCAATTAACATAAAATATTGGGTATATTTTTCCCTATTTATTATATTTATACTTGCTGATTAATTAACTAGACAATGTAAATAGGAAAATAATAGTTACTTCGCGGCGCAAAAGGTAACGTTTATACGTTTAAATGAATATCTTTAGCGCAACGAAGCATAATATTTCTTTATAGCACTTTTTTAAATGGAAAATGTATCTATAGAACTGCATTAAATATGAACGCAAATAAATACGCAAGTGTAAACACTCTAAAGCAGATTCTCTATTAGATTTTGTCAAAATATACAGAGTGTTCCATTAAAAAAAAAAACTGAAGTAATATGAACAAAACTGGGTAACGATATCGATGCCCTTGTAGAACCTGGCCGATATAAAAAAATCTTCCGAAAACTCAAGGAAATACTCAATCAAATAAAATTTGTGTCACTGCTTTAGTGTGTAAGACATAAGATGTCGATCGTCAAAATGTCAAATTATATGAATTTTCCCGAAAACCACGTTGTATGGGAATGGGGAATAGGGAATATTGAGGAAGGTTGACATGAATTGAAAAGCGGCATTCGACAGTGTAATAGTATATCGGGTATTCCATTCAGAAACTTGTATTATAAATTGAATGGTAACTGAACAGCCTGTATAATTGAATGCAATTTTATGTTGTGCAGAGCTTGTTCTTGAATATTTTTTTAATTCATCTTTTTCTAAGTGATTTAGGCAAAGAATCGTCTTGTGTCCGGGGACTAGCTGGACATGCTATACATATGTATCTGCAAAGACACATAAAGATGTTTGGATATGCAATACAGAGCGTTTCTTCGTGATACCGATTGTCGCAATTTGCGCTGGGTAGCTTCGGAATTGCCTTGGATTCATGATCATATTACCATGTAAAATATATCTCGAAATTTATGAATTATTTTATTGCTGCACCTTATTTGTTGTCATTACAGAACCATGAAATAGCTATTTCAATACCATTAGATACGATGCCAGTAGATTTCGATCAGCATCATATGAAATTAAATAAAAGAATATACAAGAAAATTAAGAAATCTGGTAGGAAAGAGGAGAGGGAAGGTAGGATTTTGTTGATAAACTAAATTAAATTGGAAGTAAAGACCTAGACAACTTTACCTGCTTTTAACACAAAAAAATATTTTATGCCAAATGTATTGTGTATTATACACAAAATGAGCACAAAAGTGTTTGTTGATTTATGCTCAGTACTGCTGCATTAATTGGTGTCTAGATATTCTAGGTTATCTTCCGATAGGTTAGAAAATTTATCTAAGAATAATAGACCATATAATTTTCTATCTTTTATAGAAACAAGAAACCATTTACAAAATGTATGTACATACACTCACCATATCTAAATTATACTTTGTCTCAAAAATGAGAAACGTAGCCAAAAGAGACAGGATCATGTCAATTAATTTTGTACTGTATTTTAATAAAGAAGATAAAAGATTACGGCAAATTAAAATGTGTTAACCGATCAATCCTTTTCGCGTTATTGCAATGCGATTCTCTAAAATTAGCCAATAAAGGAAGTATTTGTTTTTACTGATAATTCCTCAAGGACCAAAAAAAGTAATACAGTGGTTTATTGCACAAAAACGATGAAATTATATATATTATAAATTCCATAATATATGCAGGTTTACATTTTTATTTATATGTTTATAATTACGATGCTAATTAAATTGCGAAGATGTAATGACCTTGCTGCTGATCGCAATGGTGCTGAGGAAGAAACAATTGCATCTCGCATTTTACCCCTAAATTGAATTGTTTACTCTTTTTCTTCTATTTAATTATTGGAAAAGAAATGAGACTTTGTGTAAAATATCGTTATAGTAGCTTCTGCACTCCCAAAAATGAAAAACAAGAGAGATTATGATGAAATTTAAATTAGTCAAATGAAACTGGCTTCGTTAATGGAGCAGCTATTGAGTTAGTTGTAACATTAAAAATATGTTTTTCTAATAGAACATATACAGATACAATCCATGGATTTCATCTTGTAGCTTCTAGTGTTCTTAAAGAACATCATATACAAGCAAGCAGGAATACAGAAACTTTTTTTATTGTAAAAGAAATTGTCTTGGGTATATATAAAAGCGCCGTTTACTTCCTCCAAGTAATTATTACTTGCTTCCAATAATCTTCTTTCTGTGTGTATAAGATATAGATAATACTGTATGTGGAAACAATAACTAAAAAATGTAGAAAATATATCACGAAAAATCGTAATGTTTTGAATATTTATTGTAAATACATTTTTATTATTTATTTATGTTACAACTTTCAATAAACGTCATAAATTTAAATTTCATCCTATGTTTTTTGTTTATTACTTTACGACTACAGTTCTGTAAGGATACTACCATTTCTTGTCGAATAATTGTAAAATACAACGCTGAAATACGATACACAATTCTTGCTCCAACACCTTGTGATCAGCGGAAAAATCGCTACATCCTTAATAATTTAACCAACATAGTAGTTGAATTGTTAACAATCGCCCAATAATTTGGAACAACCTGTAGACTATAACTTAACCGCATATATAAAAGTTGTATTCGATCTTTTTAAATATATCAAAATGTGCGATATCCTCCTATATACAGTTCGGAAGGCGTTGCAAGTTTCGTGAAATATACAGGTTCTTAATAGCTTCCAGCTTTTAAGGCTAATTTTAATATCGACTCAATATCAATGACTTAGGGTAGCCTCAAAAGAAGCAGCCCTATTGAGCGGAATCTACCATGGAGAGAAATAAACTTCCCAAGGATATTTTAGGCAAAAAAAAATATTTGCATGGTTTGTGCAAGGTACTACATAAATCATTGCTCGGTTCTATCAAAATCAGACACTTTAGTGTTCTTTTCTTTCCAGGGGAGCCGCAAAATTTCTCAAAAACGATGTGGAGTAAACTGTCAGCTAAGTTCCACGTAGGTTCTAAGTTGCCCAGAACACAGAACAACTATTTCACGTAACAGTATTTTCACGGAACCACCAGGAAGCATTTGGTGCTTCATCTATCTTTCCTCGTAACAAGTTGCTAATAGCTGCTGTAATGTCGGAACGTTAAACACTAAAATTGCAATGCGTTACGCGCTTTCAACAAAGATTTGCTTAATAACTGTAAATAAAATTACAATCTAATACAAGAATATGTTTAGTTACGCATCCATATGAGCGAAAAAGTAATTTCAGAAATCACATCTAGAAATGTACCGTCTATTACTTTGAAAATATCTGAAACTGTATAGACAAAATTCTTTCTTATGGTGCAATGAGGATATATTTTTATACGGGCAGTGCTTTTATAAATCCCAGTTTCAATTTAAACATGACAAAAATCAATTATATATAGGTAAGCTAACTTTACGTACTATATACTACGTGCGCGCTGTAAGGAGCAAATATAGCGCAAAAAAAATGATGAATGACTGTCTGCATCTTATAAATACGCAAAAGCAATTATCAAATGGAAAATATAGAGTATATCTTGTACATTAATTAATCATTAAGCTGCACGGACCAGCATTTCTGCATAAACTGATAATTATGCAGAAGAAGAGAGCAGACCATAGATCCAGTATCGAAGCAATTTTTTATGATATATTATAATGATAAATTAAGATAAATTATTTCCCTACCTCTCTCCTTTTGTTAGGAAAACACATTCCCAATTCTTCGTAGTAAATAAAATTTTTAATTTCGTGGTTGCAACCAGCTTAATTGTACGTTGAAACGTACCATAATTTTGTACATTTTTTAATAATTATTTGATTATAACGTATAAGACAAGGGTGCACAAAGAAAATAGGAAATTTTGGAAGAAAAGAGCCACTAGTATTGCTTCAGCTTACATATTTATGCTAATAAGCAAACAGCATACACTAGAAAACAAAAAAAAAAAACAAAACTTTCTGGTGAACAGCATTTTACCATTTTTGTAGAATAAACCATTGAAAGGTGATACTTCCTTTTGGCGTATTATTTATTGATAATAAGGCACATATTTTCAGTTTTGTTGAATATTATCCCAGACTTCGAAATACCACGTGTTTCGAAATAAATATTTCCGTAAAGTCCTTATATAAATAATTCATTGTTCTTTTATTTTTAAGACAAAGTATAGAATACATATACAATAATATACACCCTGCTTTACACTCACGTTAAATTTCTAATCGTAGCTGAATTTTCAATTCGGAAACAATATTTTGTTATATCTAATATAACGCTAATATCGTAGATATTATCCTTGAAGGTGGGCCTTTCGTAGATGATTCCTAAGCATGTATTGCTGATAAAATATCTTCGAACAGTACACACAACGAAATTTCGGTTTTTTTCCGCAGTGATACGCCATATGTCGAATTAAAGACTTTTTCCAAATATAGTTACATCCACATGCTGGACATGTAAATTTATTTAGTTTCTCATCGTAGAGTACTCCTAAAAGTAAAAGAAGTTATTTTCGCACATTATATTTTGTTATAAAGAGAGGAATTAAAACATATTCTTTGCAGTTTTATAGTGAATAACATGTGGCGATGTTACGCTTATTTTAATTTCCTATCTATTAACCAGGCCTATTTCGAATCACTGTGGCACTGGAACACAGAAAGACTTCACTATCACCCCTTATCACAAACACTTCATTTGAACCGTACGATCGTTTCGATAGCTAAGGTATTATCTTCAGCAGCAATACTGAGTTCAATATTGCTGCTGAAAACGGTAGCTTAGCTCTCGAAACGATCGTACGGTTCAAATGAAGTGTTTGTGGTAAGTGGTGATAGTAAAATGTTGCAGATCTATACCGTTTAGGATTTTTCTATTAATAATTTCTACTGGGAATTCCAACTTAATCTATTTAGATTACCAATGATATTGACAAATTTAAGTTAGAGTAGTCAAACGCTGTCGTAAGCTCAAATTAAACTGATTTTTGAAACAACACTATTTATTATTAATGTCAAAAACTGAAATAGTTCTTATTCATATACGGTACAACTGCAGAATAAACCGAAGCAACTATGAAATTAATTAAATTATATTGGTAACAATACGGGAAGGGATTAGCAAAAACCAATGAATTAAATCTTCAAGATGTATACCTATTTATTAGTTAAAATATTCATAACCATTAAAATAAAAATTTATATTGCAAGTATATAGCAACAACATAGTTAATTTTAATCTTTCTATAAATGTACAATAGTTTTGACTGGTAATACTATACTACATTGGTTAGAATGTACATACATATGTCTCTGATTTACGTGAGGTATTCCAGGGCACAGTTATTTAGTCATGTTCGCCCATGTTCGAATATTTAACCAAAAAAATTCTGGAATTGTAAAATCGCGCCTATTATATAAATAGTAGGAAGATAAAACTATTGGCTAATAGAGTGATCGATAAGTAGCGAACCATGCGACTATTACGTTTTTTAAAAATGGAAAGCCCTCCATTGCGCCCTTAGTTCTTTGTCACTGTAGATGAGACATGGTTACATCTACACGTTAATTAGAATGAGATTAATTTATTAATTAAAGAGAAATTAATGGTCACACCGACGAAATGCGCCAAAGAAGTCGAGTCGAACACGGTATCGTCAGCCAGAAAAGTTACAGCGACGCTTTTTGGGATTCTCTATGCGAATGTGAAATAAAAGAAGTAGAAATCAAAAAAGGACCTGTCTCACAAAATTCTATTCCTTAAAAAAAGTTTTGGCAACCAGTCTCATGTTATATAAAACACATCTTGAGCCCACAATTTAAACATATTTACTTACTTCTGTTTGGCCTTTATTTAAATTCTGGTCCGAAGATGTGTTTTATATAAGATGAAATCGGTCGCCTAAACCATTTGAAGATATAGAATTTTGCGAGAAAGGAACATTACCATGCTAGTTTATTGGATCGATTTGACGATGAGCTAAAGACAAAAGCTCTCTATTCATCACATTCCCCGGATTTAGTCCTCCCTCTCTTTCTTTCTCTAAAATTGATTTGGAGAAGAACAGTTCACGCTAAATGAAGGTTATTGTCGAAACAGAGGCCTGTTTCACAGACTTCGACAAATTCTATTATTTGGATAGCTTAATAAAGTTGGAACATCGCTAGACGAAGTGTCTAGAGCTACAATTCTATCTTGAACCGCCTAAATTTGAATCTATTTATTTCTTTTAAAAAATCCGAAACGCAAGTACATTCCAGCGTAAGATTTTACGAGATGAAATTGTATATATCTCCTAAAAATAGTAACGCCTTCAAAATATACAATTCGTTTATTTAGTATTTAACAAATTTTGTCAAATTCAAGTGAATTAAAAAAAACGTATATACAGGGTGAGTCGTGAGGAACGGACTAAACTCTAGGAGTGTATTCTACAGGCGAAAATAATGTAAAAAAACTCAAATGTTGTTATCCGATTGTTATTTGTTTTCGAGTTATAGCGTAATTAAAAATGTCGAAGTATATCATGTTTACGTATGTGTTCGTAGTAGTGAGATTGAAAGCAGGCGAGAAATTGTGTAGAGTGTCTTGTATGTCTAATGCGTCTAATGTCACTACCTCTAGGGCATTGTTGACATAGTGCCATCATAAACAAATGTTCCCTATACCTTGGAGCGAATTATAACATTGTTATTCGGGTATCGTGACATTGACTTGACATTTGTGCGACTAATGTAGCTAAATTGGTTGGCCTCCTAGGCCTCCAGACCTCACGCCACTCGATTATAGCTGATGGGGTTGGTTAACAAATGAAGTGTATCAAGTAAAAGTGGACACTCCTGATGTACTAATTCAACGGATTAGGAATGCTGCTGACAGTATCATTACATCAATCTGACGCAATCAGGAACGCAACCAGCGCCCTTGGTAGACGATGTAGAAAATGTTTAGAAATAAATGGCGGTATTTTTGAAAATATATTGTAAAGAACGATAATACCACTAGAATACCAAAACTTTAATGTATGAAATTTTATTTACTGTACTACTAGAGTTTAGTCCATTCCTCACGACTCACCGTATATTCTTCCTGCATTCACAATGTAAAAATGTATAACTCCTACGTTCTTGTGTAATGATGGATATATTGAAAGTAAAAAAGATATTTGGACTCAAGCAAAAGGGCTCCATTTATGTATACCTAACGATTTCCGGTATTAGTCCTGTTTCGCTGCTATGCCAAAAATAATCAGAAGAAGCTAACTAAGTTTTTTTATGTAATTCATTTCGTAAGCTACTTAGACTTAAAAGTTGAAATCAAGTATGTCAGCATATTTTATTTGCTATTGTCGCGGTATTAGCACGATGTTCAAATGTAATGTTCGCGTTTATATCTGTTTTACTTTTAATACTAGATATATGCACCGTTATACAAGCATGTGAAAGATATACATTTCTTATACGGTAGATACAGTCTTACTTCATTTTGGCGTGCACACCAAATTTGCCCAAAATTGCCAAAATTTGGTGTGCAGTACTAAACACTCTGTACGTTGAGAAATATGCAAGTTAGTTAGGTAAAAATTTATGCTGCTTAAATGTGCATTTGCATCTTGGATTTATTGAAGGAAGCAGATGTGTTTAAATTTAAGCGATTGATGACAAAATATCAAAAATGTGTATCTCGAAAGCTGTTAGAAGTGGGATCCGTATCGATTTATTTCTAAATATATAGATTAAATACGTAATAATAGACAGGGTGCGCCAGTTGAAATAACGCCAGCAGAAATTGTATAACTCGGTACACAATACGCACCATTTTACAATTGCAAAAGGTTGGGACAGTCTGTACACACGTGGAGTTATATTAACACGTACACCTTATGTAAAAATTCTAAACTTCTAATACTTCCTCTAATTCGAAAGAATTAGAAAATATCTTAACATAAACATAATATGTTTTTTCACAATGCCGTAAATAAATGTAGTATCTCTCTTTAGTAGTTGTAGTGCACATCATCCAGGACGTTTGACCATGTTTTTAACGCATTATAATATATGTAGTGAGATCTTAAAGAATCCTTCGAAATTTCAAGCGGTTGAAGCTTCCAAAGAGAATGGCATCGATTTTTATATTTGTGTATTAACTTTTACCGAACTAAATTACATTACCATTAATAAAACCGAAGAGGTGGCCTATATTTGGTCAACTTATCTACATACATTGACCAGCTAGATATGTTTTTGGTCGGCTTCTCTTCTTCTGGTAAATTCCAGAAGTTTTATTCGGTTTCTTAGACGTTACATAAAAATCAATAAAAAGGATAAAATCTGATTCTATATCTTCCCCTTTCGTTTTTATTATTTTTCTTGGTTTTCCCTGTTTTGTTAATTGTTTGCTCGCTTTATTGAGTTTCAATAATTTTGATTTTATTAATTAATTATGGTAAATTCATTTAAATTTCTCAGTTTCTGGTAGATACTTTACTTGGTAGTTTGTTTGATGCTGATGAAACTATGCAAGAAGACTGCTCCATACATCTATATCGAAAATCACCACTCCAGCTTTATCATCCATTATCTAACAAGTTTAATCCAATTGTCTATTTTCAAAGTACCTTGCAAACTTTATCCTATCTGCAGAAGTTTGTCGTAGATTTGCTGCAAATCTCAAAAAATTTCGACTATGTCGACCAGGGTAACCTTCATTAAATTCATTAAATAAAAGATATTTATGAGATTTAGGCCTTGAATTGTCATGAACTCACACCTAGTCATCAACTTCAATATAAAATAAGAATGTATTTTATTAAAAACTGACAAGTTTAAACGAGCATGCATAAATAATCAGAGTAATTAATTACAATGAGGTACGGTAAAATAAACAATTAAAACAGAAATCAAATAAAAGAAAAAAATAATGAGAACTTGATAAATATTAATAAAATAATTGATCGCATCCCGCCTAGCATTTGGGTGCCAAAAAGACTTTTAGAGCGATTTCGCATAAAATCAACAATAGCTTACCAAAATCGTTATCGCCGCATGCCACGATATTGGCATTGGTGAATACGGTTTTCCAAATAAATAGAAGTATACAAACTACTAAGAATGCCTTAAATAAAGGCCTTAAATAAGGCCTTACTTCCAGAGACGCAAGGAATGAAACTGAATCGTCGACAATGCCGATGAAAGTTGTTACACACAAAATAAAAATAGGCGTCTCTTTTTAGACGCTAATTGATATTATTCGCAAGTTAGCAAGGGAAGGAGGATATTTTAAGATCTTCTTTACAAATCATGGCGCTTAACAATTTATAAAAACGTTTTACGTTCATAGATACACATAGATCAGGTAGCCTTCGTGAATATTCTTACTAATATTTGGTTAAAAGCACATTTAAACTAAGGTATAAGAAGTTATGTTATGGATGCTATTGTTGTAATTCACAAAAACGGTATATAGAACTGTATCAACAATTTTGTTTCTATCATCATGTTCCTTTCCTCGTTTGGTTTTTGGGCGGTGATAAAATCTGCCTGTAATTATGTTTCTTCGGTATTTTTAGAACAATAGTACTTCAAATGTCTATTCAACGATGTTCTCCATACGTAGCTGCATTTGCAATTTTTGCATTTATATTTCCTTTCTTTGTAATCTACCGCACCTGTAAAATAGACTTCAATACACTTTTGGTAATTTCTTTCTATATCTTAATATTAAACAGGAGATGTAATAACGAATAAATTTTAGTTGTTATTCCGATTTTTATTTATAAAATTTGAAATTATTACAGTATCTTAGATCTAACATGTACTCGCCTAGTAACAAACTTATGACAGAAAATACTAGAACATAAATATGTACAAGATGTACAACAATGTCCATCGCAAATGTCAAGACCTTTCGCAGACCTCTCAACCGCACCTCACACAGCTACGTTTGCACGTTTGCGGTGAATGAGACGTATATGAAAGCCAAACATCCCAGATGAGCATTGCTGTACATATTTAAATCTGTACATAATATATACAGCGTCTGCCACTTAATTTTAAACAAATACACATCTCTTCTGTTTTTTTCACATAAGAATTTACGGTTCGAAAAGCATCTAGTGGTTCACGTTACATCACACACCAATTTAATTAATTGGCAAGTTGGTTTCCTTTTTTTGGTTCTAGGAGTGAAGCAGCTTTACCTTTCAAAACAACAAGAAAGGTTATTTTTAAATGACGTGATATATCCAGATGCTAATTTTAGCGGATGGATTAAAAATACTTGAATAGTGAAATCGCCTTATTGGTATTAAATTGATTCCTTGAATTAATTATTCCTCAAGAGATCTTGATGAATCTGACGTCTCACTCAAACGACATTTAAAAATTTATTGTGAAAATATAAGACCTCCATTTATTTTTGAGAATTATTTACAAAAAAGAGAGTAGTTGTGATAAAAAATAGTACAAAAAAATTGCTTATCGCACACATGCTGCTTTCACTATTAAAAAAAAAAAAAACTACAAAGTTTAATTTGTCACATAATTATTGTCAGTAACAAAGGTAGATGGGCGATGTATGAAATAAGAACCAAGCAGAGTAATATTTTCTATGAGAGACAGTTATTCATTTGTTTCAAACCAAATGGCGGACATTCTTGCGTATACCAAACACAGCCAAATATAAACGAACACTAAAATGTCATCGAATAATCGCTTCGTAATATTACAATAACATAGCGGATATTCAAAGTGCGCCAGCTCAAATAGTATTACCCGAATATAAGATTGTAGTCGAATCTACATCAAGAATATCACGAAATACAAGTTACTGCAAGCGATTCTAAGAAGGTACAGAAGGTAACACTGTCTATGTTCCTGTTTGATGTATAACTATAACTTTTAGAAGTCAATATTTACCGATTTAGTATATTATATTAACATATTATAAATTATTTACTGATAATTTCATTTCACAAAGGATTGGGTAAGGCAACTAGCCTGCCTTATACTTTGTGGACTTTAGAAGTACAACCGTGCACAATAGAAATGAATTTAGTGAACAAGATTCCGATGGAGAAGGCAATGTAAAATTAGGAATTATTGCATCAAGCGCATTATTATAAACTAATTACATGGAGCGAAAGTAAAATTTTAAACGTTTACGACTTATTGCGGAAATGGTGCAAAATCGTGCTCCAAAATATATCACGCAGTATTGTTCATCTTTAATAATATTTTTAATAAATTAAAAATATGCATGTATAGTTTCGAAATTATATAAAATTTTATTGTATGAACACACCTGGTATTTCTTAATTCACATAAACAAACGTACTCTGTACTCGTAGTTCTTTGATGGCTGTTTTTCCTCTTTTTAAGTGCTTCTTAGTCAATAAAAGTAGCTTTTAATTATATTCCGGAATACATTACCAAATAAAAAAAATGTCGTAATTTTTTAGTAGAAAATGTTTGGTTGCCATAATATTTCCTTAAAGAATTAATTTGGTTGCCGAATAAAAAAACACAATTTATTTTAACGATAATAATTTTATACAATATCATTGACATCAATTACGTAACACCGTTAGTAATCTGTTCAGATTTATAAGACTACTTAAATACGACGTAATAAAGAAAAATCACTTTAGTCAATCTAATAACATTCTTGTTTAATAGTACGACCCATCTTCCCAAGGCTAATGCCATGTATAGCGTACATGTGCGCGTTCAAATTACTCTTCCTTTTACTTTTATAAGGACAATCGCGCTTATAGCATGCGAACTGAGGTTCTTTTCCACATTCAAAGGTGATATGCTGCTTTAATCCACCTTTATAACTGTATCTCTTTTTGCATTGGTAACACTCGAACCTTTTTCTCGGCGCACCTACAAAATTGAAGTTACATAAATTATAAAGTACGTGCATACATGCAACCATTCATATAGGATCCTGGTGTAATAGAGAATTACAATTTTACAAAAGAAGTTCCATAATGTGATTAGTTTATTGGCACCTCAAACTAATGTATAGCGAAGGTACATTCAAAACATACTTTTCCTAATTCATACTATATTGTGTCTACTTTACGTCTACTCAATATCTACATATAACACGGTTCACTCACTGGGTGTGGAAAGACAACACTGAATTTTTAAAATTCTTTTAAATTTGGGCCCACTAAAAATAGGCAGCTTGGGTGCATTAATCATTAATTAAGAAAATTGACTTTATAATACATTCTATTCGTAAATGGCAAACCATTTGCAAATTAATTAAGCTAATTAATTAATTAATTATATAATTAATAAATTATATAATGATATAATTAATTAATGATAATAAAAAATTAATGATTAAGCTTAATTAATCGTTGCGTCCGAAATATACAACAAGGCCTTATAGGAGAATACAAAGAAGAATTACAATAATTATCGTGTACAATTATATAAACAGCTTTATTTGTTTATTTCTAAAGCTTGCTATTATAAACAATTAATCAAACAGTATATGTTGCTTACATTAATCCATTACCTGTTATCTATTCATTATAGAAAACTGTCTGTCTACCTCTAGGATTATTAATAAATATTCGGTGTTTGATACCTAAATGTGTTTGTAGATTGCCCTTTCGTTTGGTCTTATAAGGGCATCCCGGTTGTGTACAACAAAATTGTGGCTCTTTGCCGCACTCATAAGTTAGATGTTGTTTCAGTCCAGCTTTATACGAATATCTATTTTTGCAATTAGGACAACCGAATTTCTTCCCTCCTTTCATCACTAAAACAGACATACCATTAGATAATTATAATTTATGTTGCCAATTTTGAAAACCAGATCCACTACATAATTGTTACAGAAAAGAAATAAATTAATGGTAAACATATTGAACGCTATTTATTAAAAATTGTTGAATGTTACATCATGACATGGCTATGTTTGATTTGGATGTGCCGGACGAGAAGGTACTTTCGTTTGGCTTTGTAAAAACAAAATTGACACGGATACGAACCTTCACGTTTACATTCAAATTTAATATGCCTGGTCAACGATCCCTTTATTTTATATCTTTTTCCACAGTCTGGGCAAGCAAAGCAATCACCTGAAATTAAAATTAGGTTATACTAATCTAACATAAATCTTCCGCATAAAAAACTTAAAACTAATTCACCTTTGATTTTTAATCATAGGAAAAACTTCAGGCTCTTATATAAACAATCTATCTTTAACAATTCAACATGCTTTTCTACATTAGACAAAATTAATGCACTGTAGAACCAATCGTATGATTTTTTCAACAAAATTTTATTTTCGTATTTTTACCTTGTTTTTAATTACCTCGTCTACACTGATAGAAAGAATCCTTTAAACCAAAGAAATGATTTTTTGGGCATATCTTTCTTTTCGACTATTGCTTTAAATTGTTTCAGATTTCAAGTAAAACCCATAATTTCTTTGAGCTCAAGTTTATATTATTGGAGTTAAAGAAATATTTAGCTTTATTGAAAACGAGCATACTTTTGAATGAAATAATTCATTTCAGTAGATTTAATATCTTATTGCAAATAAAGGCGTTTCATTATTTTGTGTTTCTACGTAACGTTTCTAAAACTGGAACGTGTTTTCTATTTTTAGAATGTAAAAAAGCGGTTTCTCTTGCTATGATTAGATTATAAGCGACATATTGTCGTGTGTTACATGAAATCACCCGAAAGGTCTGGTTGTTTCTTAAGTGCTATGTAAGACAGGGAAATGTTTTGAATGGTAATAACTTCTTCTTGTGGAAAAGTACTTAATCCGCAGTAATGCCCCAAACGATAAGTATTTCAAAAGTTCTTCCAGATGGGTACGTAGGAGTAAGGAGGTTAAAAAAGCAAAATAGGTTGGTTTATCCTTCGCTACTTTCCGCTTATTTCGTTTTTAAACGCATTGGGCTACTATTGGTGCGCCACTTCAGATATAGTATGTGTATTTTGAAGTCTTGCATTCATTGTATATCAATTTTATTGTAACTAAATTCTAAATTCAACCGGTGACAAGTAAAACAGGTTTATGAAGGTAGACAGCTACCAAAGATTTGAATTTATCGTTTATTATTAATTCGAAGCCAAATTGTAACGGTACATACAATCTGCTGTTCTCACAATATCTATCAAATACACATACAGACAGAAAGCTCAATTGTTATCTTTCGATCGGCGTCAAAGTTTAGTTGACACTTTGTTTGAGCTGCTTACCATAACCTATCGTCAGCAAGCTTGCAGAAACGAGTACACTTTCCGAGATTAGCGGAGATTAGACAAGCTCGTGGTTTGTCGACTCTCGGGGAAACCGGTAGGCAATACGAACCCATTCTCATAAGACAAATAAACACGAGTCCGTCTAGTCTCTGGTCATTTCGTGAAGCGCATGAAAAGTGGTGAACTTTAACTTTATTTTAATTCAGGTCTTTGTTGTAAGATTGGAAAATTAAAATATTACCGATATTCTCTAACCCAAGCGTTTGTATGTAGCATATAATTAATAATTATCAGCGGACATAGTATAGTGAAATATGAGGTCTCTATTTTTATTTTAATAACGAAATGGTTATGCATGATACGATAGAAAAATAACTTCTTGAATACGAGTTCGTATTTTAGAAGTATTAATCTTCATATTTGAAGCAGTATAACTATTTTTTCTGTTACGATTTCGCACGTCTTTCTAATTATATAAGGACATATTTAAAATACGAAACTAAATTATGTACCATATATGTTTGTATACGTCACATTTTAATTTTGTCCTTTTGAGAGAATATACTAGAGTTGTCGAACAAAATGAAATAGATGAACAGATAATGCAGAAATTAGACGATGCAGCATTAAAAATATGAAAATGTTGATTGTGAAATTGCAATAATAATAATACTCTTATAATATTAAGTTTGTTTCATCGAAAGAGTAAGCTAGCGCTATATGTGTGGACCTAACATTCCTAGCATAACATACAGCACTAAATTATTATTTCGATTCTAAGAAATACTTGTTCTGTGCAAAAAATCCTGTTTATCCTATTAAAAAAATATATATAAATATAAATGGAAGATAATGTTTAATTAATAAGTAAAATCTTCCTTAGAATTATTTTAAAACAAAGAATCGTTGAATGCAGTAACAACAAACTTATCTCTTTGTGTTCAAGAAATATTTATTTGACTGTATTGAGCGCTATCGTTTCGTTGAGATAAAGCATATTACTTTGAATCTAAAGAAACCTGTGCTTATTAATTATTGTTTATGATAACTCGTCGTAGTATTTTAGTTTTCATTAGGTATTCCTATCCAGCAAAAATGGACGGATTTGAGGTTTCCATTTATTTTTACTCTCAGTTTAAAATTCGAAAAAAAAAAATAAGTTGGGAGATTCAACAATAAAGATGGAATTCGCTCGTAATATACCAAATACAAATATGTTCTTTCTTATCGGATCTCCAAACCAAATTGTCCATGAAATTTAATCATTTCTTCCGGGAAGTATTAACTTGTTTCTACTGACTTGTTTTTACCCAAATTCTACTTTGTAATTATTAAATTTATATTTTATAACTGCTCCGTTATTAATTAACAAACTACTAACTACTATAAAAAATAATTTAATAACAATGAAGTACGTAGAGTATAAATAAAGTAATTTAATTTCACGACATTACGGATAATCGTTCTGTGCAAAATATGTTTAGGTTATGCAATGATAATTACTGTACACCGTTACGGACTGGTGTGCAGTGGTGGCGGAGATTCATTACATTATTTCCGTTGCAGACGTCATTGTCTTGTTTAATGTTAAATTTTTAATTTTATCTCTACATAGGGGATAAATATTCCGTTAACTCACCCTGTAGATGGTTGACGTGAGGCGTTGGAAGAAATAGAAACAAAACATGAATGCTTAAAATTTTTATTCAAAATTGTTTAGAACGTTGTTTTTAGCACTACTTCGTACTATACTTATATAGAGTAGTATACCGAATGAGAGTTGTGAAGATGATGTTTCAGACTAGATTTCTGGGTATAACGTTTTTTACAGAAATGACAAACAAAATGCGATATACCGTCACACTCATATCTTCTGTGACGATTTAAGTTCGCCTTATGCCTATATTCTTTGCGACATTTATCACATTTAAATGGACGGATGTCTGCGTTATCTGTTCCTTTCATAAGACCTAAAACAAACTAACAATTAATATATAAAGTGAAAGAGAACATGCACACTAACTACGAATCATTTATATTTGATTTATGTACCACCTAGAACATTAATCAGACGCATAATTAATTTCTTATCCAGACTACTTCATTTACCTTAAATGTAAGCCTCAGAAGTGAATATCGGCGTACATACTGTGCGTTTCTTATATATATAAGTAATACACAAGAAAATATTGTATTGACTATTTATTTGTAATATATCTATTTAAGTTACATGTTCACATGTTCCTTGTGTTTCCTGAAAATATGCAACTGAAGAGTTTGTTTGTAGAACGAGCTATATTCACAAAAGTCACATTTAAACTTTCTTTCCTTTCCACATTCTACTTTTAAGTGCCTCGCCAAATTCAATTTGTATTTATAAAATTTGTGGCACTTAAAACAAGCGTGGAATTTATTACAGGAATTGGTTGGTGGTGTACCTACAATAATACACAATGTTAAATTGTTAACTAATCCAATATGTGAACTGGTGTGGGATAGGGCAATTTAACCGAACTAATAATAAGGCAACTTGGATTGATGTCATCAGTTGTCAAATAAAGCAAATGTAGCACAGCCACTTAATAAGTAGCCGGGAGATATTTCCTTCACAATTCAATGAAATAGATGAGCATCATTCGGGGAGGGAGGAGAACCCCGTATAACATACAGTTATATTCAAGTATATAAGACGTAAACATCGACATGCATACTCACTTATCGACGAACATAACACATGTCGGCCCGAACGGTCATTCCGTTTATTGGCGAGTGTACATATATACGGACTTCTTATTAAGTTACACGCAAAAAGTATTGTCTTGATTATTTATTTTCAGCCTTTAAAAGGCACATGCTCACGTCTTTTGAAAACATTGCGACTAAAGAGCTTGTTTGTAGAACGAGCTATACTCACAAAACTTTCTTGGCTTACCTTAAGTGCCTCGTCAAATTCAATTTGTATTTATAAAATTTGTGACACTTGAAACAAGAACTTACAACGGGAAGTAGCTGGAGGTGAACCTAAAATAGCACACAATGTTAAGTAACTAATCCATCGTGTACAATGGCATATATACACTCCGCCAAAAAAGTATCGCATAATTTAGTTTTGAATCATAAAAGTATCGCATAATCTTTGTTTGTAGCATAAAGTTGTAAATATACTTTAATGCGCTCTAAGATATAATTTCTATGATTGTTTAAATAAAATACAGGCCAAATAAAAACAAGAACTCATACTTGAGATTTTTATTAAAACAAGAAATTATAATTTTGGAAAGGAAAATGTCATAACAGTAGCTTTTAATACTGAGTATTGCCACCTCTGGCTCTTATGACCGCTCGCATACGATTTGGCAGAGATTCGATTAACCTCCGTATATAAGCCTGATCCAAATTCTCCCACTCGTCACGGAGAGCATTTTCTAGTCCATGCAGGTCTGCTGGGGCATTTTGGTCCCACACGTGCTCGATAGGGTTCATGTCCGGACTTACCGCAGGCCAATCTAAAACTGGAATACCAACATTGTTAAGGTATTTCTGGACGATTATCGCAACATGCGGTCGTGCATTATCGTGCATTAACATGAATTCGTTTCCTATAATTGGCGCATATGCTACTACATGTTCTTCTAAAATGTCCGTTATATACCTGTGGGCAGTCAGTGTACCTCTGTCTACTGGTACTAACTCTGTACGACCTGTTAAACAGATGCCTCCCCAAACCATAATAGAGCCACCAGCGAAATTAGGTCTAGGTCTGATATTACACTGCGAATAGCGCTCACCGTCTCGTCTGTACACTGAGATACGCCTATCTGAGGTGTAAAGACCAAATCTTGACTCATCTGTGAAGAGTATATTGGCCCAGTCATTAATGTTCCAATTTACATAGTTTGAGTACTCACACGAGTATTTCTGACTCTAGCCAAGTCGTTCTGCAATTGTCTCGCAGTTACATGTCTTCGACGTAATGCTTGTAGTAGTAAATAGCGGTCATCTTGGCGAGTAGAACATCTTGGACGATCTGGTACAGGTCTTCTACTGTAATTGCCTGTTTCCCTATATCTGGCTACGGCTCTAGAAACACTTGACTGATTGATGTTCATCAAATTAGCAACGTATGCTTGAGATCGTCCATCTTCGATTAAAGCAACTATAGCAGTCACTTGTTCTGAAGTTAAATTGCTCATTTTAGTTTTAAAAGCGTTGGTACAGAACTCTGACTTCGCACTTTAAAATTTGTCCGTATAGGAAGACTTTCAATAAACAACTGAACAAACCTTACACATATCCATTTTTCTAAATGTGTTCTTTTAGAAAAAAAAAGTAAAAAAGCTATGTTCCATGATTTTGTTAGTGTTTTTATAGTTCACATACACGAGGCAAACTTTTTGTGAACGTATAAAAATATCTTGGTTTATAAATGCCCTTTTTTAGTTTATGCGATACTTTTTTGGCGGAGTGTATGTAGGACCAATCAACTAATTAACCAATTTGGAATGTCATCAAAACATGCCTATAAATTCTGCAATTAAATATATACCTAAATAAAATTACCATCTAACATTAATTTGTTACAAGCATTCAATAAATTAAAATTTTCCACTTGTCTTATCATTTCTATTATAAAAACAGCGAGCATAGCTTTAAATGCAATTAAACTGACGTTAACATATGTTTCTTAATATTACTAAATTTTTTACGTTACTAGAACCGTGTTAATTGTACTGATGGTACTTTGAAAGTTGGTAAAATCTCAAAAAGTGAGTCAGAATTCGAGAACATTCTATCAAACAATTACGTAATGATATAAAAGGATAATAGCAATCGAAATTATTTTCAGAAACCTCAACAAATTTGCAAAGATAACCTACAAATAGCACTTCTTAAACACACGTTTAAATACTTTCTTTTCAATTGTTAAAAAAGAAAGAATTTCGGATTTGTCGAAATATAAGCTTTCTGTTAAAATATATATAAAACGCCCAATCGTTGGGCACTATTCGGAGGTCTTTTCAATGGACTATTCGAACTAATGATTAATTAAATTGTAGTTTTTACTATTTTCCAAAAGGTATTGTTAATTCCTGCCTGTAAAGTTGTTTGGCATGGCAAAAATTACTTATTTATCGAAGCTGAGAATTATAATTGTAATACTACTGCTTTTTTGGTCTTTTGGATACGACCGAGTAACTAGCAACTATAAAACAAATGTCCATATAAGTATTAAAATTACGTACCTAGCCAAGTCGTTTATGTGGTTACAATCGCCAGTATGTTGCCGATAAGCAGAATCAGAATCACAATATTTTACTATGTAGAGCAAATACCATTCAGGCACTAATATGGCCACGAAATCCATGTTCCTTTAGTTTAGTAGATAAATAATGTAGATCTTTCACACCAGCTCTAGCCTAACTGAAATGCGAAGGTCCAATCACAGTATTATAGAACAACACACTTCACTTCCACATATCCATTTATCATCAGCTTTTTCTCAGTTATTTGTTCAAATTTAATTGGTATGTACATATGTATATGGTATACCTAATCCTTTTATCTTAATTTTTTTCTTCCGGAGGACGTCTACGACCCACTTGTTAAAATTACACTGATGCCTGTTCAGTTTGAAGGTTGTTATAAATCCACACAAAAGCTGGGAAAAATCTAAACTGGCTGATAATTCTTCCTCTGGTAGTTAAAATATGACTGGCTGCGGAAAGCATGCGACTTAAATGTATATACAGTGATTAGTTTTTTAGTCAAACTTTTTGTAGTCAAATGTCGTACCGTTGTCATAGCAACCAGGTCCGCGATTTCACTGCGGCCTAAATTAACAATTTCCGAATAAATAGGAAGCCGGCCGATATTTAAACGGTATTTTCGTATTAATTACGAAATACGAATGTGAGTAATCTTGTTTATGTTAGGGACATTAATACACCTAACATATTACTTCCTATAGTAGATAATTTAGAACAAAGGAAAACAAAAATTTACAGCATGTAATATTGACGCATACATTCACCGACAAGCAGAGTAACTGCTCATTCTGAGCATCTAAGGCATGAGAATATACGCATGCGTCGGCACGGAGGATAGGAGGTTTTTATAAAGCAATACACAAGAAAATATTATATTGATTATTTATTTCCAAGATTTAAAAGTTATATGTTCACATTTGCTTGTGTTTCCTAAGAACATGCGATTGAAGTGTTTGTTTGTAGAACGAGCTGTATTCACAAAAGTTACATTTGAATTTTCGTTCCTTTCCACATTCCACTTTCAAGTGCCTCGATAAATTCAATTTATATTTATAAAATTTCTGACACTTCGAACAAGAGTAGAATTCATTAGCGGAAGTGGTTGCAAGTGTACCTAAAATAATAGGCAATGTTAAATTCATAACCAGACGGTAAATTATCCGCAGCAAAACAAGATAACCTGAAATGCGATTAATCATTTATTAAACAAAACAACTGTTACGTAAACTAAATAACGATAACATTTGTAGAGAAGCATTGGCCGGCCATAAGAATGTTATTCAAATGCGCGCAGGTGTGTGAGACTAGGCCGACTCGAGTTTATTCGTCTCATGAAAATGGGTTCGTGTTGCCTACTGGTTTCCTCGAGAGTCGACAAAACACGAGTTTGTCTAGTCTTTACTAATTACGTGAAGTGCATAGAGTAAACTGCAGAAGACCTCATAGTAAAAGAGCTGGGAGACACTAACAATGAAAATGATTTAATACGGATACGGGTGTTTTATTAGAAAAAAGATGAAGTTTTTCGTGACGATGTCTGTTGATGCCTAACCGGTCTAGCCCTATTCGGAAACATTTAGTACATCCGTTTAGATAAACTTGGTACATACAGAAAAATGATGATTTTACTTGCAAACACATTTTCTATGTTTGTCCAATATGCTCAACATGAAGATTGCAAAAAAATTAGGATTTAGTTTAGGTATGTATGATATCTTCTAGGTTTGCACCTCGACAATTCAAAATTTCAAACTATTAAATTTTCAGTAAAAGAAGTTAATGATTACCTTCCGTTCCTGGATAGTTTAGTAAATAGAAACAACAAAAAGCTGGAAATAGGGGAGTCCAACATAGGCACTATGTGAGAAAATCAACAACCATAATTCTAGCAGAAACCTGCGATAAGAAATTTACGAAGAACTTTCCTTTTGCAGAATATCGAAAGGTATGAGGAAAGTTTTTATGGGTCAAACTTGAAAGTTTGTTTCAGTTCGAGAAATATACTTAAAAGTCTTCCTGGCAATTCGAAAGATAAACAAGATATGAAGGAAAGTTCAAGAATTCATAAAATTGCATGCAGTGACCGTCATAGAATCTACATTGGTCAAACGAAAAGAATGATAAGCATCACATTGGATGACCACATTAGGTTTTATAGATACGGTATAACACGTAGACGAAACAAGACATAATATTAAATTAGGTATCCTAAAATTGTTGTAAATTGTAAAAACTTAACTTCGTCACGGAAAGTAGATGTTTACGAAGCTACTTGCATAAAAAACAATACAACTTGATGAATAAAGAGAACGGACCGTTGTGATATTCAATTCTATTTGAATGATGATTTATTAGGACATGTTCTATGTTTCGGGCTGCTATAATAAGAGACCCTTTCGTCTATTTTCTGAATGAGAGCATACCTTAGGGTATGTAGGCGGTAAAAGTAGGTACTTATGTTTCTTGAGAGTAGAAGAGCTTTTTCTCGCATCATTCGGTTATATGGTTGAGAATGAGAATCGACACATCATCGAAACATTGATTAATTAAACGTGTGTGGTGCAAAGTGTACCAATACTGACTAATGTTGTTTGGGAGAATCGGGACGTCTGGGACCTTATTGCTATTGGTGAGCAATATGATGTGGTTCTTGAATATTCTGAAAGAGTTGTTATTAATTAATTTCAATAATCATAAGAATTCTGTTGGTACCGAACATATACTATATTCCTCTAATAAACTGAACCTACATCGATTTTAGATTTAAACATCTGGTAGTCCCGTATATAATGCCTATATTTATAGAAGGTACACCGTGTCCTGAACAACGGAAAGCCCGTTTGTTTTATTCTACGGTTTATCATGTTTTATAAGTAGGAGTACATGTTGACACCAACAAATGCCTTTTTATCAGTAGGAAGTGAGGGAAAAATTCTTGCCACCTCAATTTTCTTTCCAAGCATATTGTTATTTGATAACTTGTTTAAGTTGGATGAAGTAATACAGATAAAGGCACCTATAATCATTTTGCTATATCTTTGCCATTTGTAAAGCTTGCAATAGTTTATTTCTAAAACAAATATGTACACGTTCTTAAAAATGAGGAATTTTAAAAATAAAACTAGAATTTTATTGAATGTTTTTCTTTTAATATTTTGTACAGCTGGAACAAGACGAAAAAAATACGACTGAATAATTGGGATATAACAATATTTTAACTAGTATCATAATGAGCTAGGACAAGCTAACATAAATCTATTTTCTATATCCTTTCTGCTAACTTTCCCAACATATTCGTAGTTTTCTCAAAGTACTTCGTCGAACAAACAGATGTTTTCACTTTTTAAATGCTACAACCGTACCTTAAGTACATTCTTCCGTAAAAAAGTATACGTCCCAGTTCATTACGAAACCAATCACAGAGGCAACACGAGTGAGTGCTCAACAAATTAGAAACCGTAATTTTATATAATTCTTCATAAAGTGTTTACAATACAAATACTGCTGACTTTATTAAGAAATATTTTATTTGATGTGTACGAAAGATCTCAATTAACGAAAGATCTGTTCAAATCACATAATAAATTACAACAGACAGTGAAAAAAATGTTAATGGCATCTTAAGTTTAGTAATGTTTTCATTTATTTACAATGGAAAATATCACATCTGTTACTTCTTCAGCTATAAAAATTGTCACCAAATTCCTAACACACTCGAGGCTGAAAAACAAGTGCATTTTCAAAGTAGAAAGAAAACTCTTGTGAGACATTATTTTGATTTGTTAAATTTTACAGTACAGATTATTGTCCCACGGGAATTGAGTTCATACATTGTATATGAAAAGATGTTATGAAGGTAGATTTAAAATTTGCAACCGGACAATTTCCAATGTCTGTCGCTTTCTTAAAATATTGTCATGTGAATACTTACAAGCATTTAAAGGAGGTTAACCAAGTACAAGTGTGTCTGTTATTGAGCTGTTATATTCCAGTTGCAAATTTCACTAGTTATTCCACACATACATCGGATTCATTAACAACAGCGCTTCTTATACATTGTTAAACACTTAATTTCCACGCAAAGACGGCTTCTTTGTAAAAAAAAAAACAGATGTTTAATTGTATTTGAGATAATTATACCGTATAGCGAAAACCACTACAGGACATTAAATGTCTTTGTACAATGTGTTTATGACGAAACCGTTTCCCGCAATTACTACAAGTAAATCTAGGTTCAGTGTCGCACTCTTGTCTCATATGTCTAATTAAGTTGCTTCTGTGAGCATATGATCTAGAACACTTCTGGCAATGAAATCTTCCAGCACCTGAAAAAGAAGGTTCTTATGAGTTCTCTATTCTTACACTACAAATGTCTACGCAGAACTGTGTGTTTGTATATTTACAAAAAAAAATAAGCGGTGAACTTTAAAATATTAACTTTTTTCTTGAAATTTGTACATGAATTTCTTTTACATTGTCTCCTTTGTTATAATTGTTTTTACCAAAAATCATCTTTGACGATCTTTTAAGTGGCAGCAATGTGTTTTATAATAAATATGTTAGCAAAAATATTTTTGAATTAATTTTCCTTACCTTTTTCCTTAAACCGAATATTATATTGAAGAATTGTTTATCTCGAATTGTCATCGGAATCTTGCCATTTCCTCCTTAAGAAATTAAAATACAGAAGCAGAAAATCCCAAAAGAAGCAGTATCATTTTTTTTATTAATAACTTAAGAAATGTTTACATATTTTGCTTAAATTAAGATCAAATCGGATACCAATGTAATATTTTTAGCTTTATATTTTTTGTGGTTGTATTGGATGGTATAATATACGTTTCACCAAACCGTTAAGAGAAATAAAATTTTAAAATATTTAATTTCTAAATTTATATCTGCTTATGTTTATTATTTACCGTGATATGTCGGAAACCATGACTTTTTCTTTCGAGAACCTTGACATATGGAACAAATTCATTCATATCCGCTCGTGTCCATATTTGTTTTTCTTTTGAGCTGTACAGTTAACATCTTCGTCTAGAACTGATACGTGGAACACCGGCAACATAGCTCTGGAAACACAAACAGGTTCGACATTCTTATTTCCAATGGCGCTATTGGCGAGCGAGTCTACGGTCGTTCTAAGAAATTACAATTTCTGCCGCCAATATATTTATTACCGCTGCGCCAAAATCTGTTACAGACATATTGGACAATTCTAATGTTTTGTAAAAGCAGTAGCCACCCTTTGGCTAGGAATAATACATTAGTAAATCTCTTGTTTGACTTTATTTATACAACTTATCGGATTAGGAAACGAACGATCAGACATGGTAAAGCTATCCTGAACGTAATGGAAATGGGCCGAAACCCAAGTAAATCTTTTCAAATTTATAAAGCGAGCAAACGCATGAGTCATTCGGGTTTAGTGCACTTAATTAATAATTCTTGCAGCTCAGAGGTCCTAAAAATCGATTAATTTCATTTGCGTTGGCAGGTACATATTGCTTACTAGTGGACATACAAACTTGTCCGAAATGCTAAATGATTTTTAAATTTGTTTTCTATAAAAGAAAACTGAAATGTATTTTGGAGCACTTTGTTCTAAGTGCCGGTAAGTGCATACCATCTTCTGAGTTGTCAAAATCGGAACTAGATCTGTTAATATCTAATGCAATAAGTACCTTTTCATTCATTGGACATTTTCACAGAGCTCTCAACAATTACGCGGAATGAGAAGTTGTCTTTTTTAAATTCTAGAAAACAGCACAGCGTTGATACAAAATTTACACCAGCAACATTTAAGCTTCTTTGTGAACTAATATTTAAAGTTGTAAACATTCAATAAACGTCCACTTACCAGAATATATAGGTTGTTACCGAAATTCACATAAATTGAAAACAAACAAAAAAGAAACATTTCATAATTCCTAAGTAACAAACTTTCACATTTTAATGTAATATAAGTAATGTAAGTAATAAGTAATGGTGCAGAAAATACACTATTAATACGCTAGTAATATTCACTTTGTTTGCAGAGTAAATCTCAAAGTAATCAACAGCCTGAGACAATTAAATAGTATGATATCAGTCGGATTTTAGTTGTGTTTGACTAATTTACGATCGCTCTGCAAACAAGCCTCTTCACACAACTCGGTAGGTAATTCACGTTTTAAGCCACTATTGCTGAATAGCAGTCAAAAATGTAATATTACCGTAATTCAAAAAGTTAAAACAGGAATTGTGCAAAAGCTATCTTTCTTTAAAACAAATCAAATGAAACAGATACTTATTAGTTTCACGAGGAACCTTTATGTATGTATTCGGAATATCTTACATTATATCTTAGTTAGTTTAGTAGTTTTGGGGGTATTTCTTTAAAAATATCCATTTTGTAGACGTTTCCAAAGTTCGTTATGTTTCGTGACAACGTTGATCAAAGGTTAAACATGTGCTATTTCACTATCATACTGAAATAGACTGACATTATATAGATTAGTTTGAAGTCAATTATCAAATTGGATAAAACCTAAAGGTGTTACTAACCATATGTTATAACTGATGTGTGATAGTAATTTTGTATTAAATTAATTACATTTATTTATAATTGTAAGAAACCGAGGATAAGTTAATAAAAAAAAATTATTCAGTTACTTTGTTAGTGCGATTCTTGCTAGTAAATTCCCGTTTTCGAATTTTTGTTTGTTTTTGGTTCTGCGAAGTGATAATAAACAAATATTCTGAGGTTATGCACGTATAGTTACTTATATACGTCTATATACATATATATAGTAAACAACACATAAGTATCGGCAACCTCGGCACCATACAAGTTCAATTATTTATATAATAATTAATTAATTGAACTTGCGAGGACCGGTGATCGAGTGATGACGGTATGCAGGTTGCCGATATTTATGTGTTGATTACCATACAAAGCCACAGTCGTTGCTATCATTGTTGTTTATATATACAATTCTTATTTTATCCTTATTTGAGAACAAGCTTTTATTTCCAAACCATTTATTCGTCATGTATATTAGTTTCCTTTAAGGAGCTAGAATTAACCACTTTAGAAAACTACAAGACTTAGATCGACAGCGTTTATAGAATAGAATAGAATATAAACTATTATAAATCAAATTGAGCTATATTAACGATTTATCATACGTAACTTAGCTCAAATCCAAAATTTTAGAATTACATCTTCATAAATTTGTAATGGACAACATCTAGATGCCAAACCGAAGTAGATTACAATAAATTTCATTCATACTAACGAAAAGTACAGTAACTATAGGAGTTATTGTTACGGTAACAACTTTAATGGACTTATATATAATAGATGTAATGGTTTTTTAAAGTGCTAATTATTTGTTTAATAGCTTAAGTTCGCATACCGATAGGTAAATAATTAATTAATGTAATTGCATTAATATTGTATTATATTCACTGTATTAGTATCCACATAGAACGAACGCTAGAATAAAGCAAGTTTACAATATGGTTTACACTGTAAACCAGAAATATGTGGTGGGAATTAAAGGCAATGTATAGTTTTATGTGATAAGTATATTTTAAAACACACAGTTAGTTAACATTTTATAACACCTAGATAAATTGCACGAAGAACACGGCACTACTTGCTATAGTTTCGCGTTTTATCACCAAAGAGTGCGCCAAACGTCTAGAATAGCACTGCAGCTATTTAACATTACAATTGTTTAGAATATTTAATAAAGTACGACGTTAGTCTAAGTTTTAGATGATTAAGCATTGAAAATTTCGCCAGAATGTATCGAATTTACATGGCTTCTTAATCTATGCTTATGAAAGAACAATTGAGCACAAAAAGGACATTCGTTTGTTGGAAATTTTCCGCACTCTAACTTCAGATGTCTTCTTAAGGTGTACACTCCCCTGTAGACTCTCGGACAGTTTGGGCATGGAAATGGTCCTTGGGCTTTCCAAGATAATCTAGAAAGTTCTGTTCCTTTATAGGAGTTATATAAACTTAACAGTTTATTTAGCCTTATATATCCTGAAAAAGATAGTATTAGTAATATTGTTCAGAATGAATTCTGGTATCATTTTATCAAGGGATCCCTTTACAATCCTCTTAAATTGAAATTATAGGCATATCAATGAAAGCACATAATAATAATAAATTTGAAATAAAAGTGATTTAGTTGAGCCTTTATTAAAATAATGTTAATCGTAAAATTCTGTATTTTCAAATATATGCTTGCGCCTTCACTTTAGGTTGATACCTAAATTACAAAGTATATACTTGAAATTGCATACTTACCAGTTGCAGAAACAGCATAGACATAGATAACAGTCTCCGTTTTAGAATTTCACAAGATAACGTAGGCATATATTATTTATATGTTTCTTTCATACATAGACTTGGGAACTTCCGTCCACAAATTTGGAACATAGGTAAAAGAAATTGTAGTTATTATATTATTTATTTAAACACAAATTAATGCGACAAACATACAATTGCTCGTTATGCTTTTATAAATAAATGTGAAAAATAAATAAGAAGAAAAAACAAAATATTCGTATTATAAAAGTATTGGTTGTTTTAAATTATAATCGAATGAAAGTAACTATTCAAGTGGTCTTAATCAATAATATTAAGTAGAAGTTTTAGTTTATATTTTTGATTTAAAATCCAAAATACGATCTGAAAATATTAACTTTTATTTTTTTTTACATTTTGTTTAAAATACACACCGTATATTTTGTTTTGTGTATTTTCTTCGTCAGTATTAGTTGAAAATCGGAGGTGCGCATTAGAAAACAGAAACTTTAACTTATTTGTTATTAAAGGGGTGCATTTTTCAAAATTAAATCATTTTGCAAAGAGAACCTAAGGAGAATTTTCGTAAATGAAAGTGTTGAAAAGATATAAAATACTCCTAACCTTTCTATGAACAAAAGAAATTAAAGCCATTACTTTTATTTAATTGAGAGTTTAAGAAAATATAAAAATAAACAATAACCTTTATTGATTTTTGAGATTTTAAGGAAAGCTTTGTCGGAAAAAAATCTTAATTGAAAGTTTCTTTTGATAAAAAAAAACGGAGATATTTACTAACTTCTCAACTCATATTTTCAGTTATGAAAATACAAACATAGTCCAAGATATTTTAATTTTGGAAAACAAACCTATTTAATTAATAATAAATTAAATTAATTTTTAAGGATGAACCCTAGATTTCCAAATACAATAATTGCATATAGACTACCGTGCGTTAGTGATGCATCTTGCACCTCTTTGGTGTATTGTCGACATTGATATTTACAACAGCGTTATTTGAATCTTTAAAATGAAATGTACAGTCTTTTATACGGTGTCCGTCTAAAAATCACCGATACACTTTTAAGCCAGGTAAAGGGTTATAAAATGGAGATTTTTTTATTTAACATTTATTTCAGAGAAACTCTTACATTACTTATATAAATTATATGTGTTGTTGAAAGATACAAATTGTTTGTAATACATTACTAAACTATAGTAATTTATTCTAATTGACAATTAGAATTCTAGTTTTATGTAAAAATACTATCGGGTAAACTCTAAAACTTTTTCATTTTCTTTTACAATGCATTTAAATAAGTAACATCCATTGATAAAGTAAAGGTATCAATTACAATTACATCAATCATCCTAAGAATGTACTCCCTGTATTAAATCGACAAAAGTAGTTCACAACAAACATTTTTCAATTGAAATTTTTTCTAAATGTAGAAAATACGAATACTTTCATAATAAATCCAACTACTCTGTTTGTATGAACACCTATTTGTAAGTTTCGGTCCAAGAAATACGATCTAGAATTTTTTCCGTAATAAATACATTACTTTCAAGAAATATTTCTTATTGTGTACAATAGTGCAACATTAACTATATATTTTTACCATTTATAAGACTGTTAGGTAACTATGCAGATATGCATGTGTAAACGTAAAGTTTCCTTATTAAATTATGGTAAACGTTACTCCTACAGTTAAATGAAAATGATACGTAAACACCACTGAAATATTAAAACATATCAGAAAGTTGGCCGAAGACAATAATCAAAGATGATGCTTAATACACCATTACCTTTGTTTACCATTGATAGTATAGCATATTTTACATGTATTACTTCAACAGTCATAGCAATCTGTGATATTTAATAAGTCTGCTTTGTAGACGTTTAGATTAGTACCGCTTTATAGATGTACAAAATCAAAACTGCTTGCAAAAATGTAGCATGTTATTTTAAATGTTTGTAAATGATAACAACTACAAGAAGAGACAAAACTTTGAAAGTTTATCTTTATTATAAGTCACTGTTGTAATGTATTGTTGATTGGTGTTGCAGCTACACGTTTTATAATATAAACATTAAATTACTTATTTAAATTGCTCTCCTAAAACATATACAATTCCTTTTGAAATACTATATATATTGGTATTAAACACCCTATTACTAAAATGACTGGAATTTCTGAAGATTTTTTAAGCTCCTCGTTTCGATCATCATGAATTAGTTTCCAATAAAATTTTTTTCCCATCACGATCAAACTGCTGTATACGACAAATTATACAATTTATAATTCAACTGAATGAAATAATTAAATATTCAATAAAAATAAGTTTCAATTATGTTGAAATTACCAAGTTCTTTAATTCTATATTTGAAATAAATTGTTTTCAAACATGAGGAGATTAGATTCTACTCTCATCGTTCATTCACAAAACCAACAAAAATAACTACGCTAAAATTTCTATTCGATCCCAAAATGATATTTAATCATAAATCGCACGGTTAATTAAACCAAGTTCTTATGATTATAGCTGTGAGTACAATTTCGATTTCTAAAGTTTTATTGTAAACACTATTAATTGAAATCGCCATTCTTTAGTTTTGGTGCGTAAGCAATAAGCATAGTGCATTTGAAACAATGAAGGTTATTATAGCGTACACATACACCAAGACTTCCGAGACACTATACCAGGTGCCGGGTTAAAACCGCGTCGTTATCGTAGCTTCTGCTGAGGTTTCGTAAACGCTCTTATGTAACACCTTCAGGATTCTTACTGTACACTTACTGAGAACTATTCATTCTAGAGAGGTTTACATAGCGCTTGTTCTAGGTCAATGCAACGGGAAAGTTCTGGATTAATGAAGCGTCGCGATTGCTAGGAGGTTTAATCAGTTGTTATCTCCACGTGCAATGTAATAGGGTATGGGGTAGATGGCATCTCACACCATCATCCAGCCTAAAAGCGCGGTGTTATAAATCCAACCATTTCCATGTCGAAACCCACTTCGCTTCCTCAAGAACCGAACTATATTATCGAAACTCTGATTCGCAATTATCATTGTAGGAAAAATATTCCAATGAACATCTGAGGTAACTAATTTCCATTTCAATCTCTACTTAATAATCTACAGACTACTACAGACTACCCATCAAAGACCGTTCTTCTCGCGTAATCCTTGCTGTTGTAGTAGACAGATCTCGGAATCTATGGAAATCTTCAAACATCACACGTGGAAATCCCAACTGATTAAACTGCCCAGCAACATCCGTACTTCTTTGATTCACAACCTTTCCGGTCCATTGACCTAGAACAAGTCAACAGTCAGGGTGCAATAATAGCTCTGAAGATGTCGCATAAGTGTGTGGACGAAACGGTAGAAGCTATGACAACGACGCGGCTTCAACCTCAAACATCAAAAATATAATGTTGCATCTATAACTTCGTTCTGTAAATATACTAACCTCCATATTAATTCTTAGGCAGTGTAAGCATATTAGCGCTTTGTAAATATTTCAGTGTAATGTAGACAGTGTTAAATACAGAATTTTAAAGTACAGTATCATCACAAAAAATCCAGTATATAGTTTATTACATTTTAGTACTGAAGCAATATTAAGGTAATACAGTTAATATTTTTTTAACCAATTTTTTCATACCAAATTTCAGAAATCATAATTTTCAAATAACAAAGTTATTCGACCGTTCCGGGACTTTTTACTAATCCTGTATTGCTGTTTCATGTAGTAAATTACGCTTACTGTGTTTATGAAGCTGATTAGAGTAACCTTACTTGCTAATTAATAAAAATAAAAATAAAAAATAATTATTACAATTATTTTTAACATTGTTTTCAGTGCCAACGGGAATAGGGTAAATTATGTTGTAAACGCTAGTGAACAATATTATGGTGGTGTCTACATAACATTATGGTATAGTATTTTCTAAACAAATTTAGACCCACATAAGTCATTACCATTCAGGCAATGAAGTAATCTTAAAGAAGAGAACAAAATTCAGCAATGTACAAAACTCCCAACGTAAAAAAAATTCGTGCCATTTTGGAACAAAAAAAATTAATGATTAATTTGTAATGAGTCTAAACGATGTGCCCGACCATCGCGCACATCCGGATATTTTTGCAACAATGTAAACATGTTAGGTAAGTTATTTATGTTTTTTCTTAACGTTTTGTAAAGTGATTCAATATATTTATTTTTAAATAAGCGCACTGTTATTCTGGTAAACTCTCCACGCAACCGGGCACATCGTTTGGACTCTTTATTAATTTGTGACTTATACCTGTATATTTAAATCAGTGGAAACTGTTGCAATTGCCGAGAGGTACTTATCGAAAGGGGTGTATATATCATACAGTTTTTGTTGAATGAAAGTCCAAATATGAGCACTTTCTGCAGGATACTTTAAGTTTAGTGCCAAAAACATTTTAAAGCAGGTATCAACAGCTTTCAAAGGAGTTTCCAATGTATATACGATGTCATCCATAATAACGTAAGATCGCAAATCGTTACCTATTTCCCCCTGGACAACTACAAAAGGTTGCATTGCTTCGCCGTTCTGTGTAAGAATAGATTTCCTGTGAGTCACAGCCTTCTTTAAATCACCTTGGTCCTAATTAACATAAGCTATATCAAAAAGTGAATCGTCGCAGCTAACGAAATATTCTATTAAATATTATTATTATCAAGAGGGAAAACAAGAATTATTTTTTAGAAAGCATATACATAGTAATTGTAACACATACCGGGGGTTAAATTATATTTTATTATTATATTTATATCTGAAAAAACATTTGTTTTTTATCTGGAATAAACCCCTGAATTCGGGAACGGTAATGATAATTTGTACGAGGAGAGTTACCAATAAATACAAAGGGCAAAATTAAAGTAGTGGGGAAAGAATTCGAAAGATAAGCTGGTGGATAAAATCTCAAGTCTTAAAAACATTAAGTGAAGTTATCAACTCGCTGGATGGAAACAGATTTTGGAAGATGCAAACAAGTTAAAGTAAAAAATATCAAAGTAAAAAAGACAGTCTTTAGTTAATCCTTGTAATAACTTGAGATGATATGCCGTTTTTGAATCTTTGAAGTGAACGGCTTGTTCTGCAACTTATTTACCAATGAAAAAGGATTGATATGAGTTGCAACAATTATACAACAGAGAACGGAAGTTAAGGAAAAGTAAGCGACAAGACGATAAACTTTTCATTCTATTCAGGACACATATGGAAATGGAAATAACAGAAGAAAGTAAAATAGATAAATCACTAGCTCTGGTGACAATAAGTTAAATCTGGAAGCTAGAGGGATGAAAATAACGATACAGGAAATAGGGAGTGATTAAAGAGAAAAGCTTGAAAAGAATAAAGAAGCTGGATACAATGCAATTAAATAAAAACACATAATAAAAAACTAATAAAATTAAAAATATATGCAGAAACCAAATCTAAGAGTCAAAAGATTAGAGAAGGGAAGAAGAATGAATAATACACTAGTAAGTGGGCCGAAAGTGTACACAAATAAAGTAGACTTAAAGAAGCCATGAATTTCTTTTTAGAAGCTAAGATGAGGATATAACCTTTCTAATCGAATTGAAAACCAATAAAAATAAAAAAGAAATGCAAAATAAGATGAGATTGAAGGAATTAGAGACCGAAATTATATATCAAAGATGATTTATCAATAGAGATGACAAAGACAGGTGGAATTATTCCTTTTTTGCAGGGACTAGATAGACTCGTGTATATTCGCTTCATAAGAATATATTCGTGTTGAAAGATGACGAAGAAATTATTACTTTTTTTTACAGAGACTATACAGACTCGTGTTTTGTCGCCTCTCGGGGAAACCAGTAGGCAACACGAACACACTATCACGAGCCGAATAGACACGAGTCTAGTCGCTGCAAACAAGGAGTAATTCCGCCTGCTTTTATCATCTCTATTTATCACTTAAAGAAAGACAAGCAGCTGTCGCAATAACAAGAATAGTAAAGGAAGAGAGAAGAAATGAAAATTACATATTTGTAAGAGATTTTATTAACAATATAAGTTTTAGAAGAAAAAGCATTTGTATACTTGTAAGTCAGATCGACAAGGTTTTAATTGAAAAAAAAAGCAGTTATTAAAAATGTAAGGATATATGACCCGTGTCGAGATTGAGACCATTCCGTGGTAGGAGCCATACTAATACAAATATTATCAAACGTAGAAGAATCAAGAAACAGGGACATAAACCGGGTACTGTTTCCCAAACCTGAAAGGCACGTACGAGAGGGAGCTAAGAAATGTCAAGTTTGTCCTTTAGAAAGTTGTGGCATTGACTGTGAGGCAACAGTGACAGAAGATAGAGATAAAAAAATACTCTCGAAACCACGCTGATGATGCCGGGTAGATGGAAACATGTCCCTGTGTTAGTTTATTTTTTTTTCTCTTCTTTTGTGGCGTTTGTTCCATAAATATCATGAGGAAGCTAAGCTATCTTAGCTTTAAACATTTTTGGTCTTTGTTTCTAGGCATTTTCTGATATGAACTGAAACGATGAACCTCGTTTTACAAGTAAGAATCAAATAAAAGAAATAGAAAATTAAGGACTAATTAGTCTAGAAAGTTTCGTAATAACAGCAATCTGTAGAACAAATGTAACAGAACAGACACAGAAACTAACAAAAGAATAAGGAAGAAGGAAATTAATTCCAAAGTAGAGAACGCAATTTTTGTTTATAAAACGTGAGCGTTGAGTTTCGTAGCGTGCCACTCATACACCATGTGACATAAGTAAGTCAGCGATTTGGAACGGATAGATCTTTGAATTGATTCAATAAAGTATAATCACATTGCAAAGAAGAACGAGGTTCCATAAAGCTTGGTGAAGAGTTCTTCTGATCGCAAATTGAAGATAGCATCGCCCATTCTCAAATAGAGCATAGATTCGTCACCAAAGATAATTTTGATTTAAAAACTTAAGTAACCATTACTAATAAAAAATCGTATAAATTAATGCAAAAATCGACTGATAGTAAATTCATAGAGTGTGCATTACTATCAGATATAACATATGGTCTCAAAGTTTTAATCAACATTGTATTTCAATATTTGTGCTAAAATTGTATAAAAAACATTCACTCGTATTACATATTATAATTATGTCATTGAACACGTACAAAATTGTCATTATTGTAACATTACTAATTAACTGATTACGCAGTATCGGAATTAAATTAATTTACAAGGGGAATTTAAACAAAAATTATATGCATTTGTTTTACTTTCCATTCTATATTCCCAACATTAACGCACAAATATATCTAAATAATAGAAGTAAGTTAATAGAGTGTAATCTATTAATAGTAAGCATAGTAATAATTACCTTAACGTGTAAAAAGAAGCCTGTTTGAACTTCAACTTTACTAGGACGCCAATTCTTGTGATGCCTCTTGGTTCTTATAGTAACTGGTGGGAAAAGAAAGCAAAAGTACTTCAATGCGAGTGTATCTGCAAAAGTTAATAAACACTTAACTATGTTGCCCTTTATATTAAGACAAATTGTTCTTACATTTCGCAGAATCTGCTAATATACTTTGTCGATCTAATGATAAGATCTTTTTCTGTTCGACTAAATGTAGTACCTTATTTGATAATTTAGGCCACGCCTCTAAGAGTTTATTTTCGTGAGATGGGTACAGCGCACAGAAATCTTGCAAAAACAGTTTATATCCGAAAGGCTGCTTCACTATAGTAAACTTTTCAAAGAAATCGTGTATTTCTAGTTCCTTAATCATGCTTTGCCGCTTTGTAAACGTCCTATTCCACGCAAAAACAACGTTATCGTACGGTTCTAAATTATGCTTTAAAAATAAAATGTGGTTTTCTACGTCTTCATTTGCTACTGTTTCGCATTCTTTCAGGTTCTTTTCCACTGCGGGCGCATCTATAAATGCAGATTTTGGAGTAGTAAAGTAACCAAGTTCATAATGTAGGTATTCCTTAAAAATTAATATACCTGGGGTACATTTCAACAATGACCGCTTAAAATTTGTGAATTTTGCCCAAAGTTTGCCGCTGGACACCGTTTTCGGACTTGTACTTGTCCTCGGACTATACGGGATAAAGTAAATATGTCTATTTTCCCCAGGGAACACTTTTTCAATCTCCTTGCTGGCACTTATAAACGCATGTTTCGGTATTCTAGAAGAGAGGAACTCATAAGTACACTATTAATTCAAACTGTTACCAAACGTAATACTTTCTATCATATTTAAGAAGTAACCCGTCAAGAACAATTTTGCACAATATTTTTCTACAATACTCATTGATATTGTGTTTCTTCTCCAATAATAATTTTCCGTCTATAGTGGTATTTAGGTAGTTTTCTAGGCCCTGCAAATTTGTTATAAATATGTATTTGAAAATAGAAATTAATATAGAAACTTACGTTGGGGAACTCACTTTCGTTCGCGCTGAATTTATTAAATCTTTTACAGAAGATGCCAGTATTATCTGCTAAATTTTCGTTCGGCGTTGTTTGGGGTACATCAAACAAAGGACAGTCGATAACTATATTTCCTTGTCCGCTACTTTCCATGTTGTTTTTTATATGTAACAGTTTAACATCATCCAATGATATATCATTATTTGGAATAGTTATTGTCGATGATCCGCTAGCTATGGGAGCATTACCAGTATTCTAAAATTTACCAAAGGTGTTGCAATATAATTGGTGCGTTCTGCATAAAGTTTTCAGAAACAATGCTTTAGAATATAATATGTATTCGAGTGCATTGAATAATATCAAAAGACAGAAGCAACATTGTAAATAATTGAATACTTACTGGAGCAGTAGCTAGATAGTACTGCTGGCCATCTTTGATAAATTTAATTTGGTCTTCGAGCTTAGGAACTAATTCATCAGGTATAGTATCCGCTGTTAGAACTGCATACGATTCCCGATCAGTTCCTCGCCCTAAAACAAAGAAGCGATATTATTTTCATTAAATTTGACAATCTACTGAACTTACAGATTCTTTAGTATAAGAATAATCATCACGGCGAGAGGATTTTAATTAAAAAAAAGCAGAGAAAATTTTATGTTTTTTTCGTAAATCTAAGATTATAAAGTAGTTATTCAGTGGTTTTAGCGTATCTATAATACGACACAAGGGAGAATAAAATAAAAGTATTCGATAATGCGATAACTTCCGGTAAGCAATTTTTGTTTCTCAGCTTTTAAACCACTACTAAGGTGTAAAATTAATTATACTTACGCCTTTCTGTTACTCGTTATAATATAACTCGCTATAATAATTTCTGCATAAAAGACAAAACACTTTGAATTTATTAAGCTATTTATTGGATATATTTGATTCATACATCAACCTGAATTATCTATATGCTCACCTTTAAATACCTGAACAGATCTGGAAAAATTAAATATTTCTAACAGCGTTTCCACAGACGAATCCACTTATAGCCACTGCAGTGAGAGGGCTAACAGAATACCTTTTCATACAAAATCAAATGTACAATTATTAGGTCTGTAAACGATGTTATGTAACATTAGATGTGTTAGTACTTAGTTTGTTGTCGCATTATTTAGACGTATGTACAGCAATGTTCATCTCACATGTTAAGGCGTTGTTGTACGTATTGTCGAAAGATGACGAAATATATATATATATATTGCGAATATTACGCGAACGAAATTGCCAATTACACCATGTAATTCTATATTTAGCTATGTCAAAGTGAACGTTTGACTATTGTAAAATGTTAAATTGCATTTTAGACGGAAGCAACTTACTCCATTGTTCTCCACTGTTGGTTTTCACAAAGTATTCTTTAGAGAACCGCACCAAGTGAGGTTCTCTCGTTTTAGAAAATACACCAAACAGCCAAACTGTTAGAAGGAGATGAGTTTCCTATTGACATATCTACTGATTGGATCGAAATTTATGATCGAGGATATGTAAATATTTTGCATATACCAGGAGCGAAAACACTTTTTATATCAAGCAAATGGTGAGGTGAATAATAAAACTTACGAAAAAGAAGCACTTACCGCCTTTAGTATAAGTAAAACAACAATTAAGTTAAGTAGTTGCCTTTATTTTCATCTTCATATGCAATACTTAAATGTCGATTTTTGATTTTTCTACCCTTTCTCGCGATATACTTTCCAAAAGTATCGTTGTAAGATCTTCGAAATATTTGATGATTTCAAGGTGACTTTTGACTTATTCGAAGTTCAAATATTTGTTGGTAGCAAATGTTTGCTGCTCAGTTAATTCCTAATTTTCAACATGATTTGTAAGACATTGGGTTTCATCTAAAAGAGAAATATTGAATAAAATTAGAGTTACTTAATAGTGAAAACATTCTCACCTCTTACAAACGATTATATCACCGAGATGGAGCTCCAGATTGGCCTATATTTTACACAGGTTACATTTGAGCATATGCCTCAATTTATTGCATATTTTATTTTAGATTGACCGTATTAAACTGATAAATCCTTATATTTGACATCATTGATGGACTATTCTCCGTTAAACCGGCATCGTTGGATTACCTACTGAACTATTCGAATAAAAACTAAAAACTACTACTTTTTATTGTACTTCAAATCGAAACTCCAAAATTATGAATGATAATATCGAAATATAATAGTGCCTCATTAGGATTTACCGTGTCCAACCGTGTGTCGTCTGGTAGAATTGATGTTTATACTTGCACTTTCTTCACCATCTTCCTGCAGATCCAACACCGAAAAGACCTTCAAGAAACACGCAGTTCGAACAATGAAATGATTTACAAAACAGCCGAAAGCATCTCATTCTTACTGACTAAGCTATTAAATTTGCAAGATAAAGAATGTATAAGGAGAAATTATTTAGAATCGGTTATGGAAATCCTAAGATCAGATATTCGTCCATCCGTTCCTGCACCACGTTTCCAGACCTGAGCTCTTATACAAAATAACAATTTTAGAACAGTCTCTATAAACATGTGGCGACATTGACAATCATTTTTCAGGTTTATTAATATTATTCAGATAATATTGTGTAGATATTAAGTTCCTTAATGTATACACCTGTCCCCTAAATCGCATAAGCTCAACTATAGTAATAATAAGTATTTATGTTGATTTATGTTGAGTAGGGTGCGCCTTTGCACTTGTATTAAACGCCTTAAATACGATTATTGTTGTTTTTTATCGTCTATTATTCTAATGTTATATAAAATATTTAATTGCAGGGTATAACTTCTAAGTCATGAAAATTGAAGCTCATTTTCCAAAGAACGGGTACGGCAAACTGTTTCGACGTGAGTTTTTTTTTATACATTCCTTGCTATTTTGCACAAGATTTTAATATACATAAATTAAATGTTAAAAAAAAACTAAGTCCAAGCGCTTCAATATTTTGTCGTATGCTCTTTAAATTTGCACTTTCACTTATTATTTGTATGATTTAAAGTTCGTATTGTGTACGCGCATAAAAATAAACTGGAACGCATTAATTACAAATAATATATTTAATATTCATGAAATGATTAATAGTATAAACATTTTTTTGTTAGAAAAAAAAAGGATATATGGTAATATTAAACATAGCTTGAACTTAATCGAGAATAATACATATATATTAGTAAATGAGTTAATACTTCAAACGAATAATATAAATTTGTTTGCAAATAGAAATAATGATGAACACTAATTAATTATTATTTTGAACTCAATATATATCGTACTAAATTATAATACTTGTCTTCCTGCGGACACCAAAATGTCTCTTGATGTGTACCTTGAGATTGAACTTCCTCTTTGTCTGGTAGCCGCATATGGAGCAAGCGTATTTTCTAGCGTTTACGCAATCGATAGCCATGTGAACCTGGAGTGTATTTTCGTTTTTGTACACTTTTTTGCAAATAGGACACACCAACTTATGACCTAGAACACAAAATTTATTAGATCAGTATACGAAAATATTCCATCTTCAAATACGATCAAGCCCCATTCACGTTAGTAGATTTTATTGTAGAAAGTTATCGAATATAGTAAAGAGATATGTACACAATAATTCCAATGCATCGTTTGGAAGCTCAAATCCTTATTTTACTAAAATGCAAAGATAGGATAATGTACATTAGCTACTAATACTAAGCTACCTTTCAGTAGTGGCCGAGAGTTTTCCGCAATCCTTGCCTTACTGTCTATCTATCTAAGACAGTTGTATTTTCTTCTGTATATCCAGTTGCGGAAGGCAATTAAGCTGACCAACATATACGGAGCAACTAAATTGCCAAAATACGACTTTAGGTTCCTAAAATACATTTGCAGAAGCGAAATGAAGCGTACATTAGTTTAGATACGTACATACTTCCTGTTATCTTAAGTACTTGTCTGTAACAAAGGAGTATGCCCTGAATATTTGTTGTACTGCTAAACAATAAATATCTCAATTCATGGTGTTTATGCTGCAGCATGAATGAGCTATTTTCATTTCTAATATACCGACTAAAATTTTATTGTAGCAATTCAGTAGTTGTAATGAAACCTTATGATTTGGATAACAATTGATTCTTCATATATTAAATACGTACAGTGCATAATTTGACAATTTTCTCCCTCTATATTAATATCAATAACAAGTTTTATTTACTAACCCGTAAACAGCTGCACCATACATTCTTTGGTAAATTATGTTCAATTGTATATCCTCACCGAATTTTATCAATACTGACTTGCAGTTTAGGCGAATAAGAAAAATACAGAGATTCAAATGAATAAATTAAATTAATAAACCTTAAAGGAAAGATACTAATATAATAATATTAATAAGGAACTAATAAAGGAAGGAATTAATAATTAATATTAATAAGGAAAAATACCGCTGATAATTTTATTGGCGTAGGAGACAAGATAATCGTTTTGCATACTTACTATTCCTAATCATTATTATTGATGGTAATGAGTGAATCAAAGTGAATGAAGCATAACAGTTCTACATCGCAAATGATCCAATAAATTTTTATTTACACTTTGACTGGATGGTTTATGCCCATTTACAATTATTGCATAATATTTTTATACAAAAAAAAAGAATGCTAAAATAGCTTCCTCAAGGTATTGATGGAATCATTTGCAACAAACGCAACGCAAGGAGAAAAAATACACTACCTGTTGACATTTTCAACATATAAACCGTACAGCTTAAAAATAAATGATATCTATGAGGAGAAGAAAAGGTTCGAGTAACATTTAATGAAATTAAGTAACATATAGCCACTTTATTAGCAACACCTGCAAATGAAGAGAATCTTAAGTTATGTTCTGTTACGTATCATACGTTTATCATTCAACTTTAAAATTAAAACAACTAGCAATAAATTGTATTATATATAAATTAGTTATTCGCCTTGGTGAGTATATAGTTACAGGCATTTTTTCGACTGAAATGCATTTATCAATACAAAAAAATAATATTACCAAAATTACCTAATAGTCTCAAACAGGAATTGATTTCTTTCCATTAAATGCAATTTATTCTACTAATGAATTAGTCATAGCAAAGAGAATAAAAGAAGATGATCTATTAAATTTAGTTGTCGGTATTTTTGCAAGTATCCACGTATATTGCTCCACTAGCTCCTTAAAGCTTACTAGAATCTCAGGAGCTTGTTAGAGCCTAAGGTACTGGACCGCCATACACCTGACACTTTTAGGTATTGCCCTATATGATCCTTAATATACCCTGCTAGAATTTCGACGAATCTAGAAAGGCTCCAACTTACGGTCAACGCGCCAAACATAGTATTGATACAGTTCACGATTTTTCTTCCTGGTCCAAACAGACATATTTCGACATTCATTCATAATTGAAAACCAATTCCAAATTGTTTCTTCTTGTGTGTCTTTGTGTTGTTCCGCCCTAAACGGCAGGTGCATGTAAGTACTTATTTCTCCAGAAATAACAAAGAAAAGTGTAAACTTTTTTATTTTTAGTCAAACTTGGATCTATACATCATCGTTCTCTAATGTGGAACGTGCATTGTTTCTGGTGCTACACTGAGCAGTGAATCTAAGAATTAATCTTCAATTAATCTTCACGAGAATCCTTAAATTATGTACATAGGTTGTAGGACACGGTTGAAATCGTAACATCTAAATCTTTTAAATAGACTACTTACTTATTTGAAATTTGGATGGCGCATAATTATAGTTATCTTTCAATGTTTACAAAGAAATGAGCAATAATTGATTTGTAAGCATTTCTACATTATAAGACTAATTACGAAAGCTGGTAATGGTCTTGAAATACGCATCCACAGACTTGCTGATTATTTTCAGCAATCATTCCATTTCAGGAATACATTTTGAAATATCTATTAGAGATGTTGTTTAGCACTAATGAAGATTCTATACACGATAATATCATGAATAAATATAACATTAAACTCAAACTTTATTGTACTTATTTCTATCTAGTAACTTATTACTTACTTAATCTAAAAAAATACACTCGTTTCTTTAATATCATATTTGAAAATTATATTTACAAATTACCCTTAAAATCTGAAGTTTGATAAATTAATCAAGCTTCCCAATTCGGATACTGTTCATTTGAGCATTTGTAAATCGATGCAGTCCGGTCAGATGTCGTTTAATCTGCTGCTTTAGTTTTCCTTTATAATTACAATTCGCTATCGGACATATGAATTTCGGTTCTTTCCCACAGAAATATCGAACATGTAAATAGTAACTGTTTTTCCTTCTATAAGTAACATTACACAAGGCACACTGGTATATGTTTAGGGGCGCTGCTGCATCACCTAAAACAATAAGTTATATCATTAACATGATGGTTAATTTTGCTAACGATGTGGTAGAGAAATGCATATGGACGAACTGTGAGTAGACTAGCACAGATATGTTGCGTCAGATTGAAAAAATGTATACAGGTGTCCCAGGAGGGATTGTAAAGCATTCAATGAATGTTGCTATTTCCGATCACGTTTTAAATATTTGCATTTTTTGAAATTTTTTGACAGATATCAGCTTTTATAACAATAAACGTTTTTATTCTGGAATACTGAAACAAAGAGTCAAACCGAATTTTTTTTTTTTGTAAAGAAAAATATACAAGAAAAATATCATAGTAATATTTTTTGTTTAACAAAACTGCCTATTTTTTGTTTTTTTCTTATCAATTGTTCTTACAAAAAACAAAAAATATGTCATATTCATTATACATCCAAAATCGATACTTTATTAATATTTCCGAAAATATATGTTGTAACGGAATTTTCTATAAAAAGAGACTAGCCTAGCAATGAGACTGTAACGTGCAGTTTTTAAGATGTATAAACAATGTTTGAAATTGTTTTGAATTTGCTTTGAATTTGTTTATTTATGGAGAACGCGACATTGTCTACTACTACCTTCCTTTGCAGATATCCGAAATCCACAAAAACAAAACCTATTGCTAAACCCAATTAAACAAATATTACAAAACTTGAACAGCGTCCGATGGATGACGGAAAAAATTCAAAAACCTAGTTCTTACAAATTTATATTCACATAATAGCAAAGGCTTCCACTGCAAGAGGCAGTAAAAACTAAATACCAGTTTGGACCACATCATGGTTGATCGAAAATTCGACGTTTCGCCCATAATTATATGCAGCTTTTTCAGGAGAGGGAAAGACAGTAGACCACAGTTATCACGGTAACTCAACGTGTAAACCACGCTAAAGTTTTTAATCACGGCAACTCGGCATGTGGATCATGGTAAACATCAAGTTTTCAATTAACGCGTTCACATTACGCGGTCCAAACCCGGAACACGTTTAATTTTATTTTAACATCTAATTTTAGGAATATCTCAATTAGTCATGACCATTAAGGAACAATCCAGCATTGACAAAACATTGAATTAGCAATTCTGCTAGAAGACTTACGTTCTAAATCAATCAATTGATTTAGAACGCAGCACAATTAGCATCAATGCTAATTGTGCTGCTTAAACAAACACTTCTTGCAAATTCCACTTATTCTCCATTATACGTCCAGAAAATGTTTTCCAAAAAATTCGTGCTGAAGAAATAAAATAATTTTTGCCTTGCGAAGTTTATAAAATGTTGTACTATTCGTTCAGCTGTGTTTGGTGACGGCTTGTTTTTATGAATACCGAGCGCCAAAGATATCGCAAGTTCTCGATATCACTTTATTGGATTTCTTATAAAATTGAAATAATCTTCGTTCGCTTAATTTAAACGCGCTGGAATTATTTATAATTAAAAACTAAACGAAATATTTTTATAAGTACCAGATTGTTCTGTAATGGTCAGAACCACTTCGGTTATCTTAAAAGTAGCTGGATGACATTTTAGAAAACTACATATCTCTGTTCTTATTTGCGGATACTCCTTCTTTTGGGAAAAAATTATACTACAATACATTTTCCTAAATATCTTTTCTTTTATTTTTTATAAGAGTAATTGATAAAAAAGAAAAATATGAGAAATCGTGTTTTAAAAAGTTAAGCTTTGACACTTAATTCATTCATTTTCTAATCTTACGGTTAATAATTTTGCTAAATTTCCAGGTTAAACACGATCACAGCTACAGAAGTTCACATCCGCTCATTCATCTGGCAAACATTTAAAAAAATATATAAGTATACTTCAGATATGGTTAGAAAATGAAATAATATATGAGATGCTCTATTTGATATAAAAGTTGACATCTATTTCCGGTATAACCGGAAGTTTTAGATAATTAAAAATATCTTAGTACAATAGTACATGCGGGTTTTAGTGTAATATCAAGTTTCCTGAATTTACCAACGTATACTATTTCATATCTCGACCGACACAATTCCTCGTAAGACATCCTATACGGCGTGCGAATGATACATAGAAATGTATGATTCCACATAAAGTGGGCCCTTCATCCCGAGCACTTTCAAGGGCCATCAAAAGCGCAGCCGATTGCTCAACTTACAAAGTGCACCTGATACGATGCTTGTAATATATCGTTCCCGATCATCTTTCCTTTGTGGTGTGCGTATCATCCTTGCCGTGTATATACAAATGTTTCACTACATACCTTTTAAAAATAGAACTTTCGACATAATCCCCCGTATAAATTGAGGTACTTACTTTGCCAATTTTGAAATTTATTTTATAAAAAAAGCGGGCGGCTACGAATGTAGCCGATAATGCTGTGGCCCAAAGCCACATCCGCATGCGAAAAAAATAGATGGTGCCAATTCGGAGCTGTGCAGCGCATAATCAAAAACGAACACGAGGTTTTTTTGAGAAAATTCAAGTGGGATATTTTTGATTATCCATCCTGCAGCCTCAACTTGGCTTCGTCTAATTTCTACGTATTCTCTCAAATGAGGACGTGGTTTAGGGCCCAGTGTTGAATATCTTAAGATTGCCGGGACAAACTATAGTTACATTTCCTGACGACTGAGCTCTATGCAGAAAGTATTGTAACGGGTGCTTAAATTTACATGGCGACTATGTCGAAAAATAAAGGAAAGTTGTAGTTTTAATATGTGAATAATAAAATATTTGTATCTATCCGAGTTTTTCTATTTATAACCGTAGCTATTAGTTTCCGGATTGGCTTCGCACATAAAAATTAGAAGACATAGATGATTCCCTGTTTACTACAAACAAGAGAGTTTGCTAAATAAAATTAATATTTTTAAAAGACGCTAAAAAAGATAAACAAGGGAAGGTATATTTAATTTACAGGATGTTTCACTATAGATTAGTGATAGATTTTGTTATATAGATGTAGATAGATAAAGATAAATAGATTTTGTTGGGGAATGGGATATGCATTCTAGACATAATCCAAAGAAACTCAACTACTTTTCAAATTTTTGATACTACAAGGTACTAATCAATGAATTTTGGAAATCCAATTAACATTTAGAATTAAATCTTTACATAATCCAATGGTTTCCAAGTTTTGGAATTTAGTTTTATACTCGATGTTTAATTGATTTTGTGCTTAAACTCTACGCATAATTTGCATCAAATTGCGTTAGAAAAAAATGCAACCAAATCGAGTTAGAAATAATAATGAAAGACATCAGCTATTTTTAAGAAATCTATTTACAAGCACACTTTTCAAAGTTGCACATAAACGTAATACACAGTATTTGTATTTATTAACGTCAACATAGACAATCATCGTGAAAGTCAGAAAAGTTGAATTGTTGTCTGAACCTGAAATCAATTTAACATTAAGCAGGTATAAAGCTAAATTTCAACATAAAGATTTTTTTACTAAAACCACCATATCATCTTTGGATTTCGGATTCAAAAACTACAAAGTTTAGAATATTATTAGTTGGAAAGGCGGACGAATAGGTTTAATACATCACCCCCATATTATATTAGGAAATTTCATGTAAATCGTTTCAAATGTTATGTAAAAATTTAATCCTAAAACTGAAATGGGCCACAAATCTTGCAAATATCACAACATATTTTTTACTGCCATAATTTAGGTTTCTTTTAGAAGTTACTTAAACATCATTGAATGTAAACAACCCTTTGTTCTATTATACATTGAACAGTTTTGCTAGAATTGTCAACAAAGAAACCCGCGCGGGTATCGTCAACTGCACATTTCTTACCGGACTTGACAATTTGTTACCAATTGAATTATTACGACGTCAAGAAAAAAACCAAGCGAAGAGTTAGCCATTCCCCCGAGATTATCGTTACCCGCAGAAAATTTTACCAAATAAAACGCTAAGGAGAGGGAGAGGGAAAGCCGAGGCTATTTAAACCACAGGAAAATATAAAATGGGTCTGTAGTAGGAAACGTACGTAGTGCTAATAACATTGATCCTCGACGTAGTATTTTTTAACAGTACAACATATATATATGTTCACAAATAATAATACAGCTAAATGTTTACTGTACTTAGCTATATACACAATAAAAAATAAAAGGTTTCTCTGATTGGTGTTACAAAAATAAGTTGATTTAACCATATTAATGTTAATAATGTCGATTTCAATGAAGTAATTTGCAATTGCATTTCTAAACGATGTAGTCTATCGGGTACTTTCCTTGATTGCGATCTCCTGAGAGAATCAAGTTAGTTGTGTGTGCAATAGGCTCCAAAAAGCGTATTTTTTAATAAATGCTCTTAAAGACGTGTTGTTCACTGACACAAATGTGTATAGTGTGATTTCATAGGGAATATTATTGTCTGAAGTCACGCTTTGTTATTGTAAAAATGAATAATACATAATGATATTGAGTCTAAGTTATTTTGCAGAGATACTTTTATCTCTGTGAATTATTAAATTATTATATATGTATTAAAAATTATTAAGATAACTTAAGATTTAGATTAAGATAAGAAAACTTTTAAGATATAAATTAAATAATTTCAATATTTATATATAAAACAATTTCTAACCTACCCAGACATTCATAATTAAGGAACTAGAAACAGAATCAACATCGCTCGGACTTATTGCAAAAAATCACCAATTATGGCAGGTCTCACAATTGCTAATGGATTTCCATATGGGCCTTTATTGGTGCTTGAATCTTTAAACGTCATTTAAAAAGATATATAACTGAACAGAGTTTACAGCTGGCCGAAATATAAGTTGAGAATTTGCAAATGGTGGCAGATATATGGAAGCCTAATTTAGTTTTCCTTGTTTTAGTTTTAGATTCCTTGTTTATGGATTTTCCTGTGAAAATTGCTATTTTACGTATAAGTACGCCGTTAGTTTTTGAAATAGCCTAAGAGTCAATAGAAACTATTCTATTCTATTCCATTAAAAGATGCGAGAAGTAGTGTGTTTATAATGATGTATTAAGTAGACTAGTCTAATAACATGTTATATATTTACACGATTATGAGATTTCATATGAGTCCTTAAGTGATCTTTACGTTTTGCAAGATAGGTACAACCATTGATACCACACGAAAATGTAGCTTCCTTTCCACATTCGTAGTTCCTGTGCTTCCATAAAGACGAGTAATGCTTATATGACTTGAAACAATCACAGCACGTATATACCTTCTTAAGATTTTCGTAGTATCCTAAAACAAAAGGATATTTAACGAATTATAGCAAGTGGAACGTTACAAATGGGCTCAAAATCTTACTGGATCGTTTCGAAGAACAAACACCTGTTTCAGTTCAAACGTATATTTCGTTATGTTTTACAAAACTACCGTATAATTAATATCTATTTCTTGGCTGTCCTTTACATGTTGGCTGGTGTCTAGTTACATGATGAGTATGTTTAAACCTTTTATGACATATTGGACACGCGTATTTTGGAAAAACAGAGCATTCCCTAGATTTATGTCTTGATAATGATGATCTCTTTTTATATGATTTACCACAACTTTCGCAATAATATGGCCGTTCGTATCCTTCATCTGTTATACCTACAAACATATTATTAGGTGTCGAAACAAAATCTATATTTCGAATGGAAGTACATATAATAGTAATGTGGCTTACCTAGCACTATCAATTAAAAGTACGTAATGTTATGGATTCTGCGATTAGTTCTGGTTTACCTAGTTCGCTACGTTAAGCTTGAGAAACATGAGAGCTCTTCGCGAGTTTCCTTTTGTAGTCGCAATGTTTCTGCATTTCTCTTTTTCTCCTAGTTAGCATTAGCTACAAGATGTATACAAAACTTTTCCTTTAAATTAAATAATTCCAAAGCAAAATGCAAAAATTTTATAACAAAGAGTCTACTATACCACATATATGAAAATTGAACTTGTGTGACCTGTATGTATTAGAATGAATTAGTATGGATAAAACGATTGTTAATCAATATTTTATTTGAGTACATTATACGATACCTTCTCATCTTATAATTACAAAAATACATCGAGATATCGAATCAAAACAATGGAACATATACAATGTTGTATGTATGACAACCTGAATGTGTTAGTAAATATGAAAAATTATATTCTTTTATAAATTTAAATACGCATCGAGCTGTATCTCTATTCTAATTTGTATTACATTTACTAAATGTGGTCCTATAAATAATAAAACATTTTTCTCGTTTTATGTATGTACATTAGCATTAGGTGTTGAGAATATTTGTCAGAATAACAATAAAAAAATCCAAATTATAATTAAAACATAATCTCAAACAACTACTGTTTATATTTTCTGATGTAACGCGGAACCAACAAATTATGAACATTTTTTTCTGAACATTTTGAATTTAATATGAAAACAACAAAATATGTACTAAAAATTTGATATACTGACATGCTAGCCTTTTTTAAGTTAAATATATTTACATTATGACCATCACTTTTAATATTTTTTGTAATATATACCTCTGAATATTCAAATATTAAAGATATAGATTTATACGTAATTGGATATGTAGAGCCTATTACTATTTTAACATAGTTTATTTGTCATATGACTTGTGTACTAATAATATATACGTAAATAATGAAATAAATGAGATATAATTCCACGACAATTAAAAAATTACATACAGCATATTTCACTTATTATTCCAAGAAACAATTTTAATATTTTACGTCTTTTCAATGTCTACACCCAGCAACATTTAACAACAGATTGACAGCAATAATTATTTGCAAAAGAAAAAAATATTGGTAATGGCAGGTTAAATTTCATTGATTACATTCAGCGCAAACATTGATTTATTGCTTTTTTGTATTTATATGCTGTAGTATTTATTAGATCAGTTTGTTTCTTTAAAATATCCGGCACGACAGTTATTTGTAAGTGGTGAATTATAGTTTACCTATTCATTTAATTAAGATATAAATATATTATTGCATTTATAGATTCACTGACAAAAAATAAAGCGGCGCGCCATGTAATTGAAATAAATAGTTAAAAAAAAAGTTTTCATCTGCAGTACTCCCTCAAAAATTGTTTCATTTGTCAGTAATTTACAAACATTTTTGACTGTAGCTGTGAGGATAGTTTAGAAAGGTTCAAATAAAAAAAATCCAATTCTCTCAAAATTCTAACTTTTGACGACCAATTTCGTGGTTAGGAACACATCCTCAGGCCAAAATTTAATACAACAGTGGCTGATTATCTAAACAGTAAAATTAAAACCTTTAATATGGTATATTCCATTAACACACCTGCATGGAGTTTATTTAAGAACTTTTTTAACGTGAAGTTGATTCAAGGAACTTCATTTTTGATATAATCCATTACAGTTGTATTTAATTTTGTACTGGAGAATTGGACTATTTTTGATTCCAGCTTTTCATCAAACAGTTGAAACTGTTATTTTTTTTCAAATGGAACGACTTGTTTATTTTTATCCCATTCTATGCATCTTTAAAATATTTTCGATTTCAACAGGATACTCCCTATATTTAATACTTTTTGAGTCGTATTGTGTTTAGTGTAAATCATAAATAATTAGCAATATAATTTAATTTGATTAATAATAATGCAATTATCATATTAGGCTTATTAAGAATCAAGCAAAATGTGTGTTCAAATAAACGTGATTGACTGAGTCCGAGAATGTTATTGCTGTTACTACACACACAACGAAAGATCTGCATTGGAAAATAAGCAGAAAGTTTTCATGCCATAATAATAATGAATAAATACAAACTAAAAAACTAATACCGCAACGTCTGTGTTGAAATTAAACATGTCCCGGGTTTGAACCGTGTCATATCGATTTTGTTAAAATAAAGAAGCTTTTGAAAACGACATGGCACGGTTCATACGCGGGACACGTTTAGTTTCAATTGGCTCTGGCCGTGGAAGCCTACCTTTTTATGTCTGTGTTATTACGAAATGTGGTTTTGTCTGTCCAAAGTATTATTTCAAAAACGTGGCAGCAACTCTTGCAATACTTCTTTAGTATTCACAAAAGAGATCTTTCTTTGATCCCGACATATTTACATGTATTTTGCATGTAAATATGTATGCAATTTTTTTCTGCATTTTCTTCGATAATCACTGCTTATGAATACAAATGGAATTTGTATTTTATCAATAAACCTTGCTTTCAGTCGCTCGAATTTCGCTTTATACAAATGATATCAAAAAACAATTTCGCTGAATTTCGCCAACTAACACTTCTATAAAAAGCTTCACTTCGAGGAATTAAATTTATACGATACGAAAAAACAAGCACGACGACAATAAAATGACATACACAATAAAAAGGGGGAAAAGTGAATTAATTCTAAAGTAGTACAGGGGTAGTTATTTGCAATATAGAATTTAACATTTAATTGTGTTAATCGTTGTAGCGCATTGTTATTTATTCAGAAACGACTTATGTGCTACACTAAACACAATGTAACTTAGAAAATATTATAACTTGTAGTAGAAGTATTGTAACTTTAAGTAGAAGTGTGCTGCAGGAATCAGAAAGAATTTAAAGATGCATCCAGTAAAATATACAAGGTTACAAATAACAACTATTTGAAAACCTTCTAATTGATGTGGCGTTCGCGAACACTGACAAAATATAAGTATATGATATTGATTTGTAAACTTGATCTATCGTCACAACGATAGTAAAAAATTCTTGTAGAACAATGAGAAATAAAACAGATATTGAATTTTTAAGAAAGTACCACAAATGCAGGTTTTCCGTAGAACTGTCCATTTTAAGTACATGGTGTATTATGCAAATTTATTCTATTTCTATGTCAGGGTAACTAAAAATATAACAATATATTATTATACGTTCCATGTGAAATAGTCTAAATAACGTATCAAGGAAACTAAACACCCTGAATACATCAAAATAATTTTCGGGCATAGTTCACTTGATATTTAGCCACCTTTATTCCAAAAGGTAATTGATAAATAAAATAATAAAACAAAGAATAAGTAAATACTACAATAGACACAAAATTACTAAAAATATAAAACCAAAGAAAAAACATGCCAATACATTTCAATTCCTTATATCAATCACTTAAACAAACTAACAAATATTGTTTCCGTACAATATGTATAACTAAAGAAAGATTAAAGAAACATAAATATCCAAATAATATAACCATCCGTAAGACACATACATTACACATAGATCACGGTTTTAATTCCGAAAATCCTAACATTTTAAAGAAAGAAACTAATTATCAATCTCAGAGCGTTCTGGAAATGGTTCAGGCACAAAACAACTTAAATTTACCTAAAATATATTGTTCCTCTTTACAATAGGATGTTTAAGGTATGCAAATACACAAACATTATTACAATGTTTAGTACAATAATAATATATGTATGCATATAATAAATAAAAAAAAAGTTCCCCCAACCGTGGTTTTACATTTATTTGTACATTTAGTTTTAGTTTAAGCTTTAAGATGTCTGTGTATATAGAAGGCTTTACATCTTTGTAATTTATCGAGTGATCATTAACTCTGCAGAAACGAGTGCCTTCGCAATAGCATACGGCTTAGTTGGTGCCAATATTAAAAATTAAAGTATATAATTAATTACTATCTTAGTTTGATTACGTTGTTGATGTAAACTAATGCAAAAATTCTCTCTAGTATTGTATCATGATTTCCATTGATGATTCAGTAACACTCCTACAGCAAGGTGAAAATATGTTGGTGTACTTGGAATAGGAGCGTTCTGCGTCTAATGATGTGATATTCGCGAATTTAAAAAGGTCGTTCGCATTACATACGCACTCTTGGTTTTCACTTGAGCTCTTGTCTACACGGACTAAACTTTGAAAATCGCGATTCTTATTTATAACCGCACATCATTTATCGGTTGATAACCGTTCTACATTATCTGCTAGATTTCCTAACGAGGCTTTGAGATCGTCTACAATATTTGTAGCTTCGCGCAGTGAAAGTTAGGTGTTCTCTAATTTGAAAATAGTATTTAAAAGAATTGAATAATTTACGGAAATTTGAAACCTGAAATTTGAAAACTTGAAAGCGGCTGAAACCAGTCGCTGGCTTACTGAAATTACTTCGACTTCTTACAGATTTAAATTGAAGATACAAGGTTTTATAATCTGTATAATACAAAACAGCTTTAAGCTATATTCCTCATCTCGTCAATACTGGCAGTGATGGTCGAGTGCCCGGATTAATTCACCTATTTTTGGATAACTGTTTATAATAAATTCAATTACAAGATGACATGCATGGAGTAAGTAAACATGTTACATGAAGCAATTGAGGATGAGATTGTTTTAGTAATTTTTCAGCTTTAATCTAGTTTGAATCCCTATCTGTAACCAACATTACAAATTGGGTTACCGATATATTGAACTTTCCGAAGGTATTTATTATATTTTCTACTATCGTTTCTGCGTTTGGCTTCTGTAGTATTGTACTACGTAAAAGAACAGGCACAGATGCCATATTGCATTTTAAAGTGCGCCCTAACACAATTCTTCTCTCAAATGTTGATATTGCAAACAATACGTTTAATAATGGTGTCAGTCGTCAAACATAACAAAGCACGCCGTCGATTCGCCTTCAGAAATCCACCCCATCATTCATACACGTACTAACCGTACGCGTATGAATTCTGCCTTCGGGCGCACTCGTGTCTACAGGCTTAGTGATCATAATATGCATGCCTTTTCTAGAAAGATTTTTAAAATAGATTTTTGAGAAAGACAACACTATTTTTCCGAAATGCCAGAAGGAAGAAAAAATGTGTTTTTTCTAAACACTCTATCCATCCTTAAGACATTGCATCATTTATTCCAAAAGTAATAGGTAAGCTGCAATTCACCGCATATCTACGTTGAATTTCAGTTCCAGTTGCAGTAGTCGGCGGTGTAAACTTGCTCATTAGATAGCGAGTAGTAAAAAAATTGCTGGCTGTATATAAAGAATGTAGCAAAGTACATTTGATGTAAACTTTTGATTGAAATTTTCTATATGAGCGTTTAGAATGAACGGCTTACTTACAAATGTAGATCATCCAACCAAATTTTGCCGAATACACATGAATTATATTATAAATTGATGCAGTAATATATTGTGAGTATGCAAATAAATCTAACGAGTGCATCAATAATTGCGACGAGCCATTATTCTTCAATATACGAATGGTAGTTCGAGAATGTATCGGACATACCAAAGAAATCTGCCATTTGAACGTGGTAGAACTTAAAAGTACAGAGCCTAACTTCGCAACAGTCAAAGGCAAGCCATCTTACTGCTGAGCCACCGAGTCGTTTCGTTAATTTTGTATCGAAGTAAAAGTAAATATAGGAAATAATGAAGATTAATACACTGCTTTAATATCTTCTTTCATCATCAGTTTTCATTGGCAGGTATTTGTAACGTACATAAGATAGTTCTTCTAGAAATATTATTAAATTAATATCGTTGTAGTGCATTGTGACATTAAATAAAGTGTATTGGAACTACATTAAAAGTTATTACCTAGTTACTAGTTAAACCTAAGACCACCATAATTGAATTGAAATGTTTTAGACAATTTCGTCCTAATAATTTCTTCTGCCGGACCATCAATTTGGCAAAGTCGATACAAAGTAGTTCGAGGCACTCCATAAAACAGCGCCGCCTTTTTATAACCCATCTGCTTTGATCGTACGCATTCCATAGCTCCTCTCATACTCGCTGCGTTCCAAGTATTTCTGGTTGCTCTTCTGACACCTAAAATGCAAACTAGTGATTAAATTCGCCATACTTGGGATAAAAGAAGCAAATGTTAACGTTGACATTTATAGCCGTTTTATTTACATTGAACTTTTTAATAGATTACAATTCTTTCTTTACTCCCTTACCGTTTACCTGTGTGATGCATTCGTCTCTCTACGAGATCCCTTTCAAGTTTTATAAAAATATATGAAGACGCTTATCACACAATTATTAATAATGCTTGAAAAACCATAAACTTTACTACGCAAATATGGAATGTTCCAAATAAAATTGGTGACTATACGTAATTTATTTGTGCGTGCAGAAAATAATTACTTCTTAAGCAATTTACAGCAAAACTCTCAAATAAAAACATATTCGGAGACATGTGTAGCCTTACTTGAAATTATTCAAGTACACAATGTGTTCATTCACTGCTTTTCTAATGCCTTTCCATTTGTGATGAAGAGGGTCATTAAGATTCAACTAGCACAATTTTTGACATAATTGAGACAGCTTGAGATGTCAGCTTGAGAAACATTGTTGAGTGTTTCTTAAAGTTTTTAGTTGTACGCCAATATTTTTTTATATCAATTGGATCTTACAAGACTGCCCACTAAAAGTGTTGGTAAATTTGACTTGTGTTACTTCAGCTTCTTCAAATACCACATCCTATGTATTTTCCTAGAATCTGATATAGAAGCTCTTCTAGAATTTTTTTGTAAACATTCTCCTATGACTAAAAGACATCCTGCTTCACTAAGTAAGTATGGAGCTGAAATATATAGAATGTTAAAAAAAATGCTGCAAACTACTATTTACCTAGCGATATTCATTACCATTTATTTTATTTCTACTAATAATATTAAGTTCCAGCACGGAAGATTGCCCATTCGTTTACAGGGTCGATAATATTCCTACATAATAAGTATTTAAACGTAAACATGTGCACAATTACCAATAAAGAAAGAAAAAAAAAACAAAGAAAAAATAAAGAAATGCATATGGCATAAGTAGTATCACGTAAAAGTAAACACGTAGAAAAATGATGGCCAATTCGAATAAGTATTTGAGTTGTACAAAAGAAAACAACTTTTATCTTTTATTTAGTCTATTTTTGTGACAGTACTATATGTAATTAATAATAACAAATAAGAGATTGCATAGTTTTATATTTAACAATAACGACGCATATCAGGTTTATAGAAATATTTAAAAATATTAGAAAGGTATTTCTAAAAAAATCTTAAATTATATCAATTGTTTCAAAAAGCTAAAAAGTTAAATGGGTAAAGGGAAAGTAGCTATTCGTCGGAAGTGTTTACACGTGCCACCCAGATGTCCCGAGCTAAATTTTCAAATTTGAAATGTTGCGAACATTATTCTTGTTGCAGAATTTAGGTAATCACGAAAAGTTTGGATGATTTTGTTGGTAGTACATAAAACGGTGTTTTTCCATAACCATACATTATTGTAAACTGCTAATCCTCCTTAAATACCTATGTGATACCTATACAAAAAAACTAAAATAAAATTTGTATTAACTTTGAGATGTATATATATATATATATATATATATATAGAGTGAAACAATAAAGTTAGACGTTTTGTATATGTACATAATTTAATTTATTTCAATATAACTAGTACAAAATGCAAAATAATTAAAAACAAAAAAGAGTTGCTGTACGCGGTTTATAATATAATAAAGAGAAATTCTTAAAAGCGTTATTAAAAATAAAAATATTTAGCTAATACTTCGGCAAACGAAATAGTTCCTTTTCATATACAATGAGGTCCTAAAGCATCTCCTGCCTGGATAATTTGCTAACGGCAGAAGGTACCGGTTTAAACATTCATCTCTATTTTTTCCTACCTTTGGGTGTTGTTGACTGTGTAAATCTGTTTCCAGTATTAGTGCACGTGATACCAACTTTCTTATCGTAAATAATATATCTATATATTATGAGGCTTTGAAAAAATAGTGGATATTAACTTTTTGCTCAATTAATTACCTTCACCGATAAGGTTTAATATGGCAAACAAATAATGACAGCTAACACAATAGAGGAAGGTAAAGAATAATAAACGAAAAAGAAAAATATGAAGCATACAATATTTAATTAAAACACACTTCACGCCTTTACACCAGGACGGATCATCATCAAATTAACATTTACTGTGATTACTTTGTTATAGAACTGCAGCATACAACTTGACACTTTCATTTTTGTATAACAAGAGTATATTACTAAGGCCATTTTACGGTGATTTTTTTTATTTTAAAGTTTATATTTGTGTTTATTCGCTATTTCTCTAGAAACCTAGAAATGTCAACCAAACTATTTATGATAACAATGTTGGTATTGCTTCCGCTAACACCGGAAATAGTATGTAGTTAGGTGCATAATACTAATATTGTTGGTATGCAATAAAAATGGGATTGGGAATTTGAATGCGTTATCCGATTTTCGGATCCTGATCCGTTATCCGATTTTGGGATCCGCGTTCGTTATACGGGCTTTAAACCCGGATTCCAGATTCACTATTCGATATTTCGAAACCGTCTTTTCTATTTTGGAATGGATCAAATTATCGGAGAAGTGAATAGAAATGTAGGTGTTGATAGATGTCTTACTAAGATTCAATGTAAACTTAATAACGTCATACTTTAAAACAAAATTGAAGTATCATATTCCGTACTCTTTTTAGTTAAGATACTTAAGATCTAAGAAGATAATCATTTGCTGAGAATACTGTAAAAGCTTCTATTACTTCCTTCAGACTAATTTTTGAAACGTTATATGTATAATTCAAAATTTTTTTGCAATGTAGAATGTAGAATAATGAAAACATATGATAGTTTTTAAAATCCGTGCATTCAGTGTAATTTTGAATTTCCATGACTACAATTCAAAATTGCATAAGTGTTCAATAACTAGTGATTATTACACCTACATCGCTTAATAGTTACGAGAAATTTTAGGTAAAGGATCCGAATCTATTTTTGGATAGCGAATCTGGACCGGAGTTATCGAATAACGGATCAAGGTCTGGGAGGTTTCGGAAAATAAATTCAGATCCAAAACTTCGGATCCGAATCTGAAGTTTTGGATAACCAATCCGAAACTGAGGTTTCAATTAACAGATCCGGATAATAGACTTGAAGATTGTCCGAGTAGTACGTTATTTTGAATTCTGGCAACAGCTAATAATACCAAAAGAAATCACATCAAAAATAGAGATCGACGCATTTTTTTCTCAGAATGTTAACTTCTACAGTCCAAGGGTTAATAATCTGAAACGTACCTTGGGACCCATAGTATATATGTACATATGCACATTACACACAAACTTAATCTAAAGCATGGTATACTCTAAATGTCGAATGTTTGAAAAATTTCGAGTAAACAACTGCTTAATTTCTACATTAGTCAAACAATTTGAATTCAACTGTGGTACACATGTTTCAAAGATGATGGAGAACCGCTATCGCTTTATAAACATAATTATAAAACTTTCTTTGTAGCTCTTTAAGACAAAATTTTCCAAACAATTCTTTAATACAGTCTATACAAAGATTTTCACATTGATTTTTTCAAACTAAATTTCTAACAGTCAACAGTGTGATGCATTCAAACTACTTTGTAAATTACTAAATACTGTGTCAGAATTCATATTTACAGGGTTCAGTCTTGGTGTTATATATTATTAATATCGAGCACAAATTTGAAAATGGATAAAACGTATCGTTGGCAAATTGGCATCCCTTGGTGAATTGGTACATTAAGTTGGCCCGTACACTTCCGATTTCTTCACAAAATTTAAAAATATCGACGTTTTGAGCCGATTTACGCTGTTGAAATTTTATTTGGTGGTCCTACCATTTTCGAGATATTAAAGCTTGAAAAATGGGAGCCAGCTTGAAGCTACATCCATACTATGAGCTTTTTAAAATTCAACCGCGCTATCACATGATGCCGATTTGTGCGGGGAAAAGTTTCTTTTGTGCTTATTCCGTATTTGTATCCGTTTTGTACTGATTTGTGCCGTAAAGATTTTATTCTAGAGACTCATTCCTTTTTCAAGAAACTCGAAAAAAAATATGCGGAAATAAGGACTGTTGAAGGTCTTCATTGACAACCACCACACTAATTTATCGGTTATTAAAAATTTAGTGATGTCGATGTGATTCCTACTGATTTGTGTTATCCTTTGTTCGAAGCATTTTTGAGATATTTGAGAAGCGGTGTTGGAGCGAACACTTATTCAGTAACCTCCTCCACACCAGTGTCTCGGTCTTTAAAAATTTGATCATTGTAATGGTACGGGATAATAACAAAATGATATATATTATGATACAGACAAGTACATTCGTCTAATCATCAAACATTTTATTTGAATTTCACAAAAACGATTTGGAATATGTTTGGAGATATATCTCAGAAATTATATTAAATATGCCCCCAAAGTCCATAACAGTAACAAGCAGAGCTATGGTTTAGATGGTATTACGGGAATCATTGCAAGCGGTTCGCTTGCGATTCCGTTGGTCACCATCTAGTTCATGAACTAAAACCATACAACTTATGAGAAGAATACAAAAAGGAGCATATTATAGTAAGTACCACTGCACAACCGCACATTAATCTGTATATAACAATATTTTGTATACAACTGGCCTTTAGAAGTTGTAACATTGTGAAGGACAACAACACATTATATAGCGATATATAATAATTAGTCAGGGACGGCCGATTCGAGTACACGAATGGTCCTGATCATCAACCGGTAATCGGTCATCATTCGTGGCCTCGAAACGGCAGGAGGGTGCCGATACTTATGTGTTGTTTACCATACTACTCCATAGTCCTTGCTATCACTATTGTGAAGGACTTTTAATGTAGCGAGGAAGAGTCACAATAATTAGCAATTTATTTTATTTTTTAAAATGATCTAATCCCTGCACACAATAAAGACCTAGTTTTTTACCAGTACTTTCGATAGTCAGATATAGAAACTCTTGCTGTCCTGTCAGTTACGAAAATGGGACTTACTTATATAGTGTACAGAAAATCATCTGACCTATTACATATAACAATAATATACATCTATTTCACACGAAATATATACATCTACTACTAATCCACTATAAATAAATATTTATCTTAAAATTCTGATGTCTGCTACTTTGCAATCATTTCCTTTTTTCCTTCTGAAACAAATTTTTAGATTATTACTACTAAGTGTTACGGTGGTTGGTAAATATCAGTCTCGCAAGCTCTGGGATAAAATGAAATTTGTATATTAAATCATTATTAAAGCAAAAAAAAAAACGGGAAATTTTGCAGTGGCCAGTGTATCCTCGCTCCAATCTTCTCATCTTCATTCTAATATGTCTTAAAAGCGATTGGAGCGAAACAAGACCGATGAAATTTTTATACAGATCAGTGTAAGATCACCATAAAACTTTGTCATTATCAAATTTTCGATAACCAACAAAATTGACGCGAGAATGAGTATCTGTAGTAGATTCTCGATTATCTCATAAGATATACACAAAATAATATCGTTACGACACAAATCAGCACAAAACGGCACGATGAAATTTTCAAAAAGTAAATCAAATTGACCGCCGCTTCAGTCTTGATGGCATCTTCAAAAAAATGAATTTATGGGAACAGGTTTAAGTTGACCTCTGCCTCAATCTTGAATATCTCGAAAACATTGTAATAATAAGAATAAGCTCCAATTAAAATTTTTAGTACACAAATCAGCATAAAGGGAACGCAAAACGGTAGCGTGGTAAAAATTTTAAAAAACCAAAGTGCAAGAGCACCGCCGAGTTGATCGTCGAATGACAATTAAAAGTTTTACGGTACAAAATGAGAACAAAACATGAACTCTCTAAAATTTTAGAAAAACTAAAGTGTGAGAGAGGTGGAAGGGATAGATAAGGAGACCGTTGGTAAATATCATCGTTATACTTAACTAAATACAAATAAATACAAAAACAGCATAATTATGAACAGTTTTGACGTTCTGCATTCTTGCAAGGGAAGTCTTACTTAGAGCTTAAATAATAAAATAGGAATCAACAATTTTGTCCTTTTACTTATATTCTAGGTTCTACGAAATGTAATAATAGATGCTATACATATATTTGCATAAACGAACAATGCTTATTACTAAGTAAATGAATAAAATAACTTCAAAATTTCGATTTACTAAATAGTTACAAGGTTATTTACTCAGAATGAGCGTTACTACATAATTTCAAAATACAACTAAAAGTAATGAAGTAAGTTAATTTGCCCAAGAACTTGCATTATAGGATAAATAACAATAGCATATCCATCAACCCGTATATCTTTAAACTATAGTCTTCACTTTTTTACTAATACAAAATTATTACCATATAGGCCTAGTTGCTAATGTTTACCGTATGCATTTAATAGCTACATATACACCTTTTTGTAATCGTTTTATTTGGAGCCATTAATGGTACAGCTGCTCCATATTCTTGCTTTCTATTATATATATCATCAATAAAGCCTTTTACGTACGTAAGGTGTAAGGCTTCTTGCTTTTTGCATACTATAAATTCAGTACTCGAAGGAAAATATTTCGGCATCTGTTTTTACTGGCATTTTAAAAATATTCCAAAGTTACTCACGCCCATTGTTGGCAACAACATAGGTATGCTCAACCATCACCAGTGTGGTTACCACCAAAAACAAATGTTTGTTGATGAAATTGTTGTAAAACAATGGGTACTACCACACACTGATTTACACTATATACAAGCTCCATTCTATTTGCTATTCCTACTTTTCATGTAATATGCAATGCACCCAAATTTTAAACTGTTTGAATCTGACATTACCACAAACCGAATTTGGACAAAACAAAAATACGTTACAAATGGCGATATATTTATTGTATATCGTGATTTATGCAGAGAACAATAATTTTTTAAATTGCTCAATATATATGAATATAATCTCAGAAATCTTACTGTAAAGAATTACAAATTTGTCACGAGACAGCTTATTTAGAGACTCCGTCGCGTGAGTTAGATGGGATGTTTCGACGAGTATAATGTTAGATGCTCAGTATGTCCCAGTGAATTCGTTAATAAAGAACTATTTTTTATTAATGATAACAATTCCAAAAATGTTATCGTTCCTTAAGAAACGATGCTGACATTACTATTCAGTCTGCATAGGTTTATTTCTGTAAATTCGATGAAGAAGGTTATTATACAAATGTTTCAGAACACGTTTTTTTTAATATTTTCTTATGGATCTTGAGTTTTTTCTTGAAAACATGTGACATGATCTTCTTGACGATGAAGCGGATGTAAAATCTACGTCAGAAATACCAACGTTTCAGCAATGGGTCAGCTTCATATATGAATTTTTATTACGTTATCAGAAATATTTAGATAATGGGCTAAATTGTATAATTTGAGAAGGTTGGGGCCACTTGCATATATCTTCTTTTACAAATTTACTTTTTATGTTACATAAAACTGTGAACTTTAATTCGACTTGTTTTGCTAAGAAATTCGTGCTGTATCTATTTCTTTGTGTTTACTTAGTTATTTGTTGTCACTGCTTACTGTTTGTTTTAATTTCGTGAATTTCGTTCACTTTGTCAATTTACTTGACATATCCTGCATATAACAACAAGTCATTTCAGTGTGGTATTTTATCTAGCCTACGGCGGGACTTATGACATTTCTATGTAAACATTTACAAAACAGAATTTTTAAAAATCGCAAATACCGTCAAAACTGTTGGACGTAAGATACACGAATTTAGTGAGAAATGATTTTGCCTAACACTGCTCTAAAAATGTTAATAGATCCACTGCTGAAACGTAAGATTGCTCAAATCCAGTAAATATTAATATTAATTTAGATAATACATAGTATAAATTTTTGAATATACTTGTAATTTTATTATTTATATTTTACAGAATGAAAATTAAATATTTTTCAAATGAAACTACCATTAATGCTATAATATAATGGTAATGATCAAGTTAGGGTGCGTCAACCTTCATAATAGATCATACTCCGGTAAAAAAATTTACGGTATATTACTTTATGTACATATAATAGTTGCAGGGGTTTAATTAATTGATCTATTTTTTTTTATAATAAAAAATAAAAGTTTACATACCTAACCTACATAATCTAACAGATCACATAAAACGCAGTCAATAATATTTTTGGGATGTGATCAATTAACAAGCTGAAATAAAAAAATTGCGCAACGTGAAGTTACTGCCTTAAATATTGGAGTAGAAGAAGTGTTAATCCAAGATCATAAATATTCTAAAAACAACTAATACTGATATAAACATACAATTAAAAAATACTTAAAATTAAATTGCTGGAATACAGGAAGGATATAGAGGTATAAATATTTACATCTCTTGCAATCTGATCTTGTGTTTATTCATCAAATGTCCTTTCAGTTCCGATTTGTAAAAAAATCTTCCATTACACAGTGGGCAATAGATTTTCTTCTCTTTACCACATTCAATCCTTACGTGTCGACTCAGATTTGATTTCATCGTATAACTTTTCTCGCAGTTCGGGCATTGAAACCGGCGAAGAATAACTGGTTTTCTCCCTGAAACAAGATTGTTAATTAGAAGGAAAAAAAGAGGTAACGTTAAGGTATGTGTGTAAAGAATACTATATGATTAGGATACTCTAGTAATAAATTCTTACGACTACAAATATCGGTCTTGGATCAAAATTCACTTAATATCACACTTCACTAGAAAATTCCTGAAGCTGTAACTAGCTGTGGATCAGTAACAATGTTGTGAAAAAGGAGAATATCTTGATAGAATTCCTATCAATGTTCTTCCTGTTTGAACTTCTTACACTACTATTAGGTGTAACAAACTCTGACTCCACTTATCCCATGTGATTACGAAAGTCTTCCAAGTAAATGAAACAGCCAAAATTGTTGCCAAAATAGTATCCTTAAACATTACAAACTTGTATTAGCTTGTAATTTTGTTGACACAACATTATTATTTGGCAATACGAGTAAAAAAAAGTTTACATTCCAGTATTTTCCTGATATTAGTAACAGTGTTTTTTTCCATGCATAATAATCGTTAATCAAGCATGTATTTCACGAAACTCATTGATGAGAAGTTTTAACGATATGAATGATACTGTAAAATGTTAGAATAAGTAGCTATACCATTGAACCCATAAATTTAAATTATTTTCACCTACAAAACACTTCCGGGGGAATCGGAAAGCATATACCAGCACGTTCATTTTAAATACAAGCTTAGTCAATTGTACATACTGCCTATAAATAATTTATACAAAAAGGCATCTTACCCCTAAAATCAACTGTTTTCGAGATATATACGACCATATTGAGATTTTAACATTTGCACCGCTCTTGATATGAAATAATTATGATTGCCATGAAGCTGAGCTGAGGATCATCCCAAAATTTAGTAGCGACAACGATAAGGTGTGGTACGTCCAATTTTCCACATCGTTCCTGTAAAAGTAAATACCCTAATCTGCATTATTTAATATCAACTAGAACGGTGTAAATGCTAAAATTTCAACGTGGTCGTAAATATCTTGAAAACAGTCGACTTTAGAGAGGTAAGATGCTTATAATACAAATTATATACATCGTACATGCTGATAAACTGTGTTTAAAACAATAAAGTTGGTAAGCGCATCCGTTTCAACCTGTTCAACTGTTCCGTAAGCGAAAATATATTAAGCGAATAGGTTCAATGGTGTAACTACCTATTTCTAAACTTGTTCCATACGTAATAACTAGAAATGACAGAGGCAGGTGAAATTATAATTCTTTTTTGCGTCTAAACAGACTCGTATCTATTCGTCTTAGAAGAAAGGATTCGTGTTGCCTATTAGTTTCCTCGAATGTTCACAAAGCACGAGTCTGTCTAGTCGTTACAAAAACGTAATAATTTCATCTGCCTTTGTCATCTCTAATAATAACGTATTAAACATTTCTAACTAACGAGTTCTATGAAATAGTTTGTATGCAACTATAGTAATAGAGGTGAGTAGGTGCATTTGTCTACCCATCTACAATGACCAACAAGGTCTATTGTAGGCCGTCAATGTAATTCTAGAATTCCCTGAACAGACATATTTTTTCTGCTGAATTTCAAGTATTCACTTAACGAAACTTTCAGGCGTTAAAAAAGCCTCACCAAACAGAAAGAATCTGATTCCGCCGACCGTAAGACAGTGATGAAGAAAATGTTGATCAGTAATAGCCAACCTTCCTTCTCTTGAATAATGTTTATTCTGTGTAGGTATTTTCTTAATAGAATATGCCCGGTAGGGATAGCGGTCTCAACAGGTTCCTTGTCAAGTTCAATTAGATTCCTGGCTTCGTCTTGGCTGAGTAACGTGAACAGGATGGACCTAGTTCCGATTTACTATGCAATTAACCTACAAACATTGGAGTCACTGTCGGCAGCTACAGCCAGCTTTTCTTATAATATACAATTGAAAGCTTCTAAGCCCATATTTAACTACTAAATAATGATTTATTTACGTGAAGTGTTACATAATGGTTACATCCTATTTTGTATATAATTAGTATTTAGTTCTTAGAAAGCTTACATATAAACAAGAAATGTGGTTCTTCCACGATAAGAAGTTAGATGCTCAAATGTGGGTTAAACAAAAGAATTGGAAAATTTAGTACCGACCTGAAATTACAAAAACGTACCACAAAATGATAAATTTATTTATAGTTTTAATATGTTTATTAACAGCGTTACATTTTCACAGTTTTAAATAAATAGTAATGAAACCTGTATGTACATAGCACAAAGTACAGACTCAAAAAAATTCTAAATGGGAGTTATGAAATCCCGTCGCAGATCTAGATGCAATTACTAAATTGTGACGTCTCTGACAGTGTTTTAATAAATCGTTCCTATAGAAAAACATTCGATGGCACTTTTCACATTTCAAAGAGGGCTTTTTACCACACTCCCATCGCAAATGTCTGTTGAGAGTTCCTTTCCTGAGATACACTTTATAGCATTGGCGACAAGTATATAACTCTGATTGTGATGTTGGCTGGAGTAGTCCTAAAAAACATTTCAGATTAGGTAGGAATCGTTTGTTTCGCTACGGCAAAATACATTACGTTCATTTTGATTGTGATAATCCAATTAGAAACATGCTATATTGGCAGAATTTAGTGACGTAATGTACTCTTCCATAGTGAAATGTATTAAACTATACAAATACAAATGTCAGCTTATAAGTTCTACTTATACGGCAGCATAATTTATAAAAAGCACCAAGAGTTATAATTACTATTTTGAGTAACCCTTATTTTGTTGTCCGAAGATCAATCCATAAACAATGTCGTTCGAACTTCAGGACTCTTCACCTTCAGAGAGAGCTTTTTGTGGTTTTTCTTCGCCCCACGACAAATACTCATTATGAATACCTTCAGATGTCGAATATTTCGACAATTTCGAATTTTTACCGACACATTTTTTCATATAAATAGTTACGTCGGAAAACACCAAGAAATTTCCAGAATTCCAATTACCAATGGAGAAAAATGAATTACGCTCGGGAAAATAAAGTTTTTTCCCATATTGCCATCATTTTTACCAATAATGCTATTGTGTTGTGTAATATCCCAATCTAACGATTATTTTGAAATTAGGTATGTACTTAAAGATTCACAAATTGAACCGAAATAATTAAGTCCTAAACTTTCCTGACACTTATTTACTTTTTTCATAAGCATGTTAAACAGCAGCATCTAAGCTATATTACTAACTTGATTACAATCTCCTACAATCACATACGTATAAGCATCAATTTATGTTTATTCTTTGAAATATTTTCGATTTTATGAATGCATAACCCGTGTGAAGAATTTTATACAATTACAATTGGGTTTTGTATATTTCCATTCACAATAAGGTAAGCCATATCGATTTTCAACAAAATCTGATATAAGAGCTACATACCTACCTAGAAGATGACTTTAAAAGTATACATATTGATAGGAAGTATTTCCTAACGTCCCCACAACAATATTACATTCTCCCTTATTTAACCAAAACTCCTCCGTAACACAATATTCTTACATACACGAAATAATAGCAAAGACAACAAGTAAAATAATGTATATCTTGAATATGTCTTTAGAACATCTATTGTAAACTATGCAGTATAGTGTCTCATTAAATGTTGCCATTAGGTCCAAATATTGTTAGCAAAATAAAAAAGAAAACACACAAAAATAACACAAAACACACGCTGGGGCCAACATATATGCTGAAAATATAAAGACAAAATAAACATTTTGAATTTCTTTATTTTTAGAAAGAACACAATGCTTTGTAAAATGACATTTATAAAAATAGGAACGAGTCATAGATTTCTTCAACTTTAACATTTGAACTCATATTCAAATCGAGTCACAATGTTAACAGTAATCATTTTTACGCGCAAGTGCAACATAAAGAAAAATTAAAAATGTTCGTAGTGGCCGATTGTACATATCGAATATCAGGTTACACATAGGTATATGCTTGTTACTACTGCAACAAGCAACAACTTACTGTATCTATGAACCATGCATTGCGAAATCCAGCTCAGATTGAATATCACACAAATGTAGCTGAAAATAACAAACTTACAATGTTAAAATGGAAAATGGAGCATAGTCCGCTTGAACACCATATCGTTATCAAACAATATCGAATTGGAAACAGTTTGACATTTCCAACAATCACCAAAGAGCAGCGTTCGTATTATGGTTGTTATGTCCATTTAAGCCTAATTGATTAGACCCCTATTTCCAATTTGGTGAAGAAGAATCCCTTTTTTGCCCTTCAGCGACATATTTGATCTTCAGCTTTTCCTAGATTAAATAAATGATATTTTAGGGCTGCATGTCTTGACAAAGATTCCGATTTTGCTGAACGATAGCACTGTTTTTTCTGTCGTAAGCGAACCTGATATGAGTGCTTTTGCCAGTTTTTGTCCTAGAATATTTTTCCAGTACGAGGTCTCTTAATCGTCCACCCATGCTTTAACTACTTGTTTTAATAAAGAGCCTGTTGGCCGTTTTCCTTGCCAGCTTGTCTGCCTTTTCATTGCCTGCGATCCCTTGGTGGATTGGAACCCATCTCAAAGTAACGTGGTTTTTATGTCCAGATTTCCTTAAGTTCACATTCGTAAATCAGACCAGACCCATATGAGTAGACTTTGGTAGCCTTTCAAACTGCTGACTGTCATTGAATATGATTACGTATCCCTCTCTCAAGATTCTTTATTATTATTTAATTAATATATTTATTTATATAAGATTATTCTCTGACGCATAATGTACGTATACTACGCCTCAAAATTATGGACTAATTTCGTTAAATTTGTTTTTAGAGGAAATACTCGAAAGGTCAATATTATTCTTTGAAAATAGCATTTTTGTAAACCTATGGACACATTCATTTCGGATTATATAAAATCTTCTGGATTTTGTAGTCCATTAACAGAGCTTTTTGATTTTAAGTATCCCCACTAAACAAAAGCAAGGGATGTAAGACCAACGAACCTTGAAAAAGCAGTTCTTGCGTTCTAACAAGAAAAAAAATTGTGGGCAGTTGCACCATTTTCTGAAATCAATTATTACCTCTTAGTAAGTCAGAATCATGTTCAGTTGGAAATATTTTTGCAAAAGCAAGTACAAGTGCATCGCTTAAAAAAACTAAATAACGTTTCTCTGTGAGTTTCACCAAAGAAGAAAAGGACCAATATTTCTGTTTCACTGCCTATACGAGGGTCTAAAAGCATATGGCTCAATAACCATTTTGTCGACTTAGTGTTCCATTTAAGCAAAATTAAGCACCAGTAAGACTACGCAACCAAATTATTTTGTTGGTAGATTTTATATTTTCCTCGTACGTAGTCCTCCGTTACGTCATCATTTGGTAGCATAATCTAAAAAAATTAAGATCTAACTCTGAAATGAAATTAAGAAACAATAAGAAGTTTATTGATATTGTACACCTTGTGTACTACCATTTTTAAATTCCACTTAGAGCCAAGTTGGTCTTGTTTGTGGCCTTGTTGTGGTCTTCTTGGTTTTTCGTTGCGCTATGTTAGGAAGGAAAATGATTTCTGCGGTTTTCGAATTGCCCTGAATTTTGTAAAATAAATTTAGCTTACTCAACAATTTCAGATAGCTTCTAAGTTTTTAAGGTAACCGGTTTTTATTAAATAAATAACGGATTTTTAAAAAATTTTTATTAATATTAAAGGAAAATAAATCCACGTTACTAGTAGGAACATTATAAAAAATAAATTCAAAATGACATCTGCCAAGGTTTGGTTTTTTAATAATCTTTCTTACGCTCATTTACAAATGATCGTAGTGGTAACGCAGTAAAAGACTCCAATGTGCTTCAATTGCGCCCATATGTACAGTATAAATTAATATGTACTGTTTCCCTCAAAACGCTCATTCCACATCAAGTATACCATGCAAAGTTTGCACGTGTCTTCGATAATTTCCCTTTCTACAGGTTGCGTAATTGCAAAAGGTGCAAAAGAATGATGGATTTTTTCCGCATTCAAACCTCCTATGCGTAATTAACGACGTTCTATGCTTATAGACTTTATCGCAGCTGGTGCAACTATACGTTTTAGTAGTACCTAAAACAGTTACTATTAACAACAAATTTAATATGCGTACATATAAAGAGAAATATAAATTGCTAACGAAACGAATATGGTGAATAAAATAAAACAATTCGTTGTACGTGTTCTAATATGCGCAAATGTGGAGTCTTCAGTAGAGGATGTGCAGGATCAAGGAATTTAATTTGCCAACGAAACGAAAATAAGCGAGATTAAGTGCATATCCATCATTGCACCAAGGTATTGTATGATTTAAACAGCTGTGAAGGTTACTTCATTTTCGAGGATTCCGGAAGCTGTAACTGATTGATATATCAGTCTCATTTTAAATAATACATACATAATATAATAATACATATGCAGTTAAGTTCGCGGCTTTATGGCATAGCCAACCATTTCGTCCGGAATAGTGACAAAAGAATACCTTTTCTATTAAAACATCTTATTTATTCGTTTTCATGCCCTTTCAGGTCACCTTACTATAATATGCTATGGTTCTCGTAAGTAAAATAATGAATTCGGCAGAACGATAGCGAATTGGACATAAGAGTAGTAATAATAGCAGCTGTCAGATGTATGTGTGAAAGCAACGTGTACATACATTTTGAGATATTAAATTTTCTGCTATCTCAAAATTTGGTTTTTATTATTTACAATCGTCTGTTTTTACTTATACTTAATGTTTGTTGTTCGCCGTAGATCTTTCCATTCCATAACTCTCTTGAGCATTTCATATTCACATACATACGTATAAAAGTTTTATTAACCATGCAAACATACAGGCGGAGAGGAAAGGACAATAGGACGTACTAATACAGAATACAGAAAATTTTAAGTATATAACTCTTTATTACGCAAGCTTCCGTATTCGGCAGCGACACAATACTTTTGATTTCTTAGTTGAAATCGCGGTAGCTGCGTCGACGCTTCGTCCTTACTCTTATGTAATATCTTCAGATTGCTACTGTAAACTTAGAGTGCAACAACAGCGCTGAAGATATTCCAAGCTGCGGTTCCATCCTCGGAATATAGTAAATAATTCCTTTTCAAATAGAAGGATCATTGATTTTAATTGTAACACCTTCTATTGCACTTTATATAGATAAAGATTTATATAATTACACCATCATGAAGAATTAGGATGTTGTGGAGGTCTGGAGAAAAGGCCGACGAAGAATACTTCTCTCGACACATACAGCTGTCACATACGGCTTAATGGTTTGAGGCACTATAACTTCTGTTACCAAGTCATCATTAGTACTAATTCGTGGCACCGAAACAGCTGCTAATTCGTTAAGCTCATGGCATTAAATACCCTTTTGTAGATCATTGCGAACGGAATATTCCATTGAGACTGAGAGATTGCTAGATTTCATGAAAGTAGAGTACATATAGGATATCATAAGACGCATACGCGGTTTACCGTATGTACTCAAAAAAAAGAGAGGCGTTTCATTATTAAATATTAAATTTTTACTTATTATTATATTTTCTTTTTAATTGTTTTTCATCTGCATATTTATAAATATTATAAGCATTTTTGATATTAACAAACAGTATTTTGCAAACATTTCTTGCAAGCACATTTTTAGTTGCAACCTATGTATAAGAATATCTCGGGATGCAGCTTGTCAAAAATTTAAATACGATATCCTATTAATTATTCGATAAAACATTTTACCGTATTACATTACATGCACAAAAAAAAAAACAAAATTATTGTTGTGTCAATATAAGTAAACATATTTACAAGGAAAGAAAAATGGTTTTCCTTTCATAATTGCTTTCATGCTTTGTTTTAAAAGCACACAAATCACGCAACTAGTAGAATACATCTCGCATTTTAGGAATCAATCAAAATTACAGAGCGATTTGTGGCCTCCTGAAAAAACGTAAAGGTAGAATTACGGAATTGTATATTGTACCCATATTGCTCAACTGGCAACATTATTCGAATCACCCACCTGTAGAATTTTACATTGTAGTATAAAATGTTTGTAGTTCAATCTAGAAGAAGCGCGGCTCTATTTATTAGGTCCACAAGAGGTCGGACAGATCAGAATTATAAGCTTTACAACGTGTATTATAGTAAAATAAAAATTAACAATTTACACTTGTAAATTTTGTAAGTCTAGTTTGGTTTTCTCCGACAAAGCAATAAACAATTGAGTGATTGTTTCACTTTTGGCTACTTTATCCAGTATCTATCTTTTGCTTTCTATGATTTTGTTTCCTTTTGTTTCTGTGTTTATTTCCAGTTATATTCTCACAGTAAATGTAGCAAGAAAATTACTTAAATGGTGGAGAAATGTGAATATCATCGTTCAGATTTTGCCTCGATAGTTATTATCTAATAGATCTATTATTATTTTACCAACCACAGAATATCCTTGTAATATTTCTGAGATCTGTTATTGTTTCCGAGATAAGATATAAAAATATCGAAAACGACGCATGCTATACATTGGGAACACATCTAAACGACAAGCACGATAACCAGTTGTACAGTTGAAAAGTTTTAAAATAAAAAATGTTCGAAGACACAAACGCTATGCCCAATACAGATGCTTCAGTTTCCGCTACGGATGTTTAGTTTAACTTGTAATATTATTACATTTGTCAATGCGTCTCTTCAATCTTAATTTTTGGGATAGTTCTGAAAATTTGAGATTTGTGAAAATCCTTTATTTTTATTATTTATATAGCTTTAGTTTTTTTTTGCATTTTTTTGCATTAACTCTCGTCTACTATCGAAATTATTAACGCGTGTAACTGATGCTATTTTATATTTAATTTTAACTTCTATTTTCTAAAATTTAATAGATTAGCTGATCCTTTTTATAAACATTTCCCTTTATGGGGATAAGGCTTTCGTCTAAAAACAATGCAACGATGAATTACTATAAACTTTTGTTTTGCTAGATGTTAATTAGTACTAATGTTAATTTTTTTTTGCTGTAATTCTAGCGTCTACTCGACGAGCTAGAAAGTTAATAAATAATATACAAAACCAATAGATTTATTTATAACATCGGGCACTACCCTTTTTCAGCTGTAAAAATATATAAGAACATACTAACAGTTGGTGTTCACTAGGAATAGATGTTGAAACTGCGTGAATGATTTAAATTTTACAAACTTTTGGATAAATTGCTACCGGTTTCCAAGAATAATTTATAGTATTTCGTCGCAGCACTTTACGCAGTCTAGCAAGAATTTTTGTTGCATATTTAATTTGCTAAAGAACGCCACATTTTACGTGCAGGGAAATGTTTATAAAAGAAATGACAATTATCAGACTTCTAGAATATGTGCATGCTCTTCCAATACAAATAAAAACCAAAATAGTATAAAGCAAACATAGATATCTATCTTGTAGACGCTACCTGGTATAAAAAATCTTTCGATATATTGTTCAAAACTCCATGAAATTCTCAATTGAATAGAACTTGAATCACCACTCACAGCACCCAACGAGTTCCGTTAAAGCAACTCCTGCTTTTGCGAAAAAAATTAAGCTACGGCTAAGACAGATAAGTATAAGAAATATTGATAAAACAAAAAACAACAGTTGAGATGAAGCGACTAAAATCGTAATATCTATGCAAACTGTTCTATTAAAAAAAAATCAATCCTGTACTTGAATACAGTTGGTTTGAATGTTCTTTACTTAAAAACTTTTCTGTAAATTACTGATACTTCCACCCACGCACTAAGTGTATAGCTGTGCGTATATTTTTCAAATGTTAACGTTAAATGAACATTTTATTCCGAGTCGCCCTATATTAGTGAAGAGCACCTCGACAAGTACACTCCGTTATATAAGCAGATATAGATAGATATCTATAGATAAGCATCTATTGGATAAATATAGTTGGAAAATTAAATAAAAAAAAATATCTTCATCTTGATTTAATAATACTATCAATGTAAGTATACATAATCCAATCAACAGTATTGATAAATTCACCAAAAACATTTTATATTTGGACACAATAAATTATCTCAATTTAGTGCCCTATAAAAAATCACAAAGACAAACTACTTTAAAGAAAAGAACATAAATGTGGAATGAAGGAAAGTTGCAATAATGCGGTTTTCAGTCTATTTTGTCAATCTTCAATACAGAAATATGTTCTTGGGAGCATTTATGGAAATACTTGAGATGACGTTTAATTTGTTGCTTAATTTTCCCTCTGTAATCGCACTTCTTTATAGGACACAAAAACTTCGGCTCTTTTCCGCACATGTAATTCGTGTGGTAATAAAAGCTGTTCCTCTTGTAATACTCTTTTGAGCAAGTAGTACATTTGTAAGGTTCTGCTCTTAGTGCTTTATCTAAAACAGAAACGAATGAGTTTATATATTTAAAAACACACTAATCTTGCGTATTGCAAAAATATTCTACGAAAATACTTATAGATGTATAACATCTATATTAGCAAAAATATTTTACAATGGTAGACTTTACTACCTTAGAACGAAAAGGGTTTAATAAATATGGTTCTTCCGAACTCTATAGCCGTGGGAATTTTTATTAGGCACTGGCTGTGAAAGCCTATATTTTTTTTAATAAAATCCTTGCTTCGCATTTACTATCATATACTAATACAAAGCCTTGTTTTAATTAATTAATCCACATAGCGAGTAAAAACGTGATCGACAGTTATTTTTCTCGTTAGCTTTATTGACAGTAACATACACATTCCAGCAATATATCCAATGCAATATATTTATTTATTAAAGAAATAAGTTTCCAACCGTATGGTTTTCGTGTTCGCAATTTTTTTTGAATTTTCGTGTTAAAAACTACCCTTTTTCATTTGACGGAATAACTTCTAGAAGTTTAAGCGCTAATTTGACCTAGGTGTTTTTGCAAGGCTAAAAGTTTGTCCAGTAGTAATTTGATACGAATAAAATAATAAACAAATGACCTGGTAAACACATCTTGGTTACGTCATCAAACTTTTAATTTATAAAAAAAAAAAACAAAAATATAAGGAACCCAAAATTAAAAAAAAATGCCAAGGGATTCTATTGGTTGCAAGTACATGGTAAGTAACCTTAAAGATGTTAGGCTTATTTATAAGTTTTGCAAGTTTTCAGTAGTTGTTTATGGAATTATGTAATCAAAATATATAAGAAGCCAAGTCGTTTTGGCGGTTGTAAATATTTGCCATGAGAGTATAAATGTTTGGTGGAAGTGCGACAAAGAAGACTCTATACAGTTGCGTAAGCTTAGAAAACAGCATATATAGTCATCTGCATATTTGCGAAACATGAGAGCAAATTGTCTGTACCTTTTCAAAATAAGAGAGAAATTTATGTAGAAAGCTGAAATTAGGATTTTAATATTAACAAAAAATTATTATTCTTCAAAACGAAAGCAAATACTTTTTTTCTTCACTGTAACCTCGTCTAAGGATTCATCTTCCAATTCCAAGTGATAGCCATCAATTGCTATATCGTTTTCTGAAACGCAAACCAATTTGTTATTTAAATGCAGGAAATATATTTCACATTTAATAAAAAATAGCCAGTAAATATAAAAACTTATTACCTGAAGCACTATCGTCGGTGTTGCTATGTTCTTGTTGCAAAGCATCTACACTGCAGAAGGTGTAAGATTTCTTTCATGCCGATTTAAATTATATTGGTACTAATGATGAGGATTAAGCATTTGGCGTTTTTAGTAACTTTGCATGCAAATTCAAGGTATCACAATTTAGATATTTTTTATACAATACTATGCAGCTTACTAGGTTTATGAGTTGTGACATCGGGCTAAGTTCATTTCAACTGTTTTAGATTTATAATTATTACGTATGAATTTCCCGAGAATATAGCAAATCTCCACACCTCGTCCTGTGATATGGCCATACCCTCGATCCTGGCTTTAAGGCTTTAAGGCTTTCGATGTCTTTCTTAAGTAGTTAACAAGCCGTTCTTTTCAAGTTTGAATAGTGATGGGTTAAAATCACAACTTGCAACAACATGAAAGCCTGATAGATTGCGCTATACATTTGTATTGCTAACGCCATATTCCACAAAGAATTTGTGGTATTCGATGAAGACATTTAAAATAAATGTCTAAAGCTTCCATGATTGACATCGTACTATAAATATTACAAAAAATAACATAAATATTATTACTAAAGTATTAAAAATAATTCGAAGTAATATATTTTTCGTTCTAATGGTCAATTCTTCTCTATTACTTACAACTAAGCATATGCTATCTTTCGCTCCCACACATACGTAAAGTGTTTTCTCTATCGCGTTCCCATAGAACATTTACACTTATGTACCTGGCGAGTATTTGCAACCGCCAGAACAGCCTGCTTTTTTTCACATAACTCTATAAAGAACACTAGAAATCGTCAGCTTTGCAGAAGTACCTTAAAAAAATAGCCTACATAGAACATCTTTGCATCCGCCTGGCACGTACTGGCAACCCATAAAATCGCCCAGTATTTATTTTAATTCTAAGTTATACAGAATGAAACATTCGAATCTGAGCTTTGCATGTACTACTTGTAAAATTTTCTGTTATTTATAGATTTCAATGCTTAAATTTCTGCCACGTCATTGCTTTATCATCTTATTACTATTACATGTCGTTGTCCACATTTTTATCCTAGCACAAACACCATAGGCAAGACAAACCGACTGATGACGCTTATTATCTTTTCCAATCCGAAAAGCTGCATTCCAAGCGGCATTCATTTCTATTGGTGGAAAACTTAGTAAAGAGGATAAAATACGAATTTAATCCGCTAGAATACAAAAAATCAGGCGATATCGATATATCCCGTACTTTTTAATTACTCTAGTTTTTATAGCAGTTGGCGTTGACACACGTTACTATTTTATTAGCTATACAAGTACGACAGAAGGTTAATTGAATACACATAACATAAAGTAAGGAAAATATCAAGTAATTAACAAACACGCTCAATTCACAGTTACAAGAGGTTTGTTAACGATTATAGTTCAGAGCTGTTTTCAATTGTTAAGAAGTCCATATATAATCGGTGCCAATAGGTTTCATTATGTCTTTATCATAACATAAATTTATTAATAAATAGTAGACAGTATTATGAAAATTATAACACATGTGTATAAATGCCAAACGCAAAATGTCGCTCCGGAATAAAATTATGGATTTTTCTTAGATGATTTAAGTAATCGGCTTGTAGCCTTGTTCTGAAGGAACATTTTGGAAAACTTTGTAATGTTAGCTTCCTTCCTGCTTTCATATCTCTGGTGTTGTCGAAGACTTTTTATATACTTATACTTCCTGGAGCACTTGTTACAAATATGCTTCTTGCGATCTGAAAAAACAATTTGTTAGAAAATTATCGCCAAATCTGTAACGTATTTACATACACTATCCAACGTTTTCATATCTGCTTGGCGCTATTTCTGACATCCTTCAGGAGAAATTCACTATACCTGAGATGAGTGCTACGTTTACTAACATTTGATCAAAAATGAAAACACGTTGTAACTTCAAAGAAATATTTGAGCACGTTTAAGCGTGGTATGAGTTAGTTTTTATGGATATGGATACATCACCGTGCGCCAGAAACCAAAGGTCGGTCGGCAAAATGAGTTTTTTCACGGTGAACATGTACCAAAGAAAGCGATGAGGATTTTATCAGGCGCAAAGTTTATGGCGACAATTTTTTGGGATTCGTAAGGCATAGTCTTAATTGATTTTGGACAAGAGAAAAGCAATCACTGTCGAACCAGCGGCATATTTTGCAAGGTTCGACAAATTGTATAGTAATAGGTCGAGTAATAAATTTATTAAACGTAAAATAATTGCGTTGTCGCCATGAAAACAGTTATTTATCATATATTCATCCAGAGCTCCTGAAATTACTCATGTAATATCAGTAGCAGACACTAGATAAATTCGTATCTATTTGCCTCATGAGAATGGATTCGTGTTGCCTATTGGTGTGCCCGAGAGTCGACAAAATGCGAGTCTGTTTAGTCTCTGCGAACGTTCGTGAAGCGCTCGGAAAGTAGCGAACTTTATGGCACATATAAGAACGTCAACTGGGGTTATTTAAGAAAAGATTCAAATTATAGTGGCGCCCTCTGTACCTTGATTTCTGCAGTTTCTAGCATAAATATCAAATTTTAATGTACAAATCTTCTTATATGAAGCATCTGGTTTAAAACGTGCTGAGTGCAAACTTCAGCTCTTATCAACGAAATTATGCAAACGGCATTCTTTTCATTTAAAGTACCTACAGCATACATACGTCGTACTGCAACATGCGATTTTTTAAGCGAATTGAGTTGCCTTTGATACTATTTATTAATTATAATTTATGTCCCTACTGCTTTAAATAAGGTATTTAAGATATTTCATCATTTCAAAATAATTTAATAACAGGCAATCAAAAAAATCAAGTTTTTTAGTTTTTGTTGTACCAAACTACTTAAACTTAACAGTTTATGAAAAAATAATGCATTAAAGGTGTTTCAAGTAACCCCAATTGATATACATTTTATTGAAAGAAATTTAAATAGAAGAGTTATATATAATTTTCTATCTTCTAGTTGAAACACGTTAAATATTATATATAAAGACCGAAATAAATCGACATTTATTAAAGCGTTTTGCTATTTGTTAGTTTTAGAAATGCATGCCTCTCAACCGATTGATCCACTGATAACTTTCTAAAGTTTGCGTTAATGTAGGAATGAGCAAAAGGAAGGTGTTCTTGTTCAGCACAATAAAGATTTGAGAAAAAAGCACATGTATGTATAAAGATGGATTACTGGGTAAATTTGTATTATTTAACCAAAGTTTAATATAGACATAACAACTACCTCATTATTTAGTAAAACAATTCTATCCAACGTAAAAAACTATATTACAGTTTGGAATTTATTCATTTTTCTTTCAGATTATAGAGGTACATTCATTTAACTTTCAGTAAAGTATACAAGTGCAAGGTAATAGTAAAGTATTTACAGATCCATATCTATCTACGTTGCATTTTTATGGACTAAATGGTCACTACAAAAATTTATTCAAATACAGAAATACCAACATAGACTGTATTTACTGTTGTGATTTTGGAAAGTGTCTGTGTTTGACGTGCTTACACTTGTTGTGGGTATCGGGATTTTTAAGATAGAAGTCATCAGCATTGTTTCATCTCGCAATAAAAAGCAACTAAACATGCAAGCATGTCAAACAGAGACGCTTTTCAACGCATCACAACAGTTTAGTGAGATACTGCGGTAACTTAGATTTTAATCAACTCTGTTTATTTTAAAACTACCGATTTGTTCCGGTGTGAATTGATGAACACATTTCAGGTGCTGCTTAATGTGTTGCTTAATCTTCGCTCGATAAGCACAGTCGTATGCAGGGCACAAAAACCTTGGTGCCTTACCACATATATAATTTATATGGTAATAAAAGCTGTTCTTTTTGTAGTACTCTTTGAAGCAGGAACCGCATTTGTAAGCTTCGTTGTGGACCACTTTATCTGAAAATTGAAGTAGTTACAAGATGTAATTAAAAACTGCACAAAAAAGAGAATCGAAAATTCATACCTTAACAAATTATGTCTATTAAAAGATACACTGCAAGGCCGATAATGATTCAGCCAACTTATTGTTTTCTACATCTACACTAGCCATTTTTCTAAAAATGTTACTACGTATTTTAACGCTTGTTAATGTAATCTTCTAATTTGTTGAAAACCATATATCTTTAAAAGTATACGACTATAGCAAATATTTACTGTAGCTCGTTGCTTTAATTAAAACAAATATCACTATCGCTTTATAATATCAATATATTATAAAGCGCCCACGGATTTACTAGAAAAGAGGAAAATAATTTTTTGAGGTTAATGATTTCCATCATTATCCTTGTATATTCGATGTCTTCCAGCAGTTCTTTATGCACTGCTGGATGCATGTTCTTTACTGATTCTTATATAATATAATTAACATAATTAAAAAGTATGTGTATTCATTTTATTGCTGAGTTCTAGATAAACCATCACAATGGTGATCTTGTTTATTATTTGGAATAAGAGGTAATTTTAAATTTGACAATGTTACTAAATATTATTTGTTATGAACAACGAAAATGGATTAAAAAGAATATAAAAAATGCCTGCTTTTCTATCTACTTTATTTGGCGTCGCAAAGAAAAGTTGAAACCACGTTTCCAAATTAATGATGTAGTCGAGACTTTTATACGACGTTTCGGTTCTTTCTGGTCGTCATCAAATTTCTTATTTTACATGTGGACGTCATATTGGATTTTGCACCATTACATAGTTTTAGAAAATATCCCGTTGATTTTCACTGAAATTCTTGTTAATATAAACATTACGCGGCTCGGTAAACCATAGTTGACCAAGTATTCGCCAAGATCTAGAAAAATAATACGATGTGGTCATTGTCTTTCTGGATCCTATATTCTCTGTTGCATTTCGTGTCGATGAATATAAAATGAATAGAAAATTACATTCTCTTCATTGGGTTACGACACTCTTCTATTATTGATGAGGAACAATTGAAACCTTTGGTAGTTTGACATTTCATGATTACCTTATTTAATTTCAAAATGTTTTCTTCGTAGAAATCAGAAAAAAAAAACTTTTCCCGACAGTGTTAAAATCCAATATAACGTCGATACGAAATAAGAAAGTAGATAATGGCTAAGAAGAAAAGAAGCGTTATGTAAACATTTCGAGTGCACCATTAGATAGTGGAGATGTGCTTTTAGTTTTACTTTGCGAAGTCAAGTGCTAGAGATAAAAGAAAAATATGAAATTTTTTTTTTTCTTTAAAATTCGTCGCAGATCAATTTCTCTTCATGGCAAATACAAAATTGAAACCTACCGAGATCAACATGGTAAAGGTCGAAGATGAATCACCATATAAACCCTCGTTCATCGTAATACAGATGTGCTCCACTTTAATAGGATTTTCGAGGTATTTCTATTATTATATTAGTAATCTAATTCTATCATATACAAATATCTTATGCGTCCGCTCAAATAAAAATCAATCGAATTCAAATATATTTCCTGGAATTGTAGAGGCAGTTCTTAAAATGTGGCAATCGGTTAATGTAAAAATTACCCTTACCAACGTTCCTAAAAATGGCTTTGTTTAAGCAGCAGTTCTGCAAGTTGAGTTTTAATCTCTTATTCGTTGCCGATATCTACTATTTAACTTAAGAACAAATGCGTGAGGCAGCAGTACAACATTATGTATGTGCATGTAACGAACACTCCGGTTTATTTTATAGTTATATATTTTCATCACAACGAGTATATTCACAATATGTTAAATATATCCATGCAACGCGTCGTTTAAGACTGTAACAACACTATATTGAAAAACAATTCTTTACGAGCACAACATATTACACATTATATATTATATATCTCATTTCTAGTAATATTAAACAAAAATAATCTCAATCCAGTTTCTGTATTTCTAACGTTTGAATATTTTCTTGCGCAAATCCGTGAACTCCCTTTAGGTGTTTTCTAATATGCTGCTTAATCTTAGCTCGATAAGCGCAATAAGCTACAGGACAGATAAATTTTGGTTCTTTTCCACAAAAGTAGCGAATATGATAGTAATAACTGTTCCTTCGGTAATACTCCTTAAAGCAAGAACTGCACCTGTAAAGCTCTCGCTGATTTTTGCCTGAAAAAAGAAAATAAAATACGTCAATAGATTATATACACTTCAAGAGGTCACAAGTATATTTACCTATGCATGTTTCAACATAAACACAAAGAAAAACGCGTTTTCTTTGTTTCTTAGTTTGACAAAAAGCTCTTAGCGTAAAACCAAAAATAAAAAACGAGACTGTTTATGTATTTACGAATCTAGTTTATTAATTTCGCATTTACAGACGTTCTCTAAGGTAAATTTATGGGAATGTCGCAGATGTTGTTTTACTTGCTGCTTAATTTTACCCCGATAATTACAACGTTCCACAGGACACAAATATCTTGGTTCTTTACCGCACATGTACTTGACGTGGGCGTAAAAACTGTTCTTTCTGTAATATTCTTTATAACAGGTACTACATTTGAAAATTTCGGTTGGAGAACGTTTATCTACAAAAAATCAGAACTTAAACAAATCGTATCCTTATATACAGGGTTACCTGTAAATAGCACGTAAGCTACCGAAATCTGAAGACTACCTATCAATGTGTTACTGAAAATTTAAAAAGAAATTTATTTGTAACATATACATTTTGTTCAAATTTTAGGGCCCAAAATGCAGGTAAAGCCGGTCCATATCTTTGTTTCTCCTATATTATACAAATACCGCTGATGAATCAAAGTTAACCCAGATGCAAATAAAAAGCGATAAAGCATTGTAGATGCTATGAATAGTGAATAGTCTATTGAAATGCATTAGTCTGTCGTACAGCTGATGTCGAAGTGTTTATGTGTTCACATTGAATATGCCGATAACCATATGATTTGCGTTCTTAATGTTTAAAGTTAATGCATCCGAAATGTCGGGTTTTGAGTTATTTGTAGTTATACATTCTTTTTCTTTTTATGAAATTTGTGGTGGTCCTAACAAGGACCGATCTAGGCGAAACAGTACAAAATAATTTATTAATGTAAAAAATGTTCGAAATGTCCACCGTGAGCTCTAATACAGGCATCAATTCGGCGACGAAAGTTATTATGCACACGAGTAAAATTTACCATGTCTTCGCGAATGCGTTGGGCTGCAACATAAATGCGATTTCGCAGATCTTCGACATTTTCAATATCAGGGCGACAATCATATACCAAGCTTTGCGAGGCGCCTTGGTGTATCTCGTGTGGGTTTTCGTCTGCCCAGTGGTGAATATTATGGTAATTCAAAATACCATCTCTTGTAAACGTGGATTCGTCGGTAAAGAGAATTACTGACGCAAGACGTCGTTGACGAACTTCGGTGCGTTGAAACCACTCGCAGAAGGCAAGACGGCGAGGATAATCTAATTCCGTTAATCTTTGCACGCGCTGGATGTGATACGGATGAAGCAAATTATTTTTCAAAATTCGATGCACCGTCGTTTGGGACACATTTACTTGCTGGGCTAAAGTTGTAGTACTTATGCCTGGTTCCGCCTCAACGATGTTTAAAATATGCTCTTCTGCTTGCTGAACTCTACGTGATATATGACGGCCACGACCTTCGAAACGTGGAATTACTGATCCTGTTTCTCGAAGTCGATACACGGTTCTCACAATTGTCTCGGATGATGGATGCCGCCGATTGGGAAACCGTTCCGCGTACAAATTTTCTGCCGCAAGACTATTTTGTCCTGTTTCGCCATAAATCAAAATCATATCGGTGTATTCGATATTCGGATAGGATGCCATTGCAATTGCGTGTAATGACGGTGAATGCTATGTGCATACTAAATGGATATCCGAACGCTGCTTCAGCGACTGCCGGAGATTCCCATATGTTAACTAAGACAGAGTCGGGCTCGAATAAAGAAAAATCATTTTCTCGTTACTACGTGCACATAGAACCATAATATTTTGTATTTAGGCATTACTCATGCGTTTCTTTCACCTAGTTTTTTTTTTTCGTACTATATCCGAATAAGACTGTATACGTATGTAGGTTGGGAATCTTGAATAACAATGTTTACAACTTTCTACTTGTGAAATAATCGTGAAAATATACTATTGCCTATATAAAATGAAATTAATTCTATTATCTACTATTGTTGTTTTTGTCCTCTAGACAATGTTGCCCATGTACGCTTTTATACTTACAAGGAAAGCCACTCAAAGAATTTGATGGAATTTTCGTAGTTTATAGACACTATGGGTGCTGTATAAAATAACGTTTTCGAAAATTGGGGCCTTCTGCGCCGCTAATTATTTCCTAATGGATGTTCATAAAAATTATCGATGCATACATATGTACATAAGTCTTTACTATTTTTGAGAGCTATGGAAATAAGTGGCACTTGATGCAATAGGTGCTTAGTGGGCGTGATCACTATAAAACCAGATATATGTACATCATTGGGCTAGGTAATAGGAAGTCATGCCCATTAAGTCTCTGTTGTCTCAAGTCCAGTGTATTTTTAACACAGTTCTTTAAAAATGCTAAACGCATTTATGTATTTAATATTTTTTATGAACATTTAACAGGAAATAATTAACAAGAAACGCAGGCATCCCCGATTGTCAAATTCCGATTTCACCTAAAAAAAAAAAAACACTTCTCAGCAAACACGGAAGCCGACAATTTACACAGATCTATAAGGCCTAGATTATATTCATTAAATTTTGGAGTTGGGTATCTTTGCTTTTTAGTCAGTGAAGATATATAAGCAAATAAGATGTTGTACAAGACAAGACATTTTGTTATGGGAGTAATAGTATAATTGTCACTAACAAAATATTTCACATTGCTTGTAAAAATTGATAATTACATGATGCAACTAGCAAAGTTCATAACTATATTGGTTGAAACAATTCTACCCTGTATCTGTATAAAACAAAAATTATGCTGCAGATGAAGACAAAGGTGTGTAAGAGAATAAGACTGCGATGTGATCACTTTAATAACTTGTATTCGTTAGTTGTCCCCCTTTAAAGAAAATTTATATCATGCAAATACATATCTGGAGTACACGCAAATGAATTATCGAAGCAAGGAACCAGAATCCGCCTGAAAATGACACCATTTCGATTCTGTGTCGTACAACTCGAAACTGACCGACTCTATCAAGACGAATTTATAAAAAATATTTCTAATTAAATAACGTAGATTATCACGGCAGGTATCGTATGAAGGTTGGAATTTCTTCCGGACGTTTCGTTTAGAGCTGCGGTAAACATCTTCAGCGGCGGGGTCGAAGTGTTCGCTTCGGTAGCTCAGAGAATGATTCGGTGTCTGGCGTGCAACCGTTATATATCTCTCGCTCCTCGGTTCTAATCGCAGTACGTGTGGCTGGCGCGTTTCGCAGAACTGAGTACCAAATCTTGTTGATTGCAAGATTCTCTTCTTTCCTGTTGAAATTTCCGGGGTGTTTGTAAATTTCTATTGCCCCTCTTTGTAATCGAGTGTGATAGTGTGAAACAGTTGAAACAGTTCACAGTTGATCGCAACAGAACCGACCAGCGAAAGGTATATAACAGCTGCACGCTAAACACCGAATCTTCCAACGCTGAGCCACCGAAGCGAACAATTCGACCTCGCCGCTGAAGATGTTTACCGCAGCTGTAAACGAAACGTCCGGAAGAAATTCCAATCGATCACGGCTAAGTAGCCCGGAAGATTCCTCTTCACATGATATTTCTAATATTGTTTCTGTGTAAGTACCATATATTGGTCGTTCATGTCAGTTAAGTATGAATGGCGAAATGTACTTGCGGGATTGGAATATATCTGTAGAAACAATAAGAATAATAACATTATGTGAAACTGTTAATTCTGTTTATTTACTCTTTAGAATTTTTGTTTTTTAATTCCATCACATTTCTCCGTTTAGATTTAGTCCGTTACAACCTATATGAACAGCTGGTACATAGTATCTCCATAACTCATTTTAAGAGAAGTAGGAAGAATATTTTGCTTTCTAGCAAAGAGGTTTCTTTACAGTTTACAACTGCCTTCCAGGTATGTTTTATATTTGACTCCATTAGTGTTTTCTTGCTTTTAGACGACTTTAGGCTTATGGATCTTTTCCCCTATTTAACGAATGTGCATTCTCCTTCAGGTAAATGGTTTCGTAAGCGTTAATTCTCGCGGCGAAGTAAAGCTCTTAGTTAATTCGAGATTTTATAATATAATATTTGCTCAGTTTCACTTTGTATTGTATTACTCTTAACGATTCGATCCTTCCATAGTGATAATGGGCTACATGTTCTTTGAATCTGCTGCCTATCGTCTGTTTTATACGTCAATACGAACTTTATTACGGCGTTTTATAACTTCTCGACCTTTCCTTTATATGCAGTTTATGTTTCAGTTGAGTACTCAATACGTCTTATACCTAATTTAGAAATATAATCCAACAGGATATAAATAAACTTTCATACCATTCAACTTTGACGTAAAACTATTTTAAGCAAATCCCTTTTCTTATGCTTAAATTTCTTTAAGCATTAAAGAAATTTTATCGGTGATTCTAATCATCTATTAACAACCTAAGCAAGTCCTTTCTGGTAAAATATACAAGCTTTAAATAAATATACTTTTATTCACAAAATTTACCTTAACACACTTTTAAATCTAGATATTTACATCTGAAATATTTCTTCTACATGTACATACAAAGGTGCACAAACTAACGTTAGTTTATATTGACGATGAAAAACAAAATATGAAATATTATTTACAATAAAACGAGGTAAATATTTCAAGATATATGGTATATAATAAGATATGGTAATGGTATCGGGGGGATATACTTCTCCTGTCTAGAAGAATTTTTTAGAAAAATGTGTGTATTGATTAATAAATTATTTAATGTGTTGTTTCTTATTTTTGGTGCTTATCAAAAGCAGCCAAATACAATCCAAAAAGAAAAACAATTGCGATCGATGATCTACTGCGTCTGGAGCAAAATTTTTGGGAAATTTTGCACATGGAGCCAGTATTTTTTCACGAGTTACAAATTTGAAGAATTAAATTACATTGCGCGATATACTAATATTAACAACGTAGTTTATTTAAATTTTATTGCTGTTATTATCGATAATTGTAAATATACCGATCAATGATGTTTGAAGCTCTGGCAGTTTGTTGATTAAAACGACGCCTAAACTGATTTGTATTGTTTATAGGTATTGCATCGGAAGAAAAGGATCTACATTGTGATTTGTTTGAGCTTAGATACTGTGAAAGCTACTTAATAAATGACAAAACTAAGCAGCTTAAACTAAACTGTCAGTAAGTTACTTGCCATAACTCTGTTAACAGCTTTCAAACGCAATTTCTCGTGGACATTTTCTGTGGTAATTGGTGTATGAAAACAATCATTAAGAAAATGAGTGCTGAGGAGCTGAAACCATTTTTCAAACATACTGGCAAGCAAAGAATTCTATTGCTTTAATTGAAGACAACTATATGTTGTTGTAACAAGGTTAACGGGTATACAAATCTTATCAGGAGGCTAGTGTATCCACTTCTCGACAGGACGATCCTTTTATTCTGTCTACTACATTGCGAAGCAAGCAGTAAGCAATAAGAATTTCTAATTGCTTATGTTAGGTAATAAGTGTAATTAGTAAGGAAAAGGTTGAAAGCTTGCCGACCAGCGACCACTCCTGAGCATCCCCGAGATCATCGAATATGATTATTACATTGGTGTCGCGTTTTATTTACAGATCAATTAAAAATTCGCTTATTTGGTGTTGATGGCCGAGATTGAGTATGGAGGAAGCAGGAGAGCATTATGCTCAATGTAACTTTTCTCATCGTGCAAGTTTTCAACCAGATGGAGTAATGGTCTGGGTTAGTGTTTCTTTTGAAATCCGTACAGAATTATTTTATCGATAGATGCTCTATTACAGCAGGCCCATACGTAGCAGACATCCTATGTAGAACAACATGTTCATAAATCAACACGCCCCACGTGATAACTCACTATCTTCAGGGAGTACAAATAGAAACAATAAAGTTGCCTCCCGTTAGTATTTATCTGAATTCCATCGAGTACATTTGGAACGATCTTAAACCGCACGTTTATTAATAATCTAACATTTTAACGTTTTTTACCAATATTAATTCCATAAGCTATGCGATGTTTCATTTGTTAACAAATTAATTTAATTAATTATGCAAAGTGGTTTTATTAAGTTTTAACCAGTTATACGGTGTACGATATTAAATAAAATTAAATTATCAAGTTGAACTGGTTTCTTGGTCGTCAATGTGTTTGTTCCGTCCGGATGTACTACATATTTTATGATAGCGACTTGTTCTTAAAAAATCATATTGTTTGTCTCTCATATGGCGTAATACACACATTTTATTTCTAAAAATTGTAATAATTACCAATAACAATGACATAACTTCAAGTACTATGTGTAGAAATGACCAAGACAGTTGAAATTATTACTTTTTGTAACGACTAGACAAACTCGTGTTTATTCGTCTCATAAGAAAGGGTTCGTATTACCTACCGGTTTCTCCGAATGTCGAAGAAACACGAGTCTGTCTAGTCGCTACAAAACAGTAACAATTTTATCTGCCTTCGACAGCTCTTACAATGTGGTACGTAATCCGCACTAGAAAAAAATTATGAAAAAAAAAATAAATAGTACCCAAATCGATATAATTTATGGATTTCCTAAACTTTTATTTAGCCTGTTTTTGCATAACGAGTAGAACTTTGGAGAAAAGATAGGCTTTCGTCTATGTTTTTCGGGGACACTCTATATCGTACTTCAACCTCCCAGATTTGGCAGTAAAAGAAATGTAGTTGTTCCAAAAAGTATTTGGCTTCTTTTTCCATTCTAGTAACGATGATCAAATCGATGTTTCTTCTCATACACAGTAACACTGACGCCTGTACATAAATGATGAAAAGAAAGATAACCGCGTTGTGCATCACTCACGCTTGTATTGGTATTCTCCGTTTCATTATTTATGTAGCGGCTTGAACAATGCGATATTTGATGCGAATTTAGAGCTTAATAAGGTTTACAAAAGCTCATTTAATGTAATAAAGCGAATACATTTTTTAACAGAGTCCTTGAAATAGAATTCTTGTTACTTGCTGAACTTGCTGCTAGGAATGAATTTACGGTTCCAGGTAAGGTTTTTCTTATTCTAACTTAATAAAATTTCACAATTTATTTTATACTTTACGAATTTGTGGATAGCCTTTTCTTATGAAATAGAAACAAAAGAAGAAAAAAAACATACTTCAAGAATTTCAAACAATCCCTTTTTTGATTTTCGACACTTCTTAAAGTAATGTTAAAATGTGTTTGTTTTTTTTTTTAGTTTTATACTACTTTTATCATTTTTTTACGATACTATTTATCTAAATACATGCATATGTGGTCCGTTTTCATCCACAATCTTATATAAGAATATTAGTAGATCATTTATAAAAATATCCGTAGACGATCTGATTAAAAATGCATGGTTTTTGTTACAAATAACATTGGACAATAATTTTATACGTTTAATATGTTACGTAGTAAAGTTTCTTATTGTGAAGTTTGATAGAAATTAACTAACTAACGATTTACAGAACAATAAAAGCAAGTGTAGTATGTAACATTCAGCAAAATATTTAACATAATACAATTCAAATATGATATAATGTTTTCCCTATTTTGTAAAACAAAGACTCATTATCTAATTTAAATTAAATCTAGAACATTATATTAAATGTTATGCTTGAGCCTTAAATGTTGGACCAAAATATAATGCCTTTTAGCTTTGTAGTTGCACGCGAAGCACTTGTACGCTCCTTCTTTATTGCATTCTAAATTCATGTGCCTGGACAATGAACTTTTAGCTTTATACGCCTTCGAACAGTTTGGGCACATATAAAAGCTTCCTAAAAATTAACAAACAATTAAAATTTAATGTGGACACAATGTTCATACAAACACAAAACGTGCAACTATATATAAAGATTGAATGGGAAATGATCAAAATGGATAGGTCTTAAGGGCCTAACGGTTTCAGGATTATGCATTTGTTCGGGACAGGGATCGTGAATTGATTATGAATGTGCCTCATATGCGCATTCAGCGTATATCTCTGATGAAATCGTTTTTGGCATAAACTGCAGGCAAATTGTGGAGTCTTGCCGCACTCGTAAGTTATATGGCTGGTTAGGTGACGCTTATGTTTGTAGTTTCTATGGCATTTGGCGCAATAATATCTGATTTCGTCCTTTAAACTCCATGCATTCCGATCCATCCCTAAAACAATATTATTTAACGCATGCTACTGTTTATATGCTTGTTAATAAAGCTTACATATAAGTTAATCACATACATCGTGAAGGTATATACATTAAAAACGTACAAAAAGGGGTCGTTGTTGTTAAATAATCAACCCACTCCAAGGATGTTTGGCTTACTATTGTTTCAACGGTGATTTATATTTCCAAAACGTTCTTAAAATTCTCATATCTGCGGAAAATCGAATCTGGTACTCCGATTGGTGTTTGGAACACATTGGAGCACAGCGGGCTCTTTTATAAACATTGTAACTTAGAGTAAATAGTAAAGTTCAAGAATCAGTTCAAAAAGTAAATAATTTACACTACACTACATGTTGAGCATAACTAAATGGATCGTCTGATGAATGTATCTCTCGAAATCTTGAAGTATTGTCGTACTTCATATCGTCACGTTGTATACATCACGTCGTATCTGCTAACCGCCATATTTCCTTGCATTCTTCCTTAACATCGCAGGGCGATGAAACTCTTGTTCTTCCCATATTATGTGAACGATCGACGTCTTTACATCCTACCATTTACATACCTTTATATCTTTGTTTAAAAAAGAGAAACACCCGTGGATTTTTGCAAACGTTTGAAGGGTATTCGTTGTTCTAATATTAGCCAAAAACTAATAAAGTATTATTCTGTGAATTACAGTAGAATTGTATGTCGATGTTCCTCTGAGAAACCAAATCAAATCGATATCGCAAACCAAAATCGTTCCCGGCGTGCTCTATAGATCGCTATAGATTACTGAATCTTATCAGAATAAACCAGGCATTGGCTGTTCTAAAATAAAAGCAGCTAGAAAGAACCGATGGTATCTGGACTCAAAAATTAAAATTGCAAAAATGTAAACTGGATTTTTGTCCAAAATATGTTTTTCAGTATAAAATATTTTTAATCGAGTCGAAGTTAGTGTTACAGATGATTCATTCGGAGTATTAGGTAAACACGCGGCAAAAATTCAAAGGGTAATTCCTTGGCCTACTCTAAGAATATTTTGTCCGAAATGACTTCCTCCAGCTTGAATACGAGCATACGATCTTTTCGTCATTGCGTGCCGAACTCTCTCAAACACACCGGGGTTGTTTCTAATTGAGTTACACCCAGCTATTATCCGATTTTGCAATTTGTCCAAATTCCCCACTGGAGAAGCGTAATACATGGTAGAGGACTTCACTAACTATTAAAGACACGTCAAACAGACAAACGTCACTCAATGTAAACAACTGTGACCGATACAGGTGATGATCACTGACGAGACGTATTCAAATGAAATCCATTTGTACGCCAATAGATAAAACCGCCGTTGTAAGTTATTGTCAATAATTTTTTGCACTTGATAAACACATTAATTTTTTGTACTTGATCAACTCATTGGCGTACGCCATATTTTTATTTACATTAATTATTTCAACACATATCAGATATGATTGTCGCAAATTTTGTTCACTCTGTATCTTTGAAACAAAAGAGTTTCTCAGAAATCATCATAGCACAAAATATTCTTAGAATAGGCTAAGGAATAACCCCTTGAATTTTTTCCGCATGTTTACCTAACACCCTGTATAGTGTCAACGCTATTCATAAAACACAAAAGTGTAGGCAACGTTTCTACCATGGAGGCTTAATTGATCCTGAATTAATTAGCAGAGAGGACAAAGGTGAGTGAAATAATATCTTTTTTCAACGACTAGACAGACTCGTGTCTATTCGTCTTATAAGAAAGGGTTTGTGTTGCCTACTGGTTTCCCCAAGAATCGACAAAACACGAGTCTGTCTAGGCACTGCAAAGAAGGTATGATTTCACTCACTTTTGTCCTTTCTATTAATTAGTTTAACTTGCGTGATGCGAAGGTTACCGATACTTTTGTGTTTGTCTTACTACACCCCAATCCTTGCTATCATTATTCATTATCGCTCCATTAAAGATATAGCCATTTTGGTAAAAAACATTATATTATACAGGCAATATAACGTGCACCATCTGAGCAATTAGGAACCATATAAACGCGAATCTATACTTTCGTTTGTGACTAATCTAGAAATTACTTTTTTCAAAAAACTTAAAAACTTTACAACATACTGGGTATTATCTATTCCTTTTTTTGGATTGACTATTTGTAACTATACATACATAAATTCATCTATTTTGTCGTTTCCTTGAAAATGGTTTCAGTTGGTAAAAGAAAATAAGCATGGAAAATACTGCCAAGTATGCGCAAATCAAAGCAAAAGAAAACTACGAGGATCCTGAAAGAGTAAAAGTTTAATTGTAGTAAATATTTTCCAACCTCACATTTAAGTCTTCTAAAATTAGTTAGTATCGGTACTGCGAAAAAATGATTCCTATTTCTAGTAAATTGAGTACAAAATTATCAGCAGGTCGTGTGTTTACAGAAATATAGACTTAAAAAATCAACACTACGTCGAACATTATCAGTATACTAAGTAGCTGGTCAAATTAATTTTTGTTCTTCTTTGGTGCATAAATATAAAAGAGAATACTTAAAACAAACATGTTTTTGTATATTCCCGCGCAGAGAAAATGTTTCCAAATAACAAACATTTGCAGACAGGTCCACCATAATATTATATTTAAGTAATTATAATATTTAAGTACCAGCTTCTATAGCATAGGCGGCAAGTTTGGTTTTTTGAATAACCCACTAAATATTATTACATTTTCGAAATTTTCCCTTGAATTCATGTCAGCATCTTTTCAATATCGTCTATGCTCAACTAGTTTGTTTATCGAGGTAATTCAGATAACCTCAGTTACGCACATGGTATAATTGTAATTGAAATTTTATTCTATCGAGTACTTCTTGTAGTTTTCGGTAATGTACTGCTAACAAATAGCGTCTGCATTTAATTTTTTTAGTGAAACACCCTCTTCGTTTTTCCAGAATAAATAAAGATAGTTCTAAAAGCTGCCCAAGATTTTATTCGTAACATTACTCTGTTCTTAAAATGTGTCATACATAAGTAAATTAAATATTCACAACATATAAATTTACCTAAACAGCGTTAAAATGACGCTTACGAATTGTACATTTAGGGGCTTTTCTTTTGCATAAAACTACAGTTTATAGTTTTCCTTCGGCACTATACATCCAGAAACTAATAAGCATGTGCCATTTGTGATAGTAAAATAGATATCAAAATAAAAATAAATGGGTTAAGATAGCTGCTGCTTGCCTTTTATTGTTCTTGAACCGTTCAGAATAAGGTCGAAAACTTACTAAATGCATTCATGTAGTAAACCAACATTCCAGTTCATCCTTCTCGTCAGACTTTTTTAACGTACAGATTAATTATAACAGAAATAATTAGTAACATCTGATACAAACATTTATTTTCTTTTATGAGAGGAAAGTATTAGAAGAAATAAGGAACCTTTAGGAATTGGAATAATAACATACATGGTGTAGAAGAATTTTCCTACTAGAGCAGAAAGATTTTAGTCCATGCGAGGTATTTCAGCTCGTTACTTTGAATAGAGTGAATTACACCTGTTAATATTAATAGATTAATTTAATGAAGAGCAGTGAAGCACTCGCAAAATTTATTGCGATGGAAACTGAAGGATCCCTCCAACGGATGCCACAATAATTTGCACAAGATTTACACAGTTACATAGCGGTTTTCATAGCGGAGAGCGGAGCTATCTGTATATAGAGGGCGGCGAAATATTTTAAAACAAAAGCAAAACTGTGTCCACTACCCTATTTTTTTGTTACATTATATTATATTAAATAAAACCAAAACGAATTTTTAAATTAATTTATAAACTGAATCCAACATCCAAATGGGGATATTTCGGTATGGGCGAAATATTTTAAGGTCGAACCGGATATGTTTGAGTCTACAGAGGAAAATAATATTACTGAAAGGCTTGCATTTTTCATCGTATGGGAAATGTTATAGACATGAAGATTTTTTCACCGCGAAGAAAAAAGTTAATGGAGAAATTGTGAAATTTAACGGTTTTGCAACACCGTAAAATTTCAATTCCGTTGATTCTAACTACTTGATCAAATGAACGCGACGGAACAATGAGACGGTGTTAGATTTATGCAGTTAATATAGAAAAAATTTCCATGTATTGTCGAAAACTACAAGAAATAATCGAACAAAATTTGAGTTACCACTGCAACGTTTAAGATCTTACCAGTTAAAGAAACAACACTGTATATAATATTCAAACGCTTAGGTTAAAAGAAAAAAAACTCGCAGCGTTGCAGAAACTCAACACGCTGTAAACTTCAGTATAATTTTTACGTTAGGTATGATTTGTCTTCAAATATATTCTATTCGAAAACTTTTTCTCTAAATTGCCCAGGAAAGGGAGTTATATTTCTCTAAATAGCTGCATTCCATTGTAATTAATGATAACAGTTCTAAATTAATTGCGTGATTTATTAAATTTTATTTTAAATCTTATATACCCTGCTATATTGGCTTCTTAACGACAGCATTAATGATAACTGTGAGTTCTTATAAAACATTTGTCACATAAATGCGGTCGTGTCTCACACCCCTGACAGTAAGTTGTCACTTTCTTAATTAAACTTTTTCTTATTATCCCTCTTCTTTTCAGGTCGTAACAACCTTTACAATACCTTCGAACATCTTTCGCTTTGCCTTTCTTCTTGCATAAACTATGTGATGGTTTTGAATCTCGTTGAGCTCCCGGTAGTAATCTTGAAGTCCACACTAAAAATGTAGAAACATTAAATATTTCTTGCAGGTAATGAATATTTAATAAAGAACAGCTATCGAAAGGGGAAAGTTTATTTTAGGCATACATATGATACATACAATGGACTATTACTATACCAAAATGATCAGTTACACCTAAATTATCTGTCAGTTGTTTGTTTTTTATGTCGTACATTACTTCTTTTAATTACATATTAAGTTTTGTGTTACTGTTAAATCAATTATTTGTCAGTTTTAGTTTGTTATTTACTGTTTAGTTATTTCTAACATTTTTTTTTTCATGTTTATCTTAATTTTTTCTTGATATTCATTTTGCTTAAGTTTTAAGCAAAAAAAATATAAAAACAAATATAGAGTTTCCTTTCTAAGATTTACCATAGTTTTTTATGACAATTAACCACGTTAATAAACTTTATAGCAATCATGTTATTGTTTCATACCCGGTACGTACTTTTTAATATATATTGCTATACCTCTTATTAAAAAATTAAAAAAAAATTAAATTATCTAATTTTTGAACGCAAGCATGTAGTTTGTGGTGATGTAAATGGGAGTTCAACTATACTTTTGATTCTCTCATGCACATCGTGTACTTGTTTGTAGAGACTAGACAGACTCGTGTCTTGTCGACTCTCGGCAAAACTAGCAGGCAACACGAACCCTTTCTTATGGGACGAATAGGCACGAGTCTGTTTAGTCACTGCAATTTCATCTACCTTTGTCCTCTCTAATTGCCAGTTTGCATCTAAACCAACAACTGTTAAGTTGTTTCCTAGTTATCAATTTTTATATAGGTAACAGTATCATAATTCTCAGTATTAGAAATTTCTAATAAGAATTCTAATGGAACCATGGAGTTTTATTTTTACCAACACTATTGAGACGCTTGTAATGCTCATAACTAGTATAGGATTATGCCCCGTCCAATTAGTAAAATTACACTATTATTGAGGTTGACTAACACTCCAGTCTGTTCTTAATGTGCCTACGAAATATATAAGTCGGTCAACTGGTTTTAGAGCTGGAATAAATACTTCTCATATACTTTAAGATTTAATTTTATTTAAATCATTCGTGAATATTGGTACGTTTTTGTTATATATAAGAAAATGTTAGCATCCATTTATGATCAAAAATCCTATAGTACATATACTTTAACTGATATTCTAAATTGTTGAATGTAGTCGTGCATATCGGTCATTCACGTCCCTCAAAGTAATGAAAATATTTCTTTAAGGTTTAGACATGCAATGATTGGAGATGAAGGTTTATTTTCTAAAAATATTTGCAATTTCGTGGCACAGACGCATACAGGATTCAAATAATCTATCGGTACATTTAAGAGAACTATGTAAACAGTACATAATATGAGAAAGTTGATTTATGTTTGAGTTATATCCAATTAAATCGGGAGTGTTATCAAATTAAAAATATTGTTAGAAAATAACTCTTTGGGTTGAACAGCTAACGCGGTCGTGACGCGGAGGAGCTATGAAAATACATGAAATACATTACCAAACCATTTCAAATTATATTTTAAATTATGTTCTCAATAAAACCGGTGATATTAATTGGTTGCATATAGAAATTCATTTGGCTTGCAATGTCTTTAATTCCATTTGCATTTCGTGGCCTTACCTAGTTATTTAGATGTTATAATGCACGATACATTTGTAGCTTCATATACGACGTCAACAGTTTGTCAAAGCTCGTTCATTTAACAAAAATAATAAAAATAAATATTTATATAATTTATAATTATATTTATATATAATTTATTTATAATAAACATTTTCAACTAAACTTGATTTAGTAACAATATAAGTATTTAACAGAGAAAAGAACATTTCACCACATAAGCAAGTAATATCGGTCTGCAAATAAATAGGGGTATTTCGTAAAGATCTCAAATTATGTCGATTATCTTAACATTATTGAAGAGAGTAGACATGAGGTGAGGAGATGCATCTAATAACGTAACGAGTAATTTAAGAAATCTAAGTATCGCGCGCAGCGAAAACTAATACTAGCTATTTCTCAGCAATTGCAGCAATTTCTGAGCAATTGCTCAGGAAACGAATTATCGTGCGTCCACGCACGAGCTACACACGCTACTTTGCAGAATATGGACTTTGTCAAACTGTTGACCGACTCTGTAAAGAAACCTATCTTCTCTCAATTAGAACAAATACATATAACATAGGAATAAGTTTACGATAACATTGAATAGTTTCATGACTTCTTCATCCAGTTCCTTCCAGCTAGACAACTAGACAATTTACATAGTACCATACCTCCCGTATTGCGCTTTTAATTTATCTTTTTAGTTTCTCGATAATGTCAATACGTACTGAATTAATAACAGCAAATAATTATTCTCGTTTTCATTAAAAAAGGAAAAAAGCTGAACGTAGAGACAATTTCTATTAGAATCTGACAAACATACCAATCAGCAGCAGATTATATCATCAAACAGTATTAGTGATAATAATCAAAATAACACTAAAGTATTTCCATCGTAGAAAGATTTTAAAGGACATATTTTGAACTAATTAGTTATATTATGTGTCTCAATGTACTCTGGAGCGCTTTGTGGGTATAACGATGAAATATCTTTCTTTGATTCGCATTCTGCTAGTGTAATATTCTCATAGTGTAGATGAAAATCTTTGAAGCAGACAATGCAAAATGGCTTCTTGCACAAGATACATGCAGTTGCTACTTGTTTCGTTCTTCTTGAAGCAAAATCTGGTCCTTCGTGAGATCGCATCTTTCTATAGCATCCATGGCATCTTCTTCTTACAAGTTTGCCTTCTCGACGTGGTATCCTTACAAGGAAATGAGTATATTTCGGCAAGAAGTCAATAGATTCATGCAGAATTTCATTTTCTGTTCGATGTAGTACTGAAAGAATACAATCGTTATTATGATACGTGATTGGTAAGGTACTAACACTACAGAGACATACGGCACACAAATTTTTACCTGGCGCCGTTAGAATTTACAGTTTTTTTTACAGCTAAATTAATAATGCTTTTGTTAATCAAATATTTATTTGTAAAAGTATCGCTCCCACAGATGTAATAAAAAAGATTGATGAACATTATGAATACTAAAGGCACTTATATATATTTTTTTTATTAGGAGAAATAAAATTTGGTAAATTGGCATCAATAAATCAATGGAAAATGCTAAAACGATTTTCTCAAAGAATCAATCGAGGGCCAGGAAATTTATTGAAACTTTTACTACTTCTTTTTTGTCAGTTATTTGGCTTACAGCAAATGCATTAGAGAATAGGCGTAATTACAATTTCTAGCTTTTATCGTCAAGTGAAATGGGACCTATAACTACTCACAAGGTTTGTACTTATTTCCAAGACTTGTAGCGTCGAAATAATTACAAATATTTCGTATATCGTATATCTGGTAGTTATATTTAACAATATGACTACCAGATGATGCTGCTTTGAATAACCAAAGGAAATTTGGAATAGTTTATATTATTTCTTGTTTTCATCATGTCACTTTCAACAAAACAGTTGTGTGCCGGACTATTAAAATTGGTTTTATATAAGCACTTATACGCGCTAGAGCAAGGCAGAAACGAATTAGCTTTTGCTCTTACATGATCTCCACAGAATTGTAATGTTCCGTTTACCGAGCATGCACAAGGCGTACAGGAGCGCGTCATTGGCAGCATAGACGTCCGTTCGTCCGAATAAGAATATATAAATTCAGTCTCGCATAGATAGTGGAAATACGTAGTTATAATTTTTGTCATCTATCAGGACAAAACCTATTGTATGACATGTCTATGAAAGCGACAAAAATAACGTATTTGTCAGCAACGTGCGAGCCATCCCGTACGATTTGATCAGCTTTGGTAATAAAAAAGTTTGCCACATTCCGAGCGCTCAACAGATTAGACAAACTAATGTTGATTCGTCTCATGAGCATGGCTTGGCGTTGTCTGCTGGTTTCCCCTATATTCCACAAAACACGAGCCTGCCTAGTCTCTGCTAATTTCGTAAATCGATTAACTTTGATAAATCTAAATGATGTAAAAATTCAAGAAGGTAACCGCTAAAAACAAAATAAACAATGTAGTGAGCGATAAAAATGCCAGATAGCACTGTTTCTATTCTACGTAGACACATTAGGTGGTATACCACTGATGGAAAACTGGCATGAGCATCAAAGGAAAAAACGTACGTATCTAAATCGTAGTGGTTTGTACACATTTCACTTATTGTATATGCTGCCATGTTATCGAATTTAAGCTTGACGTTTCAAGTTCGGTTTTGCTCAACATATTTACTTCACAACCAGTGAGACAAAGAAGGGCAAGGAACGAAGGGACTTTTACAACTGTGCGATACAGTGTTCGTGGAGATCCGCATGTGCCAAGTCTTCGACGACCTCAGGCATTGAATATTGCCAACAATAGTTTGTGGCGAATCTTACGAAAAGGACCCACACGATGAATTTAACTTAAGAACTTAAACTGAACGATCTTTTATTGCATCGCAAGCTCAGTAATTGGGTTACGCGGAATTTTGACACCGATTTTTTTAAACTGACTGTCTGATGAGCAGTTATTAGCCTTACTTTTTTTATTGTAGTTGATGTTAACTTCGTCATTGTATACTGCAAACGTTGTTGCTTAATGTTGATTGATTTCTTTTGTCCGATATTTATTTTGTCTGCGCTTGGTGATATGTGGTTTCAATAAGAATAATTACTTATTTCAGCATAAATTCGATAAACCGATAGTTTCCAGATGAATGTATCTATTCAATATCTTTCTTATTTTATGCAACAAAAATCATGGTAAATTGGATTCAACGAATTCATTCCTTCTAAAGAAGATGTCGTATTCAGTAAACCCAGTTCCAGATTATCTTAATTTTTTTGAAAATTAACATTTTACTTTTGCAAAACAAACTGCGTCGTTCTTACTCAAAAGGCCTCTATAATACTTAATATTATTCGTTTTGAGGAAATGGTTTTATTTTATGTTCTATTTATTAGTTTCGTATTTAAGTTAATGGGTAATATAGTTGTCATTTTCTTTTAAGAAAATGTACACTTTTATTCGGGCGTATCTGTATAGATCGATGTACAAGAAACCGTGTGTTAAAAATAGTGGGGAATTATAATATAAATCTTTTCACATTTTCTCAAAAAATATCTTAGCTATCCACAGTTTAGTGTTATGTTTGGAAGAAATGCAATGGCGTTTCTTATATGCTTTCTGGATCGAGAAGAAAGTGTTAAGAAATTACCCGAATCACACACTACTAAAAATATAAATTTATATTTCTACGAAATTCCTAGTTCACTGTTTCGCAAACAACATTGAAAGTATCGAAAATACGTACGTGCATAATTCCTCCTTATTAATGAAGATAACACAATAACATATTTTTATTATTGTCTTAGTTCTTTGGAAATAACTTCAGTACTTTTCTGGCAATTTTATTCTTCATTAATTTTTTTTATTATTATTATGAATTTCAGAATAAATTTGAAAGAAAACAAAAATAAGTTTTCGTTTTAGACTTACTGCCTCCATTATCTTGATTTGTTTTATTTCATTCGTCATGAAATTGTATTCAACATACTTATATCATTCTCTAGAAAAAAGAAGAAATTAGCATAATTATTAACATTAGGCCAAGAACAAATCACCACCTATGGTCGTTGTTTTTCAAAGGAGTAAGATAATATTACAGTAGGTTCTAGCGTTTAATGTTGTCATATGAACTTTCTTCCTCCTTTTTAAAGTTGAAAGCCTCTTTGATTTTTATAATGATACCGTCCAAAGACGGAAGCACAGTTAGTGGCGGCAATTATTATATTTACAATTAGTTAATTCGAAAAGCTCAATTATGTTCAGGTGACACCTATCCTTTATTATTTCATTACAAAGAGCAAACTATTTTTCAATGTTTAATAAAAATATAATATCGTAATAATATAACAAGGATGATAAAAGGTATATAATAACCGGTGCACATTATAATACGAAAATACATGACAAAGTGTGGTAATTATTATCAATAGTCAAATAGAATAAGTTAGCAAAAAGCATATATGTATGTGTAAGTTTAAATAAAATAAAAATATTATATAGCGATATCCGGATTATTTTCAGTGAAAAGTCCAATCTTGTCTTTATGACGTCTGAAAACGTGTCTAACTTGATGCGTTTTCCTTTTGCATTTCTGCGGACAAAACGGACACTGAAACTGCGGTTCTTTTCCACATTCGTACGTTAAGTGCCGTTGAAGGGAATCCTTCCGGATGTAAAAACGGCCGCACTTGTCACAGCCGAAACTGCCTTTTACTCTATCTGTGTTGATTTTACATTCATAAGTCAGATGGCGTTGTAGTGTATCTTTACGTTTGTACGTTTTACCACATTTTATACACTCGAATATTTCCTGCTTAACTGGATGTACTCCGGCTAAATTTAACTTGGACTCAAAGCTTTGGCAGTCAGACCACGACAGAGAAATGGGCATCCCTTCTGTAATTTCAATTTTTACAGGAATATCTGAAAAATAAATCCGTTAGATGGGTACTTTTTAAAATGATTTGGTATAGTAGGCTATTTAGACCAGGCACCGCTGATAAACTTTATATACAATCTACATGTTAAGAGAATCCTTACCACACTTTGCATTCTATCATCTATAATTAACATACGGTTAACGTTGTGTTTTTATGCAAAATTCTATTAGTTTTAGTTATTAATTACCTAAATGTTTATACATCACTATGTTGATATACATGGTCAGCAAAAAGTATGAAACAATCCAAACAAAAATATAAGCAAGTAAAATTTGGGAAAGATATTGGGATTACTTAAGTTTGCGTCTTTAACCGGGATTTTCCCATAGCTTTTGCAGTATAAGATTACCGCAATTTTCTTAGTTACAACACACGTTTATCTTGTTTTTATCATATTTTTGTCATAATTCTAAAAACAACATTACGCTTGGAAGATTTAACGTTTAGTAAATGCTAGGTATCAACAGATCTGTTCAATAAACGTCTACAGTTCTTAATTTTTCTAGAATTTAAACAATTTTTTTCTTGAACTTAAAAAGAACTAGATTATATGATAAATTTTTTAACATCCAGTATTTATTGATCCAAATTGAAATGTCGCTGAATTTGAAGCTGAGAAAGCAAATGTAATAAAAGGAAGAAAATGCTATATTAAAATTTATAAATATTTCCAGGACGTCATGTATCCAAGGAAATGGTGCCAGAATTTATTGAAACCAAGTCCCTGTTAAAAATAAAAATTGAAGTAAATTTTTTTCTCAAATTTGAGTAATTTTTTTACAGCACGTTTTTCTTCACTTCTTACTCATTGTGCAAATATATTTCATCGTTGATATATTTCTTACCCTTGTTATCTGGCAGTATTGTTACATTTGCTGCATGATAAACGCTAAAGTGAATTATTGCAGATAGTTAGAGTAATAAGAAATATTTTCTCTATAATGGTTGTCATGAAAAAATATTTAAAAGGAATGATACTATGTAAAAGTGATTTTGCAGCGTAATACTTGCCAGCCAAAAATCTCAGTTTCATTTTCCTGATATTTCTCTTTCTTTAGGCGAATATAAATACTAGATGGGAGTTAAATTTTGTAACAAACCGTGGCTGTGACAGAGACCGAGTTGTGTTCATAGAAAAGGAGAGTGCTTTTATTATGAAAGCCATTGTTCTTGCTACAATATTCATTCTTTTGCAAGGAACTCTACGTACTCTACTACTACTGTACTACTAATGAATTGTATTAAAACTATTAAATTGTATAAAAACTCTGGTGTAAATGTAAAATTACTTTAGGCATGACAAGTAGATATGTGATCTGCTAGGTTTACGTAAATTACTGGTTCTTCTGCAAGGAACTGTAAACTGCATAACCATTTAATATGACTTTTTACTAATAATGACTTGCTTCTGAAGAAAATTATATACTATGAAAGATTTGAGACGCGTCGTTATTTCATGTTGTTGTGAGACAGTAAAATCTTTATATGAGCTGCTAAGCGTGTCATACATTTTTATTCAAGCATATCCTGAAATTTTAGTGAAGTTTCTATCTCGCCTCTAATTTTAACTAACTATATTTATATTTATAACTATATTTCATATGGTTGGAATTACTGTCTTTAATGGTTTTTGTTTGAAATTTTGAATCATTTGCTTTGCTTATGTGAATAAGTGAATAAATTGTCTCAAAAACTTCACGTTCTTGCATCTGTGTATATAATTTCTTTGATTTGTGATTGACCAATGTCAAACTTCTTATTATTATTATTAAATCAATTTTATTAATTCAGCTTTAAAGCATCACATTTATGTATCTTTTCCGTTTCAGACATTGCAACAATTTGAATATGAGGTTATGAAATGAAAGAAAAAAGAATTGGAAATGAACGAGAAACTGAATCTAATAACCTTTGGGGAATTGCGTTTTTGCAAGGCGTTACAACGCACATCAAATATGGTAATATAATAATATGGTGCGAAATTCAAAAATGTTAAATGATTCGCAATAAAAAAAATCATATGTTCGTCCCTTGAGAATAAAAAATATGTTCGCTGTAAAGAAGATATTGTTTGTGTATGCAACCTTTTTTTTGAAATTAACGATTTCTTTTTCAGTTACTTTTAATATATTTTAATAAACGTATTTTGCCTCGACTGCTTTGTAGGGAATTTAGGCATTTTTTCAGATTTGTTATTTAAATTTTCATCAAAAGTGATATTTTATGTGTTAATGAAATAATTTAATTTTAAATTTGTAGAACTCGACCGATACAAATGCATCTTCAATACATAGATGGGGCATTTGATAGTGCGCTCTTATTACCATCTTAAAGCGATATTGAATTTTAAAGGCTGCGCTTTTGAAAAGCACAGTACTTAAATAACGATTCTACCTTCATTTGCGAAATAGAAGTTTGTAAGTTTAACTATAACTCAAATTCAATTCACCCGTTTCAGGCCTAGCTTTATAATAAAATTTAATTCTTCATTAAATTCTAATGTCGCCATTAAATCCGATATCATAATCTATTTTTAAATTAATTGCTCGCTTTCATGGAGTAGCAAGCTAATATCTAAGTTTTGCCGCATTATCGTTTTAATTCTTCTGATATTAAACCATCATTGAAGTTACTCTCTATCGACTTAACATTTGAATTGGCATCAATATTTGCTTTGCTTGCTAATTAAGGTATACTCTTTGCAAGTTTGTCGAAATAATTACTGCAATCGCTTCTACAAAACTAAACAGCTCATTGTTCAATATTCTGACAGTAATAAGCAACGACAGCTGGCAATAACGGCCATGGATAATTGATTAAAATGAAAAGATAAATGAAAATTCATTCAACAAGCACCTCTTCTTATTAAAGAAGCTTTGCTTTCTTTAAGCAAATGAGCAAGAGCAAAAGACTACAAAAACGATTAGTGATGGAGGATATTTTATTGAAAAGGAAACGGAATGAAGATGAACATTAAAAGAAAATGTTACTGCTTGATGTAGGTACAGAAAAAGCAATTGCTAATTATTCAAAGATTAATTTATTTTCAGTTACTCACTGTTGAAAATAAACTTGTCATTTAATGACGTAGATTATTAAAAGAATGAAAATAGTCACTATTAACCCATTAGTTGCGGTACAAAAAATAATGGAGATATCCTAAACCTTGGTACACGAAATCGAAATATTATCACCAAAGTCGAAATTGAGCATATTAAACAAACGCCACAACGAAACAAATTTTTGCAAAATTAAATTTGAAACATAGCTCTTGGTTAACGTCTTTAGACAAAGAAAGCAGAAAGTACGCAGCTTTTAGGTAAATTGTACTGTCTAATCATAACAATATAACATTTTTAGTTTCTCTTTCAATTTTACAAAATTCCAACAAACATAATTTAGTAATAAACTTCGGACCTGGACTTTTATTTAATATGATTTTCTACTTATCTGGCATTTTACTTAATCTTATGCATAATGTACACACAGAAAGTTATTATGAAATACTTTTACTTTTAAATCTACTATTAGATTTAAACTTCCATTAATTAATCTCACATTAACAGTAATATAAAATCGGCCCTCATGCCGCTAGGCTTCTGCATTGTCGAATGTATTTATACGTAAAGATGGTAATATGGTAAGGGTATGGTAAGGGATAGTATCTTGCAGATATAATACTTCACATTAACTTTCCTAAACGTATATGCCCTTGCGAATTTCCAAACTCAATGTAAAATTAACGTTACAGTCGAATCCAAAATCACAACACGTGTAAAATTACTGGAACTATAGCTATAATAATATTACATGAATGCTTCCATCTGTCTTTTTTCATATCATATAAAACAAACATAAACAAGAATATTGGGTAGGAGCGTCAAAAATAAAACCATTTTTTGGCATTATTCCATCCTGGTGGACTTAGCGAGTATACTTGTACTCCTGAATATAACTAAAAACAAAGTGAGTCTACACGATTAATTTTCTTGAAGAAACTTTACTTTCAAACAAGTTATAGATCTATCCCGAGGGATATCCAATAAATAATTAAAAAAATCAAGCAACAAACAATGAAAACCGTATATATTTACTTACATATAACTACAACAAAATAGAAATAAATCATCTACAGACAACTGTGGAATTGATAACAATAATAAATTTTACTGATCGTGAATATAAACACGATCAAAAATTGGTTTAGCATACATTTTTATTAAAAACTAATGATCAAAAACCTGACGGAACCAAGAAGTAGATTGTTTTTGCTTGCGCCTCAAATTATTTCTAGATGTTTGATTTTAAGATGCTTCGCAAGATCATACTTTCTTTTTGCTTTGTAATTGCAATGTGGACAACAAAACTGTGGTGCTTTTCCGCATTCAAATTCTACGTGTCGTTTCAGTATATGTTTATGTTTATAATGCCTCAGACACTTTTTGCATTGGTATCGTTCACTTCCTGATAATAATCGTCGAAGATAATGTTCGGCTTTCCCTGAAAGAAAAAAATGAAAATGACAATAATATAGACTCAAGTTAACTTAATTAAACGATAAATCTGAACGCATACAATACACATAACTGAAATTAATGTATTGTAGACTTTGTAATTATATACAAATACGGCTTGTTCATTCACAAACCTAGCACACCATAATGATCGCATACCACAAACAGTTGCATTTTTGAAAAAAAAAAAGATAACAAAATGTACAAAATGTATATACGTACTTTGTAGTTAAATAAAATCAGCATATACATTCGTCAATTCCCAATAATAACTTCTTCTTACAGCAATATAGACGTATAGGAGTGCTAAGTACTAGATAAAACTTGTTCAACAATGGTTTTAATTCATAGTAAATACACACATTATTAATAAGTGTACCCGTAATTCAACTACAGTAATGCTTGAAAAATCAGACAAAATGTGTATATTCCTAAAATTTCTCGATTTTTTTACACGGTTTGTTAAAAATCTATTACTTGACCCTGGTAGTACTCGAACTCAGCATCTACAAAACTCTGCTACAGTCAGGAGTAGACCCTATTGCTACAACTGGGCCAGCGAATTGTTATAAGTAGAGAGAACAAAGGCTGATCAAATTATTACTTTTTCGCAGAGACTCGTGTCTTGTCTCTCTTGTCTTGACTCTCGGGGACACCAGTAGGCAACACGAATCCATTCTCATGAGGCGAATAGACACGAGCCTATCTAGTCGCTGCAAAAAAAGGAATAATTCCACCTGCCTTTATCATCTTTAGTTATAAGTTATTAGTGTAACGCCTTAGTCGTGACAACAATTGTTTAAATTTAAAAAATTTCCCTTTACATTATTGTTAACAACATACGAAGCGCGGATGGTGCGTAGAGTCAACCAAGAAGTGTACCATGTGGACTTTGTTATGTTCTATGTACAACAATGTCCATCATCCAGGTTGTACGCCTCCCACTCACACCAAACATAACTCTGTTAAATGCGAATGAAAAGCGTTCGAGAGAAAGGAGTCCTGACATTTGAGACGGGCATTGTTTCGATAGAGTTGACTACATATGGTAGTGCTTTGTCTAGATAACAATGATACACAAACATTCAACTATTCCAATTATTTTTTTAGTTGAAATGTGGTTGAACACTAAAATGGCAAGCGGTTAACGTTTACCACGCACATACTTTCCCTCACCAATACATGGCGTCTTACTGGCAATAGCGAATAGGCGATATTCAAAGTTGCTTTACACTGTAACAGACATTGCTGTACGTTCGACCAGAGGCAGTAATAGTACAATAGATTTTCCAACTTAAAAACTGACTAATATAATGGTTGTATTACACTGTTCACGAATTCCTTCCCTCCATAGTGTCAATAACGTGGTATTTCTAACTTTCTGGCTTCCCTACTTGTTTGGTACGCGCGTGCTTGTTAAGTGACAATAAAATACAAGCAAAATCTTCTTTGCAATAAATTCATATTTGGTGGCCTAAAATGGAAAAGATTAATAATTTTTGTCGTCATAAGAATAATTGTTCTTTAATTTTTTGATGAATTCCTGTTATGGAGAAAGGCGACTAAATCCTAACGGGATTTATTTTAAATTAATATCATCCAGAGAATAGGACAATGTACCGTATTCGCTGTGTATATTACTCCAATATAAGTGTATGGCTTGAAATGCCAGAAAGAAGTAAAATATACTAGGCCACTCATGCTGTATCTTCAACTGTTTTAGTTTTACAACTGAACCGATGCTTAAGCTTTCAGTAAAGCTTATCGTTTACATTTAAAGATTATGAAGAAATATGCAATCAATGGCCTTATTATGTACACATTAGTTACGAATAAACGGGAATATTATTGAGCCAAAAGCTTTAAATATATTTATGAGATTGCTTTTTATTTATATATTTACTTTGCATTTACATGAGTTCTATTTATTGATGTTTCTCAATATTATCTTTAATATGTAAAAACAAAATTTTGTCAATTGAACTTTCATCTAGTCTTTCTTCCTAAAAAGTACCATTACTATATCGTATTTAGGCTACTGGTGTACGTGAATACCAGGCCTAGATATTTAAACTAACATCATTAATGTTTATGTGTTCTCTTCTGTTTTTTGCATAGTTTTAAGTGATTTCAGTAATAGATACACACTTTACCTCATTGGATTGCATTAATGATCAATGAACTAGTTTGTAGTTTGGTCTAAAATATGATGTGCCTAGAGTATATTCGAAACCGGTATCCTAAATACAATCTAATAAAAATGTTTGTCGCCAAGATTTTTAATTTTGTAAGAAGCACCTAACAAAATAAAACTGTGCTTCGCCTTTTGCCGTTTTCCAAAACGGTAACCTATTAAAGAAGAATGATATAATACATACCTAGAATAAGTTAATTGTTTTGCATAAAAGTTCACAATTCCGTTAGAAAAATATTTATTTATTATAAGTACTTTGTATATTCATTTAAAAAATAGTTAACTAACATTGAATATAGTAATAATGGTATTGCAGTAAAAATTCGTGCTATCGCTCTTTATAGTGCACCTGTGATATATGTCGCAACAAGTCACTTTTGTAGGAGAACATCCTGAAACAGCACACACATTGAAATTGAGGTGGTTTACCGCATTCCCAATTCAAGTGCCTATTGAGCGCAAACCTTTTCCTGTATTTTCTATTGCATTTAGGACATGCATGTTCCTCGCAACCTAAAAACGAAATCTACTTAGCTAATTTAATGAAATCGTTGCTACTTACGCAATAGTAACTGAACTGTCCACCTCCTTTCAGTTAACTTACTTTACTTAGCCCTACGCATTCTTACTGCCAAAATAATAGATTGGGAACTTTGATGTATATACATATAGCAAATAGTACATTATACATTATCCATTAAATACATTAGCGGGTGACTACTAAAAACGCATGTGCGCACATTTTTGAAAATGTTGATTCATTGTAAGGATTGATATTTTTTTTAAGTAAAAAAGAATGTTGAACGCATACCATCTTATTATTATTATTTTTTTTTACAAAGCGTAAATTGTAAATCAAAGTATATAGAAGTTGGGACTCGTTAAATGTCGCATTTACTAACAACGAAAAAAGAATATTAAAGCATTTGTTCTTGTTTATTGTTATAAGCTTGCCGTGATTTCAATCGAGGTTAACAATGCAAGTACCTTAACAAGATTTATGTTAGGTCCGTAAGTCTTACAAAGACGGTCCAAGAGCATCTCTGAAGCAGTTTAATATTTGCAACATCTTGACATATGACTAGGTTGACGAAAATTAAAGATGGTGACAAATTTAAGCAAACAAATATATTAAACCCTGCAAAACGTTTTTACATCAGAGAGTAAAATTGATTGATTTTGTTGTCGTGCGCTTTGCTGTTTATCATATTTACGGCAGTCTATTTCTTGATGGAAAAATAATTTGTTTATAATGACTTGAATCTAAAAGGGATCTAGGCTAACCATAGTGCAAAGCTGTAAAGTTAAAGCAAAACTAACATGTTTTAATAACAGGTGGGAATTATATTCGATACGCAAGAATTTATATCCGATTGTTATATTTACACATTGAGTTGTAGGAATTTCAATAATCTTGATATATTTCGAATTATTGCAGGAGGCCTGAAACTATTACTTAATAAGAAAGTAGGTTTGTTTACTCTACAATGAAGTTGGGAAGCGCTAAACAACCCTCAATACAAACGCTTTAGTGTGACGTCCCATAAGACTTTTTTCGCTTCTATACCCGTTTTTCGATTTTAATAATCGTATCTTGAATGAATAAAATAAATACATTGGAAGCTATTAATTGACCAATACGTCCGATCGATTAGCACTCTCTGAAGTAATGCGGTACGGGTTAACTTGTTCCGAACTATATAAAATTTGATTTACTAGTGTTTTACGATAAGATCAACCAAATAAGAAGCCATATGCCTTCAACAACTCCTTACGTATTTACATGAGTACAACACATGTTGGTCGACTTAAATCAGGTTGGATCATTCCGGAAGTTGGGATAAGGGAAACTTAATCAACTGGAATGGTTCCACATAGACAATTTAAACAACATATGATAACCATCTGAAGATCGAGAGTAGATCATGCAGCTCAAAAGAATCTAACAACTAAAATCACGCCAAGTAATTCTGATGGATTCAGTTGTATTTATTTACATAGATATGCACGTTCCATTACGGCCAACTTGAATGGCATTCGAACTATTAATAAGCAAAGAACTTTTCGGTGTTTAAATTATGGTAACGTTTAAGGTTCTTTCTTCATAAACCAGAATATTCTTAGCACTTCATCAACGTTATAGACACACATGCATCGGCTGAAATTAAATCAAAACACAAAAATAACAAATAATAAATCAAAAAAAAAATTAAATTAAAATCAATATATTGAAAATCAGTTATATACATAAAACAAATTAAACTTAAAAATAATATGAAGAAGAGTTTATTGGAAACTGTTGAGTTTTGCACTGGAGATGATTTCAAGATTTTTAGCAATACATTTTTACTTAAACGAACGAGTTTTATATTTCTTAGTACGATCCGTCGGTATTAAAATAAATGTTGACATATTATCTTTGGGTGTCCCAAAGGATTATTAAATATTAAAAAATATTGAATTGTATATTTTATCATGGAATGGAAGAAAAGATAATATCTCTTAATTTGCAGTGGGAACTTTCTCTCACCACTAATAACATGTTAAAATGAACTATTAAAATTAAAAAATAAAAAATAAAAAAAATTAAAATTAACTTATGCAACATGTCAACTATTATTATGTGCAACATTTAAGGTACAGGATGAGAGGGATGTTTTGGGAAATAGAAGATACTAAACATTTAGTAATATTGAATGTTTTGCCGGATGGTATGAATCATCTAGAGCGGTAGAATCTGCTATATGTAATATATGTAAATGTAGATAACTTGTGTGAAGTACGAAGATGGTACAATATCTACATTAGTTGTATTCCGTAATGGAAAAGAACATACATCATCTGCTTATCTTTCTACAAGATGAAGACAAGTTAAGCGTATGTTGTGCGTTGATAAAGTACCGTATCCAAAATAGCATGCTTTGTAACATGAAAATTAAAAATATATAATGTACAAAGGTCTGATATATTATGTTGTCGATGAATCATAGTGATTAGGTTATCTGTACTGCTCAATAAAAAAGTTAGTCTCGATGCACATACATGTACAGACATGTAATTCACATTGTAGACGTGTAGATGAGAAGAAGTTTACCCGTCCCAAAACAGCTTCATTTGCTAAAAGTCCTTCCGTGCATTTGTTTATAAATAAAAATTACAGAATATTGACAAGTGCTGGAAAAAAATAAAGTAATGTATTCTTAAAGAGACTATTTTAAGAAAAACATTCCAAAAATAACACAAAAGAAACCTTTCTCTTTCAAAAAAATTCAAAAGAAAATTTATCGTTGTCGTATTCTCATTGATAACTTGTATTTAGCAGAATTATTATGTCGTCGTTAAGATCTTCTAATCGGGCACTCCATATTTCGTCAAATAAGTTAATAGCCCTTTTAAACACAAATTCAACGATACATATCTACATTCCCCTTTGTTACATTTCAAAAAAATTACAAATCTCAAATTGTTGTCAGTTGACAATCAATGAAAACAATGCCACGTTTATTTTTAATTTCATGTATTTAGTTAAATGCTGTTTAAAAAACTTCGAATTAGTACTTAGAAACAGTTTTGCGTTCAAGTAAGACATAGAATGGAAACTTGGATCATGGACTTTATCTGGTGAAATAATGGAAAAAGCAAAGTGTGCACAAGACACAATAGAAAAATTGGAAAGAATGCGCATCAGATAAGGATTTCGGAATTGAACATTTGCATTATCATTATTTTCTTTTACGTGAATAATAATACGAAGGGGATTCAGGATATTGCAGATCGTATTTTTTCTAAATGAACGTATTATAGCAACATTACATTTACGTCTTCAACAAACATATAAAACGATTTCAACGCAAATTAAATGCATTTAGACGACAGTAATCGTAGGAGGTAAACAAATATATATGATAATATCAAAACTCTCACTAAAACGGTTTCTCATAAAATATAAAATACCTTATCCCAAATAATTATTTCTTTTAAGTCGAAAATATACTCCGTTAAAACCTGGTTCAATGAGATAATACAGTAATTTGTTTACGGTATTGTTATAATATTATTATCCAATATTTATATATATTATATCTTTCATTGAAAGAAAGAGAGCAATGCAATACACAGTAGGCTATGATCAAAATAGGCCTAATATTCAAATTATTCGTAAAAAGATTCCATTCCATAATAAATTAATATGATAGCATGATTCGTGTTTGCGGGAGATTTGGCGAATAGGTTAATTAAAACGTATTTACTAAAAATACCCAAAAATATAAATAAATAAAGGACGTTAATCGAATATCAGTAAGTTAAAAATCTCCGAAGCAGCTCCAGCGTGTACAACAATTTCAAATTATAATAGCTATAAAATTAAAGTAGCCATTGTTTCGAGCTTAATTGATTTATAGATCTCTAAGAACTCCAATCTCTTCTGCGAATGAATTCTCAATACATGTCCACGTAAATTATATTTCTGCTTTGTGGTGTAATCACAGTACGGACACCTGAACATTCCCTGTTGACCACACTCGTATTTCATGTGCCGAATAACAGAGCATTTGTTTTGGTAGCGTTTCGAGCATTGAAGGCAAGCATGTTTACGACAGTCTGGAAATGAACTTGTAGTTACTGCTTATAGTACGAACTAAGTGTTATAAATTAGAGATTGTAAACAGTGACTAAACCTTAAAGTACCACTACCCAAAAGTAACTGTAAATTAGTATTATTAATGAAATATTCGTATCCTTGGATATTTTTTGGATGTTTTTAAAAACAAATATTGCCTTGTTCGACTTTGTCCTTACTAATTGTCCAAATTATCCAAATATTCAACCAATCGGGTACACTATTAAATATAACATATAACTACAGGGCCCTATACGACTGGTAATCATATGTATATATACTTAATAAAGAATTTATATTTATATAATAAGTATTAAATGTTGAATTAATTACAAATTATAGGTGAACATAAAAAATAAAACTTTATTAAGCAAACAAAACAACAAGGAACCTTAATGTAGATAGAAACTGCAGCAAAATTAAAATAATTGAAGGTAACAGTTGCAAACTTACATTAAGAACGTTACGCACTCACAACATAAATTTTACAGAATCAGTTGGTTAGAGTACCACTGGCTTCTCAAAGTAAAATACTTAACGTACGGCAATCAATACGTCTCAGAATTCTATAGTTACCTAACTTTTAACACAATAATGAACCGTGAAATCTAGAAAACTATATCTCACAAGTGGTAGCAATTATGTGTTCAGTTTCTAATGTTTCTACAATTACTTTTAATATAAATCGTATCACAAAGTCATTGTAACATTACAGTTTGACTAGTATAAAGTGAAAATTTAATTTAAATATTGTTATTTACGAAGGGTCGCTTTGATATTCTTGATCTAGGTATGAAAAAAAAAAAAAAAATAGAATAGCAATAACAAATCGTTTGCATCCAGGAGCTTTCCCTTTTCTCGCACCTAGTGATTGGGAAAAACACGTTTGTCCATAAAAGCGTGTTGTTTTATACAACATGTGTAGAGGTATATACACATTGTTTCACCTAAATGTTTATGAAGTTATTTTTTTTTCAGACCTTAGATACAAGAAGTCGCAGTTGATTAAATAATCATAGAAATTTACTACACATAATTTAAAAAGATGTTTAATGAAACGAGCTATCGGGAAACATGTGCGAGACGCAAGAAGCTTAGTGCCTAGATATTTGATATCCAGCCAGTAAACTGCTCGATTTTAAAGTATAGGTACATAATTTAATTCATTATATATATTTTTAAAATACTTAATACATTTTACTAGAATATCGCTTGGTTACGTGTTTGTAAGTCCACTCTCCGTAAGTATAAACATTCCTTACTTCGTCGTAAACCAAATGCTCTTTATGTTTGCTTTGGATATGATGTTTAATATTAACCTTTAGTTTGGCTTTGTGACCGCAGCCGTCAACTGGACAGTGAAATTGTGGCTCCTTGCCACATTCAAATCGTAGATGTTTATATAGAGATTGTTGGTGCTTGTATTGACGGTTGCACGTATTGCAAACGTATAGTTTGGCGCTGGATTCCATCGATACTCCTAAAAGAGAATGTAATATCATACTATGAGTAGGCAAACATAACAATAATTTAAAATACAGGAGCAACATATTCTAATCTCCTGCTCCTGAATAGGCAACTGACAATGGTTACAAAGATGAACGACTTACACATATATGCTGATTCATTTTCGGCTCACGCAAGACCTCGCCTATTGTTAGAGATAGAAGGTAGGTTTAAAGGTTTGAGGTTGGTAAATATTTGGTTTGTTGTAAACCTGAATAGAAAATGATCATAAAGCTCGACATTTTCAAAGAAAGTGAATCGCGGAATGCTCGTTTTCGCTTATTGCCGCTGATACATTTATTTGGTCTTGCAGAGAAAAACTCCTTGTAACGATATCAACATCCAATATGGTGCCGATACGAAATACGAAAGTTGATGATATATAAATATTCAAAATATAGCAACTTTGCCAAATGTAAACCTATTTACGATCACCAATAATAAGCAGCATCTTAATCGGGAACGAAAATGAATCAGACTATGTAAAAGTAAAGCATTAATTTATTTATAACCCGCGCTTACGTATATATGGTCCATCATTCTTAGTAGACACACAATTGTTCATGAACTATTCTAAAGCCCCGAAATTTCCGCAATGGAACGAAACAAGGACTTCGGTATTTTTAGTACCTACACGACGTTCACTTGCTCATAAATTTGTACTGACTTCATTGAAAGTGATGACCCCTTTCCATGATGTTTTAACCCCGTTGGATTTGCTATTGTATTATGACACTTACCTGGTTATTTATTTTCCTGAATAGAATTTTAGATAAATACGAACAATGTTTGCCTTAATTTAGGATAACGTAAGTTCTTCTTATTTCCAGCGTGATAGGAAAATGGAGGTACATATTGACTAGATCGGTATGCTGTTAGTATTATTTAGAGCGAAAAGATATTTATCCAACATTTTTATTAAAATTATATGTATATACTCAGGATACAACTTACAGATATCGATAATAGCAATACGATAATGAGACATTATTGTTACTCATCATATTTGTGAACGTGCTTTAAATGTTGCTTAATATGGTGTTTCAATTTTCCTTTGTAACTGCATGTAATATAAGGGCAGCAAAATTTAGCTTCTTTTCCACAGACAAAATTCACATGCGTCCATAAACTACGCTTCTGAGAATACCATTTTCCACAATTTCCACATTGAGTTGCAGTAGTTTTCCCTGAAACATCTCGATGTTAGTTGGAACGAAATAGAATATGTAGTTAAACTCTTACTGTGTTAAATATGTTTACTTAACCGGTTTTATCATATTAGTAGAATTATATTGAAGAAAGCTGGACAATATTTAAAATTATCCAGACAGACGCTCCTGCAGTTGCATTTAACACCTAATAAAACAATAAGGCAAAGATATTCATTTTATCACTTTTTCTTCCTGTATTTTACTACATTCCTCAGAGGCGGAACCGATTTTCATTTTAACTGAAACGGAAATAATGTTAATATAATTTCCTCCTGTAGCAAAGGAGAAAGATGCATATGTTTCTGCAATGTAAACTATTCAAATTTGTTCCTGTAAGTAGTGTTTTCGAAGCGGCGAGTAAGTTAAAGCGCTATCGTAGGTTGAATAATGTAATATAGAAGGTAATAAGCTACTGACGCGCAGAAGCATTGTTAACTCAAATCCTTTCTTGCCACATATCGGGATAAAATCTGTATTCGTACTTCGAAATTTGCTAACATTTTAAGTACATCCTATAACGGGGCCACATAATTGTATTATACGTAAAGTTCGCTACTTTCCGGACGCTCCATAGGCGCCGGTATGGGGGTGGTCGTCCGGGTGTGTGACTTGTAATATATGCGTAAACCGTCTTACAGTAGTAACGCATCCAGCATTTATTTGGCGCACGCGAACGAAGGGAGGTGCTGCATGTGTTATATGCAGCGTGTTATGTTTATTAAAGATTTCCTCGATTTAATATACGATGGCGCAAATATAAAATGTTTAGTTAGCGATATATCCAATGTAACAAACCATATCAGAAAATACTTAAAAATTATAAAAAAAATGAGGTGCTACTTGCGCCGCTATCTTGTGGTTAAGCTGTCAGAGAGCTGCTCGAGGAATGGTTTGGGAAATAACACCCGTTTATGTCGTTACTTTCTAACGTATTAGAACCTACTCTTCTTCTAACGTACGTTCAGATATGCGTTTCTTGGCACTAGAAGGCGCCAAGAAATATCTAGTTTGTCGTTTTGAAGTGCCGTGGCGTTAACTGTGAGGCCACAACGACAAAGGTTAGAGTTAAAAATATTCTCGGAACCAGGCTCGTGACGCCGGGTAGGTAGAAAGATATCCGTGCGTAGTGTATTTTCTTTTCTCTCCTTGTGTTACGTTCGTCGCGACTAATTCCGCCTATATCATGAGGAAGCTGTTTCAGCACATTTTTTTGTTGATGTTTCTAATGTGTTGATCAAAAATGTATTGCCAATATCAAGTGGGAACGGCAAAACACAATAATAACAAAACAGGTGCATATCGGGAACAGTTTATATGCAATTATGATTTTGTATAATCTGTCATTTACTTTGTTAAGTGATGAATGATTTATTTCATTTTGGAAGAGATACGCCAATTCTACATTACACTGCTATAATATGTGTTATTCTTGTTACTCGCATGTTTATGCACATTGCTTTAGTAGCAGAAAACCAAATGCGCATTGCATTCTTCCAGATGGAATGAATCTCTCTCTGCTTCTACACTTACAGCAACGCTACACGTCCACTCCATAGCGCACACAAAGGAAAGATCTTTAATTATACACATTTATTGTTTTACCGCTTCTTTGTATTGGTTAAGGGTCATAAAGGTCATTATTTGGAATAATAATAGTAGTTTAAAAGAAATAATTAGAAAAAATGTTTGTTTTTTCTTCTTTCTTTGTTCAACGTCTTCCATTGACAGTAGATAGTGCAACGCATTGCACTATCCACAACGATATTGCACAACGCATCCAGGAAATCCACAAGTTTTACACAAGAATGGTCGGTCGAATACATTTTCCAAATTACACTGTACGCGATAACACAGATCACCAAAACATTTTCCGCGGCAAATTTTGTAATTGTAAAAAAAATAATACTTTAGTTCAACTTTAGAATAGTGCTACTTCCTAATAATATGTAACTGTATACTATACTTTAAGCTGTTGATTTTGTTTCAAATTTTTTAACATATCTATTACATTTAATCTGAAGGAGAAGGTTTCCACCGACACCAGTGGCTGATAGTGTATATTAACACACAACTAGGAAGCAGGTATATTGCCGAATTTATGCTGGGTGCGTTATTTGTGCGTCAGCAGATTTAGGATGAAGGGCAGAAATGAGATTTTCTATACGAATATGCCATATGAAAATGATGTCAATAATGCAAACTTACTTCCAATATTTTCGAAAATACACTTTTATGCGAAATACGATTGTAATGTGAGATGTGTGCGACCTCTAAGATCACAATTTTGAAACAAAAATCAAATATCAAAGTGCCTTTTGATGTTACGTGGATGTTTACCGCCGTACTAACTACAAAACTATATTGTAATATTTATTCTAAAGTACAGCAATTGTAATACGTATTTCCACACAGAAGACAATAACTGTCACGCTTCTGACGCTTGATGTTGAAATTATGATATAAAAATGGCACCATTTATCCCTACTCAGTTCCTTTTTTTTATGTAAACTGTTTAGATTTATTTAAGGAGAAACCGTACACAATATACAATTATTATTACTTTCAAATTGTAATTTATACATTTAAATTTCTTCGTAACGAAATAATTCTGCTCTATGCATATTCTCAAGTATTTCAATACGGACTGGTTTTCATTTTGAGTGGAGTTGCCTTCGAAGAGTTCTTCTTATTAATCGCGGCAATCTTTTTGCCATTATAGAGGTTGTCTTATACAGAATGGTTTTTAGTAATCCATATAAAAAGGCCACAACGGGTATTCCGCTGAGATTCTTGATGATACGAATGGATTTTTGTTGCAAACGCCGAGAACAAACAGAAGAATAAATACTAATAAGTGGCCCCTGATATCATACGAGATGATACCAAACAGAAATTACACAAGATAATTTTATGTGGACATTTTAAGCAGAGGCTTGATGTTTCACTGGACAGTATTTCTTGTTTGAAAATCATAATCATCTAACTAAATGTAGCACGCATTTCTTCGAAAATACTGGAAATAACTGTTGCGTTCTTTTGAACATAGTCTTACAATTGTTAAGAATATCAAAAAATTAGGTTCTATTTTTAAAATATTAAAAACAAAGCGTCACAGTCCGCAACTGTCAAGATTTTAAAAAATCTTACAATGAAGCCAAAGCTAATTATGAGAATTATTATGAGAATATAGAATGACCATAGATAATTGGTTGCGAGGATGAGAAAAACTTAGAAGTAAAATTCACCACATTCCGTACGCTTTACGAGCGTCGGTTGAGCGATTAGTTACATATGCGCAAGCTATTTTATTGCTGTAGTAACGTGTCCAGTATGCGTTTGGCGCCCATACGTTTAGGCATTTTTGTTAAAATTTCAAAATCGTTTTAAATTTTACCCCACCAAAACATTACAAATTTGGTGCCCAATGTTAGGCTCATATATTACGAATCACATACACGAACGACCACCCCCACACCAAAGGTCATGAAGCACGCGGAAAGTGGCGAACTTTATTTATACCACAACGTCGAATATAAACAAACTCCGTTATCCCGGAGATCCACAAGAAAGAAATATTAAACCTATTTTATTGTTGACTACCTGTTAGAATGGAATATCTTATAGTGCACAGGGTTCGATAAAAGCAGCACATTAGTCGAATATCTCTGCAGATACAAACTTTAGCTAAAAATCTGATTTCCAACATTTGTTATTTTCTACTACTTGTGCTATTTTTTTTTTACGAATGAACCCTTATAGTAGCTATAAACACTTTTTAGTCGTAACAGCAATATTTTTTTGTACATATGGAGTCGTTATAAATTTCTTAATATGGATACGTATTTTTTTTCTTTTTTATAAGAAACAAGTTATTTTAAAGTATTTAAATATTGAGTCCCACTTTAACTGTTGTTTATTAGATAGATAAAACTTCTGTCAAAGAATTATTGACGCAGTAATAGTTCGCACTAGAAAAATATTTTTTTATAGTTTTTGTGATAATGACTGCCATAAGAAGTCATTTGAAGGCATCTTGCTAAGCAAATTTTGTTAATAAAATTTTCTTCTAAAGTTATGTTTACAGAAATATTAAACTAATATATTACTTCTGTGTATAATTGAATTATGAGAAATTTGTGAGAAAATTCGAGCTGTAAAACACAGTTCCTATTTTGCTCAACTAAAAAACGTATCTGTCTAACTGGTCGATCAAGTATTGGAGCAATTGAAAAGCAAAACCATTATCGTTTAGGAATAGCACTTTACCGATCTGCAGTGCAGGTATAAGCAAGGTCAAAAGAAGACAAACCACAATCTAATTAAGATAATATCAATTAGTGTAAAAATAAAACCAGGGAATGTAAAGTGTAATTCTATATTTGACTTAAATGTATAGCTAATATCAGCTGTTGGTTCAATAACAAGCATTATTTGTTCGAGAGAGCTATGGGCATTCGTATATCATAACTTAATACAAAGGAACCATCATTACAAGGTCCTATTTTGGTGTGTTAACCGTAGTCTCGAATTATTGTGTTACCAACAAAGTTTTGTCATATAGTACATGCAACTATTTGTGATGCGAGATCTCTGCAATTTTGGGTGATTTGCATTTCATGTTTGGGTAACTCAGCATTTGAAATAACTACAATAATTTCAACAACTCAAATTTTTTGGAATGCAGTAAGTTGAAATCAGTCACTTTTTTTATTACTGCAAGCATAATCTTTCATGGGATTGATGTACAGCGTGTACAGCGAAACAAAAATACATAAGTGTTATAAAAAGAAAAAAAAGGAAAAACTATATTGTGATCCAAAAAAGTTCTTTATGCCATTCTCATATGAAATTCCTGACGATACAGTGTCATACACCATATTGAAAGAAACGAAAACAACTGTTTTTAGTTTATGCAGAATTCATCCGAAAATTACCGATAATTTCTCAGGACAGCAAATTATAAAATAAAGCTTCTGCCCAAAATACCTTACTTTAGAATTGCATTGTCGCATTGTTACTACTAAGGCAATCGTCAAATGGCATTGACAAAATTATTTAATTTTTAAATTTCATTTAAGTCTTTATAACAATCATACATTCTTTACAAATTATTCTGAACAAGTTAGAAGTAAAATTCAATGCGTTTGAAGGGTAATTAACTAAAAAGTAAAAATTTTGGAAAAACATTTCTAATAAAAATTCTTGAATTTCAAGCAGGTAATAGAAAGTAATCTTAACAATCTAAATCTCCATTCATTGCAACAATAAGACACAATACTAATGCAATATACAAAACTTTATAAGAAGCATAATTAATTCGAGAAATTGATAGATTGGGGCAATATGTTTACATTAGAAATCAGTAGAAACGCCTTATCCAAGATACAGTAGACCCCGGTGACTGTAATCATAACTAACCTTTTGCGTTCTAATATACAAAATTATTAAACCATTTGTTGAAAACGCATAATTAATAACTAATCACTAAAAACTTCAGTTCCGAATGTTGCTACAGGATGCATTTTAGTCATATTTTTCTGAAATATTCTTTTACTTCTCTGCCTTCACTGTATCTTCCTCAAAGTTGGAAAAAGCTAATGTATCGCATAGAGGTGAGGCTAGCGCTTTAGGTTCAGTATATTCAATAGCGATATATGTTTTTTATTAATTATGGAAAAATGAAATTTGCATAATAGCAACTTAATCTCAAACTATAAAGACAAAAAATATACATGTCTTACTTAATTGTTGCGATAACAATAAGGAAGATACATTAAGCGGGGTCTGCTGTGCATTCGAAGTAAATTTTGCTTTAAACAATGCACAATAAAAATATTCGCAAATCCCTTCTTTTAAGCTTTTGTATTCAGCGCATGTATCGTATAAAAATATATTACAAAATAAAACAGTTGTAGACTTCTTGTTACGCCTTTGTTGTATTTTTCTTAATAAATGTAATTCCAATATTGCATAAGTTTGGGATAAATACCCACGAAAATTATTGATATAAGTAACTTGAATGAGATTTCTTAGAGTAGTTAATGTACGAGTTTGTAGTAAACAACATTTTGATAGTATTTCGAGTTGTACGTATTCCTAATAAAATACTTCTTAAAAATAAATTCTTCAGTTCCAAGGAAAAATCAGTCTATTTAAATATCAAAAACTCCATGTCCCTTCTCATATAGATGCCTCTTGGTAATGTGTTGATTTAAATTGTATTTCCTATGTGAACGATAATCACAATACGGGCAATTATATTTCGGATCCTGTCCGCATTCCTTTAAATGAAGTTTTAAGTCACTAGCATGTTTGTATCTTCTAGGGCAGCGCAGACAGCAGTGTGGGTTTGACGGTTTAATTCTCTTATTTAAAGCTGGTTTACTAAGAAGACCTAAAAAATTGTAGTGTAAATACTAATTATACAAAGCTAGTTACATTAAATTGTATTACACATATTATTAATAATGGTCCAAAGTGATACAGCAGAAGTAAATACTATTGGTCGGCAATGCAACTCTACCTATACCAAAATTTGCTACAACTCAAAGAAATTGTCAGTCAATTAAATTATAGTAACAATACAATTTGATTAAACCAGTTACAATTAATTTCCAAACTACAATACCCTAATAGATAAGGAAACTGTACTTAACACTGTGGATGTCCTTAATTACCATTTAGAGCCCTTACATATATGATAATTATAGTAATAGATCATATAATAAATTAAGATATTTCTTTAATGTTGCTGTAGTTACAGACATTATGTATTCTGCAAGTCATTCAACAAATACCTTGCACCTAAGTAACTGCTTTGCTTAAAATAAAAACAATCAATAGCTTGTAAGAGTTTTATTTAAATAGCTTGTCATAATATTTTTCATCCCTCAACATTTCAACCATCTAAGCTTGAGCCCAAGTGCTTATTCCCCGTAAGTAAATGGTGTGTTTCACATTTCACTTATTAATCAAAATTTGTTTAATACGTTAGTCCCTTGAGATGTGATATATCTTTTGGTATGGATTTAACCAGATAATTAGCTGGGGTACTACTAATAAGCTTACGCACTGATGGATAATTTGAGAAAGTAGCTTGATATTAATAATTTATAACTTAATTAATAACTATTATTAAATTATAAAGGTTAGACCGTCGAGATTAGATAATCGGAAAACGAGTACGGTAGTGTTCTAAAAATCCTGAAAGAATATTCACCGTGCCCCAAGTTAGTTGGAATTACAAACTTTATTATTAGAACCATTAAGTTAATTAAGTTCCCATACAATTTCTATTTTACAATACTAGAAACAAAGAATTATATACACGCACATAATTTTTTAAAGATGTGGAAACTTCAATTGCTACCTCGAGGACAGACTTCGTTGCTCAAGAACTGACCATGAATAACATCAAAATAATGTACGTATAACATCGTACCAGATCTATTTTTCAAGAAATGAAATTCATGTTCAAAATGTTCACTGTTTTATCAGAAAACCTCAGAAAAACTCGAATAAAATCAATTTTGATACTGTTATTGGCCGTCTCGTTGGTCGAACGGTTAGCGCACATGTTTCTTGATCTGCGTTCAAATCCCATCTGGTTTTTAATTTAGGAGAAAAACCAAAGTGTGCCTTCTTCCCAGATAAGAAAGAAGGCACACTGTATTAATAAACTTAATGGTTTGATACGTTGGAACCCCTACCACCGACTGGAACACCTCAGTTCACCCATGGGCTAATAATCAATAGCGATCGATACCCAGAAGTGGAATATGTATTCCCTAACCCAACGCTTCACCAAGTACCACAACAACACAATTCACAAAACAACGCATACTACAGCATTTTCATAACATTGGATAAAGAGAACAAACCGAGATCTACTAACATGCTTCGTGCGGTTTTATTCGTCTGAACTCTCCTAGAAATCGGTGCGCCTTATTCTTTCACACTCTGTGAAACGAGTTTTTGGCAGGAAACTATAGAAGCGGCGTTTTTCTGTTTGTACGATTTGCATCGCGGATGAGTGTAGACATCACTCAGAATCGATCGGGCTTAGTCTCAGAAGAAAAGACAAAAACACCGCAAAGGATTAGGCAAAAATATAGGTTCTAAATAAAAATTTTAGGCTCACACACAAACACTGAGGTTCTGCAATTAGCATCTTACCTACATTGAGCTAAAACGTAATTGATGTTGAGTAGAGGTTGTAATTTCGTGTCTACCAGAAATGATCTACTAATTTGTCCTAAGTTTATGGCTCTTACAACGAAAGTTACTTATAAAAGGTGCTTAAATGTGTTTGCTAGAATTTGTACGAATAAGTAGGGAGGAAGGTAGTTCTCCTTCTGTAGACTATCAATAGTCCAAATTAGCTCGGAGTTAATTTTCAAGAACTGGTTCCACACTTCTTTTGATCCTCGGTAAATTTCGAATGTAAATTTAACTTTTATCAAACGGTTGCCAATGTTCTCAAATTTATGTGGTGTGGATACGTTACAAGTTTCCTGAAATCAATTGCCACCTTACCGCTCTTGTGTAATATTAAGTCACCTACCCCAAAGGAAAAATTGCAGAATAAAGACGGGGGATGCATCAAATGCAATGTACCTTTTTTCAAATACAATTCAACAGATAAATCAGCATGTAGGGTACAGTTTTATTAGAAAAATTAGAGAAAAAGCGCAATGCGAAAATCGATAAACATAAAAAGCGAACCAAAATGTCAGGATATTATCGACTCATAGCACTACAACTGCAGACCTCAGACAGGCGATGCTTGGATCTCGGAATTCCATTGCTGACTAAATAACTCCGGAAGCTGAGCATCGAAGAGTTACTAACTTTCGAAATCCTGGGCTAGCTCGAATAGTGCAAGAGCTGCGAGATCGCCCAGCACCTAGGCAAGGAATGCCGCAGATGCGGAATAGCACAAATTGATCTTCCTACACATACCTTTACCCGACAGTACAGTCACTTACTGGAGCCTAGACTTGCTGCCTGGCTTCAGTGAAGGGAAGCCTTATTGTACCAAAATGCCTTTGCATGTGTTAGAATAGTTGGAGAATTCTATTAAACCTTAGTACTGCTTTAAGATCTTCTTTTAGTTTGGTAGGTGCGAAGATTGCGCTATAGAAATGCTGATGTTGGGAGCACATTTACAAAGAATGTGTTCTATCGTCGCCACATCTCTTTGGTGAAAACTAGGAAAGAAAGCAGTTTTTCCTCCTTTTCTACGTTAAATAGATGATAATTAAGAGCCACACTATTTCCAAAAGAATCCTGCCAACAATCTAGAGTCTCCATTACTATCATGTCTTGATTCAGAATGCATTAAATGCTACCAATACGCATATTATTTTTAATTGTTTTAATTAAATCCTTCGAAGCACTTAAATGTAAATTTTGATGTAATGTCCAAATTTCACAACAAGAAACTATATACGTACGTACATATCTATTATGTCAAACAAATGTGGCTTAAGTCTACTAGCATTAACAGTATTCACCTTAGTATTAGCAATATTCAAACAATATCACACCTACTTTTCTAATTAGTATCGTATATGAAAGTTTTCGTTTAATTACATTGATTCAGTAATACAATTACTTGAATGGTAACAAATTTCGCAATGACGGCAATTGATTAGGAGAGTATTGCAAATTTTAAAAGTACGTTTAAGGGTCTGGAGAAATTTCCACGCGTTTACTACACATGTTCAAAAGAAGCAGTTGTACGTAAAGCAACTATACCATTGTTCGAATGATTATTTTCATCGCCTCACATTCTTTCATCCCTCTGGGAAGTCCCTTTCTTTTTTAAAATATAAAGTCGAAAGAACTGCAATCACTCTAGAACTTCTTTTTATTTGCGCGTTACAATTAAGAAACACATTAATTCGACTAAAGGTCAGTGCAGTCGAAACAAATCCAATATATTACTCTATTGTCAGCGCTTGAGCGTCCCTTATAGTATATATATATATATATTTATCGATGTTGGTTCTATTTTATGGTTTAATTGATTACTAATTGTCCATTCATTTAGTATCCACGGACTTGGCTAAATATTTATCTATTCAAATTGCTTTGAAGTAATCTACAAGTAATCCTCCATTAGCTGATGGTGACATTTAAACACTTAGTGTACTATTTATAATTATCCACTAGTAAAAAGGTTAATAGTTTTTGTAATGTATCACCATGATTAATTACTGGAAATACATTTCAGTTGAGATGACATCAAGGCTATTGTATTCACAAGCCTAAAGTCCTTCTAATCCTTCTTGGCGGCTGAAGATGAACCAAACCAGGCGATAGTCACCATGGCAGACCTTTTGAGGGATTTTAATGTGTGTAACCTAAACGCTGTATGCTTTCTGTGAATGCATAAACTGAGCGACGTTCGTTCTCTGGCACTCCGAATGTCACTTCCCTCTGCGCAATAATTTCGCCCGTCCGCCAGGAAGGATTAAACAGAGTATACATTTGCAAATGTCCACGAATGTTAGTACCTACACTGCACGTGGCTATGTTTAATATTATGTGTTTTGAATTTTTCGGTCTCAACAAATTAGAGCTTCTACAAAGTTAAGATGACAAAGAGGTTTGACTAAATCGCACCATTATTATAACCAAATTAACCTGGATATTATTTTCTTGGTTTTTATCAATATTAATTAATAAAAATAATGGGTACAAGAAAATTCGAAGAAAACGTTTTCGTTTGGAAATATTTGAAATATGTATCAGGAGGCTTCTCGAAAAATCCAATACGATAAAAAAACGCTGCTGATTTTAATTTCTTTTTTCTCTGTACACTATATAACCATTATTTGTTCTAGGCAAGGGCTATTCAATTATGTTACAATATTCTTTAATATAAAAAAATAACAATAACAGTACGATGGTGATTATCTTTCTTTAGAAACAATTTCTGCCAATACCTTAATGATCCAAAGTGACAATCACTAAATCACTAAACTACGTGACAATGACAATCCACGAATTCCCGCAACAATCATTCTAAATTAATCAAGTAACTTGCGTGGTGCAGAGTATGCTGATACTTTAGTGTTTGCCGTACCACCCACAGTCCTTGGTATCGATATTAAAGCAACAGTAATTACTACTGAATAGCCAACAAGGTTTCTTGCAGATGTCGTCTTAGAATGTGATCTTTCATATGATGTTTATGTTTAAATCTACGTTGACATTTACTGCAGGTATATCGCTTTTCAACGCCACATTCATATCTTTGATGTCTCAAGAGGGTGCTTTTAGTATGGTACTTTCGATCGCACGTCAAACAGGGGTAGGTTTCTCCTAAAAAATAATACATTAAACATTCGCACAAACATTTCACATCAACCGAACATATGCGACACATAGAAATCTAACAAGTATTCAAATTTGAATTATTTGAAGTGAACTTCTGCACAATATTAAATGATACTCAGGTATATAGAATGTTTAGTTTCTTTAAGCGGAAAACGCTGTATATCATTACATCATCGTGATGTTTCCGTTCAATTCATGCCAACTTTCTACAGCATTCGCTACACCTACTATCACAAACTTCTTTAGTATTTTGCCGCAGTACATATTAATTAAATACGTATTTAAATAAAAAGAACTTGTCCGCATAGCTTTATATTCAATTTACCAAAGAAGGCCGTTCTTCAAAGTTCGCCAATCAAATTCTGTGAAGATATGATGAGTACTTAGTAAAATAAAATTAAAAAAGCTCTAATTTATCCCAAACTATATATGTGTAGACAGTGTTCAGGAAGAATGACATGAATTGAAGATGTACATTGAAAAATGCAGTAGGACATAAGATGTTCCATTTAAATTTAATGTTGTGCAGGACCTGACTCCGAGCAACTATTTTAACACATTTTTGCTATAGGAATTGCTATAGGAAGGAATTATTTTCCTCTAACGCACCGGGTATGCACAGAACCGAATCTGCTGAAGCGGTAAATATTTTTAGTAGTGGCTAATAAGTGTATAAGTAGATAAGATTGGACAAAAGTTTTATTTATAATTTATGTAGCGACTGGAGAAATACAATGTGTTGATATTACATCCTTAACAACTAATTCTTCTAATATTTCCAAAATTTGGTTTCGCCATCAACTTCCTCATCGACATTTCTCTACATCTAAATTATAAAAACATAATGAAACTAGACACTAAAATCAGTCAACCAAACAGGTAAAAAAAGCTACCCGGAGTACTAATAACTATTGGATGGAGGATGCCAACTGCTTTCTAATTTATAATAAACTGAAATCACCCAAACTTGTTTAGTTTGTTTAGTATTCGTTCCGAAATCACTTGGAAATTCTTTCAATTTTTCAGCTATTACGCATCATTGCTTTTGTTGTATTTTGTCAAGGTCAACATTGTGCGCAGTGAATACATGAGCTTTTAATACGTTTCTTCGTTTATATCTGTGGAAACAGTAAGGACACGGAAACTTTGGCGGTTTATCACATTCCAACTGTAAGTGCCTTAACAAATTGTAACGTTGACGGTATGATCTTCTACATCTATCACACGTGTACCTTTCACCTAAAAATAAAAAGAAAGGTTTGTTACATATACATATTACTCATGGGAAGACAAATATACTACCACGTTGCTGCGCTGACTGCAGGAGGCCGAGGCTCCAGCCATAATTAATCATACATGACAAAAGTTACCTAAAATCTATTAACCTAATATAGCACATTTAATTAGCTTTTCGGTTAAATTAATGCTTCCGTTATTTCTTTCACAATCCTTTAATTCAATGATTTACTTCTATTCACAGTTTTGTGAGAATATTTGAAATGTTTAAAATAAAAATACAGCAAATATAAGCGATCCTGGGCTTCAGTCATAGGCAACAGGTATTATTGTTTCATTTATCTGAAGAAATTAAAACTTTATAAAGGCAAGATCTACAAAAAAGTAAATAATTAAATATTATATTAAAAATAATTTTGTTCAATAAAAATGAATAAATCAAAACTATAACTTCAATGTATCTACTCTATTATGCTCTTATCGAAAACCACAACAGCAGGGGTGGTATGGACGAAAACAAACATTTAGCACATTAACAAACTACGTAAAGACGACAAACAAGGAATAAATGAGAAACATTACGTATCAGATCTATCACACCTGTAAATATAATAAGAACTATCTAGCAATCCCAAAGCAAATTTCAACAAAGATGAAATTAAAATTTCCTTTGTATGGACGTATATGGCAATTATCAGTGCACAATCTAAAAATACATGTTACTTTACAGGAAAATTGTCTATAATACCCAACATTACATAATTTTTGCATTAAATCATGATTTTTTTTATATCCTTTGTCTTTTGATAACATTTTCAATTTTTTTTAATGCCTGTTTTGCAGGTATTTACTAAGTTCCTCATATTTCATGACAGTATTAGTTAAAGACTATTGAATTCGCCGGTGTAGAGCATCTGGCTACTATCACACTGGGCAGGCCTGCTGTTATCCATGTTGTTCTAAATACATAAGTTGCCCAAAATAGTGGTTGTCTTAATAGCAATAACTCTTACTTTTTTATTAAATTAATTATAAATAAAATGAGAAAGAAATTATTTATAAAGCTTTAGTGATGCTGGGTTGAGTATATGGAGTCCCATCCTTTTCACATGAATATTTATATTTTCAGATTTTAAATTGTTTATTACTGTTAATTATTATTTTCTATACTTCAGTATAGTGAGATATAAAGCTGCATTTATTTTTCCTACACCGTATGACAAAAATTGACTTCTGGATTATTTATTGATGCAATTCTACTCCGCATGGACGAAGTGTATTCTTCCCAGTTAGCTAGTAAATAGTGGACTAACAGCTACGAAAGACTATACCAAATGATAAACGGCGACGATGATAAATTCAGCGTAAAAGATACAATGAAATTCTATTCACATCGCACAACTTTACAAACAAGCCGAATATACGAGAGGAACGCTAAAAATTTCCGAAATTGACCACTAAATGGCACTTGCTGTATATTTTAGTAGGATTGTCTGAAACTTGAATATTTAGTATGGTAAACACCATTGACAGGAAAACAGTCGATCGCGTAGTTTAGTATTAATAGCGTTTCAAAGAAATCAATTTAATTGAATAATTGAAAAAATTTCCATTTCTCGTGAACATTTCCATGCGATATTTTTAACGATTTTAAAAGTGGCTTAAGTCAACAACAATGCATCGATAAACTTCAATATGCTTTTGGTAATTAAGTATATTCCAAAACGACAGCTTAGGAGTCGTTTGCAGAATTTAAGCGTGTACATACTAGCGTCAATGACGAATTTTGTGTGAGTTGTCCATCAATTACTGATGTTCCGGCAAACATCAGTACTATGCGAGAAATGATTGAATTGGATCGACATGAGATATACCGAGAGCTAGAAGCATTCTTGGGCATTGGTAAAATTCTAATACAAACAATTTGCATAGAGTGGTTAAAAAAATAAGAAAATTACAGTTGTTGGATTTCATACAATTTAACCAAAGCTCAGAAAATGGCTCATGCAGTTTGGTGTAAAAAAATGCTTCAAAAATCACGGTGTCACGGTGTTTCTGCCACATGCAGCATTGTAACAGATGACGAAACCTGAATATATTCATACGAACGAGAACTGTTTACTAGTGTTCCAAAGTGAACCAAAACCAACAATGTTCGTTCACGAAGCGCTTGTTTTTTTCCCTGTAAAACTGTTGCTACCGTTGTTCTCGAGGACCAAAAAAACAGTGAACGCTGATTGCTATATAACAATTTATTTGGTTCAAGTCTCTGACAAAATACGAGAAAACAGTAAACGTTGGCGCATTATCCTCCACTACGATAACACCAACTGTCAAGCAGCGCATCGGACAGTCGATCGTTTAAAGAAGAATAACATTGAATTTAGAACTTACAGGAGAATATTTTGAGAAACACTAAAGTTTTCCCCTCGTAATATTACACTATCCCGCAGATGGCAGTTACTACAAATCCATTGAAACATTCAAGATATTATAAATAAATTAAGGAAGCTATTATTATCAATTGAATTTTGTTCGCTTTGATCATTTATTTAGAACAGCTTGTATAACCGTAAGCCATTTCATTATGGCCAGCCGGGTTACGCATGTTCTGTACTTATATGTGATAGGATTCAATTTTCGATCAACACTGTTATGATATATGAAGAACTTTGCAATAATTTGCTAAATAAAAATGTCTAAAAAGTTGCAAATATCTCAAACCAAGGTCTAGGTGCCCTTTTTGGATGCCACTTCAAATCACGCATTCGAGTTTATTTAAAACTATACAAACAATCTCATTCTAAGGACATTATTCTATTAGCATTTTTATTTTATTTCTTCAAACGATACAGTACATACACAGTGTTATCATAAAACTAATCACTGGGAAACAGCATACGTACATGTCATAGTATATCCTGTAACTAATTGTTTAGATGTTACAACGAAACAAAACGATAATTGAGGCTTATTATTGCAGCAAAAAGTACACAAAAATTACCAGATATGCACAAACATCATAGTACATGTAATATCTATTGCAAAATGAGATAATGCGAAAATGTCGATTCACTACGGGCGCTAAACTATTCAGGCGTCATTGATCTTATGTATCTTCTTTAAATGATCTCTTAATACATCTTGACGTTTGCACCTCCTAGGACATAGCGGACACTGGTAGTTACTGATTTTGCTACAATCGTATTGGAGAAGTCTTCCGAAGTGTTGCCTGGTTATCGCATTCGCAAGCTCCTGAATTTCTAAAATGAATGACATCAATTAGTGTAATTATTACTACATATATATCTCGTAATGAAAATGATGCAAAAACATAAATATCAACACTAATATCGTGCTAAATGCGGTTGTAAGTCTTTGAGAGGGAAATGTTCTCTTTATTTATTCCAACGCAATACAAATCTTTAAGGAGACTACTACGACTGCTGCATTTGCTTCTCAATAGCATCTAATTGATTGAAGTAAATGCCGTGCTTATTCAAGGCGTGATTTTTTACTTCCGATCTATAGTAAAATTTCTGCTCGCAAATTGGGCAGACAATTTTCTTCTCTTGACCACACTCTATTCTTTGATGTCTAGATAAGTTCGACTTTCTTGTATAGCTTTTTAAACAAGTCGTACAGATGAATGGACGTACTTTACCTAAAATTTGGAGAAAATCACAAACATGATAATCACTAGTCAGTTAGTATCTAATATCTACCAATAACTACTTCACAGATGTAAACAACTGTAGAAATATAAACGCAGCAATTTGCTCCTTGTAACTAGAACACTACCTACAAAACATATGCAACAATTAGACACCTAGCCAGTGTCGTTTGAAATGATGAATTGCAGAGGTAAATTATAACTGCGTACAATAAATATAGAACCACATGGTTTTATAACTTGCTTTAAAACGTGGTCAGTTCGGTTATATTTTCCAGAAGTTAGTTAAGGTGGCAAATTTGAAGAACACGTCCAATGTTTCTCACAAATTATTTCATTTCAAACTTGGCGTCCAGCTTCGTGTCAAACATACACATCATTAGACCAACAATTAATAATGTGCACAGTTGAATTACCTTTTTACTCTTCTGAGTAATGTAGTTGCCTCGTTAGTTCTTGGCCTGATGATGTGTTTATTAGCCTAAGTTGGAATAAAACAACTTGTGAGAAATGTCAAACCTTTTCTTTCACTTTTCCAATTTAATCATTATATATCAGAGAGTACCCGGGGATTATATACCAGGTGTTGCAAATTACCGGAACACCATTGCCAACAATTTTATTATCGCCACTAAGTGATGGAAGATTTAATTTGTTATATAGATGTGTTAATACAGTGTGGTCTCAAATCAATAATAAAGCAAAATTGTGGCGATTCTTACTTTGCTTTATTAGTTAAATAATCTTGGGTTCCTGTAGGCTTTTCAAACCAAAACAAATACTATATCACTTCAATGTATAAAAAACGTTTTAAAGTATAGCTTGTCGTGCTTTTCTTTTTTTTTAGTAATGAAGGCCTCCTACTGAAAGGAAATAATTATATTACCAATTAACAACAGTCCCGCATAATTTGGAGCACCCAGTATAAAGTCTATCTTTGATAAAACTTACCGTTTTGGATGTTTACGGTATAAAATATGTAAGTTAGCTACATTTTCCAATAGCACTTTAGCTGAATGTCTTCATGCTACACGTAGGCTGGATATGATTGTTTCGTAACTACTAATAACTTTGTAATTATTTTTACAAAACGCTACTCCTGTTTAATGTAGGTCTTCCAGATCTTCTTAAGGTACTGAAGCGAAAAATGTATGTAGATACGTTTACTATTTATACCGCTGATCTCGTGCATTACAAAAGTTGCATAAAATTTCTCTCTCCAAAAAATCTCTTTTGCGTAGGTTTCGTACAGAAAGAAGACTAAATTCGTCTCAAATTTGTTTCTGACAAACCATAAAACAAAAGCTACTACTTATGCCAAAATTTTGTTAAGTTGCCAATAGAATGCAAATTTTGTATTTATCAATTTGCTTATACCTTCCATAAGTTATGAAGGAACGTACTGTGTTCTGCAAGTAGTTATTTATGAATCATAACAATACGTTGCGTATGTTTAGCTTTGTTTCGATAGTTGCAAGTACATTAAAATAAAAAGGAGATATCTTAAAATGTTAAATTTGTTGTTTTTTGCATGTACAGTACGACTTGTTGCAAACTGTTGGCTTGTGTAATGTACAAAGCCACCAGGTTCAGTTCTTTGAATGAGCTCATTGAATGCGTTTTTCTGGCATTGTTTTCTAACAACCCACTAATACCAATTAAAGTCGAAGAAATCACCTGACATTTCGAAAACGTATCGAGAATTACCATAAAAAATATTAATAACTATTACAAATCGTTATTACGATATATCAATTTTTTGTCATTATTCAATATACTTTGTTTGAAACCTATCGCGTAGGTGTTTTTTAGAAGCAACCCGCAATTCGCCAAATTTAAACTTGTATTCTCCCTATTATACTAAATGAAATACCGATAGATACGTATATGTGGATAAAATTGTAATCGTAGTGCAACTTAACAAACACCGCAAATACCATTTCGCATTTATTTTACAAACTATTATATAAATGTAATAGAATTAATCAAGACAATATTCTGGCTGTTGGTAAAATCCGGAGCACACGTAAGTATCATCTTTAATAATTGTAACTACACTAAATAGAAAATACCGTTACAACCTAATTAACTCAACTATATCCATCTCTCCTTTTATATGTATATAAATAAGTATAGGCGGCAATTTAATACAATCTTATCTGTCAATCAAATATTAAAAGAATAGGATAATTCTACATAACTAAAAACATCTTACAACATAAATTCCATGGTAAATAATAACGAAAATAAATAGTTCAAGAAATGCTGAAGTCATTTGAACATGTAATTCTCTCCAAGTAAATTTCGGTGGACGTGTAATATGTGTTGTTTCAAGTTGGTTCTCCGTTTCCACTTTTTTGAACAATATTGGCAAGCGTACTTTGGTTCTTTGTTACATTCATGTGTAATATGACTCGCAAGAGAGTTTTTACTTTTGTAGCCACGACCACATTGCTTACATACGTGTATGAAACCTGAAAACGGTATCAATTAATAAAGGATAAATAGCATATTAAAAATCTGCCTAAAATAACCACCATGTGACATATGTATATATAACAACAATATGCAGTACATGTACACGTTTGATTGTTAGTGCAATTTGATGCCAGCACCAAATAACTATAAAGTATATTTTACCTAGTAAATTTTAATTAGATACAACCACATAATGCGATGATTTGCTGGAACGTACGAAATTATATGAACGGATGTGATTTTACATACACTAATCAAAAATTAAGTGCTCGAACACTGACATATTTTATTAAAGCCCTTACCACAACACTTATCTAACACTGGACCCACGTTTAGAAAGGTGAAACTGAAGACTTTGGTTCAGTAAAACTCAGAAGTAGCTGGACGTCCGTTTTTATTGAAACGTACGTCGAGTGTTTAAGTGAAGTGTCGTGGCGAGTTTTAGTGAAGTGTTTCAGTATATTAAATTATTTCATTATTACTAGGTTGTTGGCGAAATACGCGCTGGGTTATAAGACTCAGGGCAACGGATTCAAGCAACTCTCAGAGTAAGTTCTTCCGTAGCGCTCCTTACTCCTGATTTGGCGAATGCTGATAGCGACCATCTTAAGATACTCTACGGGCGCAAATAGAATAGTAACGCACAGTTGGTCGATGCTCCTTGTAATTGGCGTAAGCTGTTGGAAGATGTAAAAGCATAAATCGTAATTATTATTACAACAGCACATGAAAATTACACATTTAAATCGTGAAATTTGCGTATGTAGAAACTCTCATATATTGTTATTATTCCTTCGTACTTCTTATGTGTATAATATCGAAAATACTACTCTTGACTCACTAAAACATCAATAATGATAGTAAGGACTGTGACGTAGAATGGTAAATAACGAATAAGTATCGGCACTTTTGCACCGCATAAGTTTATTTATTATATGGTAATATATAATAGCTAGTCCGTGACGGTCGTTTCGAGGACACGAATGGTCCTCATCATCAACTGGTGACCGAATGATAACATGTTTGGATGTATAAGTTTGTGATACAAGAAATAGATATCAGTATACATGGCAAAAATGGGTTTAAGTCCGCTCGTATTAAAAACACGTACATGACTTATATATCCTGGAAAGTTGCAATTTATTTTAGGGCAATTACGAATTAACTTTTGAATAGCGTAACAGATCATATTTGGTTATTATTTCAATTTTAAACTGAAATAATAACCAAATATGATAATATAATAAGAACTTTTCCAGCCTTAGTTTCCTAATTTTATTTGTAAATGTTATGTTAAAGAAAAAGCTTGATAGTAGCTAAGATACGCGCAACTTTATTGTATTTTAAGGTTCTTTTAATTCTTACACATTGTTAGTTCAATTTTTATTGTAAGCTATTTATGTATTTATGTAATTTATAAATTCCTAAGAGAAAAAAGAATTAGAAACATTGGCCCTAAAATAGTAAAATAAGAATGGAAAATAACACCACCATCGTAACGTAGCCCAAAAAACCTACAGGGATGTAGTAATGTTAAAAAAATAAATGGTACTTTATTACGTGTCCCAAGTAAAACTAAGTAACAACAGCTTATCCTGGCCCCTTAGATACTTTCGCATTGTAACAGCAGTTTGTCAAAACTGGTTGATTTCTATAATAAGACACCATTTTCTGAAATACCTGATATTTAGAATTACCTCTTTTTTTTTTTTAAGAGCACTTGCGCAATTTGTTCGAAATGGCAAGTGAAGAAATATACACAAATGAAACTCCAGCCATTTAAACAGAAAAAACAGTTATCTCGTTTTATTACGGCGAAATGGGTCTGTTACTTGGAAAAACCCAATGAGCTGGATGCTAATCTTTTCGTTCAACAACATGTTGATATTGAACCTTCTGAACCATGAGCAGACGCAAGGGGCTAGCGTAAATGAATGAACTATCATAATATACATTGAATTAAAGATAGTTTTTACGGTAGCATTCTACATACCAGCAATCAACACCATAAATTACTGATACCGACATCCATCTAACGAAGGTCTCCATGGTTCTCTGTGATTTCGTTGTCAATACACTTAAATACAAATTTCTGTACTACTTAAAAATTAAATAAAAGCCTCACAAGGCTCTACTTTAAAATTCAGTGGTGCTATTTATTCATATAGCTGATTTAATTGTGTTGTTCTTTTTCCTTTTTTGTCAACGCAATTATATTATCGGGAAACATAGCCTGTAAGTAAGGCAACATCTAATTCTAAATATTACCTGTATTAGAATAGCAGTAACAAATTACGATAGCTAATTGTTGTCTAAGATTTTAGATAAAAAAGGGCATTGTAAACGGGTATCAATCGGGTTTGCATAAGCTACATTAAGTGGTTACTAAATATGCGAACCAGAGTAACATAACTGAATTTCTTGTTACGATGTTGTTAACGACAGTTGCTACTTCAAAGGGAACAAAAAAATTGGTTAACTTCATGTTTTTTATTAAAAAAAGATCAGGCAGTAAAATCAGTATATTATATGTATATATATGTCGCCTCTTTTAGTCGAAAAATGAAAATCAGTAGTAAAAAGGATCAGGATATTTGTGTATATTTTATGCTGAACAATGATAAGGCTTATCTTTCATTCACAACAAAATTTAACTTTATTTAGTTTTTAGAGCAAGAAATTAGAAGCATTAAATATTGGAAATTAAAAGCAACAATTATGAAGTTTACTAAACAGTCTTATTAGAAATTAGTATGGTAGATACTGAGAATGTCTTCGCCAACAGGATAAACATCTGAAAGAATGGATGATTATTGTGATACAAGTAAAAAATAATATACATGCATTATCCGGATCCTTTTTTGTGCTAAAATGAAATAAAACAAACAATACTAATTTGTAATAATAAACATAACAAAAAAGAACGGCTTATTTGGTTTGAAATAAATGCTTCCTGGATACGTGACTTATTAAATGGGTCTTTTGGTAGGCGGCGTATCTACAGTAGGTACAATAGAACTTTCTTTCTTTCTTGCACTCGTACTTACGATGTCTTGACAAGCTAGGCTGATGATTGTAAGCTCTTCCACAGTCCGTACAAACATATCTCGGCTTGATAATTAGATTAAAACCTAAAATTCATAAAATTGCATGTAACAGTTACAAAACAGTTTATCAAGTGCGACTTAAATATGTCATACCGCGAAGTTCACTTGTTAGTAATTAAGTGGTAAATAAAACGCGTAGACTATGAAAAGTATCTTTAATTTTTCAAACCCGTTTTATAAAGTAACCTGAAAATGAATACTATTATCATAATGCATTCGCTGAATATGTTTCCACGGTTGGCTTTTGCGACAACATTCACTACATTCGTAGTTTCTATGGCTGGGAAGGCTATCAATGTTTCCGCAGTCACACATATATTCTGTCCATCCTAAAAAAAAAACGTGAAGATTATTTGGTTACCAAAGTTCTTACTGTTTGTCTATGTCAAGCATATTTAGACCTACGCCTTGAATTTTTTCGTAGTTTCACGTATCTAAATATACTATGTGTCCCTTTGCTCATATCACTGGATTGCATTTATGCGACTATATTTTTCGAAAAAACATACATTTTAGCAATTTTAACGTACTATAATTCTACATATACTTTTTCACATCGTGAGTATGAATATTATGGCAAAATAGTAAGTGCGTCTTGAGGTTTGGTTTCGTCTTTGACTTAAAGGTACAATTAGCCATTTTGCAGATGAACTGAGGTTCCTTTCCACATTCATACTTCTTATGTCTAGATAAGGATTGATAGTGCCTATAAACACGATGGCATTTACTGCAGGTGTAGCTACGACCTGGAAAGAAAATGATTTTCATATTAGTAGTAGCGAGTACAAAGTAATTAACTTCCTTTGTCGTATGCTGAATATTTTCAAATTTTTTTATACAAATACTTACACATATACGTTACCGCTCATAAGTATCTATCCACCTCTGGATTTCGCGAAAGCACTAGAAAAACTATAAGAAACTATTTTGTAGGAAATTGAAGCACTATGAAAGAAAAAGAGAAAATTTATTTCCATTAATATGTACAGTTACTAATTTTTATTTCATTAATCTAGCTGCTTTTATTTAATATAGCGGCAGCACAAAAGCTCTATTAATTTTCCCAATGTTATGAAACAGATTATGGGGTTGATCCTGATTGATCTAGCTTATTCCACAGAATTGGGTTCACAGGTTTGGACTTTACGCCAGCAACTCATTACGGAAATCACACCTTCCCCTTCCCATTCCTTCAACTAATTCCGGCATACCTTAGCGATATTAGCTCGTTATCATGTTGAACCACCCATAATACATAATCTAGAAGAAATGGCGTGGTCATTCGAAATGTCTTTGTAACTCTTTTTTGTTGATGTCTCGTTAATCTTAATTCTCCAACATAAGTATCGCTAAATAATACTGATCCTTCACCATATTTCGCTATACAAACAATACACTGATCTCTTATTCGTTCTCCTGCCAATCTGCACAAGATACATCTTCCTGAGCAATAAATGTAGAATCTGTATTCAGCGGATCAGAACACCCTTATCCATTATATAACCTAGGAATCGTTATGTAGTCGCGCAGTTGAACCGTTTTTGTTTGTTTCACCTTCGCAAAAACGGTTACCGCGTAGCATTCTTCCAAGCAATGCGTCTTCGTTTAACAACTACGCTTAATGGTTTGTTGCGTGAACTACTAGCTTCTGTGGCTATTGGTGCTGCTCTTCTTCTATTTCGTCTATTCGTTATTACTAATTCAGGATCCTCGGCTGCTCTTGTTATTTTCAGCTTTCTAGTTTTTTTTTTTCAAGAACATATTGAAATTCGCTGCTTTAGCCAAATTTCCAGTTAATTAGTAATTAGCGCCCATGTTTCTGTTGATAGCTCGGATCTTTTCAACATAGTAAATATTTTTTATTTAATTACAGGGGAAATGTTTGCATGGAAATTAGTATAACCGTATTTGCAGCTTTCTAGAACCACGTGTTTATTCCGTTAGGCGCAGCTGTATGAAAAATTAGATTTTACACCAGTTTGTTGTATTATTGCCTAGGGTAAACAATTTTTCCAATTAAACCACTGTTTATGCTTACAAAAAAAAAAACTTATTAACACTACAAATAAAAATAGTAGTGAGTAGATACTTATGAGTAATAATGTACTAGTGTTAGGATTATTTACTCTATTAAGCACTAAAGAATAAAAAAATAAGTGTAGAATAGGAACGTAGGCGCGTATTCACCCAATCACCATTAGTTTACGAAATCTAAGAATTGGGGCCGTGGTCTTCTTAGCCAAATATTGATATCAACTCTGAAGATTTATTTTCTTTTTAATAAAGCTGTTCAGATACTGTCACACCCAACCCTTTATGGTTTTTGAGAAAAAAATGATTTGTCTAAATTTTGTGATATAAAGCTCTTAGAAATTAACAACTCAGATAGTAAAATATTATTGTAAAGAACGTAATCCATCGCCTATTCTTTCTTTTTTCTTGCTTTTTACGTTGATTGCAACTACATCTAACTAAGTTAACAAACAACTAACTAAGTTAAATTGCATGATTTATCATTGAAAGCTACTTTCGTAATGAACAAAGGCAAGAAGATGTAAAATAATCCGATTCTAGGTAACTAGGTATAAATTTCGTCTTCACTTTCCACGTTATCTAGTATTATATCTTCATTTACATCAACAAATTGTTTGATGCATTATTAAATTTCGTGGTACTTACTGGTACTCATTCGAGACTCGAGAAGAGAATTGCGTAAACTGTTACAAGTGTGACGGGGCGTATCGATCATTCATCTAAAAAATAAATTAGAAAGCTTTCACAAGAAATTAAGTCATACGGTACTTTTTAGCATGTTCTTAGAAAAAATCCCTTGTCGAAAGATTTCACATTGTTATTCTGTAAATATTCAGAAGAACTATAATATCCTTGACAAATCCTTCTTCTCAGACGAAGAACGTTGGTTTCGTCTCAATGATTTCTATTTCTAAACAAACTACGCATTCATGGCCCCATGTCCATGTTTTGACGCCAGAACCGTTGCATCCTAAAACAGTTGCTTTCTGGATAGTAGCTTCACAGTAAATACTTAGAGCAATTATTTTTTCATGAAACGGTAAGCGCAGAAAGAATTGTTACACCTTTTTTTTTAATTTATTTAATATTTTCAACGATACAATGCTATAACTCATAAAACACCACAAACAACGAGCCTCTTATGTATTTTGACCCTCGTGCAGTAGGTTCTCCTTAATACTCTCCTGAACTATTTTATATATTTTTTTTACGACACGATAACGCTTCAACACCATGTTAAATCATTTGACACCATGAAAGGGCGAGTAAGGATTTGATCGAAACTGAAGGAGATCGCTTTAAGTATCTACTAAATTGGTTGCTAAAATAAAAAAAATATATATTTTTTTTATTTTGCTAGCTCTATTATGACTTATATTTTCACATTTGTTTCAATTTTAATTTAAGTAAGATTTAGCTGTCATATGTAATTCTAATCAACATAAAAATGGTTCAAGAAATAATTCTGATCTAAAGATGCTACGCACGAAATCAGTCTTTTTCCTTGATTACTTTCTCATTCCAACTTTACCAGAAAAGGACTTCTTTTATTTATGTCCCTCAAAATGATCAACACACACATAGTTACCACGGCGTCTTTATGTATTCTTTCTCTTGAGTATTATTTAATAAAACGAAGACAAAATAAGTCTAGAAAAAGTATTACTCGCTATTTGTTTGATAAACTATGTTACTACAAAAACCGGTTTTATATTACCTGCTTTTAAAGAGTTTCTCTTTGTATGATTTCATTAACTTCCTGTACCTTTCCAACGTTGCTCTGCAGAAGTTTAGCATGGAGCTTCGCTATCTCGGCGACTAAATTACTTCTAATTAAGTACAATTATCTTACAGAGACAATATTATTTCTAAATACTTTTAGAAACCGAGAAAGTTCTAGGACGTGTATAGTTAGAGTATGATTCTAACAACACATATCTCCTAAGAATACTGAAAAAGGACGCGTCATTGATTCTTAATGAATGTAGCCTCACTTGGGATTACTGAAATGTACATGGAATGAAAATAAAGATACGATGATACCAATGGCTGTTGAGCAGTATGACAAAGAACACAAAAGTCCACACACTCCGCATTACACAAGTTTAATTAACTGATCTGGAACAGGTTTTTCGATATGTCCATCCTCATTTTCAATTATAGACCGAATGATGCGAGAAAACATATTTGCGAAGGAAACAATTTTGGAAAGTCCTTGTAAATTCGTTATTAATACTTTTTTGCTTTGTATTTGTACTCCGGTTTTTGTAGATTTTTTTTATGCCCTAAATATTGAGAATGTGCCCATTTTTAGACCGGAAAGGAATTTTTACATTTATTAAATTTAAACCAAAAGTTACTAGAAACAGTAACCAAAATTATCGGTGTTATTAGTGTTCTTCGAGTGTTTCTCTACCTAACAGCGCTAATTGCATCTCGGCTTATATCACTACCCGTACTACAAGTGCAAGCGAATATTACCGCATGATGGAATTATAAGGTAAAGTGGGTCCGTATTTCTTAAGAAACCATCACCTACACTTTTTGAATGACTAGACATTTTTATCTAATAAAAAACGTTTAAGATAACGTACATCGTGAAATCTATTTCTGGACCATTTATGGCTGCTGAAGCTTTGAGGTCATCTAGAGAACAATAATAAATGACTCGTGCTTATGACTTGTCAAAACAATCACCACGCAAACAGATATCCAAACCAAAAAACAAGAATTGATTGCTTCAAACATTAATATGAATGCGAATGCTTTTTTCCGCATAGGTACCTATTATCAATTTTTGATATATTTATTGCATTAGATAAGTGCCAGAGCACAACGTCGGTGGAACAAAAGTTGGACAGGCCAAAATAATGTGATTTGCTTTATTTCAAACACTAACTCAACTTTAAATTTTGTAGTCTCCTTAAATACAAAAAAAAAATGTAATTCTTGCTTAAAAAGATTCTAAATGCTTCTGGGTTCACCGTGGCAGGAACCTCAAACTACTCTACAATCTGGAATTTCTTTCGCGTTTTCCGACATAACTAGTTACACTCTCCCGTTTGATGAGCGTGCTAACCACTACACAACCTGGGACGGTCTCCTTTCATTGCTAAATGTTATTATTTGCAAATATATTACAATATATTATAAGCACCCTGATTACATAGGAAGGGAACCGAAAACTTGGTGTATTCCTGGTGATATATGAGGTTAATTTAGTATCTGTATAACAGGTACAACGTCCTTTTATTAATCTGGAATTATGTGTACCGGTACTGTTTATTCAACACTATTGTTTTTTATTGTAATTCACTTCACTGTCAATACAATGAATACTTGATTCACTTAATTCATGATTGTGATGTAATTGTGTTTTAGTAGTGTTATGAAGAGCGAAAAAGCACTCAAATAATTTGAAAAAGAAAGTGCTTGAAATAAATGATAACATTATACAGGCTTTTCCTATTCGCGAAGTCTGTTGAGGATATTACATTTTAATATTTATCGTATTAGCGCGTATATTTTATTTGATGTAAATTAAATTATGGTAGGATAGAAAAGCTTTATTATTTTACGTAGTTGGTTGTTAAAAAACAGTTACAAACTCTCAAGACTCTGCTCTACAGAACTTGACGAGGATTACATGAACTTTATTTACATATTTCAGGTATACAATTGTGCATGGTAACTGAATGCCTCTTCAGATTACTCTTGTAGTTCGATTTGTAAAAGCATCCTGGAAAGGTACATTTATATTCCTGGCCGCAAACGTTTTTCCTATGAAAATTATAATCTCCTTTCCTTATGAATAGTTTCGCGCAACCCTCACATTGAAAAGATGGCGTAATATCTAAAACAGACATTGAAGTATAAAAACATAATCATGTGTTAACCTGAAGAAGATGTCAATGAACTGTTGAGATAAATTATTTTAGAAATGTTTATTTAATGTTTAGCAAAGCACACACTTCAAGTCTAATATCTGAGGACAGAAGCTTACAACAGACGTACATATATATTTGTCATACATATTGTTTAACATATATGTAAACATAAAATTAATAAAATACGGAGAGATAAATAATTATCATCTTTTTATTTCGTATTCTAAGATGATACAAGAACAAGGCAAGGAAATAAACCTTTAGCGCTATTTCAAACACTATCTTAAATCTACACCCACTTTCGTTTCACAATTATTACTACTATAATATGAAACCGTATAAATAAACAAATACTTTTATGTTGCAGTCATTTATTTATTGCCCAAACTTGAGTGATAACTTCGTCTGGTCAACTAAGTATAAATAAGTAATCTTACGACTTCGAGTCCTCTCTGTGTATCTATCACACATGGAAAACATACAAAACTAAAAATGAAGGCATGGTATAAAATGCCGCAAAACTATCAATAACTGTATGATTCATTTTCAACACTCAACCGTAGGGTTTTCTCTTGTTATTGAAGATAGTAGGTAGGTAGGTCTAAATTTTAAATTTAAAATGGAACCTTTACTTCATCTTGCGGGAAAAACTAAAAACACGTTCTCAAAGTCAGTCAATCTTCCATTTAATGGCATATTCAAAATGTTTATATGACGTCTGGGTTCTTTCTCGTCATCTTCAACTATCTTTTTTCTTATTGGCGCCATATTGTATTTTGATACCGTCAGAAAGAGTTTCTATTCTGATATTAATCAGCAGTAGCACGTTAATAACTTCAAATTTTAATATTTGAAGTTTCGAAATGTCAAGCATCTCAAATACTACGTTCCTTAATACTAGCAAATACCAACGAAGAGAAACAAGATACGTTCAGTAGAATAGCAGCGAGTACTAAAAATTTGTGTCAAAAACGACAGCCGCTATAAGGTATCATTTTTCCAAATATTTGTCGAAAATGGATCCTTTACCGAGCCGAGTAAGATTTACGTTAACAAGCATTTGGATGAGCATCAATGGGATCTTTTATGGTGGTGGTGTATGTTTTCAGTAGAAAATACAATATTTCAGGAAATATTGTATTTTCTAGATCACCTTCTATACGCGAACTCGCGTTAAAACGAAATTACCCTAGAATCGTATATCTATGGAGAAATATACGTCCAAATAAATGTAAGTCAAACAAGCTTTTATATTATGACAAATTAAAAAGACTAGACTACAGCAACTAGTTGCTGGGAAGATTAGAAGATAATTAATATTTATTTAAACAAAATTTACCCACCCTAAAATTTTACGGAGAAATGGAACAACGGACAAAATAGGACAAAGAAACCACAACATTATTTTGCAGCAAACGTTTCGATAAACACGTTTAGAAAATCGTATCACAAAACCAGGTATGTATAAAGAAACCTGAATACAAGGGAGTTGTTGTATGACGTGAGATCTCCTAAGTTAAATCCTCCGGATTGTCTTTTATGGGAAGTTGTTTAAAATTACATTTATGAAGTTGAAGTCGCGCAAAGCACTCAAGTGCTTCGAGGTGGGTCCTAGAACATCAATATAATTCCTAGAAGAACTGCACTAAGGGCAGTTCAAAATAAGTAGAGAGAATAAGAATATCACAAGTTACTTAAGAATTAATCAATAATTTATCTTATTTAATCTTAAATGTATTTTTGTCAACTTTCCTACATAGTCGAAATATGTATAAAAAAAGACATCTTTCTGATAATCCAATATGGTGCCAATAAAAAAATAAGAAAGCTGATGAAGGTTAGAACCAATCGAAAAGTCATATAAAAACTTTGAGTACTCTTACATATAAGATAAAAAGTGGCTTGGAGAATGTATTTTTACTTCCTCTCCCGAAGGCCAAATAAATATGCTAGAGCTAAAAATGAATTAGCTTATATGCTATATGTAGGTTTTCCTAAAAGATGACCTTTGTACTCAGACTAAGTCGTAAATATTTTTGTTAAAATTTACACATATACCGAATAAGCATATTCTACGTGTGTGCAAGGGTATATATCAAATGTGGGCAATACATGTACATATAAGCTACACTAGTCAAAGATCATATTTCAGTCGCGATAGCTTAAACAATATAGAACTCTAAGAATGTAATAGATATTGCATTTCATATTTTTACTTAGATTAAGTACTTAAATTTTGAAGTGTCATAAGCAGGCTTGTGATAATTAACGCGTTTTAGGTGCGCATTTAACATAAATTTCTGATAATACATCTTATGGCATTTATCGCACTCAAATTTAGGCCTCTTCCCACATTCATACATCAGGTGGCTGTTTAAATGGTATTTGTATTTGAATATCCTGGGGCATTGATGGCAAGGAAAGATGCCTATTGTACCTAAAACATAGAAGTGTTAGACATATGTAAATCGCATATTAAAGAATACCTCTCGTACACTCACCTCTCTAATATAATTAATACTAAGGATCGTTAATTACTATGGAGCTACTACTTCGGTTAATGGACAGAATTTAATGAAAGGTACAACATTAAGCTTCAACAGGCATTTATTAAACAACAGCATGTATTTGTATCTAGCGTAACTGTTTTGGTTACGTGGTGTGAAAGTTTTATCATCTATATCAGAGGAAACAATACGAACGGTAAAAATTATTTATTGTTTAAATGTGAATGTACATATGTTTATGGATGTTGTTAAGATGACTTCGCAAATGTGCCTTCCTCTTGCCGCGATAGCTGCAATTATCGACTGGGCAAACAAATGAAGGTAACTTTCCACATTCATACTTCATATGAGTATACCTGGTTTGATAGTGACGATACTGCTTCTTACAGTTTAGACAAGTATATAGGCCTAAAAATAATTGGGTGTAACAGCGTTCAAATTGACAAACAGTATAAATAAATTAAGGTACACTGATATAAACATTTCCCACATTGAGTATTCTGCCCTTTAATTTGAGTTATTGGTTGCTTTATCAACGCGCGTGATGATTAAAGAATACACTTCTAAAATAAGAATAGAAAGCATGCTGCAAATATTTATTTTAGGAAAGTTGAACAATATAAATACAATGTCAAAAAAGGCCGTATGATTGATTTATTCGTAAATCTTGTGAATGTTGTATAAATGAGATTTTAGATGTCCTTTTCTTTTGCCTTTATAGCAACAGTACTCAACTGGACATACGAATGATGGCTCTTTCCCGCACTCATACCTCAGGTGTCTGTTTCTATTTTGAAAATGTTTGTATGCTCTGTTGCATTTCGGACATCGGTGGAAACCTAGAATTAATTACTCTATTAGTAGCTACTGAATCACAAATAAGAATGAGATGTATTTGGAAATACTTTTCAAATAACTAGTTGTATACATGTGAGTACCATCACCTCAATGTACCAAACTTAATTGTGATTAATCGATTTGTGGTGCAGTGTTGGGAAACATCGTGGCGTATATCATATCAAATACATCCATTTCCGCATATACAACGCATGAAATGAACGCTATCCTCTGTCCCATATTTTGTTTGCATTGCAATTTTCACCATTATTCCCCAAAATATAGGGAAACGGTAAGATGCTGAGCTATTTAGGAGATACCCAGCCCAATAAATGCGTTGCAATTACAATTTCCGTAAGCTAATTAGATGTAAAAGAAGCAAGCCGACGCAAAAATGATGTACGGTAGAAGTCTTTAGTCCTCACACAGATTCGAAGCGAAACCAAAAGTTGTTGCTGTTACTCTTTCCTAATGTTACCTGCGTTAGAAAGGACAGATATAACTTGTATAAAGGTTGCTGCGCGTCTGGATTTTCAAATTCATTGGATTTTCATTAATACTGCAAAGTTCTCAAAATTTGAACAAGGTATTAAGGACTACAGTTCATCAACTTACATAAAAGCCAATATGGAAAGATGTTTTTATTAAATGAGCGTCATCTATGATAATTAAATGGTATAAAAATTTACATTTCAAGAAAGCTGCATTTCAACCAGTTTTAAGAGTATTTGCAAAATTCTATTCGTCAACGACAGCATATCGTGGGAACCGCTTTTATTTTCTCAACATTTTCTAATGTGCGAATTGTTCGTAAATTCTTCGTCGACAATGTAGACAATTGGTAGTTAATCTACAGCTTTCTACACATTTTTTCCTACGCTATGTTAAAACAACTACGGCCAAACTCACGTTGCAGTAGCCAAATCGCTATTAAAACGAAGACACTCAACAGCAAATACACGATACCCATTAGACCAATGGTTCATAGTAACTGAAGGCATTGAGTTGATATCCAAGTCAACGATACAAACACTGCGTTGTCAACCAACGAATGCTTCTGACGCTAATTCTACATCGTCTAATCCATTCTGCTGAACCCTCTATCCTACATAATGGAAATTTTATTAAAAAATATTTTAAATGGTTAGATAAAGCTGAAAAGTAATTGATATCTAAAAAAATTCGTAGAATAATTACAGAATTTATTCAATATTTACAAAGTATTATTTACCCGCTATTTATGTGCATATACATGTATGGTAACGTTAGTAGAAGACATGTACAGTTGGAGAAACGCTTATATTTCAGCAGTTTTCTACAATTCCTTCTTATTACAACTTTTCGATACTTCTAAATTTAAAGAGAAAGCTTTGAAACGAGAAATATTCGGAAACTATAGTTGATTAACGTGAAATTGCAGTAGCATATGTAGTATGTGTGTTTCCACAGCACAAGTTTGGTTTTTTTAATGTAATACCTTTTATATTATTTTGGATATCTCTTATCAATTCACGTAAATTTTCATAAATATTCTCAATAAGTATCCATCTTACTCTTTGAGATAATCGATATAATTTGAGATTTTTTTGCCTTCCCTTGCTTCATTATAGCCGATATTTTAAACGTTACACACGTTAGCGGTGATTTAATTTTTTTTTTTTTGATTCAGTATTTCTTGGAGTTTTCACAATATATCGAAGAGTTTTTCAACTAGCGTCTACAGATACCCATCCAAATCGAAATGTTTTAAGTGGAACGCTTTTTATATTTTCCTGAATTTTTTTACAAACATTTCTCTACGTCGTTCTTTCATAAATTAAATAAGTAACTATGCAGATAAGCTTTCTGCTAAGATACCCAGAGTGCTATAAGGAAATAGTGTAAACATTTGTTTTTCTAAAGGTGTCCATTAAAACTAATCTGTAAAATTTAATTTATGCATAGGTACACTTTCAATATCTATTTGAAGTGAATACTATTCCCGTTCGTGCAATCCGTAAAGAGAATTCTTGCATTTTATTGAACATGTACTAACGTTCCGAGAGCAATATTTGGTGGTGCCTATGCTGAAGAAATTCATCCGGGCAGTTTTTTCATATACATTTGTATTCAGTTAAATTGCGAAAATGTTTAAACAGCTTTCAGTATGTTCTTATATTTTCTTATTTCCTTATTTTCTTTGTTTTCTTATTTACAATTTGTAAATAAGAAAATGATTACTTCGGAGGAAATGATTACTTCGAGCAGGTGATGGAATTATACCAAAAAAGATATTGTTTACACATCATCTGCATTAATCAAGAACTATAGCGAAACAAAAGTTATTATTAATAATTAGTCACAACTCTCATTCTTTTCAAACCAGAAATGATTTCGTACATATTCAATTATTTATTAAGTAAGTACTTTTTTTTAGAAATAGGGAAACAGAAAAAGAATCCAAAGAGCCTCTCTATTAGATTTTGTAGAAACATAGAAAAAATAAAAAAATTCAATTAACATGAATTAAATTTGGCAACAATACGATACGATACGATCACCTTGTTGATGCTGGTTGATTAACAAGATCATTGATATATTACTAAAAGCTCCAGAAGATACTCAACTTTCAAATTCTCAAACTCAAAAAACTTCAAAGCTCAAAATTTTATCCATTGCTCTCGAATGTAATCCGTTTAAAATATTAGTCGATAAAGAAACAGCAGCATTTCACAAATATATCAAATTTGTCTGATTATCTCAAAAGCTAAGATAGATGTATCTATATTAACTGATTTAAATTTTGTCCCTTAATAATACATATATCGATAACAGACAGATGTACTATTTCAATTGCATAACGCAATTAACAATTGATAGTTATTTAACATGAATAAAAAGAATGCATAAAGAGCACTTCATTACTTTTGTACAAATATGGTTACCATATGCTTTGGACGTCTTATTTCTGATATACACTTCAATTATATGCAAACAGAATAATACATTAAAGGGCAAGTAATCCATTTTTATTTACCAAAATATTACAAAACACGTAGCAAACGAAAAAGTTGTATATCCTTCTACAACAACTGAATAAACTGATTGAGTGTTATCTATAGAACGTTACACAAACACAAAAGATTTATAGTCATGAAAATCCATCATGTGTTTCTTTAAAGCGCTAATATAGAAAAATTTTGTGCCGCATATTGCACACGTTTTCTGTGGTTGTTTTCCACATTCAACACGAATATGCCTCTGCAAATCATAAAACATGTTATAACTTCTAGGGCAGTTGCAGCAGTGAAACGGAAACCTCGCTGAAAAGGTTAAAGATTAGTTTAGAAGGTAGCCTAATGTTATATTCGAGTGGATTTTAAAATAAATGAAGGTTATTGCTATCAGAATTAATAATAAATATAATTAACGAACCAGCTACTACCAACCACTACGTGTATACATATGTGGATGGTAGAAACTGTAATTCAAGTTCTCGTATATACGATGTTCAATCTAACGTGTTTGGATGAAAGTATCTAATTGAAGATACTCTAAACACTGAAAAGGTCGAATTATATCGTTATATCGACCTCTACAGATACTGGTAGTTTTTACTACAGAATTTGCGGGGGTAACATAGTCCGACTTCAAAGCTAAGCGCGCCCAAAACTCTGGATGTGCCCAGGTTTTCAGTGATTAGAGTATTTTTAATTAGATACTCTCATCCAAACATATTAGGATCAACAATTTTGAGTTGCCGCATCAATTAGGGTTATTTAACGTTTATCATTTATTTTTCAATATAATTCTGTATAATGTCGATATATTTAAAACATCGATGTTTTCAAGCATCTATGGCTTGATGAAATTGAAAGTTGTCAAATTCATCAGAACAAATATTAATATCTAAACAGCAGCTATTGAAAATTGCCGACCTGTCCATTTACAAATTTGTATTGCACCACTAAACAGTCGACGCTCACAGAATGCTGCTTTATGGTATTTAGAAGTACTTGCAACTTCTGCTATTTCAAGCGCCAGACTGTGCATGATTAATACTCGTAAGATAACGTTGAGAATGCTCTTCATCTAACACGATAGGAAGTTACTAATAGCACGAATGTCAGAACCATTTAACTCGTGAAAAATTTGGCGATTAACATTATCAAAAAGCGCCCTTCTTCTACCCCACTGACAGGGTATTTATCAATTGGAAGAATATCGTAAATATTTAGTTTCGGCGCAATTGCTAAAATAGTGGACAAGTTCAGACTTTTTATTATTATTAATTAGTTTCCACGAGACGTATATAAAAATCGTTGATCTACATAAGCCCTAAATCGAAAATGTGTCTATCTCTAGTAAATATACAAGTTCTTCATTTCAAAAGTTTTGTATACGCAAAGTGCAATGAAATACTTTCGTCCTCTAAAAATATTCATTAAAGATAAAGTGTAAAAATTACATAATAAATAACATTACAATTTGTATTCAAAGAAAATAGTAGTCACTTTAAGTGGATATTGCACCTTCACGTTTAAAATAACCTTAATATCCTCATCTAAGAATGACTTTTGATACAATGAACAATTTTATAAAACATTACGTATATTGGATAACGGAGAAGAGTAATAAAAAGAGTTATACGTGAATGCCTTTAATTCCCGAAAATATGCAGATCTGTTAAAGTAATAAAATAACGTGGAAATTGAAATGATTTCAATCGCTATAGAAATACTTAATTGATATAAAAAATCGATTTATTGCTAAAAATTTATAAAAAATACGAAAAAATTACGTAAATAAACATTGGCATTCCATAAAAATTTAAAATAATTCTAATTATCTCAAAAACTAAAGTGGACATTTATAAGGAAAGTCATAGAAAGTTGATATACATTTAGGGGTCACCTACAAATCCAATGATATAGACTGTTCTGTTTGAAAAAGGAAACTGGTGTCACATTCAGAGATCGTATGTGACATCGTGAACATCGTGTACATTCAGATATACGCAACGCATTATCTAAAATTCTTATCTCTGAACTTCTCGGGATGCGCTGGGAATGATAAATAAAAAATTGCCACCACATTTGTAGTTAGATAGGTAAAAAGGCCTGAAATTAGAAACATGTGTAAAATGTGTCCAAACAGACACTATCCAGGATAGCAGGAACATTAAAACAATTTTATACAAAAATCAAATGATTTATTAGTATTTTTTTACATCTATAGCGCTAATCGAAAAATTTGTGAATTGTAGCTAGGTGCTTCTTAAGTGTACATGAATAGAAAAATTTTCTACCACAGATATTGCACGCCCGCTGCGGTTCTTTCCCACATTCGATTCTCATGTGCCTTTGTAAATCGTATTTATTTTTATAGTTTCTTGGGCAGAGGTTGCAGTAATATCGAAAGGAACCTGAAAAAGGCGTCTTCTGTAATTTCAACTAAATCGAAAACAAGCAGATATACACATTGCAGTAACTCTTTTCTTGGATCAGTTAAACACGAACGAACTCTTACAGAAGAAAATATATTTTATAAAAAGAAAAAAAAAACATGTTATATTATAACAAAAATATATCATTCAAATGTTTGTGCATGTTGTTGATATGCGACTTTAGATGAGCTTTTCTCTTTCCTTTGTATATACAACTATGGACAGGGCAAGCAAATCTTGGCTCCTGACCACATTCGAATTTCATATGGGTATATCTGTTTTGAGGGTGCTTATAGATCTTGTGACAGTTCGGGCATTCATATTTACCTGAAGCAAGAACAAAGAGAAGAATGGAAATTAGTAGTAAGAAATTGTTTATCAATTCGTTTAGAGACTACTTTAACGATTATTTTATTAACCTCAACAGGCGCTAATGTTACTACGAAATGAATACTACACTATGAGTTTTAAACTACGTGCAAAAGAAAAACAAAAAACCATCAGAAGAATATGTACTGAGTGCGTTTATTCGTTTTCGAGCTCCAAATTCAATTAAAGCGCTATAGAGGCGAAGTAAATTTATACTTTCGAATAATATTTGCCAAACAATAATAGTAAGAATTTAGTTTTTTGTTTCCTTTTTGATCAGTTTACTTACGTTCGTTCAATAGCCGAATAGTCTCTCCATATTGCAGCTCTCAATTTAAAGTCATAATAATGCCTGCGCATACGTAAGCGTGATCAAATGAATGCATGCTTTTAAACGGGCACCCTAAATTGAAACTGAAAAAGTTTCAGTAGAGACACAGTATGCAATTTTTGATTTTTTTTAATTTTATATATATATGTATGTATATATGTATATATAATACATATATATACATATAAAAAACGATATATATATATAATACATATAAAACTATATATATATATATATAAAACTTTGCTGTTGTTTTATATATATTTGAAATTTAAATTGATATTAAAATCAAAATTAAATAAATAATTTTCTTATATACCCAAAAAAGGATTGTGTTTATGCGCCATGTCGCCTACGTGGACTAATTAGATATTATAAAACCTAGTAAGTAGAAAATGAAAATAATTAATCAATGAAATTGCTATAGCTAAAGATAATTGTAGAAAGAAAATAAGACAAAAAAATCGAACGATTCTCATCTAGGATATGATATACTTAGCATAAGAGTAGAAGGTCGCTTTTTGCTTTAGCTAAAAACGCATTTAACAAATGTTGTAACATATAGCATTTTAAATTTCCTTACCATAGTTTGAAGGGTACAAGTGCTTTCACTTCCACTTCTACTTCTACTGAGGATTCTCGACATCCGAAAAAGAACAGTCCCAATTCTGGTAAGCGTTTGAGCTGTTACTTTTGTTTTATTAACCTCTAATCTGCGCACTTTACATGAGTTCGCTAACGGTGTAATAACTAGGATCTTTATATAAGGTGAGAAAGTTAATGAGTTTTCCGACGAGATACGTGAACATAACATAATCACTAGAGACGACAAAGGCAGGTGGAATTATTCCTTTTTTGCAGCGACTAGACAGACTCGTGTGTATTCATTTTATAAGAAAGGGTTCGTGTTGCCTACTGGGGTCCCCGAGAGTCGACAAAACACGAGCCTCTCTAGTCTCTGCAAAAAAAATAATTTCATCCGGCTTTGTCTTCCCAACAATCACAATACGTTGGTTAAGTTGATTTATTGCCAACCGTGCATTACGCGTTGTCTTAAAAATAATCAGCTGGACAAAATACAAGTATTTTATATGGTTCTTGTTCAGTTAATACAGTTTGGTTACAATAACAACAGTAAATAAAACAAAACATACTGACATCGACGATTTTAGACAACACATCTTCAAGTGTTTAGTTTTGCTATTTTATTGTATTTGATTCTAGATCAATTTAACGCAATTTTTTTGACAGCTACGGAAGTTTAACGTATAATGTGATCGTTTAACTGTACAATTATGAGAATGCGACACCATACAGACAATGCTACTGTTACTAAAGCTGTAACAATGATTGAGGTAGGTCAATCGTAACGGTCTGTGATTCTATAGTTAGAATTTTTACGAAGCGTTGTTCAAACGCCTTCGGAACCCGACCTCGGGGCACTGGAAGTAATTGTATTACTCCTGTCCAAAAATATTGGAAAATTCGATTTTGTGCAAGACGTAATCGAACTGTTATAACACGCACCTTACAAAATCGTTTGCATAAACACTACCTAAGTTTGAGTGGCGAATGATTCGAACAAAATTGTACGGTGCGGTATTAGGCATGCGGATTGCGAGTCAACGCCTTAAATGGGGCATGGAGGAATAGCGAAAGATGTTCTTCAAGGACGACCCCAAGGTAAAGTTATTTAGCAAGGATCGAAGAGGAAAAGAGATGGTGAATGATTTTCCGATCCATGCATCCACGAACATGACAGGGTCGGTATGTCCAATACCAATGGTTTAGCTAGATTGGGGAAGGATTAATTTACAATGTTAAACTGAGGTTACATTCTGAAATGACCGTACAGTAACAACTCACAGATACATCGAACACGTTATCAGGCCCTATGTCATCTCGTTTTCAACATTAGCGCGCAATGGTTTTATCTCAATGCAGGATAATGCTTAATCACATACAGCACAAGCGGGCACATCTGCTCTGGGGGAAGCCAGGACTCAGGTTTTGCCATGGTCTGGCAGTACCCCTGACATCAATCCAATAAAGCACGTTTGGGATCAGCTGCAACGGCGAATCAAGCAGCTCAAGGTGATGATTCACACATGATTCGCTTACTGAGAGAAGATTCCGATAGAGAACATTCATTGGGAGCACGCATTCGGGGTTCCCAATTAAAAGGGGAGAGCATACCTGCTTACCTTTCCGTCTAAAACGTGAATGTGAATCATTATTTGTAAACATCCGTAAAAATATTTGATTAAGCAATTATTGTTAATCTCAATAAAACTAATTTCAGTTAATAAATAACTTAAGTTTAAGTTTTATTAAATTTAAACATCTACTGCCTTATATTCTAGACAAAATAAACTATGTACATCAACGGTGGCCCTTATTTTGTTTGAAGAAATTGTCTATTGGAGATCCAATATAATGTACATATGTGTGCAAATTACAAGTACAACACATGTAATGCCCATGTGAAGTAAACATGGGCAATAAACACCATATAGTGAGACGTTACGAATAATGAAATAATTTATTGAATAAGTCGAAGTAATTACTAAAACAAAAACAAAAAAAAAAACTGAAAATTCATCATTCATAGCAAAAAATACCGATAATGCTCAATACTACTCGCAAATAAATCATTTGTATGTGATTTACTGGGCTTAACATTTTCAAACAATAGTTAAGAAAGGCAATATCATGTTTCTGCTTACTAATGTCATGGTATTCAATCGATACACCATAAATAGGCATATGAAAGCATATCAAGTTATACATACTACTTTAGAATGACTCTAAGATGTCCATTATGTTGTCCAAAAATGTTACCTTCCAACTACTTATATAATGAGTGCTACTTTACAATTCCAGAAAGTTTCGTTGGATTATATGTATCTAAATCCATTCGTAAACATCATTAATACAGAGGACAAAAGCGAGTAAAATCATACCTTTTTTGCAGCGACTAGACAGACTTGTGTCTATTCGTCTCATAAGAAAAGGTTCGCGTTGCTTACTGGTTTCCCCGAGAATCGACAAAACACGAGTCTGTCTAGTCGCTACAAAACAGGTACGATTTCACTCGCTTTTGTCCTCTCTAATCATGAATGTTGTACTTCCAGCACGTTATATTTGCTCATCTTCATCAACCTTCAATTCGCTTAAAAAAGGAAGTTACACTTTTAATTCTTCCTGTACTTTAAAACGTTATTTAACTTGTTCTTTAGATTATTGTTGCTACTACAATTTTATTATTTCAATATAAGTATGTAGCACATAAGCAGTACTTGTGTCATTATAAAATAGATATTAATTAGTGTAAGTATATCGAATATACGGGATTCTTCAAATTAGAAGACCACTGCTGCTGCCTTCGTCAGCAGCAAATCAGTTGAATTGGCAAACTAGTATTTTTTTCTGCTAATTAGGATAGAGATAAGATACAAACGATTAAGTAACGAACTTTTACAAAAAAAAGTCAAATGTACTACTTTTTTGAATAACAAATCATAATAATAAAGCATTCTTTAAATTATTAAAGCTAGTGGTCATAACTACTATTAGCTTAAACTCGTTTCAACAATATAATAATTATAATATTAACCTTCGAAAGTTTTTTGTTACCTGCGCTCTCATTCAAAGGTTAATATTATAACAGCTTCACCTACCTACTACATGAGTGACGTAGAAACATTGAAAACTATCTGGTAGTACGCATTTGACTCATTTACATTATTAAAAAGAAAGCACACCCAGGACAAACTTATTAATTTCATTGCAAAAATTGTTGGTTAATGTTTTAGATTAGTATTCATACGCCGCACTAAATAATCTCGTCGTCTCCCAATTTTATACAAGACATTTGAAAGATGCTTCCTTTATACATTCTTCTTTCTCTTCTTTTTCGCATCAAGCGAATCCTATCTTTTGCATGTACGACCACATATTGTGCATTTCAAGTTGTACCCTAAAACAAATGTACTAATAATCTGGTGGGATAATGCAAGCAATTGGGGATTCTTGAGGATATTAGATGGAATATATGTTGGAAGTTATTCACTATTAATATTCAGATTTTGATTTATTTTTGATAACAGGGAATATTAAACGATAGCTCTGTGTGAAACAATCTATATTTAGAAAAATATAAAATGGTATTAAAAATTACCTACATTCTATCAAAAATGCATATAACCGTTTTACATCAAAACAATACCCATTTACAACGAATAGGACAAACTTTGTTCTTTTTGTCATTTTGCAATACAACACATCCAAAATTCATATTTGTAGTTTTTCCCATTACCAATTTTGTAATGGTTTCTTTCGGTTTTTGGGTATCGATTTGAGCGCGTTTCACATGTGTACGTGACGTTCTTACTTTGCCATTAGCTCAAAGCATAAGTCTACTGCAACTGTCGTTGTAAGACTTTTAACATACATGTGTAACTATTTGCGTTATAAAACAACATTTTGGGAACAAAAACCATTACGACACATATTGCTTCGTACTTCTAATCAAATAAAGTACATTTTGTGTGGTAATGCAAAATAATAAAAAGTATGTAGTTAGAATGTTTACCGTTATAAATGGGAATCCATAAAAATCATATGTAGGGTTGGCAGAAAGTCTAGCGCCAAAACGGATTCATTTGCAAACTAAATTTCGAGTATTCTAAGCTAAATACGTATTCATATTAATAAGTAACTTTTACACAAAGCTGTTATCTTCAGCTTATTTTAATTTACTAGTATTCTCCCTTTCAGTACGATGTAGTAGTGCGCTGTCCCGCTGAAAGTGAACATCTCCTGGAAACAAATTACGAATAATGGGAATAATATTCTATCGAAGCAGGTTTATATACATACTTCTACCAGGTAAATGAATTCTCAATAAGCAGCGGTCTAATCAAACAATTAGAACCAATACCACCCTGCACGTCAGTACCGGAAGTGAGTGCAATCAATTTATTTAAGAATTTACAGTTCTAATATCTTATCCTCATTTATTGAACTGTCTTTCTAAAGCCAGGACATTCAGAAAACATCATTAAATAGATGGGTAATTTTCTGATAAGATCCTTTAGGAACACTGCGGTTATAACTAATACTGTAATTCGTACTCTTTCTGTTAACTTTGCCATTACCAAAGACAACTGCACAAGTTCCAACAACATTCTGACAACTACAACGATATATATAGTTATTTATGTCGCAAGGAATATTGGTGCAGGTTTGCCAAGAAAGCAATTATGGCGCGATTGTCATATCATGTTTTCCATATTGTGGCCCACAATGTCGACAAAATTTTCATTTTATGAAAATTTTGATATTTGCTTATGTGGTTCCATAATTCTAATTTCTGTTATATATTGACACCTACTACTACATTAATGTGTCTTACTTTATATACAAAGTAAGATTCCATTACATCCCATTATCAAGGAGAACCAAGGGGAATCGAACATACGTCCCTCCAATCAAGGCAGTAATGATTGGCTTACGTAGCCGGTAACAGAGAAACAGCTTCTATTACTGTATATTTGGAAGTACATAAGAACGTATGACGCACTACCTTGACAACAGCTAGTCTAATATGCGTCATTCTAGAGATATTGATATATTTTAAGTAAACCTTGGCAAATATACGTCCCAAACAGCATATTCCCAAAAGAAATTAATATCGCGGCAATGTGCAATAGATATTATTATAACAAATGCTTATTCAGATCAAATTATTCAACGATATCCTTAAGCTTAAAAAAAAATTATACATTAAAGTATTTTGATGCTAAAGCGCCGTCTTCAGACTTTTTGTCAACCCTGTATATGTACATATACGAACGTACTTCATTATTCATTACATCGAGTAAACTCTACGCTAAAAATGTGAATAGACGTTTTTCTATACAACTTATTTATAACATTTTTATTGCCATCTTTGTACATTGGCACAACGCACTAGTTTGCATACTTATTGTTTTCCCCAGCATTTCTAATCTTGCACACGTTTTACCCGAATTATTGCTTTGAGTGCTTCGATACACAGAAGTTTGTTCTTAGCAGTGACGGTAGACTTGAATAATAGTTTGAGTAAATAAAGCGGAGTTCTAATACTCCTGGCCGTTAGTTAATTAGTTTTTTTAATTTATTCATTAATTACACAGATAATTACATTAATTTTATGAGAAATTAAAATACATGTTAAATTATTGCAGATATGTGTAGAATATTGCTAATACAAATTTAGAAAATTTAGCAAACTGTGTTGTTTTGGTAATAATATTTCAGTTACCATCAAAAGAAGAAAAACGTCTATTAAAGGTAAAGAAAGTCGACATTATTATAAAACTATTGCGCTCAAATTCAATGCATCCTGTGAACACTAGTCATGTGCTGCTTCAAATTTCCTTTTTGTTTGAACGTTTTCGCACACAAAGCACACATAAATGAAGGATTCTTATTGCATTCGTATTTTAAATGTCTGTACAAAGAACCCTTATTTTTGTATTTTCTGTTGCATTGCGGACAGTTGTGCTTATTAGTATCGCCAACGTCTGAAAATTGAAGGACTACAGTAAATGTTTAAAGTACAAGCTTATTCTATTAAAACTGTTCAGGCTAAAAATAGTATCAATAACTACAAAAATATGAAACGCAAATGTTCAATAAAAAAAATTTATTGAAAAGTGCAATATTCAAACAACATTTTTAGAAATGTTTAGCTCTAATGTGAAGCTTCAAGTCGGATACATAATAATATGCACGTGGACAATACAGACATCTGAAGTTCTTTTCTTTGCCACATTCAACGTTCTGATGTCGACGAAGATTTTTTAGCAAAGTATAGGACTTGAAGCAGGTTACGCACTGGAACATCCGCCTTTTACCCCAGTAGCTAGTACCTGAAAAAAAAGTTGTTACAGTCCTCTACGCAGCACATATCCAAAAGTAGGAGTAATAAGATGAATATACAGATACCCAAAAGTGTTAAACTTACATTCTACATTAAAGGAAACGGTCAAATGGCTATAAAAATCTAGATATAGAAAGTAAAGTACGTAAGAAAAGGGGAATTTGCAGCTTCTATACGAATGCTTTTATGTATACACATACTTATAGATAGATGAAATGAAAATGGCAGAATGCACGAGCAAAAGTGATTATACTTTCACGTGTACAATCCATAACACGCTAATCCTTTTCAATGCTATAAAACATTTATTAAGACACTATTAAAGCTTACACTAACATATTTCGTAGGTAAGTTATTGACCATTCAAGTTATTAACCATCAAATTAAGTGAATAATTGAAGTTAGTAGCTAATTGACAATGACTAAAAATTACATAAATTTCGTCCACAGCGAATAGGAAAATAAAAAGGTAGCTTACAAAGACGAGTTAATTTTTGTAATTAACGACCTTTGTTCGACCACGATGGTTAGGTTTCAAATTTAAAAAGTAATGCTTACTTGTAAAATGTGTTAAAGTAAGTTTTACTTACAGTGTCAAGTGATTTAATGTAATAATGTCTCAAATATTTTGTCATCATGAAAAGATGATAGTTTCATCGGAACTTTTGATCAATGTTGCTGGTTGTTTTTATTTCTTTTTCCGACGTCAGCGCAACTACTTCATTAATTAATACTTGTTAATGTTTTGCGTATTACAGGGTTTTGTTGCTTACATGCAAGAAGTCTTAGTAACAAGGAACATATATTAACAGCCTCAATTACGCTTTTTTGAACAAAATATGTTCTATGTACTTGCAAGCGAATACCATTCGGTAACTTTTTAGAATTTTGTAGTGTGTTAATACGAGTAAAATCTATCCGATTAAAATATCAGATTGGTACAAACTTGTTTATTTGAAACAACTTATTATTGCTCCTTTGAATTTCGTTTGAGATTTGAAATCCGTTTTAGGTTCCTTACGCCTACACAGATCTATGTTGATTTATTCAAAGTTTAACAAGAAAAAAATAAGCTGCGTGCACAAAGGATAGTGTAAAATTACCGTAAAAACTGGCGCCCAATCAGCCTAATATCTTAAACTAATCGGATAACGGACGTTAATAACGCTCTATGCTAACTATTAATTCTGTTCCACATCGAACAGTAGTATTAATGTGCGTTGTGCAACCTTTAGCGGTATTCCTTAATTATTACACTAATTTTGCAATACTTTTCGTGAGCGCTTGATTTGGTTGAGCAAACATAGATTAGTGGGAAAATAATTCAATATTTCGCAATTAACATCGATGTATTCTGCGCAAACCTTCGCACTGTACCCTAATTGAGCCACTAACTTCGCACTCCCCTGAATGAGCCCTACTTCAGTACCTAACGTGAACTAATAATTCGGTTCTTATACTGAGCATGCATTTTGCACTAAATTTTCCAACTCACTTCTTGTGTGCTCTTTAAATTTACTTCAGCAAGTCATGAGTGTTTGGATAAAACGTAAGTGGAACAGTTTCCATTAAAATTTGAAAAAAAAGAATGTAACCAATTTCTGGTACGGGAGCAGTCTGAATTTCCTGTCTAACAAAGGTGTTTTTTGTCAATCTGAGTTTTATTTCTGGATATAGCCTCCTATAGTGATTTGATGAACAGGATCATCAAATCACTTCATGAACTTTTAACATCCTTCTGCGATTATTCCAAAAAACAGTCGTCATTACTTTCCTGGCCTTTTACGGAGCCGATTTACTCTTAATAGTTAGTTCACTGTTTCGACTGTGGCTTCAGGAGTGTAGTGATGTATCCAGTTCTATCCATACTTATTAATTAAGGCCAAAATTCCAACTAATTCCCCTTAAAAGGTTTCAACAGGATTCTTTATTCGAAAACGGTTTTGCTCGCAAACACGTTTTTTCGAGATGTCCATAGCTCTGCTACCTCTCTAATCTTAGGCCGTCTAGCACCATTCACTGAACTTTTCCGACGTTATCGGTAGTAGTCGCAGTTTCATGCGTTTACAAATATGCCATGGCTGTATTGATCAAAAACTAATTCCCTATCCTGTGATGGATAGATAGATAGTACAACATAAAGAATTATTATCGTTATTATGTATCTTATTAGCATAATAAAGGACAAGCATTTTTATTATCCATGGTACTTTAAATAAGTTACTAAAGTGAACAATTTCAATGGATAATAATCTTGCTGTGTTTATTTTAAGCAGAAACTCTGAATATTTCTACATTGTTCTCAATACTTACAACTTTTATAAATAATGTGCTACATCTATCCGCAATAACTTAATAGGTATCTAGTTTCTTCATTAAATTAAGTTGGCTTATAATTTTTTAAAAACCTGCAAACTGAAATTCGACATATTTCTAATGTTGTGGCTGTGGTATCATCCCAATTTTTACTAGAATCCTATATTCGTAAGTTCCTTTCTGCCTTAGCCACTCACCCTAATTTAACTTTAATTTTAATAAGTTCCTATGATAGTTGTAAATTTTTGCAATAACTTAACTAACTTAACTAAACCATAAATTAACATAAAATAACTGTTATAAATCTGCAAATATATACAGCGTTCTGTTTAAATAAATAACCCAAGATGTTTTGTATCATATGCCAATTATATTTTCAAATTCAATATAAAAATTATGCACCTTGACCGCCTAGTGCGTATATCGAAGATAGCTTTTTTCACTGAGTAATTTAGAGAAAGTTTTGGAACAACAAATATCCAGAAACAAATGGCGCATAGGATAAAATTATATATATAGGTATATATATATATATAGTGTATATATATATATATAGATAATATAGGTAATAAATTATATATATATCTATATATATGTATAATTTAATTATATATATATATATATATATATATATATATATATATATATATATAATTTAAGGTATCAATCTTGGATAATTACGGAAATTTGAGATTTCTGTGAAATTGCACTATTTATATATTTATATTTATATATATATATAGGCTAAGACACCAATTTTTTTTTGATTTAGTATTTCCTGAAGCGTTTATTTTATATCGACTAGCATCTACTAGATAATTATTGAAATTATTGGCGTGTTTAATTAATGCAATTTCAATTGTTTTAAACAAAATACCGTGTGTATTTTTCCAGGATCTGGTAGGGAGTTATTCTTACAAATATTTCTCTAGGGGAAAAATGCGTTATTTATTCTTTAGTAAGGCTCTTGGGGAACGTAATGATATTTCTGGAAGGTGGGTATGATGAGATGTGTGTCTATGAACAGGTAAATAGCTATCCGCATATAAAAAACAAGTGTGAAGTAAAATATGGATATTGCGAAAAATAAAGCGGTCATGTAAAAGAATAGTCTCTTTATTGTCAATTATTATAATTGCTGTTTGGTCTTTAAATGTTTAGTGTTCATATGTAACATAAGATCTCGCTTGTAGTAACAACGGTGCGGACAATATGTGCAGTGAAATTTCTTCTCTTTTCCGCATTCCACCCTCAAATGTTGATTTAACGTTTTCGGTGTCTTATAGAATTTATTACACCGTATACACTCATACTTTTTCTGACTTGATTTAAACAAAAAATAACCTGGAAATAAAGATATATTATTTTTAAGCAGATTGTAAATTATGTTACACATTTAACCTTACTATCAATTAATTGAGCGACCAAAAAATAAATATTTAACGTACACTTTGATATACGATATTAGTCAACTACTCTAGTCACTAACTACTACTCTTAACGTGATAAACATATAAAATATCACATCATTTGGACTAATTGATACGTTTTACTTTTATGGTGATTAGTATTACGTGTAAGAATAGAATTGGCTAAGTACAAAGTTTCGAATAGTACTTCCTGTATAGGTCTCTACTGGAAGGGGTAAAATTAATGGGAATATCATTTTTATAAACGTATTTCTTTCAATTTCTCTTTGCTTTTCTTTCATTTGCTTTTTTTCTCTATCACCATTTATCATTTCGAATGAAGTTTCTAAGTGTTCACATCGACACATATATGCGTACTTCATGTAGATTCCTATCCAACAAAATACATTTTACTTCACTGACCTCTGAAATTACAAAAATAAAGTACAAACTACCAACACATCATCAGGAATTTGCCTTTTATTAACAGTGGACATATTAATTTTGGTAAACAATTGATCGCCAGGAATATGCACTACCTTTTACACCAATAACTTATGTTTTCTCTCCATATGCGACTTGTAATTGCTCCTATAATGAAAACCTTTGCAGCAGATTTCACAAATGATTTTCTTTTCCTTGCCACATTCTATAGTTACATGTCGATGCAATGAACGATAGTACTTGTATGTTTTGTTACAGTTTGAACATTGAAATTCTCCACCTAAAACAAAAAGATTTTGAAATGAAGATTTTGAAATTTGGTAACATTTGCAACCTGATTACATCAGTTATGTAAGCAATGCCTTACGAAAGCGAACTGTAAAGGAAACAAAATACATTGAATTCCATCACTCACCCCTTTATCCGTAGCTTTATACTACCATATCTTTGTTTCCATTTATATAGACAAACACTTGGACTTTAAATAAGAAAGCATTGCGTCACATTGCTGTAAGTAGTTAGTAGATCTAGGGGAAAACGATATTAGTTACAATACTGTATTAACAAAAAGCTAAAGCAGAATACGATTTAAAATTCTATTGGTACTTATCCAGCGCGTAGGTGGAGTATAATCTCCTTCCTCAGCATGTTATAGGAAGTTCAAATAAGAATTATTTAGCGTCAAATCCTGTGTAAAATAAAATAATATAAATATTTCACGATAGTTACCAATCATTTATATTATTTGAAATTCTTTTTGCGACAAAGGCTAGTGGACGCTGAATACTTGAATATAATTTTATGTTATGCAGAATTCGTGGCCAATATCTTTTCGTTTAATACCATTTTCCTTAATTTGAAGGAAAATTTCTGATAGAAAAAAAATGGTTATTCTAGTAATTTCATTCTGTGTATGTTACTTCTTTAAAAAAAGTGATAGAAATCGCACTTTTTTCAATATTATTAATAACGAAACAACTGTAGGAGCGCAGGAGATCTGAAATATTGGAAAGAAATACTTGGTTATATACTCACAATATGACAATTATCTTCAAGACGTGCGGCTTTCAATATCTAAAGCTCAAACGCTGACAAAACTTCTCGAAATTAAAGTAATTTGTGTTTTTTTTTTCACGATGCCGGCCCAACGAGGTGTATAAACTTCTTAGGGCTTGTTATGACCTCAGAGACGTATTAATTGTGTGTTTAAAGTGTTCCATGGCTTTGTTACTATCGTCGCCGTAATGGATGAAACGCGGCTAATTTTGTATTGCAGCTGTGTAGTGACCGCACAGCGCTTAACTATTCTCAATCAAGTGCAGACGGTTTTAAGACAGAATTACGTTCAATACAATAATTGTATTGAACGTAGTTCTGCAATTATAGCAAATATTCACTACAATTATTATAGTGAATATTTGCAATAAATAACGATAATGTTACAGTATACGAGTAATAACTCGTATACAGTTATACGAGTACGAATACGTATATGTGGCTAATAAGCCACATATAAGATTTTTCATTAAAATGAAACCTTGTTAGTTTACATTCGCGGCAAAGGTCGTACATTTTTAAATGAATGTGCTTACAAACAAATAATGTACAGCTGGTTAAATAAATAACATAAACTTTGCCTTTATTATTTTATTAAAATAATTTTTAGTTTTAGCTTAAACAATCAATAGAACATAATTAAGTGTTAGAACCATGTTTACAGTGTAAATGCCTTTTCAGGTCATGATTCCGCTTGAACTTACAAGGACACAAGTTGCAAGGAAAACGTGGTCCTTGGCCGCATTCATAAGATATATGTCTTAAAAAACTTGTTTTCCACTTATACCTTTTTTCACATACATCACATTTATATCCTGCAGGTAGTAATAGACCTAAAATGTTACTATGGTTAAAATTAAGAAAATTGATTTATACACGTAGGTAAGAGCTTTAGAATACAATTTAATTTATTTATTTATACAGTTTAATTGAATTAAATTAAACTTTGAACAGGCCTTGTTGAGTAGAACATGTGTCATTTATTAATAAATTTTAAAATAAATGGAATTATTCTATTTAATGCTAATTTCAGCATCAACAAAATCATCAACCCAAAATGTAGAGAATCTTCATATGTAGAAAATGTAGAGAAAACTAAACAAAACATACAATTAAACGTTGATGTCTTCTTAATTTATTCATGTTTTAAATTTTAATTTGCATACTAGATCCAGGTATTCAGATAGCCCATACATAAAGCATACTCGAGATAAAAGCTTGTATTTCCATTTTTCAATAGTTTCAAACAGGATATTTAGACTTTTATCTTCCTTTTTACAACAATTAAAAGAAATAATACAGGTGATAGTATTTATTACAATATTATTGTACAAAAATAAATTATTTTATAAATAACACGTTTAAGTTTCATAACATTTTACTCAACCTTTTTCGCTTACGCGGCATGTCCAAACCGTGCTTAATCTTCATGTGAAGTTTCATATCATAATTTCTCTTCGACATATGATTGCATAGCGTGCAAAACCATTTTTTATCACTGCAGTCTTGTTTCATGTGAGCCCTCAACGTATTCTTGTTCTTATAATTTTTTTCACACACCGGACAAACCAGGTCTTCACTATTACCTACAACAGATGATAAATTAATTTAAATACGTTAAGACTTTTAAAATAAGCGGACAAATACATTAAATTTCTCTATATGTGGTTGGTACCTGTTTTTCTAGGTTTGGTTACTCTGTTTTCAAACCCGTTTTCTAATTCAATCGTTTTGTGCAGACGCTTTAATCCAGTTGTACATTGGATAGTATTTTAAATAAAACATTCCCAATTCTTCAGATAAATGATGCGATAAATGCGTTTGTACCTCCAATAGTTTCAGGCAGGATTATTGCGTTGTTATCCAGATTCTCCGATAACAATTAAAAAGATAATATGAAAATAACGTTTATTACAGTATTATTGTATAAATGTAGCGCATTTGTTTTTAACACTTTTATGCTCCTTTTTTACTCAATCTCCTTCGTTTAAGCCGCATGTCTAAACCATGCTTAATCTTCATGTGAAGCTTCATACTGTAATTTCTCTTAGATACATGACTGCATAGCGTGCAAGACCATTTCTTCTCACCGCAGTCCTCTCTCATGTGAACTCTCAACGTATTCTTATTCTTATAATGTTTTTCACATACTGGGCAAACTAAGTTTTCACTAGTACCTACAATACGCGATGAATTAATTTAAATACTGTAAGTACTTCTAAGGTAAACGGACAAATATAAAAAGTGATCACACGAGCAACGGACACAAGATGACCTTCTATCCTGTAAGGTACAGCAACTGTTAATGCATCTTAACAATTTAGTTCTATTTTTATCCTTATATATTTATTTCTTCATTTATTTTACTTTGTAAACTCATGGATGTACTGTTTCATTTTGTAAATTAATTTGTGTACTCATTTAAGTACAAAAACAAGAGATAAGACGGATGCTAAACAGAGAATCATTGCGGTCAAGTAACAGACTCCACAAAGAAAGGAAACAATACAATATACGTGTTGGGAAACGATGATTTTTTACAGCTCTGGGAAAAAGTGAAAATAAATTGGACTTTATAGCGATAGCAATACATCAAATGTGATTAATTTTAATCATAACATTATATAGACTCCAGAGGGCTATCAACTTTTTCAAATTTTTAGCAGGTACCTATTGATTTAATTTTTCTATTATTCAACTTACAGTTTCAGAAATAACTCGAAATCAGTTTCCAGATAATAACTGTAATGACATGGTGTTCAACAGTTAAAAACATCACTGGTCTATTATTAAGCATATTAGGAACAACGTGAAATCAAATTCTAAAAGACGAATGCGGATATAGTTGTTTGATGCAGTTACTTCACATAGGTCCTTTGATTCCTTTTCTTCATTTATGGCGAAACAGGAGGGAATACAAAAACAAGGCGCGCTTGCGGAACTCGATTTCCAGTTCGACGAACACATATGGTAGATATCACAAAAGAATTGGTGCAATGCTGAGAGTGAAGTACACTTTTTCGTCGAGCTCAAATGCACAATCGTATTTAAACTTTTTGGAAGTTCCATGGCCGCCATTGTTAGAATGGATTGGTGAACCGCTATGAATGAGCACCACTAATTTTTTAGTGCACTGTAGAATACTATTTACTATACCACAGAGTAGATGACATTACATTAATAAAAGTGACTCGACAACGAATCGCTATGCTGCACTGCGTTTCCGAGGAAGGTAAAATTTTAATTTCAGCTGAAATTTTAATCGTCGAATAGATCCATTTATTTTAAAACTAATAAATAAAAAAGAAATAAAAAAAAAAAAAAAAAACACTTGCACATACAATAGAAGCAAATGAAATGTATTATATTTATCAAGAAATAATTTAAGTAGTTCAATTAATTACCTCTTTTTCAACACGTAGTATAATGTTAACCTTCTTATACGATAGTACATTAAGAAGCAATTTATTACTATCAGCATTAGGGAACTGATATTGCAAGCCTTCTCAAATTCCTACAAATTTCGCAGGGTTTGTCTGAATTCTATGAGCTTATTACTACCTACATTTCTTCAGCAACTGGCCTACGAAACAATTTTCACGTTACGAGGGTAATTTCAAATAATGTATATGTACAAGTATTTATACTTTTATTAACACTATCACCAGTTTAATGAATTTAATAATCATGAGGAACGGCCAAGTCGTTCAGCTGAGGTGATTACGGACGATGCAATCAACAAAATTCATGCGTCTACTGTCGATTAATCAAAAACAGAATCGCGTATTACGTCAAAGTATTTAGATATGTATGTTTAGATCAGAAAATCCAAATGAGTTTCGGCAGCGCCACTGTAGACGAGACATGAGTGCATTACTATACGCCGGCAACAAATGTTGAGTCCAAGATAGGTTATTCCCAAAGAAGGCGAAGATCGTTTCATCTTCCATTAGCCACGTAGGTTAACGCCTTCTTGGTATTCGCAAGAGATAACCTTAGTTGATTATTTGGAGAAAGAACAGTGCTATGCTGATTTGTTGTACCGATTTGGCGCTGAACTAAAGAGGAAAATGTATCACCTAGCAAAGTAAAGAATTGTCGCGACAACAAAGCTAGTGCAACTATGGAATAAATTGGAGCCTTATTAGCCGCATTTGTCACCCCGGTGACTTCTTTCTTTTTCCAGATATGAAAAAAATAGTTTGACGTAAACTGCTTCGCGTCGAATAAAGAGGTAATTGCCAAAACAGGGACTTATTTCGCAGAGTTCGACATGTTCTATTATTTGGATGGCTTGAAAATAATGTAACACTGGGCAAATATATCGAGCAGTACCTTGCATAAAGATGGACGAAGATCGACACGGGACATATGTGTTACAACATAAAACGATAATAGTACGTGTTAATCGAATACCGACTTGGCTAACTAATTCAATTTTATTATTTTAGCTAGTCTTTTAATAAGTTCTGTTACAAACAAAACTTTAAATTTTAACATCAGCATTAGCAACTAAGTAGAAAATTATTCAAATTTCTCTAACTTTCCGGTACAATTTTGTAATCTATTAGCTAATGACACAATTCTATAATTAAATTGTTTAAAAATGATTTACATTCCTGAATTATACGTGCTTGATATTCTGTTAAGGCTCTTTTGTACAATTTCCTAAAAGAGAAAACACTTCACACAAGCATATGCTGAGTGTTTGGAATTACCTCCCTTTGCTCTTTTTCGATCTGTCTCTTAGGAGAGACGCTTTGCAGTACCATGCCAGCGCCACATATGCATTTCTAGGAGATAATACCTTACACACTTGTAATAACAAAACTTGCAAGTAAGTAGTTCATTTCCACAGTCTCGACTGACGTGTACTCTCAGCGTATTCGTACTTTTGTACCGTTTGTTGCAAATGGTACACGCACAGTTTTCACAGTAAAAGTCCTATAACAAGAAAGGTGAAAAAGTTTTGGGAGGGAATAACAAATAGTATTGTATTCGATGTGCTACCATCGATCTATCTAGCATTGTAGTGATCTATAAAAAGAAACGATACGTATATTATGTATGTATACTATTTATTTACTTCATGTTTGCTGTATAGTTTACATTTCTGACTTATACACATGTACATATGCGAGCATCAATAACTCTAAGTAGGATAGATAAGGGTGAGCAAATGTGTTATTTGTACATACCAGAAAGCTGTTTCTTGTGGATTTGTTAAAATTTCTTCCTTCGAAAAATTATATTTTTAAGTTTAATAATTGCAACGTAACATTAATTTATATGTTAAACTATTGTATATCAACAATATTGATTACAATCAATTTCTGAACCTATAACTTCGCCATCTCTATATTGAGAAAAGATTAGAAGATCAAATCGAAAACATACCGAACTTACACCAAATACAGAATGCATATTTGTATCAGTTTTAAATTTGAAGCAGAACATATAAAACCATAAATTATATAAAAAGTAAAAATAAATGAGATGACTATCAAAATTTACGAAACAATGCGATAATCATCCATTATCTATAAATCTTGTTTATTTAATTTTTTTTCTTAACGTTAACTACAGTCTATTTCAAACACTCCTCACTTTTGCCGCTCCTTATCCATTGAGTTCGTTGGAAATCAATATCACTTCCCTCTCCTCCGTTTCACTTTGAAAATTATACCATGTTTGAGATTCATATGAACTTTTAAATGGTAATTTCTTTTACACTTATAGTGGCACATGCTACAGCTTAGTAAATCTCTCCTTTGACAATCTTGCATGATATGCGATTTTAAGGTATTCCTATTTTTGTACTGTCGATTGCAAATGGGACAAATACAGAATTCGCTTTCTAACGCCTTCATTATCAGCTGTCGCGAAGCTCCTACAATAAGAAGTAACTCAAAAAACATATACATAACTGCGAAAAGTAATATGCAAAATACTTCATAATGATAACATAATCTTGCAATGGTACCTCTAACAATATCCTAAGGCAACTCAACTAGGGCAAGTCAATTTAAATACGTACCATTATTAGTAAGTTATTTGTGTTAGTATTTTTTTCATAAATAATTAACTATATATAATACACAATAAATAATTTTGGAAAATAGTTCTTCATTTACATATAGTTTTAATAGGGTAAAGTAAAAGAAATTATAGTTCCTTATGTAGAAGGTCTAATTGTAAAAACTCGTAGCAGGTTTTGTCTCCCTTAAACAAAAAACATTTTTCACACATTAAGTACCAAAAATATTTTTTAATGAGGCAAATCTACGAGCTTCAAGTAAGCTTTCTTAATATCCTGTATCTATCAGAATTTTTTATGCTAATATAGTATAAGAGGGTAGCATTTTTTTTTAATTAAAATATAAGAATTCCAGGGTGGTTTTTTCACGATGAGAATGCTACTTCTAGAATTCATTTTTCTATATTTTAAAAATACGCAGTGTTCTTCAAAAATACTAAAATGTTGACTTTCTCTTCAATATTCTGTTAACTGCATATTAACAATTTTGCTTATTTAACGTAATATGTAACAGTAGTAATAACAGAAGTAGTACAATGGTGCGTATTTAATTTGAACTACCCTGTATATTAATTCGTTTATCATACGTTAGCATTATCATCAAAATAGGTAAATATACAACCATCCCATTTATGATGATACAATACGAAACGTTACATACGATTGACGATAATATATTTACCACTAAGTGTCATGAACCGAGTTCGTTAAACATCCTCGAAAATAATCGGTATCGTTCACTAGTTTTTCGCGTTTAAACTAAATACGTGCTCGTAATCACAATCGTTTATAGAGCGGAAGATAAAACACACTGTATTTTATAAAATCTGTTTATTAGCAAACAAATCGCCTCAGAAATAATTTTTGAAGCAGACAGAATGGCACGTTATGGGAAGCTTATTTTAAAACCTTCTCACTACTAAAAATAGCCGTTAAGAAAGGTCGCCAGGCAGGTACGTAGCACAATGCAGGGAAATCAGAACCAATCGAAAGCCATCATGGCACCGAAAGAAATGTAGTAACGTATACCATCTTAAATATTTCTACTTCAGCTTGAACACACACAGCTAACACATGAGCGAAATACATTTCGTGTTCTTGTGAAGATAAAGAATAACCAATTTATCCAAAAAGATGAATTTAAACTAAACTCGATAGCCCATATTCAGATACTTCGAGATTGCTAATTTCTTCTAATTACAAACCACTGTCAATATAACCCCGACATTTTACTGAATTTGCCAACTACATACGCACAAGAAACTAAAATGCCAACAAAAATTAATTGAAAGCAAACAGCCAAACCGAATTATCGAGACTGCGCTATTAAAGCCTTTGAGCACTAGTTTTTTGCTGAGCCAATCTCTCACTACGACGAAGAGAATTTCATTTGCACTGTAGATGGATACTGCTCTGCACCAGAACAAAAAGTTCGTAAACGATTAAATATCCTAAGGATTAAGAAGAAAATCCTTGAAATTTGTGTTACGTATAAAAAAAAGAATTGTGATAAACATTACCCAAGAACAAGTTACGAAACAAATGAAAGGTAATTAGTTTAAATTTATTAAAGTATAATTGTTGCAAAATGCGTTGTTCGAGTGAAATAGGAAGGATTTACACTTGGTGATGGTAAGTTATGGAGATAGATGAAAAAATTGTGCTCAAGTGAACAAACTTTTCAATCAACTAATTTCAAAATCTACTTTTTATTTTAATGAAAGCGGACATGTGGAGCAACGCCGTGGTTGAAAAGACCAAAAAATTATGAAAATTCCTTCAAGATAATCTTAGATTTAGTAGAAACCCAAAGAGATCAACTCGGCAGCTATCAATAAATAAATCATTGATACGTTTTTCAATGTACGCATAACCAAAACGTTCGCATAATGGTGCGCACAAAATTCGTTTTCTTCAGAAATTACATGAATAGTGATGAATAACGTGTTATTTCGAATGAATCAATGTTTCGTTTGAATAGATGCATTATTCATCACAATTTTAGGTATTGAGCTGGTAATAATGGACGAAAGGATGGACGAAATGGACACACTACACATCCACAAAAGGGTAATGTGTGGTACGGTACCATTGGACGGGCCCTATCGCAATCAGGGCAATCTAAAATTAGAGGAATTAGAGAGGTGTTTGTAAAAACGCGCGCACAAGGAGCACCATTTGGGGATTGTTATTATTATTATTATTCTTTGTCTGGCACCGAAATCAACTGAACAGGAATTTCTATTAATTTCTAAGACACTATTAGTTTTTACATCTACGAAAATAAATAATATTGTGTGTCCCTAATCGAGTCGTTTATTTCTATGATATGTATGCGTGTTTATACACACCAGTTGACAACCAAAATCGATTTTTTACCAATGTATGTTTACCACGTACGCAAAGACTGTGCCAATGGAACACTAAAGCACAGGATCATCCCTAGCAGTAAAGCTGGCTAGGATTTTAGTGATGTATCTCAGCAGCGTATCTAACAACGGAAACAGCGGATGGTATCGCTCATCACGCACTGCATATCTATGAAATATATTCTTCTTTGTCAGATACGTATAAATTTAAGGTTTGATTGTCAACCTGTGTACAATTGTGGATACCACAATTATTTATTACCTAATCTTATTCTCAATAAAAACGATACACATGACTGAAACAACCTTTATTACAGATTACTAAATTATCAATTTCATAAGATCTCAAATTTATAAGATGTTAAGTTATAAAAAAAAATGGATCATAAACGATTGTTATTTTACTACGACATTTACCTGTGTTTTAAACTAACGGATCCCAAGAATTCTTTTCCTTCGGAATTCCATATACCACCTAATTGATGCGAGCGTGAAAAATAATTCCTTTCCTGAACAATTTAAAGAAAAGTTTTCGAGCAACAAATATTTGGAAATAAGTTATTATTACAAATTATGTTGTAATGCACAGGGAATCCAGTTTCAGTCTCGAACAATACAAGCTTGTTTTCTCAACTACTTTATGATATTGTATCCATAAGTCCTCCAAAGTCTTTATAAAAATTGCCTAAACCTAACTGTGTTATTATTCTGTAAACTAAAGATGAAGCTATACAAACAAGCTTTTTGTGTAGACCACTATGACGAAATACTATAAACGTTTATACCGCGAACCGCGAAATCTGAACAGCCTGTGTACTTAAATGTTTTAAATTTTATGTTATACGTCAGTTATCCGCGCGTATTTCTTATATAAAAATTTTTCACAAAATTACCCAGGGACGGAATTATCTTCCACCCGCGCTTTGAGTGGATACGCCGTATGTTATTAACGCTAGAATCGACGGCTAGAGGAAAGTGGGGTAACAATGGATGGCACTGTAGTAATAGAAAACATCCAAAATCTTGTCAAATTGATAGTGTTAACTTGTTTTAAGATATACTCGACATTTATCGATATTTTCAAAGAAATAGTAAGTTCAATTTTATAACGGAACTTACTAAAAACTAAAAACTTACTTCAAAAGAGTTTTGTTATTTTGGGGATAATAGAAAAACGTAAGTTTTATGTTTCATATATCTTGTTAATCAAGAATATCTCGTACTAGTTTCTCACAAACAAAAAAATATATTTTTTTTATTGAATACAAAGAGAAAACGCTACTATGAATATCCAAAATAATTTTGTTACAGTTAGGATTTTTATTTTCTCTATTTATATTCCGTCTAGCTTTTAGGAAATGTTGTTTACCCAAACATATTTTAAAATTTTAAAATTTCACACAAACAGGTGATTATGTTTTGTTAAGAATGTTTGCTTCGTTGGACAAGAGACGGAAGCAGAAAAAATGTTTCCTGTTATTCCTGTTATATTATTTCGTATTACCACACTCCACATCACCAGTTCATACATCCACATCAGTACAAATTCTAACAATCATTTACGATCTCGTACTAAACGGGTACACTAACGTCTGCTTCTTCGTTCGTGTATGCCTCGAACATGTGTTACTAACGTAGTTTTCTGGTGGAACCTTCTTCCACAATAGGGGCAGGTAAATTGGGGATCAACTCCACACTCGTAACGTAAATGGCGTTTCAAATGCCGCTTATATTTATAACTCCTTGGACATTGTGGGCAATATGATCTTGGAAAATCTAAAACAATTCAATATTAGCAAAGTAATCCCATTGTTGGATTCGATTCGATAAATACCTCCAAAATGATTAATCTTACATACAACAATCGGAAAAAAATTTAAAAATTCAAGATGTTCTACAAATTGCACCCATTTGCTAGTATTACTTACGTAAAGTAACTTAATCTGTTTAAATATTATTACTATATTAACTACACTTATTGGTAATAATAATATTCTTGTTACGCAGTAAATAAAATATTTACATTCATGCATCTTCGGTTAGATCTCAAGGCATTTCTTGAATCGTATCTAAAACTTTGCAAAAAAAGTCATAATAAAACATACTTCCTCCTGTGTCATTTAACTATCTCTAGTTCAAAAAAACGGTTATGATCTTGTGCCTTTTGGACTCTAAATTCTCCATTAAACAGTGGTAACAGCAATAGTAGTCGCACTCGGAAAAAGACCTTACTCTACTACATTTTTTTCAACGTGTTGAGCACATCTAGCCTAATAAGAATCCTTGTTCCTGTAGCTCATACTGCTCCTGCTCCTATTCCGTGAATGCATTAGGAACTACTGGCGATTGTTTGTCTTCGCTAAATGCCGCTATTCAATATATATGACAATTGTTTGAACCGAACACAGTACCCGTTCATAATTAAATATTGTTTATGAGACTTAACATTACAATTTATGCGCAAATAATGTTAAAAATCATTAATCCTAAATACATTTCAATATAATTACATCAGAAAATTTTCAGAAACAATAACTAAAAAAAATGATATTAATGTAGCTTCGTGGTATTGATAGAATCACTCACGGCAAAAGCTCATTGCAATATATTTTATTAGAAAATTAAATAATTGGTATAAACATAAATATCATAGGCACCACTGTTGTTGCATGATGTACAAGAGAACAAGCCTAAAATTAGTGACATACGCAAAAAGACTGAATTTATTCACAACAGAAGCAGTAGAAGATGATAAAACAATGACTAAAGTAATTTGTTATGGAATAAATTGTGGTAAGTATTAAGGTAGCTAACTTTTAAGTTAACCACATAATCAATCTCTAATATTATCAGAAAAACTAATTATCCTTTCTTTCTACTCAGTGTTGCAAAGCCGATGAGCAAAAATTGATTAATTAAACGTAGCTTAACAATACGTAGACGATGCAAAGAATACCAACATTCTTGTTATTTTATTAGCAGATAGATATTATGTATTAAATAGGGTATAAGTGAATAAAACTGGTAAATATATCCCCAGTTGTTCACAATTGTACAACCTTTGCAATTTTGCAACTTTGCCAATTATTATTGTTGTCGCCGAGCAATCAAATCGCTATAACACTGTACAGCTAAATACTTTATGATGCATCGTACACAAGCATAACTTTTCAATTCCAAAGTCATGTAAGAATACCGCTTTGAATAACTTCTGAAAATATTTGAATACATTATCTTTGTTAGTTTGTATTGGAATTCTTCAGAAACAACACGGTTTTATGACTAAATTATCACTAATTTAGCCTATTTTTCTCAATTTGTATTAGAAACAGCAGCAGAGGCTAAGTTGCATCTGTTTTAAACATCCCTTTTTTCATAAATGACATAGTTAATACCATTAAGTATGCAAATGATACCAAGCTGTTCCCTAATGTTACTTCATAAAGGTATTCGGATAATTATCTTAGTTGGCCTCTTGTCTTCTTAGTGCCTACAATAGAATCTCGGGTCTTCGCAATATCTACACTAATCCATTTAAATTTGTCATCAACGGTGCTTTGCTTTGTACGATCTCATTTACGAACTCTCCCCTCATTACCACTTCCTAGTATGACGTTAAATTTCATAGTTGTTGTAAATATATTAGCGTTTTCATGATATTTCCAATAAATTGTAATGCTTATTTATAGTTAGATATACCTCGTACTTTCTTCATGTTCTCGCCCACCTTAATGATCTTGCGCGCTATTTTTCTATATTTCCTGCAACCAAATAAATATGTATCTCTTGTAGAAGAATACATGCTATTATTAATAGTGCAGCCAGACTACCACCTGATTACCATGTACAGACGCGTTTCACTGCGTAATAGCTTACAATCCACATGTGTGGAAAGTGGTAGTCAAACGACCAATTGCCGTATAAGTACGTTCACTGATAAGCTGCTACACAGCGAAACGCGATTGGTTAGGCGATGGTTGGCTTTCACACCACCAAACTGTGATGCCAAGGGTTCCTGATCGCAATCGTAGAGATATTTATATGTATTGCCCAATTATTTCGACACATTATGTAACTAAGGTATCTTTAATTAGATTTTCTCATCCACATATACTTCTACGTAATCCGCTTTAATATTTTGATTAAAAGTGATCCTTTGAGTCATTATGTACTTCTATTCTTTAAGAGTCATTTGTTTTTTGTTTTTTTCGAAAAAGTCATATACAAAAAGCGTTACTTCGTAAAACCTGTTCATAATAGGTTCTTTTCTTCTTTCCGCTTGTGCATAACATAAGCGGAAATACAAGGATTTTGCGAGATATTATTCAACTTTCCCTTTTAACTTGATTTCATACCCGGTCACTGTAGAAATCATTACGTTAATAAAAAATAATGTTTTACGTTCAATTGTTAGCAATCCTTATATAGACCGGTTTTTTAGGAAAAAGGTATAGATAGACGAATAAGTGTGACACTATATATGAATAACATTGTAACAGTTTCCCGGCTACTAATTCGCAAAATATTGACTGAAATATGTGTATCATCATTATGTCATTACTCACAGTCATCTATGGTACATTTATACTTTCTTGTTTTCAGATAAAAATTCGGTGATACGACTTGAACATGTTTGTTATTGACATGTTCAAGTCAAGCTGTAGTGAAGTAAATATGTACTTCACTACAACGACGCAAAATATGATAAGAACTAACGTTTCTTCGGGCAAAGCTTTAGCCATATCGTATCGTTGATTCGCAGGAGAATAATTTATTCCAAAAATCTTTAATGCGTGTATGGCAAGCATGACGTAAATACCACAGATGGAACTAAAGTTACCGAAAAAAAGGATAAATATAAAGAATAATTTCTAAAATATACGCTTTGCGTTAAACACCAAGATTTGATGGATGGAGATAGAAATATTCAAAACAACTCCAGCAGATTAAATTGTTTATATAGTATTTTGCTTTATCATCTAGAGTTTACATAAACAAATAATGAACACAACTGATTCTTCAAAATTATACTACGTATCACTCTCTGATAACAGTCTCACTGTCTAACAGTAGTATAATAAATATTTTTAGTTTTTTTATATAATAACTTTCGCATGTTTCAATGCATAGTGGGTCTTCAATGTCGATTTCTGATGAAACTGTCTGTAGCAAACGTTACATTGAAATTGTGGTGCTTTTCCACACTCTAGACGTTTATGTCTACGTAAACCGCACTTATGTCTATAACTCCGTGGGCATCTATCACAATAGAACCTTCTTCCAATTTCTAAAACAGAAAGGTATTAGAAAAAAATGCTTTATTTACCGTTGTACATGCAAACATATGTATGTATATCTAAACATTTCTAAGTAAGTATAATAGTTCAAAAAATATTGTTATTACTTGATTTCAAGCTTTATTTGAAGTAAGTACACAAATTCTTTCATCGATGGCTAAAGATATATTTCATATGTGCGTTTTCACATGCTTTTGTAGCTTTTCTTCAGATGATAGGTTCTTTCCACATGATAGACAAATGTATCTAGGCGTATTTTTACAAAAAGACTGTTTATGTCTCCATAAATTTTGACGGTATTTATATCCTCTCCCACATCCTTTACATGTATATCTTCTTCCTACTAAAAAATGTATGCAGTTAGCAAAGTTAAGTTGGAAAATTGCAAGAAAAAAGCAAGATTACCTGCTGTTGAATTGGCATTTTTTATATTCATTTAGGGCACAATTTATTGGTGATTTTTATATGAAAAAAGCAAAATCTTAAATAGGGTTAGTAGAAAATTAAAAAATATTTAAGTAAAGTATATTTAATAAAATATAATATTATTAAAACAACTTATTGTGTTATGTCTCAATTAAATTACAAGATTCGAGAAATGTCAGGATTAATAGCTTTTTGAATATAAAAAAAAACGCTAACCTGCCTTTCAACAATTATATACTCATGAAGATAATAAACGTAAAATCTACAGGAAAATATAATTCCAACTACTAATCGTTGCAATCGAAAAGATTAGGCAATAGAGTAATTTATATTGTTCCTGTAAATTTGAACAAAATAGAAACGGTTATTAAAAATATATGTCTAAAAGAAAACAGTAGTGCTACACAATATTACATTAGCATTCAAACAACACTAAACTATCGGTACACTCTCCACCACATAAATTTAATTAAATAATCCTGAACCGCGGCGAGGATGCCTCGATCCTCATTTCCAACAGCAAACCGAATAATGACAGAAATTTTCATTTTAATATGCCTACCTCCACTCTCGACAAAACAATAATGTTTAGAAGTACATAGTTTTGTCGTCTACATATCCCAAAACTAAGCCATGCGAAAAATACCGAAAGATATAAGAAAAAGTCTCTTGTCATTGTAGTACGAAATATACAGCCTCCAAATGTGTGTCTCCTACCCATTAGGATAGGAGATACACATGCTTTACGTTTCACTTATTGGAAATGAAAAGAACTGAGTATGACAACAGTCCCTTCTTTCTCTTCATTCAATTTTTGTTGCTTTTTATATAAATAATGTCGTAAACGTCTAATTCCGATGAGATGTAATGTATTTAATCAAATTAAGGTTTTATAACTTAATATCATGCTTGGTTTCGTTTATGTGTTGTGCCAATCTAAATGATTCTATTCTACCTTACCGATAAGCACTAATATCCTCGTTAAATCTGACGCTCTTTTGCTTTTTTGCTCTTTTGATTGCTCTTTTCGTTTGACCAATACAGGCTTAATCAGGCTTATAGCCAATACTAGTAATTTTTATAAATTTCCGACGTTTCGCGAGCTAAAACGTACGTTTATATTTTGACGCACATACTAATACCTTTCGATATGCTCTGAAAGGAAAGTCTCATAAATTTCTTACTGCTAGTTTCTGCTGAGATTAAGATTGTAGAATTTCTCAGAAAATGCCTATATTGGGCTTTCTTAAGCATGCGATCTACATCTATAGAAAAACAACCATTGTGAATGATATTTTTTATGATTTCTTTATTATTTATATGTATTGTGAGAAATGGACTAAGCTCAAGGAGTGTATTCTACAGGTGCAAATAATGTAAAAGACTCAAATGTTGTTATCCGATTTTTATTTGTTTTCGAGTTATTATTATTTTTTTTATTTATATTTATGAGTTACCAATGCGTTCGGCGTTGGTTATCAGAAGAGCCAGATACGTCCTGACGTTTCGATCAATGTTCCTTGTATTGGAAATTAATAAAGAATAAGTAATAAGTATATATACTTTCTGATACTTATTTCGAATTTACTATACTTGGCATCTACTAACAACTTGTTCTTAAGTAAATTTAAAACGATAAAGCACACCGTAGAGTTTCCTAGAATTTGGATTAGATATGTAATTGACATTTTCGCGGTCTTTGATACTAAGAAAAGTACTATTCCGGATTTCCTCACGGTACTTCACAATGGAAGAAGAAACGAACAATCAACTAAAAACAACAACAAAAAAAATGAAAATACATACTATATAAAGAATACAAACATTAACAGATACATTATAAGTCATAATGTATCTGTTCATCATGTCAGAATCAGTCATAATTTATGACTGATTCTAACCACTGTGAATGGCACAAAATTGTCCTTGAATAAAAGATTTAGTAGAAGTAATAGTAAAAGTAAAAGAGTAAAGTTCCTTTTAAGTATAAGGAGGTACAATAAACAACTCAAATTTGTAAAAAATGTAGCTATTTAAAATAGTTACTTTTCTATAAATGTTTAAAAAAGTCCACGACCTTAATTCCAGCTGAAACTAGCCGTAAGAAACTTGTGAAACTTTCGCAGCACATCGTTAAGTTTTTAGGGTCAACATATGTATGAATGTATGTTTTAGGTCGTGATATACCATAAATTATGTTGTTAATCTGGAAGATAAACCAGATATGAAGCAAAGGTTGCGAATTTATAAAACTCCATGTAAACTTCCATGAGAAAGCCTATATTAGGCAAACGGAAGGAGCGATAGGTACGGTGAAACAAAATTATAAAGTGTAGCACAGCATATGAATCAAAGCGAACCGAAAGCAACACAAATTTAATGAATAGAAAGAAGGGATTGTTGCCATGCTCACTTATAATTAATTTATTAGAGTAGGACGTACGCATGCTTTGTTTTATACTACAATAAGAGACCCTTTCGTCTATCTTTCCATATTTTTAAGCAATAAGTGTAGGTACTAGAAAAGGAACATTTATTTCTGGAGAGTAGGGATAGAAAAAGTATGTCAGAATTAGAGGTTTTTCTCGCATCACGATTGGATATAAAAATCGATCTATCCTAGGAACTGTCCTGCACTGATTAATTACACCTGTGTGGTGCGAAGTGTGCTGGCACTTTAATGTTGTTTACCATACTATCCCACATTCCTTGCTATTATTGTTATTAGTTAATATTCAGCAAATTGTTCTTAATAATTTACACATAAGCGTTTCACGTTGTAAAGTGAATAAGAACACTTCTGTTAAAAACAGTTGATTGTTATTCAGAATTTCTACAAGAAATAAGGCTATTTAACAGGCATCTAGGTGTCATATAGAATCTGTCCCAAATTCCTGGGCATTGTGGACATACCACTATCTGCCATGTATGAGATATATTAATGAATGAGATTTTCAAAGCCTAGTAAATTATATTAGAAAAACGAAAATGTTATCATTGTGTACACTTAAATATATTAATATATATATCGAAATACAGATTTTTGTTTCTACCTACTACAACTTCGATCTGAAAACGCATATTTTTGCAAAGAGTAAGAAACTAATAGAAAGTTACCATAATTTTTATAGGAAAGTACATGTCATAAAGTAGCAACCTCCGTTTAGAGTTTTTGATTCAAGTTTTCAATAACGATTGATTATAAAATAAACAGCACATGAAAGCATTTGTAAAAACTACAGCTAATTCTGTTCAACTTAATATCTTAAGTAGAATTAAACTGTAATAATATAGTAATTATTTTGGAATTAGACTGTTTTAGCTGAATTCATATCGCATATCATAACAAAGCTTTAAATTTTCCGAATCGTACTTTTCCAATATCAACAACAACGATTTTCGTGCTGTACTTGTTGACTATTTCTGTAAAATGAAAACCATAAAACTATCTTCCTCATTTTACTACTGACTTTAAAGTCTAGTACGCTGAGGTTTTCAGTTTTTGATTGGCCGTGATTTTTATTTGATTTGAACTTAGTAAGTTCAAATCAAATAAAAAAAATAAGTCAATAAGGTGAAGTATTTAATATTCAACGCTATAATTAGTAACCACCAACTTTCCTTGCTTATGTCTTTTACATCAGAGTATAACTTCTTTCGAATTTTTGTAACTAATATAAACTCGCAATCAGCCATGGATTCAAACGAATGACACCGCAAAACCTGAAATTACTATGTGTAATTTCAGGTAAGATTGTACATAATACTATATATAGTACTATTTGCAATTTAAAATAATCGAAAAATGTTTGTATATAGCACTCCCATTTCTTTGCACAAGAATATAGCTGCAATTAAGGAGTTTTGTTGCATTATTAATCGTAAATTGGTATGAGTTGTAACTTTACACTTTACAAGTATTATCAACCATATTACCAACTGTAATAATTGCGTAGCACTTAAAGCAAAAAGGAATAGGGTACATACGTATAACAGTGTAACATTTATTTATAATTAATTAATTACAAATTCTAGGATACGAATATATATTTCTAGTATCAAATGTACATTGTATGTATTTTAAAAATTCCTATTAATATAAAAAATAATACTAGTATCTATGTTTCTTTACCATATGTTGTTTTAAATTGTACTTTCGCTTGCTTTGAAAATTACATAGGTTGCATTTGTATTGCTTTATTTTATCACAATCGAAGGCTTGATGAACGTGCAAGGTGTTCTCGTTTTTGTAGAATTTCTTGCAATTTGGACATATAAGCTTTCTTCTTCCTAAAAAAATAGTTACAATTAGTTAAACATTATTATACTAGATGATTCGTGATATATGACTATCTTCGGGTTACTTTAAACGCAAATTTCTTTCATGTAATATTTATTAATATATCCAAGTATATAAATGTTTAATCAACGAGGTGTTGGGCAAACTAAAACTTAATACTTTCACATCTGCTGTTATGAACTGTTAGAAAGTGGATTTTCAGATTGTATTTTCGCTTTGTTCGATATCCGCAGACACTACATATGCACCGCTTTGGTTTACCGCAATCATACGCTAAATGCATTCTTAACGTCCTCTCGTTCCTATAGTGTTTGTTGCATGTTGGACACGGAATTTTCTTGCCTACAATTATAGTGATTAATAGACGTAAGAAAAGAAGAAGCCAATATAATTCTATGTATGTACAATTGTAAAATTAAATGGACTCGCAATGGAGAATCTATTTCATATTTTAGACAAGCGTTAAGTAAAACAAAAACTTGCAACAGGAAAAAATACGGATTAGTTGATAGATTAAGCTTTCAAATAAAATACGCTTTTTTGGACCATAAATATTATAGCACATTTAAGTAGCAACTTTTCGATGTACTAAAGATACTTATTTTCCCTTAAGGTGCATATATGTATTCCTTTTTTTATATATATGGTGTTACAAGAATAGTATTGGTTCATAACAACAAAACGAAACGAGATGGAAAGAAAACAAACTAAAATAACAGGAAACCAAAGAAAACTTAAAAGCACGACAGAAAAAATCATCATTGACATAATGCATTACTAACTAGTCAGCTAGTGGCTGCTAACCAGGAGTGCATGCACTGCAGTGGTGAAATTTAACAGTTTAGGTAAATGAAATGAAGGTAGTGCTTTGGATGCTAAGACTGCTACGCACTTTGGAGACCGGTACTATTTTTAAATGTACGAAATTCTCCAGTTACTTGCTGTATATCTAATATTTTTCAAACAAAAAAAAATAACAATAATTAATTTCCAAACCCCACTATCGAGATCTCTCCTATTATCGAAGAGAGAGTAGATTTCAATTTTGCTAAAAATGCAAATGTTTGTTATGAACCTAAAGAGAAAATGGAGACTGTGGCAAGTGACATTCCAGTTTCCTTTTTTTTTTTTTAGGAAAACTACTCATTTTCTGCTAACATCTTCATTTGATTTTGTAGAAAAAAACTGGAGCCACATTCTCAAGGGTACTTCCGATCATCCATCTAACGATATGTTTGGAATTTTTATGATGTTTCGCTTCTTTCTGGTCAACTTTTTTATGTCTTATCGGCGCCATATTGTATTTTCAGACTGCCTGAAAGAATTTTTTCCTGATTTCGATCATGTATAATGTAATGAGAAAAGTTTTCGATATCGTGCTTTCATTGGCGAAAAAGATATTAAAGTGGTAATGAAATTTCAAATTGATAAATTTTTGAATTATCATACATTAATAACAGAAATTTCATACATCGACGAAGAGAAACAAGATATGTTATTCATTTTTTGTTCATCGAACGGAAATACAGCAAAACCAAGTACAAGATATTTACATTTTATTTAGAACAGCAACAGCTACATCGTATCTTTTCTCTAGATCTTGATAAAAACTTGGTCAAGAAACCATTAGGAATGAAAAGTAATGGAGTATTTTACAAAAACGGTTGCTATTCCATCTGCAAACGAAGCGACGCCAGAATTAAATTTGTTTTAGTGTAGGGAACCTTATATCGATATAAATTTAAACCAAACAAGATTCATGTTAGAAACAGCTTGGTGACGGTAGAACGTAATAACTAGTTGAAGAGAAGATTAGAAGTCGACGAATATTTTTTAAAGAAAATCATCTGGCTAAGTGACCTAAAATTTATCAATTTTGGATACTTCATCGGAGAAACGGAGTACTATTGGTTAATGCAAAATTCCAGACCAAATAGAGCAAAGGCTCCATAACATCGTTTTTGATTAAACGTTTGGATAGGAACTTTGAGAAATAGTCTCATCAACTTTGAAAAAACACGTCTTTAATTTACCATTTATAAAACCATTTGTAAAATATATTTCATTTAAATTCCTTTTTCCCCGTTGGTTTTCATTAAAATTCCTTTTAACATAAACATTAAGCTGTTAAGTAAACCATCCATCCATCCTCAATCTTGTTTCTAATAGGCTCTAGGAAAATTATATGATATCGTCGGTAAATATCTTGTATTCAATGGTGGCATTTAAATTCAATTAATAGAAAGCACTTAACATATCTCGTTTTTCTTCGTTGTTTTACGACGTTTCTCTATTATTAATGAACGATAATTGAAAATTTTAAGAGTTTGAAATTTCACAGCTCCCTTATTTAATTATCAATTAAAGCACAAAATTTAATTTTTTTTTTGTCAATATGATTGCCACAAATGGCTGAAATCAAAGAGAAAAAATCTTTCTGACTGTGACTGTACGTTACTTGCCGCAGATCTATTTTCGCTTTGTGCTCATAACAAACACAAAAGTTAGCAACTTTGCCAAATTTAAAACTAGCCTCTATCTAATAATGAGCAAGATTCCAATGGTGTCAGTCGAAAATAAATCGACGATTTTGAAACATGTAATCCACAATAAATATTTATTCACTTAACTTTAATAAGAAGTGGGGATGAGTAATACGACTATACAATGTACTTGACGGTTAAAATTTATATATTTGATTCAATGGTAGTATTACTTATGTTTACATTCTAGTTTTACTTACAGTTAGTTATGTATTATTATAAAGTAATTTAAGTATACACATACTTAGCAATATTTATGTTGAAACATTAATATTTATATATGCATAACACACATACAAGTAAATATTTAGTTATTTATATAGATATTTAGTAATAAATTGATATGTTAAGTCATGTTGTTATGCACTGTAAGTAGGTGCATTTTCAGATTGTATTTTCGCTTGGTTTGATATCCACAAATGCTGCATACGCACTGTTTTGGCTTATCGCAATATGTTAAATGCTTTCTTAAAGACATTTTATTCTTGTAATGCTTGTTGCACGTTGGACATGGAATGTTCTCGCCTACAATCATATTGGTTAATAGATGCCGGAGAAGAAAACACACAATTCTACAATATATAATGTAAAATTAAAATCAAGTAGTGGAGAATTATTACGAGATGGAGTATTTATACATTTTAAAATACTATTTCGGTAAGGATTCGGTAAAATTACACATAAAGTCGATAGCAACAATGTTACCAACAATTCTACATGAAATTTTATAAATATTGAAGTAAAATTCACGATGGCTTGCATATTTATATGCGATTATAAAATGTAATATTTAATTATCATGGACTAAACGCTTGAATAGCGTTCAATTAAAATTTTATTTTGCTTTTACTTCAAGTGTGTTTCCACCCTAAAAAATTAAATAAATATAAACATATTGATTCTTAGTTAATTTATCATATATGTGGAATAGAAAGAAAACTTTTAGCTTGGCAAAGACTGCAAAATATGTTCAAATTTTGCTATTACTCTTCACAGTGGCTTTCAAAAAATACGGTAATAAAATATTGCAAAAACAATTTCTTTAACAACGTTCTAAAGCGGTAATAGTTTGTCTTAGTCTCATTTGCATTATGAAAATTGACTTCAGCACAACTCACCAGATCACACAACTACATAAGTCCGGCGTTTAACTGTTGCTTCATCCACTTAACAGTCCAAGTTTGACTCCACATGTCCATTTTCTGTTCCCAATAATAACGAATATTTTACGTGGAAGGAGTTTTAGTGATGGGGTCGCGCAAGAATTTTCTTTGTAGAGTTGATATATAAGAAATAGTTTGAGAGAGTACACAAAGGTGCGTCTACTTTAAATAGGAACAAAATACTACACATCACTTTCCAGATGTTTACATAACTATTTTTAAACGAAGCACCGGTAAAATTTTGGAAGTGAATTTATTTGAACAAAACTTTAACTTTGGAGACGATGTTGGCGTAGGTTTCTAGGGCTAGAGTCGATTAAATCTAAACGTGTTCCGGGTTCAGACCGTGTTATGGTTAAACGAAAACTCGACACTTCATCCACAATCATTTGGAGCTTCTTCAGGAGAGAGAAAGCACGGTAATTCAATATGTAAACCATTTCAAGGACGAAACCATACCAAAGGCGAAAATCAACTACAATTAATAGTTGTCGGTACCTAGAACACGCTTAGTTTTAATTAGCTGATGGTCTTTATGGAATTTATCCCTCGTTTCTCCCGACATACACTAACTCCCAGAACCAACAGAAGCTAGGAAGTTTATCAAAAGCCGACTAATTTCATTTTTTTTGTGTGAAGTAATTTTTGATGTCATCGGCTATCCAATTACGTTTCCGGTGTTACCGTATACCGGATTAGGTGACGTGTACTTTCTTATCTTAAATCAAGGAGCCTGTATATTTTACGTTTTTGGAAAGGTAATCGAAGGGCAATCAAGCGATACCACATATTTTAGCTTAAGCAATGTTACGATATGTGGCAATAAATGTTATAAATATTAGCACTGGCCCGCCAATTTTGTAAAAGCTTAATAAACGAACATATTGTTTACAAAAAAAATAAATGCTAACGAACTTACCATAGCTATCGTACCCATTATAACGGAATTCGCTAAAGTGAAGAAATAGCAATGCTTAATAAAACAGGTGAAATAGCGAGAAACAGTAAAGAAAATAAAGAAGGACATATTAATCATAAATAACAAGAATAATTTTAGAATCGGAAGTTGTTACTTTAACAAATATTTGGACTATATTCCGTAACGGCGAATTCTTTAGATTAACCTAGCGTCGCAAGAGCCAATTTGGCGCTTTTTCCTAGCAAACTTTGCATAACACCAAAAAACAGATTACCAAAATCTTGTTACAAATCTAAATACTTCGCAAGGTAAAATACAGTAATCCTAGATTCGTCTTTCGATTGCCTTTCCAAAAAATATAACATAGATAGTATGACAAGAAGATTAACGTCACTTGCGGTGTCACTGAAAATGTAAACAACCGATAACGGCAAAAATTTGTTCATAAAAAATAGAAATTCACCCATTTTTTTTATCGCTAACTGCCATTGTTCAAAAGATAGCAAGAGGAGGATACTTTAGTGCTCATTGTACACGAGATTAACTCACTTAGCGTCAACACTTTCAATAATTGGTGAGGTACAGTATCTGGAATTATATAATGAAGTAAATAACCAGATCAGTATTTAAAAGCTTTTTATTTACATCGGACGATACAGTAGGGCCTATAAAGTTGCCTTTTATATTTGTATTTCGCGGTTGTGTACCTTTAAGACGTGATTTTTGAAATCGTATTTCCTACTTGTTTTATATCCACATGTAGGACAAATACATCCTTTTGGAATTCCGCAGTCGTACTTTTTATGTGAAAACAAAGTTTTTCGATTTTTATAAACCTTCGAACATCTATCGCAGCGGACGCCACCTAAAATATAGATGTGTATATGTATAATAAATATTACCAATTACTTTTGATACAAATCTGGATAACGTAAAAGCTATATATTTTTAAGCATTAACGCAAATCCAACAAATAAGATCAGCTTGCGTATCAAAACTGACGAAGCTATAGCAACACTACAACACGTTTCAAGCACATTCCGCAAGTCGATTCACGTAAAGCAATTAATTTTTTCAACATTTATAAATTTGATAATATTTACATAATTGCTCGTGTATAATATCCGAAACAAAACTCATTTAAACAACACGTTGGTGATTTAACTACAGATATTTCTATGCATCAAATTGTAGTGTTCAATCTGTCAATCCAAAGCTTCTATGGTCAGTTCATTGTCATTTTTTACAGCACTAAAGTTGGACGCATGTTTCGACATCTAATCCATCAGCTTCAGAAGTAAACCTAAACAGTTCACCGTTAGTGTTGAGAATGATAGATCAGTTATCAAACTGTGCACGAGGTGCTGTGAATGTGAACCTTGAATTCAATGGCGCTGAGCAAGCATTTGTTGTTTTATATCTGCTGTACGCTCTATACAGGGTCATCAGGACGATGGTCCATTAATAATATCCCTGGAAATATTCAAACTCTCTTTTTGAAGTTTTGGTGGGTGAGATAGATAAGATTGTATATCCTAAAATTATTTATATTTACAGGGTCATGGTACATACATCTATGGAATTGTACATTGTAGAACGTGTTCTTGAAAGGTCTATCTAACGGATGCATAATACGCAGGCTATACCAGTTGAAATAAGAACCATAATCAAAAATCCATCACTTTGTTTAATTATTTGAGAAGAAAATGGATATGCGTCTCCGTTTTAATCAGAAATGCGTTGAAGTTGAAAATGAAAATGAAATTCATCATAATATCGCCTACCAAAATTCAAAAAGATACTCTCATTGTTTCTAAAGAATCTTGAAGGTATATAAAAAGCTTTTTCCTCCTCGAAACGGAAACACTTACCGGGATGAATTGTATTTTAAAAAATCGAAACTTTGTAAGTCTTTCAGAAATTATCGTTTAGCCATCGCCACTGAAAGTTGTGTGTACTTTATTAATCAGTGTATACTTTCAAAAATCTACTTCACACACCTTCATAATAAAGTTTCTTTTCTGGTTAACCACTTAAGGCATAAAGTCAAGTTAACTGACGCATCTCTGACCGATAAAAATGCGCGACCCTACATTAACTCCAGCAGACCCACATTTTACTTTTAGTTATTGCAGTGGCTCGGTTAACTTAAAAAATAATTTTAACTAAAACAATATGTGAAATAAAGAAAAGCTCTTTCAAATAATATAACAATCCTTATAACATGTACCATATACAATAACGCTTATAATCAGTTACGCATAGTTATATGATATCACGTCTCCTTAGACGCATATCTTTGACGTATGACTAAAAAAAATAAAAATGTTATAAATAAGAGTGACAATCGCGTTAAGGGATTAAAATATGAGTTTACTTTTACTATTTAAAACAAGTACGTATCTCATCACAGGTGGCTTTGAAAAATGAGATAAATAACTAGTTAAACTCTGAGTAGCAGATTTATTTTGTAGAAAATTATAGAATACACTATACACGTAGAACCTTTTAATACCATCACTTTCAAGATATTGAAAGTGATGAAATTTTAGTTACATGTATGGTCCTTTCAGTCATAAAATTCATAAAACATCTTGCGTTTCAGCTAAGTGTGTCACTTCGCTTCCGACACAAGCAACTCTACCTCTAAATAAGGAAACAGCCCCCACAAATTCAACTATTAATTGCAACTGCACTAATAGTTATAATATTACTTGTTGCAATGAGGAAAGGAATTCAAAAGAAATTCTTTTCGTTACAAAAACGTTGTACTCAAGTAAACTAGGGAAATATTATTAGAAATTTCTTAAAATATTTTGAATTTTTTAATCTTTCCATTTTAGTGTCATTTGGTCTTATATAGAAATCAATAAACAACACAATTATAGGAATATCTTTATTAAAAATTATATTACTAGGCTCTTGTATGTTTTCGTATGAATTAGTTTATGTCTTACAAAATTGGAGTTTTGTCTAAATTTTTTTCCGCAGGTTTCACATTCAAATTGTGGATCCACTCCGCATTCGTACTTCTGGTGCCTGGTTAAATGCGATTTACGTTTATAACTTTTCCAACATTGGGAGCACGGGAAACGTTGAAAACCAAATTCATCTGAAAAGACGGTTATTACTACACGATAAACCAATAACTGTAACACAACCCGAATCGTTAGAAATTATACTATAACGCAAATATAATTGTTAAGATCGTGCAATATAAATATTAATATAGTAACAAAATTGACATTTTTATAATTGATTTGGTAAATAATTACACATATCTGCAAAAATAGCACAATTATAAAAGATTAAGATAATTCGTCTTTAAAATTCCATTGCAACCTTTCGTCAAAAATTGCAACATTGCTTTTATACGAAGCTTTACGTATAATAGAAATCAATATGGTGGGACAAGGAATAATAATTATTAAAAGCATATAGCGTAACAAAAAGCGACGAGAAGGAAGATGCTGGCCCAAAATCTGCAAAACAGTTAGCTGAGTCCTACCAAACTATTAACCAAAGAAGAGCGGGACTCAAAACAAAACTGTATTTCTTAGAGAAAAATTAGCTAAGAAGACAAGCAAGGGATATTGAAAGCGTTAGTACCACTTTAATATAGTTCCAATCGTTCAGTAAAAGTACTAAGACTACAATAAAACACGTCAAGTGAGTTAATAATGAACAACTCGGTATTTGCGCACGTGGAAATATTTCGTTTTAGTTTTGGTACATTTAAGCTTGACCTGCAGTTGCCCGAAGCTTATTTGATCAACTTCAATAAATTTATTTTAAATTAATTTTTATCGTTAACACCTCTCAAGATTATATTACTTATGTGATTTATATAGTCGCAAATGTATATTGTCATTCTTTATTTTAACAGTCATATAACATATGACAGCTTGCCATGAATAGCAAAATAAGGGAAGCGCGTAGGAGACTTATGATTAGTCGTATAAAAAAAGGAAGAATATTTGATACTTGATACTTTAGTTTAAATAATATTACAATGTAATTTTACAATGTAGTAAAATGGATCAACTTTCAAGTGACATAAGTTAAGCAAATTAATTTTTTTGTAACAAAAAATGATATTCAAAATTTATTTACATAAGCATTAATACTTTGTGGCATACCCCTTATTTTTAATGGCGGCTGTGTTCACCCCCACATCACAACACCATCACCTCCGTCCTTTACAGTTTTCTGATAATATCCTGGATTTAATCTTTTTCCTGTGGGACGCCGTACATAACACATACACATCAGTGCTCTACAAATTAAATTCGATTCATTACTCAATAATACGGTTTTCTACTGTTGCACAGGCCATAACACGTGCTCCTTCGCAAAACGTACTATCGCTGCTATTTGCCTATTTGATAACAAATGTTTTCGCGCTGGTCTTCAACTATAAAGTCCGCCTTCTGTTACACGTCTACGTATGGTGCGTGTGCTCAGATTGCTATCTAGTGAAGATTTTATTTGCTGAGCTGTTATTCAGGGATTTATTTTACGTTGATGAAGAATTAATTTATCTTCTTTGTAACTCGTTTTTCGCGGTTGTCCAGAGCGAAATTTAGTGGCGACCGATTTCAATTAAAAATAAAACTTCGTTAATGTTCAGGCCGCCGATTGGTCTCTGTGTGTTCACTTTAAGATGCTTTTCACTTCACAGAAATATATTATGAGCAAGGGCACTGTTCTATTGCAGAATAAAAGCTTTCTTTTGCAAGAGTTCTGGTTTCTTCCCTGCCCGTGCTTTAAGTCTTCCCAAAACCTGAATGTCGGTTAGCTGTTGATTCCAAATACCCACACAATCATAACCACACCTCGAATATCAAACATCAGGGTAACTATTTCTTTGAAGGACTTCCTGGTCGATTTCGGTGCGAACGTCCCTCTAATTTAACGGACTGAACTCATTTTCAGTCGGTGGAAGACGACTCAATTTCAGTCGGTGGAAGAGGCAAAAGTAAAAACGGCAAAGGTACTGCACAGTTAATGTCCTATAGCATTGTTATGGACAGTGAAAATCCGTATGCAGAGGTGTATAGCTAAAAAAACAAGTACTTTGAAGGCGTGAAGTTAAGTTCTTGCAATATACCATATTTATGGAAGCAGTTTCGTATACAAGAAGCTAAAAGTCGTGTAGCTTAGAAATTATTACGTTATGCAGCAATAAAGGCTTTGCTGATCTGTTTTTATTGTTATGCAAAGTTGGCTAAGAATAAGCACAAAATTATCTCAGGTTGATTTAAAGAGTTGTTGTAAAACATCATAAATCAACTATTCCTGTAAGATCTCAATTCTAAAAGTGAAAGTTACTCTTGTTATTTATTATTCTAGTTATTATTTTTTCTTATTTTTGTCTTGTTTATTGTTGCCGTATCTTTATTCAATTTTATTTATTGCAATGGAATAATTATGGTAAGTTTGTTTCAATTTGTTAGATTTTGATAGATAACGTACATATTTTTCAGTTTGTATATTGTTGATTTTACAGTGGCCTACACATGTACGATATAATATAAACTTCAAGCAATTTTATTATTCAGTGAATTTGACAATAACCAGGAAGTGGAACATAATGAGCACCTCCCATGTGCAGTCAAAATAAAAATGGTAACAAGCTATAAGTATAAACGTTTAGAGAAAAGAGACAAAATAATCCATTATCTCAGGAGAAAGGTTACGTAAATCCGCAGAGAAAAATTACAGTTAATACTTCCGTACTACACAAAAAAATCTGCACTGAAATTATACGGATATTTTCCACAAACTCTAATTGACTTAGATGAGAGACAATAGAAAATTATTCTACGCTACAATATAACAGCCAGTATGATGGCTATGAAGGGAAGTGAAGGGAAGCCAGCTTGAAATAAACGAATAATATGCGTACATACTAGTAAAAGAAAATGCGAATCAAATAAAGTCCAAAGGGAATGAAAACGTGATGGAAATCATCTAACGACACACCTTTATAAATGAAATAAAAAAAGTAGATTAGTGAAAATTTAATACCTCGTTAATAAAAATTATAAATTTCTAAAGTTAATATAAAATAACTCTTCGTAGCATGAAACACAATTAATTTTTAATAACAAAACGTTTGCCGCGTTAATAAACTGAATATTTCATGTCCGACATATTTCTATGAAGCGCCGAAGTTTTTAAACGTTAGATATTTTAGATACCTTAACTCCAAAAAAGTCTAAAAATCATCTCCAAAATTAAGCCAACAAATAATTTTCATTTGAAAACATTTTTGTTTAAGTTACCCCGAGGCGTAATTATCTTCCAGCCACGCACTAGACGGATGCCCTTCCACCAACTCTCTCTTTTGTCTCATTTTATAATCTATTTTTTTTTTTCATATTTCCTTTTGTAGATTTTAAACATCCTGAAAATTATAATTAAGAAATTATTAGGAAATTATGAGTGTAAGTTATGCGTTTACCAAGAATTGAGGAAATTCTTTCGTCTTCGATGATGACGAAATTAACATTAAATTAAATATTAGTTATGACGCATTATAATATGTGCATACATTCATATGATATGTTTCCCATGGTGGTATCTAACTGAAAAGCTTACATTCATTGTAAACTTTAAAGGTGTAAAATCAATTAGGAATTTAAGATAAGAAACAAGTCAATTTAAGGACTAAAAGTAAAAAGGAAAATATGAACGCAGACATAAACACTGTACATTTGTTAGTTAAATAAAATAAAATCTAGGAAGGATAGGTAACAAATAGGAAAATTATTATTATAAATAATATAATAAATAATTTATTCAAATCATTTTTTACATACTCCAATAAAGTATTCGGTAGGATGTATCTTAGCTATGTGTGTTGAAACGTGAATTTTTTGATAAGCCTTGTAAGAACAATGTGGACAGTTAAACCTCGGCTCCTTACCACAGTCGTACTTGACGTGTCTATTTAATGCAGTTTTAGATAAGTAACCTTTCCCACAATTTACGCAACGGAATTTTCTTCTGCGTTCATCTGAAAAACGTAACTAAATTAGAGTACGTATTATCAAACGCCTTTAACGTAGTAACATACTTAGCTTCTTTCCTGCGCCAGAACGAAAGATGGTAATGATAAAAAAAATATTTCTATATAATGTTTATTAAACTTGTCGTATAAAAAAAATTAAAAAATAGGAATATCAAGAGTATTCAGAAAAATGTATAACTAGCAATCATAAACAATAAGCAACTAATCAAAAGCAAGCATTAAAATATAATAATCTACGATAGTAACAAATGACACAGCAATTTTAAAAGTAAATGAATTGAGTACTATAAGAGAAGAGGGAATAAAAATAAAAGGTTTATGGCAGTTTCAAGACAAAGTTGGAATAAATTTCATTGCACAGTTCTAATGTAAAATCTAATCTCCTGAGTATCAATGGTCTCCTTAATAACGTAGACGGACTAATAGCTAGGACTCATTTATGGTTAGCTAACCTTTAAGAAATTAAGGAGATTGACATAAAACGCAGTCATAAATTTACAAGAAATTTCAAGAATCTATCATTACTTCTTTACTAACCAAAATCACAATCTTCTTTGAATTTAGTTACTCTTGTTAATCTCACGAATATTACTAGCGGTAATATAATGATAAAATAATACAAAACAGAGGGATCATAAACAATTTAGTTAAGTGAAAGTCAATTACATCAACCCTCCTTTTTAATTAAATTAAAGGATTCAAAATATATTTTAAAACGGTAAACTAAACTTTTATGCCCAAATACATTTTTCAAATTACGTTAAAGAATTAAAAACTTTAATTGAAAACGTTAAAACGTTTTAAAAAGGTTTTAAAAAGTTTTTAAAACCTAATGGATATGTTTGAATTTGTAACATGTTCATTAATTTTTCCAGAGGAAAATTGCTTTAATTAATTTATTTTTATTATAATTTGGTCATAAAGCATATTGCTATCCGTTATTATATCAACCTCCGTGCTGCAGATTTAAACTACAAAAATTTGAATTATTTATCAAAATTTTACATTATTAATCTCGGTATCATAATCAAATTAAACGTAATAATATATGTAGTTCTTACAATACTAATAGTATAGGCATTAATTGTATAATTGTATAAAAGGCACATATAAAAGGATAACTGCCAAAGGCAACTACAAAACCTACGCAATGATATTCTTTACTAATTATAGTTATAACAGAATACAGGAAATAAAATGCCTTAGGATAGGAAGCAAAATTAATGAGTTCAATCCAATTTGGACTTGGCCGTTTCAATTTTCAAGTCCAACATAGTCTCAGAAATAGAGGCATAATCTATATCCTTGTGGAGTCTTTCCATATGCCTCATCATGTGCATTTTCTGTTTTGCTTTATAGGAACAATAGAGGCACTCAAATTGGGGCTCTTTTCCACATTCCCACTTCTGGTGGTTTCTTAAGGAACTTTTTAGTTTATAGGATCTACCACAGTTCTGACATCTATATAAGATGGGCTGATTTTGAAATACGGTCTCGTTGGAATTTCGACGACTACTTAATTTGACCTTCAGCAACTTCGGTATAGCAATTATGCATTTCTCTGAAACACACATTTTAATAAACAAATAACATAAACAATAAACAAAAAAAAATTGTAAAGAAAAATCAATTACTCATGCAACTAAAATAAAAAATTGTTAGTATATACTCATTAGTTTTCTACCGAGCAAAATAAATATGTAATACTAAACGGAAAGAAAAATATCGAATTGATTGCTATAACGATCTGCAAAAAAATAACTTGAAATAAAAATGAATATTGTCACATTTGATTGAAACTTACAGTATTAGTGAAATCTACATAATACTACTAAAAATCACGAACACATCACTGGATCTCTTCTCTTCTTTGTGTTGAATCTTGGAATGCCAATTGGCAGATTCATAGGTATATACCTATGAACGTAACACCTATCACCTAAGCAATATTTTTTTAATATTTCTTATTTTCTGAAACAAAAGTTTGCTTTTGCAAGAAACGATTTTGTTGACGTGTTCATACGTTATGTTCGAGTCACTAGAAATTACAACAATTTCAGGTTTCTTTCATTTTACGATACGCTGAGATTAACATTTTAACGATTATGCTAAAAGGAACTATACGACAAGTTGCTAAATAGCATCACAGAGAACAATAAAAATAAATTCAATCGAATATCAAACAAAATTCGACAATTTCAGGGCGGGATCGAGATAGGATTTAAGGGTCATGTTATGGAGGTAGAGTTGTTTATTAATAGAAACAACAGATACACATGGCTATATGCCATCTTCGATAGCACACAGAATAAAAAAAAAACTCAAAAACACAAGAAAAATCTTTATATACCAAAACCCTCAACATAATAAAATATTAAAATTATAACAGTATACCATTGCCATTGAAATTGTAACTAATCCGGGTAATACTAAGTGGTTGTATAAAATGTAATATACTACAACTCTAGTTCTTAAATATAAATGGTATTTAAAATTTGTACTTTATTTTGCAATAATAACAATGGATAATATACATATAATATCTACTATAAAGTACTTGTGTCGTAATAGATTTTACATCCTATATTGCAACATCTTTGGATATTTCACTTATACTAAATTGCAACTGCTACATAAATCGCCTCTGCTCAATTCTAATGCAAAAGTACCCAATTATTCTAACAAACAATAGAATCTATACACTTTCTAATTACTATACAAACATAAAAATTGAAAACTTGAAAGTAGTTTAAGCATTTTAGGCATCCCACAAATACGACAACAAGAAGTAAATACGTATTGAAAGTCTAACTTTAAGAATAAAACTTTCTCAATTTCGATGCACTAAGATGATTCTATATAGCTACTGCATTAAAATAGGTTAATATTTTTGTTCAAAGTAATGCTAGGAGTAATTGTTTCTCCTTCGACTACTACTAGGGTAATTTCATTGCTTAATAAAGGTTGTCGAAATCCTTATAATTTTCATCAATTCGATTCAATTAAAAAATAATTTATAGTTATGAATGGTGCTTCCTTATGTGCACACCTAAATTTCCCTTCTGCTTAGCCTTATAAGGGCAATGTGGACATTGAAAGCTTGGTTCTTTGCCGCCGCATTCTACTAGCTCATGGCGTTTCATGGTGGACTTCCATCTATATTTTTTACCACAATGGCGACAAACAAATTGCGATTCACTACTGTAACCCGGACGGAAAATCATCTCACTATCTTCCTTTAATTTACCAAATGAGCGTCCATTGTCTCTTTTGGATTTCGTAACGTCTTTCGCTAAAGGGTTTCGCAATAGCGAGCGTAAAGTCTGATTAGAGTCAGGCGGTATTATTTGTTCCAATACGAGGTATTCTGAAAAATAACAATGCGTTACGAACTAAATTAAAAAGAAAATAGAAAGATAAAAAATAAAATAACGTAAAGGTAAACACAAAATGTACAGCATGAACGAATATATGTTAATCACAAAAGCAAAAAAAAAAGAAAAACGTAACTAAAACAACAAAATAAAAATATCAGAACTAAATACATTATGTTGCAGATATTTCGTTATCATCTGAAGAAAAATCGTGTGTGAAGCAAACTATTTAAACCGTACACTTAATTCCGATAGAGACTTGCACGTATAGCGATTACCCTTTAGCTTTCTTACTGCAACAAATACATATATACAATATGAAAAGAGTTACATCAGGCACTTTGTGTATCGTAAGCTGCAAGACTTGCTGTAAACTGATAATGTTTCACTGTTCACTAATCTTAAAGTAAACATGTTTTCTTGACTGATCACCAGTTTCTTCAAGCTGGTTTGTTATTGCCTTCACTTCAAGGACACCTGTTATTAAGACGATTAGATTCTTGAAAAACTTCTTTGCATTAAATAATATTAATACAGCATTAACCTATTTCAAAATTTCTGCTTAAAATAAAGCAGCTTGTATCCATGTTCTCGATCTAAATATGGCAGGTACAGACGACAAGGAAAGATCATGATATTTTTCCCTGCTATACTGCAAACCGCATTGGTACTTTTAAAAGAACTTTGTGACATACCAGCGTAATCCTGCCATTTTTCCTAAATGTACGTTCACGGTGATAAATGATTCACAAAGTTATTCAAATTGTTTTTGTATTTGAGCCTATTATGTTTATGTGATTTAATGCTGCAGTACACTACTTGCTTAGACATTGCAAAAAATTATCTAGAAGTGAAATGGAATCTGAATAGCTCTGAATCTAGATTCTTATTTTACTTGGAAATAAATGTAACGAGGAATGCACTGTAGTAATAAAATAAAGTAAAAAATCAGCAACAAATAGAATACAACGTATGTGAAAGCAATAAAGGCGATCTAATGTCATATTCGAAAACAAACGTAATAGAATAAATTTGAAGTTTCAAACACTCACAAAAACATGTCTATAGGGGATAAGTAATGTTTATAAAATATTAAAATTTATAATTGTTTAAATAAACTGAAATGAAAACGATATTTGAATAAGTTTGTATCACATATGTAAGAAATAAGCTTCCGACTGAGATAAAAATTATCGAAGCGAAGTTAAGCGAAGATAAAAATTATCGAATTGAGTAAAAACCGCGAAGCGGTTTGTACTCAAACTTGTAAAATATATTTCAAAAACAATACGCGCAAATGCAACAGTTTAGAATAGATGCATTACCGGTAGCTCAATTTTTAAATTTTAACGGCACAATAAGTAATCTGCGTAGTATTTTTGAAATATTAAAATAAACATTTTCGTAACTCGAGATCGTCGGGTTATTTGATAAGTGTTGTGAAATACGACCTTTCGTTGCAATCTATGCTAATAAGATAACCACATGCAACAAAAAGTACTATGGTTGTTTTAAATAGAACAGAAGTAAAATTAACAAAATTCCAAACAGTAAACAATTTGAGAGTTGGTGTAAGCAACACTAAGATGGTGATATCAATTACTCGATATGACCACCGATTATAGTCGTCCGGCTAGAAAGTGCGTAACTTTGTAGAATATAAGTATTCCAACCAAAGCAACTGGCACATTACATCAAACTATACGAGTGGTTACGAGCAGAAAACAAGTGTCTCCGCAATGCTAAAATATCTAAGGGACGATGTTGTCAAAGTTGATTTATATAATTGGTATATATTAAAAATAAATGAGAGCCTTAAATTTATTGGTAATTATATAAATATTAAATTTATATTATATATATTTCCACAATATTATAATATACATATGTATCTGCATATATGTATATTATAATGTTGTGGAAAAAGATCAATTCGCGTCTGTGGTCCGCAATTAACATTAACCTTGGCAAACAATACAAAAGTATCGGCATATTCCGCATCACACAGGTGTAATTAGCAACTAATCTAGGACAGCTGTTTCAAGGATAACTAACCTTTAGATTAAAATTCTAAACAAAAAAGAATAACAGGGTACGTTGAGCAATTCTATGTAATGGTATACTGCAGGAACCTAACTAATGTAGTAGTAATCCGGTACAACCAGTATAGTTCATTAAATTTGCTAACTGAAGCGTTTACACGATGAAGGAGAGATTGATCAAAATTCGTCACAGATTCTTGTTATAGTTTCGAGATCATAATTTAAATCACAAAGACTTTTCTATCTCAAATTAAAATTTCTAAAACATTAATATACAGGCTACTAATTTCAAGAAATACTAAAATATAAATGCTTTCTATAATGCGGATGGTGCTTATTAATCACAGTAAGAACGCTACGAGTTTGCTATGTCAACTCCCATAGAAAACCTAATCTAATTAATTGATTCTGTCTGCATGCTGTGAGTATATTTCAACTTAACTCTGGTTGAAACTTTGTCTTTGTCCAACCAAAAATTGGAGCTGAACTCGTGCAATTCCTGTAACAAAATCATGTTACAGGGATTATGCGAGTTCAGCTTCAATTATGCGCTGTATATCTGTATTAATTACGGAATCCTCAATTAATACATACATACAATACAATGCTGCTTAGAGAGCCAAACAATAATTTGAACTCTTTGTAATAATAAGCATTTATAAAGGATGCCGCAGTATTGTTTGAAAACATCAACAGAATGTTCAGTGAAGTCCTGAAGTAGCGCCATCTCACATTGACACTTGAACGACATGTATTGCGCTTTTAGAAAAAATCGAATTCCATTTTTTGTGAAATTATGTTATTCTATTTCCAGTGTCACCATCTTGTCTTGAATTAAATTTAAATTTTTAAGTTTCGCGGAGCTGTAACTAAAAGAGGATTCCAACCAGACCAGATGACTGGTTGGATTCCTCATGTCATACGTTATCATCTACTATTCTGGTTTCAATACAAAGAAAGGCACCAAAGCGTCTTCCGTGATACAGATCAATCCAAAGAGCGCAGTCACAACCATTTTCAGTTCGTTAAATCTTAATATTAAATGCGGATACTTTAAAAATCGTTGTTATTTTCCCTTAGTGTTATCTGCTTTGTTAATTAATATTTGTTTATTTTATCGAGGTTTGCTTAAATTTAAGTAAAAGTAAAGTTTTTAACAAATAAGGTATTTACTTTTCAGTTCTCTATATAAGTGACTGTCAGAATAAAATCTGCAACTTTGAGGCTGTGCCAGCAATTATGATAACAAATGATTATGTTATCACTTTCAGATAGATAATCGTGAAAGCAATAATTATTTTTATGACCTATCGCTAACTTACTTTGTAAATGTACTGCATTGGGTATACCAACCCTAAGAATGTCATACTACGAGTGTTATTAATGTGCAAAGGAAAGAAAACATTTTGTTTGCAGAATGTGTACAAATACAAGAGGTGGAGATAAACTAAACAATTTTATTTTACCTTTGAGATCAACTACAGAAAAGAAATAGACATCACAATAGCTCGTATGGAATACGTACTGAAGTCCTGAACTCCTAACTTTAGTTTAAGAAATATTGGGAGATACAGCAATAAAGGTTTAGTAATTGGTTTTTGATGTTATGCAATGTTGCCTAGCAACGAGCTTATTGGATCAACTTAACGGTATCACCGAAAATAAATTGGCGCTCCTGCTAGCAACAAAAAAAACACACGACCAACACCTTTATTGCTGCGTGTCGTAATTCATTCAGTTCATTGGATTTCACCTTGGATTACTTTTCAAAATATAGTGTTCTATTTTAAAATAACCTGCAAAATTCACTTGGGACATTTACTTCTATGTCCAATTTAGAGCTATTTAGCTTATAAATTATTAAATTTACTTTGTGAATTTGTTTATACATACACACATAATATAATTACGTAACAGGATGTGAGGGTATATGACGTGCAGTACATTTGCTTGACGTGTTGCGTGAAATCACAATTTCCTATTAATATATATGGCTGCTTCTCATTAATTTGAAGTGCGTTGCCATATGACTCTTTAAATTGAATCGCGTTCTACACTTGGCATTACAGAACTGGCATGCAAATCTAGGCTCCTTTCCACAATCGAATCTTTGGTGTTGAGTTAGATTTCTGAGATGTTTATATTTACGTCCACAGTCGCACTGATATACTCTCTCTTCGCTATCTTCGCTCACTTTAAAGATACTATCCCGATATTTGTACACTAAAAGAAAACTAAAATTAAAAGTGTGGTAATAAAGTATTTTATACCTTATTTAATCAAACAAAACAAATTACCGTAGGTAAATTTTTATTACAAAAATACAATTTATGTAATAAATACGATAACAAGGAATACAATTGTATTATATATAATCTACTAAATTATAGTATATTCAGTACAATAAAAATAGAAAATCTTTATACATATATAGCGAACACCAAAACCAAATACCTAGAATATTAAAATTAGTTTAGTCTTCTGAATCGACTTGCAAATAATTGCAATAAACGAAATTTCCCGCAACTTACACCCCAGAAAATGAATTCAAACCGATAGAACAACTGTCAGCGTAGTGGACAAACTCGTTAGATACCTACAGAAGCTTCGTATTTACTTTAAACATGATTTTCTAACCTTATGGTTTTTTAGAAAAACTTACTCTCACCAAGTTTGCTCCAAAAAAATGAAAGGATAAATAGTAACCTTTAGAAGAATTATTCTAGCGGGAAATTGTCGTACAGTACGTAAATAAATAAATATCTATTCTAAATTTCAACACTTAAAATACTAAATAAAATACATCTCCATAAAATCGTTCTCCTTGTTATTCTGTGGATTTTCTGTTGCTAAGGATTGGCGCAAATTCCATTCTATGATCCTTATGTCTGGCAAGCAGATGCATTATGAAATGTATTTTCTGTTTACCTCGATAGGGACAATACGAGCATTTGAATTGTGGTTCTTTACCACACTCCCATCTTTGATGATTATACAGCGACGTTTTACGCTTGTAGACTCTCTTACAAATGCTACATGGAAATATAGAAGGTTCTTCAGAATCTGCAAAACAATTTAAATAAGCGTAAAACGTGTAAGGTAAATAAATAAAGAGGGGAAAAAGAAGAGGTTAGTCAATCTATATACAAAATGATTGTTACTTCGTTCCAGGAATAGCAGTATGTCTCCATTTCAATTATGTCAGAAATGATCCCCATTTGTGGAAATTGGATGACTATATACACAGACGGATAAATTGATTACTCCGTACACGAAATGTATCACATAACAATTAGGTACATTCAACAATATTAACTCACGCTATTGTATGTTATATACGAATATAAAAGACTCTTTGCGCAAAATTTGTTTGAATACCCGTTACGAAATACGATCCTGACTTGGCAAATAAATGAAGTAATATTTTAGGAGTTACCATATCAACTAGACAGTGTCTACAAAATCTGTAAATCTCCAGCTCTATATCGAAAATCTGCCTACAGGCTTAGTAAATAAAATAGGCATTTGTTGATGTGTAATGTTAACATTCGTGACTGTTTGAAAAGTTTGTCTGAAGTGAATTTATTATCTTACTATGATGCATCGTTGCACTGTTAGGTGGAAACTGCCTTGCTGTATGTAAAATGAACACTGCATTATATAAATGATATTATTTCAATAACTTTCAAACTAGTTCAGCGGATAATGTTGATATGGATAATATTTCCAATTCTGCTTGTCTGCGTGTCTTTCAGTGCTCGCCTTTATGAAATCGTTGGACATCAACAGCTAACTCGATTGAAGGGTATTGGTCCTACAATTATAGTTAATTTTAGGAATATAACATTACTTAGAAAATTTAGTATATTTGAATTCAACACAAATAATAAAGAAACTCCAGTTACAATATGAAATAAAATACTTCTTACCTAGTAGCAGTAAATTAAACCTTCTTCTAGCTGTTTGTTTAATTTTCTTCAATATGAAGTCTTACTAAAATGTACTTAAATAATTTTAAAATATTTACTTAATAATAGTTACTAGTGTTAAATTGAACATATAGTTAAATACCTTTTAATTACATCTTTGTACAGCTTTAAGCGCGTTAGGGTTTCTATAGATGCAAGGGCGGTTAAATTACGGTTTCTTCTTTTATCCCATGACGTGATATAGTTGACGAAGGATTATTGATATCCAAGTTGTTGTTGGGGCTATTTTCTTCGTTTGTCGAAACGTCGGATGCTGTAAATCCAATAAACGAAGGAAACAGCCGCAACAACAACTCAGATACGGATCTATTTTGTCGTAGATTTAGATATAAATGCACCATTTTAATAACCAAATACATTCCATTTTTTTTACTGTGTTAAGAAGCATAAATTATAACAACATTGTAACAACAATAGAAAATATATCAGATAGGTAATTCGGATAGATAACATTCTAATCCAAAGCTATTGTTCACCATTAAGAACTAAGCGCAGCTCTTCTTAAACTGTTGTTTCCTACTTTTCGTCAAATTCGGTCCAACAAGGAAAACTTCAAAGGGGTCAACCCTGGCGATCTCACAAACCAAAAGAATGCTTGACGGGTTCCTAACGAACTGTTGGGAATCTGCTCGTAATACTCGTCGTAAATTATACACTGGAACGCCGTCCTTCTGCAATACACGATCGCTTCATTCTAGAAGTGGCATATAATTCAAAATCTCATCGAGTTTCAGTCTTAAGTGTTTTAGGTAAGGTTCAGGACTCGGCGTACCTGCAAGCCTTTGAAAAAATATCTTCCGTACCAAAGGTTAGAACTAAATCTGTGTTGAAAATTAATATTTGGCTCAAGTAAAGGAATTTCTCCTAACCAGTAGCGATTATTTTTCGGTTTTAGATTCCATTATTTGAAAAATTACATTTGTCTATCCAGAATATTCTGTTCGCAATGTTTTGTAGTTGATTCGACATCCCGTTGTAATAGTCTAAACGCCTTTAGTGATGCCTGGGTATAAATATTGCGCTGGACTAATTTTGTAAGATTTAATAGCATTTTTCTTAGAATAGTGACCCTCGGCAGCAGCTGCTTTGACTAATGTCCTTTGATCAACTTGGAAGTAAGCCAGTACATTAATTTCATTTTCATCGTTATCTTGATAACGTTCCCCTCTTTTAAATGCATTTTCAGTAGCTCCCAGCTTCTGCTCCAATAGTCGAAAATACGATCTTTCAGAAACTTCCTTCTCCGGAAAACGTTGTTTATACAAATTTCAAATTTCCTCTAATTCTATTGCACCGAAAATATGTTGTTAACATACCCACATTTTTATTACGAAGCACTGGCTTCATGCTATTTTAATATGGAAATGGATGTGCGAAAGTGATAACCGCCTAGCACAAATTCACAGCATAAGTACTTGTTAAACTATGCTTAGGACACTGTACTCCGTTTTTCACATTCATGGCACATCGTAATCATAGCAAAAACATGGGTGTAATGGTCCACTAGACTTAGACCTTTAACCAACACATTAAAGAAAAACAAACTTGGAGTCAGTTCTCTGATTTTTCTGATACGAGATTCTGAACCTAGGATGAAAAATTCAATTGTTTTGTAGTTTCACCGTTCTTATAGCTTTAAAAACAACAAAGTTGCCGAAAGAACGGAGTTCAAACTGAACATCCTAAATATCCACTTTTCAATTTATTAAATACTTTATTAACCAACCAAAATCAAGTTTTATCACACTATAATATTATAATATAATATTTTAACTTATACTTCATCGTTGGTGGATAAACCAAGTAAATGAACGTCTTTATCCGTTCTTGACTATGCATTCACGGTACGTACACAACACCTCCCCAATCATCGTACACAACTTATTATTAATCGAAGAAGTATAAATATTTAACACACAATAAATTAGGGAATGCTAACTGCTTTCGTTCTAGAGTAAGTATCTTTTGCGAATCGGAGTTCAGTAAAAAACAACGCAAAATGAATAATTTTTAATTCGTATTTTAATATATGCTATTATTTCGTTCGTTTTCCTTTTAACTCTAATTGTTACAGTGTAAAACGCCTTTTGTTGATAAAATAAGAATAGTGTGGGTATAAAAAAAAAAAACGTCAACGCCAATATTCAGTGTTCAGTCACATCTATATCAATAAAAAATAGAAAAGTCAAATATTTGTATAAAAACTATTATCCAGGCTAAACCCTCAGCATATACAGTCCACCTCTATGGAAATACTAATTGTCACCTATATAACTATGTGTATATTTTTTTATAAATATTTAAAGAAATTGAATTAGATAATGCATTGTCTATGTTTTTCTTTATTTAAAGTTGAACATCGTATGTAAGAAAAAGATGCAATATTCACTAACTTATGATCAAGCTTGTGGAAACGAGTACACTTTCCGTGCTGTTCACAAATTAGCAAAGACTGGACCGAGCCGTCTTTTGTCGATTCTAGGGAGAACCATTAGGCAGCACGAACCCTTTCTTAAGAGGCGTATAAACACGAGTCTATCTAGTCTCTGCTAATTTAATTGCTAAGTGGCGACCTTTAGTGATTACCCTTTATGAATTCTCGTTCACTCATTTTCATTACGTTAATAGCTTGGTCTTTGACCTCCGACGTTCCGTATGCGGAACAAACTCTCATGTTCCGAATTTTCAGGAGATTTAGGTTCGTGTTGTAACAGCTTAAATTCAAATTAAACTTGTGACTGTACTGTGTAAATTCACCGGGGGGTAGTGCGCTAACAAGAATTACTGCTTAATTTGAATCATGTAATTACAATTACAGGCTACAGATGCAGTAATACAAATAACTCGTTACACAACATTAACGACAATTAACGTTGAAGAAAATTCTAATTTTCCGCTGTCAAGTTGTTCAAGTCGTACATATTTTATTATGTAAAATGAATATACAAAGATTCGCTACAAAAATAATGCTATTTATAAAAATCAATATGACTAAACTTTAGACAGAAGATACAAAGTATTTAGCTAACAAATTAATAATACGTATGCGTGTGTACAATACTATTTGTTCTGTGATTGATATAAGCACATGTGCGATGTATGCATTCGACTCATTCTTTTTGGATTGCAATGTGCAAAGACAAATGATAAGATGGTTTAATTAGTTTGTTATAAAATGTAATTAATTATTAATTATTAAGTTGTGTAGCATACATTAATGAATTTTAATATCTAAATAATTATAAAGTACTATAGTAAAGTACTTTCAACACTTGAAATTTCGTAATTACTCATTCTCGTATTAGTAATTTAAGTTACAAATGAACACACACATCGCAAGCAATCAATTATGCTTATGTTTGTATGAGAATTAACCAAATTTATAATAAATAATGAGCATAGACTGCTTCCTTTTAATAGAATATATAAACTGATAATTTCACGCATATTTAGTACGAGATAACGTCATTAAATAATTTTAGCACTAATTTACATCCTAGTATGCACCGTTTCCATTAAAGTAACAAAAATTCAAAACTGGTCTGGTTCTTCTTTGGGATTACTTGCAGCTTCATTACGACGGTGAACTAACGATAATTTGTGCCTTTGCAATACATGAAAAAATTTACATGCAAAACCGCATGGTACGCATCTATATTTCGGTCCCACACCACATTCGTTCTTCAAATGGGTATAAACGGACGTTTTGTACTTGTACACTTTTCCACACCCTGGGCAAATAAATTCACCTCTCTGATTTTGTACAATTTTTTTATTACTCTTATCCTTTTGTGAATGTTTCCTGTAGTTCCTTTTACCTAAAACATCGTTTATGTTAATAAAAAAATATTTAAAATTAGTGATTATATTTGGATAATGATTATTTCATTATTGCTTCAACTTTTTGTTTTATTACACTCAAGTAAGTCGCAAGTTGTACATACATATATGTCTGGAGGGGTTGATTAATGAAACACCGAAACTATAATGGTATATTTGTATTATAGATAAACATACACTTTGACATTGGTCTCTATAAAGAAAATATATATTTCACAATCAGGCAAGTGTTTACTGCAATTTCAGTTCAATGGCCGCTTAAGGCATTTCTGCCGCTTGACACAAAAAAATAATATTGTAATATTTCTCTTTGCTTTGTGTCACTCAATGTCATCAACGCTTACGATAACAGTTTGTATTATTTCAACATGTTGCTTTAGTTTCAGACGAACATTTGAAATATCTCACGTGTATATATTTTTTTAGATATTAGGCAGAAACATAAAGACCTGGTTCAGCACATTGTCCCAAAAATGGGATAGTATTTTTCTTTAATTATTAACTCCGCCAATGTCCCAAAAATGGGACAGTATTTTTTACTTATTAACTCCGCCAATGTCCCAAAAATGGGACAATATTTTTTTTTACTTATTAACTCCGCCAATGTCCCAAAAATGGTACCGTATTTTTTTTTTCTTATTAACTCCGCCGATGTCCTAAAAATGGGACAGTATTTTTCTACTTATTAACTCCGCCAATGTCCCAGACATGGGACAGTATTTCTTTTAACTTGTGCAATAATAATAAGTATATGCACAATCTTTTTAAAATAAAAATACCAGTGTTTCTTCCCTCAATAATTAAAAATCCACATGACGTATCCAACAGAACATATACACTAAATCTGCAATAGCAACCTACACAGTCGATATCTTATTTATAAAATGTCCGAGTGTATAACATGGAGCTCCAGTGCGTTCTAAGTTAAGAAATAAACCTGAAATGGGGTTCTGAAAAAAAGAAAACAAACATTTATCTGTAAAAAAGGTGAACTAAAAGAATTCAAAGTTATGTAAATTGCAATTAAAGAAATACTTTCCATTTTGGAGGGCTAGTATGTACAACGAGAAATTGATTCTGACAAGTTTCCTTTTGCGGCGGTCGGTGAAGATAGTTAATTCGAATTTTGGAGTACAGGTCCGTCTTCATTCAATTACTTGAAGATCAGATGAAAACTAACAAAGGTTACTCTCCTACCGAAAATAAAAAGAGGCAAAGGTAAAAAAAGAAAGGGGAACAAAAAAATGAAAGATAAAATCGATAAGAATGGTAAATAATACAAGGCAATACGGTATTTCATTTAGCGAGCATTTTTTGAACTATTAATTTATTTATTGTTCCTTCCTTATTTATTAACCGAGTAGCACATATTAAACGCAATTCACCCTTTTTGTTAAAAATATCTCCTAACATGAAGCATTTTTTGTAAACCATATGCGCTTATGACAAATAACTTTCACTTTTATGTGATATCGTAATTTATCTAGGTGTATACAGGTAGATACAATGCATGACATCCCAATGAATATAAATAACGTCATTCGAACGGCATTCCTGAACTCACAATTGTTTTATGAGAATTATACAGAAAATCGTTTTGGATCGCTCAATATGAAGTTCTGAATAACTACATACGATTTGTTACAGTTTTATAAAAACGGTCGTAGGATATCTGTAAAACTTTAGGAGTCATAAGTTTATCAAAAACTGTGAAAAAGTTGAGAAGCGGTAACGAAAACCAGATGAATGAATAGAAGTTATAATTATACTTGCGATTACATAAGGAGACTAACAAATTGAAATTGAAAAATTTACGATAGAACATTATTAGTAAACACAACATAAGAAATTTAATTCCGAAAGTCTCTCGAGTTCTCGAAAACGAATCAACACCAGCTAAGATATAATGTAACGAATAAATACTATGACCTACACTTATTATACTGCACGTTGAGAAAAAAATGCTTGAACCAATGCAAAATGAACGATGCATTTTGCTTATTTGCTTGGAACAACTGATATCGAAATTTTTGCAATGTTCGGTAAGGTTGCTGCTGGCATTTACTATAACTAAAAATGAGTTCATCCAATTAGACACAATTTGAAGTTCACTAGGCAGTTAATTTAAGGCATTCATTTTTCTCAGCGTACTCACTATAGCAACGATATTTTATCCTAAACTAGCAAAATTCATAAGCAATCTTACTACATTTTAAGTTTATAAATTTTTTCTTATATTTACCTAGTACTTCTGCTGTGTTCTATGAGCAACTAAAATGCATTGCTAATTTTGCATTGGTTCAACCATTTTTTTTTCTCAGTGCAGTAAAATATTAGAACTGGTAATGGTAACAACTGGTAAACTGGTAAAACTACATACAAATACTTGAAAATACTTACGTTCAATGTCCAATTTCTTTATCAATACTTTTGGATCTTAGTCTGCGACGCTTTCCTGAATATTACTTGTATAATGACATCTATAAAATTGATAGGACAAAGTATTCGAACTGAAAAGTTATACAGATAATTTTAATTTTAAACTTTTTGTTTTATTATACTAAATTAAAGCTAAATAATCCAAATAGAAAGTATATTTAGTTTTTATAGCTACATAGTTTAATTTTGTAATTTAAATATTTTCTGTCAATATTCACAACTAACTTAAAAATTTAAATAAATACATGACTAAGGGTAAGACATCCTACAGTAAAGGAGTTAATATACAAATATGTTGACTTCGCTTGTCAGTAAAAATTTCTTTGGCAACGCTCACTAATTTCATCAATTTCTTTGGCAGATGTGTAACTAGGAACAAGCGCTACAATTCGTTAAGGTGTGTTCCCGTGTTGTTTATTTAAGTGAATAAGTACATGTCTCTTCAAGTGATGTCTGTAATAGAATACGCCTTCGCAATATTCGCAAACGAAGGTCGGCTTCTTCCCACATGAAAATCTTAAATGATTATATCTTGACTTTCTGCTTTTGTACTGTCTTCCGCAATTATCACAAGGGAAGTCCATTTCTCGCCGATTTTGTTGCTCATCTAACCCGCCTGTAACATCACACAGTTTATATTTGAAGAAAAACGTTGTTTAAATTTCTATATTGGGCCATGCTCACACACTAGCTGTAACACGTACTTGTAACACTCCTAGCACTGCTACAATTAGTAAATGCAATAATAACTCGTGCAAACTTGCCTACATACGTAGACGTAGTTCCTGAAAACTTTCGAAAAACGAAACATGCTGACTTTAAAATATCTAATCAAACGATCTGTACTATAAGACGTATTATTTCTCCAAAATAGAAACGAATCGCTCAATATTATTCACTTTCCATGTTTTAACATTGATTGCGGATTACATGTAATTGATAATCCTTTATTTCTTAGTGAGAAAAATCGCATTGGATAGTAGTAAGTACCTATATTACGAGACGAGATAAATGTAATACTTACCATTACCAAATTTGTATAAAAGTTTGTAACAACTTGAAGAAGGAATTATACAACAAAGATCTCTTCTCACCTTGTTGGCTACAAACCTTATTTCAAAAGTAAATAATGTTAAAATCTTTCAATTAGATGAAATCAATGCACTAACAATATAAAACGAACTCAATTTATTTCTTAAAAATGTCACTGAGAAATGTAATACATTTGTTTTTGATTTTACACATATTACAAATAAAATCGCTAAGCACAATCTATGTTTTGAATTGAAGTAAAAACTAAAATACTGTCAGAGTAAAACGAGTTCTTCTTTCAATTCCTTTTTGAAATACTGATTTCATAAAGAGCGTAAAATCACCGAGGTATACCATTAAAACTTCATTTTCGTGTTAAATCGAGGATGAACATATAAAACATGTGAAGTCACACTACTTTTTTGTTTTGCTTTATAGCTACATCCAGGATATGGACATTGAAATGATGGTTCCTTTTGACATTCATACTTTTTATGCCTCCATAATGATCGTTGTACTTTATAAGCACGTCCGCATACATCGCAGAAAAATCGCATTAGACCTAAAACAGAATTGGTTATAACTCGTCAAACATTCACAAAAGGGATTACCGCAAACAGGTAAATACTAATAAATCTTTAATTTTTCTAGGACATGACACATTACAGATACATATTACTATAAAAACTTAAATATTCGCTCTCTATGAAGATAATGACTAACATAGCAATACCTGAAAAATTAGTTATTACGTAATAGTAGTAGGATTATTGAAAACTTATAATTTAAGTTAAGTACACGACGCAAAACAGTATTTTGAATAGGATGCTGCCTAATGGAAATATTCCTTAATGCACGTTTAATGAAAAGTCAAATATATATAGGCATCTAATGATCCAAGTGCATACCTTTAGTTAAGTGCTTGCCCAGGGAGGATATGCAAATCCCATTTACAGTTAACCGTAAAATTGAAACGCCCAGAGTATTTGCTAAGGTTAACGATCAAATCTCATGGTTGCGTTCTCTCTATTTTGTAAAATGGTCTGTTAGTAAGAAGCAGTACACAACCAAGTCTTATTTAATCAAGATGTAATGAATATACCCTTAATGCTATCAATATCGGTGGTACGTAAGTTTTGACGTAATTATACTTACAATAACCTACCCATATTTCTTTATTTTTGTTTCTTGATTCATAAAGCCATTTTAGACGGCATAACAGTAGTGTTCGTTTTCATTATGAACTATTATGTTGAAGGTATACAGTTCCTATGTAACAAGATATAAACTACTCGAGAAGTATTTACCCATAAATTTCAGATAACTTAAAATAAATACCTGAAACAATCACTTTGATTGGCAAAAAAGACGGGTTACTAATTTCTTTTGTTTACCTGCTATTGCTAGTTCAAACTTCGCAGAGACTTGCCTCTTCGATAGTCCGTTCTATTTCCGTCCAATTTTGGATATATTGTCGATTTATTACAAATACTACATTTGTTGCATGCTCTAAGTTTGTTAAGTAGTTTCTTACATCTCTTCATTTCTTTGTATTACGAAATTATTAGTTCAAAACATGATGATCAAGAAGCTGATCATATAACCACTTTTAAAATGTGATCACTGTTAAAAACTGGTACACGTTATTAGATAGCCTAAGAAATCTATAATCTTAACGGTATTCACATCTACTAATTCGATCAAAACATGGGTACTCACCAACGCAATATAAGAATATGTTGCTATGGCAATGGGCAAGAATAAAATATTCATTCTTAATATGTTGACCATAGCTCAATGTAAACGTTAATATCCTTTATAATAAACTAGCTATTTATTAAATTAAAAACAAAAAAAAAATCTTTAAAATAGCAAGCGCTATTTTTTAGTATTACCTACATATTTGTGGTTTAGAAAGTAGAAGCCGTAATACTTTACTTCCCACTTAACTCACTTAACCACTTAACCTTAAATTAACCGTTTCTAATTTACCGCAACAAAAACCGTTAAAAGATAATTCCTTGCCAAAATAACTTAGAGAAAATATTTTAAAATAAAAATTATTGTATTCCAGAAGACCATATTCAGATGTTCAGTATTCCTTTTAGATTCCTTCCTTTCAACATTCTTTATATGTACTTGTCTCCATTTTAGCGAAAATTGGATTAATTGGGAATGTTTACAAAATGCCGATATTTCTTTAGCGTCCGATATTCTAAACGTCTTGCATGTTACAGTGATCCTATTCGAGTATTTGTTGAAGCTCTTACCAGTATGTCCGCAATTTTTTATATATTACCCAGATGCTGGGTCTAGACGCCATGGAAATTCCGAAATTTGATAGAAGAATTCTTCTAGAAACCTTTTTATGAACATTTAAAGAAATGTTTACAAAAATTTTAACCTTCTTTACTAAATTAATAAAGTGGATATCAACATAAGATGCTGCGATGAAATACTACAAATTTTTGTTTCCCTAAAAATATCCGTTAAAGACAATAAGTAAAAGTTGTTGGTAGAAACCCCCACCATCTACTCGAGGCGATTGTCATTTTCAGGCAAATGTTAAAACTCAACTATTGCTACTAGAATTTATTGGCCATTAAAACAATAAACAAAACGAATATAATTAATAAAAAAATAAACTAGAAAATCGTCTAACTTCGAAAGAAGGGTATGTAGCAACAAAATGTACATTTCCGCTCAATAATTGTGGGTCCTTTTTTCGTGATTTCTTAAAGATTCGAGGTAAACTAGTTTTATTGCGTTTTTTTAGAATATGCACATTTTTTTAAATAAATGAATATATTTAATGAACCAGTGACCACCAATCACTATGTGTATACGCGTATCACAGCTCATCAGATTAAAGTATCTTTAATTAGATACTCTCATCAGAACATGTTAGCTTGAACATTGTATATATACGCGAACTGGAATTACAGCTGCTATCTTCCACATAGGTGTAGCGATGAGCTGTGATACAGCGAAATGGGTGTATTCATTTATATTAATAGCCGTGGGTGTGCTAACCTCGAAGTCAAAATGTGCTACCCTCGTAGATTCTGTGGCAAATACTACCTATTTCTGTAGAGGTCGATCTAATGATATAATTCGGCAATTGCAGTAGTTAGACTATCTTTAATTAGATACTCTCATCCGAGTAGGTATATTTTCTATTGCATACGCATATTACGACATAAACCATTTAGAAGATTGAAAACAATTGTTTACTATCATAATTTGTAGGTGTACACGTTGTATACGTGATATTCCTTTGTTTTATACTGTGTAAATACTTCATACCTAATTAATCACCAATTAAGCTTTAGTCGCTCCACTTTATACTACATATCTAGAGACAAATATCGTTATGATTTATTATAATTATCTCTAATAATTAGTTTATTTGTAGGTACTATATGTTTATATGTATGAGTACATCAAGCATTAAATCCAAACATGATCGGTAAAAGAGAGAATACGTAGCACGATTATTAGTTGTACATTAGCATAAGTTATACAGAATAAAAAAAAAATGAAGTTTAAATTGTTAAAATTCACAGTTGTTAAAATTTTCGCAAAAGATTAACTTCTCAAAAGTGATGTAGTTTATAAGATACTGACAATATCTTAAAATCCTTAGCTGCAACTTATTTACAACAAAAAAAAACCATAGCCGTTAGTTGAGTAATCCATAAGAGAAATGTCTTTCGGGTGATTCGAAGACTTCTAAAGACTGTTGTCTTTAGAAATCCTCTGAAGAAGCTGACAGCATGATCAAGTAAAATATTAATTACGCGAAAACACCCGAAAGACATTTCTACCACAGCCATTTCCAGTTAAAGAAATCCCACGAGACATTTCTGGATATTTACTATTCGGTTCTTATCTATTCTTAATATCGTCCAAAGGAAAGTTTTCATTACTTTGAGACATGTATAACAGACGACCTGACGAACAGACAAACTCATTAAAAAGTATCGTAGCGCATATCAAATTAAACCCGGTAACGTTAGTATATGTACAGCTACGACACATTCTATTTGTACGACCCGATGTTTAGTTTTCGTCGTAAACAGACAGCCAAGACGAAAGTTGTAAATTGTTGAATATAGGTATGTGTAATTAAAACCCAAAAAGCCAATATATTCCTTTCGATAGATGAATACTAAAAATAATCTGTCAAAAGAAATATAACTAGCAACCTGGTTTGTTTAACTTAATTTAAATTTACCAATGAATACGATAAGAACAAGAGAAGATTTCTACCACTCAAGGAAAATTCTTTCTATCCTAGCGCCCACAAGAATGTATCCAACGAAAACTATGGCAAAAAAAGTAAAAACTGGAAAGTACGATGCATAACTTTCGATAAATAATGACTTTCGATGAAATAATGAACAGAAATCTAAGATATTAATAAAGGGTCCAGTGTAATTGTCCAGTGTCCGAAAACTATAACTCAAACATGTGACATTTACACAAAGGGAAAAATTTGAGTTACTATAGCCTTCGTTTAATGAGTGGATATGCATTGTTGCGTTAAAGAAATGCAACATCGACGGTAGCTGCCATTAGCGTCGAGTTGAGTGGTATTTCCATTCTTATGTGACGAATAAACACGAGTCTGTGCGGTCTCTGTTAATTTCGTGAAACTCGCGGAAAATGGCGAACTTTAGTTATTAGTTAAGGTTATCTTAATCGCTTATGGAACGGTAATATTATTCGTCTTTGTTCTCGTCGTTAAAGTTCGTCCTTAATGTCGTATATAATATACATATAATTTTCTCAGTCATGTATAGAAATAAATCGTATTTTATCAACGCAATAATTTGGTAAAGTCCGGCGATGAATGTCAGCATTAAACAGTTGTAGATATTCGGTAGTGTGATACCGTTAGACGATACAACGCGAATTCTGTATTGCAATCTGTAGCACGCTACTTTTTGAAATTTCAATTAATTGAAAATTTAATTGAAACAATAAAGTCATTGAGAAGATATCTTCGAAAAGTGTTTCGTAACTGGACACGGTATTTGCTATCCGAAGTAAGGAAGGGAAGAGGAAAAACACTTTTATTAGTTCAGGTCACGAAGCTATATTTGGTTAAGTGCTCAATTTTCCAAACAAATTTTGATATTGAAACATATGCGTAATGCCAAAATTAATAACCTGTTTTCTTCGATCAATTTAATTTTTATTTAGCCAAGGAATGTCTACGGGATGTAAAACAAATAAAATAAATGGTTTAGATCGTATATTCAGAACCTATCTGAATCTTTCTATGGCGACGGGTACGACATTCGCATCGTAAATCGCGAAAAAAATGCTCTAAATTACTAGTTTGGTCGTTGCAGTTCTTGAATTTGCAGATGATACGTAAAATTCAGTTTGAGGTACTAACAGTTATAAATAATATCCTCTTTATGGAGATATATCGAGTTTAACCCGTTGCACTCTTGCATTTTCTTTATTCATTGGGATAATTTTAATTTTTAACTTTAGGATAATTAACTAGTTGCCAGTTAAATGAGCAAATAAAAAATGGTAGATACAAGTTATTGTAATGACTGTAAGTTTATTTTTCTAAAGAATGCAATTTTAAAATAAGATCTATTTAAGACACGGATAGATCCAAGTGAGCAGAAGATTGTATATTTTATCATTTCAGTTGCGAATTTATTTTTTCCAAATGCAAGGAATTCCATGAGCTTTTACCCATCAAATGTACATATCTTATTCACTGCAGTTAAAAAGTGAAAAGTCTAACTATAACAACATAACTGATAACGCATTTTGCAATGGATTTTTTTATTTGCATAAGTCAAGTTGATTTATTATTATTACTATCCGAAAAATCAACGGATAGATATGCTTTTTAAACGTTTTTAAATTTTCGACGGTATCTAACCCCCTCGACAACTTAGATTTACCAGATTTGAAATGCGTGTTCTGCGAATCTGAACCGTAAAAACCTTGAATCGGCAAGTTCGTTACAGCGAAGGTATTCGCGCATTTGTCTAATTGTAAGGGTCAAATTAAACAAGATTCTAAAGCAAAACATTATTTCTTTAATTATCTTTAGGATACTATTTTCATTTCACATTACAATTACAGCACATTTCACAGCTGTACTGCATTTATTGCGGATTAGTATTATGAATACGTCTGCAATGCTTATGTAAATTAGATTTTAATTTGGTTTTAAACCTACAACCTGGAAAGTTACAAGAGAACATCGGCTCTTTTTGACATTGGTACCTTAGGTGTCTCCTTAATGACCCCATAACTTGATAGTTTTGCCCACAGATATTGCAAGTATATTGGTGCGGAGTACCTACAACACAAATTCATAGTAATATACCTAAGTCCTATAAACTGATGTGAGCCAAACTTATTTCAACAGTAGCTTTCGCAAACATAAAACCTGTAATACAAAACATTGCTCTTGCTTAGTATACATTTACAAAATATCCAAGTCTTTCCTCAACCACACTAAGTTTTGAATGACGAATGTCGACGTCTTTCGAAGAAACCGCCGATGTTTATACACATATTGTGTGTTAACTTGAAACTATCGACAGTCCCAAGTTTATTACCTCAAATATAATACCTTACATGTTTTTATGTTTCTAGGTAATGAATGGATGAACTATTATCTTGTGCATCTACATGCAACAATCTTCATTTGTTGTTCTTCTGGCTTATGTGGACATCCACTTGACATGTTGACAAAATATATTAAAACTGTACTCAAAATAACATGTCTAGTTGACTTCTTTTGCTTCTTAAGATAGTTCTCTCAAAATAAACGTTTCTTCCTGGTTATTGTTACAATCGTATACTTAAGTTCTTCCTAAATCGTCACATGTAACAATTTACTTTAGAACGGGCTGAATTGTTTAAGTTCCTTACTTTTTAGAATATGAAAAATTGACACGCGTTAATCAATTAACATACAAAAAAATTTAAAAAACTGGTTACGACTACACGCAATCATTGGTAGAAAACTTCCCAGCAGTAACTAACCCCAAAGTATCAGTATATCAGAATAAAAATACATCATCTTTCTAATACAGAATGTGTTAAAAAGACGTTATTTATTAAAAAAACAAAAACAAAAAGGTACATAACAAAACATAGAAATAGAAGCCCATAAATTTATATAAACATGATAAAGTATTTAGGTCATTACTGAAGATGACAAAGGCAGGTGGAATTATACCTTTTTCGCGACGACTAGATAGATTCGTGTCTATTCGTCGCATGAGAATGGATTCGTGTTGCCTACTGGTGTCCCCGAGGGTTGACAAAACACGAGTCTATTACATATATACACATTTGCATATAAGATGTGAGATAAGCCTTAGATTTTGATTTCAAATTTTATTGAAATTAATGCATTGGTTACTAAAATAAGCAATTTGTTAATAGTACCCAGCATAAAAGCCTTTACGTCGAAATATCCTCCATTACACGAGTGTGTACCAATTCTTGGAAAATATTTTCACTATGCCAATGGATAACATTAGTTGCACTAGAGAATAGAGACTAACGAGAAGCTACATTTCGGGAACGGCTTTTTATGTATTTGTGGCGTACGTTGGGCAACCGCTCGCCATTTTTTTGATTGTTTTTATACAGATAAATTTAAATAATTTCCTGTGCTTTAATTTAGCATTTCGCAGAGAATAATGACAGGTGAATAGAAAATGAATCAAAAACATGGCGAATATACATACAAAATCTTTCGACGGGGAAAGCGAAATGTCGTTACTCGTTAGTCTCTATTTCCTGATATCTATGCATTTTATTTTTACTGATATGTCAGATACCAAATTCAGGGATAACGCACTAAAAAAACTATGAATGGATAAAAGCGTTGCAACGAGGAAAAGAAATTGCTTAAAGATGATTCCAGTGAAAAATTAACAAGATTACTCAGACAAATATCGCAGCAATTTAGGGAATTCTAGAAGAATATCGATAAGTGTTACTACAGGTAAATGTTTTATGGAGGTCGGTTTAGACAATTATAGCTGGTAGATTTAGACTGAGTGAGTAAGTTCTCCGATAAACAGGACCAAACGCATTGGCCGCAGAACACATGACAACACGAATGGAGAATGCGTTTAAATATTTGAAGCTATTTAACGTAAATCCTGAAAACTTTCCTTCTCGGTTAATAACCGGCAGTGAAACGTGGATTTGCCTCTATGAATCGAGAAACATGCAATGGAAACAGTGGTGACATTTCTTACGAAAACTTCATGACGCTCTTGTGTGGAGGCGGCCAGAAAATTGAACTCCCCAATTCTGTTTCACTATAACAATGATCCAGTAACATTCAAGCTTTCAAAGCCCGCTTTAATACAATATTTATTTTTTTTTATTTTAAGTAATGGCTAAAAAAACCAATTGATATCAAATCTAAGTACAATTTAGGTCTATTTTAGTCACTGATGAGTCATCAGTGATGACGCTCTATGCCATATCTATAACATACAAATAAATCGTGTACCAGCATCTGCAAGCCCGATAGACCACGTCAATGTGGTTATCACAAAATAATTTGCGCATGTGTATATCCCAAATGTTAAAACCATCTTTATATAATATTGTTAGATACAATAATAAAAATATATAACATATAAGTTTGATGAATTGCCGCCATAAGCTACTACGCCTTCCATTTTATTATCCCGCAGAGCTTATTTGGATTGAACTGAAAGGAAATATGATAACCAAAAACACTGCTGATATGGAAGATGTAGCCAAAAAAGAACTACAAAATATGACTGCAGGATTCTGGAACCAGTAACGCGGTAAAGCTATTAAATACTGAAGCCAGTTACTTGAAAAGTCGCAAAACTGAAAGCAGATCTTTTAATAGATCAAATTATATGACGACACGGACAGCAGCGACGTAAACTTTCCTGATGACAGCAGTTACCGATTGACATTGATGAATACTTTGGCCTGTTTTTGTAGGCTATGGAAGGGGCTAGCGAAGGCAGACAAGGTAGCTTCTCTGACTTTTCATTACCGTGGATCCCTTGTTGGCTTGAAACTCTGCGTAAAGTAACTTGCGTCCCAATTGCCTAAAATTGTGTATACATTTGCGAATCAGAACAGATTCGTATGCGTAGAGTTTGGTGGCCTTTAGAACTGCCCGATACCTCGATCCCTATCTCGATCTTCTTTATAGCACGCACTAAACACTAAGTTTTTTTTTATAGAAGCGATAACAATGAACGAAGCTTTATTATTAGTTTATTATTTATTATTATTAGTTATAGTTTTGCAGATATAATAAAAAATTATTGGTGACGTCCCAGATATTTTAATAATGACGAAGCGAATGTTTTATTTTATCCAACATATTTGTTAATATTTAATAAGTATATAAATATCAGTTCTTACATCTCAGAGATTTATTGAAAAGCATAGTTTTATATGTTGTTAGATATTACTGTATATGCTGAATAAATTATGTAAAAAAATAAATGTAAGTGTTATTTATAATCTTGTTAGTCTTTCAAATGCAGTTTTCGCTATTTTCCACAAATTGCTAAATCTTACTCTTGGCAAGTCGAAAGTGGGCTCAGATTTAGAATAACATTAATTTTCAAGTAACAGACCGAAAATTTATGGAGTTGCCCAGGGTCTCATAATAGGAGGACAAATAATAAATATTCCCTCAAGATATATGTATATAGAAAAGTTCTTTTAATTTAATAGTGGTTATTGCATTGTCGTTCATTAATTGCTTTGGTAATACATGTAACAAATATGCAAAACGCATATGTTCCAGGTTTTTATTATATGTAACTTTTTTGATATTTCTGCAGTAATAGTAAGCTTGGTAACTTTAAGCGTTCTCACCAACCAATCAGAAAATCCTAAAAAAAAAAAACATAAATACGATTGTTCGTGAAAGAATTTTATTTTTCCATCCTAGCTGCTAATGAAACGTTCTGGTACAGTGTTGCATATGGTCAAATATATCACTTTAAAAAAATCATACTATCATGTATTGTGTTGCAACGAACGTTTTCAAGCATAAAATTACTGACTACACATGCAATTATAACATCACAGTTTTAAACGAAAATACACTATTATTTTATTATGGCTACCTTATATAATTTATACGTATTATCTTACCCTTTACTTCCTTATATCAACTAATGTTTTATGCTTACTGATATAATGATATTTTAAATTGCCCTTAACTTTGCACTTATATTGGCAGTTTGGGAAAAAACATCTAAAACGAGGTTCCTTGCCGCACTCATATTTTTGATGGGCTTGAAGATTTCTAGCATACTTGTACGACCTTTGGCAACCAGCGCAAGCGAAACACTTTGACTTGGTATCTCGAAAACGGCGAGGGTTACCTAAAACATTGTAAAGTTAGTAAAAAGAGAGAAGCGCAATGACACACGTAACTTACTTACATGGATAAGTAAGTCATAGATGCCTGTTACGGCTGTAATTCATGCATAATCTACCCTTAAATGCTATCGTAAATTATTAATCGCTAAATATTCAAGATAATACTTAATCTTTAAATAGATATTGTAAGTTACTTTTTTCCACTATGAACATGTACAATATGAATATTAACATTGCCTTTCTTTTTGGCCCTATAAGGACAGTCTGGAAAGGGACAGTGGAATTTTGCTTCTTTTCCACACTCATACTTTTTATGGGATGACAAGCTTCTAGCGTATTTATACTGTCTCTTGCAGTTTTCGCATATAAATGGCTTTCCAGTTGAATTATCACTATTTATTCTTCTTCCTAGAACGTTAAACGCTTGTTATTCATGAAAGTTGGCATTTGATCAGTATTAAACAGTGCCATCGCATAGTAAATAAATTTGACGTGTAACATATACAATAAAATTTGATTGAATAATTGAATTAAAATTGTGAAAAATTGGCACTATGGCCAAAATAAATCCAGAAGAAGAACCAATCGATTTCTATTTGATTATTTCTATTTTTAATGAACTTATACTTTTAAATTGCTTTCGGCAATTTTTTTGCAGTATTAGTAGTAGTATAAATTTTGTCTTGTCGCTAAATTCATTGGTTGGCAAGATTTTACCAATAAAAAAAATAACATTGTATTTACAGCTAGCAATACAGCTTCAGAATTAGCTTAGATTAAATTATTAAATAATTAGAATTAATGTACCTCAACGCCAACGCGTTTAGCGAATTAAAACAGTCTATCCTAACACTACAATTATTTGCAATAAATTTAGAACTAGTATACTTTAGCCCAGTCGGTACTAAATACGTGCTGCTGAGAAATTTATGTCACTTACAGCCGATGGCAGGTTATTTAGATAGTATATAAAATACCGTTCTTATGTCATCCTGAAGGATGGTGTGTAAAATTTTTTTCTAGTTTATATAAATTATTTTGAAAAATAATTTATTTCACCTGGGTTTGTCCTTTTACGTTTTTTTATTATAGAGCCTTTATTTTATTAGGTTAACCTAGGTCACACGCAATCTTTTCTGTTTTCGTTTTGTTCAAACGATCCTTATTTGCTTAAATAAAATAACAATTAAACAACTAAATATTGTTTTGAGATATCATTTTTGCATTGTGCATAATTTTGTCGGAATCTGTGCAAATATCGAAACGAGACTGAAACCACTTTCAGACTCGTTTCTCCCAAACGAGACTGAATCACTACATTTCCACTAATCACTACAATTGAAATTACAACACAAATTACTTGTGACGTATATGACGTATCCTCGTAAAATATTACTGTATATTCTTATGATTCTGTTGATGGTTGACTAACTGCTATTACTAAGAAATAATACAAACAGTAAAGAGTATCAGCAAAGAATCAGTATCATCAGTAAAATCTCTAAACAAAAAGGGAACGCGAAAAAAATTTAGAGGGTGCAGTAAGTTTTTTTACATGTCATACATGTTATACAGATAATTAGTTAAGAAAATGTTTTATTTTTTTTAATTAGTAATGAATTTAATACAAAAAAATGAATTATCTGCTAATAAAAAAATATTGAGAATATAGCGCAGAATACAAAAAATTGTAACGTACAGGATGTTCTGTTTAAAGAACGGTTACTATTAAACGGTACCGTTAGTGATACTGCACTAGGTGAAGATACAAACATTTTAAAGTTGAGTTAATAAGTTAATAATTACTATGTATATCAAACTTCAATTTTATGCTTGGAAAAAATTGGGTTTTAACTCATCCTGTATGTAAATTCGTCTATTTAGCACGATATAATGCATCGGGATAAGAATCGGCACGGTATTCCACACTGTATCAAGTTTATAAGAATACTCATTTAAATGGCAGCAATTGTGAAGCATTTGTGAAATCAAATAATATCGCGTACAACTGACGTAATAGTTTATTAAAGTGTAATAAAACAGAAATATATGTACAGCTTCTTAAACTTGTGATATTATTGCCAATTGAATCAATGTAAAAAATATTTGTATTTCTATTCTTATTTATACACAGAGTTCTTTACAAAAATATATAGCGTTACCAATAGTAACTGCTACCAATAATATAATAAGAAACAAATCATCGATTTAAATGAAAGGGTGTAAAACAGTTCACACATAAAGGCACCCTGCAAAAATCACAAAGAATGGTAGTACGTTTTTCTTTTTTGGTTCTAGCACATCTGAAACACCTTCGCCTCGTAGGTCCTTCTATAGGCAAATGACCGTCAATTTGTTGCATACTTAAAAACAGTTGGGTTTTCTTTAATAAAGAACCCCATCTGGAACATCGTCTTCTCTGCCCTCGAACATCTAGAACAAAATCTTTGAGAAAATAGTAAAATACAAAAGCGTAGGCTTAGATTAACGAAAAAAGCCAACGAATTAATCCAATTCAAACAAATATTCGTACAACTTTATACTATCTTAGTTATTATTACCTAGCATTATAAAATATATAAATACATTACCGTTTATTAAGTTTTATTAATATTAGGAATAATGACAAACGATCAAGTTATCTAAGCATATTTCTTGTTTGCATTTAATAATGGAAATATGAAATACATCCTATAAAACTAAATTGCGACGTATAACTTCTTTCGATCCTTTCGCGCAATTTATGTACACTTCCTGTATGTTGCTAAATATGATGTTATATAGGTGAAGTCTTGTTCTTTTAGGATAAGTTTTACAGCAAGTGGTGAATATAAAGGTTATACTTGGCATTGTTTTCGCTCGTTTAAACCATACTATTAATTCTTTATGAAGTAAATATAGTTACACGAACTACTACACTCGAACTTTTATAGTATTCTTGTGGACTTGACCATATATTTTTGCGAAAAATCGCTATCTTGGCATTAGTACTGAACTTCAAGAAGATAAATATGTAAATTTGGATGTGCTAACAAGATATTTACCGCAAAACCAAAGCATGGAATGATTTCTTGTTTTGAATATTAGAGCCGTTGTTTTAACAGCCAGTACAGTACCGCAACTGGTCACCAATCGAACATTTGCATCATATATTACAAGTCGAAACTATAGAATCCCTCAAAACTACATGTATTCCAACAGACTTTATTATATTAATATTATATACAAATGCAGTCTTTAAACATTATTAATGTTAAAAACGTAAAGAATAACAATGGATCAACCTATCAATAACAATCTTTCTGTTTACACACAATACATCCTAAAATACTAAATTACGGCTGGTAACTTATAATAAAATATTGTTGCTGTTCTTTAGTTAATTTGTGCACTCTTCCTAAATGTTGTTGAACATGCTGCTTCAGCTTACCTTTGTATGCACAAGTCTGGATAGGACATCGAAACTTTGGCTCTTTACCACAGCAAAATTTAACGTGAAGGTAGAGACTTGTTTTTCTATGGTAAGTTTTATAGCAAGTGGCGCACGTAAAAGTTGTACTTGGGTTCATTTTCACTGGTATAAATCCTACAAATAATTCCTTTTGAAGTAAATACAATTACACATCGACAGAAGCGATTACGGTTGTACATTAACTGACTTAATAAAAATTTCCCATAAATATACAGCCATAATGAGAGAATGAAAAATTAAATACCTCGGGGATAAGATAATAATTGAAATATTATGTATATGTTGGGGATCGAAATTTGTTTATTACATTTCCTGTTGTTTTCTATTCCACATAAAAAATTCCTGTCGCTTCCATGGAGATGTATGTGAAAATGTTGAAGTTTGGTAAGTGATAGTGGTTACCTTGCTTACCATTGCTTGATCGGTGCCATTGATTTCGTGTGAGTACGAATATGTTAATTAATGCAATTATATAATTTTCAAAGGAAGAAATGTCCGTTAATGAAATTTGTTTCGCGCACTAGAAGACGTTTATCGGAATCTTTTTTTTTCTAACATACAATACGCCTTACCTCCATATATAAAAAAAATTGCTATCATTATTTAAAATCATGAAATTTCTACGCATAACTACACTTTTATTGTTAAAAGTAATAATAAAAAAAAATCAACTCACTTAATTGTTGTTTATTTTATTTGTAATTAACAACAGAATATTTAAACACAATACATCCTACAAGACCAATTTACGTCGTGAAGCTAAAAAGAGGAACCTTTTTGTTTATTTTTAGATCACTTATGTATATTTCCTAAATGTTGCTAAAGATGCTGTTTTGTTTTACCTTTGTACCTACAAGCCTTGATAGACCATGGAAATCGGTTCCTCACCACAGTAAAATTTGATATGCAAGTAGAGATTTGCTTTGCTTCGGTATGTTTTATAGCAAACGACACATGTAAATGTTGCGCTGGGAGTTGTTCTTACTCGTATGAATCCTAAAAACAACTTCTTGTGAAATACTTACGTCGGATATACATCAAGAAAGAAAATCAGGATTACACATGTTCTACTTCCATAGTTTTCTTACGTACAAAAATACGCAACCTTGGTCATATATTTCCAGGGAAAATTCAGCATTTACGTTACAATTAAACTTTAATGAAGATGAGTCTATCATATGTTTGAATGCGTTGAAACCAAAAGAAAATGTAAATTTCTAGCTTTTGGTATTGGAGACGTTATTGCCGCAGCTGCTGCAGTACCACAATTAGTCACCAATCAATTGTTTGGGTCATATTTTGAAGTGAAGTCAGTAAAATATTTGAAATGTGAATAATAGAGAAAACGCAATAATCTTGATTTGTGCGCGTACATTGGACACATTACGGTTATTAGCAACGGATGCAATAATGTAAACCCTCATCCCACAGAAAAAAAATTGTATTTTCTAAAAAGTGGCAACTTCTACTAGTTAAAAATTTACATTCTCTCGTTGTATTTTTAAATATATGAAATAAATATTGGAGTGAAATAATAACGTGGACTTCTTAGAGCAAAGTCAATTAAAATTAAACATGTTCCGGATTCGAACCGCATCAGCGTTAAGAGAAAACTCGAGCGAGGCGAAACTAACTGAGCGGGAAGCAGTTGATCACGACAACTTAACATGTGAACCATATAAGTAGCGAAAATAAACTTCCGCAATACCAGCGGAGTAGCACGCTTTTATGCCGTCGATGTGCGGGGTCTATCGCTAATTGGTTGGGCGTCGCAGTCACAGAGGGGAATTGATAGTTGAGGATGACAGCTTCTCGCATGTCTGCGAGAGGGTAACCTGTATACCTATTGACATTCTTAGGATATTTGCAATCGAAAAATTAGAGAGTCGATACACCTTAACACATAAACATTCTAAGAATATCAATAGAGATATAGGCTGCACCCTCGTAGACATATGGAAATCCGTCATCCGTAACGACCTATCGTCAATTAATGGTGACCGCGAAGCCTTGTTAATCAGCGACAGGTCCCCCTCACCATCGGCATAAAAGTCTGCTACTCCCTTCGTATTTCCGCAGATGATTTTCGCCTCTAGCATGATTCACATGCTGAATTACCGTGAGCAACTGCTTCCTGCTCAATTAATTTCTCTTCTAGCGTGATTTGAACATTGAGTTATCATGCTAACCGATGTCTACCGCCTTTTCCTCTTCTGAGGAAGCCCCATATCTTTGTGGACAAAACGTTGAGTTTTTGTTTAACCATGATAGGTCAAAACCTGGAACTCGTTTAGTTTTTAATGTTGGATTAGTGACCAATGGTGATTACGATAACAACGAGGAAATATCCTCAAATAGGGATCAGTCATTCATCATTTATGTATAAGTACACTTCAATTATGTACAAAAATCTTACTAACACATTTCATTTTTAAAAAATGTAGATTTTCACGGCCGGTATCGCGTGGAGAGGATTCTTCCGGGCTATTTGGCCGTGGTCGGTTGGAATTTGTTCCAGAGGTTTCGTTTAATGCTGGGGTAAACATCTTCAGGGCGAGGTCGAAGTGTTCTCTTCGGTGGCTCAACGTCGAATGATTCGGTGTCTGGCGTGCAGCCGTTATATATCCTTCGCTGGTTGGTTCTATTCGCGGTACACAAAATTAATGTTATGATGATCTAATTTTGCCAACACCGAGGTTCTGTCAACAGTTTCACACTACCACACTCGATTACAAAAAGAAGCAATAGAAATATACAAACACCGCAGAAATTTCAACAGGAAAGAAAAGAATCTTGCAATCAACAAGATTCGGTACCCAGTTTTGCGAAACGCGGCAGCCACATGTACCGTGAACAGAATCGACCAGCGAAAGATATATGTATAACGGTTGCACACCAGATACCGAATCATTCAACGCCACCGAGCCACCGAAACGTGTTCCTCGCCGCTGAAGATGTTTACCGCAGCTGTAAACGAAACGTCCGGAAGAAATTCCAACCGACCGCGACTAAATAGCTCGGAAGAATCTTCTTCACACATTTAACTTTATTTGGGTATATACGACACTTGTTTTGCTCTAAAATTGGATAATAATCATTTTTTTTCAAATAACTATGATATACGACCAAGGATGTATAAAAGTACATAAAAGAGCGTTACCTACACAAAATGTTACTAGTAGATTACATTACATTAATAATTAGGATTTTTATAACACGTGTTTTATAGGAGTACTTAGTTTCTCAATTTTCAATAAATACTAAACAACTACAAATAAGTATATTATTAACTAACAAAAAATGCAGAATAAGGTCTTGCTTGAATTAACTGAACGAATGCTACTCAAAAGATTTGAATTGCATCTTCAAGGAAATTGAAATTTGTTTTGTATATTACTTGCATGTGTTTATATACATAAACATAGGCAATTACATGGTTACAAATTTTCGAAATCACATAAATCTAAGAATTAGAATAAAATACATATAACAGTTTGTGATTAAAAACCAAAGTATACACTACTCATTTACGAAGCAAAATACTCGGTATCAATCCGGAGTAGATCTGACAATAGAATAAAACAAATCCTTTTTCTTAGTATATTATGCTAAATATAATAACAGCAAACCTGTAACCAAACATGAATACCGATTCTTTTGTAACAAAGTGCACATAATATGTACAACCTATTGAACGTAGGACTCCACAATTTTGCACTTCAGTAGCACACAGTCCTTTTTTCAGCTCTTAGGGATATTAAAAACAACTTCTGGTTAAATATACGTGTCTGCATTTCATTATAAGATAATCGGTATATGTTAGTTGTAGTATAAAAAATGAGTATAATACTGAAGCAAACAGTTGTTATATATGAATTAATACTACATCAGAGAGTCGGGACTTATTATAACTTTGTGAAAGTGAAAGAGATGCTGTTTCACATGTTGCTTCAATTTACCAATGTATTCACAATCAGGTATTGGACAATTAAACCGGGGCCTCTTCCCACACAAGTAGTTGACGTGTCTGTAAAAGCTGTTCTTTTGCTTAAACGATTTACCGCATATGCCACAAATATAAGAACTGTCCACCATGAAATCTAAAATTATAAATATTTCAACATTGGTTATATTTAACTATATAAACAATAGCATAAACACCCATCACAACGTAATCTACTTATCATTTTCAAACTAAAATTTCCAATCTCAGTAATAGTTGAAGAATTCTGACAGTATTATATCTCTCCAATATAGCCAGTTGTCACTGTACCACATACCAGGCTCAGTGTATGCGTAGGTACACTTTGCCTTAAAAATATTTTAACGCACCACTTAAATAGATAATCTCTAATAAATTTTAACTGCAATGGAAAGGTTAGTAAAGTTTTATTTCTAGTTCTCAGCACAGTTATGTAAAGAAGCTCGTGCTAAAAATAATTTCACAATTTTTTCAGTGCATAAGAGAAGCGACTAAAACCGCACTTGGCCGCTATAATAATTTCCGCAGTCAATAAATAAAATCAATAAAAACTCTTTGTCTCTAAATTCCAAAATAAAAAAGTGTTTTGCATAACAAAAATAAGATGTAAAGATATTTTATTGTGACAAGCTGGACACGCGTATTACCTACTAGAAATTTTCAGTTTCAGAGTGTCAGAGAAATATTGTGTTGTGGCAACGATTTATAATTTAGGCCCATATAATCTACGTTATAAATTTAGGTCGGCGTCAACTTCCACTGTCATCATTTTCTCAAATTTCTTCATAAAAGCTACTGAATCATCCACGGTCCTGCCAGTTATAGTACTACATAACAAGTTGTACTTAAGCTCAACCTTGATCTTTGAAGATCGATCCGGGTATCGAAATACCATTTCAACATATAAAAGGAGACTCGTTTTTGGTTTCTCTAATTGGTTATTTGAAACCAATTTTGCACAAGCACTTTCGATGCTACGTCTGTTTCATTTCTCATCGCAAACTGTTACCGGACCAACGCCGTAGTCAATTCAAATTTTCCTAAGTCATGACAACACTTGTAATGAACTTCAGCACGTCGAAACAGACATCTGTATGTAAACTGACCATCAAGAAGTGGGAGTTACACTAATTTAACAGCTTGCAACTTGCTGCAGCTATAAAAACCAATGTTTTTTGTGAATGTGGTGACTGCCCAAAGAGGTTAATGAACATTCTAAAGCTTGTCATAAATTCAAGAGCCTTTAGTGTGTAAATTGTATGTGCAAAATGTTTTATAACTTTATTACTACTACCCCTTTACCGTAAAGGGTGAAGCATAGTTAATTGTTCACAAGAAACTGAAAAATAATCTAGGACGTCACTCATCATCCATTATAAGTAGAGAGGACAAAATCGAGTAAAATGATACTTTTTTTGCAGCGATTAGACAGACTCGTGTCTATTCGTTTCATAAGAAAGGCTTCGTGTTGCCTACTGGTTTTCCAGAGAATCGACAAAACACGAGTCTGTCTAGTCGCTGCAAAACAGGTATGACTTCAGTCGCTTTTGTCTTCTCTGATTATAAGTAGAGAGGAGAAAGAATTTATTACTTTATTGCAGAGACTAAATAGACTCGTGTTTTGTCGATTCTCGGGGACATCAGTAAGTAACGAAAACCCATTCTCATGAGGCAAACAGACACAAGTCTATCTAGTCGCTGTAAAAAACGAAAATTCCACCTGCCTTTGTCCTCTCTAATTATAAGATGTGTTTAACAATAAAAGCCTATTCGCGGTCTTTTACCATACCAAATATTTTGAGCTTTCAGAGAATTTATTATTATCACTTTACATACACAAATAATAAAAATTAATGTACGCAAGTTTTCAAATTTGCTAACTATTCCTAATTAATGTATTATATTATGATAATTCTTTTATAAAAGGAAATTTGTTGAGTACTGGAAAATACTTTTTTTACAGTAGCGAAAAATCTGGAGCAAAAGGGTACCAACTGGATAAAGCTACAAATATTTTCTACAACAGAGTGCAAACATTTTTTCGCATCAATTAATTACGAATAGTAGCAATGTAGTACTGTTCTACTAGTAGTTCCGTCCATTTAAACTCATCTGTTAGTATATATTTCTTATGCGAGTTTATTTAATAATCATCAAAATTAGTACATACTTATTTGATAAAATACCATTAAATTGAATCAGTTCCATATAACGATATACCACATTCAATAAATTAATATTGGAAAATTAAAGTATTTTGTACTTAACCATATAACGGGAATCTATACTAAACGATCTTCTGTATATTTGTGTTATTAATTTCTGCTTCGGTATATTTATGTACATTTCTCAGGTGCTGCTTGATGTGTTGCTTCAGTTTTCCTTTATAGACGCATGGAGACACCGGGCAAGGGAATTTAGGTTCCTTTCCACAAAAGTAGGTAACGTGCAGATAAAGGCTGTTTCTTCTCGTGTATATTTTCATACAATTATGACACTGATATTTGGCTTCCTCACTGATATTAAGCTGTCCTGCAAACAAGCTTATTTAATAAAAATTGATAGGAGTCCGAGTCAACACACATTGTTGAGAACAATGCTGAAGTAACATAATAAAATAGCAGGTTTATATTTTATTACAAATTTATTTAAAATGGAATTAAACCTTTTAATAATTATAAACAGTTTGAATTAAGGCACGTACAATAAAGATATGTGAATTCTAACAAATACTTTATATCGGCTACAATATACAAAAGATAACGCAAACAAATAACGGTAATCAAGCTGATACGTTCCCCATTATTAACACAGTACACCAGTATTTATCATTCACCATTATAGTAGAACCTTCTGAATTAATACGAATTAAGACAATTTACTGAAGAGTATCAAGAAGTTGCATTCGAAGGAATAATTAGTTCTATTCCTTTTTGTTTTTTTTTAATACCTCGTATATTGCCATAGTTAAGTACAGCATATATATATATATAAATATATATTGTTAATACAAAAATGTTTATTGTATTGAATGTGCTATTAAAGAAAAAAATTGGGAATGATTTCAGATATTCCACGAAAGTTGTAACTTTCGTTTGAATGTAAATATCTGTTACAAGCTTTAAGTTTTAAGACAGCAAAACGAATCGCTAAAATATGTTTCTTATTCTGCTGATTAGATCAATTATGGACGGAAAATGTGGTCTCCAAGTGGTCTGATATACTATAGAGTAACTGACAATAATAGATTGTAAATGGGAACAGAATTATAGAAAAGTGTTATTTTTTTAATTATTTTTTTTCTTCGCATCATACAAAAACTACATTTCATTCACTGTTGTTTTTATGTTTTCGATTTGCCATTAAAATGATTAAGTACTATGTGTATAACAAGTTTGATCAAACCTACGTGCATACCTGCACTTTACCGTCAAACTTCGAAGTCACTTTAAAACAAAAATATAAGATAAAATTTACAATCTACACTATCCCGCATTCAAAACATACAGTTAAATATATTTTGAGTTTGATGCGTTTCCTTTGATTACGTTACCTTTTAAATGTGTAATATATTTACTAACTAGTAAAAATAATAACTAAGCTAAAACATTTAGTTAAGTTAATAAAAATATTTATCGGTTAACAATTGAATGCGACGTGAAGAACTATATAATTATCGTTGATTACATATAAAAATACCTATTTAACTCTACCATACATAGTCGATTTTATGCATCAGCTTTAAGTGCTGTTTGAGGCGGGATTTTAGTTTTGCTTTGTAACCGCATTCGAAACATTCTAAAGTTGGTTCTTTGCCACACTCATATTTCTGATGAGCTTTCATATTCCTACGATATTTGTAAGACCGATGACATCTTTCGCAAACGAAGTTCTTTCTACCAAAACCTGGAAAAAGTTCATAGATTAATAAATAAATAAATAGTAATTTATTCACTGTTTGGAATTTAAAATGTAAGAGTATTAAACAATGTACAAAACATTCCTCGTAAAAGTAGTATAAATTAGTACAAGTTGAGCCTTTTTCGTATTTTACAACTGTCTCAACTTTTGGTGGAAAACTATTTGCCATAATTTCTTGAATTGTTTATACCATAGGCATAGAGTTTTAAGCCACTACGAGAAAAAATCAAACGTACGATAACACCTTAACTGAGCTTTGTAAACGGAAAGCACGTCACATTAATTTATATGTTTTGTTACTTGGTTTCCTTTGGTTTTTATTTCTTCTCAATTTAAAAGTCTAGTACACCAAACGGCAATGTTCTGCATATTCGCCTGGTTCGGTTGTAGAAAAGAGATATATTTTTGCACTAATTAATACTACCGAGTAATGGTCACCGCTACACCCCAAAAATTTACACCAGAAAAAAAAAATAGAATATTACGTTTAAAGGACACATAATACTTACGTACCCTTATTACCCGCATCAGTTTGTCTTTAACATCGTGTAAAATATACAATTATCCGTGTGACGGTAGTATCTACATACAAAGCAATACTAAAATTTAATAAACTTTTATTGACCTATGAATAGTGTAACAGTAATTGCACAATGATTACACAAAATAATATCTTGTTAAGTGCATCACCTGTACCTTCATATAAACAGTCAAGTCAATGTCAAAATTGTTACATATAAATAATATTTAGAATATGTGAAATTTAAATCTGCAACTTGAAGCAAATCGCTATAGACATTGTCGAGTACACAACAAAGTGCAACTACTGTAAAAAAAAGAAAACTTGAAACAAAAACAATTTAAAAACTTACTAGTTAAATGTCTGTTATTCTATGTATGTAATGGGACTCATATAGAGGGATCGCCCAGGCCATTCTGAATATTTGCGCACGGGCAAATCATTGCAATGTTTTCGTCTCTGGTTCATCCTATACACCAGTATGTAGAACAGGAAAGGGAATTAACATGGGAAGTTTGGCCTTCTGCAGGCGTAGCACCACATGACGGCAATATATACTCAGAAGTCTTGGAAGCTACATTTAACGACAGTTGTAGATACTTGGCACATACAAAAATTACATGTCTCTAGAAGGAGTCAATACCAAAAACTTAAATCTAAGATATCGGAAGTGGTGTACGGGAGCTTTGATTCTCGTTTGATTGGAACACAATTGATAAAAAAAATCTAAAAATATCTAATAAAGAAGTTAGAAAATAAGCTACTGGACGTGAGAAACTTTAAACTCTAAAACATATGAAAAAAATCTAAAAAAGAAATTTAGTAAGCGATAGAGTGTTATATAAGAAAGCAATAAACCGTTTCGAAACTTGCCTGAAAATGTAGAAATTGCTTATTTTTTGAAGTAAAAAAAATATCAAATTTTTACACGTATATGAACATTTTTTTAATTATTTTTTTAAATAATCCGAAAGAATTGAGTCACTTGCACTAATTTGTTCGAATTATCAAGGTTTTCTTTTTTTTGTATTTCTTTGGTTTGGTTTTTGTATTTCTTGCACCCTTGAAGGAAGAAGATTCTATAGTAGTATTAAGATTTATTAAAAATCTTCATCTATTCTAACACACACAAGGGCATTTTGTTACAGTAGATCTATTGAGCTCACGGTAACCAAATGCATCTACACCATTACATGGGCTAATATAATAATTGATTCTCAGAAGAAAAAAAAAATTCCCAAGTTGGTACACCCTAAATTTATAATATGCATTACATCATTAAACTTCTACTTAAGGAACCATCTTTTACGTATATTCGTTTTCGATTTAATGAAAAGTTAGTTTTGCTGTCAGGGTGATATCAAAAAGTTCCCTTATTTCCAATTCCCCTTATTTAGAAGCTCTATCAGGATCATACCACAATTAATGTTAACAAATACGAAATATTGAAAGTATAATAAAATATAAAAAGCTCAAAGCGACAGTTTGGGCCTGAAGCGCCATGTCGGCGAAATTCACAGATTGAAAATATTTTATTTTAATATTTGTTATTTTGAATTGTAATGCAATCCTGATGATATATTTTTTAGATTTGGTCGTCTCCCCTGCAGCAAAATCACGTGTTAATTCCTACCGACCACCATACTTTGTGTTGGATAAAATGTTTATTCACCCGTCAAAATTTCAACATATTTTAAATACTATATAAAAGTTCCACACCATTTTGACAGCAGCTTTTTTTGAAAAAGTCACACAGCCAATTAAATGAAAATATCATTAATGTCTCATTATATGCACCTAGATTGTAAGTACATTACCCACAAATTAAAATTGAATTAAATTAAAGGACAATTGTTTCAGTTTGAATTTATCAACATGTTTTCTAATATTAAAACTAATGTGCGCATCCATTTACGTTTCACTTTCTATGATCTTATCGAATGAATACCTATGACGTAGATATATTTCATTCAACTTATTGTTAGTACATATGTGTACGTACAAGTATTTCGTACATTATATCAACGAACAGTATATATAACGTATTTCATATGCTATATCTTGAAAATAACACTTTGTCATATTCTTGAGATATATTTTATTTACAAGAATCATCTTTTACAATAAAAATAGCATTTAAGAAAAATTATATTCCTACAAAATAATCACCTAGACTTTAATAAAACAGTCAAATAGTTACGAGATCTTACTTCATTTTGTTTTCCTTTTTTAAAATAATAACATTTAAAATAAAAAAGCAAGAATTTTGTTTAAAAATTCAGAAACAATTTAATAAACATGCTGAACACACTGAATTTGAGATTAAATTCTTTGGTAAGCTAAAAATACAATGACCAAAGGTAAGAGTTTGGAAAGCAGTAAATACACATATTTGGCAACTGATATACCTATCTTAAGCTGACGCAAATGCTTCCCGATAATATGGTGATATCCGCTTTAGCCAATAATGATTTATGAGGAAAAGCCAAAAGAATATCTAGGCAGTTGTCTAAAGAGAGAAGTATTAGGTGTCGAATTCACTGTAATAATTCAAATTCGTATTAAATATACAGAATGCGGACAACACCTAGCAACATCTGAGAAATGTACGACCTCACGCGAAATTGGCCTTTCGTTCCCAAGCGACAAGGTAGTACATTTCCCTATATTCGAGCTGCAACAAATAGAATGACTGTACATAATCTCGGAATTCTGTTACTTTGCGCGTTCTGTATACATATTACATATCCCGTTATTAGCTAAGCTAAACTACCAATCAATCAAATTTGTCCACTAAAAAAAAAACAACCGACAGCACGCTTTCCTACACAACTCCTAAAAAACGAAATAAGGGAGCGATACTATATATACAATTCTCTAAATCTCAGCAAAATATTCCATAATTATCATAAATATAAAGGTATAAGGAGTTTTATGATTGTGGTAGCTATACGGGAGTTACGGTAGACGCACATTTATTTAGCTTTCCTATTTACATCATTAACATGCTCTTTGTGTTTGTAATACTTAATTTAATAATAATTACAAAATTGGTTGTTATTAGAGAATTCACCTTTAATAATTAGAGAGGACAAAAGCGAGTAAAATTATACCTATTTTGCAGCTACTAGACAGACTCGTGTTTTGTCGACTCTCACGGAAACCAGTAGGCAACACGAAATCTTTTTTATGAGACGAATAGGCACGAATCTGCCTAGTCACTGCAAAAAAGGTATAATTTCACTCACGTTTGTCCTCTCTATTAATAACGTCTAGGCATACTGAAACACATCTTCATGAATACGCAAATTACAGCAATATTTCCATTTTCTGAAAGAGATTCTCTTATTGGCTGGATATTTCAATATTATGTTTTGTTAAGATATGAAATCTTAAATAGTTCTTCCTAAATGTAGCAAAGGGGCAATAAGGACATAACCTTGTAGGTTTCTTTCCACATTCGTGCTTTACGTGCCTTTGAAGATTATGCTTATGACTATAAACCTTGTAACAGTTCTTACACGGATATCCTGAAAAAAGTATAAAATGAATTGTAAATCAAAAAAAGTAATAAAATTAAATTGAATAAAGTGACACAGAATAAAATAATACATTCAACTGTATTCGAAGGATTTATTTCAAATTTAGTACATTTTTTGGTAGATAGCAAGTATCAAAAATAGGTTGTTCATTAATTGCATAACTAAAGTATTTTAATGGTTAATATAGGACAAGACAGTCGGCTTCTAACTTGGTAACGCTATGAATGTTTCTTATATGTCGCAATACATTGCTTTTCTGATAGCCCTTGTATTCACAGAGATTACAACCAAAGCGAGGTTCCTTCCTACATTCGTATCTCATATGGCGAGCTAAAGTTGACTTTAAAGAATAAGGCTTCTTGCATGTAAAACACATAAAATACCGAGAATAATCTAAAAATAAATTGTATCAGATATAGAATATAAGGAAAATTAACGCGCAAAGCACTACATCCCTATGCTTCTAATAAAATGCCGCTTGAAAACAAAAGAAAACGCAAACTAAACATCTAAAATCCACCCCTAAATTTTACTTTGTTTCTGAATTTTGCGATTTTAATTTAGGTTGTTAGGTTTTATATATAGGGAAAGAATCCACGAACCTTCGTTCCTTTAGTTTCACGTGATGTAGCTACGTTTCGTTGTACGGAATGTCAACCGCTTTTTTATCTGTGTATTTTTCTATCTTTCTCTCTAGATATCACATGTATATCGTGTCTGTCGTTAAATGTTTATGTTTGTTTACTTAGGTTCACAAATAATTTAATATTTAAAAAAATATATTGAATTATTGGTAAAAGAAGGATATTTTATGGGAAAAATTATTGATGACGTAATTATTGAATTAGAGAATAAATTTCCTTATAGAAAAATAACCAACAATATTTCAAATAAAATTGTAGGAGAGTGGGAGAAAAAGATTACTTAAAAAGGCTGAGAGAAACTGATAGAATGCTTGAAGAGATCCGCAACACCCGTAACTAAGTAAAATGAAACCAAAGGAAAGAACTTTTCTCCATTTATGTGTAAGACCTTGAAACCCAAACTAAACTAGCAAAATTAAAAAAATATCAACATACTTCAGCATCATACCTTGTTCTTGGCACTTTGCTAAATAAATCCAAGTGTGAAATAAGTTAATTAAGAAAACTGCCATTTTAGTAATCAGTTGCACGTCTTTACGTAGAGATGTTCTTCCTTAAGATTCCTGGAATAATGATATTAACAATACGGTTAATGTGCAACACATAAGATTTGCAAAATATTGCCGACACGAAAGCTAACAATGTTTCATTACAAAAAAGTTGATTGATCTTCTTCACCAAAGACCTGTATCTAATTGATTGATCACTGAAAAATATTACGAATTCGTGTTTTCTTTTCATTTAAACGTAAATTTCGAATAAAGCACGAATTCTGTTAAGTCGGGGCTTATTTCTTCAATCGAATGTACAGCACATTCTATATTCCATGCAATCAGAGGAAATTATAGAGTTATTGTTGGAACAGAACTGGAGAGCACAAATTATTTCTACACGGTTATACCTAAGAATAACGAGATCCTACAATACAATCAAAACTAATACAATGAAAAATTAAATTAGCAGTTGAAATTCTAAAAATATAAAATATAGTTAAAGAATCTCACGTTTACTACATATTTTAGGCAATACCTAGTAGATGTGAATATATCTAGAACTAAATTGGACAATATTATAAATCTTTGAAATAGATTTGAAATAACGAAAGTGACTATAACGGAAAATATTTTAAAATTACCGTTCTTTCTCCAAAATCGAATGCAACAAGATAGTAGCTTGATGCCCCCAGAACTTACAACTTCATATGAACTGTTTATCATTTTGACTGGTTCGATTACTTGTCAGACAATGAACGACCAATGTTTTTATAATAAATATAAGACAAGACGGACTCTAAATTCCTAACGCCGTGAATATTTCTTAGATGTTGCATTACATTATTTTTCTGTTGAGTCCTTATGTTCGCAAAGATCACGAAGTTTTTTCCCGCACTCGTATCTTATATACCGCGCTAAAAATCCGTTTAAAGGATCGGGCTTCTTGCAGGTAAAACACAACATTTTTCAGAATAATAACAAAAGTAAAATGTATCAATTAAATGTAAAAAAAAAAAACAGGAAAAATTCTCACGCTAAAGAGCTTCTAATAAAAGAAACAAAAAATAACAAAGATTAGACATGTAAGAACTTACCAAAATACTTCAGAATCATACCTTATTTCTGGCAGTTTTGTGAGAAAATGTAATCCGGTAAGAATAATGATGCAAAGAGAATATCTTTACTAGGTACTGTCATCCATACATGCTGATAACTGTTTGTAGTTATTTAACAGTACCGTTAAGGTACACGAAAAATTAACTCCCAATGCTTCCTACCTTAGATCTAATGGTTTTATCTCACTCGAAAATATTATGAATTCTTGTTTTAATTTCCTCGTCTCCCGCAACATCCATCACGCGACGGTGCAACATACAGTACATTTTATATTTTTTGGGGAGGCGATTCAAATTATTTATATATAATCTTGGCGTAGCAGATCATACTCTATGGAAGATCGGAATCCTATTCTGATATATCAAGAATCATTTATAATTCATTATTCTACATGCAATCAGAGGAAATTACAATTATATTGTTACCACAAAATTGGATAACAAAAGTTATCCAATCACCTGACAATAACAATGTCCTACAAGACAATCGGAACGAATGAGATGAAATGAAATGAAATTAAATGAACACTAGAGATTCTAGAAATTATTTATTCAAAAAAGTATAAAATATAGTTTAACAGTTTCACATTTAGTAGATATTTCAAGCAGTAGTGGATGTGGGTATATGATATGTACACTTAGAACTAAATCGAACAATATATAAATCCTTTAAACAGATTTGAAAAAGCGAAAGAGACTATAACAAGAATTATTATAAAACTTTAGTTCATTATTTTCAACATCCTCCAAGGCGAAAATTCATATGAACTGTTTGTATTCAACACGTTCAATCACTTGACAAACAACAATTATCCAAGTTAATCAAATTCGTTCATTATTGTTGTTCATGGTTTCGCTGAAGTATACTTAGTCTTCATTTATTCAATCCTCCCAGATACAGTTACAATATTTCATACTGACTAATTGACCAATTCCTCCATTTGTTCACATTGATTAAAGTTGTCTCAAGAGTAGCCCAAAAATTAAAAATTTTAATAAAAACAGGTTTTCTGAGAAAATAATCGAAATTTTGATTATTATTGAATTAATTGTAAAGTAGACATGCGCGGATTATGTATGAAGCCGACAGATCTGATAAATGCCATCCAGATTTTTGGCGAAACATTTGCGTTCTTTTAACGAAAATTTCAATTACGGTTAAGCATAACTGCATCTGGATTTCAGTGATACAGCGTCTAATTTCCTCCGACAAGCCTTAGGTGATATTGGACTTGTTGATACACTCGTTTGACTTCAAAGGACCTCAAAGAAGGAAGTTCAGAAGCGACAGATCTGTCTAGGCGAACAATTCCTAAAATGAGAAACTCACCGTTCAGTGATTTAATTCGCGAAGTTCACTATGTACGGTTTATAGTTATATTATCAATTATTACTTTGTAGGCATAAAGACGCAAATTTTGCGTGAGAATAGTGTCCAATTCTTGAACACGTTGCGGAATAAACATTTTCGGATTATAGGCCACATATGTAAGTAAACGTTTACCCTATGGCGTTTACCCATAAAATCTTGCAACTTAACTTCCCAATATCTGATCGATCACAGAGTAACAGTCGTGGCCGGAATATATATAAATAGAGAAAGAGGCAGCGTTTCGCCATGCCGACCGTATCCTGGCTAGTTGTAGAATTATTTACATTTATCCTAATAGAAGGAGTTCTGTACTTGAAGCCTACGCCGGAGCTGGCCGTCATGGTTTGATTCAATAGTAGGACGAACACCCCGGCAAACGCGATTTGTGTAGGGCGATTTGTGTTGGGCCATCCTCGTTGTATAGACTTAAATTACAGATACCTCACCATCGGTTCCGTTTCCGACGCTGGTCGATAGTTGCCAGTAGCCAGCTCTGAGGGCCGATGATTGTCATCTAGCACAGGAACAGGCGAACAAGGTACGAGGTAGGTTCCGATTAACCATCAAAAATTTAGAAGGAAACTTCTCTAACATGGAGAACATGAGGGAAGAAGGATCCACCGACGACCAACCGGTCTCCTTCCACTGAGGTTCGGCCTCGTTTGGCCAATTCCTAGTTGACGGGTAGGAACCGGTTATATGCCGTTCAGCAGCTTTTCCTTAAATGGGATTGGTATCTCCTTTCTGTAGGCCATATTGTGTCACATACTCGGATGGTCTTATATTAATAATCGATCCTGTCTCCTCAAATTTTTCGATTATTCGAACATTTTGTTTATCAATAATTGAACGCAATTTACCAATGATGGCACTTAAACTTTCACCAGTTTTGAAATAATATTCAACAAGAACACGTTGGGTAGAATAGCGATCCATTTTTGACAGTGAGCAACTTTTCACCATTAAACTATGATAACAATTTCTCTATTAAAGCGCACAATTAAAATTTTTCGTTCTTATTGGGGCATCTTTATTAATAATTGGCCTAAAATTAATTCAAAATTATATGCAGTGAAGCTCTGAGGTCTAAAGTATCCATCTATCCCTGCTAACTTTTGTACACATATCCAACTAACGTTTTTAGAAAAAATGTTGATTTTTTTCATGCCCAATCGATAGTACAATACAATAAATAAAGAAGTGTCTTTTTCTAAAAATTGCTTTATGAATTTTTTTTGCACAATAGGTAGCCTTTTATTTTTTGGAAAATAAATATGCATGAAACTTATTGTGTTTAATATTAAAAGTTCAACATAACCAAGTTCTTGAACTATTTAATATTAAACGACAACATAGAACAACTTTCGAATCTTCAGTTAATAAAATTAGGGATGGTAGGAACGCAAGAGCCTCAACTATTTCTTTACTTTAAGCGGAAGTTCGAATACACGTGAAATTATTGTATATCAGAAAATAATAACAAATTGCGTATTAAATATAATCAAATTGTAACATAATTTCATGTAACGGTAAGGATCGAATGAATGAAGTATGTACATGCATACGGACAACGAAAACTGATTTAGTAGTTACCCATTTAAAAAGAGAGAAAAGAATATATTGCGGTATAGTATCGTTTACTCTTATACCATATTTTCTTCTCTTAGATACGTAGTTATTAAATCAGATACAGTTGTCAATTTGTACCCTCGATATTTCACTTTTAGAAATTGTGATCTCATTTCAAAAGTTTCCATTTAATACAAATAGTTTAGACATGTTTGAGTGTTGTATATTTTCTATTGTATAGGGAAAAAATTATTTCAAGCTTCCTGTATCATAGCACAATATTGTCTGAAGATCAACGTTTTGATGTTTTTTAGTATTTTTCAAATGTACTTTTAAAACGTCCTTTCTATGACATTTATAGCTACAAAAAGGACATTGGAATTCTGCTCTTTTACCACATTCATACTTTTGATGTCTAGTGAGATTACCTAAGTGTTTGTACATTTTTTTACACGTCGAACAGGAGTAAATTTCATTATCTGAAGAATTATAATAATAATTTGCACCTAAAACCAAAAAAAAGTATATAAATTAAAATCGGAAGAGAGGACAGTTCCACAAATTAAGTAAATATACCCACAACCGTAATATGAATTGAAAGGAATATAAATCTATGTAAAACACAGTTTTCAATAGAATATTTTTAATATCGTTGAACACGATCAACATGCCAAGTATTACTTTTGTTCGCATGTCTTTTCGATGATATGTGCTTCTTTAATACATCTCTTCGGAAACATGTGTAGTTACAAACGGAACAATGAAATGCTGGTTTTCTTCCACATTCATATTTTTGATGTCTAGCTAAATTGCGTAAGTGCCAATAACCTTTTCTACACGTTGGGCAGGAATGCCAATGCTTTGTATCTAAAAGTAAAAAACGACTAGAAATTAAATCAAGAAGACTACCTGGAGAAATTAAGTGAACCTATTAAAAATTTGTGTAGGAAGTGGTAGGGATCATACATAAAACGAACTGGAGCTAATTGGAATTCGTTTAATTAATTTAGTTTCCTTATTGCTATCATAAGATAATTCTTATTTACTTTTATTTTCGTGCTTCTTCGATAAGAAATGTTGCCTCATTGCATCCCGTCTATGGCATTTATAATTACACGTAGTGCAGTGAAATATTGGCAGCTTTCCACATTCGTATTTTTGATGTCTAACTAAATTGCACGAGTATCTATAACCTTTTTTACATGTTGGGCAGGCATACCAATGTTTTGACCCTAAAAGTAAAAAAAAATGACTAGGAATTAAATGAAGAAGACTACCTACAGAAATTAAATGAACCTATTAAAAATCTAAATAGGAATTAATGGGGATTACACTTAAAACGAACTGCGGCTCATCAGAATTTGTTTAATTGATTTAGTTTTCTTAGTACTATTATAAGATAATTTTTATCTACTTCTATTTTCGTGCTTCTTCGATAAAAGATGTTGCCTCATTGCATCCCGTCTATGGCATTTATAATTACATGTAGAACAGTGGAATATTGGCAGCTTTCCACATTCATATTTTTGGTGTCTAGCTAAATTGCGCAAGTACCTATAACCTTTTCTACACGTTGGGCAGGAATGCCAATGTTTTGTCTCTAAAAGAAAAAAAATGACTAGAAATTAAACGAAGAAGGCTACTTAGGAAATTAAATGAACCTATTAAAAATCTAAATAGGAACTGATGGGGATTACACTTAAATCGAACTCCAGCTCATTAGAATTGGTTTAATTAGTTTAGTTTTCTTAGTACTATTATAAGATAATTCTTATCTACTTTTATTTTCGTGCTTCTTCGATAAAAGATGTTGCCTCATTGCATCCCGTCTGTGGCATTTATAATTACACGTAGAGCAGTGGAATATTGGCAGCTTTCCACATTCATACTTTTGGTGTCTTGCTAAATGTGCCTTCCGTTTATAAGATCTTCCGCAATTTGAGCATATACATCTTGACTGATAGTATTCCATATATTCTGGAAGAGGAACTATTTTAGAACATACATGAACTTTAAAATGTCAACGTATAAAACAGTATATCCACAATATCTCCTATTCGCTTACATGCTTGTACACTTCAATATCACAGGAACAACTTTGCGCACATTTAAAGATGCCTACTTACCATAATATTCAAAAAAGGTTACATAAATTTGGTTTCGAATAATAAAAATGCTGTACCAGCAAATTATACCTATAAAAATACCATTCTGTAATTGCAATAGTGTTTTATTAAAATCGCTAATCCAGGCAGAATAATGCCGTAGGTAATATATGTTTTTACTACTTGATAGAATTAGATTAAATCACATCTAAAAATATTATCTAAAGGTATCTAACAGGAACGACTTTTGAAGATGATTTTTTCACGTAAAATAAATAAAAATGCTGAGTAAATAATCTACAAACTTTCAAGTTCCCTTAAAGTTATTTATTACATACACAAAGTAACAAAATATAAATTTAATCGATGTTCATGAAACGGTCACCATGTCTTCTCGCTATATGTGATTTCAGATGAACTTTCTGCCTACATTTCTTTGGACAGAACGGACATGGAAACCGAGGCTCTACACCACATTCCAAGTTTACGTGGCGACATAGTGTGGACCGGGATTTATAAATTTTCAAGCAAGTTACACACTGATACTTATGGGGTCCTAAAATACAATGGAGTTGTAATTACAACGTGCTTATACTTTACCATAAATACAATACTAATTTTTGACCACTATTATTTTAATGCCCTCGTTAGTATTCCCATTGCACCCTGAATTAAGTGTTAATTATAGATGTATATGATTTCTGCTTTACTTATATTTTTACCTGATTCACATGATAAGTAGCGAAAAAATGTTTACTAATCAAACAATTGCTATACCAACGTTCATTTCAATTGAGTATGTACGTGATAAATAATTCACTGTAGATTACCGTAGCTAATAGCCACTAAGATACATTTGAAAATATATCTTATACGAAAAAGGTTTTGTGATGGGATAATTTGCATTAACACAACAGCAGTACATCTAAGCAAGACCTAAATCAATAGCAACTGGAAGCACTGCATGCAACAAGAAATTGAACTAATTCTATCTTATCAAAATCAGAAACAAACGTATTTCTTAAATGTTTCGGCTTAGCTTTACATATTACCCTTACGTCGTAGCGTTTCTTAAATATTCGATGAAATATGTTAATTCCTTCTGTAAACAAGAATTGGAAAAGGAAAACATGAAAATGTACTTACAATAAAGGAATTCATTCTAGGTATGTATACACAGAAAGAAACATGTGCATATTGTGCACTAAAGTATTTAATCACTGGTATTCTTGATAACCTGACAATGTTTTGGTGTTGTCCGAACTAATGATTCCATAGAACTGCAATACTATTAATCTGTCAACTACAGATTTTGCTTAATGGAAAAACAAGTTCCAAACACAAATTTAATCGAAAAAGTGATTGAAACCAATAACTTTACCAATTTGTGCAATTGATAATGTACCAATTTTTTCGCACACACCTTGATTGCCATTTTATAGTGCGAGCTAATGTCTTCGTTTACATTTTAATGTGATGACGTTAACATAAATATCTTACAGCTATTGAGCTGTAAGATATTTATGTTAACGTCATCACATTGAAAGGTTTCAATCAACCTTTTCAATGAGTATACAAGAAAACCAACTTCTTTTTTGGTATAATTTTCATTTATTTTCGTAACTGATCTACCACAACTGTATAAATAAAACTAACCTTAAATTGGCACGGAACTCTTGCCTGGGTCACATTATATACATTATGCCTGCTCTTTCTTGGAAGGATCAATGGTAACATAACCAGAGAACGGAGAATTGAAAAACGGTGTTTTGTTTCTGTTAGGTTATTTCGAAAAACAATACTTTTTATAATAATTTCAATATTTCAAACTCGTTAAAATTGCCAAGTAAATGATAGATAAAAAGTATTTATACAGGATACTATAATAAAACGAACATAAGGAGTAATTTGTTTTATTTCGCATTATTTGCCTTTTTAAAGTATTTAAATATGCATAAAAAAATTTTTTTAAGAATGTAATCATAAAGAAAAAATTATGGTAGAAGCTAACAGAAAATTAACCTATTTTCCGCAGCACTCTATAAAAAAAACGTCCTGTCGGCACACCCCGCATCACCTAAGAGCCTTTGAATTGCATAATGAAATATCGAAACTAATACCTCAAAATTAAAGGAAAATTAGTTGAACGTTCTTTTAAGCGCATCGGAAGTAACCTCACTCAACACCGTCCAGATTTTCTTCAATTCTAGTGCTATTTTCGAAGTGCACAAGATTGTCGATATTATTGCTTCAAAAAGTGAAGTCTTGAAGAATTCTATTATTGTTTCTTCGGAAAGTATTAATCTATTAATTGAGTCCAGTTGCATTGCATTTATCAAGACTTCCTTGATAAATGCAATTTTTTTTGATAAATGCAAATTTTTGTTATTGGAACAATGGTAAGTTGAACACTCGGAAATGTATTTAATAAGATTGCATTCAGAAGACACAACTGCCGTGGAACTGCTAATCAAAGGAAACTCAAAGTTATTTCTGTTAGTTATTCTGTGGCACAACACTTACGTCCACTGAAGGCAGCAAATGTTAAAACATCTATTACATACACTATATTAATTTTCCTAATTATTATAAAGTGCCTCGTTTTATTTCAATTTATTCCTAGGTAATAGCTATCGTTAATATTTAGTGTTCCCAACCGTTGCTTGAGCTTTACTCCGGTCATTTTATCGCATTTTGAACATTCCTTATAACGTACGCAAAGTCAATCATGGAACTGCTAAAAAACGTCATAGCCAATTCAGTTTAATATACTTACATTTATTTATGTAGATTAGCTAATGGATAGAATATTTTAAAACAATAAATTTCCTATTATTTCAACCGATAGTGTAAGCCTTTCTATGATAATTTTTAGAATATTTTAATCGAAATTATTACATACAACTTTGTCCATACGACTGTAGTACCCAGCTACCAAAATATTAGAAGCAGAGGATGTAACTTGAAAAAAGTAAAGTGGCTAACCCAATTCATTTGTTTAGAAAGTTGTTACAAAAGTACAACTTCTTATTGACGTTTATTGTTGGGGACCATACGCGACAAAAAATATCTGAAACGCTACGTAGTTATCAAAAAATAATATGCAGAGTATCAAGAACACTCTACACAAATGTTAATTTAATAGAATGACAATGTCCTTAATTTGTTGTCCAAGATTGTTGTCGCTATTTTTATTTCGGAAGCCGTTTATCAGTAAGATGTGGCTGAATATTATTAGTGATTTTTAAATATAGTAATGTAAAAGTACATCCTTCACTGTTAAATAGTTTATACTTTCCTAAATATTTAGAAATGCCGAATTTTCCGGGTGTTCTCGTGCCCTTTCGCAGAACACACATTCGAGCAGAAGGTTTTTAAAACCTGATTGCCTCATGATCCTCATTACATACGTTATTCGCATTCAGATCTGTTTCGTATCCGTCCCGGTCTGATAGGTCATTCTTGTTATGGCATGGTTGCTTTGCGTGTGTTCTTAAAAAGTCAACATCCTGGTATTGCTGATCTGGTGTCTATCTTCTCGGGTGAAATTCTTTGCATTTTTCCTAATTTCTAAAGATCCGCATGCTGGTAGTAGTGAGTGACACTATCTAATACTCTCCATTTTGGCAGACATAAGGACATTAGCTAGAGCCGCACACTATCATCAGAGAATGGTGATCTTTTTGGAAATTACGAAGAATCCAAACAATCCCAACTGCGAGTATGGATACAAGATCGGCAGTACTTAGAAGCCAACTCTTCGAGAATGTCCATAAGGTCACCCTGTCATGACGGAAACGGCCCCTAAGGCCGGAACGGGAACGAATCGATAGAGCAGAACTGCAACAAAATATATCACAAGGAGTACGAGGCAATGATATTAATCTCTAGAAACTTTCTGAAGAATCTGTATAATTAACGAAATACTAGGAATAAACTCAGAGACACGGCAACATCCGGAGAACGATTGCGGAAATCTACATTGAATAATTTAAAAAGAACGTTCTATAAAATCTTCCGAGTTCCATTATATAAGTGAGAAAAACATAAAAAGAAAAGAATATCGCAGGGGCAAAACTAAAATGGAATTAATAGGTAAATTATCGCCTGAGAATTGTGTTTATAATTCAAGTTTATTCGATTAAATAAATTAGACACACATGAAATATCTTCGACTCTGATAAGACAATGACACTATGCCTTATGTTGGGATTTGATATGAAGATCTAAGCTGAATTTTCTCTTTGTTATGTAACGACAGTGTACATACGGGCATTTATATGTAGGGGGTTTCCCGCACTCGTACTTTAGGTGTCGCAGTAAAGTCGAACGTTGTTTGTACGATTTTCCACAGTAACAATCATATCGGTTTGAATAACCTAAAAACAATATTTATTGTGTAATTTAATAGTAGTAGCTACCACAAAAATTGGTCAAAAACGTGCATATATATATAAAATATAAAATGTTCTACAGTTACTCTATTGTTTCTTACATGTGTGGAAACGTAGCAAATCAAACACTTTAAACTCAATACGTGAAAATTACTGAACAATAAATTACAGTTCTATACACAATTGCAACAAAATAATTTTATTTTAGCATTTTACTTGCTAATTTATGAAACTTTTGTCATAGTAATAGTTTATATAACTTAACAGCTACAATACAATAACATTAAAAAGCATTAGCGTATACCTTGATGGACTAAATTAACATAGAAACAAAGGCGTTTAGACACAGATAAAATTTATTTAATTTTACATAGTTTCCATTCGGTTACAATAAGATAGAAACAGTAAGGGTTACAACGTTTAGCTGTAGCTATTAACCATATCTGCGTCGTATATAAAGTGCTTCAGTCTTAAATGGCTTTTTAAACTTGATTTATATTTCGTCTTGTAATTACAACTTTTGACAGGACAAAATACTTTCGGCAGTTTTCCGCATTCAATGTTTTTATGTCGTTTCAACGAATGTACGTAGGAATAACTTTTTCCGCAGGCAACGCAAACGTATCTACCTGAAAACAGTACAGTTAAACTCTTAGTAATTCGCAAGGACAATTATGAAGAAATTAGCATACTCGAGGTTATTCACTAGCTAATCAAGATTAGTAATTACATGTATTATCAAAATATTTGTGTTGATTATCAATTGCAATATGGAATTGTTGTATTCTGTTGTTCGGCCGTGTCTTCTTTGTATACAGTCATGCATATCATCCTATATCTAAAGGCATGCCCAATTTACATATTCTCTTGGCAAAGAAATGAGAACCTTTTGATGTCACTAATGTAAGACGTATATCTGATTGAAGGAATAGCAAATTTAAGCGAAATTTGAAGGGATTGGAACATCTTCTCAATTAGGATCACTGAAAATTATTAACAATTTAAATCAAATAAGATATAAATATCACTACTTACTTAGAATTCCTTTGGGGTGCAAGAAAGCGGAGAGGTTATAATCAAAGCAAGAAGAACCAAAGGGTGTAAGGCAATAAACAGACAACAAAGTATGCACAGCAATTTATTTGAAATATATCAGTTACACCAAATCATGGAAACTGGGGCATTTAGAACATCAAGGAAACCCAAAGTCAATTACCGCCATTTGAGTTTCAATAAAAATTCGATCAGAATACTACATGTCTACTTGTACGGTATCCGAGCATAACTTAATATTCTTTGAATTTGTTATGAGCTCTAACATGAGCAGCGAGGTTGTCCTTCCTTTTCGATTTATAGTAACAGCTCGGATGTGGACAGGCGAAGTTTGGCAGTTTTCCACATTCGTACTTTTTATGTCTATATAAGGAATGCTGGTACTTGTAACTTTTACCACACACATTGCATATGTATGTGACCATGTGTTGTCCTGAAATTAAATAAATCATAATAACCATAAGTCCTTAGTCACGAATTTAATATATAAATGCTACTAAATATACTAACTACCTACGAGTGAAATAATACATACGATCACAGTTCTGGAAATCAGTAGTAAGATCTAAGTAATTTTAATCCTATATTGGTCACTGCCATTTTTATTTCTTATGTACGTAGGTACAAACAATATGATTTAGGCACGCGTACACATTACTGATTTAATACTTACTAACTCTAGAATTGCAGACGTTATTTAGCCAGTGTCGAAACGACATTGTTTTATACGAACGAAGTATTTGGCTGAAATTAAAAAATATCTAATTATACTTATCTGCAAAACCGTTTAAGTTTTTCGTTGTAAAGTAATGACAATTGTTAATTGTGATTAGTGTAATAATGCTAATAATACTGTTTTGTTTCTCAAAATTAAATTAGTGCATTTCAAATAGAATCAGAGTTTGTAAATTCATCTATATCATAAAAAGCATTGTTAAACAAATGTTTTTTTTATTTTTAATGTGAACGTTAGCAGTAGTAACGATTTTACTTCCGATAAGAGTACGTTAAAAACTTTTTAAACAAAGATTCGCAGCGTCCCCATTATTTGCACCTGCAATCGTTTTCACACATTTCGTCAGATGTTTCAAAACCTTTTCGGTATGTTACCTCGAAGTAGCATATTGTCGTTGCAGGCGCAGTATAAACTGAAATGGTATATTGACAATCTCAACACTTACTGTCTAAGAGTTCCGGTTATACCGGAAGTAGCAGTCAACGTTATTGTTCCAGTTTTTAATTCCCAATTCAATTTTAAGGTTGGCTTGATAACGCAAATGTTGCTGTTTCTAATCATATTTAAAATCTTTCTCTGAAACAGATAGGCGTGTGCATGTGAAGTTTTATAACTTGCAAAATTGAAATTTTCCATTTTTTTCTAGAAACCTACTAAATTATTTGTAAACATTATATAGTCTGTCCGATAATTACGATTAAACTTTCAAATGAAAAATATGCAAAAACAAAAAATAAATAAATAAATACGCATCAATCAGAATATAGCTTATGTAGTTTTCTAAAATATCACCTAACTTTGGATGTCATGACTATTAAGGAATATAGCGTTGATGAGGTGTTTAAAAGTAGCGTATGTTCTCGATATTATTCTAAAAGAAATTTAAACAATTTTCTTTCGTACAACCGAAAAGCGCTGGTACTGCTTATAATTGAAAACCAAATAACATATATTCTTCATCAATACTAGATTGTCTCGTAGTGGTCATGTATAACTTCGATAGTTCTAAAATTGGATAACATTTTTAAAAGACTTTATAATCCACATTCTCACTGCTGCGAGAAAATTGTTACAATACACAGTTTCTCATATACTTTCTTAGATAAAATTTGTTATTTTTTCTTTTTTTTTGTAAAAGCAATTTTATAAGAATGAAAAAAATAGGTGGTTGCATTGAGAGGATTAAGTTCAATTTTAAAAGTTAAAAACTTTCATAATTATAAATATTCGCACGAACTGTCAACATTTTTCAAAGATACTATTTCAAATAAGGTTAGACGTAACAACACAGTTAAAATTGAATTACGAACTTAGAAAGGTTAACAGGTACTGTCGGAATCACCAGAAATCTTCAATAACTAAAAATATTTTAGTTGAATAGTAAATGTAGTCTTTAGTATATTACCAAGTTTTCAAAATTTTCCAATGTATATTCTTTCATATATCAATAGACATCGTTGCTTGTCTGGCAGACAAGACGCAGTATTTTGCGCACCTGTTCGCACCTATTAATTAAGGCAGTATTTTTTTTAGTCTTCGCAAAGAAATTAAAAAAAGCGTGGGTAGACTAGATATAGCCCTACAACATCTTGGATCTATTCATTTTCCATCCTTGTGTAACAAAAAAATGTGTGGTAGGACTATACATATGCATATATATTAAATATCCTCGCAAGTGGTTCTAAAATCAATACAACCTCACGTTTCACAATTTTTTCAGGTTGACAGTTATATTGTAAATCTCAACCTGTGGTTTAAACCTTAAAATTCATTAGATTCGAATCTAGCGCTGATAACGTTATGTTGCTTGAGTTTATTGTACGATTTCTACAATTCAGGTTTTTATTTATATATCTTTTTGCAATATCCAGATATTTACTGTATTCAATTTTCTTCAGTGTGTTGTTTATTTTTTGATAATTTGGTAATTTGACAACAATGTACTTTAAGACAACTGATTTAAAACTATCTGCAAAGACCAATGGCCTAACTCAGACCAGTTTTGCACACATATATAATCTTTTACTCAACTAATTATACAATGTTATGAGAGAAATAGTACCTTTGTAATAAATTATCCCCTGCACTTTTAAGTCGAATACAATATTAATAAGGATTGCTATGAATTTCTATAAAATTCTGTGGAAGAAGTGCTAAGAGCATGCTATATTTAACAGTTTTGATTACGAATGGTAACGCAAACCCAACTGTTGTCATTTTAAATGAAAATATAATCAATCAAACGGGTTCTTTCATATAAAAATTTGAGTTAAGAAAACAAATCGCAGAGGGATTCAGAGAAACCTTTTATTATTCTGACATATAAAATAAATTGCTAGGTATACTTCCAATTAAATCACTATTCCGCATTATGCGCATGCTGTATGTGTCTTTTCAAGGTATCCTTTCGCTTCCCCACATAATTGCATCCACTGATGTTGCAGTAAAACGTACCGGTTTTTCCACATTCATATCTTTTATGTTTCCATAGGGATGTATAATGTTTGTAGGTCCTCTTACAAACATCACAAATATATTGGTTACATCTTTGGCCAAGCCCTGGGAAACAAAGCAGAAGGTATTTATTGGAGGAGGGGCTTACATTAGCTTGCAATGGTCTACGAAATAATTTAGAAAAAAAATACAATGGACGTACTATTGTGCAGAAGTTTATTTAGTATTTACGCATTTTGAATGATTTTTTACAAATGTTTGAATGTCTTTTTAAACTCCACATTCTTTTGAATTTCCTAGGGCAAGTTTTACAAACAAAACCGGGAATCTTCCCGCAGTCCATTGATTTATGAGCTTGCATGGAACCGTACGAGGAATAGGTTTTTTTGCATCTAGGACATACCCAATTTCTTGAAACTGAAAAGGAAAGTGTGTCAGTAAATTGGAGTAAGCGAATCTGAACAATAGTGTATTTCCAATATAAGTACTTTATTTCAGAGCTGTGTTACAATAATGAACACGTGTGTTACGTAAAGATAAATAGTCTTCTTTTAGAACTTACTTCATGTTGTTCTTCCGTTTCAGGAGGTAAAAGTTTAATACTTTGCGTCCACAATATGTTTAATATTTGCGCATACGCCCTTCCTATTTGTATTTTGTTAGTGAAAAGAAGCCTAAGAAAATTTAACTCATGGAAGATGCTAAAATTAAAAAAAAGTGGAGCTAAGTCGCACAGCTAAGTCATCTTACCTATTTTTTCAAATTCATACGTTCACATTTGCTCAGTATTGGTATCAACACAGAGCAACGTCTAAATGGAGAATGTTTGCAGAATTCAATACTCGCACCAAATCTTACTTCATATCCACTCCCTCATCTAACTTTAAGGTATTAAAAAAAAAACCAATTGTCGACTACACCTAACACGACCGTTTCTTAAATTTTATTATATTGATTTGGACACTGGTTTAATACAAGTTTCTTATTAATACCAAAATAAATTTAGCTCCAATAATAATAACATTAATAAGCTGTAAAACAAAACACTGTAATACCGTAACTAAATAACGAAAAAAAACGCCCAAATGCCCAATAAAATTAGTAACCCATGCAATTAACCGGCAATATGAAACAAAATGCGGCAGCGCAAAATAATTAGTGCTATAGAGATTGGTAAACTAAAACCTGGTGTATCCACAATTATTTATAAGTACTTAAATATTGAATATTAAGATTGACAAGTATTAATAATGGTGTTGGTTACGTTGAGAAAGACAATAACTAGAACAATTTTTCCCAGGATAACTGTCAATTTTTAGAAGTCTCCAACAAAAACTACGCAGTTAACGAAGCTGATATATTGATGAAATATTATTTAGTAAAATATTAGGGGCAATCCTAGCAACTGGTCAAGAAATTGGAATTCCAAAATCTATCGTTTACAACCTTGACGAAAAACAACTTTCCAAACCAACAGCTGTACAAATTATATAATTTTCCTGGGAAAGTACTTTAAACAGATGGAACACGATTTAGCAATTGGGGAGTATTCAATGAAGCATAAGTATCATTATTGGTCAACTAAACTCTGTAAAACTCGTGACGTTTAACATTTTTTGAGAGAGTATTTTCGAGTAATGAACGAACAGACCAAGATAAAGTCGATGCGATCAGCCAACCTTACCTCCCTCAACTTACTTTCATTTGTAGGGTATCACTAAAAACGAAATAATTTGGAAATCGATACGCTAAGATCATTAAACCGAAACACGCTTCATAGAGTCTGTAACTCTATTAGAATCCTGAAACTTGAAAAAGTTAGGGTAAATGTGTTGCAAGTGTTGAATTCTGCAAAACATTCCATTTAATCGTTATGTCTTCTAATAATAATGAAGATTTTGCTGCTAATTAACATGCACTTAAAAACATCACGAAAGCGATTAAATAATGCATTTCTATAATAAAAGTATAATATAGTATAATAAAGTATATATATAGTAAATCATAGTAGCAAAAATCTTTCAATTTCATTGAATCACTACTTTGGCTTTATCTCATAAATCGTGACACTGTATAATGCCCAACAAAAAATTCTCAATCAATGTCGGGGTAATACTAATATATTATATTCTTATAATTAATTTCAACAAATTTATTTTCCTTAAAAATATCATATTGCAGCCTCTAATATGCCATACGAGTTCGCAACCGAATGGGTGAATTGATATTTAATGCCCAACCATAAACACAAAGTAAAATTTAATCTATGCATGTAAAAAAATGTCATATTAGAAGCAAACACTTAATACGTGAAAAATATGGAGCGAAGATAGAAGAAGAAGAGCGAGTTCCGAAGAATGCCTAAATGCCATGATTTACCTAACAAAACTTGGGACTCAGAGAAAGGACAGCCTCACGTGCTGGGGGCACTAAAAAAAGAACTTACAACGGTACAACTCTGCTAGATGTAATTTGGTTGAACATCACTCAATATGGTATATGATATGGGACTATGATAGCGGCTTTTCATGTTGTAATTTACAGTATTATAGTATACATACAATAATTATTGCTATAACGTTTCCTTCTTTTTACTTTTCAAATATTTCTAATTCAAATAAAAATAAATGGTGAAGGTAGCTACAAACGGTACAAGCGGTTACAAAAAGGTTGTCTGCTACCTATCAACTAATAATAAAGTAGTCAAACTTATAGCGGCAACCGGTGGCAGGGATTTTTAAAAGATTTTATCCATTGACAGAAATTGATAAAAGTAGTAATGAGTAATACAAACGATATGGGAAATTTCTGCCTGCAATTTGTTATTGTAATGTCGAATGAGAGCTCGTGATACAATATATAACTGACAGTATGTTGGTTATTAAAGTATATAAAAAATGTATTTTCTCATCAGCCAGATCAATTATTAAAATTACATCATAAAAGGCAAGAAATTTTATTTCTACCTTCTAGGTAGTGTTACACTAAAAAGCTGCAATATTGCACATTTGCAAAAAAAATACGTATGAAATCATTTTGTCGTAACTGCCTTTCAACCTAATAATTTTAATAATCATAAAAAGCATAAATATAGAAAAGGTAAAACATTTCAGTGCCAATTTTTTGGAAGGCAGACATTTTTCAATGCCACTCCCAGCGCAGAACGTAGAATGTCCTATTTGTCCTATATTTTCACTGAAACGGAAATCAGCAAGTCCCGAGATTCAACAGTATTTTTTTTTTGCTTCCAACTGGAAGACTAAGTACCGAACTTCATTTTTCTAAATTAAAAAATGTCGAAACGCCCAAACGAACTTTCACTTCTTATTTTACACCTTCAAGGGTTGAACTTCTACAAATTATGGCGTGCCAACGTCTCCAACGTAACCGGCTCTCCAAATTTCGTGTTTGTTGTTTCATTAGTTTCGCCTCTGCGTTGATGAGTCAAAACCACTATGGATAGAACAGATATCAGGGAAGATGAAAGTGAGAGAAGAAATAGCGCAGTAAGTGTAATTTTTTTGTATTTATACCTGTTACTATATAAAAAATACGCAATCTGCCTTCTTCTATCTTTGCGATCTGTGCCTTAAAACATACATCTACACTACATAGATGTAAACTGCATTGCATTTTATCACTACTAATCAATGATTAGTGCTTTACCTTAAAACCAAAGACATATAAAATAAAACAAATATTATTTGTTTTATTTTATATGTCTAATCCTAAAAATCCTTAAAAATCCTTAATTAATCGGTAATCCTTAAAAATTTGCAATGTCGACATTTTGTATGCCAACTTTGTTTCAAATGTAGTTCACGTGCCTGCAAAACAAAATTCTTAAACACCAAGAAGTTTAATCAAACTTTATTCGATATTTGTTTACGCAATAAATAATGTACAGAAATAAATAATAATTTTTAATAATATTTGGTTGTCTGACACAAAGATTTACTCTAAACTTACTTTTACTCTTTACGTAACTAGTGCATGATGAATTTGCCTTAGATGAGCGTTGAGAGTATACTTCTGGTAGAATTTTTTAAGACAGATATAGCAAGAAAATTGAGGGTTTTTTCCGCACTCATATGTTATGTGGCTATTTAAATGTCTTTTGTGTTTGTAGTTTTTATTGCATTTCCCACAATAGTATCTGTCACGAACTGACACTTTCGCGGACCAACCTAAAAATACAAATGTTATGAAAACACAAACTGTAATTGGAAAATATATATTCCTAACAAGGTGTACTATTTTATAGTATTACTAATTACAAAGTACCGCGTACACGAAAATACGTGGCGAATACTAGAACTTTTTCTCAAATTTAGTAGTGTAATAATATGTCAAGATATATCAAATATAGGAAACGGTCTCGATTTTACGTACAATATTCCTGCTTTTGGATGTTATCGTTTAACATTGTATTGTTTACAGATATCATAGGTCTGCATTAATAGTACGTAATAAGAACGGGCCCAAGCTCAAGGAAGCTTAGTTTAAAAATAAAAACGCTGTCATACTTCATGATAAGTATTAAAAAAAGAGTTGCTGTGCTTAATTTGGTGAGTATATTTTCAGGATTTTGAAATAATTAGTTCAAGTATCTCGCAATAACAATGTTTCCAAACATGTGCAGTGATAGATACCAGACAACAAAATGTAACTGCTTATTGAATAAGAATAAAAACTAGTTCTTATATCATCCTTATATTCCTGCTTCAATGTGAGATGCTGGGCTATTAAAAGAGAGTCAACATATTTGAATTCTGTTTTCACCATCTTTTCATTCCAAGCCTTATATAATGTCGTTCATCGGTGAAAGATGCAAAAGATATTGTCGTCATTCGCCTAAAACTGATTTGTGTTAAGAAAATGGAGACGAATAGAAGAGCTTTGTTTAATTTTTAAAGTTTCTTGTTTTCCTGAAAATAGAAATCACAGTTGTGAAGTTAAAACAAATTTATTTCGCGTAAAAGTAATACAAAAATGTTTCGCTGGTAAGTAGGTACAGGTAGTTATTTAAGTATACGATCTATTTCCAGTATTCTTCAAAATAGAATGTACGGTAAACATATGAACATGCATATTATGTCTATGTTTAAACACTTTGAAACAAACTGGACATTTCTCAGATCCTTCCTTATTGCATTCATACCGTAAGTGCCTGTGTAGTGTACTCTTATAGGTGTAGACTTTCGCACAATTTTTGCAAGTGAAAACTTCTTTTCCGTGATGCAACAAATCTGAAATAAGAACATAAATTAGTATGTTAATAGTAATATATGCTACATCTTTTCAAAAGTGTACATTTATTTCTTAGCGATTAACCTCTTGAGAACTACTATCACAGAACCAACGATGATTATTGGTGATATCTAATGTGATCTTTGAATAAATCCTTCCTTTTGTACTTCCTATTACATGTTTTGCAAACGTACTTTGGTTCCATACCGCACTCATGATTAATATGCCTGCTAACAGAACTTTGATTTTTATACACTTTATTGCATTGTAGACATGCATATTTGCTTCCCTGAGTTAGACGATACTTGACTACTCTACTTGTAACACCTATAATCAAAGAATAATATTACATAATTTAGTTATTATTCTGGTAACGGGAAAACTGGAAGATAATATTTGAAGTGCTTGGGAAAGGAAGGGAAGTTAAACTTTCTGCAAAGCAATAATGTACGAAATGAAACACTAATCTTTACGATAAAATGTATACTGTCACATTGGAAAAATACATGCATTGCAATTTTGCACATATAGAACTGAAGACAATGTTACGACTAGAATGAAATATTTTTTATAACCGGAACTTTGAAAAAGTACTTGAACAGCAATGGCAAGAGAAAAAATTACACGAAGGATTCATGGAATATACGTCCATCTGTAGGTTGCTCTTGCTAACTGTAACATACAACTATTATACGCCATATCTTATGATAACAATCACCATTACATATTAAAGAGTCTTTGCAATATCCGGATATAAAATATATATCCAACAGGCCACTTGACATACAATGCGTAAATACCTTAAAAATAAGCCACTTTATAACAGAAAGGTTGTTATTAATGGATAAGATCATGCAAATCCAGCTTCTTACATAATACACCTTGAAGTGCAATGGATGAGTTAGGCACTCACACTAATACTAAATAGTCAGGTGCTCTCCCAGAGTGATACCTGAAAAATAGTCGGAAGAAGAAAAAAATTTCTAACAGCAAATAGTTAAGTAAATATTTTGTTTTTGTCCATATATTTCCAACACTTAACATTATCAGCCGTATTTTGTTCGTGTAAGTGACTGTCTCATCTGACGTTAATTTAATACCATAATATTGACTTTAATTAAAAAGTTAAAAATTAAATAGTTTTATTGGAAAGATAATTGGTTCTATCTTAAATAGCATGTTTTACTATTGAATAATCTGAATTTACTGGATTTACATCTAAACAATTTAATATCAACATGAAAGTTGTTTGTGTACCATTAATACTTTTAATGTGACGAAAGAGATTACAAATTGTGTTCTCTATACCGCTGGATAATGCTTACTGCACCATACTGGCTGATAAGATCTGCAATGGTAAATTTGCGTTCGTTAAACCGATATGAAAATAACTTAACTGGTCCTATAAAATGTAATACATCCAATATGATCTACATAACGAACTACACGCGCATTAAATATTTTTTGTTCAAAACATTTAAAACGTAATTTATGAGTAATGAGGTTAGGTATTTATTACTAAATCTTCACTTTTTGCAGATTTAATAAAAAATTGATAATTTTACAAATATATTAAATCAAAGATTTATATCGTTAAAACTGCTCTGTTAGTGTAATATGTAGATAATGTTCTAGTATTTTTAATTGAAATTACAATGTATTCAACAAGAACAAAATGAATAGAAAAAGAGCAAAGAGTTCTTAAAAAAAAACCAGGTTGATCGAGAATTAAACAAGTAGTTTTAAAAATGGCGGATCTTGTACAAGCACAAATATTACATTATTGGAAATTATATTTTACTAACTACACGGATACAGAAGAAAGCATCTGAAAATGTGAATTTCTTGCAAGAGACAGACAAATCCAAATGCTATCAAATATGCTAGTTACTAAAGTTACCAATAATCCAGACAGCAGAGGTTACTTAGTTGAACAAATCATCTACAATAATGAAATACAAACTTTAATTAGTATGGAGATAGAGAGGTCCTTAACGAATCCGAAAAGTTTTCAATTACAATTACGGGAGCTGAAATCATCGATATAAATGATAATAAACAAAATCAAAATACAGCATCCAATAGTCACCCCAAAGCTGATAACATCGTGATATTAAGGTTCCTATTCTCAAAAAATTAAATTTTCAATAAGACAATCAGTAAATATAAGAGTTAAACTGTTAAAAAATGGCTGCAGATAATTCCAAAAGTACGCACTATTGCAGAGTTCAATTACGTAGAGTGTGCACCAATAATTAATTTGTTTCGAAAACTCACATATGCAGAGTCTTCCGTGAGTAGTACCCAGTAAATCCAAAGAAAAGACGAATAGAGAGAAGTTTGGAAAGAGCTGAGAGATAAGAGTACTTTTATACATAAATAGCAAAAAATCAAAGTGACATATGTGCTGGTTAAAAATAGGGTAATGTAACACACAGAATAACAAGGAAGTATCCAGGAAAACTAGAACAAAAATGATGGAAAGTGCAGACAACGAACACTTAGTAATTACCCTGGACTTATAAAGCATTTTCACACGTCCTAGATTATTAGCTTCACAAAATTATTAGGAATTGAAATTGGAAGTGTACAATTTCATTATGTATGCGTAAAACATAAAAAAGTAAGTTGTATATGTGCTAATGGTGGAGTTAGTTTCCAATAAATTCACAAGACACGCGAATTCATTAGAAGGCAACGTGTCTTATCGGCTACCGTCCTAACTTATCAGAAAAATATAAAACTACTGTACTTATTTCAGATGGTTGCAACTATCAAAATCGACACAAAGCTCTCATACTCAGTGATTTAGCCAATGAAAGAGGTATAACAATTTAACATGTATATTTAAATGAAGGTCGCCCCATGAGGAAGGCTGATTCTGCACATCCACTCTAGAACAATATTTCAACCTCCCTGAAAAGAGTAAAGTGGTCCTGAAGTAGCAGATATCAGACAGGTAAAATATTTAGCGAATGGACAAGTACTCCATACCCTTGACTACTTTGAAAAATTGGAAATACTCGCATACAAACGAGAAACCAATGAATAACTACAGCATCAGACCTTTTCATCTGGGCTTTTCAATTAACGCTGATAAGTATAACCATTTGTAGCAACTAAAATTAAATACAGAAAAGCGCCATCACACCTTCCATGATGCTCTTCCACATGTAAATAAAAAAAAATGTTAAAGTTCCAGTTTGTTTCAATTACGCTCTGTATGCGTGCTTTTACCGTTGCTTTATACTTTAAAATAATTGTAAGTGAAAAGCCACCCTACGTAGTTTACAGATGATGTACTCTTAGTATTAGATTCAAACGTTATATTCCCCCAATACGCAAATTACAATTTTAGTAGAAATATTTTTCGTATCAAATTACGTATATTATGAACAATTTACTTCTCTCCACTCGTCATTGTTCTTGGTTTACTTAATACGTTCAAATTACTCTAGTCATCTATTTCCGCAAGAGATTGGCCAATAGAGAAAATGCTAAATATTAAAAAGTAATTGGAATTCTGTAAACTCAATTTTAAGCATACAGAAAAGTGCTATTGTAGACACATGGAAAACTGCGGAAAATTTTGCACCATATGGACACTTTTGTTGTTTCTTTAGTTTCAAACTAACTGGGTTTATACTTCGGCATCAACGCATTTACATTAATATATAAATGTTACTTAAAAATCTCAAACGTCCAAAAATTTAATTACTTGGCCAAATATGAAGAAATGTCATGTGAATCATTTTGCACAGAAAACAATGAAGATTAATTGAACTTGTATTTTCGCAAGTGACGATGTTAATAGTGGAGTCATGTTGAGTTGTAAAGTTAGAAAATACCTCTGATATTTTTATAATCAACAGAAACAAAACAATTTCTTTTATTTAATTGTGAATTAAGCGAACTATAGATAGATAGCATTTATTAACTAAATGAAATTCACAGCCAACAATCGTATCTAAAATTTACTTTTAAACAATTTTCTTCAGCGACTCACCTTGAATTTAATGAAAAAGAAATTCTGAAATTAAGATTAAGCAAATAAAACCAAAAAACTAAACTTCTTGGCGCTCACCCATCTATATACAGTGGTAATAGGATAAAACACAAATGTTCTCAAAGCATTACTAAAAATACTACTGCACAGTAAATTGTTAAAAATATGAATGATAGATGCAATTATATCACAAGGTATAGAACGTAAAGGAACTTTCTATGTATAAATTCAAGTAAAATGCAGTCAACAAGTTAATACCTACTTGAACAGAATGAAATAGAACCATCACCAAGTTGAAAACGTTGAATACGTTGATTGTAAAACAACGTATTAAGATATTTTATATCAAGAAATTACTGGAAAAAATATTTAGTACAACATTCTTCTGGGTTTTTAAAATTGTAAACCATGCTGCATATAGTCAAAAAAGACAAACATGAACAAATCGTAATAAAATTCCTTCCTCTGAATTTTTTTATAACTTAATTAGATCTATGTTTGTAATAATATTTAATGAGAATATCCTGATTTGTGTTACTTAGTATGCTTAAAGGTGTCTGTGTATTATTACACATTAAATTTAACTGACAAATTATTGCATTAAAATTATTAGTATTTTAATGCGAAATAATATTGGGCATAAGCTTATTACAGAAAATGCATTTTTTGAATAGTACGAATATTTGTCAGGTAAATCCCATACGCGCCTCGTATTATACATTATATTATTCCTTGTAATAGTTAAACGAATATATTTTCTAGTTCACTTGTGTAAATAATTAATCTTTTCTATTTTTTTTTATTCAATAATTTTAAGGTTAATAGTACACATTTTCTCACATTTTCTTTTATTCCAAATTAGGCGTGCGTTTGAGTAAAAGAATTTGTAAGAAAAATTATGGACCTTTTCTTCAACTTTCTCTCTCACAAAAAGTCCTCATGGATTATTTAGAGAAATAATAACCTCCATAAAACTATAATATTCCAACAGGTAAAAGAAACGTTAGGCGTCGAGTTCACTATTACTTTATTTTCGAATTTATTTTCTACAAAATCATTTGTGTTTTCGTTTGTCACAAATGTGGGAAGGTGTTTTCACTAGCGAGTATTTTTTTGGTTAAGCAATACTTTATTTACAAGCTCAAGCTCTTAGGTCCGATTATTGAACATAATAAGTCTTATAAATACACATAGAAAACAACACTAAACTGCAGTCACAAGATCTTCAGTAATAACACATATACAGTGACTAGATTAACTACTGTTATATTTTATCTGTAATAACGTGTTTATGGAGCCCGTCTGCCATTTTTACAATATACACAGCCGATAAATATTCTGACGTAAACTGTTATCGCTTATCAACACCAAACAGAAAGTTCATCATTTGTTTGAATAATTTTAGTTTTTACATTTGTCAGTGGCTAACTGATTGCTAATTAACTTATTTTGGACGAAATATTTGTGATCAAATTGAACATTTGCTTTTCATTGATTAAAACACCACTGTTATGGTATAATTGTAATATAACAAAAAGTAACTTAATATTTACAAAAATTCAGCCCTATATAATAAACCAAAAAAGAAAATAGTACTGATATTTGACCTTGAGGGAAAAAATACATTTGGAACCCTAAAAATTGATCGTAGAAACAGAAAATTGATACCGATGCGCTTTTATCACCATGTAAATAAGCTTTATTATAATTTTATTAAGCTTCATAATTAGGTTACCTTTTAATATCTTGAACGTGCTTTTTAACATATGTACATTACTATACGTCTCTCACTAAAAATTATGGCTGCCCCTAAATAATGAAACGTAAGAGGAAGTAACGGGTACTTATAACTATCAAACTCCTTAATGACGCTGGAAATTGACCTCATCGATTACAAGACCGGCCAGACCAAGAGATAAACGTATGTTCAAATTTACTCCTTTATCATTTTATTGCAAAATTTTCCGCTTTGAATAAAAACGTCTATCGAAAAACAATTATTGTATTTTTATATTACCATTTAATCGTTTTTCTATACAGACATTCTTTTGAAAGCTTTATTCAACGCCGAAAATTTGGCAATATAATGAAGAATTAAATTTAGGCAGCCTATATCTTTTTGTCTAACCAGTTTTGTGATTGATAGGACCCAACCCTCACACCTTTTTTTTTAATGAATACAGAATATATAGATTTTCCTGGTAAATCAGATACATTTTACTTTGCCATATACAGTTTTGCACCCTTTTCAGATTTCTCCCTATCGGTTCCAAATCGCATGTCAGTATTTTGACACATCTACGACCTGGATGAACAACAACGAAGGGTGTTCTGAATTTAAACGAGTAGCCTCATAATCAATACGGCTAAGTGTATTACAATTGAAATACTCTTGAATCTTGAATAGTCTAAATTTAAAATAAGTGCAATCATATAACCTGATCCTACTTAGCTCTTCTTCGACGAGTTCTATATCTCTGTATCTCGGAATTCATTACAATATTGTGGACATTTTGCGCGTGTTTTATCATAGAATATTTCTGCTTGAAAGATCTGCTACAAACGGGACAAAAGAATGTAGGTTCTTTTTCGCATTCAAATTTAATATGTCTCCACAACGATCGCTTGGCTTTATACGTACGATGACATGTGTAACACGAGAATTTGTCCATGGCTGCAAATAGAATATATTAGAACATAAAATTGTAAAGTACTTAGAGTACAATATTTATTACGTTATAATTCCAAGTCAAAATCGTTGACATTGCTGTATTTACGTAAGGCAAAACATTTGAAAACTTCCTTGAAACTATATGTGTTTGGATATGACCAAAATATTTTGAGTTAATCTGTCGTATCTATGGCTCTCTTCTGATATAAAAAGAATAATTCCTTCCAATTCAAGGTGAACGCCAGATCTATATTTTCCTGCTTACATACATCATCACATAAATCACAAAAATAACGTATGGTAAATGTAACAACTTTATTTAAATATATGTACATATGAAACAACTAATTTACTATAACAATGTAACTTACATATTTATACAAAAACACCTTTCCCAAATCAGTCAATTATCAAAAATATATCTAGATTGTAGTAATATTAAACGCATTCCGTAGCAATATTCGTGACTGGATATCAAAGCTAGCTGCAAACGGCACCAATTGAAAATGTCGTTAATGTATAGTTAGATAGTTAGAACAATTATGAAACGTAGCATAATACAACCTTACCTTATTATTCGAGTAATATTTTCAAGCTGTGGAGTTATATTTACTGTATAATCTAGTACGAAATAGTAATACGATTGTATGCATTACAGCATCAATAGTCGTACATTATATGCAAAATGTAAAATAATGTTTTATAAAACAGAGAGAATTTTGATTAAACGAATCATTTGCAGTATGTTTAATTATTCCTACATTAATTGTCTGCATTTAACAAAGAAAAAAAACTTTTTCGACTGCCATTCTTACATTTATTAATTGCTTGATTTTACTCAACTTTCTTAAGCCATGCCTACAAAACGGTTTTGAAATTTAAATAGTTACAATCAAGAACTTGAACATTTTTCACTTTCATGGTAATAAGAAAGCACATTAAAAACGAAGAATTTTGATATATGACAAACGAAACCATTCTGCTCTCATCGCACAGATTTCAAACGTATGTAGGTAGGTGAAATAAGCCCGCATTTGGTCAGGCATTTTTCTGACGTAAACGGGCCATGGTAGTCAAACGCTTCAATAATTAACGCTGGCAGAAGGGTCGCTTTTGACATTAACAACTAATTTAACGTGGAGTGTATGGCGTTTTGTGAGTGTGGAGTAAGAATAATTTCACATTCGTTGTAAAAGGAACATACACATAACAAACGAAATTAAGTGATCTGCTCTGATATTTATGGCCGAAAGAAAGTAATATGACGGACACCTAATAGCGTCACATCAATTACTAGTGTGATTTTCTCTGAAAATTCGACGAAACGTAACAATGAAATAAATGTAAGAAAAGTTAACAGAGAAAAGATTTTTTCTCTTCTATTAACGACCTGAAACCAAAAGATCATCATACTATTTGAGTAATTCAACTAGGGTCCAGAAAAACAAAAACAGTTAATATCTTAATTACATCTAATACCTAAGTTTAAACTACTGCAAAAAAATAGAAAAGTTGAAGAGGTTGTCTCTGTACCTCTTTAATTAAACAAAGCTACTGGATCACCCGGTTAATATACAATTCAATAGTCATTATAAAGAAAACGATTTCTTGTTATAACAACAGGCACCAATATTAAATTATAAATTACCTAAATGGTTCACAGTAAATTTTATTAATATTCTAGAATGTTAATTTAGAACGGAACACTTTTTAAACTTTTGAATTTGCTGAATAAACGTATATTGAGTAAACACCAAACCACAATCAGTATAAGTACGCGTAAACGCCACAGAAGTGTTGATTTGTGCAGTTTAGCGCAAAAGCTTTTGGATCATTTTGTACGGTGCGTTATACAAAAACTAAATAAGCCGATTTTTGCCAGCAGTGTGATGCAAATTCAACATCTGAATCCAGTAGGACTACATATAGTCAAACATCACTAAAAATGTTCTGTTCCATCTATTCCATCCACAGCCATACTTGTAGCGATAAAGTGGTGGTAGTACAAAATCTGTAATACATTTGATTTTGTGTTGTTTTGTTTGATATTTATATTTATTCGAATATAAACACAAGGGTAGAAGAAGGTACCATTTATTACAAAGGATGAGTAAATAGTTGCCATTTGTTTTCCTTGCCTGATGTTTTCAGTCAATCTGTTACAAATCCTCGTAAATACATCTCATGGAAGCACCATGTTTCCGTCAAAGGAGGAAAAAAACGGCCTAATTTACAAAAAAAAGGAACTTTGAAATCAAAATAAAATCAATCTGTGACATGTAATCGCCTGACTGGTCCAATAAATTCATTTGAACGATTCAAATGCATTGAAGAAATAATAGAAGTGAGAGAGCTCTAAACACCGAATTATATCTACAATTAGGGCAAACTAGCTTAATATGTGTTCTACGAAATTCGTTAGATGTTATTATTAACATTATGAACTCCGAAATTTTCGAATATTTAAAATATTTATATATTTATAGATTTAAAATATTTTCGCCTACGACAGTTGAACTGAAAGTGGTTACAAGTAATCTTATGTATGTGCAATAGTGCACTTTTTATTAACTTAGTCGATTGTACACATCGTATGTAAATAATTTAAATTCAGGCACTTTACCCCTAGAGTCAACTGTTTTCGAGATATTTACGATTATAGTGATGTTTTAACACTTGCACCGCCGTTGTTGAAATAAAATTCTTGAAAATGTAGTGAAGATTAAGGTATTTACTTTTGAAGAACAACGATGAGGGTGTTCATAAACTGTCTCCAAATACATATACATTCAAATTGAAAAAACTTATTTTTTTAGGAATCATTATATCTTTAACCGTACTATTGAACTGAAAGGGAAATTGCACATATTACAGCTTCATATTAGAGTTGGGCATATCTATTTGTAATAGTTTTTAAGCTATTAATAATTTCTTCTTTAAACGTCATATAATACGTTAATGTTCTAATAGTAGTAATAGTGTGGTGTGCAATAAAATGGTATTCATTCTGTAATTTTTACTCAAAAGGTTGCGCTACTATTGATGTTGGGTATTCAGATAATATAATATTACTTCATTTCATGGCATACTATTGTAAAACAATGTATGCAATTTGAAGATAGAATTGTAAATATTTTGAAAACTATTCAAAAAAGGTATGTCAAATCCTAACGTTAATCGATATCGAATTTCCTTTACAATACATTTGTGTAGTTAAAGATATCACAGTCTATTTGAAAAAAGTCTTTTCAGTTTGAAAATATCTATTTTTGAGAACGCTATAAAAATCTTGTATAAAATTTAGTAACGATAACGATAAGGTGTGGAAAGCATGACCTTTCATTTCGTTCCACGACAGTAAATACCTCTATCTCTGTTACATTATTATTTGAACAAGAACCGTGCAAATGCTAGAATCGTAAATAGTATGAAGGCAGTTGACATTAAGGTAACCTCGGTACATGCGTACACCATCATATTTAACATAAGAAAGTTGCTAATCACCTCGGCTTCAATCGAAAGTGTTTCAAAGGCGAACATATTTTAAATTAATAGGTCCCATGCCATAACTACTATGTATTTCAAAATTTTAGATTTCCATTAGTAATGGCATCATTAAATGAATTCCATGAATCATACTTGCTCCACATTAAGAACTTTTCCAGGTTGCAAATCACTCGAGATTCATATTTGAGTAAATGGCTTGTGTGATTTCAATTACTTGTACATGCTTATTAAAAAGGTTTTTGCTGGATTAGTCGAAGTCCACTTTTAATATAGTAAAAACAGGAATAGTGCTAAATATTTATTTATGATATGCAATATGATAACGTGGGCTTCCACGGCCAGAGTCAGTTGAAACCAAACACGTTCCAGATTTGAACCGTAACATATCGCTTTCATTAAAATAAAAATCCTAGTTTTCGCCCACAATCAGTTAATAGCAGTTAATTTTCGTCTCTGACATGGTTCACATGCTGAGTTACCGTGATCAACTGCCTCTCGCTCAGTTAGTTTCGCATCTGGCATGGATTACACATTGAGTTACTGTGCTAACGGCTGCCTACAAAGTTTCCTTCTCTTGGAGAAGGCCCGTACGACTGTCGAATTTTTATTTTAACCAAAACGACATGACACAGTTCAAATCCGGAACACGTTTAGTTTTTCGATATGCAAGATATTTAAGTTATACTTATGCGAAGTGCACACTAAATCCCTTCGGCCCGGTGTGCGTACACGTGATTAGCACTCGACAAATGTATTTGGCTCTATGAAATAGATCAAATTCACAAAACATCAGCAAATTACAAAATAAAAAGAAAGTGCCTTAGGGGTCACAACGTGTGGTTAATACTGCGACGATCAACGCACTAAAAATGTTGAATTATGTCTAGAAAATTGATAAACGAGCAGAACTTTGAACACTACTTATTTCATTATATCTGAACTTTGCTATAAAAGGATCCATTGAAGAGTCATCTATATTATTTATCATTATATTTGCTATTATAATTGATTGATTTGTCCGTTCCTCATCGAGAACAAAACAGAAATATTGTTTTTAACTGAGTCGTCATATTGTTTACACCAAGGGAAAGTTTTTGGGAAAATTTAGAACTCAGTCCGCATAATTAATTATACATTATGCATATTCTTTTCAAATGAACAATTCTCTAGAAATTAAAATACGCTAAATAGATTGCGATGGCTGATGTACATTACGTTAATTTGCTATCCTTCAACAAGCAGATATGATTCAGTAAAACCCGTGATTTCAGTATGTGTGTCATATGTGATTCACCGAAATTTGCTAATACGTATTATACTATATGTTATACTGTATGTTAAGAAACTAATACGAATTTGATGATAGTTATTGCAACAACTACTGAAAAGTACTATACAAAGCGAGTTTTGTATATTACAAACAATGGGCAAATGATGTTCAAAACAAAATACATTTCCAGTGCCTCCTGATATACACAAGACACGTTTAACTTCTTGCTCGTTACCGCTTGCTGAAATCCGTAGATAGCAAATTTATTAATAAGTATAAAAAACGATTTACAAACTAAGACAACGGAAAGCAATGATAACAATGAAGTATGTTAATGGTGTATTAAACTAACACCTAAGAATAACAACAAAAAAAGGATAATCTACAGCCTAAGAAACAGTAAAAGTTGCGATGCCTACAAAGCTCCATTGTATTCTAAGAAAATTGATTAAACCAACGGTGATTCTTCTTTGAGTTTTACCGATTCTCGTGGTTTAACTACGTATGCCATGTTGTGCACCGCTCTAACGTGCTGTAACATTCTGCAATTTATTTTCGCCCTATATCCGCAATGAGTAAACGGGCATGATATCTGAGGTTCCTTTTGACATTCATACCTCAAATGGCGCTTCATCGAACTGAATACTTTGTAACTCCTGTCACACCTTTGACAAATATACAAGTCATCAATTTTCTTATATCCAGTTAGTCTGGGTTTATCTATTCGTCCACATTCATATTTCATATGTCTGACAAGAGAACCACGTATCTTGTAAGATCGGTCACAATGCGGGCAAGGAAATTTCTCCTCTGTTTGTCCTAGAAAAATATTCTCATTAATTTCTACAACAGCGCATAAATAACAAAATTGTACTCTTTTATGGGAAAAAAAGATAAGACTCACAGAATGGTAAAAAATATAATTATGATAGTTACTATTTACGATAGTTGATACACATACGCATGTATTTAAAACTAGAAAATAATTAATTGTATGTCTTGTACAGTGCATGATATTTTATTAGCCTATACAGTATCATTTTAAGTATCTGCACAATTTACAATTTTTTACTAAAAGACCTGTAGTGTGGACCTGTGTGGTATTACAAGAAGTAAATGTACTAACTTCAGATCTACAAACACTCATGAGGAGAATAATGCTGCAGGATAAAGTTTCTTCAGGCTAGAATTTTTCATAAATAGTGATTAACAGATTATTCTGTTAATATTAATGTTACCCTCACCCTAGAGATCTCGTTTATTGTTAGAGATGGAGGGTAAGTTTAAATTTGGTAAGGTTACTAAATTTTGTGTTTCTCATGAACCCATGACAATGATGTTCCAGATTTAAAAAAAGGAGGAAGGCTCGTTTTCTTCTTTACTTTCTAGCACTTTTATTTGGCCTTGTAGAAAAAAAATAACTTAAAACACAAAGGGTATAATTAACTTTTTCAGAACGTTTCAGTTCTTTCAGGTCGCCATTAATTTTCTTTTTTTAATGGTGTGATATAGTATTTTGAGACCCTCTGAAAGTCTTTCATTTCAACCATGAATAACAGTAACAACAATTTATATACGTTGTGTTAATTAAGTTGTAATAGATTTTAAGAATGAATAAGGTAGGTAGCCATGGAATTCTAAACTGACAAATATTTCAATGGTCACGTATTTTAGTATTTTATATTTTAGTTTAAGAATTATAGTGACGTACAACAATCACGGTTTTCTGAATTCATTCTTGTTTTTACAAAAAAAATTACCAGGAAAAGGGACAAGATTCTATCGTATAACGTCTGCTTCCCAGAAAGAGGCTGTTAGCATAAAACCTAACCTGTAGCGCTTAACAATCTGTCAAATCTGCAACCTCGTTAGTTACTACTATTTAATCCCGACTTTTTCCTATCCCTGCTCTTCATCTTCGTCATTTTCTTTTATCTTTGCTTCTTTTGCTAATTGTTATTATTTCTTTACTTTATCGAATTGCCTTTATGTTGGAATTAATTAATTATAGGAAGTTCATTCAAATTTGTTAGTTGTTAGTAGCTCATATGTCTAATATTCAGATTTTTTATGTTGTTAGAATTACCTATATGTGAACTATACAATATAAAGATGAGGTCAATTTCAATATTTGGTACATGTGACAATTAATTTGTTGTTTTACAATAAATTATACAATAATTTGAATTAGATTATCTTCTGTTCAAACACTGAGCTATATACATTTTATTAAAATCTTTTTTAGCCGTTCTTTTGTATTCATTTGGCTAACTTTTCTTGAATCTAACGGCGAAAACTGCAAACAAAGCGACTCAAAAACAAAAAGAAATAATTGTCAAAAGGTTAAAAAACACTTTTCTTTGCAAAAAACTTAAAATGACTCCCTTAAACCTGCCAGAATCAAGAAAAGTTCTGCAAATAAAAGAATATATATTTTCATTTGTCTACCGTACAAGTTATTTATCTAAAACAATTTTTTCTCAAATATTTATTATGTTCATGAAATATCTGAAAAATAAATAAGCACAGAAACTACAAGAACCAAACAAATTAAAAAAAGAACGTGCTGTAGGCGCCTTCAAAGGCATCTTTAGGAGTGTATCTACTTATTTTTAAAAATATTCAACGTGGGTTGATCCTTTGACATGATTTTGACAGCAGGGTTCCTAAGACGAATTTTCAAATATTAAGTAAAGTGAAGACGAGAAAACATACGAAAAAAGAGGATGATAAGATTGCTTGAAAAGTTGCAAAGAAACCAAACCTAGCAATGAAATAAATGCAGAGAAAGAAAAAAAATGTTTTCATCATTTCAGTTTAAAAAATAATAAACAATAAAAAATAAAAAAATAATAAATATCAACCTTATTAGTTTTTCAGTGGACATGTTTCCGAACATACATAGAGGGCATAGTACTCACGGTATGGTTTGTAAATTTTACTTCCGGTAAAAGCATCAAAAGTCATGTTTAACTATCCTCTTTCTTTCCCACCTACTTATAAAAATATCGCATAAAATGTAGTTAAACTGTTCTTCAATTCTAAAAAACATAAAATTTGGGATTACTAACTTATTCCATGTTTTATTTTTGTAGCAAATAAATTATTATCTACATCATCTTGCGACCAGCAAACTTAACTAGTTTCGTAGTCTCATTGATGTTAAAAAACAGAATGCATAGATTCAATATCAGCATTTGTGCATATCGTTTATTAACAAAAAAAAATAATAATAATAAACGCAATATAGACAACATTAGAGTACATAATTAAAAATACACTAAAACTCTGAATTATATGGGGCATACGTATACTTACTGACAATAAGCAACTAAATAATTGTTTTTAATACTTAGTTAGAAATTGCGTTAGGATAACATAATGCAAGCAAAAGCTGCTATGAGAGTTGCATTCGAATGACGACATACCATTCATACGATACGTACACGAATTTAAGCTTTACTTAATTCAACTTAACATATCTATATTGAACTATGTATTGGAGCAACACTGAAAGCGTAACGTATGAAAAAAAAAACATCCGTAGTTGTTCACAACCTTCACCACCTTCGCCTTAGAAATAACAGGATAAAAAAAGTACGTCGATACGCAGTTTTAGTATATATATTACTATACTATATATTACGTATTACTATACGAATATAGCTTTGTTTCACTGAAAAACTATCGCATAGTAAGGTCCTTAAAGCCGGTTATAGTCAGTTCAATTGCACTTCCAGTATAACCGGAAGTGACGTCAACTATCTTGTCATAACTAGAATATCCTGAATATGTTTGAAGTTTGAAAAGACAATGTAAAGGTGAAACCGCCGTTACATATGTCACTATAGTATAGTTTAAGAAATATCACGCTAGGCAACAATAAAGATCTTGGTAATTTGTTCTTATTGTTTTGCCAAGTTGACTAGGAGGAAACCCAAAATGGTATTCCGTGTCGCTAGGTTGATCTAAAAAACTTGTCGCCAAGAAACGTAATTGTAATAACCACTAACCTGTCATATCTTAATTCTAAAACCCGGCATTTCTCATATTTTCGTTCTTTGATGATTGATTTATTTTCCCCTGTTGCCTATTTTATTGATCGTTGTTGTTACTGTACTTTATCAAACTTGGTCGAAGTTACGATAGGATTATTTAAATGTACCAATTTTTATAGATCAATATGACTGGCAATATGATGGCACAAACCATACAAAATTGCTGAGTTAGTTTCAATATACAATAAATCTGGCAACAATCCTCGCCTTATTTATCTTTATACAACAAATTATCCAATAATATTGTTGTACCTTATCACAGTAGTCCGCAATGCAGCATTTATTCTAGCTATTCCGTCTAAGTGCAAAGTTCAATTCCCTTTCGGTTCTACAAGTGCATTCTATGGTAATTTTTGTCAGATTTATGGAATTTTAAAATATTGTTAGTAAAGTAACAAATTTAGACCAGCGTACCATAATTAACTTGCAACAAAATTTGATGTAGTGCGGATACTACGAATCTCACTATATAAAATTTTGTACAAAAGCTAGTAGACATAAAGAGATGATTTACGAAGAAAATTAAAATGAAACTAAATTGTAGCTCCAAAAAACAACCCAACGCATCAAGAACTTCCACTTCCACCAATTTAGTTTAGTTCATTTCTTACCTGCGGTTTTAAAGTAGCTGTAAAATTAGCAGTGCTAATTTTCCTGTAATATATTCGTTTGAAAATATTTAACATTGACGTTGTACCTATGTAAAATTCACAAAATATTTTGAAATGTTAAATGTGACTGTACTGCTCAAACTGCTAGGTATCACACGTACATACAAATTGTCATTCAAATCGGACCAAATGTTAACGGCTGCCTTGGTTTTGCTGTAAACAACAACTTGTGCACTGTCCTAACATGTTCAAGCATCCTACAATTAATTTTAGCTTTATAAGTGCATTCTTTAAACGGACAAGAAATTGATGGTTTCTTTTCACATTCGTAGCGCAAGTGACGTTTTAACGTTCCAAAAGATTGATATGTCCTGCTACACCTTTGACATACAAACTGGTTTCCAATGCGACTGTATCCCGAGACAACATCCTTCTGCTTTCGTCCACAATCATATTTGGTATGTCTCATAAGAGAACCTCGACTTCTGTATGTTTTACTACAGTTTCGACATGGATATATGTCAATTTCCTTTCCTAAAATATTAATTTATCATTAGAATGTAAAGTACCAGCATATTATATCAAAAGAATCATTTTGTACATATTAAATTATTTAAATTGAATACAATAGTCAATGTTATTTTAAATTATATGCTAATATAATAAAAATAAATGTTACCACACACTTCAAAATTAGCACAATGTTACCATTTTCAGGATTTATTAAGCAGAAACTTCCCATTTCTGCTTAAGTAGCTTATTTAATAACTTCGAATGAAGACCATTCGTCTTGTGGTATTTATCGATCGACATGATTTATATAGGACAACCAAAGAACAAAAAAAATGACTTCCATGCTATGCACGAATTAGAGGCGGCGTTTTTAAAGCTAGCGTTAGCGAACGATGTGCGATGTTTTACAATCTGGTACACCTATATATCTCCTTCATTTTTGAGTTGGTAATCAGGGCGTAATTTTCAAAAAGAAAGACCAATTTTGAAGGGACACACTTCACTCCGTTTTCGGCTGGAACAAGAAACTACTTTTCACGCACTCCACATATCTACCAAATTAATTTAATTAACATAAAATAATATAAATTAATAAAAAAAAAAAACAAACATAATATAAAATTTATTCAACACAATTTTACAAAAACTGATGTAAAGTAATAACTTTAAACAATAAAAAAATTATAAAAATCGCGTAGTTTGAAAATTCGTCTCAGCTAAAAGTAGTTGAACAAAATTGTGAAACAAATTAGAAACTATAAACTTACATGGAGCGCATAAGATGCTGCAAGTTAATGTTCGATATATGTAGAAGAACATACAATAAAGCAAACTAGGTGACCTGTCAACTAACTGTTTGCAATTATGCCTACTACAACGTACAACTTAATGTTTTTCCAGTAATAAGTTTGCGTCCAATAAACGAAATGAATCGAAGGAAGGTGCAAAAGGACTTTGACACACATTTATCCAGAGTTTTAAACATTTTCAACAAAAGAACGAGTGTTTTAGAAAATATTTTTTAGTGACCAAAAACAAAATTTTGTTTAATCTTAAATAAATTTAAGTTTCTTGAATTACCCTTGGCGAATATTTCTTCTATAGTAACTGCGGAAAGGAACTATATACAGGAAGTAGAATGTAAACTATAACGATAAGCATTAGTACCAACCAATGTGGGCAGTCGTGTACAAGTGTCTGTCCGTTAATGTAGATTGACTCCATATATGAAAATTACATTCATATGTCAGATTTTACATGCACAACTAACCATTCTAACAGACGGAGGTACATTTTTACACAGAGACAATCGTACGATTAACAGTTAAAATTGTTAACTACGATTCTGTGCTAAACGTTAAATCGATTCTACTGTTGCTTCGTATATCAAAATAGCTTTGGCATCTAATGATACTTATTACTTCGAGCAGCTATTGACTAACATTGGAACTGGAAGAGATGAGGTGTTGAAGGCGTTGTCGAAGTTATGATAACCATTTAATTCCTGGATTCATGACAATGGAAGAGATGTTTAAGCGTCCCACGAAATTTGAAATATCCAAATATAAAAAAAAACCTATCTAATAGTGAAAACATAAAAACCACTTTGTAAAGGACCCTTACAACTAGTTCTTTGAAAAATTAACATGTAAGATTGAAAGATTTGTAATGCACTGTAAATATATGTTGCCGCAAGCTGGAATTTTGTGTATATGCCTTTTTGCAAATTTGACAAATAAAATGAGCAATCCCGTCACATTCGTATTTTTTATGACGTATCAGGTTAGGTTTGTGTTTGTAGGATTTACCACACTTTGCGCATTTATGCGGTCTTAAATCTTGTGTAGACAATACAATTGCTGAAACAGAAAGAAATTTAAAAAATAATAACGTTCTCCCATTTAATGTCAAAGTGAGCAGCCCAACGATCACAAATTAAAGCAGGTATGCAACGCAGACTGTACTTAACATGCACACTTAACACAAACGTAAAGTAATGCTATATATTATGACAGTAAATAATAGAAAAAAAAAACGCACACTGTTGTCTGATATTTATTTATTAATAGTCCTTAACATGTGTATAGTAAAAAGATTATAAAATGTTATCGATAGATGTGTTTTTCGTATGAAGGTGTAACATGTGGCGTTCGACGCTACTTTTTTGTGAAAAACCTCGACTGCAAACGGGACAAAAATAATGTTGATTACCCCCGCATTCATGTCTCCTATGACGTCTTAAATTAGATGCGTACTTGTAAGATTTATTGCAGCTATTGCATATGTGTAGTTTTCCTAAAATAATTAATCGAGTTACAATAAATACCTCTTATTGTTAAAATATACTAAGCATGGGTATCATTTGCTTCATAATTGCCGCTAAACATTATTTTCACGCGTGCCCATAATGGATTAAAAGAATCTGGAAATGCACGCTACCGGTGGATTGTCCACATTACGTTGATTTTTATACACTGTACTGCAGATGTAATAAAGTTAGAATAGTATCACAATTCCAGGTACAAATATAAGATGAACAAATTTCACGATCATAAATTAATTGTTTAATTTCCTGTCCCGTACATGTAGAACAGCACACATACACCATCAAACCATTCATATGCATGATTTTGTTAAAGATATCAACAGTAAGTACTACATTAAATGGTCAAGTCCATTTATTTAGAAAAATAAAATACTCTACATCAAAGTCTTCCTAGAACAGTTAAAGTGAAATAAGTAATAAATAAGAAATCGATTAAGCATCCTTTCCGCCTTTAAACTAAAATTCCTCTTCGGTTAGGCACGGAAAGCATGCTTCATAAATTGATAAGTAACATAAAAGAAATAATTAAACATATACTAACAAAACTATTAAAACAGTAAAAAAATTAGAGGTACTTGGAATTTTGATCATAGGCAGGGTTCGGAACCATGAAATGGGACTACTTTGCAAATGCGAAAATTTCCAATTCTAAAATATTGCGATTTACTCATCCAATATTCCGAGCACTGACTATGAACTATACAAGAACACATACAATTTCATAACATTTCATTCAATGCATTAAGAATTTAAATTATTATTACTAATACAGTTAAATTAAATTAACAGTGTTTCAATTACAGTGCTAAGGATTTTATGAGTTTTATGCAAGCTTAGTCACAAATGGGCAAAACAAGTTTCTTTGTTACCACAAGCAATGTAATCATCACAAACAATATAAAGGCATGGCAAAACACAAGAAAGGATTATCGCAGATATTCCACTTACTTGTAGAATGAGATGTTTTTACTTTCTGTCTACTATACATAATACTCACTGATAACATTTCTTAACAAAGTAAAAATAGTAGCCTTTTCTTAACTTTCCTTGTTTAATGTTTTGAAATCTGTAAAAAAGAATCGATCAATTATATATATATGGTAAGTCATTTCCACGCGCTCGAAAGATTGTGTTTCTTTGAAAGGAAAATTTTCAAAATGATTGTGGCTTTTAACTTTGTAGCTATGCAAAGTTCTAATTTTTATTAAACTCGCAGTTAAATTTTTAACTGCGACTGTACAATGTAAGAAGTTACTATTGTGCGGTTCAGAGATCTTAGAGTTTCTTTGATGAAGTCAACATTTATAGAAATCTTTATTTCTGGATGTTCAAACAATTTCTGATATTTAATATTTTCTTGGTTGCGATTAATAACGGTGACTTCTTTATTAATCACACCTTTTCTTCAGGTTAGAAGCCACCGTTGCCCATGCGCTACAACCCATTTAATTCTTGCTACAGCTGCAGCAGCAGCAATGCATCTTTTGCATTCTCAAATTTCTACTATGAAAATCTCTGATTGAGAATATCCCTAAATACACATTTCAAACGCTGGCTGCTGATCCAGAATTCCATTTCTTCTAACTCTTAGAACACATAATTCACCATAACGTCTAGCGCAGAGTGGAAACTCTTCACTATCACATCTTTAGTCCTGTTTGCACAGTATTAGCATCTCATCAGCGATGACCGTCAGTATCTGTAGGCTTCAAAACAACTTGAAGCTTCAATCATCTAATCTTTATTACGTTCTGCATAATATCCGCACAGGTCTCACATGCCACACCACTACAATTAAAGGTTAAAAGATGCCCAGAATCGACCTCATATCGACGAAAGGAAAGGAAGGTTTTAAAAAATCTCCATTCACAAAGGCACAATCTTCCGACTCCAGTGAAGTAACTCTCCCTAACTCTGCATATTAACGAAATTTGTTCTGCCCAAATAATTAATTCTACATAAGAAATAGTAACTAAAGCAAAAATACATACGTACAAATGTTTGACTTATGAACTTAGGTCAATTCTGTGCGATTCGTACTTTTTAAGATATTAGTAAATTACCATAGGCTAAAATTTTAGGGCCTAAATATCCAGTTAAAAAATATGATTAAATTTTGCTAACAAAAGGAAAATAGCTGGGCTAAATGTGATGTTTTCGTAGTATGTGTTTCAATACTGTAGCTTTCTGGGTAAACCCTTGCAGGCAAATATGACATCTAAAAAGCTTCCTGTTATTGCATTCATATTTAATATGACGATTCAGGGATGTTTTATATTTATACGTTCTATTGCAGACGTTACATTGGAGGGGTTCCAATAAATCTGAAAAGATAAATCGAATTAGAAAATGCAATCTAAAAAAGTCTTCAAAACATTTTACATACCTTAATATCATCAACACTGTATCAGTATTGATTGCATTTTCAGTAATTGTAGCTGCATAAAATTGGAGCTACAATTACTTGCGGTACTTCCTCAATTTGAAAAAGTAACTCTGGTGCTTTATAATAAGTTATTTATAAGTTATTGCGGTCTACTCCAAATAGTTAAATGTTTAAAACAACTTCATAAAAGTAAACATTTTGTGAAATATCTATTGTAAATAACTGTTGCGTAATTTATTTATCGTTTCGAATCGCAGAATCAATTACGGAAGATTCAGACAAGATTCACATAAGCCACTGTGAAATTAACCTATCAATCAGGGCGAAATATACACCTGAAAAACTGACGGCAATGATTTGCTTTCTCAATGATAAATAAGGACCGGCAACTTTAGACCATACGGACGTAAAAGTAAACCCCATCCCCTTTTTTGTGCAGGTAGACGGTGTGTATATATGGTAAGGGTAACGTGTTGTCGCCTTCTCGCCCGCTATTTGCACCACCAACCGAAAAGGAACATTGTGGCGTATTGTGAAAGTTGAAGATCTGAAAAGGCCTATGTCTAGTCAAATACTGTCAGGCACTCCTTAGGCTTTCGTTTCCAACAGTACACTATCACATTTACCGTTTTTGTTATCTGAATATTTACCAGTAACTGTTAAGTAGTTGTCAAACTATGCGATCTTTCAAGTAAAGATTAAAAAGTGAATGCTGTAGCACTTATTGAATGGTACAGTAATGTAAAACCACCACGGTTCATTTGAAAAAGAGATTTTTCATTCCAAAAGGATCTATATTTAGAAGCAGAAACAGCGAACGGCATATATAAAATCTAGTAACGATAACGTTAAGACATGATCGGCGTGAGCTATAACGCCAAAAAAGGATACCTTAATTTTTATTGCGTTCTTAAATATTTAATTTTAACAAGAACGGCGCAAATGCTAAAATTTCAACATGATCGCAAAAACCTCAAAAACAGCCCTAATTTAAGTTGTTTACATGCGGCCTGTGCAATCGATTAGGGTGATAAAAGATATATCATATTAATTAAAATAAAAAAAGTCCAGTTTAACTGGAAGACAAGATCTAGTGGATAGATCACATGTGGATAGATTCACTGCACTAATACTTAATTTCGTACCACATCGCCATGTGAACAGCGATATCCAATTTGTATTGTGCAATTTTTACACTACATTTTAATTCTTACACTAATTTCTCATTACCTTGTGTAAACCCAACAGCTTTGTTAATATAATCTCTGGAAGAGTACTAATCAAGAAGCCTTCTTTGAATATATGCATACAGAAAACAATGTAAGTAGCAATAAATATACAAAATTTGTTCCCAGCAAAATGTTTTCAAATTAGTGATTGTTCAAGCAACAATGAAGAAAATGTATTATTAACATGCTTTGACTGTGACAAATTCATTTACTACCTTTATCTAAAACTGTTATCTATATATCACGTGATAAAGCGAGTTTATAACAAAATTTTTCAACTCAGGCTCTTCAATATTCAAAAGAAAAACGTAGGTATGTAGAAAAATATAGAAATCCTTGTTGCGCACTTCTGGTACACCTGTCTAGTATATAGAGGAAGAATGCTGAATGAAATGGGAAATACTAGATTACTAAACAATAATCTAATTAAACAATCGATTAAACGGCAACTCATGTGGAAGAAAATTTATTAATAGCCTCTATAGGAGTGTACACTATACAAGTGAGTGATTAAATTATTTCTTGTTTGCAAATTATTTCCACATAAATGACACACCGTTGTTAAGAAAAACATATCTCTGATGTGCCTTTTCAAATTGCGACTATTTTTGTACACCCTCGTTGGACTAGTAGGACAAAAATACCTTCCTTCTTTTGTTATACAATGTTTGTAATCAATATATCTAGGTATGCCATCTTTATCAGAAGGGTATTGACCCAAAGTATATTCTGCAAAAGATTTAAAATGTTAATAAACACAACACTTGAAAAAATTGAAGTCTTAAAGACGACACTGCTACGATAAATTATCAAGCAATTTCTTTGTGCCAATAAGATAATGAGAAGTTAGTAAATTGTACGTACTATATTTATACGGTTAAAAATAAACGTGTTCGGAGTTTGGATTGCGCCGTGTCGCTTTTTGTTAACCGTAAACTCGACATTTCGCCCACAATCATAACTCAACGTGCAAATCACCCCAGAGATGAAACTAACTGAACGGGAACCAGTTGATCACGGTAACCCAGTATGTAAACCATGCCAAAGGCGAAAATCAACTACTAGAAGTTGATTTTCACTAAATGTTACATATCACCTTTTGTCTACTGAAGATGATTGTGGGCGAAACGTTGAATTTTCGTTTAACAAAAAACGACATTATACGGTCCAAACCCAGAACACATTTAGTTTCAACTGACCGTAGCCGTGAAACCTTACGTGTATTAATACAAATTCAGAAGATGGTTGTACTTCTAACACGTCCTGAAACAATAAATGCATCCTATATTAGTTAATCTATCTTAAATCACTTAGCAGAATTCTTAAGTACATCATATAAAATTAAATAAAGCAGGCACTTAATAGAAAAATAATTTATTGTAAGTTTTTTTTTGTTGTGCAATATTAACATTGTATATATTCATTAAAATAAAATTAATTTCAGTAGAAAAACTAAATGTCTTAGGTTAGTCGCCCAAATAAAAACTTCTTAGCAAACACATTAAAGAACGTGAATGCAAATTATTTTTTTTTATCAACTTAAATGTTTCAGTTTGATATGACTGGATAAGACATATTTGTGTTTTGTGCAATAGTGACAATACGGACACTGAAATTGAGGATCAACACCACAGACATATTTAATATGCCTCTGCAAGTTGTCGTTTCGTGTAAAACATTTAAAGCATCTTGGACACATGTTCGATGTATCTTCTTTTATGTCAGTTTTTGATTTCGTCACTAAGTCTATGTATAGAAAATCTGAAACAAAATAAAGATCACGTAAAATGAATATCCGGAATATAAATGTAGATTTGCTATACAAACGAAATTTGTTACTTAAAGAGTTATCGAAACCATTACCACTGTTATTACAAATATTCCGTGCACCTGTACCTGCAACCGAATCACCCCTTTCATTACAAAATATGTATAAGTATTCTTACTGGTTAGCACCCTTATAAAGTCTAAATAACTGGCACCAATAAATATATGGTTTTAATAACAAAATAAAAAATGAGAATATCATTTACTTTACTACTAACGCACGTTATCAAAAGACTAAGTCGAACAGCAAATTTTTATTAAATTTTGTATTTCCAAACAACTATTAATAATCTTAATTCATTATGAATCAAAATATTCATGTAATTTGTACAGTACGTTCAAAAACAAAAGAACAAAGGAAAATAGAAGAGAAACATTTGGACAGTAATCATAATTGAAACAACAGTATGATATGAACAGATGTTGAGTATTTTCACTTCATATGTGCAATTATCACAAAGATTTAGATCAACTTCGGAACAACTTTTACAGAACAAAAAACTAACATTGAAATTTGTAAAATCGGTGATCGTCTTTAATAATTTAAATCCAACCAGCCAAAACATTGGGATATATTTTTATGTTCTTCACTGAGTTAAAAATAATCCCATATACTTAGGGCGTAGATACAGCCTAGATAAAAGTTAAACAAGGAATTTTTTGCTGCGCACGATACAAGTTTATACTTACAAATGGAGCATTCTGTATATTACCGCATTCTTGAATGCCAGTCTTCACTCTTAAGTAAAATTTTTTTAAAAGTTTCTATGTAATACGTATTTGAACATATTTAAGATATTTGCCAAATATTCATATTTCTTTAACACCAGTATCCTAAACGTCTTGCATACTAAGATAGTGAGCTAATGTAAGTCTGTAATAATAATAACAATAATAGCAAGGACTGTGGCGTAGTATGATAAGCAACACATAAATATCGGCAACCTGCGCACCACACAAGTTTATATAACATTACTATATAATAAACGAAACTTGTATGGTACGGAGGTTGCCGATACTTATGTGTTGTTTACCAATGGAAGTTTAAGTTATCCAAACAAGAGAACAATTGTTTGGAATGGTTGTTGGAATTCAAAATGGGTATTACTGCCTAAAGCCTATATTAATTAGTTTTTTTTTTATGAATTAATTTCAGTTGTAAGTATCAAGAATTTTACAATTACATGCTTGAAAATGTAACATACTTTCCGTTAGAACCGCTCGGAAAAAGATTACATTTAGTGGTATTAGGACCGATTATGAAAAGCAGTTACGTGATTGATCAACAAACTGAATAACATGAGGCAAATTTAATGAAAATACATTTTTACGAAATATCTTGAACAGGGAAGTGAATGGAAACATTATGTTAAACACATCCACCAATGAATACACGGTAATACATATCTAGACTCGAAACAACAAAAAGATGTTTAGTAGACAGTATGTAGATTTTATTCATTCATCATATCCTAACTTAAAATTGAACACAGTTGTTCTCCGGAGCATCTACAAAGAGTAGATGGTTCACTTCTTTTTATGATAACAACTATAATTGCTGTAAATCATATTTTATTTTCTTGTCTTCGTTTTAAGCTTCACACAACTGTTTTTCACCAATTCTTAATAAGAAATTAAATTAAATTGTGATTGCATACCTTTTATTATTCCATCTTTTTTCTCTTTATCCCTATGCAAATAGCACTGCAAACTGCATCGATTAATATATGAATGGATATGGAAAATTCTAAAAACCTAGCAGTATACTAAAGCCAATATGAACTATTGTACTGCACTATTAGTAGCTTGTTAACTTTGTTTAATAAAACAATCATGTTGCTATTTTTAACCATACTGGAAATATTTGCATTTTTAAAATATTTTTATCAGATGAACAAGTTTTATAACCGTGAAAGTGTTTAACTTTGAAGATTGAAAATTCGCAGGACTGTTATAACCATCTGACAATTATACAAAAATAAGTAGTTTTTATAAAACTACATATTTTTCTTTAAGTCATAGAATTACAAAGAAACTATGTGCATATTTTATAATTATTAATTATTTATTCATCATTATTGTTATTATCCCTTCAGATAATATTGTCCTGAAATAATTCATTCTCTTGAGGCAATGTTAAAATAAATTCACAAAAGCTGACCCTTCTTGAGAAATCATTTTTTTTTACTTACTGACCCCTGGAAAACTGATATGAATACATCAGTTTTCCATCAAATCACCAGTTTATCATCAAAATAAATAAAATTAAATAATCTGAGTCAGTATAATTTAAATGCGTCACCATTATATATTTTTGAAGTGACATTTCATCAATGCTGGATTCTTTTTTAATTGTATGACTATCTTAAATATACCAAAGTTGGCCAATACTTTCAAAAACACGTAAGATACATTTGTACTCCCTACGACCACAGGCAGGAAATTGTATTGGAATACATATTTTCCAAAATGTCTTGAAAAGTATCAATTTTAAATACGCAATAAGTGCCACATGTTTGCAAACGCGATTAATAAATGTAATATAAATAAAATTGAATTTTTGGCACTTTCCATTTGAAAGTTTAACCGTAATTGTCGGACAGCTGTTTTGCTCCAAAAAAATTGTTCGCATTCTACTATCATCCTATATGGTACACTCTGCAACTCTTGGCAACTCTGGCAAACTAACAACTCTGCAAAATTTCAGTTTTGCACGTTAAACACATTCACAGTTATATATTTGTCACCCCTCTCAAAAATATTTGAAAAATACAAATATTTCACATATGGTTATAAATAGCGAAACAACGAACGATATAGAAGGTTCTATTTAAAATAACAAAGTTAACAGTTATTTCCGGTGCAACCCGAAGAATCAGGTTATTAAAAACATGTTACATGTACATGTCCATATTAGCATATTATCAAATTTTCAAAATTTTCCGATGGATGCTCCTTCATATATCGATCGATTTTCCCAATGAGACGTTTGTATGTATAAGTTAAATTGTTAGTTAAAATATTTAGTAACATTTAGGCAGCAATATTTCCCCATTTTTTTCCGGAAAATCTTTGACTGTTTTAGGATTGCCAAGTACGTTGTATCAGTTTTCAAACAGTATTTCGTCTTTTCAACAATAAATCCAAAGATATAAGATTTCGAAGAGCGAACTAAGAAATTGCTTCGCCCGAACAGATATTTGCCGTCGTATATATTTGTTGGTAATTTATAAAACTTCTTAAACATCTTGTATAAACCAAACATGCATAGGACAACATTGCTTTCTATGTATATATGCGGAGCAGCCCAACCAGATGTATATGTTAATCAGCCTGCTTAGTCGTCTATCCTTATTTTATTATCTTCCTCTGGTCGCAGAAGAAGCAGCACGCTTATTTCTCAATATTGCAAATTCTGACCCGAAATTCTGTTGTTCTCACCAAAAAACTTACTAATTAGAAGGTGTCACAAGATGTAATTAAAAACCTTTACAGATACTTTTATGGCGCATCATATTAAATTTGTGTTTAAATTTCTTCCCACAGGTAGCGCACTGGTGTTTTGGCTCAATATTACATTCATGATCCAAATGTCTTTTTAAGGTTTTGTATAGTGCGTAAGCTTTTTCACAATATGGACAGGTAAAAGGTCTGGCTGGCACATATCCACCCCTGCGATACACTAGAAAGAAAGTAAAAAGTGACTCTTTCGGAAACAATCACACAAATCTGCTTAATAATTATGCAAACACTATAATGTGCTGATAATCTTCAGGAGACAATAGTTAAAAAAAAACAAAAAGGATTCCAACGTTCTATACGCGACTTTCCCACTAAATCGCAATTACAAACGCTATTTCTTGTTCTCTTTGTAAGATTTATTTACATAAAATTTACACAGCACTCTATACAAAATGTCTTTTTTTGCACATCGCATCATGTTTCTTCAAAACATGAAGGTGCCTGAATGGTTTGCAGCAATATTGACATTTGAATTTTGGTTCCACATCACATTCGTATATCATGTGTCTATTCAAGTGTGCTTTCCAAATGTAAGACCTTCCACACTTCATACATGGAAACCGTCGCCTGTCCCCATCATAAATGACCATTCCTAAAACCATAACGCTTTTGTATTACATTTATTTAGATCCACGTTAATATTTTTGATGCACCACAAATGACTAACTTAAACATAAACCTATAATTCTCTAGTTCAAGAAAAATACCCATACCATATGTGCTACAGTTTTTAACTTAATATTAGCATATGAGAGGTGGTTTTAGATCTTTCATAAAGTATCTCTTGCAAAAGCCTCGTTCATAGGTATCGCTCTAGTACTTCCAATCATACTAGACAACTCTTTTGTTCATATATCCGCATCTTTTGTAAGCCTTGAACAAGTTTGTTACTTCAAAAACCTTTGCACCCACAATTCCATCGCTTGTTTTGTAATCGCTTCTCTTAAATCCTCACATTAAACATGTTGTAACTTCAATGTTTTTCGTATTTTACAAGTTAAAATGGATACAATTTGAATCCACAGCTACTGGTCATACATTCCTAAATTAACTGCTTAATCAGGAAATACTATCCTTGCTAAAGTGAAAAGACTACTTACTAAAGAAAAGTCTTTGGAAAGTAACGTGCACTTAACATTAAAACAACTAGTTTACTACATTGTTGTATTGATAATAGTGAAAATAGCGACAGTGCCCACTTTATTTGCGTCTGTATACGTAAATTAATTGCATACTATAGCTACTTCTGTTATTGCTGATACTACAGGGAAGGTTAAATTGGCAAAACAGGATTTTTAGGTCTGATGAAGATTCAATTAACAAAGCAAACCAAATAGATGACATCGAAGACATACATTAACGATGTAAAAGTTTTAACGAGTATTGATGTCACTAAACGAAAATAAAAAAAGTATACATAGAATTATTGGGTATCTAATTTTGTTACAATAAGCTCGTTTATAGACCAATACAACGTCGTTCTAAAGTATCAAAATGACCAAAGACTTTTCTGTGGTTGTTTGTTAATACATTATTTCTTTGTTAAACGCTCTGTAAAGGTATGTTTTCTTAAAATATTCTATTTCAAGGCATTCTTGATTATAGTAGAAACAACTGAACTTCTTCCTAAAATTCTTGATAAAGACAAGATTAAATATAACACCTCCTTTATTTCCTACTAACATAAGTATGAGGGTCGGTTCTGGAATTCCTATTAAACAACATAGATAAGGGGTTATAATTTTACATAAACTACATCAAAGAACCTAATCTAAACGCCTACATGTGGATTTTTAAATGAGAGCTATTAGTTTTGACAATTTCTATATAGTTCACCGAAAAAGCATAAGTAAGTTATTTCCGATCCATATTTAAGAAACCACGAAACTCTTAAATGACTAAATAATAGAAAAAAAAAGTAGTAAGATTGTTTGTTACGCTAGAAGGTTATTTGCAAAGAGAAACTACGGAGAAACTTTATATGGAAATTTTAGGTAGAGATTTGGCGCTCCGCTAAATAATAAATGTTGTTTGGTGTCCCGAGTATTAGCTGTTACAAAAGTACTTCCCATACACGTTAATACTAAAGGCAAGTTATCGCAATTGGTAGTACTTTAAAGACCATTTTACAGGCAATATAAATAAATATAGAGTCTATTTAAAGAAAATCGAAAAAATAGCATTTGAATGTTGATGAATGTTGCACAATATATTCAACATCCTACACTATATCAACTTGAAACACATACAGCGTGAGCTTCTAAATTGACAGCAAAACAGTAACTCGCGATACCCAGCCGTTTCTAGGCTAGGTCTTAAAACATTAATTTATATCTGCCAAACTTTTAACAAAACTTGTAATACAGCCAAAAATAATTATAATAATTAATAGGTTGTTATATTATTAATATAACAACCTATTTAAAGTAAGAAAGTTAACGGCAGTAAGGCAAGTTTGGAACACCCTGTATATTTGCAAATAATCATATAACATATGCAGCACGTACAAGAAATCTGATTTCTTTATGATAGTTTTCACGTACGCATTAATGTTGCACCCGCTATAGGCAGCTAATTTTGCTTAATAGTTGATATTTTACCGGCGATCATTTTCTCTTTAGCTTCCAAATGTACTTAAACGATTTTATAATTGACATAATTACAATGGACTACCGATGGAAATTGGGTAAAAAAATAATGTTTAGGAGGGAAATATTCTTTAGTCTGCTTTTATTTAAGTAGAATGCAAACATTCATAATGTACTTTCAAATTACACTTATGTCTAAACTTTCGATAACATATTAAACAAACGAACTGTGGTTCCACTCCGCATTCGTATCTCAAATGTCTAACCAGGTGTCCTTTCTGCTTATACGATAATTCACAATGTGGACATTTAAATCGGCCGCTATCGTCCTTGGTAAAACGCATGTTCCTGAAATCTGATTACGCATATTAAAAACGTTGATACGAGCAAACACTTAACCGGTACTTTCTAGTTATTCATTTACATTGAGTATATTACTATCGTTTAAAAGAGTACAAAACGATAAAAAGGCAGACGCGCATAGTGGAAATACAGATTCAAAGCACCAGAACGTAATCGATCGAATCTTTGACGCCGATACAAAGAAATAAAAATAATACAATTTCTATTCCAAGTTGTATATTATTTATTTTGGCATTCTAATAGAGTGGTATACGTATAACTAACCTTTCACACTAGTTCAGTTACTAATCTCATAATATGTTTTTTCATTGTATGAAGTTGGACATCCTGTTTAAAATAAAACCTTTGGCCGCAGAATCTGCATGCTTGCTGTTTCTCCTTCCCGCATTGTACACGCACATGCCTCAACAAATTATGTTTCATTGTATATGCTTTACCACATTTGTCACATTTGAAGGGACGCATTAAATCTAAAACAGAATACCATCTACAATTAAACATTCAAACAGAAGCTCAACGGTAATACTTTAGATTTGCGTTTTCTAATATTTTCGCCTTGGAAGTTAATGAGAAATAAGGAAACGTATCTCTGAACATAAACGGAAAGAAAAATATAACATCAATGCAAGTGCCCTTTTAGATTTATGTCCTGAAAAAGTGCAACATAAAGCAGTAAATCATATATTAAACATCATATAATAAATTGGTAAAAGGAAAAAAACAAATTTGAAATTTTTATTCCTGCTTTATTATATTAGGAATAAAGCACTAAATAAGACAACTACAACAATTAAAAATAACAAAAACTGGTCTAAAAATTACGTTCGATAATACACAAATAATTAATAAATTATTTCTGTATTTTTTGCAGAATGTTAGCGTCATGAATTACTGACCAATTTACTTTTTTCATATTTTGTTTTTCAGAAACGTAGCTAAAATTAATAAAAAGCATTTCTTATTAACTTTAGTTACTGGAAATTCGCTTACGGTTTTAATGTCCTTGATCATTTTTTATTGCTTGGATTATTACCACACAAATATTGAATGACGTCTATTCAAAAAGCGCATAATTCCAAAACTAAATATATTGTAACATGTGAACAAACTTAATCTACTTAAGAGTAATAAATGCTATACAGAGCACCATATCTTAAATAGTGTTCACATGAGTGCAAAACTTTGACATTAAACCTTAACATTTTCTCCATTTACTTTTGAATTTGTATATCATGATTACTCCAGGAGCAACTGTTAATATCAGGAGATAAATCTAGGTTAAGTTATGACAAAGTAAATCATTGGCCCCCGTTGTCAAATTCTTAAACTAATTTGGCGTTGCCGTATGTGAACGCAGTCTTAATAGTTATACAATACAACATAAAAATTGAAACGTTTCATAGTAGTAATTTTGTGAAAGTACTACACAAAAACGAGCCAGAAAGTTGATGAAATAACTAAATTCCTTGAAAACTGCTGTAGATCTTGGAGGATGCCAACCATGTTTTCAACAGAATTCCTGTCATTGTGAGAATAGAACTAACCCCGATAGCTGATATAGTTTACGCGATGAATTTCTGTACTTGTTAAAAGTTTGAACGCAACAATTAGTCGAGTCTGCAAATGTCTTTAATCTGCTATCGAGATAACCTTCCAATCTTCAACTTGACTGTTCGAAAATAATCTAACAGTCTGTTGAAAGTAGAAAGTGTTAGTTTCTCGTTTAATTCTATAAACTTTTATAAATTCTATAAAAACTTGCCGTTCTTATTATTAGAATGATGGATGTCCAATTTTTGTTCCTGTATTGAAAATAATGATATTCCAAATAAGTATTATACAAAAGCCAGTTAATAATTCACAAAAAACAGAAGATGAATGATGAACAGTATATTGGATATATCTCATTAATATAAGAACGATATGTTAACAAAATCCAAACTACGAAACCTATACTCACATTTTTGATATCTGAAAGATTTTGTACAGAATAGTGACAAAGTAACGGAAATTACCGCGAGTTACAATAGACGAAAACGTATCGAATTATGTGCCAGAAATCATTTCGTGAACATGATTTTGTAAATCTTTTTGTGTTTCATCCACATATGTTTCTTCAAATGCTCTAGTTTGGACGCTCTGTATAGGCAACTATGCTCAGGACAACATATGCCTCCAACATTGATGGGAAATATGTCACTTTGTATAAACTGTCTTGTAATTCTTGGTTTACGAGAAGTCGAAGCATCTAAAACAAAAAAAGTTACAAACTTAGATTTATTAGTTTACATCTAGAGCACGGACTATTGTAGAAAAGTAAGCGGATGGAGTTGAAAATAGCAGCTTCACCTTCTCCTCTCATTATTAAAAACCATGTTATGATCTTCAACCCTACCTTCAACGACACTTCGATTACTTTTGAAGTACTTTGTTAGACAATTTAAATGCAAGTGTGAACAAAAATATTTGTACTCTTCCATTTGACAAAGAAACATTTAAAAATTATTCCAAATTCTATTGATGACATTATAAGCATTATGCAAACATACAGTATGGTTAGTACTAATTGATATTATTTAGACAGTCCATTTCTATAATACACGCAAATATTCCACCACATACTACCAAAGTATTCTTCTTTTCAATTTCAGTTTGAATTCCGTTCTAGGGCTAGCTTTACTGTCTCAAACGATACACGGAGGATTAAATTACAAATCAATTGGATTTGTTGCCCTAGATCAGAATCTTCCACCAGGTCCAACTTGAGTTTTTTAATTGCAACACTTTGTATATGTTTACATTTTCAACATTTATAAATCATTTTGCATCTGAATGCATCATTTTCGAAAATTCACATTTCTCATTCTTGTTACAATAACAAGAAGGAGAGGACATGTACAATAACGGTGCAGAGAAAGCTTGAAATTTATTAACGTTTTTCGGAGAGATACGTTCCCGAAAGATCGTATTTTCAATTGTTGGAGCAGAAGCTGGAACCCAATAAAAATGTGTTTAAAAGAAGGAAAATCGACTAGAGCTCGGCCGAATTAAGTTTAAGTATAAGAACAGTGCGTCACAATCTTAAAAAAAAAAAAACAAATAGAAACCTTGAAACATTAAACCAACATTTACAACCAAGCAAAACATTGTGTATTAAGTATTGACAATGGACGAATGCAATTTTTTAAATAATGGAATTAACAACCGGAATAATGGGCACTATTGACCATAAGAAAATCCCTTAATTATGCGGGATATTCGTTTTCAACATGGATTTAGTTTTACGGTTTGCTGCGGAATTTGAACACACTGCACTGAATACTGCCTAAAGCTTTTAAAACTGAAACTCGATGATGTCAGCAACGGAGGATCCGAGATCCTCCTGCATTATGCTCCGCCGTGCATTATGGGCTTGGGCGAGATGGCGCCCAAGGCCATAATGCACAGCGAGTTATAAAATTTTTAAATGAGCAATTTAAACCAAATAATTGTTAGGAACTTATACCATTTGTTTGGTCTTAGACCTTTTCTTGCCTGATTACATTAAAAATCAGATATACAAATCTCCCCATGAGAATGCTGTAAACTTAAAAAATGCTAGTACCTATCTGTATATTTTATTGTTGTATTGCTGTATACTGATGTATACTATGCCTTCACAAACAAAATTGTTACTCGAAGAACAGGCTTCAAACTGAACAACCTATATAGTTACTGGAGTAAATACTAGCAATTAGAAAAATAAAATACTGCCTTGTACATCGGTTACCAGCTTTTTTGTGAGATTCTTGTATCGCCAGTGCAAGGCTGGATTCTTGTGCTATCGCTACCCAATCATTTATTTCGCACTTTTCTCATGTTGGGAGCTCCTGCTATATTTATATACATGTACGTTATAAATCTATAATCAAGATGGAATGCTATAAATACATATTTCACATTCTTGGGTAAACTAAAATTCAAACACTAAAAAATACTAATATTATTTATTTACAATATGTACATGCACAATTTATTCCAACTCTAGAAAGATATGTACTTAACCATTAATTTAAACGTCATTAAATAGACATGCTAACTAAACTGAATGACAACCACAACGATTATTATACAGCAGTGTTAAATATTTCAGGTACTAAAAGATAAAATAAGTTTGCTATCCCAAGACTAAAGGAATATTAAAATAATGTAAATTTCTCAAACAGGAAATTGGGTTTTATTAATGAAATCTTACGTCTTAAATTTTGATTAAGTGAATTTTTTATAATTCACTTCACATATTTTCTGTGTTGCTTTAACAACGCAGAAAATATACAGGTCGTCATACAAAAACTCCAAAATATACCGGTGTATCAAGAGGAACTGCACCGATAGAGCATACATTGGAAAATGTTAAAACTTGGTAATATACAAAAACCACATGTTCTGTTAAACTACACATTTTCATTTATCTAACATTATCGGCCAAGCCGAAGGTCATGCTGTGAACTTTATACTTTGAGATAGGACATCGATTAGTTTATTTTTGAATTCCTAACTCATATTTAAAATATGTGAAAGTCTTTAACTTGGAAAATTGAAATTTTGTAGAACCTTTTTTTATTAATCGTATAGGGTATGATTAAAAACTGAATTCTCCAAAGCATTATGCCGCGTTCCTGGCAGTTATTAAACTTTCAAGTGGAAAAAGTACCAAAACAATTTTCTCTTAATACAACTCCATATTCTTCAAGTTACCCTTACCAAAAAAAATTATGATCTCTAAAATATTCAAAATATTTAGAAAAATATTTCAAAAGAACTTACTTATGTGGTTTTCAAAACCTCCTCCGACTTGAGATATCCAAATTAGTTAAAACTTATATAATTTCAATAATAAACAAAACCGGTGCCCTTAAATTATACGCCAAAGGTTATTTACGTTTGTTTATTATTTCTGAAGAGTGTAATAAAGTGATATGGAAGTCCTTTCTCGGTATCCACAAAAACAGAAGTCGCCACCAAACACAATTAATGAAATAGTAGAGAATTTATACAGCTTCGGATTAATCAAGGCACAAAATTCAGGAACATTGTTTTTGGAAATTTGTTTTAATATCGCCTCAAGCACATGAATTACAAGACATTGCTTAACCGGCACAATTCTCGTTACTAAGACAATGCATAATGAATATTACATTTTTTTGTAGAGAAGGGTAGGTAATTGTATTAAAAAAATAGTTTTGATACTTATTTTATTTGAAAGTTTTATTTTGTTATTATTAGTTATTTGAAAGAACTCAAAAATATATTAATATATTCGGTACTCTATTTAAAATAAAAAAGTTGGTAGCTACTTCCGGTATAACTAGAAGCCTTAGAACGATTGAAAATGTAAGTTTCAATATATTACCAAGTTTTCCCAATTTTCCAATATATGTTGTTAAATATATCGATCGATGCGATTCCTCACCATACATTCTGTATAATTTCAGCATGTCCCAATTCCCTTATCTTCAAATCAAATTCTAACACGATTTTGTTATTAGAATAGACATTTCTAGAAATGTTTTGTTTCTCTCATACTTTACTAGCGACTGTCTAAAGAAGGGAGTAATCTAAAGGTTACGAAGAGTAAGTTAATATTAACGCGAGAAAATAAAACGCAAATTCAGTGTGAAAAATTAACAATATAGTCTTTTCTTTCGTCATACTACAAATATCCCATGTCAAAAACTATGGAAGCCTTTCACAATTTTCATACCATTATGAAATATGCGTCGTATCCACCTAGTGCGTAAGTGCAAGATAATTTCTTCTTTTAATTAGGCATTAAAAAAAGATTTAAAAATAAAAAAAATATTCAGAGTAGGTGCTGCACAATGCAACATTGTATTCAAGTACGCACGTTGGTCAGATTCCGTAACCTACGATACAAGCTTGATTTTTTAAATGGAATACTCTATATGTGACCTTCTTTTACGCATCTCTTCAATTTATGCTATTTATCATCAATCAAATCAGTTTTTGACATAATTGACATAATTTGAGATTCTTACTAAATTTCGTAATTTTTGTTAACAGCAAATTTTTTTGATTGAAAGTTTTCGGCAATATTCCGGAAAATCGACAGAACTACTTGATTCGTGGTACTTTGATTTGTGAAAAAGAAGGGCACTGTATATTTTTCAAGAATCCGATAAAGAAACTAGTTGCAGAATTTTTTATAAACAATTTCCTGAAAAACTTCTAGACCAATCTCTCTGAATCTAGAAAAATATACAGGGTGTTCCATTAAACAAATAAAATAGCATAAATCAAACAGAATAATGATTTCAATTGCCATCTTGCAGACGTTGGATGAGTTTTATATATATATCCAAAACTGCAAAAAATACTCAATCGCATGAAATCTAATTTACTGCTGTTACATGACATTTCAGATATTAGTAGTTAAAAAAAATACGTATATCGTAAAAATCTAAAATATTTTCAGTTACTTCGTAAAGAGATAGATAGGTAAACAAAGTCAATATGAATTGAAGAGAGCCATCCAAAAGCGCAATCATATACCAGCTGTTACATTTAAAAAAAATAACTTGTTATTGTTTGTAGCAAAAACTGAACAATCTGTATACTTGGGGTAGTTTTATGTTAGGAAAAACTTCTCTCTAAATAGTTTTTATTTGAGAAGCCTTAACTAAATAACTCACTAACTCTTTTGCACATGCATTAAGTGAACACGCTGTGTATGCCAGAGAATTTACATAAAAAACATAAAAACATAGGAATTAATATATACAAAATTATTAACTTTATGTAGTTTCTACGACGTATTCTTACTCACTACGCTAATTATATTCAAAGTACCTATTTCTTTGTGCTATACAAGATGGTAGTCAAACATAATATCACAAACTACTATATTTTATATACTTTTTTATGTTTCATTAGCATATGTCGCTTTAAATTTGCTGGCTTAGCGGATTTATAGGGGCAATTCAGTTCTGGACATGATATGTCTTGGACATTTCCGCAAATACTTTCGTGGTATCTCAGCAATGGCATCCCATATTTTTCTCCGCATTTTTCACATGGGAAGGAAACTAAAACAATAAGGCATTGAGATAAAATCATTGAGAAAAATAATCTATAGGTCTACATATGCGTATATTTTACTAATTGGGTATTTACTTACAAAGACAAAGCCAAAAGCTAATAATCTATGAAGAACCAATAAGCGTTCTGAAACAGATATAGAACCTTAGGACCAACGTGTTAGTAACTGTTTCAAGTAAACCTTTTGCAATAAAATGAGTCTTCGTATTTAAAACATTTTTACGCATTGTAAAAACCTATAGATAAGATGTCGAACAAAATATTCTTAATACGCGTAATTATAACATGGGATAATTTTTTGTAAAAGGAAAATTTTTAAAATAACGATTGATATATGGATGTGTTTTTATTTACACCCTAAAAATAATATGCCCCATAACAAAAGTTAAATAAAAACATGTATTAAAAAAGCGGCTTCAATTTGGCCTTCTCGTGTACCCATTCGATGTGATATTTGAGATGAATCTTCTGCTTAAAGCTTTTCTGACAATAAGTGCAGGAAAATAATCGTTTATTCTCGCATTCGTAACGAACGTGCCTCATTAAGTTTCCTTTGCTTTGGTAACTTTTCCGACATTTTTCGCAAACGAACAGAGATCCTTTCGGTAGACCTAAAAGAAAGCTGTAAGTTATACCAATGATCTCTTAAAAACTACCCATACAATCCTTATGCTATAAATAGATTCTAAATTAAGCGTCACAAACAATGCTGAAAATAGGATTTACCACATTGTTAAGTCCAAATTATAAACCCTTACATTCCCATGCTTAGAGTTACTTCCCACTTGCAATATTAAAGTTTAGATTTTTAAGCCCATTTTTCGAGAAAATTGGGCAAATAATAGAATTATGATACATAGAAATGCTATATTTAAATGTAGTTTAACACAAATACCTTTTACTTACTTATAACTCAGACTTTTATCGCATTAAGATATGAACACAATTGTTTTGTTATTTTATCGGAAAGGGTAATCGTGAAAGATATCCTGTTTTCAAGTTCCGTCGCTAAAATTACTGAACTCATCGTTGAATAAACATTCATCTAGAAAAAAATCAAGATTTTTAAAATAAACATGTCGGAAAATTCTTTGTTGAGGAATTTTAAAGTTCAAAGAAATGAAATGCTGAAACGAAACACGCAAAGCGAATAAGAACATTTATTGTCAATAATATAAGTAATACAAGATTGGATCTTCACTAATCCAAAATGCCCAGTCAATTTGTGAAATATGCTTTAAAACTGTACTATTTTTAAAAATAGCGCTAAGATTCTTTTTCAAAAACTATGTTCACCCTTTTATTTCCATGTTGCGATTTCATGTGTATTTTTAAATCGTAATTATGTTTAAAACGACGATTACATTCGGTACAAGGGTATTTAGGTTCGGTACCACATTCGTATTTTATGTGTCTAGTTAGAGAATGTTTCAACCTATACGACTTTGTACATTTGCAACACATAAAAAGCTCTGTCAAAACGTCGGTTTTATCGGAATGGCTAGCTTCCTTCCTCTGCAGACGATTCTGTTTATTTTCTTTGTCCAAAAATGTAAGATCAAAGACATTATAACCTGCGAACAAATGTTTATTGAATCAAAGCAACATACAGTTAAAATGGCGTAGTATTTCTACCTGTTACAAAAATAACCCTACGTATTAACATACATGCAAAACAAATATTAGCTAAAATACTAATACATTAACTAAATTTCAAAATTCTCAAAGTGTAGTGTTAGATATGAAGTTATGTACGTGACGCTACATTTACAATGTGGTAACAGACGATTCGATTTACAATATTTATAATGGCAATCGCTTTACACTCGATAAGTGATACCAGAGGTAAGAACCATATAAACAATGTTAACACTAATTTCCATCTCCCGTGTTCAATAATTAACTTTTGATTTAGAATAAACAGCTTTGTAAATTAAAAAAAAATATTATAAATTAATAACAAACACAAATTCTAATGATTAACTGTTTGGATTCGAATAATTCTCCTTTTCAAGAACTCTCTGGCGTCTGAACAAAAAATATTGCAGATGACAGTTTCGCAATGCTATACTCAGAATTACTAGCGTTCGCATCGTTTCCAACCAGCCGGTATGCATTTATTTAACAATAAATTCCACAAAGTACAGAACTTCTTTAAATTATGCTGAAAAGGTAATTAGATTTTCGTTTCTCATGTACACATGCAACATGATACTGCATGTGACTCTTCTGCCTAAAACCCCTCTGGCAATAACTGCAGAAAAATAATCGCTTATCTTCACATTCATAACGAACATGTCTTTTGAGATTCCCTTTAGACTGGTAGATTTTTCCACACTTCTCACATTCAAAAGGGGGTATGTTTGGGAAACCTACAAAAAAACTCTTAGTCAGTACGTATACTCGAAACACTTCATAACAATACGTACTTTCATAATAATTTATCGCTTTTACGGTATATGGTGATTTTTAAAGTACTGCCATATTTCATTCTTTGTGGTGGAGCTTATTCAAGGTAGTACTGGAGACTAATTATACGGAACTGTTGACATAAAATTGGCACATTGCAATTCATCCCTGCTCATTTAAAATTAAATATAACCCGGCATGTAATTTCAAATAGAATTATGGGACACGAGGTACGCCAGTTGAAAGAGAGGATGAAATGTGAAACGTTTTATAAAAAAATTTCTCGTATGAAACAAAAATTGTTCTTATGAGCATTTTTCGACAAGAATATTATTGTAGCCATTCCAGGGGTTGCTTAATATTAGAATAAATAAGTGGAACTGTAGCTGTATATTTATGTAAATAGGCATAGCTTACAATTGATTGATACAATTGAATCTTGAGCGGATCTCTATAAAAATATAAGATATGAAGTGGAAGTACTGAATGTTAATATTGAAATGGGACTGCATCAACGTAAGTTAGCCTAATCGGAGAAAGCGATCTCATTTTCAACCTCAAGATACATTCCCCAAATATCTCATTCGAATAGATAACGCTTAACTGCGTTCGTTCTATATTATCGCTACGGACGAGTGAAAGAACGTGGTGTCAGAAAGCTTCGAGACTACCTTGGCTGACAAAAAACTATTTTAATTATCTACGTTTACACATTAACACCTTTAAAATAGTTCCCTTACGTACGAATACAGCGTCCCTATATTCCTACTACTTTTTGGAGGTCCACTTATCGAAATGTGTCAAGCAACTTCTGCGGTTCGCCTGATACGTGTGTTACGTGATACGGCCTGTTTTCGCAGTACACTACGTCTAGATATATGTATGTATAGATATGTGTAGCTGAGTTTTGAGCGATAGATATAAAGAAACTATCAACCGCATATGAAAAGACCAAAACAACATAATCTCTAGTTTTACAGGTCAAATAATTTCCAAATCTCATATAAAAAATTATCCATGGGGACTCCGTCTGAGATAATCGCATACGCAATATCAAATATTACGGAAACCATAAGCATTATTTCAGCAGCATACTACACGAACCACTTTCTGCAAATAGTAGAATTACACGTTCTTACAAATATCTACGATATCTGCACTGTGGGTTTTCTCATTAACGTTAATGAAGTCGCAATGAAAAAGTTGATCGCAACTGCGTTTTTGCACGCACACACTACTAATCGATAAATAAGATTCAGAAGAAGGAGCAAAACGTTGATCAGGCGTCAAAAAAGTGACACAGGGTAGAACCTCGAAGAAGTTATAGAAACAAATATTCTTACTATGAGGTATTTCGAATTTCCTCGCTGTGTGAACATAATTAATCCAGTTATTCAATATCAGACGTTTATAATTTCATAGACACATTTGAAAAAATACCAAGTTAAATTATCACCTAATAATACAGATACAATTTTCTATATATCATATTCTATACAATTGACGCTGATAATATTTGCAGCTACCGAAGAATTGCATTAAACAAATATGTAAAATATGTTCTTTTATTATCAAATTTCAGGTCACTGAAAATACAAAAACTGTACCTATAATACTATGATTACTACACTAATCTAATACAACACATAATACAACTACTTGGTAAAAACAACACAATTATGTATTGTCCGTCCAGAAAGCATCCTGAATTTAATATTTTTTTAAATTTTAATATATTTCTTTTTTGTTACATCCTAAGACAAAAGTAATGCATCATGTGGGTTGTGCCGACTGCAGGCCATGGCAAAAATCAGCTGTCAAATATTGTTTATTATCGACAGGCCTAATATTTGTGAAATAATGTTGCAAGTAGAAAGAAGAACATTGGCAGAATATTTGTATAGAAAAGGTGCTCAAAACGTTAAGAAATTAGTGCGATTAACTGAACTCGGAAAATGTGCAGTATATGAAACAATAAAGAAGATAAAAGATAGGAGAGATATGAGCCATGTACCAGTTTCTGAAAGGCCGTGTAAGATTAGCAGAAAAAATCTAAACGCTTTAGTGACCTTAGGACGACAAAAACCGCATCTAGAGTTTCGAAAACTGGCAAACAGATTTGGAAATCAACGCCAAATAAGAGTGCATCCAGAAACTGACCACATTTCACTGAGAAGATAAGGTTACTTATCAAGGAAACCAAAAAAAAAATTCCCTGCAATGACACCTCTACAAAAGCAACGGAGAATGGATTCCTGTCAACGATTTCGGGACGATAATTGACTGTGATGTTTTTATATCTGACGAAAATTATTTTCAACTTGATGCAAATCAATTAAAAATCCTATCTAGAGAGTATGTTACCGTTCAAAATTGCCACAAAATATAATGGTTTGGGGAGCAATCTCTCCGCGTGATGCTACACCTCTCTGTATAATTTATGGCACCATTAAACGGCTCGTGCTTTATATCCCGAACAGTAGCATTTTCAACAAGATAATGCAAGATGCCATACTTCTGTCTACACTAGAGCATGGATGAAAGAACAAAACTTGGCAACAATTCCATTGCCAGCAGCTTCCCCAGATCTTAGTCCCCTCGAAAACATCTGGAGATTAATAAAGATTGAAGTAGAACAAGCAGCACCATGAAATAAAGACGATTTCATTCGGTCAGTTTTACAAGCCTGGACCATTATCACCAAAAGGTATAGCGTTGACCTTATTTCGGGATTACCGGAACGTTTAGTTAAATGGAGATTGTATTAGTAAACGAGACGACTTATTTGTTGTGATTTTATTATTCAAGTAATAAAAGTATATACCGTAAAATAATAGCTGTGCGTTTTATTTTCCGGATACTTTTTAGACGGACTATATAAACGTTAGTTACCAGAAACTGTGTGTAAATGTGTGTAGACGCGTATATTATTTAACATGCATAACAATCTTTAAAAGTGAATAGTAATAATTTTCAATCTCCAAGTTTAGTATTTTTTATTTTCAGAAGGAACACGCGGACTTAATTGCTAAGCACGTTTAAAGAAACGCTATATACGAGGTAGAATACGTACATTATTATTATTAAATAGATTATTACAACGCAATACTTTCGCCATATTTGGTGTAGTACTATGAGGACTAGAACAGTACGGCTTATAAAAATAATAAAAAAAATCGAAAGAAAAAATATAAACCTCCAGAAGATACCCTATGTTGAATGAGATTTCAGTGTTATTTCTATGTGAAGATATGAGGAAGATTCATTTATTTATAATAAATAAATCATTTTAAGTTGTTGCCATATTTTAATTCAACCGCACATAAACCTGGAGATTGCAGCAATACCGTATTACATTTTATATAACTACAGCAAAGCTGTCGATTATCCGTGTACGGTTTGTTCATTTTGTCGATTCTCCGCGTTACAAGGTGAACTAAACAAAAATAACCAAAAATATATTGAGACAATTAGCGGTCTCAAATTTAATATAATAATATTAAATATTATTTAGGGAAATAATAGTATTTCTCTAAAAATTATTCAGGGAAATATTTATATTATTTAGGCGATATTTATTTTCCTAAATAATTTTGATCTATATTTTCTATTAGTATAACATCACAGAATATTTGGTTCAAATTTTTAGTTCTCATGTTTCAGTTTGAATACTTTTTCTTCTCTCTGACTGAACCTCTCCTTAAGATTTCATAGCTAATTGTTTTCTCTTCCTTCTTGTTATCATTGTATCTCTATATGTATTATGAAATAAAGCAATTTACTATTATTACTACTATTCTTAATATTATTACCTTTCATGGACAGGTTTGCATTTCATTTTAAGAATGATAAAAGTAAGAATGTTTATATTACGTAGACTAGTACTTACAAACCTTCTGAAAAAGCTGTCGATATGATCAGCGAAATGCCAAGAGTAAACTTAAAAAGTTACGCTCTTTTAAAGGTAGGTACTCAATCAACATTACCAGTTCATTGTTATAATTATTCAACATTGCTTTTATAGTAACGGTTTAGTTCCTAGATGTTAGCCTTTCCTAGATCGTGAAGATTTCCAGAAAAAAGAACCGCTTTTTACATTGCAATGCAGCATCACATTCCCGTGAAATGATATTGATATCCGATGATGGTTTCCAAACGTTTCGTGTTTGGAAAGCTTCTGAGATTTTTAAAAGAAGAACAAACATAGATTTTTTGATAAAGTACAGGCCAGTGATCCAGTATATAGCACAACCAGAGCCTGAGATTATTTTAAACCGATTATTAACAAAAATGTTGCCGCCCAGCGAGAGCTAACAATTTACTCCATTACATGGCACATGAGGGATGCATACACAAAGACAGTCTCAGTTCGCAAGATCTTATATAAGTTATTTTTATTTAACATGCATATATTATGTACTAATTATTAGCGTATATATTTTATTGAAAACTGAATTGTCCATGTTTTTCGGTTATCCATGTTTGCCATCCCCCCGATTATCACGAATAATCGACAGTTTGTTATTCTTCTATATCAAATAAAGTTCGCATTGTTGTAAGGCAAGTGAGAGTGTAAAATATTGCAAATCTAAGTATGATTGAGAATGCGCTTGCTTTCTGTTTTGTTCAACGTAAGAGTACACAATTATTTAATTTACTCTGATAGGTTTAGAGTACCATCTTTTTTTTTTGTTTTGAACAAATAATAATTTCTTTCAGCGGAAAATTGTTGTTACATAACTAATAAAGTGCAAGAACAATTTATACATAGCTCTCGTATTTAGTGAAAACCTAGAAAATATTATAATGTAATACGGTAAATAATATAATAAATACATAAATATTACCTTAAAACTAAGTTATAGGGTATAACAAAAAGGCCGCAAGGAAAACTGTTAGCTCTAATTTTGAGTAAACAATCTTCGATCCAGACCTTAACTACTATCATTTATCATTTCGACGGAGTTATATGCCAGAAATATTCATTGAGGTGTCACGGCACTTTGCTATATCCTACATTCATAAAGATACGTATGAAAAGGTACTGACGAAAAGTAAAAGTTTATTGTGTGCATTGCATTTGATAGTGCACACGAACTCATGTAAAATGATACGCTAGTGATGTTTTCTAGCCATGTGGCTCATTAGATGTGTCTTTTGGTATGCTGAATAGTCGCAGAACTGGCAAGAATATTTCTTTTCTTTATTACATTCATTGTTCCTATGCCTGGAAAGATTAGACTGGTGATTGTAAGATTTGCCGCAAATCTTACAAACGTACTTTTTTCGATTTATTTCTGGAAAAGAAAATTTTATTATTAAATTATACATAATAACACTGCTAAATTCGTAAAAACTTAACATATACAACATCCTCAGAGAACTGTACAGGTAATAAGCTGAATTTATTTGAATATAGCCGCAATTTACAATTATTATATAATACAAATATGAAAGTGAAATTAATAAACCTCCGTATCATTTACTTAAATATAATCCACAGAAAATAACCTTCAAGTATCGTCTAACAACAAAGCAAAATATAAAATAAAACCTCCAATCTTACTTTTTATGCATTAGTTCAACGTGTTTTTCTATTTCTTTAATATCGGTATGCTGAAAGGTGCATGTAGCGCATGCGTATTTACGCCGCTGCTTGTTTTTTGGACACGATTTTAAGTGCTCCTGTTTGTGAACGAGTTCGTATAGAACTGAACAGAAATTACATCTTATAGTGTCTTTTGGTTTAGTGAGGTATCTTATATCTTTTTCGCATGCATAAACTTTCTTCGCTTGTTGCGGTAAGTCATCTTGCGTCATACTAAGAAACCTCTTCATTCTCTCTTGAGAAATGGGAGTTTTACCGAGGGGCGCGGGTACCAATTTTTTCACACTCAGTAGTGACAAAGCATCCGATTGACTCAAGTTCTTTCTGAAGGATTTATTTGGACTGATAGAAGCTTTCGGTTGCTTGACAGGTACATTTTTACTGTTGTTAAATTCTTGTGAGCTGAATATTATATGACTACTTAATTCTTCTCTGATTTTGGTAAATGAATTGTCATTTTGCAAAGTATCGATCTTTATGATGCGAATGGGATGTTTATTGCCTGCAAAAAGGAAACACGAAATTATTACAAAAAAATAAATTAAATTAAGTCATCACACAAGAGTAAATATACAGATATGTAAATGAGCATCCAAGAACATTTTTAAAGGTAAAAAATATTTTGCTTGGCTATGACATTTTTCTTCGTACGTTTTGGAAGTATATGCCTCCCTAACATTAACAGTTATTTATAAATACAAGTACAGTATAAATACGGCTTTAAGTTCGACGAAATATCAAATCTATTTCCACATACGTGTAAATACCTTTTTAAAAGCGCCATTACCCCACTTAAAACAGGAGAAGGTTACAGTCAAAGGCAATCAAGTTAGATTAAATAAATACTAACTTATTCAACCTTAAACGTCAGTTTGCCTTTTAATTTATATCAATGTACTGGAATTACTGTCTCTAGTAATTAAGTACGTACCATTGCTATCTTCACTGTTATTAGTACTGTAATACTCTAGGGTTAGAGTATTAAAGTGGTAATGTTTTTAATGACAACAGAAAAAAATTGTCAATAAAGCAGTTTATACTGTCTTCTTTAATCACACACACAATAGGCTTTCAACATTTTTGATAAATAATCTAATGTTTAATAACAAGAATTTTAATAAAGTATAGTCTTAAAACACTTTCACAAAAATCTATTATTTTTGTGAAAGATTACAAGTAGGCAATGCCTAGGAACCGCTGAACTAAAGATTTTATCAAATTTTTAGGAAAAAAATTGAAGTTGGTACGTTCTGCATCAGTGTATGCTATTTAAAGGAAACATAAGGAATGCATAATATACCACGTAATAATGTTGACTGGTTGTTGCACGTCACGTTTCGCAGCTAATGTGGTTTCTAAAATAAAAAACAAAAGAGCTATGATCAATTTAGCTAGGCTTCTTCTCTTATGACGAAATATACAATGGACTTAATCAAAGAATAATTGTTCGCACTAGTCACTATGGTGTAATCGCAAAAAGTCAATTGTAAGTGATGTTTAAATAATTTTTCTAATTAATTCTATGTACGAAATAAACCTATGTATACAAAAAACGAAAAATAACACAAATCTTCCTAATAAATAATACAGAAATTATCAGTTATCCCTTAGCACTCTCGGAAAAATTTGACAGTAACACCTCAGGGGTTTGTCACTATATGAGAAGAACGTCATATTTTTCCATGTGACCTATAGCAAAGCAAATAAACACGAGATCATATCAAAAAATTCCGAGACTGGCCACCCCTTCCCACGGTTAAAAATCTAGCTTAGAGGTGATCAAGAAGTGGACTTCCACGACACATTCCAGGAGTAACAAGGGCGCAGGGGACGCTATGTTGGGGCGCAAGCACTACTTTGAAGATGACAGTGTGTAAACGCAGATAAATAAAGTAGGTTCTTGTCAACGAAGCTAGTCTAGAAAATTTTTAATAAGACCTGGTAAATAAGCCAAATTTAGGATTTGTTCCATAAAGTTTGCAGCAGGTTCTACACTAAATTGGTCACAGTTCTCTTGTATTCCATTTCACTTTAGGATCATATTGTAATATAAATATTTTATACAGAACTTTGTTCTTTGCCGATTAACCCTAATGTATATCGAGCAATATGATAGTAAAAAGACACACTACAATATTTATCGTCGTTACACTAAAAATAACAGAATTAGTAATTGTGTGTTGACCATAATGTATTGAAAACGCTACACCGCGAACCCATTTTTAATTTATGAATTTAACTTATTTTGTAGCATTGAAAGTAACGGAGGTAGCAAAGATGTACTCCCAATTTAGGTCGGCGTACAATACTAATTCAAAAACCAAAAAAAGGAATTTGATTATTTTCAGAGAAGGCTTCCAAAACTGAAAATACTTATAGTTTAATGTAGATAAATTTATTGACAACAGTTGAATACATACACTGAATGTTTTATAAAAAATGTCTAGAATATTGTCCAAGGTACACACAAAAACGTAAACAAACGCTACACCGTCTAAGTAATACAAATGAATTTTAGATGCCCAACTGGATAATATACGATGAAATTTCATAGTACTTTAGTTCGAAAAGTTTCCATTTCCAAATCTAGGATATCTTCTTGTTTTGTCAAATAGTCTCCGGCAATTTAGCATCACATAAAGTAGAATGCTTACTTCCCATATGGTACACTAAATGTGATCTGTAGTAAGCTGAATAGTTGCAAAAATTGCAGCAAAATCTCTTCTCTTTATTACACTCCGTATTTTTATGCCTCGATAAATTGTTTCGATGAGTGTAAGATCTTCCACAAGTGTCGCAGTAATATCGTTTTCTCGCTGGAAAATATACCATTGAGATTTCAAAAATGACTGGTAACGAAACGTACATACAAACACAAGCTTTAACGGTCACTAAATCGAATTTACGGCAATACAAAATAAGCAATATCAAACTATTGTTTCCTGTACACATTGTTCAAATTTACATGTAAACTGTTTCTAGAATAAATTAATCCTCGGAAGTATTCACACCTTGTGAGGCAAGTGAAAAATAGACTCTAACCAAGAATTGATAAAATCCGCATTCTTGCAGTTGTGATAGAAGAAAACACACAGAAATAATTGATCACCTGCAGAATGACAATTATTATTCATATGAAACAAACAAATCCTAATTAGAAAACGACAATTAAAAATAAACAATTATACATTTTTATTTTCTTCAAATTTTATAAAAATACATTACTTTGTATAAATTATCTAATACAATCACGAGATTTGCGTAATTTTATGTTTATAATACATATGCCTCATCAAATGATCTTTTCTAAACGCTGCGTATCCACAAACATCACATGCAAATTGTCTCTGTTTTCCGCACTCAAATCTTTCATGTCGCGACACAGAAGTTGCGTGCCGATATACTTTCCCACATGTCTTACAGGCGTATTTTGTTAGTGATGTTGAAATAGTTTGACCGCGACCTGAAAATTACGCATATTAGAATTGTAAGCAATATAAAATTATAGATATACCTGAAAAGGATATATAATAATAGTGATTGTGTGCAATGATGTACTTACACCTTACATCATGTTTTATGATCATGACTGATATAGATCTGTTTTCAATCTTAAGAAGAATCTTGCTCTTAGGCAAGTCTGGATTTTCGGATTGAATAAGTACGATCTACAATCTTTTCAACTCCAACAATCAAATTGCCATTTTGAAATTGCGTGTGGATAAAATAATATATCACAGACTAGCGTAAACCGTATCAAAAGTTAATCTATATTTTAAGTAATCATGTTCTAAAGTAACTGTCTAGTTAAAACACGGTTTCCAATTTAATGCGTCAATACTAAAAGGATTAGATAAGCCTGAACAAATATCTAAACATCCTTAGCAAGATCGCTGTTAGTACCGATAGCATTTGCCAAAAATTACGGCATATTGCGACACAGGCTTCACACGAATAACATTTTTTCAAATTTTCAATCAAGTAAGATTTCTTCTCTGCAAAAGTGCTATGTTGTAGCCTGTAATGTACCAAACGAAACCGCGATCTAGTGTTTAGCGATTTGATATTATGAGATTGTATGGCTGTTATTGCTGTACAACATGACAACTTATTCAAGATAAATATTTAATTTGGAAAATTACGATAGTTCATTTAGTACGTTTCATACAAAAAAATACACTGAGAACTTAAAGGAAATAGAGCGAAAACAAATTTCTCCGGGATCGAATCGCTGATCGAAAAGGATGCAGGAACAGAGATAACTGCGGTTATTTATCATGGAGCTAATTATTGAGAATTTACTATAGGTATTAACACCTATAGAATGCTAAGTTTTTCAAGTAATGTGTTATATCAACGACCGCGATGGGATCATGATCCGGATGATGATGGATAATCAGAATCCCACGAAATTGAGGAATTTCAACATCAGTTACCTCTGAAGTTCTTAGAGCAAGACATAGAGAAAGAGTTTTATTTTATAGCTCTCTACCATTCCCAAAAATATATCAATAATTGACTAAAATAAATTTCAAGATAATATTTATTTAAAACAATATCTATGTAGACACCTACGCCTATGATGTATATAGTTTTATAATTTGAAAGCGATAATAATAGTCTCAGAAGTAAAACATACGGATGTGAATTACTGAAATTAACTGAAATCTGTTCTTACCTACGAAATAATTTAAATATAATAGACCAACGGCCTTAACAAAAAATCGGAGTTGTAGAATCTAAGTACGTAGTCGTCCACCTACTTCGTGAATGAAAGATAATTTATTTCCTGAAAAAATGTCAGGTAAAGATTATTTCTGTATAATGGAAAATTGTAAAAGGCGTTCAGCTTCCCCCACATGCGACGCTATTTTAGTTTTCGAAATAAAGCGCTTATACATCACTACGTTTTTAGGTGCCCTTCAACTCATGTCATTCGTTTTTGAGATAATTAACATTGAAAGTACCGATCTCAGCAGACAAAATGTTTGAACTCATATTTTTTTTAATTTTATATTTTTTCAGATTTGTCTATAAACAAGTACACATACTATGTAAGAACAAAATAACCCACAACATTTTTTATATAAACGATGGGTTATAAGACAAGGAGGAGTATTGAGTCTGTCCTTCTTCAAATTGCTTCAAGATGACATAATGAAATGGTAGAAAACAATATCCGTAAACACATACAGGTTATAATGAATTTCAACAACAGTCTATTTTTCTAAATGTGTATTCGCCGACAACCTGGATATCAGCGAGCCAACGCAAAGAGATCTCCAAGTAAATTTGGTAATAACGGATAAAGGACTTGAAAATGGGAATCTGAAGATTAACACAGACAACACAAAAGTGTTGGCATTAACACTGTCTCGAAAGACTAGACTACAAGGTATATGAAATATCTTCGAGCAGAGATAAAATATAGAGCAAAGCAGTAAAAGAAAGATTAAGGGAAGACTATACTAAACCTTATAGAGAGGAATCAATATTTGAAGTAGTATGGACATTTTAACCCAAGGTATACTAACCAACAAGAGAAAGGAATATGGACAGTAATGAAAGACAAAACGAAGATAGAAAAAATCATAGAACGATGAACAAAATCGAAAGAAAAAGAAAAGTTTTGGAGTGAAGCAATCTTACAAGAAAAAAATGACTTAATTGCTTGCACTTGCACTGTGTGTGCACTATGCACTTGCACATTATATTAAATAATACAATAAGAATTCCAAATCTCAAACACAAACGTGTTATAAACGAAATTAATATTTATAATGTGAAACATGAGAAATAGAACATTATAATCAAACTTTCTGTAAGTTATCAATAATAATATCATAAACTAAGATATGGATCAAAATTTATTAAATATATTTTATGCATAATTTAATATTCGTCTTCTTAGATAACAAGAAGTTAATAACTTTTTAAAGTATTCCATGGACCATCCTCCTATGTCGCTGCATGTGATCTTTTCTAAAAGCAGCGTAGCCACAGTGACAGTAAAAATGTCGTTTGTTACTGCACTCGTATTTCATATGGCGTAGCATGGTACAATTATATTTATACGATTTACCACAGCTTCTACACTGATGTCTTTCACCTTGACCTGAAACAAGTTACATTGTACAAGTAGATTAAAGAAGAAATCATCTCCTAGCGAAATTTCATTTCTTGTCACGCAGATGACAGATAGCTTTTGTGGAAATGTAGCTAACTTTAAATGTTTAATTTACCTGTAGGGTAAGGAAGTACTTGTTAGCAGCCGTCCATGTAAGTGGTATTTTCGCGATGTACTATACTATGGGAAGTTACCGCACCTCCATTGCACAATTAGAATTCATGTCCACTTGAAGGAAACAACGACAAATCACTATATTTTCATTAGTTAAGTGAATATGTTGCAGTATATAAAACTTGTGCAAAACCAAACTAAAATTGTGTAAGTGTGAATACTGTCAAATCTGTTGGTTGCCGCAACGGAGAAAATATTATTTAATAAAGACGTTAGAAATTATTAGTTTTTATGTTGCTTGCAATTACCTATATATATTTTGTAAGCGACGTAACAAAGCCTGAATGTATTTGTAAACAGTATTATTTATTTAGAGATGAATTAACATGCCAAACAAATACATTCGGATACGTAATTGCGGCAGATCCACTGAGGACAATATTGTCCACGCAGCAAAAAAGGCGTATTATACTTTCCTTTCAATAATTATTTTGTTTCCATTTACCTTTAAAGTAACTGGGTTATTATAAATGAACAAACGAAATTGTAAATAGCGGAAAAAAGTATGATTAGATGAGTACAAAAGTGTAATATTATATACCTAAGTATACTGATTCATAATTCACTATATTCGACTAAAGAAACAAAATCACTATTTCATCATCCAATGTCTTAATCCAATATCTTCGTGCACCATGGCAGTCGTAATGGCCTATATGAGAATATATAATGTTATTTATAAAATTTTGTTTATAAATACCCCGTTTCACTCTATATCGACATTAAAATTATGCTTGAATTTTCTATTAATCGCTATCAAGTCGATTACTCAGGTTTATTTCTTATTTACATCTGCTTCTATCTTATTTTTAAATTCATGAAAGCATGTGTTATCTCATACTTGCCTGTATATTTAACGTATTTTATTGATTAGAGTTTAATAAGAAATGGATGCTAAAACAATATTTTCTATAACTTTATTAAATTACATATAACTTTATAATTGTATGTACATATCGTAACATAATTTGAAAGAAAATTTCATGTTCAGGATTTAACCACTTTTTTATTCTTCAGGAGATCTTATGCACTGTTTTCACATGGCGTTTCAGAGATTCCTTCCTGGAACATGCGTAACCACAATAACAGGCAAATTGGGGCTGACTGTTGCATTCATATCTCATATGACGCCTCATAGTGGAATTGTGTTTATACAGTTTGCCACATTTTCCACAAGCATATGAACGTCCCTCTTCTCCTGAAAGAAATTAAAAGTGTTATTGCTTCAAGATTCTAGTTGTTAGTTAAGTTGTCTCAAGGATGGGATTTATATAAGATGAAAATTTCACGCCGTCTATACAATCGCAGATAATCTAAAAATTCAGAAAGAAATGAAACATTCGAAATTTATAGGCTGATGTAGTGTGAAAACAACCCTTACCAATTTATGCCAGTATCTCCAAAACTATGACAAATATTTAAAAAACAACAGGCAACTTTTTATCTGTCTGAAAACGATTAATAGCATGGCGTCAACAATTTCTCTAGTCATTGCCTCTACCGTTCTTTTCAAAAATTAAAACTCCTATTTGATAAAAAAAAATCCTGCTACGATAGAATCCATACATATGTAATAGAATAGAATGGTTTTTAATTCAAAGAATATAACATTTGCAAATACGTTATTGAATTCAAGTTCATAGAATTGTCTCACCGCACACCACTGATTGAGCAGCATTGATCCACCATTAAGAAATTATTGCTAGTAGACTAAAGCCTAGATGTACCATTGATCTAAAATACCTTTAATAAGCAAACGCTTACGGTTATACTGGAAGTAACCGTATAGGATAATATCAGAATCTTAATAAGCATTTAAAGCCTGTCTGACTATTACGCTTAATCTTTCAAATCTTTTATAAGAGTAATTTAATAATTCTTATTAAATTACTCTTATAAAAATAAAATAAAACGATACTTCAGAAAATGTATATTGTAGCGCAACTTCTTTATAAGGATATATCCGCCAATGTGTACACGGAGAGAGAATGTAACTTACATATTCTTTTAAAATATCATCCAATTTTTGTATATCCAAGTTAGTCGTGACCATTAGAAAACATCCCAAAATTGATGAATTATCACGAAGATTATATAAATGTTATTTCTTATGGCGAATGTTAAAAGAATAATCAATGATTTAAGAAACTTCGAATCGGCCAAAGCAAAAACGTCAAAAGCATAGTTCTGAGGAATTTATTTTAATGCGGTCTCAAGACAAATTTGCAAAAAAATGGACTCCCAAACAAATGCAATTCCCATTACTGGAGCAATTCAAATGTACTTAGAACGGAAACATTCAACGTTCCACTAATGCTGGATTGCTTCCTTATAATCATGACTAATGTTCGCCAGATTCCTCGTGCTTTGCGAAATTAGCAGACTCACATTTATCCATCTCATAAGAAAGGGTTCATGTTGCCTACTTATTTCCCCGAGAATCGACAAAACACGGGTCTCTACTAGTTTGGTGAAGCGCTCGGAAAGTAAAGAACACTAGTCATATTAACATAGATATGTCCAAAGTAGGATGACGTTTTAAGAGATTACAGAAACTACATTATCACTACTATGTACCTCTTTTTTAAACAAAAGTGTGTTACAATATGCATTTTCCTAAATATTCTAACATTCTTTGATTTGCAAATTTTGCAATTTGATAACAAAGAGAAAAATAGGTAGTAAGTTTTAATACTAACTCCATTTAAAAGGTTAAGCGTAATTGTGGAACATGCTGTATAACATTTTAGCAAAATTTATTCGATTTTAGTACTATCCTTATGAGGTAGGCAGTTCTGAAAAATTCAATTTTTCAACTTAAATGCTTTCACAGTTATAAACGTATATAAAAGTTAGAATTAGCAAGCGTTATAGAATTGCAGTAGATATGGTGCTCGATTGTATTAATGTAAAGTGGATGAACTAATTAAGCGGGCGATAGAAATTTTAAAATATTTCAACGATTTATTTTAATATGTTTTATTTTGGTTTATGTAGCAGCTTACCTGAAAAAACCCGCCATCGACTCACATCAGTCTTCAAATAAAGCAACTTATTTATCGCGTCAATGTTTTTCAATAGGGTAGCGGAAGCTCAAGATTCGGCCTTCTCCAAGGAGCAGAGTTATCCGATTTTTTGCCAAAATATCCTTGAACGATACCATAACGCCACACTAAATCAATTTTTAACACTAATAACACAAACCTATAATGACTGAGTGCGTCATCGACTCGTTATAAACGAATTTAAGGATCTTTAATCCAGTTCGAGTAGGAGAGAATTAGAAAAATTAGAGAAGTAGGAGAAAAAGAAAATCCAGATTGAATGTTATTAATATTTTCTGCCCAGGTAGTTAAACATTACGTATATAAATATACGTAAAAGGTCAACTATGATTACTACTTCTAATTATATACACGATATGCAGCAATGATGATGTTTTTATTGTAATAAAATCGTTATTAGATTAAAATCCACAGGCAAATTTAATATCGGTAGTTTTTTATCAACTGCCATTGTTCTTATACTATATCAGTCTACATATTTACAATATTTTTAGGTTTTCCAGGAACACATAATCTGAAAATTCAGATTATGTGTTCCTTTCTGGTTAAAATTAATAATACGTTATAATTCTTCGTCGTTTCTTATACACATACACGCACTCAAAAAAATCGTTCCGATATTTTACAGATGTCAACATTTTATTTCTTCTCAATGCTTATTCGCTTTTAATGTGTCGTTCAAATGTTCCCGTTATGTATGTACATAATATTGTATCTCCGCGCTATTGAAAAAATATGCGTAGTAGACATTATGCGAAGTAGACATTATGCGTAATGTCTACTTCGGCTTTATACACCCTGCCCTAACCGCGGTGACATTCATAAAATTTAAACTATTTATTGGTATATTGATGCTGTATTATTTAGAGCCGAATATTTTAGACTAAGACTACATGATCACAGATTGTAAACTTAATCTAAAATTTGTGCCTGATGATGTGTGATATACGCAAGAAACAGATTACTAAATAAAAATATTTGTACGATGCAGTACTTTTGATCTACGTTTAGTTATTTATCACAACAATGACAGCAAATATTATATTAATCTGTAATCAACAGAAACCCAAATGATTTCTTTTCAACACATTCAACAAAAAAGGCACGTAATTACAATATGGATGGTGCGGAGGTTGCCGATACATATGTGTTATGTACCATACTACGCCAGTCCTTGCTATTATTATTATTATAAAAAAAATACGTTAATTTTTTACTCAAAATTGGTTCAACAAACTAGTTTATCGATATAGTAAATGGCTGTTTATTATATTGATAAACACATACTTTGGTACAATAAAGAATTTATTGATGTAAAGGGGTTTTTACGCCGGTACTTATGGTTTCATGTTAGGAGAAGTACCTCTTTAATTTTGGTAAATGGTAGCCCTGCCTGAGGAAAGTTAATGTCTATTTTTCCGTGTATCAACTTACAACAAAACATTAATTTTCTTCCTTATTGAACAACAGCAATAAAATAAAAAAAGTAAAATCTAACTTGTTTTTTTCTTTTATAATTTTTAATTTTAACTCGCAATTCCCTGGTGTTTTATTTTCATTGGTTTTGTAGGTTTTAGTGCAGAAAACAAAAAGATTCTTTCTTAGATTTTATTTTGCAACGTTTCACCGTACAATTTATATCGATTACGACTAATACAATACAAAGACTTAAGAATCTCGACAAAAATAGTACGACGAAACGCTGGAAAACAAAGTAAATTCGAAGAAAAGTAATTTTTTTGTTTTCTTTGCCAAAGGCCCAATTCAAATTCAACAAATACACGAGCTATTTCGTTAAAGATTAGTCCGTTAATCCTTAATTAATAAGAAAATAAGATATCATCATCCTATGTTGCTTTATTTTCATATACATAATATAATACAATAATTTCAATTGCTGCTACCACCTTCCATACTGATGAGCCATATTTTAGGTGACAATTTGATTTGTGTAAGTAAAAGAAAATCAACAAGAGAAGTTTATGCTCAAGTAAATTATATTTTATCTGATATTGTGACTACAAAAATTACGTCATGCTTAAGAAACCACCAAAGATTTTTTTACAAACTGTTCTTTTTAATTTCTAAAACAAAATTAAATGATAAAATATCTATTTCGAAATTCAATTAATACCAATAACGATTCTATGTTTTTAACATTTTCAGGAACATGAGAAATTTGGAATTTAGGGTTCTGTTGTTCTATTCTTTTGGTATCAAAATCATAGGAGAAATGTTGACACTTTGGCACGTTAATCTTTTTGAAGGGTTTATATTATTATCGAATTTACTCTTGAACCAAATATAAGCAAATACTAGATGTATATGTTCATATGTACATACGTAGACAGATATGTGTACTACGCAGTAATCGATGTTCATGAAAAGTGGACAACGATTGTATCTCTTATCTAAGTTATGCCTTACTAGGTTACAGCGTCATATCAAACTTTTGTGGTTCTTAAACTAATTTTCCACTAAGTTGCTAGCCGACCACGATTACAGTCGCCTGCAGCTATAAATGCTGCGCAACTACAGCAATATATGCGAGTTTGAACTGCAATTGTTATGTTGAGGGAACTGCGTGTGTTTATTCCTTTCACCACGAATAATGTGAGAATTTTGCGTACATTTAGTATTAAAAGAGAAATCAATAAAAAGAGCACTTAAGAGATTACTTTGTTATACAGGGTATTTCAGGAGGAAAGGAAAGTACTTCGCGATTATGTTCAGAAGCTGTCGGGATGATCACTGTTTTAGAAAAAACGTAGCTCTAATATTATTGGTTATCATCCCGATAATTTTAATCACCTGTTAGTTCCTAACAGCCTCTATACTCCTTGATGTTTTATATTCAGAAAGTCGAAATAATTTGGGTAAACTAATATGTGTAAATCCGATTCTTTAATATTGAAAACAGACCGGTACTTATTACAAACAAATAATAACGAATCAAAAATTATCTCATAAACTATAAACAATAAATACTTAACCGTCCAGCATATCACACCGTACTTTGATACCAAAACGATTTAGAAAAATTCGATCAACTGCGACATGTTGATTTTCATATCGTCATCGATGTTTATGTTAATTGATTATTCTATCGCTTTATCACTAACTAATAGACATTCATATCACTTTCGGTTTCGACGTATCCAATTACAAAACTGCAGCTTGCGACATGATGATTTTCGTAAAGACATTGAACAGGTTGAATATGAAAGGAAAGCACAGCACACAGTTTGAGCAACCTCAAAGTCGCTATGAGTGTGGAACATTTCGTACTCGTGTTTAGCTTCTCTTTTGTACCCTAGAAGTACTTCCCTGTCTTTCTAAAATGCCTTGTACACTGCCGACCGAGATTATATTCCTGGACTGATGAACATCTCATGATGTTCATCAGTCAGTCAGTGTGATCTCATCTCTCTGATGATCAACATCAAAAAAAGTTGATATTCAAAACGGTGTGTTACGGGCTATGATGAGACGGAGAAAAGTACATACATGGAAAAAGGACTAAGTCCATGACTTAGGAGTCTGAGGAGGAAACATTCACACGTTCGAACAACAACCTCATCAGGAATGATATTGACAACTGCGAAACGCTATCAACCCAGAGTAAACCTTCGCATTAAACTGCTGTGTCGAAACTGAGCTGTGTCACCTTGTGTCACTTCAGGCACCTGCGTCTCATTTTACAGTTAGCCGAATAGGACCCATGCATGGTTCATCGACTGCAGCTAGTAACTTTGTGGAAAGTACGTACATCTTAGTGAATATAGCATATATGTAACTAATACACAAAACGTTAACAAGTTTTAGATAATATTGACTACAAGTTCTATCAATACCCTTCTCTAGATACTACTAACTTCATTTGAACGATATACATAAATATAATTTTTCTTCACTCTTATCTTTTAAGGTATTTCTATTAAATAAATTAATTGTTTCCTGTATATTCATATTACAAGACGTCTTCGTTCCGAACAAGTAGTTTTACATATTAAATGATCATACACTTATATGTACATAATTCATTTAAATACAAAAAGAAATTAAGAACAAACTAGCATCATTTTAATCGCCGGTGCCTGTTTAATATATGTTGCAAAAGGCATTCCCTCCTATTGGCAGAATAACTACAGTAGACGCACGAAAACTGTTTGATCCTGAGGCACTCGTATTTTTTATGTCTCGACAAACTTGGCTGATGCTGGTACTCTTTTCCACAAACGTCGCAAACATACATTTTAAAGTTTTGCAGTTTCCTCCATTCCTTGAAACGAGAGTCTAAAAATAAACGTAGTTACACAGAATAATAACAGATACAGCAAATTTGATGATCAGATGCAGAAGAAATAAGAAACGACTTCATTGTTACTGACTTTTTATTGACATTTTTCTACCTGGACCTATAAGCAACAATACAAATAAATTCATTATGAAGCACGATAAAATAGTAACTGTTTTATCAAAGCAAATATATGTAAATATAATATATAAATCCTAATAAATACATAAATTAAAAAAATTCATAACACATACAGAGTGATATCTATGAGATAAATATGACAACAGCGATAATGGTTAAGGAACTATTCAAAGTCTATTACAAAAAAATGGTAAAAAAATCACATTTGTTCTTCAATATTGAGTATTATTATTGTTTAATGGTTAAATTGCGTCGATTTAAGTTTTTCGATACTTAATTAATACCCCACACCTTTTACAAAATTAGGCCAATCTTTTTATTTTTGTTTTTCTCCAAGCGTTCTTATCTAATTATAAAAACTACTAACACATTATAAAGGAATATCAAGCTGCCTTGCTTGAGAAGGAATATAAAAATCTAAAATGAATCGACGTTAAAATCCCAAAAAGAATTGCACCATAATCTCCACTTTTCCAAAATATCGGTATGAAATAAAAGCAAGAGCAACTTATGTATGTATGTGTATATAGACTATAACCCTATGAGTAACTGCTTGACTACAATCTAAAGAAAAGGTAACTTATAAACTAATTCAAGGAACAATAACAATTTGAGGCACTTTATATGGGTTAACTCTTTCAAATATATAAAAAAATATCACTTTCACCTATGATCATACACCTAAATGCTGCCGGCATTATTACCTAAGGTAATCATATCACAAGCTCGAGAATCTGGAATATGTATATATATACTTTAAAAAAAAGGAAATATAGTAGTAAAGAGAAGAACGGTACTTTAAAAATCTAACAGTTTAACAGGATTAAGAATTTTTCTTATAAATGCAGTACAAAAATACACTTTTAGCGATTGTTTAAATAAATTCCTTTTCATAAAATAGTTATATTATTTACAAAACTTTGAGTAAACACGTTTTCAGTGAAAGGCAGTTGAGAGTCAGTCAGAAGTATACAATATTATAAAGAGCTAAAAATACAAAGGAGATGTTAATAACAATTAGCAAACCCTGCCGAATTATTGAATACTTCTTCAATCAAAGAGAACGTTGCTACCACAACTGGTTCAAATTATATATTCATAGTCTACACATATAGTCTTCAAATATGTATTTGACCAAAATAGTTCATGAAACCAGTTCTATCACACATGATACTTAAACAATGCCACTGAATCTACAACGTGAGATCGCCACGCTATATATTTACCATACAAATAGAAATAAATGAAAAAAGTACGTTATTGATGTAATTTAGCTTAATATCTGAAGTGACCATCTGCATACCTAACCGTTTTTCGTCGTTTCGACGCGTGAACACGCACTCTGATGCAACAAGTACACGAAGTATCGAAGTTTGAGCCGTTAATAATGAAAACTATCATCAGAAGTAAATCCTTAGCAAGGTATGGAAATGCTTGCAGTCATTACTGGAGTACTAAGACTAGTTAATCCAACGTAACATACTGTCATATTTACTGCAAATAGAAACCGAGTAAAAAATTGTTGTTACTGATACAATGAAAGTGGTGAATACCAAACATTAATGCACTCCATTATCAGCCTTACTGCACTTCATTGCAATCTTTATCCACAGTAGCACAGAACTTTAGTAACTAAGCAAACACATATACAGTTTTTGTATATGTTTTTGTCAGTGAAGTATTGTTTTAAAATTTTACCAGGTATTAGCATATTAGCATATATTAGTAGTATATGTGACTCATGTAAATATTTATAAAAATCTCTGGAACTGGCAGACATAATTCTCGTCAACATCTATTACATTTTATACACTTATGTCTGAAAAACCAATGCTTTTGCAGTATGAGTTCATATACAACCTTAAAACTATAGTGGGGGTAATAGTGAAGTGCTTCAGTGTTTGATATGAAAGGATTAATAAGGAATTTAAATAATTTCCATTTTGAAAAAAATTCAGACCAGAATAAAGAAACGCGCCGAGATGAAAGTATACAAAAATTCAACATTACAGAACTGCGGTTTTCTTCACAAATAAGAAGGTAGTGTTTTCGCTGCAAAAACTGCAGTTATAGATTATAAATAACAGCGATGCTAGTGCCACCATTATCACAGCATGAACATTGTGTAAGTCAATGGAATCTGTTGATGAAAAAATAAAAAAGTTACGGAAGTGGAATCGTCTGCAATTGGTCTAAGCCTTATCTTATAAAGGTATCAAAGAATAAAATTGAATAAGAACAAGCTTTCATATTTTGAACAAGGAAGACATGAGGATAGTATAGCCAAATTGTTATACTTTATTCTGATCACAGAAAATAGTTGATATTTTAATAGTGAAATCCCCTAAAAGTAAATTGAATTAACATCTATTACTTTCGACTAATCCCTCTTCATATTTTTATACTCTCTATAAAATTTGAGTGGTTGAATATCAAGTACATGTATATACTTACATTTGTATATGTATAATCTGTAAGAAACATAGGTTGGAAATTCTTAAAAGTATAGGTATGTATATATAATATAAAATGTATCAAAGCATAGCATTATATAGTATGTATGTATATGAAAAAACTTTTATCTACAAATATTCTTAAAATGTAATAGGAAGCTCTTAATTATCACCTTCGGAACTTTCAACTTTTAAATTTAATTCAGATTTAACAGCCGAATAGTCGATTTCTTTGTGCATGCGCTCCATATGCCTAGCCATGTGCATTTTTTGTTTCGCCTTATAAACGCAATAAGGACACTTGAACTGCGGTTCTTTACCGCATTCCCATTTCTGATGGTTACGTAAGGAACTTTTCAATTTATAAATACGACCGCAAACGCCGCAATCAAAGCCCGCCCCGTCGGAAGATCTTTGCTGATTTTTTTTAGAAGTCGTACTCAGATCCAAAGAAGACTTAGAGATTGTCTGCAACATGGATTTCTTCATACTTTCTCGCATTAACATCATGGGTAAAGCCAAATGTGCAGGCCAACGCTCCCACGGGCGTGTAACGCGCAGGTCTTGAGCTGAAACAAATAACAATGTAAGAAAAATTCGTATCGCTAAACATATGCAGCAAGAAATTATGTTCACAACAATGAAAAATAATATAACATAGGTAACATTCATTTATTCACTTTATTTTGTATTCTTTATTTCAATAATCCACCACCATGAAGTGTACAATACTAGATATAAACATTTAATTGTGATGCACACTTTGCTTAGGTCTGCTAACATAAGCGTAATCATTCAAATAGGGGAAGGTGGGGGAGCAAGAAACAGGAGTAATAAGATACATTTTTTTGTGACAAATTGTTTATATGTATAAAAATCCAAATTATTTCACAGGACACCTATACTTATTATTTATTAGTAGATGTAAGATTATCATAAGCCTAACTTAATTCTTTCTCGGAAAACTAGGTTACAGATAGAAGCAGTGTCCTTTAAAGAATTTTTTATTTGAAATTTTTGAAAATGATTCTCTTTTCGATTCTGTCTTTTCATGATTTTTTCTTTCAAATTACTTGTTTTGACCTTTTTATGGAGAAATAAGAAATATTTTTTAATAGATCGTCAACAGTAGTACAACAGGTCCGAAAATCATAAGAAAATGGGAACTAGAGGCAGCCTCGTAATGCCAAATATAAAAAAGTCCAAACTACCTAAAGATAAATATTTGTTCATATTCATTCACCAGGAGGAAACTCTTCGTTAATTTAGGTTTTGTAACCATGTCACTGTTTTATGATAGAGTAGCTTTTAATTTGACAATTCACTAATTGATAATAAACCTGTGTTTCACTTTTCAGACGACTTTTTTAATAATTCAATTCTTACTTGTTCATAGAAGGACATACTAGAGACAGAAAAATCTAAAAAATTTAGGGTAATAGTACACCTCGTTCCGCCAAGCGGTTTTGCATTAATAGCGATCAGGGATTTAAGAGGTCATTTCTTTTAACGCCATTAGAGTACAAGATATAAAAACTTGGGGTAATAAGACGCTTCTTTTTCTTCACTCTTATTGTTTCTTATTCTCCCACTTCCCCTTATAATAAAAAAAATCGTGCAGAATATAATTAATAATAATAAAAAAAACTAATTATCATCACTTAAAACTAAAAAAAATAATATAGTTAAAAATAAATAGTTTAAAAAATCAATATATACATAAAACATTGTAAATACTTAAGCAGCCCTTTTCTTGCTCAGGGATATACCAGGATTATTCTCCTCTAATAAACCGATTTTATCTTTATGCTGTCTCTGAATATGTCTCATCTGATGAGTTTTTCGCTTACATTTCTGCGGACAGAACGGACACTGGAATTGAGGTTCCTTTCCACACTCGTATGTTAAATGGCGTTGCAACGAATCTTTACGGACGTACATCCTGGAACACTGGATACAGATAAAGTTCCCCTTAATTCTGTTATAAGTTGTCTTTTTTGGTTTAGCTTCGTTTTCGGCAGTCCATCCTCGCCAATTGTCAATTTTCATCTCTGTTAATTCAATCTTAACTGGGAGTTCTGAAATAATACATGAAGTTAACGAACATTTCGATTTAAGCATACCGCCACCAATTAAAAAGAGGCCAACTTACCAATGAATTTGGGTATCATATTATATATAGCGTATTATAAAAATACTGAAATTATCCAAGCCTTACTTTAAATTTAATAAAAAAAAAAAAACATTCTATTCACAGCAAACAATTGTATCTCTGTGATTTATGAAAGGGAGAAAGACAATTCAAGTATTAACATTTTTATTCATCGATAAATGCATTATTCTCTTTATGTACATGCGTATGTACATACAAAAAAAAGGCTTACATTTTATATTATTATAATATATTATATATAATATATAATATATTAATTTAATAATAATTATTATAATTATATAATTATATAATATATATATATATATATATAATATATAATATTATTAATTAATAATAATTAATAATATTATTAATTATTAATTATTATATTAATTATTATAAATATATATTATAATATATATTATTATATTTTATTCACACTGTAACTAGGAACGTAAGTGTAAAGATGAAAGTGGATGTATCCGCCTTATATGAGTTATAAGCGAGTCCTTCCTGTGGTATGCCTTCGGGCATAGGACGCACCGAAAGCCAGGTTCTTTACCACACTCGTGATGAATATGTCTACTCAGATGCGTTTTATAGCGGTAGGTCTTATGACATCTCGGGCAAGGAAACGGTCGTAGCAAACCTACAATAGTTTTCTCGTATATTATTCATAAAATGTGGAGGGAAAATTTTGTTATAAGTACAATCTATGTATATCATCGGTTTCTATTTTTTCTTTTGTATATTGCAAGGCTTCCGCAGATTCTGGTTGTAGGGAGGCTTCGTATATGTTATACATAACAAATAACTGATATTTCATTCAATATCTTAAAAATGTAGATAAAATAACCAATAACGCGATACCTAATCTTACGTTCTTCTAGCAAAATGAAGCAAAGTTACCGTGTGGAGATATATGGTGAGAGACGATTTTCTGCTTTGTAAAGTCCAAGGTTGCGCTGTTGATATGAGTTAAAAACAATGTAACAGGATTAACAGAAATAGTTGTAGGAAAATATCGGAATATCTATGGAACAATAATATAGTGTTTTATAAAATTTCTCTGCACTTTAACCAAATCGTTACAATACTGCTGACAACTTTACAGTCATTGTTAATAATTGCAGAATATTTTGAAAATTTAATTTAAGGCAACAATCTTCAAGGAATCAGTTCCGTAGAATGTTTTGTTCGCATATGTGAAAGTAAGTGTTCTTTTCTTTTAAATCGAAACAAGCATATAGCACACACAAATTGAGGTAATTTCCCGCACTCGAATTTTATATGCCTGCCTAAGGATGCTTTCTGTTTATACGCTTTTCCACAACGATCACAACCAAAATTCCTAGTATTTCCTAAAACAAAACGATAGCATGATTTATCTTTAAACATTCAATGCCGTTCTATATGTCTACTTTTTCCTTACTTGATTGCTACTGCTAGGAATAAATTCACCAGTTAACGAGGAACTAAAGGCAGATTCTAAGAGTCGAACATCAACTCAATTTAAAAATAAAGATCTTTAAATACCAACAATTCGCTTTTCTTAGAGAATACATTTTAACTAGGGCTTTTTGATAAATCATGTCAATTTTCCCTAGTAACACACGCGGTTGGCGCAATGTTGATTCGCAATCACGGATCGCTTAACTTGACGTAGCAACGAGCGATGTCGGCATTACGTAAGTGTCAACATTTTACATTTTTGACAAAACATTAACTCGCGTAGTTATCTAATCTTTGGACGAATCATCTACTTTGCTGTGCACCAAACTACAATGAATGTTCCCTGAAAATTTGCTCACTACTAAAATCATATGTTAACAACAATTAGCAATCGACGCTACACCGACCGAATTGGTTCAACATCTACTTATTTACATCATTGGAGTTTTACTTTCAAGTATCATCTGTCAACGCTAAACCGATTTTGCTGACCTAGCAACAATCGACACTTAATGTTAGAAAAGCACCCTTGGTTTTGTATACCCCACCGCCACTTTAGCGATCGCGTCTAGGCGTCATGAATATTATACCGATCATATAACTAAAGGTCAACAAACTCTGCTGTTAGGGTTTCACTTTTCTCGTATTCTTTTTTTCTTTCTTCTTATTCTTTCGAACAAAACAACATACACGTATATATAAAATATACCCTACTCACCAAGAAACTTACATTCTTTCTCCTAATATAAACATAGAATATGGTGTAACCTGAAGTAACAGTTCTTTTTGAGTTTCCTACTCAAGCAATTAGTACCAATTTAACTACATTTTTGCAGGATCATAGTTCTAAATTTCCACGCGTAATTAGAGATTAAATATTAACAGGCCATTTCTTGACTGCATGAAATATTTCTTGAATACTTTAGTAACACAGAAAATATCTGTATACATTTAAGACAATCAGTATAAAATGATGCAAAAAAATGGCTATGTTGGGATAACGATATGGAACATATCCGAATCAATGACAGCTGATAAATTTAGGTTTCGTCTCTAGGAGGATAGCGGCTCAATAATTGTCGCAGATGGCAAGTAAAAAACCACATTTATTATTAGCGATTTATAAACTAACATCGTTTTCAATGATATTCACCCTCTAATGCGAATCATATGTATGATGAGACAAAAGTATACTTGGAAGGCTGGCAAGTGGCGAAACAGTGTAGACAATGTACACAAGACTCGCTTTCGTACGTATCACCCAAGTTTGCCTTTGTGCCATCACACATATATATTATACGCTAATGACACAAGTCTCATTTAGTCCCTACCTTCAGATAGCATCCTAAAAAGCAAGCAAACAAATGGTTGTCTTCTTCCTATGTTAGAAATTATCAACGGAAAAAAAATCTTTTTTCTACTACTGATACTACCACAGACATCAATGGTCTATTATTTTTTCACATTGAATTATCGATATGCAATTCCATTCTTGTAGCTCACTTCTTTCTGAAACGCAGAATTTTTTAACACCGTGCTTACAATTTCCATTATTTTTGATACAGCTTAGCTTATAAAAACAAATATTAAATTTATTGAGAATTACTTAAGATTTTAATTAATGTTTCAGTCACAATATTCCCCGATGTTCTCTTTCACTATCTTATAACTATAACGACCTAACTTGAAAATATAACACTTAACACCAAACAAACTAAAGTACTCACTGGGCAATTAAATAGTGGCTTCCATTTGCTATTATTATTGTTGAATCCGGCACTTGTGCAAATAAATAAATCGAGGTGCAATATCGGTACACATCTTTATTATTATTCCAAAAAATGTTCAACTGTACTTAACTTGTAGTAGAAAGAATAAATGTTAAAATTTCCATATTAGTAAAATATGGAAGTCTCGAAGTCCCCTTATTAATCGGGTCGACATCAATTCAACCGCAATAGGTTTCTTGCAAATCTCTCAAAAATGGTCTTCTTCACATTCTTTCGGTTATTTTAGAGAGTTGGGGTAGGATCCAAACAGAGTCCTTAACTAAGCTGCCGCAAATCCTTGAAGTCCGCGGTAGAACTGATCAAGTCAACATAAAATAAAAAAGAAATAAAGTTTTCTCATCTTTATATTTATGTATTAAAATTTAATAACTAAACTGTGGACCAATAACTTCCATTGCAGACATAGGCTGCAGTCGTTAAGTTTTTACATGCATATACAGTGGCTGCGATCTTACTGCCAACATATCCCTAATACGTTGCCTTTTAAAATAACCGTATCAAAACATTATGTGTATGTCGATAACTCAGTAATATATCTTTACGATTACTCTAATAGTTTAGTAACTGTCTGGTTCAGACATTTTATTATCTGCCTTAAAATTCCAAAGAACATACATAAAAAACATACGTTTGTAATCAATACCAAAATAGTTTAGAAATGGCTCGATATTTATTTTCCACCAATACAATTTTTTTACCAATCGCTAAAAACAGAAGCAATTGTTGGTTTATCATTTGTATTCGAAATTTTTAGTATTGTTTCATAGTACGTTAACTTTTTTCTAATAAACGTTGTCCTTGTCTACATTTGGACTTTTTAATCCCAATGAATTATGATTAATTGTGGATTAAATTACTGTCAACGCGACAGATAGCCTACAACATGAACACAATACTTTGTGTTAAATTAAAATGCAACGTAGGAATACCTTGTGTTACAAAATAGAATAGTAACACTATATGTTGGAGGATACCAGTTAATAATGTGGTCACCAGTCCGACCTTCCGTTCCGACCTAAGTTATAGCACATACATTGTAAATTTTATTCTTTGAAATGGGCCTGCTTATTAGCTAGAAAATCCTTAAGAACAGAGAAACTATTTCAACATCACAATTAGTAAGTTAATCTTGAGTTATTAAAAATTAAGAAATGTTGTGAGACTGACTAACGGAGCGACGTTGAAGACAGATTATATTCGTACATGTTCCGACATGATAGAGGAAAAGTTATCTGTCCACCTTCTAGTTATTTGACCAGTTGGCTAATCATTTAATTACATCACACATTTTATAATATTCATTTTGTATTATAATACAGGGGATGCAGTCTTTTCATATGTGTGACAAGAGAATCTTTTCGATGGTACGACTTAGCACAATACTTGCAATGATACGAGGGATCTTTAAAACATTCATGGTGTACGTGTCTGCTCAACTGTGTTTGGTGACGGTATGTCTTGTAGCATCTTTGGCAAACGAATGGACGCGCTGAACCTACAATAAAATAAATTTTCTATTTTGTTAGGTAACAGAACAATTTCTTTACATTAATTGCTACATATTCCATGAATGAGAAATAATTGCACGTTACTTCCGCATAGAAACAGTTACAAAACGAACAACTTTGGTAAAAAAAATCTTGCAGAAAAATCCTACAGATTACAAAGAACAAGTAAGCCGTAAGGATACTAATTATTATTAATTAACAAATCAATATACACGCAATTTTATTCCAACATGTAATCTATAACTTACATCATTATTTTTTGAAATATATTAATCAGCTGAATGCTATTACATTTTAATATGCAATTATTCCTAAATCATTGAATCTATTTTGACACAACTAACTACGAAAGCATAAACATAATATTATAGAATGGAAAAACGCTATTTGTATAAACATACCTATATATTACATATTCAAAATTATTATATTTAACAAGTAAAACGTAATATTCAATGAAAAAACATTGCTTTCATTGCTCTTAACAGTGTTTTAAATAAAACTCGTGCAAAAACATGTTCGTTAATTTTTTAACTATTTAAACCCAAGTTAAGCCGTACACCCAATAATGTTAAGATAATAGTAACAATAAGAAAAATTGGGGTATTTTTTAGGATATACATTAATATTTCGCTTATGCATTGACTTGCACTTGCATTGTTGTAGATTATTCATTATTGAGTTTCATAGAAACAGTATTAGAAATGTCATAAAAATATGTATAAATAATAAGCTAAGAGGAACAAAATGTTTGCAACATTGACAAGTGGCCTTGCGACCTCGCTTGTATGCGATGAAGCATTTTTTTTTATTCCTTTAACAAAATGCAGTGATTGAAGTATCTTTTGTTGATTTAGCCCATACACTCTAATGGTAACGGAAACATATAGTAACACCAACTCTGAAATTGAACTGAAGCTGAACTGAAAACTGAAGCATAAAAAGTCTTAATATAAAGGAATGTTTTTATGGTACTTTTTGTTGTCGCCAACTATTCTCACAAACTGACATTCTTGATACATACCGCAATCCTTTTATTATTATGAGAAGGATTTGCATTTTCTACATTTTCAAATCGATTATGGAATTTTACATAATAAACAATACAGAACATAAACAGAAAGTCATGATGAATACAGTGAAGATGTGTTGCTAACATACATAATTAAAAAGAAGTTTATTTGATATAAAACGTTTATTTACTAATAATTTTTCATAAGAAAATACATCATACAGTTCCCAGATATTTATCAAATAAATTAATTATTAAATCAACTAAAATTATACTGGTCAGTTTTATGTTGTGATTGCATATGTCTTTGTAAAACATGTTTGTATCTGCATTGTAAATTACAAAAAGGACATGAAAACAATGGCGGTTTTCCACATTCGACGGCCAAATGTCTAGATAGATTTCCTCTTCTTGTGTATCGTCTTGGACAATTTGGGCATTGAAATATATGTTGGCCTAAAACAAAACAAAACATTTATCTTGACGGAATCAAAATATGTTTACCTTATATTTAGCAATCGTATGTATTTAAACTGAAGCTTACTATTTTTTTTTTCTATTTGTTCTAACAGTATGGTTAGTGATGTAGAAAAAGAAACTATCAAAGAAAATTATTAAAATAGAATTCCATAGTCTACATACCTTTCACTTCCTTGGTTTTAGTTTTTAATTTGTATAAAATAAACTGCAGTAATCATTTTAATAAAATCTTACTCAGATACAATTGATGGATTTACGCTGCTTCATGTTGATACCAAAAAGGCTTTTATGTGACTGAAAAATTAACTAATGACGATGATCTCAAGAAAGAAATGTCGATTTTCGTTTTAAGAAGAATAGTTTTTAATATACGTTGACCTTTTGTTCTCCTTCTTTCTATAGTTCCCTTCTAAACATTATAACATTGAGGATTACAGGGCAAGTGTTACATATTTTTCTGTAATAACATGCATCTTGTTTTCTATTTTGGCATATTCGTTTCCAAGATACGCTAAAGTGTATGTTACATTGGAAAGAAAGAAGTAAATTGTAAAAGAAAGGAAAAGACACAGAAAGGTGAGACATGGAAAATCAACTGACGAGTTTATATCAAAAAAATTAAAACAAAAATTGGCCTGTCTCAATTTTTTCCTAATAGTAATGAATTACTTTAAAAGTTATTTATTCCAAGCGCTAACTTTCACATAGGAGATGGTATATATTAATTATTATGAAAATAAAACACTAAGAAAAAGTATATAGTGATAGATTTGGTTTTAACTTTCTATTTATGTTTATTTTTGATCATATATTAACAACTAATTATACATCCAAGAAAAAATTAACACAAAATTCACATTCATATCACAAGATTAGTTTGTATGTCGAGCTCTTGCGTGCCTGTCTAAATTAAATTTATACTTGAAGCGAGCTCGACAATGAACGCAGGCAAATTGGGGCAGTTTCTTTCATTCAAATGTCAAATGCCTGGATAAGTTTCCCTTTCGTGTATAGCTTTTGGGACAGTTAGGGCACTGAAATAAATGAAATCCTAAAAAAATAAAATGCCTTCAATGGGAAATGCTAAATATGATTATGATTATTACATACTACTACGTAGATTTATGTGGTTGATAAATACATTAAGCTTACCACAGACTTCATTCCTTTTCATCTGGCTCCATCATCACAATGAAACTCGACGTACCAAATAACAACCTTATGTCCAAAAAATTGTGCTTGGATGCATAATTTGGCACGTCGTGTTTCACTGCAAACATGAATGAATGAATGAATAACATTGGAACATAAAAATTAAAAATAAATACCAACGTTATAGCACTACTATGCAGCAGCGAGGTCCTAAAGTATTTAAATCTACGCAGGAATAATTTTAAATTTACGCACAAGTAATTTTTTCTTACTGTTTCACAAGACTGGTCAAGAAAAAGAGCGAAATTACCCGTGTGACAAAGAACTTATTATTAGGCAACGTAATCGTACTATCAACTCCAAATTCTAAAAGCGAAAATTATTCTTGTTATTTATTGTAATATTTTGATGCGTTCTTTATTCTCAGTATTATTTTTTTACTTGTTTTGTTAATCGTTATTTCCGCGTTTTATAGAATTTTGTTAGAATTACTTAACGATGGCTGGTTTCTTTAATTAAATTTCTTCATAAACTAAATGCCTATTTTTCAATATCTTACGTTTTTGATTTTACAATAGCCTCTACATGAACCATGTAAGAAATACTTCAAATTATTGAAAAATTCAGTAAAACTGGCAAATATTATCACAAAGTCAGGCACTGACAGGAGATATTTAAACTATTGGGCAATTTGTTGCGCAATGACAGCAAACAAGATCGTGGCTGTTGCCAGGTTTACTGAATATTAACACCAATCCAGTAATTTTATGAAGGATTTTATGAAAGTCACTCCCTAATATAAAAGAATAGAGCCAAAAATTAATTCATAAAAATAGAAACCAACATATTTCGTTTTCTAAAAACGCTAACTCTTGTTGTTGAAAATTTAGTATGGGTAGAAGGAGGACCGATATCTTAGCACCTCACTGCAACAAACAGCTGGTATGAAAAAAGTATAAGCTTATTAAAATTTTTTGAAGTAATCGTTAATCATAGATCAACATCAACGTTTTATTGTGAGAACAATGTTGTAAGCGCCCACCTATTAAGACACAGACGAGCTCGTTAAAAGAGATAAGCGAACTTAAATAAGGATAATATAGGAACCATGGAGTGGTGATTATTCTCTGTTAATGTTGATTGTTACTAATCGGAAGAGACAAAAACCCGTATAAGATTGTAGATACCTAGTGCTCTCCTGAGTAAATCAGTTACAGAATTAAGTTGAACAAAAAGAAAGAATGTTTCTATTTAAGCAATTACAATTTTGAAGCACTACTTTATAATACTACAAATTCATGAATAAGTTAAGGTATAGGTTAAAAAATAAAATAATTATAAATTTAACAATTTATTTCCCCAAAATAATGTATAAAGTATTCTAATCGAGCACCCATTTAAATTGTACAACGTAGTATAAAACTTTACATATAAATTTTTCATAAAATATTGATATAATATGATGCTTATGGCAAATACCATATAATAACAATATATAATTATTATTGCATGTAAAATACTAGTATTAGTAAAAATATGTCATAAAAATATTACAAATATTCTCTCTTAAGGCACTATAAACCAAAAGAAAATAACAACAATGTTAATTGACAATCGCAGGTACATGTTTTTGTATTGTATCTGTGGCAGTTGGATCTAATTCATTTCCATGGTGTTTGCGAATATGAACACCCAAATTACCTTTCTGCTTCGCTCTGTATGGACAATGTGGGCAATAGAAACTTGGCTCTTTACCACCACATTCAACTTGTTCGTGACGTCGCATAGTAGACTTCCAACGATAACGTTTACCACAATGTCTACAGGCAAATTGCGAATCGCTACTGTAGCCGGGTCGAATTATATCATTACTTAGTATTTTGAGCTTCTTCAATGATTCTTTTCTATTTCGCGCTTTATTTGGCGGATCATTTAACAGCGTCCTCAGAGTAACCATGGTTTCCGGTGATATAATTTGTTCCAAGTACTCTGAAAATTAAATATTGCGTAATATATTATTGTCTGAAATTACTTTTAGTGTAATAACACAACCCCAAATGTTGGTTAATAAAAAAAATGTACGCACATGTGTTAATTATTGAAAAATAAATTTACGCCAACTTTGCGGGAAAGAAAATTTACAATGGAAGAGAGCGCTCCTTCGTAAAAGTGACATACGTATCGAGACAACTCGTTATTTATTTATACGGACATATACTGTTATAAATCAAAGCTAAATCTAAATTCAAAAAGTGCAAGACGTTTATTTATTAAAACAAACGTATAAAATTGTTCTGAACGTTCAATGAAGTTCAATGTTGAATACACACAAATCTGCTTTTTAAAAATGCAACAGAAGAAATAACAAATGCACTATTTCGTCGATGTATCATACCGAAAAGTGCATTGAAACAAAACATTGATTTTAATTACCAACCCTACAACAGTTCTAAACGACGTCGTTATAAGCGACTTCCCAAACTTATGAATTATACCAATATACCTCACTTTTCCTTTATCAGGTACGTAATTACTGTGTTTTAGTATTCTATTAAAATTAAATTGTCCTTTTACTTCTACCAGCTTGTGGTTGTCTACACTGTTGCTTTTCTAAAAATCAAATGCGCATGTATATTCACAATTAGGCTGCAGAAAAGTGGCTACTCGTTACATGTAACACCGTCTTTATTTTTGGAATATTTGCCGCCATGGTCCCTTACATGTTGAATCAAATTCCAATTGAAATTAATTTTCCTACGACAAAGATTGCATTTGTACGGACGCTCCTTTTGGTATTCACATTTCTGCGGTCGAATTAAGGATATTTGATATTTGTATTCTCTGCTACATTTATTGCAAGGATATCCTAAAATAAAGCCAGTAATTAGGCAAATATGTTATAATCATCCATGTAATCACCTCAATGCGGCCAAATTTGCATTGCTATTTGCTACAAGGCCTTAAATAAATATTTAAAATACCACGGAATTATATGGTATATTCGGAAAAATGTTGGTATTACATATTCCATTCACAGCTTTAATATAAAAACCTGTGATGATTAGAGACGGATCGTTTTGCTGGCGCACAGAACCGAGTTTAGCTAGGATTGAACGGGGCGATTTTCCACAGTGTTGTCGTTAATTCAACTAAATAAAACCAAATATAATATGTCCACGTTGAAAACCGCAAGATTCAAAAGCTGTTTAAAGAGGCCAAGAACGATTTTCGCATCATCACACGAATTGCTTAAATAATTGCAAAATTGTGTATTATCTTTAACGGAATCCTTTAACATTATCGATATTATGAAAACATCCCTCGCAAACCTGAGGGATGATACAAAGCATTATGTAGTCGATAAATTTACTACCGTTGTAAACAACCTGGAGATGACCACTAGAATGGTCATCCTCCAACTGCAAACAGGCATTTTTAGCATGTTCACAAAGTTAGTTAAATGTTCAATAGAAGCAACGTTAATACTGCTATGCTAATTCTTTATGACATAATAATCTCTCGTCAACATTCAAACATCAATGTCAATAGCGTATGGTAAGCGCATTTTAATGAGATTTACTTCTTGCTGCCTTCTTTATCTTGACATTGTACTCAACCGAACCAGTATATGTCAAATTTGTAAATGGAATTTTCACCACATACATTTTACAACACACCCAACAATAGCAATACACGCAAACATAGTAAGCGAACTAGTTTAGATAATGTAACACCGCTGCGGCGCGAGGCAAAACACTCCACCTCTAATGATAATGACATCAATAAGAACATTTTTTTTGTAGTGACAACTTTATAGACATTTCAATTAAACATTATCCAAAATCCCAGACTTCTATTCAAACATTAAAAAAATAATTTTGAATTTCAAAAAATCACATCGATCATGTTAACCAAATTCAAAAATGTTATTTTCGTGAAAAAATACGCACTTTGAAATAAGAATGCTGATTCTACTTTGAAATAATATCGGCTTTATTGTGCAAGAACTTGGATATATGCATGTATAAAAAATACAAGATTAAGGATATACATCGAAAAAAAAAACAAATAAAGGAAATTATGACATTCATCAAATCCCCCACACTAAAGCGAAGTACAGTGCGTAACTAAATTCTCTATAATTATGTAATTAATGACGGTTTCCTTGGCTTAGTACCAAATTCTAGGAGGAGATGCAACATATACTGGAAAACTCCGAAGATTTTCAATTTGCAGCTTATTCTCTACATTTCGCTATAGTCACCACTGTTTTGGTTATTACGTTATAGGCATACATTTCTTTACATAATCACCTGCGCATTTCTGCTACATATCTCAAGAATATATCATACATATACTCTAAAGTTTACCACTTTATAAGAATAATTGGAATATTTAGCAATTCGAAATGTAAACCTGACACTGGCAGTAAAAACCACATGAATCACCCACGCTAAAAGCCGAAAGAAACTACTGATTGAAACAGACTAGTGGACAAACAAAAGACAAACAGATAACAAAGAAAAACAATAATAAAAAGAATTTACGGGGAAAATCTGCACTGCAGTTGCACTTAAAATTTTTTATGTACTAATATTTTAGAATCCATGAGAACGTAATCAATGCGATAAACAATGATTCTCACGTAGTATATTAAAGAACAGGTTCCATAAGAAGTGGTTTTCTAAAGAACAAGTGCAATAAACGTTTTATGGAAGGAGTTCTTTATGTTGTTTATTCTATATTGCATTTTATCCTTCTTAAATAAATAATACAAGCTATTTATGTGTAGGGAATTTCACGAACAGCATGTTGACAAAAAATTTAAATTTATCGGAAAAACAGATACTGAAATTTTGAGTATAGAAATGAATCTCTTTTCGATACGCAAATTACGTTATTTGGGTTTTATAATGAAGTAGTTATGAACGCAAAATAGAAGAAAAAAATGTATTTTAAGATAGCTATATTTTCATCAATTTTAGATCAAAAACATAAGTATCTGTTCATATAGCATCTGAAAACAGATAAATATATGAAACATAGGCGCGTCCGTAATGCCAAAAACAGTGATGCCAACAGGTAAAGAATAATGTGCGCGATTAAAAGTTTTAAGTAAGAATGATTTACTACGTATTTTAGAAACTCTACATATAATGACTATGCAAAACAATGCTCCGAAATAATCTCATGAGAAACGAGAGAAAACATTGTCGAGGGAACCCCGTGGATCCAACATCTTTGCAGAATTTGATCTATCTAACGGGTTTGGCAACTCTACGCTGCGTGCTTATTTTTAAGAATACTTAGCCAAACAAGACAGTAGTGCTTAAGTATGACGTATGTTTTAGAATAAGTTCTCTTAATTTTAGTGTTAAACTGTATAGTTTATTGTAGTATAAACTAGCAACAAACCTTGAACCAAAAAAATCTTCTATCGTATTATGTACATGGGTATCAATATATAATGAGACGTCGTTTTTTGATTAAGAGTATATTTTATGTTTGCGATATAAATGATGTTTAACGTCATTGTTTCTACAACTAGTGTAAGTACAATAAGGGCACTTAAATATTCGTGTCTTTCCGCATTCATACTTAATATGACGTACTAAATTTCTTTTAGCATTATAAACTCGTTTACATTTGGCACATTGAAAGCTGCCCTGTCCACAATTGACTGCTTTTCCCGAAGACTCGGTCTCTACCTTTCCCGAAGGCTCTTTGTCCATGGTTCTCGACGAGTCCACTATCCTCGAGGACTCTTCCTCCAGAATTTCCGAAGATTCTTCATCTGCTTCTGCAGCAACAGAATCATTACCATCTAAGTTACTAGGGAAGTCATTTGTAACTAACTGAATATCTTCCTCAATAAATAAAGTTCTTGATAAACTCAAATTATGTTCCGTCAGCAGTATTTCTTCATTTAGACCTATAACAACATTTTATATTAATTCTAAAAACTTCCGCTATTGGTAAAATATCAGTAGGCATAAAACAAAAACATTATATGTGCAGTTATCATATTTGTTTATTAATTAATCCGTCATAGTTTGAACACAAAGACTAGCAAAGTACAAATAATTCTTTGATAGGCCATTAGCTACTTTTACTAGTCACAAGTTTTAATGTATTTTCATGATTCTTGACATGTGCAGCTAATACATATGCCCTGCGAGCTCGATACGGGCAATAAGGACATGCCAATATTGGATCGATACCGCACTCTTGACGCATGTGACGGTTAAGAGTTTTCTTGTGGTGATAAACTTTGTGACAATTGGGACAGCGATATAATTCACAGTCCCCGCTAAATTTTTGTGCACCTGAATTGTTTCCCCATACTGGAACGATCAATAATCCTAAAAATACGCGGCTATATTAAATAAATAAATCTCTAAAAAAATACAAAATGTTCAGATAAGTTGCTCATTCTATGTAATTTAAATCGAATCACTACCGTTAAATCCCTAAAAGTAAGTTTAGCAAATACTTGTTTTTAATATCTTCTCTACGTTCATCAATAAACAGTCTCAATAAAAGATTTAATTTCAAGATAATCGCCCTTATATAGCATTAGTGATGCTTGTATGCTACCTTTGGCCAAACTTCACAATCTTCCCTAGCAACGTGTATCTGTTAAAATTTTTAATTCCCGTTTACACCTTTGTTGATTCAAATATCAGCCATGAAAGCTTTCGCTTCACGTTTCGCTGGTTAGTACGGCTGCCATCCTTAGGATAAATATCATACTGGACATAGTTAAAATTATGTTTCCTGCTTACACAATAAGAAGAAATATACTTGTGAAACATTTACTAGTTAGTAGAGCGACGACGGTCACGTCTACATTTACTTATGTGAAAGCAAGTGTTTAAAATGCAAGCCCTCGCTAATCAATTACGCTGAAAAAAAAATAGTTTTGGGAACATAGGAACAGATTAAATGAAAAATAACGACTGGAAATATTTATATGTGAATAAAGCAAATATCATCAATTACACAATTAGAATTCATAAGTACACTTTATTATTAAATTAGTTGCAACTCCCAAAATTACAAACTATACTGGCAAATTTGTAATATTCCTACTTTTCACATAACACAAACAAAGTCACACTCATCAAAACGGTCTGAACAATCTGAAATAATTTACTTTATTTTAAAGCAATTCGTACAGAAACAAATAAATAGCTTCGCAAAGGAGGAATGAAATAAATAGCTTCGCAAAGGAGGAATGAAATAAATAGCTCCGTTAAGACATAATACAGAAAATATGCGTACCCAACGTAATAAATCGTTAGGGGAAAGTATTGTGGGCCACCCTTTTGTGTTTATAGACTTCGAACTTATGCCTGAATCGTAGGTAACACAGTTCACATTGGAATTTCGGTTCCTTCCCACCACATTCGTAACGCTGATGCCGACTTAAGCTGTAACTTTTTGCGTAGCTTCTGCCACATGAACATAAAAATCGCCCTAAAATATTAATAAGTAAGGAAATTTTATTCATTATATTGATATTATTTTATTTATTAATTTTATTTATTAGTTAATTCTGAATTATAAAATGATATACGCAAGTATGATGATAGTATTACTTACCATTTTTGTTAAGAGATTATGCTAAATGTATACTATCAGCCCCAATTGAAAAAATTCAGTAAAGTTTTAAATAAAAAGGATACTATTTTCCCAGTTCACGACAAAAGTCAATATTCAATACACCCATAATGTTGAAATTTACTTTCAATAATGGCAAAACATCCTCTTGTTGAAACAAAGAAATAACTTCTTTCATATAATAATTTTCAATAAATTTACTCCCGGTGTTGCCTTGAGAATGCGAAGCCGTTATCCCAAAGAAATTAGTATTATTGCTTGAAAGTAAGGTATTTGCTTAAGTCAATAAAGAAAATGTCAATACCACTGTTCTATTAAAATCGCATTGTAGGACATTCTTATACAAGACGTTTCGTCCATAGTGCTTCAGACAAAGCCCACACTAACTAAGAAATTACATCGACTAAAGGAATGCCCAGAATTTCTTCAATGTGAAAGGAAGAACTACCGACTGTGGTTTATAAATTAAATAAACAAGGTAAGTTGAACAACAGTAATGTTTATTATGTATATATGCCATAAGTACAACACTTGTATATTAAACACATATATGCATAAAGATAAATACGACATAAGTATGCATTTTAATTCGCAATATATGTTCATTGGGTTTTACTGTGGTACTAGAAGTTGGGAAAAAATACAAAACTGATAGTTAATTTATCAAATGTCGATCAGTTTTTCCTTTGTACTGCAAAGATACTTGGTCTTCTAAAAACTGAAAAACTTTACATACAAATAACAAAAATTTACATACAACACGAATACTAAATCTCGTACTGTCGTCAGCATCATAAGGAAAATATACGTTAATTGCGAAAGATAGCTTAACAGTATAGTTTGTAGCGGGAGTATTTACAATACTGCACGGTAAGTACTGATACAAAATTGGATCTTTAATTGGTACGTTCTATAATACTTCTAAAGAAACACTTCCATATAATTCATTATATAGAAATGTTGGTATGTCGTATGTAACGCTAACTGATCAGCATTTAGAAAAATTCTTCAACAAACATATTAAAATTTAGATAATATGTCCATTACATACGGTATCGGTCTATCCCAGCAAGTTTCTACTTTGAACAACGCAACCTGCAGCACATACCAAATATGTTGAGATTCTGGTGGATAACGAATATTCATTACATGAAAAGCTTTGAAAGCTGTTTCGAAAGCTCTCAGCACATTTTCAAAAGAGTAACGGACTACATCTATAACCACAAACGCTCTGCCACTAGTTTTGTCAGTAATTATATAGGGCCTAACAGGACCGCTTTGTTGTAATCTTTTTCTTTCAATGGTTGGCTCAACTTCGTCCGAAGACTAAAAGAGAATTAGTGATAGTTGAATAGAATTTTACATAGTTTGTTTCGTTAGCAATGTTTATTTATTACTTACATCAACTTTTATTATAATGCTTTCAGTACTTTCAGCTATTGAGGGCTTCTTAATTATGCCACTACTTCTTGTTCGTCCTCTGGGTGGGATGAGATGAGATAACAATTCGAGCTGAATCATCACTTTCGTGTCTAAAGTTATATATGTACAGTTAGTTTTTAAATATTGAACGTTATGATTCAACATACTTCTTGATAAATCTCCTTTCAAAAGCTCAACAGATGCAATAGCTTGCTTGTCAGTTACATATGTTGATCTTACAGATAGCAATTTTTCGAAAAAGTAATTCAGTTTTTCTAAAGTAAGCACATACTTGCTATACTTTATTTCAAAATCCACGTCGATCTAAAAGTTACAAATTAATACATTAAAATAAGTACAAAAACTTTTGTTCGGAACTTACTAATACTGGTCCATTACAGTGCCGCAGTAGTGGCCATTCTTCTAAAAACTCTGTAGCTGATCCTAATTTACTAGCTGCGCGAATAGGGTGCGTTTTTTTCCAATGATTTAAGACCTCGTCCCATGGACCATTTCTTGTTTGCAGCCACTCGAGACTTTGTCGAACATCCACTAAATTACAAAATAATCTGTTACCTGTATATTTAAACCTCATTAACGTACTTTCTAGTGTAGATGTGCTTTCATCTTGCTCTGTACGACAATGAATTACCCCGCTTTTCTGCAGCTTGTATTTAATATTCCGATATCGGTCGACCAATTTTCCTCTAGCGGGCTCCGATTTACCAATCTTAGATTTTACTTTTCTCACAGGCGGCACATAGTAGGTCTGCCCAATTTCTGTTGGAAATTCTGTTACTATTTTTTCTGCAATAGTTTCGAAATTTTCATTAGTTAACGTAAACCTGAAAGTAACAATAATTTAGAGCTGTTAATCTTAACCAATGGAAATGGTTACGTACTTTGTAGAAGAGAATTGACAAATATAATTCAAAATCAAATCTACAAGCTGTTTTCTTTGAGTTCTACCTAATTCCTTATTTTTAGCATAATGTAGTATTAGAGATCTCCCTTGATACGTGCTGCGTAATACATGGTTTATATGCAAATTTTGAAACGGATCAAAGACAGTATTTAATTCCGCGTCATTTTTCCAACTCTTATTCAAATGTGTACCACTAGCAGTATTTTTAATTGATTCATCAGAATCGGTTTCACCTTGAGTAATGGTATCATTGCTTACCTTAAAGCACAAATATAAATAACAGTAAACAGGGGACGGCAATACAATATGTCAAAAATATGAAATGATTTAACTTACATCAGATATAGTTTCGTTTAGTACTCCTTTCTTATATGCTCTGTACTTATTTAAAAAATTAATTCTCACTCCTAATTTCGGAATTAATTCCTTGATATTCTCCTCTGTCAAATTATTAAATGCTTCTATATCAATTTCGTTTCCTAAAATATTTTAAAATTATAACCAAACTGACAGGAACAATATTTATTCAGAAGTATACGTAGAAAAAGCTCCGTTAATTCTGGGAAATTCCAGTTATGCAGCTTTTCTATAACAATCTCCATCACATTGCCTGAAATAAAAAAAATGTTTGTATAAAGTTCTTTAGCCTAAAAAATAAATAAGCTTAACATTAAACAATAACTTTTAGATCTTAATCCAAACAAAATTATAATATTGTTCTTTCAAGTTGCTTAAGTACATCATAAACATAACAACTAGCTGGTTAACCGAAAGAACACCTTGAAACCCAGTGATGTATTTATGTCACAATATATGAATGTAGCCTAAAGCTCTAAAACTTTACCCGAAAATTATTTAAAACGTTTAGTTAGAGTTAGCTGGTTTATAAAATCAATTTAACTAGCAACTTAATAATTTTATTCAACATATTTCTGTTATACATATACATTTGTACTTAACCAATACATATACCGAGTAGGAAAAAATTAAAATACAGCTGTGCATTATCCAATGTGTACAGCGTTTTGAGTTAACTAGAATAGAAAATTTGCAAAAATACACTCGATTGTGCAAAGATTATTTAAAATATTTTTGTTTTAAATAGAATTTCTATTATTTTACTACAAATTTGGAATTCTAAAATGATATTGTCGCCAGTCGCCAGTTAGCTATATCGAAACAACAAAACCACATGTTAACGACAAGGGAAATTGTAGCCAAAGAACGCGGAAACTTCTTTTAAGGAAACGACGAGCACTGTTCGCATAATCTTATTAAAACATAACTATAAAGTTATGTTTTAATAAGTTATAAATAAAGTTCAATGTTTACGAAATTAAGATCATATTTTAAGGACAGAGCCTCTCCAATGATTCTTCACAAAATCTCAAAACGTACTGAAGAAATAACGAATGTTCAATATCAAACAGAAGGAACTCCATTCCACAGTACGAGTCCTTTTGGGCAATGTTCAGAGATCAGTGGATCGCCAATAATCATCCATATGGATGTTTCTTTTCTTACCACTGTTTCTCGATTTAACGCTCATCATGGATTTCTACGTTTGGAGTGCATTAAAGAAGATTCAACAACGACCAAAGAAAACATGCAAAGCAGAGTTCGACTTGCCTTCAATAGAACAACGTTAACACAGACACAAGCGCTTTATTTTGAAAAGCACGCATTGGTAGTATTTTTGCAACATAAACTATACATTTTCAAAAAATCTTTCAATTTAAAATGAGAAGGCTGACATCCATTTCCGACATAACCAGAAATAATGTCTTTAGAAAAACTTAGACAATCTTTATGTAATCCACAAAATTTTGATTTTCTGTTCGACTTGTTTTGTGTTTGTGTTCAAAATACTACCCCTAAATCAAAACGTTGTAGTTTGAATGTGCCAAAAGTGTGTTGTGAATTTAAATTGCAATTAACCTAAACAGATATACGGAGCATCAGATAACTGGAAACATCAGATTATCAGAATGAGACGGAAGTAGCCACAAATAAAGTCACCTTTGCCTGAAATAAATATTTTCTTCATTAAATGAAATACAGCTATGTGAATATGTATTACGCACTTCAAAGAAAACTCTATATTATAAAATCCTGGCTTATTTCGGGTAATTCCATAAACAGATGTATACACAAGGGATAAGTGGATAAACGAAGATTTATGACAGCAATAAAATAATTATTCATTGCAGAACGTATTGACGTAAAACGCATATAAATCGTTAGTATCTCACTAAATTACATCCAGGTAAGTTACTGAGGAACAAACCATTCGATAACGTTTGCAATTATACCTAAAAAAACGCCAACTGACCATAATAGAATGCGATCAAATTGTATTACTTAGCTTAACGCAACGTACAATTTCAAAAAGAAATTAAGTGTCGCGATGTGCGGTACAAACCACTGTTAAACGTTATAAGGAAACCGGGAGTTATAAGAATAGACCTAAATCGGGAAACACACGGTGAAGGCAAGAACAGATCGCCCTTTAGAACGAATGGCTTCACAGGACTGACAAAAATCGTCGAAAGAATTAAGTAGTGAGCTGTGGACACGACATGGGGTTTCTATAGCCGCAAGTGCAGTAAGAAAACGACTGAAGGTAGCTAATTTACGTGGGCAGATAAGACTTAATTCCAAAGCACCGAAAAAATCGTTTGTAATGAACCAAAAAGTACGCGCATTGGACAGAGGAAGAATGGTCGCCTGTAATCTTTTCTGACAAACCTAACATCAGCGTATGCTCTTTTTATCTCCTTTTATAGCTTTTCATTTCATCAAACGTAATGTACATAACGTAATTTTATAAATATCTTATTTAATCATGCTTGCTGTATTTTCTCCTTTTATTGCAGTTTTTTCGTAAGGCATCCTACTAACGGTAAAACATGCTGGTGGTAGCATCATGGTACGGAGATGCATGTAGGCATCAGGCGTAGGCAAAATCTTTCTTTGCGAAGGGTGCATTTTTACCAACAAGATAACGCTCCTTGTCACCGTACAAGGGGACAATGCACGTAGACGTTCACGGCACAGACACCCGATTTATCACCAATAGAAAATTTATTGTATATTCTGAAGAAAAACATCGCAAAACATCAGTCTCGGTCAAAGCAGCTTCGTCAACAAATCCTCAACGAATGGATCTCAATTTTCAACGATGTATACCACAAACTAATTAGCAGTATGCCAAAACGTGTAAGAAGTCTGAAGAAAAACAGCTGGTGAGCCAATAAAATATTGAAAATATTTAAAAAAATCCTGTATGGTACATCCACTTTATTTATTTATATACAATTTATTTCTATACATCCGAAGAAAAATTGGGGGTGCCCAATATACTTCCACACAGCTCTATACTAAAAAGAAATCATTTTACAACTGAAAGTACCAGGTCTTTCTGGCGGTTTCGACAGATCACAATACGTTTAATCTGTATGTAAAGAAAATTAAAGAAATATATGTACAGTAGTGTGAATACGTTCTAGATCAGAAATACATAAAGGAAATAAAAACGGAAATGAGTGAATTTAAGCAAAATAAACTTAAACCTAGATTAGCGTTTTTATATTTAATGAAATTACAAGCATTTAACCACAGAACTGGTTATAAATAAAAGAAATAATTAATATTCTGTATGGCCTCCCTTATCTCTGCTGTAGCTTTTCAGAATTGATTGAGATAATTTTGTTATAAATTCATTCATTTCACGGGGATATTTGCCCATTCTTCTTGCAATTCTTTAATGCACCCTTGGACACTTTTTGGCTGTCTTTCATTCTTCTTCCGATCAAGATACTCCCACGTATTCTATTATTTTAAATTGGAACTCTATGGCAGCCATATCGTAACTTCCAGGGTTCCTTCTTCAGTAAGTTCTTCAAGATAATTTTTAACGACTCAGGACGAATGGTATGGCATGCTCTCTGAGAATATTATGATAACGTTCTCCAGTTAACCTTTCTTTAATTATTGTTAAATCCTCCGGTCCACTTGCCGAAATGGAACGCCACACTAACACAGGCCCACCGTCGTGTTTTATAGTTGGTTGTAAACATCCGAGACTGAACGCTTCTCCCTTTCTTCGAGGAACGTGCTGGTGTCTTTTACTTCCAAAAACTTCGAACTTCGATTCATCGCTCTACAATACTCGACACCACATTTCTGGAGTCCAATCTTCGTGTTCTCTTACATATCGCAAGCGATCCTGTTCAATCAAATGCCTTCTTACGCACGTTAGTTTTTCTCAAGATTTTCGACGATTTCTCAGTGACTTCTAAATGTATTTTGAAATATCTTTTGTGACTATTAGTAATTTTGGAAATTCGTTCACTCTTTGATTTGTCTTAAAATTGTAATTTTTTGTCGCGAAATTGTAATTTTTCTGATTATTCTAAAACATATCCGCACTACTATACATACATATATTTGCTATTGTATGTAAACAGAATATATCGGAAACTGCCTAGAAAACGATAACCAAAAAATATAATGCTAAGATAGCTTAGTCTCCTCATTGTAAAAGTTGTGGCATTAACTGTGAGGTAACAGCGATAGAAGGTACAGATAAAAGATACTCTCGAAACCACGTTGATGACGCCGGGTAGGCAGAAACATGTCCGTGTGTTAGTGTATTTTTTTCATTCTTTTTATTTTTCCATCAATACTATGAGGAAGCTAAGCTATCTTAACATTATATTTTTTGGTTACTTGTTATTGTGCAAAATATCCTATGTACCAAATATAGGGTCCGAAATACCGAATAGCAAATCTGGAAGTAAAGTGTTTGACAATGAGTGCGGATCCGACAATCGAATAACGGATAGGGAAACTAGATAGCGGATCTAGGCCCGACAAGTAGATAATGAATCCAGATGCCAAATATTGACCAAATATTGAATCCGGATCTCAATTTCAACAGATACCAATAGCACTGATGTAAAATATTATATTAGCTTATAATATGTATGTTTCAAATTATGTTGTAAGAAAAATGTATCTGTTATAACTCCCGAGGTATTTGTAAAAAAATCGTGTAAATTTCGGAAGGAGGTTGTATTCGAAAATTAGGCGATTCAGCCGTTAAAAAAATTGTCTTGTTCTTACACCCTTTCAATCTTCAGAGTTTCATCGAAATCCGGCTCTTCAGATTGTGGATGTTCCCTTGCCAGATAAGTTTGTAAAAGGTTTGTGGGCACACAATTTACAGCTTGGATCAAATCTTCCATATGATCTCTCCTGCTTTATACTTTCAAAAGTGTTTTCGCTAGTTTTCTTTAGTTTCACATTTCTACTTTTGTTCTTTCCATTTCGGTTTTCTTTGCCTTATTTAAATTAGTTTAGGAAATTTGATGTCTACTGATTTAAATGCCAAATTTAAAAACTCCTTCCTATTTATCGGCAATAATTTATTTGTTAAATATTTTACACAACTTAAATAATAAATAAATGCGAATTCTTTTCAATGCGAAATATACTTTCGCATTGAAAAGAAAATATATTGAAATGCCCTAATTTGGATGCAAGACAAATTTGTTCTTTTTTTTACGTGCATCTTGAACTCTGTCGTTTAAAGTGCTTTTTGGCACTGCGTATATACATGCAGCACTCCTTATACCCATTTCACTACTTAATACTTTTTGGACTGCTTCGTACATAATTTGTGGATCCCATTTTCTTCTATTTTTTCCTGATTTTACATTTACCATATTTTGGTCGCCTGTAATAAAAATAAAAACTAGAGAAGAAGTAAATGGTAGATGTCTGCTGCTGACAGACAACAAATTTTTCGATACTGTTGGAATAGCAACACAAAAGTTGACCAACAACTTTCAAGTCATATTTTATATATGATATAAACTAAGTCATACCTAGAATTGGCTAGTAAATACTACTCACCTAGTAACATATAATCTTAAGTCACGTCCCTGTCCTTACCAATTATTGAAAAACACTATTGCTTCACTAATGAATATTATAAAGAAGGAACGAGTGCCCGATAGCAATTGATTTTTTAGTCACGTCCTAGTTAATATAATAGCGTATTCCATGGGTAAGGTAAGAGCAGTAAGAGTTGCACTAGGAGCCTTCCTCTAGAGGAGCAAGAGGCGGTTTAGAACAACATGGCTGACTAACAACAGCTAATGTTTAGAATGTTTGGAATTACAGCAATGGAAATTACCGATGTACTTAACCTCTCCTGAAGTCCAATGAAATATGCTAGTATGGTATAGACGAAATTAAAAGTAGTATAATGAAAATGCTTTGTGTAAGTAAATTTAAAGCATAAAGGAGTCACAGATAAAACAATCTATAACTTAATAAAAACTTTATAATAGCATACGAACAAAATGTTTACAATCAAATTTTTAAATAAATAAAACTTAAATACATATGTTCCTTTATTTGCATTCGTCCAAGAGAGAAACTAAATCCAAAAATTGATTCCAGTCACATCCGAATTCGGTTCTGAAATCATTGCGCGTGTTCATGTGCGAGACAGTTAGTGAGATCCGGAGTTAGCTGGAATTCCATCAGAGCAATTGCGAACTTCATAATCTTTTATGTGGCTCTCGAAGCTAGAAGTACTCGAATATTTCAAATCAAACATTCGAGAACAAAATTAAAGATCAAATAACTTCGTCTCGTATTATTTATACCGCCGCTAGATCACATGTCGTTTATTTCAATGTCATGTTTCGTTGTCTTTGTTTTTGAATCTTCATATTATGATACTGTCTCATGTGTTTTAGAACTAGGTAGCCGTGCTTAAATGGTTTATGGCATACGTGACATGAAAATCTCGGATCTGTATCACAATCAAAACGTAAATGTCTACCTAAAGTTTTCTTTCGACGATAAGTTCTATAGCATTTAGAGCAACCAAACCTAGTTCCATCTTCTGTAATTTTTAACTTGCTATACTCTTCTAATGACGATACGTAAATTATGGTTCCTGAAAGACAAGAAAGCATCAATTACTGCGCCTAAACGAAACAAGGTAAATGTATTATTAGATGTCTAAATAAAACAATAATTTTACAGTATATCTATATTTAAGAAAACAATCGTTGGATACAATGTCATATAAGCTAATTTTATGGTATAAATATTTCGTACCCGTGTACACGAAACTGATCAACTATTGCATTTTGTAAAACCCATTTTGCGGCGGTAAAACGCGTCAGAAGTAGAATTAATAAACAAAAAATATGTTTCATTTCTTACTACTATTATTTACATATATATGTACCTCTAGAAAACAAAAAAATACTTTGGAAGTTTACGAAACTTTACACTCCCTTACCGAAAATCCAAAATTACATAAAACTTAACCCAATATTGAAAATAAATTCAGCAGAAGCTTTTATATGTCACAATAGAAATCCGAGGATAATCCAAATTAAAATATTACTACAGTATCAAAATATTAAATATTGTTGCATATAGAAAATAAATATTGCACAAAGACTAGTTTAAGGAATTGACACCAAAGTTTAAATCGTAAAGTTATAAAAAATTAAATACTATATGTAAAAAAAAACATTTGATTATTTAGTGACGTTTTCAAGCCTGCTAAGCTTAAAAATTTCAATCCATTATTTCTATCCAATTACCTCAGCTAATATTTTGCTATTGGTATTTAGTTCAAATCTAAAGTCTAAATTTCTTCTGAAATTATAGCACGGACAATTAAGTTATAAATTAGGAATTTTCAGAAGTAGTTGGCATAGCAGCGATATTCATGCCTTCCGATCGCACGTCGTTAGGGTTTGTTAATCCTACTTCTGAGGAAGATGGAAAAAGATTTATTGAATTGGTCAATAGGTCCAACCCTACAACTTGATTTTGTACTGATGTCGGAGCTGATGGTCCTGAAGATGAAAAATTCATAGAAAGTTCCGTTTTCATATTCTGATTAGACAAGAAGTTTGTATTCAAAGGTAAATTATAGCCTAAGGGCATTGCGAAAGGATTCGAAATGTTTGACGACGTATTTAAAGATGATTGAGGAGAGCCATGAATACCAACCACATGCCTTTGCATATGTTGCTTCTTTTTGAAGCCTTTGTTACAAAAAGGACAGAAATATGAAGGGTTTTTACCACATTCTTCTCGTTTATGATTACAAAGATTACTCTGATGCTTGTAAGACCTGTGGCAACCATCACACTGATAACGTTTCTCAATAACGTTAGGCTTACTGTCCATTCCCAAATAGTAATTATACCATAGAAGCTTCGTATCTGAAATGAAGAAGCAGTTGTAAAGATGTACAAACGCAGTAAGTTTATTACATTCACAATAACTAATAAGAGAAAAAAAACATTCTCTTCCAAAGTATCTTCAAAATGTTTGTAAATAGTCCACGCTGTAAGATTTAGAATAATAAAATAAAAATAGGAAACTTCTAAATTCATTCTAAATAAATTTGTAATTTTAATTTATTTCAAAAATGGTTCAGTATATTTCCAAAAATACATTGGAGTCAAGTAAATCGGTAATGCGCTATACTTCTCATCTTGAAAAAATATATTTTCTTTCAGCAATACTCCTTTTGTATTTATCATTTACTTAACACAATAAGTATAGACTCTGAGATTCACTTCAACGTTGTAACGGACAAAAAAGAAGCACTTTCAGAATTTTATGAAATAGGTGTTTGTAGACCTTATAAGAACATGGAAAATGCCGGTTTCCGCCTTTAACTATTACACATATGTATATGTTAATATGTAAATGCTTTGATGTGGATTTCACATTTTTTTATTGCATACTTCTCGTTGAATAATCACAAGTACTATAATAATTTAATTCATCACGGTAATGATAGTTTGCATAAAAGTGTAAACAAAAATTGTGTGGCTCTTGAACATTCAATAAAAGCAGGCTCAGTATAAAGAGAGCAACGGAGGAAAGTTCGCTTGTTCCTGTTACCAAAAGCAAACCCAACGGGGTGGTTGTAGCGGTCGCAAACAGCTGCTTGGAAATCAAGCATATACAAAAATAGATATTTCGAATAGCAATGACTGTAGTTCCTTTGTTAAAAATTAAAATCAGAATTTTTAAGTACCACAAACTCGAAAAATTTTCCAACAAACTATTTCTATTTGCAATCCTCCTTGTATCACTTCTGTAAGATCTTCCCGTAATGGGTTTCTCGTCCTATTACATTCTCTCTAGCGCAGCTAGTCAATGTTCGTCTAAATATTCTAATCCCAAATTACTTTGTGTATTTTCTATATTTTGTTTCATGGCGTCCTGAAATTCATGCTTTTGCCTACTTGAATGACGCATACCTTCTCGATAACCACCTAATTAGTAATTATATAATATTCAAAGGATTTATGAAACCCTCGATTTTCTTGACTGATCTAGCAAACGACAAACACAGAAACACCGATTCCACACTAAGAAACTATTTCCCAATAGAAACAAAAGCATAGTTCTGCGACATACTTTATTCTGCACAATACCGAAGTCACATTAAATTCTGGAAGTGCCTGTACCTATCCTTGTCGGTCAGGGAATCATCAGCTTATATAATATTTACAACAACGTGTTCTCTTATTATCCAAGCTTCCTTTAATAAAGTTCAAGTGCAATTCTCTTCTCTCTAAACGTATTGCTAATGTCAAGATATACCGCTTATTTACTCAAACGTACCTAATCAACTACTGAAACTTATTTGTTTATACTCTGGTAGAAATAGCGAATGAAGGATAATGCCAAATCGACATCACGTTTCCAACATTTTCAGTCTTTGAAGCTGATTCGCAAATGATATATAAGCTGTTCAGAGCCGTCGACAGATTATCATTTCGTTGTTATTAATACTATAAGTTCGATTAAATGATCAATGCACTTCTTTGGTTGGTTACAATTTTGCAAAGACCACTGCGCATCATTTATCCGAGTCAACCTAGATTACTTATAATTTTTAAACGAAACACACATCAACACAATTTTACAAAAATATTTTTAAAATATAAAATAAAAGAACTACGGTGAATTAAGTAGCAGCAGCTTAATTACGAAGCGAACAGTAGAATCGATAAAAAGTATGTAGCTTTGGTCATTAATTACAGTAAGAGAGTCAATAAAAGCACGTCGGATTTCCAAGTACACTTAGAAACATTATGTAACATATTTACTTAAATTATCCTTATGTTAACGTAGAGTTATTGTACCGTATGACCATAAAAGTTCCCTTTCTACAGAACGGAATTTTGGCATTTTTATAATGTTCTGGATGAATTTTTAAGTAACCTGAATTTGGAATAAAGGGCGGTTTTATATTGTTAGCAAGACAATGCTAAATTTATTTTCACAAACATTTTAAATCAAATAGCTAAATTCTCTTCTTAATCTTCTAAATCAAATATAAACCAACTTTTAACTTTTTATTTGAATGTTAGTTTAGAAAATTGAAATATTTTATTTTCAAATCGCAAATCGGGAGTATTTTAATTCCATTTTGATCAAAAGAACGTAAACATGTCCCTAACTGCTCCACCGCTTATTGTTGGCGCAACGACGACTCCATCTGGGACATTTTTAAGCGGACCGCAATTATCCGTCATGATCCGGATTGCACGAACATCGTTGGAAAATAAACTAGAAACATGTCGGGATCACGTTGACTGCTCTTACTACGCGTTGCAGTTTTATCTTCCACTCTTTGTACTTTTCAGTTGCGTCTTTGATAATATTGGTTTCCAATTTATAAATTGATATTTCATTAGGAAAAGTATCTTTTTTAAGAAGACACTTAATGAGAATGGGTTGTGCAATCAAACAAACCACCTTCTTTTTTACTTTTGACAAAAGAAATTTACCTGGTGATAATGTGGTGGAAGGTGTTATATCTCATCCTAGGATCATTGAAAATTTTATCATTCTTACAGGTCGCAGTAGGGAAAATTCGGATTATGTGATCTAACCAGGTAGCTCGATCTTTATTAAATTTATTAGAGAAAATGGTCCTGCAGTAATACAGACATATTTTGCATTTATATTTGTTGATTTTGTAGATATAAAAAATATGTTTTATGTAAAATGATATTATTTTTCGATTAGTAAGCCTCCTATTATAAAAATATTTTGTTTAGAATTTCGTTATCTATCTATAAAGAATATAAATAATATAGTTAGCTGGCAAATATTAATAACTTTTTCTATGTTTGCAGCGTAATAGTCAGCAGCATTCGTTGGGGTCATTTCACTGTGACGGCTATGACAATTGCAAGCCTAAATTATCATAAAACTCCAAAACATTGCTTGAAAAGGCTAATAATTAGATAGTCATTTGATAAATATACACGTTGAATTTACATCTATACCTAAAATTCAGTTTACATTATTGAACAATGATGGGTATAACCGACGCAATTATACATATAAATTTTAAGAAATTCAAGAAGCAGGGACTAGAAGCTCTAATTTAAGAAATATTTGCAGCATTCGAATTATTTTTAGCTACCGTTGGAATTCCGGCATTTTCATCATCTATATTACTAATTCTTTGTTAAAGAAGACGTCAGTATGACTTTGTGGGAGATAATCAATTACAAGTTGCATTCCTTAAAATATTGAGCTTTTCGCATTAAATTTGTACATTATATTAACAGTAATTGCAAAATCAACCGTGGCAAAATAATGTAACATTAACGTAAGTTAAAGTAATTTATTAATTAAATTCTAGTTAACGCATGTGCTCTTTAACAATGTTTAAATTTTCAACGGTATATTCCTTACTATCGTGAAAGGGCCCCCCCCCCACTGGTAATTTAAACGATGTCAAAGTTAGTAATACTGCACCGACAATTTTGTATGCCCTGTATGATACTTAACCGGAGCAGTTGCGCTTTCCACGAGTCGCGTACCGGTCAACTTAAGCGCAGAAGCCGTTTTCGGTTTCTTGTAAATTAAATTATTTGCTATTTTTGAGCAGGACTTTTCAGAAACGTAATAGTATATAATTGAATTATTAAACATTTAACTTTTTGAAACATATTTTCGTTTTTTAATTGTGCTTAGCCACTAGAGGACAATAGGCAAAGCGTAATTCCATATAATATGCGGCGCTATCTATTTTCCATTACTTACACTTTATTAACTCAGGCACTCCTTCCACTGACGAAAGAAATATCTCTCTAATACCACTAAGCAGTTCTAATCGAAGCAATACCAAAAAATTAAATGATGCTAACCATAGTAAGCACAGATAAATTCTTCCTATGGTCTCGGTAATAACTGTTGATAAGGCGGTTCCGGCGTTCCTTTCAGTGAACTGAACTTGAAGAAGTTATGTAACCAAAAGCGAAAAACTTATCGCCTATCGCAATCCGGGACTATTCAAGAAGAGAAACCACATCGTAAGAGTGGCATAACTGTAATAAAACAAGGAAAGGTAGGTCTAACAAAAACATTAATTCAGCGGTAAGAAATTCGAGAGTAGCAGGGACGACACAAGCAAACAAAACCAAAAAAAAAACAAAAAAATTGGTTCGAAAGGTAATTACTTCCAACCTAAAACAAAGCCATGAAAGCGATGAAGATAACATTGAAGGCATTTTATGCGGAGGTGAATTCTTAATCTCCAATGCGGAAAAGGGTTGGCTTTCCTGGAGCCAATACAATCAATGGGCGCATGAGGCATGTACTTTCTAACTACAAGAAGATACATATACCTGCGATTTCTGTCAATACATATCTTACAATATTGGTTTATTTTCAACACAAATAAAATAATTTTCTATTTGACCCATAGTTGGAATAAAGCAGAAGAGACACATACATATATGTATATAACGAACCATTTATTGTAAATGATTCCAAACAAAGCTATTTTCTTTAACGTGCTAAACTTCCGATTAATCGACCGACAGATATAAGTATTAATTGTAAAAACAAAATCAAATTTCATGCCGCTTTGCCTCTCTTTCCCCTCAGGTGGTTTTATGTGTTCAATACTTCTTTTTATTACTTATTAATATTTGTTATTGTTTTAGATCGCGGACCTAAACGAAATAATTTGATTAACATTCTCTAATTATTTTATACAAATTCACTATAAACAGCAAAAATACATCTGGGAATCACTTTCGACAACACATTAGCATCATTAATTAGCTTAATTAATAATCAATGATTATTAATCATTAAATAGCAGCTTTAATTAGCATCATTAAAATACTATGAAATATGTTTATAAACTGCAGACGAATGAACCACAGCGCGATCGACACAGAGTCTCACTTAGAACCATATTTCTATTTATTTAAATTCACAAATATAGAACATGGATACGATATTACCAAGTTATTCTATGATTTATTGAAATTGAAAACCTTTGAAAAATTAAGAGTGAAGACTAAAAATAAATTACTGATAAAGCTAATTGAGACGCTAAGTGTCACCCTGGAACATTTAGCGTAAATTTTATTAACTTGAAAGCCCTTTAACTTATTGAATTAAAAACGAACGCTATCTGAGGTATTCAACACTTTCCCAACTGAAACCATATTCGAAACCAGCCCAATTCGTAATTTTTTTAACAAGATATGATTACACATTCAAGAAATTAAATACACACAGTTAATATCTACAAATGCATTTTTTTAAAGGAAGAATTGATATAGTTTTACAAATTGTAATGCAAAAGTAATTGATATTTTATGAAAGATTTTGAATACCAAAAATTATAATAATAAAACTACCACTGAGATAAAAAAAATATATTTGTAACATATGTGAAGCTTCACAGTTGTCGCTTAAAATTGTGGCTTAGTATGTTACCGCAAAAATGATTCCAGAAGAATTCATAGCCAACAGTTTAGAATTCATCATATACAAACATACACACAAAAACAATACTACTACATTATATCTTAGTGTTTTTTTTTATAGCTTCTGCATTTCCAAAGGGTGATGTCTAACGAGGTGTTTCTGTGCATCATATTTTTGTAGGTAAGATCTTCCACAAATAGGACAACTAAATTTAGGAATACCATCGCATTCATATTTTAAATGTCTACTCAAGGTTGGTTGGTGTTTGTAGGATTTCCCACACTTGTAACAGCTGAATCTCAATTCACCTAAAAAGTATTTCACTATACAAGTATACTGCACAACCGGCTGAGAATGTTAAAGCTGGGATAAAATACATGAGTGATTGTAGTTAACTTCCTCCATTCACTTTTTACAAGATTAAAAATAGACATTTTGCACGAACTAAAAAAATTTATAAAAATACGAGTTAATACGCCACACAAATATACTAATTATTAAGTAGTAAACATTTGCACCATAAATGTCTTATATGTTTGCTTCTTGGTTTTAATATTCACATTTACACAGGTACTTTTAAAGCTTAAATCGGAAAATAAAACTGATTAAGTGTAAATTTATAAGTAGTATGTACGTAGTGCCTATAAAGATATGAATTGTTTTAAGTATAATATGCCTTAAACCCAAAAAAATAAACGTAGTTTTCTGCCTGATTTACCTATGCATGTCTAGAAGTATGAGTTGACTATGGTGATGGTTAAAATTGTATGAAGGTTTATCAATAAGTGTTTCCTTTACTACTAACTAGTGTGTTTGTTGTAGTATTTTATTTGCTTTTTTAGCTATTTGATAAAGAAAATAAGAAGCTTTTTTGGCCTTGGACTTATGTTATTTTGCTATGTTTTATCATGCCATTTTCGTAGACATTCTCAACCCTATCAAAAATAATTTTACTTATTAGCAAGATTGCAGCTAATACAAAATGAAAATAAAAGCAAACTGACAAGTAAAAATACAAATACAAAAAAAATACTTTTTTTAATTAAGGAGAAAGGAAATTAGTAAGTAAATAAGTAAAGAAATGATATTTAATAGGAATAAACTCCTAAAAAAAGTAAAACATTGTAGATTATTTAATAAGTAAAATTATTATTGATAGGATTGAGAATGGTACGTTGGAGAGTATTAAAAAATAAAGTATATCCAAAGGAAAGAAGAATTTTGTAATCTTTATCGAGGAGCTAAAATCACAAAGCAAATGAAACATGGAAATTTACTAGTATCTATACCAACTAACGGTTAACAAGGATACAGTCAATTATTTACTACATAAATAATTGATTTTTACTTCAGATCAGAAATTTTCCTACTTGTCAGACGGTAAAGATACAAAATCACCCACATTTTTCTATTCAATATTTAACTATCACAATTAGACATGACAAAGGCAGGCGGAATTATTCTTTTTTTACAGCGACGAGATAGACTCGTGTCTATTCGCCTCATAGGAATGGATTCGTGTTGCCTACTGGTGTCCCCGAGAGTCGACAAAACACGAGTCTGTCTAGTCTCTGGAAAAAAGGAATAATTTCATCCGCCTTTGTCCTCTCTAGTCATAATAATAGAGATCAATGAGGTTGCATGTACAATAAATAAACTCATTACTAAAATGCAAAATCAGACAAAAACGTAAGTTGCGTACTTTTGCATTGGGGATTATCAAACATCAACTGCGTAATCTCCATTCCACGCATTCAATGTATGTATACGCCATATCGCTGCATAACTTACATAAATAACCATTTATGTTATTACCAAGAAACTGTACAATTAACGTACTTTTGTTTCATGTATTGATACATTAATCCTAATTATTATGTACCGGGCAAGATCATTTAAAAATTATAAAAACTCGAATGAATCAGAAAGTACAAAAGATAATGCACGTTCCCTTCAATACCGCTTAGCTCTCTATATTCCTTGCCAATTCTCAGCTTCTCTGCAGGAGAGATTGATTTCAACGCTTAAAAATATTATGCAAGTGTAATTATCTGAATATTTTACATTTATACCATAAATCGACTTCGATGAATCCAATGCGTTCTGAGTGATTTGTAATAATTATTGCGGATCAAAATTTCGAGTAAGTAGTTCAGTTCAGGAAGCGAATAAGATTCAGATATGGGAGTGGCCCTTTGGATACGAACTTCTGTAACAAAGCATGAAAGGTGATCTATCACGATCACTACATACATGGTGCGCCGAGACATTCCGTTTACCAAAGCACGCACACAGATAGAACTACATAATTCCTCAAAGGCTACATCGCCGAAACTCGAATTCGCAATAATTATTCTAGGAAGGATATTTCGATTACCATTAAACGCTACATCAGCCCTTCTGCACAGCAATTTCATTCATATAATCTTAATTTCCATCAGCAAGCGCATCTACACTACATTCAAAGTGTCATCAATGAAAAGCATCTTCAAACTCAGTTTCTAACTCGTCCATCAAATCAATCGCCTGGAAGCTTTTGTTGTCTGCCAGATTCCACGTTCATCCGATACTGTGTACATCGGTGAAACAAAGCGATCGGTCAACACTGGTAATTCGAATATTTAGCTTAATACATTAATCGATCAAGAAAAAATCAAACAATAACTCTAATAGAACATTAGCTATTATTTAATGTGTCTCTTTTACCGTCTTAAGTTAAAGTGATGCATGTAAAAAAGCATCTACAAAATTAAATAAGTACAAACAAATAACACTTTTATTTAAGTTTCACTAAACTTAGATTATCGGTATGCCTTATGATGAGCATTCAAGAAAATTATTGACGCTGGCTAAGTGCTATATGTGTTTGTCTCTTAGGACAGACAGAATACAACATACAGGTCAGCTCCAAGAAACATGAAGAATACAGTCGAACAAGTCAACAATCGTAGTCTTGAGTAGCGAGCATTACATAAGATACTAACAGTAATCAATAGCAGCAACAAATAACAAACAAAGCCGATAAAGAATCTTTAATACGCAAAATAGCCAAAGATTGAGATAGAACTTATTAGCAAACCAAGAGGACAATCTACATGAACATAAGCCACAAGCAGCTAACCAGATTAATAGATATGTTTAATGGAGGACAGATATTCACGAGGATACACACAGCAACAGACGCCACAGATAAGAGAAAATTCCAAGTTAGATCCTCCTGGAATAGCAGCGGATTGAACCTTCTAGTAGTTCATCCACCACCCTAAATTTTTCCAAACATTTTTGAATTGGTACCTCTATAACGAAACCGGCTAATAACAAAAAAAAGATGTTTCATTGGTATATAAATCAGATAATGCTTGCTGGTATTATCATTGGTAACTCCTGAAGAAAATGATAGGCTAGCCAAAGACCTGAATAAGAAACAATAATTATCTTATAGAAGATTCAGTTGGTGCTGAATGGATCATTTTATTTCTTTTTGGAACTAGAAACAAATAACTACATAATATCCACAAATTGTTGAATTACCTTATCGCAGTTTTCTACATACTACTAACTACGTAGCTTTAATAATTTTATATTACAGATTGTTTATTGAAGTTTCAAAACCTCTTGTTCAATTAGCTTTTTGCAATTAATTTATCGTTATAGCCCACATTATAGGATGAGTAATTACCAAACCAAACTGATATCTCTTCAAGAATATTTAACCGTTTATCAACCATTCTTTCTAATTCCACTTGAAAACCAATTAATATGTATAAATAAGTTACTAATTAAAGTACATAGTTGAACAATTTGAATAATTTTGAGAGGAATTAAATATCAAAAATTGTTCACACCATAATTTTCAAAATAATGGGGACATGAAATTAAATTAAATTGACCGAAAATGTCTCGTGACGTTGAGAATTTTTTTATAACCTATTGAGAAAGAGGGCTGGTGTAAATCACGTCGGAGTTCAGAATGGTACGATCTCATCGCAAAGGAGAAAGATAAGTTTCCAATGAAATTAACCCGAAGACAAAAAAAGCACTGCTCGAGTGATAAGCAATCATCAAATTGAGCAGTCTAACATCAAACGGTTTGAACTGCATGACACAGGTGTGACATTAGACTATAAAGCCTTTTTTCACGGAAATGGGAAATAAACACAGTCATTGTTTACCTGAGGTATACGCAATATTCTAACATATAAATACGAAATAATACTTCGCTGGCAATCTTGAAAATAGTGAACGAGAACTACGGGCATGTTTAATACGTAGAAAGCAAATACATTTTTAACGTTTATTGATTGTATACAAAATAGATATATACGTAAAAAAATAATAGGGAATCTAATTTTAATTATAGCTAAATTAAATAAAATTAATTCAATGTCATTGGTTTTTTGTCTCAAAAATATTTTACTACATTCGTAAGAATGTCATATACCTACTTATATTATTTTATAAAAATAAATGATATTTTTCTTGTGTTATAAATAGTACTTAATTTGTCAAACCATGCCTACTTAATAAATGACGACTTAAATGATATTTCCTTCGAAATGGTGATAGACACAAATGGCACTTAAATCTTGGTACAACATCAATACATTCTTCCTTTTCGTGTCTGTATAAATGACGTTTATTCTTGTAACTTCGGCTACATTTTCCGCATTGAAATCGCTTCGCCTCAGTAGTAGCTTCGTCTTGCTTAATAGTTTTCAAGATAGAAAGGGAATATTTAGATATCGCCTGCTTCTTGTGAAGAATTTTTGGTGGTATAATATTCCAATTTTCACGACCAAGTTTCTTAAAGAATTCTGAAAAGTATTCTCTGTTTTAGAATTGTTTTCGTCATGCTAATAATTTCACTTTACTCGTGCAATTAATATCGTCAACCTACAGGATATTCTACTAAATACTTTCAAACGTTTCAAGCTCTACAGATCAACAGAGATGTACGTCTACGACTTATTCTGTAAGAACAATTCAAAACATCTTTCGGTAAAGTAAGCTCCCTTAACGTTTTTTTTTTTTTTTAAGTAACAAATGTATCAATTACAATATGAATATTTGTACTTGTTGCTAATTCAAAGTATTTTATACCTACAACAATCTCCTTATATACCTTAGTTTGCAATAACAATGTAGCGTAACTGTTTACCTTTAATTTAAACTTAGTCATTGCAAAAATATTTAACTTTTTTTCCCACATTTGACGATATGACTTTTATTAGTCGCAGCTGTATTGACAATATCCTATTTCTATCCATTTAATTCTGGATTAATAGTGTTATGGTCGATTCAACCGCAGATTTTGGAAATTTGCAATACATTTGTAATGCGACTATGTAAGTGCTCATTGTATCACATCAAAAAAGATTTATATTTAATTTTTATACATAAATATAGTGTTTTTCAAATGCGGGGCAACACTCAATAACCTTCAATGCTAAAATTTACAAAAGTCCTTTGCTTGTTTTTACGTCCTATTTGACGGTACTTTCAAATGTTCAATTGAAACGGTCACAACTTTGGTTTCTTAAATGACTGCGTCGATTTACCATCATTTTTCTTTACGCTCACATGAAATTTTATAGATATTGTATAGGAGAATTTTGTTAAGTTTCAGACAAAAACTTCTAAGCATAGTGAATTTCAAAGTAAAAAGTAAAAATTTTATTTTTAAGAAATCTGTTTGAAATCATTTGTACAGTCGAACTGACCGAGATACAAATGATCACAAAAGTCTGTAAGGCGTAACCGGTACCACTCACTGACTAGTTATAATTATTTTGTTTCTAAGATATTTACAAGAATATTATTTTAACAAAACCAGTGTAAACAAAATAATATTAAACAATGAACATTATCCGGTTTGATGTAAAATTCAGGCAGGTACTACTGATAAAATATCATTTATAGGGATTTTATAAGACTCAACCCTTTAAAAATAACCTTATCTTTGTTAAAACCACTACACACAGTAATACGTACATACGAAAATATTACATTTTTCTGCAAAATGTCAAATTATAACACTATTTCCGAAAGTTACCGTTTATTTTTAATTAAAACTTAAACTTAGCAAATAGAATATTTGAAAATCAACAATCGTCTTTTTAGTCTTTGAAAAACAAGATATACATATATACATGGTAAAACAATTTCGAATAATTCAACAATATGTGCAGTAATACATATTATTAGAGAACAGTTTACAATGTGTCATTTCCAGCAGTTGTTACATAAAATTCCGAAAACAATTACGAATATGTTAGGAGATGGAGTAAAGCAGTGGATGGAGCAGTATGAAACGATACAAACATTTCGAGTTATTTCGGAAGATTATTTGCGTGTTACAAAATAGATTAAATGTCCCGATCTTCTGATATCGTAGAATTGTGTCTATATTGTGTTATTTTTAAATAGAACAGCAACAATATTAAATTACATACTTAGTTCTATCTAAACATTGAATTAGAACACCTTTAAAATATACAGGATGTTCAGAACTGAACGTCAAACATTATCAAATTCAAATACCAAAAGCGTATCTGTTTTAGTAGCACATTTTTTTTCTGTATCTACCGCATATGAAATTTATATCTCTAACGCTTTCTAATCGGTTTTCCATTAGAAACGACGTAAGAGGAGGACGTAAGTCCACAATGCTGGCGCATTCACTGGCGGCTACTTTATGCAGCACAATTCCACTGCAATCTCAGCCAAAAGAGGTTTTATAAAAATATTTCACAAAATTTGTGTTGCTTACGTACTCACAAGATCACTTTCTCAAGAACATAAACCAAACGTTGATTTGTTACATCGCAAGTTAAGTAATTGGGCTTGAAGGAAAATAATCCTGAACTTCACAAGGCAATCATCTTTATTTAAGAAGCACGTTAGTTGCTTAGTGATTGTATGAATAAGAAAAATTGCCGCATCCCGTTTGAAAATCAGTCAGAACCAATGCACGAAAAAGTATTGTTTTTTGTTAAAGCGACTGACTGGTGCGAATTTCATGCTGCAACAGCAGCAGTAGCTTTGATCTTTGTAGGCAATGCTGCAACTCTATCAAGAAGATACTTTATGATTCTTTTTTATTACGTTTACAGGAGTAAAGTTAGTATTTTCAGTAGCATCAATTATTATTTTAATTTAGTAAATGTTTTCTACTGGAGTACTGCACCCCGATGTCATTTGGAAGTAAGTAGTATAAAGTAGATAGTATTATTATAATCTCTCAGAAAATTTTACGCCAGAACATACCTTCATTTTAGATTTTAAAGAAATAGGTATCTGAATTTGGACTATTAAGATCAAAGTTAGAAGTATCTCAAAATCTGTTAAAAACAGCCATACGAAATCCAATTATATTCGCGAGGACAAAACCAAAAGCATAATTTTCAGAGCATTCTGTTCAAAACAAAGTATGCACCCCGTATAGAAGAAAACACAATAGACAGTTACAATTTCAGAAGATTGGTACACACCTGTATATTAGATCATTCTTCGAAGCTGCTGCGTAACCAGCAGCAAAAATTATTTTGCACTGACCCTCTTAGTATACTGGTAGATTATTGCTGCACTTAAGCAATTTCACTCGCTCGTAATAGCCCTTTTAGATTAACTTTGTATTACAGGTGTACAAAGTATGCGTATAGATACCGCCGAAAATTACTTTTTAAAAAAGAAAAATTATAAATACCGTTGTTCAAAAATATATTTTAAAAGGATATTTGTTTTTTCTTTAATACAAACAAAAGTTAATCGTTTTTGTGACGGGCCACAAATAATGACAACCGTTCGTAGGGGACAATTGCAAGGAACAAAAAAGGAGGTTGTTGAACTATAAATATTTACATATATTCTTCTAAGGCTGTTTAGGTATAAAACATATCCAAACTTATCTGTCCACCTTCAGTAATCTATTACTACAAATCAAAATTACAAAAACAAAAAAAAAACAAATTTTCTGTTTATTCTTAAAGGAATCGTACATTCTTACAAATTCTGAAAATTGAAATGAGGTTCAAAGCAAGCGTTAAAAATAACAAATTAACGGTACCAATAAATTTAGTAAAAACAAAATAACAATAAACAAAATTGAATTCTTTTATACAAACAAACCATTCCTAATTTACATCAAAGAATGATCAGTGAATTCGCGCTGCAGGTTATGTAAAGCACTAAAAACAACTGTCAACAAATATTTTCGTACAAAAGATCTTGTACGAAACAATATGTGCCCAGCTAGGGTTGCACCGGCAGTATTACTTAATCCTATTATATTCTCCAAAATTTATAGAATGTTATGTATAAGCAACGTAAAAAAAAAGGGTTAGCATCCTAAATGAATTTATAAATGTTGTAAAGAATCTATTTGGGAATTTGACAGTTTGAAACCAATTAGGCTATTATATATTAGGCAATTATATTGGCTATTCTTGCCAATTACTAATTTTATTCGTATATTTTACTTGATAAATACACACCCTGCTATATGGAACTGGTGAATTATGCCTAAGATTTATTCAGGAAAAATTTTAGAAATATAAACATATTTTGATCTGGTGTTTACCTTTATTAATGCGGAATTTAACTTAAACGAAAGATTCCGTATATTAATATAAATAATAAATTAATAATAAAACTAATTATATGTCTAAAATTGAACGACTTTTAAGTTATTTTATTCTTAAAAGAAGACGTTCTGTTTAAATAATACTTTTAAAGAACATGATCTTTATTAGCAATTAATGTATAATTCTTATGTACGGTTGCTACAATGTTCCTAGTTGTACAATATACAGCCTTGCTCATATGTCTTAGGCATCACAGGAGAAATTCAAAATCTTCGTTACAAGTTTCCAGGTAAACTATATCTACATACACAAACATAATCACCGTTGAACGGATATCATTGGGGAAATTTACATAAATATGAAGATAACAAAAAATGTAGTTCCCATCAGTATCCAATATCTGGAGAGAAAACTATTCTGAAGATAATCTGGATTAGTTAGTTACAACTGTGTAACGTACCACACAGTTTTCACGACACTGGTTCATGCGAAAATAGAAAAGTAGAAGCAAAAGCATTGCCACAACAAATGATAGATTGTTAGGAAAAACAGCACTGTGGAATAATCTAGTGATGCGTTATGAAATTGCAATTTCAACGAGGACTGTAAAAGGACGCCTTAAAGAAACGAATTTACGTGGCCACATAGCTCCTCAAAAGCACTTGCTTTATAAGACCACAAGAAAAGTATCTTCACTTGTGCGAAGAAAATAGGCAATCCGTCGAAACTATGTAAATATAACAACTTCATTTCATTTAACAGCGACATAAAATCACATTTACGTTTTTTGATATCTGTAAAAAGAAATAAAATCTGCGGTTTATTTTATTGTTAACTAATAGAAAAAAATCGGAGATGTATATCAGTGTACACGATCGCAGAAATTCATTTATGCGAAGACCATAATACACTCGTTATCCAATGATGCTAAATGAAATCTTGTAGCTGTCTATATTAGGCAATTATTTGAGAATGGGAACCGAATTCCAACTTTCAAGAAGACAATACGCCCTGCCACCATTCGAAGGAGACATTACGTTGGTTTCGCGAAAATAAGATACAACTTTTACAGGCCGTCGAATTTGTAATCAGCCCAATATTTACAGTCCACTATAACAACCGCCAAACACCAATTAATAATTAGAGGTATTAAAAAAGAAAATTATGGAAGAACTACTGATGCATGCCAAAACTTTATTTTGACAATGCTTAATCGCTATAAAGCTGATATTAAAGCACATGCCAATGTCACAAAATATTAAAATATATTTACAAATTGTTTAAAACACGAATGTGCAACCAATTTAAACAAGTGCACTTCTATGTATACTAACAATGGGGAGCGGAAGACATATGGGCAAGGCTATCACATATTTATATTGTACGACTTTACTTTTTTAAATTTAGACCGATAAAATCATTTTAAAAGGAACAATATCCGTTTTTCTCAAGCCATAATAGAAATTATTCCATATAACATTATAATATTACGCAAAATGATAAATGAGCAAAAAAACGTACGACCTCTTTTGTTAATATTTATTCGATTAAAATCTGAATTATCTGAAACTTTCCTTTTCATTTAAAATCAAGAATTTTATGTAAAATCGCTATTTCATCCTATACATTTTTTAAAATTTTATTGATAATTCAAGTTGGTAGTTCCTGTAATCGAAAGGATATTTGCCCATTTTCTACCGTAATTTATGACCGGTACTACTAACTTAAATTATTCGTGAAGTTTAAAAATGCTGTGGAGTAATATCCTCTTAAGCTTAAAAATTGTTTCTTTCTGAACGTGAAAGTTCAAAATGGAAGCTATTATTATATTTCTTTAAAACTTTTAGTGCACGTATTGCACACGAGCAGATTGTACACTACAATAAATGCTCAATGCCTCATATAACTTATTCATTTAAAGATAATTGCTTTCGAAGACTATCTTTATTTGCCAAAAGAAAAAAAACTAGTTTCTCTGTTCTCAATTGGTTAGTTCCAAGGATTGGATATCCCAATTAAATTTACTACCAGAAATATAAAAATTGACCAACATATAGTAGAAACACCTAAGGTGAACTAAATGAATACGCTAAGATTTTTCCAATATAGACCATTTGATCCTGAATAGTTCTTCTCTCTGAATAGTTATTTTCCATTAATGTAAATAGGTAAGCTATTCTAGAGTTGAAACATCTAGTGCTTTAATAAACGTCACGGAAATAAGTACAATTACTTTTTACAAATCTGATACCAAGGAAAAATCGAATTTTTTGGTGTGATACAATTATGTAGAAAACTATTTTTTATATAATTGAATGAAACAAAACAAACAAAAGAAATGTAGAATAAAATATCCTGCGCTTTGGTATTGCACTTTGTAAGTAGAGTAGTTTGAGAATGTTTTAATTGATACAGATCAGCAATTCGATAGAGTCAAATTAGAGAGCAACAACGTAGTAGACACACATATTTGCGTAATGTAAAAATGGTTCCATGCACAGCTTTTAGAATAATTAACCAACTGTTTTATTTTTATCAAATACTAGCAATCTAATGCTTATGAGTTTTCACAAGTATGTATATGCTGGGACGCAGCGAAATAATTATACAGTATTTTACTTTATATTATGTTCTTAATACATCATTACTTGAAAAAGAAGCTACTTATACAAGAATTAACGTGTTCATAAAAAAAAAAAAAAAAAACAATAAAACAAAATGTTTAAATATTTTAAATATAATAAACTGCAATTAAATTTAAAAAATCGACAAGGTTGCGACGCATAACGAAATTAAAACTAGTAACTCTAGTAACTCGTACAGTTTCCCTTTGACTTGATAACGGCGCGTTGGCATGCTTTTTACCTTGTCCCAAAATTCAGGTAATAATGTGTGCCAGGTTTGTCTTAATCCTAACTTCTAAATCAACAATTGTTACGTAATTTAATTTTAATTACGTTTCCTCCGTACAATTTTTCAACAAACTGTCCTGAAAAATTTCTTAATACTTTGTAGCAGCTTACCCTTAAGCAATTCCAACTCACCCAAACCACTGGCAGACATGCAAGCGATTTCTAAACACCCACTGAAAATAATCTCAAAGTCCAATTTGCTTTTGCTCAAATCGACTGGTTTTGTTACTGAACAGCAGTTAATAGCGGTTCTGTTTGCCCTAAATAAGTTACCTATGTAATTTACTTATGTACTTATGTATAATTTTTAAATACCTTGTAAAATTCGAGTTTAATTTTATACGTATTTCCGACAACACTCGGGACGCATTAAAACCATTGTGTTGATTCCAAAGAGTCGTAATTTCCATTCCACGGCTTCTGCGATTCTCTTTGCAAATGTTGCCTAAGTGTGTTTGGTTTGATTAAAATACTAGGTCTAGCAATACTTTTTCCTTTAATTTAAATGGTTCCAATTTATCTAGTATTTAACAAGATTTTCTCACTGGAGACTTTGCCATTCTTAATTCCCAGCGACGACTTGCTCTAATGATCATCCTCGACGTATTAAAACACGAAAATTTCACGTTAATTTTCTTTTACAATAACCAGTTGATAAATTTTTTCCACCCTCCCTACATTTATGTATTTGAGAGTTGAAATTTTTTGTTGTACGCTTCAAAATACAATTAGAAAAATAAGGTGTTAACAATGTTGATAAATACTGAAAAAGATGATTCTTTGAATTTCACAAATCATTTAATTTAATTTTATATTTCTGTCCTCAAAATTTGCTGAAATTTTGAAAAAATCATTAACTGTCCCAAATTAGTAGTCGTATTTACTGCTTATAGGAAGTAATTTTCATAAAATAAATTATTCAAAGGTAGTCTGTCTTCTTGCTACCAAGTAATTCAAATCGTTACTGATCATATTACTAATTTAAGGTAATAGTAAAGCTTCAAAGGTAAAAAAAAAGAAAACAACAACTTTACTAAAATCATTTATTACTGCAACTATCCATAATTTGCATTACTTTGATATGCCTCGCAAAATACTAAATGTCTCCTCAAGGTAGATCGTTGCCTGTACTTCTTTTTGCAAAACGTGCATTCATACAAAGCTTCTTGACCACAATGATACTTTTTATGTGTTTGTAAATTCTTTTTGTGTTTGTATATTCTCCCACACTGCGTGCAAAGGAATCCCGACTCTGAAAGAAAAGGCGAGTCACCTTACGTCAAACTCATGTTACTTATTTGATAACATCGCAGGATCACCGGGTAAACGCATCATAAACTCGAACGGCATTAAATTCACTCGTAACAAAATTGATACTTGTTACATTCTGCATCATGAATACATATATTACGTACTCATTTTTTCTTCTCATTCTAAGCATGTTTTTTTTTTTATTCTGAATTTGAGTTTTAGCCAATACTTATTGAAAATAGTAAAATAAATAGTTTTAAAATTGAACACATTCGATAATTTAGAAATAGGTGCATATTTAGATTTGCCACAATTCGTTCTATTCATTTACAGCAACACAAGCAAGAAGACAGCAAGACAGGTTTTATTCATAGAATATCTAATTTTGTGAACTGTTTTTGATACTACACATCTCATCAATTCTTTTCATAAATTTACGTTATTAAGATGTTAATATACTCATGGAATTTATTTGTTTTTAATTAAACTTAGGTATGTGCTCGGTTTGCTAATTATGTACTTCTAAAATTAAGCAATATAGGCAGGTAGTGCCATAAATAGCAGTATCAGCACTTAAAATATTGTAGCTTTTGGTAATAATTATCTTGAAAAATTATCATTTGGTAAAAAATCATCATAGTAATCATTTGAATCTTAATCTTTCAAACTATATAAAGTTTCCGGAATGAATTTGTTTTCAATTATTGATCAGATGTAAATACTCAATTAATTGAATTAAAAAGTGTCGATTTCTCAGCTCTGATTTATTCGATTTGCAGCTTTATGACCTTTAAAGTCATAAGACAAATAAAATGCAAATACTTGACACACGATTTGACTTTTAATCTTTGAAGGGATTCCACGTGTGAGTATGTGTATACTCACATACTTGTTTTCCGAGATATAAAGCTAGCTATTTTTGTGTGGAGTTATATGTATTAAGAATTCTATTTTGCACAATTTAATTAGATGATTTGAAATAGAAATTTATATACTTCACAAAAACAAATACAAAACAATAATCTGTTACAGGAAAGGCTTTGGGTCAATTTTCACCGTTATAGTAAGTAACTTTACAATTATCCCATGTTATGAGCGCCAAGACCTGTCTGATTTCATAGGTATTTCATTGAAATTCATATGCTGAATTGCTGTAGTATTGCAGCTAAAATATGTGTATTTAGTACAATTTAAAAATAATGTCAAACCTGCTTTGTCTCCATTTAGTAAATAGAATATACTATTAGTCTGCAGAAATTCCTTGTCTATGTGACTAGAACATGGACCTAGCCTTCAGTACTTCACTCGCTTACAATTGTCATCACACTACTTCCTCGCCAAATATAGAAATACCACTTCTTAGAATACAAGATTTTTTGTTTATAAAACTTTTTTGATTATAAAGTATACGTCAAACTATAAATTTGAACTCATTTTTGTTCGAAAATGTATATCTTTTTGTAAAGTAATAATTATATATAAAAGCATGAAATAATCTTCAAAACTACATTTCCAAATTCAAACCCAGTAGTTGATCGTATAAAAAGGAAGAATTTTTACTAACGTATCCAAAAAAAAGCTAATTTCTATAAATCTTGAGATCAACAAGACGTAAAGTATATTGGCGAGCAAATCAAAAAAAATATTTTTTATTTGGCCTACACAAACTCATGTTTATTCTGTTTTTTCTGAATATAAAATGAATATTCAATCAGAATAGATGTTCGATACGATGATTGGCTTTCTACGTTTGAATTTTGAATATTTCCTGCAGGCCTTAATATTAGTAGTGGAGACGACGTTCAACCATCTCGTTGGCAGTAATACACAAGTATATGCTTACACTACTTACCAACGGTAACTCCTGGAGCTTAGAAAAAGCACAATGTATAGATCCATAAGGTACTCGAGTTTCCGCTTGTAAAATAAGATTTTCAGTTTATTTTTACGTAATTTTAAACAAACCTTTTCTTGTACGTTTTAAAATAATAACCCTGAACAACTTTTCTGTACGAAATCGGAAAATAAAATCGATATTTAGACATAAATGCGTGGGGGCTTTCTTTATTCCAATTTCTGAAATCATTGCGTACTTTTGCCTTTCGTTACAAACTGCATATAGCAGACTCCTTCATTTGCAAAAACCTACAATAACAGGCATGTATTACTCGTTACTGTAATGACTACAGACGTCTACTGATTCTTATGGGACATTTCTGGATACGTATATAAAATAAAAGTAGAGAAAAATGCGGGCGTAATGAAGATGGTGCCAGGTTAAAACAAATACCTACAGTGAACTGCACCATCGTTACCCCAATATTAAATAGTGCACAAAATTGCCCAACAAAGATGTTCAAACATATGTCTAGAATATTGACATTTTTCCATTTTCATAAAATTACGTCAATCTATTTAAATTTTGAACTTGATAAAAAAATGAATATTCCTTCGATTCAAATTAATGTCGTCCTGCTCTTGTAGTACAAAATAAAGACATCTTATTAGAACATATTTTTTAGTTAAGTTACACTTAAAAACTTTACAATTATTTTATGTACAGTAGAATATGGTAATACATCACGATAACATAAAAAAAAATATTTGGACGACTAGCTTTTAAATATTTGGTACAGTTCCTACAGGTATCATCAAGATTAAAAATCTTTGGTCTCGACGTAAATTTTACGAACCACGTATCTTTTATCTTCGTATTGTTTTTTCATTTCATGTTGTGTATCTGCATGACGCTTAAGATTTGAAAGTTGATGAAACTTTCGTGGGCAATATGTACAATGAAATCGAGCTTGTTTGCCGCATTCGTAGACCATATGTCTACGCATATTTCCACGATGCTTGTAGATTTTACCGCAAGTGAGACATGGAAAACCCCCCGCTGACGAAACTGCATTGCCCGACAATAGCCAGGCCGACCTTCCTAGAAATAAAGTACTGCTGTACTGAGTACCTATAAGGAATGCTCGGCATCGTGAAACGGCCTCATCTGATATTAATTTTAAGTATACTCTCGATATATTTTTACAGGAATAATTTTAATATGAACAATTTCCAATCGACAACTATCGAGAATATGCTTGAGAAAACTTGCTGTAACTCAGTATCTCAGACATGCATTTGGAACTGGCCTTGGTATCTACATTAAAAACAAAAAAAAATTACAAATAACTACAACAAAAATCCAACATTGATAAACTGATTTATTAAAAATAATATATACACAACTTTAAAAAATATATATATCGTGGTCTTGAGGAAATACTGGCGCCCATCTGTAACAAGACAAAAAAAAAGAAGATTAAAAGAATTCGTTTCAAAGGAAATTTTTGAGAGGACGTGAAATTTACACAATCACTATAGCATATTACTTCTTTTTCCCTCTACTTATTTAAAAAAACAAATGGTGTTTTGATTTGAGTATTTCTATTGATCAACTTAACATTTTTTTGTAAAGAGATAACTGAATTTCACCGGATCATAGTGAAAATCTTAATTTAACACCGTCAATATTTCGTACTACATTTAAGTTAAATTTACATTAAATCCAATAAAAAAAGAAAAAGTAACTCCTTTTCTATTTGTATTGGAAAACAATGAAATTGTAACTGTACAACTGTAATACTAACCACTGATCAGTATAAATTATTCCAAATAATAGCATGCATATTTTAGCAATGCAAGATTAAGATAATACAGTAAAATGTCCAGGGCAATTCATTAAAGTTAAATAAAAAATTACAACAAATGAAATATACTTACAGTGTAAATAGTTGACATTTTCTGTGTTAATTGAACCGGTACCAATCCATTTCATTCCAGGCCGGTACACTCTTGAAGAAGATGGCGGAGAAGTCCAACGGGATATTGATATTTTCTTCCACATCTTTCGCAAAATTGTACCAGAGGATCCAAAAGAAATTTCTTGTTATCTGCTGCCACTTAACGCAGTGTACTTTTAGAATTCTTATGCCCTCCTCCACCCAGTCCAACTATTTTTGATTATAATTTAACAAAATAGTTGGCCTTCTTACTATAGTATTTTTTTTATAATACGCATTTACATGCTGCAGTCATGTAAATGCTTAATAATTTCTTACAATATGCATAAGTAAAAAAACAGCTTATCACTGAAGATTAGATTTAACTTGAAAATTGTCGTGCTTAAACTTTTTTTCGTGACAACGAAGAATATCCCTACGTGAGAATTTTCTTAGACATACTCGACATGAAAATTGTTTTGCAACACCGCACTCGTATCTTAGGTGTCGTTCTAGGGTATACTGAACTGAATATTGGCGTCCACAACGAGAACATCTGAATGGAAGTACTGCAACAAACCACATCCACACTTCACACACTCAGAAGACCAAAATTTTAATTGAAGTTTAGAAAATTTGATAGCAGTTACTATTTTACGTCACTAATAAAATATAGTCACATAAAATATTGCTAATAGAACGATAACTAAGCAATCAAATTCACAAAACTTGTAACTTTAAAAAATTGTTGGCCTCCTATTTCACATTCATATTGTTACACTCACCCAAGCTCAGCAGTAGTTTACTTACTACTTACCAATAAATTTACTTACAAGAGTAAAAAAATGCGTAATACAACGGATTTATTTAATCTAATTATCGTCGTCTAGGGTGTAGGAAAATACTATCTATCTGCCCATTGATACTTATGTGCAGACAGAAAAAATATACTTACACAAACCTCAAAAAAAAAATACCTCGCAGTATATAACTGCTACAAAATTTCAACATATAATCACAATCTCAAGATATCTGAGGCAACTCATATTATACACAACTTACTAAAAGGAATCTATTGCATTAACGTTGCAATGAATGCTGCAAAAAAAAATCACATCTGTTAAAACTAAAAGCATCAAATATGTTCATATTCCCACTTTCAAGGACAATTTCCATTAAAAGTATATCATACGAACAAATTGTAATTTGTTTTATACAATACAACCTCCAATTATTACTAACCAATTAACATAGAACACTGCTCATTTAAAATACATTGCTTTACACAACCAGCTTAAAAAACTAAACTGAAGGGTGTAAAACAATATACTTTACGCACTCACACGAATTCAGTCTGTACATTAGGTTAATAAACAATTCATTAAATCAACACGATCTAAAAACTAAAAATAGGATTTTTGAAAAAAATCCTTAAAACAATCGATGTTCAAATTCTTTAAGAACCTTGGTGAACATAATAGTTCTATTGGCTAGAACCATTCCTCAGAAAACTCTTACAGCTTACACACTTTTTGATTTCATCGACTTTAAACGATCAAACATCCGCTACGCGAAAAACCAACGTGGACACGCTTCGGTCTTTTTCAACCGTTTTAACCGACGTCTAAAACCATGTAGTAAAAAGTAGTAAAAACATGGAACGCCGATTAGAAACGATGAGAAAGATTGAAACGTACATGAAACTCCAACATGTCAGTTTTGCACATCTCGAATGCCGGTTTAGTTAATATCGATGAAACACGAGGGAGTGGTAACCTTATTTTAATATATTACTTTACCTCATTGTATACAAAAAGTATACAATTACATTCCTGAAAATGAGTATACATCATGCGGAATACCTCATTATATACAAAATTGTATATAACTACAATATTTTCAGTGATAAAAACGACAATCACTGTAAAAGACCTACAAAAAATGACCCACCTGTTGCAACCATCTTTCAAACTAAGCATAAATCAAAAAGCTTAATACGAAGAAAGTAACAACCATAAAACAAATTAGGATCTTATTTCCAAAACGCAGCAAGTTCACCGTGTTTTGGAAACAAGTTCCTCCTTGTACTCAATATAAACTAAAAATGGTTTTTAAAAGTGGTAATTTAAATCCAAAAGCATCACTATGAAAACTAGTCAGCTAGACATGATATATTTACTAGTTTGTTCGACTAAACCATAAATGAATTAAAGAAAAATCAAGAAACGATTTAAACAAAATGTTTCCTCTACAATTCCTAACTTGCACTTGAAAAAAAACTTGAGCAAAAGCCAAAAAGCTTATGTCCAAGTTTCACAAAAGTGTTAGCTTGTTTCTCACTAGTTATGAAAGAAAATTATTAAAACAAAATTTTCCTGTCACGTTGTTTCTATACTTTTCAAAACTGAAAAGTATACGCACAGTATTCTATCTTCTGATAGCAGAACTTTTAAAAGACAATATTGCACTATAGACTTCCAAGTATTTGAGTATTACCACAGTATGGTAATATTCAAATGTTAACTAATTCACTTTCGCACAACACCAACTGGGAATACAAGAATGTGGCTTGATATTGAAAAAAAAATCAATATCCTATAAAAGTTCTTGTAAATTTTCTTTTGACAATGATGACAATGTTCCATTAGCCGTCACAAAAACTGCATAAAGCTAAACAGTTGTTATAACGGTTTGTCTGAATTATACCTCACTGTATAAAAATATATACAGTTACATGTATAAATGATGATGCTTTAACGATATAGTCTATAAAATTCTAAGGTGAAGTACAAAGAATTTTAAAAACTACAATATTGTATCAAAAAGAAGTAAAGTGATGCCAGTAAAGTATAACTCCACTTCACTTCTAGTTGATCAAATTAAAATATATACCTCATTGTGTATTAATTGATACACAACTACAACAAAATGCACAATTTGTTCACAAATGGACAAGTTAAAAAGCATGCACATATATATATATATAACCAATAGAAATCAAGTTAGGTAAGATAGAATATCAGATAGAAGGCCAACATTATATTAAATTATAAATTACTAAACGAACGTTACGCCAAAACTGATTTGCCACATATAGTAATATTAAATGGTATGTTATCTTGGCATAATGTTAGTTTTACTTTATAATACCCAAAAATACAAATTACATCCATATATGCCTGGCAAAACTTAAAAGGATATTAAAATAAAATAATAAAGCTTCAAAACTGAACAGGAAAATGTAAAACACCGAGACTAAACAGTCTCCATTTACAGAATCAAAATGACAGAATTATTTCATTGAAATTATTTTTTGAATGGAACTTAGTTTTTAAACGCAAAAATGACGAAGACATTCCTATCATTTTGGTTCTAGAACCAGTCTCCCCCTTCCTACCTTGTCAAATATGCATTTGAAGTTCATAAACACTGCCAAAGTTTCTATGATAAATAAGCAAATTAAATTTTTGATATATATATCTGTATATATATATATATATATGAGTTTACCAAAAGAACAACATTTATATTACTTTGTCAGTGGGGGGATGTGGTTAAAAATAAGTGTAACAAAGCAACTATGTCTAAGTCAAAGCAAATAATACATAAAGCACAGGAGGTAAAATACTAAAGAGCTAAATACTACGAAATAAAAATAGAGACTGGATAATACTCTGGGTGTTAGTTTTGCCATACATAAAATAGATGTAGTACACTCCTAAACCCAAATGTAACAAATGCATAACTTGGTATATTTCATTTGCTGACAGAAAAACACGTATACAATGAAACAAGTCCAAAACATATACTTAAATCCACAATAGCAGGAGTAATACATAATTATGTAATACTCAATATGAATGTTGGGCTTTAAATATATGCACTGAATGCTTGTTCCTTGTAAATAAATACAAGAAACGACTTTATTTTCAAATTAAGAATTAAACTACCAGAATATAAAATATAATTGTTAACAACTTATATTTTTTTAATAAGCTATTAATATTTTTATATTACATAAACTGGCAGATTTAAATCGCAATTTGGAAATATAAAAAAAAAATAGAACTGTAACCATATATGCATTCATTGCATTGAAGTATAAGAGTTTCAAATATTAACTCATCAATCCTACCTTGAGAGTCGCGATGTGCTCCTACAGCCTCTTGAGCGGCTAAAAATACTTCATCTTGACTTTGATTTCCCATATGCCATCCGCCAAATCCTGAAAATCGTTCTAACTTTGAACTCAAAACTAAAACCTCAATCCTATCGTAAAATATATTTATTAAGGTCTAACACACAGTTTCTTCAAATAAAAATGTAACGTAGTTCGTTTTATGCCAAAATGTAATGAAGCTGCACTAACACTACTATGATTACAGATTATGGAGATTAGTGCCGCCCTGACGGCACTTCTTTGATATTTACGAAACAGTGAATGTTGACTATCAAGAAATGTATCTATACGAGATAAAACCTTTTCATCCGGCTTTATGTCGCTCCAGTAAATGCTTGGTGGAAAACAGCTCTTTCCAGACATTAGTGCATCTAAAATCAAGCATCAAATTCCACCAAACAGTAACTAGAATTTGCCGGAAGCGAGTTTTCAAAAGCTAATGTACAGGGACACGTCAAATATTAATCGGCCTACTACTGTTACCTTATCTACAACATTGGGATCGAAAAGTTTAAACTTAAGCTGAATAGTAAAGCCCACCTCACTACAGTTGCTTATTTAGTAAGCCAGTATAGATGTATAAAGCACATCAAAAATAATATAGCTATCTATTATAAACATAAGTTGTAGACAATACAGTAATTTATTTACATCCTAGTCAATAGCCTTATATTGCCATTACTGCCGGAAAATCTACATGCAATTTTTAACAAATATTGTCATTGAACATAGCTACAAAGTTCTTGTAATAAAGTAATGAATCAGAAGTAATTTTACATATAAATTTAAAAAAATTGCTGCTCTAACGTTAAACATTCTTATTAAAATTACATATCGAGGAGAATGAAAAACATTTTACACAAATTAGGACAAACAACATGGAAAAACCACTATATAAATGCAAATGTATCCCACGGTAATATGGATAATTGTATTCAAAGTAATTTGCTAATTCTTTGAGATAGAACCTTTATAAAAATGAAATTAGACTACACTAGATGAATATTTTCTTTTTTAATTTACATTTAGTATTAGACGAAGGATGCAAGACAAATGTGTGTACAAAAATCCTCCAACAGCTTTCTTAGCAAGAAAAAAATATACATGAATAGGAATCATAAAGAATAGACATAAATAGAAGCTCACTAAACTAAATAGTTCACTTGGAAGTTCAAGATTCGTGAGTTTCGAGCTCTAATATCATTGCATTTTTCTAACGTCTGTACACACTTTAATTTGATGCATTGCCACTTCGATTCCAAAAGCTACAGTAAACTACTCAAGCGTTTAACGCTTATTGATTAGTCAATTTGGTGTATTGAATAATGATAAAAATATAACAAGCCCCTAATTTACCTTAATAACAAAGTTTATTTTAATTCCAGAACCCAAATTAAGTCTGATACTAAAAATGATTCACTGTCAAAAAATGACTAAAACATTATACAAAATACGATCAATTCAAACCGAATTTGTATAGATGCCATCATTTTAAACAGCAACAATATATTACTACTTATTGTGTTGAAATAAATATATATATATATATATAGTGCAATGGAAAGATTTCTTAGTATTTAACAACCCATAAGCAGTAAACCTTACAAATTGTTTTGAATTTTGAATTTGAATTCGGAAAGTATTGCAATAGAACCAAAAGATTGCAATGATAAAGCATATTGTAAAACAAAAATACAACTTGCAAGGTATAAAAAATTCCTGTTACATATAAAAATATATTAAAGCGTTTCTTCCATCTTTTATTTTATTTATACAGACCCTTCTACACTTTTACTCACTATGTATAAAACCTATATAAATATAACAAAAACAGTGCCCTTTATATTTTCACAATTCAGCTCATTACACTACGCTACAAAATCTTATAGAAACATGTATGTACAGTATTAGGTGCAAAATTTCATATAAATTTTCATAGGCATTACTTGTGGCGTTTAATAGAGCTTTTACGATATACATCACATAGTTCAAAAAAATATTGTAAATTTTGCATGAAAACAATCGGCATGAACCTAGTAATAAGCAACATAATCTCTATGTGACAGTAGTAGCCGATTAATATATCGCCCTGCACAGCTCAGAAAATTGGCTTCAGTAGTATTTATATTGCACTAATATATTAACTATGATAAATATTTACCTTGTCCCGAACCTTCGCCCATGTTGCCGTGACTAGGCCCAGCACCCTGATCATCCATTTGTTCCATATTACTAATATCATCATCATCAAGTGTTAAATCTTCAATACTGTCCTCATTCATTTCCTCAATATATTCAGCCTTTGGTTCTAGCATCAGTTCAGAATGTGTTTCTACTTTTTCTTTGATTATAGGAACTTGAGGAACTTCGGATTCTGTCGTTTTATGCCTCGTCAAAATATCTGATTTTGTTTCTATGGGTTCAGGCACGTCGGTTGTTAGCTTAGAAGGAGCTGCGGGTAATGTAGTGGGAATGTTTTGGGCAGGTGCTTGACTACTATGATGAGATTCTGATGAATTTGAGGCATCGTGATGGTTATCAACTAAGTCATCTAAGCTCCTCCTTCGAATCCGTTTTTTCTTCCGCGCACCAGGCGACTGTGAACCCTCCCTGGATTCTTCCATATCTCTTCGACGTTGTTCTATCGTTAAGCCTTGAACACGAGGTATGGATGTTGTTGGCGGTGGACTTTTAGCTGGTGGTGGGGGTGGAGCTACAGTTTTTCGTGTTTCCGTTTCACCTTTACGATTATCGGAAAGCCCTTTGATTTGTAATGACTCCGCGGCTTTCAATAGTGCTCCTAACTGGTCTTGTGATATGTTTACCTCACCTCGGTACATATAGTCCATCATAGCCTTTAATTCTTGGTATTTGACATCTTTTAAAATAAATATTGGATGTTTATCATAGTTCTGTGATAATAACGACTGGAAAGATAGAAAAAAATCATTAAATTTTTTGAAAATAAACATGGAAGTTATTAAAATCATATTTGAACAATTTCCATTAATTGTTGTCTAGTCTATACTAAAAAATGCAAAGGAGAAACCATACTGGATACCTAATTCATTGAAATTGCAACACTACCAATTTTAGATTGAAAACAATATATCGTGGTTTATATTAAGAATTTCAGCTTGGCTCGTAAAAATTTCTTACAATTAATTATTACTATTCGATAAATCTATCGACAAAGTAGAAACAAGAACTCATTTAAAGAGATTTTAAATGTACTTGATCCATTTTCATATAGCTCAAGCTCAATAGTTAAAATGTACAATATGAAATATCTAGATACGATGCATTAAATTTTAAACATGCGAATGGTAATGTTACTACATTATACATTTAATAATTTAAATAATATGCATATATATATTATATAGAAAAAATTAAAAGACATTCTATTATTTCTTTTCCCCGACTTATTTTGAATGGTTTTAATGTAAAATAATAAAGCCTATATTTAAAAAACGTATATTTTCCACTTGGGATCTATATAGAAAAATAAAAACATGTAATACTTAAAATATTCTACAACTTACTAGGTAAACACAAACATCCGAATATCATATAAATAAACTAAAATTTGGTCGCGAGTAAGTCAATGAATAATTAAATAATAGACATAACACTGGTAATATTTTCATATTGAAAGTATTGCTACTAATACTTTTAATAGGAATGCATCCAAATTAAAAAAAAAAAGAACTATAGCAGTATTACCTCAAAATATGGACTGCAGGCCGACAAAACGACTTTATGAGCATTCAGGTATTTTCCTTCGGCTGCCAAAGTACAATCAACTAATGTTCCATTTTCCAGAAGTGTGTCAAATACTGCGACTAACGTTGATTGATGATTATTCCACCGTAAACAAAATTGTTGGTCGTCCTCCATATTATCTTCTTTCTAGAAGGGTTAAAAAAATAATGTAATGATAGAAAGGATAATGAATTTTTATAAATGAAAATTAAATTAAAAAAATGGACCGAGACATATTTGGTGACGTCATGTTTGGTGGGAGAAAGGAAAGCAACGCGACCAAACCCAGCAATGGCCGCTTTTCCGAACAACTTGGGGAAAATGGCGTGGCGTTCCATACAAAATCAATATTCCCGTAATATTTGAGGCGAAAGCTCGATTAGAATTTAGTAAAAGTGAAATATAATTGCTAACATTACGTAAAAGATAGATACTAAGGTGGAAATATTGTCAAAACATAAAAAAGCTCAGCTTCTAAAGCTTGTGGCTGACAAAGCTCAATCGATCCATGTAATTTGCTTTATAACGAATAATTTAGTAGAAAAAATACAAATTAACAAATCTCAGTACGCTCAAAATGTTATATTACCTATTTTGGCACTATTTGCGATACTTTTATCACAATTATTATAACACTAAATATTATTTCTAGAGAGACGACAAGTAACAATGTTACACTAAACAACAACGGTTTTCAACTGAAAACGACCGGCAATACCATAGTGCAGCGACAGCCAACTGACTATCCGTGGCGGCGTGCACGAAACGGTGATGACGTCAGAGGTATGCGCAAACTCAAAATTTTAGAATTTTACGCTTGATCATAACAGATGCTCTAGCTGTTGACCAATGAAAATGTAGCATTTTCCCAAACAACACATAGAAGGGAAACAGAATGAAATCTTTTGCGTGCAGAGGTGCCCGGAAAGTTCAGATAGCTGTGTAGAAGTGGATACAAGAGAGAGAGAATGGTGAAAACTTAAAAGAGAGAGCGTAGAGATGAGAGGAGAGAACGAATTTGATCCACAACAAAATAGTGAGCCTGTCTCTTCTAATCGTACAGTTCGTTTTCCACTGTGGTCTTGATTCTATTTCATTTATCGCGAATTCCTGCCTATTTAGTTTTGTTTTGCATGTTTAATTTGTGACATCTGTGTCATTACGGCTAAACAGGTAAGAATCCTGTTAATGCCCTAAAATCCCGTAATATTTGCATATACTTGTACTATTTTGCTTTATATTTTAATTCATAATTCTGCGTAATTACTGAAATAGAAGTGTCCCAGTTTTTAAGTGCTAGTTTCTAGGCTTTCTCTTTAGCCGCCAATTATCATTTTCTATTTCTGTAGAGTTCTTATGTGACCAGCTTCATCTAAATACGTACGAGATATCTACGTAACATCCGCGTTATCCGGATTTTCAATGAAAATTTTAAATCCCTATATTCTGGCGCCGACCTATCCCCACGCAACTGAAATGTACGCATGCATGCGTCTTAGATATGCGTAATATCTTCTTCATTAAATACTATGGTTTCAGACTGAATCAAAAATCCATATCGATATAAGGAAGTTATACACTAACAATTACGTAATTCAAAATAACGCTCCTTCAAAATATTTTTACGATGAATCTATCTAAAGTGAACGTTTGACAGATACCGTGTTCTTGTCAGTCTATTATTACATGTTTATGCATATATCGCAAGCAAAATATCAGCGGTATTTATATTCAAACACCGTAGCAATAAGACGATTTATCTGGTATGTTTACGTCGTTTATAAACATTATTAAGTGCGTGCAGACAATGTACTTCTTTAATTGGTACTTTGCCGCAAATTTGAATTCGTAAATCAAAGGATTACGTGCTAGAGACATCTAGTGTCCATAAATATTAACTTCACTATTTTTTTAATGAGCAATCACCAAAACTATGAAATATCATTAAATTTGATTACAAAAATTAGGACATGGTGCAATACTAAGAAAATAAATTTATGCAAAGCAAAAACTCGGGGCTAAAATATACGTTTACCCGCTCAAAACAAATTGGGGATGTTAAGTGTCTACTACTGAGGCCTATGTTACTTTTTATTTGATTATTTTAGAAGGTATACCCTACTTTATTAATTGTGAAAGATTGAATAAAATGGGAACGATTACATACTCAAATTATACCACTCTAAAATCTATTTAATCATGTAAGCAATGTTTTGACGCCTTATTTATATTTCAGAACGCTTATTAGGAGCTTTAAGTCTGAGTAGATTCGTTGTGTTTAAATTAGTAATTGACAAAAATGTAGACCCCGCAACTGAACATTCTTCTTTCTCATTCGTTGCATTTATGCATTTCTTAAAAATAAACTGATAGATGAAAATAGGTAGTTACTATTTCAAAATGTGCGAATTGCGGTTGCAATTTATTAAATACTTTCGGAATTTACTTGTCTAAATGCTTTATTCTGCTACATGATTCTTTCCGAAAACTAAATAACTACTGATTAGTGATCTTTAGTTGTTCAAAGTGAAAAAATATACGTTTGTGAGCTTTTTACCAAAATTAGAATAATCATGCACAATTTATATGCAATACTTATATTTCAGACAATAACTGATTATATGTTAATAGTAGTTATATTGACATACAGATTATACCGATTTTAAACATAAGTGGCATATGTAAATCATTTTTTATTTACATTTTTTAGTTTTAGCTATTTTAGTTTTAACTTCCAGATATACAGCTTTGAATATCCAATACTGACATACAGGGTCCGTCTAAAAACCAAGCATAAGATTTTTGAAATGGAAGAGAATTGGTAGCGATTTTCGTATATGTTTTCTAAAATGTTTTACATATTTAAGAAGCTTTAAAATTTTGCAGTGAATTATGGAGGTACATTACATATGTTTATCGAGTTTTTACTAAATTGATTGCATATTGTGGCTTATTAAGAATATTCGAATTTATCATACTAATTTATACTATGTATTCGGGCTAAAACGAAGTAATTTTCTATAAGTGGCTGTTACAATAAGCAACTCAATTATGAACTTAAATAACCTTCGTAAAAATACACCGTGTTCACCTAGTGCGTAGAGATTTAGAGGAAAAGTTTTCAAATAAAAACTCTTCGGGGACAAATGTTGCACAACACAAAATAATAATAAAAACATGTATTCAAATTCAGTTTCCGCTGGGCAATATACAAGTTTATTTTTTTCTTTTCAATTGGACATTCTGTACATAGTTATGATTTTAGTTAAATTTGAGATACTTTGAGGGCCTCCTTTTTTATTAGCAGAACACCAGTATATTTAATAGAAAAGCTAGAACTTCTTCCTAAAACATCTCTCTGTATTCAGAATGCCTCTTTCTTTACACAAATATTTATGAAATAAACGTTTGTGACGTTGCATAAAACAATACTCTCGAGATATTAAATATTAAAATCGCGTTACAGTTCGTATTACGAAATGGCATTTAAAAATTTTGTAGTATTTCACTACACGTTTAATTTACTAAAGAACGGCACATTTTAGATATAGGAGAATGTTTATAAAAAAATCCATTAGAGTTTCTCTATCAGACGCAGAGAAAGATACAGGATGTTCCATTAAGATAAATTAAAGTAGTATAGCAACGATTTTAATGTCCATTTTGTATTTTCTGGTTGACATGAAGAACTTTTCGATGTATAGCCTAAAACTTTAGAAATACGAGTATTATAAGGCCGACAACAACATTTCGTAAAAGTCTCGGTTATGTGAATTACCTCAAAAGCTAAAGTAGATCTATATAGGGAATGTTGACGAGAGTTTGCATGAATTGAAAAGAAGCACCTAAAATCATAATAATATACAAAAAGGTCCGTTTAAGAAGCCAATCTTGTATTATATGCTTCTAAAGATGAATACGATGTATAATTTGAAAATTTGTGCTTTAAATTATTCAAAAAATTATCGTCCGTTCTTGCATTAAGTGAACACGCTATACATGGAAAATGATATAAGCATAAAATCAAAAATCGTTAGAATGGAAAGAGAAAAACTTGCTTTTTTTCTTGGGATATGGACAAACTATTAATGCGCAAGCTCGCGCATATACATATATATAAATGATATAATTACTTTATGTATTATTTATTAATATAGGCACGCACATTAAATAAAAATGTATAATATATAACCACACAATTTACAACAATAGATATTGTTGTAAGTGTTTTTTCTGGAGCTTTTTTAAAAGAAAAAGAATTTATTGTTACAGTAATGGTAATAATATATTTTCCAACAGGTTTTACATCCAATTACCGGAAAAAATACAAAAAGACATGGCAACGTAAGTAACATAGTTATCAGACGTTTGCGCGGTAAATCGTAAAAACAAGCGTAGTATAAATTTGCCTAGAGTTGTAACGTAGTACATCTTTGTCTCTCATTGCTATTTGCTTCAAAGATGTTGGCGATTTTTTTAGAAATGCAAAATCCCTGTCTACTTTTTACAGAACTTTGTGGTATAGTACATCCGTTGCCAAACACGCAGGTTGAAAACATCAGTCATTCAGAATATTCTGTACAAAAAAAATAGAGTAAGTGTCAAATTGTAAAAGCATCAGTGCTTTTTCAATAAAATTATTTTAACTTGTAACTTGACTTCGCCTTATAACGAAGATAAGTCAATAGCTGAAATATATTCAAGCACCTTATAAAAATTACGTTTATACTAAACCATCGTACAGCTAACAATCACTGGGATTTTTTATTAGATAAATAATGTGTACTTAATGTGCGATAATTCTGTGATACAGCATGTGTGTTGTATCACAGAATCTTAAAATTTCGCGCAAATAAGCATTATCCGCGGCCTTAATTCAAAGTATCATAACCATGAAATAATTTCTTCATGTGTCTTTAAACAATTTAATTTCTTTAAATACAACAAAATGTTGTAGCTTTACAAACCAATGTAGAGAATGAAACGAGAAAAATAATTTATATACTAATAATTTATATAATAATAATTTACTTACGTAAGAAAATATTGTAATTAGCGTTCATAATTCGCCAATCATCATGAATAGGGATTTACAAGCTAATTTTGAATATTAAAGTTGACAAACTTAATTTTGACAAGGTATATACGACCCTTTCTGCTAGCATCTTTTATTAATAGCAAAAGGTATCGTGCTTAGACATGCTGGATCAAAAACTTCAAATTACATACTTCTCAATTATTTCAACAATAAATCTAAAAATATAATATCCAGAGCTAACTATGCATTAATTTTCATAAATGTCCTCCTGATACTGTACTATTAGGTATTTCTATGAAGTACCTACGCATTCCCCTTCTTCTAATTCTTATCCTTCCTTTATAGTTACGTTCCTTGTTCTTTCGCCTTTCCCATAACTCGTCGGTCACGTCCGTTGAGAAGCGTTTCTATAGAAAAGGCGTCCGTCCTCCTACTTTTCTCCGCTTTCACAGAATAGAAAATCGAACAGCAGGTAGGCAACACAAAAGACTGTTGTTAAGACGGATGCCGGGGATCGTAAAATAAACGGACAACTCCAAAGAACAGAGAGAAAAGGAACTAAAATCGATAAAGAAAGGGAAAGAAAAAATGAGAACATCCAATACAAAGAAAATTAAGTCTAAGGATTTTTCTGTTTTCCTATAAATTCATAGTGCAAATAGAGTATAACTTGATGTCATATTTGACCTGCTATAGAGATAGCTTTTATTAAAATTTTCAAATAAAATCGCTTGTGTCCCCGTTTTGGCTCAATGGCGACTTTTAGTTTTTCGAATAATAACCTACACTTGAGTTTCATTTATAATAGATTTTTTGAGTTGGCATATCTCATCTAAGCAAGTTTTTGATTAAATACCATATTTGCTTCTAGCTTCTCATAATACTTTAAATATATGTAACAAATTAATTATTAACTTATTGATTCTTGGATAAACTCCATTATTATTTTTATTTTCTTCTGGTAAATCAACTTAGGTTATCAAAAATAATATATATACCTATGTTTATGGAGTAAATGTTCAAAATGTATTGACCTACTGAAAACACAACATTAAACAAAATTCCGGGCAAACAATTTTTAAGAGATGTAGGGAAATGTTCCTCATTTCTGTTCTGATTCTTTTAATCGTCAAAACCCATAGACTACTTTATGAATACTTGAGATTTGTTTGAAGTTTTTGAATAATGCACTACTTGTTCAAAAAAATCTATAGTATGAGTTTTTTTTTTTTTTAATCATTACAGTATCTAGAAAGTTTATCATAAACAGGATTATATTCCCAAGAAATTAACAATATCCTACCTACAAGAATGACATTGTGATTATTTTCTTTAGGGAAACAAACGGGCTGTTAAAGGATTAAATCGATTCGTGCAAACAATTTTCTTGAAAACACTTAATAGCGTAACTATGAACTATAAATGAACAGTCTAATCCAAAATAGTTTACAGGATGTTCTATTTTAATTTTTTTTTTTAACGATATTATTGCGTACCTCATTAGTAGAGACGACCACAGCAGGTTTCTTTGCAGCGACTAGACAGACTCGTATCTATTCGTCTTATGAAAATAGGTTCACGTTGCCTACTGGTTTCCGCGAGAGTCGATAAAATACGAGTCTGTCTAGTCGTTGCAAAAGAGTAATATTTCACCTGCATTTGTCATCTCTACACATTAGCAATTCAGAACCACGTTCGTGAATTTTTTCAATCACTCACTAGATGGCGCTATTGAAGTTGGACATTACTCTTCGCAAAATTTTACATTTGTTATTGTTGAAACGGTAAGAACAGAGAAGTTGACCGAGTAGTTTGTTTACAATGAGCGTTTAAAACGGCAATTTTATGAAGAGATAGAAATTCACGTAAAGATTATCTACGATTTTAATAAAGACCTAATACAAACCTGGAATCGCTTCGTTCAACTTTTGTGGAATACAACACCATCACAGAAGTCTGTTTACAATTGGTTTGTAACATTTTATCGTAGCAATGCTTCCATCAGCAATGAATTTCGTGAGGGTCAACCAAGATCGGTTATTGTTCTCAAAAACAGTAAGATAAAGGCAACCCTGGGCATTGAACATTTGGGCGTGAAAAAGATCTGTTCTCAATGAACTCCGCCTAATTTGACGCAAGCATAAAAGGCTGGTATTAATTGGTGGAAGAAAATGGTCAAAAAATTCGGCAGAACAACAAAATCCGTATATAACATCACAGTAGGCGACGAAACTGGGATATTTTCGTACGAGCTAGAAACTTTTTAGGTGTTTCAAGATGAACCGAATCCAAGGTTCGCGAAGTACACCAAGAATACAATTTGCTTCTTTCGTTGTACTAGAAATGTACAAGCATTAGCTTGGATCGAAGAGCGATTAATCCTGAATGGTATACAACAATTCGTTCAATTTCGTTGCTTTCGTAAAAGTTTAAAAGGTATTCTTCATATTAGGTACCAAAAATCATATCTGCCCAATGCGCGAGGATTTCTGTTCCAGAGTATTTCTGTAAATGTCTACTTTCCCAAAAAATACGGTTTCTTTGACCAATTCATAACTCTAAAGTGCTTAGTTTGAGAAGAATAGTACCTTATTATAATTTAACATGGATTCTAATATTGCAGTAGCATATGTTTACATGTTTCATTTCAAAAACACAACTTTGAACTTACGAAATTAGGAAGCCCACACAGGTTCCAACATAATTTTAAGCCATGGTAGCAATCACACCCCGTAATTATCTCTATTCTGAAAAGCTCAATTCTTCCGATGCCGCGAAGATGTCTCCCCTATATATCCTTATTTGACAGAAAAAAAAATGTAAATAACACTATATGTAGAATGCATGATATATTTTTTTGTGTATTTCTTGTAATAATTACATTTTATATAAACGCATATCAATATTTTATAATTCGTCAATTTCGTCAGTACGTAACATACGAAAACTCACCCAACACACCTCAACATGTATGTATTTACATATAGATATATACATATCTACTAAATGTATTTTCGCATCCAATCTGCTTGAGTGTCTTACTATCTCCAACAATGTATACTTTCGCTCTGTTTATAATAGTCTTGCGTGGATACTGCGAAGAATTAATAAATATTAGTTTAACAAATATTTATTACGTGTATATTTTATGGATATAAACTTTTTGTAATTTTGAATTTAGGTTAATTCGCGTCGATGTAGCTTACTAAACTCGCACTGGAATGAGCACATATTCAACATGTACTACAGGTTTCAAAATATTATGCACAAAAAAATAATGGATACCAGCATGCAACGGAAATATAACATTTTACAATGAATTTTCATTGCCTTTGCTTCATTTTGGATCAGATCGGAGCAAATCCCAAATGGTATTTTGAACTCGTGTCAATTACTAAGCAAAAGAGAATGTTTGTGCCTACTAGAGAGAAAGAATACAGTTTTTTTTTTTATTCTGAAATTCTGAAAAGGGCTTCGCGTTTATTTCTTTCGTATCCAAGAGAAATATGTAAACAACAAAAACCAAGAAATAATTTAGCTGATTGGTTAAGAATTAAGCATTGCTAGTTTTACCAGATTGATTTGATGAATGTAGAGGCTACGTTGTTATTATTTGTCAAATAATACCATAATACCGGCAAGTATCGAATTTATATGCCAGTTAACATTCTAATTGCAGACAGCATTTTTTTAATTTGTCCATTTTATTGGTAAACCGCAAACGGTAAAAAAAAATTAGAATAAAAACCAGGAATAACGCAAAATATTATCCTGGCATATTCTACAAGTCCAACTTCTGCTTTTATATTCACAATAGATCACCTAAATATTCTGTGACATACATTGTGTTTAATGTAAATGAAACAAATTGTTGCAGGCCCCTCTTTTTTTATTGAAAAAAATCGCAAAATATACGAAATTTCTTTTTATTTTTTTCTTAATATGGAGACAAATATAGCTTGTAAGTATTTCAAAATAAAAAAAAAAAACTAATCGTTATGTGGCTAATGTTTACTAATGTATCGATTATCAATATAATACTTTCCCGCCTTACTAAAGTATGTAATTGTTAATAATTAAGCCTGCATAAACGAGTAGACTTTCGATGAGCTTCACGAAATTACTAGAAACTAGAGAGACTCGTGTTTTGTCAACTCTCAGAAAACCAATAGCCAACATGAATCCATTCTCATAAGACAAATAAACAGAAATTTGGCTAGTCTCTGCTAATTTCGTGAAAAACAACTCGTTTCTGTAGGCTTTCTTATAACTGAAGGCTGTTTTACTGCAGAATGCTATCAGTGTCAAAAAAATATGGGATGGGAAAATATGGAGTCAACAGCAAAGTTAATTTTTCCTCTAAACCTAAATTTAACATATACAGAGTGCATGTAAGGTATTGCAACAAATGGAATAACCTGCAACCGTGATTTGATATTAGGTAGCGTTATACTATTTACTATAACGAAACTTGTCGACAAGTTTCACAGCTTCAATTTGCAGAATGCCGCTATATTTTGAAAGATATTTATTCTTCTATAATAATTCTAAAATAATGAAGGAATAACGGAAAATAAAATACACCTTTATTTATTTATTATTGTTTTGAAATGATATTTTCCCCTAAACTAAAACGAATTGAAATCTAACGTTTCGAATTACTAATAATTATTCTTTGCGGCGATTATAAAAGAACTCATTCGAAGACTTGTTATGATACTCGTCCAATTTGGGCATCTGGTTTCAACAAAATGGAACCCAACGAGTTCGTAATTATTTAAATCAAATTCGAACCAAGAAATTGATTAAATGAAGATCTAGGTAGAACGGTATCGTCGCTCCTTAGGCAGGATGCCGGTAGAATTTTTCTTCTGCCGACAAAAATTTATGTATGCTAATAAGTAGAGAGGACAAAGGCCGGTGGAATTATTCCTTTTTTGCAACGATTAGATAGACTCGTGTCTATTTGCCTCACGAGAACGGATTCGTGTTGCCTATTGGTGTCTGGAGAATCGACAAAACACGTGTATGTCTAGTGTCTGCAGAGAAGTAATAATTTCATCCGCCTTTGTTCTCTCTATTAATAAGGCAATAACATTAGGTAAATGAAAAGCTCGGATTAGAGACGTAACAGCAGATGTTCCTGCAGATTACAGAATACCTTCATCATTCGTTAGAAGGTTTTGTAAGACATTTCATTTTTGCCTGGAAATAAACGGGCACCATTTTCAACAATTACTATGAGATCGTTTATTTCTTGCTATTTCTATTTCGCTGTTTTTCGCAATTTTTTTATTATTTTCAATGCACAATCTGATGGTTTTATAATAGCTTGATAGGCTCCGCCTGTTGGCAGGTCTTCTAGGTACACTAACACGCTTGACATGGCCTTATTAATAAACCAAAATAAGAATGATAGGTAGATACCACATTACGATGTACAACTCTCTTGTGTTACATTCCATTGTCTCATTACTTGCAATACTGTGCAAATTGAGTCAGCAGTACACAATGCTTACTTGGTTATGGTACCCCTTAACCTACACTGCCTAATCTATAACACTGCTTCAGTCTGGTTTTCTGTATTTTTTGAGCAAATACCTTTTAAATAATGCAAAGAAAACAAATTGCAGCATCCTGTAAACACCGCTCGAACACAACAAGTGAAACTTCTATCGAAAAATGAATTATAGTTACGTTACCTAATATTAAACATGGATACGTTACCGTTTGCACGTTCTTCTACTTGGGGCAATACTTCCTACGCACCCTGTATGGTAATTATCACTGTATAATCCGAAACTATTTATTATTTTACAGGACGATTCTAGATATAGTGCAACAAGTTATTTCTTATGGAATATCCCAGATATTATATATTTTAAATATTTTTCTTAAAATACAATCATGTTAAATCATGTGTACGGTGCAGTAATTTCACAAAGTCAAATATTAATTTATCCAAAGCTGTAGCATACAGTTAATCAAACTTTTAGGTAATAGGCCGACTAGTACAAATTCGTAGAAAAATGCAAAAAGTTATTATCAATCGAATTTTGTTATGTTTGACCGTTTGTTTAGAACATCCTATGTTCTAAATAAATGGTCTAAATAAAGTGGGCAACAATGAGGTGTCACATGCTCTAGACTAGCTGTCTACCACAGGATTCAGCCTCTGATCAACGCTGTTGTGGAATATAAAAAACTTTATAAGCGGGCAAAGCAAAAATGTTTTAAATGCAAAACTATTACTAACTGCACTATATTATTATATATCTGGAATAAAAATGTTCAATATAGATGGTGATCCGTAGAAGCTGATTTATTTTGATAATCTGTGAACAAATATTTTTAGGTTTCAATAACTGCTGTATTCGTCAAATTTTAATGTGTATATGGACCAACAGTGTCTAGTTGGTATAAACGAAAATAACGGTGCTGAAGGACATAAAGTAGGCAAATGTTAGTAAATAGTTGAATAGAACTTCGAATTTCGTAGTTACTAAAATAAGAATAGTGTTTAAATGTTAACGTACACCAAATATATAGTCAAAAGGCGTCTGTGAACAGACTGCAAAATTAAAATTTATAGTTATAATGTTCTTCCAAATTATATGGTTCAACCTTCACGATAATTTTGAAAAGTTCTATTTTCAATTCTTAAGCTAGTTGTAAGATTCTTCAAATGAGTTGAAAGATTATATTGTTTAATATATGTCTCAAACCTTAAGAAATAATATTGACTCCTAAATGTATGTACATTCTATAAATGGAGAATCCATCATCTTTATCAATATTTCGGATATCGTTATGGATTATGGTGCTCAATTTTTTATATAATGCTCTGTAACTACTTATCTCATCTACGTAGTAGAGCTTTTACACTTTAAAACTGGGATGCTTATTTTTATCCAATTTACTTTCTCTAATTATGTCAGAGTAGTTGCTTCCAGTTATCAGTAAGTCTACATAGTTTAAAATTAAATGAATTGTATTTGCAACAACTTGATTGATGTCGTTTATAAATATCTTAATAAGAGAACATATGATGTACTTCCTTGAGTTATCCCGTTTCCCACGTCTTTTTTGTTAGTGTAAACTTTATATTCAAAATTAACTAGTGCTACTAATTGCTTCCTATTATAGAAATAAGATTTCATCCGATTGTTTGGGATTTCTCTCATTTCGTAATGGTCTAATTTAGCAAGAAGTAAATTGTCTATATCTAAAATCAACCCATAAGCTGACAAGTTATCCAAAATATTTGAGAAACCAATTACATGTACTTATGGGTCTACAAGTTATAATCGTCTTTCATATGGATAGGTTTCGCTAAAACAATTTTGAGTTTGCCATACATACCGTTCTTAATGCTTCTATCTACAATGTCGCATAAAGGTTCTAAAGTTATATGCAGTGATAATTTCCCAACCTAAATTCTTTCGGATTTTATCAATGTCCGAGTTGTACTTATTGCATAAATGTTTGCACATCATATTAATTCATATCTCGCAACTGGATCCAGAAAGTAACACTTTTTTGGGATAATTTTTTATTTTCACTTGTTTCACAAGTTCCACTTATCAAAGCAACGATACCTCCATCTGCAAGGTTACCAATCTCAAAGATGTAAGTGTTATTTTTCACTCAACTTTATTATTTAACATCTACCTTTAAATGTTGTTTTCTTTTTTTTATGAAAATGTCTAAATATTTCAATGGCGTACTGGTCCGAAAATCCCAAATAAAATATTTTGCATTTGTACCCTCTAAATGGAGTATATCTCTATTGTGGGCGCTTACGTTCCATGAAGTTCCAATTGAACGTGCTCGACATCGGTTTCACAAATTCCCGTCGTGCAAAGTTAGTGGTGACTATTCACCTTGGCATACTGCCTAGAATACACTTTTCAGGTCGCCTCAATTTTGTTATCTCGTAGTGATTACCACATATTATTAATTAATAGGATCGACTGTCCCCCATATAGAAGGACCAATCTTCTTTTGCAGTCGCCAATATGCCACGTGATCAGCAATACTTAAAAGTATTTAGTGATACTTTCACCGAAAATATCACTAAATTGTTTTTTTTTTGTATTGTTATACAATGCTCAAACCGATATACATTGTATGCATATTTTGCATATGTAATTTGGATAACCTGTTGAACAATAAGCACTGTTAATACTGTTATTATTATTGATTTTAGGTAGTATAATACGATTTTATTTAAGTTTGAGTTTCCTTGTTTCTGGTGTAAGACTTCGAACACTCATTATGTAGCTTCTTACCAAATATCCCAACATTATTAGAGCTAAAGGTTTTCTTAAGTGTAACAGTGGAAAGACTTATTAAAGGGGGATACGCCCTAGAGATTGAGTTAAATGACCACAGTACCCATACACTAGAATTTTCAGTTATTATTACTTCACAAATGTTAGCATGTGCTGACATATAAATGCTATTTGTATATATCGTCACAAAATATAAGAACAAATGTAACATTACATTAAAATCCATTTGTAAATTTACTAGTCAAAACCATACAATTCTTTCTTTAATTACAATTAGCCATGTGAACATAATTTGAACCTAAATACAATGTCACAAGACCGTGCATGTTTGGCTTACTATATAGCAATTATTAACGCCAAATATGTATATAAGTGACTAGTCTCAAATGAACGACTGCATTTGCAATTCCATGTCCAACACTATTGTTGGATCCTAATGCCTATTATGTCAAGCAAAAAATCATTTTTATTAAAGATATTGACGAAAGAAATTGCAATAGCATCTATCTTTTTGAATAAAAACTAGAAGCGACCAGTCAGGTTTCTTTCCGAGAAGCAGTAGCGAAGCTAGAGAGACTATTGGAAAAATGTAACCACGAAGGGCAAGAAAATATACGAAGGAGACATAATACTGAAAAGAAGAAGGGAGGTAGATATTGGATCAATATGGAAGAGGGAAAATGTACAGTATGTAAGAGCGAGATGGCAAATTGGCGTGTATGTGAAGGATTTAGGTAGAAGCACGATGAAAAAGTAAGAAGCGAGGAGATAGAAGATTCGTCGGGCCCGGCGCGGTGAAAAGGGAAAGAGGAGGCAAGAACATAATGGAAAAACATGGGAGAAATGTAACGCACAAAGGGGCTTTCAGCAGTATTAAGTCATGATGGATATTACTGATGTATGTCGCCCTTGTTCGATTACTCCTTACTTGCTTTCTTCTAAATATTTTGCGATTTCATTCTTACAAAGATATTTAAGCTTTCCGTAGTTATTGTCAGGATATGTAGAAATGAAAAGCAACATGTCCAATATGGAAACTCACTAGGAAAATACCTAGAAATCCTGGTGAAGTAGTCAGAATATTCAGATGCAACTCTCGTATATTAAAGGATTATTTTGATAGCTTATTTTGGTGATTGTAAATATAGTCTAAACTTGAAGATCATTCCGTCAATAATATATGACCTAACTGATAGATATGTAAATATATCGTAACTGTTAATGCGATCTTACTGTGAATTTCTATAGCAGCATACAAGTTACTTGTTTGTGTACACGAAAATATAAATAATCTAGGTGAAGAAGCAATGTTTTCGGTATTGTATTTATGAAAGAAAAGAATTGAAATGTTGAAATATAGTTCTTTACATTAGTGCACTAGGTGCTATGTTACTCACCAGTGTTCTTACACTCTTATAAAGTGTGATGTGAACAAATGTTTTTTTTAAAACATTAACATGAAAAGAAAAGGATTAAAACTTTAAACAGTTTATGTAAACTTCTTTTCAATGCGAACGCCCTTCTTGTCGGCAATGTTCTTAATATCTTTAGCCAGCAAATTTGGTCACTACGTCGTGAAAAGAACATCTCAACTAACTTCCTTTAAAAGCACTATTTCAACAACCCTCAAAACTTGCATCATTGCAAGTTTTTTTACCCAGAAATATAATTAGTGTTTCTGGGCAATGCTAAATAATCTAAAAATGTTTGTTAGAATGGTGAAATGTATTTTTTTTTTCATTGTTTTGTAGTTTACTTCCTAGTGTGTCTCATCAACGTTTCTTATGACAAAATCATCATTTGCCAGGTATATCCGAGTAGGACACAATCGTGTTTGTTTTTTCAGCAACATGAATGTCTTTAAAAATCGATAACGTGCAATCAGCACACAACATCTGAACAACATTTGAACATTTTGCAACAACATCTGAAGTTGAGCTTGAGCGTATTTTGTGCACTTTTATCTTCTTCTGCGCTTTATGTTATTTCTTTTAATCTCTGCAACAGATGTTTGTGCGAGAAACGTGAAAACAACGAACAAGTTTACTGGTGTATCCGTAAACTTTTTCACTGTTTACTATTTTTGCTCTGTCTAGTACAAATACCTTTCTTGGGTTTGGCTGCTGCTAACTGTCCTGGCCGATCACTTTTTGACAAAATACACCATCTTCGTATTCTTGAATTATTCGGTATATGAACAAAAGTACAATGCTAACAATTTCAAGCAAATATATTGCTTGAAATAAAATATAATCGTTGAATTAATGAAATAAATAGTTGCCACAAGAAAATTTCCGAAAAATGTTTTTTAATGTAGATATTTAAAACCAAGAGCATTATGACAACGTTCGTAGAGTCCAGATAAAAGTTTTATCATAATTTGTTATTTTTATTCTAACCTGCTAGTAATTTAAATAATATACATGCTACGTAATAAATACTATTATGTATATCATGCAAGTACAACATTATATTCCCAAAGCGCATAGAATAAAAGAGAATAGCGCAGAAAAATAGTTATATAAGATAAAACAGGGTCAAACGTATTTATTACAAAAGCCTATGTCATGTACGGCGTTTATTTTCATTGTATATCAACATTTTAGTCAATCACAACACTTGCTCTATCTAAACTAAGTACACAGTAATTTAATCACATGAAAAACTCATATATTAATATTAACTTCTTGATTCTAATAATATTAATAAATAAAGAAAATACATCGGGGAATGTAATTAGAAAGACTTCCTATCTTAAGAAAGGCTTCCCAAAGATATTTCCTGTTACTCTAAGAGAAATAGAAAAACGTTAGAAAGGAAACCGTCGCAGACGGGCATTATAAGAGGATCTTGAGCAGTGTACTAATCACATGTGTGAAAGTAGTACAAGAGTGAAAGAAGTAACGTAGAATCGACAAAGAAAGGATGTGTAGAAGATGTCGTGAGAAGCAAGTTTATGTGCGCATAGCGAAACAAAATATTTGTTTTGCCAGTAAAAGATATTAACGTTTTAATAAGTATATTTATAACAAAAATGTTTTCATTAATAAGGTTGTATGCTTCTGATAATTTTATTGCATACATTATATATAAGTTAAGATTAAGTAATTGCTACACACTACTTTTGTGGTTCTAGAAGACTTAAAATCGATATGTTAAAAGATAAATACAAAATTAATTTTTCTAGTAGATACAAATACATTGATACTTGGACTTACGGAATTAATTAATTGGTTAAAAATTTGTTGGAGTATTACCCATTCGGCAAATAAGAAACTGTAAAACTTTCCATTAAAAAAAAAAAAATCTAATAAATTAAGAATAACATTAACTATGAATTCAAGACAGATTCAGTGCCTTGTATATAACTATATGACCACGACTCACGCGGAAATTCTGGCGAATCTGTAAAAGTTGCAATCCGAGTTACGTATCTTTCGGTTTTTGAAAACAAAAATTCATCAAAATTTTCCTTCGTAATTCGAGAATTCCGCAACAAGATACTAAGGTACCATTGTCCTAAAATATCGAATAATACGTAACAATATGTGATTTTTTCTATTCATTAATCGTGTGAATAGCACATCTCAAAAGCTACTTCATCTAGTTTTATAAAAAAAAATTATCGCAGTATTTTTATTTCTGCGAGATACTTTACTATGTCACTAAAATTTTCAAAATTTGTAAAAAGAAATAGTCAAATATTTATATATTTTTTTTAGCCCACTCAATACCATGTGATTAAAACACTAGTGAACAAATATAATGGCAAAATCCATGAGATCTTCCAAAAATTTGTATTGATTGTTTTGTATTGGTGGTACTGTTAACAGATCGTTACAAGTCAGCTGATAGCCCTCATTGGATGAAGGAGTTCGTACACAGCAACCTCAGAAACCGAATGTATGGGTTGGTTTGAATGAAAACAACATAGTAGAACCATTTTTCATAAGAGGAACGAGACTGTGCCTATACATTCACCTCTTTTTCTAAATCCAAACAGACCTAATTATTTAAGCGAGAATATTTCATACAGGATGGAGCTCATACCATTTTGCGCGTAACGTTTGAACGAAATATTTTTTGCGCGCCAAGCGATCAATTGAATATTCAACCCGTTTTCCAGAGCTATTGTCATTGGATTTTTCTTGTGGGATCAAATAAAATGTGAAGTATATAAAAATAATCTAAACAATTACAAGAAGGATTAAAAAATTAACTCAATGAGACATTTTAGTTGAGAAATTGATTCTTGTCCAAAATATTTCACATGCATATATGTTTTGAAATAGGAAATAGATTCTAACAAGTAAATATTTTCTTCTAATTACTCTTATCAAGGAAATAATTATTCTAAGGGATTGCTTTTCATCAATTATTTTTCTTCCTTTAAATGTTAAATTAAGAAATTATTTTCTAGAGTTGAAAAACCCGTACATCTAACTTAAGAAGTTAAATACTTACACCAAGAAAATGTTCTGTTTGATATTCAAGAAGTTGTGGTACTCCATTAAAGTAAATGTTTTCTTGTTCATATACAAAGTCGCCCTCTACTTGACCCAGGAAAGATATTCCTGTTTTAAAAAAACGCTTTTCTGAGTGCTTAGTTGTGAACCAAGCATGTTTTAAACAATTGTTATAGTTTGAATCAGATTTTGTTGTGTTTTCAAAGATATCTTGGTTTTACCTTACTTTTGTATTGTCTTTGTCATGAAAATAAACATGTTTACATTGCTGAAGGTAGTTTTTTAGTCCTTTTACGAAAACAAACGGGTGTCGCATTTAGGAATAAATAGGAAGCGTTTCCTATTAAATTGGAAGCAAAATGGTTGTGAAAATGTCGCAAGAAATTTATTTTTGATTGGATATTCAAACCCAACTTCAAAAAGAGGACTTCACAAACAACAGAGATATTCCACCGTTACGGGATTTCCTACTAATACTGTATATTAACAAGCATGCTGATTGGTTCCATATGGCAAACTGCACGTTCGATACAAATTTTAAGAAATACAGAAAATTCTGTCAAAAATTGTACAATAATATTTCCGAACTAACTTTTCGCTACTTATTACGTTTTTAGCATGATTTTTAAATGTAGTAGGGTTACCAATAATTTCTTATTAAACCATAGTATCTTCTTTGTTAGAATAATTTGCATTAATATTAAATAAATCACTCTTACAGATGAAGTAATTCCAGAGAGACACCGATACAAAAGTATTTAAAAATAACTAGCTTCCTGTGGTACAATTAACCTTGTATTTTCTACGATTATCTACATACATACAATATTGATAAAGACATATTCCAACACGGATACAATGAGACAAATGATCCACTAGTATTTTTAGCTTCTACATTTTCCTTTTTAGGTTTATGTTAGGAACTATACCATCATCAATTTTGCAAGTAGTCTGTGCCACACATGGAATAGGTACTTTCAATTCCCATATCGATACTTCTCCATCCCCTATGTAAAAAGGGGACCCACCCCTAAACTACCTTAAATCATAGTGCTTCTAGAATAGGGGCTCGTAAATGAGAAACCCGTATTAATCTCAAATGCATTGGAAAGGAAACAGTAGTGACCTATTCTAACGTATACATACATACGTTGTATAGTTGTAGGCTATACTCTTACTGCGACGAAATGTAGTGTTGTCAAATGATTTGTTATATTGTTGTTTCTTAGGCTTACAAAAATGCACAGTCGTAGAGCATGACATGCTATTTAATTTCATAAGATAATTATTTCTGCAACTGTTAAAAGATGAATAATTAATTACAGCTTATAAAAAGGCGATAGCGTATTTTTAACCTTGAGATATTTTGGTTACTTTCGCTTTAACTATTTCAGTTTTTTATGGAAATGTACGTGGGTGAAACATTTAAAGGTATATACAATCGAAATTCATTATTATATGTATGATGATGTGTATATATAATAAACGTCTTTAATTTTAGGGACCATACTTTTTAAGATATGATAATGTAGATATTCATAGAATTATCTATAGTAAAGCGATAAAAAAATTGTGTACCTATTTCATGTATTGTATACGCGCCGTCTGATAAAGGAAGTAAATAAGGATAACGGGCATAGCACAAATATCTCACATAAACACAGCGATAACTATTACATAATGATAAAAAGTGAAAATATGCAGAGATGTTTACCATTTGAAGTACATTTTTAATATGAATGTGTGCGTTTCTTATCTCCGATCTTTTAAGATACATACTTTATTTTAAGTAGAATATTTTTGTATAGTTTCAGTAATTTTTTTTCAGTTTTAAGTTAGCAAGCAGTGAATGTTACAATGATTGGCTAATTCTATTCAAGGTTAAATCGCTCCTGACGTCACGCGCGTTCTATTTTACACTTACTAACATTTACTATATTTGCCTAACATTTATTCCTATTGGTTAAAATACATAATTTTTCAGAATTTTTAAAATTGAATTGAAAAATGCGCTAATAAAGAATTGAAGAACCACTACTTATAATAAAAAGATGCTATATATGTATATTACATCACTATGCTTAAAATGGAAATGTTCTTCTATACTTTTTCGTTATTTTCTAGATTTAATTTTGATAATTAATTCATTCATATCTACTTACATCCACAAATATTTTTGAATCCCCGTGTGCGTTTAATAAAAAAATTGTTTATATTTATATTTGGATGGAAATTTATATATATATGTATATTTGGTTTATTATAAATAGAGATAACAAAGACAGGTGGAATTATTCCTTTTTTGCAGCGACTAGATAGATTCGTGTCTATTCGTCTCATGAGAATGGATTCGTGTTACCTACTGGTGTCCCCAAGAGACAAAACACGAGTGTGACTAGTCACTGCAAAAAAGTCCCTTGTCCTCTCTATATATAAATACACTAAATAGAATCTATAAAATGAACATGTACACTTTCCATTTATCCTTCATATAATTGTGAGCGAATACATGCAGTTCTTTATTAAAGTTGTTCATTAAATTTAATACGTCCAACATGAATATAAAAATCATATTTGAATATTATTTTATTACGTAAGAAGTGAACTGTTGTTCTCTGTAAATATCCTAATCATAACCTATTCCCTGTATTTTAAAATTTCAATCTTCGTCAATAATTGTTGATAGATAACATTTCTTCTTTTTTTCTTCCTCGTGCAAAAATGGAAAGGACTTTTTAAAAAATATGTTTTGTTAAATATGCATATATATACGATACCATGGGAATGGTGTGTTAAATTTAGTCTCGCAACACAATTTGCCTAATAAACTGTTCTTTAACAAAACCTATCTTACTCAATATGTAAGACGAGGATGAAAAACCCAATCTTGGAAAATTCAAGGGACCAAGTTGTTAACACTGCTCCGCCTCACAACTAAACTAATAAATATTTAATTTGAAATCCAGAGACATATATAAATATTAACACCGCAATATATTGTATTTCTAAACATTTGCACTATGCAAAAGCAATAATTTATTAAATAATTCATTTTCTAAATCTCATTTATAATCGATGTTGATTATATGAAACGCAACTGACTCAGGTGACTCTAATCACGTTACGAAATAGTAGTCATAAAGCAAATAAAGCTTTAAGTGCCAGAATAATTTTATAATTAAATCAGCTTGTCATTAAAATTTGATGGCTGTAACAAGAGACACCTAATCAAACGAACATTACAATTCATATAAATTTAGAGCTTATACCATCAATAGAAAGGACAAAGGCGGATGAAATTATTACTTTTTTGCAGAGACTAGACAGACTCGGGGACACCAGTAGGCAACACGAATCCATTCTTATGAGACGAATAGAGAAAACTAGTCTATCTAGTCGCTGCAAAAAAGGAATAATTCCACCTGCCTTTGTTCAATCATTAGTTACAAAATGCATACAAATTGAAATACAGTGCAATGCAAGTATATTGTTAAATATCAATTTTGATTGATTAACACAATTAAATAAATAAGGCACATCAAACAAGATATCATTTTTACTTCTGCTCAAATTATTTTGTAAGAAATCGTAATTTGTTTCCGAAACTTCCTAATACAGGGAGATCCAGAAGGATTGCCGGAAAAAATACTGCTTTCCGCAGAACGTGTTATCAATATCTACTACCAATTTAATAAATGAATATAGGCGCATAGAAATATTTACAATTCTAGGCGGTACTCTATAGTAATCGTTTTATTATCATTGTCGTACGTAATATTTGTTATCTTATTATTTTGCAGTTTCCACGCTTTCGTTTTTTATTAGTTTCATACATATGTACATAAAAAGCTTTTATGAAAGCTACCAATATAAAAATTTTTATTTGATGCAAGTAAGCATACCTAAATAACAAAATATTAAGAATATTTTCATAAGTTAGGTTACGTTTAAAATGCCGTACAACATTGAGTTTCGTTCCACTACTGATTTTGTTCGAAACACAATTTCATGAAGGCGGCGCAATTATAATATATGCCTCTAAACATAGTAGCGGCTTCGACAATCTTTCTGGATCTCTCTGTAGATGTGGCTTTCATTTTTCACAAACTTCAGAAGCTTTACTTTACTTGAGGGACAAATCATCAGTTCTAATTACCAATTGATGTTGAAATACACAAAGATATATCATAAAGCGCATCTCCACATCACCTAAATATCAAAACAGTTTGTAACTGAAATAGAAAAAAAAGTTTAGGAGCCTCAGTTGTTAATTGCAGATCTTTCTAACATAACAAAGATTATGGAGTATGTTTCAAAAATATGTTTACGTGTACAAGGTGATCGATAAATGGCGAACCAGACACTTTGTTTGTTATTTTTCATTCTGTATATTATGTTTCTGGTTTCACCTTGCACAAATAAATAAACCTAATAAGTTTCATATATTATTTCTATATACAGATTTCGAATCATTTTGACCTTAATCGTCTAAATTTAGATATATCTGTTTCGTCCAAAAAATCGGAAATGCAAATACATTTCATCGTAAATATTTATGAGGTTACATTAGATACTTAGCTCTATCTAGATGTTGCACAAGAACGCCTTAGAAATATACGGGGTGTTTGGTATTAAGTACCAAATTTTATCAAAATCAAACACTAAAAACGTACTGTTTACGAAACATATGGTATTCCGTAAAAGCATCTGTTTATGCAAAAAACAAGAAGATTAAATCCAACTTGTTAAACAAAGATTTCAGTATTGCTTCTACAAGAAAGTTTGATAAACTCAAGTATATTCGTTGAGAAATTATTTCAACCTCTTTAAAGTTTGTGTATTGTTACATTGCTAAATTAATTCATTCATTCACTAATAAACTCTAAACAAAGTGTCTTTTCACAGAGACTATGTCCAGCCAGCATTACTGCCTTCGATGGAACAATTACCAGAGCAATATGACCACAGTATTTCATCAACTTCTACAGAATGAAGCATTTGTCGATGTCACACTAGCATGCAATGATTTGTCGCTGAAGGCTCATAAGGTAACAAAATTACGATGAAATATGGGAGAATTGTGTTAATTGATGCTGATTAATTAAAAAATTATCGTTAGTAAGAATAAATATTATATAATTATGACCAAAAACTGTCTCACATGCTTACGCTACTCACTATTACAAACATTGTTTACTATATATGCATATATTATACTGTAGGTAGTTCTGTCCGCGTGCTCTTCTTACTTTCAAAAACTTCTCCTGGAGAATCCATGTAAGCATCCCACGATAATAATGCCGCAAGACATCTGCTATGCCGATCTGAAATTCATCATTGAATTCGTATACAAAGGAGAAATCGATGTTTCCCAAGCAGAACTGCAGGTAAGCATACATACATACGTTACCCATTTTATGTGATGGAAGCTTCACCTTTTCTTCTATCTGTTGGATTTTCTCGTATTGCGCTATCCATCGTCTGTCCCTTGTAGCAATCATTTCTGCTGTCTATTGTTCAGACTTTACACAATGTCAGTGAAGATATGGAAATTCTCTTTTACACGGTGTGATAATTTTTTATTTTTGTTGATTTATTTTGCATATATTTTCCAATTTTACTTTTTACACTAACTTGTTCATTTCGACTAACTTTATGAAGTTTTGAAAGTTCTACCTAAACGGAATTAGGTGGAATCTTCAATATATTTTTAAATGCTTTCCACAGAAAGTAATTTGGGTTGATCCAATTGAGCTTATTTTTTATATTTTTTGTCCACACAACAAAACAAAAAATTAAATTTTATACATATAACTTGCCGTGTAAAATACATTGAAATATATAATAAATTGAATACATTGAAATTCAAATATAATATAATATAATTGAATATAAAAAATTGTAATTAAATTTGGAAATAAATGTAATTAATAATATTACATCAACTAAATATCAACAGACAAATTTAGCTTAGGTTATTATAAGGTAAATCATTGGTGTCAGCCAAATGGTTATGGGGAGGAGAATACGGTTCAATCTGCCCGTAGAGGATAAAATTAAAGACTGCCATTTTGAAAGCTGTTTAACGGGGCAAAATTTAATTTAACCACAATATCTTTTGGAAGTTAAATGGATACCAATATTTGACAGTATAAGATAAGATTTTATTCACAGAATGATTCTGCAATTAATTGGATGGAGCACGGTAGCAGAAAGTAGGCAACCTTTTTGTACCAAGTCTGGTACTATTACAAAACATTATAACAGAAATAAAGAAATGAGAGCAGTACAGCACCTGCTGTAGGCACTACCTTAATTTTCTTAACAACGTGCATTAAAATAATACTACTACGATCAGCACGTTGTATCTTATTAAATCAATTATTCCAAACGATACAAATGTTGTTGGTTAAATAGTATTAAATTATTCAGTTGTGTTGTGTGGAGACCACTATTTGAACAATACCACCACCATTGCTAATTTAGGGATGTTCCTCACGCCTTTAACCATGCATATAACTTTTTTCACAAAAAATGCAGGAACAAACTACTTTAGTTTTTGTCCATAACCATGTATCTCTTTTCCAAAATGCATCCTTTTCATCAGTTTATGTTAAGAACTAAAACTTTTTTCGCTTGTTACCGATAAGAACAACCAAGAACAACATCGTCAAATAATAAAGTGTTTGATTGTCACAGCCCCATAACGTTGCAAAAAGGCTGACCAAAAGTATTTAACCTGGGTTTGAAATTACAGATTTGTTGTTCAATTTTTAAGATGGAAGTAGAGTATTAATGTTAACTTATTACGGATATATCTAAATCCTTGATTTTTAATGAACTTTCTTAATATCGTGGAAATGAAAGGTACGCAAGTTCTTTGTTGTGATTAATAACATAGAAGTAGTCGGATGCGCAATTCTTTCCCACTTCAATTTAAGTTTAATATTAATAGATAATGAATCGAATATATTTTTAAAATTTAATGCATTTTGAACCCATACAAAATAAGATGTTATTGTCAGTTACTTGAATTTAAAAAGTGTTTATAATTTCTACAAACAGTTACATACTGCCATTGAACGTCTCTCTCTAACTCTAGATCTTTTATTTAAAAATATCAATCCGAAAGTACACAACCTATCTTCGTTTCTAGCAGATCAGTTCAGGATTCAGAGGGAGAAAAGGGTGTACTTGTCCCCTTAAAAAAAGATAATCTGGGGTTGCCCCAAGTTAGCATGATTTCATATTTATTACATGCACCCTCCAAAATCCACGAATCCAATTATACGTCTTTCTGTTAATAGTTTTTGGTTTCTGTCTGTAAATTGCACAATAAATAAGCCTAAATTCTTTTATAAATATACATAATTCGAAAGGGGAAGCGCCAAAATTAAATCATTGGATTATAGTATCTTTAATTTTTAAACAAGAAAAGATTTACATTGTTATAACCTTTGCTTTTTTAAAAACTAAATGAAATGAAATACAGGTGTACGTACTACGTTATTATATAATACTCGATAATTACTCAAAATTTGGTTTTCATCCGACTACATCCGCGATAACATCAAGTTGGGTCAGATACAAAGTAGTTGTGATAAAGATAAACATTACGAACGCATATTGATAGACACATCCACATCATATGATCTTCCAATTCTCCACATTTTATTTTTAGAAATAAAATACAAATACATTATTAGATGATAAAACAAAGTACTAACAAGGATTATCAAGATTCAAGATTATTAGTTTAAATTATTTATTTTTAACTTAGGATAGTAAATCGAAAATTCTAATTAAATCCAAGTTAAATACTAAAAAAAATATTGGCAAGAAAAATGTTTTATAATTTTGTAAATATGCCTAGAAAAAAATTGTAGAATAGTATCGTGGCGCCATCTAATAATCAGTTTTAGAAGTTACATGCTGTAATTTACTGAAAGATGGGTACTAGGAATTTATAGTTTTCTTTCTTTGTAATCTAACCAAAATAATATATTACAATTAACAATATCAGCTTCAAGCATTTGATATATCCAAAAATGATACATTTAATTAGCAATATTTGTTGTAATCTTATAATGTCGCTTTTTCTTTAGGTGCCGTGTTTTCGATTACTCTATACCTGCAAATTTTATATTTATAAATTTATTCCGAGCATTAGCATAAAGAAATCAATTTAGAAATACAAAATTGGATTATTACAATGTAATAATTTGTTCATATCAGGTAATTAACGTTACAAAAGATAGCATATAAAAGATATATATAAAAGATAGATAAAATAGCAGGCAATCTATACCGAGTGTTCATTTGCTTCCCATTCAAAATTTCTGGAAATCTGGAAATAAATGAAAAATTTCCTGAAATACGTAAGAAGTATTATCGAGAGGGATAACTTTTTATGCAAAAATTGACTCATCCACCTTAATCCCCTGCTTCTGGAACTATCCAGAAATGGAAAGGGGTATCGAGTAATCCTTTTAATGATCATTTGAAACAGTACACTTCGGGGTTTAGTTTTTTGAAATTAAATTCTTTTGGTTTGGTTTGTTTTTTTTTTCTGTTTTGTTTTAAGTTTAAATATTCACTACTCAAACACACTTTAACTACTTAAAACGTTTTCTTTTTTTTTGTTTTCAAAGTTATTTAAAAATTCAATAATATTTTTTGCGGAGAAAATTAATGCTCTTAAATGATTGACCAACTAGAAATACAAAACAAACCAAACCAAAAAGATTTTCTTAAAAATCTCAAATCGAGCAATTTGATAATTTGGTAGCTCTTGGGGGCAGGAGGTGAGTCAATTTACGGATAAGTTGTTCCCCTCGATAATACTTCTTAGGCATTTCAGGAAATTTTTCATAAATATCCAAATTTCCAAAAATTTAGGGTAGGAAGTTTTCAAATGAACATTCTGTATGTACAGCCTGCGTAATCAGAAACGCGATAATGCAAGCTTATTGCGAGCTCAGAATGAAAAAAAAAATAAATGTTACATGGTTGTTTTTAAGAAAAAAGTTTGTGTATTGGCATGCATTTTGTTTATTTTACAATATACTGTACGTGGAATATTGCTTGTACTTCAACGTTTGTCGTCAAGACAAATTGTCGTTGTTATGATCGGAATAGAAAATTACTCGATTCGATTTTGTCCACACGAAACATGAGTCTGTCTAGTCGCTGCAAAAACTGTGTAACTATAGTTGTAGTAGTACAATTATAATTACACATTCTAATAATCTGCTAAAATGTAATTGCATTACAATATAGTTAAAATTAGAATGAAGTTAAAAAATTACAACGTAATCTAACCACAAAGTAGCTTAACTATAAAGTAATTGTACGGTTTCAATTACAAAACTGACTAGATTCAATTAGAAATTAATTGAATTAGAATTTAGTTACATAATTCAATTAACTTATAATTAATTAATGACCAAGATTGTCTGAAAGTAGTTAAAGTATAAATGGTATTGTATTTATTAGTTATGAGACATGATAAAGCCAAGTGGAATTATTCCTTTTTTACAGCGACAAGATAGACTCGTGTCTATTCGCCTCGGGAGAATGGATTCGTGCTGCCTACTGGTGTCCCCGGGAGTCGACAAAACGCGAGTCTGTTTAGTCTCTACAAGAAAGGAGTAATTTCATCCGCTTTTGTTCTTTCTAGTTATTATAAATAAGGATCCGTTATCCAAAAATATTTGGCATGGCATTAAAACGGAACCCGGTATTGTCAATAGAGAGATCAAGCTATATGTTGTGGATTTTTGTATACAACTTTTAGAAATTGATTTTTCTAAGAATTTTTACAATGCAAACTTCAGTAACAACATTTTTTTTGTTACTTGCTTATTGCTGTGCTCCACCACAACAATAGCCGTCATGTCCTATCACTAGTTTAAATAAACCAAAGGGTGTCTTATTATTATTGTATATTATTGTTGCTCCCTACTGACAGAAATAGCTATGGAACACTCTATATAATTCTAAATACTAAATATTCTAAATACTATATACTTTATAAGAAACATTTCTAGTTGAGCTATCCCGTAACAAATATCAGAAAATCAGTTCGAATTAACCGCTTCATAGTACATACCAAATCTACTAACTTCGAAGCATCTTGTGCATTAGGAAAAAGACGAAATATACTCATTAACGCCAATGGTGTTTAAATATGTGCGCGTTGTACGTACCAGCGAGGGAGTGGGAAAGATCGCAACGGTAATAAAAATCAATCGTAGGCTTCGTTTGGGGCAGATGTTTTCAGAACTGTATATATATCGGGACGGCGGCCATAGCCCCAACAGAGATGTTAAGAACTTCTCATTTAATAGAAAATCGGCCTTAGCAGAATGCTCCTTCTCTCCCACATCCTCCTTATTTATTGTTCTCATTTGTTCGACGTTACTTTCTCGTGCTGAGGATACAGCATTTTTATCGCTTATTCTTGTCCTTTCGCGGAAAAGCTATAAAAACACGAAGAAGGAATAGAGAAAATTGACAAAAGCCTTGCTAAATATTATTGCCATTTATTACACCTAGATTTTCTTTTTTAAATAGTATTGGGACAGAACAAAAATTATTCCTTGTTGTCTTTAAATTGAAGGAAAATGTGAATAAGAATAATAATTTCCTGCAAGAATTATTATGTAATTGACAGTAGGTCATTTGGTCTGTTTACGTGTTTATTTTGTCTCATTGTGTTGATATCTATACGCTTTTTTCATTACGTTATTTAAATAAAATTCAATTATGTGAAAGAATACCTCATCATTTCATTAACTTTGGGGTAATACTTTCTGCCAGTGGTATAGCGTGCACAGCATTTCTTTCTATAATACGTATCTTTAAATTTACAGGATTAAAGAGATAAAAACAACTCTCATAAGTATATGTTTTCTTTTTTTCGACCAGCTGCGGTAGTGCTAATTGAAACACTAAGTATCCCTGGATTTGCTATGAAATAAGGCAAACCACTTAAAGAGTAGACGACAAATAATAATGTTCTTTGCATTTATCTAGTTAGAAGGAACACACAATGTTGTATCTATTTCTTTTAATATATCATGCCTTTTCCCAGTAAACAAAAGGAACGTGCAACCAACTATTCAGTGATTAGAACAATAATTCTTGTATACTTTGTATATTCTACACTTTAGCACAAAATATGCAGAAAGGTCTTAATGGATAATTTTTGAGTTACAGAAGATTATTTCCTCTAATGTCATTTATGCATTTCTTTTTTCATTTATATCTCTTCTTTCGTTCACAAAAACTTGCATTTTCTTGTCGTGACTGATCTAGGTTCTATTAAACTTGCAGTTTGTTGTTGATATCGAGTCGTTAATAAACATTATTTTACAACATTTCTGCTGTGACTTTTTCTGTCGATACGCATTTCATATGTGGTCGTGCTAAAGGAATGCCAAAGAAGCGCAAAGTCTACGTGTTGATCGCATTTCAATCGCCAGATGTCTTTTTAAGACGATAATGGTTTACTTAGGACACTCCCATGATTTCGGGAGACCAAAGTCGGCATCCGCCTTAGCAGAATCCGAGAAGAAATTAATTAACCTTTACCCCGACCATGTACAACAAGTACAGGCCCTAAAATCGCCTGATCGCTAAGTATAATTCTGAAGACACTTTACTGCCAAAATTCTTTTTATTACCGATCCTTAATTCACACGAAATTGAATGTTTAAATGTTTAAATCCCTTAATGTCTTTCTCTGGGGATATTTGAAAACTTTAGTGTACTCCACTCCTGTAAGTGAGCTTAAGGAGCTGCAACAACGAATAAACCGAGAACGTCACAAGATAACGAAGAAATTTTCGAAACGTTTCATGATTCTTGTAGCAACCGGTGGGGACTTTGAACATCTCATTTTGAACGTTTGTTTTTGTTATTTGTTTATGAATTACATCCGTTGGTTGTTTATATCTACATAACAAAAAAGTTATTTAAGCGGTATTTGCGCAACCACCCATGTTTATTAAGACTTTCCTGCAACTAAACAAAAAGGAAAAATTAAATATCTGCAGTCAAAAGCTTAAATCCACGTCGTTTATGTATCAATGGTATGCTTCATTGGATTTGCTTACTTAATTGAATGAGATATTTTCTCCGTATTAATATTATTATCTTAGTCTTGTAGTTTTCATATAACATATTTTTTGAAAACTTTAAAATGCCTAAGAACGCCATATTGCGGATTTGTTAAAAAATACAATATTCTTTCAATTCAATTCGAATAAAATTTCAAAATATATAATTAAATTTATTGCTTTACGTAGCGGAATTATTCAACCATATAAACTACTATAACAGTATCGTTATGTAAATTGCTAATTCAACTGTGCCGATCTGTGCCTATTTGAATGTTTCGTAAATTCACAAAATTAATAAATCAATATGAACACTGTAAAATTGAATAGGTATATAAATTAAATTTACTAATTGAATTTGTTTTAATTTACCAAACTTTATGCAGAGAATGCACATTATATTTTAATTATATTCACTGCAGCAGATAAAATTTTTGATTTATAATTGATATTTGCATGTTGCTGTTTACGCAATAATTTGGGATTACACGAAATGGTGTGCGTTAATTGAAGGGGTTATATATTCGAATAGTATTGAGCAGCTTGTCGTTGAATTTCTAGTTATTGCATATTGAATTTATAGGTAACATTTCCGTTGAATAAATAATTTAAATGAGCAGTAAGTTTTAAAAACATTTTATGCGTATAATTTATTAGTGCGAAATCTCTGAACGATGTTAAGCGCACAAATACGTAGATTGATATAAACAATAAAGAGGCGTACGCAAAAATATATTGAGAAAAATGAAAAAATAATGCGAATTAGAAATGGTTTTTTCCTTGGGAGGAAGATACCCTGACAAAACTACATATATCGTGCAAAAACCCCAATTAAACCGAAGTAGTAGTGCGTGCGCCGAGCATTTCTCGATCTATCGCGGCCGCAGCATCCCTGTAGTAGGCCTTCGCAAAGGGTCCAGTCTTAGTTTGCGCTCTTCGCAGAGAATTCAGTGAGTGAAGGTCGCGGAGGTCACCGAGCCGACAACGAGTAAGTACTATCCAACATATCATCCCGGTGATGTTGTCTACATGTGTGTGAATGTGTGTGCATTTGCGGCATCCGATAGTGAGCGTCAATGTTTGCGGACGGTGCGATATGTGTTCAGGACGTCTACGTGCCGTCCGTACTGTATGTAGACGCGTCCCTGTGTGTGCGAGAGCAAGTGACTCTATGCAAGTATACGTGTTTGTGGGTGGCAGAGTGCATGTGCATTGTCGAGAGGCACCATTCGCCTTCCTTGCTTGCTTGCACTTTCACCTACATTCTCTTTCTATTTCACTATAACGGTTTCCAAGCGTCTAATCCGGAAGTCGATCTACACCGAACTCTCTCTTTCCTTCTCTTATAGAGTATATATTGAATTGAAAAACGTCACGCCACGCAGCCCAGGTGCATTAACGTCTTTGTTTTGTTCTTTATATACATCGCTGCCTCGCCTCTTCCTTCTATTCTAACCTCGACGATTTCGGTTAAGTCCATAACAAGTGGGTTTACTGTTAAATATAAACGCACACTTCTCTTAGCTTTTAAATATATACCCGATAAGAATTATTTGTTAATTAAGGATATTCATGTATTTTTGCAGCCGACATTGAGTTGTAAGAATAAAAAGTATATTGATCGATTATAATACATTTGTAATGCTCCGTTTGTAGTTAATCGTACCAACTTTTTAATCCACCCAGCTTGACTCCGTCGATCAATAATTCCATAACGTTTTTTTTTTGCTGTATAGATCCACATTCATATATATATATACAGACTTCCGCGGGCGACAACCTATATATATAATGTATATAAGTATATAAACACACATATACTATACATATATACATACGAATTAATCCAAGAGGGTTGCTTAGAAAGCAACTCCGGGGCACACTAAGCTAGGGGAAAGTGATGCTGTAGCACCGTGCTGAGCCTGTATGTGTGAATGTACGCCTGTACTTGTATGTCTGTGCCAATCAATAATGGAGTTCAAGGACGATCCTAACTCCACAAGCTTTCCTTACGTTGCATATGTCTTCACCGGCTCCGGTTACGATTTAGTAAAAAGTGAAAGTTCAATTGTTCGCGAAGAAGATCGCCATAGTCCGCCCTTGACGCTCAGTGCGCCATGTTTTATTCTGAGAATGCGTCAAGTTCGACCGGTTTCATCTGTTTAATGGTTCATCCGTTGTTAAATATTAATTTAGTTTATCATATTTTTAGTTTATAACGTCAGTAATTTTCTTGCTTTAATTGAGCTAGGAACTAAAGCTAGTGGCATTTGAATTGAAATTTGAATTTGGATACGTTTATCCTGTAGATACCCATTAGTAGAACATGAATTGTTTTAACCCTTTCGAGCGTGAATTGAAACCGCAGAGGAGAAAAATTTGAAATTTACTACAATGCAACTACAATTTTTTTTTTTTAATTTTAATATGTTTCGTATTTTTAAAATACATTGGAACAGAATGAATAATTATTTTATTATTTTTTTCTGTACTGGGCGGTTAAACAGAGCGTATCATACAGAAAAAATTTGAGATACCAAATTTCCACTAAGAACTGGAACATGTTTTCTCAATTCAGTAAAATAACGCCCTCTAGACGCCAAGAAATATCGAGTTTGTCGTTTAGAAAGTTGTGGCATTAACTGCGAGATTACAACGAAGAAGGTAGAGATAAAAAAAAATAGTCTCGAAACCACGCTGATGATGCCGGGTAGTGACAAACATGTCCGTGAGTAGTTGAATTTTCTTTTTTCTCTCCTTCTGTTGCGTTTGCCGTGAATTATTCCATCTACCTAGGAAGCTATCTTACCATTATATATTTTTTAGTTATCGAAGAAAAAAATTGTTCATTACGCATTGTAAATAAAAATAAAAAATAAAATAGGAAGAGGTCTACTCTTCTTACTTTTTAGTAACTATTTTTTTTTGTACCATAGTACCATACGTATTAATAAAAATGTTAGTAAAATATTTTTGTTATACGAAGTTAGTTAAGAAAAAGCCCCAAGTTGTCTTGTTCTGATAAGATAATTATAACAATTGCTGAACTATCAAATCCCAACCCTAAATTAGTACTTTTATCTATTGTATTATATCCTGAATTGTTTCTATTTTCGTTTTTTATTTTTCTCTTATTTTTAAGGTAACCTATGGAAATGAATTAGTTATCATAGTTTACTTATTACAGACCCCTTTAAATTTATTGAATCTTGGCAGACAATATGTGTCTTTTAAACATTAATATAGGTGGTTTTAGCACAAACTGTGGAAAATTCAACTCGAATGCATATTATATAAATCTGACAACAATTAGCATCTTATTTGTCGCAATTACGTAACAAATTGTTCAATAATTTAAATGTTACTATATTTTGTTAGAGCTATTCGCTTTATAAATTTTATGCTATTATCTATCATACCTTACCTAACCTAAAATTCAAATATTTCTGACTGTACAAAAGACAAATACTGAATATAATGACAATAAATAACAAGAATAATTTACTCTTCTGAAGATTTGAAATTAATTCATTTGTCAAAATGCTTTGGTTATGTTGCCTAGCAACGAGCATTTAGGACCAACCGTTGCAGAAGATAATTTGGCCCTTTTTTCCACTAAGCCAAGCTTTTACTTTAGAATGCGAAAGAAATTATACTCTACTGTTTAACAGAAAGTGTACATTAAAAAATGTTTTTTTTGTTAGAAAATGTGTTCAAATGGAAACATTATCCTAAAATTATGTTATAGAAAATATTCACAAGGTTTATTCCAAAATGAATCTTGGTAATTTAGGGAAAAAATTAAGAAATTAGAGAAATGTTATATAAATGCTAGGTTCAACATTTTTTTTGCTCGTACAATGTAAAGTACGAAGACTATGATTATTCAATTTTTTAAAGTAATGGTTATTAGATCTTCCAACCTAGGTTCAGTTCAAAGGAAGGAACTTTGAAATAATTTCGAGACAACATACAATACGCTACATAGCATTTTAAAACAACCTAGTTACAAACTGTAAAAAACAAATTTATTTTACGCTTGTCTATACTATCAAAAAATATTCGCCAATAGGTTCATCTAATCAAGCAGCGCATCAGTTATTGGGTATCCAATTGATCCAATAAAATTACAAACTGTGATCTGAAACTGCCAACATAACCGAAAGTTAATGCAGAAAAGATATATTTCTTTTTAAAGCACCAGCTTTTGTCGTTTAAAATTTGGAAAAAGCCTCGCTTTATAGTCGCATTTTACGTAGCTAAGTAAATATTATCTAAAAGTGAATACAGGTAAAAAAAAATTATTCAGATTATTATAAAAAATTCAGAAATATCAGTAATTTTATTCTACTGGACAATAATAAAAGCTGAACAATGAGTCGATGAAAGAACGTATTTATATGTTATTTATACTAAATAGTGAATGAATCAGGTTAAATAAGAATGGTGAAGAAAGAATTATAAGGAAATAGTAACATTTGTGTTTACTGAAGCTAGAAGTAATAAATCTGAGTCAAAAATCTAAGAAATGTTCTCGTCGAACTTCGAATCCGTTTTGTTGTGAAACTATTTCGAAGTAGATATTCTTGGTTTAGATCTGTTATTTGCTTCTATTCCTTTCTTTTTGCTAGCCTGTTGTAGCTGTTCATAAAAATTGCGATATTCCATTAATGTCTGCAAATACTTCCAATTTTATATTTTGCATTAAAATTTTCGCTAAAACAATTTTAAAAATTACGCTAATACTCTATTCTTACTCCTTTGATTAATTTAACATATTGTTCTCTGTCCGCAGATACTCTGCTGATTTTTACTACTTTTATAACTAAGTGATTGCAAATTTCACATATTTTTTCCCCCTCCAAATTGAACAGGTGATACACAGGAATACAGTATACTCGCACTGGACTTCGATTACTTTCGTCCCGAAAATGATGTGAAAGTTCAGCTTCTCGAAAGATGGAAATGTTTTCATCGTTCAAACAGAATTCTTGAACTTCTAGACAAGCAATGTGACCTCAGACCTCAATATCTATAAAGACCGTTGTCGTCTTCTGTGCTAACCCATAATAAAAAAACATGGAAACGGAACCACAGTAACCTGTGGTTCTGTCGACCTGAATTCAGTATGTAATTTTTGTAACTTTGCTTGAGCCAATCACCTAAAACATATTTTTATGACAGTAGAATCATTTAAGGATCGAAAAAAACACAAAAAACACAAATGTACTCATTTGTGTGCAATAGTTACTTCACAATAATGCTGTTTTTGTCCTTTATTCGACAAAGCTTACTGTATCGTGACTCAGACAGAGGGATGAAAAATTTTTTTCTTTCCAAACAAAAAATTTTCAGTTGCTAATATTCACTAATCATGTATAGGGTAGGTTGTGCTCCCTATGCTGCTAGTTATTGCATTTACCTTCGACAATCCACGCAAAATCTTGCGGACTCGCCTTAATTCCTTGTTTCCTCATTGTCTGGCTCGATTGACCAACATCTTCCCGTTTAGACAAAGGAATTCGGTAAAATGCCTCCTTTATAGAAGGTTGTTATAAAGATTCATTATCATGTTTGGGATTATGTTTGTTCTTCTTATATTTTTCGCGAACATGGCAAAAAAATCTGCATAAAAATTAAAAGTATAATTTTTGTCATATCCGCGCTTCTGGCAAGCGAATTCGTCTGGTTGTAGCAAATCTCATATTTGATGATTTAGTGAATTGATTTACATGGTTCCAATACGGATCCTTTCTGCATACATATCTATTCCTATTTCCTTATAGGACAATGATGCGACGAATAATTTCTCTGTTAGAAGATTTCTCTTTCTTGAAGAAAGTCTAAACCAAAGATAACACCATTCATAGTATTAGCCATCATATTTGACCACGTATTATCTTAAGCGAATATCCACACTACTGCATCCATACACTGGTTGTTTCTTCTCAGCAGCTTTTAAGATGGTTCTACTACTAGTTATTGTTTACGGAGTATATTACCTCTCAAAACAATTACTAATACACTTATCATCCGACCGTTAGTTAAGGCCGCGACCACAACCTGCTTGACATATACTTAGAGGCCAAGAAATGTCTTCATCAAATGTGGATGGTTTATTTCCTACATCTGAATTCTGTTTCTCTTTACTTCATCACTGGCTTCCACCGGCAGTAGTCTCACTTGATTCTTCTTAGCCGTTCCTCATTTTATCCTGGTTGTCACATTTACAATTTCCCTGTTTCGTTTTTCAGTCCGTTTGAATTTTACTTTCGTTTCGTCACTTCACTTTATTCACAAATATATTTGCTTTAAACTTGTTATTTTTTTACTTACCGCATCATTTGCATGATCATAATTAAACTATAACTAGTTTCCAACATATTAGAAGTTTATCTACGGTCGCTGTCCTGTGATCTTTCTGTTCTGTTCCTGGTTTATATATCTAAAGTTAGGTATGTTGTAAAATAAAAATAATCCACATATTATATCTAGAATCAAGATCCGATAGTGAAAAAATTGAAAAGCTGTAGACAATTGTTTTGTCCTCAACATTTTACTCATAACATTACTAACTTCTCTGATTTTCTTAAGTTTGCTTTAATTAAAAATTATCCAATCCTTTCTTTTTGTTTACTAACTACTTAATATGAGTTTAAATTCTTGAACTTCATTTTTTAACATGGTAGTTGCATGTTAAATAACTTAATACTCTGCTCAAATGGACAGCCCAACCGTAGGATATTCAGTATCCGAGCCGTGAACGTGTTATTTATACATTTCCACCTTTCTACCTGCAACTTGATTAAGGTAGAGGCCTACCCTTACCTGGCGGTTAAGATCCATAAAGGTGCATACCTACAGTAAGAGTGTATCTCGTTCCAGTTTATGTTACGCATTTGTGCATTTCTTCTTGTGTTTAACATAGTGTAACAGAATAGTTGAGTTGTAACAAAGTAAGCGTGCTTACGGATCTCCTAAGGTAGGGTTTCCTATATTTAATAATAAAGTGAAAGGTACGCGAGAATATTATAGAAGTAATCAGTGTATTAACAGATTATGTTTGAAACAATGTTTTACTTGACCCTGTAAACAGGTACCTGCGAACAGGTAGCGCCAAAGAATTCTCTTGAAATTTATTTTTGTTTCAGAAACCTTTTAGTCTATATTACTATAGAATACTGGCATAATCATACATGCCATTGTACTATTATAAAAATATACATTCATTAGAAAATATTTATTTTCCATTGCAGTTCTTTTAATCTTTGAAATATATTTTTGATGTGAATAATAAAGCAATATTGTGTCTTTGTAAAACTAAGCATCATTGTCGAATTCACATTAAAGTCATCTACAGACTTAAATGATACTAGTACTACCAATTTTATCTCTCATCCTTTTAATTGATTTTTCTACATACTTTAGAACAAATTTCGGCATTATTACGTTTTGTACTGAGGTACTTTGTTACTGTGGTAGTAATAGTAGCATGATTTTTGAGAAGAGTACCCACCATTATAACATCCAATGTATGTACTTTGAAATATTAAGCAATTATATTAGGTTAATTTGTTTGAAATGTCTTTAAAAAATATACGATGGTTAAATTACCTATTGTGTAATTAACATTAGGTTAGCATTTTGAAATTCAACCCGACTGATTTTATATCAAGAAAACTTTTCTTTTGGCATAATTCCAATAAATGGGAATGAATTATGATAAATTGATTTTTGTAAGCAAATCTTAATTTATTAACATACTTCTTACAATTCTGCAGCTTTACGAGGTACGAGGTACGATGATAAGTAATACTTATCATCTGTGTTAAGTATTAAGGTTTCTTCGAAAAAAAGAGGTTATTTCACAAACGATAATAATAGAAATTTGTGCATAGTTTTTGAAGTTTTTATTTCATTACTCAAATTACGGGACATAAAGGATCCCACTTTTTAATACCTTTTGAATCACTACAACGCACTCAAAAAACCGTTAATTTTTCCTTCAGTACCCGCGCACTCTTCTTTTACACTGCGCATGTACCGCACAATAAATTTACGATTGCCTCAGGGTGTTGGAACCAAGCCTATATTTGTCCACTTGATCATTTTTTAACAACAAATAAAAATCGGCGTATTTGTTCTTCCCATTTTCGAGTACAAATACAATTTTTACCGATTGATAATTATTGTTAAATTACCTATCATAATTTGTGTCACTACTGAATATGTGAGCATAGAATTACATTACCTGGCCCAATAACTAAGTTAAAGTACCCTATAATATTAATAGAATATATTTTAGTTTGGCAAGTCCTAAGATTAGAACCCAAAGCCTAAATAGATCGATTTATTTCATGATTTATTGATTTGGCCTAAAGGCTCGGTCACATCGTTAGTCTTCAAAGCAGCTTTTACCTGTCTTGGCGTTATGTTTCACTAAATTATGACACTTTTGTAGGATATTCTAATCAAGTTCACTTTGGTACAGTATGCGAGAAACAAACTTGTCATCGTTTTTCCACCCTAATCTCCAGCGTTCATTGTTTTGCTACTTCATACATGTAAATTATCCCTGTTTAAGAATTACTTATTATATATTATATTAAGATAATTAAATTAAAACTGTAAGTGTGAATAACAGTGTTAACAGAGGTAAGGATAAAACACAAATTTCTTGAATATTGAATGCGCTGGAGCGCACAGCACAATACTTATCAATAACGAGTAATATAATACTTATCAATAAGTAAAACGTATTCTCTAAAGGAAAAATACAGTAATCCGTACTAGCTAGGGGAAGGAATTAGTACGATTGGTGATCTGTTCCAATCAGCATTACGACCTTTTCTTTTCTCTTAAGCCGCTTCGCTTAATATTAAATATTAAAGTATGAATCGACATGATGATTTGGCACGAACAACAGCCGCTTGATCTCTAATGCGCTTTAGGAGAATAGTCGATGGTTTGATGTGTTATTTTCTGTAGTTCACTTGATGCACTTATGAAAACGCTTTCAGGGCTTTTTTCTGCGGTACACTTTTCTCGGGAGAAACTGTTTCTTCCGTTTCTTTATAACTTGCTTGGATCGCTGTTGATAATGAAATTATTATCGGCATCCATAACTAGAACATCTCCATAGTCCCCCGCAAGCCATTGTACAATTTCATGATTTTATCGATTTGAAGAATGTCGTTGCAAACGCCGATAATCCCCCATACTTCGTCATTACCATTGACTTGGTAGGTTTTTCGGTATTCTCAACATTTAATAATCCACTTCGTAAACAGGCTAACGCAATCCACTTCTCCTTTTCATAATTTTCTTTGAACAATTCCTTCATACATACACAAGCAAGACATATACAAGCGTCTTTAAGAGATAGATTAATTTCAGGTAGGAAAAAATCGTGATACTATTTATAAAAGATATTCGTTGTAACCGATCCTTTATTTTGCCCCATATGCGGGAAGATTTGGACATCTCTTAAACGCCTTACATTTATTCGCCTTTCCAATAGCTAGCAATTTCAGCTTACGGTGCCGGAGATATTAATAAAGGAAATAAACCTACCCTTACTTTGCGCCCTGATGCCGCCTTTTCGCTTCGATGTGTGAGAGTCTCGTTTGGAAAGACATTCGAACACCGTCTACTGTCGTCATTATTACAGACCTGATTGGGTGTTAAATCCATTTCTGCAAACATTAAAAATAATTGCAACAATGGCACAGCAAATTCATCAGCGCGAATGCCCTAAACTTTACCAACAATCCGGACTATTTCACCAGTTAATGGAATATGCTACGCCCATTATTGAAAAAAACATGTAAATTGTGTGGTTTCGGTATCTGCATTTTAATAAGATTTAAAAGTTCTTTTTGTCAATTGTTAATAAAACGTATGGAATAATTTCATTTTTATGGATATTCCGACACTGTTTTAGCCTTTACCCTTTTCTGAGTTTGTTTATAATTCGTTTTCACCCTTGAGCGATAGCGTTGTTAATAATAATGATGATAATGTTTTCACTTTACTATCACAGAGTTAAGGGATTTGCACCACGCACGCTACATCTGTCGAAACTGCACTTAATACTAACTACAGAAAAAGACTTAACTTCTATACACTTAATTTCTAGTATATCATGGTTACGAATCCAGAGTACAGTGAAAGGCTGCTTTAGGAATGTCACAGAGATAAATGTTAAGACATCAACCCTTATATTATTCAGTAGTAAAAAGTAGTGAAAATGTATTTGCTGGAATTGTCACTTACTATGTTATTGTCTCGTATGTAAGTGGACAAAGATTGAGATGCTGATCATTGAGGTTTTTGACTTTTTGCTATTTTTTTGACACAATGGATTTCTAAAGATTCCACAAGTTGGAATGCCACGACAAAAGAAAAATTGAAGTTTTGTATCAGAATATTATAATTAAATGGTTTTGACTAATGTTTAACAAAGTAAAGTAGTAATCTCGGAAGAAAACGTAAATATGTAAGGGAAATGTAATGAAAACGGCTTAAATAAAAATAAAAAGCGTTTTAAAAAAAATTGAATATATCATTTGCTGAGGAATAATCTCCTATTCAGCTCTTTGAGCTCCATAAGATTCATGCGTGTGGCGCAAAACTTGACGTTTTAAGGCATCCCAGGCTCTGTGAGGTTCACTATCTGGATACATGTATTTCTACGTTGTTTTCTATAGCAAACATGTGCATCAAATCTGTGCAACAGATTCATCTCCAGATGTGATACACCAGAAAATGGAATCCTCTGGCAAACCTTTCCTACGGTCTTCGCCAAACTTATTCACGTTGATCTGATGGGCGACTTATTTTTAATTTGTCCAAAAGTAGAACTCGCCTTCAATCGTCAACGATCTAATTTATGCGTGTCCTTACAATGATGTAATAGCCAGTCTGTGTTATTCAATCCTCTCTCATTAAACTTTCTTCTTACTGCCGGTCCAGAAATTGCTACGTTTTGAACTCCTACTCGAGCCCTGCCTAGCTGTATACTGAGAGAATGCTTCTTAACGCGACTTCATAAGATATTGTGTCTATAGACTATTTACGATATTGTCCTGGGGTAGTACAGTAGCCTGTTCACTGAAACGTTTAACCTTTCAATTAATTACTTGTAATATTTCAGTCGCTACTAAAAACGGCAGATCAACTCAAAATAAAAGGCCTTTGCGAATCGCCAGAAGAAAAGGAGAAAACGGACCTCCCACCAGATTTCACATTTGGAGGCAGAGGCTATTCGAAACTACGGAAATTATCCTCACCTAAACAGTTCAAATCAACAGAAAATAACAGAAAGCACAAATACAGGAAACCCGAACGAAGACGATCGCCAGATATAGAGAATAAAGAAAACAAAGACGCTGCTTCTGTAAATCATTCGTCAGATGAAGAAAATGACATGCCAGTAGCTTTGGACGAAGAAAGTCGGAAAAGAAAAGTTAACGAAACCACAAGTAAACCGATTAACATGACTAGTCATGGACCGCTGGCAGAACAGGTAATTTTCCGATTTTAGTATTTAAATTGGCCATACACATTATAAGCAAAATCTCCATAATTCTAAGAAAATGGTAATGTAAAATTATTTAATGTTACATCCGCTTCGTTAATATTAAAAAATTCTAAAGTATGCACGTTCAAAATGACAATAGGATTGTTCCAAATTTCTATATTCGTCATAATCTTTATTGTACACCAAAGTATAAATCACATCCATCACAATTATTATGTGCAAATATTTAAGAAATTAAGACCAGTAAACCAAAATTCTTTAGATTCAAATAGAACAGCTAATAATAGCATTACGATTAGAGAGGACTAAAACTATTGAAATCATTGCTGTTTTGCAGCGACCAGACAGTCTCGTGTTTTGTCGACTCTCGAGGAAACCAGTAGGCAACACGAACCCTTTCTTATGGGACAAATAGACACGAGTCTGTCTAGTCGCTGCAAAAAAGGTATGATTCCACTCGCTTTTGTCCTCTCTAATTATGATTATGAAAAGGACTGCACTGGACACACGTAAAAGTCGTAGATATAAAAAAATAGGTAACACGATAGTGACCACACAAAGGAAAGTTTTATCATTTTATAGTAGACACAGAATGTATTATACATAAGTGCCTTTCCGGACTAATTTATGTTCATGTTTTTAGATACGTGAAAGGAGTGGTAGCAATGAAACATTTTAGTAGACTTATATAAAGTAATGAAAGAGTTAAAAAGTAAGCAAGATTAATAAATTATTTACTTTAGTTAACTCAAGAATTGATTTGTATTACTTTTGAAAATACATTTATAAATATTTTGTCTCTCTCAAATTTGATATAAATTTAAATAACAATTATTGCTATACAGTGACTTGTCTTTGATAATTGATAATTACACCTACCCCTCATCTTACTATCCAACATAATAGGTTTATACTTTGCGTGATATCTTCATTTCGTATTTGCATATTTTGAGGGCAGTAATTGAAATTTAACTTTAGAAACTTCATTTTAAAAAGAAATTTATAACTATAAGTTTTTAACTTGATTAGTGTCCTATTGTGATTTACAAAAAAAATCACATACAATAAGAAAAGTAGAAAGAACACGAAGATCTTTATAATTGTATAAGCATACCAGGACAACGTGAAGATTTCTTGACAGAGGGTCGAATACTATCAGCATTACTGAAAAGTAGTGGGTTCTTAAAATATCAGTAAACTAGATTCACAAATCAAAACAATTATAAATCCTGCTACTGCAATTACGAACGCATTTAAACTGAGTTTCAATCTCGACAACTTCAACTAAGCCAGTTATGAAATATTATTTATGAGTAGTTACCTAATAGTATAACCGTTGAGTGAAGAAATTACTTTACTCAACGGTATAGCTCATTACTAGACATTTCCGCACACTGGGCTAATATTGTAGTAAGCATGTGCGTATTTACAAGCTGATAGTCGACGGGGAAAGGGAATACTAACATCGAATTCCGGTCGGAAACTGCATGATGGACATACATATTCATATGTAGCGTGTACCTATTGCAACACTGCGCTAGGTATAATAACAACGTAAATAATAACATAATTCATATTACTTGAGAACATTGTAAAACATGTACATTAACAGCTTAACAGTTGTTATATAAAATTGATCCAAGAAATATTTTCAACATCAAATATGTTTCCACATTTCTCTCAGTTAGGAATATACGCCGCCTTGAGAAAATGTTCTTATATCTTGAGAAAGGACGTTCAACATCTGCCGGTGTAAAACGAACATAGTTGAAATTAGTTAACTCGACAATATTTTCCCTCGTTTATATCGCCATAATAACATATTTATTACAGCGGCAACTACACAACCCAAGCCACAAGCATCGCTGATCGGCAGTCGTCGCTAATATTAACTTCGCTCCTTCAACTGTTTGATACGTGCATACGTGCTTACTACAACAATCTTGTCAGGACTAAAAAGGATAAAACATGTATGGTTCGCAAATCATGGTTCCTAATCATGAGCGTCCTATTGAGAAATACGTAATATTAAATAAGAATTTATGTTGTTATATATGTTATAATTTGTGCGCAGCGGTGAAAAAAATATTGCATACATTTGTTTTTAATCGAGCTAAGTCTATAATTTGATATATTTGAAGGCTTTCACGACCGTATAAATTTATATTTGTTTGAAACTTGATTACATTTTACTCTAACAAAGACACCTTTTTAACGACTTACAAAGATTTCTAGCCCTCTTTATGCGTCATTTACTATTTAAGGATCCGACTAACAGTAATGACATTACTTGGGAGGTTAGACAAAAGACACTTTAGTCTGTGCTGTTAGTTCATTGTGGAAAACAATTTCGGTTACAAACTGCAATGTATGCGGTATTCATGTTACGTATAGTAAATTAGGAAAGGGAAATTTAACCCTTTCGTTATGTTTTTAAGATTATAAGTCACTGAGCACGGGGATACTGGTGCATTTTGTATTCTTCGTTTTATATGTTTGTTTGCGAAAATGCCACACTTGTATCTCTCCTTGACGATTCCTTGATACAACGTATACGTATATACACGCTTCTTTAGCCAAGTCCGAATTTTTCAGATCTATAGGAGTTTATAAATTTAATGATTGTAACTATTGAAATATGCGCTCCTCGTATTGGTCCCATACATACGATAGATATGTGTATACGTACGCCCCTAGTAACGAAACCATTAATCAAGTGGCTAGCACGAAGTGTAGCTAATCTGCTATCAGTCACAAACATTAATATTTGGGTTACCGAAGTTTCGAATTCTTGTAATATGTGAGTGGCTAATATGACTTTTTAGTTAATGACATTCCTTACGCGATTGTTCAATTTCTACTCGTACGGCGCATGATATTACCGGAGTATCACTCACCTGTCTACCGGCCGTGGTCTGGCACCGGCTTTGCGAACCTTACTAATTAGTGAAATCGATCTGAATTAGACAAAAAAGCGCTTAATACAATTTAAACGAGCCAATTCTAAAAAGTGTGAATTACCTGCACATGTTCCTCTGGGTTTATTTAACACTATGAAATTTAATGATCCAAGGGTTGTACATACATACATATTCTAGAGGGCATTTTTACGTTGCGGAATGGAGAAAAAGGAGACAAAATAAAATATTGAATTATATTACTTTTTCAATATATTCACTTGCAACACGAATATTTTTTGGATCTTTCATAAAGAATATTTTGTTTCTGTCTGAAAAATAAGCCAAAACTGCGTCCTTTATTTTTTCATCGCTCCTAAACGTCTTCTTTTTTCATTTTTTACACTGTAATGTAACTCTAATGGTGCGTAATCGAAAATGTCGAAACTCATCTAATTCAGGGCATCCAGCACAACTCGACTCTTTTGAGCAAGAGCACCAAGATACCTTTTACCGATTTTCCTCTTCTTTCTTCTTTAATAACTTCTTTTAATCGCTTCAGACTTGGAGCATATTCTTTTATCGTTTATCTTTGTATTTTATCAACAGATTTCCTTCCCTAAAAACGGTTGGATTGAGTTTCCGGCTCTCCGTGATCCCTTAAACTTCTTGGGTGGTAAGTCGCTTGGTCGCCTGGTCGCTTGATCCATGACGATAAATCCATTGATGATGATTATTATGGGATACTCCAAATCTTTTGTGAATTGTTTCTTTTTTAGCAAAACATCTTCTAATATATATTTTTCAACTTCTTTAGTAAGTTCTGAAATGGTCACTTCGATAGACCGCGAGTAATGTAATTCCCCCAAGTAATTCCCTCACTTAGTTAAAAAGGTTGCGCCACCTGTGAACCATAAGGGAAGAATTCCCGTAAACCGACAACATCTCTTCCACTATGGTTTTCTGTATTTCATACTTTGAGAACATACTGAAATTGCTCAGTCGACGATAATTCAAAAGCTAATGACGCAATTATGATAACATTTTATATTTATGCTAATGATGAGTCGTGGAAAATGTCACGACTTGAAAGAATCCTCCCACTACCATCCAACCCCGCCATTCCGTGAACTTAAAAACGCTTCCTCATAACTGACACTCGGATACTGCATACTATACTTCAGGACTAACTCATTACTAATACGTCATCCACTAACGGTAATTCTCGTTTTGTTTTTTCTTCAATATATAGACTTTCTCATTCTCTCAGTTCGGTGTGGATAACGATGACTTTCCACCAGAACCACCGGCGCCAACAGCCATTCCCGTAGGAAATATAGAAATGCACGAACACTCACCCACCAGAACGTTACTAACAAATTCTTCAATACACAGGACAGACTTATCAGGTACATATTTATTGCTGCCATGTATATAATGCCCCAAATTGTTGCATCTCAACGTTTTAGCTTTACCGCATTTACTCCTTCTAGATTCGCACAAATTTACCACAGACATAAAAAAAGAAATCGATATAAAGTTCGAAACGCTACGATCGTACGATGGAGAGCAATCGATTCTGGATATGGAAGCCACGCGCATGTCTGGCGCAGATCATTCTATGGACAGTCATGAGGATAACGAACAAGGAATGCACACGATGATGATAACCCCTGATATGATGGGTATGATCCCTGGGTCTGGTCCTCATACGTTAGGTGAGCATATTTATTATTGGTAAAAATCATACTGAATTTAAATGAGTAATCAATGCTACAATACTGTGTCCTTTACGCTAAGAAATTGGAATCATGCCAATTGAATATACGTACGTAAATTAAAACGTAAACGAAATATAAAAGTGATTAATACATAGGTAGCACCTCAAAAAATTCCTAGGAATAATAATTGCTACTATCGTTACTCATAGTATTGGTAGAATCTCTTACGGCAAGAACAATGCGAGGAGAGAAAACACTAACTAACAGACATGTTTTCGCCTATCCACCGTCGTCAGCGTTCTTCTGAGCGTATTCTCTACCTATCTACGCTATTTGCCCCTCGGCTTACATCTTTCTCCTTCGAAACGACGAGCCAGGTATATTTTTGGCGCCATATAGTGCCAAAATATACGCGCGCATGCCGTCTAGAAAGTACGAACAAATGGCGAATACAGTTGATTGAGGTACAGGTCACAACCAATTTCCGATCAGTTGTTAGGTTGCTGAGGCGTCTTTTTGAAACATCATGGTAAGCTTGAGAGAACATTCACGTGTGTAGCCACCTATAGCACTCTGGTCTTTAATTCAGTAGTCAAAGAAGTGCTCGGGAGTTAATTGGGAAATAGTAACCGATTTCTGTCACTGCTTGTTAATACATTAGTTTTTGTGCTCATAAATATTCAATGGAGCCAGGTTATTGTAATCATTCCGGGTTCTTGATGCAATAACTGAGTAACAATATCCAGTAATGAAATCAATAATTGATCTTTTATCATAAGACAATTTTTAATGGTAACTATTGTTATAAGATATCCAAATATAACTACCACATGCAATATTTACAAATGAGAGTGGTCGTTTCTTTAATGTACGTATCTTTGGTAGTTTGTATTTTTCTAAAACACCTTTCATTTGCTATTCGTCTTTATGTATCGTGTCATGCAATAAAGAAGTAACCCCAGTTTACAGAAATTAAACTAAATATTTCATCACACGTTAGCGCGCCAACCTATTTAGCGCGCTAATGTCTGATTAGATTACTTTTCTGATGTCACTATTCCGATTAAATAACATCAATAATTGATGAAAATGAATTTATTATTAAATGTTATTTAACGGCATGTGCAGAATTTTATACTTTTTGTATATAGTAGCGTATCAAAAATGTAGATAAATTTTCATTCTATTTTCATACATGATTCTGCACAAAAAATATTGCAATAAAATATGCAACTATTTGTTTCTTTCTATGCAAAATTATTTAATGTAGGTAAATGAACCTTCTTAATGAAAAATAAATGAATTTTTTCCTTTTAAAACGAACCCTTCCAACAAGATTGAAAAATCCCTGAAAAAACATACAGTGTGTATTTTTAACAAAATGTAAGAAAAAAAGAGTTAACATTCCTAATCACACTTTAGATTTTAAGTCTCTCTTCCTCCCTCTCTCTTGCTGATTTACGATTGACGCTGATAGACAATATGACATTAAATTTCTTGTAATATTTTACAAAAGACATATTTAAAGTGTATAATGACATAATAGTATCACTTATCCCAGATTTCTACGAAAGCAATGGTATACAATTTTGAATCATGTCAAACGGCCTTCGATAGTAAGGGTGACGGTCAGAACCAAATGTTGGTTTAACAACTGACCTCATACATGTAAAATACCAAACAAGTAGCAGTCATTTATATAATTCACTTGAAATAGAACAATAATCATCTAATAATAGATGTTAACACGCAATAACGGTATTATCTGCTATCAATCGCTACAAAAGTAATTTTAATCCTAATTAATGTTTGCGTGAACAGGAGTTTAACCACAGGTTAAATTTTAATTGGAGATTAATTTAATTGCGGACTAAATAGTCTTTTGCTAACCAAGGGCATCTTCATAAAAGGGCTACTGTGTTAGTTTCATCTTCATGTAACGACTATCACCGTACCATTTGCGGATCAGGTTAATACATGGGATATAATTGGGATTGGATAGTTGAGATTTTATGCCAGTAATCTGAGCTATATCCATCAGATTCAATCAGCTTCTTTGATGTTTTCTTCGACTGTGGCTGAATCGGCTCTTCTAGAACGCTATACATCTTTAGTGCTACGCCTAACGGCAGTGACTCAAATTTTGACGGTCAAAAATGACCAACTGTGATAAAACAAAATTATCTCTACGCGCACTTCGCTTTTTTTTCATACTTTTAAAATCCAAAAGCTACATTAAATCTCAGAATAATAGTCTCTCTCAAAGTTCTGAAATTGTTTGCTATTACCGTGAAAAGACGACATTGCTAAAATGGCTGTGAAAAGGCGACCTTTAGAAGAAACGTAAATTTTTCGTTTCATCCTGCAATACGCGTCAAAACTCAATACCACTTGTCCAGACTCTCAAATTTTTTTCCTCGAACGGCATCCGATTCTAATGATTTTTGTGATGAATTGAAATTTTAATTTTGCATACACGATACAATGTGCAGATACTGAATCAAGTTTTTACCCTAAATTCGTAGCATTGTGTGGAATGCTTCATTTACTATCGCCGATATCAATTGGAATCAAACTCTAGTCCGAATTTTTAAAAAAATGTTGTTTGTCGAATCATATTATCTCTGATACATAACATACATAACAAAATTGTCACTAACAAAAACAACGAAAAAAATCTAGATCGTCGTTTATATCACTGCAGTGGTAATAGAAGCGGTATCCTACAACGCGGTACAAACAGGATGCTGCATCACGATCGAATTGGCGGTTTTATAGAAAATGTTTTATAAATTGTTTTATATGCAGTAATTACATTGCAGTGAATTACAACTGCTGTTATAATGGGTCGAGAATACCCAATCTATATAGGTTTTCTCCTGAAATGCTAAGATGCAAACTATTAGAAGCGCGAGCAAGTTCAAAGAAATAAATTTTGTCTGTTATTGTTAATATAATGTAGCAGTAAGAACTCTTACTAATCACATCTGACTAAATAAACGAAATCTTGCAATGCATTGGTCACACGTACAAAACCACAAAGGCATATTTAATAACAGCAACCGAACTTCTGACTATGATAGACGAAAATACCTACTGCATTGTTGGATTGTGCTTGACTAAAACAAACCGAACAAATGAAATTATGAAAACTTTCACTCAAAGCCATAATTAAGGTGCAATCGAAAGAGAATCTATTAGCGCTATAGGTATTCGATAAAATTGAAATCCAAATATCTGGATGCTACGAACCTGATCCGCTAGCCGATTCTCGAATCGAAATCTACTATCCGCTCTTCGGACGCAGATATGGATCCGTTATTATTACAGCAATAAGACGAGGTTCATGATTATCACTTCTACCACTAGTAGCTGGCAGCCAGTTAACCATATTAAACGATAATTATTTACATTAAAATTTTAATAAAGGCATAGTTACAAAATTATAAAAATGTCCAAATAATTCCAGTTGATAGCATATAATATTTCTAGTGACATGTATCACATGTGCATCGTGAAGATAGATTTCTTTCCGTTTAGATTCTAATTGTGGGGACCTATCTTTAAAAAGTAATGGCCACACAGAGCATGGTGCAAGTAGACACGGAGGAGGACCCAAAACATGGACCCAAGAAGACATGGAATTAGCACTAGATGCCTTAAAAAATCACAATATGAGTTTAACCAAGGTATGTATGTAACTTACTTTTCTATGCGGTTATTAAAAGCAACTATCTTACTCTTAGGCTTCCGCAACTTATGGCATACCTTCCACTACATTGTGGCAAAGAGCTCACAGGTTAGGTATAGATACGCCTAAAAAGGAAGGACCCACTAAGTCATGGACGGAGGAGAGTTTAAATTCTGCACTAGAAGCGCTAAGAACCGGCACAATATCTGCCAATAAAGCTAGTAAAGCTTATGGTATGCGTTCGATTAAATATATTTACTTATCGCTTATTTATACCATCTTAATCTTAGGTTTGTATACTTTTAGGTATACCTAGCAGTACTTTATATAAAATAGCGAGGAGAGAAGGCATTCGATTAGCAGCTCCATTTAATGCAGCGCCTACGACGTGGACGCCGGAAGACCTAGAAAAAGCCTTAGAATCGATTAGATCCGGCCAAACGTCAGTGCAAAAAGCGTCGACAGAATTTGGTATACCCACAGGCACGCTTTATGGAAGATGTAAGCGTGAAGGTATTGAACTGTCTAGGTCCAATCCTACACCTTGGTCCGAAGATGCGATGGGCGAAGCTTTAGAAGCAGTCAGGTCTGTAGAAAATTCGCGTAACACTCTTTCTTCTGTTGTTTTAAATCTAGTAATATGCTTACAAGAAGGTTGAGTACTGTATTAGATTAAACATTTGAGAGTGTGTGCGTTGATTGAAAATCCCGTTGATTAGTTTGCGAGCTACAGCTGTAAAAGTTGTTGCATTTGGTGCTACATGTTGAGTAATTTACTGAAATCTCGAGGTAGTATGCAATTCCGAACGTGGCACACTAAGGGAAGTCTGAAAACTAATCTACAACCTTTTCAACTGTTTTTAGATGCTACTATTGACATACGAGAGCGAGGTGGAAGGTTTCCTCCCTATTGGGGAAAATCAACAAATTATTATATAACCTTACTATCCATATACCTAAACTCCTTCTAACGATACACACTTCCATCATTGGTATTACAGTCTATAAAATACAGTCTATAAAATAGGCATTTATCGCTACGATAACTTCAGGATCGGATCCATATTTTTTCGCAGCAAGGAATATTTTTGGCTTTGGAAAGAAGCTGAAATCCGAAGCGGTATATCACACGAATAAAATGTATAAAGAACGGCTTCAAATTTCAGTTGATGAATTTAGTCATCAGCATGACGACCCTATAATGAGTGTTATCTTGATGTAAGAGAATTCTTTTTCCGTTTAACTGTTCTTTTCTAGATAATCTACCATTAAGATTCCTCCAGCGTTTCAAGTAAACAATATTAACTATCGCCTCCCTTGCTCTTTGTTTTATTCGATGCTGATTCGTCTTTGCCTGTCAATTGTTTTGGTTGCTGCTTAGTCTCGGAGGTATTACGATGGATTCAAGCCTTGTCCACAATAACAAATCGCCGATACCATAATGTGTTTTTCGATCCGGTATTTGCAAACACGGTACTTATCTTACCGACAATTTTCTCGTTTACAAGACATCTGTTAGGATATGATGCGCCCTTTTTTCGATATGTTTCGAAATTAGCTCTGCCAGAATGTTCAGGATCTCGAATTCTTATACAGCTACACTTAAAGTCAGCGACCAAAATTTTTACAGCCAAAAATGACGGAGCAGACTACCACCGTATAGCGTTCTGTAGAATGCTTCATCCACTAACACGGACACCAACTAGGATCAAACTCTAGTCGGAGATTATTATAAATCTTATTTGTTGATTATGTCATTATTTAATACTAACGTAGATATATAGTTCTGAAGTATAATAATAATTTTTAAAGTTTTCAATGATAATGTTAACAACATCAAAAATAAGTGGCATAAATATTTAACAGAATTTTTATTTTATAACGAAAATGACGAAAAAACTCAACATCATGGTTCATACCGGTGCAATGGTAATAGAAGCAATATTTCTATTGCTGTACGTCGTGAAGATTTCAAAGTTTAATAAAAACGATTACCACTAACCAGATTTCATTTACTAAGAAGGGAAAAAAATCAAAATCAAAATCGGATTGGCGATTTGATAGAAAATGAATTGTATACAATATGTTATGCGGTCCCTGCCCATTTCATTAGAGCCACTTGCTAAAATAGCGATTTTATTAGAATATATAATGAAAAACGTATTATACAAGCATAAGTTTATTCAGAACTGTTTATAACACTTTGTAATGCCTCCTTTGGCTTTTATAATTGCTCTTATTCTTTTTGGCATACTGCCTATGCAAGCGTTAATGGAATATTTGATTGTAGCGTCATTTTGCCACATATCCTCAGTACTTCTTACTAATTGCTCTTGTAGTATTTTTTCTCGAAAACACGCGTGATTTTAGAGCACTGCAATTGCATTGAGGTCGTGATCAAGGTAACGTTGGTAGAGCGTGCGTTTACAAAAAACTTTATATATATAGATAGATTTGCCCATGTGACATGGTGCCTTATCGTGCATGAGTGTATAATGGCCTTTATTCGGATCTAAATAATTGATATATGGTTTCAAGACACCTTCTAATCCACCCTTATATTGGCGTTGATTCATGGTGCCTTAGCAAAAATACGATGGTCCAGGACCGTCGACAGATATAGAGGACCACACCATAATTAACAGAGGGTGTTTCACCGTTTTTAGTACACCAACTTCACCAAATCTACATTGTTCAAACAAAAAAATTTAGCTGGATTTCTATAATCATTTAAGTTATTTTGTTTTACCTTTCGCCAATCATCGGTGTTAATCTTGACTTTTCCAGGGAGCGTCCGCATTTTAATCCGGCGTCGTGCAATCGTTTACGTACGCATGGATATTTGCACTCTTTGTTGAAACAATACATTTCTTATTTCTTTGGCGAATAAAAATTGCAGAATACGTCGATCATTTCGATTAGTAGTGATCCTTTTTTTCCCGCAAAACGCTCTTCCAGTACTTGTAATATCTTTTCTTTCATTAAAATGGCGATTCGCTGGACTATCTGTCGGAATACTTCTTCTTTCTGTGCAATTGTGCATTGAGAATACGCTGTAGTGCTCAAAAATGCCTCAATATGCATTTTTTTCTCGTTTGGTGTCCTTTTTTTTATCCATAACGAAAAAATATTAAGCGCAAGTAAGCAATAACTTAAAGTCCAACACCAACACGTAAACACGGAAAAAAAATTTGTTACATAAGTATTCTTTCTACAATAGTAACCGATACAAATAATATTCTGTAAATTACCGTGTCTTTGAATCTTCTACCCATCTTCTATGCAGTACAGAATGATTCATCAGGGGAATAATAATAGTTAAAAGGTAAGAGAATTTCTTAAAAAGATATTTAGGGAACGTTTTTATTTAGATAGGTATTGTAAACCTTATTGCTGAACCTTATTCCTGGACTTGCATTTGTAAATTGTCGCGTTGGAAACACACAAAAACTTAAATTTATAAGGTGGCCCTAATAAAATGGACCGTATATACAGTATAATAATTAAATATAAGTTAGCCAGCTTCAAACGTGCATAGTACATTGCTTACCATATTCAAGGTATGAAAACGGATCGGCTAGTTGCGCAAGATTTCATATGTATGGCAGTACATGTTATCATGCAGACGATTGATTCTGATAGTAAACGGGAAGTGCTATAATGTTTATGTGTTTAAAAATTCTAGGCTTTATCAATTTCCCGCAAATGAGGTAATTTTAAGTCTGCCACTAACGTTGGTATACACTGCAATTGGCAGTCTCTCCTTAGATAGTTGACTTGGGTAATTTTGTCCTATTTCAGACTTAATCTGGCAGAAGATTATTGTCTTGAACCAACCGTTCAAATTTTTTATGAATTCTTTAGCAACATCGTCATCGCTTGAGTGTTTCTCATTCGCAATAACATGTCACGTAACTTCCATCGGTGAAGCCTACTCTTCGCTTTCATTGAACGTTCCTATCTCACTTGTCACTCAATTTTCCATTAAGTTTAACGCTTTTTCTTTCACAATTGGACATAACGGCGTGTTTCTTGATGCCTTATCTGACAGAAACAAATATATAACATAATGCACCATCTAAAACTTTAAATTCCGTTATTTTAACGTTTTTCTATTGTCATATACGCATTCAGTCTCTAGAGTTATCGAATATGCGTTAATATCCTTATGATTTCTTTTTCAAGTTTTTTGCAATTGTTATACGTACTCTAAATTTGTTGCTGGTTTTACAATTGACGCGGCATGAATCAATCGATACAATTCATCCAATTTCTATTATATTGAAATACAAACACGTTGTCGTTTCTCAGAAGCCATCGAACTAAGACAATATGTAGATATAGTAACTTGAACACTATTCTACACACTACGCGGAACCAAGAATAAAACATGGTCGCGGCTTTGTTAGAGCTTAGGATTCCATGGCATTCGTTTTGGGCCGCGAATAGTAGGCGAAAATTTTACTTTTATGCACGTGGTGTATAAGCGGGCAGGAGGAAGCAAATATTTTAGAAATTATGACATGACGATCTCAGAGTGCCAATCTCAACTCTGTAAAAAGAGTTCGAATTGTTGTCCTACTTCCACTCTGGAGTATTATCCTGTTTCAGGAATGAATTCCTGAAACAGCTGTTTTCAATTAATCAAATAACTTGTATGGTGAGGAGTGTCCCGATAATGGTCGGATCGTGAATGACCGTTCACTTACAGCTCAAACAATATAATTTTTCATGCATTTATTCATCCATAGTTATCGTTAAATATTTCCTGAAATTAAACGTGACCCTCTAAACGGATTATTACAATTAGGCCAAGTTTTAACGATAATTTTGATAAGCTATAGGCATGCTTTACCTCCAATGTCTAATATTTATGTCTTTGTCCTGTAGATTGGGTCACATGTCCATTAATCAGGCTGCAATACACTACAATCTACCATATTCGTCTTTGTACGGAAGGTTTAAACGCGGTATAAAATACGAAACCGAAAATTTGGATACGAACTCAGATAGTCAGTCGCATTTAGATGCGCAAGTCCATATGATGGATTACTCGACGAACTCACATCAGCAAATTAGCTACCAACAACACCCGCCGAATAGCTGAAACGAGTATTATTAATTATGTTATGTTTATGTTATTGTTTTGTTATTATAATTTTATTTTGTATAGAATTGTTATTTTTACATGTTACATATATAGAACTGGACCGTTCTCCTATACACTGGTTAATAGCAATCAGTATAAGAGAAGGACCAATCGATAACTATTTAATGATCAATTTTACTGTTAATAAAACAAGTTCATTTGTTTATTCTGATTTCACATATATCTTTGAAACTGCTTAAAATTGATCATTAAATTTACCTATATTTAAATATTGTTTTTCTTTTAATGGTATTCTGTTGTTACATTTTTGTTAATCGTTTTTGTATAGTAATTTAATAAAGAAAATTATATTTTTTTGTGACGGTAGTGATATATTCGTATTACGTTTAGCATTATTCACTACTTCAATGGAATTGTAGATTACTTTTACTGGGTTGAATTTCCTTTGTATATTAGTTTGCTGGTAGTTCATCAGGAGTTTTGTGTTACCTTTTAAATTTTCGAAAATAAAAATATAGGTGCCATATTTAACAACATCCGTATTAAACATTGTAGTGAGGAATAATGCTAAATGCCTAAGTGATTAACGCAGTGCAATACTACATCATATTTTATTTGTTAACTAATGCGTAGATAGTAATGGTATTATCTATGTATGTAAGTAGCCTAATTTTCATTACCATTAATACTTCCTAATAATTAGGTAGTATTACATGAATGTGCCTAAGATTATTTTCTTGATATGACGTTTATCCAACTTGATGCAAAATCATTTACTTGTATTTCATTTAATTTAAATATAAAAGATGCTGTACATCGTCTGTGTTTTATTTAGAATAAACTATTATTTTTAGAAGTGGTTTGATTGGAATATTACCAAAAAAACCAAAGAGTCTAATATATTTGCCACCTGTTACTTTCATGTATTAGTCCTCGTTCAAAATACCTGAGTACAACTTTCAAATTCCTAACACCAAAGACGTGCTTCTCTAATATGAGATATTGGAATGAAATAACTAAATATTACCTAAACATCAATTCTATATTATATATTTTTCTATAATTTTTACTCAATTCTAAGGATGGAGAAAAATAAATCGATTTCTTCGAAGAAGTTTGCAAAACCAAAAGGTGGTACCGCACATGCAGTATTTGCTGGGCAATGAATGTTTGCGTATTTTTAAACTGTTTGTTAAACGATAACCGCTTGTCTGTAGACTGTTTCACTCCGACTTTAAAATCTTGGGTCTCTTTTGCTAGTTTATTAATATTAGTTTTCAATAAATTGTACAAAGCTATCCTTGTTTGGAATCCACGCATTCAAGGGATTTGCCTCATGGATATCGTTAATAAGTAATCAACTGATCAGTAATACTTGTCACCTAGTAGTTTCAGATCCTCTTTCATTTTATCGAATATAGAGAGCCCACGCACTGTTAAAAATTGGCAATAGATTTTCGACGAGGGTGGCAAAGTGATCTCAACGCTAGTGTTGCCATAAAATAAGAAAAAATAATTTCAACAGTGTAACGGAATTTCTAAGCGCGTGTTAAGTATTAATAAGCGATTTCATGCCTGCATTTTAAGGGAAAACAAGCAGGAAAAGTCGGGATGCACTGGTTTCAACTGCACCGGAAAATACATTTGTTTCAAGAGGGCTTGAACACAGTATGCATTTGTAAGGCTCTCGTAAATAACCTAAGGTACTGAAAATAAAAACAATAAGTAGTTTTCTTTTTTTTTTAATTTAAAATATTATCAGTAAACATTGTTCTACATAGGTAGTCCACATCCGTAAATACAAGGTTAGTTCAAAGAGTGCTTACAGAAGTACTTTAGTGATATAGTAAGTTACAAAAATGAGACTGATGAGATATCCATGCACAAAAGAATAACGAAGAAGAAGATATTAATGGTATCATATTTGAAAAGAATTATATTTTCAGTATTGCTTTTTACAAGAAAAAATAAAAAATTAGAACAGTCAAAAATAACTTCCTTTTAAAATAAAACTTGTATTTTATGTAGATGTTAATGTGATATTGTGTAATATCACATTAACATATATAATATAATATAATATAATATAATATAATATTATATATAATATAATATAATATATATAATATAATAATAATAATAATAATGATATAATGTAATAACATAATTATTATGTCTACTTTGTTTTGCATTTCTCATGAGCGGATAACGGTGAGTGTGCGCTTCCGAGAGCTTTCACAGTATTTTCGTTGCTGTGTTTTGATTTTGACTATAAATAAGGATTATTTTGAAAAATAATAAAAAAAAAACAGTAGCTGAAAGGATGTGCTTTATATTATTTATATTTATACGTTGTTAAACGTCGTTACGCATATAACTGCTAAATGATTCTTGGTAGTCATAGAATTGCTGCAATTAATTCTGAATCGATTTCGAGCCGAAACTTGCTGCTCCGCGAAAGCAGAAGTGTAATTAGAAATTCTGAATTTTGTGATTCACGAATGCCAATATTTCGACTGCGAATGCGAATAATCCCGATTAAGTTCCGAATCTTTACCACAACAAAGCTACTTCTACTCTCCTTTTGTAACCGCTTTGTTGGCGGTAAGGACTGCCTGCTTCGGGACTATTCGTACGCGCAGCTGAAACACCGACATTCGCAGATCACAAATTCAGATTTTTACAATTCTAAGATCGCTAGCATTGCACGTCAACATCAATGTTTTCCTCTCGTCCGGTTCCCTTAACATTTTTTTTAATTTCTTCAATGCACATTGTTGTTTCTTTCATTGGTGTTTCTTTCTAACACACTCTGTATGTTATATCTGTCTAGAAGTTGATAACACGCTTAAATAACATTCAACGGACGTTTATCAAAAGAAAGAAGTGCGTTTACAGTGCTTACACAACCCTTATACTGAAAGAAAGAATTCTATTCGAGATGACGCACATCAAAAATTGCTGAATAGGCAATCGTCCTTCTGGAAATTCTAATATTCGGCCTTTCTTTTTCTTTCATTCATTATGTTAACGTTAAGATATTGTCTTTATTCACCAACCTTGTTACATACAAACACATACGTACACTAAACGACATTTAGTCTTAAGACACAACATCGACCCGAATCTTTCCGAAGCTATTATTGTCTTTCTCATAACTAGAGCTCCCCAACTGCGTGGCGCACCATAGGCGTCGATAAGGAACATAAGTAAAGTACATAAAAACAAAAGAAATAAAGAATTTTAAAACGCTTACTTTTGTAATTAGCCGTATCCAATATAGTGGGTGTTAATGCACAAGGAAAATAGTATTAGTCAGCACACGAGGATGTAGGCACATTAAAACTGTTACCGTAAGCGCAATCCGATTTCTCAAACATCTGTAGCATTAGGAATGTTTCCACAGTCGTTTCTTTCAAGGATGTTCGTCGTTCTGAAAAAATGTTTTTATATCTTGAAAATGAACGCTCGACGTCTAATGATGTAATACACGCGTAATCAAAATAATCTTTGAATTTAGTCACCGGATCAGTAGAGTTACCTTCCCAAACTTGTCTTAACCTGCTAAAATTTGTATCTTTCTTCATAACACTTTCAAATTTTCTTGTAACGATATCATTTTTTTTGTTATTTATACAGTGTAGGAGTGTATTAACGTCATCTAATATTTGTACTGACTCCGTCAGGGACAATGCACTATTTTGTAATTTATTTATTGCCTCAAGTACTTCTCTATAATTGTTGTAAACGGTTTATTTTTTATTGCAGATCTGATCCTGTTTTCAATTTCGGTACGTACACTTGGCACACATCTCCTTAAGCTTGTTTCCGACGGTAACTCAAAGTCTGGATTATATTTATTCCAAAATTCACGGAATGGTTTCTTCCTGAGTAAGGAAAACGGTAAATTACACGCAGTCAGCATATAAAATAAATCAATTATAAATTGAGTTGCCTCAGTCGGTGATACACCCAGTTTTTTATTTTTGTGTTGCTGACTATTTACATGTCTTCTACAGCCATATTTATCATTGCACATCAGAGGTATATTACAAATTTTACATATAATCTTACTTCCATTATATATTAAGTCAGGAAATTCTCCACAGAACTTCTTCACTTTGTCGGCCTGTGGGCGTTTCTTACTACGCGCGTCCGCCATACCGTCACAACCCGATCGCATACGGTAATAAACTACCGAAATGCGATGCGAGTTATTTGCTTATATATTACATTACATATCCCCCCGGCCACGCCCGGCGGTACGCCTTCTGACTTGCCACGCACTTTGGGGAGTTCTATTGATGAGTTATAGTCTTGTAAACGTTTCGTTGAAACATTATAAGATAATTAGCACAATATACGTCGTTTCATTTGTATCGCCCTAATAAAAATGTGTATATTCACATTTTGATTTTATTTTAAATACGTCTTTAATTAAGTAAAGAGAATCATTTCTATATACCATTACAAATTGATAATTTTGAAATTTCAAAATAAAACAAACAAAAAGAAATTGAATTTCTTGTTCTGTTCTATCTTACTCTAAATTTCCTTGAGAACTGTTTGGCACAATACGAAGACTTTAGTTATAGCTTTTTGAGTCGTTTTAAAGTTTTAAAGTCGGACTAGGAGAATTAACTCACGTCTATCACGCTTAACACCGCCTGATAACATCGCCTATAACACCTATCTCGTTTATTTTATCGAATTACAACCTGAAGAAGATTAAAAATAGAGGTCAAAATTTCTCAACATTCTCAACCTGTAGCTCGCTTATCGTAAGAGGTAGAAAATCGGGATCTCTTTTGATATGAAAATTTATAAATTATACATTATATAAAATATATAAGTTATTAGTTAGAGCAATATAGAAAAATTTAGAAAATAATGAAAGAAATTTCTAATGGAAAATTTGGAATGGAACCTTTGGAAATTCAGACTATTTAATGCATGCAGTTTGACCTGTTGATTACAAGAATTACGACTATTTTATGGTATCTTCAATGGTTTCTGAGAAATTTAAGATTAAACCTCTTTATTTTGTTACAAATTTATTTTGGTAAAATTTGGTAGATAAATATTGTTTCAGAAGCATCATAAATCTATTGCAAAATAATTTCCAACCCATTCGAACCCTACTCAAAATAAATTAGAACAAAATTTATAATTAAATAACCAGAAGGTACGATGTTTTGTCTCCTCTTGCAACGACTAAATATCGATATTATCTTCCGCAAGGCCAAGTACTTAGATTCGGCAAATAAAAGCACACAACCGCGTTTATTGGGAAAACAGATCATAAACTAAAATGGGAATAATAAAACCTATCTGGGAATTCTACAATACAGCTACGAGCGGACACATAACATAAAAATGACACTGTACATAAATAAAGTAAAAAAATTAAAAGAAAAACGTTTAAAATTGGTTCGAGAACACAAATATTAGACTGCGGAAGATTATAAAATTTTAAGGACCCGCAAATCAAACTTTCAGATTTTTGTTTCATGAAGACAATTTGTAGCTATTTTGGATGCAGAGATGTCGGTGATATTGCGAAAATTGACGGCATATTAAGAAAGAACAATATCTACACATTTTAGAGAAGAATGCCGTATCTTCAGGATGAAGACCTTAAGTTAAGGTTTTGTTTTTCAGCAATGATCTAAATCACGCATTTACAATCCGTAAATATTTTTTGATACACTGGAAAGTAGAAGGATGTTCACAAACTATGAAATGACCTTCCCAGAGTTTGGATTTGAACCGCAATGCGCTGCTGGGAAGAACTTCTTCGGGAGGTGCGAATACCAATGCCTTCACATATCATCAGCCGATGTTGGTGTTGATATTTCAAAGAGGCTCCTACGGGCATAAAGGCAGAAATGTTATCAAAGATGTCCCGATTGTGCGCTGTTCTTATAAAAAAAAGTATAGAAGCTCGAATAAATGAAACAAAATCTTAAATATAACTAATAAATAATTATACAGTCTTATTCGGATATAGTACGAAAAAAAAAAAAATAGGTGAAAGAAACGCATGAGTAATGCCTAAATACAAAATATTATGGTTCTATGTGCACGTAGTAACGAGAAAATGATTTTTCTTTATTCGAGTCCGACTCTGTCTTAGTTAACATATGGGAATCACCGGCAGTCGCTGAAGCAGCGTTCGGATATCCATTTAGTATGCACATAGCATTCACCGTCATTACACGCAATTGCAATGGCATCCTATACGAATATCGAATACACCGATATGATTTTGATTTATGGCGAAACAGGACAAAATAGTCTTGCGGCAGAAAATTTGTACGCGGAACGGTTTCCCAATCGGCGGCATCCATCATCCGAGACAATTGTGAGAACCGTGTATCGACTTCGAGAAACAGGATCAGTATTTCCACGTTTCGAAGGTGGAAAGATTTCCACACTGGATTGGACGTGGAAGTCGTACTCCATGGCCACCTCGTAGTCCCGATCTAAATCCATTAGACTTTTTTCTGTGGGGATACATGAAAAGCTTGGTATATGATCGTCGCCCTGATATTGAAAATGTCGAAGATCTGCGAAATCGCATTTATGTTGCAGCTCAACGCATTCGCGAAGACATGGTAAATTTTACTCGTGTGCATAATAACTTTCGTCGCCGAATTGATGCCTGTATTAGAGCTCACGGTGGACATTTCGAACATTTTTTACATTAATAAATTATTTTGTCCTGTTTCGCCTAGATCGGTCCTTGTTAGGACCACCACAAATTTCATAAAAAGAAAAAGAATGTATGACTACAAATAACTCAAAACCCGACATTTCGGATGCATTAACTTTAAACATTAAGAACGCAAATCATATGGTTATCGGCATATTCAATGTAAACACATAAATACTTCGACATCAACTGTACGACAGACTAATGCATTTCAATAGACTATTCACTATTCATAGCATCTACAATGCTTTATCGATTTTTATTTGCATCTGGGTTAACTTTGATTCATCAGCGGTATTTGTATAATATAGGAGAAACAAAGATATGGACCGGCTTTACCTGCATTTTGGGCCCTAAAATTTGAAAAAAATGTATATGTTACAAATAAATTTCTTTTTAAATTTTCAGTAACACATTGATAGGTAGTCTTCAGATTTCGGTAGCTTACGTGCTATTTACAGGTAACCCTGTATATATTGCTGTATTTACATGAAAATGTTATATTTTGTAGACAAGTAATGGCATTAGGTAGAAAAAGGTGCGCCAACCACGTTTATAATCGCCTTATTTGTGCTTTTGGAATTTTAACGTGGAGAAAAATTAAGAGCTATAAGCTGTTTCTATAGAAGCACAAAATTTAGGATTATACCTTTTGAAAGTAAAAAATAAATCTAAATTAGAAATACCCATAACAGAAAATGAAGATGAGCCCCGGGATGTGAAGTTTGTGTCCATGTTTATCATCATAGTTACTTTGACTTTATCTGTTTTATGATGAAATAATCCCGAGACATAAAAAAAATGAAAATGGAAGAAGAGCACCAAATAATATTGCTTTGTTGAAAATTGTATAAGACGTTATATACATTAATTAAAACATAATATCGTACACGTCATAGAAGGCCATTGCTATTGGCAGTATCTTCATTATTTGAAATTTCAAATAGGGTTATATTAATTACTGGCTACACGTCTTCACTGCATTTTGTAATTCGTTGCACAAGCAATATTGTGAAGAACTGCAGCTGCTACAACAACTCCTATTCGTATACCTAATGCTGACTCCAAAATAAAAACATTTCTCGATAATATTTCTTGTCTGAATTTGAGATTCGTTATAGAGCTGTTATGTTGGAATAAAGATAAACTAACAAATCTGGCAATTATTTCTAGAAAACCATATTTCGAAAAACAGATACTTTTAGACTTATAGATGAATTTGCAAGAAGAAAATATGAGAAGTCGAACTGTAATACAATAATCACATCAGTTGAGCCATTAGATAGCAATTCATTACGAAGACTCATTGCAATTTGGATTTCGGCGAAATCAATTCAAGCTACGAAATTTTGCAATCTTGGGATTATTGTTGGATCTTGGAAATATTCTATTATTGTTATATCTTGGAAAGTCATAAATAGAGATACCACCTTCTATTTTCTTTCATTCTTATTGTTCGCAATTACGTGGAGGTATAAAGTGTTTTCTAACTTTGTTAAAAAGAAATAATCATAACGGAACATTTGATAAGTGCACGAATACTTTTGTGTCTGTCAAAGTTAAGTAGGATAGAGATTGAAGTTGTTTATGCCAATTATTATGAGATGAAATTGTTTTAAAACTGTAACTGTGTAAACTACTGTACTGTTTTATTTATTTATTTTTTAATTTTAATGTTTTATTTAACAAGACACCACCACATATTTTTTCTACGCCAAAGTTTTGTACCAAAATAAAAAGTTTTGAACCATGTTGGTTTAGAAGTTATTAACGGTTTCCGATGGAAAGTCTAAGGACCTATGGCGTAATTAGCCTTGAGCGGGCCACATATCATACTTTATTGGGGGGCTCCTTTGCAAAAAATTAACTACATTCGTAAATAATAAAATATTGTAATATTGTATTTAATAAAGTATTGTGCGTGTAAATAATATATATTTACAAAATAAATATATAAAATATATAAAACTATAAAGAAATATTCTGTTGTAAAATTTCAAGTGTATTGCTTAAGCCATAGAAACTATGGAATCTTTGCTTAGTGTGTGAAATCAGTATATCTAGACAGCTATAATACGCATTGACTCTGACGTAGGATTCCGGATCAGAAATTCTCTCATCTTCTGATAACTTCTGATAACCAAAAAAGCGTTTTGTAATCCTTCGCCTTTTATGAAATGAAAAAGGGTGTTATATCCCATCCTTTCGTTAGATCTCTGGACTCATTTAGCATTATGAATTTTGATTTTTACTAACCTGTCTAGAAGGTTATTTAACAAAATACTGGCTTCTTGTAAGTCATTATTTTTATATTGTAGGACTTTGGAAATAGGGTTGATGATTTCGAATATCTAAGAAAGGAAAGTGACGAGCACAACTCTCATACATAATGTCAAAATATAATATACAGGGTTAGTAAAAAGTCTCGGAACGGTCGAATAATTTTGTTATTCGATTTATTGTTATTATTATTTGCCGATTAAACCGGAAGTGAAAAAAATATTAACTGTATTGCATAAAATGCATTTATGTTAACTATACCCCCATACCAAATTTCAGAAATCATAATTTTCAAATAACAAAGTTATTCGACCGTTCCGGGACTTTTTACTAACGCTGTATATGTATTATATTTTGGCATTCATCACGTTCATCTTTTTTACTGGAAATTAAATTTAATTGATACAAACCTTGATGGTTCTTGAAGGCCATCTCGTAGGGCATACTTTTTAAGAGTGAGTTCGAATTTTTCGGATGAATCGTTACTCAACATTGCCCAGCGTTGTATGCTATTGCCCAAAAAGTACATACTCTTTCCAAATTGTCAAAAAAATTAAGACACTTTGGAAATGTGTCTAACAGTATCAACTAACTTAAATTTAATGAACGTAATTAGTACAGACGAAACCGCAGACGTGATGTTATGTCACAGGCGTGATTCAGCATTACACTTGCACCATCGTTTTGTACTGTTTTATATCAAAAATAGAGCTTTCTTTTTACGCTAATCTGTTGTATCAGTTGCATCAGTGTTGTATCAGTATCAGAATATTTTATAACAATCTCCTTTAGAAAATACACGTGATTATGATTACGTAGTTTACTTCAATTTTATATCGTTTTGTGCCAACTACTTGTTGTTGGATTTGTTCTGTTTTATATCGAATATCAAATGTTTTGTACCAATGTCATTTAGTAAATGTAAGCCATTTAAAACTGCACGTTAAGAGTTTTGTACCGAAGTCATTAGCTGAGATTCCTCGATGCGCAATACGGTAGCACGTGCATGAGTTTTTGTTAAACACTGTAGCGACTTTGGCGGTAACTATACAGAAGAGCACGTGGGTTGGTACCTTTTATTGTACTCTGTGTTCTATAATTGTATACATAGATATTTATTATAATCATAAATCATAAATAAAGGCAATTTTCGATTCATTTTACACCAATGCACAATGCCAAGGAAATTACCACGAACAACAAAATTTTGGCAATAAAACAAGTTATAGACGCTACATTTGTGTGGAATACAGAGGCTCGGCTGTTGTGTAGAATTGCTAAGGAAGGGGTAATGCATACGTTTGCCTTTTATTTTGATTTATTGTTTTTCTCTTTATCTTACAATATCAACCGCCCTATCACTGTTTGTTGGTATTTGTAGAATTGTCTAACTTGTTCTTTGAAATAGAATTGGCATAAAGATGTAAGAAGTTTTCAGTAAGGTAAGATGGTAATATACTTTCGTTTTAAGTTTTCGTACCTGCTAAGTCTTTGGTACAACATTTTTAATATGCAATATGTGCAAATGTTTAATGACCACTATAAAATACCACAAAATAGTACGAAACGAAAACATATCAACTGGCACACAAAAAGCCGAAATTTATACTTTGTGACATTTATTTTCTTTTTCTCTGCTAAATGGCTTTAGTATGAAACTTAATGCAGTACAAAACATTTAACGAGTAGAATAAAATGGTACAAAACTATGACATATCAAGCTGCATTCAAAATTTACGCACGACTTGTACGTGACCTTTGCTTCCATCTTATTTACTAAATGAGTTTGGTATAAAATGTTTAATGTTTCGTACAAAACAATACAAATCCAGCATTTAGTGCTTGGTACAGAACGAGATAAGACTAAACCAAACTATGTACCCAAAAACACAACAGATTTGCCAGAAACTTTGTTAGAAAACTGATTTTGACATTAATTAAAATAGTACAAAATGTTTCAGCTTTGGCAGAAAACGGTACAAAACTAAAACAATGAACTGACGCAACAGTTAAATGAAAATTTTAAAGTGCAAGAGCTAATATATGTCTGCTCCTCTTGCCGGAAATTGTTTATGTCATGTAAACGGTGCAAAACATTCCATGTTTAGTATAAAATTTTGAAGTAAAAAAAATTTAAAAATTGATTAATGGGATAGGTGCGCCAGAACCGGGCAGAGACTCAACGAAAATAGTTCTTCCAAACTATCTTCAAACTATCATCTTCCAAAAGAATATGGTACAAAACTAAAACAAATATTTTTCTGTTTAAGAATCTTTTGCAACTATTATAACATAGAATAGATAAATTCTAAGCCTTTTGTATATAGGTACAATAATTGGCAAAATACACTAAAATAGAAAACAAATGTTCTTTTAGGCACAAAATGTAACTATATTCAAGAATGATGTCATAGTCTGCAGGTGTTTACAAAAGTTTTCTTATGCTCTTTGTGTTTATGTGTATCTCCAGAGATGGAAGATAGTTTCGATATGCTGCAATTAAATTAAGTAAAAAAAATATATATATATATATATATATTTCTAAAACCCTACAAGTTTATTACATTTTTAAAATATATATTAAAAAAAGTTAAGATGAGTGTTAGAAAGAAAAAAATGTAATTGGAAGTGATTTAACATAACGATCTTATTTGGAATCAGCAGCTAAAATGAAAGGGGAAATATTAGGTTTAAATATTTGTTTCCTGCTAGGTAGAGTTTTATCATTACAAGTAAATGGAAAATGTAAATAAATGTAATTGTTCGGGGAATTCTTAGATTTCTGAACCTTAATTCGAAGAGAGTTTATCAGTTCTAAACTTACTTCCAAATAAATAATTATTCATTCGTTTCATAAGCTTATATATATATATATATGAAACAATCAACAGTGTTCGCTGATTTGTCGATGAGTTTAGAAGCAGACGGGTAGGGTTCACAAGATTAAGTATAGTTGCGCGCTGTAAAAGTGTAACACCTTTAAAATGAATTTCCGTGAAGTCCATACAAGATTACAGAATTTTCAGATAGTTACGGGATATGACCTGAATTACAATAGAGCCTATAGAATATTTGAGATTCGCGGTTTTTGGAGGGTACCGTGCCCGGAGTCTGAAGTGTTCGTTTCTGGTATTCCATTTGATGCGCTCGAAGATGAACTTATACCTTTCTTCGCTACTGTTGGCTCTGTTGTCAAATTTAAATTGTTAACTTTTGATAATAGTGTGCTCAATAGAGGATTCGCCGTTGTAACATATTCCGATTCCAGTGTTGCCCAAACAGCGACAAATGTACTAAATTTCATGCATTTTCGCGGAGTTTTGCTATCCGTTGAGAAAGTAACTGGTAACTGTCGCCTATTTATCGGAGGGATACCAGAAAATAAATCGAAAGATCAGGTGTGGCATGCCCTAGTCCGAAACGGAATACATGAAGTAGTCGACGTAATCATGTACAGATCGTACAGAAATAGAGCGTTTAACAGAGGCTACGTTTTTGTCGAATTCTCAAGTTACTTGGAAGCAGCCCAAACCAGAATTCTACACAGAAATTTATCGCTCTGGGGTGAAAGGGTATCAATTGACTGGTCGGAACCAATCCCAAAAGTAACCGAGGATGTTATGTCTAAGGTATTTATGAAAATGTTTAATCTTACAAATTCTTCATATAATTTGATTTTTGCTGATTATTATGGCTGATCTTTCCTTGTTCTTTTTAACGCCAACTTCAATTAAATAAACTCTAACCAATTTTTTGCTTTTAACAGAAAACAATTGTATAAAACTATAATAGTTGTTAATTCAATACAAAATGCGATAAAATATAATGTATGTAATTTTTAGTATATATTTTTTTAAACTTCTTACTTTCCCGTCTTGAACTTTTAAAATTGACACGGTTCAAAATTTGCCATCAGTTAACCCAACAGCTTTTCATTTCAAACAATTAACAGGAAAAGTAAAGATTTCTTCAATATTTTTTGAGTCGGAATACTGCTTCCGGATGAATTTTGGGCAGGGTCGTACCAAGTATTTTTGCGGCAGCTTGAAAATGAAAATTTTTCCCTCGTATATCCATTAAAATTTCTGAAAAAAGCCTTCCCTTTGAATCTGCAAGAAACATATTTTTTTAACATATTTGAATAAAAAAAATCTTGTTTGAGAACGAAAACATCTAAACTAAATAAGGAACGCTTCAACATACATAGAAATAATACAGCGTTATACATAATTAAAAATTCATTATTAAAAGTTAATTTAAAAAAATAAACAAATTCTTATTATACAAATAAGATTTTTATGGCAAAGAAGCTTGCCTTGCTTTGATAGTTGCGAAGCCTTTAATAACTTGACCATAGTAAGTTTTTCATATATTTCAGATTCAATTGAGAGAAATGTCAATTATTCATAAGCCCAACCTGGTTTATCAAAAAAATAATTTTTAGCTTTTAAAACGATCATTTAGCACTTGCAACATTGTAGGAGTTAAAATTTCTAAAGACAATATTATTCAGAAAGGTTTGAAAAATGCTGTTGTTACAGGTGTAAGATTTGATGAAGTAAAAGCATAAATCTATGAGATAAAACAAAAACCATACCTACCATATTTATACATTCAAACAATTTTTACCTTGAGAAATAATGAACCACTTCAGTGACGCTACTTTTTCCTAAAGGCCCGTTTCAGCACAATAAACGTTTAAAAAAAAAGTTTAATATAACAAAGTGCACGATTGTAAATTTGAATCAATGTACGGCAAAACTGCAATGGTTCTATCAAAAGGGCTCTTTATTAATTTGTGATTTCTCAAACCATATGCTGCCTGTTACATTAATTTCTTCCTCCGGAATTGTACACAGAAAATAAGTAACCTCTCATATTATACGTAATTTATTCCGACAATTGAATTCGCTTTGTATATTTTGTGTTTTAATTCTCTTCTTACCTCTGTACAATCTTGGAGGTATAGGCATCGAATGACATCATTGTATCACGACTGTTTATGTTATAAAGTAGTAAATTAAACCGATTGCGTTATCAACAAATAATATCTTTCGAAATATTAGTGGACAAAACACTTTATTATCTCAACGTAAATACATTGACGTTTATTTATCTCTTTTTTTGAGCCCTTAATAAACCAAAATACTGGTTACAATTAATTCAATTACTTATTACTATTACACTACAAAATATTGTGTATTATTTCAAACATGACATTAATAGGCAACAATTCCTTAACCTCTCCCATGTTCTGTATTGTAATTTTCTTAATGGATATGTAACAAGTATTGTCCTTGCTTAAAAATACAATACCAGGAAGATTTTTTGTAATTATCAGTATAGAATAGAAAATAGAATTAACTAACTATTTCAAGGGAGCAGTGGTGGTAGGTGGTGACGTAAACAGGAGGGCACAGCGATTCGATTTCCTCGTGCATTTTCCTTGCATATTGTGTGCAATACACTTTGCAACGAAAATACACGTGGAAATAGAAACGTTCGCGTCGTCCCGTTTACGTTAATCATTCACTGCTAATGTTAGGGACTTGCATCTTTTGTTTGTAGGTTATACCAGCCAGTGTTTTCAAAATCAAAATTTGCTTTTAGGCACTGCGTCAATAAGATGTTTAACTTCACGAAAAATTCTATCCGAAACTGAAAGACGTATAAAACATGTTGCTCTTTTTTTCACGCATGTCTGTTGATATTGAAAGAAGTTCTCAATTATTAAAATTTAATCGTAAAATTCTCGTCCACCACATGAAGCTTATAGAAATAAGCTTAGTTTGTTCAGTGGGAGTGAATCGTACTCGTAACGGACACTTCTTTAGACAGATATTCCTTTCTAACGAACACTGTTCTTGGGACTGCCGCATTGTTGTTTCTTGAAATGTTCTTGTCAAATGGACATTGTTTTGATTAGATGTGAATAGCATATTTGACTTTTTGGGTTTGAATTTCTTGTTGAGAAAGATTGTAGTGACTAAATTGAAGTATGAAGATCACGCAGAAACGGACTAATTTTTTCTTCAATATTTTGATTTGAATGCCAAGTAGCAATCAAAAAAAAAGAAAGAAGATAGTTCAAGTTAGTTGAAGAAGTTAGTTGGGATCGCAAGGTATTCCTCTATTAAGGCGGCTTTAACTACCAATTTTGTTATGCAATAATTTTGTATTGTACCAGTTTGTGAAGTTTGATATTTATTGCGCAGTCTTCCAAAATATTGTGGCCTGCGCAATTCCCAGAAAAGGTCTAGATTTCAGTTGTGGTTCCTAAAACCCTAATGGAAAGTTCGCAAATGTCTCAGAAATAAATAAATGCCAAAATAATGAAAGGTTCAAATGGAAGGGAAACTAAAAACGTAGGTTTCCACGGCCAGCGTCTGTTGAAACTAAACGTGTTCCGAGTTTGAACCGTGTCATGTCGTTAAAGTAAAAGTAAGAACATGACGTTTCGCCCACAATCGTATGGAGTTTCTTCAGGAGAGTGACAGGTAACGGCTAACACGATAACTAAACGTGAAACTAACTGAGTGGGAAGCAGTTGATCACGGTAACTCAGCATGTGAACCATGCCAGAGGCGAAAACCAATTGCTTTTGGTTCACATGCTGAGTTACCGCGATTAATTGATTCCCGCTCAGTTGGTTTCGCCTCTGGCGTGGTTGTTGCCTGACTGTTGCCTATCATTCTCCTGATGAAGCCTCATACGATTGTGTGTGGGCGAAACGTGAAGTTTTTTATTTTAACAACATAAGGTAATCATTATATTTTACACAAATGTACATGTAGATGTCATAAATTTAAATATTCTCTCCAAACATTAATTATGAGTACAAAGGAACCGACAAAAGAGATATTAGCAAGATATAGGAGATAAAAGCGTTTCTAGCCTTAAGTATACAGTCTTATTCGGATATAGTACGAAAAAAAAAATTAGGTGAAAGAAACGCATGAGTAATGACTAAATACAAAATATTATGGTTCTATGTGCACGTAGTAACGAGAAAATGATTTTTCTTTATTCGAGTCCGACTCTGTCTTAGTTAACATATGGGAATCACCGGCAGTCGCTGAAGCAGCGTTCGGATATCCATTTAGTATGCACATAGCATTCACCGTCATTACACGCAATTGCAATGGCATCCTATACGAATATCGAATACACCGATATGATTTTGATTTATGGCGAAACAGGACAAAATAGTCTTGCGGCAGAAAATTTGTACGCGGAACGGTTTCCCAATCGGCGGCATCCATCATCCGAGACAATTGTGAGAACCGTGTATCGACTTCGAGAAACAGGATCAGTAATTCCACGTTTCGAAGGTCGTGGCCGTCATATATCACGTAGAGTTCAGCAAGCAGAAGAGCATATTTTAAACATCGTTGAGGCGGAACCAGGCATAAGTATTACAACTTTAGCCCAGCAAGTAAATGTGTCCCAAACGACGGTGCATCGAATTTTTAAAAGTAATTTACTTCATCCGTATCACATCCAGTGCGTGCAAAGATTAACGGAATTAGATTATCCTCGCCGTCTTGCCTTCTGCGAGTGGTTTCAACGCACCGAAGAACTGCGAAATCGCATTTATGTTGTAGCTCAACGCATTCGCGAAGACATGGTAAATTTTACTCGTGTGCATAATAACTTTCGTCGCCGAATTGATGCCTGTATTAGAGCTCACGGTGGACATTTCGATGTATAGATAATTAGCAAATTAATTAAGGATATATTTCTACAATTATAATAGTGGTCCTTATTTCAATTGTGTAAAGTGAATTTGAAATAGGAATTAGTACTCGATTAATTAGAAAAAAATAAAACTAACAGTAAATAAATGAATTCACAATTCCGTACAGGCTGGAACACGATACGTATACGGAAAATACAAGCTGTTTACGGTTTTGTGATTTTATTTTCAAATGGTGATTAAACATCTTAAAATAAGGTCATTAACGAAAAAATATTCTAACAAAAGTCGCGTAATAAAAGAGGTATTGCTGTTAGTTTTTTTTTATTTTTTATTTTTAGCAGGTGATTAAACACCTTAAATGGTTTTAACGTTAAAACGATTGATCAACAATTTTTACAAAGTAAATGTAAATTCAAGCCATAGGTTCTTAGTGAATCAGTTGCCACTGCCCAGTTGCCTGCTTGACGTAAATTCTTCCGAATAATATAGGTAATATATGAAGTAAGTACAATAAGGAAAGTAAAAAATGGTCAATCAAACTAACAGTGTATACGTTGACATGTTAATTTATGGGAAAACGCGCAAGAATTTTGCTAGTGCAAGTCGATAGTACGCTCAGCGGTGTTCAGGCCAACATTTATTCCACAAAAAATTCTTAGTAATCTGGACACGGAAAAGAAACACACTGAGCGAGAATCAACTGTATCTTTTACGTTTACGATTTTGGGGATGGTTTCTACAAAAAAAAAATGCTGAAATTCCGAACATTTCCAGTGATTGGGAACTGATAAAGAAACGTTTACAGGTATCGATATAAATAACTGATAGTGTTCATATCAGGGCTGTCGAAAATCCACGTACTGTTCATTGTTCGTTACAATCATTTTCAGGAGAGATTTTCGATAAACGTTTTGACCGGACTGGTCAACGGACAACTTGTTGGCCCCTTTATGTTGCCAGATCGATTGAATAAATATGATTTTCTCTTGTCTTTGCAAAATCCATTGATTTTCGGTTGATGATGGGTTGAAATATTGGAAGAGTAATATTGGAATTAAATAAAAGCTACTTCAACCGTTTTTCAGCTTTAGGTATACTTCAAAATTTAAGAGGACGTTACGTTATTTTTACGTTATGCTAAGATACTTTAAATTGTATTCATTTATGGTCGATGCATTAGACTTAATGGTAAAATGAAAATGATCCTGAAAGAATTGTACAAGATAGATAGAAATATACTTTGGTTTATGGAAAGTATATTTTCGTTAAACAACTTTTCATATTAAATTTTTAATTGGATTGTAATCGTTTAGACAATAATATCGAGGTTTTCTGCATTTATTATACTTTTGTGATTTACAATTTTTTATTTATAATATTAATTTCAGGTGCATTCTATTCTTTTTAATTTTGGGTACATCACAATAATTATTTTGTTTTGCAGGTAAAGAAGCTATTTATAAGAAATATTGAAGTAACAATGACTAAAAACAGTTTCGAGAATATTATAACAGATATACTAGGCAATGTACATCCAGAAAAAGTTTACAAGTTCAAAGATTACGCATTCGTCCACTTTCGAAAAAGAAGTGAAGCGCAAATAGCTTTGAGCTTGCTAAAAGGTAAGTGGCAAATATAACTTTATTGAAATAAGTGTGTATGTTTTAATTTAACGAGTATAGATATACATATCTCACGACTGCAAGTAAGTGGTAAATTTTGAGTGGTATTGAGAAAACAACTTATGAACGAAAAGAAATGGTCATATACAGGAAATTCAATGAATAGCAGAATTGTCTCCTTGTACACGAACCGGCTCGGAAACTCACAAGGCTTTTGATTTGTTAGGATAGATTGGGTAAAATAGTAAAAATCCAGGCATTTTTCGGTTATTTTTATTTTCTTCTCATTTGGCATAATTTCTTTCTTTTTTCCTCTTCGGTGACAAGAAAATTTCAAATACGTATCTGCCTAGAAAATATTCTTGTTCGTTTACTTTTCAGTAGATATTTTCGTTAATATACACGTCTGAATGGTTAGGCAAATATACAAATACTTTTAACAATGTTTTTCAAAAATTTGCCAAGTTAATTAAGCAATATCTGGATTTGTTGTCAAAAATTGCTTAGCATGTGCATTCATATTAAATTTTGCTCTTTAGTCATTTTTTATTGTGTGAACTAACAATGATTAAAACAATGCCAATTTTTATTTTTGATTTTATGTCGAGCTATCGTTCAGGTAGAGTCAATTAAAAAATTCCTCCGATTTCCCTTTTTTTCGATTCGCTATTTAAAGATAAAAATTTATTCAAAAGTGCGAAAACATTAGTAAAAGAAATTTCGAAGGTTTCTTTAATTTAATCTCTCTCAAAAAAGAAAACAGAGAATTTGCAAATACTTGCAACTAATTATATTAATGTAATTAGCCTATAAATATTTCTTATTTTTACCGGGTTAATAGAACTGATGACAATGTTTTGGAATCTGAAACCAATGCTACCTTTGCTTCGTATTCTAAAGTTAATGTTGGGAGAACAATGTTAGCTTTATGCGGACCTACTTGCGATTTATGCCTTATACTTGCATATCATACTCACAGGTCTTATATTTATATAGTTGGTCGACCGATGCAAGGGAACACCGGCAATCCAAAAACTCGTATTTCAATGAAGCAGTAAAGACAGAAAGGGTGTCATGGTATAAGAAGAACGTAATTGCCGAGATTGTCTAATTTAATAGCTAGCTATTGATTCTACTGGGGATAATCACCGGTTACTCTTTCTTTTCCCAAAATGCAAATCCCTTTTTCAATTTCCACCCGTGGGTCCCAGCTAGCTCATCAGTGCGGTTTAGAGAATATTTTACGTTTACCCGTTGTCGATGCTGCCTCACCATTAATGTTTAAACATTTCGAAACGAAAAGCCAGACCTTTATTGGCACCCACTAGTGCCAAGAAACACATACACGCCACTTAGAATGCAGCGACATAAACCGGGCGGTGAAAGTAGCGCCTTAGAAAACTGCACACGTGAATATTCCGACAGGGAACATTCACATGTGGCCTGCCGGGTAGGCAGGTCACATGTCCGTGGCTGCGGTATTTCTTATCTCCTTGTGTTGCGTTTGTCGTGAATTATTCCATCAATACCACGAAGAAACTATTTTAACATTATTTTTTTATTGTTTCTAGGCATGTTCCAATTTGTATTGCAATACCCTAAATTGACATTTTCAATTAAATTACAATATGAACTAAAATAACTAAATAAACCAACAAAAGAATCGGTAAATACAAATGTAATAAGCCATATGGATACAAAAGTTCCCTTTAACAGTTTATTCAAATATATTCTTCAAAGAATACATATGATGGAGTAACCGTGCATATTTTAAATAAAATTTAATACTTAATATTTAAAGTATTCGTACACAATTTTAATTTATTCTTTTTTCTACGAGAGCTCGCAGTAGTTTCGTATACTATGGCGCTTGGTCAATCTGGATATTAATAACGATTACTACGAAGAATGATTATGAAAAAAAAGAGGATGGAAAATTAATTTTCCATTTTCAAATATTCATGATACCATACGTTGTTGTAGATTTCCACGGTCGTTGTTTTCCTTTAAAGGCTTTGGATTTGTTTTTGCGGGTTAAATCTGCGTCGTAATTGCATGACAATGCCGCCGTTTCGCTTTCAATTCATGATACTCTTTTTGTGATTTGAAATAGTTAAGTTCAGTATGGTTTTGCTTAGTTTCTGTGTGCATGTTGTATTTTTGCAGATACCTTCAAAGATTCACTAATAGAAGTTTGTTGGGCCACACCCCAGGAGTACGCTCCGAGAAAAAAGATAAATTAGTGAGTACCCAATATATTTTATATAAATATATTCATGTATAAACAATATGATCAGAGTAATAAGGCTTTATGAAATCATGCGGTAAAATATTCATGTTATCTGTAGAGAAAGTTATAAGAAAAAGGGTTTCAGTATTGCTGGAGAATGTGCCAAATTTGTGCAAGAAAAATAAACATAAAAGATCGTTTCACTGTACAATTCAGAATTGAATGGAGATAATACTGATACTAATCTTGTAGTTGTTGTGCGGGTGGTTGTTGCACGCTGTGGTATTTCTCAATAGCCACATGACACGAATTTCGCTTTGTAGTCGTACTGAGTTAGCCACAACGCTTTCTAGTTATTTTTGCAAGTACCATAACATAAATTTCGTGATGTAGATGATCTTAGAACACCACGGTGTGCCACCATGTGTCTGGTCGGTTTTTTCGCTCAATGAGCGTTTTCGGTCTTCGCGTTCGGTTACTGTCAACTTTTGCAATATTGTTGAGGCAAATACGTGCGAAAGACTTGCAATTATGTAGATTAAAGTAGGTAGAAGAAGTTAAATTATTTAATATGGAAAGGAAACGTTATACATATATTACGGTTTCAATTGAAATATCTAACAGCTTGGACGAGTTCGGTAACTCTTAACGTTTGCTTTTAACGATAATCATGTAAATGTATTGAGAAATATATGCAGATTGAGCTGTTTACATAGCAAGGTATTCGGAAAAGAATAAAGTTGATAGGTTTACAAAGTTTGGTATTTACATCAAATCCTGAATTTGTGGTTATTTAAAAAATGTGGGAAGCCTTTATAAATTTACCATGGCTTTAACGAGCAGTGGTTGCTGTAGTAGTTCATTAATACTATTAATTTCTTAGTTTAAAATTGGAAGTTTGTATGAGAATAAAAACATTTTGACAGGGTTCTATTATATTAAGATCAGATAGAGAAGAGTGGAAGAGAGGCCCGACTACAAAGGCCGAATCCATCTATACAGACACACAAACCAGGTACATAGACTGCTAAAAGACCGAGAATGAAGTCGGAATCGGGATTTGTGGAAATAGACCGAACATATCTAAAACACTAAGTCTAGTCTAAACCAGCACAGTATTTCAAGCCGAAATAGTGGCAAAGCTGGACGTGCATTGGAAAATTAGATTAGCAAGCAGATAACTAGCGACCAGTTTATATCTATTCAGATAGTCAAGTAGTAATAAATTTCGAATTTGGTGTGGGACTGCATAGTTTGAAAAGCCGAACGAAATTGATGTTGACCTGGGTACCAGTATTCGACGGACGTCGACGCAACGTAAAGGCGAACGAATTAGCATGAGCAGGCTCGTTAACTTCTGAAAGTCATCTAATGCACTAGGTAGGAGTGGTATATGCGGTGGTGAAGTTGGCCACTAAACAATGGAAAGATAAGCAATCTCAATGTGGTGGAAGTTCATTCCAGGTCAGAGACAGACCAAGCAATTTCTGATCGGACACAGGCCTATATTGACAGCGGACCTATTGACCAGAGGCGTTAGTGAGACAATAATAGGCCTGCTAACAGGATACTGTATGCTCAAGAGGCATACGAGGAGTTTGGGCTTGATAGAGGAAATCTTATGCAAATTTTGTCAGGTGGAAATGTCAAGAACCACGTCGGGAAGTAATCTCATCTAATCTATTATACACTGGGAGAGGAGAGCGGGTCACATTTCTACTATAACCTTCATTATTTAGGATTACGGCACACGAAACACAACCTATCTATTTTTAAATAGAATGTATACTTTTTGTTACCTTTATTGAAAGATATCGCTCAGAATTTACATTTTGCTTTCGTTCTTTGTTATTTGTATGTATCATCTTTAAGTGAACTATATTTTTGCGTGCCTTTTCACTCGATTTTCTTGGATAACACTGAGCAACAAGGTTTTTACCCTAAGTTAGTAGCTGATAAAATTTAACGGCGTATATAAAGTAAAAATGATTTGAAAAGCGGCAACATTTGACTTAGCTCTGGTTACAGAGAAAATGCGGAGTCGACGCACACCCTTTTCGCAGCGAGACATGAGAATTTTGTTGATTTATTATAGTATGGCAACTATACAGTGTCTTTTTTTGTTTGTCTGAACTGGAAGAGGCCATCGATGATCCCAGTTCTTCATAGACTTATCATGCATAGCTTCATCAAAGACCGAGCTAAAAGCGAACAGCAGTTTGGTATCGGAAAACCGATATCCTTCTATTGTGTAGGTCATGCTGTTTCTATGAAGAAACTTGCGAAAATCTGAAATGTTACCAGCCTAGATAAGTACAAGACTATTGCTGGCATATTTGTGCAGACCATTAATACTGTTGCTTTTTATGTCAAAAACATTACCATAAGCAAGAGTGGCTACTACGACAACAATTTATACCAGGAAAAGACAAGGTATAACGTTAGCCTCTAGCAGAAAAAGAAAAGATCATAATACCACCTCTCCATGTGAAACTTGGACTCATGAAACTGGATCTCGAAGGTGAAGGCTATAAATACCTTCCTGAAAAGTTTCCAAAATTAACACAAGGGAAACTGAAAGAATGAATTTTTGTTGGACCTCAGATACGAGAAATAGTAAATGATCTTTGAAACCAAATTAACAGCGAAGGAAAAAACAGCTTTGCTCTCCATGGTACAAGTTTTCACGAATTTCTTGGGAAAAAAAGCTGACAACTATAAAACTTTAGTAATGGATATGTTACAAGCATTTCACGCTACTAGCTGCAATATGTCCCTTAAAGTGCACATTCTACATTCCCACTTGGGTTTTTGTCCGGAAAATATGGGCACCGTTAGCGATGAACACGGTGAGCGCTTCCATCAAGACATCATGGTGGCATCAGGGGAAAGGAATCAGGAACAGGAATCCTGTTATGTTCGCAGATTACTGTTGGATGTTAAGAAGAGATGCTGTAGATGTTGTTCATAAGAGACGGAGCAGTATTATTTTACATTTCTAATTATAATAATTTGAAATATACATTAAATTATGTTCTAATCTAAAAAACCTTTTCATTGAAATATAAAAAAAAATCGAGCTAACTTGATCTTCCACCTTTTATTAAAATAAATGTTTATATGTTTTCTATTGATAAATTATTTTACCGCAAAATCAAAAGTTGAAATTTGTTGCCTAGTGTAATCGGTGCGTGCGATTCGATTTTCAAGAAGGTTTTACATTCGTCAAGAAAAAAGAACTCTGTTATAATTAGTAAATATCAATGCATGTATGTAGATAGGATGTTTAAAGTAAAGAATTAAAAGTATGAAAGGAATTGCAGACCTTTCAAAATATAGTTTTTTATTAGATTTATAAATGATGTATATTACATACATATATCTAATTTTCTGTAGTAACATATTTCAACAAAAAGTCCTTGCTGAGCCTGTCTTTTAAGAAATCAAAACGAACGTCTATCTGCTTCGTACAGTTACGAGCTGCTTCATCATTTAATATTGTCTTATTGTCCAAGTTGAGTACTACTGGACGTGCGTAAAGGTCAAGTTCCTTACATACATTTGTAATTGATATATGATATAATTTCTTTGATTGCTTCTTTAACTCCAATATATTCGGCCTCGGCAGAAGAAAGGGCAACTACACCTTGGCGTCTTGTATTCCAATCGATAACTGCATCGCGGAGCATCATAGCGTATCCTGATGTTGATTTTCGGGAACTTTTTTTTAGAAATTTTGTTAGTTTTTCTTTTGGTACATGCACAAATGCTTTATTTATATATTTATTTATTTATTAAGATTATTGGTGTTTTATTTTGAACAGAGCGAGTGCCAGTAATGTACCCAGCAGTGTTACCGCTTCCATCCAGAAACATTTATTCAATTGCTTCGGATGTATCAGTGCTCTACTTTTTAATTTACAGTTTGTATCCATCTTAAACCTTGGTATATACTTTACTAGGTTATTACAAACCTTATCTTTTTGTTTTAGAAAATATGCAGTTCGGTATTGAGAATAATCACCATTCAATAATAAAAAGTATCATGTGAATGGTTTCTCAAGATGAAGTTGTTAATAATGAGTTCTGGAAATGCTTTCTTCATTTCATGTATTTGTATTATATTTTGACAAGATATTTTTACAATACTGTATCATATTTTGATGTGCTAATAACTGATGCTATTCTTCAAACGATCTTCTATCCGCGGTACTGGAATAATGTACCCACCTTAATTTTTTTGGTCTCATCTCTAACTGAAATAAGCTCCCACGTCCTTTGCCTTCTGTTTTTAATATCCATCTCTAACGTTCCTTTCTACTTATTGCTACTTTTAGCCTACTGCTACCTCCTACTACAATGAGTTGATTGTTCATTTTTCGTATTTACTGAATCAAACTTCATTCGCTGTCATGTGGTGACTATTCGAAAGTACCATTCGAAACCTACTTCCTTCAGTTTCACTTATGAGTGCATAGCTGTTTTTATTTGATCTTTTTCTATTTTTATTTTCCTTAAGCCAAGTCACGTTAATACTGATCTTATTTCTTACAAAAATAACAGGTTATATTCTTCCTTAACTGTTTCTTTATTTTACTTTGTTTTTCACCTACTTTACAGTCACTTCTTGTTTTTAATCTTTCGTCTTCTACTAAAAGCGTAAATGCCAATTTGCTTGTTGCCAACGTTTTGTCCGACGATTTATCCCATACAATCTTTTGGGCTGCTGATGTCGTAAATGTAATTTTGATTCTAATTAGTTGATTACGAGATAGACTAATTCAAAGTGTATAAGTAATTTTATATTCAGGAATTAACTGTTAATTGTAAATTAGCTTAGTTCAGGATTACGTCGAAGGTTAAAAATATTGCTTGAAAATCCAATATCACAAACTTTACCTAGCTAGTTGCCTTATCTAGAGATTGTGTTTTTCTGTTTTCAGTTTTAAAAAGGGCCATCCAAAGAAATCTTCAAGTCGACAACAAGTTCTACATACATCTCAAGAACCTTCTGAAGCTGATGAATTCGTAAAATGCCAGGAGCAGAAATGCGCGGAAGACGATGTGTGTATTTTATATTTGGAATAAATAATTAGTGATCTAAAATAAAAATAATGCAATGTGATAAAACGTGTGCCTCTTTTACAGTATATTCTATTTTGTAACAATGAGTTATATCACCGCATTTAACTTACATAAAATGTTGATATCCGCTAAAATTTATTACAATTATAAACATTATTGTCTAATGTTTTTCAACGTTTTAGGATATTTTGGATACGTTGGAGGCGCGTATCATTGCCCTACTAAATTCTCTTGGATTGGACTAAGTAGAAGAATTTTGTTTCTTTTAGAAGAAATTTCTTTTTTTTTGGAGAATTTTGTTTATTTCTTCAGAGCATTTATTTTACGTTAATTTCAATTATGATGTTATACATCAAGAGTTGTTAATTTGTGTGTTTTTTTTTTTATAAAGAAATAAAAGTTTATATTTGTAACTACGAGTTATTGTCTTTGTTCTCTTAACCCACATTAGCAGGTCTTAAAATCTTGTTTCATTCAACTTCATTTGCCCAGTACGGTATTATAATAGCACGGTTCTTTGTTATATCAAGGGTGACATAATTTTTCAGCTCCTTTTGATTAATCGACACTCAATCGTGTGATCAAAGTAAATCTATGCTTAATGTATTTTATTATTAAAGTAAATTACTGGGTAAATTGAAACTTGCAACTCTGTTACTCTTTAGAAGTCATTCGTGTTGATAATATTACTTAATTAAGCTTGATACCTATTCACATTGTTGCTCAAAATGTTTATTTGAATATAAGATTAATTTTTGCGGTGAAAAAAATTCTTTAGCATATTGAGAAAAATTCGGAGAAGACTGCTTAAAAACTGATAAATTTAAGCAAAAATATTCCGGTATTTGCTTGCCACGAATAGGTTTGTAATTTATTCAGTTTTCGAAGAGATTCAAATCACAATTTATAGGAAGCAGCCTTTTCCAGCGAACTATGTAACTTTAATCTCATAAATGTAAAATGGTATTCTATATTTCCAAAAATATTGAGTGTTCTCCAGAAGCCAAGATCGTTTCATACTCCGAAAAGCCTTTTTAATTGAAGAAATTATTAATGCCTTTTTGGCCGCCTTCCTTCAACTTGTCAACTGTCTTTAATTTAGATTTATCTGAATTAGTTTTTGAGATAATGAAGGTAATTTAAGATTTTTGTCAATTACCAGTTTCTTTAACGCCCAGTATTTTGAATTTTTTACATGCTAGTGTGATTCAAATTTTATTGGATTACGTAAGTATTTCATGGTGTTTTCAGTAGTTCAGTAGTAAAACGCCATGAACATTCTCCCGAAATGGAGAAGGTCTTCCAAAAATTTCCTCTAAACATTTTGTTATACCTAAAAAGCGTTAAGTTTTACTAATTTAAATAACGAGTTATGTAAAGTTTTGCGCTTAAACTTATGGAGTGCTGCCACGAAATAATTATATTTAATTTGGATATTATAAGATTTGGATTTTTGCAATATTAGTTTATGGCACATTTTTTATGCAATTTAAATTTTATTTAGTCATAACTATTTTGAAACATTATGAATTTGTGATTGTTACTAACCGAATGGTTTTTGAATACATTTAGCCTTTTGTTATAAAGTTGCGTAGATCCTGATAATTTGTTTGGCTACAGTTCGAAGAGAATTTAACATAAAAACGAATTTTGCACTTTTTCAGACTATTACGTATTTCAGCAAACCTACGTAAACTCGTGATCCAGACCGCTTTAAGTGGTTTCATAAAAAGAAACTTAGTTTAGAAAAATTTAACTAGACGTAGAAATACAACATGAGAATAATTACAGTCTAAAATAGAAAGAATGAAAAATGAAAAGTCAGTACATAAAATGCACATATACACTTTTACCATCGTGCAGGCGTTTAATACTGGCGATGAGACTTAATTAATTAATATCGATCTTTGAAGATCCAGGGTTTTTACGAAAAAAAAAAATAAAAAAAACATTGGACGCACGAATCCAAATTTACCAGAGAGAATATTGTTAATAGACAAACCTAGCACTATTGGTTATCGTAAAGTCCTCACTCTAACGAAGTGAGGACTTTACGATATGAAGCTATTTTGTTTAATAATGGCTGGGAGAATATGTTTTCAAATTTATGATGGCACCTCAAACAGTGAGCAATGGTAATTCTGCGGCAATGTGTAACAGATTTTCTCGAGCAGTTAGATGTTGTTAGATCGGAGAGATGAGTACTGGTACTAAATGTATGGAACTCCAGCTCATTCTCCTTATGAGGTAGATCGTTTGTCTTGGGCTTGGCCATCAATATCTGTTGATTTAACGCCCTTGGATTTTTATTTACTAGAAAACAAAAGCATCGGTGAGCACAAACCAAAGCAGAATTAGAGCGACGAGTAAGAGAATCGTTAGACTATGCTTAACCCCGAAATTCTAAAATCGAGATACTGTTGCAAATGCGAGAATTTTTAATAGGCCGGTTCTGTGAATACAGAATATTTCACTAAATTCATTAGTTCGAAGTTTTGATGTTGTTATGACTGGAATTCTGAAACTTTGGAATAGATACTTTTATATGTAACATGGAACCTATTCGCTTACCAAATTTTTAATTATTTTCAAGATGTCATCCATTTTATCTTTAAACTGGACAGAACGGATTAATCTTCTGGAATGACGTGCTAGGGAAGTAAATGGCATTATATTATCTAAATATTTAACATCAATGATTGTTAAGAAATTGTTAAACAGTGCGATTTTTCAAGTAAACAAGTAATAAGTGGTATACCATTCATTGTATGTAACACAAAGAAAGACTTTACTTGATATTGGTAATAACTTACAAAAATCACGCGCCCAATTAAAAGATCTATATGTTTTACAAAAACAATTTCCATAGCTAAAAGATGTTTACGCTGAAAAAAAGACTACATAGAAATTTATGTAACACTACTAGAATTAGGCACAACACTGAATTCATTATTAAGTCAAGTAATAAAACCGCCGCCGCATGGAAAATAATCAGGCGGTGTACTAATAATTCTAAATCTTTCGTGAATATTTCTCTACTAGAAAATAACGAACTAGCACAAAATCCGCGCGACATCGCAAATAAATTTAATATTTTTTTCATTCCATCTGCTACTCAAATAACATCGCAAATTGTGCAAACTAATCTTCCAAAAAAACTTCAGTCCAACCTGTTTTCGATGTACGTTTGTCCATGTACCCCTCCAGAAGTAAATTCCATAATTATCAATAAAAAACAAATATTACTGTGGTCCAGATAATTTGCCAATTACTATCATTCGTGAGTTTGGGGCTTATTTGGCTGATGTCTTATCGTATCTAACTAACTCGTCTTTCGCTGAAGGTACTTTTCCAGATGTTCTCAAAACTGCTTCTGTGAAACCGATCCACAAAAAGGGTAATATGAAGACCATAGCAAACTGTAGATCAATTGCTTTGACATCAAGCATCTCGAAGATCTTGGAGTATTGCATGTTGGATCCCCTAAATATTTTTTTGAATAAATTTAATATCCTTAGTGAATATCAGCATGGTTTTAGAAAAGGCAGATCTACTACGACAGCTTTATTGGACTTTTATAATCAGATATTGGAGCGAGTTGAACATAAAAGAACGGTTGTTGCGATATTTTGCGATGTAACAAAAGCATTCGACTGTGTGCAATATGACATTCTACTGAAAAAATTATATGATTATGCGATTAGAGGTGCTGTTGTTAGCTGGTTTTCATCTTACCCTCAAGACAGAAATTACTCCTGGCGGTTGTTCAACGAGTATCTGCTCGCAAACATTACCTGTGGGAATGGGTTTACAACAGGGATCCGTTCTAAGTCCTGCTCTTTTTAGTCTATACATAAACGATATAGTTTTATTTCTATCGGATATGTATTTAACTATTTATGCGGATGATATATGTGTTTTAACTGATGATCATGATGCTGCTAATATATCTAATAGTTTATTGGAAGTGTTAATACGTTGGTTCTATGAAAACAAGTTGTCGCTCAGTTTAGAAAAAACAAAATACATGATATTTCACACAAGACAGAGACAAGTAAATTTTGGAGATTTGCTAATGGATGGTACCCGACTGCAGCAGCCCTATATATCTAAGTTTTTAGGTATTACATTCGAAGCCAATCTAGGCTGGGCAGACCATTGTCAAACGATCATTATATATCAAGCAAATGCTACGTTTTTCGCTGTATACGATCACAGATAGCACCACATTGCTTCAGATCACTATATTTTGCTGAAATTCAATCACGACTCCAATATGGACTACTGCTATGGGGTTCTTCAGCAGCTGTGAAGGAAGTGTTTCTGGCGCAGAAGGAGGTGATTCGTAGTATGGTGGGTGCTCACTACATGGATTCCTGTAAACCATTGTTTAAGCAATTTAACATTCTGCTACTTCCGTGCCTTTACATATTTGAAGTGTGTTGTTATGTTTTCCAAAATCAGGAGCAGTTTATCAAAAATCTAGACATACACAATTACGCTACGCGAGCCAGAAATAATTTGCATGCTACTAATAGACTGATGACTGATGACTATAACTCGCTCGGGTGTAAATAGTATTGATATCACTATCTACAATAAGATTCCTTTGGTTATTAGGGAAAGCAGGACACTCTTTCATTTTAAGAATAACCTTAAAAGATTTCTCTTAGAGTTCTTGTTTTATTCAGTTGAAGAATACTTGCGTATATAAGTATATACCGATATTATCATACTTTTTTTTTATTTTCTCCTTTTTTTGACTTGTTATATGCACATTTCTGTCAATTAACAAAATAACCAATCTATGTATCTATCTATTTTTATTTTGCCAAAAATACGATACTCGTCTTACAAATCAGTAGAAGGAATCTATAGTTTATTTCATTTTGTTTTATATACGTCTATAATTCCAAGAGTACGACTATTTGTAGTTGAGAGAATATGCGTGGCAGGTTCTATTCCTTTCTTGTTAGAATGTCTCATTTTCTATCGGAGAATACATGTCTAGTACTATACTTTTTTCATTACCAGTTCTCCTCAAAAAAGGAAACTGCAGAACATGCAAAGATAACACTTCAATTCCGTCGTATATTTTTTTCTTTTCAAGCACAACATACAAAGGGATCGATGTCCTGTACTTGACTTGCAATTTGTGCCACCACCATCCGGCACTGTATACAATCATAACTTTTGTTACGATTTTGTTGACAATTACTGATTCTCATTTAGATCAGATTCAAGTTTCAATAAAAATTCAAGCAGTATACTAATTAGAATTTATTTCCGTTTAAATCACAACATATAAACATATATAAATTTCATCAAAAATTTACATACTATAACTTGGTGTTTCACAAATAGAAGCTACAAATAGTAATACCGTTTGATATTTTACGTTCTGTAATGAAAAATACAACTATATTCAAGAAATATAGTTAATTGATACCGTCAGTATACAGAATGATCCAAATGAACGAGCCCGTACTGCTCTCTTTGCTGCTACATATATGAAATTAGTTAACTTAGCAGAGTAGTAGTGCTTTTGCTGTTAAACTGAAAAAGGAAAATCTAGTTTAACTTTTTTTTCTATTTATATGTTTCCAAAGTGTTAAATGAAAATTCAATCCCGGATATAGGACTACCCAGGACTAGCCCATGTTTAATATTATGAACAGTGTAATTTGAAAAAATGAAGCTGACAATTCGCAAAATGAATGAGTTTATGTAGTTTTTAGTTTAAAGGTAAAAATAAATTTGATAGTTTTCAAAATTAATAAGTTTGGTGCAGATACTGTTTACGTGTATGGGTATTGTGATGGCAATAGTCTTTCATCTAGAGGGTATTCCTGATAGACCTCACATTTTTTCGACCATGCTTTTCAACAACTTGGAGAAACTGCTTCGTTTGTTTTTTCACGTATAACCGCTAGAGAAAACAAGTGATGTAATGAGTAAAATGTGGTTGCTATAGTGTCGGACAACGCCACCCTGAGTATTACACGCATTGCAGGTCAGTTTAGTCTTAAACACATCGTGAACAGTTGCATCCAAGCATTAGAATTAGAAGATTATGATCACCGTGTGGCCAGTTCTGTACTTGTTTGCTACAACAATTACGGAGGATCTGATATTTTTAGCTAGAATATAACGTATAGACTAGGTCTACTTTACTAAAGATGGTATTATTAACATCCACAATTACTACTGATGAGATCTTCAAAATCTACATGCTGTTAGACAATACCATTACGGAGAGTTGCCTAAATTAGAAGTTTTAGCACACAGATACAGAATAGTATTTAACTTTCCCAGAGGAAACGCTTTTTAAGAAGATAGAACATACTTCGCTTCGTGATAATTAGCAAACAGGGTTTTAACACAATGACGCTCTAGCTCACTGCAGTAAATACGTAATTCATTGATTGAATGCACATTTTCCTGGACAGTGGAATCATAAAGGCTTTATTACTTTGCCCAAGACTTTCCGACCTAAACCTCTTGCATTCTTTGTTTGGGGCAATTTGAAGCAGTTGGTTTACATCTACAAAACGCTCTGAGAATTACCTAACTAATAACAATTAGAATTTAGATGATTTTCGTCAAGATGATACACTATTCCAGCTCATAGAGGCAATTTTGACTATTATAGGCAATATTTCTTCTTCTTCGTTATTTATTTTTAAAGTTTTACTTTAATAATCATCTTGGGTTAATAACATTTAAATCTCTTCTAGTACTGTAAACTATGTTTATATAAAATTCTTGGTTTTGAATCACTTTTCGAACAAGACATCAAAGTTAAGCTACAACTAAAATAAATCATAGTATAATATTCTGGAATGAGCAATAACATTGCAGTAGTTTGTAGTTACTAACATATACAACGAATATAGCAATAGTGACTCGTAAACTTGGATTACCTGTATTATTTTTGTTTCATAGTATGGTTTATAATATATTCTATTTTATTGAAATACAGATCACTTACGTTATAGTAATTTAACGAAAATACAAATAGCAAAGGATAATAAACTCGTACGAAAACTTAGGCTTCTGTATTCGTAATAATTCGAATTATGTTTATAGCTTAAATTACGCATAGAACCTATTTCGCTTAAATAATCGACATTTTTTGCAATAATACTACATATTAATCTTAAATTTGTCATTAGGATCTTTACAAGTTGATTCTAGATCATATGTAACACAAACATACGTAATTTTGTCAATTTGACGTATTACACATTTTAATTCGCATCGTGTTACTTATTTTTTTATAAATCCATTTAAAATTTATACACATCAATTCATGCAGGCCTCTCGTACCAATAATTCAAAATATATTTTTCTGCGCTAAACTAAGCTAGAACATGACTAGAAAGTAAGGTCCCTTTTAGTCGCTCCGACTCTTCAACGGATCGGATTAAGAAAAAGATGTGAGTTGTGAACGCATAAATAGGAAACAATGCACTTCCTACAATATACATAGGCTTGAGTGTTTTAAAGAAGGTACACAAAATAACTTCTTTTCCATCGAATCCTTTACTTTTATTATTTTTTTAAAGCTAAAAGAAAAGTACCATGGTTAAGAGTGCATCAATTAAACACATTTTTTTTTATTTGAGTGTATTACAGTGTAATCTGGCAAATAGCCAGAGTACTTAGGTATTCAATCAACAACAATATTTATAATATATATACAGGATGTGTTACAGGGAATTACGTTCATCTTATTTTGAAAAACTATACTTTGGAAAATTCAGAAAATTCGACATTACGCTAAAGCCGATATGTATGGAAACTGCTCTTTACTATATTATTTTAAATGAAACATTATATTGAAACATTTTTGAAAGCCTAATGCAATTTTAAGATTCCTTTGATATATAAATAAATATTTCAAATATGTAAAATTTCAAAGAATATAAATAAATATTTGAAATATGCTTGAAAATAGCAATGTCAAGTAAACCTTAAAATTGAATTCACAATTAAATATATACCCTATTCCATTTAAAATAAAAAAAAGCTGATAGCTAATTCCGAAATAACCGGAAGTATCAGATTATTAAAAATATTTTAGTTCAATAGTACGTGACGGTATTAGCGCACTGCAAAGTTTTCCAGAGATTACCAATGTATATATCTTTTCTATATCGGTCTATGCAGTAGATGTAGATCTGTATTGGGTGAGTCAGTGACGGCTGTTGGTGAAGTAAATAGGTCCAGTTACGTATAACATTTCGATTTCTTCGTGTATTTCGATATGCAACGGAAATACACGGGAGAAGTCAAGTGTTATAATGCAATTCAACATCAGCCGCCGATGGAGCCACTATAAATTGCTGAAATCGCCATATATATGGCAATAAAGCATATAGGCACGTTTCGCAAATTTAACTGTATAGATTGCATAAAATATTGCTTTGGGAGATGTATATAACTATTATTGCTGGTAGTATTGGGATTGTAAGTTTGATTCAGGTCGAACATATAAGAATTACTCGCTGCTTCTCTCTTAAAACTTCAAAATGATGAAGACTAATTCACTGTAGCTATTAACTAATAAAATTGTGAGTATTGCCGAAGAAAAATATGAAACATATCCGACAATGAATACATTATTTGACACGTTGTAAACCCAACAATCAAAATCTATCAATAGTCAATAGACCGATTCACACAATATACAAGTAAAATAATTATTGTATTCATATTTGGACAAGATAATGCCCACTATACTGATATACCTGCTCTGTTGCAATTTTCTATATTTCAAAAATTCTACAAAATATCAAGGGTCCTGACAAAAGACCTAGTATTAAGATGTTGCAACTTGTTTCGTAGGTGCATATGTATAGCAATACTGAATTACATAGATACAGAGCATTGAAACTTATGTAACCAAAAATGCATTTTTTTAAAAAAACGTCGTACGATCTTTGGATTTTACGATGATCATTGCCCCGTGTAGCTTTTCATACACAACTCATATGCGAGTAGTTAGAATAGAATAAAATGAACTGAAATAGAAGAAATAATAAATAAGCAAAAGAGGTGTTTCTTCTCTATTTAGACTAGAATATATTCCATCGCACTCTAATAGAAAAATTCGAACGTTTCGTGTTTTGACAGATATCGGTAAAGTTCAACATTTTCAATGCGCATCACAGGCGTCGGTATGGGAGGTGTCGTTCGGGTGTGTTATTCGTAATATTTATGCATCCAGCATGTGTTTGGCGGCAGGTAGGAATGCACGCGATCGTAGCGGAATTTTATTACGTTATACGTAAAAAGATCGTCGATAATTGGATCAAGCAAACGACCATTGTCAGATAAAGCGAATAAGTTTTCTATGGAGATATAATATATGATGGCGCAAATATAAAATGTTTAGTTTGTGATTACAAAACAAGTGTATATCAGAAACGGTTTATATATATATGTGACTACATTACTGACTGTAAAAAAATCTGTACTTAATGTGATGGTATATAAAATGAAACCACATCAACCATAATCTTCAATTTGGGCAACATTCAAGTAAGTAGAACAATGTAATGCCGAAAAAGTTTCAGAGGTGGTGTTAAATACTTTGAAAAAGTTGAGCTTTTGAGAGATCAAGTTTTAATGTTTGTGACAAATGGTGCCGCAACCATGTATTCTATAGGTCGGTCTCTCTAGAAACAGTGTGGTAGCTTTTCAGATATTACTTGTAGAATTCATGCTGTACATCTTGTGGCTGAACAGATTCGTAAATATTATCCAGAGGTAGATGTATTAATAGCGAGTACAAAGACAATACTCCTCAAATACCCAAAACGTATTCGCGAATGTCACGAATTGTTTCCCCATACCGCTGAACCGCCACAGCCGGGGAAATGCCAGAAAAAAATTCAAGCTGCTTAGATTAAAACAGATTTACAAACTATTCATAAGCATTACTCGGGACTACAGAAATAGCAAAATTAGAAAAATCGTTGCTCTCAGAAGAATCAGTACAAATCGTGATAAATGTTCACGCATTTGAATGCGCTGTTGAAGACTCAATTAACAGACAAACAGAATTAAAGTGTTTTAATGAGGTTATACATATAACGCTGTTGTAATATGTACTATTCTTATTTACCGTATGTATGTGTATATTGCTTTAATAATAGAAACATTTTATTCTTCCAGACAAAAAAAATCTCTACTTTGCATCGATAATAAGGTCGTCTTACGTCTCCACTTTTTTGCGCATAAATTACGAATCACACACCCAATGCCTGTGAAGCACACCGAGTCACTATTGTGAGTTACGGCCATAGGGCCATAGATATATAGATATCTAATTTTCCTAATTTAAATTCCATTTTAAAATTTGCAAACAGCAAAAGCTTAGCGGGAGATTTGGAAACTAAATTTTGGGGAACAGTAGCCGGCTTTTGTCGTTGTTTTTTAGACGGTCGCCATGTATTTCTTTCCACTAGATGGCCGAAAGGAATACCTGGCTCGTCGTTCAGAATGCTAGTGATATAAGCCAACGGGAAAAAATTATGTTAGGCAGAGAAAACGCTCGGAGCAATGTTGATAATCTCGGGTAGATAGAAATGTGTAGTCCATTGGCTAATGTTTTTTGTCTTCTCACACTACTTATGCTATGAGTAATTCGATGAATACCACGAGGAGCTATATTAACATTACTGTTGGTTGCTAAAAGTTAGTCATGAAATTTTAATCTGGCAAGCATTTCAATCATCGTTTGCCAGTAATATAAAAATGGACACTAGACGGGCAATGAGATATGTTAACTATTTTTTACTAATCGAGGCGAAGTATAACAATAGCGAGCACAAAATATTTGGAATTATATCCAGAAGGAGATTAGCCACTTGGTCGAGTAAATGGAGATTGTATTAGTAAATGAGATGAATTATTTGTTGTGATTTTATTATTCTAGTAATAAAAATATATTACGTAAAATTATAGCTGTGCTTTTTGTTTGCCTGATACTTCCTAGACAGACTATATATTTGTCAATTATTTTCACTTGGTTTTTACTCTAATATTCAAATGGATGCCGATGATACTCAGATTTCTAATTAATTCATTATCTAAATCGAATTTTAATTTTTTCATGGAAACGTACCCTTAAAATTAATTCTGCGAAATCTATTACATTACTGTTCATCTAGAACAGTGAAAAAAAAAATAGGAGTGTACTTTCGTTTAAGATTAATAATTCCAACTTGTTGATATAAAAATCTAGAGATTGAAATGCACATCTCTGGTGTACTTTTAAGTGTTCGGACAAAAACCGTAATGTTTGGATCTTTATACCCTTTCTTTTACTAACTATGATTCACAAGTATATGGTCCTTGTTTGGATGCGTCGTCAGAGACAGTGTACAGAGATTTTAGAATGGTTACATGAGATTAAATTTTGCATCGAAGATACGAAAGAATATAACTTGTGAAATTGAAAATGGCTAACTATGCAAAATCATAGAAAAATACAAGCCCTAATACTTTATCATAGATTAATAACAATCAACATATCACCATACCTTTGTATAAAGTACGCTTTCGTACGGACGTACACAATATTAATATTATGCCGTCGCCGTATAAGACTGCATGAAAAATGTTTTTTTTTTTAATATGTACGTACACATTATACAATTAGTCGCAAAATTTTGGGTTTGAAAGACAATAATATCTGATACTGTTTTCTTTTACTATCCATGACACAAGGCTTGGCATGTCATTTTATTCTTCTTCTAATTATTATTATTCTATTATTGTTATTAGGTCTATAAAAACTTGACAAAACCAGGCCTTTAATTTACCATTTGTAGAATATCTCGTTGGTTTTCATTCAGATCCTTGTTAATGTAAACAGATGCAAATTAGTGACGACGTATATGAAACGTCAAGGATAACGCTTTGATTTTTTCGTCAAGTACAGTGTACATAATATGCAACGGATATACTCGTTAACGGGATTTGAAGCCCTTGCTTGATCACCAGTCACCACTGACATAAACACGACACTTGGTCGATGATCTATTCTCGACTACAAGGATCTGGAAAATGGTTCGATATGGCTGTTGTCGTTCTAAATACAATTGTACATACTCGCTATTGTTGTATTTCGGTTCAATGAATAAAAAATACTTACCACATCCCATTTCTCCTTATCGGATTACGACGCCTTTTATTAACTAATGAATTGAAACGTTCGGCGGTTCGAAATTTTCTGGCTACTTCATTTCATTTCAAAACGTATTTTTCATCTAATCGCCGATAAAAATAAGGGAACTGATCATAGTGAGAAGGAGCCGAAACGCCGTATAAGAATTTCGACCACGCCCTAGATAGAAGATCGAAAGTGGCTTCGAGATTGTGCTTTTAGTTCTCTTTTTCAACGTCAAATAAAGGTGCCAGAGGTAAAAGAAGAAAATGGGCTTGTTTCGATTTTTCGTAATCTCGAAAATCGTTTGTCACAGATCCATTCTCTCATCGAGTTTATAATAAACAATCACAAATTTAGCAACTTTGCCAAATTTAAATTTGCCCTCTGTCTCTCTTAGTATTAGTTATTAGTGAATTCCCTTTGGTAGAGCTCGGAGTTTGTATGCAATCTATCTGCATATCTAGCGTTTCAGATAATTAAAGTACGTCATGAAAGTACCAACTAACACACCAAATTACGTACTTCTCCATAAGCACAGATAAATCTTCTAATATTGAATTTAATATATCCGTTTGTCAGATAAGTTATCTCTAATAGATGTTTGGGTTAATTTTTCTAATGTAGTATGTTCTACGTGATATGTGTATGTAGTATAATATTTGTCAAAAATTATAACTTATTTGTATATCAAGCAGAGCGCATTTGTTGATCTTGTAGTATAGTAGAAGTATAGTTAATATTAATATAATAAAAAAAATGTTGTATTTAGTTTAATGTTTATGGCATAACGAATCGCCCCTTTCTTTTATTTCTTCTGGGTATCTAGGGCAGGTGTATTTTGTTTTTCTTGCAAATACTAGGTTCGATAGTGGCAGTACGTTATAAATGTGTAACGAAGCGTATGCCACAGACCATTTTCTATCTGTTCAAAATATTAATTTTTTCCGTATCTCTCAATGATCGTAATGCTTTGGAATCTTTTTGGGCACCTTAAATGCAGAATATTTTTGCGTTTGTTTCTGTGGGAGCGTCCGGATCAAACTTGACATATCAGGAGTTAATACGTGCCTCGTCAAATACAAAATATTTTAACTGATTTGGAATCTTTCCATTATAGATTGAATAGGTTAGACAAAAATCAGTTTCGGATGTAATATTCTTTTGATCAGTCTATACCTTACGTTACATCATTAATATTTCTATTCCTTTAGTTCAAAATCAGTGCATTTAGATTTCCTACTAAACAACGAATCATCGTCATCCATTCATTACGCTCATTTGTACACATATTATTAAATACATACGTAAAGCATTCTTAATAATAGTCACAACCGTATCGAAATTATTTATCGTCAAACTGAGTTTTCACAAAGTAAGTTGTCAGTGTACCCTTTCCTTTTACGAATGTGGGCCCCCTACATTCACAAGGATACCCTGCATTCATGAGTATTTTCGCCGTGTCTTCGGTTACTTGGATACGACCCATCATTCCACAAGAATCCATTCTTGACGCAACATTTACCGTATTACCCCAAATGTCGTATTGGGGTTTCTGTGCTCCTACGACACCTGCGATTACAGGTCCATGATTAATGCCTGTAAAAATAATTCGGTAAAACTAGGTTATTGTAGAATATAACCAAGTAAAAATGGCAAATGGAAAATATTCGAATTAAATGATATAGATAAATAAGCAATTATTTATCTACGTCATTTAATAATTTTTATGGTAATTCCGACAAAATCTCAATTTACTACTGGAATGTTGAGAAATAGTTAAACCGGGTTCAGGTTTTATTATTTGACTATGTGAGTTATGGGTTTATTCACTTTACACACGATCTATAGTGTCACAGATGAAGTCCACATTACGCAGGAAAGTGTTATTAAAATAGGTACATTTTAACTTTGTGCTTGAAAAAAAGAAACATCAAACGGTGTGCACACAAATAATCACTTATTTTTACTTTATTTTTAAAATTTTTAGAAACATTTTTTTATCCCAATTTGCCAATTTTGAACATTGGGCAAATTTATCTTTTTTAATTTTTTTTTAATAATTAATTTTTCAAATATTCTTCCTTAGAATACTTGCTTTCCTTAAGCAAGCCTGTATCAAATTAGTTCTTTACATAAAACTCACAATTTAAATGTTGTTTTACTATGAAATATTTTTGTTTGTAGATATTTTCTAACTAAAACAAATATGCCAGAGGATACAATACTCTGATACAATGATTTGGTTTATACAAATAATTATAAATTCTTGATACCTCGTAAAGAATGAAACGCTGTTAATTATCAATTTTTCAACATGCAAATAGTGATTAGGGATTGTACTGGACCTACCAGAAAAATCTGTCACTTTTCCTTGGTGGTGTTCGAAATTTTTACAGGTACTTTTCATAATTATTTGTACAAACTAAATCAACTTTGCATTAAGTTAACACAGATCGACTTCATAAAAGATATTTGATAACCAAATTGCATTCGGTTACCGATTGATGATGAAAATTATAATATTATTATATAATAAATCAAACTTGTGCGGTGCAGAGGGTGCTGATATTTATGTGTTGTTTAAGAAAATTGCATTTCAAATGGTGATTTTTGTACAAAGAAATAATTTCTTGTACAAAAATCACGTTTGCTTTAATTAGAATAGTTCAAAAACTAATTATTATAAAAAAATAGAAAAAGGTAAAGTTATACGAGAGCATTATAAATGGGCAAATGGGGAGAAAATTAAACAAGCAACCTCTTACATTGAATTTTCTCAAAAATAGAAAATAATGTCGAATTTGAGAGCTAAGAAGGTTGCTACATCATGTGAGTGCATATAATTGAATTCTATTTTTCAATTGAAGATTTTCTTATATTGATTAATAAAAAAATTGTGCTCATAAACTCGGTTGGATTACTCACCGAGCGTACAAAAGATATATTGCCTTGCAACCTTTTTAACCAATGACTTTAAGAAGTGTGTTAAAATTTTACTGCAAAATTTTTAATCTCACTGCTCCGGAAACCACTTTTACTTGGTTTCACAATTAACTGTAAGAATTATAGAACTTACCAACACGCAGTTTAAATCGTTGAAATGAATCTCTATTGATTTGATCAAGATTTGTCATAAGAAGTACTGCGAAGTCTACTAACGCTGTAATATTGTATTCCTCCTTACGACTCGCTTCCTAAAATTAACATATAGATATGTACGTCCTGTTCACCTAGTGGTCGGAATTCTTTCCCGAACAATTTAGAGAAAAACTTTTCAAACAAGTTCCGCGCATTATAAAACTATGACTAAGCATACATGGTATTCGGTTTCCAGTACAAATCATACCAGTTTGACTTTTTAGATCGAATAATTTGTATGTTAGAACTCTTTCAGATATACCCTTTTGATTCATTCCAACATTTTCAAAATTTCATATGTCCCTGTGCCTTAGTTGAGTAGTTTGAGATAATTTGTGTTCTTTTGCGAAATTCCACTGCCAATACGTAGTAATATACAGCTTTTTTTTAGAAACCAAACTGGGAATTTTTTATATTTCAGTAAATCTTTTATTGTGTTTTTTCTTTTTGTTTCTCTCTCATTTGTTTCCGAATATATTTTATTTGAAAGCTGTTTCTCTAAATTATTTAGGAAATAAATTATCGTCAATCCACGCGCTGTGTGGACACGTTGTAGGTAATTAAAAAGGTGGTTTTTGAATGAAAAATATAAATATTTATATGCATCAACGTCACATATAAGCTCTATCGCAGCAAATATTCAAGAACTTAATTTCATTTATTATATAAGCTACGGTTTAGTTGCCAAATTAAAACTAATCTTACCAACTCCATTGGATAATTGAATTTTGCATTTGATAGAGAAGTCGCCGCATGGGTGGTTTCACATAAGATTATTTTTTGTTGGTTAGATAAATATCCTCGAAAATATCCTTTGTATTTTTATCAGACAAAGCGAAACAACCACTAATTATTCGGTTCCTCACACGAGTTAGTATGTATATGCTAACATTGGTTTTTCGTATGCAAATAGAAGGTAGAAGATGCTGAATATTTCAAAATCTCAACAGCTAGCTCATCTTCAAGGAGTGCTCTAGCCCTCCTCATGCGGTACAACAGTCCAGAATTTAAAACAATTCCTATGGAGTACAATCACGTGATCGGAAAATTACTCGTCAATGTTAGATTGATTAAACTGAGTTTAATTCAAAATTTCACGATTAATCCTAATGTTTGTAATTAGTACTCATCATTGACGAAATGATAAAAGGCTCTAGTATTGTATTAAGGTTTACGATGTGTATTGGCTTACATACACTGTCTAACTGAAAACTGGTTCGTTTTTTAAAACACGTGAATGAAAACGTTGTCTAAATGAGCTTGTTTATGAGAACCGTTTAAGTCGAAGTAACGGTTACTGTGGGGCGTACGTTGCAGGAACCCTTGAATCAAGAAGCAACAAACAAACAGAATAACATATTAATGTTTCACTACTGAGCAATATTACTGGAGAGTTGAGAACAATTATAGCAGAATCTACACTGAGAAAAGCTCTGGCCGTAATGTAGTCATCCGCATATCATTTTCTGCAAATGTGCCTAGTTTGAAGGTACCTATATTTCTCGACATACTTTAAAGTAATTTATTCAGAATGTCATGTTTTGAAGGGTTAAGGCTCCAATTAAAAATCTTTAACAGACTTTCAAAGACATTAGAAAATGATAAAATAAAGCTTCGCAACATTCTTTTGCGACCATTTTTATGGTCGCAAAGGAATAGTTGGAATATTGAATAGTTGGATGAAATTGAGTATGCGAATATTTGTTCCGTAAAGCCCAGATGCATGTGCTATGTCAGAAGGGATTGCATTACTGTATATAGACTAACGTTGATAGATGTTCCAAAAGATGTTTGTTTCGATTTTACAACCGTTTTGAAATATTTAAAATATATATTTTAAAATGGCTTGTTTCTGCCTTGTGACTCATTCTGTTATACGTTCGTTAAAAACTTATTTTACATCAAACTTGGATACACCAACTGCATTTTTAATGTAGCTAATAGTTTCTGAGCCAGTTCAAATGTTGAGTAAAAAATCATTAATTACAATTACAAAAATACCTAGAAATATTTAAAAATTAGATATTATAAATAGAAATAAACTACTGTAATAAAAATTTCTTAGGTTGTCATCGAATTTCGAAGTAATTAATTCAGAAATAATTGAATTCCAATATAATTAAAATTACAAAGGAATTGAACACTGAATTGCAAAATAATTTAATCACAAAATAACTACTAATCCTCATTGTAATTGGTTATTTTGTATTTAATTATGCATTCAACTAACTTGTAAATAGAACACATCAGAAAATGCCTAGAAATAATAACCAAAAATATATAATGCTAAGATAGCTTAGCTTTCTCATGGTATTGATGAAATAAACACGGCGAGGGATGGTTTGGGTAAGAGTACCCGGCTTATGTCGCTGCTTATTGGACGGCACACAGGCGTTTCTATGGTACTAGAGTGCGCCAAGAAATGTCGAGTTTGTCGTTTCGGAAGTTGTGGTATAAACTGTGAGGCACCAGCGACGAAAGGTGGAGATGAGATGAGGTACGCTCGAAGGCGTGCCGATGACGCCGAGCAGGCAGAAACATGTTCGCGTGTTAGTATAGGTTTTTCTCTCCTTTTGTTGCGTTCGCCGTGAATTATTCCATCAATACCATGAAAGAGCTAAGCTATCGTAGCATTATATATTTTTGCTTAACTAACTTGTAATTAATTAATACCCAACATTGGTCAGAACCAAAAATCTTGTTGTTTTTGATGACTTGCTTCCTTTTATGTTTCTCTACGGTACAGTCATTAATTTTGTTTGTTTGTTGACTCAATTAAGATCGATTAAGAGAGAAGACCGATTTTATCGTTTAATTGTATGTATATACATTGTGTGTTTTGCAATTGGAAAATTCTGTCTGCTTTGGCAGAATTGGTACAGAAATGCTGCATATCCATATTTGGTCAAGTCCCGTTTAGTTTACGGAATTAACCAGAAAATTACCGCTTGTCAACCAAAACTGACTTAATAACTATGCATCGAATACAGAAGAGAATATTACGGTGAGGACGTTAGGTGGTGCCGCCTACCATGCGATGTATACTTACCAAATATTCTCTTTTCTATTCGGTAAATGAGCAGTCATTAAGCTAGACTTGGTTGACGTAGACACAACTTTAGTAGGAATGTAATAATGTGGTATGAAATTGAAATACTTACGCCGCTTCGATTTTCCTTTCCTGGTCTTAGGCCCGAAGCTAACATATATGTACTTCCGATGGTCTTTATTTTTTCGATACAACTGAATTTTGGTTTAAGAAGTAGCTGTAAATAAAAGCATCTGTTTTCATTTGTTCGTGTATAAGTAAAGTGAAATCAAAAATTATTAAAAGTCTGCAAAACCGTAGTTTTTAGTAAGTAAGTAAGTCTATGGCTGCATGTTGTCTTGGAGATTTTGAGTACTGTTAATTCATTCTATTCCATTCAAATCCAAATTCTATTCCGAGCGGTTGTAATAGTTGTTGCTGCAGAGCAGATATTTGAAATTTTGGCCGTACCTAAACGTGCACAATTATGAATTCACGTCAAGGAAAGTAGCAGGAAAAGTATAATGTATGCACGAAATAACTTTTCAGTTGTTACCTTACTTAATCCTCAGGATTCTTAAAGGACATCAGTTAGATATATCAAAATCACTAGTTAGACAGTAACATAATGTGAAGTTCCATTTGATTTACAAATTTAAAAATACAGAATACAGTTTTATTGTTGTTAATACCATTCTTGCAATCTAGTTAGTTGAGTCCATGATATCACGATGAATGCTGTTTCTAGTATGTGCTTCAAATTGAAGAAGGAAAGTCAGCCGCAGATAATTATTATGATTTATATAGCGGTAAAGAGATCAGGTGTTTAGTTTGCGAGAAAAGTTTATTACGTTGGAAACCATGTACGCGTAGGAACGATGCAAATAGCGCAATACACAAATTTTAAAAATCCGGAAGAAGACCGTCTAAAAAATTTCTAAGCGATTTGACGATGATGTTAAGTGCGTGCAGCACAATCAATGTTTCGTCGGTTTTGGAAGAAATACAATGCAACGTGGGGACTACCTAGTCTGCAGATGCAACACAGGTAGGTATTTGTCGTCAGTATGTAAGAAGGTTGAGAATTATGTGAAAACCGCAGTAAGAAATGCATGGTTGTGGCAAACTATATACATTAAAAGAAATTTCGCAGTATTGATTGTAGCACGAACAATAACCTTCAAATGACAGCAAAGATGTACTGCAGAAGATGTTCATAATGTGTTAGTTAGAATACTAAACAACTTTGAAATTTTTCAAGTTCAAATTTTTGTTCAAAAATTCAAAAAAAAACAGGTTCAAACAGTATTCAAAGCTGTTCGACCGAATTTGCTGCACATAGCATGTCTGCTTCATGCTTTACATCTTATAGCAGACACCATACGAAAATGTTATCCCGATCTGGATTAACTAACAACAGAGGCGAAAGCGGTTTCTCTGATTTCACCGAAACGTATACGGCTATATCGTTCACAGCGTCTTAACATACCGGAACCGTCGCAACCAATTCCTACACAATGAGGTACGTGGTTAGAAGCAGCATTCTATTATTTTAAACATTTTGAAAAGATCAAATTAGCGAGTTTTCAACTGGACGCTAAAGAGGCAGTTACAATAAAGCTAAGACAAATGCAATTCCAGTCCAAGTTGAAGTAGATGTAAAAACTATTAAGGACAATTACGTTCCAGTAGCCGACGCAATAAAAACAATTGCAAAACACTCCGTTGTCGTTACGGGATTCTGATAATTAAGTATAGACATCTGCAAATTTGTATTGGGAACTTTTGAAAAGTCTTATCAATCAAATTAATTCAAATTGTATTAAGCTTTCCATATAGTACCTAAGAGTATAGAAAATTTGGCGTTTAAACGTCATTACTTACCTTATCAAATTCGCATATGATCTCGTTTAATAACCTCAGGCATTCTAAGCCTTGCTTGTTGACGTCGCTCTCATCGTAAAATTCTTTATAATTGGGAATGGAGGCAAACATCACGCCTATACAGGAATAGCGTTCATGGTAAAGCTCCTGCGTATTTCTTGCCGTAAGGAATTTCTCAGCCACATGAGCGGGCAATATATTCTCCAGTAATATCTGATAAAGAAAATTGTTCGGTATATTATTGCCTACCGAAAAATGGGAGAATGGAACAATGCTAAATAAGGGGATTGCGGCGTTACCTTATTGATTCCCCTCATTGTCTCAACTTCTTCCTGCTCTACTTTGAGTTTTGCTTTCCAGAGGAAGTCCGTGCGAGAAGTAAATTCTATTTGCCTATCTAATATGTGGAAAAGTATAATGGCTACGGTTAGAACCAGTCCCGTTTTCATTTCGAACGGTATATTAGGAAATCTGCGAATTTAAATATATTTGAATAAATGGATTTTACAGAATTCACAGAATCTCATTTACTTATCGTCGTGAGTATCATGGTAATCTTGGAAGAATTCTAGGTAACTGTAAATGCAAATATGCAGAGTTATTGATATAACCATCAGGCCCAGTTTTAATAAAAATCCTATTCTCAGGTACACCGATATTGCACAAAGCGACATTGCTGAACTGTATAGATATGTCTGCAATAGAAACATTTATCAATACCAAGGAAGTTGTTTACTCGTAGAGAAACAAAAATTAAAAATAAATAATTATTATCACATCAACATGTTTTCGTTAAATTTGTTTGCACAATTCTTTTAATTTCCTTTCCGTGCTTATTTCCTTTCATTTACACAAGCTCAAAGAAAAAATGATATAAAGGATTGGCAAATACGTGTGGATGAAGTATGTAGATATTTTATTGTAGATTTATCGTGAGTGCGAGAGTATCAACTTGATACTTTTTGTACATAAATGAATTAATAAAAACAATATTTTCGAAAAAAGAATACTGGATAGGGGCAAAAAACAAGACGTTCTCCTAATTGTCCAGTTCTAAGCATTCGCAATCAATTTATTGCTACATCTACAGTTACAGAAACAAAACAACAATCCACTGTTTGGGTGTTCCAAAGTCAACTAAAACCAATAAAAATTGTTCGTTCACTTAGGGCTCAAAAAAGGAATTGCTATTTTTCTTCTGCAAAACTGGCTCCCTTGTTCTCGAGGATCGAAAAACAGTAGACGTTAATTAGTATATGACAATTTGTTTATATCAAGTCTGACGAAAACGAAAAAAAAACGAAAACGAAACGAACTGAATTAGTAACTCGTTGTCCGTATTCGTTTGACTTATCACCTCATAACTGCTTCCTGTTCCTTTTGCCAAGAATAATTTTTTTTAATTAAAAAAATGGTTTAATTAAAAAACACCGGAAAAAAGCCGTGAAAACATTCGAAAGGTATGTTTTTTGAAAATTATGTACGTTTCTGGGATATCCACTTTACTTTGAGAAACAACGAAGTAGGCTTTTTCTTTCGATAAAATATTGGAAAAATACTTTTTTCCGGAAATGTTTAGCGTTCCCCTCCTATAATTTGAATAATAATGAGATATTAACTTCTCTTGCTTCATTACATTTTTGTAACTTAATCTTCCAATTTGGTTTGGATTCCTAGCTTTTGGTCGGTTTCCTTCCGATTTTTTGCCTATCTCACCCAATATTCTATCTTTGTGAACTTAATGAATATAGCAAACAATACATAAGTATCGGCAACCTCCGCACCACACAAATTTAATTAATTATATAATAATATCGTCATCAATCTGGGACGACCGTTTCGAGGATACGGCTGGTCCTCGAAACAGCCGTCCCGGATTAATTACTATATAATTAATTAAACTTTGCGGTGCGGAGGTTGTCAGTACTTCTGTGTTGGTTTTCATGCTACGCCACAGTCCTTGCTACCATTATTAATGACTACAGCCGTACTTCTATTCAATCTAAAAGGAAACCGTTACGGACAAACAGCAAATGACAGGAAAAACGAGCCCTTTTTTGTTTTAATGTTTAACATGTGCCTCTGTTTCAGCGCCCTTATATAGAGCCTGAATTTTTTCAAATGAGTCGATATAATCAAAATTATATCGATTCAAGTATTTTTAACAAGTTTCCATTGTCTCATCTATCATGAATTTTTTTAATGAAATTACACAATTTAATTTGTATAAATGATTTCAACTTACACATGCACAAATTTTGTGCGAAATACCGTGGCTACGCATCTGCAACTTTGTTCCCACCGAACGTGGATATTAAATAACCATGGAAATATCACTTTGGCTACGTACGTTATTTTATACACGTTTTATTGCTGGAGCTAATTTTAATTTGTAAGTTAAGAATTGGAAGAAGATAAAGCGAAGAGCAATTGTGTTCTCGGTTCCTGATATTATGTTTACCGATTAAAACGCTCGAGAAGCAGAGAGGTCAAAAAAAGGGAACTCCGATGCATAAGCTACTATAGTCACATTAGACCAATCATCTGTCTCATCCTAAACATCATGTCGTGGATAGTGATTAGTGTATTATTAAAATATACTGGGGAGCTCAGATTGCTATAAATACTAGCGAATAATGACTTAATTCTTTCAAGTTATTTATTATCGATCTTTAGAAATTATCAGTTAATTATTAAACAATGTTAAGAGTAATAGTTAACATTCCAGAATTTACATTCCGTTTCCTAAATTTAATTAGAAAATTTAGCGTCCAAAGTTCAAATAGTTTAATATTTTGTATCTGAGATAAACGAACATTTAAGGTTCTTAGACACTTGAGAAATTGGCATGACAGCGAGGGCGCTGTTGGTGTAAGCGAAGAATTTCATTATTGTTCCAAGTCTATTGAAGACAAATTAAAGATACACCAGGCCGCTTTTACAGATCACATTCAACTATTCAAGAGCGATAGATGCATTACCTTCTGATGTTTACGGTTATTCAGATGTTACGCATTCCAATAGAAATGTTGCAATTTCGTGTATGATTTAAGTTGATAGTTCTGGTAATAAAAGGTGCATTCGTAAACATTCTGCGAGACTACATAGGACTATGATCTTTATTTCCGAAATTGTTCCCGAATTAAAAATAATTCCGCTTGAGAGTTGAACGCTTGTTGGCATTCTTTTAATGTTACGGGTGATTTAAATTAGTAGTACATGCTATAAAAGACGTATTCACAGCGTAACGCTTGCGAAATTTAGAGAATGCCAAGTGGGTGTTTCGTTGCGATCAAACTGATATTTTTGGCAACGCGAATTTTACATTATTGGATTTTATCACAGATCGTTTAACAAAGTTTAATATTTCTATTTCACCCGAGTTATTTTCATTGCATGTTGGTTCTATGTGCGGGCGTCTTGAAGGTATATTCTTATTAACTACGAAATTTATCTCTATTACAATGTTTACGTCAACTAACCTGAAACATAATTAGTTAAATAATCCAATGAATATGACGGTTAATTTGCGCTCACAATACAGTTTATAAAAAGTTGTATCGTGTTGTAGTAATCCATTTTCGGTATTAATCAATACTGACAGTACAGATTAATTAATTACATTAGGAGGTTTGTGAAACGTTCACTTACTGGCACATACTCGATAATTGGATTTTGCGGATCTCTAGTAGTATTGCTTGCATTATCTGCGGCCGCTGAGTTAGTGATGTTGTACTCCTGCAAAGCTATTGATGGCGCTTCTGTTTCTGCAAATGCTAAATTTGGTAGAGGGTCGTAATCTACCTGAAAATAATGTGTGATGTTGCTTTTTTCCGCATTTGCGGGCTTCTACGGGTATATTTAGACATTCAGAAAGATTACTTACCACAGTTATAACAGCGCATGCAGAAATTAATGTAACAGATAGAAGAAATATTGCTATTCTTAGACATCTGCTATCAGCTACTATTCGACCAGGTGGAACACAACGGTCAATACCTTCTAAAGGGGTATCTGTTGGTTGTCTTAGACCACAACATCCTTCCAACCAACATAAATAGACGAATATTAGCAGTACTATGAGTGTCGGACCTAACGTGCCGTACAGTATAATACCTCTGGCAAAAAGAAAAAAAAATACGATGAAAGGAAATATATAAGACACACTTAGATTTCTTCCTTTTTTTCTACTACATGTTACACGAAAATATATTTATTGTAACAAGCATTCAAACAGACAACCTTCTCCAAGTTATCCGAATTCTGAAGTAATTTTGCTTTCATGTACAAGATGTTCCAATCTTCTGGAATTGTAATATTTGCGCATATCGTACAAGCACTTAAAATTTTGATAGCCATACATAATACAACATACAAAAGACATTTTTCCTAACATACCTGCGTATACCATGTAAAACATTCATATCTGTAGTGTTTTTGTATACAGTCTCCTCGAAAAAGTATGTACTGTATGGAAGCTTTTCTAGTCTATTCTATTTCTTCTATTTCTTGAGTATTAAAATTTACTTATCTCTGGCTGTTAATCTTATCTCTTGGCAACTTTTTCCTTTACTGTGGAGTATTTTTGTGTGTTGTGTCTTCCTATGTTTCTCTTGGTTGTTCTCAGGTTGTTCGTTTTTCATTTGTCTAGCGCTTTTCATCCTTTGTAAATGGCCTCAACATCTTAATTGGCGCTGCTCTATAAATTTCAGTATTGGTTGAGCTTCCAAACACTATCTTATTTATTCGTTTCCTTAGAATGCGAAAAATGAAGGGTAGACAGGCTTATCGGTTTATTTTTGTTACACCCTTCACTTTTCTCAAATACTTCACGTCTGTTACTTGTGTTTTGCTTTTATGTTGTGGTGTCAGTAGCCAAGTCTCACGCCCACATTTCAGAGTTGGTAGTACGTATTGCAATGTACAATGACATAAAATCAAAAATAAAAATAGGCATTGTTTTAACCATTGTTAGTTCACGTTGGCAATTGTTTTGTTCCATAGTCACCTTTGATAATATTTTAACCATTTATTATATATTATTATTGAATTGGATTCTGAAACGAACGATTTTTCTGTAATGTGACGCAACTGCTGCCGGGATTCTGTGTTCTAGGAAGATACACTTGAACATATGCAATAGTACAATCTTAAATTTGATACGAACCGAAAGACATCTAATTGACACTTATAGCTTCTGTACGACTAACGTATGCCCTAGAATTTGCTGTAGAAATTTCTAATATTAACCTTCGAGAAAGAGAATGACAGATATAAGTAGTTAATATACGTCTTCCTCACACTTGTCGTTGGCTGGATTCTTTCTAGGCATCGGGCTTCGTAACAGATGGACCCTTATATCCGATAGGTGTACAATGTGAAATTCTTATAAGAAAAGTAGCCACGACGATGACTAGAGAGGAAAAAGGCGGATGAAATTATTACTTTTTTGTAGACACTAGACAGACTCGTGTTTTGTCGACTCTCGGGGATAGTAGTCAACACGAATCCATTCTCATGAGACGAACAGACACGAGTTTATCTAGTCGCTACAAAAAAGGAATAGTTCTACCTGCCTTTGTCCTCTTTACCGATGACAGCTAATCTCATTGCTGTTGTTTTTGTATAACGTTATAGTATATATCTTGATAAACATTCACCTTTGTTTTTCGATGTACCACTTTTTTATTGATGGAATTTTTATTTAGTCTATGATATAATTTTATTCTGTTATGTACTCTTTTTTCAATTCATCTTTTCTGATTTCCTGCGTCTTCTATTAATACGCCCAAGCAATCGAACAAGTGTAATTGTTCTAATCTTATACTGTTTACCTGTACATTTAGTGTTCATTGTTTGTTTGTTATCACCAGGAAATTTTGTTTTGTTTATATTCATTTTCATAACATTGTCTTTCAGTGCTTCACTTCATATATCCTGGTTTTTCTGTAATTCCTTTTCGTTGGTTGCCATAATTGCTACATCATCTGCATAGGTACACTTTGAGATATCTACTATTTGCCAAGAAATAATATTACCATTGCATTTCCATGCATTACCGTTAGTTCACGGGAATGTCCTCACTAATCGCATTTCGACAGAGATATTTCAGATTCGTATTACATGTAAATCGCGCTATTTGCATAACGATACGTGTATATTCCGCAATAGAATATTCATAGCTCTCACTTTAGACTAATCCGATGAATACGCAAAAAGTTTTAAACGGTCGACTAAATGTGCATATGAAATGGTTTGCTTACTTAGGTATCGTGGCTAATTGCATAATACACATCGCCAAAAACACCATTGTAGCGCATGCCATGTAATAACGGAATTCGCAGTCACTCTGGCCACGGTATGCATCTTCTTGCGAGCGATTACGAAACCACAAAAGGACTGGATGTAAATCTTCGCTGTTCAACCATTTTCTGGGAAAGAAATCAATGTAATTAGCTGAAAATGTTCGCAGCAATTGAATTCTTAGGGTGCATACTCACAAGTATTTTTACGTTGTGCATATAATTTTTTACGCATTTAGTCGCTCTAGTCAGTGCGTCCTTTTTGATACGAGTTTTAGGGATAAATATACACCGGATGCGGCAATTATAAGTGTACGGTGAATTACAGATCATTGATTAATTTAATTGATTTAATTTAATTAATAGAAGTTGCTTAAAATCCAATAATCTATGACAGAAAGTCATTTTCGAGTACATTGTGTTTGGTATTAGCAGTGTATTCAAATAGTGCGCCAATATTATTATAGGTTTATTTACAGTTGTAGATACGCACAATATGAGTAGTCAATAACAACATTTAAAATGAGGCGATGAGCGAAGTAATAAACTATTGGTACAAATAATTATGTTTAATTACTCCCAAAGACGATTCGAAACACAATGGGTGTTTAGTTATTTAAGTTTGTCATTTTAAAAAGGACAGCCTATGCATTATTACATTTTCCCTGAATGATTACCTGATAAAAAAATAAAGTAAATTTGTAACACCATATACTTCCAATTAACACTTGCTTTTGGAGTGTTTTTTCAAAAATTTTCTCTCTTATTTATCATAATTTTGCAAGAATTTTCATAGTACCATAGAATCAAGTTCATTCATTAATATCAATTATTTTCAATATCTAGAATATTAAAGAATAACAAATTTCATCCGTATAAGCACAATTGCACTAAGAATTGCGACTAGTGGATCTCTATAACCGTATATAGATTTGTCATAAGATATTGGACAAAGCGCATTAAAATCTAAGTTCTTTTTTTTATAATGTACTATGGATAGACAAAGTCATATTCGACAATAGTGCACATGTAAACAATCATCACTTTCATTATTATGCGTACGCCAAACCCTACATAGTACGCGAAACTTCGTGATTGGACCACGTTGTTTTGATGACCACTTAACCGGCGTAGTATACGGAAACTTGCTGGTAATAAACTGACAGATTTACTAGACGACGTACCACTTGGATGAAAGTGAGTTGGAAAAGGTATATAAATAGTATAGGCAGTAAGATCTTCGGACCTAACACTTTTAAGTGTCAGATGAGGTTACGTAAAAGAGATTATCTAAAGCGAGACTCTGACTACTCCAACAAATATGAAGGACGAAATTTCTTTCGCAGGTCGCAAAATTGTACGCGAAACACTTGTGAGTAAAGGATTAGGTTCAGTAACGACCACCGATTGCATAGACAATAAGAATTGTCATTTTGAGGTGGTTTCGTAACGTATTTAAATTTTTGTTCATTAGTTTTTGTTACGGTATTGAACGTTTTGTTTATTTTCTTATTCAAATGTCCTTTTTGTGAATGAAATAACTCAGACTAAACTTACTATGTTTATTTTGAGATTAAATAAGATATACACGTATAATAATTGTTATTATTATTTTAAAACTAGACTTGTTTCGAGTTTGGAGCGTGTCATGGCAGGTAATCTAATGCTCGATATTTTGCCGACAATCATATGGGCTTACTCAGGAGAAGGAAAGATGGTAAGCCACAGTTAGCACGATAGTACGATTAGTAGATTTAGTAGGTTAGTAGATTTCCATTTGAAGAGACGAATTTCAACTGTTTGAACGTGGAAAAATTAATGTTGCCTAAATAAAGGCATTTAGTATAGATTAATGAACTTGAACTTATTGTCATGGGGACAGTTAAACGTTCATGAAAAAGAATGACTAAAGTTTGCCATTTTAGGTGTATTTCACGAAATTAGCGGGTTCCTGTTTCCTGTTGTCTGCTGATTTCCCCCAGAGTCGAAACACGAGTCCGTCTAGTTTCTTCTAGTTTTGCGAAGCGTACGGAAAGTGAAGAACTTTAATAATGATAAATAAAAAAGATATGTAATCTTCGAAAATGATATTTCTTTCTTTGAAAAACGAATATCACAAGAACCGTTCACTTTAAGTATATAAACTTGCTTTATTTGTTATTAACGAATCTGCAAATGTTATCACATATAGGATGTTAAAATAACGATAAAGATAACATTACTTATTAGAGAAACTAAACAGCTTGTATACTTCAAAATGATTTTCTGTTATGGATCATTTCATTTTAAACAATTTTTATTTCGAACATTTTTCCACTAAAAGAATAGTTAAGTTAACAGTTAAATGGTTAAATGTTAATATTATATTAACATTAACGTTAACATTCTGAAAAGTGTTAAAACAATGAAAATTTAAGATGTTTCTTTTTATAAGGAAGAGTAATCACAACGAGAACCCCTGTTTTAGACGGTACTTTTAATCAAAAAGAAATTCATTAGTGACATTTTACGTGTTCTCTATTTCGTTTTTGTACTTTTGAAACAAGGTTGGGTTGCATATTTATGAAATATGTAAATAAATAGCGGACGTGCAATGGCTTAATGAAACAAGTTACCCAGTAAAGGAAAGTTTTTGCGTAGCTTTAAATACTAGCAATACGGAGCTAACAATTGATTTTTGCTCACTTACCTGCACTCCAAGCATGAACTTCTATCTGGAAGTAGATTAGTTTCTATCATGGCCATGCTCTGCAATTTAAAGAAGTCATTAGCATATTACAAATTCTAGTATTACTATCGGTACCAGCAAGGAAGGAATGAAAATTAGTAAGAGAAAAACCATCTTCTGAATTTTTTTTTAGGTAGTAGGCATGATAGGATGCCTCATATTTTCGATTATTCCTTTTTATTTAGGACATTTATATCAAACACATCGCATTAAGAGATTCAAATCTTACATTTGCCGACAGACGCCAACACCTGTGTTAATCTAGATAAACATATATGTATACATCTGTATCAAGTCTGCGAACGTAGCTTTGACCTGAGCTTCATATGCTTTGTGTAATAGATGATTGCAAAATATCCCGATCCTGAATTGTTCCAAGAAGTAAGCGTTTAATTTTGCATAATTTGGAAGGTACTTATTTTAAAATAAGGAAACGTACAACAAAACGTTTATTATAAAATAATAGAAAAATGACAAAAAACAGGAAAATAGTTTCGTATAATGGAAATACTGTTTTTAAAACAGAAAAAAAAACAATAAAAATGCCAGGAAATGTTGATATCGACTTCTTCTATTGCCATTTGTATGTGCGGGTAGCATGTTTGTTTAACTCAAAAAATTGACGATATTCTTAGATAAAGAATTCCATTGGGACCATGTTTGAAAACCGAGAATGACGTTTAATTTTGCTTACTTATTTATAGAGTGGGCAAAATCGGGTGCACATCATCGGCGTAGATAACGAATGGACTTTCGCATGCTAAGGGGTCAGTATGGAGAGGTATATTATCGCGAATGGTGCCGTTCTGGTGCTAAATACATACGAACCGATCTCGACAAATTATCTCTATGTTGCTGAATGAACACGAGGAATCGCCTTCTCTGGTTGCATGTATAAAAAATAAAATCGAGAGTGTATGTAATTCGATGATTAAAAAATGACTATGTATTCGTTTCTGCATGCTTACTTATAAGTAGAGTGAGCAAGTTCGGGTGCATGAAAGTCAAATATACAGAGATATATTATCGCGAACGGTGCCGTTCCGGTGCTAGATACAGAAAGGATTTTTAAGATGGTTTTTGTTGATTATGAACCGACCCGATAAATTATCTCTATGTTACTGAATAAACAACAACACAAAAAATAAAATCGAGAGTGTATGTAATTCGATGATTAAAAAGACTTACTTACACGTTGTAGGTGTCTTCCGTAACTTGAGAAACTGGAGAAGTGAGATTTGATACTTTTAACACAAGATGCGTTTCCAAAATTATTTCTGCAAAACACGTCCGCTGCGGGGAAAATGTGTTATATAAAGAAGACGATCGCTCTATATTTAGTGATGTTATATTCGCGCAAGTAAAAAAATCTTTGAAATAGCTTAACGTAGACGAACCTTCACAAATTAGTCTAAGTGTGACAAAATCTGATTCTTTGCCTAACACACTTCCAAACTTAATTAGGACACACTAATTTTCTGCGTCTTCCATCGAACAAAGCTGTACGTGTACATCTTACTACATCTTACTACAATACTACACAATTTGTAGTGATTCCTCTAACGAAAATTTTGTAATTTTTTTCGCCATTCGTTAGCTGCGCTGATGGCGCGCACCCGAATTTGTTTACTCTACTTATTTTGCTCAATTCATTGAATACAATGGTATGCCGTGAGATATATGTGAACATATAAGGTGTGTATTCGCTAAACTAAATTAATTTTCTTTATAAATGTAGGCTATCTTAATCGGAAAAAGTGCATTTTTGATGAAATTTTCGGCTATTCCTGACATAATTCTATTTTTCAATTTTTTAAAGGAAATATCTTTAAAAATACGCATACATTCATTAAGTTATTATTATGGAATATGTGCAATATTTGATTACAGCAAGCAATAATAAGAAAGCTATAATAGTATTCACATGAGAGTGTGCTAATTATACCTATATGTCTTTTTATATTATGTACAAGATCTTTAAATCACAATTCAGTATCATCCACTCACAAATTTAATAAAAAGCAAAGAAATGTGGTGAATTTAATGCTGAATATCGGATAATAATTTTGAAAACTACTTAAACTTTCCAGCGAAGCAAACTTTAATGCTTACCAAACTCCTGGTTGAACGTGATGGTGATATATAAACGGTGTCATTAAAACCCTTTAAATAATAAGGTAAAAACTGTAGTTACGGTTTTGTTTTACCCGTATTTATGATGTTATTATTTCAGCAATCGTACGATAAAGAACTTTTTGCGTTTAATTTCACAAGAAAAAGGTCAGCATGAGTTTAGTTTGGAACACTGCATGCACCGGTACATCAAAAAATACTTGTTAGATCCCTTCTTCTTGTCCGTTTAGTCCTTTGCTAAAGTTAAATATTACTGGCTGGCGCCAATTTATTCAACTGACATTAAGTATTCAAGATCCGCAAATATTATAATGAATCCGCCCGGAGACAGTGCATATTACGAACAGAACCGACCCAACTTACACACAACTTCCTTAATAACTTCATGATAGCCGAAGGGCACGGATAATGATTAACAAAGACGGCGAGGGTTATTGTAGTTTTGTTGATTAGATATGGAAGACCAATCGTTGTATATGTATCAGTTCTCTGTATAGACCAACGAATGTTCATCATTTCCGATTGTACGATGATTAAAACTTAATTGAATTACAGGAGAATAGTATACAACAGTGAGAATTTTCTTTCTTTCTGCGCGGATGGAGCTGGCGCTGTAGATCAAAGTATACGCAGAATTAATGATATTTACACTGAAGAACAACAGTTCTACCAACGAACAGAATATTAACAATAATAATTTGTAGAAATAAAAATACTTATATATAGCAACGTATCAATTGTTTAAAATACTATTTGAAAGAAGATACACGGAGAAATCAAGACAGTTGATCAATTAAACATTGCAGGTGTTCCATGCTGAGTTTTTCCAAAATATAATTTTAGAAGAGAATCCAGAAAATCTAAATTCAAAATGAAAGAATAAATAGTAACACTTGATAATTGAAAAGGTGCTGCATTCTTGCAATTAGTTTCGTGAGCGTGTCTCGTGTTATTTCCACCCAAACTGAGTGTAGTTGGTTTCACATAATACCGGCAGATGTTGGAACTGATTGACGTGGCTTAGATCAAGTTCTTACCATAGCAATTCAATTGAATTCAAGTCAGGGCTTTGAGGTGGCCAATCTATAATTTTTAAAACACTTTCTGTTATCAAACGCTGCAAATATTCATTGCATAGTTTGGATGTGTGTGTTGGATCATTATCCGGTTGAAGAAAGAAATTCTGATCCAAAATTCGTGTTCATGAAGCTATTGCATCCTGCTGTAAGACCTTCTTTTTTTAATGCACCTTCAATTTTGCTGACGTCGCCAACGGTTGTGCCACCAAAGCAGCCTTTCACAATAAAGTGCTTAATCGGATTTTCGCGATGTTCATTTACTCCTGCGGTGATTTTCGGAGCGGTTTTTCGCCTATTTCTCTTGCTGCTGACTACAATTTCGCGATCTTCTGCAACTGTCGCCACCGTTTGGGCTTCGTGGTTTATTAGAAATACTGCTATTCTCTCATATTTTTTAATGTTATAATCAACAGTAGCGGGTTGAACTTTTAATTTTTCGGATAATTTGTCTGTTAGTTTTGCCACTCTTATGGTAGGCAATTAAAAGCGAACTTGTTTCAATAGTTAGTTTCTTTCGGCATTTTAAATATCCGTCACTCTGTATTTCGCACGCGATCTTAACCACCATAAACACTATAAACCAACTAATCCTAATTTGGATATTTTGCCTTAAAACTTACACAAAACTAGTATAAAATCATTACGCACGCTATAATAAACGGATAAATCTTTCCGGGAATTCCCACGCCATCTTATTGCATTTGTATATTCATGAGGGTTCTACGTAGGCGCCTAAATAATTATGAGCGGTAGAGTATATCTGCGAATCGTACAAGGTACCTCGCCTACATTAAAACGATTCAAAAGTATAAATTGTTGTGTAAAAACGATGTATTTGCAATTTCTACAAGCCAGTTTTGTTCCTTCAGTTACGATATATGATTTTGCGGCAAATTAACAAAAATCAGACAAATTTCCCATAATATTTCCACTTTAAAAATATCCTTGTTTCAATTTCGCATCCATCGTTTAATATCTTATTTGTAAATATGGAAAGGACTTTAATTTAGATGTATAGTCCATAAAAATCGACTATCTGTCAATTAAATTTGAAAACATTAAATGACAAATTTGGGGATGATATTATAAACATGTAAGCTTTTTATGAAATACACTTCAATTTTACGGTTGGTTTATCTGCATTGACTTTCTTTCGCATAGTGTATCCGATAATCTCATATGGCTTTTCGATATTGAATTCTGTATTTATATTGATCTCCGTACTGAATAATCCCTGAAAGCTCACTAAATTGAGGAAAAAACAAAATGAAAATATTTTCTATACGATTTGATCGATTGAGTATATGATGAAAAGGAAAATTGCACATATACGAGCGTAGCCTGAAAAGTTTTTAGTCTTTTAGTCACAGAAACTAGTATTTCTTTTGTCAAATTATTTTCCAAGTTTTCTCATTGCTAAGTCTTGTTATTAACTGTTTAATTGTTGTTGTTATTAACTGTTGTTGTTGTTATTAACTGTATTAATTGTTAATAACCTATTTTCAGTTATATTCCCGTCTCTTTAATCCGTTTAGACAGTAGTTGGTATCTTGTTCTGATAAATAAGCGTTTACGAATGTGATGGCCTCCTCATTTGACGAAAATCTCTGGTTTTTGAGCAAAATTTTGAGCCTAGAAATTAGAGAAAAATCGCTGAAGGTTAAATCTGCTGGCTAGGGCAGTCAACTTGACTATCTCTTTTTGGAAACCGATCCATCTTTCAGCATTCACGGCTTCGATCGCACTTGGGCCTCAGAAATGTGCTGCTGTAATTAAATTTTATCTACAGTTGTTAATCGGTGCTAAATTTCCGACATATTTCGCTTAAACAGCCTCAATAGAGCTTCAGGAATGTTCATTTTAGTGCGTTTTTGTTCCTGAATGAGCAAACGTGGCGTACGGTTAGTTTTTTCATGCTCAAACCTGTAGTCAATATATAACAAACCAGCTCTTTCGAGATGCTCACAGCCTCTACTATCTCTCTAACCTTAGTTCGGTAATCATCTAGCATCATTCGATGACATTCTCCAATATTATCGATAGTAGTTGCAATTTTTGGCTGTCTTGAACGTTTGCCGTCAACCAAACCGAATCGAACTCAGTTACCGGTTGATAGTAAGGACCCGAAACAGCCGTTCCGGATTAATTATTATATAATTAATTAAGCTTGTGTGGTGCAGAGGATGCCGGTAGTTATGTGTTGTCTACCATACTACGCCACAGTCATTGTTACCATTATAGTTCTAACCAACAAAAAATAATCCAAAACTATTGAGTCGCGGCAACCGACGTGGTAATTGTTGCCCGATTTACAGAACATTAACATTCATTCAGTTTTGTTTCATACAGGCCATCGTAAGAGTAATATAAATAAATTGAATAGCGTCGTCTACCAAAAACCGATATTTACCAAAATCACTTACGAATGGAGCGATGCCCTGCATAGGTAAACCTCTGTACAACCTACCTAGAGTGATTTCAAAGCAGGAATAAGTATGTGCTTTTTATTAAAGCAAATTAATAACAAACAAACACTTGAATAGTCCATTTACGAATTTTAGAATTAAATTCGACAAATTAATTAATTTTGCATATTGTTAATTACATTAATATTTTACCTAGACAGTTGCTATAATTAATACGTGCATACAGTAAGTATTAAAGTGGCGTGAGAATATTTTACAATAATACAATCGCCTTCCACATCAAAACTGAAGTTATGGTGTTACAGGCACATTTTTTACAAGAAGTCAATTTAGCATTTCAATAAATGCATTTCGATTTCCATTAAACTATCTAGTTAACATAATTGATAGTGGCAAAAACAGATACTATTGATGCCTTTGTATCCTTCTGAAACTTTTGTATTCTTAAATAAATAAGATATTGGATATCGTATTTGTTCCAGGTCTTTATTACTTTTTTGTTTAAAACTATTGCGATTTCTATTGCTGAATTTTGTACACTGGATTGTTTTACGTTATTAATAAGCAAATAAATGACGTACTGAAGACTTATGATAAATTCGTCGAGGAATTATTGAAACAACCTACTTTTGGCTAAAACGTTTAGCAGGACTCTTAAATATAATAAGAACGCAACATAGTAACACATTAATACTTAGTACTTACACCTCTACTTGCTCTAACGATAGCTTTCTAGGCATGCTGCGTAACAGATCTTTGATAATTTCTTGCGGAAAAGTAATTTTTAATTCTGCAGTTGAGTTAGGAGCTGGATTTCGTGTTTGAGTATTTCTTTCTAGTCCCATACGGTATTTGCATCAGGACTATTTGCGCTGGGATCCTGACATCTTTAATCATCACCGTTCTTGCGGCATGGGCATAATGCCCAAGGCATTATCGTGCAGTAGCATAAAATTCTAGCGGCTAATAAATCCCAGATAAGGTAAAACAACAGTTTCTCAAGGGTGTTGTGTATGTAGTCAGTATTCATTCTCAAATTTACTTCAATGAGCTTCATATGCCTTTCGCCGCTGATGACGCCCCATAACAAAAAAACGTTCTCTTGAGCTTCTATATACGCGTTCATCAGGATTCCGTAATTGTGTTCTTGTTTCGTTTGTAAAAGAGAAATCCCCATTGATATATATTCATTTCAGTTAATATATTGCACTGTGACATGGCAGGAGCCAAGCAATTCTGGCAGGACGTTCCGGAATTAAGCCGACCCCATAAGTTTCCTAATTACTGCTTTGGCAGATGCATCGATTTGTCTTATATTCAATAAATCAGTTCCAATATACGGTGCTCTGAGTACTAACACAAGAAAAACTGTTGAAAAACAGTCCGTACAATATTTTCTTGTCTGTACCCCGCATCGATTAAACAAACAGTTTTAACACAATTTTTGACGCTTACATAAATGAGGCATCTCATCAACATCAAATAGTGATCAATCATTCTATTATTTGTATTAAATTGCAAAATGAGTAAAATACCCAAGAGAAAAGATTTAGCAATAGAAATCACAAAAGTTTTAAAGAAAATAAATAATAAGTTCCGAATATATGGCAAGTGCAGACAGTCTTTTCCTCCAATTTTACTGCTTTATTTTTTTTATACATTTATATTGAAAAAAAAATGGTAAAAGTTGTCCATACGCATCTGGGTTTAAGTAATTATTAAAATTGACTTCCTGATATTGAATTATTACTTTTTTTGTTAGTTTTTCACAGAATACAAATCCAAAAGCAGCAAACACCACGTATACAATTTATTTTCTGTGTAAACTGACCTGTAAATATGGCGCCATCTAGAAGAATAAAAAGATTAAAGTAATAAATCTGTATTAAAAAAAATAGAGGTTTGTACAGCGTGTTTGTCTAGTTCTAGTGCGAGTGGAAGTGGTTTCTTTCCTGGGTCGAATGCTTTAAATATCTAGATGTACATTGCCTGCAGATGTATGGCAACATCTTGATGGACGTATGATTCTTTATGTGCCAGTTTAAGTTTCGAACGTTATTCATTGTCTCAAAAAATTAATCCAAAAAGTTTTTGAACATGTTTGGCTAAATTGCCCAATGTATTCTTTTTTCGAAATTTTTTTCTATAAATTGTTCAGAAAAGGAATTATTTTCGGCCCATCTATTAGGTGAACACGATGTGTATGTACCGGTGTCCGCGATCGAGTGGCATTACATGGTAACTTTCTTGTCTTTGGAGATGAAGATGGGGTTAAAAGGGTAATGGTTTGCATTTTTTAGATCTACTTGAAAAAGTTCAAAATGTTGAACCTGTTAGAAATCATTTTCTTGGATGTCAAATATCTTCGTAAGTACAAGAGGTAGCACATAAAACTCACTGTGCAGGATAAGATTAATTTAAAATTGATGTTGAATAGAGATTCAAGATGGCGGCTTTTGAGGTATTCCTATAAACCTTTTTAAATTATGTGCACCATATAAACGTTTAGGTTATTGAATTCAGTTTTTGTTTTCTTTCCAACGATCTACGATGATCATAACAATTATAATTTACTTTCATTCTTCAGACCAAAGGGAATTGATAATCTATAATGATAGCAAGGATTGCGCCGTCGTACGACAAAAAAAATTAATTTAAAAAATTAATTAATTCCGAACGGTCATTCGAAGATTTTCGAGGGTGCATATGATCCTTATTCGGGCATCGCGATTTGAGAATTGCGATGTAGATACTTTTGGGTGGTTTGATAACTTATAACTGAATATAAAGTAGCAATAAAATTAACGGTTTCTATATTCTAATGAAGCAAGCTTACATGAATCCAAAGAAAATCAGATGAAATTTATCTTAGAAAAGCTTTTTAATTCTCATAATATTTATTGACATATTAATTCAAAATCAAGTATTAAGTACTTGAACTATAAAAAACACCGTGGCATTATTCTAGTTAGGATAAAAAACAATAATAAAGTTCGCCTATCGAACAGCAAGCACGGTAAAGTGTTACTTGCGGTTATTTGTATTACAAACTTAACTAAACCATGAGGATTTTTCTAATCACTGAAACTCGTTTATTTTTATAATAAAGAATTTTATTGAACTAATTTTTCGGAAAGAAAACAACCAAATGTCAGACAGTAGATAAAATATACGGTGATGTGGAGAAAGCCCATCGAAATAGCAAGGTAACATTTTGTAAGTGGTTTGTCTGCAAGAATTCTGGAAATAATAACTGCACGAAACGAGTATTGTGGGCAGATGAACCTTGTTTTTCTAACTGCGGAGTATTTAATCGACACTGTACAATGTAACATATTTTACAACATTAGCCCCAAAAAATAGCACATGTAGGTCCACGTATTTTTGTGGGATAATGACGTCATTGAATTGGAGCTCTTATATTCAATGGAACTTTTAACAGCTCATTGGAAGATTTGTAGTGACCTTCTTTTGGCAGGCAGGATCGTATCAAGATCGTCCGGCCCACAGTTCAAGAAATGTGGCAGATTATTTAATTGATCCATCATTTCACAATAATCAATGGACTTAACGCCTTTTGACCTTTTTTGCAAGGTACGTTAAGAAATAAGGCAAATAAAAGTGAAACAGTGTCAACTATGTTTAGTTAACAATAGCCAGGATTTTAAACATTTCATCTGATTATTAGGATTAAGTTTTATTGTTTCATGTAAATTTTGCTTGTGTTTGTTTAGATCTGTATAAGCCTTACTGTTTATATTTAATGATATGTTATTTTACATTGTTGAAAAGAGAATAAACAAATATAATATGGTGTCTATTTAACTTAAAAAAGTTAACTCAACACCGTTTTTAAACTGGCTTTAAAAAAATACAGTGACTTTCATATGAAACCTATTTTCGTATCTTTTATAACGAAGATATTGGACATAACAGAAAATTACAGCTTTCAGTTTTTGCGAAATCCTCCATCTTCAATGATAAAAAGGTTACCCATGCAATTCTATTGTATCTGGAGCACTTCAGTTATTTTTATAAAGGTCTATTTTTGTGTTACTCGAAGTGAATACTTATTGAAATGAACAACATTCAAATGCTACTATTGCACAAATACAAGCATGTGGTGTTAACTTATATGTTATTACATAGAAAGGAATTTTGTAAGATTTGATAATTTGTAAGATTTTCCCGGCTACGTTAAATACCAATAATCTACTTCGAAATTTTATCACGCAATCAATCTACTTCGTAATTGTGGATTTACTTGGAATAAGACGTTCAGCAATAAATGTAAGGGGTATATAATTTAACAATGGCTTTAACTTAAATATAATCCTTATTACATTTCTAACAAACTGCGAGTTTCTAAACTTTAATCCGATATTGGCTCTCATAAATTCTTGCGAATATTGAAATAAATGGAATTTACGTACAATAGAACTATAATGGAATCTCTACCAGATGATATATACTTACCGTTAGTTCGATATTCTTAGCTAAAGTGGACTCGGCTATATTGGCGAATGGTTTATCAGCACCCCAGCATTCCACGTATTTGGTCATTTTGCTTGATGGCCGGGAACGGGTAGGTGGCCCACCCGGTGTTGCATTACCAAGTCCAGCTCCACTTCCCTGGTCAGCAAGGCTATTGTTCCTCTCAGATGTTATAGAGAATCGGGGTTTAGCGTTTCCGTTCTGTGATTCAGTTTCAATTTTCTGAAAACAACCGAAAGGAGAGAATAATAGTATTGACCCGCTGAATAACGTTAGATATTATTGAAAGATTTAATTGAGCCAATTTTATGAGATGAGCGAGGAGAATTTACACAAGTAACCATTTTTGGAAATGACGTTTCTTTATCGCTTGATTTAAGTATTAGCAACTTGTTATTAAATGATATGTTGTTGTAGTGATATACCAGATTAGTAAAAAGTCATCAGAAATCATGATATCGTTTTTACTGCGCATTTAGAAATAACGTGCAATGTGTGTTTGATTTCTTTGTGTCTGTTTTCATTAAGTTATTGTTTTATGTACCCTCTTTTACCTTGTTAAGCCAACAGGCTTAACAAGGTAACAACCTAGTTAAAATATTCTGTAATTTTACATTGAAAACGTTGAGTGATGGCGACGGAAAGCTTCATGCCAAGTTCAATTCTTTGAGGAAAACAAAGAATCTTTCATGTCAGTATATTTTTCGATGCAGTTCAGTTGATGAAATTCCAGAAACCATTCTAAAATATTAATCACTTCCGAATTACAACTGGTATATTTAGTACGTATCTTTTGTTTTACGAAAGGCAGCATATTCTATTCCAAATTATTGATATCTACAGCGTCTCTTTTTCTGAGCAATTTGGAAAAAAGTCTTCGAATAAAACATATGTATATTCAGAAGTAAGCTTTGCATAATACAAAACTATACTCAAGTATACACACTGTTCAGTTTCTTTCTTCGAAACGTCTTTGACGGCCGATATCTTAAACGTCTTGCTGAATAGGGTGCTAATGCAAATTTTATCCAATTGGATGTTTTCTAGAAGACATTGTTGTCGTGCTCGTTTAACCTGATTTCTGTTTTTTTTTTTTTTTTTAACGAAACACTGTATATTTTTGAAGAGTCTCATGCAGAAATTGTTCTAGAATTTGTTTTTATTCTTTATCCTAAAATGTGTTGATCTTTAAATTAAATATTAAACTATGCACCTAAAACGCATAATGAAATACTATGTTTTTTTTTTTCCTGAACACAGTCACAATCAATAATCAACAACTTTTAGAAGTGATCTCCATTTCTCTTCATACGAACTGTAATGTCGTCGTTCCTTGTATTTCGTTGAATAATTACTAACATTTCGTGCGCAATATCTGGCATAATGTCCATGTTACATAATCTTTATTTAGCTAAATTAGGATTTTTTTTTTATATAACTTTTAGTATGTTTCCATTTTATTTGTTATTGCAAAAAAAATTGTTTGTCATGCTAATGAACACATGTCTATTTGTTCGTATAGATGCTTGTTATCGTGCAAGATACAGTGGAATTACATCAAAGGGGATAGCGTTTACAGGCTAGTTTTAATGATAAAGATCTGTTTTGCAAAAATATTTTAAATTTTATGTAATTCTTGACGCCGAAAACATACTTTTATTTTCTTTATTACATTTTCTTATCGAATATTCTTACCATTTATGCTAATGTAATAGGGTTAAGTAAAACATATTACATAATCAACCATCCGTACTACTAGTCAAGCAAATCACTGATTCAAATTTTGCTCAGATACTAATAAGGAAGTTATTTAGAGTATAAATACGATATATCAAAACTCATCATTCATCACAAAAGATGTGCACTTTATATCCACATATCACAGATAAAATACTTCTAGGAAAGGGAATCTGCAGTACATATAAATGAAGTTGTTAACACTTAAGGGTTGTAACTAGATTTTTGCGTGAATTTAGCTGCTTTTCGCCGGAAGAAATCGGTTTTATAATTTTTCAAATATCACGAAAATGTGTGAATTTCGATGGTATGATCTTAATCTTTAATTATAAATTATTTTATATTCTATAATAGACAGAAGTAATCAAAAACAAAAGCTGCTTTGTTTAAAAAAGCTTCTTTCTAGTTGAACATATTCATATTTAGACTGAATGGTCGGTACTGAATCATATATTTATTTATAACTGCAAACTAACTATTCGTACAACTCAATGGTTTCCGACATCGATCCCTTTTAAAAGAATGATTTTCTTCATCGACCACCTATATTTTTCTCTACAATACACAGCATCCAAAGTAATCATAATATAAATAATTACATTTAAAACGTAAAGTAACGATAAGCTGAGAAAATACCTAAAAAAAGCCTATTATATTTATGGTTTACTATTATCATTTTTAGAAACAGAATCAACGATTGTAATTGCACAAAAGTTTAACTTAACTAACGTGATAATACATCATACATGTTTTCCAATATTTGGCTTAAGATTACATAATTTTTATGCTACCTAGTTCAAAAATATTCAATCTGTTTCTTGCTTTGAGTAGTGATTTACTTAACTGACTTGCTCTGCTCCCGTTCGTTGCTGATCACAGGTTTAATTATTGTATAATGTTATCAATCGCCAACACATATTCGGCTGTCGACGTCTAATTAACCTCTTCATCACCATCGACGTCGTTTAAAATATCATCGACCCCTTTGGGATAATTTATAAGGATTCAAGAGTGATTTATATATGTAGCATAAAATTGAAACCATTTTAATAAGGTAGATCCAGGTCCATAATAGTGTCTGTGAAAAGGATGTTTTGATCACTTTCAAAGATTACGTCTAATAAGTCGTCGTCCTACACGAGCCTATATATTTTAGGACTGCTTGAACCAATTCTCAAATCAGCTTTGGTGATCGTGATACTGTTTTTTGAAGCAGTACTTTTGCTATGGAACTTTTTTTGCATCAGCCTTAAATTATTCTTGCAATTCGATACTTCTTTTAATCTTTGGCGCAGTAATACAAAGGTTAGTTTGACAGGGTTTTTATTCTTGTTATAACAATTCACTTCTTACCATTTTAGCAGAACACTTACAAACTTCGTGTACACCAAAAGTAACAAGCCTTCAAATAAGTTCAATGAAATCCTGTTCCCTTTTCGAGAAATTAAAGTACATTACTGTTAATGAACTTAACAACTATTAACTGCTGTTAACTGTTAACACAATGCTTATTTTCCAAATTGTAGGCTAACTGATCATTGATTTATTGTAGCGTATTACGTATTTATTCTGAAGGTTTAGACATTGAAATAAGATAATCAATCGTTTATGCAAAAATATTGTTAACAAAAGGTACTCTTTTTTTGTAAGGTACCATGAATGCTTTTGAAAGCTTTACACTGACACCCTTGATGATGCACAAAAGGTAAACCAGCAACTTACATTCAAATGAATGGACATCACCTTGGAATCTGCTCTTGCTAGTAAAGGAGGCTGAACCTTAGGCGAATATATTTTATTAAAATGCAACTTAATAGATGTGCGAATGTATATATTCCTTATTTTAAAAAATAATCTGTCTGCAGCTGGAGCGTCTACTGTGCTGTTTTCTTTTTTGCAATGTATAACTTCTTTCAGAGAACCTTTGTAACGTTTAAATATAACTACTAAAAAATTGCCTTGCAGAGAGAACAAAGAAGATATACAAGCGAGAAAATAAAACGTTATTAAACGAGCATACTACATAGAAAAGATTTTCAACTCACTTTGGGTGGAACAATGAGAAACGTTTCTATCTTATGGTCGGCAAGATATCCTTCTCTGCTGCCTCCATCCCCGGGTTCCACTTCGAACCTATCACCCAGCTGTAAAAGTGTAGCTTTGGTTATGTGAACTCGTCTGGAAGAAGAAAGACAAGTTTTAAGTTGAGCAGGGAAACAATTAAAGGTTTTGTGTTTGTGGGACCGAAGTAGAAAAAAGGAAACGGAAAAGCAATTGCTTTCGCACATGTTACGATGTAGAATTTACTTCGTCTCTCTTTGGCCAACTCTAAAGCTTAATTGGATGTTCTAGTACCTTTATGGTATAAAGCCTTGTAAGGTTTCGGTAAAGATGCTATATCCGTTCTAGTCACACATCTTTCCCAAGGAAACGCGTTCTTTACAAAAGAACGCATTTATTCCTTGCAGAATTATATAATGATAATTAGATTTGTAGATATTACATCATTGTTAAACATAAAAAATTAAGAAAAAAGTTAAGAAATATTGCATAGCCATATTTTATTATTTTGTCGACAATATAAGCTATGAAATATACGCGCATCTTTCTAGATCTGCTTTATATCTAGAAATACTTATAATTTTTTAAAGTACGATTGAAAAACTACTATGTCACAGTGATAAACTGAATTAATTTATTTGTGGTGCGCAAAGTGTATGTATGTTATTTATGTTCATAATGATAGTTATTTCTCTTACGTTTTTACCATTTCATCTTTCTTCGGCCTGTTGTTTATGCTCAATTTACATTGATAAATACTTAATAAGTCAGTCCGAATTGAACCGTCTTTTCAATTAGACTAAGGCAAAATTGGCCATGAGAAAAAATCAAAAAAAAATAAAATCAAAACGAGTACATTGTACGAGTGTACAATGAGGATGTTCGGAAGGCAGTTTATGGTCCTTTATGAATGTGACGTCACAGAGATAGCTTATGACTAAAGAGTCCAAACGATGTGCCCGACCATCGCGCACATCCGGATATTTCTGCAACAATGTAAACATGTTAGGTAAGTTATTTATGTTTTTTCTTAACGTTTTGTAAAGTGATTCAATATATTTATTTTTAAATAAGCGCACTGTTATTCTGGTAAACTCGCCAATGCTCGGGCACATCGTTTGCACTCTTTGCTTATGACATATTAAATTGGATGAACAAACGCGGTGACGGATCCTGTAGGGTTTCTATAGCCTTCATAAAAAATACGTGTAAATGGCGCATCTTATTAATCTACCAGTAGAAAGCTGAAGTATTAGTATCCGTGCACGTTTGTTATCCCGGTTCTTAAGATGGACGACCTTAAAAATAAGAACAAAGAAAAAAAGAACCACAAGTCAATTTTATTATTAACCGTCTTTTCCCAGATTTTATGAATGAGTGGCATATGATCGCATCAGTATCTCGATATATTTCGGATTTTTATAAATAACTAGCGCGGTTTTCTTAGCGCAAGATCGTCTGAGATGGCTGATTCCAAATTGTTGTAGTAAGTGCTTCTAAATAGAATAAAACGGGTATCTTGCCAACTTGTATTTCGATATGCCTGGTGAATTTGATAGTTTTTATGAATTTCCTTTCTTCAAAATATTTTACCATGAGGTGAACTATAGAAGCGAATTGAATCAGCTACTGAAAATTACAAATAGCGCACAGGTAACATTCTAATTCTAAACTGCGACAAAGCTGTTCATCCACATTTCTATAAAAGAACCACTCCCGTTTGTTCCAGTTGTTATAGCGCCGGCACAAGGTTTCTGGGGTTGATGTAAGATCTTGATTGGAGTAAACATATTTAAACGATTCTATTTTTCATTTAGCAGAACTTCGCTAGATTATTATGGGCCAGTACATTTATGAGGTTCTAGTACGGAGCAGAAGAAATAAACCGCGTGTTTATCCTACAAAACTCACTTAGTATTCTTGCTTATAAGTGCGTGATGTTTACAAGATAAAATCTGATCTGTACACCAGGCACAGGCACGAAGTTCGAACGCTTCCATATGAAGAGGAAGTTTGCCATGTACCATCTACAACGCACTTCCGAATACTGACAAAATTACTATATTTAAACAAAAAGTGCATCAACGACAGCTTTTACAAATTAAATGAGTTTATGATGCGTTGCAACTAATAGCGTATGTGTATTGTCTACTAATTATTTGGTACATTTAACAAATTCGACGTGTCCTATGTTCTAGTATTAGGACGAAAAGGACTAAAATATATTAGTGTTATTATTCTTATTATTATTAGTTGATGGGGATACTTGATAAAGTATATTTTCAGTGAGAAATCTTATAATGGAATTGTTTGACCAGTTCGAATACATCCTTTATAGCCTCTATCATTGTCTTACCGGGTGTCTAGATTTTTACATGGTTTTTACAGAAAATCTGTAAAGACCCTGTAAACCCCTTTTACAGATTTCTTAATCAGTATCAACCAATTTAAAGATATTTTTTATCACTTTAAGATCTTGATAATTTGTAGGTTAAAGTAATAAAGACAGTAATGATTACTTAAACAGAACATTTTCCTTTTATGTAGCTACGTCGAATTAATTTCAAAACGGATTCAGGTGCACAAGGCAGGGTGCACATAGCTGAAAAATAAAAATGATCTTTCTTTTCTCATACAAAGGTAGATTTGCGCTAATTTTTTTTTAATTGCGCTTATTTGTCGCCCATGTACATCTCATTCTTTTTGGTGCTTTATTCTAAAGTTTCAACTGAGCCCGTCGCATAAAAAGGCAGCATTTATCAATAACCTACTTGTTTCGTTTTAGTTAGATACCATCACATCATACTTGTATACTTAATTCCAAAGGGAGTAAGTAGGAAACGAAAGTTTTTAGGGAAACTGTGCAATTGGCTGACAAAACAGATCGTATGAGCATAGTGCCAGTCGTATGTGGATATTTTAAAGCAATTTTCAATGTTGGTCTTCTAGTTGGCAAGAAACACAAAATTAAGTTTTTTTTATCGAAATACCTACATGATACGAGATAAGTTCTTGTGAATAAAAAGGTTCAGGAGAAAACTTCGCAGTATTGGCAGGACCGACAATATCCAAAAGGACCGTTATGTTGGACAAATGACGTCATACAGATTGCCTGCTACGAATTTAAGCAAAACACTTTTTAAAGCAAAATTATGAAAGGCAAAACGAACGTAGTAAGTCGTTTTCACAGTTTTATCATCAAACGCCCTGTACTACATTCAGAAAAGAATATTTTGAAATTGACAATGCATCTTTGCCGCTTAGAACAATGATGAATTGAATGGTAGTTCAGATAATTCCAAGATTAAACGTGCAATGATTAATTATTGTGGAGCGTCGTATTATATATTTGTTATACAGTAATATTTGTATGTTTCTGTATTCAGGCGTAGAGAAATTCAAGAAGCCTCTTGTTATTACAGTTTTCATTCTTAGACACTTCGTTTGTTCACATTCACATCCAGGACGGTAAGTTTACAGCTTTCCTGTCGTATTTTCTTTCGTATTCTTTTTTATAAAGGCGCCCGAGGAAGTATGGAAAGATGATCAGCATTAAAACCAGGGCAATTGTTCCGGCTAACTCTCGCACTGAAAATTATTTCTCTTCAACAGTTATACCGCCGCTAGTGACATGAGTATCTTCTCTTCCTCCCTAGATTGAGAGGTGCCCATTTTTGCTAGCTTATATATGTAACCTGACACTGATTGCACTAACTATTCTTTATTATTCTGCCATTTTCCAATTTTTATCGTACGTCCTTTACTTGTTTATATATTTTATTATCGTCCTAACATGTAAAAAAACTAGTATGGGTAATCGTTTCAAATCAATGTAATATTTAAGGCTTAGAGAATTATTTAATCATCGAGAATGTAGAAATGCAGTATTGGTAAGACCGACAATATCCAAAAGGACCGTCATCTTGGACAAATGACGTCATACAGATTACCTGCTACGAATTTAAGCAAAACACTTTTTAAAGCAAGATTATGAAAGGCAAAACGAACGTAATAAGTCGTTTTCACAGTTTTATCATCAAACGCCCTGTACTACATCCAGGAAAAGAATATTTTTAAATGGACAATGCATATTTCTTTTAATTATTTAAATTAGAAAAACTAGTATGGGTAATCGTTTCAAATCAATGTAATATTTAAGGTTTAGAGAATTATTTAATAATCGAGAATGTAGAAATGCTTTTGCGAATTCGCAGTAAATAAAGATATTAAAATAAAGCATAAAAATACAGAAACGCCTATTTTATCACACCTTATGTATTACTTTAAACATTAAACAGTTTTTACATTTTCATTGTTCAATGTAATTCCAATTCCCTCAAGTGCTAAAAATTTTTTAGAATAAGCTTTCTTTATTTCCAAAATGTTAAATTGTCTTTGTTATGGATATTTCTGACAAACTTAAAATTTTAAAATAAAAATTCTTTATACATTAGTAATTATATCTATGAATATTAAATGCAGATATAATAATTCGAAATAATCCCTGTTTTATTATGCGATTTTTCTACTTCCACTTGTATATACTAATCAAAGATAACATTATCATATTATATTCAATAGAACAGGTATTTACAATATACTTCCAAAGGTAAGATACACGTCATGCATATGTTTCTTTACTGGCAAATACCACGGTTATTAAATTCTTTCACTGTACAAGACGCGCAATCAGCGCTGGATGCACACGCGAGTATCTGCATTGATCCTGCTGCTTGGTTTTAGAATGAAGCATTTCCTGTTACATACAAGGGTTGTTACAAAATATATGGTACAGTTTCGGGCAAGACAATTTTACAGGACAGTACTTGCTGATACAGGTAAAGTTTAAAATAAACATTTTTAAACGTTTTCTTGTTTACTTTATATCACTAGATGCGATATATATATATATATATATATATATATATATATATATATATATATATATATATATATATATATATATATATATATACTAAATCTATTAATAAAGTGTTTGAAAGTAGGTAATACACTAAAAATGTAGTTTTTATTAATATACGAGTACATAATACAACTAAACTGTGTCACAAGATAAATTGTTTTATGAAAACAAAATATTAGTGTTTGAGATTTCCTTGGTATTTCTGACCTAATTACTTTTACGTTAATTTTTTAATATGTAGTTGTTATTTATCTGTAAATATTATTAATAGACAATTATTCTCCCATTAATTGCTTAAGGAATTGAATTGTACGAGATTTTTCAATTATCTAATTACGTTGTAAATACAAGGGAACTACAGATCTTCATATTTCATCGACGATAGCTAAGAATACATTAATTAACTAGTGTACCGGTGAACCTCAAATCAAAACAGGTATCCGGGCACTGTGCAAAGATGGCTCGAGAAAGAAGGTGTTGGCATTAATGGGTTTAGGTATCACCCAAGAATGCTTGCGGGACTTCACACCAACATATTTCAAGCAGGGATTTCTCCTTTAAACCTGTGCACCATAAAAAACCTCTCATACGAAAGGATTCGTGTTGCTTACTGGTTTATCTGAGAGTCAACAATACAAGTTTGTTTAGTCGTTGCAAAAAAGTAAATTCACCTGCCTTTGTTATTTCTGCTTGTCAATTGCTTTAACCCTTTCTGTGGTCTCTAAAGGAGCCATGTTTGTCGTCCTATATCTTTACTGATTGTTTTATAATTAGTAAAGACATGGAAAAATGTTCTGGAACGAAAAAAACGAACAAAGAACTCGTATCAGGCTCGACAAAGATTGCAGAAATAGCGTTATCGTTCAGCAAAAGGAACCTTAGATTATTGACAGATTTCTGACAGTTCATTTAGTTCTAAAATATTATTATTTAAACTAGGAAAAGCTGAAGATCAAAATTGTCGCCTATTACAACGACAGCTGGAGACGGGAGAACACATTTTATGCAAATGTGTTACCATCAGTCGCGTACAACCCCAATATTTCAATAGACTATTTGTTGTATCAACTGGAGGAAGCTCCTAGAGTAATAAGGTTAATTAACAGTCTTCAACCATTCTAGCACACACATATAATATACTTGTCATGATCGCAATGACCAAAGGTGGTTTTATAACATGATACAATAGTATACTTGATATGGGAGAATAAAAATCGTCCGTCGAAATGCTATGATATATTTGCAGACAAATAATAACTAAGTATTAAAAAGTAACCGTTTATGGTATAAAGTCCCCGTGGTGCACAGATTAGCATGCCTATCCGGTAAACGAGGGGTGTCAGATTCGATTCCTTAAGAGGGCGAGATTTCTTTAAGTATTTAATTACGTTGGAAATAATAAATTTTCATAATTTACCGATGCGAAGCAAAGTATATTAAGTATCGAATATTTGCGAGTTCCAAAATAAGCAAAGACGTTTATAAAACGAAAGATGTTTGCATGAATCCCTAATCCTTTATGTTTCACTAAAGAAGGAGTTTTGTAGTAATAACCAACACATTGTTTGATATAAAAGTTAAATACGGGTAACTATTTATATTTATTTAACCAGATCGATTTTCTTTAGTCAACAAGTTAATGGAAACAAGTAAATTTTTACTTGTTTCCATTAACATTTTGTTTTTGTTGCATACCATATATCTATAAATATAGTTCAGCCAATGCACTTTGTTAAAGGAATAAAATGATTGTTTTGCCGTATCGAGATGATGCGATATAACAGAAAGATTAAAAATGTAATTTCAGTTATCATTTAATGCTAAATAGAAAAAAGTTTACGTAGGTAATAGAAGATTAAGACCGATGAACAATAGTTTTACGTTGGATATACGAAGATATATTAGATTTATCTTACCCAGCAATTCCGCCCGATTCCATATGATTTGCCAACGTAACATCGTCGCTCCAAACATCAAATTGCCATTTTCTGAGGCCTAAAACGCCGCACAAAACATTTCCAGTGTGTATTCCTATTCTCATGTCAACGTTGAACCCGGTCGCTTCGCGGACGAAACTGAAACAATAAAACACAAACGACCGTAAAATACTGCAGCAAAGGCTATTCGGGTGAGAAATTTGTATGTATTTTTAAAACACAAAGCTGGTCCATAATGTTACCCTGCGGCACGCTGTCGTAAATCTACAGGCTTTATGTTATTACACCTAAATCGACGTAATAGTATTGTGGAACGAGGAGAAATTTGTTTATTAATTGAAGGACGTATGTAAACATTTTTTGTTTCGTACATATTCGTACATATAAAAATTGCCTATAAAGAACGCAAATTTCTTGCACTGGGAAAGGTATCGTTACGATTTAGGAGACATTAATCTTTTAATTGTTCCGCAACGATTCCACAAAGTTATAATAGTAGTACTAGTACTTTTTTGAAGGTGGAAGATACCAATTTGTCTGTTATTTATTATATAAAGTATTTTCTGCGTATATAAAAATGTATAATGTAATCATACATGTTGTTATTTTTAAATAGAAAAAGTGGGAAGTTGCTTCCATTCTTAATATATTGCTACTATCACTTGTTTTCTGGTTCTATTTAGGTTACCTAGTAAGCAGTGACTATCAAGCTAACTTTTGCATTAATTGTTACCATGGTTGTTAAAGCATTTATTCCGTCGGCACACCGACGAATTGAAACCGGTATTGAAGAAATCAACGTCAAGATCGTGGCTTGCTAGATTGGAAACTCAAGGTACCTCTCTGGAAATAATCAGGACTGTTCTCGACAGCTGTGCGACCACATCCGACCGTATCCGGCTGCAATTACGCGTTATTTGGTACAGCACTTCCCATGGAAGTTACCGGGGCACCCGATCTATAGCTGCCATGATTTTCGTCTCCTCTGACCGTTAAAGAAGTACCTGGAAGCTTGTCAGTTAGGAGTTAATGCGGAAGTTCCATTAGGAGTCTTTACGTGGCCGAACCTTGAGCTAATTTCTTCTATGCCAGTTTCGATTCGTTGATGTTCCATTGGAACAAACACTTCGATAACTATGGGGATATGTGGAGAAGTGCCAGCGTCGTGATATGCTAAGCATCTTTTTACTTTCATGAATAAAGGTATTTTCCTGGAGCTTTTCCTTGTACAAGCTTTCCAGATATAATACACAAAAATAAACGTTGTCCAAGTATTTTCTAGTGGATAGATATCAGACTGATAAATAACTTGCTTATAATAGTAGCATAATGTTCTTAATATACAACTAAATTATTTAGTAAATAATTGCAGCAGGTAATACTGAGATGCTTTGAGGCAAATTACCTCACGCTAAACAAACAAAAGTCCACCAACATGTTCTATTCCACGGGAAGTCTGTCTTAGTTTGATAACTTACAACATACTATTCAGATATTAGTAATAGATAATAAAGTATGGCCCTGCAATATACAAGGAAGAAAACTGAAATCCTGCAAAATAATGCAGAAATTGGAATTAGAAATTCAAACAACTAAGAAAAGAAAAGACCGATGAAACAAGAATGAAAATACTGGCAATGAATAAGCAACACGCGAAAAAAAAGAGTTTATTTCAAAAGAACAAAAAAAATATGAATTTGAAATATCAGAAGCTTGAATAGGCAATGGATTTGACAAAGAGAGAAATTGAGATTTTAATACTAATTGAAACGAAGGAAAATGGAAAGGCTACAATGGAAATGAGGGAAGGCCACATGGTAATATTTAGTGAAGTAGAAGACACTCAACGAGCATCAGCAGGAGTAGAATACATTTTTCAAAAGAAATGGATTGCTGCATTACCAAGAATATTAGAGATAGAAATGAAGTATAACGGTAACAATAATAGAAATATATGGACTTGATAAAGATGCAAAAGAGTTGTGAAAGAAGTTAAAGGAGATATGGATTTACAGTAGATTTCAACGCAAGAGTTCGTATATGTTAAATCAAGATGTTATTGGCGAACATATGACAAACATATGAGGAATAGTAATGGAAGGATGCTAATTGCTATTCGCCACGTACATAACCTATTATTAATAAATAGCTTTTATGGACAATAAAATATATATATATAAATGTAACCGCGTAGAACGTAATCAAAGAAAAAGTTCATCGTATTTTATATCATTGACGAATAGTACAATGAACACTTTAAACGATGTGTGTGTTAAGAAGGACTATGAAATAAATATTAACCTTTTTTGGTTGTGTTTGGTGAAGATAAAGAAACATGTTGTATTTTCATTGTTTTCCATTTTAGGGTTATGGTATTGTACTATTGGTAAGAATTTCATTTACTATTGAATACTTGAAGAAGATACAGGGCGTTCAATTTCAAGAATATAAATAATTCATGTCAGCGCTGAAATGGGATGTGAAATTGTTTTTTTCCTCAACACTATTGTGATCAGCGGAAAGATCACTACCTCTTTGGTAATTTAACCAACTACGACAACGAAGTTAGTAATAGTAGCCTGATAACATTGAACAACTTGTATATATTGCAAGCAACAAAAAAGTATCGGCACACTCCGCAACACATGCATATGTTTAATTAATTAGTCCGCCATATATACGCGGGAATGTTATTTCTGTTGTTTTATTTTTGGAACATATCGAAACACCCAATCCCCATCACTAGTAATCTAAGAAATTCTTCGCAAATTCTTTACGATTATCCATTTGTATCTATGTTATCACGGGTAGCGCAAACTTGATACGCGCGCGTCTCATTCCCAGTAGCTCTGCTTTCATGACTTGCGTTGAACCGCACAAGATGATAGTGGCCTCCTAGCGCGAGGGTTGTATCATCTCTATATATTTGCTGTAGAGTCTAAAGGATTTCTGATGCCGTTTTGGAATGAATTATGTATGTATCTCTGCTTATATTGTTATTGACATTTATGCAACGCTACTCATCATCCATCAGTAGTCACTAGCGCATTAGGGTTGTTATATCTCCTTGTATACGCCGACACCGGCGCAATTACACAAATTTGTTTATAGTACCTCGTACATTATATTTATATACATTAATTGTATATAAAAAAAGATAATGATTGCATTTTGCGTGATGATAACATGGAATATGTATTAATTCTATTAAAAATTGCTCTTGTTGCGTAGCTTGTTACAATATTCTTTTTTTTATGTTACCGATATGGGGACTATAGAAATTTCATCAGGATGAAACGATATTAAATGCAGGCCATTTCTTCTAGTTCCAATAGGACGGAATTGAGAGTAGAGAATTCTTTAGTTAAGTTCCAATGTAGGATGTAATCTTACTGAAGGAGATCGGAGTCTACTTCGACATGAATCAAAGATAATGGGTAACTTCGTTATTTATCGAGAAAGGTCTGAACGTCATTCGAAATAAATTGACAATGGTGAAGACATCACAAATCCTACGCCGCTATTATTTTTATTTATTTTACCTTCGCTTCTGCTTCGAAAATATATCTATGCGAGGGCTGGAAATATCGAACTTTTCGTTAATATTTCTAGCATGTAAAGAACATGCCAAAAGATCAAAAGTTTTAAATACAAAGGTATTTACATACAAAAGTAAGAAGGATAAGTAGATAAAATACGATAAACGGATGATGTATATTTGTACATATTTAACATGGTATATTATTGCCCTTTTGGAAAATCCCATCTTGGACATTGGATATTCCGATAGAAAAACTAATCCAGTTAGCAGCTCTATATGTACTTGCAAAGAATGTCTTATAAATTCGTAACTGCGCAAAGTTGTATTTTTTAAGCACCTAAGCTATTGGAATAACTTTTGAATACGATAATATTTTAAATTAAAAATTACTGAAATGCCCCAGTTTATTTGTTTATTACCTTTGATGACTTCTGCCAGTGTCGACTTTTTCAAAGAAACCATAATGAGTCGGAAATGCTTAGTTTTTTTTTTAATTCAATAGTATCCTACTGTATATTGCCTCAGAATTTAACGGGAATTTCAAAAACGTATTAATACGTAACAAAAAAAAAACTGCAGCTTCAGTAGTTAGGAACTTACGAGACATCCGTAGCTTTCAGTAGAATTTTAAATGATGTTCGTAATTAGACTTCATCATAGCAAAAAAAAACCGTTTTCAAAAATCTTCATTCATAAAGGTTTCCTAGTTCGGGGAAAGGACTCGCCGTGTATAACTAATACAGTAGGCCCTGGTTATTATAATCACTTCGGGGCTTATGTATTTTGATAAAACAGTATATTCCAATTACTTTATATCACTTCATTAAAGGCTTCGAATATTCGAATCATGATATTTTGATAAGAAGCTTTAAAATGAAAAATTTTCGAATGCTAACGTGATACTACTATAATTTTTTTAAGTTATAGTTAAATATAATAATATGCATTTTTTAAGACGGCCCAACGTGGTGTATAAGCTATTTTCAAGCTTGTCATAATCTCAGCAGCCTTTTAATGTGTAGGTTTGTGTGCGTAAAGTGTTCCATGGCCTTGCTACTGTCACCTCCTCGCCGTAAAGGGTGAAGCGCTAAGAAAATTTGTTGATCCTAGCGGGACTCGAACATACTGCGCTTAATTCTGCCCAGTCAAGCGCTGGCCCTCTTACCACTGACCCACCGAGCCGTTAGGCTTAATATCAATCATGCAGTTACCCAGCAATCCCTTCGCTTCAGAATTCCATGATTTACATAAATAACCTCCGAGATTGTCATTTGTCTCATTTGCGGATGATACAATGACTCGCGACAAATTAGGATAAATCACTAGTAAACATACATCCTAGCGTTAGCATCGCTGATGATAATATTTCACCAACAAATAAATCTAAAACCCAAACACAATTTTTGGCACAAGCTGTCGACAATGTCGATTTAACTAATCCAGTAACGTTTCTTTATGTGATATTGGATTCAAAGCTAATACGAAAGTCATATTAGCCAATTATGTAAAAGTTTAATTAAAAAATTTTTAATACGATCACAAAGGGCGATACTGTCACAAAAATACCTTAAAACCATTTGCTTTACTCTTTTTCCATCTTGAGGTATGCATTTTAGCGTAGGGTCATTCTTGTTGCATGCAGAAAACTTTCAAATTAGCAAAGCAGATATGTGCAATTAATTGCGTGTTTTGATTCCATTGCAGAGTTGCTTATAAGCATTTTCAGATAATGAGTACATATTGCATATACATCTTGGAATACCAAACAAAATTTTGTTAATCACAATCTAAATAGTGACTGCTGCTGTTACTCAACAAAATTATAATGTCTGATCATTGCTTGAACAGAAGTACAGATGGGGTGAATTATTTTGTTATTAAATATTACGACGTTTTGCAAATCAACATTGAATATCTAACGATTCTTTTACTGAAACGAATTAATAAAAAGATATTTAACTAAGGTCTTTTGTTCTATCTAGGAAGATTGAAGATTCTGGATTTATTTTATTTGTATCTTGCCTATTGCTTTCTAATATGTTTAAACACTATCACGAATAATTATTATTATTCGTATTATATATTCCTTTGTGTTTTAGTATACCTACCTCCAAAGTTGTATTGAACGCGTCAAAATTATGTAAAAAGCCTATATACATATACATATACATATACATATATACTTATACATATACATATATACTTATACATATACATATACATATACATATACATATACATATACACATACATATACATATACATATACATATACATATACATATACATATACATATACATATACATATACATATACATATACATATACATATACATATACATATACATATACATATACATTCAAATTAAACACAATTTCATAGATTAACATTTTTTTAATCGTAGCGTTCTTTTAATAAATGTTCAAAAATTTTACCATTTGCCACCAAACGTTTTGTACTGTAAGTATTCTCACTACTTGAACTATAAACGAATACTACGTGTTTGCAAAACTATGTGTTTAGAACAAATAATTCTCATTTTTAATAAATACCTGGATAATTTTTACTTTTCCGAAAAGTAATCCTCAGCAACCTTATTTTCTATTTTCTCCTGCTTTCATTGTTATATTCTACTTTCAAAATTTTAATACCACACGCCGTTCACCGTAAATATTACATTCCAACCACTTACCGTATCGCTTCAATCATCTGCAAGCCCATGTTGACACAATTATAAGCATGATTAGGTCGTGAAACTGGTAGGCCGGATACGCAGTAGTAGCAGTCACCCAAAATTTTGATCCTCATGCATTGATTGTCCTACGATAAGAAAAAAAGAACGAATTACAATAACAACACTTTCTTTACAGCTTTTATTCAAGAAATTCTACTATTACTTCCACCTACAATTTAAATTTTCTTTCCAATTTAATTTTGTTAAGGAATTACATAGGAATTCTCCATCACACTTTAACGCGCTTCCGTTATAAAAATCAAATTAAACGACGGATAGTATTGAACGTATTTTACATACTGATTTTTTCCCTTTAAGCTCGCGAATTTCAATCAAAAGTTTTTCTTAAAACCGGAGAGCTTAAGAAATTTATTTTCCCAATAAAAATGTCCCTCCTGGGAATACCAGTGATGTATAAACACGAAATTTCGCTAAGAGGAAGAAAAGAAAGTACCTACAAAGAAAAGAAAAGTGTGAGTAAGTCGTATAATTTTATGAGGGAAAAATTCTAACAATTATTTGGCTTTGGAATAAATAAATCACCTTAATGTAATCAACTTACTAGGGGTTGTAAAAAGGTGCTGAAAATTAAATATAAATGCAGCCTAAAATGGCATTCAAGATAAAATTATGTGTTCTAAATTATTTCAGGTCTAAAAAAGTTCCACATACAACTTGTGACAACAAGTGACAAGTGACAACAAAAAAGAACACAAACAAAAGACACAAAAAAAGTGCAACAAAAAACAGGGGACAACAAAAAGATAAAATAAAAATTTCAAGTAATTTATCATTATTTGAGCTTCATGTTTTAACTGTTGCCTAGGTAGAAAGCAAATATAATGCACAATTTTATTGGTCGCTAAGAAATTACAGGTGTTCATAATACTTGGTGAAAATGTACTCTTCAATTTTATTAATATTTGAAAAGGAAGGGGCGCACATATGCGTTTTTTCTTAATGCACATATATTCGAAGCAGAGCGCCATTCATCCAACCAGTACTATGCATTTTTTGACAATCTGAGATTGTATCTATGTTTTATGAGCTGGGATTTGTGTTAAAGGTATTATTTTCATAATTGTCATGACGCTTTCTATTAGAGTTGTCTCTTATTTTATTTTATTGTCTTTTAAACTATTCACCATTCAAATTTGTCATTTTTATATACGTGTGAACCAATTTTCAAAGCATGTTTTCTACTCTAAAGGTGATGTACCTAAAAGATGGTTTTTGAAGACTTCAGGAGCTTTCTGAAATGATAAAAGCCGCCGTCCACGCATCTTTTGTTTGACTTTCGGGAGTAAAGGAAGTTACATGATAAATATGGACAATGAGACATTAATTCGATATTTTTCTCGTTTAAATAATCACTTGTTTAATGTACTAACGGATTTTAAAGTTTCTCTATCGAATTTTTTGAGCATTCCATTGACTAAGCCTCCTTTGGTGCATCTTTCGATGTATCTAAGGATACCTCTATCTTAGCATGGATGTTTTTTGGAACATTAATCCACTTCGGCCGACCTTTACGAAATTCTGCATTTTATTGCAAACAGTCTTTTCTGTTGGTTTACCATTACCAAAAGTCCGAAACGAAACGAGGTAATTCAAAACATTGTTGTGGCGTTAGGTTTTTATTAAAAACGTGCAAAATCAGCCCACAAAAATCTTCCCTCAAAAATTCTACAATAACAAATGGCAAATTTTAGGAAAATAGTAATGCTCAAATCTCAATAGTACTACTGTGGTACTCAAACTACTACTAAGACGCTACATTCGTAGCAGTTTGAGTGTTTACCCATTATTATTATATGTGTATTATTATCATGCGCATAGTACGTTGCCATACATGGTGGCATGCGAGAGTAGTGCATACTTGTTTGAGATGAGTTCTTGAATTGCGAAGCAACAAAACTGAGCTTGTTTTAAGTAAATAGCAGTTGGTACATCTAACTTTTAAACTAGAATCGTTATTTTTATCCCCAGTAAACTTCAGTGTACCCATTTGAATACACTAGATGAAAGTGTCATCTATTAATATTCTTGTAACAGAAAGTACTATATAAATACCGACTGCTAAATTTTGTGGACGGTCTCAATAGGAATGATTGGAAGCCGCACTAGGTAATTTATTAAAAACTAAAATTGTTTAAAATAATGAAATACAATTGAATATATTACCATCACCTACTAACAAACTAACAGATGGTCATAATGTGAGAGGTACTGATGATGATGACTTTGCAATTATGTAAATAAAATGAAAGAAAAAACGACTTAGAGATCGATTTTAGAACCTTTTTTATCCGAATCCCAAAACAATCTTATCAATCCTCCTCAGAATCAATGTGGATCAATATACTTGATTCTGCCAACAATACAGCATAATGCAGCAATGGTTCTTTACAGGTTCAGTAGCTATTAGCATAGCTCCCTTTTTTCTTATTTTGAATGCTTCACTCCATCCAAACATGGTATCAGACCGTCATGGAAATTTACAAGGAAGTCGATATCAAACTTTAGGTTCTTAGGTTTTTGTATAATGCTGCATATGTCTAATATTTAAAGTAAAAGAGACATTTACAAAACGAGTCCTGCAGTTTTGTTCCCGGTATTGTTTGCTTACAATGACAATTATACTAATATTGTTGTTCTTAACTGTTGATTCAAATTGTTTTGATCATACAAGTATCTAATATGTCAACTCTAGTGCCCAATTTGATTTAGACTCGAAATTTTAAATCAGCAGTCTAAGATTGTTAATATCAGTATGTTTCATTTACTGCTGCCACGGTAACTGAACAATATTAACATCAATAGCTGTTTAGATGTAATTTTTGAAATAGAGAACTCTCCTTTAACTGGTAGTAGTCATTTAAGCTGAAAACTACAATAATCTACGGCGTAGTACGTGCCTGATTCAATACTTGTCGATCATCCTGTATTTTACAATTTTACAACCCGAATGGCTAAAGAATGACTACTAATTTGTACTCGATTATTGTTCGGTTTCATTTAACCGTAATGTATGTTGAAATTATGTGGAAAGAGATATAAAGTAAAATAGGTACGATATTCAGTCAAGTATTAACCACAACTCCTTTGTTTTATAAAATGCACATTTTTTTTATTTTTGCCAACTCTTAGCGACAAGTATCAAATATACAATGTTACTAAGATGCTAGATGTAGAAATATATATTCTGTTAGCTTTACAAAAATATTCCGTAATATCTGTATATTGAAGAATCTGTCTTCTTGTGTAAGCAATCTGCGCATCTTAATGATATTTGAACAACAATTGTAGACACTCCGAGCTTACTCTTTTAAAGTTACAGGCTGTGGAAATAATGTCGTGTGTCATCTGGTGTTAATCACGAGGAAAGTAAACAGGATAAGAAGCTACGGTAAAATTTAATTATGTTTTCAAATTTATCTCAAAGGCCTTCGCTTACATTCGAGTCCTATAAATCCAAAGAGTAAATACTACACTTTGTATTTCGCTTGAAGAATTTACATACAACCTAGAAATTTATATTTTCACGTACTACTTTAGAGCAAGCGCTCTCGAGAGAATGTAGGTTAAATATTCTATAACGTATTATGTAAGTGTAGATATTTCTGTGTACCTATTTGTAGTTTTATTTGAATATTTAACCATAGCTATTTCATATTTTCTGTAACGTGTAAGAATTCCGCAGTGACTTCTTCACCGAGAAGTTGTTTGCCGAATGTTATTCCCCATTGTAATATTTCCTGCATACTATTCCCAGTGAAAGTTATTTCGTAACTCTCTTTTTCCACTTCGATGTACGGCACTGTATGTCGATGTCGGAGGCTATGTGTTTTATCACCTCGCACAAGGAAATTTTGTTTAAATATACACTTGTTATCTAAGCTAGTATGAATTTTTAATTTAAATGTCACTGTTCTTATTAGATTGTACAACAACCTACGTTACCGACGTCTGCTTTAAACATAATATCCTTTACGTATATAGAATATGGCGTATTGAATACGAGGATCCTTTGAACAGTCCATGTAAAATTCCAAATTCCATCCATATTTGTTCATTACTTTGTGTTTAGCGTTTGTGATTTTCGAAAAATGGATGTCGGAGAGTTTTCAGTATTGATAAAGCATTACTGCATGAAAGACAAATCGCCTTCGGAGACTAAAAGGAAGCTCCATGAATACTATGGTCAATCGGTTTGTGATCTGATAAGGATATTGTATGACGTGTTGCAAAGTTGTCGATTTGCACCTGTTTCAGCGGAGTTCAAAGGATTCTAGGCGTCGTTCTATCACTGTTGATGGAACATGGATACCCCACTACCATTCTACCTACCTTACTATACGCCTGAGACCAAGAACAGTCCAAATAACAAGTTTAGTGGAGAATCTGCACCAAAAAAGTGACTCACATTCCTTTAACCAAGAAATAGTCTTCGTTGAATATTTAAAATAGTAGGTGTATATTGTTTAACGTTACCGTGTTGCAAGACATTCACAATTGATTTACAAAGAATTAATTTTCAACGACAACGCATCAGCTCATTGCTATGGAGTTGCGGTCGCGACATTGATGCGGATAGGAATGCAATTCGTTCCGCCTTCTCCCTTGTCTGGACTATACTCTACAGATTCAGCTCACTTGGACTATTGCCTGTTGCTCAATAATGAAAAATTCACTGGCGGGGAAGAGGTTTCGTTGAAACAAGGGTGTAATTGCAGAAGCGAATGCTCACATTTTATAGCCGTAGAAATCTAAGAGAAGACTACGTTGACAAATAAAAATTGTTTATCCCGGAAAATTAAAAATCTATTTTTGCACGGACGAACTACCTTTACAATTAAACTGCTTTGACCAGCACTTTGAAATTATACTTTTAATACTTTTAATTAATAAAAGTTTTACTTGCGAGGTAGTAACGAATCAAAGTTAACACTGGGTAACCATTCCTCTGAAGAGAATTTGGTCTTGATATTCCTTAAAATATCTTACAAGAAAATATTTCTAACCTGGACTAATCGGTTTGATACACTATAGATTGTTGTCTGTTTGTTTTGAAGGCGCTTTTGGAAGGACGAAAGGTAGCATTGAGGATCAACGTGTTTTATTCTTTTTTTAATCCTTGTATGTTTAATCCTTGCACTGAACCTTGCAGGTTGATCTCTGTATTGGAAATTTACTTAATTTGAAGAAACTGTGCTCTCATTAAACGTAAAACATTGGAATAATTTTAGAATTTTGGAATTTCCAACATCCAAGAATTAGGTATACGCTAGGATAGCATGTAATGAGCTAATGGTTAATTTGTAAGTTAAAAGTAGGAACAAATATAGTAAAACATATATTCACACAAGACAGCTGTTACGTTTTCTTCGTTTGAAAAAGAAAACCACTAGTCATCTACTTCAGTGTATTTTTCTTTTGCAGTAATATTTGTATTTTTGCTGACTGATTGCACTCTAAATTAAATGCAGTACGAAGGTATAAAAAAATTAATTCAATAAATAAACAGTTCCTTTTTAATAAATAAAATAAAATTAAAAAAAAACGTGCTTTTGTTCACATATAAAAAATGTCTTTCATAGGATAAGTACTGTAATGTTGCAATTTATAATATCGAACGTATGTATCTGTCATTAGCACCATGTACGGTGCGTTCCGCTAGCTTCTTACATATAATCTACCCGTTCATTACCAAACTTTTCTTCTCGAGGTCTCCAATTTGTGATTTTGCTTACTATCTAGATAGGGAAGATGTCAAGATAATTATATACATAAATCCAGTTAACAACGGTGAAACGGGTCTTCTGTTCCTTTTTTTAGAATAACGAAAGCTGACAAAAAAATCTTGTATTTCGCAAGGTATAGTGTGATTAAACAATCGCTATAAGGATTAAAGAAAACGAAGTGAAGGTTCGCTAATTAATTCTTCAGGTTTAGTCAAGATAGGCATCCAGGTAACATGCGTTTAGCTGTTTTTCCCGATTTTTCTGTGTTCAATATTTAAATTCTACCATAAATAAGAAGTAGAAGACAAGTTTGATGATTAGAAAATATGCGAGGTTCCTGTACGTAACATATAAATACAAAGTTCATATAGGAACGACACAATTTTCGTTTCTCTAATTGAATATAGATAAAACTTCACTAATTAATATTTATTTTCATTTAAATTTCTTAAAGTGTGCCTAACGACACTCCCGGATTTACAGACCCTAAAATTAATTTAATTAATTTAGGAAAAATCACCATTTTCAAAGTTTTCGTCTCGTCTAATGCATTGCAGTACCAACACACACACACATATATATATATATGTGATATATATATGGATGTATATACAGGCTATACATCCGATGTGAGTAAGGTAAGGATGTTGATACATGACAAGTAGTGGATGCGCCGGATTCTGAACTCGGCGCATTTGGCTTATTGAAATATGATGTCGTTAAATTTAAAGAAGTTATGCAGAACGCCGGCACATGCAAATCCGTGAAGCGAGGTTCTTCAAGCTAGGTCATTTTGTAAATTCACAGTATTAAAGACTTAACATTTTATTTTGTTTTATTTTATTTTGTAAATGTAATCATTTTTATTTATTTGTAAAAGTAATATTTTATTTGTCTATCTAATGATAAATTGAATATATCATTTGTTTTGGTCTGTACAAATTCGTATAATTCTTATTCAGCCTCATTTAAACTTACTCTATTTATACTATACTATTTTATTTATTTATACTTACACTATTTATTTAAACGCACTCAATGCAAAAATACTAATGAAATGTTTAATTTCTTATAATTTTTGTAGAATTATAGAATTCGTCAATGCTCTAATTAAAAATATCTTTAATAGTCATTTGTTATATGTGTTTGATGAAGCTACTGCTAATCCACGTATTGGATCGAGCGCTGCCGGTAAGGTACACGTACGCACAAAGTATCCAAACTTCGTTGGAAGTCGAACGTACGAACTGACGCGACTGCCTGTCGTCGATCTTTCTCTTGTAAGTCACGCAGCTCTCAGACTCGCACTATTGTTGTTTTCTGATTTTTTTAGCTTATACATGAGGACAGAAGCTCGGAGTAAGGTACTAGAGGTGTATCAAATTAGAATGCAAGCGTCTGTGTAGCCAAGAGTACCTTATTTATTTCATTTTTGTCAAGGGAATTAATAAATATATTTTGTATATCCACGTATATGTATATCTGTATATCATGTATATCTTTAGCAAACGCAATGTATCTATTGTGTAATGTAATTGTAATAAGCTTTCAATATGCGCGCTACAAAGTTCCTTTTTTGCACTTTTTACCGGTACTTTATTTGTGAGTGCTTTAATCGGCTTTTTCCCGATTTGTCGTTCTAAAATAATCGAGGGTGTTCAGCCACACAAAATACCGTAACCCGTTTACATTGTGCAAATATCGTTATTAATGAGCTGGTTCTGCGTATAAAATGAAAAAGATCAATTTTCAGCTTGCAGTGCGTTTAAACCAACGGGGTAATTATACAGTCGCGTCCGGATATATGTACGAATATTTTATTTACAACAATTCGCATGGAAAATGTGATATCAACTAGGGCCTGGGATTATACTGGATGCAATAAATTTGGCTCCCTACTGTAATCATTTAATAACTTCATGTGTTGCACGTACAATTGTTTATACGCTCCTGACTGTGAGTTAATTAAACGACGATTAAAGTAAATGTATAAAAAACGGTGGATGTTTCAGCCTTCCAGATCTTGATGTTGTCCGAATACGTTACCTGAAATTTCGGATCTGGATCCAATATACAAAACCGAATACGTTATCAGAAACTTCTGATCTGGATCCACTATCCGAAATCTCGGAACTGGGTTTGTTATCCAATAAATTGGATCCGGATTCCCTATCTGAACTCTTCAATTGTTTATCCGATCGAATTCATTATTCGATAATAAGGATTCAGTCCTGCTCTGCGATAACATTTTTGAACAAACAGTAAGTGGCGTGAAATTTTGGGGTAAATGTGAAAATCTAGCATAGATGGAGTAATTACTAAACATGATACCTATAATAACCATCAAAGTTGTTGACCACATAGCGTAACAGTCGATGATTTTATTATTGAACACTTTTCGTATTACAAAGTAATACGAATATAATATACAGGGCAAAAGCAATGCGGGGAGAGAAAACACTTATCAACGGACATGTTTTTGCCTACCCGAAGTCATCAGAGTTGCTTCGAGCGTCTTCGTCATGACCTATATTACCATTAATAAGGCGTAATTTGTGTTATCAAAAAAGAATACTGTGTTCCGTAGCCCTTTACAGGTCTCATGAATAATTTATTGTATTATGGTAAGTCTTACATCGAACGATCACGCAACCGTATTTGTTCTTTGGGAAAAGTATCTAAAGCTGCAGGAACGACAAATTCAACATGTTTTAAATCGAAGTAATTAACACGTTTCAATGAGTATCTCTGCGCAAGATCATCAAACCTCTCTTTTTTTGTTGATTTCATTTCAATGTTAGCTAATAGCTTTCAAAATAGAAGAATAATTCATCAGTAATCATCACTTCCTAGAAACAGCTGTTCCGGATTAACTAATTAAACTTGGGTGGTGTTGGGTATGCGGATACTTCACTGTCGTCACTAGTCCACAGACCTCGCTATCATATTTATATTTATATCTCAATTAGTTTACAGACGCGTCTACTACTAAGAATTTGTTCTTAGTTACATTATACATAAATTTGCTAGGGATGTAATCATCAACTGTTGCTAAAAAAGTTCAACATTCTCCTACTCGGGACTAGACGTCAACAACGCCTTATTAAATTTGTTTACAATTCAGCTCACAAGAAAATTGACTCCCAATACTTATTGCAGCAGTTTCAGTTTCTTGTTTCTTATTTCCTCATGTACCGCCAGACAGATGCCTACTTTTTACACACCATATGCCCGTCTAAACGTTAAATCACTAAATTCTTCAATTGTTTCTATGTGTTGCACCTTTACATGTTATGGTTTTGTTTGATATAATCAATAAACGTTTACTATTATTACAAATGTTTATTATTTTTAGTAGACCACCGTTGTTAATAGCCCAGTATATAATGTAGACTTTATGCAAATTCGAGGAAATCGATATGATTTTTTTCCAACAATATGTACAAACGTAATCTATCAAAGCCAATAAATAAGTATTAAATTAACTAATCTTCAAATTCGATATTCGCTACATTTCTTATAAGTAGATGTATCGTTCGTTTAATTCCAGTTTTTGCGTTAAAAATGGCCGAAATAAATTAAAAAATAAACGAAACGTAGTTCTGGATACAAGTTAAGTTTAATAGGCTAATGAGATTATCAGAGATAATGTACTTATAGCCTAAAAACACATTTTTATCGTTTAAGGGAAGCTGGCAGTCTAACTAATAATAATTTCAGAAATAATTCAATCTTTTTTTAGGTAGAGCAGAGTCAAGTGAAGTATTTAAAACATCTCTAATTAGGGAATTTTATCAAAATAACATTTAAAGATGCGTTATAAATAAATATGCGATAAAAATTGTTGGCTGAATAGGTGCATGGGTGCATGTAATTATTATGTTGGAAGGTTACCAACTACATACTTGAATCTGTAAACCTAATTAGAAAATGTCGTATATTCTTCTTATAACTAATATAATATAACTAATATAATAATAATAAAATAATGCTTAGTTAAAAAATTAATAACACCTGTAGAATAAATTAAAAGTGGCCAGTGTTTATTAAAGACAACACTATTTCGAATTTTATGTAAGTAATGAACGATAATTACAAGGTATCCATAGTCGTAATAGATCACATTAATTAAAAGAAAGAAATTATATTGGACATTTCTCATACTGTATTACATATCGGCGCATTCACCATTTCTGTAACTATGTTCAATCAAAATAATTACTTCTTTCAACTATAAATAGAATAGGCAAACTTAGGTTCGCACCATTGTTGCAGCTAACGAATGGATTCTTGCATGCAAAACACCAGTCAGTATCCAGTTTACTGCTGTCTGGAGTGTACGTAATAGTAACAGCTAAATACTCTGTGTTCTGTTTTTAATAATGTCGAATGTACGTAGATTGAGAAAACACCAATTACAAAATTACAAAACTGTTTTTAGGCTGGTTTTTGATGAGCCTATGAATAACCTCCAAGAACTGGCATCATGATGTATTCCAAGAGCTTCAGAAAGTTTATAAATATTATCGCAGTAGACCAGATTACCGGCCATACTATAAAGGCATCTTCTCTGTAACCAGAATTAAGCCGCTTTTCGAATAATTTTAACTTTATATATGCTGCTCAATTTCATCAGTTACTAACCTAGGGTAAAAACCTTGTTGGTCAGTGTAATAATATACCTCTGCATACCAACTTCCTTCGCATGCAAGAGTCAATTCGTTAAGTACGTCGATGGTGCGCACCGGACTTGCCTATTCTAACTGTAGATAAGATTGTATGCAGAGTTTTGGAAAATTTACTGCGGAAATAGAAAGACAAGTGGCGGAAAAGCTTACAAGATAAATATGTTTAAAATAAGCGCAATAAGTACCGAGGATTTGTTTGAAATGTTTAGAAATTTGATAATTCCTTTTATATTGCTTATTAATGAGGATACTAAACTGCGTAATAAGCACGGAGTGAGAACTTTACATCCTTCGATTTAGTAGAGTAGAGAGTAATAGTTACCGAGGCAATAAAACTAATAATTCGTATTCGTCTTACCGGTGATAATCTATATTTTTTCAAATTATGCTATTCCAGACATCGTTAGTTGCAGTTATCCGGTGTAATGCACCCACAATAGACGCATTACAGGAACATTGAATGCAATGTCCGGTATACCCCCAATCAGTTTGTAGGCAAATGAAGCTATCTTTACGAATCGAGGAATGTTTAATAGACATAATGATGATTACTAGTCTCATAGTGACTGACTCTTTCAGTTCGAACCGCGTTAGATTTAGTTTTCTTGGCATAATAGGCTTAATATATTAATATATATTAATAGGCATAATAGCTTAATGTTTTGTCACTTTACTTAGACGAGGTTTTTTTCGTTTCAATTTTTGTAGTCGTGATTTTTGTCTACAAAGAGAATAATCTTACTTCAAAATGTTGAAAATGTTTGGATGTGTATTTCACAAAAGATCAAAAATAAATTGCATGGATCCTAGGTCTCTAGAAATTTCCAAATTTTCATCTTCTTCGATTTATATTTTTCCAATTATTTCCAAATTTTCAATTATTTTAATGTATTTCAAAATCCTTGAAGTACTTCGTAACTATAATTACCGTTGCGAACAACTTTTGTAAAAAAAATAAAATTATTTATATTACTTCTCAGTAAGTTCTGTAACACAATAGTTTAAATTGATGTCTGAATTCCGGTAATTAGCAACAAACTTTAAGTACAAAGTTATAAAACTTACCTGTGCAATTTGATCAAAGCGGCCGAAGAGTTCATTAAGAGTTTTTACAAGATCCGATGCAGATAATTGCTCCGATAACGGCGTAAAGTTAACAATATCTGCATACAGAATGGAAACGTTGTTATGTCGCTGTACGTACATCTCGTGAAAACTCTGCTTGTTCGTCACTTCCTGACAAGCGTCCGCCATTTTCAACATGATGCTACGCTTTACCTGGGAACAAAAGCAAATTGATCAGAGAGATACGCGCTGCGTTTCACTGCACCGAACGTTTTATTACACACGAAGTATCGTACAACAGGTTACGTAAACTAGTGACGGCTTTTAAAATGCGAAAGCGTAATGCGTTATTGTTTGGGAAGAATCCAATACGTTCTTCTAAGCATTACACATCTCTTGCATATATTTTGCGAAGAGTTGAGAACAATAAAGGTTACACATATGTAGATTATTCGGATAGTTGCAAGATTGTAATTGTATACATTATGTATACGTATGTATAATTAACAATAATTGTTAGAGCGATTATTATATTATTATTATTATATTAATTATTAGCGAGAATACAACCCGCTAATAATTAATCCTTTATTAATACTTTAAATTAATAATTAATATAATATTAATTATTAATTATTAATAATATAAATTAATAAATTAATAAAGCATTAATACTTTAAATGTTGAAGAAATTCTGTTATATTACAGGATGGTAGAATATGGAAAAATAATTTGCGTTTTACTTTGTATTTATTTACATATTTCAAGATTTAGCAGTGAATCTAGAATTTCGAAATTCTTTTACAAATAAACAAATTTTCTTTAAAAAAGTTAATCTAAGTACCAATTATTTTTTATCCAATGATTGAATTGATATACATACTGAACTTTTACTCAAAATATCTAAGTAATAATAATTGAACATAACATAAATTTATAGTCTTATAACATGGCCTTGTATATAAACATACCTGCACCTACAGAAAACATTTTTACCAATAGTTTTTTACTTACTTTACTCGTCTCAATTTTAATTCATAAATGCTTTTTAAAGAATTAAATTCTATAAATTCTAGATTTAGAGATGATAATGACCATAAGTCAACATTACTGTATAAACCTTGAAACTTGAAATACAAAATAGAACATAGCTTATTTTTTGTTGGTAGTATGTCGGTAAATAAGTATATATATATTTATAAAATAGGACGAGAAGGAGTCAGGAAACAAATTTTTACTAACAATTAATTTTTACATAATGTGTCGTGCAACACATTATGTAAAAATTTAAACTCAGCCTGAGTGCGTCATTGCTGTACGGATTGTAAATAAAACTTATTTACGAGAATATCACAGTTAAATTCTTAGATTGGGTACACCTCATTTTATTTCTTTATTAATTTTAAAATAAAATAACTTTTATGAGATAAAAAAGTGCTCAAGTACTCAAGGTATATTCAATTCAATAAATTATTTTTGCTCAATAGTACACATATATGTACATAAGTATAAAACACGATAAGATAAATGAAAGATAACAAATAAATAATGATAATTAGAAATTACTATATTACATACAACTGCAAATTTTTTTGTAAATATCAACCTCCGTGTACAATGTTTTTTGCAACATATTATCTATAATTATCACACATCCCCCTAGTTTTGCCATTGCGGATTGTTTCGAATCTCTTCAAGAAGCTGTTGTAATTTGCTCTAGCAAACAACGTGCAGTTAAACATAAACGTTGTTCGAAAGGTATGGTTTTTGAAAATGTCCTTACAAGTATCTTGATAGTTTAAGTTAAAAATGGATCTGATGCAGAGCTCTTGGATAAGAAAGATGCAATCACTGTCGACTGAATATAGTAAACGGATGCGGGGGTTGTTTGTATCATACGTCACTTCTTTTAACAGTCGATAAGATGCTCTAGTTGTCGACCTGCCGTTAAGATAAATGTTTTGAAAGATGCTTGAAACTTGTGATAAATGTTTTTTTAAGAAAGTGGATAGTGAACTTATTTCTGGAGTGAACGTCTGCCATTAATCCACTATGACGTCTTCTCTTCAAGATGATTTCCTTGTTATTGTGATGTAATAATTCCTATATTTACTATTAAACATCTAGGTAAAATTTAGCCAGGTAATATATGCAATTATATAGTATCTGATTTATAATCAAGCGATCTTGAAAGTTTATGTTGAAAATATGAAAATATTTCGATTTTGATATCTTGATTTTATGAATAAACGTAATTATATATAATTACGTTTATTATCTAGAATTATAATTCTAGATTAAACTTAATTAAAAAATAATTTTATTTTCTTCGTGAACTTTTTTTATGGAAATGTTACTAATACTCAACTAATACTCAAATGTTTCATTACTGATTGAATATATATGTATGACATTAAGTTATTTAATTTATGTTATTAAATTCTTAATGTTCCATAATAACCTAAATGAATTATTTACACATAAGGAAGATTAAGAATGTTCTCAAGCATTTTTGTAAGTTTTTATGGGTTATTCCGGCCAATATCAGGAATCTAGTATTTGGTAAGGAAGATGCTATCAAGCAACTTTCTTGATTTCGATAAAATCGACCCGCTGTTTCTTTTAACACAAGAAAGAGGAGAGGCACATATTTGGTAAAACTGTTGGTAAAATATATTAAATTTGTGAAACCACTTTTATCCGCATTACAAACGTTGTCTTGTCTAATATCAACAATTGTAACATCATTAATATATCCCACGATTACCGGACTTAATCCATCAATATTGCGGTGAGACCTCTGATAAATTTTACACAAGTATTTCTATTGTCGTATCTACCTTGTAGTTTTTATGTTAGCACCTAAGCCGCTCTCTACCTCCCGAATGGTGATTTGAGCCTTTAAAAATACCATCAGTGCTCTTATGCTCGATCATGATATTTCTTGGTAGGACACACCGTTTACTTTATCTAATGTTCTTGCGTGTGTAGTCATATATGTATCTGTGAATTTCGTGTTAAAATACGTTTTAGAATGATGTTTACTAGTTGTTTTGTGATATCCATTATATTTGGCAGTTATGACGTGCCCAGCTGTCTATGCCATTAACGTATATTAGCCAATAAAACTACACGCAGTGATATTTCGTCACATAAGTATCTTCAGTTATTACGAGGGTGGATCCTACGTACGGAATCTTACTTGGAGTTCATTTCCGACGAAAACCGTTTTCTTAGTACAGAAACGAATTGTTGGAATTCTCGAGATTCTACCGAATCTAATATTTGTGGCATTCAAAATCCTAACAGTTCTATCTCTACGCGATTACAACCAACTCACTACATATACAAAGACACCTAATTGCCTAAGCACAAAAATGCTATTACAATGTGGACGATTTTTTAGAGGACGTTATTTTCTATTTTCCTTCTTTCCCAAAAATTTCTTTCTAAATTTTTGGGCTTGTTCTAAGTTTAATATATTTTAGCTTACTTTGGCTTTTGTCTTTATTTATAACTATTATATATTTTTTGATCAATTCTATTATCCATACATCTAAATACTTGAAATGACTAAATAATACTATTACTGTTAAAAGCAAAATACATTCTCGAAAAAATAGTCTGTTTCTAGCTCTGTTTCTGAATGATTTTATTAAAACTATTTTTTGTTAATACTCAAAATTTCATTAATTTATTGTGAATTTGATGTCGTTGTTATCTTCCTTATCCTTATTTTAATTCCTGATGAAGCTCATAATTAAGTGAACGAAATATTGAGTATTAGAAGAATTGATTTTTATTATTAATTTATTTTTCTCTTTTACTTTTCCACCTTTTTTCTACGATCAAGCAATTCCCGTCCGGTTTTCTTTATGCTATGTGTGAGTGCGAGCTAATTAATAGTGGTTCACTAAAAAAGGATGTGCGTACATTGTGTTCGTCTATGTTAATGCAATTTTGCCACCGAACTGGTAATTCGTTTATTCTATTTCCATAAAATGTTTTAGGATGGGTTTGGAGATAGTTATGCAAGTATTCTTCAATGTTATTGCGCCACTTCTTTTCGGAGACTTATTAGATCTAAATTCTTGTATTCTTGTATTGTATTGTATTATTGTATTATTGTAATGCTGATCAAACATCATCATGTAATTGTCATATCTGTTCAATGACCTTTTGCTATATATTTCAATTATTTCCCTTATCTTCTGAATCTCTTGTTCCCAAATTCATTAAATCGAATCTTATTTCCTGGATCTACGTCGTCCTTGACCTACCTTAGTTTTCCTTGGTTTTAATTATATGCACTAACCATTTAATTCTTTGTTCTTTATTTTTATCAGTAATGTTTTCCTTCAGTTCTTGTGTTATTTTCAGGTCTGACATTTTTTTAAACTCGTCTTCTGCATTACTTACTTCTCTTTTATTGACATGGTCATTGTTTCTACTGAATACGTAATTATTGGTTACATCAGAATTTTCTCATCCGAATTTTTCTTGTTAGAATCTTGCTTATTAGCAATGTTTTGTTAGTTTGGAACGCTCTATATGTCATCTTTCTTTTAATTTCTCCCGACCTGTCGCCATTACCGGACATAACTCCCAAACATTTGAATTTATCCTTGTGATTTGCTACTTTAGTTGCACTACCTTTAGCTTCTCTCTTTGCTCTTGTTATTTTAATTTCACTGTTATTTGTTTTTGATCCTAATTTTTTCATTTCTTCATTTATTTCCTTCAATAACGTGCATTTTGTCACACCCTTTAACTATTAATACTATGTCATCCGCATGTACAGCCACATCTCATCCTTCTGTTCTCATCGTGCTTTTACTTATTTTCCTTGTTGTATGCGCTAATGTCACATAAAGGGATGTCATCGACAAAATATTTCTCTGCTTGATGTATGGTTACTATTTACCCTGAAAATCTTTAAACGAAGCAAACAGGTAGCAATCACAAAGGGCAACGCGGGACTACAACGTAGATGTTTTATACGTTCCCAGTGCACCTGAGCAAATATTTTTTATGTCATAGCAACGGTATGAGGTATTACATTGTTGTTCAGCAGCACACGTTTCGTAAATAACTGTGGTATCGTTTCGATCGACATGCAGCTTTGGTTCTTAGTAAAAGCTTACACATTAATTGGTTCTCTGTCAAGCAATGAGAAATTTTCAATGGATATCCCAAATAATTGTAGATGGAACTTTATTCACTAGACGTTGGGATTTCGCTTTCAGTGGTGGTGGTAGTCCATCTGGAAAATGCAATTCTATACTCATCTTTTGGTTTGGAGAGTGTAATATTCAATGGATAATCGCGAAATTTATCGTGCTTAGTACACGATAAGATTTGCGGACTTCCTTTCGAACCTTAAGGTTAACTAAGTTGGTATTCTGCAACGATTTCGTATACTTTAATAACCAGTTCGCCAATTTGTTGATTGGCATGTTTATTCTGTTGGTTGGTTGAGTATGAGGTAGGTTTGACACATTCTTCCAGTCCTCTCGAAACTGTTTGTTCCATTGGCATTTATGCGACATCGATATGTATAATTGCTGAACTGAAATGTTAAGCATACACAATATCCATCGGTGTAGTTCCTTCCGCACACAGAATTACTTTTATTATCCTTTGTGCAGCGAAGTTTTGAACTTGTTACTCAGTCATTTGCTACTATTCAACTAAACTACACCTGTAACTACTCATCTGTCAAATTATTAGTAACACATCGACCAATTCCGCATTACACATACATTATTGTCTTTCGTTGGTTAAAGTTTTAAGTATAAACTGGCAACATAAACATATTTCTGCAACTAGGAGTGGGTACCAAAGAAACAAATAATTGCATCGGTTAACAAAATCAAATGTGAATTGTATCATGTAAAATGCTGAAATTGCCGATTTATGTAGATTGAGCACCTTCATCTATTCCAAGATAATATCTTGACGGCTTACGTCTTTTAAATAATCTATGGGAGATTTACGGATTGTACAAAATTAGTTTTGCACTATTGATTTTTTTATAATAATACGGGTCCAGTAAAGCATTTCATGTCTTAAAAGCGTTAATCACTTGGAAAATTAATAAGGAAAGGAACAATCTGCAAATTTATGTAAAGAACATATAAATAAAATGAAATTGCCATTAGAACAAAAAGGTAAAAGAAAACGAAGAATTAGCTATACAAAAACAAAGCGTTTTACACAAGACAAAATGCCTGCTAGAAAGTGGTATCCTTGGGTTTAAATGATTAAGGGAATATACTAGAAGCTCTGTAGGACGAAATATTTAAAGGATAGGAAAACATTTATTATGATATGAGCACGTTCCTCAAACTATTGTGTAAAATTTTAGGTGCGAGTGACTAAGGAAAAATATTTGTATTTGAATATTCTGTAAACAGTTATGCTAGGTTATATCGAGAAAAGGAAAGCTCTGCGATTTAGTTAATATTTAGATGTGACTAGTGCAAACACTACACTAAACTCCTAGTTTGCATGATACTTTTCAAGCCTTCTTTCATTAGACTCTATGAATTTATTTACTTATACTTCTATATTGATCGAATTTAGCACAGTAGTAAAAATTCAGTTCAGCGACTATAGTAAAAGTAGCTTGGGTACGGTCACATCTCATTAACAAATTCCGCCAAGGGCTGTAATGAGCTGAGATTAAAATTTCAACCAATAAAATAACGTTTCAAGCTGTCAGTACAAATATCTCCTATCGGCATTTTGATATTATTCTTACCATTTATTTTAACGAAACTTAAAAAATTATGGATAGAGGATTGAGGATAATGAGAAGGAAAGTATAAGCAAGTTTCTTTGTAAGTTGAGTGCTACATAAAGTGTCGTTATTTAATATGTACACCAATTTTTGTTGTATTAAAACTTAAAGAAACAATAACAGTAAATGTATATTTGCTTTCGCATGGAACGGCTTCATTACTATTTTTCCGATAAAAATTATGAGAATAAATGTTTGTTTATATTATTAATTAATGTTATAATATCAAATGATATTAAGTGTTCGTCGCAGTTTTTCTTTTCCTCTACAGGGTAAGTCGACATAAGTAGGCCAAACTGCAGGAGTGTAAAAATAATGTAGAACGCTCATGTTTTTATCCGATTTTTATTTATTTTCAAGTTATAAATCAACACAATTCCATGCATTAACATTTTTTAACGTTAGATGGCAAAATATATTAATACTAGCACATAACAGAACAACAAAATGAACGTTGAAGAAATTGAATCGAATAACCGATTCTTGAAAAAAAGTTTAATAAAAGTTTAAAAACGTACTTGAATTTCTGTTTTATATGAGTAGTCTGTGCAAGGATATTTTTATTTTATTCCAGACTTATTAACTTGGAAACAAGCGAAAATTTGGACCATTTCCAAGAGCACCAATTGTTTTACGTATATAATACGCTTCTTAGGTTTGATCCGTGTTTCCGCACTTATCCTGTATTTTAAGTGGATAAGTTAAGAAACAAATTTCAACTAAACAATTCTCTTAGTTTACTACTTTATTTATCCTATTAGAATAGTTTATTTGTAATAAGTGAATAAGTTTCGCTGGGTTGATGTTTTTCAGCATCATTTCATTAATTTTACTATTATTAGAAACCTGATGAAGTAGTATACTTCCCGCAGATGAATAAACTGTTTATTTAATTATGAAATTGTTATTTTAATGTTGATTTTTATTGAACAAAGAAGTAAAAAATTAATGGACGCGGAGGCGTATTGGAGGTTTCCAAAAAGCATGCTTTTTTTATAAAACTTACATTGTTTAAACATTTGCATTCTATTCGCAATCGAGCTTCGCATAAATTCTTAAGAAGGAAATGAACCTGAATTTTTCGATATACTATAAATGTGTTTACCTCAGCAGCAATGTATGCCGGAATAACGCTGAGCAGTAGTTGTTCCTGTTGCTCCTTCTCGCATTCCAGCTTGACTCTCGATTCGATACACGTTCTAGTACCCACAAACGTCTTCCGATGTGCCGACTGGGTCATGTGTCTGTAGTACAGCCCCGTTGCGCTGGCCGTTATTAATAAAATCGTTTCTGGTACAAGCTGCAATGAAACATTAATTTCACTCAGTAAAACTTTTAACCTGATTAAAAAAGAAGTCGCAATTCTGGCACTTTCAGAATTATTATTTTAACTGATATCTATTTTATTTAACAATTTACGACTTGATTCTAGAGAAGTAATGCAATACCTTAATACCACTTATTTAATTGCCCACCTCACGCTCCTTCAATTTTATGACATTAATGTATAGGTTGAAGTACCTGTACATAACAATAAATACAAATGCTTAACGATGCGCTGGAAATAATAAAGTATGTATTTATGAAAAAAGATACCCTCTTTTATCACTACTTTATATCGTGTGTTACCATGAATATTTGACGGACTGAACTTAAACTATCACTATTAAGCGATTGGTAGTACACAGCCTGATTCTTATTCGAACTTCACCATCAGGTTATTACTGGAGATAGAGGGTGGGTTTAAATTTTGCAAAGTAGCTGAGATTTATGTCAAAGTATGATACGAATCCTAGGAGAAAGTCGATTTGTGACAAATGACGTCCGAAATTAAAAAAAGAAACGGGAGCCGCTAGTTTTCTTCTTTTATTTGATCTTACAAAGAATTAAATTAAAAGCACGACTTCCTCAGGTAACATTTGATCTTCTATGTAATGATGTACTTTAAATGTTTATATGACGTTACAGTTCTTTTTAGACATCGTAAATGTTTGCATTTTTTATCGGTGCTATATTGCATTTTTGCCATCGTTACCTTACTTCATCTTAAAATGCCTACTTGAATGTCAAGTTCTTCATAGAGTTCTTGATTAGAGTAAATTTTGATATCCCACTGAGCTTTATTAAAATTCCTGTTAATATAAATATTACGCAGCTCGGTAAATGATCCATTTTCGATGATTCAAGATCTATAAAAATGATACGATGTGGTTGTTGTCTGGATACAATGTAAATATCTCGTACTTACTATTGCAGTATTTCGGATTCATGAAAAAAAATATTTCTCGTTGGTGTGCGACAATTATTGTTATCTAATGAACGATAATTGAAATAATGACAACAAGAGTTGTGTGCTAAACAACACAAAAGTATGGATACATTCCGTGCCGCACAAGTTTGATTGATTAATACGGGACAGCTGTTCAGAAAATACATTGATCCTCATTTTCAACCGAAGACTGAAAGACTTCTGTGTCTTCTGCATCAATTAACGCATAATGACAATTGTTGTCAGCATTCTAGACATGGTTGAAAACAGAAGAAGAAGTAAACTATATAAACATTTCGAAACACCATCAAATAGAGGATCGAAGACAGCCATAAAATGTGTTTTTAGTTTTTTCTCGACAAGGTTAATTAAAGATACCAAAGGTAGAAGAAAAAAATTAGTATATTTGGCTCTTTTTAAGCTCAGATCTCATTTGTCACAGCTCCAATTTCTCTTCAGGTTCATATCAAACACAAAATTCAGCAAAGTGTCTAGATGCTTTGCACTTTGTTAACACCCAACTACCTTTCTAAATATTTTGCGTCTATTACTATAACTATTTAAGTTATAATGTCCCTAATTGAAATAGAGAACTCCTCTTCAAATTTTTATAGTTTTGATAGCCATGAATGTTTATTAATAAATGACATATGTTCAGCAAGTATTTCTATTTGCACTTCTTATGTTATTATTTCGATATTATTTAGATTGTTTGGTAGAAAGTTGCAAGAATGTTGGGAATGACCACGTGGAGTAAAACTTTTAAACTTGGAAAAAAAAAGGAACAACAATTCAGTGAAATTAAAAAACTTATAAAAGAATGTTTAACTTGTATTAAATGTTATATACACATGTTCTACTAATGCTGTAGAATTAATATAAATGCGAGTTGCTACGTTATAACTTTAACCAGTAAGAGACAATGGCATAAATGTAGTGGAATGTTAGCCAATGTGTTAATGACAATTTGGCAAGTTAGTACATGTCTATACATTTTGGTTGAACAGTTATCAGAATGACTACGCCACTAGTTCCAAACTCTGTTGAAATTTCAATCTACGGAGGATGTTTGTATAGATTGGAAATGATATTATCGGCGCCACAAATACGTCCTGACGGGTTTGAGAGAATTGGAAGAACTATCAAATCTACCCCATGATCGGCAATTAGGCATAAAGAGCAAATTTTTCTACAGAACATTTTAGGGAATCAATATGAAAAGATTAGTAATTCGGCAGCAAAAGTGCATTATACATATATAGATTATTTTCTAAGTTACTCTTTTGTTCTCGATAGCATTTGGTAAGTATCACAACCAATTACGATATGCATTTCATAATAGACGATATTTTATTTAAATTAAATTTTCTTTCGCTACTACTAAAAACTATAAATCTCATTTGAATTCCTGTACTAAAGCCTAACTCTATAACCTTACATAGAATACACATGTCCAACATGATTTGAAGACCTAAGAATAACTTTTTTCATACACTGAATAAATTATTATCGATTAAGTCGCATTTATAATGGATCTACCCTTCGATAAAGAAAGATTGAGCACAAAAATAAGCATTTAAAGCACTGCCAAATTAAACATTATCAGTCTATTCAATCACGTATATATTTGCAAATGAAAAAGTATTGAGAAATGTTATGGCAAATTGTTGTTATGAAGTGATGGGTAAAGCAGAGGAACAAAGTTTGGAAACCATACAAGTGCTCATTATTTTAAATAATTTTATGTTTACACTATTTTATTGTACTTTCGAAAGTATTTTCTATTCGTCTTACAGAAAATCCCAATGCTGAATAAATCTCGACACAACGAGATCAGAATTGTAATTTTCATTTCAAAAATATCGAAACAAAAATGCGATATCTATACATTGTACACCCGAATTAGCTTTCTAATTCTATTTTTAAGTTTAGTAGTTATATCATTTTGTAAACATGTAAAATTATATACAAAAGCCTGCTTTCCAAACGATTTAAAAAATGATCTGGTATCTTTAGAATGTATTTTTGTCTATACAATATGAATCCAATCTAGCAGCTGCAACATTTTGATGCCAACACTCAGGAATCCGTTTATTTGATAAGTCAACATCATATTATAGAACGAAAGTTTTAAAGTAGGCAGTAAAGCATTTCAATAGCGGCCTGCTGCATATTCGGCCACTGTTAAACTTCGTACTTTGTTCCTCAAGAAAGATATTTAATGAAAGCTATAATTGCTATAAGACGCCCTTGTAGTATTAATAATTAAAAAAAATGAATGAATCTAGTGAAGGTATTATTAACGAGTACAAAAAACAATATTTCGCACAGCAGCGGGGTAGCCGTTCAGATTAATTCAGAGACAGAAGAGGAACAAGACGATTCGCTATCGACGAATTTATTCGGATGTAGTCAGAAAAGGAAGTAAAGCACAAACAATAAATACGATTTACCATCATAAAGTACTGAGTATTGTGTACGCAGATGACGTGGTTCTATTAACAGGATCCAAAAGAAATGTCGAGAAGAAAAGTTTATGGAAGAAGCAAATAATTCGCTTGGGCTATGGATACACCGAGCAAAAACAAAATATATAAAAGTGAGCTGTCAAGATTAGAGACAATCATAAGATTTGTTGACGTGTTGTAACGAAACCTTGATAATGAAAGGAAAAGTCAAACAAAAATTTAAAACATGGGAATGGAAAATTTTGAGGAAAATATTAGGAAACGTACGAACAGGAGAAGGTAAATGGAAAAGATGAACAAATAGAATAGACTTGTTAAAAAAAGCAAAAATAACACAAAAAGTTTAAGCACAAGGAGTTACTCAAATGCTGGAGAAAAGAGTTGCTAAAAAAATGTTATGTAAAGGAACTCGTCAAGGAAAAGAGGAACGCTAAAAAAAACTTTCTCCAGGAAGAGGTGATACAAAGGCGATAGATGTAAGCAAAGAATCGAAGAAAATGTATGTAGCCTCTAAAATTGCAGTATTGATGAAGATTCCGTTTCATATTTTCAGAATATCAATAATCTTTTATTGTTGTTTTAATTCTGACATTTCTGCTTGTTCTTAAAAAAGAATACTTCACTGAAATATATCGAACCTAAACTTTTGAAATTAAAACTAACAGATTTTTGATATCACGTAAAAATGGGTTTAACTTAGTAAAAAAACTTTATACAACTTCTCATTATGCACAACTTCTGAATATTTATGTATTAACTGAAATAATATTGTTAACATAGCTACTAAAACACATCAAAAAGCGTCTCGACACTATCTGGTGTCCAGCGATACACGAGCCTGCTGTCCGTTGGTTAGCGTTTTCTCTTTGCAGATTGCTTTTGTCAACAATACCATAAGTAACTCTGTTAGCAGTATTATTTTATTCATTTATCTCTTTGGTACTTTTTAATGTGTTTTAATGGATTATGGTAAGCATGAACAATGATTTACTTGTGAAGCTACTTAGACCAGTCAAGTGCCGCGCCTTCTCTAGTTCAGTGATCCAAGAATTCTTTATTCGGTTGGGGAGATGTATTCGCTTTTTTTTTTGGCTTCCAGAAGACGGGCGTGTGCATCTCTTGGTACTACATGTATCTGACTGATTCGATCAATAATAGCTGCATTATTTTGGTAATTGTTTCTAGGCATGGCAGATTTTTATGTGTTTTTTAATTTCTACGTTAATAAGTATGGAAGTGTAAAATGTTAAATACTTCCCTTTTCTATAGTTTGAGCAAATACATTATCTGAACCAGTCACACAAAGCATAAACTTTGCAATTTATTCTAAACGAAAGATAATATCTTTTCACTCAACATTCCATATCTTGCATTCGGACACGTTCCAACTTCTCGAGTTCCGAGGGCTCGCACCAACTCATTTCTACATGCATCAGTGTTTGTGCCATGCTATCAAATTGTCACAATTTTCGTAGGAAATTGTTAAACATCTGTTTTTGCTCTTTTCTCTGAAAGTTATCGTTTTTTGTTGTTTCATATATATCTTCATAGTAAACTAATTTAGATATTGAAATTGCATCACGTAGTTGTACCAATAGATCATGACTATTATTACCAAAATGTACTTAAATAAAGGACTTTCAACAGAAATAAAAATTTGTACGCACATAGTTAGCGTTTTGCTGTAGATGCTAGTCAACGGTGTTGCTTTATGTATAACTTTTATGGGATTGAGCAATATTATAAGAGTAAGGAAAAATGAGGGAAGTAATGGTGGAAATGTGAAATATGTAAGACGAAAGGTGTAAGGCAATATATTAATAACAGATGGATAGTTTTCTGTAGTTGTAGTAAATTAATCTTTCTAGCATTTTAAATGTTAACATGACGCTTGTTTTTAATAATCACGACATCGATGAGACTTGCTATCAACTAGCTTCTCCGATCTCTTCTGTTCAGGTAGGGCGGATTACTTGTTATAATTCAGTAATATCGTTACGCACGGCCTTCTCTACATCAACCCATAAGTTTTCGATATCCGGCGATTGAGTTGGCAAGATATGCTTTTGCTAAACGAAATCTGATTATTCTTGCCTGTCCCGCCGTTAATTTTGCGTCGTTATTCAATGAAGCGGTATTTTCTTGATGCTAATTAGTAAACATATCGAGTCACAATTTCATGAATTCAAAAAAACTGGCCCATTTGTAGCTATTTATGCCAATTGTTTTTTTTTTTTTTTTTGTAAACTATCGAAGAAGTACCGCGCGTGAAGGTAGTTCAGAGAATACTGCTCCATCAGTGTGATACGCCTATTTACAAAATCTATGCTTGCTTTGATGTGTCTCAGTCTTAACAATGGTACTAAATCACTTACTCAAATATTGTGGCACTGGAACACTGAAACACTTTACTACTCCCCTTACCACAAACACTTCACTGCAACTATGCGCACGTTTCGATAGCCTAACTATTCTCATCCGCAGCAATACTGAACTAACTAGTAATCCAGTGTTAGTTCAGTATTGCTGCTGAAGATGATCGAAACGTGCACACAGTTTTAGTGAAGTGCTTGTGGTAGTGGGTAATAGTGAAGTATTTCACTTAACAATGGCAGTCTTCTGGGCGTTTTAGCGTAGAGATCATTTTCTAACTGATGATCCACCTTACTGTGGAACACTAATACCAGGATTTAATTACATATAAACAAATGGATCCTTCTTGCAAAATTGGTGATTTTTTATCTGTTTTTTCAGTCGTTTTATGTTCGGCAACTCAATTTTCTTCTCTCTTTCGCCAACTAATCTCATTTCCAATTTTTTGGCTTAGTTCAATCTGTCTACATTTGTATTTTTGGTATTCCGTAAGTGATAATAATAAAATTATTACCTTAATGATGTAGGGCCAGTATAAGAATTAGAATACTATTATTTTATTTTTATTACCGCTACTCTAAAGTAATAGGGCGTTACGAACCTTTTTTCCATAGAAACGAACTTGGATAATTCTTTAGAGGATTGGAAAATTTTATTTAAAACATACCGAGCTTTTCAATAGAAATCGACTAAGCAATTTAACAACGGTCTTTTACGGAAGTTACGTCTCGTGAGCAGCCAAACAATGGCAAAATAAATTGATTAGCGTAATCGGTAGTAGAAAATATATATTTTTATAATTATCCGACTAATCACGTTTTCAAATTTTCCTAAATTTCAAGATGTTCAAATAAACTAACTGTATGGCCATTTGAGTATCTCGTAAAAAGCTGCCACAAATAAATATGACAGGAAAATCGAATTAGATTATTGAGAAATATTTATGAACACACTCGAGCATCGCTTAGGGTTCATTAAAGGTACGCACACGTACGGAGAGGAGTGATTAGATAGCAGACGCACACGTAGGCTATCAGCACAACTCGGTTTCAGTTTGTCGACAAATAAACAAAGAAAAGTACCTAAGCCCTAACCTAAGCATATAATTGGTAGTAATAGCTCCTGCTATTGAGGTAGTACAGAAGAAAAACGAACACCTAATTTCTGCGAATTAAAATAAATAGAAAATATTTACGCAATGTGTTCCGAATGATATATAAGAAATAAGAAAAGTTTCGTAACTATAATAACAAAGCTGTTGTAGTGTAACTTATCCCAGTAATGGTTTAAGGGAACGAGACTATATAAACTCTTTTGTATTAAATTTTTATTATTTAAGTGCCTACGGTCGCAGTAAACAACGCATTATTTTATTCTACATATTTTGTCCAATTAATTAAGGAATTACCTACAGTAATACCCCGCCGCTAATTTAATGCTAGAATGTTGCCTGCGCCTTCCCCACTAATTTTAATTACGACCACTGGTGTCCAGTAATAAAATATAGAGCACGCATCCGTGTACGGTTTATTTACTCGAATATGGCCGCGATGTGACAATAACACCAATTCTAACCCGGCATTACTCAGTGACGCTTGCGTATTTGTAATTGGAATAGTATGAAGGTATAAAACGAATTCGCTGATTACCTGACAAGTGTGGCGCATATGTATATTAAATGTCAATAAAATCTGTCATAAACAATTGTGATCGTGGATAATTAAAAAATTGACAATTTTAACATTCAAGAAATAATAGGTGTGCAAAATAATAGCAACATTAAAAAGAAAACGCGATATTCAAGGAACAAGTCAATACTTTATTAGCGTATCATGTATTTTTGCAATAACAGCTTCGCATCTTTGTGGTGCTGATCACACTAGAACCTCAGTCGAAGCTTCTCTTAATCAGTTTTCGGCCTTTCTCTTTGGGCCTCTATACGCTGTAATAACTATTTGGAGTATGCGTACCAAAATGGTCTATTCTGCTCAAAATATTGGACCATCATCACAATATAAGACATATGTTGTTTTGTAAGCGAAAAGTTGAGTCGGTACGCGGCGCTTCCACCACATATGTCTTACAGTTCGAAGTTCTCAAAAGAAAAAATTCGCTTGGATATCTAATAATCTAAAATAATGTATAATTACTATTTCCACATTGAACTATTTAGATGAATGATAATTGTCTTAACTAATGCTACTGCCTAGCATTTTCAACGACTTGACTACTTCGTCACTGACCGATTTTATGAAAACCTGAATCACATGCATGCTTAGTTTCCATAAATCAATTCTAGTTTCGTATAACCTAGTACTGCTATTATTTTGCATACCGTCAGAATGTTGTTTCCTTTCATAAAAATTCATAATTTCAGGAAATTTTGAATAAACTTTCTTCAGTTCAACTCTAACCTTATTAAACGCTTCAATTTCGGGGTCTGTATGCACTGCATATTATTTCGCGTAAAACTATAGCCGTATCGAAAACTTTGGAATATGAAAGCTGGCGCAATTCTAAGTAAAAGAAATGTTATTATGAACGTACTTTGCCTGCAAGTCATCGATATTACACAGGACAGTTTACTTCAAACTTTTTGTGAAAGCGTATACGCACAAAGTGGTTATTTTTAATTGTAATTTACCTTTGTTAGCTAAATAGACGTAAATTATATTTTCTAACTTTTACGCGCCAAACATCCTTTGGCGTACATATTAAACTCAACCTAGCTATAGCTCTTTGGGACGATATTAGTCCGTTGGCCAATCCACTTATTTCGGAAAAATGGATTTTATTAAATTCAGCATGATGGTGCGGTGACCCATCATTGTATTGAAACCACACACCTTGGGTAATGTAAATAAATAACAATAATTAACAAAGCAAGTAAAACTAAAGGAAAATAATATCAAGAACGAAGAACCGAAACATGGAAAACGCAGGATTTAATAACACTAAATTTTTTTAAAGTTTGGTGGCGGCTCAACGGGGTGTATATGCTCTTTCAAGCTTATTATAACCTCAGGAGCCTTTTAGTGTGTAGGTTGTGTGTGTAAGTGTTCCATGGCTTTGCTACTACCACCCCCTCACCGTTAAGGGTGAAGCGCAGTTAATTGTTAAGAAGAAAAGAAAATTTGTTGATTCTAGCGGGACTCGAATACGCTGAGCTTAACTCTGCCCAATCAAGCGCTGGCCCTCTTACCACTGGGCCACCGAGCCGTTTAATTACAACAATAATTCCCCTTTTAAAATTAAGATTGGGCAAACTGGCAATTGTTCTGATTGTGCTGTCTAGCAACAAACTTTTTTTATAAAGCTCACGTTACAGGAAGAAATCTTTTATATTTTTAGTTATAATATGGCGGAGCGGGTTTTACCTTAAAATTTGTCGTGTGGATTGGTGACAGTGTCAGCAAATTGTTCTTATCATCTGATTTGCAACGTGGCCATCAGCGTAATATTAAGTTTACTAATATCAAAATGATTTTTCTCGATTTTGTTAAGTGAAATATTCCGTATTCACGGAAGGTCGGGAGAAACGGATCAAACTCCAGAGGCAAACTGCACAGGTGAAAATAATGTAAAAGAACTCATATGTTCTTAACCTATTTTCATTTGTTTCTAAGTTGTAGCATATTTATAAATAAATAAAATTTCATGGATTAATATTTTTCTAATGATGGCATTATTTTAATAAATGTTCAAAAATACCGCTGGCGACATTGTACGCCTGATTGCTTCGTGTTCAGATGTTCATGATGCTTCGGTTTCGGGAGTGTCGACTTTTACCTGCTGAATTTCATTTTTGAACCAACCTCATAAGCAATAGTGTAGCTATGTAAGATATGGAGAGCTAGGTCCTACAAATAGGATCATCATAGCCCATCCGTAGCTCTGGAAGCCTACCGTCCAAATGTTGCTTGCTGTAATTCATTCTGTAGATATTTAAGTAGTGCTCTCTTGTGAGGTGACTCTCCAAATTGCGTGAGGATTTTTGTCTGATCATTCATGAGGGTTCCGAGTTTATATAAATTCAAAAATAAACGTTAATCACTATCGCAATACGTTGACGCTGGCCCATATCAGAACGACAAAATTATGGAAATGATTTTGAACCTCGGTAGCCGTTACGTCATAAGAAGATATTTTGTTTTACATAGGCACTCAATGCCAAAATTATTAACTCAAAAACAAACGACAATTTGGGCCACTTCCAAAAACGTTAATTGAAATTTTTTCATTTGAAAGCAAATAAAGATCAAATAAGAACGTATGACTTATTTTTACATTATTTTCTCGTGCGCAATAGAACTCTGGAATTTGGTCGTTTGTTATTGTTGCAGCAATCCCACAGAATTCGAACGGCAATCTGAGTAAGTGCCGATGTCTTTGTAGTTAATTTTTTTAGATACGTTCTTAAAAAATAACTTCATATGAATTAAGATAACATACTCCAACTTGGTCCAAATTAGGGCGTAGTATATAGTTTATAGGGCATGGAAGGCACAACAACTTTTTATTGAAACGCCAAAGTACTTCGAAATTTTTACTTTTTCTATTCTTGTAACGAACATGGATTGGATAGCGCGTTTGGAAATAATTGCGTTAAATTGAGATTTAAAAAAGTCATGTAGTTCGAAACTAAATATTAATCTTAGAATTAAAAGAAAATTGTTTAACTCACCTGCGTAAAGAATGCATGTTCATTTGACGTGTAGTTATAAACAATCGAAGTCGCAAGGTGTGCTAGAATTACAACGCCAGCAAAAGCTAACGCAACCGCTCTCGAAATAGGCAGCATGGTATGAATAGCCAGTAAAAGAGTGAAAAGAGGCAAAGGAGCATGCCTTCCTGCTAGCAGCAATGTTACTGATGCTACGATGATTGTAACTACGAAAGACGCTCCAAGTGACCACGCTTCCGATTCCATTATCGCAGGAAACTGAGAAGCCACCAGCGCGGCCAACATAATAAACGTCATTAGGGAGATGGCTACGATTGGTAACATGCTGTCCTGTAGAGTCTGAAATAAAGTACAAGCCTATTACATGCAAGCCCTTCATATTTCAGTACATTTGCCGCAATTAAAAATGTATCACCTCTAAATTCTTGGAGTATTTCGTAAAAATTTTAGAAATGTATTTTTGAAAGCCTGTTTAAGCGATTGTTTTATCATGTTGCATTGGTCTAGTTTCTTTTCCAGCATTTACAAAAGCCAGATGTTCCGTACATATTTTACAGGAACATGTGTTACCATCCGATAGTTGTACAAAAATGAGTAAAAAGAGTGCAATACGTTTCGAGCAATCGTGAGTGACGTTTCGCAGACAAGAACGTACACCGTGTAAACAATTAACCCCCTTCGAGTGTGGCTGGATTATTAGGTTACATGAAGGCGGTGTTAGTTTCCAGGAAATAGCGCGTACATATAAATCATTTAGTACCATCAACTATATTGCAGCGTTGGAACCTGTAGATTGCAAACCAAGGTAAAGAACGCAAAGCAGGTTCAGGACCATACCCGGAAAAGATTTGAAGCGCTTAGCTGTGCAACAATGGTTTGAGCCGTTAACATTTTTAGCGCAGCAATAGCGGAACGCCAGTAGTTCCGTGCGCTACCGAGTTCTATTGTGATTACATTTGAGCATAGACGCGTTAAACGCTTTTCTTTATTTTCACATATCCAGAACATACTTATTCTTGCTAATGGCTAACTAAGAAAAAATTGAATTGGTTATTAAAAAAAGGAGGAGAACGTATGGAATAAATTTACCCATGTTCATTTTTTTTTTTGATTGAAGGCTCCCATAAAATATTTTACAAATCACTTGACATGTCCAATGGCTAGCGTATATACGAGAAGAGCTAACATTATGGTCACGGCAGCGGATAACTTTAAGTTTGGGAAAGCAGGCAACGGTTTTCCAAGTAGAACAATTATCTGTTGAACCTGCGCTGAAATCTTCGCAAAGCGAGGTTGCACGAGGAGGAAAGTAAACATGTAAAGCATTGTAAGCGTACCTCTATTGAGGGATCTATTGATCGGCACAAATTAGTAAGTTATCTTGATTGATCTGACTGTCGGCACATGAGGATATCAAGTGCCAATATGCCAATATGCCTGCAAACTAACCAAGAAGAATTCTAAAAGACACTTCACATGATCAGAGCCTGTATGCGTAATCACAAAGGACTCCGTTAGAAGGGATATCTGGTCTTGGTTAGACAAGGAACATGTAAAGAAATGAGTCTCCATACTAAAAAAAACTAATAGAAAATGGAGATGCTGAATTTTCTGTAAAGCTAACTACACACTACTGAATTAGCAATTGGACACTGCCTCTTGAAAATGGATCTATACAATATGTTATACGTATAACTCACCTATGGGTCGAGTGAACGAACCTCGGTGTAGGAGACGCCAATTACCAAGAGGAAACCAGTTTGCATGTAACTTGCTGTTGTGTGTGCTGTTGTTCTCAGGTAGAAATATTTCGCGTAGGATCTAGGGAAACCTTCGAATGTCATTAAAGATCCGATGGATAAGGTAATCGCTTTTACAGACCATTAAGATGCTTGAGCTCCATTGGAGGCGGCACTACAAGCATTAAGCTTAAATACCTGGACTATTGGTAACCACCCCAAACAGTATGAATGAATGAAGAAGAACAGCCAACTTAAAAAAAGGCCGCATAATTTTTGTGATAAACATATATGCATGGATATTGAATATTAAATAATGAACTGCTGTTCCTGCGTTCCTGTCATTTGTTATGATTGTAATACCTGGTAGTATCTATTTACCCTTATTTTCTAAAGAAGTTAAAGTACTCACTACATGCTACCCCGAACCTAATAACTGTATTAGATTAATATGACTTTTTGTTGTGGAATATGTTTGCTTATTTTGAATAAAGAAGAAATATTTGTCAACATCACGCGTGCAGGCTTCCATTGTTTCTTTTTTGCAATGAATTTGGCCCTTTGAGTAATTAACTGTTAAATATGGGTACAGAGGAATTGGGATCCAACGAGAGAAATGCGATCTTGTAGCATTTATTGCGAAACTGTAAATGAGATCAAACTGGCTTAGGCATTTTACGAAGTGTTTAGTATAGCAGTAGTCATTTTTTCATTGTGAACTATTGCCGATCTTAGGATTTAAATGTTACTAATATTGCACATGTTCTGACTATGAATAACATTATGGATAGTGGATCGTTTCGCGAAAACATTTAAAATTTGAATGCAGCAGCGTAATGTTTTAAAAATATGAAAGTTATTGTTGAAATATAATGCTATAAATAGGTTATCATTCCAATTTGTAATAAACAAAATTCGTATTTATGGAATATAACTAGCTGGCGGACTAGCTAAACTTCAGGAAGAGATATTAATAAGAGTATGGAGTCACACCAACTTGTAATAAATTGTAATGTAAAAATGTAATAAAAAATACACATTACGAAATATTAACAATATTTCGTTCAATAAAATCTGCTAAAATCGTTAAAAACTTTTCAGGGCTTAATTAAATGAATATTACACCCCAATCGTGTGCAGGTTCACAACAAACAGTGAAGCACTTTCCAATGCTCCAGACTTCCCTTGATTTGTATTTTCGAGTGAGTTTTGAAATCGTCTAATGCTTCAATGCTTTTTATATTGAGACACTGTTTACATGCGCTGTACATTGTCACTATGTGGATGCCCTTAGTATAAGACTACACTCGAAATGTAATAATGCATAATACGATAATATTGTACGATACATAACAGTAAATATGCTCGTAAATAATGAAATTTTGGGGTTTTATCGATATACTCCATAACTCGATGTTCATGTACTATTATCTACAAGACTGTAAGCATATCAAAATTCTCTAATCAGTGGGGACTGTGAAGTAGTATGGAATACAGTAAAGAGTTATTTGATTAATTTGGAACAATTGTTTCGGTAATTCACGAATTCACGAGATTATTCTTGCCGATACTTTAGTGTTTGTTACGAGAACATTCTAAAATCCTTAGAAATGAAATAAATTAACGTTTTTTCGCAATAGAGTATATTTAGGGTTTAAGATTCATAGAGTTTTAGTTACTGCAATGGTTGCTTTAACAATAGGTTGCGCTGGTGTTTGTACTCGTGAAGAACTAATCAAACGAAAGAATATATAAAATTATAGCGTCTAAAAGAGAGAATAATATCTCAAACGTTTTTGCAATCTTAAATAGTACATGGGTTGGTTTAGTAAAAAGGAGTATTTTGCAACCAAAAGATACCACATATTTATCAATGTTTGTTTCGCAATAGTTGTTGCACATCTACTCTCATAGGAATTGGCTTTTTTCCAAACTTTTCACTTCTATGTTATGTAGTAGGCACTGATTTCGATGCTCAAGTGAAGCAATAAAACGCCATGGAAAGTGGAAGCTATCTGCTATAACCGAGATTTCATTGATACCTTTTCGATAACGAAAAAGATGTCTTTGTCCCGGCCTAATGTATTAAGTAGAGATCTTGTGAATTCGCTGTTGAGGATGCAACAGCTCAACAAAACTTTGATTCTACTCATAATTTTCTTGGAAAAGCACTGAATGTCCATAGCTTAGCTCAGATTTTTGTAAGCTTATACAATAATTGCAATATCATAATAGTCAAGATCATAATTAAGTGTATCTGATTAGTATAGGTTATGCTTTCGTGTTACTGTATATACATACTAATTTGTATTAAGCACGTTCGTGTTTTTCAGATTTCATATACTCTCTAAAAAACAAAAAAAAAAAAAACTCCTAACCCAATTTTCATGTTATTGTCATCAGCACTTTTATAAAAGATGTCCGTTAGATCGATCGACCGCAAATAGCATTTTGCCGACCTACTTCGAGCAGGATGAATTCCAGAGTGCGTGTTGTATATGGCAATGATAATTTTTGCAGAGGTCAAAATCCATATACTTACATTTTTAAATAGATTCTCCTTTGCAAAGGAAATGCGGTACTATGGTTCTTATCAAAATCATTGCTATTGCGGACTTTGCAGTTAATTTGATCATTTCAGGACAAAGTGACAAAAATGTTTGCTTTTTGAAGATATCTTTATGACATCGTCATACCAGATAATTTAAACAATTATACTTGAGATTCAAATGTTAATTTTTTTTTCGAAAATTGTTTGTTCATCTTACATACAAAGCGAAACACATCATCATACACATCTATTGTATCCATATAAGATTAGAAGAACTCATAGACGCTTTATTTTTAATCAAGAGAGCCATATACAGTTGAAAATGATCATAGGAAGTCAAAGTTGATCTATAATATTATCCCTTTATGCGTAATTATCTTCCATCATGTTTTCAAAAGATTTTTGATTAATAACAGTTTCTTAGCTGTTCTTGAAATCATTTTAAATCCATTTTCTTGGCAATCGTAACTTACATCAATAAACAAGTTATCAAATAAACAAAACAAAGACGCTACTATACATTTCCATAACCATCTTAAAAAATTAGAATATTTTCTTTGGTCATATTTCTTTTTCCTTTAATTTGGTAAACAACACTAAAGTATCGGCACACTTCGCACCACACTAGTTTAATCACCGAATCCGGAACAACTGTTTCCAAGATGTGTGAATTACTACTATCCTTTTACCTAGTCTTTAATTACCTAGTCTGGAACGGCTGTTTTAAGGATACCTGGATCCTCATTATCAAACCGTTGTAAACTTTTATTTATTAAACTTATGTGAAGCGGAATGTGCTGTTACCTTCGTGTCGTTACCATATTACCACACAGTAATTGTATCATTATTTAATTTGTTACGTTAATAAAATAGTGTGTTGTTTTAACTTTTTTCTTGAACCGTTACATTGTGAAAATATATTTCCAAGTTTAAATAATAACTCCGGCAAAGACTGTGCGGTAGTATGGCAAACAGCACTAAAGTATCGGTACACTCCGCATCACGCAAGTTTAATAATGAATCCGGAACAACTGTTTCCAAAGTGTGTGAATCACCATTATCAACCGTATGACTATCATGGACATCTACGCATACTTAAAACAGGTATGTTAGATCGATTTATTAAACTTATGTGATGCGGAGTGTGCTGATATCTTAGTGAAGGTTAATACACTCCGCCAAAAAAGTATCGCATAAACTAAAAAAGGGCATTTATAAACCAAGATATTTTTATACGTTCACAAAAAGTTGGCCTCGTGTATGTGAACTATAAAAACACTAACAAAATCATGGAACATGGCTTTTTTACTTTTTTTTTCTAAAAGAACACATTTAGAAAAATGCATATGTGTAAGGTTTGTTCAGTTGTTTATTGAAAGTCTTCCTATACGGACGAATTTTAAAGTACGAAGTCAGAGTTCTGTACCAATGCTTTTAAAACTAAAATGAGCAACTTAACTTCAGAACAAGTGGCTGCTATAGTTGCTTTAATCGAAGATGGACAATCTCAAGCATAAGTTGCTAATTTGATGAACATCAATCAGTCAAGTGTTTCTAGAGCCGTAGCCAGATATAGGGAAACAGGCAATTACAGTAGAAAACCTGTACCAGGTCGTCCAAGATGTTCTACTCGCCAAGATGACCGCTATTTACTACTACAAGCATTACGTCGAAGACATGTAACTGCGAGACAATTGCAGAACGACTTGGCTAGAGTCAGAAATACTCGTATGAGTACTCAAACTATTCGGAATAGGTTACGACAGAGTGGATTAAGAGCTAGAGTAGCTGTAACAGCCCCTCGTCTCACTAGGAACCACCGAGTGGCTCGCTTAAGGTTTGCCAGAGAACATGTAAATTGGAACATTAATGACTGGGCCAATATACGCTTCACAGATGAGTCAAGATTTGGTCTTTACACCTCAGATAGGCGTATCTCAGTGTACAGACGAGACGGCGAACGCTATTCGCAGTGTAATATCAGACCTAGACCTAATTTCGCTGGTGGCTCTATTGTGGTTTGGGGAGGCATCTGTTTAACAGGTCGTAGGAGTTAGTACCAGTAGACAGAGGTACACTGACTGCCCACAGGTATATAACGGACATTTTAGAAGAACATGTAGTACCGTATGCGCCAATTATAGGAAACGAATTCAGATTAATGCACGATAATGCACGAGGAATACCTTAACGATGTTGGTATTCCAGTTTTAATTGGCCTGCGGTAAGTCCGGACATGAACCCTATCGAGCACGTGTGGGACCTCCTTCACAGACGGATACGAACCCAAAATGTTGCCCCAGCGGACCTGCATGGACTAGAAAATGCTCTCCGTGACGAGTGGGAGAATTTGGATCAGGCTTATATACGGAGGTTAATCGAATCTCTGCCAAACCGTATGCGAGCGGTCATGAGAGCCAGAGGTGACAATACTCAGTATTAAAAGCTACTGTTATGACATTTTTCTTTCCAAAATTATAATTTCTTGTTTTAATAAAAATCTCAAGTATGATTTCTTGTTTTTATTTGGCCTGTATTTTATTTAAACAATCATAGAAATTATATCTTAGAGCGCATTAAAGTATATTTACAACTTTATGCTACAAACAAAGATTATGCGATACTTTTATGATTCAAAACTAAATTATGCGATACTTTTTTGGCGGAGTGTATTAAAAAATAAAATGTTATGTGACTTAACGAAGTTCATTTTAACAAGCGTTTGCAGGCAAAATAGAAAATTAGGCGATTTACCAATAATCATGTTCATGTCATAAACAGGGGTAATAAGTTGAACGGTCAAATGAAGACCAGATGCGCCAACTATCTGATAAAATTCAATATATGTTGCATATACAGCTTTCGTAAAAAGTCCTTTATAGATATAAGGCTCCTTGGATAGTTGTTTTATTTTTTATCGCTTTTATTCGACAGATGAAAATGGTTCCTTAAATCGTTCCCAAAAAATATTTTACGTTTGGGATAGTATAACGTAGAGTATTTCAATGAAAGCTATCATTCAAATACTAAATTATTGTAAATTAATCGATTTTCATGGAAAACACAAAAATTCCCTTTCAACATTCTTACAATTGTAATGGTATTTTTTTATATTTTTAACTCGGTGTGTGCATATATTCGATAAAATTAAAACATTAGTAGATGGCGTACTCAAATGGAATTATTCTTTGAGTAGCAGAATTACTACCTTTAAGAATGTAGTAGTTAGTGTTGATTAAAACTTTCTTTTTTTTATTTTCTATATTTCTTTTATTTAGAGTTCTTGCTGTAAGATAGCAACATATTAAATTGGCTAAACTATATAAAATGTATATTTAAGTCTAAATTCGAGGACACTCGAGGACATACGTATGGCACTGCTGTTGCTATTGCATAGGTAAAACGCTTAGTACTGTCAATAGATTTGTTCTAATTAGTGCTTTTTGCACGGTTCTGTAATCAGTTCGTGAACCGTGTTGTGCGCGTGATTTACGAGAGGTTTCTAAAGACTATAATTTTATAATCGGTGGACGATGTTGAATCGTCAGCGAATGCAGGTATTCAATAAATAGAAACATAATAAAATGAGTATTTAAATAAAGTTTGTCAATTATTCCTTTCACCGGCGTAATTTTCATTTTTTCTTTTTGTTTTGGTTCGCTTACTAAAAAGTTATTTCGCCGTTTTCCAACCTAGCAACCAGAATATAGAGTCAACCAAACGCGTTGGCATCAGTTCAGTATATCGATCAAAACACTGAGTGATCAAAACATTTGTTCCTCCCGGGTTGATAGAAAATTCCAAAAATTTATCAGCAAAGAAATATCAAATTGATTCAACAAAATATAGTTGAATTTCTAAAATAGATAGCTACTCCAAGCAAATTTCCTTTGACAAAATCAATTTAGTTATTTCGTGTATCCGTTCTGCAGTATATTTACATGTTGTACCTATTTTAGAATATCTGATATTAAAATTTATTAGAGAAGCTTCTGTTTCGTGTATCAAGTTCTCTTTGAGGAGATGTAAATTTTGTTTATTTTGAGTAGAATAAACATTTAATGCTACTTAAATACAAACCGTGCATGAATAAAAAAAATGTATTAAATGAAATCTGAATTCGATTAAGCTCTCAAGTGATGTGTTTAACATTACTGTGCCAGGAAAATGGTTTGAAAAGCACCGCATCAAAATGGTGAATTATAAAGTTGATAGAAAATTTATACTTGATAGAAATATCTGCTTAATAATCATAAACGTGTCTTTGAAGATTTCGAAAAGTTACCGGCATATCTACATTTACAAGTTTACATCATTCACATTTACGAGACCGTCTGTGAGTGCGCTTTATTACAACGATTATCGTTTACCGTATTAAACGTTTACAGTGCTACAAATATTAACCACCATACGTATATTGTATTAGCATTTAGAAATATTAGTGAAATACCTTTTCTTTCTGTACATGTACTTAGACTTAAAGTAACGATGACAAGAACAAGCAATTTAAGATAAACACGTCATTCGCTGGTTGGTCTGGTTTCTTTTACCTGACAATAAGTTTAAAATGTATGGAATACATTTTTTTACCTTCAGTACATTCTAACTGCCTCTATTTTACGGTTAGATACGTTTGTAAAATTGGTCGTTCCAAATGATGTACATTTCGAGAGTTAGGTATTCCCAATTAAGTTGTTCAACAAAATTTCGATAATAAAGACGTGAGCATGCTTGCAATTAGTTGATCCGAAGTTAATTACATGCACTAAAGCTTACACCTACACTGACATGAAGCAATTAACTGAAATTGGTACCGTTATACATATATGCTTACAATTACTTAGTGACTATGCATTTAACAATTGATCTTATTCAACATCACGATGAACTATCCGATCTAACAATACCTTATAATTACACATGACAAGATTAAAAGCACATTAGATGTATTACCGCATTAAACTTGCAAAATGATTGCCTATACTTACTAACACAGCGATTATATCTAGCGTGGCCACGTAGTAAGTAGCTGGAATGTAATTCCTTTCCTGAACAATTTAGCGAAGGTTTTAGATAAAATGTATCCGAAGATAAGTAATGCATAACGCAAAAATAAAGTTTCCACTGAATACCATAGCACTTTGGAACTTTAAAATGGCACGCCTAAGTTAATGTATTTTTGGAAAATCCACTCTTAATTATGAAGCTTAGAGAACATGTAGAACTCATATTTGTATGTTACGCAATTTTATTTTCCTGCTGGTATTCCCTTTGAGGGGGTTAAATTAATTTTTGAAATTTTCCACTTCATCTACGCACATAAATCGGTAAAAGACAGCAAAAATTATTTATCTTAACGAGGTTTATGAAGCAGTAATTAAGCCGGCAAACAGAATCCGACTAGTAAAAGAAGATTATAAACATATCGACATTGTTACATATTACAATGTTACAAAATAACATTAACGAACCAACGCTACATTCACGTTTCTTTTTGGCATTTCACATTGCCCACTTACGTGTAGAAGGTCCACCTGTTGGAAGAAAGCCTAATCCCTATAAAAAGATTCCTGTTTCTTACCGAATATCTAAGGGACGTAAAAGTAATAACATTAATAATAGTAATATAAGTCCAGCCAGCGACAATCGTAAAAAGAGCTCGTACTAACTACCTTTGTCATACCCTTCTCACCAAACTAATGTCAGGTGTTTCCACAGCAAGTTTCAGTACCTACGTTAGTCGCATAAAAATTATCTTTGCGATGTTGTGTCATTTAAGAATCCTAGCGTCAGTTGCGCCCCTTATCATGCTACAGCAAAAATCCTTGGTTTTGACATCTATTTCGATCGCAATATATTTTAAATGCTTAAAAATTTTCATGTGTGACAATGGGGTAAAACAATTGCCATCGCATTTAAACAATGGTTATAAACAACGAAAGTTTTATTAGTAACTTTATGTCTAACTGTCGTTCAGGCACCTTGTAACTTAAGTTCCTTCAAGTTTACCGTGTTTATTTAAACACTACGAGTCAGAATTAGAAAAGTGTAATAGTGAGTAAAAAGTGAAATATTGAAGAAGTCGCGTTTAAAAAAAGACGTAAACAATGTGTTTACGTCTTAAAACTTTCATCTACAAATTTCTCATTTGCCGAAAGGCTGTCTAGGGACATTCCCAAATTCACGACTATTTTCTGTAAATTTAACACCTTCGTAAAATTTCGAAAATTTCTTAAATTTAATCTCGTTAAAACATTTTAATATTATTATTGGTCTTAACGGAAGTTGAAAGTGGAAACAATGGCTCTTTCTTATTCACCCAATTGCCACCAATTTTATAAGTATTTTTCACTTCAGCAGAACTTTCTTTATGTATATTCCTTGTTAATTGAAAACTATAATACAATAAAAATAGGGACAACTGTATTATAAACTATTTTGTTGTTAGATTAGAGTTCACGAATACTATAATATTAGCCTGCTCCTATCACCTCTAACATAAAATATTTTATACAGAAAAATATAAGCTATTCTACAAAGTGATGAATTGTGTTTAAAACACAATTTGTCACATCATGCAACTCGTATAATGCCATGATTACCGCAAATGGAACCACCGGAAGGATGCACGAAATCTTGTTGTGTGAAAGCAAAAGTGACTGGATTTTCAAATCTATTTGACATCACCTCTATTCCAAGCCCAAGTAAATGTGTCGTGATATTTTGACGCTGAAGATTAATTATGAATAGGAGATTGTGATTTAGTAACTTGATGTAGGTATACCTACTTTATACGTAGAAAAGTTATCCTAATGTGAAAAATATTTCCAGTAATATTAAAACATGGTTGGCATTTGGTCTGTCTAAGAAAATTTAATGGTTTACACTTTCGACTTCAGCTAAAAAGTATATGTATCAATGTTGGTATGTTTATACCTTCTTTTCTTAGTCGAACTTGTTATTGTTTTTTAAAGCTCATTGCAACAAACAATCTTAATCGCAAAACGTTTGTTCCATCTTGTACTATTAGCGAGTTATATGTATAGATAGAGTGGAAAATTTCTAATTAATTTCAACCACTCAGAGTGAATATCAGCAAAAAATTAAATTGCGTAATACATACCTATATGTGCTCTATATGTTCCCGAAGATTCATAATTTTTTTAATTTTCGAGTTTGGTATCATCCTTTGTTTATCCGATATTTTAAATGCCCTACTTTTTACAGTGCCATACGATTTTTTATATGTCAGTTAGGTTGTATAAGACAAGCTTCGTATATACTATAGGATGTAGCACGCAATGCAGCGAAGACGATTCTTATTTTATAGTGCAACTAACAACGCGCCTTTCGCTTCCGTGGTTGTTCTACACCATTCGTCCAGCATAGACAAATGAATCCTATCGTCTATCTGTGACGTCTACAACTTTGTGCTAATACAATAATTAGCGACTTATAGCAAACCAGGTAGGTGGTGGCGAACTAAAGTATACAAAAATCGAACTGGATCTGAATTACTTATTCATCTAAAAACATAAGAGTTGAGTGGTCAATGAAAGTTTGATCTAAATGTCTTTTTTGTAATTTTTATTTTTTGGGTTCTACGATCTTTTTCGTCATATAATCGTATTAGCAAGAGTATCTTTTCAACAATCCGTTCTTCCATTTCTATTTATAGTCTTGGAATTATGTTATTATTTCAATGCCCTCTTTTGATGGTATTGAAATAATAATTGATGGTATTAGTGCAGGAAGAAGTAGGATAAGCCGTACAAGTAAAATCGACAAACTAACGCCTGTGCAGAGTCTATAATTACATTCGCAGTTATATCGATAATCATTAATCAACTCCACATGTATTAACTAAGGATACGAATTTTTCAAATAAAGGCACCAACTTTCTTTAAGACTGGTTAGAAACTTATTGTGAAAAAGAATTATTAAGTTCCAAATAACATAATCTGGTAATCCCATTGGAGCAACTCATATAACTGAGCGTAAAACCATAATCTGATCACGCGAAAAGTTTTGTTTGTGTTTCTTCATTTATATGTGTTAGATGCTTTACTTCATTGCGAAATATTACGCTGAAGGGTTTTTATTTCTAGTTTAATAAAACCAACCTAAAGACAGATTTAAGTCAATTGCAAGGTTTAATGTCCAATAATAATAATATCAACTATTATTTTTATTTGTTAATCTGTATATAATAATAATATAAGAAATACAAAAAAAAATAGTTAAATAGGCTATGTATTAATTGAGAAACGGCAGATGTAAATCAGGCAGATATTACTGTTCTTCCTTCCTTTCACACCCCGCTAAAAGTAATAATATTTTAAGAATTCTATGATACTTGCAAAAATTAAGCTAACAAACATTGTCAGTCAGTTGCTGCAATATTTTTAGAAGCTGGCTCGGATAATGGACGACACTCGGATAGTTGACTTAATAAAATTGTAAATTTGATCAAACATACGTCCGGTGAACCGATGGTATTAACGTGCCACTAAACCAAGCCATCCGGGAGAACCTCAGTTCCTTCATAGTTAGCTGCTTCTGCCAATTTATGAGAAATATGGCAATATTTTCTTATTCCAAAAATAAGACATAAGCATGAGTTCTACATTATCTGTATTCGATTGTTTGTATTGACGGTAGTAGTACATGGACCACAAACTTTCTGACAAAATAAAGATATCAATAGAACCGATGATCTGGAACGGTGTTTATTTCCTGAATACAGGTAGTTCGAGTCGATGAGAATAAGTTAATTTCAAACGAATACGTCGATGTAATACATTTCTGAACATGAGTGTTGAATCTAAATTGAGAATAGGATAGGCAAATTCACGTTATTAATGAAAAATTTAGCACTCCCAAAATCACTGAACTCTGTGGGTAACGGAGTACCAGGATCTATCCTTCGCCTTCTCCGTCTTCCGTGATGCTGACTCAGAGGGCTCCTTTAGCCAACTTCTCTGCCGGATAAAGTTCCCCTCTCGAGAATGAAGAGTGGTCCCGGATCCCAAGCTGTCCCAAGGGAGCTCGGGATCGTAGTTTAAGGCTTCGCAGAAGAGCGGGTTGGGGTGGTCCTGGGTCCTCCCGTACAGCTTGGTCGAAAACCCGATCAAAGTCTACGATAGAGTCCATCTGGGCGTCCCGATAGACGATCTCGTTTCTGACGAACAAGAAAGGCCTAGATGCTCTTAAAGTGTGTTGTAGCGGCCGTGATCCAGTACGGAATAGCGTAAAGAAGGGCTGGTCTGAATATGGACTTGTCCTTAAGTCCATATTCCATAAGATCTTGCCCTCAAGACTAAGTTTACTCCTCCAGCTGACCAGCGGATATAGTGTTATTAGCATTCCGCTGCTGGATGTTTAGGTCCAAAAGGACTCCGTGCCTTACTTTTCGGTATCTTGGGGATGATCCTTGTGGAACCCCAGCTGTTGTGGACCTTGGGTTAGTTCTGTGGTTCTCCAACTTTGCTATGAACATTCTGTTCGTGAGGAACGATGTTGTGAGGAGCAGTAGTCCTCATGGGATTCCGAGGCGGTGCATCTTTTACAGAACACCCTCCTGCCAGACTTTGTCGAAGGTTTTCCGGGTGGCTAGAAAGACGACTCCAGTGTATTCCCGATGAAAGCCGACCTTAATGTGCTCATTGAACCCGAACAGAGTGTCCGGAATCGTGTTGCGATCTTCTGCTATATCCTTTAGGCGACTGAAAAGTAATTTCTGAGCAACCTTTCCCGGAGCCTGGAGCAGAGTCCCAACATATAAAGATGAATTATTTTTATTGCCGAAAACTAAAATGGCAGACAATAATAGATTTAGTAGTATTGGTTTTCGAAGGAGATCGGAAAGCAAAAGAGGCAATTGAATTCCAGTCAGCATTAAATTTTAGCTAAGGACAAATCGTGTTCAACTGTTGCAAAGAAGTGATATAACTGTATGTTATCTGCATACAAGTGCATTCTAAATCTATGCAAGCTGTGTAAATGGTAAATGAAAGTGGTTCCAGTGTAGAATTTTAGAGAACACCGCGAACAATTGGTTTAGCCGAAACAACTGCTGAAGTCACGATAAAATTTAAAATACATAATGATAGTGTACAGTCAAGGGAATTAAACGTCTGGCTGAAATCAAGCGAGGCCAAAGAACAAAGCTTGCCGCGATTTATTGTCGTCACAAACGCTTCTTAAAGCAGTAGAGCAGCTGTATCTAGGCTAAAATCCTGACTGGATCCCAGACAGGATGCCGTGATTCTCAAGCATCTTCTAAGCTGCCAATGCACAACTTTTGCAATTATTTCAGGAAGCACTAGCAATATACTGTAATATTAAAGAGAAAGATTTAGAGTTGGTGGGAATCGGGAATGTATTAATACTACTTCGGCAATTAAAGCTTAATTGCAAAACGGTAAATGAAATTTAATTGAGCATATAAGATTGAAAAGAGAACTAACCTGATATAGCGATGTTCCAATACATAAACACTACGCTTATATGTTCTTTTCTGAACCTCGCCCTTTTTAACCACTTTACGGGACCAGAACTTCGAAATACGAGAAATACGAGCTCGCATTGAAATTAGACAACTAAACACTAGTTATTTCGATGACAATTCGACTCAAAGTCAAAAATTAATTTATTGTTACTTCACTGCATTATTTAATGCCGATAGTGATTATTTTGGACCTCAGCAGAATTTGATAATTTTACTTTTCCAAAAACACATTGATAACGGAATTCGATCAGGAACTTTTATTTCTTGAAGTAACATAATGGAAACGATGTAAGCGCGCAACTATGATATTCTATGACGTTTTAGTCCCCCAACAACTGTACATATTTAAATTTTACTGACAAATAAGACGACTAGCGAACCATGAATTTAAACTGAGATACGCCTAAAATTACACTAAAGACTGTTATAGGGTAGTTTTACATTAAATTTGATGTTTTATGGGGTGAAGAAAATGAACAGAAGTTATACCATTCCACAACTACCGTCGGTGCCTGGACTTATATTCTCCTAACTTCTTACGCTCCCTAGATAATAGGAAAGAAAGAGTTTCGCAGCTTTCGAAAGCAACCTCACCGCCGCCAGAGGGAACTTAACTTTGGGTAAATAGATATACCGGACTCACTATGCGTGACGCTAATGACAGTTAACCTCCATGTTGTGAATTATAACGCCACAATACTAATAGAGAGAACATTTTTAATGTCTGTAGAATACAACACAATGTAAATGCGTATCCCCTACCGAACGATCCTTGAATTAATATATCTTTTTGCTTTAATCTGGATGCCCTAAATTTGAAAACACTTCTAAAAAATAGAACTTTCTATTTAATATAGAAGCGATATTTTAGTTTCTCAAGATTTGTCTAACGAAGCAACGCGATACTTGCCAAGTGTGACTTTATTCTTTCGAAAAGCAACAGTGATAACAAGTTAATTTACCTCTCAAAACTTAATAATATCCAACCGATTTCATCAAAGAATACTAAAGTTTCAATTGTTTTCATATGTGTGTGGAATTTGAATTTTTTAAAAGCATGCATCGTGATAAGTCCCGACTGCTAATGTCACGTAATTTGGTACTTTTAGTGACGATAATCGAATTGTAAGTGCATAAACTTTAATTCAAAAAGCCAAAATATCACAATATTGAACGCGATTTACTATCTCCATTTACTACAACTACAAGGAAAGATGTATATATTACATTTTCACTCAAAAAGCAATAAAATGTACACCGATACAACGTGAATACTATAACGCCAGTCAGAATTTACGAGCGGAATAAATATAGGTAACCTTATATTTCGCCGGTAAGTAGATTAATATTATTTTGTCGTAATATCCGATCAAACACGAATATAATTTCTTTTGTAAATACCGTTTTCAGCCAATACTTCTGTAACTATCTCTTTAATGTAAGTCTTTGTCATTGTTTTCTGATATATTCTAATACAGTATTTCTGAATCTGTTTTGTCTCGCGGTACATTTTACAAAGAAAAACAACTCCTCTCTACGCCTACGTGATCTCAGATGAAGACATTTCTAAATTAAATAAATAGAAGAAACAATAATATTAACACTCCTTAGATACCTTTGTATCTATATTGTATAAACAATTCTTACTGACAAATTATTAAAATGTAAAAATAAATAAATAATTAATAAAACAAAATATGTACGCCTTAAACAAAGCTTTAACACTACCCAAATATTTGATAAAAACCAAATAAATTTCCATTTCAAAAATTACAGTCATTAAGAAATATGTGACTGATTTTGTTATTTCTTCTGTACGAGGTCTTATTTCAGAGAGAGTAACTCACAATTCATTTTCCATTCTTAATTTTTTTCATTTTTCATGTTAGTAAAAATTGAAAATTCTAACTTACACAAATGCAAACTTTGGATATTCATCTTTAAGATCAAATAAATATCTAAATGAAATTCCGAACACTCGATTTTTATTGTTAGGTCAAATAGAAAGGAAAATAGATTTTCCTCTTTTTCCTCTCTTCCCTAGGTTCTCATTAATTAAGAGACTTCTAAGCTAGTCGTATTTTTCGATTGGTACATGGAAAATATGTGTTCGCCGGTATTTAAAGTAAAATTAAATGGGCTTTTATCACAGAAGAGTTCTCAAAATAGGCATTTGTTCGGACGATGGCTTCCTCGTTCGACGTGAACCGTTGCCTATCGAGGCATTTTTTCAAATTTGAAAATAAAGCGAAGTCACTAAGAACCAAATCCGGTAGTATGGTGGATGTTGTGCTAATTCGAATTTTATTGACTATCGAAACTGCGTAGATTTGCATCCGCGCATCATCTTGTTGAAAGAAGTCTTTTTCTTTTTCAAACGAGGGGTTCTTACTCGAATCAATAACAGTGCATGATACTTTCTAGTTATTGTTTGTCCTTTTTCTAAATAATCGGTATAGATGATTCCGCGTGGGTTCTAGAAACTCTTCACCTTCTTGAAAGCCCGTTCACCTTCAATGTTGAATCTATTGTTTTGGTTGTTTCTTGGTTTCCGGCGTGGTAGTGTGCCTATAGTTAAGTATTGACGGAGAAACCAAATTTTTCGTGCAAAATCTAAACTACTGAACGTTGTAATATCTCTGCAGCCTCAACTATTTCACGCACTTCGATTCATCGATCATTCAAAACCATATCGTAGATTTTGTCAATTATTTCTGGGGTAGGCATCCATACTGGACTGGACGTGACTGGACTTTTGTGGATGCACGGTCACGCTCAAACTCATTTACTCACTTGTAAACAGTCACTAACATCAGTAGATGTGCCATGAATTTCATTCAACTTAGTTTTGGTCTCTTTCGATGTTTAAATATGAGTGCTACATCACTGATCAAAACTCACTTTTTTCTAATTTTTTACATAAACAAAATTCTTCTCTTAAATCAGCAAAAAAATGAAACCATGTGATGGATGTAGTAGGTCAAGTTAGCTCGATTTTTTTTATATTTTAATGAAAAGGTTTTTTAGATTAGATCATAATTTAATGTATATTTCAAATTATTATAATTAGAAATGTGAAGTAATACTGCTGCGTCTCTTATAAACAATATCTACAGCATCTCTTCTTAACATCCAACAGTAATCTGCTAACTTAACAGGATTCCATTTCCCCTGATACCGTTTTTCCATTTCCATGATGTCTTGGTGGAAGCGCTCAGCGTGTTCATCGCTAACGTCGCCCATATTTTCCAGACAAAAATTCAAGTGACAACGTAGAACGTGCACTTTAAGGGCATATTACAGCCAGCAGCGTGAAATGCTTGTAACATATCTATTACTAAAGTTTTATAGTTGTCAGCTTTTTCGTTTACCAAGAAATTCGTGAAAACTTGGACCATGGGGAACCAAGATGTTTTCTTCCTTCGCTGTTAATTTGGTTTCAAAGATTTGATCATTTACTATTTCTGTATTTGAGGTCCAACAAAAATACCTTCTTTCAACTTCCCTTGTGTTAATTTTGGAAACTTCTCACGAAGGTATTTAAAACCTTCACTTTCGAGATCCAGTGCCTTTACAAAAGCTTTGAAGTTTTTCATGAGCCCAAGTTTCACGTGGAGAGGTAGTATTATGATCTTTTCTTTTTCTACTAGACGCTGATGTAGTACATTGTCTTTTCCTGGTATAAACTGTCGTCGCAGTGGCCACTCTTGCTTATGGTAATGTTTTTCGCTGTCACGACTGTCGCAAAAGTTTATAAACATTACTGCAGTAGACCAGATTACCGGCCATATTACAAAGGCATTTTCTCTGTAACCAGAGCTAAGCCAATGTTGCCGCTTTTCGAATCATTTTTACTTTATATATGCTGTTCAATTTCATCAGTTACTAACTTAAAGTGAAAACCTTGTTGGTCAGTGTTATTAGTTATTTGCTAAGTATAATTTATAGACAATAACTTGGCATTCCAATAGTTACATTATTACAATAGTGCATTTACTGACGATCTACATTTCAATGGCTACATCAGCTGTAGAAGAAAATTTATGAAACTTTACCGTTGTAACGACCACCGATACGATCATCCTAACGAATATTCTATAAGTGTCGATTTTCAGGTATTGTGCTTCAATTTTCTAGTATTTTAATTCAAACATCAGTAGTTGCTACACTGTTACTTTAATCGACAATTTGCAATCGATACGAAGATAACTTGTGTCAACCAGTGTAGTCGAATCTGTGCTGATAATTAATTTTTTCAACTGATAAGTAAGGTAACTAAACAGCGTCCACGTTCTACTGCAGGCAATTATTGAATAGTAATTCGATTTGAACATAATTTTAGTATTGCTTAGGGCACTGCGGTGAAAATTAATTTCTCCTGAATATTGATTTTAAGTCTGTAAATAAAAACGTATGTACCATATATGTACAGATAATCGCGATTTGCATAGGTTGAATTTTACTTTGAAATTGCATAATTCTTTTCCGTGAATTTGCACAAGTATTAAACAAAATGGTTTCGAATTTTACTAAGTTCTATTCTTATGTCCTCCAAACCAGATTTCATGATATTTATGCGATACTTGTATTTACTCTGTACTTAATCAAAGGTAAACTGTTATTAAATATAAAAATACATCAATTAGAAAGAGACGCTTAAAACAAAAAGGAAACTAGCATTGTCACCAACTTCATAACGTCTACCATATTTTTGGCTCAAAGTCCAACGGTATAAGTTTATTATTAATTAAGTACATTTAATTCCAACAGAGGCATCCAACTAATGTGACTTTATATCAAAAAGAATCGCATTTATACGTGTAAAAATTGAACTTATCATTACAATAGGTGAGCAATCATTTGCAGCACTGTTACTGACATAGTGCATACTATTAAAAACATTCCTAATTTATGAGATTGTTATTAAAAGATATAATTAGAAACTATTTCATTGTATACAAGCAAAGCATATCAAAGGTAACAAAGGAGGATAAAACCAAGAGCAGCAAGGACAATCAATTGAAGAAATAAACTAGCGGCATGACACCATGCATTGGGCGTCTTCTCACCTATATGTATACTTAAGCACTTTTACGGCTGGCAAATTTGATAACAACGCCCAGATATTTTAGTGACCAGAGCATTATGAAATTTTCTAGCAAGGGAACCCGCAAATTGAAAAACGTTTTGAAACTTTGAGAACATATAGATCACAGACAGGTGTGTACTACGTATTTTTTCTGCGGGAAAGCACTCTGATCGGGTGAAATGGAGTTTCGAAAATATTTTCCATTTTGCCTCTGCTGCGCATACCTCGCTAACGATGAGAGCTAGAGAAAAAGTTTTAATACAAAAATGTTTGTTTGAATGAGTTTTATTAATCAGACAAGAATTACATTTTCGCAGGTAAATATGTTTGTAGTAATAATGGGTAACAAGATCGGTTGATTGTATAACAAACGTGTGACACAGTGTTGAAATTAATTTTAAAAACTAACAAAAATATTGATAACTACATTATGAATTATTTTGCATTAGAGTTTACAATAATATGTCAGCCTTTTTATTACACGTTAAAATACCTGTCAATATAGAATTTTTTTAATTCGTATATTTAGCAAATAAACATCGGTTAACCATGACTAAAAGTAGTTCTTTTGTTAATTTTCTAAATGTGGGTGCTATTAAATGAACATTCTAACATCAAAGCAAAGACTGTGATTCACGTAGATCAAAATTTTTACTTTGAGAGTATGGTAAAACTATGTGTAGCTGCGAATATAAACTGCGCAACTTTTGTAGCAGTTTCTGTACGTTGCATAGTTAAAGTGAGGCGGGAATGCAGCTCAAGATTGAAACCGCCGATTAACACGATTAACGAAAGTTGAAGTAATTTCCTTTAATTGCTCGAAGTCCGTACCATATAATCGGGTAATAAATCTATTTATTTTTCCTGAAACTATTTTGTAAGCTCTCTTAAAATTCCATATCCGATATTGTGATGCTTTAAAATTTTCTAAATCAATGTCTGTGTTAGCTTGTAATGTACATCGCTGAATCTTGAATAATAGCACCTAAATCAATACTATTTACAAATATATTGTATACGAATTAAGAAATTTTAATTTTTTTTCTCGTCTCGTACCACCTCTGTTGAATGCAATGCTTCACCATTTATTTATACGATTGCTGCATAGATGAGACTGCGAAACTTTTGTTAGACGGTACTCAATGTAAGTCATCTTTCCTTCCCACTTTTTCAGTACGTAACGTTGGTTTTATATTCTAAAGTTAAAATACTTCCTTCTTCTTCAGCTTCTATTGCTTTTAACGCTTCTTCCCTTTTTTTTTCGCCATTCCCTACAAATTCTAGGGATTGAGTTTTGTGCGGTTGCAAAAATTCTAGAACTCTATCAGTTTCCAGTAAAAACAATGTTTGTTTTTGAGCACCGAGAATGATATTTTTTTATCAGGTCGTACAATTCGATTTCGTTGGTATTCACCGGGAACCCATTATCATTGTTGAGAACTTCGAACCTTATCATCAGTTTTTTTACCACATTTATAATACTTATGACAACCATTTTCAACACTATAAGCCTGCTATATAACCAACCAATAGCTATTACTAATTTCAAGTTTAATAAGTTATATGTACCTCATTCTTAATGTAGCTTCCTTCGATAAACTACATCTTTTAGATAAGAAACAATCTAATCTAATTAAAAAAATGCAGTAAATGTTTTTTTTTCTGTCTGCTTTTTTTTCTGTCTGATCAAAACAAACAAACAATTTTTCTTTTGATCTATATTTCTTACCGTTAGCGAGCTATTCGCGTAGGAATGGGAAATTTCCAATTTTCAAAAATTCATTTCTCCCAGTCAGTGCTTTTCTGCAGAAAGTAAAACTTGCGTAGTATCTACCGCCGTGTGACCTACATGTACCTAAAGTTTCATAATATTTTGAATTTTCGGGTTCGAGGTCCCTTTTCAGTCGGTATATGCTTTAGAGGTCTTTTGGAATTTAGAGGAATTGCACCATACACAAGGATTAAATAACTTGCGTTGTCAGTTTCCAGTTATGAGAAGCGATTTTTTCATAAATCTCCAAAATTTCATAAATTAAATTTAACACAAATGCATTTAACTTTAGAGATAACTCCGCGTTTATTATTCCACCTTTATCAGCGCTACATTTTACCTTTTTTTACTAATTGTCTTAACATTAATAGTTAATATACTGTATTTCGTAGTTTTATACACTCCGCCAAAAAAGTATCGCATAATATAGTTTTGAATCATAAAAGTATCGCATAATCTTTGTTTGTAGCATAAAGTTGTAAATATACTTTAATGCGCTCTAAAATATAATTTGTATGATTGTTTAAATAAAATACAGGCCAAATAAAAACAAGAACTCATACTTGAGATTTTTATTAAAACAAGAAATTATAATTTTGGAAAGAAAAATGTCATAACAGTAGCTTTTAATACTGAGTATTGCCACCTCTGGCTCTTATGACCGCTCGCATACGGTTTGGCAGAGATTCGATTAACCTCCGTATATAAGCCTGATCCAAATTCTCCCACTCGTCACGGAGAGCATTTTCTAGTTCATGCAGGTCCGCTGGGGCAACACTTTGGGTTCGTATCCGTCTGTGAAGGAGGTCCCACACGTGCTCGATAGGGTTCATGTCCGGACTTACCGCAGGCCAATCTAAAACTGGAATACCAACATTGTTAAGGTATTCCTGTACGATTATTGCAACATGCGGTCGTGCATTATCGTGCATTAACATGAATTCGTTTCCTATAATTGGCGCATATGGTACTACATGTTCTTCTAAAATGTCCGTTATATACCTGTGGGCAGTCAGTGTACCTCTGTCTACTGGTACTAACTCTGTACGACCTGTTAAACAGATGCCTCCCCAAACCATAATAGAATCACCAGCGAAATTAGGTCTAAGTCTGATATTACACTGCGAATAGCGCTCACCGTCTCGTCTGTACACTGAGATACGCCTATCTGAGGTATAAAGAACAAATCTTGACTCATCTGTGAAGAGTACATTGGCCCAGTCATTAATGTTCCAATTTACATGTTCTCTGGCAAACCTTAAGCGAGCCACTCGGTGGTTCCTAGTGAGACGAGGGGCTGTTACAGCTACTCTAGCTCTTAATCCACTCTGTCGTAACCTATTCCGAATAGTTTGAGTACTCACACGAGTATTTCCGACTCTAGCCAGGTCGTTCTGCAATTGTCTCGCAGTTACATGTCTTCGACGTAATGCTTGTAGTAGTAAATAGCGGTCATCTTGGCGAGTAGAACATCTTGGACGGCCTGGTACAGGTCTTCTACTGTAATTGCCTGTTTCCCTATATCTGGCTACGGCTCTAGAAACACTTGACTGATTGATGTCCATCAAATTAGCAACGTATGCTTGAGATCGTCCATCTTCGATTAAAGCAACTATAGCAGCCACTTGTTCTGAAGTTAAATTGCTCATTTTAGTTTTAAAAGCGTTGGTACAGAACTCTGTCTTCGCACTTTAAAATTTGTCCATAGAGGAAGACTTTCAATAAACAACTGAACAGACCTTACACATATGCATTTTTCTAAATGTGTTCTTTTAGAAAAAAAAAAAAAAGTAAAAAAGCTATGTTCCATGATTTTGTTAGTGTTTTTATAGTTCACATACACGAGGCAAACTTTTTGTGAACGTATAAAAATATCTTGGTTTATAAATGCCCTTTTTTAGTTTATGCGATACTTTTTTGGCGGAGTGTATATTTGAAGTTTGACCGATCTGCCTTGGAGGAAACATGTACATATAGTTTATTAGTTGACTCACACAAGTACAAATGCAAAAACAGCTGTGCTAAAGACTGCCAAATGAAATTTTCATAAGCGATGCATTCATATATGCATGTGGAGTTGGCAGATCGTAAATAATGTGCAGTGTTTCACTGCACTCAAACCGACTCATTTGTATAAAAAGAAAAACATGCTTTTTAAGCTTATATTGAATATACGTTATATCCAAGTAAATAGCTGGTAGTATCGTGCTTCTTAGTATGGAAACATACCAAGTAACTTTATTAAATTCTTGTCTATTTCAAATAATTCACCTAAAAGGGACTCGGTTTCTGCAACGGTATTCCAAGCGCTTACGTTTTCTACACTATATAGAGAATGTCAACAAATTCTTTGTTAAATAGTACATTCTGTTGATAAATACTCCTCTAAAGATGCCATCTTTGAGTTGGACCGTAATTATCTTTAGGTGGAGATACGTTTGCTGGATGAAGATTCAAAGTAACTGCTATACAATTTGTATAAAAAAAACTGCAAGAATTTTAGAATTAAATTCCTGTCACAAAGTTTAATTGGTAACATTAGAATATATGTACCTACATAATAATTCGAAAGTTTATATACGCGCGCATAAATCCTGCCAACTCGTAACTTTTACATTCCTGAAAGCATCATGTTGCAAAAGTTACTTATTACATAGCCACAGATAAGCTCGAACAGTTTTTAACGAATAACAATGTTTATAAGGGAAAAGAAGGCGCTTTTTGATTAATGAAGCTATTCGAATCACATGCCTCTACAATAACGGCTAAAATAACGAGACTCAATTGCCCTTCGATAATTGATAATTAAATTCACGCAAAGATTCCGCGATAAAGATAAAATTAGATTTAAAAAGTCGGAACATACGATGGCTTTGCATTACTAGTTGAGAAAATTCACTTCGACGCGTCGAAATTAAGTTAGGACCGAATCAAGGAAAATTACTTAAATAAGAGAAATGCATATTCTCTATTTCGTATAGATTTAAATTCGTTCAATTAAAAGTAACGTAATCGGCACTGTTGGTATTAATATTAAGATGTTTTGATTGATTTTACTATGTCCTGCCTTACGTCATACATAAATTCGTGCACTGTGTCGCACAATTTTCCTGGATTTTGGAAATCCTTTTGTGTTATCCGTTCCTAAACATTGTGTATGATATTAGGTCGTGCTCATTGTCTCAGGTTCTATTCTGAATCATCTAATGTTTTCTATGTACACCAGTTTACTGGCTGACTGATATGCTGATGATATGCAGCTGCATCTATTGTTTCCTGGTGCTGTCGATAGGATTAATCCAGGTGTACGTTCAGTTACCAAGTTTCAAGTTTGCTGAGGAGCATGCTCTGATGACCAGTTCTGCAAAGAGTACGGTGCTTCCATTCGAGAAAGAATTCGACATCGATGCATGTCGAAACGGTTTGCGTATGGTGATGAACGGGTCTGTTGTTGGTCTGTTGCTGCAGTGGCGTCGCAGGCTAAAAATTTAGGCCATATTGTAGTTACCGTCTTCCTGTAACGGTCTTACATATCCAAGATCATTAAACTTTAGTCGCAGCGTCAAATGTACGTTGCAGAATATGGAACTGTCCGTCTTTGATTACTGCCTACCTGTTTATTAACCTTGATTTTGGCAAGGTTCAGGGACTGCAGAACTGGCGTGTCAAATATGTTTTTGGCTTGGGATCTTGGAAACGGATTTCTGCGAAAGTACACAATCTAGGTAAGTTAAATATGCTCGGTCGTATGATTTTGCGTTCTCTGGACCTGTATTATGTAAATATCAAGCATAAAACTGCAATAACAATAAAAAATAAAAATAATTTTTTTTTACCAGATATCATTTTTCTACAATATTTACAAATTGTATAATGACCAATAATGTTTAATGTTGCTGTATATACATATTTTTGGATAGACAAGCAGTGCAATGTGATGGTGTCGTGACTTTTAATTTTGAGTACATATGTAGAACAATGTTTGATATTAGAATGTTGTTACCGTATATATGCCTACACTAAATTAACCTGAATTTATCGTAGCTATATTTATAATTTTTTATTTACTTTTCTTTTCGCTTTAAGGGAAGAAGTAAAAGCAGGAAGTGGTTCATTTCGAGTTGCTCATTGGAACTATTCCTTATGGTTCTCATGTGTGGTTCTCATTCGTTAAAGGTATTGTGGATTATAGAAATTCATTTCCTTGAAAATTTGTCTGAATCATTTCCATTCGATTTAACATATTTTGAGGATGGTTATACCGGATATCGCAGTCAACTTATTTTAAGTGGAATTATGCCGCTTTTATTACGTGCTCCATTTCATTTCTACATGTTATCTTGGATACAATTTCATCAGATGTTCCTATACCTACCTCTGACATTATTAATTCAGATATTTTTAAAATGTTGAATTTCTTTTCGATTAGCGCTTTTTAAATTATCTGTAGTAGTTGTTTTAAAGAAGTAAGCATCGGTATCTTCACTGCTTTTAGAAGAAATATTAAGAATTGCAACGATGTATTTATTATCTTTCATTATTTCATCACTGCTACTATCAAAATGGACAAAGCTCTGGCACATTCCGCCAATGATGTTGAGCATAAGCTAGAACGTATTCGAAAGCTATTTGACCGCAATGGACGACGACAATTGCTAACCAGATCTTCCATTCTACCTCCACTGGATTTCTACTTGTGGGATTATATAAAAGAACAGTCATACGTCAATTCAATACATTTAGTACAAGAATTGGAGCGAATTAGATTGGCACTTCGCCAAATAAATCTTCAGAAGGCTGGCACAAGTAAGTCGAAAATCACGAAAAGTAACGGCGATCAGATAGAAAATCATTGAATTTTTAAGGTACGTTGAGGTATCTATATCGCAATTCTATTTTTTTCTCTATTGTTGCACCTTTATAGAATTCTGTGAATTTCTCATTAGTAAAAAGTATCAAACTATATAAAACCTAAAAATGTGCTTAGAAAGTCACGATTGGAAACTTCACAAAAATTAAAATTAAATATTAATAATAGTTTGTAACATAAATTTAAGATCAGAGTAACTTTGATATGTCATTGAAATAATTAATGGTCTAAATGATTCAAATACTTGAAACTAAAAATTCTTTAAAAGTAGGTACAAGGAATGTTAATGCAGATGAATGTAGAACTTAATTAGATTTCATAACATGAAATAAAAAATGAGTCGTCGTATCTAAAGAATTCCGCTTTATATTTAAATGCGAGTTTGCGCTAAATTAAAGTTTTAGTGGAACTACCTGCAGAAAATGATGAGAGAAACTTCACCAAAATATCCAGCTACTTCAGGTTCTTCAGTGGATAACCAGCTACTTACGCGGATCAACACCCGGAAGAAATTTAACCCATATTTTATCTGCGAAAAGTGGTAACTTTTCCATTAATTTACCTGCTAGAGGTGCCTTTACTACAAAGTAAAAATTGTTCTTCTGCAAACATGGAGAAACCACGTTACTTGTTCCTAACATTTAATTAAAACTACGAGTAAACTTCGTTACTTAAACGAAAAAAACCAACGATAACATAATTATGAGAGATATAAGGTAAAATTGTGTAATTAGCAAATACGTGGCTGATATTTGGAGTTAATTAACTTCCGAAGTATGTTTACAACACGTTTTGTACGGTATTGAAGCAGTTTTTATTTTTTATACTCCATTTCCAGTAAAAACTGAGGAACTCTATGCAAAATGTACTTAATCAAGATATGTTTGAATATACTTAGTTTAACGACATTCTCGTTTCAATTAACAAAGGTATCAAATCTATTTGCATGATGTGTATAAATCTCCGTTCCCTTCGGCGAACATCCGGAATTGTCTAATACATCAATGCTCACAATCACCTATGAAGTGAATGATAGACAAACAATAAGCAAAGCGACTCTAAATAGTTATACGTTATTAAACGTCAACGTACATATGTATCTTACAAAATTGATTGCGATACGCCAAAATAAATAGAAAAATTGTCTCAGAAAATATGTTATTTGGATTAATTTGATTTTGTTAATTTTACAAACACGACAGAAGGTTCCTTCACTTTCGATTTTTCTAATTTTAACTACAAACCCGCAACTAGGCGTAGATATTTGCCTTCTCTATTGTTCCAGCTGCTAATGTAAAATTCCACTTCAAGCGAAACATTTAAGAAGGGGAGCTGAACAAACTCGTGGATTACTTTAGACTTTTATCTTGTTTGTAATTAATAGAAATTTAACTAGAAATCTACAAGGTAGTGGTATTATTGTAGATATCTTGTTAAATTATTGTTTTCTTTCAAATCATAGCGTAATTACAAATAAACAAAATTCACATTTCCCAGTCATAATAAATATTCAAAAATACCGCTACTAACCTCACTATGCTTCGTTTACGAAGGGTTAGTTCCCTGATTATTTTATGTCTTTCTTTAATATCGGTTACAGTACTCGTGTAGCCATACTCCTTCCGTTACTTGCAGTTATGACAGGCATTATGAACGCTAATTATGTGGTTTCTTAGCAGATCCAATACATTGTCTACAAGATATTTCCTTGGTTATGTATTTATATTCTCACCAATATTTTATCTGCCTTTCCTCAGTTAGTTTGAAGATGGTTATTTAAGACGTATGAACAGGTACACACATTTTCTATTTCCATATATTTGCGATATTTGTGTTATTCAGGCAAAAAAATAGCAGAGTCATAACATTTCCTCGTTAAATATGGAACCTTTATAAAAAAAAATTTAAATCAAAAAACCAACAAATAACTATTGTTTACCGCTATTAGTTCATCTGCGCATTGTATATGTCTATAACTATCGATTCTATGCTTGTCTGGTATTCGACTTTAGGACTATCTTTCAATTCTCTCACATATTTGTAAGATATTTACGCATTAGGTCGTTTTGATGATATTAAGAAATTTTGATTTAGTTATAGTTTACGGCAGATAAGGAGATAGTTTCGACAATTGAATTCCTGTCTAGTATGGAATACTGTAAATGAGATTATCAGCAGTTGCTTCAAAAGCCAACATCTAATCTAAGAACCAATAACTGTACCAACATTTCATGCTTTCGCGATAGTTTGCCTTACTTGTGTAAGTTTTAATTTTTTTTTTAAGTTTTTAAATTAGTTTTGTAAGCTGGAGTTATTTATTTTTACTTTTTCTTTATGGTTGTATGTTTTTACACTTTGCCTATAATTAGGTGTATAACCTATAGAAAAATAAAGGATTATTACTAGAGAGGACAAAAGCGAGTAAATTCATACATTTTTTGCAGGGGCTAGACCAACTCGTGTTTATTCGTCTCGTAAGAAAGGGTTCGTGTTGCTTACTGGTTTCGCTTAGAATAGACAAAACACGAGTCTGTCTAGTTGCTGCAAAACAGGTATTATTTCACTCGCTTTTGTCCTCTCTAATTATTACTATTATTATCATTACGTAATTATGAAATGTTGCACCTTTTCTTTTGTCCTTTGTCTAATATGTTTTTGATGATTATTTCTAGATTAAAATCAGGAATTATATGTTTACTTTTTATTAGTAGTATGCCTGCTGTTGTATTATCGTTCCTTATTTGTTTGGCGATAAATATATTTGGAGCGAAATGGCTCGCGTCGTGACGTACCAAATCCGTATCCATATCGGTGCCAAACCTTGATTAACCTTTTTTAAATGTAAGAAATGTATTTTTGTCAATCAACTTCAAACGCAAAATTTTCCTCTAAAGGCACATAGAAAGCATATTGATTTTAACAAATGTTAGATACTAAAAGAAAATCTCCATTTGCAAAATATTTGGCATCTCTATATTTTTTTACTTTACGAAAAATATAAATTTCAAACGTAGGCGTTCGCGACAAAACACCACTTGCTGTGGTATGTAACACGTGTGCTCGAAACTGATATCTTCCCGGAGTTCCTTTTGAAAAATCTTGTCTTCAGAGATTCCTGGGAAATCAGCGATGCGAGAAATACAAACACAGAAAGTTACAGTTGTAGTTTCCGGTGAAATGTCTATATACGCAATCTACTAGATGTAACGGCCGAGATTATACTGTAACAGTAAAGGAATATTAAAAACATGCAGTCAAAATATCTTCCATAACCAAGCCCCGCCTTGCGAAATTCAGCAATCTGTCATAACTTTGTAACTGTAAAAACATTTATGTAGTTCCCGCGTGCGGCTTTGCAGATAAATCCGGACACAATTAGAGGTAGCATTCTTGTGATTTATAATGGCACAAACGATATCGAACGCAGGAATAAATTTAAAAGAAGCGAAAAATATTGCGTTTTTCAGCGTAGTAATAGTAATAATTATAATTTACCGAATTGTTATTTGGATTCTGGTATCTTAATAATGTATATTACTATTCCTTTGTTCATAGAAAAATTTACTTTGTAACAAGTCCTAGGGCTGGCATCCTTGTGGAAAGGGGTAAACATACAAACAGCTTTAGCAAACAGCAAAGTTTTCAACATTAATGCAGTTTTAGGTTTTCTCCTAATTTCAAGCATACTGGCATAATTCCAAAATTTGAAAACAGGAAAAATTCTTATCGAAATTTTGGCCAGAAACGGAACAAAATGACAAGCTCAATTGACAGACGGTATTCGAAAGAGAAGCAATAAGTATACAGTCGAACAGCATTGTCTATCAAAACTCTCGGAATATGAAGAAACTAAATATTTAATCCTATGACATAGTTTCATCTTTTTTTAATATTTTTTTCACTTTATCATTTGTTAATATTAGATAGAAGACAACAATTTGCTGTGTCTGCAGCTATGATAGAATATTTATAATAATTGATATAACAAGATTTTGAGACTCACTACTGCATTGTTTGAATGCAGTTGTTACCTCTTATTAATAATAAAAATAAATATTTTTTTATTTAATCTTAAATAATTGCTATGGTTTTTTTTTATATGCAAACCAAAAGTAGCATCTTTTACTAGCATGCTCTCTCCTCTGAATTAATTTAATGTTTAGGGATTAATTCATCGGTCGCTACCCGATATTAAACAGTTTGTGAGAAAAGATCCTTTTATTACTTTTCCAATTATGAACTATTCACACATAACTAAATAACATTTTAAAAAATTGCTTCCATTCTCTTGAACAGTGTTCCCAATTAATTTATAAAAGATTCAAAATACCTTTATGCCTGGACATTTTGATGTTTGTGAATATCTGAAATATCTAAGGATCTGCAATGTACGGGCTATTTTACTCCAGAAAATTCCGTTTGCGATTTTGTGCACGACCCCATTTACAGTTGGTTCCACTAAATGTGGTGACAGTTGATGTTAATATCCTCCACTTATTTTTATGGTCATAGATATTATTAATTTCTAATAAAAAAAACTTCTTCCTATTAAATATAACTTTAACGAGTTAAGAAAAACGAATAGAAAAGAAATTAATGTTTATCAGTAAACAAATTAGTCATTATTATTTGATTTTATTTACATCACTACATTCTGGTATAGTAAGATGTGGTTTTGATGTCAGGGTGATGACCAAAAGTAAATATTTTGCACTATTTTAGAACTTCAATAGCATTACACTACAAGGCGTAAGTAATGAGTTACAATTAGGTAACTAATCTTTTGAATTTGAAACAATGATCCAACAAACTGCATCTTAGGAGCTTCGATCAACGAGTGCGGAAGTAAATACCTATGCATTGGTATAAAACAAAGCATCACAAAGCGACAATACATATAGAAGGAACGTGCTCGCGAAATTTGAAAGAAAATATGTATATTGATTGAAAAATTACAGATTGAAACGAAGCACAATAATTTGTTGAAATCTTAGGATGAAATAGAAACTTTAATGATTTCAAACCATTGCGGCACGAAACGCTATCTAGATAAAACAAATATGAAAAAAATTGCCCAATTCTTTTATACATCATCTGAAATTCATAATGGTTAATATTAACCATTTTAAGAGATAAACGAGACTTATGGGGTGACGTTTTAAGTTTCTTCAATCAGAACTTTGAAATAAAGCGAAGTATTTGTTGAAGTTCAAAAGATTGTTTTCCTTTCTAATTTTGGATGCAACATCAATATCAAAACCATGCATTTATTCCTAACGACCGCCATTCTTCTTATTAATGTATTATTATACAGCTATATTTTTATTAAGTTAAGTTGGAATAGATGACTAGTTAGGGTAGTTAGCGAACCGGTTAGCGAACAGCCTAAACTGTAAACGAATCTATTGTATGCGGTGTGAAGCTGACTCAAAGGCTGAAAAACAAGAACGAACATTTGCCTTTTGGAAAGTCGATGAAATTGTGCGAACAGTTCAATTACTACAATGATTGCTACATTTGTCAAACAAATAGACGTTTTATGGCATATCAAAAAATAAACACGCAATAAGTATCCGGACATTGAATAAGTAATGAAACTCAATTCCGTCACTATTTACTTATTCAGAGTTTGCTTACAGAAATAACCGGTGCAACTAACCATATTGATGTTTATCAATAAGGAAGGCCATGTAAATTATGTTTGAGAAAACAGAAGACTTATCATCTGGTTAATTAAGTTGAATTAAATGATTTATGCAGCTATCTGTATTTATCAAAAGGATAAGTGAAGTTAGAGTTATCTCTTACGTGAATGGAACTTAAACTAGTACATCAATCTATCGTCATAGACACAAAACATTTTAAAAATACTTTTCCAGAATCACTCAATCTGCGCTTACAATGATGTAAGAAGCCTAATGTAAGGTTTTGATATAGGGAATAAAGTTGATGAATGCAATTTATTCATCGATTTATCTACTTCTGCTACGACTGCACCTGCAGCAGGCAGATTTTATTCTAAATTCATTATACAATGAGCACATCCGGTCTACAATATGTGGGAATTTGAAAGTGATAGTTATAGTAATTCTTTTTGATCCTCAGAGGTGTTCGCCTAATTTTGTTGACTTCATTGTCTTAGGAACGGACGTAGCACCGATAATCGCTAAAAAAGGGAATGACTGAAAAACATATGTTATGTACCTTACATATTAAATTGGCATTAATAGAAAATAGTTAAAGTCGGAAATGACTTATACATTTAAAGAAAAAGTATTACAAATGTAAATAACGCTAATCTGGGGGGCGGTATTCTTAATAAAAAACAAAAATTGCTGACTGAAGATTATTTGAAAATGTGGTCCGATGTGTTAAAACGTTACAACGAATGTAGTTGTAGGATGTCTCTGAAAATACATATTCTTCACTCACATCCCGATTTTGTTCCCTGAAAATTAGACGGAAGAGAGAGAATCCAACGGAATACCCTCCCAATGGAAAAGGAATATTAACCGTGGGGCCCTAGGATGCAAGACTATTGTCGTTTTCAATAGTTAGAAAATATAATGCTAACATAAAAGTCGGTGCTGAAGAAATTTTTTTTATAATTTTCAATTAGTGTTCATGTCTTTATTGATACTTTGATTTATTATCATTAGTTTGGTATTATTTATGAAATGAATCTTTATTTTTTTTATCGATCTATATACAATGTTACTAAAAAGAATCTGAATGCAGGAAGCTGGAAGACCAGAACCTCATAAAAGAATTAAGTGATGATACTTAGTAATTCCACAAGCTGTTATTCTAATTCCTAAAAATAATTTTGTCAGTTCCATATAAACTATCTATTTTTAAATATTTTTATCTTTGATTATATGTATATTTTTTTACGATTGTGATGCTTCTGCGAAACACGGCATTTCATTAAATTCGGTCACGTCTATACACCCACCAAATTTTATTCAAAACGGTGAGGCTGGGTTGAGGTTGGTGCTTTTTTAATACAAAAAAATAACTACCTGCAATAGTGTCATTAATATTATTAATAAGCAGCAATTTGTATGCTCAACATTTCGAAAAGTTTAATTCACTGAATTTCGTTGGTGGTGCTCTATTTGTATTTCTTTATCTTAGTTCTTCTCTCTTTCGGTATAAGAAGATTTCTTTATAACTTCACACAAGTAGATCCGCAGGCAGCTATTAATATCCTTAGAATTGAGGAATGATGGAAAGTACGCCCATATATGCAACGAATAGTTGAAACTAAGCAAAATAAATAAGTTATTCGAAATAAAAGTAAAATTCCTTGGGGATCTAGACCGTTTATGTAAACTAATAAGATTTGCAAACTGTGAGAAAAATTGCTATAAAGAACTCAACACAGTTTAAATAAAATATAAGAGCAAAGTTAAAATAAATTATACAGATTAAAAAGAAAACGTTTATTTATTCAAATAGGCAGCTTTCAATATACAGTACAAGTAGTACAAAGAAAACTAAGTTTTAATTCTCGAACTTTATTCGATTATTTTCGTCAGCTAGTATTATGTCAGCCAATATTTTTGGTACATTTGTGTTACTTTAAATAATTTTACGTATAAACAGGAGAAAAATTGTCTAATGCGAATTTATTAATTCGATTTATGATTAAGAAGAAAGCTAAAACGATAATATCTAATGTTACGTATGTACCGTCTCCTTTGATTTTCTCGAGAAGTTTGTTTTAGTAAGCATTAATTACATTTGAACCCTTTCTTCGCGAGCAATTAAAATTTATTTCAAACCTAATTAATTCACAAAGAGGGTGTAATGTGAAATAATGCCTTTATTAACTTGCTCAATAGAAACGCATTTCGTTACTCCCATCCATTATCCGACCCTATTCTAAAGGAATGTCAAGTAAAGTGTTATTAAGTTAACGATTCTTTTAATTGCCGTTTTAAATATATGTAAGCCAGCACCATTATTTTGATGATATTCAGACTGTTGAAAAAGAACTTGCGTATTTTAGTACAGGAGCTTCTGCCTTTTATTTTTCTTTATTTACTACAAATGTTACTAGTTCCATGTATTGAGTTTTCCTGGTCGTGTCCTGCAAATTAATAACTGGAGCGGCGACGTTGCGTGCAGTCTGCCATTGGCGTTACGTTCGGTGACAAGGTAAGTGTAACTCGCTACGCAGAGAGCGACGTTGTTGGTAATTGACTGTAGAGTATTGTAGCGGCGTCTAGTTTAAAATATCTAGATATTTCGTTAAAATTTCAATTTATAGGTTATCTTTTTTGGTAAATTTTGTTACTGTGCGATTTTGCGAGTGTTTTCTTCATTTATTTCATTACTGCCCTACTTTAGAAGTTTCATTTTCATTTTTGGTAGATACTCTCATATTTTCGAGTATTCTTTGCAGTTTATTTTCGTTTTTATAATTTTATAATATATTCAATCCCTATTTAATTTTCACGGTCATTAACAAAAAAAGAAGTGCTTTGCACCATTTGTTCTGCGAAATTAAGATTCATCGACAAATATACCCTTGAGCGGCATCTGAAAAATATGGGTCATGTTGAATACCAAAGAGGTATTTCACATTATAGATTTGTAATTGAATTATGCGCAGTTTTCCTTAAAGTCAATATTCCGTTAAATAAATTACGGGGTTCACTTTTCCATTGGTTTCTTAAGAAACATACCAATCAAGATATTCGCCATCCGTCGACAATTAGAAAATATTATGTACCCAAGCAATTCGATAAAATAATAAATCAAATCAGGTAAATACTGGGTGAAAATTATTTCTAGGTATGCGCAGATGAAGCGACAGACATTAAAGGAAGGTATAATGGTTGGCACATTACATACGTAAAATCTTCCAACGTATTTTTTGTAGCTACAAATATCAGCTTACGTGGTACTGTAAACGATATTACCGACATTATCATTAACGCATAAGAAAATGTAAATGGTCACAACTAATTAAAAGTTCTATTCTTTCTCTCAAATTCTGCAAGCGTACTGCTGCAAGTAACAGGTAACCAGCTTAAAGAAAAATGTTTTCCAAACATGTGTTCCAAACACTTGTTGTGCATGGAATACCTCGCATTGCTGAACTTATTCGGGAAGAATTCCCCGACGTTAATTCATTAATTAAGCCATTTAAACAGATTTTATTGAAAACATCAACTAGGATAAAGTCATATAAAGAAATGTGCCTGAATATACCTTTGCCGGCAGCTCTTTTTTATACCCAATACTTTCGTATTTTAAAGCATTTTGTATTAAAGTTAAAACGAGATGCTTCCAGTGTTACAGCAGTCCACGCATTAATAGTAAAAGAGGATTTAGTCGAGCATTTAGAATTTATTAATAAACATTTTTCTCGAGCGTAGCGAAAACGATTCTAGAAAACAAAAATTTTAAATTAACTGAATCCCTTCAATACTCAGTATTCAGCGTTCAGTAATTTAAGAAGTATAGAGGGATCGACTGGGAAAAAGATACGAAACAAAATTAATGCGGTGTTACAAAGAAATCCAGATTATGTGCTATTAGAAGAAAATTTCAAAAACACTGTTACTACCCGCAATGAAAGTTTATGTTTGAAATATAAGGATTTAATTGCATACTTTCATTTCACACCAGTTACTTCATGTGACGTAGAAAGATCCTTCTCTAGATTTAAAAATATATTAATTTTCCAACGAAACCAACTTACAACGAACAATTTAGAAAAATATATCGTAGTTAATTCCTGTTACAATCGTATCGAAAATGTATTTAAAGATAACTTTCAATTTATCTACGTTATTGCATATACCCGATCGACGCTTGGCTTACTAACGCTCGCTAGCAAACTGCACTCTATTAATAACCAGAGTCCGAGTTCGATATGCATCTCCAGAAGTGTGAAAATGTTATAAATTCGCAAGAGATTCACGCTGAATGTGAGAATGTTAAGAGTCAAGAATCACTCTTCGCGTTGAGAATTCGCGGTAAGAATTAGAGGCAGGAATGGGTTGGATCGGGCCGGAATATTTCATACGCGGGCCAAATTAGGCCTCAGGCGTTTTAAAGATCAGACCGCCACACTCTTCGACGCGAGAAACTGTAAGCATATTCTTTACGACTTGTTCTTTTAAGAAGATGAGTAAGTCAAACACGCTTGTAATTTCATACAAAATTTCATATATAGTAAAAGACAAGAGAATATTTCCTACGATATCTTTTTTTATCAATAGGATATTCTTGACATTAGTGGTCTATTTTAATTTATAATAATAGAAACCACTATTCCATTATGATATTATATGTAGTCATACATTACAAATAAAAAACCCATTTTAAAAGGTAAATAGTGTCTGCACTACATGTAATTTTAAAATCGTCTAGACGGTTTAAGCTTGAAGCGTACTAGGGCGGTTCGTATTGGCTTGCATTCGTATTGGGAAGCAAAGCAGCATATGCACATTTATGCGAGTGGAAACGACTCGTTTCGCATATACACTCCGCCAAAAAAGTATCGCATAGACTAAAAAAGGGCATTTATAAACCAAGATATTTTTATACGTTCACAAAAAGTTTGCCTCGTGTATGTGAGCTATGAAAACAATAACAAAATCATGGAACATAGCTTTTTTACTTTTTTGTTTTCTAAAAGAACACATTTAAAAAAATGCATAGGTGTAAGGTTTGTTCAGTTGTTTATTGAAAGTCTTCCTATACGGACAAATTTTAAAGTACGAAGTCAGAGTTCTGTACCAACGCTTTTAAAACTAAAATGAGAAATTTAACTTCAGAACAAGTGGCTGTTATAGTTGCTTTAATCGAAGATGGACGATCTCAAGCATACGTTGCTAATTTGATGAACATCAATCAGACAAGTGTTTCTAGAGCCGTAGCCAGATATAGGGAAACGGGCAATTACGGTAGAAGACCTGTACCAGGCCGTCCAAGATGTTCTACTCGCCAAAATGACCGCTATTTACTACTAGAAGCATTACGTCGAAGACATGTAACTGCGAGACAATTGCAGAACGACTTGGCTAGAGTCGGAAATACTCGTGTGAGTACTCAAACTATTCGGAATAGGTTACGACAGAGTGGATTAAGAGCTAGAGTAGCTGTAACAGCCCCTCGTCTCACTAGGAACCACCGAGTGGCTCGCTTAAGGTTTGCCAGAGAACATGTAAATTGGAACATTAATGACTGGGCCAATATACTCTTCACAGATGAGTCAAGATTTGGTCTTTACACCTCAGATAGGCGTATCTCAGTGTACAGACGAGACGGTGAGCGCTATTCGCAGTGTAATATCAGACCTAGGCCTAATTTCGCTGGTGGCTCTATTATGGTTTGGGGAGGCATCTGTTTAACAGGTCGTACAGAGTTAGTACCAGTAGACAGAGGTACACTGACTGCCCACAGATATATAACGGACATTTTAGAAGAACATGTAGTACCATATGCGCCAATTATAGGAAACGAATTCATGTTAATGCACGATAATGCACGACCACATGTTGCAATAATCGTCCAGGAATACCTTAACGATGTTGGTATTCCAGTTTTAGATTGGCCTGCGGTAAGTCCGGACATGAACCCTATCGAGCACGTGTGGGACCTCCTTCACAGACGGATACGAATCCAAAATGTTGCCCCAGCGGACCTGCATAGACTAGAAAATGCTCTCCGTGACGAGTGGGAGAATTTGGATCAGGCTTATATACGGAGGTTAATCGAATCTCCGCCAAACCGTATGCGAGTGGTCATAAGAGCCAGAGGTGGCAGTACTCAGTATTAAAAGCTACTGTTATGACATTTTTCTTTCCAAAATTATAATTTCTTGTTTTAATAAAAATCTCAAGTATGAGTTCTTGTTTTTATTTGGCCTGTATTTTATTTAAACAATCATAGAAATTATATCTTAGAGCGCATTAAAGTATATTTACAACTTTATGCTACAAACAAGGATTATGCGATACTTGTATGATTCAAAACTAAATTATGCGATACTTTTTTGGCGGAGTGTATTTACTAAAATAAATTAAATCTATAGGAATAAAATAATAATAAACAATGGAGATGAGCAGTTCTGAAGATTTACTATTGGCTTTACTCGTTGATGTACATGCTACAAGAAAAAGGAAAAATCGAAACGTGGAACGTGAATTCTATGTGTATTTTTCTAAATTTCCATAAAAAAATTTGATTAAATATAATATTGGTTAATACACTGTATCTCCGCAGCAAAGCAAATTGTAATTGCAATTTTTAGGAATTTTGAGATTTTCACTTCTTCTCTGATTTAAAACAAGACAACTAAAGGTTTCTCCAATACTTCAGAATGAATTAGTTTTAGAGCAAGTAATAACATAATTAATAACTAAAATTAAGGAATAAAAAAAATACTTTATTGTCTTAAATATCATCACATATTAATAGTATTGCAGTTCTAATCAACTTTAACCGTTTCATTTTTTTCCAAATACTTTGTCTGCTGTTGTTCTGGCTAACATCGATACGAGAAATATTAAAGCGAAACGACATATGACATATCAACAAATAGAGGTGTCTTTGGGCATGGGTAAAAGTTACATTACATGTAACAAAGCATGTAGTAGTGAAGAAACTTTGCAATCGTTGGATTCCACACAATTCAACCAAAGCTTAAAAATAGCTCCTGAGTTGATGCAAAAAAGTGCTTGTAAGCCGATGCTAGCCGATATGAGCCGCTCCAACATGTTTCAAGCTTTATACGCTACAAGTATTTTACAAAATACTTTTAAATATCAGAAATTTCAAACGAAAAAATGGCATTGGTAATATTGAAACAGTGCCGTCATAAAAAAAGGAAAAGTTCTTCATGTTTTATTCATGCTATGTACTTGCACGGATAAAATAAGAAATAAGTAAATAGCTATAATTAATTGTTTAATGGAGAAATTCATTATATTTGTTTTATCTGAAAAATGCATTTTTTGAAGCGCAATCGAACGAAATTGACAAAAATGATTTGCAGGGCTTTCACAACCGGCGAAGCTGTCGGGCCGATGAGCGAGACTAGCCAGGCCCAGCTGAACGGGACTAAATCAGGCCGGGTGGAACTGATAAAACGCTCGGGTCGTGCTGAAGATAGATCTCAAATTGCTTACCTCCAGAGGGAAAGAATTACTTGAAAAAATGTACTACAATATTGTTGAAAATGTTTGCAACCATCATTCATGTAATTGTATAATTTTTTGTTGAGTATTATATGTTGTCACAGATAATAGTTCAAAATTGTAGTCAAGTCTCTGTTGTATTGTTTCACATAAATGTAATATTTGTAACAGTATTTGTATCGAGGTGCATATGACAAGATGATTATGACGCGGTTTCAATACAAAAACCAAGATTTATTAAAAGGAAGCAACGACCGCGGAAATCTACAACAACACCTACCGTATAGGGAAATTTACAAGTGTAACTAGAAAGAATGAGAGATTAAAAAAGCAACGATATTGACAGAATCTTGCGTGGTAAATTGCTAGAAAATAACGACTTGACAATAGATCACAGTATTTTTTTTATTTACATATTTTCTATAAGAACGTGCATATCTAATTGTAAATGAGGAAAATTCCATATTTGTCAGCAGTTTATTAGGTTTATTTTTTAGGTTTATTTATTTAGGTTTAAGCAGTATTAAGTAACCTACACAAATTTTGCATAAATCTTTTACCCGTATTTCCTTCCCTCCCTTTAACATTTCAACATCTCTATCTTTAACCGGCCAATATTTCTATTTTAGAACTAGTTTTCTAAGAAAGCGACGAAAAAAATTATGCGTAACAAAAGAAAAATTGAACCAATGTTCTCATTTTAGAAACATTAATAAAGAGTTAATTTGCAAAAATACTCGAAAACTAAAGGCAAGATAATTATAATGAATGAATGGAGAAGAAAAACAACAACTGTAGTTTAATTTTTCATCGATAACACGACTGAAGCTCCAATCATTTCAAGCAATTGATTTTTGGGCCTATATTTGTTAGGATATTTTACCTATTTTGTTACCATTAACATTATATACAAATGCTAATACAATTTTAGCTCGGTATAGTTGCTGTAAATCGACAGTAGTATAGGAAAAAGACGTTATACAGGAAAATAAAAATAAAATAACTTATTCTTAGACATTGACTATAACGCATTTTGGTAAACTTGAGTGGGAAATTTATAGCAGAGCAATATATTCGTCATAGTGATCGATGACAAGCAAGCGGCACTACGTGTCTCGTGAAATATTTCAAATCGTGGCACGTATTTATAAAATCTACGTATAGCTAGCTATACATTTTGTATATATAAGAAATATTATTTTAGAAAAAGAAAGCTGTTACGTGTGTGGATATTAGGTTAGGGAAACTCCTTCATCGATTGGTTCAATATATCAACTGGTATAATATGTCATGTTTTACACAGATAGCTACATTTGAATATCAGAATATTGGAGGAAGGTAAATAACGGATATGTAGAACATAACAAAGAAGTTTTATAGTGGATTGAACTGTAAGCAGAAAATGTGTCTCAATGAAGCAATTATGTACATAATTAAGGAACGCCAATGTAGCAAATGAGAAATTAATAAACTGGGACCTACATCTTATGATTGAACTATAGAAATAATTTTACACGTAACTAAAACTGAGAAAAAGAGACCTTCAGAAGCAATTCCCCCCTAGTGATTACATTTTGTTACAAAACAATCGAGATAACACAACATTTTAGAAAATGCCTAGAAACAATAACCAAACAAGTAATGCTAAAATAGCTTCCTCATGTTATTGATCGAACGGCAGACGCAATGCAAGGCGAGAAAAAATACACTACCTACAGACATGTTTCTGCGTACACGCCGTCACTTTCGAGAGTATTTTAACCCCAGATTCTATCACTGGCTAGCTCATCGTTGAAATATTGTGGCATTAACTGTGAAGCAACAGCGATATAAGGTAGAGTTAAAGTACTCTCGGAACCACGCTGATGACGACGGGTAGGCAGAAATATGTCCGTGGGTAATGTATTTTTCTTTCCTTGCATTGAGTTTGCCATAAGTGATTCCATTAATACCATTGTTCAATCTGAGCAATCTTTACGCATGGTGTAAAGCTAACTTCAGATCTGGGAATTCTTTTTGATACCACAGTACAACACGTCTGTTTCTTCACAAAATCAACTATGGAAGTCACCTCATCATCCGTAACTTTACATTCACAATTAATAACGTGGACACAAAAAAATGTCTACCTTGCATTGATACACCCTCGGCTGAAACATGCGATACCCCTTTCGCGTTAATCAAAAAAAAGACGTGATTTAGGAAAACTTCGCAAAATTTCTTGTGCTTAAGGCAAAGATATGTTTAGTCACTTCAAATTTTAATTATTCTTTGTTACTCTTTCGATTTAATTTAACACCTTAGCAATTAAAAAGGAATAAGCTTCAGTTTTTCTTGACCTCTCAATTCTACAATTCAGTTCTTGCAGATTTGATATATTTCACTTGTTTCTTTCTTGAACCAACATTTTGCTCAAACCACCTATCTGCACAACTTTCAATTATAACAAAATCTATACCCAAGTAGATATTAAGGTGCATTTATTGGGAGAACTCAAAGAAATCTACAAAAAATCGGGAGGTAATGTGATTCTACGATTAATTCTAAGTTCACAATCCTAATTCAGGAAAGTTGTGTGATCAATCATTATAACTCACAAGGACATCAAAGTACAGAAGTACGTTTAAAAATAACAAATTTCTTGAAATCTTCTATGGCAAACCATCTCTTTTACAGTAAAATAAAATTATGCAGCACTTCTACGTTAGTTAGTTAGAAGTTTCGTTTTACAATTGAACGTCTTATTTGCAACTTTGGATAACAAGATGTGTTCTATTTTTGTCAAACATCGCATTATGCATCGATATTATGCAGGTAATGTTTCATTTAAAATCTTGGCAATATTACAAATTGGTCAAATGTTTGTTTTAAGAACTTGTTTAGAGCAAAGTTTTAATTTTGTTTTTAACATCTAAATTGTTCAAAATAATAAGCTCATAGTAAAGAAAGGATATTTGCTATCCTGCTGGTTAAACCTCAAAATATTAACAATTTTCTAATGAAGCGTTATTTACATAACGTAGTTTATTTATCGTTTTCAAAAATGTCATTTTTTAAAGATGGTATTTGAAGAAATAACTGAAAAAAAATAACAATTTTTTAGGTTTTTTGAAATAAGGAAAAGCATAGCGAATCGATACAGAACTAAGTTCTGCATCCGATCACCTAATAACATACATTTGTCATAAAATTAAGCGCAGTATTAAAAATAAGGCTGCATATTTCAAAATTTTCAACATAATCAAAATATCTAAGAAACAAATGAAAGTAGGTATAGGCAAACCGGATAGAATACATCATAAAATTTTCTCAAGAATCCAAAAATGAGATAATATGCCGGGTGTTCTTTTTAAAATAAGTTGGTGACTTCCAGTATAACCGATAGTGGGACGATATTGAAAATATTTAAAAATAAAAGATAATCTTGACTAATCCTGGAATCCAAAAATTCTAAGTTTTTTTCTAAGCACGGAAACTTCTAGTGAACGGCTACCGTGCCCTATACCCTATAATATAATATAGTAAGTATAATAATGTGATTTTGTAGAAAAGATATTAGAAATAAAGCCATATTGATATCTTCTTCACTACTTTTAAGTTTCTACTAAGCTTCACTACTATTCCTAAAAGTAATATTTTGCAATATTCACTATTTCGTTTAGGATTATTATTACTGATATCCTAGAAAGGAAAAATTGCATAAGAAAAATTAGGAGCATTGCTAACAGTGGAGAATGAAACGTTATCTTAGTTATGACTAGTAGATTATAAAATGTTGGGGTTGAACAAACAAAGAATCTTAGTACCAATATAGATATCAGAAAAGTAGGTTCAATATTATGATTCATAATGTTATATAAAAATTTTATACTATTGTCCACGCTAGTGTATTGATTCTGTAGGAGAATATTATGAACAATGCAATTTTATAACGTCAAACTTCTACATTAAACGGAATGAAGAGGTAAAAGTACCAAGTAAAACCAAAAACCCTGGATTTTACTACCAAATTCTCGCTATCTACTTTCCGGGTACTACATATACGATGTACCATACAATTGCATAAACAATATGAAGACCAGCATTTGTTTCGCGTGAAAAGTTAGTACATGAACTGGAATTAATTTCCCCTAAAGATATTAAAATTTATGGAAATAATTCGAGTACATGTTAATAATAACAGAATAAACGAAATTTATACGTAAAAAACGCAAAAAACGGGCATAAACAAATATTTTAAACTAAATCAGCTTGTAGAGAACCTAAACGAATTACTAACTCAAAGAATTACACAAAAGCAAAAGGTGGCAATTAGGTAATTAAACCCATGTATGGATTTTCTATATCCTTTTGATAATTAATGACAAACTGATTTATGCAATTTTTACACTGAATGTGGTAGACAACATTGCTTTCGTCAAAAGTGTTCGTTACGTACCTTGTTTTAGAGAAAAAGTAGTTTACTGTTTCAGGTGAATATATTATATTTTCATATTGCTTATTATACAACCAATATATTGTTATATACAAGTTTTATAAAAGCATAATTTACGAAAGGAGTTGGTGCTGCAAGATTAATAATAACGTTACTAGTGAATGGTGCAAGTAGGATTGTATTAGTTATTGTCTATTCCCAAAACGATGTACGTTCCTTCAGTTTGAAAAAATATATACTTGAGAAATTTACGCTGGACTTTTTCAGCAACACATGTATAGTAACGATACCACACACACGACGTAAAAATGACTGAAGGATCAAAACGAACTCTTGGCCTTTCCATCAAGCAGCAACGATCCAGTAAGGCGTTATCGAGAATGAAGGATGCTTATTTTTCTGGAAATGTCGTATTCCAGAAATTAAATCTATGGATTATTGTAAGTACACTATCAAGTAGTCCTATTAATTTGATTTACTAATACTAGGTTCCACCCTAGTGGCACTCCAGATGTAACAATATATCAAAGAGGTGAAAAGCCATTATAAAAGGCATATTGCACTTGTTAATGAAGGTAGAACGAAGGACTTTGAGATGATTGCTGAAAGCAAACAGCTGCACCATCCAAAACATATGATGTAAACTGGATGAAATACATCAAGTTAGTAACATGCTTACCTTTTTATGTTGTTAAATGTGCTAAGTCATTTTAAATAATAAATTTGCCCACGAAGAAGAGAAAGTATAATCTTGAAGCATACGTATATTACCTTATACATATGTACATATCTTATTGGGTTAGACGTATACCTGACTGCTATAGATAACTACACATGAATGATTCTTCAGGCTTACGATGACGTATTAAAAACATCTCAAAAAATTCATCGAAACAATAACTAAAAGTGCTGCTAATGCGCATTCCACGGTTGGGGAATTGTATCCGCTTTAATGTTACCGTTAGTGTTCTCTCTCACCAATACAACGAGTTGCAGCTGTACTAGGAGCACTCTTGTTTCTAGGGACATTTGGCGTGTTGGTGCAAATTGTCTTTTGTGTTTATATCTATATATAATAGTTAAAAAAATTGTTCTCTTAAATTTTTTCTGTACACTGGTTAAAGAGTATTTCAAAATCCTTTCAGCTGAGTTCACATACCTATGCACAAACAAATTTAGAACAGCCACAAATGTTACATACCGCTGCCAATTTTTGAAATTCGTCTTTTTTCGTGTTTGAGCGTTGGGAACTGTTGTAATTCTTTCTCGATGTAAGTTTGCGCAAAATTTGTAAGGTGTTTTGTTGAAAAATACATTATGTTTGATAAGAATATTATATATTTACCTGTGCGTATAAAAGCGTTGCAATTAGAATCGTCGTACAGCTGATGGTGGATATAGTAAGACAGGATAGAAATAACGCATGCTTGAGACGGATGCAATAACGCTGATAAAGTGTTTCCAGTTCCATTCCTTCGTCTGTAACAAAAACATTTCTTAGTAGTAAATTTAGTTATTTCAATCATATCGGTTTTTCAGTGTAACTACCGTAGATTAAGGTGACTATATTGGCCAATAAAGATAAAGGATGCTATGTACAAGTACTTGTGTTTGGAGGCAGATGGAACTTTGTATCAAAATCTGCATTACCAACCATGAGTACTATTCTTTAGTCGACGTCTGTTAAAATTTCGGAGAGATTCATCGAGTAGTGTTTGTCAGAAGTAAGCAAATTTATGCATCGTGAAGAAAGAACAACTCCGATCAGTGATTCGATTTCCTTTCCTAGGTGAGAAAACAGATGTTAGTTGTAGTTTATAAGTGCATGTATCTTCGATGACTACCATCAGATACTGGTTTAATGAACTTAAACGTGGCCGAACATCCATCTTTGATGAGGAGCGGCCAGCTCGTCCCAAGACTACGGATGATAGTCTCAATAGAGTTGACGATATCATGTTCGCAGGCCGCCGGGTGAAGATTAGAGAAATTGCTTCGATTGCATTAGCTGGAGAAGTTACGGCGAGAATTTGTTGAGATTCGCAGGGCATAATCTTTCATAATAATTCATTATTTTGGGAACGGAAGGGCAATCACAAAATAGTACTACGCTGTGCCAATGCCACATTCCACTCATCAGCGATCGCATCAGTAAAACTAGCCCGGTTTTGCTACGAATTGGTGCTGCATCCATCATTATCGCCAAATTTGACCCAATACAATCATTTTTCCAATCTTGAATTTAAGCGGGAAACGATTTACGTTAAATCAAGAGCTAATTGCCGAAACAGAAGCCTATTTTGCAGAGTTCGATAAACTATTTGGATGGGATAAAAATCTTGGAATATTACCGGACCAAGTACAGAATTAGAAGCAGATTGTATCGAGAAATACATTTAATAAATGCAAAACCATTATGTTGTTTTCTTTAATAAAGCTATTTATCGTACCATCTTCGTAATTTAATGGCTTTAGTCTATTTTCATATACATTATATACCTATATTACAATGAAATAATGTTTTGTATTGTTTATTTCGCTTTTAACTCGTAAAAGGTGCACATCCAACATTGATAAGTATAAGTATTGCAGCATACATATATTACATACATTCTTTGGGAACATACATGTTTCAATATATTTTATCTTATTCAATATAAACAATGCTATGTAGTAGAATATGATGGTTTATTAAGATTACAAATTAATTTACTAGACAAATTTGGTCACCTGAACTGACCGAACGGGCATGACGGGCTGAGCGGGTCTCTAGGCCCACCTCTACTCGGGAGGAATATATAGGTTGTTTAATTAATGCAAGCAATTTATACACGCAAATGACTAAAATAAATCCGTAGGTATTTGTAAATTAACATTTTTCGATGTTTATGCGTTCAATATATTCCTAATCGCGTTACATTAATGACATAAACTGTTAGAAGAAGTTGTGTTCATATTTATAGAAGGAAATATTAGCGTAAATAGTAATGCTTACTAACTTAGATAGGTATGTATGTCTATCTCTAAAAATACGGAATAACATCATAGATATTCTGATTAGGAATGTACCGAAATCATAATTAAGAAGCTGTTGTAGCGAAAAATGACAACGAATGCATTAAACGCCATAAATTCTATTCTACTTACACAAAAGTAAATGTCTTGCTGATTACATATTGTTTGCCTACCGGAATTTTGGAATCTAGATCAAACGAACCTGTGACAGTTTCCTAATGCTGTGTGCAGATTCAAAGGACTTTGCTTTTTGATAGATGCTCTTTGAGTATAGAAGCTAATGAACCATATCAGTTACGCTATTTTCCCTTTTAAGCCTTTGTATCAATCTTCGTTGAGGGTTGTAGGTAATTGTACATCAAAACTACGTACGTAGTCATAAAGAGGCGCTCGTCTACTTTTTTATACGAGGACCATTCTATAAATTTTAAAGAACCCGCTGGCTTAATGTGGACTTAATTGAGGTAAAAAGTCAAAGTATTAAATTTGCATTTCAACATTTATGGTTTATTGACAACTAAATTTGGTATTCTAAAAACTGCAATCCTTCAAAATTTTAGATGCAGGTTAGGACAAGTTCAAATTGTTATAACAGCAAGAGAAGTTGTTTTCTAGCTAAATGATTAAATTTTTCACGCTCAATAAGAGTGTCGTGTAGACGCCCTTTCCATAATTCAAAATAAATATGTATGGCAAATAATATGACTTTACGAAAATTAAATTGATGGGATATCACTGCCGATACCAGAAATGTAGTTGAACTTTCTATAACACAAAAAAAATATTTCACACAAAACAAAAACAAGCATTTTTTTTTCTGAAAGTTTTTTATAAGCAAAAATATTTGTCCGATGCTCAAATTATTCTAGTATATCTTCCCAGATTAACAACATAGTAACCTGTACAAGTGGTTTACTTACATATTAGAACGTACTGCGATTCCCCCATTTTACAATGTTTGATGAACTTCTAGTGAAAGTTTCAAAAAAATTATATATACCATCTACTTAAGGAAACCGATATAAATACGAGAAAAATCAAAAACGCGAAAAGTTATTTCTTCATGTTAAGTAAGGGACAAACGATCTGCAAACTCTCTTGAGAATAAACTCCCTTCTTCGTGAAACTTTTGCAACTCTCCTGGTGAAAACTTCGATCATGAATGGAACAAACGTCAATTTTTATATAAATTGAACGTTTACCATAAGAAAAGAATACACGCTCTGATAAGAAACTTGTACTTAGTGCAATTTATTAAACTAGTAGAAGTTTTGAAGGTTAATGTGAAAGTATCGCATAAAATTGAACACCTGGCTGAAATAGTTTAAATGGTATGAATGTAATAATTTAGGAGAGGTACATACAATGAATAATCAACGTAGCCAATTAGTGTACTGCAGGACATTAATTAGGCAATTATTAAAGCCATATTGGAGTTGGGATAATGTAACATACCTGTTAGCAGTTCTAATTAGTGAACATATGATCATTTGCGTACAAAGTAATCCATATTGGAACTCAATTAATATTTAGTCTCAATTATCGACATCCGTGGGTTACATATTTACACAAGCATATCAGTGATTGGAATATAAAAGTGTTGATTATTATCCCACAATGTATAACATAAAATATATTAAAAAAATGTAGTTAATACTATATGGAATAAAAACAAATAATTAGTAATTTATTCTACGCGTCCAGTGTTATTGAAGAATCAGACGAAATAAATAAAATAGATTCATATGAGCCATAGAAATTAGAAGATAATGACAAAAATTCTAATCACACCAGAAATATATGGCAATGAGCAAATGAAGAAAGCAATGCTGGGACGATGAGAAAGCGAAATGAGGTGAGAATCGAACTAAAGGTAGCATGATTGGCTTTGCAGAGTAGTGACTTAAAGGATATATTGATGAAAAGCTAATTATAAAACTGTATATTGGAAAATTAACACGAACAAAGTACTATCAATCAAAATACTTCACTAATAAGAGAAGATTATGCCCAAATATGAATAATGAAGAACCGGAAAACGTTTTATGACAGAAAATAGGATATATTGTCAACCATGCGACTGACAGCGTGAATTTACAAATTACCTAACTATTCCGAGTATTAAAATAATTTCTGTGGTGCAGAGCGTGCCGATACTTTGGTATTTGCTGAACTTTTCACAGTAAAAATAAATTTATAAAACAATAAAAAAAGCAGTTAGATAGAAAAACGTAAGTACATTCCAATAAAAAATAAAAGGATGCACAAAATATATTAAACCAGGAATAAGTTTGGAATAGTTAAATCAAATTCTTTGTTGAATTTAAAGAGTCCAAACGATGTGCCCGGTTGCGTGGAGAGTTTACCAGAATAACAGTGCGCTTATTTAAAAATAAATATATTGAATCATTTTACAAAACGTTAAGAAAAAACATAAATAACTTACCTAACATGTTTACATTGTTGCAGAAATATCCGGATGTGCGCGATGGTCGGGCACATCGTTTGGACTCTTTAATTATAAGTATTAATATCAGCCGTAAATTTGAGAATTATAATGTTTGAACTCTTGAAAACCGATCTATAAAACTCTCTTATCTAGGATACTTCTATTCATTCTTCTAATTGTTCTTTTCCTTGAGAGTGAAAAAACTTGTATCCAGGCATCACATCAATAACAAAAAATTGACAATGGCCTATCCCCACGAGAAATTTTTAATTAATTAATCTTGACTTCAAATTTAAATTTTTCTGGTTTTAAATTTGAAAGCAGCCTTTCTAATGCGCATTAAGTGTAGGGATACAATTGTTAACAAAATTACCCCATGCTATAATAGATTTCCGATTCTACACCATTATTTGCCAAAGTAAAATTTCAGACAGCTGAATTTAAATGTTATCACAATAGTTTTGCTGATAATGAATGTTCAGGATGGTCAAAAATTGCATCCACTACCGATAACATCGGAACAGTTCACCAAATGGTACTAAACAATCATCGAATCAATGTTAAAAAATAGCTGAGGCAGTAAGCATCGCGAAGGCAAATATTGGCCAAAGATTTAGGCATGAAAGGGTTAACAGCGGAATGAGTGCCGCACTTGCTTACTTAGGACCAAAAAACTTTCGAAAACACATCCGACCAAAGGCCGAACGAATCTGCTTAAGCAAAATAAATCGGAGGTTTGGCGTCGATTAATAACTGCCAATGAAACCTGGATGCACCACAAGTGAGTCGGTTCGGGTTGATTATCTCGCTGGTTGGAAAAGTAATTGACTTTTTCTTGGGATACTCATGGTATTGTGTTAATCAATTATCTTGAATAGGGAGAAATATATATATATATATATATATGTATATATATATATATATAATTATGCATATATACATATATGTATTATGTATATATATATGCATAATTGCTTCGTAAGTTGAAAGCAAAAGTTACACATTTGAAGGAAAAGAAGATTATTTTTTCCTTATATATATATGCATAATTGCTTCGTAAGTTGAAGGCAAAAGTTACACATTTGAAGGAAAAGAAGATTATTTTTTCCTTATATATATATGCATAATTGCTTCGTAAGTTGAAGGCAAAAGTTACACATTTGAAGGAAAAGAAGGTTATTTTTCCTTATATATATATATATAAGGAATTGCATAATAATATATATATAATAATATATAATAATATTTTTTCCACGTAAACAGCGCATCGGCGCACACTTCAGCGGCCACCATGACAAAAATTCAAAGAAAAATTTGCCAACCACTGAACGGATTCGAGAGAACTAGCATCGATATAAATCTACAAGGTTACGTTGAAAAATAAAATTGAAATTGGCGAAGAAAAATTTGTTTCTTTATTAGGCTGCAAATTTTTTATGGTGATCTATTGGAGCTTTTAAAAAGCAACAAATTTAATTGATTCTTGCTTAAGAAAAAAACTATACAATTACAATTTTGAATGCAGATGATTATTTTATTATTATTTCAATAACAATTCTGTCATGGTAAAATTCTCAAATAAGTGTTAATACTATTTCGGATCCAAAAATGCTATATCGAGAAAGTGAGTTAATAATTTATAACTAAAATAAGGAGGGTTTCATTAAAAAATACCTCTAGTAATTCTACATTATGTTAGCAGATGAGGTATTTATTACTTGAAACACCATGATGTCACGACAAAGTTACCACATTTCTGTTTACCAAAATGGAAACAAACTATTAGGTTACATAGCAGTTAACAGTATTATTATTGATATTCGAGAAACAAACAGGCCCTCAATTCATCAGAATCGCATTTATTATTAATATTAATGATGATTATCTTTTAAAAGCACGATTTAATATAATAATATTATTAGGAGTGGAAACACAACAAAGATCAAAAAGTGCACAGAATAATTTTAATCGAGATCGTTATTGCCTTAAATATTTGCATTAATTATTATTTTAGAAATAAAAAAAATTTTCTTCCAAAAATAAAAAACAGTGTATACAATACATTATGGCTTAAGATATTTGCTGTAAACATTAATTCCGGAACCAATTTTTCTGTCCCATCACTTTTGAATTTCATTCTCACTATGTCGTACACTACTACGAACTAATTTGGTTTGGTGCTTTTTTCTAATAGTTGTAAGCATTCTTTTTCAGAAATACGGTATTCACATGGACAGCATGACCATACGTTACAGCTAATTCGTTGCCCTTGTATATGAGCTGCGGCTTGTGCTGTATAACCAGATGTAGTAACCGCATTTCTAACGCGGTACGCAACATTATTGTTGATAAGTCAATGTTAATTTTCAAATTTTCTCAATGAAGCTGTACTATGGTAACTAGCGTTATCCATTACGACAGAAGGGTCTTCTACCTTTTTAAGGAGTTGTATTTTGAACCACGTTGAACACATCTAAGCTCTAAACTATTGGACGAAAATATTAACTCTGCTCCAGGTATCAAAACCCTTCGTTATTTCCAGCATCCAAGACTATATATATTTTTCCACCAACTGCTGATGCTTTACCGAGTGCTTTTAGTTTTGTTTTGCTAAGATTTTCCTGTGGTACCATTTTGAAGGATTCAGATTTCCAAGAAAACCAAAATACCTAGGACCTCCGTTAAGGCCCGTTTCGGATCGTCTTTTTTGTAATGAAAACCTATATTACTTAGCTACCTACCTAATACCTTCGACAACAACGCTCTACAACTATAAGAAATGTGTTTTTTTTTTTTTTTTTTTTTAAGAAAGCGTCTAATGTGATATAAATTATATGTGAAAACTACTCCTGTAAGTAATATTTGTATATACTCGTTGCTTTTATACGAGTCATAAATTGCATTTCTAATCGCATATTGGCTAAAATCATCAATTCTCACGATAGCTTTATCTCGTACGCATTTTCGTACTGGGTTAGTGAGTGCAATTCGTTGTTTGATCATTGATTTTGTTAATAGCTGCGAAATGAATATTTAAAACACTCGCTATGCTGTAAAAACGAAATACTGTTAAGAATATAAAACATTAAAAATATTTAGCACACTGAACATTCGGCAGTAATGGTATGTTGTAGTTGCGTTCTGCGTCGAAATAGGCGCCTATTAATTCTTCTGATCGTTCACGCAATGATTTTGTAAATGATCTATACATCTAGTTGCTCTTTTGATAGTAGAATGCAAAAATAAAAAATGCAAAAATTCTTGAACATTTCAAGCCTTATCTATGCAATTATTCTTAGCAAACAAATGCAATTCCAACCTATTATAAGATCAATTGTATTCTCGTTTTAAAAGTTTTATCTAAAAAATAAATTAATCTGCTTAACTTTGTTCATTATTTGATTGTTACGAATAACTGAATTATAATTTTGAATTTGAATACTCAAAGCAACTAAAATAAGATCTTATGTCAGATTTCTTAACGCTTTTTGGCAATACAATCTCAAAGAAACAAAAATAAGCGAGATGTTTTCGGTTAAAACATGTAAATTAAAATTAGGAATATCACACATAAAACAACAAATGTCGTCACTGTTCGTCACCCATTTATAGAGCGTTACTCTTACCAAGTTAGATTAATCAAGATGAAGCAGAAAATATCCTTCCGAAATTTACATGATTATCCGATTAGCAGCGTTACTAGGGCGCACATATACCAGAAGCTAATCTAGAGAGATAAGATATGCAAACTGCGTTAATATTAACGACTAGGATAATTTCATCGGACGCGGTCGTATCGAGATGAAGTTCGCTAATACGTACTAAATTATTTCCTCGTATGCGTATTTTGAGGCCTGTGTTAGGAATGTAAATTTCCATGTAAATAGTATTACAATGCAAAATGTATTTTATTTAAATAATTGTAGGATAGGTCAAATAATCCAGATTTCAATGAGATAATGAACAATTTAGACTAGGAGTAATGACCTAGTAGATAGTAACACTAACCAACAAGGTTTTTACCCTAAGTTAGTAACTGATAAGACTGAACAGCATATATAAAGTAAAAACGATTCGAAAAGCGGGAACATTGTCTTACCTCTGGTTAGAGAGAAAATTCCTTTATAGTATGGCCGGTAATCTGGTCTACTGCAATAATGTTTATAAACTTTCCGAAACTTTTGAAATACATCATGATCCCAGTTCTTGGAGGTTATTCATAGACTCATCAAAAACCAGCTTAAAAGCAGTTTTGTTGCATAATGGAAACCATTATCCTTCTATTCCGATAGGTCATGCTGTTTCTATGAGAGAAACTTACAAAAATCTGAAAATTTTATTAGAAAAGATAAAGTACGAAGACTATTCCTGGGATATTTGTGCAGATTCTGAAGTAACTGCAACTACTTTGGGTATGCGATCTGGTTACACCAACTACTGTTGCTTTTTATGTCTTCGGGAAAAATATTACCGTGAGCAAGAGTGGCCACTACGACAACAGTTTATACCAGGAAAAGGTAATGTACAACATCGGCCTCTTGTAGAAAAAGAAAAGATCATAATACCACCTCTCCACGTGAAACTTGGGCTCATGAAAAACTTTGTAAAGGAACTGGATCTCGAAGGTGATGGTTTCAAATACCTTCGTGAAAAGTTACCAAAATTAACACAAGGTTAACTGAAAGAATGTATTTTTGTTGGGCTTCAGATACGAGAAATAGTAAATTATGAAATCTTTGAAACCAAATTAACAGCGAAGAAAAAAACAGCTTAGCTCTCCATGGTACAAGTTCTCACGGATTTCTTGGGAAACAAAAAAGCTGACAACTATAAAACTTTAGTAATGGATATGTTACAAGCATTTCACGCTGCTGACTGTAATGTGTCCCTTAAAGTGCACATTCTACATTCTCACTTGGATTTTTGTCCAGAAAGTATGGGCGACGTTAGCCATGAACACGGTGAGCGCTTCCACCAAGACATCATGGGAATGGAAAAACGGTATCAGGGGCAATGGAATCCTGTTATGTTAGCAGATTACTGTTGGATATTAAGAAGAGATGCTGTAGATATTGTTTATAAGAGACGGAGCAGTATTACTTCACATTTCTAATTATAATAATTTGAAACATACATAAAATTATGATCTAATCTAAAAAGCCCTTTCATTGAAATATAAAAAAATCGAGGTAACTTGACCTTCTACCTTTTATTAAAATAAATGTTTATGTTTCCTATTGAAATTAGTATAAATTATTTTATGGCAGAATCAAAAGTTGAAATTTGTTGGCCAGGGTAATTAAAGCAGGTTAGGTGCTACAGGAACACGTCATTGCTGTCATAGCCGTCCGTTTTTATTTACGTATCTATATGAAATACAAGTGTACATGTGTACAAATTCGGTCTCGCGCAGATAGTGAACGGTTTCACGGCGTTTCGATATCGTATACATTCGTAGTTACGGTGTTTTATATATTTCTGCTTGTCTTTCACATTATCCGTAAGTTGAGATTTTTGTCATATACTAGCGCGATATAACTTATCGAATGGCATGTCTATGGAAGCGGCAAAAATAACATATTCGCCAATTGCCTGTGTCATCCCGTACGGCTTTACTACCTTTCATAGTAACGGTACATATAGTGGCTCACAAGTTGATAGGCACTTATGTTATTTTCTTGATGATTCTTATTTTATTTTACATACTCATAGGAAGTCCCCTTCGATATTATTTCAATTAATTCATGCAAACAATATTTTGTACGAAATATAAAGAAAATGCAGAAACAAACATGAAACTGTTTAAAGGAATATCTCATCGCTATATTACTAACAAGTAGAAACATTTTCTTGGTAGGTCTTCTAATATCTGAAAGTCGGTAAAAGTAGACCTTAAATAAAGCAAAACTAAGATCTTGACCTTCGTCGAACTTTAATCAACATAGAATTGTACGAACAGTAACATCAGGATAGAATTAAATATAAAATATTAAAGGGAGCTCTTGTATTCGATCTCGTAAATACACTTAACTAGATTTACTACTTTTGAAATTTTATTCTTGGAATAAAAGACTGTTATTATAGTTCACATTGTGCAACATTACTGAATATGTGGCGTCTGGAACATCTGGAATAATTCTTGAAATAATTTTGTTTCAGGAATTCAGTTTCACTTTTTGACGAAACCGAAATTTGATACTACATCCGCTTCATTTGTACAAGCTCTAAAAATTTGAAAACTTTCATTACTACAACATAGCACAGTTTGAAATATGCGTCACGAGCTTATTGCATCAACAAACTCTTAAATCTTATCGAGCAAAGTACGCAAGTCAATTTTGTGTTAGCCTGTCACCAGCTTTGTTGGTGCTTCTTACTATCGTTTCCTGCACCTTTTGCAGTTTTTATTATAATGAACGCCGATGATGACTATTCTCAACAATTTGCAAGTAATGCCTCATCTAAAAATACTCAATTAACATACAATTCAGTTTCCTTGTAGCTTGTAGCATTCTGTCCATATGTTCAGTGATAAGTAGAGAGGACAAAGGCGAGTGAAATCTTAACTTTTTTCCAGCGACTAGAAGACCGGTGTCTATTCGTCTCATAAGAAAGATTTCGTGTTGCCTACTGGTTTTCCCGAGAGTCGACAAAACACGAGTCTGTTTAGTAGCTGAAAAACTAAACACTCGCAGATTTCACTCGCTTTTGTCCTCTCTAGTGATAAGAAGATCGATCATTTCTCGGTGCGCACTATACAAGTTTGGTTTTTTAAACAGAACTTCCTGTATATTATTATATTTTTAGATGCCTCTCTTGAATTCACGTTAGCCTTCTTTACTATTTCCTATATCCATGTGTTCTAGTTTTTGTGATAAGTTGGAATATTTGCAAAAAGCCGCTGTTTGTTTACCAGTTGATATCTTAAACACCTTATACGTTAGACTGGTAATCCAAATTCTACTCAATTGTGTATTGCTACCAAGTTTGATTTATGTTATTTCATCTTTTTTTATGCAAGAGCGTGTATATTTTTCCAAAATCTTATAGGACTCGTAAGTTTTTTGCTGTTTTCAAATTAACATATAGGGTATAAATAATAAGTGGCTAAAACAAACAGACAAATGTTGATTAGAATTCAGCATAAAATGAATAGTTGCTCTTAAAGTGTGGCACACTGAAATAAAAAATACTGTAACAATATACTGAAAGTTGTTTAAAAAAAATTATATGCTTCTGAATAAGTTTGCTGGACGAATTTCTTAAGGCAATACCTAACGTAAACATTACTCAAAACATTATTCCTGAAATGTTAATAAATGTCCGACAACATTTAAAGAAGCATCACAATTTGTACGAAGGAGAAAGATGCTTACTTCGAATAGATGTTGAAATTGTATCTAAAAATTAAATTTAACACATTATATTGAATACCTTTGGAAAGACGAAAATTTGTAGTAGTTCAACGCAGCACTATGCATTTTATGTATAAAAAAAAAAACTGCACAGGTTTATGTTTTATGACGATTGTAAGGAAAATTATGGAACCTGTTTTCCGCGTTCTACTAAAAAAAAAAAAACTGAAATAAATTAATGGACATGGCAACATTGTATCTAATATATAAAACTTTAAGAAGTGCCTGTCTGCAACTCGGAAATCGAGTGGTAACAGTGTCTATGTGATACTCCTTGGAGACTGTTCAGGGTAGGTAGAACAGTACATATATATCAAAGATTCTTCCAATTACCGTAAGTGATTGTGTTTGTAAGGTAGTCATGTATGTAAGAACAACCATTAATACAACTATGATTAAGCTTCCCTGGATTAATACGTATTTCTGAAATGTTTATTGGCAGTTCTAACTACTTACTCATGCTTAGCCACCTTTGTTTATACACACATATATCTATTTGATGTTTTCGATGAAATTACTTAGTTCTTCTATATTTTTCATGTGCATGCATCATACAAGACCTTGTCTTCAATTGGCCTACGCTGGTTATATTTGCGGTATTTTATTACTTCTATATGATATTCAGTGTAGTGGAAGACGATAGATTAGCGTATCAGAGAAATATAAATGACGAAAGAATGCATTGAAAATAGAATACGTAAAAAATAAACAAGCACCAAGATATATTATAAGAAACATAAAATCTACAAGGCACACTCTCTCTCACACTATACAAGTTTAATTAATGAATCTGGAGCAGCTGTTTCGAGGATGCATGGATCCTCATTATAAACCATATAATGTGAGAAAAATCCTTGATGCTAATATCCCTACTCTCGAGAAAAAGTATTTACCTACAAGTATCTACTTTTATCCCGTATAGAGACTAAAACTAATTACGGAGAAATAGATGAAGCGGTCTCTTGTCATTGTAACTCGAAACGTAAAACATGTGTCCACCTTATCCTAATTAACCGCATATGACAGCAATCCGTTGTCTCTATTCATCAAATTTGTGTTCCTTTTTATGCAAATGGTTTCTTAAGCGTTTGATGCTCTCGGCAAAGTTACGTTCTTAATCAATTTCAGGTTTCCTAATAATATTATGCTTGATTTTGTTTATATATATATATATATATATATATATATTAATAAATACAGTATTTTCGGTATTTTCCTTTTTGTACTTGATTGCATTCTTCACTAAAGCATAGTACCTGAATTACCTCAATCAGGTCGCTTTTACCCGGACTGAAAAAACTTTCGCAAAGTATAACATTTTATTGACTAGATGGAAAACACTTAAGCTAATTAAGGAGGCATACCGTTTATTGACTTGAAATGAAAGCGAAGTTTCAATTTAATGATAGACAAGCTGAAAGTTAATTGAAAGGTTTCACCTGTTCACTTGCATAACTAATACAGGTTCCAAGCATCCCATTTATATTTATTTAGTTAGTTCATTAGCTGTACGCAGTTAATTTATTAAGTCTACATATATAACTTCTTCTTTTCATCAACTGCGTAGTTAAATGGTCTTTTAATATCTAGAAACAAAACTCATTTTCTAGACAATAATTAATATTAATATTGATATTCACTACGCGCGATATCAGTACAAACGACAGTATCCATTATTACATTAAAAAATGAATGTATGTTTTGCGTAGCAATATAGGTACTTAACTAGAAAACTTTATAAGCGACGTGTTTCGTGATAAGTTTAAGTTCTAATTAAACTTAAAACTTCTTCTTCTAAAATACGTTTTTACCAATGTCTATTTTAATTAATAGTCATGATTTATATGGTTTCTTTCTACTTTTGCCTCTACTGCTCAAAAATTAAAAAATTTACGAAAGAAATGCCATGCTTTCAATCGTTATTAACTTCTAAGCGGATATAATAGCATCTCCCTTGGCTTAATATTCCAATTCAATTTCCAATATATTTTCTGTTTATCGGTATTTTGAAGGTTTGAGAAATTTAATATCAATGCCAGCATACGAATTTTAAAGAAAATTTTGTAATTAAGCGTGTAAGAATATCAACGACAGCAAGTGTGTCTTTCATAAGACCGAAGCCCTTCCCTGCTGTAGCCGATGAAATGAGATTATAATACGAGAGGAAAAATAAAGAAAACGAAAGCTTCGTAGTGAAAAAACTTAACGGGAGAAAGACGTACAAAGATGATACGCAGGATACAACGAAATTCTGCTACATGAAGCTACAAAAAGTTAAACATTCACTCTGTCATGAATATTTTAAAACCGGAAAGAACATACCTAGTGCATGGAGATGGAGTGAGTGAAACTTAAAAAGTTCACAAAGCCCGTATGCTAACGCAACACATGTGAATGTTTTCCTTTTAGTTTTGCATATAGCCGTAACAGCAAACAGCAGATTGCGGCTTCGTTGTTTTTCAGAATATTTTCCGCGAGGATTAATGCACGTTTCATTCTTCCGAACCGACCGTTTCGATGCGAAGATATTTCGACCGCCAATTAGAATACATGTGAATACATTCGTCTATAGCAGCGAAGCGTTAAAGTAATTACATACGTTAGTTATCCAGTAGAACCGTCAAAGTTGCCATTTTAAAATTATTATCAAAAATTTTTTATGAATGTTTCCTTTGGATTGCACATCATTTGCTTCATGTAAACTTCTTAATGGTAAGCAGAGTTTTTTAAGGTTTATGATGAATGTTACCATAATGTAAAATTAATTCAGTGCAAGTCTGATGAAGCTAATAAATTTAGTTCAAATTTAAGAAAATAAGTTTTTTTATAACTTATTTGGCAGTTAATCTTAGAAGCTATCTACTTTGAAGAGAATATGTGTCCATAATAATGACAATTAAAATAAATGCTTTTTATTATTTGATTCAAAGCAGCAATAATATTGTTTTACAATGTAGTTCAAAGTGCTTGTCGCTATGCCAGATCGTCAAATTCTTCGTAACACTGCAGCCAAACTTTCTAAAAGTAAGTATCAATGTAACAATGTCGGCGGGTTCTTTTATTTATCGCGCTTAAATTGCAAAAACTGAAAAGAGACATCACTGACATGCTTTAAAGTATGGGCATTTCTTGATGTCACAAATACAGTTGACTGCAATAGATTCCGGTTTAGAAAGTCTGGCCTATTAATAACGTCATTAGACCAAAACACCCACTACATTGGTAAACCCGCACATATAATGCAAACAAAACGATGCAAAGAAGAATAAACAGCTCCAAAACGTAACATAATTTTTTTAAAATACACAGCATTAAAGGCAAGGAAGTTAAAGAAGGAAGGCTTTATGGAATTCACTATCCATTTAGCCTTTAATTTAGTGTGTGTATTTATGTGCTTGATGTCAATGGATATAAACCAACTGGTACAATCTAATTAGCGCGCAAATGTCGCCCAAAGAGTCGATGGATTCGATTGTTCAGAGCTGAACTTCGATGAAAATAAGATTTCCGCAGTGACTTCCATTGTAAATTAAGCGCTGAATATAGGAAATGACTTATTGCTACCTAAATGTCGTTCATCCGTACAGATACATAATAATGACGGCAAGCATATATCCTTGCGTGCCAAATATCCTCGGCAAAATGTGAAAATCCATAAATTCCTTGATTTAAGGATGATATGATAAATACCTGTCAGCAAGGCAGAGCAAGTGTTTCGCATTTAGTAAACTAAATTTTTGACACAATTACCTTGTAGCTCCATTGGATACTTAGTCCAGCAATGTACTAACCCCGTTAGGCCATCCAAATAGTAGAATTTGTCAAACTGTGCAAAGTAGACCGCCCTTTCGGGAATGACTTCATTTGAAACGAACCGCTTTCCGTTAAGTTATTTTTTATCTTTGGAACAAGAAAAAAATCACAAGGGCCAAATGGGGTGAATAAGATTGATGAGGCAGCGGTTCGTACCGTAGCTGCACTGGTTTCATTATTGGGAGCTATCATGATGGTAGGGATTTTGTTTCTTCGTTAGGTGGGGTATTTTTCCCTTAAATCGGTCTGGTAAAGCAGCATAGTACCATCCAATGGTTGCCGTTCTCTTCTCCAAATAATCAATTAAGATTAAGTATGCCCTGGAAATCCCAAAAAATTGTTGCTATATCGTTGCATTTTGTCGACTGACCTCCGGTTTCTTGTTGTTAGTTGACTTTAAAGTGTTATGAATTAATTAGAGTAAACTTTTTCGTGATGAAAACAAAATTCTACGTTAACGAAATGTTTGATAGGTAATTGCCTTTTGATGCTGCAATAAAAGCTGCATTTTGGAACCGTAATACCCACAAATAAACAATTTGCATACGTATTAACCTTGAGCATGTAATTTCTAAATCACTAAAACTTCAGAAGAAATATCTTTACTGTGCAAATCAATGAGAATTGCTTTTGCTTAAGTACCAAAAAAGGAAGGTAGTAACAGAACATTTTACACCATCCTTGATCAAAATAGTTTTTCTCCACGAAATTGTTGTCGGTGTTGTTATTTGATACATTAGCTTCCGTCCAACATTCTTAAAGCTTTCTACTGTGACATCATAGTGTGCATTAACAATAGTAATAAATTTATTCTTATCTATGACCTAATAGACATAAATTACTTTTAACCAAAAAGGTGTTCTATACGTTACACTGAGAAAAATGAACGTCTTAAATCATTTGTAGTTAGGAGAATTATCTTTAATGTTGTGAGTATCTTTACCAAACATTGCAAAAATGTCAAAATAATTGAGTTGATTCGAGCAAAATAGCCTTCTATTTGAACAAGTAATGTGTGTATTAAAGGAACCTTTAAAATTTATTGGATCGGTTAGGAACATTAAAGAACAAACGCAATGCCTTTTGTTCTTTAATTTAACCTAAATGTTCATTCTTACTTCGCGTCTAACCGTCTCTTCCAGTCGCATGATGATTTATGACTTATGAAGGGAGAGGATGCAATTATTACGTTTTTGCAGAGACTAGACAGACTCGTGTTTTGTCGACTCTCGGAGACACCAGAAGGTAACACGCATCCATTCTCACGAGGCGAATAGACACGAGTCTATCTAGTTGCTGGAAAAAAAGGAATAATTCCACCTGCCTTTGTCATCTCTTATGACCACTCATAGGCATATTTATATTAATTTCCTAACATCTATTTCGGTATCATTTATTCCTAGTTCATCACGTTTGCTAGATGTGCACCTAGTCAGCACTACTTTGCAGGTTGAAATAAAATTTAACTTTCTCAAGAACATCCTTCCAGACTCCTGGCAAATATTACTACTTGTCAAAGTCAAGTCAATGAACCAATTTGTTCTTTTAAGAAATTCTGCAACATTTATTGAAGCAACATATGTGTTGCAAGAGCCCTTGATAGTGATAAAATCACAACGTTTTTACTTCTACTAACTTATGCTTATCAAATTTCTAATGAACGCATTTTTTATTTTAATTGAAATCTCTCCCGCATTGAGGTAAATAAAAGCTATCTCTCTAGAACTGTCGTCGTGCATTTTATTTTAATTCATTAAATGTGTTGAAATAATTAAAATTTTGAAGGAAAAATATCGAATGTTTGCTTAGCGCTTACCGAACTACACTAAACATTTATCACTTCGTTGAAACAAAACGATAAATATTGCTGACTAGAAGCGACATATTGTTGAACTAAACTACATTATTCGACATTTTTAAGATATTCTGCAAACGTTTAAAATGCATTGCTAATAGGTGACAAAAATTTGTAGTCGGACAGTGATTTAGGCAGTGAATTCCACAAAAATATGCTTCTGTTGAAAAATATCCTCTTGTAAATTATATTGCTTATAGGGTCTCTAATGATGCCAATTTTCAATATTACATTATACACTATCGGCCACGAACGGTCTGCTTTGCTGGCGAACTCAATATAATCTTACGTCGCCTTTCCCACATTTCCCATTAAGGGAAGATACTTAACTGCACTCTCCAGCATGGAAATGATCTAATAATGCAGTGATTTTGCAATATCTTCTTTGTGTTATTTTTTAATTACCGTAGTAGTAACAAGCATACAATTAGTACCAACCTTGCACATTGCAAAAAAAATGCTTCAATATCAGCAGCTACACAATCCCATTTTAATTTATTAGTATGTAATGTATGTTATTGACATTTCACAAATTTGTAGAGTAGTAAGTAATCCTTTCTGGAAGTCTAAGGCTCTAAGAAGATTTAGCAAAACAGGATCAATATATTCTGTCGGAACAAGCCGAAATAATGAGTCTCAGTCGCATTGAACGTTTAAAATAATCCATGTTTTTAGATTACATAATAGGTATAAACAGGATAATATCCAAGTTTAAAGGAGGAGGTGATATTTAACGCTGTGGGTACCTGAAATATAACTGCTTATTTGATTATAAACATCTGATATTCTACTGAGAAGAAATAATATGATTATATAAATCAACAAATGAATGTGTTTTCATTTACTAGATGTATTTCGCAGTTTTTTTTTTTTTGGACGAATAATAGGGATGCACATCACGTAAGAATATGCGCTCTTTTTCAATAACGTAGACAAGCAGCAACTATTAAATAATAAAAAATTAATATAAATCCATAATTAATGTTTTACGTGATATTAAACAGCTAAACGCAAAATAGGTTATTATATCACAACACTTTTTTGTATAGGAGCAAGAGAACGAATCTCTATAGATTATTCATTTAACTGTTAAACATGTATATGTATACTTGGAATTATCGTTTCAACTATAAAATGAAATGGCATGATTAAAAATACTAGAATTCATTATTTCTTCTGTTTCATTAATATTTACGGTACTCTAATCATAATTTTCGTATTTTCTGTTAACTTCACGTTGTCATGTTGTTAATGTTGTCATTAACGTGGAGTAATATTCGAAATTATAGGTTATGAAAATATATTATGCGTTGTAATGTATATTGTTGCACTCAAAGTAATTGTAACTTTAATTATGTGCATTACAGAAATGTGCAACTAACTCGTCGCTATATCGAGTATCGCACCTTTACTATAAACGCACTCTAAATCATGTCGTCGACAGAATCGATCAAGCTTGTGGTATTTGCTTTAATTATGATTAGAACGGTCAAATCATTAGTTTGATATGGCCTGGTCAGCACATTGTTATCATATTTCCGGTTAACTACTTTCTTTTAAACGCAGATGTATATTTGGAAAAAAAAATCCGGGAAGAGAATAAACAGTAAACAGTATATAGAGGCGGCGATTTTTCTAGGCGGAAGTTACCCCTCCGGCACGTATCAGTTATTCCCATTATTGTTTATTGTTTTCTGGTAATATGCTACGAAACATTGATTACGTCGAATCAACTTTATTATACTGCGGATATGGTACCACCTTTTATCAGTTAAAGGTACATGGTCCATAAAAGGAAAGAGGATGACAGCCGTGATACATTTGTTTATACGAGTGTGATCGAAGCGAATTTAAATGGTAAATTGCGTGATGGATTGTGGACGTTTTAAAACGGCAAAATCAAAAGAACTGATCGTTTCTCTTCATCGGTAAGTTAAAAAAATAAATTGTGTTTACAGAAATGAAGGATGTAGGAGAAACATCGTGTTTGAAGACATGGCGTTTTGCATAAGAATCTGCATTAGGACCGACTATTCTTTAGTCGTCGTTGAAAGTGAGCAGATTTATATATTTATTTGTGGAATCAAAAAAAGAACGATACAGGCCAGTGATTTGATATCTTTGTTTGAATGGAAAAACATCTGTAGAAATGAAAGACAAGTTGGATACATTATAAGGGCCACATACTACCATTAGATACGGTTATAATGAATTTAACCGGGGTCGAACGTCTGTCTTTGATGTCTTTGTTCCATCCTATTTTTCCTAGGTTTTTGTATTTACTAGGCTGTTTCAAACTTGCACATAATACAACAATGAATGGATTAAATTTAAAACCAAATAGTGTAATTACAGATTTCGAGGAAACCACACATAATGGAGTATGTATAATCCGAAACAAGAATGTTGGCAGAAAATTCAACAGGTAGAGGTTGGATTATTGTTTTGGCCGATTGTTTCTCGATGCTCTGTTTATTTTCGAAATATTTTCAAAGTGAGGAAAAATTCGCGAACTACTCAATCGGTAATTGTACATCAAAACTTCTAGATTTTGTTTCGAGATTTGGGCCAAAAACACTGCAGTTTTAATGGTCCTTACAAGTACCTAAACATTTTTCTTTCGTAGGGAGTTTCGAATAATCCAACTATTGGATACTACACAAAGTGAATGGACGCACAGATTAGTGTTGTAATTTTTAAGTTATGTATTATAGTTATATGACTATAAAATGTAACTATCACTAGAGGGATTAATCCTATGTTCTTTTTTGGACCAAATTATTATTCTTTTTTCACCGGGAAACATTTTAAGGGACTGAAATCATCCAATATATTACTGAAACCAAATGACAATAAATTATTACATTATTGTTATTGCGTATATTCAGCGTCTTTATTAAGATTGAATTGTTACTTTCTCTGTTTTTTTTGCTAATAATAATGATATAAGTGCATATGGGTAATAAGAATTTAAATTTGTTGGGTTTGTGCCAGGATTATTCGAAATAGAATTTAACTAGCAAAATAAATGGAAGAATTTTAACGACGTTGACCCTACTTATACATACATGCAGCTATATAAGCTGTTTATATAATATTTCATAGACCCAAGAACACGAAACTTTATAATACATATAACGAAGCCATCAAGAATCTAATAGTACTCAAATTTCGTGTATTTTTGTTTTTACGCGAACCCTTATATCGAACAATTTTCATAAAACAACTTCGTATTAATTTCTAAATAGTTTTGTTGATGAAATTCTGAATGTTCCTTTTAGAAAACGTTAAAATAAAGTTAGGAAGGCGCGGGAGAGAGAATACACATTACCCAGTCTCAGTAATTGAATTCTCTTGTAAACGATATCTGCAACAATGTGCTGATAGAAATTCTAAATTTCAAATATTTGTATACGGCATTTTATTTTTTTTTATTACTATTAACTTCGTCTATATGGAGTTCCACATGGGGCACATATTAATATTATTTAATAGAATAATAGATAACGATTTGTCGAAGGAAATATCACTATCTAATATAATTATAGCTACGTATGAGGTAATCTACTGTACAGTACCCTCCCGCTTAACTGAATTAAATTGTTATTTTTTCGAAGCAAAGTATGTTAAAGGTGCTACATATAGAATCGCATTCGTTTTGCTTTAATATTCACCTATTTTCAAAACTATAAAGCAAAATGATCATTCTTGCTTAAATGCTCATTAACACATGCAAGTAGAAGAAAAAATAGGCTTCTTAACCTCAAATTTTATGTTTAACATTAATTTAGTTCCGTTTTCTTGTGGCGTTCCCAAAGTGTCCTTGTAACAGTTACTTGCGATTTTACAACTATAATAACTCAAGCGAAAACTTCCCATTAGAATAAAATGAGAAAGCTATTGTTCTTTTCTCTTCCAGGAGATAGCATTTATTGTAGTGTGTGTGAACGACAGTATTAAATCATATAACACAGCACGTAGAAACACAAAAATAGCAATCTAAATTTAGTCCAAAAGATTCCAAAATTCAAAGTCCAAGACTACAAAATGTTTAAATGTTTAAAAATGTTGCAAATGATATCAGCCTTGCCAGGTATGTCATGATAATCCATGATTAGGTAACGATTTCCATAAAAAATAAAATGGACAATAAACATATTGTGGTGGACACTGAAACGAATGATATAATGGGGAAGTATTATTAATGTCGTGGTTGGTACTTTAGATCTAACCTATGGAAGCTGCAAATCTAAATTTGAAATGTTCCAAGCAGACAGATAACACTTCGCTAGCTTAATAATTATAATTAAAACGTAAAGACGTTTGAATGAATGAAATGAATGAAAAATGAATAATGAAATTAACAGAGTTTATTAATTTTCTTTTTAAATCAACTCCAGCATTACAAACATAAGGTTAGATAAGCATCAGCGAACCACAACATATCACAATTGCGACTATACCCGATTAACAATATTAAGTCTCATATCCAAAACCTCTTGAAGATGTTCCGAGCATATTTCGAACGTATTACATATGTTTCATGAACCTAGGATTTTTTTGTTTTGAATCAATATTTTTCCTGCCACGAACGATTTTTTATTAGATGCGCAAGCATGTATTTTTTGAATATGCTCGGAGTTATTACTGCGAATGATAAAAAGAAGAATTTATTTAATACCAATGCTCAAATATTAACGTATAATTTACGTACAATATGATGAAGTTTATTACATAATAAATATGCGAAGTTTTGCAACGATCTATACAATATCTTCGTAATTAATACCGAAGCATTCCTTCCGTGGCATATAATAAATATAAAAGTGATCAATTTTGTAGGTACCTTCCTCTAAACTATATAAGTTTTATATTTACATTTTGTGCGTGCATGTGTTTATTTTGCAATTTTTAGTTTGTATAGTTGGCAATACTCAGGTAGTTCGCAGCAAATTTGTATTAATAGTTTTTATATATATTGCTTTCTTTTTGAAGTCGGTAATAAAAGTAAGCTACCACGTAAACAGTTTATTAATAGAAACTTCACGAAATGATCGGAGCTTTATATATACGTTGGAAAACGCTGGGTGCTCTTTATAAAATTCTGCTCGTTTTAAATATTTTTGGGGTTGTTTGAGTAAATATTCTTTTAAGCGTTGCAGCTAAAACTGCTCGGACTATTATACTAATGTGGTTATAATTGGCAATTATGTATATCAATTGGAAGGATTTCCCGTTAGTAATAAATTTAAAAAGAAAAATTTGACATGTTTGGTTTTTGTACGCATTAAAAAATAATGTATATATGAGAATACATTCAAAACCAAATTTTTAATAAGTTTAAAGCATTCATTAAATTCAGTGTAATCGGCCATTAAGTTCCTTTCTATCAGAGTTGGGTAACATACTTCCTTCCTTCTATCTAAGAAAATCTTTCTTAATTATCAGAAGACAACTGCTTTTAGAAATAGTGAACTGAAGTACCGTTTCCATTAATCATAATCCAGTGTAACGATTACTGCGATTAAACGCTGTAAAATAAGTAAAGTTTGACACTAGGTATACTTGGCCGCAATCATTGTTCAGCCGAACAAAACGGCAAATGCTTACCTATCATCGAACAGTGTATCCGGCATATTTAGATATAAACAATTGCATTGAGTATTAAATCTAATAGTTCTTATGGTTGGTCTAATCAATTGATTCTTACTAATCAACAAGCCTACGAACGCAGCCGGTTTGAACTATCCTCAAGGCAAGCGCGCCAATTATGATTATGAGATACTTTGAAACAGACCAAGTACAATGTAAGATTTGTACAATAAGGTTCTCTTGTCTGTTTTCATTAGTTTATTAATAGTAATCAGATTACATATTCAATTAACTATTGCAAATATCGATTTTGGTAATAAGCCATGTTTAGGTACCTTCTAATAAGTTTAAAAAATGCTTCACACGAGGAATTTGTAATCTAATCAAGTATACGTAAATCTACATAATGCCGAAAGGGAACATCTTAAGACGTAATACAAACGCAGGCGTAATAATCATTCATGGGTGGCCGATGTCCTTGTAATTGACGAAATTTGTTGGGGTCTCCAAAGGCATAGATGATGATTATTATTATGAATGATGAATTTTAAATGAGTCAATTTACTAAACTAAACTAGACTTTCGGGAGCCATTCAACTTGTACATTGATATGTGTGCAAATAAAAGTTGTTAGGAATTAAAATAAAGCAATAATAAAATATATTTCGTTCAAAATTAGATTGTTTATCGCTAAATTTTCAAAAGAGTAGACGCAGTTAATGATATACAAAGTATTCAAACATGTACAGAAGCATTCCTTTCGCATCTTCATAAAACCGCGTTAAATTGAATACAAGGTAAATGTTTTCACAATCGTGTAAAGGAATAGGAGAACAGATGAAACGAACAAAAAATCTACTCACACATTATTTAGCTTTCAGCAGTTTATGTCCACGAAAATAAAACGTTTTTATTAAGGTTATAGTTTCTGTGTATTATACTCCTACAGTATATTAAGACCTATTCAACGCTACCAAATATTTTCATTCGTTTTTCTAAAAGAAAACCGATGTTTTATTTTCGTCAAAATATGTGTTATTGAAAACTAAATTCTTCCATCAACACATTTATTCATCACCTTCCACAAGTAGTATACAATCTCATGATCTTAATACCTATTATTAATCGAAACACATATAGTTTAGTAAAATTCAAACCACTTCATAATTTGTTGTAGAAAAGCACAGTGCTCAATCCCTCATGGAGTTTATTGATTCGTTCTTAAAAAAAATCAGTTATAATTGTTAATTACAGAACTTGCGAGATTTTTTTGATTGAAGTAAATAATTGAAGTAGCATTAAAGGTTAATATCTAAAAATATTGACTGTTGGTAAACTAGTATTAGAATGCTAATTATACCAATTTGTATGGCATATGTTTCACCAAAATAAGTTGCAAAGCTATTTCTATTCCAATTCAAGTTCAAGGGATATTTTTTGTTATAGCAATTCTATTATCTTCACGAAGCTCTGTAGATAGGCACAAGCTATTATTTACGATATAACCTTTAGTATCAAAAATAACTTGAAATATGAATGTTTTGGTGGTGAATTATGATATGCGGAGCGGAGCAGTATCAATCTCCATTGATTTTAGAGATTTTATTTAGATGAATAAATCAAGGAAAATGTTAATATCGTAATGTAGTGTGTATAATGAGGAGACGAGGTTTATTTAGGGCATTATAAGATATTTAAACGGATGTATTTATATTTTACAAAACAAATAAAGAAAAAAAATGTATAGATCGATAGCAATCTAATAAATAGTTCAGCTTATCAAGTTATTTAACAATTACGGAGGCTCACCATTATTAGGCCAATGCTGCGCGCATACAATTTTTTAGTTTTTACAGAGAGTGAAGTGTAAGACCGTAAATATGGATTAAGCTTTAGTGTAATCTTTTATTTTAAAAATGTAGGAATTGTAAGAATCGGCGAGATGTAGATAAATCAACAGAATATAAAATCAGTGAATGGGGGTGTAAGTGAAAAACCATAGAAGGTAAATCAAGGAAAATGATTCACGAAATGAAGAAAAATGTCCCGGTTTAAGTAATTCTGAAATACTTAAATGGAACAGCAAATGTAAATAATTCACAGAAAAATTCGGAAATGAGTTAAGTGAATGCAAGGTGCGTAACCGCAAGCCCTTGAAGGCGGTTCCTAGATCTGTTAGTTCCATGTTCACGTCATAGTATCGTGGCGATACTATCAGCTTGTACGTCACACTTTCACGTATGCCTACAATACGTCCCTTTTCAAATTCTCCTTAATACTTGCCAAATACTTAGTGATTATAACTTTATTAGTATTTTGATGCAAATACTACAAATTGCTTTAGTACTATAGAAGCTTCGCACAATTGAGGATTCCCTTTTTCGTTCCAATAAACAACACACAGGAACAGCTTGTTTCTAGATCCACGTTCAGATGTCCTCAGTCTAACGTATTGGTATGAGTTCTTATCTTCTTCATCCAGCTCGAAGTATCTAGTTCGATCCGCTGAAACTACTAAGCACTCGCCTTCCGTATCTAAATCGTAAATGAATAAATGTACCCGATTATAGGCTAGTTTTTTTTTTATTCTGTAAGAGTTGAGCTATCTGCTTGGTGTTCTCAGAACAATTTTTATTAATCACCTCAAAATTATAAGCGTTTTCATAATATAAGCTATAAAATCACCCGTTAATGCTGCATTAATTTCTAACAGAATATTTCTAAATATGTCGGTGCTAGTATATATGAACTCATACGATTATTTTCAATTCGGTCTAATCCTAAAGTTAGTCGCGTTAACGATACCTTAAGATGCAATATTTGACTCTGTAATTCAGCTAATTCCCATTCTAATCTTACTATCGAATTTATAAAATTCTCATACTACCTATAATATTCTTTAAAATAGAAGAAATTACTTTAATCTAAGCCATACTCTATGTTGCATTTCAACTACAATCTGCAACAGCCCTAAATTTTGTTTAACTTCATATTTCAGAATTAATATTTTCTAAATCGCCGACATTTTCATGCCTACCTTCTCTCGTTCAGCAAACCTTTTGTGTTCCTGGTAGCCGTTACTGCTTCTTGAAAGTCGCAGACCTCGTTTTGCAGCTTCTGTGGTTGATGGTTAGTCTGCGCCATCTATAATGATGTAAATGAAACGAAGACTTGAAGTTGATGGCACAATTTTAATGGAAAATCTTGGAACAAACAAATTTTCAAAAATCTACCCCAAAATCTTTTGACATCTTTAAAGATGTCTTCTAACCTACCAAGTATTTTAAAAACCTAAATTAAAACTAAATTTAAAATCTAGACAACGTTAAAACCACCTTCACTTCAAAGTACGGCTATTCCTATTACTCCTTATACTTAGTTTAATATTGGTCCCTTACTCCTCGTATTGAAACGACGTCCTACGCTTGTATTTTTGTCATTTTCCTGTCTGTATAATCTATTTTTCTGGCTATTTCCTCCCATCTATGTTATATGATAATTTCTCATTTTCAGCCTTCATCGCTGCTGACCTGGTGTATATATGTCTTCATACAGTTTGTTTCTTCACTGCCCAAACTTTCCGCATGAAGAAGTTACAGGACCTTCTTGCTTTAGAACATATACATCTTTATCCAAATTTCTATATATATAGCCTAAGTTTTGTTACAGGTATTCTTTAGATAGATTAGATATAAAACCTCATTTATAAGAAAAGACACTATAAATTTCCTAATTATTCTATTTTAAAGTTTCATTATCCTTTGTTGACATTTTTCTAATATTTGTTGAAATTGAATTTGTTGAAGTGTTGAAATATTAAGTGATTGGATAAAAGAATTATTGTAAACGTGTCTCTCTATTTATTTCGGAAGTGTGTCCGTACCTCTTTTCGGCTCCCTTTTTGTGTTTTTACAAAGATTACCTTTGAGTGTTTAAAGATTTATAAAACGTTTAGAATTTCATTCGAATTATTTAAGTTCTCAATGCAAAAATTAAACAACGGAATAGTTGCAGGTGGTACGCTGGTTATTAGTAATAACTCGATAATGTAAACAACTCTAAAGTATGTGAGTCACATCTAATATTTAGCCGTACAGTCAAATTTTAGTTTTCAAATTTACAGATATAAATAAGCGAAAAGAAATTTCAAATTTCAAGGTATTTCTATTCTGCAGCTTTCAACATAAACAATTTTAATGTTCACTTTGAGATCAAATTAAAATAATAAATCCTTATTGCATTAAGAAAGTTCGCGCTTACAGATGCACATATACGCGTTCCCACAAGCAAGTTATGAATTCAATCGAGTCGAAATTGAATAGGCTTTGGTCGAATGTCATATTATATTGTGTTTAAAAGATGTAAATATTTATATTTTAAAGTCGTCTGTTATAATAGAAAATGCCCTCTTTTTGCAATTGGCTTTTCGTAAGCTTAGAGAAATAAGTGTTTGATTACATCATTGCATATACAAAGATTGCAAATTTCTTTTTATGGTCTCGCCACTTTCCACTCTATTGTGTTATTAACCGCGCATCTGGTTTATAACACAATATATTCATATATACAAGAATGGCGATGAGCTTCGTACGCATGGTACGTTAAGCATGATTTCTATAAACAGTTATTGTTACAATAATTTAATCAAGTAATCATCTTAGGTTGATTTAAGCTTATTTTACCTGTCAGAATATTTTCGTAAACCTCATTTATTTTAAATTATGATCTCATTTCGAACCTGGCAGTGTTTTCCAAGCAATCTGAAATACAACCTTTCTCTCTGATTGTCAGTGGAAGCGTTGCTTTTAAAAAAGGCTATACCTAGGTATAAATATGCATGTGTAAAAAGTATTAAATCAAGTTGAACTACGTAATATCCAGCTGATATTTGGTGGAATTAATTTCATCATAAAGGCTCGGCTTTTCATAAAGGTTTCATTTGATCTATTTGAAACAGGTGCTTGCGCAATCTTATTTAATTATGAGAATACTATTTAATAAGAGTTAAAGTTTTTTTATCGTGCAAATGTAGAAACAAAAAAAAAACAAATAGTGAATGAAATAATAGAACTGTGTATTTTAGTGTTATGACTTTGTAGACCCTTAGATATAATGACGAAGACTTTCTCTGAGTACATCTAGCCAAATAACTTAGAAAATAAAGTAGGAATGTCTATATTAGCAAATATCGGTATACTTGTACGGTGTATTTATTTCTGCAAGAAAATTAACAGACAGACAAATAAATACTTGCTGCATATTTTCTCTTCATTAAAATTTCACAAGCGTATTTGGTTAGTTAAACTTTATGTCACTTTTTTATTTTAGGATACACTAGTTTTGAATATACGTTTAAAGCTTTTCATAGCAGACATTTTTGCAATAATGTAGAATTAGAATACCATTTCTAACTAATGATTTCACTATGACTCTACCATTTCTATCATTTCCTTATCTTCATTCGCACCACGACACTACCATTTCTAACTATTCAAGATGGTGAAATCTTGCAAGCACCTCCTTGTCAGATGAAATAAAACTTGACAATAGATGCGTTTTCATGAAAAGGGTCAAATTTAAATGTCTTTCTAATAGTATGCTGTGCTATTTGGCAAAATACATAGCAATTTTATACAATTTGTGTATAAACCGGTACAAGAAAGATTCACACACACGACGACTAGAAAGTATATGGAGCAATCAATGCTATGTATTTCACTAAGGAAACGAGTCGTCTGTCACCTCTTTTACTCACAACCTTTGCTTTATCATGACTAAGCTTCACTTTTTAATAGCCCTGGAAAAAAGGACCAGTTTATACAAACAAGGCTAAACGAATACTGGCTACGTCTTCACCACAAATTCAAATTGCTAGAAGAGCTAGATAATTAACAAGATGTTGAAGAAGGCCTGCAAAATTTTTAACCAAAGCTTTGATTGAAAAGAGAACTACAGATGAATTACAAATACAGAGGAACTTCAAAGTCGTTCTTAGTAACGCGCACTGCTCTATTAATAAAGACAAATTCAAATAAAAATAGAACAAAATGGATATATCGTTGTAAACATATAAAAAAGAATGGCTATGTACGATTTAAAATATCTTGGTCAATCTAAAGTAATATTCGCCAAGAGCTAATCCAAACCACAATTATTCAAACGTGCAAATGATTACTAATGCTATCGTTAAATTTGGAAAATTATCTATATGCAAGACCACGAAACACCAAATAATGGCTTTCCTGAATTAAAAACTATGATAAAGGGACTGAAGGGACAGATGAAAACAATACTAAATCTTTTAACTACTGTCGTCCAATATCTGCATCATTTTGATATATTCAACATCTAGAAAGTTTTGACATGAATTGAAGAGAGACGTTCTATTTAAAAGCCACACTTACACTTGTATGGGAGCACTAACACCTAAATTCAAACGTAATTCTTCGCTGTGGAGGACTCTCTAAATAGCTTTTATGTGAACACATTGTCCCTAAATTATTGGCGATCATATTGTGTAAAATCTGTGAAATGTAAACTTGCAAAGCAACCTTTATCTATAAATAATTTCTTTGACATTGTGTGAACCTTTTTCCAAAATTGTTAAAAAGTTTTGTGATAACAATTATTAAACAAGAGATTACAATTCACAACTAACGTTTACACAAATGTTGTTCTCTACAATCGAATTTCCGATGAAGATCAAGTTTATTTCGAACAAAGTTGAATCTATGGCGTCATTTGTTAGTGTAACTAGATACATGATGTACAGTGAAACCTCGGTTAAGCGCCACTCATTTTACTATCAGTGCATACAATGCCCCAGTTGATGATCAGTAAATTCGAAAAACCACACGCCACTTTGATGGTTCCTCTTTCTCAGAGCGAATAAACTCCACTTATCCAACGTATGGCCCCGAGGATAATTGAAAATATGAAGCGACATTACAGAGAAGTTTATATCGAAGGCTTACTTCCATCTAATGGCGGACTTTACAGTGTTTAATCTAAAGAGTGAGAGGAATAGACTCTTGTCTGAATCTAATAACGAAATTGCAGAAACTGAGACTGTTAATTGCTGACAAATTAGTACAATTGTTCAACGATTTAGAACTAAATAGTGAAAACAATTCGCTAGAAGAAGTAATAGATTGGTTAGAATATCTCGACATCGATGGAACTGAAAATCTACAACCAATCACTCAGAAGCAGAAACAAAATTAGAAAAGTACATACGTCGACTAATTTAAAATGCAAGAGCAGGCAAATTCAACACAGATCTTACTTCTGCGTTGGATACGAAATATCCCCGTGCAGAATGTTCGAGCTTCAAAGATACAGATTATTTTAAAGTAATATAGATTCATAGTATGTTTTACAATACTTTTATGTACATTGTTCTTATATTTTTTATATTATTCCTTTCATGAAATTAAATATATGTTATTATAAAGAGGTCTTGTTTTAATTTACTTCGACCAAGGATAAAATAAAGCATAAATTTAACTGTTGAGTATTTTCTTCTAATCCATAATTTTTTCTTGGAAAAATTTCACATATGCATTCGTTTTTATTTATTTCAGCCGAAACTATTCAAAACGCATTTCATTTGCACATAGCCCATTAACCTGTAATGCATTAGGTCAAACAAACGCGTTTTTTCATTTTACTAAAAATTTAATTTTGAACATGCGAGGTATTCTCAAAAGCTTGTCAATTGTTACGATTACCTCAAGTTCTCCTGTATCCCAGGGTGAAATAGAACAACTTATAAGATATTCTAATTACATGCTAATCTAGGACAATTACTCTTAAACGATATATACCTTTGGAACGTCTTACACACGACTGCGAAAATAGTAATAACGCGAACAGTTTAATAACGGTGCAATAACCCTATAACGACCACAGCTCGTACGGTGTTTAATTAAAGTCATCGTTTAACCATTATCTTTTATTATTAATACATACATTTCATACAAGATTTTTATTGTCTTTCTAATATCCAAAGTCTATATATAACGTTTTGGTTGATATAAAATAAGAAGAATGCGTATTGGTATTGTAGAAACATTTCTTTTAGTTTAGTAAATACTTTTTAGGTTAGAGACGTTTTCAGGGTTCCTAAAAGTTGCATTATTTTAAGTTAACTGAGCCAATACCATAATTATGCTTGACTTTATTATTTTACTATATCCAGCTTAGCAATTCACTGACCCAATGATCTTATTTGTCTTCGTAAGATCTTTTGCCATTTTTTATACCTCAATATAAAGCAGTTTGATTGCTATATTCAGTACGAATAATATTTTTTTTAGCTCTATAATCGTTTTCGGTTTTATGTTTTGCATGTGAGGATCAAGTTACGAATTCATACACTTTCATTCTTATAATTAATATTTCTGCTACAAGAAAGTTCATATTATTAAAAATTTCTCAATTTCTGCGAAATGAAAAAATAAGAGCCAACCAATTATTTTTAAACTTTCAAAATTGCATTGCTGCAGGTCGTAGATGAATACAATGTTATTAACGAAAAAGTACCATAATAATAACGATATATCATATTTCAGACCGTATTCTAATAAGAAGGTGTATCCAGTTACAGAACAATGTTAATAAAATCATTATAGTGGCAAATTGAATACTAATAAAGCACAGAATATAGCAGCAAGTAAATAATATTGCAGAAAGCACAGAATTAAAAATTTAAGGATTTCACTGGTATGCCAAGGAGATTAAAAAATGATGTAAGATTAATGTCGTAATTAGAATAATAATGATTTTCTTGGTTTTACCGATATAATTCAATTTAATTACATCAGTGAAACCAAGGAAAACGTCACTCTTCAGGAATCATCGATGGAAAGGCCGGAAATTAAAGGAATGTCAAACGTCATATTGTGCCAACGGCTGGGTGATCCAGTCGCAAAAGGGCCTCTTTCTGCTCGAGAATCGGGAAGAGTTCGTTCATTGACTAGCATAGACTTTCAAGGCCAATGGATCGTCCTGTACTATTGAGGATTACTAGTGACATTTTAAGGATTAAAACAGTGCCATAACTGAGTTATGGAACAATTTAAAAGTCATTTGTTATCGACTTCACTAGCAGCCTACTGGTAAATCTCGACTTCAGATTTGCACGCCGTATTCGGGACAATATTTAGTACAGCTGCCCTAATAAAAACACTAGATCTGCTATTTGTTAGCCATACTATTGCCCGACGGAATAAACCCCTCCTTTACGAAACCATTCTCTGCTCTATATTAACATATAGCATGTAAAGAAATACTTGTTCTACTTAAATTCTTTGTTTGTAAAATTCTTAGGTGGAATATGGTTGGTAACCCTTTATGCCCCAGAATCGTGTAATAATAATAATAATAGTAATAAGAATGGAATCAGAAAGGAAGGAAAATAAATTTATAATAATCAATATTTTTCAATAATAATAATAAAGTAATTTATTCCAAAAGCTCACATGCTAATGAAAAATTGTCCAAAAGTAAATTACGTGAAAAAACTAGTGAAGTAGAGCTATATATTTGGATTTTTGTATAATTAAAACTCGAAAAAAGTGAAGTTAGTAAGTAAATAAATAAAGTAATCTATCGAATCTATAACGAGCAGCAGAGATCAAAGTACTCATCTAAGTGATATACTATAATAAAAACCCCTTTATTTTATTTCTGTGTGCCTAATATCTTACATTTCTGTAAGTAAGCTATTATATACACTCCGCCAAAAAAATATCGCATAATTTAGTTTTGAATCATAAAAGTATCGCATAATCTTTGTTTGTAGCATAAAGTTGTAAATATACTTTAATGCGCTTTAAGATATAATTTCTATGATTGTTTAAATAAAATACAGGCCAAATAAAAACAAGAACTCATACTTGAGATTTTTATTAAAACAAGAAATTATAATTTTGGAAAGAAAAATGTCATAACAGTAGCTTTTAATACTGAGTATTGCCATCTCTGGCTCTTATGACCGCTCGCATATGGTTTGGCAGAGATTCGATATACCTCCGTATATAAGCCTGATCCAAATTCTCCCACTCGTCACGGAGAGCATTTTCTAGTCTATGCAGGTCCGCTGGGACAACATTTTGGGTTCGTGTCCGTCTGTGAAGGAGGTTCCAGACGTGCTCGATAGGGTTCATGTCCGGACTTACCGCAGGCCAATCTAAAACTGGAACACCACCATCGTTAAGGTATTCCTGGACGATTATTGCAACATGCGGTCCTGCATTATCGTGCATTAACATGAATTCGTTTCCTATAATTGGCGCATATGGTACTACATGTTCTTCTAAAATGTCCGTTATATACCTGTGGTCAGCCAGTGTACCTCTGTCTACTGGTACTAACTCTGTACGACCTGTTAAACAGGTGCCTCCCCAAACCATAATAGAACCACCAGCGAAATTAGGTCTAGGTCTGATATTACACTGCGAATAGCGCTCACCGTCTCATCTGTACACTGAGATACGCCTATCTGAGGTGTAAAAACCAAATCTTGACTTGATGTGAAGAGTATATTGGCCCAGTCATTAATGTTCCAATTTACATGTTCTCTTACAAACCTTAAGCGAGCCACTCGGTGGTTCCTAGTGAGACGAGGGGTTGTTACAGCTACTCTAGCTCTTAATCCACTCTGTCGTAACCTATTCCGAATAGTTTGAGTACTCACATGAGTATTTCTGACTCTAGCCAAGTCGTTCTGCAATTGTCTCGCAGTCACATGTCTTCGACGTAATGCTTGAAGTAGTAAATAGCGGTCATCTTGGCGAGTAGAACATCTTGGACGACCTGGTACAGGTCTTCTGCTGTAATTGCCTGTTTGCCTATATCTGGCTACGGCTCTAGAAACACTTGACTGATTGATGTTCATCAAATTAGCAACGTATGCTTGAGATTGTCCATCTTCGATTAAAGCAACTATAGCGGCCACTTGTTCTGAAGTTAAATTGCTCATTTTAGTTTTAAAAGCGTTGGTACAGAACTCTGACTTCGCACTTTAAAATTTGTCCGTATAGGAAGACTTTCAATAAACAACTGAACAAGCCTTACACATATGCATTTTTCTAAATGTGTTCTTTTAGAAAAAAGAAAAAGTAAAAAAGCTATGTTCCATGATTTTGTTAGTGTTTTTATAGTTCACATACACGAGGCAAACTTTTTGTGAACGTATAAAAATATCTTGGTTTATAAATGCCCTTTTTTAGTTTATGCGATACTTTTTTGGCGGAGTGTAGTTAACGTGCATTTGCACATTCAGGTAGTATCGTAAGTTGACTATTTCTTATGTTATAATTATGGTTGATGGTTGTCAAATTGTCTTTTTCTTGGTACATAAAACATATGGTTTCATAGATATAAATTGATGCAACAGTAAAAATGTATAGATTGAACAACAATAAAAATCTTGTCATACTTCTTACCAGGCGCTTCGTGCAAAAATTCGCTTCATGAATTTGTTTATTTTTTACTGAGTTTAACAAGCTTACCTACGTTTTATTGTATATAATAACATTAACACGTGTAAAGAAACTTCGTTTTTTTATTTACCGATTCGTATAATACGAATCCTCAATTTTTTAATTTATTAAGTTGTCCGATTAATTGGCCAACTTAACATGGTAAGAAAGGTAGTCCTACCGTTCAAAACAGTAAGGTATTTCTTTTGGTTAAATACCCATAAATCATACGGCACTACACCATAATTAATCATTTGAAATAATGCAGCGCCCATAATAAAATTTAGCCACGAGTACGATTTGCTTTACTCTAAATACACCTGCTTCCTTTTTTCATATGTTGCACTGCATGCGTAATTATATTTTTAAAAATTCTTTCAAAAGCACATATCGTATTGAATTAGCTAGAAAATAGAAAGTATTTTTGTGTCGCATATGAAACGTAAGCATGAGAGATAAATTTCTGGATAAAATCCAAAGGAACAAATCGCATCTATATAAAATTGAAATATACTAAAATTATCCTACTCGTATACGTGGGACAGAAACATATCGCGGAAGCGGGAAAACATTTGAAGCGAGCATTGAGGACGAAATAAATCATCTTTGTAATTTATGTGATTTCTGTTGATTGCTCTTAAAAACCAGCGACTCGGAAATTAGTAGCAGGACGTGCGCCAATAAACTCGGTTGCAAGAGGCGGCAATCAATAGTCAAACGGATGTATGTGCGAATTCACTTAAATTTTTCAGTAAATCAGTATCAATAATAGGCCATGTTTGTCTATAACTATATTTGAGAAGCATCTTTTCTTGAAAGATAGCTTGCCTTCCTGCATAATTTTCAGGTGCTAATTTCCCTCTGGAAGATTGATTCTTTGGCCTTGTATATTGCATGTATAGTATGTGACACTCCCTTGAAATGGTAAAGATAATATTAACATCATGTGCATACTATGTACAAACTTCCTGTTTGCACGTTATTGCTTTTATGGAAACAAAATATGGCAAACGAGGTAATCTAACAGCGGAAGTGGTGTTGTCTTGCTTGGTATACTCATTGTTCGATTTTTTTAATTTGAAATATCGTTTAGTTTTGAATTATAAACAATGCCGACACGTTTAAATTAAACAAACACATATTACTTAAATTAACCCAATTAAATAAATAAAACTGTTTTCTGGACTGCGTACATGACCACATTAAAAATGTTGGGAAATTAAAAAGTTGTTGATTAAATTATAATAAGGTAATACGGTAGAATCTCCCGCAACAGATACCTGCTACAGATAGCCGCTTCTTATAAACGGTCACTTTCGTCAGGTCCCGCCAGTCTTACATAAGAATAACACTACTGCAATTTTTGTTTGAGCGGACTTTTTTGAGCAGGCGCAGTCACAGATCTTCATATTTTCATGGTAGTATTTTCCCCTGAACGACCACAAAAATGAGTACGTACATAATTGTAAATATGTATAATCACCAACGCTAATGTCTAACTCATTACAGTGCTTCCCGCCGTATATCAATTACAAAAGTGAATAGTCTAGCAACAGCTAAACATCCAGAAATCGGCGACCGGGAATTCTCAATCTAAGCCAGGAGCTGTTTTTGACAGCGTGTTTCTTTAGTTTATTCGCTTACAACTTGACATGTTTTGTAATATAGAATATTTATTGTCGAGAATGGCATCGGAGCGGAAGATGTTGACTCTTAAGCAAAAAATTGAAGTTGTTGAAGTGTATAATAATAAAAAAAAAGGTATGTGTACATAAATCAGCGGGGAAGCGTAATGATTAAACCGAGGGCCGCGCATGTTCGCCCGTATTTGCAATGCATACATACAATGCAAGGAAAATATATGAATAAGCAAAATTGATAAAATAGAGAAGATAAAATTAGTTCAGCCAACGACAATGACGGGGAAAGCATACAATTTCTTCTTTTATATTTCCTTTTCGCTTTTCGACAATTTCCAAATTAATGTAACGGTACGCCTTCCTCAACATTCTCTGTAAAGTTTTGCGTTGTAGGGTTGTGTGTGGTGTAAAGTGTCAGCGAGAAGCAAAGAATCTCAACTTCAGTTGCATCCTTGCATCATGCCATATCAAAATAGTTTCGGCATATATTTCACAGTAAGCATCATCAAATGTAACCGTGGAAATAAAACAATAGCTAACGCGATTAAACGATGGCTCTAATGACGCTAATTTTATATTTGTCTTCGAGTCGGTCACTCAGGAGTTAATCTTTAAGAGGTGGTAATTTGAAAATTTGAAATTGGAGTTTAAGAATGAGAAAATATAATTAGAGTAGCTGAGTCTCAAAAGGACACTAAATTAACATAGTGTTAATGAATTGAAATTTCGTATACAAGATTAGTTATTGTTTGAATATCTAATATCCATCGAAAATTTCTAAAACTGTCAGAAGAATGCCTTGGAAGCACTACCGAATTTAACGACTTTCAATTTTTATACTTTACTATACAGTCTTATTCGGATATAGTACGAAAAGAAAAAACTAGGTGAAAGAAACGCATGAGTAATGCCTAAATACAAAATCTTATGGTTCTATGTGCACGTAGTAACGAGAAAATGATTTTTCTTTATTCGAGTCCGACTCTGTCTTAGTTAACATATGGGAATCACCGGGAGTCGCTGAAGCAGCGTTCGGATATCCATTTAGTATGCACATAGCATTCACCGTCATTACACGCAATTGCAATGGCATCCTATACGAATATCGAATACACCGATATGATTTTGATTTATGGCGAAACGGGACAAAATAGTCTTGCGGCAGAAAATTTGTACGCGGAACGGTTTCCCAATCGGCGGCATCCATCATCCGAGACAATTGTGAGGACCGTGTATCGACTTCGAGAAACAGGATCAGTAATTCCACGTTTCGAAGGTCGTGGCCGTCATATATCACGTAGAGTTCAGCAAGCAGAAGAGCATATTTTAAACATCGTTGAGGCGGAACTAGGCATAAGTACTACAACTTTAGCCCAGCAAGTAAATGTGTCCCAAACGACGGTGCATCGAATTTTGAAAAATAATTTACTTCATCCGTATCACATCCAGCGCGTGCAAAGATTAACGGAATTAGACCACATCTTGCGTCAGTAATTCTCTTTACCGACGAATCCACGTTTACAAGAGATGGTATTTTGAATTACCATAATATTCACCATTGGGCAGACGAAAACCCACACGAGATACACCAAGGCGCCTCGCAAGTTAGGATATCTGTCAATGTTTGGGCGGGTTTAGTAGGCGATTACCTACTTGGACCACATGTGCTCCCACAACGACTAAATACAGAATCCTATTTACAGTTCCTCCGAGATGAATTACCCGAGTATTTGGATGAGATACCACTAGCGATACGGCAACAATTGTGGTTTATGTATGACGGAGCACCCGCGCATAGTAGTCGAGTAATTCAAGCATTTTTGAACCAAAGATTTCCGCAATGGATTGGACGTGGAAGTCGTACTCCATGGCCACCTCGTAGTCCCGATCTAAATCCATTAGACTTTTTTCTGTGGGGATACATGAAAAGCTTGGTATATGATCGTCGCCCTGATATTGAAAATGTCGAAGATCTGCGAAATCGCATTTATGTTGCAGCTCAACGCATTCGCGAAGACATGGTAAATTTTACTCGTGTGCATAATAACTTTCGTCGCCGAATTGATGCCTGTATTAGAGCTCACGGTGGACATTTCGAACATTTTTTACATTAATAAATTATTTTGTCCTGTTTCGCCTAGATCGGTCCTTGTTAGGACCACCACAAATTTCATAAAAAGAAAAAGAATGTATAACTACAAATAACTCAAAACCCGACATTTCGGATGCGTTAACTTTAAACATTAAGAACGCAAATCATATGGTTATCGGCATATTCAATGTAAACACATAAACACTTCGACATCAGCTGTACGACAGACTAATGCATTTCAATAGACTATTCACTATTCATAGCATCTACAATGCTTTATCGATTTTTATTTGCATCTGGGTTAACTTTGATTCATCAGCGGTATTTGTATAATATAGGAGAAACAAAGATATGGACCGGCTTTACCTGCATTTTGGGCCCTAAAATTTGAACAAAATGTATATGTTACAAATAAATTTCTTTTTAAATTTTCAGTAACACATTGATAGGTAGTCTTCAGATTTCGGTAGCTTAAGTGCTATTTACAGGTAACCCTGTATATATATACTAATTTTAATAGAAAAGATAAAAATTTATTTGAATAAAAGGTAGAAGGTCAAGTTAGCTCGATTTTTTTTATATTTCAACGAATAGGTTTTTTAGATTAGATGATAATTTAATGCATACTTCAAATTATTATAATTAGAAATGTGAAGTAATACTGCTCCGTCTCTTATAAACAATATCTCAGCGTCTCTTCTTAACATCCAACAGTAATCGGCTAACATAACAGGATTCCATTTCCCCTGATATCGTTTTTCCATTGCCATGATGCCTTGGTGGGAGCGCTCAGCGTGTTCATCGCTAACGTCACCCATATTTTCCGGACAAAAATCCAAGTGAGAATGTAGAATGCGCACTTTAAAGGACATACTACAGCCAGCAGCGCGAAATGCTTGTAACATATCCATTACTAAAGTTTTATAATTGTCAGCTTTTTTGTTTCCCAAGAAATTCGTGAAAACTTGTACCATGAAGAGCCAAGCTGTTTTTCCCTTCGCTGATAATTTAGTTTCAAAGATTTCATAATTTACTATTTCTCGTATCTGAAGTCCAACAAAAATACATTCTTTCAGTTAACCTTGTGTTAATTTTGGAAACTTTTCACGAAGGTATTTGAAACCATCACCTTCGAGATCCAGCGCCTTTACAAAGTTTTTCGTGAGCCCAAGTTTCACGTGGAGAGGTGGTATTATGATCTTCTTTTTCTACTAGAGGCCGATGTTGTACATTACCTTTTCCTGGTATAAACTGTTGTCGTAGTGGGCACTCTTACTTATGGCAATGTTTCTCCCTGTCACGACTGTCCCAAAGACATAAAAGGCAACAGTATTTTGTGTAACCAGATTGCATACCCAAAATAATTGCAATTACTTTAAAATCTGCACAAATATTCCAGCAATAGACTTTGTACTTTATCTTTTTTAATAAAATTTTCAGATTTTCGTAGGTTTCTTTCATAGAAACAGCATGACCTATCGGAATAGAAGGATAATAGTTTCCATTATGCAACAAGACTGCTTTTAGGCTGGTCTTTGATGAGTCTATGAATAATTTCCAAGAACTGAGATCATGATGTATTCCAAAAGCTTCAGAAAGTTTACAAACATTATTGCAGTAGACCAGATTACCGGCCATGCTATAAAGGCACATTCTCTGTAAAAATTTCCCCGTAAAACATTACAATATGGACAAATTTAGAGGAAAATGGTACAATACTTTCCGCTACTAATCGGTTTATTTGTATGATTGTATAGACTTGCAGATGCAGTATACAACACCAAATATTTATTACATTAATGAGTAGCCGCCTGTAAATCTTTGCGAAACAAATGCAAAACCCGGCTTCATTTTTAATATTAATATTAGAGAAAGATACCTAAATTGAGAGTAGTGTCTGCTTTGCGATTGGATAATGACGTGTGTTTAAAGTTAAATAGATGAATAGTATAGCAGTAGTTATTCACTTTAATCGAAAGCGGCTTGTTAACTTTCCTCTTAATTCCTCACCGCTGTTCGTAACACAGTCCATTGGACTTGACATTTAAAATCGGAACTTCAACCTCAAACTACCACTAACTCGACTTCTGATGTTAAAAAAAATTCTTCCGATCGGAAGGTATTAATATAGGACAACTGTTACAGTACTGCTACATACAACGTTGGCAAGCATTATAGTTGTCGTTCAACACAACATTCTCCGTAAGTGTGTAAACGTCTATATTTACAACATTACAGTTCTACTCGATCCATCAAGAAACGAATCAATTTAATTTAAATGTAGGTAGGAATATACAAAAGGGAAAAAGTATACAAACACGATTTGTGTAAGAAACGTACTCTTGTACAGAAACATTTCTTCGGAGTAAAAGTAGTAAAAGCCGCCGTAAAGATGGTTTAAGCCAATTGCATTTAATTTTCAATAGGCGCTTTTACGTTTTCTACCGAATGTTAAATTTGCAAAAGCAAGTTTGTAAAACTCTTTAATTGTGAAAATAAATTCAATTAAAACATGAGACGGCTCTAATAAGAATAATAATTAAGAATACAACCTTGATGTATGTACCTAGGAAGTTAATTCACCGAGTTACATCTTAAATTAACCAAAAAATAGTGCCGCCAAAAGCAGTAATTACTATAATTTTATTTTTTAAAGAAACGTGTGCGTGGCCTTGAATTAACATTATGAAAACCACTTCACATTATTAGATGGTTTTAGTCATTAGAGATCGAGATAGAGAGGTTAGAGTCACTAGAGATGCTTTACGACTTTAATTTAATAAGTCAGGATAAGTAAAGGTAAATGTTTACTATAAAAACGGACGTTGTGTAACTTTGTGCTTCCCGTTTCCAATCGAAATAAGAATTTGAAGATATTTTCGTTTTAGATTCGAATATTTCCACTATTCGTAGCATTTCACGTGTTCCATTTTCAGATGTAAAAATTGCCGCTCTGCGAGACGGAACGAAGAGCATATGTTTAAAATGAGATTGCTCGCAATACGCAAATGTTTATAGGATGGAAACCGAACGACACTACATTGGTGCTATGTATCTTTTGAGGCAAGAAATAATTCCTATATAAGAAAATAGAAATATTAAGTAATAGTTTCTTACGCTTATAAAGTAGTAATCATCGTAACTACAATTAAAATAATTAACTCGCAAGAATTTAACCAGCAGAATAAGAAAAATTAAAAAACGGGTTTTCCGAAAATCACGAACATGGACGTTTTCATCAAAACCTGAAACGAATATTTCTTTGCTATTTTCTAATTTAATCAATATCTTGCAGTAAATTTAAAAATGAAAAATAAAACCTGTAAAACTTTTCAAAATTAAACATGATCCAAGAGGGCTTTGAAATTATTTATACAAAGAGAAATGTGCTGCGTAAATAATAAAAAATATTTACAAGAAAAGAAAAATATAAAAATAAGTAGAATAGAGCAAAAGACAGATTCGAGTGCCAATAGGTCTTCTATCAGCTAGACAGCGCTCTAATCTTCTTAGGAAACCTATTAATCCAAATCCAACATATGAAAGTACTCTAAACTATATACCACATCCCTTATCAAGAAGAACAACATGAAAAACAAATAAAAAGGGATGGACCGATTGAGAGTCATATTGCTTTACGAATGCATGTTTTCTTCGAACAGACGTTGAAGACGAATTCACTCTCTGACGGCATTTAAATATAATTCCTTGCACTGAAAAGAAACACTATTCAGAACACTTGCAATATTATAACTAAAGGATCGTTGAAACACGGTAGTAGTATCAGGTCATATATCTACAACGTCCTTACATCTTATGTACATCAAATAACCAGTTGACGTTTCCACTCCTGTCATTCAAAGGATATGGTTTTTGTATATTAGCGTTATAACGAAATAATAGCTGAAAACTAGTCAAATCGTGAGTATTACGACATATTAATGGCGCTTGGTGCTTCAAATAATAACCCAGGTTAAGCAACGTGATTGTGTGGAATGCGATTTCCTGGTGGTCGCTTATCAAATGAGAAGATTAGAACAGAATGATTTTCACCGGCTGCATTACAATACAGCCACGTAGGAATGTTGGCGGGTGTATTGCGGGAGAATTGTAAATAAATCAAGTTCGGGTATGGCGTGCTCTGAAGCGCGACCAACAGTATCCATTTCGTTCAACAAGAATCTCGTATTGTAACGATAATAGCGGTCCACTTCGGCAAACGTTCTGTGAAGGATATTTAAATGGCCAACGTCGTTTTGGTTTAAATATTTGGAGTGATTTACATCTCGAACGACTAGGTAGATTACGTTAAAATTTATTTTTTCTAAGTTTTGCGTTATCTCTAATTTAATCATACTTTGCCGTACCGCATAAATACAGAAAATTATTTCGATTTTTTTCAACAGATTCCAGCATTTTCGGATGACATGGTTCTAAATCTCCAGCAAAATATGATTCTAGTATACGACGAGGTGAATCCCTATTTTACATGAATTGTACAGGATTACCTGGACAATACTCCTTCATTTCGGCAGAGCTAATCTAATACCTTGGCCTCCTCGACCGCCAATCAATCGCCGTTGACATTGTGCGATTCTCTCGTATGGTGCGTTTTAAAAGCGCTAACTAGCGCTCTAGTAAATTTACCAAATACATATATCCGATGCTAATGAAGTAGAAAACCGCGTATTTCAAACGACGCAGTAGATAACACCGTGGATGTTCCATAGCTCCGTTCAAGGAATAATAGGGCGTACTGAAACATGTTTAAATAATTCAACCAAATTTTATTAGGTGTTTTGCTCCATAAGTTTTGAGTTACCGTAAAATAAATAAAAGAAAAGGTAAATATTAAAAATATCGTGTTCAATTTCTCCCCACTCAGTTAGTTTCACCTTTGGCGTAGTTTACACGTTGAGTTACTTTGCTAACTGTGGCCTACCACGTTTCGTTCTCTTGAAAATCCTCCATTGAACGAAACGCAGAGTTTTCAGTCACTTTTATTTATGCTTAGCTCATAGTTTGTGTCAGCGAACTTCGTAACACACATACCAGGAAAATATGCATACTCTTTTTGTTGGCGTTATGCTCTCAAAGTTTGCAAAAACTTTGTTTTGCTCATTGAATTTTAATATAATAGAGGATTGAAATGAAAACTAATATAAAGGACCTTTCATATTTCATCATCACAAAAAAAAATTATTATGTAATTACTTTATTATGCAATCAATGGTGAAACTAGGAAATAGTTATCACCATTAAGAATTTCTTGACTTAAAAAATGTTTTTCGACAATCGGCAAGGTTCCAGTAAGCTTTGTTGCAGAAACATATACACTACAAATAATCCAGTATTTGGTTGGTTTTTACTATGGTTTTTACACAATATATTGCATTTTTAGTATCTTTTGAAATTTACAAGAGTATTAGTAGTATTAGTAGAGTAGGAGTAGGCCAGCCATAACAACGCCATAACAGCCTACGCTTTTAAAATCTCTTAAGGTTTAGCTTCTCAAGCATTCACCAAAATGTTAAGGATTAAGATAAACCACGAAAGACTTTGAGAGAGTTGCTAACACGAGGCTTGAATTCAAAACTCCAAGACCTATAACTGAGTGTACTAGGCGTTACGCGACCAGTGTCATTAACGATGAAAATGGCTTGACTATATAAAGAAATCTTTCACTAGAAGAAAATGAAGTTTTCCCTGTGACATATATAGGTGAATAACCAATACTACCTAGGTCTAATCCTAAGACAGAGACCATATTATTCGCTTCGATCTGTAGAGACAAATAACGACTTACTTACGAACTCGCTAGTTACGTTAATACAGCAGGAGAATGAATCCACGATCCTCTAACCTCCACGATACAGTGTAATGCGACGCAATACTGTAACAACCTTAGCTTCTGGATTTTTCAATGAAGATGCCATCGTACATGCGATACAGTGTCGCCATTTTATTCCCGAACTTTTCTTTCTATTATACACATTTTTATAAGATATAATGCGGAAATACAGAGAAGATGATAGCTCAATTAACACATTTGACTCTTACAATTTTTGTTAGCGAACTTTGACTAAACTCAAAACAGTATATTCGAGTATTCACGTTTTGAGGAGTTAATTTTTTTGAGTTGTTATTATGTTTTTAAGCACATTTTATTACAATTACTAGTTAGTTAGTTAATATTTTATTGAAAATTATTCCTTGACGACTCTACAGCTTTATCCAATTATATGACTTTGTAATTCAAAATTCATTACTGTAACGTTGTTGCAATTATCTCTAAGGGATCTTTTCTGTGTTACTGTAGGTTGATACATTTCAGGAAAATCCCGAATTACTTCTATTGTTCGCAATGTCATATCCATAGCTTTTTGGAACTTTGAAGTTTGATTTGTTTATATCGCAAGCCAGAATTATTGCAAATACATTTTATACCAAAAGCAACATAAGGAGAAGAATAGGGAAAATTGAACCCATTCCATTTTACGTATTAATCGAGCTTTTTTCATCGAGCAGTTTAACGATAATCTGATGTGCACTATAGCCTTAACTAATACATTGAATTACATTGTTGTAATTATTATATTCAGGATAGTAGTATTGTTTGACTTTCTTTATTAGTTATTTGAAGCAATAGCGCTAATGGTTCTTTCATAGCTAGTTGCAAACTCGAAGAATTTTCGACGAAACATAATGAAAAGTCAGCACTTAAGCCAAAATGAATGTAGTTCTAACGCGGAAACCTTCGTTAAGTTTGCGACCATAGCATCCTACAATCATATATAATCATAATTATATTTGCTTAATCTTGAGCTTAGACAAAATAAAGGGTACAGTCGTAGCATTAATCATTATTTACCACATTATGAAACTAACGTTATGTTACGCTATGTGAAATAACCATCACCGTTTGGAAGTTAAATATAAATATCAATGTTGGAAAAATCACTCCTTGGAATTGGTTGATCGGAATCAACTACAACCGGATTTGGAAACCGACTATTTGTCCAAGAAACCGATTCCAAAACCGATTTGAAAGCCGGCTTTAAAAAGAGATCTAGAAAACGGCTTAAAAGTTGATATGAAAACCAGATTTTAAAATTGTTTTTTACCAAAATGTTAAGATTATACGCGTCCGTGCTATATAGAACGCATTGCATCGATCGACTCAGAATTGCATCGACCGATATATAAATAGAAAATTATAGCAAATAATACCAAAAACTGACATGTGCTATTGTAGAACCAAATTATCAAAAATTTTTCACACCGGAAGTAATAGTTTTTGCGAATTAATTATATTTCTACATAATAATATATATAATATAAAAGCTATAATATAAAAGCTATCTCTTTCTAAAAAAGATATTAGTAATATTCATGTTATTGCTATAACAAAACAGCAAAAAAAATACATATTTTTATGCCTGATGCGTCACTAGTGTTTAGGCGAATTTTGTCGCGAAAGCTACCAAACATGAAGGATTATGCATTGGAACATTCTGAGCTGACCGTTATTCCGAAAATAATTATTTAAATGGATCACATTTTTGAATTCCAAATTCATTTCTAAGATTTCTTTGGTGAAACAACTGCTTCAAGTTCTAACCTTATTTTCTTTCAGTTTCCAAAATGCAATATACGCTTTTAGATTTTTTCATAATAAAATAATCTTAATTTAGAATCTCCTCTGTGCATGTCCTCAACGGTCCTCTGTATATGGGGCAGGCTTACATTTCGAGCCAAGTTGTCCCCACTTAATTAAAGAAAGACATTTCTTATTCTCTCCTACACGTTTTCTGTCAGTGTAGGAAGTTTCGTGTAAATATTGTGTTTCTACAGTAGGCTATAGAAACACCCTTGGTTAGACCACAGAACGAAGACGAAGCATCCGCATTTAAACATTCTATTTAAAACATTTCTCCAGACTCCAGACTCCAGATTTCATTAAACAGTCGTACTGAATCAAATGTTGACTTATATTCTTAAAAACTTCTCTTAAAATGCCATCCCTCCTATAGGCATTAACTTCTGGCATCTGGCATTCAATACATTACCGCATCTTCTCGATTATAAAAATGTATATAGTAGGTTTCCAAATTGACAATAATTGCGTTTGCAAATTACAAATACTTTGCGGTATTTTATAATTAATTGCCAGAACGAAATTCAACTTTTGCCTAACAGACTGGGCATAAATCTGCATTGCTAGAGCGTTCTTTCGTAGAATGTATTTGCAACTTTTTGATCGGTTTTCACCAGCCAGAACAGTTTTACTAGTTCGTGTAAATTAGCCTTAAGGATACGTAATGAGAAAAAAGTAACTATACTAAACAAGACAAGAATATGCACAGCTGTGTTTTCAGTGCACATTCAATATTATTCAAATTAATCGCATATTTTCGGAAGAATTTTGCAAATTATGTTTATTTAACAATATGTAGTTATTATTGTCATATTATGAAGTATTGCGCTAGTTAGCTCAGTGCACTTGGATCAAGAATAAGCGCAACATGCATATACGTATAAACAACTCCCAAATATTAATTGGTTGTTAAATTAGGAAATTAAATGGATTTACATATATCCAATAAAACAATTGATAATATACTGAATTGTTCTCTTTCTAATGAAAATCTCTAACGATTTCTTTGCTTTTATTTCTGCATAATTAAAAGATAACCAAATACATTCTAAAGAAGTACGTAGCGTTGGAATGGTTGATTGTGCAACATTAAATAGCAGAAAATATTTTCCTTGCCACGTATTTGTACATATAGAGCAATAAGAGTAAGTCTAAATTTTCAAATCTTCCTTTACATAAATAACCAAGTAATTTAGCTTCTGGTACCACTGTATAGAGTTGCGTTGTGCTACTTACTTTGATGATGGATAATACGATTCAATTAGCCTTGTTCGCTTCTGCACTTATCCGTAACTAAATAGTATGTAATTATATAGAACCACATTTAAGCACACTTAAATTTTAACATTAGTCTTATCGAACGTCAATATCGCACGCGCTTACAATTGCTTTAAATTTTAAACGTCTGTGCCAAACATTGACATGAAAACCAATACTCTAAGAGGTAAAGAATACCGCGCGATATAGCGGACGATATACAAACTGGCAAATCTTTATGATGATCGCGGAGCGGGAGCTGTTTAATAGACTATAATTAGACGACAGTATAGAAGACGACGCTATTATTCCTCCACAAAAATTTCGTGCGATGATAATAAATATAAGTTCGTTTATTTATATGCATGTTAAATTTTTTTTAAAACCGCGTGCGCGACTACGGAGCGACTTTCAGGTACTTTGCCGTTCACAACACTATACAGCAGCTACGTGCAAATTTATTAACGGATTTACTCATTTTTTTTAGATATAGAAGATATCTTTCGTAAACTGTTGTGTAAACCGCGAATTTCGGGAAATTCCAAATCGTCTTGTTTATTTTCCCTATAGTCGTTGTTCTAAATAACACTACGTTTGAAATAATTTACGATGCTTTGAGTATGCTGGCATGCGAAATGGGTTGTTAATAATCGATGCCCTTAAGAAATCGCGTTCGTTTAATATTTAAATTACAAATACAGATTAACGAACAAGCTTACTTTTGATCATATCAGTTCAATTCAATGAAGAAAAATAACACGCATCTAACTGTGAAATGATTTCAAAAATTCTGTTGAAACTACCAGATACAAAATACACTCCGCCAAAAAAGTATCGCATAATTTAGTTTTGAATCATAAAAGTATCGCATAATCTTTGTTTGTAGCATAAAGTTGTAAATATACTTTAATGCGCTCTAAGATATAATTTCTATGATTGTTTAAATAAAATACAGGCCAAATAAAAACAAGAACTCATACTTAAGATTTTTATTAAAATAAGAAATTATAATTTTGGAAAGAAAAATGTCATAACAGTAGCTTTTAATACTGAGTATTGCCACCTCTGGCTCTTATGATCGCTCGCATACGGTTTGGCAGAGATTCGATTAACCTCCGTATATAAGCCTGATCCAAATTCTCCCACTCGTCACGGAGAGCATTTTCTAGTGCATGCAGGTCCGCTGGGGCAACATTTTGGGTTCGTATCCGTCTGTGAAAGAGGTCCCACACGTGCTCGATAGGGTTCATGTCCGGACTTACCGCAGGCCAATCTAAAACTGGAATACCAACATCGTTAAGGTATTCCTGGACGATTATTGCAACATGCGGTCGTGCATTATCGTGCATTAACATGAATTCGTTTCCTATAATTGGCGCATATGGGACTACATACCTGTTATATACCTGTGGGCAGTCAGTGTACCTCTGTCCACTGGTACTAACTCGACCTGTTAAACAGATGCCTCCCCAAACCATAATAGAGCCACCAGCGAAATTAGGTTTAGGTCTGATATTACACTGCGAATAGCGCTCACCGTCTCGTCTGTACACTGAGATACGCCTATCTGAGGTGTAAAGACCAAATCTTGACTCATCTGTGAAGAGTATATTGGCCCAGTCATTAATGTTCCAATTTACATGTTCTCTGGCAAACCTTAAGCGAGCCACTCGGTGGTTCCTAGTGAGACGAGGGGCTGTTACAGCTACTCTAGCTCTTAATCCACTCTGTCGTAACCTATTCCGAATTGTTTGAGTACTCACACGAGTATTTCTGACTCTAGCCAAGTCGTTTTGCAATTGTCTCGCATTTACATGTCTTCGACGTAATGCCTGTAGTAGTAAATAGCGGTCATCTTAGCGAGTAGAACATCTTGGACGACCTGGTACAGGTCTTCTACTGTAATTGCCTGTTTCCTTATATCTGGCTACGGCTCTAGAAACACTTGACTGATTGATGTTCATCAGATTAGCAACGTATGCTTGAGATCGTCTATCTTCGATTAAAGCAACTATAGCAGCCACTTGTTCTGAAGTGAAATTGCTCATTTTAGTTTTAAAAGCGTTGGTACAGAACTCTGACTTCGCACTTTAAAATTTGTCCGTATAGGAAGACTTTCAATAAACAAGTGAATAAACCTTACACATATGCATTTTTCTAAATGTGTTCTTTTAGAAAAAAAAAAAGTAAAAAAGCTATGTTCCATGATTTTGTTAGTGTTCTTATAGTTCACATACACGAGGTAAACTTTTTGTGAACGTATAAAAATATCTTGGTTTATAAATGCCCTTTTTTAGTTTATGCGATACTTCTTTGGCGGAGTGTATATTGAGATACTGCCGATGATGCTGAAAATTCACTTCTAAATAATTTTCATCTCTGTAAATTGCTCGAAGAAGGAATTATTTTTCACGCACGCATTAAACGGAAACGCCGCTCAGTGATGGAAATTGACAATCTAGTAGTACAAAACAATTTCATTTTTTCAGTAAAATATTCCTTTATTTTAGAGGCTACTTTGTGGATTTGTATATAATAATACTTTTAATATAGAAAAGGCAAACAATATTTCTTGATGCAGCCTCCTTTTGTATAACAAACCAGCCAAAAATTCGAGATAATGATTTTTCGACGTTTTGTTACATTTAAAGCTGGTTTAACACTTATTATTGTCATGAACGGCAGACCTACAAAAACTTGAACTAGAACTATCTCTTTTCACAGTGTGTCCAAATTCTATGTGGCATAGCACTACAAAAGTATGTTGAATATATTCACATTATGATCAATGAGAGCCTGCATTATTTCTGTTGCTTGTTCAGTAATGTTTATAGATGTTACTTTGGGATACAAATATTTGTTGGCCTTTAACGCTTTCGCGAATAAGTCGTTAATTCTCTTTGCCCCGGGAGCAAAAAGATTCGACGCGACTTCATAGGCAGACCTTGTTGGCAAAAGTGTTAGAATTGTTTTATACGACGAATATAAATTTGCGTGCCACTGTTTTATCCAAAATTGCATAAAGAATAATTACTTGGTAGAGTAATATATTGTATCAGTGTTCTTTGGCGATATCTCCAAAATATTTTTCATGGAATACTTGCCTAATAAAAGATATTCCTTCCCCCTTTTGGAACTGTTGGTTCTCTAAACTGTTTTGGTGATTGCCCCTAATATATAGCAGAAAATCCTGGGGATTGAACAGATTTTTGCAAAAATGAAATCTAATAGTTTCACCTAATCGGCTAATTTCTCGCAAATAAACATCTTGAATAAACAGATACCTTGCCGTTAATTCATCGTTTTCATCTTCGTTGTCTTTATCAATTCCTAGTTTATTCCTAACGTATGTTAAAACTGGCATAATTTTTGACTGAAAGTATCCATTATCGAATAGTACTCCGCTAAGAAAGAATATATTCTTTAGAATAATTTCATATTTTATTTCCCGGCAGTTTTCCACTGTTAATTTTGCGTTAGTTACGTACTACAATGTACAGAGTATCTAAAAAAATCATGACGGATATTCAGAGCTTTAAAGTAATTAACCAAAGAACATTCACGTTTTTCACTGGAATAGTATTACCGAACTTAGAAAAATATTCTTCATAAATCATCATGATTGTCAAATTATCTATGCATGTAACATATATTGACCATTTTCACTAATATCCATAACCGTAAAATGCAAAACCACCACAGATACTTAGAAAGATAGGTTTGCTATAACAGAAGAAACTCTTTCTTTAGTTACATCCTCTCTGATAAACAGTTCCCAGAATTTTTTATTTGTATATTAAAAAGCTTTAAAATTTTTCGAATTGAAAAATGATTTGAAATTCCACTTTTACATCAATTTCCGCCACCTTGCGCTGAGCTTTCTATAACTTAATTGTACATGCGTACAGCATGTAATAATAATCTTCATTAAGTTCTCCTATGATTAAGTGTAGCCTTATTCTATTAATTTAGGGGGTAATCGACATTTCTAATTTAATTACAAACGCTATGACGTGTTCACCTAGCATTGCTCCTACTGCTTGTACCTCATACCACTAGTTGCGTCTCGCCGCTTCCCCTCAAAACAATAATAAAAGTTGAACTACTGGCATTAGGCGCTAATTCAAAATTTATGCAAACGGTTATAAGGTCATTGGATGATTTAGTACAATAGTGATATTTTTAAGTCTTTTGAAACAACGAGCCAAATATCTTCTGGCGCCATTTAACGCTAAGAACTACATGTCGATGTTTAAAGGAATCATGGCTAATTAAAGTGGAAATAGAATTATAATAACATTTACTAAGCATTTAAAATTTCTTCTAAGATAACGACTTCATGGAAAAGTTCCGAGACACGTTGATTAAAGAAAAGGTTATATGTAATGTAAAATTGACATCAGGCATATAATTTTCCTTCTATTTCTGTCTAACAGTAAACTGTATATAATTTATTATCCAATTACCAAACCCTTATCAAGATAATGGAAAATGATGTATAGTGTGACCATTGCTATTCTTCATACTAATTGAAAGAATTAACCATCACGAAAATAAATTTTAGTAGAGTAAAATAATTTATCTACATAGTAGCGGCGCTAACTTGGAATATTAAATAGCGCATATTCATTTGATGGTAAGAAAAGTTCCATTTTATTTGGGAACTGTTTTCAGTTGTGGACATTATCAGATAGCGTTCTTTTAAAGCACACAATTTCCTCGATTTTTTGTATCGTACTTAATAATAAAGTTTAATGATACACTGAGAAAAAATGGTTGAACTCCCTACTTCAGGGGGTAGGTAAATATAAGAAAGGTTTTATAAATCTAAAATTTAAAAATTAAAAGGACTGCTTATAAATTTTACTAGCTAATGGTAAAATATCATTGCTATGTCGGGCGTATTACTGTAAATCTGCTATACACTGAAAAAGATAAATATCTTGTTTTCTAATCGAATGAACTGATTTTTACAAATATTAAATACCAGCAGCATCGTTACCAAACATTGCAAAATTGTCAAAATAATTCAGTTGTTCCAAGCAAAAACGTAAAATGCATTGCTAATTTTGCATCAGTTGAACCATTTTCTTTTCTTAAGATATAAAACGTATAAAGTACATAGTATGAAGCATATATGTAATAATGCAAAATATTGTAATTTTTTTTTTTCAATGTATATTCTAACAAAAAAAATGCGTTCTGATAAAGCTCTCGCTACTTTATTGCTTCTGTCAAAGTTGCCTGCCTGGTCTACAAGGCGTACAATTTCAACTAAATGCTTTATCGCATCACGTATGAAATATTGAAATTCTTTATTGCTAAACTATATTAATTTTTTATGGTGGCGGCCCAACGGGGTGTATAATCTTTTTCAAGCTTGTCATAATCTCAGGAGCCTTTTAATGTGTAAGTTGCGTGTATAAAGTGTGTTCCATGGCTTTGTTACTGTCACCCCCCCCCTCACACTCTTCAAACGGTAGCAGCAGAGAATATATTAGTATCAAGATCAAAAATAGTTAATTTTATTTACTTAGGAACTGAGGACGACTATTCGGATTTATATTTAAATAGTTAATTTATATTTGAATAATTTAAATCTTTTCGACATGTTGTTAGACTTTTAGTCTAAAAATGCAAAACTATAATACTTTTCCCCCTCTTGAGAGTTCGCGTAGTGAAACTACACAGGGTCTTATACTAATCCCAGTGTCGTGGTAAACGAGTTTCTTTAAATCTGCGAAACGCCCTGTGCCTCATACACATCATATGCTTCACACTGTAAGTCAACCAGGGTGCCAGCCTACGGGAATGTAAATCAAACAACATTATAATTGCATATTATGTTTTTCTAGTAGGGACAGTTGTTAACTGCATAAGACCAACAGAATCGATCATAGAAAGAAAATGGGATACACCAGGTATTTATTTATTTTTAAGATAACCCAGACCTGCTCAACATTAGAAATAAAACCCTACCCACCGAGTCACGATCCCTACGTAACACCCTGTAACCATTAATATTAAGTCAGTTACATCCGCCCCCAACCAGGTTCTGCTCACTGCAACAACATCGTAACTGTAATGTTGCAAAGTTATGCAAAACTATTTCCACCACATTTGGAGACATATGCATGCGTTATTTTGTTTTTATAATTTTACCGATGTTAGAGATTGTAGTACGTGTTGAGATTTGGTATGATTCTCAAATTAAAATTAAGCAAGAAACAAGAAAAAAGGCTACTAACTAAACGAAATCGTCTATCCGTAATGTGTTCAGTACGCCGGTTGACTCCGTCAGCCTCCACGTTTTCACCGTCCAAACCAGATAAATCATTAAAACTGTGTTTTTCTTTTCAGCTTGAAATTAATTTCAATCATAACATTCCCATTTACACTCCAAACATTTCCTAATTTGACTGCGGTTTTCTTTAACAAATGGGCACGCATTTTTGTGACATCTTTTATTAATACGTTCGTATTTTTCAGCCTCCTTTTATTATTATAAATTAACTGGTTTAATATTGCGACTTACGAAATTTAACTAACAGAAGTTTATGTTTTCTTTCTTTTCCACGTAGTCGATAACTAAAATCGATTGACGAAATCGGTATATATAATTAATGTTTCTGCTTGCACATGCTTACTACTGTTTCATCGGTGTTTTCTCCCGGAAATTCAGGACTACCGTATATTCGTAATGATTTCATTCGGGAGTACTGAAGAACGCGCTTATGTTTTTCAGTATCATAAATGCTAGTCGGTCTAAAAAATTCTCCGGTGAAAAATGTTTTCTACGACCTTCAGAGCCAAATTCTCTTCTTTTGTTAACTAACGTGTTTGATATTTTTCACTCACTTTATTTAAGTTAAGAAATATGAGAAATGTAGAAGTACAGTTGATAGAACTAATAAAAATACCAAGAGAACACGCCTGCTGCGGAACGCACGTCTATCCATGACGACTATTCATCGCAACACATCGCGCATTTATGCTGTTTTTTTTTTTTTTTATTGGTTTTGAAATCATTTATGCTCTATGTTTAAAGAGGCAGAAGTAAAGTGTATGTATATTTACAGCAGAAGTGAATTTTAACTAAAAATTTCGTACTTGGTATAATCATCTTTGCTGTTTTTGATGAGCGCTGATTTTATCCTTACATGTTCTGCCGCTGAAAGACCTTTTGGCTACCCTACCGTTCCTTAATTTACTTTATTAATATATCATGCCATCAAATATTCATATACATACTAGTGTCGCCAAGAATATTATATCAGCACTAACAGGACACCAAAGCGAGCATTTCCGATGAAACCCCAATTTCGGTTAAAGGTTAAAATCCTAATTCGTAAACATCTAGTACCAAAATGCATGAAACGCCTAAGGTATAAGAATCCTTTACAGAGATACATTGAAAGTTATAAATCCCGATGAGGATTACTTTACAATGTAAAATTTGTAAGATAAAAATAAGTAGTAAAGTTATATTAAATATTACCTTAATAACACTCAAATAGAAAGGAAACATCATTCTTCAAATTCCGCACAGAAAGAAAATTTTTGCGAGAATTAATGCAATTATAACATTTTACTTACAAATTACCACACATATAGGGAGGGTAACAATTAATAAGTTGTTAGTGTACAAGATTGTACTAACTCAAATATCACAAAATTGTATCAAATGTGGTTGTACTTTATGCGCTATTTTAAAACAACCCTAACATACCGTTTTTACGCAATCTTGTTAACATTTTTTAAAAAATGAATATTGTCAAATTAAACTTTCATACTTACTATTAAAGTAAGATCTGCAAAGAGCCCGAAAAATTATCACAACCGTCTGTCAGCGATTTCAACAATAGAGATTCTAACGGAATTGTAATGACAGCACGCATTCTTTTATTAGATTGTCGTAAATTAATTAGCAATTGTATTTTGTTCGAATATAATTTACTTCACCACCCTAAACAAGGAAATATGCATTTTAAAGAGAAAAATGTTGTTGAGATTCTTACAATAATGTTTACGTACAGTTTACAATGGAATTGACGTTTATAGACAATCTCATATGCGCAAAATTATGTTATTTCCTCAATATAGCGCTACCTATTGTTTTTACAATTATACGTATTCTTTACATAAATTGTTGTAAAAAAGGGTAAAAAAGTAAAAACGTTGCGTAAAAAGTTAGTTAATAAAATAATAAAATAGAATTTTAAATACAAAGTGGAAATTTTTAAAATGGTAGGTGATAGTGCCGATTTCCTTCTCTTACACATTAAATTTTTTCAATTTCCATATATTTATACGAAATATAGGCGGTAAGAAGTTTGCTTGTTACTTTTCATCTAAAGTTCTCCATTTTGTTGCAGTGCTTATTGGACTATATTTTTATTAGCCTACCAAGAAATCACATGAGTACGTGATCTTTGAGAAACATCTCTTACCTACTAGACGAACATACTTAAGTAGTAGTAGAACATTCTTGTGTTCGGCAGAAACATGCATAAGTCAACGAGCTAATATTTTATGTAAGTTCATTTTGCTAGGTCATTATGGTTGATAATTAATTCTAAGAACAATTATCTTAACAAATCATGTTTACATTACCTCTTTTGAACAATTTTTCATTCCGTAAATAGTATAACAGACATACGTCCTAATGAAACTGGGTATATTAACTTATGAACAACATTGATGTTCTTGTTATTCTAAATGCAGATAACTTCCAAAATCGTATTCATTTCGCAAGAAAATTACGATTAATTTTCTTGCGAAAAATTCTTTCTTCTTAAAATTACGAAAAAAGATAATACGAAAAAGTTTTGAAGAAACGCAAAAGCAAAGTAAAATAGAAATAAAAAGAGGAATACATTAAGAATATATCAGAACCGCTTATTGATGCTTACATAAATATTATTCTTCCGTTCACCATTCTCGAATCGTGTCATGTTGGCAACGAATTATTTTTAGAGTTATTTTTTGCCGGTTTCTTAAATATAAATGCAGAATCGCTGTGCGTTTTTATGAAAAAATGCTTACTTGACCTATATATAAAAAGAAAATATCTATATTGTATGACTGAAATATATGAACTTTTGAAGAATTTTCGAAGTTAGTGGTTGAACAAAAAGCTTTCTACTAACCAATGGCCTAATTATGAAACTGGAAAAGTTAAAACCGAATAATGTTAAAATAAATAACCGAATAACAACCGTATAATTAATAACAAATATTAATTATACAAACAGAATAAGCAATTAGATCACATCAACTCCTATGTTTTTTTGCCGTATTCTATTAGTATCAATGGATTTAACGAGATCTACAAGAGACTGTCGTTAGAGAGGACAAAAGCGAGTGAAATCATACCTGTTTTGCAACGACTAGACAGACTTTTGTTTTGTCGACTTTCGGGGAAACGAGGAGGCTTCCTTGTGAAATGAACAGACACGAGTTTGCCCAATCGCTGCAAAAAAACGTATGATTTCACTCGCTTTTGTCCTCTCTAGTCATCGTATCAATTCAGTCGTTGGCGCGGAACCAACAAACAGAATTTTTTTGAAACCAAATGAAACCAAATTTTTCATTTGGTTCCATGTTATAGTCATTTTTATCTCGCTTTTTATAAACAAACAGCGAGAAGCGCTAAATACAAATAAATGTATATATAAGCCTTACAACAATTTTCACAGCAGATTTGTTAAATGTAACGAACTAATCCCTCCATTTGTTGGTGATATGTGATCAGACAAGCGAAGGAGTGCAGTGTTGGGTTTCGAGATTCTTCTCTTCTGTACTCCTTCAGCCTCTCCATAATGACTCTATGTCAGCTCACAACCAAACTTTGAAATCCTTATGTGATATGGCACTAGATTCTTCGTATTTTGTGATTAATATTATATCCCAATTTGAACGTTTTCCTACGAAAATATTTGTTTACAAAATGCTGTTTTTTATTTATAAATACTTGTAGGCGTAGATATCTGAAAGCATGAACTCATGTTAAAAATATAAACATATAATTCTTTATATCCCGAATACCTACATGCGTACGGTCGTTATATGTTGCTGGAAATTATTAAGTGTGTTTACACAGATGAAATACTCATTAGCCCATTAGAATTTCGGAGTAATAAGCAGCGAAACTATATTTTGAATTCTACATGCTATACGTATTCGTAAATGGAGGAATATTTAACGCTCAAGCAGAGAAGCCGTCATTAATCTACCGGGCAGATTATTTGCTAAACTTTGACCGCGAGAAAAACTCATTAAACTTCTGTGTGTAGTCAAAATTGTTTGCGGTATTAAACAATTAGCGAGCAGCTTTTTAGTTTATTTTAGACTGTTTAGCATTTCTACCGGTTAGAGGTACACATAGGCCAGAGCAGATCGAGTTGAAATATTCCAGATACGGGTCGGAAGGGCATTTTTAAAATGAGATGAGCTTGTCAAGTTTGTTTGGTCCTAGCGAGAAATCTGTTCGACTGAGAACTGGTTTCTCCCCAGAGTCTGTCTAATTACTGCAAAAGCGTAATAATTCCATCCGCCTTTGTGCTTTCTAATAATGATAATAATACTAAAACAATAGTTAAATACATTTCCACGATTTGGAAATTCTTGATTTCTTATTCTTGTTTGTCAAATTTTATCTACATTTTGTTGATGAATACCATTACTTACAAAAGTTGCCCCGGTAGAATTAAGGGTAAGATGTAGTTTTTATTTATTTATACTCGTAGTATCGCAAAAATTAACTGTCCTTTTACACGAAATTCATATCTCCTCATTACTCCATTAATGGTTGAATAACTGATCTAACCATTATTCGTTCGCTGTATTGGAAGGTTAAATAAGATCTCTGGCAATCATTCCAAAAACGTTAAAACTGTGTTCCAGATACACACATAGATATTTATAAAATTAAAAAAATTATAAAGGACTACAGCATCTACAATTTCACTAACTATAAACATCGGTAATATACATATAGCGTTTCTACTTTAGATTTAGATGTTCATTTGTGAAATCTTTCGTCCGTCTGAAAATAAGGAAATAAAACCCATCAATCTTACACCTTGATATGAAAAGTACATTATTCTTTAATGGAGGAGTTGCTATATGAACAATTAACTTCCGAAGTTAACAACCATCTTGCATACAAGGTGGTCCGTAAACAAAATGGCATGGTATTTTGTAATAGTTCTTCATATCCGTGAGTACCTTATTAGGTCATTAGTGAAAATTTCAATCCTGATTTTCTCCAACAAGAAAGTTTGTATCCTCTTCTGATATCAACATTTAAAATTTAGAAGATTCAAAAAGTGTACATGCGTACGCATTCGCAAAAAATGTTTTGTTAATTACTTTTAATTGTAATATAAAGCTAACAAGCGCATACGATTAGTCTCACTATAGTTCTAGAATCATTGCAGCCGTTTTACTAATTGCGCCAGGTAATTTATTTGACCTGTTAGTTTTAAGTGCCTCTATTTCACAATTCGTTTGATTTAAATGGGTTATTCTGGGGGAAATTAAGGAAACTCGAGAAAGGGCACAATAATAAATTGTGGAATATTTATAAAAGGATTGTTGTGGAATTGTATAAAATTAACTCCTGCTTCACGTAGCCACTTAGCCATTTGTTTCCATCAACAGACGTTGTAACTATAACCTAATTTTATTTTTAGTTTTCAAAATGTATAGATTTTTCAAACGCTGTTGTAAGTTATTCTGTACACAAACATTTACAAGTTCTATTGCTGCTATTCTAAATGCTAAGTTGTAAGTTGTTACAGAGCCGTGAGTATTTCACAACATACAGCATGATGAAATTAAAAATTTTGAAATAGATATGTTCTAGCTTTTGTAGGAAAAATGGGAAAACCCGCAATTTCCTTGGTATTTTCATCGAAATTAATTGTCTAAAGAAATATCTACACGGTAATAAATCCAGCCCGGCATTTCGTGTTTACTAGACAGGCGCGCAAATCACTACACCACGACACCCAAATTTTCTTCTTTTTAATACCTAGATATCACAGATCATAATTTTTCTTTAAATTCTTAGAAATTACGTATTTCCTCTGTTAATCCACTACAAATATAAAGCCAATTATATAAAATTCATCTTAATTCAAAGCAGCTGTCTATTGTTTATCTCATTTCTATGGAGCCTCTCAATTTTTTTCAAATACGTACAGGTTTTTTTTCATAAACAATGTTTTTCCATTATTTTGATTATTATTGTGATTATTGGGTATGACATTTTATGATAAATAATCAATATAATTAATTGCATAAAAGCTACTTTTATGTAAAGATTTTTACGTAACCACAAAACTTCTGTAACAATATACATTATTCATTTTCGGCCATCATCTCGAGAATATCGTTTATAATTGGAGATAAAGGGTTAAATTTAACAAAGCTGCTAAATGTTGTGTTTAACATTTAGCCCCGAGAGAAAAAAGATCTGCGTCAAATGACGTTCGAGATTTCAAAGAAAAGGAAAAACATATTTTTTTCTGTTTTATCTCTGGCACTTTTAGAGAGCACTTGCAGAGAACAGATAAATGTTACGATGTATTTTTCAAATTTACATGCAACTGTACGTTGCCACATAGCTTTATAGAGTTAAAAAGGTACCATTATGTTCGTAGATCAATATTCATAGGGCCATTCGCGGCAATAGTATCTTTGCGCATTTTTGAAAGTAATTACAATATCTCTTTGATGTTTGGGCGGACGATGTTAGGTATATAAATCTATTCTTTATAAATAGTTTCGATTGCAAATAGATAGGATGTATCAATCTTGAGCAAACGTTCAATTCTGAATATTTTGACAAATGCAAACTCAATATCTCTTCTTTAACATTAACTATGAAATTAGTTTTGACATTCTTACGAATTACACAAGTAATTACATATATTTATCCACGAATAAATGTTATAAAGAATGTTCCCAGAAACTAGGCATTTTCATGTTTAAGCAAAGTCTTTTTTTAATAGCAATCCCTATTTTAATTACTCTCGAAGATACGTTTAATAGGTTATTGCCGTAAATGATCTTGCATATTATAATACTAAAAGCATAGATCCTTAGTTTCTTGGGATGTCGACTTGAGACTCAGGTGTTAACGATTGAAAAATAGGAATCCAAAATGAACTAATTGTCTATAAACTATTGACATAAAAATTGACCCTAAACTATGAAACAATAAACAAAATAATTTCACAAAGATCCTCCATTCCGAGATTATAATTACTGAAATACCAATAAATTAGTAATATTTTCCTTGAAATACTTTAATAATTTTAACATTCAGCGCGCACTTGCTGAATTGTTCTTGACATTTCTTCTACCTCACTTTCTTAAACATTCACCAATATCATTTTCATTATCTAGCAACAATGGCTTAGTAGTACCAACGTGAGGCCATTGCTCGCCGCACCCTACATCGTTTATCAGTCACTTTGGAGACCTCTTAGGATGCGCTTTAATTATTATTGCTATTGTTTTATTATCTTTAGCATTATTGCGCTCCTAATATTTTAGAAATTCTCTCCTTCGTACATGGTTATTATAAAAGAACTAAAAAAGTTATTGCAGAAACGCATGAAATAAAGTTAACGTGCATAAAATTTTCGTTTTATAAGTCATATTCCGCCATCGAGACATATGCTGCTGTTTTCTGTGGTCCCATTTTTCCGCATGGAAATATCATTTCCTAAGAACCGGATTACAAACATTTATTTGTGGAAGACAAAGAAAAGTTTTCAAATATATTTAAGACAACTGAAAAGCGACCTAATACTTCTAAAGTCACAGAAACAGCAGATATACTTTATTATTATTCAGCATATCCACCTGGTGCTGGGGCAGAAGATAATTCTTTTACTGACAAGGGAAGTATGGCAAGCGTTAGACGCCGATTTCAATGAGACTGCGTCAGTTTGTAGACCCTACCGGGTGTTGCTCATAATGCTAATCACATGAAATGTCGTTTTTCGTAAATAATGTTTAAACGGTTAAATATAGAAAAAAGTTTCAATGGCAGACTAACACCATTTACGGAGCTCTTTCGATTGCTATGGATATTCATATACGGATTGTTACCATAAAGATGCAACAGCGTATGCTATGCTTATTTGTTCGAACTGCAGGAAATTATTGTAATGGCTGTACTTGTTGTCAAAGACTGTATACACAAGTGTTTTTGATAATTGTGTACGATGTCCAAAAAATTATTTAATTTTAAATACTTGCTTATTTTAACGATATACGCTGGATATCGTTACGAGGTTGCATTGTACGTGCATAGTGTGAATTTATATCGGGCACGGCAGATTTATTTATGATAATGATAACATAAACAAAATAAAAAGCAACTGCATATTGAATATTCCCTTTGCCTATATGGCTACCAATTCGATTATTCTTCATCGTGATAGTGAAAATTTTGAAAAAGTGAAAAATACAGTAGTATTTTGGTTCCTGTACTGTGCAGAGTACAGTATGCGCATCTGATAAGCAGGTTGTCAACATATTGAACACGTGGGCAGAATTCTATGATCATCGAACGAAAACGCATATGTTACTAGATGATCAAATTTGTCTAGTCTGGCTTCCATATAACCGCTTTTGTACCAAGAATATAAAAATAGGTTTCAATATCTTGCGGAGGATAGTTGGTTATGGACCAAAGACTGTAATTTGATTATTGTGCCAACTAATAACAATATTGGCTAGTAAAATTTGACCGGAAAAGCGTTTAATGTTGGTTTGTCAGCTAGTACAGGCGTCTGCAAAGTTGCAGGGCAGTAACCACACTAAGAATCCAGCAGTAAAGTGGTCTGAGTTTCACCAGGGATTCGGTATAGATACTCATAAGTAAACCGCTTTTTAAATAGTTCACTGGTCAGCTTGCCAGATGATGATGGCCTATTAGAAACAAAATATAATGTGTACTATAGGTATTGAACACAATGTTAATTTTATTATACAAACCTGGAGTAAGCTGTCGCGGACTTTGGGCCCATATTTACCGCCTGTTTCCTTAAAATCTATCAGCACATGTGATATCAGTGTTATATATCATACAGACTACACAGTGCATGCGACACCGTTTCCGCCTTTGTAGCCTAATGTACGACCAGAGTGCAATGCCAAATTAAATCCATTTTCGTCTGCATTATCGACGTTTTCTGCCACACAGCATTGACAAAATTTGTAGTCACCATTTGCAGATCCTTTTTTTCCTACCCATATATTCGGCCAACAAATTTAGTTATCTTTCGAGTGGTTATTCTATTATATCTTTTAAACCGCGCTATTCAGTATTTGGATGCTTTCAAGTCTTCCAGCTTAACGATTGCGTTTGCTTCTAACGCTCACTGTTATAGGTCCACATCATGTACTGTGGCGTTTTCATCCATCTCTGCCGAAAATTTTCATAATACGTGTTTACCAATTTCCAGCCATTTTCCCTGATTGTTCCACCCTTTTCTACATACGTTTTTCATCTATATAATTGCCGAACCGATGTTTCTTTTCTGAACTTTCCTTGTACAGAACTCGACGATCGTCAGTGTAATTGTGGAGCAATTCTGTACTCAACGGCTATGTTTAACTATTACCTTTTTCTGTCATTATTGCTCTTATTATTAGTTCTGGAACTGCAATATTTGCCTACATGTTGCAAATATAATATAAAAAGACCGAAATGGTACATCACAAACGTATAATAATTGCCCTGATTATTTTACTGTGTTTGCGTTTTCGCTGACGGTTAATAATAAGGAAATTAAATCTAGACATCTTTTTTACTTATTTAATCTGTATAAGTAGTGGTGTTCGCGCGTTCGAAGGTGTATTTTTCGAAAACTGTTACCAGTAATTTTGGGCTTTATATAAATTCACACTAATTTTTAACGTATAATGCAACCTCGTAACGATATCCAGCATATCTCGTTAAAATAAGCAAATATTAAAAATTTCCTCATTTTGTGGACACCCTGTATAATTATCAAAACCACTTCTGTATATAGTCGTCTACAACAAATACACAAATACAGCCGTTACAATCGTTTCCTGCAATTCGAACAAATACGCATAACATACGCTGTTGCGTCTTTATTGTAACAGCCTGTATATGAATACCCATACCAATCGCTCCGTAAACAGTGTCAGTTTGTCACTGAAACTCTCTGGCTATCTTTAACCGTTTAAACATTACTTACGAAAAACCAAATTTGATATGATTTTGAAAAGGGTGAGGTCTACAAACTGACGAAATCGGCGTCTAACACTCACCATTTTCCCTTGTAAGCAATTCAGTAAATAAGTTTTCAAACAAAGAAAAAATGGGAGGCAAGTTCTACGTCACAGCACATTCTTGCAATCGAAAAGATATGATCCTAGACATTTGGCAACTCTAATAACACAAATTTTGTTCCCTTTAGTTACTACAAGGAGTTCATTTATATTTTCACATCCAGTCAGAGCGAATGAAATGGCATATAATCAGTTTCCGACCGGTTTGCTACTTTGATTGATTTGAGTACTTTATGACCAAAGCTTTTACATACAGCATCTTCAGTTAGTGCGTGAGCAATTGATAATTCCTTCCTTAAGCAATTTGAAAGAAAGGTTTTCAAATTAAGCATATTCCGATACAAGGTTTGAACAACACAGGCTGTTTAGTTTACGCAAATATGGTAATACTCTCACAGCACGTTTCTTTTTAAACTAATAGCTGAATCGCTTCTACAAAAGAGAGCAAATCATATTACTACACATTTTGAAACGGTAGCAGGTAACGACTGCTTTTGTTCTTTAATGAAGCTATGTGGATAAGTTTCTCTTTTAAAGACAAATGACAATATTGCCATGAACTTTGTTAAAGATATTAATTCAAACAAATATTTAACCATTACCTTTTTTGTTACAATTCCAGCATTCGCTTGAAGTAAACATAATTTTCCTTCATACATTGTCTGTCCAGTTAACAAGCATATATAAATAATAAATAGTGAAAACGAGCAGACAACTCTTAATTAGCATTCAGCATAAAGCCAACGCGGTGCATGACCTTTTAACATGAGGGGATGTGATTGTAAAAAAAAATTATAAAACGTTAGCTTTGACCGACGAATTTTGTATAAGATTTTGTGATGGAGATTTCAGTCAATAATGTAAGGTTATGCAGAAATGTGCATCAAATCTAAATACCCAAGATCTGATTCACGCATGGTCATGTCCATTATTACCACCAAAATAATAGTGAACATATAGTCTGCATTTTTGGGTGTAATTATAAATGTGTTTAAATATGTTTTTCATTTCAGGAAAGATAAAACATGCTTTGATGCTATGATAATAGAGAGCTTAGAGGAACATACGGCCTCAGTATTCTACACATGGCGTTGACTGGAAGTTAAACGGGGATGCACCTTATAGATATGGCAGACGTACAACATATCAGAATCTACTTTGAGAAAATATCGAAACACAAACCTTAAGGAGGTACGAATAGGTGCAGGCTGAACAACAATGCTAAAAATAGGATCACGATGCATTGGTAAAATATTTATTAGAAAGTGAACAGTACTATTACGAATTGACACGTCTTAGATAAGGGAAATGTTATAAATAAGAAAATCCTCTACGAGAGCCTGGAAAAATATACAGTGTGCTCCATTAAAAAAAGGGAAATAGCAAAAATCAAATATGACAACGATTTCCATGGCCATCTTGTAAACGTCAAGTAATATAAAAAAATGGATGTACTATCGAAAACATTAGGAAACACTCTGTCGAATAAGGTAATGTGGTATCCGTCTCAGGAACTGTACGTCTTATAATTTTTATGTTGTATTGCACTGGCGTTTGTCGCCGAATGTTTTTCGTTTGAAAGCTTTCTCTCTAGATTGCCTAGGAAAAAGTTATCGTCCGCAAACGTGGCACGTATATGCGAAAAGTAAGGCAACAAGATTAGAATACAACGAATCTATGATTTAACTCATACTACGTAGTCATTTTTCTTTTTCATGTGATGCTGCATAATTTAATCTAAGGAACACACGATTTTAATACCTTTAATCATTGTAAAAAGTTATTCGTATCAATAGCGGGTACACAAGAAAGTCCCACTGCTGTGAGAACTGACGTGTGAGTAAAGAATTAAATAAAAGTAGGTCAAACGATTACCGCGTAAATGTTTTGTAGCTATTTTTAAAAACTGCCATAAAAAGAACTTTACTTTCATAACCTTCACCTATTCATATAACTTTCCATGCATGCATACATTCGACCGCATAAAAGCACTATCTACCTTCTAAAAAGGGTCTGAAATTTATATTTTACCGGTCTCTGAATGAATTCTGAGCTTTCTTAAACGCCTTCTCCGCTCTGCTTGAACTTCTCTAAGGGATTTAAAAATATATGGTATTAGCGCTAGATAAATTCAACTTGCACTAGACACAACGGATTTATGTTGAAAATAGCACAAAACATGCCTTTTGCATGAACAGTTTGATAATTCCTAAATAATGTTAATATCAATGCTACTCAGCCAAGAAATGTTAATTTTGACCACCAGTATTAAAAACTTCACTGGCGTAGATCCAAGAATTTGCATATTTGCAATTTCTCTACCGTCTGATATTTGGTAAACACGAAATGTGATTTTCGTATGTCTTCCATAATAAAAACAACTTTTTTTTATTAAGATTCAGTTGGTGGGTTACTAAAAAGTTTACAGCTAGTGTCTCGTTAATCAGATCTGTGTTGCGGTGATATCAGGATACCCTAATGTAGTACGTTTATGTATCAGTTAAATGCTACTGAAAATGCCTTTATTTTTACGTATGTACGTAGTGCAATAGTTGTAAATATTGTAAAGAAGGTATGGTTAGTACATATATTGAACCATTTAGAAGGGAATTTATCTTTTTGGATTATTTTTTGTATTATCCCAATAACATGTTTTTGTAAAATATAAATGTAGTGTATTTTTGGGTTCAATTCACTCTCGAACGGTACAAAATTGCATGCTGCATTTGCACTTCCTGCATCTACGAAACGCGACTACGTAAGTATTGGCTAAATTTATACTGGTGCAAATAGAATACGTAGTAAATTTCATTTTGTTATTGGTTCTATTAAGATACCTTATCCGCCAATAACGTGCAGCAAATTTTTTGCATTCGATTTCTTATTTAACTTAACATAGAAACATAACTAATTGTAAAATAAAGTGTAACCAACAAAACAGAACAAAGAAGACAACAGAACAGTATCAGCTTAAATCTATAAATGGAAGTTCTAAACACCTTTAATAGATGGTACTCATCTGACTGATGTAAAACCTAACCCGCCAAACTACTTGCAAGATGCATACTGCAAAGGCTGTACAATTTTCATACCACCCCCACTTTTTTCTTTAAAAAGATGCCGCATAAAAGTTATACCTACACAACTCAAAGAGTTAATTTCTAAAGCTCACCAAGGAAGGTCATCGGATCATTATCGTGAGATAACTGCGCGTATATGGTGAAACCTTTCTCATTTTGGTAGTTCAATATGAAGAAGTTAAGTCGTTTAAGTGTGTATTTGAAAAGCTTCAAATCTTAACGTAAAGATCGCGTTATTCGTCGAAAATATGCTGGTAATATGGTATTTCTGTAAAAATCCTTGCTTTTGCAATGCAACTTGCCTACACGAGTTAAAGCCGAGATGGACGCTGTTTATAGAGGTTCTGTAACATTATTTTCAACAGCTCGATTAATGATAATTGTTCAGGACAGTCAAATATTACAACCGATAACATCGGAAAACGTCACCAAGCTCTGCTAGATGACCATCAATTGAAAATTAAAATGTGTCTGTCACATATTGATTTTGGGCATGAAAAAGCTAACCTTGTTCGTGGAGTTATCCACTACCTTGAAAATGAAAAAAAAAACAATAGCGGAGACAGACTGCGTATAATTATGTAAGCTGATGGCAGAAGTTTCGCCATTAACGAGCTGAGATTGAGCCCAAAGTAATACACGGACAAGGTTGTTACACTAAGTGAGTGTACAAGGTACACGAGTTATTGACACCTTATTAAAATAAGAACGTTTGGGTTTTCCTTATTTCCTATAACGTAAAAGAAAATCCAGTCTCTCTAGACACATATATTTCTCCAACTGTTGTTGCATATATCTTTACAAGTTGCGTTTGACTTCCTTATGCGGTAGAAAAGGATGTGTTAGCAGACATGCTTGTGATCATCTTCAAACTACGCATGTATGCATTAGAAGTTGTGCATATTAGAAGAAGTGCACTAAAAGAACAGCGCACCAAACGGTAACACGTGGGCTGTGAAGTAGCCTTTCATGAGGCTGCTGCCGATTTTCTGGTAACCAGTAGCGAAAATAAATGGAAATGAGCTTCGTCATTCGTTATTAAAAGATCATTTCTGGGACGTTTAGAAGAATATTGTTGGAACTTGCTCTGCGATTTTCGCAGTCCCGTTCACTAAGTTCTTAATCGATCATCAATTTTGTATGGGTGGAACTTCAGATCAGCATATAAAATTCTTCTCGCAACGCGATCTGACAAACGTAAAGCAGCGGCATGTTTAATAGCTGAACGGCTAGGAGATGGTGCTTTTCTTACAGCTGCAACATTTTGAGATGTTCGAACACTTTTGGGTCCGCCAGTTGATTTTCTTTTTAAGGCTGAAGCTGTGGCTCTAAAGTTTGAAATCCACAACATTATTGTTTTGCGATCTGGAACTGAAGAATGTCTACCAAGCGCGAAGTGAATATGAAAAGTTCTTTGCGTCGTAATCACGGATTCGTTACTTTTCATAAATGTTTCGATAGCGAAGGCACGATGCTCGCCTGTCCAATTCATGACGACAATTGAAATGATAGGACGCGAGTTACCAACCGACTACGCTAAGCTCCCCCTCTCTTTAATGATTCGGACACTGTGACAGTGAAAAATGTAGGAGATCATTTTACCGAACCCTGTATTACAAATCACACGATCACTTCTATAGCGACGCCTGTGAAGCACACGGAATGTGTCGAACTTATGTACCAGTTTTAATCGGCAATTGCCTATGTATACATAACTAACAAAAAATGCAAAATATTATAAAAGACAAAATGAATTAACATAATTATTAAATCTCCATATCAAAGAAGTCTTATTTAATATAACAGCTTTTCATTTCTTTCAATATTTTTATACAACCTTAAATACGAGATTAGTCACTAAATAAATTTAATTTAACGCTGCAATCCTTCTCGAAACACTAAGTAGAATTTATCTTTCTTAATTATCCCCATACTATTCTGCTTCTGTCAGTTGAATAACTTAAACCTGTACTGATTACATACAACGAGCATTAGCCGTCTTTAATCTTATTTAGCTCGCGATTCTTTAATAAGGTTTAATTTGTGGCGAGCTTTCTTTCTGATTTATAGAAGTGCATTTTATTGTTCTTTCCTCTATGTACGAGTGAAGGTTCTCTATTATTAATTTCTTCGTACTGCTTAAGACCGTACGATTCGTTTCATTTCATTTTCTTGAATTATTAAGATTGTTGGAACAACTCGGTGAGAATTTATCTTTAACTTGCTTAGAAATGTAAATTTAATCTAATCCGATTTTAATTTTACATTTCTTATTCCTGCATATTATTCAATACAGGGTGAGTGATTTTATATGGCTCAGTTGGCGGCACAATTTAAAATTAAATTAAAACTTATAAAGCAACTCATAAATAGAGAAGACAAAGACGGATGAAGTTATTACTTTTTTGCACAGACTGGACAGACTCCTGCTTTGTCGACTCTCGGGGACACCAGTAGCTAACACGAATCCATTCTGATGAAACGAATATACACGAGTCTATATAGTCGCTGCAAAAAAGGAATAATTCCACCTTTGTGATCTTTAGTCATAAGTTCATAGCTATCCAAAGTTATGCCTTTTAAAATGGAACATACTGTCTATTATAGTATTTGTGGAATCTTGAATTCTAACGAAAACAATTATAAGATACTATTCTCCTCAAAATAAGGGTTTCGGGAGTATTAGGGTTTCGTTGAAAAGTCGATAGAAATTCTTATATCTACGGAAGTAAAAAGACTTAACATACACGCACTAATGTGACTCCAAATTGCTAACAAAGTCAGCGTAATAAACAAAGCGTAAGCTTTTTCTTATTAGATTTTATTATGGGCATGACTTATAATTATATTGAAACCTATTTGGCCAAAGAGCTCTTTAATTACTTCGTATCTATCCACAGGTTGCCCACTCAGACCGATCGTCGGTACATGTGGCACACCTATCGAGAAGTTAGCCAAATAGGCAGCAAAATAACCGGCACAATACTCCGGGAACACCAAGAAGTTGTGAAGAACTTCAAACATTTCATCGACATGCTACAACAACACGAAATAATAAAAGGAAGATTTACTAGTATCTTTCGATGTCGAATCACTTTTTACCAATGTATCAATGGAAGAAGCATTAGAGATCATCAGGCGATAACTAATACCAAAAGGACTACAACCGAATCTGATTGATTTGGCGAGACTGACTTACTTCGACCTACTTTTTGTAGAGCAGAGATTTCAATGAACAAGCAAGTGATGCTGTAGTTGGATTTCATTTGTCATCTGTTATCGCCAACATCTTTATGGAATCGTTCGAACAAGAAACCATGGAATCTAAGAAGATGAAACGTAAATGATGATGCAGATATGTAGATGACACCTTTGTGGTATGGCTGCATGGACCAGAAACTCTAGAGAAATTCCTACAAACATCAACTTCACTATGAAAATCTAAGAAGACGGAATCTAGATCCTAGATGTCACCGACAGCAATAGACTAGTCCATTGTGTATGCAAAAAACAGACTCACCCAGACAGGTATCTGCATGCAACACCTGACCACCATCCACAACAAAAGAGATCCCTCATCAGCACGTTGTTAAAAAGAGCGGTGAAAATCGACGACGAACATCACAGAGACAGTGAAAAATGCTTTGCAGAAAAATGGTTGCAGTAAGAAAGATATAAAGAAACCACGAGATCAGAAAAAGGACGAAGACCGATCACAACCGGCAGAATACGCGTACCTTCCATACCTAGCCGGAAAAAAAAGAACATCACCACACGATTCAACACAGTGACCAAAATCGACCAGCCACTCCCTCCCAGGAGCGAGGAGGAGAAGCGACAATAACACCTTTAAAAATCCTCTGAAGAAGCTGTCAGCACGATTAGCGAAACGCCAAGTTAAACTTTAAGTACGCGACAACACCCAAAAGACATTTCTACTGAGGATTACGATCGCGAAAGCCTATATTCAACCATTAGTCACTTTTGGAACTGCGCTTCAGACATAGATGATTATTGATACCTAGTTTAGGCAAAAAAGGAGCCAATATATATTGCAACGATGTCCTGGTTAAAGCAGGACGAAATAGTCAGGTTTTTGAGAAGTTTCTATTTCTATAGTTTTATTCTTGTAATATAGGATATTATGGAGTAATGGGATTTGTGGATACCACCTCTATCTCAAAGAATATCCATAGCATATTACAAATCTTTATATTTAAAAGTGATCTTTGAAAATTCAATGAATACGCCAAATATATATTCTTTTCTGATATGAATTGACCACCAAAGTTGTTTAGAAAAAAATCGATTCGTATAAAATATTTATTGCCATTGTTAAAGCATATAAAAGATAAACAAATCTTTTTCAGATTTTCAGATATATTATCTTAGATTTTCTGCAAAATTAACAAGCCCGGTTCAAAGGTGGCGAATATCATTTTCGAGTATTTTTCTTCATCCTTAAATATACGTTACACGGTTGCTATTTTCTTAATTTGCCGATTAGTTTAGGTTGAAAAAATTCGCATGTGTTAAGAAATTGACTAATATACGCTTTATTGCTTGAATTACCAACTTAAATTACCTACAAAATTTTAAAATTACCAAAGTAGATAGTTGCTAATACGTTGTTCGCTAAACTTTCTTGATAATAATTTACTGTCTGGTACTTTTAAACGCATGTTTCAAATAGCCCAAACAATTAGTTGAAACCAAAAGATGTAATTTTTCAAAAAATATTGTCACATAAAAACAACAGTTTATAAAATTAACTTACACAGATTACAAAGCTGTTAATTTATTTAAAATTATGGGGCTATGCTAAAGCCGAACACGTATCCATCCGATTCACTATCGATACCGATGTTACCCCTGATGGCTACACAATTATTGAATACGATTACATTTAATCTAAATTATCGTATTACAATGAAATTAATTTGTTATAAGGATTAACTAGTTTATTATTGGATTAAAATAAAAAATTCATCGAATCCCCTAAGTTAAATAACCTGTAGTGCAACGTATATCTATCGGTTTTATAGTTAGTACCACTTAAGGTGATAGCATACCTAATCTTATTTTATAACACTTCACGCAACAGGACATCGCATCATGTTCACGAAGAATTCAAAGTGGTACTACTGACTGAACATTTAATTTTCTTTTTGTTCCAATACAACTCATAATCGTACAATTCTGCCGGCACTAACTGTCCATAAAATGGATACGTTTTCAGTTGGAGAGGATGTTGCACACAGACGTGTTGATATTTCAATTGTCCTTTGGAAACGTAAACGTAAAATATGTGACTGACATTACCAAAGACAAATATGAAGTAATACGGTTATGAAGTAGTAAAGAATATAAAGTAAAGTGACGCTATAATCATAAAAATAAGAGAGAAGAAAATATTCTGGGATTCGTTAATTTTGGCTCTAGGGTAATGCTCTAAGATGTAAAATCGAGTTGCGAATTCTATTCTACACACCAATATAATTCTCTTTCTAAAGGAATACGCTGGGCTAAATATTTATTGTAATAATATGTTAATTATGTGGTTATTACTACATACTGAAACTACTTTATAGACTTATAAAGGAATACTCAGATTGACAAACTTGTTTGGTTGATATATAACCTCGCAAAGAAAAAACAACATTGTTGTCAGTAGATTATGAATTAGGAAAAGTATAGACCAAAGAAGGGTTTACGTACATATTCTTTCCTTATAGCCATCTACCAATAACAACATTTATATATATTTTATTTCAAACTGGCCTATTCCTTTAGTAAAACTCATGTCAACTGGTTACAGTGACATTTCGGTGATCCTAGTTACCTTTTTCAAATTATTTCCGCCTCTTATTGTGAATTATTTTCACAGTCCGAGAGGCGGATGAGTTTGGGTTATTTATTTTATTTTACATGAAACTAACCGCTACACTATCCCAACAACGTTTCTCCTCTCGTGACTCACGTCTACCCCTACAATTGTGTATAAATGCATAACGAACGCTTCTTCATTCAGAACAAATTCAACTCACTTGTACCGAAAGTACTCATTCAAAGAACTTGTACTGAAATAAGTAGACAATTTATTATTAAAATAATAACTTTTATCCATTCTTTGAATCATATTTGTCAATGTTTAATTAAAATTTATTTATTTTCATGTGAACAACCTTTTGGAAAACACTGTGTACTTCTTTTAAGTGACGGTGAGTACGTGCATAACCTTTCAATTCATATTCTCGACTTGTGTCTCTTGTACCCTACGTCATATAACAGAAGTCCCACGTCATCGTCCAGAATGGTATATAAACCGCTCGAAAATCCTATTCGATAGGAGTCCATTCCCTCCTCTCCGTATCGTTGTCGGTGTTAGACACTGACCTAGTCAGAGCCTTCCTTACCGGCGCATGACGCCGACCTAAACGGAAGCATTCTCCGTACCGGTGTCGGCGATTGACACTGACCTGGGCGGAATCAAATACAAAGTGAAACTTCGAGCCTATATGAGAGGATAAGTGGTCTATAAATTCCAGCATCAATTCTTGAATTTTTGATATAATAATCTCTGGAGGAGTGTAAGTCGGTGATTTGTTGTGATGGAACAACTTTTTTTCAAGTGTGGCCGCTTTTCTGTAATCTTTGCCTTCAGCTTGTCAAATAATAAATATCAAAATAATCCATTAACATAAATAAAAAGATCATCACTTTCCAGGTCGATGGAATAGCCTTCGTCTTTTTCAGTGCCGAATAACTTTCGCATTCAACTCTTTCGACTGCGCTTGAGCTTTAGATTTATCCACGCTTCATCTGTAGTTAACAATCGATGCCAAGATTCCGAACTATTTCGCTTAAATTGTTTCAACAAGGCTTTTGAATTCACTTTTTGTCCTAAGTGAATAAGCGGGACACCTAACTCCCGGTTAGCTTTTTCATACCTGAATCTTCAGTAAATTTAATGAAATTTTCTGATGTTACCGCTAGTGGTAGCAGTTCGTGTTTGTCTTAAACGATCATCGTTAACCAAGTTGGTACGACTATGTTTAAATTCAGTTGTCCACTGTTCACTGCGACTAATGACAGTGTGTCAGGGTTCTCATAAGCAACATCGATTTCGGCTTTAGCATGCATAGACATATTACCTTTCAAATGCAAGAACTTAATAACAATTCATTATATGACTTCTTTTCATTTATTCTAGAGAACCACTAACATCGACTGACACAATCAACTGTTAAACAAACAAACAACGTCCATCATAGCTGAAATCTTTAAAGTACTTTTAAAAGCATGCGCGCTTAGTAATATCAATTACCAGAACACTTTTAACGAGTAGCGACATTTTCATATTGTTTTAAAACTTTTCAAACTACCCTCGTAAAACACGATCACTATCCGGTCAAATTAAATTGTTAAAATTTAGAGCTATTTTTCTTACCGTTCTGTATTCCATTTACATACTTTCTAGAAGTTTCAAAGTTAAGTTACCAACAATTTCTTGACGTAAGTGAGATATGTACAAATATTACTCGGTAACATACCTTATTTATTGGGCTAATAGTCTTTTTAAAATACTCAAGCTGAATTTTGCATCACCTGCTAAAATATTGTTTATTTTACTCCGGAGTAGGTTAAATAAATTTTAGAAATATGACGATCAAAACCGCAACTTTAGTTTGTTTTATAAACACGCGCAGAATATAAATGTATTTATGTATATGCATCTGACGTTAAAAGGTTACAAAATGTCTTCGCATTGATTAGTAAGAAAAAGATAGCAAAACGTAAATGTTTGCTATCTTTTTCTGCAAAGCTTTACGAATATATAATTAACGTTAAGTACAATCAAGTAGTGATGCTAAACCTATAGATTTTTACTTAAAAACACTAATTTCAAAATAGCAGGAATAAAATACATGAAATCCGTTAATTCTTATTATCCTACATGACACAAGACTTAATTTATTTATTAAGTATTAATTATATATATGACACACACATGATTCAAATACGGCCTTACACTAATTATATATACAATTCAAATACTAAAGAATTATTACTTGATGGTTCTTATTAAAGAATAAGGATGTCGCTAACATTTAATACAATAAAGAAAATTCAACATCGACCTGGTCAATCCAGTGCCAAATTTTTTTCAAAAAACCTGTACTTCCTTCCAACAAATTCCGTTTTTATTCTTATTCTTACTCTCAAACTCAAATAGATTATCGTCACTTGAAAACACTTACCTGAAAATGTAAAGAAATAAGAAAATATTTTATAACAAATATCAAATGGTCTTAATTTTTTCATAAATAACGTACTCGAATAACGTGGCACTGGAACACTAAAACACTTCAGTATTATCAGTAATGAAGACTGAAACACAGTATTAAGTGTTTCAGTCTTCGTTTTTTAATAGAAATTGTAGGTTCTTTGATCATGAAAGAATTTTAATAACTACAATCTTTGATATTTTTTTATATAGTCTTTTTTAATGTTGTCGTATCTCTGTTTCCTCATTTGCTTATATGAAATGCTCAGTTGCTTCGTATAATACGAAATATACGACTTCAAAAAGATCCTTTCTTCGATTTTCGGCTTATTTCGTTTTTTCTTTTTTTCATATTCTGCTATACTTTTATTATTTTTATTGTTTGTTGTAATAAAGATCAAGAATTTTTGTTTATGCACTAGGCGTATTATCAATATTGGCTCGATGTACATGTACTATGTTTCTATCGGGGACAAATATGTAAACATGCACAATTGTTCGAATACTACAGACAAATCGGAATATAACTTTAATATTTAGTGAATATGAATTAATTAAGATAGAGCGAATAGTGCAGTAAATATAAAAACGTTTAAAAAATTTCACTATTTCTGAAGAAAATCAACGCATGATTTTTGTTATGATGTTAATCAAAAAATCCCTATATTTATTATTATATTTTATTATGGAACGGTCGCTTTAAGAGTCAAATGTAATAAAACCAAAAGTAATATTAAATTACGTTAAGTGAAGTGAAGTGCAATTTATGGGAACAAAAGATATACTATTTGTAATTAGAATGTAAATAAATGATATGACCTCGTGGGCGCCTTTTTCAGACGATAACGTACTAAGGCATCCCCATAGTCTTTTTGGTTGGAAAATGGTAATCCTGGCTCGTGGCTCCCAGGTGATGGTGACCACCTTCTTAATGACACTTTTATTAGCACTCTTACTACGCATTGTCTGGTGTACTCTCACCAGTCACGGGGTGCAGAATACATCAGCCACCAAGAAAAAGCAATAAATTAACTGAAACTTCATACCTATATGGATGGAGTGGACGACTATCACGAAAAATATGTGCTTACAGGTGAATAAAATAATAATGCACTCCTAAAATAAATATATTCAGTTAAACAATAATAACGATAGCAAAGACTGTGGTAAACAACACATAAGTATCGGCAACCTCCGCACTACAAAAGTTTAATTAATTATCCAATAATAAATCCGAGAAGTCCGTTTCGAGAAGAAGAGGCGAAGAGGGCGTTTAACGTATATAACGTATTATTATCCTTTGAAAATTCTCTCTAAAAATCTATTGTAATTGATTTTTGCAATATTCACATTTTTTTTATAGATTACACAGTACGTATTTATAATTTTCAGAAGATTTTCAAAAAAATCCATGTATTATAATATAAAGTTAAAGTTAAACAGACTCGCGTCTATTCGTCCCATGAGAATGGGTGCGTGTTGCCTACTGGCTTCCCTAAGAATCGACAAAGCACGAGTCTGTCTAGTCTCTATTAATTTTGTGAAGCGCGCGAATTGTGACAAATTTTAAATAAATGAACATGCTATTGAAATTTGTCATCTGCAGACTCGTGCTGATATTAAAAGTATTTTTAATGCTTTATATTCCCGTATACTGTGTGTCTATAAAAAAAATGTGAATGCAAAATCCACAATAGATTTTTAGGAAATTTCAGGATAATGTTGTTGAATTTCTCTGTGTGTTGTTTACCGATTATTCTTGCCGCATAAGCACACATGTGGCCCTCCGGCAGTGAAATTGCTTTTTCTGCTTTATAACTAATTTACTAAAAAGTGGTCACCATAAACAAAAGCAATAAATTAACTGAAACTTCATACCTATATGGATGGAGTGGACGACTATCACGAAAAATATGTGCTTACAGGTGAATAAAATAATAATGCACTCCTAAAATAAATATATTCAGTTAAACAATAATAACGATAGCAAAGACTGTGGTAAACAACACATAAGTATCGGCAACCTCCGCACTACAAAAGTTTAATTAATTATCCAATAATAAATCCGAGAAGTCCGTTTCGAGAAGAAGAGGCGAAGAGGGCGTTTAACGTATATAACGTATTATTATCCTTTGAAAATTCTCTCTAAAAATCTATTGTAATTGATTTTTGCAATATTCACATTTTTTTTTATAGATTACACAGTACGTATTTATAATTTTCAGAAGATTTTCAAAAAAATCCATGTATTATAATATAAAGTTAAAGTTAAACAGACTCGCGTCTATTCGTCCCATGAGAATGGGTGCGTGTTGCCTACTGGCTTCCCTAAGAATCGACAAAGCACGAGTCTGTCTAGTCTCTATTAATTTTGTGAAGCGCGCGAATTGTGACAAATTTTAAATAAATGAACATGCTATTGAAACAACCACACTTTTCGTTTCATCGAAATTTCATCGTCTGAAGATACATCAAACCGCTAAATAGAGAAAAGAACCTTTAAACAGGAAGACAGCGTGTATAAACGAATAAAAAGTTGCATTAAGTATCTGGTGGGCAACGGTGAACCAGACATATTATAGTAACTTTATACTATATGTTATATGCACTCCTCACTCAAATACACTAACGTTAACTATATTTTTTATGCTAAACCTGCTTGCTAATTGCAAGCCAGAACAAACCTCTCGAGGCAACTATAACTATAATATTTAAACTGTCCAACACTTCAAAGGATACAAATGGAGACAAAGAGCTCTACGCAAGTTGACTACTGTCAAAGTGCTACTTTAATTGAAGTTGCATTTTTAGAGTTTAATTGCGATACTTCAAACTTGACAAATTCGAGCCTTTATTAAAGGGGCGCCTACAGTCTTCCTGGCACCGCAAAAATTAAAAAAATTCAGTATACCGTCTGATGCATCGGGACCAGAAAAACATTTTTGAGAAAGAGCAAATTGGAATGATTCTTCTTGTAATACGACATTTCCTGAATATGTGTAAGTAGCTATGCGAAGAAAAATAACTTAATTGCGTTAAAAACCAATCATAGGCCTATATTAATGAAACTAATTAATTTCTTTCATTTCACTGAAACTAACTAGACAAGCACATACGTACTGCACGTACAAGCTGCATATTCTGAAGAAATGTTTATGTATATATGGTATGTGGCAATAACGGATAAACAGATCAATAAGTATACAAATGCATCTTCATGTATTTATGTATAAGTATTCGTAACACAACAGTTCTATGTAAATTTTACATAATAGGCTAATAGTACACGTATTTGAAAAGTTTGTACAAGAATTATTCATTCGTTGAGATGTAGACATCGTTGTAACTGTAGCAGGTTTCAAACAAAAGACATCCACAGACAAGTTCTGCTCAACCCAAAAATTATGTCTAAGTATGCAAGGCACTTCCGCTTCAAACAAGTTTCCTAATGAACACCTGTAGGTTTTTGGAAAACGTAGGCTTCCACGGCCGGTGTCTGTTGAAACTAAACGTGTTCCGGGTTTAAACTGTTTCATGTCGTTGTTAAAATGAAAATTCAACATTTCACCCACAATCGTATGGGGCTACTTCAGGAAGATTGATAGGTAACAATTAGCACGGTAACCACATGTGTAAACCATTGGCGGAACTAACTGAGCGGAACTGAGCATGTGAAAGCATGCCAGAGGCGAAAACCAGCTGCAATGAAACACGGGACGTAGCACGCTTTTATGCCGGTGATGACTCATTGGTCGGGTGTGACGGTCACGATTGAACGAGGACGAATCGTTACGGAAGACGAGTTTCCATGTGTTTGGGAGGAGATAACCTGTGTCTCTATTGACATTCTTGAGATGTTTAAAAATTTCTATGGACTCCATAATTTTTCGATTGTAACAATGTGCACAATTACACAGTAATGATGTTGCACTGGAAAGTAGCAGAGAAAATAGCGCTCAGCGACAGCTGAATTCGTTCGAAGGCGCGTTCTAAGACAACGTTCGTGCTCTGTTAAACGAGTTTTGACAGAGCCTCCCTTTTCGCCAATATACACCAAACCACACGAACTCGGTACTTTATAAACATCTTTACTCGCTAAGGAGGAAATTTTGTCTTCGGGAGAAAGAAGAATTTCTGGAACCCTTGAGGTGGGTTTGAAGATCGTTTCGATGTTTCGTTTTTTCAAAGTTTTACCGATTCTGTCCCTTATCTTGTGGATATAGGGAAGGTAAGCGGTAGTAAGGTTGGTGTTACTGTTTTCGGCCTTTGGTTTACTATTCGCAAAAAGATGTTTGTTGATGAGTCTATTGATTGAAAACCATTCTTGGGAAGGGTCTCTCCTACGTAGTTCAGTTCGGTGGGAAGGTTTTTGGGTACAGAGACTGTCACCAATCGGTAAACCAAGCATGTCATTTTTGAGATTACGTGATGTTTTTGCGTAATTCCACTGTTTTTTTTTTTTTTTGTTAGAATTCAGCGTAAAACGAATACTTTTTTTCATTAATAAAAAATGTAAAACGAGTTTACTGAAAGCTGTTTAAAATAACTGGCAATACATAATTATTGCCCAATCAAATTACACTAGTACGTGATGTTACATATAATAAGAATATAATTTAAAACCTTTCTGTTTTAATCATAAAATTGTACACGGTTTTGATGATGAGAGTAACGGGTGATGACGTAAAAACGAATGTATTCTATCATTTTATTTGTTTCTATATTGTAGAATGTTATAATTTGCAACATCGAGCTTAGCTGTCATTAACGCCATGGATAGTAAGCAGCATATCCACTTATTCAACTTTAAGGTTTCATTAGAAACTATGATCTCGTTTTCAGTGGCTTCAACTCCTTTCATCACCTACTACCTCATTGATATAGAGAATTCCTCTTCTATTTAACCTTTTTATTCTTTAGATGGCGGAAGAGATTATATTAACTTCAGTCGATGATAGTGCTGGAACGAATCTCTGTCCAATTTCCTCACATCCCAAAACTTCCAATACAATTGAATTTTTTCCTGCAACAATCTCCAGAATAATTTCAGTCGTCACTCAGTTGTAAGTTCGTCTGTCGTCAAATAATCGTCTTCTTTGTCGGTAAAATTTATTATTGTACAGTTGTTGTTGGTGATAAATGACACAGAATAGTATAGAATCAAGCTTTTGGTTGCGTCCCTGAATTGGTTACATCTATATTTCCAGATGTAAAATTATCAAAATTAATTGTTTAAACAATCGCTACCGCGTGGAAACACTGAAGAATTTGAAGACTTTGAATCTAATATTCATCCAGGTAATTACGTGTTTGGCTGCATTCCCATTTTCTAAGTGCTCATTGATAAAATTATATTCTTAATTCGAAGTAATAGTCGAGTGTAGTGATTTGAATAAGCAGAATTCCAGTACGAAACATGAAGTACTACCTTATCTCTTACTGTAGTAATGGTATTAGGGCATCCGCTCCTTTTAAACGTTTGATGTGAGGGAATATATCAATTGGGCCTTCTATAATTAACTGGCAATTATTGCTTGATATGGACATGAAAGAAATATTTTCAGGAATTAGACGAAATGTAGAAATTTTCACGGGCAAAATAAATTGAGAGAAGGTTTGAGATTAGGATTCAAACGGAGAAAAAGCAATATTTTGCACGTCGATTTTAAAAGAATAAATCTAAGACGAAAGAGACCCGGTTGAATATTAATTACGTATTGGACAAGCGGCATAATACAAATATTTTTGATGAGCACTTTACGTCAAAAGCTACGCGTATTAAAACCTTTAGGCGTACGGATTATTGCAAATTATCTCGTATATTCGATCGCAGGTAAGTGAAAGAATCGACTGCTCAAAATTTAAAAATTATTTGATTAATCGTAAAATTCAATAACATTCTAAGCGATAGTATAATAACGAGCGGTGTACGACAAAGTCTTGAGTACGCCTATACTTCTGCTTCACGGATTCTAAGTGTGATTACTTTATGTACGCCGATGATACGGTTTGCCGGCGATCCAAAACTAGAACATAGAATTATTAATATACAGATTTCAGAGTTGACATCATGATAAAATTAACTACATGAACACGAAAACTACTACGTCGATTGTTTGTAATTGTACATAAATCACCGACTACTGAAAACATAAGATGATTATTTAAAAGTTGTATCTAAAATTACCTTGTTCTTGTATTGAGAGTGCAATCAATCCGAAACGATCACCGATAGACAGTCTATCGTTGCACTACAGTTTAGAATGCGTGTGAACACATGACTGAAGTTCGCCACTTCCCGTGTTTTTCTTAAAATTAACAGAGACTAAACATACTCATGTTTTATCGACTCTCCGGGAAACCAGTAGGCAACATTCTCACGAGACGAATAAACACGAATTTGTCTAGTCTCTGCTTATTTCGTGAACCGCTCGAAAAGTAGCGAACTTTACACATGACCGACTATAATATTGGACCGAGAAAATAAATCAAGCTTTTTCTGCCGACCCGACTATCAGTCAGGAAAATAGTGTTTATACTTATATCAAATTATTCTATCCCGCTACCTCACTGAAACAACAAGTTCCTGAAATTATACCGTTTCTTCAGTTTGAGCCATAAACCTTTTGTTTATAAAGATAGAAGCGCGGTTAAATTGCAAAACAATTTTTTTTACGTGAATCTGAATGCATCATTTTACTAACCAAATACTTTCAGTTGATTTTAGTGTGTTAAGGAGCATACATTATAAATTATAACAACGTAACAGTAGAAACCACAATAACATTCTAACCTAAAGATATTGTTCAATGATTTTTGATCTAGCCTCACAAAAAACAGTCCAAAGGGGTAAAATGCGGCGATCTCGTACGCCAAACAAGCAGTCCATAGATTCGTAGCCACTTATCGGGACACTGCTCGTTTAAGTATGTTGCAACTCGCATTACAAAGTGAAGCGTCAACTCTGCTGAAATATGAGATTTCTCCTCAAGAAGCATATCATCCAAAGCTTCATATCAGTTTCAGTCTTAAGAGCCCTAAGTAACGTTCATTGTTAAGCATGCATTCAAAGGTTTGAAAATATATTATTTCCTAAATTTTGCACCAAAAATTGAGGCTAAACCTGAACATCTCGCAATAATTAAAGGATCTTTTCGTGAACAGTAGTGACTATTTTTCCGGTCAAATAAATCTATTACTTGAAAAATTGACGTAATTCATTATTCTAAAAGGATAAATTACGTGAAACAAGATAGTGAATTTTGAATACGTCTAATACTTCTATGGTATTAACTAATGGTTAAGCGGAAAGTAATACGTACTATAGAAAAACACTGACAATATTAATAATGTCAATATTTTTCGCGCATAATATAGCTTTCCGATGACATAGCTAAATTAACTAATTAATGTATTATTCAAAAATGTCAAGGAATTTTTCCGGAAAGTTTCCTCCTTTCCGTGAAAGTCGCTTTATTGCAATTCCGGCAAAGTGATCGTGAATATGTAAAACGGGAGAAGGCTAATTATAACGAAGCATTCTTCCTTCCAACTCCAAAGAGCGATTCGGTTGAAGGATCGTAATAAAAGGTTATGCGAGCTTCTCCCTTTTTTTCCAGCGCTTATCGCAAAACCCCATTAGGTCGATGTCTTTCAACAACCGTTCGAGAGGCGGGATTTGCCTTCGTTAAAGGCCTATTGAGTCGACGGTGAGACACGATGATATGTAAAATCATCATATCGCCTTTCATGAGTTTTTAATGAAATGGACGTTTGGAATAATGCTGTCGAGAAACTGCCCTGTGTGGACGGTAAATAGTGATCGGCTCATCGATATCCTTACGTCGATCCCAACGAAATCGGACAATAAATAACCCCCGTAAATTGATATCCCTTTTTCCATTAGCGCTTGACAGCATCGTTCTTCACACGCAATAAATTAATTACATACTCGTGATAATTAATTGGAACGTATTCCTATGTATACGTAGATAATACACGAGAGTGTGTATATAATTTTCATAACCTCGACAGAAATCAAATTATTTTTGATTGGAAGAAAGGTTCTTTCAAAATATACTTCAAACTGTAACTATTCGCTTAACCATCCATATTTATAGTTTACATTGGAAAACTTCCGACCTATCTCTTGCCACCTGAAAAGATCTATTTGAATACTTTCAATATGTGTTAAAATATTAAGTATTTCATGAAAATTTAAGTATTAAAAGTCGATAGTCATTTGACTAGGTTGATCAGATAAAAATTTTTCGGAGTAAAAGAGGACGGTGGTAAATTTCTCCGTAGTAACGTTAATAGACACCGTAGTTTAACTAAATCGTTACCTATTTTATACCATTGCATTAAAAATAACTATCAGGTAGTTGCTGTTGTTCCCTTTGTTAAAAATCCACCTAAATACCATTCACGTAAGCATGCAAACTTTGTAGTTTCTCTTCGGCAGTGATGGACAGTGAACATCTAATAGTCATATTGCTATTTGTCAGGATAAAGTATCAAAATAGAAAGAAAGGGAGAAACTTTTTACCTAAACGGAGAAGTTTTTCATTGAAGCGGGTAATTTTTTCATCGAAACGGAGACATTTTTCACCGAAACGAAGAAAATTTTCACCGAAACGAAGAAAGTTTTCAGAGTCCAGCGAAGCGAAACATATGTAAAGTATTACATATTTTACTGAAATTGAACTCCAGAACTCAACAGTTTTGTTGCTTCAACAGAAATGTAAAATCTTAATTGCGCCGATTCTAAATATTTGCCAATGGATGAGAGGGAAGAACCAAACAGTGTTAAAACGCTGTTACATCTAATGCCGTATTTGTGTATCATATGTACATATGTGCAATATTTGCTCCAGAATCTCTACATCTATTAGGATTATATAAAATTTTAAAAATCGTCTCCTATTTAATTAGAAGAAATTTCAATTGTAGATCTGAATCTGGATGCCATATAAGCAGCACAAAAAAAAGACCTAAATTAAAAATAATAGCGTGTTACAAATAATGGGGAAAAAATCCCCGACACTCACCCCGACAACATATAACACTCGAAATTATTTTAAAAATTAACTATCTCGCCAAAAATGTCTTCTCCCAAAGGCGGCTGAAACTAAAGCAACAACGTTGGCATATTTCAATTTGTATTATACCATACTAGATCAAAACCCAAACCATAAAGGTTTGGCCAAAAATAATTACAGAAACCAGACGTAGTTCACCCAACCTAACAGATTTTTAATCGTTACGCAACAGTAAAGCAAGTTACCTCTCATGCATAACAAAATTACAATATTAACAGATTTGCATTATTTTATGTACGTTTCTTAACTTCTAGACGATACTATATACAGGGTTACCTGTAAATAGCACGTAAACTACCGAAATCTGAAGACTACCTATCAATGTGTTACTGAAAATTTAAAAAGAAATTTATTTGTAACATATACATTTTGTTCAAATTTTAGGGCCCGAAATGCAGGTAAAGCCGGTCCATATCTTTGTTTCTCCTATATTATACAAATACCGCTGATGAATCAAAGTTAACCCAGATGCAAATAAAAATCGATAAAGCATTGTAGATGCTATGAATAGTGAATAGTCTATTGAAATGCATTAGTCTGTCGTACAGCTGATGTCGAAGTGTTTATGTGTTTACATTGAATATGCCGATAACCATATGATTTGCGTTCTTAATGTTTAAAGTTAATGCATCCGAAATGTCGGGTTTTGAGTTATTTGTAGTTATACATTCTTTTTCTTTTTATGAAATTTGTGGTGGTCCTAACAAGGACCGATCTAGGCGAAACAGGACAAAATAATTTATTAATGTAAAAAATGTTCGAAATGTCCACCGTGAGCTCTAATACAGGCATCAATTCGGCGACGAAAGTTATTATGCACACGAGTAAAATTCACCATGTCTTCGCGAATGCGTTGAGCTGCAACATAAATGCGATTTCGCAGATCTTCGACATTTTCAATATCAGGGCGACGATCATATACCAAGCTTTTCATGTATCCCCACAGAAAAAAGTCTAATGGATTTAGATCGGGACTACGAGGTGGCCATGGAGTACGACTTCCACGTCCAATCCATTGTGGAAATCTTTGGTTCAAAAATGCTTAAATTACTCGACTACTATGCGCGGGTGCTCCATCATGCATAAACCACAATTGTTGCCGTATCGCTAGTGGTATCTCATCCAAATACTCGGGTAATTCATCTCGGAGGAACTGTAAATAGGATTCTGTATTTAATCGTTGTGGGAGCACATGTGGCCCAAGTAGGTAATCGCCTACTAAACCCGCCCAAACATTGACAGATATCCTAACTTGCGAGGCGCCTTGGTGTATCTCGTGTGGGTTTTCGTCTGCCCAATGGTGGAATATTATGGTAATTCAAAATACCATCTCTTGTAAACGTGGATTCGTCGGTAAAGAGAATTACTGACGCAAGACGTGGTTGACGAACTTCGGTGCGTTGAAACCACTCGCAGAAGGCAAGACGGCGAGGATAATCTAATTCCGTTAATCTTTGCACGCGCTGGATGTGATACGGATTAAGTAAATTATTTTTCAAAATTCGATGCACTGTCGTTTGGGACACATTTACTTGCTGGGCTAAAGTTGTAGTACTTATGCCTGGTTCCGCCTCAACGATGTTTAAAATATGCTTTTCTGCTTGCTGAACTCTACGTGATATATGACGGCCACGACCTTCGAAACGTGGAATTACTGATCCTGTTTCTCGAAGTCGATACACGGTTCTTACAATTGTCTCGGATGATGGATGCCGCCGATTGGGAAACCGTTCCGCATACAAATTTTCTGCCGCAAGACTATTTTGTCCTGTTTCGCCATAAATCAAAATCATATCGGTGTATTCGATATTCATATAGGATGCCATTGCAATTGCGTGTAATGACGGTGAATGCTATGTGCATACTAAATGGATATCCGAACGCTGCTTCAGCGACTGCCGGTGATTCCCATATGTTAACTAAGACAGAGTCGGACTCGAATAAAGAAAAATCATTTTCTCGTTACTACGTGCACATAGAACCATAATATTTTGTATTTAGGCATTACTCATGCGTTTCTTTCACCTATTTTTTTTTCGTACTATATCCGAATAACACTGTATATTGGTTGTAACCGCTACCCAGTGAAAACGCGAAAACCAACCAAAATGTTACGATGTTGTCCTAGTTTGTTAAAATATCTCATTGCGCAACGTTCAGTTAGCTTACATATTTTTTTACTCGTCTTTCTATAAGGTTATTTTGCACTTTGTCCACGCCTTTATTGTACTGGTACTCAAGTCAGTTTCCCAGTCGTTGTGTCCATCGCTTCTCCACTGTTTATTAATAGTAACCTTGTTGATTCATTTCGTCGGACTCTGCATTGTCAAATAGCTTAAATAAATTAGTTTTTTATACGGATGCCTAATCTAAATATAACCGGAAATGAGTTTCGTTCGCACATTTGTTGATGATATCTTTTTCCCAAACGTCGAAAAATATGTACATATATTTTTACCGTACACCGTTATGGATCGATAAATTAAAAATTATAATTACTCACAATTTTTCGGGGTAGTTAAAAAGAATAACCACCTATTCTTCTTGTAGATTTTTCAATTTAACATAGATAAAGTTTAATTATAGTCGTATATTATATGTATACCAGTTGCAATCAAGAAATATTTATCCTCCTAAATGCTGATACAATTGTTTCAAGGGCTTTCGAATTTTATCTATTGTTTTTAGTTATAGAAAAGGTAATTAGGCTAATGTAATATCAATGTTCAAATTAAATAAATCTAAAATTCAGTCGACAATTAAATTTGGCGCTAATCGGTTAAAAATCGCTTTTTAACTTCGATGAATATTATCACATACAGTTTCATTAAATCAAGCGGAAGTGAAGCATTGCAATCATTCAATCATCTCATAGTTAACGCTGCAATTTCTTAAGCCGATGATCGAATAATCACATTATTCCAAATTAGAAAAGTAGATTACTTGGTTAGTGAATTCTTCTTTAAAATATGAGGACACCGCAAAAAATATAGCAAGAATGTGTTATTGTAAACTTTCGCGGTCGTTGTTCTTTTCTTTTAAAGAGTTTGGATTTCCGGTTTGAAACCGCGTCGCGATAGCATAAGAATGCCGACGTTTCGCTCTCAATTGCATGAAGCTTCTTCTGGGCAGTAGCATAGTGTGTAGCTGCTATATGAACGGAGAGACTGCCCAGAAGAAGCTCCATGAAATCGAGAGCGAAATGTCGGCATTCTTATGCTATTGAGACGCTGTTTCAACTCGGAAACCCAAATTCTTTAAAAGAAAATATAGCAAGAAGTTTAAATTACTATCGAATCTAAATGAATTGGAGTAAAATACAATTATCATATAAATTGTTTTCCTAAACTTACGGAATAATGTGTTGTTCTATACCATAGCATTACTTTGACGTTAAGCTGTATCTAATCGAATGAAACTAACGTATGAAAAATCTGTAAATGCAGCAGCTTACATCTGCGATTCCAACCTATCCCATACATATGCGCAGAAAGATTTTCTCTTGCGTAGCAGTTAATAAATACCCGTTTGACATGGTACATATATCATTTGCTTTCTCTCTCTAAATGTAAATACAGAAATTTTTCTTCGACGATAAAGAAATATTATTTTTCGAAACATCAAGTCATTGTAAATAAATCTGCAAAAAAGCTTAAATACTGTATAACTCCACATTTAGCTGCACCCTTTGTCATAATGATTAGAGACAGCCTTTTATTGCCATTTTGAATGGATGTTTTCATGAGCGTACAGTAGACACTGCATTCACAATTTCTTAAGGCGAATGACGAATTTCCTGTGTTTAGTAACAATTTTTCGTAACCAAAATACGTACGTTCTGCACTCTATTCTCTTCGAGGTACTTTAAATACAGATGTCATATCTACATCGCTTTGAGTGCAATAATTATAGGTTCTGGTACTCAAATAAACCGATTACCTCACGATACTTTTCTCTTCAATACGCTTATGAAATGTACGTACCATACACTGTACCATTAATAAACATCCATTCTAGCTTGACTACAATTCTATTTATATAATGGGTACTTATAGTCGGCTTGATTTAAAATTTTAATTTTGAATTTGGAATAAAAGCTTCGGATGCGACGCTATCCGCGATCCTATCCGTCGCAAAACCAACGCGAGAATGCGGAATATTCGCGTTTTTTCTAGCGCATCTTGGCACTTCGACCTAACGCGACTACCGTTTATCGCGTTGCTTTTTTCCGACCGTAGGGTTTTTCGCAGGTCCCTACTCGCGCTTATATCAGGTGAAAAATCTAGGACGTCACTCGCCGTACGAATGACTGCTGCGTCTCCAGCGAAATCTACACGGGCGATACTTTTGTCCATATTAACCTCCTCTTAACCGTTACCGATTACATTACTAACCGAGGACGGGCCTAAAGATGTAGAGTTGGCGACTCCCGCTATTATAACAAGTTGGTTGTCCAACACCCAGCAAACTGTCATCGGCGAGTATCTGCCAACCGCGAAATCGCGAAACCCAATAGCGAAAATATAATAAGTCAATGTAAAATGTATTTTGTAGAAAGAAATTGCATTGAACAGGGACATTTAGAATCTGAAGTAGATAAAGCGAAGAAGAATAATGTGATCATAACAGAGATTATTATTGGCTAGACACTGATTTACCTAAAGCTAGGCAGTATAAAAAGAACTAGAATGGTTTAATCCTAACATATATTGTCGGAATGGAATTGGCTGAAGGTCACTCTATATGGCACCAACGACAGCGAATTTTCATGTTATAGCTTAACATATTGCTATCTCTATGTTAGAACTACTGGCAAAATTTAAATTTTTCTTCACTCGCCAAACGGAATTCATTTAACAATTTTACTTAAATACTTACCAAGAGGATGCCTTTATCACTTCAATACCTATCAGATAATAACTAGTTCAACGGCAGAACCTTGAACCTATTATTGGGTCCTATATACTAAGTATGTGCATTCGCTGGACATTTTATATTGCGTGTGTAAATTCCTTACATCGTTAACGTAGATGAAGTAGAGCGTGCAAGTTCTAGAGGTGGATAGGTTCATGAGGGTAAATAGGTCAAGGCATCGTTATAACTCTTATCATCTTGTAATGTGTATCCCTTCAAGTATTCCATTTTTAATATTTCTTTTTTAATACATTTCTCCTTAGTTAAATGTTTTTTTTTTAACAATGATCTAACATAATCTAGAGGGATGTTGGAGTAAAGTGTACGCTTAGGCTTATACTATTAATTTATATAATTAGATTTTGAATTTTTAATTAATATTAAAATTCACTTTATATTCATAGAACTTTTTATTACTATTCAATTTCTAGCATTTTAATAATTTTATTATTCATTCTTTTTTTAAGGCTCCATGAATAGATATTGATTTTTAGGAAATTGTTAAACTTTAATTCATTAAACCGTTAAAACGTTTAAAACCGAATGTTAAATATTGTTTTATGGACAATGCTTTGTGGATAACCATTGTTTAGAAATATGTTGAAAAGAGTTTATTTATTGACCTATCTGAAAGAAGGGTTGCAAATCTATAAAATTGTTTTTTTTGTTTTAGGAGATTATGGTAATCAGTTTCATAGATAAAAGATGGTTGCAGAAGTTGTGAATATGTGGGTGTGATGTGGCAGTTCAAAATAAGTTGCGTTATCTCTCTTTGCAAAACGAAATGACTTTTTTATCTCATGCCAATAAATTCTCTACATGTCAATCATTCTGCTTCCACTACTCCCCCGATATCTGGGATAGAATAGTTTTAATTAAAAGCTGTTACATAACATTTGGTTATCATGGGAAGTTAACAAGAGTCGCAAAATATTTTAGTTTTTATTAAATTTTCTTGAACATATTGCACGGAGATTACTTTGCAGTCTATATTTCTCAACGCATTTATTTCATGTACGGGATTATTGCTTATATGTTTTACACCTTCTTCGGCCTCCCTACTCTTATTGTATTAATATCGCGGTAATTGGGTGCCTTTTCTTGTTAGTCGAACGTATAAAACCAAGTGGTAAACATTCAGCTTACCACTACACATATAGCAACTCATATAACTTTTATTTGAAGTTTCTTTTTGTGGTAAGTAATAGCAAAATAAATAATAGAGGAACCAAAATACAAAGTTCTATACAATCTTTTGAAGAATTTGTCCGATATTTGTTTTTTTATTAGTACTCTGATTAAGTACTGTTATAACTACTTCGTTAACCATAAATCATGCTTTTTCTTCGCAAGATTCAGAAGGATTTACATTTTTATTTAATTTAGAACACACTGTATGTGCACACAAACACAGTTGTGCTGTCCTCTAAATTTGTTGAATTAAACGCAGCTTCATTTCAATCATATTACATATTCAATGATATACCAAGCAATTATAGTAATATAACGCAGCGTCTACGATTTTCTTTTTATAGAAGATTTTGCTTAATATTTTTACACAGTCAAGGGTAAAAGCATCTCCTTACGTATGTATTCTCTATTAAAGCCCTCTCGGTGTTGATTAAGAAAACACTGTGCAGAAGAGAGCGTGATAATATTGGTAACAATTAGACAGAGTCGTGTTTTGTCGACACTCGGGGAAACCAGTAGGCAGCACGAATTAATTCTCGCGAGACGAATGAACACGAATTTGTCTAGACTAATTTCCTGAAGTGCACCGAAAAAGCGACGAACTTTAGTAATAATAAATATTTGTAACGAAAATGGATATTCGAGGACGGAACCTTTTTATTTACGCTATGACATCCGAAAGCAACACATTGAACACTACGAAAATTTCGACTAGTCAGATAGCTGTAAGTGAATTGGTACCCCTCTTCGGTCCAAATAACACTGTGTATGAAGAAAACATAGGCACTTCATTATCTACTTCTATTTCTTCAAATTTCCATGTAGAATTGATCTAGTATCTTTCAAAAATAATATAGTTAAATAGATGGTGATTAATGTTAAAAAGGAAACGGAAGAAAAAACAGCACACGCTAAGCTATTAATTAAAAACTATTTAGTTTCGTGTAGTTTCGGTTGCATAAACCATTGAGCTTCAATTCGCGTTTAATCTGAAAAAGATGGTAGATATATTAGTAGATCCCTATTTATAATCTTATTTTGGGTACTACTTCCGTAGAATTTATATACTTTACAGTCGTCGGTATTACGATTTATGGAATTTGGACTATTAATATAATCCAGCGATAAAATAGGGATATATAGAGTTTTAGGAGGTAAGCAACAAAGTGCATAATTTATAGTTCCGCGCAATATTCGTGCCCAACAGGTGCGCTGGCATAAAGCCAGATACCATTACTATAATCATTCACGCTTTAACCCACTTAGGCAACATGCGTTTGTTTCTTTGGCTTCAAAATAGCGGCATGAATAGAGATTTGTTATTAGATCTGATTACATAAGTACTTTGATGTCACTCGAAATATTAAACCTTTATAAGAAAAAAATTCTTCTTACAATTGGTAAATTTATAAAACAAACGGAATTTCTCGCTTTCACGTTAAGACAATAAATTTTCAAACTAATGCTCTTAAAAGTTATTTATGTTATATATAATAACTTTGTATAGGAAAAAAATCATAGTATTCTTATAATACACTCCACCAAAAACGTATCGCATAAACTAAAAAAGGGCATTTATAAACCAAGATATTTTTATACGTTCACAAAAAGTTTGCCTCGTGTATGTGAACTATAAAAACACTAACAAAATCATGGAACATAGCTTTTTTCCTTTTTTTTTTCTAAAAGAACACATTTAGAAAAATGCATACGTGTAAGGTTTGTTCAGTTGTTTATTGAAAGTCTTCCTATACGGACAAATTTTAAAGTGCGAAGTCAGAGTTCTGTCCCAACGCTTTTAAAACTAAAATGAGCAATTTAACTTCAGAACAAGTGGCTGCTATTATGGTTTGGGGAGGCATCTGTTTAACAGGTCGTACAGAGTTAGTACCAGCGGAACAACTTGGCTAGAGTCAGAAATACTCGTGTGAGTACTCAAACAATTCGGAATAGGTTACGACAGAGTGATTAAGAGCTAGAGTAGCTGTAACAGTCCCTCGTCTCACTAGGAACCACCGAGTGGCTCGCTTAAGGTTTGCCAGAGATCATGTAAATTGGAACATTAATGACTGGGCCAATATACTCATCACAGATGAGTCAAGATTTGGTCTTTACACCTCAGATAGGCGTATCTCAGTGTACAGACGAGACGGTGAGCGCTATTCGCAGTGTAATATCAGACCTAGACCTAATTTCGCTGGTGGCTCTGTTATGGTTTGGGGAGGCATCTGTTTAACAGGTCGTACAGAGTTAGTACCAGTAGACAGAGGTACACTGACTGCCCACAGGTATATAACGGACATTTTAGAAGAACATGTAGTACCATATGCGCAAATTATAGGAAACGAATTCATGTTAATGCACGATAATGCACGACCGCATGTTGCAATAATCGTCCAGGAATACCTTAACGATGTTGGTATTCCAGTTTTAGATTGGCTTGCGGTAAGTCCGGACATGAACCCTATCGAGCACGTGTAGGACCTCCTTCACAGATGGATACGAACCCAAAATGTTGCCCCAGCGGACCTGCATGGACTAGAAAATGCTCTCCGTGACGAGTGGGAGAATTTGGATCAGGCTTATATACGGAGGTTAATCGAATCTCTGCCAAACCGTATGCGAGCGGTCATAAGAGCCAGAGGTGGCAATACTCAGTATTAAAAGCTACTGTTATGACATTTTTCTTTCCAAAATTATAATTTCTTGTTTTAATAAAAATCTCAAGTATGAGTTCTTGTTTTTATTTGTCCTGTATTTTATTTAAACAATCATAGAAATTATATTTTAGAGCGCATTAAAGTATATTTACAACTTTATGCTACAAAGATTATGCGATACTTTTATGATTCAAAACTAAATTATGCGATACTTTTTTGGCGGAGTGTACACAGAATTGATTGTTGGAAAAAAGCTCAATCCAGATCACTGGAGTTACGCTACTGAACATTGAAAAGTAGCATTTTGTAAAATTTAATGTAAAACGATAATATGACAAACAACAACTGAACGAAATATTTCAGTCATATGTACAAATCATATAGTCAGATACCGTATTACTTGTTTGTCTTGAGTAAATCTCTTATTTCATATAACTTGGTTCCATTAAGTCAACTATGTTGATGCAGGTGACTTTAAAGAATTATTTTATTGCAGGTATTATTTTACATAGTTGACATAACAATTAAATGAATTGCAATAATTAATTAGTTCATTTAAATAAATTAAGTTATATATTTACTGTAATAATATGTTTTATTGATCCCAGCCTAATATCTTATTTTGCTTTAGTGAGCATAGATAAAATGACGAAACATACAACGTTAACTTTTCATCTGGGTTTTGGAATATAATGTTCACTGTATAAAATAAAATATTCATGTTGTCTTATACGTAAATAATGAACATCAAACAATCAAAATCGAAATGAAAATTTCCCTTTTGGACGCTACGTTAATTTGTCTATTTGAACTCGCCTTACAAAAGTTAACTAAGAATAGAAAAAAACAAAAGCATTGAAATAATATAATTTATAAATGCGTCGATATAAATGAAAAACAAATAAACTGCTATTTTCGCTAGAATTAGGTCTAAATCCAATGTACCCTCTGGATCAAAAAAAGATTCCAGCACATATGTGCTCCGTTTGGTGCTATTTCTAGTGTTGCCTTCTCCTCAGATACCTACAAAACATACATATTTTTGACTTTAGAGAAAATTTAGATAGATACATTCCATCTACGCCGCTGATCTATGTTGTGCTGATATGTTGTATTTACGGCAACCTCAGTCATGAATAAATACACTCTTCATTGAAATAAAATTGTTTTTTATTATAAATTATAATACTTGTATACTGTCCCTATACTTGCATAAAATTATAATAAAATAGTCCTTCAGTAACCAGATTAATACTGCATCGTATAAATTTATCGTAACATGCTTACTTAAGGAACTAGATGGGGTATATCTTGGTTTGCATTCCTCTAATTTCTTGATAAATCTTATTCTTTTCCTAATTTGAAGAATTATGATTCAAAGACGGTAAAATCACCAATCACTCGGTAAATCACGAATACTTGTCGTAATACAAATAAAAGTTATTTTAATAGAGGATCAGGAAGCTCCCTAATATCACAAGCGCACCGCTTGCTAATTACTATTAACGCCTAACTTGACGCTGCATCAGCAAGTATGATGTAACTCGTAAAGAAGTGGGAGCTTTTTTGTGACGGGAAGGTTCCTGATTAGAAGTACTGCCTTTTTAGAAAATATTACTTTCTTATCTTAACCAAAGGTATGTGTTACATCGATTCAATAAAATTATTCTTGGCAATTAGACAGAGAACGTTGAATATGCAAAATATTAAAAAAGTATATAAAAACTACAATGTGATATTGTAGTTACAGTTTTTTAATAAATAATTTGAGTGGTATGATTAAACTTTTTGACAAAATATTTTTCCTTAACATTCATTTTGTTGTAGCAAATAAATTGGTTTTTCTGTGTAGTAAAGCCTACCCACAATGCATTATCGCTTACATTCTAAACCAAGTTTCCCTAAAATTACATGTAAAATCGATGACAGCATTATGGACGATTTTACATATAATTATACCTATAGTAAAGTCAAATTCATGACGACTTGCCTAAAATTCACTATAAGTAAAATTAATAATTTTAATATTTAATACACATGTAATTTTCACGGATAATGGTCATGTACACATGCTAATGGTATTCAAATTTTAATCGGTATGTACACCACATACACACACGCTATTCTAACAATTATTCGTTGTCAACTGATATTAAAAAATTTAGTTAATAGCTTACTGCATACTTTTTCAAAGAAAATTCTTCGAGTATTTTTTCACCTTAAAAATCATTCAAAGAATCAGGAACTTTAGTCCAATATTTTTATTACATCTGAAACCTTTTTTACCAGTAATACCATAGTAAAATTAAAAACATGTGATAATACAATAATAGTTGGAACTAAACGGTAATTTGAAATATTTCCTTCGAATTACAATATGATAGTAAATTTCCTCTATTCTAAAGGTAGCATAATGCATGTCATGCGAGGACGCAACTAAAGAACTGACACAATGACATCCTAACACGAGCATCCTTTAAAATTGGAGTATTCTGAAGCAAATTGACGATTTCTTTACGAAAGATATTTAATTTGCAAAGTTAAGCTAAAGAAACTCGAAGCTAGAATAGGAACTGGAAACAAAGAAGTCAGACGCATATCTCGCTCGGACTTAAGTAGTTGTACCGTATGTTGCAATTTATAAAATTACAACTAATATGAATAAATTGCAATTTTATTACAGCTAGTGTTGAATCTCTTATGAAGTTGCTTCAACGCTGACTTGGCGGCGAGATTTCTTTTAAACAAAAAAATGAAATAAATTTCGCTGCTATTAACCTTTTTCAAGTGAAGTAGTATATTTACCGAAGTTACCTCCGGAGTTACTAAGGATCAGAAGTCTTCGTTTATTTGTCTGTCTATTTTATTAAACTCTTTACTTACGTTTATTAAATATTTAATTAAGGTTGTTAAACATTTTCTTTAGTGTATATCGCTTACCATATACTGCTTAAGAAAAGTGAAATAGATTGATTACCTACTAAACAGGGTCCATTTAATTCTCGGCAAAAGAACAACGTAGAAAAGATAGGTTGTTTTTAGCATAAAGCCCTCGCTTTGTTCACATTCAATCTCATTTACTTCATCCGTCAGTCTTCTCATTATGCAAAGGAACGTGATATTGATAAGAAACCAGACAGGGGATGGATAAAAGGTTGATTTACATAATATTGGTTTCGGAAAATATTAGTGAGCGTAGATACTTATGCATCTTAATCCGTAATCGAATTTTACGCATACGTTTTTATAAGTACTTATCTCATTAAGTATACATTTAATAAATAGCTATTTATATCACAAGAGACTTAAGTATAGTTTTTCAGCACTTACGACTCGAGTGGCATACGATATTTTATGTTAGTTAGAAGAGAGTTAGAAGCTGTCTTAGAGCTTGGTTGTCATCAACACTACCCACGCATCACGTATAATAACTTCAGTTTATCCACCTAACCAAAGTAAAAGTCCCTCTAGTGGTTGACAATTAAATTTTTAGAACAAAATGTCCTTTTCTGGCTTATTATCTAGAGAGAGAGGAAGTTAAAAAGATAAATCCTGCCAAAAGTAGTGAAACAGATGAATAACTTCGTTTGTATTCAATCTTATCTTTTGCCAAAACATCCAAATTAAAGTTAAACAATCGGCGACGTCATTAAATGATGGAGAGAGGTGACACTAAGTCTATATTTGATTTTGATCAAATGTATCTCTTATCGAGGTAACTTATGTAACTTAGAAAGGTGTTAATCTCCAGCATTCTAATTGCGATTCAAAGTGTGAGTCACGTTTAATGTTTACAAGTAGCTGAAATCCTGAAAGAACATAGAACTGAGGAATCCCGCGACCCTAAATTTCATCTAAATAATAAAATCATAAATTTAAGTTTTTCCCTTCACATAACATTACAATACTTATATACATAGTTGTCCCCTATCCTTTCTTTCGAGTACATGCATGTTATTTTTTTTTGCATCTCGTAGACAGGAGGTAGAAATAGGCACTTGTAAAGAATATTTTTTTCTATGAAGTAGGAATAGTACATGTATGTTTAGTTTTAGAAATTTTTCTCACATCATTCGGTCACCAGTTGATGATGAGGATAATAAATTAAGCTTATATGGTGCGGAGTTTGCCGATACTTTATCTGTTGTTTACCATACTACGCCGTAGTCCTTGCTATCATTATTGTATATTCGTTTTCCGTTTAATAAGTGACGGGTTTAGCATTTTAGTTTAGAGTTTGGCCTCAGTCGAAACTTGGAATGTTTGGTGGTGCTCGACTGCAGCAGTCTTATGTATCTAATTTCTTAGGTATTATATTCGAAACCAACCTGGACGAACCATTATCAAAAAATAGTTCATTATACATCAAACAAATGCTATGTTTTTCGTTGTGTACAATCACAGATTATACCACCTTGCCTCAGCTCACTGTATTTTGTTGAAAATCAGTTACGACTTCAATTTGGACTACTACTACGGGATTCTTCGGCAGCTGCGAAGGAAGTGCTTCTAGCGCAGAAGGCGATGATTCGTAGTATGGTGAGCGCTCACTACACGGTTTCTGTAAACCATTGTTTAACCAATTTAATATTCTGCTGCTTCCGCCCCTTTACATATTTGAAGTGTGTTCTCATATTTTCCAACATCAAGAGCAAGTATATCAAAAATGCAGACATACACAATTACGCTACGCGAGCCAGGAATAATTTGCATGTTACTGATAGACTGCAGTAACATGATAACATGTTACTGCTGACATATATAATAAGATTTCTTTGATTATTGGGGAAAGGACACTCTTCATTTTAAAAGATTTTAGAAGAAATTTATTTTTAAAAGATTCCCCCTAGTATATTTATTTTATTCCATTGATGAATATTTGCGTACATAAGTTGTATATTTTTGTAAATATCGATAACATTTTTTTTTCTTGACTTGTTATACACACATTTATATCAAATATCAAACTATCTATCTATCTATCCATGTTTCGAAGAAGGATTTTTCTTTTTTTTTAATTTACTTTTTTTAATGAAAAAATCCCATTGACGAAACATCAGAGGTTTGGTTTGATCTTGGTTTTATCGATCAACACCAAAGGAAAGAAATACAAGCACTACTTCACTTCCGTCTGATTGAATGAATAAGAATAAAGATTCAATTGCCGACTAAATTTTAGACTTATTTTATTTAAACCTTAATATTACATTAGCTTAATAGCTACGTTTTCTATAATTAAAAACAATAGATAAATTTCGAAAACCCGTTAAAGAATTGTGACAACATTTGGGAAGATAAACATTTCTTAACTGCAACTGGCGACTATAATTGAACCTCGCCTTTTTTAAATTGAAAAAACTGCAAGAAGAATAGATATTTATCCATCTTTTCAAATATCTCGAAAAATTTTAAGTAATTATAATTTTTCGTTCATAACGATGCACGGTAAAAATATATTTTTCAATGTTTAGGAAAAAAGTAGCCTCAACAAATGTACAAACAAAAATGAACTTCGGAATATATTTACATTAAACGTGTGTATAAGAAAAGGAATATATTGAAGCTGTTTAATCACATGCAGTCCGACGAAATGAATCCACAAGATTACTCAGAATAAGCAGTTGGAAGTATGATGAAAATGTGTTGAAGTTTTGAACAATCTTTTAGAATTGACAGACAACTTAAATAATCATGAAACTATCCTTTCTTACTGCTTGTATCACTTTACTACAGCACATTTTTGTACTTGGTTTGCACAATAAAATTTCGAATTAAATAGAATTCTGCAATGCCATCCACTCATCTCGGAAGTCTATAGTTCCGACGCTATACCTAGAAATCGAGTACGGCATATAACTATCTCGTTCTAGGATGTGTACGAGTGGCGCGAAAATTCTGCCGAGTCTGTGTATGTTGTAAGCAGCTTTTTTTTTCAAAAATAAAAATTCATTTAAATTTCCTTTCGTAAGTCGAAAATTCAGCAATAAAGTATTGTGCTAAAACGAAGTACTAAGACATATGAAATTATATAAAAAATAGATATATTGGGTGGATGTGTATATTTTTATAAGGTGGTGTCACAGAAAAATTAAAAAATTCATGAAAAATTTATATAATATATGTGGTAGTCTGTTTTACTATAGCGTTTATACCTGTTTGGCTCTTATAGCGCTCTTTACAAGTGTATAAACAAATTTTGTTCTCTTCAATTTCATTTTTTATTTGTTCTGAAACGATAGCTTTCATTATGTCAGGACGCAATTGTAATGTCTAGTTTTTCTATTCTTTTCTGACAATTGACACTTTGGTATTCTGCAATGAAGCAATAAATTATTTGCGAAAGCTCATTGAATAATCGTCTTTTTTTTGCTGCCTGGTCCATTATCCGTCCTTCATGGGGCTAACAAACTATACTTCTCAACTTAATGTAACATCTGTAATTCGAATATCCAATATTCTACAACTATACGAACGGTCGCTGAAGCTCGCTAACTTTTCTTTTCCAGTTTGTCACTAGCAATTTTTGACGCATTAACATAGTGACTTCGTTAATAATTGCATAACGACTAACACTTGTAAAAGAATATAAAATAAACAATAAACAGTGACAACAATTTAGGCCGTGCAATATAAGAAGATATCTACAAAAAAAGAAGTTTCTTTAAAAAAGGCATATATCTCCAAACCTATTTTCATCAAGCAATATTTATTTTTGGGATACTTATTGTTGATGCCTTCAGAAATTTAAATCCATTTGAAGTCTCACCAAAGTAGTACATTTCATACTCTCACGTTTTTGGAAAGATATGCAAAAAATATCCTAGATTTCTTCTGATGAGAACGGTGGTATCATTTCTAGTGACGCAGAAAACGGAGTTCAACTGCGGAGAGCATCAAAAATTAGTACACAAAAATAAAAGTCGGCGTGTTTCCTTTTGCTGTCAATCAAGGATTAGCAGACAACATACAGGTGTCTAATATGCTAACGTTACACTTACCACATAATGGAATAAAGCAGGCAAAAAGGTTACAGTAACAAGTAAAAGGTATAACAAGTTCAATTCAAGTTAATGTACGGGAACCACCTGATTCAAAACAAGAGACCCAACAATAAACAGAAATCAGATACTGCAGCCAACGAATTACGATTTAACACTCGAATAATTGAGTCATTCCTGAATACGTATATCGCGTTTAACAAGAACAAACAATATCTCCAGCTATTATTTTAGTGGTAATGGCAGCTAAATTAAATTTGCAAAAAAGAATGAAATTCCTAGAAAACACGACATAAAATTTAACAGAAACGCCTTACTCGTTTTTATACCTGTATTCTTTCGAGTAACCGTATGTACAATAACGATTTTACAAAAGAAAAAGAGTGCGTGAAATAGTTTTAGTCGTACATCTACCTACGTCAGCCAGCTGAAATTAGCATTGATTAAAATGTATCTCGAACGAAAAAATGTATATTACATGCAAAGCAATACAGTCGAACAGACGCTGTTGAATACTACTGTACTCGTACACGCGACCGACCTAGAGCTAACCTCTTAAATCAGGTTAAAATGGCAGTGGGAATGTTGCTAGATATCTTAACGTTATATCTAGCGAGGGTCAGAACAATTTAAAAGGTTGAAGTTTCTACCCTTAGCGCAGCACTACGGATGAATCTAAATCTAATTAAACAACCCAACGAAATTATTTTCCGCGGAATTTACGAAACAATTTAACAATTTTGCACACACCGGATACGCGAGCGTATTTATACAGGACACTAAAATTTAGGAAAATAAGTATGAAAGTTTTGTTACCTTAAAGGCTTAACGCTGTAAACTAATGCGCAAATAGAGATATATGCAAATGCGGACTAAAAGCCCTATTTAGTTAATCCATGCTTTGGCTTGTGATTATAATTGAGTAATAAATACGAATGGTTTTGCCGCGTTCATTCGTATTCTCTAATTTACGCTAGCTTATAATTCCAAATCTAAATAAATCAAATGAAGTACAGTTTCACTATATTCAGAATATATAGGTTAATCTAAGTTGGATACCCATCGTTACTATCTACGTTATTATTAATGCTACGAAATAGAAAAATAGTCGTACTTTTCGTGTTACCAGGTAAACAATTAACAAAAAGCAATTGAATTACGAATTATAAATAAAACCACGATCCTATTATCCATATTCCTTGAATCTTTAGAAGAGAATTTGTGATATAAAAGCAAAACAGAATAAATCTTGGCAATTGATATATCAGGCGAGGAGAGTATCATATTTATGAAAGTATCAGTATCAAGCGAGGTACTTTTACTAGCACAGGTTTGGTTATTTGTGAAATCGTGGAAAAAATCGGTGATTCAATTCCTGCTTTTGGATGATTAAGTTAAATAAAATTTAAATGCGGTTTACAAAGACAATGCATCTTCAATGACTTGGTCGAACATTCGTTGTCGGCAAGGACCGTCCAGGTCGCTTAATTGAGATGACTACGAACGATATGATCAATAAAGTTAATGGTATTGTCTCAGCAGACCGCCGGGTGACGATCAAAAATTGCCAATATAGTTCACATTTCAATGAACGTGTACGAAATATCCTGTACGAACACTTTTAGAGATAAGATAGATGCTGCGTCTGCTGTCGATTGATTAAAAACAGAATCGCGTGATAACTTGCAAAGCAATGTTTGAACATTATTGAGTGAGTTTTTGCAGTGTTATGTGACTTGCTGGATACATCACTGCACGCCAGAAACCAAAGATCAATTGGAAAAATGGGTTCTTCCCAGCGAACGTGCATCAAAGAAGGTGGTTAATTATGGCGACACATTTTTGAGACTCAATTACAACATCTTGATTTCTCTTTATAGCAATAAAACTCATAAAGCAGAAAATTATTAACGTTTGGACCACTACATATAAAATATTAAGGCGAGTTCAGAAAGCATTTATAAATAAATCTTTGTTTGCAATAAGACTCTGGACGTCCATTACCTTAGGTTTTTCTTTCTCTCATCACCATCTCTATATTTGATTATCATTTTAAATTAAATTAAGTGCTATATGCATTACTTTTAATAATATATGACAATATTTTATTTCTACTTTTGCGTTGCAATAAATTCTGTTTTTAATTTTTTTTTCCTACGAAAAAAAAATCTTCGTTCGCTTTTTTTAAATTAATTCTCTTCAGCTGTGGAATTGTGATTATTCTGGATGATTGTAGAAACTGCTAAAAATAGGGCCAGGGTAACCTAATTGATAGAGAATACAATGATTTCTGGTCTGAAAAAATCATTTTGAAGTTTGTAAAGTTAATACTTCCCTGATGCTCACTCTGTACATTTAATGACATTGTTACCCATTGTCAAAATCTAGGGATAAATGGAGTGCAGTCAGAGATCTTCAATACTGTAAAAATAGACGAGGTGTTCCATTAAAAAAAATGAATTCTCTGAGAAAAAATTTCCTGGATATATAGAAATCTTCAAATACCCCAACAATTTAAATCGACAGTGACTGAACCTCTTAGTAACAACCACGGTTCGTTGATCCGTAACTGTTCCGCTCCATTGGCCCGCACATAAACCCTCGGGATCGAATAGTATCCAGTCAGTATGCAGTATCGGTATTGATGAAGACCCATAAGATTGAGAACGAAAGGTTGCAAAATATACGACAACGGCGCAACCCGGAAACCAAGAATATACTATTATTGACAAACATGGAAGCCTACGTAACAGATCACTGTTGTTGATGCAAAATAATAGAGCATTTCAATTCACATATGATTGATTTTATATAACAAGCAAAAATGAATTTTTTCAGTCAAAGATGTTTGTAGTATAATGTTTAAATGTTACCGAGTCGGAAACTTTTCTAATAAATGTGTATAGATTTCGTGTACGGAAAGCTAATCTCATTGGCTCATCCCTGTTATTTGTCACAAAGCATCAGTAAATTGTATAATGACCGCCAGCAACCGTTTGGCATCTGGTGTTCCGCAGGGATCCGCCCTAGGACCGGTGCTGTTCACGATTTACATCGGGGACATCCCTAAGTCCGACGACGCCAGGGTGTTTAACGCGATCTACGCGGATGATACCGTGGTCCTAGCGACATTGAGGAACGACGAGTTGGCGGTCAAGCTGGCGCAAGCACAGCTCGACAAGATCTCGGAGTTCTACGACGCTAACGGACTAAAGATCAACCCCGGGAAGACGCAAGCCATTGCATTTTCCTGGAAACCCCAAGGGCAGCTTCCCAAGATCAAAGTCAGCGCGACGGAGATCGAATGGAGCAAAAGCGTTGACTATCTGGGAGTAACCCTGGACAGCAGGCTCACCTTCGCCGAGCACGCTCGAAGAGTACGCAAGAAGGCGCTGGGAGCGGTCAGCCGACTCTATCCCGTCCTTAAGGTCCCCCGGGGCACCAGGATAGATACCCTCTGCCTGCTCGCCAATACCGAGAAGCTGGAAGATCACCTGGCGAAACTCAACAAGGCCTTCTTGGAGAAGACTAAGAAGAACGACAGTCCCGCCTGGAAAGGACAATCACCCCAAGGTGGACCGGAAGGCGGAAGCACAAGACCGCATACGACCAGCTCAACAGGCTGTAGTATCGTCTAGCTCAGCCGACCGCAACGACTAATACCACCTCTCTTGCAGACCAACAACCGACAGGGAGTCCATCCGGAAGACTCCGAAAACTAAGAACATCGCGCATGACCCCAGGAAGATTCTTAAAAAGAAAGGTTTTTCCTAAAAAGAAGAACACTTTCTTAAAAGAATGAAACTGGATGACTTGTGACGTAAGTCAAGCCCACCTCGACGAGAAACCGTTTGTTTCGATCGAAAGAAGTTCAGTACGGTTCAATCCAGTCCGGTACTTAGTCATTTAACATTTGCAAAACGAAGACAGTTAAGAGCTAATGTCGATAAGATTATTTTACTTACTACTTATTAAGACTGACTAAGGTCCATCATTACTGCACAGTATGAAACACATGGTGCGGTCGGTCATATGACAGCATGATTAGTCAAATAATATAAAATTTAAAAAATATTCTTGATAATTGTCTTATTTGCAGTAGAAATACAGGATGTCCCTGATTTTGTTGCACAAGGAATATGATGGTTGTTTGATAGATAGAAGATATTTTTTTTGGGTAAAATTCTTTTGATATTAAGATATCAGGAAGGTCCAAAATAGTCGGATGAAAACAAAAATATTTTGTTTCTAATAGCCTAACGTATTTTTTATCAGATATACTGACTCTTCTTGATTTTTTCACTTGTTTACAATAACAAATACACATCTGAACATTTGTTTAGACCCATCTAAACGGAACATAGCAGGAAAATAAGTAGCTATGACTACCCTTGCTAAAACAGCTGCATCTGCCACTTAAGTTTGACACTTAAGCTGACATCCAATTACCCTGTTTTGGATAAAACGATGTGATACTAATGAAAGATCACTTTTCGGAAATTCGATATAGAGCAAAATTCGATGACAGCGAGTACTTTGTTCCTTGGCAATAAAAACGCACATTCCTCATATAAATTATGTGAGAAATGAAGAGTCGGTTATAAATTTATTGATGTATGTTGATATTAATCCAATAGTTTTCATTATTTTCAAACAAAATAATCCATCAATTTAAAATGTGTTAAGGAAACAAATTTTGAAACAGCGTGGGAACGTATATGTAACTAGGTTGGTGGAAAATATATTTTTTTTAACTCAAGGCTTGTCAGAACGTTTAGAGAAAATTTAAACGGCAGGGATGTGGTGGCAGCATGATGGTTCTTCAGCGCATAACAGTGCGGTAATAGTTTTTTAAACTCTCACGTTTTAAGATTTTTGGATTGGTAATAAAGATCTGGACCTGACACTTCTCGAGTCTTTCTTTCGGAGTCATAGGAAAGATGTTGCTCGTGTTGTTCCGCCAAAAGATTTTGACGATTTAAAATCATCTAGACTTTTTGAAGTACATATAACAAGACAGGACAATTTAAATAATATTTATAATATATTACCTATTATTAGCCTTATCATACGATCATAAGATTTCCATTCTAATGATGTACGCCCGAAAAAGATTTATGGTTTTGACTTCTTTAATTGTATTTCCCTTAAGCTTAATATGTACTTTAAATGTGCTTTGATTTATTAAAACTATACTGCTGTATGTAAAAGTTTTACATGAGTATTAGCCAAATAAAGTGCGTCTTTGTCTAACAAAAAAAATCACAGGTACAATCAAAAAATTGAATAACTTCAAAACGCCACAACGTAAATAAGTAAATTACACATTCTTGTCAAGCGAGAAACAAAAAGAGCCAGAATATCTAATAAAAAATATGACCTACCATTTAAGAAATAATTTTTATTTTATTTGGAACCACCCTGATACCATAACATGCACCCTTGCTATGTAACAAAATATGGGTCACCAGTATAGCTGACTACATACTGCGTGTTCAAATTTATTTCAATTTTGTGGTATCAATAAGATCCAGATAAAATGGATAGCGTATTCAATTTATAGAGATAGAAACCGATAATTAAATTCCGTAGTGAACAACCTTTCAATCATGGAAAAATAAGTTTCATAACAGGCACAAAAAGTAAATTAAACAATCATAAAACGAATGTAAAGGTAAGTACGTATTAAATCTTTTTCCCGGGATTTTGTTTTGCATTTCAGTGGAAGATTCTACGTCCCATGAATAATGAATGGCTACGTCAAAAAAAGTGAATTATAAAAGTCGGAGCTTCAATTGTGAACTGTTCAACTTTATCGGAAATTGTCATAAGTCAAGCGGGAGTCCTTTAATTAAATAACTGAATTCCATTTTTAAAATTCAATTTTGTTATTAAATTTCCAATTCTTTCACAAAAAAGATTTCACGCTGAAAGCATAAAGTGCCAACAAACTCTTACGTATTCGCAGAGGTTAGCTGTCATTAACGCCACGCATACATCACGCCAGTATGTCGTATCGTAAGCTAAGGTCCCTCTAGTGGTGCGAGCTTGCTTTTGAAAACGGAAAAGCGGATTTACGGAAATATTCTAATCATTGGCTAAGGATCAACGGCCGCCTCTATTAGCAAAGATGCTGTTACAGAATGCACGGGTGTTGTACAGAGTGTTAGTTGCTGGGTTTCTTCCAAATTTTTTTTTGTTTCGATTTTTGTTATCATCTTAATTCTCACGTTAGCTTTAGTTTCTAGATTTAGTTTACCCTATCATATTTACTACATACATTTTAATTGAGCATTTTCAGAATTCCTTTTATTTTCATTGGATTTGATTTCTTTTGTCGCCTAATAATTATTGGAATTATTTCTTTTAATTTGTACAAATATATTAATTCGGTTTTCGTTGTGTTCTTTTATATTTACTATGCCGTCCAACAAATGTCCCTGCCAAGAGCTTATGCATATCTGGATTAAAGATGATCATTGTTTGGAAATTGTCAGCACACAGACATAGAGATTTATTGCAAAATTTCTCATGTCTCATGTCTCGTATGAGAATTTTTATAGTGATCTATGAGAAGCTGTCGTGGCTGCAAGTACACTCTTCTGAAAACTAGATGATCCGGTCTTTAATATTTTTCTGAGAAAGCACACTGGTAGAGAATCAACGTTACTTAATTCTATCTCGCAAAAAAATTACAAGTGAAATCGTAAACAACATTAAAAGCAATATAGGAGACGATTACTAGAGGTTGAGCAGAGACGAAACTATGGAAGGACTAAGACGAAGCATAGTTCACGTCATTGTTGGTGTTTTGTATACAGATCGTCAAACAAAGCTATATTTAATAGCCAACAAAATAATAGAACGAGTAAATGCTGATACAATAACGGAAGTAGTTACCAGTAGCATTGACAACATTTTCGAGGATGTAGTGAAATGGAGAAGAAGAAAAGTTTCCTTTTCTTGAGTGGTGCTAAACTTATATACTTAAAGCTGAAAAATTGCTTAAAGACATCTTCCATATTACTGACCACGTCCCCAAAGAGTTGCGGATTTTATTATAGAGCAGTTTCCGGATGTTAATGAATTAATTAATTACACCAAAAAAGTTTTCCTGAAAACACCTACAAAAGTTACCATCGTCTCCACTCGTAACTATTTGGGCGATGTGGTTGGAGACCTCTTCATTTCACTCAGACAATTTTTAAAAAAATGCTGATGAAATAAACAATTTAAATGAAGACGCGCAAAGCAGAAGCAAATGCAAGACACTGTTACAGGATCAATCTTTACATGCAAACTAATTCGCATTTTATTAACGAACATTTTCGTGATATACCTCAAAAAATCACAGACAGTGCAACTAAAAGATAGAATTCAAACATTAGATGCTATGGTAAACAAATTAAAGAATTTTCCTGATGCTTCTATATGTAAAAAGAAGCAATTTCTATCCGCAATCAGAATTTATCAATATTAACAAAAGTAACGATACCGTTAGTAAACACAGCGCTTACAGGTCTCATTTGCACAAAGGCTTTTTTTTATAGTTAAAGATGTACTATAAGTAAGCAAAGATACTTCACAGCAGCAAATTAAGAGTATGTTTTAGTAATTAATATTAATAAATCACTTCTAACATGATATCTTTATTTAATACTTTTACGCTAGTAAATGAAACTACGCTTTCCATTCGACGCAGCTACGCCTCTGATATTTAACGTTGAGGTTGAGCGTATCTATTCAGAAAACACGCAAAAGTAGTATCGTCTGATTGTGTACAGCTTTCCCTAACGCATATGCACAATGCAGTTGGATACCCCAGTCTGTCTCAAGTCAAAACGTGATATTATTAACGAAAGATTATTGATATCTGAGTTGTTGTTGGGACTATTTCCTTCGTTTATTGGATTACTGCATCTGACATTTCGACAGATAATGAAGACGGCAGATACTGTAAATTCAATAAACGAAGTGTCAGCGATAGAGACGGCCGTCGATCCGTTGTATGATCGCAAATTCGGTCAACAACAATAAGGGTGGAACAGTACTTCACCTCTGTTCACCTTACTTACCTCCAAAGGCATCAAATTTAATAAAAAAAATTACACAACAACCTTCAGTATAATTTTAGACGTATGAATTCGTTTTAGTTGTTTTGTCTGTCATCAGTAAAATTAAAATTTGTACAGTTGTCTGTGATGTAAAACGTCATGAAATAACACAATTCAGCTTCAATTGCGTACCTGCGTCACTTACATTATGCTATCCATCAAAATAGGAGTTTTCCTTTGATTTTCGTCGTATTTTCCGAAAACTAAAATTATCAAATTTTCCTGTAGTCAAAAACAATGGCTATCGTAATTAAATAAAGGGGTGACGCGACGCTAATTTAAATTAATTAAATAATTTATAATTTAGACACATTTCAAATTCCCGCAAACCCTAAATGTAATTAATTAGAAAAAATCAACTGTTCCTGAAATTTGCCCTTGCACATAATATTACAATATGTAAACACAATTCCAAATATTAGTATATGGTATTGGACGACTCGCTTTTATTTAAAATAGCGAAGGATTGTCCATGAGTTATTTACTAGATGCATGTTGCATATCGTAGATAAATGTTTACTATAAAGTACCACCAAAACGTGGAATCAAATTGAAACGTTTACTTCGATGTAAGCAAGAGACGGTGGTTTGGAATTTTAAGCAGTGGTCTATGTACATTCCCCAGTAAAGTCAACACAATCCGTCCTGTTTGCGGCAAATTCGAGCTACTAGTGAGTAGCTGCACTTGAGTAATGCAGAACTGAATGTCGGACAAATAAATGTTAAAGTAAACGCGATAAACACACGAAATCTGCGTTTTGTACGATGAAATGCCTGCTACTGTGTAACATTTTGTAAAGCAAGCCTTCTAGAGTATTAATTTGGTTTTTTTGGTATGCACAGTAACTTTGAACGCGAAGATGAATCCGGACTAGTTAATAACATATTATTAAAAGATATATGTACAAAACAAGTTGCTCTTATTTCTAGTTTCTTATATACAAGGTGGCACGAAAGTAATGTCATAATTTGAATTGGCTGCCATTTTGTTACAAATGAAAAAAAGAGCTGTGTTCTCATAAAAAGTTTGTTTGAAAGTGTAAAATTGATGACATTAACTGGAAAAAATTACATCAGATTAGCGATTTCTACTTCAATGTTAGCTTTTAAGGCTTGCAAGGTTCGTGGTTTATTGTGGTAAACGCGAGATTTCAAGAAGCCCCAAAGGAAAAAGTCTAGTGTTGTTTGATCTAGCGATCTGGACGGCCAGTTCGAACCTCCAAAACGGGAGATCACTCGACCTAGTGTCTCAAAATCTCCATAGTTGCCCGAGCAGTATGAGCGGTTGCTCCGTCCTGTTGAAACCAACAATGATCGAGACGTAATGCAGTAATTTGCGGCAAAAAATATTCGTTTAGCATCTGTCCGTAACGTTCACCATTAAAGGTTACGGTAATGCCATCGAACGAGCACTACGAGGCCGGCCACTTCTTCCGGTATCTCTAGTGGAGCCAGTTTGCAACGGGCGCTCGGGCAAACGATTAATTCTTTGAGCACATGGAACACGACGGCCAGGAAAACGACGACGAAATTCACGTCACGCTAAAACAACAGACTTAAAATTTGTGAAATAAGAAGTAACAATAATTCCACGTTGTTGAGGTGTATATCGCTTCATGGCTTTTTGACAACTAATTCTCTCTATATATCTACATCATAAATGTCAAAGCACAGTGATATTTGGCGTCAACCGCAAAAATGGCGGCCAATTCAAATTATGACATTACTTTTGAGCCATCTGGTATTATATCTGGTCTTATTCGCTATTTGCATATACGTACTGATACACTCGGCGAATGAACCAGGAAACTGCATTTCATGTTCATAAAATGTTGTTAAGACGAGTTTGATATTAGTGCGTAGTTGATGAACGGACAATATGCAGGTATGTACCACTCTTTCAAATTATTTTTAAAACTCACTTATTAAGGTTGTAACATAGCCATTAGCATTAGCATTGGATCCACTTTCACAACTAAATGATAAAGGTAATAGTGTAAGGTGGCGTAAAATTACTCACTCATAATTTATCATCATTATTTATAGAATCAATAAATCATATTTTATAGAAGCTCAATCATAATTTATAGAAGCTTGAACATCTGGTTACGGAGACAGTAGCAGATTACAACGGAAAACGGCTATCCAATCATTTTCGTTATTTCGTCAATTTGCTACACCACCTGCATTTTTCTTCGTTGCTGCCTCCTCATAGAAGCGGAAAAGGTATAAACCACAAATAGTGTGGATCTAAGCGCTGAGTGACACATAACCGAAGGAGCGACGAATAACAATCATACTAAATCGAAGCGCTCGTTCTGCGACGAAGTTTTAATATTCTGATAAAATCATGAATATGTGCGTTACGGTTTCTATCTTAGCAGCGATTCTTTGTTTAATGTTTGAATAACGCGGTTCTCTTTCTAGTGTCCGTCTTATCTCGTGATTTTTAATAGAACAGCTTGCCGAAGTTGTAATTATTGCACTTAATACAAGTTTACATCGATTTTGATTTTGTATGCATTTGGACTTTATGTATTAAATGAATGCAAATTAGTTCTTGTAAAACATACATATAAATGCAATGATTAACTAAATGTAAATACAACAGTGTCTACAAGAAATGAAGAAAAAGAAAAACAAATGAAATGATTAATTTACAAGTAAGGCGAGTTGCTGCTAACAGCAATTCGCATATCCTCTATGCTAACGCCGCACTAAACAATGATTTCGAGAAGATATAACGTCTCTTCGTGCACTATGTCTAGATTTTCCTTGTTTACGTATTCGCATAGCTGGAAATGCACTTGATCGGTCATGGTAGTTTTTAATGGAAAAATCATTCTCATGCGCTGATGCGCTATTTGAATTTTTTGTGGGAACGTCTTCAAATATTTTACCAAAATCCGCTGTAAAGACCGCCTGTTGATACTCAATTGTGAAACCCGTCTTCTGGTTGATAACTCTCGCAAGTTATCAAATAACGATATTTTCTACTAACAACAAATGTTTAGACGCAAATTTACACCAATAAGAACTCCAGAACCAATGAAGTCGTTTAAATTACGCTAGGGCACGCCTATGTTTCTTGCCACTTCTTTTTACATCCAACTTTCCTCTACAAAGAACCGTTGGAGAACCTTCGACTTGATAGGATTTTATAACATTTACTTGCATTAAGAATGCTCATAAAAATTCAATCTTGTAATGACAAAAATGCCAGTCAATCATCATACTCCAATAACAAACGTCAGTTTTCAAACTTCCAATATACTTTCCATCCACTGAAACCAAAATTCCATGTGTATAAACTGCAGCGCATTACTGTAAGTACCTTTATTGAAAAATGTATTCTTTGCAACTTGTATTGCTTTAAATTCTAAAATTATTACTTTTCGAAGAAGTTTGACAGATATAAAACTGGTATATCATATAGACTGGTAATGTTAGTGAAGCGATACCAGAAGCAAGGAGACAATACGAAAGATACTTAGCTGAGGGATCTCGATTTTTCTAAATATCAACTCCAAATTTTCTAAGCGGAATTATATTCTCCGTCAAACGTCAATAGTTTCGGAGATACTACTCCCCTCCTCATATACTTTTAACAGAAGCTCATCGTGAGTGCCTGTATATTCCCATATCGACCAAAGTACATTAAATAATGTAACTGTAGTCATAATATGGAAGTAACTCAATCAATAGATAATGCCGAGATTCTAAGGAAAGGATTATTTTCTTTCCTTATTATATTACTTTTACTATTTTTGCATTCAACAAACGATGTTCTGTAAACTTCTTGAAAAGGATGACAAATAAAGAAGACAAAGGCGGATAAAATTATTACTTTTTTGTGGAGACTAGACAGATACGTGTTTTGTCGACTCTCGGGAACACTAGTAGGCAACACGATTCCATTCTCATGAGTAGAGAAGACAGAAACGAATGGAATCATACCTTTTTAGCAGCGACTAGACAGACTCGCTATTCTATTCTATTCTAGTCTATTCGTCTCAGAAGAGAGGGTTCGTTTGCCTACTGGTTTCCCCGAGAGTCGACAAAACACGAGTCTGTCTAGTCGCTGCGAAACAGGTATGATTTCACTCCCTTTTGTTCTCTCGACTCCTGAGGCGAATAGACACGGGTCTATGTAGTCACTGCAAAAAAAGGAATAATTCCACCTGCCTTTGAAATCTCAAATGATAAATTTATGAAAAACAATTCAGTTTGTCTATACAGAATAATATGCAACACTGTCAAATTAAATTAAGTGTCAAGTTAATTACGATTGGAAAAATATACGCAAAAACTATTAACTCAAAAAAAGATAACAATTCTGATGACGCGAACATCAAAGCGGTGTTGAAAATTCTAAAAATATATTCCACCAATTATAGCGTATTGTTAAGTACTAAGTAGTACTAAGTTGAAGCCCTTAATTAAAGAAAATAGAGATAACCAATCCAACGCTTTTAAAACTAGTAGTCACTAAGTTAACACACCTGAAAATGAACAGAGAACAATATTGATCTGAAAACTTAAAGAAAAAATTGAGAATTTGCCGAGAATTACAAATGCGAATATTTCGGAAAGAAACAGCACAAAGATGATAAACGATAATCGTAATATATGCAGAAAAAATATGAAATTTACTAAAACAAACAATCTTTGAATACACCTCTCCGATCAGAACTTTCTTGAATATGACAAACCTATTATAAAACATTTGCTAATAATATTGTAATCATAGGTAGGAAAATACATCCCTTGCAACTGGTGATATGCCAGTTTCATCTCCGGAACTTTGTAAGTTACTCGCTTATTTCACATTGTTTCATATTTCATTCATATTTCACATTGCGTTCATGCACAATCCGCAGCATTAATAATTATTTGTTAACGGCTTCTCAAAGTACACACATATGCATAAACCAACTGTTTCCTGCTTGAGGATTAGACCCAGAAAGTACACTTTTTTTATACAACGTCTGGTTTTCCATGGTTAAATCATGTTTATAGGGTTCAATTCTTTCGGTATAATGTCTTCCGTAGTTTATCTTATTTCGAAACAGCACAAGGGTTGTACATAGGCGAGTAACATTCTCGCCGCTGACCAATGCTATCTGCAAATTGATAAACAGTAGGACATACGAGAACATAAGAATAGTTAGTGTTATTTTGTCTTATTCGTCTTTCAACCATTATAATTAGTGAATAAGACTGCATACATGTTATATTGTGTAATTTTTAAACAATAATGTTGCGCTTTTGTTTACAACGTATCCGAAACTTTTTCCGTATTATTTTATTATTTACTAGGTAATATAATATAATATAATTTCCTTCGCAATATTTTTATAGAAATTCTTTTACTGGTACAATTGACTTCTGAGCACATGAGTCAAAATTTATGCTACAATAATATAAAAGCGACTCACAAATTATAGAAAATACATTCGAGAAAACGTAATTTGTATTATACATTCACATGGAAGACTTCAGCAGAACTACAATGACTTTTCGCTGCAAAAAAAATTAATTATCAAAGAAAACAAAAGTACAAATTTTCAAGAAAGTTTTTACTCCCACACTTATATTCATACCAAAAACGTGAAGAGAAAAGAAAGAAAATGACAGCTATAGAGAAGATGGATGGTTGGCAAACAACGAAGCAGTATGGGCAGTATACACAAGGTTCACCTTCGTACAGATTTACTGGGTATCATCCAAGTCTGCTTGTATATAGTAAATTAGACAAATATATCAAATAAATACTATCGGAAAGATGTAAGTATCGAAACGGGCCACGTTCTGGAACAAGCGAGACAAGACTACACAAAATAGTGAAGAGAAATATGGAAAAAACCAGTGGAAATCGACACAACTGCCTTACGACCGCAAGGCTAGGTAGCCTTACGGATTGCAGATATAGATAGACAATTGGCAATGATGTAAGTCAAATAAATTAAAATATTGGCAATTATGAAACAATTAGTGATCAAGCAAGGATACAATTCTTGTAAGTGGGTCACAAAGGCTGAAGACGAATCTAGCGTTCTTACTTTAATACATATATTCGTTTCAAGATGTTGCAAAACACCAAAATCAGTTTTAATACAGATATACACACGGTATATAATTATACTTTAGAAGCCCCGCAAGAATGGTTCTTTCAACTTCGTAGAGATGTGTATTTATAATAACGTGTAAACTAGGCAAAGTATTATTGTTGGCACATTCTTTTAGGATGTTTTTAATTTTGCTGCTTGATGACACTAAAGTTTGGAACAAAACTTAATAATCATTTACTACTAAGTACTTTTGGAAGAGCACGAATAATTGTAAATCAATTTGCGGAAATACAATCACAATGAGACATAGGAAAAAGTGTGGTCGTTGAAATATGAAAAATAACTGGAATAGTAGTCATAATTTCCCTTATTTCAGTCCATACTACGTGTTCCAACTCTTTATAATACAATTTATAATTTTATCCGGAATCGCATAAATTTAAATAATAGCAACTTTCTTCTAAAAATTCTAAATGCAAATACACTCTAGCCTAAATTTTGGATGAGATTAAAGTGCATACTTGCTTTTCTCCAGGCATGGTGTCGGAACTCTAAAATATACAGTCTATTCTATAATGTATTTGGATGATCCAAATGCATTTTCATTATTAGTTAGGGATATAAATATTCTACACGGTGAATGCAAATAAGATACATGGTACTACATAAAACATCACATTTCTAGTATACGATTTTGGTAAAGCTTGTCAAAGTTATAAAAATTTACGCTAGAATATATTTGCTTTTCGGGTTTTCTAAAGGAGATGTCTATCAAAATTAGGCCATTGATGACTATTATAGATATTACGAATATCTCAAAATCTGTTAGACACACAGACAGAATCTTATTTCTAGAACAAGGAATTAGAAACGTAATAGTATGCAAGGTGCTCCATTCGTTCAACTTATCGACCATCCTGCACCTCAAGAAATATATATAAGAGATACTTCGTGATGTCTATTACGACACCAGAAAATTTTATCTTCCTAATTTTACAGTTCCAAAAGATTGGGACACCTATATCTTACAACATACAGCGTTAGTAAAAAGTCCCGGAACGGTCATATACTTTGTTATTTGAAAATTATGATTTCTGAAATTTGGTATGGGGGTATAGTTAATATAAGTGCATTTTGTGCAATACAGTTAATATTTTTTTAACCAATTTTTTCATACCAAATTTCAGAAATCATAATTTTCAAATAACAAAGTTATTCGACCGTTCCGGGACTTTTTACTAACACTGTATAATTTTATGTATATTTTTTTCTAACTCGGGAACTGAAAATTACAACAAAACCATACATCAGGCGCGTGTTTCTAACACTACTCTGAATAATAACGGAAGAACTATTTAAGTCATTAACTAAGTAATCACTTATTTAATTAATTTAATTTTGTTAATGCCTACATTAAACTAATCTAATTAATTGCAATGTGCAACATGCACTACAGCCAATTGCGTATACCGTTTATACTAAAAAAAAACAACATCCGCTAATACTTCTAATGCACAGATTTGCTATCAAATATTTGCATCTCTGAGTTACGGAAGTAAACACTTTTAGCGGTGAATATTTAATTTCCGTAGAAATGGTATTATATGTATTCTAGCAATCTGATCTGAAAAAGCCGTGCGCTCACAACTCGGTTCTATGTGCAAAATGTGCAAAAATACCCTCTCAAATTTATGTATATCAAAAATTAACCGCAGGCAAGACATTTGTATGCACGCATAGAAATTGAATGCTATGATAGTAAAAGAGGTTCGCGTAACAATGTTGATGTGATAAGTAAAGATGACAAAGGACAGGCGGAATTATTCCTTTTTTGCAGGGACTAGATAGACTCGCGTGAGAATGGATTTGTGTTGCCTACTGCAAAAAAGTTATAATTCCATCCACCTTTGTCGTCTTGATAATTACTGCCAATGAGAATAGATAAACTTTAAACTAGTACAAGCCATTGATTATTATTGTTAGTTATTGAATTATACCTAAATGTGTTGTTTAGAAACAAGCCGAGGTTTTTTGTTGCTTTAAAAGGAGTACGTTGATTTCTCTGGCTTCGCAGCATCGATTCCTGCAGTATATACTCAATCTTTCCATGATAACAATGTTAGTCGATTATGATAGTGTAATAAGACAACAAATTATGTCAACGTTAAGATTATAATGGCCCACAGCATTTGTTCTTAACTTCTTTACAAATTTTGCTGTTATCACCATTTCGTCCAATTGAAAGTTAAATTCAGCAAACCCAGCGTACAATTTATTCCTACCATAAAAGTTTACCAAATCGTTGTTATCCGTATCCATCACGGGTACTTCATTAATATAAAATCATTAACATCACCAACCCTTCATAAATGTTCCGGTATTTCCCTTTTTTTATGAACGTTAATGTCAATCGAACTCATTTCCAGAATTCTATATACGTAGATTTTTGTTTTAAAAATATTATTGTAGTCGGTGAGAAGCGTTCGTATAAAATGAAACATATCCACTTCGATTACAATTTGATTCGACATAATTTTTGTAATGTTCTTGATCGTTTCTATCGCCTACAGTATTCAGATTCGTTTAAAGCCAGTTTTATCTTTATTACTTATCATATAAGTGGCACAATCGAAATTGCAATGCCTTCTCAACTGCGTTAGTAGTTTCTTAAATTTTTACAAATCATTATTACACTTCGCTGAATATTGTCACTATTTATCAAGGGCAATCAAAAAATAAAAAGTTAAATACAGTTTCAAAAATGCTGTATTATTTTTTGGGCTTGAGGGTTGAATGTGGAAGGTACAAAACGTCTACATTGAGTCAGTTAAAATCGGGATATACTGTACAGACAAATTATAATATTTGGCAAGATACAACGCTCTATGCTTTTAGCCGTTTATTTCGCGATATTAATACATATGCCAATCGTACAGACCTGAGACATTCTAAATAGAAAAACATTCAGAGATATTCATATGGCAAGTAATAACAAAGTGACAGTCAATGACAGTAGAAATTTATAAATGTTGATCTAGATGTAAATACAATAGCGGTAGAATCTGCTGATAACCCGCTACAATGGAAATGCCATGCAGCGTTCAGAACGAATGAAAAATGAAATTCCAAACGTCAGTGTTCTACATAACAGCACATATTTCTTTTGATCTGTAAACAATCCTTCTTAAATGTAAAGTTTAGTAAACATTTCATTAACTGCATCCAAATACTCTTTTTCATCCCGCAACAAGCGAACGTGAAACTACAACGAAAAGCTAACTGAATTCCAAGGTATCCGTGAATAGGAACGAAATTAATGCGACATAATATATTCATTATCTATTATACACGAGCATCGTTAACCAAAATACATACTCTTGCTCGAACAATAAACGTATTTAACCGTAAATCGTAAACGAGGAGTAGCATATGAAATGATGTAATAATGCAATCTCCTCTTGTATACGTCTATTTCTATACTAATATTGTTCAGCCAATCAATTACTCTAATTAGGAAGATTTGCAGTATAGTATCAGAGCGTTCTATGTCGACGACGAACACGACTTTTATAGAAGTAAAATTTCGTTAGAGGCGATTGCTTCGAATATTGTGCATGTATGTGTATCTACCTAAACGTCCTCTTATATTACATTATTCGCATCTAGTTTGCATTCTAAAATCTAGCTCGTTGCCAGTGACTCTACGTTCTACGTAAATTGCAAAGCTTCGAGCCTTAGTTACACCAATTATGTTCCAAAGCATATTGAAAAAATATCAAATTTCTGGGGAATATTACATCGAACAAATATTGAACAAACACACGTAAGCAAAAGGAATAACGTGCAAAATCCATATTGGTGACATAAAATACTTCCTTTTACACAATAATTAAGGTAAAGCTACTTAATACTACTAGTAATAGTAATGGTTATAGGCAAAAGTTTTGGACGAACTCATCTATGCTCAGTAGAGAACCACATTTCAATTGATTAGTATCGTCGCTTACTGTACGAAGATATGTGTAATTCAATGTAAACAGGTATCAATTTCAGTTATAGTCAGCGACAAGAGTTTATATTTCGAGCAAGCGATAAAAGGTAATTATTTAAATAAACAACATATATATATACACATATACATACGTCAATATACATATATGTATCGTTTGCAACTGACGACTATGATTCGTCAGTTGGGCAGAAGCTCAAACCTTCATCTATAAAGAAAGGAAAACGCTGCATCTTTTCGTATACATTAGTAAGTGCTAATATTTGCTAATATGATTATGGTTTCCACGTTGTATACGCCAACTTCCGCAATACCCTCTACTTCACATAGCTTGAATTTTAAAACTTGAAACGTAAAGCTTCTATAGCTCTCTTGCTAATGATAAGATAATATTTTTTCTCGTTTTATAACTCGTTTCATCATTGCTTATCTAAATATACATGTTAACTGTAAACTTTATTTTTTATAAAAACGATGACTTTATCGTAGGTTTTTGTATCACATTTACATAAGGTTGTTTCATTTCGAATAGAATGACCAGTAAGCTTTACTAAAAAAACTTTTCACACTGAATTTTTTTAGTAATATTTAATAATGAATACTTCACAATATTCATTATCATTACCGCTGATCATGCTGTCAGCTTCTTCGGAAGATTTCCAAAGACTGGTGTTATTATCTCTTGCTCCTGGTTATATATTCCATTTCTGTTCCGCTTTGCTGATCCATAACCGTTGCTTTCCGACGAATTGCGTCGTTCGTTGTATGACGATTCAACAGTGCTAACTTCCACGTATTGCTGATGTTGTATCCATCTTTCCGATTGAAGTTGGCACTCTTCATTATTTCTATCAATTCGCATAGTATTTCGGGTAAGAGTGGCTGGTTCTGGCTAATACCTTAACGTCGCTATAGGTTATACGGTGGTCTCCTTATTGATGCTACCTAAGGCGTGCGTCTCTCTTGTGTTCTTTCACTCTACACTGAATACTCCGTTTCTGGTTGACCGATGTAGCTTTTTCCACATTGGCATTACAATTGCCTCTTGCCTTCTGTTCTGTCTGTTGGTCGCCGTGTTGAATCGTGTAGCGGTATTCTTGTCTCCTAGGGTCTCTTTTAGACTGTCGCCAGCCATACCTTCCGTACATAGCCGGAGTCACCGACAGGATATACTGCGAGTTTGCTAACGAACTGGCAAATGTAAACACACGTTGATTTAATGTGTCCCATTTACGATTTTCGCATAAAAGTAAATAATATGAGCGAGTCTCTAATCATTTAAAGGTGCTGTTGTGTTTGTTCTCTTTAATGTCTCTAGAAGTTACGTGATTCTGTAGTAAATGACATCCACGTAACAAATACTATAAAAAAATAATAAATCGCAGAGCTGTTCGATCCGTATAACGTATAATATGCACTAATACAGAAGAAAATTATAAAAACTAATACATTGTTTAGCCAATAGTTTTAAATTCATTTCTTATTTATCTTGATTCTGAATTTAATCAATATCGGTAGAGTGAATTGAACTTTATCAACGTAACGTTTAATCTCGCATTCAAGGTCGGTAAGATCTCATTTCTGATATTTGATTCCACCTCTACGCTTACCATTAGTAAATAACATGATACTCCAACCAATTAGCCCTTATTAGACCTATTCGACGTAACAAACCCTTTCACATTTACTTCATCGCCAAAGTTGCTTTTATATTTTTCTAAACGCGAAGGAGATTAAAAATGTCTTGCAAAAAGAAAGTTTTCAAAGATTAACGTTTATTTAAGATAGTTGAATTTTTTATATCCCCCGTCGGGAATTACTTCAGCACTCATTTAATAAATTACTTCGAAATTCAGCGGCGCACAATTTTGTAAAACTTACTGTCTTTTTAAAGCAATCAACTGTGGCTAGAAAATTGTTTATATTACCAAGTGCTTTTCTGCACATCTGTTGGAAATCAACAGAAAATTCACGAATCACCTAATATAATTTACATTCGATAAGTCCCTAAAGTTAATTCCATCTGTTAACAACACGTAATAGCAACTCATTTATAGCTATACCATAGTTACTTAACATGTTTGCTTATAGAAAGTAAAGAAATACATGAAATTGTCCGAACTTTGACGCAAAAGATAAATTGCAAAATTTGAATTTAACAAATTTGTCCTTTTCACGTCTCAATGTGAAGCTTTTCATGCAGTAATGTTCATATATTTCCTTTGATCTTTTCAACTGTTGAATATTAATGTGGTTTTAAAATTCGTTCTCGTTCTTTTCTTCAGTATCAAAGTTAAGATTGCCTTTTGTAATCAGATAACAAGGATGAATGGTAATGATAATAACTGGAATTGAAGAAAATACGTTTCCAAACTGAAAACTCTACTTTGTAACAAAATGAACACGCGAAAGAAGAAGTTGAATGTATAAATATGTTATGGTACTACTTATAAAATTAATATTATACAGCGGCCGTATAGCGACGTAAGTTGATTCTGAAAAGAAAAACCATTAAGGAAACATTTGACAAACTTGATTTTTACAGTATTCTATTGAAACGCCTAAGGTTTTAGCTATATTTGATTGTTTTGCTTCTTGCTTTAGATTTAGACTTATTTTTTGAGCGGGCCAACTTTTTGAAAATATAAAACACGTTTACTCAACTTCTAATTTCATCCAAGGTAACGTACACTTAATTTTCTTGGATGGATTTCCCCAATTTTATTAATTTGACGTAAAATTAAAATGTATTTCGGTAAGTCCAAACGTTATAGTTTTAAAGCTAAGTTGTTTTTGTGCTACCGAACAATATTTCGATTTTTGTAAAAATATTACGGAGGATGCCAATATTTATCGATCAAACATGTTCAACTTCAATCTTTGTGTACTTTATTACAGATGATGGACTATTAAATTCTTCGGCAACATCATTTGCAATAAAATGAATATTTGAACAATTATTTGCAATTAACGTTATTGTATTCAAAAGGTCCCAGGTTGGCCCTGAAGTGAAGTTCCTCACTGATTTAACATATATGTAATGACGTTGTTTGTTGCGATTAATGTTATGGGATATTTTTATATCAACCTAGCTGGATGTGTGAGAAATCTTGCGATGTCGATTTAAGGAGTGTTAAAAAACACAAACGGAGAGCTTTTTCATAGCAGCAAGTACAAAATTTGCATCTAGGTACTTCACCATATCCTGTTAGGAATATCAACACTTCACGATAAAAAAATATTTAGGTAAACAAAGATAATTTAGGAAGAACGATATCGCCAGTAGACGCAACTGTTACTTTTGGCTTGGCGTAATTAGATAGAAGGCATTTCGAGAAAGTTGACAGTTCAGTGCATTTTACGCAATTAAAAATTGATACATTGCCAATGTGTCAGTCTACTGCCATGTTCTTCAGGAGAACTTGAAACGTTATCAGTTGTTCTGCTGTCGTTTCATGGTGCGCTGGCTTCCAACGCAAGAAATGTCCACATATCTTTGCAGAGGCATGCTGAAGGAAAATGACAAGCGAACGTCCATACTTGTGGCCTCCAAGTTGACCGAACTTGACACCTCAAATTTAAACATAAACACTAAATTGGCGATGAACGTTCAAGGCCAACTATCAAGGTTACAATACAATAACATTAATTGCGAAAATTGTATTTCAAAGCATTTATTTTAGGTATAGGGAGATGTAGTATCATTGTTTAATTGGCAAGTATCTAGAAAAAAAAAAAAAAAAAAAAACAATAAATCAATTAAATCTCAAACTTGCTTTGAACTTGTAAGAGTATAAACACGTTTCAGAAACACTTACGTATATAATTTATGATGGTTCCAGGTATGTTCGGTATCACATTCGCTCTATTTAGAATAGAAACATATTGCACCTTTATTATTATTTACATATATCAGAAACACGAAATCTTAAAGAATAGCGCTAATATAGCCATAAATTAATGCAAGTACTACTTAACGAATAGGATAACAGGAAAGTTCAATGCTTATATCTATTTAGGGTTTATAGGGCATTTGACTAATTTGAAGATTTTTCTTTCTGGCGGGTTATACACTAAAACGTTTTAAGCTTCATTTCTGTTAAAAAATGAACTTCATATGACATTGAACTATAAATATTTATGTTTTTATGAATCAACAATCTTCCGGTTGGATAAATAGCGGTTTTTTTTTAATTAGATTGTGGTACTGAATATATTATGTACATTTCTAAAAGTGAAGATTTCGTGTAACTATGTTCATGGCAATTCCATGCTCAATTCATTGATGTCTGTTGTGTATAATAAATTGCAATGCAAATTGACAAGGTATGCCTGGAGTATAGGATGCATTTCTGTCTAAAATTAATAGCAAAATATGTAGAGCAAAAAACTGAAATGTTGGCTCAGATTTAGTTGCGATGACAAATTAATATGTTGGTGAGGCGTTAGGCCTGCAGCAAATGTAAACATTGCGCCTTATTTCGCGCGCTTGTGTGTGTGTATGATTTCGCTTTAAATAAATCAGGTTCTATTTGAAGTAACCAATCTGATACATTGCCGTTGTTATTCTTCGCCTTATTCCTTTAATTTTATATCGGTAAGTGACAGCGCCAGACATTCTTAAATAATAGCGGACTTTTGAAATTATGGGAAATTATTATCAATATTGGTTAAACTAGCAAAATGTTAATGTTTTTGATGCTAATTAAAACGCAACACTACTCAATTCAGGTAATCTTCACTACAAGTCTGGCATTTGTAAATTTACCAATAAAATTCGAATAAAACTTAAGCAAAGTAAAATCAAATGGTGGCTATTTATTAATCCCTTGGAGTGAAGATTTTTTATATGGGTATCCCAATCAAATATAAATGTCCTAGTCTTCCAAATTTGTAAAATTGCGCCTGGATTGTAAACAATAGAAACCTAACGAATTGCATGTTTAACTGCCTAAATTTAAATCTATTTCCTTCTAAAAATCTGAAAGGAACATACAGCGTGTCAATATTGAACACAAAAAAATAAGATAGATATTTCAGTTAAACGCGAGTCTTGCATTTGGATATTGCATCTAAGTGATTTCTACAATTGGTATTGTTTGGTTATCAGAACAGCATTGTAAGTCTAAGCATGTATTTAGGGACAATACTGAGCAGCAACCGATTTCATAAGTGCATAGAAGCGGGAGGAAGGAATTTCAAGCGTTCACTGTGTATGGATAGATAGCAAAGTACAAGCTAATCAATTATTGCAGTAAAAGAAATACAATTAGGACAATTTTTTCATGATATACTTATAGTTACTTACAGATTTCTTCTTTTAATTTTAAATTGGTGCCCCATGTCATGGTGCCCAAATGTCAATATGTTTTGTTTACTTATTGTCGCGGTAACCAAACTATGTCAAGATCAGAAACCATTTCGACACAATTTCCATGTGAAAAATCAATCTTTGACATAAGTAGCTACTTCGATTCGAGATGTTGATATTTAAGAAAATAGTTCTCGTCTATTTAGAGATTGAATCTGTTAGCAATAAACAAATAGACATATTATATTGCTTTATTTTTGGAAGGGAGGAACTAAAAACGTAATAATATACAGAATGTTCCACTTAAAACAACAAAGTCACTATCCTTTAAATCCAAACCAATAATTCGACTAATAATTTTTCACTTAGTACAAATAAAAAAAAAAACAATACTTTGCTGAACACTTATCATTAAAAACTGGATAAAGACTTGTAAAAACTTCTTTTAAAGCTTAAATTTTTTCATGTTAAATCTTGGTGGCCTAATGTTTATCCTTATATTCAATTTTAGAAGAAAGTTAGGTTTAATTTTTTCTTGCCAAATACACACCCGTTTTAACTAACTGCCCCGTATAACTTAATACTGAGCTGCGATATTACTATTTTTATTTTACTTTGTGGATTTTATTAATAGGGAAAAGATGAATAGTAATAGAAATATGTTATCTATAGTAGAATGTTCTTTAATTTCTAAAAGATGTAGTACTTCAAACTGTGTTGCGCATAGAACTTTTGTCTGTAATATTAATGCTATTAGTAGGCATTTTGCGTTGGTTTAAGCTATTGGGAATACAAGAACGTGAAAAGCAGAGAAACCATGCATCATCTTATACATATACATTTGTTAAGCCGAGTGTTCACCTAAATTCGCTGGCCATTAGCGATTGCGACCGGGTAACTGCTACCGATTTGCCAAAATGTTAACTCTTTTCCACCAGAGAATATCGTACAGTTCCGCGAAAATTAATATTAATAGAGAGCCACTAATTTAATAGATCAAAAAGAAAATTTGAATCTACTTTTGATACTAGAGAATAAAAGATGCAGTAAGAAATGAAACGGTGTAAACAATGGTGAAAAGTTAATCATAAAATAGGTAAGATATGTGTGAAATTATAATTAAGTCAGAAGAAATGAGTACACTTTCCGTATGCTTCACAAAATTAGAGAAGACAGACCCATGTTTTGACTCTCTCTAGTCTTTGCTAATTTCGTGGAGCACAACTCGTTTTTGCGGGCTTATATATAATGCATACCTTCCGAAGGTGTGTATTGAAGTACAAACACAATTTCACACAAAAACATAGTTAACATAAATAAATTTTCAGCAAATTTGAATCTTGTTTGCTCTGGAAAAAATCGAGCGACTAACGACCAACAATTGAATTTCTCGGTAGTATGTAAGAATAGAACATTGTATAGGTCTTAGCGAATTCATAACAGCTACTGAATCGTGGACCCTAGCGACTGGAGTCCGGATTTTTAAGCACCAAAGGTACTTAAAAAGGTGCACCAACGCCATAGTACACATCAAAGAAAGCACTTAAACATACTGAAAGACGGCAATAAAAATATAAAAAAAGCTCAAAAGATTATGATTTAGATATTAGTTTAATATAATAATTTATTTAATAATTACGGTATTTCATTACATACTATATGCATTATAATACTTAAGATACCTTTTCTTATACTGGCTTCCCGGTTGCCTACTAAAGGCTTTTTTTAGTACACATCGTTTGCTCAATGTCACATAACGTGAGTGAAGCATATGTATTTCAAAGCGCATATTTGATTGACAGTTAGATTAGTTTTAGCTGAACCATCCGAATAGATTCTCTTTTGTTATATGAGAATCACTTCAAATTGCATCACCTTTTCACACCAAACGCTACGCATCAATTGAAATTAAAATACTTGGTTAATAAAACGAAAAATCGAGCGACTAACGACCAACAATTGAATTTCTCGGTAGTATGTAAGAATAGAACATTGTATAGGTCTTAGCGAATTCATAACAGCTACTGGATCGTGGACCCTAGCGACTGGAGTCCGGATTTTTAAGCACCAAAGGTACTTAAAAAGGTGCACCAACGCCATAGTACACATCAAAGAAAGCACTTAAACATACTGAAAGACGGCAATAAAAATATAAAAAAAAGCTCAAAAGATTATGATTTAGATATTAGTTTAATATAATAATTTATTTAATAATTACGGTATTTCATTACATACTATATGCATTATAATACTTAAGATACCTTTTCTTATACTGGCTTCCCGGTTGCATACTAAAGGCTTTTTTTAGTACACATCGTTTGCTCAATGTCACATAACGTGAGTGAAGCATATGTATTTCAAAGCGCATATTTGATTGACAGTTAGATTAGTTTTAGCTGAACCATCCGAATAGATTCTCTTTTGTTATATGAGAATCACTTCAAATTGCATCACCTTTTCACACCAAACGCTACGCATCAATTGAAATTAAAATACTTGGTTAATAAAACGAAAATGAAAGTTTTTAATTTCATCGGTTGAATGTGAATCAAACCAGTGACGCTAAAACAAGAAACCTAGATTTAAACATTTTTCAAGATTATTCAGCCGAATGTTCATAAATAATCAGCAAATAAAGATACAAGATTTCTATTTAGAAATATTGCAAACAAATACCTGTAAATATTCTACGTTTACAAAGTACTATATAAGTCCAAAATTGATATGGCAAAATACATAATCTCTTACTTAAAATTTAATTAAAATAACATTATAAGCGCAAGGCATTCGTCCCTTCAACGCGTTATAGTTATTTACATTGCAAAGTGTTCCAAGTTGACATATTTGCTATGTTAGTTCATTTTAATTGCGAGGCGGAACGGTATTAGTGACTCCATTGTGTAGAATAGCTTTTCATTAAAGAAAAAGTCCATTAAACAACGTGTACTAGGGGAAATCAGAATCATTGACGCAAATCAGAACTATATCTCTCATTATAAAAATTTGTCAACTATTTCAAACTCAGAAAAGCATTCGAATGCGGAAATCAAAATTAACATCATCTTTATGGAAACCAACGCAATTTCAATGAACCTGGTAAGACCACACTGGTATACATGCACAGCATTCCCATGAAATCTCAAAGCAATTTCAAATGGTTGCTATTACACTATTACATGGGCTTATTCGATTTAGCAATATACGAACTGAATTTAGAAAAATAATTGAAAAATAAACAGTCCTTTTTCGACAACGACGCCTTTTCAAAATTCCTGGAGAAAACGTCTAAGAACTAACTAATGGAATATCTTAATGGGATCTTTAAAAACATCTCCTGTCTTCATCTAGCGTACACCATATGCCTAACACTAACTGTTACCTTTTTGTGGCATAGCACCAAGGCCAATAATAATAATAGTAACAACAGTAGCTGTTACCAAATAATTAAAGCAACTGCTCGATTCCAACTTCAATTGTAATTGCAAATTGAAAAAATTAAATTGTAACACACGGTGTAATTTCAAATTATTTATAACTTTTAACAATAACAATGATATTAAACTAAAGATTGATGTCACTAATCTTTCGCGTAGTGATCCTAATTAAGGCGTTAACGATATTAAAATTATATCATAGTACGTCATGAAGTACATTTACTTCTTTCATTCCAAATGAAGTTAGTAGTAGCGCGTTATAATTATTTATGGCTGGTAATTAGGTATGTGTAAATACGCAATGTAATTGAAAGTTACACACGCAAAACGTTTAATTGAACAACCGCGAGTATTACTGTTTTACTAAGATTTCTTTTTCGTTTACGAACCATGAATATTGCTAAGCATTACGTGACTAGTAACAATATAAGCTGTAGCTGCTGCCCTAATTAGTTAATTAGGAGAAATAATTTAACAATCAATTATATTTTTCGTGTGCATGTACTGTAATGCAAGGAATTATGTTCATGTTATACATATTTATAGTCGTAAATGGATGTTGTGCACCTTATAAAGTGCGTTTATCTATTGTTAAAAGTTCTTTGGAAATATAAATATACACTCCGCCACAAAAGTATCGCATAAACTAAAAAAGGGCATTTATAAACCAAGATATTTCTATACGTTCACAAAAATTTTGCCTCGTATGTGTACTATAAAAACACTAACAAAATCATGGAACATAGCTTTTTTACTTTTTTTTTCTAAAAGAACACATTTAGAAAAATGTATATGTGTAAGGTTTGTTCAGTTGTTTATTGAAAGTCTTCCTATACGGACAAATTTTAAATTGCGAAGTCAGAGTTCTGTAGCAACGCTTTTAAAACTAAAATGAGCAATTTAACTTCAGAACAAGTGGCTGCTATAGTTGCTTTAATCGAAGATGGACGATCTCAAGCATACGTTACTAATTTGATGAACATCAATCAGTCAAGTGTTTCTAGAGCCGTAGCCAGATATAGGGAAACGGGCAATTACAGTAGAAGACCTGTACCAGGTCGTCCAAGATGTTCTACTCGCCAAGATGACCGCTATTTACTACTACAAGCATTACGTCGAAGACATGTAACTGCAAGACAATCGCAAAACGACTTGGCTAGAGTCAGAAATACTCGTATGAGTACTCAAACTATTCGGAATAGGTTACGACAGAGTGGATTAAGAGCTACAGAGTAGCTGTAACAGCTTCTCGTCTCACTAGGAACCACCGAGTGGCTCGCTTAAGGTTCGCCAGAGAACATGTAAATTGGAACATTAATGACTTGGCCAATATACTCTTCACAGATGAGTCAAGATTTGGTTTTACACCTCAGATAGGCGTATCTCAGTGTACAGACGAGACGGTGAACGCTATTCGCAGTGTAATATCAGACCTAGACCTAATTTCGCTGGTGGCTCTATTATGGTTTGGGGAGGCATCTGTTTAACAGGTCGTACAGAGTTAGTACCAGTAGACAGAGGTACACTGACTGCCCACAGGTATATAACGGACATTTTAGAAGAACATGTAGTACCGTATGCGCCAATTATAGGAAACGAATTCATGTTAATGCACGATAATGCACCGCCGCATGTTGCAATAATCGTCCAGGAATACCTTAACGATGTTGGTATTCCAATTTTAGATTGGCCTGCGGTAAGTCCGGATACGAACCCAAAATGTTGCCCCAGCGGACCTGCATGGACTAGAAAATGCTCTCCGTGACGAGTGGGAGAATTTGGATCAGGCTGATATACGGAGGTTAATCGAATATCTGCCAAACCGTATGCGAGCGGTCATAAGAGCCAGAGGTGGCAATACTCAGTATTAAAAGCTACTGTTATGACATTTTTCTTTCCAAAATTATAATTTCTTGTTTTAATAAAAATCTCAAGTATGAGTTCTTGTTTTTATTTGGCCTGTATTTTATTTAAACAATCATAGAAATTATATCTTAGAGCGCATTAAAGTATATTTACAACTTTATGCTACAAATAAAGATTATGCGATACTTTTATGATTCAAAACTAAATTATGCGACACTTTTTTGGCGGAGTGTATATCAAAGCAACTTTTGGGGGTCATAGAGAATAAATATTTTACTAGGCATTAATAGATCCGTAAACTTTCCTTATATTTTGTAACCCTGCTATATAGCTCCAGTATATTCAGCATCTTGTATTGTTGACTGAAAATGTTGTTTTCATCGAAAATACGCGCCAACCTGCTTAGATTCTTTAATTTAACGATTTGACTAATTAAACAAGCAACATAACAAGCGATTTATTAAACACGTGTACCCAATTAGGTATTTATTTATCTTTCAATTATTGTATCATATTCCGACAGTAATCGATGAATTAGCAAATATTTGCAGGGCTAATTCTCTTATGTCATATGTAGCAGTACTACAAAAGACGAATAAAAACACTTAAATGATTATTTGAAATATCTACTCCCTTCTTCGGCGAGACAAAATGAATAAACGAATTAGTTAAGTAACTGACAAAAGATTCTCCATTAATGATACATAAATTTAAAAAACGCCGATGAAATGAACGGTGTTCTTTTGTTAATCCACAAAATTTTCAATCTAAATAATTTGATGAAAATTCCGGTGCTTAAAATCATCAACAGAATGTACATGCTATTGGATTATTAAATAAAGTAGATATTCTCTCGCCCTCGGGAGAAAAATTCAGCAAAGAATACAATTAAAATCAATTCAAGAATCTGCATGTATAGGGTTCCTTTTTATACAATGTTAGCCTAGTACGTATGTAAAAGATAGTCTCTTCTTGAGCAATTTAGAGCAAATGTCTTCAAATAAAAAAATATTTAGCGACAAATGTTGCACAACATGAAATTATATTAAAACATACAATTTTATACAACTTGGTTTCTTTAAATGAAACACTTTGCATGCTGTTCTTGGATGCCCCGTCAAATACAACGAATAATTTTTTGTATCAATTAGAATCTATAAGATACTGTTTTATTCTATTGAGAAGGTGTTATAGAATTGAAGGGGCAAAAGATCTAAGCTACTTTTTCAAAATTTTGAACATCTTAACATTACTTGTGACTCAATACGTGTTGAGGTTAATGCACTTACAGAAACTTTTAACAGAAACACAGCTGAAAGATTTGTTTGATTTTTTTCTAAAACTTGAATACCTTTACTCCAAATCTGGCCTGATACTTAAACCTAAAATTTTGTGAGACAACACCCATGTCTCACAAAATTCTGTACTTTCTATGTTACTTCATTCCTGCTCCTTCAATTTAAATTGCACTCACCCACAGTTATCACTAGTGATGACAAAGGCACGTGGAATTATTGCTTTTTTACAGAGACTAGATAGACACGTGTCTGTTCGCCTCATGAGAATGGATTCCTGTTGGTGTCCCAGGAAGTCGACAAAATACAAGTCTATTTAGTCTCTGCAAAGATGTAATAATCTCATCCGCCTTTATCCTCTCTAATCATAATTAGAGAAGACAAAAGCGGGTAGAATTGTTACTCTTTTACGACGACTAGATCGACTCGTGTCTATTTGTCCCATGCATGTCGCTTCGTCTCATGAAAGGGTTCGTGTGCCTATTGGTTTCCCTGAAAGTTAACGAAGCACGAGTCTGTCTAGTCTCTGCAAAAAAGTAATAATTTCATCCGCGTTTGTCCTCTCTAATTATCCCAGATTACATTATAGAATAATTTTATAAACGTTTCCCTCTGCCTAAAATAATAACACACTTTCGTGAATTAAATATAAAATTATGAAGAACCTTTTTTTTTAGAAATGCCTAGAGTGCGGCAAAATGCCATACATTCTTCTAATGATAATCACACACACATAATTTGAAGAAGTTCATCGCAAATTCTTTTCATACACATTTCCCTTTAGCTGAATTGCGAAATGTTTTAGTGTTTCCTTACTATAATTTTATTGCAGAATAAACTTAGTGTGCGATGGTTTAAGCCCATTTGAACTCTAATCGATATTTCTGTTTTGTTTTGTTCTTACTGGTTAGTCGATATTGCAACGACGAATTCCGTCTTTTGTGTGAATAATTATTTATAATTAAGATTGCGGAAACGAGTTGCGCTTCACGAAATTAGCAGAGTCTAGACAGATTCGTCTTTATTGGTCTCACGAGTCATGAAAATGGCTTCGTGTTGCCTATTAGTTTTCCTGAGACTCGACAAAATAGGAGTTTATCTAGTCCTTGCTAATTTCGTGAAGCGCGCGCAAACTGGTGAACTTCAGACATTAGATAAGAAATATTCAAATGGATAAAACTTAGATTGTCAGCACTGTTCTGGCGAGTAGGGGAATTTCACATATCAACCGTTAAAGAAACAGTGAAATTTAGCAAAAATCTCAAATGCCAATTATCTCTTGTAAGATAAAGATCCGCAACTGAACTACGAAAACTTGTCTGGAGGAATCACCAACATCGCGTCATTTCACAAAATTTGCAACATTAAGCAATAAAAGGGAAATATGATATAGAAGATAAGAAATTAAAAATACTCTAATATCAATCCTTCCATCCAAAGGTTATTGTAAAAGATAAAAAAATCTCAAAGAATGAAACAAATGATAAATACCAACGATAAGGGAGTATCTCTTTGTGGTTAGATTAGAACACCTACATATTTATCCCGACAGACAAGTAAAAAATGCCAAGCAAACTATATACCTCTCCTGTAATATCGGTGGTCAAACTGATACCTGACTGAACTGACTGAATAAAATAAATAGTAGCTTCTAAAGATATGCTTGAATAGAATATTAAATATGAATTAAAGTGTAACTGAACAAAGCTGTAGACACTTTTTGTAACAAAACAAACATGTTGCATATTACTGCACCTTTGGAACTTTTATTAAATTCTGAGGCAACAACTGTCCTAAAATTAAGGGTTCTAGACTTGTTTGGGCTTTTTTGAAGAAGTCAACGTTTACGAAAACCGTTGTTTAGACCTTGGAACCGTTGTTCCATATTAGATGGATATGATTGTTAAAAAATCACTTTTTAAAGGAACACCTGCATATTATTTTAGTATTTTTGGCATTGTCAGTTGACCACGGCAGAACAAGTAACTGATTGAAACAAACTGACAAAATAAATATTAACAGTAGTTTAGATTTAAAAATCACTATAATGAAAAAAAAGTTGATTTTAGATATTTCACCTAATAATTTTTTCAAGGAAGGGAAAATTGCAATAACCTAGATGTTTCATTTACGAAAAATTACTTTTTAAGGAGAATATGTCTCATTGCCTTAAGGCATTACTACCTTCATTTTATTAGCTATTGGAAACTGTACAAACACGTATGTACTGGGTACTCCTATGTTTAATTTAGATACCAGAAATCATTTCTATCTATACGCTGCTTCTTTAAACATCAAGAAACAATCACTTCTTTTTTTTTTGAATAACAGCATTTACCTTTGCTTTTTACTATCAACAAAATTTACGTTTTCTACCACTTTTTAAATGATTTTTAATCGAACAAGTTGTGATATTTACCTGTCTGAATAAAATATTTAGTGACATATACCATGTTCTATTTAAAAAGAAACAGAAAAACCGTTATGGATTTAAATACAATTTTAAACCATACTCTCCAGCAGGCCTCATAACAAGAAAAGAAAAACTAATTTTGAGAAATCTCCATTCGTAATTTACAATTTTGCGACTCCGCGGAGATAATTCACGCAGTAAGTTAAGTTTTGTGTTATCATCAATTATTGATGAAATTGAATACTTTTAAAATTAATCTTGATAATCAACTCGAGACTTAGAAGTTTCTAGAACAATAAGTCAATGAGTATGATGAGTAATAAAAGCAACTAATCCCTTTCCTCTTAACATACCAGCATACAATGAAATTATTTCGGTACTATCATATAATGCACTAATATGGGCCGACTGTATTCAGCCTAGTACTACTTTTGTCTTGCATAAACGGATTTTACGTTTTGTACACAAGGATTGTATAATCCAGCGGCTTGATGACCAGAGTTTGGTAACGCATTTTTCTAGTATAAGAATTTACTCATTGCTTCATTCAGACTTACATAATTTGCCTTGTTTTGAGAAATGTCTCCTCTATACTTGTCAGAAATATATTAGACAATAACAACTTAAAAAAAAGCTCTAAAAACATTATTATACTGTGGCCTACTACACAGTGAAATATTTTCTAGACAACAGAGATATGTTAGTAGAAGTACTTGTTTGTTCATTGACCAATTGGATCTGTTGTACACATTTTTCTGGTTAATTTTACATTCTTATTAACGTTTCATAGACACATCGTGTCAATGTGAATAAATATTATTATCTATTACTATTATAGAAAACTAGCCAATAAGTTTTGCAAAGAGTATAATTAGAAAGTACAATCTTAATCTGTCACAACAAAGTTCTGCTTGATACGATACGGGCATATGTAGAAATGGCATTCTCTTGTTGTATTTTTCTGTAATACACATCTTTTCCTTTACATACATATCTTTCTATCACTGATACAATAGCATAAATAAAATTTTCTGATGCAATAATAATAAGGGAAAATATTCGCGTATATGTTAGAATATTGTCGGCCGGTGTATGGTAACAATAAGCGTATGATAAAATTAGCTATGAGCACGTTAAGCAAAGCGTACGGTAGTAAGAATTTACTGCTATTTTATACGAGCGTACAATTGGGAGAACCGCGTTTCCTTCAAAACTCATGAAATATCATAAAATATAACATTGCAAAGTTAGCGCGTCATTTAATCACACTTTCATTTACTACCATTGTCATGATTTCGCTTTAGCTGCTGAAGGCAGGTTAGATTTACGCTGAAAGTATTTCGTACCCAATATTACCTGTACTATTCTATATTTACCGCGATTATTCAAAACCTTAGTATTAATGGCAATTGCCAAACTTGAAAAGGTTTTTCTCTTTTCCTTACCTTGTAATTATAATGTAAGGATTTTATATTTTGAAATCATTTCGTAAAATCGTTTACAAAGTACAAATAATTTGACAATCTGACACAGTGCTTGTTCTACCTAAATTCTTTAAACTGCATGGTTCTACCGTATTTTACAACCTCTCTATATTTGGGTTAGTTAAAAAAGTAAGCACATATAATACCGAAAAATAGAATCGGCAATTCAATCACATAACTTATTGAAAAAACAACAAAGATATAGACTTCAACTTATTCATTTACTACCTAGTTTTAATTGTTTCCCTCTTTTTTTTACGCTTAGACGACATCGACGATTAATAATATTATCCATTCACATTTAACAGAATATCATACCTTGAATCATTGCAACGGGCCCAAGAGAAAGAAAACAAAGGTGAAGGTGAAGATACGAAGTTACGTGAATTAACGCGTCACGATGTCGAAACGACGGTGGAAGTAGCTCAAACAACGCCGTCTGAATCCAAAGACGTTCAATCAGCAACTAGTGCGAAAGCTTCGGCGTGCGCTGCCGGCAACGGACTACAGGAGCGTTTGGTTACTACCGTTGGTGCCGCTATCACCACCGACGATTCAATGACAAGGACAACTACTACAACCACAACTCCTTCTCCCTTTCCCGCTGGCAAAATCGAGGAAGACACAGTTAACATCGCAGGAACTGATAACGCACGCAAGGTCAATGTCGTCGATCCTGCAAATAGTACCAGCCAATCTGGTGAAGAGTGTCCAAGTGGTAAGAATCGCCTGCTACTCAAGCACGTAAAATCTGGCGAAAATAAACTTTATTCGTATATATGAACACCATTCTGTGGTCTCCATGCTCGTAATAGTATACGCTGCGAAGGATACGATATCCGAAAGTCTGGAGTTAAATAAAGCTTCTTCAAATAAAAAAATTGTAAAAAAGCGGAATAGTAATAAAGAAACTGTAATAAATTATATCTTTTTTTCTTGCTCAATTCATATTAACTTTGACAAGTATGGTTTATCCGTTCATATTGTGTACATTATCCCATTCTCATTCAGAAGTAATAACATTTATTAATTTTGTGAATGTTCACAAATAATAAAATCATTCGGTACATAGTTTTTTAGTTTTGATCTATAATTCTATGTCTAGCAAACAATATTAATCTGAAAAATATACAGTACCTTCTCTCAAACACAGTGAATGGGAAGGCTTTTAATAGTAATAAGCAAAATGCTGAGTTCGGATAAAGTATGAAGTTACTATTCTTCTGCTTTAATTGGAAGTTTTTTAACTAAGTGGGTGACCCGTTATATTTTTTCCAGATTATAATCGATATAAATTAATGATCGCGCTAGAACTCATGTCATCTTTTGAACGATTTGCATTCCGTAGTAGTAGAACACTAAAACGTTGTAGTTTGATTAGGACGGTTAAAGGCCTGCCAAAAACCGCTATTAAATTAGAAGGAATTGAAGAATCGCTAAAGTGATGCTTCAACCGTGGCCTAAGCCGTCATTCTATAGGGAAAAAGTGCATAAAATACACTTGATTCAAAATGTGTCAGAAACATCAGATTATGGTCGACGGTTTTACGAAAGAATAATAGCCATTTGCAATGTCAATCTTGCAACCAATGTGGAACAGTTGATCACCATGGTTCAAAGGATTGGTCAAATGAGACTGACTGAATTCATAAAGCCTATCAATTTTTCTTTTTAACGTGATGAAGCAGCTCCCTACTATAATAGACAAGTTAACAAATTCTTTGGTGCTACCTTTCCAAATGGATTGATTGGACGCAAAGGGAATTCATTAGCACTCTCCATAACTTAGTCTAACTCCTTTGTAGGAGTTGAGATAAGGAACAGCCTCTCAAAGAGGATTAATCCTTAGAGAAGCCTCCGAGAAGGTAACTTAGAAATGTCTTAATGGGCTTGCGTATTGTCGCGAAATAAACGAAGACCAGTTTGAACGTTTAAAATAATTTTGATTATACTGGATGATTCTCATTTTGTCATTAAATTTCAAGGAATTCAATTATTTTTTCAGTAAACGCGTATGCTTTACTCTTTTTTTTTACAGATACCCAATATGGACGAATCAAGAAAAATGATTTCTACTATATTCTATAAAGATAGACGGGGTTTTCCGTTTAATATACAATTTTCACGCTAACAAACGTAACACTTTACCGACGACATTTATACTGTATGTACGAAATTTGAATTTACAAATAGTTGTTTTAATAATTAGATTATGTCATATATTATTTAAATTGGATGCACGTAAGCAATAAGATTTTACAATAATAATAGTATTTGTTTACTACAGACGTGTACATAAAATCTACACAGTTCCTAGTTCTCGTATATGACACAGAACGTTAAGTTGTAGATGTTTATAAACTCACCAACAATCATCAAATTGCAAAATGATATAGCATCATTAACTGGTGCTACATTTTGCAATTTAATACGGTCTTCAACAAAACTTATTGCTCGAAATATTTTCAGATCAGCAAATATTAAACATTTGCTATTGATAAATGTGATGTCGTTTATAAATGTAACAACAAATAAAATTGGACCAAGACCAGAAGACGAAAAGAATGCGCTATATCTCACATGGCAATATTCAACAAATCGTTCTCTTCTAATTAAAAAAGGCTTGTGAAGCGTTGGTAAAAAAGAAAGTAAAATGGTCTATAACCTCCAAAGGGGTCAAATATTCTACGCGTGGTACAGTTTGCAGTGATTGCATAAGACATCTGGAATTCTAGATTTTTAGAACTTTAGAACAGAGTACACTCGAACGGTTTTCCATAATTTTGATATCTCTGATGCTTTTAATATAGAATTGAACATCCGAAATAACGGTTCCAAAAATGTTGGGTCCCAGTCACGAAGCTGGAAATCCTATCAACACCTGCCTAGAATATTCTCATCCTTTGATTTTTCGCAGTGATTTAGTATATTAATAATTGGGGAGCTAATATAGGGAGAGCTTTCTAATCCCGAAAAGGTATTATCTGATTGTAAATTAGAGTTGTTGATATTGTTGCAGCCCATAGTGCCCGGAATTCTAGTTTGACCACGTTTACGGATTATAAAACGTCACAATCTTCTTCGGTCTTTTGCACGACATTCATTGCCTACAATGTAGTATTTATAAAGATCATTTGCAGGTACTTTACAGCAGGATTTTAGTCTGGAAAAATATTAATAATGGAAGACAATTTTATTATTTTTTAGGTTTTATGTCCGTTGTTTTTCATTCGAAACTGTTGAATTGATTAATATTACACCAACTAAGACAATTACGCTTGGAATCTTTTTGATATGATTTAATCAAGTGGGTCATAAAATATCCTGGTAGAGTCACTGCAAGTCTTTTGCTACAATCAAAGCATGGCAACCAACGGATTGATTATAAATAAAAGGAACATAGGAGTAAAGCACCAGTTCTTTAAATGTAACTTAAAAAATTGTAGCCGTAATTTTTTTTTTCAGATACGGCATTTGAATACTCCTTTAGTGTTGATATTTTCAGTTTAGTTTAGGCAATTTTTGTACTAACAAATTTTTGACTTATTTATACATATTTGCTCCTTATTTTATTTCTATTGAAGTTTAAATAAAAAATGGTTATTCCTTTTTCGCAGCGACGAGATAGACGAGAAAATACGAATCTGTCTAGTCTCTGCAAAAAAGTAATAATTCCATCCGCCTTTATCCTCTCTATTCATCAGATATACAGATCTGCTACTAACATACTACAAATAGAAAAAAGATCTCCATAAGTGTTTTAATCGTTCAATATCTACAGTACCGTAAGCAAACATGTTCACAAGCTCGGCTAACATAAAATTACCAACAATAAATCCAGGCTTCATATCTGAACTTCTAATGATATGTAAAACAAGTTTTCTTTTTGCTATTTTTAAGCTACTTGTAAATAACTAGTATTTTACTCTCTAATTATTGAAATCTTTTAATTTACCTGTACAAAAGAGGGTGCCATTAATTTTACCTTGAATTCCCCCAATCCAATATACGATTATAGTATGCATAAAACAAAAATCGTTTCTTGCTTGGATTTAATAATAATCTTGTCGCTCTTTTTCGTGACCTTGATATAATTATTTGAATATTGATGGTTATTTATTTTGGGATATAGGACGCTTATTAAATTAGAGAAACGAAAAAGTTTTGTGGGCTTCTTTTTATTTTTTTTCTTGCTATGTTTCGTTATATGTCACCCTTATCAAGCGTATATCTGGAAAGAGTTTTTACTATTAGATGGACATATAATTCATTTACTAGAGCTTTATTTTATTTTATTTTGTTTTCTTACCTCTTCTTCTTATCTCTTGCACACTGTAAATTACCCTTTTAAGCATTTAAAAGCTACATAAAGTAAAAGACAAACAACAACTCAGTTTGAAAACCATACGCCAATTGTACTCTCACGCATTTCTGCACTCTATATGGGCGCATATCAAATTACATATTATTCTTTTCTGAATGTTTCATCCTAAAACAAAGACGACTCCTTTCCTGGTAATCCAGGTAATTTGATAGAATTTCTTTTTTGTGTATATATGATTTTATTTATGTTTTTGCTAACTTGTGTGTTGCGTCTTCTAATGTAATTTGCGATTTTTTTTGGTTATGTAAGATGGAGGCAGTAGACTATCACATTACGTTATTATATCTTACGCCTAAGGCGTTGTTATCTTCCTTAAGTTTAATAGAATTCTTGTCCTTTCCATATATTAAACACTTCTTTTATCATTCTTTTTATGGTAGCTAGCTTCTGTTTCCAAATTCTTTTCATTATCAAATTGTTGGAAAACTGAATAAAAATGTATGTAGTTACCTACCATGTTTTCTATAAATCGGATTCCTCTACTTAATGATATACTATATATTTTGGGATTGCATGTAAATTTCAAGCTAAATCAACTTCTCGAGGCTCTTTTCATATATTTTTTAAGCATTGTTTCCTTTTATTAACATTATTATTATACTTCTTTTCAAATTTTTCATTAAGTATTAATCATTTTGTTTGTTCCATTATCTCCAATTATACAATGTAATTCCCTTCGTCTTTAATTCTCACAAAAATGTCTCTGTGTGACAGAATTCTTGAATATTCTGGTCTACGTTTTTACGAGATATTTTCTTGTCTGTGCTTTTAACGTATTCAAGGGCCGTCGATGAAATTTTCAGTAATAAAGTGAACTTCCAGAGACTGACGTGATTAATTTTCTCTCGTTTCACATTGCTCTTCTGGTTTTTACATTGTTACGTACAAAATAAAAAAGAATTATGTGACACGCTGATCAACAACCAAATAGTGTATTTCTGCTGGGTAGATACAATAAGTATATACATATATTTTTGTTTTAAATCGATCCTATAAACGAGCTCGTTATTTTAAGAAAAAACTATTATATTAACGAACCTGCATTGTCGCATGTTAATAAATGTATTTATGGTTACGAAATTGGTACAGGTAATGTGACAGTGAATAATATCTTAACATAAGCTGTCTGCAATTAAAAACGTACCTCTCCTAATTGTTGAAGTATTCCATTAAAACTTTATAAATGTATTTAAAGGTCAAGTGAGACGATTGTTTACTATATTGTATAGGTCTAGTTCGTTTTCCAACATTTACAAGAACCAAATGTTCCTCGCAGGTTTTTACAAGAACGCCTGTTACAATCCGCCAATTTCACGAAAATAAGTAAAATGCATGAGTGATGTTTCGCAGACGAGAACACGCACCTTATAAACAGTTAGCCCTCTTCGTCGCAGGATTATTGGGCTCCATAAAAACGGTGTTGGTTTTCCGGAAATTGGGCGTAGACTTAATTAATTATTCGATTGTATCATTTGAATTGTATTGAACCCTTGGTGCCTACAGAAATATAAGATTTAACAAATAGGCTCCTAGTATGCTTGCGGATTACTGCCGGATATTAATCCATGATGCAACAGGAACAAAATACGCCGTAAAACATCCGCAACAACATTTTAAAGTAACATTAAAAACATACCGTTATCGATACATTTCAGTGTAACACAGTACTTCGTAAGAAACAATATCTGGGTGATTCTTTAATATTGCAAAAAAAATTCAGGGACAGGTTCTTTAGATAAAAATAAGAAAAGAAATTTCCATTAGCATGCGACCGGAAACGGTGCATTTCCGAGATACAGGGCGTTCATTTTCAACACATTTTAGTTTAGTTGTGCGATAATACTTGAATGCAGTGTACTCAAATCATTGGATAAGTCGAAGAGGCCCACAACCAGAATTCATTGAATTTTTTCTCTGGGGCCAAGCATCTGGTTTATTCCACTCTTATTGAAAATGTCGAGGAATTAAGAAATTCTTGAACTTGTTGGTCAATCATTGCGTCGCAGGATCGACGCATGTAGTGCAATTAAAGGTGGTCATTTTCATAAACTTTTGCAACTTTACTTCTTCTCTGGCTTTCATTAATTCCACCAATTTAATTTATTCATTCTAATAATTCTTCCCTCACTGTGCTTTAATACGTGGAATAAATAAGTGCCGAGCAAAAGTTATTAAAATTGTTATTTTGTAACACTCTGTATTATGTTATTTTACATTTTGTATTTCGTATTATGTTATTAATGATACAACGAATGCCTCCTATTATTAAACATAAACCAGTCAATTTTCAAATAAATCAGTTAAAGAACTTTTCAAATAACAATTATTAAAAGTAGATTAAAAAAATGAACGCCCTGTACCTCAGAAACGAAGCGTTTCCGGACACATATTAATGGGAACTTTTTTTCTTAATTTTATCTAAAGAATCTGTCCTACACATTTTTGCAATATTAAAGAATCACCCTGTATAGGTGATAAAGGAAATCCATGGTCGTCTCGGGTGTACCGCTTCCAAGAAAAGAAAAATCCTGCTGTCTTTACGGATTTACGTTCATTTAGCATATTGTGTGCCATATCTAAGATTTTTTTAAGAGTTGTTGGAGATAGAGATACGTTATTGCATTAATACTGCAAACATTTTACCCGCGCATCAATCTGGTTTTAGACAAAACTACAGCTATACTTCCGCTTTAACAACTGTGCCAGAAGACCACTGATCAAGTTAAATTGACCTGTTTCATTTTGCTTAATTTTTCTCGTGCATTCGACACTGTAAATCATCAGTTGCAGTTACACATTCTTCGATCAGTCGGCTTCAGCTATGAAGTATTCTTCCTCTTCTTCACGTCCACCTTCTTAGGGTGGGCATCATGAAAAATTTGCACTTTCGATGTTGCATCTCTAAACAATTCAACTCTCTAGTTTCCATTGCGTTTCTGAAGCCAAATTGGGTTTTACCAAGATCTTGTTCAACCTTCCTAAGGATCCTCTGATGTATAATCCTCAGTAATATCGTAAGTGTGTGACTCATAAGGCTTATCGTCCGGTGGTTCTTGAATTCGTTTGCATTCGTTTTCTTTGGTAGTGGGATGAATGTCTACTTCAGCCATTCCTTAGGGATGATTCAGGTGTTGTACACCGTATTATAAAGGTCTACTAAAACTTATATTTCCTCATCTCCAGTGACATTAATAATTTCCGTTAAAGTGGCGCTCCTTGTCAAAAATTATTTATCTTTTCATAGTCAAGAAGTAGTAGTGCCAAACAAAATTTTGAAGACGCTTCGCGTGAAGAGTAATGTTCCACAAGGGTCTATCTTAGAGCCACTTTTATTCACTTTGTACATATCAAAGCTATAAACCTGCCTTGATGCACAAATTTATCTGTCCTTCGACCGTATAAATTTGGCGTCTAACAACGCTTTTATTAATTCTAATCTTGTCACTAACTAAATTCACTAACCAACATTGTTTAAATACTAATGTTAATAAAACGTCCATTATTATTTCTGGCAAAAAAATGATAATGAGTTTGCCTCCAACAATCTATCAGTCAGTATCAATGGAGCTATTCTACCAATTAGTGTGACTGCAAGAAATCTGGGATTACATATGGACTATAATCTTTATAGTTACACGGTGATTTCGTGCTGTATGTAAAATATCAAAAATATTGTATTTCAATAAAAATTGTTTATTTGCATCTATTAAAAAAAGTGATGCGATTCTCTAATTCTATCTCACTTTAATTACTGTAACGTAGTGTATGGTCCTTGTATTGAGGCTCTAACTTCTCGTAGAGTTCAAAACTCTTGCCATTATACATATATGTCCACCATATCTCTAAATGCTTTCAAGACCCGCATGCGTTACATGATTCTGAGCTCGGCATTGTAATCTAATAATATGTAGTTAGGTGTCATTCACAATTGTTCTCACGTCTTGTACATTAGTTTAATTTTGTTCATATGTGTATCGTACCATTGTTACACTATTCCGAATTATTTGTGGTCACACTAAAAAACAGATTGTGTTGCACACTTAAATCTGAGTGTGGCCAATTATTCTCGCACCTATATTTTTACTTTTTCTATAATTATTGCATATGCATATGCAATAATTATATATGCATGCATTTGAATAAAGAATATACTATTGTTCTTATCTTCTGCTTTCTAATATAATATACGCTGTACTATATTCATGTCACGAAAAAGTTGAAAATTTTTCTCAAAACACACTGCCTTACTTCCACAGATGAATGTAAATTGGGTGTAACACGTACATTACACCTTTGAAATTTGTTGAGATTATATCCACTGTTAATTACTGTTCAATATTTTTCTATTATTATTATTATTATGTCTATTATTATCCATATTTGTATGGATTAAAAATTAACATCCCGATTAAATATTTAAATTGATCGATACCCAATCCTTAATCTCGCCTGGCTTGAGTTATTATTATTTTTTTATATAACATTATCTCTATAACCGAAATTTAGAAAATTTATGTTTTCAATTTTGCCCTTATGTACGTAAGCCATAGGCGGTGTATTGGTAATAAATTACGACAAAATATGGGAAAAATACTTTTTACACAATCCAGCAGGATAGAACGGCGCTCCGCTAAAATTTATACCTCACACAATATAATTTTCTATATATATATTTTCAAATCTATCCTATTCAGCAAAATTTATGTTGACTATTTCTTTTTCACAATTTTCACGCGTTCTTTGATGTTTATTCAAGAGAACAACTCAATCTAGAAGAAATATTTTCCTCGTGAATTAATATTTGGTACGCCACATAGCAGTACCAATCATATCTGTAAGCCAGTATTTTTTTTATTAAAAGCTGAATTATGTAAAGTACAAACAATGCACTCGGACAATTTTCGAGCATACCATTTCTGAAGAATTCTTGTTTTGTATTTGTATCACAACATACTGATTTTCTTAATATGCATATTTGTTAGTAAATTTGAAGTACGTATCTATGATGAATAATGTAGCTGCTAGAGCTTTCAAACTTCTACACGAATTATAAGTTTTCCAACATAAAGATTAAAATCCATTTAAATTATAAACTTGGAACAATAATAACCCAAAAAAAAAGAATATTTAACAGATAACTAAATTTGGTATGAAATATTCTTTTTTGTCAGTTACTTACATTTTGTTTACTTCTACTAACTGTTAATACACTTTTGTTTTGAATGAGTTCAGCTTTAGGCCTTGAAGACAGTTTGCTGTTCCTCCCTAAAAATACCTGTCGCTCTGATTCCTTTTATATGGACCTCTCTTATCAAAAAAAAACAAAAATACTCAAAGATTGTTGCCGCAACTCTTCGCAGCTATTTTTTTTTTACATTGCAACAAAATTATTTTACGTCACAATGGAATCTGAAATAGAGAGTTTTTCTACTACAGCTGAAACGTTCGGAACTAAACTGGAGAATTTATTAGTAAATTTTAATATTTAAATAGGCATATTTCAGTGTGGGGGAAACATTTTAATCTCGAACCAAATCGGTTCTAATTCACATAACTAAACAACATAGACATTCTTCACCGCATGAGGAGACGTTCCAACACAGGTACAGAGATCTTTCCCACTGAACTTAACATCGAAACGGAAAAATTCTTCACTCTTGAGATTTTTTCTCCGTGATGAACTTCTTCATTGCGAAAGAAAAATTAATATCGAAGCGAAGAACTGTTTCACCGTAAAGGAATGTTTCTTTCACCGAATCGGAGCAATGTTTGTATTGGAGTGGTGAAGTTTTCACTGCGGGAGAAAAGATTAACATCGAAACGAAGATCTTCTTCGCTGTGGGAGGAAATTCTTAACTTCGAAAGGGAGAAATTTTTCACCCAAACGGAATATATTATGTAACGCTGAAAGTTTTTATTTCTAGGCAACTCCGCTTATCACGTGACGGCTGATGTGTCTTTGTCATATTTTAATTCCGTTGATTCTAACTACATGTCCAAATGAACGTGTGGGAACAACCAGAAGGCGCTAGATCTGAATCTGTATTTTTATTTGTATAGTCTGTAGTGATGTCTGAATGTTTACATCAGAATGATAGAAAAGTTAAATAATCATTGGGCGTTTTCCAATCTTTTAATCTAAAGCAGACAATCTTGAAACCAACAAAAGTGTATAAAACTGGAGAATTGCAAACGGATAATATATTTATCGATTCGACTCTGTTTTCTGAGTGAAATAGTTAAAACATTTTTGTCGGATCATTACGGACAGCAAGGATATTTTCAAATTTCTATCGCTGTACAACAAACAAGAAACAACATACCACGTAGAGTATTTACAAAGCAAGGAGTAACTAAAACCACGCAACATTTACAAGAACTCCATTAAGCAAATGTATTTCAATGAAGAGACCTAAACAATGTTATGTTAAATACTATCGGTTGTAGATGAACTTTATAGACAAACATGTTCTGTGTAAAGTTGCACAAAAACCGTATAAACCTCTTCATTAACGGGAACAAATGCTAAGTAGAACGTCAAGTATATGAAAAAGTGTTACCCAGAAAAATTACACTAAGAGTATCGCTCACCATATTCTTGCTCCTATAGGTGCTGATGTATTATCTACGAACGTAATTAAATACTGCGCGACAGTATTATGCTAACCATTGTCGATATCATCACTCCCAAAAACCGACTATTTATCAAACCAATTTATAAAGCAGAAGACAAAACCGATATAGGGAATTACTTGAAGATCTATTATAGTAAAAGTAATTGAGGCCAGTGCTATACTTAGAGATCGACAAAAAGCATAACTACATGAACGTGTTTACATATGTCTACCGTAATGGCACTATGCAAAATAAGAAATGAACTTTGTTCATTTGACCATGAAGAAGCTTCTGCAGATAAGACAAGACACATAACCTTTTGAAATTGCTTGTAAGCTTGTAAGCTGTGAGGACAGCAGCATATGTCGCACATCGAAAGTCATAACAGAGAACGCTGAGATGCTGAGAACTCAAATCGTGTTATCGAGATCACCATATTTGTTTTTTCATTACAAATTCGAAAATGCTTTTCGTTTATTTAAATGACGCAAAATTGAACTATAATTATCATGAAAAAGATGCAAACCGACGTTATTCTTTAAAACGCTTACTTCAAAAAGTAAAAACGCAGATAGAAACTATGTTTTTAACCAAATTTTAACTAAAATCTAGACTCAAACGGTTTGTAGTATATCTTTCTATCGCTTATTAAGAAAATGTGGTTGTCCCTAAGTAATTAAAAGTATAACAAAATATTTTATTAATGCTTCCTCGCTGTAGATCTGTTAATATGCACAAGAAGAGCTTGTATTCCCAACAAGGTAGAAAGGAAATATGGAATACCCACTCGCGAACAAATACGTACAACCGCGTTTTACTGGAATACTGCCTGCAGATTTAGTACAGGACAAAAACAACAGATGGCAACATCTATTATGAACTTTAACTCCTTTGAATCTGCAACTGAATGTGCGGTATACATATATAAAGTTACACGAACAAAGACGTATTTTCAAGTATACATACATAACAGATATTCACTACAATCTCACATTTTATTACGTATATGTTAATAGTAAGTAACCCGATGAATACTTTAACGCGTTTGCTCTATTTAATTTTTGGTAAATATTAGTAAATGCGTTTTACAATATAGTAGAAATGGTTTCATCAAAACTAAGTTATTACAGCGTTGCTGTCTCTTTACTCATAAGGAATCGTTGTATACGATATCCATATCCAAGAAAGTTATTTTTTTTATCATTCGCATTTTATTTTTAAACGATTTTAAGTAATTTATAATAGTTTTTGATCAAATTTGTAGGTGATAACAAGCAGTGTATAGGAAGTAAGCGTGACGTAACGGGTGATCGATTAACAAACAGTCAGTTTCAACATTTTCTTATCTAACCATATGGGAAATCAATCAATCCGATTTGAAGATTCAAAAACTTAAATAAATTTATAATTGTTAATTTACTAATTGCAAAAACAATATACAAAAAACAACACTTTGTGCCTCCAACTAAAGCAGCGTTCAGAGTAGGATATGGCAGATATCCACCAAAGTTCTTGATTAAATAAATTATTAGAAGGGCGCCAACAGTTTTGTTATAAAAAAAAAAACTACAAAAAAAACTTGCACTTCCTTTTAATTTGTGGGAAATTGTTTTGTTTGAATATGTTAATAAATAAATAAAATAAAAAACCAATGATGAACCAAGGTATTTGCTCGGTTAGGTTTGCTGGCTCCTCGAATTCGTTACAAATCAAGATTAAAGAGAAAAATTAATATACTGGGATGTGCATGAAACTAAAGAAAAAAAATAAGTTATACGGTAGAATATAAAGTTATGTAAAATTCCAACTTGATAATTCAAAAATAAGATAGTATTGCAAGATAGACTTAATTAAAGCACATTCGGAAAATATAACTGGAACGTACTCACCAATTTAATATCTCTTTTTTTTTGCAATCACATCTGATCACCACCAACGTTGATAAAAGAAGAGACGAGAGAGAATTTTATACCGTCGAACATGCACCCAAAAATTATTCGCAACAAAAAAGCACTAAGAAGAAACTGTGAAACCTGCGACAAATCGAAATAACATTGATGCATATGCACTGCTATTCGAAATAACAGGCTGCGTAACAATAAAATTGTTAGAAAATTTAAAAAATCGTATTAATTAATTCTGCGGTTTTCCGTTCGTGAAACATTAAGGAAATCAGAGATTTCAAATTTGCCTTGAGACTCTCCCGCAATCCTTGAAAGATCTTAGATGCGAGAGCAGTCGCGTCTCCAAAACTTCCGGCAAGCTCAGCTGCACAAATCGTTTTTAACAGCTACTTTTTCAAGTAATAAGAATCTATTTTTTTTCTATAAGGCTTATTAGAAAAATTATGTTGGAGGCCGCCCTTCTATTCGAAACAAATTTGTACGTATTTGTTCTGTATACTTTTCATAGAAACACACTAAAACAGGAAAGAACATATTTTCCAAGCACGAGTTCTTAACTAGCAAACAAATGTCGTGATTTATTATCATTATTATCAGGATCACAAAAATCTTCTTGGAGAGTGTTCAATGCCCTGCCTGTTTACTAAATAGTGATCAAAGCCCAGAAATTCTACAACAAACCTATTTTTCCCGAATACATTTTCTCCATCGTTCATAGTAGCACACGCATCACCAGCGTACGTAACCTCACAAGACCCGTATTAACGAAAACAATAAATAGTACCAAAATCAAAATTCTACCCTACGTTAATGTTAATGATATTAATAATGATAATGTTAATAATAGACTTGGTCAAAACTTTGCACTGATAGTTTTTTTACAGCATATTTAGACAAATAGCGATCTTTCCACCAAATAAAATACAAAGCAATCAGCCGCTATACCTCTAGCACTATACTTGCACAAATTATTGACGAGTAGGGCAGAAGTAGCAGGATGATTTTATTCCCTAAATCTATGCCAAGAACTTTTCGGTAATACGGTTCCTTTCTATGAAATCTGTTAGCTCCACCACTAGAATAATAATACAGTTTATCCGATTATTATTCTAGTACATATTATAAAAAATAAAGTAAACAATGCGTCAAAAACAAATTACTGTCAATTCTATCAATTAAATAAAGATAAACATACAGGAACAAGAGGATCTAAGGGAATAATAAATTTACTGATGTTTCCTTAGAATCACGTATAGACAACAATACACCAGGAAGCAACAAGTCTTAACAGTGGATAATCATTTTGCGAACACAGAAATTGTATGTAAAATAAAAAGAAAAAGAAATAAAAAAAATACAATTGATAAAAGGCAAATAATGAAGCTACAAGCAGCGTCACTGACTTCTGTGTAAGTTGTTACTTTGTTTTTAAACATTCCAACAATGTTCAAAATCGATTTTTATTTTAACACAAAACTGCCGAGAACGTATAAACAAGTGAAGACCATTAAGTGATGTCGAAACTAAACGTGTTCCGGGTTTAAACCGTGTCAAACTCAACGTTTCGTCCACAATCGTATAGGGCTTCTTCAGAAGAGTGATAGGCAACATACGGTTGTGAACGAAACGCTGAGTTTTTACTTAACATTCGACAGCGACATGACACAATTCAAACACGAAACACGTTTAATTTCAACAGACTCTGGCCGTGGAAGCCTACGTTTTTACCATTAAATGATGTTACCTAAATTGTTGACCGGTTTTTATTAAAAATATTTTCTCTTAATTAATGCTATTAAAAGCATTAGAAACAAAACCCGGATCGCTAGTATCATCAGCAACTAAATTAAAAACAATAACATTATCAACTGCCGTTTTAACATATAACTACCCAGCATTCAATTAGTATTTGGAGCAAAAAAAACTACTGGAAACTTTTCTCTGAGAATTGCGAACGCGAAATTCGAAACCAATGCGCCGGTACTGATAAAAGAGTTCCCTCACCAGTTCCATTTCATTTAGTAGCTTAGTATATGTGTCTTTAGAATTGTTAATTGTTTGCAAATAAGGTTTTCAGTAATTACTAACAATTTTGGCGCCATCAATTTATAGTTCGCCACTTTCCGTGCGCTTCACGAAATTTGCAGATATGTACTCGCGTTTTGTCGGCTCTCGGGAAAACCAGTGGACAACGTCATTAGACGAATAAACACGACTTTGTCTAGTGTTTGCTATTTTGTGAAACGCACGGAAAATGGCAAATTTTAGTGACAAATATTTTATACTTATTTTTATTGAAATATAAAGCGTCGATTGAATAATCTTATTCACGTAAAATTTAATTTTGATACTTTTTGCATAGAGTTGCGATATATAACTTAGAAAAGCTTTAATCAAAGTGATGAATTTATAATCCTTTTGTAGGTTACTTCCATAATGTGTGTGTAGCCATTAATTAGGCTAAGTAGGCACTGCATGTTAAATTTACACCAACTTATCTTTACTGTGTAACTTTCACACATTCGCAAAATATTATATGATATATATGTTAACCGCACAGACGATTGATACAACGTTAGCTCCGGATCATGGCTCGCTTTGCTGGAGGTTCGCAGCGATGTCGTACCCTATAAAATCAGCATCACAAGCGAATATTGTATTTTACAAACTAAAGATATGTTTAGTACCATTCGATTTGTTCAAATTCGCAATTACATAAGTGAATCACTAGTCGACCTAACGCATCGATGATTTTGTAGCAAAACACGATTCCTAACAAGGACAGAAAGCGTATATTTATAATGAGGACGATCCTGAAGACGGATACATGCTCAGCAAGATACAATTAAGCTCGCCAAGAGGAATCAATAACAAAGGAATGTCATGGCCAAAACGGAACATTTTTTTTTATATTTAGACATAAGTATATAAGTCATGCATTACGAAAGTAGAGTTAGTGCAACAAAAGATCATGTAGCGGGCGTTAACGTAAACGTAAGAGTAAATCAGGATCAATGAACAAGGTAGAACAAGGCTAAGAGTATCGTTATTACGCAATGAAATTTAACTATTACGTACATCACGTCGATTACAATAAAAGGTATATGAATTGTTTAAAAATAAAATTAGATTGAATCTACATTAATTTATCGTAATGCTTGATACTAAAACCCCATTGGAACAGGGATTATTTTGTTTATTTATTTTATTTATTAAATAATGGTATTTAAATGTAGTCTTTTATACAGAGTGACAGAAAGTAGCACACAGTTATACCCATATGGGAAAATATCTTCAACAATTTTGTTTTATATTTATTCTCTATTCTTTAGTTTAAATATTTGTCTCACGATCGCGAAATTCTCTAACTCTAAAACTGAGTCTTTGCACATGCTCAAATTTGAGATCTGTTTAATGTATTGCTTCATCAATCATTTCATTAATTCGATTTTTTTCCAATTAGACGTTACTACTTCAAATGTATATTGTAATTCTAGACTTCTTTAAACGAAACTTCTTTGTGTAACCACCGGCCCTATTTTCTAAGTTTGTACATCATCACTATTTTTGTTTGCCGACTATATCATGCTTCTTCAGTCACTGTTGCTGAATAACTAGCGATAATACTTGTGTCCCTTTATAAACCGGCTCGAAGAACCAAAGAAGAAGGATAGTGCGCTGCATTAAATAATTTCAATAACTTTCAATTAGTGCTGTGTTCTCAACTCATTTCTTTCCCGTAATTGAGAATTTAGTTGCTTTTTTAAATGATAGCATGACATCTTTTTCGTACAGATTTTGATGATTTATTTCTATCTACAGTGATCTTGAATGTTGTTAGTTCACAGAATGTCAATGTATACTTGTACACCTGTATAAGCATAGGAACTAATTAAATTAGAATAACCTTAGAATAAAGAATATAGGAATAACACTTTTAGAAGGGCATATTGTATATCTTTGTAAAACTACTACGCTAGTTAATGGCAATAATCACATAATCGTAACCATCAAATTTGTCCGATATACGTGCTTTCAGATATTTTATGTTTCGGCTGAATATGCTTTCTCTACAAACCGTGAATTTTAGGGAGCTAGTGATTCATATCTGTAACAAAATAAATATTGAACATTTCTAAACAACTTTTCCGTACAATGTGTTTTTTTAATGGTGTTCAAATGGGACATATAATACTGAAGCCCGTCCACGATAAAAATAACGTGGAAACGTTGCGATAAACAAAGAAAAATATGACGATTGTACCAATTCAAACATCATTAAATCTTTTCACACATGCTCGTGCTTTTACATAAATAACAGCGGACAGTTGGTCCTCATGTGTTTTCATTCAACGTTATACGTGCCATTATATAAAAATTGTGGAAAAATTTCGCGTAGGCCTACTTAAAACATAAACACAACTCGGCAGCAACAACAACTAAACCGTTCGCCGTACACAATGTAACAATACGACCTCGTCTTATTTTTTATTCACATTGAATTTTCTACATTATCTTCGTTGATATAATTGGTGCAGAGTATTGGCTAGGCGTGGAAATTTGTTGTAAATCAATCAGATAGATTGGTTAAAATTCCATGACTTCCTGTACTGTAATTTTTAAGGTGGCATTATAAATCTCGTAGTAATATTATAGAATATATTTAGTACCTTGAATTTATACAAAAAGCTGTTGTACGTCTGCATAGATATAACAAAAAGTGACAGAAGTGGCCCATATCGTTGTTATTCAATCGATGCAAGTAACGATATGTTAGTTGAATGATACAGGTGCTACACCAGTTTCAAAAAATCAAAAAATGGCTAAAAGCAATGACCAAACGCAATGCTAATTAAAAGTCATGTACATCGAAATAAGAATGTTTCCATAAATAGCAGTTTCGTTGAATTATTTCTACGACTACCATAACATAGCACCACAGGTATTACCAGCAGTAAACACCATTATAATGATTATATAGTTAAAATATAATGTATTATGTTCAGGAATTGAAAAAATCGGATAAACAAAAGTGCCTAGTACAATACAGATGGTTTCGGACATTCGTCGACAAGCATGAAATTGAAAAGCCCGATCGTGTTTTCTTCATAAACGAGTCGTGGTTTCATCTTAGCGGATAGGTGAATAATTAAAACAAGAATTTGATCGTCCAAAAAAAAAAACCTTATATATATCGTGAAAACCCTTTGCACAGTCAGAAAATTGAAGTATGATGTGCCGTATTATGTCATCAAAAAGTGGATCTTCTTTTTTCATTTCGCAATTTAGTTCGTTACATCAAATGATTATGGCCTTCATGTTATCCCGATTTAACACCTCTAGATTCTTGCCTTTGGGGCTAACTTAAAGGAAAGGTTTACAAAAATAGGATGCACATACTGGATGAACAGAAGGTGAACATAACAACGGAGATTAATAACACATGTATAAACGTGCTGCATAGAGTGGCCGCAAGCATGGCAAAACGAGTTGAGGTTATGATGTAAAACAAAAGAGAGGACAAAAGTGAGTGAAATCGCAGCGACTAGATAGACTTGTGCCTATTCGTCTCACAAGAAAGGGTTCGTGTTGTCTATTGGTGTGCCCGATAGTCGACAAAGCACGAGTCTGTCTAGTCGTTACAAAACAGATATGATTTCACTCGCTTTTGCCCTCTGCAGTAATAAATGTATGCAATACACCGTTATAAAAAGGTATAATTATAAAAAGGCACTTAGAGCAACACTGATGATGACGAGTAAATAAAAACATATTTGTTGGCTAGTGCTTTATTTCCCCACATTGCTTTTGTTATGGGTGATTTCATCAATATCATGGACTACATAGATTATCATTAGTTCTAGCAGTATTTCGAAATTTCTTCCAATTGTTAGTATAACTAACTTATCAAATTTGTTTTTCCGTCCGATACCCCTAATTATTGAGAAATTAAAGTAAATTAGCTTTAACGTATACAATTCACACTGGGTCATTTATGACGAGGATCCATTAGACGTATGTATCTCTGAAATTAATTAAAACATTTTTGAATTTTTAGTGAACGATATTATGAATAAGATTCTAACTTCTAAATTATATATCATGTATAAATATCGATTTGCAGCATCAATATATATAAAAAATATTGTATAAGCTATGCCGAAAAGCAGTACAAGATGAACATATTCAATAAGAGGCAGATCATTTTTTAAATGGCAATCCCAATTTTTTCATCACTTCTGCATACTATGACCCAAAGGAGAAAAACCAAACATTTATTTTTTATAACTAAATTCACTTGTTTCCAAGTTATTATGAAAGTAATGTACACTTTTTATACATAAAATGCTACTTACAGGCCTAATACAAGGCTCAATTCACGATAAGCCGTACACTCCACTTCCAATAGATTTTTGATTTGCAAGCTATACTACTACATACATAATTACTACTACATGCCACTTCACAAAATTTATGAAAGATGAACATGAAAAAATGCCGTCTTCAAATATGGTTCAGAAGATAGAAACATCGGTAACTAAACCAAGCTATTGAAAAACATGAAACTGATACATTCCAGACACTTGGTTTTTTGAAGTTCAAAAAGTTCATTTGTATTACTCTGTTAAGCATTATTTTACTTATGAATTTTGTCAAACAAGTCATTAAGATTTTTACTTCCTCTTTGCTTGTTGCTGGAGTTCAGCAAATCAGTCATGCAAATCAGCAAATCAATTAAACTTAAACTTTAATTCAAATTAAATTTAAATTAATTAAAAACTGGTTTAAATAAACCGAAGTCTACCTTATGTTTTATTAAAAAATTGACTAATTCTATGAACTTCTTCAAGTTCAAAAATCAATAAATTTCGACACAGTAAGAAAAAGTTTTATGTTTATACTCTGAAGTAGAACGTCGAAGAAACAGTAAGAGAAAGGAGCCAACAAACCATATACATATGTTCCTTCGACACATTACCGAATGTATCCTACTTACCTTAGCAATTTAACAGAGTCCACTAGTTTTGGTTCAATTATGCTTGTTAAATCAAATCAATATTTGCGTTGGTTGTGCTTCAAAACATATAATTTTCAAATCAACCACGAAACGCATTCAGATTTGCACAATCGGCAGGTTTGTATCCATCTAATTTTCCGTTTTCGAGAATGCTTATTTCCTTAAGCACACGCGTTCATTTTTTGATTCTACGTATAGATTCTGTTTTGCTTTCCACTAACATTCTAATGTAGACTGGTTGAACATTAATTTTACAGTTGTTCCAATACATGAAATTCAACCAACTGTATTCTGCTGGTGTAAACCAATGGAATGAATGATGTATTATGTGAATGGAGTATATTTAACAAACATAACTGGTTGTGTTAACCAATTTTTTGTTGGCCCGACCGATCTTTTCCTTACGTGTAAGGATTGCGATTCAAGAAAGTATTTTTTCCTTGTTGAAGCTATTTATGTTTGGAACGGATTTTCGGTACGTTTTTTAAGGATTTCGATATTTAAAAGATATTCCAAAGAAAATTAATTTTTTTGTAAACATTGCATTGGGTTGCAATCTTCAGAAATTCATTTCCTGTTATCTTGATGTAGTACAGTCGATGGTTTTACGCAGTGTGACTATTTGGACAATTCGCAATAATCTCGAAACTAATTTACATAGACAATACTAGAGCGAAATTGAAATTTATATTTGCCAAAATGTGTAGACAAAAGAAATTTATGTTGGTCCGTGATATAATTTAACTTGTGTTAGAGAGGTTACACAAAGGATTCACAATATAGCAATGCGCTCTATTTGAAATAAGAGAGAGATGATATCCGTTCTCTTTGATCTCTATCCATAATGTCGTCCGCCAAAACTTCAAAATTATTTTCGTCACTTTCAAAGATATAACAGTCTATCGTCGTGAGGTATTAGAAACTGTAAACGTACGTTTTCTTGGTAAACAACACATAAGTATCAGCACTTTCGCACCACACAAATTTACTTATTATATAGTAATGCATAATAATTAGTTCGGGACGGCCGTTTCGAGGACGCGAATTCCTTATTATCAACCGTGACTAAATGATCATGAGGACCATTCGTGTCCTCGAAACGGCCCTCCCAAACTAATTATTATGTATTACTACATAATAAATTAAACTTGTGTGGTGCGGAAGTACCGATACTTATGTGTTGTTTAGCATACTACGCCACAGTCCTTGCTATCATTATTGTATGTTTCCTCCTTCATTTCATATTAATTACTCCTTGTATAAAATAATTGTATTAGAATTTGATACACTAATCAAAAAGTAAACTTATTCCTTATGTTACGTATTTTATGAAAGTATTCTAGACTAATCATTGTTATGACTATACAATGGAAACTGTGTAGAGGAATTAAACTAATTAACCAGCAACAATAAAAATTACACTCAACAGTTGTGTTATACAACGATATTTCACGAACGTAATTTCATTGGTAAGACATAAAAAAGAATTGTTACTGAATTATGAAGCTATTTTACAATAATTTCGTTAGGTCACCGACTGGGATGAGCGAGTGAGTGTATATAATTTCTTCTTACGCCGGATTGCCCTTTAGAGTCTCTCAGCGTCTTCGTTACGTAAATTATTTCTGCCAAACCGAATCGCCGTTGCTGCGTTCACGCTCACCCATTTATGTATGTGCAGATTATATTCTTCTCACAGTAAGCAAATGGTAAATTTATTTCGTGTAAGTATATTCGCTGACCTCACTTATAAAAGAAGAACGTAATTAACGCTAGGATTGCCTTATACAGGTTGAAATTAAAATTTAGAACATCTTAATGCAAATATGAATATGCTGCGATGAAACCGTCACTGACGAAATTACATGCAGTTCCAATTAATGTTTGCCTTGGAATGCATCAACCGATGAAGATTAAGCATCCTTATTCAAGTAATAAATTATTATTGACGTTATGTGTTATTAAATACAAATACATACGAAGTAATTTCTTTCAGCTAAAATTTTACATCTGCAATCATTTTTTATAACAGAAGATTCGCTAATTTTTTAGCATTTCCTTATTTGCTAATTACAACAACAAATAACTTTAACTAGAATAATAAGATAATTAATTTAGTCAAATTTGGCCACGAAGAGAAGTTAGCGGCTCAGTAAGTAAATACATATATTTTTAATAACACAAATTAACGTGTTTCAAAAATAACTTTCAGAGGTTTACCTCCAACCCATACATCGATTATACAACGTATACCAATCCTCCGGAATTGCAAAATTGCGCCTATTTTGTAGATAGTAGGCAGCGACAATTTTCTGATATAGCAGACGACATAAAATATCTTCTAAAAATAGTTCCGTATATAAGGGATGATTGATAAGTAGCGAACCATACATTTACTTTATTACTTTAAATAGAACTCCTTGTATATTCTTGAGTATTTGGATTACCCATCTAGAAATAAGCCAATAGAATATGACCTACCTTCTATCTATCTATTTCTAACAGATTATAATCTTCTCCTGAATTGGAAATGTAAAAAAAATTCTTTGTTGCAATTTGAATTTTGATACAAATTGCATACTTGGCCCTTTGCAGATGTGGTATTGAAACACATTGAAATATACAGGATATTTAATATTGAACAGCAAACTGTAGCAAATTCAAACGCCGAAAACAAGAATTTTTTAAACCGTACGTTTTCGTCGTCACACATCTCCAATGTTTTTGGAAGTAAAATAGATATTTACTGTTAAACGCAGATCTCATTACATTTGGGTATTGTATCCAAGCGATTTTTCTTATTATTGTTTGGTTACTAAAATAACAATAAATAAAATGTACCAACATAGCTGTTCATCAAAATTCAAAATTTTAAACCTTCGTAGTTTACGAATTACATGATAAATAGTGAACTTAAAGCTTCTTCCATACTGCATCACTTAATATGTCAATAGAAGTGCAGAACAGCCTTTACAAACGATTGCGCAAATGTGTGGAGACGGAAAGAAGGAATTTTAAGCATTTATAATAGACAAATGAATAAGTACGCAGATAGATATTAATTTGTAATTGTAATAAAAATTACAATGGAGGTTATTAAGCTTCTTTATAGTGAATGCTTCAATTGAGTTACTATTTTTTTGATTTCTAATTCCAATATTAAATTTGTTCTGTTATTTTGCTGATTTATTCTTTTGATATATAAACGCTTAATAATTTAAGTATCATCTTTCCTTGTTCTTTTTTACTAAAAAAAATATAGTTTCCTTTTAATTTTAATTTTAATTTTAATCAATAGAATGAATATTCCGAGCAGCATTAATTTGTAGCTGTAATTTAACAGCCTTAGACATTATTGTTATTAGTCAGGACAGCACTGCGTGCATATTCTACTAAATGAAATACAACATACTTTCCTTCACTTTGTTATAATACTTAAATTATATCTGTTCTTAACTCCTCTTCACTTAGGTTCAAAGGTGGATATAGTTCCTAAGTGCAAGATCCGCTTTTGGGTGCAAGTAGCAACTTGGGCTCAAAATTTAGATTCAACAATTTATAAAACGTCAATGTTACTACACAAAGAAAAGATTGGTTGAGCTCACCAAAAATTGGTCCACACGGTTTAAAACAATTATCAACAACTACAATTAAGACGTATGTTGGGATGTTGGTAGAAAGCAAAGAGGAGAGCATGCATGAAATCAAAAACATTTTCTTGAAAACGGAAAATAAAATTGATACAAACGTCGATTGTGTAAATTTGTTTCTAAGCGCTGCCCACACATATACTGGTGTGACTTAACAAGAATAATTCAACCAAAGCTAATGGGTTCTATTAAGGTGCAAAGTAAAATGGATATGGTCGCCAAAGTGTCGAATAAATATATTTTTAGTTGAATGAACCCATAAAATCAAATTGCAAGAAATAACGTTCATACGTGTTCAACTTTTCATCAAAAACGAACGAGTTTATCATTTAATAAACCATTGCTTATTATAGGTATAAACACATACTTTTCAACGTATTTGTTTATAGAATGGATACATTTATTAATGGCAAACGAAAAATTCCTGTGTCTGTTTCATTTCTCACCAAGCACATCAATAAACTGGTATTCATAAACATATTTCCACTTGTGATTGTTCTCATAAATTTACTAATTAATATAATAACTTTTTTTGTTGCTCTAACAAAAGAAAGCCCACGAACACTATTGCTCTTTATGTATATTTGCTTCTGTTTGGAAGATAAGAAGTAGAAGAAGATGTTTGTTGTCGCTATGGAGAATGAGTGAAGAATTCGGAAAATTGTACCCTTGCTGTTTTTAAAACGGTTTTCTTCTTGTTGTAAGATCTGATTCTAGACATGCGAGTTATTATTACATTGAAATAAATAGAGCTTGTTAGTTTATGGGCACCCAAGCGATATGTTTTTAAACAAAACGTGGTATATATATATATCTCATTGTTGGTTATTTTAAATCTTCGTTAAATTTAGAGGCAATATGTACTGAACATTTCAAGTAATAACGTAAACTTCCACGGCCAAAATCGCGTGAAACTAAACGTGTACCTGATTCAGATCGTGTCACGTTTAAACGAAAAATCGACGTTTCGCATCATATGAAGCTTCTTCGAGAGAGGAAACCGCCATCTTGTTAACAATTCAGAATCACATAAACACGTGAAAATTTGGCGAAGTCTAAAAATGTAATAACATATGTCCCATTGAAAAAAATGCTGCTTTATGCGTTTAAGTAATTATGAACTACCTTACAGGTTTCAATACAAATTTTTCCCATAATCAGACCTCATAACAAAGTAGAAACTGTTTTGAAAAATCCCTATTCACAAACGCACAATTTTCCAAGCCCGCGGAGATGTACACCCGGGAGGAACAAAACAAAAATCAATCAACTATTTTTGCAAACGATATCATAACAATAAGCTAGACATTAATTGAAGATCGGCTGTTGCGCATTATCTTCAAGGCATGCATTAACATTTACTATTCCACGAGTAAGTTTTCTGTCCTTATTCTAACGACTGCAATTAAAGAAATCACATGAGAAAAAACGTTAGGTAATTAATTGTAATAATTAATTTGATAGTTAATTACTACAAAGTTCAACCAGAACAGAATAAAAACTGCTTACACGATTATGTAAGCACAAATTCATTGTCTATATCTTCTGTATTAATGATACCAGAAATCCTTTACGGCTAATACGAATATACTTCAATCATCTCATCATTACTTCCTGGTGTTTCAAAATTGGGTCCCGTTACTGGAAAGGAATCGATTTATATGTTGCATTTACTTTTGATTTACAATAGCAACAGGTTAACCAAATTCTCGAAGCAATAAAAATATTACTGGTAAAATTTATTTATTTTGATAGGTGGGTCAGTTAGAAGTACGAGAGATTTTAATTACATAATATTGAGTAATATAACAGTCAAATGCGTTTATTTTAGTTTATCTTGTAATGTTATATACTGCGTATTCTTTTACCACTGAATATATGCGTATATATACTTTTACCTTCCATGCATTGAGCCATTTTTTATATACTTCAAATTTAATTTTAATATTGATTAAGTCATTATTAATTTTCCAACTATTATTATCCTTTCATTTACAACTTTCAATAATTAATATATATTATATATATATATATATATATATATTGGAATAATTTGAACATTATATGCAAATATGAAGAAATAAAGATACCGGATTGTATTGTACTAAGACGTCAAATGTAAGTTTAAGAGATGTACGGGATATGTTTTCCATTAAATATACTTAAAAAATTAATTGCGACAGTTATATTACAGATCTTCCCAAAAAATAATTAAAGGCCAAGTGCAGACTGATACAAAAATTAATATTGAATCCTCTATCACGTCGACATATTTAATATCTTAAAATGTGCAAATATAAATCTTTTTTTCAATCACCACTAACCTCTTCAAGAAGACAGAATGAAACGAACAAATTTCTATGAAAGATTTATCTAATTTTTTAAATGTAAATAACTTGTTGAACAAAATACTTTTCACTGATGAAGCAAACTTTTCACCGCCACATTTATCCCCCAATCTAGAGTTATCTCAAACAATAATATAGCAACATTGGGCCGATGGTTTAAAAAAAGTCGCATTCGCTTCAATGCTTCAATGGTCAAAATGGTTCTCAAACTACATACATGGAATATTAAGGCGATCGCTTTGAATACTTATCGAAATATCAAGCTGTCCTTATTCTATTTTATACTTCCATTACAATTTGAACCCTTTGCAATAATGTCTTTGTTTATACATAAACAATTACCCCCTCTTTATGACTTTAATTAGGCAGGATCAAAAATTATATTCATGAAATTGGATACGTCTAATATTATCCCCAGAATGAAGTACACGATGCTTTGTACATTGTATTTCGCAACAAGTAATACCCAAATCATGCACGGCAGATCTTATAAAGCCACGAAGGTGTGCATTAAAATACGCTAATACATTAATCCCGCACGCTATTAAGATAATAATAATAGTAATGATCTGAATCAATAAAGATGTTAGAATAATAAAAGATACTTTAAAAATAAACATAGCGAATGTTAACACAGATCGATGTAAAGTTTAGTTCCGCTTCATTATATGAAGGAGAAAGTGAGTCGTTGTAATTAAAGAATTCAACTTTAGATGCTTTGAATTTGCGCTAAATTAGTGTTTTATTGAAACCGCTCTGTACATGAAAAAACAAATTTTCAAAATAACTGAAAAAGGCAAGAGGTAGGTATAAAGACATCTACTGAAATTGCATCCAAAATAACATGTAATAAAAAGAGCACCATTCTATTTAAAATAATTAAGTTAATGGCAACATACAGTGCAACTGGAAAATTAACCATTTTAAAAATATTTTCATCGACAACCTACAACACCTTTATCGAATGGTTTCAATTAATCACTCTAACGGACAAAGTCGGATGAAAATATTACTTTTTTGCAGAGACTGGACAGACTCCTACTTTGTCGACTCTCGGGGACACCAGTAGGCAACACGAATCCATTTTCATGAGGGGAATATACACGAGTCTATTTAATCGCTGCAAAAAAGGAACAATTCCACCAGCTTTTGTCATCTCTATTAATCGCCCTGTAAAATATATACTAAATAATCAGTATATCTTTTTTAATAAAATATGAATAACCTATTGTAACAAGTAAACTTCTACGTACGTATAATAAGGTTTACATTATGTCCAATGTCAATTCCCAATGGAATTCTCGCTTGCTCACAGCCAAAGTTCATAATGAGAATGAAAATAGAATATTAGCATACTGGCAAATTTGCAAATCAAGAATAAAGTATTGTTTCTTGAAACTAAGGACTTCCATTTAATTAGAAACACTTAAACTTGCACATTTCTTCTAAGCTGTACGAAACTGTAGTTAGTAAACTATTTCCATCGCTTCCGATTGCTCACTGAGGATCGGTACTGTTTAATCCAGAACTTGTGTGAATATGCTGATGCAGTTTCTAATCCCTTTGATTGCGTGTATTACATCTTTCTACCATACAAGCTTGAGATATGTATGGGATACATATCTGTATGGGATCATTTGGATTTTTATTTAAAATAGTTTGATGGTTAACTCTCTGAAAAGGACATTCCACAGGGGTCGGTGCTGGAGCTAACTTTCTTCCTACTGTTCCTTAATAACCTTTCTAATTATTACAGTAGTGTCGCCGCCGTGACATTATTTACCGATAATCTTCTCCATGTCAAATACAACAACAATTGATTCTTTGGAGGCCCCTAGTTTTCTTTTTATTGATGTAAATCAATTGTTTTAGATACAAATGAAACCACGTAGATTCATGGCAAACAGAGACAACATCCTTGTTTCTCAAACAGAACCTCGATTGAAGTTAAATTTGGAGCGCAACAGATAACGCTAGTAAAGAAGATTTTGGTCTTTCAAGAAGGCCGATTAAAGCGATTCCATGATCAACCCAAAGTCCCCAGTCACCACCACTTTCCCGGCTGAAATTTCTGAGCCGATTCACTCTTCGCAGTTCAGTGTTTTCACTATATCTTGGCTTCAGCAGTACTGGTTTATTCAAGTTTCAACTACAGCTATTAATCACTCGAACTCCGACTTACTTTACTCAAATTGCTTCAACAGAGCTTTGGAAATGTTCTAGCGAATGTGTTTTTGGTCCTGAGTAAGCAAGCAGCGCGGTACAATGGGTTATCTTCTTCATGTCCAAATCTTCAGTCAATAAATTGCAAACATGTTTCGAGCCTTTGCTATCACTTTAACCTTAATCCAACGGTCGTCAAACGCTACTGGGTCAACTTTCCCAATGCTATCGTCAGTGACGGCAGTTCTCGGCCATCTCGGACGCTCGTCGTTAACCCAAATGGTACGACCACATTTAGATTCAGCTACTCAAAATTTTACTGTGGCTAATAAAACAGTCGGAAAGAGTACAATTTTTCGGTTTTTTTATGTTTTTACAAAAACATCGGCTCTCGTATGCGACTGTTAAACAATTAAACCTCCAAAGCATCTTTCAAGGTATACGTAATTATCTTACCAGAATATTTTTGAGTAGTAACATCTCCTTTATGCTGAGACTTGCAGCTTTTCAGATTACCGTCGTATTTGCGTTTTCCGTTGCTCGCAAATATCTTTAACAGAAGCGTTGATCTTCAATTCTCACCCGTTTCAGTTTCAAATGCAACGAAATTTTACATCCGAAATTAAAAATCAGAAACCACTCAAACCGATATCATCGCAAATGGATGGTAATCATCCGCAATTGTATCGATAACTATTCTTCACGTTTATAATATTAGAAATAATAACTTTATTAGATAAATAAGCTATAATATCGTCGATATAGCACTAAAAATATAATACGCAATTATTATATAAACTTCACGATTCAAAAAATTGCGCAGATTAACATTTATCTCCATGGCATTAAGGTTGATATGAATCGACATAACTGAGAAAATGAAAGAACTTCATTTCAAACGGCAAATGTTATTCCAACGAAGAAGGTGGAATCTGCGAATATGTTCGGGCATTAAGGCTAATGTAGGGATTGCGCAATTTCGTCTCTTTGCGGAGCATAAATGTTGCATAACACACGACTCATCCGCAAAGAATTGAAGGCAGTCTTTGAACCGTAAAGCGCTGCTTCATTAAATTAATTTATCGCTTAAAAATTTGCAGGTAAGCATCTATTTATGGAGATCTAACACGTATTCTTTGTTCAAAATAACGAAGATAGATCCATTACCCTAGGAATTTCATTTCAATAGCACAATCAATGCACGATAATAATATAAGTACGTAATAAACGAATCGTCCTTCTTGCTATTCTAATTTGCGTTAGACAATCGCTCTGTTTACGTGTTTATGTTTAATTACATTTAATTCTATTGTTGCATTTAAATAATAAGTACGTACGATATACCCACTTATTGTTCTTATTTAGAAAATACGCTTATTACGTGTCTTTCTCACAAAATGTGAGAGAGTTCATTATTTTGTGTACATTGTGTAATGAAATAATACTCTCTTCTACTCCAACTCGCTTATTGGCGAATTTGTACACTAATAATTGTACATAACAGTATTAGGCATGGGTAGTAGGTCGACTATAATGGCTTCACTCTAACACATCCGGAAAGTTATATTTTACGAATTAACCAATTAGATGAAAAGGTAGATACATGTAATTTTCTTACATCCATATACGTCTATTTCATGTTCAAATTCATAGCGTGCTTATATGCGTCAGTGAATTTTATGTGTAAAAATTGAAAAAGATTTGCGGTCGCAACCCGGATTTTATAGATTAAGAAGATTGAGAGCAACAAAGGAAAACGGCCTAGATTTTATGAAATAAGAATAATTTAGAAAGTACTTAGAATAAACATAAAAAGTAAATGTGCATGATAAAGAATTATGCTTTTCAAGTTTAACATTTAGTTAATGGTTCAGTTTTTCCCTTTTATAAAACAAATGATACGTGTTTGCAAATTTGAAAACGATTCATTTGAAACAAATTCCTATTAGCAGCATCTTAGAAAATGGATAAATGGGTGGAGTTTTCTTAGTTTATTTACCAATTTCTTATGCTGCATTGCGTCAAATCAAAAATGACATCAAATTCGTCTTCTCTATGAGCATTGATAATCAAAACATTTTACAATGCTAATAGTATCATTTAAGTCGGCTTTGTTCTGCATTAAATATTAGGAAATTTTACTACAAAATCCCATAGAAATATATTGAAAATGATAATTATTGCAACTATATTTGCGAACGATTTTTAAAACGATGAAACAATTTAATTGCATAATAAAAATTTAGAACGACCGCTTATTCCAGAATAAATGTTCCATCTTTTATTACTAAAAAGATTCAATGTCGTAAAATTACCACAGCAAAACTTTTTTAATTTCCACTACTAACCTAATAAACTTCCAGAATTATTAGAAATATAAGTAATAGCGAATATATATTGACAACGAAATCCGATTAAATCAACTTTATAGAACACTTATGCCATTTGAAAGATTGTACTAATTTTTGGCCAAATGATAATTAAGAAATATAAAGAATTTATTAGAAACTGGGATCATGGGGAACTATGATGCGCTAGCCATCATCATAAACATATTTCAAGATCAAGATCAGTAGTTTAAGATGTCAATTGAATGCGATACATACACTCAATTTTGAGCTACTATTTACGATGCGCAATAATTTTGCTTGCACTCATTGATACTTATATCAGGACTTCATAATTCAAAAAAGCAAAATAGCCCCATATGTAATGGCAACCTTCGATAGTATTGAATAAATAAGAAGACTCGAATAAATAACTTACAGATAAGAAAATAGAAAAAGACTGCATTATTAAAAAAATCAATTTATTTAAAAACTATAATACAAAATATATATATATACAGCATTGTATGTATTGACTTATCCATTTTGTTTGCACTAGACTAGTATCTGTATCCACCGGCTGCCGCTGCATTTCCACCACTTCCAATACCGCCAATTCCACCAGCACCTCCAGCAGCGCCTGGTCCTCCGAATCCACCAGTTCCGACACCACCCGGTCCTCCAAATCCACCAGCTCCAGCTCCACCGAATTTTCCAGGTCCGCCGAATGCACCAGCTCCACCAGCACCTCCCGGTCCACCAAACTTACCAGCTCCGGCAAACGCTCCAGCTCCCGCACCGCCTGGTCCTCCAAAACCAGCAGCTCCACCTGCACTTCCAGCTCCACTATATCCACCACCACCAAATCCGCCGGCTCCACCCGGTGCACCATATTGACGTTGGGGTTCATCTCTATATTGACCGTCGTCAACAACACCTCTAGCTTCGTCGGCTAAATTTTGTTCGACTGATCTGAGAATTTCTTCTGGAATAGGTGGCGGCGTAGGCAAATGGGCACCTTGCGGTTGGAATCCGTTCTCATCGGCTGTATAACTGATAGCATACTGAGCTCCATCTGTACCGGTATAGGAGAATCCTCCTTCGGCGTATTGAGTATCTTGAGCTTTTTGGTAACCTCTTTCTTGAGCGGCAATACCATTTCCAGTTTCGTAGGCATAACTGTAACTTCCATCTCCTTGATTTGGATTGTTTTCGTATCTGAGGATAGGGATATGTGGTCCACCTCGAAAACCTAATATATTGAATTTTAGACGAATTTATATCGGTCAACATTTTTACGCTATATGCAAAACAACAATTCAAATGTATCGAATTTCTTTGGTTTATCCTTTACTTCCATCGAAAATTGTATGAAATAGTTGTTTACTTAATATTCTATAAGCAATTATTCAGTGTTGAACAGGATTTGTACCTTTGGATTTGTTTCTTAAAACATATAATCTCGATGCGGAATACATTTCGCGGTTACTGCGCATACGAATTTTTAATCGTTGTATTTTTTTTTTTACAAAACACAATTATTAGAGTAAATGCGTTAAATTCAAATTTAAGGTGAAATTAATTAAAACAGTTGTGTAATAGTTCTTTTGCATATGGTAATAAACAAGAAAAAATAATAACTGAGTTAAATAAATATAAAGAATGCATTAAATCAGTTACTTAGAGTAAATACGTGTGTAGTCACTTCTCAAAATTTGTATCATATTTAATTCTGATACAAACTAAAATGAAAACTTATTATTATCACTTTCAATTGATTTACATTATTTTCAATTATGTAATTTTCATGTATATATATATATCTAGACTTAAAAATTGATACTTTACTAGGTGAACAACGCTAAAGAACAAAAGGCTCCATCTTTTAGATAATTCAAATGGAAATTTCACTAGGTTAATATAACTTATTTTCTTTTTAACAATAAACAATATTTATTACCTCCAGCACCACCTGCACCAGAATATCCTCCAGCCGCACCAGCTCCACCAGCTCCACCGGCTCCACCAGCTCCACTTGGTCCACCACCGCCACCAAATCCGCCAGGTCCACCTGCTCCTCCAAATCCGCCAGCTCCACCCGATCCACCAAATCCAGGTCCACCTACACCACCGGGTCTTCCGGCGCCCGGTCTACCAAATCCTCCGGCGCCACCGCCACCGGGGAATTTGGGGACGCCGCCAGCTCCAGGGAAAGGCCCACCACCACCACCTCCTAAAGGAGGAAGGTACGTGTTATCCAAACGAGCACATGTGGCAGCGCTTACAAGCGCAACAGCTAATAAAATCTGTAAAAGCGGATCGTTGAATTTTACAACTTTAATACATGTTTATGAAAATATGAAAACTCACAAATTTCATTTCAAACTGCGGAGGTAGGTAGATCTAATTGATCAAAGAGAGTAAAAGTGATGATGTTACTAGTGATGAGAGACGATGTATATATATGTATTTGTACCTCCCTACCCTAATACTGTGCACATCTTGGTTTGGAATGTGTTATAGACGCGAATTATCCTACAGGGCAAGGTCGTGAACATTAAATTCGAACCATTAAAAAGTGGATACATGTCAGCGGCCGAATTTGTTATATATTTATTATAACGTGTAATATCGAAAGGTCATACAGCATTACAAACAATAAGTAAATAGAAGCGCACATACAGACGGATATAGAAGTAATTGCAACGTCTGTGCTACTTATACATACGACTTTATACATCAATTTTCTCATATATCAAATTGAATAGACCTGTTTGTACAGTTCGCATTTAATTATTGCATTCTATTATTCTTTCTTAATTCTAAAATTAAAATTATTGGAAGCTGAAGAAACAAAAGAATCTGCATATAACTTGTGATTACAAAGGCATTATATAAATATTGACTATAAAACTGTATTAGTTAAATCGGAGAAACTGAGTTAATTCTAAGTACCATTGAATGCTTAAACACCGTTATATCTTCGAGCTTTACTACCTTTATACCGTATATAGCGAACTAGGGTATTTAAGTCAAACGAATAAACTAACGAGCACACACAAAGTCCGGGCGATAATTTGACACACTAAAATTGCAATTATACTCGGCAGAAAATAATTAAGTCACAGCTTTCAATCTGTCTTGCGTCTAATACACATTCCGTAGCAAACAATACCATTGTTAAATGTAATTACATTGTTCGAAGCCAAGCATTTGCATTTACATGTGTACTTTTATTATATTTTAGCTTGACAGCTGCTTTACGTTCGCTTAAACAAAGGTATGATAAATGTACAGCTCCAAACATTGCGTAATAATACATATTTCCCTTTGCCAAGGAGTAATGGAAATGCGAGTATGTACTTCCATTTACGTTCATAGTTAGATCACGAACAATCGTCAAAAGAAGCCGCTTGTCCCCAATATAAATAGTATAGATCAATATTCCTGCAAAATGTTACCATATTTGAACGATTATAATTATAAATTTTAGATTGTGTCTATTTTGAACGATTATAATTATAAATTTTAGATTGTCTATATATCAGTGGTATAAATGTTCAATGTCGAAGACACCGCAAAAACTGCTGCTACGATAAACAAGAACATTTTGATAAATATATCAACATATTCTTCATTATTGTTTCGCTAATATATTTTACAAAACTAGAGCATTCTCAATCGAATATAATTCAATAGATACACATAGCGAAACAAATTGTTGCCAGTCTCTCAACAATCTCAGTGTTGTTGCCTAACATTGTAAATTCAACAAATTTAAATTATTTTATTGGATTTTTTAGAATTGGAATATTTTTTTTTTCTAAAAACATTATATTTTGACGAAATGACGTATGTACTGTTCTTCGGACGTCACGATTAATATATTAATATATGCTAATAATCATAGCATAAATTCAAAAATTCAATTTTTTCAATTCAAAATTTCAATTCATATCATAAATTCAATTTTATTGAAACGGCAGTATCAGAGTTTGACAAGTGTATTGTTTAACGCTGCACTAATTCTTAATTTTGCACTACACTGCGCTTTGTGAACGGTCGTGCATCGCACTACCCTAATTCTTGCATTAATTTCGCGCTAGCTTACGAAAGCCCCACTTATGTGAACGGTGCCTTTACTTTTTTTTTATTTCTTAAAACACTACATTCAAACTTTAATATTATGAACATACTAATTTGCTCAAATAACAGGTATTTGTCAATCACATCTTATTAGAATTAACTATAATTATTAAAAGCAGTTGTATGCCTTCAACACGGTGATAGTATTACAAATTTGCACTACGTTCATGCTGTAAAATGCTTTAGAATGTAACACTAGAAAAGAAGAATAGAATAGACCTATTCTCTAAACATAACGATGCGTTTAATCGTATAAAACTTAACTTGGATACCACAAACAACATTATTTATGACAATCCTATAGTTCCATCTAAGCATAAAGAAAAAAATTAAAATTAAAATGTACCCAAAAATGATTTCTAATAAATTCATTTTGCTGTATTAACTGTTTAAAATGCAACTATATTTCCCACAAATTGGCTAAGTTGGCCAAGTATGAGGAAGCGCAACTGGCTTGCTTTTCCATAAAGGAAGCCAGCCTGCTTGTCTATGCAATATCATTATATTTCGCATGAAGGTGCATAGCTTAAATTTACGTTTTAGAGGTACGTTAACAACACCGATTCACCGAATGGTGCTCTTATTATTATGATAAGTAAGTTTTCATAATTTTATTAATTCTTTCCCGAGTCTGTTATCCGAGTTGTTACGAATTATTGAAGAGTTCACTCAATAACTGATTATTAGAGAGGACAAAGACAGATGAAATTGCAGCAACTAGTCACACTCGTGTCTATTCGCCTCATAAAATTAGATTCCCGTTGCCTACTGGTGTCCCCGAGAGTTGACAAAACACGAGTCTGTCTAGTCTCTGCAAAAGAATAATAATTCCATCAGCCTTTGTCCTCTCTACTGATTCTCATTTGTACATCCAGAACATCGCTGTTTGCTGTTCTACTTATTATACTGCATATACCATATTCAATTTTCTTTGCTTATACACATGTAAATTTAAATGTAATTAATTAATGTTCTTTTGAAACCTTATAGGTAGTATAGGTATTATATCAAATCTTTAAAATATTATTACTTTTCTCAGGGTGTGAAAGAAAAACAAGCGCTCTAATATGTGCTTGATTTACAGTTCGCATTTTTTCCTTTTGTATGTATCAGAACTTTGTTAAAAACCGGTCGACCAGGGTACTCGGGTCCTCCATTCCAGTAATTGAATATGCGATTTCGGCTACCCGTTTCTCGGACCGGTTGTCTGGATAACCCGGAACCAAGTGGTGAGCTGGACGGGTACCCCGTCTCTAGAAAAGGTGGTTTTAGACCGACCAAACATATGAATATTTATTAATTTTATAATGTCTTACGAAAGGAAAAAAATTAAGACGTTTTAAAAATTCAGGTTTTCTCTAATTATTTAAATAAAATTTAGCATATAACAAGCAAGATGAAATAAAGTTGACTATATAATTACCAAGTATTAAAAAAAATAACGGTCCTGACACGGAACCGTCAAGTACGCCTGTTCGTGATATATACTCATAAAATGTAAAACTGCGATACTCAACATAATTGGTACAGTCAGATAAATATGATTGGAAAACCTCAATCAGATCTGAAGAAACACAAGACTAAGTAGTGCTTAACATGCTTGATAAAGTCCCCGCATTTTGTGTCGTCTTAGTATTGATCGTTCAAGACATCAGAAATAAAGTATACAAAGGGTCGTAAAGTAGTAGTAATTGATTTTCCCTCAATAAACCCATTTTTGTGAATAGCAAGTTGATTGACAACGTTATAATCAGGCATTTAGAACATTACTTCAAATATTTTGACAAAATTATAAGAAAGGGGTTGGAACGGGAATGAGCAACATTTGCGCACACATGGTGCGCACCCTCGCCTCAATTTCCCCGAAAAAGATTAAAGACAACTATAGTGTATAGTATGAAACTATATGAATATGTGGTTTATTCATTCGGTTTAAACAGTTTCTTTTGAAACGAATTGAAAACTGTTAAATTCTGCAAATAGGTACTCTGCATTATATTTTTAAAAATTGCGTTACTGTGATAGAAGCTTGTTATTGTATTAACTCATGCTTTATTGATGGCTGAATTTGTAATATTTTGTATATTCGACAAAAATATATCGCTTTACAATCAGTTTTAACATACGTTTGTTCAGGTGGTTTAAATATAGATAAATGTGGGTAATGAAAAAATCACAAACACTAAGTAGAATTGCACAATTGATGTTAAAAAGGCGAATGTAAAATATTCTGAAAGAGATATAACCCTAATACAACCATAAAGGACTACAACTAACTTATGGTGATGGAAATCATCAACGAAATGCTGAAAATAGAAATCGTTATCGCAGTTCGCACACTTTTATAAAAATGTTCTTGATGCAGTTTGAACATAGAAGTACCGTCCTTTCGTTGTAATGTGAAAAGCACGTTTTACTGGATTGATCTAATTTAGTGTCTATGTAACCGCTTTTAGACCAAGAATATGGGAACAGATGATGTTTTGGAGAGAAGGGTTGATTGTGAACTAAGATTGAAATTTTATTACGTTATTTCGCTGATATAAAATCAATATCCGTATTACCGAGTAACATTTGATCTGAAAACACAAAAGCCGCATATATCCAGCGGCTGCACCGTACCGGTTGTTTTCTCAGGAATGGATAGAATGGATGGTTTATCGGCAGGTATCTACTCCTGCAATTTAGCAGGACAGTAGCCGCTCCAAGAGTCGAGTAGTAAAGTCGGCGACTCACAAAAGAAAATCGGTCAACCATTTACTAATTATTTTGGATCTTAAATTGCCTGATGTAAATGCCTCAATCTTAACATTTGATGCTTAACAAACATAAAATTGCATTATGCAACCAAGAAGAAGTTTTTAGGGAACTCGTAAGGAAAATGTGGTATTTTCGATTCGATATTATTATAAGTAGTACAGTATAATTAAGTGTTGTAGATATTACAAATTGTAGAACTCATTCAACTATTTTGCCTCTTTCGTAAAATAGAATTCAACCATCGTGCATTATCTGCCCCACGCATTTCGTTATACGGCCTAACGGATACTATAATTTTTTTTTTTGAAAAATGGTGCGCGATAATATATATTGCTTTTTGAAATAAATAACTGTTCGCTTCAAATTGGCACCATGAAATGTACTTCAGGGTTTCTACGCATTCTTCTATTTACATTAGACGGTTCAGAACATATGCATACTTTTTACTTTCCTAAAATGACATCCATAGTACGCAAGGTTATTTAAATTGTTTGGACTTATTGTATGCTATGTAATTTTTCCTTCGTACTAGTTAGTAAGGGGCAGCATGTATGATGTAGGCGTAAGCGGTATTTCCCAGGGAATACTTCTGCGTATATTTTGCCCTTTCAAATTCAAGCCCAATTCGCGAAGGGATGGGGGAATTGTGGAAGAAATAAAAAAAATCCAAAAATCGTTGAAATTTCAGGGAGAGCTCTCATCCCTTACTCACGAGATTCCGGCGAAATGGAAAGCAGTGTTTTACAACACTCGGTGGGTTTCTGCCACATTTCAATCCGATCGGTCAGTGACGGTATTCCCTTGTGAAACGATACCAAAAACGATAAACAATTTATAGTATTCTAGACTTTTCTGCGTGCAAATGCATGTAGAAATGAACTCGTCTTCGTCGAACTTATTTCTTATTTTAATATCAGTGTTCAAGAATCCATAGATACTTATATCTATGGATTCTTGGACACTATGGATGACACTATGGACATATCTATGGATGCTCATATCGGACGTAAACACAAACATTTACTTTACTAAGAATGTACGCTTTAAAAAAAAACTTTGTGTTTGAAACAAAATTTTCCCATGCCAGCAACACCTTTTATCAACAAATTGAAGAAATCTGAAAGTGGCTGTAATAACAGTTTTATTCATTTTTCACGTTTCTAAATTAGATACGTGATAACGTGATTTACATTCTTGATTCCAAAAAATAGTAAACTATTTTTTTTAATCTGTCACCTACAAAAATATTAGAATAACTTCCACAATTTTAGCAAATACCACTATAAACAGTTATGTAATCCATGACGCGTGACCTTATGGTTTTATAGTACTGCATTACATTACCTTAAAAAAATAAAAAAATTAGCTACTTTACAAGAAAATCATCGTGTATCTGTGCAAATGATTTAATTATCGAAGCCTTTCTACATGAACTAAATGTTTCCTGACTTAGGACTAAACTTGCAAGTAGCGTAATGTTTAGTTCGCCAAGCCAATCGATCTGAGATTAAGCCTCGAGCTCGTAATTCTCTTAGTGCAACGTCTTCTAGTCTCCTCCAAATTTGCCGAATGTTTGGTTGAGTGAATACACATCTATGAGCGCAAATATGTAATACTCTTGTAACCCCTTATAAATGGCGAAAGCTGTTAGAGATGGAAAACATGGAAAATTTATTTCGTTTACTTCTTCTTTCATCCGTTGTAATTATAAAAGCACTGCATAATTTGTGGTAATTTAATGTAGAATGTCTTTATTATTCAAATAATCTAATGTATCTGGTAACCACTCACTATATTGACATGTCCATACAAATTTATTGTGTTAAACGTTGCTTATTACAATATCGTTTCACTAACTGTTATAAATTTATTGCCGTTACGAATTCCTCAACTGTTACTGTAGCATTTGCTACAATTGTAGAACTTATCCCAACAATTATTTTTTATTATGATGTAGTGATACAATAAAACTAAGAAATGTAAACATACTAGAAAGCGTTACCAATAGTAATACGAAAGACGCAAAATTACCTCTTTATTCAAGTTAAACAATAGGCCTTCCGAAAGTCTTTTCTAAAATTGATTTTTCATCAAATTATCTCAAAAATACTTTAGGAAACTCTAAATATCAAGTAGATAATATAGAGAAATCAAAAATTTATAAGTGTTATTTATATGTAACTGGGTTCAAGAAATCTTCTGTCATCTTATAACCGCTTGAACATTGTGGCTATGTTGATGATATAAAGTTAATTAAGAACGTAAACAATAAAGCATAGCTAAATTTCTATAAAGGTAGGCAAATTTACAAACTATATATCATCATTAATATGATTAATCAAAGATGACCGTAGTCTATCTTCGGTAATTTTTTAATTTGTTAGTTCAGCTTGACTGGTGCAAATGACACTTTAGCTTAGACTAGGTGGCATTTCAATCTCTTTTTAAGAATTTTCGATTGAATAGCATTTCTTATTAATTTAATTTTTATGAAAGGTTGTTTTCTAGAAAAATTACATTTGTAAAGCCGTTATTTAAAAAAGGTGACACGAGTGACATGACTAATTACAGGCCAATCAGTTTGCTGCCAGTCTTTTCTGACATTTATGAAGGCGACATAAGCAACAGAATAATAAGGCTTTTATTACGTTCTGAGCAACTAAAATTCCCTTCAGCGCGATGTTTTTTAAGGAGAAGAATATTAACATGACAACTGCAGAATTTATCAATAAAGTAATTTTGGTCCCTGACAAAAAATATATAGATATGGATAACACTTTTTATCGTATTTTTGTATACTTTAATACATACATAATTTAATACATTTGATTTACTATTTGGATGATGCCAAATTTTGGCAGCATGGCATTAGTATAGCAATTAATTAATTAATTAGCATTGCAGTAGCAAATGCTATGCTATAAAAATTGTTAAAAATTATACGACCTCAGATGTGATCCGCACATTACATTTTCCCTATTTTCAAAGTCATTTGAGAGTTTGTTTAATACATTGGGGCGGTAGCATTGGCTGACTAAAAGTGTTTAGACTACAGTAACGTTCATTTATGATTATTGCTAACATTACTATCGTTATATATATGAAATATATTGTTTTACATTTTAAAATTTGAAAAAAAGCAACACACAACATTCACATAGTATCAAATATAGTAAACAAGGCAAGCCCAATCTGCACAACACCACCCTTTAGCGAAAAGAAAACCATCGCTGGATTCCGAATGAAATTGAAATTGAAAATCGATTTGTTCAAGCATTCTTCCGGAGTATATTTTATTTTTACGTAAAAAGAAATTATTAAAGAAGCCATTGACCGATTTTATAATATCGTGAGCAATAGTGTTCAATTATACATGCAGTAGAACATCCTGCCTTAAAATATTCAATAGTAAATCGGCATCCTGTTCCCATCAATAATTGTATACCAATACGAGATTGGGCTGATTAACGAACAAAGATCCGTAATGTGTGATTATTAATTATAAATAATTTGCATCAGCTGCTCTAATGATTTTGATCAATGAGATTATTTCACATATCATAACCGCAAAACAGAATTACATGCATGAAATAGCAATAATAATTTAGAGTGTAATTATTTTGTTTGTTTTATGTAATGCATTATTTTCCATGACATGAATATTTACCTGGTTAATTTATATGAAATATGTACTCAAATTTTGTATTCCAAACATTATCAATATTTCTCCACGTGGATCACCTTAAATCAGTTATAATTGCGCAAAAAAATTAAATGGTGACACTGAATTTTATATTCCATATATTGAGAATCCGTCGACCAAACTTATTTTAACTATCAGCGCTTAACCTGACTGATTATTGCAATTGTTCTCCCAGTCGTAAACGTTTAAACTTTAAAGTAACAAAATATCTCATTAAAATGATTTACTTGCGTGCATAGCGAATAACATATGCCGTACTAACTGTTGCAATAGCGAGCTTTGTAAATAACCCCGGCCAATGTGTATTTCTCTAATTGGAAAATTACAGCGTATTCTCGCTAATTTTCAACCTCTAATGTTTACAAATTTCGAAAAATATATCTTTGTTTTTCGGATTATAATACGAGCAATTTTAAGGCAATTAAAAATAATCGCTCCCCGCGAATCAGGTAATTTGTTCAACTCCTCTCAAATAGTAAAGTGGTATGTACATATAGTCAAAATTATGATTACACAAAATAAACGAGCAAGCACGTAATAAACAAAATATTATCGATCAATTACCTCCGCTAAGTTATCACAAACACATATTAAATAAAACAAAATACAGAATTTAGTAAGTAACCAGAATATCTGAAACGTTCTTTTTAATTTTTCATTCATTTAGTCAGTCAGCTGCGAAAACATCGTCATAAAAATAAACAACGGAACAATATATGGGAAAGACGAAGATTTTTCAAGAATTTTATTGTGGGTAAGTTCATTTTCATTAGCCATGGCGTCATTATTCTTTTACGATGAAACCGTTCGACTGAATTTCATTCACCGTTCTGCAAATCTTGATTATCTGACTGACTCTCTGTATAATCGCGGTAAGTATTCAACGAAAAACGCTCTTCAAAAGCATTTTATGCTTTATTCTTTTCTCTTCGGAACAAAACGCCACCTGTATAACAAAGCCTAGCTAAAAATTGATTTTATTAACGTCACACGCAACGTCGTAGGACAGTATAGTTTGTAAATTAGTTACCACCAAGACGGTTCTGCTTTGGTTTCTTTCAATAAGCAAATAATTAATATATATTCTTCAGAATCAGGTATTTTACGTCAAACGTCACACCCAGTGATGTCATGAATTTTGCCAAAGTGTTTTACTAGTTCGTGTTAACTATCTCTAAAAAATGTTACTACGACACCTAGTGACAAAATGAACATGTTCTTTAGATTAGACATTTCTCAGTACGTCCGCACCTGATGAATGTTTGCAAGACTCTCTTTCATATTTGAAACCTGAAAATAAACAATATTAAGATAATGAATAATGATAATGAAGATTCTTTTCTAATCTTCATAATAATAATGAACATTCTTAATCTAATGTTGTTGAAATCTCACAAAATTTAGGAGAGACAAAGCTGCTTATATAATTGTAATATAAAATGAGCATGAGAACCACTGCCACCACTCGATAAAAAAAAGAAAACTACGGGCATGATCAAATATATTGGTTAGTATAAAATAGGAATAACATGAAGACATAAATTACTAGACTAGTAATTTTCAAATTACAGATGTACTTTTTTATAATAGCATCTTCGAAGTATACAACGCGGTTGTAGCCTTGGATACTACAGGAAGTGCTTACTCCATTTACATATCAAATTGTTGTAACTCCTCTTTCTGTGAACTATAACGAAATAGTGCTTGTTACTGTTTTATATATATATACATATGGGTAGGGAAAAGTAATATGTACACGCAGATATTTAACATAAAACTAATACGTATATCGCCTTTAGCAAATGTCAAAATTGTAAATAATATTTGTTATAATTAAAGCTTAACTGGTTCTGAATACTACGCTAAACTATTAATTATGGCATTGAAGTGCACTTTTATAATGATGTCCGTTAGATCGATCGACCGTAAATAGCGTTTTGCGGACGTTCTTCGAAGAAGATAAATTCCAAAGTGCGTGTTGTACATGGCAATGGTAATTTTTGCAGAGATCGAAATCCATATACATATATTTTTTAGATACATTCCTCCTTGCAAAAAAAAAAACGTCTATACGACTCCTTTCAAATTCAATGCTATAATGAACATTCCAAATAATTTGGTCTTTGCCGTACTTAATATCATTTTCAAATCGTTTTCTTTGCAGTCACAGATTAATGTTTTCCTTTTTCATATTTCTTTCCTCTTTTTTTCCTTAACTTGTTAATCAACACTAATGTATCGGCACACTCCGCACCACACAAGTTTGTCGTTGTTTGGAAAAATTGTTTCGAGCATACGTGGATCCCCATCGTCATCCGTATTATTACTTCATCGTCCACGTATTCTTAAAATAGTTGTTTATGTGATGCAAGGTATGTCGATACTTTAGTGTTTTTTATAATGCTACCACGCAGTAATTAAATTTTCAGGTTTTATAATTTACTATTATGCTCATGTGTTATGTTATACTTGCTCGTTGTACTCGTTGAATCTGGTGCTTACCATTCTTTTCATTTGATCAACATAAACTTTATCACGTTTGCTACATATAATTTTGTAAATTCCCGACCTGTCCTTCACATCCGATTTACCTTTCGGATGGCCAAGATCGTTTTTTAATGTATTACGCGAGCTGAAACATTCCTTCATATCTTGATCCCTAAAAACTAATAATACTTTCGATATGTTGTGAAAGAGGATATGCCGGATTATTTCTACCGCGTCAGCAATTTGCTATCATCAGAACCTTATAAAGAATTAAAAACAAATTCTTTACCATTCATAATTAGAGAGAAGAGGTTTTGAAAAGTTACCCAAAACTTATTAATGCCAATCTAAACCTCAAACACCTTAGTTCTAAAAATGTATTGCCGACAAACCGGGCAGTAGTGTCAGGTAAAGACACACCTATACAAATTTCCAAATAATAAACTGTCACAAAAATGTATCCATCGAAATTCTAGAAGAAGAAAGTGAATTAGATTTTGTAAATAAGGTAGATAATATTGAACTAGAAGATGGACAAATTTAATACCGTTTGATTATTTGCTCTTCCCCAGCGTACACATCAATCGGTCTATGATTGAATGAAGACCAACGAATCCTCGAAAGAGCCATCCCGGTTTAACTAATTAAGCTTGTGTGATGTTAAGCGTGCCACTACTTTAATGTTGTAAGAAAAAACGTTTTCGTCGGTGCAATTGGTTAATCCACATCGGGATATTTTCATATAGTACCTGTTACATAGTGTAATGCATGAAGCAGGCATGTTACGTGCAGCAGCTTCAGTTAAACAGCTTCGAATAATTCACCTCTACGAAGCATAACTAGCATTCATCAGCATTGGTAACTATCATCAACACTTGCTTTGGTGAAATTTCAAAGTTGTCTGGTGTTCTAACTAATGTTTATACCTTAACTTTTTTATACCTTTCACATATGATTTTTAAAGTAGAACACGGAGAACAATTTCAACTCTTACCTTTTAAATGAATATTGTTGTTCTTTTCTTCAAAAAAAGTTCCTTTCGCCAAGTAACGTAATTCCTACGCATATCTTTTACTGAAAACTAAAAACGTTGTCCTTCCATTTCACCTTTCATATATATTGAGAAAAAGTGTTACTATACACACTGATTCATTTTCAACCTTTACCATGAGGATCTCGCTTATCACTGGAGATACAGGGCAGGTTCAAACTTAGCAAAATTGCAAAATTTTGTTTTCATTTCGAACTATTCTTTGTATAGTTCTTCTAAGAATTACATCGGAAACGTTCTGGAACCTACCTTGAAGTTCTTCAATGTTATGTGGGACATCAACTTCGTAAACATTACATTTAACAGCTACCCATAAAAAATAATCTAGCCATTCAATACGTCCGCTATTTCCAATCCAATATAATTATTGCATTTTGGGCTGATGCGTGTCTTGTTACCATCGAAAATCCTATAGTTGATTTCATGAAAGACGGTCATCTAAGAAGATACATATGTACGACGAAAGTTTAAATATCTGTACCCATTTAATGTTTCTCCATACATAGTTGATCCTATGAAACAATTTCCCAAGATTCGCTTGTCCTATTTTGTTTAGGGTTCTGTAATACACAGTAACGCTCCGTATTTCTCTTAAGATCAGATGATTTTGTTTAAAAAGTATTCGTTTACATTTAATTTTCTTATTAACTAGTGCAATACTCCAGCCATCTTAAAATATCACCAAGTTGCAGGTAACATGAATCATGAAACATGAAAGTTTAAATTTATTTAGATGTAAAAATTCGCATGAAGATGGATTATTATCGATCTAAAAAGACGAGATTTACATAAACTTTACAAAAACTAACATTTAATTTACTATTTACAAAATATCCTGTTAATTTTTATTCACATGGGTACACCTTGTATTCGTTATTGTTGTATTTCGGTTCGATGAATATCAAATATTCAATAAAGTATTTTATCTTCTTTCATCTAGAAAACGATATCTACTTATTGTTAATAGAAGTATAAATTTACTTGATAATCTATCTGTATGAACATGAAAGTACTTAGAAGAAAAATGTTCATGCTTGTGGATACAATTCTCAAATGTCGAGGCTTATGAAACCCTATCACGTTGCTGCACTTGTTAATCGTTCCATGAATAATTAGTGTAATATACTAAAGTCATGACTTCGCTAATTCATTTTCCCGACAAAGAATACTCCAGATTTACGCAATGAAGAGCACGAAGTCAACCAAAGAAGTAAATCGCTGTAATAGTTCAGCAAATATAGTTACAATGTGTAAATACTCATCTTTTTGTATCGAATCTATCAATACTAGAAAGCCCAATTTAAAATTTAATTAATTAAATAATGTATCATAATTTTTAAAGTCGTCTTTTGTTATTAAAGCGATGGAAGAGGGTTAAGTTCTGGGTTTTATTGCATCTTAGTGGGTCGTATATGCAGGTATTTTTTGACGCAACAAGCACTCGCTGAACACCCTCGTGCATTAACAGAATTGTATTTGTCTGTTTCCTAATTGTTACAATAAAGAGTTATACAAGTATTGCGTATAATTTAATAACACTAGCTAATAATACTAGAGCGTAGTTAATTAAGAAAAGTAATTGAAGCTAAAAACCGTTAAGTAAGGCGTAAAAAGTTCATCGTGTTGATGGAGCCGATTACAACAAATGGCAATTAAGAATATTGAAATTGAAATGGAACGAGTAAGTAAGCAAGAGAGAGCTTACGTAATTATTAAGAAGTTGAATCGACTTCAAAATATTAAACTAAAAAAACCATCGGATCCAACAGTTTTTTCAACGGATTTGAGATAGTAGTTAAGCTGCAACAGTAAAGATAAGTGAGCAAGAGAAATTGAACTACATGCTCAAAACGTTATCGAAAAAATACGGTCACTTAGGAGATCTTATCGAATGGACGGTTGAGTACCATATACGAATGAAGTAAATGAAAATTGTGATGACTAGAGACTGCAAATGCGGATGAAATCATACATTTTTTGCAGAAACTAGACAGACTCGTGTTTTATCGACTCTCGGGGAAACCAGTAAGCAATACGAAGTCATACGAAGACGAATAAGCACGAATGTGTCTACTCGCTAGGAAAACTCTGCCTTTGTCCTCTCTAGTGATATATGTAGCAAGTACATGAAATTTTTTCATATTCACTAGTATCAGGTAAACTAGGCAGACGCTTTCTTAATCCAAATTGGCGAAGAAGTATTACAACTAGATCTTTAACAGTGACCGACTTTTAATGAGTGTATACGAAATGCATTCATACAAAACCCCTAATCAAACACCGAGTAATTTGTTTCGAGCAAATAAACTAAATAATCTTCCGCGTATTAACAAAAAAATAACGACATAAGACAAATTTGGTTGTTGTCAAATTATAGAAAGCAGACTTGTTGGATTTTGGGCGATTTTATATATTATTATTCGAAGATCGTTGTATAAAAGCGATATAGAATAATATAAAACATTACCTTGATCTTTATAAATTTCATGAAGGATTCAGTAATTTCTATAAAAATGATAATACAATAGAGCTATTAAATATGAAAAATATGTTTATTACAAGAATAGCGTATATATTAATTATAACTTATATTAATTAAGTATTGAATACGGAAAAAAAAACATGAAAGTGCTATGGTACAAATGGAAAGGAAGGGCTTACTCAAATAATTTTATGGAAGCGCGAGTATATGGCTAAATCTGAGATCAATAACAATAATCGAATAAAGTCAATTCGTTATATAAGGATACAAGTATGAAAGCAGCGTTGTTTACCCATACAATATACATAGATGTATTGGATTATGATAAGTATGTTTATATACTTGTCACATCTAAGAATTGTGTTGATATTTTTTTTTAAATAAAAGGTATAGTCCTTTCTAAGTCAAATTCTAAGATAATTTTTTTCCATTATGTTTCGTGTTCATGTTTCAGTAAGTAACACGAACCCTTTTTTGTGAGAGGAATAGAACGAGTCTCTGCTAATTGAGTTTCCGCAGGCTTAGGGACAAATTAGAAGGTACATATTATGAAATATTTTTTTGGTTTCTAATGATGCGTAGAGAAACTACAAGCTTAGTATTGCATTTCCAAAAGGCAACTGTTATTCGATTTATTATTACGTAATATACTACGTAAAAAGCAAAAATGATAAGAAAACCATACGAAAACAGTTGCTAATTAACTGAAGCAAGTTCTACATAACCGCTGCAGTTTACTGACCAATTAACTGTTCGAATTAATAAATTACACTCTTGATCGCATTCGAAATTTTTCGAAATTCTTCTCTAATGCGATTTTTTCAATCCTCCACGCATGCTTTCCTTATTTATGATTCCACAAAAAGTTAATGATCAAAATTCGAAATTATCGATTTTTTGCTTCAGCAGAAGACCATTTCCAACAGAAAGTTTACAACGTTGTTTAAGTTAATTTAAACTATTGTGCAAATTTCAATTTCTCTTACAATTTCCATACTTTCTACGATCAAAATTAAATTAGAAGCTACTATTATTCATTTCATTGAGGGTTAGGTTACAAACAATTATTAATTATTTGTTGAGAAAGAGCCACCTCCTTAAGTTAATTTTCTGTAATATAAGCATATCCTTGCTGTCCAGATCCAAGACCTCCACAGTAATTCAGATCCCATAAACGTTTTCTTTTTTATTTCGGTATTTAAACTTTCTATAATGGTTATACGACTGTTGAATCACTTTTGAACTATGACTGAATCTAAAATCATCAGTAATATACAAGTCGAGATTTTTAATCTCATCAACCATGCTAAGTTGAACTCTGTTCTTTGCAGACGAAAGCTCCTTTTTGCGGCCAAAAAAAATATTTTTATTTAAACGCGAAAGTGGAAGGAAACGGCTGTAAAAGTTCATCATTTTTAACAAAATTGAGTCGGCCCCCCAACTGCGAGGTACTATCTGCAAACGAGTTCTTTGGTGCAAACTCCAGCGTATTATGCAAAATACGCGACGTGATCTATCGTCTTCCGAAATTATGTTGTTTGATGACAATGCAAAATCGCATATATCTGTACAAACACAAGGTTTAATCAGTTCTTTTCGATGGGAACAACTGGTACAGTTTAGACTTTGAACCCAATGATTTTCATTTATTTCGGTACCTAAAAGGATTCCTTGGTGGTCAGCAGACCGGAGATGATGATGTAAAAACTACAGTCATGTATTGAACTTTTGGGCTTCCTCAAAAGAGCAAATTTCTTTGTCATCGAAATTCAAAAATTCATTGAACGGCATGAGAAATATTTGGACAAAAATGACAATTATGTAGAAAGCTACATTTAAGTATGTAAAACATTATTTAAAAAGTAGCCCTCGTATGTTGGATATTTCCAAAATTTTAATGTTTACATTTCCAATAAATTAAAAACATTGTTGCAAGCCTGCCAGAACTATTGGCAGGTATAGGTACCAGAGTATTTTTTTCGCTACCATCTTAGGACTAGCAGCCCAGCTGCTTTCTAAATGGTATGGTTATATTTTTCGGCACTAGATGCCGTCGTGGAAACACGTATTTTGCTCTTTCTAGAAATCATTGACACACACTTAAATGTAAAGAGCGATGTGAAGTAGGGAGACATTTAGAAAAACGCTAACAATGTCAAGTAGGCAAAAACATATTCGTTGGCTAATGTTTTCTCTTTTCGCACTGCCTTTGCCGTAAATAATCCTGTCAATAAAGCAGTCCCAATTAAAGAAGTCATACGCATAGAACATCAGATAAGAGGTGAACTATACTTCAATAGCTTACCATTACTGTTTTCGTGGAAGCTAAAGATATTTAAGGAAAAAGGAAAATTAAGGGTAAGTGGATACATAAATTAACCAAAAATATAATACTAAAGTAGCTTCTTCATGGTATCGATGGAATCATTCGCGGCAAACGCAACGCAAAGAGTGAAAATAATCACTCCTTACAGACACATTCCTACCTGCCCGGCGTCATCAGCGTGGTTCCGAGAGTATTTTAACTCTGGCCTTTGTTGCTGTTACATCGCAGTTAATGCCACAACATTTCAAAACGAAAAGCTAAATATTTTTAACACCCTAATGTCAAAAAACGCACTAACTACACACGCAAACCTGTCCTTTAAACCGGCTACTTTGCCCCAAAACAAACATCGAGCATCCATCAACACCATGAGAAAGCTGTTTCACTAGCACTATTTTTTTTGTTATTATTTCCAGACATTTCCACCAACCTTTCGGAATGTTCACATGTGCGAGTTCCCAATGGTACTCTCTTTGGCTACTTCTCCTTGGTAGGTATGACCTGGGGAACAGTACCCGGTTTATACCACAGCTTTGTAAACGGCAGGTATGCGTTTCTTGATACTAGAGGGCGCCAAGAAATGTCTAGCTTTTCGTCTTGAAATAAAATAGTCTCGGAACCACGCTGATGACGCCGGGCAGGCAGAAACCTATTCGTCTCCTTACGTTTGTGTTTGCTATGGACGATTCCATGAATACCATGCGAAAGCTATTTTAGCATTATATTTTTTTGGTTATTGTTCCTTTGGCTTTTTTTAAGTTGTTGTTAGCAAGCTAATTAAATATGAACCGCAGAAGCGTGCTTCGCTGCATTCTTATACATCATAAGATAATTACATCTAACCTCTCCCTCCGCTAATTCCGCATAATTTAACCGTGGAAATCCTGTTTCACATACACGTATATATGGGCATTTGAAAATAATTACTAACCATAAATCTATCGAGTCGTGTACTAAATATAGAATGACATGCACTGTTTAGACGTCGAAGGAACTTGTCAGCGACATTCAAACACGCCTTGTACATACGCAAGAAGCCATGTTACACTCTGTTCTAAATGTTTGCTTCGCATACGAGATCCCATTGTGTACATGTCGCCCTATAATCCTGACAATTACCATGCTCGAGCTGAATTACTTATCTTACATATGTTTAACTAATAGGTCTCTACAGTGTCACATTTTTAAAACAACGTCTCCTTTTAGTCGTTAGTATAAAAAAATTATGATTTTTCTTATTTACTAATTATTACCCATTTTCTATAATTTCATGTAGTGTATTATAAATATTATTCACTCCATTATCGTACAATTCAGACTAATTATGTTAATAACTGCAATTCTACATGTTAGAGCAACAACACTAGGCAAGTTTTATACGAAAATGGAGACAAATCCAATATATATACCAAAATCTGCATTACCTATACTGTGAAAAATGGAAAAAAGTGAGTTTCAAGCGGTGATTAAACACTTTATATATTTAAAAACTTAAACCGAACATCAAAGCCAAGTTAGATGAAGTTCATAGCGCATCTACTTCTATATTGGCAACTGTTTGCAATTGGATAAACGAATTTAGACGTGGTCGTACATTCACAAGAGATGAACATCGTTTTGCACATCCAGCAGAGCGACTACCCCCAAAATGATTAACAAAATACACAAAGGTTCAAGCAATTAAACAAAGATCTAACTTGATTTTATTGTTGTTCAACGAACAATCTAATGTAAATATTTGAATTTATAATTTAAATCATATCTCAAACATATCATATCTAATACATCGTGCAAAAACACTTATCTTCTAAGGCAGATCACGTATAACGCAATAGAATAATTGTAACTTCTTCTCTTAGATTTAATTTATGTACTTAGCATTCTATGTCTGTTAGTGTAATCTATTATTACTAACTTATTAGTGTAAGCGACACACTTAGGACATCATACAACAGAAGCGTAAGGCATAGTTTAAGTTTGTAGGTGCACTTACTAACAAGGGATATTCAAAGCGATCGCTAGTACGAGGAGAACCCTAAAAATCTCCAGAGTTGACTGACACTTGCCGTATATTTCAATTTGATTGTCATTGACATTTAGTATTATAAACACCATTGACAGAAAAACGGCCGCGTAGTTTGATATTAACAGCGTTTTAAAAAAGTCAATTTTTTAGATTTTAAAAGTGGTTTAACTTTAACAACAATGCATCGATCGACTCCATTCTGCCTTGGGTGATGAAGTCTTCCAAAACCACAGATTATGGCTAGTTTGCAGAATTTAAGCGTAGACGAACTAGTTGGTGTCAGTGACGAATTTCACCAGGGTCATCCATGAAATTCGTCACCTTGTTGTTCTGGCAAACATCGATACTGTGCGAAAAATGATTGAGGCGGATCGACATGTGACATATGACATATCGGGAGATAGAATCATCAAGATTCAAGCAAAAAATGCTTGAAAATGCTTCAATCATGGTATTTGTACCAACGTATCGTAACAGGTAACGAAATATGGATATATTCATACGAATCTCAAACAAAACACTTTTTGGATTTCCAAAATGAAACAAAACGAACAAAAATTGTTCGCTCACGAAGCATTTCACAAAAATGATTGCTTTTTTTCCGTAAAACATTCCCATTTAATGACATGATACGATAATACTGACAAAGTCAGGGGATATCCCATATGTGCTTAAACTGTATTGTTTACATTTTATTTCAAGTACATACTTCAATGCTCGTGGTGCAGTAGACTTAGCAAATAAAATATATTTATAAAATAAAGAGATGTTTCAATTGTCTATTTTCTAATGCCTTGTGATGACAAGAATTAATAAATTTATTTTAAATTAAGTATTAGAAAAGTTATATATCTTCTCGGTAATAAACATATCAATTTTTTTAATTTTTTTTTTAATACATAGATAAACGTTTCGTCGCCAACATAATTGGAAACGCGACTAATTACTTACTTAAATCTGAATTGAATAAGACTTGGATTAATTAAATAAAAATTGTTTAAGAAGGAGCTCTCTCGAATGAAGAATCTTGAGAATTGCGGTAAGCATTAACATTCAATCAAATTACGTTTACAACGTCCAATACTTGTAACATTTTAAGTAAAAAAATAATAATGTGCATAAAATATTATGTAGATAGTACATCCTTAGGAGTACTAGCTCATTATATATCTAAAAGTTTAATGGCGTGATGCGATGCACACCTTCCTCCATACTTCAACCTAACGCCAACAATATCTTTTTATAAGATCAGTTTAAGCTTTCGGTCTTTACCACTATTATTACTGACTTCTTATTTGTCATCTTTAATGACAGTAAATTAGTGTAAATAACTGCAGGGAAATGCTAGTGTTTAATATTTTCTTTAAAAGTGTTTCTGTTCGTCCCCGAAAATAAATACCAAGTTCTAAATTACTTTCATGTAATACCAATTATCGAAGCACATCGTGTAATTAATATTTTAAAAACACGCGTAATACATTTTAATATGCGAATGTACGCTTCGAAATACACAAACTGTAATTTCAAATTACCTATATCTACTTTCGTTTGACATTTCGGCACTTTTTTAATTTTGTATTAACGGTAGGTAAATCTTACACTGATTAATAAAAATAACACAAATGTGAAGACTTAAAGGTCAATACCTAGTTTAGTATTACACATTTTACATGTGAAAGTATACAGCTGTCCTATTGGGAAATGCAAATAAATAATTATATCAAAAAGAGTATACCCTGTAGTAATCAGAAAATTTGGCATATTAGAAACAACAATGAAAATAACTCATTGGAAACATTTGACACGTGACATACTTGTAACACCTTGGCTAGTTTGGGTAGCCCATCGCATTTACGACGACATATATACAAAAAGCAGTAAAATATATTTTTTAGTAGTTTAATTTTTTTAATAGTTTAGGGCTATGTTTTATTGGAAGCAACTTTTAAATTGTTATGGCATGAGTGCCTCAAAAATGTTAGAATACCTGCACATTATTCAATATTTGATAATACGGGGTATGTAAAGCCAAGTTAGTGTTATGTTTGCTATACCTAACTATATACTTTCAATTTTATTTACTGCCATTTATTTTACATAAGTCAGCTTTAACCAGATGGATATTATTACTACTCACAAATCCATGATATTTGCCAATCTAACCCTTCAACTGATTCTTTCGTACTATAGGTTCTTACAATATGATTTTGCAAAATAGTTTTTGCCGACAGTAATACCACCACGTGAAGAAAATTTACATCAAATAGTTCTCCAACTTTAGATTCAAGAATCATGTATAGCACTTCAAACTAATAGTTATAGGCTATAGGGCAAAGGCCGATGAAATTATTACATCTTTGCAGAGACTAGACAGACTCGTGTTTTGTCGACTCTCGGGGACACCAGTAGGCGACACGAATTCATTCTCATGAGGCGAATAGACACTGCTGCAAAAAAGAAATAATTCCACCTGCCTTTGTCACCTCTACTAATAACAGTTAACAGTTGTAGGATTTCACTTTTACGTACATGTAAGGCTTGTTTCAACGGAAATCACAGAGAACCCCAAGAATGTAATAGATTAGTCCTATCTGTGGTTCCTTAGTCAACTCGATCGAGTATAACGCCGGTATGCGCCTACCATGAAAATCATATTCGTAGCTCACGCTGAGCACACTACGTAAACTGTGCGAGTTGGAGAAAAAAAAAAACCGAAAGTGTTTTGTGAGTGATTTTACTGAATATAATTGGCTCTAATTAATTTGTGATTTCTGTTGGGGCAAATCTAAATCTTGCATATTTCTTAATAGGCACACAACATCTCAAACTAGGTACTGTGTTTTTATATGTATATAATAAACGAAAAATTTACAACCTATTTGGGATAAAAAAACGGATGACCGGTCAACAAGCAATCCGAACTGCAAACAAACCGAATAATGAACGTTTTCGCGAAAAATATAATTTCTCCTATTAAAGATTCTTTTTAAACCAAGTTCTATGCAATAATATTAGGAATTATTTCCGAGGAATCTTACAGAAAAGAGAAGGGCAGTCGTCATTGTTCTGGTTCTTTAATGTTCTATGCACGAAAAATAACAGAAAATCAGTAGGTACGATCTAAACATTTATACCTGAAAATTGTCGAAACTTTACAATAAAATTAATCGATTTTCATGAAGGTCTATCGTAAATCAATGATCGGTTAACGCGTAGTTCTAGTAATGAACATAATCTTGGAACAGATTACGTTAACTGGTCACCAACCCTTTATTATTATAGTTTTTACAGATTTACTAAATTAAATCATTCTTCGTTGTTATAGACTTTCGCGGTCGTTGCTTTCTTTTAAAAAATTTGGGTTTCCGGGTTGAAACCGTGTCGTATATGTAGTAATTTCGTTTCAAACATTTTTCACTTAATATCAACCAAACAATGCAACTTGGCCTAAAATTTAATTAACTTGCATAGTCTGATAATGTGCATAAGGTTATAGTTAAATTATTTTGTGGAAGATCCACTATCTAGCAATTAAAATTCACAATGTTATCTGTAACATCGGAGAGGATGATCCTTATGCCAACTACAAGGGTATCGACTTGTTAGATTGATATTGATATATCAATAAAGTAAGCAAGACTTTAACTTAACTTAAAATACTTAAAACAGTTAAAAGTAACGTAAAAGCATTAAAAAAAAGAAAAATAAATTTAAGGAACTGAAAAGAGTAATTGGATGGGACTTTACAACTGCATGACTTCATCAAATAAACAAAAAAAACAAATTGAAGAAACATAGACACGGAACTCTTACTTAAGTAGTTTAAAATTATTTGTAGAGTAATGAACATAGAAAAGGAATGTTAGTTTCAGAAACATCTCAATGTACAATAATTCTTATAATAATAGTTTACCAGGCTCAGGTAAACCGTATACAACTGTTTAAATCCGTTGGATAGTTAAGCATAGAAAAATAATAAAAAGAAATAATAAAAAAAACTCTTGGAAAAAATACTTCGTTTTGTGTCACATAGGAGTATAATACTAAACTAGTTCTAGAAGCATCATAAATTGAGAATGACTTAAAATGGAAATTGTTGAAAAATGAATGTTCGGGTAAAAATAATGCAGTCAACAAATGAATATATGTATAAAATAACAGTTTTTATAATGTCACATCTTTTTATATTTTTATTTTATGATCCAATAACTTTACTGTGCATAACAATAATCAACGAACTCTAAAGCGTTGTCAAAAAATCTCCTTGATGTCTGTTGTTATGTTTTTATTAGTATTTAGGATACATATTTACATAATTCCCTAGTATAACATATTAGTATATAATAAACATTGTTAGAAAACTGTTGAAAGGTTCTTTCCACAGGATATATTTAAACTTTATTTTTTCCAATTTAAGTGCTTTGTCACGTTTCGGGATCTAATTTTATCCCTTCATCAGACCTATTTTCAAATATTGAGTTCACATCGTATTAGAGAACATTATATAAGAAAGACAGTTCCTCACATTCGGCAATGGTCGACTTATAAACTTTTCCTTGGAAAAACATAAAAAAAGTAAGATGTGGACTATCTTCCCTATTATCTTTTATGGTGGTGTATGGGCGGAAATATAGACATCAATTTTACTGCGAAATGATATGATAATGATAAACAGCAAAAGGAGCAACGGTGACTGAAAACAACAAAAGCTACAGGGCCATTAATTAAGATCAGTACATGGTGCCGTTGTTATATTCAAAGAACTAAAGAAGAAAATCAATCCATAGCATGGATGCTTTACATATCTCTGGCATTTCAAAAACTGTTTAATGTGTGTTACTTAAATAATGGTTTTATTTTAAACTATATATTTGATTTTTCGTCAATAATCCTAATGATTTTAATTCTAATTGCAATCTACATATATGGATGCGCTCCTTACTAAACTCAATATTTCCTTCACGGTTGTACATGTTCTAAACGTTAATGAACCTGTGTGCTTCAAAAACTTATCTACTCGGTAACAAAGTTTATTTTGTTAATTAAGTTTCACAAAACAAATAGTAACTAAGTTGGCTTTGAATGAACCTTTCGTGAAGAAAACGCATCACCGTTAATAAGAGAGTAGAAACATTTTAACAATCTAAACAGAAACATCTTAACGAACAAATTCATTAAAATTGTATGTGAAAATAATATTGGAGCTAATTTGTTCTTTAAACCATAATTTCGATTTTTTTATTAATTTCTCTAGGTGCCTCCATTTTTAAAGTGTTTTCAAAGTTGAAAGTTTTCAAATCAACTGATAGAAAATTAAGTAAAAATCAATGCTGGTTTCCACACGCCAAATGAAAACAGGGAATTCCTTATATTGTAGTAAACACCTTTCTACATGTCAAAATGCTCAGCATTTACGTGAATTTGAAAAGGATGTTTGCTAAGATAATTATGAACATATGGACGAATAATATTAAAGAAAGCATGATTCGGATGATGATTCCACGTGCAGTAATTTTTCGTGTAGACAATAGAGAGTAATAATCCGTTGTAAGTAAAAATATTTAAAACAAATTTGAAAAACCAACATTTATCGTTTTAGACATTGGTCCTCAACTAATCTTAAAACTTGATCTATCGAGAAACATGAAAATGGTGCAGTGGAATCGAAAACTTTTTCACGAGAAAACCAACACATTTAGGTTAACGACCCACCGAAAAGAGACCTATGTTCAGAAAGCGCGATGATCATAAAAACCATAAAAAAAGAAAGTCTCAGAAAACAATAGTCCTCAAATAGATAGATTTGGGATCCTAACGGATCCCAAATCAAATACCACTACTATTCCAGCCAGCGCCGAATTCATTAGCATACAAGCAGAACAGCTATTAGAGTTCCGGCTCAAAATCCAATGTATCTTCTTATGGGAATCTAAATTCAAATTTTATCCCCATCACTTCTACCTCGCTGACGTGGCACGTCGTATATCGCGTATATGGTTGGCACTTCCACCAAATTCTTGATTTCTCTCTCTGTCTGACGTATGTGCATGAGTACCGTTTGGTTTTTTATTAGCAACAGATATGTTCAAAAGAAAAAAAAAACACACACACACACACACGCGTGTACAGGCTGGTACAAGAGCGAAAGGCCACGTCCCGGGTCCCATGAGACGTCGGCGGTAATATAAAGACAGAGTAAGTACATAGGCGTGATACGGAACGTAAGAACGTTTCAGTACAGGGATTCGAAATTTTAGCATGCGTAAGGCCGTTTGGTATACGCGAGACCGTTTCAACATACGAATTCGTAATTAAAGCTTTCTTGGCATATTTAAGGCCGTTTGGTCATGCGGACCCTTTTTGGGATGCGTAAGGTCGTGCGGTATGTAGAGCCATTCCGGCACACAGATTCGAAATTAAAATTCTTTTGACATAGTAAATGCTAGAACCAGAATAAATACGCCAAGGAACCAGAAGGTACCGAGATTATATAAAGGGAGAAAGGAATGTGTGAAATGTAGTTCCTACTCTATCTATAAAATTGCGTTACTTCCCAACGCAATAACTTAACTAAAGAATAAGTACATCGATAGACATACATCACATATTTTGTGATTGTGACACTTTTAGAGGTCGCTATAATTTTTAATTTTTTAACCAAAACTTCAGTAACGCATTTTCACTTTGACCAACCATTATTGTTGCTTTATTTGAATTTAGAAACATCCGAAGAACTATCTAATGGGCATTAATAACCCTTAGAACAATAGAATGAGCTATAATTATAATTATTATATATTATTATCTAATCCTATCGGCGTCTAATTTGATTAATTACCTTTAATTACATCCGTAAAATCAAAATTAATTTTTCAGTATTCTTATATAAATATATAATCCTTGCATTTTAGTCCGATTCGGTGTTTATTGAATTGTTTTACGGTTGTTCTTAATACGAAATGTTATGGTAAATATACATTACATTTGATTACCGCTATTTTATGATATTTGAATGCACTTTTACTCCTAATTATTAAGTATTTATAGACAATGCCTCTCTAAATATGCTTTTAATCTTACGTTAAGCATTATAGAATGCCACGCACGTTTATTATATCTAACGACATTCCAAATTATACAAAATAATATCTACTCTGTGTGGAAATTCAACAACATAGTTGCATGAATTGCGGTTTTAGAACACCATTCTCCATACATCATGCGTCATGGGTAAAAAACGGACGCTATAATTGAAATTAAATATGCATACGTGATCGGTGACCCTATACATGAAATAGTTCTAAAGTTCAATGATTACCTTATATCGGTGATCTTCTGTTTGGTATTCTGTGCCCGACTTTCATCGAATAAATCACACGTTAGCAATAATCGCCTCGGAGAGGAACGTTTTCCTCTTTTGTACTGTCGTGCAGGGCGTTTGGCAGCTCTGCAGAACGCAAATATTCATACAGAACTTGAGACTGTGACAGGAGTATTTGTCACCTTTGTTCTGTAAGAATAAAACACGGCATGAATAAAGCACAAGAAATACGTTTCGAGGCATTTAAAGTAACTACAAAACCTTGAAAAATTTGCTAAAATAGGTTATTTTCTTGGTCAATCCTTAATATTAAGTATATAAGCTTGATTATTTTCATGGAATATACACTCCGCCAAAAAAGTATCGCATAAACTTAAAAAGGGCATTTATAAACCAAGATATTTTTATACTTTCACAAAACGTTTACCTCGTGTATGTGAACTATAAGAACACTAACAAAATCATGGAACATAGCTCTTTTACTTTTTTTTTTTCAAAAGAACATATTTAGAAAAATGCATAAGCGTAAGGTTTGTTCAGTTGTTTATTGAAAGTCTTCCTATACGGACAAATTTTAAAGTGCGAAGTCAGAGTTCTGTACCAACGCTTTTAAAACTAAAATGAGCAATTTAACTTCAGAATAAGTGGCTGCGATAGTCGCTTTAATCGAAGATGGACGATCTTAAGCATACGTTGCTAATTTGATGAACATCAATCAGTCAAGTGTTTCTAGAGCCGTAACCAGATATAGGGAAACAGGCAATTACAGTAGAAGACCTGTACCAGGTCGTCCAAGATGTTCTACTCGCCAAGATGACCGCTATTTACTACTACAAGCATTACGTCGAAGATATGTAACTGCGAGACAATTGCAGAACGACTTGGCTAGAGTCAGCAATACTCGTGTGAGTACTCAAACTATTCGGAATAGGTTACGACAGAATTGATTAAGAGCTAGAGTAGCTGTAACAGCCCCTCGTCTCACTAGGGACCACCGAGTGGCTCGCTTAAGGTTTGCCAGAGAACATGTAAATTGGAACATTAATGACTGGGCCAATATACTCTTCACAGATGAGTCAAAATTTGGTCTTTACACCTCAGATAGGCGTATCTCAGTGTACAGACGAGACGGTGAGCGCTATTCGCAGTGTAATATCAGACCTAGACTTAATTTCGCTGGTGGTTGGTTGGGGGTGGATGGTTTGGGGAGGCATCTGTTTAACAGGTCGTACAGAGTTAGTACCAGTAGACAGAGGTACACTGACTGCCCACAGGTATATAACGGACATTTTAGAAGAACATGTAGTACCATATGCGCCAATTATAGGAAACGAATTCATGTTAATGCACGATAATGCACGACCGCATGTTGCAATAATCGTCCAGGAATACCTTAACGATGTTGGTATTCCAGTTTTAGATTGGCCTGCGGTAAGTCCGGACGTGAACCCTATCGAGCACGTGTGGGACCTCCTTCACAGACGGATACGAACCCAAAATGTTGCCCCAGCGGACCTGCATGGACTAGAAAACGCTCTCCGTGACGAATGGTAGAATTTGGATCAGGCTTATATACGGAGGTTAATCGAATCTCTGCCAAACCGTATGCGAGCGGTCATAAGAGCCACAGGTAGCAATACTCAGTATTAAAAGCTATGAAAAATGTTATGACATTTTTCTTTCCAAAATTATAATTTCTTGTTTTCATAAAAATCTCAAGTATGAGTTCTTGTTTTTATTTGGCCTGTATTTTATTTAAACAATCATAGAAATTATATCTTAGAGCGCATTAAAGTATATTTACAACTTTATGCTACAAACAAAGATTATGCGATACTTTTATGATTCAAAACTAAATTATGCGATACTTTTTAGGCGAAGTATACATTCATATGTTGTATTTTCTTAACATCATTTAGACGAAAATAATTCGAATAGAACGCATTTTACACGAACGCAACACGCTTAAAATTAATATCAATCAAAACCTTCTATTCGTTATACAAATATTCATATCTTTTATAATATCACAGAAAGTAATCTGTTTTCATACAAATCTTTAGTTGGTTTCCTTGCACCGTTCCTCACAAATGGAAACCTGAAAAACTTGATAAACAATACTAAATATTCAGGAAATGCATAGAACAGTAGCGGCTTAGGGTAACTATTTTTAATAAGCTCCTAATGTTTAACACAATATAATTGTAAACGAAAAACCAAATTAAGTCCGATTTTTATTTTTAACCCTTTTTACAAAGTAGTTTTAATTTACTCGCTGGAAATGTTTAGTGTTTGCGTTTGTTTGCGAAATCCTGTTTCCTTTCTTTTTGGTTAATGAGACAAATCATTTTCTTCTAAATCCTCTCTCTCTCTCTCTCTCTCGTCGTTCTCTTTTAGCTTTTCGAGTTAATTTTCTTAGGCAATGGTTCGTGAGTTACTTATAATAGTTTTAAGAAGTTTTTCTATTGATTTACCTATTTACATATGTATAAGGGACCAAGCATTTTTTCTTTAATAGACAACTTGTTGAACCTAAATGACAGTTATATGTATGAAGTCATGAGATTTGTCGAAGCGCTACAACATTAGAAACGAAGACTATTTACTTCCTCTTCCGGATAAAATAACAATAACAAATTGCCGAATAATATTAGATCTTGTGGTTCACATTTATAAACATAACTAGTACTCGTTGGATGATTATCATTTAACAACTAAAATAAAGCTTCTACGCTTAGAATATAATATCTTTATGTTATGATCTGTTATGGAAATGTTATGGTTGCTACATCCCTCCAACGAGCAAGGGCAGAGAGATTAATCTAGAACTCTAGAACGATACGGCAAAAATGTTGCTCGTGATGATCGATCCGTATTGTATAAAAGTAATGAAAAGTTCCTTCGAGACACCTGGTATATAGGAATACCATCGAATAACGTCAATTTTATTTTGAAATAATGAACAGCGTTTTCCCTTTGTCTTCACAAATTCCTCTTACCATGATCTTTTTTTTTTGAAAAGCTTTTTTGAAGCTTTTTGATCACATTATGAAAGTTTCTATGACCTAGTTGGATTAAAGGTGGCTCTAAGCGGCGGCCAAATCTGACAAGATGATTAGCCTTTTAATTATCCTTGATTCCTTCAAAATTAGGTGTTCACACACAGAAAATAATTGTTTCTGTGTTGGACGTTTATCTCATGGATAGTGACTTTGATGTTCTACTATAAGCTATTTTTACAGAACAAATCACGTGAGAAGTTAGAGCGTGGAAGATACCTATACAGCCTGAATAGACGAAAGACTTCGAAATACACTATACCAAGATCTTCTTAACCGCGATGTCCCCATAAACTTCGCAGTTAAGATGGAGGCATACTGAAGAAGAGCAATGAAGACTTTGGTTGAGGGCACGATACTGAGAGGATGACTGATGATGATCTTCAGATAAGGAGCCATCAATGTAAAAGTACACGGAATGCGGCCATTTTGAATTCAGATATTCCCTAAAAGAGGCATCAATGACCACGACGTAGCGAACAGTTTAATATTTCGAAGCCACCCGTGATTGTAATAAATGCACCGTTCAACAAACTAAATACTGAGGTCGATGGGTGGAAGGAATAAGACGCCTACATAGTAAGGAAAGACTTCCATAACGCCTAGCGTAAAATAGACAGTAAAAGGCTCCCCTTCGCTGAATCGTAGAGTTATTTAAGGTGTAAATAAAAAATAAAAAATATAAAATAAAGACATTTAATAGAGAATGGAATCTCATCCTTCTAAACCAATAGGGGAATATTTTCATAACTCCTTAAATTACTGTCCAATCTGATACCTTTTAACTTGGAAACCCAAAACGAAGAAAGCGGTTACTAAACAAAAAGGCCGAAATCAATTTTGAAATCGATCAGAGCTCTTTATACAAGGTTTAAGTTCTTTGGAACAGCACCCCAGTGAAATGAAGCAAGCAGACCACGGTGCTAATGATGCCAAAATAACTTGCAATCGATGACAATACCGAAATATCTAACATGGCCAACAGTATCTAAATAGGAATTACTATATTCACACACACAGTCCATTGCGAATTCACCGCAACGAAAAACCTACCACGGTATTCGGAAAGGTCATATAGTGCTCGCACCACCATTCTAGCCCAATTTTTATTAAATTCTCAACAACTTTCCTTAACGTTGGTTGAAAGGCAATGGGTTTGTAGCTACTAACTGCATTAACTGGTTTTAATCTGGGTACTAACCGAATCATCTTCCACGAAGCAGAAATAATATCAATATCAGGTGTCAAATGCACTACTTAAAATTGTTTCTAATTCCAAAAATTCTGCCAAAATGAAATTGCTATGCACATGAATAGAAGCGAAAAAGACAATATCTTGGAATTCCGGAACAAAGCCGGGAGAATACCTACGTAAAAAGTCGTCTTGTAAAGATTCGAAAACATTGATATTAGCTGCCCTCCTAAATAATCTCACTGATCGCTAACTGGGGAATGTCTTTTAATAGAGGCGCAGAATTTTCTGAAGCTTAACAGTTTTTTAAAAGGTAAGAAACGTCTAGCTTTGATAGACGTTTGACATTGACATCTCTTGGTGATAATAAATGTGTAGAAAGATCTTGTAGACTTATATTGTTTAATCAAAAACTCAAGAAAACAGTAATCATTCTTCTGTCGACGTTTGGTAAGAACCTTAGCCAAACAGACTTTACTCTTGAAGCACGTCCTTCATCCCTATTCTGCGGACGATTGTGTGCACCAGATACCAGCTTCAGCTCGAAGTTTATTACTACATTGCAGTAACATGACATTCACAAAAAATGCTTCAAAAAATAACTCGAAGCAAATAAGCGACAAATCAAGTGATTGTAGGATTTGCAAATCTTGGTCACCCTTTCACCGCACCATAAATTTGTCGCATAAATAATGTTCTAGAATTTTCATTACAATAGATTAATTTCTCTTTTTTCATAATCTTATAAATACAACTTTTACTAGTGACAATTATTATAAACCTCCATATTTCCAGGTAATCTTTCGTAACCTAATATCTAATGATTTCGTTAGCAGTTCATGCAAATTAACGTATTGTATAATATTTCATGTACATTTGAGCATATAAAAAGATGTTGACACATCATTGTTACGTTACTTATGAGTATTGCTTACTATCTGTCAATTCATTCTTTGCACGAAAGCAACTGTGCTTTAAACTTTAAGCAATCAAACAATTACGTATTACAGAAACCATTCAATATATTACCTGGACGTTCACAGATGCACAACTTAATTTATTATCTCTTCAAATTGGTAAATTAGCGGGCATACTTTCATAGAACGCTATACTTGAAGAGAAAACAGTAATAAACGCTATTCTTGCCCAGCTAACATACATGATTCGTTTCTAAGGTACAACTAAGACTAAAAAGTAATGGCTACTATATTCAAATTAACAACATTATGAAATCTAATTGTAAATACGGTAAAGCAGTTGAATGAAGAAATACGATTCGGAATTTTTTGTTGGCAGTTAAATACAATTGCATCGGACTGAATTGGCGGATCGTGATTGTTTCCTTAAATTAACAATTAACGGGGATGTAATAACTCCAATGACATGGACAAAAATATAAAAACGCATTTTTATTTTAGCTAGTCTTTTTATTGTCAAAACGAAATCGTTCGACCATTACATTGTCTTCTTCGGGGTAAAGCTGACAAACTAATTCACAAAATACTTTCTAAATTAACACGTTTACAATTTGCAGTAGAATAATTGTTTTGTCAGTATTTACTATACACAATACAGACAGAAAGAGCATTGTCTAAAACGTTCTAGAATGTTATAAATAGAGAGGACAAAGGCGGATAAAATTGTTTCTTCTTTGCAGAGACTAGACAGGTTCGTGTTTTGTCGACTCTCGGAGACACTAGTAGGCTACACGAATCCATTCTCATGAGGCGAATAGACACGAGTCTATCTAGCCGTTGCAAAAAAGGAATAATTCCACCAAAGAACAAAGGAGGGTGAAACCGCCAGTCTTTTGCAACGACCAGACATACTCGTGTTTTGTCGAATCTCTGAGCAATCAATAGGCGCACGAACCCTTTCTCATAAGACGAACAGAGACGAGCCTGTCTGGTTGCCGTAAAAAAGCAACAATTCCACGCGCCTTTGTCCTCTCTAGTTATTATTACTTTTAACTAACTCTGCATGCCATCTGTTTTAAAATATTTACGTACATCCAGTCGTATTGAGGTCCGAAACAACTCGTCTTCCTCCAATGTGACCCAAGCGAGTTAAAAGATTGGACTAGCCTTGGAATAGAAAGAATTGAAAAGTAGAAACAGAATATATAATCAATTGCTTTTATATCTAATCCAAAATGAACTTAATATAGGCACTGTATAAAGACAGTAGTGAAGGCTCAGTTGATGTAAACCTATATTCATCCTGAGATTGTAAAGGATTTAGTTCGAAGATTTAATTCTAAGGAATACACTCGCAGTTTATTAATTGATATGCAACTATGACAGCATGCGGAAACGAGTACACCTTCCGAGCGCTTCCAGAAATTAGCGGAAACTAGACAGACTCGTGTTTTGTCGACTCTCGAGGAAACCAGTAAGTAACAAAAACTCTCGCATGAGTAGAGATGACAAAGACGGGTGGAATTATTCCTTTTTTGCAGCAACTAAATAGACTCGTGTCTATTCTATTCTCCTCATGGGAATGGATTCGTATAGCCTACTGGTGTCCCCGAGAGTCGACAAAACACGAGTCTGTCTAGTTTCTGCAAAAAAGTAATAATTTCATCTGCGTTTGTCGCTTCCACTCGTGAGATAAATAAACACGAATCTGTCTAGTCTCTGTTAATTTCATGAAGCCTGCATGCTTAGTTGTGAGCATGGCGATATTCAGACATTAGTTATTTATTTAACTTGTTGCAACGATTCTTTCTGGCATGCCACTTAAACTGTTTGAAATCACTGAAAATTGAAATACGGTATTGAATATGCAGAAAATATTCAGCAGTACGTTGTATAATTCCGTTCTTCTAGCTGCTTTAAAAAAAAACCGTCGCTGAATGGAACCTGTATATATTTAGCTACACACATAAATATTTTAAGCTTTATTTTCTACATGAATATTGTCTTTCAGTAAATATAGTATAGGTAACTATAGCTAACTAAACTAAGGACTTAACTAAATATTATCCGTGACTAATATTCAGTAAACGTATGTAAAATGTGTGGTCGTTATAAAGCAAACTTGAATGTACTCCAATCAAAATCATTTGACCAACTGCTGTCTCAGCAAGAGAACTAAACCTCTGCATGCAGACAAAAATACGGAGTTAGGTCTAACGCCGTTTTAACGAGGATTAATTATTCCCCTGCGTTCATTGACGCAAGTAGTTAGAATCTATATAGTTTAAATTTTCGCGTGGTAAGCGGCACTGAATAGGAACAAAATCTTTTGGTGTTACATATGCTCCGTTCCGGATAAAGAAATTCTCCTTTTCGATTTTAAGACTTTTTCCCCACAGTGAAAAAAATTCTTCGTTTCAGCGTTGATATTCTTTCTGTGTAAAAAAGTTTTCCGTTCCGGAAAAAACATTCTCCCAGCGATGAAAAATTTCTCCGTTTCGATGTTAATTTTCTTTCGTAATGAACATTTTTGCCATGCGGTGAAAAAGGCTTTTCTTTCGCTGTTGTTTTTTTCCTAGGAACTCGAATTTTACCGGTTCGATGGAAATATAATACTTGCATATCAGAATCTATAAATAAATTATTCAGTTTGGTGTTAAAATATTTCCGCTGCAGCAGCAAACTTTTCATCGCAATATTCCTTATTTCTCCTATCGCTGTCCTCTCTTGTGTGCCACTACTTATTTTTGCCATAATTAATTTGTACTTACTTAACGGAGCCCCAAGGGTAAATATCGGCTGTATCAAATATGTTGTTTTACCATACGAACGCTTTCGTAAGACTTCGTTCTTACTTTGAGTTTTAGGTTGAAGAACAATAAAAGGCAGATGGCAGGTATCTTAATCCCTTTCTTCCTATTTTGGTATATTGTTACTCGCCCAAATGGCGCGTGCTCATCCATTTCTCCTTATTAATTTCTATCTACACACTGCCAAGTGGAAACTGTAAACTGTATACTCTTACATCTTCCCCCTACACTTAACTTCTTGCTGCACCGGAAGACCAGCAAAAGCCGCCAGATGTACTACAAGTCTACATTTTAATGTAATCAAAAACTAAATATAGAAAAAAATAAGTAAATATAGAATAGAATACTGAAAAATGAAGAAGTGCAATAGATAGACGACTTGACAATTATAGGAGAGCCCAAAACGCAACAATGAAAATATATTTAATGAAAATAGAAAGAACAAAAAAAATGAGGATGGTCATCTATAGTCTATCTATATATGTATTTATATTTATTTACTTCAAGTACCCCATAAACAATTTATAGCATTTTGTTATTTTGTCCGCTTTTCTTTTATTATTTTGCTCCGGTCCTGTTATTAACTGGAAACCTAAATAAAATGGTTGAAGAAATATTTGCGAACCCTTTACGTTTAGAAGATTATTAGAACTCAGCGTAACCTTAATTGCGATTTAATCTACCATCTCCTTCTTCACGTAGAACCTTTCAATAGAGCATGATTGCGTTTTGTTTGATAATTAAGACAAATGGGCATATCCGCCGCATAAATGTTAGACATAACATAAATCAAGATTGCATGAAGAAATGCATTTGGTAAAATTTTAGAAGCGCAAAATGTTAAACAACGATTCGTGTTTATATTTGTATTATTTGCAAAAATGGTATTTGGGAACATCACAAATTTCATGCTTGTAGTGCACCTATAATAAAGATATTGTGCAAAAGTAGGGTACACCTACAAGCAATAGTTCGTAGCAACATTGGTTCATTACAAGTGCAGATGATTCTGATCGCAGATTTTGAAATATCTTCTATATAGGTGTATAAAAAAGTTTAATAAAATAGGATGAGTATATCCAATTGTTGAAAAGTGAATTTCGTATTTTATCTACTTGATCTCATATGTCATATGAGGGCAAAATAATAATTGGCTTCGTGAGTGTTGTAACATCAAAGATTTATTTTAATATCATGCCTTCGGGAGGTAAATTTAACGAACTTATTGTTTAGAAATGCACTTGTGCGGTAATATATACCTTTATATATACAAAGTCTTTGAACCGTTAAACAACCTAACAAGGTATATTTCAATAATTCCTTAATTATTGTTGCAGGCGTGTACATACAGAAGTTAAAAATAAGAGGATTAGGGGTGATATTTTAATATTAACATAATAGTGTTAATGGATGAGATTGTCCTAAGCTTCTTATTTCTAACTTCTGTATGTACAAGTTACAATACATAGGATAGCGACCCAAAACATGTGAACGTTGTACGTTGAAAAACCCGTTCAGTTGAGTGAACCGAATTATTGTTAGAGTTCATTATTCCAGCTATATATTTATTGAAGAAAAGTACTCGGTGAAGGTTACAATGCGAATGAATGGTGAATGCTATGCTCTAAGAATGATGTCAGTGTTGCTTCCCTAATCTACTGCATCAGTTATGTAAAACCCGACAGTATGATATACAATGTTCGCCTAGCAATCTGCAGCGACTCTGGTTAATTCAACTAAAATTATGGTGTTTCAAACAAAATCTAGTTGGATTAACAAAATAAATACCTGTCATTCTTTTTTTTTGTTGTTGTTTTTTATCCATGAAAACAAAGTTATAGTAATATAGAAAGCTAGACGATAAAATATTCGTCAAATTAATAACTTTTGTAAATTTTCATGTGTCTTATTCGCCACAATAGGCAAAGAACAGAAATCGACTGATTAAATAAGAAGCAATAGCTGTTTTCCATTTTTTTTTTGTATAAGTATTAATCAGATGCGTATATTGTTGATCTCTCGCTGCAGTTGTGAAAAACATATTCGTGTAAATAAAGAATATCAAGGAAATAGTTATCGCAAGTAGCTTATTGAGAGAAGGAAGGCAAATAGGTATCAACCAGAAGATCAGGTTACATACGTCAGCCATAATACCATCGACCTATGGTTACCTGGCATTGTGTGTCGTGGCTAAGTAATGGAAAAAGATGTTGAAAGCCCAACGATGCAACCTGATGGTAATGATGACGTTCGTAATACGTTACCAATAGGCAATTAAAACAAGTTTAGCATATTCCAGCTTTGGCAGATCACATAAAGAAGCTAGTTAAGGAATCACGGAAGACGGCCCAAGACACGAGTCGACTCGGAAATACACTAGTAAAGGAAAAGGTGAAACTACAAAATCGCCCTTCGCCGACCAAGATAAAGTTAGTTAGAATATCAAATCTCCTAAAGGAATAAGCAATTGAAGAAAAATAAAAAATCCATGTAGCAGAGAGGACAAAATTAGTAAGAGAAAATGACACAAAATAGAAGAAAAGAAGCGTTAAATACCCAAACAAGTCTATTCTATTAGTATCTATTATTTTTAATTTAGTTAGAAAATTTGGATATACTAGTTCGGCTAGAGATTCTTAAAAAAGTTATCCTATTCACAAAACACGCAAGTAAACTTAAAAATATGTAAACTTGCCAAACGCAAACGTAGCTTTACCACGTGTAGAAAAATACTGAGTTTGAGCATTAAAGCAGTTCAAGCATTGACAATTATTTTACGACGATCCACTTAGTGGAATGTCATTTTGTGAGAAGTTGATGGAAATTGTGAATTGTAACGATGAATTTTTAAATATTTTTCCGATTTTCCTGAGTCATAATTTCCCATTGTTAAATTCCACAATTCATCAATAGTTAACTTACAACGCTGTAGCTACAAAGGCATTTTTGGGTCAGCAATTTCAAAGTCGTTGGACTGAAACTCACTCGCATGAAATACCGTGGTTACTGCAGAAAATCCGTTTACACTCACATGACACTCACAGACGCTATTCAAACATTTCCAATAACATCACAAGAAATACTTAATGTTATTAAAAAACAATTTTTACGACAGTTTAAAGTTTTGCTTATGTAAGGAAGGTGGCATTTTTAAACTATTTATTCCACTGTTTTTCTTTATTTTTAGGTAACTGTGTTTATTTGCCAAACAAAGCTTTTTTGTCTTATTTTTGAGAATTCACAATTTTTGATTTCTTATTCAATTATTGAGGATCAACTAATATTTTGCAAAAAAGTCTTTATTTTCAATCTAGTATTCACAAAATAAAGATTTTCAATACAATTGTCTAAATTGTCTTGGTACTTGAATTTGAGATAATCTCAAGGCAGGTTCAACGTTATCTGTGGAATGAAACTGACGACAGGCCTGAGAGTTCTATCTGAAGTTCTACTAGGCACTGAAGGAAAATACAGTGTCTGAAATTAAAAATGCGCCACTTCTAAATTGTTGGAGTATTTCGTTAAAATTTTAAAATTGTATTTCCCAATGTCAACTTAAACGATCATATTGTTGGTCAAGTTTGTTTTCCAATCCGATAGTTGCAATCCAAATGCATAAAAGGGAAAAACATGCGTGCAATATGTTCCGAGCAATCACAAGTACGGCCTCGCTGACGAAAACTTGCGTGAATAGTTAATGCGTTTCGAACATGGCCAGATTGTTGTACTACATGAAAGAGGTGTTAGTTTCCGGGAAATTTTGCGTAGACTCGATCACATCCATTCGACTATATTGCGGAACTTGTAGATTGCAAATCAAAGTAAAGCACATATAGTCGGTTCGGGCTCAGCTAGAAGAACCACCTCCCGAGAAATTTTTCTTTTGAAGCAGCAGATTGTGCAATACCAATCAAACCAGTCAATAGTAACACTTTTAGACCAGGAGTAGTGAAACATTATTGGCCGTATAATATCATTACATGCAAATATTGCGTATGAAGTACTGGTTTTCATTACAATTACTTTAAGCATCTGAACTTGAGCGCACTAGACGAATTTAATTCTTTGTTAATTCTCTTTCATTTATATGTTTACCTGTACCTAGTATATGCTTAAACTTATTTCACAAATTTTTTAGTGGTGTATTTTAAATTACGACCAGTCACTATAGGTGCTTATATAACCAGAAAAAGTTAGTGGCCACACCACAATATCCTTTCAATATCTACGGACTGCCAGATTTTATAAAAGGTATAACAATATGTCAATATATATTAAAAGGTAAGCGTCAGATATAAAAAGGTAACAAAGCTTATTCAAATTATAATAATCTAATAGACATTATTAACTCATTTTCATATTAGGTGAACTAGATTTCCTTGGAAATTTTATCACTACATTAAACATAAAAGCACTTTCATAAAAGCGTGGTTAGAGCTTTTACAAAACACAATACAAATTTTCTGCCTAATCTTTAATATACTGTAGTGGGATATTGGAATGAAGTGGGTGATGCACTTGCATTTAATACTATTAATTTATGTATGTATATAATTATATTTTGAATTTTCGATAGTTATCGAAAGTCACTTACATTACAGAATTTGAAAAATCAACTTTTTTTGTAATACCGTATTTCTCCAATTTGACGATTCTGCCAGGATTTTTCGATAAAATCTAAGTATTCTACTTTTCAAGATTCCAAATTAATTTCAAGCTTATTCAGATATATATTTAGGCCCTAATGTTAAAGCTATAACCGGTAAATACAAAGCAAAATTTAACAATTATCATATCTCACTACAATATAGTACCTACTTCATACTGAGCGTAATTTTTAAGAGATCTTTTTACAATGTAGCAATATGATCCTTTTGTGAGTTCGTAGCGTACATACAAACTCAACGTGCCCGTCTGAAGTGAGCAAGACGCCCACTTTGAATTAGTCTTACAGCAACTTTCCACCAGAGACCAAATTGACTTTTATTGAAAATTTATCTTAATTAAATCTTCACAAGAAATTAATAATATACGTTGTCTTATGCAGCTCTAAGATTATTACTGCTGCATGAATATCCTTGTAATTAAATGTCATCGCAATATAATTTATATAATCCAAAGCCTAATAATCAGGTAACTGGAAGCATATCGAGTTCTCTCCATAAACTATATCCACAATTTAATAGCTGAAAAAGAAGAAAAAACAAAAATTGCAATATTTGGAATGGAAAATTGTAACAAACTTCAAATTCGTAGAACTTACTAATATTAACTGTAATGTTACAAATAAACATCTACAAGGTTAACTCTTCCCAGCGCCATATTGACATTTCTTTTTGGCATTTCACATATCCATAAGCAGATTCCTATTTTTAGCCCAATATCTTAGGGGCGTATATATAATAATAATAATGTAAGTCCATCCAATGCCAATTGTGGGAAAATCTCATATTAAATACTTTTCTGTGTCATTCTCTTTTTCGTGAATTAATATCAGGCCTCTCTACAGCAAGTTCCAGGGTGAACGTCAGCCGCATAAAAACTATCATCGTCAATTAAGAACCTTTCAGACCGTTTCATCAAATTCTCAGTGTCATTTAACGTTATAGTGTTGTGTGGAGTCAAAAATGCTATCAAAAAATCGCTCCATCATGCGACAGCAAAAATCATCGATTTCGGCATCTATTTCGATAATAATACATTTTAAATTGGGAAAAATTACCCATAGGTGATAATGGAATAAAAACAATTGCCAACGTAATTAAACAATGGTTGTATGGTTGTGTCTCGATATCCTCCAAAGTTTCACAGTGTTTGTTAAGTATTCCAATTCAGAAATTTAAGTGTATTCAAGTAAATATTATTCAAGTAACTGTATTCGCTAGAAGCACATAAACATAGTGTTTATATAGCGGAAATTTCGAAAATGTAAGGTTAGTAGTTATTTCAATTTTTACATCTTAAAAGTTTATTCTAATAATTTCTAAATTGTCTAAAGAGTATTTAGAGGCACTACCGAATTCACAACATCAATTTCTAATAGTTTAAGTTTTTGAAATATTTCGAAAACTTCTTGAATTTTACCCCGCAAAAGCATTATTAGCTGTAGCTGCAATAAATCTGTTGTAGAAAAATATACTTAATCTCTGACAAAGATAAGCGAATTATCTAATTTGCTGAAAATATGCTCTATTCAACTACTAAGTATTCGAAGCAGAACAAATTAAATTTGACATATTCGTCAATATTGAGAGATATTTGCGTAGCATAGAATTATTTAGTCTGGGTTAATTCGTAGCAATATATTGCGCAAATTCGCGTGAGGAACTGAAAACATAAATGAGTATACCTGCCACTATTATGTTATTAGTGCAAATCGCACTGTTTACAATAAAAGCATTGCTTGTCACCACCATCACACCCACAAGCAAAACATGAATTGCGATTTACATCGCACGTCCTGCTTGAATTAACATCAAGATAATTATCGAAATCTTCTTCTGCGGACTGTATCACTTACAAGACGAAAAGAGTAGGCGCAGGAAAAACAAATTACAGAATTGCAATTATGTAAACTTCATGCTAGTCACGACAACAAACTTAATCTATAATGAAATGCATCCATCTGGTCCGGAGATAATGAAGGTAAAACGAACTGCCTCCGCTTTTCTAAGCAATTACAGGTTGCTAGCTTCGTATAATTAATAACATGGCTAATTTGAGTTAAATAATATATATACAAATTGAGAAAGCAAACATGTGCTTTTCTCGTAAATTGTTTGTATATGTATCGGGTGGTCATATCCACTAATAGCATGTATATGGAGAAACATAATTACATGAAAGGTACATAGAACATCATGCAAATGGCTTAATTAATTCATTAGATATTAACGTTTGTGGATCCCCACTATCAGCCCTACGATCGAATGAAAACCCTTACTTCACCATTCCTTTATTTGCAAGCGAATTTACAATGCCCTATTAGATGCTTTAGAATATGAAAATATGCTAATCGTAATTGGAGATTTCAACTTTTTAGTATCTTCTACTATAAAGATGTAATACTTTTAATATATACTGAATTATTGATCGGCCTACATGAATTGTCGATAATTCTCAAGCTGTCTAGATAACTTTTTTGGTTATCTGTCTATCACGGTTAAATGAAAGAATTAATAATTTTATATTTAAACGTAAATTCTGGCGAATTTTTTTAAAACATAACTTTCAGTATATGAATACAATTTTTCATTGTAAAAGATATTGCTTTCACTAAATTTATTGATATATCTATCTATCTATCTGTTTTCCAGTTGTAAAATGTAATTTAAACAAATTTGATAACGAAACATAAATATCAGCGGTGTTCCTTGAAATAAAAGAGTAACTTTATCACTTTTAAGAGTTTTGAATAAAGTGGGCCACTTTGTCTGCACTCCAGACCAGTACTAAGCTTCATATGTGCACACATATTATATTACTATATTACTCGATAGAGTTTAATGCAAGCCTACATGGGAAAAAAGTAATATTAATTTATTTATTTAATTATAAATATTATATATAACATATTTGCCTTATCTACGTAACACAAACAACAAATAGAATAAGATTTCTAAATAGTTTACAGCATTGAAAGTTAAAGTTTCCAACTTTGCCTCGCTGCACTGCGTTCATTGTGGTGAAAAAATGTTCTTATAATTTGGGGATAACCACGCGACATCAAAGGATGTACCTTTATTTATAACTTCCACGAATATTTCCACAACACACATACTCCTTATATCACTTGTTGCACACAACAGTGCGCGTGCATCGTTCACAATTCGCACCGATTCCACAAATGACAACACAGTATTTTGAAATGTTTCTATCGCGTCAAATAAACCGGCAGAATGGTCATAAATAGCTATTAAATTTACTTCAACGGATGTATCGTGGAATCCCATTTAGCTTTCCTTAATAGCTACAGCTTTGTCGGGATTAAATCGTAAAGCCTTAAATTTTATTTGTTCGAAATATTTTGAATAATAAAAAGCAACCTCCAACCATAATCCAAAAATTGTAAACATTGGTTCTGGTGGTTCGGGAATATTATTGTGGTACCCGTCTGCGAAATTCTCGAATTTGTTTAGGAAATTTCAAAATCACAATTTAAAATTAAGACATCCATCTCTAAATAACATTTGCAAATCGTGTGTCACAATATGTAAAGCATGAGCTTTACGCGTCGCAAAGTGGTTGACACCATCGTAAAATAAATCCAGAAATTCAGAAATTTGGGGCATATTTACCTTTTCAAGCTATGATCGCCTTTTGCGTTTCTATACTAGGAAATAAACAAACAACGTCGACTAACTCGCGTGGAGGCCCAAGATAAACTAACACAAAACGTGATTGCTTCGCTATCTGTCTAGTCTAATGTTGTTTAGCGGATACGGTTCCGATGTGCAAACACGCTGGCCCACTCCAGATATGAGTTCAAGATATCCAATATTTTTAAATGAATTTAGAGAATATCAAGTTATTTGCAAGATTTTGTACGGAAGGAAACCCTACATAACAGTTAGGTCATCTCCGAATAGATCAAAAGCTGTACGATCAGCCATTCGTAATTAAATGAATAACATTAACTGTTTTAAATTTCCTAAAAGACGTACCTTACCTGACTACAGAAATGTCGTCTAATTTTTGATACATTTAATGAACACTTTGCATTCCTCTCTCGCAAACCAATACAGAACAATTTTAATGCTGGCAATTTAATTTCAAATTGACAGGTTCATACGAATTCATACCAGCTGCTACATATTTATTGTTCTGATTATTACATATTTCACTCAGTATTGAACGTGTGTATTATTATTTGCTATTTCATGAATTTCCACCTCTGTAAATAAATGGAAAGCACAATGAGTTAATTACCAACCAATTAGTCGACAATCTGTTTTTTCCAAAATATATGAAGGAAACAGTGACGAATAAAAAAATTATGAAGTACATATAATGCTAAGTTAGCTTAGCTTGCTCATGGTATTGATGGAATAATTTACTGCAAATGCAACAAGAGGAGAGGGAAAATATACACTCGGATATATTTCTACCTACCCGTCGTCTTCATCGTAGTTTCGAGAATATTTTTTTATTTCTTGCTGTTGCTTCACAGTTAATGCCACAACTTTCAAAACGACAAACTCGACATTTCTTGGCGCCCTCTAGTGCCAAAGTAACACATGCCTGCCGTTCAGGAAGCAACGACATAAACCGGGTAATGTGTCCCAAACCATCTCTCGAGCAGTTCTCTGACAACGAAATGGCGATGCTGGTAGCACTTTGGGAAACCGCACATGTGTAAATACCATTATGTATATCATTATCAGAAAATGCCAAAAAATAATAACCACATATATACAATGCTAAGTTAGCTTAGCTTCCTCAGCTTCTGTCGCTGCTTCCTGAACGACGGGCATGCGTTCCTTTGGCACTAGAGGCACTATTTTTTGGCATCAAAAAATGTCAATCAAAAAATGAGTTGTTGCATTAACTGTAAGGCAACAGAGATAGAAGATTCAGATAAAAAAATATTCTTGAAACCACGCTGATGGCGCCGTTATTTCTTGTTATTTTCTTTTAAGTCAGTTGAATGTGCTTATGAAATCTATGAATTTTATACGTAATTCTCTGCTACATTCCCTTATTTTTTCTATTATTTGATCTAGTGTGTATACGACGTTAATTGTTAACCGCCCTGATCTAAAACTATTCTGGTAACCACCTAATATATTCTCTGCATGCAGTTTCAATTTTTTAGGATTTCGTTTAGGATGTTAAAGTTTTCAATATATCTAACATAAACTCGTTAATATGTCAAGATCTCTTGCAGATAGGGAATGTTAATATGGATAGAGAGATTATAAACATTTACTTATCCGTGATATGTTCATATACAGGATGTCCCGTTTTAACAAAAAAATTGTTTTACATTTGAAGATATGTCACCTCACTATTCATTTTTGAACACTCTATACACTATGCAGTGAAGTAACTTAAACTGTTGATGGATTGTTATCTGGTTTAACAATAGGTCAAATTTGGAACTTTCACTTTAATTATTGACTGAGATATACATTTTGAATGATGCAATGAAAGGTACTAAAAAAAACAAAAGATATAAAATAACTCAAGAACAATAACGTTTAATTACTTGAAAATCTAATGAAGAATGATGAAATTATGGAAAAAGATTTCAAAAATTTAGGAGAAATTGTAACATTCCACTTAAAATAACATAATTTTATGTCGATTTTCGATAAACCGAAAATTACATTTTGATAAACATATTTTACTTTAATAGATCCGATTGAACAGATACTAATCCCAGATTATCAAATTAACCTGGCAAGTGTGTTGCAAAAAGCTGAAAACTTTAAGTTCTACAACAAAAATGTAGTTTTTTTATATATAACATTCACAGTTTTTGCACGATTCTAACCAATAATAGATGTTAGCAACTATTATTAGAATAAACTAATGCTCTTCAAAACACTACAATAGTTTAAATTCCTAGATAATCTCATGCATAAATCTTACGAGTCGCCTCTGGCATCCAGGCTTCGGTGAGAGTGGTAACATCATCATAATCATCATTATGATTACCTGACCCAGTTATTCTCTTAATCCCCTGCACTAAGAACTTGCAAATCTAAATATTAGACCAGAGTAATCACTGTTTGTTAGGTCGCTGTTACATAATAGACACCGATACTGCGCGTTTAAGCAGTACCACTCCGTACGCAATAAAAGGAGAATGAGAAAGGACATATCTGTCGGTACCGACGCTACCGTTAATTTAAAAGAATATTGTGCAAGTGTAATATAATTATTTTTTGAAATCCGCAATGATGTTTGCTTTTTATCGAGTTCATAAGTTGAAATACCTTTTGCGACATTGGTAATTAACATTTTTCCACCTGATTCGTTTTCTGGTTTCATACAGTGTTACGTCTGTTAATATCCCACAGACCTATTAGCCATTTATATAAACTTCTGCATAAGCGGAATTACGCGTCATTAGTTTTAAACTTTATATATGGGTAATGAACTTTGTTCGAAATATCAGTAATTGAAATTTTATGAATATTTATATACTTCCGGATATTTTTTTCTTATCTGCGTTAAAAAGTGCTTGTTTAAGTAAAACTTAACTAGTTAACAGTAAACAGGCAACTACTTGCCTGTTATATAAGTAAATTGGAATCAAGGTAAGCAATAAAAAGTATACAAATAAAATTAAAGAACATGGTAAAGTCATTACGAGAATAATGTCGTGCAAATGTATATTGATCGTAATACTAATTAGAATTAGTGCAGTAGATTGTTTCCGGAATGTTGTATGGTGTTATTATATTATTATGAATTATAAAGTTTTAATACCCAGAATGGGTTTATTCTATTTTTAAACCCTTGCACTTATGTACGAGCAATCAGCGAAGCATCACTCTCATTGCTTCGTATCACTACATTAATACTTCATAGTCACTTTTGCATAATAACCTCTGTAAAATTAAATCTGTGAGTACATTTTGGTTTGTGGCCAATCCTATAGCTGAAGAATAACCCATCATATACCTTAAACTGGGAAGTGGGTTTTTCACAAGAATATTATCAGATAAAAGTATAAAAACGGGAACACCAGTGTTATTTCACAGGAAAACGAAATATTATATAATTAAAAGCTCCTAGTCGCGCCAAGCTTTCAGCTTAAGACCGTCGTTGGGACACACAGAATAAAAAAAAGACCTTAATTAAAAAAGTACAATTTAAATGCATATTTTAACTAATCTAAACCAAACTATACAAGTAAGAAGCAAGTAAATATTAAATAACAAGGTTAACGTAAATAATACTAGAGGTACTCTAGGAATTTTTTACTTTTTTTTGCTCTAACTTTTAGAAGGATGTTCTTTGTATAATTGTTACTGGAATTTTCAGCATCAGTTTTGCATTTTTTAAAACACTGAAAGCAAAATACTATAAACTGCATGTTGATAAATCCTGCTAAAATGATATATAGAATTCAAAAAAGTAATAATGACAGCTCCTGTTGAGATAAGCAAAGGTAACAAAAAGCGACATATACAGACTAGCAATAAAATATCCAAATCAAGTTTTGTGAAAAATATGAAAATAATACATAATATTAATAACACTATTTACTACCCAGCGGTATACGCAATTACCAATGTAGGAAAAAAAAAATGAAATATATTACAAACTGAATAAAAAAAATTAATTATAAAATAAATTTGCTTTACGACAATGCAAATGTGGATGGAGAACGGGAGGAGATGCGAGGTACGAGGAAATTATTTAAGTAAAGTAAGTCAGGAAAATCAAAATCTTCCGGATAAAACTTTGCTCCTGCAACATCATGGTCGCTTTTCAGCGACTGCAATTCATGTCTTTCCACACGCTGTTGAATGATTTACAAGGACGTAAAACGAAGCTTAATATTTTAGAAGCAGAAACACATATGAAAAAGAAAACCCAGCCAAGAATAAAACAGCACACCCAAATTTCTCGGAATATTAAGCCTTTTAAGGGCAGAATTATGTATTGAGCAAGTCGAATCAATGTAGAGACGAGCAAACACTTAATATTTAACATTAGTTTAGAGATTGAACACCAGCTAGAAGCTACATCCAGATTATATTTTAAGAGAGGAATCGTTTGATTTTCTGATATTCTTGAATGTGTTGGACGGACAATAAATTCTTTAATGTCATTGAAGAATTGCCAGTCCGCATATCATTTTCATATCATATCATTATCCACCGTCCGCATATCATTTTCAATACAGTTTGTTGCAGCAGCAAGAACAAAACGATGATCATCACCAACGTGAACCAAGTCACTGTAAATCTTGACCTAAAATAATAGAAAGTTAACAATTTTTAAAACAATAATATACATATATTAAAAACGTTAAAGGTAGCATAATTGTAATAAAACTTGTTAGCTTCATATTTATTATCTATTTTTATGATTAAGAAGTTCTCAAGTGCTTATGCAGTTAAAAATAGAACCCAATGAACTATTATATTTTTCAATATACAAATGCCATGCTTATTAATATAAAGCTAAATTAACTAGCATATACTACAGTACATAAAATAGAATAATTAATAATTATAGGTTAAATTACCATCGTTTAGATTGATACTTGTAAATCAATTAAAAACATTGCAGTAGCACTAAAATATTTTTTTCTATAAATAAATATCATTGTCATATCAACATAAATAAAATTATTATCTAGTAGCAAAGCAATTAATCGCTGCTGGAATTGCTTATGACATGGCACAATGAAGTTCTGCAATGTGTTCAATAGGATGCAAAGAATGAGTGGTTAGTATTCTTGCTCATTTGCTGTTAGTTGACAGATGCAAATATTAATGTTAACAGAGTTTAATAATAATTCATTAATCATCATTTACTAGTGTTTAATAAATTTATAATGATAACATTATCATTTTATTTTTAACTAAATCTTTATTATTGTAATACAACATAAACAGGAAAAAGAGGGCCAAAAAGAAACTATTTTATTCCTATAGCTGTTTTATTGTATTTTATTCCTGTTCTCCATCCTATAGCACATAGTTGTATAAATAATGATAGCAAAGACTGTGGCGAAGTATGTATGATAAGTACTGGCAACCTCCACACCACACATATTTAATTTATTGGTCTTGATAATCAACTGATAACCGAATGATTCGGTTACCGGTTGATGATGAGGATCATTCGTGTCCTCGAAACTGCCGTCCCGGTCTCATTATTATATATTACTATATAATGTGTGGTGCGGAGGGTTTCCGTTGCTTACCATACATTTGTGTTTATACAAGTTTTAGAAAATTACTCGCCACACAATATCAATCTGTTGCATTAAACAGATTATTATCGAAAAGTAAATTGAATAAATAACATTCGTCATATTCTCTTAATACTATTGTACTTCTCTGAAGTTACACGTGATACTCGTATTAAAAGGAAATGTTAGCATAATGTCACTCATCTATAATAAGTTTTATACCTACGCTCTCACTACAGTTCCTCAATAAAAATTCGACGTTGATGACCATTTTGGAAAGTTTTAGCTCAAAACTGCTCCCGATTTAAAACCAACCATTTTCTTTATACAAATCTTGATTAATTCCATAATTTTGTTGTTCGAGGATCCAAATTCCCTGTTTTCTTTAAACTTTTTGAAATTATTGAAAAATCTGGAAATAATAAGACTTGTTGTCGACACAGTTTACTATCCGAATTAAATCATATTAATAGCTTTGCTGTTTTCAATATCTACCAAAAATACCTTTTGCTTTTTTATTTGCTTTTCAACAGAATTTCTATCTAAGCCTATTCCAACTCTTTTCCAAATATTTCCCCAGGTTTTAAGCACTCTAAAAAGTTAAATTTCAGAAGGCCCTTAGTAAACACCTATTTAGGCAATGACTTCCTAGTTCGACATGTATAGTATCTGTTAAGCTATTTTTACAAATTTGAAAATAAAAAGAAATCACTAGAGGCCAAATCCGATGAATACGGGGGATGTTGTACTTGTAACTCCAATTCCATAATTTTGACCATCGAAACTTTATCCATCCATTATGTTGATGGAAAAGGATTTATTCTTCTCTTAAATAAAGGATGTTTTTTTTCTCGATTTCTTCTCTTAACCAATCCAATAATGATATATAGCATTTTCCACTTATTGTTTGTTCTTTTTCCAAAAAATCAGTGTAGATGATTCCGCATGAATCCCAAAAATCCGAGCTCATAACTTTGCCGACCGATTTACTGTTTCGATAGAGTGTAGTAGTGTATCTTCTATGTTTCGTCCATGTATTGTCGGAAAACCTCGTCAAGATTGCGACGGGAAAACGTCAAAACAGCTTCAGAGTCGGCCATACGATTCTCCACTAAAAGCAAACGCGGCATACACCTTGCCGAGAATTACTTCGCGCCCAGTTTTTCGTACAAAATTGAGTGCTCTATACCCGTGGCCTACAGATTTAATCAGAACGTTAATCTCGTGGAAACCGCCTGTTTACGTTTCAAAGCAAATCTCGTGCAAAGAGTCGTAGTAACAAACGTTTTGAGATTCGAAGGAAGTAATCTTCAATGACTTTTTCGAGAAAGAACCCACAATCACGAAGCATTACTACAGTAAATTATAAAATCAATTCCACAACAATGCACTAACGCATATATCCGAAGTTATGGCGCCCCAAATGCATGAATTGTGCTATCAATTGCTGTCCCGTCCACCCTACTTTCCCGATTTGATTCCTTGCGACTTCTTTGTATTCCCCATTACGAAAACTAAAATGTCACTACTCAAACGAAAACTTATTTTAAGGAATTTATAAATGCGTATTAAGAAAATGACAAGAACCTTGCGAAAGGTACATGTTACCAAAAATAGATTATGTATAAAGGTAAATACTAACATTTTTTTAAAAAATTGTGTCGTTATTCCCAACAACTACGGGTATTTATTGATATACTCTCGTATATTACACACGAAGGCTGAAATAAGTTCATTCCCTCCATATTTAATTCAGTAACATTACAAAGGAAGTTGTACCTGTGTTATTTTTAGTTTTCACCCAGAAAACAATAAAATATGGCTTTCTGGTAAATTTTAAATACATACACACACATAATTTTAATGAGTATATGTACATTTATGCCGTAAGTTGTTTAATTATTCTTTATTACTATAAACTAGAATTCGGCATTCTTTTCTCTTCTCTCAATTCATCGTGTTGTTTAAAGCCTAATAATTCACAAAATAGTAATAATGAATAAAAATAGAAAAAATGGAACTTTAACTCTACAAGCACATCATCAATATTATCAGCCCAACGAATATTCTATATGTACTAAATTACAGGTAAAATGGATTTTCATTCACTGCGTTAATTAGACAAACCTATTTGTAACAGAGGCTCGATATGAAAACGAAAATACCTCACCTCAGCTACCGTATCTTCCACAAACGATAAAAATATTTAAAATACTAATTAATTCTGTTTCGGTTAAGCAATCCTTTATATGAAACCAAAATATATTGCATCTACGTTGGAAATGCAAAATTTAACCATCTTCTTCTATCAAATTAAGAATTAGTTAGATACGAAAGTTTTAAAATTTCTAGAACGTTTCTGTAAGTACTATACATACACATGTGCATATATTTTTATTGTCAGGGTGATCCTCGTCCTCACTAAAAGGCAATGCACATTGAGATAAATTTTTATACCAAACACTGAAATTAGTCCTGGAAAAATACATACATAATGTGCATCACATGGTTGTATGTTCATTTGCAAATATCTACAATAGTGACATCCTACGAATAGTCATCGAAAAAATGCTAACATCAAGCAATGTTGTGTTCCAGGTAAACGGATGATGAAACCAGTTTCTACAACAGAGACGCTCACGAAATAGATTTATAATAATGCGTCACGACAATATTTGTGAGAATTTTAGATGCACTAATGAGATATAAGCGAAAAACACGATTTCTTACTAACAAAAAATTAAATCACCAGATGTTTTTAACCTTTTCATAAAGAAGTGTTAAAATGTCTATATCGCAATGTATACAAATACGCGCACGTATATACATGTACAACTACATAATGTAAGGAAATATAGATCCAAAATCCGTTGATTGACAATATAATTACACTTTCGCAATATAGTGTGAACGTGAATGTTAACAACGGTAGCTGACAATACCAGTTTAAAGATTTATTTTGTAACTTCTGTCCATTAGATAGAAATACAAGCTGGATTATTTCAAAAAGGAATTTCAGGAAGTATTTATTATTTAATGCTTTCATCGAAGTTTACTGAATGCTATGGTAGTCTATTAACGTCAATCTAAATTGAGAAAATGAACTGTAAAGCTGCCTAAAAAAGTTTTAGGCGACTAAGACTACCTCAGCACTATAGTTAGTTGACCGATGGATGGCATGATGCCGTACGGTCAGCGCAATATCCGTAACGGTTAGCTACGATGGTTAAAATATCAGTTAAGTATACAAAATCAACGACACCTTTCTAACGTCGGCAAACTCGATTAAGCATTGATTGACGATCGGAAAATAGTTACAAAGCCATGCTTGGCAGTAAACACTTGAGTGACATAAGCAAATCGATGTTGAACCGATACAGTCAGCGCAGCGTCGGTTGAAGATCGGTGGGTGACAAGCATTGTATAAATGTGACGTAACGGCCGGCAGACAACAATGAGCAAATTTTTAGACAATGCACACTAATCTACATGGTTTACCCAAAGATCAAGTAAGTATGCGAAAACGTTGTCAGCCAACCGTTTGTACTACTAATCCAACTCTTTTTTAATGAGAGAAGTTACCATTATTATCGACCGTGGTCGCCCTTTAAAATTTTGCCGTATCTAAAGGTGCTGCAACATCTACAGAAGGACGTAGCCTAATTTTTGTTATCTTCCGCTAATTTGAAGTAAGATACATGTAAATAAGAAGATAAACTGAGATGCAACTAACAATTCATTTTCTGATTACTTACGCGTAACAAAAGATATTAAAATGTTCATATGGAGGGACACAGAATTTTCAAAAATGCTTCACAACCTATAAATTTCGCTACAAACATTGTACAACAACAACAACAAGTGAGATGGATTAAACTTGATAAAAAGCAAGCTCTGTTCGTGACAAAATTGCTAAACAGTATGAAGCTGCATTGGGGCTTTTTAATTATTTTTAATCGTGAGATACTTTTCTCTTTGCAAATTAAAACGAGAAAATTAAACAACTTATGTGTGTGCGAAATTTAGTCTTTAAATTTAGGAAAATATAAAAAACCTTCTGTAATCCGTATCCGATGGCTAATTTTTGAATCGATTATTACATTCAAAAATTGAATTTTTGTTTGATGTTCGATATCTGTGACTTCCTAGTCTTTAAATTCAAATCCAAAAATCCTCCCCAGGTCCGAGTGATGTCAAACCCATACGTGGTAAAGTGTTAATAACTGGTCCAATTTCTTAATTATTTTTCTGTAAACTGCTAAATCGAATCAGTTAATAATCGCTTTGATGTAATAACAAACATTTAAATTATCTTGCGATTCTAAGGAAATCGTTCAGCACATTACTCGGTTAAGCGTTAGAGAGTTAAGCGCATATTCCATTCTAGAACCGGATACTCGAAACTGAGTATTCAACTATTGGGTTCTATAGCCGTCTTCGGGTAGCCAAAATCACATACCTAATATCACCTAGATACAGGTTAAATTATATTACTAAATATCCACACAAAAGTCAAATCAATATAACATTCCACTAATTCAAATCTAACATACCTATAAAAACACTGTATCTACAGGTCAATTGTATTTTTCAATAGTTATTCATAGCATAACGCCCAAAGTTATAATAATGATACAGTTAACGCAACATACCATATACTGTTTGATTGTGCTTCCCTTTCTTCCAACTACCCTGAATGTAGAAAATTATAATCTTAAAATTTGTTCAATATAATTAACAAAAGGTTACAAAAATTGATTGGGATACATAAATAAACAATAATATTTTTCAAAAGTTGAGGTATAGCTCTCCTCCAGTTAGACTGATTTGAATGTGCCATCACTCCGTTTACTTGGCTTTGTAATCTCGTAAATAAAATAAATAGATTGTACAAGTTCTTACATGTCTCGATATTACTTTGTAATGGTAATGTGGCTAATGGGCTTTAGTCCCTGAATGTAAGAAATATGGGGTCAATATGTGGCCAATTTTTTCAGAATCGTTACACAGCAGTATAGTCTGTCTACGAACGAAAATGTATCACCACGTAGGAAGTAACAAAAAATTATTTTATTGAAGATTGCCGCTCATTGCACTTTTATCGACGTTTTTCATCACGAGTGTGAAAATTTGCTACTACAATTCTTCCGTAACACAGATGCGGAGAAGAAGTTGGATTTAGTAAAGAACGACGATTAGTCAGCAAAACTTGCAATAGAAGCTACGTTGTGTTCGATTAGAAAACGAAAAGTGTGCTGAGCTTGGTATTATCTTTGTGGAGCACATCACTCCTCACAAGGGTTGCACTATGTGTTGGAGAATGTTATTTCCGTATCTTATACCAGCACCAGTATCACGATTCCACATTATTCATCCATTTATTTGCGTTTTCGATACAACCCTATATATATCATGCTTGCTCAGACAGAGCCGCGTTCCGTCACTAAACATTACGCGTTTCCATTCCCTTTTGAAGAACTGCCGTTCTTTACACCACACCTACCTGCCACATCAACGTGTTTGCGTTAGCGAACTATGGAACCTCAAGAAAGAAACAGCTGCAATTCGTACGTATTGTAACCTATAGCATTCCACCATAGTTAAATCTATCTTGAATAATTAACAATTTTAAGAGAAACATTTCTTGGAGCTGAACTTTGTCTTCGTTTTGCACCATATTCTACCATCCCATGCAATACAATAAAAGCTCGGCAATACAATAAAATAATTATGTACATTCTATTGAATGACAAGTAGAGCTTCGTTTAAATTGTTTTTTTTACAATAAAACATAAAAATCAAAAAGTATGCTTTTCGACTAGGTATTGAATATGAAATTTACCCTACGAGATACGGTGCAATGATTTACAATTTGCTATTGCAATTTTATAATTGCAATAGCTGTTAAAAGCTTATTTTTAACAGAGATTTCCAAAAACATATCACAATTCCAATATGACCTCAATTTCTTGCTTTATTAAACATAGCAATCACAATTTACCAGTAATAATGTTACTTTTCTTGTTTTTTTCTTCGCGTACAGCGAATTAGCTGCAAAGTAACAACCAGTATGAATAATAAAAGTTGATTTCAGCTAACAATCTTCCTATTTTGTTTTTAAATTTTATTTGCAAAAATGTTTGTAACGTTTTGAATCTTCTATTTTTTTAGATAAGTCTATTCGATTGTGATAGCATCCCTATTAGACGCATAAATAAAAGTTGATAATTTTGCAGCGTCAATCAAGCACCACTAAAATCTATCCTCGAAATCGCAGAGTATAATAATAATAACTTAATGCTAATTTGCGAGAATAAACTCCTGGAAAATCGCTAGAAAAAGATGAAAGTGAACAGGTTTCAAAAAAATTTCCATAGATGCATAGATGTATCGTACTTGCTTAGAAAACTGAACTTTTATGGTGTCAGCATAGGCTTACTTAATCTCTCCGCTTTATTTGTTAAATACAGTAAATTACGTTTACTTTAAGGACTACAGACCTCGCCGTTCTGAAGTTCCCTAGAGGACAAACATTGATCCATTGCATATAAGTAGTATATAAAATGTTACTTCTGGGCCAGGACATTTGGCAAAATCTTACAAATTTAGCTGTTGGCTCAAAAGCACAGAACCGAAAAGGACCCAAAACCTCTCAAAAATCATTAATTTTTATCCACCCCAAAAGTTCCCAAATATGTGTACACCACCAAAAATTGGGCACACGAAAAAACCGCTAAAATCTCCCAAAATAATGGAAAATTACCTCAAGAACGCTCTAAAAAGCTAACAAAATACCTTGTTTTTACACACCCCAAAATGGCTTTTTACTTCTGGATCAGCACATGTGGCGTCTTAAAAAACAAGGCAGAATCCTACAAATTTAGTATTTTCCCAAAAGTAAACATTCGAAAAAGATCTAAAAAACTAACAAAATACCTTGTTTTTACACATCCCAAAATTGCTTTTTCTTCTGGACCAAGACATTTGGGGTCTTAAAAATCAAGGCAAAATCCTACAAATTAAGTGTTTTCCCAAAAGTAAATATCCGATAAAGACCTAAAGCCCTTCAGAAAACATTAATTTTTATGCACCTCAAAAGTACTAAATATCTGTAGACCACCAAAAATTGAGCACACGAAAAAAACTTTAAAACCTCTTTAAGAACGCCCTAAAAAACCAACAAAATACCATGTTTTGACGCACCCCAAAATGGCTTTTTATTTCTGGACCAAGCCATTTGGCGCATGCAAAAAAAAGTAAAAACAACACTAAATCAAGGAGGTACTACGATATTTGACGTCTTAAAAATCTAGACAGGATCCTAAAAAATTATATGATTTCCCAAAAGTAAACAACCGAAAAGACATAAAATTCTTCAAAAATCATAATTTGTGCTTATTTTTTCATTACCATTCAATTTAAATTAAATTTAAACCTGGCGCCATCTAGTCCAGGATCGCGCGCGGCGCTGTTTCGGTCGATAATTCAGTTTGGCCTTTTACTTGTCGGTTGCGTAGACAGTTGACAGTTGACACAGCAGCGTGTTGTGTGGCGTTTGCCATTATTTTGGCAGATTTTAGCGATTTTTTTCGTGTGCCCAATTTTTGGTGGTGTACACATATTTGGGAACTTTTGGGGTGGATAAAAATTAATGATTTTTGAGAGGTTTTGGGCCTTTTTCGGTTGTGTGCTTTTGGGCAAACAGCTAAATTTGTAAGATTTTGCCTTGTTTTTTATGACCCCAAATGTCCTGGCCCAGAAGTAACATTTTATATACTACTCATATATTATTTTCTACGTTAACTTTCTACAAACTAATCTAGGGAAAATTCACCCCTGATGTTTGTACAATAATTTAAAATTAAATGTAGATAAATGTTCTTTTCTGATTTTTACTAAAATAGTATTTACCGTCAAATCACACTATACCAACAGCATTAGCAGTTTTATCTGTCATCGACAAAAGATCTAGGCGTGATATATAATAAAAAATGACCTTTTCAAGCCACGTTTCGAAGATCACAACTGCTGCTAGTGTCGATTTTTCGTACTCACAGAGATTTCATTAGCACTGAAGCAATTAAAATACGATTTTTGCCTTTATTGTTTCCAAAATTGAATACACTACATAGTTGCTTGTCATCCTACTTATAGCTTTCAAACGAATCTGCTTGAATGGATTCAGGGACCTACCTGTTCTGTAGGAACGACGGTACCTATCATCATGGTGATCATCTTTATTTTAACTCCAATATATTGTATATATAGGTAAACAACAATTATTATAAGTAAGATTAGTAAACCTCTATAGTTTCGTCATAAATCAGTATACTTTATATGAAGAACAACAAGATACGTTGCAAGGTAAAGTGGCTCCTTAATGTGGATGCGGATTTTACAAATGTACTTAACCTTTTAAATGTGAACGTATAAAAAAACAGTATGTAGTACTGGTAATTATCTCATTGTGTGACGTTTCAGGTCAAGATTAAGAAGAGCATGTATGTATTACGTTTAAAATGGATATAAACCAAATATATGTCTAAAGTTCAATATTGTCTAGAGGCAATACGCACGTTAGGAACCTAATACCCATCAACGTGAATGTTACATAGATAGTTTAAGTGATCGTTTACCACGTGCCATATGTATTCCTCAATTACATATGAAAATTAAAATGAATTGAATGCACATAGACAGTACGTTTTCGGTGCACTAGTTAGTTTGCGTCTTCTTGAGCACTTTGATACGCCAATCTTCATTACTTAGAACTGCGTATACAGCTGCTAACATTTCAGTATTTTGCAAATACAAGTAATTTAATGTTTTTGCGAAGCAAATTCCAGCATACTTACACTACTTAAAGTTATTGGTGTCGATCATAATTGATTACAGAGCTATAGTTTCTTCGAAGCGCTGGAACAAAAGGCGTGCTATTTAACGTACAAATTGTAGCGAAAAAACAATTGAACACGATTAGTTGCTGCCTTGCTTTGCGCTATTTATTATTTATGGCAAGATGAATACCACTAAATCTATCTTAGAAAAAAATATCATTTCCAACAGTAAGTGAAAACTTTTGAAATTTTCTTAAAGTGTTCATTATAGTGCGAACAACACGTTTGCCACATGGGACCATACAAAAGGAAAATTATCAGAGTTCGTAGATTACATTAACCCATAACACTCGATCATAAAGCTTACAATGGAAGAAAAAAATTGTAGAAAATTCCTAAATACACTAGCAAATCCATCGTGCCTACGTCCGTAGAGCATATTAAGATATTCATCCTGCAGCATTCGCCAAATTTGGAGCAAGGCAAACTGCATAAAGCCTTACTCTAAGAGTTACGAGCCCGATGTTCGAAGCCGCTGCCCCTAGACTTATAGCACAGCGGGTTAGGCACTATACCATCCTCTCGTCGTAAAGGTTGAACTTAATTCTTAATTTAAGGTTAATTAATTATCCCTCAACCTGTGAATGGTAGTAACTAAAGATTTTACAAAACCCAAAAATCATCGACACGGCCAGGACACCAAAGAACATCTCCTAACATAACAATTTCTCGGATAAAAGGGGACGGTAAATCTCCGTAATAATGTAAATATACCCCGCAGTTCGCCTATTTTATATTAAAATAACACTGCTGTGATTGAAAGTAACTAGCTAGTAAGTACTTGGTTCTTTTAGTACTTCAAACAGTGAAAACTGCGATTATTCTCTATTTCTATTTCTTTCAGTCATCACTAATATAAGAATTACCAATACAGCAGTGACTGTCGCCTTGAGATTTTTATGAGTCATAACTTTTTATGTCATGACTAGAGAAAACAAAGGCAGGTGAAATTATTTTTTTTGCAGCGACTAGATAGACTCGTGTCTATTCGCCTGATGGGAATGGATTCGTGTTGCCTACTGGTCTGTCTAGTCTCTGCAAAAAAGTAATAATTTCATCCGCCTTTGTCCTCTCTAGTCATGACTAATGATTAAAGTTCGTCCATGCTCCGTACGCTTCGCTAAATTAGTGGAGATTGCACAGATTCGATTTCATCAATCTCATGAAAATGCGTTCGTGTTGTCTACCGGTTTCTCCAAGAATCTACAAAGCACGAATCTGTCTTGTCTCTTTCAATTTCGTAAAACGCAAAGAAAGTGGCGAACTTCAGTCATGATTACTATAATCGCAACTAGACTAATCGACTATTGCAATCATGGCTAAATTAATCATGGTATAAAGTCGACTAATGTCTATCTCTGCTCGTAAGGAATAGATGCGAGAAAATGTGTAGCATGATCGAATTTATCAAATCTTTATCTTTGCACACACCCTTTTTTCAAAAATGTCGAAATTTAATCAAATTCTATCGGAACAAGCTTAATAAAGCTGCAAGTTCCGTGTGTACTTCGGAAGTTACAGGCACAATATTGTTATTTTGTTGAGGTGTTTTACAAAAAAAAAATTACTTCGTTTTAATAATGAGAATTTTTAATATAGCAGAGTCATCTGTATTGCAATTGCTAAAGTGTACTTGTTCTACTTATCCCATCTGTTGATGTAGTAAGAATGGAAAGATAGCGCTAACAAGCAAATTATTTAAAAGTATTTTATGCATGCCCTCGGCATGTAAATACATTAGTCTTCGCACTTTTAACTTGAAACAGATACACGTGAGAATTCTCAATAATGGTAATATTGAAATGAAATAGTTTGCAGTTAATCTTATATTTTACAAATTAACTGTCTTTTAAGCTAAGTGGTTGCGGTAGTAAATGAAGACATGTTTACATAAGCAATGCAAAACACGTTTCAATTACCAAAGAATATAAAAAATACCATACCTATATTTGTTAGAATTAGGCACTATAATTACTAACCTTAAGAAATAGTGAAATGTTTATGAAATGTTGTAAAATAGTGAAATAAACGTACACAACCTACTCATTTTGTAAAAGTTACTAGAGATTATCGTGTACAGCAAGTTACGGTAATTTGCCTATACACTTAAAAGGCCTTATTACACATGTACATCGTTGAGAAAGTCTTTACTAACGACTGAAAAATTAAAGTCATTTACGTTTAAGGTTCTAGCGTGTGGATGCGAACAAGTAATTAGAAATTGGTTCATTGAAATGTCATAATTTTTTCAATGCAACGCCGATCATCCCTTTTTTAACTCTAAAGTGCGTTGCTAAGGTAAAAGTAAAAGTTTTTCATATACATGCGCATTCAAGAATGTTGATACCATATTCGTATGTAAAATACCAACTTATGTAACTTGCAAAATAATGAGAAACTTTCGAGTTGTCTCGCCGTTCTGAAATTTTGTAGCTTTCAATTGTTATCATTTATTTGCCTTATCCTCATTCAATCTGATACATCTGACGTATATTTACTTAATTGGATAACGCATACAACGTACTATATAATTATATACGTTAGATAACTGTTTAATTATGCCAATAATTATAGATTCTGGTAATTCGAAAATGTACTGAGCGCAATATGTTCATTGTTGAAAATTTTCTTTTAAAAAAGAACAAATTACAGCGTCCTGGCTTAAATACATTTATGCATTCTAATCAAGTAATCAACATAAACAGTGTAGGGTAATTTTTACTTTCATTACCTTCAATTTAACGTTTTCAGATGACCGTAATGCTGAAATTGTGAAAAAGTTTTAACCTGTATTCAATAGTGCTTTATTTAAATTCACATACTTATATATATTTTAGAAAACGTGTATAACTTTTAAAAAGTAGAATCATTTTATAATTTTAAACTAACTTATATACTTCTCTATACTTTCAGTAGTTGAGAATTTTACTGTTTCGCTAATTCACTTCTAGAACTGAGTGATCGCAAGGGAATAGCCGACGGTCTTAATTTAACTGCGTTTTCTTTTCTGTGGATCTTTCCACTCTTTCCATATTTACAGAAAAACTTAGGCAACAGTGGCGGCAAGTAGTTATTACCTGTGGGAAAAGAGTTTTTAATGTTTAACAAATGCAAGTACGACTATTTAAGTGAAAATAATTAAAAAAACTCATGCGTTGCAGTTCGAATGTACAAAAACAAAAATTGTTAATATTCTTCAATGCAAAAGTAGTCATAATGATATTCTATTGCCCGATAAATTAAGGTATCCAATTACAAGGCAAAAAAAGAAAATAAGACATATCTATGAAACATATATAAACTGAATTTGGAACTTAACTTAACTAAATTACATGATTAGATCCCAGCCCGTCCCAGTCCAACACGTTTGTCATCTCCGCTGGCCCTCGACCTGACAGCTTCGCCGGTTGTCGGCCTGTTTGGCTCCACAATCCGTTTTGTTCGATCGGGTTCGTCGGATTATACATACTTCAAAACTTCAATGATGATTTGCTTATTATTTATTTAATCCGAACAAATAACATATAGGTATACGAAAATACAAAGCGGTTTTTCTATCTTGATGACAATTTGCATTCGTTTGGTAAAATTATCGAAAACCAATTTATGATGCTTTTCAAAGAACTATTTTTATTGCAAAATTCACAAACGTTACACAATTATTCTGTAAACTATTAGGTATATACATCTATACAGAATTTCACACATTTGTATGCATATCGCCATAAATATTTCAATGTTAAACTATTCTGCGCAAGTTAGGCTGCAATGTTATCTCATAAATTAAGCGTCTCATAGTTGCAAATATTCTCATATTTTTGCAACTTCAGAAGATTCTGAATGTTTGGATCGTTATTTTTTTAAGAAGCACCATACCTATTCATTAATACTATCGCTTTCAAATGTCTGATTTATCTAATCCATTTACTACTACTACTACTACTTCTGATACAAATAGAACTAAAATATAAACTACGCATTTAGAAACGTTATACGTTTTAACGTATTCATATGGGAATTTAATATTAATGCCATATTAATCTAATAAATAAATTAATATGGCACGTAAAACGACATCCATAACCGACAATTACATCGAAATTTTTATTGATCTATTTCAGTTTATATATATTTCAATTTGATATTTGATTGAAATTTGTTATTTAGTTGATCAAATAGTTAATTTTGTAACTGCATACTGAAAGTATTCAGTAGATTGATGAACTTCGACGTCTGTTCTTAAAAGTCCTAACTCGAAACTTCGTTTAACCATGACATGGTCCGAATCCGGAATACGTTTAGTTTGGTCAGTTATGCTTAACAAAGTTATTCTTCTGTAATCCTCACATTTCATATGATGGCAATTCTTTGAGATTGATATTATAGATCCTAATTTTAATTTTTCGGCCTATGTTTCTCTCTATATAGTTGTTTTCCTTCTATCCTGTTCTTATAATTTTCGCATTATTCTTACAATCTCTTTCTACTTCATGATAATTTATTACCCATTTTTTGTTTTCATCTTTCATTAGTTGTTCTCATTTTTCCTTGTTATTTTATATGAGCTCCTCCCTTCTTCCTTATCATAATTTTGCATTCATCATTGAACTAATTCTTTCTGCCTAATATTACTTTTAAAGCATCAATTAGTGATATTTTGATATTTTGCCATTCTTCATATATGTTTTCTTCTTGTTTATTTCGTTTTCCTGATTGCGCTTTGACTTCTCTTCGATGTTTCCTTTTGATTTATTACTTCTCTATTAGTATATGCATTGTTCTCTTTCTACTGTCCCTAACTAATCTTAGTTTTCTTTTGGTATTACCAATTGGTGATCTGAATCAAACTTATATTTCTAAAACGAAATCTGCGTACTTGCACTTTTTTGTAAAATCGGAATTCTTACTGATTGTTTCAGATTGTTCTAGTTGTTTAAATATTTTTCCAGAATTTCAAACACGTGTCTCTTATATATCGAAATATAAAGCAAAATAAATCGGCCTCTTGTTAAAAATCGAAATTCTGCTACTTGTTCCACGTTGTTCAAGTGTTTTATTTAAGATTCGCTGCTTTTACCGTGAGTGATTCCATCAATATTAGTTAGCAATAACTCGCAAACACTTTTAAATTCATAATTCTTCCTACGTTAGATCTGAATCCAGGTAGGATTTTGTACTTTTCAACTTTTTTTTATTTTTTAGTTGAGCTCTTAAATTTGCCCCGTTTTCAATTTGCTGGACTTTTATTTCAGTCTATACTCATTTTTTATTTTCAATTAATCTTTGTATTTGCTGGTTTTCCGTATTATATTTGAATTCTGCTACTTTAATAGCTATGTTGAATTTAGAATTTTCTTTACCCATTTTCTTCTGTCTCTCTCATTTTCTTCTACTCATTTACATTATTTCTTAATTCTAAATTCTCTTCCTCTGTGTAAAAATTCTTTTGGTCTAATCTTATCTATTCTGTTTCTGCCATTAACTGTTTCATTACTTCTAGTAATTCATCTGTTCTGTGAAAATCTCCGAATCTAGACGTTTGCGAAGTAATTGTTACTAGTATCAAACACTAGCCTACGCCGCAACTGGTCTCTCTTCAGATTTATTATTTTATAGATTATCCTATTCCTCATTACTTCTTGATTTTCATTTATTTATTTTACTCCTATGGTTTTCAGCCGTTTTTTTTATTGCTCCGCTTTAAAGCAATTTTTATTGTTCAAATAAACAAACAAAAAGATTGCAATTGATTAAAAGAACATATTAAAAAAAAAAGAAACAGTAATTAAAATAATTGGTTATAATATTAATGTTTCACAAAATTTAAATATTTTAAAGATAGAATCCCTGTATCAACAGTTACAAATATTGCTTACAAAGTGTGTTACATTAACTGTGATGACCCCTACATCAGACTTAATAGAATCTAAAAAATAGATAAAAACATTACTTATAGTTCGACAGGCCTAGCAAATAGTGCTTTAATTATAGGCGGCACTTATGGATATTGAATAAAATTAATCTATTTGTAACCTTTTATTTTATAACAATTCTGGATAGGTTTCTTGGAAATTACGTATCTTCTTTATTAACATGTATGTACGTATTGCTTTATTCTAGATTACACAACTCTTAAACAAAGCTTTAAATTTAACAAATTCGGAACCGCGCTATTATTTGAATTCAGTTTTAATATGTGCTTTGTTTAAGGTGTCCATTTTTATTGTTCATACTAAGCGCATTATTTAATTTGAATGAATTATGCAATTTGCATATATTTAGCTTAAGCGCTGTATAAAATTGTTACAGCTTGAAAAAGAAGAAATCATTGCCGAAACGTTGCACGTCGAAGAAAGAAATTAAATTAGCTGTAAACTGCTCAAGCATTTGACTGTTTTATTTGCATTTAAATCAAACTGTCAGTTCTCTTCGCGCTTTCCTCCCCATCGCAACACCGCACTGCAGCGTGGGTCACAAAATAGGCAACTCTAATTATTAATAAATATTATAAACAAAAACGATCATAAAATGTTCCAGACGTCGGCGTAGAATGGTCGTCATTAAAGCTTAAACACGTATACAACACGATATTAAGACGTTTTTGCTTAATGGTGTTTCTTAAAAGTGTACGTAAGTGTAGAAAAGCAACACTCACTGCAGTAGCACAGTAGCACAGAAAGTAAAATTTCATTGGAATTTAATAACAAATTTCTTTCAAGAATCTTAAGTACTAAAAGTACACATAATACTTTATCTTGTATATAAAATTTAACAGAATATTTTTGATATTCTCCGTAATTTTTCGCACTAATCAAATCACAATCAAAAACACTTAACTAAATGAACGAACATTATCACTGCACAAACTTTCAATATTTTATCAATACCTGCTGCTAACGGTATACTTAAAAACCGATCTAGTTTCTCAATGCGATACGACAAGTTCAAAAGTAAGTTTCTACTTCAAAAGCAAGTTTCAAAACACATTCAGGTTCAAGAAAAAGTTAGAAATTCTAAAAATTTCTATAAAAAAAATTCTACACTTTTAAAGAGAATCAAGAATTAGTGTATTCTAAATTAGAATATAATCCCACGATGCTGTACTTGTAAAATGTGTAATAAACAGCTAAAGAGATATACGACACTAGCAAATAATCTCTAACAGTCTAAATTTAAAATTGCAATGAACCAATCTATAATTCAAGCAATTCCACTATCGATAATGAAGTTTCAAATTTCAAAATATTGTTGTTTCCATGTTGTATATAATGCAGTTAATATACATACGTCTTCTATTTAATTTTCAACCTCTATGATAAATGAAATTATAAAATTATTTTAAATTATACAGTCTCGGAGTATTTATAAATATAAAAATAATGTAAATTTTCAATAATTGTTATTGATTAATTTGATAGATCGGTAAGCGAATTTAAAAATCGGTAGAAATACATCAGCTTCATTAACCGCATTGGCTAGTGGCTCAATTTGATTGGCCATAAAAGATTACACATGGTTAACGATCGGTTTTCTCAGCTTCTCTTTACATTTTCCATCACGCATTGGAAAAACCCACCAACCACTCGAATTCAATTACAAGTAAAAATTACATAAGGTAATGTACACCTTTGGAAAGTGAGAAATAGATATAACAGAAATATACTCATATTCGAGTATTCAATTAATACTCATCACTTATTTTTCGATAACATATTAGTGTAATTTGTCACCCTATCCCAATAATAATCTCCGTGCGTCCATCAGCGCGCATATAGTTGAAGGAAGCATATATTACTAAATTTTAACCATAAGCATCTCTACCGTTTCATTTTTTAAGGATGTGTGTAAGCATCACGCCATTACCATTTTGCGAAGATCTTCATATCAAGACAACAGCTAAACCCCAGAAGGAAACCTAAATTCGTATTGATGTGTGTACAGGGACCTTTTGCAATGCTTAAGTATACTAACTCCGAGAAAAAAACTATACTTAGAGTGTGAATTTTATATAAATACAGTTAAACTTATAAACATATTTTTATAATTCCATGTATCTACATTTTGATAAATAGTTCTTGGCAACGATAACATAGTTCACTAAATTCAAAATGCACGTAGGTACATAATCAGGTTTAATGAATCATTATGGTAAAAGCCGATGACATAATTGAATTTAAATTTCAATCGTATGAGGAAGGCATTATTAATAATACGCAATTTGATATTGGGATACTTTATTGTTTAAAGTGATGCACAATGGTTGTGCGTTAATGGTACAAGTAATATAATTTAAACTTATAAGCAATGTTGCAATCTTTATTTGATAAATTCGTATATTCCCTAATAAACGTGATGGTTAACGCACTTTATTTCATTGGGTAGTTATTCTATTAATTTTCGCACGACGAAAAATTTCATTAATGGGGGAATATAGTTTTTTAGCGTCATGTAACTTGTTAATATTAAACCAAAAATATAGATAAAGTGATAAAAAATATTTTATTTTTTATTATATCAATATCTAATAAACTATAATACGCAGAAATTATAACTTATTTAGAAAAGTAGGTCCGTTTTAAACTAGTAGAATTCCCAGTAGTCCAATATCTAAATTTGATTGCATACTGTTACAGGAAAAGTTATGGCGACCATACCACTACTGCTTTTTGAAATAACGCTACTAAATAAACGGAATCAAATTAAGTTCGGTCATTACTAGGATTGCTAGCAGGAAGACAGTGTTAAGATGCCATCTTTGAGTAGTGAAAATAAACTTTGGAAATTTATCACGATACTTACATACACACACATAATCTCCAAAAGTAATCCATGAATAGTATCAACAATACGCTATGCTATATGTATATGTATATAGTACACTACATGGACTTGCTCACCAGTTTATTGCATACATTAATTCCCTGTGAATTTTTCTCATTCTCTTTCATGATTGGACGCTGCTTAGAACATTTCAACCATTATTAACGAGTTTGTCGTCTAAAGTTTGAGTATCGATTCTTACAAAATGATGTGGAGACGTTCCATACAAAAAGCATATGAACATTTTTAGATAGTTAGCGAATTGCATTCTTTAAATAGTATAATTCAAATAATAAAATATTTACAGCCTACTCCTGTTTTGATTAATTTATTATTCTAAAATCTAGTTTTGTAGTCCTTCACATCCCTCACGGTAACATGTTACGCCCATCCAATTTTCAAATATTTTAGTATTTGTATAAATATCTACAATTTTTTCCTTTTTATTTAAATGATAACGTTATGGTTTTGTTAAAGTTCATGTTCATTTCACCATTAAATATATATGTATGAGTATATCTTAGCAAAGAGCACATTATTTATAATTCTGACTGTCACACCCGCCACTACTTCAATAACTAATATAGCTTGATCCGTGAATTCAAGGACTTCACAAGATGACTATCTAACAATTAATAAGTTAAAGCCATTTCTTCGAGTTGAGAGCAATTAGTGTGCTAATTAAGCTAAGTAAATTACGGAACACAGATATAAGGAATAAGACATCTCCAGACATGCTTCGGAAAAACATTTTCAAATTTTAAACCAATCCTTTTATAACATACATATATTACACGCTGCCCTTCCGGAAAAAGTTTATCCTATATTAGTTTACCAATTGCTTCTCAAATTATTTTTGCTCCATGGATGAGGATTTTATAAACCCAAAGAAAGGAGTACCGTTCGTATAGTTGCACATATGTATATGTACAAGTACACATATATGTTCACCTTAGCAACTGATCATGGTACAATACCTGTACTTCCAATTAGTTTAATAGGTGGGAATAGTTAGGCCGCTAACCAAATAGTATCCAGAAATAATTTGCTTTGAAAATTAAATAATTCACAACATCCACTTATAAAGAGGTTTACCTATCCAACTACCTTCCGTGCAACGATTCAATATCCTGTAAATTAGTTAATTGATAACGTTCCAATCAGCTGCAACCAATTTCCATTTCACCTAAGTTAGGTAATCTCTAAGAGATCGAAGGAAACGAAAAATCAGATAAGCTGGTCGTAGAAGCAATGAAAATGCCCTAACTCATTTTCTTGTCTCCAAAAGAACCACATGAAATAAGCAATAAAGGCATAGAAGAGCAATCAAATCGAATCAATCGTACTGGGAAAATATTCCAAAACAGAAACAGACAAAAGCACGCATCAAGCTCGCCAAGAACAGCAACAATAGCGCTATCGTTCAGCAAAGATACCTTAGATTGACAGAATTTTTATAGCCCTAAAATATCACCAGGAAGGTCTGAAGAAATAGAGATGGCAGAACACAATTTATGCAAATGTGTTGCCAGTAATTGCACGTAACATCAAACATTTCAGTGGGACACTTCTTGCATCTACTGAACTGAAATAAAAAGATCATAGAGTAGTACCGAGGTTTATTAAAAGCTTCCAATTATTCTAACATATACAAGAACATTTTGTTACAATAGATCTTTCAAAATCGCAGTGACCATAGGGATATGTACCATAGCCCGATTATAGTAATACGTTGGGTAAATTATTTACATACGACGCCAATTACCAAAATATTCACAGATTCGACAAAACAACAAGACAACGAGTTGCTTGTTTCTTATTGAAGAGAATATGGCAGCTCCTAGAAAAACGCTATGATTTGCGTAATAAGTAATTGGAACATTAATTATAGAATATTATACAGCATCTGGTAGAATATACCACAGCACCTTTAACCATTCTACATTTTTAATTATAAATTTAAAGCCTTAAGATTGTGGTATTTTTTTATGATAAAAGGTCACACTTTGTTACTTATAGTGTTCTCTAAATCATTACCTATTTGCCAAAGAACTTGAATTGCAAAATCATTTTAGACAATTTAGTTTTACATTGTTCGGATTTCTTGGAATTTCAGGAGTTCAGAAGTGACACAAGCAAAAATAAATCAAATACTTCTAATAAATAGTACTTACCTATAATTACGTGAATATCTGCGAGTAAAATCCTTGTTACTTTTCTTTGAGCTCTAAAGTTTCAATTAATATCTATCAACTTGGTATATTTATTAAATTTACATTTACTAAGGTACTATATATATATATTCCTCCAAATAGAAATTTGATTTATGAAAAAAAGTTTGTATTAATTGAACAATGGAAGATGAATATTACATACCTTATAAAGAATTTTATAGAGAAGCATTTGTAATTAACACTTTAAGGTTTACATTAGCGCTCCAAAAATAATGCAGATCCTGAGATTATATTGTCATTCCTTATGACCAACACCCTACAATTTAGCGAGGATGATCTGAATGCGGTCGGAGGTATTTCACCGACAGAAATGGGTTGGTCCCCTATCGGTCCACGTGGGGCAAGTGAATCTTTAGGCCATCCGCATAGCGTTTAGCAATCCTTGAATCTCACGAACGTAACGAACTGGCGTTATTATTACACTTTGATCCACCTTTCTCCGAGCCTCACCCGCACCTGACATAATAATAAAATCAAATTGCAGATCTCGTAGCCTTGTACGTTGTAGAACGATGATCTGGATTACCGGCAAATTCTTTTCCTTTTCAAATGCCGAGGATGATCTTTGTTTACATGGAGGGGTAACATTCATAACAGTTTAGACTATATAAATTAGACCGATATCGGTAAATTTGCACTCAGAGTGTCCACAGCAATACAACAAAATGTTTCCTGTAAGTGTCCCTCATTTAAGTATTTATTACAAACGGTTTAAGTTAATTGTGTGTTGTGTTCATTTTCTTCAGTGATTGAAGAAAAATAATATAAACATCTTCGAACTTACTTCAAATTATTAACCTCGCGTATGCATAGATTTTAATAACAGAATTAAACTAGATTAGAAATCATTAGATCCAAAAATGTTTACAGCTGATACTTATATCCTTGTTTGGCGTTTCCTTTGCTGCTCGCTTGGATGGAACATACTTACCGCCTATAGGAGCAGCAGGTGCTGGAGGTTTTGGCGCTGGCGGTGGATTTGGAGGAGGCCCCGGATTTGGAGGACCTGGTTTTCCAGGTGGACCAGGATTTGGTGGCGGAGCTGGAGGCGGAGGCGGTGGCGGCGGTGGCGGTGGCGGATTTTCAGGTTACTAGTTCTTTTTATTTCCTCATTGAATTTAGAAATTTTATATAAAAATAATTAGAGGCTTTGAAAATGCATTAATCAACATTAATCTAAATCAATATTATAAAAAGATATACTATTTCTACATTTATGAATAATACAAGTAATCCATGCAAACATTAAAATTAGAAAGACACTAGATGTATCTAGTTTTTACAATTATTGGTAATACTAAACTCGATTAGGTTTATAAGGAACTCTGCTGAATTGAAAAACAACAAAATTTCAATGGCGGTTCCGTAATTTAAAAAGGTAGTCCGTTCTATTTAAAATAACTTAAAAGTTCACTCCCAAATTGAACATTTTGATAGCATTTAAAAACACATCCTCTGTTGCTTCAAATGCCGTACGATGTACATATTGACAGATAAGAAAAACTATTTTCGTTGTTTGTAAAGGTCCCTTTGGAAGAGGTCCGCAGATTCCAATACTACGATACGAGAACAACCCAAACCAAGGAGACGGAAGCTATAGTTACGCTTACGAAACCGGAAATGGAATTCAAGCGCAAGAACAAGGTTACCTCAAGGGCGCTGGCAGCGGCGTTGGTGAGGCGCAAACAGCGCAAGGGTCGTTCTCATATACAGGACCAGATGGCGCTCGTTACGCCATAAGCTATACTGCTGACGAAAACGGCTTTAGACCTGTTGGAGCTCATCTTCCCACGCCGCCGCCAATCCCAGAGGCTATATTGAGATCCATTGAACAGAATCGTGCGGAAGGAGCTTTTGGCGGCGGATTTAGTGACGGAGGCGGTGACGATGGCCAGTATCGACCACAAGACGGAGGATTCGGAGGGGGATTTATTCCTTCGCGTCCCTCATTTAGTCCTCAAACAGGTTACAACTATTGATGCTTTGATCAGTAATTTATACATAGATATATTGTACATGTTATGTTAATACATAAAATGCTTATTATGGATATCATTAATCTTAACTACTATTTATGTGTACCTATGAATATTATTTTATTATGTAATTGTGTGAACAATTAAATGAAGAGTATTTTGTATATACTTAATTGTTTTCTTTTTATATACTCCTATAAAATATTGTTGTTAGAACGCTCGATATGTAGATGTACTGTAATGTTATAAAATTTAAATTTCATTTTTTATTTAAAAGATTATTTTCAAACGAAAATCTGACAGTATCACTTAGATCCTCTTTTGGCAGATTAAGAGAGTAAATAAAAATAGGTAAGTAATATGTTTACCAATATTTACATATAAGGTTATATGAACAGTCAAATGCGAAAACAGCTTTTATCACAGTGGATCAGCAAGGCTTGTGTTTGGCTTAACAACGCACGGTCACTGTCTTCCCATTTAATCGTTCTAGTTTTGAGATCACTTAAACAGAAAGGTATCTTGGTTTATTATTTAATGATGTTCTTCTTGACGCAAAATCATGGAAAGAAATGTTCAGTAAAGTAGTGAAGGTTTTCGAATTATTCTAGAGAGCTAAATTAACATTATAGAATAGCAAATGTGAATTTAGTAACACTGAGAAAATACAGATGATCTACTGATTTGCCGTAAGTAACTGCAGGATTCTGAATAGAGGCTCTTACGATGATTAACTTATTATTAGTACTTATTGCGCTAGGAAAGTAGTAGTGTTTACTACGGCAAAAACACTTGCTAATAGCTATTATTACTACAGTCTTATTAAGACGCATTATACATTTCATTTAAATCATTTAATTTTACTACTTATTTGCTGTCATTACATAACCCATTACACTTGAGTTGTAAAGACTATAAGATAGAGAATGAAGCGGCTCAACTTTTTCAATAACGTAACGAAAATAACGTACAATACAAACTATGACGTTCAGCAACTAGAATTTTTAATGAGACAACCATGGATGATGCATATACTACTCGCGAGAATTATTGACATCTTCCTTAACAGTACATAAAACCTCCAGCAATCGTTTCCTGTCGGTATTAAGTTTCCAAACATACCACCACACATACACCAGAATACAGGATTGGAGTCTTCATTTCAGCACATGAGATATTGATCTTCTTTCTCTTTAAGGAGTCAAAACTTACCAAAGGAGGTTTATTAATATTCTCTTTCCCGTGCTGGCAGACTTTAAACGAGAATTCAAAATTTGAATTGTAAAGAGCTTATCTACTACAATAAGTTGATACAATATTTCAGTAATATTGAACACAGAAACATCCTCAAAAATATCACATGATACGTCCACAGAAAAATTTTCTGATGCATGAAATGAGGGTATCGAATTCCAAACATAACTTTCACATGTCTTCACGAGCACATTAACAGAATCGTTTAGTTCACCTTGCGGCTGCCCACCAAAGTATGTAATCCCGAATTGTCGCCTGCTAACAAAGCAAGATAAAATTAAACCTTTGTGGGAACATTTAAATGACTTAACTCTATTCCTCTTGTTTCCAGATTAAAGCACTCATTAATTAATATTGAATATACTATTTGACTCTCAAATTCTTTTAAGTATGCAAAATGGAAAAGAAGCGTTAAAAATATATTTTCTAAGCGTGGTTGATATTTAGGTAGCAAAGTTGCAATGGTAGCATATACAGCACCGACATTCATATTCACATTCATATTCGTCAAAATATATAATCAGAGATAACACGATGCAACGATTAGAATGTTCCACCATTCTTTTCCAAAAATCTGTACACGTATTTTATTGAAAACGGTACCTTTTTCTGATCGCAAATCTGCCATATACTCTAAAATTGTTGTTAGAACACCCGGTACTCCCAGGTATTTCTTTAAAATCATGGATAAGGGGATAAATTGGGCAGCGTAGGTCTTAGGTAAAGCATCACCTTTTCTCGAGTTATCCAAGCGCTGTCCAATGGTATAACATTTTCAGATTTTTTTTCATTCCGTTATCCTAAGATACTCCGAATTTAACCCAATGGAGAACCCAATGTTCTCCGGACTTATACTGGCACATTTTCGATTACAATTCGTGCTAGAAAAAAACTTAACGATTCCAACGTCTTTCCGTGAAAGTGTTGAACTTGCATTGAATTGGGATATAACGGACAACATATTGGTTCGCAAATTTACTTTAAATTTGTTTATATAATTGTTGCTTGTTTCAGACATTTTTACTACAAAATTATTGTCAGTATCAAGGGACAAGCGATTTCGGTTATTCTTCCGGAATCCGGCGTTTCAAATCTTTGAAGAATTTCATTTGCTTTGAAAGAAGTACAGACATTTCTTTCAAATGTCCTAGAATTTTGACAAAAATATCGGTTTCTAAATTATGTGATTTTAAGTGTTTAGTATACGCATGTATATAGTGGAAATGTTGATAACAGTTAATTTGACCGCAGTTAGGTACAATTTTTTTGATTGTTATTATGTATGATTTTAAAATTTATAATTAATGACTTTTGATTTAAATACTTTGCAGAACATAAACCATATACATTTTGTTAATCGTTTTTATAGTTATCTTTTCTTAAGTGATAACACTGACCAACAACCTTTTTACCCTAAGTTAGTAACTGATGAAATTGAACAGCACATATAAAGTAAAAATGATTCGGAAAGCGGCAACATTGGCTTAGCTCTGGTTACAGAGAAAATGCCTTTATAGTATGGCCTATATCGGCAATCTGATCTACTGCAATAATGTTTATAAAATTTCTGAAGCTTTTGGAATACATCATGATCCCAGTTCTTGGAAATTATTCATAGACTCAAACCATTATCCTTCCATTCCGATAGGTCATGCTGTTTCTATAAAAGAAACTTACGAAAATCTGAAAATTTTATTAGAAAAGACAAAGTACAAAGACTATTTCTGGTACAAGTTTTCACGAATTTCTTGGGAAAGAAAAACGCTGACAACTATAAAACTTTAGTAACGGATATGTTACAAGCATTTCACGCTGCTGGCTGTAATATGTCTCTTGAAGTGCACATTCTACATTCTCACTTGGATTTTTGTCCGGAAAATATGGGCGACGTTAGCGGTGAACACGGTGAGCGCTTCCACCAAGACATCCTGGCTATGGAAGAACGGCATCAGGACAATTGGAATCCTGTTATGTTAGCAGATTACTGTTGGATGTTAAGAAGAAATGCTGTAAATATTGTTTATAAGAGACGGAGCAGTATTACTTCACATTTCTAATTATAATAATTTGAAATATACATTAAATTATGATCTAATCTAAAAGACTTTTTCATTGAAATATAAAAAAAAATCGAACTAACTTGACCTTCTACCTTTTATTAAAATAAATGTTTATATGTTTTCTTTTGAAGCTACTATAAATTATTTTATGGCAAAATCAAAAGTTGAAATTTGTTGGCCAGTGTAATTAGTGTCTTCTACAACACAACCGCAACTACTGTTCTTACTTGTTACAGGCATGTGAAAAATTAAATCTTGTATCAGTAGCCAAATATGTTTGCTTTCTAAAGGATACTGGAGATTTAGTGCACGTATAGCTTTGAATAAAAGTTCTAAGGAACGGACTGCAGAATCGCATTGGTAAATTTCTTCATTAATGACTGCCTAAAAAGTTTCGATGTGGTCACGTCCTACAGCAATTCCAAACGGTTGCGAAGAAATTTGAAAATTTTCTAGTTTCTGTTTTTTGTCGGTAACTCTTTCCAGAAGTTCAGAAAATTAATGAAAACGAATAATAACGTACAAGAAAACAGTAATTATTTGTTAATGATTAAAACATATCCAGACATACCTAAACGTTCACTTACATTTAGGTAAAATATAAAACTATCTTGAATTTCAGTTTTCAGTCGGTTCAGTCAATGTTTTTTCCTTTAACTAGTCGTCGTAATGTAACGGTAGAAAATAGTTGCGGCAAACTTAATAGAGCTCAAGAGGATATATCTGGAAATTAATATTTGATTCGAAATCAATCGAAATATTTCGACCTTTCACTTCTTCCAAAATAACGAAACCAACTTTGGTCCATTCGGAATAAATAATATCTACTTTGTCTGGGTGCTCTTAATTAAAGTTGGATTCTAACTGTAATACACACAAGCAACTTGAGATTTACTTGAATTTATATATGTATTTGTATAGGCATACTTAAGATAATTTTTTTAAAAGCTGTCTCTCACTACGTGGCAGCGTAGCATAGAATAGTTTGAAAATACTTACTGCGTACGATAGACGCAAGCGGCTATCACAATATATAATTCAGTGTAAAAAAATTGTCTGCGCCAAAGTAAATAACAGATACAATTTGGAAAAATTAGCTGAAGATACGTTCTTTCCAAATTATACATAATATATTGCTACTGTAATAAAATAACTTATAAGTAGTCAACATTTTACGTTACGCAACTTTAACATTTTCATAAATTGAAAGAACTTGTGAATGTATTGATAGATTTACTAACAAAACTGTAGCAACTATGTACTTGCTCATTCTATTCCGGCTTTTAATTTCAAGCACGGAAAATCAAAATATAATGGCTTTTTCGTATATGTAGTTTCTTTCTTATTGGGAATATTTGTTCCCATTATTGTAAAATCTTCGTATTCGGCTCACCTGTCTACTTCCAAAAAGTCGATTGCGTTTCTTTGCTAAGATTTAGTTTTATTATTTCAATTTTTTTTTATTGTTTTCGATAACTTCAGACGCCTTGGTTATCTGCAATGCTGGTTTCACGTTTATGTAGCTGGTCCATAATTTTCTCCCAGGGAGTTGTCTTAGTCCGAATTTTGCTGACATATACGGTATATAATATGTTTTGGTTTGTTCACCAAGAAAATGTTTAACTATCTGGGTAACAGCTTCCTGAACAACATCCTTTTTTACCCTACAAAAAGGAAAATTTAATTATCTAACATGTGTAAATGCTTTTGCTGTGGATTGCTGGTTTGTAGTAATTCATTTACAACGATTTTACATATTTTCATTATTTAATTTTTTTCTATTTAACAACACGCTCATTCGACGTCTTGCTTAAAATTTCTTCAAAATACTACAATACGGTAACATTATTTCAATAATGTTATCGTATTGTATCGTAACGTATCCTCGAGATTTGAAACATTTTCGCCGGGCAATGACCAATCCATTGAATTCACCCAGCAATGCATAATGCATAAACTACTACACAATAAAATAATTAACAACAGATAACCAGTGTTCGATTTGTTCTTTTGTCAGTTATATGACGATTAGCCGCTGTAACTTATTGTTTTGAATAAATCAAGCAGAGTTCTTCTTGAAATCTAAGCAGATTTTAATTGAAAATTAATTCGGGAGGCACTAGTTTTTAATAGTGATTTTTGGGGAAAAAAAACTACATTTAAAACTGGCTTTTTTATTTTTTAGTATTTTAAGAAGTTTTACTAATAAAAATAAATACTAAGATTTCTTGTTCCTATTTGTGCAGACAAGTCGCCGCTCTATGCTCGAAAATATATGAAAATGTCTGAAAGTATTTTTATGCCTTAGCAGTTACTAACGTTTCTAAAAATACGGCAAGGTCGTTTCTGTGACAATTCGCTTATTTCATTTGGGTCGCGTATTTTCCTTAAGTTTTGAGCTGGAGAAGAAAGTTGTTTGAAAACTTCTTCGCGTCCTACATCAATGCACGCTGCTTGTACAAATTCTAAAACTGGGCAAGAAATATTTTTGTTGCTATCCACCGTTTCCGTAGATAAACTTGTATTTTTGTCATTCTAAAAAAGTAATAGAAAACATGGAATTTTTGGAAAATTAAAATGGGATAACTTTTTTATATGAAAGAAAAAAAAACTCATTAATCTCATTATAGGAATTATTTGTAAATATAATTGTACACTATTATTAGTGGACAACAGAACATTCTGGGTTTAATTTAAAATGTAAGTTCAATTTAACCGTGTACAACAAAGACTACTCTGTACGATTTCTATCGGCTTCAGCAAAAACAAGCTCCTTTTATAACGGAAATTGTTACTTGCTAGATATTTATTTTGTCAAGTGATGCAATGGATAAATACATCGAAATGGAAATATCGGTGATTATTTCACGCAGCCTATCACAGATTTTACATCTGCGGCAAAAAAAACATTATTGCTGTATGGCCTATCAAGCGAAAAATAATCAAAGTCAACAATTACTTATAACCTGCATTTCGATACTATTAACACAACATAATGTATAACTGCCATGCTTACTGAACTTGCTGAACCAACTGCCAACTTGCTGAATAAGCTCCTTCACAAATAAATTTACCTAATAAGTAGTACTATATAACATAAAAAGTTTAGCTAGAAATACTTCAGAGTATGATGAGAAGCCCCATTCATTTAGTACGTATACATAGTTCATTTTGAATTTGATTACCAACAACTACATGGTCACAACACCTCTTCCTTTTAGGATAATAAATGTATAAAAGGATTTGTTTAGGGCTACCTAATTCGGATTCATGGAAAATATTCGAATTATTAAAGTGAATATGCATCTATTTCCGGTAACTAAACGTATTGTTTGGAACTAATAATGCGTGGTTCATTTATATCAATTAATTACACCAAATACATAGTTTCTGTTAGTTAATAAAATGTCTAAATAAGTCATTTGGCCATGACAAAACTTTTAGTATTTATCATAACAAAGCGGATTCAGAAGAATATATTTAGTTGCAGTAGCAACGGCGAGAAGTAGCAATAGTTATAGTTCTATTTAGATTTAGTAAAAAAATATAGCTTTAGCTAAATTAATTCTAACTCTAAATAAACAATATATTTGGCCCATTTTTCTCAATGAAACAAAACGTTGAGTTTCTCGGATAGATCACATTAACACAGATGAAACAGGAACAACCTAACATTAAAAAGATATATGCATTAAGAACTTTACAAAATTCAAGACTGATTAGTCTAGGAAATTAGAACATTTTTTACGATACACATTTTTTTTTCGTCGATTTGTTTCAAATTATGCAGTAATAGACAAACTACCGAGTGATCTTGCAAAACAAAATCAATGATACAAATATTATATCTAATATACTGTATGTCCATAAAGGCGACTGTTACTGGCTATTGTATGGAGTTCTCTGGAATTAAGATCAATGCTGTTATCTATTCGTTTCACAATAGACTAACTGCCAAGCATTGATATATGCGACTACCAAAAATACCTTACCGCAAATAGTGAGACGGATGTTGGTACCTTCACAATACTTACTTAAGACTATTCATTGAAAAGAAGACGAAATGAAACTACCGATACTTTAAGTAAAGCTGCACAAGTATATATACATTCAAACACATATATTTGTTCTTCAAGAGAAGAATATACAGCATGTGTAGCAATGATGCAGTTAAGTCATGAAAGATTATGGAGAAAAACAAACAAATAAATTACTGACGAGGAAATCGACGTGATAAGGGCAGATTAACTAAAAGAAGGAAAATCGATAAGAAGTATTGTTATTCAAAGACAAGAAAGAAAATTATATGTAGTTCCCAATAGTATGAGAAAAAGTATTGTAGTGAAATTTCACAAACAGATAGGACGCTTCGCAGATGACATCGTAGCTAGAATTTTGAATCTCTATTGATTTCATTTGATTGATTTTATTGATTTTAAAATGGACGGCGAAGTAAGTAGGGATGGCTTCCCGATGACATAAAGCTGCTGATTGAGCAGATAAAAAAGGCTATACGTAAGGTACAACATATCGATAAATCAATGTCGTCCCCAAAATCTAACAGCGTCCGTGCCATAAAGTTCGCTACTAGCCTGGGTCCCAAACGTTTTCGAATTAATAGGTCTCAAATAAATTCAAGAATATGCTTGCATTGATTACTCATGTAAAATAAGATGTCAGGCGCGTTCTGCATTAAATAGTTATTTACGAACTAAGTGCGTAAAAATCTATTTCACAGATAAGCAGCCAGTTTAATGACTACAAATTTCACTTTCAATCAAAATTTTAAATACTTATTTGAAATCCCACAAAAGAAACTGAACAAAAGCGAATACAAGTACCAAAGTTTATGGAATAACACATCGCCGGTAATTTTCACCTCCTTCCCCCTCAAATAGTAAATAGTAACAGTTTGAATTATCTGAGCATAGTAATTTTGACGATAGCGTCGAAAGACTCTGGCACGTCCATGCTTATAATAATAATAGAGTTATACAAAAATAGATTTAGAAATACGACAACCTTCACGTGCGCTTTTAAATTTAACAAATTGGTTTAGGTGGTACCTGTGACTGATGAATATTGTGTTTGAAATGGATTTACCTTGAACTTTAAAACGACTTAAGAGAAAAAAATTTTTATAAAGTTATAATAAGCATATTATTATATAAACAAGGATCATCTAATAATCCAAACAAATATTTTAATTTATATTATTTTACATATTATAACACTTCTATTATTCAATTTTTGATGTTAATTGTAAAACTTTACTGTCCAAAACTAGATTGAAATAAAGAATTGTTATTATTTTATAAAATTTAGTTTGGCATTTTAGCAATGGCGCGAGTGTCCCAGCTCGTACCATACTTGCCATACTGAAGATAAACCACTATTTCAATTAAACATTATTTGATAAAATTCGAAATGAATAGGTAAATATATGTTGGCATCCTTGAATTTTGAAATACACACAGCGCAAATTATAAGAAGGGTTCCATCGTACTTAAGGGAGTGCTATGAGGACTGGCTCGCTAGATAGTCAATCACTTATACCTGATGCGACAGATGGCCAGCCTGTTGATAAAGTAGAGTTTTACGAAATTCATTTTAGGATTTCTACAATTATTTTAATTTTATTTACAAAATTAAAGAATTTGTATTTTCGTCTATGCTTAACATATTCTAAGTGCATATACCGGTTTTCTAAAGCATTTTGTATCTTAAAAGAACGATTGAAGTTGAAAGAAATTAGTTTACTCTTTTGATGAAAGTTGTCGTCCACATAGGTAATGTGTAGTGGAAAAATATTGTCATTTTAAAATAATTTATATTAAGATTTAAAAAGAATTTACGTATGTAAATTCATCAAAAAGACATTGTTTTAACTGAGGAAAGTACAAATCAAGTTTTATAGTTAATTTATCATAAGGTAAGCTATCTACAAGGAAATAAGATTAGATTGTTGGTAGTGTCAAAATTATCAGTAATAATCTAATTATTTCACATAAGTTAGTTGCTATTACTGCTGTTTGAAAGGTTTCTTTTTTTCAGAAGTATGTCTGTTAATCGAGGTAGAGGCAGAGGCAGAGGAAGAAACATTTATTTTAAGCAAACACGTTCACAAGAAACTGTTCCAGCACTTCCGACAATACAGAATTCTAGTGATATACCAAAACCAAATCCATATGCAAATAAAATATCAATTAACTTAGAACTTAATGGCCCTTCGGAACAGTGGTTTTCTCAATTCAAAACTACTTGGAACTTACGTACGTGTAAGTACTGACATTAACAGTCCTTCTATAGTATTCTACCTGCAGTTAAAAGATGCCCTGCTGTAACAAACATGCTACATCAATATTTAGACATCGTTGAAAATCCATATGAAGAAGCGCTCAAATTGATGTATAATTGCTTGGATTTCAAATATGCAAAATCTAAATCGTTGCCCTATACATTAATGGAGGAATTTAAAATGTGGAGTTTAATGTCAAGAAACAAAATTATTCATTTGTTGACTATAGACATTAAAATATCTGCTTTTAATATTGTCCGACAACAAAGTCAATTTGGACTTATGAAACTTGTTGCTGATTCATACGAAATGGTAACAGACTGTGATATCTTCTTAGATATTATAAAACAAATGTTACGGGAAAAACAATACAAAGAGGTAAGATAAAACTCAATTTTTATAGCTGCTCTATAAAGTACACCTATATCCTCTTCTCGATATGTATATAGCCATTTAATTAAATTTGATTGGCAACTGGTATATATTTCCTACTGTTATACATTTTAGTACCACTAGTTATTCAGTTATATTTTTCAATTATCCACTATTTATATCAAATTTTGTTTAAACAATATCAGAACGAGTAGATGAAAATTTTTTTATGTTTACTAGACAACCTAGCATGCGTTTTGTTGGATCACAATCATTCTTTTTTGCATGCATAGTCTTGGTCACTAAAAGAAGCACCTTACACTTTGTAAATCTTAAATATTTATATGTAGAATGGTGTCCACATTATTAAATTCTACATGCAAAATTAATATCATATATGACCTCTTCGGGCTTTAATCACTACCTGTATATGTTTAGGCATTGTATTTAAAAATTCTTTGCAAAGCGCTAGCAGTATCTTTTTGCGCACTTCTATTTGTCATCAAGTAGTATTTTTTAAGTGTTAGCTTTTAATTAAGTTTTTGCAAAATACAAATGTTTGATTGGATTTAGTTCTGGAAATTGGACAGGCCAATACAAAAGATGGAAGAATCCATTTTTGTGTATCCAATCTTTAGCTTTTCGATTTTCGAACCTACATTATTTTGTTCATTTCTAAAAGGTACTTTGAGAAAAGTGTTAGGTACAATGACTTTAATGTTACATTTGGAGCTCCTAAGCTGTGTACATTTGGCTATTCATGCGACTGCGACATGAACATTTCCTCTATGCTTCAGAATCATATTGCTGCCACTTCCTAATTTAAGGGTAGGAACGATGCAATTCTTACGAAATTCGTCGTTAACTGTACAGCGCACAAAGGTACTTCCCTAGCAACTAAACAACTATTCGATGTCCTTTTTGTAATTACCTAAATCTACGTTTCATTTTTCCTAATATATCTTTTTTTTGTTGATCTCGGACAATTGCCGCATTTTTCTTGCCTTACAAACTATTAATTCTGCATTATTTAACCTCGTACTAACTGTATTAGCCAAAAATTTTGGACCAAATGCACTGATTTCCATACACACCTACCTACCGTTTTAGAATAATACGCAGAATTTTCCTTATATTATTTTCCGGTAATATTAAAACAACGAGTACTTTTATACATTTGCGAAAATCTATTGGTGTTTTGTTTTATTGACGAAGACTGTACAGGGTCATTAACGGCGCCCAACTACTGCGTGTGTCCCAGAAAAAAAATAATTGATACTTTTTGAAATTGTGGTAGATTATATTGTAAATAAAAAATCTGTTTTCTCAAAATATTATCGCCTATTATATCGGAAACTGATATGACTTTTCTGAATGACATAGCCTTTATATTATAGATTATTTGCATTCTTTCTCTAACATGTGTGTTAAATAATATATCATATCTCATATATACAAATAAAAATAGTGAATAAATTGATTAATGTTTAAAGAATATTGTGTTTATTGTTGTTGTAATGTTGAAAGACTATTTTGAAATTAGAAAACATAAATATCTACTTTCCTCTTCACGATTTCCTTGCCTTTCTTGACGTAATTTCGGAAATGCAAAAGAAATTATAATTCTTACAGTTCATCAACGGAACTCGATATACGAGGCGTTAAAAATAAACTTACACATTTTGGTAAATAGTAGCGGAGTATTTAACCAGAAAAAGGTTGAAATACACCAAAATCCAATACTCATTGATTTTCGAGATACGGAATGTTTACATTTTTATTTACATCTTCAAATTTAAATACAATATTGTGTTATCTATTTAAATGAAAAATTTATTTAGACGATAATTCGAAAATTTCGATAACTCTAAAGTTAGAGTGGTCAAATGCGTTGTTTAGTTTTTTTCCGATTCCGAGCTGTCGCAGGGCAACTGTTCCGAAATTATGCAAGATTAAATTATACAAAACTCTATCTTCACTCCTTACTATAAACGTGGACATTAGAAGGATTTTAAATCATGGCGTAGAAATTATGAATAACTATTTATGCCGATCATAAGAATCTCAAAGAGGATGTACAACAGAGAGATATATACGTTAAAAAAAGTGGATTCCCTCCTCTAGCTCAATGATATGTTACAGCATTTAATTTCCATTTAAAGGGCTTTAAAGAGCTTATTCAAAAAATATAATATATATCTATTTATATATTGTGTCCACTTGATTGAGTATTTCTTGGAGCGTCAAGCAATATGCGAGAAGATTTTTTTAAATCAATTGGAGTCTGCAAGATAGCTATCGATGTCGTTGCCATATTCAATTCATAGCTGTTTCCATTGAAACATCGTATTTTTCCGCGATCTGATAAAGAAGTTGAAATAGATCTTTTTTATAAATCCTCGGTAGCTAAAATATATCGTTCTGTATTAAATTAAATATGAAGCTACACGGATAAGTTTTTTGCTAAGATTCATAAAGTGCTATAATGAAATACTATAAACTTTTGCTTCTCTAACGGTATTAATTAACTGTAAAATTAAATTTTACAGTTTATTTTTAATTAATACCGTTTACATTAATTAAAAACATTAACTAAATGTAAAAACATCAACATCGATAGCCATCTTGTAGGTTGTTGTGGTTGATATAAAACATCCTGGATGTCTTGCTGAATGAATCACGTACACCAACACAGAAATACCATTTTCAGCAGTACTGAAAATAATATCGAAACTTGCTTCCAGTGTTAGAAAGGTATTGAGGTTGAAGTGATAGTGAATTCGAGAATAAGTATTTTGAAAACATAGATTTTTGTCTGTAATACTATCCACCGACATTAAAAAAATATATATTTTCATTACTTATGATTAGTAGGCCGTTATCGTAAAGGACCTTGTATACATATTTTAGATGAATGTTTTTTATTTTCCTCTTGATTTTTTTTTTTTTTCTAAATATCACTAAAAGTTAACAAACAAAATATCAGTTTAAACAATACTGCAATATTTTCAAGCAGTGATGTTTAGAATTACAATTATTTTGAGTCGATTCTATAGAAAAACAATTCTACTTTTTTTTAGGCCTGCCAATGCGCTACACTCCTTGGATTGCATAATAAGTTTGGTATTAACGAGTTCCTAGTTCCATTAGTACTACAAGACAAATTGTTTTTTGTTGAAGATTTTTTAACAGGAAGCCCTTGTCATCAAATCGAACTAGTAACGTTCTTAGACTCTGTTGTAGGAAAACCGTTAAGCATTCGTGCTTTACTTGAAGATTTTATTATGTACGTAATCGCTGTACATTCTACCATTATAACCGTTGTAATGATTTAATGTTTAGAAAACACGATATACCTGAAATAAAATGGGAAAAACTCTGTTACAAGCCATGGCGGAAGTTGATAACTCGTATGATAAAAATGTATAAATTACCAGTGGATGTATCACCTTGCTTAAATAAGAAAAGGAACGAAGGAGCGCTGCAATTTCTGCTAAACAAGCGATTTGTTGATAATTCTTTTGGTAAGTACGGATCTGAATCATAATGTGTACTTTCTTGTCACTGATTTGAATTTGAATGTATTGTGAATTATCAAAAAATTATTTTTAACTTTGTTACATGTATGTTTACGCAGAACAAATCATACACGGCGCTGCACTAAGTTACAGCAGATTTTGAAATGTCTATTTGCCAAAGACTATCTTCCTGTCGATTATGATTAAAATATTCTCAGACGAAACAATCGTCTTTCTAAATTTTTTTTATCAAATAGAACACATCAGTATTTCGTTTATGAATTCTACACAAGTTTTTTCTTAAATTTATATAAGATTCCCTCTACCTATATGCAACTGTTTCTGAATTTTGCATTAAGAAAAAATTACATGTGAAGCCTATAATGAGAACGTTTCCTTCTCATAAACGTAATGAAATTTATTTGATTAAACTTGTTGTGTTTATTTTTTTTAAGTTTTATGTTGATTATTTGTTTTCTAGTTAGTGTTGTTGTCATTGCTGCTGTTAGTGTTGTCATTTTTTATTTATATTACAACAATGCCTTTTACTCGTGCAAAGATGTGCGACATCCTTATGGTATATATCATATGCAGTAGAATGTGCGGGAGAGCCCTCATGTATAATGTAAATTCCATAATATCTTTTTTGTTCATCCTTCTGGAGAAAGCCTTACAATTTACAACTTTAGTTAGCGTTCAAATGCAATGTGCAATTTTTGCAATAAGTTTAACCAACATCGTAGTTAGAATATTAACAAAGCAATGGTGGCCTAATGACTTTGAACAACCTATATAAACTTAATATTACCATTTTCATTGATATGTTATTCACTCTGTACAAACGTATCTAAGTCGAATTCAAATAAAAAGTCAATGAGGTCATGTGTCTATATAATAGATAGTAACATATTAATAGCTAGTATATAATGGATATACTAGCTATTAATATGCTACTAATGTGCAGCCTCACTTTTATGTTAAAATTGATAAACAGTCAATTTCACTATTTATCGCTAAATGTAATTAAAGTTAACGTATAACGTATATACCGTGTCTAACAGAATAAACATTTATATCAAGGTCACAGGTGCGGAATAAAATCACTATTGTACTGAATCGACTTCGTGTTTATTTACAACAATACTATTGCATATTGGTTCAATATGCTAATTTAGCGCGCAACATGATCTATTAATATATCTTCATTACAAATCTACCTAACGTTACATTTGGTATCTCAGGTTATGAAGGATGGAAAGAAATGATCCAGGAAGCTGTAAAAGATGATCCAAACTTGCAGCAAGAACTTGTAACTCAAGTAGCAATTTTTGGAGATCCATCGGAGGCACTCATGTGGGCCCATTTCTACAATGTACCCAAGGAGTATTGGCCACACTCAGTTAGACTTCTAAATGATAATCCCAATAATGACAGGTACTAGTATGACTAATGAAATAATGATTAAAGGACAATTCACTCGTTTCAGACATCAACAAGAAAATTTACAAATAGAATCTGAAGAATCCTGGGATAGTGATAAATCTTCACAACCTACAAGTTATCATAAATTGAACCTACTTCAAGATCAGATAACATTGGTAGACACGGTTATTGAATTTGAAAAATTCCTGGACAATATGCAAGTGAGAATAAGAAGCACGACATTCATTATTCACTAGACAATGTCGCTTAAACTTTTAGGGTATATATTTAGTAGGGGTGGATTGCGAATGGAAACCAACATTTGGTGTCCAAAAGAGTGAATTGGCTTTAATGCAAATCGCAACAAGAGATCATGTATATATTCTAGATGTTATTAAATTAGCTGGTAAAGCTCCACATTTGTGGCAGGAATTGGGACATTTTTTATTTAATAACTGTGATATTTTAAAATTAGGTATATTATACAGTTTTATTGTTAACAAAATTCTACAGTTCTATTTCAGGGTTCTCTTTCACATCAGATACATCGATTATAATTCATTCTTTACCGCACTTATCTTTTAATCAACATGCTGGATTCTTGGATCTGCTATCGCTATGGAAACAAATCGAAAAAAACCCCAATATTAAACTACCTTATGAAGGTAACCTTGACATCTATTTTCTACAGACATTTTTTTTAATTGTAAATCACGTGAATATTGTTTGCAGTACAAAGTGGTGGACCAAGTCTTAGTACGTTAGTGCACTTATGTCTGGGGCGACCGTTGGATAAATCAGATCAGTTTTCCAATTGGGAGAAACGACCTCTAAGGCAGAGTCAATTAGAGTATGCTGCATTGGATGCTTACTGTCTCATAGAAGTGTATGATATTTTGAAATCTTGCTCTGAAGCCGTTAATTTTCCATTTGATGATACTTGCTATAGTTTGATGAGTACCACATCATTTAAAAAGAAAAAATCGAAGACTCCGACTAAATCGGTATATAACGTTATTAGATTGTTTAATTTTACTAAATACCCTTTTAAACACAAATACTAGAGTTTGGGATGTAGTAAGTTTAATGTGGACATTCCTATTAACAATATAAACAGAATGTGACTAATTGAAAATAGTTAACGCAAAATATAGCAAGAAATACAGTAATGCCTTTGCATTTGGAGATGTCGCTAACCTATGTACTTCGTAGGTAGCACAGTATTTACTGTTTGTGTCTAATCAATCTAGATGAGAAGTAATGCAAGCACCTAACAATATTTACTCTAGAATGTATGCACGCCTCAAAGAGGTCATACTGTTTCAATTAGCATTTTAAATGAAAATAATTATATGTTACGCTAAATTTTACGACGATATAATCTAATCATAGACATGCTTAACTAAATATATGTTTTTTTTTAATAGCATCCCATATTTTAAATACTGGAAAATCTAAAGACAAAAATGTTACTTCCTATACTTAAATTTACTAGTTTACGAGTTTTTTTAACTATTTGAACTATTTGAGCAAAATTATTGCAACATTAAATTTCCAAAAGGAGTATTAAATTTTTTAATAGAAAACAATAAATTTCTACATATTTTGATCAAATTGGTCATTTTGGATGGATGGATTACTATTACTGTATCACCCTTTGAGTTTTCAAAATCATATCAACTAGACAAAATGACACGTCGTCTTGTTTCAATTCGCCATTCTTCTAGAAAACAAAACATATATGGAAGAAGTGGCAAAATTCGTATCACCAAAATTTAAAATGTTTTACGAATTAAATAGTTAATTATACACATTCATTGGATGGGCATATATTGATACAGAAATACGCTTAAACTGCATAAATTACTAAAGATAATACCTATTTGCAATAATAACGCTTTAAATGTCGTTGTTAACAGATACGAACTTCACAACGCGCAGCCGCACATAATAGAAATTTTCAAAATATGCCTAAAACTGCCGCTGAAGCTGTGGTACTGCTGATGCGCTAATATTGCATTGACTCCAATATGCAGTTCATATTTTAAACTGCCTTTCCAACGAGAGTTAAGAAGGTGACAAGTAATTTTACCCATCGTCAGTCAAGGAGTTTTAAATAAAAAACAATTCAATTTATAATATAATCTTTGTTTTATTTTCGCTAATGCTGGGTTATCAATTGCGTAATACTTTTACTTATATGTACACCTAGTAAAAACCAAAAATATAAATGGACCCGTTCAGATTTTAATAGTTTTCAAGATATTATTACGCATTTATTTCTTGATAATTAGATGTACTTGCAAATACATTTATTTCTTTGAATTTTGCATTTCTATAAAATAATCGTAAATATTTAATAACGCAGTAAGCTTTAATTCATACATACAATTTTCAACTATCTTTCATTGTGTTCAGAAATTCCGAAGATCTTACCTTGATTTTATATATTCTTTAATTTAAAAAGAATTAATTCACATTCTACCTTAAGTTCAAAAATGTGGGTTGCTATTGTTCAAAAAACATCTGTTGAATATGTCGCAGTTGAACTAGATTTTAACGTCACCCTGTATATCAATAGTTGAGCGTAAACTTTCACGACCGATCATGGCGTCAGCTTCTTCAGAAGATTTTTAAAGACTATCTTTAGAAATCCTGAACACAAACAGGATTTTCAGCGAAACGTCAAATAAAATATTAATTACGTGACAACACCCGAAAGAAATTTCTATCCTGTATATCAGTTTTAATATTTATTTCCGATTATTAACATAATGTTAAAGGTGGAATAGTCTCTTCAGCGAAAAGTAAACGGGGATTTAGAAAATCGTACTTATATAAATGAAGATTTTTTAAAAAGAGAGTTTATCCTATTATGAGATTTGATTGTCGGTGTGGGTTAAAATAATGTTGAAACCTAGAAGATACCTCGTAAGTAGAGATGACAAAGGCAGGTGAATTATTCCTTTTTTGCAGCGACTAGATAGACTCGTGTCTATTCGCCTCATGATAATGGATTCTTGTTGCCTACTGGTGTCCCCGACAGTCGACAAAACACCAGTTTGTCTAGTCTCTGCAAAAAAGTAATAATTTCATCCGTTTTTGTCCTCTCATAAGTTCGTAGATATCAAAAGTTATACCTTTTTAAATAGAACGGGGTAGCAACGAACTTGTGCTCTCCTGATTTCAATATGATTCTAAAACATTCCCACAATCTGACGAGTATTTTTGAAAATGTTCCATTCACAAACACGCCATCGCGAAGATGGCTCGCCCTGTATATAATGTGTCCACCTAATGTGTGGACGATAGAAAATCCATTTCCTGAGCAATTTCAAGAAAACGTTTTCAAATAAAAAAAATTTTATACTGCGCAACAAAAAATTATACAGTGTGCAATCTTCGCAGTCCACGATGGTTTTCTAAATGAACCACCCACATATTACGTTTTTGGATACTTCTCTTCCATCCAGGTCAACTTGTATTAATACACTCCATACCTACCTAGTTTAGTTTTTGAGATAATCTAAGGTTTTTGTCGAAAATTTCTTTAACTGTCGATATTTCGAACCCATATTCATGTCAAGTCAATTAAGTCGATACAGTACGAGGTGGCCATACATTATTCAAGTTTAATTATTTTCAAGTTCGGTAGCTCCTCTTAACTATTAAAACTAGATTTTTGGTTATTCAAAGGGAAAGGAGACACGTTAAAATTGTAAATTTTTATTTACCGTAAATTTTTTTGACAATCACAATATAAAGCTTTTCAACTTAAAAGTTGCCGATTTAGTTGATTTTTTTTATTTTTTTTTTATTTTTTTTATTTTTCTGTCTCCGCTCCGTTTGTGAATACATAGTATTGAATCGAATTTGTGAGTCAACTAAAAATACAAAGGTAAACAGGTCAATAAGCTAGTTTCGTGGGCTTTATCCCAAAAATGTCGTTAACTAGAATTATATCAAGGAAAATGATAATAAAACTTGTTCTGTTCTCTCACAAATTCTATTTTGTAAAAAATAATAATAAGTTACCGGTTTCGCGCTAAGAAGCGCATCCTATATATTATATCTCTTTTTTGAACAATTTCAGGTAGCTTGGGAATGCGCTGTTTAGCGGGAAACCGGTAGCTTATTATTTTTTGCAAAATAGTATAGAGTCAATACCTACTTTCTGAACAATGTCAGCATACCGGCTTCGCTTTACCTGACATATGTATAACAAATACTGTAACCGTACCGAGTTATATTTATAAGTAGAAAATGACATTGTTGCAGAAATCCAAGGAAGTGACGAAAATCAATCCCCAACCTCCAAGTCCACATTATGAACCGGTACCTGCGCATAAAATCGCTTTCGTGTGTGATACAATGTTGCAAGGGTTAGGAAAATCGTTACGACGATGCGGTATTGATACATCGATACTGGAAAATCACGTTGATCATAAAGAATGTATTCGATACTATCAAGACGAACGAAGGTACATACTGACAAGAGGTCAGATATTTAATATGGTAACTTTATTTGAAACATCAGGAATTTATTTTAAAATTAATTAGTAATGTTTTAGTTAATGGGTTACGTACCTGCGGGTCACTGTTTTAATGTTCAAACCGATGATATTGATGAACAGTTGAAATTCGTTTTAGATTATTTTAATATAAATGTTACAAAAGATCATGTTTTTAGCAGATGCCAGGTAAGTTAATAGTTCATAAGAGATACTACAACTTGAAATCAGCAGGGGTACGTTTGTGTTATATTTCTGATAAACTATATCCAACTTGTGTATAAATTATCCCAAGAATTACACGTAGAGACATACTTCATTCGATTTTGAATCGAAAAGCTAAATGCTAGAATGTTGTGCCCTGCTTTGGAGACCACTTGAAAATAACATACATTTGGCAATACTATAATTGCGTATTACTGTAATAGTAGGTACAATTTGTTTCAATATTATTCTTCATATCTTGACATTTCCTTATGGGAATGGCTTATATTCCGAATGGTCTCTTATTTACGGGTTTATGGATATAACTGAATCAGTTACCTCAAATGAAATAAATGAGTATTTCTATGTGCTTTAAATGTTACTGTATACCTAGAAATAAAAGACAGACATTAGCAAAAGATATGTTCTTATGGATTAAGAAGTAATAGTCATTAGTAGAGAGGACAAAACCGAGTGAAATCATACATTTTTTTGCAGCGGCTAGACAGACTCGTGTCTATTCGTCTCATAAGAAAGGGTTCGTGTTGCCCCGAGAGTCGATAAAACACGACTTTGTTTAGTCGCTGCAAAACAGGTATAATTTCACTCGCTTTTGTCCTCTCTAATAATATGTATATATTTTACATAAAGAATTACTTTCAGTTGCAGAAAACATTCATATCAAAGAGGTATTAAAATGAGACGCGTTTACCTACTCTGCAAGTAGCGCGTAGCACAAGTACAAGCAAATTCGAAATGATTTTTTATTTATACTTTTCTAAAATAAATTAATTTTGCTCTGTTATAACATTTTATTAAGTTTAGCATTTCATCCGCCAAACTTATATAATGATCCTCGATTGAATTTGGAATGCAATCTATTATAATGTATTCTGTGAACTGCATAAATTCAGTATTACAAATTACATAATCCTACTTTCAGGTAAAAATATCGTTGCGGTATTAGCAAAGATTAAACAGCCTCAACAAAGTTGAGAAAACACGAATCTGTCCAGTCTCTGCTAATTACGAGAAGCACACACGTTACTACACGCTTACTACCTATATAAGGCTGTGTGGTAAGTGGGAATCGTAGGATCAAATTCTACCAGAGTAACAACTTGAATCTCAATTTTCATTAATTAGTTGCGTCAGAATAATCAATTTTTTATAGGAATTAATATATGCTGCATACTACAATAGTCTGTAATTCACTTAGGTAATTGTAGTTAAAACAAAGTTTTGTTGATAGATTTTATTGCTACCAAAATTGCAAACCATACGACTTAATATATAATTAAATCAAGAAGTAATAAATTAAAAAAAAAAATAAGTACAACAATTCTAAAAACTATATAAAACAATTTTGAACACAAATTCTGAAAAGTGTGAAACAATGACATAGAAATATTCGTGTATTTCATTTGAAAACGAATGCATTTAGGTACACCCATATAATATGCTAATATTAATAATAACCGAGACAACTCACCGCTCACCACTATATCCTACGCATTTGTCCAAATTGATATCCGTCTATTGTAAGCACAGTTGAAATCTACGAGGTACTGTTGTATTACTCGTTCGAGACTTTAATTAAGATATGTTAAAATTTGACACTAATGATTTTGATTGAAATCAAATTAGAACACAAGCTCATTGTCCTGCAACGTTACTAAATGTGTTTTTCATGAGAGGATGTTAATGAAGAGATGAAATCAAAAAGAACCTGTTTACGAAAAAAAAAAATAGAAAAAAAAAAAATCGTTTAAATTCAAAATTGCGGCTATTTGTATCGACAAATATCGAACACAAACGCTTATTAAGGCACTAAAAAACCGAGCTTCAAGAACACGATAGAACATATTACCAACCATAGATGTTCGGTTTACAAACGAACGGAGAATGTTGCTACAGGTAGCTTTTGCGATAATTATACATACGTTATATAGTCTACTTGGAGTGCCACACTTTGTATATCGAAAAAAAAAATATATATAAACATCAATGATGAGTTATTAAAAATCGTTTCTTACAGGGATGCAATAGTAACAGTTTTGTAAAATTAACGAAATCTACGATGAATGCTTTGGCTATCTCGAGCAGACAAAGCCGACAAATGGAAATGCATCGAGCAGAACTAGTAGATGAAGCCACTGGATTTTCAAGCGAGGAAGAATTTGAAGATGATTACGCTAGACCACCGGTTTCTTACAGTAGAAAGTGGGAAATATGTAAATATATGTTAAAAATATTAAGTATATGGATTTATTTTATATAATGTTATTAATATATTTCTATCGTTCTTTTTCTGAAAGGTACTGAAGAGAAACTTGATTTGGGTCTATCATTGACTAAAAACGGTGCTAAAATACAAGTGGATTCTGTACCAACTGGAGTATTGGAAAAATATGACATCTTTTATGTATGTGAAGATTGTGGAAAGGTTTATTGGGATGGTAGTCATTTTGAGAAGGTGCTCGCAAATAGGTTGCAAGGGATAGTGTTGTAACATGTATTCATACTAATTAAAGTATTTACTCTCTAAATAATACAAATTAATAACCTTATCTCTTGCTAATTAATATCCTACTATGTATAATACAATAAAATTTATATATTGATCTTTCATATTTAATTATTGGTGTTATTGGAAGTGTATAGCGTTTTCTATTTGATTATGTTCTATTATATAATTCCAGAAGCGTATAGGCTTATTTTCTACGTAAAATATGGTATCTAGACAATTTATGTATCTACACGCTGGAATCAAGAAATTACATAAATTCTGTGAATAGGAGTGAATACTGTACGTGTAAATTATTACGCAAATTCCATCTGATGTCGTCATTACGACATAGTATTAATAACGGACGTTGAAATCAGTTTAGGTCCATGGAGCGTGCACAAAAGAAATTGACGTTCTAACAACTATAGAACTATTTTTCGAATCAATTCCAAGATCGTCCAAAATTAGTACTTTTTTGATATATGCACCTAAAATAATCCACTACTGATTTAAAACGTACATATCGACAATAGGGAAGCGTAGTTAGAATACAAGCAAATCTAAATGAACCTTTATAACCTGATAAAACAGCTTCGTATGAAGTACAACGTTTATTTTTGCATTTCAACCGTCAGTAAAAGACGAAGAATGGATGCGCACCACTGCTATCTATGGTACTGTCAATTCGATATCAGTTACATTAATGCACTGATGGGTGTTCTTAATATTGGTCACCAACCAATATGTTCCACATTAATTAGTGATCTTCTGTATATCACATAGAAAAATTCAATTTTTTAATATATTTATCCATATTGAAAAAAATGTATTATATATTCAAATGTATGTATAAAGATATTTCGCATATATAATTGCTAAAAATACTTGTTTGCTGCCGCATTTGCCGCGCTTGCTTCGTATTTGTGCTTTGTATCTTCTTAGCTAATCGTTAGTAGAAACTTCTTGGAAATCCGATGAAAATATAAATCTTCGAATGAAAATTCACATTAGAATATACATTATGTTAGGAATCAAATGCCAAGCGGCCAGTTTGGAACGTACATACATAAGTTGCTTACCGTATTCAATCTATGGAATTAAACGTCATAAGTTTTCATATGAATTGCAATATTAGCATTTGTATCTCTTTAAACTATCTCTGTAATCTATGATCACAACGATCCTTTTTTAACTAAGATAGATTTTAAGACAGTTGGACTAATATGATAAGATTCTGTATTATTATTTTTAAATTACGTGAAATAAATAACCATTATATTATTAAGACGATAATGTATACATGCCGTACACCCGCACCTTGCACATTTTGATTGTAAATTTTATGTTATGGTATAACAATGCGGTATAACACGGCTAAAGACGTCCTTTTCTCTTTTTCTTGGGTGTCCGAATACATTTTATTCTAAAACTTACAGTTGCAGGTCAATTTATGTTAGGCGACGCTGCTAAAAGTAAGAGTAATACCAGCTCTCTCTCTCTCTCTCAGCAGTTTTAAAAGTGTGGTTAATTGTTTATTTGATAATTTATTAGAAAACTAGCAAATCCATTTTTTATTTGTTCAAATGTATTTTTTATTACTCACACTGTATTTTCAGGAATTTCAATAGTTTATATCCAACACCATTCGTCGGTAAAATAGATCGGTATTGATAAGTATGTGCTAAGTCAAATAGATAGCTAGAAGCTAGTTGGTAAATAGTAATCTGTAATTACCGATTGATTGAATCCAATTGATTCACTTTATCTAACCAAATGTCAAATTTCAAAATGACAAAAATAGATTTCAGAAATAAAAACGTGGATTATAATTAATCTGAAATCTCAAATTCTTTTACACAACTAATATGTAAAATATATTTAAAATTAGAGAAGATAGTGTGGCAGCTGCACGTGTGTTAAAATGGTAGTGGTATGTAGAACACAACAATTGTTAAATACCAGCAAGAATCTGAGCTTTTCAAGAACAATACAATTATCAAAGAAGGGTAGTGCTTTTGGACTTAAAAATCTATTTGACAAAACTAACGATCAGTTTAGGAATCAACAAACGAGTTTGAGGTTATGTGATTGTCGAAGATTTCATTCGTCGAAGGAGCCCCGTTCTTCACTTACTAAATTATCTCCTCTAGAGGTAAGCTTGTTCCTATTATACATAAACATTTATTGTTTGTTTGGTTTCAATGCAAAATAGCTACAATAAATAACCGCACATTTAACATAGTACCAAAATTTGTATTTATATCTTATGATGGTTTTTACTTTAATTAATAATAAGGGAATATTACTAAATATTTGATGTAATCTGTTTCTCTATAGTTCTACGGTAATGTATTTATAACACGAGGCAAGCCATAAGATACTAGAACTTGTAATAAATAAGTGCCAGTGTTAGGGTCTCCTTTTCAGTAGTGATTAAATATATGTAATGCGAATTAATTATTAAGGCACTATTTGATATCAATTAAATTATTGTCGTTTAATCTAACAGTTATTGTTTAATCTTTGCACTTTTGATGTTATTCAGAAAATATTTTTTATTCAGAAAATCTATTCTGGTGGTGCTTCTCTATTTATAGATAATATTTTTAGACACCTCATGTAAATTACTTCAACAAAACGATTTAAAACTAAAGCAACTAAGAATTTTCATTTTTAATTTTCGTTATCGCGGCGTAATTTAATATACTAGCGTACCTGCAATTAAAATCCTCATTAACCCGGAGTTATTCAAACACGTTTTTTTGTTTTTAATTGGAACACCTCATAAGAAATCTATAGCGTGCCCTCCTAGTGCTGCAATCGGATAAACGTTTAATTTTCGTGGTGTTTTTAGCTATATCCTGCATATTATTGCCCATTTTCTTCGACCTTTTAAATACCTACACAATTTAGTTTTTGGGGTAAAGATCACTTGATACGTTTGTTAACCTGCGTTATTTTAAAAAGCCTTACATGGTAAATATTGAACAGGTTTTGTTCGTTTATATATATGTACATCTTGAAATGTAGATCTATAAAATTCCAATTTTAATTAGAGAGGTTGCAGAGCATGGGCATCGAATTTTACATAAATAAAGGGAATCTAGTCGGTATTATATCTAAGCTTGCTCATCATTTCGCCTTATGGGTTCAAACATATCGTTTGTCATAGTATTTGAGTACGATGTTATTATCTATTAATTCTGTAATTATTGTGCATGGGATTAAACCAATGACAGTAGTAAAAACAAAATAATCGGTGTTGAAATAGGTCGCGGACTGTTCAATAAACGTGTTTCGGGTTTGAACCTTAGCATGTCGTTTTTTGTTAAAACAAAACTCGATGTTTCGTCCACAATCGTATAGGGCTTCTTCAAGAGAGTGAAAATTGTTATGCAACAGTTAGCATAGTAACTCAACGTGTCCACCACACCAGAGGCGAAACTAATTGAGCAGGAAGCAGTTGATCACGATAACAACACATGTGAACCATACCAGAGGCGAAAATTAACTACTACTTGGTAATGCAGTTGATTTTCGCTTTGGCATGGTTCACATTGGACATGGACAACGCTCTGATTTCCTCGTGTATTTTTTGTACAATGTAACCGATATACAACGGAAATACACGACGGAATCGAAACCTTGTCCTTGAGGTTGTTACCAGCCGTTACTGACTAGCACTAATAGTGATACTTGATAGTGAAAGCTGCATAATTTCTGTTAGTTATGCAACTGATTTAGCAGTATGATAATACTGCTGAAGTGGACACTGCCATTATGAAGAGTCAATTATCTGGTGGCATGCTTTAAGACAGCAAGGATTGAAAGATTATTCTTCACATTTGGAAAAACACACATTGTTCGGTTTACCAATGAAGTTTATTGTTCATCGAGTAGCAACCTAGCAGTAGTATCTCTGCGCTAGGTTAACCAAAATAAACGAGCGCGTGTTACGTTGCCATTCGTATATACTGCAAATATAATATTATCGCTGCGTATCGCTATTCTAGAAATCTGGCGTTGCATTTTGTTCATGCATTTTATATGAATTAACTTTGTAATTTAGTTCTGCATTAACCTTTGGTGTAGAAACTCCGACTGAGGAGAATAAGGTATCTTTTTTAAAAAGAATTTTATTTGAACTAAGATCGTAATTCGCGTTATTTAGAACAAAAAAAAAAGCAATAAGAGAATTTATGAAACCGCAAACATAAAATAGTAAACAACTTACCGAATATACCTGCACGGCTGAAAAGAAATCCAGCCTTCAACACCTGCATCGCAGCACGTTTCTACAGTGGTATATCATCTTATACCCACAAAAAAATGATTCTACATCTAGCAATGTACTTAACCTGTTGTTTGAATTTGTAAAACAGATCTGCCGCAACACTATCGTCAAAAAAAAGGTGTAATCTACAAAAATCGACATTTTTACATAATATATTAAATTTTTCTCTATAACACCTTCTTCGTCGTCTAAAATATGTAGCACTCTTTCTAGGTGGTTGACAATTTCATCCGAATCCCGTAAGGACAACGAAGTATTTTACAATTTTTTTTATTGCGTCGGCTACTAATCTAATTAGAAGCTATAACGGCTAATTGTCGTTATAGCTTCTAAATCTGTTGGAACTTCAGGGTTTTGAAATTGCATATGACTTAGCATATGCAATTTCATTGCAGCTGCTTCTTTAGCGTCCAGTTATAAAATCACTAATTTGATCTTTTCAAAATATTTAAAATAATAGAATGCTGTTTCTAACCATACACCCCATTGTGTAAGAATTAGCTGCGGTGGTTCCGGTATGTCAGGATTCTGTAAACGAAATAGGGGAATGCGTTCGTTGGATTGCATTTCTTCCAAAACGGACAAAACATTGTTTGCCCTATTTTAGCAAACGGTATCTTGCACACACTTAACATCTTCCAGTTTTTTTTAATTTGTATATTACAATATTTATATCGTTCCTAGACATATATAGTTTTCAACATAATAAACTCTTATGGCAAACTAAACACTTGATTTCTTTACCATTATATATTAAGTTTGGAAATTGCCATAATTACGTGTTTGCCCTGTTAACAAGCAGAAAAGTTGATGCATGTCTACGCATTTTCAACATGTTATTGCTTTCGCGATATATACTACGCATAGCACACAGCCTAGAGGGGTAAGAAGTGCCGACATGTAACGAAGCAGCTGTGTATCCCCCGAAACTTTCACGGTTAAAGACCATTGAAAGGCAAGCGAAAAAGTTGCGCTCTAGTGATAACCTATTAATTATTATTAATCGGGATACAAACGCACATAATATTAAGGAGCTTCAGTTACTTCGATAATCTTAGTTTTAGTTTTGCGTGCTTTAAATCGTTGGTCAATAGGAGCCACTAATTATGGTTCTTTTTATATTATTTTTCTTTATTTTAAGATTTGTTTTTAATTTCACGCGCCAATCATTTGAATGTATTGATTATTTTCTCCTCTATTTTTATTTTTGTGAAGGCTCTGTTAGTGATTCTATTCTCTTATGATATTTTCAATCAATTAATTAATTATGAGTGGTAGATCTAGTAAAATGGTTGTAACAAAATTTGAATTTTTGGAAATAAATCAAAATCTTCGCAAACGCAAAACTCCTGTATTTAAAAATAATCGAAATGAGAATTTTTGCCTTCTATAATTTTCCAAATTACATTTATCGTTTACATGTGAGAAATAATGTTAGCAAATCGAAAAAAATATGGGTAACACCCATATACAAATAATTTAGAAATCACCTTCTTATCTATAGAATCGGTTTTGCGAAAACCTCAATAAATTGACCCACCTATCGATACTTAAATTTTCATTGTTTCGGTAAAGAAGGGAGATAAATTTTTGAAATCATTATTCATTTATGCATTCCCGTGAATGTTACAGAAAATGTTGGAATTTTTGTCAGCGTTTTATTTTTTAATAGTAAGTATAATTTTATTTGATATTTGATTCGGTCATTTTACTTTAGGATATAATAGAAATTATGTACTTATTAACAAAGCATTTAATCAAAAATGTCAATAGTAGGAACCTATCTATTTAGAATTGTTGTTTATTTATTCAATCTTCGCTATTCGTAAAACTACAATATGAAATTAGTGTAATTGGAAAGTGCATGCCAAACTTTTCTTTACTCTATAAAACAGGATTCGTTAGATGTACTCAAAAGTTACAAAGCGGTTGTAAGCAAAACATTTTTTCTTTCCAATTTACTAAGTCTTCTTAATCTACGTTTTATGTACTTTTGTCTTCCACGTATCCCAGATGTATCGGATACATTGTTTAAATAAAAAAAAGTCTTTTGTTAGAACTTAATGTTGATTGTATCTGAGGATTTCTTAACATAATTTCAGATCATGGTAACCGTGTGGTACAAAAAATTGCTACCTTCTTCTTGCCACTATATAAAATGATTTCAGTTTTATTTTTTGATATGATTCAGATGGAAAGATAATCCACAATAAAATAAGTAATAGAAATATACAGCAGTACTTTATACCATTCTCCGTTTCAGCTTTATTACTTAAGTATCCTTTGTGCACCGAGTTTTTGAAATTTTACAAATTTCTATGCTTCATAATCCGCTCATACAATATGCATCTTGCAATTTCCTGGTTCTGATATCTTGACAGTATTCATCAAAGATTACCGCAGTGGTTAAAACCAGTTGTTCTAGTTGATTTATTACAAGATCAATAATTTTATTAGTGATATCCATTTTAATGTCTTTAAATTACCAATATTCACTGCTTTACAATTACGTGGCGACCTTAGTATCTTTTTTTCCAACAAGATGATTTAAGAATTCTTCACAGCTCTTTATGGAATAGTTTTCCAGCATGATACCCTCTGAAGTCCACAAACGGGTTTAGGATCATTTTTCCTTTTCATTTTTTTGCGATCCCTTGGTGGTTTGAGACCCACCGTAACATAACGAGGCTATTGTTTTAGTTTAGTTTTTATGGTTGCGCCTCGTATCCCTTTTACGAGGTTTTTGAGGCGCACCGGTTAAAGCAATAATCTCTGCTTAAAGATTGTTAGCGCAGAGTTCCGTAGGTATTTTTAGGTATAATCGCTGATGCCTATGCCTGATCCGATTACTACGTCCATTCTCGAATCACCCGTGTACCACACTAGGGTGTCTTACATTGACGGTGATAATTAGAGATGGCAAAGGCGGGGAATTATTCCTTTTTTGCAGCGACTAGATAGACTTGTGTTTATTCGCTTTATGAGAATGGATTCGTACTGGCTGCTGGTGTTTCCGAGAGTCGACGAAACACGAGTCTGTCTAGTCTCTGCAAAAAAGTAATAATTTCATCCGCCTTTGTCCTCTCTAATGATAATGTAGGCGTGAAGCGGCGGTATTCCCAGCAGGACTTCCAAATGTGATCAGATGATGATTTGATGCTTGAAACCTCGGTTTTTACCCAGTCGCCTTCGACATACTAATGATGCCGTGATGGCTTTTTTCTGTAAGCTGGATACATGGGCATTCCATGTTAGTTTTTTGTCGAATATAACGTCCAAGTATTTAACTTAACACATTTTAATCTCTCTCGCTGAAGCTACAGCTGGCTTTATACATGTATCTTCAGTAGTACTGGATGGAGAATATTTATGCATTTCTGCAATAACACGGGGAAAAATCCGTCTCGTAAGGAGACTACTACTAATCCGGTGAAGTGTTTCTTACTATCCCCTACAAAACATAGTTTTAGTCAAATTTTGTGTCTTGTTAATAGCAAAAGCATAGATTAATACCCGACTGGTATTGCATTAGCTTCAATATTAAGATATAACGTATAAAAGAGCTTCGAAATTAGGAATTCTTTCATAATGTATTAATTGAATCTGATCAAAAATTTTTAACATTTTAACTACTTAAGTTAAACAAGTCAATATCACCTTTTTCTATCATCATTGCGGAAAACCTCAAAATACAAGTTTTTAACTTAAATATACTTCAATTATTCGATAAGTTGAGCTTAACAGTACATATTTAAACATCTTTTGTCGTTACTTTCAGTACCTATGTTCTGGTATTACTGGTGAATTTTATTATCCTGATTGTGAATACAATGGATTGTCATGCTTGAATTGTCACAGCCAGAAAATGTGTATGCTGGGATGGTTTTGGAGTAGTACTCCTTGTGCAAATGACTTAGCTGGACATTCTAATCCTTACTGCAATCCAGATACGAATGCATGCACAAATATAAGACCCGAAGGTTGTCCAAGAATAAATACAATCGAATGCCTAAGGGACGATGTCTTTCCAAGCACTGACGATTGTACCACTTATTATGCTTGCTTAAACTCAACGGCAGAGTTGCTTCCATGTCCACAAAACTTCGTTTATAAGCACAAGTTTGGAAAATGTGTACTTAAATTATCCGATGACGACTGCGTACAAATGAGCGCATGTGGCCTCGAAGATTTCGTCGAGCAGTATCCCGGCGATCCATCGTTGTACTATGGTTGTGAAAGTAAAACGTTCTTTATGAAAGCATGTTCTTCTTCGGAATTTTTTAATACTACTTCGGAAACATGTGAAAGTATGTGCAATAAGGTTGGTCGCCTTCCAGTACCCCAGAATTGCATGAAATACTACAGTTGCGAGAAAACGGAGTTAGGATTCGTTGCAATCGAGTCAAATTGCCCAGACGATTACGGATTTAATCCGATTAGCCTATCTTGTGAGAAAGGGTATTCAGTGCTGTGCAACGAATTAGCAATTTTGGAAAGTGTTAAATATGATTTTCTCTCAAAAATACCGGTAGTTAACGTATTCGCAACCGTATTCAGAAAAGTGTTCAGCTTGCTTAAGCTGAACCCAGTAAGAATTTTATTTATATTTCGTTTAACGGATGAGGCCATATCAATAATAATACTTGTGGTGGATTATATTTATCAATATAAAAGACTTCCTCCGACTACCATTACTGTTTTGCTGAAATTAGTTATAGGTTATTTACCACCCCAATTGCAATTTATACTTAATCTGCTTTCACAATTGGGCATTATTAAGCTTAGCGCCTCTACTAGATATGCTAGAAGCATCTCATCGTTCTCAGAATTACAATACCATCTCGAAAAAGACTTAGATGAGCCAAATATTGACCTCCATCATTTTCTTACAGAAGTATCTAGTATAAATACAAATAGTACTAGAATTAGCGAAGACATATTTAAACAAGTTCTTAATATGTTAGACATTCCGAGAGAGCAAGTTCCTTTCATTCGACAAGTATTGAAGGAAGACATTCTCCACATAATCAGTCAAATGAATGATTACATTGGATGGCCTGTTTTCACGATAGACGAACAAAATAACATTAGAATCGCTGCGGACGTTATCGATAAAGCAATAGCTACATTGGAATTATTAAAGGATCAACTGTCTGAAAGCGATAAATACTATCTGAAGTCGATAAAGGAAGAATATTTAATAAATCGTGGAGAAATAGATGAAATATTGAATGGATTATATTTAAATTTAGATTTGTAATTGTTTTAATTTCAACAAAGTAGTGGTTCGACGAAACCTGTACAAGATGGTTTTTTTTTAGATTTTCTTTTAGATTGTTACTAATTGCATAGTATCTTATGTAAACGGACTGTACAATCTGTTTGTAAACTTATCTTTAAAAATTGAACCACGCGTTATTTTTATCTAAACTATCCAAAGCTTATTGCTTTTAAAGAAGTTTACAAACACGTGTAATAGTAACGTTATAGAGGGTAAGTTTAATATTAAAAAAAATACATACTTTATTGAAAAAAATCGATGTATTCATAAATTAAAAATATGTTAACTTCCTAACTTCCAATCAATTATTTTTAGTATACGCCTAAAGCAAACGGTTTGTGGAATTTAGAGAAGAACTGCGTACAAGTTTTGATAAGTGAATAAGAAAATGAAAGAAAGCTAACTTTTAAACTAATATGTCGCTAAATTCTGAAAGATCCGAATAGATCCGATTACAATAAAACCCCAATCATTAAAGAAGACAAAGGCGGAGAGAACTTTTTTTTGTAGAGACTAGGCAGACTCATGTTTTTGCATTCTCATGAGGCGAATAGACACGAGTCTATCTAGTCGCTGCAAAAAAGGAATGATTCCACCTGCCTTTGTCCTCTCTACCAAACATTCAACTCGGATTAACAAAGCTGTAAATTTGACTGTTTCTGATTTTTATAATCTCATTATTTCATAATTTAATGCTATCCAAATATTTGTTGTGGATTTCAAGAATTTAAGGAATGATAACATAAGCATTAAAATTATATTTTAGCACGAAAGATAAAGATAATCTTACATAGGCATATTTTCCATACCTGTATATGGTCGTATCTGATTTTAGTTATCTTCAATGGCGCTATTATATATACGTTCTCACATATACGTTGTATATGTGACAAGCCGAGCCTACCATTAGCGTCACTGGGTTAAGTGCCCATTATTTAGAACAAAAAAACATTAAGAGAAATTATGAAAATGCAAACGTAATATAACAAACAACTTACCGAATATGCTTAGGTGGCTAAAAAGAAATTCGGAAGTGAGGCTTTCAACACCTATATCATAGCGTACGCTTCTATAGTGGTGTCTTTGAGACCCGTCCGTTGCGGCATATATACATATATTCTTATAGGCAGAAAAAGATCGCTCTACATCCAGTCATGTAATATTCGGATACTTAAAGTGACTTTTGACATTATATAGCAGATCTTCCGTAACAGTATTGTTAGCAAGATGGTGTAATCTAGAAATATCCACATTTTTACGTAATATAGTATCAAATTTTTCTCTGATTGAAACACTTTTTTCATCATCTAAAATATGTAGCACCGTTTGTTCGCGGTCAAGAATGAAATATTTTTTAATGCATCGGCTACTGGAACGTAATTGTCGTTAATAGTTTGTTATTTCCGCTGCAACGTGACAATTTTGGAATTGTATTTGACATAGCTTTATTGCAACTGCTTCTTTAGTGACCAAGTTGTAAAATCACTAATTTGATCTTTTCAAAAAATGTAGAATAATAGAATGCTGTTTCTAACCTGCGGCTGCGGCTGTTCCAGTATGTCGGGATACTGTGAACGAAATAGCCGAATACGTTTCGGTAATTTAGGAAAAAACACTTTTGTCTGTACTAACGTGTAAAGCATGAAGAAACATGTTATGTGCAGCAAATTTGGTTAAACAGCTTTAAATAATCGACCTGCGCGAAGCATGACCGCGGTAATGTCGGTAACCGTCATTGACACTTGCTTTAATGGTTTTAACTAATACATTGTGAATGTCTGTAGTTTCAACTATAATTAGCCACAAACGTTCATTTTTTACTGCGGTTTTCACATAATTCTCAATCTTCTTGTGCATTGACGGCAGATACCTACATTGGATTGTATTTCTTCCAAAACTGACGACAAAAATCGGACAAACATCGTTTGTCCTATTTTTGCAAACGATATATTGCACGCGCAATGTGATTTAACATCGTTAAATCACATACAAATTCATTGTACGGTCTCCTTGTGTGTTTTTTTTATTTGTGTGTTGCTATGCTAACATGGTTCATACACATGTATAGTTCCCAACATCATAACCTTTTATCGCAAACTAAACATCTGATTCCTTTACGATTATGTACTAAGTCTGGAAATTGCCATAAATACGTGTTTACCTTGTCTTGCAAAACAGACAATCTACGCATTTTCAACACTTCTAATGGATTCCGTTCTATTCTGACACTTATCAATTTCACACCGCTATATGTATACCACATAACCCACAACATAAAAGGCTGGGGAGTACCGACGTGTAACGAAACAGCTCTGCATCCCCCAACCTCCCGCGGTAAACACCACTGCCAGGCAAGCGAAAATGTTACGCTCTATCTATAACTATGTCACTTTCACTTAAATGATTTTTTTTTGTTTCTGAACAATTTTCAGAATTTTATTACTGTATTGATCCAGTATAACTGAAATGATTATAATTGAAGCTGGATAAAGAGGATAATTGGCTTCTTTCATGATAAGGCTCACACTACAGTTTATATGCCCACTAATTCTCGTTCTAGTATAATTTTAAAATAAATAATGTACCACCACGTGTAATTGTCGTTTCTAGACAGTAATCCCTAATTGTAGGTCTACATATAACTGAAAATTTGTGCAAGTTATAATTAACATTAATTATTGTTGTAATTGTACAGCAGTATCGTGCGGTCGTCTGTGCACCTAATAGAAAATGTAAAGCATATTAACATATCGCACTTTTCCAAATGTAAAAATGTGTACTAGTGAAAACTAACAACGAGAGGAGACAATTAGTGATAAAACTACAAAGGTGTGTCTTTCATGGAATGTTAAAACAGCGATAATATATTGTTAGTATTATTATTAGATAGCCTGTAAAGTTTTTGTATCAGAAATCGAATTACCTTTGCAAACTTTAAAAAGTAGATCTGATTCGTTTAAAATAGTATTTTAAATTTTGATTAATTTACAAATACGCGTTATTAAATTATTATTTTTATTTAACTGCATATACCAACAGCAAAGCTACTACTAGTTTGCCAACTCAACCGATTTCGTAGGACCAATAGTGTCCTATTAATAGAGGTCATCCTATATAAATGCTTTATTACGAAATGAGGAACTAAAATAATTCCCCCGATAGTAACTTTTGAACAATAATAGCTATCGTTTATAGAAAAAAATAGTTCGGTTTCTATTTTTCTGAATTAATTTTTGGCTTTGATGTCCGTTCAGTTGTCACCAAAGTGACGTCAACTTAGATTTTGGTAATTTGTTTTTGTTGTTTTACAAAGTTGCTTTGGAATAATCGCCAAATCACTGGACGCTGGGCGCGAATTTTAAAAAATTGTGGAACATCAGGATTTTTTTTAATTCGAAAACGTGGACGTTTTATGCTGATTTATGCCACGAAAATTATTATGTGATCATCTCCTTGAAATAATCGTGAAGCAAGAAAAACGCCAATGGGGACTGCTCGGACACTTTTTGGCAGGCACTACATTAACGTTGTGCGTACATATTTACAATCCCCGACAAAAACTTAGATGCGGTAAGTTTTAAGGGTTACAACAACTTTGCGAAACTACGTAATTAGATATCTTGATCTAATTAAATTATTATTCATAAAAGTAAAATAAATTTAAAAATATCTCCTCCAGTAACATATGAACTAAATAATGCATTATTACTTAATGTTTAAACAATTTCTAATGCAAAGATTTAAAGGCTTCGTTGTAAATAAACAAATGAGTAATCAGTAATGCGTAGATCGTCCATTGTTCTTAATCACTTCCAATAGTTTTTTATTAATAGATTTATATAAATTTAATATGTAATCTTGCGGGATATTTTGTCATTCAGTGACTATTGAAGTTTTCAGTTCCCATACCGTGAAATATTGACGGCCATAAACGCCATAAAGGCGACATGCCAATTCACCGCACATGTTTTCAATAATGTTTGAAAAAAAGTCTAGTGACCGTGCCGGCCACTGTAAAATTTTTGCTTTAAACCATTTTTTTTTCTTTTGTGCCCGGCCCTAATTTTCTGGTCATTTTCACACTTAGTTTCTTTCTCAGAGCATGATTAGAGAGGACAAAGGCAGATGAAATCGCCTAGACAGACTCGTGTCGATTCGCCTCGTAAGAAAATGTTCGTGTTGCCTTTTGGTTTCCCCGAAAGTTAAAAAATAATAATAATTCCTCCTACCTTCGTCATCTCTAATCATGGTAATAATGCGAATACCATCCGGTCCATTATTTGTTGTAAGCATAGTATTATCAAGTTTTTTTCGAAATTTTTATCACAAAGCAGTACAAAAGGAACACAAAACTATGTCATTATTGAATTATCAAAAACCGAAAAGTTTGTACGAGTGCCATTAAGTAAGTATCCGCAGCAACCCTTATTCTGAAATATCTCGAAAACGATATAAGGATAAAACAAAATATCAACGGCACAAATCATAACAAAACTATTGAATTATTAGATTTTTAAAAGTCAAAAAATTATTATTGCAGTAGAAGCGCCCATTACATAAAAATACGTTTTTTGCAAATCAAAAGATATAAGTAAATAAAATTATATTCCGTGTTACACTCTTCGTTTACGCATAAAGTGAAAAAATAATATAAATAAAATAAAGTAAAAAAATCCAGACACTCCCATTGTGAGACGACGTTAATGTTCGATGTCAAAGCTCTTAGTTTCGGTTATCTTGTTTTGAAAGAGAAATCAATCAATCATTTTCCGCAATCATCACTTTCTGTCAAAATACCCAGAGTCACCTTCATCTTCTAACTACTGTAAAATATCTTGCTCAGCTACTTTTTCCTCGCCGTTGTTTTGTACAGTATTATAGAAATTAGGAACTGCTAATTCTTTTAAATCAATATCTTGTCCAATATCAAATCCTTGTACCAATTTTCTAATGGCTGGCCATTTACTTCTTTCCATATATCTACGAAATTAAATGGTGTGGACTATAAATTGTAACTCAAAATTTTCCAAGATCGTCTTATATGCTCTTCATTTTCTTCATCCTCCAATACCACCATTAATTACTAATACTAAATTTTTCGCCGGTATATTCATTTGCGGTTAAAAATTATTCTCTGGACCATAGACTGAATAATCGACGCACTAAATGAAAACACAAAACATACAACTTGCCATCTTCTGAACGTTAGATATTTTCAGATGTATGAGCTCCTCGTTTTGTAATTTATTGACTTCAATAAATAAATAAACTATTAAATGCATCCATTCACTGCGAGTAAAACAGCCCGAGGAATTCCCCCGGTCTATGCAAGTGACGATATCTAGATATAAATATATTTAACAGAAAGAATTAAAACATATTTTAGGTCCATTATATCGAGGTCTTGCTGTATACACGTATTTGTTTCTTGTAAATTGATGTTTGCATTGCGTTTATAAAATACGACTTCGGACGAATACAGCGACCACAAAGGGATGATCTTTAACTGTTCGAATATAGAACGGCATGAGGCTGTAAGTATCTAACATTTTTTTATAAACAAAGAGTCTGCCTTCACAGCCCCAAAAAACAATTGCGCAACCTGACTTCACTAAAAAGAAGTAAAACTGCCGCATAATATGCAGGGCACAGTTTTTTTTTTAATTATTGAACAATGATACTCGAATTTCAGCTGAAAGTCGAAGCCTAAAGACGTAGTGTTCTACTGGTCAGTTGTAGAACAGTATGTACTTTTCTATTTAGTATACGTAGTCAAAAATATAATTAATACTATCTGATTAAGATGTAATACATTCGGAGTACTTTTAAGAACTGCAGAAATGTTAGTTGCGTAACAAGAAATCATAACTGTTTATTTCACATTGCAGAGAGATTGTGGAATCACTTGAAATGTTTGTATTGTATATATGTTTTAGGTATATGCAACTTATCTTTATGTAAATTAATTGTAATTAAATTTTACAGGTAGATACTGTTCTGCGTGCCAATGAATATACTCAGGAATTTCCGGAGGGCACTGTGAAATCTTATGATTCTAATCAACTAGCATCGAATAACCCTATCGAAGATACACGATCTGAAGCCAAATGCTTACTCACAACAGGTATGTTTATCCACAAGTATCGGACGAAATTTAAATAAACCAAATTAATTGCGATTTCAGGCTTATTGTTTGGTGTATTTGATGGGCACGGTGGTGGGGCTTGCGCGCAAGTGATAGCTAAACGGCTTTTCCAGTATATCGCTGCTTGTCTCCTTCCACCCGAAAGTCTTCAACATTACTTATCTTCCTTGACGGAAAATATCCCGCTAGAACTCATCACAAACTATAATGATAAATTTCAATTTGTAGATGACGTGAAAGAAATTTATCAGAAAAGCTTTCGCAATTTCCTGGAAGATCTTAAAAAGGTAATACGATTGTTTACATATACCAATGATTAAGCAGCATTTTAGATAGGTGATAATCAAAGTTTCGACATGAATAAAGCATTGGTGCAGGCGTTCCTACGTTTAGATGGAGATCTTTCCTCGGAAGCTTTACCGAGCGTTGATGGCAAAATTAATATGAAAACCCTTTCCGTTGCGATGAGTGGTTCCGTCGCTTGTGTTGCTCACATTGATCGGCAACATCTTCATATAGCTCATGTTGGCGACTGTAATGCTATTTTAGGTAAAGTAAAATATTTTATAATTCCATTAAAGGTAAACTGCTCCACATTGTATATAAATACACTGGGTATAAAAACGGTTATAGAGTACAGTAAAGCGTATATATTCACACAACATCGCGCTACATCGGTTCGTTCCTGCTGCGTATCATTTCACTTCATTTTGAGTAGAGGTGTTTATGCAACACGTACATACTTAATAAAATCGCACCTACAAATTATACGCAACATCTCGCCATACACCTAGAAATTATTAAATGGTGCTGTGGTGGTAATTCTGCAAGTGATTATGCAAATTTATTTGCATTAGCGTTTGCTAATCGATCAATCAAAAAGCCATATCGTTAACGGGATTGAAAAATATTTTTGCCTATCCAAAATGTAAGCGAAGATTGATCCACAAAAAAGTGAGCAACAAGAAGGGTTGCTTGTAATAATATGTAGCACACTCGAAGTAGACGGATGCTGAAAAATCGGGCGTGAATAATAAAACTGTTGGAAAAGTGCGAAATCGTAGTCGATTAAAATACCTGTTATTCTAAAGCCCGAGAAATATTTCTCGATGATAATTTTTGAAGAATGCAAATTTGTTAAATGGTAAAGAAAATAAGAATTTCATCGCACATATTGTTTTCACAAATGGATCATCTTTTTCATTACATGGAAAGTACAATCTCTCTGCTGTTCGGTATTGCGTTCGGGAAAGTTACGCTCAATACCCTCAAATACCGGACGTCTGAATAAGTATTTTAGGAAAGCATTTACTTGACCCAGTCTTTATTGATTTTCATTACTCGATTTACTACAAAATCAAATACTTTCTGGTATTGATAATACTGAAGTAGGTCGGGTAAAAAAGCAGGAATTATCCGTTGACCTAGGCGATCTCTCGATCTACCCTCAAATGATTTCTTCTCGTGGAGATATCTCAAACAATGCAGAAGCTGGCAAGCTGGAAAACATAGATGTGGGATTCAAGAAAATAGCGACTCTTTCAACATATTGTCTGGAATAATGAGTCCATGTCAAATATGAGACGTTTAGGCCAACCTAACAAATATATGGTTAGATTTTAGTGCAAGGTTCAGAACCGAAAATGTGTATCAATTGTGTCAATTTATGCGCACTCTGTATATTTATACACTAAACGGTCCTGGGTGGTTATAACTAGAAATGACAAAGGCAGGGAAATTATTACTTTTTTTGCAGCGACTAGGTAGACTCGTGTCTATTCGCTTGATGAGATTGGATTCGTGTTGCCCAAGAGTCGACAAAACACGAGTCTGTCTAGTCTCTGCAAAAAAAGTAATAATCTCATCCGCCTTTGTCCTCTCTAGTTATGACAAACGTTTAGCTTATAACTCCGTTGACGACCCCACCATACAAAAATAACGTTTCCGATACCAGTAATGTTCTCTCCACATATACTCTGTTAAGGTCGTAAAACATTTCATTCAAACACTGTATGCAGTGTAGTAATGTTACTACATATGTATAGTAACATTACCACATATGCAGTAAATACAATAAATTAGAATGAATAAAAAGTCGACGTGATTAAAAATAGTAAATACAGGGAAACAAATGCTAAAATTTTAGATTATCCCTTATATTATGCAAACTAAACATGTATAGACAACTTACGTAAATCTTTTATGTTTCTAGGACTCAAAACCGAGACCAATTCTTGGGTGGCCAAGAAATTAACCCAGGAACATAATACTTATAACCAAGTTGAAGTTGAAAGAATATTAAGGGAGCATCCCAGCAATGAAGCAGACACTGTCATTAAGATGGAACGACTGCTCGGTCAGTTGGCACCGTTAAGAGCGATAGGAGATTTTCGTTATAAATGGAACAAAAACATTATGTCAACAATCGTAGCGAAATACTTTGGTGGACAAGTAATTCCGCCAAATTACTACACTCCTCCATATTTAACCGCTACACCAGAAGTTATCTATCATCGGCTCACACCTAGAGATAAATTTTTGATATTGGCCACAGATGGTTTATGGGACATGATATCGCCCTTACAAGTAGTAAGATTAGTGGGAGAGCATATGAGCGGAAAAGTAACGTTAAGTCCGTTGAAATTGCCGAGAAAAAATATGACTCTCAACGAAATAAACGAAATGTTGTTACAGCGAAAAGAGGGTTTAAAAACGAAACCCAAGGATAGTAATGCAGCCACGCATCTGTTACGAAACGCATTAGGCGGTACAGAGTATGGAATAGATCATGGAAAATTGTCGCAGCTTCTCAGTTTACCAGAAGATGTAGTCAGAGTTTTTAGAGATGATATTACAATTACGGTTATTTATTTTGATTCAGAATATCTAAGGCATTGCCCTGCGTAGTAAATTGTTTAAAATTTTACAAATCATTACTATTACATAATTGTTATTCTGTGTATATATATTTAAATTTACATTTGTATATGGCTATTTATTTGAAACTAATTGTGTTTTAATTCTGTGATCAGTACTCTGTACATTAGAATGAAGAAATGAAATATATCCAAAATTTTATAATTTTCAGTTATTCAAACTAAACAAAAAGGCCTTATTATCGCAATATTTTATTATATTTCATGATACAAGATAAATGTATAAACTGCTTATACTACATAACAAGTGAGGTTTTTACAAATAAAAAAATTAAATGAAAATACATATTTATTTTTTAAAAATTAAGCTGCGTTTATAATAAATATATATAACCACTTATATATTCTAATTGATTCGCGTTAAAAATGGTGTGTCTATAATTGGCTTAAAATAACTTGCAAATAGAATATTTTCTTTTCAAAAACTTGTACCTTATCTTAAAAGAACAGGCTTAAATGAAGATAAGCACTTATTTGCTATCTTTGTTAATTTCCAAAAGTTATCCTTCTTGTCCAAAGTCTTCAGTGAACTTCTGCAATTTCTGTAAGTCTTCCTCATTTACTGTTGGTTTTGAAGTAGCTAACGAGCGCAGCATATCTTGCTGTAATAAATTTAAATATTGTTCATCATATCAGTTATGTTACAAAAAACGATACAAATTACACAAGACGTAACTTAAAGCATAAGTTTAATTAGTTAATACTAGCCGTTGCTATCCCTAATGATATAAAAAAAATAGCATAAAAAACGAATTCAATAAGATGCGGTTTTGTCATACGAGTCCAAGTTTAGAAAACGAGCCGTATTAACAGCGGATTTTCTAAAGAACAATAATAACAAATGTTTGGGTTTCATAATGAAGTTGTTACGAGCCCAAAGTAGAAAAGTGTATTTATATACGTTGCATACACGATGTAAGGAATAACGTTGATAACATTCTAGCAACGTTTAATAAGTAGAAATACTCGTCACGTCAATTTGTTATTTTTTTGAGCTACACCAAAGTAGAAAGACAACTGATATGCTCATAATAAGTGTCTAATCACTTTGGACTGCGCATTGAGTAGCGTGCATCAGGTAGCATTTAAGTGGTAATATATCTATGATTTTAAATAGAACACCGTATACATTTTTATGAATTTGAAAAGAATAGTTCAGCTTTCCAGTCAGCTCTCCATACATAGGTTTATTATGTTGAGCTGTTGTAATAAAGATGTAAATTAAATAAAGCAGATAAAAACAAATAACTTGACTTATTTAAGTGATTTAAAGACTATGTAGAATACCGATTCCTATTTCTGTCGAGCAGTGGTTTTGGAGGGTGAAATCGGGTGTTGGACATCTCCCTTAGTAATTGTCTGCTATTAGATATTAATTAATTAAAAATTACCGATACATATATATGTTGTAACATTTTTACGTGGCTATGGAAATACGTTCAACTTGCAGTAGGGGTTCGATAGGCGTGACCGCTACTCTCCATTTTGTGATTTGATGATTATATTCACTTCAGCATAGCATTCGAAGTGAAACTATGCTTTCTTGTCATGGCGTCTTCATTAATACTATAAAACAGCCATAAATTTCAAAACGCATTATACACCTTCCTATAAATAAGTTACCAAGAAAAGTGTTCGTATTTCTTTCTACTTATTTCTAGTCAATTAATTCTTTAAGTTATACAATTTACAAGGTGTTTACAGTCTTGTGATTTCATTTTCAAGAGGGGATTAAACATCTTAAAATAAGGTCCGTGCTTGTTAACCGCTCGATGCATCAATGGATTGGGATAATTTACTTGGCTTTGGTTTTTCAATTGAATTGTCGCAACAGCTGTCCCAACGAGGTTATGAAAATCATCAAAATCGATTACTTCGTTGGTGTACCCCACGGTTTTCATAACGCCCTATAAGTAGAAATCAAGGAGGTTCGGATCGGCTGACCGAGGAGGCCTGAAACAGGACCGCCTCGAGCAATCCACTTATTTTCAAACACATTGTCTAAATGTCGGCGAACTAAACGATTAAAATGCGGCGGTAAAAAAGGATGATAAATGTTTCTTTTAGTACAGATACACATTGCGCACGTACTACAAACGCTTCTTGCTTGACACGATGTACCATTATAACCGTTACAACGTACAGTAACTGTTACTTGTACGACACAAAGTCCAGTTGGAACAATCGTCCCAGGTCCGGCATACAATGTGGAACACTTCCTTTGCACTGCGCAGGTACCGCACGGCAAATTTAGAGTTTTATCAGTGCGACACCCGGGCAAGTAAGAACATGGAATTCACGACGCCATAAAACAATAGATTAGTGTTATAAAAAAGAAATGGAAGAATTCTGTACCAGTGACGCAGAAGGTGGTTTCATTAGATTAAAATTTAGCGGAAAGCAGTCGATAATTCCAGAAATGAGAGGAAACGAAAATTAGCACTAAAAAAAATGTGTGCTATATCGTTTTAGAAAAGTAAAGATTGAACGATTTATATTCTTACTTTAAAGGTAGTTACTAGGAATAACTTATACATATACGTAATAAGAAATAAATTTATGTTCACCAAAGTTGAAGCAATACTCTCGCAGTCGCATCTCATTTGGTATTTAAACAGTACAGACGAAGATTACGTGGAGTTATTCTGTTGGATCAATGAAGATGCTAAACCAAAATCTCCGAATAGTAACCAAAGTGAATATAGTTGCTACACAAATAAAAAGCCTATTTTCTGTGAATAGGAGTGAAAGTTATACCTACCAAGCCCCATTTCGTCAACCCTTTTAAAATTAGAAAGGCCTATATATACCGATAATTTTTGTAAACATCTAATAGTAAATAATTTACAAAAAACACAGAAACTTCTATTTCAAAAACCGTTTTAACCCTGCAAAACTACTTCTCAACAGAAATAGAAATCGGTATTTTGTACACGGAAACATAAACTGAAATACTCTTTAAAGCGAATACTCAAACTGTTGACCATCTGCTTAATAACATTTTTTCTTTTCCAGAGAAACGCATTTGAGTGTAATTGGATATGCAAACTCATTACTAAACACATAAACGTTTAAACAGTTTTGTTATATGTAACTACGATGTTTGTATTGTTGGGATTATTTGCTGTCTTATTCAAGTTACTAAACAACACATAAGTATCGGTAACCTCCGCACCGCAAAAGTTTAATTTATTATATAATCATATAATAATTAGTCTGGGACTATAATAATTAGCCGTTTCGAGGACACGTATGATCCTCATCATAAACCGATGATATTGATCAAGTTATTGATGTTGTATTTTAAATGATAACGTTATTGTTCCCGTTCAAACCAGAAGAAGCATTAAATTGTGATTTAATTAAGGGGAACACAAACCAAAATTATAAATCGAAATTATAAATTTTTGCCAAAAAAAGGGACACTAGAATTTTATCCAATTTATTCCCTTCATACTAGTGAGGTATACCATGGGAAATCAATTTAGTATATTAAAAGTCGATGATTATCATAAACCATTAACTAATTTAATATGATACCATTTACGTCTACTAAAAAGCATTAGCTAGTAGATAAGGCCACGTAATTAAAAATCTGATATTACTACAAACATTTGAAATTCATTTTTTTGTTTTGCTATATGCTTTTACACACGCTGCGTATGCGGATTTACTGCAACAGAAAAAACTCGGCGAAGAACTGAAAGTTATTGTATTGTATTGAACTGTTTTGGAATAATGCATAATATGCATTATTCCAAATAATAATAAAGTGCCTAATAAAGTAATACATAATTTATGAACAAAAGACATTTATGTATAATTTCTCAGCCTATTTTCTCCCATAGCAATGCATTTATTGCATCCGCGTTCCGATCTTTCCGGCTTAGGTTATTTATTTCATTTTCAAAATGGGTCAATCGTCTATTTAACCGATGTAAAATACAATCCCGCAGTTTATCCTTTACACGCAAAAATAAAAGGAAATCAGGATAGCAGCTGTCTAAAATGGTCAATCCGCTTGGATGTTTTTCGCAAACATTTTAGAAAACTTGAAGGAAACAACTGAAAGATATCAACTTTCCAGTGCTACAGTCGAAATATGTTTTGTAATTCCTAAAAAAATATTATTCATCACTCATAACTATATGCATCAAATGCCATTATCAAAGCGATCTAGATAAAAATTTTGTTAGCCTAGTGAAATCTAGTGAAATTAAAAAGAGTACCATTGTAACTGGGGGTTCCAATAATTTATCGCCAGGAACATCAATCCAAGTCATCTCCTTGGCAGCTGGATCACCAGGTGAGCAAGGGGTTAATAAATCATCAACCATTACATTTGGATCAGTAGGACTAGGACCGCTCACTCGTTTAAAATGAGTTGCTGTTTGAACTTTCCTTACTGGTTGCATAAGTGCATCTCTTACCACTATACTAATATCAGCTCCTGAGTACCTAAAGTTAATAACTAACGGGTAACATAGTTTATAAAACACGGAATCAACAACATTTACGTACCCATCTGTTTTTTTCGCAAGTATTCGTAAGTCCTCTTCGCTTAATTGTGTTGTTGTATTACCTAAATGCAATTTAAACATAGTAAGTCTAGCAGGTTCCTCTGGAAGTGGGATATATATTCTTTTTTCAAATCTCCTACGTATGGCAGAATCAAGTACCCAAGGAATATTGGTAGCCCCAAGTACTAAGATACCATCTGTATCATTACCGACACCTATAAATGCATGAATATACAAACATGAATGGCAGCACATACAATTTCATGTTTTACAAATACCATTAAAATTGAAATACTCTGAAGTTATATAATTAAAATTACATACATACCTTGCATTTGCACTAAAAATTCTGTTTTAATTCTCCTTGCGGACTCGGATTCGTTATCTGAACGTGAAGAACAAAGAGAATCTATTTCATCAATGAATATTATGCTAGGCTTGTGCGTTCGTGCTAATTCAAATAAATTTTTCACTAGCTTTTCAGATTCTCCCAACCATTTTGACACCAAGTCTGATGACGACACAGAGAAAAATGTGGAATTGTTTGCTTCTGTAGCAACAGCTTTTGCTAAATATGATTTGCCCGTACCTGGAGGCTAATAACAATAAAAATGTTAGTAATTTTACAGCTACATATCCTGAGATCTTACGCCAAACAAAAGTATTCCTTTCCAGGGAATTCTCTTGCCTGTAAATAAATGTGGAAACTTAATCGGCAATATTACGGCTTCTTTCAAAGCTTCTTTAGCAGCATCTAATCCTGCTACATCTGACCATTTTACATGGGGTTTTTCTACTACAATTGCGCCTTCTAATTGACTCTGCAGCTTTTTTTTTGCCGGATCATCACTATCACTGTCACTATCGCTCTTCTTTTCATCTCTAAAATATTACTGGCAATAAATAGCTATACTACATATATTGATCCTATAAAACTCATTAAAATTAATTCGTAATTTAGAAGATTTTAATGTTCAATGTCATAATTTGTCATATGTATCTAGACAACGCTAAAATATTGGAAATTTCCCCTTTATCTGATATAATAGAGCATAACTTTTCATGTAAACTAAATTTAAATCCTGATTGTAAGAATTAAATAATAATGTCAGTTTTCTATGAGCTTATATATATATATATAAAAAACCTATTTACTTTGACTCATTTTCACCATCTTTAATCGGCTTTTTCTTTCCTTTCTTCAAAAATTCCTTTATTTTTTCAGCACGCTCAAGGTATTGACAACATTTTGACCTAATACTTTCTTTCGCTTTTTCTCCTTGGGCTTCATCTAAAACACAGATACATTTCAAACTTCGCATAAGAAAATGTAAAATAGTACCATACATTTAATAGCATGCAAAAAATATTCTACACCGTGCTCGTATAATCGTAATGCTTCTTCAAAGTTTCTTTTACGATCTTCTTCGGTGGCTCTGGTTACAAGCTCAATGGCTTTAGTAAGGGTAGGTCCTGATGACATGATCTCTCCTTTATCATATACTACCGAATTACTAATTCTTGTTAGAATTATAATATTTCTATATTTATCTACAATGATTAATATTCTAATGACATCTGTCAAAATAGTGATTGAAGTTTTACCTTATGAAATTCCACAAATGCATATCTCTTAGTTGGAATAAACGCGCATTAATTGTTCTACAATATTAATAGTATAAAAATAAAGCGATATGCCCACAAAAATGTAATGTTCTCAAATAAACGGGACGGTTTCAATAATACGGGATAATCTCCTCACTAAACACTTAACACAAAAACCCCTACGTAGGTTATTTTTACACTAGAAGTTAGAATCGGTTTTTATGCAAATTGCGAATATTAGTTTTTATTACAACATATTTCGTCTGTATACGTTAAAGAATAGTTATTATACACTACTTGTCAATAGTTTGTATCACAAATTATTAAACTACAAATAAGTAAATTCACTAAATGGTAGATGTATGCATATGTATCATGTATATAAAAATGACGTAATCGCATTTGCAATACCACCCAATACCAACTAAGAATGCTGAATGTATACAGCAACATACAGTTGAATAGAGACTATAAACAGTAGAATTTGTATCCTTTGCTGTTTCAGTTTTTCTGTAGGTCTAGTTGTAACTCACAATGTCTCTAAAATGGTACATTAGTTCATTTTTTAAAATATGTATAGTTGGAATTGGGTTGTTGTTAACTTTCCATACAACCATCAGTTTTACACTATTTTTATCTGACCCAAATTATAAAGTTTCTAGTCTTCCGATTAAAGGTATTTTTACAAATATTGTAGTATCCAAAATAGTATGTATTTGTAATTTCATTTTACAGATGATTGGGTTACTTCTTCTTGGTCACTCTTTGTAAACATGTTACTAATAAGTACATTTATTTTGTTTCATTCTTTAATGGCCCACCGTACATTTAAACAAGTATTGGAATCCTACAACATCACTGATCTTCAGAGAAGTATATATGTAATAGTAACAACGTTGACCTTACAAGTAAGAGAAAATATCTATATATCTCCTTTTTATTAAAAATAATATTACAGATGCTAATGAGAAATTGGTACAGCATTCCTGGTATAACGTTATGGAAATTTAATTTAAGTAAGGCAATGATGTGGACGTATTTCCTTGTACATGGGATCTTTTGGTTATTAATATATATCAGCACTATATGTGTTGATATCAATGAATTGCTTGGTATCAAGCAGGTAATTTTTTTCTTTGAATAATATAGACATATAATTTTCAGTTATATCAACATTTATAGGTTTATTATAAATTGAAAGGATTACCAGATCCACTTTCGCAAAAATCTCTGCAATTGAAAAGGCTATATTATCACATGAGGCATCCAGGCTTTAGTTCGTTCATTGTCATATTTTGGGTCACACCTATTATGAGGTATATTTTGTTGCATTAATTTTAACATGTTGTTTATATCTACATTTCAGTTTGGATCGCCTATTGCTAGGAGTTGTGTTAACCTTATATATGTATATAGCATGGAAGACCGATCGAAATGATTACGAATATCAGCATATTCAATATAAAAGAAAATATTATGAATTAGGTTATTGAGAATAATGTATGCTTAAGTAACCTGCCTAACTAGCTTTTAATCAAAAATGGTTATTCTCCACTTTACGGCTCCTATTTCATACAGGCGGTAGGCATTGTTCTTCTGATACAATACTTCACATGCTGTTATGGATGTCATCAAAATATTACAGTAACATCACTAGCCTGACATCAAGTGCCAATGTGACAATCAATGTCAAATAAATAATAACAGCTTGGGCCAAGCATCACCCGATGTGAATACTCCATTCTGATTTGCACTCTCTTGCAAGTTACATGGAATGCAATAAACTTTGGTCGTCGATGTCACTAAAAATTATCAATTTATGTTAGAAATTTTGTAAATTACCTTTGTGATTGATTCTTACTGTCATCAAAATTTCAATAATAGTCCGATCTGACATCAACTTGCTAATGTGAGACTTGATGTCAAATAAATAATGACTACTTGGGCCAAGCGTCGTTCGATGTGCACTCCCCACTCCTATTCCCTCTCTCTATATATCTGTGGCACTCTAAACGTTATTGTATATAACACCGTTGCAATGTTATCAACTTTTTTTGGGTTAGTCATTGTCAAGAATTGTTCACCAAAATTGAAATATTTTAGTTATAAATGATTATATTTAATTTTCTCTTTTAAAAATGGAAAAAGTAGCCTAATCATACAAAGTGAGAAAGGCCAATTAAATATCAATATTTAACACGGTATATATCGATAAAATGTCATTGGACATTTGGTCAATTTTTAACACCCGCATACGTGTCGCATCAAGGAAATGAATAAGAAATATGACTATTAGTACATAGTATGTTTGTTTTAAGGATATACTAATTTGGCAACATTGTCGGGTTATGGGAGTCACATGAAATGGGACCTGTAAACTGCAGGATTGCCAAAAAAAGAAGTACAAATTACATTTGTAAAATATTTTTGTATATTTTTACTAACTTATTTTTTTATAGTGGAGTTGTATTGAGTTTCAAATATACTTACTTTCTATAAATTATTTTACAATATTTAAAAACAAGTATAAATCACTACCTTAAATAAATACTTAACATTTAAATATTAAATGAACGAAAGGAGAAAGAATATGTTTATTTTTAACATATTCTTAAAGTGTTTTTGGTAACACTTCGCATAGTATAATTGTTGCGTTAAAAAATATATTATTGGGTATATTACAAAATACGAAACCGACGATTATGAATAATCCCTGCTATCTTGAACTTATCTTCTGAGATTATTTGGTTTCAATATTTAAACAATTTGCGATTTAATCAATTATATTCTCATTAATTTGGAATTTTTCTCGCGGAAAAATTGTTGTGATATTGTCACTTTTCTATTGCACGCAGTCTCGCAATAGCGGTACTACGCTGAGTCAAGCGAAATAAATATGCGCGTTACTTGGAACAAAAAAACAATAAGAGAATTTATGAAAATGTGCTTAGATCGCTGAAGAGAGATCCGGAAATGTGGCCTTCAACACCTGCATGATAGTGTAGGATTTTCATAATTCTTAATCTTGTAGCGCACTGACGGCAAATACCTACGTAACGTCTGCGGTCTTGGTAACAACAACAGACAAGTTGATGCATTTCTATACATTTCCAACATTTTTAATACTTTCCGTTCAATTTCGACACTTATCAACTTCGCACTGCGATATGTTTTACACATAACACACAATATAGAAAGTACTGACATAAACAAAACAGCTCTGTAAGATGCAGTTAAACGCCACTAGAAGACATGCGAGAATGTTGCGCTCAAGATATATTGATCAATCGACTAGAATAACTAGAGAGGACGAATCTATCTAGTCGCTGGAAGAAAGGAATAATTCGACCTGCATTTGTTCTCTCTAGTAACGACTCATTTTCCATAATTTATCTTCTCTGCTCTTGCATCTTAAAGCAGGTGTGCCGATCCCTGCCGTGCCCTGCAAAACGTTTGCGAACAAAATTCGTGTATGCTTCGCGAAACTGTTCAGACGAAACAAATGCGCGGAAGTTTGGCTATGTTTGGCAAAGTTCCGAGTTTAGTGCGTTTGTGCGTTCTCGACGAATGCATGCACAAACTAAAAATCCGTCCAAAGCGAGCACGCACGAACAACCAAATTTCTTTGATGTACCGACAGCAGGCGGATAATGTTTGCGAATGCTTGTTTATGCGCGTTTGTGATCGCTAACTCGTCCAAATTGAAAGCGCCCGCAACGTTCGCGAACGTTTTGCGCGACACAAACGCGGCTTAAGACAATGCGTTTATTTTGTTTAAGGTAATATTTTTACCGGTTTCGAGAGTAAAGAAAGCATTTTAAATATGATCTTTTTTCTACAGCAAATTATCATAAAAAGAAAGAAATATGAGCACATAGACGTAATACATTACTTATTTATATTTTATTCTATTTGTTCTCATCCTAAAAGTACAAAGGAAAATAAATAGAAAAGAATAATATTAGTAATCAATTAATGCGGGACAGCCGTTTCGAGCATACAAATGATCGCCATTCTTAACCGGTGACAGAATGATCAGTTGAGGATGGGTATCATTTGTGTACTCAAAACGGTCGTCCCGGATTGATTAAATTAAACTTATTTGGCGAGGAGGTTGCCGATACTTTTGTATTGTTTGTATCGATAACAATACATATTATTTATTTTGTAACTATAGTCATACAAATGCCTTAGGGCAATCGGACGGTACTACTTCTGCGCATTTGTCTAGGTATAAACGCTTAACCCAAATCAAAATACCAGAGGCGTAGGATGCTTGGAACGGGAAGCATATTCGCAATATCCCAAAAACATTAAACAAAGATAAGTCATATCTAAAGGCATATTTTATAGATACCATATTAGAAGTGATTCATTAACATTAATTACTAAAACATATTCTAAATTTTTTGCTATGAAATGTGTTCATTTACTTGTTGGAACATCTTTAACTATAGAAAAGTTTTTTGCACATCGTAGCTTGTGAGAAGAATAAAGTGAAAATGGGACCTACAAATTTTGTTTTTAACAGTATTAATATGGACAAATCCTAGTTACACGTAAAAAAATGCATCGATTTTTTTATATATAAAAGCACCAAATTATTCTTCAAGTAATTTGTTTATTAAATATCAAATGTTTCAATTCCATCTTTTGGTCGTACTGTTTGTGATTCAAGGTATTTTATTTTTTAAGGTATATCACGAAATACTCGTTAATAAATTACCAAAGATGGATTGTGTAACAGAGTTTTAGATTTGCTTAAGCTTTGTGCATCCTCGTTTAAATTATTTATTATGAGCATCTTTCTCAGAATTATATGCATAAAATGAAAGCTTTTAACCACGTCTCCCATCTTATAATGACTAGAGATGAAGCTAAGGAAAATACTTAGCATTTGTCTTGATATAAAGCAACTGTAGGTCTTTTAAAGAAAATTTTTTTGGTCTGATTAATTGATTTGTAAAATGTTCTTTAATAAATTCCCTAACTTTATGGGGGTCATGGACAGCCCATGTAATATTGGCTTTAAGGTAAATTTTAAGCAATTTACCAGATTTAAGTGTATAAGCTGGAGTTTGCGCTCAACCGATAGTAATCGTCTCCTACATCGGTTTTAATTTTGTTTATGAGTTTTGTGTATATTTTTGGGAGATAGTTTTTTCATTGATAATTTTACCCATATACAGTCTTATTCGGATATAGTACGAAAAAAAAAGTAAGTGAAAGAAACGCATGAGTAATGCCTAAATACAAAATATTATGGTTCTATGTGCACGTAGTAACGAGAAAATGATTTTTCCTTATTCGAGTCCGACTCTGTTTTAGTTGACATGTGGGAATCACCGGCAGTCGCTGAAGCAGCGTTCGTCATTACACGCAATTGCAATGGCATCCTATACGAATATCGAATACACCGATATGATTTTGATTTATGGCGAAACAGGACAAAATAGTCTTGTGGCAGAAAATTTGTACGCGGAACGGTTTCCCAATCGGCGGCATCCATCATCCGAGACAATTGTGAGAACCGTGTATCGACTTCGAGAAACAGGATCAGTAATTCCACGTTTCGAAGGTCGTGGCCGTCATATATCAGGTAGAGTTCAGCAAGCAGAAGAGCATATTTTAAACATCGTTGAGGCGGAACCAGGCATAAGTACTACAACTTTAGTCCAGCAAGTAAATGTGTCCCAAACGACGGTGCATCGAATTTTGAAAAATAATTTACTTCATCCGTATCACATCCAGCGCGTGCAAAGATTAACGGAATTAGATTATCCTCGCCGTCTTGCCTTCTGCGAGTGGTTTCAACGCACCGAAGATCTGCGAAATCGCATTTATGTTGCAGCTCAACGCATTCGCGGAGACATGGTAAATTTTACTCGTGTGCATAATAACTTTCGTCGCCGAATTGATGCCTGTATTAGAGCTCTCGGTGGACATTTCGAACATTTTTTACATTAATAAATTATTTTGTCCTGTTTCGCCTAGATCGGTCCTTGTTAGGACCACCACAAATTTCATAAAAAGAAAAAGAATGTATAACTACAAATAACTCAAAACCCGACATTTCGGATGTATTAACTTTAAACATTAAGAACGCAAATCATATGGTTATCGGCATATTCAATGTAAACACATAAACACTTCGACATCAGCTGTACGACAGACTAATGCATTTCAATAGAATATTCACTATTCATAGCATCTACAATGCTTTATCGATTTTTATTTGCATCTGGGTTAACTTTGATTCATCAGCGGTATTTGTATAATATAGGAGAAACAAAGATATGGACCGGCTTTACCTGCATTTTGGGCCCCAAAATTTGAACAAAATGTATATGTTACAAATATATTTCTTTTTAAATTTTCAGTAACACATTGATAGGTAGTCTTCAGATTTCGGTAGCTTAAGTGCTATTTACAGGTAACTCTGTATTTTACCAGAATTTTGTTTTTACTTAATTATTTAGTTTTTGGGAGAATTACGTATACATTTCTACCAACATTTAATAATGAAATGTGTGCATGCATTTGAAATTACCCGTGTTTTCAAATGTGTATGATTGAAGTAAAATTGTAATATTATTTTATGAAATATTAACATTTTTCATTTCTAATGTACTTCCTTATTACGAAAAAGTCTTCTCTATTTCGGAGTGTGTTCAAACACTGACATTCTGAAATTCATCTTAGGGACTTTATGTATGCAACTAGCTCTCTCCATGCTCTCCCTGATTAACCTTTCATTGACGCACCGTGTGGCGTATGGAGGCCATATTGTAAAATTTTACTTTTCCTACAGTAAGAATAGTAAATTATATATACTTTTAAAATGCGGTGACTAAACATTGCTGAAAAAATAGTTATTTGTCTGGTATTGCTATTTTGCAATTCATAAATAAGAAATGACGCAGTTTTTGCCTCCAAACCTTCTAGCGCTGTTTGCGCCACGCGATCCGGTTCCTTATTTACCCCCAGCTAGTAAGCTTCCCCATGAAAAGAAGAATCGGGGTTATCTAGGCGTAGGGGTGTTCCTCGAAGAATTTGAGGTAATTGATCTATTCATAGTATATAAGTATATATAGTTAATTATCCTGCAGGACCCGAAAAATACTCCACCGCCTACAAGAGTTGAAACTCGTGAAGAACGACTTGAGAGACGCCGAAGAGAAAGAGCGGAACAAGTGGCTTATAAGTTAGAACAAGAAATTGCAGTGTGGGATCCAAATTCACAAGCAAACATAACGGCTGATCCTTTTAAAACATTGTTTGTTGCTAGAATCGTAAGTGAACTTCATAAAATGTTATTGCTTTTAATGTACCTGGATCTGTTCACAGATATTCTTCAATCTAAGAGTATTTGTATGTAAAACCAGGAATAATAATAATCTTGTAATATTCATCTTAGATATTGTTTAATATTTAAGTTTGCAATACAAGGTAACATTTTGCTTGTTTTGACATTCAACTTATTATTTACCAACAACTTTCGATGAAATTCTTATTTTTCTGTGCCAGAAAACAATCGATGTACAAGCATAAATCAGCTGTAAACACCAGCGAGAAAACATTGAATTTTGAAACTTGCAAACTGGAAATGGTTGGTATTATATTGGTGGCATAACTTTTATGGATTTTTTTTATATTGACAGACCAAATGATGAGTAAATTTAAAAGGGTTAATTAAATGTTGGTTGCTAATGCTTTCTAACAACTTTCCGCAAATTTGGATTGAATTTTAAAAAGATGGTTTAAATCCTTAATCAGTCTCCCTGTCGCCGAACTAGGGAATGGATATTAAGGAAAATGTTCTAATGTTATTCTATTCATTACAGAATTATGATACTTCGGAGTCCAAACTGCGAAGAGAGTTTGAAGTATACGGACCTATTAAAAAGGTATACATCATTTTATATGTTAATAAGTTTATAGAATATAGTTCACAGTATCAAAGCATTGCTTAAAATTTTGATTATAAAATATTTTATTTCTAATACTCGGTTCAAGGACCGGATACAGGCATCCATTTTCGAACAATAGTGTTAATATACACATACATATACTTCAGCTGTCGAAAACCGTCTTTCAGGAACGGGGCACCCATTCTACCCACTATCCGATTTCTGATTACTCGGTTACCTGGTTTTAGAACTAAATACATAGAACCAATTCTATAACCGTTTTCGAGTACCTCAAACAAATTTTCCTTAAAAACATATCTACACGGATCCAAATAATATAAATTAAAAATACTTGTAATTGTTCGGTTGTGGATTAATAAAACTTAAAGTAGCACTGTTACTCGCTTAGCTATTAGAAATACGTTGATGATATTAACGGCTTGGGAGAATTAAGATGGTAAAAGCGGATAAACAATTACAGGCTTTATTTTCAAAGTATTTACAGAAGTAGAATTACTTGTTTTAACATTTTTTAACGAAATTTTAATTCGGAATAAAACTTGTGACGTCCCAATTATGGAATCAGTCTAAAATACAGTTAAAGAAAGCAAGATTATTGTAATAAACTAATTTTGTTTAATATTACAAATAACATAGCACAAGTAAAATAGTCAAGTGATTAAATGATTTTGTTGACGTATTTGTAATTATATAATAATATATTATATAGTCATAAATACCATAATACTATTAATATACTATAATTCCTAAAAAGTCGGTTTATTTATTTTGTTTCTATTAACGTGTGTAAAAAGACTTATGTATACATTTCTTCTCTATTTTCAGATTGTTCTTATTCATAATACTATAAATGGTAAACCTAGAGGATATGCCTTTATTGAGTATGAACATGAAAGAGACATGCATTGTGAGTACCTCCCAAAAATAATTAGTTTTTCCCCTCATCAAATATCCGATCTGTACACTTCTAACTCTTGTAATTTAGTCTTTGCAATTCAACAGGTAAGTAGGCGAAGACTAAAACAGTACAAGTAACATTTAGATATCTCAAACATTCCTGAAAAACAAAAGAGTTTTAAGTGGCAGATTTCTTAATCAGTTAGTTTATGTAGCCAGCAACTTCCGATAACAATTTATATATAGACTGATGAAATTAATACAGCATTTTCTATTTTTGTACAGTCCGAAGCTGCAGGCAACTAGTGCCGTTTTCCCCAAACTTCCGCTTTTTGCTGGCTATATAGGTTTGTATGTGTGGTAAGAACCCTGCATACAAATATCATTACTTGTTTGTTGGGGTTTATAAAGATCTAGAATATTCATACAATTAAATTTTTCAAAATTTTGCGGCCATTTAATTATTTCTTTTTGTTTCAATTAATTACAGTATTCAATTTAATGAATTATATATTAGAAAATTGTTTTAAATGAGGTATGCGCGACTGTAAGTAATATGCGCACCAGGTAAACATAAAAATCAGGACCTTGGGCTCCCTTCAAGCTTGTTATATATTGTTTTCTTCTTTTTCATTATGATGTTAAATTACGTAAGTAACTGGGTAGGTATATTTCAATTATACCTATATAAATATATTAAAATCCTTTTGAATGTTCAGGTAAAACAGCAGCAATGGACAATATTTATGCATATTTACAAAATGCGTATTTCGTCACTGTACATCTAACATTTTTCTCGTTTAGTCTGGGCTTTATGCTACGGTAGTAAGTCTGATTGGTTCGATATTTGCTTTCTGTGTAGGATATCGTTTTTTCGCAATAGTTTGTACATATCTGTAATCTTGAAATTGTAAGGTATCTGTAATGTTTCAATATCTTATGAAACCTTTACTAATAAGGGGATTGTAGAATGTAATTAGCTCTCTAAAACATTTTACTCTCCTAGTGAATAACTCACAGTTCACCCCCAGTTAGCAGGCAATTTTATTAGGCTACAAATATACATTTTTCCATGAATCTTTTGGCTGAAAGATGCATTAATAAGAGCAGAATATTTACGTTTCTTGAAATATCTTATAATGGGGAATCTTGTTTCTATCTATGTTTGAAATGTTATGAAAATATAGTTTTAATACTTTCTACTTTTGTCAATTGTGTTCATCTTTTACGTTGAGGCATAAGAAATAAACACAGATATATTTTTTTCACACTTAATAAGTTTTTTTTTTGTTTTCCGCCTCTGTTTTGAGGGAGTTAATTTATAAATGCGAATTTAATACGGATCATTTAACATAGAAACAATAGCTGCCTACTATAAAATTCCTACTTGTTATTGTCTTATGTGGATCATAATTCTCATTTTCGAAAATCTCATCTTTAAATAATTCCTACACTGAAAGCAACTTAATCATATAAAACTTAGCAGTTTGTCTCCAGTGGAAGTCCTACTTCATCTAAATATATTTCTGGTTGAAGTAGTGTATTATGTGTCGGCTTTGTTTTGGCTCTACAACAAAATAAGAATGTGAAAAATGTGCATGATATTTAGTATTGCTTTTATCATTTTAAAATCTGGTATTGCATATGAAGAATATAAATTCGTTCAATTACTCAATATACAACTTTTTTTTATAATTGTATAGTACAGGATGTATTATACCGAAGTCCTCATATTCAAGGCACTGAATAATTTCATTTCCAAGTTAAAAAAATGTATTTTCACTCTAAAATGTTTCCTAAAGTCCCCATTATCGAACAGTGTATTTCTTCACATATAGAGTAAAACGATTATTTATCACTACTCTAATTGCAGAAGAATAGCAATATTACAGGCACTTGGATAAATTGATTGAACACATTCCTTACTATATACTTGTCTGCTTATTAATTAAAATTAATGGAATACAAGTGAAAAATGAATAGTAATACCTTATGCACTTTTTTCATGTGTTTTTTATATACAAGTTTTAACTAGAGTTGTATGGCAACATTTCACCTAACCTAGAATTAATTTTGACGAAAACTCAGTTTCTGCAATTGTGTTCCACTTATGCTTCCATGATTATATTTATATTAATTTAAATTACTTAACACCTACAAGTTTTCTGTCAACAAAAAGACTCTAATGAAAGCAAAAGCATAAAAAGAAGTAATTGCAAAAATCCCTGTTAATGAGTTTTTACCATTGTGAGGTTTTTTAACATTTTATTTCAACATTTAAATTCATCTCTAATCGCCAGGTGATTTTCAGTAATCAGTAATACGCGCTCACAGTTAAGATCTGAGTCATACTTATGCGTAAGAAGTAATGTCTATCATATAAACAGTTAATTAAGGATTTTTTTGGTGAAATGTCAAGCCCAAAATATGTACGCTCATACTCAAACTAATATCTCTCCTTTTCCACGGCTGTCTAAGGAGTATATAAATTAGCGCAAATGTTAGACGAAACGACATTCTTATTCAGTTCTTAATCGAAAACCTCAATATTAAAATGTTGCACCATGCTTCATACGTCTTGTCGAGGATTTAAAAATTCGGCGGTCTACGTCTGTTAATAGAGATGACTGCAATGTATAATGAAAAAAATTTTTAATACTATTTCTGTTTTTTCATTTTTTTGTTATTATTTTACTCTTAATAAATTTTTCATACAACAAATTTGGCGAGATGTGTATACATAATATATAGTCTGTCTAGTAAGAATACAAACATGACAGAATGAGAATATTGCATATGTTTACCAAACTGGACACATACTAGTGAAAATGTATTTTGAAGATTGGATCAACAGCTTGGTGAAGCTGGTTAGTTTAATACAAGGAATGCTAATGCTAATCAATCAGGACAAAGGCGTACAATACAACTAAAGGAGCGAATTCTAATCTGCCACACCTCTCGTGTGAAATAGACGGAATTTAATTCCAACAATTACGTAGATATTAGTACTCTCAGGTAAATATCCAATAATTAATGAATCTTGTTATAACATCCACTTAACATTTTTCAATATATATTCTAACAATAACTAATTTTAAGAGAAATTCAGAATCGAATGAAGAATATCGTCGCTTGTCTCTTTTGTGCTATTTTATACACTCCTTGTATTTCAATACAATTTTCTATATGCCCTTCCTTGTTTTTTGATGCGCAAATCATCGACTGTTTGCATTCTCAACAACAGCCGCAATGCTTTTGACAGGTTTTGTGACGTACTATGTTCGAAAAGAAGAGATGCTAATTTGGGCGTGATTGTACACGGAATCGTGTTAAACTAAACGAATCAAACTGGCAGCTGCAATAATAATATGTCAAAGCCTACACATATCACGTTGAAACCAATCTAATGTAGTTTGTTCTAAGAAATATGCAATATTATTTGCAGCTGCATACAAACATGCAGATGGTAAGAAAATTGATGGGCGTCGAGTTCTTGTTGATGTGGAAAGAGCCCGGACAGTTAAGGGTTGGTTGCCACGAAGACTAGGTAAGTACTTACTTGGACAAAAGTAGCCATGTACAGTAAGCAAACACGTGAAGAAATTATTTTCCATCATCTTAATATGCATATTTATTTGAAACATACTTAATCTAGTAACGAATTTCCAGAGAAACTACGAAAACTTAATGATTACACTTTTCTGAGAATTACTGTAATATTAAATTCTCTTATACTTGCATGTGCAAATAGGCCATAAATTGCTATAAGTTGTCTCACGAAGTTCTTTTCAAGTTAAATACGATTCAAAATTCTTTCCGAGTGATATTTTTAAAAAAGGTAATATCAACATGGATACCATAACAAAAGAACTCAAAAATCCAGTGATAAAGAGGTCTGCTTCCGACAGCATTTGTACAAACGTGAATCACCGTTCGTACATTTGAGGATTAATTAACGTCTTTTGCGGGTTTCACCCTTTACGGGAGGAAGTAGTAATATTAGAGCCATGGAACACATTACGTATACTGAAGCCACTTGCGATTATGAGAAGGTGAATAGCTTATAACTCAGCTGCGCCCTCATCTTGTGCAAACAAAAACAACTAACAAAAAATTGCATCGATACGTTTTATTTAAATATTGAATTGATGTAACATTATCTCTGTACTATGAAATCTGTAATAATTTAATTTGTTGTAATTATAGCACTGATGCTGCTACAACAAGAATAAGCACCATCTTCTCATTAACGCTAAAAGTGTTATATGAATTTACCTTATGGCATCATTAGAGCTGCAATATATCAGCTTATATATGCAATATGCTTAAACGCAACCCGCGGATTGGTATTTAAAGGATTAAACAAAGTGGATAACTTAATGTATTGAAAACCGATAGGGTATCGCACTTTACGCATTTTTTACCAAATAGCGCACTCGCGCGATGTATTAAGTCTATTCGCTACTCTTACGCTAAACTAAGTTAACTATACTAACTAATTGGAAGAAAAAGACGCGAAAAGAAACATTTAGAACAGTAATATAGAGCCAAGTTTCAAAAATATACTAGATGCTATACTATTTTATATACTATTTTGACTGGCTGACCAATAATTGGAATCGTGAAATATTTGTTGTTGAGATCGGATGTTATAGGTTATATTACCATGAATCATAATAGCTGGGTCTCTATAAAATAAATATTTGTTAATAATTTCCTTTGTAACAAAATCGTGTGTGTTTTGTAGAAAGCTAAATACTGTTATGGTATCCAGGAGTAGTGTACATATTTCATTTGATTTAAGTGCTAGTATTATAGTTTCAATTATATAATCTTAGAACGAGCATCTAGTATGAAAGATATGCGAAATGAATGCCTTAAATACAAGAGGCTTAGTGTTACAATCAAATTGTTCGGCTTTGAGTAAAGCAGCACGTATTTTATTATCTGTAAAATTAATGTAGGTAGTAAAACATGACCAGAAGTGAAACTTGTTAGAACCTTTGATCTTCTTCAGATAAAATTGGTGACCTTAGCGATCTCTATCTTTCAAGCTCTGAGGCAAGCGCGAAATGGTCCCGTTTCCGAAACGTTTTTAAAATCTGATTAAAGTTTTCTGGAATGCATGTAAAGTTAAAATAATAATTATATGAAATTATAGACCAATACGGTATAGCTTTTGAAAATAAATAATAGGAATATATAATTTCAGCAAATGTGTATATTACGCAAAAGCAGAATTTTAAAAATATAGGAAGAAATACATTGGAGCAGAGAATCTATTCACACAGATATCCTTTATTAGGCTAAAGAATGTTAACATATTCTTTAAACGATTACTTTTTTATCCGTAATAAATTTGTAGGGCCAATTAAAATGTTCTCGAAAGCTGATAAAAAAAACGAAAAAAGCATGCAAATTCCGACAAGGAAAAATATTATCTGATCAAATTTAAACTCGTACTTCAACAACACCACAGACAAATCACGACTGATGCCAATTCTGGATAATTGTATCCTGAAAATGACTGCCTGGTTACGCGAACAGGGATATACTGCAAAAAGCAATAGTTTCACTTCTGGTTGTTTTCTATCTACAGAGAATGGTTGTAAGTACATAAGGTGATATTATTTATCCAAGCGAATATAATACGCTGATAAATTAATCTTGATATATCTAGTGTACTCCATATTCTATAAAAGTTAGTATAGGATAGCAAATTTTATTGTATACTTCAGGGCGGTGCGTGATGACGTAAACAGGAAGGTGAAAATAGCCTTGTATATTTTCCTTGAACATTATAGACATCCTGCGTGTATTCGTTTACGTCATTACCCACTGCCGCGGTACACTTTGCAGTTAGTGTAATAGCAACGAATAAACCTACTATCGAAAATTATAAAACCACTAGTGATCTATCATATATTGTCACGTGTTTCATGTGTTATATATGGTTCGTCAGCGTGTCTTCCTGGAAAGTAGTAATTATTTTTGTATCCAGCAAGTTTCGGTTTATCTGCCGTTAAGTCCACATTGCATAATAAATTGTTTATATTTGCGTATTCATATCTTATATAAGAATTTTGGACTTACATTCATTGTCGAGATGAGATGTTAGTGACAGAGTAATACATAGCACTACACTCACACAAATTCCTTTTTAATGTTTGCGATTGGAATGTTTTTTTTTATCATTTACCTCCCCTAAGGCGGTGGTCTTGGTGGTACAAGAAGAGGCGGTCCAGAAGTAAACATCAAGCACTCAGGTAGGGAGGATAATGAAAGGGAAAGAGAAAGGTATAGGCTAGAAAGGGAGCGAGAAGAGAGAGGAGCAGGGGGAGGAGGAGGAGGAGGAGGAGGCCGTGAAAGAGATCGCGATAGAGATAGAGAAAGGATTGGCGGTTACGAAAGACGACGATCCCGTTCGAGAGAAAGAAGGAAGAGAAGTAGAAGTAGGTCTCCACGAAGGGAAAAGCGAAGACGTAGTCGAGATCGGGTAAGAGATCCCGATATCGAGGAAGTGGAAAGACCACGCGAAAAGGAAAGAGATCGGTAAGGAATACTCACTTTTCGTGTTAATACACTTTAGCAAAACATATAATTCTAGTGATCGTGAAAGAGACAGAGAACGTAAGCGTCGCCGCTCCAAATCAAGAGAACGTGATCGTGAAAGGAAAAGAGAAAGAAGAGAACGAAGAGAGAGAGAAAGAGGTGACAGGTTGGAATATATTAAAACTGATGATGGTGGAGAAATTAAAATTAAGGAAGAACCATTGGATGGTAATATTATTTTATTGATATTTATGACATATATATATTTAATACTATGCAAGCACTCTCCAAATTATTTAAATTGCATATTTCTTTAAAGGAGTTTGGTTGCTAGAAAGTTAATTGAAGTCACAGGGCCTTAGACCTTGAAGTTTCGGCTGTTTGGTAGTATGCGCTTCTAACATGCAAATTTTATGCGTCATTTTATTGTTGTATTAACAGAAACGAACAAGTTTAATTGATATACTTTGTTATTTTTATATTATTATTATACAACAAAAAATTATACCGATATAGCAGGTACTTTTCTGATTTTTTTATTGGTAAGGTTATGAATGAGCGTTTCATTTTACACAGTATAAACAAATTCTCAACTTGACTTTAGCTTTTTGGTGAGTAAAGTAAACAAACCCACTTCTCATAGATCAGCTAAGACTAACCTAGTTTATGTGTAATGGGAATTACACGTTACACCCTGCAAGTTTTTATATTAATACGTTCAAATGCAGAAGACGCGATACCAAGTGATTAACGGTGACAAAGCGAAGACTGAAATTAAAACGAGTTACGATTAAAAACGATGAAGTGCTGTTTTGCTTCCACTCTTAGAGGGTTTGATGTAAATATTTCAGTTTTTTGTTAGCTTCACTTATGAATGTAAACAAATGCTTCTATTGCTAAGTTCTTTGGCTCAAGCTAATATTTTCATTTTTCTCATGTACACATATCCATTACTAAAAATATGTTCTAGATTATCCGGATTACCCTCAATACCAACCACAAATGTATGATGAAAATAAAGTTAAATACGAGGAAGATGAAAAGAAATTTGAACCAGATAATACCAATGGTAGTAGTCGCCATTATGATGACTATGAAGAAGGCGAAGCTTACTAATTAGTAAAAATACTTAGTGTAACTACATATTTTATATTTTGAAATTGACCTTGGTGATCTTTTTGTAAAACAATTATTATAAGAATTACATTTGACACATCAATTACCTACTACATATACACATTCAGTGTATTATGAATAATTACTAGAAGTAGTGTTGTGATATGAAGAGTTGTAAAGAAATTTATCTAAATAACAATAGTACCGTTTTTCTAATTTTGCTAATGTTTTTTTTGTCTTTTACTATACAAAAAAAAAATGTGTATATTAGACGTATGATTTATTCTAAATATTGCTGCTTTACAACTCTATTAATTATTTACACCTACAATTTGTTAGGTTATAAAAATGTATGTTTCATTAGAATATCAAAATATATATAATGTATGGGTCATATTTATTTTATTAATTACTATAAGCTACAAAATGAATTTCCTTTCGTTCGCTTGAATAATTTACTAAATTTCTTTCAGTAATTAAGAAAAATTACTTAGACAACAGAGGTTGAGGTGGATTGCTAATTAGCGTTTGCTATTTTTTTTACAGCTAAATGTAAAAGAGCCAAATGGAAAAGAACAACTGAAATTGTGTGCTGCAGATAATTGTATAAGAACTAGGGTGGACCACTTTTTGCTCATTAGGGCCTATCGGGAAATATACATATATATTATGATATATAATATATAATTATATATATATATTTATATATATATAAGTTATAACTTATAAGTAGATAAGATAAGAAAAAGAGAACAAAATTAAGTATGTTTCCAGATTTGCCTCACTGAATTGCGTTCGTCGTGATGAAAAAATGTGCTTGTATATTGAGAACGATCAGACGGCATCTACAGATATAAGACATCCATGATTAAAATAATCTTTATAAAGACAATCGATTAGATGCACCATCACCAATTTGTATTAACGTTTTCATAACTTCACCAGCATAATTGTCATAAATAGCTATTAAACCTATTTTAATAGATTTTTTTTATAAGATTGGAAAATTCGATTGAAGGGGTTCTGATACACGTCATAAAACATGTATACCGTAACTTTCTGTCCGTTCTGTTGTTTCGTCTACGCTTAACCACGGCTGTTTATCTTTAGCCGCGGCTTTAATTTTCTTTTTTTTTCGTTTTCTTTGCGCATAAATGGTAGATACTAGCGTAACGTTGTCCGAGATGGACCTCCCAGTTAAAATTATATTTATTTCAAAAGTCATAAAACGATCTTTTATCCAATAAGCGAAGTGTAGCCTACAATCGAGAAACATGAACATGTGCGAAGTATGCTATTCATATGCTTTGTACAGTTGTATTTGTGCCAGCAGAAGTAACGGTTTATCGCAATCTTTACACACTATTTTAGGACTACCATAATATAAATCCGGAAATTCACCGTTACGTTTTTAAGCGATGGTTACCTTTTGTGCGTTCGACTAATTAATGTGGAGACCCAAGATGAATTGGCACAAAACGTTTTTAACATTGCGGATGATGTTGCGTACTGAATACGGTCCCGATACAGGCATGTTGGTCCACTCTAATAGTAACTAAGTAAATACATTTTTTTTTACTACGCAAGAAATATGTTGTACCAAAGAAAACAGTATAAATTCATAAATTTATTGATAAAAAAACCATGATGAAATATTTCGAAAGCGCCGAAATCGGGTTTCATATACGTACGGTTAGTATGTACCTCGCCGTAGGAGTATGACTGAGTTATCAATGGACACCATGCTATACGCGGTTCACGTAAAGAAGATGTGCACGTCATCGATAAAACATTCAGCATGACAAATAGCACTTCACCAAAATTACCATTTTTGTAAGGTATTTTTTGACACTCTGCCGTACCGTTCACAGCGCTGAAAATCACCAAAGCAGCAATGCCAAATTGCCAGTTGTCATTTTGCATGCCCTGTCGTTTTATGATCGTTTTGTTTATTATTTATATTCTTGGTGTTTACTTTTTTGTTATAGTTAGTTATCGACAGCTGACAAGTAAGATTAGGCACAAACAAATGTGTTATATGACCTATATTTACATTTATTATATACAATATTATGACAGCTGCCAATACTGAAAACTGACAACATAGTGCAAATGTCATCTATAACGTGAACGGAGTTTAATAATACAATACTACAGGCAATTTTTGCGCTAGTCTACATCAACAACACTATCAAGCTAAAGTAGTAAGTAATTACATACATTGTTTTTAATATTGATAGTAGCCGAGTCGTACGTTAGTGTGAAAGCACTCGTTTCTGCAGGCTTATTTATCGCTCGTTGCTAGTCGTTACATATGTAATTCATAGTAATAATTAAATCGTAATTTACAACTTACTTAAATTTTTAAAGAAATTGACTGTTACTTTTAGCTGCTAATTATAATTATTTTAAAACAGCAGTAGCTATTAGCAATTGCTACACCAAATATAGGGATCTAGACAGAAGTCTGATAGTGGCACCATACTAACAGACAATTTTCGCCTATCGGCTCATATAAATCCTGCAAATTTTGTTAGTTGCGAACTGTGAACACTCACAAAGATGTTAAAAAGAAAATCCCTAATTATTAAAAAAAGCCATACATTTGAATGATATAATGGGTAGGAAAATATAAGGTATTTTTTATTTGAAACTAGGGAGTGTTCACTGCTTAAAATCAATAAATCAAGTATAATTTTAGACTTGATCTAAAGTAACCTCATGTGAAATTCAATGTTAACGTATTTATTATACATATATTATATATTTATTTTAACTTGTTTTCGAAGGCGCTTTATCAACATTTTGAAAGGTTATGTTTAGATTTTGAAGAGTATCGCTTTCGCAATGGATGTTTTATTGCAAGAATTAGAGCATTATCATAACAGTGGTGATAGTACGAATGTGAAAGAGTCTCTGGAGAAGATTTTATCGGAATCATCGGTTATTGAATTAACCGCATCTGATGCGTTTGAATTACTATTGAAAAGTAAAAGTTGTGATATATTATTATTATCAGTGCAATGTATTGCAGAATTGTCAAAACAAGAAGAAAATCGAAGAATCCTTACAAAAGAAGAAATTATTACTCGTTTAATTGAAATAAGTATAACTGAAGAAAATCAAGTTTATCACTCCTTCCGAGCATTAGGCAACATAACTTATGAAAATGACGATGCAAGGAACATTATTGGAGCAATTGGTGTTCAAACACTTATATCTAGAGTACATGAAGTAGCTAATTCCTGGACACATAAGCATAATCCCAAGCTACTTTCTGTGCTATGTGGTTGTTTGTTAAATATTTTAACATGCAACGATATGCTACAAAAAGTTGCCTTAAATAATGGCATTGTTGATACTATTCAAATAATTCTCAATAAAACTGTTGATTATTTTCAAGATCAAGAAGATTGTATTACATATGTACTACAATTATTAAGTTTTGCCTGTGATCACATGATAGATGAGTGGTTAAGCGAAGATTTATGTTCAGTGCTGGTTAATATTATTCAAATATCAGAAAATGCAGAAATATCGGTACTGTGTTTGGAGATTTTAAGGCAACAATCAGATAATGATGACCTCAAATTTTCTCTTGCCAAATTAGGTACTTGCGAATTAGTTTATGATTTGGTTGAAAAATACGGAAATCAAGTTAATGACGAAGATAGTCGTTCAGCTTTGAAATTAGCATGCGACTTGATTGTTTTAATTTTGACAGGAGGTAAGTTTATATTGAACTTATATTTATGCTTTAGTGAGTGAGTTTTTTTTATTACACCTTAGATGTGAATGAATTTTGTTCAAGCAGATTGCGTGTATTGAAAAGCAATTCACAACATTTCAGAAATCCACCCACGCCTTAGTTCTAGACCAGGATAATTTAAATATATACATGTGACGATGTTTCTATCAAATTCTTTTATTAAAATAGTAACGGTGATTATTGAAAGTGTAAAGTGAACCTGAGTTGTAGAAATGCTTGAACTATTTGATAAATTGCCTCAAAGGATTTTAAAATGCAGCTCTATTTTACTTAATTTGTATATATTTTTTGTTCAACACTCATTGATGCTATCAATATTCAAGTTTGTATATTAATTAATTAACCTTTACCTATTTTTTTTTAGATGAAGCAATGAAATATTTATATGACAAAAGCAATGGTAAAGTATACCACCAAATGATATCATGGATTGATTCTCAAGACTTAGATTTGGTTAGTACAGGAATATTAGCAATTGGAAATTTTGCTCGAAATGATGTACACTGCATTCATATGGTTCAATCCGGATTATCAAAAAGACTTATAGGTAAAAAGTCTTTCCCTTTGTAATTTGATTAGTTATATATTATTGCTATATTCTATTTTTTAATTCGGAAGAGTAAAATAGGAAGACGCGTTTACGCAATGGAATTTTTCAAAGCTACTTTTTGGCGGCAGCCTTAAAGCTAGCTATGATTTTATACAAGTTGTCGTCACTTAATTACATATTCATTACAAAAATAATTAATTGATTAATTATATGTAGAAAACACTGCAGAATAATATTTATTGATCAAATACCCATCATACTAGATTTCACTTTGTATTTTAATGGAAGTTTCTAAATGTTGCTCTATTCTATTATAATTCTTATTTTTATATGACATACATATACAAGCGAACAACAATTTAGACTAATATTAAATATAACATGTATACATATTAAACAATAACCTGGCCTTAAATATATGTTAATACATTATATTACATATTTAAAATAATTATTCATCATCACTTTTCTATTTGATCTACTATTTTTTCCCACTTATACAATAAATAGCTCAATTGTATCATCAATTCTCTTTCTTTTTCAATCACATGTTCTACAATATTTTCGTATTATTCGTAGTGACGTCCTGGATTGCATGAAGTAAAAACACCCTTACATCTGGTAATTTAAATGTGGTATTTTTAGTTACCACTTCATTTGTTGTTTGAGCTCACACTAACTGAATTGGGTTGAGTTCGCAGTGATGAGGCGGTGAAGTCAACACAGTTGTTGGACCTTCTAGCAACCTCATCTGTCACATGTGTATTATATTGATCTTCATTAATAATTCATCTAAGTATCTCAACCAAGCCGCACATTAGGTTTTGTAGATATTGTCGTGGAGATTTTTTCAATTTTGCGAGTACGCATTATCCATAACTATAACAGCATTGTCTGGTAGTACTATCAATATTTGATGAAACCATCTTTCAAACACCTCGGTATTCATTTCGTCATGCCTTTCTTTTTACCTTCGAAAAGCAGAAAGCCATTCTCCACAATATCAGCCTCAGATCATATTCGAAAAATTTGTTCACATTTTAATACTATTCTATACGATCAGATACCGTGTATTAAGAATACCCAAAGCAAATATTTAAAATAACAAACAATAAAAACAAGAAAATTATCCCAAAGAAGCTCGAAACGCCGTTATCCGTTTGTGGTTTGGGTTACCAAATGCTGCAATTTAGCGCTTGTAGATACAGAGTGTGTCGATTTACAATATTTGTTTGTTGAGTTGAGTTTGCCAACTAAACACTTAAATCGGGAACGAAGTTGAGTTTTTCTTAAGATTTTTTTTATAAAAGTAATCTATTTATGTAAACTAAATAGCGGGCGTTGTGTATTATTCTGTTTTTGTTTTTTTTAACGTAATTTGTGTTGTTTACAGATTTATTGGCAATGTATAATCAAAAAGACGTTGATATGAAGATTCAGCATGCCATATTAAGTACACTTCGTCACCTAAGCATTCCAATTCAAAATAAAAGTCAACTTATAGAAGAAAATATTGTTGAAGTTTTATATAGTATGATTAATATCGGTTACTATCCCGTAATATTTAAGCTTATGGGAACATTTAGAATGTTGGTTGATGGACAAGGTATAGCCACATTGCAAACTTTATTCAATTAGTAATATTACTCTTATTTTTATTTCTAGAGTCAACAGCTCGTGCCTTGATAAGTAGAAAGGAACTCATAGAGAAAATAGTCTATTGGTGCTACAACTCTGATCATTTAGGTGTCAGAGCAGAAGCACCAAGATTACTTGTATGGTTAATAAAGAATTCCCATTCAGCTGAGGCGTATCCGATGATACTCTCGGTACCCAATAGTGTAAAGTGTCTTGTTGAAATGATCTCATCATTGCATGCTGTTATGCAGAATGAAGCAATTCTGGCTCTCAATTTAATATGTTCTTGTTATTTCATGGCAAATGATAACGAAAGACCATATTCAACGGTGTCGGAACGACTTAACAATATGAAATTGGTAAACACTAATGTTAGCGTAGACAGTACGTATGTAGCAGAATTACTTATTGCAGCTGATATTGCTAAAAATATCGCCTTTATTATAAACAAATATCACGAAAAAATGGCGTTTGAAACAGGCAGCAACTTAATAAAATTATTATTTTTACTATCAAACTCAACTAGTATTATCGATCATTTTAAGAGTTGTAAAATAAATGATGCGTTGTTGTTATTGAAAAAGAATAATAATATTAAAGAGTTGAATAGTGATATTAGTACACTTATAAGTACATTTGATGATCAAATTAAAAAGTAATTAATGCAGGTATTCGAAAATTGGTTTTTACTTAATCTCCTCAAAATTATTATAATCAAATTTTATTGTTATACATGACAAGTGTGAATAATGTAAATCTGTGATCTCTTTGTAGTAGATGATATTTGTTTTCGTTAAGCAGTTTAATTACATTCCCCCAGTAAATACTATACCGCAATTTAAGATTCACATTTTATTAGTACTTTTACGTAGTATAGTTTGAAAATTTGAAATAAAGTACATAGTCACTTATTGAAACAAACAATGTGTGGTCTCTCTTAGTTGAATAAAATTGTACTCGTATTAGTAAGTATGATAAATACTTGATAAATAAGTTATAATAATTAATATATTATAAATAATGAACTTATACTTCTATTGACGTTTTGTAAAGATGTAGTATGTATTACATTTACCTTGTAATTTAGTTATTTTCACAGCTTTTAAACTACTTATACAGATATTTAAAGTTATCTGCAAATTATGTTCAATTCTATTATTGTACTACAATATTTGGCAATATAGACTGTTTTATATTTTGTTGAATATATTGGAAATAAAACATTCAGTGGTTTCTATTTTTACTATTGCAATTCAGAAAAACACACCCCACAAATTCTCTAATTTATTCAAAGTCAGCTCTAATCATAACAACAGCAATAGCAGATAACTTTCGACATCTGTATGAGAGCTGGCTAATGCGCTTTAGTGAAGTGCTTGACTTCCCAAGCATTAGATCAGAGCGCTTTAAGATAGCGGTATCAAATTTAAAGTTAATTTGTAAAGAATTTGAAACCGGTAAAGCGCTTTATACACTTCGCAGAGTTGTTCAAACCAAAGCAACTGAAATACTTAAAATAGGGCTTCAATTATTTTCCAAGTACTTAATTACCATAAAATGGCGTGACTTAATAAAAATTTCGAACAACTTGAATTGAAATGCAATTTCCTGGAAACTCTTTAGATCTGTAAGACTGTCTTGTCTTTTTTTTTTCAATGCGTGAGATGATTGAAAAAAATCACGTTTCGAGCTTGGAAAAGTTTGATATTTAAGATTTATTCCATGCATTCGCATTTAACCAAATTTAACAAAAAAAAAACTTTTTAAAGTAAATACAAAAACGTATATATTACAATAGCTAACGGTATTAGCGATAGACAAATATAAAAAAATAATATGAAATAAATATAACTTGAAAATAAATACATATAAATAATATAAATATAAATAAATAGATATAACTCAACAACATAACTTGAAAATATGCCCTTTAAAGCTTATAAAAGCAGGTGTTTTGTATTTTAGCATCAAAGAACTTCACCCATTTTCTAAATGTTACCGTATTTATCAATTTTCGTTTGATTTCGCCTTTCTTGATTATAGATTAATGGAAAAACGAATGCTCCTGGTATTTTAGCCTGAGCTCTTTAGTAAGAGTATACATAGAAGTCTTCCTCAATGGAGAGAATCAGGACCAGAAATCATTTAAAAACCCGTTCTTCAATCTTCTTGGTTGTCTTCGCCGTTAGTTTTTATTAGACTATAGTTTAGTGTGATTTTTAATTTCTGATGAGTCATTTTCAACTCCTATTGTATTTTTATTAGTATTTTCCATCTCATGGAATTCTTGATCAATATATTCTCTCTCAGATGATTAATGGAACTGGAGCACCTGAACAAGGAAGTCTCTCTCTTTGAATATAGTCCCCTGAGGTATATCATCAATTTCACTGTCGGACGAAAATGCCGAATTTTTAAGTCTCTTCTTTCGTTTGTTTTTCGTTTTAAACGATTTGGCTTCTAGCTGAATATCTTCTTCACTGTTCTCTTTTGATTTCCTTAACGATTGGAAATCGACCTCGCATGGAATGCTTTTGCCTGCTTGAATATTCTGTTTCTTTCTTTTGCCTTGCAATACTCCTGCAGCATTCTCTTTGCGTACTGCATTTCAACTTTATTTTGTTAATTTGTTGAAAATGTTGCTTCTGCACAAAAACTCCCATGGCTTCGAATCCAGAGATATTATGCTCGTTTTGTCCGTCAATATCGATTCAGTAGATATGGAAAAGCATCCTTTCTGACTCTAATACTACCCTTCCACACTGTGACTACAGTGTGGGACCATACTGTGCAACTACAGAAAGACTCAAGCTTGTATTCGCGAATGTAAGTCAGAGACAAGACAATATAAGATATCAATGTAAAGAAATGTATGGAATCTTAAATACCCGTTAGTTAAGATTAAATGATTTTTTGTGCAATATACAATTGCAACCCGGACTCTTTACGGAATGAAGATCAAATGAAAAAGAGCAAGATGTACCCCTTGGAAATGCTATTTATATCATTAGAGTGTTCCCTTGTAAGATGGCATGAAATAACTTTGAAGTTATTATTGCTTTTCAATGTGATTGTACGAAAAAAAATGCTGGAATAATTATGAAATAGTTAATTTTTTTACCTAACTTCTATAGGTACACATAATCAAAACTGTCATTGATTCCGTGCAGTTTACACTAATGTTAGTTTCCTATATATTGAAAATAGAGCTCTCACAAACATTCGCAGATTCCCAAAACATGTCACTATCGCATTCACAGAAATTTTATTTTTTCAAGTCACCCCGTTTTATGACACTATAAAAGTGCTTTAATTTCTTTTGAAGTACTTCAATCACTCTAAAAGTGTTTTTGTAAATAAAGAGTAGTTAAACAGAATGTTTTAAATGTCAAATACCAAACACTTGTTTTTAAAAATAATCGAAGTACAACACTTGAATCCCTAAAATTTCTTCAGGTATGTACTACATATTACTACTTTGCAAAATAATGATATGAATATTAACAGTTTATGCGTTTTTGTAACCTAACTTTGTAAAAGCTCTTTTACAGCTCAAAATTTACGAGAATTCAAGTATTTTTTCAACTGTTTACCAATTAGAAAATTTTAATATGGTATATTTTAGTGTAGATCGTTTTCCCACCTGCAAGCACAGAAAAATTCCGCCCCCCTGCTCGGGTTACGCTTTCAATTACATGCAACATCGTTTAGGCAATTAATTTGGAAACTGCTTTAAATACAATAATGATAGCAAGGACTGTGGCGTAATGGCGTGATAAACAAGACAAGCATCGGCACCTCCGCACCACACAAGTTTATGATAATTAGTCCCCACTAATTTTTATATGTTAGTATATAATAAACAAACTTTTGCGGTGCGGAGGTGCCGATACTTATGTGTTGTTTGCTTTAAATACGTTTGGATATTTTGAGAGATTTGCAATTTAGAATACAAGATTAGTCTCATTAAGTAAATTCTGCTGGCTGGTGTCCAATTTGCACTTGCTCAATAAAAAACCGATGTTCGCAGAAATCTGATGCAGATCTGGTATTGTGATATATGTGTACTAAGAAACCGCTTCATTTCTTCGAACTTGCGGTAAGAAGAAGATGCCTGGTAAACATTAGAAAGAAAGGAGGCGAAATTTTATCTTTGATATCTGAAACGTCAAATTAAAGCCATTTTCAATAAAATTAAAAGCATTATCACAATTCAAGTCCAATCAAATTTCCAGTTTCTAAGTTTTTCTAGTCTTTAAATACAGTTTTATTGTGCAATTTTTACACTATTTAATTTTAAGAATAGAATATGAGACTGAGTTTAGAAATGTGTAACGATATTATTCAATATGTTATTGCTTGGTTATCGACTACTCATTTTCAAAGTCATAAAAGTGTGCAAGTATTATGTTCTGGATATTTTTAATATTTTTCTACAAATTCCTAGCTTCAAGAGTAGAAATTAATTGATCGATTTGTTCTATATGTTATTTGTACAATTAGTTTTAATTACTTGCGAATATGGTTAAATTAAAATTGTGACTGTGAAGAACAGAGTTCCAGTGGTAAGAATAAAATGCAAATTTGTTCAAGTGATTAAAAGTTTAAAAATTAAGGCATTGAACTTGTTGCTTTGATGTAATTCCTTATTTGTTGTACAGGAATATTTTTTACGCAAAAGATTATTTTATTTATTTCGTTTAATACATTTTTTACATGTTATGCGACTTACAAAAACATCGAACAAAAATATTGTATAAAAATATGTATCCTTTTTCATCGATGTCGTTTCTAAATCGATAAATCCCATATTTTCTAAAAATGGACTGACACCGGAAATTAGCATTTTCAGTAGTCCAACGTACATGTACTGAATATTTTTGCCCTGAAGTATTTCCCTTAATTTTGGTATTGTAAGAAAATTTACAATTGTTGCTGAAGTGAGAGTACTTTCTCTAAAGCTTTAAAATCCGGCACGACAACAAATAAATTTTAAACTTTGACAGCTTATAAGGATTATATTATAGCGGTGAATGTGAAATGCTGAAGTCAATTGCAATGAAATGCATAGCATATCTCCATGAAGATTGTATGCCATAATTTGCGAGAAAGGGAATATATAACTAGGCCGATTTTTCCCTTAAAATCACAATTTAAAACATATATGAAAGATAATTAAATATAAATATTAAAAAAAAAAAGATGAAATCCAAGGGATGCTACTGAAGAACATATTATTTTGTAGCCGCTAACTAGCAATTTATAGCACCTAATGAACAACAAAAGATGTTGTTACTTTCAGTAGCAGTTTTCTGATCTACCAGACAACTAAACATTAGTCGAGTACGCAGTATGTAGCAGTAAATTACTATAAAGTATAAAACCTTTCTAAATATTTCGCTTAAACTGTTCTTTTGCAATAAATATTATACATCTACCCGCGGCCGTCACTGCTACAAAAAAAGTTAGTACTAGTGCTGATGTTTCGTATGATTTAAAACATAAAACCAAATCATGTTAATTTGAGGAGTGACTTTCATATAATTTTTTCCTTAATATTAAAACGTTTGTTACCGGTCAAATTTCAACAAAAATACAGTAACGTATGTTTACCCAAAAGCTCTGTATAATCTACCTATATATGCGCAATAGTTTAGAAAGCTTATAATTTTCCATTTACACAAGTTGCATTGAAAACTCTAATAGCAGTTTCCGACACTTTAGTCGCTATATTTTACCTAGTGCACATTATATATATGTATATATATAGCCAGATTGTAATTACTATTAAATATTATATTTAACAATTCAGTACTAAAAATTCGAATTTATAAGTGTAGATAGTTTTCAAATTTTAGACGATTCGTCATGCCATTGTTGTTGCTACTACAGTATTTTAAAATTTTAAATATATTTGTATACCTAAATATGTGCTTAAATGTTTTAGTACAAATATTACGTATTTTTAAAACCACTTACACGTTCAAAATATATTTACATTTTTATAAACTATTAGATTATGGCTGTTAATAGTATGCTCTGCAGTATTTTGATATATAGCTCTTATCATTACCTCTATGCAATATTTGTGAATTTAATATTTAAAGGACCAAATACAAGAAAATTATTGTTCTTAGTTGTCGTTTTAATTGAAGTTTATCCTTACAGAATTTACAAATCCAATTGGAAATGTAAATAGTAACATAGTTAAAATAAAGAGGTTTTCTTGACGTTAAGGGATGAAATAGGCTCGAATGCTTATACACATTAGCAAATAAGAAAAGTGCAAATGCAATCTCAGCAGTCTTCACTAACATCTTTATTTATTATTAGAATCCAACAGTCTCGCTTGCCCTCCAGTGGCATTTGACCGCGAAAAGTTGAGACACATGTCTGTACATGTCGGCACTTCCCGGCTTTCTATGCTGTATGCTATACGTAATATATATCGCAGTGAGAATTTATTGTGCAATTTGTTGCTAGTTTTAATATTACATTAACACCTATCATCCATCTACTATCTGAACTCACATTTGCGAATAGATATAGATTAGATTGAGGTACAACCAATGTTTCTGTCCTAATTTTTAATACAATCGGTTTTTCCCACTTATTTTCGTATATTTTTTAATGCCAAACTAGATAACTCAAATATACCAATGTCCTTCGATTAATTTTTTGAATCTTTTATTTCACACTTTTTCTCTATCGGAAAAGATTATGCTTGGAATGTTTTATTTTTTTAAAACCAATTTGAATCCTACATCGCACACAATTTTCAAATTTGTTCCCGTATGAAGAGCCGACGATGGAGATCGAAAAACTTTTGTAGCGTTGTCTTAATCGCTAACTAACTGCTGAAGTAAGTAATTGAAATTTGTCGGGTTTAATAGTATCAAACATCCCATAAATATCAGTATATACTGGTCGTAGCACAAGTAGAAGGCATCCCATTTCTTATTTTATTCGAGACAACGGTCGCAATCTATTCTCTTTTACATTTACGCAAAAGAACTTCACCATACAAACAAATTAACGGATCACCTTTGGCTACAGCACTTACATGAAGGGGCCGCATTATTTCAAAAACTTCGTTTTTACACGATCTTAGAAATTCGTTGTTCCTTTGATTTACTAACGTTGTGAAAGTTTGACTTTTTGCTAAACAATTTTTTCCGAGCCATCTCTCATTGTGCGGTTTATTTTTGCAAATTTTAATGTTTATAAAGATTTTTTGAATAATATCCCAAGCATTAAGTATATAAAAAATACTGGGTATCTGCATTTTTTGATGTTCTTACTGCATTCAAAACATTTTTTACAAACAAAAGTAACCCTGCTTTCTAGGCGATGTTACCATTGCGAGACGTTCTTTACTTTTTGGTTTTAAACTATTCAAAACAGTCTCACTTGCATGTTGGTTTTATGATGCCTAAATAAGTGTCTTGTGAAATGCGTTTCGACACAGTGGTCATGTTGTTAGCCTGCCATTTTATAGTGTTACAGTTTCAATTAAAATTAATGAAATATATGGATTTTAACAGGGACACTTAAGATTTCTTATATTAAACAAAATAAATGATTATTTTGGTATGTATTTTTTTTCTAGCCTAAAAAAATAATACAAATATTAGAAATATATCTTTTATTGAATATATCATATTGTACTTATAACAAATATATACACACTTTAGCTAAAAACTGCATGTAAACATAGCTTCCATGTCGTATATACTACCATGTTGATTTAGCCAAGTCAACATTTTAAAAATTGTAATACATAACAAATTTTATCAAAAGAAAAGTACTTACTAATATCACATAAACACCAGAAGCTTATGAGTAAGAAAAGCTAAAATTAATACAAAAGATATTATCTTGTATCTAAAATGAAAATCAAGAAATAAAACAGTAGTCACATTTAACACGTTGACCGCTGTGTGAAGAACGTGTACCTGGCAATACTCATTACTAGACAGGATAAAATTATTACTTTTTTGCAGGGACTAAACAGACTCGTGTTTTGTCGACTCTCGGGGTCACCAGTATGCAACACGAATCAACTCTTTCAATCAACGAAGACAACTCTTTCGGCAAATTAAAGTTTTGTAAACAACACATCGGTATCGTGGTGGTATCGGCAACCTTTGCACCACACAAATTTCATTTATTATATAGTAATATAAATATATAATTAGTTCGGGACGGCTGTTTCGAGGACACGAATAGTCCTCATCATCACCCGAATCATTCGGTCATTGGTTGTTTTTAATAACATTACAAGATATACTAGATACCTAATCAGATGAGTAAGGCCACTGAAACTTCTTTCGTTGCTAAAACCTCGCGAATGTCATTTTTTCACACAAATATGGTCCGTATGTTTCAATAGTACGAATCCATGCCTTTTTGACAAGTTTTAGTAGAGAATGTGAGCGAAAAAGAACCAAGAACTAAGCGGCTCAAGCACTGAAAGCTAACTCAGCTAACATGAAAGTAAAAGAGTGACGGATGCTATCACGGAGTAATCATCAAAATACGAAGAGTAAAATGGTTGGGACACATGAACGGTAGAGAAAAAGTAGCTGCTTATTTAATACTACAATGGGTAGTTGGAGAAAGAAAGAAAAAAGCAAGCTTAAATCAACATAGCTGAAAGAAGTAGAAGAAGGTCTCAGAAGAGCAAAATGCGCCAAATGAAAAGAGAAAACAGGAAACAGGCCGAGAAATATTAGTTAACAGGTAAATGAGAACTAATTCACTTCAGTAATAGGGGTCTAGGATGATGATAGCGGATTTTGCTAAAACATCCTATGCAAATTAATTAATATTTTGTGTCACTTACTGTACTTCCAAATTATGTTAACTTTTTTTATAAATAGGATTAAAATAAAATGGACATATATTACAAAAGTTTATTTCCGAATGAATACCACTGATGTAACTACATTTCCAACTTTTCCTCCAAATTTAAATTCAGGAGTAGGAATAGATTGTTTTAACTTAAAACAACTTTCAAATTGTGTTACTAACTCGTCTTTTGTCCAATTACAAGACGTTATAATCAACATCCCTGATGGTTTCAGCATCTTCTGCATATTTTGAATATATTTATTCCTATTTTCTTTTGCATCAATACTTAAACTAACTGCATCATACGTGCCTTTATCTAATACAATATCAAAATTACATAAATTTATGTTTTCCTGAAGAACATTACATACCTCAAACTCAATATTACATTGTAATTTTAAAGCAATATTTCTGGCTAACATAATTGCATTCTCTGAATAGTCTGCACCTACCATATTTTTAAAACCTTCATTATACAATTCTATTAGCAACATACCATTTCCACAACCGATATCTAATATTTTACACGATTTGTCGATGTTTTCTTTATTCATCCATCTAATTATTCTGTCTACAATATCTTCGCCAAACCAAATTTCACCTACATCACCATGGTTATTGTAATTCTTCATTTCTTCTTTATATTGATTGTCCCAATATTCTTTTGTACCTAGTTCACAATGTTCTAACTCATCACACATTTTGAAGAATTTAGTTCCTACAATGTAAATATTCATAAAGAAAACCTAATAAAGAAATTAAAAGCTATCTAACTACTAGTCTTCTCGAGTTTACGAGAAAGGTATAAATAAGACTTACAAAAAATAAATTCTGAGTCGGATTTCAAATGTTATTTACCTAGTTAAAATGCAATGATGATTAAACTGACCAGTTTACTATGCTTACGTATGCTAAAGCAAACCGCAGAATATGAATTATTCAAAATAAAGAGGGTACGATTCAAGATTGTTGCTTTTCATTAAAAATCCTATCCAAAAAAATTAAAATAATACTAGCACAAACTACCAAATCGGCAACTAAATTCTGAAATTAGTCCGACAGTTTTTATCTTTGTCGCAGGCACACAATTTCGTATCTATTTAACTCTTGCGTATTCATAGGATGACAGCATGTGTTTACAGCGGGAGCTTCAAAAATTAGAATATTTTAAATCTCCCACTTAATTATGTACAGTATGAATATAAATGTTCTGGTAATATTACATATTCTTATAAATAGAGAGGACAAAAGCCAATGAAATCATACCTTTTTTGCAGCGACTAGACAGACTCGTGTCTATTCGTCTCATAAGAAACGGTTCGTGTTTCCCCAAGAGTCGACAAAGTACTTTGACTCGCTTTTGGCCTCTCTACTTATAAGTAACCTTAATAATCATACTTGATTGTTTATCTGCATCTTATTTGTACTGACTTAGTTCATTATGATATGCATATGAATTGCTTCGGGGCTGCTTTAGAGTAGTTATTTTACGTAAATCGGAAGCCAGCAATTATAAGCTAGCACTGTAATAAACAACATAAAAGTATCGCATAACATTTGTGCTGCAGAGAGATGGTATAAAAATTATTATTGAGCATTTTAAATATTGCTAAGAACATTGTCAAATTAAATGTAGTTGCCATAGTGTGTGACCTGGGCCCAATGTTAGTGCACTGAAAAAAATTGATTTTACATGAAAATAAACATGTTTGATTCCTCGCAACCTCTAATGCATTATTATTTCGAGAACATATGTCTTCCAGTTAAAATTTTACCAATGTACTGAAAGGTAATTTTCAAGATGTGAGATATGCTTAATTGCTTAGAGCATGTAATATGTTCAATAATGAATGTGAAGATTGATGAATAAAACTGTGGAGCTTTAATTTCCTCTGTTGTTAGTAGAGGTAAAAAATGTTGCTATTTTGAAAACAGAGATTTTATCTTACAGAGCAATCACAATTGCCCCAGCTGCCTTCATATATGAAGTAGATGAGTTATTTGATACCTTCAGTGGAAGTAATTATGCAGTTCCAGATGGTAAATAGCTTCATAGCTGGTTGACAGATGAAACTCATTTAGAGTATTGAAAGAAAGCCTATAAAATTGAATTTAGTAAAAGTGTAAAGCCTTCATATCAGTTAAGTTATCAGCTAGCTGAGAACTGTAAGAGCCATACAGCAAGTGTCGAATGCAACTGAAAACCCTAACTTTACTTACATTCATCCAAGACCCTTTAACTAGATTAGTCTAAAAAATTTTGTGCGTTTAGTGCCGTCTGATCTCGATGTGGTTGTAATGAAAATATCATAGACAAATAACCACTAAAGCCCAGTTGCCCTGTAACAACTTCATCGATTTTAAAGACATATCTTAAAATATTAATTCGTTCGTCACAAAATTTAATAAACGTCATCGGTTAGGGCATAATAAAAGTGGGGGATTAAGCAGCCAAATCTTCATACAAAAACTAGACAAGTTGCATTTGTAAAGTTTTAATTTTTGCTTTTGAGTTTTTTTTTTTTCATTACTTCAATAGTCCTATTTCATTCTTCTATATTCTTTGTGTATTGCACTTACAGTACTGTTTTGCATTTTTTTTATTTAATAATAACGAATGAATACCTCCAAAATGTGCCAAACTTGTTAGATTTTGTACATGTAAGATATTGTGGTTGTAAGCTCTTTTACTAAAGTAATAGTATTTATTGTTACAGTTTTTAGCTTATATGACATTTAACTACATAAACCTCCCGAAAAACACAGTTCAAAGTAATTAGGGGATATTTGGAAAAGTGGTAATAAAATAAATAAATAATGAATGTAGCACCTCTCAAATATTTTTATATTTAACTACTTTAAACTTTAAACAAGAAACCGAACCTATTGACAAGTTTGAACTTGTTTGTGTACATTATAAAGCGACCAAGGCACTAGAGTAAATAAATATTACATGAATACGCAATCATGAAACTTTATAAGAAGTTTTATTGATAAAATAAAGAAAAATCCATTGTTAATAATGTATACGATCTCCACGAACGGTAATAAATGTTTGACATCTCATCGGCGTTGATCATCATGTTGGTGTTGTAGATGCTAGGCGTCTTTGTCCTTGTCTTCTCTGAACATCCCCTGTCCCTAAAAACCGATTCCATAAATCACACTTTGATTATCTGCAAAAATTCCAGCAGTAACTTGCTATCTCCATTCACCTTCCAATTGACCTGTGCCTGTGCATGAGTCAAATCACGTTGCCTTTCCATTATTGCCTGCAATTAGTTAAAGTTAGTAAAGTTAGATAGTTAAAAATTTGCTATGACACGTAAAATGGTAAAATCTAAATGTAATCGGGATTGCCCGGGTACGCGTTTGTATGCCTTCGAGTTGTGGCGGTTTCGACACCGGCTGCACTGAAGCGCTGTGCAAGTTGAAGCTTGCCAATACATTCTGTTTCTTATTTAAAAACGTTATGGTTGCAATATAACAATATTTGTGTGTCTTATATTATTCATTTATTCATTTTATTATTTTTCTAAATATTCTGCAATTGTTTTGAGTAGCCACGAGAATTTAACATTGCCTCCAATATTTGTGATACTTTTTGTGCTGCCATCTAAGCATGTCTCCGTAAAATGTGACAAGAATAGCTATCTATATCTTTAATTTATAGAAGAATTTATTTTCTGTGATATAGTGAAATAAATCATTAAATGTCAGTCAATCAATTCTGCAAAAGTACGGCCAACAAATCGAAAGCCAATATAGTTTATCATCGTTTTGAAATTGCAGTAATTCTTTGGATTAAAAAAAATAGTGTTGTACTTTAAAGGTTAAGTTAATCTAACAAAACACTACAAAAACTATGTCTGTTGATCTCAAAATCGAAGATGAAGATTTGTATGAAATTCTTGAAGTTGATGCTAGTAGTTCAGTACAGGATGTATGTATCTTCTGAAATATTTTGGTAACCTTTAATGACGTTTTTTTCTTCTTTTTGTAGATCAAAAAAGCATATCGTAAAAAGGCTTTGAAACTGCATCCTGACAAAAATCCAGATAATCCTAATGCCAGCCTTGAATTTCATAAACTTTCGAAAGTACTTGAAATATTAACCGATGAATCTGCAAGAAAGGCTTATGATAAAGTATTGAAAGCAAGAAAGGAAGCAGCGCTTCGCCATCGTGCATTAGATAGCAAGAGACAGCGGCTTAAGGAAAATCTTGAAGCTCGTGAAAAAAATTCTGTAAAGTCTGGGAAACAGAAAAGTGCCGAGGAAATTTTAAAGGTATGTAGGTAACCTTAATATTTTTTAATTGTATATTTTATCATGTTCCTTAGGAAGAAATAGAGCGATTAAGAAAAGAAGGTTCAAAGCAAGTTGAGGAAGAAATTGAGAATGTTACTAAGCAGATTCACAGGGAAAAAAATAAAATGAAAGACACGTGGAACAGTAGTGAACACAGAATAAAGATTAAATGGAAAGCAGAAAAGGGTGACCCATGTAACGGTGGCTATGATCAGCAGTTATTGCATAAATTTTTATCAAAGGTTGAAATAATAGTTATAATTCAATATATTTTATACACAATTTATGTTTACAGTATGGTGACATTAGTGTACTAATTGTTTCATCTAAAAAGAATGGAAGTGCTTTAGTTGAATTTAATAGTAGAAGAGGAGCAGTAAGTAATATGTATGAGATAGTTGCTTACATAATTCATTTGTGTTTATTTAAGGAAATGGCAGTAGAGTTAGAAAAAGGTTTAGCTACAAATCCACTTCAATTGGAGTGGTTGACTAAACCTACATGTAATAGACCTGCAAGTTCAACTATAAAAGATACAGATTACGAAAGTCTAGTATTAATGAAAATGAGGCAAGCAGAGGAAAGAAAAAAGTTAATTGAACAAATGATGGCTGAAGATAATGATACTGATACATAGATTTATAAAAATAAAATGTTTTTGCATGTTTTATTGTTCATTAATTTGTTTCTATATACAGCGCGGGCCATTTGAAATGAAAGCGCCTCCATAAAACTGTATTTTATATTGAACCAACTTTTTTGAACACATAGTGGATCAAAAATCTACTTCCGCACAAACTTTTGGATGTTCATCTCAATGCTCAATGCACAGTTGATTGTCGAGTACAAAAATTACTACCGATTTTTTTTATCTGATTACATCACTGAGTTCAAAAAGTCAGAAAATGGTTTTAACTAAAATTTCTGAAAATAAAAAAGCAATTAAAAATTAGCCAAAGCTATTATTAAATACCACAAAGTTGTAAATAATACTTGTCTAAAAACCTAACAAAAATGTTTACCAGCCCACCAAATTGTAAATTAGAATAACCTCCCTTTACTCTTATTTGAAATATTTGTGTATTGCGGTATCTTAAAATAAAAATTTGTTGTTTACTGGGAACCCATCGATTGATGTATGAAGAAGATAAATATGTGTACATTAGAAAAATCTGAAAACTTACCGGAAATAGCCATCAATTTTGTTATTTTAAATAGGGTATATACTTACATTTTTGAATTCCTAATTCAATTTTAAGATTCAATTAAACTGTGTCGCTGTTTCTAACTAATTATAATTATATAAATTATATATAATAATAATTTTATATAATAATTATATTATATAAAATATATATATATATATATATATATATTTTTTTTTTTTTTAATTGTTTACAGATGGACGAGTTGACCCTATAGGATAGTATTGAAATAGAAATAAATTTCTCGAAAACATTATATAGGATGTTCGACAATTACGTTAATGATAACATAGTCTAAATTTCCTGCTGTGAAATGCCTTTGAATATAGAAAAGCTTTCAACATCACAACTTCCGTCTTTTTATATACAAAAGCAGCAATATCACCACAATCATGACTAACTTGGATATCTCCAAAGTAGGACGATATTTTAAAAAACTAGATAGGCTGCATTTTCATTGCTATGTACTCTTTTCATTTTTTTTTAAGTGTTTTCACTTTTTCCATTTGAAAGTTTTACATTATGGGACACGGCCTAAGAAATTTTTGGACTTTATACAGTCAACAATCTTGTATAATTCCAATTCATAGGGTGTTCCATTCAAAATAACAAACTTAGCAGCTATTTCCGGGATAACGGGAAATGTCAAATCATTAAAAATATTTTAATTCAACAGTGCACGACTGTAATATACTGGCAAGTTTTCAGAATTTTGTAGATTAGATAATAATCCTCGTAATAACGAGGTGGTTTTTGACCTACCCCACTCCGATCTCTTTAAAATTTCTGAGAGCCGTATTATTGCCACTACTATGCAATCGCACGGCGCATTGATGACAGTCTGTTTCGCCTGGCAGAATGTACACGTTGTTTCTGCAGTCAGTCCTAGACCGTTTATGTGCTTTTTGAGCATGCTCTATTTAGTAGGTCTCCTGTAAATGTAGGCCTTTGCCTAATCAGAAATTGCTTGATCTGTCTATGACCTCAAATGATTTTCTACCAGTCTTGAGATTTCTTATTTTTACATTGTTTAGTGATTGCTTTTACTACGATTTTCAGCAGTTGACGAGTCTGCTCGGGCTAATTCGTCTGCCTAAAATTTAACGGGCGACTTAAAATAATAGCCAATACTTATGGTCATACTGCGGATCAATGACGCTCCTTATCATTTAGCGTAGACGCTCGTATAGAGTCGTGTCGGTTTACACACGTTCCTCAGTTAAACCACACACACTCTGCCCACTACGCAAGTCAGTCAGTAGGAAGCAGAGTTATGCATCTTTTCTAATTCTTTTTCTGAGACCTGTTCTACATAGTATTAGTTGTCTCAGAATTAATTGTAATTTTACAGAACGTTTGTGTTACGGACCATTTAGAAGCCAATGATCATTGTAATCCTGGTGTTCAAATGAGAATTTTTATGGCGACCTCTGCGAAGTCTTCATGATTATAAATAGATCCTTCCGAAAACTAGATAATCCAGTCTGTAAAAATTTTCTGGCAAAATATGCAGATAGAAGTATTGCCAAAGAGTCAACGTTGTCTCACAAAAATGTATACAAAAGTCGTAAATAAAATTAAGACCCATGTAGGAGACAGTTACTACTGGTAAGTTTATAGAGCAATTTCCGAATGCACTTACAAGAGTTGCTTTATACAAAGAAAACATTTGCAGTAGTTTCCTTACTTCCGTCTCCAGCTATATGAAGATGGTTAACGTGGTTAGCGGCCTTTTCATTTTATTCATACAATTTTGACAAAGTTTCTAATCTATTAAACAATTTAAACGAGGATGTACAATGCTTAATTAAAATTAAAACTCACAAGTTGGTCACAAGATCCAACTTTATATGTAAACTTGTTTGCATTTTATCGACGAACATTTTCGCAATGTACCTCAAAAAATAAAATACTTTGAATCACAAACAATACGGAATTGAAATATGAAATATTAGTTGTTATAATAAATAAATTGAAGAATATTTCTTCTGCTTCTATACCGTAATAACGCTTATAGGTCATATTTTCACTACCCTGCGCAAGTTGTGATGTAGAAAGAAGTCTTTCTATATTATATAAGATATCCTAACAAGTACCAAACACATTTCACACCAGAAAATTTTGAGTATGTTTTAGTAGTTAATGTTAATAAAGCTCATCTAATGTGATATCTGTAAAATACAATACAAATATATGTAATGTATTTGCGATACTGGGTGCTTTGCCTTCCATGTATCTGAGATTTTACATTTAGCTTCTCTAGTTAGACAAACACGCAGAAATAGTATTATTTTCCCCAACGTATATCATCCATATCACGGTAGAGCGAGTATATTGTATTTCGCACCATTCAAAGCATTGGCAATAAAGGCGGTCGTCGATCCGCAGTATGTTTCAAGATTACCACTCAACCAACTAGAAAGGGAATAATCATTCAACATCCGACATACTCAGTGAACTATAGCAATTGTTGCATCCTGTTGACGCAAGAGGCAAAAATATTTGATGTACCTATAGAAAAATATGTGTCTTCGTAATGTAACAAAGTAAAGTGAATTTGACAAGATTCATGCCATTACGATTTGTTATTTGTGACCTAAACAAGCAAAATGCTGCTTTACAAATTCGCGTAAAGATGGCAGCATGTGTAAACTTCAAACGCCACATCACATTTACTATTTATACAAAAATTAATTAAGATAGCTAGCGTTAAGATAGAATATTGATTTTTCAATAGCTTCTAAACGAAACGACAATATATACATCAATTTGGTTATAGATGAAAGTGTAACGCTTTCTCTCAGTCACGTGACCGCAACTGACGACTCGGTCTTTCACGAAAAGTGCATGGCCCATTCACGATGACGACCCAGCAAATTCAACCAAAACGTGGAATAGTCAAACAAGTAAGTTTTAAATCACTTTTCATTAAATCTCTTTGTGATTTCTGTGCGTTATCCTTCATTAATACGTACCTTATTGTTTTGATTTACCCTAATTGATAAATCTAGGCTGCTTGGTTGGCATGATTAACCACATATGGGATATTATTTTCAAATTTATTAATGAAAATTTACACGTAAAGCAATAATTTAACGATAATTACAAAGTTATTACCAGCTTGTGTCAAAATGCGTATTGCTTCTTTAATTTTTACGTGTTGTTGACACATAACCTATTGTATGAGTTGGCATATTTGTCAATACAACGTGTTTTGTAGGTCCTTTCTGGGGACTCGATTATAATACGAGGATCGGTTGGTGCTCCGCCTCCTGAAAAGCAATTGAACTTTTCGAATATTATTGCTCCTAAGCTTGCTCGTCGCGCTACAGAAACGTAAATATAGTAATATTTCTATTATTTGCTATTTTATTAAACATCGCTAATTTTAGTTCAGAAGTAACTAAAGACGAGCCTTATGCTTGGGAAGCAAGGGAGTTTCTACGAAAGAAACTGGTTGGTGAAGAAGTATGGTTTACTGCAGAGAAACCACCAAATGCTACACGTGAATATGGAGTTGTTTATTTGGGGAAAGGTACATACCCACATCTTATTGTTTCTCTATATATTGCTTACACCTTACCCTTACAGATTTTAACACTGCAGAAAATATAACCAAAACTTTGGTTTCGGAAGGATTAGTAACTGTAAGAAGGGATGTCGTTCGAACGACACCAGAACTTGAAGAATTATGTGAGCGAGAAAATGCTGCTAAAGCTCAAGGAAAAGGAAGATGGGGAGGTAGTCCATCAGTAAGTACTTCTTTATGAAGAATTTGCAAGGTTCATATATCAATAACTATATATGTATACTACTATTATTATATAATATCATACTCATCTCAGTTTAATGATGTTTAGTTCATCTTTCCATATGTTTTTTTAACAAATGCACAATTTTTGGCAATCACTTTAATAACTGATTATTATTATAATATTTAAAACATTTTGAAAACAATATTTGACGGGAACAGAACTACTAGTCTAGTTAGCAAAGGTCATTTAATGCTTTGATTGCAATTTACTAAAATTGTATTAAATCTGTTACTGAGTTAAATTATTTTGTTTAATTCACCACACTAATTTTTCTAATTCTTTGTTATATATAAATGTTTATTTATCTATCAGCTTACGCTAATTGTTCTCCCATGGTTACATGGAATTTTGAACAAAATAACATCAAATATACAGAGAGATCCAGAAAGATTGTCAAAACCGTTTCTATGTTTAAAGGCATATATTATGGTTGTGTCACCTTAAAATTGTGTTTCGAACAAAATCAGTAGCGGAACGCTCAGCGCTTTTAACGTAACCTTTAAAAAACGAAATCGTGAAAACCTGAAAGTAATAATAAGATAAAGAATATTACGTACGACAACGATAACAAAACGGTTGCTATAGAGTGCCATTTAGAATCCTAAATATTTCTATGCGCCTATATTCACTTATTAAATTGGTAGTAGACATTGATAACACGTCCTGCGGAAAGCAGTATTTTTTCCGACAATCTTTCTGGATCTCTCTGTATAATAGGATGTTTTTACTACTATAATGGGACGAAGAACATTAATAAGAAGGGTTTGTTTACATAAATACATAAATTCTTATGCCTTGCAGTAATATTAAACATTTAAATAATATTAACTGTATTAAATTGTCTATATACAGGCATAAAAGCAAATATCTGTTATAAAAAATTTGTTCTCTATTTCTGATCCGAATATTATGTGCCATTTTACTAAAAATAAGTTATTGCCTGATGTAAAAAGTAAGTATTTCAAAAACAAGTAGGCTTTCATACCAAAGCAACATGTCGTGTATTACTTGCAGCCATGCAAGTTGCATATTACGTAGCGCAATTTTCAGGTCTATATTTTTCAAACTAGTCGCAGATTCATGACATGCAACTGAGTGTGGTAATAATATGCTTCAGCAGAGTAATCTTTTACCGTACATCAATCATTAATAAATTGTTTAAACGCATGCGTTAAGAAAGTACTAGTTCTTTCGATCGATCTTGGAATTGATATGAAAGTTAGAAAGATAGTTCTTCGGTTGCTGAAATGCAATTTTTTTTTGCGCATACTCTGCACGGTTCCGAAATGATTTCAATGCTCAAGGGGTTTTTAGTCTGTGCGTAGACGCGAAGTACAAATCGTACTCGGGAAAATAAATTCAGGTACCTATAAATAACAAGTATCAAACAACAGCATCTAACATAAATATGATGCTACTTTAACGTGCACGAAAACATTTGTTTTAAATAAAATGGCATAGCATATACTGTTGTGAATGCCCACTAATAAACGTTATATTTGACAACACTTTAACTTAGTTCTATTATCACACGCATTATGGATATGAAACAATACATTTCACACGTGATTCATAAAAAAAAATTACTATTGCCTCAATATTTTTATTAATATACCGTGTGAAGCAGAACGTTTGCATCTAATGGAGAACTTGTTAATATCGAACTAAATTTTAATACTAATATGTTAAACTGTACTTCTGGTTTAGCAGAAATACGCAACATTTTAAAATGTTTATCGATCAATATTACAACTTAAACTTGCGTACCTCAATCTCCCCGAATTGTAAAACTTAGCCCATTGTGTAAACATTAGGAATCTAAAATTTTGAGGACGTAGAATGGCTCAAAAATATTTCAGTTTATACAGGATGTTCGATAAGTACCAGATTCTTTTTGACTTTGTTATTTTAAATCTAGAACAATGTATATCATTCTCCATCTTAAAATGAATCTATATATTATGGATTGTATATGTCTATTTTTAACGGACTTCGAGGTTGTCTTCAATTGCCTACATTTAGATTAGATACAAATGCAAATACATGTTAGTGTAAATTTTTACAAGATTATATTAAAATTAAATTGCATAAGCACGCCCTTGAAAACACTTTACACAAAATTTAATTCCACGTGTTTAATTTAGGAAAGTTCTATCTTGTATAAAATAGAATTAATGTATACCTGTTTTCCGTATTTTGATCGAATTGAAAACCAAATTAAAGAGAGTTGTCACACCTGAATGTTCCTAATTGCACGATGCTAGTATAACTAATGTTATAATTGATTATAATTTGATTTACTTTTATCATTGTAATATACAATCTATATTTGAAGTAAAATTATGTATTATCGCCTATGTCATACCCCAAACCTCAAACTTAACAATCTCGTAAAAATTGTGCTAATAATGAACTGGTTACAAATATTAAATTTTGATGTAAAATGCATAAATTAAATAATTTGTATATATTCTATATTTTGATAGATAGGTAACTTTTCTTATATTTCAAGTGCTCCTCAGACATTCGTAGTGAAACTATAAAATATTAATGGCGACCTATTTAAAAGAACACCCTTTTCGCATTTTCAATGTGATATTTTACTTCATTACAAAATATATACGTAAGGTGCCGGTAGTTTTGGTATTACGAATGTGTTGATCGCGGTCCAATGCTAAACGCGGTACTATATTGAAGTTTTAATCCACACTGGGTAATCGCGAACGCAAGCAGATAACCTATCAATCTATCAATGCAAGTCAGAATGGAGCTGTTAGCTAAGATATGATTCTACTTCTTTATACCGTAAAATCGTTTACCTTTTCAGGAACATGTTCGTGATATAAAGTGGTCAATTGATAATATGCGAACTTTCGTCGATAAGCAAGGGGGAAGACCTATAACAGCTGTAATTGAACATGTTCGAGACGGATCAACTGTACGTGCATTTCTCCTGCCTGATTTTTACCACATAACTTTAATGATATCAGGAATTAGATGCAACGGTTTTAAATTGGACGAGAAAGGAAGACCTGACCCGAATGAGAAACTTCCGTTTGCTGACGAAGCCCGTTATTTCGTAGAAATACGTCTTTTGCAACGTGACGTTGAAATAATATTAGAGTCTGTGAATAATAATAACTTTGTTGGTACTATTCTTCATCCAAAGGGCAACATTGCCGAAATATTGTTGAAGGAAGGCTTAGCTCGTTGCGTTGATTGGTCCATTGCATTTATGAAATCAGGTGCTGATAAATTAAGAGCTGCTGAACGCAAAGCGAAAGAAAGCAGATTGCGTTTATGGAAAGATTGGCAATCTAATGCTCCTCAAATAACGGGGAAAGAAAAAGAATTTATGGGTACTGTTATTGAAGTTATTAATGGTGATGCTTTACTTGTTAAACTTCCGAGTGGACAAGTGAAAAAAATCTTTTTATCGAGTATACGCCCACCTAAGGAAGCCACACGGTAAGTCTTTATAGTTTGCAAATAACATTACATCGTATGCCAGTTACTATGAAATAAATGGAGTAACTGTAAAAACCTCCTTAGCATACTTGCCATTCCTATAAATTGTCCTATCCTGTTAAATATGTTTTTCTGCAACAATAAGCGTTAATTTTAATCCGAATTATTTTATGTTTTCATTTTTCATGAATTACCAAACATGATTTATTTAAATGCAACTTTTTACTAATAGCGCCGATGATGAAGGTAAACCCACGCCAAGACCAAAAGGATTCCGTCCTTTATATGATATCCCTTGGATGTTCGAAGCCCGCGAATTTTTAAGAAAGAAACTAATCGATAAGAAGGTTCACGTTGTCGTTGATTATATTCAGGAAGCTAGGGATAATTTTCCGGAAAAAACATGTGCTACGGTTTCCATTGGCGGTGTTAATGTCGCAGAAACATTAGTTTCGAAAGGATTAGCAACGGTTGTTAGATACAGACAGGACGATGATCATAGAAGTTCTCATTACGACGATTTATTAGCTGCCGAGACTAAAGCGAGCAAATCACAGAAAGGTGTCCATGCCAAGAAGGATATTCCCACCCACAGGGTTATTGAAATTGTAAGTTTCCAGCCAATCCAATCTTTTTACTATTAATAATACTTGATTAATCTCTGTTCTGCCCTTGTCGTTTACGTTAAATAATTCAATTTCATATACATTAAGGACACGTTTGTACTACAAATTAATTATAATTAACCGTCTTTTAGTTAGTTTTTTAGTAATGGGGTATTGCCCATGTGCAAGCAGTATATTAAAGGAGTTTTATAAGATGTGGTGTTAAATGATGGGTGCGATAAACGTTTTATAAAACGAGTTCTTTATGCTATATATTTTTTTTAGTTTCCGTTTTATGCTTCTTAAATAAATAATATATACCATTTGTGTATAGGGAATTTTATTAACAGCACACTAACATTAAAAAAATTGTCGGCAAAACGGAAATTGAACTTTTATGTATGGAAATGAGCCTCTTCGATAGGCAAATTACATTATTTGGGTTTCACAGTGAAGTCGTTATGAACGCGAAATGGTGCACCCCATTCACGTCAGCTTGTATATGAAAATCAATAATATATTCTAAAAATATTTTTGTTAAGATTGGGAGTAAGTTTCAAAATTGTTTCGATATATACTTATATATGTTAATTCAAAAAACAGTTACACACCAAAGTTGTAAAAATTTAAATGTAATATCCTGTACATATTTTGATAATATGGGTTAAACAAAGGCAAGTTACTGTTACCTTTCAAATACTTAATTCGAGCCGTTTTTGAGAAATTTTACTATTCTTGGAAATGTAAGCCAACATTTAAGATGAGCGGCTGCCTTACGTATTTAAGCCTAGATATCTTAAATTATATTCATTTTTAGTCGAAGCATTAGACTTAATAATAAAATAAAAACGACCTTTAAAATTTATACAAGGTGGGCGAAAATGTACTTTTGATTTGAACCATGATTAAATTGTATTAAATTACAATATTTTTACAAATTGAAGATAATTTAAAATATATAAATTGAGTACACTGCAGGTGGTATATCGGTGTGTTTAAAAGAACCATTGAGATATGTATTTATCTCGAAATTAAAATGGCGAATCTACCATGTTACTCTATGGTACTTATTGTATAGCGAACATGTAGTATATATAGTATAATGTGTAGGTCTCACAATTATAATTTAATTGATATCTCAAATCTGTTAAAGTGTCGTCTAACAATTTAGTTAGTCTACATACGTAAGTTTACGTGAATAATCTTGAGAAATGCATACGAATTTTTTGGTTGGCCTGCTTATGGAAGTATTTCTACATTCGAGCATATAATAATACCATTTATTGTTAGCATGAGATATATTCCCAAAATCATCGGAATGATTCTCGAAAAATTCATTCACTACAAAATAACACTCTGTTATTGATGACAGCTGACAAACGGGGCTTCTGTGGACTGTTTTTGTGTTGTAATTAGCAATTCTCACTTTTCTAAGTTAAACAGCAACACTTATACACTTATAGTCCAGTAGTACATACTTGGTTTTGGTTTTTATTTCAGGATGCTGTTAAATCAAAGCAATATTTGCCTTCATTCCAACGTGCTAATCGTGTTGACGCTATAGTGGAATTTGTTGCTAGTGGATCTCGATTAAGATTATTTATTCCGAAAGAACATTGCTTGTGTACATTTTTACTTGGTGGTATAACTTGTCCGCGCGGTGCCCGACCTGCAATTGGAAATGTACCCGCGGCAGATGCGGAACCTTATGGAGAGGAAGCACTGGCTTATACAAAGGATCGTTGTATGCAGAAGGAAGTAACTGTTCAAATAGAATCTGTTGACAAAGCAGGAAATTTTATTGGATATTTGTGGGTAGACAACAGTAATTTATCCGTGAGTATTACTTTGTTTCTGTAAAATCATATTCTGTCTAGGAAAATGAGAGTATGTAACGCATATTTTACGAAAATTTCGTGAGTTAAATGCTCCTCTGAAAGACTGTAAAAATAGGCTGACAAATTGATTTTGCTATACGTACTGCCTCCCAACTCTCTCATTTTCAAGATATGCAGTTATGTAACATATAACATTATCCTTTGTCGTTATTACTCAGAATGAGAAGATATGTAAAAAAAAAACGACTTTCCTTTGTTTTATGCTATTATAATCTTATAGCAATGGAGTAAATGTTTACGGACAAAATATAAAAAAGGAATACATCTTATAGGTAGCGCTCGTGGCAGAAGGATTTGCGACTGTACATCCTACAGCCGATAGGTCTGAATATTACAAACAATTGAAAAACGCAGAAGACAGTGCCAAACAACGAAAACTGAAAAGGTGGAAAGATTACGTCGAAGAAAAAGAAGAAGAACAGCGGATTGAAGAAGATCGCGCGGTAAGTGTTACATTGTTGTAACTTGTACTATTACGATTTTAATTTCGGTACATGTATATTGTCTCTACCTACTGCGTAGACTGAAGATCATTCTTTCCTTGAGCAATTTAAACAAAAACTTTTCGAGTAAAAAGTATCCGGAAACAAGTTCTGCACAATATAAAATTATATATATTGGAATATATCAATAACCATACCGCGGATCGGCAACCGCCTCTATTGTGTAGCCAGAAAGCAGAGTACCTGTTTTGTATAATATTAGTTGTTTAGTTTCATCCATAGTTATTTATTTATCTATTATTATTTATTATTTATATATTTATTATTAGACCCTGACAGTTAGTAGTATTATTGTGATATCCAAAATGAACAAACGACTCTTTCGGCGTTCGCAAGGACTGCATTACAGGCCAATAAATTTTGTTGCCATAAATGGAACTTTCAATGTACGAGGGTACATAGGTTTGACAAAAAGCAAAAATGAACAATTCAGATAAATTTGTACATATCGTACGAATAGTAAAACAGAGATTTCACGGTAATGAAATCTCTGTAATGGTATGGTCTTCTACATCAAACGTTTGGAGTTAACTTTCACACAAAAATTATAACGCTGGAAGATAGCTATATATCAAATGCGATGTAACTATAGCCACTACAGAATACTGCCTAAGAATCTAGTTAATTACATTGAGAATTTTTAAAAAACATTGCCAGAACGTGCTTTTTAAGTAATTAATTATTAATAAATTGTTTTCTACGTGGTGTTTGTTTTTATTAAATGCGTATAATCAAGTGTCGCACTATAATTATTAAGGTTTTTGGTAAACTCATTAAATTTTTCTAAACATGTTTTCTATACATTATTTTTCTATCGCGACAAACATTACACACTGAAAAGCTAAGCTTAAAATATCCTTTAAGGAGTTCGAGCCAAGATATGCAACACTCATTTTAATTCATTCATCTAAATTATAATGACTAAAATAGATAATGCGTCAACGACCGTATCTATCTTTGATGTTTGAGACAGAATGAGACACGTTACCTTCATTCAACCGCGGAATGCATATGCATTAGGGAAAGCGGTACTCGGTCAAAGGAAACTACTTCTTTGTGTTTACCTGACTACAAACACTCAATCAAAATGTAAAATATCGGTGTATTATACAATCCCTAATATCATAAAGGTAAACAATTTCGAAAGTAATATTTTATAGACATTAGAAGTGTTTTATTGACACTAATTATTCAAACAGATTCTAAATTTTCGGCTGTGAATTATGTTCATTTACTTGTTAGGGTTGTGGATAAAAAATGCGTCGATTTGTGATTCAAAGTATTTTATTTTTGAGGTATATTACGAATATATTCATTAATAAAAAATAAATTACCTTGTAAAGATGGATCTTGTAATAGAGCTTCCCAATTAAATTAGTTTTTACATCAGCAACTTTCCCCCATCTGGATATGTTTGTCATAGGAGGTAAGAAAAATTTCTGGTCATTTTTCTTTGTATAAAGCAACTCTGGTAGGTTTCTCAACTTTAACGAGTGTAAGCAGTACATGTAATATGCAACGTATTTTCATTTTTAAGTTAATATATCTGATCAAATTAAAATAAAAATGAATTCCAGGCGATGAAAAAAATCATCAAATTGAATAATAATGAAAACCAATTCTGGAAATGTCCAACTAGAAGACATATAATAAATATAGTAGAGCAAACTCAAACTTAATAATTCAAAAGTAAATGGAAGTAACTATTGAAGAAACTAACATTTGCTAGTATTATAAAACCTGTGTATAAATTGTCGCAAAAACTACACGTAGTAACATTCTTTTTCCATTTTTGAATCGAAAATTTAAGCGGTAAAATGTATCATGCTTTATATGTCTTCATGAGGTTCTCCAAACCGGAGACATGTTACTGCAAACATACTTTGATGGTTATGATGGTGAACGTCTACATCAAAGTAGTTCGTTTTATAAAAGAAATGGCAACGCTGGTTGACCTGGTTGACAAAGTCGTATAATACAACTACAAGAGCAAATTCACTGAATCTAGAATTTGCTACGAAGATTCTCAATAATAAGTCCGTTCATTTGGTTCTACGAGAAAACCTTTTTTTATCTGTACTATATAACTAAAGTGAATCTGCTCCATTCAAAATCGAAGGAAGTATGTCGTTACGTACAGCTTTTGTGACAATTTACACACGCGTTGCATAGAAAAAAAGATAGCAAAAAAACCCTAACATGTATAAATTAAGGACTAAGTTGCGTGGAGTGCGCAGAGGGGAGTGGATTGACTGACAGACGTACGTAAATCGGCACGACACTGAACAAGTGTCTACGCAACGGGCTATAAATGCGCTATAAATCGTCAGTCCGCGCTATTATACATTGTTGCTTTAGAAGTAATGTCACAAGGAAAATTATTTTAGTTAAGTAGTCTACAAATTGCTATGGGGTACTAATATTTATAGCGGCTACAATACTTTAGAAACGGCATTACTTCCCCCTTATGATGTAGAGATATTGATTACTTTAAAAAAATTTCAAATAATATTTTTTACATTACATTATTATTATTATTTGTAATACATGTAAATCTCCAAAATTGCAATGGAAATTTGTTCTATAAAAGCTGTTTATCTTTAATAGAATCCTGATAGAATAATAAACTACGAAGAAGTTATCGTCACTGAAGTAACTAATGAAGGTACTTTCTTCGCGCAAAGTTGTCAACAAGGGCCGAAGGCAGAGGAATTGATAGCAAAACTTCGCCAGGAGTTCCAAGTAAACCCGCCCCTCCCTGGTGCATATAATCCAAAACGTGGTGATGTGTGTGCTGCAAAATATACAGTCGATGATCAATGGTATCGAGCCAAGGTAGAAAAAGTGCAGGGATCGAATGTGTTCGTACGTTATATCGACTATGGTAACAAGGAAACAGTCCATAGCACCCGTTTAGCCAGCCTGCCTGCTATTTACGCAACTGAAAGGCCATTTGCTACCGAATATTCATTAGCCTGCGTGTCTCTTCCCAAAGATCCAGAATTTGCTGAGCTAGCACTAAAATATCTACGTGAAGACTTATTTTCGGGAAAATTACTGCTGAATGTGGAATATAGACCACAAGGGGCACCACCGGCTACGACGCTGTTAACTGAGCAAAAAGTTGATGTCGTAAAAAACATTATTACAGATGGTTTAATGCTTGTTGAAAAGCGCAAAGAAAAAAGATTGCATAAATTGGTACGTATGAAACATGCTTATTACAATATAACCATTAAAAATATTTCTACATTTGTTTTAAGTAAAAGTAGATTCTTCTAAATATAATTAAGTTTCCAATTATAATCCTGTTTAAATGATAAACTCGTGCTGTAGTGAAGTACAACTCCTTACCGACACGGTTTTCCAAATTTTCAAATCCAAAAAAATTTTCATAATTCACCGATGAAAGTCAAGTTATATTAATTATCATATTTTTAAATATTTGTCATTGCTACATTTCTCAGTTCTTAAAAAAAGTAAATTAGTGTGTCGTCGTCGAAATGTTTTGTTTAATTATTTCATGTATGAATAATGTTAACAAATGTTCTTATGTCCATTTTTAGGTAAATGAATATTTGGCTGCCCAAGAAAAAGCTAAAAAGGAACATCTGTGTATTTGGCAGTATGGCGACATAACAGAAGATGATGCTAAGGAATTCGGGGCTTAAATTTAAAGGGACCAGGCACAGAGCAATGTACACCTACATTATTATTGATTATACTGTAACTCATGTTTTCCATTACATTTAGCTATTAGTGGGTTTCAAATGTTAACGTAAAACTTCCATTTTCACCATGATTGTAGTTTTATACAAAAGTAAATATAAATGGGTAAACGTCTATAACAAATGTTTATATATACATTTATATGAAATACAATAGTGTTCAATCATGTGATTATCCCCAGCTATCTACGGAAAAGGGCAACAAAAAGTTATTATAAATGACAGTTTCTTTCATTTCTTTCTACACTTATTTATTTCAAATTTCCTCATAAATCTTAGAAAAATCGTAAGTTTATAGTAATCAGGTGTACCATCTGTGCAGCAGATTGTTAAAATTACGTATATAATTTTTTAGGATTGTTTTTACCATGAAAAACACACAAGGTTGTGACTGTATGATGTTTTCTGAAATGCAATTCATTACTTATTTCTAGTATGCGCAATTAATGTATATTTTTACATTTGTTTTCCAACAAATCTGTATATTTTGTTGAGCTGTTGTATCATATATTGTATTTCACGGTTTTCATCCTTTTTTTACGACTACACGATATATATGTACGTATTATGAAATTCATTAAAGCAAACGGATGGTGTGACTGATGAGATGTAGGAAATGGCTCTGTTTAAATAAAACATGTTGAATAATTATTTTATTTAGTGGTTTATTTGTCATGTACATTTAGAAGGATGATATAAATTATGATTTTCCAACCCGAGTTCTAGTCTTTTGGGATTCAACATGTGATGTTTTTCTTTTCAAGGTAAAATTACTTCCTGCCGTCTCTTAAACGCTACGTTTTTCAAAGGCTTATTTATATCTATGTGAAGGAATTGAAAGAGATGAAACTAAACCGAAGAATTCGTAATATATCCTTTTCCATTCTTCCCCGCGAAAATATTTGATGAATAAGGTGCAGCCTCTAATGAAAATTTTTTGAATTCGCTTCGAGCAATGGTGTCCTTATAAAGTAATAGTTCACAAAATAATTTAAAAGCCTAATTTAAAGAGAAAACAATTATAACAGTATACAATGATAAAATCAAAGTAAATAGATTTAAAAACTTTAATTAGTAAAAATACTGGCCGATGATAAACAATAAATATTTATTTGAACAAATAGGACGTCTTATGAGTAAAATATAAATGCAATTCTTGTCTTGAACTGGAACCTGAAAAAACTTGATGGTAGTGACAGTTATTTTCAGTAATTTTATAAAATTTTAAAATTAAATTTCCGTTTACTTTTCATGCAAATATTATATGTTAAAAAATAGCCTAAGTAGTGTCTTGCTTTCTGTTCTGTAACAGATGACGAGATAAATTGGTATTATTAATTGGTCTTAGTAGTTCGATTCATCGCGACCACGATATGTCATACCCTTATGTATACTAGGACATTTACAATTTAGCCAACACCCGAGTTAAGGATTAAATAAAGTTAATTAACATATACAGTCTTATTCGGATATAGTACGAAAAAAAAAAATTAGGTGAAAGAAACGCATGAGTAATGCCTAAATACAAAATATTATGGTTCTATGTGCACGTAGTAACGAGAAAATGATTTTTCTTTATTCGAGTCCGACTCTGTCTTAGTTAACATATGGGAATCACCGGCAGTCGCTGAAGCAGCGTTCGGATATCCATTTAGTATGCACATAGCATTCACCGTCATTACACGCAATTGCAATGGCATCCTATACGAATATCGAATACACCGATATGATTTTGATTTATGGCGAAACAGGACAAAATAGTCTTGCGGCAGAAAATTTGTACGCGGAACGGTTTCCCAATCGGCGGCATCCATCATCCGAGACAATTGTGAGAACCGTGTATCGACTTCGAGAAACAGGATCAGTAATTCCACGTTTCGAAGGTCGTGGCCGTCATATATCACGTAGAGTTCAGCAAGCAGAAGAGCATATTTTAAACATCGTTGAGGCGGAACCAGGCATAAGTACTACAACTTTAGCCCAGCAAGTAAATGTGTCCCAAACGAGTAATCGTAGTCCCGATCTAAATCCATTAGACTTTTTTCTGTGGGGATACATGAAAAGCTTGGTATATGATCGTCGCCCTGATATTGAAAATGTCGAAGATCTGCGAAATCGCATTTATGTTGCAGCTCAACGCATTCGCGAAGACATGGTAAATTTTACTCGTGTGCATAATAACTTTCGTCGCCGAATTGATGCCTGTATTAGAGCTCACGGTGGACATTTCGAACATTTTTTACATTAATAAATTATTTTGTCCTGTTTCGCCTAGATCGGTCCTTGTTAGGACCACCACAAATTTCATAAAAAGAAAAAGAATGTATAACTACAAATAACTCAAAACCCGACATTTCGGATGCATTAACTTTAAACATTAAGAACGCAAATCATATGGTTATCGGCATATTCAATGTAAACACATAAACACTTCGACATCAGCTGTACGACAGACTAATGCATTTCAATAGACTATTCACTATCGATATAGCATCTACAATGCTTTATCGATTTTTATTTGCATCTGGGTTAACTTTGATTCATCAGCGGTATTTGTATAATATAGGAGAAACAAATATATGGACCGGCTTTACCTGCATTTTGGGCCCTAAAATTTGAACAAAATGTATATGTTACAAATAAATTTTTTTAAATTTTCAGTAACACATTGATAGGTAGTCTTCAGATTTCGGTAGCTTAAGTGCTATTTACAGGTAACCCTGTATATTTTTTGTAGACATTCCAATTGAACAAATATTTAGAATGCTGATATGACTAAAACTACTGAAAATATATCATTTTACTAACTCAAACTAGTGAAATGTACTAACTTCAATAGAAATGCATGGCAACACTGATTTTGGTTAACATGGATAAAAATAATGTAACTTCACATGATGCTCTTTCTTCCTCTACATTTGCCAATGAAGAACAATAGTATTCGGTGCACGGTTTAAATTTTGCAGGCTATCATAATACATATACAGCCTGACTGGACATATTGGCTAATCCCTCCCGTGCTTAAAAAGTAGAGCAATGAGGACGTATTTTGATCGTGCTCAAATATATTCGAAAATTTCGTACTACAAGTACAGAAATACAACTGTCACTCAATGTTTCCTATGTTTGAGCGCGCCTCAGGTTCTCGAATCCTAGACTTGACATCGAATCTGGTCTCTGAGTCACTTATGTACACACGGCAGCGTTTGTAGTTCGTTTACCACCGGTACGTTCATACATAGATGGAGAAATGACTATCTTCTATTTGATAGTGTTTGTTAATGCGACTCCTAATGATTTTCTCGAACATGCGGCTATATTGTTTCTTTTTGCGTATCTGAAGATATTATAAGGAAAAGTAACCTAACAAGTAAAAATAAGTTTAGATTTTATAAATCATTCCATTTTATTTTCAAGGACAAATATGAGTCAACGTAATTTACTTATTTGAAAAACATATAACGTACAAATACGCTACTTTTGCTTCAAAGACGTATACTACCGTCCATAATTATTTGCCCGCCTTTAATAAAACGTAGTTTTGAGTGAAACATGAATACAAAAATGAAACTATTTGTTCCAATGGTTAAATACGTATCAATACGAAAAATAGAAGCAAAATTTTGAATAGAAAATATAAGAAAACAAAGAAAATAATTAAACATCGCGCTCGTCTATGTGACCTCATTTCTGCCGAATGATTTCTTGACACAATCTGTTGTAGATATTAGCGCCGATTGTCGATCGAGATGGTCCCATAAGAGCTCGATGGGGTTGATGTCTGAGCTTTGCGCGGGCCATTTCATGATTGTCAATCTCCCATCAAGTTGATTGAGGTAATCACGACATAATTTCGAGGTGTGCTTCGGATCATTATTCTGCTGAAATACGAAGTACTCGCCGATTATGCGTGTTCCCGATGGAATGGCGTGCTCCTCCAAAATTTGTTGGTAGCGCTCTTTCTTTAATAACCTATCGATTCGCACTAAATCCCCTACAGTGGTCCCGGTAAACCACCCCCAAATCATGACCGAACCTCCCACCTGTTTAACTATAGGCACTACACAGGGTTCAGCTAATCGTTCTCCGGCTGATCTCCGAACAAATACCCTTCTCCTCGAACCAAAAACTTCAAATTTGGATTCATCGGTCCACAACATATTTTTCCACTATTCAATGGTTCAATCCTCACGTTCTCGTGTCCAACATAACCGTTTAGTTTTATTTTGCTTGCGTAATAAGGGCTTTTTACACCAATTATTCCGCTCTGGCGCCGTTTTGCGGCGATTTCTGCTATTGATTAAAACAATGTTGCGATCTTCTGCCGGGGTTGTAATTTTAGGACGTCCGGACTGCTTTTTGTTTAAAATATTGCCAGAATTTTTAATTTTTTAAATTTTTAATTTTTTTTTTGTTTTGTAGTAACCAAATATCAGAGCACGGGTTCGTTCTCGGCATAATTTCATCTTTATTCCTTTTATTCTCTTTAATACACACACTTCGATGTTAACACTTCTAATAGTAAAACTAAATTAATAATTCTTCGCTTTAGGGGCCCAATAATATTTACAATCTTTCCACATTTCATTATTTGTATTACCTGCTGCGACAGCATGCACAATCTCCAAGAAATGATGCATTACTTCGCTCGTCACCATACATCTTAAAAGGATGTTATTCCGTTTATGAGATTAAAATATTTGTTTTTAGTTTGGGTTAGGGGTATACGTAAATTAACGCTTTTCCTTAATGATATTTCTATTGTAGATGTACTTGTGCCAGGAAATGATATATTAAGATTAAGCTACATGCAAATGTACAGGTGAGCAAATAATTATGGACAATGGTGCATTTCTAACACAAATGTCAAATTTCACTTAACGCAAGTTACTCCGTTAGAAATAATCTACGTGTTTAATGAGCGTACATCGACAAAAAAGAGAATACAAAACTTCGATGAATACAAGAGCGTATTAAGAAAAATAGCTTTAGCGGCTCGCGAAGACGTAGACCATACATTAAAGCGGAAAACTCCACTGAACTTTTCTTTAATTTCACCGACGATTTTTAGTTAGTAATTTTTACATGAAAATCATCAGTATTCGTTACTCAACACACGTATTTACTCTACAACTTAGGGTTTAGGATTGCTGGAAATACCACTCGATAGTACCGTATTTTTTGGTACTTTGGCACTTGTAAGATTCCGAACGTGCCGGGTTATCAAAAAAATTTATTGTGTTTCTTACAATAAATTTGGACACTTGCTTTATAAAAACTAATTGATATAAAAAAGATGCTAAAAGTTCTAAGAAATAGCAATAATTAATCCTGTGATAATGTGTTTTATACAAAATAGTTTTGTTTCCTTGCGCTTGACCTTATGACCCAAGTGCGCGAAGACACTTTACGAATAAGCAGCTAATATGTGTGGCAGCAAATTCAGGAAATGTTTCACGCACGAAAAACAGCTATTCTGACGAAGAGATAGAATGTTCACACATATCGCAAATATCAAAAAGAAAAAAAAAAAACTAGAAATAAAGATAGGAAACAATATTAAAGCTAAAGATGGGAAAGGCGGCAGGTCATAACAATATAACACCAGAAATTATTCAAGACATGGAAGAAAGAAACGTTCAATTGATAACAAAGCTTTTTAATAGAATATGATCAGATGAGAGAAAAGCGATTTCAGAAAAGAAAGACCAATCCAAGACAAAACAAATAATGGCAAAAAGAGAATATAACAACATATACATGGCGCTTATAGATCTAGAAAAGGTGTTCGATAGTATATCAAGAAAAGAGATATGGGATAGTTATAGGCTTAGTTAGTTAGATAGTTAAAGCTCTCCAAAACAAAAAACTAAAAATCAATACGAAGAAAACCAAGATAGCTGGAAAAGAAGATAAACATTTATCGGTGATATTAAACAACAAAAAAGTGAAACAACTAAACACGTTTAAACATCTTGGGGTAAATATGCACAAACATGACAAGAAGCAGGCAGAAATAAATGAAAGAATAGAGCATTTGTAAGGAAAAAAAGGTAACAATAAGAACAAAGTGTGTATAAAACTATCTTTAAGCTGATAATATATGAAAGCAAGAGCTATGTACTACCCAATCAGCAAAAAAGCAAAATACAAGCGACAGAAATGGGGTTTCTAAGGGTCATACAAGGCATTACAAGGAGAGATACAATACTTAATGAGGTGGTGAGGGTGGAATTAAGAGTAGAATCGATTCTAAAAAACACAGAAAAACAACATTTAAAATGGTTCGGGTATTTAATCAGGAGGAACAGAGACAAGCAAAGCAAATATGGCAAACAAGATTTAAAAAGAGGAAAATACAAAGGAGTCTAAAAAAAGAAGTGGGATGGGGTGGCGAAATGTTTGGAGGAAAGGGGAACAACGGAAAAAAGTTGGCGAGACAAAAAAAAACTGGACAAGATTTGTGTCAGTAAAAAGTAGTGAAACAACAAAAACAGACAATAGCAGTAACTTTACTATTATTAAACCTCAAAATGGATAGCGTTAATTTGGCAATATATAAAGATTAGACCAAAGAATTACGCCAATGATTTTTTTAACTTATCCTAATGGCAAATGCATTTTTTTCACATATTTTGCCTTAAATACAATTGGCAAAATTCCATTGTGAATAGTTGAATATCTTCATCTAGATAGCACAACCAATTATAGAGGCCACTGCTTTCGAAGGAGCTTAGCGATGTTAGCAAATCGGAGAAGTGATTCACTTTTACTTAAAAGATATAATGGATGGAAATGATCTACCATGGCAGAAGGTATGTAGAAGATTCATCCCATAGGAAAATTGATTTAGGCAAGAAATTGATAAATGATATGCTTTATCATAACCTAAATTTGTTAACACTTCACTTTGTGGACTGTGTGCATCTTCACATTAGGATCTAGCTTATGTTAAACTCTTAAATTTCATGGTTTCCATTGACACATCGCTACTCATGGTTTTCAGCATAATTACTTTTGTCCAAAGTTTTCCATTTTATTCTTTTGGATTTACTTAAAAGGTTAAAAAACTTTATAAAGACTAGGTACATGAATACAATAGATTTAATGGTGAAAAAGTACAAAAAACAAGTATTTGCTAGTGGAGAATGCTAGCAACAATGAGATATAAGTTTTTTATTAAATCCACACGAATATAAATTATCTCTATACCATGTCAATCCTCTTACAACCGTGTTGTATCCTGCATTTTCATAACTTTTCTTAAATTGCTCATCTTTGCAATTGTATATTAATACATTAGGAATATTACCACATACTCCCAAAAGTTCACAATTGTTGTTGAGACAAATTTTGTGGACACTGCTATTGAAACAATGCATTGAGCTGAGAACATCCTTTGGTTCTTTAATATCTAACAAATATATATCACCAGCTTGACTGCCTACAATTATATAATCAGTATTTGAAGAATTCCATGCTACACTTGTTAAAGTTGAAAATTCATTGTTGTATATTACTAAAAAAAAAAATTGTATTTTTAATCATAAAAGTTCATAATAATATTACCAGTTGCTGGTACTTCCATTCGTCTATCCCAAATACAAGCTTTTCTATCCGCCGATGCCGATACAAATAAATTTTCATCTAGTTTGTTTGCGTCAATTGAAGATATAGTATTTGTATGATAATTTCTAAAGATGATGAAAAAATTATTATCAGAATAGCAAAAAACATTAAAAATATTTTACCTAAATATAACATTTGGTTGGATAGATGACTCGTTAATATCATATAGATTTATGCAGGCACCGGTACAAGTTGCGAACTTATTATTATCCCATACTGTTAATTGTGTAACTCCACCATCTTTCTCGATATCATATTTGCATTCCATTGCTTGTCGTCCATCTTCAGGTACATTAAGTAATTTTAGACGACCATTATCTTCTGCTAGAAGTACCTAAGTAAAACTACTAATAAAATTAAATTCTCTTCAAAATGTTCCAAATACACTCAAAGTTCATTACTTACATAGTTATTTTGAATAAATTTTGCATCACTTACAGTCGAATTACTAATAAAATAAGAGTTGTATTCGTTATTTGTAGCGAATTCAAAGTTTTTATAATGAAACAGTGTCCCCTCCCAATATGTTCCAGCTACATTTGAGCTCCCCAAAATTACTTCACCTGAAATAATATGTATTGTATAAAAATCATTTAGAAACACCTTACCAAACCATCTTTATTTGCTTCAATAAAAAATAAAAAATCATATAAAACAGGAACTTGAGACGGTTTCATGGTCCTCTCCAATGGACGATTAGGTGGATAAACCATACCCGATATTTCCATTTCTATTAAAAGATTTTTGATTTGCAGATAACCTCTAAAAAAAATAAACAGCGGCTAATTGTCAATCTAATCAACCTTGTCAGCTCAGGTAAAGATCGTTTCACACTATACACACTATGTTTACATGCACACAAAAATTTAAATCCTGTTTTTGTGTTAATTTTCCTTTGCGATGCGTTTTGTTCCTTATTAGCATGTACTGGTATATAATTTAATAAATATTAATAAAATTTATGTCAACTCTGGATCATAAGACTTGGGAAAGAATAAGTTAATATTATATTACAACAAATAATGTAATATGATATTAACTTATTTCTTTCCCGAGTTCCAACTTCCGTTAAAATGTGAAACTACTTTCTGTGTTCGGAAATATTAATATAAAGTATTGAAACGAGGCTTGAATTTCCTTATAAACTTATAATTTATTTATTTATAAAGAATGTTGCGATAAAAATACTCAATTTTTAAATTTGCCGCACGCTCTGAAAATCTGACCTTAATGACTGGAACACTTTCCGTACTAGTTGCGGAGTTATATTTGTTATTATTGGGGAATTAAATATATAGATGCATCTTTAAGCCATTTTTTTGTATTCTTTAAACAATCTTTATGATTACAATTTCTTAGATTTTTACTTTAATATTATTAAGAATTAAGTAATAAATGAGGGAAATATCAGGCTGAACAACGTATGCCTCATGTACAAAGTAGATCTATTAAGACCGTACAATTACCAATCGTATTAGTATAGAATACGGAATATTGGCTGGTTGGAATAACGCGCATGCACCGGACAGTTATGGAATCATGACTGGAACAAACCTATTACATATCGTTCCAAAGTAACAGTTTTTTGTCGTGTCGAGTTCCCGAAAAGAACGTTCTATGAGCGGAGCAGTTTTCCCATCATTATTACCCGAATTATGACCCGAATTAAAAAAAAATAAATAGACGAAAAATATTTGTAGCCAATAGGTATTAAGAATAGAGCGTACATTAAACAAAAAACTATGATATAATAAAGTAATACAATCTCTGTATTTCAAAATTTCTGTGCCCCTTTCTAATTTTTGTGTTGCCAAAATCAGAATATAAACAAAAGACAATATGTAAAAATATAGTTACTCTAAAATACATATTAGAAATTAATTTTTATTAGAAATCGATCTAGGTGAATATAATTCGAAGTAACAGCTTATATTTATTATTAGAAAACTATGCAGTACATACAAAAGTTAAAAAAAAAAACTGGTTTCGTTTCAGATGTTTTAGATTACATATTTGTTATAGTGGTACATCTGATTTTTTGGTTTCTTTTCTACAAGTTTGCTAAACACTGGATACCAACCAAATACATGTAATAAACCCGTAATAAAACGCAGTATTTTAAGAATGGCCGTCAGTGTGAATTTATAGGAAGGTAATCTTCATTTTCTAACTTTTCGTTGTCAAAGTGCTTTTTGTTCTGCGGAAATAAAATACCTGCAATGCTTATTGCATACAACAGATGATAACTTTTATTCAGTTCAAAATTATGTATTTGTTATTTTACGGGCTTGCCCATTTACTTGGGATATTAGGAGCAAAATGATTGTAAAAAATGACACGAGTTCATCAATTCGTATCAAGTTATTTCGCTTTTATATAAAGTATATATACCTATATATTTTTTCATTTAGAGGTGATATTAGTAATAACTTTTACACGCATCTTGATATCCATTTATTTAAAGCTTATCAAATATAGGTTATATAATTTTAAATGTATTTTGTACACAAAATGTACCAGAACAAGAATCAACACTCTGGTAATGCTACCCTTAGTATCTTATTGATAGAGAATTGGACGTAGATAAGTAACAACAGTAACATATATTGTAACTCAATAACTTGTCAATTAAAATAGGCTATGTCCTTGCCAAAAAATATGAAATAAGTAATAAATAAGTATTTCAAACAGTAATTAGCCGTGATACTTTAGATAGCTTTAATAGTAGAATGACATCGTTTACATAGACATCAATATTTTAACCTTGAAATATACTATATATTTACATAAAATTATGAAAAATACCTTATATAAATAGATGTTTGTAGTTGCAGGATCTCTTAGAATGGAACAGTCATGGCCATCAACAAATAAGACTGCTTTAAGAGAGGCATCAGTTCCTTTTGTAAGGGAATCAGATATACATAAATCAGATGCAAGTCCAAGCCCAACAGAGACAGTTTGTTTAGATTCTTTGTGTACTGATACGTTGCCAGGTAATTACTTTTCAATTTTTTTACGGTCAAAATTATGACGGGTAATATGTTCAGGACCATCGCAAACTCAAATGCTAATACAAGATGAGGTGACAAATCAAATAGATGAGAAGAATGATAAGGCAACGTTTTTAAATGAATTAGGGTTAGAAGAGTGCGATGAAGAGAATGATAAGGAAGATAGATGGGAAGATTGCATTGATGGTGACTTTGAAGAAGCAAATCAAGGTTTTGGTGTTATAGAAGAGGTATTTTTCTCTCATTCGTATAATCTTACATGAATAAGCTGTGTGTTATGCATTTAAAACTTTGTTCTTTCAGGATGATATATGTGAGAATCTTTCTGAATCATTTAGTTTATCAAACAATGTGACTACTTCCACTAGTTCACATATAAAATGTAATGGTTCATTTTCTAATACTCGTACTTGGGTAAGATAACGATATTTAATTTTACGTTTTAAGGGATTATATTTTTAATAACACTGTTGCATGGTTTAAAAAGAATAGACGTAAATGCAAATATAATTTTATGATTTTTATTTATCTATTTATTTTTGCTTATTTTGTCGCAACATAGATTTATTTCTTTCTACTCCAATTTGAACACAGTTAATTTTTTCAATATCGTACTTTTTAGTACTCCAGCATTGCAGTATTAGAACACACTTCACTATCAGTCTTAACTTTCAAACATGTTACAAAACCTGGATACTACATTTTGATACTAATGTTATCACATTGTCAAAAACTGAATTGAATAATTTAAGATTTTTTCAATTAAATATTTACGATATCACTTTGCATTGCATGAATTTGTAAAATGTAGTTATGAAATTATTTAAATTACAAGACTAAGGGTAGATATTTTTCAATAAAATGCAAATGCCCATGATTGCTCACACGAACATTATGTTACTAAAACGTTTGAAGAAGTGAAGAAAGAATTCATGGTTCCTATAATTTTATTTTTCAAATTCATTTTATTTCTACTACAATAAGACATTTTATAGTTTATCACTTATGTATCAATGCCAAAAATTAAGATTCAGGGCAAAAAAATATATAAAAAACAAAAAAGTTCATTTCACATGATGAATTCTAGCAAGCTGAATGGTTTTCCATATGTAGATTGTCTAATCTTCTCTCTGAATAATTAAAAATTGCCTAAAGCTGCGTTAAGTTACTTAACTATTAAATTACTTAATTCTTGTTTCTTGCAATTTTAGAGGAAAAGAAAACTGGATGTTCAGAATGCATTACCTTGTAAAAAACTTCTGCCTGAAAACAAGACTGTAATATACTCAATTCCTACAAAGACCCTTTCATACCTTGGTTCTTCAATACGCAGTGATGGTCCTGTCAACGTACCTTCACTGGGGGCTCCTAATGATAAATCAAAACGTGCTGTTATACCAACAAAAGACAATCCTCCACCAGAAATGTCAGAGTGGTTGGTTCAGTTTCAGGTACTTATTGTGCAACAAATTATTTAACAACTAGTGTAAATTGTATAATTGTAGAAATGGTCCAATGCAGAAAGAATCTTAGCTATTAACGAGCTAATAGCTATATGTGAACCAACACAAGTTCGATATATGATGCAGGTAATTGAGCCGCAATTTCAAAGAGATTTTATATCTCTGTTACCAAGAGAATTAGCTTTATCAGTGTTATCATTTCTTGAGCCAAAAGATTTGTTACGAGCTGCCCAAACATGTAGAAGCTGGAGGTTTTTAGCAGAAGATAATTTATTGTGGAAAGAAAAATGTCGAGAGGCTGGAATAGATAGAGTTCCCATTAGAAGGGGTACGCCGGGTAGTCAGACTACGCCTTGGAAGGTAGTATCTATGTTTATTTTCTTATACTGGATATTTGGTTTAAAACGCACATATTAAACACAAGCAGGTCTTTAAGTTCGGCAAATGCAAATCTTAATGTGATATAAATGGCATCACTCTATCATTTGAAATATATTTTATTATATAAGAGGAAAGATCGAAAGAAATTTTTCAGTTGTCGGGATTTTAAATGGTCCATAAAAATGTATATATATATATACATGTTTATTCAATAAGGTTTACAACTGTTGAGTGTGTTTATAGAAGTTACATGAATGTTAGAAACACGTAAAATTCTTCACTAGCACCACTTACCACAAATACTTCACTTAAACTGTACGATTGTTTCGATAGCGAAGTTATCTTAACATTCGTATAGTTTAAGCGAAGTGCGGTAAGGGGTGATAGTGAAGTGTTTTAGTATTCCAGTGCCACAGTTTTCGATTAAGTGATCCACTGATAGCTTACATCCAAAATGTTTTTCTGAGAGAATGCAAACTGTATTTATTTTGATTTTTAATTTTTTTCAAATACTGTGTAGTGCGACACCTTATGCGCTTGAGAAGTTAAAACATTAGGGACTATATACATCTATTTAAGATAAAAAGAAAAATATCATCTTGCCATTTTTTATTTGCATTATAGAATAGAAGAGCTTTTCAAATTGCCAACTGTATGATATTATTTGGAGACAAAAACGCTTTTGTTTGAAAATAAAGCACCTGCACTTCTATACTGCGGTTGTAAATGTCTGAATTTCTAGATTTTGCATTACTGTACTCGAATTGGATAGAGAATATGTTTCGATTTACACCTTTAAAATCGGAACATACAGACTCCAATGCTGGTACCGCCCCTTATCCATATGAAATCGGGGTTATTATAGAAGGACGCTGAAAAAATAACAATTAAGTAATATTCTTTTGACCTTGAAACAAGTTATTCAGACATATCGTAAAGTAGGAACAAAAAAAATGATTTCTTTATTTTTTATGATTAATAAGCTACGCTGAGTCACATTTGATTAATTAAAATATATACCCAATTGTGCTCTATACATTGTTTATCCGAAAAGCCCTTTTATCTGCGCTCATAAATTTAAACGCTTTACAAGTAATGTCTTATCCAAAATGCCGTTGGACCTTAAAACATTAAATTGTAATTGTCTATCCAATACAATTTTCTGAACAATCTGAAATATAAAAGAATATTATTAATTGATTACAGGCCGCATATATGCTTCAGCACGCCATAGAGATGAATTGGAGAGAAAAGCCTATTCGTCCTCCAAAGATGTTAAGGGGCCACGATGACCATGTAATTACATGCCTTCAGTTCTGTGGCAATCGGATAGTCAGCGGTTCAGACGACAACACCCTTAAAGTTTGGTCTGCAACAACGGGAAGAGTAAGTTTATATATAAATGTGCTCAGTAAATCAAATCATAAAATTAGTACAGTTACCTCCTGTTATATTATTCGCTCCAACATGTGTTGTTCACGGTAAATATAAACAGTTTATAAGTTGTACAAGATGTATATACTTTGCCAGTTGCTAAACGACTTATTAGTAATAAGTTATTACTAGAAATGACAAATGCAGGTGGAATTATTCCTTTTTTGTAGCGACTAGATAGGCTCGTATCTATTCGCCCCATGAGAATGGATCCTTGTTGATTACTGGTATCCCCGAGAATCGACAAAACACGAGTCTGTCTAGTCTCTGCAAAAAAGTAGTAACTTCATCTGCATTTGCCCTCTCTACTTATTACGTATGTGGCATAAATAAATGCAAACATTATCGCTAAAATACAGAAGAGCTCAACTCTACGAGATTTGTATACGCTTAACCTCGATAACAGAGCACGATTCTGGCTATATTCTTATGTACTCTCCATCATGTATTTTTAGCCAAGATTGTTCTGTCCCTAACATACATATGTTCGTGAATAGCTAATTCGCATATACACAGAATCATAGCCTTTCCAATATAAATGTTTTTAGCAGAGATTTTTACTTCTATTTTCGTTTACTATTCTCCAAACTAATGCTCTTGCGCTGTAACTATCTTGCAACTACCTTCTCTGTACGCAGTTTCTTACGTGATTGTCTAATTGAATTTTTGTAGTGCTTACGTACCTTGGTAGGTCATACGGGTGGTGTTTGGTCTTCTCAAATGTCGGGCAGTACGATAATTAGCGGCAGTACGGACCGAACATTGAAGGTATGGGATGCGGAAAGTGGAGTTTGCCGACATACGCTGTACGGACACACCTCTACAGTACGGTGTATGCACCTGCATGAAAACAAGTAAGAATTAAATTTTTAAAATTATTAAATGGTAAGGAAAAGTAAAAAACAAGTTTGCCTTATTTACTACTAAAACAAATAGCGATTGGTTTTGTGTATATAACACATCTTCAGGATATACTAGAAAGAAAATAGGAGAAAGGAAATCAATTATCTGACTTAAAGAGCTGAGTAACTAAGGTAAGTAATGGTGAATTGCTTCGTCGTCTACTAGTGGAAGGAAGAACTCTTTTTTTTTAATTTATAAGATCAAATAGTTTAAGAAAGTAACGTCTAAATTAGGAAATGCTAAATTAACCAAATGAAATTTGCAATGTTACTGACGTTTTCAGAATGATTTGGCAATTGATGGAAAGTGAACTATTTTTAATTTGTTTGAGAATTTCTAAGTTCTCTAGGTTATTAAGCGGAATTAAGCTAATAATAATTTCAGCTCTCCGGTATATGTCGCTGCTTTACATAGGCACTTTTTTACGCAGGATCTTGAACATGTCCAAGAATAATTCCAATATATTATTTATAGTTTTACATCCTATAAAAAACGGTATTTTCAATAATAAGTACAAAATTGATCAGTAGTAGCTATAAGTTAACTTGCAATGACTGGCAAATGCAATGCGTTGACAGATATTTTGAAATTACAAGATTTTTGCAACCAAATTCCTCCATGCTTTCCCATTTTACTAATCACTATCATTTCAATTCGAACAATAATTTAAGCATTTTAGACATTTGTAATAAAGCATTTATTCTCAATAAGCTAGAGTGCTTTGAAAATCTCAAACAACAAATTAAAGAACTATTTGATTAATTATTACCTTAAGTTTGTCTAGTCACCTGTTTGTCAATTAGATATCTACCAACTTTGTTTTGTGCTTTGTCTTTACAAAGGTTGTTGTACACTATTTTCTTTGATTTTTTTTTGGTCTCTAACAAATACTATACATATATTTATAATGACGTTTCTACTATTCATTTTTATAAATGTTAGACACAAACTATTATCTCTGGATATCTTGCCTAAATAGTCCTCATTTTGTCCTGATACATTTCTAAGCAACATTATATGTTTTTAATTGTAATTTATTTAGTATTCCCAAACTTACACATACAGCTTTCTAAAACTAATTCATTTTATGAACTATAATAAAAAGTTCTTCCTTCAGCTAGTAGACGAAAAAGCAATTCACTACTACCTTTTTTTATCAGCTTTTTAAGTCAGATAATTGTTTTTTCTCCCATATTTTTCTTTCTAATACAGCTTAAAGAAGTGTTATGTACATGAAATTGGTTACTATTAATTTTTTTTTAATAGTAAATGCTGTGAGACAGCGGATCAACTTGTTGTTTACTTTTCCTCAGCAAGTGAAGATATGCTAAATTAAATAATTTTTCTTGCATGCAAAATAGATTCTTAGCTATTATTATAAAGTATTTTGTGGTTACTTAATAGTATGTTTATTGTCTTTTTTATAACTGCGATCATTTCTCCGCGATGAGTTTGATCGAAAAGTTGCTGACCTAACTTATAAATTGTTTTATAAATTTTAGGGTGGTGAGTGGCTCACGTGACGCAACGTTAAGGGTGTGGGATATAGGTACTGGAAGATGTTTACATGTATTAGTTGGACATCTTGCAGCAGTGCGTTGTGTACAATATGATGGCAGACGAGTAGTATCTGGAGCATATGATTACATGGTAAAGGTCTGGGATCCCGAAAAAGAAGAATGTTTACATACTCTACAGGGCCATACGAATAGGGTGTATTCTTTACAGGTAAGACGGTAGAAGTCGCTCATTAAAATTGATTTAATTATCATAAAGATTACTAGAGATTCGTTCAGATATAAATGCCGTATATAATTTGCAGGATGTTTCATTCAGTTGTTCATCAATTGTTACAAAGTGGAAAATTCTTGATCCAAAATACAATGATTTAACCTAAAATATTCAGATAAAATATTCCCCCTAACCGCCATACAGGGAGTTTTATTTAAAAATCATTTTATTTTAGCTCAACGTTATGATATCTGGTAATATTTTTGGTTCATATTTGACAGAAAGTTCGTGTATACTAGGATACTTTAAATTATTGTAGAAGCTTCCCCGCAGATTCACACGGTACCGATAAAGAGTTACTTTCCCCTCTCCACATTTTACGTCATTATTGCAATTGTAGTTGCATGTTTTTTTTATATACCGCATTATTTTCTAAGTAAACATTGTTCTTTTTTTTTTCATTACGATAGATAGAGTTGGTAGTTTTCTTAACTACTCGTGTCTAATTTGATCTTTTCAATTCTTGCGACTATGAAAATATTTGGTTTATTTAAAGTCGACAACTCGGTAGTATTCGAAACAGTTAGAGAATGACAAATCCTTGATAGTTGTGTGCTTGATAGTTGTTATGTATGTTCATCTAATATCGGGTTTGAAAGAGAATTGGGAGAAAACCAGACTAACTAGGTTTCAAAAAGTATGTTGTGATTTTGTTGTACATTTTTTAAGACATAAACCAAGGTTTCTTTGTGATGTTTTATATCCATTTAAATATAACTACAGCACATATAAGTACATGATATTTTGCTAAAGATCTCTTCATTCATTAAAAGAATAACTCTGAAAAGATGTTTCGTAATTTGTATGGACTAATTTGTGTGGACAGTATATTTTTCTCATCGTAAAATAATATCTGCACATGCTCAAGTTCGATAAGAATTTCAAATACTTGCTGAACTAAATTCGGATTACGAATTGTGCGAGGTTCGAACAATTGCGCCTTTCAAACAGCGGATTCGTAGTGCATTACTTCTATAACTGCGAGTTCGAAGAAATGTATTTTCATAATAAGTAAGAATTGAAAAGATCAATTGCTATTAGGAGACTCTGGGTCTGTTGATGGATTGATATGCTATAACTCTCACAGTTCATTTTCATTGGAAGGTGTAAGATTAGTTACTGTTATAATTTTTTTTTAAATGCCAAGTTATAATGACTTTTTAAATGCAAACTTTGGGTCTGTGATTATCGATAGCGTCCTACAGCTCAAAGGTATTTGCAATTACATCCGAACTTACGACAACGTCATTACAAGACCAATTAGTGGAAATTGGACGATTCCATCCAAAGCAGCAATAGCTGTAATAATATAAAAAAAAAAAGAAAAGTGTACCACTTTAACTTATTCCAACTTATTATCGGAAGATTTCCCTGGAGGAATGGAATTTCCATAATTTGTTACTTAGATAAATAATTCTGTTAGCAACATTTTTTTTAACGATGAAGCCATTTTTATACGCAGAGGTGCTTTTTTGGAGAAACTATCATTATTGTTACATTGAAATTTCGCATTTCGGCAGAGGAACATTTTCAGCACGACGCAACATGTAGCAGCCTAGAAGAACTTCCATACAATTGACAGCGAAACATTGGCATTCTTATGCTATTACGACGTGGTTTCACCCGAAAATCTAAATTCTTTAAAAGAAAACAGCAACCGCGGAAGTCTACAACAATATATTCCTTAGATTTTTATTTACGGAGAGATATGAAGAGACTAGTATACGTTCAGGAAACTAATACCCGACAAGAATTAGTACAACAAATACAAAACGCTGTGAATTTTATTAGAAACCAATCAAACTTTACAAACTTTATCAAAAGAATTGCAAAATAATATAATGTGAATGGAGGAGTTTATATTTATGTTACAAATACATCTTTTTAAAACTTGAATATTGAATGAAATCGCTTTATTCTACTTAAATTTTTAAATATAACGCTCTCTATCGGTTAAGAAGAATATTTTATCCAAGTGTTTTATATTTTGGGTCAAGGATACTTTCCTAGATTAATTGGTAGTAAAGTTAAGTATTTATTTGTCTCGATTTTGGTGTTTATTGATTCACCGCTTTCCACGCGAAGTTAAGAAACTTAGAAAACAGCTTCAGTTTGTAATGCAAGAGTAGAATGAATAAAGACATTTTAAATTAAAAAAATATTACTTTAAATACGAATGATATGAATATGGTGATTAAACAAAATGTAGCACAAGTGTCGAGGGGTGTCGTCTATATGCTGATGTGATGCTCACATCAAAGTCAAGTTTTGTAAACAAATATTAGTGTAGCTATCTCGTAATAATAATTGATCTAAATTTAATATTTTTGGTGGTAAATAAGGAATTGTGTTTATCTTCGCATAGGATAGTTCCTGTAATCTTTTAGAACTTACAATTCATAATACAACCAGAGGTGATAACAAAGTTACCTCAAATTTTTATTAATTATTAACAATGTGACGACTACCACTTTTCATCAAACTTGGATATACGTATTTCAAAAATTGAACGAATGCTCAATGATTACTTAGTAAAAGGTTTGAGGTATTTGTTGAGTCTGCCTTAATAAGGATTGTGATTCCAACTATCACATGATTATAATAAATTATGAGAGCTATAATAGGTTGTATGATCTACATTATTATTTAATTATTTAGTGATTAAAAAAGAATTAAGTTAATAAACAAATCAAACCAATATATGCCTTTTCAACATTTTGTAAATCTTTTCGAAATTTTGCCATATGTATTTATATATGATATTATTGTATACAAGTAATCATGATTACTTGTAATTAGTAAAAAGGTCAAAAAAAGAATAGTTGTTTTGTCCGTACAGGAAATTTAGACCGGCTAGATGTAAAATTACTGTAACAACTGGCTTGCATATTTTGTCTTTCTGATTGTGGTTAATATCAATAACAACTTGTGATCGCAGCTAACTAAGACACATTCATGTAATCTTTATCTATAATGTTCTTAGAAAAAAAATTATTTTGTTTGTATGTGAATTAACACAACTGCTGATGGTTACACTGCAGTATCACCACGATTGGAATCAATTATTTCAACATACAACCTCATTTTTGTGCTTGCTTTGGAGAATGTTTACTTTGTCTCAACTTCACGATACAGGGTAGATCTTATGATAATTGTCAGCGGAGCGGTCAACCTATCTCGTCTTGTTCTAATTATATCTTTCTTATCTATTTCACATATTGTGTAATGTATCTATCAAAACAATTTTTACGATTTTGATGTGGAAGTTAAAATTATTCAACATGTTGCCAGATAGATATCGTAAGAACAAAACTTTTCTCTTATCTAGTCGCGTTGATTTTAATGCTGTTTATCATTATTGTTGTAAGGGCAATCGCGCAAATTCATTAGTCACTGTCACGTAAATAGATATATTGTAACGGTACCCTTTCGTGCCAAGCTACGATGTTGATAGTATGGTTATTAAAAAGTATGGCCAGTGTGAGTGTTGGATGGAAGGAAGAATTTTAAGGTACTTTCTAAAGTTAGAATAACAAGCAAAGCATCTGTCGCTATCTAGTATTAAAAGTTAAACGCCTGCTCTTTGATTCGAACAATGGTGATATTAGCACAGGCAAATAGTGGTATTAGATAGAGAAGCATTGGAGGCAATACTGATAACGTTAGGTTATAAATTTCTTAAAATAATTTGTTAATAATATTACAATTCTGTCATTAATAACTGCGCGCACCCTTAGAGTTATATTACTATAAACTATGATTTCAAGACTTAATCGAAATAAATAAATGCAAGAATAGACAATGCCTTTAGAAACGGGTAAAGTTTATTTAATCAATAATTGCTTTGAATGATTTTTTTGACTTCCCCGCGTCTAAATAATAAAAAATCTATATGTAGCAGGGCAACATTTAATTACATCAACCAGTTGGTATTTGACGTTATCTCATTCATGTAGCCTCACTATAATTTCAATTTTAACATCGTTTTCAAATGTTTTATTGTTATTTGCAATATTATTTAGTATTTTTATCAATATTGAATATTGTAATATTATAACTTGGAAATGTCGCTGTCGTAATGTCGTATGTATGTTTACAAAATTACTATTGATTGTGATACTGCACTGTGAAGTTGAGACGGGTTGTTGTTTCATGTACTGAGGTTTACAATTTGGTGGTCCAGATTTCGTGTACGGATTATACTTAATATTCTATAACATTTTTGTTTCAAATTTCAGTAAAGATGTTAGAAAACCTATTCCAATATTTTTTTCAGTTATCTTTATTGTTGGTTAACTTTCTTATATGAAATTGTTGTTTAATTGTTTTAGTTTCTATTCTATTATTGTTTATTTTGAATAGTTTGACGGCGTCCACGTTGTTAGTGGATCACTCGATACTAGTATTAGAGTCTGGGATGTTGATTCGGGAATTTGCAGACATACACTGATGGGCCATCAATCTCTTACTTCTGGGATGGAATTACGGAATAATATCTTAGTGTCTGGTAATGCAGATTCTACAGTTAAAGTATGGGATATTGTTACTGGTCAATGCTTGCAAACACTTTCAGGTAAGGAAAAGATGTGCAATATAAATCATGTAAATCATGCCGAAGTTTGAATGGCATTACATATCAATTATTATAAACAAACAAGGCCTAGCACTAAAATTCGATTATATGTTAGGCATTTTAGTAGTATTGTATATATCCACATAGGCTATATTTTACTTAACCACAGATTATTGTTTGACTTCGTTGGCGCCATTCACTAACTTTTGTGCTTCATTTCTCTATTGATGGTTTATGTTTCAATTTAAAATACGTTCGTTTTTGTGAAACCAAACCCTGCTTAATAAATTTTAATGTTGACAAAAGTCGAAATCGAAGAATATATTTAATAAATAGTCATATGTCCTCAGAGTTCGGTAAAAGAAACCGGCAAAAGAAACTACTTGTGGCTTCGATGCTAAACGATATCACTAAACAATTCTGTATTTTTCTTAAATGTTTTAAATATCCTATTGCATCAACTCTACCAAACGATACACATGCAAGTATATGTTTGAAAGTACATGTGTATAAAATATCAACGCTAAAATACTTTACTTGCGTGAATATAAATTTGCAATTTTCAAAATTTCTATCGGCCCGCTTCCGTTAAAATCCGTTTAAAACATCTACAATTTGTCTCTTTTACATATAAAAATGAATTTGGAGTGCTTTTGTATTTCCGCTTTGTTTCTTCGCATTTCCAAATAGACTCAAAAAATAAGCTACACTTGTATGAAAGCCATCGATAGAAAAAGAACAAATTATTAGAAGAAAATACGGGGGAGGTGACGAAGATAATAATGGTAGCTATAATTGTACAGCTGCGTGTGAAATAATAGCAGTACAGATATAAATACAACAGACGACAAACTAACATAAAGAATTGTTTGTTTACCAAGTTTAGTCTAAAATCCGAGGAAATACCTTTTTGTTGAAACATTAGATTTTCTTACTGTGCAAAGTAATAGCAGTCTGTGTAAAAAATCGAACATATCGTGTGCAACATTGTGTTTTATGGATGGTATTAAGTAAGTTGTGTATTTTATTCAGTTTTGTGTAGCAAAACCGAATGAATACACAACTTAAAAAAACTAAAATTTTGGGTCGAGCAACTAAACTGCTCATTCAGCGAAAATGATTTCTAACGCAATAAAACCGGAACGAAGAGGAAGAAAGAAAAAACATCTGTTAAACATGATCGTTCCAATAATTAGATTTGTTAACTGACACCCTTTTACATTTTCGACTCAACTAAAACAAACTTTAGATCTTCCAATTCGCACCTCCACTATTCGAAAACGTTTAATAAAGGATAAATTAATTGCTAGAAGACCACGAAAAGTGCCCTTGCTGAATAAGCGACACATTCAATACAGATTACCCTTTGCAAGAGAGCTTCTAGATGGCGAAATATCTTGTGGTCAGATGAGAGTAAGGTTGTGTTATTTAGATCTAAAGAATTAAGGATTACAATCCAAATTACTCTGTTATGGTGCGGGCATGTTTTTCATATTATAGTGTTAGTCCAATCTTTTGAATACAGGGGATTATGGATCAATTTGTATATCTATACTTCAAATAGTCATGCTGCCTTATGCCGAGAAAGAAATGCCCCTCCTCTGGGTGTACATGCCTGATAACGATAAAGAATTTAATTCTGCATAGATTCCATATGCCTTTCCCTAGACCTATTTCCGAAGGTTTTCTTGTTATTCCATATTTTTTATCAAAAGCCAATGAAACCCTAAGATTACTTAGATAATTATTTTCTTTATGCCTTAAAGTTTTCTAAATTACATTCTTAGATTATGTTGGTATGTAGATACTAGTTAACACGTAAGAAAACATTTCTCATTTATTCTCACGTTTGTTTCAGGACCATCAAAACATCAATCAGCTGTAACTTGCCTACAGTTTAATAATCGTTTTGTGATAACTTCCTCGGATGATGGTACTGTTAAATTGTGGGATGTGCGTACAGGCGAATTTATTCGGAATCTAGTTGCCTTGGAAAGTGGGGGATCGGGCGGGGTAGTGTGGCGCATTCGTGCCAACGATACTAAACTTGTTTGTGCGGTTGGTAGCCGCAACGGCACCGAGGAAACGAAACTTTTAGTGCTAGATTTTGACATTGACTCAAATTCGAATTTAATCGTAGCTAGGTAATTGAAGACTTAAACAATTATGTGTGTATGATGAGATGGTGCGAATGACGATTATACGAAGACAAAATTAATACCGATGGAGTTAGTTCTTTGAAAATTTACATTGAACTCGTGTACCTTCCCTTTTTATTCATAAAAAAAAATACAATAAATGTGTAGTATTTTTGTAACAATGTTGTCAGGTTAGTAAGTTTTAACATATACGCTACCAAACAAAAGTTATTTTATAAAGAAATGTATTATCCAAAAAGCAAATTCAATTTGATTGGTAGTATTTAGAATGTACACAGTAGCCACATTTTATTTAGAAATACAAATGCTCTGATAATTTTATTTTTCCATCTACTGCATTCCGTGCATTTTGCATAGCATTCCAAAGGGCGCTTTTCACTGGGTGTTGATTTACATACTTTTTGTTCAAGTGGAATGTATTAATAAAGTTTAAAATTTAAATATCACACGACAAATCTCCGTTGACAGGAAGAGTTTATTTTCTTTTATTTTAAACGTCGAATGGAAGTTAAATGAGAATCAATTAGCAACGCAGAGATTAAATTGACCGCAACTGTGCCGCAAATTGTTAACAAAAAGACATTTTTTAGTGATTGATTTGTGTGTAACGTTTTATATTACTTACTAGTGTCTTGCATGGTGATGTATATTTTTTTATGGAAAATAAACGAAAATACTAATCTTACACCTTACATGTAGTTTAATCAAATTATTCATTGAGGAGCCTATATAATATTGATTATTTCATTGAATGTATTTTGTATTCGATATAAAACTTAATTATAAATTAACCCCGATGAGTGTGATACGTGAGTTCGTAATAATAATAGCGAAAAAATGGATAAAGGTCTAAATTTTCACAATCTTTTTAATTAAAAAACTTAACAGTTAAAAGTTTTTTTTATTTAATTGTACCTTGATTATTTCCATATATTACTGACAGTATAGACCTTTTCATCGAATTTTATTTTAAACTGTCATACCTGTAACAGATAAGATACAAAAGTCGATGAGTTTTTTTTTTAAGGCAACTACATACTCGATAATAATTAAAGTTAAAGAAAATTAATTAAAACATTAAATATTAGTAACAATATGTAGTGGACGTTTAAAGATAATAATGAAATATCTCAAAAACTGTTGCTGTATGCTAATATATCAGTTCGAATTTTACTAATGCGTTTATGTACCAGTCATCCTGTAGTTCCATGTATGTGTTTAATGTTTCACTAAAATATTCAACGTGTTTTCAGGGTAACACGACATTTGTAACTGTATATAATATTAAATTTTATTGGATCAATTGAAAAGTTTTATTTCTTCTCATCACTGTAAAATGTCTTGATTTTTTATGTTGTTATGTTTCAAATAAAAAATAAGTTTTGTTTCTCAACAATACCAAAGTAACAGGCATGAGACTTTGCAGTTTTAATGTATACATATGATTTTAAAGTGCCATTTTTTGCTTATCGCTGTATAAAAATATGAATCTTCTAATATCGTTGTCGTTATCATTATGTATTAATTAAATTCTGGCTTAATGCATACTACCTCTCAAAGCATATTTTTATTAGTCTAGGATGTCTAGTATTTAAAAAAATGTGATATCAAAGAATTAACTTCATTAATAAATAATAGAAATTGTTAAAACATATTTACAATCTCTAGTGGAATTGCTACTTTTTATGTTCTGGTGCTTCTAAAGTATAATTTTTTTCTACAATCCTAGTTTTTTTTTTGTTTGCTTAAGAGTTTAATTTAAAAAACTAAGTTGTTGTACCAATATTGTAGCTACTACTATGTATTTTGTTGAACCGCGGTAGTAAGACTGTCGTAGAAAAAAACACAAATTATGAATTTGGTAATATATTTTGGACCATTTCAAATTGTTAAGAACGTTAGCGCGTGGAATTTCTCAGATTTCGATTTATCAGAGTCTATTACTAAAAAGTACCTGAAACTTCTAATATTAATGTTTGTGTAATTATTACTTTCATTAAGGAAAATTTCACTAAGTTTTCTTTTATTATTTCTGCCTTAACAATTTGAAATATCGTAATTATAAGTTACTTTTTGCCAATAAAAATCCTTAAAAATATACGAATCTCTGTTCCTATAAATATTTATAAAAAATAGTGCAGCACCAGAGAGACTGATATCTTAATATTTAGTTCTAGCACTTTATGTTCCATTACCACAAATAGTTTTAATTTTCTTTTCTTTGTACTGAATCTTAAGTGGACAATATTGATTTAAAAAGTTAATGTAAAACCAACAGGAAATTTATTAAGTACATTCAATGTTATTTTATTAATAAGTACTTATTGTCTGCTTAATATTTACGTATTCCTCATGTACTTTTAACATTAGTTAGGTATTCAAAATGTGGTTGCTGCTCAATAAGAGCCTCGTTTAGGCTCGATACTGTATATAGAGAATTACTTGTATTTCCAAGTTTAAAACATCACTTACTGTTTTAAATAAAAGGCTTTTACTATTTTTTATTTTTAGCATCTATTTATCTTACCCTTATTTTATCTATGTTTGTTTTTTCTATTCTTTGCAGGTGTTGTGTATTGTAAATTTTGTATTGTACCTATTTATTTTATAAAAATATTTATAAATACTTGCATTGTTTCATGTAGTTTAATTTACGTTCTAAATGAATATTAGCAAGATTTGTGTTCCATGCAATCGTTTTATTGTTGTTATGAGTATTTTTATTTCGTATTCATTTTTCAAAATAACACATCAACTGTATATGCTATTGACATTAATGTTTATGAGCTGTTTGGTAGAAGCCATTCAACCCCTAACTGGTTGAAATTTCCTTTCATCTTCAACCTATATTCATGTATTATTTTGAAAGACGGTGAGGATGGGGATTTTTTACGTACATGTTGTATATTCGCACCTTATGGGAAATACAGTCACAACGAAATTATGTTGCAGACAACTTTGATATTACCACAGCGCAATTGCAATGCAAACGTCGTAATCGCAGTGCAGATGTTGGTAAAGCTGCAATTGATAGTTAAATTCGTGACAATTATTTCGTGGCCGGTATAAATTGCTAACAAAGAAACTATTTGAAGTTTCTGCGATATTCCATGGATTAAAAAAAGGAAATTATAAAAGTCGGCCCGTGCGCGTCATGTCATAAGTATGGACAAAAGTTAGTTAGGATTGAGATGCGACTTATAGGGCATCATAGAGCAACAGAGGAGCGTATGCGGCGTCGCGTAGGTCCTCTGTTGTTATTTAATTAAAAGAAGAACGTTCAAAATTACGATTCAAAATTAATGCCGGAAAAGAAAATACACTAAAAGGAATATATAGTGTGTAGAGTTGATATTTGAAAATCGCGCTCTGATTTTGGAATCTCTAGGGAGCCATTGCAACAATGAACGATGTATTCATACAGGGTTAGTAAAAAGTCCCCGAACGGTCGAATAACTTTGTTATTCGATTTATTGTTATTATTATTTGCCGATTAAACCGGAAGTGAAAAAATACTAACTGTATTGCATAAAATGCATTTATATTAACCCCCATACCAAATTTCAGATATAATTTTCAAATAAAGTTATTCGACCGTTCCGGGACTTTTTACTAACTGTATATTCGCTCAACAATCGACTTCTAAGATGAATTTCTTTCGGAAATTAATGTAATTCAAAATTGCGCATATAATAATGAATACAAACAATTTGCAGTAAATAAACTAGTGGTACATATGGTCATTTACCAAAAATACTATTGTAGTAAAAGGGAGTGAATGAGAAATTGTGAAGACCTCCTGCTATACCGTAAATAGCTGTTAATCATATTTTAAATAGAACATCTAATTATTAGATTTGCTCGCTCGGGCAGTAAGTAGACTTATGGTCGCAGATTAGATAGATAGATTATATCTAGATTAGATCTAATCTGTGACGAATGGTCCTCGAAACGGCTGTCCCAGATTAATTACTATGTAATTAATTAAACTTGTGCGGTGCGGAGGTTGCCGATACTTATTTATGGTTTACCAGAGGCTCATGTAATGTTTTAATATGTCATCCAAATTTAGAGATATCCAAACTAACGATTAGCAAAGTCATTCTATTTAACAAAAAAATAAACGACGAAATCGAAGCGTTGCTTTCACCTCACATCCACGTCTCTACTACTCACATCTCGTAGGTTAGTCTAAATTTATTAGCTTTATGTTTGTTTTCTAGTTTTTTATTGTGATTTTACAATGATCTACGTATGGAGCGTGACGATAAACTTCTTGTAATTTTAATATTCGGTGAGGAATTTAATTAAGATTACCTTTCTAGAGCTGAAACTATTTGGGAGAACTTTGTGCTAAATTAATAACTGGCCGGGTGGATACATCTACAAGGCTGGCGAAAGGTAAGACTTGAGTTATTGGACAAGTTGTGTAACTGTTTAATACTAATAATAATAATATGCATTAGTGACGCAAACAATGCATAAAAAGAAAAAAAAAATTAAAAACAAGTTGTAATCTTTTCAAAATCATTGTTTATCTAAGAACTTCTATTTGTTTCATACTTTTCCTTTTATAATGCAGGCCTATTTTTGATTGAAGAAAAATGAGTAGGCTCCATCAAAACCATTGATGGTACAAAATAAAAGAAAAAACTCTACCAACTATTGATAAAAGAATATTAAGTAACACGTGCACAATATATATATTGATCAAAAAAAGATCAAATATTGTTTTGTGATGCAGATGAACGTTTGAATTAAGTTTAAACAAAGTTAACAAAACAGAAAAACAAGTTTTAATCAACCTTTTTATTAGTGAGGGTATAACTTTATTCTTGAATCATATCTATGCTTAATTCTTCTCCCATATTACTAGGAGATGTTTCTAATTCAGCTAAATCGTTTGATTCACTAGAAAAACAAAACAAAAAAAATTACAATATATTTACAGATACTAAGGTATTTATACCTGTCTAATGATGGTTCATTACTAAACATTTCTGTGGGTACTGTAGGTGGAGCCCTTTCTAATTCCATGAAACTTTGACGAGATTGCAAATGCCGTTCTACTTCTTCAGGAGTCATATGACCATCTAATAATGTACCACTATTACTGTTACTAGTATTGGTTGTTATTTGCAACTAAAAATTAAAATTTATTATTGATATAATATAATTCTGTCTAAATATCCTATTACTGATTGTGAGCTGTGAGACTGCTTTCCATGACGGACAGGATTTGGTTTTTTCTTCTTTGAAGCAGGAATACTTTTCCCACTACCTAAATATGAACCATTTGTTTGAGAACTACTGGAAACTTCAAGCCTTCTTCTACAAATATAATATATAACATATGCTTAATAAGAGATTTGTACATACTTTTTTACAGTTTCAACTTTTATAGATTCTTCATCAGATGAGTCAGTTTCATCTGACTCTGTACTAGAATTATCAGTCTTCTCGTATAATAATAATCGATCTAAAAGGAAACTACGATCTCTAGTAATACTTAACAACCTTTTCTGAGCAGATCTAAGTGCTTGTTGAAAACATTCGTTCTCCTGTAATCAGTGTTAAAATTTAACATTTTTTTTACTATCTGTTTAATTTAAGATAATACATATAAAAGATGCTTTAGTTTCCCTTTCAAAAATTTATACTGTGTCTTTAATTTAGATTCCTCTTGCAGACGTTCCTCTTCTTCTGCTGCAGCAGCCTCGTTGGCTATCGAACGACAATACCAGCCTTCTAACATATTTAACAAGCAATACACAATTTTCTATTGAATAATTTAATAGTTAATAATACTTCAAGCAAAATATGTATTTCTAACTTTTGACAATTAAGCAGTACCACCACCATACTACTTCACTGTCACTATTGCACACCCATATTTCGAATCTTTGATTGAAGAGTTATTCGAACACTTTTAAAATAATAGATCTATTTTATTTTCGCGGAATCGCTATTTTGATGCAGTTGTTTTAACAGATTTTAGCATCGCTACCATGTGAAAGGTTGTAATTTTTATGGGTACCTGGCAACACTGGTTAAAAGTGGTGCATATAAATCGTCATTATGTTTATGTTTTGTACATCCTATTTTGTTTTGTCTGTAATAAAGCTATTATTTGTAGTAGTAAGCGACTAACAGAAAAGATTTAGATGAACTGGTACGATGAAGTTCGAAAACGAAAAGAAACTGGCAAGAATAAGACGGCTAAAGGAGAAAGCCGAACAAAGCAGAACTGATTATAAAATACAAAGACAAAGCAAACGTGATATATATGAAAAAAAAATCAACGGCTAAATCGAAACAGAAGAAATAAATCAAGAAGGGCACAGAAAGATAGAAAAATAAAACAAGAAACATAAAAAATAAAGATGGTAAAACAGAACAAGACCCTTAACTGATGGCAATATATGAGAAGAGTGCTATGGTATTTTCCTGGAACCAATTGTTGCATGTCACCAATAGAACTTTCGGAATAGCAAATATACTCTAATAAAATTATTTGAAGTGCAGGGTTCAACAAGGTACGATTCTCATTAGGTTGGCAGTCTGAAAATAGTTGTGTTAAAATGTTAGTCCACATTGAGGTCCAGATTTCATTAGATTCTGATACTTTTCATTTGTAGTTTTTCAAAACAGTTATTTTCATAACTAATCCGCAAGCTCTTTGTAGCTGATGCAAATCGCTAATTGCATATCTATTATAAATTTTAAAGAAGAGCATGATAATGGCAGACCTCTATTGCCCTTAAATGCTATAGGAGAGGTAATATTTATCTTACATTACATAGTCCTAAGCAAGAATATCAGAGACAAGAGCCAATGGTTAATATTCACAATTTTGCTGAGTGCACTATCACAAAATGTTAGGTATGACATATACAGGAACAGTGAGTATATTAAAATATTAATCATATATTTTTTAATTTTTTTGAATTTTGTATAATTATAGAGCAACATATCGTTGATGACTATATTACGTGAAAGAAAGATATTTGTAGGTGAACATACATCACTTTGGAAAATCTTATATAATATTGGATTTCATTCTAACAAAAATGATCTAACAAGAGCATTGATGGAATTACCACATTATGCTAAAAGGAATAATTTTTTATCGGAGTATGTACGTTACAAAAATATAACGTATTAATTTGTTTTCACTGATGAGACCGGGATCTTTCAAGGTGGTACCATAGGATGATCTTGGCAAGATGACGATGTAAGAAATGTACCTACATGGAAAGTAGGTGGAAAAAGGCACTAAACGTAAATTTTTGTCAATATAATTTTTTTATTCATATTTGTTCTAGATTATTACATGCTGGAAATTCTGATGGCTTTGTTGATGGTGCTAGATTAGTATATTCATCGGCAAGGGTCACTAGCGATTACCATGGGGAAATGAATACGGCCAACTATTTACAATGGTTTGAACATCTCTTTCAAACCTCTCTAGTTCGAGGTCCATCTATAATAGTCTTAGATAGTGCTTCATACCACACAAAAAATCACCTATTGCATCCTGCATCGAAGCAGAAGTTCAGGAGTGGCTTATGAAAAACAACATAACTTACAATGCAGATATGCTAAAAATTCAATTACTTGATTTAGTTAAAAAGTAACAGCATATGTTTATTGAATTGGTTTATAACTTTACCCATAATTTTACAAAAATAAAATAACTTGTATCAGTTTACAGAGAAATATAGTTATAAGTTCTGCGTCTTTCATCATATTACTATTTTCAATCCAATAGAGAATATCCGGGATATGGCGAAAAACTATTATACTCGCGACGTTGGAGAAATAGGAATAGAAATAGAAATTGTACATGGAAATGTACAATTGAAAATGCAGTCTGTTTGAATGAAGTCTATATAGAAAAGTATATTAAATATTTTCTAGTGTTATTGTTTGAATGCGTCTAGCGTAAAAAATATTTAACATAACCAAAACTATCTCAATTTGAAATTTGTTTATGCGTTGAAATCGCCATAAATAACGTACCCTGAAAATCCTATACTAATGAAAAATATGATAGAGATGGGAGAAATATTAATGGAGGAGCGAGAAAACGAAGTTCAGCAGTACAGGAAGAAATAAAAACACTTTAAAATGTTAAAGCCCTGGGAAACGACAGAATAGCAGAGCTACTAAAGTATTGAGGACAGCAACAAGCTAAACACATCTGTCAAATAATCTAAATATGGAAACAAAATAAAAATGTAGCTTATAAAATATTGGCAAATTTAATTTAAATTTAAACAAAAGGGAAAATTATATATAGAAAATATTTTGGGAGATTACCAAAATGGCTTCAGACCAGGGTGGTCAATCATTAGATCAAATAATAGGAAAAGCACGAGAATGAGAATTCATAAATTTTACAAGCACATTTGATACCTTTAAAAAGAAGATAAATAGTGGATGAACTAGAAATCTTAAAAGTACCAAAAAAACTTAAAATGTTAATAGACGTAAAAGAGGACAACATTAAAGAGCAACTGAGAAAACGAACACAAATAAGGGTGTGAAACAAGAAGGCCCAATTTCTTCAATGCTAGTTAATTTAACGCTGAAGGCTAAAGTGAATATTATCACTCGTCCATCTGTTAAAAATTATTAAAAAAAAAATATTTCAATTATGGTTAGAAATAGCGGCATACTTATTTTAGCATATAAACCTAGAAATTGAACTGAAAATTCAAAAATATAACACTATGTAGGTTGTGAATTACTTTTACGTTGTTTAGTATGGTGAAATTACTATTAAACTTAAATTAAGTTACTTAACTTTAACTTAATGAACTAAATGACTACTATTTGATAACTGTTAGTTATCAAATTTTTCTCTACTTACTCCACAAAATGTTTTCAATAGTAAGCATGTAATTATACATTTTGTCTGTGTCATGTAAGGTCATGTAGGTGCAAGGTGTCATGTAAGGATGTAATTATACATTCTGTCTTATCTGCTATTCAATGTTGAGAGAACTAATAGTAGGTAATACACATTTTGTTTCTTGTATATATCTCTTTACCGTTTAGAGATGCAGCATTTTATATCGGAAAAGGTATAGAGCAAGAAGGTTGAACGTTTTAAAAATAAAGCCATCTTTGTAATTTACCTCTACTTCGCTTCAGCGAATTTACCTTTGCTTTTGAAACTAGTAACAATAATTATAGTAGTCTCAACGAACCAGTAGATTTAAAGGAACGAAGTATATTTTAAAATACAACCACAGTAAATGTCTTCGAACTTTGTCGAAAGATCCTACTACTGATTTTTCCTGTGTCGTATATTTTCTGTATCAATGATTTTATCTCATATAATTTATATATTGCACATTTTTAAAATCAGGACATTTGAAATACATACTTGCAATACATGGCTTTAATAGGAAATCACTATTTTCTTATCAATGGGAGTCCGAAGCGATGCGTAACTATCTTCTTCTAGATATTCTCAGTTTATATAAAACATTGCGGTAAGAACTGGATTTTTCAATAATTTTGAGTGGTAAGTGAAAGCGACATAATATCGACCAGTGAATCGAAATTCTTTCTTTTGTTTTAAATTAGAGGTATTACAACCTGTGAAGAATCGATCTTTTCCATTCCAACGCTAACGAATAGTTTATACACTGTATCGAAATTAGATAACAAGACAGGCAAATGGCCAACTATTTTGTGATTAACTAGTCGCACATGACAACATAAGGAATTTCTCGTCCGATAAACAATATTTCCCCTGATTTCAAACAAATAGTTTCATAATGCAGTATTCAACTATATATCTGTATTAATCATTAATAATTGATCTTTCGGTTACCGGTTGATGATGGGAATCATTTGTGTCTCCGAAACGGCCGTTCCGGATTAATTATTATATAACCAATTAAACTTGTGTGGTGCAGAGACTGCCAACACTTATTATGTCTTGTTTATTATATATTTTTATTCTCTGCTAACAGAATACAGTAACAGTCTCGGCGTTATATGTTCAGTAACTAGGTCCCTTTGTAAATCATAAATTTTCTAGATGATAATGATATTGTCATTATTACCTAGAAAAGTGATATTAGTATCACTGCCGTATGAACGCTACGCTAATATAGCGGATAGATTAAAACAAAAGAAAATAGCAGTATGACAGATTTTATAAATTCTTTTACATTAGTACACAGTTTTCATCATGAACAATTATATTATAAGCACCTATAAAAACTGTTCTAATAGAAATGTTTTAAATAATATAGCATTCAATCGTGACTATAACATCTTCCTTATGCGTTCTCGCTCTGTTGCACGAAATACCAATCCTTAAGCCGGACTTGGGTGAATGGTAGGAATCTATATAATAAAAGGCACGCAATCTACTTCCACAAAAATGTATTCATAAATAATGATATCACAGGATAATATTTTAAGCCTAAAGATAAATTTGAAAATCCGTTGAATTAAAAATAGGAAAGAAATGTGATACTTATAAAAGTCTTAATATATACAAAAAATTCGTGATATGGCACGTTCACAAAACATATAAAACACATCTCAAACCACAACTAACAAAAGTTTTAGGTAACTTCTTAAAACTTAAATGACTAGTCGAACAACTAAAACATCATCACTTATCTAGATACAATGTAATAATATGCTTTAATAAATAATGTTGACTTAAGTGTGCTACGCGTACGTTCACGTGAATAAATATGTAATTTACATATAATTATAATATGGATATATTTATTAGAATAGCTTTTATAAAATATAGTTGTCTATGTAACGAAAATGATCCTCAAGCTGTTTCTCTTATGTTTTAGAATAAGTTATGTTGAAGCATTTGGCTATCTTTGGTAGTTTTCTTTTATATAATATAAAAATAAATATCACTGTTCTATATGATTATTTTGGTAATCTGTAGAATTTGTTGATTAATGTAGGTGTAATAAAAATATATTAGGATTGTTTAACCGGAACAAACTTCAGAATGTTCATCCCAAGCAGATACCTGTAAAGATAACGTTTTTATTGTAGCTTAAGCGTTCTTAATAGTGTCTTTGTAAACGTAACTGTTGAGTGGGGACTAACCTGACAATCTCTGCTGCAATACCATTGATTTGCGCATCCTGCACAAACGAACTGGGCAGGTTTTTGATTACATCCCTGACATTGAGGCACCTCGTCTCCTATATCTGAATTGTTATCTTTAGATCTCGCGTCAACTACTTCTCCGCTTTCATCTATTACTAGCCTGTCAACGCTATCTTCAGTTTCATCTTCTTCCTATAATCGAAAAAGGATTAACTTTTTCTGAAATACTAATACACCTTAATTCCGTACCATTTCACCAGTTTTTCCTTTTATGGGCGTATCATATTGTCCTACAGGTGTTATGGTAATTTCATGTCTTGCCTAAAGTAACATTCAATTTAATTTTTTATTTATTTTAAGCATTAGCGGTATTTGTACTTACTTTGCTATTGCATAATATATCCGTTATAGTAGCAACTCCGTTTCCATGGTTTGATGAGGATTGTAAGTTACTCTTTTCCGGTGCTGTTAATAATCTGGCTAACGTCGGGCTAAATGTGCTTTTACTTTCAGCTTTATTTTGACTCTAAAAATTATAAAAATGCTGGAAATGTTGTGATAGAGCAAAACTTCATTCAAATACCTTTGTTAAAATACCGTGTAGGAGCGAATTTGAAGTAGATGTGGTAGGTACTGGATGAACTGTTACTTCCGGATAAGGAGGTGGTGGTTTAACGGCATTATGGAGGATTTCCTGTCGTTCGGCTTGCGAAAGTTTGGCGAACTGAGCCAACATATCCTTAAATGATGTAGAATCAGTATGCGGTGACGGTTCTACATTTAATACATTGTCTTTCCGTAACTAAAAATAAAGTTATGCGTGGATTTTGGGGAATATTAAAACGATTGCATTTGTTTCTTCCGTCAAATTGAAATATTTGATAAAATGTATTTAACAAGTAGTTCATTCCCTTTAAGAACATAGTGCCTAGGTAAGGTAAGGAAATATTTTCTGTTTATCATTGGCTATCATTCGAAGTTAATTTATATAATATGTTGTTAGTCGTCAAAATTACTTCTTTACTTTAAATTTTTTCTTTGGGGGTTTCTTAGGCAGTTCGTTGTATATTTCAAATAGGGGAGAGTAATAGAAGCATTAGTTCAAATTTGCCAGTGAAATCAGCATAAACTTAAAGTATTTATATAACAAGATTGAACTTCGTTTCTAATAGTAATTTGTATTGCAATCTTCGTTTAGCGGCTACCGATTGTTTGATTTCGATCATATTAATATCGTATTTTGTGCATTTACCACAGGGCTTTTCACAACGATGGCGTGTTAAAGTACCTAGCTCTGGAACTAGGAGGGCGGTACAAGAAGCGCTTAGAAAATGTAGAGATGGCGCTCGTAGTATCGACAATGGTTTGTTTCCAGTTAGGATCATTGACATATATTGAAAAGGTAAACAACACATAAGTATCGGCAACCTTCGTACCACATGGGTTTAATTAATTATATAATAATCATTCGTGTCCTCGAAGCGGCCGTCTCGGATTAATTATTATGTAATTAAACTTGTGTGGTGCGGAGGTTGCTGATACTTACGCGTTGTTTACTATACTACGCCACAGTCTTTGTTACCATTATTTACATTAAAAAGGTTTAGCACCAAAAGAGATTAATAATTAAGGGATGAGCTGGATGATATCTGCTCCTGTGTTAGCTACTGTTTACAATTGGATAAATGAATTTAAACGTGGACGTACACCCACAAAAGATAACCATCATTTTGGAGGTCCAGTGACTATCCCCGAAATGATTGACAAAATTCATGATATGGTTTTGAGTAATCGACGAATTGAAGTGCGCGAAATAATTGAGGCTACATGCATACCGCAAGGTACAGTGTTTTTAATTTTGCATGAAAAATCGGGGCTGAAAAATTCTTGGCAAAATGGATGTCGCGTTTGCTCACAGCGGAATGGAGCAATACTGAGTTCAGTATTGCTGCTGAAGATGATAGCTTTGCTATCGAAACGGTTGTACAGTTCAAGTGAAGTGTTTGTGGTAAAGGGTGTTACAGAGTTCCAGCGCCACAGAATTCGAGTACTATATGATTAGAGATACTCTCATCACTGAAAATGTCGAAATAGGTAGAGGGACATGGTAGTAGGAATTGACTAGTGGCTATAATACCACGAGAAATAAATAATAATGATACAAGCTATACACAGACGCTCGTCCATATATGTACCACAACTTCAATTAAAGCTAACACTTTTCATAAAGTACACTGATGAATGTACTGTACACTCGCGAAAGGCGAGTTTGCGCATGATGAATGTTGGTACCTTATTTTACTTTCTATATTACTTTCTTTAATATCCATTGTTCTGCAATTCTACTACATTTTTTGTAAATGTTAACAAAGTTATTTTAAGCTCTTGGAGAATTTACTTAAATTATGCGAGTCAATCGACTTGAACCGAGCTGCATTATTTCAACCAACAAAGCGTATATTAGTCCATGAATGGAAATGCTGCCAAACACTGGGCGATTGTAAAAGTATCGCTTTTACAGTACATTGATAGCCAGGGCAAGTGTGACATTAGACGAAATGAGTACGACTTCGATCAATAAGATGGCATTACGTAAGTATGTACGTAAATGTGTGCATTAGTTTTTGACTAATGTGCGCGATAGTCTGCGAGAAATTCCATTATTTAGTATTTCTGTCTGCTTAATTTTAGTTAAAAGCACGTCATAGACAACAAGTCTAAGCTCTAACAGTGAGGTACTTGGAAATATGATGTTGTCATATTATATGTAGCTGCGGGTTTTTAAAAGTATATAGAAGTAAAAAGTAGAAATTAAGGGAAGGAGTAAAAGTGCTTCTTTTTACTTATTTCTATTTATGTTGTACCACCAATAACCACTGTACCTTTATAAGAACTTGAACTTTGCTAGAATTAAGCCGAAGCTACTGTCGCTTATCCATATATATACTGCATCAAAAAAGCTTGGGATATTGCAAATGTTTTCAAAAATACTATGCTTTTGAAAATACAATTTTCTGAAAGATAAATTCAACGATATAGTCTTTACCTGTTAACATTTTAAATAAATGAACAAGAATATACCCAAAAATATTGGATGTATTCTTGTTATATACCCCGAATACCCCACTTAAACATTGGAAACAAAATACGTCTTTATGAAATGCTAACAGCTAAGCCTATTCCTCTATCCTGGTAAACGTTGTCAGAAGTATCCCACCGAATTTGGTGTATCTGATTTATAATTTGAGCCTCTAAATCATCTGTTCTTGTAGAACTTATTCTTTAAATCGCCTTATAAATAAAAATCCAAAAGTGTGAGAACTGGGAATCTGGCGGGCCACCAAATTACGCTTCCCCTTTCGATCTATCAAGTTTTATTTACATAAGCTTCCTAATGGATAATCTCTGTAAAAGTAAAAACTGGTCTAATATTATTACGGCTTACAGTACCAACGCAAATAGTAATTTTTTCTATTCTTTTTTTAGTTTTCTATAATTATGCCTATTCAGCATAAAAAATAGTTCCATAGAAAAAAGATTCACGCTTGGTATTGGGACTGACCATCGACATTATGGCAAAACTCTGTTCGTCTACTAAAGTCATTTTCTGCTACGTAAATTAGCTGAGGTAAACCTTGAAGTGACGAATCTCTCCATTTTTAAATAAAAAATTGCAACTGTCTGGTAACTCGTGCTATGGTTTAGTCCAAACTGCCAAAATGGTCGATTTGAATTATCTTGTAGGTCAATCTAGTAGCTATTTTATCTGAGTTTGAGTTTCACAGTTCGTGTTTTCTTTGATTTTTTTTAAGATTTCGCTTAAACAATACTGATTTATTCACATACTTGTTGTTGTGCTCTCTTGCGATTGTTCATATTTATTTTTTTTTCTCTTTCAGTTAATGCTGTTATTCTAATTCTTCGTACTTGATTGTTTAGGAATACAGGTTTGTATAGTTATGATTACAGATGATAAAGGCAGGTGGAATTATTTTTTTTTACAGCGACTAGACAGACTCGTGTTTATTCGCCTCATGGAAATGGATTCGTGTTGCGTGCTGGTGTCGCCGAGAGTCGACAAAAGACGAGTCTGCTGTCTCCGCAAAAAAGTAATAATTTCATCTGCGTTTGTTCTCTCTAGTTTTGATGTGTCAATACTTAGAGGTATCTAGCAAATTCTAAAGGTGATTTCCAGTTCTACTTTCAAAACACTAATATGAGTAATTTAACTTTTCAAATTTAAATCTATAACGTCAACTGGTAAACCCATTAAACCCTAAATCGTTGAATCTATCATTCAGAAGACAATAGGTATCTTAAGAAAATATACAGGCTCTTTCATTTAAACTAGAGAATACAGAAGTTGTTTTACACTTTCAAGATACACCGTTTTAACTATATCGTGATACCAACTTTCACCAAGAGAGACATAGTAGTTTTCGAAATATTTGCAAATATTACAAACTTTTTTGACACAGTGTATATATTTTTACTTTTATGCGGTGGGTAACCAGTTAACGGAGAGATCGTATAACGAGTACTTTCGCGTAGATAACTGCTACTATTCCGGGGCAGCGCGCTGTGATCGATTCGTATTCGAAGATAATAAAAATTTGCGACCCCAAATGAAAATGACCCCAAGCGAAAATGACCCCAAAAACATATATTGAAACAGATCAATTTATTTCGAATGTGCGTGACCTCTAAAATAATTCAGTTATGAGCTTTAAAAAAAAAAAAAAAAAAAAACAAAAATTGTTGTTAATTTAAGTGGAAAGTCAAAAAACGGGAAAGGGGGAACCAATGCATTAAAGTGGTATTCAAGGTTCAAGTCAATAAAATTCGGGATTTCCGGAATAGCATCCACCGCTTTTTAAAAATCCCGCAGAAAAAAGAAAGGCACCCGACATTGGACCGATTTATTATGCTTCACGAACAAAAGAACCCAGCATTATTTAACATGTTCAATACACACATTTTTAGTGATAGTTACTATTCCAGACAATACCTATAACTATTTCCGTTGCAGTAATTTTTGTTGTTAGAGTTTGGGGGCAAAAATCTGAAAGACGTTATAAGTTTAAAATTGTGTTTTTAGATATTAATGGTTGATTTAAGAACGACAACAGGGAATTCATGCTTATTTCTGAGCTTTCCTTAATATTTTACACCGGGAGACAAATTGATTTGATATATTTAGGTATTTGTCACATAGCTTTTTCATTTTCATTTGTTGTTATTAGCACTGTAAGAGTAGAGTGTCATGCGTTACCTCGTCATTGCTATTTATCACAAGACCCAGTTCTTTGCTCATATCCGTCCCACTCGGATTTTGTCTTACTTGAGCTCCGGACCCTAAGGCAACGTTCGATAGGTTTAAAACTCCTCCGGCAGATATTTTTGCTTCACATTGCGACAAAGCAGTCCTAATACGTCTACCTCTCCTTGGAACTGCTTCTGGGTGTTTCTGTCTATAATCTGCAATTAGTGATTTTACGTCTAATGTAGGCCTGCTTTTATTTTGTCTATAATCATTTTGTCCATTCATGTCGTAATGATTATACACAATATTTTTACCATTGAAGCTTTTCTGTCTAGTCGATAAAGTATGTCTCTCTTGAAAATAATTTGGATTTCTCATTTCTGCTTTAGCGTTATTGTGTTTCGGTTTTTGTAAGTTATTGTTGACGTTTTGGTAGCGATCATCATTGTTAAATACATATTCTGATTCAAAGTCGTCGTTATTTAAAAGAATTAATTGCTTTTGTCTTTGCAACCGTATTAGAAGTTCCTCTTTCATTTTTTTTAAGTATAGTATATTATTCCACTCTTTTTCTTTCTGTTTAGCGTCTTCGTTAAGCTTTCGGATTTCGGTCATTATTTGCTCTGTATTAGACTGGATCTGTTCCAAAGTATTGCAACCAATACTTTCCATATATTTACATAGAATATCATCGCGTGCTTGAAAACTTTTCTGAATTTGTGTATGCAACCTCTTTGGGGGCGATTCCGTTGACGCATCCGAATCCAATTTTCTTTTTAATACGTTATTTTCTCCAGTACTGTCGCTGCTTATGCTATCATCGTTTACATGATTTGCTTCGCCTTCCGCGTTCGGCAAAGCTTCAGATACTGGACTGCTACTTTCCGTGGCCTCTATTTTAACAATAATTTTGTTTTCGTCGCTATTCTCGCTTTTAATTTCAGTGACCTTTAACTCGTTTTCATTTTCAGGTTGTAAATTTTCTTTTGTGCATAGATCACCTTCATTACACATTTCCAATATATCTTGCCGTTGTTCCGCGTGCCCGGGTGAAGAAGGTTGGGCGTTGCATCCTTCGTGTACGTCTTCCATGACATGCATTTTGTTCAGGCTGCAAAAAAGAAAAACAGATGGATTAGATGTTTGTAAACGGACAAAATTAAACGATAGAATAAGGGTTAATGAACAATTACCTATTGAATAGTTATAAAATTTATTTGAGAAGAAACGGATTGCCTAAGATTATTTAATTGTATAATTAGAATATTGACACCTAGTACAATACAATAGTATCCAACATCCTTCTTTTGTTATTTAATTAATTCTTTCGCAACGTGTTCCATTTGGTTTCATTACGTATTAAAAGCATACAATGATAAGAGATATGGATAACCTTGCATGTATATAGTCAGATATTTCTAACAACAACACATTTCGGAGAAGCTTCGAAAATTCTAGGGATTTCATGAAGGCTTTTCGTCAATTTGTAGTCTACGTTTAACTCCTTTCAAATGGCGCAAGAAACTGAACGATTGATAAATTAAATGGATAATTTGTGTATTAGTCCGTGTTGCTGCATAACCATACAATGTGCCGTATACGAGTATGTATATAACGATGAATATTTTTAAACATGTAAACAAATTAATAAGCATTGAACAGTGTACATAACCTAATTTTAAAACCTTGATGTTGCAACTACAACGTGACGTCAGATAGTACAAAAGAAAATGCGAGAATAATAATACTAATCGACGGCAATTTAAGTATGCAACTACTTATGTATGTGTGCGTACGCTACGTAAGACTCATTTTGGGTTTTTTTCTAATTTTGTGTTGCATATTTAAATATTTACGTACCCCACTTTCAAATAGCCGCAGCAGCTATTTATTTATATAAAAGAGGAAGATAATTTACGCGCAAAAGTAACATTAAAATTTACAGAAAATTTGTAGTTTACGGCAAATTTTAAGTATTCCTGATATCGTATTGATAATAGTTAATGGTGATTATTATAGTATACGCGGAAAAAAACCGGATAACTGACCTTCCTCACTCAAAATTTTCAATGCCATCCATAAATTTATTGTTGAATCTGCTAACCGACGACGACAGTAAGTTCACAATAAATAAATAAATGATTATTCACTTTCACATCGAAACGATTTGCACCTAGCACATGTATGAGTGCGGTCTGTATGTAGATCTAAGCGTACGCACGTAAAGACATTCACATGTGAAACACGTGTCTTGGATCGTGGACGAGCAACAGCGATGTATCGACGAGTTCGCTCTGCAGGAGACTCGAGTACCTTATCCTGCAAAATTGTGTCGAAGTAGGTCACGACGTAGCGGTCAGAGACCCAAGGCGAAGTGTGAGCGGCAACGTAGTAAGGAAGGGGAACGAAAAACATCACGGACGAATACAATGTAGTATAAATTTCACCCACACGTCGTACACTTCAATTTGTAGTGCAACATTCGGTTGTATATGGATGCTATTTCTCAGGAATGTTGCATACACGTAGATTTCACTTTCTGTATTATTACGACCGTCATAAAGAATCGGATAATATTTATCTTAAACTGTGTATAACAAGCGTACGTACACATGTAACATATTCTATAGTAGTGGTGATATATAGTGGCAGTACATCGAATAAAAGTAAACATGTATGCATTGGCTTTTTTAGATCTTATTAAATTTTAGAGATCTTCAGATTACACTGACCAACAAGGTTGTTTACCCTAAGTTAGTAACTGATGAAATTGAACAGCATATATTAAGTAAAAATTTTTCGAAAAGTGGCAACATTGGCTTAGCTCTGGTTACAAAGAAAATGCCTTTGTAGTATGGCCGGTAATCTGGTCTACTGCGATAATGTTTATAAACTTTCTGAAGCTTTTGGAATACATCATGATCCCAGTTCTTGGAGATTATTCATAGACTCATCAAAGACCAGCCTGAAAGCAGTTTCGTTGCATAATGGAAACCATTATCCTTTTATTCCGATAGGTCATGCTGTTTCTATGAAAGAAACTTACGGAAATCTGAAAATTTTATTAAAAAAGATAAAGTACAAAGACTATTCCTGGAATATTTGTGCAGATTTTAAATTATTTTGGGTATGCAATTTGGTTACACCAAATGCTGTTGCTTTTTATGTCTTTGGGGCAGTCGTGACAGGGAGAAACATTACCATAAGCAAGAGTCGCCACTATGACAACTGTTTATACTAGGAAAAGACAATGTACAACATCAGCATCTAGTAGAAAAAGAAAAGATCATAATACGTGAAATTTGGGCTCATGAAAAACTTTGTAAAGGCATTGGATCTCGAAGGTGAAGGTTTTAAACATCTTCGTGAAAAGTTTCCAAAATTAACACAAGGGAAACCGAGAGAAGGTATTTTTGTTGGACCTCAAATACGAGAAATAGTAAATGATAAAATCTTTGAAACCAAATTAACAGCGAAGGAGAAAACAACTTGGTTCTCCATGGTACAAGTTTTCACGAATTTCTTGGGAAACAAAAAAGCTGACAGCTACAAAACTTTAGTGATGGATATGTTACAAACACTTCACGCTGCTGGCTGTAATATGTCGCTTAAAGTGCCCATTCTACATTCTCACTTGGATTTTTGTCCGGAAAATATGGGCGACGTTTGCGATGAACACGGTGAGCGCTTCCACCAAGACATCATGGGAATGGAAAACCGGTATCAGGGAAAATGGAATCCTGTTATGTTGGCAGATTACTGTTGGATGTTAAGAAGAGATGCTGCAGATATTGTTTATAAGAGACGGAGCGGTATTACTTCACATTTCTAATTATAATAATTTGAAATATGCGTTAAATTATCATCTAATCTAAAAAACCTTTTCGTGCTAACTTGATCTTGTACCTGTTATTAAAATGAATGTTTATATGTTTTCTATTGAAATTAGTATAAATTATTTTATGGCAAAATCAAAAGTTGAAATTTGTTGGCCAATGTTATTGGTCCAAGTTGTTTCCGATCGCCTTCTATGTTCGGGCTTTTTTGCTAGTACATATGTAATTTTTCATGTTTGGGCTCTTTTGCTAGTACATACGTAATTTGAAAAATAGTTGAGATGTGTTGAGCTATGCTATGTTATTATGCTATTGCTCCAATTTAAAAAATAAAAATCGCAGGTCAGAGTAACTTTGGCGATGCGACAGGAATTAGTTTCATTCCATCTGCTTGGTGAATTTTTCTCCAATTTTGACAGGCGTCGACTGAAGACACAAAGCAACATGCAACTGCATCTAAATACGGCACTCCTCATACTAGCAAGTGGATCACGAGTAGCGAATACTACAACTGCAAAGCGACAGGCTAGACAGTTTTTCGACTGTTACTACGTTCGTTACGCTAGACCAGCAAGCTTTCGCGTCGTACATTAGCGTTGGTCTGATAACTGAGCCTGCAAAAGTGAATCGTACTTCACGGAATTAGCAGAGACTAGACAGACTCATGTGTAAATGTACATGTTTTTGCAGGTTTACTGATAACTGCTGTGCATTATTCTGGAAGAGAGACTTTAGGTACTTTTTAGCATTCTACGGTACTATGGAAACGCAACATTAACTGAGTGGTCTTTTGTAGATATGGCCTATTTACCGATTTAAATTTGAGGAGATTGCTTAACTAGAACCGGACATTGTGAAATCCACAATCAAAATCGCGACTATGTATTAAAGGTATTACAGCATATTTAGTAGTGATGTGTCAAACTGATCGTTTGCTACTGCTACATTTAATTATCAGGGAGTATGAAAAAGCTGTTACTTCCGTAGCGGTTTTTCTTACATAGTGACATGTATATGTACATTAAACTGATAGCGATAAACTGTTTCTGATTTTGAATAACTTTGTATTGAAGATTATAGTATATTACTGATGATGTCCATCTGGATTGAAGTTTCATAATTCATAAGCAAATAAACATTTATATTGGTTGTTTAATACATAAGAAACTGCTACAGGAAGTAGCAGTTTCTTTTGGTATTGATAGTTAGTAGTTACAAAATAAGAGGCAACACTGATATTTAGGAAGCGTAAATTTATTTTTGACTAGATAATTCGCGAATGGGATCGATGATGAACATAGTTTTCGGCATTTCATATATCGCCAGCGGTTCCATTCATTGTAGTGAAAAGTATTTCTCCTATGCAAATAGAGTATTACTGATCGAATCGCATATTGATTTTTCTTAGAAATACTTGTACTTTTGTTAGTATCTAATCTGTTTTTGGACTGTCTAATTGTTCAGCTACTCTTCCTGTGTTATGTTGCTTTTCCGTGTCCTTTGTGCTTTGTTACGATAAGATATATAAATAATATCTATTTATGCCTTGCCGAAAAGTTTGCATTGAAAACTTGCCTGCCAAAGAAAATGATTTGTTTGATCCACCATAAAATATTAAATTATATTCGTCTAATTGTGCTCCTTCGTAATATGTATATATTTAAATTGTACGTTGTTGACATTTTCTACGTAACTGTATAAACATTCATCGTAAGATACACAACGTATCAAATATATATGGTTCGACTTTATTTCGCAGACGGGTTAAACTAACCTTGAACATTTGAACTGTACTCACGGACTAGTATGTACAGAAGAGGTAACCGTAAACATGAGGAAACTATATTTTAGCAATGTTATTTACTGGAATTTTATAAGACATTACGAACTTGTGTATAAATTTAGATGCGTAGTAGATACTAACATTTCGGTGTTCATATTCATACAGCCTTCTCTTAGGGCTTTTCCGTATTTAACCATAAACCCCACATGCCCAAAGAGACATTTTGATTTGGGAATTAATCTATTCAGCTGAGCAATCTAGAATAGTGCCATGGTAAACACGATTCTCAAGTACTTTACTTTCATAGGGAACTGTAATAGCTTTCTGAGAATTGTAGGTTAAGCGTAATCGTTATGTGTTAAGATATACTAGGTGTTTAAATATCTATTTACTTATCCGAACTACAACCCGAACAATTTCGTACGGTTTAATTCTCGCTGGTAAGTGCAGTCAAATGCCATTAATGGTTAAAAGTTGACCGGAAAACATTGCCTGGCTAACTAACTCTAATTAACATGTTGAATAATTCCAATGTTCGTGCATTGGAGTTGATATTTTGGAGGTTTTTGTATGACCGGCAGTAACAAACGAATGGAATGACCCTCTCCTGCCTCCCGCTGGCTACGCCCATGTTGACTCGTATATTTTCTGAGCGTATTTATGATTAGAAAGGCTCTCTTTTATTTGTTCTTGCGAAGACTGCCATTAAGATTTTCTCTGGTTCATCCTTCCTGATTTGCTGAATTTATTTCAGTGATAATACTTCTACGTATGCATATACAAAGTAAAATACACGAAATATATTCAAAAAGAAGCCATTATTAGTCTCTTGGTAGTACACTATTATCGAAGTACCTTCCATTCATTTGTTCCTATGTTTTTTTTTTTTTTGCTTTTTATTTGCGTCGTATGCACGAAATTAGGTCCACACCATTTTGGTCTACGTTGTTATTAATGCTGCGAAGTACGTTAAATTAATACCACATAGTTGAGAACATTCGAATTTTAATAATTAATTGAACAATCAATATATTTTCAAAAAATAATAAAGATAATTTATAATTTGTGACAAAAGATAACTTAATAAAAAAGAAAACTGTAGCGAATAATTTGAGGTATTTTAGTATATTAATCCATTCATATTTTAAACCAAAGCTTCTTTTCTGAAGCATATTTTAATTAATGGATGCCTTGTTATTAAGGTTTATGATCTTGATTCATGTGTAAAAAAATAAACAATCTAAAATGCTATTTAATGGAAATTAGCACATTTAATGATTTCTTTAAACGTATCACCAAACATAATAATATTTTAACATTCTAGTGGATAATGTTATAGTTAGTTCTATTTCATAATGATATTTTCAATTTTAAGCGATTCTTGTTAAATTAGAAATGGATATGAACTTTCTTCGAATCGAACATCCTTATTGGTGCCCTGGATTTCTCACATAAACCTATTCCAATAAAGCATATCATTGGATGCAAGCTTGGAGAAGATGAAAAATTTGGCAAACACACATCAAAATCAGTTACGAGGTTCTTATGTATTAATGATAGGGGGTTATGTTTATTTCAGCTAATAATAAAAATGCTACGGCGAGTGTTCTGATGACCTACTTCTACGATGAAAAATATGAACTTAGAAAATGGTTTCTCTTAAAAACAGCAACTCTACCTGTTCCCTATATCTATATAGAAGGGCGTTTTTATATTATCTACTTAGCCATGAAGATTTAGGAAACGCAAAAGATATTTTTTCGCCCTATGCTCACATATTTATTCCAATGTTTTCCTAATAAATCTATATTTTTCAAACTAAAACCTTTCGCTAGGTATTTGATAAAAATTTTCGGCAGCATCTATTTGAAGGAAAACTTGTTTTTTTTTCGGGTGTTTTGTTTAATTTAGGAACGGGTCAGTGGCAAGCCCGAACTGTCTCATCTTTATAAAACCGAAGTTGTTGATTACTTTTTTACTTGGTAAGCTTTGTTTTATGGATTCTGCGGCGTTGTCATGAACCAGCATAATTTTTCGCTCACAATTGTGAAGCTCTTTTTTTTTTAATGGCAGTTTTCAAGTGTTTAATTGTTTTCTTATAGATTTTTCCCGTTATTAGGGGTAGGGAAAGGTAATGCCTTTCTCCATATATTCAATTACCGATGTCTCTCCTGTATTCCGAAATGCTTTAGCCACAAGTTTCCCCCGTGAAGACAGCGTTCTTGCTACCTTTAGTGGTACGAACCCTTCGCATGGATTTCTGTATTGTAGGTGGGATCCAGTGATGTGATCAAGTCTCATTATTTGTTATAGCTTTTGATCTTTGTCTTTCGAAGTCTACTTGAGTTGTTACTACCTTACCTTGCCCATTCCCAAATGTTTATGTAAGGATTTTTCAACTGTAACTTCTGGTATTCCTATTCCAGCAACAATTATTGAAATCCTTATTCTTGGATATGTTAGGGCTAGTTTCTCAACTTTTTGATGTTTTCGTTAGTGCTTGCTTCAAGAGAATTTGGGTAGTCTTGAATTGATCCTCTGTTTCATAAAAATTACATCCAAACTTTATCGTAAAATACGATGGCGTATTTTCCTCATAGACATTAATTATTTTGCCATAAATATTCCTTAAGTTCACTTCCCTCCTGGCTCTTTTGCCATCATAAAAAAATGCAAGATATACAATTAAAAAACAGTAAAATTCTATTTTTTGCATTACGCACATTTCTTCAGATTTATAAATCAATATTAGAGAAGTATATATTACTAATTTTTCGATTGCAATTCTGGAAATTGTACCATTCAAAAAGCATACACAAAATCATAAAAGACGAATTTTTATACATTATAAATTGGTAAATGGTACCTTTTTTTTCTTGGAGTGTGTGAAAAGTAACTTGCAAGCATCTTTCATTTATGGATTTTTAAATAACAGAGTCAGTAATCTTGAAGTGAAAAATTATAGATCAAGATGGACCACAAACTATAAGAAAGTTCTCATATTCAGTTTACAATTAGCAACATTTTGATAAATATATACAGCGTGTTCAGCTAGTGCAAGTTCTGCGCAATATAAAATTATGTCCAAGTATACAGGATATTCAGTTTCCGCTACAAGATACATAAATGATATAAGTTGTTTTTTTAGAACACTGTATATTAGGGTTTTGGGCGACTTTCATGTTAACTTTCTTCTGTGTTATGAATACCTGTCAGTCTCAATTTTTTTTTTAGATAATCCATATAATTTCAAAGTTTTACGAAATCGTGCCGCGTCTTTAATGGTCGATATCTTACTTATACGCTAGATCGTGATTTAATTTTTGTTCGGTTGCGTATTGCTTTCGGCAATACGTCGAATGTTCTTTGTATTAACTGGATTCCACAAGATGAGCATCGACATTTAGTTTGATTCAATGTTGCTTTAATTTGTTTAAATAAGCATCTTGTACATTTTTTTCCCGAATTTAATAGCATTTCCATCTAAAATGCGCCGTTCATTAATAAATTAAATATGAAACGATTCAAATAAGTTTTTGATTTAAAAATAGACACGTCCATATGTCAAGACTAATAGGGCTTTACAGAAATTGACTATTTCCTTTATAGTGAAGAGAGAACAAGAGAAACAAAATTTATGGACGATGACGAACCTATACAGGCTATTAAAAGGTATTTTGCAGACAAACTAAAGGACTCTTTTAATGGATTAGAGATGTTATTAAAATGGTGTAATACTGTGAGCTCATGAGTCTTCTTTGTAGACAATTCTCACAGTCGGATATTTCTCACGATCGGGCAATATTTATGGGACCAATTTTTTGATTGTATATTTCTATGTAAAACTAATATTGAAGGGCTGACGCTCTATCGGACGGACGTAGACAGAGCAATTTTCCCCTATTGAGTCATGTTCCGGCGATACCCATCTTTATATTTCTAGCTTCTTTGCTAACCGCGGTATTTCACCTAAGATCGAGTCATGTCATGGAATTTATTCAGTGCTCTCGATTTGTTTTAGCTGAGGTATGAAAGTCGTGAAACAAACACATGGAGCCTAACATTGTTGAGCATGAACATTTGAATGTTGAAAATCGAGACGACTTCATCAATTTGGATGAAAAAGTGTCTACAGAATAACTGTTTAGTGATACAGTAAGCAGCGAAATTGAAGAGATATCCAAGCAAGGTAGTGAAGACGACGAAGAAGATACTAATGGTCCTACAAACTCGTATACAAACTGATGCATAAAAAGAGATCGAAAATCTAAAGTAATTTTCCAAACAGAATTTTTTGGCATTCGAATAAAACCATATTTTCAAAATGTTATCAAGAAGAACTAAAACATAAAAACAGGCAAAAATATCTTACTTTTTTTGAAAATAAAACTTGAAATTTTTCATTAAATGCTTAAAATTATTGTTTTGTTTTACATTCCTCATGAGCGGACAGTCTCTACAAGTATTCAAAAAAATTGAAATTGTGAGTATCCATTCTTAGGGGCTGGCTTTGACTAGTGACCTATATTGAAAAATAATTTTCTTTGCAGTTGCAAACTTCTTTTTTCACGTCTAATCCGCGGATATAAAACCAATATCTTAAAAAAAAAGAAGAATTAGAAATTAAAAAATTCTCATATAATTTATACTTCTTAAAAAAAGGATGCAGCTGAATATTTTAAAACAATGAAAAAATGTTGATTATTATATCAGTAAGTAGCAATAATCAATGATACGAAAAGCAAATTTCCCTGGATCAGCGTTACCGGGTAACTGAATACCGGGTGTTTCATTGTAAAGGGCGAAATGCAATTAATTATTCCCTAATAAGAAAATGGTAACTTAAAATTTTACCGGATCCACCAGAAAAAAATGCTATTCGACTCGAATGCGCAGCCCACTGTCAGAAGTAGAGAGGACGAAGGCGGATGAAATTATCACTTTTTTGCAGAGACTAGACAGACTCGTGTTTTGTCGACTCTCGGGGAAACCAGTAAGCAACACGAATCTGTTTTCATGAGCCCAATACAAACAAGCCTATCTAGCCGCTACAAAAAAGGAATAATTCCACCTGCCTTTGTCATCTCTAGTCAGAAGTAAGCCTTTTTACTATTGGACCATCGATCGGGGTAATATCCATGAAAATGCAATTATTGAATAGCATTAAAAAAACCGCTACTTCTCGAATTTAAGCTACTATATGTCATTAATAGGAATGAAGATAATAGTGGTACACATCGCTCGGTATAGTACAATATATTTTTAAAGCGAATATTACAAATTTACGGGACTACCGCATATAGTAGTGATATAGTTGTAAGGTTTTGTCATAGTTGGCTTCTTCTTGCGCTGCTAAGAATGTTGATTCGTGGAACACTCCTTCTGTTTTTCTTTGTTTCGCGGAAAAGATGACTGTGCCGAACACTCAGATCAACTTCTAGGAAATTATTTGCGCTTCATGGAAATTAATTCTATGCTAAGATTACAAACTAACTTCAATATCTGCTAAGAAACTGGATGACATTAGTAAATAAAAGATTGACGAAATAAACCAGACTATATTTAGATCGTTTTATTGTGACTAATGTAGTTCGTCTACGTGCATTCCGCGTTAAGAGTACTTTGCAAGTATTAACGTGTATAATATTACATTAATACATTATCATTACATGGTTTCTATATTTTTCTACTAATTTACAATAATGCATTACCTCGTCCTAAGAAATGTACTACTTATGTAAGAATATTTCAACGGAATTTTAGACTTGCGCTATTTTGTTAAGGTGACGACTGATTGATGTATTTATCAGAATTATTACGCACAGATGTGTATACGCATTTAAACAATCGTTTAAATTCAAATGTAGTAGAAAAGTAATTGTTCGGTAACGAGAACATCTATGAATACATATAGCGATGCTGCTACATTAACGTTAACGTTGAAGGAAAATTGAAATGTCAACGAACTAGTATCCTTAGGAACCGGATGCTCTGCATATTTAATTGTTTACTGGGACATACAACAATTGAAGCTTCGAATATGTAGTAATTTCATGCAAGTTTTCGTTTGAATTCTACTAAACAGAAAGCGTGTACAATTATTCTCTTAATTGGACGAAATTTCAAATGTAATCTTAATGTTTAAATTTTATATATTTATTGCGAACTGTAACTATATCTATATTTAAAAAAGAATCTGAAAATATGGGTAAATTAGTTATGCCACTTAGCAGCTACAGCAGTCAATACCAACAAAGATGTCAATGGGAAAACAAAAACCTTTCAGCGCAACGTGAGTCATCTCAACTTAACCTTTGCGTATTTAAGAAGAAATTCAAATATCTGCTAAGCCGGTGGAGATACATATTACATATTTGTATGATAATAATAATAATAATAATGTCTTTACTTCGACCTATAGAAAAATGTATAGAATTGGGACCAAAAACCACGTTACTTTGCGGTGGGTTTCAAGCCATCAATGGATCGTAGGTAATGAAAAAGCAGGCAATTTGACCAATGAAGCAGCGAATATGCCCTTCATCGGTCTTAACCGTCTCTGTGGCCAACTAAGACCTATATTAAACAAGTAATCAAAACATGGGAGGGCAATTGAAAGACCTTGTACTGGGAAAATGTTCCAGTGGAAAATAAGGAGAAACCATTCATAACAGACTCGTCTAAGACAGCAAAATTGGTGTGCTATCACGTTCAGTAAAGGTAATCTTATGTTACTGTCAGGATTTCTGACAGGACATGCAGTCCTAAAATATTGCCTATTCAATCTAAGATAGATAAGCTGAAGATTAAATATGTCGTTTACGCAGAAGATCTGGAAACGACAGAGCACATTCTTTGCGAATGTGTTGCCATTACTCGCATTCTACAACATTTCAGTAAACCATTTCTAACATCTACTGAACCGAAGAAGGAAGATCTTAGAGTAATATTAAGGTTTATCAAGAGCTTTCACCTATTCTCGCACATATAAGGGCGTTTTGTTACAAAAAACTATCAAGGTCACGGTGACTGAAGGCATTTGTGCTATAGCCTAATGATAGCAATATTAATAAGTAGAAAGCAGGTGGAATTATTCCTTCTTTGCAGCGACTAAATAGACTCGTGTCTATTCGCCTTATGAGCTTATGAGAATGGATCCGTGTTGTCTACTGGTGTCCCCGAGATTCGTCAAAACACAGTCTGTCTAGTCTCTGCGAAAAGTGATATCTTCATCCGCCTTTGCTCTCTCTACTAATAAGTATAAAATAACGTCAGTGAAAGAAAACGGTAATAAACTATAGTGCCGGATAATCCTTTACATGATAACAGTTTAATTCTAGTAAATATTCTTTCTTTAACTTTGTTTGAAAATATGTAATGATTTGAAACTAGTAAGTAACTTAGTAAATAATTTACATTCCAAAAAGTAAATGCTTTCCTGAAATAGAGCAGTCGTTTGGCATACCGGGTAATTATTATTTCTAGTAAAATGAGCATGAGAAGTATTAGCAGAAAATTTAGATGTGTGTTTAAGAACAAAACAGGATTTATATAATGTGGACTCTATAAAAGATTAAGAGTCCATGCGATCTGAAGCTATCCCTACATGACTCTAACCAAAGAAAAATTAAAAAAATCAAGGAAAATTAAAAAAACCAAGGAAAAAAAATCCTTACAGTTCGTTTTTGCAGTAGAAAAATACTATTTGCGCCTGGGCAGGAATTCCAATGAATAATACCATTGTTAATCTTAAAATTAAAATTAGAAAAGTAAAAGGTTCTTAAAACTTTAAAATTGAAGATGTCCTTCAGGAAGTCGATATAATATTAATATCATCTGGGTAGTATCAATGAAAATCGGGAATCAGATGAAGCCCACACCAGATCCTTGGAGAATACCTTTGTTGATAATACATAGTAGGGAATAGGTTTGATCGGCAACAATTTTTTGGCAACGATTTTGTAAATTACTTTTGAACCAATCTAGGGAGGACTACCTTTATAAGCTATTGTATTTCCATTTTGTAAAGAAGAATATGGCGGGTCACATTATCAAATACTTTTGATAGATCAATAAACATTGCAAAACAAAGGATATTTACCAGCTATAGTAAGTATATCTTGTAATGCAGTGTAATGGTTCTGCATTCTCTAATTAATATAATATTCATCTTACAAAAGAAACATTTTATAAAGAAATTCTTATATGCGAGAATCCAAGAAATATGTATTTTAAATGGTTATAAATAATTACATTTAAAAAGAGAACAAAAAATGTTGACAATACGTGTTGGCACGTTCTTTACATGTTTATTGTTAAATTAAAATGTGCCCGAAATTTATTTTAGTGTAGCTCTTTTCATTTTATACCAGATATTTTTGATGGTCAAGGCAAAACTTTATATGAATTTTACGCGAGAATTTTGTGGTTTTATTTTCCAACGGCCGTGGTCAACCAAACAATGGTTGGCACGCCATTGTTTGGTTGAACACAGCCTCTAACTCAAACCACTGGTAGGCATGCAGATACCCTTTCGCAAATTTAAAGGTTTCCACTCCCGAGGCAAATTAAAACCATTACGATGATTCTAATACTCGCGATGTTCTTTGAGCTAGTTGCTTCGGCTTCGTTCAATTGCACTTCTAGGTCCAGCAGTACTTCTTTTTCGATGACTTTACCTTATCTCTAGTGTTTAATAATGTTTCCTAATAAAAATTTTGCTATTATTAATTTACGGGCGATTTACTTTAATATTTTTTCCTCTACAGTACCAGGGTACATTGATTTCGCGAGCAATTATTGAAAAGTAGGGGCATAAATATCATCGTTATTTGTTTAGACAGCAGCAATAAATTACCAACAGTGGTGTTCAATTTTGTTTTCTATAGCTACTCGATAAAATTTTTTTCACCATCTTATTTAATTGTTTCTGAAAGTGGTATATTTTTGAAATTTTAATGAAAAATATAATTATGGAATAAAATGTTGGCGATTGCCATTCGGTGATACATATTTTTTAGATTTCATGGCCATACGCACTTTACGCAAACATTCCGATATGCACACCTTTTCCCAGAATTTCGATAAGGGCACATAGTAATCTATGGATAATAGATACTTATACGCTTCGTTACTTCTACAAAATATATACTTTTTGTCACCTTTCAGTAATTTTTAACGAATGAGCTGTAAAATTACCGGGAAACAAGCTGTACCTTAACATGTTCTGCCGAACGAAAATCTGATTAATAGAAGCACGCATATACGAACTTATCAGAAAGTCTAGATAAATACTAATTATTGGATCTTACAATCCACGCGAGTATTTTTTTGTTTTTAGTTTTAAGAAGATACCGAATATCAATGTACACGCAAGACAAAAATCTTTCATATATCTTAAGAGATACGACTACAGCTATGATACAGACTTGCTGTTGTTTCAGAGAAATCGCAAAGTAGATAGTATGTAGTTACGTTTGTTAGGTAGGGTACTTCTAGGATTCATTATCTACATACGATTTCTAAATCTTTCTCTCTTATCAATCTCTAGAAATTCTACTAAACTTACTTCACTTACTAGTTAATTCACGATGCAAATTCGAAAGAGGGAAGCACGTTAATGATTCAATAGAAAAATAAGGTAAATGGCTTATATTTTTGTAAATTTTTATGTTGTAAAATCATGAAGTTTACTCACTTAGTTCCATGAAAATATTGCAACTGTAAAGTTTAATTTTTCGACATTAATTAATTAAACGACATTTGAACTAGTACAGAAAGAAATGCCAATAGAATATTTAGTATCTTCAATGAAATCCTAAATTATCTGATATCCTCCCGATGGGACACGAACGAAACATTCAAGTTTACAGTTTTACGATATATGTAATATGAATACATTGACTATTTATTTATTTAAATTGAGCGTGTAAATGATCGGTAAACACCAACACATTATTAATAAACAAGCAGTAGTTGATTACATTTTTTATTCAAACTTTATTTCATTTTGTTTATTTCTTTTTTTGTATTATTATTTTATTATGTATTGATATTATGATTGATAATCTCGACACGTTGCAATTTTTAACTTACTTATTGTATTTTTATTCCCTGAGAGAACTGCAATATGACCTTTAAAGAACCGGATACGTGATTTGGCTATGGTTGGCTATATAAGTATCGTTTTATAGAGTCGTCGAGTTACTTGTTTGAACTTTGGTTCTGGAGTAATACATTTACTTTGTTTATTATTCTTCAATTGTTAATTATTTCTGTTTCCTAATATGCGTTTAGCTTCTGGTAGTAGAACAACGATAAACTTTAGTATTTAGCTCATTCACCTAAATACTTCCGAAAAAAAAAAAAATAATAACAAGGGGCGTACTAGTTTGTGTATTGCGACTGTATTTTCACATCTGTCCGTTTAACCTTGTAAAAATTAGTTTACGAATCAACAAACATTACTGGACAAAGGTATAATTCTGAGTTATTTCTGATTACAGCATTGGTTTTGCAAATAGGTGTTGATGATTTTAATTTTTGTTATTTAATTCCTGCAGCGTATATATGTTTTAGGTTTCTCTTTTAAACGTTTTCTTTCCCTTCATTCGCAGTTGCAAAATCACGAATCATACATGGTCTAATTGTGCTTATATACAGCCACGTTTTATTATTATAAAAATTACAGTTTTATTTTTTTTTTGAATGATGTAATTATATAATTTGTAAATAATTGCTCTTATAGGAGCATCAACTTGCAAAAAAGGAATGAACTAGTTCAGCATTCTAAATATAAATAAGTTAAAAAATGGTGACCAATTTTTCAAATTAGTAAATTCACAAGAAATTGTCATTCGTTTTACTTGTAATTGTTAATTCGATTTACATAAAATTAATTCTGTAAAATTATAGTTAAAGATGTTTGGAAACCTGTAAGTAGGAGAAATTTGTAGCAACCTACAAAGAAATGTTCCTCGTACTAACATTTGAATGACAGGAGTTAGCGTCTCTTCTGTATATTTATGTTTTTGAGAAGACGAGTCTAAAGGGTACTATATACGTTATACTTCAGGTTAAAAAATATCAAGATATGGAGTTCCGGTAATCTATTTTTGATTTGAAAAAGTGGGCTGGAGGAAGCAAGAAATTTCCTTCTACGTTGTCAGTGCTTAATAGCCAGGCAACAAGTGCCAAACTATCAGATATCAATTCTAAAAAAACTCAACGTGTTAAGCTTGATTGGGAATATGCTGTAAATTTTGTTTCTAATAGAGATTGTGGTACTACAAGTGTAAGGATGGTACCCCTTTTTTTTTAATTTCCTACATGATTTACGTTGGCAGTCCCAGTAATAGGGCCAATGTCTTAGAGCGTAATGCATGTTAATATGTCTATTATTGCATACGTAAAATTTAAAAAGAGCTTGGTGCTCTTAGAATAATTTATGAAGGAGTTTCTGTATTGAATGGAAAGAAGCACTTTTTGTAGTGGTTGTTTTTACCAAACGGGAAGACGGCTCATTAAAATCTCTACTTACTTTACCAGTTACGCCATTTGTTTGTTTTCACCAGAGATTTACAGGAAATTTAAACGATCCCTAGCTCTATTGAAAGATGGAATGATTTCGTAAATTTCTTTAAACCGGAAACTGATGGTTTTAGAAATACTAAGTAAATTGTTTTATTTTTGCTTTCGAAGAGAATTTGTGCAGACACAATCAAAAATAGAAGTTGTTATTAAAATATTTTTTCTTCTGGTTGAATACGATCATGTTTGCAATGGGTTTTCGTAACATTATAACTCATACGATGTTTATTGATAACTATAAATAGCAATTTAGATGGGAAGACTAAATCCGAAGTCTAAGAAACATAAATATTCTCAAAGTTGGTACACCCTATACTTGCGTTTAACTAAAGAATCTGTATAATACAAGTTGTTCCGTTTGAAATAATAAAATATCAATTTTCCACGTAATCGATATTGTCGACATTGACAATAATTTCAAGAAATTCATCAAACTATCAAAGGCATTTTAACTACTTCTTAATAGGCCACCGTTATGAATGGATTTGTATATCGCCACTTGTTCACTATTTCTCTTAATGTAAATATACCGGCAGGTATTAAACGGACAATACTTATTCGCACAAGGTCACTTTAGATGAAATTAGTATTGTTTAATCTTTAATCATTGGCCTTTCTGCAAGACATCAGTAATATTAGACATAGGATTTGTAATTCGTTGAGTTTCTCATAGTTGCAACGCTAAATTTAACTGAATCAATATGTAGAATCCAGTACGATGAATTCTTTGAAGCAATTTAAAACCTGTTGAATACGAGGGAAAACATTTTGGAATTAAGACAAAATGATAAGAGTAACATTTTCTCGCAGTTACATAAACACGTGATTACATTCATTTTTTCGAGTAATGCTTTTTGATAAAATTATATGGAATGAACAAGGTCGTCCGACATTGCTTCCTTCAATTTGTACACGAATTTGTACAGTATTTAGCTTGAGATTGTTGTTCGGACAAAGAAGTGACGGTTTATTTTCATTTAAAGTTAGTCAATTAATGATGGTCCAAAGCTAGCATATCCAAGAATTACCTGTATCAAGTGTGCAAGATTTTTGCAGATTTAATTTAAATCTGCAAAAATCTTGTACTTCTAAGTGTAGCAAAGTGGTTTGAAAAGTCCACCCAAACTCATAGAAGTAGTAGCATCCTTTAGATGGCATTCGTTTGAGTCGTGGAAATAGAGTGGTGGTGAACCTAATCTACCTGATTAGAATGTTTATAAGTGGTTCCAGTATTTTTAGTGTGACCATAAGAGCGTGCATTCGGCGCCTTGTTGTGGGCACGACTTCAGAATGGGAAATCATTGATCTGGTGATAAGTAGTGAGTCAAAATGATTGATAATGCTGCAGGCATTTCAAGTGAACCGGCACCTACATAATATTTTGTACCAACAACCGAGAAAAGTGATGAGAAAGTGGCCCATAAAATGGGTACCGCGACTACTCACACAAACGAAATCGTGTGATGCGTTCCAAGGATGGTTTGCGGCTATTTCAGCGGAACGCATAGACGAAACATTGATAAACCACTGCACGCCTAAGGCTAGTGAATAGTTCAAATAATGGGTTGCCACCGCAGAATCTGTACCAAAGAGGCGAAGATCGTTCTTTCAGCCGGTAACATAGCGTCTACTTTTTGGAATTATCAAGTAATAATCTTTATTAATTTTAAAAAGGGACTGTTATAGCTGCATATTATGTACGGCTATTGAATCGCTTAAAAACCAAGTTGCAAGAAAAACATCCACGATTGGTCCACAAAAAGAGTTCTTTTCCATTTCAACATACCAGTTCATTTCTCTGGAATTGTGTTTGCGAAAATTATCGAGCGAGGGTTTTAATTCGTTCTACATCCCCGCCCATACTCTTTCGATTTGGCTTTCTCAGACTTTCCGATATGAGAAAACGGGCGGTGGGCAAGAGATTTAATTACAAAGACGAATGTCTACTCTGCCGAATTCGATCTCGGAAGGGATTAATAAACTACAGCAGAGTTAGATGACGTCAATTACAAAAACGGCTTATTCCGAAAAATTAAGTACTTTTCGTTTTTTCATAGGTTTTGCAAATCATCGTTACATTGTAGTAGTAAATATGCGGTCTTTAACTTTGTCGATATTGTCAAAAGAAATTAATTTAGCAGTTAATTCGCAGACTTTTGTATGTAATGTAGCACACACAATTTACCTTATAATATAATTTAATTTAGTTATTAATAGAATTGATCCCGTAATTGGTTTTATCAGTTGGGTATTACTTAAGTAAATAAATAAATAGTGCATTTAAATAACCAAATCGAAATAAATGAAAAGTTAAGTAGATCTTTTAATGAAGCATTAGCATTGCATATGGCTTTTAGCCAGATAAGCTAATAAAATATCACTGTGCGAGGGTCTGTTAGTGAAGTAGTTGTTATTAATTCTTCTTCTTATTTTTTAAATTAAAAGAAACGTCTTCCTAATAAAAGCAGATTATATTAGTGGGTTCAGTTTCATTTCGGGAGAAACTTTTAAAATGAAAATTATATATTTACATATTCATATGTCTTTCCATTTACCTTGAATATCCTCTATATTACCGCATTTCTGCCGTAATATCTTTAATTTATATCAAGCTTTTCATCATTTACGATATCTACCTAACTTAAACCTAGCTTTCGGAAAGGGTATTTAAAATTTATTGAAAAACAACATATCGGACCTTGCTTTAAATCAAGCTCATCTTCGAAATCGTTGCAGATTGACTCCTTTATTTCAAACTTTCAAAATGGACCGTTATGTATATGTCCCCCAGAATTTGATATCAAAACTTATTTTGAATTATTTTATAAATATTCCCTTCTAAATAAATGCACCTTTTTTGCAGAAAAACATTATATGAACTTTTATTTCTTTAAAGATATTGATATTGACTAAAAATAAAGCGTTAAAATAACTTTTTACAATTAATATGCTACGCTGTTAATCCGTAGCGGTGTGAATCGCGGATCTTCATGTTATTATTCGCATCTATTATCTGAAACTTCGGATCCGATCCCTAGTCGGAAATTTCGGATCTAGATTCGGTTTCGTTATCCGAACCTTCAAAGCTAGTTCCACTATCGGAAATCTTCGAAATCAGTTTGTTTATTCGAAATCTCGAATAACATTTTGGAACGAATAATAAACAACGTGAATCCGGACCCAAAAATTGAACAAAGTATCCGAAAGTCGAAAAACAGACCCATATCAAATACTAAGATAGATGGATAATATAGAAAAACGAAGGAAATTAACATCACTTGATTTTTAAATAATGCGTAATATACATGGTCGATGCAGGCATTATCTCCCAAATAAGCTATAAATTTAGCGCCAGTTACAACTCGTAATGCATTCCAGTCATCGAAAATTAGTTAACGTCTATGCTGTTTCGTACTAATTTGAAATTTACAGCCACATTTTTTACGTGTGCTGTCAGCCCTACGGGTACATCAGCTTTAAAGCTTATTATGACTTTTGCTTTCAAAGTGACCAATTGTTGTCCTATTTCAACAAGAAAAGTGTTTGCAGAAACGAATCTTTGAATATTAAACGGTGTTAATGATATCGGACGCTAGCTATTTTTTCGCCGATCTAATGTTACTAATTAGATAATGACCGCGAAGCGAGTTTGAAATACTTGATGTATGTAGGTATGTACATAATTGTTATATCGAGAATGTTTAGTGATAAGGTACAGAGGTAGCGATAACGTTATCTTCGTTTTACGCGCGTCTTAATGTGACTCACTCTTGGGGTAAACCGCCGTTGGTGCGTTCCACTGGTTGGGCGGTTGGCACCAGTCCGACAGCCAAAAGTACGGCGATCGCGCTGTTGTGATTGTAACTGTCGTCCTCTTCGCAGAGGACGTCGGCTGGTAGGTTCGTGTCTGGAACGGCTCCTTTTTTCAATCTGCACCTTGTTGGCAGTCCCAATAGTTCGTGCTGGACATCGCGTTCGTAGCTCTGTTCACTGAAATGTCTGGAGCAGATGCGAGCGGTAGCGCAGTTTTGCACGTGTCTACCGCAGGCCAGAACCCAGCGCGCACGCGTATCGACGTCACCTGGAAAGCGATGGTAACGAACCGAACCTCCTTTGGTTTTCCGGTGCGTATTGTTACAGTTTACTACGGCACACTGAGGCATCTCACCCTCACTTTGTTCATTTAAGAGAGATTAACAGAATTTTTCTACTAATTTTTAGGAATATTAGGAACGAATACTACTGCTGCGACGAGCGTAAAGAATGAAATACGTCCAGGGTGCGACCTGCTACCATATCCAGTGCTTGCGATGATTCACACAATAACCAAAGCTGTATCCGTACGTACATCCGTTCACCGAGTAGAAAGTATACAAGAAAAGTGCATACGCGCGACTTGACACTATTAAAAGCGTAGCATTTGGGTCACCAGATAACAGCGCATATTCAGAGGCAGATAAAATTGTATTAATTAGATGGTACAACGGTTGAAAGTCTGAACGTTTCACAACGCGCTAGGTGGTATTCAACAGGGAGGTTAATTATAGCTCAATCATTAACTTTAACACTCAACTTCACAGAAAAACAACTGCGGCACATGTAAGGTAACCGAACAAGGGGGAGATATCGCATTTGGAATTCCCCCCGATCTCTTGTTATCGCGGTGCATCTAGCGTACAGTTTAACTCACCATTCATCGGCGATTATTTGAACAAAAGACGATCGCATCCGATTTACACAGTACAACAGGTTCGATACGAATTGACTCGGAAGCAGCACACGCAGACACATGCACATATGTAGTTGTAAACACGTCACATTCACATGAACGCTGCACGATTTTGCTATCGGCCGCTGACCGGTTCTGCAGTACTTCTGGCCGGGACCAATTCGTTAGCAGCTCTCAGCGAACTCTGCGAGAGGAGCGCACACTGGTTGTCGGGAAAGCTGCGTTCAACCGCGCCCCTCCAAATTAACTGAGCACCGATGACGTCATGGGCGTCAGTACAAAACACCCACAGGATCATCGATTTTCAACAATTAAATGTACCGCAGAATCCTGTTGCCCTATATAGTACTTATTATTTTTATCGTATGCAGATGTGATATGAGTTAGTATTACACAAATTTTCTTTTCTTTTTTTTCAGGTATATACATATCATATTTATTAACGCATTAAAAGGAACTTTATGTCTCTACAATTAAACGAAAGTAATTTAAAAGGTGCCTTTGGTAAATAAATTTTATCGAATTTACAAAGTTTTACAAATTAAAGTAACACATATCAAGTTTTATCTGACCACGTACTAACTTTTGATTAAGTCATTTGTTCTTATTATTACCTCTATCGAAAGCTGTTTTAAAATTAAAATTGGGATAAAATTTACCTGAAACACATCATTTTGTCTGATGTACTTTGAAGTTTATAACGGTAATTAAGTCAAAATTTTATATTTTCTTATCCAGAAAATATAAATACTGCAAGGAAGGCAGGCGATTGTACCCAAATTATTTTTAGAATCTTTTCTGTAAATAGTCAGGAAATGTAACGTCAAATATTATACTTTCTTTATTACTTCTATTTATTCGACACGTATTACTCTTATATTAATGCGTACTTGAATTTAGTGGGCTCTATAAAGAACGCGCAGAGTATATTTCGTAATGAAACGTAAAAATACATAAGGATACACCTTTAGTTATAAGTCAACGTTTTTGCCTTTTTGTGCTATAGATAACTATACCACGGCTATGCGTATACTCTATAGTTTACTCACTCATAAATCTTTAACACCTTCCTTTACGACATAAAAGAAATGTTTATGGATCTCCATCGTAAACAGAATATAATAAAACTTTTTCGAATCTTAAGAGAATTTGTCACAGATTTCTTGTTGTTGCGTTATTCTATGTTGCGTTTCGAAGTATTATAAACTTCTTTATTTCTTAATTTTTTTGCAGCGAATAGACAGACTCGTATCTATTCGTCTTCGTGTTGCCTACTGGTTTCCCCGAGAGTCGACAAAACACGAGTCTGTCTAGTCGCTGCGAAATATTCGTATATTCACCCGCCTTCCTCCTCTCTAGATGTAAATTATAAGTGTATTGATTTTATTACATTGAATTAGAATCGATGGTAATGTGTGCATTATATCAAATAAAAGTTCAATTTATTTCTTGTACTACTCCTTTGTTTGCGGAGTTGCAACGCTTAATTTTAGAAAAGGAAATTTAAAAGTATAGGACACTCTTAAGTGTTTCCGGTTTTCCGTTAAATAAATTGATGGGTAAATTTGGTGTTAGCAAAGATTTTGTATTTATTGAAAAAAGGAGAGGATTGCTAGAAGAACTGAGAACGGTGACAATGGAGGATTGAACTACAATATGATATTAAAAAAAATTAATTCATTATAAAGAGACCTTAGAGACTGCTGTCCCATTGAACATTTGGAAATTCCAGGCACCAGACCGATGGGTTGAAAAACTTTATAGAACACATAGTCTTAATATAGCGAAAGTACAAATGTAGTGGTTAACCTGTTAGCAAATTAGAAAGAATATTATGAGATACATTGCAAGATTATAGCTCAAGAAATGAATTAAGTACCATTTTCGAAAACCTCTAAAGAGTGGATACTTTCGAATTCCTCACAGGTCACACAGAGATGTCACATTGTTCATAATAAAATCCAGATAATAAACATGAATTAATAACTTTTATCATCGTGCTAATAAGCTTTATTACAACTATGTTACCTTTTCATATCTGGTACGTCCTTTTTAATATGTTTCAAGTCTTATTGAAAAAATCTGGCCGTGCGTCCTTAGATAATAAAAGATATAATAAATTAAATTAAAACATTAAGAATTCAAAGTGAGGGGTTAAGTGTACGTACCACATATACAATCTAATATATCCGAATATTTTAGAAAATTACATAAATTTCTTGGATAACTTTGGCCATGACATAAATTCTTCGATTTTTCTTGGCCAAGGAAATAGTTTTTATTTTTTACTTTTTTACGTTTGCCATGTAACAATACATTCAATTCAATTATCTTGTTATCAACGTGCTACCTCATTAAAACGAATATATAAAAACAAAGTAGAACGAACATCATGGTAACTAAAATTATTTTCACATATTAAAAATCTGTTGGTTTGAGAACATGTTACATTGTTATAGCTGAAGCAAACATTTTCTCACGTGACGGACGCAAAACAACCTGCTTTTATATTCATGCATTTATATAAGCTATAGAGGTAACCGTTGAATTAAATATAACAATATTGGTATTGATCCGTAAACGGCTCCTTAAAATGATGATTGTATTGTTTTAAACGGGAATTCACGTCTTGAATGTAAGTATTTCCTCTCTGTTGATACAAAAGCTTGCCAAATCGAGGCTTTACTTGGTTTGCATCATATGCATATAGATCAAATAATTTAGTACGTTTATGCATATTCGTGTGCATGTACCGTAATTACGAGTATAACTAGTAAATGCATATGTACATATTGTTAAAAAAGAAAGAGTTCAGCAACCCCAGAAATGCAATCGGTGCGCTGGGGCGAGGTACCGACGGAAAGCTAGGGTGGTTCAAGTTATTGATCGAGATGTGGCCCCAGACTACATAGTATGAGTCAGCAGACTCTAATAAGAAGTGGACAGATGGTTTGGTGTACATCTTTGGTTTAACGGTGCATGTGCGACCCTGCCCTTTCCTTTGCGGTAAAATAATCGAAACGTGAAAAATATGGTGTCTACCCTTTCCGTGTTTCTTACTATGTAAATGTCAAATAATAACTCGACAAACAAGTAGTACTGGCGCTTATAAACTAATTAGGTACCGCTTTAGTTATTAAAATTATAATAATAAATTCACTTATTTGAAAAAAACATACACTATTAAATAGATGTTTGAAGTAAGTTTCATTTCATCTTCAAGAATCTATTAAATAGCTTAGATGAAACTGGTTTCTGTAGCTTCTTGGGGTTACCTGTTTTTTCGGTTGGTTGCTGCGACTACCACTTTTTTTTTTGGAGGATAAACTACTGTAAAATGTGTAAAACTATCAAAATAAGGACTCTTTTGATAAGTAGTCTTTTTGTGAAAGGAAGGTAAAAGATAGTGGGAGTACGATATTTATGGGTGTACTTATCTAAAAGGGATCATTTGTCACTGTATTTTAAAACAAATAGCAGTGTTTTATAAGTATATAGATCGTAAATCTTGATGATAGACTTATTTTTGAAGATATTTTTATACGAGTTTCCAAATGGTCCAAATCAAACATTGTTACCTGTTTTTGAATTTGAATAGCTCTCAATGTTGGTTGACATACCCGAATATGTTATGCTGTAACGTAGCTAAGTTAGAAAACTAACATTATGTGTTGTTTCCTAAGGATCGATATTAAAGGAAGGTACTCTAAGTTGTCCCAAAATAAAACAAATTTTCGAGGGTGTTTTAGAGAAACCATCTATGAGTAGGAACCAAATTATAGATTGTTAAGCCTGAAATTAAGAAATTTTTTTTCATATATTACATTTGACGGAATGTAAAGAAAATTTGTCACTTTTAATAAGATATGTCTTATACACGAACTGCTATGAAAAACTGTTTTATTGCTTACACCCTTCAATGTATATACTTCTTCGAAGACGTCTAAGAAAACTCACTGAAAAATCATGTGAAATCTCTCTTGATTGATTGATTGATTGAACCTTAGGTAATTGGTATCAACAGATAAAAACTGTAAGTGCCCAAAGGAACAACAGCAACGATGCAACATGAGGATGTGTTTGGTTTTTGGTACAATTTTTTTCCATATAGATATATTACACGATATATTACTATTATTTGTCTAAATTTGTTTTACGACACAGTTTGTTACGTAAAAGCGTCTTTATATTCGATAAAAAGAGAAATTACAATGAAAATGAAAATAATTTTACGTCACCCTTGATGCTATGTATATTTCACATAAAAAAATTCGTTCTAAAAAAATATATCTGTTATAGTTACGGAGATATTTACAAAAATCTTAAAATCCCCCAGATTTTTGGAAGGGATTGCTTTCCAAAGTAGGACGATTTAGCTAAAAAAGAATGCACTAGCCTTACACCAACATTTATTTTAGGTTTTGGATTCGAAATCTGAATTTTCGAATTGCCGCTCTAAGCGGGCGTACTATAGCCACTACTATTATAGTCTGTTCTCTCAATCAAATTTGCAACGTTGAGAGAAACAAGTATCACTCTGATAATTTCAATTTTGTATATACTAGCACAGATAAGCTGCAATAAGATATATAACATGTAATATTGTAAATATACATCGTACAATTGCAGATACAATAGTAGTTGAAAAAAAAAAACAAAAAAAACAAATACATTTGTGCATTTTTTTGAGACGTAAGTAATTAGGCTGGTACTTTGTATACTCTGCGAATATAATTTGTTACAACATTTTTCTTAGTTTGAAATTCATTTCAGCCATTTAAATAAATAAATAATGATTATCTTCTAATATCTTAATACTTTGATAACTGTAACAATCCATAACAATTTATGAACACTGAACAACGGGTTGTAATTCACAATTGTTAAAAATGTTGGAGTGCAAGTAAAATACATATTTACCATAAAATATTAGAATAGTCTAGGAGGAGGGTATTATTAAGCACTTAGAAATTGAATTTAACCAATTTTGGTACGCCTGAGCGATTAACAATTGATTATTCTTCAAAAGGAATTTACTGTTCACTTTGTTAATGTTTTATTTTAGAATATAATAGAAAGCTCTTAGATATCTATCGGTTTGAAATAATAGGATTCACAGGTAGCATTTGGGATTTTATCACTAACGAAAGAATAGTTCAGTATTTTCCGTAAACATTATATTAATAAATAAATAATTTTCTATATCAGGTAAAATATTTTGCAGTAACATTTGATATTTTACGGTCTCTATTTCAAAACATTAGTTTTCCTTTAAAAGTACTATTGCCTCTTTACTAGCCGTAGTCACGCTACTACTTAATGACATTACTACAATATGTACTTATCGGATTATTAGTAACTACAATTTTTGTGTATATGCGAATATAATGCTTAAATAGTACATAGTTTAATTATATCGCCTGTACCGTAGTTGTAAATTTTTTACTCAATAGAGTAAACAAAATATTTCATCACACTTAATGATAAGATATCCTTTGAAGGTTAGTTAGCGGTTTAGTAATACTGAAAACCCTGACATATACGTAGTACATGTACACATATGTACAGAATCAGGGAGTAATTTCCGAACGAAACGAGGTGAGGCGAGCAAGAGAGAAGATATCGACACGTAGCGCGGATGGGTACCGATATCTTCCCTCTTGCTCCCGTCACCTCGTTTCGTTCGGAAATTAATTCCTCTATTGTACGTGCTTATAGAGACACAGAAATATTACCGACGATATTATGTAATGTGTGTTTTAATAAACACTAACTCAATAAGCGAACATGGATTACGTTACGAAGTTAGAAATCGAAAGGATCTGAATCTAGTAGTTTATTGTACATACGCAAGATCATAACACATTTCAACTACATATGTCATCGGGGTTATCTTGTACATATATCTCTGTTTCTTAGAATGTTGGTACTTTATCTATAGATGATTTAGTAAAAGTTGTACCTTACAGATGACTGTAAATTACATAAATGTGGTAAGAATGACGGGTAAGCGGAAACGTATCCGTTGATTAGAGATTTCTCTACTCATAGCTTTTGCCATGAGCCATGAGTGATTCAATTAATACCTTAAGCTAGATATAGGATTATTTCGCTTACCATTATTTGTTGGTTAATTAATTTTTAGGGTTAGATAGTGCTACTATTTACATACGGTTAACTAGGATTTTACATTCTTATACATAATGTAAAGAATTCGGTCATATGTAGAGTTTGGTTTGATATTATTTAAATACGAGGTAAAGGCAGTATCAAATATTTTTTTTATTTTGATTTTGATAGATATTTGGCAATATAGAAGAAATTCATATTACTTATTTATGTAAATAATTACGCTATTAAAAAGAAAACAGTTTTATTCTTATGGCCTGCCGCGATAATTGCCAAGGTGGTAACTTTATTAGTACACTATTCGAAATAATATAAAATTCTTCGTGTATTGTTTAAATGTTTTTAGTATGGCTGTTGTAAATGCCTGAATATATTTTAACCTGTCAACCTGACTGATCGTTAGTGATGAATCAACTGTTCATGAATACGGGTTAGTAAACAATCATGATTAAGTACCCGATTGTCTTTGTAAAACTGGCAATCGCACATAGGCATCCAAATTGCTATTCAAGCAAGCCAGTGTGCAATAGATTTTGTATTGATTATAGGTTTTCTACTATTATTTTCTAAATTATTAATTACAATTATTATTTTATACACTGCTGCTGTTATACTTACTAATAATGGAAGGCTATAAGGAGGCTAAATGTCTTTCACATCGGCTTGCTTTAGATAACGAGGTATTAAAACGCCTATTTTAGAACGCCATTTCAGCAAATCAATTTTATTTTCATGATTATCGACTAACCGTTATCCATGAATAATAGCGGATCATGAAATCATGAAATTTACGATTACTGAATTGTCACTAGTCATATAGTTGTCTTTATGATCATCATCAAATTTTTAATCATTAATTATGAATAACGTTTTAATTTTTATACATAATCATTAGTCGTAGTGGTGCACATCTCCGTTATATACTTTGTAGAAATAATAACATCTATATAAATGGCTATTTACTTTTTTGTTTAATCCATGATACCCGAAACAGTAAGAAGTCAATGTTAGCATTAAATAAACTGTGATTTGAAGGTTTAATAAACAACCAACTCCGTTCATTCGAAATAAATAACTTTATAAATGCAAATCAATTCAATTATTCATTTTCATATTGTTCATTAGCTCGAGTAATCATTTTTTCATGACTCGCTTACGTTTAGATAAATAATATAAATGTCCTGTTTTCATTAAATGAAAAATGAAAAAAATATTCATCTTTCAAAGCAAAGGCTATAAACAAATGTGGCTATATATGTAATATTAAAGTTTTCCAAGTTTCAACTTTATAAAGTTTAAAGTTGTCAATTGTTGAAAAAAAAAAATACGCGAAAAACAGTTTTCGCTAACCTACGTGTATTATTCTTCGAGTTCGTAGTATGTAGTAGTAGTTGCCAATGCTGATTATCTATAATTCTTTGACTACCCTACATGTGCGCCAATCAAGACAAAAGAAAAAAAAGTAAACACTTTTATATATTATAACGTTTTTACGTGGCGAAAAATAGAAAAAATTTCGAAATGTTTACGTTTTCTAGAAAATTATTTGGGTCGTGATATTCAAGAGATATTCAAATTCATATTCAAGAATGTCCCTAAAACACTCTTCGTCGATTTAGGATTGATAGATGAAATTTTAAATGAGATACCGAAACTGAAATAACTAACTTAAAATATCTAACTTAACTTAAAATAGTTTATGCGCTTTTGTCGAAACTTACAATCAGCTACTTCAGATTAATTTCTTCAGGTCACTTTTGAATTCTAATTTGAAATGTTTAAATTACGATCTTTTTACTTGACAGTTAAACTCAAAGTGAAATATAAAGTTGGCGTCATTCAAAGCCATTGTCTAAACCTGTTGGCGATTGTTACCACCGTTTAAGATTGCTACTATTTAGAATATATTGATATCGAATAATATGAAGTTTCATGCTCTCTTATCTCTCATACAACGCTATAACGTGAAACTTTATTGAGAGCTTTTATGATTACTGAACGAATGATTAATTGATGAGATTACACTTTTGATAAGCCAACAATTATAATGAATCTTGTTGTAGAAAGATTTTAGATTGAGCTACAAATTTTGGGAAAACGAAAATGAAATAAAAAAGAAGTAATAGTCCGTTTTCACCATTAGCGTCTTTGACTGAACTTATACCTACCTACACTGTAAAGATAATTGGACAGAAAAGGAATTTTCTCTTAAAAATCGTGCCTTATACCATAAGAGGGACTTTTCTTCTCGATAGGTAAATTAGATGAAGTGACAAGAAAAGATGTGAGGGCGGCGCTGACGGCAGATACCTTTATGGACGTTTGTTTGTAACAGTACAATACATATTCTTTTATACCTCGTATAATAACACAAGAACTGTATAAAATTGAAATAATTAATATTTTTATAATTTAAATAAATAATTTAATCAAATTTCTCACTATCAAAATAACATATTGTAGTCAATATATTTGACCTTATGATGAGCAGTTGTTAGACGTGCTCCGTAAGACAAGAATATGAATAGATCCCTTTGTATACTATTATTTTTATATATTGCGTTGAGGGACCACGTGTGGCTTTTGCTTCATAAAGTCGAATATCATCATATATAAAAATTTTTTTTAACTATAACCTTTTTACGGAGTTTAGTATTTTTAATTCGTTATTTGGATATGCACTAATTGTAAGCATATTTGGCGAAAAACCACGCGCAACATATACAACAAATAAAGTATGTATTTTTCTTTTGACTTGACTGAGGCACCTAGGAACATATTATTATCGTCAACATATTATAGATAATCACCATCGATAGCTACCACAACATATTGTGAAGTCAAAAAAATGTAACTTATAGGTTAAAAAAACCTAAAAAAAATTGTTGAAAGAAAAAACAGTTTTTTTTTCTTTCAACAATTATTTACTCGACTACTTTAAACTTTATACAGTCGAAATTAAGTAAACTTTAATATTATATACAAAGCTGTTAGGTATTAATACTAAAATTCACATGTGTGTTAATTTGATAATTTGTCAAATTTAGTTTGGAATATCATAGAAACTTTAGATAAATACCCGAGCGACATTTTTCCTGTCACTTATCCCCTTTAATTGTGAAGAAGAGTTGATTTTGAAGAAAATGTTAGCTGCTTCCCATTCTTTAATTAGTAAAGTGTATTTCCTGTAGGAGATATGACAAGAGTGTGCGAGCGTTTTTACAAGATCGGAATACGTTTATTTAAATTTTATAATTTCCCTGTATAATTGAAATTATTATTTTTGTAGAATGTTATTGATAGTATATTAATTAAAGCTGTAATTCAGACGATTACCTACAGCACATTCATTCTGTAACATTATTTCATATTCGAATCTAACAGCAGATTTGCTATTACATTCTGTAAATCTAGAAACTGTAAATCTATAGAAGCATACCCGTTGGAACGATGTAAATATAGACATACATACATGCATGCGAACACGCGTATTTTGCACTGTTCAAGGTTAGGTTCCATTCGGGGTGGTAATTTTAAATAAATATATTGTTCAAATTCCGTCAGGTATATCAGTTAAGATTGACATAATAAAAACAACTTATGCAAAAGTTATTCTTGCACTCTGCATTAAGAAATATCGAGAAATATAATTCTGTTCCTTTAACCAATATAGAATTTCTACAAAAGAAGATACAAAAAGAATTATAAATTATAAATGCTAATATTTCTGTTTTCTTCGTACACCAATTTGTTAACATTCATATGCAGTTCCGCAAGCGCTGATAACAAAAATGGAGATCATGGATTTGAATGAAAAAGATCCGATTATTTTAAATAAGAAAATTTATTTGATAAATTCCACAATAAAGATGCAGAGGGTAATGATTTCATTTCTTTTATCAAAAATCAAATGCCAAAAATGTCTTCTTTTTTAATTTGCAGGTTGCCAATATATAATAGCTACAGAGAATTGTTCCTGTTGGCGTTTTATTCAGTTTTTTTCATTACTTAATTAGGAAAGTAATCGCGATTAGTTGTTGATCATGCGAAGTTATCGTATAGAATGTAAAAAGCTATGTAAATATGTGGCGGACTCGCTGGCAAGGAATACCATTCCACAAGGAAATTACACTGAGACCAAGGTTTTTTTTTGGAGGGATTACCTAAATTCTAAGCAAAGAAAGAGCATACATCTATTGCTTTGGCATGTGGAGAATTCTCTAGAATGTCAGCGAGCCAGTGGAAATTGTAGTTTACGTACATTACGTAAATTTTCAGAATAAGCAACATTAATCTTGAAATTGATAGTGTAATAGTCACTCTGGCTTCTTCGCATATGGGGGGCCTTTTTCTCTCTTGTCGATACTAAAGGTTTTAGATAATCTAAATTAAATGAAACAGTTTTTAAGCAGCTGTTGTGTACAGCTCTGAAATGTCAAGAGAAGAGGTCGACGTCAGGTTGAAGTGTTTTTCCAAATGCTCTTTATTCACATATAGTGTTATTTCTAAGAGAATCATATCCATCCGGCAAATAATTGGACAATGTAACTGTCCAATTCCCTTATTTCTAAGTCAGCACTGTATTTACAGATCACCGGATTTTGCCTAATAGTTTGAACAAAATGTATTATTCTAAAGCTAACCATGCTGTTGAAGATTTAACGACTATCTAAATTATTATTTCTGGCATAGTTACTACTGCTGCATAAGAATTGTATTATTTTAACTTGCTAACTATTGCTACTGATACTCCAACTTCTTTAAAATGAAAATATGTTACGTTCCGTGTACTTTGACAGAATTTTCTTTTGTAAATGTTGTTGATAATTTCTCGTAATCTATATTGGGCGATTTTAAAAGTATAATACGTATTAATTTATTGATTTATTAATTAAGGAATGAAATTTTAAAATTCAGTAACTTGTGTGCGTTAATAGAAACGTTTGCTGAATGGCACAGTTGACAGCTAGAACAACGAAAGCTTTGTGTACAAACCAGCAAACTGTGTGACAGGAGAGCATTAATAGCGTATTTAATTGAATTGCACTAGAACGCACTTGGCGCTATCGATAATTTTGGGTCGAGCAGTGCCAATGAATTGCGTTTCGTTGAGAGAGATTACGTACATCGGTTACAGCTAATTCCTGTTGTTGTACTTGTAAATATCGGTTGATGTCAGTCTGTTGCCATATTGTTCTAAACCGACTCTGGCTGCTCTAGCAGGACTGACAAATTATTCCGAGCGCAACTTTGCTTCGACCAGCGACGGTGGGTGATGACGATAACGGTAAAGCGCACACAGCGATTCCATTTCCTCGTGTATTTTCGTTGGATATTACAATGCGCAAAATATGCAAGGAAAATACACGAGGGAATCGAATCGCTCTTCGGATCCTGCCGTTTACGTCATCACTCACCGCCGCTGGCTCTGATCTTACCATCGAATACTTTAAATCTTCCAGTGAAGTATACAACTCGTGTTCTGAGTATGTTCCGAGTGCTCCAAAATGACGTTACTAGTATTCAAAGGCAGGACTTGGAAAATCAAAAGGAAGATTTAGCTTCCTTTTGATTTTCGATGATGATCGGAAAATAAATCAATCTATAGGATTGGACCAAAAGTATTAAACGAAAATAATATAAAGTGTTCCCATAACAAGGATGGCCTAAAATTCACACCAGTGCAATAAGAACAGCAAATTTATCGCTTGAAGATGTTATTTTAGACTTGGTGAGAAAAAAGGCATTATATAACTGAAAAGAATGCACGACCCGATATTAAATTTAAATTACGGAAAAAAAAAACTGCATTTGGATTTCCGTTCTTTTTTTGTTGGGATTAATAAATGCTCAAGTACTTGTCTATCAACGTACAAAACGCCGGTTAAAATCATTTATTGATGACAATTGTGTTTTTGAGTAAATAGTATATCTTCTGGCTTGACGGAGCAACCTGCCATTATGCTAAATTAAGAGTAGATCATTTTCAAGGGTTGAATAAAAATAGAAAAAAAGTTTACCAAAACATGAAAATTCATTCAATGTACCCCAGTTGCATTCTATACAGGATTTTTGGGCGTATTTGAAACAACAAGTTTATAGCGAAATCTGGTCAGTTTCAACAGATTGGAAGCTGAAACAGCAAACGCATGAAAATCCGATAATTTGATGGTAATCATTATGTCTATTCAAGAATTTTCGGAATAAAATATATAGAGCTGCTGAGGATGGATTATTAAGTGTACTTAATTAAATATGTTAGTATAAATTATTTGTTTTACGTTATCTTCAATAAAATCAGAAATTCCCCGCATATTTTAAGTACGGCTACGTTACTTATCTCAAATTAATTAATTTTGATGTGTTACTTAATAGGAAAATATTTTTTTTCTAACCATGAATGTATCCAGAATAACCCTTAAACGTCAATGTGAAAAGGAAATAACTAGGTACTGACGATAATAATTCACATCATAAATGATTTATGAGGTATGGATGTGTTTTTCTAATTCCACATAAATTGTAAAATCAAAGCTGGTTTAGTAAGCCCACCTAATACGACTACATTTTCAAACAATTTTAATGAATCTCGGATAATAAGTGTGGAATTGAAATGCGATATCTAGGCACGTATATGTGCAGAAATTACGGTGTGTAAGCACGAAGGACAAACGTAGAGGCCATACTTTTCGCATTAAACCTTGAACTCTTTAGAGTCACCCAGGTAGCTATGTATATGGCAAAATGCCAATGCGATTCTTTTCTGAATCTCTCTGGGTATTATATTCTAGCAGAACGTCATTGACTTTTACTGAATTGTGTATTTTATATCTCGGGTTATTTTTCAGTCCCGTGCAGTTGAGTGTATATAATTATAAACATTAATTTTGTATCTACCTTTCTGTATTTAAATTTGGGCAAGTCTTTGGTTAAACATAAGTGGAAATACTTTTAGGTATTGTAAAAAAAAATATGTACAATCTTGGCTATATGTCTCAGACACTCTGGGAAAAACGGTCCATATTGTATGTTGAAATAGATATACAGAACTCTTTTTTTCTCATTATAAAAATTTCCTTTAAAATGTGCCTTAGTTTCACAATAGAAATCCTATTGCAAAATGTTAAAGTTATATTTGAAATGTAAAATGAAATATTTCAAAATTAATGTTAATAGAAGCAAAATGATGAAAGCCAAAATGGAAAAATTAACATTTCGTTAAATGGTATAAAATTGATCAATAGCGCATTGAAAAAATGAATTCAATAAATTGTGTTCATTGATTTCGTTTTGTAAAAGCAACAGGAAATATATATATATATAAATAAATTTTGTTACACCAACGGACTATGTTTATCAAATTGAAATTTATTATTGAAAAGAATAAATATCCGTTTATTAACCTACTTTGTGAAAAGTGAAACAAATTTTACGGTTTTTTCATTACACATTAATAAACGTCATAAAGCAAATCACAAGATAGGTACACTTATTACAAGCCGAAGTGGAACAGTTGTACAGACTGAAAAAATGCATTTAATAAATCGTATTCGTTGAATTCGTTTTGTTAAAGCAATAAAAAATCATTGTTAACTCATAAATTTGTTATAACTATAATAATACCTATACCTATTTGTTATAACTATAATAATAATACCCGTTTATTAACTTATTTTGTGAGAAGCGAAACAATGTTTAAGGATTTTTCACTAGACATTAATAAATATCAATAGATCCGCTTATTGAACAGTGTTTCTATGAAAGTATGTCATTTATTCATTTAATAAAATGCAAAATTCGTTCATTGGGCCAATTTTTATATAAAACAAATTACATTAATGTACTTTCTTATTGCATTTACGGCCTTTTTACTCCAGTGTATTCTCTTCTTCCTCGATTTTAACTAAAATGTTAATTTATAGTATAGGATATTGTGATTGATACTAAATGCACAAATAGAGAAGCGCATCTTACGTCATTATTTGCGCGAACGAGATTTGTCAATGCCATAGGGCGTTTAAAAGTCAAGAGAAAGATAAATTGTGTAAAGTGTGTGCCTGTATAAACAAAACTAAAAGCTCTCCAATGTTAAAGAATTCATCAAATGATAAAGAAAAAAAAAGGACAAACAATTGTTCTAAATATCTGATCTTTTCGTAAACAGTAACAGAAAACTACATAAGTACCGCGCAGCTTCTGTCGAGCGACCCAGACTAAAATAAGCCAACTACGCATAATGGGGTAATATGTACTTCTTTATTTGGGGATACTCCACCTATAAATGTAGTTAATACAAGTCGATGATCCTGCGGTGGAAAATGATAAGCTACCAAAACAAGCAAACAATAATAAACCGCCAAAATCTTTCGTGGTCGCGAATAACACTATATTCTTAATTTCTGGGCTGAAATCGCGTCATTCTGGTGAGGTTACTTTTCTGTGAACATTGCTACATCAACACTTCTGGTCAGCAACTCCCTCATCCAACCCTAATTTCGTCAACCAAGTATATCTACCCTATCTTCAAGATTTTCTTCAGAAACAACATAAAAATCGTATCTAATGTAAAGACTTACACGCAAGAAACATATATAAATAGTCTTATTAAATATTCTATGTCGGATTTGTCATTATTTATATTACGCCTAGCACATTTTTGCATTATATCGCATTGTTCTGCACATTCAAATTGTTATTATTCTTCAATATATTCGATATTTCTTTTCATTAACTGATGTGTAGATCAGGTGAGCATGAATAAATCAATTCGATCCTATCTACGAGATACTTGTTAAGCGGATTGTAAGGGCTGTGCTTATCTTATTTTGTACACAGACGTAAATGTTGGAGATGTGTTAAACATAAATCGGGTCATTTTATCCGAAAAAATACTATAAAGGTGGAGTTTTCCTTGGGCGCTTAAAATAAACGGTCAAAGCTGTATAGTTTTTTTTCTTTTTTAACGAACAAGTCATTCTTATAGTAATGGCGGAAGCAAGTGAAAACTGCAGAATATTAATTTCTTAGAAATCCGTTCTTTTGGTTTGGTCTTCCTTAATTTCTTTCTTTGGAATTTGCTAAAATTATATTTTTTTAGAGTATTTATTTCTTCGCATGTTTTGGATTGTTGACTTAATGTTATCCCAAAACAAAAAAAAAAAGTGCGGGGAACACTTCTGCGGTTACCTCAATAGACAATTGCAATTAACCTATTCATTTCTATATTACCAAAATACTTTTTTTTTCTTTTTTATGTGTGGTCCTTTTATAATATCTATTTCTTTTCATATTGGAGCTTAATATTTTATTGTTTTGGAATGAAAGTAGATTGGTGCTTTGCCTTTTATACAAATGAATATATCTTTCTTACTTTTTGAAATAAAATAACGTAAAGATCAGTTTACAAATAAAGTTCGCCAAGATCTCATATATTTTCTCTTAATAACGACCTTGGATAGCATCCACAGCTAATATAAATATCTAACCCCTATTTAAGCGCACCTCATGCGACATGCTTTCACTTGATTCACAGGAACTCTGTATTATTATTATTACTAAAGCCGAAAATAGAACAAAACACTGAATACATTTCAATTAGACATAAAATGAAATTAATACCTTGCACCTTTATTTTTAATTAAAGCAGGTTGAAAAAAAAAAGCTTTGGAATGTATATAACTTACCATCTAATACTTCTTTTAATCAACGCGTTAGCCAAGATGCTCCGCCTAGATCTTTTAAAATAATAACTTCTTTTTCTTATTTCATGTGTAACATCGGGCGCTTGCACTTCTACATTCTCGGTGTTATTGCTTCTTACACTTTCAGTTTTTTTCAACTCCACCGCCGGATCTCCAACGTTTTTATTTACATTATTGGAATTTACCGCCAACTTTTCAGCGTCCTCTTGCGTCTCAATAACATCGTTCACATTTTTATTATTTTTTATTTCGGTATGTTGTATTAACATTAAATTCGTTTTATCGCCTGTTGCATCGCTTTTGTCTTGGTAATTAGGATTTTTTCTACTTACACTTTGTGCGTCGTCTTCGTAAGATAAAGTCATAGTATTCTCGGACATTTTGTTATAGTAGGCAAGTGCACGTATTGTCACATCTTTCCATTGTTTTCTTTTGCATTATTTGTTCAAACAACTTCGTTTACGCGTTGCTATTTTGCGCAAATGATATGCCAATTATTAAAATATATGACTGGCGTATTTATACGTATTAAAACTAGTTGACCTAAATATATTGATTAAGTTTTGATGATAAAATAGACTTCTACAATTATCGGCAGAAGTAAAGCATTCTACAATAGTTATACTAGCGCCATCTATCCGTAGTATATTGCGTTTGGTGAACACAAACTGGAGGTAAAAAAAATATTTATATTAAATTTACTTTTAAACAATTGGTCTTCAATGGATGTACAGAAATAATATTTAATTGTATTAAATATTTAATTTTTATTTGATATGTAGTGTGAGGAAAAGATATCTTCCCAATTAATTTAAATCGTAATAAGGAGAGATGGCGCTAGCGTCTAGATTTTGATTATTGGATTTTAAATCTTCGTTTACCACTTACGTTGCCACCCATAAATATAAGCAACTGGAACGACATCATTAATATTTCAATGTAAATCGTTTATTAATAAGTTCTTTAACATCTGCACAGGAAATATTACACGATAACATGGTTGATGAATCAAAATTCAGCAGGCAATGAATCGCTGAAATGATCACTACTAGGCACAATGTCATAAGGGACAATAACCATCCAGGACCATTGTAGCTTTTTGTTTAATTATGGACAAAAATAGCGTATCATGTGTATGACGAAAATTTGAATGGTGCTAGATATCTGGAAATACTCAAACAGTTGGTATCAACTAGATGATGCTTCAGCACATTCCAATATAGTTGTACATCTTAATATTCGAAGATTGCTGAATTGGCCCACCCGGACTCTGGAACTCGCCACCCAGTTCACCCGATTTGACGCCCTTGGATTTTCACCTCTGGGGCCGGATAAAAAGAACTGGTGTATTCTAGGCGTTATCATACTAGAGAGAAATTATTGAACCGTGTTCATGATGCCTTTAATAAATTCAAATCTAGACGAACTTCATAGGTCTGTTTCACGAGAAGCACATGACAGTTATACTGTGTTTGAAGCAAAATGGCGGTCATATAGAGTCATTACTGTAATGGTTTCGTTTACATTAATTCATTATTTCTTGTCATTATGTTGTTTAGTTTGTTTGTTGTTAAGTTTTTTATTTGCTTATTTTCCATTTGCTATTAATTTGTTATGTTCCTCTTTTGTTTTACACATTTTGAAAAATCGACTTTTTTAACTTACAAGATTGGTCATAAAATTTTGAACACTCGGTATGCGGTCATTGTGGATTTCGAAAATACCATTCTTGTGCTTCCGTTTACCACAGAAGCGTATTACCAGTCGAAAACAGGTAAAAGGCGCAATATTAAGAATGAGGTTATAAATTTCAAAGTTTTCAAAACAATCAAGATATTTAAGAAACAAATAAAAATATGTATACGCTAACCATATGGTATATATTATGAAATTTTCTCAGGAACTCAAAAATGAGATAATATATTGGGTGTTCCATTTGAAGTAAGGAAGTTAATGATGACTTCCGGTATAACTGGGAGTGGTACAACCTTGAAAATACTTAAAAATGAAAGGGAATCTTGACTAACCTTGGACTTCAAAAACTCAGAATTTTTGTTTTTAACCACGGAGATTTCTAACGAACGGTTACCGTGAAAACCTCTGTATACGCGTACAATACATATGGTCGCTACGAATCCTTGTGCTGGCTCTATCCAATCCTTCTGATCTAAATAAAAGAAGTATGAATGATTAAAGGAAGATGGCTTCTCACGACCCATTTTTCAAACTTGCGACCCTCTGGTTGCCGTCCGCTGCTGTAAAGAGTCATTGGGGTGAATGCGTGCACTTGTATTTTAAGGTTTAATTGAATACTTGCAGAATTCGAAATAAGTTTGGTTAATATTGGAATTCATGCATTTTGATAATTTATGTTAGTAATTTTCTACATAAAAAAAGACTCTAAGCGTTTCATTACTTTTTCATGATTCTCTGAAATGTTGTAATATGGGCGATATCTTTATCACAATAAGTTCTTAACGTCATTAATCTATAAGTATATGACGAAGTTTTTTTTTTAAGAATATTTACCTCCAATAAGACTTCAAATTCATCAGAATTATTAGGCGCCCTTGTCACATTAGGAAGATATTTCATTTGCAAAAGTTTGTAAAATCTTGAACTTGATTTTCTAAAATCCCCACTAGGGAACTCCTTACAACCATGTATGCAGGTATTTACATCAATTGAATTATTTGACTTTAATTTTCTGGACAATACTGACTTGCTGCATAAAGTCAGCTTCGAAATGAGCTTTACCAACTTAGTGTACTTGATCAAGGGTATTTTTTTTTGTCTTGTAAGTCGTAAGAATTTGGAGCATCTTTTACATAAATATAGATTGTATACCTATTATACTGAAATACATTATTTGAGCTATAATGGATTTGTTAAAAAACATGTTTTGTAAATGTAGATTTATGCATTTCCAGTTTTCATATCGACGAAGGTACTATCATGCAGGTTCATGTGTATACACAAACCCTTAATTCAACGTTACTTGTCACGCTAGAGGGGCGAAATCCAGCGAAGAATAAAATACCGCGTATATTCCCATAGTGTTTTGTTCCACGAGCCAAGGGTAAGAACAATCGAAACAGAGTTTTGAATTTGGGGAACTCGCAATGTCGATATACACTTTTAACAAGAGGGTAGGAAATCCGATACGCTTATTTATTAAACAAGCTTACAGTAATCCAATTTACTTCTAATAACATAAAAAGCTTTTGTCGAAGTTGCTTTTAACGATTGTCACGTTGTCACGTTAGGAATACTCTGTTGGTTGTATTTTACTCCAATTTCTTTTTGGTGTAAAACCATTACAAATTCCGAGGTGTGCCATCCATAGTAAATATAAGAGTAACAAAAGTTCCTGAAAAATAAGAACATTGCTTATAAAACGTAAAGTCGAATGATGTTATTTTAATTGCAATAATCTACCACAGAGAAATAAGGTAATGACAATTAACAAATGAGGAGTGACATTGAAAGTTAATAACAACATGAAGTAAAAATTGGCGTATTTTTTCAGAAAACCCAGCGTTCCAATTCCAAATTCCTAAGTTCCCAGCGTTCAATAATTAGGGAGGGTTGGGATAATATTTTTGGACCTGACTTAGCAGTTTTTTCACGAAACTAGTTTGAAGTTTTATTGATTGTTATTGTGAATGAAACGGAGATGAAACGGAGATGAAGGTATTTCGTGGAATGAAATGGGAGGCCATACGTACCACACCTTACCATTATCGTCACTGTTTAATAGAGGATGTTCGTAAACTGTTTCCAAATACACATATCTTTAAATTGAAAAAATCTTTTTTTCTTTAAATGGATCATGGTATCTTTAACTACTAGATTATTGCTTGATATATCTATTTCGAATAATTTTCAAGATAATAACGATTCTTCTTTAAATTAATTAAAATAAAAATGTCCCTTAATGCCATGAGACACCACTCTGAAATCCATTATATGCAGTTTAAAGAAAGATTCGCTTATATTTTGTAGCAACGTTACAACGTGCAGCAGTTCAGAAGAAGCTCCGTCCAATTGACAGCGAAACGTTGGCATTCTTATTTCATTACGGCGCGGTTTCAACCAGAAAGTCTATGTTTGTTAAAAGAAAATTTCGATCGCAGAAGTCTATAAAAAACTTTTGATTTAACGATTTATGCGAGGATGTAAGAATAGGCATTAAAAAAATGAACTTGCTTGCTATTATGTATGCATAGTACATAGTAGTATACCAGAGCCTTTTAAACCCACATCTGCGATATTATTAACGAGCAAAAGTAGAGGAAAATTGTACAATGAAACAATTACAAGGGTAGTGCACGATACCTTAAAACAATTTGGAATCCCACTAATTCAAAGGTTGATGTTTTCTTAAAGAAAAGGGTGTTTCTAAAGTCTCCTAAGCGTATTCGATAATTTAACGTATCATGTACATGACAGCCGATTGTTACACGTTGGCGAGATTGATTGAAGGCAGCTCCTTATTATTCAAAATATCAATCAAAAATCAAAATACTGATTTTCGAGTTTAATATTAATGAAGCGGCAGCTAATAAGGAAAGTCAAAAACAATTCCGTGATACTTCTGTGGAAGCTGATGTAAAAACTATTCATGACAATTATGCTGGTTTGCAAGATGCAATGGAACAATTACGAAATACTTTGTTGTCATTAGATGAGTCAGTGCAAATCTTTACAATGTTTTGTGCCTTAGTGTGCAATAGAAAAAATTCGAGGGAGTTATAAACAAAGATTTTACATCTATATGTACATAATTATGCATGTCTGACATCAGTGGATGTCGAAGATTCAAGATATAGAAAATAATTTAACATCACAGCGAACATTATTTGCTGAGAAGACTGTGGAAACGTATTTAATGCCGCAAAGTTTTATACAAGCTTCTACCTCATCGAATGCTCGATTAAGATTTAAGATGGTAAGTGATTTTTACAACTATGAGCGATTAGTTATTCTATTATTTACTTTATGCTATTGTAATTACTAACAGTAACATATCAGTACTTATACGTATAAATAATAATTTAATTACCAATTTATAAACAAATAGCACGCGAAGTCATAGACATAACTGACAAACCTATTCGATTCTTTATGTTGTAATACAATAATTTTATTGTATTATAGATAGAGATATTATAACGCGACTAACAACTTTATTATTTGCTTAAAATTAAAAGTAAACTAAAAGCTTACGATGCGAAAATATGCATAATTGTATTGCATAGTGTATTTTTCGTAATCGAGACTTCCAATAAATATAAGGAAAAATAGTGGTAGACAGAAAAATGAACGTCATTAAGTTGTAAACACTTCTGACTTCGAAGAAGATAGTGAGTAATTAGGTTGTGAATATAATTATTATTAGCTGCCATCATATTCAATAATTGCTGTAATGAATTACCTCTTCTTGTCGTGGCAAATTGCTAAAATAAATATTGACAATAATTAATTTTCAAAGATCGTTGTAGCGATATAAAAGCTTGATTTAAGAGCATTAATATATTTTTATCTAAAATTTTGTAAAGAAATCCAAACTAAAATTACGCGGAAGATATTAATAAAAATTACTTTTTAACAAAAATATGTCGTACCAACTTACGATGACGTTACGTTAGAAATTCCGAACCATATAAACACGAAATAAAAACGTAGGCTTCCACGGCCGGAGTCTGTTGAAATTAAACGTTTTTCGGGTTCGAACCGTGTGATGTCGTTAAAATTAAAAATTAAAAAAAAATTTAATTAAAATTAATTAAAATTAATTTTAATTTTAACGACATGACACGGTTCGAACCCGAAAAACGTTTAATTTCAACATATAAACACGCGCCAAAAATCTATCCGCGTAAAAGTGGAATAAAATGTAGCATGTTCCATTAAAAGAAGACAAACTTTGGCTAGGTTACGAAATTATGATACAGCTTCTATATTCCGATATAATTATAGACACTGTCTTTCACCGGAGCTACAACAATAAAAACAGTGTTTTGAAACACTGAAAAATTTTCATTCACAAAGCTAAGTTCGCGAATATCACTCACCTTGTATATTTGAAATTTTAATAACGATTGTTACCTTAATGCTATTATTATTAAAAAAACAACTATCTACAAATCCTTATGAGTTGTCATGATCAGCTATAAACGATGATGTTCATGAACAAGAAAATATGGAACTTTAAAAAATAACCGTTCCGGGACACCTTTAATTAAATATTTAATGACGCAATTATAAATTGTATTCGATAAGTGGTTTCTTTTTAAAACCTCTTTATATATCTAATAAAAGCTCGTAATTAGCAGAAAAAGGACGACATGTACTGCGACATATCTTGTCGTTGTAGATATAATAAGGTCGGTAATTATTTCTCATATTTATTTTGAGGTTTTCAACACAAAAAGTTTAGGTGTAATATTATTATCATAGTGCACGATGAAAGTACCCAAGCAGTGTAATTAACTAATTTTGGCATGTAGCTTAGGTCTCTGTTTATCACTTTCAGATCGCTTAATATTTATAATTTACGCTTACATAATACTTCGTAGCCTGTGGTTGTGAAATGCGCTGGCAGGAAGTTAGTACATTTATATTGAGAAATGCATTTCAAATGGTGAAAAGAGATTGAAATTAAACTAATTATTTCGTAATGAAGAATATCAACTTGAAGTTACCGAATAGTTTCTGCGAACTTCATTATGTAAAAAAGGTGTTTGCTTTATGTATTTAATTAAAAAGTGCCGTTGAAAATAGATGACGTGCTTAATATAACTTTATGTTATAATTTATAACTACTCAAGTTTTATTGTAGAAGTAATCTATTGCATTCTGAAAAGTTTTTACATAGAATGTATTCTGCTGTCTCCAAATCTTCTTTGCATAAACGACAGATTTGATCTTCAGCTTTTTCTAGATTGAATAGGTGATATACCGTATTAGGACTACATGATCTGTCAGAAATTCCGCTAGCGATAGCATTCTTTATTGGCTTAGGCAAACTTGATGATAATGAATACTTTCACCTGTTTTTGTCCTAGAACATTTTCTATGTTGTCCTTATATTTGTCCTTCTTATTATGTCCTAGTATGAGGCCCTCCCATGTTAAATGTACTTTTTTATGTGGCTCCCTTGTAGGCCACGGAAGGGGTTAGGACCGATACCTTTTCATTGCCTTGATGGCTTGGGACTCACTGTAAAGCAATACGGTTTTTGTTTAGTTTTTAGAATTGTCTGATTGTCACTGAATTTAATTATTTAACTATTTCGAGGTTCTTTGACATACAAGTTTAAACCAGAGATTTCTGTTTGAAATATGTTTGTGGTGTGAAGTCCTGTAGGCATTTTAAGGTGGTAATTAGGTCAACTATATCTGCCTATACCTGCTCCAACACCTTCTATTCTTGACCCGTCCGTGTACCATGACAGGGTGCCTCTTTAGCTTTGAGCTTAACCGAATGCCCACTCAGTACGGCTCTCAATAACTGAATATGCATAGTCCCTTCATTCTGCAAAGAATGAGGACACTCAATATAACCTATTTTTGAATATGAAACAATGTTAGTCCCAGCAGGACTGTTGTAGAACACGTGCGCATCACACTTGTGATGTTGACGTAAACAAGCCTCTGTATGTGAACTTAAATACATTATAGTTTATTTACAATGGATGAATTCAAGTTCATTTGCATATCATTTATAGTGAACGCACTAAGTTCATTTGCCATGAATAAGTGAAACTATTTACTAGAGCTGAAACTATTTATTTACTTTTAATACAGGTAATTCTTTTATGGGTGCTGTGCCCTTGGTAACTTTTTTTATAGTGCATTTCACCAACGTAACAGACATGCAAAAGTACTATCAACAGCAACAAATGTAGTAAGTAGTAACTGCTGTATATGGAGCGACTTGTATACATTAAATAGACTTACAACTTTAGGCAAATAACTCTTGATTATGTAAATTATTTAAACGGTCTTTTGATTATGAATAATTGTGTTAGTCACCTGTACAACTGATGATATTTTGTATCAATTAATTTAGTGATGACGTCCGGTAAAACGTTGTGAACTGAATGGGTGGTATCGTATTGCACTAATAGGTGAAGATTTGCTGTAGTACCTTCTATATTCGGCTGACGTAGAGGTAGTGTTTTATATGACACCTATAAATAAATACATAATCGTAAAAAATATAAAAATATGAAACCATAAAAATAGCTAATTGACGCACATATATAATATAAACATTTTATATATGGACATTAGCCGTAACAGTAGAGAATGCGCTAGGTACGATGTAGGATGTACTAGTGCTTACGTTATATAAAATGTAAATAAGATAAATAAAGCAAACTACTTGCCTTCAAATATATCACGGTAGTGGTTAAATCCTTATACATGTTTGGAGCAGATTTGCAACAATTTCCTTACCTATTATGCACAACCAGAAATATTATATTGACTTACATATCACAACAGTCCGCAAGTAGTGCAAATACTCGTGAATGGGAACAAAAGAAAATGCTGTTTTTTTTGCTTTTGTCAGTTCGTTTGTGGGAATGATCGTTTTACATAAAATAAACAGTTTTAATATAATGAATAAAGAATTCACTTAGTACTTCAGATAATCCTAATCATCATTTATTTGGAGCAAGCAATCTTTAGTTCATTTGCAAATTACGTTTCTAACAAATATATTGGCACGTTTAATTCGACTAAATAGTCAATAGTCAATATTTTTTTGAGTGAGAAAATCCTGTATTGATTTGGAGCAATTTTGCCACCCTTGTATAAATTTTACTTAAACCAGTAATCCCTCTAATGTTAGATGAATTTTCTTTAGTTGTTGTGGAAAGTTCGTTTTTTTTTCTGAAATAAAACTAACTCAATGATATGTCTTTTAAATCTAAAATTTACAATGGATACGTTATTACGAGTATGCTAATTATACCGCCACTAAATTTGCGCAGTTTCTATTTTAGCTGAAATTTATATTTAGCTATTAAATTAGAGAAGCTATGCCAACCTTCAAACGTGTTAAAATTTGTGGGTTAGATCACCGAGTTTGTAGATAGTTAAGTGTTTTGCTTAATTCAATAATACTTTTATTTACATTAATGATTTCAACAAATATCGAATATGATTGTCGCAAATTTTGTTCAATCTGTATCTTCGAAACAAAGAGTTTTTTCAGAAATCATCATGGGACAAAATATTTTTAAAATAAATCAACGAATAACCCTTGAATTTTTGCCGCAGGCAGCGTTTACCTAACGTTCTGCATAGCACATGCCATTTACCTAACGCATATGCAGAAGATAATTGATTTCTTGAAAAATGTAGAGAAATTTTCCACATTAAAAATATTCAGACACCTTGCGTACCGCATAAAATTTGGTCCAAACATACATGCCAATTAGTTTCTAGTACAAACAATATAAGTATGGTCTTTTAGATGATACATCCTAACATTTTTGGATGCCTCTTTTTTGCTGGTGCCACTTATCTTTAATATTCCTCATCCTCATTAATCTTATGTTTTTTGGGTAATTTGTGATTTTTAAAATTCCGTTGCCTATTTCGCGGAATTTTTGCCAATACATTGAAACGTTTTTTTATATCAAATACCGACTACAAGATGGCAATTGAAATTGTTGTGATGTTTGGTCCGTTTCATTTCTTTTTTTATCTTGGGCGGAACATTTATGTATAGTTCCTTGTCTGATGAATAAACTGATCTACAATTTTTTTATAAACATTTTCCCAAGCTTAACGTGTGTTGTTTATGTATGAAACGATGCAGAAATTTTTTGCATACACGCTACAACGACATACTATAAACTCAGTTTTTCTAAAGATATTCATTAAAATTAATCCGCAACATTTAATTTATTCTTATATTAATCCAATATCTACTTTCATGCAAACTGCTTGTTGATTGTTTATTAATATTTCAATAGCAAAATAGCAATACCTATTTTATGCATCAAGAAATTCATTCAGAAAATTTTTTCATAAAATTAAAAAAATCACTTGTGGGGGACTGTTATGTCTTTGGCCCCTCCACCGGAAATGTCTCATTTCTTCTAAGCGGAGATGGTACAAAATTTTTATTGTGGTACAAAACGATACAAAACAGGCACAAAGTTTTGGTATAAGAAGTACAAAAATTTGTTGGTGAGGTGGCCAGAGTGATGCAATAAATTATATAAAGAGGTATGACATTTTTCATGCCTGGTATTATCTACATGTTTTGAGCGTATGAAACTCGCAAATCATAAGAGGTGACGTTAGCCTTGTATTAGAGCTGTATACATGTCGTATGATTTGTTGATTACGCAGCTATCAGTCATTCACATATTTCTTACTTGCATTTTTAAAACTGCAAAATAATTGCAAAAATGGTCTGTCTACTAAACATACGATGATAATAACTAGCAGCCGCAGTAATTCACGTTTAGAAAATTTAAATCAGGTTCTCTGAATTTCCCTTAACACAAATGGTCACAACAAAGATGACAGAAATTAGTGTTGCTAACCATTTTAATAGAAAATTCCCATTCCCTGTCAAGTTATCCCTTAAAATAATTTCTCATGTACTTTTTTGTAAGTGTTTGGGATTTGGTAGGTAAAATTGTTCGCGCAAATTATTACGGCTGCACCTCCATTTTTAAATTTTGCACGTTTCAAGATGTTATCCTTTATTTGGAATTTTAAAAAATGGATGAAAAAATATACTGAATGGTTAAATGAGGTACTATTAAACCGCGTTTTATTTAATTGTATCAAAATAGTATAATACTACGCCCTGGAACAACACTGGCTATCATCACGAATATAGGTGATACCAGAAGTATTCAAAACTAACAAAAATAATTAGTGGATTTTTCAAGAGAATCTAATGAAATTCAAAAATCAATTTTATTTAACTATAATATAAAGAATAGTCGATCACTTGAACTTGTTCTTAAATAAACAATCCATCTTTTCCAATAAAACCCTTTTTCCCTTTTATCATAAAAATTCCTTAAAAAGGATGAGATTCGTCAGAAATACACGCACGTATACGCCGATTTATATATTTAGGTAACCGCACATAGTCCAGGAATATGCCTAAATGTTGGAAAAATTTATGAATTTCATTTACAAAATTCAACATAAATTAGAATATCAAAATCAAAAGAAAAATATCGAATTTTCAGTAATTCCTAAATTTTATTAATTTCTCCGATCACGAAAACGGAAAAGTTTTAATTTTTACAGGTATGTACAATTACCAAAACATTTTAAAGCGAACTTACATTATTGAATGTGGTGAAGCTAAGTTTAAGCAACCGTTGCGAATGTGCGAATGACATACATATGTAAATACTTTAGTGTAATAGATGCTCAGATCATTACTCTCGTGCTAAATATACACTCCGCCAAAAAAGTATCGCATAATCTTTGTTTGTAGCATAAAGTTGTAAATATACTTTAATGCGCTCTAAGATATAATTTCTATGATTGTTTAAATAAAATACAGACCAAATAAAAACAAGAACTCATACTTGAGATTTTTATTAAAACAAGAAATTATAATTTTGGAAAGAAAAATGTCATAACAGTAGCTTTTAATACTGAGCATTGCCACCTCTGGCTCTTATGACCGCTCGCATACGGTTTGGGAGAGATTCGATTAACCTCCGTATATAAGCCTGATCCAAATTCTCCCACTCGTCACGGAGAGCATTTTCTAGTCCATGCAGGTCCGCTGGGGCAACATTTTGGGTTCATGTCCGGACTTACCGCAGGCCAATCTAAAACTGGAATACCAACATCGTTAAGGTATTCCTGGACGATTATTGCAACATGCGGTCGTGCATTATCGTGCATTAACATGAATTCGTTTCCTATAATTGGCGCATATGGTACTACATGTTCTTCTAAAATGTCCATTATATACCTGTGGGCAGTCAGTGTACCTCTGTCTACTGGTACTAACTCTGTACGACCTGTTAAACAGATGCCTCCCAGAACCATAATAGAGCCACCAGCGAAATTAGGTCCAGGTCTGATATCACATTGCGAATAGCGCTCACCGTCTCGTCTGTATACTGAGATACGCCTATCTGAGGTGTAAAGACTAAATCTTGACTCATCTGTGAAGAGTATATTGGCCCAGTCATTAATGTTCCAATTTACATGTTCTCTGGCAAACCTTAAGCGAGCCACTCGGTGGTTCCTAGTGAGACGAGGGGTTGTTACAGCTACTCCAGCTCTTAATCCACTCTGTCGTAACCTATTCCGAATAGTTTGAGTACTCACACGAGTATTTCTGACTCTAGCCAAGTCGTTCTGCAATTGTCTCGCAGTTACATGTCTTCGACGTAATGCTTGTAGTTGTAAATAGCGGTCATCTTGGCGAGTAGAATATCTTGGACGACCTGGTACGGGTCTTCTACTGTAATTGCCTGTTTCCCTGTATCTGGCTACGGCTCTAGAAACACTTGACTGATCGATGTTCATCAAATTAGCAACGTATGCTTGAAATCGTCCATCTTCGATTAAAGCAACTATAGCAGCCACTTGTTCTGAAGTTAAATTGCTCATTTTAGTTTTAAAAGCGTTGGTACAGAACTCTGACTTCGCACTTTAAAATTTGTCCGAATAGGAAGACTTTCAATAAACAACTGAACAAACCTTATACATATGCATTTTTCTAAATGTGTTCTTTTAGAAAAAAAAAAGTAAGAAAGCTATGTTCCATGATTTTGTTAGTGTTTTTATAGTTCACATATATGAGGCAAACTTTTTGTGAACGTATAAAAATATCTTGGTTTATAAATGCCCTTTTTTGATTATGCGATACTTTTTTGGCGGAGTGTATTTCCGACCTTTCTTAACGCTCGTAAAGTAATATTACGGAGCAGTAGGAAATGGCAGTATTGTTTGATATGTAAGCGTAATCTTTTTTTTTGTTCATTCATATCTATATAATAGTTAATGCCAAATTAGTTAAATCAGTGAATACTCGACAATTCTAATTCAGCTAACAGGAGTATGGCACATACTCCTGTTAGCTGAATGCTAGGCACATAAATTTGTTTTAAAATATCATCTTCAAATAAAAGCACTAATGCAAAAGCATCACAAAAGATATGCAAGGGAGCATTTGGTAATTAAATGGTTTAACAACATCCCACTGCCAAATGTACGATTTTCAAAAAAAAAAAATTACGTTTCATTATGTAACTAAAAACATATTATTCTTCTTACTGGCAAACATAAGTTATCTGATGTATTTTTAGTTTATACTTTTCCCATAAAATAGTTATGGTAATGTATAAAATGTAAATTTATTAGACGAAATATCCAACTTTAGTGACTTCGTGGAGACAAGCAGAGCAGAACTAACATTTGTTACAGCGTCCTTCTTTCAAACTTATTCGAGTAGCGCTACTTGGAATTTTAGCATACAGTTATATACACCCTTAATACAACTCCCGGCAGCAATGTAATACAATTATCGAGAATGTTTGAAGAAACACTAGAAACAAGTATTTTATATTATTATATTAGTATCTCATGTGAAGTCTTCAGTACATCTTTTATTCTTGTTGGCACAAGCCTGAATGATTTCTTTAATTTTTAGATTATTATGCCAGTCATCTTCAACATCATTCTTCATACGTGTCATGAAGTATCTGAAACCATTTCATTGTTCCAAAAATACCAAGCTTATGGGCGTTAACGAAATTTTTGAATATTATTTTAAAAATGTTGAAATATATGTGAATTTTTTGCAAACCCTGTTAACGTCTGCAATACAGGGTAGATTTTCAGCTGTGCTTAAAACTGTTGCGCTTTATTTGCTTCGTACGAAAGACGTTTCTAGTAAAATTGAAAATATCATCCTATTGTATTGCTTAATGTTTTCTGTATTTTTTTTTAATAATATCAAACAGGATTTGTTCTTATTTAAACAAATATCGAAGATCAATATGGTTATAGGCTGACTTTTCACCTGAGACTGCAATAACAGGAAGTTTTCAACATATTTATTACCAGATGTGTTCCAGAAAAAATGTAGCTAATTTTACTACACCTTTTAAGACAGTTAGTAACCGAAACGTTGACTAACTTGGATATATGTACGTAACTTACTAAATCAATGGATTGTTTCCTTCCATTTTGATTTGATCATTTTTTCTTGACCCTATTTCAGCTTTCGTATGACAGTATCAAAAAAATCCGCCGCTAACCTGTTAAGATAACGATTAATCTTTCCTTTCACTTTGCCGCCGATGTCGACCCAAGTGTACCTTTAAAATTGAGAACAAGTGGTAATTGCTAGATGCTAGGTCCGGATGGTAATGGGTGGTGGGAGATTATAGTCCATCCAAACTCTATTAGCAAATCCTGGGTTTGTAAACAGACGTGGCGGTAGCGGCAATCGAAATCTTCATTACAGACAACTGCTCTGCTGCGTAACGTAGCAAAGTCAGGCAAGGTCGGATAGAAACTGGGGGAGTTGCTGCACACTGAGTTGAGTTGCCGGAAGTATCGCTTAAAACCTCCAGGTGGCTCCAGGGCTTTGAGAACCTTACTTTATGATCCGTCCTCGTACTATGCAATGAGAGAATTTCCTCGCCAATTATGTTTTGTGGTAAGGTACATTGTCGTGCATAAATTTGTAGGGGCATACATTTGGGTCTATACTGTATTACATCTTACCATATTTTCGGGTGATTCTGCACGACTAAACCACAACTAAGATTTGATATTTCACCGACTTCAACACGCATTTAAATGTAATGTTATGGCGAATTTCTCTTAATTTTCTCCGTCAGTCGTATAGCCTGCGCGAACTTTCACTCACCGAAGGCGAATTTTTTTTATTGTAGTTAGTTTTGGTTTCTTATTGGGGTGCCTAGACAGACTTATTTATCTTAGAATTAAAAACACGTATGATGTCTAAACAAATGAAATTGCTTATGTTTTTGTTAGCAAAACTTTTGGAAAACTTTGGCGGTAATATATATAAGCCCTTGAAACTAATGTAATGCTGCTCAGTTGCGTTACAACCTGTTACTGTTACGCTGCTATTTTTTTTGCAGCAGTTTCCTATAATGATATATATTAAACTGTAAAACTGTTTCTAGGTTTCTACGACTTTGCATATCATACTGGTGGCGCTACTCACTGAACATCTACCTATATTAGGGTCAGATACAAATAAACAGCTTTCGAAGTGAGATACTTTAGAAACGTTTTATGCTGCATAGCGTTTTACTACTACGCTACTATAAAACTACGTTTATATTTTACAACGTAATAACATATCGCGCACTCGACGAATGTCTGGCGCATCGGAGAACTGATGCAGGAAGTAGTAGTTTCTTTTGATATTGACCAATTGGTGCAAGCCGCTGGTTTTGTAGTTTGGATATTTATTTACTGATACAATATATACAAACTAAGATAATTATTAAAATATCTATCGCAAAGTTTTAAACGAGACGAAAATTGAGAAAAACTGATTTTTCTAAGGTTAATTAATTTTATGGCCTGTTAGTTCGGGAGTGTTCCTAGATATGGCAGCTTGAAATAAAAAATACGTTTTGCAAAAATGAATTTAAAAATTGAAAAACTAATATCAAGTAGTAACGTTTTTGCGTAAGGTTCGAAGGTTACGTATACAAGGATATTTTACATACTTTTAAACTGTCAACACTTCGTTCACGTTTCACTTCGTATTTAACGTAAAATTTGCACATTACAAACTTTACAAAAAAACAAAAAAAAAATAAGAATACGTGTTTATATTTTATCTAAATTGAGAAATTCTAAGCGTCTCTTGATGCTTTTGTCTGTACTAGCTATTGTTTGATGGCGGCCAATTAGGATATATTCTTCGAATTACAATTATATATTAATCTACACTAAATTTCAATTAACCTTCTCTATCTTCTGACGATTTTTTTTACGAAAGATATTTAACTGACAAAACTATGTTAAAGATGCAATTCAATTTATATTGTAAATCGTCGTAGGAAAATATTCCATTAATATTGAAGATGTGAAGAAAATTGACCCAAGATAAGTTGCTTAGGCGTTTCCTTGAGATCATTGTTAGCTGATACCTAGCTACTCAAGGTAATACTTCTGCGACAGAGAGAAACCTGAGGGTATAAATGTGTCTGGAAACAGATAGGTCAGAAGGATTTTGGTGCTGAACGAGTGGACATACTGAACTTATTATATGTGGCTCTAATGATTGTTGTTACGCAAAGTTAAAACATTGCAATATATATGAATAAGACATACACCTGTTTTAATCTTTAGCACCAACGTTGTATTCATTCCCTTCTTACAAATCTAAAATAGAAACACAGTTGAGGTTAATTCTAAAATTGGAACTGATCCATATTTGATAGGGAATAGTTCTTCTTGAAGTTAAGTGATTACGATAAGAAATTATAATGAGATTAAAATTTAAGTCAACATCGGAACATATGGAATATTTTTCTATACGTATGTTGACAAAATGCGCAAATATTAGGAAAAAATATGTAATCATTTTTTGATGCTCGATTTTGTTCAAACAGTATTTATTAACAAATATTTGCATGTTTTACATGTCGTATAGTCAAATTAACATTCGCTTAGCTCTTCCATTTGTTTGAATTTTTGTTCATAATGAAATAATGAATTATTGTAATATAAAACAGACAATGCAGTGTTTTACTTCTTTATACAGTCCAATGGATTGTTATATAAACTTGGTACGCCCCTGTACGATACGTAATCCGCATATGAGGATTTGCCCACATTTCTAATTACGCTACGTTCGAATAGAAAGCCGTATCAATTACAATATTTTCTCTTACTCCACGTATACAATCTCCATCTATTAAATCTTACATAATTTTATAATATGTATATTAGGCGCAATTGAAAGATTATTATTACCGAACAGAATACAAAGTTTTACTATTATAATCTTGGAAATTAATTAAAGCTGGCGGCAGAAATGAGAGAGATAGCATACAGTAACATTGGCGATGTAATAAAATATGGAGTACGTGTATGGGACTACTTCAACTTAAGAATGTAGAAATGTAGTGTGAAAGACAGCGATTAATAAGTATAAAATTATTTACTCTGGATTTAGAAACAAAGAAGAAGGAAATCAATTTTGAAAAAAGAAGAAATGTTAGAAAAGCTTTTACTAAATATCAGCAGAACAAGAGGTAAGCAATAGTTTTTGGAAATTTGGCTGAGAGCGTTTCAAATGCAAATGTCGGAAAGAATTCCGGGTGCAGATTTATAAGGTGAAAAATATGTACTAGAACGTGCCTATAATTGGAGAAATACAGAGACATACAATACATAGATCGGTATGTAAACAAAAATATTACATCACGTCTTATTAAAACATTCTACGAAACAAATAATGTAATTATTCCATTGCGGATATGTCCTTGGCTATTTAGTTTTGTGGCAGTATCAAGCTGATCCCCAATTATATACGCTTAAAAAAACCGACACTGACATATTTATGCTAACTGTCTGATTTCATCCATTTGCCACCTACTGCTTTGATAAATATCTATACTTTTATTTCTTTTTTTTATGTATTATTATGAATATTCTTATTATTAAGAAGTAAAATAACAACATTTTGAAAAATCAAATATGGCAACTAGTTCTGCATGGTCTTATTACAACACATTTCTAATTCATTCATTCTTTTCTAATACGCAACTTCATGATAATTAAAGGAAGTCGAGCATGATAAAATTAAGTTTAAAGCTTTAATACTTATAATAATAATCGAATATGTTGAAAATAATAATTGAACAGTTAAGCATTATAAAAAACAAGAAATGAGAATTTACAAACCACTACTTTACTATGACATTAAATTGTGTCTAAACTTAAACATTTTTTAAAATATGCGAGAAAATTTTTATACATTTCAGGAAAAAAGGTTGGTTTATGAAAATTGATTATTTATGAGATTTCAAAATAATGCAATAAAAATGAAATAATTAATCCATATCTGTATTTACTATATTTATTATGACATAAATGCAAAACACTTTAGATGATTTTTATAATTATTTTGTATATCTAAAATTCCACTGTTAAAGATAAACAAATGTCTAATTCGGTGTTTCAACCATTGGTAAGTCTAGTAATTTTGTAAATAGAGTTATTCCTTAATAAAAGGAACTTTACTACTTATTGGAGGGAACAGATTGTTAATTCATAATTAATTACATTTTGCAAGTTTTATATGCGAACAATTTCTAAGGTTAAATGAACCGTTTGTGTTTGATCTTGTTCATTACATCGTCCACCGATCCATAAAAGAATTGCTATTATATATTCAGCAAGGGTTTAGAATAACAGTAATTAGTCAAAGCACCAGTTTTTTCTAATTATTACTCTGAAATATGTGTGACTCTATTCTTCATTGTTATAACTGGTTTGAGTGATAGTAAATACATCTGATGACAATGTATCTCAAAATGGGATACTAGCCGTTGAAAGAACTATCGGTAAAATCAACTGAATTTGCTGCATATAACCTTGTAACAGACACTATACGAAAATTTTATCCCGACATGAATCAGCTAATAGTGCAGACGAAAGCGATTTTCTTAAATCAGCGAAACGTATTCGACTATTTCGTTCACAGTGTCCTGACATACCCGAACCACCGCAGCCGATGGGGTACATAATTAGAAACAGCATTCTATTATTTTAAACATTTTAAAAAGATCAAATTTATGATTTTACAGCTGGGCGTTAAAGAAGCAGCCGCAATAAAGCTAAGTCAAATGTAATTTCAAAATCCTGAAGTTGCAGCGGACTTGAAAATTTTGTTTTTAGAGAAAAATTTAATACTATATTACGTAAAAATACCGTTTTTTCTAGATTACGTATTTTTTTAATAATAGTGGTAGGGAAGATCCGTTATATAAACTCGAAGATCACTTTAAGTATACGAATATTAAAATGATCTTCACGTATAAGCGGATATATATACGCCATAACGGACGGGTGTCAAAAAGACCACTGTAGGAACGTACGCTATGAGACAGATGTTCAAGGTGTTATTTCCGGATTTCTTTTCAGCCATCTAGACATATTCGGTAAGTTGTTTACTAGATTATGTTTGCATTTTCATAAATTCTGTGATTGTTTTTTATTCTAAATAACGCGCACGTTTATTTCGATCAACCCAACGCAGTGACGCGACTGCCAAGCAATCAACCTGTTGGGCTCTAATGATGATTTCGTGCCAGTTAGATTCTTTTATTTTCAACATTTTTACAATGAAAAAATAGTATTTCATATATTTTAAGACTTTAGGCGTCGGATAGATTGTAAAATAGATTTTACCTTGAATCGATAACATTTCACTTAACCAGTGTTAATTTTACATTTGAAAATAATAAACGACATTCATTCGGCCTGAAAAGGATCGAAAAAGAAGTAAATCTGTAACCGAGTTCGGTCCGTCACTATTATCTATCGGTTTTAACAGGGCGTTTCTAGGTGTTGATTCAAGGTTGGCGAAAATGTTAAAACTAAAGCATTAAACGAAAGTGATTTTTTGTAAAATGACAATTGGGACGACTAGATATAAAAATGCAAAATCAAAAGAGATAAGTTCTTTTTGGATAGCTTAAGGTAAGGCATATTTGTATGAAGTATTGCTTATAGTTGTAGTATGTTTCAGTAAAAATATATAATGTACATAACACTACCGAGTTTTAAAATGCTCGTTTTTTGAGAAAATTCAAGATTCATGAGAAATACTTTGTTACGTGAAGTGCCCGTTAAAACTACACTCGTGAATAGTATCGCTTTTGAGTGTTAATTTTGACACTCGACTGTTTTACTGTATTTACACTCTCACCTTTATCATGCAACAAATGTATTAATAATATTCTTCTAGTAGAGATCTTATGAAAGTATATGTACATTATTTTTCTAGCAGGCAGATGCTATTTTAGGTAACGTAATTTGCTAGCAGGTTGTCTATGTAAACATTGGTACGCCTTCAGAGGAACATTAACGTAACACCTTAAAGTCTAAAGGTTTCTTACTTCGTGTTCGTTCGTCGTTTATTTTTAGGTGGTGATTAATTATATCAACACTAATATAATGAGATAACTATTAAACCGAACTGTTCTTCAACCCGAATTCTTAAATTAAACCTCGTCAATTCATGCGTTAAATTAATTCCATCATGTTACAAGACGGCAACTGTAAATAAATTCAATTTAAATGAAAGAGAAAAAGAAAAAAAGGAATCAAGAACGAACGCGCCAGTTATTTAGAATCTTTACAATCAATTAACTTTTGATGTGATCTTTAATGCGTATAACTTACACGTACATACATACCTATGTAAGCGTAACGTAGGATTATTCTGTATATGCATTTGTTGCACATGTTCGGAGATGCCGAAAGTATTATATCGCATGTACATATGTTTGTTCTGACAGGTAATTTATGAAAGTGCGGTGAGTGTTCGACCATTCAATGGCATTTAATACATATTCATGATACGTCACCCCAATTTTCTTATGACAATAACTGTCCATTCGAAACCACTCCCTTATATATTAAATCGGTGCATAAAATCAGAGGCTTTATGTAAATATGACCTGAATATTCTCGCAAGGATCCAGCACAGGCATATATGTGCTGTACATAGACATACACGCACATATAAGTACGTACCTACACATTTGTCTATAGAAATATGCATATTATTGTTACTTATATACCGGATGTGACCGGTTAACGGAATATTGGGGATTATTACTAGTTGAACGCTGAAAACTCGTCTTCGAAGATTTCTGATACTGATTTTTCAAATAAAAATATTGACCAACTTCGAGTTATACCACGAACAGTCATCTGGCTTATTTTAAAAAGAACAGCCTGTATATTCTTTAGTTTTTTGATAGTATACAAGCTTACATAAGTTCTAAGATCGTAGAAACAGCTTTGTACATATTTTCTAAGGGAGCTCTACGGATTGGTGTTTGTGACCGATAATAACAAAATATCTTTCAATCGTTCGAATGTTGCCGTTTAACAGTATTAGGCAACCGCCGTTTTTGTAAATTGTAAATTGTAAATTGTTCTGAAAAAACCATTTACAATTTTAAAGTAAAATGATCATCGCATTGAGTTGTTGTTCGTCTTGGACGCTCTGTATTTTATGCGGATTTATATGTTTAAAAAGAAGATGAAGAAGTAAAAAAAATGGAACAAACAAAGAAAAAGAATTTAACTAATCAGGTTACGCGACTAATTGGCTGTAAAAACTTGTTTGTAGAAAAATACTTGAAAAAGTTGACAACGTGCGCAACAACCCGTCGCAATATAATGAAAAACAACATATATTCTGTCGAAAAAAAAGAAAACATCAATACAATAACAATAGTACAAGATACTAAATAAAAATACAGGCAATTATAAAAAGATGATTGGACAGCTTTAAAGAATTTTCAGATAATCATAAAATTTTATACAATTAATAAAGATCACAACATGGAAGAAGGTTGAAGTTGAATATATAAGTAATACAAATAAGATAAGTAAGGTAAAAGATATTATTATGATAATTATTACTTCAACAAAAAAGCATGCTGCGCACTAGACATGATAGTGAATCAATTGGGAACATATGTTTCGGAAATTCATTTCGTTATTAACCGTACGACCGAAAAATTAAGCAATTTAAGTAGTACGCGATTCGTGTTATCATAATTAATTGTTACTTATTAAATGATTGGAGAAACCAAAACAAATGGAAACTCGCTCTTCTCGCAGCAGTATATCATGCAACAGACGACAAGCAGTGAGAGCGAACGTCGTCAGACTCGAGCAATTACGACGTGGTCTTAATCCGGAAACCTAAATTCTTTAAAACAAATGGAAATTGTTTTATTCTTTTTTTACAAGGGTTCTGGTCACAACAATCGCGTATTGTTTTATATTTTTTAAGTGAACAGTGTAGGTGTTACAAATTAGAAACTCCGACGTCCGCAATTCAAGGAAGTCTATACATTGACAGTATTACTCTTTATTAATAAACGCGCTGGAGTGAGACTAAGAGGACCATAAGTTAATTACTTCTCACGACAATAGATAAGTAATTTCAGAACATAATGCGCATGTATGGATATTTTAGTTCAAGACACCCCAAGGTAAGGTTGCTTTTAGCAGCATTGGTAATGTTGTAACTACAACGGTTCGACTTTCTCGTGCATTTTCCCTGTAAATTGTGTACATTGTACTGTGCAACGGAAATACAAGAGGAACGTCCCCTAAATCATCACTAGAGAGGACAAAAGCGAGTGAAATCATATCTTTTTTGTGGCGACTAGACTGATTCGTGTCTATTCGTCTCATAAAAATGGGTTCGTGTTGCTCACGATGGTTTCTCCGAGAGTCGACAAAACAAAAGTCTGTCTAGTCGCTGCAAAACAAGTATGATTTCACTCGTTTTTGTCCCCTCTAGTCATCACACACCGCTGCTTGCAATTGCAATACTTTCAACTCTGCTACTATTCAGAATCAAATCTGATATTGTTATACAACCTTACCTGTTATATACCTTTCTATCGTTACTTCACTGATTTGTTTGTCCTTATGCAGAATATCATTTCCGTCAGTTGGGAAGACTGCGTCTTTGTGAATGGAGATTCCAATTTCAAAAGTTGCTACAACGTCAAAACGGTTGATTTTGAATCACCAACATATGTATTAATAATTTCTCTTTGCCAAAAATTTGAAATTAATATAATATACAATGCCTTCTATTAATATAATGATTAGTAACAATGTAAAGGACTGTGATTATAAGCTGAAGAGAAAATTTTGCACTTTGATGTATCATTAGTGAAGCTGTGCTTTTTTATAATTGAAAATAAGGGGGGCGGGGACGGGGAAGCGGGAGTATACGTTGATGTCATACATATGTAAAAAAATAAATATCAATTTTTTCTGTAATGATAGCAAGAACTGAATGAACTGAATGAATTCGGTTACCGGTTGACAATAAGGACCATTCCTGTCCCTGAAACGGCCGTCTCAGATTAATTATGATATAATTAATTAACTTGTGTGGTGCGTAGATTGCTGATACTTATGTGTTGTTTACCATTAATCTTCTGATTGAATTCAGGTTATTTATCTTCATTGAGTACGTAGATATTCAAGATACATAAAAGCTTTGGATGTGAGTTATTATCCTTCGTGTGTTGTTGTTATTAAACTACTGTTAGCATTTTTCGATTAAGTTGAGCGCAAAAATAAATGTTAAAAAAGGCGAAGTAAGCTCAATAACAGAGAAGTTGAAGCATTCTAAGGCTACATGGTAGTGCAATATTGGAGTGAAGTGCATACACTTTTACCACAATTTATTAAATTTCAGTATTCGTTGATTATTAAAATTTAATTTAATATGTGTAAGATTGGAGTTTTTTATAGTTATTATTCAAATTCTGACATCTTGATAATTTTCATTATTAATTCTTTACTTCTTAAAAAGTCAGAAGTCGAAGCTATTATCTTGATGTATCTCGTGTAATCTAATAACAGGCAAAAGTTGTGCTGAACATAAATTATATGGAATGTTACCTACAGTATCGAAAATGACCATTGTTAGGCCGAATATTAAAGTATCACATCATTGGAACTCAAGAAGCTAACAAAACTATTGGAGGGAACTTGCAGGGAAAGAATCTAGAATATTAGCTTAAAGAATACTTTGCTGCAAGTAAGTCAAAAATTGATGTAAGTGGATCACTGAACGTAATAAACAGAACATGGGCTTCTTCTTCTTCTATTCGGAATATGTTCTATTTTTTAATTTGTTCTAGGAAATATATGCTTCACCATATAGTAAATATTTTTAATAAGTACCATTTCAAGTATCATCGAATTTTACTTGAAAATGTTATTCGAAACGAAAATATGTGCATGTAAAGCAGTTATCAAAAATCGAATTGAATTTAAACTGGAAGAGTAATAGATATGTGATGGTGGTAACATACTAAGATAATGGGTACTAATTAGTAACATTATTCTTAAAGATAAAGTTTTCTCGGCATATTATATTTTTGTGTGGATCTAATTACGTTGTCGCCACTTAAATCGAGGCTTTCGATATATACAATAGAGTTAATTATTAACGACGATAAATTATGTATTCTATCTTAACCATGAAAATGCAATAACATCAAGTATAAAGTTGTTTGCATTACGTGTTACATTGATTGCATTTAATTTATTTGTGTTTGAACGGTCGAAAAGTAACTCACCACTTGAACGTAATAGTAATTATGAACGAACCTTGCGTCTGACATTCAAGGATGTCGTAATGTGAATGTTTTCTACAGAAGTCACTTTCAGAACAAAGAGACTCGCACTTATGAAGCGTTTTAGTCGTAATAATGCTTCGTTGATTGTGAGACCTATTCAGATTTTCCAGAAATTCCAATCCATATTTGAATTTGAACTGTGAATTACAGAAATTAGAAAATTTGGTATATTGCTAACACCAATGGGCTCAAATTATCGAAAATATCTGGTACTTTTGGTAATACCGATATATTTTTCGGTGAATTTGTAAAATTGTGTATCTATCGTTAACAGTTGTGTGAATGTCATCAATAAAACTTCCGTTTTATAAAAAATAAATTATTGAGTATATTTCAATAAACAATTAAATAAGTCTATTGATTACATTAGAAACAGGGAATTAAATTAGTTAGACTACATCACACATTGAGAAAAATTAATGAATCAACACTTTTCGCGTAGTCGATTTTTTAAACGTTCACTAAACAAAAAGAGAGTTAACTGAATAAATTGAATCTATTTGTGCAACTCAAATTATTTAGTCAGGAAAAATTGATTCAAGCAGCATTTATTTGCTTTATTTGATACCGTTTAATTCAACCAAAACATAATGCTGAACTTTCAACAGATTTTGTGCAGTTTCGTATTTACAATCTTATTTTTCCAGTTAACGTCTTCCCACTTTATTTTTTAGTATTCTCATCCCACAATTACGTATCTGGAGCCATTTTATTCTGACACAAGGTAAGTTATAATTACAAAAGTAAATAATTCAATAAGTATTAACGTAGATGCACATGTGAAACGCTTTTTAGTGTATAACAAGCGCTGGTATGAAAACATAAGCAGTTGCATCCGTGTTGTTTCCCAGAACTTCTGTTTCTCTATCGTGTTTACACCTGCCGTAAACTGAAAAGTTGGCAAGAATTTAGTTATCATCAATATAATCCATAATTATCCTCGTTGATAGCAATTTTGATGTCCGACGACGAAATCTTGTTTTTATATCAGAGTTATTGACCCTTGGGGACATTTAGACAGATCCGAACTTCTAACAGAGTCGACGCTGTAATTTTTTTTGTTAACGTTTTTCTATTATAGACCATGGTTTAAAATCTTCCAAGACGAGTTTCAACCAGAAATTTTAAAAGAAATTAGAGATTTTACAAATAAATCCATTAACACATAGGGGAAGCTCAGTTTTAAGTACAGAAACTTGAAGAAAATTTACAAAAATATACAGATAGTAGAATATACAGCAGCTAGTGAGTTTACGTAATTACAGAACAACGTTTCATATAAGTTTCTAATATTTTTAAAAGTACCTCTTTCTTATATTTGATATACTACGCATATACAGAGGTACTTGCTTTATGGTTACAATGCTACATGAGTTACTTATAATCATATAAAACCGATGTATGAACACTATTCAGATGCAGATAGACGATGTAGTGCATTGCCTTGTCTGTCTGCATTTAACTTATCTTCAGACAAAAGTCATAAAGGTGACAACTTTTGGGAAAAAAATCTATGACCTATTTTCCTTTATAGATAATGAAGAAAACGCATTATTGGGGGAAATAGTTGTCAAAAATCGGAATAAAATATATAATTTACGCCAAGTCAATACAAGAACTACTATAGACATTGGTAAGTATTCCTCCAAAATTTGTTATTAGTGTGTAGGCATGACAAGGCACAAGAAACTTTATGTGGTTTGGATGCAAATAATGTCATCATATAATTTATAAAACGGGTTATATATAAACATTTTTTAATTAATAAATATTTTGACAGGAATTTATGTATTTTATTATATTCAAAAATATGCACTTCATGTGTAGAAGGTAGGAGTTCTGTAATCCAGAACCATCAACATTACGAAGTTAATAATATGTTAAGCCTGACTTAGTTAATAGATTGCTTTTTAGAATGTTATGGTCGGTTTTCGTAACTCCAGTCAAATAGTCCCGTTTAGTATCGGATTTTTAATAGGATTATGTAAACAACATTATTTCAGACTAAAGTAAAGGTTCGAGTTTACATAACTTTAGCCGCAATCTTCCGCTAAACTGACTCATTCGATAGAAGTCATCAAAGTAAGTCATAACATTCGATTGAAGCAACTTTTTATTGAAGTTAAGCTTAACATAATATTGAAAGAACAACATCACCTTTCCTTTTAATCCCACGAAATAAGTTGATATAACCAATTTATTTTGTTGACCTGAGACATAAAAAATGCATTCAAGTCAAACAATGCTGAATATTAAAAACACTACATTGTTGGTTGACCAAACAATTTTTATAGCTGCTACTAACAAAATGTTGTTCAATCAACGTAAATTCGTTTTGTTTCAAGATACAGACGATACTTGGTTTAAATTACAATTTTAGTTCGTTCAACCAGATATATTTAACTAAAACAAAAAAGTTAAATTAAAACCTCCATCATATTAGGCCATAAATAAAAGGAACTCAAAATATTACTTCAGTTAAAACTCATTTTTGGTTGATTCAACTATTAACATTTCTCAATGTAGGTAGGACTTCTGGAGCTTCGAAAATAAAGTTTACCGTTTCTATTAGGAGTTGGTCACTATATCACCAAAGTAATCGATATAACTTTAAGAGAAAGACTGAAAAATGTATGTTTTGCACTACATTTTAAAACATTAAAGAATTAACTTATTTTAAATCAAATTAGAATTTAAATCGCATCATTCTCTTATGCAGCAACTTTTAGGGTAACTTCGGCACGAACGATTCAGAATTGTCCGGCCAACTTTAATATTATCTAAATTATCATTTTATTCACCGTAATTGTACAACAAATTGTCAAATAATTTTAATTTTATTATATTCCGTTAAAGCTCTTCGTTCTGTTGAATTTATCCTGTCCTATTTAAGCTAAAGTTTAGATATTTCCGGCTGTATAATGCCAACGATTTTTTTGCCAAACTCACCGCATATTATGTAAGTTGCTCGAAGTTTATTGTACATAATCCATTTGCAGGCCGATATAATTCAACAACATAAAAAACTGAAATACTGTTGTCTATAAAATACTGACAATTTTGAACAAACATGTTGAAATTAATTAAAAATAACAATTAGCAAAACAAGTAAAAATAAGATAAAATAATAGCGAGAACAAACAGGGAAAATATGCAAAATGCAAGATATAATAACAATAATAATTTAGGCATTTAGACTTGGGATTTGACAGTTTGACAATTGTAATGAAGGGCCTAGGAGAATTTCGTTTAAAAAACTATCTTGTCCATCAGAATCTTCGTATATAAATCTTCGTATATATCGGTTTGTGAATGGTAAAATTATGAGTATTAAGTTTTCGGATCAACGACAAACGACGTTAGAAACAGACAAAAAAAATTGGTATCGCTCCAATTTTCGTCGATTACCTCTTTAAGTATACATCTCTGGTAGACGAGATTCGGGAGTCGGATCGATTATGACCAAGTAGAATCCTCTAGCTTTTTTTGGTTTGCATCCTATGGCGCTTCAAAGTTGAAAACAGAATTTTTATTTCTGAACTTTAAGCTAAGGAGTTAGATCTGCGCTTTAAAGTGCTCATCGAGATCTTTCGGACGGGCCCAAACATAACCTTCTAACTCGTTCGGATACCGAGATACAGAAGGGTCGTAAAAATTTGAACCCAAAGTTCAAATTTTTACATACTTGAAAGAAAAAAAAAAAACGGAACTTCACCAATCTAATGGTTCATATTAGAATTTTTATCCGATTATGCTGTGTCTCTATTCCTCTATTACCGTTATTGTCGCGATAATTATTTCAACCATCTGCTGTTATTACTCTTCATTATTCTTAACGTTAGTTCTATTTTGTGGACCTTGGTGGTTGTTACAAGAAGGCTTATGGAAGTTGACATTTGTGTTTTGTTTGTGGTGTTCCTAAAAACAAAATAAATCGTCGAATTCTTTAAATGTAATCGTAGAACTGATGATAAGTTGTAATCTGTTGCCTTGTAGTCAAAATGCCTTGCGAGATATTTTTACCAATTCCTCTTTTGTTAACATTGGAGACAATTGTTGAGTTATGGAGAACTTGTTGCGGAAAGTTCCCTCCTCCTTATTTGTCTGGCTCATATTAGTTAGGGCAGGCGTTCGTAAAATTTTATCACGTTCTAACTTTGTATGAAAGTGTATCTACGTAGTTTATGTTATAAAGGTTATTTAATTAACTCTTACTAATTAAGTTTTATTACCTATTTCTTTGCTGGGTTGAAGCAAGTGAACTAAGTTTAGGCTACAGTTAGATTTACAAACTTATATTTCGCTGTTAAAAGTACAGTAACTACTTAAAACACAATACTTTGGAATTCAAAATTTCCTATAAATACCCAGTTATTATAATAGTTGGAATACACCAACGGCGGCGTATACAATCGCCGCCAAGTACAATGACCACTCGTCGGGATACGTGATCACAGATTAGCGGTCCATATCGGCATATGCATATGTATATCTCCACGCGGCAGATTGTGATAAGGTGATCGAATGAGCGTCAACAAAAAAAATGGTTTTTGTCAAAACCTTTGAGAAATTGAAATAAATTTATAAAAAATAATAAGTGAGATCTCTATTATCTTACCATTTACTTTGGTTCACCTCTTTTTATTATTTTTTTTTTTTGTTAAGCATAGTACCTGAGCCATTGCAGGGCAGGTATTTCTAGAAATTATTTTTTAAATTCTAATATCATCTTCGCGTGAAAATTTGACTAGAGCAGGATGTTAATACATAATTAACATGGAGCGGAAAATATTCTCCCTTTCAGATGTACGTGCAATTACATTCCTTTAACGGTGGAACTACCTAGTTCTAGCGTTATAGCAGTTCGAAACGAAAAGCAAAAGTACTTTCTCTCCGCAATATCTTTAAAATTCAATTACCTCTTTAAAATTACTTTTTAGAAACTAGAAGTTGGATTAAGCTGCCTCAAGTTATTTTTAATTCAGATTTTTTTTCAGATTTTAATTCAGAGGTGGAAAATTATATCTATATTATCGGTGAAATCCAATTTCAGGATAAACCACTTTTGCTTCGATCAAAGTAATGTAGGCAATACAATAGTCTAAAGAATTATGAACCTAAATTAAAAGCAACAACAAAAACATTACATTTATTTAAATCAAGTTTGCAGTTTCTTTAAAAACAAGATTTGTGAAAATATGTTTAAGTGCTATCAGTACCTGAAGCTTTTATTCGTTTTTGCAGGATGTACTCTGGTGAGTATCACTTTTCCTCGCATAAAACATTGTCGCGTTTCAACTGAATGTGTTGTAGCTACATTCTTTTTAGTATCCTGATTGACTTCATCTTCTTATAAACATTTTTGGAAACAAATGTTGATTGAATTCAGTTCTGTAAACATAACCACAAATAAATTATATTATATTCTGACTAATTTCCTTACATTTATCAGTTTGTAAATAAAAAGAATAATTAAGCTAACGGTGACAAAGTTTCTGTAATATTCCGAATGGTACTAATTCTGTATATGCTATCGTTGTACAACGTCAATAACATTTCCTCTTCTGCATCGGAAATCGGTACACATTGTCTCCATCTCTGGCTGGATAAGTAGCTTTCGCTCTTTTAGCTTGTTTTTCAAGATTTTCGCCATTATCATTTATTAGTTCTGGTAGTAATGATGTCGTTGAAAGACCTACTCAAATGACAAATGATATCTCAAGGCTTCCGACAATTTAGTCGATTTGTTTTCTGTTCACCAGCAGTATATCTTTGATGTTTAGATTGGTACGTTCTTCAACGACGTACTTATCTCACCGATTTTTTTTAGTGTGGTGACGGCCCAACGGGGTGTATAAGTTTTTTGAAGCTTGTTATAACCTCAGGAGCCTTTTAGTGTGTAAATTGTGTGTGTAAGTGTGGTCCATGGCCTTGTTACTGTTTCCTCTTCACCGTAAAGGGCGAAGCGCAGTTAATTGTACGCCGACTGCGAATAGTGACTCGGGAGTATACCGGCCCTAATAAGAAAATTTGTTGATTCTAGCGGGACTCGAACACACTGCACTTAACTCTGCCCAGTCAAGCGCTGGCCCTCTCACCACCGGACCACCGAGCTGTTTAAATTATACTTTGCAGGTGTATAGACCGATGTAATGTAAGAACAATTGTAACTTTCTTATGTACTCAATCTCGTACTGGCGGAATGTAAAGCGCTCTAAGCTCTACATTACCCTTCGTTGTTCTTCGTTGAAGAACTTAGAAGATTGTTTTACATAAAAATTTTGAAATTTGCGTCAACCCTAAACAAATTTGTTGAAATATATGATGGCGTAAATATTTCCCACAATAAATATTTATTTAGGGAAACAACGCCCCACTCTCTATAGTATATAAAGTAATAGTATATAAATACTATAGAAATACAAAACCTACTTTTATTTATTTGTGTAAAAAAATCCTAAGAATATGTTAAGTAGTTTAAATCTTATCTTAGCTTTTTCTTTATAGTTCTTGACTTTTATAGTTTTTGAGCTATAGAGTCAAACAGTGGAGCGTAGTTTTGAGTTTAGGGCATTCTAGATATCACCACGCTAGTGTGAGATTATCCAGTCTAGGAAGTTACCCACCCAATAAAGTGTTATTTAAATCCGTGAGATACAGTTACTTGTGTTCTCTTGTTATTCGGATGGTGTTGGTCATAATAAATTTGAACTTTTCGTCAGCGCCTGAAAATTGATGAGTTCTACTTGGCACTTTTTTCATCGTCTTCTTTGAAGTGGTGTCTTATTTTCAGTACTTCGAACCTCCTTCAGTTGTATAAGTTATAAATATTTATCCCATGTCAAAATATTAAAATGTAAAGATTTTTATATTTTCATTTACTAAACGCTTTCTCCATTTCATTTGATCAGTTTGATTATTAGACGACGGTTCATCTATAAAAACAAAAATCTTAATCCAAGTAAGAATATTACTTCATAACTGTGCATGTATGCACCTGCACAAGTCACAGCATTTTGAGGCATGATGACTAGAAAACGTAAAGCAGGATATGAATGTCCGCGAATAAGGAATCTCCGCATCTGCGAGGATGCCTTAATCGTTTTAGAAAGGCAATACTAGTTTAGCTTGAAATATAAATGTTATGATAAGGGTAAACTGAAATTACTTAGTTCATTTCAATACCTCTTTACCTAACTAGTTTGTCTTAATCAAACCTAGTTTAGTCTGAAATTGGTCTGGCTAATATCTACATGTTTTTTGGTTTTCGCATTACTGCCCAAGCCCGACACTGTGTTTCCAGTAATTGTTTCTTCTGGGAATTAATTTTGGAAAATTGAATACTAGAGGTGGATTGTTTGTATTTTTGAAAAGATATTTAATCATTATAAAGATCACGTGAGTAACAATATAATAGGAATAACAAAAACAAAGAAGCAATCCAGTTATGTAGTACCCAGTATATTAACTATCGAGTTAGCTAAATTAAAACTCCATTTTCCAGGAATTGCTTGCAGAACAATATATAGATTTTTTCAAACGTTAAGTGGTTTTCTAAACTTGTTCAATAGTGTTGAGCTCCAGACTACCTCGTTCAGATATTGTATTATATGTATTAGCAAAAATTCTTGACCAACAAGTGAAGCACCGAAGAACTTCACTATTACCCCTTATCACAAATATTTCACTGAAACTATACGCATGCTTCAATAGCTAAGCTACCATCTTCAGCGTGAAGTGTTTCAGTGTTTCAATGCTACAGTATCCTTGTACGTGCACGATTTAACAAGTGAAGCAAATGGTATAATAGCTTTTTGTACGGGTTTAGAACGCCGTTTTATTAAAACAAAAGTGTTCCAGTGAAGTTCCAATAGAATCCTTTCGACATGAGACACATTCAGGTACAATACACAAGTTAAATGTCTGTAACTTCGTTACTCATACACCAGCTCACTACGATCAGACCATAAAAAATACTTAGACCCATTTATAAAAAATGCATAATTCTACTATTGCAGTGTATTGTTTCTAAATGATGTTTCGATTTTTTGATGTGCTCATAACGTCAACTGAAATTGTTGTTTTCGTTCTATCAGATTCTGGCTCTCTAGTACCTGTCACTACATAATGATTCCAAGCATCTTATATTGTAGTGATGTTCATTCTCAACGTTTGGCACATATGTTTATGCACAAAAAATTGTTAAGAATATATAAACTAGATTTGAAACTGCTAAAATAACACGGCTATTATTTTTAGTCACCCGCCGACAGCGATCATATTTAACAGAACAAGTCAACAGTCTGATAAAATGGATATGTATAAGAATACACTAACGTATTTGCTACATCCGTATCTTTTTTTACTAATATTCACTATTCCAGTATGCATTAATACGAGAGATTCCTTTTAAGTTTCTGCAGAAACACTGATCAAATCAATTTAAAAGTTTAAACCAATTCTGGAAACATCTTTCCATTCTGAGTGTGATGTCACTTCATAGTTTTTAAAGGCTTTAACAGCTTCTTCAGGTAACATAAATCGTTGTCCATGGAATTTTTGTTTGCTATTCGGAAATAAGTAGAAGTCGTTAAATAATAAATCTTATAAATACGTTAGTAAGATTCGATGTTTCTCTCCTTCAAACAATTAACTGTTTGGCGTAACGTGTGAGAGCTGGCATTGTCATGCTGTATAACATTCAGCAGTAACTGTTCTTCGATTCTCCAAAGCAGTGCTTGCGACATGTTTAGTTTTCGGCTGATATGAATATATTCTATATATTCTCTTACACTTAAATGTTCAAGCGCAATCTATTGCATTACAGTCTTCGATATGCTTAAGGATGACTCTATTTTATAATAAATAACATACTGATCTTCTTTAATCGTATTGTCATTGAGCATCGATGTTTTTTGAAACAACTACCGCTATTGGTCGATCTTCACGAAATTCATCTCGGACGGAAGCATGATCACGATGATGTCTTGTAAACTAATGACAAATAGTTGTTCCTGATGGTACTGAACGAAGCAATTCAAGGCATTGTTGTTGTGTTAGGCTTTTACTAAAATCATAGAAAACCATTAAACGGGAAGCTTCCTCTGAATTTAATTTCTTTTAGAAAGTTACTTTCTTTAGTTAGTTTACTGTGAACAAATTTCGATTGACCGATTGCTGTACTGTTGCTACTTGGACGACAACAAATGTTAAAGTTAAAATAATGTAATAGACCAAAAGCTTCGTGTAGTGGTAGTTTATAAAAATTTTAAACGCTACTTTCTTTAGAATAAACATGAAAGATGATTATCGTTGTCCTCTAAAAATAATGCGTTCGTAATGGAAAAAAACAAAGATTTTTAGATTAGATTATCTACATACCGATATTAAAACTTTAGCGAACTCATGCTTTTCCAAAAGATACTGTTTCCCGTGTTTGTTACTGAATCCTGCACTTTCCTTTGCGTAAATTCTTGTAGCTTTTAACGTAAAGGTTCGAAACACAGTAAAATGTAATAATTACCATGTACGCGTGTTTTTTAAAAACTGAACATTTTACATTAGCAAGTCGGTGAAACTTGATAGTATCGAAAACATCGCCGGAAGAAATTCTACAACATTTATAATAATTATTTTACACTTGCATAAACGTAGCTATTTTCACCCGAGGCGCATTCCTTTGGCGACTACGGCTAGCTTGGTGGATTTGTTATTCAACAACAAACTGTTCATCGCGCGCAGTGTGGATTCGTCTTTTGTGTAAGTTTATTGTGTTTCGAATAATAAACCTAGCATATTATCCACTAGAAGTAATCGCTTATAACCAGAAGATTGAAGTGAAAGAGGAAAAAACTAGTCTTTCGTACCCGAAATAATTACATTTTCATGCATCCGCAACCCACGGAGGTTCTTCGACTTTAGTCTTCTCTCCGTATGAATGTATTGCGTTTTGTCACAACGTCGCGTCGTTCTTGTTAGCGGAACCGAAAAGCAAGAAAAAGAGAGAGAGATGGAAAAACAAGCGAGTATCGCCCGTACGCAACCCCTACTTACCGCATTTACAAGGAACCTTGAGGGGATAGATACAATCAGAGTTTTTATTTGTAGAACGTCTCGTTGTCAAGGCCGCAGAGGGATCGACTTTAATATATAAATTTCAATTCAGTACAGTCAGTGCATGTGTTTAAGTATGATCACGAACTCGTCTCTGCCCTTTATGTATGCTTGTCAGCAGCTGCATTTTTCTTCACTCTTTTGTGCGTGTATATGAGTCATTTTTATCTCTAACTTTTGGAATTAGAAAAACAAGGGGGAAATTAACTTATTTCAAAAAGAGAAACGATATACAAGCACTACCTGTGTAGAATGTAATTGGAATGGCTGATTCCAATTATGATAGATACATCGGTTTGCTATAAAAACAGAAAGAGTGATTGTAGAGGAGAACGTTCATTTGAATAGTAAACATTTCCTCTCTTTTTACCACCTACCGTTTAACAATAACTAACAAATGTATGTAAATAAAATACATAATGGAAGTGAAATAAAAACTAAGTTCTGATTAGTTAATTTTCCAATTTATCTTAACATAACAGAAAAGAGTTGCTAAATATTTCTTATTACTAAAAATCAATTTACGGATGCCGTGTTTAAAAGCATCTCATCCTGGAGGATGAGATGGTTTATACCATTTATCAAACTTTTCCTAGAAAGCTTTAGAGTGCAAAGGTGCAAATATGTACATATTCTTAAGGTAACCTTTTTAGACAAATACTCTGACAGAAAGGTTTCTTTCATTTAAAAGAATATATCTTGAAAACGCCAACTTATTTGTTGCAAAGATAGTGAAATAAAAGCCATATTTGTAGTGAAAAATATTATCATTATAATATTAAAATATTATCATTAATTTATATAGTTTTTGTACGCTTTGTATATTTCAATACTGAGCTTGCATAGTAGAATCATATAAAACACGTCGCCGAAAAGACTTAATTGAACTCATTTTGCTATTCTTAAATCGAAAACGAATTTTTCTGTGAATGAACTTATCGTGATCTATTTCGCTAGTTTACACTAATTTAAGGTATAATGTGGTTGTATAGGGATGTTGATTGGTTTATAGTTACCGCCCAAGTGCAAATAATGATTTATAACACGGGCTTTAGAGAGGTCGTCCGAACAAATTTAGAAACGCTAAAATAATGATTTTATATATATGTACACAGAAAAAAATATTGTTCGAAATATTCAAACAACGTTGTGTTTGAATTTTTTACAACTTGTGTTAAGAATACGTATAATTGTAAAAACAATAGGTAGCCCTGTATTGAGGAAATAACATAATTTTGTGCATATGAAATTGTCTATAAATGACAATTCCATTGTAAGCTGTACATAAACATTATTGCAAGAATCTCAACAACATTTTTCTCTTTAAAATGCATATTTCCTTGTTTAGTAAGGTGAAGTAAATTATATTCGAACAAAATACAATTGTTAATTAATTTACGACAATCTAATAAAAGAATGCGAGCTTTTATTACAATGCCGTTAGAATCTCTATTGTTGAAATCAGTAAGTATGAAAGTTTAATTTGACCACATTCATTAGTAAGAAAATGTTAACAAGATTGTGTAAAAACGGTATGTTAAGGTTGTTTTAAAATAAGACATAAAGTACAACCACATTTGACACAATTTTGTGACATTTGAGGTAATACAATCTTGTACACTAATAACTTACAAATTGTTACCGTCCCTATATCTTTGGTAATTTGCAAGCAAAAATGCTACAATTGCATTAATTCTCCCAACAATTTTTATAATAATTGATTTATTATAAAATATTTACAAATTTTGTTTATTTACAAATATGTAAATAAACAAATAATGACGATAATAAAAATGTGGCACCGAGTCATACGGATGATGCAGCAAATTCATAAACAAATGAAATTTCATTCCTTTTTAATTTATTACAGCTGATTAGATAATTGTAAGAAAATCTAATTAATTTAACCAAAAATTGAAATGTCTATTAAATCTGTTGTACCTGGGTAGAGCATATGATCAATAATAGTTTTAACTATTGTGCTAACTAATATAAATTTGTAGAAATACGCAGAATGTGTAATTAAAAAAAAAAACAAGGTATTATCGACCGGAGTTTGCTCATTTTGGCAATTTATTTAGAGCAATTTGAATGACGGCAGGTTATTTCAATACGCAAGCGAAATTTCATTTTTCATTTTTCACCAGTTTCTGAACTCATCTTCCTATATTTTTCCGAATGTAAAATTTGCATTTCTTAAGAAAATAATAATTATCTTAAATGTATACATCTACATTAAGTTTGTCTTAAAGTAATGCTATTTGCAAAGAAAGTTTAATACCTTAAGTCTATTAAAGTTAAACATTCCATATAGCACTTATTGATGTGACATTTTTTTCAAAGTACATCTATTTTCAATCACTGACGTTTGAATGTGAACTTGAAGCAATACTAATTAACTTTTCCCTCGATTTTTCTTCTGACCCGTTTTCTTTCTTATTCTTACATATGGAAGTATGTATATCTTTGTTAAAAAAAGGGTCAAGTCAAAAATTTTTAGTGCACGAAATAAAATTCAAACTAGCCTAAAGTTTACTTATATTTTTCTTTTCAAAAATTTATTAATAGCGCTGCATATCAGTGATTGCAGTACTACTTGCATGTATAGAACGATAAGTTTGGTAAACGCTGTGACTTACAGTAAAATATTTCAACATCTCCATTGGAATCAGAAAGCCCGCTATTTGATGTTATTGATAGAGGATTTGAATCTGGACTAAAAAAATGATAGACGGGATAGGCAAGTTTCCACAAAATTTTTCGAAATTCTTTCATAAATTAAAAAGTTTGAAATAAATATGAAACTATTTCATTATTACAGTTTAAATGTTATTTATTTAGACTATTTGGATCATCCAATAACAAAATGATGAAACATGAAGTTTTATAAAAAAAAAACATTTGAACCTGAATTGAAAGATGCGTTAAGGTAAGATTTCCTAAAAGTTACATCAAATTAGAACTTTCAATTGAAAAACTCTAGTGACTAGCTACAAAATTCATGATATGACCAAGTAAATATCACAAATTCAAATTTCAAATAAACAAATAGATTCTAAAATTTAAATATATTTTTACAAAAAACAACAACAAATACAGTTATTTAATAGAAAGAAATCGAAAAAGGGTATCTTCTTACCTTTTTTTCTATTAAGAATGCCTTACACGGAGTCGATCTCTATCCATTAAAGTTAGTTGATTTAATAAAACTGTAATCTTTTTGCATTCGAAGTTATTTAAGTTTCATTCAATCTCTCTTGACGAATTAAAATTAAGTTAGATCCTATACGTCTTAATAATTTTTGTAAATTTAAATTTAAATTTAATTCTTGAGTCTCATTGCGATATTGTTTTATTTTAAAGATCGCTGCTAAATTAATTATGCCCTTTGTTTGGACTTGGCTAAGTTATTGAAGTTATGCCTTGGAAAACAGAAAAAAATAATTCCGAAAGTTTAGTGGCTTTTAGTAAGTATAGATGTATATATTCCTAAATCATTAGGTGAATAAACAAGGAATGGAGTTTATAAGAAATTATTACGTAGTATTTAGATTCTCTTACTATTAGTTTTTGTTGTATTGCTTAAAAAATTATGCAGAACTAAGTACATACGTGCGTGACGAAAGCAACATTCACGCCATTTCTTATACCGATGTGAACTTCTATATAGTTATTTAAAGCTATGGTACACATCGATATGGAAATGTATGCCGTTTCACCACAGTTGCAGTTCCGAATCTTATTTTAAAATATCACCATGCAATTAACCTCCTTCGTTTAGCCTTTATGATCGAGGTGATTCGTTATCGACGATGTGAACGTGAGCGTTGGCTGTTTTTAAGTATAGATTCCGCGTGATGCATTTATAGGCCAAAACTCGGGTGAGTATTCATTTTAATCGGAAATATTGTTACATTTGACGTAACGAGTTAGAAGTAATAGTAAATTCAATGATCGAAGTCATTAGTTTTTGTGGGAGATGCAAAACAAAAACGCCGCATATCTAAACATGAAACGGCTAAGTTTGGTTATACAAATTAGAAGTAGAGTATATCGAGATATTACAAAATAGTGAAAAGTAGATCAGAGAAATCATGTTGATCGTTTTATTTTTAAGACTGAATCTGTTCTAGTTGTCGTTGTTTCAAATTTCTTCGTTGTTTGTAAATCCAATGGATAAAATAGATGTTGTATTAGGATTACAAAAATAAAGAAAGAAAAAAAATGGTACAAATTGTTTTATTATTTTTTTAAACAATCATCCTTAAGATGTTATTTTATATTTCAAGCTTCTTGAGACGATAAAAATCACTATCGCACACATTTTTGCTTGACTTTCGGAATTGAAAGATGTTAGAGGATAAATTAGGTGAATACGCGCAATGAGGCATTTATTCGATACTTATAATCGGTTGTTTGACGTGCTGTATAAGAGTTGGGATTGTCATGTTGAAAGATGATGCAACGTTGTTAATAGTTTTCCCTGATTTCAATGATTTTTGGCAAGCAAATTATTGTATTTTATTCAATATTAATTGTTCTTCAATTCCTAAAAGTAATGCTTGAGGGATATCCAGCACGACGAATGAAGTGAGTAACCATTTTTCTAGAAGTGCTTCTATTAGTATGCTAACTTCTGTCGGGTTCGGTTTTCCTGGAAGCAACTGATTGTTGGTTAATTTTAAATATATTGAAGTTTCGTCACCTACTGCGATGTTGTGTACGGATTTCGAAGTTCTTCTGACGGAAGCACGGCTATGGTAAACTCTTTTCTGTTGGTGCTTTATTACAAAAGTGGAACAAAGCTATTCGAGGCATTGTTGTTTTGTTAAATCTTTAGTAACGAAAATCTTGAGGTAAAATTCCCACTTATTCACGACCTTATTTATTTCTAAACGTAAGAAAACTATTTCAACTTCTCGTTGATTTCCGCGGTCATTATGTTAACAGTAAGAAATGTCAGGATTTACGAAAATAATAATGTCAAATCTCAATAGCGCCATTTAGCGGTCGTTTTTTAATAGTCTTATAACTACGACTACGAAAAAACTACTCTCGTAATTTTAGTAAAATATGACTTTCAACTTTTGTGATTTAGGTTTAAGTTTTGTATCGACTTGTTTAAAAATGTCCTCGATGTATGTGTTTACTTTCAGCGATATGGAACCAATACATCGCTTTTCACATTTTCATAAATACCTTTAGCTTTACGGCGATTGCCGATGCAAATTTTAACTGGTAGGTACATATTATCTTATGTTCATATGTAATGTCGATATTGCAAAATATTGTATTTGCAAAAGAGATTTCTTGAAAATAGCTGTTGGCTTTTTCCTTTTATTATTACGATGAGAAGAATTGAACTGCTTTTTTTAAATAAATTTGGTAATTTAAACAATAGAAGGCCAATAATAATGTTAATAAGAATCTAAGTAAGAATATGTTAAGTATGAATTATGTAGTAGGCGCAAAATTTCACTATGTACCCACATAAAAAACGGCTGAAGAAAAATAAATAAATTCATGCGTAATGCAACTGAATCGAATTTCTAGTTACTTATAAGCTTTGCTATAATCTTGCAAAAAGGAAAAATTGCGTAATTACAATTGCTTTTTATTACGCGGCTGTTATTATTGTGTGTTCTTAATTGTCAATTTACGCAATAAAGGTTGTATAGGTTTACTTTTTTAATAGAAAAGAATAAAAAATGTAACTACTTACATTTATGTATGTGTGCTGTATTAGCATTTAACGATAGCCAAAGTTCAAATTTTGCGTGTGTGCAACATATGAACAGCACCGGTATTCACATCGCGGTATTGTGCAACAATTGATTCCTTAATGAGTTTATACAGATGTGTATAAATAAGCTAGAAAATAATATGAAAGACTTTTTATTGAAAAGAATAAAAACTAAATTGTTTAGATCGATGGTATTAACCCTTTAAGACACAAACTAGTGGATATAAACGGGCATCTTTATTTGCAAGCCTGTGGCATACGTGCACAACATTCACTTTTGTCTATCAAGTTGTCCTACATGTCACGTTCAATATGAAATAGCGCGTATACAAAAAAGACAAAAAGATGAAGAAAATCAGGAAATAAACAAAGTATTGGCGTTGTGTGTTGACAGCGCGAAGTTATTTTTTTTTCGAGATATATTGATTACTTTGACTTTTTATTAATTTTCAAATGGGTTGCGTATGCGAACTGTATCATAGCAGTATGTTGAGTAATTGTAAGTTTAAACAGGAACTTCGTTTTTCCGGAAACAAAAGGAACTAGAAATTTTTTAAGAAAATTTTTACAAAATTTACTAAAAAAATATATATATTGTCAAAATAAACAAATATCAAGGTATTAATAAAACAAATGAAGAATGCAATTTTTAAATGCGACGTTATAATATTCTTGGGTATTATAAAGGAAGCATCGATAAGCTTGAATACATAAATAAATATTGTATTATATTTATGTGAAAATACCAGAGCTTTGTTCGTGAAGATTGATATTTGATATGACAGAATCATATGTATTACATTACGCCAATATCCAATCGTTCTATTAATTGAAACTAATTATATTATTATTATTATACGTTCTGTAATTAATAATTAATAATTAGTATCGTACTGTCGCTTAGACCTAAAATGAAAATAAAATTTTGTTAATGTATTACCTTAAAATACGAATTATAGTCAGTTTGTTTTGTATTTTTAGTATAAAATGCTACTGTTGTTAATTTCTTCCGCGTTTCGCTGTCAAAACTTTCGCTCAACGTTTCGCTGTTCATGCTGACGGCTTCTTCAAGTTAACTGAACTGTTGAGTTTTGACATACGGTGAAACCTGGAAGAGCTTAATAGCTGTAGCAATTACAGCGGCCGTGAAAGTCTGCGCGGTGTAAAACGTATCTATAAGTAATGCTAGGTATCAACGTATAACGTATCAACAGATCAACCATACTTACATTTATTCTTTAAAGCTTGCAATGAATCTTTTTAGACCCTATATTATATATTGAGTAAACTGTAAACGCTTGGATTAAAGAATATCAATGATGCTTTTAATTTACTAGTATTACACCAAAGCCCTGTCGTTGTCCTGTGAATGTTACATACCGATATATGTTGTGATAGATATTGTGAGAATAGTATATCGTACGTTCTGTTACAATTTGGTTTCGAACTACCAACAAGGCGTAATCATGTTTATATAAATCAGATAGAACTACTACCTGAGACTATGTCGATTCGGTCAGGAAAATTCCACTCATTGAACGAACTTTTTACTGTTTCCATACTTTTCATCAAGAGATACAAACTTGTAATTTGCTGGCCATATCACATTCAAAGAGAAAAACAATAACCAATGCGCAATGTACGTAGTGCGTTTAACTAATGCAACAATTTTCTGTAATCCCAAATATTGGCGAATTCATATCTTTGGTTACAGCTTCATAAACGTGAAAATAGAAAACAGATTCTAACTTTAGAAACGTTACGTACACAAATACAAAATAAACAGACATGTTCTTTGAAATTAAAAAACTATTTATTTGCAATAACATCTTAAATCTAGCAGCAAGCATTATCCATTTAAAAACCTGCTTTTTCAAATGGAGTAAATGCTTGTTTAAATGGACGAAAATAAACTTTTCTGTAAAGAAATTCTGGGTTTTGTTTGAAATGATTAGTTTTTCAACTAATGATTATATTCTTTTAAAGAATTTGTGTTAAAGGAATAATCAAAAGAAAATTCTAACATTAAAAATATTTCTATGAGTGTATATTTTTTGTTACGGGTGCGCCTATTTTAAAATTGCGGACAAATTTTGTAGCTGTATTTAAACAAAAATAAATCAAAACAGGACACTGCCTCGCACTTCAGTGGCCGCCATGTCAAAAATTCAAGAATTGAGGTTAACTGTTCTATTCTCCAGACGTGGCCTCCGGCGAATTTCTTATTTTTTGTAAGTTCAAAATTCGCTCGGGGGAAAAATTTTTATTAAACGATGCCTTGCACTCGCAAACGTGCAAAATAAAATTCCAACAATTATATGGACTGTTTAAAGCGATAGTAGCATTGGTAGGAAAAGTGTACAGGTCTAGAAGAAGATCATGTTGAGACCAAATGAAACTGAATTCGAAAAAAAATGCTTGTTTCTATCTTAAGCTGAAAATTTTCCGTAATGAACTTTGAAGTTTGTCATAGCCTAAGGAATCTTATATTGTATAAACGGTGAGTGTAAAGTGTTGAGGTGTTGCTACTACTCTCTCGCCGCAAAGGCCGAAGCGTAGTTAATTATTTCCCAGTATGTAGCCCTATACCTCAGGTACCAATCTTTTGGTGCATAAATTCGTTCAGAGATATCTTCCAATATGTTCTGCTCCAACTCAAACATGTTCATTACTCTTTGTTCTATTTTGTACAACTTGCATATGTATATAATTAGTTAGCTAGTGCACGTGTTCGTATTAACACGAACGATTGATCAGTGATCAACCAATATTTATGGAAAGGGAAGGTGATCATTTATCACCTTTCCATTACATAAATGCACAATTGCATTTGGTAATGTAATAACTTCTTTCACTGGACGAAAAACGTATGTAAATATAATAAAAAAGTAGGTTAACATAACAATTTTTTTAATAAAAATTGGTCCAATTGTATACAATAAACGGATTTATTGATATAGAGAATGTCCAGTTTGTTTTTTATTTTAGATTACAATAGGAAGCCAAACATCTTGATTGCGAAATGTATTCAGATATTTAGCTGATGGTATCGATACTTCTTACCACTACTTTAAAAATATTTGTCTTGCAAAGAATTTTAAATTGAGGAAACCTTAGTATTTCTACTGAAACTTTTGAATTTTGTACTGAAACAATTAAATCAGAATCGCAATTTAGGGAAATAAATATAAGATGTCCATTTTTTTCTAAGAGAGCCGCGAGGATACAAATTCTATCCAGAAATCATTCTAAATATTCAACACTAAATAATCTTGGCCTAGGCATATATGTATATGGAAAGTACACTCGTTAGACACATCACCTTCATCATACTGAAAAAGAATAAGTTATTTGTTGTTTTATTAGAACGAACCCAACAAACACGATTTAGTGAATTTATTTAGATTAAAACAGTTAAATGAATTCATTCTTTTTTTTTTTGTAAACAACACTAGCAGTACACAAGTAAGTACCCTCCACGCCACAGAAGTTTCCGGTTGATGATGAGGACCATTCGTGTCTTCGAAACGGCCGTCCTAGACTAATTATTATATGATCATATAATAAAATAAACTTGTGTGGTGCGGAAGGTGCCGATACTTACATGTTGTTTACCATACTACGCCATAGTCCTTGCTATCATTGTTTTTTTTTGTAACATTCTTGTATAAGTTAAAACTCTTACAACAAAATACTACTAAGGTATTCTTTGTAAAATAAAAACGTAAGTTTCTACGGCCAGAATCTGTTAAAGCTAAACGTGTTTTGGGTTTGAACGGCGTCATGTCGTTGTTAAAATAAAAACTCGACGTTCCTCCCAGGGCTTCTTCAGGAGAGTGATGGGCAACAGTTAGCACGATAACTCAGCGGTTAAACCACGCGAAAACCAACGGTTGTTGCAATTGGTTTTCGTCTCTGGCATAGTTCACATGCTGAGTTACCGTGATCAACTGCTTCCTGCCCAGTTAATTTCGCCTCTGGCGTGGTTTACACGTTGAGTTACCGTGCTAACTGTTTTCTATTACTCTCCTGAAGAAGCCTCATACGATTGTGAGCGAAACGTTAAGATTTTATTCTTTGTAGAATTTCAATACCTTATTTCATGTTACTGGATGTATGTAATTGCGTTAACATAAAAAAGAAACATTCTTTTAATTTATTTGAATTATGCTAAAGACGTCGGAATAGCGAAGGAAGACGCTATGATCTACTAAAGAAATAAGTTACGATTCTAAAGATTGGAAATATTTCTGATTTTACGCCGCATTTCAAAACAAATTTAATACTTATTAAAAAGCTAATTAAAACTGATTTAATAAAGCGATTTGAAGGAATTTCCCGACATTTGGCTTAAAATTGGCTAAAAAGAAATTGCTTATATCAATATATTTGTTAATGTTAATACGCTTTCTTGCGTTACGTATTAGATATAGTGAATAATTAGTTTTATTTTAATAATATAGGTATATTTACTTAGACACGCCTCCGGTTCATATAACCAACAAACATATGCCATAGATATTGAAAATGCCGCCGGTCTTATTTCGTGACTATATTGCCCTGTAAATGATGTCTCAAGTTAATGTACACAACGTCGTCCGTGTTTAGTACTAAAATTTGTGTTCTGTGCAATAAAGTTTATCGCTAACGACATTATATCGAAGAAAATGAAAATATACAATGTTTCTATTATGAACGACACTTAAATCGTAGCACCTTGAAGTTTGAATATTTCATGTTCGATTTATAGAAGCTTAGATAGATAGCGAATTACACTTGCGGTATTCAGAGAAAACACAAATTTTAGTCGTAAATGTTCGTTTAAATGTGACATTACATTAAAATACCTCACAAATGAATTTATACTTGCTTTTCTAATCTTCTGTTTACAAAACACTGAATTACGTTAATCTTTAATTCAAATTTAATTCGTGAATAAATGAACCATTGTCTTCATATATACATAGTTTGAGCAAATTTGATTTGTGACTATTTAGTATTGAAACCGCATTCGCGGCGGATTATATGTTGTATTTTAACTAAATCTTTGTACAATTTTGCACTGATTAAATAACTGCTGATTAAAGCTGCTTAGTCGCCATTGTAGACATCACAAAATTAGATTGAATGGGAATTTACACGGATAATGAGGATTGTTGTAGGGATGCGGTTATCTCTCAGATATAGTAGATGTTCACTTCTTCAAAGTTTACTGTTTCGTTGTTTCTGTGTATGATATAACTGTTTATGACGTTATTCATAAGAGTTAAAACACAGTTCAAGGCTATCTGTTAGATACTCTTGATACGCAATACGTTTTCTGAAGTTCATTGTCCACTAAATTTTCTGTGATTATAAGTTATTATTATGGAATATTCCAGCAGATAGATCAACATGTTGAGAGAGGACAATTATAACATATGTATATTTTTCTTGGTCTTGTAGGAAATAAAACTACATTTTTTCGATAGAACACGCTGGTCTTTTAAATTGGCAGTAAGAATTGCAAAGATCTCTTTTGTAGTTTTCCTGATTGTGCCAACCCAACAAATCTTCCGCAAGTCTCATGAATGTGAAATAGCTATCTCTACCCCGAGTCTAATGGTCTTGATCGATTGCTCAAGTGACATGGACTTTGCTGTTGTTACCTACATTTACATTAAAAAAAATAAAATATTTTAATTTTACGCCCGTTGGGCTTATTGGACATGTACATTCGGTCGTTTGAAGAGAGGCTGTCGTTTGAATTTGTAATATTGCCACCTACGTTTAATGTTGCTTACCGGGGTACACAAGTTCTATTATGTGTTAGCTTATTTATTTTCTTTTTCTCATTTCTCTATAGCGCCACTTAGCGGTCGTTTTTTAATAGTCTCTAATTACGAATACAAAAAAAAATACTCTCGTAATTTTAGTAAAATATGACTCAACTTTTGTGATTTAGATTTAAATTTTGTATCGACTTGTTTAAAAATGTCCTCGATGTATGTGTTTACTTTCAGCGATATGAAACCAATACATCGCTTTTCACATTTTCATAGATACCTTTAGCTTTACGGCGATTGCCGATGCAAATTTTAACTGATAGGTATATATTATCTTATGTTCATATGTAATGTCGATATTGCAAAATATTGTATTTGTAAAAGAGATTTCTTGAAAATAGCTGTAGGTTTTTGCTTTTATTATTACGATGAGTAGAATTGAACTGCTTTTTTGAAATAAATTTGGTAATTTAAACAATAGAAGGCCAATAATAATGTTAATAAGAATCTAAGTAAGAATATGTTAAGTATGAATTATGTAGTAGGCGCAAAATTTCACTATGTACCCACATAAAAAACGGCTGAAGAAAAATAAATAAATTCATGCATAATGCAACTGAATCGAATTTCTAGTTACCTATAAGCTTTGCTATAATCTTGCCAAAAAGGAAAAATTGCGTAAATAAGACCCAACAAATCTTCCGCAAGTCTCATGAATGTGAAATAGCTATCTCTGCCCCGAGTCTAATGGTCTTGATCGATTGCTCAAGTGATATGGACTTTGCTGTTACCTACATTTACATTAAAAAAAATAAAATATTTTAATTTTACGCCCGTTGGGCTTATTGTACATGTACATTCGGTCGTTTGAAGAGAGGCCGTCGTTTGAATTTGCAATATTGCCACCTACGTTTAATGTAGCTTACCGGGGTACACAAGTTCTATTATATGCTAGCTTATTTATTTTCTTTCTCTCATTTCCTTGGACATCAAAAATGAAACGTTTGAATCAGAAAACGAAACTTATTTACTCCTATTTAAATCTGATTAGCTTACCACCTGTACTATCTGACTTCTAGATATACAAAATAATTTGGTGCCTTGATCGGTTTACATCGGCCAAATACACTAACTCAAAAACACAATATCAGTTTTATTCGCATTCTTTGATTTGCAATGCTTGGTGTCAACTTATACAGTTTTTATATTTGTATATTTTATTTTTAATTTTTAATTTAATTTTGAAGATTATCCGTTATATTTAGTCACTAGTCCTTGCTTTTGAGCAGCTAATTCTATTTTCTAGTACGGCAGTTTTTTGAAGTTAGAGAGTCTGATCCATACTGTCGAATTATCGTCACCAATAAAAGTTGTATGAGTCGCTTCTAAACTTTTACCTTTGGGAATCACTCTTTTCGGAAATTTGCTCGATAACTTGTGGAAGAAAATTTTCGACATCACCGAATTCAGTGTCCGGTTTCTTCTTCTTCTTTATTATTACATTAAATCCTTCACATCTAATAAATGTTTATGTTCCTTCTCGTACAATGCCGATATTTTGGTACTAATTTCAATTACTTATGTAATTTTCACCTTACAGTATGTAAAATAATAACAAAAACAACAAAAGTTACATTGTTAAATTTCGAAAAAATACGTTTACATAATAAATCGACTGTTACTGATATCATTTGGAAACATTAACGCCCTGGCAGTTTAAGAGATCGAACACATTCAGGTCGTAACAGAACAACAATTCACGCCGACAATGAACATATAAAATTGCTAAGCAAGCAAAATAGGAGACTAACAGCACCAAAAATCGCTGCTGGAATGAATCGCGACCGTGCAAAAAGAAATTTTTGTTACTACAGTGAAAAGAAGATTAAAAGCTGCAAATCTCCACGGCCGTATTGCAACAAAGAAAAAATCATACTTCGACGGGGAAACAGGCAGAAATGGCTCCTGTGGGCAGAAACACATACAAATTGGACGGTGGATGATTGGAAAAGGGTGCTATGGACTGATTAGTCAAAGTTTGAGATGTTCGGACAATCAAGGCGCGTTTTTGTAAGAAGAGCGAAAGGCGAAAGAACGTTGCAGGATTATGTAGTGCCAACTATCAAGCAAGGAAGAAGTTCTGTGCTTGCTTGGGTTTGTTTTTTTACGGTATAAGAGACTTGAAGCAAATCGAAGGTATTTTGCGAAAAGAGGGTTATTTAGAAATAGTGCAAGAAAATATAATACCATCGGGGCAGCGTCTAATCGGCGAAACTTATATATTCATGTAGGTCAATAACACCAAACACTCAGTAGTGATATGCAAAAATTTCTGAAATGGAAAACAAGATAATGACACTTTATAAATAATGGCATGATTGCCGCAAAGCCCCAATCTAATCCCCATCGAGCCGTTATGGGATGAATTGGACAGGAGGGTCCCAAAAATATGGCCCATTTGGAAGTAAAAGTACTCCGTGGAACATTTTACAATAGGAATGGATTAATATGACAGATAGAGTTCTTGAAAAACTAGCGGAGCAGATGGCTGGCATTGTGAAAGCTGTTCTTCGCGCAAAAGGGAGCTTTTTGATGAAGAGAATGTTTAAGAATGTTTAGTTTTCGTTAGAATTATTATTTTTTTTACTTTTATACTTTAATTTTAATCGCTATTAATAAAATGCAATAACAATTTTTGGTTTTGAAAAAATGAGTGAATATTTTCCCGTTTTGCTTTTTTTATTTATTTATTTGCATGTCCGAACAAATATGGACGGTAGTCCACATCCTAAAACACTATGTCCTCGTTGGCCGATAAAGTAGATTTGGCCCTCTTTGTCGTCGGTTAGTCTCGAAAAAACCATTGTCGGAACTGTTCTTTGGCCTCTGGTCTTGTGTAAGTCCATGTTTCGTCAACAATTTTTAATCAACGTTAAAAATCATTCGGATTGCGTTTTAACATCGCTAAAACTTCCTTTCAACTTGACACACATGCGTATTTATGGACAGTTATGATTAGAGATGACAAAGGTTGGTGGAAAAATTCATTTTTTTCGGCGACTAGGCAGACTCGTGTCTATTCACCTCATGAGAATGGATTCGTGTTGCTTACTGATGTGACAAAGCATGACTCTAATCATTTCATCCTTTTGTACTTGCCTTTGTACTCTCTAGTTATGATTAATCACAACACCCATTTTTCGGGACGCACTTGGTCAACTGAAATGCCCACAGTCTCAGCAATTTCACGTACTGTCAATCTCCGTCATCTCTTGTTGATGCCATGTAATTGTTGAATTCTCCTCGTGTATGATTAGCATTGAGAAATGCAGTTCTTAATGTGAAGTTATTTTATTAATGTTATGAATCCAAAATAAATTGTGCAGTTACTGTTAAAGACTGTGAATGTTAGCTTGTATATACATCAGTTACAATTACAAATGTACCACCCCTAAATTCTTTGAGTATTTTTGTAAGATTATTTTATTTGCAATTCAAATGTACAAAAATTAGTAAAATGCGTACAATCTATTCCGAGCAACTGTGAGCGATGCCTCACAGATTCGAATGTAATGTGGTCAAACGAAGGCAATGTTAATTTCCGGGAAATTGCGCGTACTCTTAAGTCGTAGTCATTCGGCTATATTACGGTATTGGAACCTGTGGATTCCAGAAAGGCCATCGCCTGAGAAAGTTTTCTTTGAAGCGCTTGATTGTGCAACACCAGCTTCTGTCGGTATATCTGTGTATAGACGCAGTAGACGAACCTTATTTACTTTTCTTTTGTTGAACTGTCTTTCATTTATATGTTTTCAAGTAGTACAAGCATTTTTGATACTAGTAAATATTATTTTGCAAAAATTTGTTGGTGGAACATTTTTAATTACGGCCGGTGTATCTTGGCCATCACAGGTACGAGTGCATGATATCTGATAAGTGTGCATAATATCTGATAAAATTGTATAATATGTTATACCACTTTATATACTAGTCAATGTCGAATAGTATATAATATATAATAACATTCATGCTGATAATTTATAATGAAAATAAAATGCACAATTTTACAAAATAAGGTTGTACAAAAAATAAGTAAATATTGTTGTTATTAAGTTACTTATGTAGTCGGAAAAATACAGTTTACATTCGTAAAATATTGCTATAATCCAAGTTAAACCTAAACCTAAAATACGATATCTTGACAGCCACAGCAGGTTAAAATTTCTCACATTAATTACGTAGTGGCCTTCACCCAATTATAGCAAAATTAGTGGTTATGGTTGGTAAATTATAGGTAACACGGTTAAATTATAAGCACATGTGTTTCTTTTCAAGAACGTGAAATTTTATGAATAATTTATGATGATAAGCTATTAATGTTATGGTATACGTCTAAAATGTGATTAAAATGTAGTTTTCGATGTTCAAATAATGAATTGCATCGATCCAAATACAATATAAATCTTGATTCTTAAACGAAATTTTTATGTAATTAATTTGTTGCATTTGAGATAGCATTATAAAAGATATTTTCTGTTTCAGAGCCAGTTATGCTAGGCAGCTACTTATTTTTTGACTTAAACGTGCAATAATAAGTTACAGCATTTCCTTCAATATATCAACGAAAGGAATATATTACAATGGAATTTACATCGAATAAATCAGACGTTCCAAGGTGGTATTACTTTGTTATTACTAACAGTGCAAATGTTTTAATTAAGGTTTATAATTTAAAATTTCTGGAGTTGCTTCCTTATTTTTTGTAATTTTTATACGTCTAACCGTCAATTGCATAACCACCGCAAAGAAATAATACTAATTTCCATAATGCTAAATGACAATTCGCCAAGTGTATGGATTATTTACATCCACTGTTCTTTGTGGTGACATTTGCATAGTTTTATGAGTACACAGTTTATTAATGTTGGTGTACATTGTGGAATATATTCACGCACTTATCTCAATTGCCAATACCTCAGTGATAATAATTCCCTCAATCCCCTGTTTTATGCGAATAAATATCCAAATAATAAGGTGTGCAAATAAGAGAAAACGGAGAAATCATCCATAGCGGATTAAAAGTTGCTTTACGATTCTTCTGGTTAATCAATTTTTAAATACGCTACGAATAAACTAGTTGCATCTTCAATTGGGTTTGTCTGTGTATAAATAAAAGATGTAATAATGGCAATGTTAACGAAATACTATAATTAGATTTTTTAATGAATGAAAATAGAACTTATATTATTTATCTATATCTTGCCATGAAGAAATGAATGGCGTTTGCTACTGTTTGATGTCAAAATAGCTGATATTTCGATACAAATTGATCAAATTCTGTTCATATTCCCGAGGTTGGAACCATTAATGGGATACATGTTGAAAAATATATTTTTTGTTCCCTAAATTTTGTTTTTTGTGGTTAAGTAGATGATAAAAATCTATCTTCCCTCGCACAATGAGCAGTGACAACTTTATGTGAGTTCTCTTGTTTTTGTCTTGAATTAATAGTTTCAATATCTTATATATATTAATACATTGAAATAGAACCACTATTACAAGCAAAAGATATCTTTTTTTCAGTCGAAGCGGAGGGGTAAGCCAGGGATAGTCATGCGAGTACGCAGAAAGGAGCTGTTGCAGCCCCGATTGCAGTCTGTCACCTTCTGTGCCATTCCGTGGAGATATAAAAATTAAAAACCAAAGAAACTTAATGTATACAGAGACACCTGTATAATGTCGTTTAGATTGAATTAATAAAATTAGACAAAACAACCAACGATAACGAAAGTGGGCGTTGATGACTAGTTTAAGTAGCATATAAGAATTGTTTAAATGCAATTTAGTTCATAATCGTCACAACTAGAGCTGTCAATCCTAAATATCACAAATTTTAAGTGAAAATAAGTTTAATGTAAGAGAACACTTATACAGAAAAGGTTAAAGCTCCATATTCAAATACCAGGTACAGAGTTGTATCATTTTATCAGCAAATGCAAGAGAAAATTGATAGACATACGCGTAAAATTACCTGAATTCCATGGATTTGATTGTTTTTTAAATTAATTTTAGGAATCCAGATTTCTTTTTCTGACATCTTTTTCTTCTTAAAAAAGATTACTATGTTACTTTGTCTGATCTAAGCAGTAACCCAATGAGGGGTCATCTTGGAAAAGAATGATTCGCTAAAATTTCGGTAGGTTGCCGCATTTTTCTACAAAATGACGCCAGAATTTACCCTGTACTTCCTTCCAAGTTATTATATCATTAGAATAGTTAGTAATTCCTACATTTGTTTAAGTCTCTGTCTAGACGCACTACATCATAAATTCCGGAGAAAATCTTCCTGAATTTTTCAGAGAACCTAGCAACCTGAAATAATTAAGATACTGGTCCATCCTATTCTGTACATTACCGCTTAACGAATAATAAAATTCTTCCTATTTATTTGTCAAAGTATCAATAACCGCTTTGTTAAAAAATTTAATTTGTTGTTATAAATTATTATTAAGGTTACAACCACTTGCATATAAAAAAAATCGTCGTTGCCATCTCGTTATTCCTGACCCGAAAGGGTAGTAGACCCATTGCCTTATTACTTATTATATTATTACCATATATTATACATTAATATATAATGTGTAATATATATATATATATATTACACAAATAATATTATTATAAAATATTATATATTATAAAATACGTTAATCTTTGTTTTTTTTTTGTATTGAATGTTGTGTTTAGTTGTAAAAGAAAAAAATAAAAGTTGTTATATCCAAAATTTCTAACCTCTCGCACTTTGTACCAAAACAGTCTTGCAATGTATAGGTTTAAATTTAAAATTAGTAACACTGTGGACATACAAAAGGTAGCAACGCTGAGCTTAAACAAAGACTAAAAAATTGACAAAAGGATCGTTATATATTATTAAAATCTAAACCATGACCTTTCTCTTTGTAAATATCAATCTTGGTCCAGACAATGTTTGTTTTAAACTTTTAAGTTAATCTAAGTCATAAAGAGTGGTCTGTCGGATCACCATAGGTATTTTAACCCTTTTTAGGGCAGTGTTTCTGTAAAATAACATTACTTTTAACAATTCTATGTTTATAATTAACAAATATAATCAAGAATATTTATATTGACGAGAATTAATTGAGAGAAAATTAATAATTACCAAGTTCTTTACCCATAGTACGAATACTGCACATCTCATCATTTTACCGATTAATTATAATTTAGGTTGGCAAGGATTAAGTAACCACATCAAGGCATTCTATTGGACCTATGACCTGTATACAGATATTGGCAGGTTGCTATACGATCGTCATATCATATGGCATTTATGAGTACAGAAAATTTTTAAATGATTCTTGATTGCGAGGTTTTGTCTATGTATTTGAACGGTGCGCTGTAACATCGTCCGACAAGAAAGTAGGTCAACAATTTTGATTCTAGTGTTCTGAATTGAAATACTATTGTGTATTTGGTTTAGGCATTGTAAGATTACAATTAATTAAATACTTTTCCAGGATATCATAATATACAAAATTCAAGTGAACGTATTAAAACCAAGCGGCGTGGAACCACTACGTGTGAGTGAATTGCAACAGTAGATTTTGTCAGTTCTTAAACACGCTTGATTACTTTATCTTAATTAATATGTAATTTTACGTTTATGATCATTTGGATCCATGCTAGGTGATTGTAACGTGGTCTGACTGCACTTTAGAAACTTTTTTAATAATTTATTGCTTACTATTTGCGTGTATTTATTTTTATGTCTACTTCATCTAAAGTTAAAGCTCATGATATCTGTAGATATTTTTCCATGGGGCACACTGCGCCATACGTATTTCAATATACAGAAGGAAGAAGTACTTCAGAACCCCAGTGTGGTGGCAGCTTATTTTAAAGAAAATATAGATTTGCAGTTTTTCCGTTGATTTCAATTTTTTTTCGGCGAAATTACAGTACTTTTCAAATACTTAAAACTGACGAATCTTAGAACCGGAAAAGTACTATAGCAAACTTTCAGCCGAATAAGCATACAATACGGGCAGTTGGATGACACTTTTAAACAGAAATATTTGCTGTCGTTATGAACGATTTGACTAGGGTGATAAATGCGGCACGATTGAAAAAGTTTTTCAGCGAACTAGACTTCACTGTGGTATTTGAAGGTAAGCAAGAATTTCTCCGGAATCGTAGCTAATGCCACGAGGATATATCCATTCAGGAAGTTTGCAAACTTTAAAATTATATGGCGGCTAACAATAGCTTTCCGAGACAAATTAAATGCCGTTGCTAACATGATGTCAGTGCATATTCTTGTTTCCTGACGTTGGAAATGTATTTTAATCGTTCTCTCTCTCACATATTGGAACTAAAATGGTAGTCCCAATCATATATCATTCATTATATGTCTCATGCCAACGAATTACATCCAGTTAATTTTGTACATAAGTACCTTATTATTCGTAAATACACTCCGCCAAAAAAGTATCGCATAAACTAAAAAAGGGCATTTATAAACCAAGATATTTTTATACGTTCACAAAAAGTTTGCCTCGTGTATGTGAACTATAAAAACACTAACAAAATCATGGAACATAGCTTTTTTACTTTTTTTTTTCTAAAAGAACACATTTAGAAAAATGCATATGTGTAAGGTTTGTTCAGTTGTTTATTGAAAGTCGTCCTATACGGACAAATTTTAAAGTGCGAAGTCAGAGTTCTGTACCAACGCTTTTAAAACTAAAATGAGCAATTTAACTTCAGAACAAGTGGCCGCTATAGTTGCTTTAATCGAAGATGGACGATCTCAAGCATACGTTGCTAATTTGATGAACATCAATCAGTCAAGTGTTTCTAGAGCCGTAGCCAGATATAGGGAAACAGGCAATTACGGTAGACGACCTGTACCAGGTCGTCCAAGATGTTCTACTCGCGAAGTTGACCGCTATTTACTACTACAAGCATTTCGTCGAAGACATGTAACTGCGAGACAATTTCAGAACGACTTGGCTAGAGTCAGAAATACTCGTGTGAGTACTCGAACTATTCGGAATAGGTTACGACAGAATGGATTAAGAGGTAGAGTAGCTGTAACAGCCCCTCGTCTCACTAGGAACCACCGAGTGGCTCGCTTAAGGTTTGCCAGAGAACATGTAAATTGGAACATTAATGATTGGGCCAATATACTCTTCACAGACGAGTCAAGATTTGGTCTTTTCACCTCAGATAGGCGTATCTCAGTGTACAGACGAGACGGTGAGCGCTATTCGCAGTGTAATATCAGACCTAGACCTAATTTCGCTGGTGGCTCTATTATGGTTTGGGGAGGCATCTGTTTAACAGGTCGTACAGAGTTAGTACCAGTAGACAGAGGTACACTGACTGCCCACAGGTATATAACGGACATTTTAGAAGAACATGTAGTACCATATGCGCCAATTATAGGAAACGAATTCATGTTAATGCACGATAATGCACGACCGCATGTTGCAATAATCGTCCGGGAATACCTTAACGATGTTGGTATTCCAGTTTTAGATTGGCCTGCGATAAGTCCGGACATGAACCCTATCGAGCACGTGTGGGACCTCCTTCACAGACGGATACGAACCCAAAATGTTGCCCCAGCGGACCTGCATGGACTAGAAAATGCTCTCCGTGACGAGTGGGAGAATTTGGATCAGGCTTATATACGGAGGTTAATCGAATCTCTGCCAAACCGTATGCGAGCGGTCATAAGAGCCAGAGGTGGCAATACTCAGTATTAAGAGCTACTGTTATGACATTTTTCTTTCCAAAATTATAATTTCTTGTTTTAATAAAAATCTCAAGTATGAGTTCTTGTTTTTATTTGGCCTGTATTTTATTTAAACAATCATAGAAATTATATCTTAGAGCGCATTAAAGTATATTTACAACTTTATGCTACAAACAAAGATTATGCGATACTTTTATGATTCAAAACTAAATTATGCGATACTTTTTTGGCGGAGTGTATTATTAAACAGGGATAATTTTGGAAAAGTATACTGTAAAGACTTACCTTTGTGTTTTGCTTAAATGTACTTTCCCTTAGTCTGGTAAAAAAAAAATCATAACATTAAGTCGTATTAAATAAAAAATGTGAAAAAAACCAAATGAAAAAATACCGAAAAGAGCATTTGAAAGTACACATTACATTAAGATCTTGGAAATTATTTTCTAAAATTATAATGAATAATTCGGATAATCATAAACATTGAATGCGATAGAATAATCTTATTTACTCAAGATGTGGGTGGTTAACAGCATAAAAAAACTCGTTTCGATTTTATACATTATTTATTTCTTTATTGATAGATATTAGTTTAAATAAGCTATGCTATAGTTTCTATAACTGTTCTTTGGTACAACATAAAAATTATTTTCTATTTATTATAATATATTATAAAATCAATGACAACTAAATACACTTTCAGTTTACAATACACCAAAATCGCCAGTATAAGCGTTTTATCCATTTTAAACAGTTTTTTTCTTCCTCTCTACAAATAAATTTTCACAACTTGTTATTGTCTACACTTTTAATACCGTGTAAACCTCAACATGCATACATCAACACGTTTCCAATAACATTAAATTGATGTCAGTACATGCGGATATACACGGAAATATTAAAAAAAATATAGCGATATGTATTTAGGTTTCTCGTTACGTTCACAGTAATTTTCAACATTGGTAACAAACAGTAATAATAATGATGGAAAGAACAAAAATTATAACTCGAAAACAAAAACATGTACATATATATATATCTAGCTTTCGAAAATTATTATCAATGAGATTTGCTCCATACCAAACCTTTGAAAACATACTGATGAACGGAATAAATACGGGTTACCAAGTATAAACCATTTGCCTTAATAAAAAAATCACACGAACAAAACGAAACGTTTGTTCTTTTGTAGATTCTTTAATAATATTGAACGCCTCTTGAGGAACTGCTATAATCTAATTATTTTTAGTAGTGTACACGGTATTGATATTTTACTAGGTGTCTTAATTTCATGTCTATTTTAAAACTAAATAGTGCATATTCTACAATCGCATCATTCCACCAGTGGCGTTCATTCACTACCTTTTATATCATAACTAAAGGAGGGGAATGTTCCACGTCGTTTTTTTGTTGAATCTATTCAAATTGAAGGAGAAATTGCAAGTAAATGTTAACTAACATGTTATTACCGCTATTAAAATTATTACGAACAATCAAAGCAAATCTAAATTTATTCAATATTTTACACTGGCAAAGAAAATATAATCTAAAAAGTATTTTAATTTCATCGTTTTTCATGTATCCTAGCACAATAAAAGTTCGTTTGGGGATTTATCGGACAGCGGCAATTGACATTTAAAGAAAAGTGTCTCTGATTTCATCAAAGTCTGTGCCAAGCCTTCACACAGTTAACATAATTTATTGCTTTCAATGGCAGCAAAGAGGAAATTAATTTTGAAATTATAATAGCAATTTACATACAAAGGAATCGTGAGGTTTCATGCGGCTATTTTATTTTCGTACACAGAGATATATTTATCAAATATAGTTTGATTTATATGCTACGAAGTGAAATATTCTGCAATAAAGAATATAGAAATTGCATGGTGTTAATAACATCGAATTCTTTCGGTACATAGAAATCTTTCTTCGTGCAAGGGATGGGCGTTAACGTGAAGGCAACGGTAAGATATTATCGCAATTGTCCACAAAAACAAAAAAAAGTTTAGTGGAAATACCTAAAACATGGTACCACGAAAATTTTGAGAAAATTGAAACTTTGGGAGTTAGCAGACTAACATAGTGCGATTTTTTTTGTACCCAATCATTCATAGGCCTCACTAAGCTACAGTACCACCCGTAACAATTTACGTCAATATCTCAGAAACTATGGGAGATATGTAAAAAACAGTTTAGACAACTTTTTATCCGTTCCGAGAATACTTTATGCGGGTGTCAGCAGATTCTCCTAGCCATTAGTTCTTTTGTAGAATCGTCAGCCAATTCCTCCTTTTTTTAAATAAAAATGTTTGTTTTGTTTGGAAAAATAGCTACATACGTCGCTTGTCCTAATTATTTCGATGTTGAGAAAAAAACTAAAACTGCCAAATTCAGTACCTGAACCGTACAATCCGCAATACCAATTATTAAATGAGATAGTAGTACTAAAGTCTGAATATATTATGTAATATGTTCGTCAAAATTTTGTTTTGGAGAAACAAAATATATATTTTTTAGGACAAGTACACCCTCTATTTTTATACTAAAGTAATTAAATAAAATGTATCGCCAAGTATTTCAATATATTACAAAAAAGATACTCGAATGCTTAATATTGCATAATGAGTAAGTCTAGTTTTCTTACGCTTGCGCGTGGAGTAAGTAAAAAATTCATGACATTATTTTGGATCTTTGTAGGTTAACATTTATACAATATAAACATACTTTGTTGTCGAAATCTAAATAGTGTCTGGTTATTTTATAGTAATACAATCGTAAAAGAAATTTGATCACAGATGCACTAAGATATAAGTCGTATTAATGATATTAAAAAAAGAAATCAAGTAATATATAATATAATGTAATAAAATAAAATTTCACATATGAGACAAATTGATTGTATTGTATATAGTTGTTGCAATAATAGTACTATTCGTGAACATATTGAAAAGCTTAAATTGGGGAGGAAAATTGATTTTGAGTCAAAGATTGTAATATTTCCTTAATAATTCAAAAGTAGCTTTTGGATCATTTGGGTCTTTATCAATTATTATAGTTATAATTATATTGAATTATAATTATAGTCTAATCTAATTAGACTATGGAAATAGTCTAATCCATAAACATCCAAGTGCACTAGCGACGTTCCCTTTGAAATTGTATAAATACTAAGTTTTTTGTTTGCAGGTGCTAAATTTTCAATGTCACTTGGAAAAGGACAATAGAACATAACATCATGTTACTCATCGATATTAAATTTGGTTATTCATTTTAATCTAATAATAATCTTATCATAAAAAAGCATTATCACTGCATCATGATATCAAAATGTGCATATAAATAGAAATATTAAATAGGGCTGGACATTTTACGTATAAACTTTATTCCCCGGGCACCAAACAGCAATAACTAATAACATTTATATAAGTTTTAGCAATGTTAAAAAAATTTGAAGTTTTTTTTAATATTCCTTATAGTTTCAGGGAATTTAACGTAAATTGCTGGCATTTACGGAGCTCGGTTCCCCAAAAACAGGCAATTGGGTAGATAAAAAATTACCGTTGCTTTTATACTGTATACGAACCCATAAAGTTTTAATCTTTTTCTGAATTTTCGGCTTACTTATGTTTTTTCTGTAAGTCCAATTCACTGTTTCACTCGTTGTACGATCAATTTTACTTGAAATTAAAATTAATACAGCCAGGAACGAAAAAAATGGAGTGCATGCTGAGGATAGTTTCCCAATGGTTGTATAAACCCATAAGATTTTTGGAATATATTTAAAAGTGTCTTTTAATCTCACACTGGGAGGAGGGTGGTTGTTGATTCAACATTTTTGGTGGCATTAATAAATAGTCTGGTCCGTATACGGAGAAATAATTTTTTTTATTCTAATAAAATGCAATGGTTGAAGTACTCTTTATTCTTGCATGCACTCTGATAAGAGAACAATAAAAAAAAAGCCAAGTATACCAGCCGTGCCTCCACTTTGCGCTCACTAAAAAAGTCGAAATGAAATGTATGTTATCGAAATTGTTAAACTTACTAATATTGTTTATCCGAGAAAAAGTCTCAATAAAGAGATCTTTGTTGATTTAATACGATCTTCTCTCTTTGCATTTGACGAAGATATTCCCAATGTTAAAATTCGGAGTGATAAAACCCAAATGTGAAATTGTAAGTTATTGTAATACTGACATGCACGTGCCGCGTATATCTCAAACATTCCAAATATAAGTTTTGCATTTCAGATGTGATTTGTTAGCAACATCTTAAATATTAATTTATGTAAAAAGCTGTGGATAAATTCATTGGATTGCGAAAGAGTACCTCAAACGATTAAAATTATTAGATTAGTATATCCAACACTTTTTAGATGGTATTTTCAATAAACTTTATTCCAAGCTGGTAGTACCATTCACATATGTTTTGTAATTATTGCAAGTGTTAACATAAATATTTATAAGAATGGAAATGTTGAACAAATTAAAGCGTTTAGGTATGTTCCAGTTTCGTACGTGGTGTGCTTTAAGGAGTGTTGAATTTGAATCGCATTCGGCAATCGCCATTGTTCTTTATGAAAGTTCGTGCGAATTGCGGTGCGCGAAAATTTCTCTTTCTCCTTGTCACTAATAAATATGTCATTCTTATACACACCTTTTAAATTAATGTCTGATCTGGATTGAATTACATGCCAAACACAGAAAGACACGATATCCGGGATTTGTAGTGCATTGACACGTTGTACGATTGTTCAAAGTTCGAGGTATTACACCGACAGTTCTTTATAACCACGCCTATAATTTTGATTTAGTTGATCTACTCTTTGATAACTTAGAGGGCAAAAAAGAGGGGCAAACGCTTTTTTCGTCTTTTCGGATTAGTAGACTTTATAAAACTGTCAACAATAAAAGTGATTGTTAGTACCTACTATATTAAACATCATTGTCTTGTGTGTTGCGAGTATGTGTCTGAAGTATTTATTGATTTGTAATTTTTATGGATTCGAAATGCCCACTACAATACTGCCAATGAAAAATTTGGCAAGTTTTCGTTGTAAATGGAAAATAGGTAGAAGCGCCGATGATGCCACTCGTATATTCAGTGAAGTTGAAGGTCAAGATGTTATCGCAGATCGAACTGCGCAAACTAGTATAAAAGATTAAAAATAGGTGATATTGCAGTGTACAGTTCCTACTTAATGTAGCTTATCCTACCATGCACATATTAGGATAATATTGCCAAATTAACATGTGTCTATCAGAAGAAACGCTAAAACAGTCTTATTAATTTCCTTATTGAAAGCATAAAACACCAACAGATATATAATTTTGAACATTTAATCAAACGTTCAATTACTTTTTGCAATGTGTCGTTACAAAATGTGTTGTCATACCGTGCGATCTACGGCATTGAGTTGCAATTTTGATTATTTAATTGCCTTTTGTCATATAATGATAAATTCATATTTTCCTTGTATTCTTAGTGGAGAAAATTCATCTGCACTAATAAGCATTAACACTTGTAACTAACATTTTTAAAATTTATTGAGAGATTCACGAATGACTAACTAAAGGAATTGACGAACATTAAACAGCGTTGCATTCCGTTTTGTTTGTGAACCTTCTCATGTTCCGAGACCATCTTCACTAAAGAATTGATGCCATTCGGGCTTGTAGTATGTAACAACTATCACAGACGCCGGTTCTTTCACGGTGGGCGATACGTCGTCATCTTCACAAACTGGGGAGGGTAAAATAGATAACGCAGGGAAGTGTTTAATAAATTCAATGCAAAACAGGCACGGTGACGAGAGCATATATGTAATCAATTTCTCGGTAATTCATAAGATCTCCATTTCTATCGACGAATTATAACGCAGATCTACCTTCTTAATCCAATTAAATCAAGTCAGTGGTTAACCTATGGCCAATCTGTAGAATCTGTCATCAAGCACAAAAGCTCTGGAGCAAATGTGTTGCTATGTTTGGTGAAATTGGTACCAGAGGGGAAGGCGTTATATTCCAAACTATAATTGGTAATTGGATTATCACCTCTTTACGTCTCGTTGGACATGTTTTTGCCAATGCCGAAGAGGTAGAAGAAGGATGTGAGATCTCCAAAAACTATATGTAGATGGCGCAGAATTATCGAAAATATGTTTTGAATATTATCTGAGTATTTTTTTATATTCTCAAATTAAATGTTGTTCATAACGAACGAAAAAACGTTTGCTTCACTCTAATAGTCTTCTAAAATTTGTCAGTATTTGATAATATAAATGCTTTTGTTCTCATTCTTAAGACAAACTTGCAATAATTATAACCCATAATGCCAATTTACGTTTGATATCTCCACTTACGGCTTATTTATAGGAAACAATCATATGTATTAAAGTTTAGCTAACATAAACGTCAATTATATGGACATATTCAATGATTATAAGAATAGTTACAATTAATTACAGTCGTTAATTTTTGTTTAAAGATGTATATTGTATACTCATCCATGTGTGTTAGTGCAAAGTATACCAATAAGTAGAAAATCCAAATAAGTCAACATTCGTAATAGCTATTTTCTTCAATTTTATTTTCACTACTTTCAAGTTTATTATGAATCTTACCTTAGATATTCAATTTACATTATAGTTACGATATTTTACTCCATATAAAATGTATAATTTTTTCAATGCGTTTTAAAGTTATTACGGGTTTACTGGTTGGTATTTTTAAAAGTTAATTCATACGAAAGATATCTGGAATGACGTGTGTTCTGAAATAGTTTCCTTTTTGTACTATATACATAAAAGATATTTGTTATATATAATGCGGATATAAAAACAACAGTTTTCTTTTCCATAATTATTTCATCTTACTTATTTTAGTTGTCAGACCCCAAACCTATAGGGTCGGCAAAAACAACATATTGCACTACATATAATGTAATAGAATGTAAAATATTAACAGACAACAATGCAGTATTAAAAGAAAAACTTGCATAGCACAAGGAAAGGGTACGATGTCGCTTAAATAAATATAACAATTAAATTATAACCGTAACAATAATTGCTTTCGCGTTTAAATACACCATATGCAACGCAATTTAAGAACGTCAACAATCAATCAAACATTATATTAACGCAAAAAATGAAAGGTCTTTACGTTTGCAGAGTTAACCTAAAAACTCTAGATAAAAATCTTGATCCACCGTGTCCTGTCCTTGTTAAAAAAAAAGAAAATACGAACGTTTTACATACGACAGTTGCGTTTTAAACAACGTGCGATTATAATAATGAAAGTATAAAGAGAAAACATTTAGCACTTAAAAATGTTTAATATGTCATTAATATCAATTACAGCCTATATACATCAAAAACATAAGGGATTAATAATCTTTTTTCGTACGATTATATACAATAAAATTGAATAATACATACATATATTTAGTTACATGTGTATTATACACGCAGGAACATTTCGTTTTGTTTAAAATTAATTACACGTGTGTGGAATGTATACAGTGATAATTAATTCTAATTTATTATAATCTCTTCCGTAGAAATATTTTCACGTCACTATAAAATTTCAATTTATAAACATGTCTAAAAATATCCGTACTTCCAGAATAAAATCTGCAACACCGATTTTTAGAGCAACAATCGTACATATCTGACGACTACTCCGTTTACAAACGCTTCCTCAAAAGCAATTTGGTCAGCCTGTAATCTTTAAGATTACTATTTCTTTTTAAATATTGGAAGGCTCACGTTAATGCTACATACTATATCGGCGCCTTTTCAATTCGTGTAGGATTAAGAATCCATTAAATCGGTTATCCCTAGGCGAGGCTAAAAGGTTAAGATTGCACTAACTGTAAAATGTTAATTGTTTCGCTAAAGGTGAGTAAATACAGTAATAACATGTCACGGAATTAGTTTGGCGTAATATTTATACATAGATCAGATTGCACTGGTTATATTTGTTAATTATTTTATGATTCTTAATGTTAGGTTTGTTTTATTACCAGCTATGGAGGATAATCATAACAGGCAGAGATATCAGAAAATTCAGGTTCCTAAGATAAAGGGATTTTTTCCAGGTATTATGAGGAATTTGCACAATTCAACAGCTTCGAGAACTTACTGTACAGCAGTTATTTATCAAGTTTTTAAAAAAGACAAGTTTGCTGTGTTTACTTGATTCTTAAGGTTATATCAATAACAGGTTATTGGAAATTACGGTTTCTTCACTTTTTTACACTGGTTACGTCTAATCTTTTCTACGTTTTAATCCTCTTGGTCTTTATTTTATTTTATTATTATTTGATTGTTTTTTTTTTTTTGATTTCGCTAGGACTTACCATTGCTGGGACAACTGTTGTTTATCCTCAGACAGACATCCATATTTAAGACATCAGTGCTCAATTGGTCCCTTTTCAATAATTACCCAGAAAGCTTACAGACACATATGTTCAATACATCCTAAATTCTCATTTTCATTTCATTCATTTTCTGGCATTAATTCAATTGCAAAAAAATGTATAGACTCCCACATTTTTTATAACTCTAAATAATTTGAAAATTAATAAAATCTTCAACATCAATACGTCGACGCAGGCACACATAGGCGATCTGTGTTGGCTACGAAATTGAGGCTGTTATTCTGATGAAATTATTTCTAAATTGAGAAAGTCATCCAAGTAGAATACGCACTTGAGATAATTTTGTTGGCACCACTTTAAACAATCTTTGAGTTCCTTGGTATCGTTGTTTTATATATTTATGAATTATCGCTTTTTAACTTCAACCATAAGTGCAAATTTCTAAATTTTCTAGTCATAAATCGCTTATAACTATCCTTTATTTAAAGGCGACATTTTTGGAAAATGTCTTCGTTTTATGAAAATGTTACGACAACGATAAATTAAAGACATTAATTATTTAAAAAAATGAATATAACAATTGCTACCTTTTTATATTTGAAAATATTGTTTGGTTTTGTAAGTAGAGTAGATTGGACGTTATATCTTAACTTCAATGTTTTGAAAATATTAATTGTTTTTGCTACCTAATTTTGTTGTTGAATATTCTATTTGTTCTACTTTGCTTTCCGTACTTTGTCCATAAGAGGAAACAATCATCTTATTAATTGAATGTACATTTTTGCTTTCTAAATCTAGAGCTTCATCGCGGCAAAAAATGAATTATACTGAAATAATGAAAGTACAATATACAACTTTTCTTTTTAAGTATACGAGCATAAAAACATAATTAATGACAGTAAAATTCAATTAGGAGGTCTCCTTTTATTACCCCATTACGCATTCTTGGCGACACGAACAAAAAATAATTAGATCTAAATATTTTCCCATGAACTTTACTGCTGTCCTGGATACTTTGATAACGTTATAAGTTATAACTTAGAATTGTGGTATATTAACATCGACAGACTGGCACACCGCTATTCCAGCATGGAAAGTAGATGCACGTGTTTCTATCTATTTGATGATTGTCACCTTTCTTCCTATTTGTTCTGCAAAAAAAGTGCCTAGTTCGTAGCATTGATTTCGTTAGTATAAAAGCCTTGATATTACATCTAGAGTGTATTTTGTCAAACCACCTTCATCGTCTACGTACTTAGCGGACACTGTGTGAATTCGACAGGTACTCTGCCTGAAAAGATCTTTATGTGCTAACAGCATTCGTAGCATGGCAAAGCATCATGAATCATGACGCTTCGAAATCATTCAACGATATATGTGATGTTATAATCGGCAACATTTGCAATGATTCCCGAATTTACTGTTTTATTTGCTATGCTGTAGCTCGAATATTTTGAGAAAAGATCTTAATGGGAGCGATATATTGAATACGCGTCTAGGTTGGAAAATTATATTCATATTACAAGGCTGGTTTCTATTCATAGAAATCTGTAATGTGCGATAAGCCGTTATCAGTATTAATTGGCTGTCTTTTCTACGTAATTAGTACGTTAAAGCTTGGATAACCTTTAATTTAAGAGAATGAAATATTCAATAGTATTTAATACTTTTTCTATGAACTAAGTTCAAAATTGTTATTTATTAATATCTATTAGTCGGTATTTAATAATTAAAAAACAAAACCTTTCCAAATTGAAAATTAGCATAAATTTTTCATTATTATTATTATTATTATTATTATTATTATTATTATTATTATTATTATTATTATATGATTGGAATGAGATAATTTACTTCGCGCACATGTATATGTGGTTGGAAATAAACAAGTTACATGCAATAAATCCTAGATTTGTGATCAGCACAATTTGTATTGATTGTAAATTTATGCATACATATTAATTGAGCACCGTAATTTACGATCCTAAACATTGCCGACAGGATTATTAGAGATTTGTCCATTAAAGTTATAGCATATTCTGTATTCGCTATACCAATAATAATATCAGAATTAAAAAATACCTAGACTAAACAATTTTCAATCATATTAAAATAGTTACCACATTTGTCGTAAACATTAAAATAGTTCTGCTTTATTAATCATAATCTCCCGTACCTAATTTTTATTAATCATAATCTTTTCGCGAAAGCTGTTCCAAATATTTACTCAATTTTATTGCTACAAGTACATTACTTAAATTGTATTTATCCAATAACAGAATATGTTCCATTTTTACTCGTATTTTACAGCTTTGAATACACCTCCAGTCGTTGACATTGCTTGAAAATTACGTACATAGTTATTTGCCTACATTTAACTATTTAAGGAGTGTAATAATACTATACAAACTAATATCTGTGAAAGTGCTACATTTTAATATGTAAATTAAAGAAGTGCTCAAATGTAATGCGTATGTTTGTGCAAATATAGAAAATTGACAGAATATTTTCCGTGAAAAGATTTAGAGTGAAAGTATTCTTGTTGTAGATGTCTAAGTTTGTCTAAGTACATTGGGTACGTACAGATTTCGCTTATTATGAACAAGTGTTTAGCAAGTTGCTAAATTTAGTTTTGGCAAGAGATTTAAATTAGTTGCAAACGAAAGTTGCATAAATTCAAACTTTGTAACTACGATAATTCTATGCACGGATATTTGGGCATATCATTTATTCGTACGTTTCGCTAGCACAAACACATCATCCAGTTTATTTCACAAAAACTAACGACATAAATGACCACGGATATTAGGGAACTATCTAGAGACGTATTCTCCTGTTATTATTTAACAATAATTTTTATTTTTAATTAGAGGAAGTCATTTAATCGAAAAACAAAGGATGCAAGTGGAGAAGAGTGGCGTAGACTTTTTTGCATATTCGATTAGCATTTATTTAGTTTACGAAACTCCTGCTTACAATAAGCAATCAATCACAGACCGGCTATATGCTGACGTAATTTGAAATCTCTAGTTAAGTGGAAGTAGAAAATCATATGGTTTTGATATGTACAAAGTAAATTTTGAATACTGTGAATATTTGAATTATAAATTGAAATAGTAATAATAATGTTTAGTCTGAACACTGCCACTTTTTTCTATTGTGAACACTATACGTGAACGTTTTTATGGACAATATTTCATTTGTTTTCAAAGAAATGAGGAGGAGGATATTTTTTGTTTCTTATTACCTCAGATAAAAATCCCATTCGAGGTAACAAGGAACAAGTTTTCAAATTTTGCTTTGCTATTAAATAAAATTCAGCGGGAGTTATAAGAAATATAATGTATGGAAGATCGCATCGAAAGTTTTAAATGTAAGACTATTATTTATAAAGAATTTGGTTGATCACTTACGGTAAAGTATTATTATTAGAGTGAACATCGAAGCTATTCGTGCGAGGTCGTGGTTTATTCTAGTTTTGAGGCATATTTCAGTAATTAAATTAACCTGGATCGAACAACAATATAAAAGACATTAAACAAAACAAAAAATATATTTGTCATTACCCGAAGTATGTTTTAAATTAGGGCAATAAGATATAGACAATCTTTACTGCTTCCAGGTTTATAAATGACAAATTAGAAAAAGGCTGGTTGAAAAAAAAAAAAAGGACCAAAAGACCAACCTCATTAAAATTCGGAAAAAAAATGTGTACTTTCAAAAACACAATTTCCAATTGAAGAAGTTTATGCTACTCATCCCTCATGCCTTTTTATAGTTTATGAACAATGATTCCATATGCCTTATGCATCTTACTACTTTTGTTTCTTATAACTCCTATTGATGCTGTTAGTTTCTATGTCAATGTGAGAGTAAGTTGTTAGTTTAATAATTTTCAAAAAACAGAAACAAAAATGAAGAAATAAACTGTTCTAATATGTTTTTGAAGATGTAGATTGGACTGGATTGGATTGGGTAGAGTGGACCCCCCATTAATCTAAAAGTAATTAATGTTATCACTTACAAGATTTCCTTTATGTAAAAGTTTGGTATTGCTGTTGAATATAATCTTAATTTTGCCTACTTTATTGCATCATCTTTACACACAGAAAGGTAATTACTACGTCGAATGCAATAGTCGTCTTGGTTGTAATAAAATCTTTTCTTAACATATTCCTTGGGGTACGAAAAGAATTTCTTGTATTAAAAAAGAGCACAACGTACTTGTATAGAATAAGAAAACTTACTTCCTATTTGCTTCTTATAAGAAAGGAATTTTATTTTGATATGAGGTTGGAAATAATATCTTTACTTATATATGAAAATATCTCTGCGAATACCAATGTTTTAAACTGGTCAGCTCGAAGTCTGAACCTAAGTCCTATTTAGCACTTGCGGGATAATCTTACGGACACACTAGTAGAAGCTCTCGGAGATATTACACTAATATTCCACCAAAATAAAGAAGAAGAGATTGTAATTCTATCCAAAAGCGTGCGTTCCATGCTAAGAACGATCGCAGCAAGAGATGCAAGATATAAGGCAACTTTAAAACTATTTTAATTTTGTATTTAAAAGTAAAAAAGGAAACTTTACGGTTTTCATCTCATAATTTTGCGGTAAAGTCCATAAATAGAAAGTTTATAAAGCTGAATAGTAACCATTTTTTGCGCCTAGATTTTTCAGTATCTTATTTTAACGGAAACTGAGGGAATAACAATCCAAATTATGGTCGGGTATGGTGACTGTATGAGAAGATGCACATAGGTGTACATGAAAGAATGAAGAATTTACTCATGGGCAAATTTTTGTGGCATTTTGGAGAATATTAATAACTACGTAAATTTAATTAATAGGTTTATTTTCCCAACGAAGCATTATTTTCAGCAATATCCACAGTATTGATCCGGAGAAAATCCTCATTTAATAATACAGCACCATTTTCAAAGACTACAAAAATAAACGTACAAGTAGGAATTTCCGTTTTGTGAATTATCGCCACTTTTTTATGAATGAAAATGTTAGCGGTGATAGGCTGTTAAATTTATTCAAGAATCAAATTATTTCGTGTTTTAGGATGTTGTATATTAGAACTAGTAGGCGATACTCAAAAGTCCGATGTCTAGTTCCAGCAAAATAGGACCACCTCGTTATCAACTTAATTTTGGAAATTAATTAAATCAAATACTTTCAAATTGTTCGGTAGGAAGAAGGGGAGTTGTAGGGCGCCCCGATTACCAGATCTTACCCCGTATGATTTTTGGTTATGATCAATGTTGAGCACTATCCGTATTTTTTGCTATCGATAATCAGACCGACCATATATATATTGACAGTCCCTGTAATGATAGTAATATCGATAGCCCAATTGTATATGTTTTCTCTATTTCCAACCGTATTTAAAAAATTTAGCGTTATTAAAAATTTTTGATAATTGGGCGAGTATATCTGAACTGTGAAAGTCCAAATAAATTTTTCGAGAACATTCTACTTTGTGTCCGACAATTATGCTTAAACTTTCAAATCGAAAGAGTGTCAAACCTTATTTTTTTTAATAGAACTACTTATTTTGTCCGACTTACTAAAGTGCTCTTGTAAAAATACAACAAAAATGTTATATTCACTGTGCATCTAAAATGGATATTTACGATATTTCGGAAAATGTATTCTAGCACAATTTCTTTATAAAAAAAGACTATGTTTGACTAATGTTTGTACGGAGTGAGAACATAGCTTAGGTAGTTTTTTTGAAATATCATTAAACTTTTGCATATCCAATCTATCATTTAATTAAGCTTAAATTATATAAACGAAGATTATTTAATTTAATAATTTGTTTATTAGTTATTGAGAATGCAGTAAAGTGATGAGATACCTTTGCCACTCGGTATACACAAAAACTATAAAACATTTCTTGGAAATTTATTTTAATACGGTCTCAATAGTACGAATTATATTTGGACAACATTATCTGAATAAATGAAAACAAACTTACAAGAAATGGATTTCCAAACAAGCACAATTCTAATTACTGGAGGTATCCCCACATATTTAAACCGGAAAAATTCGACGTTTCATTAATGCTGGATTGTTTGCAAATGGTTACGACTAACTTGGATATCTATAAATTTTATACAAAGACTACATAAGCTACATTCTCATCGCTAGGTACCGTTTTTTGGAACAAAATTATACTTAAAGAAAATCAGTCTTTTGCGCTTCTTCTTTATTTATTTCTGCGACGTTTCGTTGCACGTGATGTTAATTTTTTCAAGCATGTCTACAAAGACGCTTGTACAATTCGATGGACACGTAATTCATTTAATTAACTTCTTTTTTTGCTTTTTCCCTTTTCTTATCTCTTCATCTTCCCTTTTGTTTCTCATACATGTTTTATTACATCTAAAAAAAAAACATTAAAAAGAAAGATAAATAAATTAGGTATCCTTCTAAAAGTTGACATCACTTAGTACGAAACGCTGCAGAAGAAGAAGCTTAAAACACTTTTTTCGTTTCCCTTGTTTAATAAGCGAACTATATTCCAAAAGAAATAACCATTAACATTCAAATGATTATATCAAAATTTTTTTTTGTAAAATTTGGAATTATTAATAACAAAAAATAGCGTTATACAATAGTTACAAAACTATACCATTGTTTTAAAAAAATGAAGTCGTAATATAAATACATCAAAACAATATTTTTACAACCCAAAAAAAATATCGAGCTTTTATAAAAAAATTTATATAAGGAAATTTGAATACGCTACATATTCAATCTGTGTTTTCATTTGCTGTGGAGTATTATTAGATTCATTGCATATTTAGCTGAAGTCGGCAGAAGAATCAATTATTTACTGGAATTGTTTAGGTCCATGTTATATTTCCGTATTGAAGTTTGTGGGTAACTGGTGAAAAATATCTTGAAAAGTAATGAGGAAGCGTAATAAATTATTTAGCGCTGTAGCTCGTGTCATAGATACGCTAGTTGCCTCGACCGTGCCTCCGCGCTGGTGCTACCGACCCGACCGGGAAAATCAATAGCGTTTCTGTGTATTTACGCTGCGCCGGTCGGTCGTTCCGTTCAGCGGCACCGGCTCACACAGAGACGTTTTCGTTTTGGGCGTATGTATGTATATAATACGTTCAGCTATACATCGAATGTAGGTCGACGGACAGAAATAGTGAAATTGGAACGTTTTAACCTGGTCTACAATTTGCAATAGCATCTCTTTAATGTGTGTCAGTCGAAGCGATGCGATGTTCATTAACCGTAATACGTCTTTTCGTCCATGTACAACGTGTATAATAATAAGAAAGAGTATAGGAATGAATGTGTATATTAATGTATTTACGTATAATCGGACGCCTTCTTTGTGATTTTCATGAATATTCATTAATGCTAGGATTGTTTAATGAAAGAAATGTGCGAAAATATGTCGCATTAATTGCGAAAGAAAGTTTTTTAATGATTAGTTAGTCGAACAGACGAACGCAATTACCTTTTGTTGTAAAATATGTGGGTATGCAATTAAAAGCAGTTATGATAAGTGTTTCAAAATGAGAATGTGCAGAGTTATTATATTATTTGTAACAAAATCTATTTGCATTTATATGTAGGAAATTAATTTTATGAAAGTGCTTTTCAGGGTTATTTAGGACGAACCTCGAAAGTTTACAGGCGGCGCTAGCTATTGGAAATTTGAAGAAAATTTTTATATAGGTTGGTCTCCTTCGAGTTTCCTTGTTAAGGATGAAAGAGATACTTTTGCTGCAAAATAATTAGCTTGATTTTGCAGCCTTATATTTTCCATTTTTTTAAGCGACATAATTTGTAAGAAGCGATACTTATTTGCGATGGTTTCTGTCTATTCGATAACTGACACCTATCTCCCTATTTTCTTTGTAACTAGTACCATCTATTCTTAGCGCTGATTTCATAAGTAACAAAATTTCACCATTTATCTGGTCGGTAATCGCAGTAGTTTTGGCTAAAGCATTAACTTCATTGGGGTATATATCCATAAGACTTTTTGTCTAAAAGAAATTAATATCCGTCGGAGTTACTACTTGCTGCACAGTTTGTTATTATATCAAGAATTAACAGTTGAAAAGATTCTTTAACCGACCGGATTAGCTAACACTGTAGGTGCAGTCAAAAACTGCCTACCATTCCCAGAGTTTTAGTTTAAAAATCAAATGGTGTAGGACCAGTTCGAAACATTTGTTTCCTGTTAAGAAAAAACTAAGAAAACTAAGAAAAAACTAACCAATAAACAAAAGTTTTTAATTAAATATATAGATTCTCTGAAGATGAACAGATGACTTTTATGTTTTCAAATGAAGACTACGATATGCATAACCTTTCAGAAGAATATTTAGAAGAAGAAACTCAGACAGATCACGAATTAGAAATTGTAGTTAATGTAAGTGGAAAATGAAAAGTTTGTATCTATCTAGGACAAGTTATGATGGAAAAAAGATGATATTGAAATTGAATATATTGTCAAAATGGAAGGAAATTTATTTTAAGAAACAAGTCACTGTGAATGAAATCGGCGAGAATGAAATAATTTACAAACTGTGAGAACATTCCACATATTCCAGGAAAACCCTGAAATTTCCTGTTGCTTTCAGTGGAGATAAAATGTCTATTGACCGAGTTTCTTTTCTGTGAAGCTGCTAAAGTGAATTTACCGTTTTTCAAATTTTGTTTATGTAATTTGTTGAAATAGTTTTGTTTAGAAAAACAGCTTATATATCCTTTAGCTTATCAACAATGCAAAATTTCTAGTAGTAAAGATAATAATTATATTTAGTTAATAATAAAGCTAGAGATTAAGTAAATTTTTTTTGTATGTGAGAATTTATTTTGCTTTTTGTTCCCATTCCTAAATTAAAGCATTGGATGCAACATGCACGAATATTTTTATAAACTGCCTCAAAGTGCAACACATTCTTCTAGAAAGTGAATCCTGACACAATTAGAATACTTTGCAAAATTTCCGATGCCAACACTAGTCCATTTATTTAAATGTGGTAATGAAGCAGAAGATTGGAAAAGAGTGTAAACTATAAACAAAAACTTCCAGATAGAAGATGACTGGTGAGCATAATTTTAATTCTCTAATTTCCTTATAATCACGTATGGGACGATATTTACAAAGTGAAAGGATTTACTGAGAATTACGAGCAATATACTTAACAAATGGGCTTTACATTAATATTGCACTATTGTCACTATAGATACTTTAAGTACGTCCTTTTAAACGAACAACTCTGATAACCGGACAGTAATCGTTGAACTACGGGCTTTAATTCTCAACCATCCTTGCGTGCGCCTTTATATTTCGCCTGATTTTGGATGATCTAATAAAAACATTCAATTAATAGGACATTAGCTGCTGAGCATTGCTAATCTAAAACAGTTTTGGATTCCGAACAACTTTTTGTAGTTCAGTTAGATATAGATTCCTAAGATTAGTATAAGAGCGGATCCAATTGTTTGGTAAATATGGCAACGAAAAAATTCTATTTTTTAATTAGCAAATTATTTTTAGCATAATTTTTATTCAAATTAAATTTGATAATTACGGAGTGCTTAATGGAGATCAACATATTTTTCCTCATGTTTGTATATTACGATCGAAATTCGTAGCTTTTACACGTGTGTAAATATTTATAAACGTCAACCGGAACGATGAGTAACCTGTCCGAGTGATAATTATATATACAGTTAAATGACTTTGTTATGGAGCTTGTGTACGTCCCAGGATTAAAATTTATCTGCATATTTACGGATTTACTTTAACAAGCAAAAGACGAGACAACTGGCGCATTAGTAATAGTATTTCGTATTTGTCGTCGGCCGTAGGGCGATTATGGTAGTACAATTCAAACTTCAAACGTAAGTTGTTCGCCGGGGTCACGGGTTGATGACGGTCGACCTATGACTTTCTAATTAATGCAGCATGTGTTCGATATGCGTGCTCGTGTAGTTTGTATGGTATGTTCGACAACTTTACATTCCTGGATTTGTTTTATTAATCATGTACTCGATCGGAATGTCAAAGTTACTTTTGTAACCGTCCACTGAATAAATTTTGTTTTCGTGCACATATTATTATAAGATTGGGTTAAATGATATTCATGAAAATCAATATCTATATACAGATCAATTGTGAACGTACTTAGCATTACCGCTGTCGAATTCAAAAGTTCTTAAATTCGTACATTTCTAAATTTATTTAGTAATTTCAACATTTACAATCGAATTAGAATTGTAACTTTTTATTTTTAAATTTAAATTCGAATCCGCAGACGCCTCGGGGTGTCACAAGAAGAAAAGTCTACGTACATATGCTTTTTATATCGTGCTATCGATACTAATGTTTTATTAACGTGTTTATGTAAATATAAGGAGGATTTAGTTAAATGAAGTAACTAAAATTACGTGTTCAAACACTATAGCATTGAAACATTTAACCATTATGAAACTGATTTGGTAGTTCTTGGAGCTTTCCAAATGCGCCGCAAACCATATACTTTCGTTTCCATGAGATATTCATTTAAACCGATGTTTATTTTTTACTTTTAAACTTTTTTATTTAACTATAATTCCAACAATGACTTAAGGGGATCATCATTTTTATATGTAAACTGTATATACAGCGTGTCCCAAAAAGTTTTATACAAATGGAAAAAGTTTACATTTCACAAAAAAAAAACATTCTTGATGTACATTTATAATCAAGTACAAAATTTTTAAAACATTGGTTGGAATGCAAGGAAAATCAAGATGATGATTTGGAGTGACAGAAAAATACGTACAAATTTATGTACATAAAATATTATTATGTCACAGGATCCCGTATAATAAATAAATTTAAGAGTTCATGGGTTAGAAATGAAAACATTGAAACTGATGTGATGCAATCGGTCGTGGAAAATCCAAAATATTTACTTCGGAAAGATACAATTTATGGAATATAAGTAAAACCACTCTTGCAGGAATGTTAAAGGCCGATAAATTTAAACCACACAAACATCAATTTACTCATATTTTAAAAGAGTAGAAAAGATGTTGAGCTTAGGTTCGAATTTTGTGCTCGTATCCAAGGAGAATCCGAAGATAACAGATTTACGATATTTACTTTGTTAATTCCAATTTCCATGTCCCAGTTACAGATCAATATTCATTTAAAAGTCATGTATGGTGTGGCATTTATAAAGACAGAATTGGTGGAGCATTTTTTTTGTGGCGCTATTTGAATGAAGGGGTATGCCTTCAGAGGCCATTTCAAGATGTTGATGATCTTGAAGGAATTATTAGAGAAACATGTGAAGCTACTCAGGCTACTCAACATGCTCAGAACTACACGTGTGATTAGAAATGTCACAATAGAATTTAATCATCTGTTAAGAAAGAAACGCTGGAAACGTTGAAGTTCCCTAGTATTTAAGAAATTTTACATGTTCTGTTTCTTGAGTTTTATTTATTGTTGATAAATCAGTAAGGAGGTTATTAATTTCTTATTATCTTATTCCTTCATTCAATAAATAATCTGATTAATAATATATTGTAATTTTTATCTGGGAAAATCATTAAAATTTGTATGTATTCTACTCTCACTCCAAATCATAACTTTGATTTTTCTGTATTCCAGCAAATGTTTTAAAAATTTTGTACTTGATCATGTATCTATATCATGCAGAGCTTTTCATTAAGAATGTTTTTCTTTTGTGAAATGTAATATAAACTTTTTCTCCATTTCATAAAACTTTTTGGAATACACTGTATATATAAGCACAAAACGAATTGATTTGTTTAAAGCATCGTATGCACAGTTGTTTTCAACAATAAAAAATGTAATAAGAGCTTACTGACGGCTACTGAAAATTTGCGATATGGCTAAATATAAGTGCTTACAAAAGAATTTTCTGGATGACTTTCCTAAGACAGTGGGTACTGTGGACATTACACAAAATGTTACTACCGGAATGTATGTTAGTAAATGGGATCGCTTTATAGTTTGTATCAGAGAAAATGGTGCTTACTTAAAATAAATGTTGACATTATACGCATAAATTAAATTTTACAGATGATTTTGAACAAATATTTTTAGAAAAACAAAAGTTTATTTTCGTCGTAGCACTTTTAGTCTTAGTAAGCGTTTTAGCAAAAAAACAAAATCTGCGAGGCTAATAAAGAACGACGCATTGCAGAAGAATATACTGGGGAACTATACAGGATGTTTGTCAAAAAAATCTGAAAGTAGGAACTATGTTTGCAATTTTTGTATTGTAAGCCGACAGTTCGTGGTTACCGAATATTGGGGTTAGAGTCACACTGATATTACGAGGTCGGTATTGGATAGGCCGTTACATTATTTTTAATGATAGGTAATAAGTTAAGTGCTCTTGATGACAGGTTTACGGATGGACACAATTCAGTTAAGACAGCATTCGGTATTTGTGGATTAAGCGCTAGACAAAGGATATCGTAAAGTTTGGAAAACAGGCATGAAGATCTATTCGTAGTTGAAATCTGGGCTGAAAAACAAATATAATGATCGCTGTCAAGGCAGTTATGAACCCTAGGTTTAAATAGTAGTTGTAAGCAGTTTCTCAACAGAGTGGCACAAGACAATAAGTTATCTTTGATCTGGGAAATCTAGTCTTCAGTAGATAAAGGAGGTACAAAGAAGTAATGAATATTGCTAATCTGGAAATGTTAAGTTTTTTGTTAATTTAATTTGGTTGGTAACTAGACTACCTGAAAAAACATCTATATCATTGAGTAGGCGAACCTTGTGGAAGATATGGATTACAAAAGGAAACTAGTGTGTATGTAACCTGCACATAAGTGCAAGTAAAGGTACTCAGGCAGAAATATTTTGAGAAGCATCAAGTGGTTGGATTACCGGTGATCCGCCCAAACAATATAAATTAATCAAATATGGCAACAATTTCAATAGCCATTTTGTGGACTCTAGTTGTTATGTTACGTTATAATATGAGACATCGTTCTAGCGCGTTTGGGCGTAAGATATACGCTGTTAAAGAAAAAGCAGCATCTCGTAAAAATATGTCAAATATAAGGAGAAATAGATATAGGGAATATTCATGAAGGTTGAAATTGAATTGACGAGGGACATTCGAAGACGTAATAAGGTACATGATGTTTTATTGAAAAAAGAAAATAAAGTTGCAGCACATGCTGCGAGAATTGAACCGCCTGCATACGTGAATATGATTTTGTATTGTGCAGCACTTCTCTCTTTTTTACTTATAGAACATATTTTTTGCCATAAATGCATAACGATTTTTTCTTCTTCTTCTCAGTATCTGTGTAAAAATACTTACATAAGCGTGTAGAAATGGTATAATGGTACGAAGAGTTTCTTTTGAGCATTACCTGCCAAAAAAAAAGTAACAAAAGTATTGCAAAAATAGCAGTATAGCATTAGTTGTATTTCTGGGAAAAAAGTCGAAACTACTATAGTCAGGTTAAACGTGCGAAATACACAAATCTAGGAAAATATCAGCCTGTGTTTACTAATAGTGGTTAATATTATTGGTTTTTCGCAAATGTTTTTTTTTTACTTGCTGCGTAATTATTGAATATAACTTTATTTATTAACCAACAATTTTTTTGGAATACACACGTATACGTAAATTTAAGCATGTAAGCGTTGAAATATGAGACCGCTGGTTGTCTGAGAGAGGTTAAATTCTGTTTTATCTACAACTGCTGTTTTATTATTTGCCGAGGCTCTTAAGTTCTTATCCTATAATCAGATTTTCAACTGACAGTAAGCGGTCATAAAGAAAATGGCGTTCGATCTGTTTTACGAACAGTAAGTATTTCTAAACCGAAAGATATTCATCTTGTTTAATTTTATTTCGTTGTGATTATCAAAAAACAGTTCATCGGACGTCGTAATTATATTGAAGTATTCGAAAATATGACGACCCCCGTTAAAAATGTATGTTCCTGAGAGAATGAAATATTTATAATTACTATTATGGTTATTCCATATGGTATGGAATTATCAGATTGGTTCAAATAGAAATCTGTTTTATTCTCCTCATTTGTTCAACCCTAGGATATTGCCAAACGTTTTAAACATTATATAACAACGAATTTTCTTTTCTTTTAGAAACTAATAAACTTTTAATAATTAGTTGGTGGTCATTTCTTATCGAAAAACAATTTTGCTTTATAAAAGGAGCATTAATCCTGTTTTGCAAAAGTAAGATTTTTCAGTCTCTGGTAAATCACATCAACGCTTATTTTTCACATATATTAATGTTCAAAATTCATCGTACAACCTCATATTCTCTAGATTATTCATTCTTTGTTTCTATTCCGTCAAGAGCAGTTTTTGAAAAAGGCTATTTATATTTCATATTAAGAAAAATGTAACAATAGGAGTATTAATGCAAGCGTTTACGAAACTTGCGCACAAATATGTTTAACTGATTTGCACTAATTACTACATGGTTCGTCCAAACATTTTGGACTAAATTTTAAACGTTACTAGAGTAAATTTTGTAATGCATGTAAAATATTTAATGTGAAGAGAACAATGCATTTTTTTCAGATACAAAATGAACTTCAAGAATTCTATCTAGACCAAAAAAGTTAAAAACTTCATTCCTTTTCGGGCTTAAGTGGTCATTAAAAGCTAAATAGGTAATCTACATAAATTCTTTGCTAATTATTACTGACTTTATTGATTTTGATAAATGTGTAAAAATCAAATACTGATTAAAAAAGAGAACGTGAACAATTTTTGTTACGAATAGTTATAATACCCGTGCTTTGGTTTACAATTAAAAGTTGCTATATCATGTCTTTCGCATACATTGAGGGAGATATTTTCTTCATTACTAATGTACCATTGTTTTTTTACTATTTGAAAAGAATGTTCATATAGAACTTGTTTAAGGCTACACCACGTATAATATTACATGTTAATCGATACCGCAGCCTTTGTCTTTAAACGACCTTCGGAATTAATATTTAGTAACCGTGGGGTATTAAGTATTAATATACGCCCTTGCAAGGACCGTTCCGTGGAAAACACGCTCTAGAATATGGAAGCATGTTATACTCATAAGCAATTTTATGTTTACGTGTGTTCTTTTCCTATACATCGAGCAAATCGTCGTAATAATTTATTTAATAATTCATTATTTTCTGTTCTAAGGTCGCATTGAGCATAATATGTAAATTGGATACGAGCTCTTATATTGTTTTATTGCTCATTTTAAGCGACCTTTTTATTACTGCATTATCTTTGTTCAATGAAGTATTTAATCACCTTTTTGTCTTGTGTACACCGTATTAGGTTTAGATAAGCGTTTTTTATGTGCAAGACTCAGCAATGTCTATTATATTTAAACAGTTGAGATTTAAAATCGATTATTTACACGGTGGATTTAAATATATGAATAATTATTTACCCGCCGTGTTTTCATAAATGTTGTTTTCTGTAAAAATTTAGTCCTTCAAATTCGTGTAAAAGTTTTTTTCTTTCTGAGAACGTTCAGCAGGGTAAAATTTAATATGACAATCAGCTTTATATCCTACTTGACGTTTCCAGGCGTAACTTTAAATAAGCAATTTGTATAGCTGATAGTTCATTTGCGTAATTGTCAAAAGTTACTTAAAAACGTTCTTGTATGTGTATGAAAGTGTAATTAATAAGTAGCTCTATTGTTGTTAAGTGTTTATGTAGAAACAACAATACGTTTTGTAATTTTAGAAATTATTATATTTTAGAAAATAAAAAAAACTAGTCAGAAAAACATAACATAACGAAATCAAGATTTTTTAAACAAATATGACTTTAAGAGTATTGCATAGATGGGCGAGAGTACCAAACAATTATTGTGCAAGAGTTTGCAATTCGCAATTTTAAGCATAAAGGTTGAAGCAATATTGATTGTATGTTGGAAATTTATATTAAATTTTGTTGTATTTTTAGTAAATTGGTGAGTATTAATTAATTAATATCATTTGCAATTAATAATGATAATAATATTGTTGTAGAACATAGACTGAATGTTGGAGAACTTTGTTACCCACTATATTATTTAAATATCATTAAATAATTAAATACGATCCTGATTAATATCACAAGTAAAAACTTTGACTAAATCTCTATGCGCTAAATACAGTATTGACCGAAAATATTTGTCACCACCCCTCGGTTCTTAGACTTCTTTTGACTTTAGCCAATTATATTTTATGTTGATATTGGAATTTAATTTACTGCCGAAGCACTCGAAGTGTGTACATTATTCAATAATCTCCGACCGTTTAGTTTTAGGTAAACGTTTGAAAATAAACCTAGCTTATGGGCAAGAAAAAATAAACACGAATTACGAAAATAATGAAACGCCCTTATAATATTGTGAGATACATAAATCGTTAAAAGAAATGAAAGTAATGGAACACATCACATATGCGAAAGAAGTTAAAGCAGTTGGTACGCACTTTTTTAAAAATAAATATTTATAATTTTATCAATTAGAATTTTTTATTTAACCTGAATGAAAAGTAATTAAAGTTATTGAGATTTTACAAAGGTGGAAAATACTTTTTCCCAAGAATGTATGGGCTTTAAATATTGTTTGATATAAGAAATGTTCTTGTCGGTTTTAGTCCATGTAAGGATTTCCTACCTTTAATCTAATAGTCGTTACAAAAATTCTTTGCAAATGAAAGGATAACACAATATATAATGATTGGCATCTCTGCAATCACCAAAAAATCAATCTAATTTTTATGCTTTTTTGATATTTAAAGCACATTTGATATCTATAATAATACAATATTCAAAACCCAGGTTGAATTCAAAAAATGTGTTCTTTGAATATTTATGCATATATACAGGCTGCCCAACCTTCTGGAATTGTAAAACTGCGTCTATTGTGTGAATAGTACGAAGTTAAAATTTTCCGGTAATATAATAGACATTAAAAAATATCTTTCAAAAATGAGTTCACCCATACAGGGCGATGGATAAATAGTCAACGAGGAACCTACTTTGTTTTTTTTAAATAAAATAGCTTGTTTCCTAGCTTCTCTTCCACAAATAAACCATGATCTGTCTATTTCTAATAGATTTTGAGATATTTGTAAATGTATATGCGAACAAATTGCATGCTTGCTTTTTTCTATACACGGTTTTAGTCTTCGAAATGAACAGGTGCCTAGTATTAAACACCGAACTTTAGTGGCATTGAAATGGTTTCAGGTGTTAACATAGTTCGATTACTTTGACAACAAAATCTATTGTCACGGACAATTTCAGACTATTAATGACAAGCCTAGATATAGGAGTTTGCTAATAGGTATGATTTATTACATTGGAAAAGGTGAAAGAAAAGTTGTATTTTAATTGGTAGGAATGATGATGTCCACAACCAAAAACGTTTATCGAACTAGAGCTTTGGTGGCTACTGTAGGCTTTCGTTCTGTTAATGTAGAAACAAAGAAAGCAATAAATTATAATACTAATGCATCTTCTTAGCAAGAAGTAACAACAATATTTTAATAGAAGTTCATACAGGGTAACAATAAATAATGTAACTATACATATATCAGCAACAAATCAAAACAAAATTGGGAAAGAAACGGTAACATATAATACAATACGATCAAACTTAATAACTTCACAGTAATTCTTATTGCAATAATTAATAGCTCTCTACTTATTTATCTATCTACAGTTAACCCTCGAAATTCCTTTCATTTGTCTCTTTCTGTACTTTCCTTACCACACTAAATATTGCACCCCAGAATGTTTGTGTTATCCATAATTCGATACGTAAATCATATGTCGTACCAATTTTAATTGATTCTTTTCATAAGAAGCTAACTTTGAATCAATAATTAGAAACAGTAATGCCAGTATGTTTTGCTCATTATTGGTAACCAAACAGTATTGGTATCTGAAGTTACTTAGACGTATTTCCATGTAATTCCATATTTTTTTCCATATTTCCATAATCCACATTCAAACCTAGCATTTAATTATAAATATCTTTTTTATTGTTAATCATACCGCACCACAGAAGCTCAATTAATTATTCCAGAACAGCTGTTTCGAGGATGCATCGATCCTCATTCTTAACCGTTGACCGAATGGTTGAAAAATGAGGATCGAGGTATCCTAGAAACAGCTGTTTTAGAATTATCTAATTAAACTTCTGTGTTGCGAGGGTTGGCGATACTTTCGTGTTGCTTGGCATACTACCCCGCAGCCCTTACAAAAACGTAAATAAATTTTAGTTTTCCGTTGCTTACATAATACGTGCAATTTTAAAATATCTGAGGGTTGGGACACCTGTATGTTGTACTGCGCGATTGATACTGCAAATCGATTTGAAATAAACATTCCTAAAATCTATGTAGGCAAATCAACTGTTCCGCCTCTTTTCCAATGTGTTATCTAGGAAAGCAGAAGTTCTTAAGCTTCATCAGAGTGGGGATCCTACAATTCAAAATAATTTTTCCACGGATCCCTTACATAAATGATGTTCTGTATTGTTGTTTTTTCTTTTTTTAATACACAATAATTTTAACTCTTTAATAAAAAAAAAGATAAAAGCATTTAAAAAAATGCTTTAGTGCAATAGATGAAGCTGTTCTTTAGAAACTAGTGAGTTTATGCTTGAAGCAATGTTTTAAATATTTATTCGTAAATCTGGTTGCACATCCAGACGATTCCTATATTTATTTTTTAGGTATATTGCGATATACACGATGATGATATCTTAAAGTCCGACGATGTGTTGAAAATTGAACATCGTTGATTCGTGACATGAAAGCTTTACTTAGCTTTTGAGTTTCCATGTAATCATTTAATAAGTTTTCCAACGTACCGTTTTTTATTCTGATCGTAAAAATTTAATTTTTTAACGGATTGCGTCGAAATGAAAAGTATTTTGGTTTTTTTGTTGAAAAGATGCAAATTGGATCTCGCAATTCAAACACTCATTTAATATTTTTCCAACGAAAGAAAGCCAACCTATTTTAGTGCGAAGAAAAAGATGTTTATGCATACTTCCATTTTCCTCACAAATGACATTCAAGGATTTACTGAGCGGGCTTTTTTAAAATTTACAATTGAAACGCTGTCTAAATCCGTAGGTACATATATCTTTTACAGTTAATATCTCTCAGTGTGTACGACAATGGGTTCATGCAGCATGCTGCATGAACCCATTGCTGCTCAACCTGATTAACATTCCATAATCAGAATCGTATAGGCATTTAAAAATTTCGTTACACTGTAGCGTTTGTCGCAAGAAAAATTAAGTTGTGGGCCGCTACTCATTGCTTTGCGAATTCCCGAGTATCCGTGGACGCATGTTTAAGACTGCACTGCACTAAAGAAGTATGTTGATATAATAAAGAACCACTTACGAGCAGTAGCTTTACTAGGCGAAAGAAACGAACGCGTTACGTTGGAGATCTGTGCCCAAACAGAAACCGGAACCTATGTTAAAACAGACTAGGAACAAAGAACAAACAGTTTTTTCATATTAGTCTGAAGAAAGTTAGACGAATTTTTTCAGGAACTTGCAGATCATTGTTTTAAAAATTCTAAAAAATCTCGTCAATAAATGTATTTATAGTACAGTGAATATAGATATGGTGCAGCTTCAATTAATTAATTGACTTTAAAGAACGCAAAGTACAAGTAAGCATAAGTGGAAAGGAGATAAAAAATCGCGCAACAAATATTTAGGAAACATATAAAGATTTTTCTCAAAACTCAACTTATTTATAAACATTTTCAAAGAGGAAAGACGAAAAGTCAAAACTATTGGAGAACTGTGAGAAATTACAATATTTGATATGGTATCATGAGTACAAGTTAACCAGTTGTTTACTTTGTCTCTTTTATTCTTGACTACGCCCATCAAACTGCGATTTCGGAGAGGTAATATTCAAAGCTACCGTTAATAAAGAATTATGTGCATTTTATAGTGGAAGAGCGTTTGTCTGGCTATTTTGAAGACAAGACAGCTGAACAAATGGAAATACAACACTGCACTTTGTTATAATATTTTAAATTTTATGTAATTTCAACGGGCCAATAAAAATTTTTTCTTGGGTCCGCAATTTATAGGTTCATTAGTATCACATATCTAATTAATAGAAAACATTCTTTTTTCTATTCTTCTCTGGATAAAACGATTGTTCAGTCGATAGTTAATATTGAATTTGAATCTTATTGCATGAAAAGTTAGCAGTGTACAGTTTGCTGAATCATTATTGTAACTGTCCCAGTTATATCATCAATGCGACTTATACATTTCAAATGGATGCGTTCAACTCTGTTGTAAATCAATTACAATCACTTGTAGTTCAAAGCAAAACCTTTTAGTGTAAATTAAAAGAATTATGAGGATAATGTAAGATAAATTACTACCATTAGTTAGGACATATGCATCGGCTCTAATTAATTGCACTTCTGAAATACTAAAAGCAATCTAGGTAGTACATTGAGAGTAATCATTCGATTTGGCGTATCTTTAGACGTTCGTAAGTAGTCTGTATGTGTAGGAAAAGAATGAATGCACTAAAGGACATAAAATACAATTTCAAAGTTAGTCAGCGCTGTTGTATCTTATAGAAGATAAAAAAAAAGCCTAAAGCCAACAAACCGTGAACTAAAGGAAAGAATAAGTGTCAAGCCAACGTTCTCAATTCATTGTAATTTAGAGAATTTAGATTAATGGGGAGCAAAATTATACCTTTTATATCAGATGTCGGCAAACCATCGACACTTACATCCTATTTATTATGTAAATTTCCTTTCATGGAAAACATGTTACTGATCCTATCTGTTTTCGGACGATCCCCCAATTATAATTTTATATTAATAATACCTCTGTCAGCGTTTATAAAATGCTTCATGTTAACATTACGATAAAAACTATTTGCCGTCATATTTAAAAGAAAACGACGAATGTTTATTTTTTGAGAACAGGAAATTCGTGAAGCTTCAAAAACTGATTTTTAGTGGAATTATAGACATTGATGTGTTTAATTTCTTTTAAATCTTGGTATCTAACAATATTCTTTTAATAATAAACCAATCATTTTAAATAGTACATACACATAGTTAAAAATTTGGAACATGTTTGTGTATGTATACAGAAATCCTACTAGCAAATGCTGAAAGGATATAAATTGGAGAAATTTCAGAATTTAGCAGGCTACTAACACCAACTAAAATATTTTGATACATCTATCGCATCCGGTTATGACGGAAGTCGATTCCAACTTTCTTATTTTAAAACATCCTTTACATAATAATGACTTCTATGCTAAGTAAAAATAGGCAACGAGGAAGAAGGTAGGTATACAAATACATGTCAAACCGTTATAAATAAACATAAAAGTGTATAAATGTATCGGCAAAGTTTTTTTAGGAGCGGTTTAAAAAAGGAGAAAGCTAGACGGGCCAGTATAATTTATTAAGAAACATTAAACTGGGAGGCACTGATTGTGGGGAGTGTTTCTGTGTCCCTTTAAGCTTCATTATAGGAAACGCCTGTTAACATATGTAAGATGGAGTAAACATGACACCAACTTTGTGGAAGCGATATGATATTTGGAAAATTGAATTTTAACGTAGGCTTGTAAAATACTAATTTGGGACATAGTAACTCTTTGAGGTGGCTTGTGGATCAAAATTTAACCAATTTAAGCTGCAAATTAGATTTCACAATTTTTGAATAGCAGTCTTGAAATCTCCAATCATATTTGCAATGTAGTCGTCTCAGGTTATCTTCATAGCTCTTCTGATGTTATGTGCCTTGATGTTTGCAAGCAATTTTGCCTGGAAGCTAAATAAGTGGAAATATTGTTATAGGAAATATTGTTGACATGTGTTGGTGCCTTTGTTGCAGTTAATATAAAGTCATGAGCAGTAAATTAAAACTCCTCTTCCAAAACTTCATTTCTACTTCCCTTTATATAAATTTTAAGTGCGAACAAGTATATTTAAATAGTTTTATGCACACTTAGATATAAGTTTTTTTAAACATTTGTAACATCTTTGAAAATTTGTAGGCTAATTGTTTTAAAATTTATGGCGGGCCGAATAGAAGCTCTGTGCGGGCTGTAGTTCGCCCATCACTTTTTTTTTAATTCTGTTCAACTCGATGCGTTTTTTTGTTTCAGAAGGTAACTTATATATAATTTGATCAGAATATGCTAGTGACTTTTCGAGAGAATTACATTTATGCTAGTCAGTGCGCGCAGTCACGCGAATCTTGTATCTCTCTAGTGTTTATATTTGTTTTGAAATGCTTTTCAAAATCTCGTTTTCCCTCCTTTTTCGTTAATGCTTCAAATCTCTTTGCTCCAAATCCTTTCTGGTGAACTTTTGTTTCTTGAATTAATGTTTTCATTTGTTCTTTTTAGATTATTTTAATTGTTTTTAACACATTTAAATTAGCGTAATATTACTTCCATTGATTTGAAAACTTTGTCCATTATCAAAATGTGTTTATGCTTCGGTCTACTTCCTTATCCCTTGTACCATACATGCCAATCCAACGAATTGATACTTTTAATAGGAGACCTAACGACAATTGCTTGTTCGCATTATGAATTTGGATTGCTAGATTTCAAATAGCGTGTGTTCTTATAAAAAAAATATATAATTTAATATCATAAATTATCAAAATTCCAGAATTCCAATACTAACCACATACTTTCGAATTCTGCAAACATTCAATTTCCTGTGTATTGAAATTAAATAAAAAAAAGTAAATGCATGTATTTCAGTAACCCGTTACAATACGTACAGTAATGTTTTTTCTTTATTATTATTATTATTATTGATTATTATTATTATTATTATTATTATTATTATTATTATTATTATTATTTGTTAAACTAAAAATTAAAATAGTATCCGTTTTTGTTATATAAAATTTCAGTTAGCATTACCCCATTGGAAGGATTGAATATACAATCGCATAGTATAATTCACAATATGATTACTTTGAAGGTTATTTTTGAGTTTTATAATCACGTAATATGCAAAATTTAATTAGCACACACATGATTTACATACATGATTATTCCAAGTTATTTGCGTATTTGCGAAAAAGAGATCAGGAAAGCGTAGATTGTCCGTGACACTCAGTATATTTGAAAAAAAGATATCCACATTACTGACGTTGCGTTTATAAAACACTAAAACGACTGGATTTACTTGTATTGATAAAGATTGCATGAAAATTGCTGCGTCTTTGTCCAATGTTTCCTTCACTATTAGAAACCACAAGGATAGAAGGGTTGTCATTCGTGCCGATATGTGTTGGTAAGTTATTTGTACTTTCCTACTCATTCTTTAGTCAGACTGGTATGATCTTGGCGAGCAAAGCCATGTAGCTCTCACTTCTAAAGCGGAGTTTTTGGTGTGGTACCACGAATGATTTCTTAAAAACAGTAGGAAGCGTAGAGGTACTTATGGTTCAATGGAAGATGTAATGACCGCTTTCTGAGGTCCATGGATGATTTTATCAACAACGTTGGAATATCATTTTACCAGTGATTCCTATTTTTGAGAATCTGATTAGAAGATGTTACTTCCTGCCAAGTGATGTCATGTAAGAACAGGATCCTCATCCAGAATACATACATAAGACGTAACGATACTTTATTTTGTTCTTAACATTGTTGTTGAAATACTTATCAAATTTCTCAGCAGTGGTTGCAGTATTAATATTAATATTAAACTATAACATAATGTGTTTGTGTTTAGTCCCTCTAATTTCCTTATTAACGATTCTCCATATTTGATTAATTTTTTCTTGATTTGTTTATAATACTATTTTTGTTTAATTATCTTCTTTTAGATGAACCAAGCATTAATTTGTACTTTATCTTTTATTTCTATGCAAACATTAACCAATTTCAATTTTAATTAATTGACTTGATTACTCAGTGTAAACCATTTAGAGATCTACTTTCTTTAAAATATTCGTAGTTATCGAGTTTCTTTTTTACAATTCAAGGACGATCATTATTAATCACAAAGCAGGATATATCGAGGATTCTAAGTGAATGTATCAATAATTGCCATGAGTATTATTGCATTTTGAATTTTTTTCATTACATAATTGATGGTTGTTACAATATTTCCAACTGCCTAATATAATCTAGTATGTTTAATAGTGAGCACATAAAAAGTTTATTCTTTATAATTTCCTAAATTGCCCAATTTTTTGTGGATATCAAGCCTAAAATGTACAGACTTTCCCATAGTACTATATTTTCCATAAATAACTGCCAAATTAAATCAGAATTCGTAATTATAGTTTGAATGCTAGAATTTAGAAGAAATCTAATAGAATATATGTAACCATCTGATTTGTTTTATGATCGTGAATAGTTACAATAAAAGTCAATATAAAAAAAGTATTTTTCAAAATAACTAGAAAATGCTTATTGTTACATGTAAATACAAAAACATTAAGGGTTATCATTTGAAATTTTGTAATTTTAGAATTAATTTAATATAATGTTTTATGGTCATATCCTCTGGTCGCATAGTTATAAAACGAGTTGCTTTTACTACAAAAAAAAAAAAACCGTTGCGGGTTTGGAAATTATAATATGAGCTTAATGTTATGTGGGATACAAAGATGAAAGTCATAGCGAGCAAGGTAGTGTAATCGGGAATGACAAAGATATTTTCGGTAATTTGTTTCCGTTGATGTTTATCTCTTGTTCGGAAAAAGAGTTTACAATAATTAAAAACTATTTTTTTCCATATTTCAATAAAAACTTAATTTAACCTGATTTTCACCTGAATACAATCAGTGCACATGTTATATAAAACTAGGATACATTTTCCCAATTCTTCCAGTTTTAATTAAAAACGGTGACATTTTTATAATATCAGTGCTATCGGAATTTTGTAGAAGTAAAAAAAAAATAAAGTAACTTTCTTTTACAAACTCGCAATGTTAAATAGTAATCCTTGTAAAGTCCACGTTAACCAAATTATTAGATTTTATGCTTCTAGCAGACGCATCTATGTGCATGATGTATTTAACCTTTAGCCTCGAAATAAACGAATTAAATTGTTTATCGAATACATTTACAACGCGTACATTCATGTTTTGTCGATATTTTTCCAGTGGGCTATCAATAAAAGAAAGTTGATGATGTTGAAATTGATTTTCGGTAAAAATAATTCAGCGGTTATTAACGAAAGCGATATAATAAACAATTCTGGTACGCTCTTTGAGACTGAATTAAACTAATGAGCTAAATTTGTTCCGTCACAGCTTTTGTGCGACAAAACCAGTGGGCTGTGGAGAGTTAGGTTTAATTCACAAAATATGTGAGCCTACCAGACGGAAAAAATTACTTACGTCGTTATTGCGTTTGCGTTCGTTTCTTTTTAACATACCAGCAGACTTAATTTTTAGTCATGCCTTGAATTGTACGTACGGTACGTAATTGGTGCCTTATAGATTTTATTCTAGATGTTTTTTAACACACGCAAAAATGACCTAGATATATGATCAGTATCTATAAATAGTTGATTGATGTACACCTCGCCTTTCACTACATTCATATAAATACATGTACGTGTTTGTAGTAATACGTTTGCCGTTTTTAGTCTGCTCCATTTAACTGTCTTACGTTTTTTTATGCATTCGTACGACAATGTAAATTAAACATGCGCTGCGATTCGGTTCACATTCCACGCTAAACATACAGTCCACGTTATTTTATTTAGAAAGAAAGCCAAAGTCTAACCCTGTAAAAGTATCTAACGAGGAGTTCAGATGCTGAGATGGTAGCCTCCAAGATGACGGAGGCAGTTGCCGATGTTATTCGCCTGTAGCTGTCACCGTCGTCCAGTTCCACGGGCTCGTGTAGTTTTTCTGGCTGAAACAAGAAATAGTTACTTTACTCTTACTTAATATTCTGTTGAGTTCTAAAAGAAACTTACTAATATTTAAACTATTACGTAGCACTTGATTTTGATAAATAAAAAGTTGTTTAAAAATTATGGTAATAATAACAAATGATTGTAGTATATTAATTTAATTTTTCTTCAATTCGATTTATGAATGTGGCTTGAATAGCTATGAAACAATAGAAGTTAGTGATCTTTTCGTTTAACTTAATAAGTAAACAAAAGTAAAAAGTATAAAAATTGATGTCTATTTTATGTTTTTGGTTCTTTTAATCGTAGGTAGAACAATACAAAATATAAGTTTTAACTTTCACTTTATCGTATGCGTTGTGGGAAAAGATTTTGAATTAACTAAAAAAAACAAACAAATGACACATAAAGGGTTATTTAACTTTATTTTTCATAGCTAGAAATTGGTATATTGGTTTCATACATTAGCATTTTGTTACACGCGTTTGAAATTTGAAACGGATAAAATGCTCTCTGACACGAGCTTCTTCTATTTTTCATTTCAATGACTTAAAAAATATATTTTATTACGTATTTTTTGACAGCTATTGGAGATATTTAATCTTAAGCGATACGAAGGTTAGTCACATTGATCAATATTGACATTATTTAAATTAAAAAAAATGTTATTGCATTTTATTTAAAAGTACATACAAGAGATGGGCGATAGTGGTATGTTTTTAAGTATAGGGTGATGATCGATGTACTCCATGCGTACGTATTGCAGTATTTACAAAAATATAGATATGTCAAAATGTATTCTAAGTCGCAAGCATTTTTGAAATATTCATCAGTAAGTTATAAACTAAAAAGATCTAAAATACAGCAGACGTAAGCAATGAATGAATTTTCTGAAAAAACTGGTAACTGGAGCTGGCATTACGCTTACTTATAACAGCGTCGCCGAGCATAAATTGAAGAGTTTGTCGGTTGTATCGGTGACTTCGTAACTTGCGTAATATTTTGTATGCAAATCTATACTTCTACCTAGCAGCGTCAGTTACTGACCGTGAGTACGTACAGTAACCATAAAGGAAAATCAGAAGCAATTCCGTGATACATCTATGATCAGAACCTGATGTAAAAACCTGACGCAATATAGTGGAGTGTAATTGAAAAATTCGAGAGTGTTATAAGCAATATTTTGGTTTTGCTACAAATTTATGATGGTGCATCTACAGATCCCTGATCTATTTATAAAAAAATATTTCAAATATGCGTGCCTGAAATTAGTGGATGTGGAGCGGTTTCTTTCAAGACATAAAAACATCTTAACATTACAGCGAACATCATTTACTGAGAGAACTGTAGAAACGTACTTGATTATTGACAAAGTCTTTATACAAGTTATCCAGTTTGTCATAACGTCGCCTCTACGTCATCTAATGCTCGATAACGCCGCTTAAGATGATAAGTAATTTTGCAATTAATCGGCGATTTTTTATTCCATTATTTACTTTCTGTTATTGAAATTACTGTAGTGCTTGTAGTGCTTCTGTTATTGAAATTACTGAAACAGTAGTATAACTGTACTTATAGATATCGATACAAATTTCATTGTTAATTCATAATACGCCTATAAATGGCGCAAAAACATATTGTGAGGTCACGGACATAACCGATCAACCTGTTCGATTTTCTATGTTCGGCGACGCTGGTATAAGTAGAGTAATACCAACGCTACTGATAACACAACTAAAGTTCACCACTTTTCGTGTGATACACGAAATTAAGAGAGATTAGATAGACTCGTGTGTGTTCGTCTCACGAGAATGGGTTCGTGTTGCTTGTAGGTTTTCCCAAGGGTCGATAAAAGACGAGTCTGTCTACACTCTGCTAATTTCGTGAAGCGTACGGAAAGTGGCGAACATTACTGTTAATACAATGCCTTGCGTAATAAAAGTATGGCGTTTTATCAAGTTTTATGTTTTATACGGTTTTAGTTATTACATAATAATGTTCAATTTATGTAGCTTTAGTAATACATAGGTTGTGATAGTGTATGTAGACGTAAAGACGTAATCAATATAGTGTTAAAAGACATAGAATACAAGATGGTAGTATATACTTATTTTTATTTTAATAACAAAAATAATAGTTCAGAAGCTTTTGCAATCATTATCTTCTTAAGAGCTGCGCGCAAAGAAATTAAAAATAGTAACAATAAGTTTTACATGTTAAAAATAAATGCTTACTAGATTAGTCGAGATTAGTTGAAGATGACTTCAAAATAATGCAACATGAACTTTTCTTCAAAGTCACAGTTGGTTGGTGTTTCATTTGTTGTCAAATTAAAACATTAATAAACGATGAGAAACTAATGAAAGTGAATGAAATGTCGAAACAAATAAGAAAACCTGATGTGTGCCAAATCGCAAAGACAAATTCTACTTGGCTGGGAAAGGATACCAACTTACGAAGAGCCATCGACGACCGAAGCGGCAACAGTAAAATTATCTTATATTTCTTCATAGCATTTGGTTGTTTTTCGGAGTATAAAAACAAACGTTTGTTTATATTAAACTGTGCAGCTAAAATTTTTGAATTATCATGCATGGTATTGCATTTAGTGGTGTAAACATTTGTTAATGTTATTATTATCGCTTTTATGTGAAATTATTTTTGAATACAAGGTGCGCGAGGGTTGACCGAATAAACCAACTCGAAATTTGGTTTTTGAAGAAATGAATTATTGATAACATTAAGTTTAATAAATATTTTAGCTTTGTTGTGGAAAAGTCCAAGTTTAAAAGTTAAAAGACATGAATGTAGGGTAAACTCTTAAAGAGAACTTTATCGTCTGTAGCACAATTTATTAATGAGAGAAATGGGATAACGTTTGTCTATTAAAATGTTTGAAAATAATTATATTCTTTTGGTATAATGAAAAAAGACAATTAGCTTTGATGCGTTGCTTGAATTCACGAATGAAATTAATTTTCATTTTAATCGTATAAGACAATTTAGGTATCGACCTAAGTTGGTTGCCTTTTTGTGCCAATATAAGACAAAAGTGGTTCCTCTTCTCTTACTCTGACAACCAACGTATATAAAAAGGAACACTTTGGTTGTCGGGGATGGAAGTTTATTTCTCAAACTCAAACCAAATTCCGAGTTGGCGGGTATTGTTTCCAACATTCCAGTGATTAGCATTTAGACAATAGAGGCAGTGATTTGACTACAATGGAGAATGAAAGACATGACGTCATCGATGAAGAACAAAGTCGAAGTTGTTTCACTGGTCGCAATATACTAACACTACTGTATGTCTGATGAATTCGACGCTGAGGATGCAACAAAACTTTGTTTCTGTTAATGATTTGACTAGAATAACAATAAATGTCCATGATCTCAGATTTATTGCGGCATACAATAATAACAATCACAATGATAACGATTAACATGGTAACTACATAAATGTAGTTATATGTTTGTACTGTGCTATATGCATGCTAATTTGTATTAACTAGGTTAGTGTACTTCAGATTTCATAACATTCATTGAAATGGATGCATAAACCAATATTTCTCATCAATGTTTAGGAACACCCACATTAAACAATACTATTTTTACCTATCGCAATAAAGTTGATTTCGATAAGCATTTGCGTGCGGAAAACTACATATTTTATATGCAAAAATAGAAGAGCGTTTATTCTCTTAAAATCTGTAAATTTGAGGAAAGTTAAAATAAGTTTTATAACAATTTCAAAGTAGTACATAATTTTACTACAATTTCAACAGATCATCCAATTTTGTATAACATGCGCGATACGTCTGGTTTTATTAACCTTTAGTATTAGAATGTACATAGAGAAGTGAAAAAGAGGTTGAACGACATTGATTGTTTACAATATACATACTTCTATGAACATGTACGAAAAAGAGTAACTGTAAAATGTCCTTAACGTAACGTTTACGGACTTGGTCATCCTTTTATATCGGTTTGCGTTAAGAACAATTTTCTTTAGAAAGCAAATTTCTCTGCTTATTCATATATACTACGTTTTCTTTTTTAAGTAGAATGTAATATCTGAATTTTATAAATATACATATATAAATTTCTATATCTATATCTACACATATATATATATATAAAATGTAAAATAAATATATGAATCATGAGGGCTAAGGGAAGATATTATTACATCGACCGATGACTCCAATTGTAGAAAGGTAAACGTCAAAAACCAACGGATAAAAATGGATAAAGTATATAAATGCTTTGCTATGCTTTGGTGTGCATTTCTTCTTCTTAATTAGCAAATACAATTTTTCCTCTGTGAAATTTTAATAAATATCTAATTCCTCAAATCATCGAGTAATGTATCCGTTTTCTTTTTATAACGATTTTTCCAGCTAACATGTAATACGCATGGTACTGGAGATATAAAATTAAAGGTACGTTCCCTTACTGCTCTTGCTTTTGTGTTACATTTGGTAGATATCTTGAACAGAAGTTAATTGGTAACTTAAGTTTTATAATATACATAGATGAAAATTTCTCAAAAGAAAAGAAGCCTGTGTTAAATTTCTCCGTAGTACTGTAAATCTCCCCGAAATTTAGTGAAATCGCCACGTGTTTTATGTTAAAGTATGATTAAAAGTAACTAACCAGCAAGTAGTTGCTTTTTTTAGTATTCTAAACGGTGACAGGTTGTATTATAGGGTATCCTTAGGGAGTTAACATAGTTGTAACATCGCAAAGGATGCAATTTTACATACATAATGCTGAATATTTGATATTTTGTGTAGTCAGTAATGCATAAACATTATTCCTTTGTTAATAAACAAAATTGAAGTAACACCATTTCGGTTGTTCTTAATGCAGTTAATACAATAGGTAACGGGTGAAATTATTCTCGCTGTAGACAATGGATTTTCTTTCTAACAAGGCTTTTACACGTCTTATTGTTTGGATTCTTTCCGTATTTAGTACATTTATTTATTCTTATAAGTGCATATTACGTTACTTACATATCTATAATGTATTTAATTTTATTAATATAAGTAGAATTGTTTGTTGGTTATACAAATTAAATGTTTTTAAAATAAAAGCGTAGGCCTCCGCGGCCAGAGTCTATTGAAATAAATGTGTTCCGGGTTTGAACGTGTCATGTCGTTGTTGAAATAAAAACTCGACCTTACTCGACGAACAACGAACTCAGCATGGTTCACATGCTGAGTTACCGTGATCAACTGCTTCCCGCTCCGTTAGTTTCGCCTCTGGCGTGGTTTACACGTTGAGTTACCGTGCTAATTGTTGCCTATCACTCTCCTGAAGAAGCCCCATACAATTATGGGCGAAACGTCGAGTTTTTATATTAAGAATGACACGGTTCAAACCCGGAACACGTTTAGTTTCAATAAATATGTTTTTTCTTTTTTTATAAATGCAACATTTATTTATGAAATGTATTTCATAAATCTACCTACTATCTATCAATAATCTTCACCTTGGAGTAAAAATATTATTACCGAAACTGGGTAATGTTAACTCAGCAATGGTGAACCTTTCTACTGCGGGAAGCAAGATTAATACCGAAATGAAGATTTGTTTCATCGCAGGAGGAAATTCTTGATACAAAATTTTTACTGAAACGAAGAAATTTTTCACAGAAACGGAGAGAATTTTCACCGAAATGGAGAAAGTTTCCACCGAAACGGAACGTATGTAACACTAAACGTTTTTGTTCTTATTTACTTCTATTTACGTTGAAGAAATACTGTAACGTTTAAATTCTGTCAGTTCTAACTACTTATATAAGTGGAAGTGGTGTCAAAATGACGTTAGATCGTATTTTTATTTGTGCAAATCATGCTATATATTTTTACTAGGTATTTTAGTGTAAATCTCTCCAAAATTATTATTGTATTCTCAAGTTCTGCACACATATCCAAAGAAGGTTTCTGCATATCAGCCTCACATTATTGTTTATTTAGATAATTACATACTGACATTATTAGCTTGCCGCATACGAAAGGTTTTTTAAACAAAGTTAATATCTTTTCAAGTTAATAGCTTTATCTCGTCTGTTATCACTTATATTAGATCTTGTGTCCTTCTTTGTTTTTTCGTTCTAAATTTAATTGCTTCCGTTTGAATACGAAACTATTTTCCTCTGCTTCTTGTTTCGGCATTTTTATCAGATTGAATAATTTTTGATTCATTATTCCATCCTTCCACAGTGTTATTTGTTCCATATAATTTGCTGTAATAATTCCACATCACATCTATCAATATGAATTTATTTCGTATCTATTGTATCTATTACAATAAATCACGAAATTCTCGTTATTTGGGGTATTTTCGTAAGTATTCCAGCGCGAACATGAAGCCTGATGTCATTATTATAGTCTGTTACTAATCATAATTCTTGCACTTTTCGCCAGAAGCACTGATTTAAACGGAAATGCCAGCTGCTTACTTGAACTTACAATACATAACAGTGTACTGAAATTTTTGAAATATCGTAAAGTTTCTGATTTGCTTCCCCCGCTTTCTTATTTAGTAACAACCATGATGTTGATTTCTACACGGTTACTTCCTATATTAACACGTAAATATCTCGTTTTAATGACTTGTTAACAACAAGTTGTACGCACTCTTACCAATTACAGCAATATTTAAAATGAAATCTTGCTACTTTTCGAACGGATGAACTTTATTGTAAATCCTTTATTTATAAACGTAAACAATGGAAGTCAAAAGGTAAGCGTAAATATAAATATGTATATGTATCTGTAAATAATAATGTAAATTAAGGAGACAATACTTCGATGTCTGAGATTCGCGAATAATAATAAACAACGAAGGTTTTGTTATTTTTAGTGATTGTTTGTAGCTTAAGAAAAGCAATATCATTCACAAAGATGTACATATTTATGTATTCATAATCGTTGTAATTGGCTTAGATGATTCACTGTAATTCGCTGTTATATAACTTATTAGTACTATTAAGCAATTTGTGTGATTACACTGCAAAGTATTTCAAATAGAATTCCAATTAGAGTTTGAAATAAGAATTTTTCCAATCAGGTTTTCGACCTTTATTTATATGGTTAATGCTAATTACATGTTTATATTTACATGTATGCTGAAAGGCATTTCCGTTAATTTATTGAAATTACATAGCTAATAATTAACAAATAATAAATAATCATTAATAAACTAATGTCATTTATTGTTTCTTTGTTGCTTGGATAAGTATAAGAAGGTACGTACGGTTTTGATAATGAGTTAATGTTAGAAATACACTACGTTATTTTTACAATGTTAAAAAAAGTAGATTCATTTACAATGAAATAATTCCTAACAATTGTTAATTAAAACTATAGTTTGCAAACTTTGAACATGGAATCATAGTAGCGGCAATCAAGCAAACTTTTCTCCAAAACGTTAAGTGACAAAGTTAAAAAGTAATAATTATATTTTATTTAAGCGTGCACGTCCATCAAAGCTTAAACAAACCCTCGAAATACTTTAAATTGAATACTACCATCCTTGCGTTAATTAAATGATTAATTATTTCCAAATAAAATTGTAAAGTGCCCTTTAAAGTCATTTAACCTGGGACATCCTCCAAATTTGAGACAAGTATCTTTTTATCTTTATTCGGAAATAACATCTAACACCAAAGTCTGAAAAGATGAAACACGATTATTGGTCTAAGTTTCGAGACTGTGACAAAATAGGTGATATTACTGCATATCGTTTTTAATAGGTGCACCTGATAAATTTGTATATCTTACATTATATTTTAAGGTAAAGGTAGTCCAATAAACTTGACTGCTTTTTGATAAACGATTTATTAAATCAATACAGTAACTGTTAATATGCATTACTAGAGTAGACAGCGTGTCTATTTATTGGAACCGCATCGAGGTCGCAATATCACATGCAACGCAGAAAGCAAAGCAGTCATGATTTGTGTTAGTTTATTTTGGGTTTCCAGACGAGTTAGTCGAACATCGTCTGTTTAATTCATAGTATGTACGGTGTAGAGGAGCGGAAAAGGCGACCGTTGCTTGAAAATACAAAAGAAGTACATCGGTGAATTTCCCGATTTATTGATGGTGTTTGCGATACAAGTTTGCAATAAACCGTTATTCTGCTGGTATAAATGCGACTCTACAAAGTGTGTCAGTAATATACAGCACTCAAACCGAAAATGTGGTCTGCGATCGAGAGAACAATTTATGTTGCATTTACTGTTCATTTTTCTCGAGTGTGAGTTGTAACTTTGCCTACTGGATAAAAAATCGTTTCATGACTTCTGGAATAAGCCTTACCATTTATGCGTTAAGAAACGAAAGAAGATCAAAAGTGTAGTTGCATAAACGGCTATCGTTAAGCGTGGACGAAACGACAAATTGAAAAAGAAATCATTTTACATAATATGGTGGGTGTACTGGAATCTCTTCAAGCGAATTTTCCAATCTTATTAGCAAGCAAAAGATTATAAAAGTGTACTGCTGAAGCGATTACGAGGGTAGCGCTGGATACGATACAGAAGAGCGTCACCTAATCACTGTTGATCTTTATGAGCGATGGGGTGGCAACAATGCGTTGTGTGGATCGTTCTCTAAAACAAGACTGGGAACAACTGTTACATGTGACGTGCAAAGCTCGTGCTTCACATCTTGTTGTACAAACGATTCGCTAATGTAATTCAGAGGAGGATGCTTTAATTGTAATACGTTATTAGAAGTTTTGCATTATTTTTGCTAAAACATGGCTGATAGTCAGTCAGTATCTTATCAGATTCTAAAAAATATTTAAATTGCATTTTCGGAATTCAATTTTCTCGGCGTTTAGGTAGTTAAGTTTATATAACACGTGTTTAGCAAGCAAAACTGATTAGAGTGTAATTGTTAATGTGTTTCCAAATTGACTAAATAATAGAAATTTAGATAAAATTAAACCCGCGTTATAAGAGCTACACTTTCCAAAATGAAAGATCGATATTTAGCATTAGGTGGTAACATCACATCACAAAATAAAAGAAAAGAAAACACTGCTGCATACTTTGTAGTTGCTTTATACGATTATTTCATGTTCGTTTTGCCATGTTTACATATAGAATGATTAAAAGAGATTGCAGTCTCATGACACCTGTAAATGATGTTACTGCAGTTGTTGACCTTATAACTAATATCTTCGAATAACACTGATCAACAAGGTTTTTACCCTAAGTTAGTAACTGATGAAATTGAACAGCAGATATAAAGTAAAGATGATTCGAAAAGCGGCAACATTGGCTTAGCTCTGGTTACAGAGAAAATGCCTTTATAGTATGGCCGGTAATCTGATCAACTGCAATAATGTTTATAAACTTTCTGAAGCTTTTGGAATACATCATGATCCCAGTTCTTGGAGATTATTCATTGGCTCATCAAAGACAAGCCTGAAAGCAGTTTTGTCGCGTAATGGAAACCATTATCATTCTATGAAAGGAGAGGTCGTGCTGTTTCTATGAAAGAAACTTACGAAGATCTGAAAATTTTATTAGAAAAGATAAAGTACTATTCCTGGAATATTTGTGCACATGTTAAAGTAATTGCAAATATTTTGGGTATGCAATCTGGTTACATCAAATACTGTTGCCTTTTACGTCTTCGGGAAAAACATTACCATAAGCAAGAGTGGCCACTACGACATCGGCCTCTAGTAGAAAAAGAAGATCATAATACCACCTCTCTACGTGAAACATGGGCTCATGACAAACTTTGTAAAGGCACTGGATTTCTAAGGTGAAGGTTTTAAAACCTTCGTGAAAAGTTTCCAAAATTAACACAAGGGAAACTGAAAAAAGGTATTTTTATTGGACCTCAGATACGAGAAATAGTAAATGATTAAATCTTTAAAAACCAAATTATCGGCGAAGGAAAAAACAGCTTGGCTCTCCGTGGTACAGGTTTTCATGAATTTCTTGGGAAACAAAAAAGCTGACAACTATAAAACTTTAGTAATGAATATGTTACAAGCATTTCACACTGCTGGCTGTAATATGTTCCTTAAAGTGCACGTTCTACATTCTCACTTGGATTTTTGTCGGGAAAATACGGGCGACGTTAGCGATGAATACAGTGAGCGCTTCCACCAAGACATCATGGAAATGGAAAAACGGTATCAGGGGAAATGGAATCCTGTTATGTTAGCAGATTACTGTTGAATGTTAAGAAGAGATGCCGTAGATATTGTTTATAAGAGACGGAGGAGTATTACTTCACATTTTTAATTATAATAATTTGAAATATACATTAAATTGTGACCTAATCTAAAAAACCTTTTCATTGAAATATAGAAAAAAACTTCTACCTTCTACCTTTTATTGAAATAAATCTTTATATGTTTTCTATTGAAATTAGTATAAATTATTTTCTGGTAAAATCAAAGGTTGACATTTGTTGGCCAGTATAATTTTTAAGAACTATCCAAGGATGAAGGAAAAGAAACCAACATACATGAAATTGTGGCAAATGGCTTAGAAAATATGTTAAACTACGAGATAAAGTTGAATCGTAACTTCTGTTAAATGTTATTTTTTTTTCTATAAGCTTTTCAAACAAACTCCTTTGGGAATGAGTGCCACAGTTGTACGCGAAACAACAAGAGCAACTATCGAAATAACATGGCGGAGCCCAAGAACCGTTATAATCACCTCTAAATCTTTTGGTAAAAATTGTTTCTGAAATAATGAGGTCTTTTTTCGACGTTTTTCCACCCATTAAAATGATCAACACACGCGTAATTGTTTACGCGTTTGTTGCGTATGCTTATTTCTTACTATTTACTAAATGACTATTAATATAAATATACTATTAATATACTCTATTTTATTATTTACTATTACCAGACCTAGGTTTTCACATAATTTATAGAAACTATTCTGATTTTTATTTGAGTAAAGCAAGTACTGACGTCACTGAAGAAGTAAACACACCCATAATCAGATTGATAACTAACATTATTTTAACAATTGAAACCATTTGAAAGTATATATCTGCACAATGCGTCAGTAAAATTCATCTAAAGTCATGCGTATGCGTATTTTTGAAGAAATAAATTACTGATACTGATATAGAAGGTTTCATCCTTCGGTAAGACATTTTCAGAAGGACGGTTGTACAAAAATCCCAAATTTCTAAATAGGGATTTGTCCATAAATTATTTGTTCGCGAAGAATCTTATTTGTGGCAAAAATTGCGACATGATTGTTTCCAATTACGACAATAGACAAGAGTGTGTTCTTTTACTTCCTGCATAATTGGGACTACTAGCAGCATTAGACCGGATCGTGAGTGCATTCTATCCTTTCCGTAGGACTCTGTACACTCCGCCATTAATATCTCAAATGAAACAAGGAGAGATGCATGTTGGCTAGCCACAGTAAAAAAGACGACCAAACACAAATTGTCAACAAGAACTAACTGAGAAACAATTATTGAATTATGCCTTTGCATTTATCGATATCATACCAAGTTGTTAGGAGCTAATATGTGATTCAAAATTGTTGGGATTACCTCCAAGGCATAAAAAAAATGTTCTTTTTGCAACTCTTTTAAGTTTCGGTAATATTTCGCTTTTGTTTTTAAAGTTTCAGCTAGATCATAAATGTCTTAAACTGTGTTGTTAAAATGTGTACAAGATTCAGGAATATACACGTTAGAAGCTCTGACTGGTCAAAATTGGTGAAATTTAAGAGTTACATTGTTCTTAAACCTTGATCGTCATCGAGACAGTTTTAACCAGGCGTTTATTGATATCGTGATATAATAATAATAATAATTTAATTAAGCTAATTTATCATCCATTTCAAACAATCATAACTTTAGATTTCAAAGAGCGGTAGTAATTATTTAGACGAAAGTGGTTAGCAAATAGATGAAACGATAATCATTGAATTTATCTAAACAAGTGTTAATTGTTTCTTTGCATATGTACCTATGCTCAGTAAAATGAAAGTACAAATTCAACCTGTTGTGATTGTTAATTAATTAAATGCAAATATAAAAATAAATTAGAAACTGGAGTATCCAAGCGTAAAGACGACGATTATGCAAAAAGAAACGCTTCCGAATATAGATCCCATTTCATGAACAGCACCTCTCCAAATAAGATCAGTATCTATTCATATACTTGTCTAAATATAGCTAAGATGTATTACACATTCGACGTATGTGAATTTATCAGAGAATCAAGTCATTATATATATACTTTAGATTAATTGCTTTTTCCTGAAGTAAACGTTGGGATACCTACTTATACTTGTTTGCAGTGTGAATCACCGGTAAGTAATTTTCCAAATGCGATTTGCCGGAGATTAGGATGAAAAACGTATTTGCGTAACAATTGATAATTTTTTATCAAAAGTACACTTAAATATCTTGCAATATTTTGAATGTAATGCAATATTATTTCATTAGTTGCAGAATACCTATATATACCTACATGGCTGCTGGTTAAAGTAGATTTTAGTGAAAGGAAATTTTAAGCAGTAAAATTTCACGAGGTTAGAAATTTGCTACTATCAATAAAATCAATTTCATCAGCATACTTTGACGTGTTTAGCGTTTTGTTGGTTACAGCGATGTTCTTGCTCTATTTCAAATGAAACATTCTGTATATTATTAATTATTACACTCTTGCATTTTGTTATTCGAACATTGACATTCACACACATTGAAAAATGTTTAAATTTTCGACTTTAATTTGTTTCGTAATGGCGAATGAAGAGTGTCTTCCGTGGTATCATCAGTAGAGATGACAAAGGCAGATGGAATTATTCCTTTTTTGCAGTGACTCGTGTATGAAAATGGATTCGTGTTGCCTACTGGTGTCCTCGAGAGTCGACAAAACACGAGTCTGTCTAGTCTCTGCAAAAGAGTATTAATTTAATCCGCCTTTGTTCTCTCTAATCATCAGTGAGAAGTGGAATAATTTCAATAATCTAACTATGTCGTTGTTTGACTAATATACACTATACAAAAGAATTTTCTTTAAAAAACATGAAGCGGCTTAGCTTACAGATAATTTAAAGTTGATAATTGAACTTAGTGCTTTAATTATTATAACAGACGAGAAATTTTCCAAAGCTACTAGTTTCAAGCAAAAGCGCTCATCATTAGACCAGTTGAAAGCCGTTCAGTACAAGATATTTTATCGATATGAACAAATTAAAAAATACAAGCAATAGTCTTTACATAAATTTAAATAAAGTACCTACCTAAATAAATATAACAATAATTTTTTTGTTTTAATTATGAATGTAAGTTTTGTTTTATATAAATTGTAAAAATTATTGTAAGTTGTAATACGACAAAATTGTAAAATAAACAGAGAGGATAACTAAATGCGTACATAAGGAAGTATAAATAGATATGTCTACGATAGATCTTTCTAGGGAAATTTAAAGGCAATGCGTAATGAAAACGTCACAAAAAAACAGCGTCGAAATATTACTAGATATTCATTTCGAATGGATATTGAAATTGAAATCAAATCTTACAGATTATTCTTTAATTAATATAGGAATTCGTCACAGCATTCTTCGTGTTTTAGCAAAAAACTTGCATTGCGTCACATTTAATTTGCCAAAGAAGAACGGATTTTAGGTAGAAAGAAATATTTATAAAAAAGTTCTACAATAGTTTCTCTATCAAATTTTGCAAAATACGCGAGATCGTCCGTTTAAAAGATTTGAAACAGCATAAATCGAATGTAAAGCAATCCATCTTGTAGACGTTGTTGATATAAAAAAATCGATGTATTATCGAAAGCTCTAAGAAATAAATGGATCTTTTGTGTAAGGCGTTTGAGATATCAGCAACTAGAGAAACATATTGAAAAAGTTAAAATTGTGTCAATTATCTCAAAAGATAAAGAATATTGATGACTATTGATATGAACTAAAGAAAGATACCCAAAATTGTTATAATATGCAGGATATTGCATCCAGAAACGCTTTGGAAACCGGGTACTGTGAATGTATGCTTGAATCTTGTATTATATTGTGAAACATCTGCATGTAAATATTATTTATGCAACAATTGTTTTTTTCGGAATTACTCGATGAAAGAATTATCTCTCATCCATGCTATATAATTAAACTACTTTTTAAAATAATTTACTTGCGTAGTGATATTAATCACGTGCAGTTATTCTACTTTTAGGTGGCATGTTCCTCAACTTATTATAAACCAGTAATTTCGACTAATTCTAAGCTTTCATCAATAGTGGAAGTGGACTTCAAAATGTATCAATTTCGATGTTGTAAACACTTGACTGTAATTTAATAGATTGCTTCATATAATAACACAGAATATAAAATTTAGTTTCAAGTTTACTAACATGTTTCGGTAATATAAAGATATAAAGTGGTTGCACAGCAGATGGAAGATCAAAGAAATGTAGTTTCGGAAATAATTTATCGGAAAATATTTCAAGACATTGACGTCGTGTTTGTATTTCATGAGTTAACTGCATATAAAACGCTTTTCATATTTTTACGGCAAAATGTTTTTTGTAGCATTTTAGACAAATTCACCAATTTAGGTCGACAAAAGTAAAATCAAAAGTTTGAAATTTCTGGATAGAGAATGTTGTGATTATTAGATGGAAAGGCGCAAGCTTATCTCGCTTTCCGATTGCGATATTTGGGTTATTATTACTTGTCTTTAAGTAGAAAATGAACGAGACCATATATTTTATCATTCATTATTCGATAGAGATTCTTTTGGTTAACCTAATTGGTTTCTCCAAACTTATCTTTAAAATATAAGATTTAATGCGTTTCATGCGATTGAGTGGTTCGAGTTAAACGGAGGTAATTTGACGAAGAATAGGTGAAATTCATGGTTGGTAAGGCACATTCTTAGTCTTATTCATAACGCCGATCCAGAACACATTATGAGAGGACTTTTTCAAAAGCCAGTGGCATTGTAGCTCGCGTTTCCGATAAAATTGTGGAATACTAGGAAAAGTGTCATCGAAGACCGCATATTCCTTTGAACAAACATTCATCTTGGTTCGATATAAGTGAGCTAGGGTTCAATATTTCACGATAAAATATCCAACCTACGTCGCAACGCAGAGACCGTTTTGAAAATTTTTTTGATTCAAGTGGTAAAACTGAAAGAAGGAAAATTTGCGATTTATTGTAAGTTGTGTGTGAAAATTAACTCATGTAGCACGAATCTCATTTTGTGGTTTTTGGAAGCGCAGTGCTTCAAAAGTAACAAAAGAAGCCTCCCAACCGGAACCATCTTCAATTATACCAAATAGGTGACGGTTATTCCGTAACGAAGCTTTAGCTTTGTTTGTTGACTGTAAATTAACTAATGCTTCTTATTGTTTGTTGAGATAAAGAGCGAAAGAAGTTGGTCCCGAGTTATATCTTCATGTACTTATTTATGTAGATAGATAAGATAAAATATAGAGTTAACAAAAAAGAACCTATTCTATTAGAATCGATTTCTGGATCTTCTGCGGATATATATTATTATTACTAAGATATTAGAAATTGCCTATATTAAGTACTCAAGTCTTCATAAAATCTAATATAGTTTCAATTTGTTTCTTAAATGAGCCATATTACATTAAATAAGAGTTTGGCCCCATAAATAATCAAATGGAAATTTCGAGTTATGTTGGCCACCGTGGGTCGTTAGTTCTAAACAATGTAGCTGTTCGACTTATTAAGTAATTCACGAAGTCAACACCAGTTGACACGATTTTCTCGAACTTACTGCGAAAGTACTGCTTCTGAAAACATCTTAACCTCTTCAGACCTAGGCTCTACATGCTACACCTTTTCTTTTTCTGCGTGTTGATCAACGTCAAAATTGCAATAAAACATATTGTATAACATAGTCTAAGTAGGTATATTTTGGTGAATATTGCAAGGAGTATTGCTAGCTGAATTTTACGGTAAAAGATGTGGTTTGGTTTCGATTTTTTTAACTTAGCTTAAATTGACAAAAGTGTGTTTTTCAAACATCACAGAGTTCAAAAAGCTCTAAATTTATCATTTCATTTCGAAAAGTCATCTATTTTTAAAATTTTCACTAATACAGCAAACATTAGAAAATACATATTTCAGTGTTTGCTTCACACCTACATACGTTTTTACAACACAATAAATCTGTATGAACAATTTCATAGCAATGTATAAATAAATAAAAATGTCACAAAGTAGTACTGTTAGTATAGTATTGAATACGATTGAAATGACAGTAGATTGAAATACAAAGAGATAAATTATGTAAGACGTATTCATATTCTAAAGCTTAAGTGCTGTATGCAATAAATTCTTGTTTGGACGAATAAAAACGTGTTGTATTAAGCGTGTATAAAAATCGTTTGAAATCATTCACGATTTAGGTTCATTAACAGTTCAAGGTGGCTTCTATTGTGGCGGCTGGTTTTTGCTAGTCATCAATCATTGATCCTACATATAATACTACTTTAAATGGAAAGGATAGGTTTGTCCATGGAAAAAACGGATTGATATTTATTATAGATATAATAAAACCCGCCACGTAAGCAGCAATTTTACGAATATTAATGAAAAATTATGTGTTCAAGTAGGAGACGACAACGTATTGTATGTACGAGTTGTGGCTCAATAACCCTACGTATATTAAAGGAAAACTATATAAATGGAACATGCATGAAATTTTTCATAGCGTTCAGTTAATGAGTTGCAATTTCCATACACAATAACAGATTTAATTCATTTCTAAATGTTTAATCTTTCGAAGTTGGTAGTAACAAAAGCAGAAGCCTGAATAACATTCGATGTAATCTCGCTCACAAAACTCCTGTTCATGAGTTTTTTTAAACAGCTGTTTTCCTGGAGAGCAAATTGGTAGGCAAGCACCCATACAGCGATCCACCAGGTCTTATACCTCTTGATTTTTTCTTATAGTGGAATTTATTTCCAATTTAATTTAATTTTTTATATTATGAAATTTTACAAAAATTTTACTTGATAAACCAAAAAATTTAGAAGACGTGAAAAATAGAATTGGGTATGAAATGAATTGAATTAATCCGGACGTCATTCGCAATGTACAAAATGAATGCCCATATATTTGCTTATAGTTACCAGCCCGGTAGGAGGGTAAGGAAACATTTCATTATTTAACAGTATTTATCTTTTTTGTTATTAATAAACTTGATTTTTCCACTCATTCGATTACTTTCGAAAATGTTGTTGTTTTAGTATGTTTTTGGTATTAATAGTAGTAGTAAATGTTTTAGTATTAAAAATTTTGTATATTAGGTGATATAATTGTGATAAAACTTGTTAGAATTATAGTAAAACTTATAAAGATTTATTATCTCACTATTGTCTATTATCTATTTTTTAGTGAAGGGTCAATAAAATAGAGGAAAAAAAACCTTCCCTATTCTGGCGGTTAGGAAAGGAGACTAAATTATTATCGGTGATGGAAGAGTTAGCAGAATGAACTTGTAACGTTGTGCCTAATGTTTACCTGTGTAACAGATATATGACTTTAAAAAAGAATGAAGGTATTTAAATAATTTATTTCACGTAAACATTAATCTAATGGTAAATCGAATTTTATTATTTTATTTAGAAAAGGTGGCTCGGTAGCTCAGTCGAGAGAGTCTGTTAATGGTTGTTACACATGTATGTAGGCCCTGCGCGTTCCAGGTCGATCAGGTCAAGTGGCAGATCTTTTGATCAATGGGGTACAATTTCGATTCCTCTTGGGATCAATTAAAAAGTTAGCATCATTTAGAAAACTTGCTAAATTTGTTACTTATCCATTTATTATGGTTTCTTAAAGAAATTTACAATACGTACACGATAAATTTTCCATGTTCCAATGTTAAAAGATGATTTGTTAAATTGCAAACAAAGTTATGGTATACAGTGCGACTTGGAGAAAATCAACTTTTGTAAAAATTTAGAAAACGGTAAAATAAACTTAAAATTGGATTTCACGAATGAATTGATCTCAACAAACGAGCCTTGGATAGCTCGCATCGCTTTCCCACCTCTCTGCTCTCTGCGAAGGATATTTAGTTACTGGTTAGATTGAATTTGAGCCATGGTGCTGCACTTACAGATTCCACAGTTCAGTAAATCAAATGTTATTCTATGTGCTGTTTTCCAATTATTTGGAATTTGCAATTTTCTATCCAGCATTGGTCAGTTTTTGATTTTTAGGCATGTGATAATTAATCAAGTAGTTAAATGTAGACAATAAGAATAAATTTGTTAGTAAATATAACAGAGAGTTATGCGATACCTCACTGGTTCTTACAGGTCCTTGCAGTCGATACCAAAGCCGAAAAGGGAAGTCTTACTGCTAACGTATGGTAATATTACTGGGGTTTAACTTTTCCAACAAATTGTGATTGTTTTCTTTTAGCTTTATCGGAAACAAATTTTTTAGGACAAAATATGATCTTTTCAATTTGATCCGTTTTTTATCTTTTATTAATATATTGGTACTATAAATTTAAACTGTTAAGTTCCAAAATTCAGATTTTAATAAAACATGTGAAGACTTAGTTCTTGCACATTTATATTCATTGACTCTTATTACTTTATTTTCAATATTTATAAATTATGAACATTTTGGGAATAATTTTCTGCGATAAATAAAAAACACGCGCTATGTGAAATCCAACAGTCATCCATTATATCAGAAATGATTTTCGTTAAGGCGACCAGAAAAAATATCAAATCGTGGGTTTGGCATTCATGGGATAACGACCAAACAAGTGGACAGATACAAAAACAATTTTTAATAGCAGATATTTTTGGAAAAAAGTATCTAGCAATTCAATTTTAACCTTCAGTTAAAGCATCGTTCTTACTTAACAGGTATATGATTCGACAATTTCTGTGAAGAGAATAAGTAAGAAAATTAACTCCTGAAGATAAGGTAAACGACTGCAGAGGATTTATAAGAAACTGATATAGAGCATTGACCTAAAAGAGAGGAAGCAAGATTTCGAAGAAGAATTTCAAAACAAACACTCACACAAAACACTTACTAAAACTATTTTGTAAAAATCGTTGGAAAACGAAAGATGAGAACTTGTAATTATAATTTAATTCGATTTCTTCCTATAATTTTTATAATGAAGTGTTATGAATTAACTAACCTAAACTAAATAACTGCTGTTCTCAATTTCTCTTTTTCCATTTTTATAGAAATAGGAAGCGGGATGTCATATACTCCGATAAGTCCTTGCATCCTCTGTTTTATTAAAATCTGAACTTCCGGGTTGAAGTAGTATCCTTGTCGGTAACATTAAAGAAGTAATTCCAGATGCAAATTACACAGAGTGTTTCAAAATTTTCACTGAACTGTTCTTTAGATAGCCCTGTTTTATTGAAGTTCTTGAAATGTCAATAATTTCTCGCCGATTGATACAGAACTTTTAAGCTACGGTATTTGCATAATTGCATTGGAAACATCTACATGAAGCAATAAATTGATTAACGAATCAATCTATTATGGTTCAAATTATCGTTAAATCGTAATTTCAAGCGTCGGTACATATTTGAGCCGGTTCGGGAAAAGCAACAAATATGCATAAAACTAAGTATGGCATCAGCTGCGATTTATGTCAGAAGCAGTGAACCGTGCTCCACCGTCCAGCGTTTCAAGTGATCATCCAATCAATTTATGATATTTGAAGTGAACATAAACATGTCCAAAGTTTAGTTTGGTAAATGACATGCTTATTTATGCGACAGTGATAGATTAGAGCAATAATCAAATGTATTGATTTGAAAATCAGTTTATTTTTTTCTCATTTAAGGAGTCAATGAAAAGAAATTACGCATTTGACTTAGCGAAAGTATGTATACATTATAAAAATTAAATATGTTCATTCAATTTGAGAATAGGCAATTTTATATTATTCTATTGCATGAGAGCATATTATCCTAGATTCAAATACAGGTACTTCTGAGGTGCATATATAGCGAAATAGATTTTCTCTTCATGGCGCAGAGAAGAATTATAGTTACTTATGGTACTAGTGCGATAAATAGCAAATAACACACCCGAGAAAAAATTTAAAAGGTTGCTTTTCCCATGGTATATAATGAACATGCGCCATACAAAATTTTATTCAACACCATATGACGAGAAAAAATGGTTGAGTCTATGCAAAAATGCATTCAACGAACTACAAGTTTTAGTCATCTATTGGCACTGTTTATCTACAAGTATTCTGAAGAATGTCAAATGATATAGTTTAGTTGAACAATATTTCGTTTCTAATCCACAATATCACCGTTTGTTTCAGTGAAGTGTTAAATATTTAGTGAACGTTTGTGCGAGTTAGGCAGACATTCAGATCTTTTTCTTTTAAAATTTTAATTAGTTGATTGGAAGAAGAATACACATTTAGATTAAAGAACGAAATGTGTTGGGCTATACTACTATTTCAGCCAATTAAATAATTTTAAGGATTCCTTTAACACTTACATTATTTGTTCAAATAAAAAGCTATTTTGTTCTGATCAACTCAAGAATTTTCATATTTTTGCAATAGTCGGTAAATATGCTGCTGGTATTTAATGTAACTAAAAAATCAGTTCACCAAACTACCATTCACTACATAGTTGATTTGAGACATTCATTTTTCTCAGTTCTCTGAATGAAACAATTTGACATTTAAATGTGACAAATTTATATTTTTTATAATTAGAGAGGACAAAAATGAGTGAAATCAAACCTGTTTGCAGTGACTAGGCAGACTCCTGTTTTATCGACTCTCGGGAAGAGCAGTAGCAACACGAACCTTTTCTTATGAGCCGCAAAAAAGGTATGATGACCTCACTAGTGAGATATTGGGTACTTATATAGTTATAGCTTCATAAGCTATACCTATATACACAGCACAGAGGTAGGTGTTAGATAAAAATTTTAAAAAACATTTCTAGATCAACATACAAATAATTGATAACCAATATTTATCATCAACAGATGCATCCTCCGAATGTTCAGTATATTTATATGAAGTGGTTAGGATTGGAACAAAGTTAACACCTCTGCTACAAGGCTTCACTAGAAGTGGATACACGTTTCTATAACTAAGCCAGTAGTAAAATTAAAGTAGGTATCGAAATGTTATGTCCAGTGTTATAATCTAAATCAGTAATGATAAAGCTAGTAGGAAAAAATATTTCTTAGTAAAAGTAAAAGACGAATTTAGCAGACAATTATAGTATATGCTTAGTGTGATTTTCTTCGGTTCCAATACATACATTATTCGTTGTTTCATGCTACTAACTGTACTTTTTAGTTGCGGAGAAGCAAAGTAACAGATCAGGCGAACGCAAAGAAAAATCTGCGACATGGTTCACTAAGAGGTTCATTGTTTATAGCATTTTCTGAACTCTGGGATTGTCTTGTTGGAAGTATCCATCCCTCAGTTCATCATGCAACTACTTCACAAAAGGTTATTACGATATCTTTCTGCGTTTAGTGTTCCTGTTACTACTTCTGTTACTTCATGAAAAAATAATGGATCAGTAATTTTTTTCCGAGAAGAAGGTTTGTTAAAGGTATTTTCACCATTCATGTGATTTTTAAACCAATTGCAGTGCTTCACCCTCAGTACGTGATCAATGGGCTAGAGTTCTTTTACAACACAAGTTCTATGTGGATGATTTTGAAGATTTATGACATATGACCAATTAGTTTCTGGGGGAAGTTTTCTAATTAATGTTTGAACTGAATAATGATCTATGCGCCTTCTCACATTCGCACACAATGTACAATTTGTTGATATAAATCGACATATAATACTGCAAAATGTTAACAGTGAAGGGGAGACTCGTCCATCCATACATAGTTGCGTCCTTTATCCTGCTGCATTGGTCCATTACGAAAATAGCTTTCTATGATATGAGTTTGGTGATATGTAGTACTGAAGACGTGGCCTTCTCGATTAGGTTTTTTATTACCATATTGTAGTATTTAATATTACTAAAGCACGATAACAAGACGCATTTATCGAAATTGTGTATTTTCAGCTTACTCAACGAAATTTTGCTATAAGCAGTGCATCGTATGAATCGTTTAACACCTTTTTTTTTTAATAAATGCTAAAGAAAGTTCATTGGTGGATCTAGAATTGACACAGAAGAGATTCACGAAAATATCAGTCAACGATTGAAACACCTCTTCGTAAATTATTGCAGCAAACAGGTCAATTTTCGTGTAGTTTTTAAATACAATTATGTGTACAGATCTTTATGCAAATGTGACATTCGAACTGAAAGAAGGGAATTGTTTCATCAACATGTTCATTGAACACTTTAACGAGTATATCCAACTTACCTTGTAATTCAATAGAACCCACTAGTTGTGGTAAACCAATATTTGTGTTGGTTGTGCTTCAAAACATATTACTTTCATATTAATCAAAAAATTTCACTTCAAACAACAGATGCAAATAGAGTCCCTTAGCACATTCTTTATTTAAGACAACGCACATTCAGATTTGCACAATCGATGTTTGTATTTACATTACTTTCCGTTTTCAAGAACACTTATTTCTTTATGCACAAGTGTTCATGTTTAATCCTACTTTTTTTTTGATTTCTCCATACAAGCTGATATAGGTTAGTTGAACATTGGATTTAAAGTTACTTCAATACAAAAGGTTGTGGTGTAGGTATAGGTACGGTATAGGACCGAAAGGGCGATTTCGGGAGCGAAAGAGTGATACGAAGCAAATTCAATGAAATTAAAGCCTGGGAAAATAAGAATCTTAACATACAAGATAAGCTATCACATTATCCAGTCGGAAAAGTTTTTGGTTATCTGGTTTCAAAATAACCTACAACAAACAAAAGATAATTTGCTACAGCATTTTCCGTCGCGACTACCAATACGCCGCATTAAAATGGGGAGCATCCAAGAAAATTGAGGACGTCTCGTTATCTCAAAAAGACTCAAAAGAAGAAAAGAAGATCTCAAAAGAAAGTCGTAAAAAACTGTTTAAACAATTGAAGATATTATTTGTGATGCCTACTGGTATATTCATATATACATATATTGAGCTTTGAAGGCAACAATAGTCATCACGATTATGAAACCCAAAATAAAAGTAGCTTATCTCATTCAGTTTCCAGGTCGAGAAACGATGTAAACTTGTAGAGTGTATCGACAAGCGGAACCATGAAGTTGCTCAAAGGCGTTTGCAAATTGACGGTAGCATGTTTCAAGTTGGAAATAAAGAAAAGATTGTTGAGGCATAATTTTTATTTTATTCGCAAATTTATGGAAATGAACCTGAACGACGATTGATTAAAATGTGTTTTCGTTTTATTTATTAGATTTTTTGCTATCATATCTTATATTTACGCATAATTTTTTGTATTAACATATATTATTAATATTTATTATTAAATTGGCTGTGTAATCTACAGCTGAATAAAGCGTACATGGATATGCATTCGTATATAATGAGGTTCAAGATTTTAATACTCGTTTCTGAATGAACATTTTCACTATAAGTTAACGCTCGATTTAAAATTGGCGTAGGGGTAGCAATGTCATGTAGACGGATTGTTGGTTCCATTTCTTTTCAGGACACTATTAATGATGAGAGGTATGAGAATATATTTTAAATACATTTATAACTGAATGATTATGAAATGCAACGCCTGTATTTCCAATAGGATGGTGCTATTCCATATTTGGAAGAACAATTTGCTGAGAGAGAAATTAGGGAGATGGCCGCCAATAATTAATGTAATAAATAAGTTTTATATCCATAAATTAATTTAAATTTGTTACAAGCATTTTTATTATTGCAATAAATACCTATAAATATTTGTCTCATTTATTGATATATAATACGTAGAACTTAGCTGTTTTTTTTATTTTTTTATTTAATGTAGAATTTGATTTTCTATATCTTAGTAATTAATTAGAAAAAGTATTATCAATTTATTAATATTTGTTTCTTTATTTTGCGTTTCAGGTCGTTTGTTACAAGAGAAATATTTTTTTTTACAAAAACGTCTCGTTGAACACGTTGCCAACTTTATCAAGCATTTGTCTACAAGGGTTTCTTGAAAATTAGTTGGCTATGTAATTTGAACCAAAATTAATAAAAAAAAGAATAACCATAAATACTTAAATAATTTTATTAAGCTTAAGAAGAAGAATAAGGAATTTGTCTATATTTTAATGTGAAATTTTTATAACTGTGTGTTGCTACCAATTTTTTAGGTACGCCAACACAATCAGAGATATTTTATCTAGCTGTGTAATAATTGTTGACCGCCAAGATTAATGTAAAGCACACGATTATTATGTAACATGCTTTTCCCTTTTGCTTTAAAGGAATACCTTAAGGAATGTTGTAAATCTAAATGATTTCCATTAATTTATATTAATTGAAGTAAACGCAACAATGTTGTCCATTCAATTGCGTGTTATTGTTATTCTGTGAAAGCAAGACTTTCTGTGTATTATTTATGTTTATTGTTGTTGACGTACGAGGTATTTTAAAACAATATGATATTTCTTTTAATCTTTATCATATTTTCACTTTGTTTATTTTCTTTCCCAACATACAGAGTTTAAGTGGCGAAATTAAATAATTAAAAGTAAATTGGTTTTAATAATTAGCTTATTAGGACAGTTATTATTGGACATTATTTTAAAATAATTTAATAAAAAAATAAAAGAATTCAATAAAAAAAATAGGAAAAGTTTACTTACTTGCCAAAAAGTGGGTGCCATAAATATTTCTGTGCGTCCTGCATTTCTTCTATGCTCGCCGTCGTACTGCCTACTTCGGGAACGTCATCCTGCTTCAAAAGTCTCGCTGTATGACTAGGATCAATAAGATGCTGTCTGACCTTGAGTTTGCCGCTTCCCGTAGCTGTCGACCCGGAAAGATCGATAGGTTGCATGGTTGCCGCCGCTACTGCTGACGAATGGTGTTTAGGCCCTTCGGATACTGCTGCTCCAATCTTGTTCCCCACCATTGTATTTTCGTGATTCGTATAATGAGGATAGGCTTTTCTATTAGACATTTTCATCGTATTACCGTTAACGCCCGATTGATGTTGATCTATCAGTCTTGCAGAATGAGACGAGGTATGAGGTAATTTATTCTCTTCCGTTAGTCTCTGAGATTGGTTAATACTGTACGGTATTTCCGACCTATTTCCGGACTGTTTGCCGGACGCCGCTGTAGTATTCGTGTGATGCATCTTATTTTTATTGGCATTGCCAACATTTCTATGCGACGACAACATCGGATTATACTGTGGAATTTGAATGTTACTTCTGTTATTCGCCGGCTGTTGGTATGCGGACGACATGCTCAGCAACGAGCTGTGATGATTTTGATAGGGCATAGTTGGCGGATACAAACTGGGCGGGCAATTTGATTTATGCATCTGTTTCGTAGGATAATGGGACTGTTTCTTATTGCTACTTAAAGCACTTGGACCTTTTTCCGCATAATCTCTGTAGAAATTCTTCGGATTCATCATCTCGTATTGATTTTTTGGTCTGAGTAGGTTTGCTTGTAGCATAGCTTCCTGCCAGGTCGAGTATTCCAAGGGGTTGCAATTAAATGGTGGTTGCATGGAAAATGCGGCAGGATGTACGAAACGGTTCATACCTAATAAGTGCGTCATTTCTGGTGTATGCGTTGAATATGGTGGCAACATTGTTAGTAATTTCAAAAATTCATTGCTGTTCGCAAAGGAACTATTATCAAGTTGGTTTAAGTAAGGCAGCCACATCATCTGATTAAATGCAGCATTTGTAGCTGCGTCGATATCGCTTGCCAATTCACTCGCATGCCCACTCTTCCGCGATGCATCTTTGTTGTTGTAATTTGATAGTCTTTCTTCTTTATTTTCTGCTGATTTTACGGTAGAATTAGATAGTTTTACGTTTTCGGACTTCGAAATTCTTTTTTCATTCGTCGGTGGTTTGTCTTCACTCATTTTGAGATCCTTCAAGGGTAAAATTTGACTTTGTTTATGAATAATGGTTTGCAATTGCGACAAAGTTATAACTAAAATATCAGGATCTTGTAAGAGGTGAGGAAAAGCTAAGGCCTGCGGAAGTCTTAATTCCGGCCTATCTATCAGCAGTCTTGGGATTTCTCTACCCGGACTTGACAGTATTAGGCTTAGTCTTTCTTTAGGCACTAACATTGGATCAGGAATATTTATTGTAGTCTCCGAGAGTATTTGAGTTAATTGAGCTACTGGATCTTGCTCTAAAGGTAGTGATAACAGTTCTAGTAGCCTTGAAGTTTCTTGCAAATTTTGTTCGCTAGAAAAGATCTTACCATCCAATCCCTTGTTTGGTGTTACATCCAACAGTTTTTTTAAAGTTATATCTTCAACTTTCATTTTTTTAGAAGCGGGCTCACCATCCCGTTTTGGTTTGTTCTTCACTTCCTCGGAGCATGTTACTGTGGGGCTGGCAGATTTGCGAAAATTTCCTAAGTCTAATGGTTCCTTTTCCGGCGCAACTTCTGACGATTCCGAACTCTTTTGACAGGCGCTAGTAAGTAAGGATTCTAAAAATATAGACTTGGACTTATTGTTTACGTTTGAAAATATATCTGGTGACGGTGGAACTGCTGGAATACCGCTAGGTTGCGGAGATTGTATAGTTTCTGAACTGTGCGAAGACGGTCGTGGTGGAGGAGATTTAGTTTCTTTCCTTTTGGGCAGACTTAAATCAGTAGGTTGGATGTCGTCTATCGTTTCTGAATAAACAAAATTGTTTTTTGTTGATAAATCAGTCGGACAATCAACTTCTTCTGTAGTAGGCTGTATCAGAGTTTCGGTTTCAGCCGTGTTGGCTTTGTAACCTTTAGTGTCTTGTTCGCTTTTTATAGGTGGAGATTTACCTACAGCTTCTTCAGGTTCGTTGAAATTTTCTTTCTCCTCAAAACTAAATTCCTCTTGGTCTTTCACGTCCATTTGCCCTACATTTACATTTTGTTCGGATTCGTTTAGTATACCGTTGACCTCGGTGTTGCCAAGTTCGGGGGATCTCAGCGACTGCTCTAATCGATTCAGAATATCGTCCATTGCCAAATTGTTGTCATCCTCTTCGTTATAATCGCAATCGTCCGCTTTCGATCCTTCCTGTTGTTGTTCCTCGTCGTCATTGAACTGAATCTGTTCCTCCTCTGTTTCGTTCTCGTTATTCGTGGTGGCACACGAATCGATAAAATTATTCAGTTCTATGTTGTCGATAAACTCGTCATTTTTTTCCTTTAGTTCTGCGTCGTCATTTGTTGTGTTGTCCGTACTGCATTTATTCCACTCACCCGATTGCAGTTGATGATTAAACTCGAGCTCAGCCACGGCGAGGAGATTGTCGAGTGGCGTGACGTCACAACTTTTATTGATATTACGTTCAATCACCGGGTTCTCTACACTATTATTAGAGTTCGTGGCCGCACTACTGTTTACGTTTCTATCGGGCGATGGTTTTCGGGTTATGTGAATTGTATGGGACGGTAAATGGGACTCTACATTGACGGGATCCGACCACGAAGGCGAGACCGGTCTCTCCGCGACTGTTTCCGCTTCCGACATATTATCCTCATCTACCTGAACTCCTGTCGATTTTCTTTTAATCTTATGCGTTTTGCGTTGCTTGCGTACGCGTTGCTGCTGTTGTGGTTGTTGTTGTAGCTCTGGTTGTTGTTGTTGTTGCTGTTGTTGTTGTTGTTGGTCGCGATCCCTATTCTTGAGGTCATCCTCCTCCTTCAAAGTAGGCACGAGTGTTTCGGTGCGCGGAATGGCCCGCCACCCCTGTGCCGTCTTCGTCAGCAGTATCCGGTTCCGCTTGTCGTAATCTTCGCATTTCACGTCCACGATGTGCGTGTCTTCTTGACGTACCCACACGAATATCGGATTAACACGTGGATTTACCGGCCTCTCCGGAGAGGTTGTGGATAATCGAGATGAGCGTGATCTTTGTTTACTCCCGGAACGTTTTCGTCGGCCGGTGCTCCTGTGCTCGCGCCTACGATCTGATTTACGATGACGTTCGGGCCTTGTTTTCCGGAACGGCGCTTGCGGGGCGGCGCTCAGACCACGTGACCGCGACGTATCGATTAGGTCGATGGCAGGTTGTTTCCCCGTTCGCCGCGAGCGTTGTTCTCCCATAACCTCACCGTGAACGGAACAGGGGGCGCACTCACTTAAACGACGGTTGTTATTCAATGTTTGATAATGATGATGCGGATGATGAGAATTCTTATGGAATTCCGAGATAGGAATAAGGTCCGGTATAGGAGGCAAAAGCCCGCAGCTCATTGCACTCACAACATCACCATCAACAACAACATTCCATTGCTGGGTCGTTTGCTTAATCGGTTCATCGGCCGCCGCGGAGTACCCTCACTGGTTCTCTCCGGGCGGCACATTCCACCCGAGAAAACACTATGACGATCTACCTTTGCACCAACGATCCGGCTGCGATCCCGACAATAAAAATCCATTCACGCGCACACGAACGCACATATGTTTCTATCTATATACCTGGACGTGTAACGTAAATACTCCCTTCGAACTCGGGCGATCGTACGACACGGCACACACGCATACAATATTCTTCTTTATTCACGAACTAAACACTGACAATGTTCTTATTCCACTATGAGAATTTCATACGAGAACAGCCGATCGTCACGCGACCGTAGCCGACACATCGTGTCTGACGTCAATCTGTTTGCAGTTCGAACTCGTATTCGGAGATTGTTGGCTCATAGGAGGAGTTTGCGAGCGAGTACACGCCCTAGCCGCGCCTATGCTGCGCCGAGCTCCTAATCTAGAAACTTGCTTCCAACTCACCCATCTACTGGTGCATCTGGTGGCAATGAACGCTACTAGTACAAAAGAATAACCTTGACTCTGTGAAATCACTTATTATATAACTTATAACTTCGAGTCGGCCTGTACAAAGAATACGAATACAAACCACACTATTTGTACGTTGTAAATATAAACTGGTTCAACAAACTGTGATGCTAACTACTTTCGTTACAAAAAAAAAAAATGCTTGACTTCGATGAAAAAACGTAGAGGAAATGATATTAAAATTAAAAAAAAGTAAATAAACAAAATGACTTAGTCGTTGAGTATTGTTATTATTATTATTAATTGCTAATTTATTCCTATTTTTGTTTACATATATTAGGATGAATTTAAAAAAGTTGTAGTAACAACAAAAAATATCTGCAATTTACCTGTAAAATGTAAATACAATAAAAATCCTAATTTTTTTAAATGAGTATATGTAAATTACTTGTAATTAATTAATTAATTATAACTAAGATAATTTTCTTACATCATGCAGTTCTATCTTAATTTACAATTATCACTAACTGAATAGTATTCGATCTAAAATATTCGATTGCCAAGCAAGAGTGACATAATTTATCAAAAAGCAAAATATCAAATAAAATTACACGATAATGATAGGTACGTCATGTATATAGGCTACACTTTCCAGACGAATTAAGGTTAATGCAGTGATCAAGTCTGAATCTGGAGAAAATTATTTGCTGCAGACACGAATACCACATATGGTGAAGGCTTAAAAAATAGTAGTTTATTAAAAATATGTAACTTAATCACAAAATGTAAACTTATACGTCATCTAATTTTTGCACAATTCAACATTTCTTTTTCTTCAAGTTGATTTTTTTTGTCTGTTTGCTTTTAACAATAGGTCCTTATCTATTTTTTACTCAAGATCAAGGAGGTTAGCTTTTTAGAAACAAGTATTATCTATAGACTTTGCATTTCAGCTTTGCACGAATGTGTGTCACGTGCGTGCAATAAGAATATTTTAATAATCATTCTTTAATCATAAAGGTTTTAGATAAATTTAGCAGAATGTCCACTGGAATACACAAAAGTCATTTTAAAACTATAAACTTATAGTTAGTTAAAATACCCATAAAACGCATCGCCGTTTATGATATTGACCATAAAAGATAATATCTACATAGTCATGTACTACACATAAAGAAATTCCTACGCAGGAAGTTTTATTTTTAAGAAGTTACTGAAAAATAACATTACAACCGGAGTTTTAGTTTCTCCTATACCTACCCTACATCTACGTTATTTTTTTCTGCTGTTATTCCCCAAATAACAGCAGAAAAAGAACTGTACTTGGCGTACGATTAAGAGAAAATCATATCCAAAAAACGAGCGACCAGCAAATAAATCGATTACGTCAGACAATATTAAACTCTATTTAGCGAATAGTCTTCAAAAACAAGAATTGTGTGGTATAAGTAAGGGGAAAGGAAAAGAGAAACACACATCATGGCAAAATAATGAAATTAAAAGAGAAACAAAAGCAAGAAGCTATTCTGGAATAAATACATTAGAGGTAAATGAGTAAGCACTCAATTTATACAAAAAATAAAGGTCAAAGAAGTAGTAAAATAAACAAGAAGGGAAAGTTGGGAAAGTTTCGAGAGAAGGAAATATAGCAGAGAAAACAGAAAATTGTTTTACAAGATATTAGAGAATCTCATAAAAAAGAAAGAAATACCGAAATACAACGAATAACGAATAGCAACCGACAAAACGATACTTGTATAATGAATTATTGGCAAATAAAAGAGAAATGCAATATACAGAGTGAACATTCTATAATGAAAAAAAAATAGGAAAAGCAGCAAAGTATTATGAAATTTACTCAAAAATGTGTACTATTGTGTACTTTACGCAATAGTAAAAACAGATTAAAATTATAGAATATTTGGAATTAAAAAAAATTCCACTTGCTATGATTTTATTATCGCCAAAATTAAAGATTGCAAAAGTTATACATGAATATCGTTTTCATTGGTTGCAGCAAAGGTATTTCAAATGATCACAGAAAAAAATTATTAGTTAAATAATAGAGCACAAACTGCAAGAAAAACGAAGTAAAAAAGATAATCAGGGGTATTCAAATACCATACTTTTGTTACACAGCACACTGATAGAAAGCTTGCTTTAACTTAAAGTATAATTAGATTCTTTGAAAGAATTAATTAATTAATTCGAAAAACGTATACATTTGAAACAAACCCCACATTATTAAACGAAAGTTTATTTTCTCCTATTATTGGCCTCTTGATGAAAAGTATGGAAACAATCAAAAGTTCGTTCGGTGAATGAGCTTTTTAGAATCGAATTGGCTTACTGTCAGGTGTTAAGGTTTATATGAATATAATTACGCCTAGTTGTTAATTCGAAGCCAAATGAACGAAGTATTGTTCTCACGATGGCCCCTTCACAGAAGAATACCTTAGCTCTATCATTACAGACACAAAACTGTTGTTACTTTATAAACATCAATCATAATCAAACTTATAAGTTTCCTTTAATTTAGACCTTTGACATAATATGAGTAAATTGAAAAAATGATATTCTGTAACCCTAGCGTTTACAGTTTATGTAACATATAATAATAGAAATACTACAGTAAAGTATAAGGTCTTTATTTCTATTTTAATAACGAAATAGTTTTACAGAGGTACAACGAAATAACGCTATATTATCCTTATTGAATACGAATTCATAATATTTGGCATTTAAACATAAATCAGTCCTAATGTGTTTGAAGCTATATAATTTAATATTCCCTTTCACGGTTTCGCATCTTTTCAATTGTAAAGAAAACATAAAATGTGAACCTAAGCATATGGACTGATAATTATCTATATATACGATTGTGTACGTCAAATTTTAATTTAGTCTTTTTTTTGAGAGAATAAATCGGCGTTGTCATTCCGTCAAGTCATCCTCTATCTATAGACGCTAAGATTAGTTAGAATTGCTTGTTAGATTAAGTCTCTTTTAAAAAAATCAAATAAATAGAGAGCCATTGCAGAAATTGGACGATGCAGAGTGATTACATTAATTCCTTAGTAAGTTGGAGTTTCTCTAAAACTAAATATTGTTGCGTATCAAATTTGAAAGATCGTAGAAGAAAGGTCGGTTGTAAATAACAACATATAATATATAAATAATATATAAATTCAAGGAATGTGCAAGAGCTATTGCTCATGTATGTAACAGGTGACACGTTAAACCTGTTTTAAAGAACTACAAATATTAACATTCTCTCATTATTTGTCTTTAATTGTTTAGTAACCTTGAAAAAAGCGGAAACAAAATTTATTGTTATTATCATTGAGGAAAAACACAACCTAATATAATAATGCAAGTTCATTGTTTTCGATAATTACATTCGTCAAATTATTTCCAATCGGGTGATTTAATTTTCTTTCTTCGGCCACTTTCTACACATCCTATCTAATCTTATAAATAATATTCAGTAACTTGAAATTTGTGCAATACTCTATAGTGTAATGTGTTGTGAAGGGAAAAATTGCGAATTGAAATTTTTAACTATGATTTTTTCAACACTCATTTGTTTATCTAAATTTCGATTCAAAGAGATAAATGAATTTTTAAATGTTTTAGAAACTTAAACGAAAGCCAGCCATATAGAGTGAAGTTTCTCCATGTTCATGGCGTTTCTTTCAGGAAACTATCTACTACTGCACAATAACCGTAACTTACACTTTGAATTACTTAGAATTCTGGAGATTAACACATTTGGTTGGAAATTTACTTAGATATAAGTTACTTGGATGCTAGACTTAAGCTCACATACAAAGCACGAAGTTTTGCTGAAAATTTTGATAAAAACTAAACGAACGATTATTAACTGATCGAATTATACCTTGGTATGCCTAAATTTGTAATAATTTCGAAGCTTACAGAAAAGAAAAAATGTAATACAAAAAAAGTGATAATCCCATTTCATCACTATCGTCGTTGGCTGGGCTTATAATAGCTTTCTAACTTCCTGGCCCCAAAGATAATAAATTGCGTTTTCAACTACAAAAGGATCTTCGCTTTAGATAGGTGGCCAAATTAAAGCAATTAAGCGTGATGTGTGGCTGGCACTGACGACAGATAACCTCAGAAACGATAGTTGTAACATACAATAGAATCAAATAGGTTCGCAGGTTAAAAAAATCCTTCTTATTTCATTTGTAATTGTCGTATAAGGCCTTAACAATTAAATACGCAACGCAAGTAAAAAGAAGTAATAGTCAAAATGTATTTTTTTACTAAAATAGCTGCACCGAACAGCTTTATTGATTTAATAAGAGCAAATTTATTAATATCTAATCTATTTTATTGATTGCATTAACACAGTAGGCTATTAATATCTAACGGATGGAAGCGATAAAGTTAAAAAGGAATATCAGAATATATGTACTAGACTGATAAGTGCAATTTTCGAAAATTAAATAACCACATTACCTAATTGACTGTTGTTTGTAATATGTAAATTAAATAATTCTTTTCAATAGTCTGAATACATCATAATAGCATTTTTAGTTGAGAGCAATCGTATTCATCCACCCAATGTTCATAGGAATCCCGGTGTATAGTATACATGGTACAACGTTAACAAAAGTACAACAGAAATCAATATCAAACTCAGGATCAATCAATAGCATAAATGGTTTATATCAGTGGCGAATGGCGAATGGCGAATGCCTTGCATTTGATCATTTCTAAAGCAAATTAATGATGTAATTACAAGTCTCCTCTGGTTCAATGCAGATGCAGTTAACAATATTAAACTAAAACCACTTTGCTTTCATGATTACAAAAAAATCAACATAAATTCTTTGAATCAATCTTAAATGCTAAAAATAATAAAAAAAAAAAAACGAACTCAGGCTGTATACAAATTATATGTAAAAAAATTTTGGTCATTTCTTCGAAATAAGCGGAATCATGCTCTTATTCCTGAAGTAATGGTTTGGGATAACCATTGACTTGATATCAGGATGGAAAAGTAAGCATTGTGGACGAACTACAACAGTGCGCGAAACAGGAAAAAGAATGTAAGTCACGGAAACGCCGAGCAAGACTGCGTTAACTTAATAAATGGTGACCATTTTGAAGAATATTTGTATTCGTACCATTGAGCATGCATTTTTCTCATTTTTATTGTAATTAGCAACTGCAATTACTTAAACTCTGTTATTCTCTAACTTTTATATAAATTGAATTATTGGTAAACTGACATCTCTTCACGAATTGTACAACCTGTTGAAATAAATGAATCAACTTTGACAACACCTTGTATAACAGATACGTTAGATCTGCGTTGAATTTGTTCTAAAGTTAATATATGGGAAGTGTACGGGGGGATTGACTATAATATCAGAATCAAATAGCGCACTAAGATCTCGAACTGCCGTTTTACGACCTAGAGCACCACCGTCAACATGAATACGATGCAGTACACGGTAGACCAGGGCAATTGTAGGCGTTTGATACTTATATAAAAATTTTTTTCGTATATCATATATCATCATGCATACCAGTATGTATTTACAAAGAGATATACTGTCACCCATCTTGTGAATTGATATAACTCTCACTATTTTCCGTCTATTGGGGAATGTGCTGGTTGTAATATAATAATATTGCTGGTTGTAATGTATATAATATATACAGGTTTATAATTATACGTAGCACGTACGGAAATGCAAACATGTACCTGCAGTCCCGGATTAGCCATTAATATTTTTTTCATCTTTTACAGGCGATATAATATGTGCGAGGGTGTTCCGGCCAGAATTAATGAGTTGAAAGTCAGATGAGTGTGTAGGTAAATGCGAAAGCATACCAGAAATTTCACTGACTACATCTTTGGGAGCTTTCATCATTATCATGAAGTTTATCAGGAATTCTCTTTGGACATCGCTTAGCACGAAGGAAGTTGCACAGCTGAGACCGTGTCTTGACAGAGCCTTCCAGGTTAGTTAGGTATTAGCATGTAATCGTTATATGTTTGACTCTTGCTAAGGTTTTTCATTCTTTTGAATTTATTAAGAAAAAACATGTTTTTAGTTATATCATATTTTCGGTGATAGTAAGATGTTTAATTTGGGTTTGTAAGATGCGTCGAGTATCGTTTGCACAAATAAGAAATATGTTATTTTAGATGCAAATTTGGAAATATTCGAATAAGGCGTAATATTCGTTACAGGCAAGGCATGAAATTCATTGTTTTTGTTTATGTTTGTTTCAAAAATTACAGAAATTTTGATGAAAATTGATTTACGATAGCCATATTTTTATAATAGTCAACGTAGCTGCCACCTGAGAAATGTAACTTTACAAACGGATCATTTCTAACGGAACTTTACTTTTTATGATAATTCAATGCGTACTTGTATAAAGAATAATATAATGTGTATTGAGTGCGCGCAACTGAAAATCTTATAGCTACTGGTGGTCCTTACCTAACTATAACCACGACATTCGAACTATTATTTATAAAATATGTAGACCACAGGTGTTTTTCTTTATCAATATGCCTAATCCTTGCGGAAGTTTATATCATTACAATCACATAATTATATCGGCAGTAATAATTTTGAATATTATAGCAACTGTGCGATTAACCAGTTACACTCGCATACCGCTCTCTATAGCCATGGGCTAATCGCTTGTATGCAATTCATGCAATCGTTTTATTTATTACCGTAATGCGATTTTTATGAACGAGAGATAAATACTCATTTTACATGTCAATCATATCATGATGCAATGCGATCAGATCATTGTATTATGAAACGTTACATGTTACTTCACACGTATTTTGTATATATGTAACTCCTTACAGGATTCTTTTCATTTTGGTCAAAGGTTGTTCAGAAGGAATATATTAAGGATGTTAAAAGCAAACTAATTTCCGGCTTATCTATTTGATATTTTCATTTTTTATAACTAATGAATTTTCACATCAATTTCAGTGTGATAGTTGCTATATTTGGTAACTTCGTGATTACTAATTATCTATCTGCATTGCATATGCTTTAAACTATTTTGTTTCATTCTAAAGTTTTCACTATACAGTACGTTCGATTGCCCTGTAGTCCGTCGATGACTAACTTCAGTTGTATTTACTACCCTTTGGAATCTTAGAAACTGCTACATCCTATTAGGGAAATGCTTTGTTTTAGAAAGGTTAATAAATCCTGAATGTTGTTTACAGATATACAAGAGTACACAAAAATTTTATCAACTTGATCTCGAACTCAGTATTCTAGCAGTTTGATGATTTATATTACAAAACTTATATTAAAAAAAATTACTTCTTAAATGTTAGTAAATAAATGTTACTAATAAAAGTCATCAGTTCGTTCTTGCAATTACAAATTTGTGGAAAACAGAAATATTTAATACAATTTCAATATTCCGAAACCAGATATCAAAATTATTGTCGTCATGGAAATTAAATTAAGTTAAATAATAAAAGAAATCGAAAAGAATTATTTATATGCAGGAACGAAATACATACTCTAAATACGAAAAGAACACCTTGAATACCGAGAAGGATTAGGGGGACTAGGACTAAATATGAAGAACCTATACAAAAGTGCAAAATGGGAAAAGCAAGCGAAGAAGATGGTATGTTACCGGAAATTGTCGAATGATTAGGATAAGAAGGAAAAACGAAAAAAGAAGGATGATGAAAGTATCATGGAAGTAACAGAAAATAAAAGAAACGGGAAAATATTCTGTTAATAACGATTTATAAGAATGGAGAAGCTTATAAAGTTACATGTTCATCACAAACAATTTGTACATGTGTATATTAGAAATTATACACAAGAAAACAAGAAAAACATCTAAGAGAATATGTAGACAAAAATCAGAGAAAGAATAGACAGTCCTCAAACCTGAAAGGCAAATGTAGTACGACATATGCATAATAAAGAATTTAATGGAACGAAAAATAGAAGAAGAAGAAGAAGAAATGTTCTTGGCATTCATTGATTTGAAGCCTGTGTTTGACACCATAGATAGAAGAAAAATATGGAAGGGATTAGGAGAAAAGAAAATACCGAAAGCTCTGATAAGTGTCATCAGCAGTACATATGAGGGAGTAAAAGTTAGATTTCAAAATTGTAGAGAAAGAATCTGAACAATTTAAAATTAAAAAAGAAAGGGGACAATTCAGACCCATTATTATTTGTACTGATTGCGCATATATATAAGATAATTAAGCGAACTAAAGCAAAAATCTCTTATAGAAACCCAGAACCAATAAGACTGAGTAGCCTGTCGTATGCAACTGATGCGGTCCTGATTGCAAACTCCAAAAAACAGAAAATTATGTCACAGATGAAAACCAAAACAATTAAGTAATTAAAAACATTAGGTGCAGAGACAAGGCATTGGAAAGGACAACGACGTATGTTTACTAGGGGAGCATAGCAATGAAAGAGAGATGAGTACATAAAGATACGACAAACAGATGGAATAACAAGAACATATTACACAATAAATGAGACAATACTAGGATGCAGGGCTACATATCAAAATTAAAATACATAATTGCAATAACCTTTACAAGTGAAACCTAGGCACCACCGAAGAAAGATAAAGCAAAGATATAGAAGAATGCAAGAGAAAACAAAATGGGACGGGAATACGAATGATATCTGATAAGAAAAATAACAGAAATAGAATAATCAAACAAAAACACATAAATACTTTAGAAGAAACGAAAATATGACAAGAATGACAGAAAACATAGGAAACTAAAAAGAAATGGGTGCAAGAGGGACCGGAATGTACATCAGACATCTGAAAAATGGCAAGGAATGGAGAAGAAGAACAATATCGAAACAATACATTGAAGTATATCCTTTAATTGAAGTTTTATACATTAACATGCATTTTGTGAATTATTGCTATTTTTACACAAAAATCAAATTACAGCTATCACTGCAGGATTCCCTACAGTGCTGATTTTTCCTATTGGCATATACTAGAATATTCAAACATTTAATGGCGATAATCCGAGAAGTTATTTACGTTATAAGTTATAAGTTTATTTACGGCGTTTCAATTAAAAAACACGCATAATCTTCAAATATTTATATTTTTATATGCTGATCAGTTATGATATAGCTCGTTAGCTATACATATTTAATATCTAAAATATTTGTTATGGTTCACGAATTAATTACCAAACGATAAATATTAATTGTGTTGATTCCTAGAATTTATGAATGTCAGAATTATCTCGTTTATACAAATTGAACCGAAAATTGACGTCAGCCGAGAATCGGGAGAGATTATTGTTCAGCGATCCGTACTGATAATTGATTACCAAGCGATTAATAAAAAATAACTTTTTGTTTGCCCAACGTATTGTTTGCTAATTCCAGATCCATTTATTCATTTGGTAAACAATGCATGGATTAGATGTATAAACGACTGTTGGTAATATAATGTGTGTTTTGGGCTAAGAACAATAACAAAATATCGATAGTCACACTTGCGAAACAGCCTTCTCTTAATATTATACGTTACCAGTTACAGTTTCATTTCAAATTAAATTTCAACTTAGCTAAAATAACCACAAACACCATTGTTCTATTAATACACTTAAAAGAATTAGCAATATTCTTTTATATATAATTTTGTTTGGAATATTTTATTGTAATTATAACAAATTTGTAGAGAATCATCTCTTAAGAAACAGCAACGGTCCTTAATAATTAAGCAATTTTAATGAAATAATTTGCCAAAATTACAAAGGGCGAGATGGAATGACTTTACCTTAGATCTAGACCCATCTATTGTGAGAGAATTTAACTTATGGAAGATGTATACTTGTAACTTTGGATATAAATTAGAAAGAGTCTTCTACCTTAAAATATGACAGCAATTGTTGTTATACGTCCTGTCTTCTTCATACATATAGATATCCAATACTAAGAAGAATGTGTCGCCAATATTTAAATATGAATCAATTTTAATCAAACAAGGAAATGCTGTTCCCAACTTTACAATGAATTCAATTTTAGCATCTGAAATACTCTGGAAGATAGTTGTTGAAATTCCATCATGTATTAACTTTGCTTTGACTTTATTAGATGGATGAATACCAAGGAACAACGAAAAGAAACATAATTTACAAATTAGAAGGGAAATTATATGTTAAATTTGTACCACTCCTCTATTTTCTTCCATACGATAAGAAAAAAGTATTTAGAGAATGAAGAAATTATTGAGTTTATTAAAGAAACATAATACTGCGTACATAATACTGGTGTATATAGGTGTGAAGAATTAATCAATGTAACATTAAATAAAATAGAATATAAGACTAATACTTAAATAACGAATAATATTTTAAGTTTTTGCAATTAGAATTACTACATGGATTATCTTAAGCTCTTTGATAATATTGTTCATCCTTACATATCTGAATAGTTATTGAGTATCGGCTTTCACGGGCATTAATAATCGGACAATTGTGTAAAGCGATTATTTTTTTCTCAAACTGTTCAATTCTGAGTCGTCGCTTTGCAACATATTAGTGTTTCTCACTTGGTAGGATAGGTAAGGATTTGATAATAATCCAACCGTTGTGTGAATGCTTACGGTTGCTAATTCTTTTTTTAATCTCTTCTAATACGTCGATTCTTGTCTGCTTGTTTTTATAATGTTTTTCTTTTTTACCTCGTATAAACAAGAATACTGTTTATACATGTCAACTAGCAATTATATGGCTTCTTAGCATTACACTTATATATTAATATTACATTTGTAACACGCAACAACGTGAGACGTAGAACAAGTTCTAATGTCGATCGATTTTAAACGGAGGAAATTACTCTAATGAATGCAGAATGTTCCAAGTATTAATTTTTGTTGTCAGCATTTTCATTTTTCTCTAAATATGCATTTTGCAAATTATTCTCTTGATTCACAAAACAATATCTACACGTGATCACGATTTGCAATGGTTTAACTTGCATTTGCAATAAATAATTTAGACTTGCTGTAAAGCATATGCTATTCTCCAGAAACAAAGCACTTAGAAGCCATGGATAGTGGATACTATTAAATTACCACAAACGTCTTAAATGAAAATATAAGCGCGCTATGAATATTGTTGATTGGAATTATTATAAGCAATTACGCAATCATACCACGGCTGCAAAAGAAAATTAGAAAATTATCAGTACTTATGGTGATCCAATAACCGCAAGCGATTATAGTCCGAATCTCGCGAGTAAAACCTAACACGAAAAAAAAAACTGAAATTCCTTTTCATCAGCTACCTATATTTGCTTCTGTCTCCCGTATCCAAATGTAAGCCTATGATATTCGTATTTATAAGAGTTTTTACGCCACATATTTATAAAGCTGTGAATCTTATCTTTATCATGATCTAAATCAATTAATCGAACCATAGAATTAAGAGTAATCCTGTTGAATCTATTGTTTAGTCCACCTAGAAACCTGCACTTTAATTAAAGATTAATAATTCCAACTTGTTGATATCTAATTTTGCTAGAAACCTAGGAATGCTTACGGACAATAACTTTAGTTTAAAAAAACACATCTCTGGTGTACTTCGCGCCGCATACAGCAAATATATTCGCTTGGAGGGCTTCCGGATATTCGAGCAAAAACTGTTATGTGTGCAGCTTTTGTATTATTTCTCTTTAACTATGGTTCACAAGTATATGGTCCTTGTTTGAATGCTGCCAACAGAGATAAGATGAAGAGGCTTCGAAATATTTGCATGAGATTCATTCTTGTTATCGGAAAATACAAAAGGATACCTCACAAACTTATGGAATTGAAATGGCTAACTGTGCAAAACCGTTGAAAAGCACAAGCTCTAAAGCTCTAACATAAATTAATTATCTTCATATCTCCTGAATAAAGGTATCCTTCCACAGGGACGTACGTAATATTAATATTAGGAATACGGGTTTCAGTATGGCGAACTGTATTTCATGAAAGATCATTTTCTTTCAATGTGTACGCTTCCTACAATTCATTGCCAGCTACTCTTCAAATTTTGGGTATGCGACCATTCAAACGTGCGCCTCTGCAGTATGTGTTGCAAGACAATAATATTCGATCTCTTTTTTATTTCTTTTTGCTTTTGTACTTTCCATTATACATGAGAGAGGACTTAGCATAGGTTTTAGTCTTAGGCAAGCATCTATATCTAGCGACGTCTGTCCTATCGCACTTATCTACTTTTTTTCTGTTTTAGTATATTAAGGAAACAATCTAAAAGCAGAGAATGATGTTACCCATCTGAACTGTTTCTTAAGGTCTAGCAAGGGTTTAAACGGTTTTGTTTTTGATTTTTGTTTTGTAGATTTGTTTTTGTTAATTAATAACGTGACGAATAAAGGCATTATTATTAGTATTAATTATAAATTAAGAGAGTTTTTAAGAATAGATAGAAACGAATATTTGTTGACATAATATTTTAGGATGGCGCGACGTGCTGTTTATATTAAATATAATAATAAATTGGGGCAACTCGTGCAGTTTTAATAATTCAAATATAATTTTAATTCAAAGTTAATTGAATTATTGAAAACAGTTAATTTTCATTAGAAATTAATTAGCTTGTGAAATGTCATGTAATTATAGTTAATAATTGAGTGGCATTCGAATTCGGGACAAATTAGCAATGGTTTAAATAAATAACGTTCGAAATGAGCACAACCCATTATTGTATGTATAAGTATTTATAGACGTTGAAACCCAGATATTAATAACGCTAGCAAAGTTATTGCATGCAGTAATATTTGAAATTTGCATCTCTGAAAGCATTACTGCATTCATAGTTTGCAAATTATGCGAACTAATGAAGCGGCAAATAAATTACTGCGGGTCATGGGAATGTCAGAGATGGAAGCAAAGCTGTTCTCATTTGCACGTTTACGCTACCTTAAAAATATAAAAAGGTAGTAGTAAGTGATGGCGATGCATTTTTGTTGTTAGAGCAAAATAAATACCACCTTAGATTTTATACTTCGTAGGGGACTTGCACATAAGTCTCTCGCTAAATTTTATCGTATAAAGTAAATACATTTTACGTAGGATTTTAATATGTATCCGTAAATTCACGGATGAAAATGCATCTCTTTAAAAATATAAAATTTTAACACGTAAATACGTTTCAAATTATGGCGTAAAATTGCAACTCAAAAAATAAGCGTAATTATCGGTGCTAATTTTTTTAAACTAATTGTACTATTGACCAACTGTAATATATCAAAGTAGATGCAGCTTATGTCTGTGACCGTATTAAGACGGTAAAAGCCGTACATTATGCGAAAAATATTGTAGCGTAAACGAGTAACGTAGATTTCATATATTTGTGTTTATTTTCATTAAATTGTTGTTCGGTGTAAGGTTTGTCTAATGTTTACGTTCATAATGAAATTGTCAGCGATAGGTTACTGTGTGGTAATGGCAAGATCTGAATTGTGTACAGAATTATGTTAGTTTCATCCTGGCATGCAGCTAATAGTGTTCGATACTGCTTTCAACCCTTCAACTTTCTTGAAATGTTGACTTTTTCAATGTAAAAGAAGCCGTTGATATTTTTTGAAATGTGTCGAAAGTAGTTGCCTGTATTCACTTTAAATTTTTCATATCACGTGTTGAGATACACGAGTGTAGGTATTAGTTTTTCTCAAGTACTTTATAATCTCTTAAAGCTTCGGTGTCTCGGAATGGGAAGAAGCACAAGTTAATACGTTTTTTTCGAGTTACTAGTGAAGATATTGATCTTCATCTGCGAATCTATTGTGGTAAAAGCAATAACCAAGAAACCTAATGTAATAGATAGTTATTGATATAGATTGTCTTCCATTTTTTTTTAATACTTGTAATAGATGATAGATAATTGAACTTAGCTTACATACTAATAAAGCTTTTATAAAAGATATGTAATTTTGAATCTGTGCCCAATCTTTTTTGTTGTCAATTTCGAATGCAGTCTTTTTGATTGATTTTATTTTTTCTTTAGAACTGAAAAACTGTGGAAATTATAATTAATTAAGAAGCATGCGAGATTTTGTTCTTTTATAAACAGCAGCTTACAGTATTGTAAACTTTTCAACTGAACATGATGGCAGTTGCTTTTCTACGATGCTGGATGTCGAAGTGTCTAAGCTAAGAATACATTTACAATATAAATTACATAGGGACGGGCCTGAGAGTATTGGAGCTATACTCTAAGGCAGGCTTTCTCCAAAGTTTTTACAAAAAGACTATTTGGATACTGTCTATCTTTCTGTTCGTAAAAGAGTAACATTTCTACGGATATTAACAAGCGCTGTTTATACCTATATTTATAACTTTATACGTATGTGTTCGTCATAAAGTTGAGCAGATAAGATGAAGACAGGGACCAATATCAAACATACATACATACAATTTGTTTTTTCTATTTTGGGTTCATAACGACTTTATTATGAAACCCAATTGACGTAAGAGATTCGTTCCGATACGCAAAATTTAATTGTCTGTCTTACCGACAAATTTTTAAATTGTCAATATGCTGCTCATGTAGTTCCCTGTACATATTGTTTATTGCCTTGTATTAGGAAACAAAACAGGTTTAACAGTACTAACATGTTTTAGATATCTAGAGTTGACAGTAAAAATCTCCTGCATCAAATCACGTTCAACGCTTATGTAGCTTGATGTTCAAATCAAGAAGAAGAAAAATTAAGACTCATAAAATTGCGGTATGTTGACTAAGTCTAGCAGTAATGCAAAATTATTATATTATTATATTAATTATTATATATATATATATATATATATATATAATATATATACATATATATATATATATATTCAAAATTAAGAATTCAAGCTGATCAAAAATAATTCCAGATCGTTAATTGTAAGAGCTGGAGGAGCATAGCGTGTTATAATAATAATAAAAGAATGCTGGGATACTGAATATCGACATGCGACCAAGTCAACGATGAGAATTAAAGATATTAAGCGGAATGTATCAAAGTTACCCTAAGTAGTATTTTACGCAAAAGCGACCAAACCTCCAGCTCTCTGCCTCCAATAGCAATTCCCATCCATCTCGGAATAATGCAATTTGATAGAAACAGTTCACTGTTCATAACCGAATCAAAAAAACGGGTTTCAGCCAAACACAGGATCTCATATTAGGTCTTATTCCGTTATCTTCTAACATCTTGATTGTAAATACGAAAGGAATAATCTGGTTGTGGTATTCATTTTTCTGTTTTTATATTTTCAGGAGCGCTTTCTTTGGATACTTAATCCGAATGTTGGTTTCGATTCAGTCTCGCTTTAACTGATACATTTTGTCAGCGTTATGACCACGAAGTACATACAATCAGTGGTGTAGTTTTCATTCTGTAGTCTTTACTTAGGAGGTCGTACAGTTTGACAAATACTTGACAGTTATTAATATTACATATTCAAATAAAAGCCCATTATACACAGCTTAAAGAAATAACGGTTCATATCCTGAAAAGTATAGAAAAATGGACGTATCAAGCTGTAAAACTAATCGACGGATCGATGAATAGTGTAATTAAAAATAATATGACCCGATTGAAAAACGGAAATCTTTCAAATTGAAAATATTTAGTTTATGAACATCGTCGTAAATATCTCGAAAGCAGTTGACTTTATGGGTAAGGCGCTCTAATACACGTGTAAGATCGTTGTGTTTAAAATATGAAAGTTGGTAATCACTTCCGGTTCAACCGAAAGCGATCCGTAGGCGAAAATATTTCAGATTTAGATCCGATGCTATAACTACCTATTCCAAAATTTCCATTCATAATATACGAGTTTCCTGAAATATTTTATCTATATTTCAATTTGAATAAACCTTGTATCAAATATTTTACGGATAAGGATCTTACCTTGCACTGTTCTGGTGGCTTGTTTATTGAGTTTTGCTAGACTGATAACAAAGAATTACCTACGTGTTTTGGTTTTGTTGTCGAATCTGCCAGCTGAATAATGAAACAGGGAACATTAGTATTTATTAGTTTTGTTTGTTAATTATTAGTTGTAATGTATCCTGGCAAGGCATATAATAAATAAAAGCTACACATTCTACGTATATTCTTTACGTATGACACTATAAAATAAAAGTTGAATAAATTATGCTAGAAGAGAAACACAAACCTGTTTTCTGTTTTTATTAGTTGTAAAAGTAGTCAAATTATATATACATATGTATATATGTATGAACTGTAACGTAGTGGAAGCAATACAAATATGTATATAGAATATAAATATATTTTAATTTAACTGAAACGGTCTATTTTCACTAAATTTAGAACTTGCATATTTATAACTGACCCAGAAGGATCGATATTCGCGGCAGTAATTCTGCATTTGCTTCAAGTTGGAGCTTGGAGTTTCGTAAACTAATCGTACAGAAAGAAATCCAAGGGATTCAGATTTTGCGACCAAGCTGGCTAGGGTATTGGACCGTTTCAGCCTTTCCATTGGGGTAAGTGAATTCAAAAAAGGCTCGTGTATGGCTAAAAAATCAGCATTTATGGTCTTCGAGTACAAAACAGATCTTCAGTCTAAGCTGAGAGTTGAGTTCATCCATTAAATTTGGCGAGTCATTGTTAAAAACTTCGCATGTTGAACCACCGGGTAGTACAAATGAGCTCAAGTAATTATAAACAATTCCCCTTGGATGTATTTCATGTGGATTCCCTCGATCCGTATGTGCATATTGCGGTCACTAGGTATTCCTTTCTTCGTAAATGTGGCTTTATTACGTCGCGTTTTGTTTAAAAACCATTTACAGAATTGCGCTCGTGCACGAAAATTACGAGGAAGTAGAATCCGCCACATCGTAGAAGCACTAACTTCATTTTGTTGTGTAATAGCTCCAGTACTGCTTTTGTAGTTGTTAGCTTCAATATCTAACATATTTTCCTCGACTGCTGTATTACGTCTCGTATTCGCCGTTGTTGCTTTTGTGGAAGTTGTTCGTGATAGATTCTGGCAGCCTCTCGACCATTATCATTAACTGTATAAATAAAGTTCATCGAAATTATTTACAAAAGGAATCAAATCGTTACTTATACAAGTCATAATGATTTTTCTTAAATAAGTATATAGAATTTAGCCACAAAGTTTTAAGAAATTGTCTATAGATATGAATTGGATTCTAGTTGCTACAGTAACGAGATTCTTCCAAGACAACCATTGCCGCAAGTGTCGAAGCAAAGCGATTGCCATTTAGTCATTTATTCTGAAAGTAAAACTGACGTGTTGCGATTACGCACTCAGTTTAAATTTCCCGACCTGTGGTTTTGCGTATTTGTTTATATAGCTATTGTTCATATTTTAATGAACAGTTACTGACATATAAGATGGCGCTATGAGAGCCACGTGTGCAATAATATAAATTGTGTGTTGATTAAACTGCATAGTTTAAAGTCAAATCCATTTTTGTGTAAAATGATTGATATATCTGCAAGTGTTAAGAGATTATAAAATTCCGTAGTTGTAAAACAAGAACGCAATTGAAAACAGTTTTGTATGTTCCTTGAACATTCGCCAAGGAGTTAAAGACTTGCTAACTGCTTCTATATCAGTTCGCCACCATCGTTGTTTACATTTATACCTATAATATTAGTGTAATCTTGCAAATTTAAATTCGCACCGATTAAGTGTATAACATGTTTTTCCATAAAGTTGTTAATATAAAGGAACGATCTGAGATGTAAATAAGAAAACGAAACAATTTTGAAAAAGGGACAAATATCGAAATGTTACGTAATAAGAGTTTCTATCCGCGCAACAATAACACAATAACAAGATTTTAAACACTTGAACAAAAATCTGTTTGGTTTCCTTAATTCTGCACATGTTTTTGTACGCATTTATATGTATCACAACATTTGCGTTCGTTTAATATTAGGGTCACTATCAAAACGTACCGGAGTGTGAACGTCTGGTAGCGTGATAGTAGAAGCAAATAGCCGATCACTGCCATACTACTCAGACGTACTCGAACTCTCGTGTATTTATTTGATATACCACTTTTAATATATGCTATCCTTTGCTACTCTTCCCTATAAAACAGGCAAAAACGGGAACCACATATTGTGGGGTGAGTATACGCTGTATTACGTATACACAGGAAGCGACGGATGGCAATGTTGTTGGTGCTCTGGCAAAGTCACGTCGATCCTTATGAAAACGTGCATTCTTGTAATGTGACTTTTCTGCGGCGATTCTTTATCTAATGCTCGGATTCCTAATTTTGTTGCTAGATGGACATTATTCTGATGTAAAAAATTGCGACAACATCCACCTTATATTTTTAATTTTATCGTTTAGGGGCCATCGGCGAATAGATTTTTTTGGAACGAACAAATGTCACATACAAGTGCACGTTTATAACAATTCGAGAAAGGTCGGCTTTATAGCTATTTTTATATGTAGATTTTGCAGTATTCGAAGAGGCGGTACATATATGAATCTCAGTGCTGTGGCTGGGGTGGTGCATGGTAAGAACCAATAATACTTGGTATTATTGACAGTACCGTTTAGTAATGCCAAGTTTCCTATCTGAAATAATAGGCTGCGTTTTATGTACTTGGAAAGGTAATGAAATATAATAATAACGGTTTTGGTACTTTTTATGGAAAGTTGTCTAGGAAAGGAAGGTATGTTAAACAATATGCATAATGGTGCGATCCTAAATAGAGCAAATTCCATTGTGTCACTTTAGAAGCAAATTACACTAACCAACAAGATTTTTACCCTAAGTTAGAAACTGATGAAATTGAACAGCTTATATAAAGTAAAAATGATTCGAAAAGCGGCGACTTTAGTTTAGTTCTGGTTACGGAGAAAATGCCTTTATAGTGTGGCCGGTAATCTGGTTTACTGCAATAATGTTTATAAGCTTTCTGAAGCTTTTGGAATACATCATGATCCCAGTTCTTGGAGATTATTCATAGACTCATCAAAGACCAGCCTCTAACCAAAATCTAAATCTAATCAAAAATTGTATTATTCAGATGTTTCTGGGACATTAAGGAGCTGGTCCAATGTTTATTGCCTTTCCCTTTTCTTCTGACTTTTTGAAACTGATGGGCGTTGTCGTTGCACCAATCCTCAATTTTATTTAGCTTGGTTTGGGTATCATATTAATACACTTGCTCTGACATCCTTTGACATTTTTCTGTTTATTGCGTCTGTCATCCGAACACAAAAATCTTGAAAGCGTTCCGATTTGTCTGTAGTCTAAACTGCCTGTTAAGACACTAATTGCACTGACCAACAAGGTTTTTACCCTTAGTTAGTTAATATCTGAAATGAAATTGAACAGAATATATATAAAGTAAACATGTTGGCTTGGCTCTGATTACAGAGAAAATGCCTTGGAATACATCATGATCCCAGTTCTTGGAGATTATTCATAGGCTCATCAAAGACCGGCCTGAAAGCAGTTTTGTTGCATAATGGAAACCATTATCATTCTATTCCGATAGGTCATGCTGTTTCTATGAAAGAAACTTACGAAAATCTGAAAATTTTATTAGAAAAGATAAAGTACAAAGACTATTCTTGGAATATTTGTGCATATTTTAAAGTAATTGCAATTATTTTGGATATGCAATCTGGTTACACCAAATACTGTTGCTTTTTATGTCTTTGGTATAATCGTGACAGAGAAAAACATTACCATAACCAAGAGTGGCTACTACGACAACAGTTTATACCAGGAAAAGACGATGTACAACATCGGCCTCTAATAGAAAAAGAAAAGATCATAATACCACCTCTCCACGTGAAACTTGGGCTCATGAAAAACTTGGTAAAGGCACAGGATCTCGAAGGTAAAGGTTTTAAATACCTTCGTGAAAAGTTTCCAAAATTAACACAAGGGAAACTGAAAGAAGGTATTTTTGTTGGACCTCAGATACGAGAAATAGTAAATGATGAAATCTTGGAAACCAAATTAACAGCGAAGGAAAAAACAGCCTGGCTTTCCATGGTACAAGTTTTCACGAATTTCTTAGGAAACAAAAAAGCTGACAATTATAAAACTTTAGTAATGGATATGTTACCAGCATTTCACGCTGTTCGCTGTAGTATGTTCCTTAAAGGGCACATTCCACATTCTCGCTTGGATTTTTGTCCGGAAAATATGGGCGACGTTAGCGATGGACACGATGAGCGCTTCCACCAAGGCATCATGGGAATGGAAGAATGGTATCAGGGGAAATGGAGTACTGTTATGTTAGCGGATTACTGTTGTATGTTAAGAAGAGATGCTGTAGATATTGTTTCTAAGAGACGGAGCAGTATTACTTCACATTTCTAATTATAATAATTTGAAATATACAATAAATTATGATCTAATCTAAAAAAGCTTTTCATTGAAATATAAAAAAAATCGAGCTAACTTGATCTTCTACCTTTTACTAAAATAGATGTTTATATGTTTTCTATTGAAATTAGTATGTCTTATTTTATGGCAAAATCAAAAGTTCCAATTTATTGGCCAGTGTAATTGTTAGGAGTCTCAGAAGTGCTATCCGGAAATTTACTAATGCTGATTGATTAATTGAATAAATGGGCAATCATAGGCACTTGTGTGGTTCCTGTTAACATAATTAAATGGCAAAATCAAAAGTTGAAGTTTGTTGGCCAGTGTTAACAGCGCGTCGTCTGAGAACGAGACAACTAAATCTAAGATTTCACTAAAGATACATAGTTCAGTTTGGAATTTAAAAATAAAAACCTGTGTTCCCCTTTGGTAAACTATCTGAAGTGGTAAAAACTGAATAAAAAATCTTTATTTTCCTTGAGTGAATGTCCACCCCAAGCTCTCTTATCGTCACAGATTCACCCAAAAATCATTACAGGAATTCTAGAAGATTGTGACTGAATGCTGTGTTTTACATTGTCATCTTTGTTTGTTATTATTATTTTCTTTTGTGTATTCCTGCTGTTATTTATTTATCTTATTTTATGTTATCGTCGTTAGTTCAACTCCGTCTGAGTTTTCTCCTTTTTTAAATTGTGTTAGTACTTTTATGTCAATTTAAATGTTCGTTTTACTTGGGGGTTGTAGAACCTTACAGTTACTGTTTTTTCCGTGTAAAAAAATATTTTATGTGATGTACGGTTAAAACTAAATTCAACGATATGCATTTTTTCTGCGAGGTAATAATTAAGAATGAAAATTAAATAATTTATTTGTTGTTATGCAGTCGTTAGAAAATACGATTCATGTTAAACGTACAGTAGATTACTTTTAGCACTAATTTTGGAAATAAAATTATAAGTTTCTCTTCTATAATTACGCTTAATGAGATGCCTATTGTACCTGTGCACGTTCGCAGTAATTAAATGTTCGTCAAAATAGTTGCAACCGGAATTTTCGTTGCCTACTCTAACAATGAGATAGGTAATTTAATGCTTATGAATTATGCACAGCTATCTTTTTATGGCTAGGGCTTTTTATGTTTATTAAAGTACGAAGATAAAAGGATTAAATTGTTAATTAGATGTATTGACGACATTCCAATTTAAAAAATCCATTTGAGATAGCAAATGCCTATCAGTTATCTAATCTTTTGCATGTGCACTGAACAAACGTAATTTATTAAAATATATTATGTTACTATAAATAGTACACGAGTAGTAGGGGCCACGCATTATATGAGGAGAGAAAGTATTAACGATAAAAAGAAATGCAGCTACTTTTCATAACGACAAAAGTAATTTATGAAAACTAATAAAAACTAAAATTATAATAATACATAAACATAAATAATTACGCAAAGAAATAATAATACAAATGCCCAAGCAAATAGTACAGTATTCCTCCAGCATCTTCTTCTGTTCCAAATGTAGACAATTGCATGCAGTTTTAATAGTCTTGTCACGTTACAGCTTATTGATCAGCGTCTGTTCCTGCCTTTAACGGTCGTATTACTCAAAATTCGCGGTAGAATCACGTTTTGCATTTTACCATATTAAACACTTAGTAACTGAAAGGACCAATCAAAGCTTTTCTTTTGGTTGTTTGATTTTAAAGAGCTCTACCTCTAGCTCCAGACTATTAATGAATCGCGTATTCGTTGTTTTCAGGAGAAAAAAAATAAATTTAAGTTTTTAACTAGATTCTTAATTAATCTCAAACCACAAATAAGTAACGTTTAAATTTGACAAAAGATCTTTGATGCTTCCGCCCTGGTATTTGCGAGTATGGTCAAGATAAATATGGAAAGTAATACACATTTATTTGTGGAATAAGACGAAAAACAGTGTGATATAGTATACACCACAATGTGTATTATATTAATTTTCTTGCTTTTTTGTGACTGCGTTAAAATACCAAACTCACTTGTTTTATGGCGGGAAGAAATACCCAAAGATTCGACCAATTTACTTTTAGGTTACAAACAGCTACTTGCTTTAAATATATCAAATCGACAGTTGAATATAGTCGTAATCAGTGGCAATCATAACAAACCTAAATGGTGCCAACGTTTGCCAATAAGCGAAATCCGAGGCAAAACAAAACTTGAGTTAATTAAGTTTTATACCACTGCAACATTTTATTTGCTCATTATTTCTCGCCATAAATTTAGTGCGTTTAAGCTAAAAGGTAATATGGTAAAAAGAGTAATGCTATATTGTTAGTGCAAATAGCCGGTGAATTGCAAATACTGCGACAAATTTCGTTATGAGTTTACGTCTTTCTTGTATTCTCTAACAAATTATATTACATGTTTGGAATTGAATAGTTGTATCTATAAATGGGGTGAAATAGAAAGGAATGTATTGTCGCACTATAGGGCCCAATGATCAGTATCACCTCAAGAATCTGTTGTCGTGAATATGACTGTGTTCCGAGGGACTGTAAAATAGAGTTTAAAAGAAATTTAATGTATGTAATGTAATGTTAATGTAGAAAATTCGTTGTAGTATTGCATTTCATTAGCATGGCTTCTACTGATACTCTTACGGTAAGGTGAAAATACGCTGGTGTATTTGGAGAATGTGTTCTGCGTCTAATGATGTTCGCAAACTTAAAAAGGCTATGCGCATTTGCATGCGCATTGTTAGATTTTCTAACAAGGCATTGAGGCCATCTACTATATTTAGCGCTTCATGTAACGAAAGCTTGGTGCTTTTAGAAATAGTATCTAAAAGAATTGAACAATTTTCGGAAATTTGCTCTATTTGAGTACGGATTTCGATGTCTGAAACTAGCCGCTGGCTTAATAAAATTGCTCGTGCTTTTTGCGAAATTAAACTTAAGATACAAAGTTTAATGAAGTGCAATTTTATATAATATAAAGAAGCTTTAAGCCGCGTTCCTTTTCTTTTCAATACCGATTGTGGCGACCGGGCAGCCTGTTTAACTCACCAACGTGTTTTGCAGATTTAATAAAAACTTTTGGTAGAAACTATTATTTAATTTATTTTTAGGTAACTGTTTCTAATAAATGCAACTACAAGATGACATGCATGGATCAAACGGGTTACACGTAGCAATTGAGGATAAGATTCTTTTAGTAAGTTTCCAGCTGTAATCATGTTTGAACCCCATCTAAACGAACATTATAAGTTAGGTTTGTCTTCTGTGATAATGCACTACTTGAAAGAAGAGGAACGGACGCTACATCGCTTTTAAGTTAAGTGTGTACTAACACATTTAAAAATACTTTCTTGCATCCGTTGTTTAATCCAACAGCGGCCATATTTTTTTATTTTTCAACTTTGCCCTGATTTGATTTGTAATCCTGTTTTTCACTAGCGGTAAATTAAACTACAATTGACCTCTTGTTAGCAATGGCGAAATGTATTTCTCCCAAAATTTTCGAAATTCCTCCTTGCCTACAACATTATATGTACTGTTGCGCACTCTTAACATAAAAATAAAGTTTTATAGAAATTTATATTAGGTATATTAGGTTTTGCATTTAATGGTGCTTCACAAATAAAAATATTGTACGGTAAAATGTTTATAACAACACATTTAATAATAGAGGCCAGAAATGTGCGCGCAAAGTGGCGTTCATTTGTTACCATTAATCCAACCCATTATTTGTACACATACTAATCGTACGCGTATGAATCCCGACTTCGGGTATGTCCGACCACTTTGGAAATATCATCGCCGCCAATGAGAATGCACTCGCTTCTGCATACTTATAAGTAACTTGCGCAACATGCGTCGTTGCGGTTAATAGAGAAATTTGAAATTTATAGAACAGTTTTTAGAAACTGTGAAATTCAAGTTTCACAAAGAAACACGGCAAAGCTCAAATTTAGAACTATTACTTCTCTTAACGTATATTAATGACATCATGAGTTGCGTGAATTGTAGAACATTACTGTTCGCGGACGATTTTGAGGTATTTGTTTACGTATGGATGTACCATCCTTCCATACCGTCACATTATGGAGGTACGTGCAGTGGCGTATCTTGGGTATGACAGACAGGGCAGGTGCCATGGGCGCCATCGGCAGTGGATGACATTTAACGCAATCGTGCCAATGCAATAATGCCAAACCAACTTAATAATAATTATTAACTTATTGAAATTCATAATTTTTACATTTTTTTATGTTAATTTAGTTTTGAACAACATCGTTTTTTACAATTAACATGAAAAATTGATGGCAATGGAAATGTATATGTAAAATATTAGGAATGAAAAATTTGTTTTGTAATATTACCTGATTTTGTTTAATTGTATATGTACGTTGAAAATGATAACTATCAATCTCAACGTGATAAAAGTGCCTCATTTAGTGATAAAGGTGCATTTAATCTTATATTTCTAAAGGTGAAAGAATACTTTTTTTACTATTTTTTCTGTCGATAGAGGCAACGCTACAGTAGTACTTGGAAATAAGAACGCTTCTTAAAGCGCACATTTCTTCCAAAATCCAAAAACGTTTAATCTCGGACGAATCCAAACGACCCCATGTTGTATGGTTTCACAAACAAAGCATATTGCATAGGTCTATTGCTAATAATATGGATATATATGCCTATCACTTATACAAGAATTTGGCTAACATCTTCAAAAGGTGCATGAGAAACATGTTTTTATATGTACTTAATTCTGGTCAATTCGTGGAACTCGCCTCCAACGTTCACATTGCGCCGGGAGATATCGTAGTCAGCTTCGGCGTAACATCCTTATTTACCAAAGTTCCTTCCTTAGCGAATAAAGGTGTTAGTAGTATCCTTTTGCTCTTGTGGTTTAGTGTACATCGGCGAAATAGAGGAATAAACTTGATCAAACTCCGCTAGAACACGCATCCCCTCGAATTCAGCGATAGCTGAACATCAGCTAGATACGGGCCACCAGATACTACTCAGCGCTTCCTTATTATTTTTCAATTCTTCCCACTATTATAATCGGAAAATTAGAGAGGTCATGGAGATACTTAAACATCGTAAGGACGTTCTTTTGTTTAAAACAAACAATATATAGTAGTTCACGTTCTATATGGCAACGTATTGACAAGTGAAAAGTATAGATATTTTCTGTTGGACTTGATGTCTTACTACTGAGTAATATTATATTGGCATTAATACGGAACATTCATAACGTGAAGAAAATGAAAACGAGCTATATTGCAGTTTCCACGGGATTATCGTGGAATGGAGATAACAGTAGCTAATAAATTATCAGAGACAGTGATAGTGAAGCTGGAGGCTGTACAAGCAGCTGATGAATTTTAAATCGACAAGGATTACTCGGACATAGGCACTCGAGCCATACTCCAGACGGTGCTCTGTCGATGTTGCAATTTGTTATATAACGTTATTTGCGTTTTTAGGTTTGGATCTAAGAACTAGACTCCTTCCATATCTATAGTGTGTAATTTTTCTAATTTTTGAACAAGTGAACATTGGCACATTGTTGGTTATTTATTTATTAGAGAGCCTAATTTGTGGATGTTTACTGAAGATGTATATGAGGCAACGTATCATATCAACATATATATCAACCCGATATGAGGTAGAAGGATTTCACTAAGGACTTCGATAATGTTGAACATCAACTTAAAATGCATGTGCGGAATATTTTAGATGCTTTTCTCGTAAAATTGACACTATTTAATATACACACAATGTTAACGCTGAATTTTTAGCGGGTCTTGCGAAGTTTAGGGATCATGACATACTTTTTTAATACCAAGTTAACATTTCAAAAACATATTGCAGACGTATGTCAACAGTGTCCTAAAACACTCAAGTAACGTTAGACATCTGAGTACTTGTTACATATTAGCATTTGTTTGAGGTGCTATTGCATGGAGTCCCGATTATGATGACTATTTGAATTTAGCACGTAGCGTAACCTGTCGGAGTGGCAATCAGGGTTGTAACTCTTAAATTTCATCAGCGAAATATTGGTGAGATTAATTTTTTCTGAAACTTCGGTTATAATCTCGACAGTTTTAATTATGTATTGTAAGTTCTTCTTAACTTAAGCCATACTTCTTGGTGTTATATTTGAATTTATGTATAAAAATTTTATATTTTCGTGAACATTGCGTTTTTTTCAACACAACATTTAGAAAAAGTTCGCATTTGTTTCTTCAATTTTTATATATAAGAATCCTTTCGAATTTTTGCATATCTAGGTTCAACTTTATTTTCTTGTGGCTAACACGCTTTACCGCAGTGATGTCAATGTGTAGTAGCATTAATACACATGCATTTCGGTTCGATTTGTTTGAAATTACTATGTCAACAACTGTATACGGTTGGCTAATGAATTATTAATATTATACATATTTCAAGGATCCTTTTTGCTGTAATATGAAACATTATAGTTAAGAAAATGTTTACAAAAATTGTCGTTTTTAATATTATCTTTGTTTAAGATTTAAAAGGAGATTGGTAGGATATTTCAACGTAAAGCAGTTTTTGTTTTAGTTTGTACTATATTATGAATTCAAGGGACATATGTGAAGGTTATTACAGTGTAGTTTTATGCAACTGAACGAAGTTACTCTATTTTCTCTAAATTGCTCCAACTTATTTATTCAGCATTTTGGCAATTGCCATTAAATGAGTATGTTCTGCAATGCAGTCGGTGTATAAATATCAATCTTATTTCGACTGGCTAAATCCAAACAAATGGCAGCGAACTTATTTTACTTCCGGAATTTGATATTTGGACGTAGAAATAGAACAATTATAGATAAAACCAAATAATAACATTTTTTTTATACCATTGTTGTCTGCGGACTGTTACACAAGTTGTGTTTCAGTTTTTGTATGTAATATTATTAGTCACACCATATAACCACATGTAATTAGCTGTTAATATTTTTGTTGTTGTCGTTGCTGTTATTGCGGTTTCTGAGTTAATTGGCTCGCGTATGGAAATACATTTTAAAATATTGAGCAACATATTTAACCTTTAAATTCAATGTTTATATGGTTTTAAAGATGGCAGTTGTAAATTTATTTAATAGTGATGTATTTTGAAGTAATAAAGTGATGATGCAGAGTGTGTGGATGCATTGCCCTAGTTATTTCTTCGATGTCTTGCTTAATTCTTTCATTGCAACGATTTACAGTTAACTATGTTCTTTGAAGATATAAAGAGTTACTAAAATTTTTCCAACATTACAGTCCACTTATTCTCGATGATCAACCCGACTAAGACTAAGATCATTTCGAATATGGAAAGAAAATAAGTCGATACTGCTTTTGAGAAACCTGTTGAATGAATGAACTGATGGAACTGGTGTATTTCCTCGAATTATGGAAGCAATGATACTTTATAGAAGGAGATAAGGCAGTTTGAAGCGGTTTGATTAGTAGGTTTTGTAAAATTCTAATTATTTAGAATTTCACTTTAACTTATTATCATGAGTGAAAGGGGTCGCTACCATTTGAAAACAATCAGGTGTTTGCGAAATTAATGTGCATTATTTATAAATCATAGACATTAATTAAGAAACACGCGGCATTACTTTTCGTTAAATGCAAATGCGTAGAACGTAAATAAAATTATAAACACGAGTGCACTTGATCTAAATACATAGTGAGAGGATATCACTGGCGGCGTTTTCGTTTCCTCTGTTAATTACGCAGTTAAGATAATGACTAAATGAATGAATGTCATTTATCACGCAGGAAATAAAATACGAAATAAAAAGTCCAAGTAATTTATCATATTTTTATTATTTCACGTAGATTATCTCCACTTGGTTTTAATTTTATTTCGTATGGATTGTAATTACGATCACAGCCGATTGAAGAATTTTAATTAGGACTTCTGCCCGTCATTAAATAAATGCAATAAAGTTTTAAATAATGGGATTACTGTGCAATAAGGGAGGTCGACAATTACATTATTTGAAAACTGCTTATCGTAAAATTAATCTGGACTTAATTCGTATGAGTTAATTGGTTTAATTCCAGTAATATTCATTTTAAATAAAAGAGAACCTAGAGTGTTCCCGCAATATTGATTAAAAAAACGAAAATGCTATTCAAGTATTTATTAGCAGTAAGAATAAATTTGTAGAAACCTATCAGTTTAATGTATACACCGCTGCGTAAGGAAAACTGATGCAAAAAGTGGCAGGTTTTGCAAGATACTAACCAAAAGTGCCAGTAGCAGGTTGTAGCTGCTAACGTAAACGAACAGTTTTATACATCATTAAAGACGTTTATTCATTGCAGGAAAGTATGCTAATGAAGGTTATAAACGCATGCAACTTAATTACATTGATATGTTTTGTTAAGTGCGGCGCTTAGTCTTATTGTTATTTATCGGTACGATGTCTATTGGTGGTCTATTTAATAAAGATGAGTATAATTTAAACATTCGTAAATCACATAGAGCAGCGAGGATGATTGAATATATAAGATGCAGCAAAATCCGGTAAATTATACTACATATTAGTATTTAATGAAAACTTACCAAAAAGAGGAGGAAACATTTTATGTGGTATGCGGATCGTTTTAACGATTCCTTTTGCTATCATTACTTCACAAAAAAATGATACTGTTGTGTTTTGCTTTAATTTCTGAAGAAGTTACTAGTTTTAATCCTACAAAGAATAAATAACACTATAATTTTAAAAAGTATTCTAATTAAGTGCTTGAATGCAATTAGACTATAATGGAAGGAAAACGTTACAGTACACTCAATATGCATGATTAAATTACCTGTTGATTTTCGACTAAATTTTTAGGGTGAAGTGATGCCAGATATCAAATATATCTAAATACATCTATGTCTAATATTAACACTAAAACAGCGCTCTTAACTTCATCAAACTCTTTAGTTTTTATATCCATGCTGTATGTGTTTGAGAAAAGAGTGTACACAATTTTCCATTAAAACCATTCTACATTCAAACATAGATATGGAAGCAAATTAAGAATTACGCGTATGTATTTCGACAAGTTTACTATTATAAGGTGTATGTGTATGTATATTATGCAATATTGGCATAAGTTCTTTGTATTTTACCGTAATTTTTTTAAAAGTATATGTGCAAGTAAAGAGTGGTAAAATAGATCTGAGATAAGATAAGATCTCATCAAGCGACTTTGCACTGACAGAAAAAATATTGTTCGAAACTTTCAAACAAAGTTGTTTATCCATTTTTCACAATAATTTGTGTCAAAAATACGTATAATTGTAAAAATAATAGATAGCGCTGTATTGAAGAAATTTTATCGGTTCTACATTCATCTCATCTTTGAGCTTGTCCGTTTTCTGATCCGTTTCTCACTATCTCTCTCATCTATATGTGCTTTTTTCTTAAATTGCTTTCTTGTCTAAATACTACAAAGTTTTACTGTTTTTGCTATTCTTTCATTAAATTCATCTAGCAACTTTTAGTGAATAATCGACTCGCCAATTTTGTAATTTTAGTTTGCAACTTTTTCATTGACGCTACAACGTGGTATTACTTTATCTACGAGTATTATTTTATATAGATAATAGATAATAAAAGTTTGTATAAAAGTTGATCATGAAGGGACAGTTTTATAGACTTACAATAAAATTATTAAAAAATACTGCAGCTCTCAGAATCACTTGCTTCATTGTGTTTACACAGAAAAAATATTGTTCGAAATTTTCAAACAACGTCGTATTACCCATTTTTTACAACAATTTGTGCCAAGAATACGTATACTTGTAAAAACAATAGACTGTATTGAGAAAATAACATAATTTTGTGCATATGAAATTGTATATAAATGACAATTCCATTGTAAGCTGTACATAAACATTATTACATATATCAACAACATTTTTCTCTTTAAAATGCAAATTTTCTTGTTTAGTAAGGTGAAGCAAATTGTATTCAAACAAAATACAACTGTTAATTAGTTTGTGACAATTTAATAAAAGAATGTGTGCTTTCGTTAGAATGCCGTTAGAATCTTTATTGTTGAAATCGCTGACAGAGGGTTGTGATAATTTTTCGCGCTCTTTGTAGATCTTACTTTAACAGTAAGTATGAAAGTTTAATTTGAGAACATTAATTAATAAGAAAATGTTAACAAGATTGTGTAAAAACGATATGTTAAGGTTGTTTTAAAATAAGACAAAGTACAACCACATTTGACACGATTTTGTGACATTTGAGTTAGTATAATCTTGTACCACCAACAACTTACGAATTGTTACCGTCCCTATATGTTTGGTAATTTGCAAGCAAAAATGCTACAATTGCGTTAATTCTCGCAACAATTTTTTTCTGTGTAGTATCTACGTCTACGTATTCATGTGCGATATACATATTCGACAAATATGATTAGATACAAATTGTCACAATGGAGCAATCATGTATACATATGATCTTTGGAGTAAATCATTAATAAAATAATGACGATAATAAAAATGTGGCACCGAATCATACGAACGATGCAGTAAATTCACAAACAAATGGAATTTCATTTTTTTTAATTTATTACAACTGATTAGATAATTCTAAGAAAATGTAATTAATTTAACCAAAAATTGAAATGCCAACTAATATATAAATTCGTAGAAATATGCAGAACGTTTCATAAAAAAAAGAAAATAGGATATTATCGATTAATTGTTATTATCGATATATTGCGTTAATTTTCGCAACAATTTTTTATGTGTTCATTTACTTGCCCGGTAGAATTAAAAAAAAACAATGCACGATAATGAAAAGAAACAATTTACAAGACTGATGGTTTATATAGATTAGCCATATTTAATTGAAATCGATAAGTTACACTTGATGATCTAAATATAGTTATTCAAACAAATTCTTCTATATTTGGGGTTTCTGATGTAGAATTACCGACATTATTTGTAGCCTATTAAACCTTCATTGTTACGCCAATTTGCAGTTCAATTTCACTCATAAATATATGATTTTAATCAAGGTTGTATTTCGTCACTATGATTATACATGCATACTTACAAATTATATAGTGTCATATAGCTTACATAATTGTGGAAAATGCTGTTTCATTGTGCAAAATTAACTTAAAGCGACATCCATTTTTTTAGCAGATCAAATAGTTTTGGAATAGCTCGACTACTTGTATTTATGTATGGAAAAAACAAATAACATGTCACCTTTACAAGAATTTCTCGAGAATAGTTTAGATTAAAATATTTTGATGCGTTCTTTTGTATAAACAGTACATTTAAACATTCAGCAAAATCATTTGGATCATTTTTTCAAATAAATTCTCTCACTTACGAATTTAGAATCGTTCAGATCTGGGTTTCGTAAGGATTTCAAGATTGGAAGATTCACAGGCATCGAAAAATTAAATGTTTGGTCAAAAATAAAACTCAAGTTCAAATTTTCCATTAAAAATCAATTATTAATCTTAATAATCAAGTTAAATTAAGTTTTTGTGGTCATATTAATTTAAAAGAAATTTGTAAATTTAATTTATGATTAAACGGAATTATCCACACATATTTGGTTTTTGTAAAATAGGATAGAAGATTCATTCAGGCATTCGAACGACGAGTTATCCCGAACACAATGTATCGAAGGTATTTTAAAACAATAAGACCAAATTAATTTTGTTAGTAAGAGACGGACATCGAATGAAAGGAAAGAAGCTAGGATATTTATAGAAAACTATAGCTTTTGAAAAAGTAATAATTTAAAAACATTTTATTTTAGTTATGAAGTTTGCGCGACAATCTACCGACGTTTTCGTGAGAGAGGATTTTTTAAGCGGAATAACGTATATCATGGGGTTCAAAGAAAGATCAGAAATTCGGAATTTGTCATTGTGGGTCAGATCATTATGGCGTGCGTTTATATTTCAATTCTAGAAAGTTTGTGTTTTTTTTTATTGTTATTTTATTTATTTATTGGTAATAATTGGGGGAATTCTATGACCACCATTTGTGGCATTTGCACAGTCTATAAATAGTGATGCCAATGTTTTTTGTGGCAAAGCTTTCCAATTGAGCCTGATTTGAATGAATTGAAGTTTGTTTTTAGCTGGTGATTTGATACGTCTGCTCACGTATATTATTGTTATTGCAATATTCGTTGATTTCATAGACGATGACGGATAACAAACAGAATCTGACGGTGAAACGAGTGACGATTAATCGAATTTTTACTGTATACCACGTATATAGTTGTACTAACAAATCACGTGATAAACTCAATTTTGCTTAAAATACACACGTGAGATTTTCAGCGGAAGCAGAATTGCATAAAACAATATTTGTGCGAATGTTAATTGTTAATTATGGTCATTTGTTTGTTAATTGTTATATGCGGGTTGTGACAAAACCTTTAACAATTTTGGAAAAAGCTTCACATAGGTTTCTCAGCGTCAAAGAAATTGTTCATGTTTTGTAAGGTTACATTTCGCAAATTTTACACAATGTGATCATCTAATGCAAGCTGGAAGATAATTACTTGTTGAATAATTTAGAGACAACTTTTTCACATGAAAGTTGTTTGGAAAGTTGTATAATAAAGAATTATGTTTATGTGTAGAAGGTGATTGTATTGTTGATTAGAAGACAAATTAAACGGGTCAAATTACAGGGATTTCCTGGCAAACGATCTACTTATCTCACTTGAGTACGTTACGTTGTTAGGGAGTATTTAAACAACGATTTTTGGAATCGTTATATTGGCTAGTTGTATGGCCACCATGCTTCTCAGACTGCGACGCATTTAACGTTTTTTCTTATGGGGCCACCTAAAAAAATTTGTTTACTGTATGCAGATTCTTATATTAGAAGGCCTTTGCAACTGAATACTACACAGTTTTCGTATAGTCCGGAATAGCCCCGGACTTCCTGAGCAAGGTCCGCAATCAATGGTATGACAATGCGAAGCTTCTATGACATTTCCAGCAACTACTTTAACGTTTAATCGTAGACTAATTTCATGAATTGTGCTAATACGAAATTTTGTTGTTTTGATAAAAATTGTTATTGATTATTCTCAATTTTGGAATTCATGCGTAACTTTTTAAGGAAATATTTTTGGCTTTTAGACGAATATTTTCTATATTTTTGTTCCATACGTCTACTTAGTAATATTGCTCCAAGCAATTCAAATACATTTTGCGTACTTAGTGTGTAAAACGTCTTAAATTGTTATTAATTCAATATTAGCATTTTAAAATAAAATAATATAGAAGACACAGAAATGATACAAAACTCGCTAATATATGTATAGGCTCATTTTTACATTTGTACTTAATATACACACGAGCTTTTGACAATAAAAAGGAAATTATTAAACTGAGTAACTTTAGTAACATTTGAACATAAAACAAAGCAGAGGTAGTTTTTGCTGCAATCAAATCGGAAACCATTTAAGGAGAAAACCAGTAGGTTTTTATTGTTAATAGTTGCTAGGTATTGATCGATGTATTCCATACGTACATATGATAAACCGAGAACTAGTCGTGATTAAATGGAAATTATTATTTTTTTTACACTAACATATGTGCATTCCCGTTCACCTCATAAGACGAAGAAAAAAGATGCAGTAAGTAGAATATACATACATACGCGCAGATAAGCAGTGATGAGTGGAGGTGAATATTTTAAAAACCAGCTTACGGCTTAAAGATACCAAGGCAGACAATTGGGTGTGGCTTTCTAAAGAGTGTAGTGGGAAAAACGACGCTCAAATTGCATGCACTTCGAAAAATAACAACACAGAAATATACAGATGGAAATATATACGTGGGAGTAATTGCTTTTTATTTTTACTGCTCTTTGAAGCTCGAGAGATAATTACTGCAGATTAGCTATTATTATACGCCAGCATTTCCATTTCTTCACAGTTAATATTCTGTAGAATTGCAACTCACGTCGCATCAACCAATTTGTTTTTATTGTGTTTGTAGCTATGTACATGTTTTTAAGTAGTAATAGTAGAGTTAAAAATCACAGGAAAAAATTACTGAAAACTACAAATCGATGATGGATTAACGAGTAATGCGGACAAAGGATATTGCCTTGCCTGGAACGGTTTATGTTCGAAATCTCGATTTTTTAAAACAGAGACTCCTAATTTTATACATTTACAAGAATGTTTAGCAAGCACTATCGTTAAAGTTAATAACTCAGAAGATATTTTGTGAAAACCAACTAAATCTTAAATATCGCATTGGTGCGTTTGTAAAAATTTTGGTTCGCTTATGCACCAAGAAGAGCCAAATCCCTGGTAGTTGACGGGGATACAACAGTACGACTTTGGCTTTTTTGCTGTATATCGATTTACTGGCCATCCAAAACAATTCCTAGAATTTTGGTGCAACAGATATGATGCAAAGTAAAACATTTACACAATGTCGAAGGTAATTCCGAGAATGGTTTTTAGTTCGAACGTAAATTTTGTAGAAACGGAATCTATAACCGGAGGTATGTTAATTTTTGGGCTTTAGGCATTACGTCTTCGACCAAGACCATAAAAAAAAAACATGTGGAATGTATGACATTAAATGAATGAGGTTCCGTATACTTGAAATTGAAATGATTGGCGATTGATGGTTCTTTTACAGTTCTTTAAAGTGCCCACCAAAATTTCCGAAATTAACCCCACCAGATTTATTTCTTGTGGGGTTATATTGAAATATTGATATCTAGTTGGTACAAAAGATGACGTGATTGACAGAGTAAGAAGAACACTCGATGGACTGACCGCAAGATTTATTCGGTGTGCTACTCATGAGCTGAGAGGACAAAGACGGACGAAATTATTATTTTTTTGTAGAAACTAGTCAGACTCGTGTTTTACCGACACGCGGGGACACTAGTAGCAACACGAATCCATTCTCACGAATAGACACGAGTCTATCTAGTCTCTGCAAAAAAGGAATGATTCCACCTGCCTTTGTCATCTCTACTCATGGACCGACATTGTGGTGTTTTCGAGTATTTAATAATATATAATAATTAAATACGCATTAAATTTTATTTTGCCATTTGTGCATTTGTTTGATTTATGTTTTTTTTTTCTTTTTTGATTATTAATAAAAAGATTTTTGTAAGTTTTACTTTTGAAATAATAAGAGAGTTAATTATGTTGACTAATTTGACAAACATCTTCGGTTACTTAACCGCGGCAAACAGAAACTGATATTAAACAGTACGATATCTAAGAATAAGGTGGTTTTTGGCAAAATATTAGTTTTAGCGATACACTTGTTATACATTTTTGCTTTGTATTTTAGTGCAGAGTGTAATACCTCTTAGCAAATTAGGAGTTGGTGTTTAAAAAAATCGAGATTTCTCCGTTTAAATATGTCTGGCATTATCCCTTCTCTATTGGAACGTCTGAATAATTCAACAAAATCACTTCCTAATATACTTTTAACCAACGCATATCGTGACGTAGCCTGCATATGCATTTGTCTGCCACCTTTCAACCTGTGTATATGTGCGCTAGAATAACAACACTGGCCAACAAATTTCAACTTTTGATTTTGTCATAAAATAATTTTTACTAATTTCAATAGAAAACGTTTATTTATTTTAATAAAAGGTAGAACGTTAAGTTAGTTCAATTTTTTTTTACATTTCAATGAAAAGGTTTTTTAGATTAGATCATAATTTAATTTTTATTTCAAATTATTATAATTAGAAATGTGAAGTAATACTGCGCCGTCTCTTATAAACAATATCTACAGTATCTCTTCTTAACATCTAACAGTGACCTGTTAACATAACAGAATTCCATTTTCCCTGATACCGTTTCTCCATTCCCATGATGTCTTGGTGAAAGCGCTCACCGTGTTCATCGCTAACGTCGCCCATATTTTCCAGACAAAAATCCAAGTAAGAATGCAAAATGTGCACTTTAAGGGACATATTACAGCCAGCAGCGTGAAATGCTTGTAACATATCCATTACTAAAGTTTTATAGTTGTCAGCTTTTTTGTTTCCCAAGAAATTCGTGAAAACGTGTACCATGGAGAGCTAAGCTGTTTTTCCTTCGCTGTTAAATTGGTTTCAAAGATTTCGTCATTTACTATTTCTCGCATCTGAGGTCCAACAAAAATACCTTCTTTCAGTTTCCCTTGTGTTAATTTTGGAAACTTTTCACGAATGTATTTAAATCCTTCACCTTCGACATCCAGTGCCTTTACAAAGTTTTTCGTGAGCTCAAGTTTAACGTGGAGAGGTGGTATTATGATCTTTTCTTTTTCTACGAGAGGCTGATGTTGTATATTGTCTTTTCCTGATATAAACTGTTGTCGTAGTGGCCGCTCTTGCTTCTGGTAATGTTTTTCCGAAAGACATAAAAGGCAACAGTATTTGATGTAACCAGATTATATGCCCAAGATAATTGCAATTATTTTAAAATCTGCAAAAATATTCCAGGTATAGTTTTCGTACTTTATCTTTTTTAATAAAATTTTCAGATTTTCGTAAGTTTCTTCCACAGAAACAGCATCACCTATCGGAATAGAAAGATAATGGTTTCCATTATGCAACAAAACTGCTTTTAGGCTGGTCTTTGATCAGTCTATGAATAATCTCCAAGAACCGGGATCATGATGTACTCCAAAAGTTTCAGGAAGCTTATAAACATTACTGCAGTAGACTATATTACCGGCCATACTGTAAAGGAATTTTCTCTGTAACCAACGTTAAACCAATGTTGCCGCTTTACGAATCATTTCTACTTTATATGTGCTGTTCGATTTCAGCAGTTACTAACTTATTATTACTAATTTTTTATTACTAAAAACCTTATTGGGCAGTGTAATTTTCCATTGGCAATTTTAAAGAAAAAGATATTTCGATGTAATTGTTTTAGTATTAGCAATCTGGTGAGGTTTATGTAGGTTGAGATATCATACCTCAGATATTGTATAAAGTGGATGACGCGTTATGTACCACACCTATAAAGTAAGAATAATTAAATAATATTTTAGTAGCTATTTTAGTGTCCGTCCAACAGCGTTACCGTGTTTCTGTAAAATTATTATGTCATTACAAACTTCATGGCCATGGATTTTTTCTTTCGTGTATTGTTTTGTTTATCCTACGTATAGTTGGTTACAATCATTATATGAAAATGAGTAAACGACATGTGCTTCTTTCCAAGAGGGAATTTTACGTAGGAAATTGCCACGTATTTTGTATTTTGCAAATTTTTCTTTTTTTTTTAATATTTGGACACTCTGTTTTTTATAGTTTTGTTTGTAATCTGTGAAGAATAATTATTGTCACCGAGTTAATTTGAAATTTTGGACTCCTTAAAATAATACCTACGACTTGATAAAATATTTTATATCTTTCAGCAGTTAGTTATTGTAAAGCTTGATTCAAACGTTGTTAGAGGTTTCCATTATTATTAACAAATCTGAAAAGACAGTAATCCAAAAGTAACATTGTTATTCTTTCAATGACCATTTTACTTTTGGATGACTTCATCTAACATGGAGACAAAATAAAAAAAGAAAAGAACAATCAATACATTGTTTGAATACAAATGGTTTAACAATCATATCGGTAACGTTCTGAGGGTCTTTGAGAACTAAAGCTATTACATTATAGATATGGGCGCATCCGTAATACTTTTTCCTTTTGTAGAAAATTGAAAATATATCCTACTCAAAGGTTTTAGTAAATTCCTTCGACGGGACTATCGTATGTTGTTTTATATCAAATTCTATTTTTTGTATTTGTTTGGCAATGTCAAAGGAAACCGTTTTTTCCTTAATTCCTAGTCTCAAATTAACAATTATATTCTTGACTTCAAAGGAATTCTTTAGCGTTTTAACGTGTTTTAGGTAATTGGCTACGAATTCTTATAATTTACGTAAAGGGTTCTGGACACAAGACATAATAGTTCTGATTGGGTTTGCTTATGTAGTTTAGGCAAGTTGTTGGGAATAAGGTGCTGTCTATTTTTAACCATTTTCCTAGGTTAAGTAAAATAAGGCTTCTACTTTCCCATTCCTTAATCAGTTTGTCGTTAATTTTTTGTTATATTTTATTAACCAATATATCGTACATTTTCCCTTTATAATCCTTACTGTTCATAATGACTGTGATATTACTTTTGCCAGGATTTAAAATGTTACATTGAGGTTTTACGAAAGTTTAGATATATTGTATATTCTTATATAAATGTTCCCGTAATAAGGAGTTCACAAAATTATGTATGACATTGCAAATATTTGATCAAATGTTGTTTCGTTGATTTTTATTTAGTAGTGTATTAGATAATTCAATACACGTCACTACGGATACAATGGGTAATTTCTCATCTCTTTATTGTAGTTTATAGCAAAATTATGAATCAAACACGACACAACATTGCAACAATTTGAGTTGAAAAAAATTGTTTACCGTATTTTTATTTTATTTGGTAAACTACTTATTTTTTGCCGTTTGTATTTTATTTTTTAAATCAATAGTGTTATATAATATATATTTACTCATTCCTACGAAATGATCGTCGTCACTTATAACTATTAACAACAGTTATCCGTAATCGGCTGATTTCTTTACGTAACATTTCAATGATTTTAGCGGTATCAATAATCTGTCAGTAATCAAATAATAATTTAAAATAATACGGTTAAATTGCTCTGCTTTGCTATCAAATTTATCTGTTAATTTTCCATCACAAACACCAGATGATCTAATTTCATATTCAACAGCTTTGGTATTAAACTAAATTTCTTTATAATAGTTTAAGAAATTCATCTGTTTTTCTTTTTACAAACCTAATGAGGTTCATCCTCATTAGGACTTTAACCCAAATATTGATGTCGTTATCGTACGAACCTTTTAGGTTTTTGAAATTATAAACGATGTTTTATTTTTCAACCATGGTTATAATCAATTGAGGAATTTTCAGTGGCATTTCAGTGGCAATTTCACATCTAACGAGATAAATGGGATTTCGCAGCATTTATTGCTAAACTATATTAAACTAACTAAGCACAAAATTGTAAAATGACCAAAGCCGAAAATAAAATTCTTAGCCCAGCAGTATTTTTAAATTACTAATGACGGCCATTCATTGGATTTAAATGTTGTTACTGTTACATATGTGTTTGGCTGCGAATATTAATGTGAATAGTGGAATGTTTTACATGAACATTTAAAATTTCGGTGCAGCAGTAGAGTTTGTTCAAAATATAAAAGTTACAATAAAGGTTGTTCCAGTTTGTAGTAAATAAGATTTATATTTATTGAGTATATTATCTACATCTCAACGATCTTACTGAACCTTAGAAAGAAACATTAATAAAAGGGAATGTCAAATACAAAGCATTGAGCTAAAATATATAATGTTTTATGTGATTACCAACGTTTGATTATATGATATACTCAGAATTTTTGATTTTCTTCCAATAAAACTTGCTTCGTGATAAAAACAAACCCTTAAAGCTCATTAGTGGTAGGTTTAATCAACCTAGCTGCTAGTTCATCAAGATACTAATCATATATTTATGTTTTCCAAAGTTAGTGAAGGTTTCTTTGGAAAATTAACTAGTTAATAATTTTCGTTCTCAATTGAAATAATATTTTCAGTGAAATAAGAAATTATATTAAGCTGTACGGCGAGTACTTTTTATATTTGTGTACAAGTTGTGTACAACAATAAACTATGAAGTATTCTGTAAAACTTCATAAATTTTCTGATTTGTTACTTCGAATAAGTTTTGGAATCCTCTATTTCTTCAATATTCTTTTGTTTTACAGCGCTTTTTAGTTATGCAATATATTTTCCTATGTTGATGCGCTCAGATGCATCACAATACACAAATTAATAATATACGATTCACTGCTGGGAGTGTAAATATACGTGTGTAAACGATTATGTAATGGCCATAAATAAATTGCGATTACGATAAGTTACGATTAGGATTTAAACTATTAAATTTTGTTGTACCTTTGGTGTCTGGGGGCTTGATGTAAATACTTCGGTTCTATGTGCGTCACGCTCGTAAATGTAAACAACTGCTTCTATTACTTTAACTTTTCTGATTGCATAGTATTTACTAATTCTATAATTGAAGTAAACGCGAATTTGTTAGCCAATTTTGTAAATATTTTGTTGTTACAACAACGTTAAGAAAATTCCCAAATAGGTTGAAAAATGCCTGCCTAATTGTTCAAATTTGTAAGTGTAATTTCAGTTTTCTGTGAAACATCGACCATAAGTAGAGCGCAACGTTCTCGCTTGCCTTCCAGTGATGTTTCACCGCGAGAGGTTGGGAGAATACAGAGCTGCTTCGTTACATGTCGGCACTTCTCGGCCTTCTATGCCGTGTGCTATGTGTAATACATATCTAAGTGCGAAGCTGATAATTGTCGGAATTGAACAGAAAGCATTCAAAATGTTGAAAATGAAACAAAACACTTTAAACACTTATTTATGTCAATTATAGACTTGATAGATAATGGTAAAGAAATTAAGTGTTTAGTTTACCGTAAAAGTTTATTATGTTGGAAGCGATATATATGTAGCAACCATGTAAGCAGAGCAACACACAAATTTAAGAAACCCGAAGGAGATCGTATAAAGAATTTTTCTGTGATTTAACAATAAGTGCTTGCAATACATATGAACGAACTACAAAGCCCGTAGACGCTACGTAGGTGTTTGCCGTCAGTATGTGAAAAGATTGATTTATAAGAAAACTGTAGTAAAAAATGGAACGGTTGTAGCTAACAATAGATTAAACTAGATAATAAAAAAAATCCGTAGGATCGATTGCAGCACGAACGATGACCTTGAGAGCACCGTACACCCTCGTTTGCTAGCCCATAAAAGCCAGCAAAGATATATTGCCGAAACTGTTTATATCGTATTAGTTAGATCACTAGGCAACTTTAAAATTTCACCGAAGCAAGTGTTAATGAAGGTTATTGATGCTGGCGCGGTTATGTTTCGCACAGATCACTTATTCCAAGCTGTTCAAGGAAATTTGCTGTACATAACATGTCTGTTTCGCGCTTTACACGTTGTAGCAGACACCATACGAACATGTTATCTCGATATGGATTAACTAATAGCACCGATGAAAGCGGGTTTTCTTATGTCACCGAATCGTATTCGGCCATTTCATCCGTAGTGTCCTGACATACCGAAACCGCCGCAGCCAATTCTTACTCGGCGGAGTACACGGTTAGATGCAGCAAAAGATCAAATTAATGATTTTACAAATGGACGCTAAGTAAGCAGCTGCAATGAAGCTAAGCCAAGTCATATTTTAGATGACGAAATTTGTCTAGATTACGTCATCTTTTTAATAATAAAGTTGCGGAAGATCTGTTATACAAATTCAAAGACCGCTTTAAGTACGCGAATATTACATTGTTAGATGTAGAACAATCTTTTTTTTTAGTATAAGCAGATATATACGCTGCAACGGACTGGTCTCAAAAAGGACGTACGCTATGATACAGGTGTTGGAGGCCTTACTTCCGGATTTCTTTTCAGTCATTCTTTTATTGTTTTTTGTTCTAAATAACTCGCACACTTATTTCGGTTAATCCAGCGCCGTGACGCTGCTGCTAAGCAATCGACTTGTATTTTAATCAAAGTTTTGTTTACCCTTTCATCGTTTACGTTGCCAGCGGGCAAGCATCTATCTGTTTACATATTTCTCCGTCATCGGTAAATCGGTATTGTGTGAAAGATTAAATTTCAAATTGAACGCTTAGAAATAGAAACTGTTTAAATAATTAGGCTTAACTAAACTCGCTAACGAATTCTTACGCTTGTGGGAGCTTATGCACAAATTTAAGCGGTAAAATAGTGTGTTAAATGGATAAAGTATATTATTTTCTTCCTTCTATTTATTTTTGTGTTTATTATAAATTTTATAGTTTACAATGCATATCCGCACAATTAAGTAGAGTTGTCAATGCTAAAAGCTTTTCTTGAGTTTTACCGCGTGTAAAAGCTTTCTCCCCACGTTCCGCTGTCATTTCTGCATTGAAACTCAATTACAACGGAAACTAATTCCTTTGATGTTAGCATCGGCATGTCTTCGTTATACGTTACGTATACTAAATCGTAAATTGCTAATAATATACATCACGACGGTGTGACGCAGTAATGCTTCTCAGGTACTCGCATTCCTCATATTACCGTACTAGTAGAAAACAAAAACATCACCGGTTTAGATAACGCAGTTATTTATAGTTATGTACATACAAAATGTATATACCAAAGATGACAAGGACTCGAGATAGTCTCTGTTACATTCAGCTCCAGAAAACTGTTTTGGAAAGCAAACTACGGGGAAGACGTAAAAGATAATATCTAATTGTGCTGCAGCAATGCAAAAAAATTGAGATTCAGGTATCCAGGTTCTACATTTCTGAGAGCTAAACCCGTGAGTCGTAGGGATATCGGCTATGTTGAAGAAACATGGGACCTATAACAACTCCTGAGGAACGCCGGCTGCTCAGACGACAACGTATCACTGCCACAAATTGCAAACTTGTAGTCAGAGCGGTATGAACTGATGATGTTGACTAAAGCGGGATCAGTGTTCGAACAAAAGGGCTTATACACCAACACGTCGTGCCAGACGGTGTCAAACTCCTTCTTAGTACAAAAAAAGATCACTAAAGTAACTTTCCACTAATTCAATCCGCCCAGTATATCTAAAGAGTAATGTGAATGCTTTTTTTTTTTTGAAAAAATGATGGAAATATTGATATTGGCACGCACTTCCTTCAAATATGTAGTCTTGTATGGTGACAAACATTAAGCAAGTAAGCTATGGTGTGGGATCTAAAATTTCTGTTGAATTCACAGATTTGACCATATAATATAATATATTAGCAATGAAATTATTAAAATATTAATATTGATTACGTAATTTCAAATTTTCGATAATATGTAGCGATCTTATACTTTGATCCTGAGATTTTCGATCGTCATGTGCAGCCGATTTTTTGCTAAGTTTTAGGATGATTTTATGTATGCTTTAAAATGGCTTTCAGAGAAAACAAGCGGTTTATAAAAAATCGTTAAAGTATATTATCTGATAAGATTTATTTACCAATTTATTTAATCGATCACATGAACCACTTGAAATATTTAAACTGGCTGCAAAGATGAAATCATCATTGTCTTATAAATTTATAAATACGATAAAACAGAACTATTCTATAAAAGTGATGATAGAAGGAATTGTACAAGTAATACGGAAGTTAAAAGAACATTAATTAATTATAAATTGTATTAGTTGTTATCTAGAAAATTAAATTCACCATCAGAAGACTCATTTTCCAAATTTGCAGACCCCTTATTGTACATGTCTGGTATACGTCCTTTTCCACATTCTATATTAATTACAAGACACACTCGCCCGTTCATGATTAACTTGATAAAATCTCTCTCTCAGCAGAGTTTTGACAGCGTCCAATTTGAAGATAACGTTATTTGTAACAATCTAACTTTTAACGGTGGCACATTTTTTCAATTGGCTTTAATTTCTGATACGATAGAAGTCGACAAACTGTATATTAATGTTTGGCAAACATTTCACCGGTGTATTTACCGTATGATAGCTTATATTGTATTATATAAGCTATCATACGGTATAGCTATGGCGTATATAACTATTATATAAGCTATGCTTATATAATTGTATTAACACATTTAATTCGGCTTTCGTAATATATGTAACATCGCGTTTATTTAAAAATGTCTACATTTCATCTCTTTACTGTTTATATTTGGATACATTGCAGCTAAAACATTATGGTAACTTGCATTATCCATGATTACCGTCGATTTTGGAGGTAGATTCGGTATTAACCATTCTTTACAATATGATTCATCTCATCATGGTAATGTACATATTTTTGATTAGACTTAATAATTAATAACGAATCTCCTTTGTACACGAGGTAAATAATTCTGTTCAAATAGGAGTTACTTTTTTTGCAAATGAAACGGTTCTTTAAAGACTTATGTAATTTACAGTTAGCATTCCGTATAGCCGAACTTATTTTTCTGAGGCTTAATGGATATATCTCTCGACAGGTACGTTAATCTTTGGAGCTTCGTTATAACATATAATCGTGTCCCTGTATTCTTCAAAGGTGTACAGAACCATTTTTTAAAAAGCGACAAACAACAGAATCAAACAAAAACGTAAACAGGAAAACGAGGAACTTCAATAAATTATTACAATATTAGTAAACGTAGATAAACACTTTTCAAAGCGTTAAAAATATATTTTCTAATAATACTCGAAGCTAAAATACAGTAACTTTTCTAAAAATACTTTTAAGATTTTTGTATCTGTAGAAGATTGACGAACGTTAGTGTATAACACATTTTTTTAATTGTTTTATGGTCCTTTGTTTTTTGATATTAGCTGATACTGGCCTTGCTTCATGTCATCATTGTTATTTTAGGCTACGTTGATTATTAATCTGTACAAATATAATGCGGATAAATACACCGGTTTTCTGGCTTAAATGTATAGATTTTCATTGAAAATATGCAAAAGCACATATAGAAATATTCTTTTGTGTTTATTATAGGTTTATTTATATTAGTATAATGTATGAGTTTGTATTCTGATTCTGACAATATTCATTAGTTGCAGATGATCCAAACTGTAAACTTTGGTAATGTTAGAATAAAATTCAAAAATCTTTATTTCTTACACGATTTTTATTTATTAATCATACTTTAGCTTCTAGTTGGTGATGCTATATTTCCAGTATAAATAACAATTTTGTAAGGAACAAAGAAGAATTTTGTGTTATATTTATTTATCTAGCCTTCTAAAACCCGCGTTCTGTTAGATGTCACCTATATTTTTCTCTTTCATAATTCTTTCATATTTTTTTTCTTACACAGCACTTTTAACTAACTTAGAGTGCTACGCTAGGCTGGATGCTGCTATATCGTCACCCATATGACCTAATAGTACTATTTTTCTTTTTTTTATTCAACTTGTCCAATTGCTCCAGTTCACGCAATGTGCTTCCCGAATGCTAGAAATGCGTTTTTTCTCACGTAGCATCTTTAACTAGTTTGGAGTGCTAACCCAGGCCTTTTCGGCGCCTGTCGCAAGCTGCGCATCGCTATTGAAAACTTATTGAATGGAATTATTGGCATTAATTGTTTGCAATGAAGAATAGCAATTTCCAACTACATGTTCCGCTATGCCAGTTAAATCTTCTGTGTAGAACTAGATTCGCAATGGAACTTCCAAATACACTTTTTAACGGTGTAACGGTGCTCGGTGGCCCAGTGGTAAAAGGGCCAGCGCTTAACTGGGAAGAGTTAACCGCAGTGTGTTCGAGTCCCGCTAGGATCAACAAATTTTCTTAGTGGGTCCCATTCATTCCACGACATTCCCGAGTCACCATTCGCAATTTGGGTACAGTTAACTGCGCTTCACCCTTTACGGCGAAGAGGTGACAGTAACAAGGGCATGGAACGCACTTTATACACGCATCTTACACATTAAAAGGCTCCTGAGGTTATGACAAGCTTCAAAAAGGCTTATATACTCCGTTGGGCCGTCACCACACTTAAAAAACCACTAATAAGAGTATTTATTAAAGGAAAGTTATATAAATAAGTGATTTTTAAATTGTGAATTACCTTACTATGTATAGCACGACATCTGTTACAATATAATTTTCGCTTATAAATAAATATGCCAAATATATCAAATTACTACAATATATATATAATTAATATACAAACTAGGTATTTTATATAAATATGTAAAAATGTAGATATTCCCTCTTTTAGTTATAACGATTTTCAGATCAATATCTTGATGGCCCTTATTTATGCATATCAGAATTTCGTTATCTGTTGTTGTTTCATTAAAATACGTCAGTTATCACTCGTGTTTTTCCATCTAAAATTCTTTGTTTTTTAATAATATACTAATGGAGGTTGTTTTCCCAGGGAATTCTATAACTTCGTCAACTTTGATTCCATTTAGAAATCCTTGCAATGTAGATTTTGTTTTTTCGTAATGCGAAGCTTGTAGATTAACTTGTTCAGCAAATTCAGGAACCGTTAATTTTGATCAAAGTTTCACTGTTGACTTTCTTGAATCAATCAATTCCCTCAGTCTCATTTCAAATTATTTATGGTATTCTCTGTTCAGACTACCACCCGGCATTACGCAAGATGCTTCAGTAGCAGTAGAAGATGATACAAACTTTGATCTACAATTAGAATTTTTGAGATAAACGCCTTGTTATTAGAAATACAATCAAATACAAGTGGCTTCGATAATAATTTGATTTAAGGTCAGATATAAAATTAGCGTCACTTCTTTTATTTAATCGCGATCGCAATTATTTTATATCCCCAACAAATTTTGATCATTTTTCTGCCCCCCTCCCAAAAAAAAAACATTGATCTCGGAAAACATACGGAAACTCTAATTTTTGATGTAGCAGTGCAAAAGCAATGGAAGGACACAACTGAAGCATAGAGTCAGTATTGATGGTTACTAAACACAATTAAATAAAAGTTGCAATATCGGCAATACCAGTATTAATAAATTCTTCCGTGGAATAGAAGGCCTTAGACGCTAAGTATTTTTTCAAATTTACTCGCATACTGACTATACTTATGTAAAACAAGAAGCCGGGTACGTCAAGCTCTATATCAACAGGTTTTTCCTTTTCTTACCATATGTGATGTACCGATTTCCGAATCAATCCTTTCAGTGCTCAAAATTGTGTGTGTCAGTACGTCAAAATTTGTATATTATTGTGTTAGAAAACGTAACATACTTATTTGTAACATGATCGCAAACATGATGTTTGTGATTTTTGCAATATTACGGTTGCTGTTGAAAAGTTCCATGAACGGTTTCCACATTAGAGAAATATTGCTGAACACGTATCTCTGAGTTATCAATTAATTTTGGGACACTGGTATGTTTCACGGAGCTAAAATAACACCTGAACGAGCTACTCGACATTGTTTAGATGTAGAAAACATTCTGGATTTCGAAAAAAAAATGTAACGACCAGGTTACGAGGAACTGGTACCCAAGTTGGCATTCCACAAAAAAGCGCACTCCACGGCCAAGGCTCATATCCATACTATGCAGCGTCTGCAACCAGACGATTATATCGCATAATTTTACGGATGAAGTAACGTAGCGGCATTAATAATGGCCGGAACTCTCATATATGGCCAAACGAAAATTTCCACGTAACAATTGAAAGTAATTTTCGTTATATTTGGTCAGTAGGTTTCCAAGGTTTTGATTTGATCGCGGTGATACTATTACTTGGTCTTTAAGATTTCACACCACTATACTATTGCTTATCGAAACAAACGTAAAGTTTACAAGGTAAAAATCCATACTTGGGATGCAAATTCGAGGTATTATTACAACCGCGGAGCAATTAGGAGAGTGTCAAGTATAAAATTTGTAGAAATTAATGGCAGTATTTTTGAACATTTATTATGATTAACAGAATAGATCATGTGCGAAATGTCGTTTATTTGTAATAAGAAAACAAATGGAAATCGGATAACAGGATACGCGTTTTCTTGTATTATTTTCATATGCATAATATACTCCTGGTGTTTGATCCTTTTTTTCCGACTCACCCTGTTTAATTAACCTACTTCTTAGCGTAAAGTATAAAGTAAAGTAGCTTCGACCGAAGCTTTCATGCAATAAAATGAGTAATATTCCAAAATAAACGAAAAACACAATACGAAAGTATAAGCAGGCGACGTTGATGGGAGGGATATGGCGCGAATGTTTATCTAACCAGATCGATATTTTTAGCAATTTACTTCCTTTTCAAATTATATGCGCGTCCTTTTTTAGTTTCAAAACTCGTGCCCGTGCTAATGCGATGAGACAATCTTCACCATATTTGGTGTTAGTTTTGAATGTGTTCTGCTCCAAATATGTTCTTAAGCAGCTATATGCGTATGTCTGTTGTAATTGTATAGAATGAAGTAGGCACCGCCATTTAGAGTGAAATTTATGTTCGTATAAATTGGCGATCCTTACTATACGTTTGTTTATGGAATCGTCTCTTATATAAATGTTATTGGAACGATACTGATTTAAACATTATCAATCTACCTGTCGTCATGTTTACCACACATTCTATTTCTCAACTGTATACGCTGATTTAATCCTTCTTATTCAGTATTCGGAAAAATAACAAATCAAAGAAGAAAGTTAAAATTTGCCTTGCAATTTATCATTCTTTTGAGGGTAATTGAACATTTACGTGTAATGATGAATTCCAAACGTTGCGCAAAATAATAGATACAGCCTGGAATAGCGGAATTATACATGAAGATTGAATGTAGGCTGCTACTTTCCCAGTATTCAAAAATGGGGACTCGAAATAATATTAAAATCACAGGTGACGGCCATTGCTAATGCCATATTATTAGATATGGTAGATTAATACTATTATTATTAATTATTAAAGTACACTTCGTCAAAAAAGTATCGCATAAACTAAAAAAGGGCATTTATAAACCAAGATATTTTTATACGTTCACAAAAAGTTTGCCTCGTGTATGTGAACTATAAAAACACTAACAAAATCATGGAACATAGCTTTATTACTTCTTTTTTCTAAAAGAACACATTTAGAAAAATGCATATGTGTAAGGTTTGTTCAGTTGTTTATTGAAAGTCTTCTTATACGGACAAATTTTAAAGTGCGAAGTCAGAGTTCTATACCAGCGCTTTTAAAACTAAAATGAGCAATTTAACTTCAGAACAAGTGGCTGCTATAGTTGCTTTAACCGAAGATGGACGATCTCAAGCATACGTTGCTAATTTGATGAACATCAATCAGTCAAGTGTTTCTAGAGCCGTAGCCAGATATAGGGAAACAGGCAATTACGGTAGAAGACCTGTACCAGGTCATCCAAGATGTTCTACTCGCCAAGATGGCCGCTATTGCTATTAGATGCTATACTACTACAAGCATTACGTCGAAGACATGTAACTGCGAGACAATTGCAGAACGACTTGGCTAGAGTCAGAAATACTCGTGTGAGTACTCAAACTATTCGGAATAGGTTACGACAGAGTGGATTAAGAGCTAGAGTAGATGTAACAGCCCCTCGTCTCACTAGGAACTACCGAGTGGCTCGCTTAAAGTTTGCCAGAGAACATGTAAATTGGAACATTAATGACTGGGCCAATATACTCTTCACAGATGAGTCAAGATTTAGTTTTTACACCTCAGATAGGCGTATCTCAGTGTACAGACGAGACGGTGAGCGCTATTCGCAGTATAATATCAGACCTAGACCTAATTTCGCTGGTGGTTGGTTGGGGGTGGATGGTTTGGGGAGGCATCTGTTTAACAGGTCGTACAGAGTTAGTACCAGTAGACAGAGGTACACTGACTGCCCACAGGTATATAACGGACCTCTTAGAAGAACATGTAGTACCGTATGCGCCAATTATAGGAAACGAATTCATGTGAATGCACGATAATGCACGACCGCATGTTGCAATAATCGTCCAGGAATACCTTAACGATGTTGGCATTCCAGGTTTAGATTGGCCTGCGGTAAGTCCGGACATGAACCCAAAATGTTGTCCCAGCGGACCTGCATGGACTAGAAAATGCTCTCCGTGACGAGCGGGAGAATTTGGATCAGGCTTATATACGGAGGTTAATCGAATCTCTGCCAAACCGTATCCGAGCGGTCAGAAAAGCCAGAGGTGGCAATACTCAGTATTAAAAGCTACTGTTATGACATTTTTCTTTCCAAAATTATAATTTCTTGTTTTAATAAAAATCTCAAGTATGAGTTCTTGTTTTTATTTGGCCTGTATTTTATTTAAACAATCATAGAAATTATATCTTAGAGCGCATTAAAGTATATTTACAACTTTATGCTACAAACAAAGATTATGCGATACTTTTATGGTTCAAAATTAAATTATGCGATACTTTTTTGGCGGAGTGTATTATTAATACCATTAGGAAAACACTTAATGATAATCTATACGGATTTAGAGTTGGACTTTTGTTAAGATGTAGAGACATAGAAAGAAAGTTCGGTTCGCCTTCAGCATATTAAGTAGGAGAAGAGCTTTTACGAACGAGTATTTTGTTCTATGCTGAATAGAAATACTTGGTTCCTATACTTACATACATATTTATTCGAAATATTCGAATAATAACAACTGTGGCTGCTTGGTGAGTTAAATGTAGTTTCTGATGACTTTTCTAGAGTTACTAATGTCTAGATCCTTTTCTTTTTGAGTATATAATTAAACATCTTCTGTTTCCGATATGAAGTTTGATCTGCAACTATGGTGGAAATTTCTTAATCGAAATACAAAGACAAGACAACGGATTCTGTAAATATGCGTCGCCAAATGTATCGAATTTTCGGAAGTGAATGGTGCATATTTACGGAAGCGATGAGTTGTCATTTAAGCAAATCGATTCTGAATGTAGACAATATATCTCTAATTGACCATATATACACAAGTAAAAGATATGAATAATGGAGAAATAACAGAGTAACGCAATAAATAATGTAATATGAGAATAATATGAGAGTGATATGACCAAATAGCATACAATGGAACAATTTGTAGATGTACTAAGAAAGTTAAAATAAAGGGAAATTAAGCAATACTAAAAAGGAGAGCAAATCGAAAACAAAATTATATAGAAATAAATATAGAGCAAAGCCAAGTCTGTAAATTTTCATAAGTTTGTCGATCATCCATAGAAACAAAAGACAGTTAGTTCTTTGTTGAAAAAATGCGACCATTATAAGCCCATATCTTATGTTTACCAAAAATGTTCTCTGGAGTTTTAAGAATTTTCAGACGATTTGCCGAAGATCTTTTTACTGATAACGCCAAAACCTTTTAATTTTATTTTAGAATTGAAAACTTTCTTTTTCATATTGAAAGTAGCGTTCTATAGCTAGCCACGGCAATTTCTGTTATTTTTTTTTATTGTCATCATCATGTCTTGTAGGTTTTTTTTTTTTTTAAGGCTCGATGGCAACGATTTGATCTAATCTTAATTATGTCTGGAATATTGCTTCCATTGATCAATTTCAGACTTCTTATTATTAGCTTCTAGCGTAGATATTCGGGTTTCATATTTAGTTAAAATATGAATAGTTTGCTCCAAGCGAGTTACAGACGTACACGAAGCTTCCATTCTGTTTAAATTTTAATCGTTTCCAAATGATTTTCCAACGTTGTCTCGAGAAATTCTTCTTTCTCGGCGTGAGATGGAATCATTTTCGAACGTAAAATTAAAGCATTAACACGTTTACTCAGTATGTATCACCTACGCTGCGCTTTCGTGACCATTTTCAATTTTTTTACTGCTTATTGCCATCCATATGGGATGTACTGATGACTTTCTTTGATGAGCGTTCCTTCCTTGTTTATCCTACTTTCCCTTATTATCTCTTTTAACGTCACAAAAGGGTACTCTTTTATATATTTTACAAGTTTCGCTTTCGCTTCCTTTGAACATTACTGCAGTGTTTGTAGTTCGTAACATCATTTTTGTAAGATCTGATTGATTGTTGATCTGCCCATTCTGAAACCTCCTTGATCATCAGTTTTTCTATCCTGAGTTTTAGTAACGTTGCTAATACTTTGTATGTGGCGGCGTCAAATGATGCCATAGCCTTATGATTTTTACGGCCTGTTTTGTCTCCTTTTTTATGAATTGCTTTACTGCAGTGCATTGGCATAATTTCTGTTTTACATATCTTTTTTATTAGTTTGAAATCCGCATTTATAAGAGGATCCCTCATTGCTTCAGGTATTCTGCTGCTATTTTGTTTTCCCACAAACTTCTGTAATTCTTCGTGGATCTATTTTTTTTAAGGTGGTTATTTTTTCTGATGGTTGCTTTTCTACACGTTTCGTTAATCTCTTAAAAGTGCTCTTTTCACGTTTATAGCACCATCTCTTTACTAGTTAGTAACCTACTGCTAACCAATAATGAAAGTAATACAAATTTTCTACGAACTACAATCTTTGATAACAATTTTAGAGTTGTACCAGATTCCTACGTATTCTTCAAATTTGTAAAAGTTACTATAGTGAATTAAGACAAGAACTGAAATCAAGCAAATTGAATCGCGAAGAAGTACTTTATCCGCAGGGAATGTTTACGTGCTATATCCTCAAGGTAAGAGAAATTATAAGCTTCCAATTAAGCTTATAATTTCTTAAGAAATTATAAGCTTAATTAATTCGTAAGAAGCAAGAAAAGTTTTTAGATCGAATAACTACACAAATACGCAAACATGAATTAACAATAGTTAGTAAGAAAAATACTCTTTTGTATTTATGTATAAACAAATTGTTTAGAAATTTATAAAATAACTGACATTTTTCTTTTGTTTATTAGGCATCATAACATCTTATTTTAAAAGAAGCGCATATAAGGCACTCGTTTGGATTATTTTGCAATATAGTAGTTAAAAAGGATTTAAATAACGATGTCTAATAGAATTTATTATATTATTAATAGCTTTAGAATGTTTTTTTTTTTTTACTAGAACTAATTTACTGAATTTCATGAATAATTATGGTTTTATCTTTTTATCTGATACCTAGATTATTGTAAATCTGCGATTACTTCCTATATCCTGTAGCGATTATTATAGATAACGTTATCGATTAGATTAGCTGATGATATAATAGGTATTTGTAGACGAACTGTTAGTGGAATATTTTCATCTCCGATCTTGATTTGTCGTATTTAATTGCTCAGTTTTAAAAAGCTTATTAGCGTAGTTGAGTACATATTTTAATACTAAATGTTAAGTGAATTTTATCATATATTTGTAGGTTTATTTATTTGTTCATAGTTTGTACCAAAGAGCTGTATTTACACAGTTTACGCCTGCAATATTAGATGTGTTAATGAGTTAATATTCTCCAAACTCAGACCCACACAACGACAGTCTTGTTGGCTTCTAAATTTGTCGTTCTTTATTAACCATTAAAAACTTTTAGACATTAACAAGAAGACATCTATGTTTCCTGTACAGTAATAGAATACTAAATTTAAATTTAACTAGCGAATTGGTATCTGGTCCGCGCTACGTTGAAATATTATATGTAGGCTATTTAGAAAACCGTAGTATTTAGTTCCTGCATCTTTTTAAGCAACTAACACTCAATGATTTTTAAAAAAGAAGTGTAATCTTCGGAAGTAAGATTGAATTTAAAACTTATTAGAGCATTTTTTAAATGCGCCCGTGAAAGAGCATCGTTTATATGTATCTCATGTAATTTAAGTTTAAGCAGTTTTAAGCTAGGATTAAGAAGAATACTGTACCAATTTAAGTTTTATAATGTTGAAGAATTCCTTAGTACAGGCCTAGATTAACTTTTGTTTAAGAAACTTAATTTACGTATATTTTGTTGATTTGCAGTAGTTGTTTTTAATAAACTTGTTATATTGTTGTTATATACAGTAGATACCGAGTTTTGTTTGAAGATTAGCAATAATTAACGAATTAAATTGCTTTTGTTCTTTCCTTGTATTCGTGTATGTTTATAGATGCTTATAAACTGGTATACAGTAATTAATTGAACACGGTCAAAGTTTTATGTTGATGTGTAGAAAGATTTCATGTTTACGGGTCGCGATATACATATGTACTTAATATGCTACTCTTTTCTAATATGACGAGCAACCATAGGCACTAACCTAGCAGATTACTAAATCTAGTTTACTAATTTAGTAACTCACAGATCGGTTAAATGTTTATTGTATCATTGGATCCAATTTTTGTAAATAATTTTCTGCACGTAATTACTCTGAAAAGTATGATGTTATTTTATTTACTAACTTTACCTCTTAATAAATGTTAAAATATTGCTAGAACGTAAAATAAAAACGTCGAGAGAGTGATTACACTATTATTATTTATTATGCAGGGCAGGCAATTGGAACACAATAAATTACGTTAGTGTACGCCGGGTCACAATCCACCAAAGTATTGGGAGGAATGCACAGGCCGATAAGCTGTTACAAGTTGTAAGCTAGCTAGCGTACTGGCAAGAAATGCAAGCAAGAGAACAACATCAGTTCCTAAAATAAACAGAAGAAAAGATGAAGGAGGAAAAGCAAAACACATTCTATGCCACAAATGACATTAACATCTCAGTAAGTGCTACGATCCGTTTCAATGATAGTAATTAGAAATTTTAAAATACAATAAAAACAATCATATGCATTTATTGGCATGCGTAAATACCACGTCAAAGAAATCCAATGCTTTAATACACATTGGATTGTCGACGTTGCTTCTTTAATCTACAAAGAAAAAAAGAAAAGAATGAGATTCTAAAGTACTAACATGCAAATGTAGGTTTGTAGAACAGTACTTTTGATCCAAATAGTATAACTTGCGATTTTGTAGAGTTTACGTGTGTTTGCGCACACAGGGTACCACAGGATGAGTCTTCAATCGACTCTTACTTCTTTTATTGTTTCCTATCTCTGGCCGGTCTTCTCATGTGCTGCGGTATTATTTTTCTTCTTCAAACCTAATTGTTATTCTCTCTATCCAGGTTTTCCTTGGTCTTCCTCTTTCTTTTTGCTCAAGTTGTAAATTTGGAAATTTGCAGACTCGGTTTATTCGAGAGGGCTATTAGAAAATATCTATACGCCTGATCAACTTCCGATTTCATCGGAAGTAACGTGCTCTTAATTTTCTTAAATGGATTTTCCTAATTTGTATGCATTTAAATTCAGCAATTAATTTAACGTAAAATCGATCTATTTCGATAGGTCTAAATATCACCGATTTAGAATTAACTTCTCGGTAAAGCGGTAAAGTCATGGTAGTACTTTACCGCTTACTTTTTTGTTATGCAAAAACGTTAATTGTTATGAGTAAGTTATAAACGTGAATTACTGAAAAGTATTTTAATTTTTTTAGAAGTGTTATGCAAGGCATCAATAGAAACAGAAGGAGGACGATAGGAAAAAATGTTACGAGAAAAGAAAAGTTTTTTCCTTTTCTGGTTACATAATGATAAAAAAAAAATAACAGCATTTGTATAAGTAGTTATATAAACGACTCTATTTTTTTTGTGTTTTCCATTACGCACATTTTCCGTACGTGAACATATTAAAATAAAAAAATAAAATGTTGGAAATCCTTGAGATCGATGTGTTTCATATCGTGAGATTTCCTTGTAAGGTATTATTCAATATACTGCAATTAAAACCGCATCAAATTGTGCAATTTTTATGTGATTAACTCGTATACTTGGCACTTTATAAAGTACTAATAATATAAGAACATTTAATTTACCGCGTTTAACTTAACTTAACTTTTTTAAGTCGTCGAAATAAGATTTGATAATATTGATCTCTTCATTTGACGTAGGCTGCCAGCCATTTTTTTCAAGGGGGCCAAGTGTTTCTATGATAGAGATTTTTTCGCAACTGGGTATATAGCGTCTTTTTAGTATATAGCGTCGAATCGGTCAAATAAATCAGCACGATACTATCCTGTGATTGTCCCTTCTTCCCAAAGGAAAACTCCATTTTGCCCACTAGTCTTTGATTTCTAGTGCATAGCGATGTATCCATAGTTACATAGCAACGCAGAAATTCAGTCGTATTGCGCTTAAACATGTCCAAACATTGCTTTGAAGTTATCACATGATTTCGGTTTGAAAAAAAAATTCAGATAACTTTCCAAAATTCTATTTTTCGTGATGTTATGTTATGCACACCTTCAGTTGAGATGTTTGCCATATTACCAATTCCTTTAATTTTCACCTCAATTGGAAGATCTCCATCACTCCTCATCTAAGACGGATGTTCGACTATGTTCTTATGAACTGCATACATATTCTTTTAATTTTTGTACACGTGTTCTTATCGAGACAAAAAATCGAATCACTGATCTTTTTCCATTAGTACATAAATCCCACTTTCGATAGCTCTTAAAGCATCACCACTTGATGAATTATTTTCTGACTTGATGAAACTTTTGACGAATGTCGACGAAAGAATCCTTCTCACAGTTGGTGGTGCAGATTTTGAAATAAACCACCATGTGCCTCCAACTCGAGCACTTCTCGTATCATCTAACCTCAAGAAGAAGATTCGATTACATCGAAACGTCAGAACGTACTCGGTTTTTCTGAGGGCCGGCGTCGAACTTGGGACGATACCCGAGATAGGAACAGAATAGGAACAGTTCATTTAGACCACCGTCATATCTTATATGATTATGAATTCTTTCCGACAATGGCCTTGAAGTTTTAGAGCGTCTGCCGGTGATGGAAATCTTCCCTGTTCTAAATTTGATAAGATCTACATTTTCACAGTTCGGCTGACGTTCTATAACTTTGTCAGGCATTATGGATGCACGTGTGCCTAAGCAAATAACAAATAGAGGCTATCACCACACATCACCCATATTTTTATTGTATTTCTATTCCTAAGAAAAATAGAAATTTTTATTTTTCTTTTAATATCCACTCTTTCATTTATGTGACAGGATTAACCGGATTGATAGAACTTACAATCAAAGCTTGACAATTGTCATTCCAGGATGAAATAGTTGCTTGATTTGTAAAGTCAGTGAGATAATTGTATATCCCTGGGGAAGTTTTTCTCGTATCTAATATTGATGGCAATGAACATAAATCTACTAAAGTGGCCAATTAGCCACTTTAATAGGTTTAAAAGAAAGAAAATACCGATCACCGTAAATCTTGAATGAAAAGTTTCTCGATAATTTTGCTAAGTGCTAATTCCACAAAATGTCGTGCCTTGATAAGGGTCGAACTGTACAAGGTATAGAAGACCATATTTTATATCCATATTTAATAAGCTTTTCCTTTGTAAATCGCTTAGATCCGTGCGGATTAAAGCAAGGGAACATATTTTCATTTAAGCTTAATTTCTCATTGTGCATGGCTTGTGCCAAGAAACGTTTATTTAGCAACTTAAGCAGACGTCGAACTTTTGCATTTGCCATCAAGTTATAGTTGTCAGCACAATCAGAATGCTGTTTTATCAACGCTGTTCCTTCGTATTACATTTTACTACCGAATTAGTCAACTTTGCGTAGCATACGCCATCTTGGAACATTGTAGTGACAAGATAAAAATAAAATTACTATATAGAATTTCATAGAATTCATTGCAAAAACTTCGTTGAAAGTTTTGGAATACTGTTTCTAGTTCTCAGACAATTAATGGAGATAATGGTGTATTATCATCACTTTCGCCTTTATCTTCTCAACATTTTTGAATTACCGCGAAGGAAATTTCAGGCAGCAACTGACTGCTATCTTCATTTTCAGTTTATACCCCAACACACAAGACTCTATCAACATTTTAAATTTTTACGTAAGCGTCGGCTTCCATTTGTCGGCTATTAAAAAGATTTATACTATCGATTAGGGTTGTAAAGTAAAATTTATTTAAATCTCTTGAATTTGCCGTACAAACAGTGTCTAATACTTACTTGCTAGAGGCCATTTACAGGTGACTAATTATTACCATTATTAAATCAACACTTAAAACAAACACAATGAAAGTTAATTTGAATTATCCTTTCACCTTAAACACCGATAGACAAAAAAAAAACACTAGCATTTCTTAATAGTGGAGGAGGATATTACTATTGTTTCCTTACCGGAGTATCGAGAAGGAAAGTATTGTTTCTAATGTTTGAACACCGGGTTAAAGTTTGCTAAATGACTAAAATATTAGTTGCTTTTCAATTGGTTTTAACAGATAAGAAAAAAATCTTTTTTTATTCTTTTTGTTTTTTAATTTATTTGTTTAATTTTATTGTTACGTTTCGTTGATTTTTTGTCAACTTTAGCACACATACCATCCTCTTTCTTGTTTAACATCTTTCAAATATACTTAAAAAAAAAGAAATTTTCAGTGTGTCTGTCGTTTCGTTGTTCATTGAAGTGTAAGAAAAGGAGAAAAATTTCGTTGTTTTGTTAGTGGCCTAATAACCAATAAAGAATATATACTTATGCATGTAGTTATATAAACAATTCTACTTTCTTAGTTTTCCCACTACACATATTTCTATATGCAAACTTTTTTAAATATTTTTTTACATTTATTAACGGTACAATTAACATTTTTATTTTGTAACGTGTTGATTAACAGTTATAACATAACAGTGTTTCTACGTAAACGGAACGGTAATTCTCGATCTCAGAAACGTGAAGAGGATTTATTGATCCAAGATATGGCGTCAGCACGTGGATGTCGGACGTTTATTGCGTTGTAGGCGCCCTCGTGGGTTGAAGTGAGAAAATTGCGACAATATGAAACAATATGAACAATATGAAAGGATAGCCATTTACTGTTGCCAATATTTGTTATTGCATAATCGTCGATATTGGAATAAGAGAGCATTAACAAAGTTTAAAAATATTTAACACCCTCTACTTATGTACTTATATGCTACTTATATAAGATTAGTTACAACAATGATAGATCGCTCTATTCATTTTCAAATTGTGCCTATGATCTTTTGGTTAGTTGCTTGTCCACCATGCAAAATAAACACGATACATGTTTACCATGCATTTCCATTAAAATTAATCATCCACTATAATATTGTTGTTGTATTTTCAGAAGAATCTTGAACTGAAGAAGAATCTTCCTCATGGATACATTAAAAAACATTGTTAGGTATTAATACAATAATGGCTTATTATTACATTTGTTGATGCTACCTAACATTTTATATTTGATCTAGGTGCAGTGTGTTTTAAACATTTTGAGACACAATTTTTGTCTATTTGTACACGACGTCTGCTCCAATCAAATTGTGAGTTTGAAAAAATACTTCTGATGAATTTCATTTTTCTTTTTCAAGCAATCTTCGTTAATAGCCACGTTTACTCTAGCGATAAGTAATTCTCAAGTTAAGGTGCGTAAAGTGGAGGTTTCTAGAGTTTCCATTCAACATGTCAGGTGAATGTAAGCACAAAACCGTTGAATGAAAAATCAGGGAATTAGAAATGGTTTTAGGTATGCTTGCCAAATCTGTTGCTAACGAGACAACACAGAATAATTCCTAAAACTTTTGCTTGAAATCACTAACGCATTGTCTGCAAGCAATTCGAGTCAAGTGCTCTTTAGTGAAGAGTCCAGATTTTGTCCAGCTGAAAGAGTAAGAGTGTAGTGGTGATCAGGTGAAAAATATGTTCACTGTCAATACATTGTCCAAAGAGTTTCTTATGGTGGAAGATCGGGGTGGCATTAGTTTGGAAGCACAGAACTTTATCTTGCAGAAGGTGGACCTTTAACGGCTGGCAAGTATGTGACAAATATTTTAGACCTTGTGGTACCGTTCGTACCATATATTGTTGACTATATTCCTTGGGTGCATGATTTCTTTGCGAGACCTTAATTTGCAAACATTGTTACTCGGTAATTTACAAGAGGTCAGGTTGAATATTCTAGAACGGGCAGACAAGTCTCTGCAATCAAATCCACTAGAGCATATTTGGGCTAGAGGCGGAAGACAATTAAAACATAGAAATTCTATACCTTAGAACCTGCAAGAACTTAGAAATGTGCTATTGGAGGAATGGGATCAAATTCATGTGTTGACATCTTTCTCTCATATGCCAAACATTAAATATTTCTTTTTTTGATTGGGTTGGTTATGTTAAGGTTGTATTTGGTTGAAATGTTACTTTTGAAAATTTCTTTAAATTTAGCGGAAAGGACTAAAATTGTACGTAAATGTTTCATATGCACGTTTTATGCGAATTAAAATAATTATATGAACGATCTTTTCATTTGACTTTATTTTTTGGTAAACAAACTTATTTTCCGGATAACAGAATGAAGAATTAAAAGTGTTATTGTTGGCCACTTTATTTACATATAAATGCTTAAAGGCGCCAACATATGCATTTTTATATAGCAATTCGCTTATGCGCAAGTAATTTAATTACATATGTATCTACATATATAGAGGAAGGACAAGCGAGCACGTACAACACTATACACCTATCATCTGATAATCATGTGACAATCATTGTTGCCTAAAAAAAAAAATATCTGCACTTAATTTGGAACAGAAGTACGTGCCGATATAATGTTAGAATTTATTACAGGAACGATAATTTTTGACAAAAATGATCGTTCGTAGATCAATGTTTGATCAAGCCTTATCTCTGCTTCATCAGGATAATAGTAAGTAATTATCATCGACATTTGAATATGCATTAGAATAAACATTAGGAAGGTAAACAATTAGTTTTTACTAATTGTAAGTAAAAATACATAACAGCAATTATATTTTACGAAAATTATATAAAACTTCTTATTCAACGAGAACAACGATATGGAAGCAATAAGTAGAAAATTTTACTGAAGACACTCACAGAATTCTTATTCACAGTCAAAGTAAGAGCAAATCGCCTTGGTTCTTATCCCTGAAAGTTATTTTAGAGACAACGTTGAACTTAACTTGTAACACGTGTTTAATCGCACAAAATTGTTTTTAAATTTTCTGTTAATTTGCGGGAATGGTATTGTATAAATCTGTTTATCGAGACCAAAAAAATGTTTGATTTGGAAAAGTTACACGTTGACAATCAAATCTAATTTAATAACTACATACATATAAAATAGAGAAGGCATATTTCGTAGATATACATTAGATAACAAGCGGTAGAATCTATTGCTTCCAGCAAAATATTTTCTCCCTGTTATGTTATCAACGGGTACAGCGATTGTAATAAGGCTTAATTAAATGTTGATATGTTGATATAGTGCGAAGTCCATTTCCTCTGTTGTAAAGGATTCATGTTCATCGAAATCAAGCGCGCTGGAATATAACGTTTTGCTCACGGTGAATACTTTATATCACGATTTAAAGTATCGACAAATAAATTATGAATCGCTTTTGAATTTAAAGCCTGATTTACACTATTCTGCAGTTTTGAAGCAGTAATGAAGCTGCAGTTTGCTCAATGCAATATATAAAGTAAACGTACGCTTTCGAGTTGCTTGAACTTAAAACATGCATTACGTAATTTTTATATACAATTAATGAATTCTTTGCAGCTAACATTTTTATATTGTGTTGGTGGCATTTCTGTTACTAATAAGAAAACATCCAAATCAAACTATTATTGTCTTATTATTGTTGTTAAATTTCAACTATTTATTTACCCATGTTTTAACGAATTATCAGATGTAATCATTATAAATTACCGTCAGCATAAGTAAGTATGTCACAAGTAACAAATTTCACTGATGAAAAATAATGCAGCAACATTGTTGTGGTTATTGTTTTTAGAAATTTTTTGCTATTTTATATTGCCCTATTAGTAAGTACAGCGACTCACTTAATGTTCTGACATTGGACAAAATAATATTATTTTCCGTCCTCACTTTCTTTTGAATGAAAAACACAATGTTGTCATACTGACAAATGTTGCATAAGATATAATACAATTGAATAACCTTATAAAGTGATAAATGATAATTGAGAGCTGTACTGAGTAGATATCCGGTGAGACTTGGTGAGAGAAAGAAAAAGAAATAGCTAACTACTGCCTACAAATACAGATATTTCCGCTTTAAACCTGTGTGCCATAAAGAATCTTTTAAGGCAATTGGCATGCGTTACTTTGCAATGAAGGAATCGAAGGAAATGGAAAGGCAAATAAACTCTCCGATGGACTACCGAACATGACTTTCATTGGTTCTAACCAAAAAAGCCATATGAGAGGACAATTAGAAGGTTTCGGGGCACACAGAGAATGTGTTCCAGGATAAAAACTGGCGAAACGAGGCTCGCCAAAAACAGCAAAAGTTGCGTTATCGTTCAACAAAGAGGACTAGGTTATTGGCAGGATTTTCGACAGACTACGTAGCCCTAAATTATTATTATTTGTTGCATCTACCGAACTGAACGAAGAGGATCTTAGAACGGTGCTAATGTTTATTAAAAGCCTATTTTCTAAAACACGCTGCAGCATTTTGTTATAGTCGATCTATTAAGGTTGCAGTGACTAAAAGCATCTGTAGCATGGCCCGACTGTAACCATAACAATAACCTTGTAGATGTGTGTTGTATATAGTTTTTATAGAAAGCAGTGCTAAAATCAAGGAAATACTCGTGTTTAATATAGCAGCACTTTATGTTTATTTGTTATTCTATTCTTCTGTCCTGCTAATATTGGCTAAGTCTTTTATTATTGTGTTAACTTTCAACGATCGTTTGACTTCTGATATAAAATAAGGTCCTTAATTGATATTTTGTACCAAACACGCGTAATCCTTGCCGTTGCAATGGAGTAGTTGGAGTGTTTTGCTTTTTGCGTCAAGATATTATTTTTGTATAAACAACAATTTTCATGAAATTTAACGTAAATTAATCCTTACTAAATATAAGGTAAATGGCAATATATAGTGTTATCCGATTATTATACATGTAACTTTTGTTGCTTGAAATTTAGAAAACTCTCCATTCGCTTTTAAAGTTTCTAATATGATTAATTGCCATGTAAGTAAATGTAATTATATTCACGATTAAGGTAGAAAGTAACTCATCGATGCATGTATCTTTATTACATTGACTGTTAGTAAATGATGCATAGAACGTACACCAACCATATGTGTTGGTTTCTGTAATTTGTAATTAATAATTTTACTGTTTCACTTTAAGTATTGGTTTTTTTCATAATTGGTTTACGAATAGATAAATTAAGATACTGACACGTAAGTACTAAGCGTATTTTATGATTATCTACCGTGTTATAACATCATGCGGCTCTAATTATAAATGGTCTGCTTAGAAACAATACAACGGCATATTTAGACCGGTTACTCTCATTATAGAGAGGCTCATACCTTTCCAATGTAATTTAGTAATTACCTGTATCATATTACAGTTTATTACTACAGAAGATTAGTCGTAAATATGAAATTAAACTTGGATCGTCACGATCGCTAAAGAATGTAACAGCTTACCATTGCTTTAATAATCATTTCGTAGTACAATACATACAATTTCGTAGTTCAAGTATGTACATATTTTCAAGTGTTCGGTTGAACTTCTCTGCGTTCTACGAAACTATGTTATTTTTCTTACAATTAGTAATATTACTGGTAAGAGAGTTTCAAATTCAAAGCAACGGTAAGTGATGTAAATTTTAGCTTACTTATCTTTTAAGGGATAGTAAAGATGTTCACATAAAATTCTCAGATATTTTGATGTGGAAATGCATAAAAATCAGTAGATCGAACTTAACACCGACACCGATGATAAAATACTTCAAAATGAAACAATTTGCACATTTGAAAACAACATACCTAAAAGTGCCCCCTAGATATCATTGAGGACACTTAAAAAGGTAGCTGTCTTTCATGAAATGTCAATCATTTAGTCTAACAAAACAACAATTTGTATTTAATGAAAATATAAAATTATTTAAACTACAACAAAAAAAAATGAAATAATTTCTTCTCTTATGCATCTAATAAAAATGAATAAACATTAAATAATTCATTTTATTCAAATTTTAATTTAATTAATGTAATTCAAGCAATTCACTAGCAATAAATTAATTCATTGACATATGTGGATTAGAGTTTTCACATACCATTATAATATGATAATTAGAGAAGACAAAGACGGATGAAATTATTATTTTTTTGCAGAGACTAAACGCACTCGTGCTTTGTCGACTTTCGGGGACACCAGTCGGCAACGCGAATGCGTTCTCATGAGGTAAATAGATACCAGTCGCTGCCAAAAATGATTAATTCCATTTGCCTTTGTCATCATTAATGATAATAATAACAATAAAAATCATTTATAAAAATTTCTCTTTGAAGTTTGTAAATGAAAAGATTGGGTTTTGAAATTACGCATTGATACACGAGAACGTTTCAGTAAAAGAAAAATTCAAATTTTGACAAAGTTAGGAAGAAAGATATTTTGTAGCCTTCAGATTATTCAGGTAGCTAAAAACTAATACATTGCATAGTTTCTCAAAAATAGGATTTTTTCTTTCAATTTTGACAATTTCAAGACAATTTGAAAAACCATTTTGTAAATAACTAATAGCCAAATATTCAAACATTGCTGCAATTTTTCTAAGTTAGAGAATTTTTCCTATTTGAAGCCAGCTTTATACTTGTACTGTATGTATTACCATAGTTTTCACTTAAAATTGTATAAAGTATTTGCCAAAATATTTCTTTACCGATATACACTTCTAGTGAAATTATGGAACGAATTCAATTAATTTGAAGTAAGGTATGTATTTTAAAAAAAATCTTCGGACAGGTTATTTTTTATGTTTCCGCATCAATTTTAAGTTTAACTCATTAAAAAAATGACGTCATCGACATTTTTTTAATGAATTCTTATCTTTTTATTTTAGCAGAGAATAGTCTAAATAGTACCATCAGCATTTTAATACCCCAGATAACATAAGTCACTTGATAAGTGGAAAATATAAATTCTATTAATAACAAAATCCAAAGATAAATGCTGTTGTTCAAGAAATTAAATGATTATTTCCTGTAAAACAACTGCTCGAAATGACACCCGCTAACCTCTTAACAATAAGCAAATCTATGGACATATTTATTTTGTTCATTGCGAATATAACATCAAGACTAATTCGACTCATTTCGTACCTAATTTTATATTTCAAATGTTTTAGATTTTGCGGTCCGTTAACATAGATTTCCATATGCAAGAATTTTCTTGGAAAAAGTATGCAATATTCCACTAAAGTTTTTAATATTCGTTGATAACGAGTAACCATCTAATTGTTATAATACCGGTACATAGTAACACAAGTAACATTAAATTGTAATTTAAACGCGGTTAGTGTATTTAGTTCATATTACCCATGAATTATTAAATTTACTTTAAATTTGCAAAACACCATGAAAACAAAGTTGCTATCAATTTTACATATAATTTTACCGCTACACTCGCCGATATTATTCGCTAAAATATTAATTTTGCGCTTATTGGTTACACCGGTCGTATCATTATTAAACGGGTCGCTGAAGTTTTTTTCAATAAAACATGTAGGTAACGTTTATAAAAGTGGCAATAAGAAATAATAGAGAATCAATATTTATTATCAATATACAATAAAAACGTCTAAAACAATATAAATGTAATTATTATTAGTGGTTTAGAGAAGTTGTGATGATAAACGTGGTTGGGGCGAGGTGAACCTATTGTGCGCTAAAAATATTTATGTTTTTTAATCATTTAATTAAAATGGCTAACCTTTGAGTAGCGAATTATTGCTCATAAATAACTGAACATTGGACATTTTTCAAACACACAGATGGGTTAGGTTGCTAAATCAGCAAACATTTTTTTGTTAACATTTCTTGATTATTTGAAATTTAGCAATTTCAATGCTATTGCACCTATATAAATTTGCTTGTAAAATCGTAATTTATCTTGTTAACATAACTGCGTCCTTTTACTGAAAGAACAAATAACATACCAACAATACTTCTTCAGTTTTTGTTGATGTAACCAGAACGTATGGTTAGTTTGACAAAATTATATGTTCAATGAACAACTATCACACAGTAGTAGTGCAGTGGTCGTTGATGTATTGTTTTCAACTTACTGACTGTTTACGTATATCTCACAAATTTCCTGTATATTTCAAAATTTTAGTCAACAAGTTTTATTTAGAAAGATACATCAAGCCAAGATTAAATAGGAATAGGAATAGGGATTAAAAGTACAGATCTTGTCAAATACAACAAATTGTTAATATAGTTGTGCATAATATTATAAATACTTGATGTAGACTCCAATCCACGTCGGTATAATTAAAATTTCAGAAGCGAAATTAAGAATTATAATAACTGATCCACGCAAACGGACGTTATCCAATGTCTACAGCATTAGGCACAACTATATTAATTGCTTTTTATATTTAATAAAATTTACATGTATCTAATTCGGGTCTGATTGCTCTTAGCGCGAGACTTGCCATCTAAATTTTGAAATATAAATAATTCTTGTTAGATATCTATATAGATGTTATTGATAGATAGGACCATTTTATTCAATCTTCCTTTTTGTGAACTTGATCTCACGCAGGGTCACTGTGGTTTCTTTAATCCTAAAAATTATAGCAATAAGGTGAACATCTCGTCCAAGAGCCAGTAATTTTCATCATTCAGTTCTTGAAATACGACTCATTCGTCACCTTGTCGTCCCTTTTTAATATTACACGCTGTATGTAAAGAACGAAAACATGTGAAACAGTTAAATGCAAGAATTGAGATTAGACAGATGTTAGTCTTTGAAGGTAAGTGTAGATCTACATAATAGTTACATATTTCGGTATTTTGAAGAATATTTTCTTTTTATTTTGATTACAAATTGAAATCATCTTTTGGCGCCCTCTAGCGCCAAGAAATATATGTCTGTGCTTTTGGGTCTGTACACGTTAATGACTCCTTGCATTTCTTGATGTGTATTAAAAGCATATCAGAAAATTTCTAGAAGCAATAACCCGAAAATGATGCTAATGTGGCTTCTTCACGGTATTAATGGAATCACTTACTGCAAAAGCTTTGTGAACAGAGAAAAAATACACCCGCCCGTTATACTCGGCGTCATCAACGTGGTTCCGAGCGTATTTCTGTCCACCTAACTTCGTTATTAGGGGAGAGTACTCGGTTTTTATTGCTTGTTTTTAAATGACAAACAAATAGGAGTGATATGATAATGAGAAGTGGTTTTCTCTCCTCGCATGGCTTTTGCCGAAAGCAATTCCGTTAGTACCATGACAAATTTGTGGTTATTGTTTCTTGGTATTTTCTGATGAGGATTCTTATTACATACCCATCTAGTAATTTATTTAAAATTGTTCCAATAAAACTATTAAAAATTAAAGGTGGTTGTTAGAGCATCATTAACTTAGAATACGAAAACTTTCATATACACTTCTGATGTAGATTCGACATTATATATTGAAAAAACTAGCGCTTAACGAGATATCGATTTACCAACACGCGATTCCTAATTGAATTCGATGGATTCAAAAAAAAAGGGCATGGCCACCAATGCGCAATGAGCACACGCTCTTTATGCATACATTGCATACAAGTAGTATTAGAACATATTGCAGCTATTTGCGGTTTGGGTACCGCTCACTTATCGACTAGAAGGGGCCGGCAGACTAATGGCGACAAGTCAATGACGTAGTCACATGTCAATTACTACTGCCACAGGCAATTACTCCCGGCGAAACTCCGTTTCCAAATCCCGAGGTGGATATAACTCTTCTTAAAGTTACGTTACGCTGCATACTTTACCTCCTAATCTCGTTGGAACGATTTCATTACACAGCTGCGATACGTTTAATGTGCAGTGATTAATAATACCTGCGATCGTAAATATGTGTTTGTATGCATGTACTGATAAGATTTATGACATCATGAGGTAAATTCCTTGCATTTATTAAATTAAGACTTTAATGAGCTTTTAAATCGAGCTCATGCTTCAATTTCTGATAATAAAATGTAATATTTAAAGCTGTATAAAGGCGATCAACAACATCTAAATTTACACCCGCTGCAATTTATGCACTCTAAATTTGATAATTTAATCGGGCATTCGTTTTGTGGAATATAGTAATTTATGAGAAACCATTTTCTGCATTTGAAAGCGTCTAACTTACGACTGTAACCTACTGCACTAGAATAGTGATAATTATGTTGATAAATGTTAATTTCGTAGTTATTTTAACGAATTCAAAAAAGGATGACGGATCATGTTTCCCTTATTAAATTGCTTAACGGTATCTCTAAAAATAAAAAAGCTGAACACACCGTTTCCAAAAGATTCTGCTGTGCGTATCCACGTAGTCGTGGCCGAAAGTTTGTACTTTGAATGAGCAACTTAAAGAAAGTTTTCAAATGAAAATCAGATAAGAACAAGTTCAGTTCAAAATGCATTTTGCATTATGCATCATGAATACAGGCTGTTCAGTTTCTGTCGGACACGGTACAAGCTTAGGTTCTTTAGATAAACAAGCTGTGCGTTACTACGTCTTCGTATATCCTTCTTCGACGAATATTAATGTTCAATATCGTCATGAGTCAGACCGAGTTGAAACGAGTGAAACATACCGAAAGGAACTAGCTTTAGGTATAGAGAGTACTTTGTATAATGAACGCAAACTATTTTCAGTAATTCAACATTAAAATGAATATGCAGGTATCCTATTTAAGATGTAAAAATTTTGGTTTTCGCCTCCGGCATGGTTCGCATCCTGAGCTACCGTGATCAGCTGCTTCCCGCTCGGTTAGTTTCGTTTCTAGCGTGGTTTACACGTTGAGTTACCCTGCTAACTGTTGCCTATTACTCTCTTGAAGAAGTCCTATACGATTATGGGCGAACTCTCGAATTTTTTAAATTTTTATTTTAACAACGACATGACACGGTTCAAATTTGGTATATTGTCAGAGATGAGCTGTTGCTAAAAGCTCCCTTTTCTTCCAAGCGATATTATCCATAATTCTATAAACGGAAAGCAAAATATCGAGTGTGCAAATTATAGTTTGCTGCGTTTAAATTGCTTTTATTGTACAAATAGACAAGTTTTTTCATCATAAAGTTCTTCTATAATGTTTATTAAATCATCCAAGTGTGGAACTAATTCTGTAATTATATTTGTCGAGTTCGCATCTAGTTTGCACTGTTATACAGAGTATTACTGTAGTGAAAGGGGCACAGGGGGAGGTTGTTGCAAAAAGATCTTCGAAGTTTTTGCGCGAGATACCCTGACAATCTTGAGCTTGCAAGAAGCTACTTTTATCATCTTGTTAACATATCTCATTTTTGTATTTATTTGAAATGTCCAAAAACTTGATTGTTTCAATCGGGATAAGTTATCTATCCTCAATAGTAATCATAGCCATATTAGCAAATCCAATCTTCTTTCTTCATTGTCAAACAGACTCCCTGGCATTTACTTTAAGCAATGTGTTCCGTTGAAACTGGTCAAATTTTTAATATCTTCTTTAAGTTTCTGAATAGCTGACTACTCTCGGCGTACAGATAATAATTTGAAGTCATGTTTCTGAAGATATTACTGGAGTAAATTGCGAAAGGAAGATATCCCATAAAGAATTCCTGTGCTATTCCTGAGAGAAGAGATAAAGGAGATTATTCTTTTCAACACCGTTTACAGATATCTGTGAGCAAAAAGAAAACCTACAAAAACAAACTTCTTGATTGCATGCAGCATATTACTATACATATACGCTAAACTACGGTTTAATTGTATCGCGAATTGGGAAACACAGTTTGTGACCTTCTTTATTTTTGGATATTTAACAGTAGGTCATTTCCACGCAAATTTCTAAATTCCTAATATAGGCCAATTTATAACAATACGTTGTCGTTTTGGCAAATGTAAATGATGAAATAAAGCAAGTTATAACGAAATTACAAGAAATTGTGGAAAAAATTATAAAATATAATAAAATACAGTAGCAACATAGGCGGGACATAGAATTATAAAGTATATAAAAAATGTCGAATTAATAAAGTTTTATTTTAAAATAGTAACATATTTATATCTCCGTAGCATCATTTTATAATTTTAAGATACAATTTTATTGGTTCAAGTATGCTGTAGAGATAATTTCACAAGAAAAATTTCTTTCCACTATATAGTGCTGCTTTAGTTTGTTATATTTGATAAGAAGTTCCAATTTACAATTTGCAATTTTTTTGTAGTTTCTTTATAATTCGTGCACTATTTGTATTTGGCATATTGTTAGCTATTTATAACTTAAAAAAAAACAGGTAACTTAGTCCTACATTAATAATTTATTTAAAAATCTTATTTCAATTGTAATTCTATGGATGATTTTCGCCTCGCCTGACGCATAGCGGGAAACCGATAGCTGCTTATTAAAGAGTCAACATGAATCATTTAGATATTTATTTTCTCTTTTAGATAAAGATTATTTAAAAATTTGGTTGAATATGTGGTTTCAACCTGATGGTTGTCCGGCCTAGTTTTCGCGCGTGGTATATGTTCTTCTTGAACAATGCTTTCCCAATGGATGAACCTACATTCTTATTTGTGTGGTAAAATTAAAGACAGTGTTTATTTACAAAAACCAACTGCTCAGAAAGATATGGTCGAAAGGATTAAAAGAATGATCTATGAAAATCTACACCCCCAAGAATGAACAATTGCATTTGTTTATTTCATTTTTCGTTGACTATAATTCTATCACTGTGAGGTAACTTCAAAAATAATATTTACTCCAGCGGTGATGTGTGATGATTCTATATTCCGTGAGCTTCACAAAATTAGCAGACACTTCGTCTTTTGTCCATTCTCCGGTAAATCAGCGGGCAAGACGAACCCATTCTCATGAGACGAATAAACACGTACTACGTTTCTACTAATTTCTGAGTAAGAAAATGGCGAACCTTAGTGATGATGTAAACGGGTGGGTGCGCACTACGAACCGATTTCCTCGTGTATTTCCGGTGCATAGTAAAATGTAAGGAAAATACACAAGGGAAACCTACCCATTTACGTCAATATCCACCGTCGCTGATGTAGTCATAAACGTAATGCTAATGTTGGCAAAGTTCTAATTTCGAAATGAAAGTAGACAATATCCGATTTTCGATCTTCTCGCCTACTTTGGGTCTTTATAATCTGATACTTGTAACAGAAGGAAGATGGAAAAGAATATATGTACAAACTACACTTTTTTGTATTGATTTCTCTGGTTTTACTGTGTCGTTCACGTTTTTTCTTCTTTGCTTTCGTTTCAGTTGAATTACTAAACGCGGTTTGCTCATAATAATTGAATAACCTTTACCTCGATGAAGGAGATAAATTTATTACGTTTGCGGAAGTTAGCGTTTAGCTTTAGGAGGGTGAGTATCTTCTAAAAGGGATTTATTAAATTTTCGCTAATATAAAACGAATATATTGCTTGGTTTACATAAATCGTAACACCTTATTTGATTTATGGGGGAAAACTAACGAAGATAAGAAGATTTTCTCTATAAATAGCGTGGTGAATTTTAAGCATGAGAAAATATTTGCACAATTTTCAATTTTGCCGTTGTCTGCAGACTGGTAATAATTTCTGCACCCTAAACATATCGGTGCCTTGGCTTATATTTGAGGACGATATTTAACTAACAAGTGTAACAATTCCTCATGGAGAGTATACTATTAACTTTATGGGCACGTACAGAGCACAGATGTCTAAACTAATAATGATTGCAGATGAAAATTAAAGCAGAACACCCTGTTTTAATTATCTTAATATTTTAAAACTGTTATTAACCATATACATTGTTACGTTCTGCTAGTTTGAAGAATACCGCCGCTAGTCGTTTGTTTCGGTGTATCTTTCTTGCGAGGTGAAAGGATCAATTGCTTATATGTAATTCTTGCATGTTTACTCGCTTAATTAGGTACTCTTAAAATTAAATACAGTACGTGGATAAACAAAATATATTTATGAAATAAACAATTTCCTTGTCAAAAATGAAATTAATGTGTCTCGTATATAACAACATTCAAATACATAAGTAGCATATATGGATTTTATAATACGGTTCCTTCTTTGTGCATGCACACCCTCTCGCAGCATGAGCGTCTGGTCGATAGTAGCAAATGGCTGATCACTACCGCAACAAGATGTTATATAACATGAACGCTCGTGTTCATATTTGACACCTGTCCCCATTTATAAGCGGAAAAATCAGAAACCAACGATAGTGCGGGTTTAAGAAGTGGGCGATTCACGAACGAAAGAGCGAAGGTAGGCAGTCGTGGCAATTCGTATGTTCCATTTTTGACGACGTTTGAATACTTTGTACGTATGTCTACGTTACCGGTGGTAACTAGCGGATATTCCTTGCTTAGCGCTCAATTCGATAAGTGTATTGGTAGTAGTTTCATAATAAACGACTATTAAAGATATTTTTAATTAGAGCATTGGGAATTTTAAATTTTTGTGAACTTTATAAAAAATTAAACGTACTTTTATATTGAATGCGTACACGTTAAAGTTTAAATGATGTTGAATACGAATTGTATGAATTCATACAAGGCAAAACAAATGAAACATTCAATTGATCATAAAAGAGACACAAACGATAAATTACTTTTACAAATAAATAAAAATGGTTAAATTTATAAAATAAAATTAAACAAAATAAAATGTTAATTCCTTAACATATGTATATTACATATATATGTATTTTACTAAATTAATTACATATTTACATATTATTATTTATGTAGCTAAAAACAAATAAAAATAAAAATAATATTTAACTATATTGCTCTGTACACGTTTTGTGTTGAAGTTATTGTAACATTTTTTTTCATTTGTTTTTTGTTGTCGCTGCTTATTAGTTGTTATATTGGTAACTAGCTTTAAACGAATCCCATGTTTTAATCGTTTGTTGGAAATTGAATTTCTAGATACCGTTTAATAACCGAAAATAATCCCAACCAAACCAGTTCTGCAAATTAAATATATAATTAAAGTAAATTACCAATTTAATAGTAAATAGTAATTTAATAGTAAAAGTGAATATCTGTTAGGTATAACATAATGCTAATAAAGGTTTTAATCATTATATTATTATTATTACTAATCGAATGTTACCAACTTTGAAAATTTATTTGGAGCACTGGCGGCAGGGTATTTTAATACGGTAGTGAAATATTTGCCTACCACAGAATTCTTTGATCAAAGCTGTCATTAAAAATAAACACCTTTGTAAACACATGTAAAACACGAACAAGAACAGGAGCATGCTACTAAGAAAGATAATTTAATAAATGATATAACTAAGAAAATAGCATCGGACTGCAGTCAATACATACATATGCGTCAAAATCTAATCCTTTGCTTGAAGAAAAAAGGGACTTTACCCAACTATTAACTCATCCAATACGCACGTAGAAGGTGAAACTAGTAGCCCTTTAAATTTATTTTGTTTTTAATACTCATTAAGTTTACAAGCAAGGAATTTTTCTTACAAAATTTGTTATGCTTTGGGTGCGCATGAGATATTCCGTAACAATTTCATGATGATCCGTTATATTTGACGCGCATGACGGCTTCCGTGTAAATAACGAGAAACTTTAATCTCATATTACCAAGACGTAAATAACCTGCTTGGAGAAAGCAGGCAGACAATGTAATATGCAAGTCACTATAATTGACGTTTATGTGAAAGAAAAGTTTTGCTCAGTAATAAAAGGCGGAGGTAAGTAAATGTATGAATGACGATTATTATCATTCTAATATGAAATTAATGAAATGTTCAGTATTTTGTATGGTTCAATAAATATCAACCTTATTTTTTTCTAGAAGCAATGAAACCTGTTTTAATTATTTAATATTATATTATTAATGTGCTAAGATATCCGCTTTCACTAAGTTGGTGGACTCGAAATAAAATAATCTATTATTTTTGCTATTTTAGCAATAACCATGTATGTACGACGGTCGTTTAATAAGTTCTTGAAAAAAAAAGATATTTTTTGTAGGTTTTATTTATTTTTGAACGTAATCTCCATTTAACTCTCTTTTCAAAACGTTTGGGAAGGTCTTTAAAACAGGCACCTAAGTGGCTGATGACTTTCTCGCTCTACGTGAACCGTTGTCCGCCCAGACATTTCCTCAAATTTTAAAATAAAAAGAAATCACTGGGGCCCAAACCCACCGAATACGGTGGATGTTGTACTAATTCACATTTTAATTCTATAATTTTGAAGATGTTTATATTTTGCATATGAGGTTTTTGCGATTACCTCGCTCAATCTGTTCAATAACGACGCATAATACCTTCCAGTTATTGTTTGAGTGTAGTACTCTATCCATGCATCGACGGAGAAACTCACACCCAATTTTTTATGCAAAATTGATTTGCAGTATGCGTGTGGCCTCAGCTATTTTGCACACTTCCACGCATATCATTGGTTTTGTCAATCATTTCGAGGGTAGTCACTTTCACTGGACCTCCGGAACGATCTTTTGTGGATGCATGGCCATGTTTTATCTCATTTACCCAATTGTAAATAGTTGCTATCGCAGGAGTAGTTATGCCCGAACTTCGTCCAACTCTTTGATCTTTTTCGGCGGTAACCGTTTTAAATATTAGCGTATATAATCACTGCTCCAAGTTCGCTTTTTTCAATTTTTTTCTACAAAATATACATTCTTTGCTTAAATCGATAATAAACGTGAAATCGCGTGATGGATACAATTGAGACGTTGAGAGTTGTTTGGTGACTAATGATCCTTACTGGAAACGATATTGTCTAAAGATTTCTTAAACCACTCTTGTACATACAGGTAACATCTAAATATACCTCTTTCGATAACAGGTAGTCAGATAAACACTTTCAATTTTGATTTAATAAACTGTTTGTGGTCACTTCTTTAACGAATTTAACGAATCGAGCTAATTCAAAATTAATGTTGCTTTTCAGATTAAAGACATATTAGTAAGTTAAAAATGAATCAGATTTGGAGCAGATTTATTGCATTTTGCTCAGAGGTTGATATAATGTTGTTACTTACTATTACTATTACTATTATTATTTTTAATTTATAGTTTTGCTATTGCTTTTGTTTTTAATGTAATTGAAAAGAAGGCTTAGTACATATTTTAAATCCTATTTGTTACATAATTTAACAACCAAACGTTCTACACTTTAAATTGTTAATCATAGATATCCAATTGAAATTATATGAAACACTAATGTTAATAATCTCGAAACGTAAAGAGCTAGAAACATTAAGCACTATCACTTATTAACGTGTTAAAACTGATTTGAAATTGAAAGTCAATGATGTGTTCATTGGTGGTATTTACATGTGAATAGTATGAAAATGAAAATTTTGTCATAAAAATATATTACGATACATAATGTGAGGATTACAATAAAGGTAAATAGACAATAACTATTAAAAAGGGAAACAAATAACCAAAAATAAATGAAAACAGGAAACAAAAATATAAAACACCTAAATGTTATCGACAAACTGACAACTAATATACTATATAAAGTAAACTAATATACAGCTACTTACATGATGGCTTTCTTTAAATCAACGTGGTATAAAAACAAGAAGAGACCTGTAAGATAGTTATTAGTTATTACTGAATATTACGAGGATATTCATTCCATTATCTTACGATACAAACACTTTCGGTAACATCGGAAACAATACTAAAAGTTGAAATCAATGCATTTTCTTTGGCTCTCGTTGTTCAGTTAGCAAGCAGGATGGGACATCTTATGACTTCGCTGTATATACAACAATCTTCCTTCTCATCGGACGAAAAGGGAGATTCCACGGTGACAGATAAAGTTACGGATGTTATGATAAAGTAGATGTGTACTAGTCCACCAATGACGATGTAAAAATAGTGGAATACGACAATACGAATGTACAAAAATGTTAAAAACAAAGACAAGTAAATAAAAAATTAATTACGATTTGACTAATGAAATAAGAAATATTACGGCAAAGACCGATTAAGGAAGATGTGAAATAATTGCTCGATAAGTAAAAAATTTGAAAACTTAATTTATGTCACCTAGTGCTCTTTCTCTTTTAACATCTATATTGGCTTTATAATATGTTAGTAAAAAAACATATTATATGAAATTGATTTCAGATTCAGCTACGTTAGGTGCTAGTAATTTTTGTCATCCATGGTAATTACTCAAAACAAAGGATTAACTTCTTCCTAAATATTTTTTTCAATTCATCACATTTCATATCATTTACAATCTAATCGATGGGCACTGGATGTTATATGCGTATACTGCCTCTCCAACCTGGAACAAGTTCATATTTTATTTGTTTTTGTTTCCAATTGATATTGCGTGTATATCCTGAATGCCATCACTCGCGGATTTTAGAATGTCACGTATACCATCATATTGTACTCGTTTTGTGTAGCAAATGTTGTCCTTCAATATTAACCGATTTCCATTGCTTTCTTTTTGGCGCAGCTATGGACATGTTTCTGACTATACACATCACCCTTTAGAGTTATATAAAGTATAGATTATTACTTCAACTACTCCAGTTGTTCGCCTAGAATGTCAGACTAGATATATGGCGTGAAGGTGCTACAGTAATATCAAATTACGCCTTGATGATAGTATATTTGAGTGTTGTCGCGTACTATCTCAAGGCATCGATTTAATGCCATTTCCATCGTTGTCTGGTTTCCACAAATGAGATATGGGTCGTTTTCGTTATCATTACCCAAGTAGATTCGAAATGGAATAAGATTTAGGACAAACCTAAACGATTTGGTTAAAATTCTCGCGCTTATTCCGTCTGAATGTTTTGACTTTTTTTAAACCATTTAAAACATGTTTAAAAACACGTTTAAAGCTTTTTAAAGTGCTTCCGTTAGGGTATGTACCGGAACAGTTGCACCACACTATCAAATGAGTGAATATTGCTTAAATATTTTGTTGATTTGTACCTACCGTAATTAGTTGGAAGCTGTTGTAGTTTCTTAATAAACTGATAGACAGGACATGCGATTGTTCATTTAAATTAATTATAGACTACTGGCTTGAGATAATGAGGATTCTACGGTAGGTTAAGATTTACTAAACTTCCATCAACTATTCTAACAGACAAAGGCCACACTGAGGTCGCGGCAACCCAAGGCGTCTATACCATAATAATAATAATAATAATGGACGACTTATTGTTAGAAACATATATGACAGAGAAAGATACCTCAATCGCATTTTTTGCTGTAATATTTGCAAACACAAGCTTAATTAGTCAGGGAATTAATTAAATTTATAATGTCATCCATATTTAGATCACAACTAATCGATTGACTACCGTCTTCCATAAATGTGCACTGATAAGCTGGTACTCAGCGAAACGCCTATGTATCCATGATTGTTAGATAGTAGACTAACTCAATCATTAAAATAATAATAATGATCAATAGTAGAAAGTTGAAATGACTTGTGAATAATGAAAATAAAAATCGGGAGACAGACGATTAAATTTGAAATTTAAGTTGAAAATATAAAAGGAGATAAAGCATAAGGTAAAAGTATCCCCGTCAAAGAGAAAGCATTATAGGATTGAGAGCTGAAGATACGCACCCCCATATTTGACGTATCCGTTTGATGTAAACCCTTCCATTAATTCTATGTTTTTTTCTTATACCGTATTGCTCAAGCTGCTACGTAACTGCATATATTCAATGGAGAATAGGTCTGGTAACATGATGATGTTACATGAGTGATGCACAACGCACTTATATATATTCTCTCTTTTCATCATTCAGGAGACATGGGTCCTACTGCATATGTATACAAAGCTACGATAATAATAATAGACAAATAGAAGTAAATTTGTACTTTATTACCTTTCCTCGTGTAAAGTAATGTGTCAAGTTAAGAATTTTCTTCTATATACATATATTTTTCCAAGAATTGCTGAATGTTTAATAATAAAACGGATCTCTTATTAAAATTTATGTAAAAACATGACGTATTTATTATAAACTGTTGAGATATTATGCAAATAAAAACTTACGATGTGAAGAGATAATATTTATGATATAAACTAAAGTAAAAATATATCTTCCTGAAATCACCATTTCAAATTACACGGATTAGACCTAACGATGAGGGAACTATTATTAGGACCTCATCGTTTCTGTTCATGGCGTGCAGATGAATCACGCGAGTATATGGGCAACGTTGACTCGTTCTGACGTCTCCCGTGTATCTGGTTTCGGGTTCATTTAATTCCATAAACTCGTATCTCCCTCATCCATTCATGGTTAATACGAGGCTGTTTATAGATTGAAAATATTCAAACAGCAATAACGTCTTATTGTTATCGAATTCATTATATATTTTCTTGAGTTTAGAGCAAAGTTTTGTGAACGTAGACATTCCTTTATACAAAGGTTATTTAAAATATTTTTGATAACATATTACTTCGGGTTATACCAAAAGTAGATGTCAACTTTCTAATTTTAAATTGAATATCTATTATCCCACCACAAATTTGGATTCCCCTTGAAATTCTGAGGCGACATTGCGTGAAATTACCTATACCTACAACAGTATGTTGTTTACTGAGGAGGAAAAGCCTAACAATTCCGGACGACGTGAAGATTGCTCGTCAAGGCGAAGCAAAACAACACGAAGTCTGGAAATGTAACTCTTCTTCCAAAGTAAACATACTATTTCTCCGCAAATCGTTAATCGCATCGGCAAAAATTAATATTGTTTAATTTTGGAAAAAAATCACAAATAATAAACGCCGCTATCAAATTGTAATTATGGAAATGTGTCAAGTTGAATTTCTGTAGCATGTAGAATGGATCAGTTAGTGAAAATGATGTAGAATAGGTACAAACTAAGCTTCTAAATAGCATATCTGACTCTAAAACTAGTGAAGCAAGACCATTCGTAGTTAATAATATATATTTAGATGTTTACAGGAAGTATGTAGCTTTAAGACCAGAAAATATGGCTAGCAAGCGATTTTCCTTCAAAAAATAGAATAAAAACGTTTATAGACAGGTTGTAGGGGTACATTAGCTTAAAGAAACGCCTGAAATATTTGTTACTTATTTGAATTTGTCAAACCAGGTAGAATAAACCGGCTATTGCTTTCATCGATCTTTTGTGACGATGTTGATTGGCTCTGGTGGAGAAATAGTCCTATAGTCTTTAATGTCTCGTCAACACGATAGCTGTATTTAGTATTATCAAACAAAAAAAAAACCGTGACAGAGAAAATATTACACAAAATAATCTTAGTAGTTCAGTTCTTTCAATGTTCAATAATTGTAACAGTCACATTAATGAAAATACAACAAACAAATAATTTTGAAATATGATTGGGTTAATCTTGTTGATTTAAATTTAATTAACCTCTGTTCTTTATTGTTAATTAATAAATTCAATTTTAATTCCAAATAAACCTGTTTTAATTCATTTTTGAAGTGGGCAAGTAACTAGTACAGAATATGAATATTTTCTTACAGCCACTTTTGTGTTGTCTGGCAAGTATTGATGAATGAAAATGTTGATTTTTTTAGTTAAAAAAAATGTGATTAATGCCAATGTTGGCAAAAAAATACATTACTGCAATGTTGAAGTCGAACATTTGATTTTTTATTTGTTGATAAAAAGAATTACAAGGAATTTTTTTCATAGATATAATTTGTAAAACATATTCATGTTTATAAAATCTTTCACCTGCAATAAAACAACGATAAACGATGACAAGGTGAATACGTCAAATGGCAAATATTACAGAAAAAATCTTATAATATTTATAGACTATGTTCGAAAATATTTTCATTGTGCGTTAAGTAATTGATTAGGTTGTTACTGACACGTTGAACGAAGTTACGAACGAAGTTTGAAGGCAAGCGCACGTCTTCTTTGGTTATTGAGAAATGTGTTAACGCTTCCCCTACTATGATTTCCAAATTTAGAAGTGTCTTTCCCCAGTTAAATTTTCGTCGTAAAGATATGTAAATAACATTAACACTACAGAATACATTAAAATTGTATTTTCGTCAGCTAAAAATGTAAAACATTTATGTGAACTTAATTAATATTATTAACTAATTTTTCGTTTTGACACTGAAAATTCTAACATCTACATTTCGTTAAATGGTTACCATTTATGTTTTAATAACACCTTATCAATAGTTCTCGGCGTAATACTAAGATGCAATTTCTGCATCCTTTAGTAAGTTTATGGGGTATAGCTGAAGCTTTTTGTAATTTCTTTTCATAATTAATCAACGTGAAAATTCTTTGGTTTTCTGTGTCTATCTTTTTTTATCAGCAACTAAAAGAAATTGGCATTTAATGTTATTTTCCACTGCACTATTACAATCATGTACTTTTATATAATTGATATCAAGTTCAAAACGCCGTGTACCTCATATAGTGCATATAATAGTAACAGCAAAAGATTTTAGTTCCAATCATTCTCATACTGTCGTCATATTGTGTAATGCTGAAAAGTAAATGATTAATTAATGCAGAGTTAAAGAAGCAGTAACAGTAAGAATAGAAACTAAGGTTTTATCATAATTTTTGTTACACGCGCAAGTTGCAAGTATAATAGAAATAATGTGAACTACTAGTTTAGATTGTTTGCAGAGTTAAATTCTGACACCCTATATATAGTGTTTAGATCTATAAACACTGTGTGACTACGGAATAATAAAAACTTTGACAAACAATCAAAATTGAACGAAGCTATTATAAGGTGTTCAGATACAGCTTGCAATAGCTAGTTAAAGAAAAGAGAGCTCATTTTAAACGTAATTTAAAAAGTTTAGCGGAGTTCTAAATGTATTGGAAATGTAATGCGTATCGGGCTTATCGAGATTTTTATATTCGATGAACGAAGCCAAATTGAACTGGGGACGACATGTCACCTTTCGATATATGCATCATAATAGTATGATTCCTGTGCGCTAACTTCTTACGTAATGTTCCTATTTGAGGTTGCGTTTATTTGTATGTAGATAGCACCATTGTAAAACTCGCTTTAAAGCAAACTTGGCACTCAGATTTTTGTCGTTTCTCAAAACTTTTTTGTCTTTGAATATTAGCTTACCTATGGCTCTGACGTATTCATTAGCTTGCTCCCAATAGCATTGCTATTCCATTTTGTAATCAAGCAGTTCCTTGTCTTAGGTGTTAATTTAAATATCGCCGGACTACCACAGTCGATATTTAAAGTAAAATAATAGCCAGCTTTTCCAGTTTCCTTTCTGTATAATTAATATTATAACGCAAGTATTGGCTAATAATAATGTTCATTTGGCATATATCTAAATAAAAAGGTGTGAACGTTGTGTATGTGTAATAAAGATTTCATATAGTTTAAATATTATGTCTTCCATTTTATTACATGTTACTTCGTGCTTAGACCTAATTTTAATGTTTTCAATGTTCTTACAAACTAAAACTTGTACAACTGTATATAGAGATACATTTACTATCGTATACAATTCTTAGATAATATATACGACATCCGCCATGCCAATTCTCTTTATGCCGACTTGACAGTAATTGATCTATTAAAACTTTAGAACAATGAAGAGATTTCGCCTACCTAATTAGATGAAATCACGCAAGCTGAAACCAGTGATGCTATTGAACCGAAAGTCGCTGGCGAAAGTAATGCATTCTATTCTGTCTCTTCAAATTATTATTATTATTACTTTACATTTTCAGGTATTTTGAATAAACGAGGTAAATACAATAAAAAAGTAGGTTAGTACAACATTCTTTTATTAAAAATGGCTCAACGAACGAATTTATCATTTATCATCAAAATATACCTAGAAACATTATTTAGAAATTGTAGAGTACAGTAGAAATTCAAAAATCCTAATCTTTATCTTTAAGAAAAATAATCAATTGATAGAATTCTTAAATTAAACTTATAGACATGTAAATATAAATAAAAAACAAAAGAGTTAAATTCCGAAGCAGATACATGTACCTAAGACTAATAAAATAATATTTGTCTCTGATTTTCTAATAGAACTATTGGCATGGAAGCAGCTTCTTAACGAACTAAAGGAATTTCCCATTCATACTATATTAATCCATTACCTTTTGTTATAGATATGATCTATATAATCTGTAAAGACAAAATATAATCAAACAATTTCAGTATTTTTTATTCGTAATTTTCTGAACTTAGACGTTACTTGACTAACAACTGACTTTTTCTATTAGACAAATATGTCATTATATTTTTAAAGTGGACTGTGTTACCGGCACGCCAAACGTAGTGCCGCTAAGATTTTAAATTCAAATTGTACTTAACGTAATCATTAGTGATAACGTGTATGTAAGAACCAGAGGTGGGCATTTTTGAATTTGTGCAGATCCATTCCGTCATTTGATTAAGCCCGGTTAAATCAGTTCGACATGTTTACCTTCATTTTTGTTATTGGTGAAACACGAATTTCACCAATGATGGTTTTATTATCGATGAACGATAATTCGTCAATATGAAAAATCCAGAATAGTAATAATCAATAACACTTGAGAACTCTCTTCTATACCATCAGCCGAGCAGATGGAAATCTGATGGCTACCATCAATCCATCAGTACAAACAAATTCGAATCACCAACCGAACTATCAATTAAACGATGTCGATTAACAACCGATACAATCACAGCCTCAATCCAACGGATTAAAAAAATGATGTACGGATTTTCCATTGCATAAGTCAAGAAGCTGAAATAAATTTACTGTGGTGTTATTAGAAATTCGTCCCATGGAAAAACCATTCCCTTACACTTTTAACACGGTGTTTGATATGTGGTTAGTAGCCTCATTTTTCTGGAACTTGTCATTAAAGTCATTAATATTTTGGAGGTCAAGGCTAAAAAAATTAACGAATCTATTGTGACGTACCAGTTAGGATTTACAATAACTGTCTGCCGTTGTTATTTTCAAAAGGTATACAGTTCCAAGTCTTTTTTAAAATTAAAAAAAAAAAAAAAAAAAAACAGTAGGCCTACGTAATTGTAAAAACGAAGTGTTTCCATTTTCAAGCATTTCCGTACTAGTCGGCGTAGGTCTTGTGCTATTGACTAATTTTGATTAGTCCATTAAAAAATTACAAATGGCGCTGTATGTATAAAAACAGTTACATGGATGTGTACTACAGGATTCGAAGGAGATTTGAGGCCATTGTCTGTACGTACATGCGCACGGGATCTGAAAGGGTTAAATTATTAAAGTATTTATGTACATATTATTAAATTTAAAAATGTAGAAGGTATTTGTACGTACTATACTTTCTCGAAAAAAAAAAATAGAAGAATTATTATTACTTTGTGTAAAAAAATTTTCAACATTCTGTAGCGAAGGAATTGGTCGGTCCGAGCAGCTTCCTCCAACCAGATGGAGTCCGTCCAAATGAGCGGGCTTACGGCCACTCGTCCATCCCATTAAAAAAACTCGACCGGTCCCGCATTTCAACTATTCCTGTACGACTCGTTTCGACTCATTCATACCTCTAATGAACAACGTAATTATGTGTTGATTCTATACATAAGTTAATTTCATAGTTGCGCTACTTTGGAAAGCTTATCATAAATATAAATGTCCGAATGTTGCCAAGTTAACTTTGGAGTTTCTATTTTTTCTTTTAAGATGTAAGATGATTTTATGGAGAATTCGCTTTTGCTGCCAAGCGCAATTACAGTAGTCAGAAAAGTGATTACTATTCTAATGATCACGATTAGGTTGTAAACGGCAAGGAAACTGTGACAGTAATTCGCTAAGTGTACTTGACGAGTTTTATGCTTACCAAATCAATTCGGTAACATACATATTTTACAAACTAATTACGTTTGCGTATATAACGATTATGTACACTAGTGTAATACTCTGGAATTTTTATAAATACTTATGTAAATATAGCAAAAAAATAATAGAATTTTCACTGGAAATATTTATATTAAAGTAATATTTTATACTGCTCTATAATTTCTAATAATAAGTCGAAAGTAAATTAGTCTTTGTAAACTAAAGCATACGCTTTCTCTAATGTCACGTACTAACACGTTAATGGCGCTCGTTCATATGATACAACACAGTACAGCCATATATATTTTTTTATTAGTGTTACCATTAATTAATTTCTAGAAAACAGTCAACATACTCTGATACACGGGAAACTGAATCCATAAACCGAATTTATAGGGTGTCTTTTATTAATGCAACGAAAACAGCTTTTACTTCTATGAAAACGTTTGTTGAAATAATAAATCGGTTCATGCATGTTTAAATCTCAATATACACCCATTTACTAACACCGTTATTTTAAAAAGAGGGGCGGTTGATTTAACTAGGTTATTTTTTTCGTAGAAATGGTGATATCCAGTGATAGAAAGTAGCAGATCCGTAATATCTTGACAATAATTAGCTACTCGATTAACTAAAACGGTCCCGATCTATCGCAATATAAATTTGCAAGTTCCTTTAATTTACTTTCATTTGCCTAAACTGTTCCTATTCTAAATATTCTTTCATTGATCGTTGAATTACATCTTTAGGTTGCATTTATCTCTAAACAGAGCCTATTTTCTATTTTTTTTTCCAGATTTACCATAAATGATCAATAAATTCAATGTAACGTTACATTTTCTTGTATGCATGAAAAAACTAAATCACGAGATGTGTGATATATTAGAAACTCTACTAATGGAACTGTTATTAGAAGTTCAAAGGTGTGTGATGGACTGTGATGAGCCTCTATAGTTGCCTTTCGACCATTACTTTGCAATAATTTGATTTGATAAAGAAATTCATGTAGTATAGAGTGTTTCATTTAAAATAACATAGAAATTAATGTTTGAAATTTAGTCTATTTGGTTTGATGAATTGATGAATTGCTGAATAGCATTTCTACACAAATCGAAATTCTTTTCAATAGATTACATTTATGCTCAGCGCATCACCGGGAAAATTGAATTCTGTGAGTCCTTTAACCCAAGTCGTAAGCTCATTCCCAAGTTAACTGAAGCGGGTTGCTGTTCCAGTAGTAAGAGGGTCTACACCTGACTGGGTGCTATGCAAATGGGTCTTGCTAGAATCCCAAAATCACAATTCGAATTCGGGGAACAATTAATTGTGCTTTATCCTTTTCGCTCAGCATGTGATAGTAACGTAACCATGACACAATTTACACAATAAAAACCTCTTGAAGCGCATATGACAAGCTTTAAAAAGCTTATATACCTTGTTGAGTCATTAGTGATGACTCAACACCATACTTAAAGAATTATTTGGAATCTTTTTCAATCTGAACCAAGAGTCCGGACTCCTATTTTTCCATTTTCTGTTGATCCTAAGAACTGTGCGAAGAGCAAGGATTCTCTAGCTATAGTTCAACAACTGCATCCTTTTTTCAATTTTGTTACAATTCTTGTCTTACTTGGACAAGGGATTTTGGCAATAGATAAAAACTGACAATAACAAATAAATTTCACAAATTCTACCGCAGATTCAATATTATAAAAGAAAAAGAAATTCTGCCGCAAACATCCTTTTCTACATTTAGTTTCGTTCCAGTGTATAAATAAGTAGATTTGACGAATATGCAAGTTTTACATTTATCAGAGCAGAAACGAACTAAATACATTTATTTAACTTATTTATACACTGAAAAACAAAAATCATATAAAGAATTGGAAATGTATGTCATCAATATTAATTGAAGAGGATTAATAATTGAATTAAGAAGAAAGAGAAAACTAACGGCGACGGTTATAGTGAATATAAATGGGAAATTTACTGTTCTAGATAATTTGAATAGTAGAACGAAGAAAAGAAGAAACGCAGGAATTGAAGTAAATAGTCGAAAAACAATCTAACAATCGCGAATATGCTTTTTCAAAATAAAGACATTCATAAGTACATAAGAGCAGTTATATAAATGATGATATAAGTGATTAGAAGAAGTTACGATCAAAAATCCATAACGACGATAGCCTATTGAAAGTAAAACTAGTCACACCAGTTTGGGCAAAAATGGCACAGTGAATCCTAAAGGAAAAATTGCCACAAAAGAAGCATAAGTTAAGAAAATAAGATATTGCTATCGATATAGGGAGATTGAGAGAGATGGGAATAGAAAAAGTATAGAATTTCAAAATTTAGCTGAGGAACCATGCTACCCGCATGGTTCCTCAGCTCCGATGGAACGAAGAGATCAAGCGAGTTGACAAAACTTAAGAACGAGATGTATGAGAAGTGTAAGAAGTTAACTAATAAGAACAATAGGAAGAATGAAGAAAGGGCGACTAGAGAAGGCAGGCAGAAGCACACAAGATAAGATTTTCGTTTTAAGGCAGATGACACAGGAAACAATAGGATTTAGATGGCATTTCTGGACTTGCATGAAGCTTTTGCAAAAAAAGCTGAAAATCAAAAAGGAAGAGATATTGGAAATAAATTGTGGATGGTAATCGAACGTATTTACTAAAACAACGAAAAGAAACAACTTTCAATCAGAACATTTCATACTTAACAACAACTAAAGGACTAAAGCAAGGAGGAGTACCATTTGGTTTAGAATAATAATGGGCGATAGGTTACAGGAAGCTAACGCTGGTTAAACTAAACCTCTTAAAAAATAAAAAACGAATTTTATTTTGTCTTATTGATTAAACATATAAAACCCATCTTCTGGTCTCTTAGTAGAATTTGCGTTTTCTATGCCGTTTTTTACAGGTAGTCGCGTTTACCGTTTACGTAGGTAAATGTCAACATAGTTTCTATAAGGTCGTTAAATACTGGAATATTGTATGTACGCTGTGTGGTTAAATTTAGTGATTAAACCTGCGAACGTGCCCGCAGCGTGTCGTAACGATCCCTCTTTTTTGTTATATAATTTTCGCAAAAATGCAAAAGTTTCTCTTTCTCACAACGGGCCAGCGCCGTACTTACATACATACAAACGCACATGTAACATTTTAAGTTGGCGAGGTGAAATTTTTAAATATCACCATTCGTCAACCTCTTGTTACGTATACGAAAAAAGAAAAAAACGGCCAAATTTAATAATGCTTAACGCGAACAATAATACGTCATGGGAATCAACGACTTTAATTATAATTAGAGCGTTGAAATTACACTCCAGTCAGCACAGTTACAATTATTGCAGACATTATTAGATACTGTTAATGCATCCATTAATTAATAATGGTGAGTAATAATGAAATTATGTTCGAATTACGTTCGTTTCTGGTCGATATTAATTACTATGTAAATTCGCAATTAAAAAAAGATGTATTAAATATCTTCACGTATCACTAACGTGCTATTGCATTCCAATATCGTGAATAAAGTAAGAAGATACTTGCTTACAAGTATCTGACGGAAAGTGGATTTGTCTTGTGATTGGTCAACATTGCAAACGTGTATTTATATTCGTATCTATTTAATATAGGATGTGTGTCGTAAGAAGAATCATCAAAATCGCTTTAGATGTATATTAGATGGTGAATATATCTCAGAAATCTAAAGAGAAATTAAAACAAAGACGTACTTTTAACACTTTATTTTTTCTCCAATTTAATTGATTGAAAATATGTCTGAAATCCTTCTTTTCTTACTTATTCTCCCTTAGTAGACTGGAAAAAACTATCTTCTGGAACTGGTTAATCAATAGAAGGACAAAGGTGGCTGGAATTATTACTCGTTTACAGCGATTAGACAGACTCGTGTTTTGTCGAGTCTCGGGGAAACTAATAGGCACACGAACCCATTCTTATGAGACGAATAGACCAGCCTCTGCGAAAGAGTAATAATTCCACCCGCCTCTGTTCTCTCTAGTAATCAACCACAACTGCTTTAGGAGAAACCGACCAATCGATATGTCCAAGAAATTGGTTCGGAAAGCTGTTTTCAATAACGGCTATAAAGGCAAAGAAACTACCTTAATAAATTATTGTTTATTGTTCTGGTTTTGCGTACTTTGTGAAAAAAAAACGGAGAATGCATTTCAGATTTCTTCTAGTAAGTGATACGGTTAAAACTAAAAAAAAAAAAACTAAACTAAAATTTGATGACAAATTAAAACCTTTATATATGGTAATTTACGGTAATGTTATCATTTACAACATTGAACGTAGTTTAGAATGCAGTTGTTATTAGCGCCAGGTTTACTGCATTCAGCCAATTGCCTACTATCTAGGTGACGAGGGTATCAGGAAATAAATATAAATCCAATCAACGACGATTATAGTGGAACGCATAAATAAATAACTTGTTTTCTGTCTATTTCCTTCATTTCCTAAATCGTCAATTTCTTCCAATAACAATTTTCAGCATAAATTCAGTCGTATCTCAGTCGCAGTGTCGTCAATTTATTGGTTATGTTATAAGTTGCCATAGTTGCAGAGTTGCATAGTTGCAAGTTGCATCTAATATTGTATAGTTAGTTATCTGGTAAAGTTGAAAATCACATAATGTCATAGAGCCTTCTAGTTAGGTCCTCATAGAAATAGGCATTACACTACTTTTAGAATAAAGGAAATTGAATCATTATTTAATATCAGATTATGTTTAAACGATGGCTATCGCAATTAAAAGTTAAAAAGTATCCATCGGCGTAGCACATGCTTGCTTGTGCTCTCATTTTCTATGTTCAGGGTATAAATACAATGTAAAAGATAAATTTGGCGGTAAAAAAAAAAAAACGCAGGGTTGCAATACGTTACATATAAACACAGACCTTTTATTGAAGCAATTCAATTCCAAGTTAGCTTCGTGTTTTCAAATTTAATACTCATCAAAGTTTTTTAATTTAAAATTGCCGAAAGAATATCTGGGTAGACTTCCGGATCTATAGAACATAAAATTAATTTAATTAATTTGGACAACAATGTCTTTTATTTGTTCATTTAATTTAAAACATCATACTCTACATATATTATTACAGCTTTATCGAGTCTGTCATTCGATTAAAACTTTAATGTTGGATACAATTGCAGGTTCAGTAAGGTGGAGCAATCTCGGCGGCTCTTCTCTTGAAAATTGGACTATTTATCTGGCACATTTCATCAAAATATTTTTCTTAAAAAAAGATATATTCATTAGTAGTAGTCGAAGAAATAGAAATGTCGTTTTCGTTTTTTAATTATAATAAAAACGATTATGTGAATTTAGCCATTGTATGTCTAAAGTACATAAACACGAACTGCGCATCATGTTTCACTAGCTAGCTCACAAATAAAAGTGTATTTAAGAAATTTCATTTACTAAGAATTTGGAACGTATTTGTTTAGAGCAGGTTATGAGGTATGTTCGTCGCAGGTGACGATAAGGTTTTCTTTTTCTATTTTTGAAAACACTATGTACAGCGACTAAATCTTGTTCTCGAACACTGCGGCTTCGAAATACTTAGAAAATATGATGGTGGAGGGTTCTAGACCATTATGAGCAAAGTTTTGGCTAATCCTCTAATTGTTGAAATTTATTAATAACTATAAAAAGTAGCTATAAGTAGGGACTGTTTTACAAGTATTGTATTTTTTCCCAGAGAGATAGATTATTTTAAACGAGTAAGAAAATTTGTTGAAATATCTATTTTTGGAAGTATGCACGTTCTAAGACATCGGTACGAATTTTTTTGAAACTATAAATGTTATAAATTGCTGTAATTCTACTGTTCAATCAATTACAAATGTTTGGTTGATATGTTCTGGTGTTACGTTTTAAAAAATAAAATAAAATAAAATTTATACAATTGTTGTTTTATGTGTTTTAACCGTTTTCGCTATTCTCATGTTTTATAATTAACACAAATTCCTAAATTAATTCATTAATTCATGTGGATTCTAACTTGCCATAGGACTTAGCGTAAGAATTATGATGTCGAGCTATACCTCAACGTAAGAGATTAATATAACCAATTTGTAAATTTCTTCAAAATAGATGCATGGCAAATTTTAAATTCTGTTAACCGTAGTTTTTAATTGCCTATACAGTAGCTATATACAGTTACATTCTACATACTAAAATACCTAAATTGATTGGGTATACATAAGTGGGTCAAATTTTTAGAATTGCCGCAATAGATTGAAGCTACCGGTACATATGCATACGCTTACATAAGATAAATTTTCATAAATTGATTAAAACCCATTAACTGTAATCTGGGTTCTTGACCGTTTCGCGGCGGAACGGAGCGCGTTTAAAACTTAAATTCAACGTGAAATATTAGTTAACCTCCTTAAAAATGAAATTTAATATTAGAATATGTAATGACAATTTAAACAACTATAATCGCGGTTTGCCGTTTGCGACTCGTCAGTGTGTCTCTGTCGAAAGTAGTGGCGCTCCATATATTTGTCGCATATTTATGCGACACACGTTACTATCTAATCCACATCTATGGTATAAATAGTAGCGTGTGTCCACGAGAGTTGGCTAGTTGTTACAATTGATTGGAGTAGTTTCATTGCATTTCAATATAATGTCCAATCGTGTAACGCATTTCAACGCGTAATAATATATTCTATTATAAACTGTTATCTTTCGTAAGTTTTGATTGGATATGCATGTACTCCATTGCCCTGTTACTGTCTTAATATTAATTATATGTAATTTTGCAAAATATATATATATTGCCGACAGTATTATTTTCATTACAATAATTTACATTGAAATTTCAGTTGTTACTAGTGCTGGTAATATCCATTACTCGGTTAACCGTAAACCGGTTTTTGGTTAGTCACACTTCTTACGCCGGTTCTTAAAGCCATCTCCTAACTTGGCTCTTGAACCAGTTTCTAAACCTATTTAAACTGATTTTAAGACAGTTTGAGCAGGTTGATTTGTATTTGCATTCGTATTTTCACAAATTAACAATCTGCGAAGTTATGATTTCGTTTGTATAGTTGCTTACGTGGCATAAAATACCGTATGTTGAGATGTTGTAATGAATAATAATGAAAAGGGGAGATAAATATAAAAATACTATAAAAGCAAAAATAGATAATACAAAAGTCGCTTAGATAATTTTCATATTTTTATTGTGTATGAGATTTTTAATGAATTTGTTTTTATATATTTATCCTATTTCCTTCTTCTGATAAAGGTAAACAAAATGTTTTCGAAACGTTATTTACCAATCTGTGGTCAATAAAAAAGTCGACATTTACCATAACCAACATCTTCGTTTTATTCCAGAATTGCTACCATTAGAAATAATTACATTAAATTTTCTCCAATTAATTGAAAATAGTCACAATTTTCTTTTGTTTTCAGTAATATACTTACAAAGTACCTTACACCAATGCCCTGTTCTGATAATATGTACATATCTACTTATAATAAATTTTGAAAGTCTAACGGCTATTCGGTGTGTGTGTTTCTATTTTAAAAATTTCTCATTAAAATCTCCTTCTCTTTCTTTATAAACGTGGTAGGTCCTTCCTCACTAATCCTCTGTCAGATTCAATTCAATTCCGTTTCTATCTCTTTCGATTCAACTTTTTCTTTTTCTTTACCTCAAAATGGTTTTAGGCTTTTTTAATTATGTTTGATGATCAGAAGTACTTCATGTATTTGTTTTAAACTTAATTTCGAAATAGTTTTATCCAAAACTAGTCTTCCGTTAAAAAATTTGCGTCTCTTTGTTCGTAGGAATGTGTATTTTTATGGTTAGCCTATTGATGGTCGTATCCGGCTTTAAGGATTTTGATTACTAGATGCCGTGTAAAAATACACATGATTTTTCTGTTGTTCATGTTTTATTAAACGCAAAATTATTGACTGATTACTCAATATAATGGAGTCTTTCCTTTTTTTAAGAAACAAAGAATTTTTAATAAATAAATTCAGTAAAATTTTGATTAAAAATTTAAATCACAATGTAAATTAATAATACTATGTGTAAATGCACTTCATTTCAATATTTCACAACAGTGTATAAGAAATTAATAATCTAACAAGGATAAAATATAAAAATCTTTATTTCTTATTCACTGCTTTAATACATATGTCCTGTAGAAATATTCAACAGTTTCTTTTTGCAATAATAACATAACTGGAGCAGAAGTTGCTAATAAAATTGATAACTAAAATTATCATAATTCCGGTCACACCGGAAGTAGTTAGAATATTGAAATTATTTTAGTTCAATAATATATTGGTTTCAGTAAGGTGTATCTTTATCAAATAGTCTTACTCACGCATAATGATATATGTTATTGGATGTAATAGAATTATTTACATTGTTTTGTTTGTGGTCATATTTTGGGTTGAGTTCGAACATAGAAAGTATAGGTATACAGTATATACTATACTCGCACCTTGAATTTCTGAACACATCCCTTACATTTTTAACTTTACATTATTTCTTTGTATTTTAACTATTACAAAGTTACATTGTACACCAAAATTAATAGTGAGGTTCTAAAGTAATACAACAAAGTAATATAAAGTATAATGTGCAATGGAAGTACGCGAGCGAATCGAAGCCTTTCCTTGACCTCCCATTTCCGTAATTAGTAGTCACCACTGCATGTAAGCATATCGTCTATTAAAAATTTATAAATATAAAGCAACATATCAATTAATTAATAAAAATTAATGAATAACAAACAACAAAACATACATATAAACAAAGAAAACGAAAAAATTAAAAACGTAGATTTTATAACAATAAGCAAGTCCTTTTTAGTAAAATTAAGAGTCAATAAATGGACAATTGTTACAATTACATTGCGACGAGGTCTTTGAATGAACTAAAACCTTTTCGCTGCACATATCCTAATAATTCTTGCATCAACATATAATATCGTATATTGATTTGCTAGAAAACGATTTATTAAATTATTACATTTTAGAATATTAAATATATGTATCTATGTAGTAAAGGAATACGTTCAATTCCTCTTTTATCGTTTTAATTCAGAATATTAACTGCCGTGCTACACTTCTCATCGATTATTAATAATGTTTCATCTATCTGTTGCGAGCGAAGCGATATTTAATTGAATTATATCTAATGAATTTCTGTCAAGAACGGATGACCTCTGACGTGTCGGTTATTTCGATGGTTAATAATATATTGGCTCATAAATATGAAACAAAAGTCATGCAGTACTGTGAGCGAAGGAAAGAGGAAAAGAAAAACAATTGTATGGGGAGACAAAAAGAATGAATTTGTAATATTTATGTGTACAGCAGGTGGCTTCCAATAAAGAGGTGAATTGCCTTTTTATTTCCTTGTTCAATTGACCGTCGTAACAATTAAAACCTTATAGAGTGAATCAATAAAGCGACGGAATACCAAGCATATTACGGAGACTCGGTAAACTCGCGCTCAGTCGTAAAATTTTATCAGATATCTGATACCGTCTGAACAAAATATTTCAGAATACTAACATTATGTGTGTAATATAGCCTATCATTTGAAACTGATCTTAGTTAGTTGCAAAAAAGGAACACAGAAAAACAATTCGATGAAGGTATTTTAAGGCCATTGAATGAATGGAAACAGAAGACTTACATCCATATCACGCTTAATGTTCTTTCAGTTACCTAACAAGTACCCCTTGTGCTAGATTGTCTAATCTCTTGACTTATATGAAATATCGTCAATGTGTTGCAGTGACACAAGTGGCGAAACGGGCACGTTATATTTTTAGTGAGTCCTGCGAACTGGTAGCCCCGGACAATCGAATAGTGGTAGAATTTTTGTTAACAACCTTGGCGGGCAAATGGACACGAGTAGGGAGACTATTTGGACGGACGATAAAGAATTGTTTCTGGAGCACCCGACGAGCCTGTCAAGAATAAGCAAGCGGTAGTGAATAGCGGGGCATCCGTTGACAACTCAGATGGCGCAATGGGGAAGACACTATATCCGATCCGGTGGAGGGTAAAGCGATTGGGGAATAGAACCAGCAAGTGCAAGAGATTCTGACTGATATTAAAACAGAAAGGAAGGCGATAGGTACGATAAAGTCTCAAATAAAAAGTATCTCAAAGAAGAAAAAACCGTCTTTCCCGAAAATCCTTTCTAAACAAGACATCCTCAGCAAGATACAAGTATAAGAAGAAGAGGAAGCCATCGAAGTTTGGTTGGACTCGGATTCCGAAACTTTCCAAGACGAAAAAGACCAACTGCGCGAACTACAGAGAAAATCACAACGCGACGGGCATATTTTATATCCAGCACCCCGAAAAGATCACCAAACAAAAAGAAGAAGAGAAGAGAATAAGAAGAGGATAATTTTAAAACCACCACCGAAGAAGATCCGATAAAGATGTTCCTGAAATTAGAAGAAGAAATACAAAGACTTTTACCCACGATAAAACAACTTGTAAATCAAGAATAACAGTAGCAAAACATGATCTTCTGCGGCAGCCCTCCGGCAAAAACAACGGAGGCCACGGCAAATATCTATGTCACTTCTTCCAACGTGTTGGGGCGAAAGCTTAAATGCTACTTTTACATGTAACATTTGAAGTAAAATTAAAACCACGAACATTACGTTGTTCACATGGTACATCAAAAGTACTTAGAGAAACACCAACGTAAATTTGGATGTTTTGCGCAACTGTATGATTTGAATTACAGTTATTTATTAACTACTACATTTTATTAAAAAAAACTATTCAAACATTAAATAGATTGTTTGATTTGTTTAAAAATTACGTAAATACTTGTTATAACAGAGTTCTAGTAATTCTTCCACTCAAAATTCAACAAATTCGCTTATCATGATTGCTTATTAGTCACTTACATCTTTTCGTATTACACCTAACAACATTCTGTACTATACAATTCGATAAATAAAAGTATCGTATTGTGATAAATAAATACCATGAAACAAATAATGTGTAAACGATAAAACAAGAAAGGAAATATCTATGTGTCTTATATTCCTTATACACCTTTTTGAGAGTGAGTTGCAGAAGGCTCATATACCATTACAAATGTTATTAATTTGCCACGTTAAAACCATGACGTTGTAGCCTTTAACAAAGTGGATTTTTGATAGCTAGAATTGATGGTTTAGTTTCTCAGATATTATTTTATAAGAAATTTTATATATTACATTACCGCATTCAATACTTGTAAAATTTCATAGTCTTCGGCTGACGTATTCTGTTTGTTTAATTTGGTAGTTATGTTAAATATACACACGTACTTTCTTTTTAAGATTATTTTTTATGAAAAATTTCAATCCTTCAATAATATTTGTAATTTCTAGCAGAAAGAAGGTGGAGTCAGCATTATCTTGAAATTTTGTTATTGCGCGTTATGATGAAATTAATTAGAAAATTCGTTTAATTATCTTTTTGTTTTTTTTTTTAACAATCTAGAGAAAAAAAATATTGTTTTGACAAATTCTCGATCACCATTAATCTGGTACGCATTCAGAAAGATAGCTTCATTTAATCAAAATATTCAAAGTGAAATATTAGTGTTGATTTCATATATACATTATAATAAAGGAATTTGCAAGTTCTCCATTCTCACATGACACACAATCGGCTTTTGCACAGGTATTAATATGGATTGTTTAAATTAATGGGAATTTACTTTTTCATCTTCATCCAAGTACTAACGTTACACAAATATCCGCGTGTAATACCAGTTCGACGGTAAAGAATTAATGCTTTGTTCTCACTTCAACGCATGACATAATTTTATGGAAGGGAAAATACTTTTATATGTATCGTAATTTTGATTTCAATAGGATTTTTTCGGTTTCATTTTAAAATTTTAGAATTTTTTAAAATTTCAGTGAAATTTGGGTAACGATCTAAATGTTTCCATTAATGGAAATAAACAAGGTTTACAGGAAACAATTTCAAGGAAAAATCCTTATAGTTATATATACTTTTTCCGTAGTATGAAGGCTTAAATTTAATTCCATTTCTTTCTGTGTACTTTCCATCAGAAAAGTTTTATCCAGACTTCTCTTTCAGTGCCTGAAACATTTTTTCCAGTCTGTTGATAATAATACTGGACAGGGCGTCTTTCCTTTCCGTTGTCACATCATCCACATTGGCAAAACGTTTACCTTTCAGATCCCCTTTTCATCCGTAGGAATAAAAACGGATCACACAAAACTACATCAGGTGAATAGACCCGATAGGAAAAGTAGTTATATCGTTTCTTGTTAAAAATTAGCGCAATTAATCCAGCTCCTCCGAATAGTAATTCCGGTTCCCCTGGTAATCCCAGTCTGATGTTGAGTAACGAATCCTTTGCTGTGCACGCAAATATGTTATTGTTAAAAACAAGGAATTATTAGCTTAGGAAGCATGGCTTTACGCTATCCTGGCGGGAGAACCGCGCGCTATCGATGTCTACCATTACTTTCGGGTACTCCTCGTACATTGAATCTGAGATAATTTGCTTATTTTTATAATTTTATGAATTATAAATATTGTGAACCAAGCTAAGAATGCGTGTGTCTTGTGTTACGTAGTTGGTAAGCAAGTGCTCTAGGTTATTTTAAGCTAATGAAGTCGTAGTTTCTTTAGCATTTTTTTTCTTTTTAACTATGATGCAAATACAGTAGATAATTCACTTGATTATTGTGTACGTTCTAATACATGAAGAAATTAAACTTTATCTTTTCTTCATTTTTCAAGTGCTGCATTTACATTTTATTACCGCAAACGTGTTAACTTGTTCAAATAATACAAGCAATTTTTCTATTTTATTTTATTCTCTCTTCCAATCTCACTTGAAAAGGGCTTAAAATACAGAGTAGTCATCTTTGTGCAATGCACTGATAGTGTTCAATTTTTAACTTTACTACTGCGAATTCCATTGTATAAATTGTATTGTATTGTATCGTATATTAGTGTAGAGGTTGTTGCTTTTGTAATAGTTAAGGGCATAGAAGGCTAAGAGCATTTGAGGTACTTAATTTTGTGTGTTTTAACTAATCGATTGAATTTGAGATAGTTCTTGTGCCGCCAAATTTTTGGCGATTACCGTGGCGTATTGATTACCAGCGATTTTCTCCGTTTTTTCTTTTTTTGATTCATTAATGAAACGGCGTCCTTTTATTTGTTTCATTACTTGGATAGATCTTAATTCACACCTTTTTATATACATCGCAGAACTTCGCACTTGCACCTTTATGTTTGCAGGTATTTCGAAGTTCCGTTAAGTCTTATCATTAGAACATTATGGCAGTTGTTTATTAAATCTATCATAGAGAGATTGCATATAGGCATGGACCTCAGTCTTGAATTATACTTTACTCACTAATAGGTAGTGAGAATAACTAGATCGAACATCCGAAAATCGTCTTAAAAACAATGGAGTACGTGAAAGATTCACATTAGTCCTCTTCAAATTGCAACGTCATACTATTATGGCGCAAGTTGTAAGCGACAAGTTTTTAGTTGTACTTGTTGATATATACTTTAATTTTTGTTATAATAAAATTGTTATTGAAGTTATACTCTTTGTTACTACTCTGTTGTATATAAGTAACATTAAAACAAAGGAAAAACCTAAAAATCTGAATTAGCAAAACATTTTAATACTTACAAACTTAGATCAAAAATAGAAAAACAAACACGGTTAGGTAGTGCAGCTTGGATCTAAAATTATAATTTCCTGAAGATGGAAACATCCGACTGGATGTTTTGACAGTTCCGATGGATTTGTCGGTGACAAGTCTCTTATTCTGAGGCTCAAAAAACCATGTAACTGTTCGTTATAACGTAAAATTGAAGAAAATATACACTCGTGAAATGAGACACATTCGTACTTAACTAGGCAACCGTAATGAGAGTCAATCTACTACATTGCCCGTGAGGACTACTTCTGGACTACTTCTTCGCCACTTCTTGAATACTACTTTTTGGATTCTTTTAAAACTGTTGAGCGTTGTTTCGGCCACGATCAATGATGTTGAGCAAAATTTAATTTTTTTAAATTTTGCTCTATTTAAAATTTAAATTTAAATTAAAAAAACTTAAATTTAAATTTTAATATTAATATTATAATTATGAATAATTGTCATTGATAGTTATCATTGATACGATATAAAACATTCAGGTTCTAGCCGATATTACGATAGAGGTATTGCTTCTAGCAGGTAAAATTAGCCAGAAGTGTCATTGAAAATTTAAATTTCTTACTTTTTTAATTAAAAATTAAATTAATTTACTAATAAATCTGAGTGTCGTTCGAAATTTCAAATTTTAGACAGGTTTGATGTAATAAGTAGAATAAATAAATGTGCAATGAAATAGAATAAAGTAATCAATCCTAAGTCTAAATTTGTTTAATTGCCATGTTCCATTATGGATGTATCTGAGTCCAAGCAAAGATATGTACAGATCTGTTATCATCATAACATCTTATGTGATTTGTGATTTGTCTGAAGCGTTTGCAAAGTTTGGTTTCTGTAATGCAAGCCAAATGTAAGTAATTTTAATAGATATGCTACTAAACGTGTAACCAGAGTTACTTTTTGAAAAAGAATGTTTTAGAATTACCTATGTATAAGTATTTAGATAAAGTTAATGATAGCATTTTTTGATAAGATAGATAATAAGACCTATAAATGGGACAGTACACGACTAACTTTCAATTATGTAAATGCGTCCACTTGGAAGTAAAATAACTTTGATGTTTCCAATTCACATGAATTGTTTGTTTCATTGGATCGTTTTCTCCTAAGAAAAAATATTTTTGTAAAATATACCGTTTGTTTTATTGTAAATAATTCTGCTTACCAAACAGCAGCTTAATTATTCTAATTAACGTTGAAATCTTTGGAAATACACTTTTCAAAATACTCAATATTACTTAATTCTAGTTCAACTCGATTCATAGAAAGTTAGTATTGTACAGGCATAGATTTCATGCGGTATTTTGTTACTTAAACCCGCATAATTTAAATTTAAACGTATACTGATGTTTATACGTTTGACGATAATTTACTTAACTGGGGATATATGTGCTTGTAGTACTCCGACAGAGGGAACGTGTAAGTGAACTTACATTGGTCACACAAAGGTGTATAATTCAGTTCAATTGCTGTATTTGATGTGAAGTACAGCGCTGTTGCTATGCGCTGACGGTCAACAACCTTAGTAACTCGCTCCGCAGCGGTGCTCATATTTTTCTCCCGTTCGCATATTGTTTTGTACCACTGTGACAAAATAACTTTCCCAACGTTGTTGTGTTGTTCTATACCCACATCGGTTTATTCTTTCATCGTAATGCGTACAATATCGTCCGCTTCAAAATTTATGACTTGCCGACGGATTTTTGACTCTTTGTTCTTTAACACTAGTCGTAACTATAAAGTTTAGTTTGCAGGTACAGCAGTTATGTTGCTAAACAAATTATTCGAAACAAGTGGTATCTGAACATTTACATTTTGTATTTTCACGTTTCGTTAGAGCTTGATTAATTGACGATTGTAGTTATGAAAGTAATGTCAGTCGTGTACAGACACGTATGTATTGAAATGTTTCAAAAGAGGCAAAGCAAGAAAAGGAATCTGATTTTTCGAAATTAATTCATTATTTATACGATCCGTGGAAACGGTGGTGTTTGTAAAAACATTCTTTCGGCTAGTTTTATAAAAAAAAGAACTAACTTGCTATTGAGATGCTTCAGTACAAACACCATGTTTATTTATAAGTGACGCCCTAGATCTCCTCCCTATCTTTTTAAACCATCCAGCATGACTTCCACTTCTCGTACTAATGATAGAATTTGATCGCTGAATATTTTCGAATTAAAAACATGGCCAAATACGTGTTACTTGGACATGTCACTACTAAACAAATGACAAATTGTACAACTTTTATTTTCATTCACGGCAGCTATTATTTAATGACGACGAATTTAGATGGTCTGTACCTTTCGAAATGCAATTTTATAGGAAATGTCAAATAAATTGCCTTATTTTTACGATAGCATAATGCATACTGATGAGAGACTGATACTACACTATTCCATGTTATCGAATACAACTAATAGCAGCAGGCGACTTTATCAATGGGCTTAACAACTAAGAGATATTTAATTTACCGAATTAGGACTGAAATACGAGTGAAATTATTACAGGAAGATGGAAAATATGAAGAAAATGTACAGGAAAGAGGCTCTTTATGTATTCTACCAGAATTGTGGCTGTAAGTAGATAACTTGGAAAAAAACACGTTAGAGGGATTTTAGCATTGAACGAGTGAAGGTAAATAGTTGGTTAAAGTATATGGCACACGTATCTCCATTTAAACCACCATCTATTACTGTTGGCCAAAAAGTTGTTATCTTTATATATAGGTGACTTCTTTCAATTCAAAAATTCGTATTAAAGAATGGAAAAGATTCAAATTTGAAATACACACGCAGAATATTCTGCTACCGTTTAATGTTGTTTAACTAGAGCTGAAAATTTAACGGATAAGTTCCAGTTAATTTGAATATAATGGAGCCAAGACAAGTACGTGCCAAGTTCGAAATACTAAATGAAAATTTATTCTTTTATTACATATTTCAGAATTTAGTTCAATGATTCTTTTATTATTGCGTTACTTGCGCACCTATTTTCTTTACTTCATATCCATCACATGTGTGTAATTACGCAGATGTTAACAATAATAAAAATAAAGATAATTGTTGCTTTAGCATATTTTTTAATTTTTGTGTTGTTTGTGTGTATTTCCTTTTTATATTTATTGAGGTGTGCTGTTAATCACGGGAACGTGATGTGTATGTAAATATAAATAATAAATAAATTATTATTGATTAGTAGGAAACGACGATCGCCAAACTCCCCATTAAACGTTTCTCCCTCTTAATATTAATGATTATTGCTATTTAATTTCTTGTTTTACTATTTTTAAAAGCAACAGTGATAATGTACATCGTCTTCGCTCGATCCTAAGGTGCTAACTTCTCTGCAGAAAATGTTATGACAAGCTTTCCCATAGCTTAGCTTGTCAATATGAACCGAGGTGAGGCTACTCTATTACAGTCGATAGCTAAGGGGTAAATAACGAAGTTGTAGCTATTGTACGTTCACGATAAGCTGTATGTGTAAATTGTAGCGGCACATTGTATTGTTAAGTATCCATACACAATAAAATACGAGCGCACATTATACTATTATATTAAATCAAGAAACTGACGATTATTTCTATAAAAAGCAATTAACAAATAAATATCCAAGTTGTAATCCGATTAAAAAAAAACAATAAGTCCTTTTCCATCAATTGTTATATAATTTACATGAGTGTATGTACTATTTTCTATGCATTACCAGTATATAATAAATATATCAAGTGAACTTTGATAAAAATAATAATGCGCAAAAAACAGCATTAAAAACGTCTAAAGAACGTAAAATATATTTTATAAGGTTTAATAAAGTATTATTTATTGTTATTAATTAAGTAATCTTACAGCTTATCATGTATATAGGATGTTACGAAATTCACGCACTCGGACTATGGGATGACTTTAAGCATTATTATTAAGATTCCCTTGAACCCAAAACACTTTATAAGATTTGTCCGAATAGTTTTCTGAGAGCACCATGCTGGTTACGTGGTTGGAAATACGTTCTGCTATAATTGTTTTGTAAACGAACGCTTTCAAAACCTCGCACACGAAGAAATCGCGAGTTATCGGATCTAGCGACCGAGGTGGTCAAGATTTGGGCCACCCCTCTATTTCTCGTTTCTTTCATGCGTTTCTTATTTTGATAAGAAACGCATGCATCATGCAGTCATTGCTTTGGCTCGTAAACGAGGACGGTTAGTATCTCTACAATAGTTTTATTGTAACGAATTCGGCGAAAACAATTCTTATAGTTTTTTAATAATATTAGTATTTGGCAAACGATACCAAGGAAATCGCATCGAATACAATCGCGCTGCCACCAATATGTCGTAATATTATCGATTCGAATTGTTTTGAGCCATTATTTCAGACGTTAAAAATTCAGAAACCGTATCCTTTTAATAACAGGACTAGACCACAATTTCGGATATGATGATCGAATATGACTTAAGTGGAAGTTCCTTTGCTTGGCATATTTCCATTACCTATTACAACGTACACGATACGCGACAAAAGTACACGAGGGAATCGAAGTTTTTTAATTGAACAACCATTTAGCCATCATCAGCCACCACTGGTCCCATCATTCAATCACCTCATTCTCATTCAGGAAATGGAGAACTTTTAATTTCCTTCTGCGGCAGAGATGTCAAAGGGTGAACGTTATCACTCCAATATAAAACTTATTTAAGATTTGCTCCTTACTTGTTTTATGATTTCAGCAGTAATGGGCGGTTTAAATGAAAAGCTCTTACTTAAAAAATCCGCTCAAAAAATTATGCTGCATTTTCATAACTGCTTTCTTACTAATTGAGATGACTAACGAAGATGGAATTATTCCTTTTTTGCAGCGACTAGATAGACTCGTACTTATTCGTCGCCTGAGAATGGATTCATGTTGCCTACTGGTGTCCCCGAGAGTCGATAACTATCTGCTCTCTGCAACAAAGTAATATTTTCATTTGCCTTTATCCTCTCTACTTATCAGTGATTGAATGTGTAAGTATATATCATTAGCAACCATACTAATGATGTTAATTTTGAATTGATTATTTTAAAGTAACATTTGAACCGACGCCTTATTAACTTGTACAAGAGTAAACAAATAAAATATAAAATCTAACATTCTATATCTACAAATTATAAACGTAATAAATTTTCATTATTATGCGTGATTAATTCATTTTGGGACTGCCATGCGTCATTTTAAGCCACACATCTTTTCTATCCCATTTGTACATTTGAAAGAATGTTTGGGGCGGCAGAATTACAAAAGCAGTACATAAATGAAATTATAAGATTTATTACGTAAATGTTTCAAGTTAATTTCAACAAACGTTAACGTCGCAATTATAAAAGACAGTGAGCCTGATGAGATATGACATAAAACACGTTTTCTTAACTGATGTTTCACAGAAGTATTGATTTAGGAAGTACATCGTACAAAAGAGACAGGCGTGTCGTACGGCGAGCGTGTTAGCAGATAATATAAAAACGTTTGTACATCAAACATATTTTTGATTCAGAAATTTAAGTTGAAAGTTGGGAAAAGATTGCTGTTAATAGAACTATAATGCAAATACATTCTTAAAGTTTCGTACATCGACCGTTGACACGATGTTATATATCATGGTGTCCATTAACTTGCTTATTTAATTTACATCCATTTACGAGCTAAAGTATGCAGCGCTTTGGGCTTAGAGCAAAAGTATTTTAAGAGGTAGTAGAATAGGAAATTAAAATTTTGCAAATAGTGATATTCAACACAAAGATTATTTGAAATAACTTTAAAACCATTTTATCTCCGGTTATGTCGGAAATGGATCCAAATTTCCATATTTAAAATGAAATGTCTATTATTTTACCACAAATTTCGATTTTCCTGAAGTTCTAAAACAATGTTGCGTACCTATCCATAAGAATAGAATAAAAAATTGATTAAAAAAAAAAAGAAGTAACACTATTAACTTTAAATACTTGTCTCGTTAAACTAATGTAGAAGATCCATGTTGCTAATAAAATGTGTCTACTATACAAGGTCGAGAAGAAAATTGAAAAAACATATAGAGAATTTGTAAAGCTTGCGAGAAAGTGTCCATTTATAACATTTTCTAACATCGTTAGTAAAGTAAACCTTAATAATAGTAGTTTGACAGTAAGCAGACGTCGGTTAGAAAACGATCTCTAAGCTAGATAGTCCATAAAAATGCTGTTGTTAAGATTAAGTCATTAACTCAACAAAATTAGATTTTATAAAAGAGCACCTCACGTGACGGGTATAATAATTTGAAAATATTCTCTCTAGTGATGAGTCGAAAGCGACTAATTGGCAGTTTGTGGGGGCGATCTCCAAAGACGGTACTTCACCCACAATTTACAAAAGGAGGCTGAAAAATAACAGCGCCAGCTCACTGCAAATAACTCCAAATTTACAAATCATTCTCTATTTCAATGGATTATTTTAGTAATACTTTCACTTGTTTTTATTTTTATATTAAGAACCATAAATTATAAAAATAATAACAACAATAGAAAGTGAAATAAAATTCTAATCTAAACGTATTGTTCAAAATTGTCACAAAACCATACCATAAGTTGCCTATTAAATTCTGTTTGACAATAATGGCATATTTCATATCATCGCCGTCGTCCACTACATTGAGATTTTTTATGTATTTTTTTGAAGTATTTTTTGTTTCTTAGAATGATACATTCAGATGAAGAATTGCCCGTAGGGAATATAGAAAGTGTTTCATAAAAGAAAAACAAAGTTAGGCATTTCCGGCGAACTGTTGTTTTACTGATACGAGATTCTGAGTCTACGGCAAAAAATCAATTGTTTTGCGATTTAACCGTCTTTGTATTTTTAGAAATAAAATCGGTACCCATAAAATGAGCTGAAATTGAAAGGCTGCAGGTCCTATACCCACATTGGCACTTCGTTTAAGCTTTAGATACCTTTTTCGGGGAAATCGAACTATTTGTGCTATAATTCTTTTCTGTCTCTACAAATTTATGTGTGCCATTTCTTTGAAATTCCTCCAAGTATTTCTGCCCTTATAGGCTTCTTTCGAATTTCCTGTTACCAAATCTTTTTATGTCGTTAATCACTTGCTTTCCACATTGGTCGTGATCTTACTCTTCTTCTCTCTCTCTTCAGCCCCATCTCATAATTTTCGAACCTTCCGGGTTTCTGTTTTTTTTCCTTATAGATTTTGAACTTCTTTACTGTTCATTAGACTTCTGATATTTTCCGCTGCCCTTACTAAACCAAACATTCCCCGAATTATCGTTCAATTTCTCTTCTTCATTGATTGTCATATGCACCATCCCTGCAGAGTAAATCATTGTAGGTCTTGTTGCTCCTTTAACCATAAAATTCGTTTCGTAAAAAATACCAAAACAGAATTTCTTAGAGACATCCTGCTGTATGTATTTATCTTCGGTGTTTGTATTTATTTTTCTTCCTGTTTGCTGTATTTTACCTATGTCCTTATGTACACGCATTTAGTTTTGATTCTATGTCATGTATTACCTTTGCTTCGCATTTTTCGAAGTCGATTCAATTTTCGCGGCTCATTGTTTTGGCTGTGCGTTGGCATCAACAATGTAATGTTGCATCCAAGTTTTAACTACAGTTACCAATCGACGTCAAAACTTCCGACTTATTTCACCTAAACTGCTCCAATTCGGTTTTGGCAATGTTCGAATGGGTTCTTGCTTGAATACGAACTTCATGACTTTATTACCAGCGAATATCATAACCCACATACATATCAAAAAAATCAAAATTGACATTTCTTTTGCAGTTTTATGCACTGTATAACTTTCTGTGAGGTATTACAGAATTTGCTTTGCGGTGAAATACGTTAGAAACGGGTGGATGTACCCAGTCCGGCATCTCCTAATTTTTTAAATTTCCTTTGAAAAACTTTGTGCTTTAATGTTAACGGAGTTAAGAAATTCTTTTTGGCGGGGTCGGGCATGCCAGCCCCGTTATCTCGACATTTTGCGGCGCAAAAAGAAAATTTTGTGTTTCAAATGAATCGGAGCGTTTTGAATTTCGAACATGGCATGGTTTAAAACATTATAGGTCGTGTAATATTGAAGCGCCACATTTTCTTTTGCGACAAAAAAACAAACATAAAATGATAGCGTAAAACAAATGTTAAAATTCAGAGACGGCAGGGCAAGATCCGAATTACATTGTTGTTATTACGAATCCGAATTACACCGTTAATATTGAAGCACTAAGTTTACTTTTTGCGGGATAAAACAAGCACAAAGTGTATGGAAAATTTTGATTTCAGGGGACGACAGGTCTGGAGTGCTTGCGTTCGTTAGAAACGACACTAACGGATTAAAAGATGTTAAGTAACTGAACCTTGCCTTGAGATTACGCTTTATTTTTCTTATTATAATTATTAAGAAGAAATATACACAGTAGATATCATACATTAGAAATTAATTGTTAAATTTTGGGATTTATTATAACACATTGAAACTAGTATTTATATAAGTTTATTTATTACTTCCACACAGCAATATTATTAAGTGCGCAAGTCTTTTACAGTACTTCATCAAACGTAAAAGCATATATCAAAAATTATCCGACTTCTGTAGCATAATATTATTTTTATTTTATTGATAATTTAATATTTACATACTGGACGAACTTCCATGAAATATTTATTTGAACAAATTAATACACAAGGAAATGGGCTAACATAATATTAAAATTATGAATACATAAATATATAGAAGTACCAGCTCCTAAATAATTTATTTGCTGTGGATATACAATCTATAACTTAAAAAAATCTTTGTTGTACGTATAAGTCCTTCCGTATGTTTACGGTTACTTTGTTCTTCAAAGTATATTTTCCTGTTTTTCATTGAGGATACGCTATTTTGGACGAAAGCGAGTTTTTGTTGCGGCTGCAGTAAATGAAAGTTCCGTATGCTAAGAGATTATTGGGAATTATTTTTTTTATTCAACATCGAGAATGCCACGCCCAGTCGGCATCGCTCTGTTCCCTTTTCGACATCGTATTGCAGATATGTAGCTTTCAGCCGTTCACACTCGTCGAGTTTATGGTTATGCTAAATTTAACCCGAATTATTTTTTATTATCGCAGGGGTACACTCGCGCGCACAGCACACACCATACACCGTATACCCGCACTCTCCCGCAGTCGTGTTCATTTACAATTTTAATTTAACATCGTTATTGTTGAGTTGTTTGTGCGGACTACATACATTTTGTATAAGGTGACCGGAGACCCATTAACATATTTTTGAAATAGACATGAATTATGCAAAGAGATGATATAATCTTTCAGTTCTTGTTGTATTGTGTTACATACGTTTTGTGGATACATATACGTACTTACCTTAGCTAGGCGTCGTCTATGTGCGTGCAATCATTTGCGTATGCATTTATTCAAATAGGAAAGTAAAAACTGTGATTTTGAATATTTTATTTTGTGCGTGTACAGCGTATTGATGATGCGAGAAAATTGTAAGCAAAATATGTTTGTCTTCAGTAAAATGTTAAAAATTACAGCGACAACATGTATAATTTAATTTAATTGAATAATTGCTGTTTAACAATACTTTTCCTGTTAATAAGTTTTCAAAAGTTTTGCTACACCCTGTAATCGATTTTTCGTTTAGTTTTCATTCATTTAACTAATGCATATTTACATATTTACAGGTTATTAACTTTAATGTTTCAGAGTCAGCGCCTAGACCGAAGAATAATTGTCCTAGAATAAAACTCTCTTTTTTTCTGGCCTATTACTTAGGAAGCGAGAAAGTTAGAAGGATATTATCCTTCTTGTCCAGCTAACGACGGTGGTGGTGAAACGGAAGTTATAACTTATAACTTTCTTTGGATTGCATCTTCTCGTTTTCGAAAATGTCCAAATTAATGTAATAATCTTTCTATAATAAGACTTAGTGTGAAATTAGGCATATCAAAATGTAATTTCATCAATTAATATTCGTTTAATTAATAACCATAAAAATTCACACATTGTAGAGTCGTCATCAAAAAGCAATAGAGTCTTTGTTACAATTGCATCCCGGCATCGCTTTCATCATGCTACATCGAAAAATGAATAGTTGGCATGAGATGACGCTTGTCCAATCGAAAAGTGTTAATTTCAAGAATTCCAATTGTAACTCGCAGAATGAGTTACGTTTATTAAGAAACCACTTAAACAACTTCGCTGTAAGAGGTTAGTTTTCGTTTAAATTTCTAAAACTCACTAAAAAATTTATTTTTCTTTTCGATTCAAATTTAAATTGCCGAAAGTGTTCTAGAAACATCTCCGAAACCCAGGACCCTAAATCTCATCTAAATAATTTCGATCATTAATATCTAAACCTGCTTAATCTGTCCCCTCGTAAAACATTACGACATATATATGAGAAGTAGAAATTTCAGCTTGAATATAAGCTGTCATGTAATGATAACACCCACAATTTCGATTCATTATAGTAACAAGATAATTTATGTCCTAATTACAGGACGAACAGAAGTATGAAAGAAAAAAACTTCTAAAAAAAGCAATGTCTAAATTATATTTGTTTACTGCATATTGTTTTACTTCACCGAGGAAAATGTCTCTTTAAATTAAGTGCGCACATACACATACATATTGATACTAATTGGTAGCAAGTTAGTCTTAGCTGGAAGAGTTTAGAAAGTACGAAAATATGTTGGGTGCAATATACAAAAATTAATTTTAGACAGAAAACAGATACCGTTGATTTGATTATCGTCTTTTCTCGGATGTGGTTCGAAATTATTAACGTTCTAATAGAGAGTGATATAGTCTACCTCCCACATGGTACTCGCTGCCCATCTTGTAAGGGAGAAACTCCAGAAACCGTCGATGCCCTCTCTCAATGAAATCTTCAGAGCACCGGCTGTTAGGATACCACACGATGGATATTATATAATGCTTTGAAAGGTAAATTCGGATCTGATGATGATAATAATGCTTTCAGTTCAGACCGCCCAATCTAGATAATATGTAGTAATAGACAATAATAACTTTGTCGGAAGCGCGGAAAAAAATAGTATATAACTTATTTATATATTCTCGCAAAGTAAACAAAAAAAAAATGGACGGTATTCAGTTAATTCAGTTCTGTTTCCTTTTTATATACCGTTGTAATGCACGTTTAGGGAAGGAAGAGATCTTCGGGCAAAGATTAGTTATCGTATTTACAGAAGAAGCTTGACAAGTGCATAGCGAGAGTCTTTCAGAAACCAGAAATAAAATCATCACCAGCTGTGTCCACGCTTGCCAAGTGGCTCATTATTTTCAGTAAATAAAAGCTAATATTAAGTGCTGGTATGTTGAATAGAGAATATAGGGAGCGACTAGACTGAGGTATCAATGATTTCTTATAGTTCTCGACACCTACAATATATTCTGTATTCTTACAATACATATGCAGTATCTGTATACTACTTTTGTTGCTTGATCAATGCTTCGACACCTTTAAACTTCGTGTAATACGAACATAGGCAGGGACAGAGCGATCAATAAGTTTTATACAAAAATATTATAAAGGTGGTGGGTCGATTCTACCTTGCGGAATTTGTATTTTGTACAGATGGAAATAGCGATGCCGAGTATAATGCTCAGCTCGCCACAAAAGGTTGTAAAAACCAGATGTCATCATTTATCGAATAAAGTATAATAGGCTCTTCAGTCAGAGCGAGAGGTGATTAATATGATATAATACATCTTACAATGAAATAAAGCAAAAACACGTGACGTTAAAATACAACACTAATCACTATTTTTCATCTCAATATCCAAGCACATCAACCGTAAGTGTTCATTGATGGAACTCCTATATGGAATGCCATAAAGTCGTTTTTGCGAAAGCGTAAGTTTAAATTCGAATCCAAGCTCCCGACATGGTAGTCATTTTAAATCGTCAGGCAAATGCTGCCGACATATAGTTAAGACCGACGATACGCTGTCGAGTTTAATCTGCCACATTTCACAAAGTTGAGATTGTTTCTTTTTGCTCTTCATCTTTTGTTTTTGATTCATTCTATATGTTTTGCATTATATTAATCAACTTTGGCGTTTGCTAAAACGTTTTTATTCCCGCGAAAGTGATTTGCTACAGATAGGTATTAATTACAACACGAAACATTGCCATTAAAGCTATGAATAATGCGGTCAATCCACTTACCGTTTCGGTCATTGCCAACATCTTTCTAACCTCTTTTCCTCCAACTCCTGTTATAGCCTTCTGTCTCTGTCGAGTGATGTTAGGAGATTAATATCTCCAGTCAACGATGATCTTGGTGGCACAGCTAAATAACTTGTCTTCTGTTCATTTTCCTTCCATCCCAAATCTTTTAGTTTTAATGAAATAGTCGAAGTTCGTGTGAAAATATCCAACATTATTCTTCCGATTATGAAAATTCATTTAAATAAATCACAAATACACACCTAGTTTTTGATTATTAATAATATTAAATATTTTTCGTTATGCGTATTAAAGAAGTGTTAGTAGGCTTTTTACCAATAGAACTGTGTTCATCAGGAGAATATATGTAAACGCTTTCAAAATTAGCAAACTTTTTGCAGGAGTTATCCTGCAAGATCTCAACCAACCGCTTGGATAGCGTATTGTTACAGTTCCTGTGTACTGTACAGTTGTATCAGGAATTTGATCCTGATAAATGAAGTAAGGACGCTGCCATCATGACGTCGTCTCATAATGTGAAACCTGCGACCTCATTTATAAGTAGTACCACCTACGACTGTTACTCATACCGCTCACGACTTATATATGACCACATCATCTTCAATTAACAGGTAGAAGGTTAGAATACCTATGGAAAGAACTCTACGACAATTTACTTAAAAAACCTTAAAACTTTTAATAGACTGAAATGAGATTTCATAGAATGATGTATTGACAAATTCTTAGAGTAGTCATTCCTCTTTGGGTCTTACTTATACTATTTCCTTGGTGGTGGTGAGTACCGGAAATTAATTATTGTATTGCTTTTCTCTTATATTGCTTTTCGTATTGACTGATCTTATTACTTGTAAAAGTTGTACAAAATTAATAAAAAATATTTTCTTCGTCGTAGTCGGTGATCTGGAACTAATACGCCGTCTACTTATTAATTTATACATTTCATGAAATAATGCGTCATTATTATATACATATGTATTTGAGGTAGGTACTTTCAGAAAAAACATTGCCACTTTGTTTTACTATTTTATCAAACTGCTTGTAATACTTTTTAATGAATCACTTCAAATTTACTAAACGCTTGCATGATTCTACATACTGAATGTATTTTGCTGCCTATGTCGAGTGTATCGCAATATAGGCAACGACCTTTTATTCAGATGTTTTAACCGACCGAATGCGGAACCACATTGTTACAACCGTTTATCTTGCAGTTAATTATGTTACGTTTATCCTATAGCTCTACTAGCTAACTAAACAACGCATATAATACAGTTTTTTGTTCTCATTGTTTATACATAGAGTGAAATTTAACTTATACATTGTGAGAGCATAAAAGATACAAACAGATTGAAAATCTTGGAATTTGGTATTTGTTCATTTAATAATAAAAAGTAGAGTATATCTGTTGAAGACTTAAACGAACGCCATAGTGAATATGAAACTAAACATATGAAATCAGCCATGAGCCAATGAGTTAGTCAGATCATTTACTCAGATATTCTTTTACATCCTCCCGTAGATCATTCTTCCCTGAGTATATTTATCAATAAGGACCTTCTAGTGGAAGGTGGAATGAAAGGATGAAAACCGTCAGATCCGATGTACAGGTAGCGGCAGATCCATCATCAGCTACGGCTCTCAGCCTTAATCCTAATTCTCCAGAGTAACGTAAATAATGGACAAGTTAGTCAGTGTAAAACAAATGGCGTATCAGTTATGAATGGAATTGCAACTTTCGGCGACGTGAGAAGATCGATATAATGAAAATTGTACCGATTACTTTTGTAGTTTTTAGGACAAAACAAAACAAAATGTAAAACTATTCATTCTCGCTCTTAATTGAAGAACGGCTTTTTGAGTATATTTCACGAAGGACTTTCTACTTTCATATGTTTCAAAATTATTAGTTCAGGGACTAAATGATCATTAAAGAAAATATGTTTTATTAATTCAATAATTTACATGTTATACGGTAAAAGTTCCCTAATGTTACACGAAAATCGATTCAAATTATTTTAGGATTCTGTCTTGTATATTTTTTTATTAAAGGTGAATATAGATATACACACAGATATACATAGATATATCCTCTTAGCAACAAGATTGACCCCAAAATGGTAAATCAATACATCAACAGCTGTTCTATATTTTATACATTCTAAGAAATTGCTTGTAACAGTGACACAATTTCCAATAAAGAAATCAATGTCGATTAGTCCATTGTATGCAGCTATTAGCAGTTTATTTTTCTTTGTTTTAAAAGTGCTGTTAAAGATTTACTTACAAGGTATCATTAATTTTAATTAGCATCTGATGTAATTATACGAGTTTATAATAAACCATCGTAATGATTTTCTTTTGTTTTGAGTATTCGGTAATGTTTTCTAAACATTTAGATATTGTGGAGAATAAAGTATGGAAAATGTAGGAAATTTTAAGTTTCCAGTAATCTACGTGAATTTGTATAATTAGATAGCGGCTTAGTTAATATAACCGCTTGCTTAGTATTTTTTTTTCGAAAACTTAAACAGATGTTGCCTTATTTTAGCACGGCAAATATGCAAATTTTTGCTGCGAGTAGGGACTTCATCCGGAGTAAGACGAAAAAAACTAATGTACAGGTGCATTACGTGCCCTAGATCGTGTCATCTGGTCAATTTACCTTTATTTTAGGTGTACATATACTATTAGTACAAAACCAAAAAGACTAGAAACGTTAAGAAAGTAGTTTATTGAAAACCAATTAAAATAAATTGATTATTTTTAATAAAAAGCAAGATATAAATAACTGAAAACTTGTATCTTTGTACCTGTGTATTATACTGGAAATCCATATTTTACGTTCCTGCATAATTTGACAATAACTAACTTTAAACTATCAGCGTTAAAATTGAAGGAAATTTTATTATAATCGACTGAATTCTTTTTTATTATTTCTTATTCTGCTAATACTATTCAGAGTATTTACTTTGGTTTACTTTTGTCACACATTGTTGTCTTTTCTAACCGTCGACTTGGTATATTATGGGGTTATTGGATGTATCTTTTAAATTCATGTCAATCTTCTTCAATATTCCCATATATCCATGTACCTCAATGTTTGAAATTATTGATATAATTTGAGCTTTTTGCGAAATTCTTCATTTTTTTTTAAGGACCGATATCCCAAACGTTTTATATACTAGAGCGATGATTTAAATTTTATTCGATTAGGTATTTCTTGGAATTTTCTACAGGAACGTCAATGATATCATTTGTTATAATTGATTAGCAATACCTTTCATATTTTTGTAAAATCTAATAAAAACATTCTTCCAGGATCTTTTTCCTGTCTTGACGAAATTCTGTACACGTAAAGTAAATGTGTAAACGTTATCGGCGCAATTTCATCATCTACACCATCATGTAACCATCATTTTCCTATATACATTGCGCAGTAAGTTAATCAGCGCGCATAAACACTAAATAGCGAAAATAAGTAAACAAATGTTGATCAGAATTCAACATAAAAGGAATAGATATAATAAAAGCAGCTTGAAAGTTGTTTAAAAGATTTTGCAAATAAATATATTTACGAAAAACTTCCTGGATGAATTTCTTAAAAATTCTCAAGAATTTCTCAAGTGCGTAATGCGAATTACTTATCTAACAAGGACATTACACAAAATATTAGTTCCTATGAAGCAAACTGAACTCCCATCATTTCGTATAGACGTTGATATATGAAATGAAACATAACAGTTTAGTTTTATCGATTACCTTTAGAGAACAAAAGCGTAGTACGTATAGGTTTCAGCAAGAAGCCTATCTGCATAGTCTCATAATTAATTTGCTAAAGAACGACAAACTTTATGTACAGAACTTGCTTAGCTTGAGAAATAACATTTCTACTGATCCTTTGATACAAATATGGAAAAGAATTACACTGTGATAGAATTTCGGTAGATTCAAAATAATTGAAACAGTTTACAAGCACAAGTACCAATAAACATTATGTACATAGTTTTTTACAGTAGCATGCTAGTGTATTGCTATTATTCTTGAGAATGTTACTATCTACAAGGTTTTTTTCCATTAGAAATTGAATTTTTAAGTTCTTCTAAAACCCAATTAATGTTAGCAGAAAACAGAAAAATGCTTAATTACGATATCTTCGTGTTTCTTAGTTGTTCTATAACGTCCAATTACAACGTCGCATTATTGATGAACACTGGCAAACAAATTTCAACTTTTGGTTTTGCCATAAAATAATTTATACTTATTTCAATAGAAAACATATAAACATTTATTTTAATAAAAGGTAGAAGGTCAAGTTAGCTCATTTTTTTTTGTATTTCAATCAGAAGGTTTTTTAGATTAGATCATAATTTAATGAATATTTCAAATTATTGTAATTAGAAATGTGAAGTAATACTGCTCCGTCTCTTATAAATGATATCTACAGCATTTTTTCTTAATATCCAACAGTAATCTGCTAACATAACAGGATTCCATTTCCTCTGATATCGTTTTTCCATTCCCATGATGACTTGGTAGAAGCGCTCACCATGTTAATCGCTAACGTCGCTCATATTTTCCGGACAAAAATCCAAGTGAGAATGTAGAATGTGCACTTTAAGAGGCATATTACAGCCAGCAGCGTGAAATGCTTGTAACATATCCATTACTAAGTTTTATAGTTGTCAGCTTTTTTGTTTCCCAAGAAATCCGTGAGAACTTGTACCATGGAGAGCTAAGTTGTTTTTTCCTTCGCTGTTAATTTGGTTCCAAAGATTTCATCATTTACTATTTCTCGTACCTGAGGTCCAACAAAAATAGCTTCTTTCAGTTTCCCTTGTGTTAATTTTGGAAACGTTTCACAAAGGTATCTAAAACCTTCACCTTCGAGATCCAGTGCCTTTGCAAAGTTTTTCATGAGCCCAAGTTTTACGTGGAGAGGTGGTATGATCTTTTCTTCTTCTACTAGAGGCTGATGTTGTACATTGTCTTTTCCTGATATAAACTGTTGTCGTAGAGGCCACTCTTGCTTATGCTTAAGCAACAGTATTTGGTGTAACCAGATTGCATACCCAAAATAATTACAATTACTTTAAAATCTGCACAAATATTCCGGGAATAGTCTTTGTAGTTTATCTTTTCTAATAAAGTTTTCAGATTTTCGTAAGTTTCTTTCATAGAAAGAGCATGACCTATCGGAATAGAAGGATAATGGTTTCCATTATGCAACAAAACTGGTTTTAGGCTGGTCTTTGATGAGTCTATGAATAATCTCCAAGAACTGGGATCATGATGTATTCCAAAAGTTTCAGAAAGTTTATATATATTATTGCAGTAGACCAGATTACCGGCCATATTGTAAAGGCATCTTCTCTGTAACCAGAGCCAAGCCAATGTTGGTTGCTAAGCCTTGTTGGTCAGTGTAATTAGTGTGTTAATGGACAGTTTAGACTACAGACAAATCGGAACGCTTTCAAGATTTTTGTGTTCGTAGGACAGACGCAATAAACAGAAAAATGTCAACGGATGTCAGAGCAAGTGTATTAATATGATACCCAAACCAAGCTAAATAAAATTGGGGATGGATGCAACGACAACGCCCATCAGTTTCAAAAAGTCTGAAGAAAAGGGAAAAGCAATAGACATTACACCGGCCCCTTAATGTCCCAAAAACGACAAATCTGAATAATATAATGTTTGGTTAGATTTTCGTCTATCACCTATATTATTTTTGCAACAAATAAACTATGAACTACAAACGTATTTCGGTTTTTGGACTTTCAACAGTTTAAAGTAATTCCCATTAAAAATCAGTCACCGGTTAAGGAACAATTCGGGCAATGAACATAGTCTTGGAGCGGATTACCTTCATTAACTAGTCAACCACAATAAATCTAATGCAGCAAGCCGTGGATTTAGGCAGAGTGTTATATATCGAGAACGTCATTTTTACAGACCTGTGACCTAAGTTTAATTAAAATAAAAGAGAGAGATATTATTTGTCGACAAACACGTTTCATTGCATAAATGGAAAAGAAAACGTATTAAAAAAATATAGGATATCGTTCTTATAATATTGACCAGTTAGTACTGACTATTTTTGTACGATAATGCACATCATTGGGAAATTATCTAAATATATGACATAACTTACATTAACTAGACGATGATTGGCAACATTGTATGTTGAACATGTAATATCGGTAAACAAATAAGAAATCTATTCTAAGCAATATTAAAGCTTTTTATAGAATCCTCCGTTGCCAGTTTCGCTAATAAAATATTTATTACAGCGCAATGGTATCATTTTGTAATTCTTTCTATAACCCATATCCCTGTAATGATGCCATTTTTTATTGTTTTTCCATCAGGTTGTGCTAAACAAACATCGGTCTCTTGCGATTGCCATAATGTACTTTCATTTAATCAACGTAATAGAAATAACTATTAGCTAATTTAGTAGCTTTTGAACACAACGTCAACATATTTCTTGCACAAAAACAGAATAGCATGTAGTGCATAATGTTATTGTAATAAACACATTTATAGCTTATTTTGAGCTTATTTCTTCAATTATTTTACTTTTACGGCGCATTATTCTGACTGCGGTATTCTCAACCCATCGATGAAGACGATATCCATTTTGACACGAAGTTAAAGCTTTAAAATTCAAGCCTTCTATCCAACATTATTCGATTCATTATCTTACCCAATGGGCTTATTTAGCTAATGAGCTGATAATTATCAGGAGTCTCAGTGCCTTTCTTCGGGATAGAAATTATGGTACTATGTTTCAAGCTATCCGGGAATTTGCTAATGCTGATTGAGTAATTGAATAAATAGGCAATCATATGTACTTGCATGGTTCCTCTTAACGTAATTAACCTAGCCGATATACCGTCATGTCCGACGGAGTTCATATTGTTTAATGTATTAATTGCACACCGTACTTCTTGATCTGAAATGAAACGAACACCGACATCCAACTTATTTATTAGATTGCTGGCTGCAGCCGCCATCCCGGCCTCGTCCTTGATAGTTTCATCTTTGCATTTTAAATTAATAATAGTAATTTTATTTGTTTTACCACGTATCTCATTAACTTATACCATTTCTGTTTTTGTTTATTTGCATTGCTTTGTATAACGTTCTCATAATTGTCATAGTTAACCATTTTATGATAATCCCGTTTTTTTCACTGTAAACCTTCATAAGACAATCGTCACCGGATTCTCTAAATATACGATAAAGGTCTACCAAGTTGCTTTTTGCGTTTGCCAAATATTGAGCTTCTAAATGTTGTGTATCGACGTTCGAACGAGGGGACGTCAGTTTAAGGCTTGAATTTTAATTTGTGTCAAACATTCGGTCACCGGTTGAGGATGAGGATCATTCGTGTCCTCGAAACGGCCGTACCGGACTGATTATTATATGGTTACATAATAAATTAAAGTTAAATTATTGTCCCAAACACTTGACACCGCAATCCATGTAATGTTAATACGTAAGAATTTTCGATGCGGAATAAAGGGTTCTGCATCAGATTGGCTGTTTTTTGGATAGGTGAAGTACACGTCCCTACCGTTGACTGCTGGTGTGGTGGAGGGAATACTGCAGGGCTCTGGACCTATTTTTGTTTATTATTATTATTTTTTAACGATTTTCACCGCCATATTGCTGATGACTCACATATCAATTTTGCAGACGACACCGTTATCGTAATTTCGGGAAGTAGTGCTGTGCTATATATCCTGATAACGGCTTGACGATTAATGGTACCCAAACGCCCCAAATGCTCTTTTTTCGTTTTAGTTAGTAAGTTGTTGTTAGTACCACAAGGGTCTAGGGTGTCTTGCCGCCTGTTCCATTGACAAGTACTCAACATCGAAGAATCATATGCCTCAGCTTTGCACAAGTTTTCCATAGTATATGCGATCAATAGACTGACGCATAGTTAAAGAGTTTACTAATGTTTTACGATGCATATGTTGCGTCCAGGCTGAGATGACGTATTCTTGTGGGGTCAATCCTCTCACCTTTAGAGCTGTTTTGTGGTGCAAGAGGAATATACAGGCAATGTCTTCACTACATAGGATATATGATATGTCATCTTCAATGTTGCCGTGTCTTCTTATATATGAATGTGTTGTATTTGCCCACAGGCATAAAGAATTGTTTGTATGTAATAGACATATAAATAGTACATATGAAACCTGCAATGAAAATTCCGAATCATGGAGTAATAATGTACGTCTGAAAATAAGTCTGAGAGAATTTACAATTTATATCAGTATATGAAGATTCCAAACATATATATTTTCAAAATCCTTTTCAAACATACCCTTATGATTGCTGGACACACAGTACGAATAGATGTGACTGGGTACATTTATTATGTCATACTTATGTTTTATCTTATCAAGAGATCGAAGGTAATGAAAAGGCATACAAACTGGTCAAAGAAGTAGCGAATATACTCCTCATATGGGAGGCCAGTGAAAAGGCCTCGTACTTATTCGTGAGAATACGTTCTAGAACAAAAACTGGCGAAAGCATTCATATTAGGCTCGCTTAGGAAAACAAAGGCGGTGCTTTCCTTTTGCAACGAGGACTTTAGATTTACTGGTGGGATTTCTGACAGGTCTACAATATTCAATCTAGGAAAACCTGGAGATCAGATCTCCAGATTGTCTATGCCAAGAGAATCTGGAGACGGCATTTCTGTCATCTGCTGTTCTGAAGTAAGAAGATCCTAGAGTAGTAATAAGATTCATTAAGAGCCTTCCCTTGTTCTAACACACCTAAGGGCATTCTATTAGAATAGATCTATTAAGATCGAAGTGACTAAAGGTATTTACACCATAGGCAATTTCGCGATTTATTGGATCAATTGGTAAATAATAATAATTATTATTAAAGTAATATACAATATACTAACCTGTGATACTAGTTATTTTGTACGACTACAATACGTTCAAAGTCAGTCAATCTTCTTCCATTAACATATAAACAGCTCTTCGTGGAATAAAAGAAATTATGTCAATGTTTATTTACCTTCAAAGACACTGATTTAGTTTTGAAAGTCCCATTTGATTAACAAATTCTTTATGACCTTCACTTCATTATTAAGTCACCTGTGCGAGATCCTGTGATTTAGAGATTCTTGAAATTTAATTGTTTGTTTACTATTGTATAAAAGTTTGTTAACACGTCATCAGTACAACCTTGCGTCGTTTGCATTCTTACATATCTATTCGCAATGTTATTGGTGGGAAGTAGTTAGTATTCACTACAAATTTTATTTTTAACCTAATTACATATTGTACATAAAAGCATTAGATTTACACAATTCAACCGAAATCTATGATTGCCTCAACAGTTTGAGGACAATGTTTTTACTTCAAGAAAAAAAGTATTCTATGTTTGTAACTATTGTGTCGTACAGTACATCACTTCTCTATAATATAGGGTATAAAGCAAATACGGAGTTGGTCTCTCTAACAAGATAAATTTATATGACTGTAGCATATCGTTTTTTCAGTCTACATGTAGGTTCTGCTGATATTGAGTCATTCATTTCTACAAATAGTGATAGCAAGGACTGTAGCATAGTATGGTAAATAACACATAAGTATCGGTAACCTTCGCAATACATAAGTTTAATATATTATATAGTAATATATAACCATTCGGTTACCGGTTGATGGTGAGAACGATTCGTGTCCTTGAAACGGTCGTCCCGGACTAATTACACTGACCAACAAAATTTTTACCCTAAGTTAGTAACTGATGAAATAAAATAGCATATATAAAGTAAAAATGATTCGAAAAGCGGCAACATTGGCTTAGCTCTGGTTACAGAGAAAATGCCTTTACAGTATGGCCGGCAATCTGGTCTACTGTGATAATGTTTATAAACTTTCTAAAGCTTTTGGAATACATCATCATCCCAGTTCTTGGAGATTATCCATAGACTTATCAAAGACCAGCTTAAAAGCAGTTTTGTTGGATAATGGAAACCATTATCCTTCTATTCCATTAGGTCCTGCTGTTTCTATGAAAGAAACTTACGGAAATCTGAAAATTTTATTAGAAAAGATAAAGTATGAAGACTATTCCTGGAGTATTTGTGCAGGTTTTAAATTGCAATCATTTTGGGCATGCAATCTGGTTACACCAAATACTGTTGCTTTTTATGTCTTTGGGATAGTCGTGACAGGGAAAAACATTACCATAAGCAAGAGCAGCCACTACGACAACAGTTTATACCAGGCAAAAACAATGCGCAACATCGGCCTCTAGAAGAAAAAGAAAAGTTCATAATACCACCTCTCCACGTGAAGCTTGGGCTTATGAAAAAGTTTGTAAAGGCACTGGATCACGAAGGTGAAAGTTTTAAATACCTTCGTGAAAAGTTTCCAAAATGAACACAAGGGAAACTGAAAGAAGGTATTTTTGTTGGACCTCAGATACGAGAAATAGTAAATGATGAAATCTTTGAAACCAAATCAACAGCGTACGAAAAAACAGCTTGGCTTTCCATGGTATAAGTTTTCACGAATTTCTTGGGAAACAAAAAAGCTGACAACTATAAATGGATATGCTACAAGCATTTCAAGCTGCTGGCTGTAATATGTCCCTTAAAGTGCACATTCTACATTCTCATTTGGATTTTTGTCCGGAAAATATGGGCGACGTTAGCGATGAACACGGTGAGCGCTTCCACCAAGACATCATGGGAATGGAAAAACGGTATCGGAGGAAATGGAATCCTGTTGTGTTGGATGTTAAGAAGAGATGCTGTAGATATTGTTTATAAGAGACGGAGCAGTATTACTTCACATTTTCAATTATAATAATTTGAAATATACATTAAATTATGATCTAATCTAAAAAACCTTTTCATTGAAATATAAAAAAAAATCGAGCTAGCTTGACCTTCTACCTTTTATGAAAATAAATGTTTATATGTTTTTTATTGAAATTAGTATAAATTATTTTATGGCAAAATCAAAAGTTAAAATTTTTTGGCCAGTGTTACCGATACTTATGTGTTGTTTATTTCCTCAAATAATTGTAAACATTCAAATGCAAACAAATTAGTCATCATTCTGGCTTTCATTATTTCAAAAATTATTTCAGGCTAATTTCCTCTTCTCATAGTATTGATAATGTAGAACTTCTATGCATGCCACTTGATCTTTATTGTCCTTTTTGTTTTTTTTTTTTTTTGGTTTACATTCATGCACTGTGGCTGTCAACGCTGTATAGAACTTTGTGAATTCGATCCTCGTTGCCTAGGATAAGAAATACCTCTTATAAAATTAAAAATATTCGTTTTCAAATTTAGCGAAGAAAATAGAAAACTTAGGGCATACAATAAATGTCTACAGGGTAAACACCATGATTAGCAGCTCAACCGCTAAATATACAACTTATGGGATTTTATAAATCTTCTTCCTCAAGACAACTAGAAAAGTTTGCGAGTTGATATTTTATTTCGTTTGTAACCGACACAAACACAAAAGGTAGTAAATAATGAATGCATATCAGAAAGTATTAATTTGAAATTGGGTAATAACACAAAAGTATCGGGACACTTTACCCCTCACGAATTTAATAAATTAATTAAACCATTTAAAAAGATCATGTAACATCTTTTTATTTTATTCTGAAATGCGATATGCGTTAATTTATTAGGGCCATTAATTGCTCTAATGCTAATAGAACTCGTGTATTTTTAAATAAATAGAATTGTTATTATTCTGCCTGGTTTTCTTAAATTCTTAGAGAGTTGCGTTTATGCACTGAAACCAACGACATATAGTAACATAAAAATAATTAGAATTGACTAGTAGTCCCCTATTAGCAACTCTATCCACACATACTTTATGCGTAATTACTTATACTCGATACTTTCGTTAAATCCTATAGCCTTTCTCAATTAGTATTCCCTAATTGATTATGCTTTCAAAACCGCTTTATTGTTCAATACTTCAACTGTATATGCTGTGCTTGTAATTTTAATTTCAATTTCGTTTTGAAATAAACAAGCCTGTAATAATTAGTAAAACATTCACGAAACATCTGGTGTGTTTAATGTCAATAATTAAGGTGTAGTTGATGGTAGCCTTCAATTTTAGATGTCTTAATCACCGTTTTAATTTCTAATTATGTTGGGGTAAAAAGTTATGTGATTAATACAAAATTTTCGTTAGTGTAACTAATTGTTTAATACAATTAACCGAAATTGTGAATTTGTTTATGATAATAAGGTGATAATAAAGTGTAGAATACAATACAGATGAAGATGTAACTAAATATATCATGCTTATTATCATGATTGTTATCATTATTATAATATTCTATAGCCAGCAAAATGTTAATGCTTTCATGCACTCTTTAAAAATTAAAAACTGACTACACTATTTATTGATGATTAAGAAAAAGCCGAGTTGTTTGCATTTTTGAAAAAAAATTGTATGCACGTCAACACAGTTCTTTTCTTAGGCTGAATGGTTCCATATTCGTGTCGACGCTAACAACCTTCTTTCTTTTCTCATATGGTAAAACGGTCTTTTCCTAAGACTTCAGTATATTCCATTTTAAATAGAAAATACACTTTACTAACCGAAACGAATTTATTTTTTATAAATTTCCAAGATATACTTTGGCAATTTTGGCAATAAAAATCTGGCATAAATTACTTACTATTCAAACATCAACCGTTAAATTATTCAAAAAAATTAACTTCAATTACCCGAAATCCATTATTATGATTTTATAACTAATGCGTGTGAACAGTATCACTAAATACGCACATCTTTTAAATACAATTAACCAATATAGACAGAAAACAATATTAATTATTCGGTTCCCTTTCCGGATTGTTTTTTATGAATATGACAATAATAAAGTGAATAGGATGAACAATGGAACTAGGAAATTGTCAAGGGACAACTTTAGACATTGCTGCACCTTATTGAAGTTACAATACAATACAATATAAAAGAAACTATTAAAAAAATTGATAGACAAACTTGTTTCTAAAAGGTTCAACAAACCAATGATATAACAAAATATTTAAATGAACTAATTGGTACACCAGCTCATCAGGTGACCAAACCGTAAAAGATTAATGAGGGTTCGGAGATTGCTATGCATAAGTACATACGTTCTAACGTAGCTGCATTCACGAGATATTATTCCACAAAGATGCTGGGGATGTTTCGAGCATGCTTCTCATACTTTAGTTAGTGCGAATTGGGCATCAGACGGGTAATCAGGCATCAAAATAAATAGGGTGCGCCGCTAGCGTGACGACAATATCATCGACATCGTTAGGATGTATGCGTGACTGCCGCGTAAACACGGCCTCTATGTTGGGCTGTTATTAAAAATCTTTCGTACGTCGAAGCACGATGCTAGTGTCTGCTATTAGTCTGGCGATTGTTAAAGTTTACAATAATAACCATATTCATTTTACTTTTTCACTTCGTAAGTACACTTTGCGGTGTATTTTCACATGAGTTTTATCTTTCAACATTAATTTGACATTTCGAGAGCAAATTATTGGCTTCAAAAAAACTCTTAACTGTTAATTCCCTACCATTTTAAAAATCCTTTCATAAATATGAATAATCGATTGGTAATGCTCCTCACAATTATTATTAGCGTTGGCACTTCTTTTTACAGATATATTTTCTATGTATTAGGAAAATAATAATCTATTTACAATAACTTAAAAAGTAATTTAGAAATCTTTGTTGATTGTTCCATCATTCTATAAATTCTATTAAATAAAACTTTTTCTATTCAGAGTCACGTTTTGGTATTGTCTTAAATATTTTATGGTGTGTCCAAAGCAGATGTCTTTAATGCTTTTACACATTAATAAAACAGAAATAATCATTCTTTCCTATCAAGGAAATCTTCTCCAATAAATTCGCAGAACCTATTGCTTTTTGTTGATTGTGATAATTGGTCTATTGTACTTTTGATTTCTAATTGCGTTTCTTATTTTTCTTCTATTGAACGATTTCCTTCCAATTTCCTTGTCATGGTTATTACTTTGTTTATACAAAATGTTCTGCAATTCTATGTATTTCGTAAATAAAATTAATAATTTTTAGAGACCTCCTATCATTATTTTGCAATCAGTTTCGACGCCGCCTGTAGCCTGCGTGATATTACCTGTTGTTACCTCTAGAATCGTGAATAAACTTTCCGTGCGCCTCAAGAAATTAGTAGAAACTAGACAGACTCGTGTTTTGTCAATTCTCGGGGACGCCGGTTGGCAACACGAGTTCCCTCTCATGAGTCGAATAAACGCGAGTATGTCTAATCGCTACAAAGAAGTAATTATTTCCCCTACCCTAGTCTTTACTTATGAATTTAAAATTTTTTTCATGGCTTTAAATTTAAGTAAGGAGCCAAACTTTTGTCGATCAACTGTAATATAAAAGCAAATATGAAGATTACGCATACTTGCAACTATTGGAAAAGGAAGCTATTAGCTAGAACAGCGGTGTGTTACCAGTAAAAGCAACTGTACAATAGAAGATCAAGAACCGTCTTGGCAGAAATTATATTATTGCCAGTGCATCATGTAATTTGGATCAATATGCAACGTATTTCGCCACTGTATTCCCTATTAGTAATTCTACGAAATCGGTTAAATGATACAATAACGCATTACAATAACATCCTGTATATTTTTGAAAATTCTGAAAAAAATCAGTTTCTGACATAAAAATGTTATGGACTATTGTTCTAAAGTAAATGATAAGCAAGTCATAAAGCTTTTTAATTTCTATAAGGAGATGCTTTTTTAATTAGTTGATTTTAATTTAACTTTTAATTATAACGAATAGTTTGTGACACTACCGCATATAATTAGATTTTTTAGACGGTAAAAACCTTAATTAAAGGTTCTAGAGGTTTTTGTGAAGTATGTATATGTATATGTAAACTAAAAACCACTGCAACTTTCTTTTTTTTAGCCCATAAGAAAGACAAATATACTGGATATATAAATAATAAAAACTTAAATAAAAAAATCTACTTCCTAATTGTCTTAGTCATTTTAGTAAATTTTATACCTATTAGACCTGTTACAGACAAAAATCCCGCAAATCATGTTAAGTTTGTAAACATGTAAAATTTACGTACGTTCTAAAGATTGCAAAAGGTTCTTCATTGTTACAGTGGAGATGTTTATTTGATACAAGAGGATATTTGTTTGCCTGTATTTAAGCGTAAATTGACTATAATGGGTTTCTTAGTGTATGACACATTACGTCATATTGTAAAATGTATTTGCGAAATAAATAGGGCGTTGTAGCGAATGTAAGGTTTTTTCTCAAGTTTGTGTCGCTACGCTTATCAGATTCCTTCCACTACTGCAACTGAAATTAAACTGAACTCCGATTTTTTCCGAAAGTATTATCTTTGCCCACGCTTTCTCTTGACAGGCTCATTCGACCCGACAAGTCATTTAGCCCTACTAGCTGCCTAACGTATGTAATTAATGTAATCAACTCCGTGCAGTTCTACTTTAAAGAATTCGTTCTTTAAAAATAAATTTCACTACTCAGCAAATAAATTGAGTAGACTAGAGAGGACAAAGGCAGGTGGAATTATTCCTTTTTTGCAGCGACTAGTTAGACTCGTGCCTATTCGCCTCATGAAAATTGATTCGTGTTGCCCCTAGAGTCGATAAAATACGAGTCTATCTAGTGTTTGAAAAAACGTAATAATTTAATTCGGCTTTGTCTTCTCTAATTATGACTTACTTATTTTAATTCGAGCAGGAAAATGTATTATGTAATACAAAGCAGTACTCGCCAATGTACATATTTATAGTGCAAGAATGTGGCTCACATTATTAAACATCATATCCACACATATTTGGGACGGAAGAAATCATATTTCAGCAGACTACATTACCGGGCCTTTTTTTTGGAATATGCGTTTTCCTAAATATCTTGAAAAATATCTTGATCTGAAGCATCAATTTTAGATGTGTAATGAATATGATTTTTTGGTTTTTGCAAGAGTAGTTTGATAAAAAAGACAAAATAGGTAATTATACTTAGAAAAAACTTTTTGGCACTTTTTCATTTGATAATTGTTGTAATATTTTCAAAAAATACTTCAGTTTTTAATACAGTCAACAGTTTTGCAAAGTTTTATTTTTCCATCTTAAACAATTTCAAAGTAATGAAAAGTTCATATGTACTCGCTCATCTGTCAGAAACGCAAATATATCAAAAAAGATAAGAAATAGAAGCATAGTTGTCTGATCAAACGAATCTTAAAATTAAATTAATAATTCAAAAATGTAAATCTATGTAGGATGCCAGCATGCCCTTCATTATTCTTAGCCCCTTCTGTGGCCTACAAGAGAGCACATAAGAGAAGCAATAAACCTCTGAAAGGACGATCAAAAGACCTCGTACTGGGCTAACGTTCTAGGGTAAAAAAAGGCGAAAGCGTTTATATGAGACTAGCCTAAGACAGCAAAGTTAGTGCTATCGTTCAAAAAAAAAGGGATCTTAGATTACTGCCGAGATTTCTGACAGGTCATGGAGCCCTAAAATATCATCTATTCAATCTAGAAAAAACGGAGGATCAAATATGCCGTCTATGTCTAAAAGATCTAGAGGCGGCAGAACACATTTTATGTCATTAGTCGTATGATATTTGACTCAACCGTTCTTGACACCTACTGAACTGAGGGACTTCCTTAAGTTGTCTATTGTAAGTCCATTGTAACCAAATGCCTCGTAAGGCCATTTGGTTACAATGGATCTATTAAGGTTGCACTGGCCAAAGGCTACTGTGTTTCTGCCCATTAATATTAATACTAATGTAGGATATTCGTTTTATAATAAAGTTGATAACTGTTTCCGGTATAACCAAAAGTATTAAATTGTAAAATATTTTAGTTCGATAATACATACCGTAATTGCAGTTCCCGGTGAGACATCCTATATATATAATTCATATATTCACGTGGATGGACAAATGTTTCACATTTAAGATTTCCTGATTTTTCAGTTTTGGCGTATTTGTAGATCAACATTTTCACCAGCATCCATTGCATCCACTGCTTCGAAAATCATTACCAAAAATGATTTGGGAACTTCCTTCTTGTTCATAATAATGAATTTGCTCCAATGAAAGCTATTTATTTCGAACGTTTTCATAACGTATCAATTACTAATTGTAATAATTACACACTTTCTCTGGTCACATATACAATTACATAAGTGCGAATGCTGAATAATACATTATTGTACCGCATATAACAAAGAAACGTTACATTAAACTACGAAAGTAACCAAACGGTAAATACTGTAGTAATCAATGAAAGTATTTGAACCAATAACTTTATGTGATAAATAGTATAAAAGAACTTTATTAAGAAGTTGCTTTGCGATCAAAAAGCACTATTTATTAATGGTTGATTCTTACATATCGTCATAGTTATTGCATATAATGATACGTTACCTAAAGCAATTATAACTTTCCTCAAACTGCCAAACTATGGCCTACATAAAGGGCATTGTTTTCGATGTTCAACTGTTTGACATTTAACCAATACAGGTATAACGATTTGATCATAATAAGAAGTTATGGAGGATGGAAGTCATCCGTTATAGTCGAGGGTTACATTGATACGTCGACCATAAATAAATGTATCTCTAATTAGCATAAGTTGTTTTTGAATTATTGTATATTTATAGTCATTTGCATTAAGTTAATTTGGGTACTTCAGATTTTATAACATTTATTAAAATAAATGCTTAACCTAGTTGTCATTTCTAGAGATTCTTTTTTTGCAGCGACTAGATAGACTCGTGTCCATTCGTCTCATGAGTATGGATTCCTGTTACCTATTGGTGTCCCCGAGAGTCGATAAAACACGAGTCTGTCTAGGCTCTACAAAAAAGTCCGCCTTTGGACTCTCTAGTCATTTAATTACCAACACTATTATGCAAAACATAAAAATTAAAAGTTATCATCCTCATTGAAATTATGAGTATTTTTTTGAACAGTCAGAATAAAGCAATATGAATGACATTCATTTTTTTGCAGAATTAATTTTTTGATGTGCGACCGAACAAATTTCACTATTGGTTTGGGCGAAATAGAATTGTTAAACTAAATGGGGCATCTCAGGCTAAACTGACAAACGCGTTGGAACAAGCCAAGTTGGAGCTACATAAATCTCGAAGTGCTCACCACTAACATTTCAGCTTTTGCTTTTGAAAACTATTAACACTTCAGATTGAAAACAAAAAAAAAACAATAGAGTTATTAATTCAGACAGTGGTCCAAGTCGGAGCTCTGAAATACACTAATACACTAAATAAAAAAGATCAAATTTCTTTTATTTAAACAGGACCATAATTGTTTCATTTGTCGCATAATTGACTTAATAATTTCATTTATTGAAATTCAGTTTCAATAAACGGGAATTAATCTACTGCAAAACTGCAGTTCCAACTCGGTTATGTATATTGGAAATAGTCCCGCCTGTGGTTTGCTGGTCCAATAATTAGGAACGGGTATACAAAACGGCCCCTCAATTCAATATGCTTTCTGGGCAACAGATAATTACCAATAATTTTGGTCGGTAGTTGGAGGTGAAATATGAAACTGAAATTTTCATTAGTAAGCATTAAACATTGAAATAACCCAGTATTGGAAAACAAATAAAATCGTTTAATTTGGTTCTATGTATAACAAAAACGAATTCTGTCAGAGACATAATCGAATATATTCTCTTTACAAGGGTCGTTACCTGAAATTGTATGCAATAATTACTTGGATATATAAATAAATGATTTTCAATCATATTTCGCTATTTTAGGAAGAAGAAACTTTTGAGAGTCGAAATCAACATTTTAATGTTCTTTTAAAAGCGCCAGCGATTAGGGCAGCATCATTCCGACGCCAGCAGGCTGCTTTCCTTTGCAACAAATGTCATAATGTGTTCACTTTATATACATGGTTCAGGTATAAAATATGCGTTTTTCCCAATATTACGTTTTAAATCGCTTTTGTTAAAAAAATATTACAAGGCAAAAAGCTCTGAATTATTCAAAGTAAATAAAACACGTATACTGAGAAGGGAGCATAGATGTAACGCTTTTATATTTTCGTTTTTATATTGAAACTTTAGCCAGAAGGCAGGCTTCTTTGATTTCCATTGTTGCTGAAGGCATTCGATGTTTATTTAGCTTTTTCTTGGTTTAGTGGCTTATTCTATGGTCTTTTCTCTAAGTTCTAATTCTCTGGTCTTTCTGTGTTGTGTTAAGTTTGATTTTTATGTTTTTCCTCTGATGAACCATGTTTTGGTTTTTACTAGTTTTTCCTATGTACAAACGTCCGACATTTTGCATACACAGTTGGTTGATTCACGTTGTTCGGTTTGGTTTTTGCTAGCATTGACCTGGTGATGTTTGCTACTTTTATTGCAGTTTTAATCTTATACTTATTGCCTATTCTTCTGAGTTTTTTCAGACAAGATTCTGATGTATGCATATTACACTTAACTGTTGGTTTGGTTATGGTCTTGTACTGCTTATTCTTGCGTCGGCAAATGTTTCTGGGATGTCCATCTCGCCTTAAGGTGTTAACTACACTCTTCTCTTCTTCTTTCCTACCATGTTCTTCCGAAGATATCTCTTTGGCTCTGTCTCGCTACGCTACGATATTAGATGGGTGGTTGGAGACGAAATGCAGGGATTATCCCGTATTCGTTGGTTTCTTCTAATCTTGGTCGTTGTCGTTACGGTCGTTGCTTTCTTTTAGAGAATCTGGGTTTCCGAGTTGAAACCGCGTCGTAATTGCATGAGAATGCCGACGTTTCGCTCTCAATTTCATGGAACTTCCTCTGGGCTGTTGCATGAGGCGTCGCTGCCGTACGAAGAAAAGGGTCTCCGTACGGCAATCACTGTCTCCATCCGGTGGAAGAAAAAAATGAGGATGCGTTTATCAGCTCGTTCCGTCCTGGCATTTGGTATTTGCCAATCTAGTCCACCCGTCGTGTATGGAGCCAACAGCTTCACCGATTGTCACATCATCAAATCCGTTCGACCCTGCCTTAAAGAATGAGAAAACAAATGATAAGCTGGCCTGGTTGGTTCGCGGCTCTAGTACGCACAACAATTTGCCTGTTGAGCACTTGGGCGAACTTCCTGTTTTTACAATATTAGAATAAATTTGAAATTGGAATCATATATTGCGTGCCTACCTAACCACAATTATACCCGTCGTATGTTCAATGTATGTCCAGATTCGAATATATGTACATACACGTACCCATACAATGTTGTGACATTTGTGATAACATAGATATTCATCGATTTTAAACAAATATATAACATGAACTGAGCGTTGTATGAATGTAGTACCCGAAGGTAGATTATTTATGGATTTTAGGCAGTTTTGTAATATGCAATAAATAATAAGCAAATAAAAAAAATTATATATATGTATACTGCATATATGCATATATATATCTTTTGAACAAATTACAACATACAAGTAAGCATTATCAAATACTGCATTTATGTCCGAACGATTCTTGTTTTCACCTCTTTTCAGTGTTTCTAGTAGCTGTTATAATCTCAGTTATTTTTTCCCTGTCCCTTCAAAGAAGTACAGAATGAACTCTATTATATTTTATCATAATTTCGCAAATTAGATATTACTTAACATCATAATCATAAGTCATCATCAGGCTCAGCAGTAAGGTCCATATTCAACGAATGCCAGTACCGTCTAAAGTCATAAGTCATAAAGTTAGTTTCTAGATTGCGTACTGGCACGGCATATTGTCCACTTTAAATGAAAGAATTGAATGAAAAATTGTGTACATGTAATATTTTACAAATGCTATTGCGAACATAGGAGTAAAGGAAAAACAACACAGTCTTTCTATTTAGTTCAAATCAAAGTAAAGATTTATTTGGCTAAATGTGTTATTTTATAAGGGAACCCAAGTGTTTAGTGTTGAAATTTTATTTCACTTAGAAAATTAGGTTACATTCATTCAATTTAATTCTCGTAAAATGTTATTATTTGTTGCTTATTTTTATTCGAAACTGCGGAAAGCCTGTCTGGTGGATACTCCCGGACTCCCGGATCCCCGGATACTCCCAATTCTTTTTATAATTATAATGTTTACATTACTCGAAGGCTTGAAGATACGCAAAGGCTGAAGATACAAAGGCTTGTATACGTTATTAAATGTTTAATGGGGTTGGAATCATGTGTTGCTAGATTTCGAAGGGAACGCTAACGCGGTATTTTCCTTATTTGAGCAAGTTACTTGGCGTTCGTATTGTGCGACTTGATTTGATCAATGCCATTAAGCAAATTTTTAAAAGGCTAGCAACTCCTAAATGCTCCTTTGAATAAGTAATTCATCGCAAAATTCTTAAGACCTCACATCGCAAGGTACTTCCTTCAAAAAGAAATGTATCACATTGGAAAGTTAAGGATAATCGTTTATATGCCAACTATGAATGTTTAGCCTAATATATGAAACAAGATATTTTTAAAAAATACATCTAAAATTTAATATAATGGAGATATATTGGAAACTACAATTTTACCAAACGGTATTTACAAACAGTTTTAAGAAAGCAAGACGGAGGTAATTGTTGTAATCAAATCTTAAGAACTCCGACCGGGAATAATGTTAACTCATTTTGCTGTTTCACTAATTAAGCCCGACCACAAGGGTACTATTAGTATAAAAGGGAGGACAATTTAAATGCAATTTGCGAGTTCTACAATAGCAATGGCGCACATAGCGTGTTGCCACAGAAGTAAAGTAACTATATATAAAGTTGCTAATGTTAGGACCGTGTGTATTTTGTACTATATATTCTACACGCACTAATAGTTTATTATGTATTTTATATCATTTTGAATATACAACAGAAGTTATCGATTTCTATAGCTTGTATAAATAATACTTACACTAGCTAACTTTTTCTTAAAAGAAATATTAAAATTCTTCAACAATACGATCAAGTAAGTCAGGTACAGTAAATAGTTGTTGGTGTAAATCACAATTTCACAATATCTATCATCCACTACCATCCTAGTGCTTTTATAACTGTGAATTTCAAGACAAGAGGAAATGAATTTCTGGAGATTGTAATCGACCAAAAAGAAAGAACTTTCTTTGTATTCTGAATTTTCTATTATTTTTTTTTTCTAAATCTTTTTCGAAGAAGAACAAAGTAGATGAAGATATAGATTAGCAAAAACATAACATAATATCGAGGAAACGGTGATGGGTTATAAGTAAAGTACTCTAGTTTCCGTGCGCTTCACGAAATTAGCTATAACACGAGTCTATAAAGACTCGTGTTTTGCCGACTCTCAAGGAAACCAATAGGCATGCTCATGGGACGAATAAAACTAGTCCGTCTAGTTTCTGCTAATTTCGCGAAACGTGCGGAAAGTGGTGAACTTCAGCTATAAGTCATATTGAGTATGTTCTAAACACTTGACGAAGTGCTTGGATAGTCGTTAAACACAACTGTGTTCAACGAGTCAAAGTTAACATAATACTGGTGTGAGGAAATTGAACAAGGAAACCTTAAATTTTTTAACTCATCACTAATTATACCACCGTTTCCTCGATGATGTTTTCACTAATTTCTATTTTCGCCTGTTCTGTTCATTTTTGAAAACAGATTTAAAATAAATCGAAAGATTAGAGTACAAAGGAAGGGTTTTCTATCTGGTCGACACAATCCCCAGAAATTCATTCAGTTCAGTTGTTTTGACATGGTATAGTAAGTACCTTTCGTCAGTAATCGTTTTATGTTATTAATTACCATATACCATGTATAGGTCAGTATAAGTAGCATATTTTGGCCCACACAAGGATCACCGGATTTCATAATATGTTGTTAATAGGTCCCCTTTGTTGCCTATGTCCTCTTGCACAAAGTTGTTGGTTCCATATATATTCAATGTATTAAACTGATTGCTGTCAAAAGGAATAAAGTTATCTTAGAAACCTTTTTTGACAAGCTTAATCTTAAAAATAATGAGAATTCCCAATTCAAGCTTGAAACCCTTAACAACAACACGATGGCAGCGTCTCAAGTTTTCATAGACGACCACTAGGTGGTGCTTTCATTATTTGCCATTGACATTATCGTAAAATTTGTCATTAGTGATGTACACACGACCAGCAATAATTTCTGCAATCTTTTACTATGTACATCATGTGGAATTCTCATACATAAGTAAACGATAGGATAGAGGTTCGGCTCCTTCTTGCTATCGTAAAGATCAAACGAATGGTTCCGCTGCAGAATGCTTGTTAACCTCCTGAACATATCCTCAACATCAGAAGTCGAACAGGTAGAGGATGTCTGTTATTGTTTTTGAAGACGCCAACAAAGAGAAAGTATTACTTACATCAAAGTTGAAAGTAATAGACTGAAAAGCTCATGATACGTGATTCTGTCACAACCTAAAGCTATTCAGAGCCTGTCGAAATCTCCACATTTAATGTTTCATTCCGTTGATTACTGATTATCCATGATTATTAGTGACATTTTCACTTTCATTCGTGGATCATTCGCAAGCTTCAAAACGTAGTAACTAGAACAATCAATTATATTTAGTAGATATTCTGTTACACGTTCCTTTCACACAATAATTTTTTGTTCTATTAAAGGCTTTGAATATCATTCATTTTACTATTATTGACCATGGAATTTCAACGCTGAATGGATGTGCGGAAAATACCGTTTCCAATGCTATTCCCCGGTTATTTTAAAATTTTAATATCTTCACGATATAGCTACGCATACATCAAAAAGGGGAGAACATAAATTCGGCATATATTAAAGTCAAACAGAAACATATGCATCTTCCACTGTCAGCGAGCCTTCGTATTACTTTCAGCGAAAATAAATTTATTTCCGACCAAAAATTTACTTCCACTTAAATAGGTAACAATGTGCACTTATGGATAGACACATACGACTATGTTACAAAGACCGAAATAAATCGATTCATTTCCACCTGAACAAATTTTATGGAGCACATATATTCAGGAATCTGACGAAAGGATGGGTCTTTCTCTCCATTCCATATATGTCGCTGTTGCATATATCTATAATACGAGGGTTGGACCGCCAGTTCGGCCCCCAGATCAATACTTTCCTCCAGTACAGTCGATGTCAAATCACTTTCGTTTTGAGTAGCTAAATGTAGTCCAGACCGACGCCGAAAGCAGAATAAGTACTTTCTTTTATTTCTGAAGATTTGATTTATTAATGTAACATACGTCTTCGTCTTTCTTCTAAACTGGGTATTCTTAGCGTTTTATTAAACAATGGGAATCGAAGATAACTTTACGTAGAGCCTACATTTTTAATAGATTTATTTTATTCAAATACACATTACTGTGTACACAAATAATATGTGCATATACAGTGTTCGAGGAAAAATCTCTGCCATATGAGACCTTGTTTTAAAGTAAATATTTTAGTAGTTCATCTGTGCATAATTGAAAACTAGAAAATGTAATTTAAAATTGATAAATGTTCACAAAGGCCATTACTTGGCCAAAAATGAACAAATTTCATAAGAAAAAGTTCCTAATGGATCCGAATCCAAAGTAATTCATAAATGTCAACTTTTTTCTTTTACGTTTCGTTAAAAATACACACTGTATATTTTTTTCCGTGTGCTTTTTCATCAGTATCAGTTGAAAATTGAGCGTTTGTCTTAAGAAAGAGGAAAGCTAATTTATTTCTTATTAAGATTAAGGACTCTCTTAGAAAATGTTTACTGTGGAGTCATACCGAGCTGAGAAATGATTTTGTTGATGATGAAAAGAAACTTTCCTTCTTCCGATTTTATTAATTTTTATCTTATTGTGTTCTTACAATTAAATAAATTCACAATTAAATAAAAGGAGTTACTCGGATGTAAAAAAAATCAGGTATTTTGTAACTTTTCAACTCACTAGCGCAATAGTGAAGCACGACTTCACTATAAACATTTTTAGTTATGAAAATACGAAAATAGCTAAAAGCGTCCGTATTTTTTTCTGTGTAAAATGATAATTTGGAAAAATAAACCTTCTTATTAAACATATTTTTATTCTCTATTAATTTTTGCAATATTACAACAAACAAACTTATGACTTATCGACAATTTAATTTAATTAAACATTTTAAGTTTCAGGTTGTTCAGCTCTGGAATTTTAATTTTGAGACTTAATTTTGACTTGGAGACAAAGTGCTCTAGATTTCTGCGGCCGGCAAAGTTAAGTTAATAATGTAGACACAGATTACAGCGCCAATCCTAGACATACATGCCGTTTACACGTTACATTGCCGTACATATGAAATCAGAGTTATTTCGGAAAGAAACTGAAAAAAATGTCGCCTCAACTCATTAAAATGTGTGTTATTGTGCCACATACATTAATTATCTATAAAGCCCTGTCCGTGCCTATTTTGAACATTATTTCAAAAATGGTGGGTATTTGACTCCCACGAAATTGCCTTCAATTTTTGTAAAACAGAAAGTAAAGAGGATAATCGAAAAATTCCAGGAGACTCAATTCCTGATGTCAAACCATCAACACGTAATCGTAAAGGTCGCTTAGAAAAACTACTGAATTTGGATTGACAAAAACTCAAATTTCTTTCATTCACGAGATATTCGTTGTACGATTTAACGCTTTTGGACTTTTTCTGTTCTCCTCTAATTGTAAACTGTTATCTTCGGAACCAATAAATCGAAATTAAAGCATTTCATTCTTTACTAATTAAAAAAAAACTAACCATTAGATTCTTAGCGATATGCCCTTGTAGAAGTTCTGGCCTTGTTGTTGTCAAAGTCACGTGCATATGTTTGAAAAGATGCCTTTTCTGGTTTAAATAAATAAGTGGTCTTCAAATTATTTCTTGAATCGTGCGTGACTCTTCCAAATAAAGAGTCCAAACAATGTGCCCGACCATCGCGCACATCCGGATATTTCTGCAACAATGTAAACATGTTAGGTAAGTTATTTATGTTTTTTCTTAACGTTTTGTAAAGTGGTTCAATATATTTATTTTTAAATAAGCGCATTGTTATTCTGGCAAACTCTCCACGCAACCGGGCACATCGTTTGGACTCTTTACTTCCAAGTATTTATTGATATCAAACACCCACTTTCAACGTAAACATTATATCGAAGCGTAAATAACTTTTTAGAAAAATTTAGTTTTATCCCCATCAAATAATTGTAAATACTTAAAAAGAATAAATTCGGACATTACATAATGTATCTTGGAAATTAAGAATTATTTCTATTTTATTTTAATGAAATGAGAAATTCCAACGAATTCATATTATTATTCTATTAGCAAAAGCGGGATAAGATTGATTATTTCTGTTTTGTAACCATTTAGGAATAATTTTTGATAAGCTGCCCTTTTACTTCTACATCATCTTCTTCTTTGTGTTTATAATTTGCGCTTCTGTTTATCAAGAACATCTTCCATATTATTAACAAGCGCAACTTTCAGTAATTCTTAACTTTCCCGATTTATCAAATGTATTTCTCCCAAAAACTTTTCCTTACGTTATGTCGCTACTTCCTCTCTTATCGCAGTTATATTTTACTTTTACGACATCCACTGGGGCTACGTCCTCCTTAAAAATGACCGCTTGTATTTTATGTCCATTTTCGATGTCGTCAAAATGGTGGTATGTTAATTTTATAATGAAATTTATTTAGTCAATCGTTAGCAACACAATGTACATAGATATGTATGTCTCAATGCCTACGTATTCTCGAATTTGATGAGACATATAGAATGTTATTTTTCTTAAATCTGAAAAATATATCCAGAAAATTATTGTTAATTTGGTTGACAGACCGTGTTTTTTGCGAACTTTTGTCGTTACCGGCATTTCAATTGCATTTTCGTTGTCACCGGAAATAACGTCTTATTTACGATAGTTACATTTGAAGCCTTTTCTTTTTATATTCTTAAACGACCTCAAAATGTGGACTAACGTTTACGAACAATTTCACTGGTATCATGTATTTTTAATTTAACGCTTTACTAATGAACACATATTAGCTTATTAATTCGAAATTTTGTTTATAGTAATAAATGAAAAGTATCACAAGTATTGAGAACTGAAAATTAAAAATCCTCGTAGTGACCATCGTCAGCGCAGCAAATGTTTGAGTAGTTGCCACTGGACAATAATATAAACAAAGAGGAGAGAAAACATTTTTTGTAAGAAAGAATTTTTGTAGCGGCAGAATATATTAATAGTAAATGCAATATTAACCATTATAGACCAACTAAAACTTAATGTCAATCAACTTTTCCCATTCTGCAATTTATTACAAATAAATGTGATCCCGTTTGGTTATAGCTTGAGAGGATTAATTCGATCTTTTTAGTTGCTACAGATCTTAACGAATCTACATGAATCATCCAAGTGAAAAAATTAATTTATCTCTCGCCAGCATTTCTAGGGTCCTAGCTTTTTCTTCGTTTGTCTTGATGTAATTTGTTCTATTCCTTGTGGTACGCCTTACGTAAACTACCAAGAGCTAAGAAATAATCTATTGCGTTAGATTCGTAGGTATGCATACGTGTCTATATTATATACACTTGATAAATACGTCTTTTCACAATCAGCAGTAAGTAGTACAGCGTTGATTTATTAAACGAGAATTTGCCATTTATCTCCTTAATGAATTATCTTTGTGCCACTGATTAATTATTTCAATAAGTCTTCCTTTAATCTACAACGGGGAGGAATTGAACTAGAACTAATTCGAATCAAGCTTGAAATAAATTATCATCGTCAAGCAATAAATTCACGTATACAATTGCCGTTTTCGCTTATCAAAAGGTCAAACGGTAAGGTTAAATGGGAATAAAAATTCATAGTATTCCAACGACTGAATTCACGAAGAAATTTTCAAGTCAATAATGCACCTAGTCATTTGATACTACAAATAAAACCTCGTATATTAGTCCTTACACAAATTAACTAAATTAATACGTTTTTCTTTGACACTAAGAAATTCATCATAAAATATAATCAACGCGCAGTCTTGCCAATGTCATAAATAACGTGTACGTATTACCTCCAACACTATGATAAACTTCTCCAAACATCTATAAACCAATATTTTAAAATTAATTAAATACTCAATTCTACCGTAATATGCGTATTTTATCTGGTTGCGTAAAGGCCACTTACTGGCGTCTGCTTGTTTAGATATGCCAGTGACTGCAAGATATACTAGACTAATAAAATATATATTTAGCAACTGCATTAAATCTCACCGAATTTTGTATATAATAAATTTTATTTTAAAACATAAGCTATGTGTGTATTTCGAAGCATGGATTATACAAAATATACAGTGGATACCATAAAATTATGTAAATATAACATTATTACTAGTAAACCAGAACTGTTTTAATTCAATGTATATATATATATACATATATATATACGAATGTTTATTTTTTTCTTGCGGTAACGGTGTTGAGTTAGAAAATAAATAATATGATTTTATGAATATCTGCAATTTCCTTGGAATTTTCAACGTAATTAAATACTTGAAAAGATCTCGTCCCCGATAAGGAATCGAACCGCACATCTTCTACTTGCAAGGCGTTCACTCTCTTAGTTAATACCTACAAATCTTTAAATTATCTTTTATCTTTAGTTTATCTACAAATATATTATAATATTTCAACAGATAGTTTTAATTTCTACATGCGAAGTACAATTATTAATTCACCGATGGAAACTAAAATATTTTACATATGTTTTTATGGTTGGAGGTGATCAGACAAAAGGAACAAACATTTGTAATCACAGCAGTGTAATTTAACATTTAACATGATTTAACATTACAACCGAACTATTAGGCAATTTTAGACAACGAGTGTAAGCAATGCGTATTTTTGTCCTAAATATTAACATATCCTTCTATAGTATTATGTTATATATCTTTTAGCTGATATATGGCGTAATACCGAAACTAGTTTCGGTGAGACAATTCTGCTTTACGTATACGCATTTGTCCACCAAGTTTTTAAAAGCGATAGCATTTTCAAACTGCCACTTTCTTATCAATAGCCTTGAACACATACTATAGGATTCTACTGTAGTACTATAGTATCTATAGCAGTCTTATTACTTATTAGTAGGGCTAACTTGTGATGATTATAAAGGAAAAATACGTTGAATCATGTAAACGATTCCCCTTCAGCAGAATCAAATATTTTCGTTCAGATATCCCTTTTATTTTATTTTTATATATATAAAATCAAAACATTCAACATTATTAAACACACGACTCTGGACGTTTAAATTTAATTAAAAAATTCTACAATAATGGTGTGGGTTTGAACGCTTTGGATACCGTTTAAGAAAGTGGAAGTTAAATAATCATAACAAGTTTAACCTTATTAAAATGCTACAAACGTACATAAATATGAAAAAGTAATTATCTTTATACTGTAAAGCAATAATTCATGTATTGTTATTAATTTGTTTGTTTGTTTCGTTTAATATAATAATTACATCTATTATCCTCACCACATTGCATAACATGAAATTATCATTGCCAAATTACAAACCAAACTTAGAATATATTTGTGTAATACATTTTCTTAAAATAATATATGCAAGTATATTACATTTACATATTACATTAGAGTTGCTTATTAATTAATTGTTGATTACGGCTATAGAAAACCAAAATATGGAATTTGTTGTATTTTGCTCAATTTTCCACCAATAAATTTTGGAAAATCAAGACATTATAGGATACAGGCAACAGTAGTTCTTATTGTATATTTCAAGCTTTGTAGCATTTCTACTAATTGTAAGTTAATTTCCAATACCAGCTAACAAAAATTTTCACAGTACGCAACTTATCCGTTGTATTATGTATTTTCACGTTATTTATGGTATCTATCTGCTACAATCTGATAATTATGTTTTGATGGTTCATACATTTCGTGTTTTGTACAGTTTTTGAACGAAATAGTTAACTATAATATTTTCATTTCATTTTAGTTTATTCAGGGAAAAATAAGATATTAATTTTTCTAAATATAGGTTTAAATATTATAGATAATTCACTGTACATCAGTACACAGGTTAATCTTTATATTTGTTGTTGGTCCTTCTTTTCTTGATAAATGAAAAAGCTTGAGTGGAAGTCGAGTATTTAAGTGTTTTGTATAATTTCGCCTCTAATTATTACAATATTCTGGTAATTATGCTGTTGCTATGGTCGTAAGCAGAGAGAATATCGAAAATAATTTAATTTCTTAATTCTTGTAACCCCCTCCTCTGGTCATATAAAAGTCTCCAAAAAAAAAGATATCCAAATGACCAAATTCTGACTACGTCCATGACCGCTGTTATACAATCTTATCATCATAAACTTCAGCGAGGCAAAATTGTTAAATCTATAAAAAAAAAAAAAAACATTACCACTATCTGCCAAGCCTATTTACTTATATCAACAAAATCGCACTTGTGGTTGTATCTGTACTTTCAAACACTTAAATAACAGAAGTTCGAAAATTACAAATAAATAAAGATGACAAAAGCAGATGGAATTATTCCTTTTTTGCAGCAACTAGATAGACTCGTGTCTATTCGCCTCATGAGAATGGATTCGTGTTGCCTACTGGTGTCCCCGAGTGTTGACAAAACATGAATCTGTCTACTCGCTGAAAAAAAGTAATAATTTCATCCGCTTTGTCCATCTACAAATAAATATTGGTAATGCAAGTAAAATAAATCATATTGCCATCTAGTATTTCGTAGAAAATTGTCAAAGGATTACATATAATTGATATTAAGTTTACTTTCCACTTCAAAAAAAAAACTAACAAATTACTTGAATTCAAGAGAATTGTCTTTAAGTGACTTGAAGCAACTTACAAGTTTACGTGCAAGTTTGTTTCAAGGTCCTGGTGAAGTATAAATTTGACATGCAAAGAGAATTCTTGAGTGTGAACTATAGTCTTTCAAGCTAGTTCAAGTAGTTAGATATACGTATCTAATGGAAAATGTGAATTTTTACGTCTATGATTGTCATAGTGGTAAAGGTAACAGGAAACGAAAATATAACGCAAATTTCTTAAGATCCGTGAAAGATATGAAAATTTTATGGAACATTAAACATATTAAGGTGCCTTTGGGATTTTACAATTTTTTTTTCGAATGTTAAATGAATTATATTAACATTATCAACGTTTTCTACAGACATCCTTGGATGATTTTGAGGCGTACTTCTATCTTCTGAATGAAGCCTCGCCGTTTTAAAAGAGCGGTAAATGCACCTAAGTGATTTGTCTTCTTACTTCATTCTTTCATCGACATCGATTGTTCTGAATGTTAATTTTGCCAGATTTAAAATTACTTTGTTCGCTGTACCGGCTGCGTCAAGTACTCACGTACTTGAATCAGCCAGTATCATTTCTGAACCTTAATAGAATTTTATTAGAGTAAGCGCACAACGTTGCACAACGAATACATACGTTTCTGAGAAATTCCCAGGGGCAAACAGCGGGAAGTAATTGTAAGCTGTGAAAACATTTGTAAATACTAACGCTAAATGTAGATCTTTAATTAATACTTGTCGTGCCGCACGCTAATTATAATTTCAAAATACGAAATTGTTTCACTTTCAATGGCGGTTTACTATTCTATATGTACATATATACTTGCCAAACTCGTTCTTGTTATAATTACATTTGCAAAGGAGAAGCCGATGGTAAGTTTCTAAGGACATTGCATTGCAACTGCTTTACTGTTAATATTAGTCTAGTTAACGGTGACCATAATACACGATAAAATATATCGAATAGAATCGTCAAAGCGCTATACTTTTATGGAATGAAAGAAATAAGAACACTGCCTTCATTTGGGTGAACTCGCATGATCGCGGTGAAAGATGATTCGTCGTGGTGAGTTGGTTTATCGGAGCACGGCAACTATTTCTAGTAAAGGAACGGTTCTATATTAATTGGTATTAACAGTTCTTCCAATTTCTAGAGCAATTGTTGCAACATGAGCCGAACTTTTATTGTTGAAAATTTAAGGATATGCTGAACAAATAGCTTTTGTTAGCTTCTCAACTTGAAACATCCACACAGCGTATTGACGTTTGATTTTGGATTTATAGGAATAAATCCGTCATTCGTCACGATACTATAAATATTTCTTGAGCTTTGATTAGTGAGCCGACTTAAAGCTTTTGACAAGAAACGATATGATAAACTAACATTCTTAAAACAAATTCATCACACAGAATTTTTTAGGTTAGGGTCTTTCATATAACAATAATAATAACTCATACTTTCACATCTTCCAAAAGCTTTCGCCAAGAAGTATCGGCCGACCATGAGTTATTATTGCGCCTGCGTTTATAGAGCGGTTTAAGATATTTACTTTCAATATTCGCCAAATTTGGAGCAGGGAACGCTACGGAAAACCTTGCTCTGAGAGTGACGCCTAGTATGACACATGTTGATCACTTGGCACCCAGCAACGATGTTGTTTTCAAGAATTGCTGTCTTTGGTGGTTCTGCCCTGGAATTGTCATTATCGCAGAGGAATTATCGACTGATGTGGTTCTTCATTACCAAAAATAGAAATCAACATAACCAGACGATGTTATTGAAAAATTTTTAACAAAAATTTTTTTGGTTTCAATTTCATTTTTCGAGTGATTTGTCAGGCCTAAAGAGATGCTTTTTGTAAAACGCCTGTCATATCTGGATGAACCTTCGGGTGTAAGTTAACCTTAAAATTATTAAATAAATAAAAACAAATGAGTGACCATCAATTATTTTCGAAATGGTTCTAAAGCGAATTTATATTTTCCTTGGGCAATTATTTTCCATTCAAATCTTGTTTTGGGTTTATTTTATTTGCATGTTTATTGTCATATTTATTTCCTTCTTGGAAATATTAGAATATGAAAATAGTTTCTGTGTATAATAGATATTCCAACAACCATTTCTTTCAATTTTTTAATTTGAAATTTTTACCTGTTGTTTAATTTAGATAACAGTATTCATGGTATCTACTAGCACCCAATCACAAGATTAAGGCTAAATTTGAAAGTTGTCGATGTCAAAGATTGTCCAAAAGCGTGAGTATAAAAGTTTCGCCCTCTTATGTAAGATAACCCTCGACTATAGGATGCTATTCAATAATCATGTCATCAAATGTATTTTATCTACCAAATTACGCACTTTTTCAGAAATAATCTTTGGATAGGGCGATATTCCGTTTCGCGCTTCTGTCTGCAGACGGAGATTACTATGCGCAGGTGTAAAGTATAGACGCACATATGTACATTTTATCGTAAGCGAGACAACAAAAATTAGTTTACCCTTGTAATTCTAATTCAAAGTTGGCCACTTATTACCTAAAAAGGCGAATCGATTAGAACAGGTTGTACTTTTTGTTGCCTAAGAGAGTTTTATAGCTTGACATTAGACGCAGAAAGGAAAGTATTTGCTTACCTTTTGTATACACATTCATGTACGCGTACCTAGTTAGAAATCGTGTCGATAATTAATCAAGTGGGAGATTAGCATTTATGTTCGGCTCGCACACCCGAATAACACGTAATTATTGGCAAGAGAGAAAGGTCGCGAGCGCAAAAACCTTAAACAGCGATGAAGGTATTATGTCTTACCGATAAGAAGCTTAAAATTAAATTTACATAAAATACCTCTCGTTAGGCAACTAATGCCTTTACTAAAATGGTATTATATATGCAATACGCAACCAATGTATTGTTCATTGTACATACATACAAGCGAAATATACAATGAACAACCAACATGTGGGATTACTTATAAACCTGATCAGGTAATAAGTAGCCTATTGATTGGGCCTTCACGAGCTGATGTATTCTTTTATAGTTCTTTTCTTGAATGACTTACAGAGAAACGGATTAAAATTTTCTTGGTGAAGTAATGCTATATTGACATTCCTGCAAATACATTTTTAAAATTTAAATAATAAAGTATATGTTTCCACGTGCCGCGATATCAATGTATCAACATTATATAAAACAGTTTTTTCTGTCCTAAGATATGAGACAGATTTAAATATTATACTACTAAAGAAATTATATTTATTTTAAACATAATTGTAATAAATTGTGTAAATACACACTGATGAGAGCCAAAGAAGCTTTTAAAACACCGGTGTCCTACGACCAATTATTGCATTTCATACGTGTAAAAGTATTTTTCCTTTATATTGTATTGTAAGTTTTCATTGAAAAGAATGCTAACTTCACTATACCTTATATTAATAGTTTATGCATTAAATATTTAAGTTTAATATATTTTGTATTTATGATACATGACGCTAGAATGCAAAACAGTAGGGTATATTTCTCTTATAAATTTCAAATTCGTAAAATAAGTTCAATGCTTTCAGTTACTGTGATTAAATATGCAATCGAAATAGTGAAATCACCTTCGTTTAACGAAGAAGAGTCAAGGAAAAAGAGGAGGTGCCAAAGTTTATTTTGATTGTAAGTCGTATAAATAACGATAGTATGAACTGTGGAGTAGTACGGCAAAAGCACATAGGTATTGGCACACTCCGCACCACGCAAGTTTAATCGATTAATCTGGGGCAGCTGTTTCGAGGATACGTCGACCAATGATCGAATGATATCAGAAAGGTCTCTAATTCTTACATATCTGTTCTATCCCTAGTCTTGAGAAAAGATATTATTTACAAGTACCTTCTTTTGTCACCTACGCGCCCTAACTATTCCGTTCTGGAATTGTTTTCCGGCACTCCAAATTAGGTATTCGAATATCCCTTTTTTTTATTTACGTAATATATGTATATATATTACGTAAATAATATATATATGTATTACGTTAAACCGTCCTCTTTAGAACCGAATCGGATAAAACCGATGCTATACTCGTGTACCCGGTTTCGAACAGCAGCTCTAACATCTTGTTTGCACTATTTATATTAAAGACAATATTAATTAATTTTGTAACTCTTCACAGAAAAAATATTTTTCGAAACTTTCAAACAACGTTGTGTTACCCATTTTTTTCAATAATTTGTGTCAAGAATACGAATAATTGTAAAAACAATAGGTAGCGCTGTATTGAGGAAATAACATAATTTTGTGTATATGAAATTGTCTATAAATGTCAACTCTGTTGTAAGCTGTACATAAATATTATTACAAGAATGTCAACAACATTTTTCTCTTTAAAATGCATATTTTCTCGTTTAGTAAGGTAAAGTAAATTGTATTCGAACAAAATACAATTGTTAATTAATTTGCGACAATCTAATAAAAGAATGTGTGCCTTCATTACAATGCCATTAGAATCTCTATTGTTGAAATCGTTGACAGAGAGTTGTGATAATTTTTTACGCTCTTGGCAGATCTTACTTTAACAGTGAGTATGAAAGTTTAATTTGATGTATTTCTGTATCGCATTGCCACGTTACTACACAAAATATTTTCATCACGTATTCGATCTATCATGAACTAGAACTTCATAAAATAATTGTAACAAATACATAACAAATAACTTATTTTTAAAATAATTTAAAGATTTACAATAAATTATATGAAAATTAGCAGTATCCAGGATATTATTTCCAATATTTGATTTGAATTTATTTCTAACTTTATTCAATAATATCTTATGAAACTGATACTATTCACAGCTACATACAGGATTTTGCTAAGCAAGACTGCTCTAAAATAAGAAGTATTAAATACTTCCATTTACAAAAGCGCTAAGATTACCAAATACAGTATTTGAATCGGGAAGGTTAATAAATATATACACCATATAATTGAAAAAAATTGTAATGGTAAAATTGATCAAATTAATAAACATGTAATTCTGTACAATCCCCTACAAAAATCATAGCTGTCGACTGACGTTCGCTTCCATTTTATAGGCACAATTATGTACATAGACACGGCAATTTTTAAATCTCATCTTCCCCATGTGTTTACAACAACAAGTAGCTGGAGCATTAAAAATTGTCACCACGACAAAAATATCCTTTTAAAAGATATATTATTTACATACTTGGTTTGGTTTTGGCTATATAAAAAGATTCAATGTATATTTATATTTGCGTACACAGAAAAAAATTGTTGCGAAAATTAACGCAATTGTAACATTTTTGCTTGCAAATTACCAGACATATAGGGACGGTAACAATTTGTAAGTTGTTAATGTACAAAATTGTACTAACTCAAATCTCACAAACTTGTGCCAAATGTGGTTGTACTTTATGCGTTATTTTAAAAGAACCTTACCATACCGTTTTTACACAATCTTGTTAACATTTTCTTACTAATGAATGTTATCAAATTAAACCTTCATACTTACGGTTAAAGTAAGATCTGCAAAGAGCGCGACATTTTGTCAACAATAGAGATTCTAACGGCATTGTAATGAAGGCACACATTCTTTTATTAGATTGTCGCAAATGAATTAACAATTGTATTTCGTTTGAATACAATTTACTTCACTTTACTAAACTATAAAATATGCATTTTAAAGAGGAAAATGTTGTTGACATTCTTGTAATAATGTTTATATACAGCTTACAATGAAGTTGGCACTTATAGACAATTTCATATGTGCAAAATTATGTTATTTTCTCAATACAGCACTATCTATTGTTTTTACAATTATACGTATTCTTGGTACAAATTGTTGTAAAAAATGGGTAATACAACGTTGTTTGAAAATTTCGAGAGCTGCAGTATTTTTTAATAATTTTATTATAAGTCTATAAAACTGTCCCTTCATGATGAAAGAAATGTATTCGAAAAAAAATCTTGGCAACTTCTCTCTGACAAAAATGCGATCGATCTATATTTTTGATTTCTTTTTTCCTGTATCACAACATAATGTTACTTCCAGTGTGAGCAGAGGTTTGATTGTAACCTTGTTATTTAAAATACAATACCCTGTATATGTTTACAGATTTAAATAGATAATTAATAAAGCTTTTATATTATGAACATATGTAGTTTATGTAGTATTACAAAAATTAAATGAAAACAAACAATAACTAATATAGCAAATTAACTCAACCATTTAAAGAAATCAGCGTAAGTCAAATGTTTTAAGAGTACAAGTGTTTATTAACTAATCTTTACATTTGATTTTTTAATCAAAAAGTGTTTAACTGAGAAGATAGAATAGAGGTTCTGATTGATTGGTTTCGGAGATCGATTACGTACTCGAGCAAGAATTGTTAATCGAAAATGTTATGAAGTAGATGGAGCGATCTGCTTCAAGAAGTTTTTTAGTTTATTTTCTTTCCATCTATTTTACTTGATTTATGTAGCTACTAGCCACAATAGCTCAAAAACTAATAAACGTATACAAACTTTTATTATCTATTATCTATTTAAAATAATACTCGTAAATAAAGTGATATCATGTTGCAACGTAATTGAAAAAGTTGGAAACTAAAATTACAAAATTGGTGAGTCGATTATTCACTAAAAGTTTCTAGATGAATTTAACGAAGCAAAAACAGTTAAGGTTTGTACTATTTAGAAAAAAAAAGCATTTCAAGGAAAAAGACTATGTAGATGAGAAAGATAGTGAGAAACGTGCCAGAAAATGCACAAGCTCAGAGATGAGATGAATGTAGAACCGATAAAATAACCAACAGAATCGGTTCGGATAGCTAGTACATTTACAGCGAATGAACAGAGCACTTCAACCCAAAAAAGTATGGAGTCAGAGAAGTGGAAAAGAGAAAATGAGAGAGACCGAAGAACACGTAGCAGGAAAAGGTTAAAAAAGTGATAACAAAATATAGGCATAAAATCAAATGGTATACCCCAATTCGCAAACGATAGAAAACAGTGGAAAGATTTGTTGAGAAGCTTAAGCTCAAATACGCTGCTTCATATCGGAAGGCAGATGAGACATCCGAATTAAGAAGAAAAATAGTTGCATGAATTGTGTTAGATTCATTCCTTCCATCGTGAATGCAGTATATAGTCGTGATAATTATTTAAAGACTCGTTTATTTTCCATTACTTATGTTTGAAAGTGAACTTGTAATTTGTAGTTGCATTTTGTTTCAAGGCGAAGCAGCGCTAGTGATCGCTTCCCTCGATTTTGCTCCGCATCAATTTTTGTTTATTTGACTTCAGTTATTTTACAAGTACTTACTTTCAAAGCGCTATAAAACCTGAAGCATTTAAATATCAAGTACCAAATATCTTCTTTTAAAAGTGATTAAAGCACCGTACTTAAAGCCGTAAAAGTATTTCAAGCACTACATCTAAGCACTTCATCGGAATGCCGTACCCAGCTATGTCACCTATTCTGCATATAAAATGCCGTGGTAGATTTATGAATTTTATGACGTTAATAATTATCGTAGGAAAATTACATGTTAAATTTCTATGGATGTCAGTAATTTGATAATATAGTATTGCTTAGCATGCGCCTATACGCAGGCGTATTAGTTACAATTAACATAGACAACATCAACTGTAACGTGAGGCGGTATATAAATGTGAAATATTGTCTTTCATTAAGTCACAAATTAAATGGTAATACGCTGGTAAGTGGCGTTGCGCGATACTTTGTTACTTTATATCGTTCTGGTTCTACCGAGTGCGCATTTCTTCAGCAGAAGCAATTTATAGACATAATATGCACGTGGGTTTATAAATGCCTACATTAATTTATGTATTTACATAAAAGCTAAGGCAATTTAGCAGATAAGAGGAACGATTCGTAGTGCCACATAAACACAGTGAAACAAAAAAAAATCATGATAGTTTAGATTATATACGTCCTACTGCTTATCCTCAACCTCATTTACAAACATTTATTTTTTGAGTACTTTTATGATGTGATAAAAAGGAGAGCTTAACGATGGAACTCTTTAAACGTGCGACATTAGGAAAGTACATAAAAAAGGCGTAACTAAGTTAAACTAGGATGCTTTTCTTATAATTAAAGGAACGTGGGACATCATACATGGATGATATAGAACATGAGTATAAAATTGTTGATACTGTGAAGGTTAGCATACAGAAAAAAAATGTTCAATCAGTTCAAGAGCGTCCGTGAAAAATCAAACATGTCTAGAGAAAAAAAGAAAACGTTTATTTCAAGAGTACTGGAATCGTGTATTTTGAATAATTCTGAGCATTCTGAGCAGCACGTTACATGAATAGCTTCGATGAGTTGGATTCGGTATTTAAGCCTTGCTCTAACACAATTTTGCTGAATACGATGTTTAATACGTTAACTATGAGAAAATGATTGATATATTTTTCAGAGTAGATGTTTATACATAAAGGTGGACTTGTCAATTTCAGCCTATAAATCTACTGAAGATGTTCATGATTCTTGTAGTAAACTACCTATAAAGTCTATACTGAATTGATTTATGCTAACAGTAAAGTTTTTAATGGAAGGGGTCTTTCTCAATGATACATAGAATTAGTTACTGTCTTGCAAGTTAATTTACTACTGGTTCATAAATGTTTACGGTTGCTCCACGATCATAAGTAGCTATATATTCTTTCAAAAAATCTAATTTACCGTAACTTATAATCCGGAAACAAACTATGTAATGATTTAATATAACATATTTGCCAATACCTATCTTTAATTCAGAAGTATAAATCACAACGTTGCCAACATTTCTAATATGGGTGAGTACCTATCAATGTTTGCGATTACAAGCATTGCCTTATTTTATTATTAATTGAAATTAGTTTTTTCAGTAAAATTTATAAAGTGTAATGTAGGTAATAATATTAACTACATGATTGTACATCCTACTATGCTTATTAAATTCTACTTATTCTTGTGAAGCACCACTAGTATAACTCATATGGGGATTAAATTCGGATTCACTATTTACTAAAATTCGTAAATATTTCTTTTATTCACAAAATCTAGGTCTACTTTGTCATAAGTTTAGTTTTTTTAGAGTTTCTGTATTTATTCACTCCTAACGACTCATTCTATAAAATTTCTAAACCAATAACTAAAGTCGACCACTTTCCGTGCACTTCACGAATTTAGCAGCGACTAGACAGACTTGTGTTTATCCGTCTCATGGAAAACGTTCATGTTGCCTACTGGTTTCTCAGAGAGTTGACAAAACAAATGTGTCTAGTCTCGAACTTGTGCAATAGCTCACTTTTCCGATGATAAGAAAGTCCCCAAATAATTGGACTGTTTTACTCAAGATCATGCGTGCAACTGGATTTTTTCTTTAAGACCTTCATCCTCGCATCATCACTAACGACCACAAGGAAATGCTTCCAAAAATTTCCACCATGCTGCAGAGCTACCAAAGGTAATCACTTGCTAACTAAAGATATTAAAGGGGTGTGTTCACATGATCCATAACGAAGTGGATTCTCGGTTAAGATAAATGCATTTTACAGTATCTAGTACATTCATGAGGTGCATGCATTTGTAGTACCATGAGTAAAATCCCAATACCTATCTCCCAAAATAGAATATCGTCCGACTTTATGATTGTGGTTTAATGGGCCCTTCAACTGTTAACTACCAATTTAAGTTTATCCTACAAAGCCTACAAAGTCCTAAATCTTTTTGAGTGTAGTACAAAAAGATTGATAGTACCAAATATGTGATTATTCTTTGAAGCATCCAGATTTTCTAATATGAAGTACTAAAACAATATAAAAAATATAATAAAAACATGTTGTTGCTGTTGTACTACATCTAATCTTTTATTATAAAAATTCTATTGGCATTTCTTGCAGATGTTATCAACAAGACCACATAATAACCATAACTGTCAGAAGCTATGTTAAGTATAGTGAGATAAATAGGTATAATAAGTTTATATTAAAGGCAGCATTGTATAGTAAATTTTATTATTCATTATAGTATATATCAACAACTTTTATTAATTTATTGTAATAATTAGTATAGTAGTATTATAAAAAAATACTATATACATTACACATATCCAAAATTGTATGAACCATTCTAAAAACATATTCCCAGTATTTCTTCTTCTCCTTCTCCATTACACTGTCTAGAAAAGGAAAACGTTAGTATTCTGAAGTAGCATAGTGATTAAAGGTCCTTAAGGCGGGATTTCCTTCAAATCCGTTGATCGTTAGCAACTGCGATCGGCTACCCGCTACCAATTCGTCGAAACATCACCAGCGAATATCATGCAGTCAATAGAAAGACACTCGTTTTAATACAATTCAATCAGTAGGGTTAAGAGGAAAATTTACTTCTACCTTTGACGCTAGAAGATGAAAGACAGGGGAGAAAAGCGATCTCGTAAACGATAATAAATAAAGGGTTTTAACAATTGAAAAGGGTAAAATATCTTGTAGAGCACATATATGCAATACACATTCTTAAAAATTGCTTAATATAATACAAACTCAATTCCAATATACACTCCGCCAAAAAAGTATCGCATAAACTAAAAAAGGGCATTTATAAACCAAGATATCTTTATACGTTCACAAAAAGTTTGCCTCATGTATGTGAACTAGAAAAACACTAACAAAATCATGGAACATAGCTTTTTTACTTTTTTTTTTCTAAAAGAACACATTTAGAGAAATGCATATGTGTAGGTTTGTTCAGTTGTTTATTGAAAGTCTTCCTATACGGACAAATTTTAAAGTGCGAAGTCAGAGTTCTGTACCAACGCTTTTAAAACTAAAATGAGCAATTTAACTTCAGAACAAGTGGCTGCTATAGTTGCTTTAATCGAAGATGGACGATCTCAAGCATACGTTGCTAATTTGATGAACATCAATCAGTCAAGTGTTTCTAGAGCCGTAGCCAGATATAAGGCAACAGTAGAAGACCTGTACCAGGTCGTCCAAGATGTTCTACTCGCCAAGATGACCGCTATTTACTACTACAAACATTACATCGAAGACATGTAACTGCGAGACAATTGCAGAACGACTTGGCTAGAGTCAGAACTACTCGTGTGAGTACTCAAACTATTCGGAATAGGTTACGACAGAGTGGATTAAGAGCTAGAGTAGCTGTAACAGCCCCTCGTCTCACTAGGAACCACTCAGTGCCTCGCTTAAGGCTTGCCAGAGAACATGTAAATTGGAACATTAATGACTGGGCCAATATACTCTTCACAGATGAGTCAAGATTTGGTCTTTACACCTCAGATAGGCATATCTCAGTGTACAGACGAGACGGTGAGCGCTATTCGCAGTGTAATATCAGACCTAGACCTAATTTCGCATGTGGTTTTATTATGGTTTGGGGAGGCATCTGTTTAACAGGTCGTACAGAGTTAGTACCAGTAGACAGAGGTACACTGACTGCCCACAGGTATATAACGGACCTCTTAGAAGAACATGTAGTACCGTATGCGCCAATTATAGGAAACGAATTCATGTTAATGCACGATAATGCACGACTGCATGTTGCAATAATCGTCCAGGAATACCTTAACGATGTTGGTATTCCAGTTTTAGATTGGCCTGCGGTAAGGCCGGACATGAACCCTATCGAGCACGTGTGGGACCTCCTTCACAGACGGATACGAACCCAAAATGTTGCCCCAGTGGACCTGCATGAACTAGAAAATGCTCTCCGTGACGAGTAGGAGAATTTGGATCAGGCTTATATACGGAGGTTAATCGAATCTCTGCCAAACCGGATGCGAGCGGTCATAAGAGCCAGAGGTGGCAATACTCAGTATTAAAAGCTACTGTCATGACATTTTCCTTTCCAAAATTATAATTTCTTGTTTTAATAAAAATCTCAAGTATGAGTTCTTGTTTTTATTTGGCCTGTATTTGATTTAAACAATCATAGAAATTATATCTTAGAGCGCATTAAAGTATATTTACAACTTTATGCTACAAACAAAGATTATGCGATACTTTTATGATTCAAAACTAAATTATGCGATACTTTTTTGTCGGAGTGTAGTTAACGTAAACAAATTTCCAGCGAATTTGGTCGCTTGTCTGTTATCGAAGCAATTGAGTGACTAGCGACTAGCAAACAACGAACAAATGTGGAGAGTACCTCCTCCGTGACATGCAGTTAGACAATCAATCATATTTAGCACACAATTAATTCAACCCATTGAATTGGATCAACTTTAAAATGAATATTCTTCCAATCTACATTAGTATGTTAGCAGAAAGCAAAAAAAAATATATACCTGGAATTAAAAATGAACACGTGCGCAATGAGCAAACCGGGAAGTAAGGTAAATACAAACGATTGTGCAAATCTAAATATGTGCTATCTTAAATAAAGAAGAATCTCATTATAAAACTTGTGAATTTATTTGAGGCTGCTATGTGAAACGAATTTTGTGATTAATCAAAGGATCATATCTTTTGGGGCACAACCAACGCAAATATTATTAATTATAAATTTAATTCAACACAAATAATTGAACCAAAACTAGTGTGTTTTATTAAATTTCGACATTATTCAACTCATGATGTTGACGCACATCACATCGTTCAACTTGCTAAACCGTTGAACGAATATATTTTCTATTGAATAAGCAGGTAAATATGCAACGTAGTTTGTTTTGATTTGTTGGATGAATTAATTTCTTTCTCTCAGTATAATGACCAGCGAAGTTGCAGGAAAACCCGTCCTAAGTGGCAATTTTGTAGAATTTTACCAAATTAAATATTAAAAAAAATCATGTCAAGTACAAAGTTTTAAGTAAAATTTGCCGAAGGATGGACCATCTTTAGACGGTATAAGATGCTCTAGTATCCTAGAAAACAAATGTAAAACAAATCTAGGCTGTAACCAAGTGTGTGGTGCTTTTGCTTTTGCTCTTGCTCGAATTCCTTCAAATCATGTTTTTTCACAAACAGAAATTTTCCACCTACAACGCTGTTTAGGTAATGCCTAGATCCTAAAGCTTGAAACGAAAGAATTTGAAGATAGAAGTGAATGTAGAAACTTTTATGTGAAAATTAGATTAAAACAACGAACAATTCTCGTCTACGCGTACGCTCTTCCAGTAAGAAACCAGTAATCTTTGAATATCATCCAGATATGTGTCCATATTTGAAATGGTGGCCGCAGACGAACAACTTTGGACCAGGAGTGTGGTTATTATTTTAAAATTTATAAATACGTAAACATAGATAAGTGTAATTCAGTATAGTCAGTATTCCGTATTCAGTATAGTCAGTAATCTAGATAAAAGTGCTAGAAACAAGTGCGCAATGTTTTAGAGTAACTACATTTGAATGCGCAATATTAAGGAAGGCCAAGAAATATCAATACTTGCTAATTTCGATGCCAAATTGCGCTGCTCTTGTTTTTTTATGTATTTCATTTGGGCATTCCTTTTTAGTATTAATCTACCTCCGGTAAGGAAATGAGTATTTGGAACATCAAATGACTATATTTAGGAGAACTGTTCTAAAATGGAAAAAATTAGTGTTGGATTGACCAATGAGGATGTCGTATGATGTCAGATCGAACCAATAGCTACACGTAGGTAACTGCACAAACAAAATAGAAAGCGATTGAATATATCAACAATTCTATACAACAACGGAGACTTTTTCGACACTTCGGTTATGTTTGGTGTGCCGAATCTGTATATTGTACATATAATAGAAGAGATTGTATAAATACTAGTTTACAAAATTAGAAATACAAAGAATGTTAATAAAGCATAACTTGTTATAGTATGCATTATGAAAAGTTGTTATATAAACGTAATGTTATATAAACAAGTGCTATAAGATATGAAAAAGAATTTTATTCGAGTTTACTGTATATTTTGTATTATTTATTTTTTTGAGTGGGGATAAATAAAATCAATTTAATCTCACCTTGAAGACCATGTTCACAGTAATCAAACCTATTTATAATAATAGGAAAATATTTATAACGTTGGTATATTGTCTACTCGTTCGTGACTAAAACGATGAGAATAAGCGAGTAATAACATTAAGTGTTATCAGATTAAGAGAAGTCTGCTGCTGTGCTTTGGAAAAATACTCAAAAGGACTAAATAATTTAGTCCTTTTGAATATTCATTAGTTAGTAATCTAGACATTATTTCCAGGTATCCATATTACTTAGTATTAGTTTTATATTTGTGCTACTACATTCACTAATTCTAAAATTAGAGTGTTCATTCTACTTTAAAATACTTTCTTTTATTTCTGGTTAATTATTCCTGCTTCCCATTATAGTATTCAATTATTTCGCTTTTCATGTGATACTAAAATAACGATACATAAGACAAATAAATTGTAACCCTAAAGTTCAGTAAACTCGTAAAGGAAACAATCCACTTATTATTCAGTTGGAATTGTATTGATTTTCTGCGCAATACGATTTCGAAATATCGGTAATTATTGAGAGTATAAAACGTGATATCTCAAAACAATGCTGTTTTTGCTACACGTGTTATTGTTTAGGAAGAGTAAAGTGATGTATTATTACAACAATGCAGCTCGAGGTGAGCCGTAATCTGTACGTGCGTATATAAAAGGCAGACAACAAATAACGTCCTTGTACACACTAATTGGATTGAAAATAAAGCATCTAAGAAAAATGCCTGGGGTTCTGAGCTGCCGTGTTCCGGTTGGTCGACAGCCGACCACCCCAGCCAATGACTGTCAACGAATACGACTATCTTGATCGACTGCATTTCTACTACATTGTGGTGTATGTAGCTGTGTACGCAACGATATCATTGTTCTGATTTCGATCGTTTACGGTATTAAATATTCAACGCAAGCCCCGTATTGCGGTTAACTGTAAAATTATATTAGTCAATTAATTAATAATTACAAGAGACATTCGTCTCGCATTTTTGAGAAATTCCAGCAGAACAGTTTGTTTTTCTATTAAATAACAACCAACATAATTTATTATAATGCTTATTTAATGTATAGATCTAGATTTTGGAAGGATGATGATAACAAGAGATTTAAAGGTAACATTTAAATTAAAATTAAAAAATGGCATATATGTGATATTTAGTTAAGCATACCTATGCACAATTTCGACCAGGAATTGTTACTATAGTAAATAATTGGATAAAGTTATCGAAAAGCCCAAAATAATATGGATGAATTAAATTTTCAATGTTATTGCCTATATTTCACATCGAAATCGAATGCTTCGTCAGAGCTTTGCGATAGAATCTTTGCTAGGATTTTATAACACAAACAATACGTTTAAACTTACAAAAATTATAACTAAGGTTGAGAAAATTGATAAGCACAAGGATCATTCTCAAATGAAATGCGGCGAATGAAAACGTTGTTGCAACTATCTGTATTCCCAATTGCAATTACTTAATAAACATCAAATTACAATGTTTACTACAACTAGCACCATGTATACATCAGGCTTTTGACTCCAGCGTGTCCATTCGCTCAGTATTAACTGCCCTCTTGAACTTGTAACTGAGAAGTGTGCTCTTTGTGATAGCACACTTCTGAATTAAGAAATACTTTTTCTAGCCTATTACTTTTCCAATATGGAAGTAAAAGAAAATATTAAGTCTAACCAACGACGGTGGTAATAAAACAATAACTTCTTTTGTGTCCAATTTTCTCCTCATATTCTAAAACATCAAAATTAATATAAACAATCTTTCGTATTTATTTACGCATTTCTCAATATAATTTCGTTAAATATCATTCGAAACGTAGCTTGCATAAGGATCACCCTCAAATGAAATGTGGCGAATAGAAACGCCTGCTGTTAATTATAATGGAAGCAACTATATGTTATTTAAATGTATAATATTGAAGTATGTATAAACATTTTTTTGACAGAACATGAAAGTATAGAAGAACCGTATCTAGGGCTGTCTAAAATTGAAATATTAAAATTGATAAACTATAAATGGTAACACAAAATTGAAACGTTTGAAACTGTTGAGCTAAAAAGGGTTGATTATTGTGTTGGACTACGTCGTTTATAATTTTTACCTAATAATCAAATAAAATCACGATGATGACCACTCCGCAGCGTGTACAAAGTAATTGCGCAACGTTCTCTCTTTGTTTTTATATCACTTTTATTATTCGTCATTTTGGTTTTTAACCACGTAGGCGTTTGACCAATTTAATATTGTTTTTCTTTCCTTTTTTTCTTACATTTACTAAATTGATTTTTATGACAATGTAATTTTGACTAAATTTAGTCTTAGTTTTAACGCGAAAATTTTTTGCCATTTGATTTTTCATTTTATACAAGAAAATCCTCAACTATGCAGTAATATTTGAAAACAGTCCAGACATTGACCCAAAATTAATTGGTTTGCCTGAATTGGTCACTCACCAATTATTAAACCAAGAACATCTAGAAAGTGCTTTCAGCAATATTACATCAAAAGAAGAAATGAATTACGAATGTTTTGAATACATGACAAATGAAATACGAAAAAACAATTCGAAGCAGCAGTCACTGATCAATCATTTACAGTTGTATATTGCGAAGTATGCCGATAGTTTTGTATTGATTAACGTACGTATATCACAGTTCTTGTTATCATTGTTGCTTAGTACAGATTTAAAATTTTTAAGTATGCGCATAAATATAAAAACAAAAAACGACTGAAAAACATGTCAAATGTTCTACAAGTAAAAAGGAGCCTGTGTATAAAAACAACATTTCGAGAACAGAACGAACGAAAGAAAAAGAAGACAATATAAAACAAGAAGAAATTGATATTTAAGAATTGCAAACAATTATTGATAGGCTCGAGAATGTCGACCAAAATCATATGACAAAACCCCAAAATAAGATAAATCCAAGGAAACGAAGCCCGATGAAAATTGTAAGCATAAGTGTAACTCTTTTAAACTTCACTAATATTTACCTTCTATTTTCGAAGCTTTATCGTAATCATAAATGAGTTACAGCAAATGGTCAACCTCTTAACATAAAGAATTAATATGTACATCGTTAAATCTTGTCAACGATGAACATGTTAATTGTTGGCTATACTCAACTCATTTATGACTCTGAAGAAGCTTTGAAAATAAAGGTGGTATATTGGTGAAATTGAAAATATTATCTATTACTTGTGTTTGTGAGCCGGGCGCCTCACTAACTACACCACAAAGTATGCGTAGGAATGTATCCTTTTTAATACTCGGATATTAGACTTTTGCTCTTCGAAAAAGAAAATGGATTCCAAGGAATTTCGTGTTTCACACGAAAACATTGCTTTTGAATGATAAAATATACTGTTTGTAAGCCGTTGCGCATTTTCTCCATCATATACGACAGTTAAGAAGCGGTATACCTAATTTAAACGTAGTCTTATTTACCTGCATCGATGATATTGAACAAATGACAAGTTAGTGATTAACAAATATTTAAAAACTGCATCGTATTGTTCTGGAAGAATAAAAAGTTAAATTGAGTGAAATAGCTAGTATTAAGGATGTATCAAAAAATTGTCAATACCATCAGGCCAGAAGTCGGAGTGGCCAACAGTGTTCTTCAAGTCTATTTCAATTATAAGGAAGAAAATATATAACCGAAAGTTGTGTAAACTCTTTAAAAATGTTATCAAAATTGTTTTTTCCAATGATAACATTGCGATTCGTAACTTTTGAATGACTATGTGTTTTCAACTTCTTTGCAATCAATATTTTATCCTTCTTTTTATGTAGTTCTTGTGAAAAATACAATCAGTATAATTGTCTCAGTGTATCTATTTGAACTAAATAAGAAGACATCTTCGTTAAATTCGTTGCATGCACAATTTACGTAATTACCAACGACGCCATTTGACTTCTTCACAAGAGCTAAGACAATAAAGATCAAACACAAAAACTTCACTGATATTCGCCTTCCCTCAATTCTACTTTATTGGTTAAGAATAATGTTAATTATTTATACTGAGCGCCTAGATGCATGTAAAGCATCTCATGTCGTCGATGGTAAGAAGCAATTGTTGCAAGAACAATTACAGCTCTTAATAATTTCATTACCAGTACAACATTTCCAATTGTTTTTTTGTGTGATTATGATTCCATATATGTAAGCGACACAAGTATGCACATACATTCAAACATGAATAGAAATGATTAGCTGTCATAATGGATAAACGTCTACAATGGATTACTATAATGCCGCTTTTGTATTATTACCTAGCACCTTTGCTTTATTGCGTAAGTTAATACGTTTTAATTTGAATTCTAACAGATCAAAAATACATCCAAGCATAAGCTTCTACAAAGGAAACGTTACGCAATTGAAATTTATTAGATATTTAGCAGTAAAATTATTTCAATTCTTAAGTACGTCTTGATCTTTTTAGTATCTTTATAAAAATGTATCGTATGTGTCTTTTTAATGATTGTTACAATCAGAACTAATCTACATCTGACATTATGTTGTACTTTCCACCTTGAGACGGAGTTACAGCAATCTCGTTTATATAACAGTAAAGAAACGCTGAAAACGCTATACACAGAGTAACGTCTTGTGCGTGGATAGAAGATCATTTTTTTTCTGAAAAATTTATCGAAATAAACAGAAAATATTCGCAGATAAATGCTACAGAACATAAAGTTATACTCATCTTAGTTTTCCACAACGCATGTAAGTTGATGCTTCGATACTTCCAATATCCAACGCTCTTACTTTCTGAGATAGGACATAATTTGAGATATTTGGGAAATACCGTTATTGACTACTTCTTCGAGTTTTTGGCAAGGCATCGAAGATCATCGACATCGTTGGAACATCCTGCGTGGTTTTACAAAACAGATCTTCTGAAATGCTTATATCTAAATGGCATCACTTTTTATTAAATTAAATACGAAGTTAGCCAAATAAGTTTTTCGTTTAAAAACATAAAATGATGCAACGAAATACTATAAGCTTTTATTTCGTTAAAGATACTCATTAAAGCAAACGTTTTTTTTTGTACAATTACATCATCAAAAACGAAAATAAGTGCATAAAGATTAACTTAACATAAAAGCAATAGAATTATTTAAAGAATTACATAATGTTCTTTCAACAGTAAAAATTTAATAACGGCATACTGAAAGATGTCGCAGTTTAGCTAAATAAGAATATTTGTGAAAAAAACTTCCTGAATGAAATCCTTAAGGCAATCATAGCGTGAACGCTAAACAAAATAATACTCTTGAAGTGTTTCAGCATGTTGTTCCAATAAAATACACGCATAAAGAACGATATCGCAGTTTAGCTAAATAAGAATATTTGTGAAAAAAACTTCCTGAATGAAATCCTTAAGGCAATCATAGCGTGAACGCTAAACAAAATAATACTCTTGAAGTGTTTCAGCATGTTGTTCCAATAAAATACACGCATAAAGAACGATATCGCAGTTTAGCTAAATAAGAATATTTGTGAAAAAAACTTCCTGAATGAAATCCTTAAGGCAATCATAGCGTGAACGCTAAACAAAATAATACTCTTGAAGTGTTTCAGCATGTTGTTCCAATAAAATACACGCATAAAGTAAATTTTAGTTTATTTTTAATTAATGTCTTTGGAAAAACAAAATTTGGTAGTATCTCGTGGCAACTCTTTTAATAAAAAAATACTTATTTGCATAGTTTCACACTTAATTTACTACAGAACAGTACGTATTAATAGTATACAGGATGTACAAAAAATGTTGAATCAAACAATTTTTTTAAAAGATTTTGTTGACTATTTTATAGACTCTAGTTGACATATAAACACTTTTCGACGTATTGTTTGAAATTCAAAAAAATACTCAAATAAATAGCTACTCCATCCAGCTAGTAGTATTATTAATACTACTAGCAGTAATATTAAATAAAAACTTTATAAACATAAGCCACTAAATAAATTAACTATTAATTTCAACATTTGCTGAGAATGATATATTTCAAAAAGATAAACTTTAGAATGTAATGAAGTTATTCCATTTCATGCTCTAATTCTATAAATTCGACGTACAAATATAACATGTTTACTCAGCTCCGCATTGTGTATAACGGCGGAAAACAAATAATATTAAATGAAGTAGCAATTATCTAAATTACTATGTATGTACGTTCTTTCTAGTCGTGAAGTGTATCCATCTGGTAATAATAAGTTGTAATTGCTAGACGTACAATTAAGTAAAGAAAATTTTGTGTGTATTAAAGAATTTAGAAAGTAATTCTTTTGTGACATGCGAACGTTAATTCAAAAGATTTGTTTACTTAAGTTTACTTAATATCTTCAAGATGTTAAAAATGCAGATTTACCAATTTTTTTGCAATGTAGCCGATAATGTAAATTGTCGTTTGATATTTATGGCATATTAATTTGTAAATAATGAAATATACACTTACGTACGTAATAGGTCGAAATCGCGGCTGTTTGCAATACTATATTAGAACATTAGTATTAGAACATGTCGCTATTTTTATTTCAAACGTTCCCTTTGTTACAGGTACGGCCCAAACTGTACAGACAATTCGACGTTTAGCAGCTCGCTTTGTTCAACAGGGAACTACTTCAGATCCTAACCATTACGACAGAACACTATCGGTTCGCTCTGTAGAGAATATGCTGGTGTTTACGCCGTTATCTCTTTATTTTACTTTATTTATCTGATGCGTAAAAAATCATATTGCCTTTAAGTAGTAATCGAGAATAAAAACTGAGTCATCTTTTGGACAAGCAACTAAAAAATAATAATGAAAAGATATATCGAGAGCTTTTTTGAAACAAACATCTTAAAGTGATACCTTTTAATCTTAAATTTTAACGAAAGTAGTCACTACTATTGTCATTCTTCCCTTTAACGGTCACGGAAAGATCGATTAAAAGGCATTTTAGTGATCTACCTAACGGGCAAAACCTGCAATCTTTTTGGTTACTGCACGTGCTTTCGATAACATATCATTAAGATCTTTTAAGAAACGGGCGTATTAACAATACGTTATACACCCGGATCATTCAAATGTTTTGTATTTTACTGAATAGCTTACTTGGTGTCTGCTCGACAACTTGTATCATCCTGTAAAAGGAAGGACGATGAGTTAAGTATTGACAAAGTATCTCCTAATACATATTTTATTTTAACATTTGGATTGATGCACTTCTTGCTGCAAACCGAACTTCAGTAAAAGCTTTAGTAGGGCGCTACCATCCGAAATTATCATTAAAAATATTCTTTAATGGTTGCCCTTTTTTGACAAGAGTGTTTTGAACGCGAAGATGGCGGAGCATTAGGAAATTATTTGGAGCATTTGTAAATGGATTACATTAAATACAAAATTTTGAAAAGTTAGGAAATATCGTTACTTTAATGTGTTGTTGTAGACTTCATTACTTTAATACTTACTTTTTACTTTTACTTTTTCTAATTAAATTCAATCTACAAGGAAAGCCAAAGGTCCACAATTAATTATTTTGCCTGCAACACGCTTAAAATAGATATGTAGGAGTTAGTGCAAGTAACGAATTCGCAGTTACTTAATACACATCAAATTTTTTAAAATTTCAATGTAATTGTAGCTAGCACCACGTATATATCAGGCTTTTGACTCCAGCGTGTCCACTCGCTCAGTATTAGCTTCCCTTGTAGCTGAGAGCACACTTTTGACATGTTTTTGGTGAATCCAATTAGAAATTTAATTTAAACCAAAAAGTATTACATAGATCTAAAATTATTTTTAAAATAATTAAAGAAGCGCTTCGGAGAATAAAGCAGAATAGGAACTAAAACAAAAAGAGAAATCATCAGGCGCAATTTTAGAAGAATTTGGATTTGACAGAAAAGAAAAGGCGACCGGATTTAAGAAGCAATCTACACAAAATGTAACCACACACATGTACTATAAGTAAACGATTTCTCGTGAAAATGATCCCAAGTAAATAGCGACTTTTGATTATCCATTGGAATTAAATAATTTATATATATATATATATATATATATATATGTATTTACTTATATTTGGACAGTTTTGCTTTTACTTGTTGCGCAACTGGGCAAAATAGTGAATATCGACATTACGTTTATTTTAATTTCATAAAGAAATATTCAATAAAATGAAAAAAGAATGTGAAAGTCATAACAATTAAATAAATAAAATTCAATCAAACTCACAACAAAAGCTGTGCCGTTTTTATTTGCAATAACATTACTTATCTTAAATTATAGCTCAAATTTCTTCTATTCTAATTTCATATATAAGCGTATCCGAAAAACTATAACATAATTTTGTGCTGCAGATAATGTAGTATTCACCAGCTTTGTACAGAAAAAAAATTGTTGCGAAAATTAACGCAATTGTAGCATTTTAGCTTGCAAATTTCCAGATTCCGGTAACAACTTGCTGTTGTTAGTGTACAAGATTGTGTCTCAAATGTCACAAAATTGTGTTAAATGTGGTTGTACTTTATGCGTTATTTTAAAACAGCCTTAACCTGCCGTTTTTACACAATCTTGTTAACATTTTCTTACTACTGAATGTTGTCAAATTAGTCTTTCATACTTATTGTTAAAGTAAGATCTGCGTTAAAGTAAGAGTGTGAAAAATTATCACAATCCTCTGCCAGCGATTTCAGCAATAGAGATTCTAACGGCATTGTAGTGAAAGCACACATTCTTTTATTAGATTGTCGTAAATTAATTAACAATTGTATTTTGTTCGAATACAATTTACTTTAGCTTACTAAAGAAGAAAATATGCATTTTAAAGAGAAAAAAATGTTGTTGACACTCTTGTAATAATGTTTATGTTCAGCTTAGAATAGAGATCGTACATCTCTATTAGAATAAGCATATCTTCATGACAGTTACTTTTATTTACTTATGTAATATAGTAGTAATAAAACAAAATCAAAATCACATTTATTACTATTTTGTGTTAGTTCCTTTTCGAACGTACATTTTCTTAATATTAATTTTTGGTGTCATATAGAAAGATTTCGTATATTATTTTAACTGCTGAAAAAATAAAATGATAAATGCATTTTCTTTGTTTCAACGTTACATTCACAAGCAAGTACCGTAAATTCCTTGGTAACGCTTTTCGCATATGTCTCTACTGTCTGTGTATACCAATATGTACACCAAGTCTTTATTAACTACAGAAGTAATTTTCAAATTGTTTCAGCTCTTCATGACACGCCTTGCATAATTACTGCATGTCTTTTTATACAATTCAAAGTTCTATCAAGTAAAATGAATGAGCTTTAATTAGGTCAAGTACATACGTTCGTATAAACAAGTACGTTCGTAAGTATACATACGCCGCAAACGATCAATATGAATTCAGTTTCCTTTTTTTACGTCGGTTCACATTCAGTCAATAAATGGAAATCGTATACGTAAAAGTGTGTACAAAACACATGCACATATTCATATATAGAAACATGTACACAACGGCGCAAAATGAAAACGTCAACGTGACTGTATTTGGTAAAGTAATGCGTAACATGAACGGATTCTATAACGTTGACATCACTGATATTAATAGTACATATATGTACGTACGATTGGACTAAATTGCACAAAGCTTTATTAGTGAAAAATGAGTTCAGTTATACGTGCGCAATTTGATTTATAATCGCTGCTTTATTACATATTTAATTTCTTGTGTCAATAATTTATGGTCGCAGTCATGTATGCACGCATTAGTTTCGAATTTATTGCAATAACTTTTTTTATTTCTTTAAAGTATTTACCTTTACTCTTATACTGTTTTGTCACAACGGAATGTAATTATTTTGAGCAGTTAAATCGTTGCAGATTAAAGCTGTCAATAATCGCACCTTCCATAAGATAATTTAAAAATACAAGAATACAAGAATTTTTAGATTATTCTCTGACTACTAGCTATTTCCTTCTATATCTATTTTGCAGAGTTCCACACACAAATCCTCTTACTAGAATGACTTAAATAAAAGATTAAATCAAGAAAGAAATTTACTAAATGCAAAATATGTACATTGTCTTTCTTAACACAGATATTTATCATGCCAGTCTCATAAACGTATCTGTTGAAACGCTGTCATTATAAATAGACACATTCTCGATCAGTTAAGGTTTCTAGCCCTTTTTGTCTGTTATCTAAGTATTTGCAAGGATACGACTAACGCTAATGAAGACTTTTGTAATACGAGGATAATGTCCGTTATAGCTTGGTAATTATTGAAAATAGTTTGTAAATTAATTTCAATTTGATTATCTTAAAATGTCTATTAACTTGCTTTAATAGTAGTAGCTTCTTTTGTATCAAGTTGTGACATTAGAGACCGGGATGAATGAAAATGTTGGAACATAATTTAGCGCAGCTTCCAACTACATTCCGTTAGCGGGTTAGATGCTGCCGTGGGGATTCTGGAATATTTAGAAGTTGTTCACGAAATTGCCGAATTCGTTTGAGAGATTTAGTCTGTGTTATTTGTATTTGGATAATACTCGCGAATAGTTTCGTCTAAAAGATGTAAAGGGTGCACTATACACATTATATACGTGTAACAAATTAGCAAAGGTTGGTTTAAGCAAGCGGCCAGCATAACGCGTAGGTATAAGTTGCAAGCATTAACGCATGGATTACTGAAATTGCGAATTTTTGTCAAGTGACCAATATTATATTTTTAATTATTTCACTGTTACACGATCGAAGTCTTACACTGAGTATTAAATATGGGCGTTGTAGTAAACATTCATCATAAATAAATTAAATTAAATCCATTTCGAATACAGCCTAGAGTATTTGATCAGGTTATTTCCATTTATGGTTTGCGTTAGTGACACATATCTTATATTTACAGCTCACACGGGGCGTTTCAGACTTTCGAATATTGGTCATCAAGCAGTAAATTTGACGAATTATTTCTTCGGGCATATCTGCCACTAAAATAAGCTAACGTCGAAAGTTATTTATGCAAACTGACATTCTTTACGCGATTGTTAAGTCTCTCTCCTCTTAGGTATGTGTATACTGTTACTTGTCCCTTTATATGTCCATGGTCTGAAACCGAGTTTGCCAACCTTACTTATTAGTAAAATTGGCAAATCCGTCGGCTTATAAGGATAGTCTTCAGAATCGTATATACGTATCACGCACGTATTGCCGGTCGAATTTCGCTTTACACAAATTATAACTAGCATGAGAAGGTGAAGCGGCGATGTTGTACTTATCATGCACCTTAAAAGATAATATACGTAGAGCGTATGGAAGCGACCATTAGTTAACACAGTGAGCAAATTTATTGAGTAATTTCGCAATGCATGCGTGATATTATGTACATACGGCTGCATCGCCTACATAATGCGACAATATTGTCAGCTGTACTTATCAAATATAACAAATTTGCTTCTCTCAATCGTTTTTTAGTTATGTAGTTTCTAGTAGCCACATCGTTGATCAGAATAGCGCCAACTTGTTATGTTTGTAAGTAGTAAGGAACCTCAAATGAAAGAAAAAAATTGTTCTTTTGCTTGAAGACTACAACAAACCTCAACGCAAGACTTACACCTTATTTTCATTTTATGGTAAAGTTGAAATGGATAAAAAAACGTCTCGTATTATGAAAAATTAGTTTATACAGTTTTTTGACGATATATCTGAAAGCGATTGATATGCATGATGGTATATTGAAACTTACGCAGTCCAATTTCGTCAAGTTTTGGAAAGCTATTCCTATCAATTAGTGCCTAAAGGAAGACAACTGATAATTCAGGAACAAATTACAAAACTTAAATGTCGATAATTCTAACTAAAATATTATTATTCTCATTTTCTTTTGAGCAGTAAGAGCTTTGAAGTAATATCCATTCACTTGATTATAGTAGATTTACAAAAAAAAAGAAATTGTTTGTGTGAAATGGGTTAACTATCTGGGATTAAGCAAATATTCTAAATTCAAGAAAATTCCATTTTCTGCATGTAGACATTCTTTTAAGGTGGTCATGAAGATTTGTATTTGATTTGTAGATGATCGATGTAAATTGACAACACCTTCCAACACTTTTAACTTTTCTCGGAAATCTTCTTTCTCTCTCTCTCTTCCTTCGTAATTCGTAATAAATACGCTACCCACATATTTAGGTTCTTTTGATGAAGGATCGACCTTTGGTTTTCTTTGTATTTGATGCTGTAGCTTTTTATTAACATCTCATACACAACTTTTATCTGATACTGACAAGTCGCAATGTGTAAATAAAGCCAGGCCATGTGATGTGATGATGCCCTCTAGGGCGACTACGTTTTTAAGAGGTTACTTCCCATAGGAGATAATTAGTATTGTAGCCTAGCACGTCCATTCGCTTAAAATTAAAGTCCCTCTAGCCGCTATGAGCTCATTTTGTGAAAGTGCAATTCTTTTGTCTCCTATTGTCCAAGTAGCTTGAGAGTTAGGAGAATATTGTAAGTCTAGTCAACAACAGCAGTACTGTTAAATACTAACATCTTTTCTGTTCATTTTCCTTACCTATTAAAACATCCAAAATTAATGTAAACTGTTGACTGTTATAAGAAGAACATAATTTCGTAAATTAATTATTCGTCTTATTTGTCAATAAAGTTGAAATCAGTGCTGTTGAATGTGGTATAAAAACGTCGTAGACTAATAGAGAATCAGTGCTTCAATCGCGTCTTTTCTGTTTATAGTATTTTTGGAAAGGTAAAATTATCAGAATTTGTTGTAGTCGAAAACAATGGCTCTCGCGATTAAATAAAGGAGCGAGTTAAATTTCTGACTGAATCACATCGTCATTTAGTAAGTAACATGCGTGTTGCGACAGAATGTCCTGACGGCTCCGTTGGATTTATTGGTTGCAAGCCTCTTATTCTGAGGTTCGAAGAACCATATGATTATATACGCAAAATATAACACTTTTATTCTTTATTATCAAACTATGTACTTTAAAACTACAATGTACTTTATTTGCTACATTCCTTGTAAAGACTACTTCTTGAATATTACTACTTGAGTACTCTTTGAATACTATATTTACATGAGCATTGTTCCGCTCACAGTGTTGACTAATGATAAAAAGCAAAATGCAGCTTACCTTAAAATCTCTAAACTTCCCAATTATACCGTAATGACAAGGAAGTTATAAATCTAACATCATTGATACCATATGCAACATTTAGGCGGTAGCGGATATTGCGGTTAGAGATATTGGCTAAATTTCGGAATGGTTTGACTGTAACAAATAGGATAAATAAAAGTGCGGTAAAATAAAATAAAATAATAGATTCTAAGCCTAAATTTTACTTAATTTCCAACATCAAGGAGTTTACTGTCCGAATTTTACGTGTAACTTGAAGATTGTGTGGTCGTCAGGAAAAAAATCTGAATTTCAGAAAGACTACTATAAACACATTGTTTATGTAATGAAGTGTCGGTATATCAGACGAAATTTCTTATACTTATTTAAAATTTATTTATCGTTTTCTAATTGAACATAAATTGACGAAAGAGCGTTCTTGAGACGCTGCCGAAGTCCACGAATCCTAAATTTAGTTAATTAATCTGGAAAAGCCATCTATTTCTAAATTTTCTTCTCAAGAAAAACCATTACATCAGCTGGAATCCACCTACTCTAAGCTTAACATAGAAAGAGACGTAAAAAAAATCACTTTTGAGATTGTTGGACTTCTTTACAGCTTCAAAAATACTATGGTTGTTTTCTCTAAAATTCCTTCAAGGATCTTCCCCATCGGTGTTAAATTTTCTTCGTCTTAGCTCCGATTTTAATTTTGAAAATAAAAAGTAGTCACTTGGGGCAAGATCATAGCTGTGGGTAATCAAGGTCCTTGAATTCATATTACCGCACAGTAGCCTTCGAAATTGCAGCTGGCATCAGACACTTTCTTTGTGCCTTTTGTCACCGCGGTCTCCTTTGCAATGAGTTCGCATTTCCGATGGCACAACATCGTTTCTCACCTTAGTTTCAACCTCGGTTACTATTTGGTTAATAGCTTCGTACAGCTCGTTAAGCTCGGCTACATTTGATACATTGTTTCTTTCAAACCGCGCTGAGCAATTTCAGCAATGGCAATGTTGCGTTAATTTTTGTTATACACAAATGCCAATGCAGAATCTTTAAAACGCAAGAGATTTTCTGCCCTAACGAAACAACGTTTAACTATGGCAAACAATGGTCCAGTGTGTTTATATTCGCTCTTTGATTTCGGATGGTGTCTTTCCTTCTAGGGTTAAAAATGTTATCACTACACGATGTTTTATTTTGCAAATTTTGAAAATTTACCATGGACTGCTTTGCTTATGATTGTCTCATTTAACTGAGCAATGGCTATAAACTTTCAAATTTGTCATTCGAATATTAATTAAAAACATCTGTTATTTGTTTTTTTTTTTTATCTTCTTGCAGGATACCTAAGCCTTAGGATACGCGCAATACACCTGGTATAACAAAAAATTTTGTTTCTTCTACGAATAGGTTATTTGTTCCGCCTGCAGATCTAAGCAGTGTAACAAATAGCATGAAATAATTAAAAGTAACATCACTACTTTCTTTCTCTATTCCATTATTAGTAATTAATTCCTTATATACGCATTCGTAAATTTACGACGGACCTAACGAATTACGGCGCCGAATTGTCAATTTCGAGGAAGAAATGGAAACTGGCGACCTCCATAAATGATTTTATTGATTATATAAAGAGGAAAATTCAAATCTTCAATATACGAAATTTCCTCTTCATATAAGAATCAATAAAATTACTTATTCGGCTCAGCAATCCCCTTTTCTTTGTTGAAATTGTCAATTTGGCGCCGTAATTCGTTGGGTCCGTCGTATAATTAGAAATACGTATAGGTAATTAAGCAAACTATCGAAAGATTTCTGTGTGAGCGGAGAAGTATCGACAGCGCTTTCACACTAACATCAATATACAAATGAATTGTACATATAGACATATGTACATGTTGAATCCACATATTTCTATTTGATTTCTAACGTTTACATTCTGTCCTTTCTCGAATGTGTATAAGATAACATCTACAATGTTTGTAAATGGAAAATAATAAATAGGAAATCCAACCCAAATTATTTCATATATGTAATGATTGATCTATTACTAGGTAAATATAAGTATTTCAATTCAGAAAGATTAATTTTTTATTATTAGAAATTGATTAATTTGTTTAACAAATTAGTCAACAACAAAATATTTGTAAAATTTATTCTCTTAAAGAAATTTTACTATTAAATGAGTCAAGCGTTGGAATAACAATCTTGTACATAGATTGAAATGTTCATCGGTTTTGAAAAGAATTGACGTAGAAGTGTTAGTAATGTAGTCCTTCTATCTTATAAGTAGAGATGACAAAGGCAGGTGGAATCACTCCTTTTTTGCAGCGACTAGATAGACTCGTGTCTATTGGCTGGTGTCCCCGAGAATCAACAAAACACGAGTCTGTCTAGTCACTGCAAAAAAGTAATAATTTCATCCGCCTTTGTCTTCCCTAGTTATAATCAATTGTATCTTTTTATAGACTTGTAGTAATTGCTAAAGCTTTTGATTCTGCCTATCATACGTAGGTTGCTAGAAAAAAGTATCACAAATCTAAAAGGAGTAGACTACATCCTAAAATATACAACAAAATCTTAATGAATACGGGCTCCCCAATAGATGACTCGTATTCTACACATATACAAACAACCAAACAATGGCATTTGCGAACAGACAGCAAAGGCAAAAGCCTAAAGTGAAATGTTTAATGTGCCTTCTCTTCGAATTCCTTCGAAAATCCTTGCGTTGACATGGATTCGGTACCATCTTTAATCTACTCATTGTTGCAGCTCGTAAAACACGTTAAAAATATTTATTATTTAGATTTAAAAAAATACATCAAAAGGGTTTAAATTATACGATCTTACAGACTACGACACAAGTCCTTGCCTATTCATTCTTGTCCAAAAGTCCCGTGTAAATGCTCTCTAACGGAAATTGAAAAATGAGCCGAAAACTCGTCATGCTAGAATCACATTTGTTTTAAGAGAGTGTGGTCTAAAAGGTCACCCATTGTGTTGCAGTGCATACTTGGTCAAACAGTAAGCTGCTGTTTAATATTCATCCAACTTCATTTCGTGCGAGGCTATAGGCTTCAGCTATTGGCAGAGAAACTGACTGCCCTGATTATTCTATGTACTTGGACCAACGTCAAATTTATAGATAGATGTTTCAAACAATAGAAAGACTATTCCATTTAAGGTTCATCCGAAGTGATTTTGAACAACCACCTAATGACGGAGTGTTTTCTTGGTGCGAGAGCGCTTCTTCTATTTAGCGGAAAATATAAGGAAACACTTGGCTCAAATACGTTTACAGTGTGTTACAACAATAAACCAAATGCAGCTTTAAAACCTAGAATGGTTATGGCATTGAATTGCATTCCTGTTGCTGTTATATTACTACGAGAACTACAACCGTTGCTAAATTAGTTAGAGGATGTTTGTATAGCATGTCAAGGTAGGCGTTACAATAGAATATAACGTGCGTATGGGAACATCATCTCAGTTGCATTTGTCGTTTTTTCTAAATCTCGATAATTCAAAAATAGATAAGAAGAAGAAAAAGAGAAAAATGTAATAGTTATAGTCAAATATATTGACACTACAATTTTTGTGGTACATTTTACAGGACTAAAACATGTGTTGTAGCTTTTAATGATACGAGTAGTATGGCAAAAGTATTGACGTATTATTTAAAAATACAAAAGATGGTTGCCAGAAATCTTTCTGCGTGTAGAGACATATGCTGCTTATAGGAAACATTAGATAAGCTAATCTATGGAAATACGTGGATGAGATGCCCCATTCAAAATAAACAATTCAGTATCGATTTCCGATATAACCGAAAGCAATCAGTTTTTCAGGTTTTCGCTTGCTTCTTCACATTGATACTAATAATCTACCAAATTTTCAGACTTATTCGATTCTTACTTCCTCATTACATATCATATTGCTAATTTCAGTTCTCGTGTTTTGTAAAAAAAAAAAAAAAAACTATAAAACCTTTATAGGGCAGACAAAGAAACAGGAATTTTAATTATATTAACCAAACCTCGAAAACTGGATGTAGTTGTTAGCATCTCCATTCGGCAAAGTTAAACTTTATACGGTTATTGCCAAGTAAATTCCAAACGTAAATAATGATTTATTATCAAATTAAAAGCATTGGTTTTTTTCTATTTAATAATTCCATTAAATGAATCATACAAGGAAAGCAGCTTGGTGCTAAAGCTTAAAGTCGGTTTTGAATTTGTTGCTGTCGAAAATTAGTAAAAAGTAATTTGGAAGTGTTACTAATTAATATTTACCATAAAGCACTGCAAAATACCAATGAACAAGTGCAATTTGATTTACTTTATGCACTAAGCAACGTAACAAATACAATAGATTCAGATAAAGTTTAATACTGCCGTCTTTACGCCTAAGATAATGTTTAAAAGATAATTAAAATGTAATTCGAATGAATTTGATATGGTTTGCAACAGATTTGTTTCCCTTACGAGTTTCCACGCATATACAGAAGCATTTATTGCAGCTTCAATTTCTAATACAACTACGAAAGCAGTTAAAAACACGTTCGTAATAAATCGTAAATTTATTAATACTACTACTGGCACTCACTTGTCCATATAGTAAAATCTAATGTCTTCGCTTAGCATATGCTTCCACACATTTACAGAAGCTGTGACCGGATGAGAAGAAGTAGCAATAAAATATCTTTAACCTAGACTTATCTTCCGTCATATTGTAGCTCTTAAGAATATTTACCGTGAGATTTGCAATTGATCCCTCTTAAAAACATCAGGATGTTACACACAATTGCAGGAATACTTTTAATTATAATGATATTATAGATATTAAACCCAAATGAAACGAAAGCATTAATACAATACATGCACATCATCAACATATCGTTTGCAGAAGAGGGTGGAAGGAATTGCTACAAATAAATGTTCTTACAGTTTCCCAATGAAATTTGATTTAGTATCGATTGTTATTCAACATACTACCGCTATGCTTTACTGCTTTTAAGTAGGCTGTTTTCTAAAGTCTACCGTTCAACCAATAAAAAATAAATGGCCCGTGTTATGAAACCGTCAAAAGTGCAGTTAAAGTCTAATTTGGAATTATTTGATACAAATTCAAGATTTTACAGGGCATACTATTCTCATCGTTTGTCCCGGAAACAACCACTATGTAATGTAGGTAAGCATTAGTTACTAAAGTTAGACAAATCACGAGCTTGCGAAATAAACACAACAGATATCTACATTAAATGGCAAAAATTTGGCAAACATGATTGAACACGATGCAAAGTTTGCCAGAAATAGGAAAGAACAGGAGGTTCTCTATTCCCATATAATCCGAGTAATTGTCAGTTTAGTAACTGCTTTTGTTTTCACCTACATACCCGTGTGTATGTACTGATTTTTTTTTCAAAAGGGAATGATAAAATTTAGGCATTTATTATAGAAGTGTCTCTAGAAAACTCTTTCGGCAATTTAGATTTCCACCGGAAGAGATAAATTAATTCTTTAAATATACATATATATAACGAAAACTAATTTTATATAGCGAAGTTTCAGTACATAATGTACACTATGTTTATGCGATTTCTTTCTAAAAATTGGCTTCTTCTAAACAGTGACGTATGCTTTAAATTACATCAAGAATTCTGGTGATTGTCACCTTTCGATTGGAAATTCACTCAGATACAAATTAACCAATATCAAACACACTATTGTTTAATTGCGTTGGCGAGTGCTCTGTTTCCATAGCAAATTCTTACAATATTCCCATTTAAAAACACATCGATGTCGAACTACATACGGATATTATTTATTTTACATGTAGCATGATACAAGCAAGATACGAACGTAACCCTAGCTGAGATTCTGTGCTTTTTGATGACGTTTTACACCACATACAACATGAAATTTTACCGAGAATTTAGATGAAGATTAAACGACAATTATTAATTAATGACATTAACCTTCATATACCTAAATTTACACTGCAACTGGTTTTAGGTTGATATTATATTAACTTAGGTTTCTCCACCATCGTCGTTGGCTGACAATATCTTTCTAAGTCTCTCGCTCCAAAGACAATAAATCAGAAAGATTTTTATTTTGGAAATCAAGCTCTGAATTACTTATTTTAAATAGCTGGACAAACTGAAGTCACTAAACGTGATGTGTAGGAGGCGTTGATGACACCAAACCCCTGAGGCGTTAGTTGCATCGTTTCGAAAAGGACTTCATTGCAAAGCTGTCTGTGTGCCAATGTTAACTACGCATAACGATGCAATGTTCAAAAAATAGAAGAAATTGATAATTACCAACAATATAATCGTAGCCATAAAAATTCCGAGTTCTATTCTTACCTAAAATAACAAAAATAGTATATTTCTTTAGGTACTAAAGGAGTATACAATTTAAAATTTTTACAATTATTGCACAATGATTGTTTAAAAATTTTAGACATCAGTGTTTGCAATATGTCCAAGTTACTACACTCCGTCAAAAAAGTATCGAATAATTTAGTTTTGAATCATAAAAGTATGGCATAATCTTTGTTTGTAGCATAAAGTTGTAAATATACTTTAATGCGCTCTAAGATATAATTTCTATGATTGTTTAAATAAAATACAGGCCAAACAAAAACAGGAACTCATACTTGAGATTTTTATTAAAACAAGAAATTATAATTTTGGAAAGAAAAATGTCATAACAGTAGCTTTTAATACTCAGTATTGCCACCTCTGGCTCTTATGACCGCTCGCATACGGTTTGGCAGAGATTCGATTAACCTCCGTATATAAGCCTGATCCAAATTCTCCCACTCGTCACGGAGAGCATTTTATAGTCCATGCAGGTCCACTGGGGCAACATTTTGGGTTCGTATCCGTCTGTGAAGGAGGTCTCACACGTGCTCGATAGGGTTCACGTCCGGACTTACCGCAGGCCAATCCAAAACTGGAATACCAACATCGTTAAGGTATTCCTGGACGATTATTGCAACATGCGGTCGTGCATTATCGTGCATTAACATGAATTCGTTTCCTATAATTGGCGCATATGGTACTACATGTTCTTCTAAAATGTCCGTTATATACCTGTGGGCAGTCAGTGTACCTCTGTCTACTGGTACTAACTCTGTACGACCTGTTAGACAGATGCCTCCCCAAACCATAATAGAGCCACCAGCGAAATTAGGTCTAGGTCTCGTCTGTACACTACGAATAGCGCTCACCATCTCGTCTGTACACTGAGATACGTCTATCTGAGGTGTAAAGACCAAATCTTGACTCAACTGTGAAGAGTATATTGGCCCAGTCATCAATGTTCCAATTTACATGTTCTCTGGCAAACCTTAAGCGAGCCACTTGATGGTTCCTAGTGAGACGAGGGGCTGTTAGCTGGAGCTACTCTAGCTCTTAATCCACTCTGTCGTAACCTATTCCGAATAGTTTTAGTACTCACACGAGTACTACTGACTCTAGCCAAGTCGTTCTGCAATTATCTCGCAGTTACATGTCTTCGACGTAATGCTTGTAGTAGTAAATAGCGGTCATCTTGGCGAGTAGAACATCTTGGACGACCTGGTACAGGTCTTCTACTGTTGCCTTATATCTGGCTACGGCTCTAGAAACACTTGACTGATTGATGTTCATCAAATTAGCAACGTATGCTTGAGATCGTCCATCTTCGATTAAAGCAACTATAGCGGCCACTTGTTCTGAAGTTAAATTGCTTATTTTACTTTTAAAAGCGTTGGTACAGAACTCTGACTTCGCACTTTAAAATTTGTCCGTATAGGAAGACTTTCAATAAACAACTGAACAAACCTTACACATATGCATTTTTCTAAATGTGTTCTTTTAGAAAGAAAAAAGTAAAAAAGCTATGTTCCATGATTTTGTTAGTGTTTTTATAGTTCACATACACGAGGCAAACTTTTTGTGAACGTATAAAAATATCTTGGTTTATAAATGCCCTTTTTTAGTTTATGCGATACTTTTTTGGCGGAGTGTATATTAATTAGACAATTTTTTTTTCTGATAATGTAATCATTTCTACTTTTGCCGAAGTAAATGGTTCAACAAAGTCTTTGTTACTTATTACCATCTTTATAGCTAACAACAGGTCTGGCGAATAGGCAATTTCGCACTAAGGCTAGAATGAATAACAATGAAGAACTTTTATTCGGTAACAGTATTTCGCGTTAATTTTCAACACAAGAATCTTCGAAGCAGTTAGTGGAAATATTCACTTTATACAGAATATGTAGCACATAATTTTTGTGGCAAAAATAGAAAATCTCTTTAAAAAACTTAAATTGTTTTAATTAATATTTAACTAGTCGATACATGTCCTTATGAGATGCCTGTAGAGCAGTAGTTATGAAGATGAAACTTGTAGTTGTTGTAATGGTAAACCATCATAATTTAGATTAGAAAAGACAAAAGCGAGTGAAATCATACATTTTTTGCTGCGACTAGACAGACTCGTGTTTTGTTGATTCTCGGGGAAACCAGTAGGCAACACGAACCCTTTCTTATGAGACGAATAGACACGAGTCTATTTAGTCGCTGCAAAAAGGTTTGATTTCACTAGCTTTTGTGTTCTCTAATCATAATAGTACGTACATATAAATATCTTTCTTTGGAGTTTCTAATACTAAATACGAAGAGGAAATTTGCCAAGTAAATCCCCGCTGCAGATAATTATCTATAAACCAAGATATGAACATATCAATTCGTAGCCGAATTTGAAAGGACATCGGTTGGGTTACGTACTTTTTGTTTTTTCTTTGAAAGAAGGTGAAATCTCACTCTAATTTATATAGATGTTACCTCTTTAATGGACTCGACGAAACGTTATTTCATTCTGGATGCAAAGTACATTTAATTACGACAAAGTAGCGAATTTTGTAAGAAAGGATATACTCATTAACGAAGAAAAATACACTTAGCTCAGATTTATTGTTATAAAAAAACCAAAAACTCAGTTTGCATTGAGAACAATCCTAAACTCGGACCCTCTGTCATCCTTAAAAGAAATGTTAACAGGGGTAGACCGACAAAGGACCCAATTAATCCTAAAGACCTTCATAAACTCCCGTTCCCGTTGTTACAATTAACTTCTATCCCTTATTTAGATTGCAAAGAGAGAGCGATAAGGATCTAACTGCAAACGAGGTGCAAATTTGCAATATATATTTAGATAGAGCCAATTTACAGGCTATACGGTGACGTTCATTACAGCAACGGGAAACTTCAACGGTAAATGCAAAAATAGCAGTTTTACGGTACAGATTCAAAGATAATCTACTCGTCTATTACGGTAGCTGCACGCATTTTATATTTAATCTGTTTTGCTTCTTCCGCGTCTTAGAAGAAATGTGCTCACATATATTACGTACACTTAAATATAAATCAAGTTTTTTTTTTATAATATTCATTACTTCCACAAGTGATCTTTACGAATACGAAAACAAATTTATACATTGAAATAATGGAAGTTTTACTAATAATATAACTGTAATTACAATAAATACTGCAACATAAAAAATAAATAGTTTATTGTTAACTTTTCTTCGTTTATAAGTGCACTCACACTTTGTAAGAAACAAAAGTTTAATATTGAAAAACAAACAAAAAGAGGATGATAAACAATGCTTGCAAAAATTAATAAAATGGTGAACAAAACGGTGCAATGAAGTAAATATAAGAAAGAGAACCAAAAGAAGGCTCTTTCCCTTCTGACAAAACGCTAAAGGGCGAAAAATCATTAATTACGGCTTAAAGGATTTTTTTTGTCGCAAATTAAAAATAATTTGTGACAAAAAGATATTCTTCATGAAAATTTTGCTTTTCAAAGAAATCAGCTTATCATAAAAAACCGAGAGCAGTTGTATATGGTGACAATAAATAAATAAAAAAAGGTAAAAATGACACAAGGAGGAAGTGCTCATTTTTTTTATGAAATGCTCATGAGGGAAAATTGTTATCCAAAATTAAACTTAAATACAAAATTTTAAAACGCAATTTACAGTTTTATGTTTTTAAGTTAAATTTTCAAAAAAAATGACAATAAATCTTGATAGTATAAATTGCATTTGGATACATTTCGTACATTGAATTGTTGATAATAATGAACTTGTAAATATAATAATCATGCTTTTGAAAAATAATTACTGTACATAGCTCCCTCCAATTTCCAAACATTTCTCCGTCCCATTAGTGAATACATAATAGACTCTACGAATCATTGCTGAACCCATTCACGTTTTGTATACGGCTCTTCAATATCCCACGATGATGCTGTAGATGATCTGTATAAATCGAGAAATTACTTTTCTCAGTGCATTGTCAACCATGGCCATGTCAGACGTGTGAAATGAGCAGAGCATCCCTTGTCTTGCTACCAAAAAGTATGGCATCACATCTCTGGACCCAAAGTCAAGAAAAATCTCTAAAAGGCGCAGATAAATATGTCGATTTAAATCTTTATCAACAAAATATTCCAATGCATCGAAGAACATGTCTAGAAACAATAACCAAAATAATATAGTTAGTCGTGGTATTGGAGTAACCATTGATGGTGAAAACAGTATGAGGAGAGAAAACGGCAACTAACGGATATGTTTCTGCTCACACGACGTCTCTGAACGTTATTCTCTATCTCGCTCCGCTATTTCTCTGGAAATGTACTTAGCTCGTCGTTTCGTAGGATAGTGATGTCAACTTAACGGAAATAGCGGTGTAAAATAATGAATAACACTCAAAAAATCACCGATGACGCCGTGGAGGTAGAAATATATCTCTTCTCTTGGTTAGCATTTTCTCTCATCACATTGCTTTTGCCGCAAATGATTTCACTAATTTCATGGGTCATTGTTTAGTTATAAACCAACAGTTTGTTCATAAACAATTCCACATTAAGTATTCGCGCTTTGAAAACGTCGACTTCGTTTGAGAATAACGTAATTTGGATTTTCAAAACCACTGTTTTGTGGTGAAACATGATTATTGGTGCAAAAAGCTGTTTCAACAGTTAAAAAGAATATTCTGTGAACATCTACGAAGTAACTTTTACCAGCCACAAACGAAAGCCCAATCGTTTCTCTTACTTGATGAACATTTAAGAAAAGTCAACAAAACAATAAGGCAGAACTGTTCTTACGCCTCTAGAAAATAAAAATCCACACACCTAATTTGCCGCTTAATTAAAGCTGTTAACGAAAATACGCTATAAACAACTGTTAATTAAAGCGAGTACCAAATATGACAAAATAACGTTTGCTAGATCAATACTGAAAATATCATAAACTCTATCTGTTATACATATTTAATATTCCTGTTTTTATAAATGATTTAAAAATGGAACAATGAAAGCATAAAATTCGAAATTCTGACTTTATAAGCAACTTTTCTTTATAATTTATAAGTATTACAGATGCGACATAAGTTACCGAGGACTGGTTACACGCCTAGATTGTAAGTGAAATGAAGTAATGTACACTGACGGAAAAAAATAAACGTTACTTTGAAAGCAGCGACTTGTTATTTATACGGAAACGAAAGCAAGGAAAGGTATCACTTATGAAGCAAAATAGCAACACCTTTATTTTTAAATTTCATTCTAAAAAATATTCTATAATATTCACCAACGACTTTTCTGAAGATGATTGATAGAATTTTTGTCTCTCATAAATTTTTATTTCAGTTTTTTAATACGATATTTATAGCTTGTGATTGAATAATATGAAAAATGCATATCTTTCGCGGATAAATGAAAAATATCCCTGTATCAATGAAAATGATATTTACAAACGATAAAATGATGCTAGATGCTTTTTCAAAATCGCTCCCAAAACAATAGCGTATCATCATCCTGTTTATTCATTTATTTATTAGTCATCGATTTGGCCTTAATGCGCTAATCGGTACCCAATGGAATAGTCAGTTCCGACCAAGCAGCTTAATGTCTTCTATAAAAGCCATTACCTTGCCCGGGGAATATTTGAGTACCACCGAAAGCTCCAATGCTACCTCCTCGAAATATGTCTGTCTAAGTACACTTAGTTCCTCATAGATTACATGTAAACTCATTTGCTCTTATAATTCGCATCTTCTATAAAATTACGCGAACATTTCATTCAACCAATCGCAATATAAGCATACATACATGGCAAAACCTATTTGTTTATCCTATGGCAGTGCTAGTGGATTTATACTACCTGTTTTAACTACACTACAAACAAGTACTTTGTACCAATTACAAAATAACGCGTACGAGTATCAAAAGTAACAATTAGATACATGATCGAAAAGTAATGACATTTTCCATCTTCAATATGCATGTTTGCGATTGGATGTCGTGACGGTTCCGATGGATTTATCGGTAACTCGTCTCTTATTCCGAGGTTCAAGGAACCATATAACTATCAGTTATAATGTGAAAATGAAAAAAGTGGACACTCGCGAAATAAAAACATCTTTGTACCTAACGCCTTCATACGTTTATTAACAACTATAGATTCCTGGTGAAGGTCTATCTGACATAGATTACTTCTTTGAACATTATGTATACAGAGTACTATATTTCGAAAACCTAATCTAATTCTTATATACAAGTATCCCCACTACTCGCCATCATTATAGTAGGGAAGAAATGTAGGTATGTTTGTTCGTTACCGAAATTACCTGAAGTTTAATTGCCCTTTGGAAATTCCAGATTAAAGAAAAGACAATGTCGTTTCTATTGACAGTTATAGCAAATGCTCAAACAATTCAGCTAATTTCGGTTTACAATTTACCGGCTTACCTAATTGGTTTATGCTAATATGCCATAAATTTCGGAAAACTAGAAATTAAACTTAGACCCAAGCGGATATCAACAATCAAACGGAAATAACGTCTTTACTTAATTTAAATACAATTCTAGAAATGACTAAACGCTAAAATAACCCGAACAATGCATTTTGTCTAAAAAAATAACTAATAGCACTCGTATAGTTTTCTCGCGGTAAGATGATTTCGTTGAAAAGATTCTTTTCATAAATAATCATCTTTTCTCCCAAAATTAATAATAAAAATTCTTTTCCTCTTGTCAACTCCATCCGCGAACACATTGTATATATGTACGTATATACATATATGAAGCTTTATTCATACTTAATTACTTAAGCTGGCAATATTTCTTATATATTTGAATTGCTGATAAGTTTACTGATCATTTTTAGTAGGCTAGATTGTGAGTAAAAGAAGTTTCAAAAAATCAACTACCCCACGTGTTTCGTAATACATGAAAGAGGAGGTATTACGTTCGGGTTATATCTGATGCTTGTATAAGATAAGGCAAGATATCTTTAACGACAACAGCTAGTATTTTAGTTTAGTAATAAACATTATATATGTCTAGATATTCCCTCTCGACCGAAAATTAAATATTATAAATCACTACTATCAGTAATGTTACCAAAAGAAATCTTTGAACACGTACGATTATTAATAACGCGCGTGTGACTAGCAGCATATATTGTTGGTAGTTTTGCATTGTAGATGACTGATATGCGTGGGGGAAATTCCTGCATTGAATAGTGCCGTCTCTGCATGCACATGCAAACGCGTGTGTCTGTGGTGGGTCAGGATTTAATGAGTTTACCATTCTCTAGCAATACGTCCATTGGCGGGGAACTGCGTTGCTGTCCCGAGGCATTTGCTAACTGTATTAAACATACCGACGAGAATGTGCTTTTGCCAACGGAAATTAAACTCAACAGAAATTCTATTAACATTATTAACGAACATACTTGCTTTCATTTGAACAGGAACGTTTAAATTACAATCAAAGGTGTTGTAACAAGAATAACCATCAAAGAAAATTTTATATAATTTTTTTAATTTGCAAATAATTAAAATATACAATGGTCAGCAGGTTTTTGTCCATCGTTAATGAGTTATGTTATCAAAACGTACATTCCGATTGCATACTCACAATTATTTTTTTTTCGTTATTATTTAAATTTGTTATTATCAAGAGTCTCCAGTACCTAAAATCATGGAAGTCCCATTATAATAGTACTTTTAATACTCATCCAGTAAGCGAGCTTAGCCCGCTACGATTGATTGCAACAGCTTTTATAGGATATGTACAGCACTGTATTTGGTTCTTATTTGTATAGACTGCAGAGTTGATCATTACCTTTATGGACTAGCAAATATCTCGAATATCTTGTCTAAATTGTGTATCTTTTGGAAAATTACTAATTTAATATATCTACTGTCAGGTAAGTAGCAAGTTTGATTTTTTTGTAACTAAACTTCTATATTGTTGAACTGGTTGCAAAACAATTTACCATTATTTATAAATATTTCAACAGAAACAATAACAAATTAGTATGATATGGTTAATTAAATGTAAACTAATACTTTGAGAGAAAAGTTTGGTTGGGGCAACCAGAAACTGTTTGACTAAATCAACTTTGATTGTTAAATATACTCAACGTTCCATGTGGTTTCGAACAATACCCCGCAATACCTTAAACTGTGTATTCGATCAATTTTAAAATAAACACACATCAGAATGTTGGTAGAAAGTAAAAAAAAATGTAACACTTTTAGATTTCTGTAGGTTCCGTTCAACATGCTTGTTACCTCAGCCCGTTACGGCCCGACATGTTCTTCAGCTTCTCGTGAACTTCTACGACTGGTATCAGTAATGCAATCTATTCTGTAGCAACCAGCGAGTTTAATAATAAAAGATATTAAATGTAAATACTTGTTCTTCTAAGTGAAAGTATAACCAAGCAGAATTTTTAAAAATTGCCGATTAAATTAAGTCGGTAATTTTGGCAATCATCATGTAGCGCACTAAGTTATAAACGAACATATTAGTTATTAATGCCGAAACTGCTTCACGAAATGTAAATATTTCTGCTGAGGTGAGTTATACCTTATTTTCTCGGTATAAAGTTATGAATATTCTTAATTCAAGCATTACTAATGCGTTTATATTTAAATATTCCGAAAGCAAAACTTTGGGAAGAATAAATGCGAATTTCAATGTTCAAAATTAAGGGCAAACGGGCTCGTGGGACCAAACGAGTTTGGCAGGCCGAACGTTGTCTTCTTTATACACTGTAAAATTTGTGATAGGAACACTTTATCTGAAATCCAACTATAACTTTTGTTAGAGCAACTATATACACTCCGCCAAAAAAGTATCGCATAAACTAAAAAAGGGCATTTATAAACCAAGATATTTTTATACGTTCACAAAAGTTTGCCTCGTGTATGTGAACTATAAAAACACTAACAAAATCATGGAACATAACTTTTTTACTTTTTTTTTCTAAAAGAACACATTTAGAAAAATGCATATGTGTAAGGTTTGTTCAGTTGTTTATTGAAAGTCTTCCTATACGGACAAATTTTAAAGTGCGAAGTCAGAGTTCTGTACCAACGCTTTTAAAACTAAAATGAGCAATTTAACTTCAGAACAAGTGGCTGCTATAGTTGCTTTAATCGAAGATGGACGATTTCAAGCATACGTTGCTAATTTGATGAACATCAATCAGTCAAGTGTTTCTAGAGCCATAGCCAGATGTACGGAAACAGGCAATTACAGTAGAAGACCTGTACCAGGTCGTCCAAGATGTTCTACTCGCCAAGATGACCGCTATTTACTACTACAAGCATTACGTCGAAGACATGTAACTGCGAGACAATTGCAAAACGACTTGGCTAGAGTCAGAAATACTCGTGTGAGTAATCAAACTATTCGGAATAGGTTACGACAGAGTGGATTAAGAGCTAGAGTAGCTGTAACAGCCTCTCGTTTCACTAGGAACCACCGAGTGGCTCGCTTAAGGTTTGCCAGAGAACATGTAAATTGGAACATTAATGAGTGGGCCAATATACTCTTCACAGATGAGTCAAGATTTGGTCTTTACACCTCAGATAGGCGTATCTCTATGTACAGACGAGACGGTGAGCGCTATTCGCAGTGTAATATCAGACCTAGACCTAATTTCGCTGGTGGCTCTATTATGGTTCTGGGAGGCATCTGTTTAACAGGTCGTACAGAGTTAGTACCAGTAGACAGAGGTACACTGACTGCCCACAGGTATATAACGGACATTTTAGAAGAACATGTAGTACCGTATGCGCCAATTATAGGAAACGAATTCATGTTAATGCACGATAATGCATGACCGCATGTTGCAATAATCGTCCAGGAATACCTTAACGATGTTGGTATTCCAGTTTTAGATTGGCCTGCAGTAAGTCCGGACATGAACCCAAAATGTTGCCCCAGCGGACCTGCATGGACTAGAAAATGCTCTCCGTGACGAGTGGGAGAATTTGGATCAGGCTTATACAATACGGAGGTTAATCGAATCTCTGCCAAACCGTATGCGAGCGGTCATAAGAGCCAGAGGTGGCAATACTCAGTATTAAAAGCTACTGTTATGACATTTTTCTTTCCAAAATTATAATTTCTTGTTTTAATAAAAATCTCAAGTATGAGTTCTTGTTTTTATTTGGCCTGTATTTTATTTAAACAATCATAGAAATTATATCTTAGAGCGCATTAAAGTATATTTACAACTTTATGCTACAAACAAAGATTATGCGATACTTTTATGATTCAAAACTAAATTATGCGATATTTTTTTGGCGGAGTGTATTTTGTTAGGTTAAATAAACACGTGTTTCTTAGTATAAAATTGCTGTTGTTTAAAAAAGGCTGTCCCAACATTTGTCTGTATATGTATAAATTCTTATAATAATAGCCTAGAATACAGTAAGACACTAAAGAAGGTTAAAGAATATTAATAAATAATTGATTAAAACCCTTACCACAAGACTTCATTAACACTAGCGATACGTTTCGTTAGTGAAGTTATCATCTTCAGATTCAGACGTTACGATGTAATTCTCCAGTTCGCCAATTCTTTTAAGAAGTTCGAAATAGTTTTAGGCAATACATATTGTAACATTTAAATCTGATACATAATAATAAAGCAAAATTTACAAACCTGCACGATAGACTGGCAAAATACAAAATGTCAATAACATTTCAATTTGGGTCTTGTTATCGCGCATTCGATATTAACATTTAATTTTTATGTACCACGAAAACTTACAAGCTTACAAGCTTTGCTTCTTTAAAAAAAAAATGTTATATTCGGGATTTTCAGTGACCGATAACAAATGTTCTTGCGACAGTTCAAACAACTTTTTCTGTTTTTCAATAAAGTAGACAAAAAGCCGCCAAGAATAGCTAAAATCGGTTCAAACAAAAACCATTTGATCTTTATGAGCGCTCGACAAGAAAACGAAGAATTGAGAAAAAAAAACAATGTCGAACGCAATGAATTTTAGTTATTGTTGATTTTATTAATACTATTTTTGTAGATTACAAAAAAATGTATCAGCTTCCTGCTTTCTTCCATTTTCGTAGATGCTCCAACAGAATCAATGAACGCATTAACTAACAATTAACAATCAGTTTAACCGGTTTACCCTTTTGGTAAAGTTAGAATGTATAATAAAAGTATTTGTAAAGTTTTTGTTACATCAGATTACAATTAAATGTAAACCTACTGGCGTATTGGTACTTTATATTCTAGTAGATCCCCAATAGTGTAAGAAATAAATAAATAAAACACGTTTTCAATCACTTTCGTAAAAAAAACTTATGTAATAGTTCGAATTACATTTGGCAGTTGCTCGATAATGTATAAAATAACATCAGCAAAAAAAATATTTTAATTGGATTTATAAGGTGCATAGCTGCATATGAAAAAAAAAATCAATAGTCGTGCAAATCCACTTATGTCACAGCATGATGTTGCGTGTTGTACTAACAGCACAGACAGGTATTGTAATGCTGAATATTTTATTTTCAATTTCCCGTAACGAAACGATTTGTCACCGGTTACGCTACTGATTTAAAGGGTCCTTCGGCATTTGATAATCGGAACAAAGTGTACTCTACGCAGTTTATAGCTACGTTGGGAGTAAATACGCGCAAGTGCATCTGTGCGACATGTTTTCACGCCGAATAGTAGTTCCCCCAGCATTCGGGGGGTGTGTATGTGTGTGGGTATTTAATGAAAGTGCTTTGGTAATGCGGACACCGTGCGATTTTAAAATAGTCAAGCACATGGAAGCTATTTTGAATGCCTTGTTTACACCTGATTTTTGATAATAATGATTGTAAATGAATTGATTCCTTTTATCACTTAATTTAATTGCAAAATGTGTCATTTCCACGTTTCAGCTAGAAGTATTCTTAACATTTTGTGTTGCACAAACATGGGTTTCTCCTTACTGAATTTAGATCGACTCATCGGATTAATGAACAAGAGTAGAACTGTTGCCTACTTTTTCCAATGGTCAATTGGGTTTTATAAATAGAGAGGGCAAAAGCGAGCGAAAACATACTTTTTTTTTGCAGCGAGTGGACAGACTCGTGTCCGTGTTCGTCTCATGAGACTGGGTTCGTATTGCTTGCTGGTTTCCCCGAGAATCGAAAAACGCGAGTCTATGTAATCGCTGCAAAACAGGTATGATTTCACTCGCTTTTGTCCTCTCTATTCATAAATACCTATTTACTCGTTCCATTTGATCGAATCAACCTCATTGATTAACCAAATTCAACATCTTTATGACAACTATTGCGAAAATCAAACTCATTTTAGACTTTAAACTATACGTTCGATGCGGATAAGCCACTCCGCCCATATCACATTCAGTTTGGGCATCTTCGTTTATTTTTCATTTATATTTTTGTGTGCATCGCATCGGCTGCAATAACGGCACGCCCGTCTTTAGTTAGGACGTAAGTGCGCTCAACGGACAAAACCGCTGGTTAGCAACATCGCTGTGTCAGTCCAAAGCATCATAAACGTCCGTATATTGTAGCTTTTCCGAAATTTTCTCGATCGGTGAACCCTTCGACTAGCAGTTCTACCGTGATGCGTGTAACCAACCTTACTAACTTGTGAAAATGGTACAACCGTACAACGTTTTAAGAATAGTTTTCATATATTTAGTTTATTTTCGTTACATTAGTACATTATATGTTTCTTCTTGCCCTATCAAGCTCAAGATGATCCTGAAATCTTGAGTGATGTACCACTAAATAACGATGGCATGAACATATAAAGTAGAAGTTCGAGGTTAATCTAAAAAGAATTAAATTTTTTTGTATTTGCAAAAATTATAGGGTTATTGTTTTAAAACAGTTCGCCCATATTTCGTTGTATAAAACGACAATATGAAATCAGCTAGCTTTCACGAATTACTCAGTATATGCGAAGTATTTCGAGTAAATTCAATAACTAAAGCAATTATTTCTTGAATCAATCTTATTCTTTCGGTGTAGCTTCCAAAATAATGTTTGCAAGAACGAGTAATATAAAATTAAATCAGCCGATCCAATAATTCAGCACTGTGCCAAGGTTGTGCTTCCCTTCCCTAAATAATTAATTAAGGTTATGCTATTTCTCGTGAGGTATATTTGCACGGGTTCAGTTGAGAGGTTTACCATATTACTAATTTCTTTACTCTTCACTCGACGGTCTGCTAACTCGATATCATAAACCTTATTGATCATGTATTCCGTAGTCACCTCAATATAACGCGATCTGGTCGCTCCTTGTCAAAGACGGATGTTCGGCTAAGCTGAAAATGGGAACCTATATGCAATAACCATTGCCATCATTATTGAAGGGTAATATTTTTTTTGTTATAAGTTAGCGTATTTATTTACTCAACGAATCCATGCGTTGGTGGTGATTGTAAAACCTCTTGAAATATTATACTTTATTTCAGGTACTGTTACAATAATTATCTCAATCTTACGTTCTGTATCGTTTAAGGTTGTACTGACTTCATGGTTACACGCGCTTTATTATTAAGATAAGCTAAAGTGAACTTCATACTTTTAATATGAGAACCATTATGTTATTAACTTTTGCAATAAGCACATCAATTGCTTCTATCTGTAATCGATTTTTTAGTTCGTAACCTAATGGTGGTGACAATACTACGGTTTATAAGGATCATTCATCTTCGATAACTACCGCCAGATACTGGTTTAATGAATTTAAGCTTAGCCGAACATATGTCTTTGATGAGGGGCGGCCAAATCCTTCCATATTGAGCTGACTACGAATGACATGATCAATAAGGTTGATTAATTACATCGTGTTGGCACACCGTCGAGTGAAAATTAGAGAATTAGTAATATGGTAAACATCTGAAATGAACCAGTACAAATTATCTTTCACGAAAAAGTAGAGTATCGAAACGCTATCAGCGAGATACTTAATCAAAAGGATAGCTTCGAGACAATGTTTGGACAAATTTGAGCGCAATAAGTGTAGACGAGATATGGACACATCACTACGCACCAGAAGCCAAAGATCAGTTGGCGTTAAACGTTTACATGAACTAATTCATTTAAATTGGACGCCTGTAAAGGAATTTTGATTTTAATAAGAGAAACTAGATTAGTTCAGAGCCTAGTTGAGACCTTACAGAGCTAATGGCAAAATCAAAGTCGTGACAGACGCCAATTAAAGTGTGAAGTAGCTGCGTATTATCTTGGAGTAATTGTTTGGGAAAGAACCTCATTAGATATGTACTTACAGGAAATGTTTCATCTCCTACAAATACCTTGTGTTCGAAGTTAGATGTCTTCACTTCCTGGCATTTTCGATACTATGAGAAATGGGTCCTGTATCACTGAGCTTTCCATATATACCTTCGTCAACTATATTTAGCAACAACTGTTGCTATGTCATAGAACTACTTGTAATTAAAATACATAGTGCGTGATATAACTGGGCACTGGCCCGACATATTTTTCAATGCTGCCTAAGCAATTTAAAAAGTGAACTATATTGTTTTTTATTAACAGAATGCAACGACCAATGTTTGTAGCTATCTTCCGTGTAGAAAGAACCTTCAGGTAAGGCAGGGGACGCTATTGTTATTGACCACCATCGAATTTCCCATAATATGAGTTTCCCGGTCGTTGGACGTTGTAAAGACAGCGAGGGCTGTGGGTAATATGGCTAACAACATTAACGTATCAACACACTCCGCACCACACAAGTTTAGTTAATCTGAAACAACGGCGCGGACGATTTTTCGATCACCATTATCAACCGTATGACCATATGGCGTGAGGAAAAACTAATTCTAGCATGCCTGTTATATTCCTACTCATCAGAAAAGTTTCTAGTATTACTAATTTCTACTTTTGCCATCTGCACGTAAGTTATGTGAAAAATACGGAAAAATTAACGAAAATATTTTTTGTCATTCCAGTACGAAACGCAAAACACGCCTTATTCTAATAAATAGAGATGACAAAGGCAAGTGGAATCATTCTTGTTTTGCAGCATCTAGATAGACTCATGTCTGTTCGTCTCATGAGAATGAATTCGTGTTGCCTACTGGTGTCGACCGAGAGTCGACAAAACACTGTCTAGTCTCTGCAAAAAAAGTAATAATTTCATCCGCCCTTGTCCTCTCTACTAATAAATCAAAACAACTTAAGTAGGACAGCGGTCCGTTTTCTTTATGCTCTTTATGTCAAATGTTCTTTTTTATGTAAATAGCTTCGTAAGCGTTTCATTTTCTCGGCGAAGCTACGTTCTTAATTAATTTCATTCTGATTAAATACTATGCTCACCTTCGCTTGTGTATTGCGCTTCACCTGATGATCCTCTTCGTACGTGTCTGTAGCATTTAATGGGCTGGTTGAATTTGGTGCTCAATTTACTTTCGAATTGCCAAAAAGGTTTTCGCGCACCGGAACATATACAAGTTTCATAAATTTCTTATTGCAGGTTTCTATCGGGATTAAGACCGCGGAATTTCTTACGTAATGCCTATGTTGGACATCCTGCAGAATGCAATCCACGTCTGTAGAACAATAACCGTTGTAAATAAATGAATTTAAGATCTTTATCGCATATACTCTTTTTATTAAATTTTTACTAAACTATTAATTAAAAAACTAGTCGCGGCTAATTAGACTGGCCAACAAATTTCAACTTTTGATTTTGCCATAAAATAATTTATACTAATTTCAATGGAAAACATATAAACATTTATTTTAATAAAAGGTAGAATGTCAAGTTAGCTCGATCTTTTTTATATTTCAATGAAAAGGTTTTTTTAGATTAGATCATAACTTAATATTTCAAATTATTATAATTAGAAATGTGAAGTAATACTGCTCCGTCTCTTATAAACAATATCTACAGCATCTCTTCTTAACATCCAACAGTAATCTGCCAACATAACAGGATGCCATTTCCCCTGATACCGTTTTTCCATTCCGATGATGTCTTGGTGGAAGCGCTCACCGTGTTCATCGCTAACGTCGCCCATATTTTCCGGACAAAAATCCAAGTGAGAATGTAGAACGTGCACTTTGAGGAACATATTACAGCCAGCAGCGTGAAATGCTTGTAACATATCCATTACTAAAGTTTTATAGTTGTCAGCTTTTTTGTTTCCCAAGAAATTCGTGAAAACGTGTACCATGGAGAACCAAGTTGTTTTCTCCTTTGCTGTTAATTTGGTTTCAAAGATTTCATCATTTACTATTTCTCGTATCTGAGGTCCAACAAAAATACCTTCTTTCAGTTTCCCTTATGTAAATTTTGGAAACTTATCACGAAGGTATTTAAAACCTTCACCTTCAAGATCCAGTGCCTGTACAAAGTTTTTCATGAGCCCAAATTTCACGTGGGGAGGTGGTATTATGATCTTTTCTTTTTCTACTAGAGGCTGATGTTGTACATTGTCTTTTCCTGGTATAAACTGTTGTCGTAGTGGCCGCTCTTGCTTATAGTAATGTTTTTCCCTGTCACGACTGTACCAAAGACATAAAAAGCAACAGTATTTGGTGTAACGAGATTGCGTACCCAAAATAATTGCAATTACATACTTTAAAATCTGCACAAGCATTCCAGGAATAGTCTTCGTACTTTATCTATTCTAATAAAATATTCAGTGTTATAAGCGTAAGTTATTATACAACAAAACTGCTTTTAGGCTGGTCTTGATGAATAATCATCAAGAACTGGGATCATAATGTACTCTAGAAGCATGTAAGCGAAATGAACACAAATTTGGTGAATAGAGAAGACCTGGCTCTACTCAAGTCTTTTTGATTTATTAGGTAAGGCGAACATACGTTTTACGTTTCGTGCTACAAGAGACCATTTTGTCTATTTTTCCGTATTTGACATTTAGTAGTCGTTGATATATTTAAATTTGCTTAGCCACCCACTTCCATTTGTTAATTGTTAATTGCTAATTAATTATTAATAATTTGCAATTAATTAACAGTGCAAATAGCTGCTAGTTGTTATCTTGTAAACTTTCGAAGTTTTGTGAGCTTCAATCAATTGTTTGAATGCTAATGCGAATCCTGATGAAGAAATGTTTATGGGTAATAATTAGTTTGCGTATCAAGAGCAATAAATAATTGTTTTAATCCAAACTGCAAAGATGACAATGATTAGGCTGAAACGGCGCAATTTTTCAAATATATATTCAGATCACATTGTCGCATTAATTTTACTGATCCATTCATGGCAAACATTTAGATACAACAAGGTAATTCAATATGATTATCCTAAAATTAATCATTTTGGTTTATTTTCTGTTTCGTAATCAAGTAAGCTTTTGTAGTGTACTCCAGTAAGAAATCACAATTACATTTTTCCGCATACTGTACGACTTTAAAGAGTATATTTGACAAATAAGAGTAGAGTACATTAGACAGGCATGCAGACTATGGAAATATAAAATATTTTGCGTTTATCTGATCTCACGGTATTCATGCCAGTATTCTTGTATGTAGAAGAAACGGCGTAAAATACAAATGTTTATGTTACCAATTAAAATGCGAATCGTATATGTACAAAGTTGTAGATACACGTTGATTTAATTAATTGAGTAGATAAGCAAGTCAGATACGGCGTACTTCTGTTCGTTATATATTATGTTCACGGATATAATTACATTTATTGTTAACATACGCAAATTAACGTTTTGTTTTCACTTCTAACTAACAAGAAGGTAGAAGAATAAATAACTTATCCGTATCAATTTCTGTAACTCCAGCTATCTGTGCTAAATGTCACATTTCTAGCCGGTGAAAGGTTATAACGAGTAAACTTGTTTAACGAATTACCGTCGCGTATTCGAAGGGTACTCGTACGCATTTTTGATGCAACAATAAATACTACTACAATTGCTAGTTTTGGAAAGGTTTGGAACTGTACCCTATCGTCATTATTTAAGCTGTCGGTACGTATGCATCCATTGGCATTACATGGCGCCAGAACATCTATCGGTTGTTGTTTCGAAAGAAAGATAGCGGTGTGAAGTAGAGAAGCACTTGGAGCAGTGCTTTTGACGACAGATAGGCAGAAATTTTGCTTTTTCTCCTCGCATTGTGATTGCTATGAGTGATTCTAACAATACTCATGAGGTAAATTAACATAATCTTTGGTTATAGCTTTTAGGCATTTCCTAACAAGAAATAAAATAGTATTCCTGTTAAAACTAAACGCGTTCCGGGTTCGAAGTGTGCCATGAGGCTTCTTCAGGAGAGGAAAAGGTGGTAGGCCTTAGATAACAGGAAATAGTTGATCGCGGAAACCCAACAAGTAACCATGTCAAAGGCGAAAATCAAGTGCAGTTTCAGTGTTTCAGTGAAAAATCTCTGTTTCGGTGAAGAATTTCTTCTTTTCACTGAAAAATTTTTGTTTCGGTGAAAAATCTCTCCTTTCAGTAAAAATTCCTCCGCTTCGGTCCAATTGTATTCTTGTTTCAGCTGCAATTGATAAGTTCTCCATTTCAGATTCCATCGCAGTGTAAACTATTTTTGTTCCAATGTAACAAAAAAAGAGCTGCAAAGAATAGCAAAAACGAATCTTGAATATTCGTGTTTTCAAGAAACAACAGGATCTCGACATAGGGACTGAAAATAGGCATGAAAAAAGAGGACGTCCGGAATTTTTACAGAAAAAGACAAAAAAAACGAGCTCTTTCAAGGCAATGTACTTTTGTTTTGAAAGAGCATTAAATAAAATAACAATTGAATATCGATAATATTTGAGTCGGCGTGTTGGTCAGGAAAGACCTCACCATGTACCTATTATGTTTAGATACATGCTGGATCAGCAGGTTGGATATCAGTTTGGTTACTTGGCATTCAAGTTTTGAGGTTAAAACAGCTTGAAGCTGCTAAGGATGAAAAAAGAAAGACAAAGAAACGAGACTTATTTAAAAGAAGAAAGTAAATGAAATTGTAAATTTGTTTAAAATAAGAGCTACAATTCTCAAATCCAGAAAATTCAGAAAATATGTGGCCAGATTCATAAACAATTGAAATTAAAATTTAAACGAAGGAGTGATATTGAAAATGTAAATGGGTAATATTGAAAATAAAATTGAAATGGAAATGAATCAATCGTTCAAAAAATTAAAAACCTATAAATAGGTGAAACGATATAACATTGGTCAGCCAAACAGTAGTGATTCAGTAACTCAAACAAAAAAATGAGATCATTGAGACAACTGAAAACCAATTATATGCACATATGTAGAACGTTCTTATTTTACGTAGAACGTTCAATATATAAGGATAAATTTAATAGAAAATTAAGTCAATTTGTATAACTAATATTAATTGAATGCACTATAGATATCATATGTACTGTCGAGAATAAATAAATGTACTAAAACACACAAAGAATTCAAACAGTAAGACGTGCAAATAAGAAAATCTGTTGGATGTAGGAGAATAATCACTTACCTGTTGTATTAATTACATCGACATTGATTTTTTTGTCAGCTCTCAGTCCATTTCTTTCTATTTTGATGCTTTATTTTGATAAATAACAATTGCTCAGCAACTACTTTCCACCACAACGGTGTTATTTTAACATAAAATAGTTTACCATTTAACTCAACTAATGTTTACATTGTTAGGAAGAACTTTACATCGTTCCTTTTACTCCCAGAAATTTTTATCTGTGTACGGAGAATTTCCGGTCTAATACGTTCTTAACAAAATGAAATACAAGAGAACACCAGTAATCGACACTCGCAAAGTTGCTGACATTACCAGATGAAGAAATAGTTGAAAGTTTTTTTTTTTTATATAGTAGTAACTCCTATAGTTTGCGAGATATTAATGTAAATATTGAGTTGTGGTTCATCAATGGTACTCTACAGCCAATGGCGACCCTAGATCGTTTTTGGGAAGGTGCGACATGCCTCATAGTGCGGTCGTTCATCTGTGATTAATTCCCTATAGAGGTACAACGATACCCACCTAGCTCTGATAGATATATTTGTTTTTATTTCGGCGTCCCCCACCTGTATCGGCGCCCGGTATGTTCGCAGCGTTCGCAGCACCCTAGAGCCGCCGCTGCTTACACCATAACAATGGGCGATTGGGTTTCAAAAAAATTACCATAAAATGTGTAATAAACTAATAATTTTCTTTTAAATCAGTAAGTATAATAAAGTGAGATAAATTGGTAGTGATATTTACTATAAAAAAAAATTGTTATTCTATAATCCGTTAATCATTTTGTTTTTCACATTTTCTTTTAATTTATTTTCTCTTGTTATTTTTTGATTTGCTTCATGTGCACTGAAAAAGTAAATTCAATAAATAGTATTCGTAATCGTAAAAATATATAACTACTTTCGTTTACTACAACAATGAACTTCGTCTATCAAATTGAAACTTGTTTATCAATACAATAAATGCGCGTTTATTAAATTACTTTGTGAGATTTTAGGAATTTTTCATTAGACATTAATATGTGTATTCTTTATCTCACTAAATCCGTATATTATTATTAAATACAGTGTACGTGCTCATCGACATAATAAACCGCCATTTATTAACGTGATAAACTCGTTAATGAACCAATTTTAATGAAAAAAAATGTTATATTAACTTGCTTTTTCATTATATTTACATACATACTTCTTTCGCTCACTATGGCATGTTTGGAAAGACATAGGCATCTACTTTCTGTTGGTCCCATAGTATGACATGTATCAAAGAAAAAAATTGTTTAAAAGAGCGTGTTATCCAAATAAAGAAAGTTTAGTGGATATGTTTAAAACTGACGAACCATTAATATGCGTTTTGATAAAACGTTTAAATACTTGTGGAACATACTTAGTAAAATATATATAGTATTTCCAATTAAATAGTTAGAAGGTACTTGTCTCCTCTTCACTACTTAAACAATAACTCAAAGCTTCTGAGCCATTGAACGTACTCAGTGCTCATTTACTCATCAAAATTAAATAAATATTGTAACCTTAAGTTGCTTCACCCCACTTGACGGCATCAATTATATATCTTTACATTTGCACCTTTGTATCTTTTATTTTTTATTTTTGTTTTCTTCTGGGTACATAATATACAGTAATATACATATCTCTAAAAATAATTATAATCTTTTTGAATTATGGACGGCGATACTATGAAAAAAGACCTGTTTCTTAATAAAAGTATTTTTAATTTCATGGCAGTTGTTTTTCAGTAATTCAGTATTCTCATTGACATTTTTCTTTGCTTATTGTTATTTCTTTTATAAACTACTCCTAAACGCACACAAATGAATACTTACTGGAAACATATAGATAAAATCAGAGGTTTTAGGATTTAGGATAAACAAACCAAAATTTGCTTTATTAATTTAGTTGCTCTTTATTTTTTCAAATAATTTGGAAAGTACAGTGTGTCACGGTAATAAGTTGCTATTTAAAAAATTATTTTTTTTTGCTGGGCTGGATTTTCAGAATATTTTTTAGAATATTTTTGATATTAATGTATCAAAACTGCTTTGGGCAGATAATACCACAACATATTTAAAATGAAGCGTAACATTCGTTATTTTAATTTTTAAAGATCATGCAGCGTGCTTTCCTCCATTTTCATTACTTGTATTTTTCTTTTTGCTTTCGATTATCTACCAAAAATTTGGAATAATCTAATCACCCATCAAATTTGCTATAATGAATTGTTTACAGAAACACTTTACACCCGAAATTTCGTATATTAGAAAATAATTACGACATTATAGATACATACAAAAACTGACACAGATAACTTTCTATCTGGAAAATTTATCAGGGCGCAAAATTGTGCTACCTATTCACATTACATACAATAAAATAATGTAAAAAAAAACAATAACTGCGAGTAATATTTACTGCTCGTTTTTATAGAATCCAATCGCTAATATTAGATGTACTTACACAATACCTCAAACACTCAAAATAAACTTACCTAGCTATGCAACTTTATATACGCAAGTGGTATTTTGGTCGAAGGTATCGAGCGTGCCTATATTGAACAATGTCTTGTTTAAAAATTCATTAATATGAAATGGTTACGTTGCTTTTTGTTTAAAATTCGAATTAAAAAGTCTAAAATTTAATAGTCCTCTCTTAATACGCACCTAATTAAAATTCAATATTGTGGAGATTTCTGTATATTTGGTTGCCTAAATATGCGGCGTCTGTTTCAGCATAAAATTGCTCAACTTACAATATTGTAATTGAGATTGCCTAAAAAGCAACAGTAGACAATAAAATTCTGCTTTCGAGATTAAAATGATCAGAATACATTATTACGAAAGCGTTATAGATATACATTTCCTATAAGTTGGATACAGTACAAAATACGCTGCTATTTAAAAAAAATTACATTTCTGGTGTTTGATAAAATTTAATGTGTAATATTGAACAGTCTGTAAAGGCGTTCTTCTACCACATCTATTAGAAATAGACATGTCATATTGGTTTAGTTCACTATTTATCGCTCATGCGATTATATTTTTACTTTAGTTGCTCTATGTCTAGTACGTTAACAGAAAATTTTAACTTCTTACTTACCTACACAATAGGCTCAATTTTACAAATCTGGAAAGTTGGAATACTATAATCATATTTTTTATTTCCCATTTTACATATCTGTATATAGCTGTTTTTTCGATTATTATTTATACTATAATAATAGTAATAATAATGATAAAACTACTGCTACTACTGCTACTAAAGAAAAGGACACATGTGATCCCGAAACTTTTAGCGGAAAAGGTAACTACTTTTTTTAATAAAGATAATGAGATGCATTATTTTACTTTCAACTACATTATTCAATGCTTTGAAAAAAACCGCACAAGAAGAAAGCAAATTTAAATTATTTGGAATTATGTTATTGTTTGCAGTATTCAGAAGAAGAAGAAGTATTTGCAATAGATGAAGTAGAATGCAAAAGTTGAAGCAGATGCTGTAATTCACCTTTAAATAATTAAACTAATCACTCATCATCTCAGTCTTTTAATAAACGTTATGTCTAACTATTTTTCATTTTTGTTTTAATTGTTCTGTTGATCTTTTACATATGTATCAAACTTACATAAAGGAGTACAACATTTGGTATGGCACCACTTTAATACGTATAAAAATCCGATAATAACATGCAACGTCATGTTATTCTCTTATTTTACAATTTAAAACTGAACAATACAGGCAAAACGTGGGATAAAAGTATTTATTGCCAGTAGTGGTCTTAAGGTACTTACACACAACGGAATCTTGAAAAACAGTAGCTATTTTAATGAGTATTTAGAAATATTACAGCAGTATGGAATGCTCCGCTAAACTAAAACAATGTGCTTCCGTTGTTTATTTAAACAGAAGGTTAACAATTAATTTATTACATTGTTATATTATCCTTTTAATTTGAAAAGAGCGTTGTTTGAAAGTATCAATTATTTGAATCTATTTGTATTGTCAACATCCGCACACCATCATAAATAATTGCCTTATTTGAAATCTTCAAACATATTTGAAGAGAAGTAATTTATCCAAGACATTTTCATCAGAATTACATGTGTCGTTAAAATGAGGATATATATGATGACGTACACAAGATTTGACAGAAAAAAACACATACAATAAATATTGGTATTCTGGTCCCATAATTGATAGATTATTTATGATTGACATAGCTCTCCTATCAACGATTTTCTTTGGAAATTTCTAAAAACTTTTATTACTAACGCTCTGAGGCAAAGAGAAAATACCAGGGTAACTGCGCTCTTAATATCAAAGTAGAATGTAAATGCAATTGTAATAGCTTACAGGCTAGGTTTACATATACCACCTTACTAGACTATTGTTAATTTTTGACTTTGAAATGCGAATTGACAGCAAACGCCGGATTGACGGCCGTCTTTATCACGTTTATACACGTTCCCCACTCAAGCTACTCCCTTGAATACCTTCCACGTGAGTCAGTTGTTAATGCGTAGGTAGAGAGCACAGTTGCACATGCTTCATTGTCATAGTCCCCTTCTCTATATTTCTAATTCGTTTTTTGAGACTAAGATTTTTTTAATAGTATTAATAGTTTCGTTTTTTAAAGTCATTGTTCTGGTTATCGATCATTGTTATTATGGCAAGCTCCATGAAGCCTTTGTGGATGCAAATATACACTCCGAAAGCTAGATAATCCAGTCTTTAAGTTAATACTAGTTGAGCGAAAGCAAAACTATATTAGGGTGAAGGATAGTTCACATCATTGTTGGTGTTTTCTGTACAGATCGTACAACAAAGCTATATTAAATAGCCAGAAAATTTTCCTTTCTTCTTTTACGCAGACAATTTGGAGAAGGTTGCTGATGTATAAATAATTTAAATGAGGATGCATAAAGCATACGCAAATGGAAAAATCCGCTACAGGATCCATTTTTACAAACGAATTTTCATTTTATGAACTAACATTTTCGTGTTATACCTCAAAAAAGAAAATACTTTACTGAAAGATGGAATTGGAACATTTGATGTTGTGATAAATAGAGCTCCCCAAAGTGCGTGGCAAGTCAGAAGGCGTACCGCCGGGCGTGGCCAGGGGGATATGTAATGTAATATATAAGCAAATAACTCGCATCGCATTTCGGTAGTTTATTACCGTATGCGATCGGGTTGTGACGGTATGGCGGACGCGCGTAGTAAGAAACGCCCACAGGCCGACAAAGTGAAAAAGTTCTGTGGAGAATTTCCTGACTTAATATATAATGGAAGTAAGATTATATGTAAAATTTGTAATATACCTCTGATGTGCAATGATAAATATGGCTGTAGAAGACATGTAAATAGTCAGCAACACAAAAATAAAAAACTGGGTGTATCACCGACTGAGGCAACTCAATTTATAATTGATTTATTTTATATGCTGACTGCGTGTAATTTACCGTTTTCCTTACTCAGGAAGAAACCATTCCGTGAATTTTGGAATAAATATAATCCATTCTTTGAGTTACCGTCGGAAACAAGCTTAAGGAGATGTGTGCCAAGTGTACGTACCGAAATTGAAAACAGGATTAGATCTGCAATAAAAAATAAACTACTGTGGTTATGTATTGACGAAACGACAGACCGTAAAAAACATTCTATTTTGAATGTGATTGTACGTATACCGGAACCTCGTCAACCTACAAAGGGAATTTTATTAGCTAGTAAAAGACTAAAATCGTGTACTGCCGACGCTATCGAGAGCGTAGTCGTTGATACTTTACAAACATTTGAAATTGCCACTACTCAAGTATTAATTTTCATGACCGATGGTGCCGCGACAATGCGTTGTGTAGGTCGTTCTCTTCAAGAACATTATGGGATGATGTTACATATTATTTGTAAACTTCATGCTCTGCATATTGCGGCTGAAACTATTCGTGCAAATTTCCCTGAGGTAAATGCATTAATAACAAATACGAAACGAGCGTTTTTCAAATCTCCCAAACGTACCAGTGAATTTCATAAACAGTGTCCCGGTATTCCCGAACCACCAGAGCCGATTCTTGCGCGTTGGGGACATGGCTGAAGGCAGCGTTTTATTATTTTAAATACTTCCGGCAAATAAAATCAGTCGTCTTACAATTCAATCCCAACGAATCTGCGGCTATTAAGGAAAGCCAGGAAAAATTCCAAGATATTTCCGTTGAAGCAGATTTACAAACCGTTTACAACAATTATAGAGAAGTACTTGAGGCAATAAATAAATTACAAAATAGTGCACTGTCCCTGACGGAGTCAATACAAATATTAGATGACGTTAATACACTCCTACACTGTATAAATAACAAAAAAAATGATATCGTTACAAGAAATTTTGAAAGTGTTATGAAGAAAGATACAAATTTTAGCAGGTTAAGACAAGTTTGGGAAGGTAACTCTACTGGTCCGGTGACTAAATTCAAAGATTATTTTAATTACGCGTGTATTACATCATTAGACGTCGAGCGTTCATTTTCAAGATATAGAAACATTTTTTCAGAACGACGAACATCCTTGAAAGAAACGACTGTGGAAACATTCCTAATGCTTCAGATGTTTGAGAAATCGGATTGCGCTTACGGTAACAGTTTTAATGTGCCTACCTCCTCGTGTGCTGACTAATACTATTTTCCTTGTGCATTAACACCCACTATATTGGATACGGCTAATTACAAAAGTAAGCGTTTTAAAATTCTTTATTTCTTTTGTTTTTATGTACTTTACTTATGTTCCTTATCGACGCCTATGGTGCGCCACGCAGTTGGGGAGCTCTAGTGATAAATAAATTAAAGAATATCTATGGTGATTTTGGTGCTTCTATATAAAAAAAAAGCAGATCAATGCAATTTTTAGTCGCAACCCGGATTTCTCAATATCAAAATTGTTGTGCAATGAAATTAACGAAACCATTAGTAAACATAAACGTATATAGGTATCATCTTTACTACGCTCCTCTCATAAATTATGGGTCTGTGTGTGTGATATGGAAAGAACCTTTTCTGCATTTAAAGATTGTCTAATAAGTAAACAAATATATTTCACAGCACAAAATCTTGAGTATGTTTTAGTAATTAATGTTACTAACATGACATCTATAAAATATAGCCTTAGACATTATTTTTAAACGGGAAATAAACTATGTCTTTAGCAGATAATAGCACATATAGCATATCCACGTAGTGCGTTGACCGCAAGCTTCTTTGTATAGGATATGAAAACCGCAGGATGTTCCACCACACCCGCCATATTTGAAATACTAACTAATTCTCTTTATGTTGGAGAATCTATGTTGAAAATGAAGAATTACAACAAAGAAAACTGCTTACCTACCTATGAATATCTTAATTTCCTCTACAGGGATAAAAAAAGGTGAGGAAGTTGCTCCTATTTTCCGGGAATTTTTCAGATACTTTAGGAAAATGTAGATTTGTACATAAGTATAATGTGTATGTTATTAGTGTGAAAACCATGTAATGTTCTTGAATTTGAAAGAATGACAACCTACACTGAGAAAAGTAAATTGTTGAATCAATCAAAAATGAATTAAATAAACCAATATTTTGAGTTCATATGGCCCAATGTGGTGGGAATATTAATTTAACTCTTGCGTATTAGTTGAATATGTCTGGTGAATGAACTGAAATTGTAGTTTAAACCACGTTTCATCTGTATCTTGAAACAAAACGAATTTGCGTTGGTTGAACGATAATATTTTGTTATTTACGGCTATAAAAACAGTTGAGTCAACCAACAATGTAGTTGTTTTAATATTCAGCATTATTTGACTCAATGCATTATATGCGTGACATCAACAAAATAAAATGGTTGAATCAACTTATTTCATGGGATTAAAAGGAAAGGTGATGTTGTTCTCTCAACATTATGTCAAGCTTAACTCCAGTAAAAAGTTGCTTCAATCCAATGTTATGATTTACTTTGATGACTTCTGTCGAATGAATCAGTTTAGCGGGAGATTGAGGCTAAAGTTATGTAAACTCGAACCTTTACTTTACTCTGGAATAATGTTGTTTGCATAATTCCAGTAAAAATCTAGTGCTAAACGGGACAATTTGGCAAGAGTTACCAAAACCGATCATAACATTCTATAAAAGCAATCTATTAATTAAGTCGAGTTTTACATAATATTAACTTCGTAATGTTGATGGTTCTGGATTATAGAACTCCTACCTTCTACACGTGAAGTGCATATTTTTGAATATAATAAAATGCATAAATTCCTGTCGAAATATTTATTAATTAAAAGATGTTTACGTATAACACATTTTATAAATTATATGATGACATCAATGTTGACATCATCTTCATCCAAACGACTTAAAGTTTCTTGTGCTTTGTTATGCTTGCATACTAATAACAAATTTTCCCCAATAATGCGTTCTCTTCATTACCTATAAAGTAAAATAAGTTACAGATTTTTTTTCCAAAAGTTGTCACCTTTATGACTTGTATCTGAAGATAAGTTAAATGCAGACAGACAAGGTAATGCAGTACATCACCTATCTGCATCTGAGCAGTCTAAATACAGCGATTTTATATAACTATAAGTAACTAATGTAGCATTGTTACCACAAAGCAAGTACCTGTATATATAGTATATCAAATATAAGGAAGTAGTAATACATACGTAAATGAAATGTTGTTCTGTAATTACATAGACTCACTACTAGCTATTGTACATTCTACTGCCTGTATATTTTTGTAAATTTTCAGTAAGTTTGTATACTTGTTTATCGCCGAGTTTCTCCTAGGCATTAATAGATTTACTTGTAAGGTCCCTTACTTCTTTTAAAATTGCTGGTTGAAACTCGTCTTCGTTTAAACTATGGTCTCTTTTTTCGTTGAGTGAAAAAAAAGTCCACTATGTGAAAAGTGTTGATTCAACAAATTCATTTTTCTTAATGTAGAGAAATTCAAACCAACATTAAAATGTTAAATACGGAGAAACACAACACTCAATTGTTCTTATTACTTAAAAATGGTGAGGTGAAAAAATCGAATACACGAGATGTGTTAAAAGTATAGAAACGTCTTATTTTGTCGTTATTACATATTTTACAAAAAAAAACAAACGTTAACAAATTTTATTTTCCTACAACAGCTTGTTAGCTATTTTCCTCAATTGTTTGATAGAATATAATGGTGATATATACGTATCATGGGGTTACATAACAATTGTTTCAAGGAAATGCTGCTTAAATCCTAAAACTAAGATGTATCGACTTAGCTTTTTAATAACGAAATTTAATAACGAAATGTCTTCTGAAATGAGTAAATAATTACAAACAAAAAGATTAAGTGCAGCATAAATAAAGGAAGGTCTGTAGGCATTGAATGATGATAGATGTCATTCAAAACAATGAAATTTTATAAACAAAAGAGGTACAGAAATAAGTAAATAAACACTACTCTAGGGGATGATTGGAATCTAGATCAGCTAAGAAAAGTAATTCTTATAAATTAACTGTTCAAATTACAAGTTTACAGTGACTCAGACTCATTTTTTCAGAGTAAATTTCTTCTATTTTCCTAACAGTACGATGTCGCAAATCTTCTCGGGCTTATCTTTAACATACCACCATACTATTGTTAATAATGCATCTATTCTAATCATTTGTCATCATTTGTTGCAATCAGTTATGGCCTGCCATTTTTTAGGATATTTTTTACCAAGGTTTTCTTAACAGTAGATGATAAAATCGGGTTTCCATTGGAATGAATGTTAATATATGTATACGTCTAAACTTCTTCGCCTATTCCCATTATAACCCAACATTTCAAGAATTTTTAATGTTGATAATTCTTACGCAGAATTGATAATTGGCGCACATATAAAATATAAATAATTGCACACCTAGTACTTTCTGTTGTTTATTGAATGTTTTCTATCTTCTCGAAATAACTGTTATGTAACGATATCATATTTTTATTCTACCATTAGGAGGACATTATATTCTATCCAACAATTTAAGAAAAGTTGTTGGTTTATTTCGAAAGATCGGATTATAGCTAAGAAAGAGTTGAATAGAAAGAAAATCTTTTACACCAGTTTTATCAATAAGAATTTCTTGTAGACTTTTGCTTATTATTTTATTTTTTTGTAAAGTGCATAATAACCATAAAAAAAGCGTTTTCATACTTTTAACTCACTCTATATAATATTTAATTAACTTAAATTAGTGTTAATATCTTGCTGCCTGAGAATGACAAATATGTAGATAAACGATGATTAGCAATGTTTGCATCGAAAAGTGTGCTTGCCCCGTTATTATATGTTTGAAGAACCATAAAATATCCTAATTTAAATTTAAAATGTCCCTACTGTTTGTTATGCAACTTACAAATAACCTTCATGACAGACGCGAATTTTTATTAGAGGAACAGCTTAGAAAATACTAAGAAAATAAAAAAAAATAATAAAAAGAGTTAATGTTACCGGTTATCAACAACAAATATCGTGTGAATCCAAATCTAATGTACTGATTATATTGATTTCTAAAAATTCCTTATAATGTATTTAATGTTTGAGCACTCGCATGCATTATTCAGAACTTTACATTATGATAATATTACTGTTCAAAATTAATCGTTATCGGAGTGGATACGCTATCTTTTCGGAGTACGAATTAGGAACATAGTGAAGCAACCGTTTGATGTAAATGAGAAAACCAGCTATATAAGCAATTGGACATTTTTTGCAGAAACAAAACTTCAACGTGTATTAATATGTTAAAAAATAACCTTTTTTTTGTAATTCTACAAATTGGATTAACTTATCGGGGTCATGTGAAACCACGTATTACAATGTACGTCCTGGTGGGCTACGCAAAAATGCATATATGATTAGAGAGGATAAAAGCGTGTGTGATCATACATGTTTTGCAACGAGTAGACAGACTCGTGTTTTATCGATTCTCGGAGAAACCAGTAGGCAACACGAATGCTTTCTAATGAGACGAATAGACACGAGTTTGTCTAATCGTTGCTTATGTTTTCACTCGATTTTGCTCTTTCTATATATAACATTAAGTGTAAGTTAACATTTTTGCAATAATCTATTAGCATGTTCTTGCTTTAGGCTTACTACCAACAACTGCGATCAGTATATTACAACACGAAGCATTTTTTTGCTTGTATCTTTTACCTGTATCTGTTTCATCGAGGACTTTATTTAATTTTCAGAGCAATTTTTGGCGGCGTGTTAGGATAGATAGGAACTCTTACTCAATTCAGTTGCACAACAATGTGTAACTTGGCCAAATCTGCTGTTACTTTTAAGTGCTAACGTTAAAATTTTTCGTGACCATTCTCGAGGGCAGTTACAATATCTAACTTAGCTTAACACTTGATAACTATGATTAACTTCCAATATTTGTTTTTAGCCTACCAACTGCATTTTTAATGTACATTTTTATTGCTTGCCTCATTTTATTCCCGATTTTTAAAATAAGTTTTATAGTATTATTACAACGTAAGAAGTTATTAAAATGTAAATAAGTGCTCTTCTAATTATATTCGATACTATGTATATAATACGCAGAACTTTTGTAAGATAATGAGCAAATATTTGCTTTTTAGAGTAAACACATATAGCAGATATTAAAAACAGGGTTAGAAAATGCAACCAGTGTAAAAGCTACATATTAAGTAACACATGCGTATTCATCTTAAAGAGCTAAATTCCAAGATTTAATAAGTAATTCTGCCAATTAAGAAAGTAAAATATGACTTGTGTACAAGTCGGACATAAACTAGATATGTTGGCTGCTAATAGATAAAAATCTAGAATAAACACATCATTGTTATATTTAGCCTATCCGTTCTCGGCACGCAAATATACGAATTAAACCACTTGAAAATTGTTGTATTATTAGACGCTTCTATTACGGTATTTTGTTTTACTACTGGAACGTTTTATTTTTAATTAAGTGGTGGTTATTATTTATAAAAGTTTTTTTTATAGCTCTGCTAAGTCGAAAACATTCGAAACTACAAAATAAGATTGATGAATTCGCTCACGAGCCCTAAAATTAGAAAGTGTTTTTTTATATTTTTTATTAGTATTTCATCATATCTGTTGAAACAACTCAATTTAATTTACCTAAGTTAACATAACATAAACGTATTCTAAGGAATTTTACCTTTTCGAAATGGTGTATATTTCAGGAATTATGGCCAATAAAAAGCATCAAACTCTGGAAAAAATATTTTATTTTTCATGTAATATTAAAATCCAAACGAGATTATTAAAACTGACATTACTCAAGCAGTTTTTGCTTTAATAAATTATGATTAACTATAATTTGTAATAAGTATTGTTCGTCTCTAGTCAATATTTTATATTATTCTTCGGACAAGTTTGACGTCTCATTTTGTTGTGTCGTTAACGGTACTTAACTCACGAACGAGCTTTGGTGCTTAAATATAGTTATGATCTATTTAGTGAAAGATAGAAGTCCGACGAATTTTTTTCTAAGAAATGGTCAATTCCTTCGCGTTTGTTTAACCACATCTCAAGTTCAGCATCGTTATCATTATAGACATCTTCATCTTTTTAGTGAATAACAAAAAAACGTTTTAATCTGCCCCTAATTTTTTAGTTCGATTTCCAATATTTTTATAATACTATGAATGATTACTCATTTTCTTAATCGCAACTTGTAGAATTTGTATATGAGTATTTTTGTATATTTTGTGAGAGGCAATAGTCCTGGTATGCTGCTTTTGGCATTATGGGCGTTTAAACCAATCCTTCGCCTAAAAACGAATGATAAAACACAAAATATTACCTAACTTTCCTCTTCTTACTGTTAATTTAAAACTGATTTCTGAATAAATACATTTTTATATAGTAAAGCGCTTTTCAAATTTTACTAAAGAACACGTTCCCAGAACATTTGTGGTTAATTCTAATAGTTTTCGATAGTCATCTTTGTGAATTAGTGTTTTTAATTATTTATTGCAAAAATTTGTCATCTTTATACGGATCCTACACCTCGCAAGATAAACGTATAAATATGATAACGACATGATGATTTTTACATTTTTTGTTCTAATAATGTACTCGCTCTAGCAAGTACAGCTTCCAGTATTTAACACAACGGTATGAAAACAACAAGCGACAACACATTCCAATTCAATAGAATCATCCATTTCTATTCCTGTTGAAGATCATACCAACTAATTCTTCACTATTTATTTGTAATACATTTTTTTAATTCTGTTTGTATTTTAAGTATTACTCAGTGTAGGCTATTACAAGAGGTACTATGCTAAATAACGTTTTAAGGTGAACTTGAAGACGAGCAGTAGAAAAAACAAAAAAAAAATAGTGCTTTTGTTTTCTAATAAAATTTCTTAAAACGTGTTAGACGTATTGAGGTAAATTATCTATGGTTTAGTAGTACTCCGTTTCTGATTGAGCAAAGTTAGATGCTGTGTTCGAATTCTACTGGCGTCGACAGCTCATTTTTCTAGTAGGGTTGGTAGGTTTCGCGTCACCATTCACATGAAAATAATTGGAGAACCAGGATGAAAACCATTTAGTTTGATAGCGCTTAAGTGCAGCAAAGGTTGAAAGGGTATCCTGAGCGATGTTATAAAATGCGCCTACTCCTAAGTCAACAACAATCAATCATTTTTGAAAAGGTGAGTATTTGTATGTATAATTAACTGAAAAAAATCAAAAGTTTGCAAGTAAATAAACTGCAAAAGAACAATTGCGTGCGAATTCGATATCAACCTTCCGGCACCATATAATGCGGGCTATGACCAGTATTACTTGTAATATGATAAAATTGCATCAAGCAATCTACTAGTGTGGCCTCCAATACGGTATTAGCTCCATAAACCGACTGCGTCGACAAATCCCGTTGATACCTCATTTTTTTAATTGAATGGAAGAAAATGGTCATAACTTGAAGGTTGCTAATCAGCATTAGACAAATTAAAACATCTACAAATAAGAAACTTATCATTAAGATTGCCGACTCACACTTCTTCAAGGCTCGTTAAGGAACAAGGAAACGATAAACTATCACGTGGTGGTATATAAGATCCACCGGTAAATCTTAAACCTGCCCAAATATCTTCCGTCTGCGTCGCGCATTCTCCTCCTTTCACTTACGGAAAGATCTGCAAGCCACTTATCAGCCTCTATCGGGATCGCGCTTATCCGTAAGCCCAAGATCTTCATCCCAACGGAAAATATTATAATTGATCGAAAAAACCCGTGACATACATACCGTGTTAACAGTCAAAGGTATTCCGTAAAATCACATGAGATTTCGATCTAAGACCACGTACACGCTGAAAACTACTTCGTAAGCTGTCCAAATCTGGTAGATTTAATAAAAATAATCCGCGGTTTGTCATGCATATTTATAACTATGAACTTTGCCAACCTCTCTAGCCTTTCTAAATAAAACGCTGAAAAGGTATTCATTTATGAGTAAGCCATCAACCTGTTCTGCTCAGCAGCAGCCAAAACGTCGTTATGAAATAAATTTAACAATTATATTATTGGGTGACGAACGGATGGGCCGGAATACAGTGTATAGCGTCCAAACAATTAACTGAAATTGAACAAATCAAGAAGTTACCAACTGAGTCAATTATCTTATAATTAGTGATGTTCCCATTGTTTTTTAGAAACATCTTGAAAAATCAGTTATTTTATTTGAGCAAAAAATAACGGATCGCAAAGGCTGATTGTAGCTTGAAGGAAACTTTTAAATTTTGATTTTCGTGGGCGTTGGAACCAGAAAAAATCTCGTAATTATCACTATCGGACTATATCAGTCCGTTTATTTATTCTGCATCCCTAGGCACTCTCCGCAGAAGGAGACTGCAATTTCCCGGGCGATACGCCGACTCAAGCTGGATGAAATATACTGCAGCACTGCATGCATCGAAGATTAGATATATTCCTCTTCAACGGAACCGAACAACTCTTACACTGATTAGATTTCTTTGTATATAAAGATATAAGACAATTAAGACGATCTATACACCGAAATAGTGTCCTATTTAGATTTTGGAGAACCAGCACTGTTTTGCTTTACTCATACTTCTTTTACTTTCAATGTTAGTATAAGTAGTGTAAGTGACCTATATTTTTTAGCACAGGATCATTTAACCTCATTACTGCAGAGGACAAAGGCTGTTTTGTCGATTTTCGGGGACACAAGTAGGCAATCCATTTCGATGAGGCGAATAGACAGGAGTCTATCTAGTCGCTGCAAAAAAGGAATAATTCCACTTTGTCATCTCTACTCGTTACCAATGCTAAATTAAATGAACGTCAAGTTTCTAATGAGATGTATGTACTTCCTGTACACTGAGAAAAATGGGCCAAATATACTGTGCACTTAGAGTTAATTTAGCTGCGGTGAATATCTCTTTACTAAGTCTAAATAAAACTATAACTATTGCTACTTCCAGTGATTTCTACTGCAACTAAATACATTCTCTTGAATCCGCTTTCTTATGACAAATACCAACAGTGTTGCCATGGCTAAATGACTTATTTAGAAATTATATTAATTAATAAAAACTATTTGGTGTAATGAATTGAGATAATTGAACCGCGCATTATTAGCTCCGAATAATACGTTTAGGCATCTGAAATAGATGCATACTAACTTTCAATACTTCTTTTTATTTGATCTAATTATAATCGTAATGATTCGGACTCCATCAGGATCCGGATACGGACAAATCCAAATTAGGTAGACTCAAAAAAAATGTTCTATTTATTCCTAAGAGAAAGCGGCGTTGTGGCGATGTTGTTGTTGGTGATCAAATTCATGAATGGAGTATGACTATTAACTAAACAATTGGGACTTCTCGTCATACTCTGAAGCATATCTAAGTAAGTATAAAATTTACTTTTTATTTTTTTTAAGCATTTTATTCAGCAAGTGAGAACAGGCGCCAATGAGGCTTATTAATTATATACGTTATGTTGTGTTAATAGTATCGGAACGCAGGTTATAAGTAATTGTTGACTTTGATTATTTTTCGTTTGCTGGGCAATATAGCAACAATGTTATGATTTTTTTGATTCCATTCACCCGCAGTTGTAAAACACGTGACAAGCTGCGTGGAACAACTACCGATAATTCCATTTTCATGTATTTACGTATTGCATCAGTTGAGGAAATAAATATCTAGAATGTAACAATTTCAATTATAAAGGGAACTTGTTTCTGCTAAAGCCGATATGAATCGCACAAAGAAAGCTTCGTTGTACACGGTTAAATTGAACTATATTTTAAATAAAACCCAGTATGTTCTGTTATCCACTAATAATAATGTATAATTGAATTTGCAAATAATTCTTATAATGAGACTGAATTATAAGTTGTCGAACACCGTTGACTAAGATTCAAATCATACCAATTTTTATTATGTATTACATCATTAAAAACTTTTGTAGAAGAATTTGCACGTACTGCTACGCATTTAATACAGTTCATATTGATATTATATCAATACGAACTTTTTTAGAATGACAAAAATACAAGTTGATCTGCAGAAACGGTGGATAGTAACGAAGATATTTCTTGTGCAGATTTAGAATTTGTATGGGCCGCGTACACTGATGCACAAGACGAAGAACAACCTTTAAACAACCTAATTCTCCAGCTCCAAAATTAAGAAAAATACACGAACCAAATGAAATAAGTGAATTGTCACAGAAACGATCATACAGTATCTTTAAAAATGTTAGTAACTGTTAAGCCATAAAAATACTTTCAGACATTTTCATATATTTTCGAGCGTAGAGCGATGACCAGTCCGTACATATACGAACAAAAAAATTCTAGTAGCATTCTTATATATGTATATACGCGGCTAGTTTTAAATGTAGTTTTTTCTCAAAAATTACTACTAAAAGCTCGTACTACTTTTCGAACTAATTTTCAATTAAAATCTGTTTAGATTTCGAGAAGAACCCTGCTAGAAGTTATAATGTCTAGTCGTCATATAACTGACCATTAATCTAGCTGGTTTACTGTTGTAAATTTCTGTTTTATTGTCTAGTAGTTCGTGCATTATGCATTGCTGGGTTAACTCTATTGTCCAGGGAAAACATTTTAAATCTCTTCATTTTTTTCAATAACTGTGAACTATAAGTGTATGTACTGTAAGATCTTGAACAAATTCTAAGCAAGACGTCGGATGAACGTAAGGCATTGTTAAATAGAAAAAAATTAAATAAATGATTAAATGAATAATATATGTAAAATCGTTGCTACAAGCAGCAACCACAGTAAACGCATTTATACATGTTTGCTAGATAATTATTTTTTTGTTTTCCAGGAAGCTACTACCCAGATAGGTGAACTCTTTCCTGGTGAAGAAATCGAAATATATTGTATACCGTACACATCAGCAAAGTTCGAACTAAGCCAATCCGCGAGGGATAAATTATGGGCTAGATACATAAACGTAAAAGCAGCATTGCTGGTAGCCAAGGCTTCCGAAGTTACCGAAAATAATAATAAAAAAAACGAAATAATGGAATCAAATCCCAGCACAGAAACTAAAGAAACAAAGAAATATTACGACAGATACAATGTAGTTGTACCGTTTCTTTTACTTTCTTAACTATTTTCGCTTTTGAAATTTTGGTGACGGAAATAAAGTGCTCTTTTGTATTCTGACGTCTCACCTTTTACTTTCGCAAATAATCGAAAAAAATATATCACTTTGTTTTAATATTTTATATTGCGTTATTTATTGCTATCCTAGTACTCGTACAGTATTGTATTCTCCTGTAGAATCAAACTTTTCTTGTTCCTTTTTTGCTATAAAATAAAATATGCACATCCTATACTTACCTAATCTTTTACAATTTGTATTCCTGTATTTGTATAAATACATTTTTGTTGTTCAATTTACAGGGCAAATTAGTGTAAATAGAGTGGAAGTCCTAATATGTTTCGCATCCGTATTATATTCTCGTGTACGTCTCGTGTAACAATGTTACTAATAAATATTCATCTTAGTATTTGCTCTGATAATCTTTACAATGGGTTATGTAATAATAGTAAACAAGTAGTCCAACTGATTTAAATGAAACGTGTAATTCGCCTTAGTAAGGTTGTAGCAATAATAGCTATTAGAAAGAGTTTCTGCCGTAGCAACCATTACTTTCCCAGTGCAATAAGTAGTCGTAAGAATCTCTATTTAGAATCATGCAGTTATCTACGGCAAATCAGTAGATCATTTGTGCCATATAGTATTAAACTTTTTATTTGCGGCTATTCAAATTATACGAAAAATTGTTCTGAGTGTAACATAAATTTATGTGCAATCACGCAAAAGCTAATGTCTTCCCTTTTCCACTGAATAAATATGACTGAATGAATAATTTCCTGCAGGTCTTTAAATTGTTTACAGAGATGGTATATCACCTGCATATTCGAAAGTTTTTGAAGATAATTTTGATATACGGTGGTCGAAAAAGGGAGACGTGAGTTTTTTGTGTGACCGTACATGTGTATGTATTTATAGAAATGAGTAAGCTAACGATATTTAGTCAGGCGAATGCCTTGAATTGTTCGTAAACATAATAAAAAAATTAACACATGACTGTCGGTTAGTAGAATAAATAGGTGTGCGAAGTTAACTGGATAATTAAAAAGTCGGGAATTTCTTTCAGGAGTTGCATGGAGTTTTAAATAACCTGAAAATATACCTTTATATCGGGACGTATATAAGTATGTGTATGTGTTTATATGTTATGTATGCTTGCATTACCCCTATTTTGTATCTTGGTATTCTCATAATATGATCGATTACTAGCGGTTTATGTATAGAAGATAAGCAGCTACTTCATACATGCAAATACTGATTATCAAAGCAAAATAAAACTACTTCGTGTATTCCTCAAATAATTAGTAACAAGGTATTAGTAATTAATAAAGGTTAGCTCTATGACCTTAGAAAGTATAGATAACTAAAAGTGTTCCACATGATTTAACGAAGTTATGATAGGGTAAATGGGAATTAGGACGTGGGGGAAACGAGATTAGCGGTGGAAAATCCGAGAAAGAGAGCAGAACGACTGAGCCTTTGAGAAATTGTATTTATATAGCTTTCTATAGACAATGAATTGGCAGATGACGGAAGTTTTGAGAAATAGCAGTTAAGAAGAGCATCGCAATATTTACCGCTGATTACTGAAATTCGTTCCTTTTACGCAGTAAAATATTTGGCACTTACGAGGCAGTTTGATTTATATTATATAACTCCATTTTGCCTTTTTTTAAATTATATACCCCAATCTTGCAATTATACGAGGTAAATTATAAAATTTAATTGAACAGTTTGATCCATTTTCTTTACTTATACACCAACGGTGATCGTAACATATATTTCACACGTTTACCAAACATTTTTAATCTTTTACTTTTCAAATTTATATTATTGGTGGTAACCTGATCGCTTGTTAGCTTGAGAATGACTCTTTAGTGAAAACCTCTTGGTATTGAAAACGTATTACAGCACGTAGTGTTGTGTTTAAATTATCTTCCTTACAGTTGCTTTTAACAGGTTACGTTTTAAATTACGTTTTCCCAATTATACTTACTGATATACAGCCAATAATTTTAATTGTCAAAATAGTTGTCACGCCATCAACCATTGTTTTCATCGCTTCGTTGGTTTAGGAACGCACACCGATCCGGAAAATGTTCAATTGCAATATAACGTATCGTAATTAATCATTGTGATAAGCATATAATGTATGTCTAGGTAGGTAGATAGGTAGGTAGGTAGGTAGGTACCTATTATTATTATTAGCTAGTTAATAATAATTTTACAATTATAAATAATGGTTCCGTAAACGAGACATCATTACGAATGAAATATTTCTTAATAATTACACTTGACATAAACGACAAACATTATAATTGTTGCAGGCAAATGCATATTTGGCGGCGACAACTATTTCTGCTATTTGTTGTTGCAGCGCTTGTTAATTTGAAGCCTTTTAAATAACCATTTTAATACGTAAAACAGGTTTTTCAATTATTTGTGAAAGAGTTTTATTAAGTTTTAAACTGATGCTTTAAAAAAATGCGAATAATTTTAACAAAATCTAGAAACAAAAAGTCTAATTTTTATACTTGTGACTCCAACACCTCATTACAAGACTTGTAAATGTTACAAGTTATTACCGTATACTATGTAATTACCGGAATTAAAAAATCGGACAAAAATAGACATTGTAAAATTTAATCCTTACAAAAAGAAACGCATTGAGGCAAAGTTGAACAATTTTGCAAACAACAAGGTTTCCCCTGAATATTATCGGATAATTTCTTTAAGCTAATAATTTTTTTAAATTTTTCCCAGGTTTTTGCAAAAAGTGTTAAAGATTTGTGTGTTTACGCACACTTTTACTACAACCTTTGGTTAGTTTTCATAAATTATAATGTTCAGGCGACAGCATATTTACTGGATTATTCAACTTTGCTTTAACGTTTCTTTCTTCTGTATGGATTAAATTTTGAAGTGGTTTTTTGGCCGCCTAAATCGATCAAATACCCTACTATATAACATGATGTAGAGGACGAGTGAGAGCGATTATAAACAATTGCTACAACCTTCATTGCATCTAGTCAAAACGACCCTTTCAACAAAGAGGTACGCATTTTTTTAGTAAACTGTTAAATGTTTAATAATATATTCGGCCGCTATTCTACTGGACTCTGTATCAATCTTTGAGACAAAATGATATGGGTATCTGATGCGTTTACCTCCTTTCCTGAGTGAACACTCTTTCAAAAATGTTTATTGGTATTTTAGGAATAATTTGCAAACTATGCTATTTGATACATGCGCTTTGGAGACATATCAATGTTAAGAAATGTAATAAATTATAAAGAACATTTTTGGAAAATAACAAACGAAGAAGGTACGTAAATACAATGAAAAATTTAATGTAACTATTTTTTTATCAAAACTTGTTCAACAAATGAGTTTATCATTTTAATAAATGGTTGTTTATTAGTGATGAACAGATATTTTTTTATATGCACTCTACACAATAAACAGATTTATTATGATATACAGTCTTATTCGGATATAGTACGAAAAACAAAATTAGGTGAAAGAAACGCATGAGTAATGCCTAAATACAAAATATTATGGTTCTATGTGCACGTAGTAACGAGAAAATGATTTTTCTTTATTCGAGTCCGACTCTGTCTTAGTTAACATATGGGAATCACCGGCAGTCGCCGAAGCAGCGTTCGGATATCCATTTAGTGTGCACATAGCATTCACCGTCATTACACGCAATTGCAATGGCATCCTATACGAATATCGAATACACCGATATGATTTTGATTTATGGCGAAACAGGACAAAATAGTCTTGCAGCAGAAAATTTGTACGCGGAACGGTTTCCCAATCGGCGGCGTCCATCATCCGAGACAATTGTGAGAACCGTGTATCGACTTCGAGAAACAGGATCAGTAATTCCACGTTTCGAAGGTCGTGGCCGTCATATATCACGTAGAGTTCAGCAAGCAGAAGAGCATATTTTAAACATCATGGGGATACATGAAAAGCTTGGTATATGATCGTCGCCCTGATATTGAAAATGTCGAAGATCTGCGAAATCGCATTTATGTTGCAGCTCAACGCATTCGCGAAGACGTGGTAAATTTTACTCGTGTGCATAATAACTTTCGTCGCCGAATTGATGCCTGTATTAGAGCTCACGGTAGATATTTTGAACATTTTTTACATTAATAAACTATTTTGTCCTGTTTCGCCTAGATCGGTCCTTGTTAGGACTACCACAAATTTCATAAAAAGAAAAAGAATGTATAACTACAAATAACTCAAAACCCGACATTTCGGATGCATTAACTTTAAACATTAAGAACGCAAATCATATGGTTATCGGCATATTCAATGTAAACACATAAACACTTCGACATCAGCTGTACGACAGACTAATGCATTTCAATAGACTATTCACTATTCATAGCATCTACAATGCTTTATCGATTTTTATTTGCATCTGGGTTAACTTTGATTCATCAGCGGTATTTGTATAATATAGGAGAATCAAAGATATGGACCGGCTTTACCTGCATTTTGGGCCCTAAAATTTGAAAAAAATGTATATGTTACAAATAAATTTCTTTTTAAATTTTCAGTAACACATTGATAGGTAGTCTTCAGATTTCGGTAGCTTACGTGCTATTTACAGGTAACCCTGTATAAGAAATATACTCATGTCTAATGAAAAACCATTATTGTTTATTTTATTTCATGTTACTCAGATTATACAAAATAGAACTGATAGAGGGCGATATCTGAAGAAGCTCTGAAAGAATATTCCAGAATATTTTAGCTTTACCGATTTAATATCTTTAGAAAAAAAGGGTACATAGTTTTTGAATATATTTAGCCAATCTGAGAATACTTTAATAATGACGTGTAAAGTTATATATTACAGTAAATATACTTCATAAGAAACATACCGGAGACAAAAGAGATCTACTTTGCACAAGAAGTACTTTGGGTCAACTTTAACCCAGTTACAGTAAACAAAGTTTCACAGGTATTAATTATTTATCGAAACCACGGTGCGTAAGTGCATACACATGCACATATTTACATACAATGTTACGCAAAGAAATGTTATGGAAGTATTTACTTTCAATAGCGGTAACATTCGTAATTTGAATAGAAATTCATGGAAATCGGATTACTAAGAAAAGCAATCTCACTATTTCTAACGGAGTGTTTCATAAATTTAAAAAATTCACGAAAACTGCAAAATTCTTTACTGCTGTCACTATAAATCAATGTAAATTGGGAGATTACAAGCGAGGACAATAAGATTTGAAAACAGCAAAAAATTTGACCTTAATAAATACATAATTACCATCAAGAATTCGCAATTACTCCTATACATATAACTTGCGCTAATTAAAAAATGTTAGCGGAAAATATGAATTCATTAACGTTGGCGGCAGACATGGTTTTTTCAGTAATCAATCAATCAGGCAAACACAAAACTAAATTGTTTATATGCAGTACAAATTACTATTTTGGTTATGGTCGTTAATTGGTCCATAACAAGTTAGGCGATTGCAACATACACACTGATATGCTTCTTAATGGACCGTTAAAATTAAATATTACATATGTACAGTGAGAAACAGTGTTGTCTTTATTGATTATAGATAAAAAGATAGTATAATGTATTACTTCTTTAGACACTGTCAATATCAAATGTCGCCTTTTTTTCAATTAAAATATGCAAGGTTTATCTAGTTCGGTTGAGTAATTAGTGAAAACGTATTCGAATAAAAATATTCGGGGACAAGTGCTGCACAGCTTTAAACTATATTCAAATATACAGGCTGTCCAGTCTTTCAGTGCACGATACAACGTTGTTTTCTAAAATAGAGCACCTATGCATGAATTATTACGTTTCTACGCCTCTCTATACGGCGTGTCAACATTCTTTAATATTTCGTATACCTTCATTAATTTTATATATTTACTTTTGAGTCGTGTTATTTTCAAAACAACAATACAATACAGGAGGTATTGTATCTTCACCGGTCAATACATGCAAATGAGTTTTTCTTTGCCAATTATTCCACTTACAGTTTGCAAGACTTTTTAGAAGAAAGTTGAAGTACGCGCGTGAATCCGAGGCGCCCTTGCAAAAAAAACCGGTCTACCATTGGTTAGTCGCCGTAAATTAATTTCATTTGTTGATTATCGTGTATTTATTTGTTTTATCCGCATTATTTTGATTTTCATCATTAAAGATATCCAGCAGTTAGCACCTGTGCATCCCTACTCTCCACCTTTTTTGTGAGCCATCCTTTACCTATCTGTTTTTTTTTTTTTTTAGACAATTCACATAATTGGAGATCTTTACAAAACAACATTTTCTTGAAATCTTCGACAATACATCGAAAAGTTTTTTATGTCAACTAACATCTAAACAACGGCAATCGAAATCGTTGGGAAAACACTTTAGGAAAGTTCCGCTGTAAGTTACTGAAAAAATGTACCGAGAGTTCTTGAAATTAATTGATGAAATTATTACTTTATTGCAGAGACTAATCAGACTCGTGTTTTATCGAATCCCGGGGCAACACGAATCCATTCTCGCGAGGCAAATAGACACGACTCTATCTAGTCGTTGCAAAGAAGGAATAATTCCACCTGTCTTTGTCATCTCTAGTTATTAAAGAAAGGAGCGACATTTCCCAAAAATCTCAAGTAACTCTAGTAGACGGATTTCAAATACAACAAAGAATTTATGTAATTCAATGTTGCGAAACTGGGAAAGAGTGCTACCGAGTTGTTATCAGAAAATTCAATAAAAATACCCGGAAAAAAAACTTGGTGACCAAATTCCTTAAAACAAGCTCGGTTTTAAACATTAAGACGTCAAAGAAATTGTTCAATGAAGACGACGCTGTTTCAGTTCTTGCCGTTCATTCCGCAAGAGAAGCTCCAAAATTGTGTTTGAGAAGAAGGGCATACAAACTGGAATAAGTAAATCTCATTTACAAAGAATCTTCAAGGAGAACAAAATTTTACTATTTAAACCGCAATTTAGTGAAACTTTTGAAAATGGTGATGAAGCCAAACGTCTGGATTTTTGTTTGGAAATGGCCTACATAGTTTTGGAAGATTAAAATTTTCATCAACGAATTAGGTTCTCCGATGAATCAACCTTTTCAACTAACGAAGTCGGTACTGAAGTGAGACGAATCCAAACTTTATGATTTCTTGTCGCAAACAATATTAAAAAAAAGTAAATGTGTGGTGTGCGGTTTCGTACTATGGTATTATTCGCCCATATTTTTCTTACTATGCCAGCATTGTTCGCCAATGGCTCAATACAGAGTTCCATAACTGGTTAGGAAGAGATGGTAGCATTTTATGGCCACTGAGAAGTCCTCTTCTCCCAATAATGGACTTTTATCTGTGAGGTCGTTTAAAGCAAATTGTGTACAGTGAGTCACCAGACAATGATGTAGAGCAATTAAAAAATGGGTTACAAAATGCAGTTCAGTTCTTATCAATCTTAGAAATTTCAAATCAAAAAACCAGTTTCAATGGATTTAGAGCTCGCATTCAAAACTATGCAGGAAAAAGCGAAGCACCATTGAACAGAAAATTAATAGTCTGGATTCTCGAGAATTTTATTTCATTTTACCATTTGTTAAAATTATTAAATAAAACTTGAGCCCAATTCGAATATTTTCTAGAGCCGTTCGAGCTCTAGAATCTCGAGTCTCGTTATCTCTAGAGCCGTTTGGGTTAAATAAGTAATTTGTGTTTTGAGGGTTTGAAAACAAGCAGCGCAAATCAACAAGAGTGAAATTTCCTGAGAAATCGATAATAAGAAATGTTTTCTGCTTTTAAAGTCTATCCGGGGACATACTGTAGATTTCTCTAAAGAGATTTGCAAAAAATGCAGAATCCGAATTAATTTTCAGGAATTCTGGGATTTTAATAATTTATATTACTAAAATTTTATACAAAAAAATTAAAAGATTTTATGGGGTATAGTCAAAATCTCTAATTATTTTCAGGAATTTAAATGTTAAATACATTTTTTGCTGAAAAAATCCAGCAAAATCCAGCGCTCTAAATATACATCGGCAGCGACCATCTATTGAGAATATTAAGTCGTCGGATTGGCATCTCTGGGACAACAAATAAATAAAATGGATAAATATAAGCAGTAGACAGCAAATATATTTCTTGGAGAATCCAATCAGAAATTCAATTTAAACCAACTCATCCATTTGAAATTATTTAAAATACACTCAGATAAGATTTTCGAAGGAAAGAATAGAAGATGAAACAAATAGGGAAACCATCAGAGGGGATTTCAAGGGAAAGAAGACTTTTATATGCTCTAATTTTGTTTCCAAATAAAATGTACTGTGCGTTACTAATAATAATTCCTTCCTCCGGATTTGAGTATTCATTTTATTGTTTTAGACAAATTCTGATACGTTCTTATGTACAATTTACTTAGAACAGTACGCCTACAAGGTTTAGGTTTGCCGCATTTTGCTTAATCCGTGATTATAATTTTCTAGACCTGTACATATTTATATGTAAAGATCATTAATTAGTAAATAAGCCGTTAGTTATCAGCTGTTTTCCTTAAGTGGGAGGAATTCTTTACTCAAGCTGCAATTAAGGCTTTCATGCAAAGTTGCATAAATGTCACGTATTTCGTCAATTGTTTGGAAATAATTCATGTAGCATTTCCATCGTGAAGTCCTATCACGTTTCACTTGCGGAGTACGTGACCATTTAAACAATGTATTTGATCGGTTGACATATAGATTAAAGTAGTACTACAACTTCGAAGATATAAAATCTTTAGGGGTTCATTAAAGTAAACTTGGTCTAGATTTTGTAAAAAGAACAGTGGGATGTCAATGTTTCCTGTTAATTTTGAACATTTCTATTTGAAATTTAAGCTTAGTTTTATCAAACCTTCATTTCCAAGACATAGGTATACGTATGCTCTCTTGGAAGGACATGCATTTCACACTGCAGCAGCAGATTTCAATGTTCCCTTTTTCTTATCTTTTATTATTAAATCAACATATTCGTCAGCATTACCTGCCATAGATTGTATTGGTGTCAGCTTTGAAAACGAACAAAATAATTTTGACGTTATTTTTGTAATAGAAAATAAATTTTATTTATTTTCATATTTTAGAGCGGCTTTTACAAGCAATAGGCCAGTGTCAGCCGAACAAACACTTGCGCTTGATATTATCTACGGCTGTATGACTATCAAATTTGTATCAATAATTGATAACTATCAAACTTTAAACAATAACAGGCACATGGCCCTAATATATTACAGCTGTTGCTTTCGCTCCTATCTCCCTATCAATTTTATTCACTATCAACTAATCGTTTACATACAGTGGGTCCCTCAAAGAATTCAACGTACTTTATATAGCATCCCCTCGTACTTCAACCATTAACTTGCCGAAATCGAGAACAAACCTTTTAGGGCCACCAATTTACCGTACGCTCGAGAATATATTATTACCGGAGAGTTAACGTAATGATAATATGCAGAATATACTCTGGTCCACCTTTTTGCGTTATGATGCAATTAACATGTATCACCGTAAAGCTTACATCTTTGCGCAAACATAGAAAAGGAAGAATGTAAGCGGGACATCTTCCCATCCGTATTCTCCATTTTATACATTTTATTTACGTGGTAGCTTGAGTGATGTGATATATCTCCAAAATTGAAGAAATTCGCATTAATCTATAAAAAAATCAAGGAAATTGAGAATTTTTTTATATATACACTCCGCCAAAAAAGTATCGCATAAACTAAAAAAGGGCATTTATAAACCAAGATATTTTTATACGTTCACAAAAAGTTTGCCTCGTGTATGTGAACTATAAAAACACTAACAAAATCATGGAACATAGCTTTTTTACTTTTTTTTTTCTAAAAGAACACATTTAGAGAAATGCATATGTGTAGGTTTGTTCGGTTGTTTATTGAAAGTCTTCCTATACGGACAAATTTTAAAGTGCGAAGTCAGAGTTCTGTACCAACGCTTTTAAAACTAAAATGAGCAATTTAACTTCAGAACAAGTGGCTGCTATAGTTGCTTTAATCGAAGATGGACGATCTCAAGCATACGTTGCTAATTTGATGAACATCAATCAGTCAAGTGTTTCTAGAGCCGTAGCCAGATATAGGGAAACAGGCAATTACAGTAGAAGACCTGTACCAGGTCGTCCAAGATGTTCTACTCGCCAAGATGACCGCTATTTACTACTACAAGCATTACGTCGAAGACATGTAACTGCGAGACAATTGCAGAACGACTTGGCTAGAGTCAGAAATACTCGTGTGAGTACTCAAACTATTCGGAATAGGTTACAACGGAGTGGATTAAGAGCTAGAGTAGCTGTAACGGCCCCTCGTCTCACTAGGAACCACCGAGTGGCTCGCTTAAGGTTTGCAAGAGAACATGTAAATTGGAACATTAATGACTGGGCCAATATACTCTTCACAGATGAGTCAAGATTTGGTCTTTACACCTCAGATAGGCGTATCTCAGTGTACAGACGAGACGGTGAGCGCTATTCGCAGTGTAATATCAGACCTAGACCTAATTTCGCTGGTGGCTCTATTATGGTTTGGGGAGGCATCTGTTTAACAGGTCGTACAGAGTTAGTACCAGTAGACAGAGGTACACTGACTGCCCACAGGTATACAACGGACATTTTAGAAGAACATGTAGTACCATATGCGCCAATTATAGGAAACGAATTCATGTTAATGCACGATAATGCACGACCGCATGTTGCAATAATCGTCCAGGAATACCTTAACGATGTTGGTATTCCAGTTTTAAATTGGCCTGCGGTAAGTCCGGACATGAACCCAAAATGTTGCCCCAGCGGACCTGCATGGACGAGTGGGAGAATTTGGATCAGGCTTATATACGGAGGTTAATCGAATCTCTGCCAAACCGTATGCGAGCGGTCATAAGAGCCAGAGGTGGCAATACTCAGTATTAAAAGCTACTGTTATGACATTTTTCTTTCCAAAATTATAATTTCTTGTTTTAATAAAAATCTCAAGTATGAGTTCTTGTTTTTATTTGGCCTGTATTCTATTTAAACAATCATAGAAAATATATCTTAGAGCGCATTAAAGTATATTTACAACTTTATGCTACAAACAAAGATTATGCGATACTTTTATGATTCAAAACTAAATTATGCGATACTTTTTTGGCGGAGTGTATTTAAGAGTAGATTATTATGGATTATGAAACTTCAACAACAAACTTTAAAAAATCAAGAACCTCCACGAGATTAAAATAAAAATTAAATGTAATTTCCTTAAAATCAAACAAAACAATGTCAATTCGATTTAAATACACAACTTCGTGTCTTATTTATCGCAAACTTCTTCCCTGCCTTCTTCACTTTTCGGCGGCATTTGAAAATAACCCTTAGAAACACTGCGGCATTTGCGTTTTCCCGTTCCCTTCCGAGATGTTTTACAAAAGTGGTAATAATTTTTTCTTCATCTGAACTTTCAACACTTCAACACTTTTGCTTGATGTTATCTATTGCAATCATTAATTCTGTATCAATAGCAGCTTGCAACACCAATACAACGCAATCTTAAACGATAGCAAGCACATGTTCCAATCGAAAATTATCTCAGCTTTCTTTTCTGATTTGGAGGGCGCTACATACCCCAATGTTCGTGTACATTGACGTTCACGTTAATGTCGTTTTTCCGTTACTAACGTTTACATGATGTCTTCGGGTGACATAATAAGTGCGGGAAACCATTAATATGTAACATTATTAGGCGTTTTAATGAATCGATACTAAATTTTGTTGGTTCAGCGTTCAAAGATCCGGTGATTAATTCTAAATTTAAACTAATTTTAATGCCACTGGCCCTAGATATTTTAACAGCATGCAGCAAATGCATTATTTTTTTTTTATTAATTTTAATGTAACTACAAATAAATGCTATTGAAGTAATTCGATAAGAAAACAAAAAGAAAATGTCTACTCCTATAAAAATGTTAGGAGATTCAAAAATTTAGCTAAATTTAGTTTTCAATTCTTTGGATATTCATTTAAAAAGAAACCTAATTCAGTGAATTTTGCAAATAGGCGAAATACTTTATTTGACAAATTGTCAAAGCGTATCTTGATTATTATTTTGCCAAACTTAAACTTAACCTACGCAATACTAAATTTAAAGAAAAACTACGACAGGTCACTGGCCTCATTGTAATATTATTTCCCCTAAAATTCGTATGTGATTTTAATATAAGACGAAAAGTCGGGATATAAACAGCAAAATAAATCCGGCTACCTTTTCAGGAGCAATGGAAAAATAATTTAATTTAAAATAACATAAACAAATGAGCAATGCCGTAGCTATCCAAACATAATTGCGAGAACTATGCGACAACAAACAGGTTCCTGATAAAAATTACGTTAGATAACTAATGATATGACAGAGAAAACCATGACTCTATACAAAATTTACGATGAAACACAGAGCTTGTAATATTATGTACATACATTATCTAATAGGAATTTTCATTGTTTTATTGGACTGTCAGGATGTACGAGGTGTTTATATATTATTGTTATATATATACATATGTTATTTGAAAACCAAAATAAAGCATTTCGGGCTTTAATGCTATTCATACTTTATTGTCTTCCACTATCTTTATGGCATTGTAAAGTTATAATAACAAATAAACAAAGTGTGCCTTATATTTATACGAATAAGAATTTTTGCCTAAACTAATACTTATAAACACACTGACTTAATTTATTTTAAATAAAGGTTAATTGTTAACAAATTCTTAAATTTAAAACTCATTTAATTTGAATAAATTAGAATTACACCTGCAATCGGTGTATTAATCTTCTTAGTTAATAACCAATCGTTTTGAGAAATGATTACGCTATGTTGGAGTCTAACTAAATAAAACGCTTAAAGCAATGAGTAGGAATTTGTATGAACTCAGATATTTTTCATGAACTTTTGAAAAAAAAAGTGCATTAGAATTTGCACTAAGTAAATATCCCGTTAGTAGTACTTTTATATGCTTTCTAAAAAATTCTCTGTCTGTATTTCAATGTTCAATGAAATTATAAAACGAAATTGGATAATTGTGTTATAATTGCTTTGTTATTTTTAGTACTTTCAAATTACTAAAATCATGAAACCCTTCTAGAGTGATATTTGGATCTTCTCTGGAGATTCTCAAAAGATTATGATAATTTTCATTTTCCGATATCCCATTAGGATAATTAAACCAGACGACAAAAGCTGTCCAAGCATCCCATCGACATGGCTCAATTAACTCAATTAACAGTTTTAATACTTCTGATTCCTCATTTAATCTACACATGCATTAAGTCTAAAATATCTTTCTCTTTTATCCGTGCTCTTCAAGTTAGAGCGTGCCTTTATTGTTTGGTACCCTTTTTATGTGCGCCATCAAACTCCAATTAATAATAACTGGCTTGGCATACTCCCTGTAATACTTGATTAAATTCATCAAGTATTACAAGGAGTTCGGCAAAATAATACGAATTGATTGATTAAGTTTTCGATCTTTTTAGCCTATATCTCGCAACGAAATTCACAATGAACAATTTATTAAAATTTTATAACATAACACAATATCCGATTGCCGAAAGCATAACTTAAATTGACATAGTTGATAGAAATTACAATGTAAGCAAGTATGTGTATTTACGATTAAATATATAATATTGAGCGGTGACGAATAATTTTTTGTGCCAGAGCGTTAGAAAATATATCGAATATATAGAAAAAGCGAAAGAACTGCTTCAAAATACATACAAATTCTTAAAATACTGAACTTACTATGAAAATCCAAATTATGGTTGATGACCTCTTAAAAACCGTATGGAAGGAAAACATCATTATCGAAATAGAATATAAAAAACTCTTATTCATAATTCTATATCTCTAAAGATATGTATGTTATCTAAAATACACAAAATACTTACAGATCCATTGCCAATTATATTAAATAACTTAGTGGAGTTCGTCGCTGGAATTCTTTCAAATTCCTTTAAAGGATTTTCCGTTTTGTCACTTTTATGCAACATTTTCAATTAGCCGACGATTAAATTGTAAATTATGACTCATAATATGATTTGACGTCGTATTGTTGTTTACAGTCGCAAAAGATCGTTCGTCACACAGTTCCTTTCGACTAAAAATATATTTTTAGCCGAGAGTTATCGTAATGATAATATGCAGAATATTCTGTGGCGGTGTAGTGCAACCTTTCTTCTATTCATGTGAATTACCGCAGTGCTCATATCCATACGTGAATATGCAAAAGGAAGAACATAAGTGGGATGTGAGTAAGACATATTCTCACACGTGTCCTTCGTTTCATATATTTACGTAGCGGCTTGAATAGTGTGGTATATCTGCGGCTCAGATGTAAAACTGGAGAGATCCACATTAAGCTATTTTGAGAAAGGTCAAGAAAATTGAGAAATCATAGTATGGATTGTTGAGAGGTACCTCAGTGTCTAATACTTCTAGTCCCATCTGAACTACATTTTCTCCACTCTTGCGGAATACGCAATTAATGTCTATAAAATGCTTCGACTTGCAAATGGTACATCATGTTCAATAGCTTGACCGATGAAAAACTCAAAAAACATAAGATCCAAACCTTATAATTACTATACATTCATCAATATAGATAACTAGTGTGTGCTTTATAGATCTATAATTACGTAGATACATAGATCTATAATCTAGAAGAAAAGCTCCTGAAATAACCTTTAAGACTATTAAATTATAACTGGTAGTTAATTTGTATAAAGTTTTTGCAATAATAAAATATAATAGACCATGTAAAGGAACGCGTTCAGATAACTAATATTGAAGAAATATCGAAATATGATCTGTTAGAAGTATCAGCAATATCTGACGTTGGCATTGAAAGGTATAGGGTGTAGTTATACTTTTGGCCAATATTTAGATAAGTCATTAATGTAGATTTTTCGTAACAAATCTAAATATCGGCAACCTTAGTGTTGCGTGTTTTAAGCGTAACCTTCACGTTATTTTCATGCAGACAGGAAGTTCGAATGAAGTTTAATACGTTTAAAACGTTTAATAATTAACAGAAAGTAGTCTTCGATGTGTGCTTATGGGAATAACAATAACTATACGATTTTAACTAGACATCAGCTGTATACAATACCAATCCAGTAAACTGCATATACACACACATGCAAACATTCCAGAAAGAAACAATGATATGGCACCAGCAGGGAATCACTACGCAAGCGTAATTTATGTCGGTAGGCAGAACTAGGTAACTTTAGATGCTTCTCTCTTTGGTGTACAATATTAGGTATGGCAAACCCAATAAAACTAAATTACCGAGAAAGTTGAATTTGCATTTTGTGAAAGATTACGATAAATACAGTTACCGCGTAAAAAATTACTTGTACGGAGGAATGTCTACGGAAGATAGAGAAGTCTGCAATTTGTATAACTCCAATTAAAAATTAAAATCAATTGAATATGGTTTTGCACATCTCGTAGAATGATAAAATACTTTACATTATGATTTATGATACCAAGGAGCTACTCGGTATATCCAAGAAATACTAAAGAAATAAGTGAATAGATGGAAGAAATTAATGAAATTTTAATCCAACTTTTCTATAACGTCGTAATCAAGTTTTTCGGCTGTGTCACTAGCGCACAAAAATTAATCATTGACTTGAAATGTCAATAATGATTCATTATTGAGCTACGTTTTTATTTCCTTTTATTGTATTAACAACGGGATAACCAAAGCTATTCGTTCTCTAAAGAACGAAAGTTCAAACAGTGCTTAATAGTTTTTGCACTGTCGCTAATAATAACACATATAATAACACACATAATAACAAATATGTAAATATAATAATAATTTTCTAAATTTAACTTTTTGAATACTCCATTTATTTTTTATTGTAATGATTTTGATACTAAAATGATTAATGACTACTGCAAGAGAACATTGTACAATTTTATTTAAATCTGTATTATTAGACCAAATTGAAGAAAGATCGAAGAAGATTGAAGAAAGATTGGAAAAATCAATTATACTGTTCTATCACTCCAATTTCAATTTTACAACAAATATGTTATTCTTATATAATTCTTATATAATTTGAATTGTTTTTAATGCATATACACTATCGTGCTCGGAAGCTTGGCCAAGGTTCAAGGCCAAGAGAAAGTTTTACAATGCCCTAAGTTAATAAGTTTCATTACATTCAACAATTGTAATTTTCTTGAACATACATACAATTTAAATAACCCAAGTACTAGGAATAAGAAATTCAGTTACATACTTTACAACTTGGAATACCCAATTGCATTTACACCCAATTATTGTAATTTAATTACAGGCTGCGCCAGAAATATCTGGCGGCCATTCTTCAAATGGTCATCACGCGCCAGTACAATACTATACGTCGTTATGGTCTCTGTTCTGTGCAGTTTAGTTGAGATGGAGCGCTGGTCTGTGCAATACCGCATTGTGTCGGTAGAACAGTTTATAAAAACAGGGTCTATCACGCAAGTTTGATCGACATGATGCCCCTAGACGCAATACTCTATTTCTATGGGTATCGAGATGGCGGCGAGAAGAGAGAACTGTAAAAGACAGCAAATCTATGCAAAAGATATATTGCAAAATAGTGATATACATTAATTCTCCTTAACAATTACAATGTATCTTTGCGAATAAACAAATTTTTACATTTTCCCCTGGGGTATCTTTTATGCAGAAAACCATCAGGTGTTTCCGGCGCACCCTGTATTAGTCACGTCTTATTGATGGGAACAAGAAAGCCAAGATTTTAAGAGATTCCTTCTCTTTCTTAGGAGCTTGTTTCTATCCGGTTTGACCATTTAGAATGTTTTAATACAATTTTAGTTATTACTTTAATATTACTGTGATAAGCTGCGGCACTGGTAAACGATCCGGCGTTATAGCTTTGTATGAAGAAGCTTATTCCAGCAGACAAATTGGTCTGCTACACTTGGCACCTGGAAGGCGGTAGCCATCTGCGTCCATCATGAATAAGCTCTTCAGCAGATGAAAAAAAAATGCGCCAAAAATAAAGAATGAATTCAATCGCGGTCATCAGCATCCGATTTCAATTACCGCAGTCAAACGTTGACTAGCGGAAGGAAACCTTACACAATCAAGGTAACTGAAACAGCTGTAATGGCTCGAGAACATCATAATTGGACGGAAGAGCAGTGGAAAAATGTTTTATGAACCAATAAATCTATATTTAACGTATTCGGTTAAAGCTAGAGAGTGTTTGTGAGACAGTCCGCTAATGAGAGAATGTTTCCACAATGAACTGCATCAATAATAAAACCCGAGGTTGTTTTTCCCAATTCGAAATAGGAAAGTTACACCGAATCGAAGGAATAACGCGAAATATTAGAACTCCATGCCCTTCCTTCTGCACTGCGAGTAGTCGGTGAGAATTTTTCCTTTACGCATGATAACGATTCGAAGCATACAGCTCGAATATGCACATAGCTTCAGAATGAAACTATGTGCATTACGACATGACCACCGTAGAATTCTGATCACGTTAGAGTGGGATGAGTTCCACAGAAAAGACCTAATTGTTGGTTCTACTTCCAAGGAACAACTCTGGAATGGTCCCCGACAAAAATGGAGCAACATTCCAGGTGATTCGCTAAGAAAATGAATCCCAAGTTTCTCAATGTAAGTTAATATTACGAGAAAAATATTTAAAAATTTTCTTAATAATCAATAACAAAAAAATTAATTTTACTTTACATTTTGCTGTTAACCTTCAGGGTAATAAATTTATTTTTTGATATTAGTCGCCTTTAATAAATAATAAAAGTTTATGAAATCAAAAAAAAAAACTTTTATTTAGCCAAACTTTAATGGACGGTCAACGGCAAGAGACAACTTGAATCAGGCAATTTCATTTGTTTCAAATTTTAATACGTGCATTAGGAACAAGCTAATCTGCTGACTAAGCTGCGCTCACCGATTGTCAACAAACTTATAACTAGTATTTATTTCAGAAATCATTGTTACCAATTTCCCAAACAAGTGACAAAAATTATTAATCAGAAGTAAGTCATAATAATGAACGTTGCGATCTCAAATAGAAAAGTTATGTGACTGTATTTGCTCAAATTACTGACGCATTAATAAATAATTATCTTTTCCTTCGACTAGACATACATAATGCAAGTAGAAGGAATAAGGTTAGCAATTGTAGATAGTTTAATTTCCTAAATTTGATTTAATAATGCATTAGGTGCTGATTGAAGGAAGCTCTTAATTTTGTACAAAAGATAACTTTCTCTAAAGAGAATCTTATTCAATCTGTTAAAAAACTAGAAAGAAGTAATTCCAAGTGCTTTTACAACTACTCCATCGGCATCATTATCCTCACATAGTGTTAGGTTTCATAATTTATTGGTTATAAAAGAAATTAATGTTGATATCTGCAAATAAAAAGTTAATATATGTGGCTATTAAAAAAATATGGGTTTCCTTTTGAGAAGACTAACTTAGCCCACGAAAAACATTGATGGCGCACAGAATTTTCTCTTCATGCGATAAAATTTTTATTTACATTTCTTTTTAAATAAATAAATGGTTTCTACTATTCAATCGTCTCAGGATAAATAAATCGCCCGGTATATTAACTATTAAAGTTGCAACTATCGGCATCTCATGTTGTGTTAATTTCGTTTCGCCCAATCGGTTTGTTACTTATTACAATACTGCCGCGCCGCCCCTTGGTATTCATTATGCACCCCTGGTCGGCGGAAAATGTTAATATTCGCTTTGCTTAGTCGACCATATGTTTGTTGTTACGTACATACATACATATGTATGTAGGTATCAACATACATTTATTCAGGTGGGCTGTACGAAAGTTGCAATTGAAGTCATAGTAAGTAAATCAACTATACTTGAAAGCAATACATAGGTACTATACGGTGCGTTACATATTTCAGGCCTGATTTTTTTAATTATATGGACTTTAACATAGTGGTTACTTTTATCCGTGACACAAATGGGAGCTCTTTTAAGCATGTTTTTCATAATATTGTCGCAGACTTCTGATGTTACTTCGACAGATTTTTGGTTTGTATGCATCTGTTGGTTCTAATAACCTCATAGAAAATAACCGGGTATAGTCAGTCGCTACCATCAGTTTTTGATATTATTACGCCGAGAAATGATTCTCGCAAAATGTGCATCGTATCACGAGCTATGTAATGATGCGGCACCATCCTGTTGGAACCACATGTGGTTTGGGCACAATAAAGTTTTCTAGTATGATTACCAGTAACCGTTATAGTTGCGTATACAGCGTTAGTAGAAAGTCCCGGAACGGTCGAATAACTTTGTTATTTGAAAATTATGATTTCTGAAATTTGGTATGGGGGTATAGGTAATATAAATGCATTTTATGCAATACAGTTAATATTTCTTTCACTTCCGGTTTAATCGGCAATACGTCCAACTTTTTTTTTTAAACGGAACGCTCAGATTTTTTTAACACTTTTGAATGCAAAATAAAAAACTACGTTCAGGAAGTATTAAGATGTTTATTTTTATTCACAAGAAAACAGTTAAAAAATTAAAAAAGTGTCCTAATACAGAAGAATCAAGATACCTTTGAAAAAAGTTGTTGTTTAGTGTTTGCATTCTTTTTGCCGTCACATTTGACAATTTTAAAAGCGTTTTAACTTTTGCATCGCTATAAATTTACTTATTTTAGACATTGACACATTTGAAAATGGCAGTAAAACTTACTGAATCAAAACGAACTGAGATATTAATGATGCGTGGCTACGGTGATCGTCAACGTTCTTTTGAAGAGGTTCGTATTTTGTTTAATACTGTTTATCCGGATCGTCACATTAGTAAAAGTACGATATGCCGAACAATTCAAAAGTTTGAAGTCTTTCGTTGGGTGAAGGATTTACCTAGAAGGGGACGTCTATTAACAGCAACAGATGAAGAAACTAGTTTGAATGTGTTACTTACAGTGGAAGAAAATCATCAGGTGTCCACAACAGAATTAGGTCAAATTCATGAGATCTCTCAAAAATCTGCTCATAAGATTCTTAAATCAGCAAGAATGAAAGCCTATAAAATGTATCCCGTCCATGAGTTAACTGAAGATGATCCAGATTGTAGACCACAATTTTGCGAAACAATGACGGAATTGATCGAGCAGCAGCCTAATGTTTTAGATCACATCATTTTTTCAGATGAGGCAACGTTTTGTCTCAACGGCACTGTGAACAGACATAATTGTCGCTACTGGTCAATTGAAAATCCGCATTGGATTGAAGAAGTCCATACACAGCGTCCTCAAAAGGTGAATGTCTGGGCTGGTCTTGTTGGAAACAACATCATAGGACCATTTTTTATAAGAGGAAATTTAACTGGCAACGTCTACTTAGATTTATTGCGAAATGAGGTTGTTCCAGCACTTGCGGCCCTCTTTCCAAGTGCAAACATAGGTGATCACCCTAATGCACATTTTTGGTTTCCACAAGATGGAGCTCCCATTTTGCCCATAATGTCCGCGATTATTTGAATGAAATTTTTCCGGGACGTTGGATCGGACATAGAGGAGCAATCGAATGGCCAGCACGTTCGCCAGATCTCTCGCCATTAGATTTTTTCTTTTGGGGTCACTTGAAATGTCAAGTGTAGAAAAATCGTCCCCATAATCTTGAACAATTGGAAGAGAGAATAGTTCAAGAAGCCAATCGCATCACTCCAGAACAAATACAAAATTCAATAAGAAATTTTACTGACCGTTTACATTTTTGTCAAATTGCACATGGAGAGCATTTTGAACAATTATTGTAATCGCAACCTGAATAGACAGGTATCTTGATTTTTCTGTATTAGGACACTTTTTTAAGTTTTTAACTGTGTTCTTGTGAATAAAAATAAACATCTTAATACTTCCTGAACGTAGTTTTTTATTTTGCATTCAAACGTGTTAAAAAAATCTGGGCGTTCCATTAAAAAAAAAAAAGTTGGACGTATTGCCGATTAAATCGGAAGTGAAAAAAATATTAACTGTATTGCATAAAATGCATTTATATTACCTATACCCCCATACCAAATTTCAGAAATCATAATTTTCAAATAACAAAGTTATTCGACCGTTCCGGGACTTTTTACTAACGTTGTATATACAATAATGTTCAGAAGGCTGCGGATATACAGAGAAAGGGGAAACAGGAATGCACATCGAACGTTGATGTCAGGTTCGTATATATATCCGTACTAGCGTGCGCAGTATTGTAAAATCGCATATAAAATTTATTTTTAATCACATTTGCTTTTAACCAAACATTATACATTCCATGGAATCAATGCTAGATATTTTCCGATCTCGTTTCTAGTGTTACAAATGCTTACCATAAGCATTTTAGAAACTATTTAGAACTAAGAAGAACAAATTACCTTTTTGTTAGATCGGATTCTATAATAATACAACATTAGCCTATTCCTATTAGGTTTATTATACTCTAAAACACCTACTAGCATAAAAATTCTTATATAGAAAAATATAATAACTTATTCTGCATGGCGAAGAAATTCATTAAAAAAGTGTTCAAAACACATCATATGATGGCATGACCACCGCAAATGCAAGCTAATTCGGTCTTTGATCAATGTGTCCACGTTTGTACCAAGCATAAGTAAAATCGTCTTGATATTTTGTCACCGAAAATTGATTATAAACGAGAGATCGAATTTCATAACGAACCTACGTAAAAAAGTTCTCAAAAGAAAAATACTTCCGGTAGCAAAATCCCATTATTTCCACTTTTTATTCCAACTAAATTGTACATCTAACAATGTCCATTCTTTTCTCGGGTAAATCCATTGCTAAGTTAAAAAGCTCATTACAACAAACAAGTTTTGTCCAGACACTTTTGCTGTATCTCTTACCATTAGCGAATTACATGCGTAGATAGAGTGAAAATTTTCAAAATTTTAACAAATCTATATTTAGCTTAGACTATATATTAGTAAAAAATAAAATTGCAAACATAACTATATATGTAATACACGTTCCAAGTGACAAAAAATGTAAAAAAAAAATTTTTTTTGGCAAATCCAAATTACATTTACGATATCCATGTCTGTAACTGTGCTGGCGAATGGTATTCCCATTAAGACGTCACTCTTCCCGACAGATTTTTTTAGTTAGGCTTTTAACTGTAAACAAAAACCGGTCTAGCCGTAGTATTTTTGAATAACTCTAAGCTGCTAGAGAATTATTGAGACGGTATTGTACAAAACACGATTAAACGCCAGTAGGCAACAACAATTATCATTGTACATACTATCAGATATAACCGGCGCGACAGTCGAAAATAATTTCAGTTGGTAGCACGTACTCATCGTAGAAGCATGAGTTTTACGTACGTACGGTGTGTGTTAGAGTTCAGTCGATTCATTCAGTTTTATAATTGAATTCCATCGTTCCGATAACTTTTATACCGGTGTTCCCCTTGAACTTCCCTCATTTTAGTTTTATTCTTCGTGATGATACGTTGAACCATCGTGCAGTGTGAAGTTTTTTTTTTGATCGAGAAACATTTGAATTTTTAATTCGAATACTTTTATTACTCCAACGAGACATCTATAAGGAAGAGAATGCAGGCTGGCGGAAGACTCCAAATTCGATATCTTTCCATCATTTTCCTCTTTTCAAATGTATCTAACAGCATAGGGGTAAGTCCACGTTTATCATAAATTATGACTGTAACATTGTAAATTTTTTCACGTAAATGCATATTAATTCATGCAATTACGTTATTGCAATTACACGTTACGTTAAGGTATGAATGAATGGGATTCTACGCGTAGACCTAGATTGCGCAATTTTAATTAATAGGTTTGCTTTTCCGATTTTAATGGTTACGTACTGTGCATGCGAATAAGCAGCGTCGCGTGATAATCTTGTTTTGCTTTACACGTACATTTGTCAGAAACACTAATCACTTTTTACAACTTTTACGCGTACATTCTCTATTAAAAAGATTATTCATTTGGCATCAAAGTAACTAATTAGTTAATTACTAACTTAAAAGAGCAATAATGTTACGATAATGCTATTATTTATATTACGATATCGTAAAGAAAATTATCTACTTTTGGTGTTCTTAATATTATCTTTGATATTGTCGCAAACATGGGAAGAATTTAAACATTTTACTTGTGGTCCCAGTTTATAAGTAGAAACAAACACGTTTGATGCCTGGAAAAGTTATCGATATTTTTAGGGCGGAATTACATATTTCATGAAGTAAATAGAATAGAAAATCATAATTTTGCGAACCTAGATACTCGATTATAGAAAGATTATTTAAAAAAATGTTGAAAACATATCCTCCATTATCCTAGAAGCTTATTTTATATGAAATTCCCATTATATTACCACAAATTTGGATTTTTAAACAACATCGTATAAAATTATACCTAATGTTACCATTTTGGAAAAAAATCGATTTTTTTTCTGAGAAAATTGCAGTTGTACTATTAACTTTAATTACTTGTTTATTATAACGTAGCTGGTTATAGAAGAGTTGTTTCGTTCTAATATAGAACTAATATAGAAGGTCCGTAATATTAGATTGTTAACTAGATAGCTAATAGATCGAAAATACAATACAGGATGTTTAAATTTTCGAAACAAATTTGGAATGGACAGAATTAGCAAAAGTTATTTTTTTTAATCATAACCCGTTTAACTAAGTATAATCTTCAATTCTATGGAAAAAAATCATATGCACTTTGTGTTTAATATTGTGTTTAATGGTGAAAACGTGCCGCTACTGTGAAAAAGTCAATGTTTGTAAATGTTGTTATAAAAATACATTACCGCAACGGTGATCTAACAATCTAACAAAGTTGTTCTGGAGAATAATACTAAATGTTAAACTCATATTTTTTTTATACGATGCTAAAAGTAAAATGGACAAGAAAAAAATGAATTTTCATATAGATGAAAATACAAAGAAATTACGAAATACAAATCATATTGATAACAATGACACAGAAATAGTACTTCCCAGCGTAGACGCCACAAATTCGCCAAAGAACGCAGAAATTGCTTTTGGAATTACGTCCAGAGTTACTAAATGTCGATCCTAATTTAAGGCTAATTTTTCGAATGGTGGAAAATGCGGAATACTCAAAATGAATAATATGAATTGAAAGTTTACCAAAAACGGCTTATATAGTAAACACAATTAATTTTGGGCAGGCGAAATTCCTGAACTAGTACGACAACGACGTTTTCAAATATCCGGCAGCTTTAATGTTTTCTGCACGTTAATTTAACGACGATACAGTATTTGCATAATTTGCAAAACATAATAATAGGAGGCTTAAACCCTCTCCTAAGTGTATACCCATCCATGAGTAGCCAAAGGAGGCACGCAAGGCAGGGTTCAACTTGCTTTGGGTGACCTTCGTTTGACATGCTAGTAACAACTCAAAAATACAAGGATTTTAACTCGTTTGATGCAGTGACGTTGCTAATAATACTGATCTTCTATATTTGATTAACGAAGCAAATTTTGCATTTTTTTCTTTGAGAAAAATCGGTTTTCTTATAAAATAGTAAAATTTAGGTATAAGTAATTGTATCCAATACTGTTTCTGAATTTCAAAAGGAAACGTCATTTGTGGTAAAATAATAGGCATTCCATTTTAAATATGAAAGTTGGCATCCCCCCCTGCCTAAATGGAAGTAAAATGTCTTCAAAAATATTTAAAAACATTTTTGTGTAATCGAATATACATGCTCACAAAATTTAGATTTCCTATTCTTCATACATTTTGAAATACTCTTGTCCTAAGCTTAAAGCGGCTGAGCCTACTCGTATATATTGTTGTAAAATTACTATTTTGTCCAATTTTTAATTTATTATTTGTGGTTGTATTTATTATTCCATATTTATCTTTCGCTTTTGTCTTATATATGTGGGTAAACCGATCGACTTCGAAATTTCCACATGCAGCCTGATTCTGGAAGCGAAATACGTTTCGGTGTTCCATATTGGAATCGTAAATATTATTCATAAAGTAAACTTCACACTCGTATTGCAAAAGGGAAGAATTAACTAGACGAATAATAATAATAAATAATTTGGTCAAATAAACACGAACATTGAACAAATTTAACTAACTTAAATTAAAAAAAAAGAATATTTAAATCATTTAGGAATTTGCAAGATTTGAAAATTTTTTTAAAAACAAATACAATTACTAGATCTTAATAAACTCTTTTTGAATTCGTTACAATATATACTTATATGTAATTGCTTTTCGTTAACGTGTAGTAACAAATCGATGGGACGTATACTCTTCAAAACCATAACCTCAGAGCCTTTGGTGTGTAAAGTATACCATGGCTTTATTAGCATCACCCCCTTATCGTAAAGGGTAAAACGTAGTTAATTATTACCCAACATGCGAGTGGTGGCAACAGCGGCTAACTTTTTCAAATCAGGTGGCTTTCACCTCGTATTATTGAGACCATCGAATCGTTTGATTCTCTCTAAAATTAAGAGTTTGTGTTTAAAACGCAAGATTGGTGATCGGTGAGAAATGAAATGAACAAATTTCGGAACCGACAAAAATATTTAATTGATGCAATTGAAATAATAAGTTATTTTAAATACGTCCCAATTACGGCGACTAACGTCGATTGGATGTAAGAATGTGGGATTATTTTAGTGATGTATAAAAGTACTTGTACGCGTTAGCGGCTACAACCTGTTGCTGTTACTTTTGGTTTTTGTCTGTTTAAAAGGGGACTATTTTCTGTAGTAGTTTCCGTTACGTAGCGATATATACATATTAAATTGTTTCTAGTTTCTACAACTTTGCATTAGAGCATATACGTATGTTGTCGACGCTAACCTGTAGAATATCTACTTATCCAAATTACGGATCCATTCTGAAAAAGTTTTTCAGATTATTTCAATTTCAATTATTAATTGGACATATATATTTGTTATTACTATTGGCATTTATTGCTTTTTTTTGCAAAACTTTTATAACCATTATTTTTTCTTTAGTATTTTCCTTTTTTTTCATATATATCTTTTTTATATAGTATTTTTATTTTTCGAGCATATTGTTGGTAGTGAATTTGGTAAAACTAATAAATAAAGGTAATAATACCAAAATTGTTGCATTTAGAATGCAAGAAGGATGACAGTATACTTTTTTTAATCAAAAAGAAAAACTAAAATAATAATTCAATAATTACATGAAAATGATTTTTTAACATATGCGTCGAAGCTTCAGCAACAAAAAGACTACTCAAAGAAACGGTTTTTGAAGCGAGGTATTTAGAAAGTCAAGTTGTCTGATACGTTATAAAAATGTCACAAAAAGTAGCAATTGCTTTTGATATTCATTAGTTAATGGTAGCAAAACGTTAGCTAGCGGTTACAAAGTTGCAGGTTGCAGCTTTGTAGTTACCCACAGTTGATTTATTTTAATGTAATAAGTTGCGACAATTAAGATTATAATAAGTAGTTCAATTTGCGGCTTGTAACAACATATTAACTTTTTACATTTCTGAAATTCTGAAAAAAAAAACAAAATACAAGCGGCAGGATGAGATTTCTAAAAGCCATAAAGGGCATTACAATGAGGTGGTGAGGGCGGAATTAAGAGTGGAACCGATCCTGAAGAGTATAGAAAAATCACATTTGAAATGGTTCGCATATTTACGCAAAAAAGGGGAACGGAGACAAGCAAAACAAATATAGCAAAAATGGATCTCAAAAGAAGAGGGTGACCGGGAAAGAAGTGGGACGAGGTGGTGGCGAAATATTTGGAGGAGAGGGGAGTGAATTAGAGCAGTGGAAGAAAGTTGGCGAGGGACAGAAAAAATTGAGCAAGATTATTATTATCAATATCAACTTATTATTATCAATAAAGAGTAGTGAAGCAGCCTGACACCTTACGGTTCAAAAGGCTTTGTAGATTGTGTATATATTTCTGAAACTATTATTTTTAATTTGCTATGTTACTTACTGTGGCAGTTTCCTTTATCTTCTGGAACTAGTTTTCTTATTTATTCTCTTTAGAGTACTTCTTCAATTACTTTTAACAGTTTTGAATGAATACGACTGATTGAAATTGAATTTTTAGATACTTTTCTCGGTAAAATGTCTTTTGTTAAAAAACATGTTTTTCCATCTGTCCACTTATTTATTCGTTTTTATTCATTGTCCCAGGAATGCTACTCTAACGACAGAGAAAACAGTGAACGAAAAAGAGAACGGGTGAGAGAACATTTCTGATGTTACGTATGGATATTGCAAATTAGATTGCTGCATTTCCCACAACCTAGCTGTATGAGTTTTGTGTTTACAAAAATTATTTTCTAGATGTAAATTATTGAAAGTAAGTTTGACTATTCCGCACAAAATAATGTTGATGGAATCTTAAAAAGAAATGACTGATAATATAAATTACCAATTCTGCAAATGCACAATTAGTTTTTGGTATTTTGCTAACATTAAAATAATAACAATTAATGAAATAAAATAAATATAAGTATAAAATATAAGTACATGAACTTCACCTTAATGACCTGCTACAATAGATATTTTTTACATAAATATTTATTAATCCGCAAATATTAGAACACGCTTCTCACCTAGTCGAAGAACGGAATGTCTTTTTTTTTAAATACAATGGTACAAAATGAGAACAACAGATTAGAGAGACTAGGTTTGCAAAGGTGTAACAAGTGGGATGCATAGTATGGACATTAGCCTACTACTTGCACACTTTGAAATGAAAACCAGCCTATTACCTATTTGCATTACTAACAAGAACTTGCACGTCTGCTCTCTAAAATGAATGTAGAAGAAGTTTCTTTATTTGAAAGCGATTTACTAACAAAATTAGCTTCCAATATTTCCCATGTGTGAAATAAGTAGCGTAAACTGTTACTGGTGAGCCAGTAGACTTGATATCGCCTAAAGGGAGATCTCATGTAATTGTTCTCTTGAAGACTAGCTTCCTTAAGGTTACTATGTAAATCTAAGTTGAGTTGAACCATGTAGAAGAATAATTCTCATCTTGAAATATTTCTTAACTTTAACTATACCCTTAATAGTTCTTTCCTATCTCAAAATAGTTTTTTGGTTAGCAATCCAATAATAAGACAACAAGCTATGCATAACAGTTATCGCATTTAAGTAACAATGCATTAGCTAGGGCAAAAATTCTCTGTATTCTTAAAAATTAAGTTAATAGGCTATTTTGATACAGCGATTCTTTCGATAAATACACATTTTATGATTTTAGAAATCATGTATTTGGATAAATAGATAAACTGAATGACGATTACTATATTTTAACTAAGTTAAATTGTTGTAAATGCAGAACATGCAATTACAACAATTGCATGTTCTATGGAATTATCACCTGACACTCACATAAAAATAGAAAGAATGAATTTTATAAAAAGAAAAAAAACTTACCTTGATTAAATGCAAATTCAAAGACATAAAATGGTTAATAAGCGATTTAGATACATATAAGGTTACAAATACATTTTATAGATGTGCAAGTTATTACTTGTATTACTAAATTTTAATTGGATTTAAGTGGTCGCCGGCAACTTTCCGAATTTAGTGATTTACTTACGTAATTTTCCATATCATGTTTCTTGAAATTTATGTACATATATTCCAACTACGTACATATATATTATGCGAAAAACAAAGGAAATTCGCATATATAAAAAACCAACGCCATAATAAATGAATTGGAATAATAGTACAATCATAACAAAGTATTCATTTTATACGAACAACTATGACTAAAACAATTATATAACCTATATAAGTATGTTAGCAGTTTGTTATACGTATCCTTGTAGTTTAGATTTGTGTTTTTCTCTTAGAAATTTTATTATTCCAAATTTAAATTGCATGCTTACATAAACTAGCAAAACTAGGTACCTTTGAATTTTAAATGTTTTTTTGAGTCTTATAGTTAACTGTTCAAATGTATACTGTTGTTCTGCTATTTGCTACTTCCATTATTATTGGCTTTGCCTACAATAGTAGCTAATATTTGTCGAACTAATCAATAGTTTTGCAACTTGCATCGCTTGTCATCAAAATACATTTAAATTATTATTAAGCGATTCGCTCAAACATTCTTTAAATTACATAACGAAGTAACCTTGACAAACACGTTATAAACTACAATATACGTATATACAAATTTCCCCAGTTTATACAAATCATGTTATGCCAAATTTTTATAAAAATTAATATTCGTTTTACTTAAGAATAATTGTCTTGATCCTTCGAATTCTAAGTATATTGTCAATTAATATAAATGTGCATATTTCCATTCGTTACAAGTACCTCTGTTAAGATGCTACTATTACCCTCCGGCAAGTAAGATCCAAATTCGTCCTAAGTAACCAATATACCGCAAATGACGGATATTTGCTTATTTGGTTAACATTTCTGCAAAATTTCAATTTTCTAAGTTGAACATTTTCACAGTTATACAAATTCACATGCCTTCGTCCATCTAATGTAAAAAAATGAAATCTTCCAAATAATGCTTAGAAATAGCAACATAGTTGTTGTATCGAATATACTTTAAAATTCAATAATGAATTAAAAAATTTAATGTATATGTTTCACTTAAAATAACAAAGTTAACAGGTACTATCGGAATAATTGGAAGTGTCAACTTCCTGAAAATATTTTAGTTTAGTCTACTCTCGAACATTCAGCATTTTCCAATGTATACGTTTTGTTGTATACATATTGTATATCGGTATATGTTTTTATATACCGATCCATGAACTTCGTTGTAAGACACATTCTCCATACCAGGATAGTATGAGAAGTGCCCGAATTTGGAGACACTCATAGTCTAACTCTGCATTAGCGACTGTGAATACTCACGTGGCATCTGTTAATATTTCGGATAGATTAATCGAACAGCGTTGTTTTGAGAGGTGTTGAAAGTAGGTTCATGTATTAGTGGAATTAGGGGAAAAGAACACTACCGGTCAGTTGTTTCGATTTCTTTTTTTTATAGGAAAACGTGTATAGCAACCAAAGAGAACCTGGATGCAGTATCTGATGACTGGATGCAGGCATCGATTACTACTATGAGATATTGGTTTAAGATTTAAAAGCGTGGTCAAAAGACATATGTCTTTAATGATAAGCGATCAGATCTACTGTGATCATTACGGACGACATGATATCGTCTTAGCAAACCGCCGGATAAAGGTTGGAGAGATTACTAATATGAACCGGGATAGCGTGACAACTTCAATACTTGGATATATCTAAGAACAACATGAGTGATGTAACCGCAGGTGAAACACATATAGAACGTTATATGTCAGAAACCAAAGGATTTTTTGGGATTCGCGTTGTAATCTTAATTGATTATTTGGAGAATGAAGGGACAATCTCGGCACAATACTATGTTGATTTATCAAACCGATTCGACGCTAAACTAAAAGAAAGAAGTCCCCGCTAAGCAAAGAAAAAGTTTTCTACCATAATGATAACGACCATATTCAGGCCAGCCTTGGCTCTTTTTAACTTTTTCCTTTTTCAAAAAAAATTATTCAATACAAATGAAGAAGTCGATACCGAAACAGAAGCCTATTTTGCAGAGTTCTGACAAGTTCTATTACTTGGATGGTTTAAGAGAGTTGAAACATCGCTTGCCTATAGACCTAGAAAGTATAGACTTAGAAAGAGAACATGTCGAGAAATGAATGTACTAAATACAAAAGAATTGCGTTGTCTTTCTTAACACAAGCATTTATCACATCATCCTTGTATGTGCAGTCAAATTTGAAGTGGAACAGCAGTCGTGTTTTTATTTACAAAGGTGTTTCCTCCTTTGTGTTAAAAATTAATTCAAAATAAAGAAGTAGAAAAACTTATACAATACAATACATACTTCTTCCTAATTTACTGAACCTATTGTTTAACTTATACATGTGCGTAATAGCGAATTAAATTGAATTAACCATGTAAACTATTCCTGGTATTATGCATACATATACGAAACCACACGTTTACATTTAATTGTCATTTGTAAATAAAATTGGGAATATTATTATTTTTTTTTTTGCACAATGAACTATACATATATAAACAACGGGACAAACGTAAACCTGAACGAAAGTAAGAATACTGTGTATAATGCCCATACTACCTTGCCTTATCAGTAGAGATGACAAAGGCAGGTGGAATTATTCCTTTTTTGCAGCGACTAGATAGACTCGTGTCTATTCGCCTTATGAGAATGGATTCGTTTTGCCTAGTCTCCTCAAAAAAGTAATAATTCCACCCGCTTTTGTCATCTCCACTTATCGGTCGCCAATATTTAAATAAATAAACTGCTGTGAATGTGTACATGTGTTAGACATTTAATTTCGGCATGTTCATATCCTTTGCAAATAATTAGGTTGCGGGTGTTAAAACAATAATAAATGATTAAATTAACAATAACTTTAGGTTGTATATACAGAAAAAAATACTTTAGGTTATGATACGAGGCCTATTATGTTTAATTAGCTAAAGGCTAACATTAAAAGTATCAAACGTAACTAATTTTATCGCTTATTGATGCCGCGATATCCTTTAAAATTCCACTTCCAAATTCGGTTTTCTTAATTTAAAGTTAACATTCCAGGTCCTCTTGCCGTAAATCCCTTTCCTTCGTATTTCCTAACATTTGAGTTTATATTTCGTGCTAATTTTGTTCAATGTGCTTTTGCGGTTACTTTGAATAGTTTCTAAATAAACATAATGCTCCTAATATTTTTTTTTATAATTAAATTTCTAGTTAAGTATTGTCAAAATTGTTGGCTTAATGATCATCATTGGAAGTTAGAAATGACATTGCGAATTTCGTCTACTGGCTTCTCTATCATTTGTGTTGGGCGCGAATTTTGTGCGTTTTTTTTACAAAAAATATTCTCAAGATGAAATTATTGAAAATAACTTGCGATATTGGTTGCCCCTTAATATGTAATGCCAATTAATTCTTAAAAAAAAACAAAGAATTAATAATATGAATTATCAAAATGCTGGAATTCAAAATATGAAATTCAATTAGGTAATTAATCAAAATTCAAATAAAAATAATAAAGGTTAATGAATTAAGATATAAGCGCTGGTATTTCATCCCTTTACCTACTATAAATATTATGTGCTTTTAAATTGGGTAAGTTATTTACTGCTTTGCGTAAATAGATTCCTACAATATCCGTAAACCGCTCAAGATATACCACAATTTATATTGTCATATTATATACGTAAGTAGATAATAGATGTGATGAAGAAATACGCAAATGTCTGGTCAAGATAAGAATTCTTACCATCACCAATACGACAATTTATCGCAAAACGAACGGAATTTTAAGAATTCTAGGCACATATAGATATCTACGTATGTGGGTATACCCCAGATTAACAATATACATACGCATACATATGCATGTCAATTTCTAAAATTAATAATAAAAAGATGCCGTAATGTGCATATGTACCCATATAGTGGGTGTGAAAAACACGTTCCATGCGTCACTGAAGTATCTTGTGCTTCCCAAAAAACCATGTTTCCTAAGAGATAATGCGATATTATTTATAATTACTAGGAACTTAGTCATAAAGACTAGAATAGAAGAATCACCGGAATGTCTGCCCCGCAACATTCGCGCAAATTGTTAATTACAGTAAATTGCAACGGATATGTAAATATAATATAGGCAGAAGTTATATTGCTCAACCAATAAATGGTCAGTCTAACATTGTGGAAAGTTTATTAAACTTCGCGTGTTTCGTATAACAGCCACAGGCATCACGCATAAGGAATGCTAGATAGGAATTGCGTTATTTACTTTTCATTAATCATTAAAATAAAACCCAACGCTGTTTGTATCACCGGAAAATCTATTAATAGATACAATTATCTACACATAAAAGTATGAGCAAATAGGTGCAAAAATTGATATTCTCGGATCTGGTTCTTTTATTCATAAGTACTTTCTGCGGATGCATCAATTCTAGGCGTGCATTTTAGAGATATGCATTGTATTAAAAAGGAACCCAAATAAAAATTGTTCCGTAATAATTTTTTTTTTTATTATTTAATTTGCGCACAACCATCTTATCTGTGAAGAGTTGGTTATTATAGCAACCTGTTTATTGTTTTTTAATAACACGTTCTTTTGTTATTTACATCGATTGGTCGAATTGTTTGATATTGCAAAGAGCTCTGAAAAGAGATGCTGATGCAAACTTAATATTTTTGAAAAAACATTCAACCCTCTGATATTTTGAACAATGATTTATTCCTGTTTAGACTTCGACCACTATTTAATATGACTCGGTGAATGTAACTGCTTAACATTGACGTCCGGCCAGAAGCTTAAAAAAATGGAGTACTATGAAAATAAAGCGTATTAACAATATATTGAAATGCATGGTACACAAGTACGTGTACTAATAATAAAAACATTTCAATTTCAAATGTTTTTGGTTACTCTAGTAGTACTCCGATTTATTTAGTTTTTATACTTTGTCATGTATTAAAATGAATGTTTTCATATAGCATGCGTAATCACAATTATAAGTAACAGATTTTAGGTAAGCATTCTTTTTTCTTTGACTTAACAAATTGGTAATTTTACACATTTAACCATGTTAATGCAGACGAATCAGTTTAACCGATGTTTTTTTAGTACATTAACCTACTTGATCATTATATAGGGTATATAATGATTAGGTATAAGCACCACCTATTTAATTTCGTAGGTATTCGCGGACCTTAAAGTAAGTCAAAATATAGGTTTTACTCAAGTCTTTTACTGTTGTGTTGTACGCTCCGCCAAACAATTTAATCATTTGAAGCCTGTCCGCTTAGTGCGTGGGCTGAAGATAATTTGGCTTCTGGGCAATTTAAATAAAATACTCTCAAACACAAAATATTTGGAGATACATGCCTTATACCAGGTGTTCAGTTTTCAGTTTTCGGTGATTCTTTCAATGGAATAGCCGCTATATTAGATGCTTCTCTTCCAATCATGTCAACTTTCTTCAAGATTCCCTATAGCTATTTACGTAGTTTATAGGATAATGGATATAATTTGAGATGCCGCCGTTTCTTTAACGTCCAATATTTAAAACGTTTTACAGTTAGCGTTTCGATACATATTTTATTCGATTGAGCATTTCTTCCGGTTTCCGGCAAGACATCAAAGATTTTTTTTATATCAACTTGATTATATAGAAAGGTCATCGACTTGTGCTGTTTCATTTTTTTTTATTGAACACTGTATATTTCTAAAAAATCTAGTAGAGCAACTCTTCTAGAATCTTGTTTGTAAATATTTCCCTGCGGCCTTCTTCAGTAAATTAAATACGACTATAATATACACGGCTTTTTTTAAGCAGAGTGTCGCTAATGATACACGAAAGTAAATGTATAAACGTAATCGTTTTTGTTACGATTCCATTTTCTATTCGAAGTAACCGTTATTTTCCTGCATGCGTTGTTTAGTAAGTTAACTAGCAGATAAATGTCAATAGATTTGTTTAAAGCATCGCATACTAATTCTTTCCTGCAGTAAAGATAATAAAAACATACTGAAAGATTTCACAGTTTATCCAAGTAAACAGATTTATGAGAAAACTTTTTGGACTAATTTCTTAAGGCAATACATAATACATACGTGGATAATACATAAAATAATACTCCAAAAATGTTAGTAAATGATGAGGAATCGCAAGGAATATCCTGATCCCTTCGAATAAATGCCGAAATTATTGTTAATGAATGTCGTTATAAAATCAAAGTTAATAGTATTTCTTCACACCGCTGTATGCATTCCAACAACAAACTTATCTACATAGCTTAATATTTAATTTATTAAAGAGCGGTATATTTTAGGTATAGGGAAGTGTTTATGAAAAAAAAAAGAAGATATAAATGGTATATTTTGCCAAAGCTTAGGATGTTGCCAAGAGAAACCTCCCTAAGAGCGACAATGCATGTCTCCAACTAATTCTACTTTGTATATGTAACTCTTTTAGTTAGTTAGTAATGTCAGTCAGAATAAATAAATTCCGACAAACAATTCTGCCTTCATTTATCAATTGTCGCTAATTCCATCGGTGTAGATCTTTCGTTGGAGACTCTCCTAATAGCATACAATCGTGAAGGGAGATACTGAAAATATAAACGTAACTGTTCTGGACATCTTTTTCAACTAATACTTGTGTGTCTTTTGGCCTCAATAAAAACAAGTTTCTAAAAACAAGTTTCATCGTCTTAGTGCAATGTAGTAGAAATGGCAAACTGTTGATATTTCTGTAAACTAAAAGCTAGCTCCTTAGATTTGCAGAAGAAACACATACGCTATTCTAAGACATTATTTAACAAGTTCTAATAGCAATGTTGTGTGCCTCTCGATACACTGGCTATAATTAAACACCATCAAATAATTTTTGCAAAATGATGATTATTAGCTTAAAAAAAAACACTTACATTACTTATAAACATCTAAATTAAAAACATTTCAACGAAACAAAAACAAATAAGGTTCACCATAGCGCGTCTATGGTTAGGTGTTAGCGGCAATCGCAATAAAGGCCGGCAGTTACGGAATCTTATACTCATTATTCGTACGCAAATTGTCCGTAATGATGTTCTATGATCAATAATTAAAGAGCACAACGGCGGATGAAAATATTACTTTTTTGCAGAGATTAAACAGACTCGTCTTTTTTCGGTTCTCGGAGACACCAGTAGGCAACACGAATCTATTCTCATGAGGCGAATAGACACGAGCCTATCCAGTCGCTACAAAGAAGGAATAATTCCACCTGCTTTTGCCCTTTCTACCAATAACATTCTAGCACCATTACGCTAAAAATGTCACCGACAGAAACCGGTGTTGCACAACCAAGCGCTTCAAAAGGTGACTTCTGGGTGGTCCTTCTAGAGGTATCGGAATCTGCTCTACGTGTTTCGCAATTTACAGGTTCCAACACCGTAACACAATGTAATGATTACGATCAAACCTACGCCCAATTTCCCAGCCACGTTCGAAAAAGGTTAACAGGTGGTTTGTTAAAACACCTGTTGTGGACCAATGCAATATAATAAACACTCGTTTAAGTTGACCTTCAGAAATGTATCTATAAAATCTTTAACCTAATACTCCAACTTAGGGGGGATGCATTTTTAATTGCAATCAGTGTATTTCTAAAAGGTTTTTTTTTTTATTTTGAATTATCTAACATAGAAAATCATTTTTGGTAACTAATGGCAATTGTTCGTCTGTAGGGAAAATAGTAGAAGGCTCATTTAATTTTTACTAAATGTTCTCGACATTCTGAATTGTAAATTGTTTCACGGGACGCCAGCTGTAATAACTACGTCCATATCAAGCATTATACCTTTTGCTGTACAATTTTCCCGAACTGACTTTAAGCAGGATTTGCACGATTAAGAATAATGTTAATAATGTTAAGAATAATACATTGTATTATTCTTAACATGTACATATATATATATATGTACATATATATATATGTACATATATATATATATGTACATATATATATATGTATATATATGTACATATATATATATATATATATGTATTATATATAATACATATATATTGTATATATATACATATACATATACATAAAATACGGTATTGCCTGAATGCAGGACATTACCTAGGGCTGCCCTATTCACCAGAATTGAGAAAGGCAACCCAAACAGTAAAGGTCGTATGTTACGAAAAAAATAGAAAAAAACAACAACAACGTAAAACCGTATACAAAAGTTATCTGTTTAATAATTTACAAATTAAGCGGTTGGAGCTATAGCGTACCTCTGACTCGTTTTACTTAAATCTTAATAGCTGACAAATTTATTTATAATTGCGTAGATGTAAACACAATGCATGTAGAAGAATTCGCATTAAAATGTTGTTCATTATTACACATTCCAAAAAAAAAACAGATATTTCGATAATCTTATCAAAAGTTGATAGAGATGCGAGCCGCATATCGCTTCTAAGTATTTACACGCCGCATCATCTGGAAAATACTATATCCGAATTAATTGGAAATGTTGGAGTATATCTAATATTATCAATTAATGCTTCAATTTTAATTTATTACAATCCTACAAACATAATTTATTGTTTTTAAATGAATAGTTGGTTCGTAGTAATTACGTTAGTACTTCCTTCCTACGGTATATTTCGATCTGTTCGTCTACTTCTGAGACAAGGTAGAGAAGTGATTACGTAATACTAGAATGCTAGACTATCCATCTTACACTGTCAAACGTAACAAGTAGTGTAAATAACGTCAACCGTTGAGTAGGTCAATCAAGTTAAAAGACAATTACAAGAAAACAGGTAATGAAAGATACAATTGGGAAATCAATTCATTCAAGACACGGTATAACTGGACAGGATGTCTAAATGCCGATTGTAATAAATTCTTTGCTTTCATGTAATTGTATACAGTACTCAATGTAAACCGAACTTGTAAGGAATAAGTTTACGTTGTGATTTCGTTATGTCAATTATCTTCATTTTTAGAGCAAAAAATGTTCAATGTTCAGATCGTTGTATTTAGCAATCAAATTTATCGGAAACAATAAGCAAATAATGATCTAATCTCACAGCTTATCTGTAAGCCTAACTCAATCCATATGAAATGCAATTTGTACATTTTAAATTTCTTTGTAATAACTCTACGTGCATTTAAACTTGGCGTTTAATAGAAAGGATCACAAATAGAGAGGACAAAGGTAGGTGAAATTGAAGCAGATGATGAAATAGAAAATTCATCGGTTTTGAAAAGAATTGACGTAGATGTGTTAGTAATGTAGTCCTTCTATCTTATAAATAGAGATGACAAAGGCAGGTGGAATCATTCCTTTTTTGCAACGACCAGATAGACTCGTGTCTATTCGCCTCATGAGAATGTTTTCGTGTTGCGTACTGATGTCCCTGAGTGTCGACAAAACACGAGTCTGTCTAGTCTCTACAAAAAAAGTAACAATTTCATCCGCCTTTGTTCTCTCTAATCATAAATCATACATTTTAATAAGAACTGTTAATTAGAATTTAAAAATGTAACACCTTCTCTTACATACTCCATTTAATGCAACTCTGAATTGCATTAAATATGTACATAACTGGTATTCTGCAAAAAAAGACGTTGAAACAAGCAATAGTAAAATACCGATTTCTTCCTGGAATGGTTTTCTATTTATATACGTACTTTCTAAATGTAAATCGGTGTGCAGGACTCGGTGTTGCAACAGACTAACCTAGACATTGTGATATATATTTAGTAAGTAGGCATACATAATACACAGTCTGTTTCAATGTCGGCATTATAGCTATGTCGACAGCGGATAGCCGTCACTCACGATAGTATGTGCGAATTTATTCATCTAGAGTAGCGAATGGGTTAAATGACCAAAGTCATCTATTTGTTGCATTTGCCGTAAAAATTAAGGCAGAAATACAATATTGAAATTTGAAGGTACCTAGTTACCCTTACACAGGCTGATTCATTTTCAACCTTCACCATGATGTTCTCGCTTATTATTGAGGATAGAAGATAGGTCAAATTTTGGTAAAGTTGCTGTTTTTATTATAAAGCCAAAGACAAAATGGACCTGCGACAAATGATTTTTTTGAAACAAAGGGATTCATTTTTCTTCTCTTACCTCTAGTACCCTTATTTGTTTTTTCAGGGAACAAACAAAAACACAATGTTATTGAGGACTACTGAGGGATTTTGATAACATCAAAAATGTTTAATACTATAACGAAAAATACATGAAATAAGGTTGAATAAGTTACCCATGAAATTTCAAGCTGTTGAACATTTCACTTGTTGCTCATTAATAAAAGCCTGCAGAAACGATGCCGTACCACGAAATTAGTAGAAACTAGGGTAGACTGTTTGTGATAATATGTTTTGTCGACTCTCGGAGAAACACGAACTCGTTCTCATGAGACGAATACTCATTTCTGCATGCAATAATGACGAGTAAAAGATATCCACAATTGTATCCATAGTGACAACTTCTACATCGTATACCTTGATGGAAATGAATTGTTTATGTTCAAAATGGTGTGTTCTTGCAAAGTTTATGTAAATGTAGTACTTTCTAGATAAACAATAGTCTATCAAGATTTACATGCAAAAATTCGTCCCGGACTCGAGTATGGAGAAATTTACATTTAATAATAAATTTAAATCGAGTAGCCATTCATGTTATCCCTAACCTGATGATTATTTCAGGCTGCAAGTAGTAGCTGGGAAGATTAGAAGACGTTGAATTACTTAAGTGCGGAGATGCTTAAGTTGAATAGTTAATATTGAGAGATTACTTAAGTCAGGAGATTCGAAACTATTAGAAATAGTGAAGTTGTTGGATGGTGGTGGTGATCCCAAAGCTAACTCCTCTAGATTACTTGTAGCGGAGTGTTGTTAAAAGTAATATTTACATATAATTCACGAAACACCGAAGAGCTTCGAGGTTGACTCCAGTATGCCGCTATAATTTCTAGAAGAATAAAAATCCCGACGTGCACAATTGTGAAAAGATCAATTATTTATTGTTATTTTCAATCATTATTTCAAATGAGCTAATCGCCGAGGTCCGTTTCTTTTCTTAAGTGTAATGTATATTTTCGTAGCGTAAAATTAGTTATTAACCAACAAACATTCCAGAGTAATTTTTTTAGAAATATTTTGTAAATGGCAAATTAAAGGTGTGTTTTTGCAAAGTTTATAAATATACAGAAACTTATTTATACGCTACGAATATATACATTACATTAAAAAAAATGGACTACAATTTAATTTCGGCAATTAACGCCGATCTCCGTTACATACGTCAAACGTTGTCATATAGTACATGACTAATAAGCAGCGGATAGTAAACAGCTGGCTGCACATTATGTTATAACCTATGTAACATTTTTGTAAATGTTGGCGTACATAGGTGAATATAAAATCATTTCGACGAACTACGTAATATTTGCTAGATGCTAAGAAGTTAAGTAGTATACAAATATAAGCAAGCAAAATAAACCGAATTTCTTTATTTTCTTTTTATATCAGTGATACTGTCTGTCTAGATAGCGGCATATACTGTTATTTCAGCTTCTTAAATATACAATTATATAGATGTTCATATTCAGCCTTGAAATGCACAATTCATTTGCCGGGGCTTACTTAGATGATTTTAACGATGTAGCGAAGAGTATTGTAAAAGTTTCTGCCGTTGGATGCTTTTTATGCGTAGACATTCCTACTAAGAATTTTCTAGATATTGTTTTTAGGTCTTTTAAGAAAACTTCTAGTAAATCCTACTGCAATACAAGAGCGTGAATCAGAAATAATAACAAAAGAGCTCACAGTCACGTTTTGATTAATTTACTCATATCTATCTATAACTTTACTTACACTACCATAAGTACATTGGAAAGCTAACACTACTGTAAATTGTAGAGCTAAGTTTTTCGAACTAATAGTAAGTAGCGTGAATATCCGTAATAAACTGTGAAAAACTAGAATAGGTCGATTAATTATCAAACAAAATAGTTACAACAATCAGCAGATTTATTGTATATATCTATGCAATGCAAAGTTATCGATTTTAAAAACTTGCTTGTATAACACTTTTAATTTACAAAATAATTTGGAATTGTAGCGTTTTAGGATTTGCCTAATGAGAGCATCAAAGTTATTGTGGTATTCCATGTTATCTTAATGGAATACTAGAAAATGTACCTGGATAGGTACAAACGGTCCGATTAGGTAGCCAACACTATTAAACAAACAAAATCAAATATTTTAAAATTTCCATATGTAAATAAATTCTGTACTTTAATGTTTTCTGTTGTTAGCAGTTTGATTTTTGATGATGTTACCCCCGGATTATAAGTAAACTGAAAAATAGGAAAAACCTTGACTTCGACGATGCGCATGTGTGTTGATAAACGCATTGGAGATTTGATTATAGAAGTGTTGTCTTTGTTAAGCGTCTCCGTTCATGAAAAGATTTTTTCCGAGTAACCTATACCTGAAGAGAAGAACTAATTCAACAAATACCAGAAATTATAGACCTAAATCTACCCTTGGCATACTCTCTAAAATACTCTAAGACGTAATTTATGGGAGATTGTTAAGCTTTTCATATAGTGTTCGGGTAATTTCATCTTCTCAACACGGTTTTCATCTGTAGAGTTTGTCCAATACATCCACAGCGAAATGGACTCTGGTAGATTAATTGAAGATACCTTCTGCGATTAATGGCGACCACTTGATAGTTTGAACATCGAATTTCTGTGGCAACAGTTATTTAACGTGAAGGTTCGAGAACCAGTTTTGAGTTGAGTAAAATCCTCTCATATGAAAAGAAAGATTTCGGTTAGTATGTTGTTTGTGTCTTTTGTAAATGATCTTCCATTATCTTAAAATATGCCTACATCGTCATGTATGCGGACGGCACTGTATCCGTGAATTTCATTACGGGACTTTAATCTACTGTGGACAAAGTAATTAAGTAACTTAGGAATTGGGGCCGATATAATTATTTAGTTTTAAATTCGTGGCTTCCCCGAGAGTCGAGAAAATATGAGTTAGTCTCTGTTAATTTCGTGAAGCGCACGGAAAGTGGCGAACTTAATATATTTATATGGGCAAGGACAAGTAATTAGGAACTGGTTTTCATTTAATAAAAAAAAAACAATTTTTGTACTGTGTTGTGTTGAGATGTTTTTGAAACAAATGATGCTTCCATATAAATATTCAAGGCCTAAACGTACAATTATGTTGTATTTTAAAGTACTTTGAAGTACATTTGAGAAATTGCCTGTAACATTTAAAAAAGTGAACATTTTCATAATGGCAAAACATGAATACAGTACGGTGTAGTTACTAGCTTCACAAAGTACGCTGACGAACCGTAAACAGACAAACGTGCACCTGTACATGGTGGATGTTTGCAGTTTGTATCATTATTATATTAGTTAGTTCGTCGTCATCATCGTCGTCAATGAATTTTTTAAGAGAGTTAAAACATCGACTACCAAAGTTAATGCAAGCCTTAATCATATTATTGCAATTAATGTCTCGTAATCAACAAAAGCGAGTTTAAAACCGCAGCTAATTTATTCTTATAGCTGACGATACATAAAACATTAATTAACGTTGCGGCGATCTGGAGAAGAACAACTTTAATTTCACATTTTTGCAACCAGGTAATGCAATAAGTATATATGTATGTACGTATATTGCTATTACACAAAACGCATTTCATCTTAGTAAATGTAGATTAAAAGAATAATCTATATTTTACTAAAATATTTTTATTGGAAGTAGCCTATATTTTAAAATGTAAGCTTCCTGGATGACTGGCTTATATTTAACAGGCCAGTGTAAAGAAACATCCATGTATTTCTTTAAATAATAGAAAAGTAGATTTATATCCTCTTCTAACGCTAAGATATTTTGATAAATAATTTTTGAAATACTAGCAAATAGTAGTTTTTCAATATTTCGTCTATTGTACTTTTCGGATGTTTTTAGTTTTACTATCACACACAAAGCAATAAGTAAGAATTTAAAATTACTAATCTCGAAAACAAATAAGTGCACCGACTATTTTCGATGTGTGGTAATTTCCGCGATACCGAGAAGATAATAGATAATGTACAAATGATAAAATTTAAAATATTTCTAGACATAAAAATACATATCAAATCGGAGAATGTTCTACCTGTTATTGAATTAAAAATAACTTGAATTAAAACAATACAATTAAAATTAATTCCTACTTATGATGGATAATTGAAAATTAAGAAATCTAATAATTTGAACTAGTCCTTGAATAGGTCTTGGAACCGTATAAAGGACTGATGACTGACCTCATTTTTAGTTATACCTCTAATTTAACGGAATCATGGTTGAAGTAGCTCGTAAGAATAATACGTAATTAAACGTAGGCACACTCCAATCAGAGTAGGTGGGGCGAATATATCTATTGCAATTATTCTGACAATTATGTTTATTCATAATCGAGAAATTATATAACCTCTAGGACCTGTTTGACATACGTTTACGATCCATCCACACATTGCACAAAAACCCTAGCTGTAAATAGGTATTCATAACTAGCATTATGTTAGTCGTTCACAAGTAGGTCGGCCTTTTTCCTTTTTTTTCGTGCATTAATCGTGTAAGCTAATATATTAAATTATATACCGACCTCCTATCTAATATCACAGATTTCTATACCAATTGTTGCTCTTGTAGAGAGAACAAAGGCGGATAAAATTATTATTTTTTGTAGAAATTAGACAGACTCGTGTTGTATCGACTATCACGTACACCAGTAGGCAACACAAATCCATTCTCATAACGCGAATAGACACACGAATCTATGTAGTCGCTGCAAAAAGGAATAATTCCACCTGCCTTTGTCATCTCTACTCTTAGGGTCGCTTGTGATAGTCGGAAATATTTCGAGGTGGTGGGCGAGCTCATAGTGCGACCGGATATGATCGACTGAGTACAGGCCGCTCGTATGTACTGTGTATTACTAGAAATTCCCTTTAGTAATAAATTATGATTTGCCATTAAAGCAGTTAGACATCACGTAATTTCCCGATGAGAAGAGCGGGTTGCTTCTTATGCATTCCGCGAATGGTTGTTAGTGATTCCGTTAGGAGTCTGTTCCGACTGTTGAGCTGACAAATATTAATATTTATTTCATGCGCTGTATGAGACCACGGAATCTTTTTCCAGAATAAGATAATTTTAAATTGGCGTCCAATTCGTTATATTCTGCGGCTGATGAATAAGCTTTCAAACTTTAAGAGAGGCCAAAAACAAAGAGATCTACGAATTTTGGAACCATTGGATTAGGTAATGTGCTGTTATTGTGCAATTTTAATCTTAACGGGATGCTTGATGTGAATTTTGATTAAGGAAAATATTGGTATTAATGCAATCAAATTAACATCGCTTCGTTTTTAAGGCGGATTACGATTAGCATGTGTGAAGGGTTCTGTTTGTAGAAATATGAAATAAACTCGAAGTATCATCTTTACAAAACGAACTCTCTTACGAGTAGCGTAGGGACATAGGTCGAGTTCGTTATGGCTAATGTAGTGTACCCAGCAGCAATGATGCCGAATGTAGCTATTGGATGTCTTTTCCTTTAAAATTACTTCCGGAATTATCTCAGTAGTGAGGGCAAACGTCAACGGTGCAGAGGGAACATCTAAAAATGATGGAAGCTAGGAGATTTAGAAGATAGTTTTAAATTCCTATTTGTGTGCGTTCCAATTGCAGGTAATAATAAATTGAAAATGTGTGCTTCGTGGTTTTTTGAAAGGAAATAGGGGTGTTTAACGTTCCGATAATATGTGTATTATCTTGTTTAGAAAAATTTTAGGAACTCTTCAGTGCTGCTATTTTGTCTACTACTCTAATTCAGGTAATAATTATAGATAGGAATGGATGGGAAGCATAATTAAAAATGTGGATTTCGTGATTTAGCAACAGAGAATGAAGCAAAAAATAGAAGTGTTTAACGTTATATCGAAATAGCATCACTGAAAAACCGCTGGAGGTTTTTTTTACATATTATAGAAGCCTGTTTTCTTTCTTTTCATTTACGGCTGCAAAATACTAGGAAGTTCACATTTTCAATTACACTTCGTCAAAGCCGCCAGGAAATTGCTTTGATGATGATAAGAAAGGTTGAGACGGATCATTACCAGAGGGGGTAAATGCGCTAACGCTTAAGTCGTGTGTCATTACCAATATAATAGTAATAATCTTTCTTCTATTATACATCTAATTATCTTGGATTTCTAAAGAAAAATAATAGATTTCCAAGTGCCTACGCAAAATCAGCAGAAGATAAAATATTTAAAGATATTCGTTCTTTAGTAGCGTGACCTAGATTCAATCGTGGACGGTTTGTTGGTCATCTAGCAAGATGATTAGGTAAACATAAAATATGCAGCCTTCATAGACGTGTACGTGTGAAAAATATATCAACTTCCTGCAAACGAATTTTTCATTAAATCGCAGAAAAAAGACTATTATTTTATATTTCTCAAAGGGTTCTGTCAAACTAGGAATAGGATGTACGAGAAGCACGAAATTCTATCGGCAACTCTCTGAATTTTTAGATATCTTTACATCACTTTAGCCTCTTGTACAGCAAGAAAAATACTAACTGTATCAAACTCATGTTCACTTTCATTCTCATAATTAACCAAAAACGAAGAATTAAATTATTTCGGTTTCCTATCATAATAAATTGTCTGGTTTAGGAGCAAATACAGTTTCTTGCGCAAGGTAAATTTTGAAGGGTATGTTAACTCTATCTGCTATTGTTCCGTGATATTATAACTCGAAAACAAATGAAAACCGTTATTTTTTTCTACATTACTTTCAATACATATTATAATACACTCCTAGGATTTTGCCGTATCTTTCAAGTCACCCTGTATAATTGTGGCATTCGTAATAGTAATTACCGCGAGTGAGAAAAATAATTTACGTTATATAAACATATCTATACGCACTCAACGCTAAATATCACCAATTCAAAAATGTATAAACACTTGCACTCCAAATGACGATGAAAATAACTAAATTTAGGCACGTATGCATGTTGCTAAAGACGACTCGTGGTTAAGAGGTTCTTTTTTCCAATTAAAAATGCTATTTTACAGCTGTGTGTCTAGTTTAAACTTCTGTGTCAAGGGCATCTTTGCATTGCTCCATGTTAAATATAGATATCCAGAAGTACCACAAGGAAAGAAAATTGCCCGGTGTTAAAATCCGGTTTTAATAAAACTTGATAGAATTATAAAGCGCAGTAGAATGTGTGTTTGTTTTATTTATAAAAATTCATTTTGAAGAAACATCATTTCGAAGGTTTTTCGATTAACTCGATATAACGGTAGAACGAAGAGAGATTGAAGACTGAAGAATAAATACAATAGTTGTGCCACATTTAATAGTTATTTATAAGTACGTTCTTCTTATGAAAAACTATTTAAATTTAATGATTAACTGATCTGAAAGCAGTTCTGCACAAGTCTTAGAATGTCTTTTAATGACTCACAAGTAAATATGACAGTAATGTGTTAGTGTACAGTTACGTTTTAAGCTAATTTGCAGAAACAAGTTTGATGTTTTATCAAAGATGAAGATATTGAAATAGAAATGTTGAATTAGATAATGTCCTATATTAGAAGTATTCATCATTATACAAGATGTTATATAATAATTTCCTACATGGTGACCATATAGGACACCTCACTTAGGGCAAGCCTGCTGACCCGCCATAGAATTCAACTGATTCCTACCGACTAATTAGGAACAGCCCGCACGAGTTTGAACTTTAGTGAAAAGAGACCGGTTTGTCGCCGTTTGAATCCTATCCCCATATTAGAAAAGTTTCCGACTCGACCTTTGATGGATAACGGTAGGTAGCAATCTTTCGGAACCTACCTCGCATCTGACTCACCGGGGGTTAGGTCGCGCAGGCGACAACTGTTACTCCGTTAGAGCCTAAGCCGCCCGATTGCAACAACTGCCGCCCCTCGGGGTCCTAAGCTGGTAGAATTGAGTCAAATCATGACAGCTAGGATACAATTAGTGTAGCAAAATGCAAAATGAGATAGGTTAGTGGTTGCAGGGTAAACGCTGTAGGGTAAGCGCCTACCCTGTGGTGTTGTATATAGTGGATACAGAAGAAGTATATACGGTGCTATTTAAAATGATGACGTTTCAGGTGTTTGGAATTGGCAAAGCTTGGTGGTGGCTTGAGGATCCTGTATGATTTCAAAGAAATTGATATATACACATTTAGGTAATTGGGGGTAAAATTAGAAATTTCTAGAAATCTGCTAGTAATAGACATATGACGTTGATATCGTTGTAGACATAGATAACGAAACTAAAAGTGTAGGTATTCTACTTAAAATACAAAGTAGACCGTCCATTACTTATTGATCAACCAGTATACCCTGAATTTTTTTTGAAAGATAGTTTATGGCTTCTCTTACATTATCTGTAAATGTCAACATTTTGGCAAGTTTACAGTTTCAGATGACTGGAATAGGCTGCAGATTCCTGCTGTTGTGCCAATGCTGTGGTGAACATTGGATTTCGTATCAGAATTAGGTTAAATTTCATAGAAATCCCTAAGTTAAAGTGTATCATAAGCAATCCTGATCATCTATAACGAAGAAATTAAGTTCATATACACACAAAATTTTTTCTAGCAAAAGAAACCTGAATCTCCAATCACAATGTCTGTATCCTACAAAACATATGCGGGCAATAACCGGCCCGCTGTAACATTTGATCCGGCCCGCGATACATCATCAAAGAGCGAGGTGGCAAATATCAAAACCTTTGATGTTATGATGTATTATTTCATGTCTGATATCTATCGCTAAAAATTATGAACACTACTTTAAAATTCACTACCTTTAAACGTGGCCCGCGAACGTATTTGCACACTTAAAGTTTGGTCCACAACATATCAAAGGTTACGCATACTTGCTATAAAATATCCCATTAAACGAGGACCAGTATAAAATTTTATTTAGAAAGTATACTAAACTATATTTCCCGTAGTTAATTTATTGTTAATGTAGCAGATACTAAATAAATAGTAAACTATCCTTTTTCTATACATTTGTGGAAAATTTCAAAATTGGATCAGGGGTGTTATGCTGAATAATTCAAATTGAAATTTGAAGTGTAAGTCGTAGTAAATTAATCAGAAGATTGTCGGAAAAAAGCCACTATCGAAACAGCGTTTATGAAGTGGAACTTGGATAAATAATGTTTTCATTTATTTTTATAACTCTTCTAAAATTCCGTAATTAATTTTGTTTATATACAAATATGCCTTCATTTGGATACCAGCAATGCACATGGATAATCATGAATAAGTGTTACTTATAACCGCAGTAATTGAATTAAATATGGTGCTAATATTATCGTGTCAATAAATGTTGACCTGTAACGACTTATGGAACTTATCATTATTGTATATATAAATATGTATGTATCAATATGTATCAATTGTCTGTTCTACGTACAAAAGAAAGAAATCTATTTTACTGCTACTATAAAATTTTCAATTAAAACATTATACATTGTAGCTGGCAAAAATCATAATTTAATTGTTAATCTAACTTACATTGAAACATAATCAGTCAAAATTCGATTTTTCACGATACTAAATTATTAAAAAATTAAAACATTTTAATTTTTGTTTGGTACGTATACATCTTCTCGAGAGAGGCAAGTAAATATTTGCATTCTAGATAAGCTCCTTAGAGATATTATTAATACCTTAGGAAATTTACCTAGTTAATTTTATAATATTTGTGCTTAATTAACATTTTTTTCGGTTTATTTGCCAACAATAACACTTATACGGTTGGGTTGCTACCATTTTCCCATGGATAAGATGAATTTTTGTAGAATACACAGCATGGTACGAGAAGTTACCGATGTTTGGAGACAGATGGCGCTTTAAGTGAAAATCTTTAATCGACGAAATTTCTGAAAGATTCATCGGCTAGTGTTGTTTTGAAAACTGTTGAATGTGAAAAAGTGTATGCATTTGTGGAATCATGAACAAATAATGATACCGGCCAGTGATTCGTTTTTTTTTTTGAGTGACAACACGTGTGTGTAAAATGTGTTTACGCCTGGCCGACAATCCAACTTTTATGAGAAGTCGTTAAATGGTCAATGGCCAATAAAGTTCAAACCACGCGGTGAACATTAGGTAGATTGTTATCTGTGAGATAGATACCGCGCTTGCTGACGATTAAGAGATGCCTATTCTGTAGAGCTCAACGGACGCTATTATTTGGGTGGCTCGGAAAAGTTAGAATATCGCTAAGCTAAGTGTATGGAGCTACATGGAGAATATGTCGCGAAATAAATTTACTAAATGCAAAACAATTACGTTGTTTTTCTTAAATCTGGTATTTATTCTACCATTCTCATATAACCGTATTAAATGACACCATCAAAGCTAAAGTGCGACAAAATAATGTAATAATATTTCTCAATTACATAATACGTCGTAATGTGGCGGTGCCGTCTAGTTAACGCCAGTAACTATTAATGGAAGTACGTTTTATGTAATTTCTGTCGCGCCTTTCATTGAGAACCTGTAATAGAACCAATAAGATTAACGACACTTAGTGATAGATGTATAAACTCGTTTCGTCTACTGGGATTGCAGTGAATTATAGATTGGCGTTCCAAATGCAATACATATTTCACATCAAATGCCTTTTCAATTGCAATAACCCTTCATAATGGCTCAATGTATGTGCATTAGATACCGTTATATTACTTACCACAAAAATGCGTTTGTTCTAGTCTAACCTGTCACTTTTCCCTTTAAAGCGGCATTTCGCATATTGAATTTACTGAAGGATCTTGGCATATCAATGAATGATCTTTTTATCTATTATGGAAGTAATGGAAAGGTTTACGATCTATCATTTGATAGAACAGGCTATAAACGTCAATCGCAACAGTTGCATTCTATACTTCATGGATCGACTTGCTTTTTTCGACGTAAATGTCGGGAGAATTATTCGAACATATCGAGTGCTAAAAAAGTAAATCTGATGAATCTGTTCCTGTCGAAACAATTTTTTAATAGAATGACATAAATTAATAAATTCTTTCCGCAATCTAAGTTATGCACAGAGGAATTTTATTTTTTTGATCATTATCAAACGGAATACTAGACAACGTTAAAATTCCCGGTAAATCTCTAAAGCGTGTTTGTCGACCTCAAATTATCATAGCAGTTTTGATCAAAGCAAAATGCTGCTAAGTTGTACATTTCCAAATTCTAAGCATGTCGTTACAGGAAATTCTTCTGTAAACGCACCTGCTTACTTAAGTTTTCAGTCGCTTTTACACATACAAAGACTTGTTTTTAACTTAAGGATTCGTAGTAATATTCAGCAAGTTGTTGTAATAAACAAAATGCGTTACAAAGTTTTGTGTGACAATAAGGAGATCAGGTGCTAAACAGTGAAATTCGAAATGCATCAGAATACTTGCCCGGACCATTGTTTGTTGACACACTGATATTGCGCAATTTTTTTAAACTCACCGTAAAAATCCGATTTTTTTTTGTTTTGAATGAACGAAGGTCTGGATCAAAGTATTCAATTATTTCGGAGATATTGCTTTTTAAGAAAAAAGCTGTATCTTTAACATTGTTTTATTTAAACACTAACAAGTAATTAAATTAGATTAAAATGTTTTAAGTACGTTTTGTTTAGCTCCATACACAGCGCATCCACTTAGTGGGTAAATAGAGGATAATTTCTTTGCTGAGCAATTTAAAGATGGTTTTCAAATAAAAAGTATTCGGAAATAAATGCTGTACAACATAAAATTATACTCAAATACGCACGGTATAAATTTGTTTTTTAATGGGACAGTCTACATATTACATATTATGATCTTAGATGCCTCTGTTCAATTCATATTAACTTCCTTCAATGTTTCCTACACACTAACTTTGCTTTTTTGCGAAATGTCGGTGTTTCTTTATTTTTTCCAAAGACATTCATTAAAAGTAAACTGTAACATTTAGTTTACACCAACAATTTCAACATTCTTTCGAAATAAACGCCATTTTCCTTCATATAAACTGTAATACAATTCCTTGTACTTTATTGAAGATATACTAACAGCACTATTTTGCATAATGTCCGTGTTATACATTGCTTTAGGAAATTCATCTAAAAAGTTTTTTCAAAAGTTTTTACTTAATGCTATTTATCTAAATTGCGACATTTTTCAGTATCTTATTACTTTATTTCTTACTGCTGAAAAATCTTAATGTGGGATGTTAAAAAAATTATTCCTTTTATATTGAATTCTGTGTTATATGTAGGGAAATGATGGTTATTAAGAAATTGGAAAAAAAATAACGTTTATAAATTTCCTTTAATTAATATCTTTATAAACAAACATTTATCATAATTTCTTATTTGGAAATGCAGTCGTTGGTTGGAAAAAAAGACATCCGTGTGCAGCCCATCTATAGTTACTATTGAGTATCTTGCTTTATCCATTTCTAAAATACGATTACTAAGCGATGAAAATTTCAATAACTGTATAGAAAGAAAAAAAATACGTATTATTTAGCGTATCTAGTAATCTGAAATTAAGGAAATACATAAATGCAAGTTTGAAGTTTGCACCTCTATCTTGGGTTATAATTTTCTGCTTTCTATTTTACATCGTTGCTGATAGATTACAAAATTTCACAACAATAGAAAGGAACGAAAAGTAGGGGATTACATCAAACTTCATCTGGCGCAATAATTGTATCGTATTCTTAACTAGTAATTGTCACCCAGCAGAAATTCCCGATAATCTGTGGAACAGTGCCAAATCACAATGTAATTAAAATTTGCATACAATGTGTTTTATATGCGTAATGCTTTTTTAATGATATAAAAATCACATTCTAAATCTTTCTTATTCATGTATTGAGGTCCACGGCAGTCTAAAAATGTAACATATGAAAACATTTTAATTGGAGACAAATTGCTATTGCAAGTTAACTCGCAATCAATCGAAACAATCGAAAATAATTATTCCATTAAAAAGGTTGTAATTCGAGAAGGAAATAGTAACGATGCAATGATATTGTAACAATATCTAGAATATAATACCTAATGCGCAGGTTGACAACCTGCGATTCTAGAGTCGCATGTAACTCTTTTAATGCGCAATTGCGGCTCTATCTAAGCTAATATGTAAGATACATATAACAAAATAACGTTTTAAATTTAAATCAAAGAAGTAGATAGCTCCGTAGACGCTACTAATGTTTTAAATTTGACGGTAAATCGGAGTTTGGTTGCAGATTCTAAAGACTTTAGAAAGGAAAAGGTAACCTTATCGCTTTTATTAAGACCACTCGAAATTTATTCGACTGATTTAAGTTTTTTTTTCTTTTTACGATATAGATCAAGCAGTCTTTTAACTAGAACTACCACATTTTAAAATCCAGGGAAATATGGGATTCAATATTTGTAAATCTTAAAACTAATTAGAGAATTTAGAGAAATCTACTTTTTAAATTGCTTGAAATAGACAATTTTAAAAGGCAAGATCAATTTCTTTTTAATACTAGGAATAGTTTGTCTTATTGCCAATATTCATTAATTAAAGAAAAAAGAAAAAAAAGTTTTTGGACTTCTGTCGATTTTCGGTTCGAGGTATTCTTAAACATATATTTTATTCTATAACCTCACCATTCTGGTAGATTAAATAAAAATGTTAATTCACGCCTAAGAATCACTAGTATCACTTATATTAATTTAAATTATAATTACATTATAAAATTGTCGAAAAGTTGTATTTCATAATTCAAATGACTTGCAACTTTAAGGGCATTATTTTTATAAATTTAATTTTAAAAATGAAAAGAGGTCGAATATAGGAGCATAGATTTGTACTTCTTAAAATTAATGACAGTACTATGCACAACAATTTGTCTCAAGAATACGTATAATTGTAAAAACAATAGGTAGCGCTGTATTAAGGGAATAACATACTTTGGTGTGTAGGAAATTGTCTGTAAATGCCAATTCCATTGTAGGCTGTACATAAACATTATTACAAGAATCTCAACAACATTTTTCTCTTTAAAATGCATATTTTCTTGTTTAGTAAGGTGAAGTAAATTGTATTCGAACATAATACAATTGTTAATTAATTTACGACAATCTAATAAAAGAATGCGTGCTTTCGTTACAATGCCGCTAGAACCTCTATTGTTGAAATCGCTGACAGAGGGTTGTGATAACTTTTCGCGCTCTTTGCAAATCTTACTTTAACAGTAAGTATGAAAGTTTAATTTGACAACATTCATTAATAAGAAAATATTAACAAGATTGTGTAAAAACGGAATGTTAAAGTTGTTTTAAAATAGCGCATAAAGTACAACCACATTTGGCACAATTTTGTGACATCTGAGTCATCCTATAGGTCTGGTAATTCGCAAGCAAAAATGCTACAGTTGCATTAATTTTCGTAACAATTTTTTTCCTGTGTAGCTATTGTATAAATCTGCTATAAATGCTAAGTAAAATTAATGTTGTGATTCGACAAACAATGTCGACAATCCGTCTCAGAGACGAACATAGCTGGACTGACTACTGGAAAAAAGAACAGTCGACGTGAACTGGAAGCTGAAACTTTACGAGTCGAGTCTATTTTTTTACTGTAAGTCTATTCTGCTAATTATTTGATTACTCTCCATGAATTTTCCATTCTTCACACAATATTACTATTCTACGGTTTTCTTTGTCGTCTGTATACTGTTCACTCTCTTACTACAGTCATGTTTCATGATGCTCTGATATTCCACAATCTTAACAACCCACCTCGGTTTACGATAGCTTCTTATTACGAAGTCTTCGGCTTACGAAAGAAAATTCGGATGGATTTTATTTGAAAAACCGAAAAGTCTCTCGGATACTCCATCCATAGTTAATATTCTTACCTTATTACAAGTCAAAAGTTCTGTAATTGCTATCAAATAATTCCGTATTTATCTTGTCGTTAATATTGAAGTCCAATTGAGAAAACCATATCGCCCTCGCTATCTACCGTCTACCGTATCTATACGTCAAAGAAGAATAAGAAATTTAATTCCACTTGCGAAATGTAGGATTACGAAATATTTTTTTGAAATCAATTAATTCTATATATCGAAGTACTACTGTATATACACCATGCTGTCCCATGTTGGAACGTGACAATTAATTAATGCATAAAGCGTTCTTTTCTATTGTCAATTGTATCTAATTAATAGATTGCCAGTTGTGGTGGGCCAATAATTATTTCCGGAACAGACATATCGTAAATAGGATTACGGGTATATACGTACATGTGCATGTATTATTATATATACTTATATATATGTAATCACGACCTCAAGAAGATGTATGCGATTACATTGAAACGTTAGGACACGTATCTGGTTCTTCTGAGAACCAACGCCGAACGCGGGACGAAACCCAAGAGAAGAACATACATATATACAATAGAGTTCCGCTAGAGTAAACGTTACTAGCCAAGCCCCTGTTCACTAAATCGGATTGTTCACTAAATAGATGTTTATTAAAAAATCAAATGTAAATACACATATGTAATCCAACTTTATTTAAATAATCTTACTTTTACTATAATAAGTAATAATATAATTTAGCAATAATAATACGCGACATTTTTATATTAAAAACTTATTAACTTATAATTTTGGTTTAAAATACGTAGTTAATTTTGATTGTTCTAACTGTTTCTTTGCGTTGATTTCAATTAATTTACTTTTTAAACTATGCAGAGTTGGTAAATGTGAGAATTTAACATTCTCCTCATTTTCTTCCACCCACTGAATGAGATCATTAATAGATTTAAGAGCATGATTTGTCGAAATTAATTGGTCGTCATTGGTGATATTACACATTAACAAATGACTATTATTGTCCTCTTCCGAATTACTTTTATCAATTACATTTACCTCAGTGGCTTCTTGTAATATGTCCTTATTCCATTCATCAATGTCAGCATTATTAAATTGAGTCTAAAAAATATCAATTTTATAACTAAAATTTAGTTAGCAACTTTTTACTTACGTTTGGAGTGATATTTTGTAAAATATGCCCTATATCTTGATTTGCTTTAAACGCGTCATCGTTAATTAAACGAGAGCGTAAAACGCTTAGTGGAATATCTTCCTCATTATCACAATCAATGTCTAAAATATTATTCCAACACTTCTTTATAACTGCAGTATTTATATTATTCCAATAGTTTTTCAATGTTTCAGTAAACTCTTTGTCTTCTGATAACAAATTGGTTAATAAATCTTTGCGTTAAAATAATTTTGTAGTTCTGATGGCATTTTGATCCATGGGTTGGAGTAAGGGTACCACATTTGGTGGCATATAGATAACGGATATCAATCCATTGGAACTTTTTAAGTCTGACTCGGATGGATGGCTAGGGGCGTTATCTAATATTAATAAGGCCTTAATCGGTAATTGTTGGTTTTGTAAATATTTTGTAACATAAGAAAGTAAAATGAAGTGTTATGATCTAATTATAATTAAGTAAATTTGTTTACCTCTGGAACAAACATTTCATAAAGCCATTCTTTAAAAATGGTGGTCATCCATGCCGCCTTAGAATGCTTGTAATGTATTGGACAGCTAAAATTTCGAAACGATATGGGGTTTCTTTGATTTTCCTATTATTAAAGGTTTTAATTTGTGTCTTCCAGGTGCGTTTGCACATGCCAAAAAAGTTAATCTTTGTTTTTCAGTTTTTCTACCAGGTGCATTTTTCTCCGTGTTAGATACATACGTCTTATCGGGTACTAGTTTCCAATAAAGAGCTAATTCGTCCGCATTATAAATTTGTTTCGGTAACAGATCAAGATGTTTAATTGTATTCTTTAATGTTTCCTTAAATGGAATCAGCTAATTCTAGTTGTGATGATAATTTCTCTATTGAAATCTTTAAGAACCTTACGTCGTACCGTCTTTTAAATCTATTAAGCCATCCATTACTTGCAATAAATATTGACGATTGATCGATTGATTTTTGCAAATTTATAGCTTTTTGTTTTAACATTAATCCACTAACGGGAACATTTCTCTCTCGCAATGAAATAAACCACTTGTAAAGTGCCTTTTCCATTTTTGAATACGTAGATTTTTTTAATGTTTGAAATTTACGTATCCCATCAACATTTTGATTAGTTTTTCTTAAAATTAATGTTCGCCTCTTCTTTATAGCACATATTGTAGATTTAGCCACTCTAAATTGTTTAGCTAAATATGTTACACATCTACCTTTACTTAAGTTTTCCAATATCTCTAATTTCTCGCTCAGTTTTAAATGTTTCCTATTATTCGACATTATTTTAAACTCTTATTACATCGATATATGTATATATAAATAGCACTTTTCATTACACGACGCAGCATATATCACTGCCCTGAGTTTCTTAATGGAGCGCTCAAATATACCATGTTTATACAAATCGAAGAGAAGAATGTACTAAACCAATGTACGATCATTCGAGGTGATGCGCTTCATATAATACATATTTAGGGTAATTACCGAACTAGCAAAGAAAGAAATTCACTCTACCGGGGTTTCCCCTATTTACTAAATCGGATCCCAATTTAATTTTTTCGGTGTTCACTATTTCGGGTAGTTCATTGCAGCGAGAGTTCACTCAAGCGGGGATATACGAAATTTTACATTCCAAACTTTGCAAAAGATTTAATAAGTGAATTCCACACTTCCGTATCATAACAAAATATCTTGTTACGTTTAGTGCAATTATTTTGCCTATAGCAATATAGTGAAAGGATAACTGTTAATCCAGTGTTCAAAATTAGCTTACCTGTTTGAATGACTAACAATGTTCTTCCTAAAACCACAGCGTGTTGATGTTAAGAATTGATAAGTACAAGAAGGTCTGCTGTCTCGCTACTGTATATATTAATTTAGTATGCGACACCTACATACAATGATAATAATCAATGCTACTCATTTTGGTTTCGATGGTGTCGCCTTTTCTTTGAATTTTAGACTTTCTACCGAAGTAGGTCAATCGAAGCAACTAAGCTGACGTAAAATGGATGTATGTAGCAATTCGAATAAAAAATTCTCGGAAATAACACATATAATACGACATAGATAAACGGAAAAAATGCAACCTTCGTAGATGTGTGCCACGGATGTACTTTCAAGAATCCGTTCCACGTTAAAAGCTTTTTTCGGCGAAGTTGACCATTTTTAAGAAAGTATAGATTAACTTCAGTATAAATACGTGCACGAAGAATTAAATTCTTGATCGTATTTTTTTCCAAGATATTTATATAATGGGGTGCTGGAGTATTTGCTCTCATCTACTAATATTTGCACGCCAAAAGATTCGATTTTTATTTTTTATGTAACGGAAAAAACAAATGTAACAATGCAAAAATTGTTATGCTGTAACTTGAGAAAGTTGCCATATGCAGCAAATTTGTTTCTCAAGCCTTTTATGTTGGTTTTTCTTGAATATATACACCAGACGGCGTCAAGTAAAGGGCGTTTTAATAGCTACATTAATTAGTACGAAACAATATTTTAGGTGGTACTTCCTACTTTCGAAACAAAATAGTTTTCTATTTAAAAAGAGAAAAAAACGTGAAAATGTTAATAAAAGCCTATTTGACGGTAAGTTTTACCTTTTGACCACAACGGTATGTATATTTTTAAAAATAATACAATTAGGATTACGGATAACTATTTCTTCTAAACTATTTGAGATAATTTGTTCCAAACATAGGTATGTAAGTACACGAGAACTTTTGTAATACATAAATCAGGTATCTTGTAAATAAACTATGTATAGACAGGTATGCAGTCACTCAGATAAAGATATTAATACGTATGTATACTGTAAATATCAAATGTTATCAGTTTATGTCAACGTAAAAATTCCACATACCTATGAATCCGTTATTGAATAGAAATTAGATGTGGTGGACATGAAGTTCTACATAACATCTGCTTTCGACAGAGCAACTTGTTAATAAGCCTTTATATCACAATAATCGAAAATATTTGCGTAACGGGAGATAGAATATTTTTAAACTAGTTTCATTACTTTGCTTAAATGTACAGTAAGTAACATGATTTTAGTCAAATATATATTTAAATCAGGCACAGTGAATAAAAGCATGTGGAATAATTACAAGATTAAAGCCAATAACATTTCCAGAAAACGCCTAGACACACCGGATTTTTTTATATTTGTTTAACATCGTGCGCTCAATCTACATTCTTGTAAAGTACACACGCTTAAAGACAAAACGTGAATGTTCTAAAGAAATCCCAATTGACTGTATTTCAAAATATTTATATCTGCTAATAAAAATAATTTTAAATGATGGTCGATGTTCCCTTCATTAAAAGAAAAAAACAAAGTAAAAAAAAAATGTAGGCTGGTTTTTTGGCGACTACATACAAAATTACAAGTCAAATTGCAAGATTGCAAGTTAGTTTGCCGAAAAAGATAATGAAGTTCCCTATTAAATAATAACGAATAGATAACACCTATGATATAACTTATATCATATTCGAATAATATTTTGGGAAAAGTATATGTGTTTAGCGATAGAAAATTAGTACCCATAGAAGAATGAAGACAATCCTTGTATATATTATCACATGCTATTTACTACAGAAAAATGTTTTTAATGAAGTAAGCTGAGTAAATTCACACAAATTGTAATGTTTTATTTATGTTATTATTATCAATTAATTATTTTGTCATATTACTACAATAAAACAATATTTGCTTTCTTAGGTAAATATGGTATATAATTAAAATAATGCAAATTATTCAGGTGTAGCTTACAGATTTCGGATTGAAATATATACATATATTGTAATGTTACGAGTAGACGTTCATGAAGTTATCAGCCATCGGCGCCACCCTTACATCTCTTCTTGACATTCCGCTTTCTTAACCTATCGAGATTAAGAGTCCTTCTGGTAGTAGAAAGCTCGATTCCTAAAAGAAAATGCCTCCATTAACCAATTATCCTTGACGCGTAGGTAGCAGGGGGTATAAGCGTAGCCAACGACGATTGTGCGAAAAAACATACATTAATTGCTTTCGTATTTCATTTTCTCTTTCCAAAAACTACTAAATGTGATACCTTTCTACATCAAAAATGAGTAAATTTCAATCATGTAAGAGGTAATTTCATTAATTAGTAAACGTTCGGTTAGTAATATTCAACATTTTCAGCAGAGTTTCAGTTTATAGTGTTGTATGGGATCCAAAATGTCATCTGATAGCATAGAATCTCAGTTTCTTCATCATGCTACAGCAACTATAAATAGGTTCGGTATTGTTTAAGTAAATGTTTAAGTAACCATTTAAAAAGTGGTTACTTAAACATTTCAAATTAAAATTCAGAGGTGAGTTGCTGTAAATTAATCTGAAATAGCTGAGCTTCCACAGAAACTACTTCTCTCACTTACTCACAAAAGTAAGGCTATCTGAAGTAACAGAATTAAAAAAATGTCGAAAAATTTAGAAATATTCTCAAATTTTCTTCACGAAAACTTTCAGTATACATATGGACTGCGAACTACACGTAAAAACTTAATGAAGCTATAATTTTGATTTATTATCTATTATACAGACCCAGCTACGTATTCACTAAACTCTTGGTTTCCGGGTTGAAATGCCATCCTTGTATCTTCTGCCGATACTTTTATGGGACATCTTCGTCGCTGAAGATGTGTGGTGTCGATACTTACATGTGTGTAGTTTAGCTTTTTGACGTGGCACGAAACGTTGTCTACGCATTTTTTATTTGATCTTCGGGAACATTAAAAGTCATTAAGGGACAAATCAGGTAAATACGGGCAATTGTTTGACGTTTGTCTCCTTTGAATAATCAATTATTTAATATGCTGTGTGAGAGCTGGCATTGCCATGATGAAGAATGATGAGACGATGTCGACTGTTTTTCTTGATTTAATCGATGACTTCTGATAAACAAATTATTTCATACCGTTAACTACCATTAAGTATTCTCCTAATTTTTATTGTATTCGGTTTATCTGGAAACACCCAAACAGTTGACTGTTGCTTAGTTTCCAGCTAGATGTTCAATATGGATTTTGAAGTTCCTCTGTCAATTTTTTTGAGGACTTCCTTACACCGATTGACAAGAAACTTTTTTATACTTGCCTCAAATTATACGAAACTCATTGAAATCCTTTTCGCACCTAAGCATAAGCAACAATGAATCACATGCCGACCATCTTCCATTATCTTACGTAGAGTATGGATAGTTTTTAGAATCACAACCGTTCTTAGCTGCGCCTCGAAACATTAATCGTTGATGTAAACACGATCATTTTGCAAACAAGTTGTAGACAGTCTTTTCTTTTAAGGCTTTACTATCAAAAGTTGAACATAGCGAATTGAGGATCAACCAACGAAAGTTTTAAAATATTGTAAATTTAGCCACAAACGAAGAAGAACAATTGATGTGGGCTATATTAAATATGACACATATGCTTTAACTGTCTTTTTTAGTTCGAAAGGTACTATATGATTAACTATTATAAATGAAGACTAGATAATTCGTCAATAAAAGAGTACAGAAGTTGGCAGCGTACATACACCTCGTAAATAGTAACCGAAATCATGAATACAAATTACATGGAATTTTGAGATAATTTTAGAAAATTAACTAGAGCTTAAAAATTTTACGATTGGATTACGAGTATTTCAATTTATTTATAGTATTATAGAAAACGGTCTATTCTTCTTTGTTAATTAAAACCGGACGAAAAATTTACTAATTAAATTCTGAACTGATTGAATCATGACTTACGAATGATTACTGATGTCACAAAAAAAATCTCAAAGTAGTAGATTTATCGAAGTACATACGTATGTGGCTGTAGGCGAAAGCATTTTCTTCTATTCTCACTTTTAAATGAATGATTCAAACATGAATAGAATATTTAATGTAAACCCAATGCAATAATTATTATACAAGTCATTGCAGCAGATTAAAATAAATCCATTGTTGATGCGGGTAGTAAATGATTAATTGTAATCGATAAGTTCTTATTTGTTTGAAAATTTAAGATTGTAATAATTACTTTGTTTCACACTTGAACCAGAACTGTTCCCACTTTTAAATTAGCATTAGCATTACATTAGCATGAAAAAAAGACCCAAAAATACAAACAAAACGAACATCCAGTTAGATCAAAACATGATAATTACTGTTGCTTCATCATCTGCTTATTGTTCTCACTGATAACTATAATACATAAGGTAAATCACTTTGAGAAGTAGCAGCCAACAATATTCCAGAGACATATATATATATATGTTATAAAAATATAACCGGAAATAAAAAAAAACTATATATTTTTATTTCTGGTTATTATCACTATTTCGCATGCTCTTATCACATCTTATCTTTGCGGTTGATGTGACCACTTTGAGGCTAAATAATGGTTAAAGAGATTTTATTTATCCCGTACCATCTTCATCGGTGATGTACAAAGACTTGAGCACATCAAGAATGCAAAATAAAAAACCGCGTACCTTGGCAAGAATGCACTTGCTGGTTTATATAAATTCTTTGCCACTATCACCAGCTAAAATCACTCTACTTCGATTAAATGTTTTAAAGAACTTATTGCGTATGTTAGCTTCATTTACATTTTATTTTATATTTACGACTAAAAGATGTGCCAGATTTCTGTTCATATTGCGATCTTGAATATTTGTTAGAATCTGTGAAATTTATTTGACATTGTCTGTTGCTGTCGGGTAATATTTTACTCAAAATATCAAAATGCCAAACAGTAACTGTAGCTGTAGAAATAGAAATATCCGTTGCAAGAGCTCCTAATACACGTTAGTAAAATAAAAAAATTGCAAATAATGATGAAGATTAAAATGTTATAAATTATATACATGAAAATCCGTCACTTGTATTAAGGCAGTAACAAAATTCAATTTTTAAAAAGATCATGGACGGATTACACTGCAACACAACGAATATTCCTTCTCTTATGTCCTTGGATGAACATAAAAGAAGAAGATTTGCCGATCATTGAATAATGAAGAATTCTGGAAAAATGTAATTTTTTTTCAGATGAAAAAATATTCCAGTTCTTCTATTGACTAACTAATTAATAACAGCAGATCTCGCAGCTGTTGATTACAGCGCATTTGTTTTCCAATTAACATTTGGAGCTACATTGATTGACCTAAACGTGGTCTTTGCCACAGAATATAAGGAAGTTTAAAATACCCAATTATATAAATATCTTACAAGATGTAATGTTGCCGCTTATACCGAAATAATTTACATATGTCGCCAAATCGGCAGATTGGTAAGAGAGCGGTTTGAAAAAACGAAACGCAAATCATTAAAATCATACATAGAATGTTTGAGACTGACTTTTCTGTTGTACATATACATACTTATATATCATAACTATCATTGTAACTGTAAATAATACATATTTCCATCAAAACATTTCGTAAGAGTGTATAGTATTATGTTAAAAATACGTCATGGAAGTTGTGTGCAGAATAACGTCGAGGTATTCGGCAAGTCTGCATCTTCCTTTTTGGTTTGTCCAACCATATTTATGCCTCCCTGTTTCTCATTGGCGTTCCGTTAGGTAAATCTATCTTCAACCAATATTATTCCCCAGCAAACGGCAATGTTATCCGTCTTCGTCCTATTTTCTTCAGATACTAAATGCTCGTTTTCAATTTAATCCCGCGTAGAGAATAATTCCAACTAAAATCCTTACCGGAAGGTAGAGGCCTTGCTGAATTGTTTCAGTGTTTCATTGCCGCTGTGTTTGCCAACTTTTTGTCCGATTGAACGTGAGATAGTTAGTCGAACCTAAGGCGCGTTACGACAAGTTTATGTTTCAAAACGGTGATAGTGCTACATATACATGAATCGCGTTTATTTTTGGCTGTAACTCGTAATCCTTCAAGCATTCAACATTTGGACGGTGGTGAAAAAATGCCAAACGCATTTCGGAGAGGCGTTGGGTACTAAACTAAGAATTTATATATCGCGTTATGTTTACATGCGAATAAATCATATGTACGTTCCAGTTATTTATCCTATTCGAAAATAGGTACAATGCACAAACAATAGTATAAACGTCAGAATGTAACAAATCATGTATTTGCATAGTACTTCGTTCAACGATTATATTTTTACTGTTTATGTAAAACATGAATTGTTTGCCAATTCTCTGAATGTACGCATTGATTGAACTGACGTTAATATCTAGCGTATGATTAACGCTGTTTAGCCACGTGTATTTTGATACGTTCACATCATAGCAACGCTCTTCAACTCCGAATACACCGTTTAATCTCCAAAATAATCTGTCTAGTTTTATTCTAAAACGATATCACCAGTGAACGAGTCCCAAGAAATAAAAACATCCTAGTAACAATAAAAAAAATTCTTTTAGTAACTTTATAAAAGAAATTATTACCTTAAGGAAAAAATTGGCGCGACTCGGCCAGAAGTAATAAAATTAAATATTGAAATCGTACTTACAACATACGAAATATTTCACTAAAACTTTTACCGCATCGCTTCACCAACAGTAGACGAACGTTTCACTAGTTAAGCTATCATCATCAGCAATAAAATCTCACTTTAGTGCTACTCACTACATATGTAGATAGCACACTTGCATGCATTTTATTAAAAAGCAGAATTCAAGATAATTAAAAAATATGTATGTACAGTGTATGCCACTTACAATAAGGAAATTGATATCAGTTTAAGTTGGTGAAGCTAATATTTTATTGATGACCTCCAAATACAAAAATTTTGATTTTGATTTATCGTATTTCCTAATATTCTGGGACTGCAGTCGAATAAGGATACGAATATGAACTTCGTTCATGTGTATCTGGGTTGTTAATAAGTTAAAGCATGTAAATATAACCAGGATGATGCACAACAAGCGGCTAGTAGTAGAAGTGGTATGAACTAACAGTAGTTTCCGTACTGATTAGAGAAACATCCTGTTATACCTGTGTCTACAATCTACTCATATTAATTGACCACAAGTAGTATTATTTTTCACTTAATTTAGCTAATGTGGTCGTATGAAAAACAGCAAATGTTAATCTCATAAATATCAGAAGTAATGTACCAGGATTATATGATAAGTACCTATATTTAGTAAATTTATTTCCCAACATATACTCTTTGAACTCTACTCGCTTAGTCCAGCGATGTTATCTAAGGGTTGTCGAACTCTGAGAACTAGGCCTCTGTTTCGGCAATGGACCTCTTTATTTGATGTGAATCGCTTTTCGACAAGCCACTTTTTCAAATTTGGAAAAAGTTACAGACCAAATCTGGCGAATATGGAGAATATGGGTACCAATTCGTAATAGTTTTGCTGAAACAATTTCCGATGAGGGCTGGAGCATTATCAGTATTATCACGATGGTAGAATAATTTTTCTTCGCTAGATAAAGGCTTTCTCTTTAGTCCAGTGTCGAAGTATATCAGCATAGTCACATGATGTCATGATCTTTATTGATGTCGTTCATAATCTTTTCGATGTGGTTTCCCGTCAGAGATGGATGTTTGACTATGCCTAAGTTTATTAAACCACGACAATACGCCATCTGTTTCCAAATCCGGGCACTTCTCATAGTATCCTCGTAAGTACGAGATAAATTGAGTATATTTTCTACTTTCTATTTTCTTTCGTTCATGACTTTATATTTTATATTTATATACACGCGTGTATATATATACATCGTACATGCATACATGTATAGATGTACTCTTTATTCGATATATACATATATTTTATATTTATATACATGTATGTATATAAATATAAAATTAATTCTGGGAACTTGTATTGAATCCAAACTATGTAATCGGATGTTAACGTATATTTATGTGTATAGTTGATAATAAATACGATTTATTAATGCGGCTGAAATTTGCATCTACTACGCGGGGATTCTATTATTAGGATTACAGTAAATATAATCGAATTTCGCATACAGAAAAGATGCAGGTGATATTTACGATGTCTGTTTAAGATAAGAGGTAAGCTATTTGCAATCAAGGATGTTGTAAAGCGCATTCATTCTCATTTCATTTATATTTACAGGGCTCTGTTATGGTATAAGTGCTTGCATATATGAAACAAATAATATTGGCTTATATCGGCGAGTCATTTAGTCTGCATAAAAAGTCCAACCTCTTAATAAGTTGATCAGAAATAAATGATACCTTATCCTCTAAAATGTAAACCATTATTATTAATCGAACTTATGAGTAGCATTTGCACATACATCATATAATTTTATATGATGTATGTGTAAATATATAATTTGTTCTTGTATTTGACCATTCTTCTTGCATCATTCTACGATATCCCTCTTTTTCTCAAACTTCCCTCTATTGTGCTATCCCATGTTTTTCTTGGCCTCCCTCTGTTTCTCTTGTGTCTTGATCTTGCCAGCCATACTGTTTTCGTCAGTCTTTCTTCTCCCATCCGTACCATATGCCCAAACCATTTGAATTTCTGCCTTTCTATACTATCTAGAATCGACTCTACTCCTAATTCTTCTCTGATCTTCTCGTTTTTTATTCTATCCTTTCGAGTGACCCCTTTAACCGCTCTTAAATATTTCATCTCCAACGCTTGTATTCTACTCTTAGTTTAACTACTTAAGATCCAACAATTTATCCAATAATTTAGTGATACCTAAACGATAAGCTAATCTAATCTCGTTAAAATGCTACTGCGCTAATTGGAAGTGATGCAATTATCTCTACCAGCTTTGTTTGGTAAACTTCTCAAAAACAATGTAGACAAGAATTTTTTATTTTTTAAAAACTGGTAAATTAAAACATGGAACAAAACAGATGGATTTCAAAGAATTCGTTAAAGTGAAGAGATGACATGGCTTAATAGAAAAGGGTAAAGGTAAGGTAAGGGTAAGTAAAAATAGGAGAAAAAATATAGCGAACAAAGCGCGAAAATATGAAAACTTAATATTAAAACTTAATTCAAAACCCAATACTCCTTAGCTTCCAAAACTTTTCACGGAAATAAGACATTGTCCGTAAGTTTTGGGTAAATATGTTTTCAATTGAAAACATTTTTTCGAATGAAAATTTATAATGTTGAAAGATAAAGTTGGTATAATTATTGAAAATATTTTAAAATTATACAAAAGTGAAATAAAACTTAAGTTAACTAAACTAACAATTTCCTTTTGTGAACTTTTATTCAGCTTATATAGATTAGATGTTGGGGTCTCTTAAAGAAAGGTTTCCGAAGAATTCTTCGTACAGCAATGATGCAACATACAGCAGCTCAAAGGAAGTTCCGTATAATTGAGAGCGAAACGCATTCTCATGCAATTACGACGAGGTTTTAGCTCGGACACCCAAAATCATTAAAAGAAAATAACGACAGCGGAACTCTACGACAACATATATATCTTGGGATATTTCTTATCAGGCTGGGTAAATTTGCTCCCACAATCTTTTCGTGGAGCAAGCTGGAGCTGGGCTGTGTAATAAGCGCCGGGAAATCGTTCTTTTTGTTTGCGGCGCGCTTTTATTTGGTTATCATCCGTATACAAAACCGAAACTCATCGCTAAACACATGTTTGCATTACTGTAGCTATTACTGTTGTTATTTTTTTTATCACGCCAACTTAACTCATCAATGCTTTTGTGGTAATGAAAGCTTTGACAATTAACGAACGTAACTAGAACTATGATTTTGATTCAACTTGCGAGCAATTTCACTAAACGAAATATCACATTCCAGCTTCCTTGCAAGCTGCACTAAAACTTGTAATACACAAGTTATACGCTGGACATATACACTAACTAATTAGTAAACATGATCATAGTACTTCATAGCACTTATCGTTAAATAACAGTTCTATATTGTGTGTTCTGTGCGTGTTCGAGTAGGTAGAGTCTTTTAGTGAACATTAGTGATACTCTAGGATCTTTTTCCCTCGGTTCAGTATATGCAAGAGATGGCCTACTGAAATACAGATATCGTATACAAGCGATGGTAACACATTTGATCATAATGTCTTCTGTCGACTCCAGATATCCTTAACATAGTTGACAGATTTGAGCTTCAGTTATTCCTGGTCTAAATAAGTGATGTTTATACTATGCATAAATTCTGCCAGTAGTCTTCTTTGCTGATCGATAACGTGATTTGCTGTCTTTGGCGAGCCTGATGTAAATTCTTTCGTTTGTTTTTATCCTAAAATACTTTCCCAGTGCGACCATCTCCTCATTGCTTGTTTCATGTGTCTGCTGAGGAGGTTACGAAAAGGGAGCAAGGCCAATAAATAGCATATTCACTGCTTCTTTGTCCAGCTTATCTGCCTTTTCGCTTCCATCGATCCCTAGACTACTTGAAATCCATCGCAAATTAATGTGATTTTGCATCCCGATTGCCTTAAGTTGTGTATCAAAGCAGAATCGAATGTATAGGCCTTAATAGCGTTTAGAACTAATAAGCTGTCATAGAATGTATTTATAATTGCTCTTTTTACCCCTGTCTCGAGGTCTTTTTTGGCGCACAAATTTAGAGAAGAAATCTTCGCCTGAAAATAGTGTGGATTTCAGGGCGTTACTTAAGCCTACTAATGCATATATCTGTTCCAACACTTTTTATTCACGGGCCGTCCGTGTACCATACCAAATTCTTCGTAAAATTTCTTAATGAAACCAAAAAACCAATCTGGTGCAACACGTTACTAAAATTAAAAAACAAAACGTCGTGTGCATTAAGAGTAACACAAAATCTCTGAACGACCGAACATCTTTTTTACGTACAATTTGGTAAGTAGTGCTTCCTATTTATATTTTTAATGAAGCGCCCAGTATATTGTTACAGTTTCGGATATAAAATAAGCAAAAAACAAAAAAAAGAAAAGTTTTCTGTTTGAAAAAAGTCAACCATTCCTGAACTTTGTAGTAACCTCAAATTTTTCACTTATTGCTGAAAACAGCTACAGAGAATGTAAAAATGAGGTTACTGAAACGGCCAAAAAGTATCATTACTTCATTTCGTACCGTCTCTGTTCCTAATGCCTTCCCAAAGTTACCACCTCTGTTCAGTTAGTGTAATTTTTTTTTAATTATCAAAGTGTGCAACAATTTGGTTAATATGATGTTTTTGCTAATGGGAATAATTCACGGCAAACGCAACAAAAGGAGAGAAAAAAAATTATTCTAACACGCGGCCTTGTTTCTACCTACCCCAGGTAGGAGGGCGCGAAGAAATGTAGAGTTTGTTGTTTTGAAAGTTATGGCATTAACTGTGAGGCAACAGCAACAGAAGATAGAGATAAAAAAATACTCTCGAAACCATGTTGATGACGCCGGGTTGGCAGAAACATGTGTGTTTCTCTCCTTTTGTTGCGTATTCCGTGAATTATTCCATCAATACCATGAGGAAGCTAAGCTAACTTTGCATTATGCATATTTCTATTTAAATAACTTATGTTGTACAAATAGACTATTACATTATTTTCCATCAACAAAGCGAGCGTCGAATGAAGATTACCATATAATCCAAACGTTATGTTAACCAAATTCTAAACTAAAAAAAATACTTCGAACCTTTCAATATTTAATATAATGCATAAACAACAAACGAATTTTTAGTTGAATTGAATCGTTTCATTTTAAAAAAGCTTTGTTTATACACCGAGTAGTATACATAACGCTATAATCCAATTTTTGAAACGATTCACTCTGCATTATATAAGTTTATCTCAAATTTTCCGTTCAAATTCAATAACTATTACCTATGGAAAACAGTTTCTCCGTTTTATGTATAATATTATGAATAACAAAGACTGTATTTCTGAGCAATAGTACATTTTATTTCCAAAGTAATTGCGAGAAAATTTAAATGAGGATGCATTTATTTATATAGTGATAATAAACATCTATAAAAATGTTTGGTGTAATATTTCAATGAAAAATTCCTAGCATATCTTTTTATTTATTTTAATTACTAATCTCAATTTGGCTTGCTATACATTAGTCATCATTGTGTGTTGGAGATAACGACCGTATACAAAGCTTCCGAAAATATCATTCACAATTGCATGACGGCGTAAGTGTTAGGCGTTATTATTCCTAAATTATTACTAAAACGTAATATGTTTACCTTCTTACTGTTATCCTTAACATGGCTCAATAAGTTTAAACACGTTTAATTTGTTTACATAATTGAATATAATAAAGCTAAACAATAACAGCAGGAAATTTCATTTAGTCTTCAGTTCAGTACATTGAGTAATATCTAGAGCTCCCAAAAGTGCGTGGCAAGTCAGAGGCGTACCGCCGGGCGTGGCCGAGGAGATATGTAATGTAATATATAATCAAATAACTCGCATCGCATTTCGGTAGTTTATTACCGTATGCGATCGGGTTGTGACGGTATGGCGGACGCGCATAGTAAGAAACGCCCACAGGCCGACAAAGTGAAAAAGTTCCGTGGAGAATTTCCTGACTTAATATACAATGGAAGTAAGATTATATGTAAAATTTGTAATATACCTCTGATGTGCAATGATAAATATGGCTGTAGAAGACATGCAAATAGTCAGCAACACAAAAATAAAAAACTGGGTGTATCACCGACTGAGGCAACTCAATTTATAATTGATTTATTTTATATGCTGACTGCGTGTAATTTACCGTTTTCCTTACTTAGGAAGAAACCATTCCGTGAATTTTGGAATAAATATAATCCAGACTTTGAGTTACCGTCGGAAACAAGCTTAAGGAGATGTGTGCCAAGTGTACGTACCGAAATTGAAAACAGGATCAGATCTGCAATAAAAAATAAACTACTGTGGTTATGTATTGACGAAACGACAGACCGTAAAAAACATTCTATTTTGTATGTGATTGTACGTATACTGGAACCTCGTCAACCTACAAAGGGAATTTTATTAGCTAGTAAAAGACTAAAATCGTGTACTGCGGACGCTATCGAGAGCGTAGTCGTTGATACTTTTGATACAAACATTTGAAATTGCCACTACTCAAGTATTAATTTTCATGACCGATGGTGCCGCGACAATGCGTTGTGTAGGTCGTTCTCTTCAAGAACATTATGGGATGATGTTACATATTATTTGTAAACTTCATGCTCTGCATATTGTGGCTGAAACTATTCGTGCAAATTTCCCTGAGGTAAATGCATTAATAACAAATACGAAACGAGTGTTTCTCAAATCTCCCAAACGTACCAGTGAATTTCATAAACAGTGTCCCGGTATTCCCGAACCACCAGAGCCGATTCTTACGCGTTGGGGGACATGGCTGAAGGCAGCGTTTTATTATTTTAAATACTTCCGGCAAATAAAATCAGTCGTCTTACAATTCAATCCCAACGAATCTGCGGCTATTAAGGAAAGCCAGGACAAATTCCAAGATATTTCCGTTGAAGCAGATTCACAAACCGTTTACAACAATTATAGAGAAGTACTTGAGGCAATAAATAAATTACAAAATAGTGCACTGTCCCTGACGGAGTCAATACAAATATTAGATGACGTTAATACACTCCTACACTGTATAAATAACAAAAAAAATGATATCGTTACAAGAAATTTTGAAAGTGTTATGAAGGAAGATACAAATTTTAGCAGGTTAAGACAAGTTTGGGAAGGTAACTCTACTGATCCGGTGACTAAATTCAAAGATTATTTTAATTACGCGTGTATTACATCATTAGACGTCGAGCGTTCATTTTCAAGATATAGAAACATTTTTTCAAAACGACGAACATCCTTGAAAGAAACGACTGTGGAAACATTCCTAATGCTTCAGATGTTTGAGAAATCGGATTGCGCTTACGGTAACAGTTTTAATGTGCCTACCTCCTCGTGTGCTGACTAATACTATTTTCCTTGTGCATTAACACCCACTATATTGGATACGGCTAATTACAAAAGTAAGCGTTTTAAAATTCTTTATTTCTTTTGTTTTTATGTACTTTACTTATGTTCCTTATCGACGCCTATGGTGCGCCACGCAGTTGGGGAGCACTAGTAATATCCTTGTAACTATCGCACTATAAAGTGCATTGGGAATTGCAAGAAGCATGAGTAGAGAAAAATTTGAAACATTAATGATTTATTCATTTTAGTGGTACATTTCCAGTCACATCATAAACCAATACTTACGAATTTCCTAGTTTTCTTGATTTTTTTTGTTAGGTTCATGTAACATTACATAACTTAATAATAAGTAGAACTCAACAAATCGATTGCCTAACAGTAGCGTCACCAGTCTTAGTTAACTGAAATTAACGTGCACGTTATTTAGAACAAAGATTTTTTAAAACATAACTTGCCGAATATGCATATATGACTCAAAAGAAATTCGAAAGTGAAGCTTTCAACACCCCTGTCATAGTGTACGTTTCTGCGATGGTCTCTTTGAGATTAGGTTTTACATCTAGCGATGTAATATTCTCATACTTAAAGTGATCTTTGAAATCGAGTAATAAAAAGTTTTGTATCATCTCCGTTTGGAAGATGAGATGCATTTCGGATGGAGAACCAGGACTCCACAAGCGATTCCTACAATTGTTTGTATCTTAAAATTTTGTACTATTTTTGTACATTTTTGTACCAAAAATAAAAAAAATTGTAATATTTCCGTTTAGATGATATACATAATTTCCGGCAGGAGCAGCTCATGCACATAAAAATATCTATTTCCTTTTTTGTGCTAATCTATTGTACTGGTAGAGTCTGTTTTGTGGCCGAACTCAAACATCTTGTATCTTCTTTTGAGTTTCCGGCAAATCTATGTTTTGAGTACGACGTTTGATATAGTATGATATATAGTTATATATATATCATACTATATACTATCAAACTATATATATATATATATATATATATATATAACACCAAAATAGAAGTTATAACATCTAAATTTTGTTTTTTTTTATGCTAATTGACATGTTCTAGTTTTGTATTATTTCGTACTGTTCATTAAACGTTTTGTATTCTTTTGTATTCCACATTAAAAGTTTTGTTAAAAAACCTTAAAGTGAAAATTTACCTCGTTGAAAGCTCCTCATATGTTTTTGCGAAATCTATTTCAAGTTGACAATTCTGCAATAACCATGAAACAGTTGTGAGAAAGGCTAATAAAGGGTTTGCGGCATGTAACTGCACAATTATCCTTCTGCATGTTCAGTATTGTTTTAAAGTCTTTTGTTAAAAGTTTTTCGACTTATTGGATTCCATTAGATATATGTATGTTGCACGTCGAATTAAGGATTTTTATTGTTCGCAACTTCAAATTAAATTTAATATAAGATTGCATAGTAGTAGTACTAAGTTTTTTGTTAACCATTGATTTTGCTACTGTATAGTGTATAATAGCATGAGATTTTTGTAGATAACAACACAGCATGGTGCAGTAGTATATATAGTTTCGGTCGTTATTTTATTTTTCGTTATCGGTAAGTTTAAGATATATGTTATTTAAGATTATCCAATTGGCTGCACGGGAACATCGGTAACTTGTCTAGTTTTCTAACTAGTACATTATGAACAGCTTCGGCAGTACATCTTTGCTGTCCTTTACATGCTAGCAAATAAGGATGTGACGGTCTTTTCAAGGTCATTGTCCGTGTTACAGTCGATACTACGGATTTTTTTAATGTAGTTGCATCTATAGGTAGCCAAAACCAATTCAATTTTTTGCTGTATTTATTATTTTATTATTTTAACATATGGCTTTAAACATACTTAATAATAATAATACTTAATAAAAATAATAAGTTTGGAAATTGCCACAAGTACGTGTTTAGCCTATTAGAAGACAGACAAATTGATGCATTTCTACGTATTTTCACCATTTTTAAAGCATTCCATTCAATTCCGAAACTTATCAACTTCGCACTGCGATATATATTACGCATAGCACACATCATAGAAGGCCGGGAAATGCAAACTTGTAAGGAAGCAGCTCTATATCCTTCCAAACTCTCGCGATTAAACACCACTGGAGGGCAAACCAGAATGTTGCGCTTTGTCTATTTTTTTTTTAACATCTTAAGAGCTTTAAAATGTTTGATTTAATTGAAACAATTTAAAAACGAATTATTAGCACATTTGCTTTCAATCATTATTGAAAAAGGTAGAGCTAAGGACAGTTAAGATTACGTGATAGTTCGTGTGATATCATCTTCCGGCTACAAACAAGTAGCAATATTAACATCTATCTATATTGTTAAACAAAAAATTTCCATTATGAATACTTGTATTGTCTTTTTCTCTTCTTTTTGTGCGATATTGTCATATATGTAATACGAAGAAGGGCATAGGTCGGTACTCGATAGAGTAGTATATATTGGAAAATTCTCAATGTAGTAAAATCTACAATTATTATTACTGAACCAAAAATATGTATTTTCAATTATATAAGACTTCCGATTATACCGGAAACAGGTGTCAAAATTGAATTTTTGAATGCAGATTTTCAGGTATGCTGTATAATTCACTTGGTAATCTTGCCGTATATTGTCAATAGTTTGCAAAATTTTAATTTTTCAAGTTAAACACTCACAATTATGAACGTTCACATGCACGCATCTACCTGCAAATATTTCAAATGTGGTTCTGTAGAATTCAAAAATGTGATAAATGTTATGGAATTCTCTATGTAGAGCATTTTACTTAAAATATGAATGTTGACAACTACTTCCGGTTTCACCGGAGCTCTTAGATTATTGAACATACTTCAATTCAACAATGCATGTAATTTTTAGTGGTAGTATGCTGCCAGGTTTTCAGTTATTCTCAATCTCTCTTTCCTCTTCTTTCCATATGTCGATCGATGAAGTTCCTCATGAGATGAGACATCTTGTATATATAAATCACTTCATGTATAACAATTTAACATGACTTTGTAGTAGCTTAAAATAGGTTTTTTTCGAATATGTTTGGCTACGAGTAAGTTTAGTTGGTAATATTTTTATCTTTGCTTATCACAAACGAGATAATATCGGAAATAATACCTTGTATTCGCGAGTTATTGTATAACAGCCTGATGTAGAGATCTATTTTGATACTTTTACATTTCCAATGATATGATAAATGTTTAAGGTGTATTATGGAAATTAAAAGGGAAAAGAGACATTAAACTGATATAAAAAGACAGAGAAAACGGCAGTGTTTTTGATTACGATTGTAATCGGATAATATTTATACAGGTAGGCTTATCAAGAGATATAAGCTTTTGTAATAAGCATGCCGAAAATACATTTTACTGTAACTTCAAGGATATCACGGCATTTCACGGTAAACGGATATTCCTGGTAGAACAATTTATCAAGAAATTGTGACGTTTCTAATGCTGAATTCTTTGTATTTACGTATACATACGTACCATGTAGATCTTACGTAAGTATCTATTATGCTTGGCGCTTATTACTGCGCATAAATTGCATTTTAAGTAAATACACAACAGCAAAAGGTACTGTAAACAATAACGTATAATATGATAATATAATTGCGTATTTATTAAAATCCGTCGAAGAACTTACCTGGAAATGTATATGTATGTACATTATTTAACTAAACCATGCTGAAGAGATAACCTTTTAATAAATATATTAAATACTGATGTAAATATCAATTATTGTCAACAACTAATGGAATACGTATAAGTAATGAATAGAAAGGACAAAAGCGAGTGGAATTATACCTTTTTTCCAACGGCTAGACAGACGCGTGTTTTGTCGACTCTCGGGGAAACCAGTAGGCAACACAAACCCTTTCTTATGAGACGAATAGACACGAGTCTGTCTAGTCGTTGCAAAAAAGGTATGATTTCACTCGCTCTTGTCCTCTCTAGTAAAAAACTTGCTCAATAAAGAAAAAAAAATGTTCCTGCAATATATATGAACTTGTGCATCGAAGGCCAGAAACAATGTGCTTAAGTATTATTTTTTGTAGTATCTAAGTATTTGGAAAGTTTAGTTTGAAAGTCATTTAATATTGTTCTGCAAAATAAGCGTTTATTAAGGTGATAGTCTCCTCTTTCGATGAAAATCTCCGTCCTCCGAGCGAAACTTTAAGCATAGAAAACATGGCTCGTTGCTAGATTTGGTAAATAGGATAGATGATCGATTAATTTGAACCCCTATTCGTGAATTCTTGCCATGGCAACCACTGATGTGTAAAACGAAGAGCGTTGGAAAAAAATGTCTATTTCTTTAAATGCAATTTGTGCATTCAGTTTGTTAAGTAATAATGCGTAGTGTGCCCTCGTTTCCTTTTCAAAAATATTAATAATCGATTAACCATCTCAAAAACCGGAGCCATCACGATTCCGGCTGATGGAACAATCTTCGCCTTTTGAGCCGATTCGCACTACAGCGTTTTACTCCTAGGTGCGGATAGCTTTTTTATTCCCAATCATCAGTCAACATATGACAAGCACATTCTTTTTATTCGAGAATCGTTCAGCACCATTTGAGGAATATGTTCGATGTTATCGATAGCGATAGCAGTGTTTGGCCGTTCCTGACGTTCAAGTAAAACGAATAATTATATGACACTTTTTTGGGCGCGCATAAAATGTTATCTTGCAAATTGAAGCCGGCATTCTTTGTAATTAGAAGCATCAAACATATATGTTTTAGCTGAGTTTACACCATCGCTGTTAGTAATGGCTCATATCTTCAGGTCCCTCCCACTCATACTCTTCTAGATACCAAGAGCTGCTATCTCCGATAGACAGTCTATACTGTTTAGTTAAAATTTCCATTCAGCGAAGACGTATGAGCCGTATGACTTTGATCAGATGGTTTTGATTACTCAACATTTACATGTGAAAAAGGAACTAAATCTCATAAATATATTTATTTAGGCTATCGGCTTCATTTCATTTCCAGGCCCAGATATTTTAGACTAATGTTACAATAGTAAAAACTTTTATATAAATTGAACGATACAAATCCGTTAAGACAATGCTATCAATGTCGAGCAGATGTCTTCTTCATCTCTTTGTCTGGTTTTTTGGATAGCTGAATCCGAAATTGAAGTTTGCGGTTAAACCAAGAAAACTCATCTTGTGATGGCGCTCTATCTCTAAAATCAAACAATAGGTTTTGACGTCGTCTAGGTTATGAAAAAAAAACTATTCAACACAAAATTCCAGACGATTTTTACCAAAAACTTCAAAAAACTATACAGAACACTGGTTTCGTAAAATATTTCTATTTTACGAAATTTTTATAAATGTTTTAAAATATTTTCGCGCGACTTTTGCCAAAAGTACTAAAAAAATTGCGTCCTTCGACAAATACCAGGTTTGTATTGTATTCCATAAAATAAAATGGTTTAAATTCGTACACTTTTTACTGACTTTTATATCAGGTTAGGTATATATACAAAATGTAGTAATGAAGAAAGTTAATGGTGCTTACAGTTTTTATGCGATATGACAAATTAGGTAATTTATTTCCGTCTTTATTCGGGAGGTTTGAGCTTTAAGTTACCACGTTCATGAAGTGCAAATTAAAGAGGAGTAATATCTCAAATTTTTGGGTTTGATGAAGTTCACATAAAACCTGGGTGTTTGTAAGTACAGATATTCGTAGGTTACTACAAATATCTGTACTTAACAATTGTTAAGTAAAGACACTTGTAAGAATTATCCCTTTTTTCATTTACTTACGTTCAATTCTATTTTCGTAAAACGTCATTATTTGCTGTTTATTTTATTTTAAACTGGCGAAAGAGTACTCGGACGATATCCTTGGATTTATCGACCGTAATAATTAATTCATTTAAAAGACATTGCAAATGCCATATACATTACTATTTTAACAATCATGCATAAGTACGTAGTCTTTTTTGTAACCAACTAGGACCTTGATGTCTTTTACTGCTTTATTCTTTCCCGAGCCAGGTACATAAAATTATAGCTGTGCCCAGGTTTGTTAGAATTCCATTAACATTTAGACAAATTAAGCTAAGCAATAAAGTTCCAACAAAAAAACAAAAGAGAACACTTAAATACGTAAGGAATGTTGTTATTCCTGAAACGCAACTTTATCAATTGATTCAGTATCTCGTAGTTCGAGATACGCTATGGTTATACTATTTTAGATCTTATATGTTACTTTTCACAAATAATAACTGCTCATTTTTAAATCAATATAAATAATGGGAAATAATAAAGTTTATTCGCGTAGCCGTAACATCATAAGGACTGTAATCCTGATATTGCCGATCGAATATACATATGCTGCTACATTAAATTACGAATTAAGTATTTCAGAGTAAGAGAAACAAATCAAAAGATAAACACAATCCAATAATTGTACTTTCACCCCAAAAATGATGCTTTAAGATACTGTAGTAAACGTTGCTGCATAAGCAAAGCTTATCCGACTACAGAGGGTAAAGAGAAGTAAAAACCAAATAAAGAACATAGTACTAACTTTAGCACAATAATTGTTCATAATTGTTCAAAGCACAACAAAACTGAGATGATTATTTTCAAGAACAAGGAGATATCTTGACGCTGAGCACTTGGCTCTATGTATTAGTAAGATGTGCAAGATACTTATTGAATGGTGCGGTATACATATATTAAATACTATAGTTTACAGGGAACTATAGTATCGCACAAGTTATTATCATACACTCCGCCAAAAAAGTATCGCATAATTTAGTTTTGAATCATACAAGTATCGCATGATCTTTGTTTGTAGCATAAAGTTGTAAATATACTTTAATGCGCTCTAAGATATAATTTCTATGATTGTTTAAATAAAATACAGGCCAAATAAAAACAAGAACTCATACTTGAGATTTTTATTAAAACAAGAAATTATAATTTTGGAAAGAAAAATGTCATAACAGTAGCTTTTAATACTAAGTATTGCCACCTCTGGCTCTTATGACCGCTCGCATACGGTTTGGCAGAGATTCGATTAATCTCCGTATATAAGCCTGATCCAAATTCTCCCACTCGTCACGGAGAGCATTTTCTAGTCCATGCAGGTCCGCTGTGAAGGAAGTCCCACACGTGCTCGATAGGGTTCATGTCCGGACTTACCGTAGGCCAATCTAAAACTGGAATACCAACATCGTTAAGGTATTCCTGGACGATTATTGCAACATGCGGTCGTGCATTATCGTGCATTAACATGAATTCGTTTCCTATAATTGGCGCATATGGTACTACATGTTCTTCTAAAATGTCAGTTATATACCTGTGGGCAGTCAGTGTACCTCTGTCTACTGGTACTAATTCTGTACGACCTGTTAAACAGATGCCTCCCCAAACCATAATAGAGCCACCAGCGAAATTAGGTCTAGGTCTGATAGTACACTGCGAATAGCGCTCACCGTCTCGTCTGTACACTGAGTTACGCCTATCTGAGGTGTAAAGACCAAATCTTGACTCATCTGTGAAGAGTATATTGGCCCAGTCATTAATGTTCCAATTTACATGTTCTCTGGCAAACCTTAAGCGAGCCACTCGGTGGTTCCTAGTGAGACGAGGGGCTGTTACAGCTACTCTAGCTCTTAATCCACTCTCTCGTAACCTATTCCGAATAGTTCGAGTACTCACACGAGTATTTCTGACTCTAGCCAAGTCGTTCTGCAATTGCCTCGCAGTTACATGTCTTCGACGTAATGCTTGTAGTAGTAAATAGCGGTCATCTTGGCGAGTAGAACATCTTGGACGACCTGGCTCAGGTCTTCTACTGAAATTGCCTGTTTCCCAATATCTGGCTACGGCCCTAGAAACACTTGACTGATTGATGTTCATCAAATTGACAACGTATGCTTGAGATCGTCCATCTTCGATTAAAGCAACTATAGCGGCCACTTGTTCTGAAGTTAAATTGCTCATTTTAGTTTTATAAGCGTTGGTACAGAACTCTGACTTCGCACTTTAAAATTTGTCCGTATAGGAAGACTTTCAATAAACAACTGAACAAACCTTACACATATGCAATTTTCTAAATGTGTTCTTTTAGAAAAAAAAGTAAAAAAGCTATGTTCCATGATTTTGTTAGTGTTTTTATAGTTCACATACACGAGGCAAACTTTTTGTGAACATATAAAAATATCTTGGTTTATAAATGTGCTTTTTTAGTTTATGCGATACTTTTTTGGCGGAGTGTATTTCTGTTATAATGCTTACTTCATTAAACATTTCTTATATGTGTATTTTTATTGCAGGTATTATTACCACCATTCAGGCAGCTCGCACATGATCTCCAATCTGGTCCTATCGAAATAATCAATGACACAAGCATACACATCACAGAATTCTATTACGATGGAAAAGGTCCAGATGCGTATTTCTGGGTTGGAAAGGGGCTACCGTCGGCAAACGGTACTCGAATCCCCGACGAATACGGTTCTACGGAACCGCTTTCGATGTATTCCGGAAAAAACATCACAATTCGTTTACCTGCCAATCTAAGTATCTCTGACGTAGAGTACTTGGCAGTGTGGTGCGTTAAATATCGACACAACTTCGGTCACGTCTTTACAAACGAGCGATATATCAAAAGAAATAACTCAGCATTGGTAAGTGGGAGAACATTTATTTTGCAAAATCATTTGCGACGCTAACTGACAATTTCCGACGAATTTATCAGTAAAAAATTGAATTGCTTGGGCTTATTCACCTGTATGGAAAATTATATATCAAAACTTATCTCAAAAGATGACTTATTATCCTTTGTTTTCCCAACAAATTTTTGTAATTTTTAATAATATTGTATATAAAGAAAATTCTGTTGTTAATGTAAAGGAAATATTGAAATTGCAAGTACTCTGGCAGCTGTTCTCAGAATTTTTCAACCAAGAAGTGGTAGCTTCCTAAATTCAATAAACTTGTTTAGGAATTAAAAATAGCCAGCAACAGCAGACTTTCTTATGAAATAACAAATAGAAACTTACTTTGTTAATTTTACTACTTGCCTTCATTTTCAATAAGATTGTCAGTCGAATTTTATTTATTACAAGTCACAACAGAGAAAAGAATACTGTGGTAGAAATGTTGGATGGTACCGCTCTTTACCAGAATATTACAAAATTGTACTCTAATGATATCAGCATACTTAAACGTAAAAAATCTGTCCGAAGTATTAAGTAATGCTGTGAATATTTGTAAATATATTGGATGAATGTTATGTAGTCCCACCATAAATAGGGAAGAAACAAAATTGTTAAATTTTCATGATAAAATGAAGTCAATTACTGTATCCATTCATCAGCCAAAATGATACTTTAATTAAGGTTGATTTGTTTAACTGAAATAGTGAAGCTTTCATTCTCGAAATTCAAACAATTTAAATTGAACTTTTTCTTTCAGTTTCTACCGCTCAATCTCAAACCATTTAATGGTCCTTGCGTAAAGTCTGATAGCGTCGTGATAGAAGTAATTAAAGGCGAAATAAGAGTTACAATATCGAATATTCGTTATAATCAGAGCGGTGACAACGTAAACTTTAGACTGGGCAACGGCCAACCTTCGATAAAGGGTGAAATTATTACAACCCAAGATGGCAAGAACTTACCCAGCTACAACGGCGAAAATATTTCTCTTAAATGGCCTGATAACGTTAATCTAAGCAGAGTTGATTATCTGTCCGTCTGGGATAGTGATAGGAATGAAACTCTAGGCGCTGTTTATTTTGAAGACACTGTGATACAAGGACAGGTATGAATATTATTGCTTTGCAACGTCGCAGGACTGCATTCGTAACGAATAATTTCAGGACGTAGATGTTAGAGGCGTTCAGCTCGATAAATTTCGAAACGATAGTTATCACCTTTATTCCGGACCTGTACTTTTAATAAACGAGGGAACATTTTACGTATCTAATTTTCATCATAATCATAAAGCTACCGAATTTCGAGTATCTTTCAAAAATGGTACAACAGCACAAGTTCCTGATGAAACTGGTGCTTATTCATCCCTTAAGGAGTATAGCGGTGAAAGCTTTTATCTTAAATTACCTAATAATATCACAATGACACAAATAAATAAATTTGGAGTGTGGGATTCCTCAAATAATTTTGTTTCCTACGTCGTTCTAAACTCAACGATAAAGATTCCCAGTTATAGGCCGTACCCTGACATTACGGTAAGTAGAATTATTAAATATCATTAAAAATAAGTCACTTCTGAATTTATTGTTTTCGTTAAAGTGATTTCACACACGAGGGTTATTTTATGTTTAGTGTCTCATTTATTTATTATTAATTAAATTAAATCATCGTGCGTTTACACTTATTTGACTTCTCTTCTAACATGTTTACACCTCTGTTGAAAAACTCGCGATTTTGCTTAAAGAAAAATGTTTGAACTGATGTCATAATGTCGCAGTCGTTGTTAAATTCGGATCATCGAAGACTTTCTTCTAGCTTTCAAAATAAATAAGAAGCTAAATCGGGTATGATGGATGCTCCATTAGCTCAAAAAAGCGCGTTTAAGATAACAACGCCCTTATGTATTGAAACATTGTCCTCTTCTTTCTCCTTTAATATTGATTGATGGAATTTATGCATTAATGCAGCTTAATACTAACTGATTAATTGATGCTTATTAGATTTCCTGAGCATCTCAGAAAATGATAGCTATACCGTTACTCGCTGAGTGTTGAACACTAATTTTTTTTAAGATGGAGGAGATTCCCGATGTCGTTATTCTTTGCCTTGTTCTTTTAGTCTCGAAATCGAAGTGCTGAATTCACGTTTCGTCACGCACAGAGATCCAGAGAGATTTCTGGATCACTGTTAAGCAACATTTACGCTTCTGAAGTGATGACTCTCGGTCATTTTTGCTCCGATGTCAACAATCCAGTTACTCATCTTGCAGACACTTTATAATGCCCGGGATAGTTATTAATTATTGAACCGCTTAAAATGTTTGTAGTAGTTAAGCGACAGGATCATTTTTGTACCTTTGGCTTTGGAGGTAATACATAATTCAGGTAATTTGCCAATTATCTGAAGATTAAGAAATAATCATAATCGAAATTCGAAAATGTGTATGTATATTTACTGTATTTATGTATAATTATTGTTCTAATTATATCCCAAATGAATCTTAATTTACTTACTTTATGTAAAACTTTTATCATTTACCGATAAGCAGTCTTCTATCTGTTCAACGTGCGAAAAATCAAGCAACCGCGACATTGTGATTAGTCGGACAATACAAAGTGTGGAGTGATTTTGTGTTACCTCGTTAAAATATCAGCCGTCTCGAAGAAGAGTAGTGTACGGGTTGGACGTTATGTTGTGTAACTGCGACTATCGTACTGTGAATACCCAGCAAAGGAGATTTGGAATCAAAATGAATAGAAACTTTAGCCATAATGTGCTTTATAAACTTTATAGTTTTTTCTACGATCGATGCATCTTTATCCTGCAAATCCAATTAGAATCGCTAACACTGTGCATTTCCATTCATCTTGCCAGAGTTGCTGTTTCGACACACTACATGATACCAACGTGACACAGAGATGGAAGCTCATATCATATGGTTGCGACTCGTAGTACGTGTTGATTCCATCATTGCAGTGTAACAACTCTTACCAACTCAAATATATATTGCACAATTAGCTTCTTCGCGATGGTTGATTTTCAGCTATCCACGTGACCCTAGTCTTTAACTTTCAACGTCTTCATGGCTTCAATTCAATTAGTGGACAACTATTCTCCGTTCTCCTAATTATATTGATCGCGTTATTGCACACGAAACATTATATATGATATTGAGAAGCTCTTGCACTATTAATGCAATCATACAAACATACATATGTATATCTACCTATATGAGAATAAATCCCTAATTAAAGTTGTACATTCCAAGGCACACCAACCGTACGTTTAAATTGTTCAACAAATATTTGTATATGTGCTACTGACATATTATATAGGGCCCTATGATACGCTGTGGAGTTTTGCTTATAAGTTAAATAATTAGTTAACTTAATTACTGTAAACTGTGGAACTGTATTATGGTGCTGTGGAAAGAGATAGTAAAGGAAATCAAAAGCTATTTTATGGTGTTCAAAAGCATAAGAAAAGGCAATCAGAATAGGAATATCTATGTAGAATCAAAGGAATGAAGAATACTGAAAGAGGAAAAAAACATAATAAAGCGATGGAAAGAATATTTCGAAGATTTACTCAACATGGAAATAACAGACCCAGTAAACATACAGGAGGAAAATGAAATATAGGCAGAAAACAATGAGACCGCAGAAGACGATGAAATACCGACAGAAGAAATATTAGAAATAATAAAGATATTAAAAAGAAGAAAAGTAGCTAGACATGATGGAATTACGAGTGAAATGTTAAAAAACGTGGAACAATCTGGAATGAAAGTTGTTAAGGTACTATATAATAAGATATGGAAGGAGCAAAAAATGCTCGAGGATTGGAAAGTACGAATGCTGGTACCCTTGTATAAAAAAGAAGACAACAAAGAGTGCGAAAATTATCGAGGAATTACCCTGCTGAGTACTATGCTAAAGATATACGAAGGAATTCTTGAGAAAAGATTGAAAGTAACAACTGAAGCTCAACTAGAGGAGGCATAGTGTAGTTTTAGAAAACGTAGAGGAGTACAAGATAATATATTCATATTGGAACAACTGGTAGAAAAAAATACAAGTGATGATAATATATATGTGGCTTTTATAGACATAGAGAAGGATTTTGACTGTATACCACGAGATTAGATATGGAAAAGCCCTAGTAAAAGCGAAATAAATAGCAAACTAAAGAACGCAATTGCTAATACATATAATAAAACCAGAAATTATGTAAGAGTAGTCTGCGATAAGGGATAAGATACACTCTTTAATGTAATACTTGATGACATTTTGAAGGAGATTAGAGAGCAAACAAAGAAACTATAAATAGGGTATAAAAACATGAGGATAGTAGAAATCGCGGCAAGTGCCTTTGCCGACGACTTGGTAGTGTACGCGTGCAATGTAAAGGATCTGCAGGCAAACTTGAATATTTGGAACACAGATGAAAAAAGAGAAATATGAAGATAAATGCAGCGAAGATTAAAGTTATGTCAATAGGGAAACACGATGCGAAGATATTAATTTATATAAATGGAAAGGTTATAGAACAAGTAGAAATATTCGAATATCTCGGAATAAATATACATCAGGAAGATAAAGAGGAAGCAGAAATCAACAACAGAATTGAAAATGAAATAAAAGTATATTATGCATTGAACAACGCTTTTATAAAAAAAGAAGGAAATTTCAAAGAAGACAAAAATAACTGGGTTTAACATAATATTTAAACCTATATTGACATACGGCAGTGAAAGTTGGATCTTAAACAATCAAACTAAGAGTAGAATACAAGCGTTGTAGATGAAATATTTAAGAGAGGTTAAAGGGGTCACTCGAAAGGATAGATTAAAAAACGAGAAGATCAGGGAAGAATTAGGAGTAGAGTCGATTTTCAATAGTATAAAGAGGTAGAAACTCTAATGGTTTGGGCATATGATACGGTTGGAAGAAGAAAGACTGACAAAAAGAGTATGGCTGGCAAGATCAAGACACAAGAGAAAAAGAGGAAGGCCAAGAAAAACATGGGATAACACAATAGAAGAAAGCTTGAGGAAAAGAGGGATATCGTGGAATGATGCGAAAAGAATGGCAAAAAATAAGAAAGAATGGACATCGCTTATCTATAATAAGAAATAAAAGAACTAGAGTACAGAATTTACCTTTACACCCGTATCTCGTAATCTACATATGAGTCGGTAAAATGTAGACTGCAAAGTCTGTTTTTTTTTTTTATAAAAGGAAAACTAATTTTCCTAAAACAGGAGACTGTGGTAATTCGAGAATTAACCTAAGCAAAGTGGATATACATTCAAAATTAAGATAATACACATCTTCATCATAAATGGTACGAAAAAGGGTGCTCTTTCTAGGGATCTAAAGGATCTAAGTTTTAAAATAATAGCTTCTAACTGCATATCACTTTTCAATTTATTGTCGAAACCAATACCCAAGTATTTACAACTTGAAACCAATTCCTGTAGTGTTTGCGTGTAAACATAATGTGTCCATTTTAATAAGAAAAAAAAAAAATATGATGAGTTTTGTCAACGTTCAAAATAAGTTTACAATAATATTTCCACAGTTCACGAAAACTTCGTGTCTATCATTTACTAGTCACAACCACACTTTTATCATCGGCCCTTAAAATCGCGAAACCTAGTGCATAGTACAGCAAATCCTTGTTAAACATGACAAAAATAGCGGCCACAATTTAGAGGCTTGCGGTACATAATCAGTCGGCATATTAATAAGTATAGACAGTTTTATTGTAGTAGAAATTATAATAATTAGACTAGTCACCGTGGGACAATTTCAATTGCAGAGAGTGTATTCGCATCGTTATTGCGTTATCTTATCATCGTGTTGTTTAGATATTGTAACGAAGCTAAAATATGTGTGTACACAATTTAAAAACTTATTTAGATTAGGTGAATTAAACCGAATCTTCGCTAATAAAAGAAACCAATTTTAATAGGTTGCGAAGTAAACAAGTAAGGAAAGATTTATAAATATTCGTCCAATACTTAAAGTTGATCAAATGGTTCATTATAGATAGATTTAAATGTGATACTTTAAGGTACGATTACTATTTACTAACACAAAGAGTAGATACGATTTAATTAATTTAATAACAAATTTATTATAGCTTGGCTCTAATAAATGGAAATAAAACACAATTATAATAAAAACTAGTAATTATGAATTGTTGCTAACTCACTTAGATATATTCGAAAGCTTTTTGGCATTTACTTACTTAAAAATACCACACATGATATTGACTTTGTACTGTCACAGATATCTTGTAATTTTTGCAATTTTAAAGTAATCAGTTCGCTAAATTTGCAGTTGCCATGCAGCATGACATTATTATAATTCTACTTATTCAAATTCTACTTATTCATAGGAAATGTAGCTTATTAAAAAGAGATATTGCCAATAAAATCAAAGTGCGCGATCCACTGTCGCGCACGTGTAAACATTAATTTTATCTAGCTTTTTTTGAAAGTTTACAAAGGTGACGAACCGGAAATGTGACTCATGCTTTTATAAATGATCGTTTATGCTTTTGATAGAAATAATATCTCAACGTGATTTATGACGTAACAAAAATTACCGATAATAGCGATCACATATTTGGTATTTCCTCATGTGCGTATGAACTTTAATGCAAATTACTTTGGTCTTTATTTTGTGCGAAATACGTAGGAATTCGCGATCCTTCTTCTTATTTTTGTTATCGTGAATGATATTGGAAAATTGTAGTGTTCATTCTTTCAATTTTCAGGACGATGGTAAGCGCATTATTCGGGTACAGAAATGTTGTCCATTAAATCAAGTGGTATCTGAAACAGGATGTAAAAGTGCGGATGTAAATTTCAACGTGAAAATGGAAATACATTTTGCCAATGATACACATTTAAATGATGAACCGATGATAAACCAACGTATAGTATTTGCGCCTTATATAAACAATATAGACTGTTCAAAGTAAGTAAAAAACACCGTTACGAAAATCGCCTGAGTGGATCTTACAAAAGAAGGCAAAACTATCAGTAAAATCATTGGACCGTTATCTACAGATACAGTGCTAAACTAAATTTTAGTCAGTCATACGTAAAATGATATTTCCGGTTTAGTAGAAATGGTTAAGATTTTGAAATGGTCTTGGTGTCTTAACAACAATACTACTAATTATGTTAGCTAACTTTTTGAGAAAGTTTTAGTTGGGGAACGTCGCTAATTTCAGTTTTAACAAATATTCTAGGAATTTCAATCACTTTCAATGCCTACTCCGTTAAGTCGGAAAAATTGAATTGCGTGATTACGATGTTAGCCTTACTTGTATGTTCTACAACTTTGGAAAATTCGAAAATAAATTCCACATTATTCATAATCACATGTGTCACTGAACCCAAATACATAAGAACAAGCGTATATACTTTGCAGAAAATTTTGCAAAGGGAAGTTATATTTAAAGAAAGGTAAAAGTAATAGATTATTTGAAAGATTAAAGGCAATTAAAAATCACTACTAACATTCCTAATGTTTCTAAAATAGATACTTCTCGATATTTCAAATAGCTCTACTTGGCGAAAATATTCATTATACAGGGTATAATGAATATTTATACTTTGTAGTTTTTACAACGTATAAAGAGGACCATAAAATTATAAAAAGGGTGTTATACGTTAATGTCCGCAGTCTTTTATTTTCAAGAAATAGGATATTGAATGGCCGAACACTTTTTTAAAACCTATTTCTCTTCTATATTTCAGAACAAAAAAAAATCGTTGCTTGGAAGACATGAGCTTTAAAAATAACAACACAACATATCTAAGAAAAATGACGATTAATAGTCAGCATATTCGATCTATGCTTGGATAATCAACAGACTCCATCATTCTGTTCCATAATTTCTCTTCATTATTTAGTTCTACGACATACACATTTTTTCATAAATCCCCAAAACTAAAAATCAAAAGGATTAAAGCTAACAATGATATAGGTCCCCCTCGACCAATCAATCCACCTATTCCCAAATCGCCTTTGCAAAAATTCCCTTGCTTTCCGAGAAAAGAGTGTTAGCGCGTATCATGATTAACATTCCTTACAATTGAACTTATTTTTCTGATGCTTATTCTTGGATTGCAAAACAGCTTCTTCGTTTGCAACAGCATCTCTACTATTAACTTTGGCTCTTTTTAAACGGCTTCTCTCAAACGTCTATGCACACCAAGAAATGTTTAGCATTTCAGCAATATGTCCTAATAGATATTCCTCTTGATAAATACGTCGAGTTTCGGAAGATATTGATGGAGCTTCACCGCAACACTATATACATCAAGAGCGCAGAGATTTATCTTTAAACAAACAGCAGAATCAAACAAAAGCATAATCAGGACGAGAACACAACAAACTTGAAAACATTATTACATTTTATTACTTGAAAACAAAAGCCTTACGGACATTAATGAATAAGATGGTTTTTATTATTTTATGGCCCTCTATCGCGTGGTACTAGTTTTTTCAATGTCACAATGTGCACCCGATTAGATATTGCAATAAAATAAGATTCATGTTGCTAAGAACCTGGCATTTTCGAATTATCGAAACCCATACACAATACATATTTTATGGCAACCTCACATCCATCTTTAAATGGTGGCAACCGAAACTCTTCGTGGAAATCAATTTGAAAATACAAATTCAATTTTTTTTTACATAGGAGAACAATTAATTTAAATTATATAGTAGGTCAGGTAGAATGTAGTGATTCAATTAATAAAGTTTTTTCAAGAGGATGTCATGATTCACTTTATCAAACGATGATAAATCTGTGGAAATTACATCCAATTGAGAATTATCAAGCAGCACATCTGAATTATCATTCCAGAATATTAATAAATTTAATTCAACGGATCTCCCCTTAATAAAATCACGCTGATCATTAGATAAATAATGTTTAATTTGTGTGTAGATTTTGTAATGTATGATACATTGGAAAATTGTACAACAACTGATAAAATTGGAATGTAGCAATAGCTAGATATTAATTTTACATTTTCATATTTAAATATCGGCAAAACACAACAAATTTTCCGATCAACAAAAATGGTAATGTTCTTAACATAAATTAAATTTATGGCTAATAAAGAAATCTGCACAACTTCTATGGACTTATCGTCAATACCAATCAGTGTACTAGGCTTTAATTTGTTAATGCCAGACTTAATTTGTTAATACCATGCTCACTGATTAAATCATCAAAAGAATTAATGCCAGAGTTATCTGAGAAAAGTATACCACAAATTTAACTAATGGGGTACAATAATCAGTTGTGTTAAGAGTTGTAGACTTTTTGTTGTTCCGAAGAAATGATCAAAATGTATGATATTTGTAGATATTTTAATAGATAAATAAAAATAAAATAAAAAGTAAATAGAAAAATAGATAAATAAAATAAAAAAAAGTAAAAATAGATAACATAAATACAGTTATTATAGGCGGTATGTATTTTAGATTTTAGCTTTGGTTGCTTTATATTTCTTGAAATTAAATGGCGTACTTTTGTTTTTTAATATAATATAAATCCTAAACTTATGTTTTTTTAGCAGTTCTTTTGCCTTCCTTTAAGTAGTTGATTTCTCTCTGATTACATTGATATAATACACGGCTAAAGAGATATTTAGAAAAGAATGTATTTTCTATTTGAATTTGAATATCAAGTAAAAGCTTAAATAAAAATATTTATTATTAAATATTGTGAAAAGGGATTAATACAGACAAGGTTTTAAAGTGATTTCCAATCGTTATACTATATCCAACCTTATATCGATCCCTTCCAAAAGAATAGTTTTCTTCATCAAACCACTTTTTTTCTCTACACTATACACTATTTAGTCACAATACAAATAATTGCACACACATAAAAGATTAAAACAATTAGATTAAAAACATGAACAAGAATTCAGAAAAGATGGTTTACGAGTCTTTCTAACTCTTTATTTTTAATTTTACAAATGTAAACAAACTTCCAGACACGCAATCAGAGATTTTAATTGTGTGTACGTATTGTTATATCGTAAATATCTATTAACGTATTGATATATTTTTTAATAATTAGCATAAAATCGCTTAACATAATTTTCAAATTATCTCGTCCAAAATGTTCAACCTGCTTCTAGTTTTCTGCGGTAAATTATTGACTTGACTAAAGTATGCTTTCGTTCACCGGATAGCGCAATGGAGCAAACTCCATTGCTTCATGTTGAGCAATGGAGAATTGCCAGTGCATACTCCATTATCGTCATTCTTGATCGTTATCAATTCCCTTTAAAATTTCATCGACCCAAACGAGGTCGATACCGTTCTATATGTTAGAAATCTATATATTCCAAAGCATACTTTTGGAAAATATCCCAAACTATTGCTGACTCTTGCGTGTTATATATTGTTATAATTAGACTTAATACAAACTATTTAACAGGGAAAACATGCATCACGTACTCCAATACTATGGCAATGGAATACTGAAACATTTCACTATCACTCCTCGCCACAAACACTTCACTTGAGCTATTCGATCGTTTGGATAGCTAAGCTATCGTCTTCAGCAGCAACAAGTCAGTATTACAAAAAAATGCAAAATAACAACATTATGTCTTGGTATTTCTGAAACACAACAAAAAGTACGATGGACAGAGTATTCTGCAATAATAATTTATGACGAATTTATTTTCGAATTATTCCAAGGCTCCAAATGATATTAAATAGGGTCGTAGTCACGAAATGTCTTTTTTTTTGATGCTTTGATCTGTAGGATTGGAAAATCAATTTTTTTCATAATAAGCGAAATTATTCGTGAGTTTAGCACAACTAGATACATATAATAAAGAAGTTTCTGAAACTTGGCACAAAATTAATGGCAAAGCTTATACATGATAAAATGCTTATTCTTATAGATATTACTTAACTCCTGAAATGGACAACTATTCTTTACTTACGACGGGAAAACTTTTGTATATCTCTGCTAAGGAACAACTGCCTCTTGATAAATATTGTATGGATACTATAATGGAGGATCCGGCGAAAGGCAAGTATATTAACACAGTATTCGTGTGCGCGGAAGGAGATAGCGGACCCCAACCAACGCACATTGTCTTCGCAATTTGTACGTATAAATTACTGTACGAGTTTACGAAAAGCTAACGTTTAATCCGTTTTTGTTATAGGCGCTTTGCTTTCGATGTTATCTTTATTTGTGGTAACTGCAATCTATTTCATTATACGAAAACATGACGACAAGAGAGGCTTTAGCATAGCTGGCTATGCAGCTTCAATGGGAATTGCATTTGCATGTCTAGCAATTACGCAGATAGCCGGACTTGAGAGAGTGTGCAGTGTATTAGGTAAGCTAAATAACATGGAATTTGGTTTTTTCGATGTGATAAATCAATCATCCCTTCAGGTATAAATGTTTAGTATGGCATTTATTTGATTGTTCCTAGTTAATATCCCCGTACACTCATTCTCCTATAAATTGTTGTGTTATTCTAATTATCAACAAAAAATGTATCTTTATCTTCGTTCTCTGTATCGTGCACCTTACCAAGGGTTCGAGTTATACCCTGTTTAGAACAATCAAACTCAAAGCATGTAGATTAATAACACTAGCCAACAAATTTCAACTTTTGATTTTGCCATAAAATATTTCATACTAATTTCAATACAGATATATGCTTCAATTCATGCAATATATGCTAATTTCAACATAAACATTTATTTTAATAAAACGTAGAAGGTCAAGTTAGCCCGATTTTTTTTATAATTCAATGAAGAGGTTTCTTAGATTAAATCATAATTTAATTTCGTGTTTTTCAAATTATTATAATTAGAAATGTGAAGTAATACTGCTCCGTCTCCTATGAACAATATCTACAGCATCTCTTCTTAACATCCAACATTAATCTGCTAACATAACAGGATTCCATTTCTCCTGATACCGTTTTTCCATTCCCCTGATGTCTTGGTGGAAGCGCTCACCGCGTTCATCGCTAACGTCGCCCATATTTTCCGGACAAAAATCCAAGTGGAAATGTAGAATGTGCACTTTAAGGGACATATTGCAGCCAGCAGCGTGAAATGCTTGTAACATATCCATTACTAAAGTTTTATAGTTGTCAGTTTTTTGTTTCCCAAGAAATTCGTGAAAACTTGTACCATGGAGAGCCAAGCTGTTTTCTCCTTCGCTGTTAATTTGGTTTCAAAGATTTCATAATTTACTATTTCTCGTATCTGAGGTCCAACAAAAATACCTCCTTTCAGTTTCCCTTGTGTTAAGTTTGGAAACTTTTCACTAAGATATTTAAAACCTTCACCTTCGAGATCCAGTGCCTTTACAAAGCTTTTCATGCGCCCAAGTTTCACGTGGAGAAATAGTATTATGATCTTTTCTTTTTCTACTAGAGGCTGATGTTGTACATTGTCTTTTCCTGGTATAAACTCGTCATAGCCACTCTTGCTTATGGTAATGTTTTTCACGACTGTTCCAAAGACATAAAAAGCAACAGTATTTGATGTAACCAAATCGCATACCCAAAATAATTGCAAATAGTTTAAAATCTGCACAAATATTCCAGGAATAGTCTTCGTACTTTATCTTTTCTAATAAAATGTTCAGATTTTCTTTCATGGAAATAGCATGACCTATCGGAATAGAAGGATAATGGTTTCCATTATGCAACAAAGCTGCTTTTAGGCTGGTCTTTGATGAGTCTATGAATAATGTCCAAGAACTGGGATCATGATGCATTCTAAAAGCTTCAGAAAGTTTATAAACATTATTGCAATAGACCAGATGACCGGCCATACTATAAAGGCATTTTCTCTGTAACCAGAGCTAAGCCAATGTTGCCGCCTTTCGAATCATTTTTACTTTATATATGTTGGTCAATTTCATCACTAGCTAACTTAGGGTAAAAACCTTGTTGGTCTGTGTAATTAGCTTCGGTTCTATGCTCTAAACGTCTGAGGTTACGTACACCGCAGAGTTAACAATGATCTTTACAAGTCGACGAAATCTCTGAACCTCGACCCGAAAATCATTTTGAGTAACTTTCCATTTTCTGTGGTAGTACGATTTTAATTTATGCGTGATAACCCAGAAAGGCGCAATTTGTAGTAGATGAGTCTGAGCAGAGTTTAACAGTAGTTCTAAACGATAGCTACATGAGACCCGATACGTAGATCTCAACGTGAAACGGGCTAGATATATTCATTTTCAAACGGTAAATTAAATTATTGCGCACTACAATCATTAAAAGTATATGCGGTGGATGATAAAAATAACAAATAAACGAAAACAACTTGGGTAAAATTGATATTGACCAAATAGCAACACTTACAACTTGTGTATATTAATGTTAGCCATATAATGTAGTCCCAGTAAATAGGAAATAACTTCACAGAGTATAACATTGCAGTAGTTCCTATTACCTTTTTTCTGTTTGCAATAATTTTAGCTGCATTAGATATATGCTCACATGCATAAATTTAATCCAATTTCATTTTTTTACGTTACAGTATGTATATATATTTAATATTTAAATATTAAAGATACGCTTACAAGCACAACTACACATAAGTCACGTATTACAAGATCTACCTAATGTTTTTGTAATATTAAATATATTCTCTAATGTTAATTATCCAAACCAGTTTGTGAAATTTAGTGATCTAAACTTCAGGATTATTATAAAATGGTAATGTCTTATATATACACATTAACGGAAATTTTTATATTATATCTATATATTAAACAAGCTTAATAATAGCATAATTGCCACAAGTTTAGATTTTTAAAATAAGTGATCCAACCAATGGAATTTTCCAATATTTTTCCAGGTGCTGTATTTCACTTCTTTATTGTGATGTCATTTATTTGGTTCGTTGTGATCGCCTATGAAGCTTTCTATCACGTAAAGTAAGTATTACGGAATTTAAAATGAAAAAAAGCTCCTATATTGCTACTGTTTTAGATTCTTCGAAGACGAGGGTCTGTTGTTGGATTATACTAAAAGGCAAAAGATCTACTTAATATTAAGCTGGATAATCCCAATCATTTTTGTCGTACTGGCTCTCATACTTGACCTACCAGCCGGTCTCCTAAATATGCATCTTGATGCTATTTGTCTTTTTGGTAAGGCTTTCTCCAAATAATAATAATACAGATAATATTAAATTATTGACGATAAAGAAATATTCCCGAATATTTTCATTCATCCTCTAACACATAATTTAACAACCTTCCAGATAAACAAAAATGGATGCTTTACATACCAATAATTATATGCATAGCGTTGGCGGTCGGTCTAGCTGGCTACAGCGAGTATCAATTCAGAAAAAATAACTCTATTCCAAGGAGCGATACCACACGACGGTTTGCATGGAATCTATTAAAACGAGACATTCAGAGAAGGTAAGTAGGCATACGTCAATAAGAAGTTTGTTCTAACTCTTATTTCTAACTCTATTTACAATTAGTATCCGAATATTATTTCAAATGGAGTCTCGGCTGTTATGTACTTACTATTTGTTGTAAAATTAATCTCATACCCCGATGGACGTGCTTTTTCCTTGTATAAGGAGCCTATACAGCGAGCTGTCTCGGATATCGCTGATATTTGCATATCTTATGGTTGTATTTAAATAGACTTTTCCGTTTAGAAATTTTCAAATCAAATATACCTGTATTTCTATACCCATTGTATATGTCTTTTAGACAATGTTAATATTCTAATAATCGTAATATATGTATGTATAACTTAACTAAGGATTTTTTTGGTATAGTTGCAAGGTAGTTTCAACTTGAGCAGGTATTGAATTTTGAACAGTTTTACCTATCTTACAGGTAACGCGTTGCACAGGTGCAAATTCGAATGATTTTACAATTAATACTACCTAGTTCTAAAGATTGTAAAATTGTTATATACAGCGTATATTAATTTCCATAAAAAATTGATTATTCTGACGCAATTAAATTAATGAAAATTGACATTGCAACTCTGGTAGAATTCAACCACACGACTCCCGTTTGCCTCACATTTTTTTCAAAAATTACGTCAAATTACATCAAATAAAAATTCAATAATCAAAATTATAAAAAGTTTTCTTAAACATAGGTTCAAATAAACAGCTTTTTAATTTCAACAAATTCATTAAAAACATATCTTTTGCTAATGACTTTTGTGTATTTCCAGGTATACAATAACGTTTAAAATACATAGAAATACCAGTTATTTCATTTGAAAGGAAACCGATTTAAATAAATCCATAAATAGGAGACCGTTCGCCATATAGGCCACTTCCACAAAGAAAATAGTTTAATATCACGTCTATGGGGGTGTGACATTAATTTTGAAACAAATTGTACAATTAAGTTGATTGGTTGCAGTAACTCATACGTACACTGCCGTTCATATTAGTTCGGACAAATAAGAAAATTTCGTAAACTTCTGTTGAAAACAATATCATTCTAACCCACTACAAGAAAGTACTTCAAAGAATCCTAATTTATATATTTTTTAAATAACAAAAGTATTGCTATTGAATCCATAAACGGTATCTGTACCCACCTCAAAAGTATTTTTCATATCAAAGAACGCTCGAGGTTCTAAATAAACTTGCCTACATGTGAATTCCATTAAAAGTTATTAAAGTACCTAGAGGAAAACCAACGAGTGTAGAGAAAGTAATAAGCTTATCATCAAGACGCGTATTAATAAATCAACAGTTGGTAATCTTATTCGGAGACATAAACGCACGGGCAGTTAGAGATCCAGTGTATCTAGGTCGTGGCGGACATTTCGTGCAAACGATAAGCGTATTAAATTGTTAAACAACAGCAGAAATGAGCAACAGAGATTTCTGTTTGTACGGTAGGACGACGGTTCAAAGCTGCAACTCTTCTCGGCTGTGTTGCAGTAAGAAAACCGTTTCCTCCTTGTAACGGACAAAAATGCACGCAGGAACTAGGCAATGGAAAACGGGAAGCGAGTGCTATGTACCGATGAATCGAAGTTTGAAATATTTGGATAAGCAAGACATGTTTGTGTTAGAACAGTGAAAGGTGAAAAAAGTTGCCTCAATGTATAGTGTCAAGTGCGAAGCAAGACAAAAGTTCCATGATTGTTTGGGGTTCCTTTCCCTACGACGATTCAGAATATTTGGGACGAATCGAAGGTATTTTGGGAAAATGCTATTTAGAAATATCATAAGAAAATACAATTCCGTCGGGAACGGGTTTAATAGGTCAGCATTTTGTATTCATGTGGCAGAACGTCCCTAAACATCCCGCTCTCATATGTAAACATTATTTAAATAGGGAGCAAGATAGCAATGCACTGCAAATAATGACTTGACCACCGCAAAGCCACGATCTCAATCCAGTCGAACTGTTATGGGCCAAACTTGGTAGAAGTGTTCGAAAAGTGCATAATACCTCGACATATCATTTGTAGAACATCCTACAACTTCAGTAGAATAATATGCAAGATAGAGTCCTGCAAAAACTAGTGTTGTACAAGCTATTCTTCGAGCAAAAGTAAATTTATTGTTTATATTGCCAGAATTACTTTTATTTTTATAATTGTTTGTTGTAGACATCTGATAATAGTAGCATAATATAAATGTTATATCTTGGTTGTTTCATTTAATTTCATAAAGATCCTTTAGCACCTTAAATTTATCTATCTATTCAAACTAATATGAACGTTAGTGTACATCGATCGATTTCTGTTGTTCGTGTATTCGTGTCTTCCCACCTTAACATGGCTCTTTCTATATACTAGCGCTCCGCACTATGCATGGTGTTGCCATTAACCTCCGCGACGTGGTTATATTTGCTCGTTCTATCAACAGCCTCGAGATAAGCCCGTGCGAAAAATCGAGTTGTAGTCTTCTACCTAATTGCTGTATCACAGATTACTTTTTATGATTCATATCAAGAAATATCGTGCTACTTAAATTTTTAGTAAATAATGCGTACGTGTATAAAATTTGTTATGAAATATTCAATAATAAGTAAAAGTGAAGCAGCAAGTAGATTATGATAAGAAATGCAAATAAAATCAAAATAAATTATGCAAATTAAAGAAAATATTTTTCTAAATATTAATTATGGCTAATGTTTCCACTTTTCGATACAGAACAAATTCTTGCTAATAATTCACCTGAGGGTACATGGAGCGACGAACGAGACCAATGAGGATACAGATTATCATATTCCTATCAAGGAGACATATTACTGAACCTAGACTCAAGCAATCAAATTTTACCATAAAAAATTCTCCTAGATTTGCATTTCGAATCCGAGTAGGAGGAACTATTTTGCGTTTATTAATCGAAAAGAGAACAAACTAATAGCTAAACTAAGTATTTAAACAATTATCCCGATAGAACCTAGTTTAGTACCTTTAATTGTATTCGCATGTTGTCGGAGTGGCTTGTACAGCACAACACATCGTGTTCCTGAACAGCGCAAATTAGCTCCTCGATATTTGCCACGAAAACTCCGCAACTGGTACAAACCACATTATCATCATTGGTTGATGACATTGCCGCAGTTTCTTAAGATTGAAAATCGTTTTCCTTAGACCTCTGTCGCCGTAAACAATTTTTTGTTCTGGATTTGATTTTTTTTTAACGAGTGATGGTGTGTCAACGTGTCTGGCCTGACAAGTCTTTGGTAGGTAAAAAGTTCTGTGGCTTTGTTATTATTACCCCCTGGCCGTAAAGGATGAAGGGCAGCTAATCGTTCCCCAACATGCGAATGGTGTCTTGGAATTGTACCCGGCTTATTAAGATATGTTGATTCTAGTGGGACTCGAATGCACGGTGGTCTTACCACTAAGTCACCAAGTCCTTTTATAATAATAACGACAATAGGAAAAATGGAATTCGTATAGATTGAAATTCTGTAGCATTTGTTTAAGGCTTTTTGAAAAATCCGCGATTTTCTTGCCTTAACATTCCAGCTCGCAGAAACAAGTATGCCAACCATTATTCGTATACATTGAAATTCTGTTATATCCCTTTAAGACTTTTCTTGGAATTCCATGTACTTGTATCACAGAGCACGTATGAGTGCTCTCTTACTGTCAATTTTACTAAATCTTCTGCTATCCGTAAAAACTAACAAAATATCACCGAAGATTGTTTTCTCCGAGCAACCGACACAAATTGTTTTAATAGAGGAATTTACGAGTGTGTTGATGAAATGAAAGAAAAAAGTACAAAGTTTACTGCCACATTAAAATTGACCCATATCAGTCATCATTCTAACCATTATCTTCTTGTTCATTACTACTGTTAGATTTTTCGCAACAATTTGACTTTGTATTTTTATTTTTTGTTTTTTTTTTATTGATTCTTTTCATAAACGGGTCAAAGTCACGTAGCTTTATCTTCCACACAAAATACATTGGAAGGAAATGATATGCACCTTTCTTTGGTTATATATTTGTTTCATTAGATGAAATGGAAAATCCAAAGGTTTCCTTGGCTTTTCCGATATAATGAAATGGTTTTCAGAAATCTCAACCCTGGTAACGACTCAAACTTAACATCTCGCTTTCACGGTGCAGGTGTGCCAATCGTTATACTACAGGTCAATAACGATAGCAAGGACTGTGGCGTAGAATAGTAAACAACACATAAGTATCGGCACCTCCGCACCACACAAGTTTATTTATTGTATAGTGATATATAATAATTAGTCCGGGATGACCGTGTTGTTTACTATTATACTACAGGATCTTGCTAGGATCGAATCACTTATTAATACTAGATCTTATCATTGCATTTATATTATATCCCTACAGACGTGTATTCTTTCGTTCCAAACACACTAATTAATACATATATGCTGGCTTCTGTCGGCGAAATATGAACATTCGCGATTTCTTTGAATCATCTTTTAATACCTAATTTATGCCTGCAGACATATACAAGTTCTATTAAAAGGATATTAACAAGTGATTCTTTTGTAGTGGTTAGCATGCCCCTGTTTGTCTTCACCAGACTTGATATTTTCAAAAATATAGTAACATGGAAAACACTAAGGAAATCACGGATTTTACACCTTCGTTTTCTCCATTGGCGCTTGCTCAAAAACATTCCTGGATAAATTTTATCTTACTCCCTCATTAAGGTAGATTAAAAGTACCGAGTACTACGTAATATTAAACAGGCTGAGTACACCGCAAAAATTTTTGTATTCAATGGTGAAGGGGTAAAAAATCTAATAAACGATTATTAAACATTTTTGTATTATGCTGCCAAATTTTCAGTAATTTAATTTTAGCTACCGCAAAGTTATCTTTATAAACATGGAGATGCTTATGTTCCATAACAAAAAAAACACTAAATTTTTTGATGTACCACTTAAATTTACAAAAATATTCAAAATAAAAACGTCGGCTTCTACGGCCAGAGTCTGTAGAAACTAAACGTATTCCGGGTTTGAACCGTGTCATGCCGTTGTTAAAATAATTTCTTTTTTATTTTTTTTTTATTTGAACAACTACATGACACGGTTCAAACCAGGAATACGTTTAGTTACAAAAATGTTAATTATAATCACATATTGAATTTAAAACAATACAAACTACCGTTTAAAATGCCGCTGTTCTATTTCGACTTGCATTAATATTTTTTCAGGGTTCGATTCTCGTTGTTTTTGGTTGGCTTGACGACTGTTTGTTGGCTCAGCGAAATTATCACCTTTAGCCTGCGATATCCTATATTCGTTCTCGACGTTATTCACGCTCTTCAAGGACTTATGGTTTTGACGACTGTCGTTTCTACGGGCGGAGTTTTCAAGAAAATTGTGAAATCCTTCAATGGAAACGAGGTACCAACTCAAAATGGTATTAACGGACGCAACGAAATGGAAATGAGGAGACTAAACAGTGATACTAATTAAGGAAAAAAAAAGAGTATTAATGAAAGTTTATGTACATACGCAACACGCAAACTAGTCACGTTCTACCAAAACACTTTCGTACATACATATGTACTTGGTAGTTTTGAAATTATGTAAGTACCGTAGCGTAGATGATCGGTTACAAACGAACATTTTGATATGATTTCGATTTTAAAAATGTACTTTTGTGCCTCCAGTGCATTGTGTATAGCGTTGTATAAATCTGATTTAAGAACAGAACATAATATGTAACTCGAAATAAATTATTTATCGTTTTAGAATGGGTACAAGAATAATTCATCTATATCATTACTTAGTAGAAGAGAATTATTACAACGAACCATAAAGAACCATACAAAACCACAAAAAAGAACTCAGACAGCTTCTTACGTGTATACAGAATATCAAGAAAAAGTATTTCGTAATCTTTCGAGTAAAATTACTTAAAATATACGTAACGATTATAGTTGTCACCACGATAAATAACAATTTAAGCGCATACAAGGGTTTTTCCCGATATTTAGTATGGGAATCTCGGAAACTAGCGAAGACAAAGAGATAACAAAATGGAAAAGTACAGTTTTTTCTCTTTTCTTTTGGAAGAAAATCACTGTGAGCTAACTATCACGAAGAAACTGTAACTCTGTTATTATTGATTTTATAAAGAAAAAGTTTAAATGGAAAAGCTCGAAGTAACGAAAGTAAGACAATCTAACAGCTAAGCATACTGCATTTTGTTTAAATTAGTTTAAAGTTTTATGGACCAATGAAACGCGTTTACAAACTGTGATATAAATAAATATAACAGAGAAGACCCCGAGTTAAACTCATGTCTTATGTTTGATGTGGCGTCATTGGTTCACCAATTCTTGGTCTGTACATATTTGATGGTACTGGTATTGTAGATCCTTACCTTCCCTTTTTTTTTATTGTTAGATGCATCACCCTTACAGGCACATAGTATGGTACTAATGGTACGATAGTGTCGGCGTGATGGAGCACCACCGAATAATCAGTTAATGGTACCAAATCAGTTAAGTAAAGCATTGCGGAACTTGTGGTAAGAAAGAAACATGTCGGTTACATAACTGTCTCGATCCAACTTGTCCAAACTTGTCTGCTATAGAATTCTATTAATAGAGAATGGTGATAGATAAGTATCGTATCGTAAATCATACGATGCAGTAGATGATCTTACAGAAACTATACTTGAAACTTCTTCTAAAAGCAAGCTGGTTTTAAAAGATGTAACTTCTAACTACTCTTAGTTTTTTCGAGATATCTACGAGATACTACTAGAGCTCGTAAAATGCAATTCTTACCCTATTTGATCGTTTTTCTGTCTCCAATACTTTCCGATGTCGCCATACTAAATTTCGAATAAAACTCGCGTTGCATTTTAAGCTATTTTTAACGATATTTTTTTTAATATAAACTACGAATTGAAAATTGATGAATGCGTAAATTATATTGGTAGCAATAATCCTTGTCCATATTATTTATTTCAATTATGTGATATTTTTATTAAGTTTTAATCGAAGCATATTATGTAAAACCTATAAATCCAAATTTGATTACATAATAGCTTTAGAATCGCGAAAAGTCTCTACTAGATGGTAACACTAAACACGATTTTATTGAATTAAGCGAAATATTAACACACTTGTCTACGTATTAGAGTTAACACTCCTTAAAAAATCTTGTAAAATTATGTCGCGAGAATTTTTTTTTATATTGTACTTATAAATTATTCTTTTTAAATAAATACCTATTGTACCTGGTTTGATATATAAAGTAAGGTCCCGAAAAAGGAAGGAAGGAACTGTGTCAATAAATACAGTTCCTTCCTTTAATAAAATGTATTCTGCTGCTTCAATGTGAAGAATGCTTTTTTTTTTATTTTGCATTCAGCTGTATTCCGGACATTTGCATATTCTTAACGTTAACCCGAATTTGAAAGATGCGTTATGAGACATTTCATTTAGATTTAAGATTCATGTAAGTAATTTATATAGAATTTTGTAGTATTTATGTATATATTTATTAAATTGTAATTTGTATACGTACATAACGTTTTATATAAAAAAAAGCTGTTTCTACTTTTCTTATGTGTATTTTTAAATAAAAGTTCGATGTATTTTATAATTTGTATAATTAATGAATAGAGCTGGCATTTCTGCGCGTTGCGTCAGGATAGTAAGTATGTGCTTACCCACAAACAGATAGCGACGATTCAAAGGAATACTAACATGGGGTGCCGATCGGACATGCATAACAGATGTATAAGATGCATAGATCGGAGATGTATAACATGTATATATAAGAGCAAAGTTGTAGCATTGCGCTCGCTACAATAACTGTTATGTATTAACGAAGTAGTTAATAAAAAGCCGTAATAGAAACGGCAAAATACTAAAAAGTGTAAAGGATTGAGTTTGCAATATTCAATAGTTTAGTGTATTTTGTTAATAAATAAGTAGCGTTCAGCTGTCATTTATTTTTAATTCAGTCCACAAATAATAAATATTAAAATAAATAATAAAGTAAATAGTTCATATTATTTAAAAACATTATAAAACACTCTTAATAGCTGTTGTAAAATTAAATACCACAAACTAAATAAGATCTTTGAAATTAGTTAGACGTATCATCACACACTTGTCTTAATGTCAAAATCTGAATTACTTTCTAAAACACTCTCCCATTTTTCTTTAATGCGTCAGTGCTTTTGCGACGTTTATATCGTGTAGTATTTTACATCTTTCAGTACTTGGAGTGACCGTTAGTGATAGTGCGGAAGTGTTTCATTTTTCTATTGCGTCAAGTAATTCTTTATAATTGTTTATAACGAGTTTTTAAACTTATTTCAATGGAAGTGTCTTTAAATATTGAGATAAATAAAACTAACTGCAAACTCGTGCATCACCGATCGGCAGTCTTCACCAATATTAACTTCAACTTTTCGCAAGTCGCGAAACCAACACATTATTTGCTTTGGCAAATTTCTTCTTAACTTGATCGATATGAAATTTCTACTAAATCTTCGCTCTAAGGCAACCTCCAGATACATACGAAACCTTTTCGGCCCAACCGTTCATTGCGGATTCGTAATTTCGGCAGTTCTTCTCCGACATGTAAAACGTACAATATTCTTGAAGTTATTCAGACCCAGTTGGCCTTGGCTCAGAATGCCGCCCGCAGCCACTTAACGAAAAGATCTTTATTATGGATAATACACTAAATGGATATATCGTTCATAAAAAAATGTAAATCAAAAACAATTCAAGACCTAGCAAGGAGCCTGGACGCAATCGACATAGGAAGCAAGGACTACTTTCTTACACCGATATGACGAGAGCAACCTCAAACAAAACCCAACTCCAAAATTTTGTATATTATGCCAGAATCGAACGAAAGCAGAAGCTTAAATGCTGTTAGCCTAAGATAGCTGAAAACCAAAACAAATGACAAAGCACAATATATTTCTCGTAATGTCACATTTACATAAGACTTCATCGTTAGGCCTCTCAATCACATTAATAGTTAATCTGCCAGGACGATGAGTTTTTGTAAGTTTGTTTAAATTTGTTCCAGTGTTTCAGCATTTCAGATAATTTTAAGGCAATTTTAATATGTCTGGATAATTCGACTGCGACGATTGTAATAGGTGATAAGAATATTTATTGATTAAGCGATGTTAACGTTCCGAAGGGCGAACCATGATGTTGCTGTGGTTTGTCAATTTTTGCAACGATCATCGTTCCCATCTCGTGCTATTGTACATCGTTACAAAATAATGAGTTTTTGTGCTATTATTGAAAATGCCGACCCAACTCTAGTAATGAGAATCCTCGAAATCAAATGCAAATGCAGAATATATCAAATGAGATTAATTAATTATTTATTTTTTATCACCATTCTACACAGAGGAATAAATATGTGCAATTGTAATTAACTCCCAAATTCTGTTGGTACTAACCACTTTCTAGCAGGGGAACTTATAAATAGGGAATAGATGGGAACAGAAAATCAAGTTTTGCATAAATAATATTTAATAAAATAAATACATAACAAAAGTACCTGCCTCGAATAAGTATCCTGAAAGTTTAGAAATAGTGTTGAAAATAATGTTCTACGTTATTTACTAAATAGTTCTTTTAACATTTTGCAATCTTTAAACGTTAAGTAATTAGCTAGGAATCTGGTTGCAGTAATTTTTAAATGATTCGATCGCCAAGCAGAAATTGATGAATATGAAACGAGAGCTCGTCCGAGATGTTTAAAAAAGTAATGCGGTAAACAATTGTTGCATTAAGTTAGCTCAATTTCAAAAAGAAGTTAATGCGGCAGATGTTCCTGTTTCGTCTAAGAATATTTTTTTTGCAATTACTAAATAAAAAAATTATTTCATTATCAAGCAAGTTGCGTTACGCAATTTTACGCCTGTCGTCTACATAGTGTTGTTTTTAAAGACTGCAATATTTTAAATTTGTTAAAAAAATATACGAAATTATTTTATCGTGTAACTGAAGGTAAGTCCTAAGAAAAAAGTGGACGACATAACCCAATAGAGTAATTTTTTATATATTGTCCTTTAAAAAATCAAGCAATTTGTTCATTTTCTTTTGCTATTCAAAATTCAGAAAAAAAAAAATCTGGGCAACCTAAACTCAGATTTGAGTTCTTTTTCTAAACCACCTACATGTAAAACTACGAGGGATATATTTTAAATAAGGTGCGTTTTTAAAAGAAGGTATCTGAACAAACACAAAGTCTAATCGGGCCTTTTGGATGGTCAAGGACCTTGCACCCAGCAGTTTTTGTTTGTTTCGATACTCGGAGCATACTTTTGGTCAGCGGTTCCACGATGACAAAGAATTATACGCTGCAGTCATGGAATGGACTTCTTCACGAGCGGTAAATTTCTTTAAACAAGAATGGAAGTTATGTAAAAAGTAGGTGGAAGTATCTAGAATAGGAAAATAAATATATTTTCAGAACGTTTCTTCTTATTTAAGAACGGACCTTATTCAAAAACATATCTCCCGTATTATTATCAATGAAATTGTATTCGTATGCCGAAATTGCCACCAGCTTCCTAACGAAATAGTCTTATGTCCTGATATACTTTCATGCAGAGAAAAATACAGTGTTTTCTTAATTAAAAATGTTTTATCTGCTACCTTATGCATACATTTTTTTGTGTTTTTACCCAGAAACTTTCTTTCAAATTTACAGACTACTTTTCCCAGGCAGAATAAACAACAAAGTACATTATTCCTGTTTATAAAGGCAATTGAAACGCATTACATAGTTCTGATTTAATATTATAATTATTTCTCTATATGAAAGCTCTTTTGTGCAAAATCGTGTTAATTTCTTAATATTCAAAATATACTTTAATACTTTACATCTGAACAATTTTCATCACAAAGTACCTACTTTCACTGAATATATGAAATTGGAATTTAAAATAGTACGCCTACTTAATTAGCAGGCGTTTCTTTATTAATATAAAGCATCTAACAAATAGCATCCTTATAACCTTTTAGTTTTAAAATAGATCCACTTCAAATGTATATCTAAATAATAAAAATATATGAATTTCTTTACTTTGATCTTTACTTGATGGAAATTTAGGATGTTTAGGAAAAATTATTTGTTATCAACAATGTTTGCATTTAAATGCAGACAACAGAATATAATAAATGAAAATAATATTCAGCTACTTTAAAAATACATATACGTTAAACTAAACTTACACCCAGTTTATTAATGCATCATTAGTAATTTGCTAAATAAAACACTTATTTAGTCAATCAACAAAACAATGTCGATTTCTGACTTCATGTTGAGCTTCAATTAAAAGTCTAAATAAGAAATATAAAGAAGTATTCTCATCAAATAGAAGTCTGAAAATATCCTTTTTAGTGACAAATATACCTAACAACGAGCGCAGTAAACACCATATTTATCAATCCAATATACACTGAGATATTTAAAATATTTGTTAATTTACGAATTGCGATTGAATTGTTGTATTTTTTATATATGCATAAATGCTTTATTGTATTTAATCGTTTAAAATTATATCAATTCTATTGGTTTCGGTAATTTCTAGATTTATAGAAAAAAAGAAAAAAGCTGTCTTTAAATAGATGCAATACTAATCACAAATTCACATAAAATGGAATGCTCCGTTTATCTTAGCATAAAATATAAACTAAATTTTTATAAAATGAATTAAAAATTTGCGCCTAACAAAATACTAAGAATATTCACCTCAATAGTGTGGCAAAGAAGAAACAATTTCATATGACCATTTCGTTCCATAGTTACATGAACAAACTAACTAAATAAAAGTAAATAGTACTTTGCAAAAAAATTACTAATTTAGTATTTTTTTTTTAATTTTTATAGAAAATTTCAGCACTGAGCGTAGATAGTGAGGTGCTTAAAGCCACAACATAGAGATGAGATGAGATCTCTCAAAACATAATTGTATACGCACAGACGTTTATATGTAGGCCTTATGAAAACTATAATTTTTCCACCTGTTATTAATTAATACATTTGCAAAAACACAAAAATATACATTATTACATTTATGTGTAAGTCCACCTACATAGTATAATCATACAACAGTTAGCTTTAATCTACAAAAATACAGACTATTCTACATCTAAAATATACCTAAAATAAAAACGTAGCAGGTAACAAATAAGATTTTGTTTGTACTGTGTGCAAATTATAAATAAAAGATAAAAATCAAAGCAGAATGATGGCATCTTTAATCTTGGAGCTATAATAAAAATTTTACTTAAAGGGTTTGCCATTGTGAACGTTAAGAGACGGACGTAGTTTAATTAAATTAATGTAGGCTCATGGTTGGCTCATGCAATAATGTTATGTTATGTTAGATGTGTATAATATAATTAAAATCTGAATGTCCATAAATACGTCAGAATTGTTTCCTGAAAAGACAGCAAAGATAAATAGAAGTAGCACCAAAAAACGGAGATTAACAAATAAAAATGCATTACTCTTAAGACGAAATCAGATTTTATGCGCAGGTCTAAAGCCTGCCACGTTTTTGATTAATACAGTGAATGTTTTTAATCATTAGAAAACATCATTTAACTGAATTAGCTAGTAAAATTTGAAAACTATCGAAATAAAACCTTTAGGTGGCCAGCATGCAAAACGCCAAAGCCAGTGCTCAAAGTGTCACTTCGTATTAGTCTCTATTCTCTGATAGGGCTTGCGAAATGTGCCCAAATTGCTTAAATGGTAGCGGTGAAGCGCTTAAACATGCGTTTCTGTTTATGTACTGTTAAATGAAAATAAGTACGGTAACAGACAATGAGTGATAGCAAGAGAAAGGCAATCCACTTCAATAATACTAGTACAATCAATCAATACGTTATAAAGCTTTACTCAAACAATTAAAATAACATACGCGGACGACATTGTATAATCGAGCTTTAAAGTTGATTGCATTTTTAAGAAATACTTCTTTTAAAATTATTTCATCCGTTTTAACCTTACATTTCAACGAAAATGTTGTATACAGGATTATCTTTAACGTAAAGAAATTTTATAGAGAATACTACCAAAAAATCCTTCGATCCTATAATTTTTCATAATTTATATATAGGTAATTTTTATACAGATTGTGTACAGAAGCCTTTATGTTATTGTCTGCAGCTGTGTATTGTTAAATCTCTGATGGATTAATAAATTTGTAGTATAAGAAATTAGTTGGTAATATTGATTTATTTCATTAACAGACTCATTTTAAGAATTCGCTTACTTTGTATCGCAACATTATAATGACGTATTTATAAACATTCGAGATCTTAATGGTGTATAAAGTTCACAAATTCAACTGCAAAAAAAGTTAATGGCTATGTTTTCTAATTGCTCGAACTCTTAACAGGACGATTTTAAAGCGCAACCTTAAAAAGCGCATTAAATTTATGCTGTTCGAACTGTTCGGTCAAAAGTTGAAGCAATTAGAAAAACAGGTCGAGTATGTTAAAAGAAAAAAAAGTAAATTATTTCTACCGAAATAAAATCGAAAAAAATGAAGTATATATATGGATATTGCACAACCTCTGGCAAGCAAAGCATAGTCGCGACGATAAAACAACTTAAAAATCGATCACACAAGAAGAATCACACGAAAGATACACTATAATTTTAGATACTACAAACTAAGATCACACAAGTACGGACATATAGTTATCTTAAAGATATATTTCTCTGGTTTACGCTTAAATATGCACGTTTTAATCCGTGCATTGAAAATTGTTCTATTAGGCTCTGAATTAGGTAGCATACTCTTTCGTAAAATATATAAATTAGTTAACACCGATAATTAATTTATTTTTACTAAATTTATAATTTTATAACTATTACCGTCTTTTTTTTGCATACAACAGGAAGTAGTGTAACCAATGACGAATGAAATCAATTACAGGAATTTTCACGGATATTTTATAACTATACAGAATTTTGCATTTTTTTTGTGACACCTGTACGCTAGTTACTATCCTAAAAGATCATGAAATATCAATTGCAATTAACATTTGATTTATTAAAAAATATATATTTTAATGGGAAAACATACAATTCTGTTGAAATAAATTTCCATATACAGATAACCGTCGTATAATACCCAGGCTAGTTTCCAGAAGTATTATGGGTTATAGAAATCGTGCTATTTTTTTTGTTACTAATTATTATTATTATTATTATTATGTATATAGCTGTAGTGGTACATAGTCCATAATTCAGATAGGAACAATGCAGCACCTGAGCTGCACCTGATAGAAACACTCGAATTGTTATCAGCAGTACTACAAGAAATAGAATAGCGCAGCTTCGCAGTTACGGATTCTAAAAATTGTTAATTTGTTGTACGATCACCGCACAATTCGCCAAGCTTGAGTAGGCCCAATGATTATATTACCCCGAGGAATATATATATTTTTCACACAAGTAAAGAAATATTTTTTCGGAGCTATTCTTTTAATTAACCTTTAGTTTTAATTAAAAAACAAAATAGTATTCAGACTTTTGAGAAAATATAAAGTTTTATATGATTTATAGGTATTAGACAAATAAATAAAAAAGTTTGCTTGTTACCAGAATAATTCTTGAAGCATATATTTCTTAAGTAAGAGCCGTTTTTGAGCAAGAGTGAAAATGGTGCGAGGTCGCCACGGAGCGCACGTGCGTCTGCCCTCAACATGCTCGGCCTATGTGCTGAACTGTAGAAATTCAAAATGTTTAAGAAAATTGGGTAGCCCGCCAACTGCGAGATACGATATGTAATTCACACTAGCGGAAATTCACCGCCAGATTTGTGAAGTTTCCGGTGATAATGCCAGTAATGACAGGGAGGTTTGAAAGTGAGTGAGAATATTCAAGAACGGACGGATTAATATGTAAAATGAACCACGCTCTGGGCGACCTTCCCTGTTGTCTGAAGATTTGGTTAGTGATGTGGACAACAAAATTCGAGAAGACCGACAATTCAAAATTTCAAAGTTATCTGTTGATTTTCCATGGATATCAAGGTCAATTTTGTACTCCATTCTCATAGATTGGTCTTTTTCGTTCATTGCTTTGACATTGGGATTCAAACACTTGTTAAACCTTACGACAAATGTTTAAACAAAAATGGGAATTATGTAGAGAAATAGATGGAAATATGTATAATATGGAAATACATTTAGTGACATTTACAGTAGAGTTCTTCTTATTCAAAAACGAACCTTAATTTCAAAATATTCCTCGTACTGTTGTGTTATCAGAGCTACACTATTCTTTATCACTAACCCGTTAAAACACATGCCGCGTGTTAATTGTTGAACAATCTTTTTCAGTTGCGTGTTGAAGATGTGCGATAAGAAGCACTATCAAAATTTGTAGGTCGTTTTACAGCAAAACTACAAGCACGAATTAGATAAAAACAGTTATAAAACCCCGTTATATAAGTACCACCTTATACAGGATTTATGGATATTTTCGCAACCTAGAAAAATTTGCTTATTAAATTTATGCGAAGACCTTTTTAATCTTCTGAATATATGGGATAAGTGTGGGAACATTATTACACTTTCTTTCTTTAAACTTGATGTTAGTGTAATTTACTTCCATTTCGAATTAAGCTAATCCACTTACAAAATTTGATATGCGTTAATTTCGTAGTATATTAAGCTGTACACTGCAACATGAGTTTTAATGACTTGAACTCTGGTGAAAGCTTCTACATCAATTAGGTATCTCAAGCTTTGGAAACATGTACAAAAGCTTTCTGAATATTTTACCAGTGAACTTAATTATGTCCAACCATGCTACGATTTTAAATACTCATAATTTTGTACGATCTGTATGTACGTTGTAATTTGTGACTCAATGAAAAATATTGAGTTAGATGTTACGGAACAGCTTTCCTGTAGCACGCATTGCATCAGTGGTTACGTTTTCCAATTGAAACTTCTACATAGACGCACAAGTTCAACTAATCCAAGGTGAAATATATCCTGTAACAAGATCACGTGTAAATTTCATAACACACAACCCTAATATGTAAGGTTGTATTATTCCACATTTACTAAATCCTTGAAGTTACTACTTAAGTAATTTAGTAGTACGGTAATCCCTTGAATTACTTACAGGTTAGATGTATCAGAAATCTAAATCACATTATAAAAATTAATAAGTAAGACTCGTAAAAGTTTATGGTGGCAGTACGAGATATTTTTATTAAAATATAAATAACTTTGAGAAACAGATAATAAGTGAGCTTTTGCCATTTTTTGGGTTTAGAAGGATAGACCTATCACCATTGCACTTGTCGATATCTAAATGATAAACACGTGTGTTAAGAACCAATTAACCGATCGGTTAAAGTTGAAAAATAGGAATCTTCATTTCTCAACTTCAGGACGCCGTAGCTTCCGAACGGTTAAAGCTACGGAGCTGAAATTTCGCACACCTAATGCGCTCGCCGAGAGCTTTCGAACGAGCTCTAATTCATCCCCGCAGTTCATCCGGCCGCCGAGATATAGACAATTCTCGAAAATTTAACTAAATTCAAAATCAAATTCAAAGTTTACTAAATTCAAAATAATCGATAACCGATTTGAAAAACTTATTTCTCGATATAACTCGATATCTTGTGTCGCCCTATACATTATTATACGCCTTTGTATCGACGACAACGACTTTTTTATTTAGCGTAAACAGTTTTTTACCAAGTAATCTTTTCAAATTTGGAAAATGAGAGAACTTGCAGAATATGAGGGATGGCACATCAATTCGCTCTCAAACTGTTTTACTGAAACGACCAGCCAATAAATGGGTCGAGGCGAAATCCATACGATAAAGAATTTTTCCAACGATCCATTAAATCAGCATAGTACTATACAATCATTGTCCTTGTCTTCTCCAAATGATTTATTGAGATTATGCCATGCATTCATGATGTATGTTAACTGTGGAAAAGTCTCAATGAGAGAAAAGGAACGGATATTTCTTTTAGTACGAAAAGAAAAAGTCGTCGATAATCTCTAAATAACGAAAACGATAACAAAATTACTTCCACTATCACAACAACTCGTGCACGATTGTTAATAATTATTTTTCCCCGATTTTCTTGCATTATTTGCAGTTTTTTCTGATATTTAACTCGAATTTTTAATGTCCCTGGCCCATAACTAATTTCCTCGACATTCTTCGAGACGCTGTGCTAAAGCTTGTTTTGTACGTCCTGATTTATTGGTTTTAACGTCTAAAACACATCTTCACAAATGAGTAAATCAAGGAATCATTGCATATTTTATATAAGCTATTATTAATTACTTTAACGCTGCTTTTTAAGTTAGGTCTCTTTACAGAAGCAATAATTTTCAAAGTAAAAAAAAAGTGAGGCATCTCTTACTTAATTTGAAGCAATCTAATCAGTTCTAGTGTTTGTCCTCTTCTCTCTTAAAGGGAATGGCTTGCTGACACCCAACACACTCTGCACCTTATCCTCTGTTTCGCTGAAGTATACTAATTGGTACAATTCATCTCTTGTCTTAAAATCTAACTCCGAGAATCTGACTGTGTACTCCATAGGCTGAACTATGTTGCGGGAATGCGATGCTTGCTTGGGTTGAGGTGCGGGACTTGCGTTCTTGTAGACATATTCATAAATTATGTAATCATCCAAACTTACAAAATTATTCTGCAAAAATAATGCTGGTTAATTCACGTGCATTTTGTTACCGGATAAGTATCAGAAGAAAACTTTTTTTAATTATAATTTATGAAAAAAATGAAAATGCGTCGTGCTAATATCTAGCAGTAATGATCGCAAAATGCCATGAACATCTTACATAGCAAAGATTTTTTCCGTGCATTTAGATATATTTTCTTTAATGATAATTTAAACGTGTAAAATCGTTTACTCTTCAGTTGAGTACTACGTATTTTGAAAAGAATTTCGATATATCCTGTAACATTAAAAGACTAGTAAATTTGTTTTCTTTATCCGAAAACCATTGTCCATATGCGCGCGAAGCCATTAAACATTTTTTATTATATTTCTCTAGAATGTAACTACAAGAATTTATTTTCTTGCAGCTTCTTACTTCTACATTTTTACAGTTATAATTGTGGCTCATTTATGGTCAAAAAGAAATATTTGTTTTAGAATCTTCGCTCACTAAGAATATTATTTGAAGCCGAAAAATCCATTGGTAATTGATTTAAAAGAAAAACAAATTTCTAAAGATCATTAAAATAGCTTCAAACTATATTTTTGAAAGAATAATAGCTAAATAGGAACGTAATTTTGCTAAAATTTAAATTTTGGATACTGGTCTCAACAACTAACTAGGTATAGGGAGCTTTAGATAATTATCAGCAATTCAAAAATTAAAAAATATACCAGAAGTTAAAATATAGCGGCTTTAGTGCGTTGTCGGACGCAGTTCAAGAATTTATCTTGTATTGGAAAATTAATTAACTTTGTCAGTTAATTAATGCCGTTGGAAATATAATAAATGAGTTTAAGTATCCTCCATAAAGTAACTCTAGATTCTCAAGTGCAAGCCTATATATGTCAAACTAATTTTGAAAATTCTCACGTTATTATCACATTGCAACTTCGTTTGGACCAGCTTGTATATATATAAAAAAAAAAAAACACACAAAGCTAAAAATTATCAACAATCGTAGTGAACAAAGAAAAAAGTTTAATTACCTTAAATACTCCAATCCAGTCTTCTTTAGTTTTAGAAATTTCCTTAGTAACGGTATATGTGACAATATTATCTTCGTCAGCCCACCAGTACTCAATATCCTTAAATTGGACCGCTTCCTCCGCATAATCTGCAAATATCTTAACCCCTCTTGTTCTAGAATCCGTCACAACTTTCGGGCGTACCATCTAATAACAACATAGTCACTCCACTTTGAAATAATTTACTAAGGACCCCTTTTTTCACAACATAGTGACAAAATGCCAATAAAGCAAACACATAGTGAGCAAAGCAAATGGAGTACCGTGTTGTATATAATATCTAGTAGTAATTACCTTTATTATAAAATCTGACGTCACTGGCTTATGATCACTGAGAGAATAATCCTGATGAGACTTGTATGAATTCTGTTGAATCTTTAATTTTATATTGTCGTAATTGTTTGGATTTACTTTATATAAAATACGATCGGTCCATGCGGGTCTCCGTCTGGAAAACATATTTATTCAAGCTCGATGAAAACATGTGATGCAGAAGTACAGACTTGCAATCGTAGAAAGAAGAATCGACTTCAAATTTAAACGTTGGCGGAAATGTTACATCACCTTCTTGTAATTCAGTAAATGCGTCGCCTTTCCGCATTACGTATCTTAATTGGTCGTATTCAAAAAGTTTTTGATAATCTCCTTTTTTTACACGAGCCACTATTTCTTCTAGAGTCATATCGAGCTCCTCTAATAAACGGAAATTTAAATCACCCATCCAGAATACGTAACTAAAAAGAACTTAAATTAAAACTGAAAATATCCACCTGTTTACCTTTTTTAAACTTCAAAAGTTAAAATTTGATCATTAACCCGGGAGCAATCGAGCAGTCTCTTGGACTTCTGTAACCAATTGGACCCCGGTTGATTCGACCGTACAAGCCGCTTTTTATTTCTAAATTCCTTGTTGAATAAATTCATTAGGTAACAATTATTCAATAAAAAAAAAACACACATTTTTGATATAATCTTGTATCGCATCGAGCGTTTGATCCCCGGATTAAATACAATTTAATAGCACAAAAAATATGCTCATTTAGCCACGTCAGATATATAATTACTAATTCAATGGTTCTGAAGTCGGAAGAGATGTCTCTTTACAGAAGAGAAGAAAGACTGCAGCTAAGATGTAGAGAAAAAAAAGCCGAGAAGTGTTCGAGCATTATAAATAAAACAATAACAAAGGGCGTTCCAGTAAAAATAAACAAAATTTCACATATTTCAAAAGTATTTTAACATAGCTTTTACAAAAGTGGGCATTGCTAAAATTGATGTGGAAAAATGCTTCGCAGACACTACATAATTTTCAAAAGCTGCATCAATTATATTGTCCCTTCAAAACATTTACTTCAAAGCATACTCTACATTGCAGCTACTGTATTTTAAGTGATTAATAATTTTGACTCAAAATTTGTACAACTTCCAGTTATAAATTTCCGTAAATTCAGCAACTCATGAAATTATTGTCATTGATTCCTCTAAACGTTTAAAAAGAAGCTATTTGCTAATGCAACAGGATTGGAAAAAAGAAGATGCCCAACTCATACTATTTTGTATGCGGTGACGGCCCAACGGGGTGTATAACTTTTTTCAAGTTTGCTAGAGGCCTTTTAGTCTGTGAGTTGTGTGTGTAGCATGTCTTGGCCTCGTTATTATCACTCCCGCGCCGTAAAAAATCAAAAAATTTTCGGGACTCGAACACAGAGCGCCTTATTTTGCCTAGTCAAGTGCAGACCCTCTTACCACTTATCCACTGCACCGTTCACATAATTTATTTACTTACTTCTCCAGAGCGACTTACATCCACAGCAAAATTTTGAATTTCGAAAAACCACAACAGCTAATAATTAAATTACAGTGTGTAAAATTCATTTCGAATAGCTTTAAATTCCCAGACACTAGATTTAATTTGTTTATTGATTTCTTTTGTATAAGCAATGCAGTCTTAAACGATAGTGCAATTTTAACTTTCTCCTTTCCATTAAACCGCCCAAGGGATTGTTAGTAAGAGGAGCAAATCAAAGTTGAGAAGATTTGTACAGAAGGCACTCACATCGTTATACCTCATAAACCACTTGTAACAGCAAGAAAAAAGAAAATAAAGAATTTACAGAAATGTAATACAATGGAAGGTCCATTACCCAAATAGCAATTAGCTAATACATCGTGTTGCAATCGGATTTAGCGTTCTTTAGAGATCTGAATCAAAGGAAAATTTTGGACTTCGTTTCCTAAACTATGGGACTATTTTAAATTATTAATTCATGTAAGGATATTAGTGCTGCTTTGCTTCATATTGCTCCTATGACATTGGTAAGGAAATACTCCACTGGGACAGATTACATTGTTATTGTATCTATAAAGTTGTTTATTTCAAATAAAAAGAGTTACTTGTTTATTTAATCTACGAATCGTGCTTTAACAATGCTAACATCTTTCTTGTTTTCTGGAAACAATAGATTAACTGCAAACCAAATATTTATAGAGCATTGATTATCTGAAACAATCGGGACAGTACCCAAAAAACAATAAAGATATTACAACAATAATAAATGCCAATCTCAAGGTTCCATAAACAAATAACCCTCTTCATTTGAAATAAATTTTATAAACACAACTTTTTGATTTTTGTGCATCTCACATCTACGTGTGACAATCTCGCAGTATTATATCCAACTATAATATTCGGATTGTTCCCAATCAGTTGGTATATCTAATCAGTAATAAATTTAGTATATACTTACTCATGAAAGAATATTTCACTGTGAGCATCGACATGAAAATGTTGGTCCTTTAATATCGCGTCGTAATCTTCAATTCGTGCTTTTAACATATGATCGTGAGCACTAAGATGAGAATTTACGAAACATATTGAGCAACCATATATGCTGAGTCGTATGCTTACAGCACCCTTGTTACCCTGCAATGTACTAATTAGATAGAACTATGGTATGGTACAACAAATCACATACCCACATTCCCGATAAACCAGTACGAGTATAGTCGGCTTCTACATCACGAATATTTAGTAAATGTTTTCTTAGGCAAAAAACACTTAGCATAAGGCCCTGCAGTCGAATTGTTTTTACTTTTACATAGTTTCTCTTAGCCAACAGTTCTTTACATTCGCTTGTCCAGGGGTCATCAAACAGAGCGGATACTAATAGGTTGTGGGGTTGCGCTTTAACCTCTTGTAGTGCAATAACATAAAAATCAAATAAACCCTTGTCATGTTTCGATTCGTGCAATGATAAGAGGCTTTGTAGTTTCTTTTCTGGTGTGCTTGTTCCTACGTTGTAAGTGACAATATATAACCTAGAAAGCGTAATTATTTGTATCTAAATTTGGAGGAAAGATGAGATTTAAATACCTACCTTAAATCTTCCATAGTTCTTACACTATTTTAATATTTTCGAATAACTTAACTGAGATTATTATCATTAAATTTGTTAGAAATACTGTTTATCTTATCACATTAACTTATCGTAGAATTTATGTTTATAAAAAAATCGGTGTCTGATGGCAATATCGACTGATTAAAACTATAAAGAAGAGTATTCACAGTGATCTGTAAACACAAATAAATAGTGATACAGGATTTTCTGAATTCACATTGACCGATAACGTTCGCAGAACTTCACGTTGATATCTGTCGCTGGTACGTTATACGTCATAAAATTAATTGATATTCCAGTTTCGTTTTTATACTGGAGTGGATGCGTCCAAATCGACGTTTAATTTTATAGTCAACCGAATATTTTGTAGCGAATATAAATGATGTCATTTTAAACAGATTCACCTTGAATTTTAATTAATCTAATAGATCAATTCTTCGCTTAACGTAGGAACGTAATGTAGGTACCCATTTATTTTAAATCGCATTAAGGAATTTGCAAAATGAATACCTATTTTTATTAGTTAACTTATTGCTGACGAAATTTCGAATCTGAAATTGATTTTTGTTTATCTTGAATTTTTGTCTATATTAGGTATAATCTTTACAATTTAAAAATTAGATTAAAATAGTATATCACTTTATAAGCTGTAATAAAAAGTTTTGTATGGCGCCCCGCTAATAATTAAAAAAAGGTAAAAGGTAAAACAGGTTTGTTTCGCGCACGTAGCCAGAATTTGTTCAAGAGGGGCCCCAATTAGAATCGACATTTTGGAGACTTTTGTGCGACCGAAAGACAGGGTTGCCAGAATTAAAAAGTCATTAATTTAATAAACACATATGTACGTTATTCATAACATTAATTGCCTACAATTTTCAGAAAATGCTTATATGACTTCTCACTCCCTCTCATTTTTTTTTTCAAACGCAAAGTTTTATGCACATAAAGCTTTAAACATAGTCCTTAGCTTCTTTAATTACTTCAACCAATTCCAGATCTTTTGGGATCTGTCTATCATTGCACATGATACCGCAATTCAGTTTCAGACTAATGCTCTCTCAGATCGTATTCAATTCAAGCAACAGATTTTGCCAATATGCTTAAAATCTTCATTGTTCATATTTGACGTAAGATAAAGATGTAAGAATAGTATAGAAATCCGTTTCAGACTAAAGCTCTCAAGTCTTTAAAGTCTTAAGCTTAAAGTCTTCATTTTTCATATTTGACGTAATATAAAAATGTAAGGACAGCATAGAATTAAATTTCAGACTAAAGCTCTTTCAGATCGTACAATTCAGGAACAGATTTTGCTAATATGCTTAAAATCTTCATTGTTCATATTTGACCTAAGATAAAGATGTAAGAAAAGTATAGAAATCCGTTTCAGACTAAAGCTTTCAACTTTTTAAAGTCTTAAGCTTAAAGTCTTCATTTTTCATATTTGACGTAATATAAAAATGTAAGGACAGCATAGAATTAAGTTTCAGACTAAAGCTCTTTCAGATCGTACAATTCAGGAACAGATTTTGCTAATATGCTTAAAATCTTCATTGTTCATATTTGACGTAACAATTAGATAAGAAAAGTATAGAAATCCGTTTCAGACTAAAGCTCTCAACTCTTTAAAGTCTTAAGCTTAAAGTCTTCATTTTTCATATTTGACGTAATATAAAAATGTAAGGACAGCATAGAATTAAATTTCAGACTAAAGCTCTTTCAGATCGTACAATTCAGCAACAGATTTTGCTAATATGCTTAAAATCTTCATTGTTCATATTTGACGTAAGATAAAGATGTAAGAAAAGTATAGAAATCCGTTTCAGACTAAAGCTCTCAACTCTTTAAAGTCTTAAGCTTAAAGTCTTCATTTTTCATATTTGACGTAATATAAAAATGTAAGGACAGCATAGAATTAAGTTTCAGACTAAAGCTCTTTCAGATCGTACAATTCAGGAACAGATTTTGCTAATATGCTTAAAATCTTCATTGTTCATATTTGACGTAAGATAAAGATGTAAGAAAAGTATAGAATTCCGTTTCAGACTAAAGCTCTCAACTCTTTAAAGTCTTAAGCTTAAAGTCTTCATTTTTCATATTTGACGTAATATAAAGATGTAAGGACAGCATAGAATTAAGTTTCAGACTAAAGTTCTTTCAGATCGTACAACTCAGCAACAAATTTTTGTATATGCTTAAAATCTTCATTGTTCATATTTGACGTAAGATAAAGATGTAAGAAAAGTATAGAATTCCGTTTCAGACTAAAGCCCTCAAGTCTTTAAAGTCTTAAGCTTAAAGTCTTCATTTTTCATATTTGACGTAATATAAACATGTAAGGACAGCATAGAATTAAGTTTCAGACTAAAGCTCTTTCAGATCATACAATTCAGCGACAGATTTTGCTAATATGTTTAAAATCTTCATTGTTCATATTTGACGTAAGATAAAGATGTAAGAAAAGTATAGAATTCCGTTTCAGACTAAAGCTCTCAAGTCTTTAAAGTCTTCATTTTTCATATTTGACGTAATATAAAGATGTAAAGACAGCATAGAATTAAGTTTCAGACTAAAGCTCTTTCAGATCGTACAATTCAGCAACAGATTTTGCTAATATGCTTAAAATCTTCATTGTTCATATTTGACGTAAGATAAAGATGTAAGGATAGTATAGAAAAGACCGACATGTTTTCTGTCGGAAATCTGGTTTCCAACGTTGACGTTAAAGAATCGAGGTATGGAATAAGTATGGTACGTTTTCAATATGTAGCAGCTAAATTTGCAGAAATGTTTAATTGATGCTGCCGGTGCTTTACTATTGTGGATGGACGAAATTGGCAGAAGTAAGGAGATCTTCCATAATGACATCCGTAGTTAGGCGATAAACTTTATTATATCTAAACTAATCTAAACCCTTTCACTGCAGATAATAGTGGAGATAATTAATACGGATAGCAGCACGATGCAGCTGAAAGGCTGTCTTTCTAGTAACAACATTTTCTTCCTTGGCGAATCTCCCTAGATCATATACGATTTCTAAAAAGTTTTGCTGGAAAACAGAAATGCTTCGGTATTTTCGAGACCATCTTTTGAAGTGTATTTTTTTCTCAAAACAGATTTTCGATGAAGGTTTATGATGTCCTTTATAGCGAATATTCTATTACGAATCTCAATTACACAATTTAAATCATTCACTGCTTGATTTAAAAAAAGAACGGGGTACTTATACACTTTTTCCTTATGATCTTTTAAATTTTTTGTATTTCTTAATTGTTGCAGATATGGTACCTGTATCCATGGATTTTAATTTTTCAAAACTGAGAAATTCTTCACGAAAATTCGTTCTTAAAGACAGTTATTCGCTTTATATATGTTTATATATGTTCTGTCTCGTATACTAGTGTAATATAATAAGCGTACGAAGTTTTAGCGGCTTTGAGAACAAATCTTTTTACAGTATTACTACATCGCCCCTCCCTGCCCTCTTCTGACTACGTTCACGGTTTGTTTTGTTTAGGTTACACAGCATGTTTTATGTAGTACCTTTTAAAATTATGCGCACTAAATTATTTTGTTCGGCATATTTCAAACTTGAAGCGACAAACAACATACAAGAGTTAAAAATTTGATGTAGCGTTTCTTTTTAATGGAATTCTTTGGATGAATTTTTAGTTTATTGCTCACACCATTCATAGCGTCTATACAGAATTAACACCACTAATAGGTTGAATAATTTAAATTGCTATGTAATTATGAAATGGAACCATAACTATGTAAAATCTGATCACGGTAATTGCTCTACCTACATAAACATGGAAAAAAAAACTGAATTGTTAAAACAGATACGGCTGAATTTAACGAATGATCATGCCTGAAATTCGTAATGTTAAAAACTGAAAAGTTAAATAAACAAAATGATGAGATACATATATACATATACAAAGGCGGATGAAGTTATTACTTTTTTTTGCAGAGACTAGACAGATTCCTGTCTATCTAGTCGCTGCAAAAAAGGAATAATTTCACCTGCCTTTGTCATTTCTAATTATCACTTCCAAATGGCACGAAAGTTTGCCTGTTATGAGTTCCATCTGTTCATTTTCAACAGATTTCATGTAAATGCAGATGTATCAATTTTCTTCAGGATATCCGGAGTTAGGATAAATTTGCACGAGACAAAATTACGCACTTAGCTGTATTAAGACGTGGTATTACATCGCCTTCGAAGAAAAAAAATGTGGTATCTAGAAAGAATACGTTGTCGATATTTTAATTTGGCAAACTTTGATTTTCACTCCTCCTGTATTGTAATATACAATACAGGATACAGGATGTAACCAAAATACTTTGATACTTTGGTAGAGTATATCAGTTACTAATAAAGATAGTCAGTTGGGATGCCTCAAACAAAGTGAAAGTTAGTGAAAAAGTAAAAATCAATTTTTTTTAGGTAAAATCCAGTGGCGTAGCTAATTTGCTTGTAGATGCGATTGTTTTCGAGTTATGGGTCAAACTTATGATTTTTAAAATGTAATACTCTGTATATTATTTTTATTGTTAAAATATATAGTTATTCGTTTTTAAAACAAGACAAAAATTTGATATTCTTTAAAATTCAATATATGTGTAAACAATAGGTTATTAGCCAAACAGACGAATGTTATATAGAATGTGACGAAAGATATTAGGTATCCAGAAAGAACGCAGCTGCATTTAGAGATTTTACTAACCGAAAAAAATGTAATTCAACGCAGCTATTTTATTCGGCCGCGTCCTAAAATATATAAATAGAAATAAATGTGTTATCCTATGTAAAAGCTAAGAACGCAATTTCCCGTAGAAAAATAGAAGAAGGAGTGATGTAGCAAAATCTGACGTTCAAAGGATTAAAAAAAATTAAGTATTATTCATATAAATTTCAAGTAGTTCAGCATTAACACCCTAGAAATGCCAAGCAACGAATCCTTCTGAAAACCTGTTTTCTGATTTGACGAATGTTATTTCTTAAATGTGGAAATTTTTAATTATTATAATACGAGGCATTGATCAGTAGCAGATACTTTGGTATTTGTAAGAGCACACCAAGGATGCTTCGAGGTTGATGTTCAATGTTTTATTTTGGGTGGACGCATAATTTGAAGAAGGGGGACTCACAGCTCGTAGGAATCTAGAATTAAATACAATTAATAGTGTTTTTGTTAATTTTTGAGATAAATAGAGAAGCTAATTAAAAAAGATGAGCAGAAATTCATGGCAGTTTAAACATTCACGATAAGCTGTTGAATGAACATGTTTTTAGTTGAACGAACACATAAATGTGCAACACATCGTAGTTTATTGGATGAACCTCTTAGTGTGAGTAGAACCGGAATTTTTGTTTTGTTCCTGCCAACCATTTTCCTAATTCGTTTTTTAAAATTAGTATTGTCTTGTATCCTTTTATAATGCTGTCGTTAATCTTGAGGATTCTAAAAAAAAAGATTTTTTTAAAGTTGCTAAAACAGACGCTGGAATTATGCTATTTATGCTATATTTTACGCTATTTTCTTTGAGTTCTTTGACTAAAATTGAATGCTAGTGTTTAGTGCCTTAAGAGCATCTTCAAACACAGTAAATTTGTCCAAATAAATATTTTTATCAGATTATACTCTACATAACTCAACATGTGAAATTTCGTTTTCGTTATCAACAGAAATTGCGAATTATCGATAAAATAGTTCGACTATTATATTAATAATCGAAGTTGCGAAATTTATTTTGTGTTACCCTTCGAAAACATCCCTAATTATTACTTCATCCCATGTTTTCTTCGATTTTATTGGCGAGTTTATATACATGATCGCATACAAGTAAAAGTAAGTAAAGATAAAGAGGATCAAAGAGGTAGTAAAAATAACTCTTTTATACAGCTCGACCTAAATTAACGGACTACTATTACTATCTCCGTCAATTAATAGAAAAACAATTAACTAACGTATAATCTATTGATGGTATAGTATTTATTATAAAATAGAACCAATTGCAATGAAGATAACAATAGTAGGCCGTTAATTTGGATTAGTCTATATAACTATCGTATGTGCATAGAAGCAATTATCTTTGCAATTAATCCAGTGTTAAATGTAATCGGATGCGGTAAATGTTATTGCTTAGCATTATTGTATGCAATTAATTTTAACAAGATAAAATTAATTGCGGCGTTTCATTTTTTGGTATAATAATATGTACAGGGCCGGATAATAACGCGAGATTCATTGAAAGTATTTTTCTTGTTGATAACAGAAAAAAATTCTACAAAAGTCATAGATATGCATTATTAACGCAATCAATGCAAAACAAAGATTATTTTGTTACATACAGGACGAAAAAGTTGTACATCAAAGGTATGTTGTTTTAAATGGAATAATTTGTATACTAGTACATATTAGGCTGATATATTACAGAATCTAAGGAATTTTTTTATAGAATTACTTATATCTATCAGTGAACTGTTTTCGACATGTTAACGAAAATTGGTTTTTGTATTGCTCCGCAAAAATAACTATAGTATATACAAGTACAATAGTACGAAATATTTGTGTTTGTTTCACAGCCTACTGTAAATTGAAATAATACCCAAGGCGCTATGAAGATGTCTGGAAGAATTAAAATTTTTGATGACTAATTATGCAACAAAACGTCGTAAAGTTAATTAAAAAGGTAATGAGGATGCATTTTCAAGAAAAAAAATATTTGCAAATATATATTTTTTTTGCCTTGCTGTCATTTATAATTGACAAAGAGATATATCTGATGAGCGCCCAGCAATAATGAGTCAGCCTTCCTATTAACGCCTAGGTATCTTTCTCCATTCATGTTCTAATGAAAACGTTTGCTGTGCTTATCACTGCATTTTTTTCTTTGAAGAAGTTTTCCAGTGTTGGGATCTCTGAAGGCTTGTTTAATCTGAGACTGCATCAAAACGCTCTCTTTCATTTCGACTTTATTGAGGAGTTTTTCATACAGGTACTTGAATGCTGGTCCGTGCTAATCCGTGATTTTTAGTGTCTTTGGTGAGACCAAGCTTGATACGTAAAAGATAAATGATGATCCTGTGCGGTCTTACCAAATGGGTCCGCTCCATTCGTTTCTCTATGCTTAAAGGATACTTATCGATGTCAATCTTTCTGGGTGTAACGCAAATCGATTACTCTGCTCTTGTATTGACAAAGAAAATAGCGGTACTTTCTATATATCAACTGCAAGCGCATCAGCAGAGCCACTACCTCCAAGTCAACATAGGTTTGCTAGGCGTACTTGCTGTAGTTGTCCTCACCAATAACAGTTTTACCTTCAAGAGTCTCTTTATATAGATAACATGTTTGATAGGTATAGATAACAGCGGAATTCCGTTATTTGGCAAAACGACTTAAGACTTTGGTTTTAAAGCATCCGTAAACACTCGCTATTCATATGGCTTATGTGCAACGCCGAGTTCTTATAGTAGGCCATCAATATCGCAATAGTATACAAGGGCTTCTTCTTTTTTAACGAAAAGTCCGTTGTCTAAATCTTGAAGCTAATATTTCTGCTTTGATTTTGGACGGATTTAGCGCGTATGACGCAGTCTTACTTACATGAAAGTGAAAATGTCGAACGATTTATTTACCTTACTAAATAACATTTTATTATGCGATAGCATCTATACAACGAAGAAAGCATCAATATCTTTGCAACAAGAGCGAATCAACTCTTTTCAAAGTGATATTCGTGTTCGGCACGTTGAATTCACTCACAAACGGGTATTTTCACCTAAGAAGCAATTTCATAGTTGCTTAGAGTTATTGCCAATTGGGCTAATAAGTCGAAATTGCAAAGCATGTCAAAAACGACTAGCTTTCGGTGTAGGCCATATTTCAATCAACTGTATTAAAAAAAATTAAAATGAAAGCGAAAAATAATTTTTTTAGTACAAAATATAAAGTATTATCTTCTATAATACAGAATTCTAAAATACAGAAGTTATTAACATAACTTCTGTAACCTTTCTTAGTTCATTTGCATATGGCAAAACTCTGGATTCAGTATTTAGATTTTTTTCTATTTCTATTATCAATACCAAGGAGTGTATACGAAAGACCCGCATTTTCCAAATTAATTCATTAGTTAATTTCCACAGCATGACCATTAAAAATTGCGTACAATGAACGAAGAAATTTTGCAATAAAGCCGTGCTAGAATACTTTAGTATTGATTGATTCTCAAAAAATATTAAATGAGTTGATATGTAGGTGCAGTAGTTAATTAATTAAACCTGTATGTTGTAATTCCTAATGAGGCACTATTTTAAGAATCACCGAAGCAGCGTAAAAGATGGATAACTCAAAGGTTAAAAAATTTGGATGTAGTTCTTCCGGCATGTAAACGTTGTGATGCGTTTGTTTCTTTCTAACACTCCTTTTCTATTTCTAGGGCCTTTCTGAGGATATTTATTAATATTGATATAATTTATCATCACTCGATTGCGTTAACTGAAAGAGACATTTTACTTAGAAAGAAAACATTTATTTAAAGTTGTTGGCAATTTAACAGCTTCAGGGATGACAATTTAACTATATGTATGTATAAAGATGTACATATATTAACAATAATGCGGGCACACTGAACATACTTGATTATCGTGAATAATATTGGGAAAATGAATTAATATGAATCAAAATTATTTGAGGAACTTTATAATAATATGTTATTTGATACGTTATATGTATATAATTGAGTTTCAGAAATGTTTTGCAAGCTTAGTTGAAAACGGGCTTTATTCTTTTCTTTTAATTATTTTATATTATTATTTGTTTTTTATTCTACATATAGAAAATTAATATAGCAAGCGATAGAAAAACACGAACACAATCGTTTCAATTTCTTCACTACTTCCATTTAATTCTTTAGACGTGCAATCCAATACCTTTCACAACATGCTCAAGTTTGTTCAAAACATATGGAAATATCTATTAAACGAACATGATAAACTGTAATATAAAGTATGTATATATCGACATGGAGAAATCATTGGAGTTACTTGTAAAACGGGTAATTGGAGTATTTTGTAATTCGAAATCATTTTTCTTGTTGATTTGATATGTTACTTAGGTAAAAATATAAATGCCTTTGTGACCCTCGTTCCAAAAGTTCCAAGTGTAAACTAAACTATGCCTTTCTAAATCTTAAGAATACAGTAACTTGTGAACATGAAAAAGTTATTATCTCCGCAGAGATGTTAAAATTTTCTTTACGTTATCCTGATTTTTACTTACATATGTAATTAAAAATTTGAAATTTGGCATTATTGATTGTCATATCGAAAGATTAAAGGAAACATTAATACGTACATATTTGGAATTCTTTATTTTAATTCTATGCGTTCTATAGTTGGAATGAAAATGTTTTTGATAATTTCATTTAGTGGACTCGAATATGAATACTTTTTAATATCTGCATATAACGCAATGTTTTCACTTTATATTTTATGTGTACTTTTTCTATTACTTCGATGTATAAGTGTTTCAATACATTTCAAATTCAGTTAACCTTTTACTAATATGTTTATAGTTACAGCACTGGCCAAGATATTGCCTTAATTTGACGTCTCATTTAAAATTTAATATGAACCTGAATATTTCGGAATTTAATGAATCTATTAAAAGTACAATTATTTCGGACACGGCGGTAATACAAAAGAATAACATAGTATTGTCTGTTGCTCTAGAACAAAATATATATATCTATATTTTTAATGTAGTAAATATGTTCTTGTATATTTTGGTTGCAAAATTAATTAAGCAAATACTAAAAAGAGATAAATTTATCTTATAAGCATTGCTGCTAGTCTTTTTCCGCAATTATATCTACAGATGTTCCAAAATACACCTCCTTCATTCAGTCGTTTTAATACGTGTTTCAGTTTTTTTAGCATTTTAAGAAGATTTAGGCATTTTCGTTTATATGGAAAACACGTTTCTATCGGGTCCATAATCATGGTAAGCTAGTTGTTTTTTGCAATATTTTCTCGGAGTAAAACATTTCAATATAGTCAAAATGGTAGTTGATATTTAAAAAATCATTTTTGTGGAGAGTACGTATGTTTTTGGATTTTCAGAACATTTTCGGCAAGAAGCTGTCTACAATATGTCGTGAATAGAAATTCAAAAACAAATTAATAAAATAAAAAATTTTAATATGTATATGGAATAATGGCTCTTTCAATTCTAATTTGATAATATTTTCGTATTTCGAAAATATTTTTTTCAAAGTATTAGCTTTGAAAACAATTTTCAAAGTAACTAGCTCAGCGTTATCTAAATCACGGCACGCGATTCGTATTTGTACGACTTGCGAAGCGATATTAAATCTTTAGCTTCGTAGATAAAAAAAGCATTGTTATAAAAAACGGAACTGAAACATACAAAATGCTTATTATAATTTCGTTCATTTTCAAGTACCAAATAATCTATTTGTAGGTATAACCACAACATAGGAGTTAACATAACTATTATATTTTTTGTATACATATAGGACGTTTTAATTTTTACCCTTTCGATAGCAATACGACACTGAGAAGTTGTCAATATAATTTATTAGAAATAATAGAATTTGTGTTTTTTGGGATAAAACTAATGAAAACAATTAAAATAAAATACTCGGCATCGAAATCGGTCGGTTAATGTGAATGGTGCCGAGTCCGATACGTTGCCGTGCTGTAATCGTATCGGTGTTGTCAATAAAGAAAGCGTTGATGTTGGAAGCGAATAAGTACAGACGTGGGTCTGCTTGTGATTTTATTGTATCTAAGCTCGTTTATTTCTTTCGTCACTTCGTGTTTCACATTTGCGATAATAATCAATACTTTATCGTATTTACCAAAAAGCGAAAGGTAAGTGATGAAAATCGTGCATTTAATGAGATGTGGGGACTAGACTATTTTATCGCCAGCAACAATAATAAAATTCGGAATATGATTTGTAAAGTAAATATCGTCGGTGTGAATAAAGCAGAATACAATGTTAAACGACGTTATGCTACTTTATACGAAGAAAAATAGTATAAAAACCATATCGCGAAAGTATTTTTTCCAAAATGTGAACTTACAAATAACGAGTTCATTTGCTTCTAATGAAGTTTCTTTATAATTAACCAAAGCGAGAAAGCCATTTAGTGATGGAGCGTCGATTAAAAGAATCTGTAGTTAAAATGGACCAAATTTACAGAAAACCAAGCTAATTTCAAACCAAACTATCACAGGATTTTCGAGATTTCTTAAACAAAATTATATTGACTGACTGTTAATCTATCGTATCATACACCGAGAAGCTTTATGCGGAAAGTCCCTACGACAAACGAATGTAATAAAGGTGGTTGTTAAAATAACAACTCTTATTACAAGCGAAGATAAAGCTTTGACTTACTGTAAATTTCACGAGTTGGTTTTACACTCAGAAATTAGATCGTCAAATGCGGATTAGTATTTGCAGCGTTTTTAACAGTCATAACGCAACATTTAACGGAACGAATTGAATTTGAAGTTACAATATAGCGAACTTGTACGTGAATGGGTTAATTATTTAAAATGTCACCAGAAGAGAAAGATTTCTCCTTCTTGTCCGATTTGCGAAGAACATTATATTAAGATGCGGAATTCGAACAGTGATTTGAGGATTTCAAGGAATTAGAGAACAATTTGTTAGTTTTCATTTATCTATTAACGATTGCTGTAAAAAGCGTAAAGGCTACCAAGCTATATGACTTACAGTCCAACCCGTTTCCAAGAGGGTTAGATTTTTTTAAGATCATGTTCTCAAACTAACCGATTTTAGTTTAAGAATGGGTTTAATGATGAACAGTACATACCTATGTGAATGTTCTTATTTTATAATAAATTACATAAATCTAAATACGGGTCGCCATTGTCGAATAAGTATCTTATAAGTATCACTCACTGCGTTTGGTGACAAGTAACATTGATGTTGATAGTTACATAATTGTTGCGTAAAAGTGCAATTAATGGAAAAAGTATTGAGTATAGTATTTAGTTTCGACGACATGTACTGGAGGCTACGTTGAAATTTGTATTGCCCTATAAACGTCTGCGATCTGGACAGCTCGAATGGAATGTGATATCGGTGTACATACATTTAGGACGCCTATACGAAGAATTCATTTTACGTATTGAGTGCTCCACTAGAAAGAAGAAATTTCATATTCCCTTTTGTTTTAATCAAAATTGCGCTGAAGTTATATATATTAAATATCTTTTTATATTTAATATATTAAATATTTAATATGTTAAATATTTTTCGAAAATAGAATTATCTAGAGCATTGTCCACCAAAATTTCAAAATAGTGTCTTGTTTCCTTTTAGTCTAACAAAACAATTAATGAAAAAACCTGCTTTCCAACAATAAGTGTTTCAAACAATTGAACAGAGTAAAAGCAATCAAATGCTTTTATATATAAGTATATTTTTGATACTTTTCAGAGGTTTTGGTTTGGTTCGAGCACAAAATCCCACCATTATTTAAATAACCAAAGAGCATCTCTTCTATTTATTTTAAGGCAATACTTTATTGTTATTTTTATGTTACAAGTTCGTTTTTTTTTTCGTATGTCTGGAAAATATCGGTGTTCTATTAAAAAAAAAAACATTTGCCATCAATTTCTTCTTTGTTAATTACCTCTTCATCAAAAACAAAACATATTATCTTTTTGCAAATTTATCCCAGTCTATAATGAAAATATTACTATTTAATTTAATTTAATTAGAATTACTCGGTAGGCTAAGACCGAAGAAAAGTGAATTATCAATGAATTTTTTCCAGACATTTTGCTTAAACGAACAAGATATATTTTGGAACAACCCGTCTCATTCACTTCGTATATTCAAGAAATATATGTATCTTTAAACCAATATCGTCCATCTAAAAGCCGTCTTGAATACTTCTAAAATTAATGTCGATATAAGGAATAAATTTAAGAAAAATATATAAAAGAATACAGTTACTGTGGAACTCTCACTGTGTTACAAATTTCTTTGCTCGTAACCCAGTTACTAGCATATCTCAAAGCATCAAGGCATCATTCATCTTCACACTCTGGACTTGTGCCTTTCTTGATGATGCTAGATGATTTTTATGAGTGGTTGATGATTCAATTTCTTTGCGTTTTTCTTGCATACTCTGTACATTGCACTATCCAATGGAAATATACGAGGAAAGTGAGTTATCGATCGATTTTCACGGAGAAAATATCAGTATCTATGGAAACATTATTTAAATAACATTTAAATAAAATGCATGTTGCTATAATTTATAAAAGCACTCACAAAATTATCAAAAACATTTTAGAGTAAACAACTGTGTGATTAGGAGAATACCTAAGATTACTTCTACCTATACATGCTGCGAAAAATTAAAGCATTGTCATTTTATATCGAAAATAGATATCTTTTTAAGTGACTTTTTATTAACTTCATTTTTTTTTAAGTGTAGAAAACCCTTAGTTTAATAAGTCTACCTGTTCCTATTTCTAATTTTAGGATTCTGATGCTAATAATTTATCGAATCATATATTTGCTAACAATTTCTGCTAAACGTTATACATCGAGATTTTGTTATAAATATTTTTTAACTTCTATTATTAACATGTCTAGGTGACAAACTATTTTGAAAATAAAAATGCCTAAAGTTTGCTGTTCTTTCTTGTACGGACTTAAACAATCTTACTTTACTTTTAGAAAATCTTTCTCCAATATATTAAATATAACCGATGCCGGAAAACGTCCTTGAAGGAACGGACGTAAAAATAAATTTAATATTATCGCATGGAAAAAATAAAGGAAGAGACAAAGTGAGTTTAATGAGGAGGATCACACTGAACAAAAAACGAAAAAGGTGATTTCATTCTACGTTAAAAACGGAAGGGTGTTTCTTTGCAATATTAATAGTCATTTATACGAGGTAGTATGTATGTTTGAATGTGCTTTCTCAATACTTTCTCACTAATACGTTCGAAACTCTGACCTACCTAAACCTTTTAATAACTTTAGAGATTTAGATACGAACAATTTGTTTCCTCTTTATTCTAACATTTTGCTTATATCGATACGATTTCATCTAACTCACTTTTTAAGTAAGAATAACTATTTCTTTAGTGCTAGGTTCGTAAGTGAGCTAAATCGTTGTAATCCACGATCGATAAAGTTAATTAGAATGATATTTCGAAAAATTTACGAACAGGTTTTGAAACATCAAGTAAGCAAAGACTATTAAGCTTAGTGTCCATGACGAAACAAAAATTTCGTGAGTTCTACACGAGTTTATATTATGCATCACTTCTGTTGTGCGATTTCTTGTTAACTCATGTCTTCCATAAAAATTGTTTCATGAAATGCTGTTTCTACAGTAGTTGAAATATTTTTCGTTTATTTAGCTTTTATTTTACTCTGATTTAAACGACATCAAAGAATTGATGAAAAAGAGCCGTACTTTGTGCATAAACACTTCTTTCGCTTTTGAGTTTATGTGTTTTTATAAAAGTATCTAAGAAAGCCTTAGATCGGGAATGAATGAAAAGGAAAGAGAACGATGGAGTTATGAAGAAAAATGTTGATTTATAGCCAGTAGATGAGTAATGTTGTACAAAACTTCCTAGAATGTCTGTAGATGATTCCGATTGTTTAAAATGTAAATAGTTGGATACGGCTTTCTATGAATGCTTTAAAGCTGACAACTAAGATTTTGTATTTTATCATCTATATCACTGATTGAAAGTCCTATAATATTCCACGTTTTCTCAAGTGATGCCTTTCTCAAATTTCTGTTTATATAATTTTTACAAGACATCTCTATATCGAAGTGATTCATAACGCAGAATTACTTTATTAGTGTTGATTCTCTTGTTCAGTTAACTTTGCCTTTGTGGTCTGAACAGACGTATGTACTTGATTTTTCTAAAGTAGTGTTATAATTGTTTTTAATTAAAACATGCATATAACTATATATATTGCAAGACACTAAAGACCGGAAACTACGAAACTAAAGTAGCGTGATATATTATTTTGGAAATACGTTTCAGCGTGTCATGTATCTCCTCAACTTCCAGAATTTATGGAAGCTGCCGAAATTTTTATTTAATTCAGTAGTGGTTAATAATCAAATAAAGAGAGTTTTCTACTTTTCATTTAATATTATTATTAAAAATTAAAATAAACAGTATAAAATTGAAAAACGTATGTATTCTATTCAAAACTTTCGCATTGTGAAGGCAGCAGTTGATCGAAATAAACGACGAGAAATCCATTTTATGGAATAATTTGTATTTGATTTGCGGGCAGCAGGTTGTCCATTCTCTACTTGCCACACGATAAGTAAGGTTCGCAAAGCCTATGCCAGACTTACAAGAATTTATTTCAAAATATTTAATGTCATATTTCAAACATATTTTCAAACAATTGACAATATTTTTACAGCCAAAAGCAGCTTATCACAGCAAGTGGATTATCACCTCCCTATTTAGTAGCAAGTATAAGTTCAATCGAGTACAGATGAAACCATTAAAAACGTGATAGTAGCCACTTCATTAAAGTTTGAAGTTTCGGCCACACAAGTGTTAATGTTTGATAACGGCTCTTCGTTCTCTTAGATTGTTCCATGTAAAATGCATATTGGATGCATTACATTTCGTCCCCGAAACTATTCGCTAATAGCGGTATTATGTCATTAATTATAGCTTGTAATTACTCGGAGGAACCGTGATTTGCGAACCTTAGTTATTTTTTTGCAGTTACACGATGTAGTTAAAGGTTAAAAGTAACTTTAGTTATAGTTTTGTTCCGTTTTCATTCATCAGTTTATTGTATACATTTTTTTCAAGGAATGTTTTTTTTACTGGATTCCATCATATATCTTTCAGTAATCATGAATTACAAATTCGAAATAAAAATATGCATTGATTAAGAATTCTTTCTAGGCATAAGTAATATTTAATATTTAAGAAAGAGTTTCCCAGTAAGTCCAAAAAATTTTTCTCTTCTACAACATCGCAGCAATTGGATGTTATCCGTACATTGTGCCTTCTAAGAATAATAATAGGGCTTTTTTGCACGTTAAAGCTTTACTAACCATGAAATTGCTTGGAGTAACTTTTAATTGTTACAACAATTGCGATAAGATTGTCTATGCCATAAACTTACGTAATAATTCTCACTATAATAGATGTGTGTAGGTAAAATATTTCTTTTAGGTAGATCTTAAAGAGAACTATAGAAGTAAATCATATTTGAATAGAACGTAGACAAAACAAAGAAACATATAGGGAATACTATAAAAAAATTTTGGCAATCGGTCGAAATTTAATTAAATCTTCATTAGTGTAAAGTGAAGTATTGACTGTTGATTTCAATGATTAGTTTTGTATAAAAACAAAATATTCTTATATTTTGTTTTTATACAAAATATAAGAATATTTTGTTTATATTTACTTCTATAATACTATAGAAGTAAATCATATTTGAATAGAACGTAGACAAAACAAAGAAACATATAGGGAATACTATAAAAAAATTTTGGCAATCGGTCGAAATTTAATTAAATCTTCATTAGTGTAAAGTGAAGTATTGACTGTTGATTTCAATGATTAGTTTTGTATAAAAACAAAATATTCTCTCTACAGTCTGCCCAAAAGACACATTTTCCATTATTTATTAAACACAGGTTATGAAAGGGCACAGTTCTTTTTTTATTAAAATGTATATAATAAATATTTTATATGCATGTAAATACAATTCGAGTTATACAGACAAATATATTCGGATATATTGATGCAAACTCTGAAGATCAAATTATTGAAAATCCTAACTATAGACTGATGATCCAAAATTATGTCGTATTCAGCCGACAGATACAAGTATATGGATTTATACCATATGCACTACATATTGGAGAAAGGTAATAACATTCAATGAAACTTGGTTGGTTTATAAATAATTCTGAGTGTATCACACATTTTGCCATAATTCGCGAAAACGTAATGCATTAGTTATATACGTAATAATTAAATATAATAACAGGTAACACACATAATTTTGGATTCCTTAATAGTTTATATGCATGTATATAGCGGTAATAATATGTTTTATAACATACTTATAGACTTGCGGCTGCGTAAAACTGCAGCAAAGAGTAAAGATGTAGAAATGCATATTTTCTACATTACAATAATATAATACCTTTCGTAATATCTAATATGTAAGGAATAATTTAAGTATTATTTATTAGCGTGTTTTATACGCAAACACTGAATGAGATATCATGTATAAGTTGATATTAATCTGTATTATAGAGAGAGCAATGAACCTTAAACATGTTGTACAAATTCTGGATTCAAGAAGGAAAAGCCCATGAATTCGGTTTGATCGAGATTCATCATAAACAGCTTGTCGGTTGGCGTGAGATCCGTTTTTTCCGATGTAAATTGTTTGTCGAAGTTGCTGACATCCTTCCTATGTTTCTGGAACAAATAAGAAATTTAAGTAGTTTCGGTTGTGGCGTTTAGTGCACAGAGAAATATTTTAGAACAGCAACCTTTGTATTTTTATACTAGGAATTACAACACGTTTATTTAACTAACAAACTATGTAGTTAGGATAAAGCGTTGCTGTTATATATTTTACAGTAAAGATTGTATTGGAACTCTTAAATTTACAAAGTTGCATGCAAAGTTAAGCATGCATCATTTTTTTATGTTTAGAGTAGCTATATAAGATAATTCAGGTTAAATAGTCAAGGACCTGTATACGTTTCTGTTTGCTTTTTTTCATAAAAGTTAAAATAACTCTAAAACGATTATAAAATTGGCTATAAAATGCCAAGTAAAAACTAAAAATGCAACAAAAAATGTAGGTTTCTATTTATAATATTAAAGTTGGTCAGGACTTTCGATGTAATCGGAAGTGCGATATTGATGAGGCTACTTTCTAAATAGATCATGGCCCTGGAGTTTCAAAATTGAGGTATCATTCCAAATTCAAGAACTTTTAATGGATGAGAGATGTTCGTTAGACGTTTTCGTGGTTAGAAAAAAAATTAGAATTCTGAATTTTTGGACTTTAGTTAGTAAAGATCCTCTTTCATTTTAAAATATTTTCAAGCTCGTACGACTCTCGGATATACCAAGTCGCCATTAATAAATGATATGTTCCGTCTGGTTTCCCTATACCTATTTTCATTTGTTTTCTTGATTGTTTAGAAAAAAGTTCGGAATATGTAGCCTTATTTTGAATACTGGGCCTTTTGCAAGCGCTTCTTGGGTAGGCGGAAGCACAGGAATGGTACTTTCGAAATCTACGTAGACAATTGATTTGTTACATATAGGTGTCCAAAATTTGATGACTAATTACATCATCTTCGAAGTTAAAACATTTCGGTTTTTCAAGTATGACACCCTGTATATTATTAGATGGTCGGGTGCAGAATTTAATTCTGCATCGATTCGCTATGCTTTTCTCTATACCTATTTCCAAAGGTTTTCTTGTTATTTCATATTTCCAATTTTCATGTGATTTTTGGTAGAAACCGAAATATCGTTTATTCTTTGAAACAAAATAAAGGTGACTGAAACGGCTGAAATTCACTTTAATTGGAACAGCCAAACAAAATAGGAACATAACAACGTAATAGCAAATAAAAAAACATAAAAAACTTAGGACATAATAAGAAATAGTAAATTAATGTAAACGAAATCATTACAATAGTTGTTCTAGATGACCGCCATTTTGTGTCAAACACAGAATAACTCTCCTCCGAAGTTCGTCTCGAACTAGATTTGTAAAGGCATTGTGAACACGGTTCAATAGTTACTCTATACTACGTACAGGCCTAGAGTTCTTTTATACGGCCCCAGTGGTGAAAATCCAAGTGCGTCAAATTGGGTGGTCAATTCCAGGGTTTCTGTGGGGCAATCCACTGATCCTCGAACATCAAGGTCAATTGCTGATGTACAGCTAAGGCAAAATGTGTTAGAGCACCATCCAGTTGATACCAACTGTTTGCTCTGTCACGTGGAAGTAGAGGATTCAGACAATCACGAACAGACTTCCAAATATCTAGCACCATTCAAATTTTTATCGTCCACATGGTATGCTAGTCTATTCTCCATAATTAAACAAAAAACATGAAAACGAAAGTGGTCCTGGATGATTACTCGCTCTTATGATATTGTGCCCAGCAGCGACTATTTCTTCGACTTATAATCTCTTGCCTACCGAGTTTTTATTCATCAGTCCACATAATTTTATGAAGAAAATTCGGATCTTTGGTCATTTTTATGCACATGAATTCCCAAAAGTCGGGTCGTCTTGCTTCATTACCAAGACGTAATCCGTTATGTGCATTGTCATCTGCGGATTGATACTTTTGAAATACCCGATTCCGACGCTGCTGCTCTTGTTGAACTCCGCAAATAAGTTTGAAAATAAGCCAAAACATTCAACTCGTTCTCTTCATTATCTATTACGAGCATTCGGTAATTTCGACTTGTCTTTGCACCTCGAGCTTCGATTCTTGCGAATTTTTCGCAATTCGTTGGTAGTTCCGGTTATCGTTAAATAATCTGTATATTCGCCTGACAATTCGTCCACATTCACCATGTACAAAAAAACAATCATTATTCGAATATTTTTCAACATTCTCCATTATAGATTGTAATTGAAAAAGATCAGAACTGTAAATAGATGCTTCACGAATCTGTGGGTTTAAACTGTTTTGACATAAAATCAACATTGTTTCAATTCCTGTCAATATCAATGCTTACTAGACAGGACCTCTGGGAGCTTCATTTACTTTTAATAAAAAATATGGAATAACAAGAAAATTCTTGGAAACAAGTATAAGGAAAAGCATAGGGCTTGCCACCAGTCTAAAGTGGATAAAAGGCGTAGTATTAAGAATAAGGCAACATCTTTCAAAGTTTATAAAATAATCAAGATATTTAAGAAAGAAATGGAAATAGGTATAGAGAAATCAGATAGAAAATATCATAAAATTACGGTTTTACGAATGTATACTTTAGTGTACTTTGAAGAAACATACTTACAATTTTCGGTTTAAATGGCGGTTGAATTTCCCTGTTCTCAATCTTCTCCCAATCTATTCGCCTAAAGAACGCATGCCCTCTGATGTCTTCTTCGCCGTGGGCACTACATCCAAGGCGTTTGTTTGGATTTTTAGTGAGTAACTGTCGTAAATGATTTGTCATTACCTTTATACTACATATTATTTTTATTAAAGCTTACCCCTTTGCAGACATCCTTCGCTTCCTTAGATAAACTTTTCGGATAGCTGACGTTATGATCAGTTATTGAGGCAAAAAGCTCTTCTTCATCTTCCCCATCGAAAGGAGGCTGACCAACCAACATTTCATACAACAGAACACCGTATGCCCACCAATCAACAGACTTACCATATGGTTGATACAAAATTATCTGTAAATATGAATAAATTACATGTAAATATGAATTTACATAAATAAAAAATGAGTGAAATTCTACTTTCAATAACCGTTCCAATTACACGTAATCTATATTATGTGATCATATGGTAAGATTCTTGAAACATATCTGGTTTAATTATAAGCGTAAGCAATTTGGGAGATTTATAAAGAAAAATAGTATAAGCAACTGTCTACTTTTCTGGTTATGAAAGAACTGGCTGCTCTAACCTGAATATTTTCTATGAAAGTTCTTATAAATTTGTTAAGCTATTGAATGAATATTGATTTTTAAAGTGGAATATGAATTGGTAGCTAACATTCTGTTTTTGTATTTTGTATTTTGTATCTTATGAAACTGCTAATAAAGTGAGGCTTACTTTAAATTAAATATGTACATGATAACTGTAACAAATTAGCACGAAATTGGGAAATTAACATGAATTTTGCATTGTATTTGGTTGGCAGTATCAAAGTGGGAACAATTTCACACGACACTAATTCTTAACTTGTGTGTTACAGAGCTAGGCGAATGGTGTTATTTAATTTGTTTTGTGCAAACTTGGCACAATTCTTGGGATGTGTTTACAGTGAAGCTGCGGCACTTAATAACGGTAACTATACTAGCTTCGCTGTTACTTTGGCGGATGTCAAAGTATTCTCAGTGCTAGCTTTTTATTTGGGTTTGGTTTTTTGATCCCATACTGGGCCCCCAAGGTAAACTTTGCTTAGTAAATACATAATTTCCATTAAAAGTAGAGTTGATTAAAGCAGATAGATGCTGCGCAGCTCTAACGTAAACATCCGTGTTTAATACCGAGTTCTAATTAAAATTAATACATTTTGCGCCTCCGACTAGAACAGCGCTCAGGGTGGGGTATACAGAAGTTCAACAAAGTCCTTTTCAAAAAAAAAAATTACATAAAAATGGGTGCCAGGAGTTTTTGTTAAAAAAAAAGCTACCAAAAAAAATGAGCTTTGTTGAACTTACTCTGGACTTGCATAAAGATTCAATACACTGTTAATGTGAATTAAAGAGAAATTTATTTTATGTTGGATATTTATACTGACAAAAAAATACAGAAATTTAAACTCAAGCACTCCACGTTTTGCGGACACGTTAGATTCGTCGTTAGGATAATTCCAGGTATCTTGAATCCCCGTATGTCGTGCCGTCAATCTTTGTTATAGATACCTAAAACAAAAAAACAAAAAAAGGACAAGAAAAAAGGAAGCTAATAGATCGAAATTAGGAAGGAAATAAAACAAAAAAAGTAAATATGAATAACGAAGTCAAATAAGAAAATTAAACTTAGGCGGAGGAATAATGTAAATTACAAGAGATTTTAAGTGTAAAACGATCATTGACATTACAAATTTTCCTTAAAAAAAATTTAATATATGCACATCAATATAACATGTGCAAGACTAAAGAAAAAAAATGATCAAGCCATAGATTAGAATTAAAAAAAACAATTTTCAAGTTCAAATTAAAAGATTCAATAAGAAGGTAATAATTTAAGGTAGATTTTTAATTAAATATGCTCGAAAAAGGTAAATTGGAACGTACTCACCAATTTAATATCACTCTAATCTGCAATCACGTCTGATCGCCACTAAGGTTCATAAAAGAAGGGCCGAAAGAGAATTTCATACGGTCGATCAAGCACGTAAAGATTATTTGCAACAACAATACCAAGAAAACTGAGAAGAAACTCTTAAAATTACAACAAATCGAAATAACATTGCTGCATATACACTGTTATTCAAAATAAAAGGTCGCGTGGCAACAGAGTATCGCTCCTCTTTTTTGTAAGATCGCCAACATGTATACGAGTCGGCAAAATGGAGCAACCTGTACGTATTACAGGCTCATCGATTGGCACGTTTTGTTGATTCGTCGCTCTTGTCGTTTATCACAGCTTTAACATGTTCGTGGTGTAACAATGACTACGGAAAGATTACAACGGTTACTGCTTTTTGTCAGCACGTTTTTCTTATCCTCAGACCAATTTCGCGCTATATTTTGTGGACGCAGCTTTATACCAGATGGCGCAAAAGTAATAAGTCATAATTTGAATTGGCCGCCATTTTTGCAGTTGACGCCAAAAGTTACTATATTTTGACATTTATGATGTAGATATGTATATAGAGAATTAGTTGTCAACAAACCATTGAGCGATACACACTTCGTGTAACGCTCTAAATCGTTCACTAAACGAGAATTTCTTGCCGCAAATTGCTGCATTACGTCGCGATTATTGTTGGTTTCAACAGGACGGAACCGCTCACGCGGAAGCAACCGCTCACACAGCTCGGGCAACTATGGAGATTTTGAGATACCAACATCCAGATCGTGTGATCGCCCGTTTTGGAGATTTGAACTGGCCGTCCAGCAGATCGCCAGATCTAACAGCACCAGACTTATTACTTTGGGGCTTCTTAAAATCCCGCGTTTACCACGACAAACCACGAACTTTGCAGGCCTTGAAAGCTAATATTGACGCAGAAATCGCTAATTTGTAGCCAGATGCTTTGCGAGCAATAATTCAAAATGCCATAAAACTAGCGCAATTATGCATCAACTGGGGAGGTGGCCATTCGAGCGATATAATTTTTCCAATTAATATAATAAACTTTACACTTTCAAATAAACTTGTTTTTATGAAAACAGAGCTCTTTTCTTTCATTTATAACAAAATAGTAGCCAATTCAAATTATTAGTTTACTTTTGCGCCACGTTGTATTAACTTATCGTAATCTTGGACGCAGCCTAATGTTGTCCTTTTGAGTTTGCATGCTATGATTACTGCACAAACTGCTAACAAAGCATATCATATGATGTTTTCATATAATTCGGTGCATTACAAAAGAAAACGGATGTTACCTTATGATGTAGCAAATTATTGCTGTCAATTGTCAAAGTAGTTCGAAATATTACATTAATTTAGCACTAATTCTTACATAAATTTCCCAGTACTATATATTATCGCAATCTTTGTCATCCATCGATAAATGCCAATAAGAGTTTAAGATTGTTCAGGAATGTATTTTGAGTAAACACCTCAATTCGATCTTCTGATTCCTCTAACGTTCCTGGTTTCCTTCTATAAGCAACTCTTTTTAAATGATTCTAAAGCAAATAATTTGAAGTCGGAAACGGTCATTCAATGTTAATCTATCTTATTAAATATTTTTAAAATCAAAAAGTGCCTAAGTCTCAAATCGTCTATACATTTTTCACGTTTTAAATAATTTAGGTGAAAAAAAAAGGTGAAAAATGAATATATGTTAGCTTCAAAAATATATAGAAGCTTTCATGGATGATATTTCTTATCTCTCCCATTGGTTTTGAGTTTGAATACTAGATACATTTGCTCAAGGTTGTTTATATTATAGAATTTTACTGTAAATTAATTGAACGATTTAAATAATTTAAATAATACTGGACTAATGCTTTAGTCGTTCCAGTGTTATTTTCCCGTTACTCTTTCTTATTTTACAGCGTTCTTTATTGAGTAGTTATACCGGTGTCTCATGAAGAACTATATCTTTAGTATATGAGATAGTATATTTAACAGTTTACCAAAACCGGTATGTAATATGGATTAAAATATTTTTAATAACCTGGCACTTCCAGAACCGGAACTAGCTAAATATCTTAATTAAAATTTAAGAGATTCTATAGGTTATTATAGAAAATTTGCAGAACTATTGGCTGTTTAAGGCAGAATCAGAAACCAAAATGCATTTTTCGAAGATATTATACAACATGTTCGAAAACTAAAGGTTCTTCCAAATAGAAAAAACATCGAAATTTAATTGTTTTAAAATACAGCTTAAGCAACTAGCTTATGAAATTAAAATGCTGTATCTAAGTTATTCACGTCCATTAGGAAATAATCCAGCAGTGATGAAATGCCATTTACTCTTATTTTATTTATATATTCAAAAGTTGGCCAACAGTACTCAAATGTTCCAATAACAATCCCACGAACACATATTTTATTGTAATTAATTATACAAAGTGAATTAAAAGTATGAAACAACTTTTTTATGTTGTTATTATGCATTTTACGATAAATAAATTAATTAGTAAACAAAGTTATTCGGGAAATTTTTACCGACATAACTAACGCCAAAGATGTTGTTTTTGTTCAATTGTTTGTTGGCTGTGGTGCCACCAAATCTTTTTTAAATATAAACTTACTCCTTTTTTAAATTATTTAATAAAATATAAGGTCCCTTTCAGGATAAGTAAATAAGTAAGTAAAAAAGTAATAAGTAGTAAAAAAGTAAGTAAATATATCAACTAGGCTATGAAACAGAGCTAAAATATCCTAAAAAAACAATAACAAATGATAATTTAAGATCAATGAAATATAAATGACAGAAAACAAGAGAAAGTACTAAACGTGCATTTACTAACATGTTAAAGTACCACATTGATTATGAATCTTGTGTAAAAATTATCTGCATTAAAAATGGTAATTTTAAGTGAACGTCAAAGGAATTCAAATTCTTATTATGTTGAGTTATGGAGGTAGGCGCAAGTCGTTTGAGATTTTTTTAATAAGGTTCATCCCAATAGAGATCCGATTTCGAGATCTAAGCTACCCTTAGTAAAATGTATAATAACGACAAAAAAGACGATTACATTCTTTTAAGTCACTTGTTATATAAATATTTGTCAATTATAAACAATGCCGGCATACAAACGAAGTTTAATCTAAAAGGTTGCCTTTGTGTGAATTCATGCTGGTGGAAGAAATTTGAGAAAGGGTCCTTTCTTTCACAGTGTCTTTATTTTGAGTTTACAAATGCGATCGATTTGATGGCGTGAATTTTGTTCACGAAACCGGCCGCATTTGTATACTTAAAATAAAGAAGTTGTAAGAGAAAGAACCTTCTTTCAAATTTTTTCCTTGAAGACTAATTTCTTTATTATTTACGGGATACCTTTGTCGCTCGCAACAGAAGCCGTCACTATACACAATCAAATAATAGAAAATTTTCAGAACTACGAATTGTCAACGCATTGAATATCTTGGAAGGTGGGTATTTCAGACACGTAATGTAATCGCAAAGTTAATTCAGTTTCCAATCTTACTTTATGACCAAGAGTGCTACAAAGTTTTAATTTTTCCAAGTTAATTACCTTTACAGTTATAAAAGTTCAGATGTACTCGACCATTTATTAAGAATGTTAATAAAATGAAAGCATTTTAAATATGATTAGAAATAGCCACATCAAACATACTTTAAAATTAAATTAGCAATTTAAAAGTGTAATAAATTGACAGCCAATTTTGGTATTATCGGAGGTGTGGTTAATTAAAATAATTTAATTCAATAACACACGATGCCGCTATTTCAGAACGCATACTCTTCCACATACCGATCGATGTAGTTCCTTGCAAGACATACTGGCTATAATGTTCGATGTGCATCTTTTCAATTTATTTTTATTATAGCTACAGTGGTAAAATGCAGGCGAACACTAAGTAATCGCTTAGAATTGAAAATATAACTTGCACGCTACACGTTTAAAATTATAGCTTAGCTTACCTCCGGAGCGATATAATCTGGCGTGCCGCAAAACGTTTTCGTAGTCTTATCTCCGTTTATGCCTTCCTTGCACATACCGAAGTCGGCTATTTTTATATGTCCATCTTGATCTAACAGAACGTTGTCGAGCTTCAGATCTCTGTACACAATACCTCTAGAATGTAAGAAGAAAAGTCCGATAGCGATTTCAGCAGAGTAGAATACTGCTACGGGTTCCTTAAATTTACCGCACTGCTGAATTTGGAACATTAAATCACCACCATTTACGTACTCCATCACAAAATATAGTCTATCCTGCAAGAAGTAAATAAGTGTGTTGAAGCTTTCGATTAAAGGATTAAATTACTTTCGTTTCCACGTTATATATTTTGCTTACATTAATATTAAAAAAATGGAATGAACCTAGGGTTTCCTTTATTTCTTACTCAATTTATAATCATTTCCTTTTTATCAGACATATTAATTAAACAAAAGACTCTTAAAAAAAATTGTACAAATATTACAAAGAAACACATTGCTTTTTCCATAACACAGTGCGAAAAATTAAGATGCTGAGTGGCGTGTACTGAAATTGTGCATTTTATTTCTAAGTAATAACTAAAGAGTCCAAACGATGTGCCCGACCATCGCGCACATCCGGATATTTCTGCAACAATGTAAACATGTTAGGTAAGTTATTTATGTTTTTTCTTAACGTTTTGTAAAGTGATTCAATATATTTATTTTTAAATAAGCGCACTGTTATTCTGGTAAACTCTCTCGGGCTCGGGCACATCGTTTGGACTCTTTGGTAATAACGCTTACAGAGTTATGTACTATTTGTTGCAAAATTAATGTCATACCCCAATAGACGTGATATCAAACCTTTTTCCTTGTAGGAGAGGCCTATATATGAGCTGTCTCGGTTATCGGTTATCGCTGATATTTGCATATTTTATGACTGTATTTAAATGAATTTTCCACTTTACACGCTTTCAAATCAAATATACCCTATGTTATACATATAATAAGTCAAATACGTTAGCACAATAAAGGTTTTTAATGAATTAAGAAGGGTTTGCAAGACACATTCATCTTTAGCAGGTATTGAATTTTGAACGGTTTTACCTATCTTACAGGTAGTTTGTTGATTCAATTGATTTTACAATTAATACTATCTAGTTCTAATATTACTTAGTTCCAAAGATTGTAAAATTGTTATATACAGCATATATTAATTTTCATAAAAAATTGATTATTCTGACGCAATTAATTAACGAAAATTGTCATTGCAACTCGTAAAATTCAACTCCACGACTTGTCTCACATTTTTTTTCAAAAATGATGTCAAATATGGATTTAATAATTAAAGTTGTGAAAAGTTTTCTTAAACATAGGCTCAAATAAACAAATTTTCATTGAAACAAGTGTTACAGTTTTTATAAATAAAATAATTTAAATTATATTTTCTTACAAATCTTGAATTTTAATTTTAATTAAACAACTTCCCTATAATAATTTCTACGTCCTAACTAAGTATTTTAAATAAAGATAAAGATAGAATTTTGATTGTTCACGTTGGTCAAATAATGTACCGTCTTAATACTACTCACACGAGTTTATTTCACTTCTTGGCTTCTTACTATTCTTTCATTCCGGTTTGGCTTTGTCCTTCTTAGTATTTCTTGAATGTCCTCTTTTCCCCAAAAAATTCTTTCAAATTAATATTTTTTTATTTTTATAGATTAAGCATTCGAATCAAAGAGAACAAGTTAAGATGCTTGTTCATTCAATAGAAATCCTTTTTTTCTTCAAATAACATTTTTAATAATTTTGAAAAAATGTCGTTATTTCAAACAGAAGTTATAATAATTTTTCTCTTCTTTTTTCCAATTCAATGTTTACTTAATTTTAAATCCAAATCAACTTATAAATCGTAGTCCAAAATGGCCTGAAGTTGATATTGAATTGATACCGTAACCAAAGATTTTAGTTTTGAATCCAATGAAATGTGTTTGACCAGTATTTCAGTCATGGGTGATTGTTACAGCTTTATTTCACTGTATAAATATCACAAATATCACAACCTGAAAATAGGATTATATAATTTGGAACAGTAGATTTATGCAACTTATAGGATATTTCATTTTACAATCTTTAGAATTAAGTAAAGGAATAAACATCAATTAGATCACAAAATTAGAAGCTTCACATAATAGATTGCGTTTCAAATTCAATCGAAGACCATCTTATAAGTTTGCCCGATCAGATGTTAAACTTAATAAAGTATAAAGTAATAGAACGAAATTATTTTATTTTAGGAAAATACAAATTCCGATACCCCTTTTATGTTTGATTATAACGTTTCGTAAAATTGTAATAAAATAACTTTTTGAGTAAAATATATATTAAAGTAGTAATTCTAGCAATAACTAATATATTAAAATTTTCTCAGATACACCTATTAATTCATTAAAAATATATCTTTTGCTAATTACATGAATAATATCACGTGCCTTTTTCATCTCTAATAATAACATTTAAAATACATAGAAATACCCGTTATTTCATTTGAAAGGGGAACAGATTTAAGTACATCCATAAATAAGAGACCATTCGCCATATAGGCCACCCCCACAAAGAAAAAGATTTAATATCACGTCTATGGGGGCATGACATCAATTTTGAAACAAATCGTACATTTGCTTGATTACTACACGATTACATATTTTTAATAACACGATTGCTCAGAGAAGTCAATAAATCGAAAATTAAATCAAATAGGTAATCAATTTGTTAATATCTGACAATCAGATTACTTGTCATTGTACAATATATATTATATTATAATATCCTAATTATATAATACCCTAATTTAATAACATTATATAATATCCCAATGCCCTTGAGCTTTTACAGTTCAATCTTTAAACGAAATTGAAATTCACTTTTTTTTATAGCGTATTCCATTTAGACTGCACTAAACCACACTTAGAGCTTGCAATTCTAGCTTGAAAAGATCTATAAAGACCAAATCCGGCACTGACTTAAGATAATTATCTTACGTCAGTTCATTAAATATAATTAATGAGATGTGTTATACAAATTCGGCTGCTAAAGAGCTAATAATTGAAATACTCCTTCATATATGCTTTGACTACATACAAACAGGTGTGGTTCGGTCTAACAAAAAGTATTGATTCCATTTGAAAATATGAATACGCAAGAGAATGTAAAAGAAAACAGCTTGGAAACAGTATTTTCATTAAATATTTCGAAATTTGGTATACTTTTTGTATTGGTTTATTATGATTTAGTGACCTTTCATTAGTTAAAATGAATTGTGTCCGCAAATGCAGTATTAACAATACGACAATAAATTGTCATTGCCAAAAAACAATAACACAAATTTGTTATTATATGTAGTAAGATTAGTAATGAACACGTAAAATGGCTTTTAAAACTACCCTTTTTAGTATTTGTAACTTTGTTCAATTGCTTTTTTGGTAGAATTCTAGAAATCTGTGCGTATATACGACTATTTATGTAAACGAATTCAAACCAAGGGCAAGAAGCGTTTGGTTTCCGGTCAACATTAATAGTTGAAGGAGTATTTAAAGGAAATATTTTTTTAAACAGAGATTTTTTAAACAGAACAGAAAGTAAATGTGTTGGTAAAAATCAAGAACTTGTTGCATGCATATTTACTCACCATTGTTTGAAAGCAGGAATGTAATTGAACAAGGAATGGTGGCTTACTAGATAAAGCTAAGACGCGCTTTTCTACCATCGTACACTCTACATCATCGTCCTGTATAATAATATCTTTTTTCAATATCTTTATAGCGTACAACTCATCAGTACCTTTCCTTTCAGCTAACATCACCTATACAAATTCATGAAAGTATATCTTTGTTTGTTTTAATCTTTTTTACCTTCTTACTTTTCCGAAGGAGCCTTTACCCAGAACCATGAGAAAGTTGAAATCTGTCGCTCTAATTACGTCTTTCTTTCCCATGTTGTGAGGGACATCTTTGTCGGCTATAATGGAAGGCTTTTTAGTGATTGATGTCTTCTGGAAGTGATATAAAACATTTATTGCATTTTTCAATTGGAATCGGTTTATATGAAATAATCGTTTGACATTTAAATATCTTCTTGAAAATATCACGTAATAAATGATTTTCTTTGGCATAGAAATAACAAACAAAGAAAATTGTACGTTTACGTACTCGCATTTGAGTTTTAAAAGTGGCAAGATCGACTCCTTCCTCCGGTACAGGCACGTTGTAGAATTCACCTTCCTCTTGTGTTAGCAGTTTAAACCAGCTATCCGCCGGAGATTTAATTATTTCGGAAATACCGAAGGAAAGGGATCCCATAAAGTCGTTTCGCGATGTCCTGTCCCAGTCCCATATCTCAATAAGTAATCTGCGGTCTTTATCTTCAGGCTTCAGGTCACTAAAATATGCAGAAAATTGAATAATTGTGTACACATATAAATAAATATGTACATTACAATAATACAAGGCAAATGTAATAACTTTCAAGTTAATTTATTATACATTTTGATTATTTAGGAGCATCAGATCTTTTAAAAAGAGGTATAACAATACACAGGGTGAGTCGTCTCAAACTGAAGTTGTTGCCTAAAGTTACTCGACGTTACATAAAACTTGATAATCGCTCTGATTATATGCAAGTTAAATTAGCGTTACAGGTTTTTAGCAGATCCATGAACACGGCTATGCTAGTTTTGCAAGCATTAATTATTGTAAATCCTCATGCTAAATATACTGCAGAATTTATTGAGGGTACAGACAAATTATTAATTGGAAATCATCAGCTCTTTACTTATTTAAAAGATGTTACGAATAGTTTAAAATTTGTCAAGAATTATATATTTATTATGATGAAACATATTGAAAATGTATTTCATGCGACATTTGATAATGTATGATGTAATAATTAATAGTAACGTTATTGAGTTGCTATTATGCAATAATGATGCAAAAGAAATGAAAATTCAATGGTTCATCAAAAATTTAAATGACAACAAAGACTCTGCGACAACAAAACTTAAAAAACATTATGCATTAATGAAAATTATTTTTTTTGAATTGCTAATGTTTATTACTTTCTTTATTTGTTACTTATACTGTAATGTTCGATTTTTTTTGTATAATAAATAAGAATAACTGAACTAGTTTACTTTTATTATATAATCTTAATTTTAGTATTTTGAAGAATTGATATTTTAAGTTTTTTGAAGTAATAAACATTGGGTAAAATGTAATACTACTAGAAAAATAGTGCCCTCTGTTGAGTTAAGTGCAGTACTAACTATGAAAAGACGGGTCGCTTTAGTATGTGTAAATGTAATGGTTCCCTTCTATCCCTCTCCTTATCCTACATCTTATTTAAAAAGTTTTGCTATAAATTAGTCAAGGAAAGAGTCATCTTCCACTCGCGCACTAAACAAAAGTTGCAACGCAGGCTTTAGGAATGGAAAGTATTGATTAAAACTTTTAAAATCCATTGCTTTTCTAAATGTTACGAGTGAAAAAATGTATATTTTACTGCTGTCTTCGTTACTTATCACTTGCTGTGTTTCCACAATAATACCAGCCAAGTAACCGTGCTACTCTGTATCTTTCACTAGTTCCCTTCAACTTTTTATATTACTATCTTAACTATTTGACTTAAATTTTTCTTTTCGTTAATACGTATTTTCTATTCGTTGTTCTTGCTATATCATACTGTATTTGTGTTTCTGATTACTTACAAGACAAGCGTTTCATTCCAAACGGGATTTAAACAGGATCGGATGGTCTTCGTTTTCTTCTTGACATTATCGGAATCCGGAATTAACTTCAGTTTTACGTAGGGATCGCTGAGACCGTTCGGATCCATCGGGATTAAGTTTCGTCCTTGGATTACTAGGTAAAATGGAAAGAGGATTTATTATAAGTATTATCATACTTATACATAAGTATGTACGTAACTTTAAATTGTGATTAAACTGCCATTCGTTTGAGTATTTTGCGAAGCTTATTCTGTGACAACTATAATATTTTTATAGCGATCGGTTGGCTAATATTTGTACATAGTATTTATTAGCTGTTAAAGTACAGGAAAAAATAATATATTGTAAAATATTAAAATTCATGGATTATTTTATGGCACTTATCTTTAGTAGTAACTTTTGCTACAACAGTTGATGTACATCTCTAGAATTGATGTAAATATTTTGCAAAATTTCGTGCTTCCTAGTATTCGTTGGCTACTAATTCATGTAACTATTGGGATCTTTCAAGAGTTTTGTTCGATGGCCCTTACGTATGGATAGAATAGCTGTAGTGATTCTGCACTTGCACAGAGAGCTCAATACCTACCGACATTACCAACTTTGAGTTGTTTAAGATTTGTCTAAGGTGTTGAGGCAAGTAGCCGAAATAAAAATACAGGATTCAATAGGTTCAATTTCAAGATCTTCTTATAAGTACACAGCAAATAGATCTGAAGGAATTTATAATGATCGTTACCGACGAGGAACTGAAACCCATTTCAGTATAAGAACTTTGCTCCGTGTTCATTTTCATTTATGAATAGCAATAAGGATAGTTAACGAAAGTTTGTGGGCTACTTTCTATTGTGAACTTAATAAAACAGCATTATCTAACGAAGATAATGCTGTTTTAATAGTAATTGTAACAGTGATGTCCACGTTAGATATAAAATATTCAAGCCTAAAAAATGAATTTGTTTAATGCGTTTTTATCTAATAATACAAATATGAATCACGGACCCAAATACTGTGGCATTGGAACACTGAAATACTTCACTATCATCCCTTACCACAATCACCTTGTTTGCGGTAAAGGTGACCGTGATGTGTTTCAATACAAATATGTTTAGTATTTTATGTTTGGCAGAGCAATGATTGATGAATCTATAAAACTTGACAATGTTATATTAGCCGATATATTTTGTAGGTCATTACAAAAGGGTCGACGTGCAATGATGCCTTTTTGCAGACCATGGAGCTCGTATTAAGCGATTGTTTGAAAACGCGAGCAATAATTTGTGAAAATTTTAACGTCGAACTTTGTACTAATAATAACATTTTGAGATTTGATAAATTCTCTCGGTTTTGTGCGATAAACCTAGATTTGATAACATATTTATAATATTCTTATAAACCTTGAATTTAATAATGTTAAACGTGAATTCAATCAATCATGTTCGTCGATATCGTTTGTGGCGATATCACAAGAAAAAAATTATTACAATGAACTACGTTTATCAAATTGACAATATAATAAATAGCCATTCATTAACTTATTTTGTGACAAGCGAAGGTGTTTTTCTTTAGACATAATAAATGTATTCTTTATATCAATAAATCCGTTTATTGCATATACGACCTTTTCCGTTCAATGTACAGTAATTGATTCCAAGTTAAGTAATCACTAAAGAGTCCAAACGATGTGCCCGAGCATTGGCGTTGCGTGGAGAGTTTACCAGAATAACAGTGCGCTTATTTAAAAATAAATATATTGAATCACTTTACAAAACGTTAAGAAAAAACATAAATAACTTACCTAACATGTTTACATTGTTGCAGAAATATCCGGATGTGCGCGATGAAGTAATTGCACCATCATATATGTTTCTGTATTAGTCTCGGAAAGGTTCGTACCTAGCGACGTAAATAAATGCTTATATGCTGAAAAGGATTGTTCGACGTTGAGAGATGTTATATTTGCATAGTTCAAGTGCTCTTTGTATCTGTACAACGTATCTTCAGTATTGGTAAAAAGTTGCCGTAATTTTGTAAAATCTACATTTTTATCTAATACACTATTAAATTTTTCACGAACACAAACACTTTTTTCATCATCAAGGATATGCAGCGCTAATTCTACGTGGTCAATAATTGCTAATGAGTCCGATAAGGACAGCGCACTGTTCTGTAACTTTTTTATTGCATCCACTATTGGAACGTAACTGTCGTAAATAAATTTTAAATTTGCTGCAACTTGAGGATTTTTAAATTGAACCTGACTGAGCCTTATTGCAGCCGCTTCTTTGCCGTCTAGTTGTAAAACTACTGATTTAATTTTTTCAAAATGTTTATAATAATAGAATGCTGCTTCTAACCACGTACCCCATCGTATAAGAATTAGTTGCGGCGGCTCGGGTATGTCAGGACACTGCGAATGAAATAGGCGAATACGTTTCGGAGATTTAAGAAAAACCGCTTTCGTTTGTCCTATTAGTTCATCCACATCAGGATAACTTGTACGTATAATGTTTGTTACAAGGTGTAAAGCGTGAAGCAAACATGTGACGTGCAGCAGGTTTGGTTGAATCGTTTTGAGTAATTTTGCTGTGGAACACATAACCACGGCAGCATCGGTAACTAACATTAACAGTTGCTCCGGTAAAATTTCAAATTTGTGTAGTGTTTCTATTAATACACTACGTATCGCCGTGGCAGTACAATCTTGCATTCGTTTACAGGCTAGTAAATAAGGGTCAGAAGATCCTTGTGGGGTCAGCGTCCTTACGACAATGGATAGGATGGACTGTTTTTTAATATCTGTAGTTTCGTCCATTGTCAACCAAAGGTATTTATTTTTCACCGTTTTTTTCGTAAAATTTACAATTCTTTCACGCACTGATGGTACGTAATTGTGTAGCGTATTTTTAGATGGTAATTTCCACGTAGGATTGTATTTATTCCAAAACTGGCGAAACATTGGGTGTTGGACTTTATGTATTGCTATATTGGTCGCAATTAGCATCATTGTTAAATCAACCACAAATTCATTATATGATTTGCGTCTAATCTTTTTCAATTTATGTTTGTCACTATTTATATGTCTTTGACACTGACTCGCTTTCCAAGATAATAAAGTTGTTTCACAAACTAAACATTTCACTGCCTTACCGTCATATATTAAATCGGGAAACCGATGTATAAATTTATTTACTACGGTAGCAGACAACCGATTTGACGCATTATTTTTACGACCTCGTAACATTTTCAACGTATACTTTAACACGTTAGAACGGCAACTAAATGCATCGTTTATTTTTACTATTTATGCGAGAGCGGAGTTTACCCCACTCTGCTCTCGCATCGACGCTACTGGTCGGGCACATCGTTTGGACTCTTTAGTAATCACCATGGTTAGATCGATTAACATTATTATACGGCGCCATTAATTATCGTCCAGTAACTGCGAAAGGTAAATTCCTTTTTTTTGACATTACGAATGGTTGGACTGGTCATTTATTGATAACGCAAAGATAACTTGTAGAATAAATGTATTAGTTTTCATTGCAATTTGATTGATGCTTTTAGTTATGCATTTTCTATATAAATTATTAGGGGCAAGAACTTAGTTTATGGAACATTTGCTTAATGTACGTAATACTTTAGAATTATTGCAATTTTTTAAAAATTAATAAAAAGTAAGGTAGTACTTTTTTAAAGGATGTTTGGTAGCGATCAACTCGGCTATCGTCAAAAAAATTCCTATCATCGGGGGTTTTGGAGTTCATATTCAATGTACTTTGGATTAGTCGGCTATCCCTTAATGAAGATACGATTACAACAATCCTTCCTTTGAGGAACATTTTTAATATTGATAACCCGGAGACTGTTAAATATTTGAGCTTTTTGCTTGATCCCAAATTAAGATGGGAACCACACGTGGATTATACGACAAGCAAACTTGTAACTTACTTTACCCTTAAGAAATCTATTTTCTGTGGTATTTGCAAATGTTATAGTCCCCATACTTCTCATTGTTTCACTTATTATTTAAAGAACGATATCTAGTTCCATCTATTTCAGTAAGTTTGAATCAAATAACGCTTACTCTTGTTTATTGATGAAAGAAAATTGGTAAGTATCGCTTAAAGTGCTAATCTGTGCAGTCGTTTCAACATAACTAACAGAAGTAAGTTAAAGTTGGTCGTCTCACGCCTTCATGTGGCGTGTAATGTAATTGAGTAACAGATATTTATAAACAGTTGAAAACGGAATTAATAAAAGTTAAATCAATTATCAAGAAGTCCACTCTAAAAAACAGATGCACATTAAGATAAAAGGAATACTTTTGAGAAAACCTGGATACTGCATTATTGTTGAGTATGAAAAGATCGGAGAAAATCAGTATCATTCAGTAAATACGATAACTAGCAAGAACTTAATTAAATATCACAAAATTTTGCAAGTCGATATTGAGGCGATAGCTGTGTCAAGAAATTTGATCTACTGTGACTTTCGATAAAAACTGTTTTACTTGGACATAACAAAAACGCAGCTTGTTAGAAGCTAAATTCGCTCCGAAACTTCTTAGCATACAGAGTGAGCCAAAGAAGAGGTCAAATCCACTGCACGTGAAGCTCAAAACCAAGCTGTTAATTGGGCCTGATACAACGAAAATTCTATGACTAAAACAAAGAGACTGACACTTGTTCCAATGGTTTAAGTGCACGTTTGCTTCAATAGCATGCTCGAAGACTTCACCCGGTATATTACGTAAGCATGTGAAAAATTGAAGAAGAGCTGCACAGTTTTGAGGTTTTATTTATAGGGTGAAACACTTAATGAACTTAATGAAGCAAGAAGTGAACCGAAAATTTTGAGTTTGGATGAAGTTTAAAAATACACGAATACAATTTTGAAATGGACCCTAGAAAAGGGGAAATGATGCCCTCAGCAGACCTTTCGAAGTGAATGCCATCGAGGAGGGTTTTGAAGATTTCAAAATTTCAAGAATGCACCTGAAGAATGATGAAGTTAAGAGCAACAATCAAGAGTATCAAAAAATTGCGAGAAAGTTGATGATTATGTTTTGGTTAATGGAATTATAATGAAAGAACATTAAGGAATAAGGCTGTTTGTTGCACTTAGAGCAATTAGAAGAGAAATTGTTGCGAAGACTCATGAACAGATCCATCATTTAAGAACTTGTAAAATATTAGCTGAGATTAGACGTAAATTTGTTGTATGTAACGATCCCATCGATGGTTTTTCTAATTTTTTATTTTTGGAACTGACTAAAACAAGTAGTTCATTCAAATGCCTTCAAGTTTTAAAGAAGCTGTTTAATATATTTGGAAATCTAAAACGAATCATTTCAGACCATGGAACTGTTTTTACAAATGACAAGTTTAAAAAGTTCTGCGAAGAGAAATACATTAAATTGGTGTATGTTACTGTTCAAATGCCACGATCAAGTAGTTAAGTTGGATGCGGTCAAGTTGAATAAAACGGTTATGCCAGCATTATTAAAGATTACATAACAACCTTGAAATTTTGGACATTTTAAAGTTCAATTATGATTCAACGCAATAATTCTAAAGTCAATGAAGTACGGTCCAGCCGAAGTCAATCAAAGAACAAATAGAAGTCAAGAATTTTCAGAAGAGTTGGAAGAATCTTTAGACAGAGTGAATGAAAACATACGACGAAATCTAGACATTGACAAGTTTAGACACGACGAGAAGAGGAGACTTCATCTACAATATTTCAAAGGCGACTTTATATTCACACGTAAGACTGGACCTGACTATTGTAATCCGAAAATGGACAAAAAGTTTATTGATCAATATCAAATTGCTAAGGTGTTGAGTAGTGACCGATATTTGGTTACCGACGTACCCGGATTTCAAATGAGACGAAAGCCTTATTGAAGTGTTTTATCACTGGAAAGAATCAGGCCATGGATTCAGTATACAGACGTGAAAAAGGACGAATCCTCCTCTCAGCGAGGTTGGGCAGATGGAAGAAGGAGACAATCACCTAGTAGAGGATGCAAGGTAATGTTCTACGAGAAGAAGCCAAGCTGTGAGCGCCATCGTGTGAAAAATTCCCGAACAATTTTGTTTTTTGTTGTTTAGAGCTTGACAGTCTTTGAAGTATTGCTAATAGTTAACTAGTTATTGAGTTGTTATTTAATGTAGTTAAGTTGTTGTTATTCTCTTCTTCATACATTAATATATTACCAAAGTAACGATGTGAAAGGATCGGCCAGCATAATAATATATTGTCTATTAAGATATTTTAACTATGTCCTTGAGGTATATAGGAATTTAGCCAAAGGCTTCATCTTAAAATGTTATACATGATACAATGTTGCAGACAAAGTTTCGTTTCAGTTTTAATTTACGTTGTATTTTAAGTAATTTTAAATTGCCTCATTTATACGTAGTTACTAAGTTTAATTTCGTTTTTTCCCTCCACCGCTATTTCCCGATTACAAGTTTAATCAACCAAATTTGTCTGTTACTTTAAAGTTTCCGATTCAATAAAAGTTTTCATTCGATATTACATTTCATCCACTCGGATATAATATAAGCGTAATTCAGGGCATATTAATTAAGTCCAAAGTTATATTTTCTGTAGTCGTCGAAAGTTCATTTCTTCCAAAATTTAATCAAACGTCGTTTGGGGTGAATTTTAAATAGACTTTATAATTTTATTTTTCAGGGTTAGGGTTACATTCAGGTAGCAGTATTTTTGGGTGTATTGATAAAAAATATGCAATTTGCCTTCGCTTTCAGATGAATTCCTTATATTATCAATTTTTTGAGGTTTTTAATTTAAAATCGATAATGAATGTGCCGACTAACATCAGCATTCCTTATTATTATTAGAGATAGGGAGCAGGAACTTTTTGTAGATACAAAGTAACGTTGTGAATGAACTCCACAAATTTAGAAAGGCATAAAAGGTGGGGAAGGCCTAAATTGTAGTTTGAAACATTAACATTTTCGAAAGATTTTCCACTGTTAAGAGCGGTAAGTCGCAAGTGAAATGGTAAATCCAAGATAGAGAAAAACAAATAGAGAAAATATTTTTCAAGAGTGACACGAGCTAGTAGCGAAGAGTTTTGATGAAAGACAATCTTGTAACATGTCATGTCGTTAATTGTTTCGTTAGAAAACTTAAAAGTAATGAAACTCCTAAAGTTGGGTATTATATATAGATAAAGTGATATCTCAGCAAAATTCCATTTCTGCGTTTCACCAAGACCTCCACAAGCTTTCGTACCAGTTCGCAGAACCGAATAATTACAACAATGAGAAGCTGTACATGTGGCAAGTGAGGACTGCTTAGTAACATTTCTGAAATGAAATTGCAACTTACCAATCAGAACTCCCGAAGCTACAACTTTGTCTTAAGCAATGAACTTTGGTAACAAAAATGTTAGGTAGAAGGGTAAAAGATAAAAGAAGAAAATGAGCTTTTTCCGTTATAGACCAACTTTTTCTTCGGGTCCGTAACAAACACAAAATCTAGCAACTTTGCCAAATTTAAACCTACCCTCTAAGACTCGAAAATCTACCGGTCTGTGTATATCATGTAAAATACATAGTAATATTGCACTTTTATTTCATATCAATTTTTAATGAATCATGTATAAATATAAGCGCTTTCGGTTGGAATATAAATAGAATACATTAACTTTATTTCAGATCATTAAGTCAAACATAAAATTATTTTTATTAGCAGTAAAAGAACGCAATGCTTGTGACCAACCTGCGTCACCGTAACATTGGATGGATGTAATTTTTCACGCCACGCAACTTGACGCCGTTCGTTATTTACAAACAGAAATCACCACAATTTAATTTACAACGACAGTATGCGTTTAGTATACGATAAGTATCGTATTATTGATATACATAAATAAACGCTATTAAGAAGAATTGATTATAAATGCAAAGGAAAACGATGCAATTGTAACTGAATATAATAATAAACACTCCGCAATCTACAAATCATTGACATTAATTTTCATTTTTGTTATTAGTAATCGCTCAGGGCCCGTGGATAATATCAAAACATAAGTTTGTGACTGAATTAACATTAATTTTCTATTTATCATACAGAGCGCTTGAGAATTTTTATTTTAGATTGTTGGGTTCTTCTGGGATTTCCCAGCAAGAAACCATTTTCCCTGCGGCTTGGCTTAACTACAACCAAATTTTGATATATAGATGTTTATTAAGCTATTTAGAATTTATGCGTAATATGGACCGAAAGAAAATTAACCAAAGTTGCGGTGTTTTTAAGGATTTTAATAACCGTTTAAATGTACTGTCTTGGGTTAAGACAAATTTTGTCCGCACAATTTTCTAGAAATGATTTTGTTTAATCACATTTGTTATGAGGGAGTATAAAGACTCAAATAAAGGTTACGATAGACGCCTTCCCAGAGTAACGTTCAAAGAAAGAATTTTCACAATTAGAAGTTTGGTCCTGCATGGAATTTTACAGAGGGCTCTTTAAGATTGGCCGGAGAAGAATTAATCACGTTGCTGATTGAAAATCCAAATTTACATCGTTAGCTTTTAGATCTTACTAACCTGCTTTTCATTACGAGTCCTCTCCTCTGAAGTTCCTTTCCTTACTAATGATATAATGTTCCACTGAGCAACAGGTTCTTAATAATTTGCCTTACCTACCGACGGTATACTGGTATGGCATAATATGGGAAGCGTAGGCCACTATAATGAAGATGTTTCATTCATTAGTTAACCGTGGGAAGCGTACTTACTACCCAGTGAATACGATGAGGTAGCTAGATACTTTTGACAGTGGTAGCGTAGTACGATTTATACACATAAACAGCCTAGTTCATTTCGGATTTTATGTAAAATGTTCATACAGGATAATATTGATTTGAATTATGAAATAAGGCTTTCAACTGGAGCTAACATTTTAACACCCTTTATATGAAGTTTAATCATAGAACTTTACACAGGATGAATTGGACAGATTTGAGTTGATGGTAAATAAGTATATTGTTTTGTACATATTAATGCATAATCACGGAAAAAAAGCAAAGTTTAGACAGTAGTTTTAAACGATTCAGTATTTGTATAATAGTGAAGTAAGTAATTAAATCTGTATTATGAAATTTTATAAAAAAATAGTATTTACTGCATTCAAAAAGCAATCTTATTGCTCATAATTCATAATTTGCAGCTCAAAATGGTTACAATTGTTAACGGTTATTCTTATCCGTAATGCAGGGTTAGTTGATAGGAGCGGAGCAATGTCCAGAAGTGCATTATACATCTAAAAAATAGTGTAAAGAAGCTAATCTTCCTATTCTATTTCCATTCATTTTTATGTTACAGCGTAATCAGAGAAATTTAACTAGTATTCTTATAAATGATCTAAAATTTCGTTGGTTTCTTCAGAAATTCTGGCATCTATGTAAAACAAAAGGTTCCTTTCAAAGCTTTCAATGACTTTTTAAAATACGTACTGCCATTCTAATGTATAAATATGCTAAAGAATAAATAGTAATAATAATTTAGGTTGGCAATAACATACATATCCTTTTTGGCCTCTTCATAATGTTATACTGATTCTTACACTTATAGAGGAGTATTGTTTTCCTTAAGAATCACAGCTGGCCTGGAATTAAAACTTGCTTGCCTCTGGGATTTCGTTTTGTACGCTGATACAATTGGCCGAGATATTATTTGCGCCAACTGTTACTACTGTGCCAACGCCAGAACTGTTGGTTTAGGAATTTAATGTGTTGCTACTGAGAGAGACGATTTCCAGTCAGGAGGTGGCTGGTTATTAGAAAGAAATAGTCGTTAGGGACATGGTAAGAGCCGTCAAAGGACGCGAGTTAAGAATGGATTCGATTTGAATATAGAGAGTGTTCATATGGCATCATAGAGTCTACCTACCACCCTTCGTAAGTGATGCTTCGCTGATTTTACTTTCATTTAGTTCGTGAATTTCCCTTAAGTGATTAGCAAAGTCCGTCTTCTGTTGCCTTGAAGTGAATTTGATCCAACCTAACGCTGCTGTTAAGTCCGTCCAAAAAGAAATACTGTTCTGTACTATAGCATCGACCGTATCACAACATTTCGTATTAGCTCACATAATAGTGGTGCAGCACACAACCTCAAACTGGGTATAGTGATTGATTTTATGGAAGCAACCTTTGACTTTGCACATAGCAAATTGTTGAATCAGCTTCCGGCGATATCTATAGATTTTACATAAACATAGGCTCCATATGCGTTTTGATTAGCGTCACAGAAACCATGTAAATCAATAATATGAAAACTATTAAGTGAAATAATCCGGCGGGAAATAAGAAAAGAAAGAAAGAAAGAAGAAAGAAAGAAAGAAAGAAAGAAAGAAAGAAAGAAAGAAAGAAAGAAAGAAAGAAGAAAATCCTTTAAGCTGGAGAATTGTTTCCTATATTTCGAAAAAATATTATACGTATCCAGTAGTATAGTTTCGTCCTAATCAACTCTTAATTGCCAGTCTTTGCATGAGAATTTTATCAACAATGATAACACTGGCCAACAAATTTCAACTTTTGATTTTATCATAAAATAATTTATACTAATTTCAATAGAAAATATGCAAACATTTATTTTTTATATTTCAATAAAATGTTTCTTTTAGATTAGATCATAATTTAATGTATAGTTCAAATTATTATAATTAGAAATGTGAAGTAATACTGCGCCGTCTCTTACAAACAATATCTATAGCATCTCTCCTTAACATCCAACAGTAATCTGCTAACATAACAGGATTCTATTTCCCCTGATACCCTTTTTCCATTCCCATGATGTCTTGGTGGAAGCGTTCACCGTGTTCATCACTAACGTCGCCCATATTTTCCAGACAAAAATCCAAGTGAGAATGTAGAACGTGCACTTCAAGGGACATATTACAGCCAGCAGCGTGAAACGCTCGTAACATATCCATTGATAAAGTTTTATAGTTGCGAGCTTTCTTGTTTCCCAAGGAATTCGTGAAAACTTGTATCATGGAAAGCCAAGCTGTTTTTTCCTTCGCTGTTAATTTGGTTTCAAAGATCTCGTCATTTACTATTTCTCGTATCTGAGGTCCAACAAAAATACCTTCTTTCAGTTTCCCTTACGTTAATTACGTGAACTTTTCACGAGGGTATTTAAAACCCTGGCCTTCGAGATCCAGTGCCTTTACAAAGTTTTTCATGAGACCAAGTTTCACGTGGAGAGGTAATATTATGATTTTTTCTTTTTCTTCTAAAAGCTGATGTTGTACATTGTCTTTTCCTGGTATAAACTGTTGTCGTATTAGCCACTCTTGCTTATGGCAATGTTTTTCCCAAAGACATAAAAAGCAATAGTATTTGGTGTAACCAGATTGCATACCCAAAATAATTGCAATTACTTTAAAATCTGCGCAAATATTCCAGGAATACTCTTTATACTTTATCTTTTCTAATAAAATTTTTAGATTTTCGTAAGTTTCTTTCGTAGAAAGAGCATTGCCTATCGGAATAGAAGGATAATGGTTTCCATTATGCAACAAAACTGCCTCTAGGCTGGTCTTTGAAGAGTCTATGGATAATTTCCAAGAACTGCGATCATGATGTATTCCAAAAGCTTCAGAAAGTTTATAAACATTATTGCAGTAGACCAGATTACCGGCCATACTATAAAGGCATTTTCTCTGTAACCAGAGCTAAGCCAATGTTGCCGCTTTTCGAATCATTTTTACTTCATATATGCTGTTCAATTTCATAAGTTATAGCATTAATTTTGCAACAAATAGTACATACATATAAATACGGATAGGCATTAGAAATCATTTTTTGAAATGCGTGGGGAGTATATAGTTATGCAACCCAATGTAATAACGCTGACAAGAAATTGTAGGTATAATCGCTATAAAAGGTTAATTGCCAGGAAAAGGTGTTTACGGCCTCATAAAAGTAAGGAACGGATCCTTTTTATTGGAACTCGTATCACTAAGGCACGGTTTAAAATAACAATGGAGAACTTAACATTATTTTTAATATCAGTTTAGTACCAGAGGCATGTTGCATAAATTTTATTTTACCGATAACTGGACTATAAATATTTGTTGAACGGAATATTTTAAATTAAAAACTGATATTCCAGGAAACGGTTTCACATATGGATGTCAATAAAAATAGTGTAACATATTTTCGTCTGTGCAAGAGATTTGCTGGGAATATTGATTTTTGTACTGCGAATCAATGACGCACCACTTTAATTTCCATACAGGAGCACTTTTGATGTTCCAGTTTTAATAAACAGTCAAATTGTATCAAACAATATTTGATACAATATTTTGCCCATAACTTGCCATTCGGTACCTTATTTATTATCTACCAACCATTAATTGTAACCATCTCTATATGGAAGATTTACGTAACATTTACGAACATTACAACGTAAGCGTATAACAATGACTTCAACGTTATTATCGTTAATGCTTGTTGCTGCACAAGTGTTCCGGGAATAGTCTTTGTACTTTATCTTTTCTAATAATATTTTCAGATTTTCGTAAGTTTCATTCTTAGAAACAGTATGGCCTATCGGAATAGAAGGATAATGGTTTCCATTATGAAACAAAACTGCTTTTAGGCTGGTATCTGATGAGTCTACAAATAACCCCAAGATCCCAAGAACGGGGATCATGATGTATTTCAAAAGCTTCAGAATGTTTATAAACATTATTGCAGTAGACCAGATTACCGACCATACTGTAAAGGCATTTTCTCTGTAACCAGAGCTAAGCCAACGTAGCCTGTTTTCGAATCATTTTTACTTTACATATGCTGTTCAATTTCATCAGTTATTAACTTTATTATACAACTATTATTGGTCAGTGTAATTGGATCCAGTAGATCTAGTGGATCAAAGGATTGCGATATAAATAATATAATAAAGAGTTTTGTGACTTTATTTAATGATGATATTTAGGTTATATGGTAAAGAAAAGTAATTCGACGAGAGACCTAGTGCTTTGACGGTATCTGAATTTTTTATAATGGTCGTAGTTTCATCTAATGAAGTTCTATCTGAATTGTTAGAAAGTGTAGGACGATTGGAATACCACTAAGGCAGTTCAAATCTCCCTTTTTTGAATAAGCTCGTTGTTACCTCAATAACCACGTTTGCTTCATTTACTATGTTGGCTCCGCTTAATTAGTCGTCCACGTAAAAATCTCTCATAACAAGATTGGCTCCAATCGGAGAAGCGATCGGATGGCCGAATAGGATGCTGCTGAAGTCCCATATGTCACTGTGGATAATTTAAAAACCTTTATCTCTTTGTATGAGATGGATCTCTAAAAAGTGCATTGGAATCGACTATCCACTTCATCTATGAGGTCTTGACGAACCGTTCATCTGCGCTATGTCAGCGGTTAATGCAATGGAAGTGAAATCTTGTTATTGTTGTTCTTGTTATGCGAAACCGGGATCTTCTGTTGATGGGCGATGTTGTATAACTTCCTATGGTCCAAATCTTTATATTCTTTAAAAAAAATAATGATTAAAAGAATTGTATAAATTGTTTTTCTTTTGTTATTACTAACGTAATACTGAGTTTTGTTTTGCATTATTGTCACGTGTACAATATTCCTGGAGCTTCGTCCGTTCTTGCTCACTTATCCTGTGTTACAATAAAAAATAAAAAATTCAACTGAAGTCAAAGAGTTACGTTATTCCATAATGTCATAAGTATTATTCACCAACTTTATAAGGTGATTAAACAACACCAACGATTATTTGCAAATGTATTTGACTGATCATTAATCAAATTTCGTCTAGTACATACTTCTGAGTGAATACTAGGCACCATGTTATTATATGCAATAGAATTTTGATGCAAACATTGTTGTAATGCTGATTTCAATTCTATTACTTTACGTGGGTATTATCTCCTGTGTATGAATATTTTGATGCAAGAAAATCAATACAAAATGAAAGCTAATTCATCCAAATATCGGATGCAAATGTATGCGGCATTTGATTAAACGCATGAAAAAGAGTATAGAGTATAAAGGAAACCGTAAATTATAACAAAATGGCCTAAATTAATTCGTTGTTATGGTGTAACTGTTTACAATTTGTATAAATCCCCGAAGTTAGCCCTTTTCACTCATTTTTAGTTGTATTAACACCAGGAGATAATTATGAATTTCATTTGTACAGAGCCAATTGTTACTTTGCGTGCAAGAAGGCAAAATGCATTGTTTCGTCTGCATTTCAAGTTATGCTTATATAATTTCTGATTAATTGTTTAATGCTGATATCTTAATAAATATCGATTAAAAATAATCACAAGACTGGCATAACTAATGACCAGTAATTTAATATTCTTTTCAATCACATCAATACCATTTACAACCGCATGGGTTACCCAGGCGGAAATGTTTCTTGTAATTAAAATCTGCCCCGTTCCATGTGTTCGTCCAACCATGCATCTCCTTGCAAGCTGCAATGTTAAGTTTCGCTAGCTGGCTCTCAGGATTAGTTTCTTCTTTATTCTTCGTCGTGCTTGGTCGATCTTGCTATAAAATTTTATGTGTGAACAACTCGTTCAAATAGTGCAGCGTTTTCGATTTTTCTTTCTGCTGGAGTCGAATTTGATGGTATATACGGTCAGCGAAATCGCCGCTCGGCTATCTCACTAATTGGGAGAAATACCTTGACAAGTTGTGAAACATGCTGCGGGGTTGCCAAAGACGATTTCTAAAATCCAGGAGACAAAGGAGAAAAGAAAAGCAAGCGACATCGTTTAGGTTATTTAAGTGGATTACTTTTTAAAAGTGACAAAGAACACACCTACACAAGAGGAACATTAATTTTCTCTATATAATAAAAAGCAATTAAAAAGTAAAAAGCACATTTTATGGAAATTACGTTTGCTAAAACGGTAATGTTATTCAGTGTATGTAATAGCAATCTTTGCACTACATTCTTTTGTCTTGATTTCGTATTTAAATACAAAATTCGTGCGGATGGATAGGAAAAAGGAAATAGATGTAACCTTTAACGTTAATGTCTTAATTTAATAAAATGCAAAAATATTAAAGAAACAATGTATTTTTCTATATAGTTGACCAACTAGAAATTTAAATTGAATTGCCATTACTCGCTGTGATGAATATAAAATAATGTTAATTTTCGCATAGAAGGAACAAGCAAATTTAAAACAATTGGTTTTCGGTATATTGTGCTCTTTTTATAATAAATTTTGGTAAAAAATCAGGAGTCTTATATTCTTTTTGCATGGAATAACAGGATCTACTGGAATATTAAACAAATTTGTCGATCGAGTGTAAATAGCCTAATCATCGTCTTTTTTTATCAACGAGAAAGCTTCTCTTACTACCCAACAGAATTTATGTCAATTTTGTACGAAAACGGCATAATTCGAGCAAAATAAAGTTATCTTTTTGGTATTATTTTTCACGTTAATCATTTGCTGATTATCGTTGGGTGACGTATTTGAACAATAATGAGAGAATAACGGGATGATGGATCATTATGATGATGTAACACCATTATGTTGGAACACTGCAAAGGCGATTTCGAACGGCCTCCCCTAACAAGAATATGCTGTACTCCTCAAGGCAGCACATTTCACCACGCTTATGATTATCATTTTCAGTATTTACGTAGAGACGTGAGCATTACGATGTATATAAAGTTTGACGGTTGTTTTATACCAGAAAGTAAATCTGCCAACTTCTTAGGGTTAACCGTTAACTGTATTCTCATTGTACACACATTGAATGCAGCCAGCCACATAACCAATGGAATAACGTTGACATGCCGTCTCTAAAGATATTACTATGTGGAATCACCATTACGTTATGGCATTGTATTTTGGAGTAATGGATTCTGCACTGGTATTAAATCCCTCCTATCGTCCACTGTCTATCGAGTTTAGCATTCTAACATTTATACGTATGTTTATACGTTTTAAAGAATACGAATATTGGTTTAAAAGTAACGACGGGCTCCACCAATCTAAGTACTCCTACCGCCGTGTATGAGATCGCACTTTACTATAACATCATCAGATGTTATAACAAACTACCCCAGAACATAAGAGCCGTTATAGTTTGGACGAATATCTGCTGAGTTAGTTCTTATTTTATTATCTACTTACACGTTTAACTATTTTCCAATTTTTATATTGTGATGATGATTGATATTGTGGGTTATGTCTTCTTTATACTTTTTATATATATTACTAGAATTTCTATTTTTACTTGAATAATTGCTTCTTATAGAACTATTAAATACATATCTGCCATAATTTTTATGGTCAATAAATATTATACACACACATAATTATCGATGTATTCTTTAATTATAACTAATTGTGCAGATTCAAATTGAACAAGTTAACAATGTCACTAAATGTGCTGTTGTAAACTTCTGCGATCGTTGCTTTCGTTTAAAGAATTTGGGTTTTCGAGTTGAAACTGCGTCGTAATTACATAAGAATGTTTCGCTCTCAATTTCAGCTAACTTCATTTGAGCTGCTGCACTCTGCTGAATCTGATTTGATTGTTAAAATATATAATTTTGAAAGTTAGCCGAAGAATCAAAATTTATCTTTATATTAGAGTTTTGTGGTATTTTAACCAATTTCGTACAGTAAAATTAACAATGATGCTTTTATGTAAAAGAGAAAATTTTAAAATTTCCAGTCTAAAATATCTATTTTTTTTTTCTTTAATGTGGTGACGGATCAACGTAGTGCGCAAGCTTTTTTTAATCTTGTTATAACAACAGGAGCCTTAAGAAAACAATATTTTTGTATCTTACATATTATTGTATATGAAAGTTAGAAGTGATAGTAATGGCATAATATCCACTTTATCTGTGTCAAATAATACAATATATTAATGTGCAGGCGATATCAGAAGGTGACAAACAATTTTGTCATTCTGAATAAACAACGTTAATTTTTTGTTAGTTGTGATGTAGATCATTTATTCTATACGCTGGTGAAATTTTTTCTAAGCGTTAGTCATTGTTTTAACTCCTCGACGTAGTTTTAAAATTAGAAGGTAGGAGTAATAAATTACAACTACATATAGTGGCACTTATCAATACCGAGAGAAGGTATTTTGGTTGCAATGTTATATGTTTCGTTCTGTTACAAATTAACACAACAGTTTTAATCGTGATATTCAGAAATGCAAGTACATGCCTATGATAACAGTTTGTCGACGTTTGTGGCGATTTAAAACTTCTCTAAAACAATGTAGGCAGCGGATTTCATTATAATGCAGAAAAATCTCGGGTTTTTAAAGGTTTGTTCTAACAAGTCAATCTTAGTTGTGGTTTATTTATTTGTTTTTCTCTCATTGTTATTAAAACATTCGTAAATAAATTTATTTTTGTTTGAATAAAGTAAAATTAAACTAAATTATGTTCTTGCATTTGTTCATCCCTCTGAATTTATCTATTACAATTTTTTTTACAAATTCCTGTGTGAAGTAGGAAGATTATTCCTTTTCATGGTAATATGGTTTCCAAACTATTAAAATTAAATTTTAATTTAATTTGATAAACTACGTTTAGACTCGACAAGTTTACTGCCGTCGCTAAACTAGTCATGTGTAAATCGCAGGAGAGTGCACTTGCTGTAGTACTTGTCGACGTTGAAGACGGGCTAATTTATTTGCCCACTATTTGTATTTAGTTTCCGTATAATTAGAGGTCATTATTTTATAATGGAGTGCTGGAAAGATAATTTCATTTTTAAATATTTCAGTTAAGGAGCCGGCAGCAGTAATTTTTAAATGATTTCATCGTTTGACAGAAGTTGATGAATGTAAAGACCGGCGTAAAATAATCGATATGGGCAGGTTCTACTTTCAATATATTGTTGCAATATCAAGGGATAGGTCGTGAAAGATGTTCAAATATTTTTGTTACAATAAATTAGATTAACTTAAAAAACAAGTTACCGCAAATGCTAAGCGTCCCTGCTGCATTTAAGAATAATAATTTTCCCAGTTATTGTGATATAACAATTTGAGCTATCAAAATTAATTACAAAAGATAAGAAAATTTACTTTTGTCATCTAGATCGTATTGTACTAAAAAGCTGCAATAATATAATTTGTTAAAAAAAAAATAATATGAAAACATATTATTATATGTTATCTGCTTTTGGGCCTAATAGTTTTAATAATCAAAAGAAAATGCATAAAAATAAAAAGTTAAACAATTTCAATACAGACTTTTGGGAGACAGGCGCTTAATTGGTAAGAAATTATAAAATTTGATAAAAAAATAATTATCTTCCAAAGGGCTATAAAAAGGAACGGAAGGTATTGTTTTTTTTTCTTTTTTAAGCTTTTGGTCAGAAATAAGAGAAATATTTTTTAGTTTTTTGGAGAAGTAAGGAGTAAAGTTGGTGGTGGAACTTTGTATCGGAATTTTGAAATATTTAAGTCAATAACACGAGGAGTTGTATATAAGCTTGGAGCTAGAAAACGCATATATCATCAGAAACATATCGCACATAATAATAAAAAAACAATTTTTAAGAGGAAAGAATTGGAGGTGGACCATTTTGCATGAGCAGGTTCCGATATTAGATAGTACTTCCTTGTTTCTAAGCCGAAGTCTTAATACCAAATTTCTAAATTAGAAAATTACAAAACTGCCAAACGGGCTTTCCCTATCTTACACTCTTGAACATGAAATTTTCAAAAATTGTTGCTGGCCTATATAAAAGACCTATTGCCCAAATTGCGAATTTATGATTTCAATAGTTTCTGCTTTGCATCGATGAGCGATTAGGGTTTCTCTTTTTACAAAGTTAGCGTAGGTGGTGATGAACATTCTATAATTCAAGATGAGGAATCCACCACGTATGTATGTAGCAGCAGATGTGAAAATATACATATGTGTAATAAATAATGCAATGAATTTTAATGAAAATTGAATTAATGTATCAGGCTTCCATCGGCAAATACTGAAAATTCTATTTCACTGAAATATAATTTTTTAAAAATCCGGATATTCATTTTTGCAATTATACCTTTATCAGGAAAATAAGAAATTTCAAACAAAATGCGCATTAAGCCATATTCATATAAAGTATAGTTTATAAACAAATTTTGAAAAAGGTATATCACGTCGTATTCTTTTTAGGTTTCCTTCTTGAACATATTACTTCAATGACAATACAGAAGTCAGTCACTATTAACTTTTGCCATTCATGAATTAATACAAACCATTATGATGCATACAAATTCATTTTTGTTTTATTATCGATACAAAAAGGATCACTTTGGAATCGTATTTTGTTTTTAATATTTAATATTTCAACCTACGTTTGGATATGGATAAATAAATATGTTGTTTTAAACAAATACCTTGATTCAAGCAAAACATACTTGAACTCACAAAATAAATAGTAGTTGCAAGCAAACTTCCTTTAACAAAATTAAATTGGCTCTTTTGTGTGATTTAGCATAAAAACATTCGGTATGTACCTAAATACGTACAAATTGTAACTATTTTTGTTTAGAGAGTAAATGGATTTTGCCAAACTGTTAATTCACTCTGCGTATAACAAACATCGGACTGGAATACTTAAACAAAAGCAGAAAACAGATTGCAGAAACTTCTAATTCTAAACGACCTTTCAAGAATATAAGACACGGATATTGCTTACATGAAGAATATATGATGTAACTTACAACGAAATGTTTGCACAGACAGTAATCGTTGCTGGAATAAGTGGATATCTAAGAAAGGGTATTTTTTTTTAATAAATGTAGACTTTTATTATAATATCCTGCTATAAAGAGAAACTGCTCTGCAAATTTTCAGATTTCTGTGTACGCTATGTTTAGTTAAAATGAAGGAATTTCTTCTATCTTCGTATTTTCACAATAGTTATATGATGGATGCAAAAAAATTTTATTATTAAAACATATTTTTTAACCATCAATAAAATTCAGTAGTTACATTTTAAATGCATCTCCGTATTCTTCTTTGTTCTTAATTACTTTTTTAATGTGCAATTAAATGACCGGCTAATATATATGTAGTATGTTACCAATAGCGATAGCAATACTGACAATTTTGTTGTTATTCAGTGTCGTATCTAATATTTTTCCGTTGATTAGAACGCTGTAAAAAAATTGCGCATCGTATTTATAAGCTAATCTAGACTATTTATATTTTTTAAGTAGAATATTTTGTATGTTTTAGCAGGAGGCAACAGAAAAGGAAACTTCCAACCAAGTACTTTTTATCGTACAAAAACCCAAAGACGAAGAACTAGTATAAATTACTATTAAATAATAATATTGTCTACCGGAACACCCGATAACAGCAAAAATTAATCCATTTCATGTAAAAATTGTTTTCAACCTATTTGAGATTTTTCTCGGTTAATCGAATACATTTTGCAGTTTATAACTTTTTTCCATTAGATAAACCTATGAGGATAAAGTAATACATTTGTTCTAATTAAGTGAAATTTATTGGATGACGCGGCCTAGTTTTGTAAGAAAATACCTGAAGTGCTGTTCTCTTGACTTTAAATTATCTAAAAGCTCAAAAACAGTTTCTAACATATCAATGTACCCAATGTAAAGGTATTTTATATTTATTTCTTATGAATTTTAAGAAATATACATGAAAGTATATTGATCTAATAACAATACAAATTCTCTAGAAAGTAATAGAGAATTAATAAAAGAACGAAGACGAAGTTCTGAAAACATATGAGTTTAAAACGAGAGTATAGGAGATAAGGGAAATGCGAAAAAAATAGGCGGCAGGAATAGTTTGGACACGTTTATTAAATAGCGGTCAGTGACTGCCAATGTGATTTCGTAGCTAACAGATTTACATCTACAAACTAGACTTTTCAAATAAACCAAATAGTATAAAATAGGCACGAGTAGAGGTTATTCCTACCAATGGACATCTGAGTATATCCAGGAAAGTGATGTCGTTTTGATAAATGATGGAATGCAAACTAGTTGGAAGATAGGGTTGACAGGGAAAATCATGAAAAATTTCATTGTTAGTCGAAGAGACTAAGGATAGACTAGGAGACTCATTATCAATAGCCATATCCAATGTGCTGTTAGAAAAAATCTTACAAAGAATCAACATATGTAAACACAGAACCTAATCACAAATATTGGGATCTGTAAAACACTGGAACTAGTAAGAACACTGATTTTGAAAAAATAAGGGCTCGAGAAAGTAGTAAACCACATTGATTTGGAAGCAGAAATAATACAAGCAAGCGAAGAAATTGTCTGTTAATAATTTTTAACATTAAAACAAGAAACTGAATTTTCAGCTGGAAGCTTCAGCTAACAAGTGCGTCTAGTAGCACTCGATTAGTAAAGATTCCGACTAATTGTAACACTTTTTTAGTAAATTCATGAACAATGTTAAACATGGGCAATGTAAACAGTTATCCTCTGTTCTCATGTAATAGTTGCTTACAACGGATAAGTAATTTGAAGGTTGTAAGTATGAACCGTATTCGCCTTTAGTTCAAGTTTTCCTTTTAAGTATACCTGTGAGATTTTATGGAAACGTAGCTATGTATGTTCTTATCCGCTCGTCATAAAATGTCTATCCATCGAATTCGTAACTTTCAACTAAAAGGAACGGGATTCGTGAATTGTAATTAAAATCACTCACTTCACATTTAATGAATTGCCGAAGATGAAGAATCGCCGAGCATGTTCGATCGGCTTCGTCAAGGGTTTCAATTACTAGAAATAAAATCTTGTCGATCGTTAAGAGGATATAGTTGAGCAAAGCGAGAGCAAAAAATTCCATGAAACGCACACAATTTCATTATCCGAAGTAAAGGAGACGAGGTCGAGGAGAGGATCGTATTGGTTTCTTTTCGTATGCTTTGTTTGACTTCTGAAGCATGTCATCGTAAAATCTTGGGTCTAGATGTTTCTTTTATGATACAGCGATAAACGAACGTTTTCGTTTCTTATAGCGCCACGGCGTGAAACTTTAGTTGTAGTTTCTTTTAGGTTTAAAAGCGTACGGAAATGAAACCTAAGTAAATTCAGTTACCCAATGAACTGATAACATTAATTTTAGGATGAAAATCACAGATTTCCCTTTGTGCGACGAACAACAAGAGTAATTTAAACTTTAGCCTGAGCTGATCGCGGTATTATACGGGTACGCATTGTTAAGGGTTTACTTTTCTAATTTTCTTGGCTAATAATTTAACCATTTAAAAATATAATTCAAATTTTTAGATTTTCGGATCAATTTCTGACAAGGTGTGGAGAATTTTTTAACGTTTTTAAACGGAGAGTCGAAAGTAGGCAGAGGTAAACATGAATACATAAAACATGCCCATTTTTCGAGAAAATTTAGTGGATTTTTCTCATTGGTTATGGTTCAATCATTGTCTAACCATTTCAGGACAACGACATGGAATACACAGTGTGTTCACCTAGTACTTAACCATAAAAAACTGGGCAGGTTTGAGAAAAAGTTTTAAAATAAAAAATATTCAGAGATATAAAATTGTATTCAAGTATACAGAATGTTTGGCTTCTGCGACCTACGGTACAAGCTTAGTTTTTTATTTGAAGTTTAATTTATTATTTGGGTATGGCGGCTTATTTTCATTTCTTTAAATAATGATGGTTTTACGTTCCGGAATCTTGTTTTTTCAAAGTGTTTATTATTAAATGTTAAGTATTATTAAGAGAAATTTTTCACATCGGCAAAATATAAGTTTTTTAAATAGAACATCTTGTACATCAATTCGTTCTTAGATGCCTTTCTTCAATTGCCTTCAACTTTATTCAATACTTCTTATACTTATCTGTCCTAGCTTTTTAATAATTAAGATAACTTAATATGTTTGCGACATTCCGCTGTTTGTAGTACATTACAAAATGGTCATCGAAATCGTTGCCATGCTATTTCATTTTTTTTTTTTTAGTAATAAACACATTGTATATTTTTCCTTTAACTTTAACAGATGAACTGTTCTAGAATTTTTTTTCCTATAAATATTTCGCTTCACTAAAACCATACGAATGTGTAAATGTTATAATTCCAACATTTACTGGTAACAACTGTCGTAAAATAAACAAATGTTGATTAGAGTTCTCATATCTCCTCGTATCAAGCGATGCAGAAACAGCATCCTGTATACTTGGGAATAGTTTTGTTGTACATGACTTTCCTTTGAATATCTTTCATTTGACAACTTTTTCTTTAAATTGCTCAGGGAATATGTTATCTTTCACTCTCGTTCTAGGTAGATATGCTATATATCTAGATTACTGTCCAAATAGCAACAAAAAGTGGAATAATAACTTACCTTGTACCGTTAATTTATTTCCAACGCAGGAAATCTTTAATTGAATCCTTCCTCTACGTTCGGTATGATCACAACCGCATAAATTTGGAACGCTTTCTTGACATCGTTTGTGTACATTCATATCACATGCTGAAACAAAAAATTATGCGTAATTATTCACTTACAGCTTTAATAACATGACAAACATTGGACTTAAGGCGTGAAATAATTTTAACAATAATAGAAATACAGGGTGGCGCAGGGGAACGGGAAATTTTGAAATAACGTCATTCCCACGAATAAATTCATAAAACTAGTAATTTATTAACGAAAGTGCATGTACGCAGCATGCCATTTACGTTTTTACAGTCAAAATGTCCAAAAAGTGTCTCTTTACTTTTTAAAGATGACATCGGAAGGGTGTCCTCCCATTCGGCGTTCACACTCTAACAGCCTGTCATGAAAACTCTGGAATGCGCGGTGTAGCAAATCTTGGGGAATGGCAGTGACTTCTTGTAGAATGTTCTCCTTCAGTTCATGGATTGTTGCAGGTCGTGTACGGTACACCTTGCCTTTAAGATACCCCCACAGGAAGAAGTCGCGCACATTAAGATCAGGGGATCTCGCAGGCCATTCAATGTCATCGTTACGTGAAATAATACGTCTTCCAAACAATTGACGAACTGCCGCCATCGAATGTCGAGCAGTGCGTGACGTGGCTCCGTCCTGCTGAAATCGCATGTTTTCCATGTTAAGATTAAGCTCGTACAGTGTCGGTGTAAAGAATCTTTGAAGCATTTCAACATATCGAGCGGATGTTATTGTCGCTGCACTACCATCGTCACGTGCAAAAAAATAAGAGCCGATAACACCATGACATGATACAGCACACTATATTCTGACCTTGTCGCTATGTAGTGGTCGCTCACAAGGATTGTCCTGGGTCCAATAACGAAAACTCTGTGTGCTCTCACAGCTACTGCGCGTTCCGCACCAGTCCAACGATCCATGATTACTAAAGGGCAATGCGTTCACAACAATTGTGCGACGTTACGAACAACTGCCGTGCACGTGCCGTGCCACGTTTTCGATCGCATACATCATGGAATATTATTTAAAAAATGAATTTGTCTGGCATACAGTACAAATACTTGTCCTTACAAACTCTTACCTCAGGAATAGAACAAATTGCGTCTACTACAACAGTAACAAGTCACATACATTTACTTTCTAGTCATCTGGTGTTTCATAAGGACCTAACATAGGGCCATTTCTTTTCAACTTATTTATTAATGATTTTATTACTCATTGAATTTTCGTATTTTGTCGTACGCAGACGATCTAAAGATGTATAATCGAATACATGGGACACTGGATATAGACCTTCCTCAAAAAGGTAATAAGTGGTGCATAGATAACAATCTTCTTATAATAATAACACCTATACCTAATTCCTATAGATTGTGTAACTTCGGTAATTGAATTTGGCTTGGATATGTAAAGATTTCATTAACTTGGATACTTGGATCTTATGCATCCACAAATCATCTCGGTCGAATAGTTTTAGCCCAAATTCCTAACCTCTTTAACCTAGGCAGATGTGAAAATGTCTATAGAAGTGACACGGTTATGTATATATTGCTAAGCTAGAAAGAACATTAAGTGTAGAATGTATGAATGGACTGATTTCTTGCAAGCTGAAAACCTACTTGTTCATCGACTGCGCAGTAAGATAAGCTAACTACTTGCAGTTCCTATAGACAGGCTTAACATTTTATACGAGAGTAATCCTAAAAGTTACAAATCCCAATATGACGATGGCGTTATTTACAAAAAACGTTCTGGTAATATTATTAGGCATGTCAGCCATGTTGGACACTCAGGTGTTGTTTAGCAGCCATTTGTGTCGAAAAAAAAACGAATGTTCAGCCGCCATTAAATTCTTTCTTTTTAAACGTAGATGTAGAAGCTTAGTGGATCATGAGCGTTGGGAATGGTCGAAAACTGTAACCTCAGCGGCAAGATCAATCTTGGATACATTACCACACTCCTGAATCTAAGGCACAGTCGAAACAGTGAAGTGAACAGAAAACAGTGAAAACTGTTCAATTAGCAAGGGAGGTGATTCACGAATTTAGGTTCGAATTTGATTTCTTTCGTTAAAATGTATGAACTTACAAGAAGACTATGTTGATAAATAAAACTAAATTTGCCCAAAATACTTGTGTATATGTGAGGCTGGACATATTTGAAATTACCCTGGTATAAGGACCTTTGGTACATCATACGAAGAATCTTGAACGACATAACATAGCAAACATTTATACTTATATATTTTTATGTATTATAGCCCTGTTTGGATAATAAGTTTTATTATTGTTAGGTTTATTTTATAATAAATTCGATGATTTTGGAAAACGAATTTTCTTCATATTTCTTGTTTACCTAATTAAATGATTTTTACAACATTTTAGGCATATATCTTCTACGCTTTCAATTTATAAGTTATTATTTTTTTTGTAAGGACTAGACAGACTTGTGTTTTATCATATAGGCAATCAATAGGCAACGAGTCTGTCTAGTCGCTGCAAAAAAGTAATAATTTCACCTGTCTTGATAATCTCTATTTATAAGAAATATAGTACTTGGAAATGTTGAAAGTATAACTGGTACTTTACCTAAATTCGTTAAAAATTGGCAGTTACGTAACTCATTCTCATAAAAATTCCGTGAAGAATACATTATGCTGCTTACAATTCGAATAGAATTGGTTTTTCCATTAATCTAATGGGTTATATAAGTACCGCGCAGTTTCCGCGAAAGCTATTCTAATCTAAAATCAATTTCGTCGGGCTTCTTTACTTGCAGGTCGACATCGGCAAGAATTATACTAAAATAGAGACGGCGCGGTGGTTTTATAACAGGCATCGTAATTGCTGATTTATGTTGAGTATTATTGAGTTTCCATATATACCACTGCAAAATGGGTTTCGAGGATTATTTCGCTTTGACGATTTCGTTTGTAACAACTTGAAATCAATTTCATGTATTTCATATACATTCAATCACGTTCAGTTAGTATTCGTCTAATTAACTAGTAATCGCTTCAGAAAGTAGTTGATAAATGGTAGTGTTCTAAATCGAATACTAATAATTATTGTGTTGCGAAGGGGTCGTGTAGGTATTCTCCTACACAGAAATCGGTGCGAGTTATGCAAGTTATGCAAGTACTAAGATACCCTACAATATAATTTTTGAAACAAAATAGAATTTTTTCTCTGGAAAACAATAATCAAACGTATTTCGACAAACATGACTACACTATCGAAGATTAAATTACCAGTAAATGCGGAGATTGTAAAAGCAATATTTTTGGATCAATACAAGTTATAAACTATTTTCATCTCTAAGCTTAATAGAAAATTAGAATACAAAATCGAAAAAGTACGCACGGATAATGTTGCCATATATAAAAGGTACAAGATGAAAGGAAAACGCAAAAAATACATTAAACTTAAACTTAGATGCTTGGATTAAACACATATAAAAATGTTTAATTTCAAAGCATTTTGTTTTAAATTATCTTTTAAGGTGCTCAACCAGTCATGTTCATTTATTCTCAAATTCACCCATTTACTAAGTTTCCGCAAATTCCAGTCTCTTATTTTTTGTTTACAGGATTAAAAATACGTCTTTTCCGTGACGTTTCGTGCATGTACACCTAATTCGTGTAGTTCTAAAACTACACTCTTTAATTATCGATTTTACCATCTATTACTCAACATACGATCAAATTATTTTTCGCAAAAAATATGTTAATGTTCTAGAGACAACGCTCCATGTGTGAATACTTTTGCCCTAATTGTAAATATAACAACAAAAGTAATATAATAATCATAATAAAATTAACAACAATAACAAGAAGTAATGTTACGAAGCTACCGCTACAAAATATTGCTTGAGAAAACTAATTTAATTGCTTTCTAAAAAGCAATTAAACTAAAAGCTGGCTGTGTTGTTTTCTGATGAAACGTGAATTAGTTTAACTAATACCTATTTGATATTTTGCTTTCCATTTTGGATACAATTTAACCTACCTAATTAAAGATATTTGCAAAGAAAGAACCAAATGGTTTTGCAAAATGTATTAAAGATTTTGTTTTTTTGTTTTCCAATCGTTACTGAAATAGAACCCTCTGTATAGTTTTCTAATTTTTTAATTGTTGAAGATAGATACTGAAGACAGCAATTACCTAACCCATTTCTAATTAATAAAAAATAATTTCTTATAAACAAGCCCTAACTTAAAATAATTCCAAAATACTGAAAGCCAAGGAAGAACTTGGCGGAGCATACATAACATGCCAACAGCAGCCCGTTCAGAAAAATTCCTTGCCAAGGAACATATAGATGAACTCAGGCACCTTCACAAAACTGATGATAGCTTTGCAGAATATTTTAGAGGCATTAGAGATAATATTAAATACTAATTTTCCAGCCTGTACTGTATCTATTACCAGACTATCGTATCGAAATAAAAATGGCAATAAAATAGTAGTTGTTTCGACAGTATAAAATTAAGAATTTTAGATAATGTACAAAAAGGGGAAACAAAAGTTAAATCAATAGGCGACGTTCAGACGGACATCAACTAATAGATGTTGTTTCCTGCTCTATCTCGTAACTTTTAGTAATTGGGCAGAAATATTTCGGTTAAAGAAATATTTATTTTTGTAAACCTAAAAACTAACTAGTCTAAATTCTGTAATGGCTTACAGAAAATAAAGAACAAACATGTTCAAGTTAAAACATATGATCCGAATTATCTTACCGTAACTCGTAACGTCTGCAAAGAACTCTTGACTACATACATAAATGGTGTCAAAACCATAGTATAGTATAACCATAAATCCGCAAAAGATTACAATTCTGAGACTTGAATGTCTAATACTACACAGCTGCGATGCGTACTTGTTACAGCAGCGCTGGAAGTTCCGCTGGGATCCTGACAAACATGATGCTTTAATTTTTTTTTAAGTTAAATCGCCTTCCACAATTTTTACTTGTTTTTATTTTATATCAATTTTTAGGTAAGTATAGATATTTAAAGTTTGGAATCTTGAAAAAGAGGATTTACAACCTATCAGAATCGAGCTTTTACGAGGAACCCGATGGTTTTTGACCACATACTTGCTATTCGCCCCAATGAGTTCCACTATAATGAAACAGATAGAAAGATCACAAGCTTTCGTTTATGGCGGGACTTAGGCGGCCATCCGTTCTTGATGGATTTTTTGATGAAGCTTTATCAATAAATAAAAATTTCTTTTCGAAATGGACAACTTTTAACCGAACATTGATAGAAAACTTCGCTTTTAGAGTTAGAATATTATTATTGGTCAGTAACTCATTTTATTTAACTCAATCTGCGAATATCACATTCTTTTTGTATGCTTCTACGTTTTAAAATTTCATTAAACATGCACTTCGAAATTGGTTTATATTATCCGTTGTATCTATATACACATCACGTGAACATGAAAATCCAATAGGGAATTTAAAGCTGTTACGTGAGTTGAATAGAGGCTTCTGTCGGGGAAATGTTCGAATAACACAATCCTTATTGCTGGATTTAACACATATAAACCGAGACCCTGCGGATTTTATTTCAGGTAGGTGCATTTTCCGAACAGGAATGCCCAGCATGGTAGTTCTCGAGCGAACTGGGAATGAAACTCATATTGTGGAACGCGAATAACATAGAAAACGAATAATCTCACCGCAACAACGTAGCTGCGATAACAATACTGGATTCGTAGGTAATCCATGCATATTCAGCTGCTTCTATGAAGCAAGTTAATGAGAAATATTGTAAGGCAGTTAATGCAAGCTAATAATGGGATACGATTGCAATAAATGCAAATGCATTTATTTCTTTCATTGCAAAGCCGAAAGTTGAAATCAATTATGCGTTAACCAATAATATTGATACAAAGGTTGTAAGAGCAGATATCTAGTTCGATAAGAATTAAAGTAGGGACTCTGCTATTAAGTATAATCAACTCATTGAATTATTAGTTTCCCAAAAAAAGTATATTGAGATGTTTTAAACGAAGTATCAAATTACGTAGTTTTTTTTTATATTCAATATTCAAGCGATAATAACAAAAATTAATAAATTTAAGCGTAAGTGCACACACTCACCTAAATATTGCTCTGGGATGTATCTTGCAAATGAAACATATGCGATTTCAAAGTGAGTAGCCCATTTTTCAAACATCTATAGCCTCCTTTTAAGACTATATAGGCTTCCCAGCGATCCTCCGATCTTAAAAAAAATTGTAGTTGGCATCTTGCAAAAGAGACGTTTACCTTCTCTTTCGATGAAAATCTTTAGCCTACAAACGGAACTTTAAATCTAAGAAATAGAGAAGTCGTTGAGGACGAAACACATTCGATCTCTAATTCGTAAATTTTTTACCATGTTTTCACAAGTGTAAAACTGTGCACTGTTTGGGTAGAACAAAACCTTCTTTTTCTTCAAATGTTGTCATCTGCGCAATTTTTGAAGATTTGTTAATCAATTAACACAACTTCATGACTATCCTGCCATTCTTCGGCGATGAATAGCGGGAAAGATGGCCGAGGAAGATGAACAATCTTCATCTTTCTCGGAGCCGATTTACCTTTTGGCATCAGTGGTCTGCTGATGTATCTAAATTTCATCTACAGATATAAATGGATGCCAAAAATCCAATTTATTTCGGAAAATTCGGAAAATAAACTAATTGGAAATGTACATTCAAATACGTTTTTGGTCCAAAGTTAGCAAGCGTGGCATCCAATGAGCGGTTAGCTTTTTCATGCTCAAAACTTCAGTCAATGAATAACATTCACATTCTTTAGAGACGTTTATAAGTTCTGTTACCTCTTTAACCTTAAATCGGTGATCGTCTAGCAGCATTTCGTAAACTTTTCCAATGTTATCGCTAGTATAGGCCGTCCCGAACGTTTATCGTTAACCAAGCATCAGCATTAATCTCGGCTTTAATTTGCGTAGAGGTATTACTGATACAAGCGACTGCTAAAGAACAACATGGACAAAATTTTCAAATCTATTCTAAGACGCATGTACCAGAATATTTTTGACAAGTAACGGTATCTTCATGTTGGGACTTGAAACTTCTCAGACTACTCTCGCACATAATCACAATTGTATGTTACGGTTATGTAAAAAATGTGTCCACAATATCGTCAGAATAGTTAAAGAGCTGGTGGAAGTAAGTTTTAAATGATTTTATCGTTTGGCGGAAATTGAGAGGAGTAAATAACTGAGTGTTAATATATTGCTGGAATATGAAGCGACATCTCGATAAAGATATTAAAAAAAAAGTGCGGTAAACAATTTAATTCCGTCTGCCTTATTGTTGTAGTAAATTACCCTAACTCCAAAAGTAAATTAATGCAAGTGGCAGACGTTCTTGCTGAGTTTAAGAATATTTTTTATTTCATCGTAAGACAGATTGCGTCGATTATTAAAATTATATCCTAAAAAGTATGAAACCTTACTTTTGCTCATGGTATCTGCTTGTAAGCGTTAGTTTTAATAGGCAGACAATTACAACGTTTAATTGAAATTAATGCCATAAACTTTTTAAAAACGTAGATTACCTTTATATCTCAGCCGTAGGCTATAATAGCGGATGAAAGGTATTGCAAGAATTCCGTCAATTTTTGAAGTTAAAAACATGGAAATTGCTATATAAAAAAATTAAATAATTAAAAAAAAAGGCTATTTCGGTGCTTTTTAGGGGTGAAATCGACGGTGGAATTTTGTATCAGAATTTTAAAATATTCAAAATCAACAACACGAAAAATTAGAATAAAAGCTCCGAGTTAGAAGAATTATATTTCAAAATTTTTGAAAAACTAATTCTCTAGAAGGTAAGTTGGCAGTGGTTCCGAAATTCGATAGCACTTCTTTGTTTCTAATCAGAAGCTTCAGTATCAAATTTCATTTTTCTAATTTAAAAGATTACGATGATCCCAAACGAGTTTCCTGGGTTTCAGACGCTTAAGATCGAAATTTCTATTTATATTGCGCGCCCAAATATCATGTTAAGGCAGACACGATGATGTAATTTACGACAGTTGTTTTCCTTTTTTTTGCAAATTTAACATTAATTAAGAAATTACTACCAACGGTAATGAAATCGTTACTGAAATTGCCATCGACTCCTTAACGTTTGTGCTACTACACCGTATTGTAAATATGATTCGGATACGAATGTTTAGTTCATGAATATGAGTATCCTACTTTAGACTCGCTGAATAGTGGTTCGTCCAATAAGATAGGATTCTGTTGTAGTGGGGTTGTGATAGATTTGAGGGAAAGGAATGTTCTGTTTTAGAAGAACTTATTTAAAATAAACCAGTGGTATATGTGATTTAGGAAACAATCAGTTTTAATTTCGACATTTCTTTACAATGGTCTAGAAGTATTGTATTATTAATTGGAATTTTTGAAGAGGATAAGCGATAGAATTAGTGAAAATTGACCATAAAATTGACTATAAGGCATTACAGGTTGGAATGTACAATTAACCGTTTGTTTTCAATTAATAGTCGTACAAATTAGTACCATTGTGTTAAGTATGGGGTAGTTCGTTTAAGAGCGACACGTAGGATTCCCATATCTAAGTTTTGTTGGTCACGCTAGGCACAATCAAAGGGACGACTTAGATGATAAAAAGCGTCAATTAGAATTAAATCTAGTCAGACAAGCAAGTAATTCAATCCATTAAATATTTTTATAGAGATAACATCTGAACCTGGACAACATTTGTCGTTTGGTTTACCTAACATCTCATATTCGGCGAAAGGAAAAGAAACATGGAGTATTAGTTGACTTAAACATGACTCTTAAAGCAATGTTGGAAATATTTCTGTTTATGACTGACAACCTTTAAAAAATTATTGGTAGTATCGTTAGAAGAGGAAACTTAACTATTACCCAAGAAATGGGAAAAGTTATTAGATTGTTAAAGTCTGCAGTATAATAACAGAAAATGGCAAAGAAAGAGATTTGTGTTAAAACGAACTGCAAAAAAGAAGAATCACAATAAGGCCTCAATTTACTCTTAATAGACTCTCAGATACGAAACACAAGTTGCAATATGTACAGATTTGACAAAATTTCTGCACGACTCGTCTAGAAAGAAATAATTATATATAACCTAACATAATCGTTTGAGTGATAAGCTTCAACAATTTCAATGCTGCACATCTGACTTGAATTAACAGTTAATATTCTTATTCTATTCAAAAATTATCTTGGTGTAGTTTTTTTTTCAAAGAACACGGCCAAAAGTTCTAGAATTAAACAATTTCTTATTTGTCATGTTGCTAATATTGTAGCATAAATAAAAAATCTACCCCTTTAATCTTTACTGGCTTTCCATGCCGAAAAGAATCGTTATTGACGGCAAGTACTTTTAATTTCGTTACATCATTAAGTCTTTATTGGCGACGTTATTTTTTTATATCTCAAATTATGAAATGTTTTTTGGAACCAATTAATTTCATAAATAGAGGAGCCACTGTAGATGGGGTTCGGCACAGCTGAACAAAAATAAATACTTGACTCTTATCGTAATAAGTTATTAAGAATTAATACATTTGATGTTAGTGTGAAGAAAGGATTGCTGAGGATGGAAAGCAAAACTTGGCAGTCGAGACATTCGCAATTTTCAAGATGACATGTTTACTGGGAATTAAAAATAATTGCAAAATGTGACGGAAATGTTGAGAATATCGAAGGAGCGATATAAGTACTTGCAATTAATTGCGTAGGTTTAGTAAAACGATTAATATTGATGAGTTAAGTCGAAAAGCTTCTTTTAATTAATACAAAGAAAGTAAGAAAATATTGCAAACACTGAAAAAAACATAAACCCATTTCTTTTTTTATTTAATATCGCACGATTAAGTATGCTAAGGTACATAATTAAGGCGACGTACACCGTGATTTATATTAAATTTCTTATTAGGCTTTGAAGAGTTACGGCTTTCCCGTTTATCTTACTTAGCGACGCATATTTTTCATTGTCTCGGAAGAAAGAAAGATAAATACTTACGTTATAATAATTTCTTAATGAAAATATAGTCCATGATAGGTATACAAATAAATCAGAAGCATTAATATGTATTTTTAATATTTGCATTAGAAGCCTTTAATCCCTCTGTAGACAAAATGCTTAATAAAAAGTTTTTCTTAACAAAGTAGACAGTAGCGTGGGAGTTTCGTAGATTGAAACAAATAGGACAGAATAATTACTGATCCTTCAATACTTCAAATTATACTGGCGGTTGTTTTGTCTTCCTGTCACTGCAGCAATGCTAGTTAGAGCTGCGTATTTCGTATTGATAATATTCCGGGAAATTAGTTTAACGAGGTGAAAGTCGCTATCAGAAGAATATACCCGGCTATGTTGATATATGAGACCCATATTAAAATGAGTAAAATTAATTATTTAAGGTTCCTTTTTGAATTCGATTATGGGATATTTATTTTTGTAGATAAATGATTAAAAGATAATTTAAATAATTTTATATTATTGTTTTTATTTTTAAGTGAACAAAAATATATTTACACAATTTGTATGTTTCATTATTATAAAATATAAATTCCTAAGCGATAGCTGAATCTTTAATAGAGAAATTTGGAAATTCATGATTCCATCAGATTGGAGTGCGTAAAAAGTGATTTAGAGAGATTATTATTTTCGAAATAACTGGCTTCCATATTTGAGTGTAGCTCTTAGTTTTCTTCATAACGTTTCCTTCTTTGTGCTTTACTCTTGCACATCTTTCAATTTTAAATGCACACATTCTATGCGGTACGAGATAAATTGCATTTAATGGATGCCAAGATTGTTTTAAAAGACGCTCAAACTTTCTGCATTGTACAATTTTATAAAAATATTTTTGACACATACGTATTATATACAAATGTACCTTAAAAGCCTTACTTTCAGATCGTCTTACCTACCAAAAACACTATTACTTTGCTAATTTAATTTGTGGTGTGCACTTAATTTGTATCACCCTGTATATTGTAATGTTATATACAAAAGACAAATTTAATGATTATGCATTCTTCTAAATTGATTAAAAATTCACGATCTGTTGGAATCGAGAGTGTTTCAAGAATATTCTTTCGACAATTTACAGTCGAATGGAAGGCGAAATATGAAATTCAAATGAGTTTTAGGAATTCAAAACGAAGGTAAACCGATACAGCGATATTCCACAAAATACTAAGTTTATGTGAAAGGTTATGAACTTATGAAATGCAAATCAGATTCGTGTCGTATATATATTGAAATCGAACGAACAACGAGCATAAGTCACTTTGATGACAATTAGATTCAAAGTTCGAAATTAAATTTAACCCTACCTTTATTAATTGCAATTGATTCGGACAAATTTTGATAATATGAATTTTTCAAAAATAAATTGAAGATGAGAGACAAACGGATAACTGAGGCGCTGATTCTATGCCACTTTCATGTACAAATTTAGAAATAATAAGGCCATCAAACGAACTACAATTAATTTATAAAATTACATTATGATATCCTTAAAATAATACTGAATATCGCCGTTGGGTAATTTTACATTAAATTTAATGTTTTAGGATATGAGGAGATTGGACGTAAAAGCAGTTACTATTCCATTTCACTACTATCGTCGTTTACTGGACTTAATACACTCCGTTCCTCACTCCAAAGATAAAAGAATTTCCCCTTTTAACAGCCACAAGAGGGAAGTTAACATTGAGCAAGTAGACACATTGGAGTCACTGTGCTTGATGCATGTTTGGCGTCGGTTACAGCTAACCTCGATGCTGGGAATAATAACGTTACAACATATAAAGTACCGCAACAGATAAGGAAGTTGTGTTAGAGGGAAGACTATAGTTTGAACCGAAGATGGCTGTTACGATGATAATATCACAAACAATTTCTACTCTTGTATTCATGAAGCGGTTGCATTGAATTAAGTCAGATATAAAAGTGTATCGTTCCTTTCAAGAATACAATAAGAATAAAATCATATTAAATATCCCAATAGTTTTCGAAATTACAGTACTTTATATATCTAGCAACCTTAAGGAAAGTTTAAACAATAAACGTTCCTTGTCGTGTCGTTGTTTGACCATCTACTCTTAAATTTTATTCACAACATACAGATATTTGGTAGAATCTTGACAATTATATGTAGCTTATTGCAATTGTGAATATAATCCAAGTTTATTGTTTCCTTTCGACGATAGTCATACAAAAAAATCGATCGTATTTGTTTATTTACAAAAATTTCAATTAAGATTTACGTATGCATTTGTTTGCATGAATTTGATGGATATGTTGCAGCTGCAGACCTGAAGATGTACCGTTAGAACGAAAGTAGTCGTTTACAAAGAATTTGCGAGACCCAGACATCCGTTTTTCCTTACGCTTTTCTGGTTTATTCTTTCATTTCATTTATATCAATTGGTAGCCAATTCAAATTTTGATTCGTGAAGTCACAACACGATTTTTTTAATATTGGCTACTTATGTCAACCATTATGGCTACGGTTGTCGAAAAGCGGGTATTCAATCATTCAGCCCTAGTCCTGTTTTCGAGTACCCTAAACCAGGTATTCGAATGCTCAGTCTTAGTCCCGAATAATGTTAATACAAGTACATACATTTGGACTGTTGACAACCATCTTTTTCAGGAACTGGGTGCTCGTCCACAGCACTATCATAATAGTGCTGACATAACCGCAATTTAAGTATATTGGTTTAATATAGCTTAATATGTAATTGAATTTTACGTAAATACATTCATATAGGAAAAGTTGTCAAAACACAACAGAAATTTAACTATTATGGAGGTATTTAAGCATATTCCATATATTTTCGGAAATGCCGAAGCGAAGCCGGTTACCAAACTTTGTAACCGGCTTCCTTTATAACACTAACGATTTACTATAGTAATTGCATAAATCATTAACAGTTTTATTAAATGTTACAGTTATTAAGGAAAATTTTACTTGGTTTACGCTAGATATAGTAACTGCCAACCATTAAATTTACCTGAATATTATTACTACATTCATATGTGCAAATATAATTTTAGGCACGTGTGTTGCAATGACGTCAACGATTACTCCGCTTCATTTCATTGGAAAAATCTACTAGCTGTCATTTACATGCGATGTAAACGAAAGCTTATTTCAATTCGATACATTATCGTTGAACCACATTTGTTCCAAAATATTATATACACTCTAACGAATGTTCTCGCAATTACGAATGTTCTCTACAAACAAAAAGATATGAGACAAAAAAGCAAGCTCTGTAATAAGTTAAACGCAACAAATAATCCTTCAATTATAATACATATACAATTCCTTTTGAATCCTTTTCACAACAGTCACTTAGATAAATATACACAAGATATAAAGTTAAAAAATTGAGTGCAGCTCTTTTTACATCAATTCTGGTACACTTTTTAAATTAATTAAAAAATTTCCGATGATGTGTTCACCTATCTGATCCATCTAAGGGTGACATAATGTTGATCCTCACAGTGTCGTAAAATTTTCTTCTGAGATGCGTTTGCTTTGTTGTGTCAGCGATTTTTGCAAATAAATGATATAACTCCAATTTTTAAAAGCGGAGACAGGAAGTTAATACATAACTGCCGTACAATATGCATCCTGTCGAGTAGGTGGAAGATATTTGAACATATTGTTTGAGAGGAGATTTTAAAAATATGCAGCAATATACATATTTAATGTTAGTCAACATGGATTTTATTCAGGACGTAACACGAACGCCAATTTGTTAGCGAATAGAAACATCGTTGATGTTTAACTTGAATCGAGAAAATACGTAGACGCCATATATTCTAACTTTTCAAAAGCGTTGGATCAACAAATAACAATATGTATTCCATGCTTTCTCGCAGGTTTTGCCATTTATAGCAAAGCCTTAGCCGCACGAATATTAGGTGTGCGCTGATAGATCGAATTTAGGAAAGAGCAAGTTAACACTACAAAAGATTACCTTATTTTGAGGCTAGTGCGATGCAATACTATACAATTCGTAGGTTTGTGATATAATTGTATTCCCGGGTTTGTTCCTACTCGACTAATCTTTCTAACGCCATCGTAAGTGTGAATTACACGACTACGGGTTTCTTCCTAAATGTATTCCGCTGCATTTTTAACACTATGTTTTGTTCTTAAAAGGCTTCAAACGTTTAAGCTGAAGTATCACCATCAGGCAAACTAATTAGTGGATTATTTACAAAAAATGAGTGCGTATTTGCAGACCTCTGCACCAACCAACAATGAATTTTTACGATTTCCAAGAAAACGAACGGAGTGGCACAACCGCTCGATGCTTACCGCTTCCGTGCGCGGAAGGGATTCGTCAAGCGGTTTCCCGATCAAGTTTTGCTTGCCAATATTGATCTTAATCAATGCAATATGATATTCAAATTACGATCTTTGGTGCATAACAAACTGAGAAATGTATTTATCCAGTGACATATGCGTTTTCGAAGGATGTAGACAGTTTTTGTAGGATGTGCAAGTTGTAGTCGATATTTATGTTTCCAGCACTTTTTTGAGGACTTTCACTACCACAATGAAGGGTGAGAATGTATGTACGTATCTATGGTACGCATTCATTACCTGTAAAATGATATGAACTCAACCAATATGAATAACACTAACCAACAAGGTTTTTACCCTAAGTTAATAACTGATGAAATTGAACAGCATATATAAAGTAAAAATGATTCGAAAAGCGGCAACATTGGCTTAGTTCTTGTTACAGAGAAAATGCCTTTATAGTATGGCCGGTCATCTGGTCTACTGCAATAATGTTTATAAACTTTCTGAAGCTTTTGGAATACATCATAATCCCAGTTCTTGGAGACTATTCATAGACTCATCAAAGACCAGCTTAAAAGCAGTTTTTTTGCATAATGGAAACCATTATCCTTCTATTCCGATAGGTCATGCTGTTTCTATGCAAGAAACTTACGAAGATCTGAAAATTTTATTAGAAAAGATAAAGTACAAACACTATTTCTGGAATATTTGTGTAGATTTTAAAGTAATTACAATTATTTTGGGTATGCAATCTGGTTACACCAAATACTGTTGCTTTTTATGTCTCTGAGACAGTCGTGACAGGAAAAAACCATACGCAAGATTACCATATTTTTATTAATTACCATAAGCAAGAGTGGCCACTACGACAACAGTTTATACCAGGAAAAAACAATGTACAACATCAGCCTCTAGTAGAAAAAGAAAAGATCATAATACCATTTCTCCACGTGAAACTTGGTCTCATGAAAAACTTTGTAAAGGCACTGGATAACGAAGGTGAAGGTTTTGAATACCTTCGTGAAAAGTTTCCAAAATTAACACGAGGGAAACTGAAAGAAGGTATTTTTGTTGGACCTAGGATACGAGAAATAGTAAATGATGAAATCTTTGAAACCAAATTAACAGCGAAGGAAAAACAGCTTGGTTCTCCATGGTACAAGTTTTCACGAATTTCTTGGGAAACAAAAAAGCTGACAACCATAAAACTTTAGTAACGGATATGTTACAAGCATTTCACGCTGCTGGCTGTAATATGTCCCTTAAAATGCGCATTCTACGTTCTCACTTGGATTTTTGTCCGGAAAATATGGGCGACGTTAGCGATGAACACGGTGAGCGCTTCCACCAAGACATCATGGGAATGGAAGTACCGTATCAGAGGAAATGGAATCCTGTTATAAGAGACGGAGCAGTATTACTTCACATTTCTAATTATAATAATTTGAAATATACATTAAATTATGATCTAATCTAGAAAACCTTTTGATTGAAATACAAAAAAAAAAAATCGAGCTAACTTGACTTTCTATCCTTTTATTAAAATAAATGTGGCAAAATCAAAAGTTGAAATTTGTTGGCCAGTATAATCTGATATTATTGCCGATAAATAAATGCTATTTTGTATATAACGAGTGATGTCTAAAGTATCAAGATCAGTCAGTCGAAGTATACATTTTCTGTTAACCGTTATCAGAGTAATGCATTCTTACACTCAAAAGCACATAACTCGAAAACCAGCTCATTTAGCGCCTGGCATAATTTTACACTGCAATGTAACCATATAATAGTATCGGAGTATGCCATTAGAATAAGGAAGTTGTCAATATTTATAATTTTCTGGACATCCTATATAATTATGTAATTCACCTTTGCATATCTGTATACACGCTGTATTTAATGACGAAAATCGATTAGAATAGATTTAAAAAATTCGATTAGATAAGCACAACAGACGTCGTGGCATGCTTATTGTAACACCTTGTGTATACATAGCTATACAAACCGAAAGGGCTGCCTAAATTGTGCAAATTTGCCATTAAAACTTATTGGAAAAACGAAATTTGGGTCGAATTTCATAGAAGTTCCGCCGCAACAGAAAGTGTCCTAGAGAAGAGTAACTTTCCATAGAGTCTACAAACTGGCGAAGTTTCATCAGAATCTGCGATTTACACTACACGTGAGCTTCCCTTGTAAGAAGAAATTTACGATAGATGATGAGCATTGACATAACATTCAGTGTAACAACTGCTGTGTTGCCTTCTGTTTATTATTTCACATACCGCATTGGAAGTGATCACAAGAAGGGCTTTGCTTACAGGTGCGTGTTTGTATGACAATCACTTCAACGACGTACATAGCGCCCAAGTATTCCGAAAGCCCATTGTTATTCAAACCAATGGCTGCTATTATAATGAGATTAATATCACCATACAATGGCGAGGCGCTTTTGTCAAGTCGTCTGACTGAACTGAATTACGTCGTAATTCAACACATACATATACGTATATAATTTTATCTTGGAATTATTATCGGAACGTCACTTCGTTCGATTCTGCTGGAAATGTTTTGTTATTTACCTTATATGTATGTTCTTAAGCAAAGGGTAGTTTATACATATTTCGAGCTTGAAAACTCCTGCGTTACAAGCAACCTCTGTAAAAGTCTTGTTTAACAAAGGAACTGGAGTTAATCCTCAGGTTGAAGCAAATAACTACAAAACAATAATGACCAATTATACGATTCCACGGTTTTACTACCTGAGTGGGAGTATCATTTTTTGTATCATTTGATGTTGAAATTTCAAGGACAATATATATTTTTCAAGGTGCCAAATACACGATTTTTGGTGATACTTAAGGTTATGCTAAAGAGCAGCGATTTTTTTTTATTCATATCTGGTTGTTATCATTTAATACTATTTTTCTTTTCTTTTGAGGTCCAACCTACAGAACAAATACGCGTTTGCTTAAAATCTTGAGAACAAAAGCCTTATTTTGTATTCCTACAAACTTTATTCGAGGAGATTTTGTCCAAATCGCTTCCCTGAAAAGATTTAACAGCAGATTTGGCAGCAGACTGGCAGGATCGGCCATGCAGAAAACCCGCAAGTAAGCTTTTCTAAAGCAATTTTCCGAGATTATTTCAGAACAATAAATCAACTTGCTATTCTGAAAAAATTGATTTAAGTCTTCTGTCCCAATCGATTGTAGTTTAAAACAATTTTGCATTACAAAAATCATTGTCACCAAAAAGAACAGTTACTTACTTCAGAAAGCTATATATTTTCACGCTAAAGAAGTATGTATTAGAAGCCAAAGGAAAAGTTACTTGCTGTAACGGTGTAGCTTTCTTTTCTAAATAAACGTTGTTCACGTTACTGTAACGAAGAGAAAAGTGAATAGTGAAAAAAATATTAGGTGAAGTTCCATAATTGTCGAGTATGACATCTGAAAAAGATATGACAAAGCAACAGAATACTGTTGTATACATAGTTAAACATGCGGTATCAGATCAAAGACCATCTGGGTGTTCCCTTGCATCCGCTTGCACAAATTGACAAGAATTGACATTAAAACTTTACGGTGTTGCTTCAACACTCGTCGTAAGCCAAGCTTTATAGGAGCAAAAAGCTCCAGTGTTACATGTTTCGTTTGGGTGGAAATTTTCTTCATTTTTGAGAAAAATATTTCTGTTTCAGCGAAGAATTTCTGCGCTCGGTGAAAAGTTTATAAAGCTAAGATGTCTTGATCATAATGTGAAACGCATTATCTTACTGAGCAGATGAAGTGATCAAGTTTAGTTTCTATGTAACTATGTGTATACTAGAAATATAAAAACAAATTTCGGTACTTTAGGGAGAAAAGTCGTTGATTGTGAATTAAAGATTGCAATTTTATTGTATGCTAGATAAAATGCTTTTCCTTTTCTTAGCGGTAGTCCGGGATGAGGGCTTTATCCTGAGACGAACAGCTTTATAAAATAAGGTAAAAACTCTCTCGGAACCATACTGATGACGCCGGTTAGGCAGAAACATTTTTTTGCATAAATTTCTGCGTTAGAGTCGTTCTATGTTCAACGAAAGGTTCTTTATATTACTATTACTCGCATGAGCAAAACTCGTAGAAACTAATCGAACGTTTTCATGTGAGAACTACATACAAAAAATCAGACGTGAACCATTAGCCGGGTGAAATTTATTCGCGCCGTATGTCAATGCCAGGCACGATTCAAAGCGAATATTTTGAACGTAAAAAGAAGCGAATTAACGAGTGAAGTATGAAAATTACCCATTCATAACGTTGTTTTCCGTCTATGTGAAAAACTTGCATGTTATATCGGTCAAGAGTCTCCTGACATCCGTTAATGATTTAAGTTAATTAGTGAAGAGACTGTTAAGGAATACCCTCGGGTAGAATATAATGCGATCTCCGTTGGTCATTTTCATTTTTAATTAATTATACATGTAAGATAAAAGCGTCTTATACATCTGCATAAATTTTTAGGAATCTGTTGAGTTGATACGCCGCAGTTTGTTGCTGTAACTAGAATTTTTAACTGCAGTGAAATGAATTGTTCATTTCATTAATTTACAAGGAATGAGGGATGATTACATTGTAAAATACAGCTTTTTTTGTTGTTGTTTTATGATAAATTATAGTTTTTTGAACAGGCGCTGCTACAACATTCGCATAAATGTTAGTTATTACTAACTTCGTATTTCAATACTTACGAGAAAAGTAAATGCGTAGTTATATTGCTCTACTCATGTACTATTTATTTATGAATAATGGCAACCTTTCCCTTTGCGAAGGTAGTCCGAAAAGATTCTAGCCTAATATTGTTACAAGAATTTTTTGGCTAAATTCAAATTTATTTCTCAATATAGTCGATATACTTTTCTACCGATGCCCTAATCTCAAACAAAACTTCCTTTTTCTTAAAATACGGCCGCTTCTCCATAATTCTGTTTTCATTTCGGCAAGTAATAGTGCGTAGTATGTCTTTGTTATTGTTTTTCCTCTTAGCAATAGTTATCACTTTCCCAATCGATGGAACAGCTTTCGTCTTTCTCGGACCCGATTCTACCTCAGCAATCCACCGTTTTGTCTGTTCCTTTGCTTCAGGAATATATTGACATATTCAATTTTCAATTTTCAGATTAATCGACGCTAAAATTTCAAGTGCATAGATCTGAGCGTGCGAGCACGACACACAACATAACCCGGTTGGCTTTTTCATGCGTGAATTGTGTGTCAATTTATGACAAAGAAGTACTTTAAAGATGTCCCTGGCCCATGCTATATTTCTAACTTTAATTCGACCATCGTCAACAGCGATTTGGCGAATATTTTTGATATTATCAGTCGGTGTTGCAGTTTTTTGGTCGTTCCGAAAATTCGTCGTCACAGTTACGGCAACGTTTAAACTCAGCTAATATTAGATATTTACGTAAATACATTTAATTGAATGGTATCTCCGTATTAATGAAAAAGAGGCATTTTTATCATTCATATTAAATGCAAAGGAATCATTGCCAGAGGAGCTGTTAATGTCACCTCCATCTTCTTAAAAAAAAAAAAAAAAAACGTAAGTTGATTTATTACTAAGAATGTATACCAAAATCTTTAATAAATTTCAACAAAGATTCATATATGTAGAAGTGGTTTTCCATCATGTAAAAGATAAGTATATAAATGAGTACATATGTGCGCTTAACATATTCGATTATAAGGAAGAGTTTCTGAAGAGCAAAAATTTGAATTTTACGCAATAAGCAAAATAAAAATGAAAAATTATGGTCAAAATTAACATAAATTGTGGGAGACTTTCCACTGGGTAAATATGAAAACAAAAAGTCAATAATATCAGTTATCTTGAAGAAGCTGTTAGAATGCTCACAAAATTCGAACATATAACGTGTATTTAAAATGAATAAATATTATTATAAAATTGATCTGTTGTTTAAATATAAATATTTACGACAAATTTAAATAAAATTTTGTTCTTGTTCCATACCTAATAAAATACAAAATATATTTGAGCTTAATATATTTATATTTAATTTCATTAAAAATTGTTCTCGGTGTATTAGAATATTTTATATGTGTAACGCTACCTTCATGTTCAGGTTAAGAATTTTTCAGACCATACTCTGCGAGTGCGGCCTGAAAAAATTTCCAGCATGAGAAATCAAGATTTTACTAAGAACATGATGACTTCATCTTTACAAATCAATTTTTGATAAGCTATTAATTGAGTCGTGAATAACATGATGCCGTGCAATACCAGCTGCTTAAATCACCTTAGCCGCTTCAGAGATATACGTCGTTACCTTCGAAAGATGATAGAACCCCTAAAGGAATCGCAGGGCTGAATTTTTTTTACGTATGTAAGAACTTTAGCAAATAAGAATTTGCATTCACCACAATTTATGTAATTTCTAAAAGGTCTTTTGTTAAGACGAGCTTTCGTATAATTTAGTTTAATAGCTTCCGCTATTATTATCCCAACAAAAATATGTACGTTCTCTCATAGGAATTGAACGCATTTTGAACTTGTAGAAGAAACTAATTATGTCGTTAAGCCTCTCTTTTATTTTTAATCAATCGTTTTCGTAAAATTTTCTCGAATCGCTGAAAACATTTTTCCAATCGTCAAAAATCTATTTTAATGTTGCTCAAATCAATCGGTTTCGCTTCTGAATTGTTGTTAATAGAGATTTTTCTTTGACCAGAATACAATTGTTTCCTTAAATATTGCCGGTTCCGGTTTGCCTGTAGTGTTTAACGGTATTTCCCACTAAAAATGTTATCATTCTTAACGTAGTGACGTTCTATTTTAATGATTTTACGTGAAAATATTGGGGTACAATAACTTCGTACAATTCGTTTCACTGTGTTCATTTTAAGTCACTTATTCGCTTAATCGCTTGCCAGCTACGCATATCTTCAAATGTTTTTCTGCATTTAATACTTTCTGACCAATAATTTTAGTAACTAGGATTTTTTTTTATTATCATAACCATTGTTTGTTCCTTCTGCAATACTTTGTAGAATTTTCGATTTTCATGACAACAACTAGGATTAAACAAGTGTGTTTTCGTTTCGAAGAGGGATATTGCTATTCCTACTTTTTCTTTGTTTCCATATGAGATAATAATAAATGTCATAGACAACTCAGAAAGTAAAGTTTATCGTAAATGCAAAACATGTTTCCGGAATTGTGCATTTCGTATTCCGTATTCAAGCGTCTCGTACATTTTTCAATTCACAACATGTGCATTATCTTGTATATGGACACATTCGAAAAGTTCGTGCCGCGTCGGTGACTGTGCCGAACATCCCGTCATGTACGTAGATAATATTGAAGAAAGCATGAGACGTGGAAATAAAATTCCTCCGTGCTCACGATTTAATATCTGCGAACGTTCCTTGCGGAAAAATAGCTACGTCTGTGCTCCTTCGGTTGACATACCGTGTCATCGACTGTTCACAGTTGCTCCTGAATGAAGGGTTGGATTTATTATACATTGTCTCATTGCTCCATCACGTCACGTATTCATAGTGAATTACATTTTAAACTTTGTTGTCTACACGCACATTTTCAGCGCAAATAAATTGGATGTAAATATTTATAAGTTCGTTCACTCTTCATTCCGTTTTGTTATTTTTGTGAATGTTCCTATTCATTTCTTCTTCTCCTTTAACTAAATGTAATTTGATGGTTGTTACATCCTCAATTCAATAATAAATTGTTTATGATTGTGTTTTCATACATGATAGTGTCGCAACTATTTTATCATTGTTATAAACCCGGTCCTGCGCTGGTTAACTAAGAATGTGAAGTACTTAACGAAACTTGGGAACAAAGTGCTAGATAAATGTAAAAAATCGAAAGATGTTATTCACCTAGGAATATTATAAGCAGTCTCGGAATCTAACTACTTCTGTTTGCAATATGTGTATGTAGCAACTGGCGAACTGGTGACTACCACAATAGAAAAACCATTTCAGGCAAACGCCAACTGCATCTTGAGAATATGGCGGTATGGCTTACGCGAGCAAGCACATATCTTCCGAAAACCAAGTTTCACATGTAGTTGTTCTAGCATCCTGTATTTTTACGGTTGCCGGTGTTCCACGCAACTTTTCTGAATGTATTTGTTAACTAACTAATCATTCCCAAATATTTATCTTGAGTCTATAAAGTAAAGCAACTACGTTTTTTTTTTAATTTATTTTTAAATTTTAATTCGATAATATAGCATAATTAATTAAACATTCCATGTAATATTCATTTGCGAATAATCATAAATAAAAATGTTGGATATTGAAGGTTGTAAAGGATGCACAATATGGGAAAGAGCGAAATTTATTTAGGTTGGCAGAGGACTAATCAGCTCATATTATAAATATTTAACGAGAACCACCTGTCGGCATTAAGCCCAATTTTGAAATATTTATTACCCGAATAATATAATTATATTTGACGATGAAATGGATGTATATCTGCATTATTAGCAAACAATCTATAAACATAAATTTTTGTTAAAAGATACCGATTTAAAATTCAGAAGATCTTTGCTGGATTTCGTGTGTTTTAATGTTTTAATTGTTTGCAATAAAATAAATAAACAACATGTGTATAGTTGAAATTTGATAAGACGAATATATTGCAAAACACAGATTTACCCGCGGGGTTAAAGAAGTTCCTATATATTAAGATAGCCTTTTTTTTATTATAAACAAGATGTTTTCTTGAAAGAGAACCAAAGAGTCCACCAGCATAATCCCATTAGTCCCAATGTGAACGTCAAGACTAGTTAGAACATTCCTTACAGCGGTTCTGCATGCAAGTATTTACTTACGGAAATTTAATTACGGTAATTTTCACATAACACCAACGAAAGCCAATATACAGAGTGACAGCCTCGTAAAAATGCATATCTGTTATTAGCGTATTAAAAAGTAACTCCATTCCTGGCATTGGCTCTCGTGCACTGCTTGCACGCCTATTCGGTAGACGGGAGATTTCTTTACCGGGACCAAATTTTTTCAAATACTTACATCCGTTGGAAATGTCAAAGAAATAACGGTTTTTCTCAATTCACTAATATATAATATTTTATCAATTGCAGAATTGTTATCCTCAGTATATGGTGTTAGTTGCGACTTATAATGCTTTGATAGCAAGCATGAAATTTTCGGCTACAAACCAAGATATCTTATTTAGTTTTGCATTAAGTATCAAAATAATATATGTCGATATATCACGTCTCCCGGAACGGATCTTTTTTGCTTACAACGGTAGGATGTTGGACAATGCATATAAGAGTATTCTCGAAATTGATCGGCCCTAAAATAGTCCTCAGAGCGGTCGTTTCGAAGCGGAGATTGCAGAATACTTATGATTTTGGTTTGGCCGTTCCGCACAAGTTGAATACGGATGAAGTACCTAACATTTAATTTTAAAATAAACTGTTTCTGTGATTCTGGATCTACACATTTTCATTACGTTAATTGTAATACATAAGTATTTCAGTTGATTTCGGATTTTTGAAGAAGAAATATCCTTTTATATAAGAGCAACTTATTTATTTTCGAATTTGAATATTCAATCATTAAAAATGAGCAGTCGATATTAATCACAATCCAAATGTGAATATTGGTTGTTTATAGGCATGTACAAACAAATTCAACTCATTAAGGTTTTTATTTGACTTATTGAAATACGTTAAAACCCAATTTAGTTGAGCCAATCAAATTATCTAGAATATGGGCAAACAAAAATTACGTTAAATAATGATAGCAAGGACTGTGGCGTAGTATGGTAGTCACATAAGTATCGACACATAGTAATATATTAATTAGTCCAAGACGGCCGTTTTGAGGACATGAATGGTCATCATTAACCTGTCATCGAATGAAAAATTACGTTCTTACAAACAGATATCAAACAAAATGCAGTTGTTATTGTAGAATAGGAAAATAAATAGTTATGCTAAACAAATTTCTTTTAATAAAATCATATTTTATTTCTTATTTCATCTTATTTCAACGATATCGGTTTTTTCAGTGAAACAACATTTATTCTTACAACGTACTTAAAATTCAGTTTGATACGTTTTGAGACTAAATAAAATAAATTGTGTTTTTGCATAAAGAATACTAAAAATAGTTATCCTCACTTCAGAAGTGGATTTTGTGATGTTGGTTTAGTTCAAAGTAGAATAAAAAATTTTAACAATAAGAAAGGGTATCGATGGTGTAATCATTTGTCAACCTATTGAAAATAAAGATCCCTCAAGAGCTAGGAAGCTGGATTTGTAGAAGAAAATTCTCCATTCTAGTCTATTAGTTTTGGAGCGTGTGTTAGAAGAATATTATAAGCCCGGCCAACGATGGTAGTGATGAAAACGGACAATTACTTCTTTTGTGTTTCATTTCTCTTCTAATACTTCTAAATTATTATAAAATTTAAGTACAACACTTAGTGTAAAATTAGGCACATCCAAAAATGTAATTTCATCAATGAAAAATCGTTCGTTTAGTCTTTGTCAAAAGACTTTTAACCTTACAGCTTTTCACGTTGTAGTGCTATAAGTTCCGTAAAATGTCATCGAAGAGCATAGCCTCTCAACTTTAGTTGGATCCCTGCATCATGCTACGACAAAAATAGATAATTTCGGCATATAATTCGACATCGATGTATTTTTAAATAGTATGAATCATCATGAATACGGAAGTAAGACAATCGTCAACATGATAAAACACTAGTATGAAATAACGCTCGTTTCATAGTTGACATTGAGTCTATCTGTTTGTCTAAATGTGTCTGAGTAACCTAATATCTAACGAAAAGTAATTCAGAAATGCGTAAGTTTTGGAAAAAAAAACATCACATCTATGAAGTGGAGCCTTGACAAATAAGGCTACTTGTTTAAATTTTTATATCTTTCTATTTAAAAAATGTTTTAGAGATATTTGGGAATTTGACTTCAATTTCATCATTCAAGTAATTTCCGAAAAGCATAACATTTTTAAATGTTCTCTAGTTTTTTCCATGTAAAACATTACATTATTATCTAGAAGCTGGCACTGCAATAAACTATTCCTGTATAAAAATTGGGAAAGCGAACCGCAGCTGGATACAAAATTCAAACTTAGCGGCAAAATGTAAAGAGTGCCATATAGACACTAAACGTATAATATGTTCCAAGACTTTGTAATACGATAATTGCCATAAATGTACTAACTGTTGCGTGCATATAAATAAAAGATGAGTTACATTTTATGAACCCTATAGAACATATCTAATAGAATCTATTAAGTAATAAATAAATAAATTATTTCGGTGAGTTATCTTAAGATGGAGAATCTATCTTGGACTTAATCTATGTCTATAATTTTTTCCATCTTTTTGATTTTCAGGTTTTTTTTTTTTAATTAGGAGTATGTAACATATTGAATTAACTTCTAACAGCTAAAGCAGGAAAAGGAAATCAGAAGTAAGGACATTGTTTGCAAAAAGAGAATAGTTGTTGACAACTCCTATAGAGACATTATCGCGATAAAAATTTCCACTTACTTTATTACTAGCGTATTTTACAATCTCTGATTTGTTAGAGATTGCATATCTTGAATGTGAATCTTTTTACCCGAATTATTAGTAATTAATGTTCAATTTCAATAATTAAGTTATTCATAAATAGTTTCGCAAGATAGCACAGACTTCTGAAATTTTAGTTATCTAAAAGCAAATGTGGGACTATTCACAGAAATTGTTTTCGTTTTGCTACACCTATATTTCAAAGAATTAGAATTACGGTAAACAACGCCACATCGGCAATCTGTGCACCACGCAAACTTAATTAATTATATAAAATAATTAATTCGGGACGGCCGTTTCCAGGACACGAATGGTCCTCATCATCAACCGGTAACCCAATGATGTGAGAAAACTTCTAAAGCTAACACGCATGTTCTATCCCGAGAAAAAGTAATAGATACTATTTAGAAGTACCTGGTTCTATCGCCTACATATCTTAAAACTAAAATTTAATATTGTGCCCGGTCTAGTTTATGTGTTGTGCTACACTTGGCGAGTCCAATTTTCCGAAGCAATAGCACCTTATATGTTTCTTAAATCTGATGCCTATCACTTTTTTCGTTCAACCAATATAGGCATTATTACAGTCGCTGCATGCAATTTTATAAATTCCCGATCTTTCTTCTGTTTTCGGTTTATCTTTCAGATTTTCAAGCTGGTTTTTAAGTTTGCTGATCCTTCAAAATCTTACTCACGCCTTTCGATGTGCTGTAAAAGGGGAGTTTCACGAATTTCTTGTTATTAGTTTCTAGCGGCGTTAAAGTCCTGGAGTTTCTTACGTAACGCCTAGATTGGACTCTTTTAAACACGCGATCGACATCTATAAAGGAGAAACCGTGATAAATAGCTTAGTTTTTATGAATATTTGTTCTTTGTTAAATCTACTTCTACTTAAAGGTAATTAACTAACTTAATAATTAAGAAATTATTCGCGGCCATTTTATGTTCTCCGCAGTGGGTTGAATCGTTTATAATGTACCTATTAGTGTTTGTGTCCTTTCTATAGATTTCAATTTTCAGTTTATTGTTGTTTTTGTTACTAAACTATTCAGAACGAATCTTGATTGTTCACTTCCTCTTCTACTGTGAATTTAATAGTTTCTAATTTTGAATTGAAAGTCGCAAGGATATCCGGAACATTACTTTTGTTTGTATCAACGATTGCATATGTACCTAAGCCAAATTCTAGGAAAATATGTGGTTTCCGTTCTCATACATGTTTTAAATTTAACGCTGTCTTACTACTAGCTTTTTTTTTCACCTATTAGGGTAACGTTCGCACATGTTTTATATCTTCGGTTATAAAAGAGACCTTTCCGTTTATCTCTTCGTGTTTTTCGCATGTCGTAGTATTAGGGTAGGTAGAAGCAGGTACATACTTGTAAATTATATCTATTACTTTTTCTCGGGATAGAACATGCATGTTAGTTTCAGAAGTTTTCTCACATCATACGGTCACTTATTGATGATGAGGAACATTCCTCATCATCGGGATGTCCTCGAAGCGGCCGTCCCGGATTGATTATTTTATATAATTAATTAAACTTGTGTGGTGGGAAGGTTGGCGTTGTGGTGGTGTTTACCATAATTCTAATTTTCTGAAACATAGGTGTGGCAAAACGAAGATAATTTCTCTGAACAGTCCCACATTTGCTTTTATGTAACTAAAAAAATCAGAAGTCTGTATTGGCTTGCGAAACTATATTACTAAATTCATAATTCATATCTACCATTCTAAGCAGATGTTTAGCAAGAATGACGACACATTTCTAAGATTTGTATAAATAAATTAATTGTCAATAATACGCAAACAATTAAGTGGAAATTAATTTTAGTCGGATTAATTGTTTTATATGATTAATATTTTTTTACCATACTGCGCTACAATATTTGCGCAATTTATATTTTGAACAATCACCGCAATGTAAATGATGACGCCTTTAAAAATCTCTAAACCTGAGAAAAGACTACTCTAGAGAGTTCAAAAGAAGATTATATTCGCGTCACTTTGATCGTTTAGCGTCCTAGTATTTCCGGTAAATAGGTTCTAAGTCTACTTTATCTTGGAAGCAATGACATTAGCAACCATTGGGTAAAAGATTACATTTGATTTCATCTCTGTTCAAGTAAAGTAGATAAACTAAGCAAAAAAATGATGTTATTAATAGATATCACAAAGCTAGGTGAAATTATTTCTTTTTTTGCAGCGATTAGATAGACTCGTGTCTATTCGCCTCAAGAGAACGGATTCGTGCTGCCTATTGGTGTCTCCGAGAGTCGACAAAACATCCGCAACAATAATTTCATCCGCCTTTGTCCTCTATAGTTACTAATATATCATTGTTTGATGTCATTTGCACAGCTTTATGATGGAAAAGTCTGTAAAAATTATTCCATTAAAGAATTTTTTAATGACATACTAATAACAAGGCTTATAAAAACAGATAAAATGCGCTAAAAAAAATACAATACCAACGAGTTAAAAAAAGATAATGGACTAAACACAATTCTTGAAAACAATTCGCCGTTTTACAATGGTGTATCCAAGTAATGTCGATGATGTCGGATATTGATTTAAATGCGGAGGGCTTCGTACATATAAAGGGGAGGGAGTATATTGATTAGAATATAATTAGTTTCGTACTTATCCAAAAATTAATCAATTTGAAGAACTTGTTTAATTTCAGCTCGGCTCTGTATTATATTATCAAGAAATTAGTCAAATTTTGTTTGATAAGTTTAAATATATTATTTACCAAAATATGATTAACTGTAATTACTATTAATTAGTTACAGTAATTTTTAAAACGTTTCAACATTTTTAGAAGCATGTACACATTTTCAACTTTTCCTGGAAAATTAACAGAAAGTATTATATAAAGTTCTTAGTACAGTTATTCTCGGATCTGTGTCTACATGATACCTTTAATAATTTTATTAGTTCTATCTGTAAGTTATTAGAGGATGATATTAAAGGATAAGTTTTGTTAAAACAATAAAGATAAAAGCAACTTTAAGAAAAAAAATTGATTATTCAATTGATTTAAATACAAGTTGAGGACGCTCACCAGTTTCGAAATTTTGTTCATTTGAATGCACTGCAGAGTGTATAAATATATAATATAAAAAAGAGATTTTTATTTGTATATGTCTTCAGTCGTTTTTATTATCGACTTTCACTTTTTCCTATCCATCGTCTTACATATCCAATTCTGAACTTCTGCCTGTCTAATATCCTCTCTGCCTGCCTCCAACTGCATTAACTATATATGCACTAACTATTTGTCGGTCTGCTGTTTCTTTTTCTTTGAAAAACGCTTTCCTTGAAAATCTCGTTCTCTAGATTTTAACTGTTTGAGTGATACTTGCTTATTGCTAAATATCCCTAACTTTTTTATTGGTATGTCTTCTCCACTGCTCATTTTTAGAATCTTCGCAAACGTACATCGAAAGAATTCTTCAAGGATCAAAAATTACATTACCTAGTAGTATTTTCAAATAGAAATGTGTATTTCTCTGCCAATTTATTTCATGCCAAAAACAATAAGTCTGAATATGTTTGGAGTATATTTGAAAAATTGCTATACACAATGTAAGTTAACACAACGTTTACGATACATACCGGTACATTTCATGCCCTGATGAATTACACCGTAGAGAAGGGACCCGCAATGATCACAAAAGGTTGGAGATCCATACGTATGGTTCTTAAAGTTGTGGCGCGTTCTCGTATCCTGTAAAAAATTAAGGGTTCAATCAATCTATAAATTGAAAATTTTAATAGCTTCTAAAGTGAGAACCAAAAAAATTTACCTATGTTATGGCTTAATTTCAAAGAAGTTGTATTTAGATCATTTTGAAAAAGTAGCATTTAATCTGGAGTTAAGTGAACGACGTATTATAGATATAGTAAAGTCATATTCGTCAGTATGAATGTGCTTTATGTAGTTCTTTCCTGAAAGGAAAATAATCGCCAATAATTCTCTGAAATATGTGAATTGATTAATATTTCAATGCATTTATTTCTCTTCAGTGTAATTCAATGTATGTATTAGAACAGTACAACAAGTAAAAATTGATTTTATGATTGGCCTAGACGTATTATCCTTTGTGTATTTAATAGACAGGACACAGACAAAAATTTTTCTGAGTAAAAGGGATGGTGGTAAATTTCTCCTTTACAATGTAAATATACCCATATTAAAGTAACGCCGTTGTAACGAAAAGCAGCTAATTAACAAGTTCTTGCCTTTTTCTAGTACCCTAAATGGCGAAAGATTTCATTTTAGCGTATCTTTAAGAAGTTAAGCAGGCAAGTGCAGCAAATTCGATTGAACAGCGTTGAATAATTGACCTGTGCCAAATATAACCGCGGCGACATCGATAACCATCATTAACATTTGCTTTGGTGAAACTTCATGTTATCATGAACAGCTTCGGTAGTACATCTTTGCTGTCCTTAATACGCTAGCAAATACGGGTGTGACGGTTCTTTCAATGTCGTTGTGCGTGCTACAATCGATACTGCGGAATTTATTAAAATGTTTGTAGTTTAATCTCTCGTTAGCCACAACCGTCCATTTTAGTAAGGTTTTCACTTTTCTCGCGCACTGACAGCAAATACCTACATAGCGTCTGCAGACTTGGTAGTTCCCGGGTTGGATTGTATTTCTTCCAAAACTGATGAAACATTGTTTGTTCGATTTTTGCAAACAGTATATTGCACGCACTTAACATTATCGTTAAATTACATAGAAATTCTTTACAGGGTCTTCTTCCGGTTATTTCAAATTTCTGTGTTGTGCTATTTATTTGGTTCTTACACATATACTCCAACATAATAACCCTTTATCGCAAACTCACAATCACAAATACCTGATTTTTTTTACAATTATGAATTAAGTTCGAAAATTGCCATAAATACGTGTTTACCTTCTTAGCGAACAGACAAGTTCATGCATTTCTAGGCTTGAATATGAATATGTCCCCAATTTTAATGCTTTCTGTTCAATTCCGCCACTTAACAACTTCGCACTACGATAGGTATTACATATAGCACACAACATAGAAGGCCGAGAAGTCCTGAACGCAGTAACTCTGTATCCCCCCAACTTCTCGCTGATAAACACCATTGGAAGGCAAGGAAGAATGTTGTGCTCTAGTTATTTACCAGAATAGAACATCAAAATAGAAAGAAACGGATTGAGATAGTTGATCGGCCATTAATGTCAATGTACAACAGGTAAGTAGTGAATTTAATCTCACTACGTGTAATAGATTTTCTTTCAGAATAGACATATCTTAAGGCGCTCTACGGGCGCATGCTCATACCCAGCGGTAATAATTAGCCAAAGCTGTTAAGAGATGTGTAGACATGGATTATTTAAAAGTAAACGTCTTTCGGGTTTGGAGTATGTCATAGTAGATAGAAAAACTCGATGTTTCGCCCACAATGATTTGAGGTTTCTTCTGGACGAGGAAAAGTGGTACTTGGCATGGTAACTCAACGTTTAAGCAACGTCAGAGGCGAAGCTAACTAAGCGGGAAGTAATTAATTACTGCGGGGCTCTTCAGGCGAAGGAAATGTGATAGGCCGCAGCTAACACGCAGGTAAGTCAACTCACTTTATTGGTTTTTAAATTTTTTTAAGAGTAGATTCATTTCCAATTAACTTACATTTTCAATAACATTGCTTTACTTAAATTTTAATTTCAATTGTCTGTCTAGCTCTTATATTAGGCCTATATTCGGCTAAATTTTAACTGTCTTCTGATTTTGCAAGAAAGAAATTTGATCTTTAGGTAGGACAGGTTCATTTACTTGAGGTAAATAATAGCTTAGAATTTGTTCATGTTTCAATGTTTTCATTACATTAGAAATGAGGATGGCTCAATTGTTCCTTCTATCATTAAAGAATATCATTGTACATTTCTGCTGTTTCTCAAAATTACACTTAAACAATATAATAATAATAATAATATAATATAACCACCCAATAATATAATAGTCAAAGTGATACGAAAAATTTAGATATTTGATTCCTAAGTGCACATAATATTTGATTATTAAACTATTAAATATTATAAAGTTATATTGAGATAGTAGTAAAAGTTAAGGTCCTAATCAAGGTATAAATCTGGTTAGTCGCTTCTTATATATCCTATATCCAACTTTCCCCATTCAGATACTTTCTGCTTTATTTTCATTAATACTGCCGGCGTAGATAAATTTCCTTGCAATAACAAGTCTCGATTTCGAAATAAAGTTTACCTAAAAGCGATTAATTTTCATCTGCAGCAAAACATGAATATAAACGAGAGGAATTTACAACAAGCTACGCAATGAATCAACGGTCGAAACGGCTCGAATTCAAACATAATGGTTCAAGTTCAATAGCTTTTGAGAATTGATTGCGCTCGAATTCCTTCCCAATTAAAATTTCACTTAATCTAAGTTTGCGTGTTTGTTGTCTGTCCTGAAAACGTTTTTCAGCCGAGTGAGAAAAGAAGAAAATTAATTGGAATCTCTCGCGCAGTTACGATGACTGATCAAGGCCATCTGCCGATCTACGAAGTTTCTGAGTGAAAAAAGGGAAAACACAAGATATTTGACATGAAAGTTTTTTCAACACGTTATTTTATTCTGATGTGAAAGAATATTGAATGCTGTAAAAATATAGTTATGTAATGATGTGTATGACAACATTCCTGATTTTTACTGCACCTACTTGTCACAAAAACTTGTGAAAAAATGTAAATTATGTCAAACATAGTACTGCGCTGAGAAAACAGTATTAATGTAAATTTATTATACCAAAATTATGTTAAGTATAACCATTTTATTTATATATTAGAAACAGGTTTATTTTGCTAACAAACATAATTTTGTTTATAAACTTTTACATTAAAATTTAATGTATATTGTATTAAAATACATACTATCCATGACACGTTTATATCCAAGATATGTTGAAAGCTTCGTTTAAACGATCTTTCTAATTAATGTTTTTATAATTCAATAAAAAAAAAGCAGTGAACAATTAGTAGTTTTGATAATCATGTGCTGTTAAATGTTTAATTATTTAATTAAATTATTTAACCTATTAAATATTCAACAGGTAAGTTATGCTTACAATACATTCAATTCTTTGAAAATATATCGATTTAATTTTAGGAATATGATGGAGGAGATTTTAGGATAAGATGATGCCGGGTAAGCAGAAACATGTTCGCGTGTTAGTGTACTTTTTTTTTTCCTCCTGTTGCGCTCGCCGTGAATCATTCCATCAATACCATGAGAGAGCTAAGCTATCTTTGCATTATATATATTTGGTTATATTGTTCCTAGGCATTTCCTGATGTGTTGCAAACAACATTTACTTGTTTTTAGAGGTGAAAACTAAAGACAGTATAAAAAATTCGGTAGATTTTTTAAATCGCATCTTGTCTCCCTTATGGTCAACATTTTTGAGGTCTGAGGCAAAAGGAGTCTTCATATTTTCCTGCAATATGGTTTTTTAATTACTGCTAAAGCAATTTTTGCTTCCAAATAGTTTTGTTCTACATATAATCATATATTGCATTTGAAATTATATAGTTCTACTTTGCTGTTTATTTATTTTTGAATTCCGGAAATGCATGAGGTTTATTAACAAAAAAAAGCACGGCATAGCAGTAAATTTTGCAGTCGATTAGTAATACATGTGGCCTTTCAGGTTTAGGCTGTTCTGTTAAAGATAAAAGAGTTTGTATACAGATTTTAATGGTAAGTATAATGGTTGTTAATTTAAAAGGCGTTATTTTCAATTAACATATAGTTAAAATTGTGTTAAACTTATTAAAATTATTATTTATATCAAATTCCAACATTATTATTTGTTATTTAAACATTGTATTATGTCTTACATAAACATTGTGCAAACCAACATAAATTATTTTTATTTGCCTGAGATATTACATTTTTTCTATGTGCAGCATGTAAAACAGCGAAAAAAGATGTTAGAGAAATATACAGAGTGTTGTTTCTGTGTTTAGTACAGAATTCTTGAAAATAGCGGAGTTAGAGAAGTAAATAGGAAAAGATTTTCAATTTTATGAGACCAAGTTATCATTGTCATTATTATCAGGATTATTATCAGGAATACCTTCCAAGTTTTTACGAAAACAATTCCAATTTTTTTCTTCGGACAAAACGTTTTGTTCTTTTTTTTTAATATTTCGCCACTAAAATCCGTACACTTTTGCATGCCTTCGGATCAACTCTCGAAGGACTTTTTTTTAATTTGAAGAATAAGAAAAGACCGGATAAAACTAGTGTCATCATTATGTCATTATATAGACTAGTATCCTTTCTTTCCATTTTATCATATTGTAGAAGGTAAGTGGGTTATGGTTGCCATTTTCTTTTTTGTCCGGAATTGTATTTCATTAAATTCTGCGGATGTGAACCGTTCTGTTTCCACTGCTTCTTCTACGTTTGAGACAAGCTGTTAAATTTATATTCCAATTTAAATCAATCTGTATCTTTGAACTTATAAATGTGTTCCACTTAATCGAACTCTCATCGTCGGTGGTGTACGTGTAAGAAAATAAAATGGTAGCAAATAACAATTTTGCAAGATACAATTTTTTTTCTTTTACTAGTAATAAATTCCAGTATGCCAATTAAAATCTTGCAATTCAGTAGATATAATTCAAGTTTGTAACACGGTTAGAGGCACTTAACTAATTGTCGTTTCCTCAATTACTGTTCTTATTTAATAATCTGACATCGGACACGCACATGCGTCCATATGTCTGCGCGCCTGTCCCCGAGACATAATTTGGCACTTGAATCTAATTTATTGCCGTTTATAACTTCGCCGTCAAGCATCATTCCAAACCGATTCGTGCGGCAGAATTTCAATTAAGACGTAATTTATTCCCTTACAGTACTGGACCATTTCATACGGTTAATATATTGCAAATGATTGCTGTAAAGACATTCATTACGATGGAAAGATGGTTGCAAAAAGAATTAAATAAAAAATTCAAGAATTATCTTGGCGTGTATATCAACGACCGTATAGATTATTTATAGAATGCTCCGTGAGTAAATTTAAAATGATTGTATTTACAGTTTATGACATTAATAAAATCACTTCTCAGTCCGTTGAAGAAAAGAAATGTGCTCAATTTTTCCTTTGAATCTTAAAAAAGAGGCGCAAAGCATTTATGTATTAAGTATGTATTTATGTAAGCATATTGTTAAAGGTAAGAAATGAAAAGTTCAATTTTTCATAAAATTCTATTCAAAAGCAATGCTACTGTGCAGCATTGTTTTTCAGCAGTGCATTTTCAGGTAAGCTTTGCATTGATGTTATTTATCTCCGATTGTGGGGTTTCTACATATTATATATGTTAGATATATGTTTGTCAATTATCATATTTAGCGACTAATTTTTGAATCAGTTTGAAAATTGTAAGAACCTTTTTTACCCTTTTTAGAATCTCAACAAACCACATATAACATATTACTTCAGCATTTACAAATTAAGTAGATTTTAATCTTTTGGTTATTTTAAAATTGCTGTATTTAAATTTGGTTCAGAAATTACCTAACTTATATCTTATAATTGGTTTGTAAAATATCTACATCACATACTTTTCACACAATTCACTAAATAGTTAAATAATTATTAGCTTGCCTGATGGTACATTATTGAGTATGAAACCGGTAAGATTGTTTTTTAATAGAATTTTCTGAGAAAACTGGACCTTTCTTTTCTGTCAACTTGATCAACTTACACAGAGTTACCATTGGTTATTTAATTTAATATTACTTTGAGCAATATACATAATAAAATAACCACTAACTGCATTTTTTTACTTTAATGCCCCTTTATCTCCGGATTAGGCTAACTTGTCCAGGTTTCTAACACGCGATCGAATATAACAAATCTGATTGTATTCCCGATTCACAAAACTGGATAAACTTAAAAAACTTCTAATACAACATTTCTTTCTAATAAGATGGTAGATTATTTTCTCATTACTAAAATTAGAAAAAAAGAAAATAGTACAAAAGAAGCGTAGACTTTTTCGGACATATAGTTCTACCATTAATAGATACCTTTCTGCTGTGGACTTATGGAAGGAAGTTAGGAAATTCAAAAGAATAACATTTCCCTTAAATCATCACGCCCACGTTTCGGGGAGTACGATGATTTTTTCATAAATATTTTTCAGATTATGTTGTAGATTTATTTTCAAGGTCCAATTTTGAATCTTCTGTTAAGATATCTAATTTCTGGATAATCATTCTACTGTTAGGGAATTAAAGTGTTAATTAGCTAGTGCTAAACATACTAATCCACGTTATTACAGCTACATTAGCTGTACAACATTACAACATTAGCAACATTAAATACTCCACGTTATTGCAGCGTTTTCAAAGTGCTGAACTATTTTTAGTTGTTCTCTTCGTTGTTCTCTTCGTGCGAATGCAAAATGCAAAACTTAAGTTGTTGATTTTTTGTGAAACTAATTAACTATTTCCTTTTGAAGGAGGTGAAACAACATTATTATAATCTATGAGGAGTATAGATGGATAGAGATGTATTAGCAAAGATGAGTAAAAATTCAATTCAATACCAGGTAAAGATTTATTTCAATAATAATCTATCGATTTCGACTGGTCAGCTGGTCTGTTGGAGTCCTGGTGTCGTTCCTGAAGATTCGTCTTTCTTAGGCCGTAAAGGTTTTTTTTTTAATACATCATGTTACTTCACAATCCAGTGAAACGATATTAATATGTGATGATCGTTAAATGTTTACTACTCAATGTTATGGCTGCGATCAAGTCAATGGGTTAAGAAGCAATTGTAATAGGCGAAGAGAACATTATAGATTTTTGGAAAAAAAACGAATTAGTTGATACAGTACATGATATAGCTAGAGGATGGGATTCTCTTAAACCAGTTGCTTTTCTACGATTCTGGAAGAAAATTTTACCCATAATTGCCGAAAGTAATGACAAAGGAAAAGAAACCCTCTCCTTACAACCTTAGCAACCTAGAATTTTAGGTGTTGATGCAACGAACTTCAAGCACGAATTAGTGCTGATGTTGATAAATCTGAAACTGATGACGAAACAAACCGTTTCCCATAAAAGTGCCCTTGAAAATGCTGATAAATGACTAGGGTATATTGCACATAAGTGATGTGTATATATTGGGGGGATCTTCGTTCGCAAAATTCAAAGTGCTATTATACAAGAAATGAGCGATAACTTTTACCAGGCATAGTAACTCCAGTGTATTCACTCGCTCTAGAATGACTTCCCTTTTGGAGCGCGAGAGTAAGGTAGATATTATAAATCTAATCAATGACGGTAGTGGTGAAAAGGAGCAATAATTTCTTTTGTGTTCTCTATTTTAGTGAATTTAAAATTACCTCGAAATAACTTTCTGTATTATTTTAGGTCTATGATGTACTAATTGTCACTGGACAGTGAAATGAGCATCTGTATAGTTGTGTTCGGTATAAAATAGCACAGAGTCAATGTGCTTGGGTTGTGCTCCTGCATCGTGTTGCATTATTTTATTTTTAAAAGAAAGGTATTCGTTTATCTCTCATCATCAATGTATTTTTTTGGAAATGATTATTAAATATGATTATTAAGATTTGTCGTAACCGAAGCAGCCACTATCGCGATTAAGAAAGAACTTAGTTGACGTTAAATTTAGTTTCTGTCATCGAAGTCAAGGTAGAGAATTTTCTAAGAGTGTTCATTCAAATTTCCCTATTTTCAGAGAAAAATTCTTCAATCACGTGGTGGGACGTCTTCCACTTTCGTTTTGTCTGAAATACCTAAACGAATTGTTTAATTTCGTTTGTTACAGGTATGCTATTTTTACAAATATGATTTACGTATAAACTGAGATTATTTAGTTCTTCTCTTCCTTTCGAACACACTTAGCGACGATTCCAATTAGCATGGCTATAGTAATATAATATATCAAGCTATTTCACCAGCCTCGGCTTTGTAAGGTGAAAATGCCCTTCTGCTCTGTATTAAACTACTATGTAAATCACAACTTATTGTTATGTCAATGATACAAAGAATGAAATTAGTTTTTTTTTGGCCGTTGTGATGTCATAAAAGGATAAGAACGCGTGGAGGTTTCATTTACGTTTGAAATGACATATTTTCATTTCAATTTTATGATGAAAGGTAAATGTTACTATCATATATGAAAATTCTTCATCTCTAATGTACTTTTTTATTATTCTCAAAATTGAAAAACCTGCATTGCTGAACTTCTTAAAAAAGAAACATATAAATTTGTAGAACCAACAAAGACATAACACTTAATTTTATTAGTGTCAGGTTCAAACCTTTGAGAGGCACAATCCTCCAAATAAACCCAAACAATGCCTCGGCCACCCTAATTCCAGCATATGAATTAGTGTAGCTAACATTTCCAAATTGTTAACTAAAATGTGTGAATAAAGGCCTAAGAAGGCGATACATATACTTACATCTGAATCTGCACCTTTATCAACTCCTGGACACTTGAATGTGACGTATTCGTGGCATCTCTTGTGTACCACGAAGCTGCATACTGAAACAAGGAAACAATTCGTTAAGTGCTACACAAAGAACTCTTAAATTAGCGATTTTACAAGTACGTCACTTTAGATACTAGGCACTCGGTTGGAGTGAAATATTTGCATGATGGTAGATGATGATAGGTACACTTTTTTGTAGTGGATAATTAAACGAACAGTAGGAGAAATGTTTATTTTAATATCTGAATTTTAACAGTAATGCCAATATTTTTAGCTCGTATGTACGTACGTAGGCATTAGATGTGTGTTACGCATGTGAACTACAAAGTCAATTTTTATCCTGATTCTGTTAGTATTGATCACAGAACCAATTAGTGAAAAACGAATAGATATTAAAAATAGAGCAAACTAATTTATCATGCTTCGCATAGTTATTTATAGATGAGATATTGATAATTCATATGAGAGTCGGCGGCAGGTGAAGCTGTATTTTTAGCTACTTTGTATTCGTTTGCTATTTTCTCTATAAGCAATTTTGTTTAGAATTTCACTAATTACGGACAGAATTATTAAAATTCCAAATGCTTCTACTGTAAGCAGCTGCAGAAGAAAAATTAATTATTAATAACATCAATTACATAAGAAGTGCTAGAGCCGTACAACGTCAGGAAGCAAATAATTAATTAAACGAGTAATCGGTCTAAGAAAAAGAAGTCTTCGTTATTTACGAGCCTGTATTTTGCTCCTTATTTAGAATTCGTCAGGAATATAAATTTCTACGATTGTAAAAGTGATTGAAAAAATTTACATTATTTAAAACTATAAAATTCCAACAGCAACCTTTAAAATGCAAATTGGAAGGTCAATACGAATCATAGAATGAACCAAATGGAAACAAAACCTGGAAATAGCTGACCAGAAAAGAGACATACGGAGTTTTCAAAAAGAATCGTTTTCTGCTGTCATATATTGTAATACGCAAGGTGATTTCTAGTGGATGTAAGAAAGTTTGAGAACTTGTTTTGGGAGTTATGTATAAATGTTTAAAACAAAGAAATTTAAATAATGAACATAGGCCCTACTTTTCATTTGTAGTGTTTATTTGATTAATTTAGAGAAATTGTCGAAATTTTTACGAATGTCTTAAATTTACCAAAGACTGATGGTCGTGAATGTCACTAGACACTCTTTAGGCAAATGAAAATTTGTTTGATGATAGTTTTAAAACGAAAATCGAAACTATTACACTCGGAGAAATTTTCAATAGAATATGCCCAAAGGACAGCTAGACATAAAGTCACAGAGAAAATTGACGTTGTTTTTAACCATTGTTAGATTGCGTTGGCAATTGTTTTGTTCCATTGTCACCTACGATAATGTTTAACAATTTAAAATACATGATTTTTGAAATGGATTCCGAAACGAACGAATGCAGGGACGCAACCACTGTCGGGATTCTGTGTTCTTTGATGACATAGTTGAACACATGCAACTCTACAACGTGTAATTGTACCGAAAATTTAGATGATACGAACTGAGAGACATTTAATTGACATATACAACTTTTGTATGATTAACGTATGCCCTAGAACTTGCTGTAGAAATTTCTGTTATTAATTTTTTGAGAAAGAGAATGACAGGCAGAATTAGTTAATATATGTCTTCTTCACGCCTGTCGCTGGCTGGACTTATATTAATCTTTTTAATTTTACGCGCCTTAGATATTCGGCTTAAAACATAATCCTTTCTCTAAGGATCAAGCTTCCTGCCAGTAGATGGACCCTCATGCCCGATAGGTGTACAATGAGAAATTCGAAAAAAAGTGACTGCGATGCTGATGACAGGTAACCTCGTTGATGTTATTTTTTATAACATTACAGCAGAGATGATTATTAAAATACAACTTAAAACATACATATTTAAAAGAAGCAAATGATTATTTAAGAAAATATTGTCTCCGATAGTTGTTCAAAACGCCTTCTTTGAACTCGAATCTTGACTAATTTCATTAAATCTATTTGTTATTTGGTCAAACCATTGGTCATTTATTTCGACACAGTAAATCAGCACCTACAAAGAATATACATATACCCCCAAACGAAAGAATCTAAGTGATTTAGGTCGGAGGCTTCGAAACCAAGCAATACAGCTTATACGACCCTTCGAGAAGTGTGTATCCGACCAGAGGCAGTGAATTTTGAAAACTCCGCGTGATAACTGATAGTACCTAATAATAATAGCAGTAATAGAGGTTTATGCATAGAAGAAACAGCAAAATAAGGCAGAATAATGGTGCTCCTTAATTCATGCTGCGAATTGAAAATAGAAAAATATAAGTATAAGTATAATAGAGTGAGTAATTGAGGCTCCAGAATACAGTAAGCTACTACTAACTTGCAATGTCGTTGTCTAGTGCTTTCTCTCAGAAAGGGGAACGTGTAAGAAAGATAACACAATACTATCAAGGAAGATTGTGCATTTCCACAGAAACGAGTACTAGATCAAATTTTCTTTTTAAGATAGCTATGCGATGATGTTATAAAAATCGGATGAGACAATCATCACTGTTACGCATGAATCTTGGCATTATACGAGAGATTTATTCAATAGATTATTACTTTTATTAAGTTATTGTTAGTGAAATTAGTTTTTCCATTCACTTTTATTTGATCTTTTCTTCTTGTTTGCTTTTTAATTCCAATTTCTATATGTTACAAAAAACATGTTAAGTCACTCTTGAAATTGGTACCTAGGAGTTCTAATTAGTATATACGTATATAGTGAAAATTACTTAATACGATAAAGAAGTCGCTTTTTTAGTAAAAAAATTACAAAAATGTCGTTACAGCCAGACAAATAGTGAAAGGAATATGAGCCTATAGTAGAACATAGTTGGTTAGCAAGTATGAAAATGCATTAAAAGAAAACATAACTGAGATAACAATAAGGAGATAAGGATAAGGAGAAAGGCAGAGAAAAGGATCGGTTTTTTAAACAATTATCAAATAATAGAAAACAGTGTAGAAGGCTTGTAAATTATTTATTTGTGGGGATTTTGAATTATTCTAGATTGCTTTAGATTTAAGAAGATATAGGCGACCTAAACTGTTCATAACCTTCAAACGATAACGTAATAACATCTTGCTAAGTAAATAACTTTGTAGTGTTCTATTTATTTCTGTAATAAGACGATTTATTCTTGTCAATTAGAGAAAATTATGTGAAAATGGCCAGCCAAATATTCATCGACACATAAAGCAAAAAGCGATATTAAATATGCTGAAATTATGGGCATATCGAATCGGTTTTGATTTTCCACCAGTAAATATCGTGAATAGTCAACGTCAATGACTTATTTATTAGCTGTTGATTGAGTAGGGTCAAGTCAATTAACGAGGTGTATTATCATGCTATGTAGGTTTTAACATGTTATGCTGAAATTAATTGCTGCTATAATATCGACCTACTTCTTTTTCTGTATTAAAATTATAAACATCGAAACGAAAATGATAAACCTCTAAAGTAAAACGGAGTCTTACAATTTGTCGAAGCAAATTCTTTAAAAATACAAATAAGACAATTTACCAAGAAGACGACCAACGCTGCTTTGCTTCGTAAACTTGTAACCGTATGCAACTAAAAATATAAACAAACCTAATGTATACAGGCTTTATTATATACAGGAAAATACTTTACATCTCCTTAGTTTGCCTATTTATAAAATATTTATCGATTAATTATTTTTATGCCAAATTTAATAAAATTAAATGTCATGTAGGAGGGCGTGCCTGCTAGAATTAAAAACTAATATTGATTAAATTACTTCTTATTTACAACAGAATGGGTCGCCCCGAAATATGTATGTTTCTCAAAAGAAATACTTAATAGATGAAAAATTGTAATTGCGGTTGCTGTATCTTTTCTGATTATCTTTAATAATTTTATTTGCTTGTACATTTGATGCATTAAATGCATAAAATCGCTGCCCTACAAAAATAATAATAACATAATAGTAAGAAAATGTTTATTCCTGAATTTCTTTCAAGTACAATTTCAAGTTAAATTATATCTGCAGAAAGTTGCGATAAAAATATCAAACGTAGATCTTTTTAGGTACCGACATTATTAAACGGTCTCCTAATTATTAAAATATTGAACAATGTCGTTTGTAAGAGAACAACAAAACAATCCAAAATTCCTGACAAAATTAACATATGTGTCTAGATAAACTTAAAAGTTTTATATATTTGCACACATTTCGGTGTTAAATAAGATTTGGAAAAATTACACTGTGGATCGACGACCGTTTTGGTTATCCAACTGCTGCGTGCATATGCGTTAGGGAAAGCGGTGCATACTCCCCCTGCCTGTTGCCTGTTAGACTAGAGACGCTTAACATAAATGTAAAATATTAGGGGTTTAGACGCATCGAAGGGAAAGCAAACAAAGGTAAATAATGTCTAAGGCTATATTTTACAGATATTATGCGTTAGCAGTGATTCATTAACATTAAGTACTAAAGCATACTTTAGATTTTCTGCTGTGAAATGTGTTCTCTTACTTGCTAGAATATCTTAAATGTAGAAAAGCTTCTTCCCACATCTCAATTTACGAGAGGAGCGTCGTGAAAATGAGACCTATAAGAGTCCTGTTCACTAATGGTTTCATTATCTTCGTTACATTCAGTATTGGCAAGTTCGGGTTGCGGACAAAAATCGCATCAGTTTTCTTTTTACATAGAGAAGCATCAAAATCACCAGATATTCTTTAATTTGTTTATTATAACATCCAACGTGTGAACTCAATCTTTTGATTGTATCGTTTGAGGTTCAAAGTATTTTATTTTGTTAAACGTATAGCGAATTTATTCGTTAATAAAATGCAAATTACTTTGTAAAAATGGATCTTTTAGAGTTCAACATTTGCTTATGCTTTGTGTCTCCTTATTTTAATTGTTTATTCTATCAGCAACATCCTTCAAATTGTCTTCGTATAATGATGAGCCTCCCATTTGGTTACGATTGGAGACGGAGATAAGAAAAGTGTTGGTTATTTGTCCTTGTACAAAGCAACTTCTGTGAGTAATTTATACAAGGGGAAAAGGGGGAAAACCTTTTTTATTAATTAATTCATGAACATTCGCAAATTGCGCAATTCTATGGAGGGCGCAAAGATGTCTTTAAGCAATTTTCCAGGTTTAAGCATATAAGTTGTAACATCTTCGAAAATCTTATAAATATTGCTAAGAACTACTTTTGTTACTGTATCAATATTTACCGGTTCTGTTATTTTACTAACTATTAAATGTGGTTTTGTTGGTATACAAAATATCAACAATGATGTGAACTGTGCTTTGCCTTAACGTATCCATAGTTTCGTGTGCAACAGTAGCAAGTGTCTCCTACATCGGTTTCAATTTTAACTTTTATTTTTTTTATTTTTGGGAGATCTTTCGTAGCGATTCAACAAATTGTGAGACACAATCAATGAAAGATAACGAAATTTCTATTCGTGCTTTCAATATCCCGAAAATTGTGATACAAAATAAGTTTCTTTAAAGGTAAAGAAGAAACATTTTATGACAATTGGAAAAATGTTATTAATTAAACACATATATCTATAAAAATATCAAGAAGTAGGACTAAAGTTATTTTCAAATTATCTATAGGAGCAAATCAACTTTTGGAATCCAATATTATGGAAGGAAAAGGTATAACTAGGTACATCTGCTAATTTACGCTACATGAGGTTGACGCAATGATAAACGCGGATAAAAATTTGTTGGATAAGGAACCATCAAACCTCATTAGTGCATATTTGGAGAGTATATCAAAGTATTATCTGCTAAAGATAACTACGCCATCATGTGTAAGTTGCATGTTCATGTAAGTGCACAATGTAGATCTAAACTAAGCTGCAATCGTTGTGGTGGTGTTCACTATGCCGATAATTGACAAAGCCTTCAACAAATTGAAGGTATTTAAGCAAAGCCTACCTGTATCAACAAATTGTAAAGAATGCATAGAATATAACAAGCAAAAGTGAATTAAAATAAAGACAGTATATGAAAAACTTTTGTGAAACTGGATTCGACATACACTCCGCCAAAAAAGTATCGCATAAACTAAAAAAGGGCATTGATAAACCAAGATATTTTCATACGTTCACAAAAAGTTTGCCTCGTGTATGTGAACTATAAAAACACTAACAAAATCATGGAACATAGCTTTTTTATTTTTTTTTTCTAAAAGAACACATTTAGAAAAATGCATATGTGTAAGGTTTGTTCAGTTGTTTATTGAAAGTCTTCCTATACAGAGAAATTTTAAAGTGCGGAGTCAGAGTTCTGTACCAACGCTTTTAAAACTAAAATGAGCAATTTAACTTCAGAACAAGTAGCTGCTATAGTTGCTTTAATCGAAGACGGACGATCTCAAGCTTACGTTGCTAATTTGATGAACATCAATCAATCAAGTGTTTCTAGAGCCGTAGCCAGATATAGAGAAACAGGCAATTACAGTAGAAGACCTGTACCAGATCGTCCAAAATGTTCTACTCGCCAAGATGACCGCTATTTACTACTGCAAGCATTACGTCGAAGACATGTAACTGCGAGACAATTGCAGAACGACTTAGCTAGAATCAGAAATACTCGGGTGAGTACTCAAACTATTCGGAATAGGTTACGACAGAGTGGATTAAGAGCTAGAGTTGCTGTAACAGCCCCTCGTCTCACTAGGAACCACCGAGTGGCTCGCTTAAGGTTTGCCAGAGAACATGTAAATTGGAACATTAATGACTGGGCCAATATACTCTTCACAGATGAGTCAAGATTTGGTCTTTACACCTCAGATAGGCGTATCTCAGTGTACAGACGAGACGGTGAGCGCTATTCGCAGTGTAATATCAGACCTAGACCTAATTTCGCTGGTGGCTCTATTATGGTTTGGGGAGGCATCTGTTTAACAGGTCGTACAGAGTTAGTACCAGTAGACAGAGGTACACTGACTGCCCACAGGTATGTAACGGACATTTTAGAAGAACATGTAGTACCATATGCGCCAATTATAGGAAACGAATTCATGTTAATGCACGATAATGCACGACCGCATGTTGCAATAATCGTCCAGGAATACCTTAACGATGTTGGTATTCCAGTTTTAGATTGGCCTGCGGTAAGTCCGGAGATGAACCCTATCGAGCACGTGTGGGACCTCCTTCACGGACGGATACGAACCCAAAATGTTGCCCCAGCGGACCTGCATGGACTAGAAAATGCTCTCCGTGACGAGTGGAAGAGTTTGGATCAGGCTTATATACGGAGGTTAATCGAATCTCTGCCAAACCGTATGCGAGCGGTCATAAGAGCCAGAGGTGGCAATACTCAGTATTAAAAGCTTATACACTTATACACCGACGATGGTCGAGCAATGTTTCGATTAAAATGCGAAGTTGTAGTCGATACGAAAATATAGAATAGTTATTGTTATATCGTTTAGTTGTTTTTTCAACCATTATATTCAAAGAATACTGGATAATTGGTGGAGATTTAAGCCAGAGGCGAAACTAACTAAACGGGAACGAGTTGATCACGATAGCTCAGCATACGAACCATCCCAGAAGCGAAAATCAATTGCAGGAGGTACGAGCGAAGCAGCACGGTTTTATATCGGCGGAATAGGTTTGTCAGATGAGATTCGTCAGGACGTTCTGTTTTGCTGATATACACCAGATCACACAAACAAGGGATCCTATAAGCGCCTATACTTGCTAAGGAAACGGAAGATTTTATGTTTGATGTTTAGTTTACTTCCATATGTTTGTGAGCGAAACGTCGAGTTCTCGAGTAGCTAATCCTAACCTAAACTTAAACCTACGATACTAATCCGAAACACGTTTAGTTTTACAGGTTTTAATAATTGTTCGAATAATTGTTGAAATTTGTGTAGTCTACTACAATAAATTCGTTAAAATTAGCATTTCATTAAGTACGATACAACTGTTGAAAAATATGTCAGTTTATTTTAGCGAAGGTTGCAAGTTTTCTTGTTTCTTATAATATTTGTAGTAGCATTTGTTAGAATTGTAGAAGTTACTCTAACAATTCTTTTAGTGTTATGTAATAGTATTTGTGTTACTAATAAAGCAAATATTCGTTTCTGTGCGTTTCTGCATCTTATTTTTCTTCAATTTAATCTTAAAACTATTTAATATGGCTCCTTTTATTTTGAAAGATGAAGTTGCTAACTATCTATTGTTATCCTTTCTTGTGTCTAGCTGCAATAAAACTGCAGATTCTGTAAATGTTAGTGCATTTGATTTTTTAAATTTATTGAAAATAAGCTGCATATTTATATTTATCTCTGCTTTGTTTCTATTTTAACCAATATTTAATTCAATTAAATATTTAAAAATGATTAATTAATGGTCATATATTTATACACACTATTGTATATGTAAATCAGGTATGCATGTTTGGAGAGGTAGATGTTTAATTCATATAATTCAATTGTCGCATGAATTACCATAACGTAAATTCGTTGCCGTGTGAATTACATGAAAGGAATTGTCATATACCGAAACACGGTAAATGTGGGGAAAAGCTTGTAAGTGTACTGAAACAAAAACTAAATGAATTGTATACTTTCCCACATTTTTAAATGCAATTTACGTAAACTATCTTTCGTATTTAAATGCTAATTGATAGAGGTATTTAGTATTCCATACATAACATACAATTATTTATTTATAATTAATTACATTATGTAATAGATTATCAGGAAAAGCTATTAAATTTAGTGGAATATTTGGGTCAGAAAGAAATTAGCACATATATACATGATTTCTACATTGACCACTAAATATAGGTTAGAAAATAAATAAAATGTATATTCAAATATATATTTTTTGTCTGATATTAATTATTGGTAAAGCAATCAATCGCGAAAAAGTAACTTAAATTTGCATTACCTTTATGTGCAGCTTTAGTGAAAATGAACAATCCTCTCGTGTATATGTGACACAAGGGTGTTGTGTTATTCACAACGTTCATGGTCACGAATGGCGACAACAAACTAACTGGACAATTACGGGAACACAATTTACGTCAGAAGCGTTACGAGATTGACTTTCTCAATTGTAAAGATTGAAATTTTGGATCGATCGTTTTATTTGTTGATCTTAGATTCAAATTAATTTCAATTAAAACATTAGAGACGAATAAGTGGTTATTCATTTCATGTAGAGGTTCTCTTATCTTTGGCATTTTAAATATATTCTAAGACAATGCTACTTTGAATGAAACGAAATTCGAGTACTTGCGCAAATAACAACATGGATAATAATTTTTAATAGCTTACCTTGACACTGAAAGCCTTGTTTTCCGAAGCCCCTGAAATGAACAACGACTATTAATTATTTAAGAAACAAAGTTGCTCGTATGTAATGTATGAACAAGTAATAAATAAATATTTGTACACAAAGAAAAAGGTATGGTCAGAATTGTATGAAGTACGTAACGAAGGATGGATGTTTAGTTCTGTAATGCTAATAGCACGTTATGGCAAATTATTTCAGATAATACACTAAACACAATTTACCAAGTAAAGTTTTGCAATTCCGGCATGAATTTTTCTAAACATAATAATAAAAATCTTATTCATCTTATCATTAGCGTGATCTCCGGCATTTATTGACGAATCACTTCCGTTAAAAAACTACAAGGAAGAAAACATTCGTTAAAGTTAAGAAATCCAAAGATTTACGATATTATTTGCAAACGCATTTATCATCAGGATGAAATAGGAACCGCTTAATTAGAAGCGTTTATTTAAACACCTACTGCTTCTCAATTAATACGAAGGCAATTTCAACATTATTTGCGCTTGAAATTTCTTACAGTAAGAAACGATGTCGTATTACCTGACTAGAAGGCTTGAACCTGAAAGGTGAAGATTCAAGAGTGATATATACATACATACAATAAAGGAATTTGTTTTCCATCAATAAAGGATAATTTCTTTTGCACGTGATTTGGACTATGACTTTGAAAGGATCATCACATTCTTATTTGCGAGTCTATGCTTACGCAATTTGTGTGAAATTGTTGACCACAAGCAGTGCTACATATTTTAGATAACGAAAAAAATGTTTCAATCATAGAAAAATTTAATGCTATATTACGTAAAAATGTCGATTTTTCTAAATTTCGTTATCGTTTTAACAACAGTGTTGCGGAAGATTCGTGAAAGAAATTCAAAAGCTATTTTAAATACGCGAATATTACATCGCTAGATATAGAATGGTCTTTTTCTGCGAATAGGGAGATACATATGCCGCAAAGGAAGAGTCTCAAAGAGACTACTGTAGAAATGTACGCTATGATACCGGTGTTGAAGGCCTAACTTCCGGATTTCTTTTTAGCAATCTAAACTTAATAGCTATGTTGCTTGCTACATTATGTTTCCATTTTGATAGATTCTCTTAGTTTCTCATTCGAAATAACGCGCAGGTTTATTTCGGTTAACCCAGCGTAGTGACGCTACTGCTAGGCAATCGACTTGTTGGGCTCTATTCATAATACACAAAACTTTCTATTTTAACAAATTAAATTTCCGAACAGCTAAACTTTTTTCTTTGAATTATATTACAGAACGGAATATGACGTACGTATGAAGTTCGCGTTTTATTGTTCCAGGATGTGATGTTCGTAAGTATCGCCAATTATTCAATGTGGATATTTACAACTGGACTTAACGACTAAAAGAGGCTTTATTTTGTACTTGTTTGTAAGAAAACATTACATTAAAAACAAATATAACTCACGACGTGATGAAAATGAAGTGAGGTGAGCAATATTGCCATTCCCTAGATATTATCATTGGGTGAAAATAACGTTACGTAATAATACATACACCAATGAAGAATTAAAAGGTACTGAGAAATAGAGACTTTCTGATGTAGGTTCTTGGATCGCACTTAAATGATCTCACCACATGGTTTGTCTTAGATGTTGTAATTTTTAATGCAATAATAAATATATTCCGAATTAGAAATAACACTGGCCAATAAATTTCAACTTTTGATTTTGCCATAAAATAATCTATACTAATTTCAATAGAAAACATATAAACATTTATTTTAATAAAAGTTAGACGGTCAAGTTAGCTCGATTTTTTTTTATATTTCAATGAAAAAGGTTTTTCAGATTAGATCATAATTTAATGTATATTTCAAATTATTATAATTAGAAATGTCAAGTAATACTGCTCCGTCTCTTATAAACGATATCTACAGCATCTCTTCTTAACATCCAACAGTAATCTGCTAACATAACAGGATTCCATTTCCCCTGATGTCTTGGTGGAAGCGCTCACCGTGTTCATCGCTAACGTCGCCCATATTTTCCGGACAAAAATTCAAGTGAGAATGTAGAATGTGCACTTTAAGGGACATATTACAGCCAGCAGCGTGAAGTGCTTGTAACATATCCATTACTAAAATTTTACAGTTGTCAGCTTTTGTGGTTTCCCAAGAAATTCGTGAAAACTTGTACCATGGAGAGCCAATCTGTGTTTTCCTTCGCTGTTAATTTAGTTTCAAAGATTTCATCATTTACTATTTCTCGTATCTGAGGTCCAACAAAAACACCTTCCTTCAGTTTCCCTTGTGTTAATTTTGGAAACTTTTCACGAAGGTATTTAAAACCTTCACCTTCGAGATCCAGTGCCTTTACAAAGATTTTCATGAGCCCAAGCTTTACATGAAGAGGTGGTATTGTGATCTTTTCTTTTTTTACTAGAGGCTAATGTTGTACATTGTCTTTTCCTGGTACAAACTGTTGTAGTGGCCATTCTTATTTATGGTAATGTTTTTGACATAAAAAGCAACAGTATTTGGTGTAACCAGATTGCATACCCAAAATAATTGCAATTACTTTAAAATCTGCACAAATATTTCAGGAATAGTGTTTGTACTTCATTTTTTCTAATAACATTTTCAGATTTTCGCAAGTTTCTTTCATAGAAACAGCATGACCTATTGGAATAGAAGGATAATGGTTTCCATTACGCGACAAAACTGCTTTCAGGCTTGTCTTTGATGAGCCAATGAATAGTCTCCAAGAACTGGGATCATGATGTATTCCAAAAGCTTCAGAAAGTTTATAAACATTATCGCAGTAGACCAGATTAAAGGCCATACTATAAAGGCATTTTTTCTGTAACCAGAGCTAAGCCAACGTTGCCGCTTTTCGAATCACTTTTATTTTATATATGCTGTTTACTAACTTAGGGTAAAAACCTTGTCGGTCAGTGTAATCAATCTTTTCATATTAATTTGTTGGTATTAAAATTTTCTTGGCGCCCACCGGTTCAACAGTAGCTTAATTTAGCGTAAAGTGTAGTACAACCTGCTCTGTCAATATGTTATAAACTTCTACCGCCCAAATAGTAGAGGCGAGCTTGACTTTTACTCCTATTTTAGAGCTAGGAATAGAATAAAACGAAAAATTTAGTGTGTGTGTTTATAAAATCTAATACATCTCCAACTTCTTTTTGATGTTGCCTCCTCTTTGTTTCTTATCTTAAATTACACAAAATTTCAACAATTAATATTGTGTTTGATAGTGAGTTTTGTTGAAGCCAGTCCCTTGTATTTCCTGAAGAGTTCAAGTTAAGATTGCGTGGACCCAATTACTTGTTATGCACGGATAGAAGTAATTGGTAACAAGCATTAACGATAATAACGTTGAGGTCATTATGTTATACGCTTACGTTATAATGTTCGTAAATGTTACGTAAATCTTCCATATAGAGATGGTTATAGTTCATCGTTGGTAGATAATAAATAAGGTACCGAATGGCAAGTTATGGGCAAAATATTGTATCAAATATTGTTTGATACAATTTGACTGTTTATTAAAACTGGAACATCAAAAGTGCTCCTGTATGGAAATTAAAGTCGTGCGTCATTGATTCGCAGTACAAAAATCAATATTCCCAGCAAATCTCTTGCACAGTTGAAAATATGTTACACTATTTTTATTGGCATCCATATGTGAAACCATTTCCTGGAATATCAGTTTTTAATTTAAAATATTCCGTTCAACAAATATTTATAGTTCAGTTATCGGTAAAATAAAATTTATGCAACATGCCTCTGGCACTAAACTGATATTAAAAATAATGTTAAGTTCTCCATTGTTATTTTAAAGCATGCCTTTAGTGATACGAGTTCCAATAAAAAGGATCCGTTCCTTACTTTTATGAGGTCGTAAACACCTTTTCCTGGCAATTAACCTTTTATAGCGATTATACCTACAATTTCTTGTCAGCGTTACAACATTGGGTTGCATAACTATATACTCCCCACGCATTTCAAAAAATAATTTCTAATGCCTATCCGTATTTATACGTATGTACTATTTGTTGTAAAATTAATGCTATACACTATACATTATACATGCTATACACTATATATTATACATGCTATATTATACATGCTATACACTATACATTAATGCTATATTAATGCTATAAACAATAATGTTTATAAACTTTCTGAAGCTTTTGGTCATGAATGAATACATCATGATCACAGTTCTTGGAAATTATCCATAGACTCTTCAAAGACCAGCCTAAAAGCAGTTTTGTTGCATAATGGAAACCATCATCCTTCTATTTCGATAGGCAATGCTGTTTCTATGAAAGAAATTGAATCTGAAAATTTTATTAGAAAAGATAAAGTATAAAGAGTATTCCTGGAATATTTGCGCAGATTTTAAAGTAATTATTATATACCCAAAATAATGCAATTATTTTGGGTATGCAATCCGGTTACATTAAATACTGTTGCTTTTTATGTTTTTGGGAAAAACATTACCATAAGGAAGAGTGGCCACTACGACAACAGTTTATACCAGGAAAAGACAATGTACAACATCAGCCTCTAGTAGAAAAAATAAAGATCATAATACCACCTCTCCACGTGAAACTTAGGCTCATGAAAAACTTTGTAAAGGCGCTGGATTTCGAAGGTGAAGGTTTTAAATGCTCTCGTGAAAGAAGGTATTTTTGTTGGACCTCAGATATGAGAAATAGTAAATGATGAAATCTTTGAAACCAAATTAACAGCAAAGAAAAAAACAGCTTGGCCTTCCATGGTACAAGTTTTTACGAATTTCTTGGGAAACGAAAATGCTGACAACTGTAAAATTTTAATAATGGATATGTTACAAGCATTTTACGCTGCTGGCTGTAATATGTCCCTTAAAGTGCACATTCTACAGTCTCACTTGGATTTTTGTCCGGAAAATATGGGCGACGTTAGCGATGAACACGGTGAGCCCTTCCGCCAAGACATCATGGGAATGGAAAAACGGTATCAGGGAAAATGGAATCCTGTTATGTTAGCAGATTACTGTTGAATGTTAAAGAGAGATGCCGTAGATATTGTTTATAAGAGACGGAGCAATATTACTTCACATTTCTAATTATAATAATTTGAAGTATACATTAAATTATGATCTAATCTAAAAAACAATTTCATTGAAATATAAAAAAAAATCAAGCTAACTTGACTTTCTGTCTTTTATTAAAATAAATGTTTATATGTCTTCTATTGAAATTAGAATAAATTATTTTATGGCAAAATTAAAAGTTAAAATTTGTTGGTCAACGTAATTGCACATTTTGTGGCTGTACTTAGATGAATTGGTATTACTTTTGATTATTACAGTTTTAGAATGTTTTTTTCAGAGTGTTTGTTTATTGTTTACTTTATAACTTGTTTTTATTTGTTACTTTTAAGAAGTTATGTTCAGAATTGTTTTATTTTTAGAATTGCTCTATTTATTTTTCTAATTTATTACATCTTGCTTTTTATTAAATATTAAACCATATGTTTTGCAATTTTGATAGCAATAAAATCTATCTATAATATATATAATCTATAATATATAATATATGAATTACAGACTAAATTAAAATTTCCATTCTGGTGGAATTCGATTCCACAACTCCCGCTTACCGCACACCTCTGTATAGGAAATAAGCCTGTAGAAACGAGTACGCTTCAGGTAATTAGCAGAGATTAGACAGACTCGTGTTTTGTACACTCTCGGGCAAACTATTAGGCAACGCGGACGCAATCTCATGAGACGAATAAATACGAGTCTGTCTAGTCTTAGCTAATATTGTGAAGCGCTACTCGTGTCTACAGGCTTAATACGAACGAATCGCTGTAGTTTACTTAATTACGGAATTACTTAGGTGTAAATATGACAAAACACAGGTGGAATTATTCCTTTGTTGTCTACTGGTGTCCCCGATAGCCGACATAACACAAGCCTGTCTAGTCTCTGCAAAAAAGTAATAATTCCATCCACCTTTCTCCTCTCTACTTATGTATTTGGAACACTGGTTATCTTTAATCCCTTTTTATAGTGGTTATGTGGTTATTCAACTTTTAACCTCCTCGTTTAACGTTTTTTCAAAAATTACATCAAACAACTCTTCAATAGTTGAGTATAGGCTTCCACGACCGTATTCCATAGTAGAAATTCCTTTCGGGTGTTGTAGTGTAATTAATATTTTACTTCACGTTTCGCTGATCATGCTGTCAGCTTCTTCACAAGGTTTCTAAAAACTAATATTGTTTCCCCTTGCTCCTGGCTTTGTGGAATGTGGCAGTCAATCGTCAAACCTGTGATGCAGAACGGATAGCCAATAACTACTGCTCATATCTGTAGAGGTAGGCGTATATATAAAGGAGAAGTATCCCAACAGATAGTTTAACTCTTATTGAATAATACTTAAAGTCGGTTACAGAATCGTCTACTCGCTGCTGCTCAAAATATTACTACGTTTCACCGCAGTATACTTGTGTGAAAATATTTTTCCACCCTTAACAACTATAAAAAGCAAATACTGTTGTTGATTTCAAATAGAAACCCTTTTGTGGTATACGATGACATCTGTGAATATTACAAAACATTGTAGTGAGAGTTACAATTAAACAAATCCAGATATCACTTCTAATAAATGAAGGCAGAATGTGTTTGTATCAAATATCCTGGATTATTGTGATATCCCCGCAGTGTACGAAGCACAGTTGTATTGCCTGAAAAGCTGTCTGAAAATTGTTTAACGTTAACTATAAAGGAAATGGAACTTTTTAAAGGAGCACCTCAATAATTAAATACTACGGTGCATTTTGAAGCAGCATAAACATGTACTAGCAAGAGCTTAACTGCACGAAATGGTTAAAAGCATTAAAGCATTGAATTGAATGACTTCTAAGCGACATTTTCCTGTTACTAGAAAACTATTTATTAGGTTAAGGTTACTACGTAAATGCTTCAGGAAATAATATAGCGTGTCATACATGTTCTTTTATTGCATTTTGACTCTACGGACAATTTATCTACTTTTGCTCCATTGAAACACTGTGGGTTCTTGGATTTTCCGATCACACAGAATTGTCAGACGATCTTTTGAAGTTTTGCAGTCAGCGCACTCTTGTTTTTTTAAAGAAAACGTTTTTGAAGATACAGTGCGAAAGAATAAGATGTTTTTTATGACCGTTAAAAATATTTTTAAGCGCGTAAACTACGTTTATACAACTTCTTTTCCCAACCTGCAACATCTTCGTTTACCTGACTTGCTTCTTCACAAATGCATTTAAACTTTATTTGCTATCTTTCACAAAATTTGTCCAACCATCCATTTGAAGCTTTAAAACTGACAAGTTCAAATTGTTTTTAACTTCTAGAAGTAATCCAGAGATTATTTATTCCTTACTTTGCGGAACCAATCGAATACAATCTGGTTCAATGCACAACTTGTAGACTTCGGAAAATTCTTTTTTCGTCTTCTGTTCCCATTTCCACACATTTTTTTTTTGAGAACTTCTCCGTTTTTCTTTATTGCCCCGGTGGCTTGAGAGTTTTCAATTAATAATTTGTCTGCAGGTTGACGAGCAAATTTAAGCTTTTCAGCAAAGTTAATAATTTAGTAATAATAATATGTGTAATTGCGAAAAAGTTTAATTTATCAAGCTGTATTTTCTACTCATTATGCCGGTTGTAAAAAGGCAAATTTCATAAGAATTATGCTAATTGGAGAATTTTTTTATACCCGCGTCCGTTATTGAGAGTGTCCGTTGTAAGAAGGTCGTTTTGTGATGATTTTCCCAAAAAAGTACCCGTTATTGAAAGGTGTCCGTTAAGACGCGTTTTACTGTACTTCTGTTACCTGGAAATCTACGATATTACAACTAGATACAGAATTTATAGAATTTGAGCTTTGAATTTCTTTTGCAATAAGATTCTGGTGTAAATTAGTAGACAGGTTTATGTAGCACTCGCACTGATTTATATACATCTGTTTTCATTAAGAACGTTTCGGTGGCAATTCTTGGAACGTCGCCAATCGAATTCTTGTAATATTTATTTAAATAAGAGTCTGAAATTATGTGACAATAACAGTTTCTTATACAATTCCTTAGCTTAATGAAAGCTGTCGGCGATTTCCAGAGGTGTAGCATTAGTTGAGTTGGTTATGATAGATTACTATTCATTGTTGTAATGAAATAACATCTAGTATACGTACAACAACCTACATGTTACTTAAAAGCTTAATGGGCATCTTAGCAGTCCATAACCATGAGCTATGAGATTATTCCTGCGTAGGTTTACGTATAATAGAATTGCTGTTATGGTTCTATTTATATATATATATATATGTCATTAACCTGCCACTTTCCCTTACGAGCGACGCAGGTGATTCACAGGAGTTGCGTGTAAATGAGTTCGTGTATTACATTTTTTTTTAGTGATTTATGTAACCTACCTATAATCAATCTACGCATATATATAGTGTTACTGCTGTTTGTCGAATTATTAAAATGCAAATTAACCTCACTCTTCAGAAAAATAGAATAGGTACATTTTAATGATTCTCCTTTGTACCACTGCCACGTTGAAGGCAATAAACCGCAGTTTCTGGCGTCAATTTTTAATTACAAGGTTATGATTCCGTCAAATGTTTTTTTTTGCACAAAATGCTGGTTGATTCCACGAGGATGTATAGTTATTATAGATATAGTGACGTTAATTTGCGATATATAATGCGGGCTTAGTAGTCATTTAACGCCAATTAAACGTTAATTCGATTTTAATTAACAAATATTACCTAAATTATGTAAGTCGTTCATGAAATTTAGTCTAATTCAATGTACTAATTATTTCTCAACAATTATTGCGACTAGCTGTTTATAAAAGAGCATTTACTACGATGGCTTACTAGCCGTATTTCTGAAAGTAAATAAAAGATCTTTCCCAAGTTTTAGTCGATGATCCCATTGGACAGTCAAGAACGATTTGGCGCGAAACAGTATTCTTGGATTTTCACACTCACGAAGGTAGTTCTTTTAACTCAGGAAAATTGCAAATAACTTTGATAATTACTTTTGTATTAAAATTTCCAGAAGAAAAAATTATATCCTACGCCCACGATGTGCCGCTTCATAAAACTTGCGTTTAAAACAGCTTTGTAAGTAACTCGTAATACGCATAGGGCGATATTCTGATTGAAATAAGTGAAATTGACATGCATTACCGATTTAAAGTTAGGGTGTCATTAAATGGAAATTATTCTTAGAATACAGACTTTTAGCTATAAAGTCCTTCAACGTCCTCATTACTTTGAGAGATACGTACATACATACGTACGTCTAATGGGCTCTCGTCATGAACACGTTTACATTTGTACATATACATAAGGAAATCTTGGTAAAAGCTATTAAATATGTATTCAGCTTTACATGATAATTTCTTATCAGGGGATAACAGGTTTTATTAATTAGCGGATATTAACATTTTAATTCAAAATTTTTGGTCGCCGTCGATATCGTCCCATTTAAGTTCTTACTCTTTACGAAGTATAACTAAAATCTTAATATAATATGTATATGCTTTCTAATTTCATGCTTCATCACGATTATGACAGTCTAATACAAATGAGTCTTCGAAATTATTTTCAAAGGTAATGTTGAGGAGTGACAATTCGTTCTTCTATTACTTTTGAAACGAATTTGCTTAAAAATTTTGAATATAAGTTAGGAGAAACAAAAAATTATTTTTTGTTGGTCAGCAACTTAGCTATCTAATTTGTTCAAATATTTGTTTCATTCCATAACTTTCGGTAGATAATTTACGAGGATCATGCTTAAGTGATTTTCTTCTTTATAATCCCATTTAGAGAATTATGTAACACAAAAAAAAATACTGTCTCTGCGGTTTTGTTGTGCCTTTTAATTACTACTAGAGAGAACAACAACGGATGAAATTATTACTTTTTTGCAGAGACGAATAGACACGAGTTTATCTAGTCGCTGCAAAATAGGAATAATTCCACCTGCCTTTGGCATCTTTAATTATTACTCTCGTTTTATAGTTAACAGTTGTTGCCCTTGCCTTGAGTATTCAATATCATCTCAATTACTTTTTTAAATAATTAAACAAAAATTGAATCATTTTTTAAATAAATTAAAAAATAAATAAAAATTATTTCGAAAATAGATAATTTCATAGTTTAGATGTTTTATTATGAAGTTATCCACAGACTTTTTAATAAAATTGTTCTACATATTTACGTGCGGAATAGAATTATATTAGATGCGAGTCGTCTCCGCGGGCTTGGGGTGTCAATGTAGATTTTTTAAATCGATTTTCTTCTTGTTATTAGGTCTGATTGTGGGCGTGTTCTAATTTTATTTGAAATCTATCCTTAGTTCGAAGCTGACTAAAGTTGTACTACGTAAAATAAAACATATTTTATATTATTACATATTCGGAATCCTCGTTAAATTTGAAGGCAAAATGTGGTAAGACACTACTATCCTAAATTTAAGGATTTCGGAGGGATTAGTCGATAATAGAAATCGTTACTTCTGCAGAGATACGAAAAAGGGATTTTTGGTATCTTTGGTATTTTGGTAGATTAGGCAAAAAGTTAAGTTGGTACGATATACATATTTCTTAAAATATTTTTTTAACGAAACATCCTGTATATTATTTTAGTTTTGTAATTCTCTCAAATTTATAGACAAAAAAAATTACATGCTAGTGGTCTAAAATCGACCATTTTTTCGCTGAAGCGATTTTTAAAACTGAGCTGCTATCAATATATGTATGTATACACATATTTTATGTACTATAATATACTTCAGTGTACATTAATGAAGTAAAAATATTTTATTACAGTCAAACTAATTGAGTTTATTATTGGTTAAAAATTAAAAAAATAATTAAATACCCTATGACAAATAATAAATTGCAATAAATACAAGGAGAAGTATGAAATAAAGTGTCCAAATGCACATTTACAGCAAACGGCATACAATCTTAGTGAGCAGTAGGACTGCGCTCTGGACGAATTTAAACCAAGCGTTCTTGGTCAGTGCAACTTAGTGCAGTTAGTACTCGTTACTGTATTAATGAGATGAGTAGTTACACTCGCGTAGCAGAATGAGTACACTGGGCACAAGAAAGTTCTTCGTAGACAATCGCGTGAGATCATATTTAATGTGTACAGGTACTTTTGTGAACATAGAGCCGTAGAACAGACCCTAAAAGATATAAAAGAATGTGCTTCTCGAGCAACAGATATATTCCTGAGAACGATACAGAGGACTGAGTGTTCAATAAATGAGTGCGAAAAGAAATCCTGAAGAAAAGACATTTCTGGAAAGAAAACAAAACGGACAAGTTAAATAATTATATTGTCGAAACATGAAACTATACGTTTAACTTCTATCGCATGCTGGAATATCAAATAAATGCGCCAACTTTACGTGCGAAAACGAAAAACAAGTTAGGATCGAACTGATCGGACGCGTCGTTGCAAAGAATGTTAAAAAAATTTCGATTTTAAATTTAGGTGTACGTAAAATAACAGAAAAGTTTTAATTGAGCGCATGGACGTTCGCTGAAAAATTAAATAGTTTTGGCAAAACGAAAACCCGGCCGCTTATCAAGACCAAAAAAAAGTATTCACATTAGCCAAACATTTTCGAAATATTGGAATGATCGTGGTACCGAAAATAATTGTTTAAAAATATAACTAAAGGGCAAATGTGCATTATAGTGGATGCACGTGGAAACGTGTGTTTTATACCGTATGCTAATGAATCTGTCAATAATAGTAGAGGTTATCGTTATGATATGAATGCGGAGAATTACAGAGTGGTTTCAATAGAAATTTACCAAATTTGCTGAAAAATTGGGTAACTTTACAGATCCATAAATAATGCACCCTACCACAATATGTAAATTAGTAAGTCACCTACCAGTGTTAATGAAAGAGATATTATAAAAGTAGTTGATAAGAAAAGGGAATTCCTTTTTGTAATTACATGTTAAAAACTGAATTACATGAACTCATAAAGCATCGTAGAAAACGGAATAATTCATAAGAAATATGTGAAATTATATGCCTAGCTTTAAGATTATCTCTATACCAGTCGGATTTAAATCTAGCAGAAATATTATGAGCCACTGTAAAAGAATGCGGAGTTTAATGGAGAAAATATAAAGATAAAGTTTCTATTGAAGACTGGTCGGTATGTTGCAAATATTTCAACAGCGAAATCTTAATCATTTCTGTGTCATAGTGAAGACAATGATTGAATAATCGGAAGAAAAGCAACAATAGCTAGCTAACACATCTTCCTCATCCTATCTGGCTCACTGCTCGCCAAAATATATGCCGATTGATGTATTTTTTCGAAACTAGAAAAAAAATACGTTTTATATAATAATGTTGTTATGAGCGCAATTATAACATGTTTAATGTTCTTTTCCGTTTTTGTCACAGTTCACTTTCAAAAATCAGTATAACGAAATATATAAACGGTTGAGCGACGGCTAAACGAAGACACCCAACGCAATATTACACAATGTCATTAGGAAAGAAACCCTAATAACTCCGAAACGCTTACTTTTAAAGCAATAGTACCTTATCACATTTTATCTCAGAACGGGGATTCCATGAATGCGATCATGTGCAGCATGTTTCATTTCAAAAAATACAACATTGAGCAGCTAGAAACTTATAAGACATCATCTTTCAATATGGTGTCAAAAAATATCCCCACAATCGGGCCTCATAGCAAAAGGTTGTTTTGAAAAATTTCCATTCACACAGGCACATCGATCCTCATCTGGTATACTGAGATTACTTCAAAGTTAGCTTGTACGCACATATGTATATAGAAGAAACCGTCTTCGTTGGCTTGGAACATATATATCTAAATAGAGATTTTTATAAAAACGAGAGTTTCTTGTTACGAGATTCAATAGGGCGTATTGACAAATTATAAACCGTTTTTCTTATATAATGGTAAATGGCAGGGGAAGATCTTAATAACATAAATACCAAAGCGTAGTAGACAAGCACAACTATTTGCGACGACACGCGGCAAGGCCATCAAAACGTTAAATGGACGTCTGTGAAAAGAATTCCAGTACTTCGCGTATAGGCTGAAGATCTAGTGTATTTATTAGAAATTTGAGAGAATGAATCCAGTCCGGTCAGACGTATCACTCATTCGACGCATATAAATTTATAATGGAATAGTTGTCTAAAATTTCCTGAATGAATGAGTTCTTTACGAAGTCAACATATTGAAATTCGAGAAGAGTCATTCCATGTAATAACTGACTATTGACACAACTGCAAAACATGAACATGAAAAACTGCAGAAGGGTAATTAAATGTTTTTTTTATATTATTATTCCCTAAGGATTCTGTTGTAGAAATAGTCGATAAGTCTTGTGAGTTTCAAAATTTTAGCTGTATATTTATAATTTAAGTCGATTGTGACTTTGAATCATTTCCTTCAAAAATTAGAGTAATAGCGGTATCAAGCTTAAAAACACATATTGCGCAAAATATCTGATGAAATTTTGGATGAAATCTTCAACCAAACACATTAACGAGTAACGACCGGCCAAGGAGGTAGAGGAATGTTATAGTATGTTCTTTTTATCTTTAATTTTTCCTAAATAGACCAATTAAACAATTTACACCCTAAAAACTAACTACAAATTTGTAAACAAATGCGAATACGCCATGTTAAATACAATACGTAGAGTAACCGAAACTTTGGGTCTAACGAAGTAACAAAAAAAAAACGTTGGGGCCAGATTTGGTAAATTGAGTGGATGATCTGACATATAAATTTGAACATCCGTTCGTGATTTTTTGCCATTGAGATCACTCAAACACGGCTATTTCTCGAAAATTTCTGCCTGCAGTTTGTCAAATAATAATACGTAGTATGGCTTCGTTATTGGCATTCTTTTTTCAAAGTAGTCATTTAACACAACACCATAACTATTCCAAAGAACAGTCACTATTCCTTCCCTGGGCATGAAATAGTCCTCGTCCTTTTCAGGACTTTTCGCAGTCCACTGTTTTAACTACGCATTAGTCTCAGTAGTGTAGTGGCGTAACTAACGCTAAAACACTGACTTATTTCGCTTAAACTACTTCAGACTGTACAACTTTGGATATATTTATTCTAATATGTTTTTGGTCCTGAAAAAAGAATTATTGAAACCTAAAAGATGTAAACGAAAGATGTAAAGGCAATGGTGTGATAAAAATTTTTGATTTAGGGGTTTAGAAAAATCAATATATACAGACCATTGTTTTTTGAGGAATATATGTAAGACTCGTATTTGTGTGCTTTTAAATTTCTAATGAGATGCGCGCAATATGGCGTCAATATAAAGCAAGAAAATCAAGGAAAGATATAATAGGGTACCTTTATTAACATTAACTTTGTAGTACCAAAGAGGGAATATTATCTCAGGATGGCAAGAAATTATATAATGCTTAACAGTCAATTGTATGGTGTATCCACCTAATTATCACTTGACGTTGAATGTTTACATTCCTGATAACAGTAATAAACAATATTTTCCTCTTGGATGATTTTCATAAAGGTATCAAGTATGGAAAGCTACCCTAAAATGAGTCATTTTCCTACTTCCATTATCATCCAAGTTTCCTTTACGAAAGCTCGCGGCTTGTTTTCCAACACCTGAACAAAAAACACATCAATGAGACGCTTTGTAAGATACATCCCTTGATTTTCCGTATTTCAACGCGAAGCATGTTTTATCTCGAATATGAAATTTTTATTATATCTTTCAATTATGAACCTAATAACGTTTTATAAGCGTGTCTACCTCCACTTCAAACATAATGCGAGGTTATTAGCGTAGGCCGTAATTTAGATCAAACCGTGGGTGGCAGCGCAATCCTAGCGAGGAGTTCATATCTGACGAGGGAAAAGTATTTTCCATTTCCCACGGCGTTTTCTGTTCAACATTATTTCCACATCGTTAGAAAATTCTATCATCCTGCGAGTGACAAAATAATCTTCTTCGCAATATAAGCAGTTTTTCTTCAGATACGATTATTACATCAGAAAGAGATTGCGTATTCCATAAATAATGTGTTTGAAGCAAAATTACTTAGCTGTAACATAATACGTCTTATTTGTGTATATACGTATTAAATCAACATAAAAACAATAAGCTACACTATCATTTCATGTGAATTCTTTATCTTACTAAAGTGACAGTGATTAATTCTTGGTTTCCACTGAATTTGAAGCCATTTGAAAACAATTCTAATTGATATTTTGATGTTTAATGATTTTTTAAAGCCCAAATGTTTGACAAAAGCATCAGCGTACTGTCACTACTGTTATGGAGCTTTGTCGTAGAAGACTTGATCATTTAAAGACTCATTTGGTCTTTAAATGATCAGGACAGGGTAGCGTTGTTTGCATCTAAAGGGAAACTTCTTGAAATAATAGCAAGCATTATCTAATGCGCTGCGAAGAGTGGAAGAATGGCAAAAGAAGGGCCCTCAGTTAATTCACAAAAAACAAAATTGGTTGCATTTACCAACATAGGGAAACTGACCGACTTAGACAGCAGTACGAGTAGGAGTTACAATCGATCAAGGAAATATTTGGATGTTACTTTTAATGCAAACTGAACTGGAATAACCGGTTACTTGAACAACGAACAGAGCTACACAACTATTCTGGCGTTGCAGGAAAGTTTTTGGTATAACCTGTGAATTAAGCGAATTAAGACCGAAGGTGATCTATTAGTTGTACATAATAGTGATGCGGCCGACGTTTGCCTACGTAATAGTAGACCGATGGAAAAGGACGGAAGTGCCTTCGGCAGTTAGAGCTCTTACTGCTCGAGGAGCCAATAACACATGAACCGTGGTTTTCTCCCGTTAGAGATTTTTGTGAAGACGCGGGCTATGATTGCGATCCTTACATTGAAAGCCAACAATTTGTGGGAATCCAATATTAGAGGTGAAGGAAACACTAACATTACGACAACGATACGGCATAGCACGACAACGGTATGGCATCTGAATTTATTTTTACTGACAAATAGAAAATTTCAATACTGAATAAAGACGAGACGCGGAGTAACTTGTTCTTCACGGCTGCTTTACGAACGGATCCTAATGCAGCCAGCAGACAGGATCCTGGATTGGATCCTGTCCGCTGGAGATAGGCATATCTTTAATATAATAATTTTGCCTGGAAAACCGCTAGATACCTTTCTAAGCAGAACTATTAGCAATTGTAACCTATGTTAAAGATTTTGTGAAGGGAGCCTAAACTAAGAGCAAAATAAAGTGAATTCTATTACTAACTCGAAGTTAGTGAAGCATTGTAAGGAATTCTTTAATAAACTGGCACATGAGGATGTTTAGGGCAATATATCCAACGAGTTTTAAAAAATACCTCACACCAGAGGGCGCGAGTGGACTCACAGGGGACTCCGCTAGAATAATATGTAAAGAAGATGGAGATACTAAGTTTTCTGTTGAACCAATTAGACTCAGCAAAAAAGTAATCAAGAGCATTACTGTATTGGTGACTAAACAATCTCTTAAAAAAACATATGAAAAGCTTGGTGTAAGAGATGCTGCGGAGGTATCGCAACTACTTCAATATCCCCTTGTCAAAATAATGGTCTTTATAGAGCGCACTAAACTGCTTGAGCGGAAATGAGAGTCTCATTGAGACGGTACAAAAAGAATTAAGCTCAAGTACCTGGACTATTGGTGTTGAATAAATTTTGAGAAGTTTAGTTAAGTTTAATATAATACTGGTATAGCATCGTACATCACAGCTACAATTATCAAAGGTGCATGGTTCTTATAAACTGCATCCAAATTCTCTTTGATTTCTACACACGCTTTCCAATCTAAGAAGAGAAATCGAGTCGCTGACCGGTATTGTCCTTTTTCCATGATTTCACAAATACTTCATATTGCTCACTTACGACAGCTCTAAAAACAACACTATTCGATGAATCGCTTCGAAATTTCTTCAAACGTGGACTATATCGAAACACGGGTACTTCCCATACAATTTTTATGTACTAATGTGCTTATAATACTTATGTGCTACTCTCTAAGATGATTTTGAATGACTTAAATTCTGTGATTTGATGATGGATAAAACAACAACGTAGATCCAACTGACAGGATTGCTTTTTCTGATGAAGTATCATCTTCTCTAAATAGTACTGTTGACAAGAGTAACTGCCGATACTGGCCTCGTGAAAATCCTTAACGGGTTGCCCCAGTACCATACTCAAAGACCACAAAAGAAAACATGAACACGCATTTGCGCTAAGCATATTACCGCCACTTTCGACGTCGATGGAACTCTTACTGGGGACAGGTTTTTTGGATACGACTTCTTAATGAAAAGAAGCTTGAAGAGGCACTAATAGAATTTTGCCAGAATGCAGGATAGAAAAAAAGGACAATTGCAGAATGATCCCCACGATCTTACTGCGTATATCGGACCATTTAAAAAACAAAGTTTACCGCAGACGTCCCGAAAATATTGCAGACATAGGCTAACTGATTAGAGATAAAATCAAAAATTTGATTCGTGACTTCAGATTAGACCACTGGCTGACTGCTAATATTACGCGTTTTAGAGACACGTTTCAAATTTTTTTAACTTATTTTCAAATTAAAACATACAAATTAAAACATCATTATATTGTTACGTTTGTTTTGTAGAATATTTTCAATAAAGATATTTTTATAAAAATAAATGATGTAATTATATTTTCCTAATGTTGAATTTGTCGTTACAAATGTTGATCATTTGTAACCGGTATTTTTCATAATCACATGTATAAAAAGGAACTTGCTTTTAGCAGTTATAAATTACAAATTTAAAGGCCCGCTGCTTATCTAAATACAAAGCCAAAAGTTGCGGAATATAAATTAATTGCTACGCTATGGTAAAGTTTTTGTTATTTATTACTTTACATTTCATCTCTCCACCTTCGCCCAGAAATAATTCTCTGCCGCTACACCGCAGTGTACAACAAGAAGTATCTAACTAAATATTTAATATAATCAGCGCTTAGGAGAAGTTGTTCGCGAATGTAGACTTCTTAACTAGAGAGATTATCCAGATTAGCGGTACATTCATCATTTACGTACAACCTCAGAATATCAAAACAACGCAAAAGTTTGGTTCTGGAAAGGTTTATGTAAATAAAAGAAAATATAATTCCGGCATTTCTATCTACGAACCTGAAATATGAAATTCGTGTTTTTTTTGTGTTTGTGATTTTGATGGTTGCGTAAAATTGAGGCAGAGCCAAATAAAATTCAGCCTGGAACAAGAGTTGAGGACATGTCATTTACTGAATTGAACAGTCACATGTAGTTGTATGTTTAGTCTATCTTAAGTTGTTAGCCCTACTTGTAAATTCCATCAAACAAAAGTCTTCTACGTTTTATCTTTTTGTGCCAAAAGTATCAAAGAAACTAAATAAGTGTATTTGTCAACTATAGTACACTGTTAGCCAACATCTAACTAGTGCGTATATGATAAAGACAATTTAAATTTAAAGAGGAGATTTTCTTTATGAAAGTTAATTAACGATAAGTAGTGCAACATAAAGTTCAGATATATTGAACGTTTAGTTTTTGCCGCGCACCATGCAACTTTGTTTCTTCGAATGAAACATTTTCATGTAAAAGAAAACAATTCGCATTTACTCCTTTCAATATTCTTCGTAGGAAGCACGTTATAGTAACGATACAAGCTGTCTATGTTAACTGTGTAACTGTGGCGATGATTAATATTATTACAGAAACTTCTGAATGGGTCTGTAGAAAATCCATGGCACTTTGCGGAAATGTTTAATTTGAGGGGCGCTACGGTTTATTCACGCTGAAAGGCTTTCATCATTCAAAAATAATTGACCTGGCATGATAAGATTTTACAGACCGCTTTACCAATTTTCATAGATTTACGTTATATTTTATTCACGATTGGTGAAAAGATTACTATGCTTGCATTATACCATAAAACATGCAATGCCTAATGGACTGTAATTAAGCTACTGTAATGCGTGGAACCTTTAATCAAAATATTCTTTGTTTACGTTTTATTTGATTTTTCCATAATTCTGATCTGTCTGCACTTTATAAGGTCGGAAATTATTTCGTTCTCATGGCAACCGTTTCTGTCACGCTATACACGCATTACCATTAATTGGAAATTATTCTCCGTGTTACTAATAAATGTTCTCTTTGATGTCGTTATCATGGAATATATTTCTTACATGAAACCATAGATTCATGCCTTACGCTATCGACATGTCGCATTAGGAGAGAACTGCTAGTACGTCGTGTTCATCTACATACATAACTATTTACGTAAATTAATGCAAATTACTGGGATGTCTAGGTATTGAATGATATCATGTACGACGTGAAATGTTATATTACTACGAAATGCTTGCTTATATATAAAGCGATTTTAAAACTTTATGTCCTTGTCAATTAGACACTTAAACAAGTAGTTGTAACTTATACTAATATGCAAGATTCTAACAAGGCCTTCCAGATGAGGATATACAAATGAACATTAAACGAATATAGAGTTCATTCAGCATTTTCGTGTTTCTGCCTTGAATCACTGCTACCTTAAAAGATTCCTTGTAACGAAATGCCCTTGTTTGCATTGGGAGCGTTTAATGAACTCTAGCCGTACTCTAACATCTTTTTCCTTCAGTTCAATAGCCGTGAGAAACATTTACACCGAATGTTTTCTGCTGTTTCCAGATTTTCTCATCATAGACGACAAATTTGGTGCTCCGCATTTCCTGGTTAAAGTCAGTATATTTTAGGGATACATAACACATCAAAAATGCTGCAAACTTCTGCTATATTTAATGAGCTTGACATGTTGGTTTTTACCCTTTTTAATTTCCTTACTATGTATGTATACGTGTATCAGGTCAGATTCATAAGTATATGTTTTAACAGTCTCTAGAACATGATTACCGCCGAATATCTTTATCGCTACGCCTCTATGTCTTTTTTGAGGTCTTTTATAGCACACACATATGTAACATATAACATATATATAGTGTGGAGTACTTTGTAAGCATTTTAGGTAGTAGTTAGACCAGTAATATCCACGCATGTTTCGAATTCTTCTATTGTCAAGCAAGCCGCGTACCACTCTTTTACCTTGATGCATAGCTCTTAACGATCGTGTCCTTTGTCAATGTATCTCAGATGGTTTATCTTAGGATCTTCCTGGATTTTAAGGCGCTCTCTGAGATCGCCAAGTTTTAATCCTTCCGCTCTATCAAGAGTAATGTTGAAGCTGCAATTCCACTGTCTTCTTGACCATTGTATTAAAGAGACGTAAGTGATCATGAAGGATCCCAGTTCTTCGTTTTTTTTTTTTGTAAATTGGAAATACGAACGTATGAAAGTACCTCCTAAATTTCCTTTACCTCGCAACATTTCACTAATAATGGACGCTAGTTTTGAATTTATTTAAAAGTATTTATTTTGTAAACTTCCGTGCGCCCATAGTTCCATTTGCCCTTTTTAGTTTTACACTAACTATGTTATATTTCCTCTTAAGCAAACGTGGCGCGAACCAGATTTAATCAAATGTCCTGTATATTGGATTAGCCATTTTTTTTATATACCAAACTTTGAGTGATATTTTTATTTGGCCATTCATTCTTCCTCCCATTCATTACCAACATATGAAGAAAGGGAATTCGTTGTCTATTTAAATTCGAAGGGTGTGTTATTGAGCGTTTGCTGGTGTTGAAAGCGCAAACGTGTATCTAATCTAAATTCGTGGTACTTAATTTTTCATAAAGTGCTTACTCATGAGAAGAAATGAGGTCTTGCTGAGCTATTGTTGTTGCTTGAGTTAGTTACTTGGGAAGCAATAAGGCTCAGTAAACAAAATCTTCCCTTTGGTTTATTCATCCTCAACTTTTTTAATAAAAATTCAAACGAATTTAACTAAAAAATTGATCTGCAAATGCATCGAATGGGTTTACGAGCAGGGCCTAGTAAATTGAATACGTACCGTCAAATTTAGAAACACAGAGTCGGTTATTAACCACCCGAGATTAAGAAGACCAAAAATTAGTGATATCCAAGCTGCAGATGAAATACCAAAACAGCCAATACTAATTCGCCAGAAATCAGTGGTGTTAATGCAATTTCACAACGATTACAAATGCCACATGCCATGGTTTGGAAAATTTGTACATAAAATCCTGAAAATGTATCCTTATAAACTCCATATTGTTTGAATGACGCATATTTGAAAATCAGTTGTGATCTGTTCTTGCGAATCTACAGGCAATTGTTCAGAAAGGCCTTAATGATAAGAAAGTCTCTGGTCCGTATTGCTTTAAGCAAATACGGAATGACGAGGTCGTAGCTGTTACTCCGGTGATATTCTGGTAAACGATACCTACAAATATTAAGAGGATATGCAATTCTAATTCAACCTGCGATCAGCTTAATTTGTTGTAGTTGCACAATAAGTTGAAATATGTATATTTGGGAAAAATTGCTCTGCAAAGTATATTTGTAAATTTGCAAGCAACTCTTCCAAAACTGCCGCATTATTAAATAAGCGATACCGTTTAGAAATCAATATTAAGATATCTTAGCATTTAGGACTTCTGAAATATCTGCGGTACTTTTCATAACGATTTTTAACATTTCAAATATCTAGTTATTTGCATCGTTCATTGTTATTTGCTGGTAGTGTTACAGAATCAAATGGAATAGTTTGAATTTGAAGGTCTTCAAAATAAAATTTAAGTAAATGCTTACCTATATTGTAAAATAAGTTCTTGATTCCCCTAATACAATAATAGCTTTTATCCATTTTGATGCTTGAAGACCTCATTTTGTAAGAATTGGAAAATCATTTTTAGATGTTAACTTCCAATCTTGCAACTGCTAATATTGTTTTATCAATAAAACGATCTGGGGCACTCGCACATTTCTACTGATCTTTGAAGGAGCAAATAACTTTAAATGGCACACGTATTTCCATCGTACACCAAATATACACTGGTTTAAACGAAAGTCAATATTAGTCTTTCAAATGACATCTGAGACAATTCCATGAATACGTATTTGTTGAACTGTGCCCAATAAAATACGGGCGCTCTCTGATTTTTCTTTCCTATCCAATTCCCGGTGGTATGCTAAAACAACATCAGTCTATCTAGTTCTGTCAACACAACTTTAATTCATTCATTTTGGGCGGGCTTTATTTGCTTTTCCAAGTATGTTACCTTTAACCTTTCGTAACTTATCTACTAATTTTATTAGCTGTCTTATTAATTAAAAAACGCACCTCATAAGTACATAAAATATTATGTATAATATATAACAACAAATTGTACAGAAGAATATACTTAAAAATAAAACAATTACAGGAAATAAAAGATTTTAAAATCCAGTAATTTTGAAATAGAATTTGTTAATTTATACTCGTCTAAATTATTTTCATACTGAGAAACATAACATAATAGTTATTTTATCATAAAATTTGCTTTGAACTACCTTTTTTGTGAAGGGTGAGAAGCTTTTGTTAAGAAATAAAAAACAATTGCAATTATTCATTGTCATTATGTCAATGTTAGTTAATGTGACCAACCTTCATATCACACAAACCTAAATGTCTCCAAGACCTGTTAAAAGATACATTAAAAAACAATTTTTAATTTACAGAAATGCCGAATAGAAAAAAATAACATAGGGAATTCCTTTCACAAAACACGCCACGTTTTATGAATTTGGGACGCCTATGGCAAAATGTGATCCTACGATTTTTTTTCTACTATACTTATTATACAAGGTGTTTATGGCCTTGTGATTTTATTTTCAAATAGTGATCAAACGTCTTAAAATTAAGGTCATTAACGTTAAAATATCTTAACAAAAGTTACATAATAAGAGAAATATTACTCTTAATTTTTTCATTATTTTTTTTATTTTTAATGGGTGATTAAACACGTATGCAAAGCAAATGTAAATTCAGGCGATAGGTTATTAGTGAATTTTTAAAGTGGACTAGGGACTAGTCCACTTTAAAAATTGGGACTGGACTAGTGGACTAAGTGGACTGATACCTGTAATTTTTCCCATCTGTTAAGCTGTTTCATCAGTTGTTACTGCACTGCTGGTTTGATGTGAATTCTTCCGCATAAACCTTAAGAAGGAAAACAAAAAGTGGTCCATTGCACTAATAGTGAATACGTTAACATGTTGTTAATTTATGGGGAACTACGTTAGAATTATCAGTTTCCTAAGAGGCTAACACCTATTCCACAAAAATTTACCGCTCTAGTAATCCACGCATGCGAAAAACTGGTATACTGCAAACACTTCAAGGTCGGGATGGTCCCTAACGAATTTTGAATGCCGAAGAAGTCTTAATCTCGCCAAGTAGATGTATGAAATCGAATTTTCTGCTGAATACTGTGCGAAAATCAATTCCATCCTTCCAAAATCCTGTACAAAAAGTACAGGCTTTACAACCTGAAGATCATGCTTTAAGTTTACATTTTCCCGATGGTTTCTACAAAAACATACTGAACTTCCAAACTTTTCTTCTATTGTATTGGCGACTGATGAAACAACGTTTACAGTTAGCGGCATAAATAATTGTTATCTGTGCTGTCGAAAATCCACATGCTGCACGCCGTGATCAACAGATTTTCGATACATTTCTGGGCCAGATTAGTCAAAGAACAACTTATTGGCCCGTTTGTGTTGTTACATATTAAAAATCTATCTACTAAAAACTATTGCGACAAGTTTACCGGTGTCGGATAAATTTGTTGCAAGAAATTCTCTCGATTTGAATGCAATAGAAAATGTATCAATAAACAATTAGAGAAAAATACTAAGTGTGAGGAAGGCATGTATGAAATAAAGATGGAAATATGGTTTCATATACATATATAGAATTACCATAATTTTTAGTGAACTTAATTTAGAGTTCAGCGATTACAGTCTTTTTACTTCATTCTCCTGTATGTAACCTAGACCTACTACACCTTTGGAAAATGCACCATGATTACTTAATATAGAAGAGCAAATCCATCATGTTATTCAAATGAGCAGTTAATTAAGACTAATTAATTGTCCTACCTAAGCGCACCTTCACCATAAAATAAGAAGAAGAATATAAAATGGAAAATATTTTCAAATAATGATAGAAATGCTAATGTCCTCAACATTATTTTTTTTTAACCTTCTAGCTTATAATTCAGCATGTCTAAGAACTAATTTTCTTTCATAAGAAGTAGTCAGTGGTTGGAATGCTTAGTAATTTATAATTTTTGAAAATGTGACAGTACATTTAAGCGAGAACAGATATAACTTGCCTTAAACGAATCGTTCACTTTTCATACATTAACTTAAGTTTTAAAGAAAAGTTTGTATTGAGATTATCGGTGTTATATTACTTACATATTGATGAGAAAGAAACAAAGAATTCAAAATCTGCCGAAATGGATATAAACTGCTGCATTACTTTCAATTATTCTTAACAAAAATCACTACATATAAGATAGCACATCAGTGTCAAAATGTGTTTTAGAACGTAATCATTATCCGTATCTAGTAACTACTTCTTGTACCGAGTAGCTGTTGGTAGCAAAGTGAATGTATAGTTTACATGCCTCTGTGTGAGTTATTTCCAGCTGAATAAATCACAGCGTGCCAGCTTCACCGTGGTAGCAAAAATGCGTATCGTCGGAAAATGGGGTCGCATTAAAGGGTAAATTTCCAGTGGCGAACATCTATAGCGGAAAAACGTGTTTTAGAGCACAGCGGTAAAACTTGATCATGCGGTAATAAAGTTTAGGTCCTATTAGGCGGATCTGCTCTGGAATATAGTTTATATTATGTATATACGTAATCTAAATCCTATAAATATTACGCACTGATACCTACATTGTATCCCCTCTGATCCCTGATTTGGATTATATGGAGCGAATAATGTTAGCTATTAGATTTAGTTCAAACAGGTTGTACTAATAATACGTTGCGCATGTTGAATGCTAATAGGCATTAGAAATAAAATAGATAAACCAGTACAATGGAGTTGTAACGAAAGATATGTTTTGGTGAATATCGTCTTTATGAAGGTACATTTTTGTGTTGGTGGAACCAGCAAAACACAGGTTTCGACCAAAATTTGACATGTATGAGTTTTCTTCACGCGAGGGTGAATACAATCCACAATAGTGTTAGTTTAGAATTATTCAAGTAGTAAAAAATTCATTATTTTAAAGAGTTTTTTTAATGTGTTTTGGTGCCTATACGCTTCATCAAGGGCAGAAGCACATTAGAGATGAAACTATCCATTAGTTAAGTTAAAAAAAGACATTTTTTTTACATTACATTTTGAATATTTTTTGTATTGTTTTGACTAGTGCTAATAAATTTCAACTATGAACCCGAAAGGCTGTAAGTAAACTAAATGAAATTAGAAGAAATTAGAAGGAGGGAATAAAAAAGGTCTAATCCTCACAAAATTCTTGATACTTTTGTATATTTGATAATTAACACTTTTAATACGATCAATTCTCACAGAGTCACCACAGATTTAGACTATAAGTTTTTGAGTTAAGTAATAACTTAAAAATACATAAGGAAGCTTTGAGGCATGTAAAAACGGAAATCAACAAGGATTAAACAAAAACAGTTTATGTAGAAGGCACAAGAGAAAGGTATCTTAACACAGTAGAATAAACCAAAAGACATAAAAGATAAGCAATTGGAAAAGTAGTAGCCAATTGTGATGAAAGAAAGTACAGAACACTGACAAGAAAATATAAATTCGAAAAAAGAAAAACTACTAAAAGAAATTGCAAATAACAAAAATACGAAAGGTATTTTAAAACACGAGCACAAAAAACAAATATAGCTTCACCATTCTCCTCCATAAAAACAAAGGTGGCAAAAGAAGTAAGTAATTCTATAGCCAACTGCAGTAATTAATAAGAAAACATTACCACACTTCTCCCGTGGTTTGCAAGTTAAATTATTCAATTCATATAATAATTAGATAAACAAGGATGATATGTGAAAAACAACTCAGCTGCGTATCTATAACAATTAATAGATGTTCAGTTAATGAAATAATCATTCAACAAATGAATCAAATAGCTTAGATCTTATGAAATTTAGATGTTTTTGGAAACCCCTAGCACGATGTTAAGCTGGTAGTGAATAATATTGATTCTTTGTAGACGTTATTCTGAAATATCGTTACTCCTGCTGGTGTTAATACTTAGGTATAAACAAAGGACGTGATACATGTGAATATTAAAAAAGATCAGTATCTTGCAAAATTCGGATGGATTTTTACAGCAACAGCGCCAATTTAAACCAGTCATCGGGTTGAATCTCGTTTTTTAGCAGGGGCACTCGTTTGGATAAAGCTTATCTCAGTGGACCACATAAAAATTGTAGCTGTAAAAACTTTAAAATTGTTGTAAAATTCCAAGACTTTCGAAGATGCTGAAGGAAAGCATAACACTTTTGTTTTAATTGTTCATCAATGAGAACCTGAATTTTATTATACCAAACATATTCTTCCTCGATCAATGTTCGTGTTTTGAACTTCTGCTGGCGTATGACTAATGCCTATGTTATATTAAGTTAATAATCGATGTCACGTTTAAATACTTAAAATTGCGAGGCATTGAAAACATTAGTTGAATCATCCAGCGCAGGCAATATGCTTTCTTTATAAATCGGCACAAGTCTTAACTTAAAAATTTAAGTTCTTTTTGAAGGTAAGATTTGAGTAGGCAGATAGGTCAATCTCCTATACAGTTCTTCTAATACTATCGTGGTCTACAAAATCAAAGGATTTTGATACTCATCTCCATACACATACCACTATCGGTAGCGTTATAGATCCGCTATGATATGGGCTTGTCGTTGCTGATCCTACGATAATTTTAATAATTGTTTCCGTCGTCTTTTTTAAATATGAGCAAAACTAACCATCTCGCGTACGAAAGATTCCTTGCTCAACAACAACTTGTTGGAATGTAAACGATACCGTACATTGAAACAGGTATGTACGTGTGTACCGGGGCTTAGCTACACTCTACTTTGAGTTTGTGGACGGGATAGAATCATGTTGTCGTGGCTGACAGGCCAAACTTTGAAGAAGCTTCCACTTTAAATAATCAATATCTTCTGATGAAGAACCAACCATGATCGTTACATGTATTCCATCTGAACGACGCAGTTGTGTACCCATATTTGAAGATATCTTTTGCAGTAATTCCTGTTGTTTATCACAAAATTACTTTATTACATCCCAAAAATTTTAGAAATATATTGGAGTAGTTAGTTTTTTTTTTAGATATCTGTTCTATTAACCAAATATATATAATGCTAAGAGAGCTTAGCTTCCTCATGGTATTGATGGAATAATTCACGACAAACGCAACAAAAGAAGAGAAAAAAATACTCTAACACACGGACATGTTTCTGCCTACCCGACGTCATCAGTGTGGTTTCGAGAATATTTTTTCTCTACCTTCTATTGCTAGCTTCTATTGTTATTCCCTCACAGTTAATGCCACAATTTTCAAAATCAACATGTCTTGGCTCGACATTCTGAATTACTAGAGGGCGCCACCTTCATACCACTTCATCCCGTAAAACGAAAACAATAAGCAGACACCTAGAATTAAATATCAGTTTATCAACGAAAGCAATGCATAAAAAGAAAGTAAGCCTTCTACGATTATGTATATTAATTTTATTAATGGAATGCTAATATTTGTTCAACATCCTTTCAGGATTAATTTAATTCAATATCCCATTTTGCGTGTGTGGGCGTGTACTCTATACGTATATACACAGTTTCCAAAATCAATATTGACGTGAGTTGATTACTTTTTAGTTTCGTGAGCATACTCAGTCGTAAAACGAAGACCAACCAAAACGCGGAAAATAAGCAAAAATCGTGACCTAATTATCAGACGTAATTCGCGTACTGTCAGTAACGAAAACACTTTCCTTTTTTGTTGCACACGTTAAGTACTGATTTAGGAGGATTCTAAATTAAGAAAGGAAACGATTGTTTGGATGCGTGCCAGGAAATATCTTCATCGGGGAATAAAACAGTTTAATTAGATCAAGTTCAAGAACTCGATTTAAAAATGAGGATAACACGAAGAAAAAAAGTGAAAGCTTAATAGATGACGTAGCATTTAACTTATAGACTGGAATAACTCATATAAGCTGCTAACATTAGGATGTATTTGACGTTAGGCGTAGGGAATCAAACGTTTATATAACCTATATAGTGAGATAACGCTTTTGTAGTAATGTAATCCACTTCAGGGAATTAATTTTGTTGAAAGTGGATAGCAAGAAAATAAGTGGTTCAGGCAAAAGTAATTAAAAATACTATTAAGGAAATTATACTTTTTGCTGCGTTCCGTTCAAATTCACTTTACGTAATTGCATAGATGCACTTATGTAATGATACAACAGAGTAATTTACTATATCATGTAAATTCGACAAAACAACATAAGTTTATGCGCGAGTACTTCATTAAAAGAATAGGTGTACCTCAAGATAGATTGTGGGGTCACTAATTCTTTCTAAATTACGAAGTAATAAACTAGATTGACAACTAGAGAGGACAAAGGCGAACGAAACTATTATTTTTTGCATAGACTAGATAGACTCGTGTTTTGTCGACTCTCGGGGACACCGGTAGGCAACACGAACCCATTCTCATGAGGCGAATAGACACCAGTCTATCTAATCGCTGCAAAAAATGAATAATTCCACCTGCCTTTGTCACCTCTATTGATAACAAATAAGGAACTACACCCTCTATTTCTAATATCAATATATTTTGTTCCAATAGAATAGACAAACAAAACATTCTTTTTTTTGGAAGACTATTACTTAACAAATTTCCTTCGTAAAAAAATTCAATAAATGTTATCTACTGAATTTGTTATCGTAATTTACGTATTATTGAACTGTGAATGTGAGCTTTAATGTCTTTATCATCAGCGGTCTATAGCGTTACAACGCTTATAAAGTCTACACATTATCTTTTTAGCTTGGTATATCGGGATTGAATCTATTAGCCACTGAAAATTGTTTCGTTTAATTATAGGAACATATATTAGACTACCTAAATCCTTGGGTTTTGTCAGAGACAAAACTTCACGTTTCGGGGCCAATTGAAACAATTATATAAAACACATATGTACATAAGGCGGGCCGACGGAAAAAAGAAAAACCCACGCAGCAGGAAAACCAGGAATAACCAAGCACAGATGTTACACTATCAGTTTAACCTCCTTAAAATATCTCAGAAGCGATCCATAAATATTGATATTCGTTCTTAAGTCAGTATATTTGTCGATTGCTCAATACGTAGATTTCTTAATTCATGCAACAGCTTTTCATTTTTCTTTTTTATTATGTTGATATGTATTAACAGTAATATTAACAGTAATAAGGTAAATGTGTTTCATAGAAAAAAATATAAAAGAAGTGAAACACAAGGATAAAAACTAATCAATTAGCATTTTACATGAAAATATCTTGTATTTTGGAGTACTTCAAAACCACATATTTGTTAGCGTTTAACTTAAATGTCTTTAATGTTAATAATTTGTAATGTTCCGGTACCTATTCTTTTAGGAGGGGAAGAATTGAAAAAATGTAGAATATGCCTTTCGGAAATTATTCGGGAGTTTCTAAAGCATTCTTTCGGCGATTTAGATTTTTGATTTAAAGAGGTCAATTTTTAAAAAGAGATATTTACTCGATAACTAAGACCAAATCAGGAATTATTAATTGATGAAATTTCACTTTACTCAATGTGAAATACTTTAAACAATGTCTAAACTTACACAGGAACTTGAAATACAGAAGCTTTTCTCTTGTTGAACGACTACCCTTGTTAGCTAGACTCTTCCACTACCCACGCTCCAAAGATAATAGACTAGAAAAAGGAATTTTGTTCTAGAAATGGAGCTTTCAAACATTAAACAGACGCTGCTGGATAAACTAAAGTCAATCAATGAAATAAGATATGTGAGCGGAGCTGTTGACAGATAACCTCTGAGATGATCATTGAAACATTATGGTATACTTCAAAAATTTGAATCATTACCTTTTTGTGAATTTGCGTAAAAATTGTTTGTGGCATACGTAAAGTTCCATGAACGCACCCAGGTGGTGGTTAGCTTCATAGTTCTTCAAATGTTTGATGTAATATTTTTTTTCTGAAACACGCCTACTATATATACAGGGAAGGCAAATTAAATATACCAAACTGTTTAACATTATGCTATAGTGTTTTTTACGTGAAAGATAGTGTGCATACATAATTTTTGTAATCAAAAGATACTTTATATCCGTTGAATTTTCCCAAAAATTATTCTATCGATAATCTTTAATACTTTGCAGATCCCGACTTTTTGCCAAAACTAGGCTACGATCTATTTGTACGATATATTTGAGAAACTGAATGCTTTGAATCTGTATCTGTAAGGCAATAATATGCACTCTTGAAACTTTTGGAGAAAGTTACGGTGTCCAGAAAAAAGTTAAGAAAAATTAAATAGGTGGTCCATAATAAAGTTGTTGTTTTACAAGACTCGTCCTTTTTCAACGAACGTAGATTTACTTGGATGCAAGATCCTTTCCGTGCTCGAACTCCACCAACATTTACATTCAGTACAACTAGTCAATACTATTGCACACTAATTTAAAAATATACCGAAACGTTTTTAAAAATCCGTTAATTACCTATAAGCACTCTATAAACACGTTAAAATATCGCATGGAGTCTTCCACAAGATAATAAAAATTTCAACTTTTTTAACAGCCAAACGTATAAAATTTCTAATTGTAAAGTAAAGAAATTAGGTCAACATGCCCAAAGCTTTATTTTTACCATATTAAATTAGCTTGGTAAGGAAAATTCTTCAGCGGTTTAAGATTCAAATATTTTGCATCAATAATTTCTTAATATATTGCTGAATTTTCTTTATTATATTATTTGTTAAATATATTACTGTATGGAAGCTTTCAATAAACGCATACAGAAACAAGTTTTACATAAGTATGTAAATTCAAATTATCATATTCTCCAATAACCACATCGATAACAATACAACCGGTTAAACCGCAGCTATTATTGCTTATTAACGACATTGTAACTTGGCCTTTGTTGGTGTGTTTTTTTATATTATTTCATAAATTTCATAGTTCATAAATACTTGATATTTCTGCGGAAAGTTGAACGTAGATAAACTTCAACTAAGAACTGATAGGGAATAAAATATTCAAAAATCAAATACAAAAACAAGGACGCACTCTTTCAAATTAATAATAGAGAAAATAGAAAGAACATCTGATAATTTATAGAATGACTAACGTATCATAAATATCAGTATCAAAGGAATATAATCTACTTGTAACGGCCACCGCGTGTTACCGCTAAATTTACTTTCTTACTTACTTAGAGAGCACAATTTAAAAATGTAATGGAATTCAAATTTATAACTCGATGTTTCGTGTAAAACGTTTGAAAAAGTATTTATAAATTTAAGTGGAAAAATAAGTACTTTCAGCAAAAAGCTACATCTTTGCTATTTATTATATCCTTTTAATGTTAATGATGAAGGTAACCTATTATTATTACTTTAGGATTCTGCACGCACAATTGTTGTGTAGGTCACCTTTTTCATTGCAAGGAAGAATAAATAAACATAGAAAATAAAAATCCTAGAGATTCATTTTTTTAACCACATTAATAAACAACTTTGTCAAGTAACTAAGGCATTCTTGGCTGGAAATCCGTTAAAAAATAATGTTGGCGGTGCTCTTTAAATGTTGACCACAAGAGGAGATTAAACAATGGAAATTTATACTCAAATGAAAGTATTTTTTTAACATAATTACTGTTTCTGTAATCGACAACTTACTTATATATATCCGATTAGTACTTTAGTAAATAATTCCATATTTCTGATCTTTATATATATTTTTATATACAACATGAAAATAATATCAATTACACGACTTGCAGCTGGCTGGGGTTGTCCTATATTTTGATGACGAGTTCAACCTTTGAACTATGCCTCTATATGCAGGTGATCCAAAGGAAGAAAAAAATAGTCCAAAGGAGTTAAACTTAATGAAACAGGTGAACATTTATTGTATCTTTTTGAACCAACCTTCTTCAATATTTTCAAACCGAAGAAATCAACCAATGACCAATGCAGGTAAATGATTACCTTTTTACAGCAACTAGACAGACTCGTCTCATACGAATGAATCCGTGTTACCTACTGGTTTTCCCGAGAGTCGCCAAAACACGAGTCTGTTTAGTTGCCGCAAAAAAGTAATAATTTCACCTGCCTTAAAAATAATAATAATAAATCAAACTTAAAATCATCTGAAATAAAGGAATGAAAAATATAGGAGCGAAGAATATCCAAAGCAATTCGATTAATCGAAGAACTATAAAGAAAGAGAAGATTTCAATCAACAATTTTACAAAAATTTGTGCCCTAGACAAACATAAGGTCTTACAACTGCAAAAAGTATTCTAAATTGTTACTGTCCTCAATTTTGTATTTCAAGAGATGGTCAATTGCACGACCATTCGCTTCTGCTTCTAAACATTTCGGTATTTAAAGACGATAGTACGTAGTTTTGTTGTGAATATACAATTATTACGAATCGTCATCATATTAACAATTATTTACAATATTTCTGTCATGGCGCACTCATAGATACAGCGCAACATTCTCGCTTCCCTTTCGGTGGGGTTTAACGGCATTAGGTTGGAGGGATACGTAGCTGCTTCGATACATGTCGGCACTTCCCGACCTTCTCTGCTGTGTGCTATGTATAATATACATCGCAGTGGTAAGTTGATAAACATCGGAATTGAACGGAAAGCATTAAAAATGTTGAAAATGGGTAGAAATCCATCAACTTGTCTGCTTGTCAATAGGGTAAACGATGTTCCGTCGCTTTTGAAAGAGGCACAATCCAACGTGGGAATTACCAAATCCGCAGACGCTACGTAGGTATTTGCCGTCAGTATGCTAGAAGATTGAGAATTATGTGGAAGCCGCATTAAGAAATCAACGGATAAAGCTACAGATATTAAAAAAATCCGTAGTATCCATTGTAGCACGGACAATAACATTGAAAAGACCGTCACACCCTTAACGACTAGATAGACTCGTGGCTATTCGTCTCGTGAGAAAGGGTTCGTGTTGCCTATTGGTTTCCCCGACATTCGATAAAACACGAGCCTGTCTAGTCGCTGCAAAAAGTTCCACCCGCCTTTGTCCTCTCTAGTTATTACCTCATTAATTAGTAATTACTATTGTCTTAGATCTAAGAATATTTTTTCTTCGCAAGTACGTGTTAGACAAATGTGAGGCATGAAAGGACCGAGATGGACGAAATTTGCGTTTAGTTAGTACAAAATATTTTTACTACAAAGTCTCTTTTTTTACGCAGTGCCGCGTATGTTCATTTTCAGTTTTGTCAAGAATTTTGACGGAAGATTAATGTGTTAATAATCTAAAATCATGAAATTTGAAGTGGAATGATTCCCAATACTTAATTTGTCGAAATAGATAACTATAGAGACGAATTAATATTTAAAGGTAATCGGTATCGTTTTTATGATTGAACTTGTATATACACATCTAGACAGACAACTTTTTACTTGATAGTTTTGTTTAACAATGTTATTCCTGTACTTATAACTAGATGGGCACATTTCAACGAAATCATAGCTTGCAATGTAAAAGAAAAATCTACAGGAACATCTTCCATTTCAACAATTTCCTAGTTTCCCTTTGAAGACATATATTTATTCTCTACAAAATCAAAAAAAAAATCTAAATAAGCCAAGCTCCAAACACGCAGTTTCTATTTATATTCGTAATCACAAATTATCATAGCTTACGTGTTCGTAGGGACCTATCTAATCTTTATTCTCGTGGGGAAATGAGCGGAAGGAATCCAAGTGAATTTCATCCTACCTCCTTTTCACTTCGTACGATAATTTGCATACCAAAAGGTGTTAACGAAGAGGATGCACGCCGATCCTTTCAGTAGGAGCATTTCCAGAACACTTCCCTTCTATTCATAAGCACCTTCTCAAGCTTTTAAGATGACAGGAAATTGTTTTGGACAATGAGCACACAGGTAGATAAATGCACAGGTTGTGACAACATAGCGGTTTCAACAAGGATGTCCTTTTTTTAAATTTATCATCTAGTATAAATGAGACACATATATGTACGCTAGTATAGAAACTCTTATACATATGTACACTCCGCCAAAAAAGTATCGCATAATTTAGTTTTGAATCATAAAAGTATCGCATAATCTTTGTTTGTAGCATAAAGTTGTAAATATACTTTAATGCGCTCTAAGATATAACTTCTATGATTGTTTAAATAAAATACAGGCCAAATAAAAACAAGAACTCATACTTGAGATTTTTATTAAAACAAGAAATTATAATTTTGGAAAGAAAAATGTCATAACAGTAGCTTTTAATGCTGAGTATTGCCACCTCTGGCTCTTATGACCGCTCGCATACGGTTTGGCAGAGATTCGATTAACCTCCGTATATAAGCCTGGTCCAAATTCTCCCACTCATTACGGAGAGCATTTTCTAGTCCATGCAGGTCCGCTGGGGCAACATTTTGGTCCCAAACGTGCTCAATAGGGTTCATGTCCGGACTTACCGCAGGCCAATCTAAAACTGGAATACCAACATCGTTAAGGTATTCCTGGACGGTTATTGCAACATGCGGTCGTGCATTATCGTGCATTAACATGAATTCGTTTCCTATAATTGGCGCATATGGTACTACATGTTCTTCTAAAATGTCCGTTATATACCTGTGCTCAGTCAGTGTACCTCTGTCTACTGGTACTAACTCTGTACGACTTGTTAAACAGATGCTTCCCCAAACCATAACAGAGCCACCAGCGAAATTAGGTCTAGGTCTGATGTTACACTGCGAATAGCGCTCACCGTCTCGTCTGTACACTGAGATACGCCTATCTGAGGTGTAAAGGCCAAATCTTGACTCATCTGTGAAGAGTATATTGGCCCAGTCATTAATGTTCCAATTTACATGTTCTCTGGCAAACCTTAAGCGAGCCACTCGGTGGTCCCTAGTGAGACGAGGGGCTGTTACAGCTACTCTAGTTCTTAATCCACTCTGTCGTAACCTATTCCGAATAGTTTGAGTACTCACACGAGTATTTCTGACTCTAGCCAAGTCGTTCTGCAATTGTCTCGCAGTTACATGTCTTCGACGTAATGTTTCAGTAAATAGCGGTCATCTTGGCGGGTAGAACATCTTGGACGACCTGGTACAGGTCTTCTACTGTAATTGCCTGTTTCCCTATATCTGGCTACGGCTCTAGAAACACTTGACTGATTGATGTTCATCAAATTAGCAACGTATGCTTGAGATCGTCCATCTTCGATTAAAGCAACTACAGCAGCCACTTGTTCTGAAGTTAAATTGCTCAATTTAGTTTTAAAAGCGTTGGTACAGAACTCTGACTTCGCACTTTAAAATTTGTCCGTATTTGTCCGTAAGACTTTCAATAAACAACTGAACAAACCTTACACATATGCATTTTTCTAAATGTGTTCTTTTAGAAAAAAAAAAAGTAAAAAAACTATGTTCCATGATTTTGTTAGTGTTTTTATAGTTCACATACACGAGGCAAACTTTTTGTGAACGTATAAAAATATCTTGGTTTATAAATGCCCTTTTTTAATTTATGCGATACTTTTTTGGCGGAGTGTATATATATGTACATATGTACATACATATGTACCTATTTGAATACATACTTATTTGAATTTTTATGTATGCTAGGTTACTCGGGGGAGGAACCAATCATCAGCAATATAAATAAACTCATACGTTGTAATCTGATTGAAGTTACAGCATGATTACAATTAATAAAATTTCATTCATTAACATGTTTTTAATCCTTCTTTTAATGTTCAAAAATACCGTCATTGGTCTTTAGACATTTTATTGTATATATTATATATTATATATTATATATTACAAAAACTATAAACCGTATTTGCAGATTCTAAATTTGAAGAAGTACATAACATTTTCTAACAAAATAATGTACAGACTCGAAAGAAAACTGTAAAGTCATTATTAAGATGCACTGACACTGGCACATGCCAGAACAAAAGGATTTCGAGCTTCGAAGTTGATCGTTTCCAACTTATCATATATTTTTGTGCGATACGTAGTATTATCACGTGCATCTATTACATACACCCACAAATATGAGATACTTATTTGCTTTCACAAATACAGTAATATTGCCCTAACATTTACACTTCATTTCCTATATTTTACCCAAGAGAAATTTCAATTAACAGTACTTATCATAATGATGATCATACCTTTAGCCTTGGATTACTATGGATCATAAGATGGGGAGCAAATGTGCCAATCCATTAGCTGGAATGATAACCGAATGTATTGCTTTCCGATTTCCACATACTCATGGAAATATATAGAATAATAGGACATCTGCAGAATGAAAGATAGTGTCGAGGCGTCTGCCTTAGTAATTCATTACTTCTTACTCACTACCAATTGTTCAAATAATTGTGGTAAGCACCAGCTTTAGTTAGAAAAAAATATGCAAATGTTAAGCTTTGTAGCACACTATTGTTCAACTGGTACATTTAACTGCTGACGTGTTCTTAAACTTTTATTTTTTTACCTTTCATAATTTACTTCAAATTTGAAATACATAACACGAATACTAATTAAACTCGGATACAGGAAACACGTACTAATTAACTTTAATAAACATTAATCAGCGAACGTGTTCATTAGTTATGTTCCATAACGTAATTTACATAAATTAATCAAATTATTTTATACTCCAGAAAGCCAAAATTTCTTTCTTCGACACGGTTTACAGACAAGATCATGTTATTTTAAGAAGTTATTTGTTAATCTCTTTGCATCTTCAAGGGAAGTAAAGGATCTTCCGGAGTACTTTTCTCTTTTCTATTTAGAGAATTCTTGTATTAATGTATATATATATATCTCATCTACATGCCCAAAATTTTTGCGGTATACTCTTTATGTTGTCCGCTTAGGTTATTGATTATTCAACGTTTTATATTCTTTCTTACGTTACTTATTTTAGTAAAATTACTCCTTATCGGGGATCTAGTAAATAATTACGTTTATGGATTGCTAGATTAAAAAGTAAAAGTAAATGACAAAAGAAATAATTACGGTGCTAATCAAATTCTTTGAATAGGGACAAGGTTTGACACCTTTTGAGGAAGTGAAGAGGGTAATTACTCAAATGCAGTCTTCAAACAAGTATAACCTATATCACCTTGTCTTGGTGCCACAGCAGCAGTAAAAAACAATGAATTACCAACTGATCTCAAGTCAAACTGACAAAAGTCCAACATATCTTACACACAGATGATGCTAGAAAATCATCTAGATAGAAAGTTATACAGGGTGAGCCAAGTGAAATGAACTAAACTGCAGGAGTGTATTGCACATATGGAAATAATGTTAAAAAAAAAACTAATATATCTATCCTTATCCGATTTTTATTTGCTTTCAGGTTATAGGGTAAGTGTTCTTGTAAATGGTTCAAATTTTCAGCGGTTTCCGAATTAATGCGTCTTACTTCTTATTCGACTTGTTAAGTCGAGTACGTTCTGCGTTAAAAGCTTTTCTAGTATTTTATCACATATGACGTATCGGCTATCTGAATCAATCATTTTCTTCATATTAATTTCATATTCTCGAAGATTGGTCCGTTCCTCCCGACTAACCTTGTATATCTGTCCCGTCAAAGTAGTAAATATACGATGTACTAATTTTAATTTACTTCTAAATATTTTGATATTTTAGAATTGAATAAAACAGAATAGAATGGAATAAAGAAGAATAGACATTACGCAGAATAGTGTGTCACAAGGTTTGAAATAAGAGTCTGAACAAAGATAGATGCAATTACCATGTAATAAATGCTAGCGTCAATTTTTTTGTAATCATATGTTAAAAATTTGCATACCATTTACCAGCAATATTTTATGTCATATACAATATGTCATATGGAAAACAGCAAATGTTAACCTCGTAATAATACCAAATGTAATGTACGAGGATGATACGATAAATACCTGCGTTAAGAAGAGAGGACGGAATTACACATACAATTAGTAAATTTATTTCTCAAAATAATCTCCTTGTAGCTTTAGCTTAAGCTAAGCTATACTTAGTTCAGTGATGTTCTCTAGAGTGTGTCGAACTCTGCAAAATAACCTTAGAAGCACAAACGGTTAGCGCAATGTTAGCTCCCCATCACGAATCGCTTGGCTAGACTTAGCGGCCATATCAGAATTAAGTGAAAGTGTGAACATTTGACATTTTTAGTCAAACATTGACTCTCAACGTTCAGGTATACTTGTCTAATCTTTGGATGAACTATTTACTTTTGTAGTGCACTGACCTTTAACGAACATTCCCAGAAAATTGGTTCAATGTTCTTTGCCAACCGTAACGTCACAGGTTTTCAATGCTTGGCAACTGATCTTCAATCGATGCTGCATCAACTGAATTTGTTCAACATGTCTATATTTATGTTAAGTGTTTACTATCAAGCGCAGCTTATCACTTGCCAATTGTCGACCAATTCTTAACTAATTTTACTGACCTAGAGACAATCGACACCCAACGTTAGAAAAACACCACTGACCGACACTATCGATGGTACCCAACCGTCACGGATATTGCACCTACCGTACGTCGTTTTACCAATTGGAGGGCAACCGTCAGCCCACCAACTGTATTATTATTATGGATTTTGTTTCATAACATAACCTACTAGAATTAACATTATTTTAATAAATACCTGCAGTAGAAAAACATTTACATTCGATAATATAACAGCTATATGCCCGATAAGCAACACAGTTAGTCACTTTCCATGCGCTTTACGAAACTAACGGTGACTAGACAGACTCGTGTTTATTCGTTTTATGAGAATGGGTTCGTGTTGCCTACCGGTGTCCCCGATGGTCGACAAGATACGAATATGTCTGTCTCTACTAATTTCGTGAATCTCTCGGAAAGTGCGGAACTTTAAATATAACTTCAAATTTATCTACTTAATGACAAATCTCAAATTTATGTAATTTAAAAATGTTTTGGCAACAGCGCAATGTATGGCGGTATTTAAGAACAATGATGTATATCGATACTTGCCTCGAATAATAACGTAAGTCTCACAGTATATGGTACCACATAACCATTAATATATGGTGTCTGTCTGAAGTTACTGGCCACATGGGGTTTATTATTATATTATTTATATATTATTATTATATTTTTATGAGTAGGAGGCATGCATCTCAAGCAACAATTAATGGTAATACTAAAATAAGTTGCATATCATATTTTGTAAATTTCTAATTGGTTTGAATATATGGAACAGGATCAGTAGTTAGTGGATAGTAACTTCAGACTGTGTATGCCATCGATGCTCTGGTAAATTTGGATCAAAATTTATGTAGAAAAATGCGACCTGTGTATCTGAAAATTAGTAAATGTATAAAGCGTTTCATTGAAAATAAACACAGTGAGCAAGATTTCCCCAAAAAACAAACTTACGGCAAAAATTATATCTTAGATAACCCTATTGTTAGGAATATAAATTGCGATGAGCAAATACATGTAAGTAGTGTAAGTTGTACTTAGTACTACAGTTTTATTTCTGCAATGGGCTAAAGGAATAGTTAGTCTTCTGGCTAAAATGATGATCTTTGAACTATATGAAGAATATTAAAAAATATGTAACCTAGAATAATTCCCATTATGTAAATTTTGAAGTTTGGGCTGGTTAGTGTTACACACAAACTAAACAACCATTATTGACCCAAGCAAATAAATTTTATCTTAATAAGATTAAATAGAAGAGAATCTTAAATTAGCGATGCTGCAACAGCATAAATTGCCAGTGACGTATTTTCTAAGAGCAAACGACATGTCTGGAAATCAAACGCCGATTGCCATTAAAGCACAATTTTATTTTCTAAGGGGTATCGTTATAGCAACACAAATCGAACATTTTTTATATCACGTAATACTGCACTTAGAACATATGATTTTATTTGAATTTTGCGACTCAATAAAATATTCTCTTTTAATTCCATATAATCTGGCAGAAATATACTGGTTATATCCATATTTAAGTGTATTTTTTCACCAACCATTTTAAAAACAATCTAGTTCATTGTATTTTTATCCAAACTCTTTTAACTTTCTCAGAATACTGAAAAATATAAACAAAAAATAAATATACGTCCCAAATCGTCAAATATACCTAAAACAAAATGAAACCTAAGGTACTGTTTACTATAAACCAAATACATTATTTTGAGCTTTCGGCAAAAAATCGGCATATCTGGAAGGAGTAAAACAGTTTCTGCAGGTATATTGGATAAGTTAATCGGAAATCTAAATCGGTCACTTGGATAGTTTGCACTAGGCCACAGTATATGATACCAGTACAACAATCGCAAAGTTCCTTCAGTTTAAGAAGATAATTTCAGTAGACGAACAATTCTGTGAAATGTTAACACAAATAGATGCAATGTTCAATCCGATTTTGTCCATAATTTTTTGTTTCAAATGCATTGCTTAATGCATCGTCAATAAGCTTTACTGTAGATATTGGTCTCCAGTTAACCCTAGTGCGGTCATAATACGTTCATAAAGATCAGAAAAAATTAATGGATGGATATTGTAATCCGTAACATTATTGATTGGGAACTATACCGTGACGTCACAGAATTTACCAGAATCGAAATCACTTTTAATATTTAAATGTTATGACTTCAAATATTGGTTGGGCCCTGTAGTGTGATGGTTAGCATGCCTACCTAACAAACGACTTAGATTCCCTACCACGAAGATATTTCTTCAGATGATTAATTATGCTGGATATACCAAAGAAGTTACAAATCGTAGCATTTCGCCGACGAATGTCAAAACATACCGAGGTATACAAAAGTATGTGAAATTAGAAAAACTCTTTTGACAATATCTTATGGAAATCTAGGAATTGAAAATTTTGCCTAAATAAACAATTACGAACATTTTGAACGTATCATAAGTAGTATTTGTTAAAGCTCTACCTGTTTCTTATTTGATTGTGTTCTTGTTTATTTATTTCACATTCGTGTTAAAGTAATTTTAACAGGTAAACTCACTAAATCTTGCATTATTGAATTTATCTTCCAAAGGAGTATTTAAAAACAAACGAATACTTAATAGTATTTCTAGTTATTATTTATTATAAGAAACAATACAGTCCATTAAAAAACAGTGTGCAATTCCATTAGCAACATTTCAAATAAAGAAGTTGGTATTTTTCCTGAGTCATCCTATTTTACACCTCTTAGGTACGCTGTTTTGAAATAATGCACTATTTTTGAAAACGTAACGTTTAATAATTTTTGAAATATTTGCAATACTCTAGCGATAGCTAATATCAGCAAGGGCGTACTTTCACTGTAACAAATCAAACAATGTTGTTTATTGTTTGTTGCAATTGTTGTAATGTACAGTCCCTTGCGACAATATTAAGGATACCTTGAAAATTGTATAATTTTAGGTACCTATTTGAGAGAATACAAAATAATAACGATGCCCTTTAATTGCTTTATTACGTCTCGACGACGGTTAGGCCGGCACGCAACAAAAGTGTGTTTAGTGTATTTCCATCAGCGTTATTGTAACAGTATCGTAAATATTGCTCGATTATGTCGTAGTTTATCGTTTACGTTAAATTACTGCGTTCGTTGAGCCTTTCACTTCCTCACACTCACCGAATATTTTATTCCACATGAGCAAAGTAAAAGACGTATAAAACGATAAAAAAAAAAGACAAAAGTAACGCCAATGCCAGTGTCAACACAAGCGACGACTCAGCTCGTTTTTAATAACTTTTCCACAATTTTAACAATAATAATGCTAAAATAGCTTCTTTATGTTATTAATAGCATTTACGGCAAAAGCAATGCTAGAAAAGAAAAGAAACACACTTTCGGTGTGTTCCTGTCTACTCGATATCATCAGCGTTGTTCCGAGAGTGCTTTTTAGTCTACCTTACACCACTGTTTGTTCCATAATTAATGCCACAACGTTCGAAACGAGGAGGCGGACGTCTCTTAGCTCCCTCTGGCGCCTCTCTCGCTTAGAAAGGAGTCAAGAACTGACTGCTTGGGGAAAAGTACCCGGTTTGTGTCGGTGTTATCTAAACGGGAAGCATGTATTTTTTGATACTAGAGGGCGTCAAGAGATGGTTGGCTCGCCGTTTCGATTGTTGTAACATTAAGTGCGAGACGAATAGTATAGCAAGGTCGAGTAAAAAACACTCTCGGAATCACATTAATGATGCGGGCTAGCCAAAAACATGTCTATGAGTAAAATGTTTCTTCTCTCCTTGAATTTCATTTGCACTAAATGATTCCATCAGTACCGCGACGAAGTTATTTTATTATTTTGGTTATACACGCATTGTTAACTTGTTTTATTCTCTTACTAAAACTGTAGGTCGGAAAGAATACATTTTGTCGGTGGGATGATATTATAATTACTACTATATATCTAAACTAGTATTGCTATTATTGGAAATCCTAGTTGGAGTTAACCCGCAACCCGTAGATCTCTAATCTTTCTAATTTAACGGTGTATCGACTTTAAACAAGAGCACTGCAACAGCATTTCGTAATGTATCAAGAATTCAACATAGGTAGAAATTGTGGGCTTAACATACGTAGACGCCAAAACAACATAATCTAACAAATGGTATATTTAATATGATAAAAATCAAGTCACTGGGAGTTTTTTATTATATTATAATATGAAAAGGAAAATGTAAAATGTTGGGTTCTTAACAAGAAGGTTCCTAAAACGTTTTTTTCTATGTGGTTACGGAATAACCTTAGTCTATCTAAATCCTGAGCCTAATTTTTGTTTAATATATGTTTATGTGTATTATAAACAAAAGTTACAATAGGATCTTCATAAAGTTCTTGTTTAACCGGTATCTCTAGTATAGCAGTTGCCTGTTTGTACAGCTATTTAAATATTTGGTATTTGTCGGATGCAAATACAATTTCCAGTGATACGTAATAAAAGAAAAATATTTACAATACTAAAGGTATCAATGATTTTTGTTTATATAACTACTGCTTTACAAGACAAACATTTATACGTACCACTACTATTGGAATGAGATAGAATTGTTTTTATTTGGATATTTCACATAAAACTCATTTATGTGGAACGTAATACAATAACCATACTTTTTACAATAATTCTTTCTTTAATTCACATTCGAGGTCTGTTCCTTCTTAGTATTAATTACAATGTTTAACTTTCAAAATCGGTAATATTGCATTCAAACAGTTGAATCCTCCAATTCTTATGGTGGCAATTTGTCTATGGTTAAAAGCTGAACAACAATAATTTATGAAAAAAATTAATTTCACAGTTTTCAAAATGTATGAATTTTAAGAAATTGAATGTGCAAACATCATTTATTTGTAAGGATACTTTGATGATAATGATCTTCAGGCGTCCAGAAGATTTCCTGGTCCTGGATATGAACCTTTTCACACAACATCCCGTAACACAATAATCGCGTTCTAACATGAATACAACAAGTTCTATACTTCATTTCTCCCAAAAAATAAATCCGAAAATTCAATATTTTAACTAGAATATTATAAACAGATCAAGCCCAATTTACTAGAGAATGTATTAACAACACTCACAATTACCACTTATGAATTCTTCAAAATTCACATGCTGTTTAGATAATCGCGATTTCAGCACCGTTTCAGTGTGAATACCCGGGCTAGTATCTCCAACAGGGAACTGCCCGTATTAGAATGTTCATCGCACAGGCTAAATGTGCAACACCGTTCAACTTCTAAATAAAACGATATTTAAGGAGATCGAGCATTCTTCGTTTCTTGATCGTCAGCAAGTGTGACTTCAACAGGCTGGTATTTCAGCTCACTACGGTAGACAGGTTGAATGCACATGAACGATAGATTGGTCAAAAGATTTATTGCTTGGCTCCCAGAATTTCCCAACTAGAGGTCTTGGCTTTTTTTCTTTTGAGCCATATGAAGCGGTTGTTTTATAATGTTAAAATAAACACAGGCTACCAAACAACAATCAGATTTAGTGAAGCTGGTGCAACAATACCGTGTGTTTATAATTTAGTGGTTTCTTGATGTTATACTTGTGCTCTGGCCCAAGGCGGACATTTTGAACAATATTTGTCATTTGCTTTTTATTTATTTTTATTTGTTTTTCTAGTTATCTCTCATTTGATGAAATTTTAAATTAAAATCTGTAAATAAAAAAATAGTACCTATGTTTTAAATGATTTTCTGAACTAGATGTCAAAGTCTTTTACACATACTTCTATCGTATGTTGCAACAATGGCGTTCAAATGCACCGTTTATAATGTTGGTTTATTCAATCAAATGTACCGTATAGCGTATAATGTTTGCTACTAAGGCGCCTCCTACATTCTAGCAGCCAGTTATCAGCAATTGGGATGTTTGGTCTCCAGCTGATATTAAGAACATCCCACGGTTCTACCGTAATATAGAGCCGTCTTCTAAGCAAGGTTTCAGTTAGTTTTAAGGAAATGCACCTTATGTTCATTTTGCACATATTTATGTTTGTTGTAAGTGAATGTTGTAATAGATAGTTTTGCTGCCCGTTTGTAGAAGATTATGTGAAATATATGCAATAGTTAAAATCCGGTATTAATTTTCTCTACCGCACAGGTATGTGGTATGGCTTATCTTAGTTTATCTCAAATTTATACAGTGTTAGGATTTGTCCTAGAGATATTGAGGTGTTCATTATTTTTCTTTTATTTTCTACCGGGAAGTATGGGTAACTATAAAATATACACATTACAAGCCCATAAAAGACAAGACATTTAAAAGAATGTAAATGTAAATTTCGAAGTCAGCTGTTTATGCCTACTCACGCTAACAGTAAATACAGACATTGTTATTAATAGACCGATCTACATACGAGAATAATTCTTTTTTTAGTTCATGAAAATCGATATATATATATATATATATATATATATATATATATATATACACGTTGTTATTCTTAGAAAAAGTTTGGCAATGAAAATTATTTATATTTGTAACCTACTTAGTACTTGTAGTTGTAGCAAAATTATGTTATGAATTAGTGCGTGCATTGGTTTTGTTCGGCCATTTTGTTAAGCTATATCAACCACAGTCATTACACCACCATTACTAATATATTTACTTTTTTAAATAAATAAAGCCATCTAAGATGTACACATAAATAAGGATGTTACTGTGGGCGCGTTTGAACTCACAGACGCTACGGAGTCTCCTTTTATCATATCCTTCTTAAACAGAGACATTTATACTGCCTTCAGCGGGCAAAGTAATTATTCAGTAGATGAAAAATACCTGCCGTATTATACGGGCGTTGAAAGGAAGTTCCTTTCTAGTTTTTTACTTCACTCGTTCGTTAGTCGGTGATATAGATTTTTCATGGAAATGTAAAATTATATGGAGCAAAGAGGAGAGCGAAATAGCGATACAAAAGATGGAATCTATTCATCTACATGCGCCTATTGCAGTACAGAAAATTAAATTTTGGTTGTGAGTGTGAAAAAAAAAGAAAAACGTGAAAATATGAATGAGAGAAACAAGTAATTACGGTTTCGTCTTATATAAAAACATTGCAAATATTCAGTTTAGAAAATAAAAACAAATAAGGAACATTTAAAACAAAACGCATGATAATTGGTAACCTACTTTAATGTAAATAGAACTCGCAGGTGATGGTGAACGTGAAAGAAACAGATTATCTTTCAGTAGTTATTATTATTATTAGATTATATTAGCTATTAAAGAATAAATGACTTAGACATATGTACTTTATAACAATTGATGGCTTCCGAGTTTTCCCCATTACTTACATGCTTGGCATCCGAGAAAACAAAGGACATGGGGTCGATCGGCGATTAACTAGGAGCAAATTTATATAGATAGGCCACGAATCGGAGAAGAAGACACAAAGAAAAGGAAGCCTAAGAACTCAGCTAAAAGCTGTATAAATATCATTTAAAAATTGATAAACTGTAACATTTCTTTGCATCGCTTCTTGACCCACTTAATAATTAATATTGAGTGGCAGAGACAAAATTCTATTTCATTAAATCATTTAAGAAATGGGCATATCCTCGCCGTTGGTTATACAACGCGTTCACTTAGCGATGATAAAAGATAATTTCTTTCCTCAGCAAGTATAGAATGAGTTTTCAAGTTAATATATTCGGATATAAATGTTGTATAATATAAAATTATATTCCAGTGTGCTTAGTTTTCGCTGTACACGATACAAGTTTGATTTTTTAAATGAAACATTCTGTATATCATTACGATTTTAGATGCCTCTCTTCAATTCATGTAATCAATATTATTTATACGTACATATCTTAGTTTTTGAAATGATTGACACCATTTGAGAATTTTACGAAATATCACTGTTTGTTTAATGACTGATATCAGATGCTAAGGTGTTTATTCGATTGAGAACTTGCTGGAATTTTGCGCAAAACATCGAACATTTTCTTGTTAACCAGTCAACGATTTCGTTGCCAAATTTGATTCGTTCAAAACGAAACAACGTATAACCACGTGACGAAATATTATATACGAAGACTTCCTTCACTAAAGATACTCATTAAAACAACTATGGAAACTGTATCGCCTTTCTTTCATTTAAACCATCACTATAGCTGCTAAGATACATGACCTTAATATGATGGACGATGGATGACGACCAAAATTTCAAATTTCAAAATTATGTAACTCTTTATTTTCACGAATATTTTGCTGTTATTTTTAAAGCTTCATCAGGGCTATACAACAAGTTCGTATTTGCAAACAAAAATGAAATAAAAAATAGTACTAACAACTTACTATTAGTTAGAATAGCCAAGTTTGTGAATTTAAGGATTCAGGAACTATAACGTACGGAAACCGATAAATATATCAATCAAGAGCACAAGGTGATGATGCCTGATGTTTTCTTTTTTTTAAGTATCAATTTCCTCATTCATTACTTACAGTTCCTAACACTTACATCGTTAAATCTTTAACTTCGCGAGTTTGACTATCTACTTTAACTCAGTTTAAGTTCTAATTTAATGAAGTATTACTATTTCTTTTAATATATATCTCTACATTTGAATGCAACATGTCGGTGAAATTTGAAAGAGTTACTATTCTTTCTGTCACCGTGGTCGTCATTACCAATGACTTTCGTGTGAAGATATCGGGCTTTACAGAAAGGATGTCGGTACCTATAAACAGTCCTATTATTTAACTATGAATTTTAACACACTGTGTGTATATCAATAACTAAGCAATAAGATATGTTTATGATTAATTTGACGCGACAGTTTAGTATCAGTTTGGATTTTATCATCTGCTATTTACAATGGACATTGAAAAAGAATAAGTACAAAAGTATCTTTGGTGTCAAAACCATAACTTCTTTAAAATGGTTCGAGAAAGAAAACTATTCAATGCAATATAGTAGCTCGCATGGAAGAAAATTCTGCTGATATTTTTAGTCATATGGCATCCCGTCAATATATCAATCAATATATCCTCTTCAAGAGCGAGAATTGCTCTTAAACATGAAAAATTTTAAAGTTGTAAGATTCAAAACCATTAATAGCTGTTTAAAATTAATAGGATTAACCGTCCAGATCTCTGCGAAACAATATTTAAATTATTAAGTTCAATGGAAAAATTACTGAAAAAAGAAATGTTCAATGAGGCTACATTTTATTTAAATAGAAACATAAATTCACAAAATTATAGGTACGTCTTACCTTTACTTACGTTTCAATACAAGGAGTTTCATCGGTTATTAATTATTATTTGTTCCATATTGGCCACAAAAGAAATTAAAAACTGCGTACCTAGTAGTATAGTTATTTCGTTAGCCTTAATGAATAACACATTGATCAGCGTTCTTTTTCTATCACCCACAGCGTTGAAGCAATCAGGCTGATACTTAAGAAGATTGTGAATTCTGTATTTGGATGCCATGCCAGCCACATATCGCGATATATGTAAATATATTTAATAATTTTATTTAGTGCGCATGTAATTTTCATGGGTAACGATCATGTACAAAACATATGATAATGTTCAAAATAGTTTAATTTTGCTTTTAGTGTTATTGTTACGTGGTCTTTTAATTCGAATAGCTGTGTATATGCACCTGTGTTATTTTGATTTGTTGCAATTTTCAGAGTTTCTTTTCATTGCATTTTGACCGTACGAAATTTTCTTTCGTCTTATCAATCTCGATGGTGATCAGACGTGATTGTAAAGAAAAGACATATTAAATTGGCGAGTTTCCCGAATCTATCTTCCATTTTTCTTTAATGTTAATTTGTAACGTTTAAAATTATTTTACAGATAAAATTTCTTGTGATTTGGATTATTTTACCAATTGCCCGGGTTTATTTTTTTGGCTTCCTTATTAATTTTCACTTATTTTGTTTTATTTGCTCCACTAATTCGGTCTATTAGCTTCTCTTTTGTTGGTTATCTTTGTATTTTCAGATATGTGTAAAAGGACCAAGTTTTACGGCACAGCACATGGTGATTCAAGGTACCAAAAAGAGAAAGGTGAAGACACATACATACACACCTATATGTACACTACGTATTAATATATGTACTACCGTACAGTATTATTACAATTGCAATATTACTCGTTATTAATGAATATTAAAAGTTACTTAGTTACTGTAGTAAAGTTACTTCACAATTCTTTAGAGTGTGCACCAAGTATATGTTTGCGTAACATTCGACCTTGCAACTGTAATGAAATTAGTGCCTATAAACCATACTCATTACCTAATGTGGAAAAGACATTCTTAAGTAGCTTACGTAACAATCCAACAAACTTGAGAGAAAGCGGACTTGAAGAAAATTTGATTGCACGAAACAGGTACTGATCACAACGGTCACGTAGGTTGCATGAATCTAAAAATACGTCGTCAAGCACGTCATAGAAATAAATGCATTAATTTCTATGCCGTAATCGTAATGGAAGCATACCAATTACGTTAAACGGTCAAAATTTATTACAACGTATAACAGAAGAATCGAAACGCAAAACAAATGCCTGCAATACAATTAGCATTGCAGTTATTAGAAACGTTTAAAGATTACGGTAAAAGTTAAATTTTCGGTTTGTACATTTATTTGTAGATAGACACTAATAACATAACTGCTAACTACGTTGTACATTACTTGGATTAACATCTTCGGGATATTTGTTATCTCGACATTTTCTGTAAAAGGGTAAAGTAAATGTTAATATATTTAAGAAAAAAAGAAAGGAAAGTAATATACGCTAAGTAACGCTATATACATTTTTATCGTGCACATAAATTTATAAGCACGTACATAAATTTGTATGTATGTATGTACCTGTCATTCTTATGGTATGAGTGACAAGCGAGTTACATAATGTCGTATCCTGAACACATGACATAATTTTAATACGCTTTTATACAAAAGCTTGTTTTTACTTAGACGTCCACGTTTGATGTTTTGTCGGTATAATTGTTATTTCCAACACTAGGAATAAGTGGTAAACGTAGTTTCGTATGAGTTATTTCGGTTATTACGTTGAGTTCATAAAAATTCACAAAACCAATACTCTAATCTCTGTATAAGTGTATTTGTAGAACATTATTTGCCACAAAGCATGGCATTTTAAGCTCGGGGCAATAGTATTTCCAGATAATCAACGTTTTGTGAAAGTAGATATTCGACTACTTAAAATATTACATACTACTTCCAATTATGCCGAAAGTGAATGCCAACTTTCTTATTATAAAAGGAATATCTAATTACCACAAATTAGGATTCACCTTGAAATTCCAAAACAGTATGTAGGCAATTGTCTATACATAAATTTTACCATTTAGCAGGGAAATGGACTTCTTCCAAGAAAAGTCACCGTTTCAGTATTAACCTTATACTTAAAGTTTACTTGATTATCATAAATTATACTTGTTGTGAAAGAGTTTATTCATATTCTAATGTAGAAGGCTCACGTTATGAATAGCTTTGTCAATAGATTGAAAATACTACATAGAGTGTTTAAATTTGAGGATCAAATTTGGAATCGACAATATTAGTAGAAGTCAATGTTTTCTTTTTTAATTTTCGATTATATAGAAAAATCATACACTTTTTGTATAAAATATCCTATGTCGAAAACGTGTCGTCATTATGATATAATTAATTTTTGTAAATATTCTTCATATAAAAATATATTGCCCCATCTATGTTGTCGTAGAGAACAAACCTTAGTCACACATTCATTTTATTCGCTAAGATAGACAAGAAAAAAACAGTTTGCACATAGATGTAGCCTATAAAACAAGTATGGGCAACCTTTGACATGTTGTGGGCCAAACTTTAGTGCACAAATACATTCGCGGGCAGCGTTTAAAAGTAGTGCATTTTAAAATAGTGTTCATAATTTTTAGCGATAGATATCAGTCATGAAATAATACGACAATGTTATTACAATGCAATTTATTAAAATAAAGAAATGAAACGAAGAAAATTGGCACAACATTATAATTAAATCGTGAAATTTTGTGGTTTTTCAAAATGTTGCGCGGGCCGGATCAAATCTTACACCGGGTCGGATCCGGTCCGCGGGCCGGCTGTTGCCCACATATGCTATAAAACATACGTAAGATTATAAAACAAACTGCATTAAAAAGAAAAAGATAAAAGACAAAACAGTCAATAGGAGAAAAAAAAATACCGTTACAGCAACAATTTCTTCAAACATTTGTAGTCTATGTTAGAAAATACTCCCGTCGTGTGCTAAGCATGTTAAGATTCCGACACCACTGACACTGCGAATAATTTAGGGCACATTCCGTTGAAAGCAAGTCCAACCTTATTATTCCGTTGTTGCATTGGAACATGGTTTAATGCTTCCTTCATTACATTTCACAAAATATACAAATATTCTGTCCCAGCTATATTTTCAACGTAAAAATATCACGCAAGAGAAATTAAAGCTGCTCTAGAATCTTCGTCCGCCCAAAAATGACTGCTATGTCTATTACATAACCCTCGTTTAGTAAAATTAACTTCATCAGATCACATTATTAATTTTGAGAGGCCCATACTTTCTTCAAAGCTGTCGCAAACTCCTATTCTTAAAATAGGATCTTCATTTCGTAAATGTTCAACATGAGAGTATTTAAATGGTTGCCATTTATACTTTAATAAGATCCTATGAATACTTCTCGACGTAACTTCTGCATCCTTTAATATGTTTATAGTAAGTATACAAAGATTAATACTTTTGTATTGTCAGAGTCAACACTTTTGTTTTGTAATTTGTTTCTATAATTATTCTGGGTTAAAATGTTTTTTTTTTTGTTTGTGAACAAATAAAATTAACAGAAATAGGTAAGTGAAAGAACAAACTTCACAAATAACTTTAGTTTTATTCTGGAGACCGGTTTTGTACACGTACGTCTTCAGGTCAGATATTTTAGATTTAATTGCAAAAATTCTGGCCTGAAGATGCAAGTGTAATTAAAACATCCGAAATCGGTCACCAAATTTGATTAAATATTTTTGTCATTCATTTACCACAGAAATGTGTCTTGATGATACATAAGAATGGTATTTGCAAAACAACACATCAATCAATAAGTAATTGCACAGAGTATTGTTTCAAAATCTGAAGAGAAATACAAATTTGGGGTAAAATAATAAGCATCCAATTTAAAATAAAACAGTTGAAATCCACTTCAGGCGTAACCGAAGGTAATATGTCTTCAAAAATATTTTCGATAATCTCTGTTTAATCGAATATCTAGGCTGTAAAATGTTGATTTTTTTATTCTGCTTATTTCTGAAAGACTTTCGTTCTAACTTCAAAATGCTGTATTCCGTAAAGTAGAAATAAAATTAGTTTATTGTTTTCGATGATAGATATTACGAGTTCCTTAGAAATAAGATGATAATGTAGAATGGATTCTAAAATAAAACAGTTGCAAGGTTCGTAATAACAGATTCCTATAATTAAAGAGTGTTACTAAGTCCGGGATCCAGCTATTCATGAGTTGAATAAAGCTAGCTCACGGATTATGATTATCATAACAAGCTTGCAAACTGAATGACATCTCTGCATGGAGATGTACTAGTTGGATAGCAGCCAAGTTTAATAGAGTGAATAATAGTTAATGCTGGCTCTGTAAACAACCAGAAATTTACGTCTTCCATGGAGTACAATTACTTAACTTCAACAAATAAATGGAAAGCAAGGATATATTTGGCGAGGTAAAAACATATTTTCTTTTATGACGTATCGACTACCTATACGACATATACGACCTACCCCCCTTCCTAAATTTGAAGTTTTCATTTTATTTTGTCCTTATTTTCTGCCACTATGTAGTGTAAAACAGAAATGTTGTGTCTTAATATTGATGAAGTTTTAACAGTTTTTTCTTGGAACATGCCAGCTCAGCCAACCGTCATTTTTTGTCGAGTTTCTCTTTGGCGAGGCCGTGAACATTTACTTTAAAGGGAAAGTCGTACCTCCAATCGATATGACTTGGCAAGATGTAAGTAGCGATTTAAAAATGTTCCCTAAACATGCATACACGATTGTAATAAACAATAGATTTGGTACAATATGCGTTCTCCCTTACTAACGACACTGTGCAAACAGATGGTTACCATTAATGCAGATTGCAAGCCAGTAATTGGTTGGAGGAAATGATGATTTAGAGAAGCAATTTTTATATTGCGTACAAAACAACGTGAAGTCCTTCAAGCAATAATCAATACCTTACAAATTTGAAATGGGATGCAGGTAACCAGAAGCATGTCTTCAGCCCTGCCCAAAAGAAATTGTTATAATTCGCGAATTTCAAAATCCAACGACGACGGAAATGGAGACATGCCAAGCCAGAAATTAAAAACGTTGTAACTCGTTTAATATTAAACCACATTTTCTTTTTGCGGGATAAAACGTGTAAAAAATAATAGTGTATATGAAATGTCAAATTCCAGTGCTAGCAAGCTGAGTATAACATCCCGAAATTCAAAATGTGATAACTTCCTTAATATTGAACCAATTTCCTTTTTAAGAAACAAAACGAATTCAAAATGACAAAGTATACGGAATTTCAAAATGAAGTGATGACGGGCTTGAGGAGAAGCCATGCACAAAATTCAAAATGTTATAATTCGCTTAATATTGAAGCACAAAATGTTTCTCTTGCGGCACAAAACAGCAAAAAACGAGCATAAAATAGTAACATATACGCTTTGTTGGAAGGAGTTACTTTTTATTCATTGAATAATGAAATATCTAGTATAATTATGACGAGGTAATATTTTTGTTAAAATATGACAAAACTGATAAAAAAAACGAACGACGAATGAAATAAAAATTTACAAAATAACAGAGGTAGTGCGAAACATTTGATATGACATTTGATTTGCGAATATAAAACTTGAAATTTCAACAACGCCAAAAATTTTGCAATGAATGCCAAAATTTACACTAAACAACGTATTTAAATAACTATTAATTTAAAGCCGTATGATCGTTCCGTTGAAGTGGCTCTTATTTGTACATTAACGAAAAAGTAGAAACAGCAGGAATAAAGAAATTAGTCCTGTCAAGAGTTGAAATACTGAGCTTTCTTTGTTATAATAAATAAAATAAAAATAGGTAGAAATTGCCTATTTCTTTAGACAGTAAAATTACCGAACGCTAGATCACCGCGGTATTTTCGTTCAGTTGACACCCTCAGAATCTACACAACCCCAAAACGGATCAAAGTGTATGTGTAGCGGACAAATTTAAAAACTACGTACTATCCAGAAACATTCTCCGAGTGTTATTTTAAGTTATTTTAAGAATAAAGTGAACGAAGCCATCTCGTCTTATTGCACAAACAAAATTTATATGATCCATACTTTATAATGAAGTGCTAATGAAATCTCGGCTTCCGTTATATGGGTTTATTCCTTCGATTTTTTTCGATTGAGATGATGTCTTGTAAAGTAAATACTATAAAATGTGGTATGCATATGAAATTTTGTAGAGATTATGGATACTCATTTTACACGTGGTCATATTAATATCGTTTCTAAATGGGTTCAATGTAACGCAATCAGACATAACATCAAATTTTTACGTACTTAATCGTATTTACAATAATATTTGCTGTATTGCCATTAACATCTAATTTGTCCTATCTTTACTTATCATATCATATACAATGTTATTTACATAATTTAAAAATGAATGTAATAATTGGGTTGTTAATATTCGAAACCATTATTTCATTTATTTACAATAATAGCAACAATAATAGTTAGAATTCTGATTAACGTAATTCTCTAAATATCATTTGTGTAGGATTAAAACAATAGTGTTATGTTTCGTACAATATCCAATTTTGTGTCAAAATTATAATTTATAGCAAAGTTTCACTGGTAAATTAAAATAAGCGATTTCCAATGTAAATTTAGAATCTGTTACTCACCCAAACGCGCATTATTTTGGGGCGTGTAATTTGCTACCATTTAGCGATAATATGTTGAAATTTAATGGGATTGTTTTAGATTGTATGAACAAAAAATTGTTAGTAGGCTGCTCGAGAACCACAACACCCATTACTTTCTTCTAAGGAATAAATAAAATCCTTATACCTCGAGGAGAAATATTTACAGGCTTGGGTAGGCACGTTGGTTGAATCATTTATAATAGTATTTGCGCATCAACCAATGAAGTTTTGAGCTTCATTATGAGATCCTGCAGATAGTTTATTAATTTTACAGCTTTGAAGTCTCTATATTATGCCTTTGTTAAAAGTAAATTGGAATAGGCTAGCGATGTACGGTATCTACACTATGTGTACTTTCAGCTTTCCGTGGAATGTGTGCGTAAAGTATAATGATAGTTTCTACTCGGGAGGAAATATAGATTATAGTAGTCTCTTCGATCGCCATTCGCTGGATTCACTTGGAAGAAGAGGAAAACAAAGCGCCGAATTTATATTACAGCTGATCGACGATAAAGCTGATTCTCCAGCGTTGCTAGCTCGTAATGCCAAACATATTTAGCGCGATCTTTGGGCATGTGTCGATTTTCTCCAAAAAATGTTGTCCATCTACAACTCGCGCTTTTTATACATTTCGTTTTTAAGCAATTTAACCCTTTCCAAATCAAGCAAAAAAGAACTAACGCTACTACACACATGCATACTATTAAATATGAATAATAACCACATATTGCTCAATAATAATATTTTTTAACATAGTATAACAATTAACAAAACAATTTTTAAGATACTGGGCAGATGGTTGTTGTCCCCTATCGATTTGTATATTTTCATGCGTCAAAATGTTCTTTCAACGTAGACTGATTAGTACGTATTTTAATGCCATAATATGGTTAAAATTTAAATCTAAAACATTGTTAATCTCATTTAATGATTCGCTATGGTAGCTAATGTTTCAAATCCATTATTTTGTATCCTTACGCTAATAAACGTATTTAATACAGATTAATGGACGATAATTAATAATAAATAACGTTCTTCAAAGAAATTAACTGTAATGAAAGTATTTGGGCCCATTTAGCCTTTTCTTTATACGATCCGGTGTTGTTTCGTTGACAAGAATTACAACTTAAGTTATTGGGCAAACCGACCGTTATTAAGTATGTATTTTCCCGGACTTCATCTGAGAAAATTATTTTGCTACATAAGCATTTTGCTGTTTGTTTCTTGTTTTCTATTTTTTGAAAACTTGATTGAAAAACAAGCGAAAATTTGGACCATTTACAAGAGCGCTAGTTATTTTTTTCAAAGACACTATAACCTACAAACAAATGAAAATCAGATAAAAACATATATGCTTTGTTACGTTGTTTTCTCGTGTACAGTATACCCCTTCTGTTCTGTTGAGTAAGGTAAGGAAAACAATTACATTTTTGCGGCAACTAGATACAGTTCTGTTTACCCGTTTTATGATAAGAAGTTCAAAAATTTAGTCTTTTCACCTGTCTTACTCCGGGAGTTTGGTTCGTTCGTCCTAACTCGTCCTGTTATGCATACAGGACGAGTTAGTAGTACCTTAATTTTATGCGAAATATATACTGTTTACCTCGTTATTTTAATACAACTTGGATATACTTCAAATATTGTATCTATATTCTTAATAATAGGAAATATGTTACCTGGATAAAATACCAAATTATCACGACCTTCGTTTCCAATCCGATCTTCGGCTTCGATCTTGTTGACTTCGCAATCGTTTGAACAATTTTCAGTATTTTAGCGACGCCCAAGTTGTCGGTTCAGATATTCAAAACTAAGAAATTTATTGAAGTGATGTCAGTACCTTTAACTAGATTGTAATTTAGTTTCATGGTATTTATAGAATCGTTTGCAGCAAACGCAATGAAAAGAAAGAAAAAACATACTACCAACAGCATATTTCTGTTGGTAGTATGTAGTTAGTTAGTAGTATTCTACCCAACGCCATCAACGTGGTTCTGAGGGTGTTTTCATTTTAAATCGTTGTTTACCGCACAGTTAATACCACAACATTCGAAACGATAAGCCAGACTGCCAAGAACTGCTCGAGAGATGCCTTGGGAAACAGCACTCAGTCTGTATCGCTGCTTTCTGAAGAGCAAGTATGTGTTTTTTTGGCACCAGAGGGCGCTAAGATATGTCTGGATTGTCGTTCTAATATTGTGATATTACCTACGAGACAAGCAGTGATGCAAGCTGGAGTAAAAATACTCTCAGAACCACGCTTATGATGCCGGGTAGGCAGAAACATGCGTATCCGGCCCCATAAATACCCATGTGCTTTTTCTCTCGTTGCATTGCTTTTCCCGTAAATGATTTCATAAATACCATCAGGAAGCTATTTTAGCATTATTTTGCTGGTTATTGTTTTGTCTATCATTACCAAATTATTAATGTCTATATCTCTTCTTTCTATATTATTTATCAATAATTTGCTAGTGTATTTTCGTTCGTTAGCTAGTACATTTTCGTGGATGCCGTCAATATATCCCGTATTTTTAAGATAGGAGTCATTTTATAATCAAACGTAAAGGTGTACAAGTAGCAGTGACATTATCCATGGATAAAAATTCTGTACAATCAGTATTTCCTTTTACATCGTCTAGGACTCGAAGAAAGAAAAGCATACTGTTATTTCCACGCTCAAGTTCGTTATTTTTTAATGTAACAAGTCTTCGTATGAATGCGTGTTTTTATTTTAAATGCCAAAAGCTTTAAAGTACCATAGACGTGCACGTAAATCTCCGCGCATGCTTAAAAATACGTTTGCCTCCTTTTCTCTGACTATATAACTAAACAAACTTGTTATTATAATAATGATAAACTTATTGTCCAACATAGATACGATACATATACAAAAAAATCTTTACTTTAGACAAGCTAGAAACAAAATTATACCTACATGTTACATGAAAAAGGTAGGCACTATATTCCTTTTTTTTACAATAAAAGAAGAAAAAGAAGTACAAAAATAGGCAGCATTATTACAGGAATGGAAAATATGTAATCCTTGAAACTAATCGGGCAACATTCTTAGCAAGCCAATATGTACCACACCTATATATTAATGTATTCCATACATTGGAGAATAAGAGAAAACCGATTGAAGCGAGCTCCCCAAATATAACGAGTGCAAAGCATAAAGACTTTAAATATGAGAATCCGTAACCGGTAGTGATTGGTATTGGCTGTATGCATTACTTACGGTCTCTATTTTCATCAATCGGCTCTGCCTCGCTCCTCGAGAATTAAGCCTCCGTTTGCTTGCGCAAAGCTGTAGTTGCGATTTTTTCGATTCGATATAAAATTTTACATTGCAATGTTACTACTGTATTCGATGATTATCCTTTGAGGGGTTGTGCTATACTATTTGCATCGGTTGCAATAAATTCGATAAAGCTGTAACGCTTTCGGTCAGCGCTCAGTCCTGTATATATAAGTAAAAAGTATACTCTAAGATCCAATTAGAAAACTGCAAGAAAATGTTGGTCATGGTCTTGAAGAATATTGGAACAAAAAATGAAACACGGAAAAATTTGAAAACACCTAGCGACTGTCTTGGAAACTGAAACCAAACTTATTATGTAAACCGAACTTAGTTTTTCTTATTTTATTCTTTAACAAAATTTAGTGATTTTGTTAAAGAATATTCTTCCATAAGTACCGCACTCCTCCAAATTTTAGAGCATATTTAAGACATACTTTGACACATATTAAGGTTTAAGGCGTTATGTAGGGTAATTACGCTATGTTTGCTGCATTTGTGAAAAATAGCTAGCTTTATTACGCCTTATTTGCTATTTTAGCGACAACATACCTAGCACTCCGTCTGGCTTCAACGTAACACACTCCTAAAAGCGACGACATAATACCGCATGGCCCAGCATGTAAACGGCAACAGCTGTTAGAAATGCGAGTACGTAGATTAATTTTTATTATTTTGTTGATCTAATGTTATCTATGTTTCTAACAATCCGTAAAAGTTGAGTAAATACATGATATTAAAAAATTTCGAGTGCGAATATTTTCATGTCTTGAAAAAGAATGAAAAAAGCAAGCGATTCCCGAGAAACATATTTTGTTTGTCATCACGGGATAATCTTATAAAAGTTTCACTTTTCAATTATATAAAATGGCTATCAGGTTTTAATAACCATGGCCGTACGTACTATTGAGTGAGTTAGAATTTTCGCGGTAAATTTATGCGTGTTTATTGGTTCGTATTGGAATTTTACAAAATACATTACGTAGAGGAACGTTGTTCCATTATGAACCACTAGGCTTTCATTAATGTTGCTGTTGATGCTTTTATTATAATCCTACGAATATCAGAGCCAACTACGCTAACTCAACCAACCAACATCAATAAACACAATGTCGATTTGTTTTGTAAGAATCTACAGTATGCACAAGCTTCTAAAAGTACTTGTACCTAAACATCAAAACCAAATAGGAAAGGTGACTAGAGCGGAAAGAATGCTAGTGACTATGTCCCGTACAATACATGCCAGTGGATCCTTTCTTCTAATATTTTTTGTATTGGAAACGTTTCAAAGTGTATACAAGCATCCTAATCTTCTGAGGAATGTAGAATGCAGTAGAACGTTTTCACAGTAGAACGTTACATACTGTTGGTATTGAACGCCAAACGCTCTTTGCGCTAAATTCAAATCATCGTCAAATTATTCTTTTCTGTATCCCCTGTATAAGAAATTTATATCGAACGTTCTTGTATAATTATGAATATGTTTCACATTGAAAGTATAACAAATACTTCCAGTTAAACGCAGGTCCTATATTTATATATTGCATCCAACTATTGTTTGTAACAGTAGACAAAATAAATTGACAGCGCTGTTTTTAACTGCTGATTCCAAATTTTAAATAGTTAAAATAAATTATTTAGAGATGGAGTAAATACGTTTGATTTCCGCACGAAATTAGGAATAACGCAAGCATTTCGGAGTGCAACGCGTAATCTGCTGAGGCATATTTTAATAAGCCGCCGATAAATGATCAATATCGCCAATGTTGTTTTTAGTGTTTCCATTGACATTCACGTCATCAAATATTAACAAGGAATCTGAAAAATATAGAATTTATGTGATATCGTATGTATCAGATCGAATTGAGAGAATTGGTTAACATTGGTTCTACTGCATTAACCAACAGCAATCTTGAAAGCTTCAATTTACACAATTATAGTATTTGCTAACGGTAGCCTGACAATTATAATTGTAACTACTAAACGTAATACAGCCGCTAATTTTAACGAACATTATCACGTTAGTAAGGTTGAAAGAAAACAGGGCGTTGACGTTTATGCGACATTCTTTAAGAGAAAGATGTTCGTGTTAATACATAGAGACAAAAGACGGGGGCGTTGTTAGTGAAGAGGATATTGTGATGACACTGTGAAAACAACGTACGCGTGAGGAAGAACGAACAAAACGCAACAAAAGGCCAATTTCGACATTGATCTATTTATCACATTTTTCTGTATATCAGCTCTTATTGTCTTAGTATTCTTTGTTTTCAACGTTAGTACATACATATATTTTATACTTTCTTGAAACAACTTCTTGAAATCACTTCAGACCACTCACTAGTTGATATGGTCGCGAGACAGCAAAAATACGTATAAAGTAAATCACCGATCTATGTTATACAATATTTAATATTAATTGCAATATTCTAAAAAATTTTATTTAAATATTGCATTGAACAATTTTGTCTCACTACTTAGGCTGACTTATTTTGGAATGTCTATTAAGCTGACATAGCCGCTTCATAAACCGACTAGCAAACAAGTTGCACATGTTTTTGCTAATTTGCTACCCAGAATTGATTTTGTTGCTCCAGCCGTTTCCGAGATAACGGTGGTTACGGTAGCTTAATATTAAGCCAGCGTAACCACTGTTTAGCCACTCGCTGTAACTCTTAAGTCACTATAGATATCAACATAAAGTAAGCGACATATTTTATTGATATTTTGTTACCCAAGAATTGATTTCATTGCTGCTATTAACAGATGAATACTTAGGTAACAAATTAACAATTAAATGTGCAACTGGTTTGCTGTTGGGCTTGTGAAATGGCTCCCCCAGCCTAATGGACACCGTTTTGAAGCTTTAATATAGGAATATTGCTTTTTATCGGAGATAAAGGCTAAGTTTAAATTTTGTAATGTTGATAAGTGTTGTGCCTATTATTTACGAACCCGAAAAGAAAATGGATCTGTAGCAAACGATGTACGAAGTCTAAAAGAATCTTGCAAGAAAAGCTAGAAAAGACGTTCTCGTGAAACATTTATATGGCGTTTCAACTGTTTGCGGTAATAATTAGCTTATAATATCTTATCGGCACCAGATTTTAACATAAGCAAAAAAAGCTATCATTTTGATTCCGACTATGTATAATGTATGAACAAAGGCTTTTGATGTTCTAATATAATTAACGAAATTTCAAACTATCATACATTTCAATTGTTATTTATTGGCAATGTACTCCAACGAAAAGAAATACCAAGCTCTATGTTAACATAAATTAATAAAAACAAATGGAACACTTTACAACGGTGTGCTTTTGTAAATTTTGTACCTTATTTTTTCAATATAAATGAAACGAATAGTTGTAATAATAAAAAAAAGATAATAATCTAACAATTTCATCGAAGCTCTTCAATCTTTCGTGAAACATTAACTTAACACTATCCCATATAAAAAAATCAAGAAGTTCTCGCCCGCCATTCCACAGCTTTTCCAATTCAACGGTTTGGAAACTCCCGATTTAAGTAATTACTCACAGTTGGCGCACTGCCGCCGGTATGTCGTGTTCTCGCCACCATAATGGTGTAGGTATATTATTATTTAAAAAGTTTCGTACGCATGTGCGAAGGTTAATTTCAAGATGCAAACACAAGCATTGATACAAATCGATGGATGTTCTATTTGTCTGGGATTCGTACTGTCCAATAATCTGTTAAAGATTCCAGAATTGATAACTTTTGATGCATCTAATTAGTTGATTTTTAAAAAAATATTCGTTGTTTTGTAATCTTCCCATTAACTAGTTGAAGTCCTCAATTTGTCTTGAATTATCACTAGGCTATAGTTAACATAAATGATCGTTTTGTTTAAGTTTATTCCAATGTATGTTATCTATACTCGAGTATGGAACAAATTTAATTCTGGCGCCCCTACGCGATGAATTATCATTTATCTAGACAATACAACATCTACGTAAGCTATTCCAATTAACATAAGCGGCTTGCTGGATGATCCGTGTTTGATCAGGTTTCTAACCAGATTCGAAAAAAATCATACAACCTGGCACAATTGCATTCCCTATATTTTCTATTACTCATGAGCGTCAATTCATATATTTGACTGTTCGAAATTTCAGGGTTATTTTATTCAATACTAAAATGTATTTCTCGTTATTTTAGACAGTACCGAAAACTTTTGTCAAGATGTTATAAGTATATAGTTGACGTTAAAAAAGAAAACCTCGTGAAAGAACAATATGGCAGGGACAAAAAGTTACAAAAACGTTATATAAAAGTTTCAACTACAACATTAGATATAATACAGAAAGTAGCCTTTGTAATGTAATTTCTCTACATGACCAAATAAAGACCAAAAAATTAACTTTTTTCGTCTTTTTTTTCAATTTCAGACGTCATCTGTTGTAGGTCTATGTTCTCTTCGCGTTCATGACGAACGCAAAATTTGGCAACTCTGCCCAATTTAAACCTACCTCTATCTCCAATAATAAGAGATCTCCATGGTGAACATCGAAAATGAATTACTATATACCAGTTTACTCTGCAGACTACTAATACAGTATAAGTACATCATATACATATGTACATTAGGAAGTTTACATTATAACTAGCGCATTATTCGTGTTATAATTGGAAAAGGCACATGTTTGGCAATAGTAATTTACAAACACAACATTTAGCAAAAGCTAACATGTACCCTCGCATAATCAGCTACAACTATATCAGAGAAGATTATATAATTTTAAGCGGCTATTAACATTCTAAAGCTTCAAATGTACCTACACATACTAAAAAATCGTGTAGTAGCGAATTGAAACAAATTCAGCAAAAAGCTAGAAGGTATGAATTATATAAAGCTGGTAGCAGAAACCGATTACTTTAGATAGCATTCGTCGAACAAACGTTGACATTTCAAAAGGTTTGCTTGATACCATTTCCTCAATTATGGACGTGCACAAGGATACTGGAGAAATATTAAAATGTCGCATCTTTTTTAAAATAGAACAACTCTAATACCTATCTCGGTAGAATTTAGTTAACGTAATATGTGTTTAAAATGTTTAAAATTTGATAATTGGGATCCCCAGTGTATTTAAAATGAAATAGTTACGTAAGATTTGCATAGTCATGGAAAATTGTAGTTAGTAAAGACACTTAACGAGAACTATAAAATATTCACGATGTATTTTTGTATATGTTTTACTGGCGTAAATGTAGATTGAAATGGGATAAATACGAGTTTAATGGAATATCGACATATCTATTCTATTTGTGTAGGTACACGGTATCGAATAATAAAAGCGATTGTCCTAAACTAAGTTCTGAAAATGTATCATAAATCATAACAGTACAATCAATATTTATTTCTATTTTCCTGGATACATATGGTTCAGGTAACAAAGTAAATAAGAAGTAATTTTTATTGAAGATTCTGCGGTAAGTCGATTATGTTTTCAAGTAATTACCTCTATGCAAGTTGATTAAGTGAATAGTATTATCATTGGAGATGACAAAGGCAGGTCGAATTATTCCTTTTTTGCAGCGATTAGATAGACTTGTGTCTAATCGCCTCATGAGAATGGATTCCTAATGCCTACTGGCGTCCTTAAGAGTCGACAAAATACGAGTCTGTCTAATCTCTGCAAAAAGGTAATAATTACATCCGTCTTTGTCCATCATACATGCCCAGATCCGGAAACCTCGACAAGACAAATTCGATAGAAACCTACTCTGTTGATAAATTCTTTTGTGAACGCTTCCAAAATTTACACTCAAAAAATTATATAATAGAACCTCGACAGCGAATTAATAACGTTAATAATAATGTTAAATGTTACGTATTTCCTATATAGGGTGTGTAAAAACATGTATATTGATATTTGTATTGCGCTCAACAAATACTTTAATATTGAAACAATGTATAATGCAATATTTCTATACAAGATCTATTCAAAAGAAACACATTTGACATTATTTCGGTAATTAACCCTGTGTTTTAGCCCATAACGTGTGAAATAGTAGCAAACAATTAACTTTATTAGAAAAGTGATAATTTTATCTTTAAAATGTTTGTATTTTACACTACGATCTCAGTTGATCGAATTAAAATCCATCTGTATATACGTACATGTCCGATATTTAGAGAATTATATGCGAAAAGGAACAAGGAAGTGAGAAAACAAAAAAATATGACGACTAAAGTAAAAATAACTAATAACTAAGGAATAATCACAGGGAAAACAGGGAATGAATAGAAAGTTGAATTATCCGGTTGAAAATAGCGTAATCGTCCAAATCAGTGAAATTTCATTGGCCGCATTCATCAGAACATACATGTCTACGTTGATGACTGGTATAATTGCTTATTCAACTTGGCGCTATTTTACTTTAAGCATCTCTCAGCTAAAGATTTTCTACACAAATACATATCCTATTAAATGATTGATAGCAATAAGGACGGTTGCAAGTATTATACGCATGAACCTATTCCGCTGACGTTCATCAGAATACGGTATTGTACCTGTTCTTCCTGAATACAGAACTACACACGAAAGAATCTCAAGGCATATTCCAACACAATACGATATAAGTAGAGTAGGCAAATTCGAGTGCGCACCATCGGCGCAGCTAACCAATGGACTCTCGCATGCGAAGCACTAGCCAGTATCTAGTTCGCTGTTGCTTGGAGCGTACATAATAGTAGCAGCGAAGTACTTTGTGTTCTGCTTTTAATAATGTTGAAGGTACGTAGATTGAGAAAACGGCTTTCATTAAAGGCAGTGAACAGATTCGTTAAGAATTATCCGGATTTGTGGATCATGTGCAAAGTGCAAACCATAATAATATCGAAACCGGTGTCCCCGCAAAATATCAACAATTCTTATTTGATTTATGTACAATGATGATTCGGGTCGTTTACTTTGCTAAACAACGATTCATTCATTATATTTTGGAACAAAACACTAATATTACCTTACCGAATAGGGCCACGTTATATTTAAAAAATAAAATTAAACTTGAACTGAAAAAAGAAAAAAGAGTGTTCATGTGTGGACGAAAGAACTGATTGCAAAAAAAGATCTGTACTTAATGCTATGGCCCGGAAAGTGGAACCACATCAATCGTCAATATTGGAAAAACATCTAGAGATGCAGTTTTAATGTTTATGGCAGATGGCGCCGCAATCATGCTTTCTGCAGGCCAGTCTCTTAAGGAACAGTGTGATAACTTTTTACATGTTATACGTAAAATTTATGCTCTATATCTTGTGGCAGACACAATTCGTAGATGTTATCCACAGGTAGATGCGCTAATTGCGAGTGTTCTTGAAATCCTCAAATCGTATTCGCGAATTTCACAAACTGTGTTCCCATATCCCTGAACCACCACAACCGATCCTTACACGTTGGGCAATTTTATTATCTTAAACGTTTTGAGAGTAGAAAGGAGGTGGTTATATTATTCAATCCGAAAGATGCAGCTATCAAAATAAGTCGAAAAAAATTGAAGATAGGTTAAAAGTGATTTACAAACTATTCACAGCAATTACATCGGAGTAGTGCAAGCAATAGAAAAATTACAAAATTCTTCGCTATCGTTAGAGGAATCACTACAAATCGTGAAAGATGTACACGTACAGCTTTGTTCGGTAAAGGGCACAGAAAATGAACGTGTTCTAATTAAGTGTGAAAGCATTTTAGACAAAAATTCCGATTTTTCCGCATTTAAACAGATTTGTGAAGGTTCGTCTACATATCTATATGTTAAGTTGTTTCAAACATTTTTTAATTATGCAAATATAATGTCAACATGCAACACATCATTAGAAAATATTTAATCTCCCTTCTTTAGTTTTTCAGGCAAAGGAAAATGCTCAAGACGGTTTTTTAAGTTTTTTTTTAATCATTGAATTACATATACTCCAAATTTTATTTTTTATACGTATGACTAGAGATGGCAATTTCCCATGTTCATCCAGGAACATAATTAGATAAAAGGATAATTAACAATAATAATAAAGGGATAATTTATCGAGATTGGGTCATAATCTACAAAAGCTATCTTAAAACCGTTTTCTAAACTCTTCAAACATTCCCGGCAAGGGACTCATTGTACAACATTTACTTATTAAGCAAATCGTCTGAGATCAGCTTTTCTGGCAAAGATGGTTTTAAAGCACAAACTATTAACAAATTATATCATAAATGTATATTTTGATAATTTGAATTTACTGGTAATTCATACTGAACTTTATGTAAGACAACACTTCTCTGAATAATAGCGATGTTAACATATGGTAGTAATTGTCTGGATTAATTACACTAATGTACATGTTACATTCGTTTATTAATACATTTGCAAGAGAAAATAGAACATTTGCCTCATTATCGTTAATGTACCTAAATTTTTTTCGCTAGCACCAGAAGTTAGCTTACAAAAAAAAAAAAAAAAACAGAAATCGACAGTTTTCTTTCCAAAAACACTAAGTTTTGTCGTTAAAAGTTAGCGGGCACGGGACACTTTAGGACCTCATAATAATTACTCTTCATGCACAATCTTGTACAATTTAATATCTCATATCGAAGATTTTTCAAAGTTAACTCGATGATCCTGGCGCTATTATTTTTGTATTTTTTAATTGCAAATAAGCATAAAAAAATGTTATACGGGCTATTCTAAAATCCAGTCCAAACTCTGATAAGTCTAGTGTTCCGAAAAACAAACGAAAAACGTACTTTACCAATTACGAGTTATCTAAAGAAATTCAAAAAAATCAGTCCATAATCCAATAAAAAGCAACTAAATTAACAAGCTATGATTCAGTTAAGCTTATGATGTATGGTAAAGTTCATCGAGATATTTTGAATTTATTTCAAATCCAGGGTGAAAACAAATAGTTAATAAAATAAAAAAATAAAAAATATTTACAAAAATTTTAATTATCGACGTTCCTGGTTGCCAAAATTCATTGCCAATTCAAGAACAATTTCTTTTAAATCTTGAAATTGTAGTGTTCCATTTCGCGTTTGTTTATCATATCAGCTTAGTGATAAATACATTTTTTTTATTTATTCGGAAATGAATGAAGTGCGTTTCGATTAGAAATATGGTTCAGGAGGTTGATATTTAAAAAGAAAACATCCTCTCACTTGTTCAAATAAAATTTTCAACAAAAGACAACAAATAAACAAAACATCGCCTCTATAACATGTTTAATATTTATTTATATCTATAAATATCTATTTACGCAATTCATAAGAATCTCAAAACTTTTTGAGATTCTCTTTTTTGCATCCATATTTAAATCGAAATTTGCATTTGCCAATTATTTTTGGAAAAAAAATCATTTTTTCAAGGATTAAGACCCGCGATATACCATCACTTACATTTAAAAGGACTATTAAAGAATTCAAAATATGTATATAGGATGGTCTATTTGAAACAAGAAAGTTTGTATACGCTTATTCGTGCCGTAGTATTAAAAATATTTTGCAAAAACAAATCCTTATACGTAATCCATTAAAATCGTTGTGAATGGCTTTGTATAACGAGGGAAATTTTAGAGTTTGTGTTAATCGGCTTGCACAAATTTGTTTGCTGAAATATTCAGATTTGTTTCAACATTACCTGCAAAAACCACGGTAACAGGCAACATGAGTAATACAAGGAAAAATCTCTGGTAAAACATTCGTATAAATTTTACTATAATTTAGCCACGAAATTAGCTGTTAATGCAGAAATCTTGAGGATGCGAATCAAATGTTTGCGAAAAGCAAAGAATATTTTTTTGTTATCTGACAGAAACATGCAAATAATTTTACAGACAACGACATTAACTGAAAGTGAGATTGCCTGAAGAAGAAAATAAGCTTTCAAAAGTATTTGGAATAAAGGAATGTTTGCCTCCCTTCGGGAAATAAACAGCGTACTTAATATTCTGTTTAGGTATAAATTTCATTACTGCGGCATAAAATGCTATAAAAAAGATAATTTAAAAAGAATATATCTAAATTTGAATGCAAAGCGGCCTCAAAACTGAAAACGCTTTAATTCATATATTATAAAAGCAAGAGAGGTATGAGAAAATGTAGATGTAAAGCTTTCTAGTAAGAATAATTTTAGCAACAATCACTTTAATTTATACATGCATATTTGCATAGCGATTTGTAAACCATAATATTTCCCGCACAGAGAGATAACATTCAATTGGCGTTATCAATATTTATGGCTAATAAATACCTCATTCTGTTTTAGTATAATGATTTTCAATGCAAAATCATTAATTTAGATTGCTTTCTTTATTTATAATTGATTACACAGGGTAGAAATTTAAAGTAAGGCAAAACGTTGTTAATATGAAACCACAATTAACTCAACTAATTTATAAGTTGAAATATTTAAACCGCGATAGACGCACATTCTATTTCCTTCACGTAATAAAACGACTAACTGTAGGTTGATTTAATACATGATTCTTCCCGAATTCATGCAAGATAATTTTGTTGACTTCCTTTACATAGCGATTAAGCAAACATTAAAACGTATTGTGTTAATATATTCTGATTATAGAATAAAAATGTAAAAATTGTGTAAAGATTTAAACTATATTCTATTAAGAGTTACACGATAGCTGCACGGACCAAATCGTTTAAGAAGAATGTTTATAAATATGATTAAAAATAAGTATCAGATTTTAAAATAAAATGACTGACATCTAGGGGATAATAGATATCTTCAAATTAGCAGAATTTTACAAGTTCTATTTAATACAAAACAGACATAAAATATGCTCGGACTATAAAAGGAAATACACTCTAGCAAACTTTATAGAAAAATGTTGTTTTCAATGAAAAACTAAATTATTCGTTCGCATTCTTGATAATGCTGCAAGATTGCCGCAATGTTCAAGCATAGAGAGGATTAATATATGCACATATTCAATTTTCATTTCCAAATTATGGAAAAATATAATTTTTGCCTGTATTACATCATGTGCAAGAAATGCCAGCATACATCGTTCATGTTAAATTCTTCAATTAAAATCATCTTTATTTAAACGAAATTTTAATTGATCGCTTTAAATACTTTGAATTTTCAAAGTATTTAAAACAAATTACATACAGCTCAATAAAAGTGTCTCTTCAAGTAATCGCAAAGGTCATGTTCTACATGTATAAGCGAAATTGCTCGCTACACATACTCTTCCTGGAAGCAAACATATCGAGCTTCTAAAATTAATGCACGGCATTGTTGTACATTGTTTAAAGCATGTGTGTTTAAAATATTAAAATTACAAAAGTTTTAAAGTTAAAATTACAAATATGAGCTTGAGTATTCAAAAGTTCTATAAGATGCTGATGCTTATGGAAGGCATGAATCTATAGGTCAAGGATATTTATAATAGGAACTATAAACAAAGTATTTTGAGTAACGAAGAAAATGAACAGAAAACGAAATTAATATAAGTACGAGTTCCACCCTGCGTTTTCATCAAGATGTATTACCTAAGCGACGTTGTGAACACATCACGGTCTTTTGAAGTGCGCGGGTTTAATTATTACCGATTTTTAAACGTTTAAAATGAAAGCGCTCAACGGACACGTATATACGCCGATTCGTATGTCATTTTAAATGGTATCGATTGACAAAACTCAATAAAACAACATCGGGAAATTACTTACCATATGAAATCTTTGCAATGGGAACAGAACGTCGGTTGTTTGAAAAATCTTGGGATGAATTTGTGGTCTTTGACGTTGTAAACATTTCTCTTTTTAAGGGCGCCTTTTCTGCCTCTCAGACCAAATTTTCCTTGTATCAGATCTTTCTCTTCGACAATATCTTCTTCAGCCATTCTGCTTTTCGAAACACTCTATATACGTATGAATGCAAAAGTTAATAATCTACGTGTCTATATTGACCGGTCCTTTAAAAACACTTGCATAGAGTAAAATGATTTTGGAGTAACACTGTCGTACCTACAGAATGGAGAATTGTTCTTTAATTCGCGTAAACTCTGACAAGTCCTTTAAAGATATTTAAATTATTATACAGTATGTTTACGTTTTGTCAGCGTTGCGACGATCAAATCGTGTATATATGCGCTTCCCCAGTTCATCCAATGTACACCTACACGATCACTAGTCAAATGTCAATATTCAGCGCGGGTACGTTCAGGTGCTTCTATTGAAATACATTTTCGGTGAGATTTTCGCGGAAGATTTTTGAGAGAGAGTCACCAGCGCTCTCTATTCCATCCGCACAACGAAATACGAGCTCAACAGGAACAGACAGTGCGAACGGAACCCGGATCGCACGTAATATAGGCGACGCATGCGCCCTCGACCTTCAGCGAACGTTCCGTACTCACTACGCATCTCGCTTATAGTTCAATAACTAGGCTTCTCTTCCACTTTGATTTATTTATTGTGAGTAATGAGTGATACGTTGAGATCCGGTTGAACGCAATGTTTATTTATATTAAAATTAGAATCGATGTATCGCTCGCTTTGTGCATATGCAATCTCTACGAATCCGGAAGTATACTATGCGTGTAGGTAACCTAAACTGATATATGCGTAAGGATAATTTCCGGCATGTACGGAATGGTTCACCTCACCGCTATGTGGTCGATAAAACATTACCGATATACTAAGTACTTCAAAAGATGGTAAACACATGTTAAATTTTACAGGGAAAACATTTGTTTATACTTTTTTGATAGTTACTTGTTGCATTTATTGACTAGTGAACGAAAGCAGAAAGGACGTATTCAAATTGAGAGGATGCAATAATACTTTTACAGTAACGCAAATTCGTTTTGTGAAACAATGTTTTATGTACAAATTGCTCGGTGAGATCTAATGTAAGAAACGTTTAACGTAATGGTTCCATTCTTTTAAATAGAATGAAGATAGTCCTTGCTTAGTTGTTTGATAAAAGCTATTTTTATAACTGAAAATAATTTTTATTGAAAGTATCACAGAAAACGAAAGAAACAATAAAAATATAGTCCATGTGCCAGATTACAATGTGTACGAAAATTTGATTTCATATATTTTTATTTGAAAAGAAATTTAAAACATGTGTTCAAAATACTTACCATTAACAGTCAGATAGCGACCAAGCCTATCACTGAATTCACTAACTTGACCACATTGAGAAGCAAAAGTCACACGGAATAAGATCTACTTATTGTGGCGGCCATACTGCAATTTTCTTCGTAAGCAACAATTATTTGCTTATTTAATAATTAACTAAAACCCTAACTTCATTCTTAGAAATAATATAGATAGCCCATCCTTATACACTTCAGGCTAAAAAAAATTGAAAATGAAGTACTTTCTGAAAAAATAAATAATGGAATTTTTAAAGGATGCAATGCTAGCATCAACAGGAAATACTGAACATGATCAAAAAGAGGGAGTAGCTAACCATTTGGGAAATGAAGTAGTATAGTTACTGACAACTATAATAAATATCAAGGTGATGAGCAAAAAGGAAGTAGGTGGAAGTGAACAGTCACACACACTGAGGTACTACAATGCAACTAAAAACTAAATTATTACCGCAGAGCACAGATATGTTTTTTTTTATCTTTTTCTCTTTATCTATATCTCTATTTTCCTGGAGACTCGTCAAATCGTAATTTTCCTAATTTCCGTTATACCTTCAACAGTGAAGAAACAGTACAAGGGCCTTGGTTAATTTATTCTACTAAGAAATATATAGGTTTCTGCTTTTGCTCTCTAGGATACTTGCTTTACATGAATTTGGCAAGTTTCATCAAAGCTCGTTTCAAAAATGATAAGAATTTGACCAATGACTAATACTCGGAAAGGCAATAAAGAAAGAACTGGAAAATTATATCACCGAGGTAATTAAAATTTTTTAAAAATTTTACAACTACCGACCAAATTTGATTCTGCTATAAACGATCACATTTATAATTAATTCGACTTTAAGAAGAGATCTATAACATCTCTAAGTTGTAAGTGAAGTTCTCTACTTTCCGTGTGCTTCATGGAATTAACAGACCCTAGACAGACTCATATTTCCTCCACTCTCATGGAAACCTGTAGGCAATACGTAGCCATTCTCATGAGATGAATAAACACCAGTCTGCCTAGTCTCCGCTGATATCCTGAAGTGCACGGAAAGCGACAAACTTTAGTAGTAAGAATCAAGATGGATTGGAACCTTTACTTGCCCACGTAGTTCAAACCGAAACAGTTAAACAGTCGAAATACTTTTCTATAATTGTTGACGGTACATCGAATTCGGACCATTGCGAATAGTTTTTAATTTCAGGATGTGTAGTATTAAGGAACACCAACAAGATACATATACGCAAATTAAGAATTTGCAGGAATTTTTGAAAGTGCTGATAATATGGATCAAGGTCTCGCTGATATATTTATAAAAAAAAAAAACTCACCGAATTAGCCTTAGATAATTCCAGTATTAGGGGACAAGGTTATGACAATGAACATGAAGAAAATTATATGCAGCATTATTTTGTGGTATTCATAAAAACTTGCAGTTGCACTGAAAAAAGCTCCTGCAATGGCTAGGTTCATTCAAAGATTCGTTGCTAAGGAGGATTAGAAGATTCGACATTTCAAATCTTCGTTTTAGAAGCGAAAAATATTCTATATCTTTCGCTTTTCATATCTTTGCTGTTCGTTTTTCTCCTATTTTCACTTAATTTCGTAATTTTTATTTTATCAGATTTTAGTGGACAATAAGCTTACTTTCAGTTTTTTTATATTAATCTATGCATGAGCCTTAAAGATAAACTTGAAGCAATTTGAATATTCGATATTGAATTTAATGAACGCTACCCATGTAGAGCCGGAAACAGTCAAGAGAACATTGAGCTAAATAAATATCCTTCCGCGACTAGAGATCGCAATGATTAGGCGCAAAATCTACAAGTCAACTGTTTTGACGAAAAATAATAAAATTCAAACTATTGGACAACTAATTCAACTACGGTAACAAAGTGATAATTATTGCCAGGTAGAGTGGTTATTAAAATTGACTCAAGTTTATTTTGCATGGTTCGGGCGAAGAACATCCTAAAAGCAATAATGTAGGAAAGTGAAAAAAGGACATACTGTCTTCCAAAAACTAATAAATTTAGAAGAACATGCCAGGATTAATTAATTCCAACAAAGACTGACAAAATGAAGAAATAACAACATAGGTAAAATTAAGAAAAAATAATCACAAAAACGAAGGACGAAAACACAAAAAAGCCAAGACAATTCGCTTTTGAAATATAATAAAAGATTTGATAGATTGACATTTGTTGTGAATATGCTGCGAACTCATTAGATGAACTTGATGCAACAGACAATAACCAACTAAGCATCAAAAGAAGAACTTATCGTCAAAACCATTGCTTCATGCCGTAATATATTTTTGGCTAAAGTATAGCAAGCATATATCGTTGGTTTCCATCCATTACTTTTGTAGAAACTTAAAACAAAAGTCGAACTGCCAATAATACCAGAAGTTGATTTATAAACAACTAAAATCGACCATTTTTCCGAAAATATTTCCCTTTATTTAAAGACCTAATATCTAATTCACTACAATATGTAATTAATGATATATCTTAATAAATTCCAATGTTTTCTATTCATAAACCAACCAGATTTTGTGCAGGTAATCACGATAATCTAGATTACTTCTTAAAATACCAATTCTTCATTTACAACAGATTAGCTTTCAAAAAAAAACTTATTCGAACGTTGTGAAATAAATAATTTGCAAATTGTGCAATTGTAGAAAATAGTATTTGTCTTTGTTGCTTTCGATTGTTCAATGATTATTACCTCCGAAAACTTCTTAGTAATACTAGTTATTAAAATCATTGTTTTCTTTCAAGAAAATGCCAAACTTATTCAATCAAATTTCAGTGATTCTAGTGATTAAAATGATCACAAATGAATAGAGATGGCAAAGGCAGGTGGAATTATTCCTTTTTTGCAGAGACTAGATAGACTCGTGTCTAGTCGCTTCATGAGAATGGGATTCGTGTTGCCTACTGGTATCCCAGAGAGTCGACAAAATACGAGTCTGTCTACTCTCTGCATAAAAGTAATAATTTCATCTGCCTTTGACCTCTCTACATAGTAAGTAGCATTGATATACTGAAACATGGAGAGTTTTCTTTCTTCTCGAGACAAGACGGTTTTAATTGTATGAATCATGTTTTTTTGATAAATTTATCGATAATGATTTATGATGCTTTCAAAGATGTTGACTTAACAGTTAGTCAACATCTTTAATGTTAACACTGTTAACACTACGTTTCTTAACCTGATATTGTTGAAAGATCAATTCATCTCTTAAGTATAATTTTGTGCGTGTTCGTGCAAAATATTGTGACTGGACATTTTCTGTTCAATCAAAGATAATTCATTCCGTTACCCTTTTTTGAGCAGTTTTCAGACGCTGCCTTCCACTTCGTCAATGTTTTTTCTTCTTCATTTCAAGTGTAGCTATTCAGAAAATATACCTTCTAATCTTATGCTTTAACAAATTGTTCTATCTCTAACTGAGGTCAAGATTTCTATTTGGAATAAGCCTGAGCTTATGAAAAAAATTGAAACGTATCATATCCATTCTGGTGCCGAACTAAAAGATGGGAGAAATACCATAAAACCGTGTTAGAATAACGTAATTCGCCAGCAAATAGTTACATAGTCATCTATACACCTCATACTATACAAATATGTACTTATCAATAACAAATAGCACCAATTTTCAGTAAAAAGGTTTCACGATACCAAGTATTAAGGTTTGTTAAGATACTTTTCCCTTAATTTGAACTAATTACAAGTAGCAGTGAAAACAACAATAGTAATTGATTTTTACGTGCCAAATGAAAAGAGGAAATGTAAGATATCCTAAATAAAATTTGTTGGTATGTCAAGAGAATACTTAATAAATATGTGCGTCAGTATTTGGGCAATACCCGCGCAGTAACAACAAAAAGGATGCAAAGTGTTTTAACATTTTGTATCCTTTTGTATCCTTCAATAATAAACAATTTAGGAAACCGTTTCGGTAAGCCTGAGTTACACAGTGGACAAATTAAAGACCCCAAATGTAATTTCTCTCGAAACTTCGATAATTCTTGATATAATTACCTGCTTTAGTAACAGCATTGAGTGCGAACCATTTCAGAAAAAGCTGCGCCCCAGATTGAATATAATCAGAATTATGAAATATTCTAACGTTTCTTTATATCGATAATTCCTAAATATTGCTGGATTGGCTTAAATTATTGAGATCTTAATGAGAGTATTAACGACACAAATATCAAACATATATTTCTATTTATACCATATGCTTTATAATTATTTTAACTATTTTAATTTCGTGTGAAAATAAAAGGTAAAAATAATAACAGAGAAAACGTTTTCCAAGTTAAATTAAGTATGCATAATGCCCCACGCCTATCTTCGTAATTCTCAATTCATTATAAACAATTGCACCGCGCATTATCCAGAAAATTCAACATTTCATATTTTTAAGTGAACAAACATTTTTGAAAATTTATTTAATATTGATATTTTAAGTTTATAAAGAGATTGAAAGAAATACTGTAACTACTCCTGGAAAATATTTAAAAATATTGTTTTCAAAATAATATTTTTGTTATAAATAAAAAAACGGCGGATTTCGGAAATAACAATTATAATTTAACCCAAATTATCTTGTATCGTATGTCGAAGATTTTAATGTGACTTAATTAATTTCTTTTAGAGAATAAATTTCGCATAATTTTTAAATACATATTTAAAAGCTTGTTCCAATTAACGGTTTTTGTATTCTACCCATGCGTTACGTTTACACCCTTCCCAAACGACTTCTAAAACCCATGAAGTTGGTAGAATTTTAGAATCGATGAACTGTCAGTGGACACTGTAATAACAACGTTTGTCAATTATTCTTTTTACCTAGGTATATATTTAATTTTTTTGTTTTGATTCGTTTATTCAGTAATCTATTTCGCCATCTTCCAACCTTCTGGTAATAGATTTGGAAAAGGATCCTCCGTCACTTATTTATATATGAAACGCTGTTTAAAGTGACTTGTTTTAAATGTTTCAATTGAAGTTATTGACAAAATGCGATACTTGAAACATTATGCGCATGTCAGTACTGCAGTACTTGCTTCTTACGTCTCGATATTACCACTCCATTACTAGTTCGCTCAAATTGAAACGCAATGATTATCGTTGTACGTATAATTCGCAACGCTCTTTTTTTATAGCGAAGAGATGCGTTACGGTAACTATACGGTTATTCTATAAGTTGGGATAAACCTCAAAATAATGCACACGTATACAATGTGTCCATCCAGTCCCCGAATAGTATATAATTCCTTCCCTGAGTAACTCAAAGAGAAAGTTCCATATGGAAAATATTCGGAAGCTGGTCCTGCAACATAAAATGTTGTACTAGCATACAAGGTTCAATTTCCTCAGGGCACGAAGCCTAGTTTAGTTTTTTGTATAGAATTTCCTCGGTATTCCATACGTAGTACTAGACTGGTGATTTATGTTTTATTCGATTGAATACTTCAGCAAATCTATGTTTTTTTTTTATATCAACCTTTTGAACTTACAATAACATACTGTGAAGCTCTTACACTGATTTTCACAGTAACGCATGTGTTCGCATTCTACAGTATTATTCTGTTTTGTATTGTACAATAGCTTGTACGGTATGACAACATCGAATATTTTACAAAGAACATGAGTATAAACTGGCGAGAACTTAAACTAAGTAAAAGTACGTAAGTAAACAAAAGTTAAATCTAAGCAGCACTGACGTCTGCAAGATGGTTATCGTCGAATAAAAAAATTATTATAGATTCTCTTATAAACAATTCCCTTTACCTAAATTTCGTTACTTAAAGACAAAAGAGTCTCTTAAGTTATTTATTTATTATACGGTGCAAAATATGCTAAAGAAAAGTAAATACAGAAGCTGGTAGGTATAGAAGTAAATATAACGTATATACATGTAAGGATATTTATTTCTAAAATGCCCAAAAGTTTTGTGATATATCTAAATAAAATTACCATCTGACTAGCGACGGTGTGCGTTTCGACTTCCTCGTGTATTTTCCTTGTAAATTGTGTACATTATGTTATGTAATGAAAACACACGAGGAAGTCGAATTGTCGTACGCGGCCGTAGGCATCACCTGCCGCCCCTACATTTAACATTAATTTGTTACATCTATAGTATCGTAACACAATAAATCGAATTTTTATTCTACAAGCAGCAATTAAACGATATTCTTTAACGTTACTAAATATAAAACATATTGTTAATTACGCTGCCGATAATAAACAGATACCTTGAAAAGTAGATAAGGTTTCAATTGCTAAAAGAATGGTAACTTTGAACTTAGCTAAATATGGACTTCGATAGTAGATTTCCAAATCGACGGGCGGTGTTCGGAAGTCTTGTCAAAGGATTATTCGAATTAACGATTGATTAAATTGGTGCTTTCATTAATTTCTCAAAGCCATCTTTAATTTTAGTATGTAAAGTTATTTATTTCCCTAATATTTATCGAACCTGAGAATAAATTATAATACTACTGGTAATGTCGTTTTTTGGGTCTTTTGGATGCGACTAATTACGAAACTACGAACAACTAACTACGAAACAAATGCCGATTTAAGTATTTTTCAATTTTAAAGTTTATCGACTAAAGCAGTAAAATTCTTAGTATTTGTATTTTAAACAAATAGGTCCCAACATTTTTCTATTTATTATATTTATACAGCTATATGCATTTTATTTGATATTGCAGTAATTGTTAACCTGAAAATTAATCTAGATCTTATTCGTAAGTCAAACATTTCCAATTCTATTGTTTTCGTATTCACCACCGAGGTTGCAATGCTTACCTGGTTTTCAAATTAAAACATACGTTGCATAGCTTTATATTTAATTTATTAAAGTACGTACAGGCATATGTTTGTAAAAAAGTTCTTTAGCAGTTTCTCCATCAAATTCTGAAAAAATACATGGACTATTGCATTAAAGGAACATGCATAGCACGAATCAATGCAATGATTTTGATGGCTATCTTGAATAGATGCGATTTCATATAAAAAAGTGTTCAACATATTGGCGAAAACTCCAAGAAATACTCTATCAAATGAGATTTGAATCACGGTCTTCGCATGTAATGAGGCAACAAACTTCGCAAAGTCCTAAAATTATGTCAAAATCCAAATTAAATAGATCTAAAGATTATTGAATTAGGGCAAAAACTTAACACATAATTTTGTATCACGTTACTCCAATTATTTATTTATTTTTATTTTACTACTAATTTATATCTTTTAAATTAGGCTGAACAGTAGGCCAGGTATAACACACCTTGTATAGAAAATTGATGGATTCGAAAATAATGGAGATTGAGATATATTTCGAAGCTGATCATCATATAGATTGCTTTCCAGTATTTACAGCGGCGGTTAAAGAAATGTAGATAACCTCCACGACTACGAAAACTTAAAATAAGCAGGTACAGAAATCTAATTTTCATTTAGAAAGGTAGCATCTTTTTAAATTTTCCTTTTCATGTGCCAAACTTTAAAAAGCTTTTGCATATTACTTATTTCAAAATTTTTGTTTTAACTCCACCAATATGCAATAATATTATAAAAATAAATTTACAAGAATTTGTAGATGTGAAGAAGACCAGAGAATACCCATGTGAAATTTTTTAGCGCACTATACCAAATCGTCAAAGGCAATACAAACTTTATCAGCGTCTTCCCGTCTCTTGCTGTTTCGAGTAAACACACTTCCTGATAACTAAACAATAATATTTGTCATGGAAGCTGTATTCATCCTCTCAATAAAAATAGCTTCAGATGAGCTCACAGCGCATTATTCCTGTATTCAATACAGGACTTACTAACCATTGTATGCGAACGTAGAGACTCAATCAACTTCTTCTTTTTTTTATACTTTATGAAAACGTCGCAGACGTGTGGCAGCATTGTGATTCTTTATCGATGCGATTTTCATATCTGTGTCATAGAGCAACGCAAATTGGATTTCAAAAATAATCTTATTTGGTACAAGCGCTCGAGATATTTGTAAGACTTCATTCCTTCGTGCTGGCCTGTCTTTTTTTGCTATAATTAAATTGACTAACGTGGTAATTATATGCACGTTTGCAGGACACTGCGGACAGGGGACAATTGGGGAATGCTGTGGTGAATTTTAATTTTTTAATTTAGAAAAATATAAGTAAATACAACGTTTCGTTAAGTATGTTTACTTTCTTCAAGATATTTTACCTTTTCCGGTAACCTGTCAAAATTTTTCTAAAATAAGCTATTTGATCAGTTGAAATTATACTTCAAACGCGCCTTCTTTAAAAGGTCAGTAGATGATTGCTTAGGATGTATCTCAGCTGATGTTTGTCAGCAACAATTATATTAACAAAATTATATTATAAAGCACATCTTTTTAAGGCATTTACCTTAATTTTTATTTCGTTCAACTATTTTCTTAAAAAATACATTACTTCTGCCTTAATTAACAGAGCTACAGCTAGAGTTAGAATTAACAACTTCAAAATTCGAGCGAGATATTATCAAAAATATTAAAATATTGTTATTATAAAACTTAAAAAACATAACTGTCCTTAAAATCCATTTCGTTCCATTGTTGATGTTAGAGTATACAGCCTGTGTATAGATTGACGAAAAAACTGCACGTAGTGACTTTCTTCACGAAATTCTCAGTTGATTTCCTTAATAAGAAACTGTTATATGTACAATGATTACACCAAATCACTCACAATGGTTGGAAATTCTAATAAGCTTAAAAAATGCTTTTCTTAGTGTGGTTAAAAGAAATCGTTCCAATAGATCTATTAAAGTCGCAGTGGCCTGACTGTAATAATAATAATAAAATTTGTGAGGTTATCCTTGACTAATAATAAGTGTTACTATATGATCATAAAATTTGTTATAAGATTTCTTTGTGTAATTTTGTATTCCGGAAATCATATGTGGCAACGTAGTACATTACTGTATTCTTAGTAACGGCCTCGTTTATCACAAGCAATCGTTTGCTAACGATTGGCAACAATTCTAATGAACGGCTATTTAGATTGCGATCATGTTTAGCTAGCACATATTTGCAAGCGTAGAAAATTTGCTCTTACTGTTGTCAATCATTTAATTATGACAGCTATTTATTGAAAAAAAGTCTTAGTTGATAAGTTCAATAACCATTTATACCAATCTTGAGATAATCACAAACGCGTTTGATGAACGCGGCCAAAGCAATTTCACTGACTTTGACAAATACATTATTTTCAATCAACTGATCTAGCTTTCTATCAATCCGATGTTTTTTTTTTGTGAATATTCCTTCGATATTTTTTCCTCATTAGTGCTCGTTTGTATTTTTTTTCTTTGTTCATTTAATAACTTCTGTGTTAAATAAATGTTGATTGTTACATTTATCGATGTACAATTCCCCTAAGAATTTGAATAACTGATATCGTACTACAGAATATATACATTTTAACGACTTTCCTGAAAAAATGCCAAAAACAACTCGGAAGATTGTGCAACAATAGCTTCAACAAATTCATTATTTGTCTCAACCTCATAGGTATGATTCGTATAGCAGCGCTGAAAGTTCTGCGGGGACTAACGCTGCTTCGTATCCACATTCAGAAGCAGGCTATACTGAGTGCCTATTTTTACATTTTGGTGTGTAAAGGTGGTTTATCAAGTTTAAAAGCCGGTTTTTCAATTTTACAATTTAATGTTTTTGGAAACAGATTTTTTTATATTTTTCTCAATAATCCTTGTTACTTGTACTGTATGAATTCGCAGATAATACTTTTAATATTCTATCTGTATGAAATAAGCTAAGGTTTCCATGGCAAGAGTCAATTAAAACTAAATATGTTTTGGGTTTGTCCCTCTTCGCAGTTGATTTTCGTCTCTGGCATGGTTCACATGCTGAGTTGGAATACGTCCATAACGACCCATCGCACCGACACGCCACATAGCCTAGTCCAGATTCCGAAAGGAACCTTACACAGTAGTATCCGCGGTGACGCATCGCACTTCGCACAATTTTCCACTGAATTTGCTGATATTAAGATGGTTCATCATTAAACAAGAAACGGTGATATTTTCGAGAATTCCATCATTTATGTAAAACTTTTCGATAAAATAAAGGTGTTGTGGTGGTCTTTAGCGCTAATTAATTTGTCTTCATCTACAATTTTGCTATGCGATGTGAGAGGGTCGAAAAATACTAAAGTAGATTTTCTTGTACAAAGGTAATAGTATAAGGTTTGGTACGCGGCAAGAGATCCTGCGCCCTTATGAATGCGCGTATTGAAAGAAATACCCATCCGATTAGGAAATGGCTCGACACTCAGTGCGGTGCAATGTGCAGTGAATAAGCTTGCAGAAATGAATTGCGCCCCACGAAATTAGCCATAGAGAGCAGATAGTTCTATGTTTATTCATCTCATGAGAATGGGTTCGTGTTATCTACTTGTTTGCCCGGGTTTTGCAAGAGTCTGGCTAGTCTCTGCTAGCGCGAAGCGCACAAAAAGTTACTCGTTTCTGTAGGCTTACTTCCTATTCAGTTAATTTCGCATCTGACATGGTTTTTTTTAGCATGGTAACTTTAAGTTACCGTGCTAACTGTGATCTAATGCCTTTCCTTTTCCTGAAGAATTTCTATGATTATACACGTAACATGTTTAATTATAAACTCGATCTGTATGTTTCAACGTTTATCGACGTGTATCAAACATTTTATTATTTATTTTGGTTTAGTATAATAGAGAGGGTTGTGAAATATTAACACGACTTTTATTTCAAAATAAACTACGGCTGTAATCAGTTTTATTTTCAGTTCCATTTTCTCGATCTTCTTTATGTTTTTTAAATTAGTTTCGTCTCTTTTGTGTCCTCTTCTCCCTAATAAAATTATATGCACTTGTGTATGAAACCTTATAACAGCAGTATACGGAAGATTGCGCAATAATAAAAAAATTGTTAATGTTGTAATAAGATTTTGGTTTGTTTTGTTACTTATTCTCGTACGTAGTTGTAGAATCCTTTTCACAGTTAGCTGTTTACGTAGCGCACTACGCTATATATACTATTTACTTTAATTACCCATAGAAATTTTTAGTTCGCAATTTTATTATAATCGTGTAATACAAGTTTTTGAATAGTTACACAAAGGGAATACTTGGAGTTCATCACATGTTATCTGATTTACTTTCACATAAAAATAAACTGTCGTGATAACTGATAAGCTTGGTTAATACTGTTAATACTGTTAATTATTTATACTTTTGAGATTGGTAAATAAAAAAAAAAACATAAGTTTCCTTGTAGAAATACATATAAACGGAACTAAAACTAACTAATAAGAGGGTAAAGGTCTAACAGCGTCAAAAGCGTCAAACATTTCTACTTACACAAAATGAGCTGACAAGATTTATAGTTGCAGATTTTGTAATTGAAAGGTACAGTTAACCAGAGGGAAAAATTTGAATTTTTCCAAATAACTGAAAAACAAATTACTACAGTTTAATACGATTAAAGACATAACTCGTTATTGTTCAGAGTGTCAATTGGTCGTTAGATCAAGACCGTAGAGCGAATATTCCTTTCTAATTTCCCTTTGAAAGACAATCAACTTTAGAAATAAAAAATATACATGTACTCAAACATCATAGCATGTTAACAAAGAATCTTTCAGTACGCTTTAAGCTGTCATCCATCTTTCTTTTCTAGACTGAAAACGCATTGAACATGCGCCAGTATACTGACGTTTCGCGCCCGTTGGTCATAATCAACTATTTGTCATGATGGATTACAACAAGCACCCATTTCCTTTACTTATTTTTATTTGTTTTAACTTGTACAGTAGAGCTCCTAGAAAATACCAAAGTATTTTTCTCATTTTGTTGTATGTCTTGTCATAGATTTTTGAAATAAATGTATCTGTATGTGAAGTATTTGTATTTTTTTTTAATTAAATAGTAGGTGGATCCATTACTAGCGCTTGTTCAAGGATATATAACCGATGTACTTAAAAAATGCGAAATCGCTCAGCGCAGAAGTTATGCATTCGTTTGGCACTACTCGATCTAGAATTTTCGAAATAGAATTGCAAACTCTAGTGCAGCCCAGTGGAATACGCTGTTTATTTTTCTGCTGATCTACTTCATCATTGCTTAAATGATTATATTAGTAGTAGTATATAGTAAATATTAGTTCTTATTACTTTACTAAGTGATTATTGAAATAGTTAGTTACATATTTGGGTTTGTGGCAATATGCGCAGAAGCGCCATCTTGCTGGTACTATATTTTAAGATTTCAAAGGAAGTTCAAAAATAATCTTCGGGGGGGAGTTTATTGAATTTTCAAATACTTTTGTTGCTTTATGTTGCAACAATAAGTATTGAAATATTGCAAGACTAACGCTTTATCTAATAACCAAAACATTAAACAGCAAGTTGTTTGGTAAAAAAATGTTTGGTAAAAAAATTGTTTTTCTAGACAATCTATTGAATACATTTCCTATAACTTAGAATGGTTATAACTAAAGAGTCCAAACGATGTGCCCGACCATCGCGCACATCCGGATATTTCTGCAACAATGTAAACATGTTAGGTAAGTTATTTATGTTTTTTCTTAACGTTTTGTAAAGTGATTCAATATATTTATTTTTAAATAAGCGCACTGTTATTCTGGTAAACTCGCCAATGCTCGGGCACATCGTTTGGACTCTTTGGTTATAACTGATTTAGCTTCCACAGACTCAACTGTGCACATTTTTGGTTTTACATATTATTCAAATAAACAAATGCTGGGTTTAAATTTAAGTAATTTATGATAACATTTAGCTGCGCATCCTCGATCACGTTACATGGAAAACAACTGATTATTTATGCCTTTACCATACGCATTAAAAAATATGAAAAACTCAGTTTGATCAGATTTATCCCCGTACAGAATATCTGGGATCGCTCATATAACCGTCACATTCAGCAGTATTTAACTAACTATTGGAAAGCGCAATTATCTGCTAGCACAATAAGCACAAAATACAATATTTTTGTATATATCGATACTACTACAAGGTATACTGAGAGAATTGTTAATTTCCCATACTTAAAATAGTTAATTGAAAAGAATGTCCATTAATGTATTACTTTTATGGAATATTAATTCGAGCGTCACTTGTTTCTTTCCAAAATGTATTTTAACTAGTTATGTCCTTTAAATTATTCAGAAAAAAAAAATAACGTTAATTTACCGTATCGATTTGCGTTTGTAATAGCATTTCCACGATTTCATTTCACTTAATATTAGCAACTAAAAAAACTTACATAACTCATTCAACAAAACCAAATGGTTTAACCTAATCTTTTTTGGTTGATAAAACAGTTTATTTTCATTAATGTACAACAACTAGGGATGGCAGGGAATTGGAAGAATGAAAATCTGTGGACAAAGTAAACTAGATAGGTAACAATACAATGCTGAGAAGGATAGACACGACTAGAGAGACCGATTCTTCAGAAAACAGGTAAGTAACATAACACAAATTTAGTCACTTCCAGTGCTTTGCCCATCACTCGGAAAATCTGATGAATTAACGTATTATGAATTATGACGAATACTATACAAGACATGCAGAGCGCATCAAGATGGATTGTAAAGCATCGTACACGTTTTTGGCTAGAACAGTTAAATGCAATTGTTGTGCTTTATTCTGCATCAAATTGCTCAAACTTTCTGCAGAAAATAGACCATACCATAACATATACATTAAAGTCCATTTTGGCAGCCTCTTCTAAATGCAACATGGCACGTTTTCATTCCTTTAGAATTGATAATTAATTAGCTAATGGGTGGGAGAAGATGGATTGTGAAGCAGCGTACACGTTTTCAGTAGAACAGTTAAATGTAATTGTTGTGCTTTATTCTGCATTAAATTGCTCAAGCTTTCTGCCGAAAATAGACCATACCATAACATATGTATTAAAGTACATTTTGACAGCCTTTTCTAATTACAACATGGCACGTTTTCATTTCTTTAGCATTGATAATTAATTAGCTAATGGGTAGGAGAAGATGGTTTGTAAAGCAGCGTACACGTTTTCACTAGGACAATTAAATGTAATTGTTGTGCTTATTTTCCATTAAATTGCTAAAGCTTTCTGCTGAAAATAGACCATAGCATAACATATGCGTCAAAGTACATTTTGGCAATCTTCCCTAAATAGAACGCGGGATGTTTTCATTCCTTTAGAATTGGTAATTAATTAGCTAATGGGTGGGTGAAGAAATATATGTCCAAAAGTATAAGTTTTATGAAATAACAGAATAACAACGCACGTTTGTTATTGAAGTTAAAACATGCTTTGATTTATATAAATCAAAAAAGGGATATCCCTTTTCTCAAAGATGCAGCATACTCTCATATTCCACCCTACTACCAATGAATAATTTCCCAAAAACACCTTATATCGGCCTGTATACACACCAAATTCTATACAAATCGGTGAGTCACGATGGGAAATACTTCTTTCCACATAGCTAATTAGCTACCTACACAAAGGCTAGATTACTTGTTTATTGATTTTCCGAGAATTTATTGAGCTTCAAACCATTGCTCAAACATTCTATTTGTTTATTGTTAAATTGCATTCCACATTGGTAAATAGAGAATGAAGTACATACCTAGCATTTTATTTTGGGGAAAGGCATATTGGGGCAATACATGCAGTTTCCGTTATAACAATACATATATAAGTTTCACATTATTTATTTAGTAAACGCAAAATTAATTACCTTTTATGTATAGAGTGTGTGTTTTTAAACATCATCAAAATGAAATTGTTTCTATGCAATAGAATATTTAAAATGTTATTTGAAATTCTGAATTTCATACTTCCTACTCTGTTGCAAACATTTACATTCTATTCGCTATTAGAATTTACCTTGCTTTTACAAGTTAAGCTGTGCCATACTACATATATACTATCTACATATGCATAGTGTAAGATAGCTGAATAATAGGAAGCATTGCCAACAAAACAAAGACCGGCAACAAAACTTCATGTTATGCAGCACATATTACTGCAACGCGTACAAATAGTTGTTCGCACACGGGTATTGTTTGGCATTAAACAACAGATGTGCACTTATGTATAGGTAGAGTAATTTTCTGTTTTGAATACTTTTCCAAACATATAACTCCCTACGTACCTTCGCCATCTATTATCAGTAAGGAATCCTACTACTATAATTTGCTACGTTATTATTATTTTTTATTTCTTGCAATCAGCAGGCTAAAGCTATGCATTTATTATATTATATTAGGTTGATTCGATCCTACGAGATAAATGTAGCGTTAACAATTTGTTTAAATATAAAGCTCCAACTACACGGCGCAAATTTATACAAATTATCCATTAATTTTGTTAACCCAGACCAGTCAATGGAGTACGCTGTATGGATGCTAAGGGTGAACTGGTTTTTTGTTTCATCCAATATGGTTTTTATGTAATCTTTTAGTGGTTTTAAATGCTTTGACTTGGCATTTTTTGTGAGACTACCGAATACTACTTATCGATTTGGCGATTTACGTACACATTAACGGAAAGCCCACGTTTCATTGAGTTTCATAACATATTTCTAATCAGTTTGTGTTCACCATATATCGCACACAGGGTTTTTGAAAAATTGTGTATTTCCTGATACAAAAAAATAAAACAAAAATTCTAATTGGTAAGTCAATTACGTAACGTTAATTTATTCAACTATGGTTAAAAAGATAATACAATTTTCTAAAACAATGGAAGAAATAAATAAAACATTATAAAGAAGGGAAACATAACTATAGATTTGATAGGTTTTTCGTGGTTAGTGGCAATGTGAGAAGATAAAAAAAGAGACGTCTAACATTTCGACAACATTTATGTCATCTTCCTCGGAAACTACAATTCATAATTAAAAGAATAAATGTATTTTCTTTAAATTTTGCATATAAGTTTCTTTTATTTTATTTTTTTTTTATTTATAAAAATTAAAAGTTGTAGAACTAGTCACTGTATATAATTTAATTTTGTAAATGGCTATGTATGAATGTTTAGTTCAAAATAAATAATATTTGTGCAAGTAATTTTTTCCTAATTGAGAATGGATTTAATTGTTGTCAATAGTTAAAAAAAAAGAAAAAAGAATTCAATTACTCACCCAGTCCGATCGGTAAACATTCCATTAAATGTGCAACTTTTTTCTCTGTTAAAATTTTTTTACTTGTTGTCAATTACTTAATGTAAAAAAAAAACATCGAAAAATACAGTTGCTGCCGGATTTACATTTCAAATTTTCCAGTCGTGTTTTCCTTTTTCTTTCCTAATGTGTTAGCCGTATTACTTATGGAAGAAGGAGTATGTAGATTTTCTGTTGCTGCTATAATATTTAACAGAAATAAATGATCATTTATTTTTAGTTTGTTGCTACTGTAGAATCCCGATTATTCGAAACATTGCTCCTTGTAACAGAGCAATTTCCATGAAAATCGACTTCTACCTTAAAGGGATGCAGTCAGCATTCAATCTAAAAGCATTTCGCTACTTGACGCTGAAAGGATCGATAGAAACATTTCACGTTATCTAAAAAAATCCTTTTTCTCAAGCTACAATTACAAAATTATTTATGTTCTGTGTTGCTTCAGAAAGATAAAATATATATCGGACAATTTAGAAAATTTACTAATATGCTATGGCCTATATATACTATCGAACTAAAATATTTTGAATAATTTTGCACGTCCGGTTACAGCGGAAGGAGCGGTCAACAATGTGATTTTAAATAGGATATCCTACATCTTTGAATCTGTAATTCAATTTTGATAAGACAACTATGTTGCTATTTTTAACCATATTTGAAATATTTGAATTTTTTGAAAATTGTTAAGAGACAAATGCATGACAATTTTCACATCTGTGATGGTGTAACGTAAATAATTGAAACTTTTTGAGAACTATTGACCATGTAATATTACATTTGTCAAAACTTTTTAAAAAATGCATATGTTAAAAAAAATTACAGCGTAGTTTAATGAAACAAACGGTAATAAAAATAAGTAATAATATACAGCTTTTCCATTTACAATAACAATTTTGAGCTACTTCCGGTATAACAGGAAGCCTAAAATTACTAGCAACATTTTTGGTTCAATGGTACATACGGGTTATTGCAAATTGCAGTTATTCAATGTATCATATACCATTGTATACATATATTAATCAGTGCAGTTCCGGTGACACAATCTGTATATGTTACGCTTAGGTACCAACGAGAGACATTAAAAGATTGTCTGTTCTATCTAATTTCGAAAAAGAATATTTTAGTCTCTCCGGATAAAACAATAACTGTATAATTGCGATTCGGACATATAACACTTTCTCATTGTACTTGGTTCTTCGCGTACTTCGGTGTGTCTCACAGGAACTGTGGTTTTACTTCATAATTTACGTTTATTATTTATTGCAATGTCTGTTGGCTTAATATGCTTCTCACAGATTAATTTGAATGTTTACCTCATCAATAGAGAGGACCAATACGGATGAAATTAGAACTTTTTTGCAGAGACTCGTGTTTTTCCGACTCTCGGGGACACCAGCAGGCAACATTAATCCGTTCTCATGAGGCGAATAGATACGAATCCATCTAGCCGCTGCAAAAAAGGACTAATTCTACCTGTCTACTCATCAATAGTGAGGACAAGGCAAATGGAATTATTACTTTCTTGTAATGACTAGACAGACTCGAGTTTGCCGAGACGAGACTCAGCAACACGAACTCCTTCTTACGAGACGAATAGGCACGAGTCTGTCTAGCCGCTGCAGTTGCATATGCCTTTGTCCTCTGTACTCATCAGTGTTCATCATTACAATATTAATATTGCCGCAATTTCAGATCCACTCTTTTGCTCTATTCCCCTCTTTCACAAGAAATTTGAAAAAACTTACATTCTTATCTTTTGTATTATTTTGATTGACTCGAGAGAGATTGAACGAGCTCGGTTTTATAGGATTCAAGAATCTCGGTTCCCATCCACTTCACGCCATCTACATATCGAACGCTGTTTTGGTTCCGTTTATTCGGTTGCGTGTCTCTACAATATCTTCACCCAATCGTCTAGATTTGCGACGTAACCAGAGTCCTCATGATAATTTGTTTGCTGAAATATGTTTAGATGATGCAGAGAAACCATTTAATTGGTCGAAAAGGTCCGCTCAACAATTCGACATGTTATTACTATTTATAAGCTCTACTATATAAAGAAATGATTCAAAAGGAAAATCAGTAAATCTATCTATCACTCTAGTACTAACTTTAAGATAAAGTGCTAGGCTTTCTGCGAAGAAGGAAGAATACTGTTTCCGAAATAATTTCAGAAACTTGTCAGGCAATATGGGAGACTCAAAGATATTGTCTTGAAAGAACCAACACTAAGAAGGGATAAAGGTTTCAGAAACATTCTTATCAAAATGGATTTTCTTAATTGTATTGGTAATATAAATGGTAAATATCTTGTGATATACGAATAATATGAATTAGGTCATTGAAGAGCTGAAAAACATTGTTTTGTATTGTATTGTAAGCTATTCTTGGAACAGAATTGACACTACATAACTAGAAAAGGAGCTCTAACATAGTGTTAATGGTTGCATTTGGTGCAAATTATTGTTTTACAATGGTGAATAAGACTCTAATAGTAATGGTGGTATATTTTGCTCATGTAGTATAGGTAAAATGCTAAACATTCCTTCCTGAAACGAAATTTTTGAGTTAAGGCCACCATTACCATTTATTTTTGTGGTTGCTGAAGCATTTCCTTTTACAAAACATTTAATGCGATCATTGCTCGTACGTACCTTCCATCTTACCACCAAATATAGCTTGTTATCGATCGACTAGAGCAAAGTAAGTGATTTAAAATGCATTTGGTATTATAACTTCCAGATGGAGGATTTATCTAAAACCAATTATTTGAAAATTAGCAACTGTGAAGAAAGTGACACAAGCTTGTGTGTGCCTACACAACCGATTAATATGGAAGAACTCAACCATGAGAAACAAGTATCGTTCGATTTTTACTGAGGAAATAGATAAAGCTGGATGCAGAGAATGCAAAATTATAAAAGGTGTGAGTACCAGATATTAATGGAGGAGGGGCAGTGGGATAAGATATGAATTATTGTATATTTGATATATTTCATTTATTCATTTATTTATTTATTTATTTTATTATTATTTATTATTTAACTGCAAGTCTAATCGAAGTTTTATAGGCACTTCTCTTAAGCAGCACGCGAACATGTTACAGGATCCTATAACGTCGATTTTTTCAGCAGTTACTACAGGATGAGTTTATTTATTGCTTGTCTCCTGAAAAAGAATAACTATCCAAAGTGATAGCTCACATTAAAATAAATGTTACGGTTCGATCCCTTTAACTCATGATTTGTTTCTACATCACTGTTTTTATCATCTTTATATCTGCCCATACATATTGATCTGCCATTACTAGTACCAACACCGTTTATGTTTGTAACGGTTCTACAAAATGATTTTCTTATATAGACAATAACAAGTATTTATATTTGTAACCTGCGTTCTCATTTCTGTAGTAACATTTAACCATTGTGATTAATAATAATACCTATATATTTCTCCACTGATTTAGTACCAGCTTTTGCATTTCAGAAAACGTAATGCTGCAAACACAAATTTACGTGACATCTCATAAGAGCTATATAAGTTCTTATTTATACTTCATCCTTCCTACCGTGGTAAATTGAAGATTTTAAATTATCCTTCACTCCGCAGAAGGAAATTTACACGAGACCAAAATCTATTTGGTTTTAAAATTATGAAAATGTTAACTTTTGTTTCTCTTTTAGAAGCTACTGCAGAACAATTTTAATGATTTTTGGGAGGAAATAGACCCTTTTTTCAGTTGTTACTAAATAGCTGTTAAATCTCATTTTGGATAAAAAATTGGCTTATGTGCTTTTCTTACTTAGGCAACAATATGAGATCTAAACAGTTTAGGGAAACATTAATAGAAGTTGCAAATTAATGTTGTATCGAGCATCCCTCTAAATTGCTTGTTTATTATGGCGCATAATGTGCAGATAATTTGAAAAACTCCACAAGTAAAATCCAACTGAAATCGTAGTATTTGACTGATTCTGGCTGTAGACCGTAAGATCTCTCTTTGAACAAAGCCAAAAACATGTCCACAGTATCCAACTTACGTACAGATTAATTGCGACTTGAATTATGTGAAGGTGATTCATCTTCGCGGGCTTGGAAGATCGGGCCTTTGTGAATGGAGCTTCTTCTACACGATTTTATTTTTTGGTTGTTGGCATGCATTAAATTTATATTAAAATCTGCAGTGTTTGCGGATACCAAAAATTGTTTTTTTTTTTTCTCTTCATAGAACACATTCTTTACGGTAAGTAGTTTGGTATTACCTCCTGCTTTTCTTAGTATGCAGATGTAGATAAAATTATACCAGCCTTATAGTTCCTATATTGTCTCATGAAATGGCTCAACGTGTAAAACAAGCGCAGCAGATGCAGTCTATTTAAAAAAGGTTCAAGCATTCTTTGCGTCCACTCCACTGAGTTACGGTAGTTCATTCGCCTGCACTAGTTTACGATAGTAAGCAAAATTAAAGATACTCTACTTGAAATCGATACTAAATTTTGAGTTTATGGAATTAATGTCTTCCCTTGTAAGGGAAAATTCAAAAAGGACATTCGAGTGGAAGCTGGCCGCAACTCGCATAATTGGTATTCAAAAACGAAGAATATCTAAGTAAACACTTTTTCCAGGTGCGAATCGTGTTATATCGTTAATAATAATAATAATAATAATAAACTCGACGTTTCGCCCACAATCGTATGGGACTTCTTCAGGAGAAAGATAGGCACCAGTTAGCATGGTAACTCAACGCGCAAACCACGCCAGAGGTGAAACTAACTGAGCGGGAAGCAGTTGATCACGGTAGCTCAGTATGTGAACCATGGCAGAGGCGAAAACCAACTGCACTTAACTCAACTGGCAAATCCGAGCAAATCTCAAGTATACGTTAAAGTATACTTAAATGGAAGAAGAATATAGAGTTTTAATGACTTGAACTGCATTTATAAAAAAACTTTTAAATAAGCATGGATGCACATATAAATTACGATGTTAAGGAATTTATTCAATATAAGAAAGATAACTCCTACAACGTCATGCCAAGGTATATAAGAGAGACAAATCACTTTATATAATTTTGAAAAATAAATTTTCACAAACAAATTTTAAACTTTAAAAGATGGCGTATTAGCGACGAATTTTACAGGCTAACTAGATCTTTTTGAAAAGTATTGTAATTCAAGTCGACGAAGCGCTTGGACGACACCAGTGTCAGTGGAGCGTTAAAGGAGCCGTATATTTGGGCCTTAGAATTTTTATATATGCAGTCTATTACGTCACTAAAACATGTTTTAAGAAAGAACTAAATCGACAAATTAGAACTTTAACCGGAATGCTGCATACAATCGGTGCAATGCAATGGTGATGAAGCACTGCACCCGTCTGTGATACTAGCGGTAACTATTGCTTAGACACAGAAGCTTTGAAAAGCAAGTCTTTCCGCGGAGAATATACATTTCTTAGGGAAACGCACTATAGTTATAAGCATTTAATAAACCTTAAGATAATCTAGGATACTCGCCATTCAACTCAGAAACTGTAAATAAATGTTATATCATTCCGAGTAATGACGTGATGTTTGTGTAGCATATATTCTGAGGCCTTCATATCTTGTTGACCTAGACTTAATCTTCAGATTTTTCTAGTCTCTCTCTCGGTATTCTAAGATTCTCACGAATGACTTTGACGTCATATTTAGGTTTCAGCACCCACAATAGGGATCCTTTTTTTCGAGAAACGCGTGATGTAGAAGTATTTAATTTCTTAATAGTATAAACGCAAATTTTAAACGAAGTATCGTGTATGTAAATGGATAAAAAAAAAGCATTTATCTTATTGCTCATATCTAACTGACATAATTTATCTCATGTTATTTCTACCGCTTAAGGTTTAAACAAGTAAAACACAAACAAACGAGTATCACAGATATTTATTTAGGAATTTTGAATAGCACTAGTATACAAAATTATGAAATATAGAATTTTTTGGGATTTATAGGTGTTTACTGTGTGTCAACAAAAGTAATCACAGTTTACCCGCTTTTTTCCTTTTTTCTTAGAAAAACAAATCATTTCAATACACAAAATTTTTTACTATAAAAAAATCATCTTTTATTTTCAATACATTGTCGTCTAGTAAGTAACACTAGTTGAGTTTCTTTTGCATCCTACATCAAACTAACAATCAATCAATCAAATAAATTAAAATTAATATCAAGTAAAGAATAAATATATGCCTATGTCACGTCATTACACATCAGTAGAGATATGAAAATGAAATAGATAATATTTTCTGTTTGCCTATAAGTAGAGTTAATATGTAAGTAGTGTTTGTTTTGAACGTAATTCTTCAAGTGCTCGTAACTTGCATTTGAGTGCCCTGCTCCGCATTTTCTTCATCCTTTTTCTTGTGCCCGTCTGTATCGGGGTTATCCCACGGCTGACGTTGGCCTGAAGCGAATATTACGAAGAAGGTGCAGCAACCCGCATAAACAGCTGCAGCAGTGATGAATACAATCCTCCATTTTGCTTGAGATGGCTAAAAACAAATAATTAATGTTGTAAATACTTGAAAAGGAATGGTTGTAGAAAAAAAGTCGAACTTGTAGGCTCGTTTGCCAACCCGGTCAATTAAGTTCGTTCGACCCGACAAGCCCGCTTTGTTCGACTAATACTATTTTTAGTATTAAAGTTATAATAATTTCAATGACGGCCTATTTATTTATAATTCGCGGATAGTTATGGATAATAGATTCATGATGCATCTCGAAGTAGTCTTTTTACCACATTTGAAAGTGAAACAATATTATTTCATGGAGAGCTTTATAACTTGCATCTGTACTAATACAATTATTTTTTGTAGCAATTAATACTAACGAAAAAATGTTGCAAGCGACCCGTACCGCTCCGGCCCATTCGCACCTCTAACAATTTATAATGATATTGAATAAATATTCTAGATATATTCTAGATATAGATAGATTTAATTACCATCTTTAATTTTTACCTTATAAAGAAACGTGTTGGTAAAAACTTTCTAAGATAATAGGTCCTTACTGCCAACATCATTACTTGTTAATCGCTTAAATATTCAGAATTTTGCTCTACTAAATATCTTGAAATTTAGAACTTAATTGAAAAGTATAATTTTGGTTTAATGTAATTAAATTTACGTATATTTTGTAAGCTACTAGCAGCGTTGCTAGCACATGTGCATACATACGTACGATGCGCTTATCGTACGTACGCCTCGTCGGGTACGCACCAAAAATTTTTTTTTTATTCCACCAACGCGAAAATTTAGGACCTTTAACTTATTTTTATAATGAAAGCAATCGCAGATTGTAGCCGTTGTCGACATTTAATTGGTAAAATTAAATATTGCATTTTGCTTGGTTCTTATTTGCGAAGGTGTTGATTTCAGATAATTTCATGATAATTTTGCGCATCGCAATATTTTACTTGAAAAATCATTACATTTCGTTAAAACTTTACGAATTTTTGCGTTTCTTTTTTTTTCTTGCACTTCTTTTTTTCGTAAACTTTCGTAATGCGGCACAGTAGAGCAGACCCAGACAGGAAGTCATACTAACAGAAGGAACACAGAAAAATAAATATATCAATTTGTTTAAACAACTCTAATACTTTGGAAGCAATATCCTTCTGTGTATACGACGCAATATGTACTCTTCTAATTGAAACTGCTGTATGTACGTAGACAAATCTTGTACGCAAACTAATTGAATCTATACGCAGGTAGTCAAAATTAATAGGATGAGAAGTTGTTAGGAACATTTTTCTTACTGATAACACTGAATACCAATAAATAAGCCATTAACGAAAGCAATGGCAACAGGAACATGCCTTTTCTGTTTCTTTACAATTTTCTGTCAACGTTTAAACTGTTAAAATGTTCTTCGGGTTATTATTAATAAATGCTGATTATGTTTTTAACAGGACGTCGTTTCCTATGTTTAAATATAATATCGAATTAAATCGAATAAATTAATCGAATAAATGTAAATTTCTTCACTTTTGTTCTAAACATGGTTTAAACCTTAACAGTTTTAGATTTATTGACGCTTATATCAACCATTTGTTGAAAACTTTTACATTACTTTTTGAAATGTTATTTTTTTTCTCTGAGGATCACGCACACACTCTTGGCCGATCCAAGTTTGTGCGCGTTTTCTCTAGGTTTTAAAGTATATCACCCGCTCCATGCAACCTTACTTCGATGCTAGTTAACTAATTTTCTCGTTGTCAGTAGATACTATATGCATTTGTATGTACGCAGTTTCTTAATGGCATCTGAGTGCAACTATGAACAAGGCAGAAAGATATTGATGGTTCGCTTCTAAAATAAGATGCTGTTTATAGCATCAAAAACTTGGCAACTAAAATAATAACTACGATTAACCATTTGTATTTGTTCGCGGAATATAAATATCTACGTAACAAAGTGACAAGCCAAAATTAATTATTGAAACAATTTAAATATGCACCAGATCAACTTTAAAAGCGTTTAGCGTTTTTCATTTATAATTAAAGAATAATTACAATTTTGCTAATATAAAACTTACGGCTCCTTTTATGATATTGCCAGCGTATATCGGCGCCAATAAACCCGCCAAGTTAGCTAGGCAGTTCGTAAACGACATCAGAACACCGGCAAATCTTGGAGAAATGTCGAGATGATTAATTTTGAAACCGGAGTAGATACCACCGTTGAGGCCTACACCGATAGTCAAGATTGCTACAGTTAACCAACGATCGCAACCGGTGAAAGAGGCTGCAGTTAGTGCTATTGCTGGACCGTACTGACCTGAAATTACGGCTTATGTAAGTATCTAACAAATAAACGAATAGTAAGGAAAATGTACCGATTCCGTTGATGATTTTCCTCACGGCAGTATGTGTGAAATGACCGCTAACCAACATCCAATCAGCCACGTGACTTATAGCCATTGAAAATAGCCACATGGCTAAGTATGGTAGGGCGGACAAGGTTCCGTTCTGTAATAATTATTAATTACTATAGTCAGTTATAAAACAGTATTACAGACAAGAACTTACGCTTTTAATGTTAAACTTTAGCACTTGTTTCATGTACGTTGGTAGTTCAGTCATGAGAGTTTCGTAACCGTAATTGTGACCCATATGAGCGATCAAGATAGCCCAGAAAGGAAGGGAAGTAACAATTGATTTCCATGGAATTGGTGGTTTCCTCTGTAATAGAAAAAAATATTCTTTTTTCATAACAATCCAAGCTAAAGGTGATCAAATATTTCAGTATCTTTGGAAATTCTAATACTCAACAATTGTATAATCAACAGTTAATTGGTTACAGCCAACTTACTGCTTCACTAGCTTCCGCTCCCCATAGCGCGTTGAGAATATATTTTCTTTCCTCCGGATTCATTTTTTTGTTTGCCTCGGGGTCTTCGTATATTAAGAATAAGAATGCTATGCACCAGACAGTTCCTATTGCGCCAAAAACATAAAATACCGAAGGCCAACGAGCCGACGATGCCGATAAAATACCACTCAACGGCATAGAAATCACAGTACCAAATTGTGCACCTAGAAAGAAACAAATATTTATTTTACTTTGACCTATATACTATTAATGGTTTTTAAATTTATGGATCTTTGCATGAATTTCTTACTTTTAAGAAAAATAGTTTTGTACATATGAAACGCATTATTTTATAAAATAATGCCACTTTTTTTTTTATAAAGATCTGAAAAGTATTCGATTTAAACTTAATTTTTATTAAACTGGCAGAAATAATATCTTTTGAAATAGAATTATAATCCAGGTAACGAATCCTTTACAGATGTTGCACAAGAGATAAGTACTTATTACACATATAAAGAAACATTCACAAGTAAACAATAATACTGTTACCACGTAAATTTGCATATTTTATCGTCAGTAGTCACACAGGTAAGCATGTAAAAATATATATATTGAAAAATGTATCTGTCGTAGGAAACCTCTTAAGAATTACATTTTTAAAACATAAAATTTAATTAGCATTCGTTTTTCCGCAGTGTGTTAACAAGAGACGCAAACAAGTGTACTAGCAAACAATATTTACATATTTAGACTCAGTTTTCTGCATTATTTAAAGCCTACAATCCTGTCTGATAGTTAAAATACATAATGTATTGATTTGCGTATTTATGAAACGCGACTACATTAATACTGTGTCGATGTTGAGGAGCGGTTTCAATACATCGCATAATTAATTCGAACCAGTTCGAACCGAAACTGTTTTTAAAGTATTACCTCGGTTGTTAGAATGTACCGTGTTCCTTTTCGAATACGGTTACGAAGCAGTTCTATCATATTTGCAATTCGTGGCACACTTTAACAAGAATGCGAATAGAAAAAAATCACACAAATGCCTTTGTACCGCTATGCAAAATGCATAAATGGACCAAATTTGGCGCAAGCGCTTGGCAACATGCTTTAAACAAGTTACTATGAAATCTTGAATGAAAAAAAATCGAAGTATTTGTGCCATAACAGCATTAAGTATGAAGAAGGTGTAAGTTTTTTTTAGTTTGCAAATAGAAAATATTTGAACAGAAGTTCTGCAGAACACAAAATTATGGATACGTGTCAACTTTCTTCGATATTCTCTGTGGCTATATACGTTAGTTTTTGATATAATTTGAGATTTAGCAAAATTAGCGACATCCCACGAGCCACGAGAGTATTTCTTAGTGTTTACATGTAATACATCGAAAATTTGTTGATAACGACTGGTATCTAGATAATGGCCATCTAAATCGTTACCTAAATGTTATTTCAATTGTTCTAAACGAATCACCATGTTTTCTCCAAATCTAAGAGAGAAACTATGCTAGAATTTTTCCCGGAAACTGTTCGTCCTTTTTTTTGAAAGCATGCATAGTGCTACGATAAAACGCTAGAAATTATGTTTCGCTAAATATGTATATTCATTAACACCAATATTATAAACGTTACCTTACCTTCAACATCGAAACAGACAACGGACAAATGTTGAATAGAGTTCACTAAAAATTGGCACGCCAAGTTTTTTCGAAAATAAGAATACCGATACTGAGAGCATATCGAGAGTTATTTAAAAATTTCGCAATTTAGCTATTTAAATGAATGAATTTCGTGAACAAATGTTCTAAAATTGTTAAAGTAATGATAAAATAAAGTTAAATTAAATAAATTGATCCCGAAAACATTGCATGAAGGAAAATTGTGCTTTTTTCAAATAGGTAACCATAAATCAAGTTATACGGATTATTTTTAATGAATCTTTAGAAAACAAAAGCTTATCTGTATAGTTTCATATCTAATTTACGACACTTTAAGTACAGAAAAATGTTTATAAAAACAGTTCTATATCAAATTTTTAATACAGAGCGTTCCAATTACAATAGCTATTTTGTAGACGCCACTTGATAGATAAAAATTTCGATGGACTACGAGATAAACTGAAATAGCATGTAAGGTTGGGCGCTAAAGAAACAACGGTAATAATAGCGATAATAAAGCGGTAATAAAAATGGTCGCCACTGATTGAAATCGGTATATTTATAAATCTTTGTGCAACGTTATACACAAGAAGATGTAATTTTATATATGACTCGAAATAAAAGGTGGTGCATACTAGCATGTTATTGGGTATTTAACGCCGAACACTGATTATTAAATAATTATGAAATTTTAGTGAGTTAATAACACTATTACTTAAATATTAACAATTGTTGTAACATTAAGTTATGGTACTCGGGAAAATCCATCAAATCAGAATAAATTAAATCAAATAAAAATTGTCTAAATGATGGAAAAGTTTATATTTATCTAACTTTCTAAAATAGATTTAAGAAGCACAGATGACTTATTGTACCATCGAATTCTAATTGATTTTTTTTTTTGTATATGGAGACCAACACAGAACAAATATTTCCAGTGCCGATATTTCTTTTAATATGTTTTCGTCCCCATATACAAAAAAAAGTACAATTAAAGTCCAGCGATACAATAAGTAATATGTGTAATACTTTTTAAACATAAATAACCTGTGCAGTGCTCTTCAAATGTATTTTATAAATTTAAGGATAAACTTTTCCATCATTTATACAATTTTTATTTGATTTAGAGTAATCAGGATGAGTATTTCTGTAGCACGAAATCCATAACTTGTTTTGTTAAAGAGTTTTGTGATAATCCACTCACACAGAGTCATGGATTATTGAAATATATATTTTTTAAAACAACCTTGTAAAACATTGTACAATGTTATTTTGATAGATACCACAAAAATAACGCGGTGTAAGTATTTTACTATTTTTTTTTAATGGCGAATAACTGTTGGAATTTTGCGATTATATATACAAGTTCTAGGAATTATTTACTTACAGCTCCATTGTTTAAATTTTTTGGTTTAACTAATTGTGATCTTTTTAGCTTTAACCATTTACGATTCAATCATCAAAGAACAGAATTCCCTAATTATATTCCTCAATTCATTCATTACAAGAACTTTAAATAGAAGTGACCTCGCATCCAAATCTGCAAACACGCATGTCCGCAGAAACTGTTCAAAAAGTATGATCGTACAATTAGAAATTTGTTATAATTACAAATTCAGCCTTGAAAGCAATTATTCTGTAACCTTATTCTTACTAATGACAAAGTGCATCAGTGCGGCATTGTTCACTTCAAAGGAGCAATCCTCTGTGTTGTTGACGTGATCTATGTATACGCTTGCCTAACGAAATGTTACTATTTTAAGTTTTTCGGTCAGAATGACTTCTAGTTTAGATAAAAGCGACGATTATACGCCAAGAGGTTTGTTTTCGTGGATTAATTATTTAACTAGTCTTTGCGATTCCAGAAAACGCGGCTAAATTGATAAAAGCTATGCATTCACATGTTATGAATTTCATATTTTTATATTATTTTAGCGATATAAATAGACGTATAAGTGTGTTTAAGGACGGCGATAAAGAAGACGGGAATTTTAAAACACGAGCATAGTTTAAGGGCATTTAGTCGATAAGAGGTTGAAATACTCGATTCATATCACTCTTGTTTTTTTTTTTAATAAAGTATCTACACTAGTAAACTTAAACTTTCTTAATACATGTGTCTAATTGAAAAATTGGCAAAAAACAATTACAAAATTTTCACGATCAAATTAAAACCCGAAGAATCTATAAATCAATATCTAGGACAAATTTTGCCTAAAAAGTTATTTAATGCTTTGATTGCAAATTCTCACATGCATGTTTTCTTTTTATCACAATCAGATCGTTAATGATTGTAGTATCTCACATACAATCTGCGTTGTCACAATTGCAACAAACATCCAAGCAAATTATAAAAAATGTTCTGGTTTTCTAAAGAAACCAATTGTATTGTAAAAGGTTGCCGTCTCTACATTCATTTAAACTTTAACAAATAATTTTTCCTATTTTAAATAATTAAGTTTATAATCATTTTTATGTCGAACTTTACAGTTAATTTATCTTCAAATTTACACAATTTAAAAATTGGTACAGCGACTATGATTTGGGCCTTCTCTAACCAAATGCATCAATACATTTGTAATGATAAAATGGCTTGTTATTCACTTTTGATTGCTGAACTTGCACATTTTTCAGTGTCATGGTAATACGAAAATACATAAATACTGAGATTAATAACAAACTGAGATTCATTCTTTACTTTAATCACAAAGATTGCAAGACAAATCTGTCACTTCGTATATGAAACACGCGCGCTTTTGATCGGCCTCTTTGTGGCGTCATTTGACCGAAATAATCAACCATTTCATTTTTTTAATTGGTAAAGGAGCCATGAACCCTCTTCTAAATCTCTCGAATAATTTCACCTTTATTTTTTATTGCATTCACACAAGTCTCCAAACTGTCACCTCAAATTGATCCTGCCCCTTGATCAAATTCTGACTATACCCGTGGAAGAGATGAATTTCTATTGTCATTTTTTACATTAAAAACAAATTTAACCTGAAATATATAACGCGTTCTTACTGCCGGTTATATGTAATTATTACTTCCCTGATTGAAGGGACATAAGTGCAATTTACGAGTTGTTTACCTTGGCTGCCATTAATCGCGACCCTTGTAGCGTGTCTTTAACATAAGAATAATTTGATATGCACATAACAGCTCAACGCAGCGTAAACAGTTATTTATTCAAGTGATTATTTATTTGCAGTTATTTGAGACCACGGCAAACTTGAGACTTCAAAGGCATTTAAAATATTTGATATTTGCTTCGTGGTCAGAAATTCACAGAAAACCGATGTCCTAAATTCAATTCCATGAAGCTACAGCTTTGCATTCAAACTAAGGGCTACCAGTTTGGACATTTACGTTAATTAATTATTATTATTTATTAAATTTAAATAAAACTGGTACCTTGTCACATCCCCATTGATCCATTATTAATCTTATATGATGTTGTTAAATATGTACTTCTTTTAAATAATCCGTACGGCTTAATTAATCCTCGCAGTACTTTTCTGATTTAAAATTGCCTACTCAGAATTAATCAGAGAGTCGCCCTCTCTGATAATTTGGCTTAAATTTCTTAGCATCTTATGTACTCGTTATGTCTCTAACAATACGAGAATAATGATGGGCTTATTTAGCCGATAATACGAAAAAAGGTACATATCCTAGATTGGTATTATATCTGCGGTAATATTAAGTTATGAATTATGGTACTTATAGGAATCTATGCTAATGCGATTTCTATTGGAAGGAAGCCATAATCAAGTATGTAATTGTTGCTATAAACAATAAACGTTTATATTGCTGTAGTTGTAACACTTGTAATTGTTACATTTATCTTTACAAACAGCTGTGAAAAGGCAGAACTAAACGAGTGCAAATTGAACAGATTTAACATAATTTATTGAATACTACAATTAACGGACAAAACTGACCAAAAACGCGGTATGAATTTGGCGGATCAGATTATTCATCATAGTTACTATGGTTACAGACAAACTTCCAAACCCCAGATACAAGCTAATTATAAAAGAGATAGGGAAGAAGGTTAGTATACAAGCCAAAGATAGCGGAAAAAGATCTTTCTCGCCAGATTCCAAGAAACCCTACCCTTTGGAGTTAATTAATTTTAAGGTTTCAATTCACCATTTCCGTAGACAAATGTGATTAGAAAATCGTACAACTTATTTTTATTTCACTAACAATAATCGTAGCAATAATTACAGCTTGTTATAGAATATAACGTAATATATACTATTATATCGGTCGGTTAACTATTACATTCATTTATCCTGATATAGGACAATCTAATTTCTGTGTTTTAAGTAATTACCCGTTTCCCCCCAAAAATTTGAAAATACGGCGGGAAATTTGAAAAATTAGAGATTTGTTATTGAACACGTAAGCTTTTGTTTAAACGAATGAGTTATATGCCACAGAAAATTTATAGTAGCACATAAATTTAAGATCTCAAAAAATTTAAGCCGATTTCGGCGTAACGTTCTGATAAATATTATAAAATCCTTATTGTTATTAAAGTAGACCACCTGTATATTCACAATACACAACAATATATTTAATAATGCGCCATTGTACCCGAGATTTTTTAGATAATAGAAATGCATCGATTGTTTATCAAAAATAAATTGAGCAACGTCACCAAATTTAAACTTGTTTATTAATCTATAGATGTACCAAAAATGTCAAGTTTTTTTAAATATTCCCATAGAATACAGTAATTAGTTAGAAACAAAGCACTAATCAACATTTCCCCGAAGTGTCGGTTTCTCTGAAGAATGATATCATTGTTCATAAGTAGCGGACAAATGAATTTGTCAAACGAGATCTCATTACAAAGAGATTATCTGCTGTCTGTTATGCTTCTTGTAATTGTTTTACAGCAGTTCATCGAAATTGGTACACTAAAGTAAAAAATGATCTTTTCGATATATTTTATCAGCTGGGAATTCATCGGTCGCTAGATTTAGAGAAAATAATTATTAATATTCTACGATTGTGTTCAGATAATCTTTGTCGTAATGCTAATCGTAGTTTTCGGCTCGTTGATACTATCTCCACTAATCGAATCGCAAAACAATCTATCGACATCAAATGCCGACATGGTTATAGCCCTTTTATGATTCTTGATACAATAAGGTGCTATTCATCTGACACTAAACACTTAATACATTGCTACGAGTGTTAACAGGTAATTTATTTAATGGCACACCCTATTTATTTAATTTTTAAATTTTTGGCAAAGTTGCTACTTTAAAGCCAATTCGTTATAGCAATTTTTGAAACAATTTTTTTTGAGGGCGTCATACGTAACAGAAGCAAGTAAGTCTTATTGTACTACGGTGAAATTAATTTATCTACTCGAAGATCGTTAGAACGCGATTATTATAACTAAGTAAGTAATCTGCAAGATGTCTGTCTATCCTTTTCGTATGATTGATGGATAGTATACAAAATTTTATTTTATAACATGCTAAGAGATTTTTATATTTCCTGCCTACCTACCTAGCCATGAAGAAAAATGTTTGATGAAGAAAAGGACGTTGCGTTAACGATCACACACTCACTCTAACGTTTGACTCTAACACTCTAATAAACCTATAACTAAGTCTCGATAGATCTTCAAGACGCACTTTCACCGCTGCCTTCAAACATTCATCCGAAGGAAAATGCCGTCCTCTCTGGTGCTTTTTAAATTTAGGGAAGAGATAGTAGTCGCTCGGGTACAAGACGGGCTGTAAGATGTCATTTACAAAAGACCGCAGTCGTTGATCACGTTTTGGACTCGGTGAAATGGACATTGTTTTGTTTTGAGATGTTTTTTCGTTGAATTACATTCTTATCTATTTAGTACTCTTCTTATAGATTTTCTTCGAATAATCAATTAACAATATCCACTCTACACTCCAAAGCATTGTATCATTTTTTTTCTTACGAACACTTTCTTGCTCTTTTTGGTAGTGGATATTCCTTATGAAACTATTGTATGGATTATTACTAGAGAGGACAAAGATCGGTAGAATTATTACTTTTTTGCAGAGATTAGACAGACTCGTGTTTTGGAATCCATTTTCATGAGGAAAACAGGAATCCATTCTCGTGAGGCGAATAGACACGAGACTATCTAGTCGCTGGAAAAAAGAAATAACTCCATCTGCCTTTGTCATCTCTAATTATTACTTTATCGGTAGGTACCAGTGATGCACCAACGTCTTATCAACTGTTACAAGTTTTGAAGAAAGAACTTTGTCGTCACCCAATGCTACAATTGCTGACACAATTCTTATTCAGAAAAAGGAAATTTCGTTATCTAACGTGTTGACATCTTACTCGTTCCTAAATTTTCATGCAAGATTGTTAAAATCGTAGCTTCTAATGTCCCTACTTCAACAGCTTATTTTCTATTTACTAACACCATTTCTTCATTTTTTTTTATTTTCGCAGGTTTTTATTTTAATAGTCTTTCCGCATCTTGGTTTATCTTAAATTGACTCATCATAAACGTTAATCATCTTGCAATAAATAGTTCTTGCTCCAGCACTACGATAATACAGAACTTGATAATACTTCTGTATTTTAGCAGAATTTCCTTAATTTTTTGTTGAATAAACCTGTGTAACCTTTTGGATATGATCAAAGCTCGTATAAAAATGTTATTGCTATTGGATGGCACAAAGATATCAACTTATTTTCATACTTCTACTTCTACTTCTTTTCTTCTTCATGGTTAGGTAGATAATATAAAAATCTATTCTTATCCAACCTAGGCACTAAAAATAACATTTGCCTGACGTGTACTTCCAGATAAAATAACGATTTTTGTAATCATCAACATTCTTTCAACATGAACCACGGAACATATGACGTATACAGTTTGCAGTGGCTCGCTGTTCAACGTAATATATATTGTATGGTCTGTGGTCCGATGTCAATGGTCAATGATGTGTTTGAGGTTCGTCGAACCACGGATTGTGAAGCTGAGCATGTATATGAATACATATCAATATACAAATAAATCGATAGATGTACCTATCGTCGATTTAAGATGCTAATGGCCTAATTCTATGTTTGTATTTAATTAAGATTTACCTCTGCTTTATGGAAAAAAAAACAATCTACGCATTTGTTTAGTTCTAAGTTTTCGCAACTAGTTTATTGCTTCATCAGATTAGAGAAACCCAATGTTATCGTCATTAGCATGAATAATCCGTAAACTAAATAAAATAGGCTCGCTACAGTACGAACAAAAACTTTTGCCTGCGCTCCTTACGCGTCTACATGCATAAGTCATTTTTCTTCGATTTAGACGTTTTAATTTAATAATGATAGCAAGAATTGCAACGTGGTATAGTAAACAACACAAAAATATCGGTAACCTGTATCATCGGTAACATCAAAAATATCATGTAACACTCACATTTGGCTTCAAAGATGAAGCAATAAATTGAGTGTAACGGCTTACAACCCAACAATTTTATAAGTTGTTCAATGTTTGGCAGATCTACCCAATAATTTGTCTTGTGAACCTAATCAATACAACCGTACTTCTCCGTACGAGCTAGAATATCAGTAAGACATCAGTAATAGAAATTTTATAAGATCGCCAAACTCTTGTCTTCGAATTGTCGGGGTTACTAAGCGATAAAATCAACCATAAGTTAAAGGATGCTAATTGGCTTAATATGGAGCAAGGCAGATTTTTGCATAGTGCTTGCTTGTATCATCAAATAATTTTCTCCGAAACTCTAGCTGATCTCTATAATAGATTTCTTTTTCGCGTCGATGTTCATCAGCTTATATTTGAATTTTTATTTGCTAAAGCATTTATTGCAGTTGTGCTAGTTATTTCCTTTCACTTTATGAGCGGATAATATTGTGTAATTCTTTCGATTGTTTCTTCATTCTTATACTTTTGTTTCCATGAAATATAAAAATAATTGTTTATAAAGCAAGTCGCAATGAGTAAGCATAAACTGCGAATTAGCAGACGATACATTTAATTTTTTCAATATTACATGATAAGTAGTCGTACAAAAGTAGTACAAACATGTTCATGTGTAATTTGCGTCGATATCACTCATTATGCTGAAGTGTAATAAACAAAGAATGAACATGTTTCTGAAAATATTTTGCAGACATAAAAATCTTATTAGGAATCTTTATATCGTATCAGATATGCATTTTAATTGTATTCCATTGTATTTATCCTCAAAATTTCCTACCTATATTATACAAAATACTGTAGCAGTTTCAAGCTTCTTGAAAAACTTCCATAATTCATTACGAAATTAGCAAACAGCAAATAAGATAAAAGTAGAACAATGCCTGGCGTCCTGAAGATTCAGTAAATATTGTTAAAAAGCACTTCAGATATTAAATAAATATTGATAAGAAAGCGCATACGGAATACATATGCCAATGGATATTCATAAAGGAAATTCACGTAATACGTGCACTTAAACCAACCAGTATTAAGCCATTTCGAAAAATTAATATTAGATTCACTTTGTAGTCAAATTATGTAATTGCTTCCTTGGCTGATTTTCAATTTTTCTTGAAAAAATTTCAAGCAATAAGATGAACCGTATATCTTGGCTGCCCACAACTACTACGTAGTGATTCATTGATTGAGTAACAATATCCAAAGTTTAAAAATGAATTTATGAAGTGATCTCGATAAAAAGCAAAATGTGAATGGTGTAATACAGATCCTGCAAAGAATTTCTGGATGTTAGTGTTCGAAAATAAGCTTTATTAGTCATGGTTGAATAGCATAGTGTAAAATTAAAATGTATTTATTGAAGGTGTTTCACGTCAATTTTCCAGGTGTTCACTGAGAAGCTAATGAAGGTAAGTTAAAAGATATGGTAGAAGTTGTAGTAAATCCAATAAGCTAGGGACGATGTTGGAAAAACAACCAAATATTCGATTCAAGAAAATTTAGGATTTCCAATAAAACCTAATGGAAAAGTGATGTACAAACTGAAATGTTTTTCGAACAATTTTTGCTGTAGTGTGTCTAAGCTAAATGTTCATATGTCACTAATGCAGCTACTCGTGGTATTGGTGGAATGACTCATGACGAAAGCAACATGAGAAGAGCGAACGTTAACCAACAAACATGTTTCTGCCTACCTAGCTTCATCAGCGTGATTCCGAGCGTATCTGTACTCACATCGCGATTTGCCTCTCGATTTGTATCGCCCTTTTTCACGAACGACTAGCCAGGTGTATTTCTCGGCGTCATTGGAGAACTGTAACCGCCTTTTGTCGCTGTTTTCTAGACAGCGGATGTGTCCCTCTTTTAGCACTAGGTGACGCCAAGGCACAACTGGCTCGTTGTTCTTAAAGAAGGGTGCTCGCTTTTAACGTGAGAAATTCTACCGATATCATGTATAGCAGTATGTTTTTGACTATTGTTTCTAGGCATTTTTTATGTGTCTTTGTATGTGTTTGAACATTTGTAACTATGCATTCGAATACCTTATGGATCAACGACTTGAGGTGGGAGTTAATTTACCTTGATTATTTTGTATTTTAAATACTTTTCAGATATTTGTTGAGATTAATTTGAATAAAGAGTATTTGAGTAATACGCTAATGTTGCTGTCTGTTATTGCTTTAAATAGATATAAAAAAAACCTTTAAAACAATGAAAAATTGATTTAGTATACCCCCTTGTAAATTTCTTCGGTTACCGTTCGAGAAGATGCAAAATCATACAAAACGCGTATGTTTTACATTTGTAACAGAACGAAATTGTTTCTATACCTGCATAAACGAATGCACCCATACGGCTTCTCTCATTAGGGGGAATCCATTTAGCCAGCAGGGAATGCGTGCATGGTACAATTGGTCCCTAACCAGAAATTTATGCTTCAGTACCTATACGAGGTACAGAAGTGAGAAAGACTAGTGCATTTTTGTCTGAAATTTTCTAAGAAGGAAACTCTACGAGTTAACTGATAAAACGTTATAAAGTAATAGGATGGATAGTAAAAACACGTCATAGTAACAAAAATGCTGTTTCTCACTTTGTACTTCTTGTAAAAGCTACTTACCTCCCCGAGTCCTTGAATAAATCTTACGGCAATAAGCCAGCCGACACCCCATTCGGCGGATATCGGTACCAAGAAGGCGAAGAGCGAGTTGATTAGCATACCGACGCCCAAAAAGTAAATGTTACCGTACTTCTTCGCCATTATGCCGAATGGAATTTGTGTAATAACGTATCCATAGAAGAACGAACTTAGAATGTATCCCTGAAGGTCCGTTTCCCATATAAATTCTCCATCACTGCTTGGCTAAACAAAAAAGAAATAACAACTTAAGTTTATAAAATAAGCAATTTCGTCACAGCATCATTTACAGTAGTAAGTATATAGTAATAGCTAATGTATATTAATTATTACAGTAGAGGAATAAATAAGTCGTATTTTGTTTGGAAAAATTATTTATTCAAATGTATTCTTTGTTACGAAAAAGACGAAGGTATTTTTTGAAGATATCTTCATCGGGAAAAAATCTTTAGCAACTATACTTTCCACTACTAATTTTTTTATTTATCTAGAGCCCTAGTAGTACTTACGTCCGAAGTATTGGTTTCGTTTCCATATACTCCATCACATTCGTCATCTGTTAATTCTTCTACATGAATTGCAGTATGGTTAACCATAGCTACAATAGCAACTGACATATTGGTCCTCATAACGTAGGCATTTGCCATGCCTAAGAACAGCATAAACGTAACCCAGTGTCTTGTTCCAAACCATACTGCAACAAAGTTATAATATTAATACAATTTTATTCTTGAAAAGAAAAACAGTGTGGGTTATGACTAAGCCTGCAGAAACGAGTACACATTCCGTGCGCTTCACGAAATTAGAAAAGACTAGGCAGACTCGTGTTTTGTCGACTCTCAGGAAAACCAGTAGCCGTTCCCATGAGACGAATAAGTACAAGTCTGTATAGATCTGCAGGTTTAATTATAGGTTGATAGACTGATGCATAAGTTTTTACATCGTCACTTACAACTGTGTGGGTTCTCTTGGATCTGAGGATTAAATGGTTAATAATTAACCATTATTTTTTTATAAAAAATCGAATTTCATTTATAAATTGTTACATAGATACATGTAAAAGTACCAGTTTTCAGAGGATTAAACCAAAGGGTAGTTAACATCTTGAGTTGTAAGATTTATTTATACTTTCCCGCTATTATCTGGCAAAAATACCTGTTTCGTATTTCATACTGACTTGGCAGCTTACGTTTATAATTATGCTCGAAGCACAATAAGGGGACGAAAATAGCATCTACGTGTGATATTGAAATATGTGGAGAACACGACATACATGTAATATTACGGATTATATAACATATTTATTTTACATTAAGAGCTTGACCGGATGTATAGCAAATAAAATTTACTAGGCTGCAGCACACCTCGATACAGTAAGCGCCCCCATTTACTGCCTACTTGAAAGTTTGTAGCCGATAAAATCATACATAACGTTAAAAGCTTATTGTGCTTATAAATCATGAATCTTTAAGACCTTAGCTATAAATCCTGCGAGGAGAGGCTCACAATTTATTGTTACTTATTGTAACAAGTAAGCAAGTTTATGCTTAATTACAGAGAAACACAGTTGCTAAATACGTTTAATTCTAGAACGATCTTTAGAAATGAGCGGCGAATTTTAGAAATAAGACGAAGCGGAAGTTTTTCGTTTTTTGTGAACAAAGTTTTAATTCGAGGATATGAAAAACAAACAGATTTGCTTAATTGAAAGTACAATCCATTGGAATGGATAGTTTTCTGCATTTGCCTGGGAAGGTTTTCGATTCCACGCCTGTACCGTCCCATTAGTTTAGAGTCCATACCTTTCTTTTCTACCATAAAGACCGTTGCCAAAAATATGCTTTAAGATTAAAAAGTAGATCCACTTTTCGCCAATACAAATAGAGATATTTTCAATTAGCATGAATGTCATGAATTTAGTATAATAGAATTTGTGTCCGATAAGTTTACATTTTTCGTTAAATCCCAAAATATAATAAAATTCAGGATTTCACATAGAAGATTCTTTGTTTAAATTCCTAAAATCCAATTGAACTACTAGCATAATGCTTTAACGTAAACAATATAAATTATGTTAAAAACAGTACTACTAGTATCGAGTTCAGTAACCTATAAGTTGACTATTTTCCACATGAACGAGAACAGTCGCTAACACTAGGTTAGATTACAACGTATAGAGAATAACAAAACGATAAAGTATAAAATACTGTATATTAGATAATTAATAGTTTTCTAGGCAGGGCATAAGTCTACTGAATCGTACGGCCATTCTATAGTGAAAAAACGTTGTTTATGTCTGACCAATTACGTCATTTACTAGGTCGGTTATCACTTTTCTTGATAATACTAGAAAAAAAACATCTCAACAAACAAGACTTATTTACCGCATAATCGAAATGGTTCGGGGTATTTCAAAAGATTTTGTAGGGATATACTCCTTTTTTACAAAACGATGAAAATATCTGTAAATTATAGCTGGCACATCGAAATAAAGTCAACGACTTCGTTAAAAATATAAAAATCGTAAGAGAATCGACTACTCTGCCAGATCATCTCTATATACGTTCGCGGAAGCCTTTTGATATATTATTTTATTTATAAAACGTTTTTTTATGAAAAATTTAGCATAACGTATATAAAAAGAAGTAATATCCGTAATATTTCATTGTCTTACTACGCGTGTAGCGGTATTTTTGCTAGATTCTGGACGACTCTAAACTTATGACCTACAGTGTATCTGTAAATGATTTAATTGCAAAGCAGTTATTGGTCGCCTCCGATGACTACTGTTTTCTTGTTATAAACACACGGAACTATAAACATGTGCTTCTAGAGAGTTTGAATTTTTAGTAATGAAAACTGAACATTGTAACGCATTACTTATTGCGCAATATTTAATGATAAATAATTATCTCTTGGAAAACCAAATACCTTCTTAAGTGTCGTAAATTATAATGACGTTCAAATTGCAGATATATAGCTTCCCGTAAGTGTTCCATGTTTTGTGCTACTTCTAATTTATTGGACATTTAACTGTCGCTATCAAAAGAAAATGAAACCGATGTGATACACTATGTACATATTATCCACTGGGAATTTCAATTAATCAAACCAAGTAAGAAAATAAGAAAATTATTCAACTATTACATGAGCTAGGAAGTGGCTTGTTTACAATTGCAGCGCATTCTTGAAATAACTACATTATTAAAACTAATTATTACAGCGAAACGTTTAGAAACTAATAAAAAAATCGGTAAAAAAATCGTACAGCTGTTTAAGGTTAGTCCTCTGCCATTAGCTTTAAAATCACACATTCAAAAAAGTTGAGAAAAATCATGAATATTAATTACACGTGCTGCTATAACGTATTCAAATTTACAATATACTTTGTCATTGTTTTTTAAATACTTTCAAAAATATTTCTTCTTATAACTACAGCAAAACGGACATTAATTTCTTTGGAATCCTTACACGTGGTTCTTTATTCACTAAAAGTGCACCATGAATTTTTTGAACATATAGTTTTTTCGTTACAAACAATTAGAACTTCTTTTAAGTTTATGCTTTACTTTGTGCTTGATTTTATTTTAATAATTCTTCTAATATAAATCACTGCTCTCTCAAAAAAAAAAAAAATGCGGAGCTGTTTCCTTTTACTAGGCAGTGTTACTAGAATTACAAACTGTTTGATGATGTTCATTTTAAGTTTCAAAATTCACCATCAATGGCATTATTCGAATTTTAGAAAATGGCACCTTTTGATGGGTAAGTAGCAGGATTAAGTAGGAGCCTTTATTAGCAATAAAAACTTCTAGAAATTCGCTAAGATAAACATTTTGTGTGAAATCTAATAATCGAGGCTGAGGATTAAGTTTAAACATAATGGCACTAGTTATTTATACATATAAGTACGTACAATGAAATGAATGCGTATTTGCACGTATTTATTGAATGTTTATTTTTAAGTATAATGTAATTAATATATAATTCCTTTTATAAGTACATATATATATATATACATATAATAATATATAAGTGATATTATTTTTTAACGAAGCGATTACACATATTACTCACTCATTTGTTCACAAATTTATAATCAAACGTGTATCTACGTATGCATACGTACTTAATCATATCCATTCACTTATAATTCGCATTTTACTTATTAAAACGTAAAAAGACTAAAAACGTAAAATTTTAATAATTGCACACTAATAAACTGCCGATCAGTTAATTGAAAGTGTTGCGCTTCTTTAATTTGATTTGTCGCTTATTTACATTATTTTTGAGTAAAAGCCAGATTTATAGCTTGGAAATGATTCTTCTATATGGTGCAAAAAAATGCGGAATAATTATAAACGAAGTCTTTTTAATCTCGTCTTTACTCATTAACCCAATTTACGATTTCTTTACGAGTTTTTTTTGTACATTGTTAGATATTAAAACGACGAAAAAATAGAACTTTAGCTATCTTCAAAATACGACACTGATCTGTAATGGGTTTTAATGGTCTCTTTTACAACACGTTTGAAATATTGCCACATACAGCGACTCTTGAACATGGCTTAAGAAAGCTTGTGAATTGTACATACTAATTCATTATTAAGTTACTAGCTCTTATTCAAGAGTAGTTTACAAGAAGCAATAAGCTAACATACAAATAGCGACTTAGCCAAATTATTGAAAAGCATTTTTGGGTATAATGTGCAGAAATGATCAAAACAACTCTTAGTTAAATATGGCCGTATTTATATTAGATGTGTTTTGATCTAGTTTTAAAAATTATACAGGGTTACCTGTAAATAGCACGTAAGCTACCGAAATCTGAAGACTACCTATCAATATGTTACTGAAAATGTAAAAAGAAATTTATTTGTAACATATACATTTTTTTCAAATTTTAGGGCCCAAAATGCAGGTAAAGCCGGTCCATATCTTTGTTTCTCCTATATTATACAAATACCGCTGATGAATCAAAGTTAACCCAGATGCAAATAAAAAGCGATAAAGCATTGTAGATGCTATGAATAGTGAATAGTCTATTGAAATGCATTAGTCTGTCGTACAGCTGATTTGCGTTCTTAATGTTTAAAGTTAATGCATCCGAAATGTCGGGTTTTGAGTTATTTGTAGTTATACATTCTTTTTCTTTTTATGAAATTTGTGGTGGTCCTAACAAGGACCGATCTAAGCGAAACAGGACAAAATAATTTATTAATGTAAAAAATGTTCGAAATGTCCACCGTGAGCTCTAATACAGGCATCAATTCGGCGACGAAAGTTATTATGCACACGAGTAAAATTTACCATGTCTTCGCGAATGCGTTGAGCTGCATTCACAGAAGGCAAGACGGCGAGGATAATCTAATTCCGTTAATCTTTGCACGCGCTGGATGTGATACGGATGAAGTAAATTATTTTTCAAAATTCGATGCACCGTCGTTTAGGACACATTTACTTGCCGGGCTAAAGTTGTAGTACTTATGCCTGCTTCCGCCTCAACGATGTTTAAAATATGCTCTTCTGCTTGCTGAACTCTACGTGATATATGACGGCCACGACCTTCGAAACGTGGAATTACTGATCCTGTTTCTCGAAGTCGATACACGGTTCTCACAATTGTCTCGGATGATGGATGCCGCCGATTGGGAAACCGTTCCGCGTACAAATTTTCTGCCGCAAGACTATTTTGTCCTGTTTCGCCATAAATCAAAATCATATCGGTGTATTCGATATTCGTATAGGATGCCATTGCAATTGCGTGTAATGACGGTGAATGCTATGTGCATACTAAATGGATATCCGAATGCTGCTTCAGCGACTGCCGGTGATTCCCATATGTTAACTAAGACAGAGTCGGACTCGAATAAAGAAAAATCATTTTCTCGTTACTACGTGCACATAGAACCATAATATTTTGTATTTAGGCATTACTCATGCGTTTCTTTTACCTACTTTTTTTTTCGTACTATATCCGAATAAGACTGTATACAATTCGCTTAAAATGATATGCCACTGTGTTGCGAAATCACTACAGAACTTCACAAAAATGACATTGAAACCAACAAGATATGCAACGCTGTATTAATCATTACAGAATAGGTGTTTTTATCCAGTATTTTACGTATCGATATTGGATGACAACGCAAGCCAATGTCAATTTAATACTATATATGTACATATTTAATTAGGTTATATACCTAATTGCATAAATAACTATAAATAGCTATTTATGTCTCAAAACTGATTTGCACAGTTAATGTTAAATAAGAGACCTTGACGTATAAGTTGGGTCAACATTTTCAGAAAAAATATTTTTCACAGTTTACATCTCTTAAATCGATTATGTGCTATTTAACTTGCGTTTAGAAGAGTCATGCAAACACATCTATTATTGATTGCTATAGATTCAACAAGAAACTTTATTTGTCTCGTGGTTTGATAAATTTCAAGTTCAACTATGTATATACCAAATGAGAACGGTTTTTGTTACGAAGTGTAACGGCATATAATAAATAAAAATTCACGTGGAATACACATTACGCATTCACATGTATTTTCATAAACATTAATAACATCTCTTCTTACCTAGAAACTTTCAAATTTGAAGATATTCAATGTTGATGAAGATCCAAAAATGTTAACTGAGATTATTGTTGCATTAGATTGTTTTGTGCTATAAATTACTGTGTAGTATCCAATTATAATATCTCAATAAAATGTAGGCAAAGTCCCACCACTACCATAATTTGGTCTCAAATTAAAAAGAAAATAAAAAAAGTGCTAGGGGCCCAATAATGTCTTGCGTCAGAAACATCATGTAACCGTATTCTTTATATCATTCGTATTCTTTTTTGAATATTACATAGATATTTCTGATTTCAATAATTTGTTAGTTTCTATTCGAAAACTTTGTAAACTTGTAGGATTGTTCTACAATTTGGGAGATCATATACAATATCATCAAAAAATACCGATTACCTTAAATACCTCCTATTAGCAACATTTTCCTGTCACTCTATTGTTGCCATCGACGTGCCGTGTGATTCCTTTTATTGTCTACGTGTATATAAATAACTTCTCTCCACTACGGAGGTATTTTCCGCGCAACGGGATATTTTTATAATTATAGCGCACTTTCCTAATGATATTCAAGACAAAATGGGTTCTCGGGTATCTGCGAAAGAATCTTTCTCGCAACACCAAGAGTATGTCGTTTAACTTGTTTTTAACTCTAGAAGTATTTGCCATTAGGCGCTCGCTGGTGGACGAAATCTTAACTTCTAGCTAAGTTTATATCCGATTAAAATTGGTAATGCCTCGAAGAGAAGTTATAGAACGTATTTTCTTTCACGAAACTATTTGTACTGAAAGATATATGCAAATAATATTGAACTCTTTTGTAAACTTCAGAGGAAGTACATGAACATTCTCGATAATCACATGCAGCAGGTACGAGGTATATCTTTTTACGGAAACAATGAAAGAAACGAATCACGTCATTGTTTTTTAAAATATATACGCCATTAAGGTTTATATACCGTTATATGCGTTTGAATCAATTCTCGAAACGGTTCTTTCCACCAAAATATAGTTTTTGAAGACTTCAACAGCTTGGTGATGATAAAAATCGCTGGCCATATATTTCTTGTTTGACATTCCCGAACAAATGAAAGCCCTTAAGTGATGAATCAGATGAAAATGAGTGCATTGAGATATTAATTTGATGTAAATTCAAATACGTTGTTTGACGTATTTTGTGAGAATTGATATATGATGATTTTGGTCGACCTTAACGAAATTCATTATTACCGCGAAATTCTGCAAACCAGTTGCAAATAATCTTTTGTGATAGTGATTCATTGAAATAGGAGCTTTAGTAAAATCTTAGAAAATCATTCGGCGAATACCGTCAAGGAAGATTTCCATATTTTTACAAAATTGCTTTGTTTAAACGATCTGTGTAAAGTACTGCGCCGAAATCTGCGCTGTCGCTGCTCCAACAATAGTAAATGTAAAATTTTTCGGGAATACTGATGTCAAATCTCAATAGCGCCGTTTAGTGGTCATTTGTAAAAATTTAAGATTCTATCCCTGTATTACACTCGCATATTTAGAGAATTTTTTCATTAAAAAGTAAGTGAAGGACGGTAATCACTAGATCCTCTAATTTTACCCCGTATTATACATATATGTATTGTATATGTATCAATCACTTTCAAAATAAGTTGTCCTTAGTCACATGTACTTGTTACAGAAATTGTATTTTTTCGTAATTTTGCTAATTTTAAACTAGCTGTGTATCATAATAAATAAAACAATAAGGTTTACTAAAATACAGTCAGTCATATATCTCAGTTAATACATTCAATAAATAGAATAACTTACATAATTTTCCAGTGAATAAGTACGCCAATAGAAAAGCCAAAATAACTACGAACTTCGTTAATTTGAATGCCAATTTTTCGGGACTACCAACACAACCAGTTCTTTTTGATCATGTCATATAATACAACTCTTCCAAATAAACTCCAGAAATGTTATCAACCACTTCACAAACCCACCTACAAACCAGTTGCGCATTTTGTTGCTAGTTTGTTACCAATTTGTTGTCTAAGAATTGATTTTGTTGCTCCAACCATTTCCAAGAAACGAACTCTGGCATAACAATTTCCTGAAACTAACTTTTGACTAGCTGTAGACATCACTACGAATTAAACGGCATAATTCGTGATCCAAGAATTGATTTTCTTGCTCAAGGAGTTTCCGAGAAACGATGGCTACGCTGGCTTGATATTAAGCTATTAGCATGAACTAAACGAAATATTTTGGCGCCAATCTGTTACGCCAGTTTAGTATTACGTTTGCGTAACCATCGTTTGTTGGGGCGACCGAAACAAAAAATTCAATTCTTGTAAAACAGAAAGTTACAACGAAGGGATATGCTAATTTAATATGCTAACGTAGCAATCGTTACTCGGAAGTAGCTGGTGTAGCAAAACCAATTCTTGGATAACATGCTACAGCGAGTCAAAATTAAGAGTGAGTGGCTGCGCTAACTTAATATGCTACAGTAACCATTATTTCTCGAAAGTGGTTGAAGCCACAAAATTAATTTTTGGGTAACAAATTAACAACAAAGTATGCAACTGGTTTGCTAAAGAGTTTATGAAGTAACTACGCCATCTTAATGTACATTAGAACTAACTAAGTCAGTTTTTCTAGTACCACTACTAAATTTTAAATCACATTTTTCTAATAGAATACTGAAAGAGGTTGTAGGAAAACCACGATGACTTGAAAAGATAACGATAACAATTGTTCAACTTTTTAATTGGATATTACACAGCTTTCGTACATACCTCACGTAATTTTTATAAAGTAATTTCTAGTGTTTTGATCATTTTGTTTTAGTTTTATTTCCAATAGAAATTAAAATGTTGACATTTAGAGGCAAAAAATTAATTTAATACTAAAGTTTTCTCATTGAGTAATTTATATATACAATGTTACAACTATTACATTTAATGCGTAAATTGTGTAAAAAAGAAAATTCGAGATATGTACCACTTGATTCAATTAAGTACAACATATTTTTACTAGAGATAAGCGAGAGATTAGTTTACAAGTAGATCGCTCACACATCTACTTGAACACACATAGCGCTCAATCAACTTTTCATGGCATGTAATAGAAACAATTTTTTTGCTAATTTTAAAGATAAATGGATCTATACAATACAATTAGGAAATTATGAATGTAATAAATGTTATATTTTAATTGAGTCGCACATGCAAAAAGGTAGTATGGTATTTATTGTATATTTAAATAGCAACATGGGTTTATTTGTTCAAACATAAATTAATACTGAACAAATACCACAAAAAACTAGTTCAATACAAAAAACCTGTTGGCAAAGTGTTTTCCATTGATAAAAAAAATCTTGAAGAATGTTAGAAGATAATTACCGTCGTCTAAAATGCGATAAAGGACCACGTGTTGTATATAGTGTGTCGCCGGCCGTTTAAAATTTATAACAAGCCATAGTACAAGGATATATTAGGTCTATGAAAGTTTAAGAGCTTACCTTTTTTTTTTTTTTGAACTTCGAGTTGTATACCTGGCTGATCGTACACGTTGATATAACCGTTTCTGCTTCTATCTTCACCGTTTGCTGTCGATCGGCTCATTTTTTCATTAATATATTGCCGATAGTATTATTCGAACCGTTGCAAAAAAAAGGTCACTAATTCATGTTTCCGCAAGCTTGTGTTTCATATTCTTTTTTTCAGTTTCAGGAGAATATCAAACGTTATTTTAGATGATAAGAATAGTTTAGAAAATATTCAAAAATAGAGTGAGAGGTCGGTAAGGAAATTCACTCACGATGATTCCTCAATAAATATATATATGATAGATTATTGTCTTAACTGGCGCTGCTTATTGCCGGCAATAATATATAAGGTTTGATAAGAGCCATAGACCGTGGACGAAAAATAATCTCTGTATCTCCCCCGAGTGGTTCAGTCGCATTCGTTGCTTCACTTTTTGCTTCTTATCACGTTTTCGCGTATCACGTCGCGTTATTGCAGCTACACTGCTCCGAATCCATTATATAGCGGAATATGTGTAACATATTTAGAGTGTTAATTCACGCGAACGGAACAGCCACCACGTGCCACATTTAGACAAAATGCTGCTAGTGAGTACCCGCCAGATTTTCGGAACTACACCACGGCACATGCCGACTGCACATTGACTATATACACTGTGTTCGACGTACAACGAACATTGATACAGAATCACCAATTACGTTAAGACCGTCTGGAGAGACGTAAATTCCCGTATAAAAGTAATACACTGATTAATCACTAAAATTCGACGATCACCGTCTATTTTCCTCATTTGAGCACTGAACGAATAAATTAGGAATAAATGCGATAACGTGAAATCGTCAATAACTGCTGTAAAAAGAGTTGCCTATTAACTAATGTACTTCGGAACCAATAACAAGGTTGAAGTAATTAAGTGCATAATAATGCAGTAACTTTTCTCGAGGTCGCAATGCAATTAGTAAACCTACGTATTTATATATGTATCCAATAAAACATTTCTGTAAAATAATTTTCTGGTTCTGTACATGTACCTGTAATGCCTTAATGATAATCCATATATTTGTATAATCGTTCTCGGTAAGTATGTATGTATGGTGGCATAAAAGCAAACTTTGTCGATATTTACAGAAATTAGTCTTGTGTAAGCTGCCCATACGGCTCCGTCGCTTGTCAGTTGTCCAAGTATGTATGGCATAAATTCTACAATGCACAGGACGAACGCAATTAAATTATGCAGTTTGCAATTATCTTTTCTTCTACAATAGAAGAGTGCTTATTCAAACACTGACATATCCTTTCACAATGTAAAATGTTAAATGAAATAATTTTGTGAAAAACGACAAAAACTCCTAGTCTTAACACTATGTCATTGTGACATAGTGTTGATGCTAAAAAATACCGCGGGGATGATAATAATGATCTGTGTTAGAGAATATAACTTAACATGACCTGGTCTTATACAGTTATACCTTATACACTTAGTACAATGATATTATTATAAGATTTATCGAATTCTACAAAATAGGCAACCGTTTCGACAATGATCTCATGATGACAGAGAACTTTTTATTAAATCAGCATAATATTATCATGCGATTACTGTTCTCCAAATAATCAAGTAAGATTATATCTTAAGAATCTCTATTAAATCGTCGCCATAATTTTTCCGTTAGCAGTCTTTGTAATCTTCACTCGATGGTATGTACGTTTTGTCGTCCAAAAGAAGAAAAATCGAATTACTGTCCGCTATTGTTCTTCTTGCATGTTTATTAGTCGATAAATCTCTTGGAAGTTCTAATAGACGTCGATTATAGAATAGAATTCAGATGTTGGCACAAAGCGCTGTCTCCAACCACTGATCATGCTTGTATAGTACAAAAACAACGGATACATATAGTATTTGTTAGGAAAGTACAAAAATATTCTAAGAGTATGAAAATTTCTTTCTGTCCCAAAATTTAAATGAACATCGATGTTGTCAGTTTCTATGTACTTTTCACCTATTGTTATATTAATCAATTATTACTTTATGTCTCTAAGTGCCTAAACATTTTGTAATACATACAAAAAAAAACTAATATGGTCACCTTTTCTATAAACGAAATACTTCTTTGGAACCAACAATTCGCGCAACCCAGAATTAGAAGAGTGAATCGAAGTTTTGCTCCTGGCTGGTTTCTTCTAAAACATTTGCATCTTATAAAATTGGATATAGTGGAAATAGGGCGAACTTGTTCAATTAAAGTAGTTATAGTCTCTGCTAACTAGTGTACTTTCAACCATCTGTTAAGTAAAATCATGTCATGCACTTTGTAGATGATTTCCCGCGTGGTGGCTATTTTAGAACATTTACATTAATTCCCAAAGTAAAATTTGGAGAATGTTATTGTATTGATAGATTTCAAGAAATAAAAGAGTATATACATACACTTTACTGAGAATCAAGTTTGATAAAATGTAAATGTATAAACTACTGATATGAATAAACTCAGGCTCAATAAAACGCTTGTATCACAAGATACAAGCCTTTCTAGTGGTGAAACATTTTGTCTATATATAGTAAGATATAGTTTTAAGTACCGAATACTTGCATTGGGTGTTCTTACAAATAACAATGAGACTCATATGAGCCTATAATTAGTTGGTTTAGATATAATTCAATGTGTCGTACAACCTTCCGATCATACCGCTTATCTTCGCAATCATCAACAACGGATATGGAACGTTTGGAACATCACACTTTTTTTCACGTCACAAGTACATGTTGAGGAAAATAATTAATGTACAATGCGCTTTCATAAAATTTCATTTAAAAAACTAAACAATGTTAATTTGTAAAGCTTTTCCCAGAGAGTCCCTTGTTCGATCTAAATTTTTAATTATTTCCGCACGGATCTGCTCCCTTTAGACGACAACTTAATCGATTTCCCAGGTCCAGTAGCACTAGTATCCGGTGTAGCTCTTGACTTTGTTTATATACTTTTTAATCATCTTTGAAACAATGATAATAAAGTATTTTATCGCAATTGCATTCGTATCCTTTAGAACAAGAAAAACTGCAATTGTTTTGAAAACTGAACGGATGAGATTATTGGAACATTGACCGCAATTCTCATCGAAACGTATTTGAGTTTGATATGTATTGAAAGCAAAAAATGTGTTAGATTAAACAGATATGCTTCTTTCGCGGTCATTCTAGATATGGCAAATAAAATGTTCAGTTTGTTGTTTCGTTAAAGGCCACAGAAATTATAAATATTATAAACTTTTAATTATACAATTATAATTATCGATAAGAAATCACATGCAAATTTATTTCTTTCAAGATCCAGCGTTATTTTTTTACGTCAATGGTATATCGAAATTATTAAATTATTTGATACTGTTACATCATTTAATTTTGCGGTGCTTTTAAAAATTGATAAGAATTTTGTTTTCTAAAGCTAAAAATAGATTACCTATTGCTGGTACATCTTTATCTAACACAAATACAACATTGTTTTGCACGTGTCTTGTAATTAGTAGATAATCTGCCCACACGTATAACTGTCCCAGCTCTAATATGAGGGGTGTACCGATATTATTGAAACATGTGAAAAACAAAACATATACTGTGTGGCACCTCTGTATTTGTTAATTAGAACCACGGCTTTTATTTTTTTTATGCTACCATAAACCACAAAATTCAATTGTGATTTCAAAATTCAATTTTGAATAAAATCTTTATAAAAACCTTTAAGCGAAAGAAGCTCTGTCCAGCATCAAAAGGAAGAAGGTCGTTCCCATACGGCCGCCGTCGAAAAAAATATTGCCGTTGCTAACAAAATGATTGAGGAGCTACGTAGTTATAGTAGAGTATCGATCAAAGATTGAGCCTTCAGCTTTTAAGATAACCATACGATCACCTGCATTTAAAGAAGTCGTTTAGTGCCGCACCAGTTTTCCGACTTTTAAAAAGCAGTGTGTGGTAATTTGCTTTGAAATTCGTTCGAATAATTTATCAATTTTTTTTCTAAAGATGTGATAGGGGACGAAACGTATATTCGTACCTGTTAAAAAATTCATGTATGGATTCATAAAGATGAAGAAAAATCAATAATGACAAAATAGCAGCGAACTATTAAAGAAGAAATGTATGTAATATCCTTTAGAAGTGCAGGACTGGTATATGTAATTAACAAATAATAGTTACAGCTAAATGGCATGCCGAAAAATGTATTCAGTAGTTCCTGAGAAGGGCATTATGCCTCTTTGTATCCTATCATTCCATGTCGCAGCTCTCACGAGATGCAATATTAGGCTAAAGCAATACAACGTTCATCATTCTCAGTAGATTTGACAATATATGTCTTTTGGCTGTTTTACAGACTTGAAAAACATTTTGCAAAGAGCGAGATTTTCGTCTGGGAAGAAGGAATTGATACGTCATTCAGAAGAATTTTGCAAAAGGTGTAATAGAGACCTTGGAAAGAAGGAAGTGGAAGAAGAACATGGTCAAAAGAATTACTTTGAACATATTTAAAATGAAATTATAAAATGTATTAAACGTTTTTTTTTCGTTTTCAGTAATATCAGGTTATCCCTGGTATCCTCTTAATTTATCAAAAAAACGTAGCAACGAAAAATCCAAGATCAATATGAACTACTATAAATACTTTTATTCGTATATAGCGTGCAATAATCAACGTACATTCATATATTCTCTTTAATACTTTTATCCTACTTTCAGATTAGTAAAATGACTACTAAAACGCATAAAAAAGATGTGATCACGTATGAAAGAATTGATCGTGGAAAACTGTGATGAGTGGTACGGTGTGATGATGCAATATAATTTTACATATTTATTTGAATGTAAATATATTTCGATATCATTTACAACTCCATTGACTCTGATTATCATTTATACGAAATTTTATGTAATATGCGGAAAAATAACTAATCTGTAATGATAAATAGCGATTAGTATTTTAAAATGATTTGGATTTTTATATCAGTATTGTTCGAAAACATTTAACCTTGTGATAGAGTGTTGCACATCAGTTACAGTATACATACAATAAAAATTGATGTTCAAATTTATTTTACCGCTAAAGTACCTATTATCTTTACTTCAGTGTCTCTTCTAAAAAAATAATACTTTCTTTATTAAGCATGCTCGATATTAACAATGATATATGTATATGTATATAATAAAGGAAATATTAGACATTCAAGTTTAGTAGAGGAAGCGTAAACAATTTCATAATATCACAGACTTAAAATGGCTTCTATGAGTAAGCAAAAATTTGTTGACTTGGCAAATCAACATTGCAGCGTTTTTTTTATAGAAGTAGGTATCTATATACCTCAAACTAAATGCTTTTTATATTAAGTATGTCTATATAATATTATTCCCGTTTAGTAATTGTAATGCTTGTAACTCTAAACAATCTGGCATTACCTAATAAAACCAGTCATGTTGAGGTAATAGTTTAACCTTCCAGTCTATTGAATCGGCAATGGTATTTTTTTTTTTTTTGAGATATTGGTTTAACAAATATCCAACACTACATTCATTTTCATTTATATTCTTGTTATATTTTGTTTTTCAAACTGAAGTGTTGTGTTCGGACTTTGAGAATGTTGAAAAAGTTTTTATTTCAAATGATAGGCTAGTACTTCAACAAAAAAAGAATTTTAGGAAATTGTACTAAAAAAAAAAATGTTTTTCAGTGTTGCAAAATTCTTAATTTTTGTGAGATATATTTACTCAATTATTTAATGAACTGAAATAAATAAAACTGTATTGGAATGGGCGCTCAAGCCCCCACTAGGCCAAATCCGGCTTCGCAAAAAAAAATATTTCATAGTTGATGCTGTTGGGTACTCCAATTCTAATCTAAGTTATCTAATATTAGTTAAACTGTTTATTCTGTGTTCCATGAGCAATTTATTTTTAACAAAAGCAGATATGTATATGATGAAAGTCTTCATGCGAAGTAATAAAATTGGTTGCTAAAGTTAAAAATAAATACAGTAGCAATACTCAATTATCTAATCGGCATGGTACAACTGGATGTGGTAATTCTTAGAAAAATTGAAATTATAAAGAAATACTTTACGTCTACATACGTTATACCTGTAGACATTCCACTTTCATAGTGAATAACGTCACAATTTGGTAGGTTTTGTTGTGTTAAATAGGTGAACAAAATATATACTTTCATAGACTACAAAAGTACCACACTTTCCATTACACCATGAAATTATGGTATTCTGTTTGACAAACTGAAGAAAAACAAACCTAACTAATAAATATTTAGTTTACAAATCCTACGTTGAAACACGTAGAAAATCACCAGTGATGGATAAGGACCAAGCCTGGATACATTCCTGTTTGTTCGTATCAGGGGTACAAGGGGTTGTGTTATTTACTGGTTTCCTCGAGAGTCGATGACACACGAATCTGTCTGGTGGCTTTGAAAATTTAATAATTTCTCCTATCTTGCCCAATATTGAGGACATCAATATAAAAATATGTAACAAAAATTTAAGGTAGCCTACTTATTTATGATAGTTAATTATGTTAAAGAGTCACTCCGTTGATTATAAAACTCAATCAATGTTGTCAAGATAATAAAAGATTAATATAATCGAATAAGAACGTTAACACAAGAATACAAAAATTGTGTATTTGCAAGTACTGGAGAAGTTGCGATGATTGTACCTGGGATTGCATGAAGGAATGTTATTTGGTCTGATAAGACAAAAGACAAAATGAGAAATTTTGTGCAATCAGAATATTCTAAGGCAGTTCCAGTACTAACAACTATAATAAAGTAATAAAATAAATAAAAATGCAAATAACAAAAAAATATACGTTTTTTACATGCCGTTTGAAGCTCAATTTAAAATCAACACATATCGTTTATGGAAGAAAATGAAAATATGGCTTAAATTTGCTTTGATTTTCTAAAATATTCGAATGGGTGAACAGAAGTGATACGTTATAGTGAGCTATGTATTTGACGAAGAAAAACTGAAGAAGCGTACACTATTAACGAATATTAATTGCTGCTTTTTTGCAGTTTGGATTCAATTTTACAAAAAAAAAATAACAATCTCTTTCGCTTCATGGTAAAGTGCAGAATTTCGAAAACGGTTTGCAACAATGAAAGTATTTTATTAAAATGGAAATGTCTATATTCTTATTGATTACTTTGTTGTATTGGTGTCCTCTAAACCAAACTGTCAGACAGATTGTAAATATCCTTTTACCTTGCACATCTGCCTTTCATTACAGGACAACAAAATGGAGATGTAGGGATCGCATTCGGCGATTATCTGTTCGATCTGCTATACTTAAGTTAATAGTTCCAGCAACAAAGGCCGTTAACTTCTTGACGTAAATTTTAAAAAGGTTTACCGGAACTCTTAAGACACGGGTGTGCATGATTCGCGGCTTTTATTTATTTTTACGCACTGGCTTGTGATTTTCACGAAAATAGTAACGGAAGCAAAACAGTAGCATAGCAGTAAAATTAATGGACACTGTAGAAACAATTAGCCTAGAACTTGAGCAAGCATTTGGAATCTGAACTTATTTATGCGCTTCCATTTTTATCGCTTATTAAAAAATAACATGTTTAATTGCATGGTTTTCAGTACTCTTAGCTAAATCCGCATGTAATATAATGTATGTAAATGTAAAGTAATATAATGGATATCCTGGACAGTATGTTTACAGATATGCACATGTGATAAATAGGTTGCCTATAATCTGAATATCAGTTACCATATAATATATACAGTGAAAAAATTAATAACCGTAGTGTTTTCTAGTAAAGAAAGAGATACGTGAAAATAGTGATGTGTATCTCATTTTTGTGGGATGTATTGTAACTACCCTATTGAGGGGTCTATTCCTGATGAATAATTACAAATAGTGAATTGAAGTGACCGTCCCCTATAAATTAATTTATTAAACTTATGTGGTGCAGAGTGTGCCGATACTTTTGTTATTTTGTTGTTATGTTATTATAGTACGCCATAGTTCTTGATATCATTATTTATTTATGTTAACATATATATGTCCTTACACATTAGAGGTAAATATTCTTGGATCGTCTTTATAATTGTTTCGCTAAATATGGGAGCGGTATTTTTGCAATGAATGTGTTGCTTTAGTGAACTCCAAATCAACTTTATTGGATTAAGAATGCAGTAGCAACTGCAGGATTATGAAATATTCCTTCTAAAATGTTTTTGTATGCAAGATTTCGAGAACACGATTCGAGAGTTACTTCGTCGAATAATCTGCTTCAAAATAAAGGCCATGTTTCTTTAAAAATATGGATATTTCAATTTTTGTGTTTGACCCATTAGGTATTTTGACAACTTGTTGTGTGTGACAACATCCATAACAATAACACTTATTGCAGGCAACGACGGTAAGAGCTTTTTCACGAACCACTCTTCAAACAGAGAACTTATGTGTTTTTTGCAGTCACTAAAACATTAATCCATCGATCCTGCATGTGCAATAACAATTCTATTCCCTGTTGAAACAGGAACATTCCCGAACCAGCCGTTTTCCTTCATAGCGCCCAGCGACGTAGTTTTGCAACAGTGAAATCCATTGTCTTGTTTGAAAGAGTAATTTTCTTCGATTTTCCCTCGTCTTTCCTTGTTTTTCTTTTAAATAAACCATTCTGAAAGATTTTTTGGAATGTCTCGTATAGTACTCCCGTTTCAGATTCTAACAATATCTGTTGTTTCAGTGCTTCAATAATTTCATGCTTTAGCAACATTGTCTTTTATCGCATCACTACTTTCATTCACCGACCCCAAGTATATTATTTCTCGGATTTTCATTTGTACTTCTGGGTCTCCACATGTTTTTGTTTCGCAAAATTAAATAACTGCACTTTTTGCACTCAACTCCATCTTCTTATTTGTTAGCTTCTTATATGTGTTGATTTGTACAAATTACTTGATTGAGGGAAAGGCATGTAAATATTAAAAATCCATTAGAAAATTATCTGTTAAATTTAAAATATTTACTTTAAGGTAATAAAATTTTGAAGGATGGATAATAATAATTACTTCGCTTAAGAAAATTCAGTTTCTACAAATATGGCTCGTTACCTCATTTACATAATCTGTCGGTACCAGTATGAAGGTTACTACTAATCTAAAATTTATGATATTATTGTACAATTTATTAATACGGAATGGATTAACGAAGTCATCTATTTAATAATTAAATATTTTTAACATCCTACAGCAGAAACATTTGCGCCAAATTAACTATCGGATTCATTGACTAAAATTGATCGCATCGTTGCAGTCCATGCGTTGGTGAAGTATAATAGGTTGCATATATAGTCAGGAGCTTAAAAGTACGGAAAATTATGGAATTAATAATAATAATAACATTAGTAAAAAAACCTAATGTGATTTAATAAACAAAACGTTCTCTTTGATGCTGATATCATTATATCATCAGAAAAACATAAATATTTATTATTTGACAGCGCAAGAACTTCGTATGTTATAATACAAAAACTCAATATCTCAATTTTCAGATATTAACAATGTTTCTACTTATAAACATAATATTGCGTATAACGTAATCTGTAAGAAACACCAAGACTGTTTGCTTCGACAGCACTATATGTAGCGGATCGCCATTTAGGGCGTTAATAAAAGAGACAGCAGCACAGGAAATATCACCCAGGATGTCACTATAAATAGATTCAATAATAAAATAATTTGTTCATTGAAACAATTCTTGACAATCTTGCGTTGCATCCGGAATTTACAGTGTGGAATTTTATAGAGAGTTTTAGCCTGATGCTCTTAGGATAAATTATTGAGATTGCCATAAACACATACATTGCGTATACAGGAGTTTCCATAGAAGTGCCTAGTTAGAAGTTTTCGGGATTAACGAAACTCTTCAGCCTTAAAAATGTACTTTCTTTGTAAATTACTTACACTCTTGGTTAACCAGATATCATGAACTTTGTTATTTCATAATATTCTCTGACGATTACAATTAGGCCTTTCCATATTTATTTTTTCTAAGAAATTACGATTTTTGTAAAAACATTGACATTTACACCGTTGTATACAATTGATTAATTTTCACTTGCTTTAAGTGCCAGTGGTCTCGCATTTTAAGACTTTGCTTCACCAAAACGTTGTAAAAAATTCGTACCATACAGGACGTCTAATAATTAATCATACATAAAAGAATTGTTAATGTTGTGAAAGTAAATGTTCTTAAATTCTACGCCGAATTGCTCAACATTCCCTCTACCCATCTCCAGAAATTCGAGGGCAAGCATTTCTATCAAAAGAGGTGGATTGTACGGAATATTTTTTTTGTGAGACTTCAAGATCGAAATATTTTATCTAAAATAATTTGCAGTGACAAAGTTCAATCGAAAGATCAATCAGAAGTGTATTGTTTGGTATTCGACAATCAAGTACATTATGAAATTTACGATGAACATTGACGATGCAACAAAAATACTTGAAATTATTTACAAAGGGTGCTATTATAAATGTCGTAAAACGTAAGAAATACATGATGGCATTAGTTAGATAGTACATCGCAGCGCATTCTACCTTGCAGCTCAACATTTTGATGATTGATGGATTGATTTGACCTTACTTGACTTATCATCTTTGGAGTGGTATTAAGAATCAAGTCTATACAGTCCCGGTTACTGCTAAGCAAGATCTATTAATTCTCGTGAGGAGAGCGTAGAGAATTAGTTCCAGTTGACGTACGAAAAGTATGCTATGAGACGTCGAATAATAAAATGTTTGGAGGAAAATGGAGGTCATATGGAGCAATCTTTGTGATTATTTATTTTATTGTTTTATGGGCGTGTTTAAATATTTTTTGATATGTCATTAATTTTTAGACGCTTGATGATATGATATGAACAGATCGTTTTACTACGTTCTGGTGTAAGTATTTGGTAATTTTGAAATGGGATATCTCTGGTACTTAAAGCAAGTGAAAATTAATCAATTATACAATGGTGTAAATGTCACAATTTTCATAGTGATCGAATACGTTAGAAGCAGTTGGAGATAACTGTAGGAAAGCCTACAAACGTCATAGAATTTTATGCTGAATTCAAAAATGTATAGTAGTACTTTTTAATTCAGCATAAAAAGGTTGTTTCATTAAAAATAATAAAATTCATAACGACTTTTGGCTAACCGGAAATGCAAGAAACCTTTTAGAAAGGAAGTTATTGCAAACCCTAAATTTTTAAAGCTGAAGAGTTTCGTTATGTCCGAAAGCCTCTAACTAGTCACTTCCAATGAAAATCCCGTATATACATATATATGTTAATTATTTCTTATTCGTACTATAACTTCTTCAAATGTTATTTACAGTTAAGTGCTTCTATTTAAAAGATTATAATTCCATGTTTTTAAGATAACATTTTGCACATCACCGCGTTAATAGCTTCTCAGAATTTATTCCTATAAATACATATATAGAGGATACACGATAAAATAGTTTAATTCAGATATGTATGTAGATCTTTTGTGCAGAATTCGTCTGGTGGAACTATCATTATATTTAACACAAGTTTTTCGGTGGTAGCGACTTCTTTTCTAAATTCAAAGAATAACGTAAAAAAAAATAATCTTCTTCATTGCGGCTTGTTAAAAAAAAGGCAAATGTGAAAAGAGGGAAAAGTTATATTTTTAAGAAGACGATAAAGTTGTCGTCCTGTTAATTTAAGAGTAATAGGCGCTATCGCCAAGAATTGAGTTAAATCTCTTCAAAGGACGGCTAAGAAACTTTCATTACTTAGATAATTATTATTAATGGCTATGATATTTTTAAACTCGGGGTCTACAGACTCGAAAAACACTAATGCAATTATCTTTATGCGCAATTTTTAGCGGTGACTGTAATTAAAATTGTTTTGTTTTCCTTTGTATACTTTCAACTTCGAACAATTAAAGTTTTAAACTGCAATATATTACCTATCAATTATATGTTTCAATGGGGAAATTCCTTACGACAAAATTAAACCGTAGCTCGCCCATTCGATACATGTCATGCAGCATTAAACATGGGTAGATTTTATTAAGCATGACTGCAATTAACAGGCACTGATATCTGTACTCTTCTTCACATTAATATTTATACAAGGATACGCTCAGATGTCTATCAAACTAACAATAACTAGTAGTTTAGAGTATATCATTAATTCAATTCAATGTACGGGACAGTCCCAGATTAATTTAAATATTCACGTCACGACTAGAATGCTAGCGGTCTTCATTTATTTGAATAAATGCAAGAAAGTTTAGAGAAACATTACGAGTATATGCTACGAAATAATGAAATACGTTTTTTCGATGCAATTAAATCGCGATTGCAAGTGCTTCATTTCCGATGTTTTTATTTTGTATTAGATATGGATATTGCAATAAGCGCATAACATTCGGATTTTATGGCAGTTGTTAAAATCACCTCGGTTGTTAAATGTACGAGGTTTTACATGTTCCTTCAAATTCTTGTATAGTTTTCTAAGGATACCTGTTTATATGTATCGAAGACATTTTTTTGCCTCTTCTTAGTTCACATGCAATTGTTAAAAGTATAAGAGGTATGACAATGTATCATTCTGGTTGAAGCTTTAAAAATCGGTCGTTATCAACATTTCGAAAAGTATATGTTGCATTTTGGAAATGTTGATAGTTGCAGACCGACTAGCGGTATCAAAAAAAATTCTTTTTCTATTTCTATTAAAGATAAAAAAATTAGCTAACCAGTACGGTCGACATTTTTACAAATAAAACTGTTCAATATACCAAGTTACGATTACAGATAAAATCTACATGATCTGAGTTATCTTGAAAAGGAGCCCTTGAAGAAATGAGTTAAGTTCACAACATTCGATAACAATTAAAAGGTTTTCGGAAAAGGTACCGAAGATTCGAAAGCGAATTTACAAAATATACCATGCTAGGAAATTACTACAATATAAAATTAATTTCATGTGACGGAACCAATTCTGAAAATTCATATATGGACACTTAACATTCCACAGGTAATTCCCTAAATTCTACTAATGGGCTATAAGCATAGGTATATTGACAGTAAGCAGCAGTAGACCACATTTTAGGTACACTTATCATATCTCAAGGAAATAGAGATGGAAAGCAAAATTAGTACAAAATATTTTATTTATGTTAGTAATAATGACATTTTAACACCACACTGTTACGATTTAATTACATAACCTTGATAATTTGTTAATACATTGAATGTACGGCTACCTACAAGGCTACAGCAGAATTATGAGTAGAGAGAACTTCGGGATTCAACAAAACAATGTTTACTGTTTTCGCAGTTATATAATGCAATGCCGGAACTGATACTTAAGTTAAACGATGGGACATTAGAAGCAATGGAAGAAAATGGTAGTTGTATATACGCGAAGACGTTGGTTAATCCATTTGTGGATTTGCATACTAATGAAGCAACCTACGTGTAGATTTCATATAAAAATGCAATTAAACGGGGTCAAAACCCGCAGTGTTTACGTTTTTTGATTAATATCAGTTCTGTATCGAGCTAGCACTACTGCCTCTGCGTGTGACTTTAATTTTAACACAATGCATGTATTTATTGTACATATAAATTAATGCTTATGCAGAAATCACGTGAACAGATATAAATGTCACCTGAATAAATAATTTGTTTTTCGGACGTGCTGTACATAGTTAGGTACAATATACGTAAATACATTGAAAGAGTCCCTGATTTAATTCAGGGAAATCACTTTTATTGTTCTATAACCTTTCTGAATTAAAAAATTCGTTACATAGTTAGTCATGCAATGTAAAGGCTACTTGTTTGCAAAAGTCCTTGAAAAATTGTTACTTTTACAAGTGATACCTTTTTAGTTGTTACAAAAACAATCAAAAAAAATCACACAAATTGTTTTAGTGTTTCTCAAAGTATTCGTCATCAATTTGTATACTTTTGTATGCAATTATTAAAATATTTTTTCCATTCTAAAGGTAGTATAATTTTTGAAGACTTTAACAGCTCCTTGAGGTAATAAAATTTCTCTTGAGTAGAAATAAGCCCTTGAATTATAAAGCTGGTAAATACGGGCAATACGGCATTAATTCGACATTTTCTACTTCAAATCGCTCAATGAGCTGTATGAGAGTTGGCATTGTCACGACGAAGGCCGATTGTCGATTATTTTTTTTTGATTCCCTCGATGACTTCTTTCAAACAAATTGTTGTATACCATCCAGCATTAACTGTTCTTCAATTCTTCAATAGCTATGCTGGTAACATGTTAACAGTACATGGAAGGAAGTAAGCAATTATTTTATTATGTTATATTATGATAACAACCAAGCAGTTAATTAATGCTTAGTTTCTAACTGTTACGAATATATTTAAGTTTCTGTTGAGTTTTTTGAGCATTTCTTTGCATTAACGGCTCAAACTATGCGGAATCTATCAGGAACACTTAAGTGTTCATGCAAAATTCAGTGCGCTGAAGTCTTCGCTATATTTAAGGATGCCACCATTTCACGGTCAAGCATATTCACGGCGTTTCGATGTTTTTTGGAACAGTAATCAATTTTGGACGACCTCTACGAATTTCGTTACTGGCGAAAGCACGACCACGACGAAATTCTAAACCAGTTGCAAGTCTTTTCCGGCGCTGCTTCGTTACCAAAAATTGAACGAAGCGATTCAAGGCATTGTTGTTATGTTACTTTTAAAATCTTCAAAAATCATCCAACGAAAGCCTCTATTTTTTTGTGTTCTTTTTTTTCGCGTACGTACGCTGTAAATAAATTACTTGGCCGACTTTTGTACTGTTACTGCTTCAACGATAACAAGTGTCAAATTTCTAATGTCAACTCTAATGGTCGGTTATAGAAACTTAAAACGCTATTCTTGTATTAATACCAGATCAGTTTGAAAATCAGTACGTAAATACAACAATGTACTTATTTAAGTTTTTAACTTATTTAACTTGAATATTTATTTGAATTGATGTACTGCTTTCTTGAAAATGTTTCTTTAAAAAATATTTTGGAATTACTAAAGTAATGCTTGTTTAAATAACAAATGATTCGCAAACAACCACGTTTTCGTATTTTTGGTGATACATACATATATGTTCTGTGTTGTATCTAGAAATAATATGGATGTTTCGAGATCGTTGATCGCACCATTGATCACATGAGCGTTACAACATACATATGTATGTGTATTAATAAAGAGAAAATTTAGAGAGTGAAACTTGACTGCAAAACCGAATGGAACGTGATAGTCATTTGTAAGCAAGTATGTGAGTTAGGATTATTAAGAAACCATTCGTTTTGTGTGGTATTTAAAGATTATAGTTCTTAATTAACATCATTCACGAATCTGCTAACTATAGAAATAAATAAATCTTTCCCTATGGAATCATTTACGTAAAAATGTTATGATCTTAACCGGTAAAACAATTTGGAAAATAACCACTGAAGATTACGTATATATCCGCGAGTTTACTCAGATACTAAAGAGTGTTGATGATAATTGATAATTATGCAGGATATACAATCAAAATTCCCCGTTGACCGATTTGGTATTTTCAAAGAATTTCTAGCTAACAATAGCAAGGATTTTTTTAGAAGATAATAGATTTAAGTATGGGCATTTTAGTGAATTGTTGTTAATGAATTGTGAATACAAATGCAATAAAAATTTGTTTTCCTAAAATAATGTTCAAAACCATAAATGAAACGCAATGATATATTGAAATTTACGGTTTTCATAAGATTACATACATACGCATAAGAAAAGAAATATGTATTTATAAAATGAAAACCAAATTTTGGCTTAATTAGGATTTCTATAAATGGAAAAGGCTAAAGGAAGTTGTTTATATGCTAATCCGGAGTGTGCAAAGATAATTAAAGTGACGTGAATCATATTACATGAACACCTATCATCTATGTTAAAGTTTTTAGCATTTGAAAATGTTTAAATCGAAAGTAGATGAATTCTTCATCATCGTTCACAAGAACTTTAGATATGGCAATATTACTTAACAATTCGAGAACAACTCGTTGCTAGGCAACGAGTTGCTCTTTCCTTATCTTTACTTACATATATTATAAATCGTTGTTATTTCTCGACTTTATCGTATTAGTTACTTATGACAGCTTTTCTAAATTTATCGGTTTTCGGTAGAAGTTGTCTGCCTTTAGGATGGCTTTTACGGGAACTATGTAAAATTGATATAAATTTAATATTATGTAAATATAGCAACAATTATTACCTTGTTTGTCGTAAATTTCCTTGTCTTTTGTCAAAACATTTCCTTCTGCGTAATTTGGCTTATCTGTCGCGTTACCTATTGTTAGCGCAAAGTTTCAATGTTTCCGGTTATACAAGGGCACTTGGTGACAAAAAATAAAAATTACCAGAAGAAGACTACTACTACTTATCTTACATGGTCTATGCTACTGTAGAAACAAGAACTTAAAGAACTAAGAAATATTGTCTACGAAAAACTGATAGATGTAAACAAACCCGCTGCAATTAATTAATTGCAATAAAGTTCAATAATCCAAAGAAATAATAACAATAATCAAAAAAGTAGAAATAAGCGAAAATATGAAAAGTGCCGGATATAATAACAAGTAATAAGAATGATTTATACTTTTTGATTTCATATTTGTCAACTCGATAATTAAATTACCCTTAAAATTACCCTGACTATAGCAAAGAGCTCTTTCGATCAACGTGGTGTTACAGGAAACAATCCAGCGCTCTTTTCTAATCAACTTTGCATAACAACAAAAACTTTGTTGATGTATTTCTATGTACTTTCTTAATCTAAAGTATTACTTATGTAGTCGTCATTTCCAGCGACAGTGAAAATCTAATTGAACTGCCGATATCTTCAGAAGTTATCTTCTACAAGAATATAGGTTTGGCGACATTATATCCGCTTTTCTTGCTACACCGTCCTCAACATCTTCTTTTTGTTTATCACCAACACATTTAAATAAATTATTACTGTCTTCAAAATATCTTTTACTCACACATCAGCACAAAGTCTATTTTCATTTTCGTATTTGATCTAATCAGCGTTGCCAGCTCGCTATAATTTCTACTCCAGCTTTTAAATTTCCTCAATCACAAACAATTACCCATAATTGCAGATCTGTAGTTCGGTTAACAAGAATTTGGAAACGAAATCGTTTTATTCGCCAATTTGATTTTGAGCGTCAACAACTTATAAGGCTTCCTTACACGACGCTTAATTGCATTTTTAAATTCTTCATTCCTCAAGAAAGCATATTAATAAATTTATGTGTCATCCAGACAACGTATGTAAATGCTTATATGGTCCTATATAATTTTATAATATCGCTAATTTACGTGGTTCGTAATTTTCATGTGCATAATTTTCCGCAGAATTATGCGTCATCTAAACAGCCCGTAGAGATATATAAACGATGCAGTAGAAACGTCAAGGCAGGAAGGTAATTATTTTATTTCAGATATGATATGTATCACTGCAATTGATGATTCCATATAAGTCGTGGTCCGTGTTATACCAGCTGCATTGTGCAAGTTCGTTTGATATCAGGGTTTGAGAATTTTTGCCATTTCTTTTCCGCAAATGGAAGTATGATGTCCCCTACCTTAAGTTGATGTGTACATTTTAAATGTTATTTCAAATTAAGGAGATAGTACATTGTAAACAATGGAAACCAACTGTGTTGTTAAACAATGGAACCAGCTGCGTTGCTAGAAATTTGTTAGAGAAATAAATAACTATTGCAGATTCTCATGCTTTGAACTAATCAATGATATATTTGTGCGAATATACAAAACAAAGCTATGTAAAGAAAATGCTCTTTTGAATTTAGAGTTTCTAATTTAATATAGATACTCTAACTTAATTAAGTCATTATAAGTAATATAAATAATATAATAGAGTTGTAATAAAGCTGGAGGAAAACAAACATTAGTGTTTTATCAGCCGCAACATTAAACCTATTGTCTCATTAAACAAATACCTTATGATTATAGATTTAATGTGATTATCTTGAAATCTAAAAAGGTGCTTGAGATTTATGTAGCAATCAATTTTAATCCATCGTTATTAGAAAACGTCTAGTAATTTCTGAATTAGAAAGTAGTTTATTTATTTGTATGAAATGTATTAAAACTGTTCTGAAATTTTCTAGTTATTTTTTCCTGGTCACTATTGCAGCGTTATCTATCAGCTTTCACGTCTCTAGACGATACGTTTAAGAGACATTACATGCAATTAGATAGTTATCTTGATTTGTACATTAATCAGTTGAAGTGTAACATTTTATACTAGTTATTTCACATTGCTGCATTAAATTTGATATGTGTCCGCTTAGTGCATGCGCGGAAGATAATCGTTTTCTTAAGCAAAATAAAGGAAAGGATCTCAGATAAAAAAAATATTAGGAGACAAACGCAGCATAGCACAAAATTATATGTAAATTCAAATTCATTAAAGTTTGATTTTTTGAATGGAATATCCGGTGGTATAAAATTAAGTTACTGAAAATTCGAAATTTTTGCGAAATGTCTTTCAGATTAGATCCGTGATATTCACATCTTATTCGATTACGTATTTATTGAAGTGTTCGACAAGGCATATAGCGAAGATTGTTTTATATCAGTTAGATTTTACGGAAAGGTAATTGATATCGTTGCCATGTTTAATTCATCTGATTCGATTTTCTTTAAATGGAACACCTGTGTGTTTGCAAAATCTAGTACAAAAGCTCTTCTAGAATTTCTTCGTAGACATTAGCCTATACCTGAAATGCGCTCTTGTCTGGTAATGTAAATATGAAGCTACTCAGATAAGCTTTTCAAGTGATATGATGAAATACTATAAAACGTAAACGATTATCTTTTTTGATACAATCGATCGTTTGCGCCAAGTAATCATAGTTTTCCTGCATACATTGTCTAGTAAGCTAACCAACATAGGTAATAATTAATAGAAATGGGTAGACAAATTTCTGATTAGAGTTCAACATAAAACGAATAAGTTTATTTAAACCGCCTCACGTTAAGTATTTTTTGCAGTAAAAAAATATTAAAAAGAACATTCTGAAAGTTTAAAAAATTTCGCATTTTAGTTAAATGTTTATGGAAAAACTGCCCGGATGAATTTCTCAAGGCAATGCATTGCGTGGACATTACACAAAATAATACTGCTGAGAATCTAGTAAAATGCATGGTATCGAGCTAAATGGCGTACACGTCAGCATAAATTAAATATTGCAATCTTTATTAACTTTAGAGAACCAATAACAAGTTACAGCACTTCGTCGCAGGACTTAACAAGAAACTTATTTATTTTTAATTTAATAAAGAACGACACCTAGGAGTGTTTACAAAAAATATTTTCTAACAATTTCTCTATGTGAGCACGGGAAACATACAGGCTGTTTCGTTTAAAAGAGTTGAAATAGCATGAATCAGACATGGCAATGACTTCGTTTGTTATTTTACAGACTGTAGCTTATATAAAAGAAACTCTTCGATCTATTTGCCTGAAACTTAAAAAATACTCAACTTAATAAAATTTGAATCATCACTAGCGCGTAACGAATTTATTTATTATATTATATATAATTATTATTATTATTATTATTATTATATTATATTATTATAATTGTTATTATATAGGTTGCTGGTATTCAATGTGCAACCTTACTCAGAGTTTGTTAAATTAAAAAAAAATAATACAATAACTTTGTTCGCAGAGTAAAAGTAAAAAAAAATGGTTAAAACCAATTTAGTGACTAGATTTCAGGTCGCTTGTGATTACTTTGCGAACAAGCTTAATATCAAGGAACCATGTAAAGTCTTCTGTTTTAATTTCTTATTCCTGTTACAGTCTATCCATAATCAACTATTGTTTTTTAAATTTTAAGAAGAATCGGTAAAAAATGTAAGTTTATTACAGTATTTTAATAATTTAGTATTCGTACAATTAAGATTAGTGCCTCTCTGTGAACGAAAAGAGATCTTCACATTAATCAACTTTAGGTCTATTTTCACTCATAACATTCTATTTAATTTGCTTAAGCATATAAAAATAATCTTTTATTGATGATCAAATGATTAATTGTAGGTAAAGCTACGGGCAATCAAACGTTACTTCAATGAGTATGTTGTTTACCACACTCAACTGATGCGTACATAACGTTTTCAACATATCAACGTGAAAAATGTATCGTTGAAACAATGTACCATACAATGATATCTATCAGAATTGTTTTTGGAATTTACTTAGTTCGGATAATCTACTGCATAAAATGCAAGTTATGTACTTGTTTGTGTATATGTAGTAAACAGTCAAACAAAAGAGTCTGCTACATTCACTAGCTGCATTTATTGACAATTTTGCACACGATATTTTCAATTTAAAAGCGAATGAACCCATTTCCCACTCTTTTTTCCTTCTCTTTCCCTCGTTCTTAAATCAACGTAAGCTAGTAGACGATTAAATATTTGCACTGTTTTCTGCTTACCGTTACAGATAATATAAATTGTTAAATCACACAAATAATAATCCGAATATTGTCAGACGTTGCTGAATTAGATAGTAGTTATGTACGTATGTTTGATGATAGTATATGTATGAACTTTGTGAACTTCGTTTACTGTTTACAGATTAGTAGATTTTTTTATGAATGTCACATATATATTTTTACTCTCCGCATTTACTTTGCCGCTAATTCTTAATGATTCGTAAGAGTTCATTTTCCTTTTCTTGAAACATCTTAATGTTCAAAATTATATCGTGGGAGTCACATGTCATAGGAATGTATTGTAGGCGCTACTATATTAACGTTGTGAATGATAGATACGATAACAATGATAAATGTAACATCATGATGCAGATAAATACGTAAGTTGAGAAGTTCTTATAAAAATTTCGAGACTGATGATTTTTATTGAATAAATATATTAAATTTATTGTTCTTGAAATAGGTTTTATTTAATAAATTATCCTTACATTGTTATAAATAAAAACAAAAAAAAAAAATGAAAATCTTACCTCGAGGATCGATCCTGGACCAATAGCCTTGTTTTTTAACGGCCTCAATTGCCGGCTCTGTAGCGTACCCCATCTTGTGAACTTATAATGTTCTCTTTCTCGACGGTGTTAATTGCAAATTAATTATACGTTAAAGTATGTAATTACTAGCAATTAAATTAGGAAGTAGTTCGTTCTCGTTTAGTATTAGTAAAAGAAGACTGGAGTTAGTATGAATATGTCTCTTCGCGAAAACGCACTGACTGAGTAAGTTGAAAGCGCGCTACTCGCAGCGCAACAGGTGCACGTTCACTGCGTGATGGATTTCTTGGACAGGTATTATAGACACCCAGTGCCAATCTACGAATCGGCAATTATATATATATATGTGGATTGCTGATTAGCTTAATTTATCTAGTACTATTTGAATATTTAAAATTATCGTTATCAAGCCGAACAATATGTAAATTACTCGACTTACGTTTTTTATTGAATAAAAACAATGGACTCTTCGTTAAAATAAATGCTTGACTTTATGGTAATTAATAGTTGCATCTGTGGGTATCTAATTCTCGGTTAGATGGCTGTAAAATGCGTATTCTTCCAATTACATTTAATTCTGCAAATTCGTTTTCTATAATTATGTTACTAAGATGTCCGAAACTTGAAATTTTCAAGTCAAGATTATAACGTCTACGCAACATGAAATGAAGTACCCTCTTAATACAAATTTAGATCTCATACCCGATTTGGAAAAAAGCTTAATGATTATGTAGACGTTTTTATATGGGGCACTATCTTTAGATGTAGGTGTTAAGTACTTCGCAAATTAATAGGGTCGAGCAAAAGTTTTTCGTTTTTTGAACTGGTAGATTTTGGATTCACAAGACTGTCAAAAAATGAAAGTGGAGTAGTTGTCATTATCAGGGCTATATTGAACATCATTGTTGTAAGTATGTTTAAGTAAGTTATGTCGAGTGCTTGTTGATAGATTGTATATTTTTAGCAGGCCCAAAATGCCCAATCCAAATAAAGAAATTTTGTCGATTTTGGGTCATTACTGGAAATTATCCAAACGCACCGCCGATATTGTTTCCGTTTCTATCGATGAATTATAACTCGTAACGAAAAATTTTGATACAAGCAAATTTGATGGTTACCCGAGGCCAATCTGCACAACCTGTTGCCAAGCGCAAAATTTTTGAAGTAAAGGTAATGTTGGGTGTTTGGTAGAATTAGAAGGTGATATCCAATTCGAATTGGTACCAGAAAGCTTCGAAGTATACCCCAAGCAATTGGGTCGAATATATGCAGTTTTCTGGGAAGGATATTCCGCATTAGTAAACAGAATTTGATATAGAGTGGCCACCACATACGGCTTTCAGTCCGAATTTAGTGCCATCCGATTTCCATCTTTTTAGGTCGATGAGGTTAAAAAAGCATGCCGTGAATTTTTCGTCTGCAAACCAACAGAATGTTATATATGTGTAATTGAAAACCTTACCAGTCAAAGGCATTGAGCTGTTGATCATAATGCATTTTATTGTGAATACGAATTATCTCTCTGTTTTTTATAACGTTAGGTAAAATTTTGTCCATAATAATTGAAAAATCTTCAACTTCAACGTAAATGATTTAATCTAGTTACTTAATTTGCGCGGATACACGTTTAAATTTACTGAAATTGTGCTAATTTTGTTTAGATATTTAATACATATAATTCAGGCGTTTCTGAAAAATACAATTTTCACACTAGCGATTTTTTAAGGAAATTAATCCTCATCAATCAAAATCACCAAGATTACACAGTACATTAATCACTCATTAATGATTGCTGTCCTTGAATCATTTTTTTGAAATTTGGCTGACTTTTGTGATTATTTTTCTTATTAATTAATTAATTAATTAATTAATTAATTAATTATTATAATTTTATATTTATTTATAATTTTATAATTTTATAATTTTATTATTTATATATTTATGACCTAAAAGTCGATTTATATATGTCCACTTAAAAAAATATATATATAGATGTAAATATATATAGAAACTTAGTTATGCCACAGGGTCTTATATATCGAATTAAGCTGGTAAAATGGATTTTATAGGAGTAGATTGTTTCTTATAATACCCCACATTGATAATTCACACAGACTTAAGTCACACTGTCTTGGTGATTTCACAACGAATCTTTCCATTCAAAGTTGTGTTCAAGAACTCACTTATCACGTGGATTTGTTCCACTCTGCTGTTAGATAAGCTTAATACCAAAATAGGAACATATTCGCAGATCGGGCAACAATTCACTATTAACTAACAAGTTCTAGGACTCATGATCTAGGGGTCAGTAATTAATAATGAGCGGATATTTTTCTACTAACCATTTTAGAGTTCGTTCCGACAAACCCAGAATACTTAATAGGTGGTTTGTAAAGTCCTTCAAAAAGTGTAAGCGTAGAACAAAAACTAATAGGTTAATCTTTTGGATAACTCTATCAGTTAGCGAGACAGCAGTTGTTTAAAAACTGGCAAACAGGACGTTCTACGTGCGGAGGTGCGGCATCCTCCTCAATTCAAATATCACGATTTGGTAAAAAAAGGATCATCTTTATTTGGAAAAATTTATGTATATCCTTTAAAAAATTCAAAATCCAAAAATTTGCTGAGCAAGTTCCAGTGATTCTACATTAACTTTACGTGGGTGTTGAGTATGTACTTGAGTAATTCTGTGACGATTTTCTGTACTCCAGTACTTGCAATTTTGTCGAATTGCTGTTCTATTTAGATAAAATGAGGTTTTATCCCATTACGGTTGTATTACACAATTATATTCGGGAATCGGGGCATGTCTATCGAGTTCCTGCAACAATATTTTGCGAAGATATTATTTCTCTATTTTTAATACGTTTAATACTGATCGCTGAAAAACTTCATTTTCTACTGTTATGGATCGAGGTTGATACGCTTATTTTATGTTTTCCACATGTTCAAATACTGTTATTTGAGAGCTTTGTTGTGTCAGGTAGTACAATTTTGATGGTACAATTTATTTTCCAAATGACCACAATCAGGCGTTGTCATTTAAATTTAAATTTAAATTTAAAAGAAATTGTAGATGTCATTACTGGAAGAGAAGAAGTGCGACAATGTTAAAATTGGTGCAAAATATTTATTAAAAAGAATTGACGTGTTCGGCCATTTTTTTGAAAAAAAAAAATAGCCGAATTCCATATTACACAATAATTTTCCAGATAATTAAATTTCATTTTATACTGCAAACATTCTAATAGATTTGATCGATCATTTCCTTTATTTGTATTTTCTTAAAAATCAAAGATTATAATGAATTCAAACTTACCTTATAATGTTCCTTATTGTGCTCTTAATTAAACAATATGCAAATTTCGACGGTTTACAGAGCAAAGTATCTGTATGTTGTACTTTGTAGCGACTATATCAAGCTAATATTTTGATATTATTGTTATGGATGAAGTACATATACAGGTATAAGTATTAAGGCATGTCGTTTTCTATGCCCCATTTAACTTTGTGGTATTTTTATGTTACCCATTTATGTTTATTATCCACTACGTGTACAGCGTCATTTCGTATTTTTAATGGTGAAAATGTCTTAATTAATAACAAATTGTATTATTCGTGTTAATTCTTTTCGTTTATAAACAATACAGTATCGAAGCGTTGAAATTCGTTACAGTTTTAGAGTTTATAATTTTAATTTTAATAACAATTGAAATCAACAATGGACAAATAATTAAGCATAAAAATTGATTCTGTTCTATTCATTGTAAAAGGCTAATAAAATTATTAATAACAACTTCATAAAAATTGTCTGACATAATTTAGAAATAGAAATTATACTAGCTAGAATAATGAAAATATGGCAATACAGTCTTCATTAAAAAAGAATTAAGCAACATGATCCAAAGAAATTAGTTGATTAGTAATGCCTTATTATCAATTTTTTCCTTTAAATTACGATGTACATTTAAAAAAAGTAGATATCTCCAGCTGTGGGTAATATAAAACCTATTAAAACATATGGATGAGATATTTAAACCAGTTCTTAAGAACACTGGCGTTACTCCAAGCCCAGCCTCTATTCGGCATTAGATTTGACGGTGAAAATGATCTGAATGTGAATACTATCCGCGGGTATTTGTTAGCAAAAGCATGCCCAGTACCGTGTCGCGTTTCAAGTTCACTCTAAGCACTTGTCAAATTTCGAGTAAGAAATGGTACGGAAAACGTTACTTTGTGTGTGGTCGATCCGAGGTTAGAAGCCGATACTACGAGACCAATATCTCAGCGCGCTAGATGCCCAATTTATGTGTAATGAAATTAGCACTTCAAAGAATAAGGTATTCACAATATATTAGTAGTGCTTGTACCGATTTACTACTAATTAAGTTATACCTTTTGTGAAACATTTAGTTAAGTTAAGTTATTTAAGGAAGCTAATGCCCTGTTTTTTTTTTTTTTTTTTTTTTTTTACAGAAAATCTGGAAGGCAAGCACTGAGAAAGATTTTACCAAAAGTTATCTATTATGAAAGAATTATATGTACATAGACAAAATGTTTAGTGAATACTGCATGAGTATTCTAAGAATCACATTATCAACGGGAGTAATAGCGCTTTTCTATCGTTTATATAAAATTAAATTTAGCTATTATAGCACACACAAATATTAATTAGCACTAACGAATTCTAAAAAAAATAGATATTTTGTTTTAAAATGTCCTCCAAACAAATTAAGTTATAAATTTGGCCCCATCCGCAGGAAACAGGAGCATATTCACAATTTGTTAGTTGGAAAAGTCCAAAAAGTGTAGACAAGGATCCGGGAATTTTAGAGTTTGGGTTAGTTGTTTTATTTTATTCCACCGATAACTTAAACTTCATTGAAAAGAACGAAGACCACCGACAAATCGCATTAACGGATTTAATTTGTTTTGAATAAAAATAGTAAAAATCCCAACTGTGAGTCATCGTTGATAACTCATCAATAGACTGAGATAAGTGTAATCAATCTATGGCTAAACAAACGGAGGAGATTGTTGCTTATAGCTTTGCTTTTTTGTCTTAACGTCATAAAACTTCGACTTCTTGCAGCTGCAGAGCAGCTATGCACCGCAGGTCATGAGTTAATAGAAAACTTCTTCATAAAATTCTATATATATCCCCTCGTCCAGCGGTAAATTACAATTAATAACGTTTTACATCAATTAAATGAATAGGATTAATTTAATAGCTTCTATGGTAACCCATCACGTAAGAAGAAGCCTCCGTTCTTTCGAATAATCGAACCTAAATTAAACAAAAATTAACAAGTTGATTAAAAAAATAAAAGTAAAATTTGAATGCTGTAATATCTTGATCTGCTTGGAAGATTGACTTCTCCTAACGACGATTTGAATTAAACACAAAGAACGTCGGAGTGTCTCTTCGCTACTTTGGTACCGACAGCGTTTCTCAAGAACCACAACCAATTACGACAAACGTTTCATAATAGGCAATATCTTAAAACCATACAAATGAAATTTTCAATCAACTAAAATTTTATTATTTTACAAACACCATATTACAGACTATAGCATGCCAGGTGAGTTCGCTTTCTATCTTCCAACGATATGACACTAGCGAGTATTGGTTACTGCACACCATGTGGATGTTTCCTACCAGATTTGATGATTCATTGAAGAAGACAAAAAATAGAATATGTTCTATACTTGCTTGTGGTCATATGTTATATTAAAGATAAATATTTACGACACGAAGAAATTGGAAGACGAGTCACTTAACCGTTCCTCCGAGATGCTTGGAGATAACTTTAGATTATGAAATGCCTGGGACAGTGGACTCTAGGGTATTTAAATAGCTGGGAGAAGGGAAAGTTGTTGTAAGTTAATATCGCAGTACAGAGATGCGCTTATGTACACCTATAAACACTAGAATGATTGTTTCTAGATTTATAAAAAATGCTATAAATCTATGAAGTAGATAAATGTTTACTTACTTATCTAAAATTCTGCGTTCTGCTTTCTATCATTTAATCATGTAATTACGAATAATCCTCTGATTTTGTTTATGTGTAATTTTTAGACTTCCACTATTTCTTTATATTTCTGCATTATCTTTTCAACTTATCGACGCTTACTTCTTACTTCGTTTTTCTACGATCTACGTCTTTTTTTTTCGTTTAAAACTTTTTTGGTTCACATATTTCCCTTTGCCTTTTTCATTCCGGTGATATGTTCAAATTATTGTAATTGACTATTTTGAGCTGTTATTGCTATTGGGTTTTGTTTTTTCGTTTAAAGCCAAAAATTCGTATTTAAGATTGATCTTGTTATTAATTTAAGTGCGTATCAGTAATTCTGATTAGTTGAATCTTTTCACATGTCACAATGTTAAAGGAAGTTAATTTCTCTAATCTGTATCTTCAAAGTTTTACTTTTTTTTACTCATATTACATTACATTAATTGTATGGCACCAAATATAAGTGAATATTAACTTTAAAGTACTTATAGTACATATCTAGGCTATTTGATGTTAATCGGCAAGTAAAAATATATAGGAGGAAATTACAGTTTCGATTCTGAATAAGTAGTACACAAGATATATGGAAGGAAAGTAGATATTTTGGTAAGTGTACCTAAGATAATTAGCTATATATAAATAAAACTTTATCGTCCACTTAAATCGTTTTAGATTTGTTGGCCAAACGACGTAAATAGTATAACGGTACATGTTTTAATTATAGGCTATGTAGCTAAAATATACTTACAAGTTTAAATCTCTAAAGTAAACCGTGTAACATGATCTCTTAATAGTGTTAGAATCTTATCAGCACCGCGACAACTTAGTGTTTACGGAAGCTTCCATTTTTTAATTCGAATCAATTATACTGTAAACCACAGTAATTAAGTGTATTTTTAAAATAACTATCTTGTACCGTGTTGTATTCTACCTAGTTGATATCTGTTTATATATGTACATATCTCTGTAAGTTGACACCGGAGACACAAAGAGACGACATTTTTATTTTTATGTATTCATTGTCCACTCTTTCTCATTTCTGGACCTCCGCCCACGTTATTCTCCATATCTTCAAAACTATTCATACTTCGTCATTCCATACCTTCCGTGGTCTTATCTCGTTTAATTTTTGTTTCTCACAGAATGAGTGACATGCTCTCGTGTCGCTCATTCTGTTTAGATGCCCAAACCATTTTAGCCTTTCTATTACGGCAAGAACAGTTTTTACTCCTTAATTCCTCTCTTACAACGTCGTTTCTAGATCTATTTCTTCTACTTATACCTCTCACTTCTCTGAGATATTTCGTATCAATGGCTTGCAATTTACTTTTTGTGCTATTTGTTAGAACCCAGCTCACGCCGCCGTATGTTAAACTTGGTTTAAAGATCGTCTTATAGACTACATTTTTCTTTGTCGGCTTACTTCTTTTTTTCGAATAAAGTTTAAGCTGTGGTGTAAGCGTACGGCATTAGCTATTCTTTCTTGTGCTTCTCTATCTTTCCCTCTCTTTGTATTAGCACTCCAAGGTATGTGAATTTGTCGACCTGTTGCAATTTTTTTGCATTTTTTAATTTTATTATTTAGGTTTACTCTCATATTTCTTGCCGCTAGTTCTTCGTCTGCGATACTTTCTGATACTCCGGCTGGTCGTAGTTTGTGATGTCACAGATGTACTTTGTTTACGTTTTTTTATAAATATCCATCACAATAATGAACAACCTCGAGCTTTTGACTCCACTATGTTATTTTGTAAAACTCTACCGAACGCCCCTTTTTAAGATCTAGAAAACATATGTATTTTTGAGTTGTTTACTCTAGTTTTCTTTATCACCTGTTTTATAGTGAATATGTGATCTTGCACACTACTCCCCTTTCTGAATCTATTTTGTGCTGCTCCAAATTAGTTTTCTACGCTTCTCCTCAACCTCTTCTCCAAAATCCCTTCATATACTTTTGAGACAATGCTCGGGAGTGTGATTCCTCGGTAGTTCTCACATGCTCTTGTGCCACTGTTTTTAAATACCTGTATGACAGTGTTGATTTTCCAATCTTCTGGGGCCTTACCAATACTCCATGCTTTATTGATAATTGCTGTTAGCATTGCTATCTCTCTTGGCCCTAGATCTTTTAACATCTCCGGGGTAATTTTACCATGCCCTGCTGATTTTCCCCTTTTGATTTTTCAAATGGTGTGAATAACTTATTCCTGTGTGATTACTCCTTCTTCGTTTTGTGCATCTTGATCATGCGTCTTGTTTATGTTTCCATTGTTTTTATTTCTTTGTTCATCGATGTTTAATAGATCTTCAAACTATTTTCTCCACCTATCTACTGCCTTCCATCTGTTAACAGCTTTCCGTTTTTTGCTTTAATCTATAAGTTATACCTCTTTTCTTTCCTTAATATTTTCAATATCCTATATAACAGCTTTTGATTGTTGTTACTATCTTCTTCTATTTTTCTTATAAATTCCTCCCAGACTTGCTTCTAAGAAACTAAACAAGGACCCAACCACGAAGGCGGAAAAACAAACCAGGGGCGCTATTAAGGAATCATCAACCCTATAGGACGAACAAAGAAGGCTTTTACCATCAGAAAGCTGATCACCAAGACTGTACGGACTACCAAAGATATACAAACATGGCGGCCTTCTCAGACCGACGGTCAGTACATGTGGCTCACCTACCTACGAACTAGCTAAATATGTCGCAAAACAACGAGCGCGATACCCCGGGAACGCAAACTTTGTGAAGAACTCCAAGCATTTCATCGAGAGCTTCTCATTCACCGAGCATTCAACAACATAAAATAACAAAGGAAGACTGACTGGTATCTTTCCACGTCGAATCGTTCTTCATCAATGCACCAGTGGAAGAAACACTAGAGATCATCAGGCAACAACTAATTCAAAAAGAACTACAACCGGATCTGATTAATTTGGCAAGACTCTACCTTAATTTCACCTACTTCCCATGGAACGGAGAATCCTACGGAAAAGTGATTGGTGCTGCATTGGGATATGAAAGCGTTCGAGCAAGCAGCCATCGAATGTAGCAGGATGAAATCTCATTGGCCGCACGATCCAAAAACTCTAGACGAATTCCTGCAACACATCAACAGACAACACGCAAACATTAACTTCACCATGGAGATCGAAGAAGACGTTACCATTCCTGGATGTCCTAGTGGAGCGCACTGGCAGCTGCAGATTGGGTCACTGTGTATATCGTAAGAAGACTGACACAGACCGATACTTGCATGAAACATCTCACCACCATCCTCAACAGAAGAGATCTCTCATAAACATATTGTTAAGAAGAGTGAAGAAAATCAGGGACGAACATCGCAGGAGTAGTGAAATACAACACGTTAAAAAACACGTGTTGAAGGAAGCCACGAGAGCAGAAAGAGGAAGAAGACCAACAACAACCAGTAGGATACGCACACCTTTACGTAGGAGAAAAAATATCGCCACACGATTCAACACGTTGATCAAAATCCAACAGCTACTCCCCATCAATTAGGACGTGTTGCCGAAACTACGAACAAAAGACATATACGAACTGAAATGTCAATGTGGGAAAAGCTACATCGGTCAAATAGGACGGAGTATTCAGTGCACAGCGAAAGAACACGAGAGAGACGCACGTCTTGGGCATATTGAAAAATCTGCAGTACCAGAACACCTGCACCTCAAGGAGACCACCACATAACTTATAGCGACGTTAAAAAATTAGCCAGGACCAGCCACTACTACCCGAGGATAGTTAGAAATAATGAAGAACAAGATCGGAACCGCGTGGAAATTAGCACTGCAGAGTCGTCATACAACAAATGACGATATTCGGCGGAACAGAACGGTTTTGGATCAGCAAAGAGGAACAGAAATGAAATATATAACCAAGAGCAAAAGACAAGAACATCAGTTTTTAGAAATCTTCTGAAGAAGCTGACAGCATGGTCAGCGAAACGTCGAGTAAAATACTAATTACACGACAACACCCGACTATTTCTGTATTTATTTTCTATTCACTACACCTAATTTATTTGCCTGGTATTTTCCAAATTTGGATTGAATCCCGGAGCTCCTATGTATATACGTCTTAACTTGAGGTGAGAAATTATACCTAAATTGAAAATAATACTACAAAAACAATCCAGTCCCAAGGTGGTGTTCACTCATAGGCAATATGCCGGCTCCTGCCCTTCAATCTAACCCTGCCTGCGATATCTAAATACCTCAATAGAAAATATACAAAAAATCACTTAGACTAATCAAAAGTGAAAATAATTAATGCGCCCTATTTCCGCCATCACGCTGACCCTAAGTATTTATAGATAGTTGTTTGGTAGTTTGTTAGAACTGTTATAAATAGAGATGACAAAGGCAGGTGGATTCATTCCTTTTTTGCAGCGACTACATAGACTCGTGTCTATTTGCCTTATGATAATGGATTCGTGTTGCCTACTGGTGCCCCTGAGAGTCGACAAAACACCAGTCTGTTTAGTGTCTGCAAGAAAGTAATAATTTCATCCGCCTTTGTCCTCTCTAGTTATAAATGTTAAATGTAAAAGAGCGCTGAAACATAGTAGCTCTGTGTGCATACTACTTTAAATTGGGTGATGTCCATCCATGTAGCGATTACATTTTTGATGACTTAAAAGGATTATCGGGAACTATCCACTATCTGGTGCCACAGGAGAAATTATGTAAATGATGTAATGGGCCGCATTTGGAGAAATTAAATCGTCTTCAATGGATAGATAATTATGTTTCGTTTAACATAATCTACCGTTTACAATTTAAATTTCATTATTTTAAAGTAAACAGTCCAAATTTAACAGAGAATATGTATGTACATATATGTACGTATAACTGTATTAAATAATCTTCTAATGGGATTTTAATTATTTACAGTCATTCTCCTCAATCAATTAACTATTATTGTACGTCCAGGATCAGTGAATGCCTTGTGCCGCAAAATTCTGCATATCACAACGGACATAAACCTCAAAGAGAAAAGATTACACTACTTATGTATAAGCATGTAATTCTACAAAAGAAAAGTAAATAAGGTTCATTCAGCGCTATGCTCAGGTATTAAAGGTAATTACAATAAAGACCAGTAGTTATGGAACTTCATGCCTAGTATTCGAAAAGTACGTAATGATGTTCTACGACCGATGACGTTCCACAACTAATGCGTTAAAAATGCTTAAAACCGATGTTGCACAACCATGTGTTTCAAAAGGAAGTCTTTTCCGGGGACAGTTCTCCTGTGTGCACTTAAAGCTGTTACACGTTGCTCACTTACGATTGCGAGTAATATATTGCGCGCATTTTACTCGTTTTTGTACATCTAGATTGTAACTATCAAATTGTAACAAGCGTTCCTGTAAAAACATGTTCAAAACATCTGACTCTTCTAAGTATTGGAAGCAAATTAGACTAATGCAATATCATAAACAATCGCTTATGTTGATCTTCAGAAATATATTTATAAAATGTTAACGTAACACTCCAACAACTTAGGGGTGTTGCATTTGTAATTGCACCAGTGTATTAAGTTGTTGGAAAAGGCAACGAAAATTTGTTTATCTGTAAGTACATTGTAACTTAAAAGAAATGAAAAACGAATAAAAATATAAGAGCTTTTTTACATTATTTTCACGTGTTCACTCAATACATTCGTGGAGTTTGGTCTATTCCTCCCGGCTAGCACTGCAGAAAAGGAAATACAGTGGTGGTACAATTCCACATCCAATTTCTTATCGTCATAAAAAATACACGACAATTACGCTCTGGGAAATTTTACAGAATTTTATTAATTTTAACAGAAATAGAAATTTTAGAAATTTATTTCATACATTTTTAGTTTCTTATAGTAAGTTCTAACAAGAAATACACACCAATCAGAGCATCCTGATAGAACCTACACTACGGCTAATATGGAATTAGATGGAGCCGTTGTGAAACTCACTACTAAATATAAAATATATGATTGTTTATCAATTCTTTAGTATCCGTGTATGTTAATTATATTGCGGCACATTTATACATAAGACACAGTCAATATTATAAAATCAAAAATAACCAATTTTAATGCAAGATATTCATTGATTTGGATTCAAAATATTTCCGTTTTTTTTTGTTAATAATATTTCGAGAGTAGAGGTTAATTAGAAATCGGTAGCTCAAACTTGTAGGCTTTCACGACCGCTGTGTACATCTGTACGATGTTTTGCTAATCATATTGTTTAGGAGGTTTCTAGAAGCTCTCGTGGCCCTCATATATAATGTTTCGATTCTACTCTATCGATCCGGCAACGGCACGGTAATATCCGGAACATTGTTCTACTTTCTAATTTTTGTGCTACCAATGTTCATAAATTTCTGACAACGTTCTTCCAAATATTTCCCGCTAATAGATCTACTAGCTCATGGCAAAAAAAATGTAAAGATTTAAAAAAGAGGCGTATTGCGCACCGAAAATTAGCGAATTTCAACTAACCTACTACAATAACTAGTTAATTACAATGGAGTCAAACAGGAAGAAATAAGAAAAGGTATTAAATACGCATGTTTTAATGGCAATAAATAAGAATAGTTTACGCTTTCAGAATTGAAATTGGTAGATTGTTACGATTACGTTGCCTAGCAATGGAGCTCTTTGAATGAACCCGCTATCTAAGGAGACAACTTCGCGTTTCAAGAACAAGAACAGATTTCCGTAGCCGTTACGGTTGCGTGTCGTAATATTAATTTGAATTAAAAAATAACATGTATATGTTGTATGTCTAAGTGGTATCGTTGGAATCGTCTTTCAATAATCTCTCCGAAAACATAAAAACATATAAGATGTTCTATTTGAGATAAGAACGTAGACATCACTTCCAGTGGCATCCGAAACCCAATTGAACTGCAGACGTCCTTCGAACGTGAGTACACAAAATACGAAACTCGACTTGATTTTTGTTAAAAAAAAATATATATATAGCAGTTGTTCAAAATATAGCAGATACCTCACGGTTTGCATTAAATATAATACTATCTAATAATAATGTTTCCAGTATATATACATTTCCGAATTAGTGTTATTTATTACGTATCTAATTTATATTCTGATATATTTATTATCTCCACAAATCGTCCAACATAATAAGATGTTTCGAAAACTAAACATGTCAGTTACAATATCTACTCATAAATCTTATTATTTTTATTTCAAATATCCAATTTGAAAAATACACAATATATAAGTACGATAGAGATTGACAATAACAAAAGGATATACTTTGGAATTTCTGCCTAATCTCAATACTCGCAAAATTTGCATCAACGTTTAAAAACTTTAAATACTTTAAAATAAAGTTTCATTTCAAATTATATCAACAATCATAGCGCATTTTTTCTGCAAGAATCCAATCGTACACGTGATCACTACGTCTAGCTGTAAATAGTGTGGACTCTTTCCCTAGAGTCCCTTTAAGGAACGTATATATGTATATGTGCAGACAAGTTCACATACATACATATAAATCGGGACTCATACGTACGAATAGGTATAACCTGAATTATTATTATTAGGGTATAGGTATAAATGTTTGTTGTTATCTGGTTTTATAGTAACATTATATAAAGTACAGCTTCTATTAGATCTTTATGTATCAAGCTATGCGTGCATGATGTGTACGATGATTAGAGTTGCTATATTCGAGTGCGCACCATCGGCGTAGCTAACGACTCTTGCATGCGAAGGAGGTCCGTATGCAGAGATATATTATCGCGAACGATGCTGTTCCGGTGTAAGATACAAAAAAAAAATTAAAATGTTTTTTTTATAGATTATGAACTGTGTTTGTTGTGTTGCTAAATGATATGACTTGAAAAATTGGAGAAGCTACAAATAAATATTTTTAACGTAAGGTGCGTTTCCAAAGTCATTGCTATAAAACGCGTCCGTAAGAAAAGTATATTCTTGTATAAACAAAACGATCACTGTACATCTAGTGAAGTTATATTTGCAGAATTAGAAAATCTTTGAAACAGTTAAACGCATCTGTAGACGGACCTTCACAAATTTGTGTGTATGGCAAAATCTGAATCTTTGTCTAGAATATTTCCAAACTTAATTAAACTTAAAGCTGTACATGTAGATCGTTTACAATTTACAGTGATTCCTCTAACGACAGTGAAGGAATTTGTAATATTTCTATTGCCTGCGCTATATTTAAATTTTTTCTGATTTATTTTGATAGCTGCACATTCTTTCTGATTGAATAATAATAAACCATCTTCTTTATACTCTCAAAATATTTATTCTAGTAAAATGCCGTTTGTAACCATGTTCCTCAACATGTAAGGATCGGTTGTGGTGGTTCAGAGGTATGAGAATACAGTCTCTAAAATTCGCGAATACGTTTTGGAAATTTCAGAAACACTGCTTTTGTACTCGCAATTTGTGCATCCACTTGTGGATAACATCTCTGTCACAAGAGGTAGAGCATAAATTTTACATGTAATATGTAAAAAGTTGCCACAGTTTTTCTTAAGAGTCCGGCTTACAGAAAGAATAGTTGCGGCACCGTCTGTCATAAACATTAAGAATTGATCTCTGGATATTTCACATTTTTTTTTCAATGTGTTTACCGTCACTTTTGAAATTACTTGGACAGTACATTCTTCTATTCGCCTAGAAGCTAATAAAATTGAAGATGACGATTGATGCGGTTCCATTTTGGGGGCCACATACAAGTACACCTTTTTATTTCTAAACTAAACGTGTTCCGGGTTTGAGCCGTGTCATGTCATTGATTAAAATAGCAACAGTTGGTTTTCGAAGCTCCATACGATTGTGGGCGAAACGTCGAGTTTTTATTTTAACCAGCGACATGACAATGTTCAAACCCGGTACGTATACCTACCTCGTAATAAGAAGAAATAAAAGGTGGACTGGAAGACGTACCTTCGTTTAGCAGTGAACACGCAAATAAGGTAGCGGACATGTATTTCTGTATCCACTCTTCACTTCTTCTTCACTCTTCATTTTGTCCAACATAGTTTCTAAATACCAAAGAGTCTTCATTTATTCCACTTCCTTTTGATATATATGTATATCTCATTCTTCGAGTCTATTTTACCTGTTTTCTTTGCAGTCATCTCTTCTATGCCTTTCTGATCCTTTTTCAGTTTCTGCCCTCTTCCATTAATTCTCATTCTTAACGTACTTTTTGCAACTTAAACATTACTTGTTAATACGTAGCCAAGTTCACTAGAGAATATTCATTGTACTTTACGATAATACTTCGCTGACATTCGTTGACGTCAGTTCGTTAGACGCTAGATCCTGAACTCAAATAGTATACTACAGGTTACAATACGATATTGTTAAAATATTTAATTGATTGTAAATTGCTAGAACATAAAACATTATCTATATAAATATTAATAACCGGAAGCGAACTTCGCTGTGTAGTGTATGAAAAAAAAAATATACGCTCGAATTATTACTGCCACGAACGGTAATATTTACCCAAATGCAGTTTTATTTCACTTCGTTTTTCGTTTTCTTTACATATGATTCTAATTAAGGATAGTACTAAAGTCGTCTCTCTAGGGCAAAACGTTTAACCATAACACGAACCGAACCGGGAACATGTTTAGCTTTATCTGACTCTGGCTGTGGAAGCCTACCGTATTATTTCAAAGCTAGTATTACCTACATGCTATCAATTCAGATTATTTGAATATTGTAGTACGTAATAGGTCTTATTGTGACTGTTGGTATACATACCATGTAACAGTATGTACAATGTAATTCTCTATTTTTAGAACCATATTGTCATGTAGATATATCTTATTTAGCGAAAATTGACTTTATTTATAGATCCAGAGTTTGCAAAAACATGTATTAACATGGTACCGTTAATAAAAACATTGGCTATTAAAAGAATGGATAAAAATTAATTTGATGATGGATCATCAAAATTATAAACGCCGAAAGATTCATATCAATACATTTGGTACTTTATATTGCCGTATATCCATTTTATCTTGTCTATCTATTATATTCGGTTGGACAATATTGTGCAAAATGATATACGATTGATATTTGTTTTTTCCTGGTTTTATACTTACATATCGGGTGAAGTAATAATACCAGATCTTTTGATAGCACCATAAGGATACTACTAATAGTAAATATTGGTAATAGGAAAACAAAAGATGTTGACATATCCAGGTTGAACGGGAAAATATTACGTATAAAAATTTTTTTTTTTTTCTTTGTGAAACATTGTACATTAGTACACATTTGATTAGTACTCGAGAGCTTAGGACTACTTTATATAGGATTATCTTTATCTAAACTTAATTGTTTTCAAAATATGTTTTAAAAATTATGTTTGCAACACTTCGTGGGATTAGTTTGGGAATTTGATATTTTGTTTTATACATTGACTATTAGCTAACTTATAGGACTAGATATCTCCACTTAGAACAATCGAACTTCTTGATTGTACATTACAAAAAATTGAGAAAACATCGCTACCGTTAAAGGAAAGTAAAGTTCGCCCAAATTAGGAATAAAATTCACCTCTTACGAGAGAAGACAGAATCCGGAGTAGTTTTGCTCTAAAGCAGGAGGCTCCGCGCGTTTTAGGCTAATAATAATACAATACGTAGTTAACTCATTTTCTCAAAGCTCAAATTTCAAATTACGCTGCAGTAGCACAGCACTATCTCATAACGAGTACCAGAGCTAGAGCATGTTCTGGATAAGTTCTGCCACATGATCGTTTGTCTGGAAAGTTCGAATACTTTCGGAATAATCTACGCACCGAGGACGCGTGGTATAAATACAGGTACCAACCAGGTTGGGCGATAAATAACCGATTGGGATACCAAAAAAGTGCTGCTGGCTACTAAACTTTTAGCTAGAGGCTACTGCCTTTAGCTACTTATAGCATCCAGAGGCTGCTTTGGACTATTTAATGGTTAAAGTTGGCATTGTCACAGTGACACCAACGATGAAATATGTTAATTTACGCTCTTTCAAATTGACTATTATTGCAAAAAAAAAAAACTTGTAACCCTGGAAACAACTAGGCGTTTAACAGTTTTAAATTTTGAGTTAGGAACGGCCAGTGCGATTTGAAAAACGAAAAATAGTAGAATTAGTGTGTTTTGCGACTATAATTCAGAGAAAATACAGGTATTCTGTTATGTTCCATTTATCCAGAACTTCGACGTCTAATAATATCAATTAACATTATGTTCATTTGAAGTTACATAACTTTTTTGTGGAATTGTATAAATAAGAAAGAAACAAGGGAAATAGTGAGAACAGAACATTTAAAGAGCAAAATATGTAAATACATATTTACATATTTTGTAATTGAGGCAAGTAACAAGGCAATGTGTATAATTTGTAATCAAGCCATATCCTTAAGGAACACTGTAACTCAAAGAGTAGATGATATTCCAGAAAATATGGAATGAGAATAAGAATGTGACTTCGAGTGGTTTTGTTTGGTCCCGGATGAGTCAATCGATGTTTCAGATGCTGCTTAGGTGTTACTTTCGTTCGAGGGATGGACAAAAGGAATCGAGGGATGACGTTTGTATCATTCAAGTTATAAATAGAGAAATAGTTTAATTTACGCACTCATACTAAGTCCTTTGAATAAAAATTATTTTGTTTCGATCTTATTTGATCAAAAAGATGTTTCATGTAAAAAAAATCCCCGAAGTTGAGTCTCGGTTTACTGAGCGCATATTAAACGGTCAGTTTACCGAGACTCAACTTCGGGTATTTTTTTTTTTGAAATGGAAACTTTCGATAGTAAATTTTGAGTGCCGGTTTTCAGATTTTGATGCAATTGTAAATGACATTAAGATTTTCCAAAATCTTGCCCCGGAATTTCAAATGGAAATAATATAAAAAATATTTCTAGATCCAAGTTAAATGATAGCATTTGGAGGAGCTGCAAACAATTGTCAGTGTAAAGTTACGGTTACGTAAATCTCATTGACCATAATTATAATGTTTACTTTTCCAGAGGCTTCAGGACACAGGATACAAAATTCCTTCAAAATGAGCTAAGTACACAGACGTAACTTGTGGAAAATACAGAATAGTTCATGTCTACACGTTTTACCCGTATTACGCATTACGTGCATCGTGAATAGTCACCTATTGTGATCATCGATGTGTCATAATAGTGATAAGTACCATAAATTTTAATTCGAAAAGCAAGTGAAGAAAGCGTGTTAGACTTAATAATCAACCACAATGAACAAGCAAATAATTAGTAGGCATTTCCGATAATTTATGATAAAACTAACTTACGCAATAAACTGACGCAATTGAAATTCAGTTTCTATGTGGTAGATAGTATACGAACTACATTTATTTCTAGTTATTTATAATGGAAATTTATTTAGGAGGTTAATTTCCTCTTTGTATTTAATTTGAAACTCTCTATGTACAAAGAAGGATTCTGATTTTTGACTCAAAAAGGTATGAAAAAGCGGAAAGAAAATGTTTACTGTTCAGTAGCCTTCTAGTTTACGTTAGAGACTAGACAGACTCGTGTTTTGTCGATCCTCAGGGAAACTAGTAGGCAACACGAAGCCATTCTCATGAGATGAATAAACACGTTGAAGTCTAAGTTTAGTGAAAGTGGCGAATTTTAGCCATCACCCACTGCCATTGTCATTGTATACAGACCGTAATGCTAGTCACACCATATGAATAGGAGAGTGCCGGTCCGAAGCAGCAAACCGGATAGTCTCCTGTATTCGCACGAACAATCGGAAGTTGTTTTCGAAATTGAGAAAACGAAATTCTTATTGATAATTACTGCATTTTGTCCTAAATCTGATTTGGTTCAATCTAATTTAATCTGAAAACAAACTCTTGTTTAATATATTATCCAACCAATACATTTTCCATATAAATTATGGAATAATTATTGTTGGGCAGATAAATTATCATAAGCAATTGCAAAGCCTTCTTTCTTTGAAGGTATCTCTTGTTAAAACTGTATACTTTCTTTGCAATTAAATTTTCTAATGGTTTTAATGTTTTCTCCTAACTAAAGCAGAAATACATCTCAAAGTAGAGGTAATAAAATGACATTGATGTTCACAAAGAAGAAACTTAGCTAAAACGACATATTTTACTTTTTAATATATTTCAACATTATTTTGTATCGGCAGTTATGCTTTACTAGACCGATAGGCCAAAATGTCATCGAACTTATTATCTTTTTCCACAAGTAGAAGCAACTTTTACTACAATCTTAATACTATAATTTGATGAAGAAATTTGCCGCAAATCGTACGTGTTACAAAACGTACTACGAAAATCTAAGCATTTTTCTGCCGGTAGTGATCTCTGTACAGCTACTAAAGAAAGGACAAATACTAGGTGCAATAATAACACTTTATGATGAAAGGTTTATACAATTAAAACTTTCCGAACAGATTTGGGGTTTTCATTAAATTTAACTAGTTTACTGGACCTCAATCTTCATAAAGGATTAATAGCGGTATCTAGGAAGGAATTATTCGATGAAAACTATTAAACAGCTTATTTCCAGATAGTCTTAAATTCCTCATCCTAACTCCACTTCCTAAAAACAATTGCAGTACTTATTTCTGAAAGAAGCTTTAACTAGTTAAAGATTATAAAAATATACTTGCGATGTACAATGGGAAACCCTCGACTGCGCGATTGTACAGAAACTAGATATAATAAAGAACACAAATTTATTTATTTAACAATTTCTAAGCAGCAAACAAAGCAACAAACAAAGTCTGCACGAAATCCGTTCACAGAAAAACGTCGCAAACACACGTTTTTATCAAAAGGTGTAAAAATATTATTCATCTGGAAACAAAAATAGCCAATTCACATAAGACGATAGCTTCGGTGAAATTAAACAATACACAACCGACTAATTACTAATTACTACAATTTTCAATAGCATGAGTTATTGTTTATTTTGTTACTATTCGATGATTGCATAAAGTACCATTTAATTTACGAAGCAAGAAAAAGTTGACATTACTTTGTTGGGCGGGTACTCCAAAGTACTCCACGTAGAAAAGTTGCAGAATTATTTAATTGCTGAACAATACTGTGATTGGACCACTTTCTTTAATGAAAGCTTTAGTGCCAACCGAAATTTTCAATTTTTGCAAGATTTATTACAAACTTTCAATTAAAATAAAACCAATTACACGCATCATATTACAAAAGCACTTAAGAAGAAATGCGATGGACATCATACCGGTTGTGAGATGTAAAATAGGAACTAGGTACACTTCTATGTGATCGCCCATATCGATTTAATTGCTGCGTGTAAATCTGGTTTATAAACATTAGAAATTAATCCTGGAATTGTTCTAACTTCATAAATTTGTTAATTTAATAACATAAATTGAATATGTTTGTCGTAGTTTACATTATCGAATAACGCAATAACATTTTTTTTTGATTTTGTATTTCTAGCATTGTGAAAATAGAAAGAAAAGTTATTCTTGAAGTTTCATGCTCTATATTGAAAATAAGTAGTAAAAACGTGTAGATAATAAATTTACAGTGAATTATCGTGTTATTAACATTTTTTGTGTCAAAATTTATTTGAACATTTATTTCCACAATGTAGTAGCACTACGCTAACGATTATCGGTCGAAAAGATATAGGCTTTAGTTTATTTACAACATTAACAATAACCCGAGACTGTAAAATAAGCTTGTGAAAGTAGAGTCAATAATGCGTAACAAGTGCCACCAGACATGCATGATTTCATTCCATTTTCAGTTTATTTCCAGTTATTTGCATTTTACGGCTTCTTGTTAAATAAATGCCATGTAATTTACGTACAAACACTTTAATTAGTGTATATTCCCAATAATTTATAAATATTTACATACTACGGGTACGTGTCACTATAAATTACAAAGATGAATTACTTTTAATTATTCGGCCGCTTGGAAAACTATGATAAAAATTTTAATAGCATCAGTAACACGTTGTTAATACTTCGTGTAATCTTATTTCTAGGAAACAGAAGATAAATGCCTATTTCTTTATATGATGTTTCTAGGTTAAGACACTCTACCGACAGGTACGCATATAGCGCAAGTTATTTCATTTATGTATGTATATGTAGAACATATCTAAGTAGGTTAACAAGGTGCTGGTTACTACATATTTTGGACACTTACAAAAACTTCTGAATCGAGCTACTATTCGCAATAATTTTAATGTAATAAAATGTTACATTAAAATTGTCGTAAAATTAACGTAAGCAAATGGCTTGAATTACGCAACGATAATAATGGATCAAAGAAAAACAAATAGGAACTGCACTGATAATTAGACTAAGGACGTTCGGTGTGAGTGTTGGTCAGCCAAGCGTCGACCGGGTACATAGAGTAACTATATTTAGTATAGTAAATGTATAGTCAAATACATTTTCCATACGATGGTAATAGGCATTAACTATGATATATTTTTCTAAATTGTTCGTTGTAAATTAACTGATAAAATAACTGGTGCGAAATGAAAGTATGCAATTAAATCCTTACATTTTAAACATAAACTTTCATTCTGGGTAGTAAAAGTGTTATTGTAAATTTCTTTTAATAGCACATAACCCGTAATAATGACTAAACAATGAACTTAAACGTTGAAGGGATTCAGTTAATTTTAATCCTTAATTTTTTGGAAACTTGATCGTTTTTGTTACGCCTGAGAAATGTGACTAATTCTTCATTTACAATTAATGCTTGGGCTGCCGTATTTAACACAAAACGTTTTAAGATAGGAACATGCCAGGTATAAAAAGATGCGGCTTCTAATCATGTACCCCGTGTTAATACAAGTTTTGGCGGCAAAGATATATTCGAGTACATTTCTTTATCTAGTTTATGCTTTCAATAAAATCTTTTTAAACGAGCTAATGATCTAATTAATGTGTTAACATTGGGAAATTCTTCACGAATAAATTCAGTAATGCGATGTATCCCATGCACACTATGTACATGTTAGATTTAGCACGTCGTCACCAGCTACATTTTTTACGCTGTCAATGTTAATGTCGGTAATATCGTTTGCAGTGACACACAAACTGATTTTTGTAGCTACTAAAAATAACATTGGAGCATTTTCCGTATGCAACGTGCCAAACATTACATCTTCCTCGAATGTCGTTTCATCTGCGCTTATCCAGAGATAATTATCACCTAGTCTTAACCAGGTTTATTGTTTTGTCGAATTGCTTAGGTACATAATGTTTTCTAATTGTTGATGAATGGGGAATATCTTGGTTGACATAATTTTTAGGAAACCCACGGAAAAGTGGATCCTGAAATTTATTTAATGGGATATTGCCACTAAGAAAAGCTGCGGATAAATCAATTATGTGAAATACCTCTTTGGTATTCAATATGCCTCGTATTTTTCAAATGCCGTTAATCCTAATTTGGAATTGCACCATTTGAACAAATGGTGCAAAGCACTTCATTTTTGATAATGACAGTGAAAATGGTGTCATATTCTGAAAAAATGACATTCTCGCCATTGTTGGAAAATGATAAACTAAAAACTACTAAAACAAGGCGAAAGAATTCGAAACGAAAAGGGCAATGACGGAATAAAGCAAAAACGACACTTCTAAAACAGTACAGTAACAATATAAACCAAAGCCATGACTTCTAAAGTACGGCAGTAATGAAATGAATGAAGAAAGCACTCTTAACATCGCACAGTAATAAAATATACCAAAAAGGACACCTATAAGATGAAATGCTAACGAAATATTCAAATATTTTAAGCTGAACGTCGCCGCAATGCTCGCTACTCGGTTACTGACTACGTACTGGCCAGTGCTGCCGTCGCTCTTAGCCTATCTCTTACGTGGCGAGTTAAGACACATGTTAATCTGCCACCGAACGTAACGCCAGTAATAAACAGCACGCAACGTCGTCGCTGTACAAATTGAACTGAAGCAGTGAAACTGCTTTTTAAAGTGCTTTTTTAACTTTTTTAAAGTGCTCTAAGCCAACTAGGTGTAACGTCTAATTTTGGAGTATCTCCAAATTCTTCAATTACTATTCCACTATCGCGTATCAAGCTCTTTAGATAAGTGGCGGTCTCACAGTGATAAAGTTGTTTGCTCCTATGGATAACAATGGTTGGCGTTCGGCTCACAACTCTTTCTTCCTGATTTGACGTGGTGCATCCTGGTTAGCCTCTTGTCCAACACCAGCTCTTAGTACTTAACCGTGGTACTCCACGACAACCGAATTCGACCAACGACGTCGTTGTTTTCGAGAGGCTTCAGTTTGTTAGTTAAACGTGCAACGGTGCATTTATTGTTGCTTATTTGAGTCTTCAGCATCCGCTCAGTTACCATTCGCTCATGTTTGCAGGATGATTCGATGGCATTAATAGTAAGTTCGGTGCCTGGTGGTTTGGCGTCGTTAGGTGTTCTCCGTCAGGGACCGTAAAATATCAGTAAAATGTGCGTGGAACAAAGGAGCGAACTATGTTGGTTTGTGATGGATAATCAGCTGATTACCCTAGTCGAGTTTAGTACGCACTCCAAAATAGACGAGAATTTGTAAACGAATAACATTTGTTGAACCGATTGAGTTAGAGGACGTAGTATGCAATCCCAAATATGATGATCATGAAGATTGATGATCAAAAGCAAAATGTATTTGGTGCCTATGGAAATACGCTTGCAGATTCGAAGAAATCTGGCAGTGGTATAGAGGATGTTTGTAAACCTATTAAGTTCTTGTATGAAGCGATACTCAGTTTTCTGCATTCAGTTCAGTTTGTTCTTTTAGGTTGTCAATTCAACAGACCAGTTCAGCGATTCGTCGATCTACAGGTGTTTTAACTTTTCCTTATCACGGCTGGCGCGGGACAACACAAGTTATTGTCGATTGAAATCTGTTCACTTTGGCAAATTATTTAAAAGAGTCTGTATAACCATAAACCATTTAAATATAGTGGCGTGATGTTACATTACATATACCATAATATTTAGTCTTTGGTCAACGCTGTCATAAACCGTGAGAGACCTTATAAATACTCGGAAAATAGATATTTTGAAAGAATTGCAAATATCTCCAAAACTCTAAATATTTACAATAAAAGTTATTCCGAATATAGTGCAGAATGCAAAAATTATGATATTGAAGGTGTTCTATTAAAAAGGTAGCCTTTGTACGCTCTATTAAGTTACTAATAATTGCTATACACGCCCCTATACACGCATAGTTTCATTCTTATTGGAAGAATAAGTGGATTTTGCCAAACTGTTATCTTTTTCTACAAGGGAATACTAAGTAGAAGTTCCAAAAAACATTACTAAAGTGCCATTCCTAGTTTACATTTGATTAAAATCAATGGTTTAATATCTTTGGATTATTGCTAAGTTGGTTTAATTGTCATCAATTTGATATAAACAACACATAAGATTATAAAGATTCAAATTTCATATCTATTTAACAAGTTATGCGATTGGTATTTTAATAACCGTCCGAAGTCTTTGTAATTAATGTTGTTTACATAAATTTGTAAAAGGTTAAGGAAAACGAAGCGAACCTCAATGATCTTTAAAGCATATTGTTTACTTTGAACGTAAATTAAATATTACAGACCATCAATTACTCAAATTGTCCATGGTTTCCTGTTTCACTATTTGTACATACGTATATATGTAGTATATGTTTGTTTATGCAGATGCGTATTCGCAGTAACAATAGATCCTCTTAGATTGACATATGTAAATGTTTGTCTGTTTTTATAAATACGAAATAATAGAAAAGTTGATGAATTTGTTTTTACGGTTTATCTACTTTGCCACATTTAGATAAACGGAGCGTTTGATTTTAAATAAAGTAAGAACTTTGTTTATTTTTAGAACCAATGCAAACAATTAAATATGAAAAATAGTGGGTAATTCATATCTACTTATATAGTTTCACCGTGTTCTCCAGTATTTTGCTCTCAATGTAATCCTTGTGCTGTAATCTTTTGTGTGGAAAAAGAACTAAAATTAGCATAACAAATCCGAAGTCTCACAGGTGAAATTGTCCATTCTATAGATTCCAAACTTCAAGTTTCAAATGGCTACGAGTAATAGTGTCTGAGATATGGCTGGATTCGTGACTTTTACCTCTTTAAATACGATTTTTGGATAGTTAAATGAATTATACACACGTGTTAAGTTAAGAAACTTGTGTACAATGTTAGAGAATTTTGAAACTTTTTTTCGGACATTGATTTGGGGTCACATATGATCTTGCAGTATCGAGTGGTTAGGACAAGTATGAAACTGCAAGAATCAAAGTCAATAGATTTAATCATATACAGGGATTTTTACGTGTGGTATGACGCATTCGACATATGGTAGATGGTTCATTATTATTAATTGCCCTTAGCGTATTAACCACTAATCGGAGCTTGTTACCCTCGCAGATCGTGGGGTACTAACTGTTCAGTTCTGCCGAGGTCAATATAGCAATTAATTTTTACAGTTTGAATGATTAGATTAGTTTCAATTAGATACTCTCATCCAAACATGTTATTTCTAAAATAGTTTTCCTACCAGATTCCGAGTATTCAGTTTAAGACAATTGAGAAAGCATGAATTAAACATTGCAATTTTTTTGTACGTTCTGCCCAAAACTCTAACAAATCCTCAATCAACTCTAGTTAAGCTGAAGTTGTAGGTAATGTAGCAATAAATCGTATCCATCAATCATTTTTTGAAAATATTGAATTTGAGCGACTATAAAATTAATTTTCTATTATCTTCATATTACTCAATAACTGTTTTAGAATTAACATCATTAATAGTGTATCTAATCGAAAGTACTTTCAAAATGTCAAAATGAATTGCTTGTATTGACTTCTGCAGAACTGAGCAGTTATTCCGCAAAATATTCCTTGCAACGTCCATGTTGTTACTAAATTTTCACAGCAACTTCATTCTGCTAAATTCTTGTGGACCGTCGCCCAAGATGATCTGTTGTGAAATGGACGCTACCATTATTTCACGAATCTCTCGCATCAACATTTTTGTGAATTATTCGGAAATTCAAGTTCGGCTTCATTAAGGAATTCTTCTTTGAGAACTTTTCCTACAGCTTCAAATATTTTTTATATATATTTCAAAAATAAATTTTTAGGACCATTATTGACATGAATCTGAGATCTTTAAATAAACTTGTTTTTATCACACAGAATTTTTAACTGTACTATTTTGGAAGCTCTCCGCTGCATACATGACAATAAAAATTAGTATTTGAAAAAGAATGTTCCCGCATACGAGACTAGTTAATTCAGTGAGTTTTTACATATTTATTAAACATCATATCATGAAAGAGGTAAAAGTTAAATAATTATACAAGGGGTTTCCAATGTTTAGAGAGATAACTATAAACAATTTACCGTCTCATTTTAAAGAAACTAGTAACTTCAAACTAGCGGTTAAGAAATTTCTAATTAGTAAATGTTATGCACCATTGATGAATTTTTCCTAGACAGCAACATATATTTGTCGTCCGTACTTCTACTTCCATTATTTCAATTTGCGCTAGTTTATTATCAGTTACCACTTTTATTCTATTGTTGTTCCTTGTTAGAATTTCAATGTTTTTTAAATAAGTTAGGATTACTCCAAGGAATTTATTATTGTTTATTTAAGTTTTCTTTCTGTTTAGGTTTGAGCTGTTTATTTATAGATAGCTTTAGTTTAATTTATTGTATTTTATGTTGATTGATTCTATTGTCGCTTAACACTTTGAATCAATAAACATTATTATTTTTATTAAAGAAATTGTGGCATTTTATAAAAATTTAAATAGACAGGTATAGGAAATATTGGCAAAACTTAATGTTAATTGAATAGGGACATACAATATACAGGCTGTTCTTTTAAAAGGAAATAATCTATATATCTCTCAAATCTATAACGTGTGCAGTGTAAGCTAAATAGCCTGTATGTAGAAATATGATTTTATGATATGCAGCATTTGGTTACATATAATTTTTATTTGAAAACTTTTTTCTAACATGGAAGGAATTCCCCTCTACCGGGCACGGGCACGAGATATGTCACTTACGTAGCGGCGTAATATCTTTGAGACGGTTAGAAAAGAAAGCGAATAATTTAATGAACATGAAAGATACATTGTATCTTTTAAACATTTCAATTGTTCAAATGCATAAAATGGAATGTCCAGGTAACTGATGTTAGAAGCAGACAGTCGGTAAGTATTGAGATTAGGTAGAGTTGCAATTAGAACCGGCAAAGTTCAATCCAGTTTTGCACCAAGTCTTGGAAAATTTGTACGCATGTGTATGGTCTGGTTTTACATCTAAACAGATTTTCTCTTATTCCAAGCTCTTTGATACAATGTGGCGATAATTTTCAACTCTTATAAACTGATTCGCTCCCTCTAAAATAACAGGATAACTAACAATTGTGCAAGAAAAAAGAAAAAAAAACATTTATTTCTTTTTGATTCATATTGAAGATTTACAAAATCAACATTTGAATATAAATGACTGCGCAATGGATATTACGTGCATATTAACTTCAATAGTAACAATAAAATACCAACAGTAATGTCACCATTGTTTTCTAATTATGGATCGATGATGTACAACCACGCGCAACCACGTTTCTCAGTTACATTTTTATGGTTCATTAAATTTATTCTTAGTACTCTCATCTTGTCAATTTAAACTGTATCATATTCATGTTTAACATTTTGACAATTCTACTATTGTTAGATCTACATACATATGTTTATCCTCTTAAATTTCAGTTGCGTTAGCCCCCCAACAAACGAAAACGAGAATATAAGAAACAATAACGAGCAAGTTGAGTGTAGCTTTAGTTTCTCTACAATAAACAGCTTTGACAGGCAGTGTTTTCCAACGGTTAACAAGTACAAAAATTTGCATAAGAAAAATAACGAATGTAATGAGTAGAGAGGACAAAAGCGAGTGAAATCACACCTGTTTTGCAGCGACTAGACAGATTCGTGTTTTGTCGACTCTCGGAGAAGCCAGTAGGCAACACGAACCGTTTCTTATGAGACGAATAGACGCGAGTCTGTCTAGTAAAAAGTAAAAAGAGGTATGATTTCACTCGCTTTTGTCCCCTCTAGTAACGATGGTTTGTCGTATCGATATTATGCAACGAAACCCTACAAACCACAATGTGATGTCGCTACATTATTTAGTTGAGAATTAAAAACGTTTAATGTAAAATTCAGAAAGTTGTATTTATTCTTACTACAAAATTGCCAGCATTGTACTTACTACAAGTATTTCTCCCAACGCTTTCCTACCTCTTCATGCATTTTTCTATTCATTTACATGGAACATTATTATGAACATTTATATTAAAGTAACTTCTTTCGGATTTCACTTTATGTAATTCATATGAATCAAGATTTCACTGTTCTTTTTTAAGATCTTTATAAGAATTCTGTAATTTGTTGTGAGAGCTCGGAGAAGCTATCGGTATAAATGTGATATAAAAATGATTGTTTTTTAGATTATACGTTACGAGGGTAATCTGAGAAGATTCAAGGCTCAACATGCAGTAGTTAAAAACATTGTGGTAATATAACTACGCATGCGTTTTTGATTCATACATTCTTTTAAAATTCTAACCATGCTGGACGATAATTTTTTTCAGGAAAAATTGAATAAAGTCTATATCCAACAAGACTCTGCATCTCATCGTCTGCCGTAGTGACATTTTGGTTAGCTGAATTTAAACGTGGTCGTACTAGCGTGGTTAGCAATAACCAGCTGCAATCACTACCAATAATACCGGAAATGTTCACTAAATAGTATTAGATGAAGATTTAGGCATGAAAAAGCTAAAGGTGCATTGAATGCTGGGCTTGTTTACTTGACGCCAAAAACGTATTCGAAGGAACATTTTCAACCCCTTGTTGAAGCAGTTTAAGTGAAATAAGTCGATCTTTTGACGTAGACTAGTAACTAGGCCCGCAGAAACGAGTTGTGCTTCACAAAATTAGCAGAGACGCACTTATTCGTCTTATAAGAATGGGTCCACAAAACACGAATTTGTCCAGTCTGTGCTAATCTGAAGCTTCATTATATCACTACCGACTACGAAGAATGAATCGGCTTCGCAAGAAATGAAAACTCTTTTATCGACCGGAAAAATGATGACGGCTGTTTTTCAGGAAAGTCATGGATACATGATTACATGACATACATGACATGACATAAAAATTGAAAAACAATAGCGAAATAATACTAGGCGTTATAGTTTAAGAAGCTAAGGGGAGAAATTGCGAAAGAGGGGCTGCATTTGAAGAAAAGGTTTTGTTTCACAGTTTCACATTTCACTAGCCGCCATGGAGAAACAGCACAAAATACGATTCGAATTAATAGATCACCCAACCTATTCAGTAGATCTGGCTTTTAGCAACCTTTTCTGCTTTCTATGCTCGTAGGATAAAGAACTTCATCGAATGAAGAGACCATCGCTTTCATGAATGCCTATTTTGGAAAACAATATGCCAACTACTATTTGAACAAAGTAAAGAAATGGGAGCAACACCGAGAAAAGTGCTAGACCTTCAAGGAAACAATACTGACAAAAAGAAATTATTTTTGTATAAGGCTGGAAACTTTTCAGACTACCTTAGTAAATTCTACACAGAGAAAATCGTTCGGAAGGTACTACGACAACTTTTGGAAAAAAAGATTGTTGTACTTTGTGTAAATTTTTAGAATAGTGCACATATAATCGAGATAGAATATATAGTAAAAAAAATGTTTGAGAAAGTACAATAAGTTATGTATTGGCTACTCTTAGCTGTATTTCTAGTGTACGAGATAGCCTATCTTTGCCGTTTAGCTACTAATTGGTTGAGATTCTTAAGTAAATGAGAATCTAATTATTAATTAGCTAAATTTGTTCTCATTACTGAAGATATTTGTTAAAAAAAATAAGTATTATTACAAAAGCACAATTTGTTGACCATTGTTTTCTAAGCTATCGTGCAATGTGCAAAGTGTTTAATATCAATATTTGATTTATTTTTATCGTGTTTCTCTGCATTTAATGGATTTTTACGTGTTTGCTACGTTTTAGCTTATGCTGTTTCATTGGAATAACATTGAGAATTAGGATTCAAAATTGTTCGGATCCATGATTCGGTTCTCAGATGCGCATCCCCTGTTCGATTCTCGGTTCCGGATCTGTTACCTGGTTTTTAGATTTGTATCCGTCATCACGTTTTTGGATCTGCTACGGATTACTGGCATTGCTGGATTACAGTAATGCTTCTATCGCAGTAAATCTAGAAATTCTTCTAGCAATTTTATTACATTACAGATTTGATTATTAAGCCTTGTCTCTTCTTGAATTTTGGTTGGCGAACAGGTCTCAGTACGTGAGTTTTTGGGAATTAAATCGACTTCTTTACTATTATTTTTTTTATAGTGGAGTTCCTTAAGGATCCATGTTCGGACCGTTATTTAGCATTTACTCCAGTCAGTTATCAAAATATACGCAAACGTATATTAGTTTGGACACTAGCAACACTATCAATATTGATCTAGTTTTACTATCATTAGCTACCTATTCTATTTGATTAACCTAAGAAGTTAAGGAAGTATGGAAATCTTTATTGAAAAAAGTCATATATTTGTCTCGTTCTGTTAAGTACACAATCTATATTTCCAGCATGTGCAAATTTTTTTTTTGCCTCATTTTATTCACGAACTAAAGCTACTAAAACTAAACTATGTGAAAGATTTGCATTGCCTTTGTTTAACTGTGGAGTAGTGGTTCTTGTCGGGATATTGCTGAGAAAACATGTATTCAAAAATACAAAATAATTGCTTACATTGCATTAACCAATTTTTCATTTAATTTTTAGATAATCGTTAACAAATACAACGTAAGTACAATTCTTTGTTTAACTCATTAATTCATATTAGCCTGTTCTAAGCGAAGGTGATAATTCCCGATAAATTCATTAGGTAATGTTGTTTTGATATTCCAATGTATTTGTGATCCATGGAAAAAGAATAACACCGATTAGTGGCTATATCTTACCATCTTAATGAAATTAAACGTGTCCGAACATTATCGTACTTCAGAAATAAAAGGTTAGTCAACAGAATGGATTTTTTTCGGGAAATGTACACCAAAGAAGGTGTAGATGATGTCATCAGTCGGAATAGTTCTAGCGAAAATAACTCCATTTAGCAAAGAAAAAAATTCAATACCATCTTAATAACTAATTTACTTTTCATTTAATTTTTTTAAAACGAATTTACTTTTCATACGAACTGTTGTCTCTTTAATATCTTTAATATTCGTCAGAGTTAATAATCCACTGACTTCTTTTTTTCCAATGTTGAAGAAATGACTTGGCGGAAAGCGGTTCGCATCAAATGAAAAAGCCATTGCCGAAACAAACCATTAATTTACGAAGCTCGATGAAAGCTATTATTTTAATGTCTTAAAAAGTTGGAACATCGTTGGGCTAAGTGTGCAGAGTTACAAGCAGAGTATGTCGAAAATTAGATTTAGTAAATTTAAAACAATTACATCGTCTTCCTTAATACAAATATTTATCATACTATTCTCGCATGTGTCTTGAAATTTAAATATTCTTCAATAATTTTTCCTAGATTTTTTCTTTTCATCTGGTATTTCTCCTAAATTTGTAATTAAATATTATAATTACCACAATATTTATTAGTGTTTGTTAAACCTTTATATAAAAAAGTAATTTATTCTAAATATTTCAGCGATATTTAATACTACAACAGAATTTATGTGCGTTTCGAGAGAGAATTTTTAAAAAACGATGGAATATTACATTTTCATGCTTGCTTTAGCTGCAGCCATCTTTCTTTCATTAAGGAGTTGCATGTTTGACCATAATTTTCACGAACATACTCGTCATGTACAAACCACAACTTAACTTAATAATCTAATTACTATGCGTAGCTGCATTGTTCAGATGTTACGGACATTACAACACACAAAGCAAAAGAAATTCGAGAGAATTTTCGCTAGGTTGAGCATATCTTAGGATAAAAATAATAAGAGTAATAAATGAATTAGCTTATTCAAGTCCTTATGGTGTACTTTGTACAAGATCTTCTTGAACAAATAAAGAATGTCAGATCAAAATATTAATTGCAACACTACAAGGAAATACATTGCAAAACGGGGAATGACACAAACAGCAGCAATTCTATTTTCGTGTCTCAGAAACAATGAATTGGATGTTTTGTGTAAACGCGTGTCAATATTAGTTAATTCATTAGTATTGGTATTATTAACTTATTTTTACTGACTTGCACTTCAAAGGCAATTGACACGTAAAGGCTAGATATTAACACAACATTTTGAAATCCTTTTGTTAGAGAAGGTGAAGCATATAATTTCCTTTAAAATAAACATATAGTCTAGTGCGATATTGCGTTAACGGCATGTTCCCACACCTAACATGGTTATTTTCCTTAGTTATCATGCCAATTTTCTATTTGTATTAACTTTCAACATTTATTGTATTGTTTTATTTTTACCAATTCTTTATTCATAAAAGAATTCAATCAAAATCAACTGATAGGGAATAATAATAAATCACAGTTCATTTTTAAGAACTTTTGTTAAAAACGTCATCTACATTGAAATCTAGTTATCAAAATTTATAATGTCGTTTGTAATAACATAAAATAAAAATCAATCATGAAAATATGGTCTTAGTATTGCTACTCCTGTGGAGACGAGAAAGACAAACAAATAGACATACACAAACGGATGATGCCTGTGCCGCTGTCCATCATATTATTAGCTGGATAATAAAAGATAATGCAAAGTAAAGAAACTGAAAATCATTAATAATAGCTCAATATTTGCGCCTAAATCTCCGACAATTCAGTTATTTTAGTTCTTGTGGTAAACGGTTACACATATTTGCTGTATACAGAATAGGAACTCTCTAAACATACTTGCAAGGTTAAGTACATCGGTACGGAGTCACAGAAGGCAAATGGAATTTGTCTCTTTTAGCTTGCGAAAGAGGTGATCAAACCAGGAATGAATCTGAGGCAAATATTATGTGTTATGGACTCTAAGCAGGAATGGTACACCTCGCAACAGTACGTAACATTAGAAAGTTTCTCACCAAGGATCCTTCGAGCTTCTTATTGCAAAGAATCAACACCTGAGACGTTGGAACGATTTAGATGTTGCGAATAAAGGGGAGAAATACCAACTAGCGCAGTCAAGTCATTATCAATCTCCGGTAATGCCCCTAAACTGCTCATCATCGGCATTCATATACGCTCCCGTGTAGAACAAATTCTTAAGGAATGAGGAAGTGTATAAGAAGAACAAGATGGGACTTAATACAGATACCTGTGGAGTGCCACATTTCAATGTATGTAATCGAGAAAGCGTTCCCAACCGCGCGCGCTGGGACCTATCGGAAAGAAATCGTATCACAGGGGAACGCTATCGAAGGCTTTTAAATAGTCCAGCAAGGGAAAAAATAAAACGCAACATCACGGAATAAGGAACACTGAGTAATTCATGAAATTCGATGTTAAAGGACCAGCGTAATCGTAGGTAAAGAGTTTACAAAGTAGCCGTTAATTTTATCTACATACAGTATTTGATGACTGTGCAAATGTAGTATCTAGTGTTGTGTTGCAAGTCACCATAATAAATCTCGCGATGTAGAGAGCCGGTATTGATCTTTCCGTTATTATCTCGACGTTTTAATATGTCGATAAAAGAAGATAACTTTATGCTTCTTAGATGCAAAAAATAGTTAAAACGTCCGATAATACATCAAGTCTATATAAGTTATGGACTTGTGAATTTCTTTCAAGGCTCAAACAGATTTAACATTTTATTTTATAATTTATAAATTCAACATTTCTTATGTCTTATTTGCAAATATATAATTTTGTCTGTTTCTGTTTTCTTATAAATTGAATTTCATTTGTTTTGCTTTGTATAAACTCATATAATTGGTATTTACCATAATCTAAACATTAACGTGTACACATTTAATGTAAAAATACATTTAATTTCTTATAATGCACATAAACTTCAAATTCGTGAATACACTAATTAAAAATGTCGATAATACTCATTTAGTACATCCGTTTGATGGCGCTACTATCGGAATCGAGCGCTAGACAAGAAGCCTCTCAAGAAGATTCTCGCTGAAGGAGAAAGCATAAAACTCCGCCGTTCCTTCGCTCGCATAGTACAACGTTTATTCATTGCACAATTTTCGGTTTTCATATCTTTCAGTTATGTATAGGGATAGCAGTTTGAAGGAAGATAATAGAACTAGAGGTATTCTATCAGAACAATGACAATGTTGCATTGCCGAGTTGTATAGTATTTTTTGCTGTAGTGATCGGCTATTTGCTGCATACATTTAGTGGCATACATTTAAATGGAAAAAAGGGAAAAAGTTATGGAATAAATATTCTTATTTTTGTCTATTTATAAACCTAAATTTTTATATATAAGGAACAGTAGGTGTTCATGTTAAGGGAACTATTTATTTAATAGATATGTTTTGTATATATGTGCTGTGCTTAATTTTGAGAGCAACTAATTAAGCGGGCAACTATGTAAGTATTATGTATATCCAAAGCGACCCATTGCTTTGCACCTTATAATGGAGATAAACCGGAACAGATAACTAGCGGCATTTTTTTTCAAACTGAAAGAATAAAAACTGAAACAAGTAACCGAAGACAAGAGAAAATTACCATGTAAGAAAATAATGCTTATAATAGTCGAATTTGATTAAATCTGATTGTTATTTGATCATGTAATTGTTTCCTTGCGTTTGCTTTGATAATGTAAACCAGCTGCTTCAAACGGCAAAAGAATTCAAGAAGTTTAGATCAGCAGATCTTGGGGGATCGGAAAAATAAGGTTTCAATCAATGAATGTGCGTAATTGTACCAAGTTGAAGCGCCGTAGCGTTGAAACAATGTTTGTTAACGACCAAGTAGCGTTTCATCTATAAAAGTTAGATAGTGTTCTGCATTTAGTTTGTACGGTAAAACTTCACAGTTCTTCACTAAATACCAAATCAATATTTACATTAAAATGATATTGAAATTCCATAAATCGTCATTGTGAGTACTGTTCATACTATCTCTAGTAATTGATTCTTATTTGTCCATGATGTTCTCAATAAAAACATCAGATCTTCGGCCATTTTGCAACCAAATACAAAATTCTACACGTTGTTGGTAGGAGTACAATTGTTCATGATTTTGTGAGAGTGTAGTGCTTGGTATGGTGTATATTTTCCACCGTAGCGATCTAGTGTAACGCTCGGTCCGTCCCACATGTGCTGACAGGCAGTAATTGAATCAGAAATTCGCAATTGTGCTCTTTTGGTGAGGTCGGGTTGCACGGTAAGGAAGTACGGAAAAAATCTTACAGTCGTAATTTTCAGTGTTGAGAACCATCGTGCCATTACCTTTGCCAACCTTTAATGCGACGATATGAGGGTTCGATTTAAGGGATTTCAAGTCAGAAAGTTCGGACTTGGAAAAATTTGAAACGCATGCCTTAGTCTCAACCCAGAAGACATTCCTTTAGTAAGTTTCTATGTGGAATCTGTATTTACAGAAATACCTATTCCAGTCACCATCTAAATTATCACCGATACTTTGTGATACTTAGCAGGGAGATTCAGAGACATCGAGGCAAAAGTGGAACCGTTTTGTTGAGGACAGTCAAGAAAGGGACCTCCAGGATTCTAAAGTGAGGCAGACAACTATTTGACAGTCTCAGGCACTTGCTACCACCTTTCTGGGTCACTTCACTCTGAATGATCGCAACGACCAAGAACGGGAGAACAGGTACCGAGCTACCCGGTAGCGGAGATCGTCAAGATGGAGGTTGGCCCTACCATCGTAGTTTCGCCAAAGAAAGTACTGTAGGTGATCAAACGGATGCCAAACGATAAAGGCCTGGGTGAGGGGCACCATCAGCAAGCTTTGCTCGTGGCCAGAATCAACTTAGTACCAGCTCTGGGACTGCAATAAGTTCGTGTTCAGAAGAGAGCACTCGACTTTTTTTTCAGTTGTACTGGATAGTGGACCACGTTACCACCGTGTGTGTGTGACGATCGTCTTCAACTGACCGCCACGAAGGAGGCTAACTTTCCGCCTAGCATCCCAAAGACCATCATATCCATCCTACCTCAAGGTCAGGGAATTTCTCACCATCGGAATCTTCAGAGGGCAACGGTGTCTGAGGTTTCCCAAGGGTCGGCATTAGGATCGGTGCTGTTCACTGCATACTATATCGGGGATATTCCAAGTCCTGACAGCTAATGTATGCTAGACGCAATCTATGCAGATGATACCGCGATCGTAGTTACGTCCCGGAACGCCGAGTTGGCGGTAAAACTTGCACTAGTGGAGTTGGCCAAGATCTCGGAGTTCTTCAATGAGCATGTATTTCTTTCTTTCTTCTCACATCTTTCTCCCAGGTATACAACCGATGCCTCCGCACCAAGATCGGAATCTAACACACCTAAGCCTAGAGCTCACGGAGTTCTTTACCAGGCCCAACAAAGCTTTCTTCGAGAAAACAAAGGGAAGCGGTGGTCCTGCTATGGAGAGCACTATCACTCGGAAGACCTCTGGAAAAACCACCCACAAGACGACTTTCGACTACCTGAGCAGGCTATAGTATCGCTGAACTCATCTAATTAAAATCCACAAATTCATTTCTATTACTTTTGAGGTAAAACGCCGGAGTAAGGAGTTCAGAAAGAAGATGCCAAAGCCCACGCCAAACAGAAGATGAGAACCCCGGCAAGATTTCTGCGTGGAAATGGTTTTGGGAAAAGATGGATTTGAATTCAAAGAATGCTCACGACTAAGATTATTCTTCTCATAGCAGCGATACAGCATACAACAACCAAGAAGAAACTCCACGCAACCAAGAGAAAAACAAAACAAAACGCCGGAAAATTTATGCAATTATTAACTGGAAAAATAAATTTTTAGAAAGAAAAGCAATGACCAATAGAAGTCTACAGCAAGATATATGCTTTTGTTAATTATTCTTGTATGCGTCTGTTAGTTATTTTATGATTGATATTTCTGTTTGATAAACAATAGTTGTATTTTCTGATATGATTATGAAATTCTAATCGTTCTACAGGTGAACACATTGAAACAGAGATAGTATTTAGCCTGTTCCGTTACATTCTTTTTAGATTTATTCTGACCCCTTCAATTATTGGACTGTTTAGATTAGCCATGTATCCCACCGCACCTAACAGTTTGGTTAGCCGTGATACTACGCAAAAGCACGATATAGGAACGGTCTTCTCTCCTGTTTGGTAAGATCAAATAATTGTACCTTATTGGCAAGCCAATTACTGCTTAGATGAAGTTTCTATCTTTGCCTAGGTTTTAACTTGACATTTATAGTCCGTCTCTCACTTCAAATATTTCGTTAACATGCTAGATACTAATTTTCCTTCCACTCTTTACTAGCTACTTAAACTATTGTGTTCGCAGAGCGTTGCGAATTCTAGTCTTCTTACTTCAACTAGTCAGTTCGCTTTGACATTCTATCTGTTGTACGTGGATCACTTTTACACATCTACCTAATCTACTCCGAACATTTATGCAATCCTGCAGCATTTTGAATTAGCGATCTTTGTAATACAGCAGTTTAGATTCAATATAACCAATTACGCCGCCAACGTCAATCTCAAACCGGAAGGCGATCTCGAGCCGATATTAATGTTGTGCAATTTTGGCAAACAATGCAAAAGTACCGGAACACTCCGCATCTTTCTCGGATTAGTTAATTAATTGTGTGACGCGGAGTATGCTACTATACTTTCCACGGTCCTTGCCAAAGCTATATTATGGGTTGATAAAATGATTAAACAGGTCATTTTCGGCCAAAATTTGCTTTTAATTTAAGAGAGCACATTTTGTCACGAGAAATAAAACGTAATGAAAGAAGCTATTTAACAACAGTTACTTCTGATGCGAACATGATAGATACTTGCGCAATTGAAAAACTCTTTAAATCTGTCTTCAAATCACAATCTCGTTTCTCTCTCGTTTCAAAAAATTCAAGAAAAAATAAAACTATAGTATTCATTGCACTTACCATATTTGTGTTTTCCAAATGCTTTCTTTCTAATAGAAAAATTAAAAGCGATAAAAATTTTCTACAAAAAGAAACAATCAATCAAGATCAATTCCAATAATGAACTAAAATGCAACGTAAACTACAACGGTTTCAGTATTCTTTACGAGAATTCTGAAATTCATTGCTTCTTATTGGAAATACCAAATTATGTAATTCTTGGTAATTGGTGAGGATATTTATCGAATTTATTTCAAAATGTATAAATGTACGTGTACATGCGATGTAATGAAAAATTCATGAATTTGCTTATAATAGACCACCATTACCAATACGATTTATAGAAATATGTTTATAGCATAATGTAAGCCTTAAAACATAATTGGTGTATGTCGTGGATTACTAATGAAAAAAAATGAAAATAAATTACCTTGAGCAAAACAAGTGAATAAGTAAATAGCCAAGCCAATTATGAGAAATATGAAAAAGTTCGCAAGTTAAAAGTGTATATTCGTAAAAATGACATTGCTAAATGACACTAAATTAAATCACTAACTACTGGGCTTTTAGGCTATTCGCGTTCTAGAATTTTTTCTAAGAGAATGGCACGAGGGAATGCAATATTTTTCTTAACTGGGGCGCTCTCGACTAATGCAGGAAATACCACTGCAACTTTATTTTTAGCTAGAGTAACAATAAGTGATTATCATGATCATGATATGAAAGAAATTTATTAGTTATTTACGTCCCGAGACGTATTGAAGACCAAGGTGAAACCGCAAAACTGCACTTGGCATATTTTTTTTACAACCGTAGTAGTACAAGTAGTACAGTACAACAAGTATGGAAATTGACCTTTGGGTAAGAGAATTGATAGCAATGTGTTTTGCGGCGGGTTTTGTGTTTAAATGGTCGAAAATACTAAAATTTATTCCACAGTAAATACAAACGATTTTCTCAAATCAGATTACAATAGCTTATTCTTTTCACTGATCACCCTTCTCTCCACACAAAAATACCTGCCAGTAATAAAATTTTATTCTGAAGACAACGACTCAAACCTGAAGGAAGTGGGTACTACAGGTTTGCATGTAAAATTATTTACTTATACCCACCTCACAGTTACATACATATAACGTGTCTAAAGAATTTGGAGGAAAACTTTCTAAATAAAAAATAATTAGGAACAAGTAATACGTAATATAAAAATTATACACATGCATATAGTACGTTTAATTTCTACAAACCTGTAGTGCAAGCTCGGTTCAAGTGGAATTCGGTCAATTCGGCTATGCGGCAAGTCAAGTAAGACATATAACTCATGAAACCACCAAAACTTCGAAGTGGCTCCTTCATGGCTTAGATATATTTTGGTAAACCTGGAATTATTCAATATTTAAGGAATTATAGACCAAGTCATTAATATTTTTAAAAAAATCAAAGAGGAGAATATGTTAGACAACTCAGCACGACAATGACCCCAAGCACATAATTCGGATAATGATTCAGTTTTCTTTTTATTTTATTTTTTTTTAATATAGAATCATAGTTCTGAACTAAAGTATAAACTTTTCGTCTTGTGTTCATCTTCAACATTTGTGCGATGATATAAAATATATTTTCAAGCAAAAACTGGCTTATCCTTTCGATGAAGCGGTGATCGCCCGACAAGGTACAAGACGTGTCAAAAAAATATATCAATACCAACCTTAAATAACACTGGCCAACAAATTTCAACTTTTGATTTTGCCAGAAGATAATTTATACTAATTTCAATGGAAAACATATAAACATTTATTTCAATAAAAGGTAGAAGGTCAAGTTAGCTCGATTTTTTTTATATTTCAATGAAAAGGTTTTTTTAGATTAGATCATAATTTAATGTAATTTTAAATGATTACAACTAGAAATATGAAGTAATACTACTCCGTCTCTTATAAACAATATGTACAGCATAACTTCTTAACATCCAACGGTAATCTGCTAACATAACAGGATTCCATTTCCCCTGATACCGTTTTCCCATTCTCATAATGTCTTGGTGGAATCGTTCACAGTGTTCATCGTTAACGTTGCCCTTATTTTCCGGACAAAAATCCAAGTGAGAATGTAGAATGTGCACTTGAAGCGACATATTACAGCCAGCAGCGTGAAATGCTTGTAACATATCCATTACTAAAGTTTTATAGTTGTCCGCTTTTTTGTTTCCCAAGAAATTCGTGAAAACTTGTATCATGGAGAGCCAAGCTGTTTTTTCCTTCGCTGTTAATTTGGTTTCAAAGATTTCATCATTTACTATTTCTCGTATCTGAGGTCCAATAAAAATACCTTCTTTCAGTTTCCCTTGTGTTAGTTTTGGAAACTTTTCACGAAGATATTTAAAACCTTCACCTTCCAGATCCAGTGCCTTTACAAAGTTTTTCGTGAGCCCTGTTTCACGTGGAGAGGTGGTATTATGATCTTTTCGTTTTCTACTAGAGGCCGATGTTGTATATTGTCTTTTCCTTGTATAAACTGTTGTCATAGTGGCCATTCTTGCTTATGGTAATGTTTTTTTCCTGTCACGACTGTCCCAAATACATAAAACGCAACAGTATTTGGTGTAACCAGATTGCATATCCAAAATAATTGCGGTTACTTTAAAATCTGCACAAATATTCCAGGAATAGTCTTTGTACTTTATCTTTTCTAATCAAATTTTCAGATCTTCGTAAGTTTCTTTCATACAAACAGCATGACCTCTCGGATTAGAAAGATAATGGTTTTCATTATGCAACAAAACTGCCTTTAGGCTGGTCTTTGAAGAGTCTAAGGATAATTTCCAAGAACTGCGATCGTGATGTATTCCAAAAGCTTCAGAAAGTTTATAAACATTATTGCAGTAAACCAGATTACCGGCCATATTATACAGGCATTTTCTCTGTAACCAGAGCTAAGCTACAGCAAGAAATTTCTTGCTGTAAGATACGTAATTTGATTAATGCTATCTCAGGAAGAACTCTGCTAACACTGCAACTGCAAAATTAAAGGAAGCTATTATTATTTTTATTATTATGTTAATAAAATATTATAATTATTTTTATTATATTAATATTTTTTCTTTGGTAAAAGTCTTCCCCACTATCGCAGATTGTGAGTTATTTTAAACCAAACAAAGTATGAAGTGTGGGGAAATATGTTTTCCATTGCCCGTATTAGAAAGGACTAGAAGAACGGGTGGCGCAATTTAATTTGATGTTTTAGTTAGATAGAGGTTATTATTCCATATAAGCAAGCTATTTCGTACAACAAATAGCTAAAGCAACCATTACGGAGCATAATACTTAGCTTACGACTTTAGTTTTGATAACTTACTGAATATGTTTTTAGTGTAAGACTCTTCTAAACCAGAAACCAAGTTAATAATACACATGTCAAGTTACATAAGATAAGCAAAGTTAATAAAATATTACACTATTGTTATATTAATCATTCATACAGCTCATGTGTTTCACAAGTCAATAAGTATTACATCAGATTATCCATCTCAATGTTACAATTACGTAAATAAAAACGTAAATTTAAATAAGGTTTTTGCGAATGATTACGATCAAAATTACCTTTTTAAAAATAAATCAGTACTAATCGCGGATGGCAACATTTTTTCGTTGTTGGCGTTTTTATCAGCCAAAATTTATTTAAATGCAATTGGGAACGAGATACCTACTGCGATAAAATTTAGCATCCCTTCTTAGTTCGTAATGTACGTTTTGTAGCTAGCTTTTTAGGCTAAGCTAAGACAGATGCGGTGTGGTCGTTAGCTATATTTCTTGAGCAATTATTTTTGTTTTTAATTTATGCTGCTGAATTGGATCCTTCAGGAAGTTTTCGGATGAATAACATTTCTAAATGGCATAAAAGAAAAACCTAGGATGTATGAAAATTCGCATAAGTATTACAAGGTTTCCTTATCACCTTTTCTAAATCAAAATTAGCAACTCTTCTGAGTTGAATTTATCTTGAGAGGCAGATAACTTGTTGCTTCTATTGCTGCAGATTCATCTAGTATTTGATTGAATGATCTTGATAGTAATGATATACTTTTTCTGATGTTCATTGGTATCAATTGCCAAATCTAGAGACATTTGTCTCTGAAAAATTCAACATTTCAGTTTAGTAATTACTATAGAGGACAAGAGCGAGTGAAATCATATCTTTTTGTAGCGACTAGGCAGACTCGTATCTATTCGCCTCACAAGAAAGGATTCGTGTTGCCTATTGGTTTCCCTGAGAGTCGACAAAATACGAGTCTGTCTAGTCGCTACAAAACAAATCGCTTTTGTTCTCTCTAGTTAAACATAAGAACTAAATTCAATTTACTTCTTTGAGGTTACGTTATGAAACTAGAAAAATGTTAGTGACTCTGGTTAGTCTCGCTGTTGATCGGATGAGGTGCAAATGTGCAAAAACTATCTAAAATCTTGGATGGCAAATACTTGTTAAAATTCACGCGTTGCAGTGAAGTGCACCTAAATACATAAACTTCTTGGAATCGTACTCACGCGACAGATAACAGATAATATATACATGCTTTACACCGTGATATATGTGGTTTCATTTAATTTGTAACTTGCAACATTTATAGAATAGTTACAGAACTTCGAAAGATAAAATTTAGTAAAGGTAACACATCAATTAAGGTAAGGTAAAAAATTTTATTAAGCTCAAAACAAGCGGTGAGTGTTAAAAAAAGAAAATTTTTCTTAAATCAAAATCAAGTGCAATCATCGCAAAGGAAGGACTTGTGCTCTTAAAGATGAAAAGCTTTCATTGCCGTCAAGGCAATCTTTATCTTTTGTATTATCCTCCTTATTTGTTTGGTTTTTCTAATGTTCTGAGAGATATACACGTTAATGCCATAATCGCGAAATCTTCATTTCTCCAATAGACCATTACAATTACAATGCCACGCCAGGTGCGTACATTTACATCGGACCTACCAAGCAGAGAATGTCTAATCCTGCAGAAGCAGGATAGTAGCAAAATATGTACTTAACTGTTCCCTCCTCCCGCAAATAGGTAACATGGTGGTGAGGGTGGTTTTGGAACCCGGAAACTCGCAAAGCAGTCTCAGCGTGTCAGGAAGAGCTTTTATGGACCTGTGTCTGTCACCTTTAGCCAGGAGTATCCCGACATTCACAAAACTGTCGCGTACCTACCGTTTAATTGAGCGTTTACGACAGTAGATCCCTGCGCTGGCTCCAGTACCTACTTCTATATCGAGAAGAATGATTTGAACACGAAAGTTTGGAGGATACTTTCCAATCCATCGTATTCCGAGTAAACAAGGTAAGTTCGATGGTCACATTAAGCCTTTCCCCCACAGGGCGCGGTGTGGCGGCATTGGCATCAGATCCAGATAGAATTTAGACATTGGGCTATCGGCAATGTGTAATCAAGTCTTTTACTATTAAACAAATATTGATGAGAATATCTGGACATAGATATTCTAGACAATCGGAATTACCAAAATAGACGCTATCGGCCTTTACGGAAAGAAATAAATAAATATTAAACATTTTACGATCGCTGGTAAGATCGTAGGAAAGTCGTATATATACGAAATGATAGTTCACAAATTCCTTCACTATTATTAGAGGAGAGTAGTCTCATGTGAGCAGCACCACAATTCCCGCGCAGGAGCCTGAAGACAACTGCAGACAGCTGATGCATTCAGACATGGTAAACATGGTTGGTAAACGCCGCGGGCTATTCCTCATCAGTAGAGCTCCCCAACTGCGTGGCGCACCATAGGCGTCGATAAGGAACATAAGTAAAGTACATAAAAACAAAAGAAATAAAGAATTTTAAAACGCTTACTTTTGTAATTAGCCGTGTCCAATATAGTGGGTGTTAATGCACAAGGAAAATAGTATTAGTCAGCACACGAGGAGGTAGGCACATTAAAACTGTTACCGTAAGCGCAATCCGATTTCTCAAACATCTGAAGCATTAGGAATGTTTCCACAGTCGTTTCTTTCAAGGATGTTCGGCGTTCTGAAAAAATGTTTTTATATCTTGAAAATGAACGCTCGACGTCTAATGATGTAATACACGCGTAATTAAAATAATCTTTGAATTTAGTCATCGGATCAGTAGAGTTACCTTCCCAAACTTGTCTTAACCTGCTAAAATTTGTATCTTCCTTCATAACACTTTCAAATTTTCTTGTAACGATATCATTTTTTTTTGTTATTTATACAGTGTAGGAGTGTATTAACGTCATCTAATATTTGTACTGACTCCGTCAGGGACAGTGCACTATTTTGTAATTTATTTATTGCCTCAAGTACTTCTCTATAATTGTTGTAAACGGTTTGTAAATCTGCTTCAACGGAAATATCTTGGAATTTATCCTGGCTTTCCTTAATAGCCGCAGATTCGTTGGGATTGAATTGTAAGACGACTGATTTTATTTGCCGGAAGTATTTAAAATAATAAAACGCTGCCTTCAGCCATGTCACCCAATGCGTAAGAATCGGCTGTGGTGGTTCGGGAATACCGGGACACTGTTTATGAAATTCACTGGTACGTTTGGGAGATTTGAGAAACACTCGTTTCGTATTTGTTATTAATGCATTTACCTCAGGGAAATTTGTACGAATAGTTTCAGCCGCAATATGCAGAGCATGAAGTTTACAAGTAATATGTAATATCATCCCATAATGTTCTTGAAGAGAACGACCTACACAACGCATTGTCGCGGCACCATCGGTCATGAAAATTAATACTTGAGTAGTGGCAATTTCAAATGTTTGTAAAGTATCAACGACTACGCTCTCAATAGCGTCGGCAGTACACGATTTTAGTCTTTTACTAGCTAATAAAATTCCCTTTGTAGTTTGACGAGGTTCCAGTATAGGTACAATCACATTCAAAATAGAATGTTTTTTACGGTCTGTCGTTTCGTCAATACACAACCACAGTAGTTTATTTTTTATTGCAGATCTGATCCTGTTTTCAATTTCGGTACGTACACTTGGCACACATCTCCTCTCCTCATCCCTGGCATACGCCCAGTTTTTTATTTTTGTGTTGCTGACTATTTACATGTCTTCTACAGCCATAGTTATCATTGCACATCAAATTTTACATATAATCTTACTTCCATTATATATTAAGTCAGGAAATTCTCCACAGAACTTTTTCACTTTGTCGGCCTGTGGGCGTTTCTTACTACGCGCGTCCGCCATACCGTCACAACCCGATCGCATACGGTAATAAACTACCGAAATGCGATGCGAGTTACTTGCTTATATATTACATTACATATCCCCCCGGCCACGCCCGGCGGTACGCCTTTTGACTTGCCACGCACTTTGGGGAGCTCTACTCATCAGCATTCTTCCGGACGATTTCATTTCGATATAACTTAGGCTTTCAAGTTAATTGAAATCTTCTCTTATCATTTGTCGAAACAAAACTTACCAATTTTATAAAATTTAAACCCCTACCATATGTGCTATGACGAAGGAGCTTCCTGCAGTGACTCGCAGATATGAGATAATCGATCCAAAGTAGAAAAAAGCTGTGGTGGCGTAATGAATTCAACAGGTTTGTTGTAGCAGATAAATAGCACTTGCGAAATAGTGTGATGTATCTAGACTGCAAAATCTATTCTTATTACTACTGATTCTTGTCTTTAATATTGCTTCTTAAGAATCTCGGGGTACTATATGTATTGTCTATTTGGTTATTTTTAACTACGAAGCGAACCAGTTTGAGTTTTCATTCTTGTCTTGTGTAAGTGTGCAAGATAGGTTTCCGCAAAAAGACATTAAACAAGTTGTGTTGGGAGGAATCAAAATTACTGACGTAAATCAAAATTATATTTATTATGATGAAAATTTCTCAGTCATTTCGAATTCAGACAAGCCTACTGTTGTTCGTATGTAACAATTAAAATTAGTATGATGGTCATGGTAACCAATGTATGCGCATCGCTTGCATGGAAGTGCTGGGTAATTCGAATGGTTGTTATTACATTTAGCAACCTAATTCATAGAATTTAGAAAAGTAATCGAGAAATGAACAGTTTTTTTTCGACAACATCTTTTCAAAATTTCCTGGAAAAAAGTTTGCAAAGGAACAAGAATTCAAGCACAGAGAAACCTTGAATTTTTAATTTTATAGTTTCCTTTTACTAACAGAAGCAAAATAGAAGCACAATAATCAAACAACAGATTTCCTGAGGCAATATCGCTGAATTACTAAAGAAAAACTTGAACAAATGTATTATTACACGTACTAATTTCCAAACTCACGCATTCAAGTTTTATTACATGATGAATTTATGTAATTATGTTAATAGTCAATCAACAAAACCTTAATTAAATAATATTAATCCCAAGTTATATCTGAATATAATTTCGATATCTACAGTAATCCTGCACTATGGTACAAAGCGCACTAAAATATTAATTCGCCAACTTTGAAATTGATTCGCTACAAGCAACATAGAAAATATTAATATCATGCGCAATTATTACGCAATTTTGGCAGAATCGTGTGGAATGATCCAATGCTAAAAAATATAAGTTACTGTAAACCTATATGCATGGTATACTTCAAAATAACGTTGGGCGTTCTTGTTGTTGTCCTTTCTTGAATATTGCTTCTTTTATTTACCTTGCAAAACCGGCCTCGCTACGCATAATTTCGAGGCAGTACTGGAAATTCCCCTAGTCGATGACATCACCAAGAGAAACAGCGATTCAACAACCGGCGTTTACATCGATGCGGATGGAGTGCTAGATAACTGTGCCATACATGAATACAACTTTCTAGATTTCGGATTTCCTATTTTCTTCTTCTTAATAAAATTAAATATTCAAGGTTTCTTTGTATTTGAATTGAAGCATTTAATTGTTAGTAGCTGTGACTTTTCACATTCAAATTCAAAAATCCACGTCCTAGTGATCTCAAATCCATAAGTGTATATGTCCTGGCACGGTCTTGTCAGGTATATTGAAATTATGTCGGTCTAAATTTGAAATGATTGAGAAATTTCAATATTAAAAAATATAATTTTGATTTTACGCAGCATATGTTGTAATATGTAAGATGCGAATGAAAAAGGCCTCGTAATTAGAAAGCACTAACAAGACAAAAATGTCAACTTGGAACATTTTGAACCTAAATAATTATACAGCATAATTTTTCCAAAGAAATGTTTGCTTATCCTGTAATCTGTAATTGTAGCTCATGCTTTTTTATCAATACACGCATAAATTATTATCCTTCGAATCGGGCTTATATAAAATATGAGTAAGCTTTACTCGAGCTAATTCTTCTTTTTAATATTATCCAGTAATTAGTGTTGAAGTAGGTGAGACGATTTGAGTGCAAGAGAAGCTCAACTGCTTTTAAACATTATGTGATAGTAGTTATCTACATTTAGCAAAATTTAATAAAGAAGTGATAGGTTACACCATATGGTAAATATTCAACTCTTCTCTGCATATTATCATATTTCACGTAAAAGGGAGAATGTTACAGCCATATTTATTGGACTGTATATGGTAAACAACAATAGATGTCGCTTACACATATTTCATGCAATATTTTGCTACCTAAGAATATTTGATATTCTTAGGTTCCACACACCTCCCCCTTATATCTTTACATCATAATAGCAATCAGTATAAGCCTTTATTTCAACGAAGAAAAATTTAGAAAGTGCAACATAATGACCGCTGTTATAAAATGTGTTAAATTATTAATTATTACTTCAATGTGTGGACAATAATAAAATCTGTTTCATCTCAATTTCGAAGTGCCTATTAAGTCTTATGAAGTATAACCTTCTTTTGTCAGTTTATAACAATTTGTATAAAACTATCCCTGTATGAAATTAACTATTGCCACCCCTTTTGTCGGTACTCCGCCTAGGAAGATCAGTAACATTTATGTCACCTGTTAGTTTCAGCTCTTTCTTGGTCTTGTTATGTTCTCCTATGTAGAAGTAATAGTTAATAATGAACGACATAAAAATTGTGAAATTACAGCATTTTGACAAATTATAGGAGGATAAGAGGAGACAAATAAGCATTTAATCTATATAATAAGCAAAAAAAGAATTTCCAAGTGAATTGAACAAACACGTGTAACATATAGCTTTACTATAGGCAAAGGAGTAGTATATGTTATCGAAAAGATAAGGAAGAACATCCACCGACAGCTACCGCAAAGAAGAATGCGAGTGTCATTTACGAATAACACACTTATTCGCAATTGTATGCGAGTATGTGCAAATGGTTATTAAACGTAAGTTACGCAGTTGCGTTTGGGCGATATTCTATTCACATGACATAATCTTATGTGCTTCGATATCAGAGATGTACCTCATTGTTGAAGAAGTAAATTATGTAGATTGCTAGAGGAAATTTTTTACAGTTGGATCAAAGATAATGCTGATGGACAGTGATGATATGATTAATATCTACGCAACATTAGAAGATATCGAAATGAAGGGAGAAACAGATGAATCATGGAACTGAACACTTAGCATTAAATACATGTACTGTCAGTATTGTAACTATATCCCGACAAGCAATCGCTTGTAGTGGATAATGACGGTCCACTTTCGCAAACGTTCAGTGAATGGTATTTATATCATCCATGATTTTTTTCTTCGGGCTGATGGATGTTTATTTACTCAAAATGGTATCTTCAATATTCATGATCAACATCACGGGAGTTATGGGAATCCTTATTTAATAATGCATAAAATCGCCAACGTCGCTTTGATTTAAGTATTTGGGGTGGTTTACTAGATGGACGACTACTAAGGTTACGTCAATTATTTATAGTTGATTTGAAAAATTATGTAGATTTTCCACAACAACAGCTTCCAAAATGTTAGGATGATGTAGATTCTAAATCTCCGACAAAATATGATTTTTATGCACGTTTAGGCAGATCTTTACTTTGTACGATTTGTACGGGATTAGTCGAACAATACGTTCCCTGGTCCTTGAGTTGCCAGAAGTGATCTAATAACTTAATCACCTCGATCGTCAATAAGAAGACGAACTGAAACGTTTAGCTGCTGCCAAAAGAACAAATGATACACCTTATAACAAGTATGTCATATTTTCATTTGTTTAACATTAAAATTGTTTTATTTTTCATTCTTAAAATTGCTGTAATTCGGAAAGTATTGCTTATTTAAAAAATCGGTAAAGGAACATTCGTTAATTTTTGATGCTTAATATCATTCCGTTCCGGTGTCTGCGAATTTCGAAAAAACATGAATTTGTTACAATGCTGATTAAAATCTACGCTGTATAAGTGCTGTGAGACGGTGGAAGATTTCTTATTAAGAAAGGAACAACATCACGTCAGCAAAATTTCTCATGTAACGAACAAAAAAGACACACGGAATGTATGGTATGCGATTACGTACAAACATTTGAAGTAACAGCTTTTTGTTCGTATTTGTGAAATTAAATATAGGTAATATTTAATCAACCTTACTAAGCAGATGTCTACATTTCACCAAACAGGTTCATGATAAACATTTACATTGGAAACATATTAAACATAAATTGTGTATTAATACGCCTTAAGATGCAAAGCAGATTGTTTTTATCAAAATATAAGGCACAATTTTTTCAGATATCGTTATGCGCAAGTATTGTGACTTAAAACAACCGCGCAGTCTGTTTAGTTGATTGAAAATGTCGATTATACTGCATAAACTACAAGTTATCCTCCATAATTTTATTATTATAACTTGAATAATCCTTGACATGTTCTTTTTTTTTCACTGTTTTCATGTAATCGATATTTTTTTAAATGTACGGTTTTGAACATTACAAATATCCTGTTTGAAGTATGCAGGATTATTACAATGTCCCGGAACGGTCGAATAACTATGTTGTTTGTTTTTTTTTTTAATTCGGCTAAAAATAAGAAATTTATTATAATATTTTGTTTAATTTCCGATTTGAGAGGAAATTCTCCTTACTTATTTTTTTTTAATGTAACAACTGTTATATCGTTACATTTTCGGACATGTTTATTTTGTTGACAAAAACGCAATATAACAAATTTAAAAGCTACCCAGTAACGTAAAATCAAAATATCTTCGAAAACGCAGTGAAATTTAATGGAGACTACAAGAAATATGTCCCCACACCTAAACAGTGATGTTGTCTGGCAAAAACATTTTTTTGAGTTCTATCAATTTACAGTTATTTGATTTTCTGATAATTCAAGATTCGATTTTTATACATCTCAAATTTCAAATGACCCCAAAAAAAGAAATCCAGTGACGATATGAGCAGAGAACGGATGGGAGAAAATGTTTAGATCAAATAATAATCACGTATCTTATGAGCAAAATTTGGCGAAGCTTCATCCTATTAGTTGCGAAAGTGTTCCTGAATAAATTTCAATAGCTGTTATAACTTAAATTTCCTCTAACACGCTGTTTACCACCAGACTATTTTTTGAATAATTCCTCTGTCCAATTAGAATCTTCACAACAATTGTGCCTACCATGCTTACTGAGGTACAAAAAAAAGATTCGTAATTCTGAGATGTGGATAATTTTCAGCCAACCGATGAACAATATGTATTAATAACGTAGGCTTTCACGGCCACATCTGTTAAAATGAAACGTGTTTCGGGTATGTCATGATTCATGATTAACAAAAACCTCGATGTTTCACTTAGAATCATATGGGGCTTACTTAGCTAGCAGGCTAATTCAACGTGTAAACCACGTGAAAGGCGAAACTAACTAAGCAGGAAGCAGTTCATCACTGTAACTCAGTATGCGAACCATCCAGCTGGTTTCCGCCTCTGGCATTAGATTGTGGGCGAAATGTCCACTTCTTGGATAAAGTTTTTACATGTTGAAATGCTTGGCACTTTTGAATTGTTCGATATACGATTTGGTGATGAGGATATTGTTTCTAGGCTATCTATCGAGATGTCAATTCGTTCAGATTCTATATGCTTTACTGTCATGATAATTAATCAACAGAACCAAAAGATACCGATGTGTGACAAGTTGCAATATTTTCAAATATATCCTCATTTTATATTATTAGGTAGTTCTTTATTTTTTGGTATTGCGTTTTTATCAATAAAAATGAATATGATATTTCTGAAAACAGTTTTTTAGTCTGCTTCTGAAAATATAACAATATTCCGGGCGCCCCATTAAAAAATATAAGTAAGAAGCATTTTTTGTTAAATCAAACACGAAAAGAAAGTAAAAATATATCCACATCAAATTTTCTCATATACATAGTTTTGTACTAAGCCTGCATTTAGCACAAGAATGTCGAATGACGTACGCCTAGAGCATATGTAAATACACTCCGCTTATACTTTCCTCTTGTCAACTCCATCCGGGAACACATTGCATATATGTACGTATATACATATATCAAGCTTCATTCATACTTAATTACTTAAGCTGGCAATATTTCTTATATACACTCCGCCAAAAAAGTATCGCATAATTTAGTTTTCAATCATAAAAGTATCGCATAATCTTTGTTTGTAGCATAAAGTTGTAAATATACTTTAATGCGCTCAAAGATATATTTTCTATGATTGTTTAAATAGAATACAGGCCAAATAAAAACAAGAACTCATACTTGAGATTTTTATTAAAACAAGAAATTATAATTTTGGAAAGAAAAATGTCATAACAGTAGCTTTTAATACTGAGTATTGCCACCTCTGGCTCTTACGACCGCTCGCATACGGTTCCAAATTCTCCCACTCGTCACGGAGAGCATTTTCTAGTCCATGCAGGTCCGCTGGGGCAACATTTTGGGTTCGTATCCGTCTGTGAAGGAGGTCCCACACGTGCTCGATAGGGTTCATGTCCGGACTTACCGCAGGCCAATCTAAAACTGGAATACCAACATCGTTAAGGTATTCATGGACGATTATTGCAACATGCGGTCGTGCATTATCGTGCATTAACATGAATTCGTTTCCTACAATTGGCGCATATGGTACTACATGTTCTTCTAAAATGTCCATTATATACCTGTGGGCAGTCAGTGTACCTCTGTCTACTGGTACTAACTCTGTACGACCTGTTAAACAGATGTCTTCCCAAACCATAATAGAGCCACCAGCGAAATTAGGTCTAGGTCTGATATTGCACTGCGAATAGCGCTCACCGTCTCGTCTGTACACTGAGATACGCCTATCTGAGGTGTAAAGACCAAATCTTGACTCATCTGTGAAAAGTATATTGGCCCAGTCATTAATGTTCCAAATTACTTGTTCTCTGGCAAACCTTAAGCGAGCCACTCGGTGGTTCCTAGTGAGACGAGGGGCTGTTACAACTACTCTAGATCTTAATCCACTCTGTCGTAACCTATTCCGAATAGTTTGAGTACTCACACGAGTATTTCTGACTCTAGCCAAGTCGTTCTGCAATTGTCTCGCAGTTACATGTTTTCAACGTAATGCTTGTAGTGGTAAATAGCGGTCATCTTGGCGAGTAGAACATCTTGGACGACCTGGTACAGGTCTTCTACTGTAATTGCCTGTTTCCCAATATCTGGCTACGGCTCTAGAAACACTTGACTGATTGATGTTCATCAAATTAGCAACGTATGCTTGAGATCGTCCATCTTCGATTAAAGCAACTATAGCAGCCACTTGTTCTGAAGTTAAATTGCTCATTTTAGTTTTAAAAGCGTTGGTACAGAACTCTGACTCCGTACTTTAAAATTTCTCCGTATAGGAAGACTTTCAATAAACAACTGAACAAACCTTACACATATGCATTTTTCTAAATGTGTTCTTTTAGAAAAAAAAAATAAAAAAGCTATGATTTTGTTAGTGTTTTTATAGTTCACATACACGAGGCAAACTTTTTGTGAACGTATAAAAATATCTTGGTTTATAAATGCCCTTTTTTAGTTTATGTGATACTTTTTTGGCGGAATGTAGTATTTGAACTTAATTATTGCTATTATTGCCATTAGTCTTTCTTCTTCCTAGATTATCTTGTTAGTCATGATTCAAATTGTGTGGGTTGTTGCGATTATTTTTTTTTCAATTAAGCGCTAACATAGCTCGTTTTATATATTTGCTCGCACACGAATAAGACAATAAGCACCTGTGACTCTATACCAAAAAATAATTCGAAAATGATTGTTGTGTAACTGCGAAAACGTATAAAAGTGACATTCACGTTTACGGTCATGGGAAAATTAATATCGAGTTTGTTTATAACGGTAATACACTCCGCCAAAAAAGTATCGTATAAACTAAAAAAGGGCATTTATAAACCAAGATATTTTTATACGTTCACAAAAAGTTTGCCTCGTGTATGTGAACTATAAAAACACTAAGAAAATCATGGAACATACCTTTTTTATTTTTTTTTTTTTTCTAAAAGAACACATTTAGAAAAATGCATATGTGTAAGGTTTGTTCAGTTGTTCATTCAAAGTCTTCCTGTACGGACAAATTTTAAAGTGCGAAGTCAGAGTTCTGTACCAACGCTTTTAAAACTAAAATGAGCAATTTAACTTCAGAACAAGTGGCTGCTATAGTTGCTTTAATCGAAGATGGACGATATCAAGCATGCGTTGCTAATTTGATGAACATCAATCAGTCAAGTGTTTCTAGAGCCGTAGCCAGATATAGGGAAACAGGCAATTACAGTAGAAGACCTGTACCAGGTCGTCCAAGATGTTTTACTCGCCAAGATGACTGCTATTTACTACTACAAGCATTACGTCGAAGACATGTAACTGCGAGACAATTGCAGAACGACTTGGCTAGAGTCAGAAATACTCGTGTGAGTACTCAAACTATTCGGAATAGGTTACGACAGAGTGGATTAAGAGCTAGAGTAGTTGTAACAGCCCCTCGTCTCACTAGGAACCACCGAGTGGCTCGCTTAAGGTTTGCCAGAGAACATGTAAATTGGAACATTAATGACTGGACCAATATACTCTTCACAGATGAGTCAAGATTTGGTCTTTACACCTCAGATAGGCGTATCTCAGTGTAGAGACGAGATGGTGAGCGCTATTCGCAGTGTAATATCAGACCTAGACCTAATTTCGCTGGTGGCTCTATTATGGTTTGGGAAGACATCTGTTTAACAGGTCGTACAGAGTTAGTACCAGTAGACAGAGGTACACTGACTGCCCACAGGTATATAATGGACATTTTAGAAGAACATGTAGTACCATATGCGCCAATTGTAGGAAACGAATTCATGTTAATGCACGATAATGCACGACCGCATGTTGCAATAATCGTCCAGGAATACCGTAACGATGTTGGTATTCCAGTTTTAGATTGGCCTGCGGTAAGTCCGGACATGAACCCTATCGAGCACGTGTGGGACCTCTTTCACAGACGGACATGAACCCAAAATGTTGCCCCAGCGGACCTGCATGGACTAGAAAATGCTCTCCGTGACGAGTGGGAGAATTTGGATCAGGCTTATATACGGAGGTTAATCGAATCTCTGCCAAACCGTATGCGAGCGGTCATAAGAGCCAGAAGTGGCAATACTTAGTATTAAAAGCTACTGTTATGACATTTTTCTTTCCAAAATTATAATTTCTTGTTTTAATAAAAATCTCAAGTATGAGTTCTTGTTTTTATTTGGCCTGTATTTTATTTAAACAATCATAGAAATTATATCTTAGAGCGCATTAAAGTATATTTACAACTTTATGCTACAAACAAAGATTATGCGATACTTTTATGATTCAAAACTAAATTATGCGATACTTTTTTGGCGGAGTGTATATCCGATAAAATCAGTTACTTTGAATGAAGACGATTGAAATTATTGCGACAACTACATAAAAACAGTAGCATACTGAAAATATAACAAAGTTTTTTGGCCCTGAATCCTAACTTCGATGAATAAATTGTGCAAAGCACTTCTTCTTTGTTAATGACAGTTAAAATGGTGCTATATTCTGAAATAATCCTTGGCATCCTTGGCATTGTTGAAATATGATAAACTAAGAACTACTAAAACAAAACGAAAGAATATGAAACAAGTGAATATTGAATACTGATCAAATATATTATAAAATTATAAAACGAAATATAAACTCCAATAATATAAGACTACCTAACAAAATAAACCGAAAATTAAACTTCTAATAAAGGGCAGTGACGAAACAAATGAAAAGGAGAACTTCTAGAACAGGACAGTAACAATATAAACCAAACTTCTAAAGTATGGCAGTAATAAGGTAAATGAAAAGAGTACATTTAAAATCGCACAGTAACAAAATAACCCAAAAACAACATATATAAAATCATATGCTAATGAAATATCTAGATATTTTTAGCTGAAAGGCGCTACTATGCTTTTCTCTCGATTACTAACTACGTACTGGCCAGTACTGCCGTTGCTCTCTGACTAGTTTCTACGTGGCGAGTTACACATATTCAAGACTTGGCCTGTCACCGAACGTAACGCCAATGACAAACTGCACGCAACATGGCTACTCTAGTAATAAGTTCTTTAAATATCCTATGAATTTAATATAGTCCTATGAATCACGTTTAAGCATAATTTATAAAATTGATCTACTACGTAATAAACAACACATAAGTATTGGCAACTTCCGCACCACACAAATATTAATTACATAATAATATACAGGAATGTCACCGGTAACCGAAAATTTGCGTAGCGGTTGATGATAAGCACCATTCGTGTCTTGCTTTCATTCCAAGTGCTCGCTGGCGCCTTCACAAAGAGGTTTTAGTATCCTGGGTTGGAGCAATGAAGCAGCTTGAAAGAGATTACACTCGTTTAGCACTGGAATTATTACAAGCAGTGATATCTGAACAAGTTTCACTTTATTAGAGAACGGCTTTATAAAGTAAAAATTCATGTGTACTTAGCAACATGTATATATCAGTCTTTCAACAACATTCAACTATCGAGAACAAAATTTATTTTACGTATTTTCCGCAGATATGTTGTGTATTTCATGATCATATACAGCATCGAAGCCTCAAAATCTAATAGGTACGCATTATATTCTAAGGTACTATAGAACTTTTACTGCTGTAAAAAAAAAAAAACATTAAGATGATTCGTACTGTATAAATTTGAATGTTTGAATTTGAAATTAAGTATTATTCAACGACGTTGGCTAGTATTCCTCCAAATAAATAATGACAGCCTCAAGTTCAACTAGTTTGTTTCATTTATATCCGGTACAATTTTGTAATTCTAAGAAACCGAAATATAAATAAAGTTTTCCAATACGCATACAGAATACGAACCAATATTAACGTGTCAAGGCTCCAATGTAGTCGTTCTGAATGGACTTGTCCAAGTTGGTACATTCAAGTATATCTTTATTGTTGGGAAACACTCTATTTTACTTCTATTACAAGTAACAGTAATTCTTTCTTTCCATTTCACAGGGCTAAACATCAATTTTTATCGCATTCAATAGTTATTAATATAAATTTGCATATTTTTAATATAAATTTTAAACTAATCCCTTGATCAAAAATTTCTATCTGTCTCTTTACACTGCGTTTTGAACGCCTCCTGTTGTCGTCTTAGAAAGAAACATCATTGTTGGTTTTTGTAATTATGACATGTTTATACGCGATTAAGACCACGTATAACGCCAATAACAATGTTACTCATTGGTCAATGCACGTAAATTACTTACATAAATTTGTTCAGCGATGTTCAGCCTAATTGCTTCAAATTAACTTTCAATTTTGATGTGGTAATGTGGCAAAAGTATAACAATTGCAGACTGTAATACCCTAAAAGTATTACTCTTATGGAGATTTAAGTTAATCTGCACAGCCTAATACGACTTAATATTTCAACCAGTGGGTAACGTAGGTTATACAAACATATTTTATTTTTAAAGAAATTTTGATAATTCTTGGCTATACTGCATAATTACTGATAACTAGGGTGGGCAAATTCAGGTGCGCACCATCGCCGCAACTAACGAATGGACTCTTGCACGCGAAGGGAGTCAGTGTACAGAGCTGTACTACTGCGAACGGTGCCGTTCCGGTGATAGTTATAAAAACGTTTTTAAGATGGTTTTTGTAGATTATGAACCGATCTCGATAAATTATCTCTGTGATACTAAATGACGTGACTTGAAAAACTGAAGAAGCGAGGATAAGTATTTTTAACATAGGGTGCGTTTCCAAAGTTATTTCTGCAAAACGCGTTCGCCGTGAGGAAAAGATATTCATGTATAAAGAAAACGATCGCTATACATTTAGCGATGTTATATTTGCAGAATTAAAAAATCTTTGAAATAACTAAACGCGTTTGTAGACGAACCTTTACAAATTTGTCTGTGTGACAAAATTTGAAACTCTGCCTAAAAGACTTTCTCACTTAACGAGAACACATTTAATCTTTGTGTCTTTTGCCGAACAAGGTTGTGCGTGGACTTCTTTCACAATTTGCAGTGTTTCCTCTATCCTCCGATGTAATTGCTACGAATAGATGGTAAATAACTTTTAACTTAACTATCTTCAATTTTTTCTGACTTCTTTTGATAGCTACACATTCTTTTGGATTGAATAATAGAACCACTTTCTTTATACTCTCAACATATTCATGATTAGAGAGGACAAAGGCGGGGAAATTAATACTCTTTTGCAGAGATTAGACAGACACGTGTTTTGTCGACTCTCGAGGACACCACTAGGCAACACGAATCCATTCTCATGAAGCGAATAGACACGAGTCTATCTAGTCGCTGCAAAAAAGGAATAATTGCACCTGCTTTTGTCATTACTAGTCATACTCATAAGTGTACACGATTTGTTACTTGAAAAATATAAATAGAAATAGTCTTTTGGTAGATATGATAGGAGAAAGTGATAGGAGTTCTCCACAAAATGACCGTCTAACCGTGTCCAAATTTAGTTATTTTTGTCGTGTTTTAGAAGCGAAGAGAAACAAAGACTGCGCGTTTCCAATGAGAGTAATATGCTACCAGACGAAGCGAGGATCTGCTTGCCATCTATTCGAACTTCGCGTGTCGGGATGGTTCATTAAGGTCGATTGCAGACGTAATTACTTCGAATGCTTAATCGTATTTTAATAACGATTGTTTTAGGTAGAATGCAGTACGAAACTCTACTTTACTCGAAAGAAAAGTCTCGTGCAGTGGTTGGTTTATTTGAGTACCAACTTATAATTATGACATTGGAAACGATTTAGATATAAAAATATGATGAAAACCGGATAAAGCAAATATTTCTATTTGAAGCACCTTGGGGAGATTTCAGTGCAGAGTATACGTATTTTGGATATGAACGATTGTTACTGAGACACGAAATTCATCGCATCGAGGATGCAGTTCTTGGAACTGTATCCTCATGAGAAAAATCTATCCAAAAGAGCAATAAAATGCTGTTCCTAATCATCACGACAATGGATAGTGTAAGTTCACAGCTAAATGTGGAGGTACGTATATTTGCGTTCCGTTTAATAAATGACTGATTAAATATTTTTGTTTAGGGTTAGGCCTCGGTCGAGGTAGACCACCTTATGCAACATAAGAAATGCTCTGTTTCGAAAAGAGATTTTCCCATTCCTTGAAGAAAAAATCCAGTTGATGAATAATCGTCGAGAGCAATGTTGAGCAGTACGATAAACATATAAACATATATGTATATAAACGATATACTATGTATACTATTGCAAAACACGATATTTTGTATTCTTTTCGTTTGTGTCTTCTAATGTTTTGATTTGGTTAATCAACATCAAAAGAAAGAAATACGAGTTTTACTGGTGTCTGGTTAAAATTTTATTTAGTGTAACTAGAGTAGAATATTTATTTAAGAAAGAAAATTTAACCGATTGGCGAAAAATTCAATTGTCCATTTAATTTTAAAATTTAAATTTATTTCATTTGAACCTTAATATTACATTAGCTTAATAACTACGTTTTCTGTAACTGAAAGCAGATTTGGAAAGTCCGTTAAACAAATGTGTCAACATTTAGGAGGACAAGTCTTTCTTGACTGCAACTGGTATATTATATACGACAATAATTAAATCTTGCCTCTTTTAAATTGAAATATCTGCAAAAAGAATAGATGTTTATCTTTCTTTTCAAGTATCCTGAAAATTTGGAAGTTATTATAATTTTTCATTCATTTCATAACGAGGAAAAAAGTATCGTCAACAAATATGAGAAGAAAATTGTCTTTTTATAGTTTGACCTTTATATTATAACGCAGAGTACGACGAAAGGAATCCACAAGATTACCATCAATAAGCAGTAGAAAAACGGTGAACACAACGATTCAGAAACTGATTTGAGTACTGGCACTGTCGTAGCGTTCATATTTGAATGAATATTTATTAGCCTCTGGTTTCTGTAACTATTTGTTGCCAAATCTTTAGTGTTTGGGTTCTCGTCTCTCAAAAAAAGAAGGATGAATGAAGTTTGGAAAAACGCATTGGATAATATTTTTAAAAGGCTGACTTAATTAATACTGGGCATAGTAACATTCATCCATTTGAATATTGGGCGGCGCTATCGTAGCGTTCGGATTTGAATAAAAATTTAAGTTCGGTTGGGTAAACTACGTTTGGTTGCTGTAATTGTTTTTTTGCCAAACCTTTGGAGTTTGGGTTGTCATCTAGTGACAATAATAACAATTGATATGTTTTAAGTTTCTTCAGCTGTTTTAGAAGTTCTCATCTATTATACGTGTTCAGCAACCTTACCAAACAAACAAGTCCACACGATAAAAGTAATTTTAATTAGTCTCAGAAAGTACTGCTTAAGCAAGTTTAGCAATCCAATTAAAAATAAAAATCTATGATACGGATATTTATTCCATAATTGTTAAAGACGTCAGTGTTCTATTAATATTGCTTGAGTGTTAATAACAGGAAATGTATGAAATATTTGGTTAACTTAAATGGACGAGTATATAAAAGGTGTAGCACGACGTATAGATTTAGTATTTTAGAGGTTCTTATTTGTTCATTATCTTTACGCTAAATACTCACAATTATCTAGAGTGGAATGCATATTTAGAATGTTTATATGCGAAAATATTTTGTGTTATCTAAAAATTAGACTAATACTAGACGGTACGTTATAGAGAATTTCTTAAATCATTTCGCTGAAAATATCGAGCATTGCGTAATACTTCTATACAATATTTACCACAATAAAATTGTCTGTTAATAGCAAAACGAATTGCTAGCACCTATATCTTAGCAGAAAGAATTTATTAATTGCATATTATCTACACATTAACTGGAGATATTATACATAAATTAGCTCAGCAAGACCGACAGCGTAGAAGATGTAAAAACTTGTCCAATACAAATGACAATAAGAAGATTAATGAACAAATGGCTGCAACAAAAGGGCTAAACGTAATTATTAAGTATTTACAATCGATGGCCGTCACTTACTTAATAGCGCTTAAAATTTTCAGAATAAATTCATAGCCAACAGAATGCTGCTAATACAGATACTCGCAGTATCTGGTGGAATCGCTCACGGAAAAAAGCAATGTGAGAAGAGTATGGGCTAACCAATGGATATGTTTTTACTTAGTTGGCATCATGGAGTGCGGCACGTGCGTGCTCAGAATAGCTGCATGTATGGATGACTTCTCAGATTCACCATATCGTACTAAGAAACATAAAAGGATGCAATATTGACAATATTGATGGAATCGATTAGAGCAAAAGCAACGTGACAAAAGAGAACTAACACTCACCAACGGTTTCCATCTACCCAGCGGCGTCATCATGGTTTCGAGCGTATCTTTACCCACATCTCGAAGGTGGATGTCGTAAACCGATAGGCAGAGAGGTGGCTACGGATATAGTCGAAGCCATACTAATGACGCCGGATAGGCAAAAGTATAACCATTAGTTAAGATTCTCTGTCCTTACATTGCTTTTACTCTCATTGATTCTACCATTACTGTGAATAACTGTATTACCCACATTTTTGTGGTTATTGTTTTTGGGCATTTTTTTATGTTTCTAAAAAAATTATATTTTCTTTGTTTTCAGAACGTGAACATACTTAATCCTTAAATCTGTTTTCTCCAAGTTGTTGTTGGGGATATTTCCTTCGTTTATATGGAAATAGCCCCAACAACTCAGATATAAATAATCCTTCGTCAACAATATCACGTCATGAGCTGTTTTATAGTTACACGTAAAATTATTGGCCGCCTCTAATCTAGCAAAGGCTTGCACGTTTCATAACCAGAAAAGAACTGGTACTACTTATTGCACAAGGATATTACTAAACTATATGTAGTTCAATGCAAACAGATAATACATATTTCATTTTTCCTCTACATTTGCGAACGAAAAACGGCAGTACTTGGTGTAAAGATAAAATATAATGCACAAGTTCATTATATTAAAGCACGATACGTAAACAACTTCATCGCGTATGTGGCGTAATTTTTCCCGTAGTTAGAAAATACGGTAACGAGCGTTTGTTTTGATTGTGCTCAGACACGTTCGAAAACTTCGCTCTACAAATAAGGAGAGTAAGTACTTTATTGCATAAGTATTATAGCGTGTTTTCTTTTTTCGTACGCACCCCAACATGTATATCGGGCAAGCTTAGAGGAAGATGATTTGTAATAGATCTGAAAGACTGACGTCTTATTCAGGAGCTCATTTAAACCAAAAACTGTTACATATGCACACCAGCGCTATTCCTTCTATTTATAGAACTACCGCAGGATAACTTTTATTGAATTAGGAACAATTAAAATTATTATTGGGTGCAAATGGATCAGGTCCTAGTATGTCCTATATTTAAAAGTCGAATAACATAATTGGAAGAAATGGACAAATCCTAAAATGTCTAGTTTTTAATTTATATTACGTAATCTAGCAGCCTACGTTTAAAAGCCGAACAATATAATTTGTAAAAAAAATTACTTGACGGTTTTCAAAACCAAAGCTGAGTATGTTGATATTGCTTGTCTATGAGTATTGTGATAATAACGATCTTCGGGGATCTAGAGGATATCGCCGAAGATTTTCTTATAGACGTCAATCTTCTCGCAGCGTCTCACATGTAGTAATTGAAGAAATCACGGTAAGGAAAATAATGTACACAAAGAAAATGTAGTTGAAACAGTGGACAACCCCTCCCTGAGCACTAGATGCATTGCAAGGCAGTCTCATGTTTCGCAAAATTTTACATGGCAAACGCTACATCACGAACAATTACACACATTCACATCTCTCGCGTCTAAGCGTTATTGAATTGAAAGAATAGAGAATCCTGCATTTGGTTACTACCAAAAAATTTGTCGAAGATTCGATATTTTTAACTAGAATATTACGGAGATATGAAACTCCGGACTGTGAAACTTACTATGTATTAACAACATTCACAATTAGCATTTATGCAATCTTCAACATCCACATGCTGTGAGAAAATCGCGATTCGAACACCGTTTTAGTGTCGATACTTGGGCAGCTACTTTAACGGGCAACTGCTTGAGTTAGAAGCTTCACTACATAGGCAAAATGCAGAACAGTTTTTTCTATGAAACGCTTTTTGAGAACATTGAACGATTACTTCCAGGATCTTCCTACGTAAGCCCCACTTTTCTTTGGTGATATTTGAAGCAGTTGGTCTAGAGTGTCGAAATAAACACTCGCGAACAATTACTTAACCAAATAATGATTACATTCCGCGAAATTCGTCAAGATGCTGCAACAATAACGTGTGTTTGCAACTGAACGATTCGCAGGTGTCATTGTATTCGACTTCAAAGAGGGCATTTTGAACAACTATTATAGACCAATGTTTCTCTAACATTTTTTATTAAAATTATAAAAATCTGGATTTAATATAGATTGGTATCTTTGTGTTTGTGCATGCTGTTTCATGTGATTTTACGATGCGGTGGACACACGCTGCAATAAAAATTAATGTGTTCTAAAAGTGAAAAGGAGTCTGAATAGTTTCTTATTTTACTCTGACGGGAAGTTGTTGCTAAATTACAAATAGTTCGCTACAAAAAAAAAAAAAAAAACAAAAAAAAACTGAACCACGAATAATAAATAGAACGTACATAGATATATTCAAGGCTGAGGAGAGTTTCATTTATTTTATGATTGTTTAAATAAACTGCAAACAATTAAATAAAAGATATTTGGATAAGTTTATATAACACATGAAATAACAAAATAAGTATGTGATGTTTATAGAATTTTATATTTTAAGTGATAACGGATTTTTACCTAATAATGCTTAAAAAAATTACTTACAGTGTACTCGAAATGAAAACTTAAAAGAAAACATGCAATGCTCGTAATAAATTATAATTTTATAGTAATAGCCCGTGGATATATAAACTTCAAATAATGTGAGAGATCATGTGTTTTGTATAATACGTTTATCTTAAGCGGCTTTTACTTAATCCTATTGACCACGTTATACTTTCGCAATTTGAGAAAGGGTTATATCTTACTAGCTTCACTTCAGGAAGATGCATTTCTATGTTTTAAGTCAAAATTACATGTTTCGCGGGACGCAGAATTAAAACATTCTAATTATTCATCTCCAGCTTCATATTTAAATTCTGTCAAAATTTAAAAATCGAATTACTTCATGCTTCCATCCTATCAATACCACGTAGGGTAGCTGAGCGGACTAGAGAACACGTTTTGTCGAGGAAAACTTGAAGTACGAACTCACACAAAGTTTGTTTTCTACATGTGATAACGACTGAGCGAAATATATAAGCTGGGAAGTTTTAATTAAATACTGACCTACTTTTCTTTACTTATTCGATAACTCACCCTTTTATCTGTTTAGAGTCCGGGCAAAATCTTGTAGCACCACTATAGAAACATATACTGCCAAATACCTATATCCGCTTCTAACTTATCTTAATCAATTTTCAGCTTTGCTCCGCCATACCTAGATTCCACACATTTGAAAAATTACGTTATTATACGAGAATTACAGTATCTTATGTATTAGAAACTTGAAAAAAGCGATACAATAGAAAATGTACTTTATACCGTTGTTGAATTAATAGTTAGTTTGTATTAATCGAATCTGTTGTTACTTAGTTTAATGTTTGTCCGATATTGTTGTTGATAAATATTGTCTATATTGTGCAAAATACATTTGTTTTCAATCTATACAATATGCCGTATTTAGAATTTCGTTTTGACTTGGCTAATGCCCCGTTGTAAAGATTTAATGGACTATAATCATTATTATTATTATATATGTATGTAATGATATGTAAATTTCTGCCCGACTCGTGTACATGTCAGATAGAGATAGTTATTGTTATTACGATTACTTGCATGGTTACAGTCCTGCTATTCGGCCGTATTACGTCTGACTTCAATTCCTACATAATATTCGATATCGATACATTATCTAAATAGTCCCTCATATTTTTGTGAAATTTACTTCATTTTTAAGTCACAAAGCTAAAAGTTTTAGATTTACTACCAAGCAATCTTTTTATCTGTTGCGCCGCTAACACTGTAGCATTAACAAGACACCCATATATCCACATATAAGGGAATTTTAATGCATCATCCGTTCGCCAGCAATTTAGCACAACAGCCGAGTGTGTTTATTTCACATACGGGATACGGTTATCGCATGTTTTGTGCAAATATGCCTGTAAACATTTAAAATATGCAGTAAGCTTTGCATTTCGAGTAAAGGAAATTTTTTTTTTCAGAATTATCATCTAAGACTTTAGAGCAGGGCTTTTGCCTTACGAACTTTTTTTCGTAAACAAGGCTAGCAGAATATTGAATTTTTCTAATCCTATTAACGTTCAATGTGTTCACATACCTGCTGACTAAGTAATAAATAAGGTCTTCGAAAAATTGAAAATTGTAAAAAACACGTATATTTTTATTCAAATCTTTATTGGAAATACATAAAATTTAAATGAACATTTACATTTTTGCAGAGAGAAATCTTATCAGCGGAACGGGTAAACCTGGTGTTTGATAGCAATTCCTGAATATTTAATTTTAATTCAGTGAGGTTTAGCTTCGGATTTACGCGGCAACCGATTTCTATTTTTTTATAAAGAAGATTGGTTACTACCCTAAAAACTCTTTTTTAAGAGATATAAAGATGGAAAAGTTATGAAAAATTTGCAAAAGTCCAAAATACAACATAAACAACAGAGATAACAACAGATTTCTGAAGCTATATTCTGAAAAACACATAAAAATATGCATAGAAACAATAACCAACAAAATGTTGGTAATACAGCTATTTATGATACCCTGCATCCTAGACAGCAGGCGTTCTTAGTACTGAACGCCTAGTTCTAGTAGCTTTTCTTAATACTGAACGGCGCCAGGAAATATACTTGACGTAGTACTTGAAGGAGGATAATATAAGTTGACTAGGGGAATTTGCTAAAACATCTATAGCCAACATTTAAAAGATTTGTTATAATCTTTTTTTTTTGAATAAACTTTTGTAAATATTGACATTTACCTCAAAAACGTATGTAAGGTATAAGTATTTTTTAAGCGTAATTTAGAAAATGACAGCGCAGATCCAAAAATGGTGAAAAAATATTATACTGTCATTTGAAAAAAATATAACGTCAAAATTTTTTAGAGATCATTGTAGAAACAATACTACAGCTATTAAAAGACAGCTTATTTAAAACATTAATTGGCATGTTTATGATTTTTCTCAAAAATCATTGATTACGTTATTTTCGTGTTTTCAGATTTTTCGAACGTATTGTATGTATATTGTGGCCACTTTCTTCAGTAGTTTGTGTGATATATGGCACTACGCTAATCTGTTTTGAGTTAAACACGCGCGCCTTTACATATTCAATTGAATAGGTATTAACATGTTTCCTCGGTAATATACCTTAGTATTATAAGAAATATGCATGAAGTAGCAAAATTTACTCCCGACTCGTACTACTTTGCTAATAGCGCAAAGTGATGCACTTAACATTTGTTTGCAAAACTCAAAGATGAAAAATAAATAAAATAATAATGTGCCCTTTACCTTGAAAAATAAATTTATAACATGCAATGGTTCTTCTCTAGTAATGATAATTAAAATGAATAAATGGTCAAAAATTAATTAGGATAAAGAAAATTCGATCTTTATTACCGTGGATGGACTATAGTCGGACAAGCTAGTAAAATTTGCCTAATTTTTTTCTGAAGTAGAATATATAATGCTGAAGTTTGCTAAGCTTCATTTGCATAAACTTTAAAGTTCTTCAGTAAATAATTGTTACTTAAAAAAAATCTCTGGTTATGAGTAGAGCTCCCCAACCGCGTGGCGCACCATAGGCGTCGATAAGGAACATAAGTAAAGTACATAAAAACAAAAGAAATAAAGAATTTTAAAACGCTTACTTTTGTAATTAGCCGTATCCAATATAGTGGGTGTTAATGCACAAGGAAAATAGTATTAGTCAGCACACGAGGAGGTAGGCACATTAAAACTGTTACCGTAAGCGCAATCCGATTTCTCAAACATCTGAAGCATTAGGAATGTTTCCACAGTCGTTTCTTTCAAGGATGTTCGTCGTTCTGAAAAAATGTTTTTATATCTTGAAAATGAACGCTCGACGTCTAATGATGTAGTACACGCGTAATTAAAATAATCTTTGAATTTAGTCACCGGATCAGTAGAGTTACCTTCCCAAACTTGTCTTAACCTGCTAAAATTTGTATCTTTCTTCATAACACTTTCAAAATTTCTTGTAACGATATCATTTTTTTTTGTTATTTATACAGTGTAGGAGTGTATTAACGTCATCTAATATTTGTACTGATTCCGTCAGGGACAGTGCACTATTTTGTAATTTATTTATTGCCTCAAGTACTTCTCTATAATTGTTGTAAACGGTTTGTAAATCTGCTTCAACGGAAATATCTTGGAATTTATGCTGGCTTTCCTTAATAGCCGCAGATTCGTTGGGATTGAATTGTAAGACGACTGATTTTATTTGCCGGAAGTATTTAAAATAATAAAACGCTGCCTTCAGCCATGTCCCCCAACGCGTAAGAATCAGCTCTGGTGGTTCGGGAATACCGGGACACTGTTTATGAAATTCACTGGTACGTTTGCGAGATTTAAGAAACACTCGTTTCGTATTTGTTATTAATGCATTTACCTCAGGGAAATTTGCACGAATAGTTTCAGCCGCAATATGCAGAGCATGAAGTTTACAAGTAATATGTAACATCATCCCATAATGTTCTTGAATCTACGCTCTCGATAGCGTCGTCAGTACACGATTTTAGTCTTTTACTAGCTAATAAAATTCCCTTTGTAGGTTGACGAGGTTCCAGTATACGTACAATCACATTCAAAATAGAATGTTTTTTATGGTCTGTCGTTTCGTCAATACATAACCACAGTAGTTTATTTTTTATTGCAGATCTGATCCTGTTTTCAATTTCGTTTTCAATTCAATAAATTGAGTTGCCTCAGTCGGTGATACACCCAGTTTTTTATTTTTGTGTTGCTGACTATTTACATGTCTTCTACAGCCATATTTATCATTGCACATCAGAGGTATATTACAAATTTTACATATAATCTTACTTCCATTATATATTAAGTCAGGAAATTCTCCACAGAACTTTTTCACTTTGTCGGCCTGTGGGCGTTTCTTACTACGCGCGTCCGCCATACCGTCACAACCCGATCGCATACGGTAATAAACTACCGAAATGCGATGCGAGTTATTTGCTTATATATTACATTACATATCCCCCCGGCCACGCCCGGCGGTACGCCTTCTGACTTGCCACGCACTTTGGGGAGCTCTAGTTATGAGTTCGCATTATATTCTAGTGGTACGGTTTAGAAGGTTGAAAAGCAATACTGGGGATTGTTACCGATCGAAAAAAAAAATCCCTTCTATGAAATTGCTAGCTTGGCGTATCTCATCAGAGAAAAAAACAACTGAAAGAGCAACATTTACTATGAATTCAAACACAGTCAAATCTCATATTACCCATCATCAACTGTTACAACATATTAAAATTACTAAAACCTAATTATATTAATATGTAAAAAGATAGCAGAATGCTGCTATTTTGTAACTTTTTCCTATTCTATTTGTGCCACAATTAAATTTCTCATTATCCATACAAAATATTGTAATTATTGTATTTCACTTTATAAAGGCAAAATTATATCGTACGTATGTCTTTAAAAGAAGTACATTGGCTGCAACTAAATATTCTCCATTAAAAAATGTTTATTAATATTAAAATTAGTTATACCATGTATACCATAGTACACATACATTTTATCGTCTAACGGGTTTACGTTCAGGTGTTGCGCACTATTCGTCCGTAACGATGTTCTACGACTGCAAGCATTCTATTACTGCTGCGTTAGAAATGTTACCGGTTGAAATCCGCGGAGTTGATCCTTCTCGGTGCGCCTGAATCTGCTCTGCGCGCTTGATTTATGATATACAGATTCCAAAGACTACCTGCGATTTTCCAGAAACTAACACCGTCTTCATGTAGCTCAATAATTCGGCTACGTTCGAAGAGAGACATTTGTATATGTGTATAGCGTGCATGTCCTCGTCTGCTAGGCATCACTGACGATTACGAGAAACATACTGTTTAATATTACATATAACGCTACTTTGCAAAAAAAATTACCAAAGTTTATGCGTGAGCCCATTCTACCAGCTTATCTCGCTATAGTCTTTACTTTGGTATCAACAATTTAGAAAATTTATCAGTAACCTGACTGTAGCAGTGAAATTTCTTTTCTGATGAGTTCTTACTAAAACGTATCTTATAAAAAAACTGGATGAAAGATACTAAACAATTTTTCTTATATTTCATTCAACATAATTACAAGGAATATTTTTTCGGATTAGTCTGCATTTATTGCTAATAAACGTTGACAACATCGCTATTATTAAAAAAAACACTTCTTTAATAATGAATAGCACTGATCTAAAATTTATGGGTAAAAGTTCAATAATGCTGGTAAATCAATTTTTCAGTTACAGGGCTACGATGAAAACGATGTTTTCGTTGTTTTTACGCGGTAAATTTTGTTTGTCCTTACTTTACAATAGCACGGATATTATGGTATTATATTACTAACTTTTCACAAGAATGTTATTTGCCTTAAATATTAAAATATTTTCAACCGTTTGTTGTTTACTATGCATTAACCTTGTCGGATATTCGTAACCTTGCACTAAAAAAATACGAATCTTTGCTACAATTTTATAGTGTACTTCATCTCGCAAAGTAATATTATTCTTATTTGCCCACTGAATTTATGGCAGCAATAATTATACTCCTATCGGACATGATGATCCGCAATGAAACGTTTTATTTTTATTTGTTCCTATTGAATCAACAAAATAGTATACTAAATTTAATGAAGTAACAAAAAGAAAAAAAGTGTTACTTACAACTTATATATTAATTAATTTTTTTTTTTTTGTAATTAGCTTTTGGATATCATGTTAGAGGAGCAAAATGGGTCGGGTTCGCTTGTCCTGGCTATACCTTGCCCGCGAACCAGGTCGAGCTAGAATATTTCATTAGGTGCAGATTGGACCGGCCTTCCTTAAAATGGGATAGGCAGTTCGTTAGATCTATCCAACCGTTAATTTTGAACATTCTTTTTTGAAATCCAAACTTCACTTTTAAATTTAATAACGTGTAAGTTAACTACATTGATAATTTGCTTCCGAGAAATATTAAATATAAATATAATAGAAGACTTAGATCACTTAGCAGGTCACATATTATACGACTAAGGCAGCAGCAAATGTTCCATTTTCTCCGCCTTACTATCTTTCATTATTAAGCTATTATTAGTTGCTACGTATCAGCACTGATAGCAGTTCCCGACAGAATAATATTGTAGTGTTTTCAAATTTGCAAGGAAACGCTGTTTTGAAAAGCATTAAATGCATTATCGATAAAATCATACGAAAAAATGTAATTCGTAAAGCTAAAACAGCGTTGTTAAGAAGAAACAAAACCTCTTCCAGTTTTGGCACATCCGTGTTACTTGTTCGGATTTAATAAGTAAGCGCACGGAAAGTTCGCCACTCGAAGAATGGGTTCGTGTTGCCTACTAGTTTCTCCGAGAATCGTGTTCACGAAATTTCGTGAAGCGCGCGGAAAGTGGAGAACTATACAATTATTGAAATTATTACTAGAGAAGACAAAAGCGAGTGAAATCATACCTTTTTGTTGACAGCAGCTGATGCCTATTCGCCTCATAAGAAAGGGTTCGTATTGCCTACTGGTTTCTCTGAGAGTCGACAAAACACGAGTCTGTCTAGTCGCTGCAAAACAGGTATGATTTCACTCCCCTTTGTTCTCTCTAATTATCACTGTTTTTCCAATACTGAAAATAGTATAATACAAATTTGTTTTTCTTGCATTCCTTAAAACGATATCGAACGAATATGATCATGTACTTGTCGGCCAAAACGAAGCCGAACTCAAATAATGTGGTGATAATCAGTTATCGAGGTAATATGCGGGCCGCGTTAGCGAACGTGACGGGCTGGGCTAAGTTAAACTGAAAAACGTGCCGGGCCTGACCGAATATACAGCAATCTCAAAACGCCCACCTCTAACTCATATGCTTCTATGTTATGAGTAGAGATGACAGAGGCAGGTGGAATCGTGTCTATTCGCCTCATGAGAACGGATTCGTGTTGCTTATTGGTCTCCTCGAGAGTCGGCAAAACACGAGTCTGTCTAGTCTCTGCAAAAAAGTATTCATTTCATCCGCCTTTGTTCTCTCTAGTTATGAGGATTAAACGTCGAAATTAATTGTGACAAACTGTAGAATCTGAAGAGGGATTCTGTGTGTGAGGAAACCTGGTGTCGCGTACTTCGATAAGAGGAGAATTCCTTATTAGAATTACTGCAAGTTATTAACAAATGTACGATATAACCTTTCGTACAATTCCAAGTTTTTATCCTTTTTCATAATTTTATTATTATTCTTTTTACACATGCAATAGCTAAATATTATAAATTTTTATCATTATGAAATTAAAAACAAATATTTTAAATCAAGTTATTTCAAAAAACAAATGTTTAACATTTTCATATGTATTAGCAACAAATGCAAACTCCAAGATTTTAGTTTTATTTTCCTATATTGCACATATTAGGCAAGTTTTAAATAGCATTTAAGATAAAAGATGTTCTTTGTGAAGTAATATTACGATATTTGGAAAAAAAAATAAGGAAGTTACGATTAAGAAATCTGTTGGGCAGAACGATAACGAAGGACCTCAATTTGATTAGGTCCAATATTTTACTTTTTCTTTTTAAGTAAAAAGTCGAAATTAAGACACTAATTCGAGGGTTCATTTTACAAGAATATACCTATCTATTAAAATTTGTGCTTTCCTTAATAATTAAATAAAAAAAATATCTATCGAAATATTACGAAATAGATATAAATAACAACTAGGTATTATAAAGTGAACGTTCCTGATATGAACGTCCACGTAATGTAATAGTTAGCACGCCCGTCCAGCAAGCGGGAGATGTCAAGTTCGATTCCTTATCACGATGACATTTTTTCAGACAACTACGTCGGAAATATCAAGGAAATTGCGAATTTTCATAACTTACCGCCGGAAGCCAAAATACAAAATTATGCCATACCTATACTTTCTTCATTTTGATTTATTTCTTCCTTTTAAAAGTACAAACGATGCATTCAGATCTAAATGAACATATATTATACAATAAAACTTAATCAAACATACATTTTTTATTCGTCGATTCCTTAAATATTTGGTTTATTTATAGATATGAGTTAAAGTCGTTGATTTGATATCGCAATTAAAATGCGTGGTTAGTTTCAGGTACATAGGATAATATTTTGTGTTATTACAGTTCTGAAAAGGAGGTACTCCTTTCCAAAGGTTACCCTGATACTATGTATGAGTGTGTAGTTCTTAACATTTAGTGGCTTATTAATATTTATATAAATATACTATACCCTACAGTATATGCACAACCAGTGTAAGGCAAATGGTAAGCTTTATAATGTTACCACATATTAGGACTATAGCTCTGTCACAACCATACATACATTAGATTCTTATATATGTAAATTTAGGCACTTATTGCACTACTCGCACAGCCAATCGCACGGCAATTTTGGCATTTTGCTAGCTGGCCAAGGTAGATAACCAGCCGTCTTGAAAACCCAATAATCGTATGAAACTTTTCCTATTAATAGGAGAAGTAAAAGAATTTCAGCAGTAATTATATAATAGATGTAATCAGTCCAATCTTGTTGCGTCTTGCATAACTTATTAGGATCAAGATCTATGACTCTGCTATCCATGTTATTACAATATATTTCCTCGTAATCCGTTATGTGCTTTTGCTTGTTTATAAGCCATGCCTGAAATATAAATATAAAAGTTAGAATAATACGTTGCAGAGTGCTGAATTAAATGCAAAATGAAAATTGTTCTTGGATTCATAGGACGGCATAGACAAGAATATAAATTATCAGATACATTAATACGTATTGGTTTCCGTTGGTGAAATGCGAAAATGTGAAAAACCACGAGGATGAAGGATTTTAACATTTTACCGCTGAAAGCCAATACATATTAATTCATTTGTGTACTTAACATGTGAGAATATAGGTCTAGAGAGGATAAAAGCGAGTGAAATCATACGTTTTTTGCAGCGACTAGATAGACTCGTGTCTATTCGCCTCATAAGAAAAGGTTCGTATTGCCTACTGGTTTCCCCGAGAGTCGACAAAACACGAGACTGTCTAGTCGCTGCAAAATAGGTATGATTTCATTCGCTTTTGTCCTCTCAAATGTCTGTAGAGATATTACAGATAAATAACACTTGAATTTTAAAAAGTGATTTCGTTTTTGGCATAAACCCTTGGAGATGTTAGGTTCGATTCCTGACGAAGGTTGATACACGTACATATTTGGAAAATTTAATTACGTCGCCATATATTACACTCGTGGTCAACGTAATTTCTCAATTACAGTATAAAGCGCAATATGGAGGCAATACATACGTTGATCAATTTCCGGATGGTAATAGGCGTTTATTATCCCGGTATAAGATTGAGAGTAGAAGTGCATGGCAAGAGAGTAAATATGATTAAGATCGGAATAACGATAATTAATTTATCGCCTGGGAAATTGGTTTAGAAACGAAACACAACTCATGCTGTTTGTACTAAAAACATCATTTAGCAATTTTACAAGGTTAACCGTTACATAATCCTATTTCAGTCATACCTTCTTCTGTCAAATGTGTAAAAGTATTACTCAATATTTGTACGTGTAGCCAACTTAAACGCAATTCCAAACATGCTGTATTATATCGCAAAACTAAGGTTAACGCATTTTTTTAATAATGAAACTTATCGACCAATTAATAATTTTTATTTATTATACGACGCCAGAGTGGCGATAGGTTTGGACATAAAACACCAATTAACTTTATTTGAAGACTATCTTTTGCACTTTTTTTTCAATTTCGTGATAGTAAATTGCAATTTCATGCTAACCATACAATGCTAACGTACAAACTGGGCTGGCTTGCGTTTGGCTTGAAGTCATCAGAATTTAAAATTTTATGAGCATTATAATATTTAACATAAAAATCATTGTTGAAAATGGACTACATTTATTTATTTATTATTTAGTTGTGTATAACCACAAAGCATCCGTAGAAATCATAACTTTTTAAATAAAATAAATTATGTTTTTGGATGCTTTGGTTGTAGACAAATATAATTTACAAATTCTATTGCTAGTCTTTCATATGATATATCGCAAATGTAGAAAAAGAATTGAAAATGCCGCCCTGTTAACAGGCAAAAACTATTACGGAAAACTATGTTCGCTAATGTAGCGCAAACTTGCTAATTATTGAATAAATATTGTTAGTGTTTGTCAAATATCTAATAAATAATAATGGGTTTGGAAGGAGTAACATCAAGTTTTAAAATATTGGGGGGTTAATTAGTTTTTCGCCGAAGCTTTTTGCTTTTTTAAATTTATATTTCAGTACCTAATCGACTTTCTCGTTAATCGAGTGTTTAAAAGGGATCAGTAGTGCAAACAACTTTATATATATATATATTTCTAAAATATTTCCTAATGGTTTGCTTCATTCCGTTCAAGATTTTAGCTCTTTTTTCCTCGTGAAATGAATTTGGTTTCATGTCGAATAGTAAGAGTAGAATCTGTGAGTGTAGCAAAGGCGTGTTTATAAGTGATAAGATAAGTTGTATGTATTATTAGTAAAACTCTAGAGAAATATATAACACATATATGCATTTATGTATTATATCTCACTACAGCTACCAGTGTTAACATGTTCAACATATTTTTTCCAATTGGCAACAGTAACATTTTAGAGCGCCTGTAACATGGGTTCTTTAACTTCTTCCAGTTTGAACATTGGGAATTAGCTGCTACTACATTTCTTATTTACTCGACAGAATTTGTTACAGTTTCGTCAAAAACATCTGTCAGAGATTGTACTAGTTCTACACTGAAAACAATTGAGTACAACTTGTGTTGTAGGATTTCACCTTCGTTGTAAAAATGGAGGAAAATAAAATGGAAATGACGAAATTGTCGAAGCCGCCAAGGGCAACCGTTTTGAGACAATTGCATTAACAAAAAGCGGATTTTTTTTTTTAGTGCGCAGTAGCATGGTAGCTAGGGCAGTTCTGGCTCAAAATCCCACAAATATTTAAATTTTCATTTCACGAGCATATCCCGTGCTCTGCGACGTCGTAAGTCCCGCCTTTTACTGATAAATGTGAAGTGCAGGGTACTTAGAAGCGAAGTGCGGATCGGTAGGTGTGAGGCCGCAGGTGAAGTATGGGAGGTGTGGATTGGCGGGTGTGAGGCCACAGGTGGCAAAAATTGGTATTGGTATTATTGGTATAATTTTTGATGGTTCAAGGAGCTATTTCAGCTATTTCAATGGCGGAGCTTATGATGTTACAGATCATGTGACATGCTCGAAATAGGAGTGGTGGGGATAAAAAGTAATTTTTAGATCAATACTCTAAATCCTATAAAATGTTGAGCCGGAATTGTTCTAGCTATGGCGTGCAAATGAATGAATGACGAGTCAAATTTTCAGCGCCCAATTTAAAAAAAATGTTCTTTCTAATAAAAAAAAAAAATGTACAGTAGCATATCATCAATTCTGCAACAAATATCTTTCTCTTAATGAAGTTAACCCAGAATTAAAAACCCGTATCAACTTGATATTTAATTATCACACTTAGCTGTTAAATATAAAACAATTATAAAATTTTAATTTACATTGTTAGTGACGAGGAAGTAATTATTTGGAGAATGTATAAATTACACGCCTACTCTGGAGCTTAATTCATCGCGTAAACATGTTTTATGTTATTATAAAGTTGTAGCTGCGTCCTGATAAAAATAAGGTGTTTGATATTACGTACACACATACATACGTCGGTTTATGACCTTTGAAATATAAACTACATACGTAGGTACATACACCCATCACGTTCGGGCCACTACCTGCAATAGACTTGAACACGTGCTTACCATTAAAGCCTCCTCATGAACGTTCACGTGAAGCATTGTATCCGATCTCGTGAAAAATTGATAAGCATCAAGCCGCTAATCGCTTGTATCAACGCATATCCTTTTCTACTTTTCTACAGACCACGGTTATCGAGATAAACAACTTACAATTGGACATATTTTTTTTCGTAGTAATTAATAAAAGATAATATTTATTGCAGGTTGCTGTAAAGATATATTAAAGACTAAACAAAAAACTAGGAACATAATAAGACGACCGTCTACACAATATATCTTAAATCAATTAACCAATTCGGTAGGGGGTCGATAGAATTTTAAGGGGGTTCAAGCAGTCGATTAGGAGATGATAGCCGACCGATGCACCGATGAGCAGTAAAGTTCGCTACTTTCCGTGCGCTTCACGAAATTAATAAAGACAAAGTCTCGTGTTTATTCATCTCATGAGAATGGGCTAAATGAAGCAGACTTGTTACGTTACGAGACTGTTAAGTTAGTAACTGACCACGAAGTACAAAAATCATTACATGTCCATTTTAAAGAGTATCTACGATTTCCGAAAACATGTATTTATTGTTGTAAAACTAAAAATGGTAATAATATAAAAACCAAAGCATAAATCTAATGAACCATTTGTATTCTCAGTTTTTGTCCTTGCTCTTATACTAATTGTCATTTTTACAATAGTACAATTATTCGTATTATGATTACATTCTCTCTCTAATAAATGAAGAAAAAAGCTATTTCATTCAAAGGGATCGATGCAATAAAAAGATCTGCGATCCCTGTTCCTGTTTGAATTGATTATAACGGATATCCTTTTTATTATCAACTACAACGATGTGTTTGAATTAAGTTTTTTTAAATTCCAAATGTTTCAGTAATCAGAAAATTTCAGATTTCAGATTTCAATTTCAGATTTTTTTTTCATGTAAAATTTTGTAATCATAAAAGATATGAAAAAATATTAAATGTAAACACCATAGGGTAAGGTTGGACTTGATTGTTGATTTTCTTAAATCAATTTGTTACTATTTCACCTACTCTTGCTGTAATAATCGTGAAATAAAGTGTTTTAAACGCTTATATAAATTGCGTACTCTTAGACTATATCTTGCATAAGATTATAAGCACTTGAAGTACGCGTGTAAACGAATATTTAACTTTGAAGTTATTACTAACTTTTGTTGGGGGATCTATTGCAGTTCAACAATTTGGTCTTTCGGACAATATTCACTTTCTTTCGTTAGAAATTAATGTCTATCTGTATTAGCTGCAATAATCAAGTATTATCTGAAATCAATGTAAGAAAATACAGTCTCATTCTTTGTAGCTTCTGAAGTAAATACCTTAAGAGATGCGGATATTGCGTAGGTTTATTGTACACAACTTAAAGATTGACGCACGGTTATAATTAATGTTCGATTCTGAAAACAGTACACGTTCGAAAATTACTATATAAATTGCAAAGCGATTATCGTTGATAAAGATCCAAAACTCTACAATTAAGATAGAATTAAATTGATATCAATCACAACTTATAACCAGATTAAATCAAAGGCTTGTTTTCGATTATTGGTAACTTAGATCGCATCGAACGATATTTCTAATATTAATATATTGTTGCTTATGGTGCACATGTATGCGCTATCAAATAAATACTTGACATAACTTGATATGATATGATGATTTCATTAAATAATAAAAAAATAGTCCCGATATGACAACTCAGAATATGTAAACAGAAAGATAACTTGAGCAAAAACGGAAAAAATACGTCCCAGACTACAAACGTAATGGCTAAGTACATAAAACATTTTAGATTACTAACAATTTTAATTTATCAGAATTAAGTCATTTCGGATGTTCAATTTTTTTAACTTTAGAAAAATCACTTCGACGTCAAACACACAATCAAACAAAGCCGGTAAGATCTTAGACCGAACACTAAAGTTATATAAATATTACTCTATCTACAGACACTGATAGCAAAGTAGTTGGTAAACAACAAACAACAACAACAAGCGCTAAACAACAAGAAAAAAGATTAATCAACACCATCCTAGATGATGTTTTAAACAACTAATTCTAAGAAAAATAAGTAGTGGTAATAGCTGCCTTTCAACACGGCAAAGGAACATTCAATAATGCTATTACTATTAATTTCTTTCGTAAAGGGCTCTGCTAGTACATAAGGGCTGCTCTGGAACAACGTATTCTAGCAAGAATCAATAGTTAAAGATCTCACAGAAATATTTTCAACTTTTAGTGATTAGAATGCAGTGACGACATAGTAATTTTAGTTTTAGTTTTAGGACAAATCCTCTAGAATACTCTGGGAAGGGATGCAAGAAACCCCGAGCATAGTAGATAACTAATGGAAAAGCGTAGTAAATGATTGACAGTCAATTGACACAAAACGCAAATTACCATTTTTACGAAGAAATGCATTTTGCTAGGCAGTGCTTCATAAACAAACAACTTTTGCTAAATTCGATTCATTTGATTGATGTTTGGGTGTTGATTGAACAATCAACCCCCAAACAGTTGATTGTTCAATCAATGTTTTCTGATGGTACTTCTTGATCAAAAGTCCAATGAAGCAATTCGAGGCTTGTTGTTTTGTAAGGTCTTTACTAAACAACAACTCAAAAACTCATCCAACATGAGATCTTCACATGGATTTCATGACTTTTCCCTTTAATATTACAATATTAGTAACGCGACAAATAAGATAAATAAATAATTCATGTTGATTCTGTGATGTATAAGGTAAAGTAAGTGATTTATAAGGTAAAGGAAAAATGATCACAAAACTCTTCCTCGCCTACCTACCAGTTTTAAGCTATGCACAACTCATCCTCTTTATTCTGATCTGAGGATGAGCTGCACATAGTTCCAAAGTAGTAGCTATTTATTAAAGAGTTTTGTGAAATCTGAACCATCTTTTTTCCATTATCTTAAAATAAGACATTGTTTAAAAGAAATCATTCAACTTCCATCTGTGTTCTTTCCGAATGATTCTAAAAAAAATAACAGAATCTTCAAATGAAGTACGTGTAATATTAACTATGAGTGTAAATCTAAATCAGTGCAATATTGGTAGACTAATCACACAAAATCTTTGCCGCATGTGTGTACATAATTTGGGCAGAAATTCTCTAGAATCTGTTATATATCACCAGAGAGGACAAAAGCGAGCGAAATCAGACCTTTTTTGCAGCGATTAGACAGACTCGTGTTTTTTCGACTCTCGAAGAAACCAGTAGACAACGCGAACCCTTTTTTAAGAAACGAACAGACATGAGTCCGTTTAGTCGCTGCAAAAAAAAATAATTACACTCCTTTTGTCCTTTCTACATATCACATTTAGGATGACGAAAATTTCATGATTTTCTTAAATATCGTTCACCCTTTCAATTGGTAGAATAAACGATTTTATATTTCAACTATGTATTTCTGATATATTTATCACTTCTACTTGTTCTAATAGTTTGCGGAAGAAAGAAAACATTTCCTACGCCGCATGTGTTGTGATAGTAGGAAAATTCCATTGAGTTTGAATATTTCCAGTTCGTTGAAGAATTTCGAAAACCGCTTACTCAACGGCGGCGGTTGTGCAATGCACTGAGTAATGTATGTATTTATAATGTACGGACCCTATTAGAAATTATTAACACTTCATAGTAAAAAAAAGAACTAACGCAAAATAGGTTAAAGTGAATTTGCAGTTGGGATAATACTTTGAAGGAGCTTCTATCAGAGTGAAAGATATACAAAGAAGTTTTAAAAACATTTCAACATTTCACACGAGTGCATAAAACTTCTGATGAAGCTGGCAAGACATCGTAGTCGCTTTTGGAAGCACATACGCTCTTTTACTTGCAGTAGTACTGAAGTACTAATTATAGCTTGTTTCTTCCTGGCTTAAAATTGACATCAGAACAACAGACGCGAGAAGTCATTTTTAACGTACATATACAATTAAATCAGTTTGTGAAACAACGTGCATGTACAAACAATCGAAAGAATTGTTAAACGACGAAAAAATATTTTAAAATCCTAGTAAAAAGAGATCAAGACGAAATAATGTTTTTAACTTACCGAAATATCAAAAAGGATAGTGCAAGACCTTATTTCTAATTTTCACAAATAGACTAAGGAGGCACCTTCTGGTGTGGGTCCGATACCGTAATGACGCCAGAAGATATAACACGAATTAAAAAGAACTGGATGGAGCACATCATTAAGAAGAATGAGTGTCGAAAGTACAAAGGGTCTTCTAAGAGCATTTTTAAGGGACCGAGGCTAAAAAAAAAGGTGCATCTAGCAGGCATAACGGTTATTATTGCTAACGCTCTGCTGATCTTCAAATCCGGCATCAAAAAATTTGCCTATCATTCTGATATGAATGTGGGAAATATTGGCAGACGGCTTGAAGAAAAGCTTATGCTAAACCTAGCAATCCTGTCGTGGTTGATAATCTATCCTGTTATAACTTATTCCAACAAGTATTAGTAAAACGGATGAAATAAATGACTGGTTAATGCTAAAAAGAATTTGGTTGTGTAGTAGAATGTTAAATCCACAATTATTTATACCGGTTAATTAAACGTTGTAAGGATCGATATAGAACGTATAAAATCGACGAAATTCTACAATGTGAAGGGGATATAGAGGTTTCCACCGTAACACCCCTATCTTAATCCTATCGAGTTGACTTGAGCATCGAGAACAATTTCGCAGCAAGAATCTTAAATGTTAAACCGAAAGAGTTTTGTAAATTAGCCGCAGAAGACTTCTTAAAAACTTCTCGAGAAGGTTGGAATCGGCGTTGCAAACATGTGATTGACATTTAATCTAAATATTTTAAGTCAGAAATAGTTGTGGATGGAACGACAGAAAGTTTAAAGAAGAAATTAACTGAGTTATAGAGATTCTGAATATTCTTAAATAGCTAATATTATAACTATCAGACGTGTCTATGCCACCTATGGTGTCTTGAAACTTAATGTGAAAGCAATTGCAACGCTTCCCACCAAGCACTCAATCAATCTTAAAATAAGCTTCGTACAAATTTACAATCACTCTTAGTTTCGAAAACCGATTAAACACACCGTATAATGCGCATCAAGTTATTGTTACATGTTAAATAACAATAACAACGATTATTAGTACATCGCGTTAACCCCAAATCAATTCTAATTAGATTTATAGTTCTTAAATAAAAGACTAAGAACTAAGTGCAGACGTTAACTATCGTTCCGTAATATCGATGTAATTAAGGTTCATACTGTATACTGGCAGTAACACCTTATTTTATGCTGATAGTTATGTATTCTTTAATGGCGTTATAATTATCGCTGATGGGGACTAACGTCTACATACATCTAGATATTAGAGTGATGAAAAAAAATCAGCCTGTCACATCCAATCTTTATAAATATCAATAAATTTGAGTATTTAAATGGATATTCTATTGTATTCAATTACCGATATAAACTGGCGGTACGGTACCTAAAGCCTAATTTCTGTATTTCTCTCTACGACCATAAAATTGCCGACACTGTATTGACATGTAATAATTCACGTATCAATTCGATGGGTTTATTATACTAAGAATTTGAAGTTAATTACCGCACATCAACATGTAGGATAAAATCATGATATAAGTATGATAAGAACTCTTTCATAACTTCGTGTTGTATGTAACGCTTTACGTGAAGAGTAAAAAAATTAATTTATTTCGTGCATTTTAACACTTTGGCCACCTTGAATCGATAATATTTTACTTTTAAACAATGTTAATTTTTACACCTGCAGTTTAATTCCCTTTTTTTATGTCTTTTGAAAATAACGAACAGAATTCATTCAAAGTCAAAAAAATTGATCGAATCTATCTTTAGTAACGCCTTAATTTTGTAACTGGCCTCACTGTTTATTGACTGGTTATTGACCATCATCATTTGATCTGCATTACTATATATCGCGCATTTTAAGATGTTGATTTAAGGTTACACTGTTAAACGGAAGAATTTCATTTAAAATCAAAGATGTAGCGGGTAGATATGACAATATGTCAAGACAGACAAGTTTTTTTGGGAGAGCTTATTTATGCCTGATATTTGCAGGACGGTTTATGGATAAATTGTAGTTGTAGTATGTTTCAATAAAAATATATAGTTAAAAGCTAAATTTAATTCCTTTTTTTCTGCTTGAAAACTCCTTTATATGTTTACAGTCACAATCGTTATATTCGCACAAAGTATATGTAATAGACACTGTAGAATGTAAATTTTACATGTAGTACATCATTTCAATGCGACGGTTCGAACAATTAACAGTCACTCCTTGTTTGGACCTGCATGTACCACTTTTGAGTATTAATTTCATACTCGATTTTATTTGAGCATGTGCCGAGTGCTTAAAAGTTTTTAGCATTTAGTTCAATTATCTTGTGGTTTCTAATTGCTTTATCAGCAACGTTCTATCGGAATGCAACAGAAAGATGGTCCCTTATTTGTCAAAAGGTATTTATAGCTTTATTATAGCTACAGTGTTACTTCTGTTACATTTATTAGAAGTTAGCTGAACACAAGATACAAAAGTAATTGAACAAATAGAAATACTAAGTGGATACCTTCCACGTAATCTATATTTTTGCCTGATGTACAATTCTTATTAAAAATCATAAAAAATTGCTAGCGATTTGAAACATAAGTAAATATAATTTTAATGGTTTTAAAATATGTAACAGATAACAGTGTCCTTTGAAAACACTCCAAGTACCTCATGATCTTATTGTTATGTTAATTCCTGTTTTAACATATCTGGTGCGTCAGTTTAAAGCACTTCACTTTCACGTAAGCTGGTGTATTAGCCAAAAATCCTTTGAGAGGCCCTACTCGATATCGGTCAATCATAATCTTTTCCAACGATAAATATTATAAACGGAGGACTATAATATATTTTAGATGCATGTTTTTTTTTTTGCTAAAAATAAAATTTTGGGAAAAAACAATATGCATCTAAAATTAAAAGCACTCTACTTATACAGCCAAATAAATTTAAATCAACATTAAAAGTATTGGCCTATTGTTCCAACCAAGTAGTCTCGTTTTAATTGATTTAATGATTTTTGTTTTTTTCTCCTTTCGTTTTTATATTAATTCACATACTGTACTACTTAACGAGCAAACCTATTAATCTCCGAGCTTTTAACTATAACTATTAACGTTAAGAAAAATGTACGTTTCGAATCTAAAAATTTGGTAGATTATTGACGCCAAAGAAGTCAACTTAATCAAAATATCGAGACATATCCATTGCTTCCAGAATTATTTAATTTGTTTACATAAAACTCAACGCTGTATATTACCATATTATTAATTTCTCCACAAAGTTCTGTGAATACACTTTCAGATTTCCAATGTGCTTTTTGAATTTTGGGGCGTCTATCAGTTGTTAGGGCAGATTAATGATGATTTTTTTTTAATTTGAACTTTGATAACAGATTTTGATTTTTAATATCATGATATATTCAAGTACACAGGTGATCAGTTTCTGCAAGGAACAATACCTACTGATTTGATTTTTTAAGTGGAACACTTGTACATTATTACATTTTTGGATGCCTCTCTTGATTCATGTTAAACATTATTAGGTATTCCCTATTTATAATTAGAGTTGATGGCAATAATTTGTTTTACATCAACTTGCGTCTTCAAGATGGTTGCCAAAACCATTGCCACGTTCGATTAATGGTACCTAATTTTTTTAGTGAAAAAGCTGTATATTTCTCCAGAATCTAAAATTGTATCGTTCTTCAACAAATTAAATATGCAACTATGGAGATAAGCTTGTAATAAAGCTTGGGACAATTTCTTTATTAAAGACATGAAAAAAAGGATTCACTTAAATTAAACATGACAACGACTTCGATGGCCGTCTCGTAACGTTGGTCAAAAAGGATTAAATGATTTTTTGAAAACCCTGAAACACTCAATCCAATAACATTGCAATGACTGTTCTAGTTAAATGTTGAAGATATCGGCCATTGAAGAAAGAGGGGCATTTTGTAAAAGTTCTTAAACTTAAGGATTTGTTTCGACGACTATAACAGAAAGAATATTAAAGTAATGGTACAAGAAATGTGTCACTTAATGGTTACTAGTTAGAAGGGGTAAGTATGGAAACCATTGAGATACCTTTCCAAATAAAATCTACGTATCTCAATGCTACCTTACGTCATCGCCCGGCACTATCAACTCCTTGGCTCAACGAGCGGGAACCGTTTCTCGTAACGAGGAAGATCCTCGTTAACAATGATTTTCATAATAAGGATATCAACAGAGTCATCAACAAATATCTTCTTCGAACCAGTAAAGTAACGAACGACAACACTACCATCAATATAACTACTACTTTTCTCCCTTATATCCAGAAGGTATCGATAGAATCGATAAAATGTTGAAAAAACAAAATATCAAAACGATCTTCTAAGTCCCTTTCAAAGGTTTCAGAAATTCTTCCGTCTCCCAAAGACAAATTTTCCTCTTAACGGGTAAAGGTGATGTGATCATCTGCCTCCCGCTTTGTTAGTATCGCCATTGGCGTGAATTACACGTTGAGTCACTGCGCTAACTGTTGACTACCATCTTTCGCTCCCCTGAAGAAACCCCATATGATTGGGTAAAACATCGAGTTTTTGTCTAACGATGAGACGGCCCGTACTCGGAACATATTTAGTTTAATCTTACAGGATCATTACCACAATTAACGTTTGCAACATCTATGCCTATCCAAGAGGTAGACGAGTTAATCGACAGTTTTAATAGAAACGAATCATTGCCTCTGCGTGAATCCAAATTGAAGTACGCAGACATGCCAAATAATTTCCAAACTTGAAAGGTTGAGATACGTGCAAGGCGAAAGTCATGAAATAGAAACCATACACCTAGATTCACTTTATTAGAGCAATGCTGCTCAAAAAATATCTCGAATTTTTTTCTGGTAATATTATTGTTGCAAATCTTAACTATTTTATTGCTAAATTATGCATGTTGATTATGAAGCTACGTTGTTAGATCAGAAGTGATAAGATATGGAACATTCAAAAGGATGTTTTAATTTTGCCTGAAAGAAAATTGATTTCTCTTACTGGGCTCATTTTAATTCTGGCGAAGATAGTGATAGCGAAGAATTTGTCATGTTGTACTTTACCACATTCAATTAACACAATAAGCATAAAATGAATGCTTGTAGCCCGAAGAGAAAATTAAATATAGTACAACTTGCCTCCTTCTGTCCAATTTTCTTAACATTGTCAGTTCGTGTATTTTTAACATATGTCTGTACTTAAGTACTCTAATTCATCCATCCAGTTTTCTTAACCAGTATCTGTATTTAATTTCTTGTAGCTTGACTCTTTTATTTTAATTTGTCCCTACAATGAACTACTTTACTTTGTAATCCGCTTTTTTTATATTTATCCATATTGATACACTTTATCAGTTATACTGTTTTAACTTATTATTATTAACATATTATTAAATCAGAAACTGTATTTTAGAGGAATAAGTTTCCTGTAAAATATGGTTTTTATTTACGAAGTGCCAATCTCTATCTCTTTGCGTTCAAATACACTGTTTATCAATTTAAATTGCCCAGAAATAAATTCAAACTAATAATTTCCTGCCAATCTCGATTACTCAGTAGACAGCACCACCTAACACCGTGCTGTGTGAAAGAGGTACAAAGCATATAACTATCTCACGGGAAACCTCTTGCATTGAGTTGGTCACCTGTAAAGTGCAACATTCTCGTTTGCCTTCCAGTGATGTTTAACCGCGAGAGGTTGAAGGCATACAAAGGTGCTCCGTTACATGTCGGCACTTCCCGGCATTCTATTGTGTGTGTTATATCGCAGTGCGAAGTTGATAAGTGAACGAAAATCGTTAAAAATGTTGAACAGGGTAAACACGTATTTATGGCAATTTCTAGACTTAATGTACAATGGGAGAAAAAACAGGTGTTTAGTTTGCGATAGAATTTTAATATAGTGGAAACCATATATTTGGAGGATCCACGTAAATAGCGCAGCACACGGATTTTAAAAAATCGCAAGGGGTCCGTATAAAGAATCTCTATGCGATTTAACGATGATGTTAAGTGCGTGTAATATACCGTTTGCAAAAATTGGACAAACAATGTTTCGTCAGTTTTAGAAGGAATACCGCAGAAATGCGCAGGTTGTGGCTAACTATAGATAAAATTACAGACATTAAAAGAAATTCCATAGTATCCATTGTAACACGGGCAATGACCTTGGAACACACGCATATTTGCTGCTTGTAAAAGACAAAGATGTACTGCCGCAGATGTGTTTCGAAGAGGTCAATTATTCAAAGCTGTTCAAATGAATATGCTGCACATAACATGTCTACTTCATGCTTCACACCTTGTAACAGACACTATCTATACGAAGATGTTATTCCGACGTGGATCAACTAATAACATAGACAAAAGCTGTTTTTTTGAAATCATCGAAACATATTTGGCTATTTCGTACACTAACATGTTGGAACCGTCGCAGCCAATTCTTAGAGACATTTTGAAACATTTTGAAAAGATCAAATTAATGATTTTATAACTGAACGCTAAAGAAGTAGCTGCAATAAAGCTAAGTCAAATACAATTCCAAAATCCTCAAGCTACAGCAGATTTAAAAACGACAATTACGTTCCAGTAGCCACTTCGTTGTTCTTGTAGGATACGTTTGAAATTGTTAACCACGCACGAGCAGTGCTACACGTATTTTAGATGACGAAAAAGTGTTTCGGTCAGAGAAAAATTTAAAATAGATTTTTCTAGATTATGCCATCTTTACAATAATGTTGCAGAAGATCCGTTATACAAATTCAGAGACCACCATAAGGACGCAATGTTACATCGCTATATGTAGAACGATCTTTTTCTGCGTATAAGCAGATATACAGTCTTATTCGGATATAGTACGAAAAAAAAATTAGGTGAAAAAAACGCATGAGTAATGCCTAAATACAAAATATTATGGTTCTATGTGCACGTAGTAACGAGAAAATGATTTTTCTTTATTCGAGTCCGACTCTGTCTTAGTTAACATATGGGAATCACCGGCAGTCGCTGAAGCAGCGTTCGGATATCCATTTAGTATGCACATAGCACTCACCGTCATTACACGCAATTGCAATGGCATCCTATACGAATATCGAATACACCGATATGATTTTGATTTATGGCGAAACAGGACAAAATAGTCTTGCGGCAGAAAATTTGTACGCGGAACGGTTTCCCAATCGGCGGCATCCATCATCCGAGACAATTGTGAGAATCGTGTATCGACTTCGAGAAACAGGATCAGTAATTCCACGTTTCGAAGGTCGTGGCCGTCATATATCACGTAGAGTTCAGCAAGCAGAAGAGCATATTTTAAACATCGTTGAGGCGGAACCAGGCATAAGTACTACAACTTTAGCCCAGCAAGTAAATGTGTCCCAAACGACGGTGCATCGAATTTTGAAAAATAATTTACTTCATCCGTATCACATCCAGCGCGTGCAAAGATTAACGGAATTAGATTATCCTCGCCGTCTTGCCTTCTGCGAGTGGTTTCAACGCACCGAAGTTCGTCAACCACGTCTTGCGTCAGTAATTCTCTTTACCGACGAATCCACGTTTACAAGAGATGGTATTTTGAATTACCATAATATTCACCACTGGGCAGACGAAAACCCACACGAGATACACCAAGGCGCCTCGCAAGTTAGGATATCTGTCAATGTTTGGGCGGGTTTAGTAGGCGATTACCTACTTGGACCACATGTGCTCCCACAACGATTAAATACAGAATCCTATTTACAGTTCCTCCGAGATGAATTACCCGAGTATTTGGATGAGATACCACTAGCGATACGGCAACAATTGTGGTTTATGCATGACGGAGCACCCGCGCATAGTAGTCGAGTAATTCAAGCATTTTTGAACCAAAGATTTCCACAATGGATCGGACGTGGAAGTCGTACTCCATGGCCACCTCGTAGTCCCGATCTAATAAATCCATTAGACTTTTTTCTGTGGGGATACATGAAAAGCTTGGTATATGATCGTCGCCCTGATATTGAAAATGTCGAAGATCTGCGAAATCGCATTTATGTTGCAGCTCAACGCATTCGCGAAGACATGGTAAATTTTACTCGTGTGCATAATAACTTTCGTCGCCGAATTGATGCCTGTATTAGAGTTCACGGTGGACATTTCGAACATTTTTTACATTACTAAATTATTTTGTCCTGTTTCGCCTAGATCGGTCCTTGTTAGGACCACCACAAATTTCATAAAAAAAAAAGAATGTATAACTACAAATAACTCAAAACCCAACATTTCGGATGCATTAACTTTAAATATTAAGAACGCAAATCATATGGTTATCGGCATATTCAATGTAAACACATAAACAATTCGACATCAGCTGTACGACAGACTAATGCATTTCAATAGACTATTCACTATTCATAGCATCTACAATGCTTTATCGCTTTTTATTTGCATCTGGGTTAACTTTGATTCATCAGCGGTATTTGTATAATATAGGAGAAACAAAGATATGGACCGGCTTTACCTGCATTTTGGGCCCTAAAATTTGAACAAAATGTATATGTTACAAATAAATTTCTTTTTAAATTTTCAGTAACACTTTGATAGGTAGTCTTCAGATTTCGGTAGCTTAAGTGCTATTTACAGGTAACCCTGTATATACCGCAACGGAAGAGTATCAAAGAGACCACTCTAGAAATGTACTCTATTATACAGGTGCTGAAGGTCTCACTTCCGAATTTCTTTTTAGCCATCTAACCATATTCGGCGAGTTTGTGTTTCGTTGGTGGTGTTTGGTACATTATGTTTGCGTTTTCATTAATTCTTTGATTGTTTTTTTTTTTATTTTAAATAACGTGCACGTTTATTTCGGTTAACCCAGTGCAGTGACGCTACTGCTAGGCAGTCGACTTGTTGCATTCTACTGATCGTATGTTTTTTCTCTCCAAATAATATATAATATTAAATATTAATAACCGTCTTAGATTACCAACTGAACACTCTCGTTATTTAAGTTGTATATGCAGAAATAATGTTTTACAATTGAATCATTTTACTGTGTTGACTTAATTTTATGAAGCTAATATCTTTTTTATATGAACAGACAATTACAAGGTAAAGTTTAATAATTTATATTTATTTACTTACCTTTAGAACTTTGGCAGTGTTGCAATCACATTCTAATTTGTTTTGACCTAAATTCAAAAACCTGAAATTATCATTTCTATCGAATATATTGGACAGAAAATGTGTTGGAACCTGCAACAGTGAAAAAGCATTAAAATCAACGAGTCTCATCCACCGAGAAGGTTATTTAAATAGAGAAAGTTGATAAAATTTAATACAATACAGGGATCCTCACCATCTTTAATTTATTATATCTGAGACTTAACGCCGAAAAACTACTTATGAACTTGGTGCTCTCCAAAATCGGTAAAATAACTTCAATTTGGTTATGATCTGCGTACAATTCTCTTAAATTTCCGTACGTTGGATCATCACGAATTGCGTCTAAGGAGGTAATCTGCAATATAAAAATCACACGCTTAATATTTAGGGTAAAGCAATGTACAGAGTGATCCAAATTACTCGCATACTATTTCCATCTTCATTATTGTTAACACTGCCGTATGTTGTAATACAGTAGTGTTTTCGTTGTTAATTAACTAGGTGTCGCATTATAAATAAAATCATGGTTATACTATTTTTTCCTATTTTTAAGGATACACTGTATAAGTTGAAAATATTGACCTGTTAGTATTCCTTGATAGAACCCAATATGTTCATTAATCAGCGTAACTCAGCACATAGGCAGAAACTGACACAATACATCTACACGCAAGGAACATCTTATGCAAAAGGTTTCCTTCCTGCAAAGACTTTGTATTGTAGTGGTTCCCTTTGCTAGTGTTGTAGGTTCGAATCCTACCGATCTCTAATAAGATTTTTATTTCATTAGTTGAGTTTAATTTTTGAATGAATTTAAAATCGAGGAAATATCGACTTTTCAGTTTCCGCTGTTAGTTCACTGTACACATTGTTTAGATTTCAAAACATGGTTTAATATATGATACAAAAATTATAAAAAATTATTACTTTGAAATGAATAATCAGTTGGTTTATGTGTATATATGTTTGCATTGCTATTCAAAAAATATATATTTTTTAGTTGAGCGTGTCCGCGTTTAGAGTGTAAACGCTAAACCAGATTCGAACATCCTGTATTAGATTTTTTAAATTAGTTAAAAACAATAAATAACTAGCTATAGTATTTAGCTGAATATAATACCTGATTTACGTTCCGTATATCGAATGAAACACATTATATGGAATTCAACATCAGTTAAATTTCCCAGAGATCGAATTTCTTAACGTTAGTCTGTATAGCAGAGACTAGACAGACTCGTGTTTTGCCAGAGTCTCGGAGAAACCAGTAGGCAATACGAACCCATTCTCATGATACAAAAGAACACGAGTCTATCTAGTCTGCTAATTACGTGATTTTCACGAAAATTAGCGAACTTTAGTTACTAGTTATTTACAGCGTTCTAAGCTGAATGTAATCATTATTTATAACATACAAAGAATGTAGTTTCCAATAATCGAAAAAGATAAATATGGCAATGTACACATGAAGAAAATAATAAATCATTTTTTAAAATTTTTATTTATGTCAAATACAACATAAAATAAAACAGAACGATTAACTGAAACAAATAGGAAGAAATAGGCAAAATTGTTAATATACATATTTAAGGAAATTATATTATGTTGTTTTCTTCTTTTTTTGTAATGGTAAAATAGCATGAGCAACAACTTATTTTATTTTTCTAAGATATTATGGAACGCTATCGATGGACGAATAAAGTGAAGACATTACTCAAAACAACAAATTCAGTAGTTTAACGTTACTAAATAATATATCCATTCATAGGTACAATTGTATCATTATTTAATCGTAAGACATTAAGTAAGTTTTACATTTATCAAACAAACATGTTAAATAAAGGGGCAAGTCGTACATTTCTAAATTTAGCAATATTTGATAAAAATGTTTGTACTGTTGGTAAGTGTCGGCGTTACATTGTTTTACGAAATTTATTTCTTCTTTCAACATAGTTTCAATAATTATTCCAAAACTTGCTAAACGTTCGATAGTTCTCTCATCAAATACCTTTCTTCCTAGGTATCCGATGCATGTGCTTATGGAATTAAATCTTTGGAATATTTCAACAAGCGCCACCTTTCGAAAAGCCACATTATCTTTAAAAAGACATATAATGGATCGTATGAATTGAATACGATTATACTAAAAATAAAATTATATAAAATATTCTGACATTATTAGATCTATAATAAAACAACCTGATATTGAAGGCTATGCAAATTAATGTCGGCCATGTAATCTATTAACTGTCTTATAAAAGCAATTATATCCTTCTGTATGGTGGAACAGTCAAACAACTTGTAACAAGATATTACCGTGTAAGAGTCTAACATACTCTTTATCTTCGTAGCTAATTCCCGATTATCATAAAAACTTTCGTGCTCCATGTCATGTTCTTGCACCTTGATCAGTAGGACACGAATGCATAGTTTGATACAGGATGTGATGTTTGAATATTTCACAATCGACAAAATTTCAAAATTATTAGTTTTATTAATTTGTCTCTTCACGAGATTCCCCACTTTAGAACAGTGATTCACTGCGTTCCTTAAAGCATTTAGGTCAAGTACTTTATTCAACAAAATAGTCTTTATTAACCATTTTGAGAAGTTTAAAAAGTCTTCAGCTAAAGTAATTAATTCGGTTTCATCATCCAATAATGATAAATTTGCAAATAAATCTTCCATTTTTGTATCTCTAGGATTTACAATAAAAGGCAAATGCCAACAGCAACACTAACGGAATTTACTAGGAAATTAGATGATCAGTGGACGGAAATACGTCACGTTCGGTTAGCCAACAATTTGAAATTGGGTGTTTTTTTAATTGGCTTATATTGACATTCCGCTTCGTTCGGGGAATTTCAATGCAAAGGCTCTATTTTACTCCACTTTCTTATAAAAGCGGCTATTGTGTTGCTTGAGCTGCTTTATCAAAAATTCGAATTTGAGCACTTAAAAACGCACCCAACTTTCAATTGTGTTCAATGTCGCATTATAGCCTTTTTGCTTGTAAATAATTTAATCCATCATTAACACAGGTTTATTTAATATTTTTAACGTTTTATAATTGTAAAATGCTTGATTTAAATGTTTTTTTTTAATATGCACACAATAGTTTAGATCATGTTGAACGTTTTTTAATATTTACACAGTTGGCTAAATGTAGTAATTAAATTCTTGAAGGCAGTGGTTTGAGTTACTTATACAAATTGTCAAAATCTGGAGAAGTATTTTTATATTGGTATGATTTTTCATTTATAATTAATAATAATCTTGCAATTCTTTGCATAGTAAACAAATATAAATTAGCATGTTTTTAATTAAAATATTCATTGAAGTAGTGACGGTAATGTTCTAACCTACCAGCATTTTAATACATACAAGTTCAGCTAAGAATGTTGATTGAATTCAAACTTATGCGATATTTTCACCAAAAATCACAGTCACATATTTTCACGTACAAAATTTAAAGTATATATTTTAAATGAAATAATTATGTCTATATTCCTTATTTAATTAATTGAAACATTACTTACGTTGTTGTTCGATATATTTAAAGCAATTGTATTTGCAGGCAGTGGAGATGGAAGTGATGTTAGTTGTCTACCCGCACTATCGACCATCATCACTAATGTAACTTCTTGTCCAACGGAGAAATCCCATCTAGGTGCTTCACACGAACAATTTTCAAGAGTACAATTTTTTTTTACCTAGAAAATGTCCTTTAGTATTCCACGGTAATATACTTGAAAATGTTTACCTCATAAAATTGCTCAACTTTTGTTAAGGAAACATACTCTGTCGTATTAAACCAAGAAAAAGTGTTTGATGACAAACATGTGGTCTTATTAGCATTAACGAAAGTTATTTGATATTGTTTCATAGTTTTAATTAGATTTGTACATTGTAATGCTTTGTTATCTAAAACCAGACATTTTAAAATTAATATTTAATAACATTTTTAATATTTTCTATATACTTACTTGAAATGTCTAACGTTATATTTATCGAAGACTTCATATAAGGTATATCGGATAGATTGTTATGAGACAAATCCAATCTTTCTAGACGTATCGAATATTTTAAAGTCTTATCAAAGTGTAAAATGCTGTTCGATGAGAAATTCAAACATGATAATTTAGTTCCTCTGGGAAAGATTCCCGTCACATTCTCGATATACCCATCTGTGATAGCCAAAGAACATGGTCTTAATGTATTAAGTGTCTTTATATGAAATTCCTTCGCTGTTACATTTCTAAGGTGTAGTTTCTGGATTGAACTCTTATTAAATGAGGAATTTTCTGGAATTTATTGAGAATAGAAACATGGTTCGACAGGGTTACTGAAACTATAAATATATAGACTCGTATACCTACGTAGTAAGGTACTATTTGGTCTTAGATCATCTGATGTCAAATGACAACATAGCACAGCATTCCTGGTAGTTTGAGACAATTTACATTTTTCTCTATCATTAAAGTCTGGACATTCTTCTTCTGCCTCGTGATAACATGTATTTGAACAAGGTGTCTCGTAAGCATAAGTACTTAGAATCAATACCAGGAAAAATAGCAGCAACATCTGTAAAGAACTCCTATGCTTTTAATATCAAACAAAACAGTATTAAAAATGCAAATCGTTAACTAGTACCTGGTGAGCATTTTATTGTTATCTCAAAATAAACACTTTGTTTATATTAATTGCTCTTTACATAAAAGCTGATAAAGAAAATCAAATACTAATAGTAGTTATAAAAATAAATAAGAAAAAACATAACCTACAGTTGATAAACAGGTTTTAAGATGCAAAGTGTTTGCTGTACATATTTCATCTTTAAAATGCCACCAAAAACAAGAAATGCGAACGCCAAGTTTTTATAAATCTGTACTAGATACTAGTATATTTAATTATTTAATTACATAATTGGCTTAATGTAGTTAAGTTCTCTTAAGTTACTATGTAAGACCACACATGTGCATTAAATGACCTACACACAAACGCACAACAATTTATATACAACGAATTGTCCGAGAAGCAGATGTGTATTTTTGGTTGTCCACCTGTACAGCATTGCAACTACAACACATATCTTCCGACTTAGGACTCATGAAACTTTTCAGAGGGACCCGTTTCCTAAACCCGTAGAATCTCTATGGCCTCTCAAATGTCCAGAATTTTCTTCAGCTTTATGCTTAAGGGCTTTCGTGGGACTCATGCCCCTAAATCATTGTGTCTTATGTGTGCTTTACAAGAACATATTTCAAATTTTCGTTCTTCGTTATCGTTATCGTAATTTCCTTTTATTTTCACATGGGGATGATATAGATCTTTTGGATAACATCTAGCAGTGACAGGTTCACCGAATTTATCGGCTGTAGTTCTGAGGATGAAGTTACAACAGGGGCCGTATTATTAGCAAAAAAAGAGTAAAATAAGAAAAAAAGGAGGAGGAATATGTATGCCAGGAGAGGAGATTCATCATTTGTTTAATAATCTGAAATATGAGAACTGTTCCCGTATTTTGAAATGTCTTGTAAACTGCCGAAATACTGCAGAACACACGGTCAGGTTTTTTGCGATATTCTGATGGGCAAGAGTGCGATACTTTCAATACGACCAATATAGAAGTATGGAAGTAAAGAAAGAATGATTACAAATGCGCTTTCCACCGAATATTTTCTTCCGATTACTGTTGTTTATAAGACGCGTGCTGAAATCAAATGATAAAGGATGCTGAGTTGCCAAATTCATTTATTTGTCATTTTCTTTACATAACATAACATTGGACGTGCACCCATACAAAATAATGGTGTAAAATATTGTCTATCGCTGTAACCAGTGCAGTCTGTTACATATATTGAACGTCTGCAAAGCATAATTGTGGGGATGCAATTGTCGTCATCGTCTATCATATATGCCGTCTATAGCTAGTTGCAAATTTCCGTGTACTAAGAAGAAACAGGTGCCAAGGTTTTTAATTCACTCGGTATAGATGGATCGTTCCCTATAGCTATAGGCCTGAATTGAGTTTTTTCTAAATAATTAAAAAAGTACTCACCAAATAAATATTTTTGTTTTCAAATAAGTCGTAATCTGCTTGGCTTTTGAGTATTGTAATGCAATTGGAAATGTATTAAATGTACTGTAATTTCTTTTTTGTTGAGGTGATGCATATAATTAAGTTTCAAAGAATCAAAAATTGATTTTTTCAAACTATTTTATTTTCCTTAACACGCTTTATAAATAAATGCTAGCGTTTACCCGAGCGTTCGGCTTAAAGGTAACTTTTCGAATGACGATTTACCGATCTCGGTTTCCCTTGGAGACTTCCTTCTAGGAGGCCCTAAATGTTTATTTCCTAAAAGGGCTTATACTTTACACGTTCGGTTTGAAATATAGTTGCAATGCGGTTCTTGTATTGTTTATGAGGACATAACTACATTTTTTGTAAAAGATGTACGTAGAAATTAGAAAAAAAAAATAAGGAAGTCCCTATTGAATTGATAGATGTTTAGAAATACTGCTTTTCAATTATATAAGTTGTGACCAATTCCTTAGAAAGATTCCTTAGATTCCTGGAAGGTAACTGCAACGTCAGTTATACTGACGACATTAAGCAAAAATTATACACATTCTCATCAAGTGATCACTTATACAGCTTTGTTCTGCGCGCATTATAAACTATTTTTAGCACCCACTACTTCTAACAATTTTATCACTATTTTATTTTATTTGTTTATCGCAACGCTGCGTCCGCATTTTTTTATATTCCTAAGCAAAATCAATTGTAATGATTTTTCTAGCGTCGCCACCGCCTTTTAATACTAATTCAGCACATCAAATTGCGTTTGGAATCGTTCTCATCTGCTCGAATACAAAAGTTGATTAGAATATGTGAACTTGTGTTATTTTCTTTCGAGTTTTTGTATTTAAAAATGCAAACAACCCATAGATCAGAAACTTGTCTCTGTAACAGCCACTATACGTCTTCACTATCGTACTTCGAAGAAAACCCGGCATTTTAAAATCCTTGCTTATTTTGGGTAATTCCATACACTAGGAATTATAATAATTGGATAAACGAAGATTTATGACAGTAATAAAATAGTTACTTATTTATTCATGTAAAACGCATATAAATCTTCAGTACTTCGCTAGATTACATCTAAGTAACTTACTGAGTAATAGACCATTCGATAATGTTCGTAATTATGCCTAAAAACGCGAACTAACTATTGCAGAACGCGGCCAAAAGTTCAATTTCAAAGAAAAATGAAGTGTTCACGACGTGCGGTTCGGACCACTCTTATAAAGAAACCGGGGGTTATAAAAATAGATCTAAATTAGGAAGAAAATGGCGAATCACGACAACAACAAATCGCCTTTTAGAGTGAACGGTTTTCTAGAACCGACAAAAATCGTCGAAAGAATTTTGTAATAAGCTGTAGACGCGACATGAGGTTTTTCTGACCCCATGTGTGGCAAAAAGGCGACTGAAGATAGCTAATTTACATAGGCGTGTAGTGCGGAGGAATTAACTCGAACCCATCGAAAAAACGTTTTAAATGGGCCAAGAAGTACGCGCGTTCGGCAGAGGAAGAATGGTCGCAAGTAGTCTTTTCTGACGAAACGAATGTAATTTACATAACATAATTTTATTTAATCATGTTTGCTGTATTTGCGGCTTTTCGGACGACCGAAGGCCTAATTTGTACAGAGAAGACCCTCGAGAAGAATATTTTCCCCAATGCATCGTATCAACGGTAAAATATTGTGGCGGTAGAATAATGGTATTGGGGTGCATGTCGGCATCAGGCGTTAGCGGAATCTTTCTTTGTGAAGGGCGCATGAATACCAACCGTTATACCGAGATGCTACAGGAGGCACTGGAGCCATCCGTACTAAGATCGTTTGAAGATGAGAATGTTGAATATTTTTATCAACAAGATACCGTACCTTGTCATCGTGCAAGGGCAACAATGCAGTGGTTCAGGGAAAACGTGGTGCGATTGTTGGACTTGGCACAGTCCCCGAACTAATCACCAATAGAAAATTGGTAAAAAATGGTATATTCTGAAGAAAAACATCGCAAAACATCAACGTGGGGCAAAAGAGCATCTTCGCCAACAAATCCTCAACGAATGGATCTCCATTTCCAGCGATGTATATCGAAGATTAATTAGCAGTTTGCCAAAACGTGTAAGATCTCTAATAAAAGCAGCCGGCGGACCAATAAAATAATGAAAATGTTAATAAAATATCCTGTATGGTATACCTACTTTGTCGTTTTATTGATATATAATTTATTCATGTTATTCCACCAGTTATTCATGAGTAACTGGTTATCTATAACCGAACGAGGCAGAACTTTGGACCCAGTCTATTTCTGACAAATACTTTCAACAGTTACGAAATCAATGTGGTCAGAGATTAATGTGCTAATATGCAGGATATGTCACGATGAGTTTCGGCTAAAAGTATGTGGGAAATAGAAAAAATTTACATTCGTAAGTTATTCTTTAAAACTAGCTCAACCAGAATATTTTCAACCTCAATCCTCCGACATCTCTCCTTTATACCGAAAGCGGCCTGTATCTATTCTGCGTACAACGGCATTAGTTTTATGACAGATTTGGATTTTGTGTTAAATTCTAAGTCTAGTCTAAAACTTTAGTTATAATACACTAAAAAGGTTAGTCCCAAAAAGTTTTATACAAATGGAGAAAAAGTTTATCTTACATTTAAAAAAAAAGACATTCTTGATGAAAAGCTCTGCATGACTTCTAGATTATGATTTGGAGTACGAGTAAAATACGTACAAACTTTAATGATTTTTCCAGATAAAAATTACAATTTATTATTAGTCAGATTAATTTGGAATAAAGGAATAAAACATGACAAAAAATTAGTAACGTCCTTATAAATTTACCAACAATAAATAATACACAAGAAATAAATGTTATTAGGAACATGTAAAATTTCTTAAATACTACGGAACCTCGACGTATTCACCGTCCCTCTTTAAACAGGTTCGTTGACTAAATTCTATTATGACATTTCTAATCACATTGAAGTTATAGCTTCATGATGATTAGGGAACCATATGTTTCCCTATTCATTCTTTCAAGACCATCTTGAAGTCCATCAACATCTTAAAATAACATTTGACGGTATATTTTTTCTTTCAAGTAGCCTCATAAAAAAAGTCTAGAAGAGTAATGCCTGGAGACCTTGGAGGCCAAAGAAACTTTGTGTACCTCCCGATCACTTTACGTTAAATGCGTGGAGGAGAAAATCCCGAATATTTCTGTTATAGTAACATGGTGCTCTATCCTGTTGGGACCATATTCTTCCTCGTTGATTTAGTGATAGTTCAGCAAGAAAGTCCGATAACTGATTATTTCAAAATTGTAGGTATCTTTCTCCATTCATGTTATTTCGAAAAAAGGATGGTCCAGCAATCTTGTTTTTGCAAATGCCACTCCATACATTACTTTTAAATGAATATTGATCTATACGAGCACAAAATTCGAATCTTCGTTCGATAGTAACGAAGTAAATGTTTTGGATTTTCCACGATCCCGTGCCCGATATCTCTTTCTAAATTCATTTTCAACGCTTATTTTAAAAATTTTGTACTTAATTATAAATTCATGTCATGCAGAGATTTTCATCAAGATTTTTTTTTTGTGAAATGTAAAATAAACTTTTTCTCTACTTCTATAAAACTTTTTGGGACAAACTGAATATATATTTAAAATTATAAAAATATATTCTTTAGTTAAATTGACTTAACTAATGAACTCCATAAAAACATGTTTCTAGCGTGGTTTCATATTACTTCGGCTTTCTACTGAAGCCAATTTTTAATGTCAACTTTTTTCAATCTTTGTGTATGTTAGGTTTGTGGGAACAATAAAAACCTGCTTCAAAATCTTATACTTTCTTATCGTTTTCGCTGGACAACTTGTGTAAAATAAATACTTTTAACAATTAAGTAACAGTGATATATTTATGTAATTATTATTATAGATGAATGGTGAAGAAGTAAACATTGCCGTAAATATTAGTGAGTAAGCCCAAAGTTTGCTATTTTAGATTGTGAAGCGTATGCATTTCCAATAGTCTGCGGTTTTTTACCGAAACAACTGCGAAATTACTTTCAAATTTTGTCAACTGAACTTTTAAACAAACGTAATTTTTATACCAAAACAGTTTGTATTATAGTGGCGTCACACATATGGTATTTGCTACGTGGCGAATATTTGACAAATACTACACGCTTACATCATTTGGCAAATAGTACACACTCGATTGTTCTTGTGAAACTTTATTAAATTATTGAACTAATAATATTTCTTTACAAAGAACAAACAGAGTGAAACTTGACGAGCATTAATTTCCTTTGACATGTGTACCATTACCGACTACGATAAGAAAAGACTTCTAAGGGAGAAATACGTGATCCGCAGAAATTGCTCAATCCACACTACTCGATTTTTGTTTAACAACAAACACGGGCCGTTTGGAATGTGGCAAATGCCGCATGTATGACGCCGCCTTTAAATTAGAAATGCAGCAATAAATAAATAAAAACAAGTTTTTTTCCTAAGCCATTTCTTTTTCCATACTTATGTAGTTTTTTTGTGATGCTTAAATATATTATCACAAAACAGTCTTTCACCCTACATATTTTAAAATGTTTAATTCTGGCAAATGATACCCTGGAAAAATCAACAGAGATAGTATTTCCGTTTATTTTCAGCCCTTTGTAATGGATTATCAGTAGACAGGACAAAGGTAGTTGGAATTATTCCTTTTTTGCAGCGACTAGATAGACTCGTGTCTATTCGCCTCATGAGAATGGATTCGTGTTGTCTACTGATATTCTCGACAGTCGACAAAACAGGAGTCTGTCTAGTTGCTGCAAAACAGGTATGATTTCATCCATCTTCGTCCTCTCTAATTATCGGATAACATAGGAATTCGGAACTAAGGATGTTTATGAAATGTATACAAATAACATACATGTGATCATAGTTGTTACAAATGATTTATGTGTTTATCTTTCAATTGTTACGAATAATTGAATAATAAATGTACTTGTCACGTCAAAATCAATTTAATAAAAATTAAATTAATTGAAAAAATATTGAAAGTGTAATTTTCACCTTGCAGGTACAACAATTTGTGTCAACTATGCTAATAACTTGTTATTTGTTATAATAACGAATACGTTACTGTGCACAATGTTACCGAATCAAATTCGCTAATATAATAAAGGTTTAGTTCTTACTTGTAATATATTATTTGTATATTTGTGTCGTAGCTAGAGGTTGAATATTTCTGGCCAAAATATACCTTAAATAAATACTGGTATTTTCCCCTTGCGATACAAGACACGCATGATACATATATTGTTGATGATAACATTAGATTATACATATAAAATATTCAGAAATGTAAGTAATTGATATCGGAGTTAGGAATTTATGGACAGGAAATGATGCTCTGGAAAGCGTGCAAAAAACAACAATATTGCAGAACGTTAATTATAATGTATGTTGTTAATGTTAAGTTCGAGGTGCGACGATACATTGACAGAGTACAAGCATAAAACATTATGAATGAAGTGAGACATGGCAATTAATATAGATAGGAATTAATGAATTTTATTTTATCCCTATTTACTCTTGGAACTATTCAATACTTTGTAGTTGGTTCCTCAATAGTTAGAAACAAATTCAGTAACGTTCTATTAGGACGCATACTGTGCAGGGGCGTAGCTACCGCTGTAAAAACGATACAGGGCCCCGGAACTTGACGGCCTCCAACCTATGCATTAATTTGTCATTAAAGTCAGAAAAAATATTGTTCTAGAAATTAATAAAGCTACTTTTTTATGGATTGCTTTGGATACAACACAAGATCTGTCAAAAATCGACCAACTTTCCGTAGTTTTTCGATATGTATTGATAAAAGAAAATAATTATGTACTTAAGCAAATTAAAATCTGCGAGACCTTTTTGGAGTTTAGATCTGTAGCCGATGCGGTAAGATGTGAAACGGAAATTTTTAAACACAGTTGAAGAATATGGTATTGATTTGTCCAGATGTAGAGGCCAGGGTGACGATGATGTAAGTGCAATGTCGAATGCATACGAAAGGGAACAAACCTTTATAAAAGAGCATGTACCGAATACTGATTACCACAGAGGATAAAGGCGAATAAAATTATTACTTTTTTGTAGAAACTAGACGGACTCGTGTTTTGTTGACTCTCGGGGACTCCAATAGGCAGGCGACACGAATCCATTCTCTCTACTGATTACGTTCATTGTGCAACGCCCTCATCAAATTTAATTTTAAATGATGTTGCTAAACGCATTTCCGAAGTGTCTCAATTTTTTGACAATTTGGAAACAGTATACTTTTTTTGACAATAGCATAAAACGCTGAGCAATGTTGATTAACAATTCATCTGAAAAATACAAAACAATTCTTAAAAAAGTATGCCCCGCGAGATAGTCTTCAAGAAATGACGCTTTATTCGCTGTAAAAAAAAACCCAATCATGAATGCTTTGTGTCAATTAAATCTAATTTCCAGTAAAAAAAAATGAATATGACGAATGTCTAAATATAACAAATCTGTTACAGAGTTACGATTTTATAATGCTCGTTACAGATATTTGAAATCATCAATCCGGTTTCCAAAGCCGTACAGTATTAAAATAATGACCTACAAGAAGCCAGTATTTTGTTAAATAATCTTCTGGAGGTTAATACACATTAGAAATAAAAATTCCTTTAATGGCTTGCTAGATGAGACCAGAGATCTAGCGAAAGGATAAGATCTAACACCTTTTTTCAAAAATAAAAGGCGAAGGATTACAAAGCGTTTTTTTTTGGTGATCAGAAGATGAGAGAATTTGTAATCCGGTATCATACTTCAGAGTCAATGTATATTATGGCTGTCTATTCCATAGCTTCTATGACCTAAGTAATACATTTGAAATTTTATAACCAGCTAAATTGCTCTCTTTTTCAAGCGAAGTAATTAAAAACAAAACAGCAAAATTACCTATTAAATACCATAGTAGGTAATTTTGCCAATAGCTGACCTGCGATCTGTTTGAAGTCTGAAATTCGAATTTCAGAAAATTCGTACCATTAATTTCTCAGAGGTTATAATAGCGTATTTACTGTTTTTGTCCCTTACGGTTACAACTACAACCGTAGAAAGAATCTTGTCTAAATTAAAAATGGGACAGGAACAGTTAGCAGCCTATGATTCCTATCTATCGAAAAAGAAGATCCTGAGGAATTAAAATCTTCTTCATTTAATAAATGTCTTCGGAGAGAAAAAGGCAAGGAAACTACAAAGAAATCCTGTTTAACTACTACAGAATTTTTTTAGGGTTGAATTTTTTATCGTTGTTTTTGTTATTTTGTAAATATATACTGTTTATTCGAATGTTTTTGTTTATTTTTTGAAAAATAAACACAGTCGTTTCAGAAAATATCTCAGAAGATGGTATTAGACGAATCTCACTAGTTTGGCATGTATTTTGCCCACCGGTACCACGTAATTTTTATCATAATCACTATCATGATCCACATTCAAAATTTTATATCGGGATTTTTATATTGTGTTCGGCACATTATATTGGGCATTTCGCCACCTATGGACATTAATTTTACAATCATTAGCCAACCCTATCCTGGTCGGATTTAAACCCGCATTATTCAGATCGAAAGGTATGTTGGCGTTCGACAACCTAGGCGATAACTTTTTTGTGTTTTTTCTGTTTGATATACCAGAAGTGGAAAGAGTGAACTTATCTCTACGTATAATTCAATTAAAGAAATTTACGTCACTGTTTAAGCGATTGTCAAGACTGGGATGATTTCCTCTTCCGAATATTTGTATAATATCGAAAAATATAGTATTCAGGTATTCATTTTTTTAAGTTTTGTTTTGCTAGATTATTGATAACTAGTCTCCGCGGTGTAAGTGACTTTAAGAGCTTTTGATATCATTTGAGTAATAGATTTCCTGCTGAAATAACAGTATCTTAAAGTAAATAATAATAACATCTATTGTGATTGTTCGCATTAGAACATCGACACTGTCAAAACTATATGCTATAGAACAAGTACATAACTAGTTACTTATGATTTGGACTATATATTCCTGAAGAGAATAAAAGTTTTGTTTTAAATGTGGGCATGGTGTTTATTCCTTTGATTTATCGATTCAATTTATTATGTAAAATCGTTCTTTTATATCGAAATTGTTTCGAACACTTTTGTACAGTGAATGGGCAAGCAGCTGTCACCACGGTTACGTGTATCCATTGTGTTAGAATTTCGTAAAAGTCTGTTTTCGTTATTTCTTGCAAACAGTAATATTTCATATAAATTCAAGGAAGCCAATGATTGAATGTTCAGTTTCAGTTTCATTTAATAAATGGTCTAGGACGAGGACGTAAATGGGTAAAAACACAAAACAGGTATTGAGTAATTTGTTTCTGCAACAAGAAAACTGCGACTACACGTACGTAAAATAGAACAACGTAAATGCACTTATGCATAGCTGTAGCCGGGACACGTCTGAACTTCATTGTGTATATGCGGCTTTCAGCATGTTATTTGAAACTAATTTTCAAGTGATCCTTTAAATGTAATTAACAATGAGAAACATAATTCATAATAAATCCAGAACAAATTATCAAAGAAAGCAAAACAGTCGGCCATTTCTTTGCATAACATAAGGCATTCAGTTTTACATTTTTAGTATTTTTGTTTTATCACGCTATTATTATACCAACCGTTGATTGATGCACGTATCCAGCCTCTCTTAAAGAGTAAATGTTTTTTTCATAATTAAACACTACCAATAGCTAATAACAGCAGAACCTAATAGTTTCTGAGAAGAAACTTTGCATCAAATTTAATTTTGTTTAATTTTTGTATTTTTGGTTTACATAAAAAAGGTACCTAAAACAATATTTAGTAACAAAAGCAAGGAAATTATTATTATAGACCAATCACCTGAACGTCAGACTGTCAATGGACGAATCATTTTATTCCTTATGCTATCAATTACTGTCATAGACAAGCCGCTATAATCTATAACCGCGATTAATTTTTTATAATCTCAAATGTTTGTATTCGCTGTTCCCAATTTTCATTTTCATTCATTGAATTCGTTGATTCAGAAAGACAATGGATTCAATCGCAAATTAAGCGTTAAATTTAGGAACCAGGAGATAAACTTCCGCTTAAAGGCCACGAGTCATTGAGGAATAGATGGATTTGCCTCTTAGTATCGATGCTAATTTACACGTGAAAAATGAACTTGCCTCAGACTTGTACGAAACTCCAAAATAAGTATCACAAAAAAACATACGGGATTTTTCAACAAATTTGGATATTGGTTTCGTACGTAAAACAAAACAATAACGAAGATTTTTCTTAAGCATGACGAATGGCAAACTCAATAAGCATGGCTTTATTGAGTTGGCATATATAGCGGCTTTGTATTAACGAAGCCAAGCAGCCATGTAGCAGTCGGCCTTACTAAGCGGCATGATTTGTCCGCTATATTAAAAGTGTCCGTCTTCCATGGTCTACTGGTACGTGAGTATCTTGGTTACTCCTCCTGATATGCCGAAATTGCCCAAACCACTGTTAACATACAAGCAAAAACAAATATACGAAGACCTATTACTATTTTACTACTCCATGGTTTGTTAAGAATACTAGATTCAGGAAAATCAACGAGTGACCAGTTTGGTAGAACATACAAAGGAGTTAGCCAAGAAAACCTGCGGATGAATACAGGATACAAAGGATCCTCTTGTGAAAGTGATCGTAAAATCGCTACCAAGAGTTAATGTCAGAAGAATTAGTCACATAGTAAATTTGATATCCAAAGAAGTACTCTCCTCTAGAGAACTGCATGCCACCCTGAACCAATCACTTCGATCATCATCGTTTAAATTTCTAGCAGTGTGACGAGACTGATAAGAAGTGATAAAGAAGTTGAAAAACGAATATCTAGCTCTAGAATTTCTAGCTAGCTTCTAGAATCTCATTTGTTTGTTCTATAACAAAAAGTTATAGAAAGTTTGCTCTGCAGTCATCCAGTTAGTCCATTTAAGGACAGGCAAGACGTGATGAAATCGACAAATACTATACTTAAATCCAAGACAGGCATTTTGTATCCATCTATCAACATTGGCAAGTAATGATAATAAATTAGTAGACAAAAATTAAGCTTTACAATAATAAAAAATATAAAATGGATTTTTAACAGCAGAGGATACAGGCTCTCTAAAACGCATCCTCCAATCCTGTCAGTCAAAAAATGATGGTCACGGAGTGAGATGAATCAAACTCATTAATTATTTTAACGTCGTCCACATTGGCCATCCTAACCTTTTAGCGATCAAAAACCGGTATAGAAAATTTGTCGGTATCAATTAATAAAGAGTGCTGGGCAGGCTCAATCACAATCAAGGCAAGAGCGGAATTATTTTTTTATTAGGTACTAGAAGAAATTGTTATTTATAGATAACACGTGAAACCATGGGCACCGAAGTTAATCAAAAAGAATATAATGATTTAGCCCAGAATTATAATGCACAGAATTTAAGTAACTTCTTGCAACAACGGTTAAAAACGTTTTTTAGATGGCAATAGTGAATTTACAAATTTATTTCCTTATTATTCTGTTCTTATTGCTGTTAAACTACATATATTCTAGTTTATGTATAAACTAAATCTTCGAAAATAAAAGCAAAACATTTATCAAACAAAAAAAAATATATTAAATGCTTTGTCTTGAGCACAAAATTAATATAAAATAAAGGATAAACAAAAGCAATAAATTTGGGAAAATTAACCCTACGTCTGTGAATACTAAATTTCTATATAAATTTTTAAATCTAGATCCCTTAAGTAAGTACTTTGTCAATGTTGTGTTATAGAAACATGCATAGAGCTATATGTTAATTACGTTGAATACTGAAGTTATAAAATGTTGATGTTTATCACATTAAATCAAGAACTTATCAATACCTCCTCATAAAATGACTGCTGTTATTAACTTGGGTTATCACAAATCAAATTTGTGGACAGCTGTATATTAACTATAACAACAATCTTTTAAATAGCGAGTCTTACCTTAGGTATTTCCTGATGTTTATGCAATTGTGAATAATATATAACAAATCGACTACACAGTTCCGTGTGTAATACATAGAATTGCACTGTTTCACCGTCAACAAGAACATTATCAGCGAAGCCTGCTTGATAGTAATACGTCTACATATTACAAAAACAGAACTCACTATAAAAAAAATAATCACATCAGTATTTTGTGCGTCATGTGCTATCACCACAGCGGATATAACTCTAGTAGCAAGTGTAGTTTGCTTTATTCAAGGTTTGAAAACACGGCATGCATACTTAAGTATGTCTGGATGTATATTTAAACATGTATTCGGATCAGAAAACGTTTAAGTTTGTTTATAGAGGATGGGCGGGCATGTTTGTGTTCGGACGATACCAGGGAAATTTCAGGTTCGTATGAATTATGTTACGTGTGCAAGTATATGTGTTTACAAACTTCTCTAACAATGAGTTATTCAAATGGCGCTGCTGTAGAATAGCAGAAATACAAGTCGTTTTTGTTCGTTTTCTAAAAATAAAAATAATCAGCTTGAAATGTATACAAAGCGATGCCTTTGTATACCTACCACCGTAATATTGTCCTACGTAGATGCATATTTACATTTGATACAATTGTTTAAAGGTACTAGGTCTAAAAATAATCAAGTTCACGAGTTTATTATTTAATAAAATCCTAATTAATAAATTGTTTTAATTACAGAGTGTGATTTTTTGCAGATAAATATTGGACTGGGCGATCGCTTTAAAATAAATGTGGTGTACGTTCTATAGCTTCTTAAAAAAATAAAATCGAATATTAATACGATTAACATTAATCGTGATAATAGTATTGCGATATATTCTGTGATTGGTATTTGATATAATATCGAATTTAAAAACTAAGTAATATCGACGTTAATATACACTCCGCCAAAAAAGTATCGCATAATTTAGTTTTGAATCATAAAAGTATCGCATAATCTTTGTTTGTAGCATAAAGTTGTAAATATACTTTAATGCGCTCTAAGATATAATTTCTATGATTGTTTAAATAAAATACAGGCCAAATAAAAACAAGAACTCATACTTGAGATTTTTATTAAAACAAGAAATTATAATTTTAGAAAGAAAAATGTCATAACAGTAGCTTTTAATACTGAGTATTGCCACCTCTGGCTCTTATGACCGCTCGCGTACGGTTCGGCAGAGATTCGATTAACCTCCGTATATAAGCCTGATCCAAATTCTCCCACTCGTCACGGAGAGCATTTTCTAGTCCATGCAGGTCCGCTGGGGCAACATTTTGGGTTCGTATCCGTCTGTGAAGGAGGTCCCACACGTGCTCGATAAGGTTCACGTCCGGACTTACCGCAGGTCACTCTAAAACTGGAATACCAACATCGTTAAGGTATTCCTGGACGATTATTGTAACATGCGGTCGTGCATTAGCGTGCATTAACATGAATTCGTTTCCTATAATTGGCGCATATGGTACTACATGTTCTTCTAAAATGTCCGTTATATACCTATGTGCAGTCAGTGTACCTCTGTCTACTGGTACTAATTCTGTACGACCTGTTAAACAGATGCCTCCCCAAATCATAATACAGCCACCAGCGAAATTAGGTCTAGGTCTGATATTACATTGCGAATAGCGCTCACCGTCTCGTCTGTACACTGAGATACGCTTATCTGAGGTGTAAAGACCAAATCTTGACTTATCTGTGAAGAGTATATTGGCCCAGCCATTAATGTTCCAATTTACATGTTCTCTGGCAAACCTTAAGCGGGCCGCTCGGTGGTTCCTAGTGAGACGAGGGGCTGTTACAGCTACTCTAGCTCTTAATCCACTCTGTCATAACCTATTCCGAATAGTTCGAGTACTCACACGAGTATTTCTGACTCTAGCCAAATCGTTCTACAATTGTCTCGCAGTTACATGTCTTCGACGTAATGCTTGTAGTAGTAAATAGCGGTCATCTTGGCGAGTAGAACATCTTGGACGACCTGGTACAGGTCTTCTATTGCAATTGCCCGTTTCCCTATATCTGGCTACGGCTCTAGAAACACTTGACTGATTGATGTTCATCAAATTAGCAACGTATGCTTGAGATCGTCCATCTTCGATTAAAGCAACTATAGCAGCCACTTGTTCTGAAGTTAAATTGCTCATTTTAGTTTTAAAAGCGTTGGTACAGAACTCTGACTTCGCACTTTAAAATTTGTCCGTATAGGAAGACTTTCAATAAACAACTGAACAAACCTTACACATATGCATTTTTCTAAATGTGTTCTTTTAGAAAAAAAAAAAAAAAACTAAAAAAGCTATGTTCCATGATTTTGTTAGTGTTTTTATAGTTCACATACACGAGGCAAACTTTTTGTGAACGTATAAAAATATCTTGGTTTATAAATGCCCTTTTCTAGTTTATGCGATACTTTTTTGGCGGAGTGTATATTAGTCCAACATATTCAAAAACTTGGCAAATCATCAAAACGCGTTTCGACTTGGGAAAGTTTATAAACGGATATAAATAACAGATGAAAATATAATTATATTTATTTCCAGATCTTTACCAATGCGTCACTTCTCTTCATAGAATAAGCAGACAAAATCTTAATTCTATTGCTAGGAACTATAAAGTCGAGAGTCTCGAAAGAAATAGAAGGTAACAAATAGATGACACCTTCGATGACTTCCATCTGACACTAGTTTATTAAATTTAAGCGTGGCCGAACATATCTCTTTGATGATGGTCCCGTACAGGTGACGATATAATGAATAGAGAGGACAAAACCGAGTGAAATCATACCTGTTTGCCACCGACTAGACAAACTCGTGTTTTGTCGAACCAACAAGCAACACGAACCCTTCCTTATGAGACGAATCACCGCGAGTCTGTTTAGTCGCTGCAAAAAAGGACCAGTGCGTGAAGATTAGATAGATCGTTAATGTGGTAAACATCTCAATTCAACGTCTGCAGAATATTCCTCATAAAAAATTGAGTTTGAGAAAACTGTCGATGAGATGAAGCCGCTTCTGCTAACGATTGATCAAAAACAGAATCGCGTGATTACTTCAAACCAATGTTTGGACATGTTTTGAGCGCAATACCAATGACTCTTTATGACGTTTTCTAGGCTAGTGCGCACCAAAGAAGACGAAAACTTATGGCACTGAAATTTTTTGCTGAAGGAAAGGATAGTCATGGAAAGGCACTATGCTGATTTATTAGACCGATTCGTCGTTGGACTAAAGAGAAAAAAGCTTCATTTAGCGAAGAAAACAATTCTTTTGATAACGATCACGCCTTAATTAATCGCTAATTACGACACCAAAAATTGGTGTAGTTACGATACGAACTGATGCCCCTTGATATTTGATAGATTTGGGCTCCCGCATCATCTTTCTTTTTACAAACTTGAAAAAATCGTTTAGTAGAAAGCGATTCACATCATATAAAGAAGTTTTTTCCGAAATATAGGTGTACTTTGCGAAGATAAACGAATACTATTACTTAGATGGCTTAGAAAGTTGGAACATCGTTAGACTAATTGTATAAAGCTGCGAGGATATATGTTATTTCTCAACATAATCTTTTCATAGCTTTATACAATTTACTAGAGTTACTAGATGCAAAACAACTGCGTTGTTTCCTTTAACGCGGGTGTCCTTAACATTAATTATTACAGAGTAATGCAGGTATTATAGAGGCGTCTCATCGAAAACTATAACGTATAGAAAAGTAACGAAGAGTACCTCAAACAAGAGCAGTCGTAGGCTTCTTGACGTAACCTTTTGCAGCCTCAATACTGTTCGCCGTTGACTATGGACTTCCAGCAGCGTTCCCGATGAAGAATGGTCGAATAATGCAAGTGGTACGCTGCGACGCACTTTATTCTCATAAAATAGATATGGGCTTCCCATTTCAAAAGCGGCATCTTTGCTTGTTTACAGAGCTGTCAACTGTTCAATTCTTTAGCACAATGCCAAGTAGATGTCCTCGGGCACTTGGTTACATTCTGGCGAATAGCCGTCACGTTTTCTACTGAAGGACATGGACCAACACGTGCTGGTGTTCTGATATCAGTAATCGACCTTGTTTCCTCGAATTTCTTGATTATTCTCTTACACAATTTGCGAATAGCGACACTCAAACTTTTACCGTTTATAATGTTTAACAATAAAAATGCATTGTTGTATCGAATATGGATCTATTTTTAATAATAACAGACTGTCTACCATTGAACTGCCACCTTTATTATACCACTTACCTTTCCCAATTTCTCATAAATCCAACTCTTCGTCTTTACAATGAGAACATTTAGATTCCTTGGGAGAAGACCCATCATTTTCAGGATAATTTCTTATTATCTAACTTTTATGAAATTTTGCCCTTTTAGGTGTTTCTTTTCTTAGATATTTTCCATATTATCTTCTTCGGCTGCTTATTTTTCGAGCTCCATAAAATCTGAACGTCATCCAGGAGGCAACTCTGATGGCTAAGTAAGGATGTTGCAGTTGGTGAGAGAGTCGAAGTCGCGAAAATGTCTTTTATAGAAAAATCTTGAGCATTGAATGTAGCCCTTATTTCTTGTGGTGTCATTCGACTGATGACAAGAATCCGTCTTCTTTAAAGATCAAACGGCCAGTTACAAGCCATATTGAATCCAACTCCAATATTGGCTGGTTAAAGCAAATGAGAACGCTTTGTAAAATGCTTTAAATGAACCAAAAACTTCCTCCATTACCCGTATGTGGAGCAAATGTTGACAACCGTCATCTTCTGCTAAAAAGAGATCCACAATTATTTTCTTTTACAGTATTGTAAATCCGTTGAAAACTATGCAACATTGATGATTTAGCTGATGTCGTAACATTAATAATAAAGTCAGCAACAATGTACACTAGTAACTTTGAACAGACTGTATATGTGTAAGTTTTTCCCAATAAAAAAAATATAGCATGTTGTGCTAAATTAATGCAGAAGGTTATGAAATATCTCTGTGAAAACCGAAGTTTAATTGTGTCGATGTCGGGTTACACACGAAATTGTTTTGACATAATTTCATAGAGTACTTAATATAAGTGATGAGTGACGTCGCGTGTACTCTTTTTACGGAATTGTTATTGAACAAAGGCAAGCGTAACAGTGCAATAAGTGAAGAAATTTGCTCATAGATGTATTATAGTAAAGGAAATATCACCAGCTATTCTTTACACTATATATATATGCCCTAGATTAGGTTTAAGAAAAAACAGTTTTTATGTCAATATTGTCTACATAAGCACTTTTTTAGTGTCACGTTTATTACATCTTTAGGAAGTATGTATAAAATGGACATATTGTACATATTTTATTTATTTTATTGGTCAACAATCAAATAATTGAAAAATTTGTAAAGCTATAGTTGAGGAAATGGAAACTAAATTATGTACTTTCCAAACATTTATAATTTCTTAATATAACATACGTAGATATTTTGTAGCAACAGCATTTTATTGAAGTTAGATGTCGAATTAAAGTTTAGCTACTTATCTGTCTACACCATTCTCTACCTTAAGTTCAGTTTTTTTCTTTCCTTTAATAAAGTCATCATACTGTTTTCCATCTTTATTCTTTTCGCACTTTCCCATGAATTGTTTGCGTTATTTCCTCGTCCTAGTATTTAGCTGGTCCTACAGTACTTTTCACTTTTTCTTCACTTTCTTGACTATCCTACCTTTTCAGGGGCTCTTGATGCACATAAATTTTCACCGTTTTAATTCAATGTAAGCTATGATGTTCCTTGTAGATTGAATCCAAGCTCCCATCCTAGAACTATTTTCGACCCTATCAATCATTGTTACAGTCCGTTTCACTTTATTTTAATCTAACTATCTGAGCAGCTAATTACGTTTGTGTAAACAAACAATGCGATAAGCTGGGACTTGCACAGAGGCGTATTTTGTAATGTTCCTGTAATTTCTTTTTAAATACAATAATTAATATATGTATAATTGTACTAATTAATAGTGTTTTACCTGCTCAATAGTCAGATTAAAATAAAGTGAAACGGACTATACCCTCCAGAATCCTCCACAAGAGCATCACTTAACATATTTGAATTACCATTATTTCCATTGTTAATTTTTTTCTCCTTATTATTTTGTTATTACACATATTAAGTTGTTTGGATACAATTTTTTTTTTACCCTTAAGTGTTGAATCTAACAACTCCTTTTGGTCTCCTTAGATAAACCTAGATTTAATTATCAGAGAAATAATTATGTGACAACGTACTCCTGATAGTTATCTTTACATTTTAATTATGGACAATACTGCAAAAACTAACCAACGATTTTACCGTTACGATCAGACATATTAATATATAAGCGTTTCACTTAAATAATGAATTGTAATTGTTTCATATATTGTAAAATTCATCTTATTGTATATTATTATAAGCACGTACAAATTTTATATGGAAGGTTGTTTGCTGTTGGTTACTACAAATAATGAAATCACTATTAAGGAATTTGACCCTCCTGCTTCGTTATATGGCATTAAAGTATTTAGGTCTAAAGACCATTAGTATTTTATTTTTTTCTACACCTTCCTTAAAATCTACACGCTAGGACAGTACTAAGTTTCCTATATGCATACATACTGTGTTGCTATATTACTCATTAGGGTTTAATGGAAGTATATATCAGGAAAAAGTAATGTTAATTTATTTCTTTAATTGTAAACATTATATACATATAACCCACTTACCTTATATATGTAGCACAGGCAAAATAAGATTGTTGAAAAGTTTGCAGCATTAGGTATGCGTTCTGATTTGTCCCACTGAACTGCGCTCGTTAGATGAAAAGATTTTCTTATATTTTGGGAATGACCGTTCGACATCTAGCAATGTAAGATATGCATAATAAAATTAATTTTTATGGGTCACATGCATCATTACCAATTTGTGTTAATCTGGTAAAATCAGAATCTTCGTTTATAACTTCCATAAATTATTTCATATCGCACACGTATTCTTTATATCACTTGCAGCATATAACAATGCGTGTACATGTTTCACAATTTGATTCGATTCCAACATTTTGACACTTTTCTATCGTATCAAATAAATCGCCATAATTTTGGCTAGTTATTAAATCTATTTCAGCGGAAGTACCTTAAAATCTTATTCGGCTTTCCTCAGTAGCTGCAGCTTTCTCGGGATTGAATTGTAAAACCGCAGATTTTATTTGTTCGAAATATTTTGAATTATCAACCATTGATTACCGACGTGTGGAAATCGGTTCTGGTGGTTCTGCAATACTAGGCAACGTCTGCGAAGTTCTCGAATTTATTTGGGCGATACTTTTTTGATATTTGAAAAGTATGCGTCTACCTCTGAATAACATGTACGAGTTATTTGTGCAACAAGATAGAAAGCATGAGCTTTACACGTTACATATAAAAGCTGTTCACGCTCCTGTCTTAGAGAATGGCCCACACAACGCATAGGTACCGCGCTAACGCTCCTTAACATCAACTGTTGATTAGATGACACATCAAATTTCTGTTACGTATTACAATACTAACTTGGTAATCGCTTCACCAGTACGCTTTTTCTTGTTAATGATATAAAAAAATTTGGTTTGAGGGGTTCTGGTACAAGCATCATAACATGTGCAATGGATTCTTTTTCAATCTATCATTTCGTCCACGCTTAGCCACAGTTGTTTATCTTTCTAACTATGGCGTTAATCCTTTTTTGTTATCTTTGCACTTAAATGCCAGATACTTGTGTAACGTTGTTCAAGATGGTAGCTCCCAGTTCAAATTGTGTTTATTCCAGATTCCAGATTTATTCGACATTCCAGAAACATAGACGGTGTATCCAACATGAATTATGCTCTCGATAGCACGCCACTTTTTCAGTTTGTACTATTGTCGTACTGTACTGTTGATATGATTTATACAGTAGAAAATATACCTTTATACTCTTTTACGTTTTCAGATCATGGTCGCCTTTTGCGCTTCTGTACACCCGACACACTATGAATTAAAGAAACGATGTTTGACTAAGTCGCGTGGAGATCCAAGATAAATTATCACAAAACGAGATTGCTTCTGTTTCTGCGTTGCGTGGGATGTTACGTACTGGATACGGTTTCTATATGCCGACACGTTGGCATGCTCTAATTATAAATCTTTGCTGCAACAAGGTTAAGAAGAAGTCTTTGTAGGTAATCAAAATATCTTGTTTTTCTTTAGTTGAATATACCAAAATTGGAATTAGAAATTTTCCAATAAAAGTTAAAACTGCTGGAAAAAAGTGGGAGAAAATTTTATTTGTTTTAATTTGTTATAAGTTTTAAGGAGGTTTATTAAACATTAAAAGAAGCCAATATTTGAGTATTACATTAAATTAATTCAATATATATTATTGAATTAATTTTCCCATTTCATATTTGTTATATGTAAATTGGGTTGCCTATACACTAATTTTGCAGTGTTGTCTTACCTCATTTTACTAGTTTAGCGTGTGTTCCTAACCTAAAAGCTTGATCAATTCAAACAACTTAAATTCATCAACTATGCCTGCAATATCTCATAAAAATAATACTTTAACGTATAAGGGCAGCAGTTTTATGAGGCAAAGATTGCTATTATCAGTGTTAAGCAGTAAACCAATTCGAATTATAGATATTAGAGTTAATCATGATGAACCAGGAATTGCTGAATTTGAAGTGAATTTAATACGTCTGTTAGATAAAGTTACTAATGGTACTGTTATACAGCTAGATTCTACGGGTACAATTCTCTATTTTCAACCCGGCTTGTTGTACGGTGGTGAAATAGAACATGAGTGCAGTTTACAGAGATCTATTGGTACGTTTGCTTTTTCTAATTGTAAAACATGCTTAACGATTATGTTTGTACTTAGGATATTATTTGGAGGTTTTGATCGCATTGGGACTTTTTTGTAAAGTTCCGTTAAAGGCAACCTTACGAGGAATAACTAGTAATTTAATTGATCCTTCGGTTGATCATATCAAAGCATCTATAATCCCAGTTTTAAAAAGATTTGTAATAGACGATGAAGGACTTGATTTGAAAATAACTAAAAGAGGTAAGAGATCTTTTTACAATTAATTTTTTTTTGATAATAGTCCTGCTTTCACAGGAATGGCTCCTCTTGGCGGAGGCGAAGTAGTATTTAATTGTCCGGTACGAAAACAACTTAGACCTATACAGCTTCTTGATTCAGGAATGGTAAAGAGGATTAGGGGAACTGCCTATGCCTTACGGATTTCTCCGGCAATTGCTAATCGACTGGTAGAATCAGCAAAAGGGGTGTTATTGAACTTTATTCCTGATGTATACATAAATACAGATCAGTGTAAAGGCAAACAATCTGGTAAGAGCCCAGGGTTTGGAATTCACTTATATGCAGAGACAACTACTGGTGTAACATATTCATCCGAAGCGGTAAGATGTTCTGATAACAGTTGAACTAATCAAATTAATTTTTTATTATGCTTTATTTAGGTTTCAAAAGTGATCAGTGAAGGTGTGGAGCCTTCTATACCTGAAGAAGTAGGCGCATTAGCGGCGCAAAGATTGTGCCATGAAATTTATGTAGGCGGTTGCACGGATTCTGCTGCTCAGTCATTAGCGATCCTTTGTGTTGCCTTAGGACAGAAAGACGTTTCCAAGTTGGTAACAGGAGCCCTATCAGATTATTCAATAGCGTTCTTACAACATTTACGAGAATTTTTTGGTATTACGTTTAAATTAGAAAATTATCGATCTGAAGACAACGATGACGTAGTATCTGGTGCAAATAAAATATTGTTAACATGCATAGGTGTAGGGTATACAAATATAAGTAAACGAACAATTTAAAATATTCCGATATGTACATATTTATTGGTTTTATATTTATAATTATATATTTGAAATTGTATTGATAAAAGATTGTTTTATCTAAATTTTAGGTACAACAGACCAGCAAACTACAATATTTTTATTTAAACAATTAAAAAATTATTATACCATATTTTTGTATGTTTAGTATAATGTATAACAAAAAGATTGATAGTCTTCATAATCTTTCGTTTAATTTAAAATTGAATTATTTATTATTCAATCATTTGTATTAAGGCCGCGCTGGAAAAGCAAAAAGCAAAGACGAAACGTTTTGCGAAGTAAATAGACTATAACAGGATATAAATTATCTAAACTACACATTATAGAGAAAACAGAAGTGTTGTGATTTTCCCTTGCAGACGTTACATTTATTAAAATTCTGTGTCGAATTGTGTGTAGAGCGGGTACTACATTATTCAAGACTTACAACTCAAATACGGAGAGTTATTACTCTACGCAAAACATTTTATGACAATTATTGTAAAATGGAGCAACAAATGATATGCTTGTGTGGCAACAACTATTGTATTAGTTACGTTTGTAACACAGCACAATACGAAGAAAAAAGAGAAAAAAGTTTAGGCGAAACAGTGGATTAAAATATGTGATGTTAAGAGTTTACATGAAAATTTGTTGAAAAAATTGGTTTTTGAAGACGCCGAATATTGTACAAAATTTGTGAGAATAGGACATTCTTTGTTTCTTATTGCATCAAAAATGTTCGTTAAAAAATAAAATACCACCTTCAGAGAATCAATAAGAGTAGAAGATCGCCCTATTTGCATGATGCTTTGCATTGTTGAAGTATTCATATGATTCATACTCAGGACTTGTAATAATAATATTGTTGTAATAAATCAATTTTATTTATTTTCCGACATATTTATTCCACCCACCTCCAATCAATAATCTTCATGTACATTTTTCGTGTTTGGCTGTCAAGGGAAGTGCAGTACGAATCCAGTTTTGACGTAAGCAACACTATTTGTGGTATCTTTTTTATTTTGCTGATTCTGTTTTCTTGGGTGTGATTAAAGCAATTTTGTTTATTTGAATTTTCCATCTTTGATTTCTAACATTTACGATTGGTCTTTTAAAATATCAACAATATACATTTAGAAGAACAAAAAATATAAAAAGTAAGATATAATAAGGCTATCAAATAAAACAGATCTATATAGTTGAACAGAGGACTTCTTAAATAGGAAATGTTTTGGTGGTTTCGGTATCGGGTGTACGCCAGTATGGGCACAAACTAACTTAGGTTATTTTGGTTTCGGCTAGTCAATTCAAATTTTTCATTACATCATAATCGTCTTAAATTTTTGATCTTTAGAAACATTAAACAAAATTCCAAAGTGCTTTTCTGCTACAGTATCCACATAGATACAGGAAAGTTAGCGAAAACTCGTGGAAAGATCAAATACAGGGTATATCCTATTCAGTTTAATTAATCGTACAATATATTTATTATTGATTTTGGCTGTTTGAATGTTGGAGTAAAATTGTTCAATTAAATGGGTAATATGTCGCGAAGTGCAAAATATAGCTTGGGAGAATGATTGATGCTTTTAGGTATCCGGTTTTAAATTTAATTTGATATTGATATAGGAATTTATTAACATGTCGAAGGATAAATAAATTATGCATTAATAATTTTCTTCTGGTAATTACTAAGCAATAGCCAACATGAAATACATACAAACATAATAAAAATGTGATATACTATATTATTAACATTAATATACAATATCAAACATTCTTGTATTTTTTCTTGATTTATTGATGCTTTATGCTTAGTGTAAAGTTCGTGAACTTTCTTACTTCGCAGAATAACATAACAGGGCGATCGATTATTAACAAAGGCTTCCATTGCCAGACTCAATTAAAATTAAACGTGTCCCGCGTTTCGAGCGTGTGATGACTGGTAATCGAAAGCTCGACGTTCTCAAACGTATGGGGCTTCTTCAGGAGAAAAAAAAGAGGTAGTTCCACAGTGAGCACGATAACTCAACACGCAAACGCTAAAGGTGAAGCTAACTGAGCGGAAAGTCAATTTACCACCACATTTCCTTCTTCTGAAGAAGTCTCATATGTCTGGGCGAAACGTTGAGTTTTTGATTGTTAACCATTGTACGGTCCGAACTCGAAACATGTGCGGATAATGTACTAGACAACATAAAACATTTTTTTTTAATATGCCTGCGCATACGTGATGATTGATAAGTCGCAAATCAGGCACTAATTTTATTTTAACTCGAACGTCTTGTGTATATTATGTATTTGATTTTCATACCTAAAAATAGGTCAACATAGTTAAATATTTTTTATAAATAATTTTAGCATGAATGTAATCACATTTATTTCCTAAAAAAAAAATTAAAGGGCAGAAGTTTGTGGACCAGTAGAATAATCTTTGAGATGTCGAATTTCTTTTATCTGTACAGAAATAAGATATGTAATGAGAAGCACAAGTTAACATCAGCTTTTAGAGATCCTTTGAACAGTGTGCGAAACGCCAAAGGTAAAAAAAGAAAAACCCGGAGAATTATTCCACAGTAGACAACAGCCAGGCAAACCTACGCTCTAAACTGAATACATATTTTAACGATAGATTTTTGATTTCTTTTGATGTATTAAGAAATTTTTGTAAAGGTAGTTCCATAAAGTATAAAAAGGTAAAAGTATATAACAAAGATCTTAAAATACTTAATTACTCTTGTAGTTTGCATTAATGAGAACGGTTTCTATGTTTTAAATTATCTACATTCATCATTAATCAGTGCATTGTTATAATTAAAAACTATAGGCTAACAGAAGGTCAACAAATTATTTTGTATAAATGTCAAATGCAAGAACAGGTGAAACAAAAAATAATGATTTGTTACGTTCAAGTCTCTAAGAATGTACAATTAAGCATAAATATTGCTAGACTATATCAATAAATACACTATATCTAATGTAAGATTCGAAATAAACGACAAAAACTAACGCTTTTAAGCATTTTCAATGACATCGAAAATGATTTTTCTAAAATCGCTAGTTTTCGTCATTCAAAAGTTAAGGACTTTGTATAATTGTATGTAATTGTGATGGGTACCATCGATAATACCATCTATCATTTTTCCTAGTATACTACCCATAGCGTATTCATAAGCAGATACTATAGTTAAGGTTTCCAGTAGTGCAATCAAATGACACTAAAGAATAAAACATCGATTTTATTTAATCTGTGCATATAATTTCAAAATAATGGGCTTATAATTAAAGTGTTTTCAGAAAGCGTCCTACATTGCAACTCGATTTATATCAGGAATATTCAACCTTTTAGCTTTTCTGGAACATATTGGAAGATGAGACGAACTGTTTTAGGCTACCCAAAATGTTCCTAATACTATGGACTATTGATATTTCTTTCCCTCTGCGCTTGTTACTTAAGCCGCATTGATATTTACTTTGAGCGGCAGATTAGATACCTCTGGTTAATAGTGAAAATACCCAAGGCATATATTTGGAGGCGATTGACTTCAAAAGAGTAGCCATAAAGTACTTACGGTTACCATCAGTAATACTGATAATGTTCATGCTATCGATACCAACTATCAACCATATTTATGAGAAGAATTTCTGTTTGGCTTGTGTTCTTGCCAGAAAGAAATATGTAATTGTGTGTTTGTGCCAAGTAAAATTTATCGATGGTGCCCAATACTAAGTATAATATATGATAAAATATTTAACAGTCTATATGCATGTATATAACGAAATATACAGATATAAAATAAATAATATCTATTTTCTACATTTTCTTTTGACTGTATTATTCATCGCATCCCAAGTCAGCCGACCAGTTACATATTCCACCTACTGGATCAAAGCTTAAATTCTTGGGACAGGTGTATTCCCACCCGACTACCTTTCCAGTTTCCATTTTCGCGCATGAAATGAACTTTCTACAGGAGACGGGATGAGGGAAGTTGCCTTGGTCTAAACATTGTATAGAACCACCGCTGTGGACGATAACTTTGCTTTGCGCCGGCAAGTCTCCTATGAATCCTGTGAAGTCATCTTCATTATAATCGTAGGGTGATACCTTTTTGCGTACTTTCGTTTCGGTTATTTCTTCAAATGTCTGCGGTTGCGGCCGTTTCAAAATAATCCGTTGCGTGGTCAGTGGAAAAGGAGTCGTTACTTTTGGAACGCTAAATGGTCTCGGGGATGTTGATATTTTTGTGAAAGATAATCTCGTGGTGGCTGGTGCTAAAAAAGCAATTTGATTTAATGAAGATGTACGGGTGATATAATTTTGAAATCATTCCACAAACGAGCATCGCAGATGAAAACTTCACTTTTTATTAATTAAAACTTCTGGGCTGCAACACCAGAAGCGCCATCTATCTATAAGCGGTGAATTACTCATTCAGTAGCAATATTTTTGGAATAAAAATTATTTAAAATCAAGAGATCTATTACCGTAAATTATTTTGAAGTGTAGAGAATATTTAGTTTCGCTAAGCAATATCAAATACCTTTATTTTATTATACAATTTATTATTATTATTTATTAATAATATCAATTGACTCGTTTTTCTTAAAAATGGAACACTAGAATATTTTTTACATCATTCCATACATATTTAGAATTCCTTTGATTTCTGCAATACACTTCCTATGCCTAAAGTTAATACTCTTGTTATAATGTGTTTATTGTAGACCAGAGATATTTTGCAAGAAAAGCTATAACCAACAATAACGATCATTGGACCTACTGAGCTCAGTGGAACAGAATATGTTATTGTCTTAATATATTTAATATACAATGTAATTTTAATATGCATTTGTATATTAAAATTTACGATTATGGATTAAAATCACACCCTGTATACTAAACGATTTGGAATTAGAATCATAACCCGTATATTAATATTTACCATTGTGAATTAAAATCACAATGCAGCATGCATATTGCAGCATAGCTTAACACGATGAACGAGGCTGAACATGTTTACAGAGGCAAATCGAGCTAAGGGTGCCGACCTCTTCGATGAAAGCTTAAGATGTTAGGATGCTACTTTCTATTCTCAAATTAATAACTAATTAATAATAACATTAATAATAAATTAATAATAAATTAATAATAAATTAATAATAAATTAATAAAAGAAAATATCATTATACTTGTTTCTATGTCTGACATCAAAGTTAAGTTGTTTGTTTGAATCAGTGATCAACCGACATTAGTAGGTCACATCACGCTTGTTACCTTAAAAGTTCGAATATAATGATCACTAGATAAACTGCAAGATCTATGCGTTTTGTTTTGTTTTTGATATCAGACCGCATAGAAGATATGTACTATTCGGCTATATGGTAACGAATATCGTTTATGTAGATAATGTATGTACGCATACATTATAAACCAAAGGAAAGTATGAGTTTTCCTTAGGTACGGTACGGAAACGTACCGTTTCTTTTCCTCTCTATTAGATTTTCATGTTTTTGTTAATCCCTATATCTAAGTTCTACAGCCTACTCTAACTTATATATTAACTTTATGTAGAAAGTGCTGTCTGGATTGAAAAGATTCTAAATGGGTATCAAATGGGCTAAAAATACAAAATGAGATTCGGTTGAAAAAAACGACTCTCAACTGTTTCTAAATGCTCTAATTAATGTTATCATTCTTCACATCCTTAATAATGAAATAAAGATAAATGATATTGGTTAGAGAGCTTGAACTATTGTTACAACGACAGGAAAAATTCTTGTAAAAGAAGAAAAATAAAATAAAAATGGAAACGAATATTGATATATTCACTATTCGCTTTTTGAGAAAATGATTTATTTTAAGTACATGTACACGCTGTATTATAGCAATCTGTTTTATCTTTTGTCAAGGAATCTAAAAATGTAATGAGGCTGTCTCATTTAAAATAACAAACCTAAAGTATCAGAGAAACTAAACATCCTGTATACTTTGAAATAATTTTGGGTCATAGGTCATCTAATTTTAAGCAATTTTATTCCAAACATGTTTCGATTACATAAATAGACAAGTTGCAATTCACTCTTCTTCTGCAGTATATTTCAAATAAACATATCATTAGAATGAATATTGTTGCATTACAAATGTTGTCCATCATTTGTTAAATCTTTCATAAAATTTGGACCTATGGATGCCAGGGAATAATTTCCGAAAGAAACGAGGTATCGATATCTTCTTTGTTGCCTAAAGAAGATATCGATACCTGAAGTTGTACTTACTTGTAGTTGAATAAGAATTTTTATGTTTCGCAATTGCTTCCTGTATTTCATACAATTTAATAGGTGCTTCACTTTTGTTATCGATTATTTCGATGTCTAGAGGTTGTTGGTTATTAAATCCAGAGTTTTTACTGTTTTGTCGATTTTCGCTCGTTGAAAACTTGTTCATACTTGCTGTCGATATGTGAACTATCGGTATTCTAGTAGTAAATTTGTTTCGAAAATAGTGTTTTCGAATGGATTCGGTGGAAGTGAGAATTTTACTGGTCATGTCGCTAGCAGAATCTGAAAATAATAACGTAATATTTTAATACATTCCTGTTAAAGGAAACAATCGTGAGAAGAGTAATTCAAATCAGTTAATTGTGTGTAATGTTTTCGATGTTAATTAATAGAAAAACGATTCATTATTTTTAGAAATCGGACAGCCTGCATATTTTTTAGAATTTCGGAAACGTTAAAGAAATTTTGTTTTAAAATTAAGAATAGGGAAGTCACAAAGGTTTTCTTAGTTTTTATTAACTATAAGCACATTTAAACAGTTCGGGTTCTTCTGTTATCGTTTTCAATTACTGACTACTAGCAGCACATGTAATTAGTAAAGAGTCCAAACGATGTGCCCGACCATCGCGCACATCCGGATATTTCTGCAACAATGTAAACATGTTAGGTAAGTTATTTATGTTTTTTCTTAACGTTTTGTAAAGTGATTCAATATATTTATTTTTAAATAAGCGCACTGTTATTCTGGTAAACTCTCTCGGGCTCGGGCACATCGTTTGGACTCTTTGGTAATTAGTTTGTCTAGGCGGCAGTCTTTAATAACAGGTATCAGTTAAATATAAAAAATTGTTCTTATTAGTTATAATCTCTTACCTTCTATAATTTCGTTATTCTTCTGTTTTTTAAGACAAATATGCATGCAATATCCCTTATCATCTAATTTAGTAAGTAGTAACTACACTAACTGCAACAAAACTAACGACAACAACAAGTAATAACTACAAAAAAAATATATTTGTTGCAGTATTGTTTCTGCTGTTTCTCTGTACATGTAGAGGAACGTAAAAGCAGCTAACATTAAATTAGATGAGCTTTTGTATTTTTATTTTGTATACTTTTCCTAATTAATTAAAAGAAAGGTTTAAAAATATGCTGTAAAACCTCTTCAATTAATTATTAATATCAATAAAGTAAATAATGATAGTAAGGACTGTGGCCGAGTATGGCAAACAATACAAAAGTATCTGCATGCTGCGCATCATACAAGTTTAATAAATCAATTAATCCGGAACGGCTGTTTCGAAGATGCAGGGGATCTTTGAAACTTGTGTGGTGCGGAGTGTGCCGATACTTTTGTGTTGTTTCCCATTAAGGTAGTATGAAAAAAAAAAACTGAAAAAAAAAGAAAATGGAAAAATGTTTTAAAAGGAGTGGTGGAAGAAGAAACATGGACTACAGACTAGAGAATTGAAGTTATTTCTAAACCGCCGAGAATCATACTTTGAAAAAAAGTTGCGTTCAATAAAAGCAAAAGACGTCGGTTCATCACAGTTTTAGTGGTGTATATAAACAACGCATACATATAATTAATATAATAATACATAAAATTATGTTCGCATTTAGTGTTGCATCAACATTGTTTTATGCTGGACCAACTAACTTTAGAGCGACTTTAATATGTAAAATGTACACATTAAATTTGGAAACTAACAGGGCCAATATGGACGCAAAAGATTGCTTATCATTTACCTCCGTAGACACAAACTATATATATTTCGTATTCTGCAGCCTCAGATAATCAAACGACTGCACTGCTAGATATAATACAATATTAAGGATAGATTAGTGTTGGATCAAAAATAAAATAGTGTTGGTTCAATACAAAACGCAAATACAAAAATCAGCATTCAAGTGTTAATTAAGTCAAATTTTGAGTTAAGTCAATGTAAAAACACATTTTTTTTTATGTTGAATTATTGCAACTATTTTTTTCAATGTAGTATTGGCTGCTCAGCCCTGATGATTGATACATTGAAGAATCAAACATGAAGCACCTTCTGCATGTCCAGAAATATCATGTGGGAAAGCACTAACGGATAACAATTCTAGTATTATTAAATATTCATGTATAATACAGTAATTATTGGTATTTATTTTCACATTGTCTTCTACAATTTAAACGTTTCAGACTCTCGTTAATAGTACTTATTATCCTTGTGCGTGTGCGAAGTAACCGTCACGTAACACATTTGTAATTTTTTTCGTTGCCATCAGTAGCAGTGTGTTAAATTTTTATTGGTGTCTTCTAAATTTAGTAAAAGACATATCATAAATAGAAATAAATAGAAATAAACTGAAAAGAGCAGCCCAAATAGTAGAATATGGCTAGTGAAGGTATGAAAATATGGCGCTAAATCAAATAATTGTCTGCTAAATAATTTGTAAATTACGTGTTTAGCGTCAGTAATCAGCGGAGTATCAACAACTGGATGTTTCACTTTGTTAATATATCAGATAATCAAATAAATTCATGCGTTTTTGGATGGAAGAATAAATATTTATTAAGAAATAATAGGATACTATCATTTATCGAAAGAATTACCATAAGAATCAATTACCTTCTGCCAAAGTAGCACCAATTTTTGTAGGCCGATATTGTATAGCTCTAACAATTTTGAATCAAAAATTGACAAAATATTCAATAAATGCTTGCGCCGCCTCGCGGGTTCCTGTAAGAATAGCGCTTTTCTTAAATCGAAGCGTAAGCGTTACTAGTAGTTGCTGACGCTGTTTATAACAGCAGTCGGTACTGGTTGGTGGTTGACCCGTTTTCAAAAATTCATAATGGATAATTCCGGCTGCTGTCCACCGAATTCACAATAAAGACGTTTCGGTTCCAAGGAAACCTTGGGAGTGTTTATTTAGGGGTATTGGATCAGTCGACGGCAAACAATAATACGAATTTTTAGAAGCTGAATACAATAGCCGTTTCTCGTGGCAAATTAAAAACCGACCAAGAGAAGGTTCATTATCGTTACGTGAAATATTTGCCGAACATGGCCGATAAAACGGGCGCATTTGTCGTTACCTGCCGATTCATGTGAAGCACATTTACTTCCATGTGAATGTCCAAATGAATGGTCTTATCGCTCACGTTGAACCTCTCTACAAACTTTAAGCGCGTGCTCTATAATCTGTTGAATATTCTCGTTGTTAATTATCTTCCATCTCCCAGAGCGTGCTTCATTAGTCAAGCTGAAATTTTGCGATAAAAATTTCTTTAACTACTTTTGGATCGTTGTACTGTTCGAATGCGCCACCGCTGTAGCTTCAGTGCTGCGTTTATACTCACAGAGGAAACAACGTCGAACTAAAGTTTTATTCGTTGCCTCTTCAAATTATTTCAAAATGTGTATTCAACGAAAGACGGATTAATTAAAAAATATTCATGGTAATCAGATTTATACGAGCTTATTCGGTTACCTAATATATTATCCAGTGATTGGATACGGTAACATATAATTGTAATATACACAGAAGGCCACATCATCTTATTATTCAAAGAAAATCAGATTTCTTTTAAACGATATTAGTTGTTTATCTTAAAGGAAGTAAAACTCAGTTTATCATAAAAAGAAATATACCTAACAAAGTATCCTTTGTATCTGTGCGCAAAGAGAAAAAATTATCGAAGAAAATTTAAATCTCAAAACATTGGATACGCTAGGAATAAGATATCTACGAATCCATTAGTGCACGAGATACATTCATAGTTACAACAGAAATAGAAATCATTCTAATTCAATTAATTCAAAAACATTCACGGATTCAAAAATATTCTAGTAGGTGGCTATAATTTTTAAATGTATGAATTCTTACAACAGCTAAAAAAATTCACGTTTGAGCTTACAGTGTGCGCTTGAGTGGGCAGAGTTAAGCGTTGTGTTCGAGTCGCGCTAGGATCAACAAATCTCTTAGTGGGGCTGGTTCACCATTCGCAATTGGGGTGCAATTAACTGCGCTTCTCGAGGGGGTGACAGTAACCATGGAAGACTTTGCATGCGCAACTTACAAACTAACCTGCTCCTGAGGTTATGACAAGCTTCAGAAAGTTTACACACACTTAAAAAAAATGTGCGATATATTTACATTTGAATTAAAATAATACTTTTGGTAAATGCCCATACACACGTTTAACTTGTTTGTTGCAAACTGTTTTTTTTATTATTATTATCTAGGCTTTTTTTTATATTAAATTTTTAACGAGTTTCTCGAATTTTAAATTTATGTAACATAATTATTGGCTTTACATTTGTAGAAAATTTATAGCTCTGCTTACTCGCTTACTATTATTATACATTTCATTGAAAAGTCCTTTATTTTAAAAGCAAATCATCGGTTTCCTCAATATATAATTTTTATAAGAATCCTTGATGTCTCATGAATACCATTTACATAATGGTGTGAATTGCCTTCGGCGAAAAGAACAATTCTATATAGACAGCTACGGAATAAAGAGTTATACAATTTCAGTGCGCATGTTTTTTTGATTACTTTTTACTTTGAAAACTTCGTAAACCTGTCGTAAACCTTTGGTAAACCTAAAAATAGGAAGAAAACTTGGAGCATTCCGACAATTTTATCGATATTGAAAGTGAAATAGTAAAGTAAAAGTGCAAATACAAAACCTACTCTCTTTTCGCTAGAAGCGAGAATCTATTATTAATCGTGTCCAACCGGTTTTGTTGTTGACAAAGATAACAAGTAACAAAACTCGCCTACCTTGATATTCGATGACTGTCGTTGAAGTCGGTCTGTATTTTCTGCGAATAGTTGGTCTAGTGCTTGTGAATATCACCGGAGACGATTGAGTGGTTGTCGATATGGCTAACGTATAGTTGCGATAGGGGCGATTCCTGAAGGGTCTAATGGGTCCCTGCAAATTTTATTATTTAGAATACGATAATTTTATGTAATGCACATTGAATAAATCTTACACATTTTTTGAATTTTATTTCCAACTATAGTGTTCAATCCTTGAAGATGTGATACATATAAACCGTGTAACTAAGCAATGTAAGTAATATTATATGTTAATTTTTATTATATTGTTAATTACAAGCGCGTAATCTTTACTTTTACGTTCATTTAAATTTCCTCATAATTTTAAGTCATATTATATAAGTTAAATCAATTAACTATCCAACATTAATTTTTTACTGCACACATTAACAAACTCAAAGTTTTTTCGAAGATACTTGTTGGTATTGCATTAATAATTACTTTGTTTTCAAAACGGATCTGTAATACGTTCGGATATTTTGAAGATATCTCATTTGCGAGAGCTGCTCTAAACCTATGGGCGAAAAGTTGTTTTTACTTGAACGCATACATGTATTTATATTCTTTGCATAAATTAACACACTGCAGCCAAGAACACATACTTTCGTTATTTGTAATCTAAACATGTTACGCAATATTTACAGAAGTAAGTATATGAGGTAAATTTAATTGTTACTTGGGTCAAATAACACAAATGTTTGATATTTTTCCAATTTTCTAGTTACTTTTTATTATCTTTTATTGCAATGTAGCAATGCAAAGTTTTTTAGGAACTACAATGTTGCTAACATTTTATCATGTCAGTAATGTGGTTTTTGTAAGTATTTACAGTATGTAGCATTTAACTCATCGGTTAGTCGAATTTTAGGAAATAATAGAAATAGGATCCCGGAAGTTTGTTTTTGAAGGTTTTCAGCAATAATTTTTTATAAAAACATTAACACTTTTGATTTACTTTATGGGTTACGCCAGGAATTTATATTTAATAGTTTAGTTTTTTGAGCAGAGCAATTTTCCAACGTTCCTTTTAATTTTGTATCAATTCTCTCTAGTATACCCTATACCTACCTACCTTCAAGATAATTTGGGATTTTGGCGAAATGCCAACCTATTTCTTTAAAACCTGATGTTTTAAAGGCTTTATATGCTACACAGATGATTCAAACCTTATTCCAGAGATTTATTGTAGTTTTCGGCAAAAAATTTTAATATCAATTAGACGCTACATGTTTGATTTGTTCTTTCAATTTTTTGGATTCGAATAGTTTGATTCTACTTTCTTCCTTTTTCATCTTTCTTCGGAAAACTAAATACTTAACTTTGTAAATAATTTCTTTTTTGCTAAAATGCCTAAAATGGTCTGATGAAATACCAGACACTTTTGTTTTTGTAATTAAATTTATTTTAATTAATTGAAAATCTGAAAAAATTATTTTATGCATACAATTTCAACATTTGTTTGTGTTTACACTGATCATCATTAATGCAATTTTATCTATAACATTTATAGGTATAATATCCAAATTACGCGTTGTTTTCACGCGTTAAGTTCACTAAAAATTGTTCACATAATCATTTCTATTAGTTAAGTAAGTTTCTAAACAACTTTTAGTAACTTTAATAACTTTTAGTAATTTTTTCCCCGAAAACCAGGAGCGCGATGTTTTAAATAAATTTGTTCGTTTTGTTCTGTAATCTACATTTGTCTGCACATTTCCGCTATTTTTTATTTATACGCGCTTCCTGAATTCACCGGACAGAATATGTAGGAAGCTCAAGTTTATTTCGAGAAATATTGGAATTATACCAAAAAATAACGTTTATGTATTACTTTTAATGAGAAAAATATTAAAAGTTTAGAAAAACAAAGTCCTCCCAGCATACTTTTCTGCGCAACTTCGTATTTTATTTAAGTATAAGGAAATGTTTACAAAAAATATTTGAGAGAGTTCATCTCATCACATTCTGAAAAATTTAAGTCTAAAAAAAATACACTTAAGATATCGGGCGCTATAAAAGACGCACGGAAAAACTAATACGAAGCATGCATTTAAAAAGAGTATGCAAAACCACAATAAACGACAGGATGTGGCGTACGGGACACTGAACATATCCTGTGAATATTTTTTGTTTCAACGGTTTTCTGCATACGGGCCCACCTTCGGGCTAAGTAGAAACGCTGTGCCCTCTATATTTTTTTGTGACAGCTTGCATTATTTAACAATTTCCTCGCTGAATTGCTTAATTGTGAATTACTAATATAAACGTTATTTAAATAAACATTTTCAGAAACTTCATATTGTAACAAAATTTAGACCGAACACCATGCCATTTGGTCCAGCAAAGTATTCCTTATTAGAAGTAATAAGCATTCCCATTCCTCTCAATAATTCAAGCTAGCTGATTTTCATGTTTCTATGTAGATAGTCAGTTGGTTATACAATGCTACATATCGATATTTTAAAAAAATCTGCCTAAATATTGACTTTAATATTTTTCATTTTCCTTTATTCGAAGTATTGGCAACATATATGGCGGTTTCATCCTGAACCATGTGTTTGATTGATACTATGTATTATGTGTGTTATGTCTAAAGAGATAAATATTCTTGTTGCATATGTAAAGTGTTTTTTATATATTTCTTAATATAAAATATCCATGTGTTTTTTTTTTTATTTATTTTAGACCTTTATTCAATTAGACCAAAATAAATTAAGATAATAAGTAAGTAACAGCATTACATTTAATTCAGCAGTCAGCAAGATCCAGTGAAAATTGCTTCAATTTAAATCAGAATATAAATTGATAAATTATTGTTGTTATGTAACTAACTTTAAAGCGAAATAATTTCATTTTTTCATAATATTTTAAAACATTTATGTCGTTATAAATGTTTATGAAATTATATTGTCTAATATAATTTTATTATATCACGCTATACTTAATATAAATTATATTTAAAAAAATGGAACAATGCGTCAATGGAATAATTGATTTGTGAAGTAAATTTTGTGCAGTGCCTGGCGTGATAAGGTAAGGATTCGACTTTATATGTATAATTCAGTTTGACTCTTTTTTGATTCAATATGGCTTATAAGAATTTTAAACAATTATCGTTTGAAATTCATTGCGTCCTATAAATATCGTTTTGTGGATCACACTGTTTTCAAGATACATATTTTGAATGAGGGTCGATGCGAACCCTTAATTAATAGAAATTAAAATGAAATTTTCACGGCACAAATCAGCATAAAACAATATTATCAAATCTTCAAAATTTGAAAAACTTGTGTAGTTGCTAGTGAATAAGATCTGCGCCAATTCTCATCCATTAATTGTCAGCAATAAGAGCACATGTCGAGTACAGAATTTTGTGAGTAACAAATGTTCGAATCTCGAGAAATTAGTGCGAGTGCTATTGAGTAAACATCCGATGTTTTTACAGCACCAATAACTACATGGCGAGTACAAAACGTTGCCGTTATTAAATTTTTCAAAAATCGAAAGATTGGTGAGGTCGTTGGCAAATTACCAGCCTTCATGCCTATAAATCTGGTTTCGCAATTATCGCTAAGAGATGAGCACAACATAAATTTTATACGCTACAAGTCAAATTTAAGTGTTGTACACTATAATTTTTATTTAATGTATCTTCACAGATTTCCGCTTGTGTAAACATCGTTATTCTTAGTAAAATTATATGTTTACGTACTTTGTTGAATGTAAATCGTTAATAATATTCTTTACAATCTTCCTAATATTAAGTATTCTCACTGAGAATGAAAACCAATAAAGTACATTAATGCTGTTAATTGAGATAATTACATTTGCATTGGAAGCAGTTTGCGTAATAACTTTTTGAAAAATAACCGGTGCATGACACATATCCAGTGTTAGAGACAGACGTGAGAAAATTGTGTTTGTCATGCTGCATTTGAGGAAAAAAGTCTTATAACCCACATACCAGAGCCGATAAGAAATGAAAAGTCATCTTGTTTAAAACATATATTTTAATTCGAATATTACAACTATAAAGAACACACACACACTGGCCTAACATTAAAATTCCACCGACAATCACACGCTTGGCAGTATACACAACAATTAATGGATTTAGACAGAAATATAAGGAAATGAACGCTCAAAAACCATTATTATGGCACCAATGCACACAGGATTAGACAGTAAGTGTGTTTTGTGTTTACCAAAAAAAAAAGAAACGAAAAGAGAGACAGAAAAAGAAAGGAAATGAAACACAATGTGCATCTATAATACAAAAAAGTGCATTTACATTTATATTGTCATATTTATATACACACATCAATCTTAACAATCACATAATTTACACTAGAAATACTTAACAAAATAGTATAATCGAATATAAAGATATGTACAAGAAAATACTGTCAATTTAACAAATTAAATTAAATATAACCGATAGTTTCTTTGCTTAATTTTGTAGTGTTAAGTTTTCGTATTTAAAGATACTTTTATTGGAGCTATTTTAATCGTTTGGTGCCGATTTTCGGGTGCTACTTCTACAACATCTGCCTTCATAGTAATTTCTTCGTCCCTTAAGATTTTGATTGGAATGTATTTGGCTTCTGGATTCCATTTTGCATTTCGATCCGCTATATCTTGTTCTAATATTCTAACATTTACGAATCTGGAGTGTTCACCTTCCAGTATCTCGTTAGGGGAATCGTATTTTACGTTATGGTGATATTTCAGAGGCGATTCTGTTTGGAAAAGTCCTTCAAGGGGAATGGTCGATGTTTCAGCTTTATGAAATGGTTTCGGCGTAATTTTATTGACCACTGAACCACTGTCAATATGTATCTGATTTATTTGAGCTACATCGGCGCTAGTTACAATAGGTATATTGAAATTATAATCTTGTTCTCCTTCGTTGCCGTTATTTTTGATATTTTTAGTCGGAGCATCCAGACCTACTGAAGTGTTGTTCATGTTGGTATTATTTGATGTTGCGTTCTTATCTTCCACGATTTTAATTTCAGTTATTCTGCTCACAGAACCAATTTTATCGATAATCGGTTCTGTTTTCAGTTTAACAGTTTTACTGCCTACAATTCCAGTTCGGTTTTTAAATTCTTCTTTCGAGTAAACTTCGATAATGCGGTTTATTTCGATAAGTTTTTCAATTCTCTTCTTGTTTTCATTTGTGGATGTATTCGTGTTATTATCCTTTACAGTAGTTTCATTAAAAGGAGCTTCTGTCTCTGCAAATATGTGCAACAATGTCGAAGACTTCTCCGTTATTTGTGTAGGTTTAGGTTCTTCTGTACTATCGAATAGTAACGTTGATGATTTTTCTGTTGTCTGCGTAAGGATCGGCTCTTTCGTGTTTTCTGCGTTTTTAGTGATAGTTGTTGATCCTATCTGAAGAGATTCTGTAGTAGCAGGGACGTCGTTTACATAATCTTGAACAGCATCGGTTACGCTGAGCTTATCCTCTACAGGTAAAGTGTCGTTTGTATCTAGCGTATATAAACTTTCTGTTGATGAGGTTACACTGCTTTGATAATATGGTGTATTATATGTACTCAAGTTGCCGGATTCGTATAGATTATTTTGTTGATACGGAGTATTATGAATGGTGTTGTTCTTTTTCGATCTGTTAGAATGGCTCGTAGCCGCTACGGGCGAATTTACCTTCCTAGTTTTATTAAATAAACTTCTATTCCTTTCATTTATGGCTGCGATATCGAATTCGGATAAATTTTGAGCGATCGTGGCTGGCGTAGTCGATCTGAACGATTTAAATAACTTCGTTGTAGATTTCTTAGTTAATAGATCAATCGGTGCATTTGATGCTCGTGTAACTGGCGATACAGCGTTCTTTATGTTTCCCTGATACTCATTTAGTTTAAATTCTCTATCATCTTTGTCGTTAACGGGAACATTAATGTCATCCTCCTCGTTGTCATCAACATCGTCTACATCGAATGAATCATACTCCGTTTCATCGTCATCCGCTTTAATAAAGCTTGACGGCCTTTGTAGAACAGGATTTATGGGTTTGTAGGGGAACGGTCTATTGTATATTTCAGGTCTAATGTGTACATTGGGTTCTGCGTCATTATTGTCGCCATCACTAGGTGTTACATCCTCATCCTCATATTCTTCATCTCCATCTTCTTCTATATTTTTGGTCTTGTAATCGTTTCTTTCCCGAGTATTTGAATTGCCTCTTAATATTGATTTGAATTCTTTAACCGGCCCGTAACCTAATTCCTCATTTTCGTCATATTTCTCCGTCGTTGACGAAAAGGTGAATCTATTCCTAGTTCTTGATTTGAACTTGTAGCGACTGTAAGATTTGGTACTACTGTCCGAAGTTGAAGGTGCAGCGCTTGTGCTTTCAGATGGTCTATATCTAACTGTATACTTTGGTCTAGAATTTATAGGTCTAAACAATCTATTTGGCTTTTTAGTTGTTGTAGTAGATGTCACTTCTGCTGTTGGATTGCTTGCAATATCTGTGGTAGTATCGGTATCGTTGTATATCGCTTCTTCCGTTGTAGTTTGTAACGTATTAGCCTTTGTATTAAAATCAGATGTTGTAGTATCATCGGTAACATTCCTAGAAACATCAGATTCTTCTGTAGAATTCATAATTAAAGTTTCGGTAACAGCAGCCACGTTATCTTTAGATGTAAGTTCAACAGTAGATTCTGTTGAGCTGTCACTTTCTGAATTTGTTGTTTCGGTTGAATATTCTGGAGTTAGATCTTCAATAGTGGAGCTCTCACTATTTATAGTTGGCAGAACCTCATCTGGCAAAATAATGTTTCGAGGAGTATCCGTTTCTACTCCTACTTCGGAAGTATTTTCGGATTCGGTATTGATCAATGTCGCTGTGGAAGAATCAGTGTTCTCATTTTCAATATTTGTAGCTTGAACACTTGTTAGTTCTTCAGTGCTAGCGGTGATTGCCGAAGTGGATTCTTCTGTTGTTAGCGTGTTCTTGTTCTCGATGTTATCCTTTAATTCTTTCTTTTCATCGCCGGTACTAGAGTCAACGTCTTCATTGTCAACTACTGATTTTTCTGTTGAAAACTTGCCGAATTTCCTTAATTTAAGTCTAGTGTTCAACGGGGAAAATCGATTTTTATCTTCAATTTCAATTTCATCGTTTTGTGAGCTTTCTTGGGATTCGGTGGTACTGCTTAAACCGAAACGCCTTCGCTTTAGTAACCTGCTTAAAGCGGATTCAGTTGTTGGTATTAATCGTTTCGTTGTAGATACAGTACTCGGGGTTGTTACTGTTGTTGTCATGGATGGCGATGTGTTGGTGTTATCAATAGTTTCAGTTAATGTGGTCATTTTCTCTTCAGTAGTCGAAAAAGACAATTCATCTAGAGTGGTTGATGTAGCCTGTTCTGTTTTATCGGTGTCAATACTGAAAGATGGAGTAGTACTGCTTCTCATATTTTCAGTTGTTGTAGGATTTTCATTAGTAACTTGTGTATCGAATTCAGTGCTTTTAATGTCTATATCTGCGTCATGCGTTGTAGTATCAATAATTAGTTCAGGATTAGACGATTCCGTTGGTGTGATACTTAAAGATGTGAGCTCGGTTGTAATATCAATGATTTTAGCATCTTCAACAACTGTTGTGCTAATATTTGATACTGTTTCTGTTAAATCTGGTACAGTAGCTTCGCTTGCGGTAGTGCTTGTTTCAGAGATATGTAATAAAGTCAATGCGTCAGTATTTATATCTGTAGACAGATTATCAGTGGTACCTTCTGATGTTAGAGTTGTTTCTGTGGTAGTTGGAATAGTTGTCGTTGTTACTGTTGTACTGGTAGAGGTGGTAGATGTGGTAGGTGTTGTAGATCTTGCTCTTGAATAAATAGATTTATTAATAATACTCTTTTCAGTTTTAAGGCCACTTGCTTTAGATTTAGGTATTTCAAATGTACTTTTTCTAGTAAACGAATTGTACCGTCTTTTTCCAAATAATGGCTTCGACGTGGATTCCTTCACATTTTCCTCGATTTCTCGGTGATCTTCGTCAATAACTGCTTCAGTTGTAGATGTAGATTGTCTATTATAGCCAAATCTCCTTCTAGCTAAGTATCCTAAATGCCCATTTTCACTTTCCGGAGATTTTTCAGGATTGCTCTCAATTTGATTTAAAGGGTATGTAGGTCTGAGTCGTCTTATCACTTTGCGTATCTTCTTATTTCCAATAGTATCGCCTGTCAAAGGAGCTTCAGTAGAATTTAACTTTCGTATTATCTTTTTAGTTCGAATAATGATGTTTGGTTCAGTCACAGGTCTTCTGGTGAATTTTATACTCTCAACCTTTTCATTATTTAAGTCAGATCTGTAGGTGTTAATGGAGAGCGGTTTACCGAAGCTACGGATAACGTTTCCATTCTGGAAATCCCCGAGCTGGCTATTTTCTCTTACGATACTTTCGGAGAGTTTGATATTTTCACCTTCTTCTTCGTCGTCGTCTTCGTTCGATTTTGAATCCAGGTCATCTCTGGATTTCTCATCTTCTACATCGATTTTGTCGGATCCGTTGATAACATTTAAGTCGTCTTCGCGCTTATCCGTAGTGTTTTCTTCCTTTTTTACGAAATCGGTTAATGAGGTAAAAGGAGTCGTAGTTGACGGTTCCAAGAGCGTAGTTTGATTCTCGTATAAATCCAGCAGGTCCGTTTTGGTAATTATGTTAATATTGAGATTTTCTTCTACTGGCGAGATACTAGTAATGTTAGGAATATTAGATTCAATATTATTTTCTGTACTACTAACGAGAGAGGAGGCAGTAGTAGTTTTGTCAGAAGTTAACGCAGTTACTTCAGATCTTTGCGTTGATGTTCTAAGTCTTCTCAATATCTTTCTCCTTCTCGTTCCTAGCGGTTTGCGAGTTGTTGATACATTTTCAAGAGAAGATTCGGGCACATTTGCGGTAGTTGAGGTTACATCTAACACGGGATTTGTAAATTTTCTAAATCTAGGAACTTTGGAGGTTAATCTATTAAGTGCCGTTTCGGTGCTAGATTCGTTTAATGTATTTGATGTTGTTGTCTGTAAATCAATGTTATTAATAGGTCTCTTTAACTTAGAAATAAAGCGTTTTTCAGTTGCTTGTGCTTCGTCATTTGTGGTGGATACGACAAATCTTTCAGTTGTCGACGATGCAATTGTTGTAGGCCTCAATCGCCTATTTTTAATAAATGGTGTGTTTTCTAGAAATTTTCTTGCTAGAGGGATCGTTCTTGAACCAGTCTTCAACGCTGGTTCCGGTTTGATGGTGGTTGTAGTTGAGGATGTGGTAGAGGGAGATTCTACTATTTGAGTAGTCGGTCGCCTTCTTCTTCCAAAACCATTTCGTCTATTCGAAAGAGAGTCTTTTAAATCTACGGCAGTTAGAGAAGATAAATCTGCAATTTCTTGAGATATATCGGGTCTGTATTTTCTAATATATTCAGTAGTCTCGTAATCTACATCAGGTTCTCCCGTTACTAAAATAATTCTCGGTCTTGGACTAGCCGTTGTGCCAATTGTTTGTAACGTAAATCTTGACTGTCCTCTATTTCTGAGTCTAATTTTATATTCTGTATTATCAGAGTCTTCTTTCGAATTGTTTTCTACTTCAAAAGAATTTTCTAATGTTTTGTCAGAAGAAACGCTGTTTCTGAATCTCTTTCGGTCAAGTTGATTCTCATTGTTGTCATCATATTGTGTCTTAGTTTCAAGGTCTATAACGCTATTTTCTTTATTTCCATTGTTATCCGCAATTTTATTAAACTTATTCCTACTGAATAAGGAATCTCGTGCTCCGAACGTCTTTTTTCTAAACAAATTCCTAGGAGTAGTAAGAAGACTCACCTTATTTGTTTGTTGAGCAGTAGCAGGTTCTGAAGTTGTTTGCGGAACTGTTGTAGTTCGGCGTAAGTTAAAATATGGTCGCTTTTCGAATTGCGACGATCCATTCTTTTTGTCAACTTCTTTATTGTTTGCTTCTGTCTCTGACGATACCGTTGTCGTAGTTGGTTCACTTTCAGTTTTAACTTCCGTGGCATTACTTAAAATGTTTGTTTCTTCCACATTTCCACTTTCTAATTTTAAATCTGCTGGTTCTTCATTATGTAAATTATCAACAGTATTTTCTTCCACTAAATTTGTTGTATCAATCTGTGTATTGGCATTGTTGATAGCTTCAATGTTGGTTTCTACTCTTTTGTTTGACGCTGGCGTTGTTAACTCTTTTTCAATAACAGTTGTGGTGCTTCTGAAACGAACCGTTGTAATTGGCAGCTCGGTGTCATTCAATTCTGATGCAGTTGTTGCTGCAGGTGTTGTAGTACCTCTTGTACGGATTTCAACGTATCTGTAATAGATAATTATGGTTTAATCCAGAAGACTAAAAATTAAAGTACGTACCTGGCTGTTGTGATATCTGCTTCCGTTGATGGTTTTTGACGATGAATAGTAACGTATTCGGGACCAGTTGTCGAACTGCCAACTTTTGGATCTTCCGTTACCGTAGTTCCGCGAGCTTTTGTTCTATAATGTAACAGTTACTTTATGTTTCCACTATTTATCACGTAGGTACTTACTCATCATTTGGATCGGTTGTATCAGTGGCAATTGTAGTCGGCTTAGATCTCCTAATTGTAACGTAACCTGCTGGCGTAGTTGAGCTAAATAGAGTATTTCGTACAATCTTGTCATTTTCTTCAGTGTTTTCGATAAAATCTCCATCTTCTCCTAATTGTTTCCTATAGTAGAATGTAGCATTATTCATTTGACCATATGAAACCGGTTATTATTTACCTAGAAAAGCCCCTTCCTTCAACTTTATCATCTTCTACAGATTCAGTCGTCGTTGTAGATATTCTCTGTCTTCTAATAGTGACATACTCTGGTTGAGATTTTCTGTATGGTATTCTCCGTTCGGTAGTTTTTTCGTTAGTTTCATTAATGTCAGTTTCTTCATCTTTAATGCTATCGTCTTCTTCTTCTTCAATTTCTTCAAGTGTAGCCGCTGTAGACGGTCTGAAACATCAATTCTGATTTAACATTTATATTGTACAATAGAATATTTATTACCTTGATCTTATAATGGAAGTATATTGAGGTCGTGTTTTGGTGGGTCTAATATTTTCCTTTTCTTGTGAAATACCTTCATTCTGTGGTCCTCTGCTGTTTCTATTTATAAAGTTGTATCTAGAATTTGTCGTATGATTTAAAACAAACCATTAATTCGTAATTAATTTACCTCGGAGTGGGTTTACTCAAGCTATCTCTTAAAGTAGTTCTCCCTAAAACTCTCTGGAATAAGGACTTACTAAGTGACGATTGGGTTGTTGATCCCGAGCTAGTAACGGTACTTGCGTCATCTTGCAGTTTCAGTTGTTTTTCGAGTTCGTCCAAACCACCTATGGAAATTACGTAAAGGTATTTGCTAATCATTAAAAACATATTTTAGTACCGGCTTTTTTAATTAATTCGATAAGCTCCTTTATTACTCGGGGATCTTCTTCTGTGTCTTTGGAAGGATTTTGAGTTTCCTCCTCATCATCGTAGTATTCATATTCCTCCTAGAAAAAACGCAATTTTTGCATTTAAAATAAACTCTCGCACTGTAGTATACAGTCTACAGTAACTACATTGTTTATTTTATATGAATATGTTTTTGTGATATATTTGAGTTATATCTAAAAGATATTCATAGACTAAAGTTAAACAGCATTTTATGAATAAAAACATGTACAAAATATTGAATTTTCTAAAATTGGATCCAAATGTAGGAGTATATGATGACCAAAAATTATTTCTTTAAATAGCAAACCTTCTTTCTTCAAAATAGAAGTTCTATACAGTAAAGTTGATATAAGAAAACGTTAATGTTTCTATTATATATTCTCATTTCTTCGATGATACTTGTTTAGTCATGTTAATAAGTTTAGCTTTTTCAATCTTCTCTCCATTTGCATGACCAATGTTATGAGCTTTTGAGAAACTTGAAAGCTTTAGAAACTTAGATCATGATTAAATTTAAAGAGTTGCAAGAGAAATACAAAAAGAAAGTATCTTTCATATAATGGTAAGTGCTTTTCACGCTAATTTGTGTTTTGTATTTGTTATATTATATATGTATATCTTATAAAATTTATTAGCTACTTAAGCTTAAGTTTAAGCTGGTTTAAAAGTGAGAATTTCATTCAACTGTCCATCTGACATCTAATTTTGATGAGTACTATATAAAAGCAAAACGAAACCAAACCGATTCATTTTAGAAGTAGGTAACCTTAGTATGAACCCATAAAGTTCAAAGGAATCTAAAAAGCTCTAAATGGTATGTCGCTCTAATAATATCAGTTAGTTGTGACTTTCTGTACAACGATAAATCACACACAAGTAAGATGCTAAATGCGAAAACTTTTAATGTACGTATTGCATGGAAAAAGCCGTATAGTGAGATTCCAAAGTATTTTATTTTTATGTTATTTTTCACTATACTAACGTCTGAAAGGCAAAGGCTGACGCTCTTACAAAAAATAGATCGATTATTATTCTATCTATCTAACTTTCGGCGTTATTGGCAGTTGAATTACATTTTCGATTTCGCACGAAGTATCATTACCTTTCATATTTTAAATAGAGCAGCACTCTATATACTTTTAATTTTGTAGGAAGATAAATGCAATGATATCCCATATGTACATCTAAGATATATTACCGTACCCACTGTTGAGTGCTTGTTAATTATTACAAATATATTTTATTTTTACATTGTTTATTATAAAGAATTAGATGGTATGATGCTAGGTTTTTTTTTATGTTGTTAATTTATCAACACCCCACACGGGGACCATGTAAAATACATTTCAAGTAATTTTAATACAGTCGGAGCAGCCTAGTTTTTAGTGCACATCATGCACATGACATCACATCATTAATTACAAAATACGAATTTATCAAGGCGCCTACTTCATATAATGGTTGGAATTGAAGTATACGGCTGTCGAGATATGTTTCTGTCGAGGTTTGTTAAAACTAATAATTATCTTTTTGCGTAAATAAGCGAAAGAAATTGTTGCAACGTTAATAACGTTCTTTCAACAAGAATTTCACAGTATTCGCATTCACGAACAACTTTGTACACCTTCTGAGGCAGAAACACGTATTTGTGTAAACATAATGTTTAAAGAGTTATAAGTAGGGAGGACAAAGGCAGATGGAACTATTATTTTTTTGCAGCGACTAGACAGACTCGTGTTTTGTCGGCTCTGAGGGAAACCGGTAGGCAATACAAACCCTTTCTTATGAGGCGAATAGACACGAGTCTGTTTAGTCGCTGCAATTACATCTGCCTTTGTCCTCTCTAGTTATAAATATGTGTTGTCGTAATTTATTTTCTGTGGGTGCCATAGTGAAAAACAATGAGCTCCTGACTAGTTCCAAAGAGAATCGCCAATCGTAAAAAGAGAAACAAAAGAAGAAGGTCATATTTGAAATTTGATTTATAATATACATTTTCCATATTTTGTTCAAGCATAAAAACATTGTATTAACAGACCACACATGATAATTGTGAATAATGCAAGTTACCATAATAAATTAAAAGAACGTCCTATAGTGTCGTAGCGTCCTATAAAAAACCCGTAAAACAGATGTTACGGCCATCAAAACACGATTTTTTCTACCAAATAATCTGCCAAAACAAAAATGGAAATATGACAACAATTAATAAAATAGGTAAAAATAAAGGAAGGTAATACCAACAACAAAGAGCGAAAATATTGAGAATACCCGATACAACATATTCAGCAAGAATTTAGAACTGAAATCTGACAATTCAGCAACTGCTGTAATTATGTTGGCCAGCAACAAGCTCATTAGATCAACCTGACATCGGATTAATTTTGTGCTCTTTCCCAGATATCTTTGCACAGCAACGAAAATCTGGTTATGGTGATATTTCTTAAGCTAAAGAATAACATGTAAGTATCATTAAATTACTTTTCCAAAAACGCAAGATGTTCTACTTGAAAAGAGAAAGTCGGCGTTACTCCCATACAAAACACCTTTAGGAATACAAGATTCCGTATTGGCATTTTAAAATAAGCAATTATCACTAATTCTGCTTTCAACAGAGAACAGAATAACATTCGTACCTCGTACTCGGGTTCGAGTGTTGTCGAAGTGAATGTTGTACGACTTGTAGCTGCAGTTATTTTTGGCGGAGGTCTCCTTGTCGAAAATATGGGTGCTGCCGTGGTAGTTGATGTGGTAGATGAAGGCGTTGCCGTCGTAGTAGTTGTGCTTGATGGCTTAGGTAGTTTCTTGTTACATAATACATTTTGAGTGTAGTCGCAAGATGCAGCCGCTTTATTAAAGTACAGCCCTGTAAAATATTACAAAATTACATTGCATTTTATGATAAACAGAATCTGTATATAAAAAAAGAAAATACCTGCCGGGCATGTAAATTGGTGGGCAATTATTCCAAGATCGGACGGCCCGCTTAGACACCAGAAGTATTTTTTACAATCTCTTGGATGCGGGTAGAATCCTTCGTCCTCGCATTTGAATTCTGAAGCAATTTCAATTCAATATAACAATAATTGATTTTATATTAGTCTAACTGTACAAAAGATCAATTAAAAGACTAAGCACAAAAAAGTTGAAGATGCAATATGTTACAAAGGTAACTAATCTGTTTCTTATGTTAAAATTCAAAACGTCTTTTAATGAAAAAAAAATATATATCACACTTAGGACTTATCTTCTTACGAATTCCAGCCATAAACCTAACTAATACATTCGTTCTAGAAACTGTAGAATAGAGATATACAAATTTCCAGCAAGAAGCACGATCGTTGTTATGTATTCATAACTACAATCAATAATATTACTTAAAACTTTGTACAAGAAGGGAAAAGCAATTTTTACTTTAGGTAGCCGTGGCAGTTATATTTAAGGTCTCCAGAAGTGTAGAATAATGACAACTTTCGCATAAATAAACACGGTATTTTTAAAACTTTCGGTTCCGTATTAATGCACCATATTCCAGGTCCGATTTCACAAAGAATTCTTAACGTGGATAGGTTAGCAAAGTCCTTAGTGTTATCACAAGCACAGCCAAATATTTTATACGTGGATGTAACTATTGCATCAATGGGATCACCAAATGAACTGTCAAATAGTATTCCCATATCCCTAAAACTCGAGCAACGTGATTATAAATTGGAATCGATTCAGTTATCATGACATAAAGGTAGTTTCTTATAAGTTATAAGATCGAACTTTGCATTTGCAGAGATATTGTCAATAGAAGTTCGTGTGGAGAATAATTTGACGTTGTTCGTCAGAATAAGAGTCAGAATTCAGACTATTTGGCGAATTGTGCATAAATATAAGATAACAACTATCAAACATGTAAATAAAGATAAGATGTAATAAATAAAACTTCACCTCCTCCAGAATCTGGAGTACTGGGTGGAGCTGGTGTTGTATAGCTTGGAGTAACCAGTAAACTACTGCCAACACTTATGCTTTCAGTGGTTGTCGTCGAAGTACTCTTCTTGATCGAAGGACGTCTGCGACGGGGTATTGCGTTACTTTCACCTTTGCCTGTAATCCTACAACAAAGAAAATAAAAATCAATATTTCGCAAGTTACAAATAAAAAAATAATACCTATGAGGTTTCCTCCTCGAAGTCTGTCTTCCACCGCTGTTGGAAGGAATAGTAGCCTGGGTGGTACTAAGAGCTTTCGTAGTTCCCCGAGTTCGGGGTCTTGTTCTAGATTTAATCGGTTTCTTTGTTGCTTCGAGCAAGTTGGAATCGCTCAAGCTGCAATAATTTTAATAAATAAGTTGCGTGTTTTACGAAATCAATAGAGGTTGTACCCGTAAGCCTTGAGCAAAGCTTCTTTCGCCGCTTCAATGATCGGATATTGTCTGTCACCACACTTTCCTCTAAAATCGTCGTTGTCAATTGACCAGAACATTATACCTCCCAAACCATGCTCAGCGACATATTCTGATTTCTTTCTGGCAATATCGACGTCATCGTAGCTCACCCATTGGTCGTCTTTATAGGCATACGGACCCATTATTCCGGGGTACGGGTTTTCAACTATCCAACTTTCTGATTTGATATTTTCGCAGATCTAAAATCATATGTTTATGCCTCGTCTTCTTTATTGAACTAATCTATTTTGTGATTAGTGGAACAAGTAAGTCACCCATTCTAAGCCCAGGAAATAATTTACATTAGTTTCGAATAAATATTTATTGCGTATTTGAGATTTGGGCTTCAATAGTAGTAACATTTTATAAGCAGCGTACAAATGCTTGTTACTGGACTAAACGTTGATTTGCATAAAAAAAATGTTATGAAAACCAACGATTACGAAAATTTGTACTCGAATACAGTAGAACAATGCTAAAAATTCATATTAACTTCGGTAAGCATAACAAGGAAAGTGTATCTTTCAGGAAAGAGGATCTCTTTGTAGTCAATAATTGAAAAATGAGGATCCTAAATTAGTTTTAATGTTTACTAAATTAAGACAACTCTCACAACTACTAACATTGCGCTGACTATAGGTACTGATTTAAGACCAGCAATTGTAATAAAATAAGAATACGAAGGTATCTAAGCAAGTTTCAATCTAGATAACCAAACAACTTGAGCTAAGCCAGCTCACGATGTTCATATTATTTATGAACTTATCGTGCACTTCTTGGTAATATTCAGAATTTATCAATACTAGGAATTACGTAACAAAAAATTTGCAAAACTTAATTATTTGATCTTTGTAGATGCTAATGAAGATGTATACGTATATGTATATGAAAAGATTGAAAACAAATAGTTTACTAACTAATAGTAATAGCACAATTGTTAAAGATAGAGGTGGTTTTGAGAGTTTTGAGCTTCTGAAAACAAGGCGATATTTGGAACAAGTCTACGTTCCGTCCAACTTTTTCTTACTACTGCAGCGCATCAATCACTCTGACAGTGTTCATATATCAAATATACAATTTGCACCCAAATAGTTTCAGTGCAGCAAATAGAATTGCCAGCAGTTTTTCTTTTAAATTCTAACAGCTAATGCAAATTATTGCTCACCTCATAATACGCCAGATATCCGTTTTCCCTCGTTGCTTCCCCCATTTCTCCTGGTCCATCTGCCGGTGATCCAATTTCGTTGGCGTCTGGGTTGTAAAGAGTGTAGGACCTTCCATACGTTGGTATTCCCAATACTAGTTTTGACTTATCCGCTCCGGATTGAATGTAATGTTTAATTGTATAATCCTGGGAAATAGAAAAAATACGCTCAAATAACTGTGTCCACAAAGAAGAAGCTTCTTACTATGTTTAGATCGATATCATAACTGTATTCGGATTCTTCTTCAATCGGATAGAGCGGTGAATGGTGATTGATAGCCGGTTCGTAAGCTGAGTGATAGTCGTAACTGAGAATGTTCATCCAATCTAAATATCTGGAAGAAAGACGATTATTATTATACTATATAAGAAGGCTTGTTTCCAAAATTAGAAATTGTTAACTTATAATCTCAGGAAGATTGCTCAAGCCACACGACAATTTAAAAAACTTAAATTAAATGAAAAAGTATTTTGTTGTACTGGTTTTACAAAAAGAACCGTCCAATTCAATTTCTAATATAGTGAAATATTATTGTATTTATATTTTAAAGCATCTCAATGGCGCAGTGGCACGGGAACTTACACCTGATTGCCGGAGTAAAGGGCTGTGCTTTGGAGTTTCACTGGAGTCAACCGGCAGATTCTCCAGTAAAATCTCAACCCACCATTTGCATGTTGGAAAAATAATGAACAGGACTTGACACCTTACGTGATGCGATCCTAAAGAAATTAAAGTTTATATACCACGTACGATCTTTATCACTCATCACATAAACGTTCTATATTTCTATATTATCCTGAATGTAGCTGTTCAGGAAACGAAAGATCGGAGATTCCTTTTTAAATGGAGGATGCTGCCTATAATTCACGCGTACTCGTTGTTTGGATACATATACGTAAAAGTATTTGTGAGTGGTCTTAAAATTCGTAAATATCGAATTGTACATTGATATTTGAAATAAGCCTAAGCAGTTAGAGTCTTTATTCATTGTTACTGCAAAAACTGTTTTAGAAAGAACTGACCGATTCGTAGAATGAGATAAGTTAATTTCCAGGGAATACACAAATACACAAATATTGCTTTATAAAATTTGTAATTATAAAAAATAATAAGGTTAATTTGATAATGCATCTAGTACAATTTGCTACATTCATATTGTACTTATTTTATCTACTAAAAGCTTTTTATATTCTTTGATTATGACGATGAGAAGTTTTTTGATATTCCTTTATCGATACTCGACTTTTAGGTGATTTTATACTTGCAAGAAAACATTTAGTGGTACCCATAAATTCTAAATGACTTCCTCCTGCTAAAAAAATTTTGCCATAAAAATTTATGTTCTCAATGTTTGGCAGCCTTCCACGCTAGCAGTAATAGTCAATACCTTTTTATTTGTTATTTCTACAATTATTTCTAGAAGTTACTCAGTTTTAGAATTATGATTGTGCGTGTACAATATTGATATGTTTTCTACGTTAAATATGAAATTAAAAGATAATCACAAGTCTATTATGTTAATAAGCGTTGATTTTTCAATGTTAACAGATTACGCATAAATTGTACAATGTTATTTGTTGTTGTCATTTGATGCAATAGCAGTTTCATGTTGTTGTATCGTTGGCCGGGTTATGGAATACGCATTGCACATCTAGGCTTCGATTACTGTGATAATTAGTCGACCTTAATGGAATTTTACCAAATTCAGAAGCGTTTCAAACGTTTTCAAAGGTAGGGATTTATCCGAGAGGAAAGCAATTTTTATTTAGAACTAAAAACCAACCGTCCTGGCCTGGATTTGAACCCGCATCGTTAAGATCGAAAGACAAGTATGCTGACCATTTTATCATCGAAATGGTTAGTTGCATTTTAAACTATTTCTCGAAAATCATTTGTGATTTGATTAATACACAGCATATACAGTCATTAAACCATCGCAATAAGGATGGTTTTGCAAAAAGTCAATCGACAGCAACTAGCCTCGGGGTACAGCTGGAAGGACATTATTGAAGCTATGTTTCGTTACAGCGATGTGTTTTATAAAATGAGCAACACGATTAAAATTCTCTATAAACCTCCAATTAGTTATAAACTGTTTTTCTTTATTTTTGTTACCCTATAAATTTAGTACATACTTACTACGCTTCCCTTTATGTGTATGTTCGTTCCTTGGTTTTTGTATTAGGTAACCCTGTCATTAGTTGTAAAGAGATGAAATCGGCTCATTACTTTATAACTGATACATTTAAAATTGTACATTTCGCTAATATCAGCTAACCTCATCAACGGTTAAATATAAATCTAGGCGTGTATATATATATATAATCAAAATATCTTCTTGCAGCAAAGAACATCGCAAGATACAAACGTAGAAAAGAGGGATGAAAAGAATCTCAACAATATTTGTATATTATAGCGGGTTATTGAGATGATGTGCGTGCAATTGCGCTTTAATTCATATATTTTTATTATTTTAATTTCAAAATAATATAAAAATTTCAAATCAACATTTGCAGAATTCGAATTAATGTTAGTTAATATTTGAATTCTATCATTTTGATTTTATATTAGTCTCTTATTAAAAAAAAAGAAAAATAACACACTCCATTAACATTATTACATGGGGCATAATCAATATCCCTAATTATTTTAAATAATTTATATCTTGAATATATTTTTTTGTGAAAACTCATAAAGCTCACACAACATAATGAGGCAAACTCACAATTTCAATCAATAACATCACAAATGATCATTCTTAGGCTAACCATAAAAAGTATCAAGTCGTTGGATTGGCACTCCTGGGACAACGACTAAATAATTTGTTTATAGACAAAATTATTTAGGAATTTAATCTCAATCAACGGTAAACGTATCATATTCATTTAAAATTGTTAAAAGTAACTGAAGAAGTATTTTGAAGAAAATAATAAGAAAATTATGAGGAACAAAAGCTATCGGTATAAATTGTAGTATGTAGTACATTATAAATCTTTATTTAAAAGATAATCTGGATATTTCATCATTAAAATCCCTTTCTATACATTTAGATCAATACATTTGCATTTCTTAACTAAATTTGCATCGTTTGGTGAAAATTTGTGACCTGTTTCGGCAAGATGACTTGCCGATGCAGATATATCAATATTATGTCTGTGATTAGTTATTGTCACTGTCGAGTTTAATGAACTATTATTATTAGAGGCCAAAGAAAGCCTATATCAAGTAGTATTAACGAAACGCTAGCTTCAGCTAAACAAAATTCTTAATGGCTGAAATACATTCCAGCCGAAAATATTTTATAATAAAATCGTTGATTTTTTCAGGTCGTAATAAGTATTTGCGTAGTTCGCTTAGGTTTCTATGTTAGATTGTGATAAACACCACCGCGTCTTGTTATTATAGAAATTTCACGCGTTAACCGTTAAATACGTAAGCTCACGTTTGTTTAAAATATCTTAGAGAATTCCTAAGAACTTCGCCGCTAAATATTTCCTACAGCCAAGTAAACCGTGTTATTAGTACTGTTCAAGTTGGAAATAAATGGTAGTATGTATGATGGGACTGCGTGTCGTCCAAGTTTGCTTTTGTGCCATTGTATTTATCATGGACGACATCTCGTAAGAATGTTGTGGGTTATATCCTAAAGTAACGTAAATAATACATTTCGAGAGTGATTAGGGTTCTTTCTATATAGCTATTGGTACACAGTAGGGAACATGGAGCCTTTATTTGTTTTACGAACAAAAGTTCTGGTAAAAAACTAAAGAGTTATTTTTGACGTCATTGACTTGGAATATGACGTGAAGAGCATTTTTTACAGTCACGAGATCTCTACTACAAGGATATTTAAACTCTTTCGAATATTCGGCTTAAACTCGATGACGTCCTTGGTCTACTCTCTGTTGGAGCTCCTTGAGGTCACTATATGTGTACGCTAAGTTTTGAATTATTACCAAAGATTGAAATCAATGCGATTTAATCGGGCGGATCTTGTAAACAATGCAGGTGTAGCCCTAAACGCAATGAATGGAAAATGCATCAGATCAGAATACTGGCTGCAAATTGGAGGTCCTCGAAACAAATACCTAAACGTGCTGAACGATCGAGTCAATCTAGCGCATGTATTCGTTGGGTGCAAAGCTAGGATTCTGCTCTATTTATGCGAGAAATGTGGCTCAGGGATAGATACCGACCATAGTTTCGCGGAATAATGGGAATGAATGAATGGGACAGTTTTGCAAATAGATCGGCAGCGCATAATCCTTAGTGTAGAGGTCTAGCGATAGGGATAAGCGTCAATATGAAAACATCGCGCTTCTATGGTAACCAACATTAGAGTAAACAGGCAGAGGCGATATTTATCATATTGTACACTAATCACTGAATACAACAACAAACTGAAAGGATGTATTTCAACTACGATAAGAAGATGTAAGTTTTTGAGAATGAAGGAGGATATAAGCGAAAAAATACGCAAATATGATAAAAACGAATAATCCTTGACAATTCTAAAACTGTCCTTTTGCAAACCCATGCTCATTAAGACTGCATATTCTGCATATTTTGGGCCAAACTCTGAAGGTTTGTAACACTTTTTTTAACACTCTTACAATGTTTATTTAGAAGGACTGGATTTGGCGTATATATGCGTCTATAATTAATACGGGTGATAGATGCTTTGCTGATAATGTAAAGCTGGAAATTTATTTAAATTTATGACAAATGTGACCTCATGAAAAATACATTTCATATCTTTTGTCTTTGTTACAATAATTTATTGATTTCAAAGATAATCTGCAACTATATGCCATGTTTAAGATACTAAGAAATTACAATATTATATAACCCGTTAGTAATAGTAAAATAGACAAAGAAAGTTATAACATACAGGGCGTTAGTGGTTGATATACCTACTATTAAAAGAGATATCAAATATACTTCTAATAGAAATTGTAGGTACTTATAATTAATAAAATTTTATGTTTAGGAGTGTCAACAATTTTGATTAGAAAATATTTTTGACGTCTCTTCTTCTTAACAGCAGCATATATCCAGTTTTGCCACACTACTACGTCATCCTGTATATTATTTTTCAAAGCAGTAGTTGTAAATTACAACTACAGAAATATAAATCATCTGACTTCATAACTAGAACAGCTTGACTTTTGCTACTTACTTCGTTAATTTCGGTATATCATATCCTTTCTTGATATATTCGATGCCAGCCGGAACTGCCATGGTAAGTAAAAGTCTTGGTCTGCCAGTCTTTTCTGATTCTCTCTCAAATTCTTCACGTAATTCCTGCGATAAATGATGAATGTGTTAATCCAACGTAAGAGAATTAATAGAACCATAATAAGTACCTGAACAAATTGAGCATAATTGTCTTTATCTCTTGGTTTTCCTCCATCCCGGAAGCTTGGGTATTCCCAATCTAAATCCAGCCCATCGAAATGATTTTGCCGAAGAAATTTTATAGTATTTTTAACAAGTTCTTTCCGCCTATCAGCGTTAGCCACCATCGGCGAGAATCTGGTTGAACCTTCATTCCATCCGCCAATTGCAAGAAGCGTTTTCAGATTCTTGTTATATGTTTTTAAACCAACGAATTTTGCATAGCCACCTGAAACATTAAATATGAAAGTTTAGTTAAACATTCTTCTGTGTAACTTGGCCGTAAAATTTAGACGTAACAACTAAATGCAATAAAATAGTTTCTCTAAGAATAATGCTTACCGATGATAAAGTGGATTTCAATAAAGTACATTAATAACAATGAAAATTATTCCTTTTACAAAATAAGACAAATGGTAAGAAAGTTTTCACAACAATTTTTTGAGTCACTGAGGTCTGTAGGAATTTCATCATTACCGGCGAATGGGTGTTTGTTGTGTTGTAATATACGCTTCGTGGATCGTCGATAGGCCTCGCCTCCCCAATCAGTTTTGCCAATTTGATAGAATTTCTACTAAATCTAGAGATATCAGTCCAGTGAGTGAATTTTTGATTTGGTGGCTAGTAGAAAATCAGGTAAATATACTTGATAAATTTTTGTTGTATTCTGGACTCAGAGCAAAATGCAAATTTTGCCATAAGATAGAGGCCGATTTGAAGTATCATAGAGAATCAAAAAAGAAACAAAAAGATAATGCAACTAACTCATTGGAAAAGTCTAAAAATGAAAGTACCGTTTGTCATTACAAATATTACAAATAAATCATATCATATCAAGTCCTATAATAACATAACATTAATTACTCCTGTTTGTGTTTTTTAAAATCAATTTTAAGCGATGATGAAAAGAGCTTTTGAAGCTAATAATGTTAATCCAGTAAAATTGTTAGATGCCTTGATTAGATGGCTAGAAAAGTTTATAGCAAAAATCCTAATTCATGGATGGAAGAATCTGGTTTTAAAGAAGAATATTCATAAATTTTTGATAACTTTAATTAATGATTCAAAGTATTTAAAGTAGATAGTTACTGGGATTAGCGACCAAATAATTTGCTACATTTCTTTTTAAATCTGGGCTTTTGCAATTGCCTTATTCAATTGCTTTTCAGTGGAAGTTGCATGACTATTTAGTGATATTTAACAACAATTGTATTTACAACAAAACTATGCACTACCTTTTTTGAATTCATAAGTGTTTGGAAGTGAACGTTTTGTTAACTATATGGGTCAGTAGTTTATATAGTTGATTTCTTATTTCATGTTTTCATAACTTTGCTTTTGGGTCATGTGTTATGCCACAAAATACTATTTTGTAATTTCTCCTATTTGTGAAAAGTTGGTAATACTTTCTTTTTTTTGTATGTGTTGCCATCATCAGTTGGGTTTTGTCTTTCAAAATTGTCTAAAATATTAAAAATTCCAGATGTTTTAGGAAAGATATAGACTGGTTTTCAGTATAAAAAATGAACGATTTTTTGAAAGCTGGTAAAGAACTTTACCATTCACACTATAATGGGACTTTAGGATAAAATGCGTGCGCTTACAAATAATATCATGATTTTGCATCACTATAATTTAAATTGCCAATTTGTGTTAAATTTCGACCTTATATTTACTGCATTTGGATAACTTTTTATTGTTATTCGAATTAAACTTATTTTCTAAAATTTATTTTATTTCTGCCAGAAACACTAAATCATAACATCATCATACAAACATTATCATAATGACATCTGTAACAACATATATGTTCATCAAAAAGCTGACCATGAAAATATGGAAGTATTTAGACTGATATTCCTGTGGAAACATGTAAAGAAACAGATATAAATAGTTTTGGGAAAAGACAGTTTTGTGGAAATTAAAATAAAAATATAGATTAGCATTAGTATTTGAATTATGATATGAACTTAACAAAATCGCTTTAAAATAAAGCATACATGCATTCAAAAATTGATCAAAAAGGACGTAGAACATTTATTAAGGGAGGCAGGAAGGTTTTGTCGAATATTTTACATACTTACACATGCACAATTAACAGAAGATTAACGGCCGCAAATAGATTTCGTTAAATTTTGTAAGCGGATTCTTCAAAATAAAAATTGATTGAACCTTATTGAAATTGAATTGAAGAACTTCCAAAAAGCAGTTGAAATCATTAGATCCAAACATTGATAAAGAATAACATAGAACAGATGAAATTAGGGTTTTATTGAGGATTTTAGGCAAGCAACTCAACAAATACGAGAGATTAACAGCTGCATGTAGTTTCTACAAAATTTTGTAAGCAGATTCTTAAAATAAACTAGAAAGCTTCTCATGGAATCGAACGAAATTCAACTGAAAAACACCCGAAAATGAGTTTAATAGGATATTACATCAACAGGTTGATCGAAGAGGGCGTAGAATATTCATAGAAGAAAGCAGGACGATTTTATATAGGATGAATAATAATTCTAGTTCGAAGTTCGTCCTCTATTTAAAAGTACAATTTTTCCTAGACGTATATTCGTTTGCATTAAGAATAATAAACTGCTCATGCATACATGAGTGCGTACATGGCCGATGTTACATTGCTATGTTGTAATAGTAAAGATTTCTCAATCGCTGATTGTAAGTAAATAAGTTAATGATGAGCTAAAGAATGCAGTGAAAAGAGATATGTATGCAGAAATAATTATATTGCTAAGACAATTGAATGAGAAGTGTTGGAGATTGAAATTATGAAACGGACAATTCCGATGTAGTTTAATTTAGTTCAAGGCAATAACAAATTCTTTACGTCAGAGGTATGTGCTCTAAATTACGTCTGGTATTTTGAGACATACCTTCTATATACTGTTAATAATACCATTTCAGTAATTAAGAATTATTACTCTACATACGGGAAGTTTATTGCCAAATAAATGCATTAATTCACACATATTATTACGTTTACGCAATATATTTAACGGTTAAACTAGTGATGGGATTATTGAGAAGTAGGTTTAGGTGTTTGTCTTTTTGATAAGTTTTTCCACTCTCGTTTACATCGTAAATGAGGAATTTACAAACTTGCAATGGCAACGTGACGTTTAGCAATGTAACCTACTGCACCCACAGGGTTAATTAGGTACGTACAGGTGTCCCAGATCAAAGAGAATTATCAATAAAAATGGAGATTGGGTTAAATAGGCAGTGTTTTGCAGTAACATGTGTATATTTAATATCTGTTTGTTAAAGTTCAAAATGTCGAAGTTGTTAAAAATTATTTTAAAAACACTAAAAACTTTTAATTTATTTTTTTTGTAATTGTTTGTAATTTTCTTGCTAAGTATGTATAAGACATACGAAAAAAAGCTTCACATGAAAGTTATTGTTTTCGATAAGACTAATGATATCGAATAAAAATCTTACATGGCGGCTTTTGAGGTACTCGAATCAACTTTCTTAAGTTAAATGGGCGCCGTATTGGATTTTAGAGGATGAATCCAAACAAAAAAAAAACAAAATTTATATAAAAAACAGAACAGATCCTAATAATCGTATGAAATGTTTACAATGCCGTTCATTGAAACCTATAGTAGTGTTGTAGCCGTATTTACTTCCATATATTCTACGTACGCCATACAAAGAAAGGTCAAGAGGAGTTAGATCTGGAGATCTGGCTAGCCATGAAACGCCCGCATTAGTGGCAATACGGGCCTTAATGTCTATTGGCCAATTAAGTGATCTATCACGATTCCGAAATTGTGGGCCGGCAACTGATAGGTATCACAACCAATTCTTCCTATTAAAGGGAGGTTGTCTATGAAGTCTTTTAAGAATTTTTGGAGAATGTCTAAATAACGTTGACTAGTTAACGTTTTATTGAACATAACAGGCCCGATTGAATGACTTTCCATAATACTCAATTTGTAAGACTGTTATTCTCAGCACTGCGCGGATAAATCACCACAAAGAGTTACTCCGCGATCATAATTTTCTGGCCGTAAAGTTTGCGTAATACGTAGTTTGTAGGAGTGAAGATTGTACCGATACTTTTGATTTAGATATACCAGTCTGTGTACTTCTATTTCTCGAGCTAAAATGCTTGCTTTAACGCAACATGCAAATAAATCTTTTTTTCTAATTTTAGTTTAGTGGATTTGTTCAAGTTTCCATACTGCTCATATTTTAAAGGTTTTCACATTTAGATGTTTTCTTTCCGGAAAATTAACTAAATATGTTTGGGGAGCAAGACGGCATTTTTATAGCACCTAATAAATGTGCGAAATATACTCTAGCTTACAGTAATTGGAAAATTCGCCAAAATTTTTAAAGTTTTTACAGATAAAACTTTAGTTTATAAGGCCAACTTAAGGAAGTTGATATACTATCTTGATTTTTTGTTCAACATTAATCCTCAATTGGCTTTATCGAAAACAATGACTTTTAAAAGATATTTGATTTACAAGAAAGTTAGAGCTTTTAGTCCTTTTGAAATAACTTCTGGCGGATTCGACATTTTCTACTTTTTAGATTTTAGATCAGCACATAAAACTGTAAAAAATTGCATATTTAACCAAATCTGCATCTGCAATGATACAAAAATTATCAACGCAATTCCGCTCAATTCGGTGTATGTGGTAGATATTTTCAGTCCTCCATTATTAATTTTGTTAATACCCAAAAAAGCACCTACTTGAATTGGGACTGGGAATTAATGGGACGTGCTGTATGATATTCTGTATCTTAATATATCTTCATTATAAGTTGAAAGTTATCGGAAGGCTAATGGAAATGTGTTTTGAAAATTGAACCTTACGGGAATCGAGTCTTGTGTGTACAAGAGATAAGTTACCTATTAATCTTTAATAAGTTATTGGAATTTTTAAAATGTAGTCTGGTTTTGGTTTTCATATCCTGATAATAAGTCTTAATTAACTGATTGTACATTAAAAACCGATATTGACTAACTAGCAACTTATGAAGGATATTGATGTAACGTGAAAGCTGAAGTAGTTACAGCAATAATAATAATCTTGTCGAAAACAAATGTTAATTTATTCCAATAGTTTTGTACCGTACCCACCGAAATTAACTCAGTTACTAGTTGCCGTTGCAATAGTATTACTTAATCCGGTTTCTAAAGTTTCTATTAGCAAAAATTTACGCGGATGTTTAACTACATCACTGGAAGGCGAGTCTAATAGATAATTAAGAAGTATTGACAAACAAGCATTTATTAAACCAGTTCTGTTAACAACAATTCAATTCTATCAATAAGCGAACATTTCATTCTGGGATGTATTCTATAGTTAAACATAGGTGACCTCAATAAAGAAGTTTGTTTTTTAAAAGTGGAATTTATCTGCTTGACCAGATTGAAAAAAATATTGCGAAGTTTATCGAACCGAGACCTTGAGCTGGAATCACCTAAGTATTTATAACTGTTGAGTAATTTGAGTAATTTGAGTAATACTCAATGTATTACTCAAAATGGATATAGGTAGGCAAAATTAAGTTTGGGATACGTTCTTTACTTAGATACAACCGTCTTTATAGACTTTCACAGAAAACATTCGTAAGCTCACGACGTTAAAAAAGTATGTACGTAATGTATGTAATAATTTATGGTGTTAGCTTTAAACGTTTATTATTTCAATTTGAATTTATTTTCATGAAAATGGTTATACTTACAGAAAACTAATATTTACTAATTATCACATATACATACATACAAGGCAAGTGAAAGGTCTAATAAGGTTTCTTTATTTTCCGAACAATGATGAAATTAAAATTTGTTTATGTCCAATTTAAAAATAAAATAAAAGCATCTATAATTTTATAGCGAGAGGCGCAAATAAGCAAACTTTTCCAACATTACTATGTTTTTCCTTAGATATCTAATACTTTATAGAAGACATATTTGTTAGGTACTTTTGGAGATAACCAAAAATATATAATGTTGAGTTAGCTTAGCAACTCAGCATTAATTCTCTAAGGGGAGAAAAAAGTACACTCACACACGGACATGTTTCTGCGTGTGGCATTAGCTGTGAGGCAACAACGTCAGAAGGTAGAGATAAAAAAGTACTCTCGAAACCACGCCGATGACGTCCGGTAGACAGAAACATGTCCCTGTGTTAGTATCAGTTTTTTTCTCCTTTTGTTGCATTTGCCGTGAATTGTTCCATCAATAGTAGGAGGAAGCTAAGCTCTCTTATTGTTAGCATTATATATTTTTGGTTATTGTTTCTAGGCACTTTCTGATGTGTTTACTTTTGGAGATATTCACAATTTAAAAAAAGATCTGTATTTATAAGGTTCCTTATATATATGATTACAATATTAATCAAATGCTAAATCCTGCGGTAGACAAGTAGTATAGGGCACATCACATACCACTTATATAACGAAATACCTTGCCGTTATATCAGGCCGCTTCAAGTAAGGACAAAACGCGATTGCTAACAACTTGTTTACTTTAAATGGAGCAAGCAAGATATGTATGCACGGTGCAAGAATTTCACAAATATGTCACTGCAAGCTCCAAGTGCGCTTCAATGCAGTTTAATGGAAAACTCATACAGGATAAAAGGTGAGAATATTTGTTTTATTGTTAGGGAAATACTTTAGAAAGCAGGATGAATGATACGATAGCTCTTGTTTTGGCTCCATATCTATGGCGTAACAATCTAGTTGGAGCTCCATTCTTCTGAATATACATTTACATACAATTGTTGTAAAATTGGTCAAATTCTCAAACACATTATGTGAATATAAATAATGAACGCTTACCTTTCTCAACGTCTTGGTACTTATCAAACGGCTTTAGGGTATTTTCTTTAGTAAATCCACCAAATGCGTACACTAAATGCGTACACAGGTAGGGATTGATGTTCTGTGGGTTAAACTTGGCATCTCCAGGTCTGTAAACGGACCAGTTTGTGTAGTAGCAGACTATTCGTACTTCTTTAGCACCTGTAAATAGACAAACCTTGATGATTCATGTTTAAAATAGTATCTAATATTGTAGTATACTTTTTGCTAATTTTAATATCCGGATCTTTATAAATATTATTATTCTATAAAATAAATATAATATATAATAAATAAAAATATAATAAATATAATAAAATTCAAACCATATTACTTTTGCTTATACCCAAAAATTATTAGTAAAAGGTGGACTTGCGAGTAGTGATTTTATATTTCAATATCTTATAATCCTTTATAATAAAAAGTAAATGTATAAACGACGCTTTTTGAGGTTGGCCTTTTATTTTAGGATAACCACTTTGGTATCATCTATTTATTAAACAAATTATTACCTTTGATATTAGTTCCAACATTTTTAAGGGGTTTCAATTAAGTCTTTATTGGAGAGCAACACAGATCCATAGAATTTCATGCTTATTATAAGTAATCAATACAAACGTGTAATTGCGAAATATCAAGTTGTGTACTACGGTTTCACTTAAACCGCATCGGCATCTACAGTTATTTCGGATCATTTAAAGCGAAAACTAAACTAAATTTATTCGTCGGACAATAATTCCAGTAATCTCTACACAGAGCGCGTAAATTCTATCAATTGCTTAGATGGTCCTTAAATGACGGAGAAAGTATTGGAAACCGTTAACCTGAAAGTAAATAATTTACACACAAATTACATTGAATCTGTACAAACGCGCATTCAATGAATTTCATTTAAAAGCAAAGTTTGCTAATTAAATCGCCTTTTTGCCGAGAAATAATGCATATGCTGTATATAGAAGCCAACGTTTCTAGAAATAGGTCGATTTCTATTTTTCGCGGACTAACTCTTGGCGTTATCCGCAGTTCTATTACATTTCCGGTGTCACCAGAAGTTATTTTCCATTATTTTTCTTCCTGCGAAGGCTAAGATTTGCTACTGTTCTTATGTTATTTGATAAAATTAGGTTAAGTAAAGAATGGCGTCTCGACATATACGTTCAATTAGAAGATTAAAGGCAGTTTTGTTACACAACGGAAATAAATTATCACCTATTTCCGACAATCACGACATGTCTAGAAGAAAATTATAACTTATAACACTGTTAATATTCTTCTTGAAAGAGAAAATAAGTATCAGTGAGAGATTTGTAGTGATTTTAAAATGCTGTGATTTTACCTCAAGCTATATGGCTGTTGTAACCGAATACTCTTACCTATTAATTGCCTTTGAAAATGCGTTTCTTTATATACTTCGTATACATTTTCCAGCGCGTCGTGCCATCATACTGTATTATTCTTAACTTTCCTTTTTCCTTCTTATTTCCTCCTTAAAATGCCGTGACTTCTATCTTGTTTTTTTTTCTATTGTTTTCCTTCCTTTTTGCTTTTACATTAAGTTAAAAAGTTACGTCAGATATAAAACTAGAGGGTAAACATTTATGTGATATTAACGACGGACACAATATATAAGCAAATTAAGTTAAGTTAAAAGGAAGAACTAGAAGTCACAGCATTTTGAGAGGATAATTAATGAAGAAAGAAGCAGAATTAGTATAATGGTAGGGTGAAATTATCAGTGTTTGAAAATGTCGACAAAAATGTGCGAGGAAACATAGTATAACGAAAAAAGGTTTAAAAAATCGAAATATAAGCTAAGATATAAAATTATCATCAGGTAGCGAAGTTCTTGAAAGAATTTTATTTTTGTGTTTTTACAAAATCTTCTTCCGAAGTTTGTGTTATGTTGCTTCTAGTGGCGAATGTTCACCCCTTAAGGTAGCCCCTTAGTCACATTATTTGATATGATCAAATAACAGGCAACGTATAACATTTAAATAGATAACTAATTCAAAGAAATTTATTACATTAACTTAGCGTCACTGCATTGTCAATTTCATATTTAAAAAGAAAAAGAACCTATTCAATGCATCAGTTTCTTACTCAAAATGGTTTGATTAGACCAATCCCATGAAATACAATTGAACACGCAAATCAATTAGGCATAGTGGTTTCAAAAAAAGAATCGTTCATTTGCAAATAGAATGTAACTTTTAAACAAATAAATATTTAAAAATCATAATTGTGCACATTCTAAATTGTAAATCGTCCGTATTCTCTTGTTTTAAGATGCAGATTGCATAACAAGCCTGAGAGTGCACAGTGTGAAAAAAAGGAATTTTATTTCTGCAAGTTCTAACTATAGCGCAAAAATGGTTGAATATTATCTAAAATTTGAGGAAAATGAAGTTTTAATCTAAAAAATTATGGAAAAATATTTCCTTATACTAATTTATCCTTAAGTTAAATAACTAACGAAAAAGAAAAACAGAAGTGATTGAATGCACGGGCTACAAGTTGTAGTACTTGCAAAATATTGTAAATAACTAACCTTAAAGAAAATAAACTGGCGGAGGCATTCTTTAAATTACTAAAAAAAAAATGAAAATTCAGTGAAAACACTTTCGGTTGATCAATTGTGTCTCTTAACACAATAACGTCTGACTTATCGTGTTAATAGTACTCAGGGGATCCGAAAATGGTCAAAGTATTGATTCTCGTTAAAATTTCACTAATGGGTAAAAATTCTGCAGAGAAAAACATGCGATTGCCATCTGACACGGTGGCAATTTCTTTAAATATCATATAAACTGGCAAGGGCGATCCTAAGTATTTATTGATTTTCCTGGTGTTTTTTTCTGATTTCATAACAAAGGATTACATATCTTAGGAAGTATTGTAGTTTAAAATGTCAAAGAAAAAAATTCTGCCAGTATTCAATTACAAAAGAAATATGAACTATTAGGTGTAAGAACTACCTTTATTATTTTAATTTTAAAAATTGTTAGAAGTAACGGACGATTTTAAACAGCTATGACGTAATTTTCACAATACAATTTAAAAATTTACATTGTGTAAATTTACACCAGAAACAGAAGATAACGAATGAACAATAGAACAATTTTCGACAGTGGGAAAGCAGCGAAGAAGGCCTTTTTTCCAAATGAATTTATTTCTTATTTTTTAAAAGGAAAATATTGGATATAATATTGTATGTCTCTAAAAAATTATCTTTATGTGTGACGCATAAACATTATCGAACGTTTTTTCTTGTTAAAACAAAAGAAATTAGCTGTCAGCTGTCTGGAGCTTCAAGTTCAGTTTCTATGTTATCATTCTTAAAATAATGAAGATTGAATTGCAATATAATGTGCTTTTAATTTCAAGATTGACCGCAGGCTAGTACTAATATTAATACTATATTAATTATCTCTGACTGGATTGAAAATTAACATATGATTAATGTGTCTCAAAAGGAGCTTAAAATAGAAAACAAAACAGCTAAAACTATAATATTTTTTCGTAATGGAGACTTTATTTTGTTCAAGTTGAATTCATTCATATTTACAACAGGAATGAGAAGAACAACTCACTACGGTTGCATGTGCGGTGGGCATTTCTTTATTAGTCGTTACTATCGAACAGGATTATAATCCAATTTATTTTAGAATTCCAGAGAATATGGCGAAATAGTTACAATATGTGAAACAGTCCGTTAAACTCTGGGTTATTTCTCCAATAGAGTTCTGGTATGTGTCTTGCTTTATTATAGGTATGTTACCTTAACGTGTTAACATATACTCTCCATCATCTGGAAGGTGGATTTATTGATATAAAGTTATTTTCGGGTTAACACTTGGTAGTTGAAACAGAAGTGCTTTCTTTTTGTTTTCAGTTGGATACGTTTATCCTAACCTTGGATACCTACGCTTATATTGTTTAGAATACTGAAAATGATTACTTTCGATGTTATTTCTACAATCATAACAACGTATGTAGTTTCCAAGTAATGTTTTCTCAATGTTGCTGGCTATGCTTAGAAATTTAGGAAAACACTTCTATAACTATTAAGGATCAATTAATAGGAACATGTGAAAATACATATACAGAGTGCATGCATATTTACTTAATGAAGTAAGAAGGTAACCTAGGATATAGTACTGCAATGTAGTCTTTATAGTCGTTATTGCCAATATGCTCAGATAATATTATTATCAACTAATGCAGTTTTAGAGTTAATATTTGCGCTATTTCTGTTATTTATAGGATTTTAAGCGGGCCCAAATCCACTGTCGACTTAGCAGTTACACACCTTCCTCTTCTTATTATATTACTATCTTTTCTTACGTATGTAATTGCTATGTAGTTCGAACTTGTTTACTCCTATACTCTAGAAGTCCATTGACAAATGGCGGCTTATTTAAATCTTACAATAGTTTGTTGTATTAGGTTTACTTTAAAATTTATTTTTTTATAAAGTAAATGTTCCCAATAAACTGTCCAACAATTACTAGTTGCAGGACAATAGATTTCAAGTTGAACGGAATAAGTTTGAGAATTCTTGAGTCTTTACTCGAATCTGCCGTTGTAGATGATGGAGCGCGGTAACCAAATAGACAAAGCCGATTCAAGTTCGTACTATAAAGGTATAAACTAAAGTTTTAGAGGTATATTTACGAAGGATTTTCAGAAGCGCATTGCTAAGTCCAAAATTTCGAAAGTAGAAATGCAAAAATGAATAAATATGTGACGCAAACTTAAGCGACCAACAAAAATAACTCCAGGATCGCAAAATTTGTTAACTTTTAGTGCTTGACTATTGCTTAAATATGTCGATGAAATGGAAAAAAATTTTCTGTTGAACATTCACCAACGGTTCAGTAGAAGGAAAGCAATCGGTGACTGTATTAAGACTGCCCTGTAGCTCGGTAATGTCATTCCAGTTCATAATGAAGATCAGGCTACAATTTGGCTATAAATAATACATAAGTCATTTACGTAGACGTTAAATAAAAATGGACCCAAATTGGAGTCCTGCGAAGAGAGCTTAACTTAAACCATTGAATCTGTTTAGTGTGAATTGCTTCATTTGGACAAACAGAACGTTTAAAATCGAATAAATGATGGAGTGAAGGCACATGCGGAATATTTCTCAATCATGATACTAGTGATCTAATGTGTTGAAAGCTTTGCCAAGATTTGTATCCAGTATTTTTGTTGGAATGTAAAAAAATTGTATTCTACGAATATCTATTGGAAATTGTTAATTTCCAGTTCGCAGGAACGTTTTCAACTAAAAAGGAAAGGAAAAATAAAAACCTGTAGCAAAATACAAGCAAATAGAGAAATGCGAGTCGTTTACTTATTTTGGCGTGATGATTGTTGACTCAATGCTTCCGGTGGAATTGCGCCTATTCTTTCCGTTGACTTACTAGAAGTAAATTCTCGGAGCTGATCAAGTCCCAGTATATAATTCTTCTGTTTATTGATTGACAAAAGAAGTAATTGCTTGTTTTCAGCATTGCCTTAGTTAGCTGGACTTATAATATTCTTCTACTATTTATAGTAGGCCTGAAAAAGCATTCTTTTTTAGAAATTGGGCTTTTTACCACCATGTATAAAGTTAATATTCATTCGGGCGTTGTAGACCTCCGCGATTGTTGCTTTCTTTTAAAGAAGCCAAATTCTTTAAAAGAATATCCATTGACTTTTGCATCCTAGTGCTCTCTGGTGCAAATTTTGATATAATTAGGGCGTCTTTTCATTTTATCAATACCGTATTTTTTAAACATTTCAGAAGCTAATAACCAATTAATTTCAGAATACACACTGACTTTAAAATAAAGTCAGAAAATAGTTATTGCTTTCAAAAGCATTATAACATCTAGCTTGATTTGTTTGTAAAAATTTACAAAATGCTTTTTGCAGTATTACGTCCAATTGGATTTGAGGCAATTATCTGTTGTTAACACGTGAAAAATGTTGGAGACTATTTCCAAATTGACGATTCTAAGAATAGTACTGTAAAATCCATTACGTTTTCGTATGATAAACGTATTCAAAAATTTACGTTGAATAATATACGAAGATGTTCTATTATGGTTTCGCTTTCTATAAGTCAAGGTAACAGATCCACATTCTTTTCGCATTAACTGTGCGGTAAAACTCGCGCACGAACACTACCTGATGTCATGGTATAATCAAACCTGGTCACCACTGTTTTTAATTCAAATCGCTTCGAATTTTCATAGTAAATTGTGAAATATGTGAGCATATACAACTTAAAATAATTTAATGTTTTTAATCAGACAGAGATTTAATACAGATTTTTTTACTTGGTCAATTTTCTACGACAGCTTTATCCCATGTATTATTGTTATTATTATTATTATTTCATCGATGCTTCCACCTCTTCAATCTCTTTAAGTAGTAGTCAGTATTTTGTTTTGCAAAATTCGATAAAAGTCGTCGTCCTCCGAACGAAACTTCGAGCTTCGGAAACAGAAAAGGTCAATATCTTCAATCAATATGTGACAAACATAATGTTTCGAGATGTTCACAGCTTCTGCTATCTTTGTAACTTAATTCGACAATCGTCTAGTTCGATTTGGTAAACTTTCCGTACGTTGTCAGTACGATCTCGTTTAAATCAGCTGTCCACAATTTTCCTGTGACAAATTGCGACGCGGAGTTCCCAGTAAGCGGTATTCATCTCGACTTTAATTTGCGTAGACGTATTGCTTTTCAAATACAAGAATACAATGGCGGTTCGATATTCGGTTTTTTCAATTTTTACAGAAACATCTATCGTCGACTAATATAAATGTTGTATATGGAAATTATTATTATATCATTACGTGTATCTCATTTACCCAGGTTCAATTATTTAAGGCTTTATACGACGCTTACGTTCTTACAAAGCTAGAATACACACCGTTGGTATGGTATCCATTTTATGCATGTGATGACTTACAACTTGAACGAATTCACATCAAGGTAAGTTTTTGTCATATGTATAGAATGGATCTTATCTGGGGGTTGGTACACCCCAGCTGGACTTGCAGTAAAGGCACAATATTGTATCTGTTTTGGAACGACAATGTAAATTCTTACTGTTCCTATCTTTTGGATTACTTTCTACGTACCATGTAAGCTTCAGGGGTGAGATCCCCATCACACCATCGCAAAACTAGACGAACATAATCACTGCAATGCTGAGCAGATTGGGGAACACCATTAGTTATGTTATTAGTTATTTTTTTCTTTAATTATTAAATTAAAATTAAAATAAAAACATTTAATTAAAATATCGCATTATTACGTAAGAACTTCAATATTTAGGAATTACGAAATTTTAAAATAAGAACGTTTCCTGTAAGATGCGTGCTTACGCGCGTATGGACGCGCTTCATAGTACACATGTATCTTTTCGAAAATGCCACGGTGAATGAAACTCAACAACATACCGTTTTTGCGACAGTACTGCAAATACTTACAAATATGTAAGTAATTACAACCTTGATATTTATAATCTTTCAATGTCGACAAGAAACTGAAATGCTACAAAGTTGTATATGTTTACATCGTATTCTTTTATGATCTTTAAAATATGCATAAACCTTGCAAAATTGTTTTGTGTATTACGAGAGTAACCGTGCTTTTGGACTCCTTAAAACTATAAGCTTACTGAAATTGCAATATTAGGTACACTCATTAATTAATTAATTACTTTATTTAGTTCTGGAAACGACAAGTAATTGCAATTCTTTTTTTTTTGATTTGAAATACTTTACGAGAAATTTCTAAAGGATAAATAGTCAGCTAGTAACATGGTTATTGTGTTGATTTCTACAATAGGCATGAATGCCTATTGTTAGGTATTCATAGGCACTTTCCGATAATTTTCCAAGATGTCCGGATCAATACAAAAAGTTAACTCGACGAAATGCTAGCATTTAATGTTAATATTTTATGCATAACTGTTTATGTTAAAGTGGCCGACACTTTAACATAAACAGGAAAGAAAGCTACTGGCGCGTATAATTCCCGCAGGAATCGTTTGTGTTGAAAGTGAGGAAGAATGTTATTTGTTATTAAATATAAAGATTTACAGTGGAAGTGTAGTGAACCAATTTGTAAAAAAAATAATCATTTTCCCTAAATATGTTGGCATATTTTGCTTTAAACTTACTCCTTGCTTAGCTTTTTTCCAACATGTTTTTTATGTGGGTGTAAATTGCCATAATTTGCAGTAAGGCATTCTTTCAAAAGACTTCATCTAACTAAAGAAAATTATAAACTAAATTGTGCAGTGGATAGATTTTTGCGCGTATTTTAAATGTCATGGTTAAGTACGTGATTATATTGCGAAGTGCGATGTGTTATTTATTTTATACATGTGTAGAATGTATGTGATGTAGGAATGCTCGAATAAATTTGATAAGTTTTTTTTTTTAATCAGTTCCGTTTTCAATATTGAAATACAATTATTTGTTTATCATTCTACGCAAATGTAGCAGTTTTCATTCTTACGTATATGTCGGGTGGAGATATGAAAATTAAACGACCTATAATATAAAATTATTCTCATATTTCTACGAAAGAATATCAGCAATGGGGAAACTTTCTAACGTTGGTCATTTTGGTTCAGCACAAAGAGTCAGTTTGAAAACAAGCGACCGCTTCCACCATCTTCGACCAGGCATTAAATCTTCGAGAACATAGATGGTTATTGGTATAAAATATTGATTAAAAACGTTTAATTAATAATTCGCTGTTTATTCCCGAAAAGTTCCGTGATTAGTCAAATTGACTCATAGTTTTGAAACCGAGAAAGATTAGTATCTCTAAAGCTAAAAAAATCTGGAAACGAAAGGGGAATATTCTGAAAACCATGAAGAGAAGCAGTAATCGTGGCGGTGAAAAATAGGAAGTGACGTTATAAATAACTGTACTAGTTCGCAATATTACATCGACTGGTAAATGAGTTCTTGTTTGATTACGCAACACTTCCAATTTTTTAAACATTACTTTTAATGTTTTCCAAGGCAAATTGGAAATAATTTTGGATAAAAGGAACAATAATATATTATATTTATTAATATCGTTTGTACTATATGGTGTCGGGTGTGAGTTGTGGTCATTTGCTATGTATATATAAACCCCCTTCATAGTTCCCCAAGAGGTTGTTAACATTTCTGCCTCTCTCTGTTATTTTACTAATCACTGTATTCCATGTTGGTCTTGGTCTCTCTCTTATTGTATTTTTGTTTCATATATTTCATCTTATCTATATCTTCATCTTGTGTACGTCTCTCCAACTGCTCAATTGTTTCTGTTACATGTGTAAACTCCACTCTTATCTGCGTGTTTCTGATTTTGTCCTTTAATGTTATTCCTTCCATGCTTTAAGATACTCCATTTGGACTGATTGCATTTTTATTTTATTTTTTTTTTTTCTTTCTGATAATAATCATGACTGAAGTCCATATGTTAGTAGTGTTTCGCGATTTGTTTTAAATGTCTTCATATTTATTGTTCTCGCAATTTTCTTCTTGCTGATACATTTCTTGTGCATGGAGTGAAATAATTTCATTGTCTTTTCTATTCCTTGGTTTACTTCTGCTTTATCTGTTCCCGCATTTGTTATTTTTGCTCTGAGGTAACTGTTTGACTTGTTCAATTTCGACTCCCTCCATTCTAATTTTTAGGTTTTCTTTTATGGCCATTGTTCTTCTTTTATCTTCACGTCATTTTTTTCTCAGAGCTTGATTTCATATTTCCAGTTTTTCTTTGCAGTAGCCTTATTTTTCTGCGAATATTATTTTCCCGTTTGTATTTTTGTATTATTCAATACTCAGAAAGCATTCTGTTTATTCTGGATGAATATTCTTGTATTATATCATCCATGGAAATAATAATAAGCAGTGGTCTCAGTCTTCTTTCTTGTTTGAGTCTTCCATAAGTTGTAAATTCTTCGGATTTTCGGTTTTTGACTACTACGTAATTTATGTTGTTTTTATATACTCTTTTTTCTAAACATTTGCATATTTTAGTTGTAGATACGTTGTTATACCTATAAATGCAAGAATGCAAAATTAGATACTTGAATTTATAAACACCCAACAAAACCTAATATTTCCAGTTATTTTCCACTCTATAATAAATTCGCGTCGGTAAATTACGCATTCGAATATGATCTGTTTCGTGCGAAATACAATCTTTTTCCATAAAAGGCAAAGAAAAATATCAGATGAAGTATAGGTGAATGTATCTGTTTGAATGCACTGCAAAGCGGAACTAAACGAAGTAGAATACTTGAGGGTAATTAGGCGCAGATTCAATATATATGATTGCACTAAGTTTATAGTTTGAAAAAAATTAGCGGAAATTATTCTTTTCAATTTTGTCACCATACAAAACGACATTACAAAGGAAGAGTTGATACACAAATATGAGCTTATACACCGTTCCTACCTAGCGCACAGGAAGAATTTATAAATAATTTGAGATTTACGCAATGTTTATATTTTAATATCCGATATTTACATATTATAGAGAGAGGTAATTCAAATGTTATTCAATTGTTTGAAGTTATGAGCGGTACAATAAAGTGTTATCTACTACAACTTTGATTCGTGTTGATTCAATTTTTTAAATAGAACACGCTGTATACTTTTCTAATATCTGAAAGGAAATTATGTACAATATGAAATTATACTCAAATATATAGGGTGTTCAGTTTCCGTTACGTAAAGTCGTCTGAAATATAATAAGCTTCTATAATAAGCTTCGTAATGTAACTAAAAGTTTGGGCAGTTACAAGCATTGTCTTAAGACGAAGTTATAATAACTCATTAGTTAAGTTTTATTAGTTTTAGTTAATTAATACTTCTTGGTTAATTAGTTAACTAAGAAGTACAAAATTTACGAGAGCAGATAGTAAAAACCTTTATAATACGTGAATGTACTAGGTAAGAAAAACAAAATTAAGTTTGGTCTATCTTATCGCCTAAATTAGGGGGTGCCCGCGGTTAGGTAATACCACAATGGGCAGCACTGTGCTCAGAGAATATAAAAGAATGGAAAATAATTTAGCGACGAGAATTTTAAATAATACTTTTTTTTGAGAGAGCCATGGTTTTTGACTGGATATGTGGAGCTTTGGACGATCAATATGGCGAAACTCATAGGAGGAGGAAGCAAGAAAAATTCAATACGAAAAACGAAACGAGGAGAAACTAGAATTTCAGAAATTCAGAGGAAAAAGAATTCAGAAGCTCTGGAAAAACAGTAAAAATAAGATTTCTAGAACCAGTTATTAACGGCCAGAGACCACTATAACCCAGTTCCCAGAAAAACAAGTCGGGTTCAGAAAAATGGACAGGACAATGTGAAAGGTGCAGAATAGAAACTTGAAATGTGAAGAGTATGCATGGCGTCAATCCAGGAATTCAAAAAATCGAAATTGGAAGTACCAACTATCGCACAGACGAAAAGGAAGAGCATTGGCGAAAAAATAATAGAGAATTGTGGTATATTGTGTAGTGAAGTGGAAATAAACAATAAACAAAAGAATTACGAAAGCAACAATTTATCAAACTACAAAGATCAAATTGACATAATTATAACGAATACATCCGAAGAAAACACTGCTGCAATGGAAAAGTATCAATTTTAGAACGATCTACAAATGGTATATGACGGACATTGATAATCCTCTTACAATTATGGATGATTTCAATGCAGGAACAAGAAGTGACGAAAATAAAATAGCTCTCTGTATTTAACCTAAGGATTTTCACAGATAAACCAAGGGAGAACTAGCAAGAAATGTGAAGTCGATAATTGATAATGTCACTAGTGAAAAAACAAATGGAAAAATTATATATACAAAATGTTCGAATATGTTGGTGACAAGAAAGAAGGACAAAATAGACGAAAAGAAATAAAAATTATTATCCTAGTCCTATTAACTACAAGATCAGCACATAAGAGATAAATATACAGAACATATATCTGAGATATAACAGGTAGAAGACTGCTACAACATACCATAACCACATAACCTTTGAAGGGAAATTGGTTAAATTCCAGGAACTTGTATACAGGGCCGTCACGAAGCGTCATGTCATGCAGTATAGCAATAAATAGAGGACAAGAATTTACAGGCTGGTGGAATGAGGAATTTAAAAATATTAAGAGGAGAAAGACTGCATGGAAAGACCACGTAAAAAGAAAAAGTGAGGAATCATACGAAGCTTATGCGCTTAACTTAGCAAAAGGATAAAATAAAGAAAAAAAAATAGATATAAGAATAGGCTTAACCAAAAACTGTTCTACAGCGCTATAAAGTATATCGGGAATAATAAGAAGCGGAATACAGTGATACTAATAACAGATAAAAATGGAACCACGCTGATCGATAACGAAATGATAATGCATAGATAGAAAGAACATTTTCAGGGAGTAATAGAGGACGTTGACCTGCTCCAATATTTCTGATCCTCTTGCGAAAATAGCTGAGATATATTTAGATTTGCGGACGAAGATTGAAACACATCAATTCCGGCACTGATTGAAGTTTTATCATCTTATTCGTCATCAGAAACACTTTTAGTGCCACAAGTGCAATGGTATCAACACCATGAGGCAATACTCTTACTGCATGCATAATATGTTCTAAACTTGTTGTGTTATGGCCTTTAACGTCGTAAATACAGCAATCGTCTGTACGATTCTTGAGCTTTCTCTACACTATCGTTACCGTCGTTCCTTTAATTCAGTGCCTTAGACCTTCTTCGGAAATCATACAAACAATATGTGGGTCTAGAATTTGTCTTCGATCTTCAAGTTTTACTGTGACGTATACAAAAGGTAGGGCCAATAGTTCTCTTCTGCTTTCTCTCAATAAGTTTTTCGCAAATGTAACAAGAATCATTAGGGTTATTTTTATAACATCGAATGTGCAACAAATTACTCTCATTAAATATCAACCAAACTTATCATTTAAGTGCAGGGTTTCAAGCTCCGAATTATATACCATTTAATGATTCCGCGCCACGTGTCGGATTTTCATCCATTCTGTTCATAGATTTTTCCGAATATAGAATTCTTTCACCTAACAGTATTGTAGTATAAGCAGCGCTTCTTAAATAAAGGTAATTTTCGCGATGCGAATAGACATGAGTCTATCTAGTCGCTGCAAAAAAGGTATGATTTCACTCGCTTTTGCCCTCTCTAGTTATTAGTAATGTACACGGTTGCTTATCCTTTAATTTTTCTAACAGAAAGCCAATTAACCAATAATTTTAGCCGGCATGACATTAGTTAGAATTTTATTTATTTTTGCTCGTAGTAAAAAAATACATATTTTATAGCTGCTTAAGGATAGAAGATAAACAAAAACGTTTTGGAATTGATTATTTTGTATGATTTTTTTATCTAATTGCACTAATCACAATCTAATGTTTCTAGGTATTCGATTTGTTCATTTAAAAAATAGTAATGTAATTGTTAATGATAATTAACATTTGATACAATGCTAATCGGTGATTACTTCTCAATAATTAGCTGTACATTTTTATTAAGAAACAAGCGTATCTCAACTAATGTAAGCGTTTTGTAACTGTATACACTACAGTAATTACGATAATTGTTTGCTCAACTGGACGTCTTAATTGCAGGTGGAAGTGTCTAAGTATATGATAAAGAAAAAAGAGAATAAACGCGTTAAGTGGTTAAACAGGAAATATCTTTTCCTGTAGGCAGGATGTTGTCCCTCATATCGTGCGATGGCTTACGTACATAACGTAAATAAGGTGACAATAGACGAATATTTGTCCTTCACGTATGTATGTATGTCTACTCGAGTAACACATTTTGTTACGTGACACCTTCGCCACACTCAAGCGTATATTTTTATCAAGTTATCGATACGATACAGGGTATTATCTTTTTAAGCGATAGGTTTTCAACAAGGATATTATTGTACAGAATGCAGTACTTATTCTGTTATGAACGCGAAGACAATAGAATGGTGAAACGTTTATAACAGAAATTTGTACACTTACCGATATAATCTATCCATAGTACTAAGAGGAACAGTACGGTAGACAATCGACACACTAGCGTCTGAAACAAGAAAGAAAAATTAGGAGAGATATTTTCAACATGGTATAGTAGATGTCACTATCACTTCGTGGGAAACATTATTGTTAAATTCTTAATAAATATATATTTATCGGTCTAGCTTATATACACAGCTTATATATTGTAGCATAAACAGTTATATTTTTAACCAATTAAAGTTTCTTCTGTTTACGAGACATACGAGTATGCTGACGTTTAACAATTAAGATTGCAGAAATGAGTATCGACTGTCGCGGAAATTAGTACTCAACGCGAACCCATTCTCATGAGACCGATGGACACGATGGGATATGATAAAAACATAACAGAACTTACTTCGAAATAAATTACATTAGAAATAGATCTAGAATTTAGGATCTGAAGGAAATAGACCAAAGTTTGGTAATATTGCCATTCCTCTGGGTTTATCGATAGCTGGAGATAGATTTAGTAAATAATACGTTAGCGACAGGGAGGGAGAACTCGTGGGTTAAACAGCCGCTGAAGAATTGAAAGTAGGTCAGAAACAGGGTAAATTTTCGCTCAGAGCTTAGGTGATGTAATATGCAAAATCTATTTTACGGATACAATTTTAAAATTTACTATTAAGTGACCAGAACTTTTCTTCAACCAACTATAATGTGATTCCTTGTATTTTGTTGAACATTTACTAATATTTCAGGAGTGACACTTGACGTAATGTGTACGCTGCGGATTGCCAGTTTTTTCATGAGCATTTCTATTTAGCTAACTTTCGAAAATGTTTATTACTTTAATGAAAGTTTCTCTACTTATCCTCGCTATTTATTATTTATATGTATATCTCACATTGTTAGACAATGCATCTAGAAAAGTGTATAAAAATCCCCATAGCTGCTTGTTATGCCAAACACCTGCGCTCAATTATAAAAGAACCACTTCAATAAATGAAAAGTAAAAGCAACTGAGCAGTGATAAAAAATGCACAGTAATTAGGCTGTACTTTACATCATATGAATTGGAGCCTTTCATAGTGAGCCTTTTGATCTCTTAAAGTGGTATTGATTGATCACTTCACCGCACTCTATTATGTCCTATGTCCTTTTGCTTGGCTCTATCTTGTTATGCCCATTAACTAGATCTTTTCGATCTTCCCATCTTGAAGAAATGTTCGTTGTTTCAGTATTAACATAAACGAAGAGGTACAAACTGCGTTTCTCAATTCTCTAGGAATTTCGTAAACTACATTTACTCAATAGTTTAAATTGTTCAGGGCGTGGTCGGTTAGACATAGTATGTATGAGACCAGGAGATCATATAAAAATAAATCAGGCAGCAGATGTTCCAAAGTAACAACAGCGAAAGAGGATTGTTCCTTAAAGAGGCTTCCTCTTTGAAAAGGAAGGAAACTCCTTTGCAGTTTTGCAGAACCTACTGCAAAAAGTGGTCCAAAGCTTCAGCTAGAGCAATTACGAGACGCTAAACATTGCTGGATTAAAAGCTCAGAGGATAAGAAAGAAAACTTGACAACTGAAAACAGGAAAAGGATGTTGCGGTCCAAAGGTACAAATATACACGTGATTATTAAAAAGATGTTTGGGTCGAACCAAATATTATCATCATGACAATAAATGCTGCTTTTGATAAATCCAGTACACAAAGGGAGTACTGGCGCTGATTATCAAATTTTTAACCGTTTCATACTACATTAAAATTTAGTAAAGTCATTCATAGCTTTAAAACGGGTAGTCCACTATTAATTAAAATTATCGGCTAGTTACTCTGTTTTGTGCCACGTGGGGTATATATTTACGGATGGTAATAACCAACATTGTTTTCTGTGAGAGGAAATTGACTGCATTCGCTTTGTTTTCTTTTTAGGAACAGATTGTTTGTTTTTTTTATGGATGCGGGTGGGTGTATCATTTTCATCTTTTATAATCTGGATAGAGCTTTCAACCGCGTCAACCAGAATAGAAATATTTAATAAATATGGAAACAGAAGGTTATCGCCGATTGAATTTCACCATTTGTAAAAAATCGTGTTTGTTAAGTATTTTGGTGATGTGAAAATAATACTTATTCTTTGGTTATGTGTTTATAAAACTTTGGATTCTCCAAGGCTAAATTTTTCGTCCAGTACTTTTTTTTATTCTAATTATGGATGATTTTCACTAAGTTACAGATATTAATCAATATGTAGTTTATGCGGATTACTTCTCCTTGAATATTTCCTCTGCCGAAAACAATTTCTGTGAACGTGATTTATTGTTTAACGAAAATAAGACGGTTTCACAGTTAGCAGAAGCATACTGCGCGTCATTATCGAATAATGACATTAAAAACGCGAGCGCGTGTTTACTTTGATGAGCACCTGGAGTAGAAAAGTCATTGTAACCAATTGATTTCTAAGTTTCTAATTCTAAAACTAAGTAGCTTAGCGTTTCTTTTTATGAACTTCCGTATGATACTGAATAAAGAACAATTAGTAAGGATTTATTACGCTTAAGTGCAGTCAAAGTTAAGATGTGAAATTCGTCTATGGGAAAATTCGGTTATGTCCTCTAACGTTTTCGTTACGGGAAAGCGGATTTTTCTGCGTACGGCCTGTTTTGGTGACAAACATGTACACCTTTGTTTTTTTTAATGCAATATTGCTTTTTCCTTGCTTGTATATTGATATGTTCTAATAGACGAATAATCGAATTACATGATAATCAAATGTTCATGTATTCATTTTCAATATTTTTTACAAAAATGCTCTTAAATTACTTACAATAAATGTTTCTTGGTATCTTGTTTTATACGCTTGTAGGTTAATGTTCTAAATCCTCTCTGTATGCTCTTTTTTGTTTCTAGATCTAATTTTCGTTTATTCTCTTCAGAGAACTTTTTAAACTACTTTTAACAGTTAAAAGAAAATGTGATGCCTTTTTAATTGATTGAAATTAAATGTGTAAATAATTTCCTCGAAAATGTGTTTATTACTAAAGTGTGTTTGTCTTTCTGTCCATTTGTTTAGTCGTTGTTCCAGGGAGACCAATCCAACAACTTGATACTTTTTATGTTTGGTCTAACGACGACCATTTCTGATGCTGGCGTTATATGTAATTTTAGACTGTTGATTTCCACAAAATATATGCAAGATATAAACTATTTAACGTAATTGAAGGCAGATTATCTCTCAAAAAGTAATGCTAATGTAGCTTTAAAAAATAGATTAACAGTATAAATTATGGAAATACAAAAGTGCAAATCCGCTAATAACCCACTGAAATATATATGAGATTAGGATCTACGGAAATAAAAGTAAGTTTTCCTTAGACAGTGATTTTCACAACATAAACATAAGGAATAATGATAAGCTTCATATACAAGAACTGCTATTCTTTATATAATTTTAAAAGACAGCTGAACAATTTTCTTCTCGAGAAGCGTTACCACTCGACGAATTTTTTAACAATTAGACATCATGCTCTAGGCCTTCGGTTTTATTTTATTTTGTTTATGTATTTGTTGTTATTTTTATTTGTTTGTCTTCACTGTCTTCGTGTACGACTGTGGGTGAATTGCCTGATGGAATAAAGTTTATTAAGATAATTAAAATTTCAGTTGTCAGTTCAGTGTTCAGTGTTCAGTTTCAGTTAAAATTTCACAATATTAAAATTTTTCGGTCATTTACCAATTTAGAAATGTGTTGAAGATTAATAATTTTCAATTTGCAATAATGTAGGGATGCATGTAATGTTGTATGTATCTTTATTCCGAACTATCGTTGTTGGTAGGTACCAATTTCAAGCGGAGATCTGAAATAATTGATCTGTATTGCACTTTAAGAGAACGTGACATCTACTAACAAAAGTAACAAAAAAGAATTCGTCAGGAAACTAGTAAAACTGTTTCTACTTTCAAATCATGTATTCCTTTCTTCTAATAGACCATTCTCCCTTCACTTGTATTAAACAAGTAAAATTATTCCATTTTTATGAATAATTATGTCTAAGAATTAATAGTTTTGAATTTCTATGTGATATACGTTTATTTCTTACTTCGAATGGACTACTACAGTGTGCGCGGTAATAGTCGAGGTAACAAATAAACTTTATATTGTAAAAGTTGTATTGTTAATACAACTTTTTACATTAAAAAAGTATGTACGTACGTAAAACTCACCACAAAATATACTTTCACAAGTAATTTCAGTTCATTCATTCCTGTACAAATAAGAAATTGATTCGTAATATAGACTTGTGTATAAAAGGAATATTGGGCATCTTTGTTGAAATATCCAGGTTTCATCATGCAATTATAATTCATTTTATATGTATATTGCATTTACGTAAACGGTTTTTGAGGTGACAACAAAGGCATATATAAATTCTTAATCTCGTCTTAATTTTTGTTGCTTTTATCCTCTCGCCATAGAGGCTGAAGTACAATTCCCCAATTTCCGAGTAGCGACTCGGGATTGTAAGCGACCCACCATAGAAATCTACCAGTTGACACCGGGGGGCGTTGAACACACAATATTTAACTCTGCCCAGGCGTAGGCCCTTTTAGTACTGGATCGCTAAGCCATTAAATTTTATAATTCGATATCCCATAAATTTAATTTAATTTCTATATACATTTATGTATTGCTTCTTGAAATGTTCATTGATGCTTTGTCAATTGGAAGTTTATGTGTTAGAGAGTATAAAGTACTAAAGCGGCTCAAATTTGAAGGTCTAAAGGAGCATAGTTTCTGTATTGCTAAAATGGAAATTGTTAATGCTTAATTTTAGGCAGGGATAAGAATAAATAATAAAGCAAAGATGCTTATTTCAACAGCAGCTGCGTGTAAATATAGAGAATATTTTACATGTCTGATAGAAACTAACACATCAGCAATTAAAGGACTTGTTTTAGGAAGTAATTGTACACATTTAACATCTTTGGTCGTTCTCTGGCGATGTCTTCGTTTTTGGAGTGAATTTGTCTATTTAAATCAATCCAAAAGAGGTATGAAGTAGTTGTCCTTTTTTGGTATTAACTATTAACAATTTGCCGAAATACACAATTAAAAAAATGTAAATTTACAATTAGAATAAAGCAAACACACATAAAAAGTAGCTACTAGTACTGTTGAAACATATTTCTTATTTATAATTAATATTATATCAATTTATTATTTTTAAGAGTTGAATTGTATTTCTAATGCAGATTAACAAAAATGAAAAACAGCTTTGATAACTATTAAAGGACTTGCTATTTAGTACTATACAAAAATTTATTTACTTTCTTTTATAGCTGTGTTATTTTTCTCGGACCGAAATATCTTGCATTGAATTGCAATGAATCCTAAAAAAGAAGAATAACGTTTTATTGCTTTTACTTAAAAGCATGGATAGTTACATGTAGAAAACTGATTCATTTATAGAGCTCCCCAAAGTGCGTGGCAAGTCAGAAGGCGTACCGCCGGGCGTGGCCGGGGGATATGTAATGTAATATATAAGCAAATAACTCGCATCGCATTTCGGTAGTTTATTACCGTATGCGATCGGGTTGTGACGGTATGGCGGACGCGCGTAGTAAGAAACGCCCACAGGCCGACAAAGTAAAAAAGTTCTGTGTAGAATTTCCTGCAAATTTCCCCGAGGTAAATGCATTAATAACAAATACGAAACGAGTGTTTCTCAAATCTCCCAAACGTACCAGTGAATTTCATAAACAGTGTCCCGGTATTTCCGAACCACCAGAGCCGATTCTTACGCGTTGGGGGACATGGCTGAAGGCAGCGTTTTATTATTTTAAATACTTCCGGCAAATAAAATCAGTCGTCTTACAATTCAATCCCAACGAATCTGCGGCTATTAAGGAAAGCCAGGATAAATTCCAAGATATTTCCGTTGAAGCAGATTTACAAACCGTTTACAACAATTATAGAGAAGTACTTGAGGCAATAAATAAATTACAAAATAGTGCACTGTCCCTGACGGAGTCAGTACAAATATTAGATGACGTTAATACACTCCTACACTGTATAAATAACAAAAAAAAATGATATCGTTACAAGAAATTTTGAAAGTGTTATGAAGAAAGATACAAATTTTAGCAGGTTAAGACAAGTTTGGGAAGGTAACTCTACTGATCCGGTGACTAAATTCAAAGATTATTTTAATTACGCGTGTATTACATCATTAGACGTCGAGCGTTCATTTTCAAGATATAAAAACATTTTTTCAGAACGACGAACATCCTTGAAAGAAACGACTGTGGAAACATTCCTAATGCTTCAGATGTTTGAGAAATCGAATTGCGCTTACGGTAACAGTTTTAATGTGCCTACCTCCTCGTGTGCTGACTAATACTATTTTCCTTGTGCATTAACACCCACTATATTGGATACGGCTAATTACAAAAGTAAGCGTTTTAAAATTCTTTATTTCTTTTGTTTTTATGTACTTTACTTATGTTCCTTATCGACGCCTATGGTGCGCCACGCAGTTGGGGAGCTCTATTCATTTATCAACGGCATTATGGGTACTTCCTTTCTTAATACAGCCTATTCTTCTACAGAAGGTTGCTGATAAACACAATATATTAAACTATTGACCTCATTCTGCAAAAAATATTTTAAAATCACTAAATATCTAATATTCCAATAAATATATCTGCACCCACAAATAAATTTTGGAAAATCTAAGTAGGTACATAAAAGGCATTAATTTAATATTATTAATTACTTAATTACTTACTTTAATTCTTAAATTATTCTAGATTGAAAAACCAATGAATACCTTAACACATCGTATTCGTATCTACAACTAAGAAATTGCAGAGATAGTATTAGTACATATGTAATTCCGTTTTAACAATAGTTTTCAAGCAGACAGAGTGATATTAAAAACCGATTTATTGAACAATATATATTATTCTATCTAAATATCTGCAAAAGTAGGCTTAAAGAACAAATAAATGTAATATTTTCACATATTTTCATCAGAATGAAAGCTGATCAAATACATGTATATTCCTGCATTCTTGTAACGAAACTCAACTAAATTGAACAGAATAAAACATTGAATCGTTGCACAATACGAACTAAAGCGTGCATGCATTGAAAACAATCGCCTCTTAGTAGATATCTACACCGCGTTTAAATATTGAAAATGTTGGATCTACCAAAAAATGTGTAAAGTCATGCCTTGACGGAAAGAACAAGAAAATTTACTTTGATTTATACCCTGTTTTATAATTCACTATCAAGAAATTTCCTGATATAGTGAATGTTCGAATTATAAGCTGCTGTATTTATCAAAATTCCGTTAGGATGGCTCAGGAAATTCATGCAATAAACTTTCGAAAAATAGGAATACCTTCGAGGTATTGCACTTTTGGCATGCTTAGAACGCACTGAATGTTTGAAAAGGTTCGAAAAAGTAGTGAATGTGTGTTTTGGAGACACTTTAGATAATAAATTATAACAGCTTAATACACTTAATAACGATTTCAAAAATATGAATGTCAACGTTTAAAATAAAATAAATCTGGAATAGGAAAATATACAACCTCCCGGATAGAAAAAAACATATATAATCATTTTTGAGAAACTAATCCTTAAGAGAGAAAATTGATACGAGGAATATAAGAAATTACGAACCCACCAAACGAACTTCTTCTAAAATTATTACGGACCTACACAAAAAAAGGAACTTTACTCCCTAAATTTAGTGTTTATGATTTCAATAGCTTCGCGTGTGCGTTAATGAGTTAGTCAATCAGGGCTTCTCATTTTACTATTCTTATAATTTCGATTGAAGAATCTGCCATGTATGGAACAACAGATAGTAAAGATAAAAGTGAGGAGGAAAATCAATAAGTAAATAAGTAAATAAAGAACGTAGTAAACATTTAAAAAGGAATGTGGGTGTCTGCTTTTCATACATGACATACGTGACCTGTACAGAGCTTTGACATAACTTACGATGGTCATTCCAAAATTTATAAAAGAAAACTAGTAAATCATATATATAAATAGTTACCTCCCTAACTACTTTATATAATATACATTTTATGTATTACCTAAGGAATTATATAAAATGAACCTGAAATAAAAATTAGATAAACGTATTCACTGCAGCTCTTTCATTTTCTATTCCGTAAAGCAATAATTAAATTCAAAAATGTAGGATTGGTCACATTTAATAGAGAGATCGAAAAAAAATATTTCTTGCAGCAAAGTAATCAACGAATGTTATATCACCACCGGACGAGAATGTTATATAATCCTCTAGACGGTCTGCACCGAAGCAGATACATACATACATATATTGACATTCAGAAGAAATTAAAAGTAAGCGAAAGCGGCATGCCACAGGTGAACTATTAAATAAAACAATACTTCGTTCCGAAGTACCTTGCTATTAGCAATAATCATCGTGATGAATGGTCCGATAAATAGATGCGCACATAAATATGTATATCTCACGAACTTTCCTTGTGAAATGTATAACTTTCTTCCCATTTAAATGACTTTTTCTTATCGTTCTAGCCTTTAGTTAAATATCGCATTCTATCTATGGCTACGGTATATATCGTTTCGCAATACTATATCATGGGAAATAAAAATAATGTTGTTTCATTCTTTCAAGGCGAGAATGTAGATGCATATGTATATGCGCTTACATATGTGCACCTGTACTAATTAATATATGTCTACAAAAGGTTACTGAAGCGGTACATAAGAAATTGATCAAGTTATAGCCTATATAGAAATATAAATGAATTCTATACCATGTGCTTTCTTAGTAACAAAATACAGACGTATTTACTTACAAAAATAACCTTATTTCCTGTTTAAGGTAGTTAATAAAAACTCAATTGAATTGAATAAAAGAAGTGGATATATAGTTTAATCGTTTCAATTTCAAGCTTTTTTAACTCTACATATGCATGATGACGATCCTGTGAACATTACGGAAAAATCTGAATCTTAAAAAATCATTTAATTTTTCAGTGTCATTTTGAGAAAAACATTCATCGTCGCATACTTCAAATACGAATACGTTGATATAAGAAAGTGACGTGCAACCTACTTTATAACTACTTAAAATTTTTGGAAAGGGCTTGCAGATGGTAGGAAGATTAAATGCCAATTTTATATCAAAAAAACGTCGCCCGTTAAGCAAAAATTGACCTGTCTTAGCATTCGGAGATGAGATTACTATTTTAAGAGTTATTTCAGATGTTAGGCTAAGCACATACCGTGAAAAACTTAGTAGTACACTCCTTATATCTAGAAAAATTCTCGCAATACAAATACCAGACTAAGTCTGAATATTGAGTGAACGGTGCCTATAGGACTTTTCGTACTTTGCACTATCGTATTTGTACTATCGTATTTTGCTGGTTGTACGGCTTCCCCAGCTCATGCTGTTCATGCGATGTACTCGGCGTGTGCTGGAAATAAGTTTTTTCACACTTCGCATGTACCGCCGCCCCAGACGGCAGACTAAGTCTGGATATTGATTGAACGGTGCCGACAAGACTTATGTATCCTATTTTTCCGATTAAAAATAAGTGAAAAACTTAGGTAACTATTTATTTTCTGATGTTGTTTTGTCGACCGCTAAATGACGCTGTTGAAATTTGTTATTGCAATTATCGTAAAATTTGAAATTTGCTATTATTGAAGCAATGATAGTGTCTGCTTTCTGAATCGGTGAAATTTCCATTTTTGTGAGAAAAATGGAAATTTCATCTAAAGGTTTTATTTGGATAATTTTTTGATAAAGGTCTACCACAACAATAATACATAGAATCGCTTTGTTCATTTTTTGGTAATGAAGCATATCAAGCCTGAAAGTGGAATGAATTTCGGAACGTTGGTCACCAAGCAATAATTTTAACAAATTATTTGTTCGTATTTATTGCTGAAACATGATAACGTCGAATGAACCGAAATGAGATCTCCAGATTTATATCCTTCACGCGATTGTTAAATTTCTTGCTTCTTAGTTAGCAAGTGACTTTATTAATACGGCGCATCATCGGAATATCGACCGCCTCTAGTCTGGCATCAACTTTGGGAACCTTAGTCATCATTATCTTTTACCAATACTTGTTTTGTAGTATTTTTTGTTACATTTTGCTTGGCGCACTTTGGCATTTTTTGTTGTGACTCATTCTCTGTCTGTACCAGGAAGTCATTATCTTCAGCTCTTTTCCTTTAGGATCTTTTACAATATGCCTATATTAATTACTAATTGTAAGGCAATAAGTTATAAGTATCGAAATTAACCAAATTGTAGTGGTACTAACGGCGCAATAGGTATAAGACTATTTACAATCAAAAGCCAGCCTACTACGACTGACAAAAAAATTTAATGTTCCCAAAGACAATAAAATAAACGTATCGAATAAATTAAATCGACGTAGTACCAGATCAACTCATAAATATATATGTAGATGAATGAATACCACTAGCGTTAATCATCTATAAATTCAACAAAGGTAGGTCAAAATACAAGATCACCTTCAAATGAGTTACACATGTGTAAAAACCATGTTTGAGGTACTAAAATTAGGAACGAGAACTTCTTAGAGCGTATTTCTTTGCTGTATACGTATGTTACTCTCCTAATTATTTTTATTTTGAACTACTGACATTTTTCGCAATTTTATCATTTAATACATTCCTATCAAAAGCAAGTTAAAAAAATCAACATTCTACATAAAATATTTCGTAGCAGATACTCTTCAATGTATATGTTCATCATTGATAGAATTGTATGCGTCAAATCACTTTCTCTCCATTTTCGCTTGTAGTTTAGAAATTCGCTTCCATTTTCACTATCTGAGGAGACATTAGGTACCTCAACGTTGAATATACCTATTGTTTACGTTTCATAATTTCTTTCGCAAGTGATAAATAGAGAATGCACGAAGTCGTGAACAGGTTTAGTTCTAATACAAACTAAGCGTGTTTATGAAACTGTTATTATAGCAGCCGTAACTTCCGTTGCAGCAGTATAACAATTAATTTTTAAAAGTTCAGTATAATTGATAGAACACCGCATACAATAATAAGTATTACTTTTGAAGTAAAGTTTTTATACAAAATTTAACGTCTCCGTTAAGAAAAAAAGTATTTCTACGTTAAGTAAGCTTCAGGCGAATTGATGGAAAGTTTTATATTTGTAAATAGCACAAATTTTATTTGCATACATGTTCATTTCAAGTTGACACACCCTCTGAATCTAGTAATAAATTTCGCTGCTTTCTCACTACATGATTGCTAGATACTTTACCTTGTAACATTCTATTTTCAGCAGCTTCATTGAGACGAATATTTGAACATAAATCAGTCTAGATTTGAATGGAAAACATTCAAATCCATCAATTAACATTAATTAAAACAATTTATAAATTCGTAATTTTGTCTTTGCTACTGTTGGTATAGAGTGATGCATAACTCAACTCACGTTATAAGTTAAATGCGAAGTAATGTGTTTATTGTTTCTTTTCTTTGGACTATATGGAAGATATTTATCATCGAACAAGGAGGTAATGTTATTCTCTTTTACTTTGTTCAATGTTACTTTTTTTAACATTTTCGAAAGACGGAAAGTGTCAAAAATTTTCCATGTACGGGAAGACGTCGTTTAGTCGGAACGCAGTAAACTATTGCTCGGCTCACAGTAGTGTTAAGGAATATGGGAAAACCTCCATAAGAAGACGTAGATTTGAGGAAGCGGTCCTTGCAAAGGATTTTACGAGTGGTTACATCCTCACCCCTAACAGTGTATTCACCTAGTGCGTAGGCTAAAGGTAACTCTCCTTCCTGAGCAATTTAGAATAAAGTTTTCAAATGAAAAAAATCAGATCCAAACGCATAATATAGAATTACATTTAAGCATAGAAGATTAAATGGAATATCCTATATATTATTACGCTTTGTGATGCCTTTCTTCAATCATGTCAATTTTTAAGGTAAAATAAGCAAAACCAGACCGAACTTCTATATATTCCCTTTGATATACTTTGAGATTTTTACGACATGTCGCTGTTTCTTTAACGGCCAGAATTTTAAACGTCTTGATGATGATTCTGATTTTATTCGGTTGGGGATTTCTAGGAGTTCCAAGCAATTAATAAAAAAAAGATTTTGGGGTCAATTGGAGTCTACAAGATGGCTACCGAAATTGTTAACCGCGCTTATTTCGAGGTATTTTAATATTTTTAAGTAGAATATCCTGTAAAACTGAAATAGATTTTTTTTATAAACATTTCCCTGTAGCGAAAATATGACGTTCTGCAATGCTGCTGTGCGCTTTTGTGTTTAAGTGCTAGGACGAAATACTAGAACCTTTTTGTTTTTCAAAGAATGTTCGTTAAAAATAAACTGCAAAATTTAATTCATGCAAACAATTTCACATCTTCCGAGGTGAACGCTATTATATTGCTTCATAGAAACTGTAAGGCGGTTTCTTGCATTTTATTATTTTGTGTAATTCATCCAGGAAGTTTCTTCATAAATATTTCTAATTAACTGAATTGTATTATTTTTAAATCGATTTTCAGATATTTTTTAAATTTAAATAATATTAATTAAATTATTATAAATTATTATAATATTATAATTAAATTAATTAAAAATAAGTTTAAATGTAAAAAATTAGTGTGCGGTCCTCCTATCTCTATAATAACTAATTCCTTTTTGTAAAAGTGTAATTAACATTTGTCTACGTATTTTCACTATTTATTATTTATACTTGCTGGTTAACTCGCTAGAAATTATACGTAGGAAGATAGTTACTTATACTAAAAACAATTTAGAAGAGCTTCTCTGCTATATTTTGTGGGTGCTCCGACAAAGAAGAAATTAAGCAACATGAATCAAGCTTGGTAATGACATTGACTGCCATTTTATAAGATCTGATTGATATAAAAGAAATTTTCCATGCCTTGCCGAAAACTTCACGAACCATTCAATTGAATAAAGTTGCCTCCAACCTATAAGTTGTTTTTTGATATCAGTCGTTAAAGAAACAGCGATATTTCACAAAAATCTCAAATTATGTCAATTATCTCAGTAACTAAGATAGATAAGTATACCGAATATCGATCGAAATCATTCATTGAAGCAAGGCTGCTAAAATCATAAAAATATACAGGCTATTTCTTTCAATAAAAAATCGATATAGAAAGATTTTGCCCGTTAAAGGTTCCTTCTGTTTATTCTGTAACAAGTAAATAGTTATTCTCTAAAACTCAACATCACGTAACTAAAACAAATATAATATTGTAATTTTAATGCTAGGCGTAAGTAGTAGCGCAGCTAATATTAATAAATGCCGCAGAAAGTGAAGTACTAACAAGTAAGTAGTTTGGTGGTAATTATATATGAAATCAATTCCTTTTGTACATATAATTAATAACGGGAAATCAGCTCTTACAGCTCTTCTGTTGTTAACAAATCGGTACGTTCAGAGACTATGCGCTTAATCATAGAAATTAAACTAAAGAAATTAAATTGTTAAAATGATTATGCAGCACGTAATTTTTCTTGTTGATCTTTGTTTGATTCGTGCAAATTGGAATTGAATAGAAAACTGCAATTCCTAAAATCATAGCAATTGTTTACAGTAACTACCTATGAGGAAACCGACGTATAATATATGAATATGGATACATAACATTACCGAGCAGTTATATTACAAGAGCAGAGGTGTTCTCAACCATACAAAACAATGATGACAAAACATCTCTTGGAATCCTGCAACTGGCTACCCACATTTGACCTTCACATGGGTTGGTAAAATAATGTGTAGGCCCATCAGAGGTAAATAACACTTCTAGCGGTCGTATATATAATATACGCTGTTTAATGGTCAATGGTACCAGTTTAAACTAAAAAAAAATGACTACCCCCGACACCTACAGCTGTGTTCTTTTACACCTTAAAAATGGATCGAAACACGTTTGGTTCGATCACCGTGTGTTCTTTCGTAACGCGGATTTTGTTCAAATGAATCGCAATTGGTCTCTCTGGATCAAGGAATTCGATAAAGCAGTGTTTACATTTGATTGACGTTTTAATTTTGGCTTATAAGCATTACCAATTTTATCAAAAGATTGAATATGAGGTTAAAGATTTTAGTCAATCGAATCAAGTTCAGAGAGAGCTGTTTTCTTGTAAGATATTTCAAGATCACGATTTTAGGTTATCGGCAAAACAACATAGCTTATATAACTTTCGTTTGGGTGAAGAATAGTTCTACTTATAGAGAACTTTATATTTAATATTGTCATGGCCATACGTTATTTTTTGTGGAAACATTTCATAATAAAGCAATCGTTTTCCAATACATTATCTTAAACCTTGGCAATTATATAAAATCATGGTAATATGGAGATTAAATAGAGGAAAAATCAAGGATATACATCCAAAGATGATCGAAGATGATTCGCCTGCGATTTATTAAAATAATTCAGTTAAATAAAATGATATCACCCGCCTTCTATTTTAGTCTCTACTGAACTTCGACTGTTGGGGATCAGGAATTCCAATTAACAAAATTGCAATAAACTTATATTAGTTAGTAACCTTACTTTACTCAACAACGCATAAGAAACCATAGTGTTACTCTAGTCGTAATAGGGAATATTTCCAGATTCTATTATGTGTACGAACAAATACCCCCAACTTCCTCAAAATTTAATAAGAAATCTAAGAAAACTATATCCCTGTTCAGCAATTATTTTTTTTACTATTTAATAATACGTTAACAATAATTTGCTTCTTTTTAAGTGTCAATTATCGGCAACAAATTACATATTGCAGCATATATTACTTAATGTTAATATTTAAGAAATATTACAAGGTCGCTTCCAAATAAAATCCATATTTACTGGAATCCAGTAGAAATAAAGTATGTATTTAGTTTTTGTTTAGTTGTTGGATGAACCAATTCCTTTTTCTCAAAGAAATAGTCTCTAAATTAAGTTAAAGTAATTATCAGTGGCGGTGCGTAACCTTGTAATAAAAGGGGGCATTGAAAACAAAATTCGTTTAAGTCCCCAAAAGTACTTATAAATTCCGCAATCGAAATAATATTAACATCTAACACCAATTTGTTACATCTGTAGTTTCGTCGCACAATAAATCGAAATTTTTAATTTGACTTGAAATTTCTATTCTGCACACAGCAAGCATTGAATCTAAAATGCTGTGCTGCATTGTATTTGTAGTTCCTTTAAAAACACTAGCATCATTTAAGAAAGCATTATTTAAATATTCTTGGAGCGTCTAAATTAGCAAAAAAATTATTCTTCAAATGTAGCACGAAATTCGGATTTTTCGCTGCCATTATGATTTCTACGAGCCAGTTCTAAGGCGCAGCGAAATTTAGTAACATATATTAAACGTTCTAATATATCGGCCGATTAGAAACAACTGGAATGCGATGGTTGAATGCCACACTACGAGAGGGTCACATGTACCGAGAAGAATGAATGTCTTAAATCGACTACCTAGCGAATGACAAATTGTTTGTATAATTGGGTGAACTGATTTTTAGTTATCTAAAATACCAACAGCATCTTTATCGAACATTAAGGTAAATTGAGTTGTCCCGAGCAAAATAGCTTTTATTTGAACGCGTGTTCAAATAAATCGCGTGTGTCAAAGGAATCTTAAAATGCTTTGGGCTGATTGAAACACTAATTTAGCCAAATACATTTTGTTAGAAAAGAACCATTATTGAATTGAAGGACAGTGTTTGCATTGTTAATGGGCGACTAAAACTTGTAGTTCGTCGAATGCCTTTTGTATTGCTTCAACCATTTTGTTTTCTCAGTGAACAGGAAAAAAGGATTATTTGAACTAATAATTGACTTGATTGGAGTTTTTATCGATTTTTAAAAAGCATCTTAATTTTTATCTGTAAAATTATTTATTTCCAATGAAGAAAGTTGTTTATCTAATTTGAAAACTATAATTATAATGCTGCTGCTAATAATATTGTTTTCTTTTTTTTTTGTTTTGGATGCGACTCAGTAACTACTAACAACAAAACAAATACCTGCATAAATGTTATACGTACCCGATCCATCTACCTCCACATGGTATGTCTTTTCCTAACTTTCTCGTTGTAATCGACAATATGTTGTCGGTAAGCAGAAATGACTTCTATCAGAGTATTTGTTTTGCCAATTTTGCATTAATGTGACCGTAAAATTCTTCATGTTTCTTTATTTTAGTCGTTAAATAATGCAAATCTTTCACATCAGCTCCAGCCTAACCGTGAATCTAATGATCCAATACACAATTATATAACATTATACAAAGATAGTTTTTTAGAAATTATATTTGGTTCAGTATTCTTAGAACCTAAGTCTAAATATCACCGTACGTATCAATTACTTCTTGAAAAATACAAGCGTCCCCATGTTAGGTGTTTTTCAGTTAACGCAATATGTGCGATAAAGTATTTTTTTCTAATTCATAAATCTGTCTACACTTTCACTCTCTAACGAGAAAAGATATTCCAATACATGCCATGTGAGGAAACAAGGTGCACACTTACTTTTACTTTTACGAACATATGTAATGTAAAACGTCTGTAATTTCTTATTACAGGAATGTTAATTTGTTATTGTTACTTGTAACACTTATGCTATTTTTGTCATGTAAATACGTATTTTCGACGATATGATTGCTGTAAGAATGAGGCAAGTTGCTCCAGATATCGTAAAAATCTAGATTTTATGCGCTTTCTAATAGTTTTAAAACGCGTAAGAGTCTGTCTCGTAGAAATATTTTGTAATTAGTACTTCTAATAAGTATTTATCCCGTTACTCTAATATAGACATTTTTCAAATACTATTTGGCGTCGGTACTAATTTGAGGTAAGCAGCCTACGTATTTCCTTTCTGAGGCCATTTTCTATTCTATGCTTTGTACCTCTTACGGAAAATAAATTACTTATTTACTTACTTAGTTGCTAGTTATATACGATTATAGTGTTCTTAGATTGTATTCAGACCAATAAAATTTTTACTAATTCTTAGGAAAATATTTTCTGGTCTTATTTTCCGCGTAGTTGTTTACTCTTACTTAGTAGTTTTGCGATGAATAAATGTACCTTTGCAGGAACGATTACATGAGTGGATTCTATCTCCTTTCACAATTCGTTCATGTCTTCTAAAACAGTAAATTTTGGAAAGCGATTGACTGTAAAAATCTTTAACACTCATATGTCAGTACAAAGGTTACCAACTCGAACAACTTAATAGGATAAACTGTTAAAAGCTAAAATCGTATCCAAACAATATCGTGGTATCATCTACAACAGGGGATCTGATTCCTCACGTTTTGATCATTTTTGTTGGAAAAGGTCTTATTTTATGTAATTTGCCTCCCACAACATGCAAAGCGCCAGAGATACAAAGCCAATTCTAATCGGCTGATCTGAACAACCATTTATGTAATGTATTTTTTCTTGATCAATAGTTTGCAACCATGCAAATATCTTTATAATACCTGCATCGCATTTAAGTTGATTTCGTTCGTCGTCTCAGTAAAAGTAGCTCCATTCTTAAAAAAAGAAATATGAATTTAACGCTATCACACGACTATAATTTAATGCCAGATCTTCCTGCAAGCTGTGTAAGTTTCCAATATGTACCATTCATTTCAAACCATTCCTCCAAAGTTTTTTCTTCCACAAAGTTTTGCTACCATTAATTGACAGAATTTTCTTTATAAAGTAGTGTCGATCTCGCTAAAAGTAGAAAACGTAAAAATAATATGCTTATTTGAATTGACTCAAAACTACAACGAATAGAGAACTTATGATGAGATATTGAATTTCGCATTTTAGAAATTTCACAGAGCCATTATCGGTAGAATATGTCATGCAGAATGTGCCGAAATGACGCAATTCGAAATAATTTTGAGGAGAAAATCTGAAGCAAAAGTGGCTTCTAATATGTGAGAGTTGGAAGCTCTAGCAACACTATGATAATTTCTCTGTGAAAACATTCACAGTCATAGACTGACGTGAGAATGAATAACCCGAAGATAATTCTAAGAAAGTACATCACTAACTCTGATATATCAGCTCTCGACAATTCCTTGGTACGGAATCTTGGTGTGATGTTTGAGTTTCATTGGTCCCATCCAACTAGTAAGTAATAATAGCAAGCAATATGGCAAACAACACTAAAGCTCGGGATACTCCACACCATTCAAGTTGAATCAATTAATCCAGGATAGCTGCTTCGAGGAAGCATTGATCCCTCCTAACCATTGTGAGAAAAAGCTCTCATTGAACATGCCCGTTCTACGTCTACCCTCGAGAAAAAAATATTATTTACAAGTAGTAGATGAAATGGTCTCTTGTCATTGTAATACGAAACATAAAACATATAAATAAGTTTGTATCGCTTTTTATGTGAGTACTTTCGTAAACATCTAATTTCCCAGGCGAAGCTTCGCTCTTAATTTATTTCAGGTTTCCTATGTCTGGTTTCGTTTATGTTTTACAGTTAGCGATTCTATTTTATCGCACCTATAAGACCTAATCTACTTACTGAATCTAGTGCCTATCGCTTTTTTCGTTTACCTAATATAGGCTTCATTACTATTACTATATCCAACCATCCCCAAGTATCCGGTTTATCTTTCGGATTGTCCAGAAAATTTTTAAGTATATTTGGCGAACTGAAACATTTGTTCATATCTTAAACCCGAAAACCTACTAATATGCTGCGAATTTTTTATCACCAATTTCCGCCGGGATTAAGATCATGGAATTTCGCACACAATGCCTATTGGCTTTTCATAAGCAGGCGATCAACATTTATAGAAGAGTAACTAACCTTCTATTAATAGGCTATATTAATTAAGAGACTAATGGTGACCGTTTCGCGTTATCCACAGTGGTTAGGACCGATCGTAATGTATCTACTAATATTTGATTTTTTTTATAGATGCTTATTGCCGGTCTCTTGTTGTCTCTAATTACTAAACTATCCAGGAAGTTGGATAGAGCTTTGAATTAATGCTGCGAAGGAATTCGGAGGATCGCGGAAATATTGTCTAGGTACTTGAGTCAAAATGTAGAAAAATATGCGGTGCGCTTCTCATATACGTCCCAAACTTACTTATGACTTATGAACAAGTTGACTATATAAAGGGTTGCCTATTGTACCCTCTCATAGTACTTGACCTCTACTTAAAAACAATTTTGATTCATGCAGAGTAAAGTTAGACCTTTGCCTTATGCAGTTTCGGCATTATAGACTTTGTTGTGTTTTAGGAACTCGATCAAATATTCTATGGTATCTGGAATTGGTATACTGGAGGAGAGTGAACAAATATCAAACGACATTAAAATTTCCCAATCCTCTAATTCATTATTATTTGCAACATCTGATGCAAAAAAAAGGCTAGAAGAAAAAAATTTCTTCTTCTAGACTGCCTCGTAGGGTAAGTTTTTGTATTCATTTACTAGCCATTTGCACAATTAGTACGCAAGTTAGTCTATGCCTGCAACTCATAGATTTACCGCCGATACTTTAGTGTTGTTCCCCAACGTTAACAGCGAACAGAAAAACTTTTGGTTTTCCGAGTAGAGTGATCAAGATCTACTACTTTAGATGTATAAAAAATATATATACAACGCCGCCGTCAATAAATTGCAATATTCCACTCTTCCCCGAAATCTCGTCGTACATACCTTATAAGCTAACAGTACAAGTGTATGTAATATACTGTCTTTTTGAGCTACATTCACAACGTTTTCCATAAATGCATTTAATACAACATACGGTTAATTCCCATAATTATGTAGTTGTCTAATTAGTCAGAGCATTTATTTATATCTTTCCAAACCAGAAATATATGCAACTGTTTAGTCGACCCAATCCGCCATATTGATAGTACCAAACTAATAGAGAATGTGAATACGAGTTATGCCATCGATTTTGTTGTAGAACGGTACGATATACTTCGGCATTCTATGATAGCGCTAAATAAAGTTGTAACATGAAATCCTAACAACATTCTTCGGATATGTTTTCGCGGTTACAACTGCAATAAGCGCAAATATCTAGTTCTGAAGAATTTTATACTATAAACTACCATTTATGAATTTATCCAATGAAGCCCGTACTAGTAAAGTTATTGTGCATAAAGTTATCGAACTATTTAAGTGAAAGTTTTAATTTCACTGCTTTCTCCAAATCAAATATTTAAAGAAAAATTAGTGTTTTATCTTTATATCTATGTTTATATATAACATGTTAATCACTTGAATGACCGCCATATGAAACATTACAAAGTTATTTCGAGGTAGCCCGCGACCTCGGTATTTGCAATACATACGCAAGATTTAATAAGGCGCGTTTTCCATTTGTCAATATTTAAAAAGCCATTAAAATCGAAAACAAGCTGAAGTAGTAGAATTTGACACTCGGCTCAAAGATAACATAATTTTACGGCGTGTTAGGTGAGCATTACGTTGTCTGAAACGACATTTTTAATTTTTTTTTCGTCACCGTATGTCAACAAGTTTAGAATTCATTACAATGGAATACTCGTTACAATCGAATAATACCTGTGATCCGGGGTCCTCTATTTTCACAATATCAAAGAAAAATTAGAAACAACTTTTGAATTTATTCAAATAAAGCATAGTGTAACAAATGCGAATGCATTCGTGTATATGTCAATAGTGCTTACTCTATTTGGTCTTTAACTTTTTTCAATTATTCTCGACTATTACATATTAAAAAATAGGTATCTATGTATATGCCACTATGTGGCATACACATAGATTACATATAATACAATATCTCTATTAAAAAAATTGTTTATCTACTGTATGAATGATCCTAGCAACCAACAAAAAATATATGACCGGAGGCGAATATTTCAATTTTCTAATTGGTCATTCTGTTTGAGATTTCGAATGGCTTTCTAACTGAGAATTATAAATAAATGTTTACAAGAATGGATAAGATTGCAAATTTAACAAGTATAAAGTCTTTAAGAGTTCGTTAGAGAGAACGATAGCTTTCATCTGATTTATAGCAAAAATTATGACTAAACATTAATTATAACAAATATAAAAGAAAATTGTATACTGAAAGCTGGTGATTAAAATATAAATTCCATATATCCTGGGCAATATAGTGACGACTTTTGCACTCCAATGTAAAAATGCCTTTTTCTGACTGTTGCTTCTTCTGAAAATGATAATTGCTAAATTGGCGAAACTCTACGTTTAAAAAGCTGCCACAAAAATACGCTCCGGATATTCTGGACGTCACTATATAGATCAATACGTCAATCTGGATACAGATATATAATTCTAAATTTGCATTTGCTTGCTTTGCCATCTAATGTCGATGCGTAAAATATTCGTTAGCGTTGAAATAGTTTAATTTTTTGCTCAGAATAATATTTAACGTTTCGGTGATGCAGCATCCAGAAAGCATTCTTCTAACTGTAGCAGCGCCAAAAATCGAGAAATTGAATCTCGCTCAAAAAAGGTAGCATTTTTTTCTAACGGGTCTTCAGTTACCACAAGTACTAGTTGAGAATAACTGCGATTCTCTATTTGCGACGAGGGCAATTAGGTGCTGCACAGCAAAGGCTCTTGAATTTACGACAGTGAACCTATAGCTTATAATGCCGTTGAAGAACACGCAACATGAAGCAAAATATATGCGCACAGATGTAATGTAAGTTCTACATTTTGGCGCGGATATTTACTTAGGCCAGATTTTGAATGTTAAAAAACTACTACTTCCTTTCTTGTTCATATATCAACTTAGAATTTGATCATAACATAATTTAAATCAAAGTTTCAATGCTTTAATGGATTAAGAATATGAAAAATAAGGATTTGATTGATCATAAACTTGTGTGTGTTACAACTTGTCTCGGTTCTCTACCGATTGGCGAATTTGCCAATTATGTTCAAGTATATTTATGATTATAAAGGTGCAAATGTTTTCAATGTGACGTATGAAACAACATATATATTTATATATAGAAATGTTAATACATAATATACAAGAATGATAGTTGTACAATTCAATCGCTTTCGTTGAAAGCAATATTTAATGAAATGCGCTACATGTAAGAACTTCAGACATAGACTTTATTATTTTGCGTAAAGTTATTTTTTGAGTCACTGAAAATGTAGGAATGAATTGTTACATTGACCTCTATAGGAGCCAGCAATGAGTAATACCCCACGTAGTAGTCATCGACTAGTGGCTTCACACCAATAAAAATTAAATAATAAAAATACAACCTACACTGAGGACAAAATACTCTTGTCTATACATAGTGGATGACGGTAGTTTGTACCATTATTACTTAATTTTCTTTGATGCGATGCCATTAATTCCTGGTATCATTGCGGAACGTGAGACATTATTCATTGCTCATTTCTGTAAAGCCATTATCTTCCTATATACGACAATTTTAATTACAGTTCCCACCTTCCACAAAAGTATGCACACTGACGAGCCTTAAACGGCGAAACGCGCGTCTGTGTATGATGAATGTTGGTAGCTAGAATTACTTATTTTTTAGGGATTGCGGCACGATATTTAATTAACTATCTTTTAAAGGATATTTTAGTTAGGTTCATGATAACGTTAAATTATCTGCATTTGTGCAGGGTGTTTCGTAACCTCGGTGCTGTCTTCAATTTTGTTGCCGCGAGTAGAATTTGAAGAAATAAGAGATGACATAAGTTAGTCCTAAACTCGTTCATTTCTGAGATATCTTTGATTTTCTAAAGATTATGCCATTTAAATGGTTTGAGAAAAGCGGTCGTCAATTAGAATCAATGAACCAAATTTTTAAAGCACCTGAGTACAAATCTACTTACACTTTAAGATGGGTTTATGGTTGTACTTTCATGTACTGGATGCTCGTTGCTGATGTGTAAACTTAGTTGACTTCAACTTAGCATATCTCTATATTTTTGTTGCTTCGGGCCTTCACTGAGATACGGTAAAAAGTATTCAAGCGCGGAAAAGAAACCTAATGTGCGTTCCTTAAAAAGACTAGAAATGTGGAATATCAAAAGAAGGAAATGCGTGAGGCTGCAACAGGAATTTCCATTACCAGCTGGGCCAAGAGTTAGACCAACGTGATTTCGATCGAAGGTTGATAACCAATTATAATTATCATTATTGCGATACATGATGATATATTTTGTTATGGTAATCTTGTAGGAGCTCGTTTTTTACACTTTTTTGAGAATGAATCGAGAAAGTTCTTCTTGAAATAAGGGAGCAAACGTAGAGAACATGATGCACCGTCGACTCACTATTTAAACAAACATTATTATGGGAAGAGTTGACGCAGTTAGAGGGTCGGTAAAATTAAAGCACCTATAACAGATACAATCAATGATGTAAACACATATGGGATATTCCATTAAAAAAAAAGGAGATATGGTCAACTGAAGTTAACTGAATTTGCACTTCACGTGACGAATAATACACAGTATATTAAAGTACAATGATAAATTTATCTGAAAATGTAATTAGGTCTGTATTAAAAAATGTAAGATATTTCAAAATTTGTCTCGCTTATTCTTAGTGACAATCGCCTCTCTTAAAGTAAGTAAGCGATATAATTTTTAGCAAATGAAAGATATCTCGAAAATTAACAAGTTTGGGGCTAAGGTATGTTATATTTAGCCCCAATGAACGTATAATAATTATTAGAAAATTTTTTCCTGTCTGCTACTGTTCACGAGTAATAGAGAGATTCCCTGTCAGTGAGGCACCCGGTATAATACATTGGTACGTACCCAGCTTCCATTCTCTAAAACAACGTAAATTGGAACTAATTTGCTCTTTTCGTTACACAATCAAATTATTTATTCAATTTCATAAAGAAAAAAACAGGACGCCATACAGTTACTAACTGTACTATATGTAACATGAAGTAATACGAATGTATGAATCACGTAATCCTTTTTAAATATCAATAGATAGAATTATACCTTCCAGTTCCGTTCTTCAATGGCATTCACATTCATACGTACAGTCAGGGAATTAATTTCCGATCAACACGAGGTGAAGCGAGCAAGAGAGAAGATATCGGTATCCATCCCGGTTATCTACAAACTGTTATCTTCTCTCTTGCTCGCCTCACCTTGTTTCGTTCGTTAATTTCTTAATTCTTATTTCTTAACATAATAGTGTTCCTATTGCAATGCAGATTTTCGCAAACTGTTCCTTTCATACGTCCGCCACATCGATTACAGATCAGTGATTTACAAAATACTGTATTTATTTATTTCCTCATTGCTTGATCTAGTTTCAAATTGCGCACATATCTTAATATATGAAAACACATAGCAATTCCATGGAAAGGTGTAATTAACGTCAAGTCACGATTAAGCTTACATATACAATAAATAATCGAACGTGTATATATACATACACTATAATGCTTATTGCCATTGCAAACAATCGCTACATTTTCAAAATGAATGTAATCATTTAATTTACGATTACCCTGTATCAAATTTGATTGATATTTGTATTTTGTTTGTGTATCAAGTACATATGTGATTGCATGTACTAAGTTATTAAAATTGATAATTGATGAGTCTGCTATCCAGAAAGCCTTGTCTTTCTGCTTAATTTACTTCATTTTTTTTTCTATTCTTATCCATTTTCCTTGCATGACGTGCATTAATGCTATAGTGAAAATTCGAAATGTCGATCTGTAATAATTTAAAATGATTAATATTAAAAACTTCATTAAGGGTACTAATTTCTTGCATTACTGAGTTGTAATTGTATATAAAAGACTTTAAGTAAACAAAATGTTTTTTATTATAATATATATTATATACAAAAACTTAATACAGATATGCATTATTATCATCCTTTTTACATTTATATTGCCTTTTAGCCAAGATTTTATTTTGTTCAGCACTTAATTTAGAATCTCGTAATCATACCATCATAATGTAAATTTTTTAGCAAGTAAGCTAACAACATTAAATTTATGCGAATTTAGGCAACACTGTGTAATTGGCAGACTATATTGGTTATGTTTTTTATTGTGTTAGACACAAAAAAAATATCTAAATATCTTCAGTGCGACTTAAGTTATTAAAAGATTGAAGCGATAATGCCTTTCATCACTGTGATCTGCAAAAGAGCCACATAAAACAAGTAATTAAGAAACGAAAGGATAGTCAGGTGTTTTCTCACTGGTAAAATACGCCAGGATAAAATCAGACGAGAGCACTCGCTAAAGACAGCAGTGCTGAAAGATAGTGCTACATATCAACAAAGGGCACATTAGGTTGCCAGCAGGATTTTTGACAGGTTATACTGCCCTAAGGTGCAGCTTTTAAGCTTATAATATTTCGATATATGAGAGAACATACATTGGAAAATTCTGAAAATTTGGCAGTATGCTAAAGTTGGTATGTACCATTGCACTAACATTTTTTTAATAATTTGAGACTTTTGGTTATACCGGTAACAGTTGTCAACTTTTGGGACTTCGCAGAAGAAAGAAAAGACTGTTTAGCAATAAGAATGTAGTTTATGTAGTTCTTCTTTTATTTTTTATGTTATCCACTTAAGTTCGGAAATATCTAAGTTAGTCATGACAATCTAGCACTGCTAAAAATTGACCTTTTCCGTTTTAAATATACGGGGCTGTTAATTTATTCGTCTAGATAACGTTATATTAAAATAATTCGTAAGAACTATCTTTTAGAGTTTTTGCCTGACCGATTTCAAGCTTTAATTTCTAAATTCTGTATTAGTCGTTTAAGTGAGTTTAGTGGCCATTTTTATGTTTGCGGATGTCGAAGCATCCCTAAATATTAAACAAATTCAAATAATCCTTATTCGTATAATATAAACGAAATTATTTTAATAGCTTATGTAGGTTTTAGTGTACTGCTTCCTGTATTGATCGATGTACTTCTCGGTAAGACACCCTGCATACACACACCAGAGAGAGCTGAAAATCAAATCTGTTGTCTCTGTCAAAAAGATCTAAGTAGATAAGACAGAATATAGTGTTGGTAAGTGTGTTGTCGTCATATACACTCGATATCAACACGAATTGAAGGAAGAAAATCCTGAAATAGTATCAAACTCCCAACTAATCTAAAATGCAAAAGGACACTGTTACAATAAGACAAGAGACAGATGTGCCATGGTTCATCCTCAATACCACTTAAACGATAAATAAAAACAAATTATTAGTATTATAAATTCATAAAAGTAACTATATATCAAAACATTATTGATGTAGTGGAAAATTTGGTCTTTTCTAAAAGATTAAAGTGTGCATTATAAAATAAATACACTCCGCCAAAAAAGTATCGCATAAACTAAAAAAGGGCATTTATAAACCAAGATATTTTTATACGTTCACAAAAAGTTTGCCTCGTGTATGTGAACTATAAAAACACTAACAAAATCATGGAACATAGCTTTTTTACTTTTTTTTTTTCTAAAAGAACACATTTAGAAAAATGCATATGTGTAAGGTTTGTTCAGTTGTTTATTGAAAGTCTTCCTATACGGACAAATTTTAAAGTGCGAAGTCAGAATTCTGTACCAATGCTTTTAAAACTAAAATGGGCAATTTAACTTCAGAACAAGTGGCTGCTATAGTTGCTTTAATCGAAGATGGACGATCTCAAGCTATTTACTACTACAAGCGTTACGTCGAAGACATGTAACTGCGAGACAATTGCAGAACGACTTGGCTAGAGTCAGAAATACTCGTGTGAGTACTCAAACTATTCGGAATAGGTTACGACAGAGTGGATTAAGAGCTAGAGTAGCTGTAACAGTCCCTCGTCTCACTAGGAACCACCGAATGGCTCGCTTAAGATTTGCCAGAGAACATGTAAATTGGAACATTAATGACTGGGCCAATATACTCTTCACAGATGAGTCAAGATTTGGTCTTTGCACCTCAGATAGGCGTATCTCAGTGCACAGACGAGACGGTGAGCGCTATTCGCAGTGTAATATCAGACCTAGACCTAATTTCGCTGGTGGCTCTATTATGGTTTGGGGAGACATCTGTTTAACAGGTCGTACAGAGTTAGTACCAGTAGACAGAGGTACACTGACTGCCCACAGGTATATAACGGACATTTTAGAAGAACATGTAGTACCATAATGCACGAACGCATGTTGCAATAATCGTCCAGGAATACCTTAACGATGTTGGTATTCCAGTTTTAGATTGGCCTGCGGTAAGTCCGGACATGAACCCAAAATGTTGCCCAAGCGGACGTGCATGGACTAGAAAATGCTCTCCGTGACGAGTGGGAGAATTTGGATCAGGCTTATATACGGAGGTAATCGAATCTCTGCCAAACCGTATGCGAGCGGTCATAAGAGCCAGAGGTGGCAATACTCAGTATTAAAAGCTACTGTTATGACATTTTTCTTTCCAAAATTATAATTTCTTGTTTTAATAAAAATCTCAAGTATGAGTTCTTGTTTTCATTTGGCCTGTGTTTTATTTAAACAATCATAGAAATTATATCTTAGAGCGCATTAAAGTATATTTACAACTTTATGCTACAAACAAAGGTTATGCGATACTTTTATGATTCATAACTAAATTATGCGATACTTTTTTGGCGGAGTGTAGTTTCAACCAGGTTTGAACTTTTCATTTTTACAGTTTCATCTACAAAAGTCAAGTTTCATGTAATTTAGAAATATTAAAAAATGTATTCACTCAAGAAAACTTTGCTTCACTAAATTTTGAATTTCTGCTAGGCTGACAGCACTGCAACAGAATCATTTGATATACATATTTTATTTCTTATTTTCTTGGTAGTATTATGAAGATATTCGTGACTTTTTTTAATGTTTAGTCACATTAAGGATTGTTTTTTATTTTGTTTTTTAAACGACTACGTATGTTTCAATTAGTTATGTGTATGGATTCTATGGGTTTTAACTAGGCAAGTGATGTTAAATTACATTAAAATTGAGGCTTAGGTATAATAGGTATAAGAAAATTTTAAGATTTCAAAAATTGTGTATATAAAAAAATCTTTTGTATATTATTCACGTTGACCTTAGTTCTTATTTTAAGATACTTTTCAAAATATTTGTTGCGAAACATCTTCAATAACATTTAATGCTTATTTTATTAAACATTTAGATGGAAGATTATTACGATATTCAGAATATATCAAAGTAAATGATAAAAATCGTCACAATGAACTATAAAATAAAAAAAATGAACACATATTCACGTATTATTTTCATAATTCAATTTTGTAGTTGTTTTGACACTGATATCTTAGCCTCTAATATAAAATTGTTTCTAGTTTAGGGATCTAGTTTATGTTTTACGCGGCGAGACCGTGTGCCCGTGTGTCCTTCCTCATATATCCTTTGAAAATACAATTGACATTTATAGTTAATATTATGTGAAATTACAACCTACAATAACTTGGTATGAAATATTTAGAACGCGATCAAATCGCGGTCCTGGTACTATAACGAAAGTTCGGCAGCTGATCGGTGCATAAGCATCTCGGGCCCATAATTTCCACGGCTAATCTTATGTTAGCAGCGAAAGGGAGTATTTTCTTTTTAGTATGGACTTTTCCCGTGTTATGATATCCTTAAGTGTGAATAGTATGAATGAAATTTTAAGTAACTAATGGATTTCCTATGGAAGAAAAAACAAAGCAAAACAAATAGGCCATAGCTTCAATTAAAATTACAACAAATAACTAAAGTAAGAGCTGAAAATACAACGTCCACGGGACGATTTTCACTAAAAAAAGTCAACAAAAATAAATTTATATGTAGAGATGAAGTTTTCAATTTATTGTATTGTTTTCTGTGTATGTTGTTCCATAATACGGCGTTCGGATAATGAGACGTCAGTTAGGTTAGAGCTGGCGTGAAAGATCTACATTATTTAACAATTAAATTGAAAAAAAACATTAAGAATCTTGTGGCCACATTAATGCAATTCACTAAAACACATATTCCAATAGAACTCAGTTCCGTTTATTGGCAATATATTGCCGATTATCAGGAAAAGTCATACCATTTGGATGATTGAGTATGTATTATATTTACCAAAGCATTTGTTATGTAGTTAGTTGCATCCAAAAGATTAAAAAGCAGTTAGAGTGCTAATTCTCAGGTTCAGTAAGTAAATAATTTTTTTCATTCGAAATAAATAATTTTACAAACAAGAATGAACAATGCCTTTTAGAAATTAGTACAAACTTCAATTCACTTAATTATCGGTTAGAATAATCCTTTTTTCTGCGTATGTGGTATAGCATTCAACTACAGCATTCCGATTGTTTCTAACGGGTGGGTATATTAAAATATTTTTTTCGTGGTATATTCTGACGCTTCGAGAGCATTTAATAAATACATTTTTAAACAATGCAAGATAAAAAGTTAGATTTTGTACTTGGCGTTAAGAATAAGTATCCTTGTGCACATTTTATTCAGTGTTACGTATACCAATGCAATGCGCATATTTTCTAATATATTTTTTACAACGGCATCCCTCCTCGTCAAAAAGTTGCGCATCACCACTAGTTATTATCCATTTTCATACACATACATTGAAAGCAATCGGTGTACATAAGTGATTGTATACTATCTCTAATATAGAAAGTTGGTCAAATAATGCGATAAATGTTTATAAATTTATCAATTAGTTACCTGTTTATTAGCTGTTAGTTACCAATATGACGTTCATATAGCGATTAGAAACAAAGAAAAGAAAGTTTGGAAGATTCTGACGGAATATTTGCGACTGTACAATATATTAGCAGTTGAAACATATTCTATGCAATCGCTTTTGTTTAGAAACGATTGTATGTACTTGAATACATTGCGTATGCACATGGATGGATGTTCTGCTTCAGTTAACTTGAATCAGTTATTAGCGTGTTAAGGCTCCTGAGAGATAGGGAACGGTTTGCTAGCGGAGCGCTATTACAACAAACAATTTCTTCTTACCTAAAAATAATTTATTATGATTTTATATACTAGTTGTGGGGATACAGACCGAAGATTATGTTTGCCGTATAACAAGGTAGATAGGTGCCTCTCCAATTTTCCAAAGTGCTTTTTGGGTAATTACGAAAACATTCTACAACTCATATTTTACTTGGTGACGAAGGTGCAAATAAAAGTTATCTGTTTGTGTTTGCGTTTAATCCACTTATATCTTATATGATATTTACGACAAATATATATAGTGTATATGTATGTACATACATATTAAAAGAGGAAAACAACCTACACTTAATGTTATTAAATGAATTGCTCTTCTTGGCAACCTTATTAACGTTTGACATGACCTGCTTACATTAAAGCACTACATTTATTTTCAGTTTTTCCATTGTATTTGCTTTCGTGTACGTAGTATTGACAACCTAATCTTTACAAAAAATACAATCAGCCAAAATATAATGTATTTTATTTAGATTAAGTCCGAGTAACTAGTTATCAGTAATAGCTAATAACCTGAGATGGGATAACGTGCTTAGCGATCTTTTCTTTTTCCATCTGTTATTTCCTTGCTATCACAATGTTTTTAGAGGAGTCACTTCTTCGTACACCAGGGATGTTTTTTAGAATAACCAGTTGCGGACGACCTTCGCGGAACTCATTATTTTGTAAATCAGTTGTAAACAATCTTTTCCGATAGTGTTTTATTATCAAAAGTTGAACGGAATGATTTGAGGCATTGTTGTTGTGTTAGGCCTTTACCAAACTCCTAAAAAGTCATCAAACCCTTATGTGAAATTTCAATTTTTTTCACAAAATTTCCTTTTATAAAATTGAAGCTCACTGAAAGGAAATTATTCGGATGTGCTGTCTTTGCTTCAACAATAACAAATGTCAAGTTCTATAAAAATGCGAGGGATTGTTTTGATATTCTTGGATTACTCGTGAAAGAAAAGATTAGAACAACAACAAAAATATATTCTTCAATATAGACTCTTTGCTTTTGGATACAAGTATCCCTTTTTTTCCTTGTTTTTTTTTGTAAAATATCTTCTTTGATGGCCGCACCAAGTTCGTCATTATCCATAAATGTTGTTCCCCTCAGTATTGTTTTGAGATTTAGAAACGAGTCGCATTCAGTAACGATAAATTTTGAAAGACTTGATTTGTGGGCTGACGTATTGTCGTAATCTAACAGGACCCCTTGGGTCAGTTTCATCGCTTTCTTACTTTAATACAACCTCTGAGGTGATGCCTTGCATAATACTTTTCCATTACCATACTACTCGTATTTAGATAACCATTAAGATATTTTGACAATTCAAAAAAAAATAGTTGCCATTATATTACCTGCAAAAAGGGCTAAAATGATGGATCCAGGTTTTATCTCTGGAGACCATTCAATTGATAATTCAGTCTAGTTTGTTTATGCAGTCTTGAAAATTGTTCACACGTCTTCATCCGAACGCTCATTTCGAATTTTAAAAGCATTTACTGCTGTTATTTCGTCTGGAATTCGGAAAATCATTGTTTTCTAAAAGCTGTTTTAATCTTGCATTCTCCAGTAAAACTTGTTTTATTTTTAATAACGTCAGAAGTGATTACGTCAACAGGCTCCATGGTGGAAAATCCAGCGGTTTTCGTCTACGATTAAACAGTTTTAACCATTCGTAAATAGTCAACTTTGAAGGACAGCAATCTCCATATACAGCTTATTTTTTGGGGGTTTTCCTTGTTCTATTCGCGATTTCGCAATTGCTCGATACTCGAGCTTGTTCGTGTTGATACGTGACAACACATACATTAAAATTACTATTGCTGCGATACTATGACACTATCCTCATGTATGTATATACGCAGATTTAACGCTTTTGACTTAGAATTTACTCGAGATAAATTTTATTCCGCATTCATTCTTTTTTTACGCTTGCATTTTTATACCTACGTACTTTCGTGATACTTTTTGTCAATACGAAACGCCAATACACCAGATATTTTCGTTTTTATACCAGTTAATGGAAACGCCATCTCGCAAACAGGTGTATTCGCTTTTAAATTGTTCATTTATAGCCGTACTGCGCGCCGCCATGAAAAAGCAGAAATTCTTCAATCAGTAACAGTCTCCTCGAAAGTAAAAGCAAAACAGTGGTCCAAGGACATTGACGCTCGTTACTGTTAAAGTGAAATAAACATTCCAGCTGGAAATACTCGTATTGTATTAATGATTGTATGTTTGTGTTTATTCAATTTCTGCCTGAGTTTTTATACATTACAAATTTAACACGTATTTAAGATAAATCCATCGGTTTAATGCAAAGAAGGATGTTCAAGTGATGATTGTATGTTTTCAATTTCTTCTTGTTCGAGATTGAATGTATTATTGCTTTTGACCTTTTGACGGGCTTGCTATACGGATCCTCAATAGTAACGATAAAGGTAATTTGTTAAAGTGGATAGGAAAGCTATTGTATTGTTGTATGTTCCTAAAGTTAAACAGAATAAATAATAGTTCATTTTCTAATGATTACCAACTATGTAGTTATTCTATAACCGATTTTTTTTTAATAAATACAAGTATTTAGAAAAAATAACAAGTACAACACTAATTGAAAATGTTTCATTTAAATCATTACCTGAACTGCATTTGAGAAGGGACTTTCTTGTTTATTTAGCTCGAAATCATATTCAGGTAAATTTTTTTAAACCGTTTAATTCAAGTTCCAAGATACATATATTTTGCAATAAATATTCAATAAAAATTGAAAGTATTTTCTTAATTGACTTTTTGTTCAAGATCTAATACCGAGACATAATTTGAATGAAAACTGTTGTTGTACGTAAACCAGCTATTTTTCTATATATATACGGGACGGCTGTGTATTCTTTTAATTGGTTTCTACCACAACTTTCACTTAAATACTAATTTAGCACAGCCTTTTTTCAACAGATTAACCGTCTAGAAGATATCCCGTTGCTTGGTTCAGATGCGCATTTTTAATCCGCAATAATTGGCGCTTTCCGTTTCAAAATTGATATGGTATTGAGGTTTGATGACGCTTTTAGTAAATCGCGAATAATGTAAGTTCCAAGCGGGGAAAATTAGTAATATGTAAATACATGTAAAATATGTGATAATAATAATTAATTAATTGTTAGTCATGTGGTTATATTTCGAAGTTGCAGACGCGATAACAAAAATCTTTTAAGCTCTTGCATTATGTTTGGCAAAATCTGCAATTTTATTACTGCTGGTTGTTCCTTTTGAATCGCGTTGAGCAATTTCAAAACCTATTTCGCTCATCATTCATCATTATCGCTTATCATTTTCAAGGGAGCCTTTATCCCCAAATTACACTGGCCAACGAATTTCAACTTTTCATTTTGTCATAAAATAATTTATACTAATTTCAATAGAAAATATATAAACATTTATTTTAATAAAAGGTAGAAGGACAAGTTAGCTCAATTTTTTTATATTTCGACGAAAAGGTTTTTTAGATTAGATCATAATTTAATGCATATTTCGAATTGTTATAATTAGAAATGTGAAGTAATACTGCTCCGTCTCTTATAAACAATATCTACAGCATCTCTTCTTAACATCCAACAGTAATCTGCTAACATAACAGGATTCCATTTCTCCTGATGCCGTTTTTCCATTCCCATGATGTATTCGTGGAAGCGCTCACCATGTTAATTGCTAACGTCGCCCATATCTTCCGGACAGAAATCCAAGTGAGAATGTAGAATGTGCACTTTAAGGGATATATTACAGCCAGCAGCATGAAATGCTTGTAACATATCCATTACTAAAGTTTTATAATTGTCAGCTTTTTTGTTTCCCAAAAAATTCATGAAAACTTGTACCATGGGGAGCCAAGTTGTTTTTTCCTTGGCTGTTAATTTGGTTTCAAAAATTTCATCATTTACTATTTCTCGTATCTGAGGTTGAACAAAAATACCTTCTTTCAGTTTCCCTTACGTTAATTACGTAAACTTTCACGAAGGTATTTAAAACCTTCACCTTCGAGATCCAGTGGCCTTGCAAAGTTTTTCTTGAGCCCAAGTTTCACGTGGAGAGGTGGTATTACGATCTTTTCTTTTTCTACTAGAGATGATGTTGTACATTGACTTTTCCTGGTATAAACTGCTGTCGTAGTGGCCACTCTTGCTTGTGGTAATGTTTTTCCTTGTCACGACTGACCCAAAGACATAAGCAGTATTTGGTGTAACCAGATTGCATTGCCAAAATAATTGTAATTACTTTAAAATCTGCAGAAATATTCCAGGAATAGTCTCTCTACTTTATCTTTTCTAATAAAATTTTCAGATTTTCATAAATTTCTTTCATAGAAACAGCATGACCTATCGGAATAGAAGGATAATGGTTTCCATTATGCAACAAAACTGCCTTTAGGCTGGTCTTTGATGAGTCTATGAATAATCTCCAAGAACTGGGCTCAAGATGTATTCCAAAAGCTTCAGAAAGCTTATAAACATTATTGCAGTAGATCAGATTACCGGCCATACTATAAAGGCATTTTCTCTGTAACCAGAGCTAAGCTAATGTTGCCGCTTTTCGAATCGTTTTTACTTTATATATGCTGTTCAATTTCATCAGTTACTAACTTGGGGTAAAAACCTTGTTGGTCAGTATTATTAAACGCAGATCCTTCAAGTGGTAGCACTTGCTTTTGATTACTTTACAATACGTAGACCGCACCTTGTACGGTCTTATTCATGCATCCACCTAAGAGTAATTGGAACATGTCGGAGAAAGGGTTTATATTGCAATTGCTAATAATCTACCATTTTTTTTTCTGGAGACGACCAGTAAACAAAAGTAGTAAAGTAAATAAATAAATTTATTTTTAATTAAGCAACCGTTGTAAGTAACTCTAGATCTCTGTGAGCAAGTTTCTGTGTACCAAATCATTATATGGTAGCTTATTTTATACTACCTTTATTTAAAACTGGAAACTCTTGCGCCTTTCGTTATTATAATTTGTTTAAAAACGTTCCTGGGGAATAGAAAGACATTAGCTTTTTAATATTTTAAAAATATTTATGACTTTCTTCCAGGATTTTTTGGATTTAAGTGATTGTAATCTGTTCAAAAACACCTGACTTTATTCAAATGTTGTAAATAGTCTTTTTAAGATACAATTTTAGCGAAATTTGTGTTATGTTCAACGTTAAAATATTTTATGGTGCATGTTTACAGCGCTTATACTTATCTTAGTTGTGTTCTAGGCGTGCCAATTTATCATTCTGTTCGGATTTTTTATAAATCAAGGATACGCATAGACAATGAAGAATTACAGTACTTGACATTTTGTTTCCTTTCTATATCCATCTAATGCTTAACCATTGCAATTAGAATTTCAACTATTGTTAATAAAGTAAGTCTGTGCTCTGTAAATGTTTTTAAGTAGATACAGGTTAATCTTCTCATAAAGTATGCAATCTCCGAAATAGTAATTGGAACAGAGTTTGAGTTTTTCAAGTATTACTCGATATATGTAGCTTACAGTTTCATTTAACTGTGGTACATTGCGTACGTAATACGACTATATAGAAAATATGTAGACAGAGAAAATTAGGCAATGAGGCACAAAGCAAAGACAATTCATCACAATCTCTTCTTTATTACTAGAGCTCCCCAACTGCGTGGCGCACCATAGGCGTCGATAAGGAACATAACTAAAGTACATAAAAACAAAAGAAATAAAGAATTTTAAAACGCTTACTTTTGTAATTAGCCGTATCCAATATAGTGGGTGTTAATGCACAAGGAAAATAGTATTAGTCAGCACACGAGGAGGTAGGCACATTAAAACTGTTACCGTAAGCGCAATCCGATTTCTCAAACATCTGAAGCATTAGGAATGTTTCCACAGTCGTTTCTTTCAAGGATGTTCGTCGTTCTGAAAAAATGTTTTTATATCTTGAAAATGAACGCTCGACGTCTAATGATGTAGTACACGCGTAATTAAAATAATCTTTGAATTTAGTCACCGGATCAGTAGAGTTACCTTCCCAAACTTGTCTTAACCTGCTAAAATTTGTATCTTTCTTCATAACACTTTCAAAATTTCTTGTAACGATATCATTTTTTTTGTTATTTATACAGTGTAGGAGTGTATTAACGTCATCTAATATTCGTACTGACTCCGTCAGGGACAGTGCACTATTTTGTAATTTATTCATTGCCTCAAGTACTTCTCTATAATTGTTGTAAACGGTTTGTAAATCTGCTTCAACGGAAATATCTTGGAATTTATCCTGGCTTTCCTTAATAGCCGCAGATTCGTTGGGATTGAATTGTAAGACGACTGATTTTATTTGCCGGAAGTATTTAAAATAATAAAACGCTGCCTTCAGCCATGTCCCCCAACGCGTAAGAATCGGCTCTGGTGGTTCGGAAATACCGGGACGCTGTTTATGAAATTCACTGGTACGTTTGGGAGATTTGAGAAACACTCGTTCCGTATTTGTTATTAATGCATTTACCTCAGGGAAATTTGCACGAATAGTTTCAGCCACAATATGCAGAGCATGAAGTTTACAAGTAATATGTAACATCATCCCATAATGTTCTTGAAGAGAACGACCTACACAACGCATTGTCGCGGCACCATCGGTCATGAAAATTAATACTTGAGTAGTGGCAATTTCAAATGTTTGTAAAGTATCAACGACTACGCTCTCGATAGCGTCGGCAGTACACGATTTTAGTCTCTTACTAGCTAATAAAATTCCCTTTGTAGGTTGACGAGGTTCCAGTATACGTACAATCACATTCAAAATAGAATGTTTTTTACGGTCTGTCGTTTCGTCAATACATAACCACAGTAGTTTATTTGTTATTGCAGATCTGATCCTGTTTTCAATTTCGGTACGTACACTTGGCACACATCTCCTTAAGCTTGTTTCCGACGGTAACTCAAAGTCTTATGGATTATATTTATTCCAAAATTCACGGAATGGTTTCTTCCTGAGTAAGGAAAACGGTAAATTACACGCAGTCAGCATATAAAATAAATCAATTATAAATTGAGTTGCCTCAGTCGGTGATACACCCAGTTTTTTATTTTTGTGTTGCTGACTATTTACATGTTTTCTACAGCCATATTTATCATTGCACATCAGAGGTATATTACAAATTTTACATATAATCTTACTTCCATTATATATTAAGTCAGGAAATTCTCCACAGAACTTTTTCACTTTGTCGGCCTGTGGGCGTTTCTTACTACGCGCGTCCGCCATACCGTCACAACCCGATCGCATACGGTAATAAACTACCGAAATGCGATGCGAGTTATTTGCTTATATATTACATTACATATCCCCCCGGCCACGCCCGGCGGTACGCCTTCTGACTTGCCACGCACTTTGGGGAGCTCTATTTATTACAGTCAAAATTTGCAGCTTTAATTTAGCAAAATCTATTATATTGATACCCCTACGAGGTATTTCAAGTTGTTAAGCCGTATTATAACTTCGAGAGAAATTGAGTGTAAATTGTTCTATGGCTTCGTTACTATCATTCCTTCGTGAAGGGCGAAGGACAGATAATTGCGTCCTAACCACGAATGGTGACTTGGTAGTATACCAAGGAAATTTGATCGTAGCATTACTCAAACACACAACGTCTAAATCAGTCAGACGAAGACACTCTTACCGCTCGATAACTGGGCGGTTAAAATTGGTGGTGAAGTAAAATACGATGACATTTAGCAATAATTATATTCACAACACAACGAACAACACAATGAAAATACAAAAAGAGAGGATGTATGGTATTAATTAAGAGTAGGAGTACTAGTGGTAGTGTACCCATGAAACCCTTGTAACATACGTTCATTTTTTTTCATTTGTAATATCTTCATCTTAGCTACTGATATCCCGGCTTTCTTCCATAAAATTCGTATTCATGCTTCTCGTGTGTTCCCTTGTATTCCCTTTCATTACTACTAAATCTATTTCCCTTTTAGCTGTTTTCTTTCACTGCTCCAGATTCGAAATAGCTTTTGGTTACCAGTTTTATTCACACATTACTGAAACAGAAGGATTAAAACCATTTAGTTTTGCTGCTTGCACGCCACACTCTACCAAGCTTGACAAACGCACTTTCAAAATTCATCTACCCTAGCTTTACTATCAAGATGTAGGATCTCGCATACTCTGTTAAATTCTGAACGAAATCGATATTTCCTAGCATATCATTTAAGCCTTGTCATACATCTCTTTCGCCTACCTGTAGTGGTTTCCCATGAAAAATTATCAGAAAGAAAAGCAGTAACGGTATACAGACTTGCCTAACTCTTGCCTTTGCTTCGCAATCATTTCGTATTTGTCCATTCTATACTTTTTATGACAGGGTTCGTCACTTTTTTTAAATCTTTGTTTTAATGTACAATCCAAACGTAATTCCATAAAATAATCAGACGTAAGTTTTCTAAACCAACGCGAGGTGACTTTGCTCTAAATCCCAATTACCACTTTCTAACGCATTCCTAATCTTGCATGTTAAGGACGGTTATATCTTACAGCAGCGGTGGGTGTTACCGTGATCACGAGGATGCGAAAATTCGATTTCTTCGTGTATTTCCGTTGCATAGTAAAATGCACACAATATGCAACGGAAATATACGAGAGAATCCCGTTTACGTATTTTAAATAACTATAAGAAATTTTGCAAGCTAACATGAACTTTAATGTATCAGGCAGGAGCCATTTAAACCGTTCTATTTTACAATTAGAATACCGTTTTCTTACGAATTATTCAATTAACAGTCGGAACTCTTATTGTTTCAACTTGAATGAATTAACTACATGTGGGAGTGTATTGCTTTAACTGGATTCTCAAGAATGTATACGTTTACCGCAAATATGCGATTGCGACATGCAGCAGCGCACAAGTAGAATGTCTCTGTTAAATAAACTTATTTTGAACTTACCTATTGGATATATCATCGTAAGTGGTTTGAACATAATTGCCTCTCAACATATGTTTACTTTTCACTGGCAATACTCGACGTTATCACTTTCTCCGAAAGTTATTATGTATGCATACTTTGAGCTACATAAGACACTGAAACGATTGGGACAATCTCCGATAGAATAAATACTGTGATATCACATGTTATATTCATTTGAAGAACTATTAATGTATCGGTCAAGAATTTGGGTTTCCCAGTTGAAACACTGTCGTAATTGCACGAAAATGTCGACGTTTCGCTCTCAATTTCACGCAGCAGCCCAAAGGAAACTTCATGAAATTGAGAGCGAACGGTCGGCATTCTCGTGCAATTACGAGGCGGTTTCAAATCGGAAACCTAAATGTTTTAAAAGAAAGCAACGACCGCGGAAGTCTACAACAACATATAATATATTGATTAAGTTAAAAACTGCTGAACGACAGGTTAACACTGTATTTACGTGTTTACTTATAAATCACAGTATTATTATAGGAAAATATAACATTAGCAGTAAACTGATAATATTTTCAGAAGCGCTTCTTAAGAATTTTAAAAAATGCTGTTTTATACTTTTTAGTCCTTTTTTCTGATTTTGATGAGAAAAATCAAAAGGTCTAGTACTGACAAAACAACGAAATTAGGCAAAACCAGATCTCAGAATTTTGGCAGATTTATTGAAATTATATAATCACCATATATAGACATATAATCCGAAAATACCGCTTACATGAACCAGAAAAAGTTAAAGATCAATTCTGTCGTTTATGTGAAGCCCGTAATTGGTTCATTTATGAGGAGAAAGAAACGGGAAGAACCGATTCCATTAATCCTGCTAGAATAATAATTGCAGTTGGCCGACAACGCGCTCTTTTTGGAATCCTCAAAATATCTATAAAGATGGCATAGATTTTACGGTAAGAATTGGTAAACGTCCCCTAAGAAAATGTATTGGCTATATATGACAGTGGTTTGTCTTATGACCACGAATGGCGCCGTTGTCTGGGATAGAAGGTCTTGTAGCGAGAGTTATGTTTTCCTCGTTACAGAGAATGGCCAGCTTCTCCAGATTCTTTTGTTGTTTGTGTTCTATTTACGGATAGTGGACACGCTATTGCGGAACTACCGTGGAATATAGTCTGCATTCGGACAAAAAAAAAACTTAATAAGCTACTTACAATTAGTGGTGTAGTTCTGTCTATGTCTTCAGTCATTCTGCGTTATAACATTGCCAAAGGGCCGTTGTAATCGCGACTCTTTGATTAAGACTGGTGTTAACCTTTACAACGATGTTTCCGAAATGCGCATAGGAGCCGCTACAGAATTTACATTTAATCGAGTGAATATGTAACCTAAGCAGATATGCGACGTCTTTGAGCAAAAATATTTGCTATCGATATGAGTAGTGGATACTCCTAGTAGATGTATCAAGCAAGGATCGATAAATATTTTCCTTGTTAACCAAGTTACATTCCTGAGAAGAATGATTTATTTCGGACTCGTAGCTGACTGCAGAAATAATTTTTATTAGTTACTGTTATTTAAAGACCAAAACATACTAGCATTGATAGCAATGAGGGCGGCTAATGCACTTATCTGAATACGCGAACGGAATTAACTAGAAGGGTAAGTCTATTTAGCGAACTTTCTATGATAAACCATATTAGTCGATGCAATTGGGTAGACTCTGTCACCCACCCGGCTCTATTGTAGTAATTGTAAATTGCAGTTATCTCAAGAAAATTTGGAGATAGAATAACACATTCTATACAAATATGCCACCATGAGTCACAAACCACACCAATACATCAGGAAATCATTTTTAATATTCAAATCGGAATAGCTAAAGATAAATAAAAGTAATAATGATAACACAAATATGATAATATTATCGTATTTATTTATATTTATCATTTCGTTCTTAATACTTATTTTATTTATACAATCCCAACCTACTAATTTGTAAAGATAAAATAAAAACTTGGGTTTTCACGGCCAGAGTGATTTAAATTAAACGTGTTCCGCATTTGGACCATGTCATAACGTTATTTGTTAAACGAGTTTTCGTTTAACGAAACGTTTAGTTTCAATTGGATGCTTTATAATTGCATTTCATTAACCTAATCTTTCAAATATCATATTGTTTGAATTATTTAGAGCTTTTATTGTAGCTACGATAGAAAAAGAATTATTCCATTCTGTACTCTATTTTATGATTCGTTAGAATTCTTTTGTAGACTACTTCTAAGTAAACTTACGCATAAAGTTATATTCCTTTTTATGATTTCTATAGAACTGGTAGAACATTTACGTCGCAATGTTATATCTTAAATATTTAGTCTATAGTTAGCCGTGTCGAAAGAAATTTGCCAGAAATCTCAAACCTGAAATTCTAGATGTCTAATTTTTAATCACTGCCAAGCGAAACACCAATCTAAAGATTTCTAAATGTATACTAATAACTAGATACGCCTTAGCGGTTGTAATGTATCACATTCATGGTTATCATTGGATGCTGTAAAAAAAAAGTTTAAATCTATGTAACGGTAATACCGTCTAAAGTTTTACTTATATAATCACGCAATATCTACTAACAATTTTATATTAGATGTAAACGATTTGTTAAATACACATGTGTGGCAATTTGTGGCAAAAACAAAAGGAATTCAATTTTTTTTTATTTACTTTGCGGCTAAAATAAACGTGGCCTCATAGAAACATAGGGCTTTATTTCATATTTTTTACTGGCGAAACCGCTTATTTTCTTACTGCAATGACGTAGGACGAGCTTCGCGGATTTACGGAAGATAAGTGGGCATAAAACCACATGATAAAGTGAATATTTTATGTCTGGAAGTATGTATATATATCTCAAAACTTGTTTATGTCTTATGGCTCTCCTGCAGGTGAATACTAAACAACATAACTATGTGAAACTTATTTGGATAGAATTAATTTTACATGCATTATGTATAGAGATGACAAAGGCAGGTGAAATTATTCCTTTTTTGTAGCGATTAGATAGATTCGTGTTTATTCGCCTTATGAGAATGGATTCGTGTTACTTATTGGTGTCCCCGAGAGTCGACAAAACACGAGTCTGTCTAATCTCTACAAAAAATAATAATTTCATCCGCCTTTGTCCTCTCTAATTATGTATTTAGTCGTTTCCACCACACACGTTGTCCGAAAGATTACATAATCAATAGAACATTTAAGGAGACGTCAATCAACGATGAGTGACACAAGGAAAAACCCAAATAAGGTAACTAATAAACGCAATGCCCAAATACCCCTTGTCATTGTTTTTTAATAAAAATGGTCAGCAGCTGCCTGGAAAGACAGTATCTTTGGAAAGTTGAGTCAAACTTCTCATGATTTTTCTCTCCTCTAGGACGCCTTCAGTTTTGGCAGTGGGCGAGTAACTAAAAGCTAACATTAATGCAAGAAGTTAGAGTCGAGTTAAGCAAAACATCTAATTCCTTAATCAACTTTCAAAATCGATACTGGGCAAAAGAATTAAAATTATCTTTATCTATTTCTGCTATTTCGTCGTGAATCCAGTAATCATCCATTCCCACAAGCAAAGTAAAATAAACCGTTCCTTTTATGTATTTCCACAGCCAAAATTTGTTAAGTCGGGACCGACCAATTCATTTATTAGAAAACGTCGATTCAAAATTTCTCGCATTTGTAGTATAGCATACGCAGGTGCGCCGTTGTGTTGAAAACAATATTGTTGCATGTCATTGTAAAAGAATATAATGGCGATGTATTGCCGCAAAAGTTACTGTCATTTTTACCATCTAGTACTCTTGGAAAAAAATATGGAGCAATGACTCTTTATCTGAAAATAGCTATCCGAACATTCAGTGACCATCCTTAATTCCGCAGACGTAAAATTTAACACATTGATATAGTGCCAATAATGAAGGTTGTACTTTGCACAAAATATTATGGAAAAAAGCAGCATTGCTTTGAATTTAGTGCAATGTTCACGTGCAGAAATTTACTCTCAATACTCTCAAAAAGCATCTTCGAAGTGCAGCATTTGGACATGTACGTAGATGGAATGATGCAAGTTGTATCTTCAAAGACATCTATAGACAGAGGTTGGTCGCGACGCCCTTTTCTTACAACAAATGTACTGGTGATGGGATTATTCTCAACATAACGCAATAACTGTCTCTCTTGTTCCCATGTGAGTTTTCGTGGTGGACCGATATGCAAGGAACGTTTTGCAGCGACACATCTAGTCTCCATAGCACATATTTCTACATTTCGGATTGTGTTGTGATCTGGATGAAGACGATATAGAAACCGTTCTCTGTATAAACACTTGGCAGTATGAGCGATATTATTGTAACCACTTAAAACATTTCGTATCGACGTGTTTTCTAATAGTATTTTCAGTTTAGTTTTCCATTAGTAATAAAATCGAATATTTCGCTAATTTTTGACTTATTTTTTTTTCTTGAAAACGGCTTCGTTTTAGGGATATTAATATTTTTAGTTTCGTCTTATTTTTAATAGTAGAACACAGATCCAAGGGCTGAGGAGTGAATATTGACGCACCCTTTATATAGAGTAGTTGAGATATGTACGTATTATAAAAAGAAAAGTTGTGATATAAAATCTAAATAAATAACAGCGAGATTTTCAACATCTTTACGAAAGTTGAAGTTCAAAATAAAAGACTTTTTAATTGACCACATTTAGCACCTAGAACTCTAACATCATCGAATTTAATTTTAAATAAACTCGGGCGGGATACAAGTGCATCGCAGGCGTCAATTTTTTTGGAAAATTTGTAAAATAATTTATCTGAGCTTTCTAATACAATACTACAAAATAGGAATTTAATGTTAAGAAGATTCTTGTTTTTTCTGCAAATTTGTGAGGTAAGATTATTTATAATGATAATATGAATGACTATTCATATGAAACATTTATACTCCACTTAGTATTTAGCTGAGCCCAGGTTTATGAAGATTAAAAGTTGTATTAGAGGATTTATATATCGCATCATTCTTATGTTTCTTATATTTTCGTGATGTTTTTCCAATGCATTGGCCATTGTACTCAATCGAAGGAACAACGTTGAAATTATCTAAGTGACTCTGTTTTACCTTTTAATTTGAAATAGAAAGAATTGAGTTTCTTATAGGGACACGTCGCAGTACTGAGGTCTACGAGTACTGCGCTAGTTGAGTTCATGGAACAGATTTTGTTTATATCGAAAGATAGAATAAACATATATGTAGATAACCTGAGTCGTAGACTAAATTCAATCTGCCATCTGGTATTCGTAAATTACACATTGTTGATGTTTTTGCCCAGAGAACAATATATAACGTTAGTTGTGGCAGTTATCTAAGTAATGGAATCGTACTATGGGAGCAGAGTGCGAAAGTTGGGCCTTGGTTACCCAAAATCAAGCTATCCGAAGAATGTACGGAGTTAAGCATTGAGAACCGTGTAGAGATATATTAAAATATTAGAATCATTCAACCGTATATGGCATCTTAGTATAATGCACGAATATATACTGAACCTAGTAAGATACAATAAGCGCTTTTCGAGCTCTGAGGCTGATCATGACCACAATACGGAGGAATCGAAACCTAAATTATATTTTCCCTATTCATAGATTATCCCTCACCGAAAAGGATCTCCACTATTCTTGTTTAAAGCTTTACAATAAATTACCTGTATTTGTGAAATCGACCGAAACAATCACATTATTAAGAAGAAAGTCTATTTACATATTGGACCTTACGCGCTACGCAAGTACTAATGTCGATTGCAGCTAATTGTCCTTTTTGCAAATTAATCATTTAAAATTCATGTCTGACTTTCTCATATCATATATCATGGTTGTAGAGAGCTTGAAATAAATCCATCTATCTATCTATCTATTGTAATTTCTGAACAATTTCATATACAGGAATAGACCAAATACAGATGCTTTGCCGATGGAGCTTCCAACAATAAAATTTACAAAAATAAATGCAGTTCGTCCCTTTATTACAGAATCGAATACCATTTTTAACCGAAATCGGGACGCTCTGTTTGGTTCGGAAATTCTTTTAGAAATGGTGCAGGTATCCAAGTTTATATTTCTTTTAAAATTAAAAGTAAATATTATCATTTACATATTCATGTTAATATGTGATGGACCACGAAATGCGAAAAGGTATCCTTCTGAGTATATATTTAATTTTTTTCATTCACGATAAAGCACATAAAATGCTAAAAACCAATTTATTTCTGTCGAGACGATTTTCCAATAAAGTAAACATTTGCAGTTGAACTAGACAATCAAATGTTTGAATAAACAACTAAAGGAAGCATTTTAATTTTACATATGTACGTGAACGATATAGGTTCTATCGGTAAGTTACCAATAAAATGATACGCGTTCCTTTTTTACGAGCCGATGACATAACGAAACTGCGACCAACAGTTATTGCGGTAAAATTTCCTTGTTTATCCACACCATCCGTTTTAATGACTCGACACGATTATTAGATATTAAGCAATCTATATAAAGCGCATTCGAATCATCCTTAGTGAAGGACGATTCCGAGTGTTGTAACTGTAAATCGCGCATTCATGCATATGTACGAGTTACATGCAATCGTTATAACAATATTCATCCGTAGGTACGCGTACGCAGATGAATTCTGTATTAATTTCGATCATCGCTATTTTAAATATCCACTAGAAATATAGAATCGATTAAATGTCAACTACGGTATGTTATTAAAGTACGTTCCGCGATCGCCACTCCTTCATATTTATTCAATTGCCCTCTTTTTTTCTCTTATATAAACCCGGCATAATTCGTGCGTACTTAATAACCACACATGCATAGGGGTGTGGTGTTGTCGACATGGGTAATGTCAAACAGGTAAGGAAGCACAGAAAAAAAAAAACGTAAGTTGATTTGGATAAAAGAATCAGAAAGGAGAAGAATACGCAAATAAAAATGCAAAACACGACCTAGCCGGTTGGGGAAATAAGCTGCTCTTAGGAAAACGTGTTTCTGATGCCAAATGATCAAGCGAGAGAACATTAAAGCTTCTTGGAATTTCTGCAAACAAAGGGAACGAGTGACTTATCGTTTTTGAAGACCATAGCTTTTTGGTTACCTCCTACTTTAGGTTATGTTGTTTCCATTTTATAAGAAAATGTGAGCAAATAAATTTGAACTCGCCGGTCGAATGCTAAAATGACCTTCGAATTACAGGTATTCGTCGATAAGGTTGATGATCGTTTTTGGGTGATAATAAATGCGGGAAATATCTAAATTCGTGACATTCCTGCAATATTAGCTCATTGGAAAATATGAACATTACTACTTGCAATATATAAAAATATTTCTTTAAATATCTAAATAATAACAAATAACGCATTTAAGAATTTTAAAATAATAATGATTATAGACATGTTTGTATGTATTTATGCGTATTTATTAAGAAGGGCCAGCATAAATGTTTATATTCGTGCGAGCCAAAGAACAGTTTTCGAAACATTGCGTTTATTGCCTTTGTTTTCGAAATTTTATGTAAACATTTCCCACAAAACAATACAAGTGTTGTTAATCTTTAAGAGTTGGTAGGTTAATTTTGTCTGTGTTTCATAGCTTTGCCACGTCACATTCTCATTAAGCGCTGTTAATTCCACAGCAAAGGATGATCGGGAGGTGAACAAAACTTAAACTTGACTTTTAATACTTCGTCAGTCGGAGGTAGGTTCCCTTAATGTTGGATCATCGCCCCTTGGAAATACAAAGTTTAAAAAGGAAAAACAATTACAATACGCCTGTTTGTTGTCTTTTATTGTGAAAACTAGGATTAACATTGATATACTGTGCGCGGTAAAATTATAGGATAAATTCACTAAATTTGAAGTAATTTATTTTTCGAAATTTCGCTTACTTCTGGTATTAAAATAGTAGCGTCATCATCAACTTTTCTAAATGATAAATTCAGTTTTTCTCATTTTGACAGATCATTGAATTCGTACTATTAAAAATTTTGAAATCTCACATAATAATTCGAATAAAAGCCATTTAAAAGGCGGAAAATAAATTCTATTGCGAACACAAAGCGAGGATTATTCAAGAAATTAAACGATTGTTTTTAACAACTGTTTTCCTAGGAGGTAGATCGGTAGGTGAGAATTAATAGAATGGCCGCTCCATCTTCAAAACTTACGTTCCTTGATATTTTTCTTAATAAGGTATTTAAAGCCAAAAATCTATACAAAAATTTATGTTTTAAGAAATTGAATTAAATATGAAATGAGTGTAATGAGTAGAGATGACAAATGTAGGTCGAACTATTCCTTTTTTTTTTGTTTTTTTCTTTGTCCTCTCCAGTAATTGGTATATTCATAGTATACAAAAGGAATGTGATTTCTTCTTGCCAACAGATGTCGGCAGATAGCATTTCGAATCTCTGAGTTTCCGTAATTTTTTTGAATAACAGTTTTCCATTCTTAGAAAAAATGTTGTTATGTGACATGTTAAAATTAGACAATTAAATGATCCACCTAAATAATATAAAAAAAATCAGGAGTTGTATTCAAAAAAATCATTGCTGATGTCATCACTTGGAAACCAGAATTGGGGGAAACTTAAAATTCAAGCAATGATTTCTATAAAAAAGAAGATAACATTCACCTGTCCCAATGTTTCTTCGAAAAAAAATTGCTTCAATGCTTGCTGAGTTTATTCCATAACTTTGCCGCGGAATGCACACCAATGAATTGTTGACTTTAGTTTACACATAATCTAGTAATTGTTGTATTTATTTAGGAAACTTTTTTGTATGCATCCAATATTCTTGACCAATGCCAAGGTGCTTTATCTGAAAGATACTTTGAAATAATTTTAGTTGCGGTAATGACTGCTTTGAAGTTAATTATTTGATTATGGGATCGGTTCTAGTTTATCTGCATAAGTTAGCCAAAAATAATAAATTCTAGTAAAAATAATCAAGGAAAACACAACAACATATTTTATTATTTCCAGTTTATTTATTTTCACTCTTTATTAATGTGCAGAATCTACAAAATAGGTTACGCCGAAGTTTCCAAATAAATTGTACAAATAAATAGTAACCTATGAAAACAAGTGCCACTTGAAAGGTTGCTTTCGAAACTCACTTCTTGCAAATGTCTTTCTCTATTATTGTGTTTGTTTTCTTGCCAAATACGCCTGGTTTGAAAATTTCGGGCCGAAGTTGCGTATTAATGCGCACGATGAGAAAACAAACGAAAACATAACTAGCCTTATGTTACTTAAAAATTAATACAGCTATTATTTTGACTAATCCAACACTGCGGTCTTATTAATAGTCCTTAATTTTAGATATATGATTCTAAAATAGCGCTTAAAAGGTTAAAACCTCTTACATCTAGAGGGATCGCGAGAAATAGCAAAAGGTGTTTCATATACATACATGTATAGAAGAAAAGCCATTAAGTATCGATTGGTGTAATTACGGGATGGGTCTCATTGAAAAAATGTTGGAGATCGACCATAACAATTGTTATGTACAGAAAAACAAGTTATTTGGAGGTTAACTACTAAGAACATGATGTAAACTATCTTGCTATTAAACTTCCAGTCACTCACAACTATTCACAAAGCATTTTATTGAAGAACTAGTGTAAGTATTTCGCTTAATTTTGGGTAACTGTTTTCTTGATGTAATTTTTATTGTTCTTGATCCTTTTTATTGTTTATGTCATATTCAGTAATACACAATATAAACCTTAAAAGAAGCGTTAAAAAAACATCTATTATGGTTTGTATAGTAGCGAGTAAAAGTTTGAAAACACCCTCGTAACTTTTGTAGGTACTACTATAAAAATCAGTACTTGATACTTAAGTAGGTAGCTAATTTTGAAAACAAAATGGAAATGTTAACATTTTACTTTAACTTCAGGATTTCTTCATTTATTCTAGCCCTATTTCGTACTTCAGATCGCTGAAGTACTGAATGGCTCGGAATAAATTTTTAACTCAAGACAGCCTCACAAGAGGGGCTCTAATAGTTATCGTACTTCTGTAAAATGCATAATGGTCCGGCCCCCTTTATGTTGAAATGTTCAAGTAGGTTTCACCTATTGAATTACCATAAAGAAATGTCAAATACTCTTGTTTTTGTAAACACCAGCCCAAAGGTTTAATTTTTTGAGATGTTGTGCTTCGTGCAATGTGCATTATTTTAGAACCACTGCGGAAACAGCTCAATTTAAACAAAATGTTGCCTCATCAGCGAAAAAGCATGGTTTATTGAAAAATAGGGATTACGCTGACAATTGTCCGTCGTAGCCGCAGAATATTCAACTTTTCTATCGAAGTTATTAGAAAGTTCTTGCACAAAGGACGGTTTACACGGATGATATCTTTCGCTTTGTAAAATGCTTCCTGAGCGTCGGCTGATATTATGGATATGGGCAAGATTTATTCTAGACATTTTCAGTACAACTCGTAGCGAAATTACATTTTTGGCCTTCTCGTTTTAGGTAAATTGGAGGCTGTTCCGCTTGAATAATCTTTCAACGTTTTGTATACTAAGGGGCACGTTACTGGTTTGCGATTCTGACGTAGGCAATTAAACAAATCATTCACTCCGTGGTAACTTCGTCGATCATTTCCGTCGTTCTTACAATCAGCTAAGTGATACTAATACCCAAATACGAAAATATAATTATTTGAAAACTACAGCTTCAATTATTCTTCATTCGCGCATATTTGACAAATTTAAAGTGATATCTTCCTAGAAAATCATGGAAGGCGTCAAAAAACATACATTTTTGAAATTGGAAAATCTCAAAGTTGAAGGTCGGAAATTAAATAAAAATATATAATATATGTATCTAGATGCCCGTAACACCCCGTATTATACCAATCTTTTCCCCTTTCCACATTACTATAAATTCCTACAAACACCCAGTTTTAAATAATCTATTTTTCATGCATTTGCTCAAATGTTATTAGTAAATTTAGCGTTGCCTATAAATAAATTACGCACATCAACTCTATTACATAATTCCCGTTGATGATGTTGATAAGTAGAGTAATAAATCGGAGAATGTACAAAGCTGAAGTGAATTATACACTCTCATTTAATTTGATTCATTTTATTTCCGGTGTAATTGAAAACGAATCTTATTTTTTACGTAACTGCTTAAAAGTAAATGAGCACAAGCCGTCCTCTCATCTGTAGTAGAGCATGACGCGTTTCGCAATACCGCAAAGTAAGAAAACAGAGCCAAATAATTTGCGCGCGTTCTCAAATCTTCAAACGACGAAATTTTGTGCATATGTAGTGCCGTATAAGCTTAAATTTCACCAACTTCCAGTTTTTTAAACATATCCGCGAGTTCTCCTATACGAATCAAGAGAGTAGGCCAGATTAGAAACTTACCGACATCATACTGTCCTTCCCTGTTGGTAGAAATTAAAATATCACGGAAAACTTGACAATCTTACACACATATCACGTCGGTAAGAATTAAAAGACGATTATTACTTCGTTACCGTCCTTCTTTACACGAATCTATTCATTTACAATGCACCGAATGTCCCTACCAATGGCTGCAATGGATCTTAATATGCAAATCACAACGCGACTTTAACTGGATATTCGTTTTAGTGGAAACCTCTTTCGAAAAAAGAATTGCCGGCTAGGCTAGCTAGAATTCGAACTTTTCGTATTGGTTAATTGTATGTCACGGTCTAACACCGGTGGTTCTTTAAAGACTGACAAAAGTATTCTGTTCTTGTATCATTCTGATGGGTTGGGTAAGGTGAAAGGTAAAAAGCAAGGTGAGCGGGGATATACAGTGCTAACCATTTATTTACTAGAAAGAATTCAAAACATATCCTTTCAGACATACATATATATATATATGTGCATATAAGAACTCGAAGAAAGTCTTGGTAATAACATGTTATTTGTCGCTTATGATGTGAATGTTAGGTGAAGTGGTCGGACATCTATACTTATGACCTAAAATTTGCATGCTTTGCAAGGACAAACGTACATCGAAGACCTTAATTTAATCACGTTGTTGGAATACTTAGTAGTAATTTCCTGCATAGTAAAAAAGTTTTATCAGCATCATTTATTTCGGAGTTTTATTGAAATTAATTTGTTTTTTAAATGAAATTACTTTTTCAGGAAATATAAATATCTTAGTTGTTAACGTAAAGGGCTTTATTTTTAGTACAGACCTTTGGGTACTAGTTTGTAATTTCTTTCTTAAAATTTGTAGTACAGGCGCTGTCAACTCCATGGTATAAAAACGTTTAGCAATACATAATTGTTATAATTCTTAAACCTTGTTGGGTAAGGCATCACTTTAGAGCCTATTGTAAAAGGAACTATATTCGGCGCATTTTGATCATAAATTGTACTCAAATATTTTCTACATAGACCTAATACGGTACATTGAATTTGCTTTCAATCTATCATAGCCATCGCGACCACAGCCGCGACCAACTCGCTGGGAAGACAACTCGTAGCAAAGACAACTCGCCACGAAGACAATTTATAACAGAAACAAGTAACCGTAAGTTTTCAAATTAACTAAGACACTTACATTTTTAAAGTGTTATGTGGGGTTGCGTACATAAAAATATCTCTTAAAGAATGTAACGAGTTATCACAAATTCTGTTTGTTCTATTCGGGTTAGTTAATTTATTATAAAAAAAAACATTGTTAACATAAATTAGTAAAAACAATTGTTGATATAATCACAAACCACTCTAAATGCATAGATAATTTATTATTACAATATAAGTCCACTTAGAAATGTATCTGAAAAGTGGCTCTATTTGTTATGCATAGAGATCTTGTCATTCATTTAATATAAGAGCGATTACTAAATATGACGTTTAATCTTTTTTACTACTTGTCAGTAACAACGTTTTATTTAGTCCATTTCGTAAATTTCGCACATACTTCAACAAAGCAGCACGTCCAGCAACTAATTCTTCATAATATATTTCGATGTATTTTCAGGTTTATTTTGTACACGGCGAAGCACTGCTTCTGCATGAATATTTATTCTCCTTCTCCTATGCATTCAATACATTAGGAGCAAACAAGTAAGTGGTGTTCGTCCTGCTCCTCGTCTGCTTCTTTTACAAATATAATTATCTTCAAACTAGTCAAGTAAAAACTCATTTGGTAAACGTTTTATGGAATTCTTGCGTTTTCCAAGTCGGGTAATGGCACAAATATTAAAGCATGTGTATAGCGATTTACTAGACCTAACTGACTGAAATGATTTTTCGTGATTTCGAGAAAACATCCTCGTACTTCTGCTTGCAGAAAATGCACTTGAAAATTTTGCAAAAGGGTTAATTCAGAATCACATAAAATAGATTGTGGATTTTAAGTTCGCACCTATTCTTGTAATATATCAAATGATTTATTAGCGCATTCCCTAGACTTGCGAGAAAGACATGGATAAAAAGCATCCTGTCCTCTCCATAACTTCTTACCAAAATAATGTACACTCATTGAAATAAATTAGGTACAATTTTGAATTTTCCATAAAAAAAGAAGGGTTGTTACCACTTGCAAATTTCTAAAAGTTAAAATACGATCTGGTGCAGGTCCACTATCAGCAAGTAAAAAAGCTTTTTCTATTGCCAGGCGTTATTTGAATTCTGGAATTTCTAAATCACATAGATCACATGATTAATTTGGTTCGTGTTCTTCTTATAATTTTCATTAAAGCAGCTTGACTAGGATTTAAAGAATTGACACTTGACAGCTTTTATTTTGTATAAAATCTTAAACCTTTTCAATAGTTACAAGTTACAAGGATTGTGCTAACGGAGTGTACATACATACATAAAAAGTTTAAATACATACCTACGTACACTTTACTCATAATGCAGAAAATGTACCTAATTATTGCATTCAATAGAGGAAACTAGATTCGGCGGAGAAATAACGTCTTCCGAGGCTTAAACATCATTAAAATTGTACACAATGTGACAACAGTGTGGCCCGTGAAATTGTATAGAAAAACTTAGAGGCGATACTTAGGTAGTCCGTCGTTGTTAATAACTACTTTCGTCAATCGAAATAAAGAATAAATGCCATCCACGTATGAATTCAATAATCTTTGGAGGTATTGCGGTTTTAAAATTTGTTCGATTTCAACACGAATATGGTGGGAAACGGTTCGATGATTCGTAGTGTAGAAGACATTTATCCGTTCTGGGAATTTATTGGTTGCAACACTACGTCATCATATATTAAAATACGGACTTATGTTTTAAGTAAAAATATAATATTTTGTTGTTGTAAGTAAATGTGTAAGATTTAAGTAGGATTACAACTTGTGATAACATTTAATAAATGACATCTTTCAAAATAAAAGCTTTTTTATTATTACCAAATCAGCGTGTAATTAAGGCATAAGGTATTCTTCTCACCTTAAGGATACTTCCTTAATAACACATCTTTCTACGTGTACATGAAGATCTAACCGAAAATCTATATTTCTGGCATTTCTTCTGATTTCTTGTAATTTATGCTAGACTTGTTTTTAAATAAGCACCTTCTCCGTCTTGAAATTAGTACTAATCAACGATGAAGTGCGAATGCACATTACAATTGAAATTTCTTCCATTATAACAGAAAAATATTTTAAAATTGTAAAGCTTTAACATGATGATATAAAAACAGGAAAATTTGACAATCAGATTATTAATCTAACTTAGTTTTGCGAGATAAATATATAAATCATCTGGGTTGTGGTTGCTCTTTGGATTAAAGATTAGAAATTCAATATGTGCCATGTTTTTCTATTTTTTATTATTTATTTACCTTACCGTACATCATTGGAATTACCGAAATATTAGCGGAAGTCCGTTTAAATTGTCAATTTTTGACAGACATGTTTATTTTTCTGTTTGGTATTTATATTTGTTCCATTCTTTTTATAACAACGTAAAGATAATTAGGACATTGCACTTAGGATAAGAAATTTGGCTTCAACCCCAATGATTTGAAATATGTCGATAATGCCAGAAGTATTCTTACTGTATCGCTATACTACGCTCTTATAAGTTTGATTAGATTAATTCAGAATATTTATTGACTTCCTGGAGTCATATATTATCATCAATTTGATTAAATTATTTTTACTGCAACTACACGCATAATTTTTAATAGGCACTACTAACACATTCCATGTCGCAAGTTTCAATATAATTTGAATACCTCATATATCTTATTAATTACATTTCATATTCATATAAGAATCTTAAATAACCCAACGCATAAAGCATATTCAACATTTTAACTAACACCAAACCCATTGTAATGACATTCGCGCTGCAGTACATTTTTGTTTTCTAAAGGTAATGGAAATATTATAGTGTTTCATTGCAACACTGCAGGTGCGGGAACGAGAGTAAAATTGATTTCACAAGGATTTGGTAATAATAATCGTATCTTTTCGTTTAATCTTAGCCTGAACTAATAATGTTTCACTTAATTGGTGTTAATTTTCCACATCTACAATTTAATTCGCTCTTTGCAGCACGAAATATTAGTCATGCAGTATAAAAATAATAATAAAAATAACAAATAATAATGCGTGTTTTCAATAGACATGCTCCCATGTGAATACATAGTGAATGTATCAACCGTCACCATGCATAACATATAGCTCAAGATCAAAAGACGAAATGCAATATAAGAAAACAAAACATCCCTCCCATTATAAATACTATAAAACACTACAGAACGAAGTCTCCCGTGCGATTACACAAGAGAGGTAAACATACTTTGTAAAACTTATCGTGACAATCCTGAAAACCTCGGGAAGAAACATAATAAGATTAGTTCTGGAAAAGAAAGCTATGATGGTATATTTGAACATTTGTTGGACGCAGATATTTTAATATCTTAATTTTAATATGTCTATTTTGTTAACTCTGTAATATTTCCCATCCTATGGGCTGATAATTCTCAAGCACGTTCCTGGAGCGATTCACCGTTTATTTTTCAAACTGTGGTATCTCTCACTTTAGAAGTTTTCTCTGATTATACCTATTCCTAAATTAAAATTTTTTAAGGATATAAAGGATTTGCGGCCAAAAAGGTCCTCTACTTCACGATATTCAAGAAGCATCTTGAAAAGCAGCCGCGTCTGTTCATTACTGACCTTACCGAAATTTCAATCAGGTTTACAATGTTGTTACTGTTTTTACGTATGTTACCGATGATTCTGCGAGAGATAGATCACATTTGTGCCAGCAAAGCGTTTGGGAGAAAGACTTGTCAAAATTATGTTTGTAGCCAGAATTTAATAAAACCTGGATGGTTTGTAGGCCTTACAGAACTATGTAAGATATTGATTCTTTTGAAGGATAAAAATCGAGGGTCTCTGCGTTTTTTGTTAATTATTTTCTATTAGATGTTCATAAAAATTGTTGATGCATGTGAGCTTTTAACAAATTTTAAAAGGCTATAGAATGATATTAAACTTGACACAGTTGGAGCTTTATGTACGTGATCTCCAGCCTCCCACTCCTGCCACCAAAAGGGTGCGTATCTGTTTTTGTATTAATTACATGTATCAATTCTTACACGTATGTACACGTTAATCTATAAAATAATATTTTGATGTATATTTCACATTTTTCATTTCATATTTCTTACAGATTATTCAGACATGCGCATAAAAGTTCTGAAAACGCAAAACTTGATTACATCTTCAACACAATAATTTGCGCATTCGCTATAAGTAAAATAATGAGGAAAGAAGACATCATTATTATTATTAATAACGGAATAGTAGCCGCATTTAAACCAAGCATATGCAAATACATTCCAATATTTAGATTTTGGCAATGATTTGCCATCTGTAGAATTGTCACTGGGGTTCTTGAAACAATTTTTCAAAATTGCTTCAAGAATCTATATTTTGTTTCAAATTCAATAAAAGTGTCCTTTATACATCGATCTACTACGTTTGTTATGGCTTCGTGAAGTTCATGCTCTTGCCTACTTGAGTATCGAATCCCTCATCGATAACCACTAAGCAAATAATTAATGGCTCTTTAGAAATGCTAAACATCATTTAAACATTTAAATATTCATAAACGTTATTAATGCTATGTGCATTAATAACTTTTATGAATATTTAAAAAGAAATCTTCAGTGGGAAAAACGGACACCTTCCAAAACCGTTTGTCAGCCGAAACGGAAACCGGTATTGAAGTTTTTTCTAGTGTTGATACAGTTGCTACAAATTGCTAGAGGTAGTTAGCAACTACGAAATAACAGGTTGCTTGTATGTGTCGAAAATGTCGGTTATGTTTTAAATTAAAACGTTAAGCGGGAGTGAATTTTGTGATATGAAGGATAGGTCATACCAATACATCGAAACAGATAAGTTCTTTTCGTCTGCCTTATTTGTACGGGATGTTTGGATCGCTCTATCTTAATTTAAGATATATATAAGAAGTATGGTATATACAAGATAGCGTACTTACAATGTCGTTTTTGCGTCAAATACATATGTTTTAAAGTTAAGATTTGGTCTCGTTTCTATTTTCCTAGAAGGAGTAGAAATCAAAGAGAATCCTTTCTCACAAAATTCGAATCTTCAAAAATAGTTCAGGCGGCCGATTTCGTGTAATATAACATACATCTTCATCCTAAAATTTAAATAAAGGTGTTGAGGTTGTTAAAAGGAACGAGATAAAACATTCAGTTGAGTTTCCATTCAAAGTTTCTGCAATTACAAATGGAACTAATCTGAATATTTTATTTAGATTTCTTTGAAAGCTTTAACACCTTTATTTTCCATCGAAACCCCGAAACCGGTCACTTAAACTACTTGAGTGTAGGCTCTCACGACCTTAATCCATAGTAGAGAATTTTTTCGGGTGTTGTTATGTAATTAATCTTTTACTTAACGTTTCGATGATCGTGCTGTCAGCTTCTTTAGAAGATCTCTAAAGACAGTCTTTATGGTCACTTAGAATCTTATAAGAAATGATTTTTCTTGATTGCTACGTCTCCTATTTCAATTCTGCTCATACAGTCATCATGAATTATATTTCTTTTAATTGAAACCGCTCCTTTACGTTTTCGTTATTCATCCGAAATGTATGATATACTTTGTAAAGTTCACATTTTACATATTAAACGCTCATTAGGCAATGCTATGTTACCAATAATATCTTAATATTGTAAATAAGTAATATTTCCTTAGATAAAGAGAAACCTTCAAAAATACTTTATAGAAAAAAGCAACGGAAAGATTTGAATAATCCAACAACTTAAGAATAAGTATATAAAAAATCATCAGAACTACAAAAAAAAATAAATGTTACAACGTTAACATTAATAAATATTCTCTATAAAAACAGAATACGAATGCTAAAGATAAATAATTAGATGGTAATTAAATGAATACGTTTGAAAGTTTAATTCCCATAATTAGAATATCAAGTAATAGCTTGACGGAGATAGCTAAAGCTTTAAACTTGAAGTGATAGTATGTTCCTGTATATCTCACATACATGTGTGTATGTTTATACGTATGAGGAAGTCATGAGAAGTTTTTTTATTACAGTAATTCCGCTACGGAAGGAAGTACGTGTACAATAATAATAATTTAGTTGTCATACACAATGATGGTCTTTAACACAAAGGTTGATTATTCAAGCTTTTTGTTAAAGACGATTATTCGTTTTGCTGCCTACACAAGAAATCTGGCGTGAAAGTTTCCTTTAGACTGTGACGTTACGATAACATTAAAGTAACTTTATTAACGGTTTTCATAATGAATTTAAGGTCACTTTAAATCTGTAATGCACTTTAATTTTAGTTACTTAGATGGTTGAGGATGGAAAGGCATTTATTAAAAAAGGCAAATTTATTATGAGATCGTCCGTTAATTTATTTTAGCAATATCGGGCAAATTAAGTGATATAATTGCAATCCCTAGAAAAATCTCAGCAGCAATACAAGATAAAAAATTCAGGGGAAACTTTATGAATATTTGATGCAATTGCTCTTTGAAACTACATTTCCAGAAACCAAATACTTCCCTTATAATATTTATGAGAAATAGTTGCTATTTTCAGTGTCAAATGCATTAACGGTGTAGCAAACGATAAAAAAAATTGTGAAAAGAATAAAAAGTTCATAACCGCTGTTGAAAGAAAACAACTCGAGAATTTTGTTTACATAAAATCGGCATGCAAATTTTGCCTATTAATATATCAATGTGTTGCAGTATATATATTTGTGTAGAGCCTTATAGCATAGCAAAGTATTATAACCTTGTTTAATTACAATATCAGAATGTAATCGAAAGAAAATCTAAAAAGTTGATCTTATTCGCAAGGTTAAAGCAACAGCCATAATAGGTACTATTAAAATGCCTTTGGTCTCTGACAACAATACAAATAAATTCTTCAAATTCGTACCATTGATTTATTTAACAGAAAAGAAGATATCATTAACTATGTTTGTATAAAAACAAACGAGAATTTTAGTAACCTTTGTTAACAAATAATAATCAATAATGAGTAAATATTCAACCAGTGTGTCAACTTAAATAAAAAAGAAAACAGAAATTAAATATTTCAAAATGTTCTTCTTCTTCTTCAATATTTATGTTGTTGTTTTCCGCTTCGATTGTGTTACTAATTTTAATTGGCAATAATATATACAAAGTTTCCTTTGAAAAGATTTTGATCTTTTCGAAGTTCAGTCGTTGCGTGGTATATTAAAGAAAAATATGAAAATTGCACCCTTAGTATTTCACATTAGATTTTTTAATGATTACCTTCTACATGCAGTATATTTTAAATTGAATTATAAAATAATTAATATCAAATTAAAATAATTATTTTGGACAGACCACAACAACAACAAAAAATGAACAAACCTGTTTGAAAAACAAAATAGAAATGGTTTTCGTGACAAATAATTTCGAGTGCATCGCCAAATTATGTAAACATGTGGGTAGCAACTTTTGATTGACAATGTTGGGCTGGAAAGATCAATTAAGATTTTAGAAAGTATTCCGTGTCAATGGTTTCTACTAAAATATTCAAGATTGATAAAGTAAATAAGAAAGCATAGAGAAAATTAAATACGTGTTTTACTGTTGAGAGACAAAAGCATTTGAAGGGGTAATTATATACCCAATATCATCAGAACAAATTAGAATAAAGTTAATGTTTTTGCAAATATTTTGTAAAATTGATGTATTCTTATTATACTATAAATTTATTTGTAGACCATAACCATTACTGTAACCACCATTATCACTACCACCATCACTATTACCATCACTATTATCATCATTATTACAATCATTGCATCTTTGTATTTAGCCCTGTTACTGGAGTTGTATTCTATTGGGCAACAAATCCACTATTATTATTATTATTATTATTATTATTATTATTATTATTATTATTATTATTATTATCGCGATAATTTTAGTGATAGTAATAATAGTGAAATAATGGTAGGAAGAAATGCACTATTCCAGTATAAAAGAGAATAAATAGAGAACTGATATTTTCCTAGCGTACACACTTAACACAATTAGTTACTAATTCAATAACAGTGAAAAACAAAACTTTCGCCGTTCTTCAATCAGTATAACTTATATGTTTGTTCCAACAGCGAAACCTTATTGGAACAAACTTATAACGTAACACGCTCCATTTAGAAAACTAAAGTTGTATCACGCGGTACAACTAGAATACAGTTTTATGTTACGTAAAATTTGAAAACTTTTTCTGCAAATTGCTCTTTGGCCCAAGTATTAGATGAACACGCTGTATATTGGTTACAAATGTCTTTATTTCCTTATGTTGTAGAATAGATGAAAATTTGATATTCTAGATCTGGAGTATTGCATGATGAAATTTGTTTTTTTTTCAACGCGACCATACAAATACTTACAGACGGAACATCGCGCTGTCACACCGCTATAGAAGGCTTTCAAATGAAAATCCAGAGTAGTTGGTAACTACGAAAAATAAGAAACCAGCAATAAAACTAATAGACATAATAGCATATGTAATACTACTGTTGTAACCTAGGAAAAGCTCGTGAATAATTTGTTTTAAACTTTCGTAAGTCTAGCGTAAGCATCTGAATAACATAATATAATGTTACACATGTACATAATTTATATATGTATTTACTTAGGCATTTAATTGCACAGGTACGTAAGTAGGCGCGTAGGTTGAACATGTGTATTATATTATTGTGTCAATTGATGTTAGGTAATGGTGAAGAAGATTCTCCAATAGGTTAACAACGTGCGTGATGCGCACGAAATACTAACTAGAGGAATTTATTACGAGCATATAAACATGAAAGCGCATCATACTACTCCTCTTTCCTTCGTACTGTTTTGAAATGTAGTAGTTCATTTAAAATGAAACCAGTGTGTCACCACCTAAGGTGCGTAAGAGCGTTTTATCGAATACTTTTAATATTTGTGCAATACAGAATCAATATGCAATCCACGAACTTTCTCGTGTATGTAGCTCTTTTTTAATGAAAAAGAAAATGGGGTAAATGGAAAAAGATGGTCCAAATCTCTCAAAACTCAAAACAAAAATATATACATAGCTACCGGTTTTGAGTTATGCAGTTCATCATCAAGCAAGCTGAAAGCCATAAAATTACAAATGGGGAAAGGTTGTATTAATATGGGGTGCTTTTTTAGACATATATAATTACAAAAGAATATGTTTGTAATAAATAATACTACCGTTATACCGTTATAAAGCCGATAAAAATTGTCGAATTATCGGTAGCACTAAACAAATTGTTTAACGAATAATTATTTTTCTGGATTATTAAAAAATATGCATCTGTTCTGTTGCCTTTTAGATTTATGGCAGATTATATCAAAATATATACTTTTTTTGCAGCTTAGAAAATCTAAAATACATTTACGATACGTGGTGATTTTGGAAAGAAATAGAAAATTACATCAGTAGTAGTACAGTTTAATCGAATATTCAAATTCGTATAAATTATTAAATACAAAATTAATAAAAGGAACGCGATAAGTTCTAGAAGTTAAAACATTGATTTTCGTAAATATAATTTGGTTTCCGCTTGCGGTATCCATGAGATATCGTTGTAGGAAATTGTAGAGCTTTGGAATCTGAGATATAATCCAGCATTTCTCACCCATTATTAATCTCAATCCACCAATGAAGAATATTTCACGTTAAATCAAAACGATATTTGTTTGAAGATTTTTTGATAATAATAAGATTAAAGAAACACCGACTGTTTTTATTACAAATAGTTCTTATTAAAATGACAAACATAATTTAAAATACGTATGAAATTTTAGCTTAGTCGAGCATATTTTTTTATACTATGAGTACAGAAAGCTTCTGAATAGTATTTCTCATCTAGTTCTCTATGGAATTCAGTGTTGGAGGGTAAACATCATTGACCTTATTTCAACGTTCGCATTCAGTATCTTTGATGTTCTCCGAAGTTCTTTCTAAGATCTGCAATTTTTCAGTATAGCAATAAAATCTTTTTATTGTTGAAAAATATTACATTGCTTACCGACATCACCAATGCTGATTATAGACAATTTTGAACATTGCAAAAAATCTTCTTTGGCAGAACGTGTCGAATTTGACGGCAAATTTCTTTCTATATTTCAAACGAAACACTTCAAACAAAGAAAATCAAAAGATATAAGGTTGATAAAACCAAACATTAAAACGATTAAGCTGTGGCAAGAATGATACAAACTAAAATTTGAAGAGAACGAAACCGGTCGCTTAACTATTTTTAGAAAACAGAATTTTATGAGAAAGGATCAGAGTCACCAGAGATTGTCACTTTTATTATCATTATGTTTTACATTATTTGTCCGCTTTTCCTGTAAACGATTATACATCGATGACTTTGTGGTATTCCATCATTTATAAATTAATCATCTTACCTCTTTATCAATTACTTATCAACAAAGCAGTTGAACATATATATTTGCATACCAACTGAAGATAATGCAGTTTCAATAGTTTAAAATGTTTAATTATTTTGTTAACATTTTCCAGCGACGTTTCTATGAACAACGTTTGCGGTAGCTCAATGTTTCACTAACTGGACATTTTACGGACTATGGGATGCAACCCGTTGCGTCAAGTTCACCGTTTGCAAATTAATACATAAGTTCAAGGTCGTTAAGTACGTTTTGTTTCACATTTTGTACAATTTCTAATTTTAATTATAATAATTTTTTATAAATTGCCTCATTAGATTTTTACTTACATGTATGTATGTATCGTAGAATATATCTGGCGATAAGTTACATTACATATACTTTCTTTCCTTAAAAATTCATCGATGTTCATATCTTTCATAAAGAAACTATTAAAAGATGTACCCACACAATATTCCTCATCATATAGGCAACTTAAGCGACACATTAAGAAGCATTCGCATAGAGTAATGCAATGTAATTAAATACACTCCGCCAAAAAAGTATCGCATAAACTAAAAAAGGGCATTTATAAACCAAGATATTTTTATACGTTCACAAAAAGTTTGCCTCGTGTATGTGAACTATAAAAACACTAACAAAATCATGGAACATAGCTTTTTTACTTTTTTTTTTTCTAAAAGAACACATTTAGAAAAATGCATATGTGTAAGGTTTGTTCAGTTGCTTATTGAAAGTCTTCCTATACGGACAAATGTTAAAATGCGAAGTCAGAGTTCTGTACCAACGCTTTTAAAAATAAAATGAGCAATTTAACTTCAGAACAAGTGGCTGCTATAGTTGCTTTAATCGAAGATGGACGATCTCAAGCATACGTTGCTAATTTGATGAACATCAATCAGTCAAGTGTTTCTAGAGCCGTAGCCAGATATAGGGAAACAGGCAATTACAGTAGAAGACCTGTACCAGGTCGTCCAAGATGTTCTACTCGCCAAGATGACCGCTATTTACTACTACAAGCATTACGTCGAAGACATGTAACTGCGAGACAATTGCAGAACGACTTGGCTAGAGTCAGAAATACTCGTGTGAGTACTCAAACTATTCGGAATAGGTTACGATAGAGTGGATTAAGAGCTAGAGTAGCTGTAACAGCCCTCGTCTCACTAGGAACCACCGAGTGGCTCGCTTAAGGTTTGCCAGAGAACATGTAAATTGGAACATTAATGACTGGGCCAATATACTCTTCACACATGAGTCAAGATTTGGTCTTTGCACCTCAGATAAGCGTATCTCAGTGTACAGACGAGACGGTGAGCGCTATTCGCAGTGTAATATCAGACCTAGACCTAATTTCGCTGGTGGCTCTGTTATGGTTTGGGGAGGCATCTGTTTAACAGGTCGTACAGAGTTAGTACCAGTAGACAGAGGTACACTGACTGCCCACAGGTATATAACGGACATTTTAGAAGAACATGTAGTACCATATGCGCTAATTATAGGAAACGAATTCATGTTAATACACGATAATGCACGACCACATGTTGCAATAATCGTCCAGGAATACCTTAACGATGTTGGTATTCCAGTTTTAGATTGGCCTGCGGTAAGTCCGGACATGAACCCTATCGGGCACGTGTGGGACCTCCTTCATAGACGGATACGAACCCAAAATGTTGCCCCAGCGGACCTGCATGAACTAGAAAATGCTCTCCGTGTCGAGTGGGAGAATTTGGATCAGGCTTATATACGGAGGTTAATCGAATCTCTGCCGAACCGTATGCGAGCGGTCATAAGAGCTAGAGGTGGCAATACTCAGTATTAAAAGCTACTGTTATGACATTTTTCTTTCCAAAATTATAATTTCTTGTTTTAATAGAAATCTCAAGTATGAGTTCTTGTTTTTATTTGGCCTGTGTTTTATTTAAACAATCATAGAAATTATATCTTAGAGCGCATTAAAGTATATTTACAACTTTATGCTACAAACAAAGATTATGCGATTCCTTTATGATTCAAAACTAAATTATGCGATACTTTTTTGGCGGAGTGTATAAATATTCACATAGCGGAATACCGCAAAATTAGTTTGTGTAAAGCGAAACTTTACAAACGTCAAATTATCGCACTACCGTGCAAAAGAAAATGTGGTCCAGGTTTGTGTTTCCGTTGCGAGGTGTTTCATTTCGTTAGGCCTCAATTTCCTTGTTGCTGAAACATATACAGTAACTATGAATTTGCGTGATTGTGAACTATAAATCTGTGCTTTTCGATGATATTTTTTACGTCGCATACAACCTTCCAGCCTAAAACTTTACTGCGAATTCTGATGAAGATTTACACTGACCAACAAGGTTTTTACCCTAAGTTAGTAGCTGATGAAATTGAGCAGCATATATATAGTAAAAATGATTCGAAAAGCTCTGGTTACAGAGGAAATGCCTTTATAGTATGGCCGGTAATCTGGTCTACTGCGATTATGTTCATAAAGTTTCTGAAGATTTTGAAATACATCTTGATCCCAGTTCTTGGAGATTATTCATAGGCTTATCAAAGACTAGCTTGAAAGCAGTTTTGTTGCATAATGCAAACCATTATCCTTCTATTCCGATAGGTCATGCTGTTTCTATGAAAGAAACGAAAATCTGAAAATTTTATTAGAAAAGATAAAGTGCAAATACTATTCCTGGAATATTTGTGCAGATTTTAAAGTAATTGAAATTGCTTTAGGAATGGAATGTTACACCAAATGCTGTTGCTTTTTATGTCTTTGGGACAGTCGTGACAGGAAAAAACATTACCATAAGCAAGGGTGGCCACTACGACAACAGTTTATATCAGGAAAAGACAATGTACAACATCAGCCTCCAGCAGAAAAAGAAAAGATCATAATAGCGCTTCTCCACGTAAAACTTGGGCTCATGAAAAACTTTCTAAAGGCACTGGATCTCGAAGATGAAGGTTTTAAATACCTTCATGAAAAGTTTCCAAAATTAACATAACGGAAACTGAAAGCAGGTATTTTTGTTGGACCTCAGATACGAGAAATAGTAAATGATGAAATCTTTGAGACCAAATTAACAGCGAAGGAAAAAACAGCTTGGCTCTCCATGGTACAAGTTTTCATTAATTTCTTGGGTAACAAAAAAGCTGACAACTATAAAGCTTTAGTAATGGATATGTTACAAGCATTTCACGCTGTTGGCTATAATATGTCCCTTAAAGTGCACATTCTACATTTTCACTTGGATTTTTGCCGGGAAAATATGGGCGACGTTAGCGATTAACATGGCGAGCGCTTCTACCAAGACATCATGGGAATGAAAAAACGGTATCAGGGGAAATGGAATCCTGTTATGTTGGCAGACTACTGTTGGATGTTAAGAAGAGATATTGTTCATAAGAGACGGAGTAGTATTGCTTCACATTTTTAATTATAATAATTTGAAATATACATTAAATTATGATGTAATCTAAAAACCTTTTCGTTGAAATATAAAAATAATCGAGCTAACTCGTCCTTTTACCTTGTATTAAAATAAATGTTTATATATTTCCTATTGAAAGTAGTATAAATTATTTTATGGCAAAATCAAAAGTTAAGTCCAGTGTTATTAATTGATAAAATTTCACTTTGATATGCCTAATTTTAACAGAGTCTTGTTGTTTAAGATTTTACTTTAATTTTAACGTTATGGAAAATGTGAAAATAACATATAGAAGTTTTTGTCCGCTCTCACCACTACCGTCTTTGGCAGAATATATATTTTTCTATCACCAAAGCTCCAAAGATAGTAGGTTAGCAAATGGAATTTTGTTCTGAAAATAGAGCTTTCAGCCACTAAAGAGACCTTTACTTTGGATAAATGGGCAAACTGAAATCACTGGATGAGATGTGTGGACGGCACAGATAACAGATAACCTCTGAAATGTTATTTATAATATTACTGTATATTGTCGATTTATCGAACACCAAAATATTATCTTTATCAATGCTATCGAACACCAAACGGATATCCTTTTTAATGCTCTGACATACCCACTTGCAATTGCAACTGAATCAGCCGATTAAAACACACTTTGCGGTGACTTAAATATGAATCCAATGCAAGACGATTTTACTAGTACAACGCTTAGGAGAATATCATTTTTCTTCCAAAATGACTAATCTAATAAGATCTCTAACCCCCATTATCCCCCATATCCATGCTCAAACCACAAGTTCGGGCAATGATGTACAGCGCTACCAAAAAGTCCGCAACCCTTTTGTTTTAATTTTAAAGAATTTTTCATAGAAAAGATTTGCATAATTTCGATTCAAACAAGAAAACTAAAGCCACACGTAACATAATAAAAATCTAAACGGGTAAAACAAATCATACCAAAGCCAATAAAATTAAAAGATAAAGATACTGAAGAAATAACTGATATTAAGGAAACTGTGAACAGAGGAAAATGCGAGTGGGCCTGATGGCATTCTAAAAGAATTAGTTAAGAATATGCGTGCACTGCTTATTGATCCCCTGGCATACAATAAAAACTTGTGCCTCCATGAAGGAATTTTATCCTCATTCAAAATCGATTATATTGTTCCTGTTCCCAAAAAACACGAAGCTATGATCTATTGAGCAATATCGACCAATACCTATTTTGAATATATTCTCAAAAAGTATGAAAAGGTAATACATACTCGCATATATGGCTTTCTAAGAAAATAAAATATTCTGCATAGCGGTCAGATTAATTTCCGAGAGAACAGGTCAACAGAAAGTGCACGTTTTAAATTTGGGCAATCCGTACACAAGAAACTCGACGAAAACATGATTGTTGTGGCTGTATTCCTTGATCTTTAGCCAGCATTTGATTTAATTGATCCAGGCTTTGTGAGAAAACAAGTTATGCAATATTGGTACTAGAGGATTAACGTTAGATTTGATATATTCGTTCCTTATAAATAGACGAACATATAAGTGACATGGGGAGAGGTATCATCTCAAAACTATGGCATCAATGTCTGGTCCCCTAATCTTCGTTCTATACGTTTTTAAAATGGGTTTATTATTAACTCTGTTAGCGGTATATCACTGATTGTTGTCGGCCGAAATAGAGATCGCAGTTGGTATAGTGATGACACTGATGACATAAGCGGCGGTATTACAAAAACAAACTTGCATTAAGTTTATAAGACTTATTTCCGGTTTGAAAAATATGTAGACGTGTAGACCGATATTTAAAGGTCACGTCACGTTTATCCCACGCATGGAAGGGATCAGCGAAGCATAAGCTATGTTATTTTGTGGGCCCAAACTCGTTTGATTCCAACACTTTGTGTTCTTTGGTAACTAATCGTTCAAACTAATCACGGCGGTATAATTGGTAATTTCTTACCTTTACCTTCTTTAATAACACTTAAGCTTAGTAAGTGCGGATGGTGATAAACGAAATATTTAACATTTTTCTGAAACAATGATATCACTGAAAATTCATCGCTAAACCTTAGAGAGAAAAGTATGAAAAGTTTATCCTAGAAAATTTAACAAAATGGTAGCATCAATATAATTCGTCGTCCCATAAGATTCGAATGAATTCTTAATAGGAAAGAAAATGAACAAGAATTACAAGTACAAGAATTTAAAGCTAGAAATGTGACAACTACAATCGTTTGTTAAATATCTAATTAAGAACTATCACATTCTACCTGTCGTGTTAACTTAAGATTAAATTTTAATTTATGTCGCGCAATTAAATTTATGTATCCTGTTTGTAAAATAATGTTTTGTTTTGTTCTTTATAAATTGTATGTAATTGATACTTATTGTTGTATCAATATCTTCTAATTTGTTAAATTAAATTAGAACCAGACTGATTTTCTTTAAAAGCTTACTTTTAAAGAAAACAAACCTCTTACTGTAAACTTTCTATCTAGTGTGCAGGTAGTTAGTGCTACGTTTAGAATTAAATGTTGATATAACACATTCTTCTTGCTGGTAACACTGGCGACAAATATTTCGACGTAAAGAAAACACATTTTCAATGGAAGAAAGTTGAATTGTATGTGCGTACAACTGACGATGTGGTTAGAAGAAGTCGTGAAATTTAAAATATATATATACTTATTAAATTTGTTTACAATAGGGACTATATAAAGATACTCTATAAATAGAAGAGGTTTGTCTGCAGCATGCCGCTTGGCGTTTCACTACACTTTGACTATATTAAAATAAATTTTAGATCTTTAAGCACAGGATGTTTGTTAACATAAGGAGGTGGTTTTGTAACAGGATAGATATTTAAATATACTGGTAGCTTTTTAGTAATACCGAGATTCTTTGGGATACTACAACATTCACGCGATGTTTAGAACTGCTAATCATGAAACTTTAACAAACAACGTTGATTTTCTGATACAAATATGCTCACGCGTGCTATAAAAATCTCTTACAACATATTGTTCGCATAACACCAATTCGAAGTTAGTCATCGTATCATTTTTGGTTATGCAAATATTAATAAAAAATGTTTATTCTACCTTCTTCAGTAATAATCCGTTCCTCCTTGTTTAACAAAGAAGTATGTTAATGTTCCACGAATGGTGATTTAATTAGTTTTGGTTAACGGATACTTCTGTTTACATATCATAAAATTAAAAACCAACGGTTTTTACTTGGAAAGTTTTGTTAAATTTTTCGATAATTGTTGTTGGACAATTTTGTGGTTTAACAAGTTTGTTTAATTGTACTCCTTTTTTTTATATGTGCATATTCGGTATTGAGATCGATAAAAATACAAGATACAAGATAAATTTGGAGGAAGTTCGGGGTTATATACGTAAAAATAAAAAGGAATTTCATATGTTCTTATCTGACACTTTCAAGAAGTACTGGTACTCAGTTGGCCATTTCACAAAGGAGTAATAGATACACTTCACGACCAAGACTTATAGCCATATGATATCCAGCCAGAAGATTATGCTAAATGTATGGAATTTTATCGGTGGATAAATAACAATCTCGTGTTGTAACACATATAAGTTTTGCAAATGAAGCAACATTTACCCGTAATTGAATTAATATACCCTCACAAGAGGGCACTACTTAAGTTTTTTACGAAATGGAGCTTTAATAGGAGTTCCTACATATTTCGCTCGTCAGATTCGATATTTTAGAAGTGTTACCGGCGATATATGAAGCGATCAAAACAGCAACAGACGCCCTTTGTGGACGAAGCAAAAACTGTTTAGAGGTCGATGGTTATATTTTTGAACATTTATTGTATGAATGAAGTTCTGTTTATTTGTAATTACGCTAAAAGTTGAAAACTATTGAAAATTGGATAGGATAATTTTTTTGTTTATATTATTTTCACAGATTCCTGGTCCGTTGCTTCGGGTGTCAAGAACGGTTGATTAAATCTATCCCTTTCGTATTTCCTCTTTGCAACAAATTATAATAATTTTCTATCCTATTCTGCCTAAAAAAATACAAATAACCTAAGTTAGCTCGCAAATACGATTTGCGATTGTCTTCATGTTTATGGGATTGCAATCAACGAAACAACACTAAAGCAATATTGATAATTTAACTATTGCCGCAGCACCAATAATAACAGTCATAATAGTACGTCGTTAACTTTGAAGTTTGTATATTACTTATTCATTAGCTTTAAGATCTATAGCGCGCTAAGTACACGATAAAACCTAGGTAATAAATGTGAGTTAATCCCCTTTATCGTCGTGTCAATAAGCTTTGTTAATATGGTGAAAGTATAAGAGCTTAAAAGAAGAAATAAAATAACGATTAATAAAATAGGTAAAAAATAATGGTATAAGAAATAAAAAAATGGTAACGGGAACAAAAATATGAAAAAATGTATTTTACTAAAAATAGAATTCCATTTTCGACAAATTCTGTTTTTTTTTTTTTTTTATATATATATATACATCAACAATCGATTTTAGTATTTATAATAGCCGAGACTACGGATGCTTTTGAGATAATTTAGGCAACATTCAATTTTCTCAAAGTTAGTAGGTCCTCTGTAAACAGACTATACACAATTAAAATTAAATGTTTATTTCTATTGGTTAGTAAAATCCTAATAAACACATTTTTTTATTGCTTTCGGTAAATGATACCAATTGCAAATGATGATGATGATGTTACATAATTGTTAATTAATTGGTTAATCAATTTTATAAACTGAAATATTAAATAGATACAACATTTTCTGGCTCATAAGCAACAAATAAATATATAATATGACTTCAAACAGTAGTAATATTTAAAATTTAAAAATCGAAGAAAATCTCATGCTTTGTTATACACGTTTGAGCCGAACACAAACATGCCTTACGTACCCAGATTAATACATAAAGCATTCTAAACTCTGATCTATTTTAAGTTTTAATGCATTTTTAATGTTAGCGTAAGCCGCTTAGAATACTTTCCATTAAATGTCTTCGATATTTACTGTGTAGGTTACGAGAACGTCGAAGATTTGACAGCAAATGTATGTACAAAATATGCCGGTGTATATTTAGAGCAACATACTATAATGAATATGGTTGAGGTAGGTATATGTGACACTCCTTTGCAATTAGTTAATAGCTCGTTATGTTTATAATGTGTGAAATTTCGTACTAGGCTGTATTCGCATTGGATTCTTTATTTGTTTAACAAACATCAGCTGAGGTTTCGCTATATAAATATGGGGAGATTCTTTTCAAAAAGATGATATACATTCCTTATCAGATTTTATATAAATATAAATATATACAATAGAATAATAAAATACTTGATGATAGTTAATGTGCTCTGTATATATTCTTAAACGATTAATCATTTTACGTTAACTTCGTTATGTTTTCGCCCAATATTACAGGAAATTGTTGATAAGCGGTTAATTCGTCATTTCAGCATTATGGTAAATATTGATTACGAAAGAAACTGTAAGTTGCTTCACTGTGACATAATTATAAAAATTATTAAACCTAGAATGAACATTGAATTCTAAATTGGGGAAGGAGAGAATCTAATTAGCACTCTGTGGTTTAAAAAGTGTTACGAATTGAGGAAATGTATAGATAAGAAAATATTATCAATTAAATAGGGAAGCAAACTATGTTGTATTTATTATTTCTGTCCGGAAACTTAGAATGCACACTTTAAGTTAACATTCTTAACTTGGGGCAATATTGAACTTTGATAAAACCCAAATACGCGATACTGTAATCAGTCGCTCATTCGCTGTCGACTGAGAAAATTGAATGGATGCGCATTTAAATACTTACACAATCCCACCTATCACCAGCGGTTCTGCATTTCAGTGAATGAAATACGTCACGTCATACCACAGTTTGTGTAAAACTCCCGCGATCTATATTTACATATATTCATCCCTCAACAGAATAAACTCGTAGGTATACATTTTACACACACGCGCGTACGGTAATTGAAACCGTTTAGGTGTTTAGATAGAGTAGAACTGTGGCTCTGTTCAAAATTCTCGAACCTCTATGTTTAACATACGCTTGTTTTGGACGTCGTGTTCGCCCGAAAAACTTAGTTTCAGTGCACGATCGTTACGATAGAGTCCGCGGTTCGGAAAACGCAATGTCGTGTTTTGCCGCTTGTCTATTGACGGCTGCATTTGTGTCACTGGTCACCAGTCAGTCTTCGTCTCAGCGATGCAAACTTTATTTTTCCGAAGACGAAGACAACAACGAAGGCTATTTGTACAGTAATACGAGCAGCAAACATAAACAATATCTTTCATATGTTGAGTATGACAGGTCGTCAAATGAATGTATTTGTGACTCCGGTATGTGTTTGTTAAAATGTTGTCCATTAGGAGAAAGGCTTCAGGGCGAAGAATGCGTTAAAATGGAAGATGCGGTTTCGTACACTTTTCCAACGCATAGGTATATGGAGAAAGTGGACAACCGCGAATTTCACCTAGTATATGTCAAACGTCCCGACTGCTATGCTATTGAACACACTAACACATATCTTCAGGAGGAGGGAACATTATATCTGGAAATGGATCAGAGCTTTTTGACCCAGGCAGAATTCTGTTGGGATGTTAATGAAATTGGGAAACAAGTGCAATGGGAATGCGAGTATCACAGTACCAAAGTAGTGGAAGGTAATGTACATATGTTTAACAGATATTTCATTGTAGCATATTCAATATTCGTTCCTCTATTGTTGTATATATAACCAGAATTCTTAAGTTGATTAAAAGCATCATTTAGTTTTTAAGTGAAATACTCTATATACAAATGTAAAAGAAGTTGGGTATGCGGCGCCTCTTGTCTACTACATATTTATCTGTCATAATCGTCCCAATATTTGTCTGATAAAGGAACAAACTAGTTTTTCTTATCACTACAACTTAATGTTTAACCTACAGAAACACGGAAAACTTTTCTTGTGAAATACTTCTAATTAATTTTTTGAAATGTTTATAAGGTTGGCTGGTAGCAATTATGCAAATAGATTCAAAACTGTATTACACCCTAACAAGTAACTAAAATGTAATTATTTTTATTTCTTGGTGTAGAACGTATACAAGTGAAACATAGGGGCTTCTACTTAAAAAAGACTGCTTCTGCTAAAGTTTAGCAAAAAGTATATGTCAAAGTTGCTGTAATCCAGGCCCATGGTTTAATTTATACTTAAGACCACTAGACGAAGATTCCACAATATACAGGCCGAGTCATCTACGCGGACTCGGAAGATTTTCATGAATTGATGATGATGATTTTTCATGATTCATCACATGATTTTTCAAATCAACTTTTTTCTTATCGAGTCTCATTACGAGGCTAATTAAAATTTTATTAACACTTAGAGCGTATGCCATAAATTGGTAGCTAGCTAAAATTGATTTGTTTTAATGGAGTATTGTATATTTGGGAATTCTATATGTAATACAGTGCTACTTTCTTAAAACTACAAGTCCCATAGTTACTAGGGTTTCTTTGAAAAAGTCAACATCTACAGAAATCGTTATTTTTCCCGAAGTTCAATAGACAGCTGTAATTTTTGATACCTAACTTGAGCATAACGGGACACTCTAGTTTCGAATTGCTAATGAGATCCGCCTAAGTTAATGACAAGTAGGCGGAGCCCCATCATATTATAGCCAAGCGCTATTGTTTAGTGGTTCTGGGTTGTTTGCGCTAGGAAATAAGGCAGCTAATGCAGGCATCAGTTCCAATTGTAAAAGTTGCTGGTATTTATTTCCAGATAAAATATTTGAAAAAAACAATGGGCTTATAATTTGGTCGCCAATAATTCATGTCCATACATTAACTTTCGGAGGACACCGAATATGAATTCCCTGTATCGGATGAGAATTTAGCCTAGCCCAGTAACTACAATGTTGTATATTGACCGTTCCGTTTAAAAAAAATGTTGCCCGAAAAGCCGAAAATAAGATACCTTGGAAAACATTGGATCGCTACTACAACTTTCTATCATCTGGCCACAGAATTCTTGTCTATCGTTAAAGTAGCGTGAAATTTTTGAACATTCAAAAATCGTAAAACCGAAGTGTTGCTTGCATTGTAATCTAAAGCAATGTTTCTGCTAGATGAATGTGGATTATTTTCGATTTCTCACGTCAAGTTGTAGATCTTCGTTTAATGCCATCGGGCGTCCATTTTTGGAAGGTTCTTCATATAGCCGTGTGCTCTAAAATTGTTTTCGATTTTACTAACGGTTGATGCATGGACTGATTTCGATACTTATCTCTAAAAATCTGACACACTTCCTGATGCGATCTGACTCTATCGCCATAACCGATCATCAGTAATACTACAATTTCATGTTTTTCGCTTGGTTGTGCCATATTCATCGATAAATGAGCTTAGTAAAGGTAAAATCTACTTAACAACAAACAAATGAGAATAATTCTATTGCTTGTACATTTGGTAGGTGTAACTATGGATTCTTGTTTGGTTGTTATGTGTTATTTGTTATTTTTGTTTGTTATTTGTTATTGTTAAAAAAATAAGTTGTTATCTAAAAAGACATTTGATGACATCATGACTTTAAAAACAAATGACGTAACAAGATAACAACGTAAAATAATTGAAATCGCTATACCTTTTTTAGACTTTGATTCATTTGATGATAAGATCTAATATTTTGCTATATTTATTTATAATAATTGATTTTACATTACTAATGTCATCATATTGAATAATTATTACGGTAATGGTAGGCCAATTTCTTAAGGAGAAGATTGTTGACTTTGAGCCAACTAACGTTAAACAATAATTTTTCCAGAAATTCAAAAAGAAACTACTAGCGTACAGCAGATTGTTTTATTAAATACTGCGCATATCGTATCAACAATTCACAACTACATAAGCACATGTGTATTAGGTCCTTCTATAGAGAAGAAGAAGGCGGATCAAATTATTACTTTTTTGCAAAGACACCAAAGGGACAATAGTAGGCAACACGAATCCATTCTCATAAGGCGAATAGACACGAGTCTATCTAGTCGCTGCAAAAAAGGAATAATTCCACCCGCCTTTGTCATCTCTAATGATCATTTATTTTGTTGACCGTTCACCTGTTTTGAACCCTAAATGCACCAAAATTGCGTTAATATTTCTGTAACTATGAAAAGTATTAATAAAATAAACTTTCTAACAGTTTTGCTAGTATTAAATGATAGCATTGGTGGTTTTCTTCCTAACTTTTTAATATGTAAACCTTTTTATTTGCTGAAAAATATATAAATTACGCTGAATTGCATCTACATATAGTAAATTTGCCATGAAATTATCCAATAAACATCTAACATCGTTGATGTTTGCTGTTAAATTGTGAGTACTTCTGTTGGTACTAAATTTTGACGCTGAGTCATGTTAACACGAACAATGTCAATTCCGAGATTTCAATAAGACACTTTCAGCTTAAAATTTTACCTTGTCCCTGCAAGAAAGGAATAATTCCACCTGTCTTTGTCATCTCTACTGATCTAGATACTTGAAAATTACATCCGTGTATACTTCCAGAAAAATGACGATTCCTGCAAATGTAGTACTTTTTTCAAAAAGCCTTAACAAGAGATTTCCGCTCTAATTCTAGAAAAATAGCGTCTTCTTACATTTTGCTTTAAAATTTATCGGTTAATCCTAAACCATGTTCACGACGAAGTTTCATAATAAGAAAAAAAGAGATTATAGCTTCCCCATTGACATTGAAATGAGTCAGTCTGTATGCAACGTTTTGGTTGAAGTCACAAAGATATTTGTTTCTGATGTAATCAGAGGTGTTAGAAAATCCCTTTTAATGAAACAAATCTTTAGTAATGGTATCAGCCGTCAAAATTTTGGAAGGGTATATTACTTTCAGAGATATGTGTAATAGGACACTGTCATTATATTATGATCCTGTGTGGTAGACATATGTTGCAACAATTGCTCTTACATGGCTAAAAGTAAAATTGATGATAATTGCATTTCACGTATGCCTTACGATCATTACTGGCCACTCCAAACTATTCTCAATGCCATAAAAATTGTAATAGGAGTGTATTTTAAAAATATATTCATTTTCTTGTAGTTGCGAAGAAAGTAATGTTTAGATAAGTTATGGTGAGTCGAAATTTGTACGCTTCAACTTTTAATAAACTAATGTATTGCAATCACGCAGTAAATACCATCCTAAACATGGTGCGAAGTACACTGCGTTTTCAAAGTAACGCATAAAATCGATTTAGCTAAAAAAATAGTTTTCAATTCTAATCTTTTTGTTTATGAAAAGACATCAACATATTGATGAACTGGTGTTGTTAAGATAAGCACTGCATACGTTAAGGTGGAGCTGGGAAAAAGGCAGGACCTTGCATTAAGTGAGTGAGATCCAATTTTCAATTTAAGTCTCCGGCGAATGAAGTTTCAATCAACAAACGTAATTTTCTAATTCCAATAATCGATTCTATGAAAGTGCAGATGACAATTATGAAAATGTAAATCACCTGCAATGAAGTTTCTCGACACGACTACAGTTCAAATGGTGGCCATTTCTTTCCCACATATTTCCATTAATTTACAATGTTCTCCAATTTTCATGTCTCATGTTTTTTTCGTAAAGAAATCGGAATTAGCGATTTGGTATTTGTTCCATTTTATGACAGACAAATTGGCAGAAATAAATGCTGCTTACAAAAATATTTTTTTAATTTGCGTATAACTAATGTAAATTGAGATAGAAATGCTAATCTTGTTAATAGTCTGGAACACATCAGAAAATGCCTAGAAACAATAACCAAAAATAATATAGTACTAAGATAACTTAGTTCCCTCATGGTTTTGATGCAATAATTCACGGTGAACGCAACAAACATCGCTGCTTCTTGGACAGCAGATAAGCGTTTCCATTACACCAGAGGGCGCCAAGAAATCTCGAGTTTGTCGTTTTGGAAGTTGTGGCATTAACTGTGAGGCAACGGCGACAATAGGTAGAGAATGAAGGTACGCTCGAAATCGCGCTGATGACGCCGGGTAAGCAGAAACATGTTTGCGTGTTAGTGTACTTTTTTCTCTCCTTTTGTTGAGTTCGCCGTGAATTATTCCATCAAAATCATGAGAGTAGCTTAGCATTCTATTATTTTTGGTTATTGTTAATTGTCTGTTCAGAAAATCCAATCTTTAGGTTTTGTATATGTCTCACTTACGAAATACAAAGCTCCCTCTTTCAGAGTTTTGTATTTCAACGAATACTTTTAGTCGTGTGCGCAATGTTATATTGAAATAAATGTATAACTAAGGATATCTTATTTGAATTAAATACAACGTTGGTACATATTCACAATTTTGATTTCGTACTATTTACACATAATTGCAATTTCTACAATTCCAGAAGGTTGGCATACTTGTATACCATGCATATGATCCCTTGGTGATTATTAATTTATATAAATATGTAGTTTACATTAAAATATCGTGACATTTTTGACTTCCCCGGTTAATAAGCTTCTGTGTATAGCGTATGTTAATGTAATATATATATGTTAAACTTGCGTGATCTACATTTAAATATATCCCCCAAAAGAATGATATCGCATATACTACCCCAACGAAGTAATTTGCGATATAAATAAAATAGAATTGCACTTTGTTCAAAACCTTCGTACCTCTATGTTGAGCATACGCTTGTTTACAGCACTACAAAGTCGCTACGATAGAATCCGCGACGGGAAACGTAATGTTCTGTTTTATCACTTGTGTACTGACGGCAGCATTAGTGTCGCCAGCAACTAGTGAATCTTCACCAAAGCGATGTCGGTTTTACTACTCTGAAGACAAAGATAACAAGGGAAATGATACATACAGTAATACAAGCAGCAAACATAGGCAATATTTTCCCTACCTTGAATATGAAAGATCATCAGGTGATTGTGTTTGTGACTCTGGTAGGTGTTTGCTAAAATGTTGTCCGCTAGGGCAAAGACTTCAAGGTGAAGCTTGCGTTAACATAGAAGATGAAGTTTCGTATACGTTTACAATATATAAACACATGGAGAAAGTTGGCAGTCGTGAATATCAACTGGTATATGCCGTACGTCCCAGGTGTTATTCGCTTAAACACTCGAATACATATCTTCAGGAAGACGGAACTTTATATTTGGAAGCAGACCATATATCTTTAGCTAAAGCAAAATTTTGTTGGGATGTTGATGAAACTGGAAAACAGGTGCAATGGGAATGCGAGTACAACAACTCGAAACTGGCTGTACAAGGTAATGCGTGTTTGCCAAATACTTTGTTGCGCCTTGTTTGTGTCTCAATTACTGTTCAATTTTATATTCCAATACTATTTCTATTTTACTGTTCCTCTTATCCGTAACTTTACCTACTCTTTTTTATTTCTTGCTATCCGTTTCGTTCCATGTCCGCCGCGCACTTACAATATTTTCTACACTTTTGTCCCACGTTTCTACTAGCCTTCCTCTAGGTTTCTTTACTTGCATTCATGACTCTCATATTTTATTGTTGCTCGTTCGCACTAACTATCCGTATCACCTCAGCGAACATTTCTAAAGTTTTTTGATAATTAGATCGATTTTTGGCTCATCTCACAACCCCATTACGCATCTTTTCCTCGTTATATGTAGAATACCTATAAAATACTTTATCTCTATAATACCTGTCGGTTATTGCTCCAGTGATCTCTTGTACGCATGTGATGAAATACTTATTAAATCAATGCATCTACAACTCTTACCTTCGACTTTATCTCGTTTCTCAAAAATTAAAGTAGCAATTTCCATTGTATATAAAATAATCTATAAAATAATTCCTCAATCTTCGTATTACTTGTTCAGTTTTCGTTAATATTACTCCTTGTTGGTTTTGTATCTGTATGCTATCGTTTGTAGTTCTTCTAACTACTTATCTAATTTTTCCCAAACTTCTTTCTTTGGTTCGCTGGCTAGCGAAGTTATTTTCTTTTTCCTTTAAAGTATGATTTTTTTTGTTTCCTATCTTTAAGTTAATTTTTCTATTTAATTTTTTTTTCTCTTTTAGTTGCTACTTTATTTCTTTCTTCCTTCGTACCTATTTTTATCCGCTTATTTTCTTTATTTCCTTAGTTCCATCTGTTAATATTGTTTTAAATATTTTCCATATTTCCTCTAAATGTGTTTCCAGTTTCAACAGAATTTAATTCCTCTTCCACTACTCTTTTAAATGCTTGCGGTACTTCCTTTTCGTTTAACTTACATAGTTTAGTAAAATGTTGGTTAGTATTTTTAATCCCGTTCTTTTCCATTTCACTTTGTTATTTATACCGAAATTAACGAAGAATTTTTATCTAATTCCTACGTTCTTAATGTCCTTCCTTCGTCGGAGCACAATCTATTACAAATTTCTCCCTTCTGCTTTTTATCGCGCGGATATTATTGAGAATATCTTTATGATTATCTATCAAAAATTGATGAGTCTTTTTCCATTATTAGTTTTAATTTCTTTTCCATGTTAACTAATTATCTCAACTAAAATACCTTTTATTCTTGCCGATTCTTCCGTTCAAATCACCAATATCATTGCTACCTTCAATTTGCGTTACCTAATTCCAAAATTTATCTTTGACGTCTGTTTACTCATTTTCATCTGGTCCATGCAGTACTATTATGCCGATTACTTCAGATCCTTAGAGACAATTCCAATTTTTTGGGTTTTCTCTGAAATTAAGGTTTTTTATTATACTATCTTCCGCTTCCACATACCAAATAGTCTACATCTGCTGTTTTCTATTTTCTATTTTCATTCCATTCAATATCATTAAATTCTTATTTCTTAACTCTACCCTCCTGCATAAACTTTTTTGTCTCTGCCAATGCTAGTACCTTCATCCATCAGTTCTTCTTTTTCGTCGAGCTTTCTAACATTCCGTAATCGCATCCATGTCTCTATTTTACATTGCTATCTTTGTTATTACTGTCTTTCATTATTTTTTCCTTGGACATCCCTAATTCCTTGATTTTATTATTCCATCTCTACTCGATTCCATTTATTTAGTTTCTTGCAGCCAATTGTTATTTCATTTGCTTCATTTGCTCCTAGTGCGAGTTTTCAATCAACATCTTTAAATTGCAAGTTCACTTTTTGTCAAATCATCGCTTATATAAATCTTCTTATAAATTTCTTCGCTACCCTTTGTCCTCCACAATTTTTTTCTTGAATGATTTCCAGCTCTGCTAGATATTTTTGGATCCCAATTTATGTACTGTATTAATTTTCGTGACTGCTTCTAGATACTCTTTTTAAATGTTTCTAATAATTCTATTCATTACATATGTTAAGATTCTATTCAAAGTGAAATACTGTGTATATACTTCCGCACTATTATGGCACATAATATTTAACTGATAAGTAAACCAGTTTTCCTTATCACTATCACTACAGATCCAGAAAATAATTATTTTTCTATTAAATCTTCTTAAACCTAGTATGCTATGTAATAAGTTGAAATGAAATAAGACTGTAGATGAAGAATGGACTTAAAGAATAAATGTGTAGTAAACAAACCTCTCTCTCCTACATCATCTATATTGAAATACTGTGTAAACCTCTATAATTCCATCAGTTACAGTGAAAATAATCATTTCATTAATCCGCTAAAATTTGAAGATTGAAACAGTGCTAATAAGAATAAATTATTTTAACTAATTGTTTTTAATCTTCTGAGAAGCAAAACGAACATCTGCATAAAGAGTTTTTCATTAATAGCGATGTAAAATAAAACACGGATCGCATCGTACATTTCCAACTACTTTGTGGTGAAATTAAGAATCATTTACTGCGTCGTACGTTTAGTAATTGCGCTTCAGAGAAACTTGGAAATTACCAAGAACTTTATAATAAAATCATCTTTCACTCCTGGGTTAATGGTCCTGAAAGTAAGCTAAACCGCTGCATTTGATCCGAAAATTAGCCGGAAGTAATACATTCTCTTAAACTGACTATCCGGTGCTTATTTCATACTGGCAGGGTAATAGATAGGCCTTTCTTCTTGAGATTGCTGATAACGCCGTTACTGTAAATGAAAATCTTTACAGTTTAATGTGGATTAAATTGTTTTAATCCGATATGAATGCTCTGGGCAGTACCACTTGGACTAGTCGGTTATCTTCTCCGTTCGTATAATTTAGCACCCCTAGATTTCGTTGTCGTTATCTTAAGTACTATATAGGCTTACACCAACAGACCAGACCAACACTCAAGGTGTCATTTCATTCGGCCTAAAATTGGCTTCAGCGGATTCACTTCTTCTGGCGCTTCCGCCGAAGACTTTTGAATAACATTGTATTCACCAAATAATGGTGTTACTCTGAACTTAATTGCCTAGAAAACCAGTGTTTTACCTTACAATCAAATTTTTTAAACGCTAACTTCTGTTGCTGAAAACTTAGTGTGGGAGAGACGGATATATCAGGACCTTATTGCATCCACTACTACTACTGCTCTCTCATAATATCTATTGCTTAAAATCCAAAAAGTACATATTACACTTCACATCGGAATTAGTCTACTGTATCCGGCCCTATAAGCAAACATGAATGAACCAACTCTTTGTTTTATAAACCGTGGCACGCAATATTTTAATTCAGTAACTAGGTGCATTGACTCAAGGTAAAAGGTTTCTGTACGGGTTATAAAACTGCTTGCAAATTAGTGGAATGGCTACTATTAAAAAAATTCTTTCGTCGTTGGTGGTTGATTAGTTATGAGCAAGTTTGAAAGTACAATAATAGCGAACGCTAATCGACTTTCTAGGCTTTAATATATATTTAGAGCGACAAATGTTTTAAATATCTATGCCAAGGCAGCTGAATGTTTGACGACCCCCAAAGGATTCCTTGGGGTAGAAAAATTACATAATGCGGCCTACATGTCGCTTGACGTCTCTTAATGTGTCAAAGAAATTGAAGACGACAGCTGGAACAACTGGAATGCTCTCTCTCCTACGAGTTAATCCTTATTTATGACAGACAGAGTGTGACCTCCGTTGCTGCCGTTTGTATTGCTTTTAATGCATCCGCAACAAAAAAAGATATAACAAGATGCCAATGTTTGATCTACATTTAGTACGTTTTCATTTTACAAGTTCAAAAGCAACAACATAGTGAATTGAATTTATGTGTAAGCTCTCGTACTGTTTCGTTCAGGTGATATGTTTTCCGAAGGTTAAACCTAACATTTCTATGTTATCTGAATTTTCTATCTGTTCCATTCCAATATATTTGTCAAACGCATTACAAGAATTTTGTCTATTGTGAAATACCATGGCAACATTTTTCGATATACATACTTAAATTTCAAAAAATACCAGCCGGCAACGTAACAATTCAAAAGTAAAATCATTGTTAATACCAGAATTTAAAGTAAGTAAAATCGATTAAGCTGAAATGTATATAACATTGGTATAATAAGTAATTAATATTTGCATATTTGTTATTATTTAAATAGAATGTATCAAGTTCTCCTTCAGAAACATTAACCTCTGAAAGTATTGGAAGTATTAAAAAACAAGAGACAATCCCACAGCTGGCTGTTTTTTAAAGTAAAAATGTTTACTTAAAGGGATATATAAAATTTACATTGAATTTATATGTACATGCAGTACATATAAGTTTGCCTAATCCATCAAGTTACCTCGAAATATTGCAATTCATATAAAGAAATATTATCGTCGAACGTTGTCATTCAGTCTAACATTGTACATACGTGCATAGATAGAGGATTGTGATAAAGAAACACATCAACCTTTTCTATGCAATATCCGTCTACTTGATCAAGAATCGCTCGGACCCGTTAATTTTATTTTTTTTAAATATATTTCTACGAGTATATCGTTGTATGTGAGACCGTTCACATCGTTCGCCATACCATGAAATAATTTACTTTGTAAGTGCATTGAATAGTTAATTAAATGTGCCAAGTGGCACAAGGTTAAACCCGATAAGGGGAATGATACGCTCAGTGTAATCAATTTTATCAAAAGTCAAGAATTTGCTGAAACTTGTCTCTAAAGAAACTCTTACGAGACAAAAGAATTTCAAATTCACTAAAACTGATGATATTGTTGATGAAATCGGTGTAGCTGAGTTAAAAGAAGAAACCCATAACAATGAAAAATGTAGTGATTTTATCGTTGGAAAAATCTCCATATCGCACTGTGTTAATAAAACCAACACTATACAAATCGACTGCAAACAAAAACCCTAATATTAACAGTGGAAGAGAAGAGTCACAGACTAGTTCAAAAATAAAGAGCGACTCCACATCAAAAAAGGAAGAATGGAAAACAGTAAATCGTCGAAAGAAATTACGTGCCGTAGACGGATCTTCTAATGAAATTACCTCGATTAAGGCAGCTATAAGATATGTACATTTTCAATTTTTCCGCTTGGAACCTAATTTAACCAGTGAAGATTTAGAACGTTGAAGAAGCCAAATGCCTGAAGATAGCTTCTAAACATCCAGGTGAATACTTGTCTTTTAAGACTCTCTACCGGCACGATTTGAAGAAGTTATTCAAAATTCTGCCACATGGCCTAGAGACGTATACGTTAATCATTTTTTAGCCAATTTATGGAAACAAAACACAAAGAAATAATGAACGTAAATACGTTACATATAAACATATAAAGTTTGGGAAATAAGATTCTGGAAATAGATCTATTTACTGAAGAACATGATATTGCTTTTATTTGTATAAATGAGCACTGATTTGACAACGGTCGCCTTCGCAGTATTGTAATTGATAATTATACTTTGTTATCAAGCTATTGTAGAACTGATATGATTCATGATGCTTTGAACCTTAACTATTTATATCGCGAAGGCGATTTTGAAGTATCCGGAGTCAAATATGATCAATATTACATTGTTATAATATGTAGATCACCAACAGATAATTTTGATGTATTTTTAAATAATTTGTCTGAATTATTGGATAAGTATTTTTGTAAATCCCAAGTTTTAGGTCACAAATTTAACACCTTGCACCTGCATATGAAAAAGGAAAACCACCAACGCTAGCAGTTCATACAAGCAAAACTGTTAGAAAGTCGTTCAAAATATTTATTAATACTTTTCATAGTTACAGAATATTAATGTAGTTACATTACATACAGTTAATGTGTAGTAATGTAGTGGTGCGTTTAGGATCCAAAAACAGGCGAACGGTCAACTAAACCAATGATCACTGCATTGGTCTATAAACCCACAAAGTTTCATTCGATCAGTTGTTCATCATTCAAAGTTCTTCCCCAAGTAAAAGAAAATATCTTTGATTGATGGTGTTTTTGTTGTGTAATTAAAAAAAAGGGTATACTTATCTTAAGATTTAATATAGGTATGATTTGTAAAATGTAAGAAATATCGAAAAATCGATTTAAATGCCTTCTTGTTGCTATGTCAAATAATAGAGAAATTGTTTTAATAAGTATGTTAAAATATTGTACGATAAAGTAACATAGTTACGCATGCCTCTTTCTTAGGGCTATCTTCTACTTGCACGACTATCCACTTAAAAAGGTATGCACATAAAAATAACTTTTCAGTCAGGAAACTGGCGATGAAGATCTGCCGATTCCCAACGCACGTGTCCTGAATAAATTGAGCAATTTGTGTGGAGCAAAATATATCACTATCATGCATAAGCTTCGTACATTTCCAATTATTAAGGGGATACATGTGATAAATAGTCTAGACGAATCAAAACGTCCACTTAAATTAAAATTATAGAGCCCTAGGATGGGCAAGTTTATTTACAACTTTGATTTTATTAGTATAGAGCCTGTCGAATTGAAAAATGCCACTCTCGGTATCTAAAAAAAAAACAAATTGGAAAAATTTGAAAATATAGCACATTACTAACGCTAGTTAAACGCTAGAAATCGTTAAAAATAAGGGTGAAAGTACTGTTTATTAGTTTAAAACAGACTAATCTTTTTATCTGGATTTCTTTGATTGATACGATATCGTAATGATTGGACGCGTCCACCAAGGATACTAGGAGGTGAAATGTGTTATCGGGGTGATAATATGTACCACTGTACTAATGTACGATTTTTTGTCGTGGTCGTGCACCATTATGATATCGAGTATAGTAGTTATGTATTATGTTAAATGCAAACTTCCACACTGCAGGTCTTTGATCGATATTGTATACGACTGTCGTCAGTAACACCGCGGAAAAAGGACTACGACATCCTAGCCTTAAACAACAACAGTGATACAAGTCTACACATTTGCCGTGCGTTGGTAATGTATGTATATTTCTATGCTGTCGGCTAGAACATGGCTCTCTACTTAGATGGATTGGTGCCGTCTTCTCGAAGTCGCGAAATAGTACTTCAGATTTGCCCACTAGAAGCCTTTTTTCAAGATGCGAGGTGCGAAAGGTCTGGCAAGCTAGCGAAAGAAGCAACAAATATGTATTTCGTTAATCTAAACGTTTATTTTGGTCCCAAAGTATGCTGGAGTTATCTAAAGTTTTCAATTTTATCGATCACAATATTCTTCTAAATAATTATTATATTACAACCTTATTTAGATCGACAGATCGATTACAATCGATTAATTTTATGCGATCACCTGTAACGTTAGCCAGTAAACGTGAAGGGTAGAGTTCCTCAAGACTCTATTATCGGACCACTCCTCTTCGTTGAATACATTAATATCTTCCAGATAATTTTAAAGGAGTTGAAAAATATAAATAAATTAAAAAGTAAATATTGACAAAATACAACAATCTAGTTTTCTTTCTGAGCATTTCTGTCGACGTTCCTTCGACTGTCTTAGCACATGGAACCAGGAAGCTGTAATCCGTTCTTTTTGCTAAAAGAGCTAAACATATCGTCAAACATAACGCACCGAAAATGATCTTACGAAAAAGGCCATCAAATACCTCTTGATCGGTATCCATTTTGGCATGGAAGCATTTTTCTTAAACGAAAGTTTGCATAGTCGTTAAACCAGTAGAAGAAGTTATGTTAGAGCGCTGTATCCCAGCCAAATGCGTTTACAGAAAAAGAATTGACTACTGGGAAACAAAAAAAAAGATGTCTGAAAAATTAATGCGCTTGCCTCATAAAAACTAGAAATTTAAGGAGAAGGTTATGTTTCTTCTGGATTAGAAGATCAAGGACAAAATAAGCAAAAACGTTCATATTAATCGCGACAATAAGGTAACAGAAGCTGCACTATCTTTCAGCAAAGAGGATCTCAGAGTACTGGCAGATTATCCATTTACACAAAAGGACTTTGTTACGATGGGTCTATTCAAATAATAGTGACTAGAGGCATCAATACCACCGTACAGCTCAAAAATAATAATATTCAATTATTACTATCTGCAAATTGCAGTTTAATAATATCAACTAATTATTATTATTATTAATTAATATTATTAATTAATCATTAATAAGCATAGATTTTATTAATAAGTATAGACTTGACTTATCATATCATATCATTATCATCATTGTATCATCATGACTCATCCGCATGACACATCATGCGGAAGAGCTCTTAATGGTGATTAGGAATTATGTTTTTTATGCGGACCTGACAACGCTGAAATTGAAAATTTTTCACACACAATTGTTATAAATAGTTATTAGATCTATTTCAACGGAAGTATCTTGAACTTTCTTATTAGCTGCAGGTTCGTCTGGATTGAATTGTAAAACAACAAATTTTATTTCTTCGAAATATTTGTATAAAAAAAGCTGCCTTCAACCATGATCCCCGACGTATGAGATTCTGTTCTGGTGATTTGGAAATACCGGAGCATCGTCTGTGAAGTTCTCAAATTCGTTTGGGAAATTTCAAAATATTCTTCTAGTATCTGGAATTAATGCATCCACCTCTGGTTAACATTTGCGAATCGTTTGTACCACAAGATGTACAGCATGAGCTTTACACATCACATGTAAAAGTAAGCACTCTTAACAGTCGACTAGATTATACTCTACAAATTTCTGTATCCAACACTACCCTCGCAATCGCTTCGCCAGTACACCTGTGTAACTAATAAGTTTGGAAAATGTAGAAGGGGTTCGAGTGCACGCACCATAACGTGTACAATGGATTTTTTTTCGTCGTTTCGTCCACGTTTAACCACATCCATTTATCATTAACTGCGTCTTTGATTTTTTTTTTCATTATCTTAGTGCACAGATGGTACACAGGTATGTGATTTTATTCTAGAAGTGAAACAGTTTTTTTTGGGGGAAGTTGTCATCCACATTCGGGAAACGTGGACAGTAATTCCAAGATAAATTGCCCTCTCGATGACGCACTTCTTTTTCGAATTGTGTACTGTAATATTATTGACATGCTTTGTACAGTCGTATTTATGTCAGTAGAATAACAGTTTATCGCTACTTCAGCACCATTATAATATAAACCCGGAAATTCACCTACATACTTTTTTACATTGTCAAAATTGCTAATTGCGTTTCCGTATGCCCGATATATTGTGAATTAAACAAGAGATGTTTGACTTACTCGCGTAGAGACTAATATAAACTAATATAAAACGTGACTGCTTCGCTCTCTGCGTTACGCGTGATGTTGCGTATTGAATACGGTCCCGATATACAGACACGCTGGCCCATCCTAATTATTACTACACTTTACATTATTGCGGTATTACTAAATGATAAAATCGTAAGGTACACCCTTTATTGCTTTGTTTCTCTCAAAGTAAAGTAAATGCTAGTGAATACGAGTTTTAGTGGAAATTCCTATTACAAGCTAGTGCACGGAATTATTTCCTTAGTAGAGAATTATTGCTGTTCTCTAATTACAAACAGCAAAACTCTTCTTAAATTTTCCTATTGCTGTTAACTGAGATCTCTTAAAAGAAATTTTTTGCCAAAGAAATGTGCAATATCGTTTAAATTCAATCGTGCATCAACTATTTTAGTTGCTTCAATTTTATTGGAAACATTAGGCACTGTAAACCTTGGCGTTTTTTATTGTACAAACACTAGCCTGAATTGTTCTAAATTTAACATAAGTACATGTGCATTAATCGACAAGAGACGATACCTACTTCATTAACCAAATTAGACTGAAACGTAGAATATTGGCCAGTTCATTTTCAGGAAAATTTTTCTATTGGCAGCGTTCGACAGCACTTACGCTTGAATAAGTGTTTAACGAAAAGTAGTTGACGTTAATTCTTCACGTTGAATTGAATAACCAACAGCTAGTAATCATGGTTGTTAGAATTTTTGTTATAAGTTGTAAGTAATACAGAGAAATACATGTTTATTGTGATCGCGATTTTTAGTATTATGTGGGAGGATATTTATGCCTAAATATAAATAAAGTTGTCCTTATCTGTTATTTTAATATAAACATGGTTTAACGAATAATGGATTGTTTCTAATTTAAATTAAGTATTTTGAGATAAACATTTACAATTACTGCATCCTTATAATTTAATATTAAGGCGAACCATAAAGTGCCAATCCTCAATTCTGTAATTAGTTCCTACTCTTTCAGGTAGATGTCGCACATTTTAGGTTTAAAAGTGTTTATATCACAATTGCATAACTTTATATTTCAGCTACCGTATTATACTTTCAAATTTTACTGCCCATATTCATTGACATGTATTATTCGCTTAATGTTTTTTTCTAAAATTAGGTGCGGTAAACTTAGAGTACTGGCAGGCTGTTAATAGATGGCAACTCTAGTATAGAAAAGGCCCAATATTATATATGCAACCAACAATACGTTTTACATGCACTTAGAAAACAAATAAATATATACAATTTTGTTTCTAAGAATCTGCAGTAATTAGCACCCAAAATAAAATACTACCAAAAATTAGATTAAGTAATTAATAGGTCTTTTGCAACAATGCAAAGCAGCCTAAACGAGACCGAAGGTGGAAAACACACAGCCGATCCGTGTTCCGCATTCTCGGGAAACACCAGTTTCACATGTGGCGCGCCAATATGCACCTGTATTATAGCAGGGTCGATCAATAAGTACACAGATACAGAGGTCGCTCAAGAAGTGTGCGATTGAATTCGTTGTGTATGGAATGTTTTTTGCAACACGGTTTACATTTATTATAGTAACCATGTATGTGACCGTCACTCGCTGAGGAGAAGTGTGAGTAAGTATGGTCAAGATAATAAAATTGAGTACTGTCTAATATAAATAAATTAATAATTTAATAAGGTTAATATATACAAACTTTTGGAAGTATCATCTAGTATACAAAATATAATTTGGGTACATTGTAATATTACAAATAAGTAGTAACGAGGTTAGCTGCCATCAGCGCTATATTCACATGCCTTCTTGACATTTCACGTTGTCCACTTATCGTGTACAAGGGTCCACCTATTGGTAGAAAGCCAGATTCCCATAAAAAGGTAATAAAGGATAGAACATTTATCATAAAATTAATGTCAGAAATTTCTACAGCAGTTCCTGTGTACATATTAGTCGTATAAAAGTTCAATCATTGTCGATCAAAAATCTTTCGGTCTATTTCATCAATTCTCCACGTCCATTCTCAGTATCTTTTAACGTTGTAGTGTTATATGCGCATTATATGTTGCGTCCCTGCACCTTACTGTACCATAAATCGTTGGTTCCGGCAACTATATCGATCAGAATATATTTTAAACGGGTAAGAATTATAATAGGTGACAATGGAACAAAACAATTACCAACGTGATCAAACAGGTTAGAAACAACGCCAATTTTATTTATGACTTTATATCTAGCTGTCGTTCAGGCACTACTTCTGAATTCTTCCAAGTTTTGCTATTGTTTAAATATTTTAATTTAAAAATTCAAAGGTGTATTCAATAGTAAAATATTGAAGAAGTTGGGATCGAAAAAGAACGTAGCCTGTTCATGTAGTGAAAAATTTTGAAAATTTAAAATTAGTAGTTATTTTAATTTCTTGAGACTTTCATTCAATAATTTGATATTTGCCGAAAGAGTGTTTAGGAACATTCCGAGATTCACGACCCTCAATTTCTATTAATTTAAGACTATAAAAATTTAATGTCGTTATATTTCAGCTTATAAAACCTTTAAAGCGTCTTTTGTCTATATGTTGGTTTGGAACGGGTTATTAATTTTTTAAATCATTTACATGTTGATGTTACAACAGTGGTACCAGAATCCTAGGTACTCGTAAGTTTTTAAACAAATCTACTGAGAACGTTTAGAGATAGATTCGAAGTACTCTAGAACGAACTGCTAACGGCTAACGCGCCCCGACTCGTATTTTTTTTAGGCAAAAAAATGGTTTTATTTAATACTCTAAAACTGTTTCTATACTGTCAAATCTACCTACTTCACAAATCCATAACACTAGCGTAAAACCTTGACGTCACAACTCTATAGCAGACGCAACGAATGTGTTAAAGCATCAATTTAACTAGGAAGGCAAGACATATAATGATAATGTTAAACTGACAATTGGTTTGAAGATAATTATTTTGTTATCTCCAAACCAAATAATAAATTTCAAGCAAATATAGTGATATACATATATAGATTTTGTTATGTCTTGTTTGACTCTTTATCAATTACTTTCCTATTCTTGGTTTCTGATAATTTTCTGTATTAAAGTAGTTTTTATATGGTACTTTGTATAACGTTGTTTATATTTGTAAAATAATTATTTCAAATTGCCGTTTAATTTTATTGCATACTGAAATTGATTTGGCAATTATTATTTCAAATCTTGACAAATTTTGGAAATATTTTGGGAACACAAAGCATTGAACTACCTTTCCATTTGCACCGTTTTAACTTAGGGAAAAATCACATTAATTACATAAATTATATACATAACATAAAATTACATTAATGTCTTATTTACCAGTTGGATGCAAGTCGAACCGTTTTAACTTAGGGAAAAATCACATTAATTACATAAATTACATACATAACATAAAATTACATTAATGTCTTATTTACCAGTTGGATGCAAGTCGAACTTCTAGTAATTATTAATACTTGCTACTATTTGATGTTTAATGCATTTGATTATTAATGTAAGAACAATATTTATCTAACGAACCCAATAACATTAGATTACTCTCATCTAGTACTTTTACTTTTGAGAAAGACAGGGTCTGCATAGAACTTCTAGGATTTTTTCAATTACACTGTTTAATTAAATATTCAGTAAACATTTGAAAAAGTAACAATAGTTGTGTGCAATAGACTAATTTGTACGTTTTTTTTTTGTTGCAGATTCAGATAAATATGAACATACAACCGGTAAGTATATAACACGTGACTAACAATTGTAATTTTGTATTTGAAATTAAAAGTAAAATACCATTTACTAGTTACAGCAACTTTCTACGAATCAAACTTTTGGTGATAAAAGTAATTCAATGTAGGAAGCATAAACAATAACATCTCCGTTATGTTTATGCGTTGAATCGATGAAACTGCAGCCTATAGTAAGCATTAAGCATGCTTACCTCTCATATCCGGCGTATCTGCCTAATATGCGGATGAAAGAAAATTCCTTCAATGAGCAATTCAGAGAAATGGTTCTCAAATTTTCAAGTTCTGCACAACATAATTATATATGAGTACAGAAGTGTTAATTTTTCGCAATAGACGATAAATTTGATTTTTGAAACGGAATACCCTGTATATTTCTTTGCCTTTAGGTACCGTTCTACTATTTATGTGAACTTTTGAACATTTGAATTTTTGTGGTAATCGACATAATTTGAAATCTTTGCGAAATGCTGCAAAGGCAGAGACAGAGGAATCTGAATATCGTTCTCCACAATTCAGACTATGTCTGGATAAAACGCGTTAGTATTAAATGTTTGAGACCAAATAAAGAATTAAATCTGTTATTACGCAGGGTGAGTAAGCTCTACAGGCTCTAAGAATGGTGGTTTTGTAAATTGACATATTTCAAAACGGTTTCTCCAAAACAAGCCTCATAAATTTGTAGTTACCCAAAGTTGTATAAAGTTTTAGAGATGTAGTATTTGCAGAAATTATGGTTTTTCTATGGAAATGTGTGATAGGAGCCCGGATTAAGCATAAAAAATCTAATATATGTGCACGCACATATATTACATATTCGTTGTAGATTGTTGGTGAGCTGGGCGTAATATTTTGTTATCGCATAAAAGTATCGCATAATCTTTGTTTGTAGCATAAAGTTGTAAATATACTTAGTGCGCTCTAAGATATAATTTCTATGATTGTTTAAATAAAATACAGGCCAAATAAAAACAAGAACTCATACTTGAGATTTTTATTAAAACAAGAAATTATAATTTTGGAAAGAAAAATGTCATAACAGTAGCTTTTAATACTGAGTATTGCCACCTCTGGCTTTTATACCCGCTGGCATACGGTTCGGCAGAGATTCGATTAACTTCCGTATATAAGCCTGATCCAAGTTCTCCCACTCGTCACGGAGAGCATTTTCTAGTCCATGCAGGTCCGCTGGGGCAACATTTTGGGTTCGTATCCGTCCGTGAAGGAGGTCCCACACGTGCTCGATAGGGTTCATCTCCGGACTTACCGCAGGCCAATCTAAAATTGGAATACCAACATCGTTAAGGTATTCCTGGACGATTATTGCAACATGCGGTCGTGCATTATCGTGCATTAACATGAATTCGTTTCCTATAATTGGCGCATATGGTACTATATGTTCTTCTAAAATGTCCGTTATATACCTGTGGGCAGTCAGTGTACCTCTGTCTACTGGTACTAACTCTGTACGACCTGTTAAACAGATGCGTCCCCAAGCCATAATAGAGCCACCAGCGAAATTAGGTCTAGGTCTGATATTACACTGCGAATAGCGCTCACCGTCTCGTCTGTACACTGAGATACGCCTATCTGAGGTGTAAAGACCAAATCTTGACTCATCTCTGAAGAGTATATTGGCCCAGTCATTAATGTTCCAATTTACATGTTCTCTGGCAAACCTTAAGCGAGCCACTCGGTGGTTCCTAGTGAGACGAGGGGCTGTTACAGCTACTCTAGCTCTTAATCCGCTCTTTCGTAACCTATTCCGAATAGTTTGAGTACTCACACGAGTATTTCTGACTCTAGCCAAGTCGTTCTGCAATTGTCTCGCAGTTACATGTCTTCGACGTAATGCTTGTAGTAGTAAATAGCGTTCATCTTGGCGAGTAGAACATTTTGGACGACCTGGTACAGGTCTTCTACTGTAATTGCCTGTTTCCCTATATCCGGCTACGACTCTAGAAACACTTGACTGATTGATGTTCATGAAAATAGCAACGTATGCTTGAGATCGTCCATCTTCGATTAAAGCAACTATAGCAGCCACTTGTTCTGAAGTTAAATTGCTCATTTTAGTTTTAAAAGCGTTGGTACAGATCTCTGATTTCGCACTTTAAAATTTGTCCGTATAGGAAGACTTTCAATAAACAACTGAACAAACCTTACGCATATGCATTTTTCTAAATGTGTTCTTTTAGAAAAAAAAAAAGTAAAAGAGCTATGTTCCATGATTTTGTTAGTGTTTTTATAGTTCACATACACGAGGCAAACTTTTTGTGAACGTATAAAAATATGTTGGTTTATAAATGCCCTTTTTTAGTTTATGCGATACTTTTTTGGCGGAGTGTATTTCTGCTAAAAGGGCTTTTTATTAACGAAGCACCGTGTATATTGTTTTGCGTTTGTATTTTTGGGAAAATCCTGAGCAATGAATTACCAACTCGTTAAGAGTCCAAAATAAGCCAGATTCTCGTTGTAGACTTCTAAAAGTGAATTTCTATCAGTATTTATTTTTATTTGGCGCAGTTAATTAATATGATGGCTATTTCACGATCTTCTTCAAATTCAGAAGTATCTAGAAATGACTGTTCATCGGGTATCATGTATCTTAAATTAAATTCTTGCAGCTCGGTACTTCGTTTATTGTTGATTTTTATATGTATTTACAGATTATGAATTTACGCATACTTTATTTGTGTTTGCTAATATGTTGATAAGGTTTGGTTTTATTATATAAATTAACAAAAACACGTCATACCAATTTGCACCAATAACCACATTACATTAACAATACGGAAGCACGTAAATGCGTTCGTAATATCATTTTATGTCTATTCTTGGTACCAAAAATCGCATCTGTCTTCGTTGCCCAGTGTTTCAATAAATATAGACTTTTCAAAAAAAAAAACAGTTACATTTTCACTTAGAAAACATAAGATACCTGTAGGTTGCAATATAATTTTAAACCGTTTTGAAGATCACACGAACACTTGCTTGATCTGCCAAGACGGCGTAGATAATTCGCCGTCTATTTAAGCGTGGAATACAAATCGTACAAATGAGAAACTCTCTGGTGCCGCTTTTGATCTTTGTGGTTAACATTTTATCATTTTGAAATATAAACGCCATGTTATTCGTAGCTTATGTACGCGAAATTCTACAGTATACAGGTTCACTGCATTTTTGCTTCGAGAATATTTAATACGTCACGAATAAAATCCATTAGGCAATATGGTAAATATACTTATAAAACGATTAATTTAATGACGCACGCAAAAACACTTTTTAACCAAATCAATAAATTTTCATTAAGATAGGAAAAGGTGTTCATTAAAATAATTACTAAATTAATTAAAATTTATTTACTTATAAATCTTTTAAGTTTGAAATAATAATGATAAGATTTATTGGACACATATGTATAAGTTTGACGTTCTACCAATAGTCTCCGGCTTAACAAGAAGAACAGAAAATAATAACCAAACATATATAATGCAAAGATAGCTTAGCTGTCTCATGCTATGGCACTAAAGGGCACCAAGAAATGTCGAGTTTGTCGTTTTGGAAGTTGTGGCATTAACGGTGAGGGAACGGCGACAAGAGGCAGAGATGAAAGCGCGCTCGACGCCGTGTTGATGGCGCCGGGTAGGCAGAAACATGTCCGCGTGTACTTTTTTTCCCTTCTTTTGTTGCGTTCGCCGTGAATTATTTTACTAAAATCATGAGAGAGCTAAGCTGTCTTAGCATTATATATATTTGGTTATTGTTTCTATGCATTTTCTGATGTGTTCTAGAGAAAATAATAGCAGTAAATATGAACAGATAACAATAGTATCTATGGCGGTGAACGCCACTCCCTAAATTTCGCAAATTAGGGAAGAACTAATAGGCTACTTGTTAGTATCCTTTAATAAAGCCAAAATACAAAGCACCAGATTAAACTATCGTAAGATATCTTTCATCTTAGTAAATGCTTATGTTAAAAAACTTATGAATCAAAGCTGTATATTCAAAGAAACTGCTTGAGACTTCATAACAAGTTGCAGAATTCTTCAAGAAATACATTGCAGTAATAAACCATTCGCATTGTTGTTTTAATAGAAAAATATAAACTTCGTATTAAAATCTGTGCCAATTCTAAAGGCAAATGTAGATAATCTGAATAGTAATGCATTAGCAATATATAAGACATCTGTTGAAGAATTTTATTTTATTACCTTTTTTTACAAGAAAGATTATAGCCAATGAAATTAATGCGCTATTTTATCTTACATCTGGATCGTTTTTTTTAATGTACACATTCGACTAGGAGGAACACATTCCTCTAAAAAATAAGAATGATGTAAATGAGTATAATTATAGAATTATTCAATTACATTCAAATAAGAGAGGAACCAATTATAAATCTACATATCACTACAAAATATTTTCTGCATGCTATGTTTGACCGTCTGTAACGTGCGATTAGGTATATAAGTACAAATAAACTTAAAAATAAATTCGTAAGTGCTCTTAGACAGCAGCCAACTTTTGTAGTACTCTAATTCGCGAAAGCTGTGGTTAGTATCGTTACACATCGGTTCGTGTGTTCTTCAAAATATATACATTCGTAGTTAAAACTGGTGGAAGTGTTTATATAAACAAACAAGGATAAAATAGAAAAGTAAATAACAAAATACACTGTAAAGAACCGCGTTATAGTTTATACGAAACGCACAAGAGCTGAGGGTTCGCAAATAATTGTAAATAATGAAATTGAGTAGTTCTGAATGAAAATATAACAAATATATTTCAAGTAAGTGTTGGGTAATATTGTTCGCAATTTTTATATAAAATTTACCGAAAGATATATCCACAAAACATCACATTACGTAAATAAAATAGGCTGTCTTCAAAAAAAAAATGGAAAGAATGTAACTACTGAGATTTTGCAGCCCATTTTCGCGGCAATGTTGGTGATTTGAGTGCCAATGTCAATATTATTTCAAAAATCAAAATATATCTATTGAAATCAAGAGTAGTATTATAATGTGTAAGGTGCGCTATCAGGGGTCGCCACTCAGATGGTACTGCTGGTATTTAGATAAAATTATAACACTATTTTTATATATCGAGTGACATATTATTGGTACGTGATATTCATTTTAGTTGCTGTTATCTATTTTTAACATACGCAAGTAAAAAAAAAGTATTTTTATGTTGGGTCCTGCTTCTTTTACATATTATGTGTTCGCATCAACACTAACCTCAATTAATAATGCTAATCAAGATTCACACGTCATATGTCTATTCTATAAAATATTCGCCGTGAAGATAATTTTTTGGAACTGTAGGTTTCATTCAACTTCCATGCGTTTATAGCTTACGTATTACGTTTAATTAGATTAACATTGGAAAACGTCAATACTGAAATTGCAGATAGAAAGCTGCCTTTAAAAAATCTTACATACTGCTTATATACATAATTAAGACACATCTGTGCTTTAAGATGTATAATTCCTTTGGTGGCAATTCAGAGAATAAATAATATTCGGAGACAAGTCCTGCACGAGGTAAAATTATATTCAAGGCGTTTAATTTCTGGTACTGCATTTTTTGAGTAGCTGAACAATGTATTTATGGAGATTACCTTAAGTTGTTAAACTAACTTTTACGCAGTTTTTAAATAAATATCTTCAGTGAAACAAAAATTTATAGTGTTTCGCACTCACGTGCATGAAAAGCTTACCTTCATAACCTCATATTTAATTTAATATAGAATGATTCTTAAGAAATAATTGTGTATTGTGTATTGCAGTAAGTTTTCTAAAAGAAGTGTTCAGAATTTTGGTTACAGCTTTAACTGGCAGTACCTTGTCATTCAGATTAAGCTTCCACATACAGACTTCTTTAATGTTGCATTTTGGGGACAATTAAACTACTAATTTTTCCAAAAGAAAATCCTAAATTTCCGCCATACCGTAAAGTTTGTTAATTTAAGCAATTGAAGCGTGGTTGAATTATGACAAATATTTTTTTAAGTACGTGGAAATTACACTTAATGTATTCGATTTACTTTACCTTAAAAAATTGAAAGTAGTAATTTCAATAAAATTTTCTCCGTCAGAATAAATCTAATACGTTGGATTCGTTTTGTTAAAGGAACAAATAAGTATTTTGTTAAATGACACTTAATGAATTAAGTTTGTCAAATTTAAACCTGTTTATCAGTAAAATAACTACACGTTTATCAGCTTACATTGTGAGAAATTAAAGGGGATCTTAGTAAGGAATTTATAAGTGTATTCTTTATATCAATAAATTTGTTTATTTTATGTATGAAAGTGTTCATCTATACAACAGCCATTTATTAATGGAAAACTCGATTGTTGAAACGATTTTGATAAAACAATTATTACATTAACGAACCTTTTTATTGAATTTACGTATTTTTTTAAATGAGTTCACAAATCTAAATTATATTTTACTTTAATTTCATTAAAAAATTAAATCTGCTAACATAACAGGATTCGATTTCCACTGATACCGTTTTTCCATTCCCATGATGCCTTGGTGGAAGCGCTCATCGAGTCCATCGCTAACGTTGCCCATATTTTCCGGACAAAAAGCCAAGTGAGAATGTAGAATGTGCACTTTAAGGGACATATTACAGCCAGCAGCGTGAAATGCTTGTAACATATCCACTACTAAAATTTTATAGTTGTCAGCTTTTTGTTTCCCAAAAAATTCGTGAAAACTTGTACCATGGAGAACCAAGCTGTTTTTTCCTTCGCTGTTAATTTGGTTTCAAAGATTTCATCATTTACAATCTCTTGTATCTGAAGTCCACCAAAAGTACCTTCTTTCAGTTTCCCTTGTGTTAATTTTGGAAACTTTTCACGAAGGTATTTAAAACCTTCACCTTCGAGATCCAGTGCCTTTACAAAGTTTTTCATGAGCCCAAGTTTCACGTGGAGAGGTGGTATTATGATCTTTTCTTTTTCTACTAAAGGCTGATGTACATTGTCTTTTCCAGGTATAAACTGCTGTAGTGGCTACTCTTGCTTATAGTAATGTTTTTCCTTGTTACGACTTGTCCGAAGACATAAAAAGCAACAGAATTTGGTGTAACCAGATTGCATACCCTGCTTATCCTGCAGTCCAATGAAGATAATACTAGGTGGTTACTCAAACTTGTATGTGATTGTTGATAGTTAGATTAGGTATAAAAGCAACAAATGTCTTTGTAATTGTGCATATATGTATCTTCAAAATCTTTCAAAAATTCCTGTAATATTGCGTTAAGACGTTTAAAACACATTTTTCTAAAAGAAATAATTTTTTAAATGGAACTTCCAGTGGGACATTTTACACAAGATACACACAACTAAACAGATACACACACAACTTAACTGTCCTCTAATCACAACGGTTTTTTGTATTCAACCTACTGTCACTATTTATTTTGTCAACTTGGCACGATATCAATTGGCTTGTTTTACATTATTGTGTAACAAGGCAAAATCCCATCTTGAAAATTTCTTATTCCTCAAGACAGTTTTCTGAACTCTGAAAAGAAAGAGTCGCATTCGAGTAACAAATACAATGTATGTGGTGCAGGTTTTCCAAAAATATCTATTATTACGAATTACCGAGAGAAATTTTCTTTGTTTAGCGCTTTTTCCTTTAATTTTAATATTGCTCCACTTTTTCAGCGCTTTTTCAAGTCATAAATCTAACATTCTTTAACATTGTTTACAGTAACGTTTGCAACTTATTTAATTTGTTGGTTACTAATTTAAAAGAAATTTGACAATACATAGAGGTATAATTTGAGACAAACGTTGTACAAAAAGTATTGAGATAATAATCGCTTCATTTAAGGCAATTTCATGAGTTATTTAATTGTTGTTGTTGTATATGTTTTCCCGACTAAAGAGAGCGAATTTGGTTTTTCTCGATAAATTTATGGGACAATTTGCGTCCTTGCGCCTAAGTCGGCACCAGCGACGTCTTATTAAAAAATCCCTGTTCTCGTTATTCCACAAACTAAGAATAGAGCTTCACTAATATAGTTTGTTTATTATGTCATGTACAGGAAATAGTTAAATATTAAGCTGTCTCTCTTAAATTAGAATGCTTGAAATTTAAGGTTAAAGCTAAAAAGAACAGATCTATTAACTCCGAGAGCGGTTTATATAACAAATCATTCCTTCATTTTGCCATAAAATCTTACATCATCTGGAAGTGACATAGAATTTTAAAAATTCATTAGTGTATGGATGTGACTAGTTACACATACAAAAGTACATAGTAGTCACTTATTTTATGTCTCGATTGTCTATAATATTACATTCAAATGTTGCCCACAGATTAAATGCTATTATTTATAATAGATATGTATATAACTGAATTAATTAATGTACAATACGGTAACTTTTCACATTTCGCTTCATATTTTTTAGGTAGCTAGTAAATTTATGCTTTATTGACTTTTTTTATTGTAAGAGCATGGCGTACAGATGTGTACATACATTCTAATAAAAATTTGGTAAAATGTCTATATGGTTTTAGGGCAATTACCTATATTACCCTGAAACTATCATGCAAGTAAGATTTCTTTGATGTAGAAGTTCACCGAGGAAATTTACGGATGGTGTATGAAAAATACTAAATGAAATATAATTTACTAAGCAAATTTCTTGTAAGAAAAAAAAGATTCCTTTCGCAAGGAATTCTTATATGGAGATTCACTATACGATTGGGAAAATTCCCAAATATTACATAAATAAATGAATTTTATACAGGAATACTGCTAGAACACGAAACTTACTGATTAATATTACAACGTGTAGGTATTTTCTCGATAACACAGAAATTTAGAAAAAGGAAAATCGATATTTACGAAAATATTTGGTTAGGATCATTCAACTTTATAACATACAGAATTTTCTTCTGTACAGATGTTAATATTCCTCTTGTGTATTACGTATTCTATATGTCCTAAATGTAAATTGTCCTTGCACACTATTTTCAAAATTAGCATACAAAACTTTCAATCTGTAAATTTCAGTACTAATGCTGAAAAAAGCATACCTTTTCCACGAGTAAAACCAACTCAGTATTTGCCAATTTCAAGCAAGGATTTAGGATTAACAGCGACAATCTGCAATATCTTTATGAATATATTTATATATTCAATACACATGTGTAATTATATATTTTTTTTAATAAATCATAAGCGAAAAGGTATATATTATGTATACCCCACATAAAAGTAATGACCGTTGGGAAAATTAACAAAATATGCAACATCTTAGTTTTCACTTGTGGTTCCTAAAACTTTTCTTAGAAATCTCGCAAATATTTTAGAAATTAAAAAAGTATGCGTTAAATTATTAAAAATATAAATAGTAGAGAAGTTTTGTATTGGATGTTATAAATTTTCCCTCCATACATTAATTATTACTTTTTTTTGTAATTAATGTAATCATCATTCATTAATTTCCATTTCCATTAATCAATCATCGTCGATTAATTTGTACTAAAATAATAAAACTTAAAATAAACAGACAAATTCACAATTCTTTACAGGAATACAACACAGAATATAAACATAAAATATATACGATGTTCGTGTTTAGCCATATTAACCATACTAACCACACTAACCATATTAACCGTATTAACCATATTTACCATATAACATTGACAAATATCTAGCTTAAGCAATAAAATCAAGTATGCACATAGGTACATTTTTCATTGAAATTAATATTGATTTTTAAAATTACATAATTGATGCTTCAATCAACATAGCATATATCAATTCAGCACAACTGATTTTTGACGTTAATTTCCCAATCCTTCGGCGTTTGGAGCCTTCACTATATTTGAAAGTTGGGTTGGGAGCTATAAATCCAGTGGCGGTCGATTCTTTCGTGTATTTTCCTTGCATATTATCCACATTGGCTATGCAGCGGAAATATACGAGCAAGTCATACGTCATCAACCACTGCTACTGTAGAAATCTTCGTTTCTTCTCTATGCGGGACTTAGTATAGCTCTAAAAATGAAGTTAAATGTGAAAGTTCATGGTTAATTATCCTTCTTTTTCTTGGCATTCAGTTCTATTAACTACGTAACATCGTAGATGATCGCATCTACCATCAAACTTCGTAAAAGAGACGTGAAAACATTACGCCAATCAATGCTCTTCTACTAGAATTAATATATCCCTGTATCGAGTCTGAAATGAAAAGAATTGCTTAAATAAAATTAGGTGATTAAAATGTGATCAATTAAAATATAACCTGTGGCGATCGTACGCAATATCTTTTTTCATTATCCTGTGCCCTACATGAGACAAAAAAGATTTTACCGAAACGCTCGAAGGTATTGTACCAGCAAGTATTTGTTTAGATACTTTAAATGCTTTGTAAATATTCACAAAGAAAAACGAATTAATCACGCAGCTGTATTCGAAAGGATACTATAAATACTGATTTTGTCTCCAGCTGCAGGATCCATAACAATAAAACATTTGAAAGCACTTATGTTTATTCAAAAAAATGTGTGTACTCTTGACGTAAGAATTGTTACCGTTGCTACACTCAACTTTTGATTGACAATGAATTGGGTTACCAAAGGATACCCTTTACCCTGGACTGTTCGGTAATCCAACTTATTTATTCGACGAGGAAAACTTAAGATTTTGACCAGGTTTTTAGAATTGACTCCACTGTGAAACGGTATAATCATCCTACTTTACCCTATTTGCACCAAAAGGAAAAACTATTCAAACATTACTCAGTACAGTGCCTTTGTTTTTAGTTTTTATGAATATAGTAAGATTTGTTTATAAATCTACAAGAAAAAAAATATATATTTTACGCTGTTTTTCTCATTCCTATATATGTAATTCCATATTTCTACAAAATATTAATTTCTATAACTCGTGATTAACACTCTTGCTACATATTACGAGTCCAGATTAAAACTTAAGCGAATCTCTTTAAAATGCATACAATAAAATGTAAATCCAAGCTTAATAAAAAGATGCGTTTTATCATAAAGGGTTTTTGTATATATACCGAATTTTGTTGATTTTAATAGACGGAATCTTTGTAAAAATAATTCTTTATTTTCAAAAAGGTTACAAGAAGGTGTGTTTACCCATTCGTTGTTACAATACGACTGACTATTCTATGGGAGAACAATTCTAACTCTTATCTTTAATTTAGTTGACAATGCATTCTTGTCTCTCTGGTGTCGTTCAAGGTTATTCAGATTGCATCATGTTACTACCGATATACACATTTTTGTCAGTCTTCGTAATTCTTTAAACCTTCAAATGTCATCTCCATCGTTTGTATCCTTACTTCTCTTGTTTACAGAAGACCCATGTTATACATCCGTATGTTAGGATTAACTTGTATATGGCTTTAAATACCTTAATTGTGATTTCTTTTCTGCCCAAGCATCCCTTATTTTTGGCGTAGTATACTTTAGTTGTCTTTCTCCTTTAATATATTTTATTATAACTTTCATTATCTAGGAGCAGCCAGATTTTTTTGGAGAATGTAGAGATGAAAGAGATGTATTACACTAATAACTAAGAGCTAACGGTTTCGTGATGACTTTATATGTGGGATCTACTTATTTTCCTTTTCTACTTGAAACAAGATAAACGTTAACAAATTTTTAGTATTCACTAGTTACAGTGTTTTATTTCTAATTTAGAAAGAATCGTATTTCTTTTAACCAAGTCTAAAATTTTGAGATAAAGTAACTAGCGCAATCCCTAACCAATAGTTATTGGAAAGTTTTCGAATAAATTTGTCTAATGGAAACTTATAATTTGAAAACCATTGAAAATATCATTCACTAGTAGAATTGAGTTTTAGACGACATCATGATAACCAAGACGTCGAACAGATTTAGAAATGTCATGATTATATCAAGTAAATCATCCATTTTTACATATAAAAGATTACCAAATTGCCTGTGAATAAAAATAGTTTGAAGAAGTTAATACGTGACCAAGTGTTCGCTCGTACTTAATATTAATATACGTACAGACAGCTCCTGTTCGCAATTAAAAAAAGTTTAATTTAAGTGTTACATGGTTTACATTACCATTTAGATTGTTTAGAGGAATAAATCGCAGCTAGATACATCAATGAAATCAATTGGTTGCTAAAATTTATACACGGTCGACTATTCCTTTTTTTCAATAAAAACATACTGTAACAAAACGATTTGTTGATGTGTGGGAATGATGGAAATACAATGAAGCTGTAAAATACGCCTTTTTCAAACTAACTTTTGAATAGAAAAGTCTCTCCAACGTTCTTTGAAAAAGAGGGAATGCCAACTTTCTCATGTAAAATGGAATATCCTGGATATTTGTAGATGTTAGGAAAACAATAGAGGTTTTGTTTTTATGAGGTTATGTTTAATTGACTACGAAAAAGAACTAAATTTCCTCTTGTAACTCCCGCTTCATTCCTAAGATGCGTTGCTATGCGACGTAATCGGAATAATTCTATCGAAACTCAATTTTAAACATGAGAAATATTCTTGTTATTTACCTATATATCGTTGTTATTTTTCCGTATTTTTGCTTGCTTTGTTAATTGTTGTTTATTTAGTTTAGCGGCTTTATTGCAATTAATCTATTATATGTGTTTGAGTGACAATACCCTCATTTTTTCGTTTTTTATATGTTGTTCTTGCAAGGCGATGTGTTGAACTGGATATACGCCATCCTTGTAGAATCGGAACCTTAGTTGTGATTCTATGTACATACATACATAGTTTCAATTCGTATGTACTAAATAGATAAGATCTATAAGAAGGTAAACTGTTCCAATACAAGATGTAATTTAAATTGTTAGGCAAACGATGAAAAAAGTGATAATTGTTATGAAATTGACCAAATATTAAAATTAGCATGTATGCTGACTAAAGCTAAAATGCTGACAAATTTAAACGATTACTACAATTAACTAATTCCAACAAAATTCGATAATGCAAAGAAATTGTGTTAATTAATAAAACAGAAGAAAAAAGAAAATATCAGAAACTCAGACTTTAAGAATTACTAATAAAATTCAAAGTGACTATACGTCTCTTTGATGGGATGTATGTTGTTGGAAAATTTCTGTCTAGTCTACTAAAAGGTAGAGCCGATTTCACATGATTAGTCCAAGCTTGGTGAAATACACTATTGAAATAACGTTAAGTTTACTAGCTGACTAGCTTCGTCGCATAAATTTGTACTTTTTAGAAGAAAATAATATATAATATACTAATCTTGATCCCATTATTATGAAATGGAATAAAGAGCTATTGTTGCGACAGGATGTCCTGACGGTTCCGATGCGTTTACCGGTAGCTCGTCTCTTATTCCGAGGTTCAAGGAACCATATAACTATCAGTTATAACTCATGTATTCCGGAAAACCAGAAATAAAACTTAGGCCTAAGCGGATATCAACAATAAAACAAAAACAACGTGTTTACCTAATTTAAATACAATTCTATACATGACTAATCGCTAAAATAACCCGAACAGCTGTCTTATTCAATCGACTAGCGTTGCAAAATCGCATATAATACATGTGTACTAGAATGATTTCGCACAATACTTCAATTTTATTTTTCATCCGATGACGTGAAAATATATAGTGCCAAAAATGTGTTTTTCTCTTGGAAAAAGTAGGGCATTACTTAAATTCAGTATATTTATTAGGTTTTCCCAAATACTTATTTCGTTCGAAACAAATGTATTCGAACCAAGAAAACAGACCTACTTATTTGTGTTGAGACATTCACGTTCTGAACGTGTGGCTGAAAGCGCTTTAATGAAGTGGGCAATAAGACATGACTGCGTAACTCCCAACTTTCAGAAGTAAGCGTTCACTTGGAATAGGAAAACATTATCGCGTTCATGAGTTCACGTGTTCGCGAACGGCCAGGCGAAGTACGATCGTTAGTCGGAAAGCGTTTCAAGGCTCGAGTTTCCTTTATATCTTTATTAGAATTTTATTGGTTGTAGCGGAAATTTTTGATAAATAAAACAAGTTGTAAAGTTGATGAAATTTAGTAATACATGACGTGAGGGTTGCATTATATACATGCGATTTACCTTAGAAGTTCATTTTGGTGTTGTTAATTCAATTAATTAATTAACTAATTTTCTATTAACTAACTAAGTTTCGATAATGTAAAATGTTTAATATGTATGCGGTAAAAGCTCTTAGGAGCGGATACTCGCGATCCCAGCGTTTTCCCGCATATTGGAACTGTAAATGTAAAATCAAAAGGATAAAATAAGTTTTATTAAAAAAAAATTAAATGAAAATTCTTTCTATTTCGAAATTCATGTTTTTCAAGTATTCAAGCGCCAAAGAATCTTTAGATTTTCGATTGGTTTTAATGTATCATTTTCGTTGTCTTCTCTACCTTGCATGGATATCGCTTCAATCTCATTTTCGCTACTTACTCTATTACTAAACAACTATTCTGTGCTTCCAAATTAATGGCCATCTTGGTTTCAATTTGAGCAATTATATCAGAGCTTCCGCAAAACTTGGCCACGGTTATCAACAGCAAATCAGCTTCTACATCACACCCTATGTCTAAGAGTGCCCTGCACTGAACTTGAGAATTGTCGGAACCTGCTTTGAAATATCAGTTTTGAATAGTTTCTCAAGTAACTTGTTCTTGTTTCTCAAGTAATCTTGTTCCATGATCCTTTAATAAGATGAAGAACCTCTAAATCGTAAGTGATTTTAAAAGATCTTAGACTAAGAAGATCTCATCCATTTTTAAAAGAACATGTTCTAGAATCAAATTACGGCAAAAAAAAAAGTTGTTCTTGGTCCTTGATCTAATAAACAGATGTCGTGTTTGGAGTAGAAAAATGATTTTAATGTTTATTAAGTTTACTTCTTTTATCTGCTGTCTTGTTCAAAAATGAGCACTCTTAAAAACCCAGTGTTTCCAAGTCCCGAAGGCGATCATCTAATTCTTATCATCCACGTTCTTTTATTTGAGGTCCGTACGGCCGGAAAACCTAGCAAGTGGCACAATTTTCAACGCCCAATTTAATTTTTCTATGGACAATTTACCCCCAAACACATTTTTCGCCTTTCAAACGTTGGCGTTTATTAATAGAAAATCATACTTTACCAATCTGCCTTGAATGTTATGTTCTTTTGATCCAAGTTTTCATCTGATTGCCACTACAAATGCTGTCCCTGGGTTTTATAATTCCGCTGAGTTCTGCCTATGATAAAATATTGAAAGCAAAATTATTAATTCTCTATCATGCAAATTCCACGACTTCCACGACTATAGCAATCCATAAATATAAAGCGAAATCTCACGAACATGACCCAATTCGATATTGGGTGAAATACCGCGACTAGTGAAGAAGCTAGAAATATAAAAATATAAAAATAGGCATCGCCCAAATATGAAAGATTTTTATATCTTTTCGATCCGCTTTCGAAGCTTCGTGTTCGCTCCTAAGGTCGTTTTATGTCTGTCAAGGAAGATTACCCTGTCTTCGTTCATCCGATAAAACGCCTGCTTATCGACAGAGAAATATACAACCAAAAAATTGATTCCAGAAATATTGTTTAATTCCGCAAATTAAGTAACATCGTATATGCTAGAACTAATTTATCCATTATGCTCGGTAGCAACTATTATATAATTTGAACTTTGCTAACACATTCAGCAAATGTATGCAAATATAATTCTAATCATGGGTGTAATCATGGTTGATAAATAACCGAACGCTAGATTTCGACTATTTTCAAGCTTATCAATAATATTACGAGAATTATACATTATTGTGCCAATCTCTTATTTAAAGTACAAGCAAAGACTGGAAAATTTAGTACATCACCTTCATAAATTTTTGCAATTTTTAGATTTTTATAAATACCTCGGAAACTATATGTGACAGATATTTTTGTTGTTAAAACATAATTGGAAGTATATTATATACTCAAGGATGATGCAAATTATTTTCCGTAAAGTAAATAACGGAGGGCCGAGATAGAAAGAAGTAAGCAACAACGGATCGAGATCGGAACAAAGCGTGCAAATCGATGTTGCATAACAAATTTAGATAGTCAAACATTAAAGATTCAGAAACGATAATAATGCTTAAAATATAAAAAATATAATCTGTCTTTGTTATTATTATATATTATTATGCCATTAATATAAATATTAAATTATTAATATTTATAATAATTATAAATACATTACATTATAAAACACATTAGAGCTAATGTGTTGAACAAGTTAGATGTAACATTTCAAGTAGCCAACATCGACAGTGGAGTAGTTTCTTTGATGTTGAAAGAAATCGAGTTAAAATGTGCCTTGAAAGGTATATTAAGAAAACATGTTTTCTTTTGAACGTATAACAAGACTGGAACTTGAACGATTAGAAGGAACGTTTGTGAGAAATGTACCAGAAGATGAAGAAGACAATTTACACAGTTGTTCAGATGGGAAGAAAGTATCAGCAAAGGTGGCACCCGTACGGTTTAAAACGGAATATGTTCTTATAAAATTTGAAAATCGGATACTCTATATGTACTCTTATGGAAGAGCTACTATTACATGTTACGACTTTCGGTACAAGTAACATGTAGAACGCCGATGAGAATCTAGAAATACAGTCCTTTTGGAAGGTAAAGGTGTAATCTTTGCACTCTGCCACACATAGTTCTAATCTAACTTTTTTACCAAATCTTGGGTGCAACAGCATTTTCTTGTCTATTCTTAAGGTACGTGTTGTGTCGCTGAAGTGCCAAGAAACAAAACTATGAACATTTTAAACGCACAAAAAGAAAGCGGTGGTACAACCATTGGACGTGTTCGGTTTTAGGCTCTGGAAAAAAAAATTTATAGAACTTTTTTTGATGCAGCGATTTTTATGGACTATAGCATGGATTTGCATCAGTTTTGCGCAATCAGCTTTCTTCCTCAAGATTTTCCGACGTCCTCGAACACTCGTGGTATAAGAGTGGATAGGTGAAATAAAGACTAGGATCATTTAAAAATTTTAATTTAAAAATGCTAGAGTTTTGTTTTGTGAAAGGAATGGAGTCTACACCCTCGGGCACGATCGCTGTATATTATTACGTTTTTGGCTTCTTCACCTATAGATAAATCTCAACATAATGTAGGCTACATACGTCCATTTCCAATAGACTTTGGCTACTTATAATTTTGCACTCAATCGTCTAAATGTTAGTGTATCCTATTTCCTTAAAAATATCCGAACTGAAAATATGTACTTTAGCGTAATTTTTGCTGAAAATCATTTTTACATTCTTAGCTCTATCTAGATATAATATCTCCGCTATTACTTTTTCAATTGCTTGTGTTTATATCATTGAGATTGGAAAACATTAGCTCTTTAATAACATTATGATGCCCAAACATTTCTGAAACATTATAATAAAAATAATTGTATTGTGCACAAAAGGTTGCCAGAACAGTGTCCAAGTTTCCAAAAATTTGAATAATAGAATACGCTTGATATTGATACCAGCCGTCTCAACCTTTAACTACAATGACTTTCGTTCATATTTCTATTGTATTCTTCTTGCTGTTGCTGGGTATTGTCGAAGTTACTTTGGCTACGAAATGTTCCTTTAATCTGAGCGTAAACATAACAGATGGTCAGCTGAAAGAAAATGAAATTGTGAAAGATGGACTAACCTTTTCGAGTGAAGATTACTTTCAAATTAACGGTACCGTCTTTGGGTGCATTTGCAACGTGAGGAAGTGTATAAGAAAATGTTGTGAACTCGATAAAATGTTGTTCCAAAGAAGATGCATCCCAAACGGTGAAGTTGACGAGTTCGCGGTTAACGTATTTAAAAAAACGATTCCCAAAGGCAAAGGTGATTTTATGTTCGCACATTCCTTACACTGCCATGACAGGCACGGCTTGTATCCTGGTGACCATCCCAAAAACCGTTTTTTTCTACAAGAAGACGGGCAACTTTATATTCCCGAAAAAAGCCGGTTCGTAGAAAGAGATAGATACTGCGTGGAAATGTTTAGTGACCATATAAATTCTACTGGAGAGCTGATCGCTTATGTATGTAACGATATGGTATCCGCCAACCAGGGAAACATAATAGGTAAGTACTTCCTATAAGTTTAAGAAATTTTAATTGAATTTGATCTTCCGAGAATATGTCTTTGTTGTGACTTTGGTTTTAAAAAATTCTAAAACTCTACTTACAAACCGGTTTTGTTTTGTAAATTAAATATTGGTGCACTCTTGTGAAGCGCTTCAGTTTAAAGACAAAACAATTATCTTGAAGTGCTTTATTTTTGACGCATTTCCGTAGTATCGCAACGGACGTCACAAATTAAGTGATCAGCATATGAAGCGAAAGCTACAGAAGCAATATAATTATTCCTTACATTCATTTTTTTCTCATAATTCGTAATGCTTTATTTTTCAATTTATTTTCATTTGCGTATTATTAAAGTTTTTTTTTATCTATTTTACTCTCGATATTGTTACACTTCCTTCCTTATGTAGGAGGCTAAGTCACCCTCTCGAACTCGGAAAATTATGCGTTTTTGAATAAAAATTCCTCAAAACGATTACAGAGCCTGACTGAAGACATGATTTAAAATTATATTGAAACGTAGAAGCCGTCTCATAGGTTTATAGGTACTGAAAGTTGAGTGTTTTTTAAGTGGAATATGCTATATATTTGATTTTCACTGAATTCTGAAATAATGGCAATAATAAGGTAAGTATTTTTAGTATGTCTTCAACAAAGGCGACATTTATAGAAACAGTGATTTCATATACATATAATAGAGATATGTTTTTTGGTACCTACATTAGATATAAGGCGATATAAGACACGTTCACATTTGAAGATATTAACGAGATTAAGTCGGTTAAGTTTGACGTCATTTTTCGTTCACGTCTAAGTTCTCGTGTGTTAGCATGAAGATTTTCAGTTGCTGCAATAAAAACCAACAACTGATTCACTTCCACTCAAACAGTTTTTTTTTAATTGATTTCCGGTAATAAATATCGTTATAAAATTTTCCAGAATTCGTACAAAAACTGTTAGTTTAAGGTTTCCGTGAATGCTACTGACGATAGATTCTACTGGCAAGTAAACAGTTCTTATTATATCTCCTCAACACAAGAATTATTTCTATTAGTTTTTCCTTTGATAACTTCATTACTTAATTAGCTATTTCCCAGAAACGCTGTTGTGGATACAACTATTATTAGATGTGTTAATAATTGCTTTGATAACTTGTCATGGCAAAGCTTAGATATTACGTTACTTCCAAAAATCGTTATAACGGAAAATGGTTGACTTCAGGCTTACTATCAAGATTATAATTTGTTGTATAGAATCTATCTAAGAATTTCAACTAAAATAATATAAAAGCTTTTAAAAAACTACAAAAATATATCATATTAGCATATTATAATGTTACAAACATTTCGTTAGCAACTTCGAAGTATATCGATACGCGCATGTTAAATCTTTTTAAGGTCCATAAATCATATCTGCTTAACGCGTACTTCCAGAGTAAGAACAGTTTCTGTAAATGTGCAAAAATATAAAATATAACTCAAAACGATGAATTTTAGATAGAGAAAATGCGCTGCAGGAATTGAAGAAATTACACTGGCCAACAAATTTCAACTTTTGATATTGTCATAAAATAATTTATACTAATTTCAATAGAAAACATATAAACATTTATTTTAATAAAAGGTAGAAGGTCAAGTTAGCTCTATTTCTTTTATATTTCAATGAAACGGTTTTTTTAGATTAGATCATAATTTAATGTATATTTCAAATTATTATAATTAGAAAGGCGAAGTATGTAATACTGCTCCGTTTCTTATAAACAATATCTCTCTCAATCAACTCTTTTTAACATCCAACAGTAGTCTGCTAACATAACAGGATTCCATTTCCCCTGATACGGTTTTTCCATTCCCATGATGTCTTGGTGGAAGCGTTCAGCGTGTTCATCGCTAACGTCGCCCATATTTTCCGGACAAAAATCCAAATGAGAATGTAGAATGTGCACTTTAATGGACATATTACAGCCAGCGGCGTGAAATGCTTGTAGCATATCTATTACTAAAGTTTTGTAGTTGTCCGCTTTTTCGTTTCCCAAGAAATTCGTGAAAACTTGTACCATGGAGAACCAAGTTGTTTTTTCCTTCGTTGTTAATTTGGTTTCAAAAATGTCATCATTTACAATTTCTCGTATCTGAGATCCAACAAAAATACCTTCTTTCAGTTTCCCTTGTGTTAATTTTGGAAACTTTTCACGAAGGTATTTAAAACCTTCACCTTCGAGATCCAGTGCCCTTACAAAGTTTTTCATGAGCCCAAGTTTCACGTGGAGAGGTGGTATTATGATCTTGTCTTTTTCTACTAAAGGCTGATGTACATTGTCTTTTCCAGGTATAAACTGTTGTAGTGGCTACTCTTGCTTATAGTAATGTTCTTCCTTGTTACGACTTGTCCGAAGACATAAAAGGCAACAGCATTTGGTGTAACCAGATTGCATTCCCAAAATAATTGCAATTGCTTTAAAATCTGCACAAATATTCCGGGAATAGTCTTTGTACTTTATATTTTCTAATAAAATGTTCAGGTTTTCGTAAGTTTCTTTCATAGAAACAGCATGACCTATCGGAATAGGAGGATAATGGTTTCCATTATGCAGCAAAACTGCTTTTAAGCTGATCTTTGATCAGTCCATGAATAATCTCCAAGAACTGAGATCATGATGTATTTCAAAAGCTTCAGAAAGTTTATAAACATTATTGCAGTAGACTAGATTACCGGCTATACTATAAAAATCAACATTTTCATATCTGCTGCGAAAAGTCTCGACCTACATTTTCTCTGTAACCGCAGCTAAGCCAATGTTGCCCCTTTTCGAATCATTTTTACTTTATATTTGCTGCTCAATTTCATCAGTTACTAACTTAGGGTAAAAACCTTATTGGTCGGTGTTATTTATATATAACGTGATCCATTAAATAAAACAGAAGCCGAAATGCTCTAATTAATGAACAAGCAGTAAGATACTTGATATTGATTATATTATGTCTGAAACACAGAACGGTTCACACGCATACAATACAATGAAATACGACAATGATACGACTATTCAGAACAAAACGAATAGAAGATGGCTAATTTGAATCTACCTACTATAATCTCAATATGAATTTGTTGACGTTTACGTGTTACTTGTCTTTTGCAAAAAGAAAAAAAGTTAAATATTGTGTCTACTACATTAATATGCGAATTGATTCTTGTTTTTTCATTTGTTACTAGTTGCAAGAAACAACTACGTGATATACAGGATGTTGCACGCAAGCGCAATTTTTTTTTGCTATGGCAATATTTGTAATAATATGGGAACATGTTTGAAAGAAATGCTTTTTGGGCGCTATTTTTATTTTGTCGGGTATTACTTATTTCTCAAACACTTCTCTAGAGCTGAGAATGTGTATGCAATTTTAGGTAGATTTAAACAGTAAACAACTTTTATTTAAATTTTATTTAATTTCTAGACGTTTAAAATTGTCATCGTTTATTCCTAATGTAAATGAAATTTGTTTCAATAATTGCATCGATTCTCTTCGCAATGATAAATGAAGATAAAACACCTTCGGAAAAGGCAATATTTCAAACGACTGCATTCATATAATGAGAGGGCTAAAATGGTATCATCGATTGAAGAACGTCTTTTAAAGGCTAGTGTGAAGTCTTTCACTTCTGATTCCTCAATTGCTTTATTGCTAATGCTATCAAGTATTGCTGTTTCGGATATTTTTTTTTGCCGTATGCAATGTTTCCTGTGCCATTATTAATTTCATATGCAACTTAAGCAACTTGCGCACAAAGCCAAAGGCTACCCATAGAGGAAATAAATCATTGGAGATGTCCCTGTGGATATTTTAAACAATGTCGTTTCTTTACAATTTAATTGAGTTTTGCTGCTGTCATTCATTTTATAAAGTAGACTATATTATTAGAAAAACATTATCTTCTTCTAGACTTTTTATCTCATATAGACTCATATACCAGTGAAGGTGTACAAAGACCCACAAGATTGATAATAATTCATCTGTAGTTGATGAGGTATCAATAATTTATTCATGATGTAATGAGCCACCGCCCGATGGAGTCAATCAATAATTAATCACAGCACCCTAGATACCCTCAACAATTAGTTATGATTAAAGTTCGCCACTTTCCGTGCGCTTTACAGAAATTAACAAAGACTACACAGACTCGTGTTTTTTTCGATTCTCGAGGAAACCAGTAGGCAACACGAGCTCATTAGACGAATAAGCACGAGTTCGAACTTTAGTTGTAATCCAACAATTATTTTAAAAATATTATTGTTTTTGATTACCATGTTTAAGCCTCTGATATACAGATGCGCATTACGTACAATTTCCGACTGCCATTAATATTTTCAAGAGTATAAAAATGTATTTGTACCTAATTCGCTTCAAGTTAGATTAACGTGTATCTTGGTTAACAATCTATCGTCAAGAGAGATACGACGATAACAGTTAATTGAATATTTAGAGCGAGGACGTTCGTGCTTTGCCCAATTCGTGAAATAAATAGAAACTAATTACAGTTAAAAAAAAGGATAGGTAGAGGTTATAACCTGTAATGGTTATTTTTGCAGTTTGTATAAATATTTTTGTTTAGTTCCCACGAAGAAGCGATTAGAAAAAATACGTTAAACAATACATCAACGTTTGCGGGAATGTAATAACGCCAGTCAATAAGACTCCACAAGAATTAAAGGATATTGATAACATTAAAGGTAATAATCGATGTTATATACAATATAAAGTAACCTACGTTTTATGTGCCGTATATGTTATCTGAAAGCGTTTCCTTTGTAGGAAGGAGAAACGAACATATAAGAAACAAGCTTTGCGGAGTGGGATTAACTCAAGTTTTAATTAATTATTTTATTTTCTTCCCGTATATAGCATCAAAATGATATACCATACACTCTTAGCCGTAATAATATTATTTTATTTCGCGGTTAATGGTAATTTTGGTTATAAATGTCAAGTGAATACCGAAATTGATATTACCAATGGAGTAAAACGTGGCGAAAATATAATTAAAGACTCTATTGTATACACACCAGCGGATTATTTTTACGAAAATGGAACTGTTCATGGATGCGTTTGCAATGTGAAAAAGTGTTTCCGGAAATGCTGCAAGAAGGGAGAAATGTACGTAATAGATAGTTGTCAACCAACAACTCAAGAATTCGAAGTCGCCATATTTCGCAAGACCGAGCCAATAGGAACGGCCGATTTTTATTACACCGAGGATTTAAAATGTTCATTTAATGAAAGCTTGCTAATACCAGCCGAAGTACCAGAAGAAGAATTCTTTATACAAGAAAATGGAGCCCTTTATATAGCCGCAATAGACGAATATATTGACACATCTAGATACTGCTTTGAACACGCGACAATGGATCTAAACTCTACGGTTCGTCTTGCACGGATCTGTAACAAGCCAACATTACCCTCCTATCATATTATAGGTAAGTATTATCCATTTTTCATACTTTGTTTTATTACAATTTTCATAAATGCGCTATACAGTAAGGTCCTAAACTAATCTTGACGAAATGACGACAACGTGCTTAATGTAAATAGAACATCCTGTATATTTCTATATCTTTGCAAAGCTAATCGAAGGAATGCCTAATATGTTCATTATATTTCAGCTTAAGAAATGTTACGACGTGCAGTAACAAATGTTTTATTCATTTATTTTCTAGACGTTATGCAAAGCTGGAGAGAAAAGAAAACGTTAAATTGTGTTCTATCGTTGCTAGGTAACATAATCACAACCATAGATGTTAAAAGAAAACTCCCTAAATATTACTCTTTACTTCACTCCGTTTCAATTTTCTTCAATATTTCTAACACCTAACTCGCTTAGTTTTTGAAACAATTTGAAAATGTTGCGAAATACTAGAATTCCTTTAACGCACAGTATCTTATCCTCGAGTGGTAACGCTTCAAAGTAGAACAAACATCTCAAATCTGATTAAGCGGATATTCTTAAAAATACTATTTGATTTAGTCTTTCTGGTTTTATGGAAACCAATCGTTTCTTTAAATAAACCTCGATATTCGAATTTGCAAATACTTTGTAACAAGTGAATAACAATATAGACATATAGACCTTTTTATTAAATTCCGAATTTTCTGGGGATTATGAATACAAGCTCTTTATAAACTGCAGCGGTTCGTTCTTCAGACTATTATCCTTATTACTGTTGATTTTGATTCAAATATTTTGTTGAACATAATTCGTGAAACATTGTTTTTATATCTTTAAAATACACGATCTAATTAAGTGTTAGATTTTGTGCCTTAAAAATACTGTATAAGAAACCCAACAATATTTCAAGCGGTATCTCGTTCGTTGCTAGCCTTCTCTAACTACATTTAAGAAAAGGAGATCATGGTTCTTTCTGTAATCTAAAAAAAAATAAAATAAGACCGCAGAATGTATTAATAAACAGATGTAAACATTTTCGCACGTGTAATAGCAATTCTCAATAGAAGCAAGTACGGCACAACGTACTGTTGTATGAGTACTGAGGAAACAAATTTCTAATTGCACAAGCACTACACCCTGATGAAACATATTGAATTTTGTATTAGATTTACTAACATATGTGATGCTGATCGATAGTTTAAAGCTTTATTAATAGATGAAACAAGATTAAAGCTGCGGCATGTTTAATAGACACAGTGAATTTTTATGAATAAAAACAACCGCATCACGTTGAATAGAAAAGACACCAAGTGAAGTTTGGATTTAATCTGTGTCATTAGTTCAATAATTCTTGGTCTGCATATTTTTGATAGTAATTAATAAAGATGACAAAGGCAGCTGGAATTTTTCCTTTTTTCAGCGACTAGATAGACTCGTATCTATTCGCTTAATGAGAATGGATTCGTGTTGCCTATTGGTATCCCCGAGAGTCGACAAAACACGAGTCTGTCTAGTCTCTGCAAAAAAGTAATAATTTCACCCGCCTTTGTCCTCTCTAGTAATTAAGCAGTGATCACATTCTGTAGAACGATTTCATAATATTTTATATGAGTTACCCTTATAGACATGTGGTGTCCTCGAATGATCTCCACACTATATAGAACCATGGCATAATCAACTAACGGTATGAAATTATATAATTAAAGCCTTTTCGAACACGTAGATAGGAAGAAACTATGTAAACTGGCGCCGCCGATTCCAAATTTGATTCTAGGAAGATAACATTATTGTTTTCTATTTATTGTACTTATTATGTAAATGTTCCAGCAAAAATAAGGAATACAATACTTTTGTAGTTATTGAGGCCATTTCTGTATTTCATCTCGAGACTATCCTTTTACAATTGTTCCAAGTCGTCGTTCTCTTGTCTTATCAATACTTCAATTAAAACCTTCTTGTAGTCGCACCTAGTTGAGAATTTTCTATGGGCTAAACATTCACCGACTTTGTTCATCAATTCCTTCGACATCTATTTTGGACTATTAGTTAGCCGCTCAGCGTACTTTTGTTCAAAGGCAGATTTCAATAGACATAAAAGTTATCATTCTTTTTTTATGACCGCCAGACCACCTCTAGAATCGTCTACATTGCACTCGCATTTGGTATGTGTAAACACCGCCAATTCTCTCATCACACTCTTTGTTAAATCAGACTTTAAACAGTGGTAAATGATACGTTACCACTGTACCACCACACATGTTTGGATAGAAAATACACAGAGGTAAGTTAGGTCTATGGAATTAGTTTTAATGAAATCGAAACTTCTTGCAGCCTAATGTTTACGAAGGTTAAATAAAATTGTTAAAACCATTTATTTGTTATAAATTGGTTTATAGTTAGCGAAATAGTAATTTGGAAAGTATATACATGCATGATATTTCTACTTATTCACAAGTAAATATTTAACTATACGCTGCAGAAATATCCGTTATTATTTTCTCACAAACCACGTTCAAATAATACCTGGCTCGGTAAACTAACGTACCCTTTGCTATTAGATTTCTACGTACACTTGTACTTCCACTAAAGGCTTTAAGAGAACGGAGTCTGGAATAATTGCGAGGGGACATTAGAGAACCATTATCTACATTTCTGGGAAAATATGGGAAGGTCGCTTGTTTCTCTTTTGTCTAGCTAGAATCGAACTTTTACTATTTACGGGGAATGGTGAAAGATAGGATGTGCCGAAAATCACACGATGAGAACCTGTACTAGAAGCTTACGCTAATATTGATGGGCATCCCTTTAGGAAAACAACAAATTCAATATTTAAAAGTTGTCATTTGTGCATTAATAATAGTTATAAAGTTTTCAAATATATTTAGTCTAAAGTAGTTCACTGCCTTTAGTTACAGTATTTAGGTAGTTGTGTAAAATTATCAGCGGTGTAGCCAGCAACGTTTCCGTACGGTAGATAGCTGAGAACTTATTACCAACATAAAACCCAGTCAAATAATTGTGAAACTATATGTCGTTTTCTTTACACACTAGTTAAGGCGTGACCCATTGAGAAGCTAGCGATCAAAAAAAATTCAAAATTTCCATGATTCACCCGAAACCGGTCAGCTTATGAGAGAATAACTCGCATATAAAAAATTTCTTAGTTAGATGTGTTAGCTCGTGTGCAAAAAATTCGCTTACTGGAAAAATTGAAATGTAAAACATATCAGAATTGGGGTTGCCACTGAGTTTAATAAAAATATGAAAGCGAACCAGCTCGTGTGCAAAAGTTCGCTTGGCTAGGTTTGTTGGATAGATATGTTCCTCCATAAAATGGCGATTGTCGGCATATTTGCCATCGAATCCATCGAATAGGTAACAAAAAACGTCTGAAAATGTAAAACATTTCTCAATCAGCGTTACCAATAAAATTGATCAAAATGTGAAAGGGAACTAGATCGTCTGCAAAAAAATCGATTAGCTAGGACTGTTTGAGTAATGTCCCTCTACAGAACAATGGAAGTATTTGCCAAGCTTCTCAAGCTACCGAACTCACCAATCCGCCCCAACCATTTTGGGGTGGGAACGAACAATCCTAGCTAAGCGAATTTTTTCGATATGAGCTGATTCGCATTTGTATTTCGATCAGTTTCAATGGCAGCGCTAATTGCGAAATGTTCCACACTTTTCCACCATTTGAGCGATTAATCCGATCTTTTGAACACGAGCTGGTTCGCCTTTGTCTTTTGACGCATTCCATCATCAACAGTAATTGCGAAATTTGAAAAATTCGCATTTACATGATTTCCTTGAAGAGCATTTAGCAAACAAGCCTACCAGAATTTTGTGTTACGAGTTACTCTTTCATGACTATTTGATTACTTTGAAGTTGAATATGGACTTTCGAGGAACCTTTTCTCATTCCATAATTTTTGCAGGATGCAAGTGAAATGGTTTTGTAATTACTTTCTTTTATTATTATTACAAATATCAATTATAAGAACATATTTTATGTTCTTATAAATGATATGAGATGTGTATCGTAGTTGGGTAGTAAGTGGTTTATTTCCAAAGCAACTTCAAATGTTTCAAGGCTTTACATATTTTAATTCTAAGGTTAAACGCCAAGTAAATCTCTAATTTCGCGGTTCGTCTTCTCCGTCGATTAATCTTTCGTAAACATTATAGTTTACAATTTGTTCGCTTAAATTACCCAAAGAGTATCTATCTGGGGATATTCCGGAGTCTATTCTCTGTTTTTCATTCGCAGTTCTCGAAATGCGATTGTTTTCTAGCAATTTATGCGTTTAGTTCGTTAAATAATGATGCGTACTATGCCCCCGTTATTGTTTTTCCTGTTTTAAGATAGACGCCTAATTCCATAACTGTATCAGCATCGTTTTCATAAATAATTTTTTGCCTGCCCCGGGGCCGATTCACACTTTGTGGTCCACTGTTCCTAATGTGCTGCAGCTTCGGGAGCGTCCTGATGTATCCAAGCTACTATATTTATGGAACTGGCGGTAGTAATTTTTAAATAAATTAGTTATTTTGTAGAAATTGATGTAAGTAAGGAACCGAATAGCGTAAACGTTATGAACAGATTCTGCTTGTAATATATTACTGCAATATCAATATCAAAGGAGAGCTCGCGAAAGATGTTAAGAAAAAGTGCCGTAAGCATTATATCGCGTCTGCGTTGTTGTTATATTAAATTTATCGAATTCTAAAAACAAATTAATTCAAATGGCAGACGTTTCTGTTGCGCTTAATAATAACAATGTTTTCCAGTTATTATGGTACAAAATAAGTTATTTCATCGTTAGGCAGATTACATTAATTAATTACTTAAATTACATTATAAAAGACAATTACTTCTGCCATTTAAATAGCGCTGTATTAAAAAACTGCAATATTGTAGATTTGTTAAAAAAAATCTGATCTGTTTTAAACCTAATTGTTTTAATGATTATAAAAAGCACACAATTTCAAATTCACTACGCAAAAAATTCCCTGATATAACAAATGAAACGTATTATTTTCATCAAAATTTCACAAGAGGTTCAGGATGGAACCTTTATTGAAGTTCATGCCATAACCTTAAAAAGAAACTAAAAGACTACCTTCGGAGCATAGCAGTTTAAACCGCCCTAAAATGTCTTAAACGTTTTAAAAGCTTTGAAAAAGTAGTCAATATGCGTTTCGATGTCACTTTATATAATAAATTATTACAACTTAATATATTTAAGAACAACAAAAAAAATGAATATGAACTTCACATAATTTGTCATCGCATATTGAAGTTTAAAAAATATAAATCTGAAACAAACGTTTAAAGCAGTGGAAATCTCTTTCAACGTGCTACCAATTGCCCCCAGAGCATTCAGGCCATCTAATACCTTACATTTAATGTAATTTTGCAAAGTCTATTCTGTTAATACTTAATTAAACACTAATCCATCAAACAAATTGTTGTAAATTTCCAATAAATATAACAACAAACTTTGCTTGTGATTGATCTCAAAGTTAAAACATTTTGTAACGAAATGGACTAGAAAGTTATAAGGAGTAATAAATAAATAACGTAATAAATTGAAAATAAGAAATAGAAAATCCGAATATTTGTCTTTGAAATTATAGCTTTTATCAGAAACCTCAATGCCCGCCTCTTATTTTATATTTTTCTAGTCTCTACACCGAGAAAAATGTTTGATGATTGATAAATGAGCGTTAATTCAACACAAAAAATAGTAGGCAACTTCGATTAAATTAACACTTAATTGTATTTGATTCAATGCTACTTTTTGTGTGCGTGTTTTGTATTGAAGCAACACTATTTTGTTTTGATCCAACACTAATGTATCGTCAACATTATATTATTTCCATAAAAAAAAAATGCAGAGCAGCAGTTTGATTCTCCATGGCTACATAATGCGAAGTACGTTATAATTTGTGTCTACTACATATAGAGGCAGGTGGAAAGCAACCTTTTCCACGCATACCGGCCCCGTTAGTTTCCAAATTTAATGTATACATATTTAAGACATATTAGACAATAGTTAATTGTCTCATGACAATGGATTCGCATTGCGTACCGATTTCCCCGAGAGGCGACAAAACACGTGTCTGTCTAGTCTCCGCTAATTTTGTGAAACGCACGGAAAGTGGAGAACTCAGCTTAGTTACTTGAGTATTAGAGTGGCTCTAAATACATGGTTGCTCCAGCACAAAACAATATTGACACAACATTTTAGGTATTAAATCAACACGCCAGCAACGTTGTTTATGTACACCGTTAAAAATGTGTTGAGCCTTTTCGTTCATCGAACGCAACCCTTTTCTCAGGTAAAAATGCTAAAGGTAAAAAATGAAAATAAGGAGACGATGAGATAATTTAATAGACTTATTTTTTTCATCTTTGTATTGTTACAAAAAATGCAACAATGTGGACGTCTGCTGCCGATTTGTGATCCGACAATGTCTTTAAGACAACATATCAAAGGCGGACAAAATAATTTATGATAGTTATTTTCTTTGCAGTTTTAAAATCCATTAAAAAAAGATCATCGCTACCTAATCTCAACTTCCATTTACTCTAAACCTCATATTGCAATATTACTGTCAAGGACGATGAAGCTCACTAGGTCTATAGCTATTAAATTAGTTAAATTGAAACGAAATTTATTTCTGCCTTAACATACTTATTGCTTCCATTTCGCGTATGTATTGTAGGATAATGACAAATGGACTATATCTAATACAGTTTTTGCAGTTTGCTATGTGTATTTTACCTAAATCAACGTATTACTTTTCTTTGACGTCAGGTCAAAGAGATGCAGTTAATTAGAAGTATTCCGAAAAATCTATCTCGTAGTCCTATGGATACTCTAGTAACTGTCTCGTTTTGTGCTATAAAAAAAAGAGTATTATACCCATCTGCGCAACGTACGTAATATTTCTTGGATGTGATGACTTCATTTTCAACTACACCATTACTTACGGCATATTAACTCGTAAACTATCCGAATTACAGCTTCAGTAATAAAACTGATCTAGAACGATGTGTTTATTCAAAAAAATAATACGTTTCTTACCGTTTTCTCCTATAGATCTCGTAAGAAGTGTTATCTAAACTACATTTCAATGCACCACAAACGACTTCCTTCCGGAACACGCGAAGTTATGTACTAGAAGAAAAATACTAATTGTATGAAAATCATTGTGGAGGGGCTAGTGAGTAGCGACTGACTTTTCAGCATACTATTCTTAGACACTCGAGCAAAATGTCTTTTTACAATTTAAACGTGCTGTTTTGCCTTTTTCTAATTGCCAACGGGGAAATAGTTGACTTTAAATGTCCGGAAAATTTAAGCGTTAACATTACGGATGGCGAAGTGAACGGTTCGAACATTATTAAAGACGGTATCTCGTATCCACCCGGGTTGTATTTTTCGAAGGGTAGCGATATATTCGGTTGTATTTGTAATATAACAGGTAACTGCCTTAGAAAGTGCTGTGCGTATGACGAGATATTCTTCGGGCCCGATTGCGTTAAGTTGAATTATTCCAATGACGATTTTAGTGTTACGGTGCACAAGAAAGACAAGCCTGTAGGTCTCGGTAGTTTTACCTTCGTGTACAATAGAAATTGCGATCAATACTATTATCGACTATTCCCAGAAGAATATCCTGAGGACAACTTCTATCTACAGAAAAATGGCTCAATTTTCTTTCCAGACACTAACGATTATTTGGACCAACATATGTTTTGTGTGGATAACTTTTTGGATACTGATGAAACCGGCAATTCATCCATCACATTTTCAAGCGTAGTTTGTTTTTCAGTGCAGCCACCCGCCAGTGTCGTCTTATCCCTTGGTACGTATTAAACTGATTTAAGCGTAGCACATAAGACCGCGATTATTGAAAGTAAGTTTTATCGTTGCGGTATTTAATAGCTTTATCAAACTCTACAACCTTAATCTTCAAAACACAGAGTAAACATGTTACAAGAATAATCAGAAGTAAATGTTTCCAATAATAAACAGACCCAATAACGTTTATACTAAATATTTCATAGGCAGTTCCTATAATAAAACTTTCCTAAAATATCTGCGTTCAAAATCTGTTTCTTTGCATTACGTATATGTGTAATTCATTAATGTTGAACATTTTGTAGTTGTGTATGTTATAAACTACATAATTTAATAATCAAATGAAAATAATTTTCATGTGATTTTTTAATTATTACTATGTTGTCAAATAGGTTTTAATTGTCTTCTCAATTACGTAATTTATGCTGTCATTGTTCTTATATTCAAAATGAGGTGATTTAGGTACTAGTATTTTTATCTATTAGCCTAACCAAATTTATTACTAAAAATGGTCGAAAAAAGGAGGTCCATGAGAGAAAGCTTATATGAAAATTTAAACATAGAAATGCTAATATAACAATATTAAAAGAAACAATATATAGAAAATATTTTAGAATCGGACTCTAAAATATTTGAAGAAGTTGAAGTTGAAAATACTAATATATATTAACATCTTCAACAACAAGATACTATAAGTTCTAACGCAAAGTTGTAAGAATTTAAGTGGAAATTGCTACAAAACGTAGCAGGTTTTGTAGCTTGCTAACTAAAAGAAACAGTTGCAGATTGTAGCCGCTAACGAAAATAAGCAGTTTTACATATCACTAGTTTAAAAGCTGTAAAAAAAAGAAAGATCAAAATCAATACTGACTTATATCCGCGGATAAGTAATAACAGCTTACGATATACGCCTTGCATTTATTTTGCAGTAATAATACACGATTTGCATTATTTTTGCAAACAATAGGAACGTCTTACAAAAGATAGTAGTATCAAAGTAAGCATTATTTATTCGCATAAAAGGGAACAGAAATAATGTTGGATTTAGTATTAATATAATATCGCTAGCGTTAGTTCAACTTAATCTTTGTCAGGATTAACTTAGCATAGTTAGTATTTTCTTTGTCCGGATTAACTTAGTATAATTAGTGTTAGTTCAACCTAATCTTTGTCAGGATTAACTTAGCATAGTTTGGGTTAGTTCAACCTATTCGTTATTAGTTGTAGTCAGTATATTTTGTAACATTCTGTGCCTGTGGAACTACAAATAATTTTTTTCAACTACTGAAGAAATTCCATACGTTAATTACTGTATTTGTTAATTCGCACGAAAAAATGACTCATATTAGAATCACAATGCCGGCTAGGAATAGGAATGAAAAGGACGCGTGAATACTAAAAGTTTATTGTTTTAATAAAGTATTGCTTATTAAATCTATTAACACATACTTTCCTGAATATAGGTAATAAATTTAATTTAGTTGTGCCTTCTTTCGGATTTCCATTTTTTTTCTTTTCTTCCTTTTTCTATTGATGTTCTTTTATTTTGTACATTTTTTTTGTTTATTTTGTTTATTTTTATTTTGTACATCCATATAAAAAGGAAGAAAAGGAAAGTAAGTAAGATTTCTTCTTACGTAACATCATAAGTAAAAAACAAAGGTTTTTGAAAAAGGAATAAAAATATTTTCCGAAACGAAATATGTAGCAAAGTAAAACTAAATAGAATTCAATTTAACCGATAAAAAAGAAGAAGCAAAAATCTTCACGTTTTCAAGTATACAACAAACAAATTTGATCAAATAAAAAACATTTCTCTTTTATCGATACGCCAATTAGTGAAATGATTGATTTGTATTTGTTTAATAACGTACCTTCAAACGATTTTATTTGCAAAATATTATTCCTTTTTCTATTAAAAAATATACGTTTGCAAACAGAAACAACTTAATAAATCTTGATGATATTATGAAACAAAGTTTTCTTCACGCTCCTATTTATCATTATTGATCATATTTTGTCTAGTTTGCGAAATATCAACATATAACTATATAAATTCAATCAGGTAATCAGGATAAGTTTCATGAAATAAATTAACAACTGCTTGAGCACCTAATCGCTATCTGAAACCAATCATCATAAGAACCCATATTCTTCTTTTTAAAACAAAGTCTGAATTTAATGGGTAATCTAATAAATAAAACACTTAAAACAGTTTTAAGATATGCTTATTACGATTTCTTAATTTGTTGATCTTGATTGTCGCCTTACAAGAGAACACCCTGAGGTATCACTCACCGATCGGATTGAACTTGGCAGATCTGTAAAACCCACCGGATGAGATCAACCTCTTACACCGTTATTCCGAATATACATATGTATTTCTTTAAATCCACCTTCCATAGATCTATTAAGCTAGCCCAGGTAAAATTCTTTTGCTATTCCCACAATTTTGCGGAAAGTTAGTTAAACGGCAATAAGCAAAATGTACCCACAAGTGATCTTTGGAAAATACCATTTACGCTTACATTTATACTTGCTGCTCCCTTATCTCTAACTATCCCAAAAAAAGATAAAGATGATTATAGAGTATAGTACGAAATTGTATATTTACGTACAATTTTAAGCAATTTCTTACAAAATGAATTTGAGTGACTTAAACGTTAAATTCCAAAAGACTAATCTTCGTCGCATTTTTTAAGAATGACGCTACTATGATAGTAAGTTGAACTATATATGTACGACGTAGGTAAAATGAAAGTTCACTATTATTTCGTTTAATGTTTTATTGATATACTTAACAAAAACGTGACGACTGATTTTTTTTAAATAAGATTTAATTTTTAAATAAGAATAAATACTTGAAACAAAAATAAAGTGAATTAGGATGGCGCATATAAAATATTTTGAATAAGACATAGCACAGATCATCAGAGAAATGTTAAAAATAGAAGTAGTCGTTATGTGCAGACATTTTATAAAAGCAGGCTTGCCGCAATTCTATTAAACATAGAATTAACAATTCCTTATAGGTTATAGGTTAAAGTGCGACTAATATGCAATTTTGGATTAAAACCATTAAAACCACTTTGATGTACGGCTTTGGGGATACTATGAAATTTTTTGCAAAGGTTTCTAATTCCGCAGTGGGTTACTTATGGGATTGTCCCACAAATTTGGTTATCTTCCTAGACGCTATTCGATTTCTTCGTTTAAACTGCAATATGCAGTTGTAGGATGCTTTAAAATTTTGTAAATTAACATTAGGATTGGCTCCTAACGTCCAGTGATCAATATCTATAGCGTGAACAATTACGTTTCTATCCGAAGATTGTGCAAATTTGCACAACACGTATTCGGCAATTTCCAATAACATTTCTAAATATTTTTCCCACCTACATAATTGTCGAAAATTTGTTACTTTTTTAAATTAGCATTGCACAGAAAGTAGCTATCGTCTCATTTGTTTGTCCCATTTCCAGAATTCAACGGCTTTCTACTTATAATCGGTACCTGCTTATCTTCTAGATCTCGTGTTTCTTGAAACTAAACGTTTTCCGCGTTCGAACCAGTTGGGAGTTGGTTTTCGCCTCTGGCATGGTTCACATGCTGAGTTACCGTGATCAACTGCTTCCCGCTCAGTTAGTTCGTCTCTGGCGTGGTTTATACGTTGAGTTACCGTGCTAACCGGTGCCTATCTTTCTCCTGAAGAATCCCATACGATTGTGGGCGAAACGTCGAGTTTATTATTATTATTATTATTAACGACATGACACGATTCGAACCCGGAAAACGTTTAGTTTCAACAGACTCCGGCCGTGGAAGCCTAAGTTTTTATCTCTGTTTCTTCATGTTTTTTCCTCAAAATTCTCCAGATCAGAGTACGAAGATGGCTCGCTTTTATGTGCAATCTGCATAGCATGTGGATGAAACATATCTTCCAATTCTAATCCATTATCGATTCCAAAAGCAAAGAAAATTTCTTTGAAATATCCATCGATGGGTCCTACAAATCTGCCAAGTCGATTTAAGTCACATTTACCTGGGATAATTCCCTTACGGAAAAAGATCACTGACGATCACTGACGATCACTGAGTCCAGAGAGTGGCTGAAATGAGTCTCACATTGTACGGATCTAATAATTAGTAAACACAAAGACTATTGATTCGAGCTTCCTGTCGCGTTCTTGGAAAGTTTTAGTGCAGTACGTTAATTACCGGTGATCGCCCGGTACATTAGCTATTTACTGTAATTAACCCGGACGGTTAGAAAGCTGGTTGACCGGAACTCAACTCGACATTACCGGGTACTCATCTAGATAGTCATTAAGGAGGATTAACACTTTCGGAACGCGCCGAATCCGATCAACGAGTGACATTTCGGAGTGTTCCTCTGTTGATCAAGTTACTGTTTGCGCTTATTTAGTTTTTGTAATATCTCACAACAAACATATATATATATATATATATATATGGGCTCCACTAAAAAGTTTATTAAATCGTTAATGATAGCAAGGACTGCGACGCGGTAAGGTCCGCACCCCATAGGTCTAATTAATTAATCCGAGATGGCCGATTCGACGATACCGCATGAGAATGTGGATCATTCGTATCCTCGAAACGGCCGTCCCGGTTTAATGTATGATGCGGAGGTTGCCGGTACTTTTGTATTATTTATTCATCTAATTACATCTGTAAAAAAAATGTTTTCTTGGCTAATGGTGAAAAAGAAACCTTATCAATTTTTTTTTAAATTTAACGTTTTTTGGAATTAAATTTTTTTAAATATAGAAGATTTTACATCTTTGGAATGTAAAAACAGTTTACAAGAAGAATTTTGTTTAATGTTCTTACACCGAGCTTTCCATTAAAACTATTCCGCTCTTCTCAAAAGTTTGTAACATTTAATAAAATGATATTTTCCCCCTAAAAGAGTGAGTAAATTATTACTAAATGTACTTAGAGTATAAATATAAATTATTTCAACAAGAAGACAATGAAATCCATATAATGAAGTTTACTATTGCACTGGTATTATTATAAAGAGGTTTACATATAGCTAATTAATCAAACACCACAAATAAGTTATATAGGAATTGAACTTGAGTTTTACCATACAGTTAGACGGATTCCTAAAGAAAACAATAACAATGTAAACCTTAAAAAATTCTTGAAAGATGCATATCAATACATGTACAATTACCACTGTAAATCTAGGATGGCTACACTTGAAAATTAATAAATGCTTTTATGAATTATTGACACAACCGAATATGTGTGTTATACACATACATATACTAATCGCAGAAAGTATACACGTTACTAATAGTTCCGCTATTTTTCAATTGACGAAGGTTTACCACATGTGTGGATGCAAATTACTGAAACGAAAATAAACCATTTAGATTTTAAATAAATCTATGGGCATATACACACATAGATATATATCATTAAGCTGCTAATATCTTTTCATGGAAAATCAATAAAGTATTTCATCTATTACGCAAAACAGATGCATGTTAGTTAGCTGTATACATAAATATAAACTGATATTGGTAATTGCATTAATGTCTTCAATTAGAAATATGTAAAGAGTATATTCCAGATATTAGACTAAATAGAATGATAAGATTTCTCATTTTATTTTGATCAGTATTTATTTCCGTAACTATTAGTCCCTCTGGATAAAAGTTTTATCTTTGCTGGCCAAAAGTTTGATAAAAATAACTATTAGAATTATGTATACAAGGCAAAACCAACAAATTCTAGCTTTGCCTATAGAACATCCTGTATATTTTTATATTTTTAGATCATCTCCTTATTTTGAATATATTTTATTACATGAGACCATTCTGGGTAATTAGAGTGGCTTATTCTCCAAAGAAATCTGTATACATTTTAATTTTAAAATTAATTTAAAATTAATTTAAAAATTAATTTAAAATTTAATTTATTTCAAGCATTTTTTTATTCAAAGTGAAATGAGAAACGTGTATATACGTAATTCGGTATCGCATTAGTGTCAAAATATATATGTATATTAAAATATTTGAAGCAAAGCATCTGGATAAGTTTATTTTTTCTTAAAAATTTGGAAAATGCTTTGATACTTAATAATAGCTTTTCATCTAGTTTTAATGGCAAAAGTTACATATTTATTTTTATTTAACTATTGTGGTTGATTGATTCATACAGTTAAATATGAAGTCATATGCATATGTTAGATATTTATGAAACTAAGATTTTACAAATTCCAGCATAACGAAGAACTGACCTACTATTAAGTTTTCTCAATAAATCATTGAGGTTTTATGAACAAATAGACAAGAAATAATATAATTTCCTTAATTTAGGGAGATATATGAAAGCATTTTTGGTACATTTTTTTCCGTTACATTTAGACTATTTACTACTACAAGAGATGTATACTTCGTAGCTTTCATAATAAGTTTCTTTCACTTATAATATAACGCATTTTTGTACTTTTTCTATATAAGAATGACATTACAACTAAAAGTACAATCCAAAATTGTAGAGAAAATCTATATTTTTCATTCATTCAACAATGTTCCCAATAGTCATCCGATGTAGCGAGAAACGTTTTGGTTGAATAAATTCTAGATAAGTATGCTTAACGCCAGTGTTTCCTTAGAACTAAGTATCCGAAGAACTTAAACCATAACCAGACCATAGCATAGACGTTTATTATTATTTAGTTGGTATCTACATAATTCTTACAAACACTCTCATCGATTATTTCTCCTTTCTCTCTCTCTATTAGCACTTTGTACAGGATACATCATGATTATTATGAATCGTAATATCTAGAAGACTCCTGTTTTTAGGCACATAAAATTGATATAGGTCTTATGATAACGATTGACGTCATGAACTTCCTCTATTTCGCAACGGTAGTATTAGTAATGTAAATAATTAAAATATGGCTTTCCATTTCTTCCTGCGTTATAAACTTACACGTTATTGAATGTCATACGTACAAATAATGCGGTTTCTCCTTGTAGAATGATCTAATTAAGGTGAATCACCTTCTATAATAAAATATTAATCTTGAAACGGAAAAGCTCTTAATTTTTACACATTTAATTTCTATTTCTAAGCAGGGTTCACTCATAATGTATAATTTCTTAATGTTCATATTCTTTAAGCCTAAAGATCTTAATTCGTCAGTAATATTTATATCACTTCGTTTAACGGGATTGGATACAAGTATTGCAGAGAATTTGTGTCTAATTCACAGTACTTGCACATAGTTTGACGTTTCTTTCAGGAAAATATTGGTGTGTTCGGCCTAAACGACAAAGACCCTTCTAAAGATTGATTTGAGGGCGTTAAACTTGCCGAAATCAGTTACAAGAGTATACAGAAAAAAATATTCTTCGATATTTTCAAACAAGGTTGTGTTGCTCATTTTTTGCAACAATTTATGTCAAAAATACGTATAATTGTAAAAACAATAGGTAGCGCTATATCGGGAAAATAACATAATTTTGTGCGTATGAAATTGTCTATAAATGCCAATTCCATTGTAAGTTATACATAAACATTATTACAAGAATCTCAACAACATTTTTCTCTTTAAAATGCATATTTTCCTATTTAATGAGGTGAAGTAAATTGTATTCCAACAAAATACAATTGTTAATTAATTCACGACAATCTAATAAAAGAATATGTGCTTTCATTACAATGCCGTTAGAATCTCTATTGTTGAAATTGCTTATAGAGGGCTGTGAGAATTTTTCGCGCTCTTTGCAGATCTCACCTTAACAGTAAGTATGAAAGTTTAATTTGACAACATTCATTAGTAAGAAAATGTTAACAAGATTATGTAAAAACGGTATGTTGAGGTTGTTTTAAAATAGCGCATAAAGTACAACAACATCTGACAAATTGTTACCGTCCCTATATGTCTGGTAATTTGCAAGCAAAATTGCTACAATTGCGTTAATTCCCACAACAATTCTTTTTCTGTGTATAATCAACGTATAGATAAGTACATCAACATCTAGGATACTGACCCTAGGGGGTTTTCAAGAATAAAAAAGAAATGGATCGTTACCAACTAAATATATTAATCTAATACCTTAAATTTTCTTCTTCTAATTTTACAAAGATTCAAATATTACTTTTAATTTAGCTTTTCTTGAATTAATCAAATATCTATGTTGAATATCTAGATATAAAACTTGTAAAGTCGTGTAAACCACATCTTGTCGAGTAAACAAACCCGAAAGGATTCGCTGTAGAATATAGACCTTTCCTTTTTTTCCTACCGTATTTGAGTGATAAACTTTTGATTAGATATTAAAACCCTTTTCTTATTTATATACTTGAACAACCGTAAATTTAATTAAATCAACTTTTAATCAATCCTTTTTATTATTATTGTTATTATCTCATTGAAAAAAATACCTTTTATATATATATATATATAAAAAAAAAAAAACTAGACTTAAAGATTAACTATTTATATAAACGTCTTTTCTGGCGACGCCATGGCCGGGACCTGCAAAGGACAGTAGTGATTTAGTAGGCGGCGCCTTCTTATTTACCTGATTCCCGCCACGGGAGCCAGAATCTCTTTTTTAACTTTCAGCGACCTTCGACCGTCGCCGACGGAGCGTAGCGATTGTCCTTCCACTTTTCATACTCATCAGGAGGACGCGTATGTTTAAGGTTTGGGTCGTTTTGCGATATCATCTTTCTCTTTCTGTCCCCAAAAAGAAGTATGTCATTGAAACACTTACTGAATACGGTTACATTTAATGATAATTATTGTTATTTATTGTTATATTGATATTTTAATAATGAAATGCACGTAAACTTTAATCTATTAAAAGCTTTTGATACGCATTATTCAATAGAAAAAAGATTGACACCTTCGATCTATGTTACACACGTTGGCATCATTTCATATCTCTTCAGGTATTATAAATTCTAGTTCTGATTGGAACACATTAGTATTGCACATTGAGAAACATTGTTACAGTAAAGATTATCAGCATGCCTTTAATACCACATATCCGCTGTTTTGATATTAATTTCTTTTGCGGTTGAACACTGGTATTACGAGTTGTAACAAGGTAACATACAAGGCAACACCTTTGTCGGAAATACATTGCGTTTTAACATAATAACTTGAACAAAAGAATAGAAGTACCAAGTAGAAGATCATCGTAATATTTGACTGAAACAGAGAGATTCAAGTATCACAACACTGATGCTGTTATGAAAAATTGTATCGAATTGTCTAAGGAGTAATTGAACTTTAGAATCGGTTTATTGTATGTTTGTGTAATAAACTAACTGTTGCTTGCTTATAATAGAAGAATAAAATGTCCGTAGCGCGGTATTACCTTAAAATAGCAATAAAATAATGGTATTTTAACATTTTTAGGTTGGTTGCACGTTTTGAAAGTAATAATTTTATCGGTATGAGTCGCAGAAAGCTATGTAATGTGTATTGATTTGCAACAAAGAAAAATCCATACGAAAAATTAATACTCCAAAGGTAGACAGAACGTGCTATAGGTTATTCGGCTAAAGGAAACATGCAAATAAGATTCATTGGCAAAATGGAGAAAAAATTGAAATAGTAAACAAAGACTTCGAAAAAATCGAAGAAATACATAAAAATTGAGAAGACATCTGTTTATATCTTCCAGTAGTGTTAGCGAATCAAAGCCTAACATCCCGCAGTAAGGGAATGTGTGAGAAATAGAATTCTACGCTGAAAGTTTCAGAAGGGTGCCATTGCAAAGATTATGCTTTAAACACATCAGAGCAAGCCTAGATTTTTAAAGAAGCACATCATACTGATAGAGGAATATTTTCTCTTTCGAATTGCTGACATTCTGATTCAAAATCAACCAATTATTGTTTTAGGCGAAGGAGAAGTACATCTTCGTACAAATTAATATAATGTTCCTACTTTAGAAAGGATACCATTCGAACAGGTTCCATTTTAATGTATCTACTTTTTACGATGAATGTATATCGTGACTTCCATAATGCCAATAACTTTGATGCCGTCTGCAATGTATATCTATGTTTATAAAAATTGTATTTGCAAACTACTATTTAACTGGGCACGTTTTTTTTTTTTTTTTTTAAATATACATCTCTAAATAAAAAAGAAAACTATTTAAATTCTACAATTTCATTTTCGTATATATGTATATGTATGATGGAACATTCAAAATAATTTAATTAATGATATAATAATATAATAATTCAGTGTAATTAGTAATCATATAACAAACTGAAACGATTGAACGTACTTAGCGCACAATATTTAATACCTACGAGAATAGTCTGTAAAGTTTGGCGCCTAACACAGAAACAAGTATGTATGTATTTTTCAAAATAGCACTTTTGTAAATCTTACTTTTTTCCGCGATGCTCTCATATCTTTAATCAGTTCAAATAATAGTTAGAATTTTGTTTCGCAAAATAGTCGCCTCCTTATTCGACGAAAATCTCTGTCGTTTGAGCGAAACGTTGTGCATAGGAAACATAAAACGTCTCTGAATAAGGTTAATTGTTCAATAAGGTTCATTCAATTCATGAATTTTTTCCATGACGACCACTGAGGTGTGAGTTATCTTGGTGGAACAAAATTTTCTTCTTCAAATGCGACCGTTTTCCATAATGATATGTATGGGCATACTACATTATTGTATTTCCGCCATCTATTTCAACTGTACTTTAGCTTCAATAGTGCACTGTTGTATTCCAGTTTCATTTACAGATAGCAATCAACGTAAAAACTCTAACTTATTTCGCTGAAACAACTTCAACATCGCTATACGACGAGCACCTTGCTTTGAGATGACGATCGTTTATCTCCATTCGCTGAACTTTTCCGATGTCTCCCTTTTGATTTTTGCGAAACATCGTTGTTCCACCAACACCCGTTATCTTAGCCGTTTTACGTGCTAAAGTGCCCACCCAAATTTTATTCAATGCAATATTTCTTTAAGTATTCAATAACTCATTGAAGAAAGATCGACCATATTATACAAGATGAAGGAGTTTTATGCAATGAAAATACGAATGAAAAACGAAAGGGAAAACAAATATGTATTACTTTTATGGCGGTTTTGTAGTTTGAATGTGTTTAATCCATTGGCATTGGATTATTATAACATGGTTATTTTAAAAGAAGAAGTTACATAAAATCAATTTAATTTTCGATTTATTGCCAAATAAAACTTGGGTATAGTATGGTAAAACGCTTCGTTTAAATCATTACAAAGAGTTATCCTATGTTACTACAAAGACGCAAAGGTAACTGCCTACTTTAAAGTTACTACAGTACTCTACTCCTTTTACTTTGCGATTAATGCGACTAATATTACTTCAGCGCTGTGGTTTACGCTACTAGCTAACTGTTATATAGGCAACTATTGTTACAGGATTACTGCACAAACAGTTGTCTAATTTCAAATAATTGATCAACTGTAATACTGATGTTCGCTATATAGGCAACTTCAAATACATAGCATCTCTACAGACTCGGAAAGTTGTACCTTTGTGAATGAAGTTAGTAGACGATTTGAAGTTTGATAAATAAGTTCTTTGTTTAAACAAATAGAGTCTTACGACTGAATACTATAAACTTATTTCGCTAAAGATATTCATTAAAATAAATGTAAATGTAAATCCATAAATAACGCGTGGATAAAATATCGCAGTAAAAAGTCTAATAGCTAGTAAATTTTCGTAATTTAGCTGAATAAGAATGAACAGAAGCTCATAGAATTTATTATTTAATTACACACATCTATAATATATTTCCTATCAAACTGAATATAACATAGTAAAAATTTCGATGGCCATCTTGTAAACACCAGTTGATTAAAAATATTGAAAGAATATTAAAGTAAGATGACATAAAATGAAGGGATACGCAAAAACGTAATAATACACCACTTTCATCATGCCCAACAGAAACTGAACATGTTTTAACAATGTTTTTCGGCAACAGATGTGGTTATTTTCCATATACAATGACATGATTTTATCAGTTAATAACACGGAAATAAAGACATAATATAAATATGTAAGTTGTCCCTTATTTATAACCGGTATACGTTAAGTTGAATACGACCAGATACTACTTTGCTGAAATTTAGACCATAATAGTTTGAGTTATTAAAGACAATTATCCATCCCATTAATTGAAGACCTGTGGCGTCAGAGAAATTAAGTTTTATGAGCTCGTGTTTTATGAGAATAAGCATCTCCTCATGGCAAATCGATACTGTTTTAATTTAACGAATTACATGTTTCCACATGGAATTATCGAATATCTTTTGGTTCGTACTTCAAGTCATGATATTATTAATCCCTGTATTTTTGCGACTGGCATCAGTGATCTTCTGCAGCTATTAATGCTAACAAACGTGTTGACTTAATGATATAGAACAATAGAACAGAGAAAAATATGAAAATCTTCTTGATGGTTTCCACCAAGAGATTGTTGCGTTATATTCTCTTTTATGTTAGGATTTCGTAAAGCTCAAAATAGGCAACCGCTTATGCAGTGGCAAAAAAGTTGCCTATTTTCTTTAGGATATTTAAGAGCTTTTATCATAAGATCTCATGTGTGATATATATCTACTATTTAATGTTGTGTAAGTTCATAAACAATGTATTATCTTAGCCTTATTTAATATTATATTTCTTTGCTTGTAAGAATGTTGCAACAATTAGCACATTTTGTATCTATACATATATAAAGAGTAATTTCTTAACATTATGTTATACTCGAAAGGAATAATTCAATTATAAATTAATTAAACCATATTTATCAATTTATTTAGAAAAAAAAATAATACTGAACCGTTTATACAAATTTGAAAAACAAGGGTACCAAGCGAACCGTTTAATTACGCTTTTTTATCTGAACAGTTAAATACTCACTTATCATTATAATAAGATCAGAAGAATCAGCAGAGGTTTTTTTTTATTTTTAAAATAAAAATAAACATAACTTGGTCTTGCATCGATAATTATTTTTACCATTTTACTATGTAGTAGTAAACAATTTTAAAGTTATAAAAAGACTAAATTGTAACAACGCTTGAAGTAAAGAGATACTATTTATGCTGTGGTTACTAAATTACAGTCAATCGACCATCTATTTAGAAATTTGAAATGTAACGTGGCTTCAAACTAATTGGTTTCAATTTATCATGCATTGGTTGACTTTAGCTTAACTTATGGAATATGTTTAAGGGCTAATATAACTAATCTGGCTATATGTGCCAATTGTTAGTATATACATGCATTCACCAATAAACAAAACAGTTTAATTCAATCAAGACTATCCACAGTATTGCAACCAGACGGCGAAATAAATCTTTTATGTCTCAAGGAAGCTGTGATGTACGCAATTCTCAGAATTATGCAGGTATGAAAATTTAGACTGAAAAAATAGACTTCCTGTAGAAATACATACTTTTAGTGCTTTATCTATGTTTAAAACAAAATTGAGGAGCTATCTAGCCGATCTCGCTCTGTATGCAGTCGGAGAACTAGTGGAAACGTGATTGTATATTTGTTATATGTTGACTTGCCTTATATAGGCTTACGTGTATTACAGGGCTGTTAAATAACTGATAAAAGAAAATAATCAAGCAGCAAGATTTCAACTATAATTTTTATTGGAACAACTACATATTTCATTAGATTTGATAAACATGCTGTACTGCTTGCTATAAATTGTGTGAGTAATCATTCTTCGGTAGCGTAAGAAGTAGAGTACAAACGAATTATATTTGTTTGTTCTGAATTACTACCAACATCTGCGTGTACTGTATACAAATAACTGAACAGCTTACTACAACATCTAAATAAGCCATCTATAAAAAATGAATTGAAATTTGAAATAAGTTTTCTTGCTGTTGTTATTATAAAACATATGAGCCGACCTTCGTTACCATCGTTGTAGTCAGTGAATAGAAAGGACGATCCACTCTGTATCAGAAGTTTACTTTCTTGGATTTCAATTTCGTTAGCACGTTTAGGTTTTGATTCAATGACGCGCTCCTAATGCGTATTCCTTCTACGTGCTCTTCATTAAATACAACAATCAAACGCCTGAAACGAAATCATATCCGCGGTCAAACAAAGATCCGATTTCTTCTTAAATTTTGAAAATCCATTCCTCCTTCCATTATCCATTCCTCGCGCTCTCTTTTTAATGTTTTATTGATTTTATATTATTTGCACTTCTGCCAAAATTAGTCAGCACTTATGCTTCAATTCTGAGGGACTTGTAAAGTTTCTCGTTCTTAATGTTCTCCCACTTTTCTTTCAATATACACTCCGCCAAAAAAGTATCGCATAATTTAGTTTTGAATCATAAAAGTATCGCATAATCTTTGTTTGTAGCATAAAGTTGTAAATATACTTTAATGCGCTCTAAGATATAATTTGTATGATTGTTTAAATAAAATACAGGCCAAATAAAAACAAGAACTCATACTTGAGATTTTTATTAAAACAAGAAATTATAATTTTGGAAAGAAAAATGTCATAACAGTAGCTTTTAATACTGAGTATTGCCACCTCTGGCTCTTATGAGCGCTCGCATACGGTTTGGCGGAGATTCGATTAACCTCCGTATATAAGCCTGATCCAAATTCTCCCACTCGTCACGGAGAGCATTTTCTAGTCCATGCAGGTCCGCCGGGGCAACATTTTGGGTTCATGTCCGGACTTACCGCAGGCCAATCTAACACTGGAATACCAACATCGTTAAGGTATTCCTGGACGATTATTGCAACATGCGGTCGTGCATTATCGTGCATTAACATGAATTCGTTTCCTATAATTGGCGCATATGGTACTACATGTTCTTCTAAAATGTCCGTTATATACCTGTGGGCAGTCAGTGTACCTCTGTCTACTGGTACTAACTCTGTACGACCTGTTAAACAGATGCCTCCCCAAACCATAATAGAGCCACCAGCGAAATTAGGTCTAGGTCTGATATTACACTGCGAATAGCGCTCACCGTCTCGTCTGTACACTGAGATACGCCTATCTGAGGTGTAAAGACCAAATCTTGACACATCTGTGAAGAGTATATTGGCCCAGTCATTAATGTTCCAATTTACATGTTCTCTGGCAAACCTTAAGCGAGCCACTCGGTGGTTCCTAGTGAGACGAGGGGCTGTTACAGCTACTCTAGCTCTTAATCCACTCTGTCGTAACCTATATCTGGCTACAGCTCTAGAAACACTTGACTGATTGATGTTCATCAAATTAGCAACGTATGCTTGAGATCGTCCATCTTCGATTAAAGCAACTATAGCAGCCACTTGTTCTGAAGTTAAATTGCTCATTTTAGTTTTAAAAGCGTTGGTACAGAACTCTGACTTCGCACTTTAAAATTTGTCCGTATAGGAAGACTTTCAATAAACAACTGAACAAACCTTACACATATGCATTTTTCTAAATGTGTTCTTTTAGAAAAAAAAAAAAGTAAAAAAGCTATGTTCCATGATTTTGTTAGTGTTTTTATAGTTCACATACACGAGGCAAACTTTTCGTGAACGTATAAAAATATCTTGGTTTATAAATGCCCTTTTTTAGTTTATGCGATACTTTTTTGGCGGAGTGTATATCCACGTAATTACATGTTCTTTAGTAGTATTGTGTTGATGGTATCTACAGCCGTCGAAGATGACAGAGGGCTCTAATTTTGTAGTTTCGATAATTTTAAACGTATCCATTGCAAAGTATATAAGCTTTAAAAAATACTAGATTCGATCGTTGAAATCTGAAATTGTGGTGAGACTAATTTTTAAATATTGTGTCCAAGTTGTAATTTGTAATTATATAATCCCAAAGAAACCACAAATTAATCAGAGGCAATTTGATAGATTAAGACAAATCAGAAACTCATCAAACTGATTTCTCCATGTTTAAATGGCTCAGATTGGTTTGCGATTTTCTCTGAACATAGCCGATGTTCGATGCCCAACCTCACATCGACATATACGAAACAGCTGAATAAGCATGTTAATAGAAGATGCTATGACTTGCGATTGCTTCTCATTGTAAATTTTCTTTGTACAATTCTTTACAGTCCTCGAAAATCATTAACGATGAATACACAGTCTATTATAAATTATAATACGTATTTAGTATACTGTGAAGGTATTACAATTAGCATTGTTTTTATTATTTGTTTTGTTTTTCAAAAATGAACACTTAATTACGTTGTGTAGAATTCAACAAGTGAAAAACGATTTATAAAGAAAACACAACGAAAATTCTTAGCGTGAATAAAAACCTCAAGAAGAATTTAACACATGTGAGGAGCGAATTCGCCTCTATTCACTTGGAATATACGTGTTAAATACGTACCTGCAGTTGAATATTTTGCAAGTTGCGTAAGCGCGCTGTTGCGATGAGTGTTACTAACGTATCGAACTGTGCCGCCGCGGTTATCAAGAAAAGTTTAAAACGCAATCTACCGATAAGTGTTCGAGTGGTTACTCGTTTTGGCCGAGGTCTTACATGTTTCCTTATTTTAACGGTTTATCCGAAAAATGTAAATACAACCGGATCATTTATGAAATGTCACAGGACAATTTATAAAAATTTATCACTTTGAGGAAACCAACTGTGGATAGATTATGGAAATAAATAGTAGAAAAAAAACCTTTTCCGTTCTAGATAAAAGTGACTAAGACGTGTGATATTCAAATTTACGATTATACAAAGTTCCCAAAAGAAAATAAAGAATAGTTGTAAATGGAGTAAACAATTACTTTTTAAGAACAATCCATTTATGGCAAATGTCAGTGGCTGCTAGAGTTAGATACTTTTAAAGAATCGACTACTGCACTACGTTAAGAAACGATCTTATGCATAAAAATGTGAATTAGAGATTATCAGTGCGCTAAATCTAGTTTAGAAGGCTAACTTTTCTCTGCAAGGTGTCTTAAGCGAATATTTTCGTCGAATCTCTGTAGAACTAAATTGATTAAGAAACAAACCCGGGTTATGCGAAGAAACGCAAACATTACGAGCGAAAGAAATAAGTAGATGGTGATAATTTTTTTGGCGGAATTCACGTTAAATTAGTGCGTATGAATCATTGTAAATATTTCGACTATATTTTAGATATTTCTATTATTACTTCATTGCCTCTTCACCATTATAAGAAGACTAAATGACTAAGGCATTGACAAAGAGCTTCTAATTACTTAAGGGTGTATGTTCCTTCTTCTTAAATTTCTTTTTATTAATCAAGGGCAAGTAATTTCATTTTATCCCTGGAAATGAGGAATAAACTAGAAGATCACAAAATTTATGTAAATCGGTTCCATCGTTGAAAAGTCGGCTTCCTTAAAATATGAAAGCAATTTTATTACTTATAACTAAATATCCTGTAAAGCTGTTTGCAGAATATTCTAATCCCTAATATTTTAATAAGAGTACGTGCTGTTTTGGTATTTAATAAACGCTAAATAAACAATTTTAGGAAAGTCAAACAAATTAAGTGAACTATATTGCCGTTCCCTATTCCTGCTTTATATTTTATGAAAATGGTAAAATACCAAAAAAAAAAAAACCCTGGAAATTGCGTTAATGTGGCATGTATTGCATATTGATGCGATCGTGGAAGCAAATAAAATTTGCATCCATAACTTAAGGCTTTGATGGTAGTTAACTTCTTTTGTAAGTATAGAGAAGATTGTATCTTCATCGATGTATTTTCCTATCCTAAAATAAAAAATAGGAAATCTGTCAGTTTGTTAGTAGGTCATCACTTATGTGTACAGATGATTTCATTAAACCCAGTGCATTTCGTAATTTAGGATCAGGCAGATAGTATTGGTTATTTACCAATGTCGCCAAACGTTATTCTTTCATAATAAATGATATGTTTAATACATTCACCGATGAGTGCAGGTATGTATATGCTTGATGATAATCTTACGGCTGGTCTCCTTTTTGCAAAAGTAGAAGTTGTTGGAGATACAAAAACATGGAATAGTTATTGTTATTTCGATTACATCTTCTTCTTCCATTATTAGGATTACAAGAATAATAAGAATAATTTGTTGTAGTTTAATACAGACTGTTTTAATTATTCAAATAATTGTTGCTATTTGTGTAAAAATGTTAAAATTTGTTGCATTAACATTCTAATACATATTATACATAGACTCGCACAATTTTTGAAAAATTTGCAAAATATACGTCACACTTGTTTGCTATAATATTATTTCGCCAATTGTTACAAATTAGATTTTATAATTACTTGTAATTGCATTTCTATTGTGGAAGTTAGTCTAACTTTTTTTCTGTGCGTGCGCTGAAGTCTCGGAAGCTCGAAACGGGAACGTGCAAAAACAAAGAAGGATATACGGTCCAGGCTCCATCAAAACCATCCCCTATGTGATATGATATGACTTTTGTATCTGCGCGTAGAGTATTCTGCGGTATTTGCCCACACTACTTTAATCTAACTTTGACTTTTAGGTTGACCACAACCTTTATCTACGTATAAATAACTCGAAAAACGAAAATGAACTCCATTAACACGAATTGTTTGATTGACTTTTGTTTTTCTTTAATAAAACCTATCTTACTCAGAAAAGCCCAATCTGAAGAAATTGACCGGGCGATAAGAGATGGCAAAGGCAGGTAATATTATTACTTTTTCGCGGAGACTAGACAGACTCGTGTTTAACGACTCTCGAGGAAACCAGTAAGCCTTTCTTATGAGGCGGATAAATAGGAGTCAGTCTAGTCGCTGCAAAAAAGTAACAATTTCACCTGCTTTGGTCATCTCTAGTTAATAAGCAGGTTCCTACTTACATATCTTTTTTATATTAACGCTGTAACTGTTGTAACTGCTGAATTTAGCAAACTATTATTATTATATTGCGTTTGTTTGGTTGATCGCTTCATTACTAAAGTATTTCGAGATTTTCTAAGAATAACTTATTTATTTCTTCAACAGGGTGTATAAGCTTTTAAAGCTTGTTATAACATCAGCAGCTTTTTAGCGTGTAAGTTGTGTGTGTAAAGTGTTCCTTGGCCTTGGTACTGTCACACCCTCGCCATAAAGGGCGAAGCGCGGTTAATTATACCCCAACCGCCAATGTTAACCCGGGAATGCAGATAGTTAATTATTTTCAGTGCGACATGACATATCTCGTGTAAATACCTATAGAAACCTACCTGTCATCAATATAGTGAAGGGGTGTTTGTTATATTTAAACTTAATAATATTTATGTATAATAGCGAAAATAGTCTGAAGCAGAACACTTTATTTCGTAAAACTAGTAAGTTTATCTAATAGAATCAATCGAGAACAGCATTACATCAGCTTAAAACTATTTACATAACAAACATTTGATAGGATAATATCTTCTGTAGCCATCTACATATAAGATGCCACATATATTTATCGGCCTCCATATATATTTTTATATACCCAATATACCTTGCACTAAACAAACATAACATACTGATCAATTTTATCGCTTCTAATGAAGTTTCTGAATTAACCGCAATGAAAGAGAGATCTGTATATAACACACCGGAAACGTAGTTTTCCTTTTATTGTCCGATGTGTCGCATTTGACTCAGAGCATTCCTCTTGGTTTTCAGAATGATGTCTTATGTTAGATCTGTTCTTGTGAATTTTTACGTATTACTCGTTGTATATCAGACATGGTCTTGTCCTTGTGATGCCGATCAAGCGCTCGATATAACATCTGGCGTTAGAAATTCGGACGGGTCGATATTGTTCGAAAAGACGAGATATAATTCCAATGATTATTTCGTTTACAGAAATCAAACGTACGGATGTGTGTGCAACGTAAAAACCTGTGTCCCTAAATGTTGTCCTGAAGAACAAATATTTGTGAACAGGACGTGTGAACCTTACGGAAGGTTTGAATTTGTGAGTCCTAAGAAGGGTCTTAACTTGACGGATCGCGATATCGTTCACTTCTTGGGAAACAGAACCTGTTCAGGAACTAAACTTGAAATTACGGCAGAAGATATATACGGTATTCATGAAAATGGAGTGGTTGAATTATCGTTTCTTAATATTACCGATGTCGTAAGTTATTGCATCGAAGCTAACGAAGATCCAGTCAACTTAACGCTACTATTCTGTTACGAGGGATACGAAGATGCTTCGGAAATACATGTGTATAAATTTGTGGGTATGTAAATTCTTCAATATTAGTTGTTAAGTAAAAACCGTTAACAGTTACAATCCAAATAAACATGAATTACTTGAATTTCTTGAGCGCGTCCTTATAAATACAAGTGATTCCACTAATGATGTATGCATCCTATTACAGAATGTTATTTTAAAACTCACATCTAATTTGTTTGTACAAATATGGGTACTTACGATGTAAAAATTGTAGATACTATTACATCTATTTAATGCAGTGATCTACACCAAGAATGTGAGAGGCTATGTGGTTTATCTTTTAGTGATCCCAGTAGCTGTAGCATTAAAATAAATGTTAGCTCCATATTTAATTTGCACTGATTTACGTTTTTAAAGCAGGGAATACAACAAAAAATGATAAATGCTATCATAACAAAAATTAGTGATAGGGTAATGAGAAGCAAACTAATGGTCACTTACCTTTAGAGAGTAACAGTTTTCGCGGGTATAAGGTATTCCCCGATATAAAGTGATAATGACTTAAGCAAATGAAATTTTTATATGATAAGACCTGTCTATAATATTGGGTTTGTTTATAAATGTATTCATTTTTATTTCTTTATTTTGTTGTTTTTTTTTTTTTTTATGTACAATTTGTTTCAAAAATAATATCAAAACCAAATTTTGGTACAAATGTATAAAATTCGTTACGTTCTCTCATCTGAAAATCCTCTGATCAGATGTTTGACGAATAATGATAAGGTTTTCTCGAAAATTATTGTAAAAAACATTTTTTAAACATAAATACCTTTAAACAAATTTAGCTATTTTGAATAATTACGAAAATAGTATGCTGCCTTAAAATATGTATGTATTTAGTATTTAACCATCTATTATTAATAAAAATATTAAGATATTGGAAAATATAATAACGTAGCGCACAAATGAGAAATCTTGAAAATTGAAATAAGCGTTTCTAATTTGCATGATGTTAACAAAATACACTCAAACCCAACATAATTGAAGGTATGGTTATATTTTCTTGTAGAGCATATTGTATAAGAGAACCTTACTTAAAATATTTTTTCGTAATATTAAGAAAAGGTGAGATATGGTGGTGTGCCTGGCTTTCTCTTCTTCTTCAACTGGACCACTTTCATCATCATTTTCGTTTGGTTCTTTGGTTGCTAAAGTTATGATTTTTTCAAGCTCTAAATTACGCCTCTCTGAAAACAAGTTTGAGTTTATCCATGTTGATTTCTGATACCTGTACAAAACGCATGTGTTCAGCCGACTTCCCAATGCCGAAAAGAGGAATTTTATGAGTCCTCGTCGTTTTTCAATAAACGGCTACTGTAATACGTCCTTTGTTTGTCTTAAACAAAATCCAACTTTTCACAGCTACCTAGAAAAGTTGTTTTCGGTAACATCTTAAAGCTAAGCAAAGCAGTAGAATTAGTAACAGTAGGAATATTTCTCTTCCGTACCACCATCTGGTAATAACATGACATGTCATTCTTAGCAAGATAATAATCGTATGTGTCCATGCAATACGTAGTGATCTAATTATTCAGATAAATTGAATAAAGGGCATATGAGATATAAGGAAAGCCAACTAAATTTATTGAAAATTGTTAATTGAATTTTTTAACTGGACAAATTTCTGGCAAATTTGTTATAAAATATATGTAAATTATTTATTGCCTTTGGTTTTACTTTTAGTTTTAGCCAATATCAAATTTTTAGTAAATTTGATATTGGCGAGCTCTGCAGCAGTTGCAAACTACCAGATCCAACAGGATTGGACAGTTTCGATAATTAGAGCGGTATCAAGCGACAGATCCAGTTGATACGTGTTCCGATACATTTCATCAGCTGTTAATAAAATAGAAAATATAGATTTTTTATTGTGTACCATTTTGTTGCGTTGACAAAATGAACAATTCAAAAAATCAGCAAAAATAACGTTGCGATCTTACATAAATTCGTAAAAAAATTCATAAAAAGGAATGTTCCGCTACCTATAAAGTCGCATGCACTTGGTGATACATATTTCGGTATTTGGTACATGTATATAAATCGTGAAATCGTCCCACTACATGTTGAAATTTGTGGATGATAAACAATTCCGAATAATCTGAAAATTTCCCAATATCTGTCTCAATTGACATGTACCTTAACCACATTAATTACGTTTATATGATAATGAAGTTGTTGGGTATCGAGCTTGGAAATTACGAAAATACATTATACAGGGTTTGGCAACCGCTCGGTGTATAATACAAACAATAACTGAAACAGAAAGTATCTAGTTATCATGGATTTTTAAAAAAATTCAATAGCATACTCTGATTGGTGCTTTTTTTATTATTATTATTTTTTATATATATTCTCTATATAGCAATAATAGTAATAATAATATAAAGTCATTCGTCGATTAACAATTTTCCGGTAATTACAGTGATATAAGCTTTAAATATTTTAAGTCTAGGTATGAAATTTGATAAGAAAGGAAGTTAAAGATTAATAACTTAGGCTTCCATGGCTAAGGTCACTTGCCACTCGGTTAGTTTCGTCTCTGGTGTGGCTGATGTGTTATCTTACCGTGCTAACTGTGACTGAAGAAGCCCAGCAACCATGGCATGATCCAATTCCGGAACACATTTAGTTTTAAGTAACAGACTAACTAATTGGATCACCAGATATAAACTCGCTAACAAGTAAAATCAATAAAATCAGGATGGTTATTCAACTAGAGATCACATACCGTGTGACAACACTAACCGAAAAAATATATGGAATAGGTTATAGAAGAATACGCGAGCAGTCTAAACATTTCTTAGCATAACACAGAAACGAGTACTTTTCCTCTTCAAATTCAATTTTATTTCTCAACCTAGTCTCCTTGCCAATCCGACAACTATTCCCAGCGATGCTCCCGTCTTTCTAATCCATCCAAATAGTAGTTGGCAGCTTGCCTTACAAGATAGGTGTTTACGAACGTGATGGCGTCCTCGTTTAATAAAAATCGCTTCCGAACGAGAGATTTGGTAAATTGGAGGATGGTCTATCAATTAAAATCATAATTCGACTCTTCATACAACGGCAACGCACTATGCAACTGCTCAGAAGAAGCTCCATAAAATTGAGAGCGAAACGTCGGCGGTCATATGCTATTGAGACGCGGTTTCAACCCAAATTTTTTAAAAGAAAAGAACATAATTTGCGAATTTTTGCCATAGTTGCCACTAATGTACGAGACGGTGTGTTATCTTGATGCAACGAAAAATCTGGATTCTCTCCAAATTTTCGTAATTTCTGTTATAAGGTTGTCAAATAATGATGCGTAATACGCGCCTGTTATTTTTATTTGCAAGATAGTCGATTAACACAACTGCATCACAATTTCAAAAAGAATCTATTATGATTCGTCTCCCTTCTTTGCTTGATTTAGCAGTCTTGCCTCTTGTCTCGATCCTTCTACATAGGCTTCGGCGTTTGGATATTCCGGGCCCATTTCTGAGACCTGTTTCCTCTGTCAGCCCCAAATTAGTCATGTGCTTCCTGAGCATACAGTGCCCTGTTAGCAAAGCCACTATTGTTCTGACAGACTTCCTGTATCTGTTTGATTTCATTCATGCAGTTTCACACTAGTTTCGAAATCGTCTGTTTCTAAACTATAGCACTTTTAATACTGCTTGTCTGTTTGAATTGATAGCAAGTCGGGTAACCGTGATCCTCTACTTGCAAAGTACTGAGTAACATTTTGTTATAGTGTCTACTGCAAAGTGTAGCAATCATGAGGCAGACATGTTATGTGCAGCAAATTCGATGAAACAGCTTTGAAAATTTGTCCTGTTCGAGAGGTAACCGCGGCAGGATCGATAACCATCATTAACACTTACTTTGGTGAAATTTCAAAATTGCCTAGTGTTATAACATAACTAATACATTATGGACAGCTTCGGCCCTATATCTTTCCTGTATTTTACAGACTAGCAAATGAAAATGTGACGGTCGTTTCATTGTCTGTCAACACGAATCCATTTCCATGAGGCGAATAGGCACGGGTCTATTTAGTCGCTGCAAAAAAGGAATAATTCCACCCGTCTTTGTAATCTCTACTTATGAACTTGGCATTGCGACATGTATTACACAGCACACAGGATAAAGGCCGGGAAGTGTCGACATATAACGAAGCAGTTCTGCATCCCCTTACTTCTTGCGGCTAAACGCCACTGGAAGGCAAACGAAAATTTTGCTTTCTAGTAGCTAAAATAAGCATTTACAATTTTAATGCAATATATCCTGCTTGGCTTGGAAATAATTGTGACTTTTTTATGAAATATTTGAAGAACAAGGGTTGTTGAGAGTAGGTAGATAAATCTGCAATATATTAACAAATATTTGTATTTCTACAGTCGTAATACACAAGAGGAAATATTCACATTGTATTATAGATATCGTATGCAATAGAATGTTTGTTTTATGAAAGATAATGAAGAAATGGGAGAAATCATCAAAAATATCCAAAATGACACTAGCAACGACATTTGTTGAAACGCAAGGAGAATAAACTGCGAGAAGTAGCGTTCTAAAAATACTTCTAGAAAGGTTACAGAAAATGGAGACAAAGACGACTATGTAAAGTTTCCCAAAAAGTAACGCAGCCGAAAATATAACAAAAGGGTTGCAGTAACCGTAAAATAAAATTGGCGAAAATGTGTGATATGGGTTGCCTAACTGCCGGACATTCTGCAAGCGCTTCAAACAATATGTACGGAAGAAATATGCAATGCAGTGTGGTGACCGCAAAGTGAACATTTAACGAGTAGCAGTTTATTTAATTCTTTTCGTTCTTTTTTATATTTTTATTTGAAGCCATTTTCTCTAAGTTGCTCAGGAAAGCAATTATTTTTTATCTATGCACCAAGTGGACACCAAGTGTTAATATTTTATCTATGATAATATATTCTATTATTTGGTTGGTTAGTCATCTGCCTTTAAAAGTAATTTTTTTATCTCGGTTTCAGTTCTTGCGTATAGTTTCTATTCTTTGTCATGCAGTGATAAGATACGGTTACTACCGCATTGGAAGATATTAACAAAAAGCCTTTATCCTTAAAATTTATAACTTTTTACGCAGTAAAATATTAAAGCTCTTGGTTGAATATTTATTTTATTTTGTATTCGAATTCTGTCTCTTTACATCAGACCTCAAAAGATACAAGAATCGCCTATTTCACGTATTCCAAACATTGTGTGCGTGCGGAGGAAAAAATCATCTCCCTAAATATTTGAAATAGAAAATATTCCAAGAGAACATAGTATTAGGTCCTCGAATTTCCTTTGCAAAGCGATACATGGGGGGCGTAATTAGTCGCTGCCCACGCGCTTGCATTTTTTTATAATTCGGCTACAATATCGTTCTGTGCTGATTATGTATCGTAAAAATTACACTTTGTGTTCATTTCGTTTTCAAGATATTCAAGGTTGAAGTGCGGAAGACAATTTGATGCTGCTCTTGTTTAAAAAATTTTACCACTCCATCGTTTTGTACTTTACCACCTTGTACGCATCTCGATTCTCGAGATAATCATGAAACAGCATATACCTGAACAAGAATTGCTGCACACCATCGTCTAGCAGTCACCGCACCAGTTTTTAGATTATTAAGAAATTGATTATACAACATTTTGTGCTCCTTTTGTATTAGATATCGAAATTCTTGTTGTCCCGTCAAGAGCAAAAGTAATGAAAAATGTAAAAGAAGTAAGAAAAATGTATATAATACGTACTTATAAAACCATCTTAGCCACTACACACAATTTATTGCACATAAAAGGTTTGTGTGTTGTTAATTCCGTATAAATAAATATTCATCCTAAAGTTCTGATATCTTCTGATAGGACATCGAATTACCATCAAATGGCAATTAAAGCATGCAACCAGTTCGCTTATACGGAAATTTGAAATCTATTACTTGTTAATATATTTCTAAATAATTATTAAACTTGCAAAAACAAGTACACTTTCAATTAGCAGCGACTAGTCCGACTCGTGTTTCTTCATCTCATGAGGACTGGTTGGTGTTGCTTATTGGTTTTCCAGAGAGTCGATAAAACACTAGTCTCTCTAGTCTCTGCTAATTTCGTAAAGCGCATGGTAAATATCAGTTGCGGAAGGCCCAACATGAGCATAGAATTAAGTTTTTACAACACAAGACGAACACAGGACGTTGCCATTATCAAACTTTCAAAATCTAGGAATTTGGTGCGACGGCTATTGAGTGAGGACACGGTCTAGTCTTCATTAAAAAAGCGAAAGTACGGGCAGCATCAGCAAGACCGCTGCATTTTAGTCTCCGATAGATCACAAACGGAATCAACACAAAATACAATTTTTACGACAGAAATGAGTGCAAGACGGAAAGTCTAAAATGCGAGGACCAACTTGACAGGCTTTAAAATAGCAATAATTTTTTTTTATAAAAACGGTTTTATATACATATAAATATGATCTGAACACTACTCCGGAAAAACAATGAAAAAAAAAAGTATATAATAAAAAAAATAAAGTGATTGTTGAATTGAATTTTGAATTTAATATTATCTCTATAAATACAAGTCATGTAGATTAGAAGAGAGATTATTTATAAATTTCCGATAATACCGAAATTTGCAGGTAAAGCGAGATCACTTTTATTGAGAAACCATCACCGCCACCAATTTTTATGCTCCACACGCGTCGATAAAACGCATGTCTGATCTATGATTTCGATTAATATATACATACAGTTGCGAGCAAATGAATAGGGACACTAATGCAATTGTGAAAGAAAGTATTTATTTATTTGTATTTTCGAATAAACAAAAGTTTAAAATAGGAAACTATACACTACAAACTACGGACAATTAATACATAGCAATAAATTGCAAAATATACTTTATACACAAAAACACATGCTAATACAAATTATTCCATATGTAAAATGCGAGCATTGAAATAGGTACACTGGAATTTCGATTTGGTGGGATACCCCTTTGCTTTAATGACTGCGGCACATCTCCTAGGCATGGAATCGATGAGATGCTGACATCGTTCCACGGGAATATTGTTCCCGACCTCCTCAACACATCGAAATAGTTCTTCCAGGTTTGAAATATTTTTATCCCGAATACGAAGTTTCACGTCTTGCCCCAAGTTTTCGATTGGGTTTAAATCGGGACTACAAGGAAGCCAATGAAGAAGATCTACATGATTTTGTCGAAACCAGTCTTTTGCAATCTTAGCTGTGTGCTTGGGATCATCGTCTTGTTGGTACTTCCAAAGAACGGACAAATGATCCTTTGCATATGGCAGCATAACGTTGGATAAAATATCAACATACACATGTCGATCCATTATTCCATTAATTTTGTGCAACGGACCAACTCCTATATAAGACATGCAACCCCAGACCAGCATATTTCTTCCAAACCCTTTTACTGTTTTTATTGCGTGCTTAGGATTCATCGCTTCATTGGGGCCTCACCGTACATATCTTCTGCCATCCGATCCCATTCTATTAAATTTTGACTCGTCACTAAACAATACAAATTTCCACTGATCTGCAGTCCAATGCAAATGATTTCTGGCAAACTGTAATCTTTTTATTCTATTTGTTTTGCTTATAAGCGGTTTATGTTTAGCAATCCTACCATGTAATTCGGCTTCTTGTAATCTTCGTCTGACTGTCCATACTCTAATTGGTCTATCAATCTCTGTAATTACCTCTTTGTGTATATCTGCCGCCGTTTTTAATCGATTCGCACGTGAGAGACGTGCTATGTATCCATCACTGCAAACCGACGTTTTCTTAGTTCTTCCCTGTTTAGGAATTTTTTCGCAGGTTCCGTATTTTTGGAAATATTTTATTTGATTAGCAATCATATTTTTCGATACAGATACTTGGTTAGCTATTTTTCTCAAACTCGAACCGTTTTCGTGAAGTGTAACTATAATTTTTCGAAGCTCGAGCATACAATGTTTTCCACGACCCATTTTTAAAATAATTTCGTCTGTGCTACCGTGAAAATTAATTATTATGCGTTTTAATATACAAAAATCTATTTTGTGTAATTGCGTTTTAATAATATAATTAAGTTACTTCTAAAAGAACTTAAAGAACACTAAATAAAAGATTATGACAACTGTCCCTATTTAAATGCTCGCTTGCATGAGACCGATCGTGAGAAATGCAAACATAACATTTTAGTACTTCCGAGAAATGACCGGTGTGATGTTTGAGGCATATACTTCTATTCATTTCTAAGAATTTTATTAAAAAAAATTCTTTTGCTTCGTTTTAAATTGCAGAAAGACACGAAACCTTAAATATATGATTAGTGTCCCTATTCATTTGCTCGCCATTGTATATATTAATATATGGGCTGTCTTACGAGAATACGTATCGGTTAGCGTATGAAAGAGTAAATAGTGGAAAATTCTGAAAACTTAGCAGTATACTAAATCTGATATGTACGATTAAATTAAAACATTTTGAATAATTTGGCACTTTTGTTTATACCAGAAGCAGCTGGAAACTTTGTTATTTCAAATGGAATATGCTATATATTATTATATATTTTTTTTAATTTTTTAAGTTTGCTTCTACACCAAATTTCAGAAATTCATCTAAATTTTCAAGGTATACTACAATTATTTTTCGAGCTTGAAAATGGTAAGATTTTATTAGCAATTCTTTTTAGTAACAATTTGGCTATACCACTGTTTGTATAGTAGCATCATTAAAAAAAATAATTAATTACTAACAGTAATTATAATTTCATTCAATAAATACATTTAATTAAGTAAAATCCAAAGTAGGCTATAACATCCATATTATTAATTTATAAATCGAAACAGATCCAGATTATAATATTGACAGTTGCATAGTTGTTCGTTAACTTAATTAGTTAATAGTTAAGTGATTATAAACTAGGTTTGACAATTGTTGAAGTAAATCTAAAGAAAAAATAATAATGATTACATTTGCTGTTGTACTTTTTAGTAACTTTTATTATATATTCTGTCGCTAATGTTTAATGATTCTGATATAACCTTTTTATTAATAAATATATTTGATTGAAGCTTGCAGAACCGTTGACCGTATATGGCAAAATTAGAAATGGAATAAATCTTTCGAAAACATTATACAGTGTATTCGAAAATTTCAGATGTAAAATGTGTTAAAACTTTTTTTATACAAATACCTATCTTTTTTGCTCTTGGAAAAATACAAAAAGAAAATCGTATTCATTGTGCATTTCAAATAGATAACCTTCAACATATTTAGGGAAATATAAAACTGTTCGTCTGCGTTATAACTACGATCTGTTGTTGTTACACTTGGTAGGGAGTTTAAGAAAGGTACTACTTCTTATATCAATTTTCTTTTATAAAGATCTACAAACTGTTGGCCTACTTGTCTATATTACAGTCCGATTTTGCTCTAATGACAGAGGCGGATACATTTATAATGTTTAATGGAAAATAACAGTTTTTGAAGTGAGATATTACAACGTGATAAAGAATTACGACAAATGTCAGGTTGTCTGCTATACATCAACAATTACAAAATAGCAGGTTGCTTCGTGATAACACATCTACTACGAAGGTGTGTGTTAATACAGTTTCATTGTAAAATAAATTTCTTATTTCTTTTTTCCTTAACCGGAGTTATTTGGACTTCAATTTGTTTTTCTTTGGGAATGCCCCTTTATTTGGATTACAATAAAAGCACTGGTTCGTTGTGTCGTTACGTTTGTCCTTTATCAAATTTTATTTCCTACAAACATTATAAAATTATTAATTCAATCTATCTCTTTTTCATTTAATTAAATCACAATGGTATATTTTGTTAGACACTATGTACACCAGTACGAAACTTGTATTAACATTTTTCAAAAAATCGTGGTGATAAATTTCCGATTTTTCGTCTCAGTAGTTTTAATTCGTGACCGTAAGAGTCAATAGAGGTTACTCTTCCCCAAGGACGCGACTAGCTAAGAAAATTGAAATTTTGTATAACCGTTAACCGCATACGGCTGTGTTAGAAACCCACTGAATTTTTTAAAGACATTATACAGCTTGTTCAAAAATTATCAAACGGAGAAAGTATCGAAACTTATTTTTTCTACTACTCTTTTTTTTTTGTAGTCAGCTATTGCAAAAAAAAAATGTGGGAAGTATGTCAATGATAGGCTGAGCAATTCGAAGTAAAGAATCTTGGTTCATATCATTTAATCTTGTATTGGTTTATAATTGAAAACTAACTGACACTTCGTCAATGCTGGATGGTTTTGCTAATGGTCGTGACTGACTTAGATGTACCAAAGTTAGATGACATTTTAAAAAATTACACAATCCTCTCGTATGCGGTCAATAATTCTATAAAATTTCAATTTTCAAGTGAACATTTACGCTCACTGCGTCCTCAGATGAGGATAATCTCTTTTAACTCTTTCGGTCGGGAATTAAAACGAATAAAAAGAAAAATTGGGAATTCACCACAATACAACTAGGATTTTTTAAAAAGTGTTAACGCAAGTTTCATACTTGAAAATATATTTTTAAAATTGTAAATAATATTGTTTAATAGATTTCAAAGGACAGCATGTATACTCAATTAAAATAATACGATATCCTCAAACTAGGATAATGTGATACAATGCACTATATATAGATCATCGTTCCCGGTATACAAGCCAGGAGAATTAAGAACAAATTCTTCGTTTATTATCTTTTATTTAGATAATAATATTACATGTATATATATCTTTGGCGTTGTGATACACTTGATTATATTGATTATATCGTTACATATACACTTCCCAACAAAAGCGGAAATAAGTATGTATATGTAGTTGCGACGATTTAAAGAAACGCGATACATTATCGATTCTCTAAATATTAACCGGATAGGCGGTTTAACCATATTTTTTTCAAGAGGAAAACATTTCTTAGCTTTACCAGTACGTATTGTTGCTTCTAATAGATATGGCAAACAGCGTAGTGTTGTTAGTGCTCGTTTTAACCGTAATTGCTGACGCTAATCTTAAGTTTCCCTGTACCGATCGTTTGGAAGAAACTGTCGACATTACCAATGGTTATAAGCACGATACATCTATAACTTTCGACAAAGTGACATATTCTGCAGAGAATTATTTTTCTCATAATGGTACAATCCGAGGCTGCGTCTGTAATATCAAGAGGTGCTTGAACAAATGCTGTTCCGCAGGGAAGATGTTAGTTAACGGAACGTGCACTGAATACGATACTGAACTTAACATAACCGTATACGATGGAGTCAAGAAATCAAACTTAAACTTTGACGATTTTTATCTAATCCGAATCGCAACACTATGCAGGGAAACGTACTTGTTAACGGAAGAACACAATTACTACATTCAAGAAAACGGTCATGTCTACACATCAATGCGAAAATTTACTAAGCCCACTGAATATTGTTTTGAAGGCACTGATACTTCAGACGTGATTGTGATTGTATGTGATGACGATAAAACAAAATGGGAGATGATAGTAGGTAAGCATTAAGAAATAACGACTTAATTTCGTCATAAAGTTGGAAAGAGCATGACATATTGACTTGTCATATATGTAAAAGTCGGTAGTAATGCGAAGCACAATTTTATTCAGTTTAATCATTTATCTTAGTATACTGCTAATAATCGATTGTTTGATCTAATTGAGTCTTGAAATAAGGAAAGACGACGTGCCGTTAGTTGTTCTTACAATTAATATCTGCTTCATCTAGTGGCTACAACTATTTTTGCATTAAACTCACTGATTAGAATATGTGATTAAAAAGAAAACCGACTTTATGAGTATTTACAATGCTCTTTTCCATTTCGTCATTCTTAAAACAAATCCATGAGGTAAATAGCTTGCGGAAACCTCTACAGTAAACTCTATTCATTACTTGATCTCCATATACTACTATAAAAATAAAATTATAGATATAATTAACAATATTAATTTACAAAAAACCAACAACACAAATTTTTTAAATCAATTTAAAGTGCTCCAAACCTAACGAAACAAACCCAAATCGTATACAAATCTTATGTAAATAAAATCTGAACATCGATTGCTAACAATCGTCAAAAGTGTTGGTCCTTTGTTCGAGGTAAACGGAGCTGTATTCTTATTCCTTAGTTAATGAATTAGAACAAGAGCAACCTTGCTAGTTTGCTATTTCTGCAGTGAATATGTATTTGATAACTGAAACAAAGGTCCAAGATGTCATTAGGAAATTAAACCAATATATCATCGGCTCCAGATGGAAGAAAAAGGATTGGTCAAGGATTGTATAGGTGTTCTTGCGAAGCCACTGACAATTGTTTTTAATTTGACACTTACAAGTACTGTTTTTATTGCTGCGTGCTGATTGTTGGAAACAACAATTTCTAAAGCTTTGGAAAGGGTAGTTAATGTGCGGGGGTTCGTAAATACCTGGATGCCTATATTTTATAATTTTGATATTACCTTAGATGTTCTGAATTGGATTGGAATGTGTGAAGGAATTATTACATTTTTTAAACAATATTTACCGAATATAAAACAACAAGTTAAGGTTCCAATTAATATTTCTGCAAACTTTTTGACTTCGGGAGTACCTACAGGCAGTGTATATAATAAAGGGTCACCTATTACACATTTGTACTCTTGAATTATACTAAACACTATAAATTTCATGCTTACGCAGATAACCAATTATATTTTACATTTCAATATCATTTCATTTTCACTGTACTAATGCCAATGCAATTATTAACGTATGAACTCACTTCTTGATGGTTTAGCATCGCACGGCTTTCAGATCAATGGTGACAAATCGATCGACATTCTTTTCGGCAATAAAAATAAGATTGAAAAATTTTACCTTTAGAAAATCTTAATATTGATGATGAGTCTTTGAATGTTGCAAGTTGCGATTAAACAGCAAAATGAGATGTAAGAGGCAGGTTTATAAATTGATACAAAAATCATACGCTATGATGTTTTTTTTTTATCATACTTTCGCGATAGAGCCCAATATGTATCCCACCAATCGGAAACTTTACAAAGCGACATCAGTGTACTACCACCAAGGATCCAATCTGCATCCACTTTTCTTTATTTTCTTCATTAATGATTTGCCAGACAGACAGAATCGATTGCAACAAATGTTTGCTGATGACTAAAGAGGATAAAGGCGGATGAAATTATTACTTTTTTGCAGAGACTAGACAGACTCGTATTTCGTCGGCTCTTGGGGATATCACTCTCGGGTAAGACGAATCCATTCTCATGAAGCGAATAGACAAGAATCTATCTAGTCGTTGCAAAAAAGGAGTAATTCCACCTCATATACCTCAATAACTCCACCTCAACCAAACATCTCTTGTGATGTTTAATTAAAAGTCCGATATGTTGTAGTGTAGCACTAAGTACTTAGTTAGACAGTGAAAAATGACAACTACCATTTTAGCCGACGTAGCCATAATTGGCGAAAATTTCGGCAATTTGACGTCATAAGCTTTTTGACAAAATAGCGTGAACTCTAACCAGGAAAAGTAAATGCACAACGTAGTGCATTTACTTTTCATGCTACTATAAGTTCAGAAAAATAATGCTAAAATAGTTTCCTCCTGTTATTGATGGAATAATTCACGGCAAATGCAATAAAAGGAGAAAAAAAAACAGTAATATCACGAACATGTAGAAACATGTCCGTGATATTCGTGTTTTTTTAGAAACCTACTCGGCGACATTAGCGTCGTCATGTCATGGTATAGACCTGTTACTTTCTAAACAGCATGTATGCGTTTTTTGCCAATAGAGGACGCTAAGTAATATGTAGTTTGTCTTTTTGTTGTATGTTGTGACATTAACTGTGAGGCAACGGCGATAGAGAGTATAGTTAAAGATACTCTTGGAATTATGCCGATGAGACGGGTAAGCAGAAACATGTCCGTCGGTTAATTAGATCGTTTTTCTCGCCTTTGTTCTCTTTACTGTGAGTTATTCCATCAATAACCATGAATTAGCTATTATTTTAGCATTGTTTTTTTTTTGGTTGTTGTTTCTAAGCATTTTCTGATGTGTTCTACTGTCAGCTCACTTTGGACGCGCAAAAAATATCCAATATGTTTCCAACATAAAATTGATATCAACAGAAATTCCTGTGGTAGACTAGTGTGGGTTTCCGCAGAACCTTTCTACTGAATTAACAGTTTTGTAAAATCCGAAGGGTATCAGGAAAGACCAGAAAAATGGAAACCGACAAAATTATTAAGTAACATAAAAACGTGTGTTTTCACTGGTTGAGTTAATAAAAACAGGAAATAAATGTCAATAGATACATTATCAACTTCGCAGCGGATCTAGCAAACCACAAAAAAAATCTCTTTGAGTAGGCAGATAGAAGTTCCAGTCTAAGTGCTACATTTACAGTTACAGTTTGTGTACGAATTTACAACATGAAAATCTGTAGCGCGCTGTTTAGTTACACGATCATATCTAGTGCGATATGTAGTTGTTGCCCAACTCGATTGGAGGAAGTGATAGATATTACATCGGGCAGACACCATAACGACGTGATTGTTTACAACAATATGATATTTAATTCATCAAATTATTTTCAATATCAGGAAAAGACGTACGGTTGTGTATGTAGTATTAAGACATGCCTGACGAAGTGTTGTCCGGAAGGTGAACGACTAATAGACGAAGAGTGTCGAAAATTCGATAACGAGATCAACATAACTGTTTACAGGGGCACTGAAATGTTTAATCCAAATGCGGACAATTTCTACTTAATTAAAACTAGTGTATACGATAACATATGTGACGACGGTTACACATTTTCTCTAACGGGAAATCAAATAGACTACTATCTTCAGGAGAACGGTGATTTGCATACACCTTTGCAAATTTTCACCGACAAAAATATGTACTGTATTGATGGCGATGAAAATGGAGAACTGATTGTTGAGGTTTGCTATATGGAAGATACGGATGAAGAGATATCAATGACAATGGTAACCGGTATGCATGCATCTAGGATACGTTTATAAATTATGTAGAGACCGGATTTCTGTTGATAAGTTTGATGTCGCACATAAGCTAATATATTATTATCATACAGAGAGTTAGTGCATATGTAATTACGTGTATTTATAGACACATTCTGCAAGCGTTAATTGTTTGGTAAAACTTTATACAACTAAAGATACAAAAAAATAGCAATTTTTCGAAGTTAGACAGTATACGCGAATTATATTTGCTGTTAATTTTGACAGATTGAAAATCTATTTGTTTTTGTTACGATAACATATTTCGTTCCCTGGTGTAGGAGAAGGTACATTGAAAAACGTGGTTTCTGAGATATATATGATTTTCCACAACATTAATTAACTGCTAACTGCGTGTGTACAACATAAAATGTATTTTTGCAAATGCTGCTATGTTATATAACATAAGAAGTACTTAACGAAAAAGTTTTCAGAAATATTACACTTTTTTAATTTACCAAAAGCACATAAATAAATATTGCGCTTTCAATTTAGTCGAAAACTATATTTTACAGTGTGTCTCCTTAGATACATACATCTGAAATTCAAATTTCTAATCCGAACTTAAAATCGAAAGAGTTCAAAACTTATTTAACGCATTAATAATATAAGAAAAAGGCTCCTACTTGGTGTTTCAAAGCGTTACTGGTCATTTTGGGGGAAAGCACTAGTTTTTCCTAAGTAATTCGGTATTTAATAGAAAACAAAAATGTTGCTCGTGCATAAGTTTGTACACAATAACCTGTGTAATTTTTAAATATATTGTTCTTATTAAAGTGATTATCGTTTGAGCGTCTTTAAACGCAATCATATATTTTACTCAATGCCATGTTCTTCAAAATGGAGTTTTCTATAGAAAAAAATGTTTACTTACTTACCTCAATACACAATATGTTACAGTAATATTATTTTGTTATCTCTGTCAATACACTAGATACTTTTTATTCACTATCTGTTGAAAAAAATACGTGTTTTATTTGTTATTTTTTTATTGACATGTTAAATATTAACTGCTGTTAGAAGGTATTCTACCAAAATATGTATTTCTAAAACCGTTTACAAGAGATAATTTTATTCTGAATTGCTTACTATACAGTGTGTAACAATGTACGTCCGCCTTCTATCATTCTGGCTGTTTACCCAATAGCAACTTGATATTACATACTTCGAGGATGTAATATATTAATTGCGCATCTTTAAAAAATACATTTCGATATATTACGCGTTTTATAGAGAAGGTGGTTCAGTACAATTCAGCTGTTTTTTTTTAATTTTGCCACGTATGCTTCTAAATTATTAAAAGTCCCTAAATACACTCCATTCTCATCCATAAAAATTCGCAAAGTACTCCTATGTCGCTTTAAATTTAACATTAAAATTTTCTATATCGATAGGTTACAATGTCAGTAAGTACCTTTTATCACTAGGATGGTCATTAGGAAAGTATTGACGTCATCAATTTCAAAATGATTTTTCTCTATTTTGTTAAAGGGAACACCTGTACATTATGGTTAGAAGTATTAGGTTGCTTATGTATGCATAAGATGAAGCAAAAGGAATGCTTTTATAGGTAGTAGTGTTTATTATGAAAGATATCCATAGAGGAGACATCCAGAAAAGAGTTTTAAAAAATTCGTGACGAAATTTATTGAAACGAAGGATATCGTTTACGAGAAATACCAAAGAACAATAAAAGCAAGAAATAAAGAAAACTAGTGAAATCTTCTGCATTAAGCAACAACATTTCTTATCATTCACAAATTTATCGGCAAACTGCAAAGACTAGAACGTAGTAAAATTCCATGTACTATCACAATAGTCAAATAAATAATTATTTCCATTGCGTGCTAAATTCTACTATTGTATCCAAACGATACTACTTTATTTGAAAAGTTATCAAGGACAAATAGTCATATTAAACTAATACCCAGATAATTGTGTGTGTAAAAGAATAAAAATAATCATTCTTTTGTTTGATAGCCAATCTTAGTTATCTCTAAAACAGGTTTGATATTGTTGTTTTCGTTATTATCTGGAAAAAGGAAAATGGTATTACTACATGGTTTCCGCTATTTTTACAAATAATTGAGAAAAACTTGTAGTTGGAGATAACGGTGTCTGGTGCGTTTCTTGAACATTGACAGGTAACATAAATTACGACGTTTAAAATGGCACTGATGCCGTTTCAAACAACTCCACCTTGTTTTAATTCGCAGAGGTTATAACAGGTTTAGCTTTAGGTGGTTCGACAACGCCTACCGCATTTATTATTCACAATATTATAAAACGTCTAAAAAATTAAAAATTATTGTTGAGCCTAACAACTACGCCTCTTGGTGATCGTGTTTGGAATTTAAAAATATTTTTATTAAGTTTTCCTTTGTCTCTTTAGTTATAAAAAAAATCACTATTCAATTATAGGGATTTCCAAGATATCTCCGGTCCCCTCTCTTGAGGGACACGCCGTATATATATATATCAAACTACGTATGTAATCTGCATCTGTAATACTGTCTTTCCCCATTGTGACGAATGCGACATATTCATTTATCGAAGCGAGAAAACAGGAAACCACACGGAAATAAATTTGTTGATGAAAAAAATAGTGCTTACTTTGCTTTTCAAACGATTAGATCGAAAAATGAAGTTCGCGTCAATAAAACGTACTTTGTTATTGGCCTATCTTTTTGTTTTAATGTTTGAAAATTATATGTGCTGTTCAGTGGATCGATTAAACGAAGCGGTTGATATTACAAATGGCGCAAAATTGGACAGTACTATAATTCATAACAATATCACATTTACCTCAAATGATTATTTCCAACTCGAAGGAAAGATTTATGGGTGCATATGCGATATTAGGACTTGTTTGCCTAAGTGCTGCTCGGAAGGGAAAAGATTAACGGCTGACGGATGCCGGGATCACGATAGTACACCTCGACTAATAGTTCACAAGGGCACTTCACAATCCATAATTAACACGAACAACTTTCACTTAATACAAACAGGATTTGAATGTACTGGACCACCTGTGATAATACCTGATGAAGTGGAACGCTATATCCAAGAAAATGGTGATGTTTACTCTTCTATCGGAAATTTCACTGACAGAAAAACGTACTGCTTTGAGGGGACAGAAGACGGCGACTTGGTTATCTTAGTTTGTGCGGAGAGCATTGAAGGCGGGGAACTAGGTGAAATGGATGAGATGATGATGATAACTTATTATATCGGTATGTTTTATAGAATTTGCATTAGTAGGTATTATATTCATGCAGTCACTATATGTTGTCAAATATATTTCGCCAATATCGCTGTCAACATCAGCATAAATTTGGCTGTTTTAATGCTATACATAACTTTGTATACTATTTTCTAATGTTTGTTTATAATTTAATCTTAAAATTGATAATTTTCGTATTCTTTTTGTTACTATAAATATAGTGGAGAAAATGTTTATTTGATTTACAAATATATACATCGGAATCCAGATAAATGAAAAAGTTTCTAAATTTCACTACTTCAGAGGTTTAAATTCTGATCATGGGTCTTCAAAAACGGCAACTATTGGAGTAACGTTATTCGTTACTCCAATATTTATTTATTTCTTTATGGATTGATTAAAAAAATAATACGTAATACTGGTTGACGAATTTGTGGTTATAGACTGTGTTATAATAAAAAGGTAAATAAATAAAAGCTTTCGATGGTCTTTTGTCTTTTAAACTCGAAAACTTATAGATGATTAAGTTGTCAACATATTTCTTATACGCACGATAAATAGATGGTATTGTATACAGTACGTTGCAAAAATTTGGAAGAAGTCAACTGAAATCCAAAAATTCTTTTGTGAAAATCATATTTGAAGTTGCTCTTGAAGATTCTGTAAAGCTTGTAATGGGCTTTCAATTTTGTGCTAGTCCTTACTTCTTGGACCATCTTTTGTTAATCACACCTACTAATCAAATTTAAAGGAATTCTACCTTTGAAATACGATTCATATACATCAGTCAAATGTCTAGGGTTAGCAGGTGCAGATATATGACGTAGCGCATTTTCATAAACGTGCCCCATAAATGTCCTATCGAGTTTATGTACGGATTCTCTAGTAGCCACTCGACAAAAGGTACACGAATATCATTGAGATAATACGCCTTTAGCCATCCGAGGTCGACCATTGCCTTGCATAAATAATAAATCGTTTCCCACTAAAGGACTAAAAGGCATTAAATGTTCTTTGCAATGCTCCCCAGATCAAAATTTGCATCCATCGATCTCGGTCGAAGAAACTCTGTGAGCGTTATGGTAAATTCCACCTTCCTCTTTGGAGACAATACACTGCGCAAGCCTCTGCCCTGGTTTTCGGCAGACTCGTTCACATCCATTAGAGGATTTTTAGGTTTTCCCTAGCTATGATTTCTGCAAGTCACAACCTGACAATTCTATTCCCCCTTAGTTCTTAAAACATTTTCCATTTCATTAAGACGCCTAATCCGCATGATGTTGTCTAATGTAGCTTATTCCAAACAATTTGGGAATGTAACGCCGAGAAATCTCTCACCGTGCTCGCACTTTCTCGATATTGTAAATTTATATTATAGGTTCTTTGTATTGCTTTATGTTTGGCGTACAAACTCTCAGGAGCGATTTTTAGGAGTTTCTTTGTTGAAAATGTTTTAATTATGGTATCAGCTACGTAAGCTAGATTTCAGAATCTTATGGTTGAATTTTTTAAAATATCTACCACCTTTCTTAACCATATTTACATATTCTTCTACGAAAGGTTAAAGCACATATTATACACATAAATTCACCTGTTTCACCGAAGAAATTAAATAAAAGCAATTGAATTTAGGTAACCTTTGTATATTTTAACTGAAAACAAATCACGATTAAAAAATACGTTGTGAGAACTAGAACCATTTTACGGAACAAGATTTTAATAGACAATACTTGTGTTTTGACAAAATTAAGTAAACCAAAAGATTTAAAATTAGAAACTTGTATTCCAGAAATTACTTCATGAATTATTATGGAAGTGTTCGTAATATTTGTAATCAGTAGCAGCGAATGAAGACATAAATAAAACGGTAAACACAACGCTGCCATTTCCTTGTCTATTTTTTTGGTCAAAATCTTGCGGCACATTTCCAGCCACGTCGGCCGCCAAGCAGTTATATCTACTCCTTAGCGTAACCAACACAAAATCTAACTTGCTAATTTAGTTACTTTTACGATGAGCAGTGACTATTTGAAGAAGTTGATTTTTAATCGAAACGTGTTGATGTCTTAACCGGAATCTTGAAACACCCTGCATAACATTTTTTTTTTTATATTTATTTACTTATGATTTAAACAGATTCATACGAATGTGCAAACTGATTTGGATAACTACTACTAAAGAAGAGTTATGAATACTTGAAGTTTGCATTTTTGGCAAAACACTAGTCCTTTATTCATAAAATCATACATGAAAATTTTAAAAGGTGTTTTCATCACCTTCAGGTAGTTTCTAGATGCATTTTACTAACTCTTAGATATACCCGTTTAGAAATTTGGACGCCATATTCTTTTATTATTTCAATACAAATTCAAACTTAATACATTCGCTAAAGTACCAAGTATGGAGCAAACTACAAGTAAAGTTTTCGTTCTATTTAATTTCACTTATAATTATTTTCTTTTTACTGGTTAGAAATTTTTAATTCACAAGACCTATTTCTATTTCTTATTAGGATATTTCTAGATATTCTGAAAGTCCGGGAAATGTTCGGGAAGATCCGATTGTATGGTAACTCTGACTTCAGAAATATCTAAAAAAGGTAATTAAATAATGTTTTACACTTAACATACTTTTTATGAACAATAATCTAATTTTAAAACCTTAGAATGCTTTGTAATAAATTCTTAATATATATATAGGCAAAGATATCATTTTTTTTAATTTAGCCCCAAATTTTAGCTAAAGTCAAACTTGCTACTAGTCAAAATGGCAAGCTCTAACAAGAGCAGTTACAGTTAGCAAAAGCTAACTGTTAATGGTTTAACAAGTTAAACGATTTACATCATTGGTAAATGTACTATTGTGAGAGTAATTTAATTGCGCTGAATTATAACTAACGAACAACGTTTTATTGAGACGTTGCACTTTCAAAATTCCTTGAACCTCAAAAAACACGCTGTATAACGAGCTTCTCGCCCTCTTTATTTTAGTATCAGTAATTTTATGCAGATCCAACGCTACGTTCATCAATATAATCTACTACAAACTACGACAGTAAATGTACATATCAGTGATTCATTTCTAGAATTTGAAGTTATTCCCGTTGTGATAGGCTTTGCGTTGGTATTTATCAATTTGAGGATATAAAATTTCCATTGACGTTGATATAACGATTTGCCTAGTAAGTTATATACTTGCAATTAGTCAACTGTATGTCAATTTACCACAATTAGCTGTCCAACTAATTGATACAAATCAATATTTTGCCAATTCCATCCAGTATATCCATAAATGAAATCAAGGATAAATAATAATAATGATTGTAAATTCTTAAATAGCCTGTATTTACGTGGATTTTGTAATTTGGGTTGCCTATTTTACGATACGTTGCTAAGTATATTAGAATTTTACAGTATAAGAAAGCATGATAAACATGTGTATATCATGAATACAGACTATGAATAAACATTGTTAAAAGCAAATTTAAGAATCTTCAAAATCCTAATTTGCTTATATCTTTTTTTGAAGTATTTCTCACACAATACAATACTAAAATATTAAAGCAATCGTTCCTTAATCTATGACAATTATCTAAACAGGATTCAACGTCCTATTAAATATTTACGTTAGGTAACAGATGTTAAAAAAAGAAAAACAGTATTCGAATATTATTTCATCTTGCGGTCACATCGACAACATTAATTCTTACAATTTATGTTTCCGCCACAAACAGACCTTCTTGTTTGTTAGTAGAATTTTAAGAAAATAGAGGAAATATAATGAATTGCGAACATAATACAATAGTTATATTAATCCAGAAACCTTTGCACGTGCCCATAAATTCCTTTGTCTCTGACGTGCACTCACAAAAAGAATTGTGGCAGATTTTGATGTCTGTCTTTTCAAGTTTTCTATATTGATGGTACAATACCAGCCTCGTATTATGCAACTAAACATTTTACCAAGCAATTTTAAAAGACAATCATCCCAATGTTCGTATACGAGAACGGTACGATAAGGACCTATGCTAAAGAATACAATACAATTGTTTTGAATTTAATTAATTTACTTCCCGACATAATACTCTTGTCGCTCTATACAATTAGTCCAGACACGTTTCTACTTTCTTACACCATCCAAATAATTTCTCAGCATTAACCTCTTCATTTGACATGAACTATTTCATGCCAAGCTATTTTTTTAAGTTTGGAAAAAAGTCACATAGATTCATCGCATCTAACGAATATATAAAATTTGATCAATTTTACCATCCCAGTTGTTGATGAGCAGGCTTCGGCGTTAGCATAATGACAGAGAATCTTTTCCTTGGACGTGGAGCCTTCTTCTCTTTGATCCAGGGTCGAACCGGTGCAATAAATTAGCATTTTATCGACTAATCTCTGGTTTCTATCACATAATACTGCAGAAACTCGCATTGCGTTTAAATATGTCCAAATATTGCTTTGAAGTTATCACGCGATTTCGTTTTCGATCAATCGTCAGTAGACGCCGCACCCCTCTCGTCGTTGGCTATCTTATACTCAATTTTTCATGAAAAATGTTTTGCATACGTTCAATTGAGATATTTCCAAGTTCCAAGAAAAAAAATGAAATCACTGAAGGGTACTGTTCATTTTCCAAGAGTCCACAAATATATAAAGTTGTTCACTTCACTAGCTTTCAAAACAACACTATTCAAAATATTCACAGACGTCGAGTAATGAATAGCACTCACAATCGACAATGTAAAACGAGTACTTCTCCTCCCTTATATAGGTAAGAATTTTCGTCATATTTCGGAACTAGCGATAGCTTGATGCAAGAAGTTAGGATTTTTTGGAACAGCGAACATCAGTTGATAGATATTCAAAATATTCCAAATAGTTTTCAAATTTTCAGGCATCTTTCTCAGTGGTGTTAATTAGTGGTAACCAAATGAATCAAGTACAATTCTCCTTTCTATATAATTTGATTATTGACCAGCGTCTGTGAAATTCTCTGTGAAACAAACGATTCTACCTCTTAGATCGTTTGGACTTTGTTTGAAATTGTTATCGTTAATCTTGCGATATTGAACAAACCACTATAAGTGATAAAAACAATGAAATTATAGCCTACATCCCACTGACAGTAGATGATATCGGGTAAACGAAATTTCAAAAATCGTGCCACAATCCAGATACCGAATCCGCACTTTTACATGACTTTTACAACAAATGACATAGCACAATCTAATGTCATCTGAGGAAACATGTATTATGCGAAAAAGTGAAGTGATCTTTACAAATAACTAGAAGGGACGATTTTAAAAGTTCAAGAAACGTGAGAATATTCGCTAATTGTTGGCGAAAATTATCCGGTGATGAATCTGTTGTCGAGTCATTCCAACAAACATTTTTAATTAAAGTTGCTGAAATGAATTTAACACCCTAGCAAGTTTACAGTGCTTATGAAAACGGATTGTTTTGGAGAATTCTTTCGAAATTCGTACACCGAAGCCTTGTGCCAATGCCTCCGGTACTCATAAGCAATGAATTACTACGAATGGCTTTCGTAAATGCTTCCAAGATTTCTTTGTGCCTGAACATGAGGGATTTGAATTCGCCCACACACTACTTATTTTGTTCAAACCAAGTGATGAATTGTTTACAACGTAGATTAAACTGGCCAACAAATTTCAACTTTTGATTTTGCCACGCCTTTTAAACGATATTTTTTACGTCGCATACAACCTTCCAGCGTAAAACTCTACTGCGAATTCTGATGAAGATGAACCGAACGATTACACTGGCCAACAAATTTCAACTTTTGATTCTGTCATAAAATAATCTATACTACTTTCAATAAAAAACATATAAATATTTATTTTAATAAAAGGTCGATTTTTTTATATTTCAATGAAAAGGTTTTTTAGATTAGATCATAATTTAATGTATATTTCAAAATATTATGATTAGAAATGTGAAGTAATACTGCTCTGTCTGCTATAAACAATATCTACGGCATCTCTTCTTAACATCCAACCGTAATCTGCTAATATAACAGGATTCCATTTCTTCTGATACCGTTTTTCCATTCTCATGAATGTCTTGGTGAAAGCGCTCACCGTGTTCATCGCTAACGTCGCCCATATTTACCGAACAACAATCCAAGCGAGAATGTAGAATGTGCACTTTAAGGGACATATTACAGCCGGTAGCGTGATATGCTTGTAACGTTAATCCATTACTATAGTTTTATAGTTGTCAGCTTTTTTGTTTCCCAAGAAATTCGTGAAAACTTGTACCACGGAGAGCTAAGCTGTTTTTTCCTTCGTTGTTTATTTGGTTTCAAAGATTTCATCATTTACTATTTTTCGTATCTGAGGTCCATCAAAAACACCTTCTTGCAGTTTTCCTTGTGTTCATTTTGAAAAATTCTCACGAAGGTATTTAAAACGTTCACCTTCGAGATCCAGTGCCTTTACCAAGTTTTTCATGAGCCCTAGTTTCACGTGGAGAGGTGGTATTATGATCTTTCTTTCTTTTTCTACCGGAGGCTGATGTTGCACATTGTCTTTTCGTGGTATAAACTGTTGTCGTAGTGGCCACTCTTGCTTATGGTCATGTTTTTCCCGAAGACATAAAAAGCAACAGTATTTGGTGTAACCAAATCGCATGCCGAAAATAATTGCAATTACTTTAAAATCTGCACAAATATTCCAGGAATACTCTTTGTACTTTATCTTTTCTAATAAAATTTTCGGATTTTCGTTTCTTTCATAAAAACAGCATGACCTATCGGAATAGGAGGATAATGGTTTCCATTATGCAACAAAACTGCTTTTAGGCTGGTCTTTGATGAGTCTATGAATAATCTCCAAGAACTGGGATCATGATGTATTCCAAAAGCTTCAGAAAGTTTATAAACATTATTGCAGTGAAGCAGATTACCGGCCATACTATAAAGGCATTTTCTCTGTAACCAGATTTAAGCCAATGTTGCCGCTTTTCGAATCTTTTTTATATTATATATGCTGTTCAATTTCATTAGTGACTAGCTTAGGGTAAAAACCTTGTTAGTCAGTGTTATTAGATGTTTAGGATCCTCAAAATATACGAGATTTGCTAACAATAATATTACACAGTGGATGGAGAAGCTATTTCATTATTCGTGGGCTAAAATTAAATAAATTCGTGGGCATTATTCGTGGGAATAGAGGAGCCGTGAAATGATTTAGTGAGCGCATCAAATCGAATGTAGAAAATAAAATATCAGATCAGAGACATATTGACTCATACTTTAATGTTTAACACCAATTCGAACAAATCACTAATCTGAATATTTCTTTTCTCAGATTGGCTCAGATTAGTAACGTTGAACTACACATCAAGAAATACAATGGTTCAAAATGTTTCAGTCTCTTAAGTTAAATTTTTTGAAGTCATCTCATCACAAGGTCTTATCATTGCATCTTATGTAATGTAGTAAGACTAAGGATTCAGTTTTCTTTATGATTTATTGGAATCCGTATTATAAAATTCCAGCCAATAAGAAACTGGTCGCTATAAAGGAATATGTCCTTCCTTGTTGGAATTACCAACATCACACACAATATTTAAAAATTGCCAAGTGAGTAGCGTTCTTCATTTGTACTATACATGTAAATTTTCTCGAAACATAAAAGAACAGAGGTATAGTAAGTGCTACGTATTCTTAATTTAAAATGTGATATGGAATTCAAACACGTAACATTTATGGCGCACGTTTTCCGATTCAAAAAATCTTGCGTTGTACATCACACCTTCTGCAATAGCCTTTACGTATTTTTACAAACATCAATACATATTTGTCTTGTGGGAAAAATAATTACGATTTTTATGTTTACAATAACACGTACGAAAAAAAAACATGACAGCCTGGTATATCGATGTGGGAATTTCTAATTCATCTTTTCGAAATTTAGTAGAAAATATGCGATGTGTGTATTTCCAGAAAATACTGTATGTAAACAATCAAGCGATCAAGCCGCTCTATCTAATGCGATACACATGTTAAAATTCCAATTTAGCTCAAACTTGGGGACAATATGGAATACGTATTGCGAACCTCTTCATCATCATGCGCGCTTTCCTGCAACGCTCAAAGTGGGGATGAACGAGGTGATATAATGATGCAACCACTAATAATAAAAATCGCAGTTTTTGTATCCGCCGACGCCTTAAGAAATGATCTCCTTCAGGTGTGACACGGTGTCAACATTTTGCATTCTTCTATGTTTTACATTGCTATCGAACGGTGTACATTGTTTACCTACCGCGTGCGATGGTGAATCCGGCGTTACTCGAAACTCGAAATATGTTAAACTGTGTTCCTCCAGTGGTATAAGTGTCTATGTTGTGAACGACACCTTCGAAGATCCTATTTGTAGAAAGGAACCATGTCTCAGAAAATGTTGCCCGATTGATAGTGAAGTAGTAAATAAAACTTGCGTCCCTTCCGATAGAAATTTCACTGATGATCTAACATCGTTGACTTCAGCGACCACATTTCATGTAGTTTACGGATTTTTACAATGCGAAGGTAGAACATTATTAAATCCGTATGAAGGACCTGAAAGTGCATTTTCGATATTAAGAAATGGGCGACTAAAATTTAGTCATGTAGATCTACCTATAACGAATTACTGCGTAGATTACTTTGGAGGACCATCTTTAAGTAGCCTGGTATGCTTCTTCATTGAGGATGTAAATTATTATACAGGTAGGAGTTATCAACAAAATATTATTTATCAACAATAGATAAACAAAATATTATTTAGTTTCCTTTCCTTGTCTTACACAATACAATAAATTATCTTACATTATATTTACATTTTCATCTTGCATTTAATAATTTTACGCTTTTTAGGATAGCTTCTTTAAATCAACTTTTTTCGACGTTTCAAACATTTGTAATTTAAAAATCCCTGCATTCTTGAGCAAACTTTCAACGTAAAAAATGTGTAGGTTCTAACCATAAAATGTTAAAAGAGCCTGGATATTATGTGAGAACGCTTATTTTATTTTGGGTACTATAATGGTTTGCTGCTCACTATTTACCCAAAATTACATTTTAAATTCCCTCAATTGTCTGCATTTAATTTTGGTAGTAATTTCATGTCTCGGCAGATGGTGTTCAGAAATAGTACAAAATGGCTGTCTTTATTTAGATAATCTTTTAAATTTACTTTCTCTGAAACCTTTCAAAAAGACAATATCAACACTAATGTCATTGTTGTTATTATTTAGCTTATTTGTAAATCTATCTTTTGGAACTGAAATACTAAGAATTTAAGGCTAAACAAAATTGCAATAAAATGAGCCTATTGAAAGCTGCTAAGATTGTAAGTTAGATTATCACTTACTTTTATTTCTGCTTGTTTTATCCACTATGAACTTTCTGAGATCTATCTTATTCATATCCATGAATAGATCCATATAGTTGACGTATTAACTTAAATATACAATAAAATTTTCTTTAATCCTCCCATAAGCGAATACAAACCTAAATGTCGTTTAATATATTTCTACTACTACCATAATTTATGCAATAATCACCATTTGGTTTGATCCCCGCTACTTCAGTTCGATTTTTCTCTCTTTTAAAATCCAACTACTAGGCTAATATTGCGTATAAACACTTAACGACTGTATTTTGATGTGTTCCGTGAAAGTCTATAATTTTGTAAAGGGCAGTTTTTTTGGCTCAACAAGTTGAAAACAAGGAACTATTTTCAATATAAACACTGAAATCTTCAAACGGAAAAACTTCGAATAGAAATAATCCATGGGCAATAATTAATCCGGATTATCGATACATGCTAATATTTATGTTTAGAAAAATGTAGGCAAAGTAGTGACGAACCAAAAACAACGAGATTAGAGAGAAGCAGAGAAGGCAATATTAAAAAAAATATATACTAAACGAGCAACCGTTGAATAAGCACGAATATAAGGTACAAGTTTGTTTTATTTTCATTAATCTAAATGGTTTTTCAAATGTTACAGCTTAGCTTAGCTCTCATACGCGTGATATGTGTGTTTTTAAAATTCATGGCACTTCTTTTCTTTTACTTTGTAAATGATGTCTAAGATAATTTTGAATGAATTTCCTGATGTAACCCTTTTCTTCAATTCTGCTTCGACTATTTTTCACTGTTACTTTTATTTTCTTTGCTTCGAAATTTTTTTAAACTTATTTTGATTGTTTTTCATAATCAAAGTTCTTTAAACATTTATTTTAAACTTACTTTCAAAGTAAGTTTATCCAAAACTTGTTTCATGTCAAAAACTTCTTGCCTTCTTGTCCTCTTGTTTCCCTTATTGTTCGTTGTCACGGGAATACCAATCTAATGCTTTTGATTGGTTCATCTAACGATTGTTACAGATGACATTGAGGATTTTGATAATTCATTATTCGCTATAAATTAATGTTGATGTTAAAGAGAAAGAATAATACAAATATCAAAATGCTGGAATTCGAATAATAATTAAAAATAATTCAAATTCTATAAGTATAAAATAGGTTTTTGACGATTATTGAAAATATTGAAAAACACAATACAACTGAGCAATCCCACTACGTTATATATGTACATCTTCTCACTGTAAACAAATACGCCTTCACATTAAGGAGAGTATCTCGCAAAGAGAAACTTCGGTTAATAAAATTGCTAATCGCGCAAATGATTGTGAAATTGATAGAATTCAACTATTACAAATTTTGAATAAGCCGACTTAATAATATGATGTTTGCCAGGACACATTTCAAGGAAGTAGCCAAACAGTAGCCATAACAGAATTGGAGAAAATAATCCATCCTATCTCCGAATAAAATGTATACAAGCAGTTGAAATGAAACAGGGAATCTATGGATGATGACCCAAAGTCTGGGAATGAAATAGTGATAAGAATGGCAAATAAGCAAGGTATCGACAGGATGATTTCAACGGCTGCTTAGCCCTCAACAAAAACTATACAGACGAAAAATTTGCGACGAGAATTTAATTGCTTTATCTCAAGATGAAGTCTTCTTCTATAGAATTATGGCCAAAGATGAGACCTAGATACACCATTGGGGCCTTCGATGGACTTACATCTTGTGCAATGGATTCATAAAAGCTCTGCACTGTGGGGAAGATAGCCACAGCTTTTGGTTGGTGGAGGAATTTTCTTAACAAAGGGTATGATAAAACGTATTACAACGAGGAATATCTACCAGGGCACAATTAGAACTTGAATGATTCTATAAGCCAAAAAAAACGACAATTATATTGAGGAAACTTCTGCATGGCAATTGCAGCGTACATAAAGCTCGAATTGTTCAAGTAGCAGTCAAAAAATGCAGGTTACAAAATGTAAATTACTACGTTTTTCCAAAACCCAAAAAAGACCTAAGAGGGTTTCGCTTTTTATTATATGACGACTTGAAAAATGCTGTTGAGTCGTATTTTGAAATTACCAACAGATTTTTCGTGAAAAGCATAGCGTTATTACAAGGGCGTTGGATTACAACGAACAGATACGTAGGTACTACAAAAGCTCCCGTCGTATAAACACTGCTGTTATGCTGGCTCTTATGAGACAAATATGATTTATGCTGTCTTATATTAGCCTCCAATGTGTTTAAAAGTACTACCTTGCAATAATTTTGTTCTCATAATTCAAATAGATTTAACCAATACAATTATGTCAAGTGAAATAATTTATTAATGGAAATTAGAAGCGCGTCAATTCAATAAATTGAATTCGCAGAATTACTATATCATGATATTACCGGAAAGATAAGGGGACACGTATACTCTAATTCACTACCATTACATTTTCCAAGCGGACGCGGTATTTGCCTAATCAATTTTATTTTATGATGTATGTGTTACGTCCGTTTTCAGTACTTCCTTTCCGGGGATACGAAACGTAACGCAAAATATTATGGAATTCACGTTGTTGGACGAAGTTCAGACACACAACATCAGTAGATAATGTTAAGCCTCCAGAATTGCATTTACGTGTTAAAATAAAAGTCGTTCACGATAATCAACAGATACTAATTACACGGCAAATATAATAAATATTTATATACTGGGCACGACTTATTATTACTTTGAATTTTCAGTAGTAGTACCACATGAAAAACTATGATGACTAAAGAGTCCAAACGATGTGCCCGAGCATTGGCGTTGCGTGGAGAGTTTACCAGAATAACAATGCGCTTATTTAAAAATAACGTATCGCCACGTGTCGCCGTGGCAGTACAATCTTACATTCGTTTACAGGCTAGTAAATAAGGGTCAGAAGATCCTTGTGGGATCAGCGTCCTTACGACAATGGATAGGATGGACTGTTTTTTAATATCTGTAGTTTCGTCCATTGTCAACCAAAGGTATTTATTTTTCACCGTTTTTTTCGTAAAATTTACAATTCTTTCACGCATTGATGGTACGTAATTGTGTAGCGTATTTTTAGATGGTAATTTCCACGTAGGATTGTATTTATTGCAAAACTGGCGAAACATTGGGTGTTGGACTTTATGTATTGCTATATTGGTCGCAATTAGCATCATTGTTAAATCAACCACAAATTCATTATATGATTTGCGTCTAATCTTTTTCAATTTATGTTTGTCACTATTTATATGTCTTTGACACTGACTCGCTTTCCAAGATAATAAAGTTGTTTCACAAACTAAACATTTCACTGCCTTACCGTCATATATTAAATCGGGAAACCGATGTATAAATTTATTTACTACGGTAGCAGACAACCGATCTGACGCATTATTTTTACGACCTCGCAACATTTTCAACGTATACTTTAATACGTTAGAACGGCAACTAAATGCATCGTTTATTTTTATTACTTATGCGAGAGCGGAGTTTACCCCACTCTGCTCTCGCATCGACGCTACTGGTCGGGCACATCGTTTAGACTCTTTAATGATGACTATATGACGGGGTAATTATTACGTAACGTAAAATCGTATTTGTGGAGGTTCGCGTAAATTATCCCTTTGCGTTGGTGCGATTTGTACTTTCGTGGAAATCGTAGTGTTTTAATAATACAATATAACATTGTCTTCCTACTTCCTATGTTCTAAAAAAAAAATGTCTTGTTATCTAAAAATGAAAAATACGTTTTAATAGATATGAAATGAGCTGCACAGAATGGAATTTATAATGAATAACCTAATTCCCAAATTCACGTGGTGCTATTAGGATTTTGCTTGTAAAATATGGAGTAGATGTACCTTTAATTAAAAATCAAATGCTAAGTGTTTTATGCGTAATATTAACTTCTTATCTTGAATTTTCGAAAATATTGTATACAGACTAATTTATTTCCTATCCTCACCATGGGGAAGATCGAAAGTGGCGTTTTAGTTTTTGTCCGCAAGGCCTAGTGAAGTTAAAGGTAAAAGAAGATGTGCATTTTTCGTGTTTTTAAAATACCTCGAACATCATTCGTTATAGATCTATTTAGCGATTTTAAACCTGCTCTCTATCTTCAGTAATAATAGTCAAAAACGAATCAATCTGTAAATTACCGTATTTTATCGTGTTGAAAAGTTTGTTTCGAGCAAGTATCCCATTAATTAAGTTCACTATTCAATTGCACGCGGTTGTAAGTTTACAAGGTGAAGCATTCTTCGTAGCCCTTCCTTCAAAATTTCCCTAACTTATTGCCTTACGGAATATTAGTAAAATATTCCGTAAGTTAAAAGAAGCGCAGTTAATAACAAATCTTACGTAAATAAAGAATTTATTGACTAACGTAGTTACTAGAGCTGCTCTATGCGTCTCGACAGGATCGGATCGGTTGTAGTAAGTCTACATGTATACATATACGTATCTAACTGCTGAATGAGCGAAGTTAATATTAGCGGCGATCGCCGATCGGCGATGCATGAGTCTGCAGTTAGTTTTATTTAGCTCTTGGATTGTGTGGTTACCGATATAATAGATATACATATATAATTGCTAATGGGTGGAAGGGTAACAAACTACCATTTGCTCGGTGAAGTAAAGGAGTTTGTCTGTGACTTTCCACATTTATCTTACACTGGCGCTAAGATATTTGATGATATATGATGAGCCGTAGCAAATACGATTGTAGAAGAAAAGTAGATAATATAAAACACAAAAATAAGGAAAATGGCGCATTACCAGTATTTCATTTTATGTTCCATTTACTTTTCATGTAATTTATAGCTTCACTTAGTGGATAAAAAAATTAATTTCAAAGATTATTTTCTCATCACGGCAAACATTCTAACCAAGAGAAATGTGGAAACATGTTTGATGCTGCGGTTTTTAATCAGTTTATCGTACCCAATTTTATAGCAGCTGTTAGGGTGTTTTACAACGATTTTAAATAATATGAACAGTTCACTTTATTGTCTAGGTTGTATCATCCGCCATCTTAACATTAAAATTTAGCTATCCGACAAGGTTTAAATTAGGTGATTGTTTAAATCAAAATGTTATATAAGTAATATAATCATTCCTTTGGTATAATTTTTAGACTCTTTTGGGACTCAAATTTAGTTTACTTTGACATTAATGTTCATAATTACAAATTTTTATTTATTTATTTTTATTTATTTTTAAGACCCAATTGACTTAAATTTATATTTGAATGTACATAGATTTCCTTGAGAAAATATCGAAAGACTTATTACAGTTTATTTTGTTAATAACGGATTATTTATTTGGTTTCCTGGTTGAACAACTCAATTTAGTTATTGAAGTCTAACTCTAACCCTTCTATCATATTAAAAGCCTTATTATAGATTCATTTGAAAGTAGGTACATAGCTTAATATCAAACACTTATTACTATCAATTATTATTATCAATTGACCAACTGCCCACTCTTGTATCTTTATTGGTAGCTTGAATTTTCTTGTCATCTGCCAATTCTAGAGTAACTTAATTTAGCGCAGCTGCCAAGTGCAGTGTAATTACTCTCACGTCAGTGCCATAAAAAAGTAATAAATAACCGATGATAACGCAAGTTAACTTTAACATCAGACCGCCCACCATGAAAGTGCGAATTGCCCACTCGTGTGTGGTAGATCGTAAATCGTAAAGAAACCAGCATAAGAAAATAATTTAAAGGAAATATACAATATATATAGGTATATTTATGTATGTACTCAATGACCGCTTGATATTTTGAGAACATATAGACCAGTTTTTATTTACTGCTCTTAAGACCTGTTAGGAATACCTAGCTAACTGTTTTTAATTTCCGAGTCGAGTATGTCATCAAATTTAAAAAAAAGAAAAAGAAACGATAATAAATAATATATTAAATGATTGGTATACAAAAGAAATAAGTTTACATAAAATTCACTACCTAAATTCTTACATGTATCAATCGGTTATTTAGCTGCTATTTATTTCTAGTTAAGCAAGCCTACCGTGAATTTCCCTTAACAAACGGTTACGTAAACAAAATTAAATATACTTTTAATGGATATTTTCACTATCTTAAGCCAAGAAAATCTGAGAAAAAGAAGTGATATGAAGACGGTAAGCAACCTTCAAAAAATATGGTCGCTTTGACCAATAATTAAGCTATTCCAAATTTTAAATGTACAACGTAGATATGTATTCATTTCTTCTTTTTAAAGGAAATATTTAAACCATAATAATGTGCCAGTGTAGATACGAAAAATACGAGTAAGCTTTCCTTCTCAATAAAACTTAAATAATTTGGTTTTTGTTTACCATAACTTAAAATTGAACGTCAGTGTTTGTATCAACGCCAGACGTCTGACTTATCGCAACTATTAACTATTCGAATTGGTAAAAATACCTAATCGAGCAAGCAAACCTAATTTCATCGACAAATCTCTTGTAATTCTAATCTTGTAATGAAGCCTATCTTTTGGATAATCATAATTAACGGAAAATAAATTTAAGCATCAGAAGTGTGTAAAACATACGTTAGCTGATAACAGTAATGACGGTTCCACATTATTAGAGTGGATAATGTTCGATAGATATTAAACGCATTTAAAATATATGGATGTATATCTTCTATTTTTTTTTATTTGCGTAATGTTTATTCTTCTATCATCATATTAACAAATTTCTGTTATCTTTATAATATTGTGTATGTTACATGTACAGGGTCTTCTATTTTATTTTTACCAGTACTTATTTGTGTTACTATCGCAGACTCAAACGCAGAAAAATTATTTCAAGTGAAGGTTGTACTAACGAGGGCATCTAAATTTTTATTAAATGCTCGAAGTGTTATGTCACTAATCGAATCTTGATCTTTCATCTGAGCGTATTTAATTAGATATTCTCATCCGCACCTCTTCCTTTATTTACATACGACTATTTCAATTGCAGCTACCACTTTCCATTAAGGTGCCATATTATGGCGAAGCCCGCGTTCTCACATGGTGCTAGCTTGTTTCAATATTAAAAAATGTTACTCCCACTGAATAAAAATGTAATAACTATCAGAAACCTAGTTTCTTGCGTTTTTAGTGGAAATCCTAAATATTTCGACTCATTGGCTTATTCTACTAAATAAAATTTGAAAATGTTTTTAGTTAGCTTTTTCATGAAATTAACAGATGTAGTACAAAGATAAAAGTTTTATGAGTGAAAGGTTACATGGTATTGGAATGGGACAAATTTGCCGAATCGGGCGATAAAAATGATTCACATTTTACGACCGTCTGATGTATTCAATTCAATAATTTGTAAATAAGCCGCCAACAACCATAATTTGACATATGTCATTCCTAAACATATGATTCAAGACAAATGCCGATTAAGACGGTAGTATATGCAATATTTACCTTAAGACGATTAATTTAAAGATAGTGAAATATGCAAATGCGAAGCAGTGAACAATTAAGGGCAAATTAATATCAATTGTCGTAAATTTAACATGAATCGTGAACTGCTGCGTTCAAACATCAACAAACAAATGTAGGCTCGATGACCCATATTTTATGCGACCCTTTCAACTATCTAATTATGTTCCTATTTGTTTACAAATAATTTAATAATTTTCGGTTAGATATAGTAGGCTTAATTTTATCATCAAAACTTTATCTTATTTTCAAGAGTATTTGTCTTCAAACAAGGGGTAACTTGTTTTCTTAATTTAAAATTGTCTTAGTTCATACAGAGAGCAAGTTTTATATTAAAAAAATAAACTGCCAAAAATGAAAAACTTTTAATTAAAATAATTGTTATTAATTAATAACTAACAACATATTTATAATGCATGGAAAAGTAGTGATATATCAATATTGCAATTAACTAAATAAAATTACCCATGTACATACTCAAATTTTAAATGTTAGTTATATTTAGAAGGAACGTTTAGATTCATTTGTGTTGCGTTTTCACATGCGGTTTACTCAGATTATTTGCTTTTAAAATGGCTTTTTCCCGGTTTGCACATATTTACCAATATGCAGATTCTTTGCACTTCTTCGGTACACATGCACTTCGAAGAAAGTCATTGCTCCAAAAGATATAATTTTTAAAAACGTACGACTTGTATATATGTAATTGCCCAAATTACACAACTTACAATTTGTAATAATTTTAAGTGATGGAAATTACTTGTTTTGTACGATTTAAATCGAAAATAGAAAAGACTATCAAGCTGGACAGGTGCACTTTCTCCACATAGCTACCTAAATATATACAACATTTAATCCGGGATAAATTTATTTCTAAAATATAAAGGCAATGTTTTGAATCGTATTCTGAAGGTTTGTATGTTATCAAGCTCGAAAAATTATCCCAAGCTTTCTTCATGCGTCATAGATTAAAATATTACTGTTTATTTTCGTTCTCATAAGTTTTTCGTCAAAAAAGTAGATAGCCAATCCTGAATCTAAAATACAACAGCTATATGACGGCATATACGTACGTATAAATATTGTATACGTACGCAGTCGATGAACTACGCTTGTACAATAAATTGTAACCTGTTACATTTTGATCTTGGTTCTACCGAATTTTTCACGTTTCAAATTCAACTAACGAGAATACAACATGAAAGAAATAAAAAAACATTGTTTTTAAATTTAGTTGTGCAATAATGTTAGCAATAAAATAAAGTGGTACGAAAATCTACAAAGCCCACTACCAAATACTAGAAATATTCTTAAGTGAACTTAGGTCTTATTTTGTTCTTAAACAAACGATACTACTAAACAGTGAGTACCTTAAGGTAGAATTTTCATACAAAATTTCTTTATCGATTATACAAAATACATACCGGAAGTTTTGGATTTGATTAAACTTTATTTTGAGATCAGTAGGTACATAATGTGCCACAATTTACAACCAGTTGAACCCAGAATTAGCCGGCAACTTTAAATTATGTTGCTTCGCTTAGTGCGGCTAAATGCGATTGTATTTATGTGACGATGAGCACCGGTTACCATATACCAAACAGGATTAAAATTTCGGGACGTTTTCGAACAATACAAGTTTAACTAATTAGTCCAAAACAGTTACTTCAAGGATGCGTAAATGCGATGTGATGCGTACCACCGAATTATCTGAGAAAAAAACTTTAATCCTACCATGTCTGTCTTATCCCTACTCTCGAAAAAAATATTTATTTGCAAGTACTTACTATTGCCACCTGTACACTCTAAAACTAAACCATACAAAAAATACGACAAAACGAAAGGATCATTTATTATTGTAGCATAAAATGTATAGCATGTGTCCATCTTAACCTAGTTAACCAAAATGACCCAAGTAGAACAATGGTCCGTTCTCTCTCTTCATCAAATCTGTTTGTCTTTTCGCGTTTTTAATCAATATCAGGTTTTATAATTTAACAGTACGCCTGGCTTCGCTTATATGTTGTACTACACTTGGCGATTCTATCCTGCCGTAGCTGTAGTACCCAATGTGTTCGTGAAATTTAGTGCCTGTCGCATCTAATAGAGGCTTTATCACAGTCACTACATGTAATTTTATAAAAACTCAACATTTGCTTTGTGTCCGATTTGTCTATGTGAATGCTTTTTGAGTATAATTCGTAAACTGAGACGTACAGTCTATTAATACCGGTCGATGTGTTGTGGACGGAAAGCTTCAAATTTCTTATCCACAGCGGTTAGAATTAAACAGTAGTATTTGTCTATTTTCAATTTTTTGTTGTTTCCAATTAAATTGTAAATTTAATAGTTTCGAATTTTGGATTAAGTGTGACAAAGTCCGTTATTATACTTTTCCTGATATCAAAGACCGCCTACATACCAAGTTCTAGGAAAAGCTGTTGTTGGCCATTGAAAGCGACAAGAAGAAAACAATCTTGATTTAGCCAAAGTGAAATTAGTTTCTTGTGTTCCGTAATTTTGACGTCATTACGTTGGAGAAAAGTGAACATACACGAAACGATGCCAAGATTTCCCCATCATCCAATTCAATATTATTTATTTTACCTACCAAATCCAGTAGATTTTCTATTTTCAGAATACTTACTTTAATGTTACATCTTTTTTTTGTATACTAGCTGTTTGCACAATTTGTATGTAGGTGAATCTATACCTCAAACTATTAGTCTCATAGACTTTCCCGTTTTGTGAATTTTTAATTTTGGAATTGTGGAGTAGTTTCAACTTAAGACTGGTGATAATGAATTTTAGGAAATTTTTCAGAACCTCCTCCGCTTCTCATATCATAATCCTAAAGGCCTTTTTCTTAGAGACTTTTCTTCAAGACTTTGACTAGACTAAATTCTTTATAACACTTTGATGGTAGCAAATTGTTCACGGTGTCGAAATAACCCGGCTTATCCGAACAATTCTGTTCCCTTTAGATGCTTTTAAATAAGAACAATTTTTCTTTTCGAAACCTTTACAGTTGTAAAATAATTCGGATCGGAATATCCTCGAAGCTGTTCGGAACTAATTAATTAAACTAGATTTTTTTTTTGTATATCTTGTGTACTAATTGGTTATATGAAACGCTCGCGTAATTTGAAACTTTAGTATGTAGTAGGTGTAAAGCAGCGATTTATGTCTTACTTTATAGGCAGAGAATTTTTTCTATGTCACAGGTATATTTAGACCTATAACACGAGAGCTTTTTTCTTTTTTTCAGCATTTTTCCTTTCCCCTTTGGATTTGGAATATAAGTGGTCTGTTTAAGGTTCCTCGAATTTATTATCATTCACTGAATATGACTACATGCTCCACACAATATATTTCTTCTTACTATAGAAGTGAATTCTACTGGAATTTGGGTCGTATATTTTCTAACTTTAAATTGTTTGTCACCACTGCGAGGGGCAGATATACTTATACTTTCCGTTTTACAACTTTCAAAAATGCTTTTTTATGCCTCAGGATTAATACTTTTCCACTTATTGTACCTTCCTCTCAAAAATAACCAATCACAACAAGCATCCTAACTTTGTCGCGTTTTGTACCAATCTTCTAATGCTTCCGTGCTAGAGGTAGAAGTATTTGCGTCTACATAAAGTGTATTGTAATGTATTATCACCGCCCTATATCCAATTTTTTAATACATTCTATCTGATTTTAAGTTATTATACAGCTTACTGATTACTAGCGTAAATACGAGGTAGTATTTAATTTATCACAAGCAGGTTAACACTTAATTAAAATTATTAATTATCTAACAACCGTTAGTTTTAGTACCATTTACTTTTTAATCATAACGCCCGCCAAAAAATATATACTTAAAGTAACAATATGTACAACAAAGTATATAGAATCATATACTATCACAAAATCACATATCCAACTCTAATTTTTGTTAGAGCAATAAATTCTTTTTATTTTAAAAATACAGTGGTTTGTTGTCCCAAAACTTTTCTCCGCATAAAGCAGATAATTGTCTCGAACGTAATCATATAAATATCCTTGCTGATTTATAATTTAAATTATAATTAAAAAGAATACTATCCCAATGCTTTTGCATTTTGTAGTTGCATTTTTTGTTGAAACCTGAAAATATAGTATAATAGTACTTAATTTTAAAGTAAACATCAAATTATGAAGCGCTACTTTGCGCTGAGTGCTTGCTAAAACTTTATGTTAAGCAGACATTTTATTTAACCAATCATAATACCAAATCCATATATAATGATAACAAGGACTGTGGCGTAATATGGTGAACAACACATAAGCATCGGCACCTTCGCACCACACAAGTTTATTTATTATACAGCAACATATAATAGTTAGTCCGGGACGGCCGTTTTGAGGACACGAATGGTCCTCATCATGAACTTGATACTATATAATAAATAAACTTGTGCGGTGCCGAAGTGCTGATACTTACGTGTTGTTTACCAAATGGATATATGTTGAAAAAACCTAGTTTGGTTAAAAATAAAGGCATTATTCGCATATTATACTAACTCCCACACTCACAAGTTCCTTATCTATGACTCTCTACCTTATCCATTCTTTAAACGTCATCTATTGGCGTTGGTATGAAACATGTTATTTATGAAAGCGCTCACTAGATGGAAACGGTCTTCAATGTTCTAAACCTGGATTCTATTGGTCTGAACATGCTTTTGATTTCGTGCAATCTGTCGCCATTTTGCAAATGAGGTTATTAAATTAATGTTCATGTTTATGAATTTATTTGTTTTATTTAATACAAGTTATAAGTTTGCTTTAATTTAGATCTTTGGCGTAATATTCAAGAATTTTAGGTATTTTTAATAACCTGTTAGTATACAGTTTATAATTTACGTGTCTTACGATACTAAATATTCAGTTTTATTTGTAATTAATTAGTAATTTATAGCAAAAGCACTCTGAAGAATAATATTTTCATTTCTGTTTGAATAATGAATAATGTGACATAGTATTAATATATTTGCGGCTACTGTACTTAGGAATGCCCAGTGTTTTTGTGCTTTAAAAATAAATTACTTCCAATATGTAACATAATTGAAAATATAGAATTTTGCCTTCCAATTTTTTGTGGTTTCGCAAATTTTTTCAGTTACTTCTTCTAGTAAATCTCCTTTCTCGTAAGTAATACATTTGTTTTGTTTCAAGTAATAATATTTTTTGTAATCGTACTTTGTGGAATCTTCTGGGACACCCAAAATACTTTTATTTTACCCTTAATATTTCTTAACCCAGCACAATATAATAAACAAGCTCTGCGTGACTTGTAGATTTATAGTCAAGTACAACTTTTTTAAAACATGAGCTGGAATACAGGGAGAATCAAAATTATGATTGGGAATGAGAGTAAAATACGCACAAACTTGTGTACATAAAATATCATTACGTCCTAAGAACCCGTTAGGATGTGTAATAATGTCCTGGAAGTGTTCACAGTAAATTTAGAAAGAAACCTTGGCCATGGGTTAGAAATGAAGATATTGAAACTGATATGATCCCATCGGCCAAGCAAAAAACAAAATATTCACTTTAAAGAAGATCCAATTTATGGAATGTAAGTAAAACTACAGCTTCAGAAATTTTAAGGGCCACTAAATTTAAACCATGCAAACTTCAATTTATCCGTATTTTAAAAGAAGGAGATGTTGAACGAAAATTCGAAAATTTACTTTGTTAATCCCAATTTCAATGTCTAAATCAAAGACCAATACTCACTTAAAAGTAATGTATGGTGTGGCATTGACAAAGACAGAATTAGTGGACCATTCTTTTTTGAAAATAACATGAATGGAGACACTTAACGGTAAAGTGATCGGGAGCTACACAGAGCTTCTTTGGCCTCCAAGGTTTCTAGACATAACCCCTCTATACTTTGGTGGATGGTCGAAATAAAATTTAATCAAGAACAGTGGCCTGTTTAGAAAGAGACATTGAAGTTCAGTAATGTTTAATAAATTTTACATGTTCCCAATAAAATTTATTTCTCGCGCATTTGTTTGTTATTGTTGATAAATAGATAAGGAGGTATCTAAGGGTATCTATGTAAAATAATAAGCTAATTAATAATATATTGTCATTTTTATCTAAGAAAACCGTTAAAGTTTGCATGTATTTTACTCTCACTCCAAATCATAACTTTGATTTTTCTTGAATTTCAGCCAATGTTTAAAAATTTATTATGATTCTACAAGTTACGCAGAGCTTTTTATTAAAAATGTTTTTTTTATGAAATGTAAGATAAACTTTTCCTCAATTTTTTTTTGGGGCACGCTGTATATAATAAATACGTCGATGTGTTGATCATTACTGTCGTGATCCGCCAATATTTCAGCTCTAGTCTACAATTTTAGATGTTAAAATAAATTTCCCACAAGAGAACACGGCGACCTAAAAATTCAGATTCATTGAAATTGTAGAGACAGAAAAAGTATCATGGTATAAGAACAACACAATTTTCTTAGCGACCGACGACCACGATTTTTAGAATTTCGTAAATATCTCGGAAACTATAACAGATATCTTTTTTTGTTACGAGATATTTTGAAGTACATTACATACTCAAGAATGATGCAAATTATAAAAAGAAAAAAAAAAACCGGGGGCCGAGGTATCATATATCCCTCAAATTATTATTATTTTATTTTTGGATATCGAGAAAATTTGTGGTATATAGACAAGCACATTACAAATTATTTTTGGAAAAAGTAACCACTCGGGATCGAAATACTCTGCGGTCCCAAATTATTACCTTTTTCATTCTTTAATATAATTTTGAATTTTCCACATTTTCAAATACTCGTTGTATAAAAGCCGAGACGTGTTAATTTGCCAATGATATGGATGATATTTTTAAACTGACTGCCAATAATTACATAGCATGTGCGATTGTACTATTACTCATATTATCAATAATAACATTACAGATTATAGTGTATTGAATGTTGCATGGGCATTTCACTTTGTTTGTAATTCTGCCGCACTGTTTTCAGTTTTATTAATCGTTTCCATTATACCTCCTACCTTATTTTTTAAATTAATAAAAGTATAGAAAATATGGGGTACCCCGTCACCCGTTGTTCATTTTTTCCAAAATTAATTTACGTTATCCTTGACTGTGTAATACATATTTCAAATTACCTTAATACAAAAAAATTAAAAAAGAAATAATTTGGGGGATATAAAGTACCCCATTCTCAGCTGTTTATTTTGTCCAGAAATATTTTGCGTCATTATTGAGTACCTAATATACTTCAAATTATTATTTAATCAAAAAAATACCTTCATAGTTCACAAAGAGACATTCACAAATACCTAAAAATCGTGAAAATTTACTTCGAAGACGGGTAATTCGGCCGCTAGGAAAAATTGCGTTTGTTCTTTTACCACGCTACTCTTTCAATCTCTATAGTTTTATAGAAATCTGAATTTTTGGGTTCACGGTATTCGCAAGTAAATTATTGCTAGATTTACTTTACATTACTAACAACTTTGATAAATTATGCAAAAGTAACAGTAAAAGATGTTTGTTATCAGAAGACAAAGAATCTAGATGAGGACGGGTACCAAATGCATCAATAATAATAATCTGAACGATGCGTACATCATGAAACAATTTTCAAGAGTTTTACGTCTATAATATTATCTAATCTATGTTACTGGATTTTATGGGTTATCTGTGGGAGTTGGCACAATATTTTTTCGGATGAACCTGAATTGCTCTAAAAATTTATTAGTCTCTCAATCCTAGAGCAGAACTGCGCCTCGAAATTTCAATCGGCTCCAATACACTGCAGTAAATAGAGATAATAACATCTATTTTGACAATTATCTCTGTTTCCAGAAAGAACATTTGCTTTGTTATTTTATCGCAATTTTGAAGAAATAATATTATAAATAAATCGAAGCTTTTCCCCAAGTTTATTGATTTACGTTCAACATTATATGGTCCAGAAAAAGAGTGGCTAGAGTGAAAATGACCCTGGGCCAAAAAATATTACTTATGTTTGACAACCACAAATATTGGACAATATCTAACTCGGCACAGGATGCAGGTACAGGTGTATATGGATTAAGTATAGCTCAACCCAGCGCAGAGCTAAACAACTCCACCTCTTCGGACGTCCCAGCTCGGCATACGTGTGTCTAGCGAGATCTACTTCCTTCTCATAGCATATTGAAAGGTGCTGATAAGGTCCTGAAGGATCAAGATATGAACATATGTTTCTGTTCGCGTAACACATTTCTTAGCAACCCGAAAGATATACCGAAAATGGAAGAAAGGTCGGAGATTTATAAAATTGCATGCAATGATTGTAATAAAGCCTGTATTGGTCAAACGGAAAGAGTGATAGGCACAGATTTAAGGAACATATCATGTGTTATTGCTTCGGTAGCTTAGGTTCGTCGAGTGCAGCCCAACACCTAAATGAAACCGAGCTTAATATTAAATTAGAAAACTCGATATTGATTAAAATTGTAACGTCAGCGCAAGAATTAGACGCGTGCTGGACGGTTTACATAAAAAGCAACAAAAATCTGATGAATAGAGAGAAGAGAATTGGGTAAACCTTAATAAGAGAGAGACTTTTCCGTCAATTTGTCTTTAATAATGTTGTCTTCATCATAATCATGTCTTTAAATAATATTTTCCTCGAAAGTAGGGAGAGAATAACCATGTTTCCCACAACATTCGGTCACCGGGTGAGAATGTAGATCATTCGTATCCTCGAAACGGCCGCCCCGGTTTAATTAATTAAACTTGTGTAGTACGTAGTGTGCTGATACTTTTGTGTTGTTTACTAAACTAGTCCACAGTCCTTGCTACAATTATTGTTCAGATATTGGAATCATTATTTAATTCTAAACTTCTAGATTTGGGATCGTCCTTTCTGTCTGTGGCGCAGTATAGAATTAGTTCTATGCTGTATGTAATTTTAGTTTGTATTATTTGTAGTTTATCCGCTTTTAAGTACAGCAGAAAACTAACCGTTAATGCTTATATTTTGTGCTACCAGGTAATCCTTTTTTGTTTGTTATTAGCAATATAAGATTGCGAAAAAAATACAGTGAAAAATATCTGGTAATTCTATGCCACCATTTTAGACCTGTTTTTATTTCAGTTTTATTGTACCAATAACCATTTTCCAGTGGAAACATTAAGGGTAACAGAAATATACGCCCTAGTAATACAGAATACATTAGTATACTAATTACTAATTAAAAACGAGTGTTTTTGTTTTCTATTTAATAACAGTATAATACAAATGGGATATGCGTTTACGAAGCTCAACTATAGAAACATGTCTCTGGCTACGTAATTATATAGATGAAGTTTACATGGAAGCATATTTATTCATGAAGCTATAAAACGCTATCAATCAAATGCACACGCCCTACCAATGTCAATAACTATATTTTTTTTAATTAAAATTAATGCACCTCTTAAAAAACTTAATAGTTCCGATAATGCAAAAAAGAGGAACTAAGAATTAAGGTATGGATAGAAGTATATAAAACGCAATATTACTAGAAGATCTTCAATTTAAAATGATTAGTGTTTATATTAAAAGATTAGTACGTTTAACATTTCAAAGAAGTAACAACAGCTGGTATCAATAACTTGAAATCAATTATTTAAGTTGATTGTTTGTATAACAGTAAGATGTATTTTTAAATGTACATGTGCTAGAGAATTTATAGAGAACTCAAGGAAAGCTGACGAAAACGCTATTGTAAGAACGCATTAGCAAGACGTTTGTATTTCGCCTCTCCATTCAGATCGAAAGAAACGTTCAACGTGTAAGATAATGCAGTGAGATAGAAGAAAGGAATTACACCGTTAGCTGTACTCATCCATAACTTAACACGCATAATTGGTGTATAGAACCGCGGCCAAATTGCCATTATTACTACTGCTTTACGATTGTTACTACATAACTCTTATTTTAAATCTTCCTAACAGAAGATGTGTATATACACGTTCTGAATGTTTAACGCACAGATAAAAGTTCTGTGAAATATTTTCCAAATTTTTTTGCAGTTAGTATTATTACTGAGTCATTTTAACATAACCTGTCTATAAAATTTCTTTCATTTAAGTAAAACTGGAAACTACTTAAAATAAATGAAAAAGAATATTATATATCTTATGATACGATGAATACGAAGTTTTTACAAAACGAATGGAACGAATAATTTTTTTCAAAATATTCGCTATTAAGTTTTATACACTTGGACCAATTCTTCAACTCTGAAGATGATATATGAAAAACATGATTTTTGAAGGCTTCAGCGGTTTTTCTTTCTGAGGTAATAAAAATCGTTGTCCATTTTATCCAACATTTGGAAATAAAAAGAAGTGGTTAGTCAGTTGAATACAGGCAATGAGAGATTAATTCCATGGTTTTTTTCTTCACACAAGCCATTATTTGATGTGCTGCGTGAAAGCTGGCATTGTCATGATAAGGAATGATATATCGATTGCTTTTTCCGATTTCATCGATGAGAATTATTTCATCGATTATATCAAATTGTTGTAGCGACATTAACTGTTCTTCGATCATCCAAAGCATTGCTTATGGCATGTCCAGTACAATGAAAGAAACAAGCTATCATATTTTTGAAAGCGCTTCGTGAACAAACAATTCAGTTCATTTGGGAACATATGGTTGCTTCGATTCTGATTCGTACGCAATATATTAAATTTCGTCGCTTACGTAAGGATCTTGAAATTCCTCTGACATGAACCTTTTTTTGTGCGTGGGTTAAATTATTGCGGAATTCACCTATATATTCAAGCAAAATTAAATGCATTGGGGTCTTAAATATGCATAAAGATACCTGTTTTTTACGGTAAGTCTCGTGTTGTACTTCTTCAATTTTGTTGCCTACAGTATCGATATTTTTGGAACAGCGACCGATTTTGGTCAACCTTTACGAAATTCATCACTGACTGAAGCACCATCGCGAGCACAATGACATGCTGAAAGCCGGTTGTAAAACTATTTTGTGATGCGAAAATCTGAAAAAAAGAATCGCTGCGAAAAGTGAAACGAAGCGATTCAAGGTATTGCTCTTGGATCAAGTCTTTATTAGAATCATGAAAAATCATTCTACGGAAACCTTCACGCGAAAGATCCGGTTTCTTTTTTTCACGACGCTTACTCTAAATAAATTACGAAGTCAGTTTCTGTGCTTTCAGTGCTTCAAAAAATAACAAACGTCAAATTTTGGCCAATAGTAATATTAAATCTAAATATCGTCATCTAGTTGTTGTTTGTTAAAAGTTATGACAACATACGTAAATAGTGCAGTCTATATTTCTCAGACACAGTAAAAAGCCTAATTCACACAATAACCTAAAGGTAGTTAATATTGCCTGTGATACTGATGATCATGATATTTATGTCTCTTCTTCTATAAATAAACCAACGTGATATGAATATTCATATATCTATTATTAGCAGATTTGGAGGTATTTTCCACCTAAATATAAATGCTTCAATATTTTTAAAATGTCCGGAATTTAACAAAATTTTTTGCGAAATCAAATTACATACTTGACTTTATCTTAAGTGATTATATTTCGGGACCCACTTGTATCTGTATAGATTCAATAAAGATACCACAGCTTTAAAATACAACACACTCTCGATTAACCGTGCTTATTTTTGACTACGGTACGGCGGATAATCCAAAAAAAAAGATTGCTAGGCAATTTAGTATATGGCATATGCACTAGCTGCCTCGTAAGTAGCGATGACAATGGCAGGTGGAATTGTTCCTTTTTTGCAGGGACTAGGTAGACTCGTGTCTATCCGCCTCATTTGCCTACTGGTGTTCCTGAGAATCGTCAAAACATGAGCGTGTCTAATATCTGCAAAGTAGTAATTTTATTCGCCTTTGTCCTCTGTACTCGTAAGTCATAGATGAAATCAAAGGAAGTAATAACAGATGTAATTTCTGTTTTCTAAATAGAATATTACTTAGATATTTCTAAAATCTGTGTGTGGGAACAAAACACGAGTTAACGGTCATCACTTCCCTACCTCGCATCGTTATTTGCCTCTCAGTTTATGTCAATAATTTTTAATCAGAGTAATAAAAATATTTCCTGAGGCACTCTACTGCGAAAGAATATGTTCTTGTACTGCTGCTCCTGAAACTGCGTAGGACACGCATCTGTGCCTAATTCCCTTATCACTAGCTTTTAGATAACAAATGTTTTTGTTGCTCTTTTTGGAGAGTAATAATATAAATTAAGAGGTGAATAACGATGCGAGGTATGGAAGCACTCAGTCCAACGCCCATTGGTTTTGCCGTGAATGATTACATCACTATCAATATCTCAATACTAGTATTATTTCCTAGGCACATTTCTGATGCTTTTCGAAAGAAAACACTTAAGAAAACTATTAAGTGCGGCCTTTAAGTAATGAAGAATGTTTATAAAAGTTAGTGAAAGTGATTAATTAAGAATTTACATTGAAAAGATAAATGTCTTATCGTGTACAAAAACTGGATTTATCATGAACATATAATGAAGATTCTGAGAACAATATTTGGGACTTACCTGACCCGTCATCATATTTTATCTATGGCATGGGTAAACAGCGATTCGTACATATTTGTGTTACAGGCGAACAGTTTCCATTTATACCAGCAATTCTTCTTTATCAAAACCGCATCGCTTGTTTTATTATATAAATTTGTATATATTTTCCGATTAACAATTAATATATCTCTTGTGATTGTAAAACATGTGGAATGGAGAATCAGTAGCAATATACAAATTAGACGAGTACGAAAGACTGCTTACATTATCACCAGCTAACAGAGATCTTTTTATTTGACTTTTTACATCATCTTCAAACTTATTGCAGTTGCGGGACCTTATTTTTGGCTTATCTAATTTATTTTTGTATTTAAGAAGAACTAAGTTGGCTATGTGATGATCCCGTAAGGCACAAGATGTTTGTTATAATTCTTTTCATTTCCAATTTAACACCGCATCGAGCCATGAATAGAATTGTGGTTACGCATTCTTCACAATCTTCTAATTTAATCGAAATCATCTTTCCCATTAAACCAACTTTCTGAGAAAGTCCCGAAAATGTATAATGTGAATTAAATTAACTTCACTTTCACTTTTCAAAATTACATTTATTAAGTATATTATCTTGTTTATGGAATTTGTTAGTCTCCATTTATAAAGTAATTGTGCGATAATGATTATTAAAAAATAATTAACAATTGGTTTAATATGGTTATTTTTGTTCCTTTAAAAATAGTAGATTACATTTTTCATTAACATTAAATAGGGACCATTGATATTATTCTTATATCCATTAATATGCCAGCAAGCACCTACATATGTAGACCATTTGCTCAGAATGCATATGATATAGTGTTTTTAATCATTCTTTTTTAGATTACTTTTATATCTTGTCGTGGTGTACATACAACTAAATATATATTTGTTAGAATACAATTCACCAAACGAAAAGAATCTATGTTATCTGAACTTATGAAAGTGGCTGAACAGATATTTGGGATTATTCAGAGTATTGCTACGTAAATAAACAGAGCAATGATAAGAAGTAATGAAGGTTTTAACCCGAAACAACATGGCGGCTCTGTTAAAAATTGTGTCATTCATTTATATCGCTCCTGGAAATGCTACACTTATGATTTACAATGTTTATTGATTCGTATCATACACATAATTTAAGGGTATAAAAAATGGTACAAAAATCTTTTCTTCATACAGCATGTTTAGAGATACGTCCTGACAACTGCAAATTATATCTAAGTATATAGATTGTTAACTTTCTGCTAGAAACGATAGAAATTTGTTTATTATGGAATCCCACTTTAATGGCTTAAAATACCTTGTTCAAATTTTAACAAAGTATTTTAAGTTTAGTTAAAGTACTTTAAACGGCTTACGTTTAAAGTATTAGCGAGTTGAGTTTTCCTTGAAGTTTTCGGTAACACATTGAAAAATTCATCAATTCTTTTAAATGGAACGCATTGTATACTTTTCTAGAATCGAATAGAGAATAGAGAAGCTTCTCTGGATTATTATTACAGACATTTTCCTATTTCTTAAATGCGTAAGTCAAATGAAGTTTTCGTTTAAAAAGAGTACTGTGACAATACTTGTTTTGCAACCTTTTGCTTCGCTGGAGATCGAAACGTTATCCATTTTGGGACAATTCTATTCAAAGTAATCAATGTAATCATCGTTTTCCTACGTACATTATATAGAAAATCAACAAGCACGTACAGGATAAAGTTGCGTTAGTCGTATATCAGAAAGTAATCAGGTTCCAGATTTGTAAATTTTCTGGGTAATTTCGTTCGAAAGTGTGAACTTCCAGAACATATCGACACACCATTTCAACTTCCAGTGTTACAGGAAACAACAACTAAGACGTGCGAAAAAATACGGAATGCGGACAAGTAGAAGGGTCTCCTGTCTTTGTAGCCTGGTGCAAGCCTTACCCTAACGAATCGAATTACGACAACGGTCCGTTCTTTTGTATACCGTTTCATACGCGTCTAATTCCCGCGGAAAAGTTACATTCTTGATTAATTTCAAGTTTTTTCATTTAATGTTATGCCCGGTTGCGTTTATATATTGACCTATACTTGACAAATCTAATCTGCCGAAACGATAACACTTGATATGCTCGTCAAATCTGGTGCCTACCGCTTTTTTCGTTTGACTAAAATATGTATTGTGCCGAGCGGAAGTAACCGATGCCTTTGTGTTGTTTACTAATACGACTTATAAAGATTACAGCAAAAACATCGCATTATTTATCGCTTATTTAGTTGGCATCCAACATTGTTTTTATTGGTAAACTATAATATAGGGTATCGAAAAGCATTTCTGCGTAAACATTATTATTAAGATGTCAGTATTTACCGAACAAATATGTTAAACTTCAAACTTTAATATCTACGTACTTCTAAATAGGGCAGCCTGTATATTTTTATTGTAGAAGATGGACTATGAAATTCTTCATTAAATGATATTACATTTACCGATATGGTTAGTACAACATTTGATTTTTGATACATCAATTTTCCTAAAATACGTGTGTGTTGCGACTGAATGTCTTGACGGTTCCGATGGATTTATTGGTAGCACGTCTCTTATTCCGAGGTTCGAAGAACCATATAACTATTAGTTATAATGCGTAGTTGAAGAAAATGGACACTCGCGAAATGAAACACGTTCGTACTTAACGTTTCATACGTTATTCATATTTCAATCCTATATGAATACTAGGTCTTTAACACTATTTAAATGAATCCGCCCATAAATCCGTGCTGACCAATGATGTGCAGAGAAATGCAAATTACAAATATACAACGCGTAAAACCTTAATTTCTAAATTACAGGGAAATTTGTTGATATTTACAAATTTAAGATCATTTATACAATACGAAGGATTCAGGTTGTAAGTTCCTAGCAGGTTAGAATTGGCTGGGAATTTCACTGGATATTAAAGTTGCCTTTGTAACCACCAGATTAAAACGTGTACAATAGTATAAGTTATTGAATTTGGGTATTATTAGAAACTCCGAAAATCAAAAATGTTTCATGTAACAAATGGAAAAAATGAATGTGCAATAAAATAAAATACAGTAACAAATTTTAGGTATAAAATTGGCTTAATTGCTACGTTATGATTATATGTGCATATGAGTCGAAACAGTGTGGTTGCTTCTTAACATATTACCGAAGTATTGATCGTCAGCAATTTTAATATAATTGTTCATACCTCATTTGAATTTTATAAAACTATTTGTATCAATGCAAATAATTGCCCAAATATTCATTTTAGGTACAAAATCAAGTAATATCGTTTGATGAAGAGTACCATTCCATCATCTGCAATAAAAATATTCAAGCTTTAAAGCTAACGTATATATTAATGTTTGAGGATTAACATATTCAATCGATGAATAATAATACCCTTTATAGGTTTTACACAGAAATCGACGTACTTTTCTGTGGTCTATATTTAAGCCTTAGTAACTAGTAGAACAGTCATTCATCGAGAGCTTTGTATATCGAATAAATAAGCAATGCAGCACTTCAAAACTGAGTTTGAAGCTTTAAAACGATAAAATTTAGACCTTTCGTAATAGACCGATTACACATCAAATTAATTCGATGAATTCAATTGTTTTCTAAAATTTGTGGAGAAGATTAAGTTTACGTTATTTCCGATGAAACTGAAAGGACGGCCAATGCGAACTCATTCCACAACACTCTGCATACAGCACATTAGGAAAATAAGCAGACCGAATCCAGCATAAAACGGACAGATTTATTTAAAGCACGACAAACTAAGTTTTTTCATCGGTAACAAATAAAATAAAATCACTGAAAGATGTTTCAAAAATAGAAGTGTTTATAGAAGATCTTTCTAACGTAGACATAATACAAGATATTACTCCCGAAATGTTAGTAAATGTTTAATAGAATATAAAAAACATTATTAGAGATTATATATAGGAAAATAGCGCTCCCTTCGATTAGATTTTGGAATTGTGCATAATGATTTAAATTTTACAAATTACTTTTAATCAATAAACTTGAAAAACAAAAATAAACGACAAATTTTAGATATAGGGAAATATTTATAGAAAAATTCCGGAACAGTTTCTTCGTCAAGTTCAGGGATATATATGGTCTGTTCCATTTAATAAAAGTAAAATACCACGAATCAAGATTGGCAAAAATTTCGGAGACGATTTTATAGAAGCTAGTTGATGCAAAAAGATTGCCGAAATCTCTCGAAAATACCGAATCGAATGAAATTTCGATCACCGGTCCAGCGTTTAAGATGTTTGTGACTGAAATTGACCAAGTAGGCGGGAGGCAACTTGGCGCAAGGAGCTGTGAATGGGTAGACGAAAGCCAGACCGCTTTAAACACATAATAAATTGACATCCAAGCTAATTCTAAATGAGCCAAGAAAGCGGCAGCGAGATTTATCGAGCGATACCTCGAAAATTTTCTACTAGATCTGTATTTGTTTGCAATTGCAAGCGATGCCTCCCTCGTAAATATTCCAGTAATTGTAAGTCTGCAATGCCAAATTCATTTGATGCGAGTAGTGCGTTTAAAGCGCTCTGTTAATAAATCGTCTACGCATTTTCCAGCTGTTTGAGCCAAGTTGTACCTGCGCCAAGTTGTGCCTAGTTAGCCGCGGCAAGTTGTTCTAAGCGGGTTTAAGATAACAAAACAAATAAAACGTAAAATTATAACATCATATTATGTTTTAGTTCAAAAGGTTTGCTTGAAAGAAATTATCTTAGAACGATAGTGGGACAAGCTGTATTTATTTCAATTATATCATTACGACCTATAGTAAACAGACAATGTTTATTTACCTGTAGAGTTATTCACATGCTTAATGAATAGCTGATTACCTAGAAATTCTGTCACACATTTATTCATATAGGGCAAAAATCCACAATGAAATTTTCTTAGAAAAAAAATATTATATATTTTTGTTATTATTAATATCGCAAAAATTAATCTATGATTACACCTGATGACTTAAAATTTATCGATTAGCGTCAGTTTTATCGTGACAACGTTTGTAATTCTCTGAGCGCATAACGCTTGGAATTCTGCGTTCAGAACTTACGCACCGAAGATGTTTTTGTTAACAGTGTTAAAAAAGTGGGGAGGAACATCTGGGTACTTGTTTTTCGATAGTTAAACTGGACCTAACTCCGTCCGGCATCGGAATCGTATAATATGTACGTTGGAAACCTAGTTTGGACTAAAGCGTAACGAAAGTGAAGAAGACTATGAAACGTAGTGTGTTTTTATTATCGTGCTGGATACCTGTGTATCATTGTTTATGTGTTTCACCAAAAGTTCCGTGTACCCCAGAACTATCAATTGACATAACAGATAGTGTTTACGATCCTTTTACCGGAACAAGGACGAAGGATAATATCACCTTTAGTCAATATAATTATTTTGTGGATAACGGTACCATCAGGGGCTGTATTTGTAACGTAACGACATGTATAAGAAAATGCTGTCCTGTAAAAGAAGAGATTGGAGCGGGAAAAGCATGTGTAGCGAATGAAGACGCTAAGAGGAATTACTCAGATGTTATACCAAATAATCTTACGTACGCTTTTGTGTCCGGTCTCTTAGTATGCCACAATAAGATGAGGTTTCAACTTTACCCTGTGGAAGGTAGAGAAGAAGAAGTATTTTCAATTGATATAAATGGACATCTAAGGTATAAAACAATAAATTTGGACGCGGAGAATTATTGTTTGGCTTACTTTTCACCTGCAGATATTGTCGGCGCCTTAATTTGTATACAACCAAACCAAGATGATAGTGAACCGCTTTATTACTATGGTAAGGTAAATTCATAAACAACAGCAATTATTACATGTACAGTATACAAAAGAGAATTACCACGAAACATTAAACAGTGAATTTTAAAAATTTCTTGCACATAAAACGTTTATAATTGGTTTTCTAATTACTACAATCGTTACCAACAATTTTCTAGAATATCCATAGAAAAATTACTTAATAACAATCCAAAATTGTTGTAAGGTTTCATATATATTATACATCCGTATGTACATTTTTTAGAAATACTATTTCTACTAATGTTTTATATCTTTTATCTTACGTTTACTGTTGTCTTGTTAGTGTTTGCACGTATATTTACAACATCGTCTTAGATAAATTTCTTTTAATGTTGTTTTAATCTTGTTATAGTTTATAGTTAGAGCTACTAGCAGGCGCTACTACTTGACGTAGTAACGTATACAGTGTGTAAGGAAAATAAGAGAATCTTTGTTAATATTAATTTTTTTTTTAAATCTCGAAGGGGCATAGCGATTTTAATTATTTTAGCTTATACTACATACAGCTTTGCCATATTGCTACGACATTCGTTTTTAAAATTATGATGCCTTTTAAATGACAACCTATTTTTTTATCATTTATTTCAGTAGTACTTTTTAAAATAATGACCTTGTGCCAATTGACAATACCCAAGATAATTATAAAATTCATTTATGACATTTTGAGCCTTAGGTAATATTAATAGAATCTCATATCGAATTCTTTGCTCAAGATCTTCTAAATTATCTGGTCGATTATTATACACTTTATTTTTTGCGCTCCCTCAGAAGAAGTCTAAAGGCGTTAAATCGGAAGACCTAGCCTGCTATTCCATCGGAGCTCATCCAATCCATCTTTCCGGAAGTATTTGCGCTATTGTTTGGTAGTTCAGGGTTGTTTTATATTGGCAAATAATACAGCTAATGTAGGCGTCAGTCCCAATTGTAAACGTTGCACGTATCTTTCTTCAGTAAAATTATTTGCAAAAAGGGATGGGCATGTAATATGGTCATGAATAATTCTTGCCTGTACATTTATTTTCTGGGGATACTGAGTATCTGTATCCAATAAGGATTTTCCCTAACCTAATAATAAAAGTTGCTTCATCTGGAGAAACATTGGGTCGCTACAACTTTTCATCATTTGTTCACAGAATTCTTATCTATGATCAGAATCATCTTCTGCCAACTCACAAACCAATTGTAGCTTATATGGGTGAAACTTTTGAACTTTCAAAAATTTTAAAACTGAAGTGTAGCTTACAGTGTAAGCTAAAGCAATGTTTTTGCTAGTTGAGTGTAGATTATTTTTAATTTCTAAAAGCGCGTCAAGTTGCTCATTTCTTAACATTTGATGCCACTAGATTTGAAATTCTTTACGTTGCCATGTTCCCTAACTTGTTTTATGGTAGATTGACATATGGACTGTTCTAGATGCTTATCTCTAAACATCTGACACACATCCTGATGTGATTTGGTTCTGTCGCTACATCCGGTCAACATTAACACTTCAGTTTTTCATTTCTTGCTTAATTGTGCCTTTTTTATTGATAAAGGAGCTTACTTAAAGGTAAAATCTATCTTAGAACAAACAAATGAGAATAACTTTATTGCTTACTTTTGACAAAAATCTTACCACTTGAACCATTATTGAAGGCAGAACGCCAATTTTATTATTATTAAATATAGCCTACTAGAAACATGTGAGTTTAGCTATATATTAGTTTTGCCTTCTACATAACAGTAAGCGTATTAATTAATTTCCTTTTCTGTTGGGGTGTAGAAAGTAGAGGGATACTACAAGTCTAACCAATGATGATGATGCTGAAAACAGACTATTACTTCTTTCGCATTTCATTTTCTCTTTCCCAGAGCTGCCACATTAATGGAAATTATTTCTACAAAAAGACTTAAATTTTAGGCATATCTAAATATAATATCATCAATTAATAATCGTTCAGTCAGTTCTTTTCAAAATCCCCAGTAGTTTCACGCTGTAGTATTGTATGTGGTCTAAAATGTCATTAGATAGTATAGAAATTCAACTTCAGTTGCATCCCTGCATCATACTACATCAAAAATAATTAGCTTCAGCATGTATTTCGATATTGGTATATTTTAAATTTTTTTTAATTTTGTCATAGAGAAATATTGTGTCTAGTTATGTTTCAAGTAGAAAGGTGGTTATTTGAGCAATTCAAGTTAAAGTTTCAGAAGTGAGCTAGTGTAAATTAATCTAAAGTAGCTGATTTTCGACAAAAACATATAAACATAGCGTCTATAAATCGGATAATTTCGATAATTATTATTTAAAGTTTCACTTATCTATTTCTAAATTGCCGAAAGAATGTTTTAAGAACACTTCCGAATTTCATGACTTTAAATTTCGCAAACATAATTTAGAGAAAAATAAAAATGCCTCTATTTTTCCCCACCTAAAAACACTACAACATATCTGTATATGTATACACATACGCTGTTGAAATCTAATGGATTTAATCTACTGGTTAAATAGTGTAACTAGGCGCCTATCAAAAGTGTATACATACAATTTCCGAATAAAAATTTGTAGCTCATTTGATATCTAAACGATATCGAACGTCGCGAGAAGGCGCTACTATGGTAATCTTAAATGATGATACCTACAATCTTACGGGCGACACTCAATATCAATACATCTCAATAAATATTATGCTGGTTCGAATTATTTAAATAATTTTTATCTGTTTGATTGTGAGTAGTACAAATACGGATATAAAATTCGAAACTTAAAACATAAGCAGCAAAGTACCAGTAAATAGGAGTATTTCTGAACGTATCTATAATGAAACAACAACGAATAACAAATTTCTCAATAGCAGTAAAGTTTACTTATCACCTCGTTCCCAAATTATACTTCTTCCTGTTTATGGTTAATACGAAAACCATAAAAACAGGAAGAAAGTTAATTTGATATAATTGATATAAAGAATAGTTGAAGAAAATAGATGTTATGCTTAACTTATAGTTAGATATAGGTTTCAAATTATACTTACGTACATTCTCATCTTAAAAGAAAAAGAAAAACTAACAGATGCCTAATTTCATCGGAATCCATTCACCTGACACTATATAGATTACCTTCTACTTACGTATATGCAGGTATTTTTGGCTCTTAGGTATATCTTGTATATTATGATTTCCACCAGTAGGACCTATAGCGAGTATCGTTAAAAATCAACTGAAGGATCTTTTACTGTTCAATGGAGGCTGTTGATAGTCTATTACGTTTAGTAATGAAAATACGAGGAAATTCACCCATTAGACATTTTCATTAAATTTAATCTGCATTCGTTTGATTCTAAATATGTTATAAATAGTAACACAAGAATACGTGATATCAAATGCGGCGAATACTTTTAAAAAATGTAAAATATTCAACTTATTATTTCATTGAAGTATCTGTACACTTTCATTCGAAGATGAAGTACAATTAAATAGAAGTAGGAAAGAGTAACTTGAATATGATTATTATTGAAATTAATAAACAAGAGAACATTGTCTTTGTTAAAATCTTGCTATCCTGCTTCTAATGCATTACTTCGGAATGAATGGCGTGAATAAATTCTAAAGGTAGGAAAAAGATTGCCGTCAAGCAGCAAGCATCGTTAAAAATAAAATCTTGAAGTAGCTCGACTACCAGAACATCATAACAATAAATAAGCATGTTAAGTTTGTTTAACAAGATTAAATTACGGTTTACATGTGTCCGCATTTTCTAGAACAGCTGTCGGTATTTTACGTCCTAAAAGTTCTTGAAATTCGCCGAATATAACTAAAGGACCGCCATATATCAGTCGATATTTACTATAAGAATACGAGAGTAATGAAAAGTACCTAATAGAGCAAAGATAAAAGTTCTTCAATAGAAACGTATTTTATTTTTTTATAAAGATTCTCGCGCCGCAGTGCTTTATTTAGACTTGGGAAAAGGTGGTAAGGTAGAGTAAATAAAGTGAATGAGACGAATTTTTGACCTTGTAGTGGCAGGCTTGCTTGGTAAAGGAGGACATTTTTTCCTCGCCAGATCTGACATCTTTCCTTTATTTTTTTATCAAATCCAAAAGGTTAGAGCAGTATTCAGTACTAATCTACCTACAAAATTCCTTTAACGTCCCAAAACACAGAGGCCATGATTTTCCCGGCAGATTGGACGCTCTTCGCTTTTTCGCTTGTGGTTTAGCCTTGCCTATCCATTGTTTTGATTGCTGTTTGGTCTGGCACATATAATAGCGAATGAAGGTATCATCCATAACAACAAATTCTGGCAAAAAGTCAGTCGGATTGGACTCGTGCAGAGTCAAATACTGTTCCGATACGGTCTTGTGTTGCAATTTTTTCCCTCTATATCTACTAGATATGATACGCCCTTTCTTTCGATATACCGGGACTCTTAGTTTCCTTCATCAGTTTCAACCTGATCATTTATTATGTTTTTACGGAGCATTTGATGATTTCTTCGGTTGTGGTCAATTATAGCTTTTTGGAAGCGCTTAACATTTTGAGTGTGTGTACAGCTAGGCTTGAAGCATATGTAGCCCTTGGCTCCGCCTGTCTATAAATTACGTATTCAAACACTGTAGCACCGAAACACTAAGCTACCACAACATTTCAGTAACACGTTTCGATAGCTAAACTATCATCTTCAGCAGTAATACCAAACCTACAAACTGAGTTTGCGTAAAGCATTGTAGAAATTGTTTTACTGAAGTGCTTCAGCATTAATCGCTGTAGGAGATAAACCACCGATAAAAAAAAAAAACGTTTCAACTTTCTTCATACTTGGAAAACAAGAAAACTTTATAAAGCAGCAGAAAAACAATAGAAGGCTGTTTTCTGAAACATTCGGATATTACGGTAAAAAGATCTTTGTTCTCATTTTTATGCATACAAACTAAGTCGAAATAATTGTTCAAACTATTCTAATTCCAAAAACTATTCTATTGACCTACAAAAGTTGAAGTCAGAAAAGGTTTCTGCCTCGAAATTCTATGTACCTTATTTTCAGTGCAGAACTAGCACGTAGTTGTACTATTAAAATATGCATCCATCTTTAACACGCAGATTCTCATCGAATCTCTCCATTCTCCGTCATTCTGGTCGCTAAGTGAGCATTGAAGCGTTGTTGCAGGATAAGTTCCAAGAAGAAGGATCATATTTACTAGACTTGTTTGCAATGTGGGGAATTTTTATTACAATATCATATTCAATCTTCTCAATCAAACACTCGTTACATGTCTTTCAACACGTAGGTTAGATTTTAAATTGTAGCTTTGCCGCTTTAATTTTTGATTCTTACATAGACAGCACCCGTTCATTTTGATACGTTGATTTGCAATTTTTTATGAATGTGATAATTATGAGAGCAGTGAATAAAAACTTAAAATCCTACGATTTGTAGGGGGACGAGCTCATTTTGAAATAATTAAAATTGAATATATTTTTTGCAAGTGATATAAGTATAATAATTATAAATAATTATAGAAGCACATCTTCGAATATTGGATCGGTCAATCTCTATACAACTACATCGATGTATTGTGATGCCAAGGGTAATAGGGTCGTTTGATTAAGGCGTTACCACAATTCACCACGTCGATAGCATTTCCATAGTGCTATCAATAGCGTTTCGATAGTATTATCGATTCGTTTTCGATAGTATTATCGAAGTAAACACAAGAATACTTTTTGTTTTTATTTAATGCGTAAAAATAGTTTTGAAATAATCATAATTGCAGCATTTTCATATATTAAGTTATCACTTGCAAGCTAATCCTTAAAGTTATTTATTTACCGATTTAGTATCTTTTTGCGTAACCTTACTTTACTCAGTATATGTGGAATAATACAGATGTTTGGTACCAAAACTTTAAAACTAAGTATTTTTTAAACAAAGGAAAATGTAGTCATAAATTATTATTCAGAATTTTGTTAATTGTGGTAGTTAAAAATGATCGCTGATAATTATAAGCCAACATTTTAATGACGAAGAAAACTTTGCAGCTTTTACACGTTTCTTTAAAATTTAGACGATGGCAGAAAAGATACATTATCTCAGTTGATTATTAGCCTGTAGTTAACAAAAATGGATTCAGTCACAGTTGATCAGAACTTGATACAGATAATCCAAGAAATGGATGCATGTCGTAAGGAAAACCATGAACATCTAAATTGGCTTTTGATATTTGACGAAATAAATGTTCATTTAAAATTTGTTATTAGATAGGTAAAATTATGAATGCTGGTCCAGTATAAGAACAAAGTTAATCGCCGGATCATTTTTGTTAAAATATTAATGGTCCACTGGTAACAGTAAACTTAGGGAATTAATATAAAGCTTCTAGCAGGTTTTCCTCAACTAAAATTACATCGAAATTGTTTACTGCTAATTTCTAGCAAAAAATGCCACGCAGCCTATTTCCTGGATGTATAACTTCGTATGTTAACAATACTTCTTGGTCATCGGTAAACTTGACAGACTTCAATATTTTTATGAGACTACCTTAAAGAATAAGCATGTTCGGTTCTATTTAGTAATTAACGTGAACTAAAGATCTGCATTACATGCGAAGTTAGCTCTCTTGAAAGATATGTTGGCATAAGTTACGGAAAATTTAACTCAACATCTCACAAAGACAGAAAAATGGTAAACGTTTATTTATATAAGTTGTTTTCGAAGTGGTAAATATTATAACATGGAACTTTGTATAATCTACTTGTCATTACACACCATGCAGTTAGTTTACTATAAAAGCATATACACATGCTCGTGAGAATTTTGTGTTATTTGGAGAAGTTCTCGAAGTGATGCATTAGATACGTAATATACTGAACATTTTAAGTCAATGAATCATTTCGGTTTATACACTTACCATTCTCACGATTAAAATTTTTATATATTTGGGAAGTCTGGAAACTTTGGGCAATATTATTATTATTATTATTATTAGTATCGCCAAATATACACAATTTCTTTTATTTCATATACCGATCATTATTTGCCTTTTGTCCTAAACCAGAATATTCAAAAAAAAAAAAAACGTTGAATTGGTATGAAGTGGAGATGTAAGAAAAGAAGAAAATAAACAGAAATAATAATGTTAACACCATGTAATATTATAGGAAATATATACATGAATTGATTCAACGTTCTCGCCGTATCTACGTTATCAAACAACAATCAATTACTTCCTCTACTCATAATCAGAAATATTTTTATTGAATAAATTGTGTCAACTAAGGTAATGTTAGGAATTAAATTTTGTAAAATTATGATGAACAAAGAATATGAAGATAATATTGCCGCATTTACATTTAATGACTTCGTCAACAAACATAATTTAAAACATTCGAATGAAGAAAATCCACACTTATTCATGAGGAGCATATCCAAAGATTGGGCAATATTACTATTATTAGTATCACCGGACATACACAATTTCTTTTATTTCATATATCGATCATTATTTGCTTTTTGTCCTAAACCAGAATATTGCAAAAAGAAAGTTGAATGTGGTAAAAGAGGAAAACAAACATAAATCATAACGTTAACACCATTTAATATTACAGGAAATGTGTATATGAATTAGTTCAACGTTTTCCCGGTATCTACGTTATCAAACAACAATCAATTACTTCCTCTACTCATAATTAGAAATATTTTTATTGAATAAATTCTATCAACTAAGGTAATGTTAGGAATTGAATTTTGTAAAATTTCGATGAACAAAAAAGTAATAAGATAATATTGCCGCATCTACATCTAATGGCGTCGTCAACAAACATAATTTAAAACATTCGATTGAAGAAAATCGACAGTTATTAATGAGGAGCATACCCAAAGATTTCAGAAAGTCAATGTTTGTTATTGGACCATTTTTATCGAGAGAAATTTAAAAGCTAAAAAATATCAGCAGGCGCTTCTGAATAAAATTGTGTTAGCCATAGCAGCTGCAGTTTGAAGACATTTCCAAAAGGTCTAACTAAAACTTTGTAATCAAATATCTCCAGCTTCTTCTTGCAGAAAGTATTGAATTATCATTTCTGTGAATTTTTAAAATTTTTGCACTGAAGCTATTTCGTGTATTTAATACGATGTATGATTTAATCCGAAACAACATAATTAGATTCTTAAAATTCTTTCTGTAAAGAAATTAAACCAATTTCTTGACAGAGAAAAATGTTTTAATCTATCTAAATCGGTAGATATTCAGGTATCCCGAGACTCATACTGCACGCTCTCATACACTGCACAAAAAAAAATTGTATAACAGCACTTGCATGCCACAAATACAATAATAGATTTTTTTGTAATACGAAAACGTAAAATTCATATTCATGGGCCTTTATGGGACATTTACAGGAACTGTCACATGTGGCAACATTGTAGCAGTGTATAATGTTGTTCGACAACTTAATTGCGTAGCTACACGGCAAAACTTTCGAATATATCGTGTATTTTAATATTAACAAGGATTTTATTAACTGCAATAAAAAATTTACTCAACAAATAGATACTGCAACTTATATTGGGCGTTCTTAACAGTAAGACACAGCAGATACGTTGAGTAAGCAAAACATAAATGTATGGAACAATACAGATTTACCCTTTCGTGATTTGGTAGTTTTAACAATTAAAGCGAAGAATATAAGATGTACACATTTAAATTTCTGGTTAATAGTTGGGGAAATATTATACAGGACCGTACGTGCGTTGAGGATATCTGAAGTATTACAGCAGAGCACTGAGCACGTTTCCTGTAACATAAATTTTGTTAGCGTTTAACAAAAGTTGCCAAAATATAACAGCATGTGATTTTTTACATATAGTGAGCTTAATACAACATTGTACATAGCCAACCCGTAATTATTATAGGGACTGTAGTTGATAATCTAATACGAACATTGTGAATATAGTTAATGTTGTTGTGGTTATTTGAATAAGAAGCTACATACAATTTTAAACTACTTTGTGTGTAAAGTGTTCCGTGGCTTTGTTACTATTACCCTAGATTTATTGGTGATTTAATTTATAAAATACATTCAATACGTTTCAAATGCTATAAAGCATAACATTTTCATCTACCACATACTTAATAGTCTTACCACATACTTTGCCTTTTAGCCAAACAGTAAAACATTTTCAATTTGTTGCAACGTAATTTGCTCGAAAACTTTCTAAAACTCTCTTCCCGAGCTCTTCAGTATTGGCCACAGGAACAATATTGTATATTGAAGGCTTCATTCTTTACCAGTAAAATTGGATCCATTGGATTTAAGGCAGGGAACCTTGGTGGTCAACTGATTAGTTTATCTATTAGGAAAAGTTTCGCATAAAATTTCTAGTATTATAAGAAGATGTACCTTACTGTTCTGGTAAGTAACTCTAGATAATTGCAGATATCAATCGAGAAACTACCCTATAATACGATTGCACTGGCCAACAAATTTCAACCTTTGAATTTGCTATAAAATAATTTATACTAATTTCAATAGAAAACATATAAATATTTATTTTAGTAAAAGGTAGAAGGTCCAGTTAGCTTAATTTTTTTTCTTTTTGTATTTCAATGAAAAGGTTTTCTAGATTAGATCATAATTTAATGTATTTTTCAAATTATTACAATTAGAAATGTGAAGTAATACTGCTCCGTCTATTATAAACAATATCTACAGCATCTCTTCTTAATATCCAACATCATCTGCTAACATAACAGGATTCCATTTCCCCTGATACCGTTTTTTCATTCCCATGGTGTCTTAGGTGGTGGAAGCGCTCACTGTGTTCATCGCTAACGTCGCCCATATTTTCCGGACAAAAATCCAAGTGAGAACGTAGAATGTGCACTTTAAGGGACGTATTGTAGCCAGCAGCGTGAAATGTTGGCAGCAGTTGGCAGCTTTTTTGTTTCCCAAGAAATTCGTGAAAACTTATAAACATGGAGAGCCAAGCTGTTTTTTTTCTTCACTGTTAATTTGGTTTCAAAGATTTCATCGTTTACTATTTCTCGTATCTGAGGTCCAACAAAAATAACTTCTTTCAGTTTCCTTTGTGTTACTTTTGGAAACTTTTCACGAAGATGTTTAAAACCTTCACCTTCGAGATCCAGTGCCTTTACAAAGTTTTTCATGAGCCCTAGTTTCACATGGAGATGTGGTATTATGATCTTTCCTTTTTCTATTAGAGGCTGATGTTGTACATTGACTTTTCCTGATATAAACTGTTGTCGTAGTGGCCACTCTTGCTTATGGTAATGTTTTTGACATAAAAAGCAACAGTATTTGATGTAAGCAGATTGCATACCCGAAATGATTGCAATTACTTTAAAATCTACACAAATATTCCAGGGATAGTCTTTGTATTTTAATTAACCCAGTATTATTAATAGTTCCTGCCCAAACAATTACTTCGTCAAGATACTACGTTGTTTCTTACGAATGGATATTTTCCTTAGAACTTAACATTTTGTCACTATACAATGCCATCTCGTCAGTAAAAAGGATATTTCTAAAATTTCCGCAAAATCGTGTTCTTTCTTTCTCTATTAAGCGATCTAACGTCCTGATATTTTTAGATCGTACTTCTTTAAAATGCTTAAAACAGTTCCTTGGTTAATGCCGATTTCAAAAACATTCTAGTCATTCTAGAGGTTGCATACTAGTTAAACCAAAAGACATAATTACAACTCTTCTGCCAGTATTCTTGGCCTTGCAAACATTTTCTTACGAAGTATGTTAGTAACGGATGGCAATGACTTAAATAAGTGTTCAAGTACAAGACTTCGTTTCTTTTCCGAATTTCTGTTATATATCGTCTACAACATCGTGAATTATACAACGAAATTCAAACTTTGTCCGTGAGCTTCCGTTTACATAATCAGCAACTACTCGTAGACGGTATTAGTACAACCAGACGTATCCAACTTATCAATTACATTTACTATTGTTAAATGACAGAAGTAACGATTTATTTTTAGGTAACTAGAGTTTCTAAAACAAGACAATTGTACTTAATAATCTAGAACATGTGCAGGGAAGTATTAACCTTATGGTATTTGTTTTGTGGCTTATGACTTACAATTAAAATATTTGCCAAATTTAAACTTACATACCTACATTTTGTTTCCGTTTATACCCATCATATATATGTAGATGTGTACATATTTGACTTGCGAGGAATTACCATTTTTTTTCACCGATCCGTTAGTCACCAAATAGCCAATCCGAACCTAGAGACTCGGTGAATTTTTCTTCCCTATCCCATTAATGTAGTTGACTGGAGTTGCGTAACGGTAATTTTCTACGTTCCTACTTCCTACATACATAGGTTTGTTATTGCTACGAAATTAGAAGAGTGCAGTACTCACCACATTTACAATATAGATTCTTTGGTATTTGTTAAAATTTATATTACTATCATTCAAGGACGAACAGTACACGGCGGAGGAAAATACGCACATCACTTATACAAACACCTTTTTCTGTAATTTCATCATTTTTATTGTGACTTGTGCGCAACTTGATTAACTCAGACCTGGATGTACTATGGTGGGGGTTATCCTGTACGAAGACGTTTACTTGTTTCTCCCTCAGCTAATACTTAACTTGCAATTACCGATAATATAATGCGCGTAAAAGTTATGCCGGCAATTCAATTAAAAAAAATTACGTGCTATCTGAAATTACTGATTTACTATAGTAGTATAATTATATGCAGTTGTGATAAACCGTGTCTTATCGAAAGAAGCATCGATATCAGTGACGGCGTATTCGACGCGAACAACAACGTGTATACAAAAGACGGGATCTCCTATAGTTCGTCGAACTTTTTTGAAGAAGATGGCGTTGTTAGAGGATGCATTTGTGAATTGATAACGTGTGTAAGAAAATGCTGCGCTCTCCACGAATATGTGGACGGACAAAGCAAAAACTGTACTTACGATGAATATCCTCCGGATTTCATACGAGATTTACCTGTTTCTGAACCGATGACATTTCCTTTTCACGTTTTAACGAGTATGTTACAATGCGGTAATAAAGCAAGAATTGCGTTACGACCAGATATAGATCCTGGGAAGCATTTTTCAGTTAGTACTAATGGATATGTGTTGTTCGATGATTTCGAGTTTGCACCAGAAGATTACTGTTTAGATTATATTTCTAATAGGAATTTAGCGGCACTTTTGTGTGTTGCAAATACTAGATCTGCATACTATTTACTTCCAAATACAGGTAATATATGATAAATAATTTGTTTTCGGACTTGCTACAATCAATTCTTCTTCCAAAAGTATTGCTATTTCACATCGTGCGCGCGTTCGTAGAAAATAAACGTATATTGGCTGGAGCATGTTATCGATGTTCGTATCTTCATATCCTTGCCGCTCCAAAGTAAACACTGCAGATTAGAAAATGAATGAACTTTTCACTCTCTACATTACTGTTGCTGTTCCAAATGCTTACACCTATTATAAGTTGTGGAACAGCTTGAACAGTATAAGTAAATAATAAAATATAGGCAAACATTAAAATTGATACTTTTGTAGACGTTGTCATAGAACCCTAATTTTTTAGCGTTTCGGAAATTTTTACGCTGTTATGTTGGGAATCTTTTGCACCGCTGTACGTCATACACTCTAATTGATCAATAAATTAACGGACTCGAATTGACCAAGAAATTGACAAGTTTACCACCATCAATTCCAACTTTCGCCAGTTTTTTTAGTAATTTTCTGCTAATTTTATGGATTTCGATGAAGTACCATCGTACGGTATTTGGCTTTGATAAAGTGAGTTTTCGCACCTGTTCTGTTGCATATATTCATAAATTAATATTAAATTGTTAAATGTGTTAAATGTTTACATGATGCATATGGTTATCGACTATGAAAAAAAAAATAGAAGATAACAGATAATAAAGATAATAAATATGATAAAAAAGATAATAAATTTCTTCCTTAGTGGTTAAGCCATGGCTTAACCTCAAACCTCAAAAAGATTTCGTATGGAATGAAATAAAATTCATATATAGTCTAACGCTATAATTCACCAATGCATTGATCAATGTAATACAAATTCACAATTTCCAATTTGTTGATCAATTTACTAAGCAATTTCTTAACTATTTCTATTCTATTTAAAAATTCCTATTTTCTAAACATACCTTAACAGCCAAGCTTTTGCCAATGTTTAGTTTATTAAACTTACGAAACTTATACTTAAGAAACAAATGCGAAAAATTGAATTAGCAACTCTATTGTAGTTAATTAAATTGAAAAATTCTAAGAACTTCCTTATGTGTAAATGCAGTATAATGTTATACAGCACTTGCACAATAACTAGTATAATACTTAGTATACGAGGTGAGAAAACTTGAAACTTCACAACAATGTAGAAACAATGTATTTAATTATTAATTGTTCACTTAAGAGAACAGTCCATTAAAATCAATTTACAGAAAATACATAATCGGTCGCAACTTACTTTCAAGTAATTACGTATAATTATATCTTGATAAACTTGCTTGTGTGTGAGTGAAATCCTCCAACATAACATGTCCAGTCACTTGTGTGTTTTCTAATGTCCTCTTCGATACCTTTTTGAATGTTCCTTGATTCAGTTTTATGCTTTCTTTATTTCCCAAATTGTTTTCAAGTCGTTATATACGTCACGTACAAGCTGATGTCTGGTTAAATCAAATTTTATAATCCCCTGTGGGTTAGCAGAGACATTCAAAATTTATTCATACGTACTTTTTAGAAAAAGTAAAAGTTTTGATAGAATATATATACGTTCTGTTTGAAGGCAGTATTGGGAACTGGAGGATTAACCTTAAACCTAAACAAATTATTTTTTCCAACTATCAATAATGAACGTGCGTATGCTTGACCTTCTGATGATTGTACGTACATCGTCTACAAACGATTTTATTAATTTTGGTGAGTTATATAAGGTACACATTCTTGTATTAGGGTTGGGTCAAGAGCCACGGATCATTCAGGCCATAAAGTCACGTCCATATATGAGTATAGGTTTCAGTACGGTAAAGTAAAGCGTCCTCTTGCCTTCGTATAATAGCGTATCCACTTAGATTTTCTGTCCAGCGTCACCCCCAGATACTTCACTAATGTGTTCCAAGGTAGTTGAATACCGCCGACATTTAACGTTAGTTTCGTATGGTTTACATTTATTAGTGATATGAACTACGACGCATTTGTTGATTTAAGGCCTCCACTTCAGGAAGCAAGCGGTAAGTTGCTCGATGGCAGTTTCAAATGTTCACAATTGTAAATAGCAATTGTATCCATTACAACACAAACACTTTTTGATTTTCAGTGTTTCTCGAAATCCGATCAAGATAACAGTTTCGGTGATCTTTGATTTATTAGACGACAGGTTGTTGGGTTTATAACTTGGTAGTTTTTTTTTATTGGTATAACCTCCATGTGGCTAGATGCTCCTAGGGAAATGTGTAATGATGAAAATGCCATTTATTATCTGCATCAAGACCTTGTCGTTGTTGATCAATTGTTGTTGTTTATGATAAAAATTGTTCTTACAGAGTAAACTATTGAAAATAAGTTGAAATTGGTTAATTCCTGTGAGTTAATTTTAATTGACCGTTATTGTATTTTATTTTATTTTATTTTATTTGTGTAAAGAATTGATAGCATAAATCATTAACATTCCAAAATTCAAATAACATTGCTAGGTTATTCAAATTCTGTGAGAATAATATCGAAATTTAATGCAGGTTGAAAAATTAAATTATGATTGTACACTTTGTAATTACTGTGTTTCGTAACCACATTGTCTGTAAAGTGAAACGTCTAAACCTTAATATTACTATATGACGTAATATATGACGCTCATCTTTGATACATGTAATAATCGCTTGTTTTGTGCTGTTTGGCATTCATTTATCAACAGTTGCTAGCGCTTATTTTATAAAATAGTGTAGTTCTGAACACAAAGTAAGTTTAGATAAGGTAAACTAAACACACGGCACGAAAAACAACTCAAGCGTATTAACAAGATCAATAACTGTCGTAACTAACTCATAAAATAAAATTTGAAAATGTCGAAAAAGCACTGAAACATAAATGCTTTTTGTTTATAATTATGGTATCTATTATTTGTATCGTCTAAGTATACATCATGTTTCTTGAATGTCGAACTCTTCAGTTTCGTAAGAAATTATTAACATTGTAACGTGATATTGATACTAGCTTGAGATAAACACGTTTATTGATTTATTGATAAATTAGTTGCTTGACTGCCATGGTTACAAAATGTTACACTTAAATAAGAAAAAATTGAACTATTTCATTTAGAGAAAAATGGAATAAAAAAAATCAATCGAACAATCTGTGTCGATGCAATTTAGGAGAAAGCTGGCTAATCTGACTTTCTACTTTGCAAAAAAAAAAATTAGAGAAATGAGTTACGTTCGTTCTCGTTTTCGTGACTTTATACAAAGTAAATCGAGAGAACTGCAACAAAGTTGAGGACTGTATTGTACACACGAAAATAATAATAATGTAGAAACGCTCATATATTCTTATTCATTTTTCATTTTCATTTCGACGTTCAAATTCTTGCTTATTTTCGAGTTAATTCGTCTTAAATAAAATAATATCGTTCCATTTACTGCCCATGTAAAACCACCAGTTATTTCTTTATTTGTCCATTCATCATCTATTGTTCTTGTGCCTTCTAATGCTTTCCTCGATATTTTCCGTTCCCAAATTTCCACATTTCATGTGCTTCTTAGAGATATTTCGTCGAACAAAATTTACCGTACCTTTATAATCATCACATTTGAACATCTGAAATTAAACAATAAAACAAACCGCACGGTGTAACATAGGCCTCGTGTAATAATATGGCTAATGATTGAAACTGAAATAGAAATGTATATGCAACTGATAAAGGCCTCCTATAGTGAACATAGTAAACATATCTTATAGAAAAACTATATAAGTGCACTACCAGCTTGTATTTTGTAATAAAACAAAATTACTTTACGCGTTGTTTAATATGCATCATTAAATTTCATACAAAACTAATTGAATCTTCGAAATTAAGTCTGTGAGCTAACTAATAAAATTTAATAAAAAGCAATTCATTCACTCAAAATATTCATATTTTCGTCTATTTTCTACACGTTATTATTTTTCTGTACTCTTTCTATAATTACCAAGAAGTAATGAATGAATAATCACCAAACAAACAGGTTGCACAACGGCTTTGTAAAAGCAGACAATGTATTACAATACCTAACATATTGCCTTGGTATAAATAACATTGCTTTCTCATACGATGACTCATTGAACTGAAAGATGATAACAAGAGGATATTTGTTTAATTCCTTTCTTAATTTTCCAGGGAATACCCATACATTATTATATTATAAGCAACCTTTACCATTCAATATGGGGAGTAATTATAGACTGTTGTTTATTTCCCAGTAAAATATGCTTTGGCCAACTTGTTAGTACGTACATAAGTGAAACAAATAATCAGTGTCTTGTAATAAGGACGTTGCTTAAACATTAAACATTCTGTTACTATACGACGGCCGCGTTCCCATATTGCCGGAGATAATAAAAAATGGGCTATGTATACATCCGTTATTCCTTAGAGTAACATTTTCCCAGAACTTTTAACAATAACATGTGCGTAAAGCTGACAAATTGTTGCTTGCGCTTTATGCTCTCTTTAATGTAATTGGTTCGATCTGCCTTCAAACAAGCGTGATTGCAAATAATTTATTAAGAGAAAAGAACCTAGGGTACCATTGACTATAATACTGAAACTGAAGGTATAATGAAAGATACTAAGAAATCTGTTATCAAACTTGACACCAAAGCATTGCATTCATGTATATATGTCGTAACATATATACATACATATGGCTGACATGAAACAGATTCATTTGTTAGATATTTAACGAATTATGCATTATAAAAGTCTGTATTTTTAAAAATTCGGGAAGGTAATTTAGCTCATGGTTAATTAATGAAGTGTAGCCCTGAAGTAAATAATAAAAAAGGAATATTGCGTATATTCCTTGATATAAAACACTCGGCTTTGTTGCGTAAATATCATAATAATCTTCCCATACTTTAAATGAAAACAAATAACAACTGTTAAAAACATATTTAGCGTTAAATATTTTTCGCGTGATTAATTGTTGGAAGTGCTGCTTTGTGGCCGAATTCGCGAATGATTAAAAGTCCCAACGCTTTCAAATTTTTGTGAAGAATATTATAGATTTTTTTTATAAAAATATGCCTGACTACAAGATGTCTTTAATCAAAATAGGATCGAATATGAACATTTTTATTTCAGTTGTACACTGAGTATTATAGAATTTTTGAATAGTTCTTTCAATAATATCGACTTTAATAGACGCAAGGTAAAGGTTTTCAATATCTCGAATTTTATGGGGTACACTTGAACTATTATCAAAAATTAGAAAAACGTAAACACGTCTGTTGCTTGAATTGAATCTAATTTAATTAATTTACCACAGAAACAACAACCAGAAAGGAATACTAAAATGGCTTCTTCGTGATATTGACGGAATCATTTAAGGTAAAAGCAATGCACCACAATATTCGAAAAATTGAGATCCACTGTTCGATTCTCAAATCCGGTTCCATTTGTTCTTTTGCAAAATAGAAAATGTTTGAGAGAATTTCTGTTTTATGGAGAAAAAGTGCAATAGTTTTTAAAATTCATGGATTCAGAGTAATACTGGATTTCTATCCGAACAATTCTTGTTGGCGTTCAATAAAGATGGTGAATATTACTTGATAATTACTCGGCCTATTGCAGGTATTTGCTCGGAAAAGTTATTTAATAATTATAATCATTACAACTAAACGTTATCTTAAACAAACGAGTGTTGTTTAAATTTCAACATAAAACGAATAGGTTTACTTAAACGCACTACGTTCTCTTATCAACAAATAACATACTGGAAGTTATTTAAACATTTTTTCAAATAGAAACGTTTATGAAAACTTTCCGGGTGAATTAATCAAGGCAATGCATTTTAGCGAACACTTATCCACATATTCACGACTCCATATTCAATATAACATATTTAATAAAACTAAGAAACGACGTATTTTACGTATAAGGAAATGTATGCATAAAAATGAACAACTTCTTCAAGATTTTAGAAAAATATATATATGGTTCATTGAACGATTTTAATGGGCATCTTCCAGATGCTAGTTGATATAAGATATTTTTTAATATATTGCGGAAAACCACAAGAAACACTGAATCGAATACAATTTGAATTGCCTCTCTAGCAAGTAAAGATATCGGTCGTTGTAAAAATAGTTTTACAGAAATCTTAAATTATCCCAAAAACTGAGGTAGATGTATCGGGCACTTGTCTCCGAATATTTCTTACTCGAAGACATTTTTTCTAACTTATTCAGAAAAAGAATTGTTTTCTACTCGCGCTATATGTAGACGTACTGTAGATGATATTAGATTACATTTAATTATTAAATCAATGTATATATGTACAAATATTGTTAAATGCTTTATGTGAAAATATTCAGCAACTCTACATTTATTTTCTAAGTAAGTTTGAGTTACAAATAATCCAGCGTATTTAAATGAATACATAAGTATCTAAAAATACGCGTACATATGCATGCGTACGTATATCTTAAACCTCTAATACGCTAATTAAAGTTAATTTTATTAGAGCTATTTTGCATAAATCACACCACTCACGTTATGCACACTTATTAACATGAACCTAATACAAAAGAAATGTTGGTGTGTTAAGGAATAAATTAACCTATTTAGCATCTGACTTCATCAATGATTCCAAAATTAGTTTCCGTCTGCAATCGCCACCGATTAAATAAGTTATAAATTTGCTTACAATTCTGAACATTCTGTATGTTATTTAACAGTTTAAATAAATTGAACAATTTACTAAAGTAAATGTGTTCAATAATGTTGAAGGAGGTAACAATAAATCTATGAAGTATGGAATCTATCTATATTTTTCTCTCCATTTTTTTATACAATGTCATACATAAAGTGCGCACCATATGGAAAACTTCTTTATTGTGCGTTTTTTAATATTACACGGAGTACGTCTGATAACTTGATTTTATCCTAAAAATTTAGACCCCTAAATCAAATACTAAATAAATTTAACGAAATATGCAGTGCTAACAACGAATTGAAAAGATATCGCAATGTCTCAAAAGTAACTACAAAAGTAGAAAGGAAATAGAGGCGGGAAATAGCAAGACATCAGTTTAACAGATATCGACATATATCCTGTGCTACTGTACAAGGAATCCTTAAAAGAATTAAATCTAAAGCACAAGAGACAAGGAAATAGAATCTGGTGTCAATTAAACGGAGCGGCCGTTCATTGTAGTACAACAATAAAACGATTTTTAAATAAAACCTTTAACGAAAAATAGATCGGATGTTATTCAGAATGTCGATAGGTTCATCAGATTTAATTCCTACCGATTTTTCCTTTGAGTTTATTTGAAAATAAGATTTACAGATACTTTGTATTGTATTGAAACATTATTTATACAATGTTTTTATTTATGATTTTAAACAAATTTGTTTTTTTGAAGACAATATTTGAAAAAATAAAATTCTACTTGGGTAGTCACAACTGTAGGTATCATTTTTAATTATCATACCTTTTCAAGATAAAATAAAGAATTTTATCTTGAAAAGGTATTGATAGTGATGTTGAATTATGCCAGGACTAGAGCGCAACAAGTCGATTGCGTAGCAGTAGCGTCACTGTGGTAGGTTAACGGAAGTAAACGTGGGCGTTATTTAGAACGAAAAACAGTAAGAGAAATTATTAAAACGCAAATATAATACAATAAACAACTTACCGAATATGGTTAGATGGTTGAAAATAAAATTAGGAAACGAAACCTTCGACACCCCTATCATAGCGTACGTTTCTACAGTGGCCTCTTTGAAACCCGTCTGTTGCGGCGTATATATCTACTTATGCCCAGAAAAGGATCGTCCTACATCTAGCGATGTACTTAAAGTGGCCTTTGGTTTGTATAACGGACATTCTGCAACATTATTATTAAAAAGAGGGCGTAATCTACAAAAATTGACATTTCACGTGATATACTATTAAATTTTTCTCTCACTGAAACGCTTTTTTCGTCATTTCAATTATGTAGCACTGTTTGTAAGTAATCAGCAATCTCATACGAATGCCGTAAGGGCAACGAAGTGTTTTGTAATGGAACATAATTGCCGTTAACAGTTTTTAAATCTGCTGCAATTTGAGGATTTTAGAATTGCACCTGACTTGGCTTTATTGCAGCTACTTGTTTAGTGAACAATCACGAATTACTTTTCAAAATGCTAAAAAGCCACTTAGAAATTTATTTATCAAATTTAAAACTCTCAGTAGGATTTGGAATATCAAATAAATTAGTATCTCTAATAATAACTAATAACATCAAAAATACAGTACTCCTAGTAGTAATTACACAAAATCGAAACTATTAAAAGGAAATCAATAAATATGGTTATTATTGTCAAAATTACATTCTTTCTTTGAAATCACCCAATTGATGCATAACGCTTAGCGCATTCTTCTTGTATCTGTTTGTTTACGGCTTTCTGTTGGAGCAATATCAGCATAGTTTTAAGTGATTTTATTGAATACATTCCGATTAATTGGACTCTTTCAGAAAACATATCTCTGCATCATGATCAGCATATCTTGCTTTTCCATATTAGTAAATATGACTGTAATCAGCACTAGACTTATGTATTTGCTTTCATCAATTTAAAAAACAAACGTCGGTAAAGGTATCTTGAAATGAAAAATATTGATCTCTAATATCCTTCTAGCTTGTTGTAGAAGATCATGTTTTGGAGGTAATTTGCAACATTCGCTTAAGTAATGTCATGTGTTAAATCAACATTTTCTTTAACATTTCGGTACTTCCAAACCTTTGATCAAAAATAGAAATTAATGGATCTTGAATAAAACAACTTTTGGGGCTTTGGATGCAGTATTGTCATCAAATGGTACATCGATAAAAGGGCTATATTTGTCGGTAAAAACAAATCATGGAGCTTTACCAGCACATTGGCACAAGTTTTAATCATTTCCTTTATAGTTTATAGACGAAATTTGTACCAGCAATATATTATCCATTTACTCGCTCCTCTTTTACCTTTCGGTATAGATGGTTGGGATAAACTTTTGCTTTCCCTTGCAACATCCTTTCCACTTTTTTTCCGTTATTATTTGAAACCGTGCCACTTGATTATCTCAAGTTTTTCTACGAGATCCTCTTTCTCTCTTCATAACATTCCGTGCTTTATTGACCTTGTATTCAGCATCTTCTGTCCCAAAGACTCTACTCCCAGTGATTTTCTGATAGTTTTATTTCTTATATTATCACATTTTCATAATCCTAGCACCTTTTTCAGAAATTTAGTTTCACGTTTTTTCATTTTATTCCAAAACTCTGCTCTGTATATTAAGACTGGCATAAATACTTTATCGTTAACTGATTTTAATACAATATAAATATCGACCTTATTTGCGTTGTTTATCCGGTTATTTTTGTTCGCGTCCATGTATTCATTCATTTCTCTCGCCGGTCCTAAGTACTTCAATAGCCGGCGGTCATGCCTGAATAAGCGCTATAGTTGGAAAATAACTTTGATGAAGAAAGATATTCCTATAAATGTAACAAACTTATTAATAATTAAGCAATTTGATTAATGTCTACTTTGCTTTTTTGGTATTTTTTTGTTTGTTTTCATTGCATAAATGATTTTATATTTACACTCAGAACAATATTTCGAAGTAGCTTCGAACGAATTGAAGAAATAGTAGTAATAAGGAAATCTTCATTATATCTTTCGTATATATTGCTTTTTTAACATATTACAAATCACCGGCAAATTTCGTCGTCTGACTCTCTCCTAAATCAAAATCTCTCCTAATAAAAATTCATCAACTACTATGAACGCTATCGATTCCTATTCTTATTGCGTATTCAATGCAATGCACTTTGCTACAATGCGTACAATTTGGAAATAAGCATGGTATAGAAGGGGAAATTGTTCATTGACAAAACGAATTAGATTGTATATTCTTGTAACTTTCGTTTAAAAAAAAATCCAGTATGTATCGGTGCGATATAATATTTAAATTGTTTGAGATCGCTATTCTCCTAACAATTACCGAGTGTTACAGCATCGATTATATCGCTGAAGATAGTGAAGTTAGAGGTGAAATTAAAGACGAATCCGAAAAATACACGCAATATTTAATTCGTGATACAAATCCGGAAGGTTATGTCTGCTTAACGGATCAGTGTTTGAGAAAGTGTTGTCCAATAGGACAAGGAATACAAAATTCAAATTGCGTTAACTTGAGTAGTGCCAGAAATGCAACTTTTAACGCCTATACTTTGAAGTATAATATTTCTTCGTTTCACGTAATATCGAACGGTTTTACATGTAACGAATCTGTGCATTTTGTACAAAATCCAAATTTAAATATTTCCGTTGTGCCCTATATGATAGATTTCCAAAACGAAGATGTATTTACGCAAGAATATTGTGTCGACTACTTCCAAAATGTTGAGCAAATTGGAGCCTTCGTGTGCCACACGAGTGAAGTTGAAAGAACGTATCGTAAATTTTTTAGTGCAGGTAATTAAAATAGTACTTTCACATTCGCTTCTTTAGAAGCGACACAACAATGGGTATTCCTTTTATTATTATTTTAATCTCAATGTTTAGTGTTTTTCATTTTTTTGTTTGTAGACTAAAACAAATTGAAATAAGTTTTAAAATGCATTATAAGCTACTGCTGCTTATGCTGTACATATATTTTCAAACAGTTGACTTAATAAGTTCAACATATGTTATTTCCAAATGTCTTTTACGAACCTCAGAAACTATCTATAAGATTAGGCTCATTTTCTGAAAAATACGACATAATTATGCATTACACGTTAGCCATTCACTGATACAGGGTGTATACAAAGTATTACATTATTATATTATACAAAGTATTATTATGGAATAACGTTAAACTGTTTGTTATAACCGACTTTTTGATGTATTTTTTGCAACTAGTGTTTGTAAAATGCCACTCTTTTCTTTCGCTTCTTTTAAAAAAGCAACAAGGGTTAACTTAACTTTGTACCCATCAAAAAATGGTATTTTAAAAGACAATAAAAAACAAACTGTGAAAAATACAATTTACTGCACTTTTCGAATGAATATCTATAATATGTACATGACAAGTCTTCGAATGAGTTCTACTACAATCTCTGAAACTAACTGGTTGATAATATGGTAACTTAAGACGTTCGACTTCAGTTAAATTCATATTACAGTAGAACGCCAGTTATCCGATCGTCCGCGCTATTCGAGCCGGCTCTTTTAAAAAAGCATTCCGCTTTATTCAAGCCGCTAACGAAAAAATCTTCGCTATATCCGAGTTGAGTCACTAAATCGGTTTACGAAGCATTTTTTTAAATTTCTGCAGGCTTAACTAGAAAATGCTGCCCTCAAAAACTTTGCCAACGAATTTAGAACCTACAGCAACAGGATGTAAGCATAGAAAAGAAAGAGTCACTAATTTAGTACGCATCATACTTCCGAAATACATAAATTTCCTTTAATGTCAATCGGAAAATCTGCAACGCCCAGAGCATTAACAGATATAGCTTCTAAAGCTTCACCCATCTATTACAAAAATCGAAAATGTATTTGGATGGGCGCTTTTTTGTTTAAGAATTGGTTCTTTTAGTGAATTTGATCCGCGAGTGACGAAGTATTTCAAGGGAAACGATTTGCCCATACCAGCTCTTCTGTTATTTTATAATGCTTCTTCGCATCTGAACGAAGAACAGCTTGTAAAGGATAACCTCATTGTTAAATTTCTTACACCTGAAGTCACAACATATTGTAACCGATGGGCCAAGGTGTTTTGGAGGATATTGAAAAGAGTTACAGACGTCAATTGTTGGAACATGTTCTGCAACTTACTGAAACTGATGATCCCATAAGTGTTGTGCGTAAAATAAATTTGAAGGCTGTTGTATACTAGATTTCTACAGCATGGAATAAGGTTCACTTCTTCACATTACAATAATCATGGTTGAAAATTATTGCCATAATTGATTAAATTGAGGTTGATGAATAAAATTCACCATTTTCCATGCGTTTCACAGAATTAGCAGATACTCTAACAGACTCTTGTTTATTCGTCTCATGAGAGTGGATTCGTGTTGACTACTGGTTTACCCGAGAGTTGACAAAAGATAAGTCCGTCTAGTTTCTGCTAATTTCGTGAAGCGCGCGGAAAGTAGTGAACTTTAATGATAAATATGACGGCACAAATTGGGACGAATGAGGAATGGTTTTTCGGTAAAAATGATGATCTAGACTAAGTATTGAATAATAAAGAAGCAATAAGCCTTGTGATCTCAGCTAAAGAAATATTCGAATACAACGATGAAAAATATGAAAACATTTAACAACACGTTAAAATTTTACATCGTCGTCCAACTTTAAAAACTGCATTACTGCAAATAGAACAGCAACCGGGAACGTATCCGTTAGATGTCTTACTTCTAATTGAAACAATAAAAAAATTGAGTTTTTTTTATAAAATAGATTTAATAAAAAAATGCGTGTTATTCAAGTTTTCTGATATTATCCGAGTTACGTTCTTCTCAGAGAGGCTCGGATAACCGCCGTTCTACTGTACTTAAACTTCAACTTTGGCACTAACACTAATATTAGGTACTAGAAATTATAAGACGACAAGCACAAAACAATTGCTTATAAAAGCTTTAGCAATAGTGAACGAAAATTTGATCTTATATTACTTCAAAGTGATCTTTATTACATAGAATTGATATTTTATCTTCTGGAACTTCTTCATAATAGATAATAATGTACTTTTCAATGATGCTTTTACCTATTAACAAAGAAAAAAGAAAACAAGATAATAGGATCCTGCAAATACACAAAACAAAGGAAACTTATAACGTAAAGTGGTTTATAATAAATAGTTTGGCTATTTGTAGCTACCATTTGTATGTTATTCCACTCGGTATAATATTTAGTGCATACTTTGTATAGAATTATATCAAACATATACCCATTTCTTCTATTAACTTTGTTTATAATGTGGAAAGTGAGCTTTACTTATAAAAAAAGAAACAACTATAAAATACCAAACAATTTAGGATGACTTCTTCGATGACTTCGAGAAATATCCAAACTAATTAAAACTTATTTTTGCTCAAGTAACGAATGTTGTTTTGATAATAAATTGCCATCACGAATTGAAAATGCTTTGGAACTAAGGGATTAAGCTTTACATATTTTTGCCTGTTGGTTTTAAATAAAAGAGCTTCGTCTTAAAATTTTCTCATGGAAAACCAAGTATAATAAAGCAATGTATAGATTGGCATCAATTACGTTCAAGTACCTCACGTACGTTCAAATATAATCTGCCGAATGCAATAGCCACATACGCATGGGATATCGCTCCGATAAGAAGTTGAAATTCTGGTTTTTTAAAACGGAAAGGTAATTAGAATGCATATTACGTGGAATGTAAATGAAGTTGTTATTATTCCCCGTTTCCAACCGTAATGTATGTCAAGTTTTTGCATTTCGATATATCATCGGCATTGATTACAAGGTAGTAGCGTTAAGCGTACACGTTATCTTTGGTATTGTAGTAACGGTAAATTACAGTTCCAGCTGTTTACATATTAAAATATAATTTCTGAAAACTTCTAGTATATAGGCATCATTTAACAAAAATATATATTAATTTCGTAATCAATAAATCCTAATCCTGTCAATGAATTTTAAATAATTCGATGTTGCATGTATTTAGTTGTGATCTTTGTATCGTGGTGACATCTAGCATATAATAGACAAACTTGAAACAGTTTTAGCACAAGGCTGTAGATGTCGCCACTAATATAATAAATGTGCATTGGATTATTTAACGAAGCTTTCAAAGCTGAATTCTTTGAAAGCTGGTTTTCTAAATTTAATTGATTTGAAATAGTTCTTCCTAGTAAATGAATGTGCTTGCTATGTGATATTTATAAAGTACAAAATTCTAGTTTTTAATATTTACCTTAATTTTTTTTAATTACTTATTTGCATAAGTAAAAACAACTTAACGCATTTCTAGACGAACTTTCATAAATTTGTTTAAATATGGTAAAAATCTGAATCTTTGTCTAAAACACTTTCAAACTTAATTAGAACACACTAATTTTTTGCGTCTTGATACTGAACAAAGCTGTGCGTTTACATCTTTCACAATTTGCAATGATTCCTGTAACGACAGTGAAGAATGTTGTTATTTTTTTTATTTTTGCTATTGCTATCCGATGTAATTGCTGTGAATAGCTTGTAGCCATGTTCCCCAAGGTGTAAGGGTCGGTTGTAATGATTCAGAGGTGGGAGAACATAGTCTGTGAAATTCGCGAATACGTTTTGGGATTTCAGAAACATTGCTTTTGTACTGGCAATTAGCGTATCCACTTGTGGATGGCATATACGAATTGTGTCTGTCACAAGACGTAAAGCATGAATTTTGCATCTAATATGTAAATAATTACCACACTGTTGCTTAAGAGACTGGCCTACAGAAAGCATAGTTGCGGCACCATTTCTCATAAATATTAAGACTTGATCTCTGGATATTTCGAATTTTTCCAATGTGTTTAACACCACTTTTTACATTACTTGGGCGGTACGTTCTTATAGATAAATAAAGGAATGTTCCGCTTCTATTCGTCTAGAAACTAATAAAATTGAGGAAACGAGGAGACTCGTGTTTTGTCGACCCTCGGGGAAACCAGTAGTCTGTCTAGTCGTTGCAAAAAGGATATGATTTCACTCGCTTTAGTCCTCTCTAATCATAATAAACAACCACACTTTTCTATTTTCCAGTTCAGTGTTAAATTTATTTTCAAAATCTATACGCACAGATTGTAAATAATTTCGTAACGTGGTCCTGCTCAGTAATGTAATATTGATGTATCTGTTCCAAAATAAAATGTTCGCACGGAATAAAATGTTCTCACGGTTCTATGGCACCAAAGGGCGCCAAGAAATGTCGAGTTTGTCGCTTTGGAAGTTGTGGTATTAACTGTGAGAAAACAGCGACAAAAGGTGGTGATGAAGGTACGCTCGAAGACGCGCTGATGACGCCGGGTAGGCAGAAACATATGTACTTTTTTTCTCTTCCTTTGTTGCGTTCGCCGTATCTTGGTGTTATATATTTTTGGTTATTGTTTCTAGGCATTTTCTCTGATTTCTACACAAAGTTATTGATAAAAATATAAACAATGCCTTTAAGTGTAGAAAATTGAGTAAACGTAAACATCACAACAAACTTTGTGGGTATTTACGATCCATACTAGTCAAAGTTGAAGGCATTTCGCAATCATCTAATGCAATCGCTCAACTTAAAGAACTACATCTCAATATAGAAGAATCCTTCAATAAAACTATTTGCAACTATTACACCTTCAATTTACTCCTTTATTTCGATAACTGCTGTTAGATAAATGTTTCTTTGGGATGAATTTTGAGAAATTTTCGAAAGTTAGCGAAGGTCTTAAATTTACAAAAATGCGGGTCGTGAATCCGGGAATGTCCCTCTTTCGGCAAATGAAAATTTGTTTGATGAAAATTTCAAGAAATAGAAATGAATATGAATAATAGAAATGACGAACCGAAAAACGTTTAATTGACAGCGATAACTTTTACATGATTAATGTATGCAGCGGAACTTGCTGTAGAAATTTCTGATATTAATTTGCGAGAAAGAGAATGACAAATACAAAAAGTGAATACACGTCTTCTCTACGATTATCGTTGGCTGGACTGGAATGTTCTATATTAATTTTATTACATGGACCCTCATATCCAATAAGTATACAATGTGAAATTCGAAAAAGAGAAGTAAATATAGCGGCGATGACAACTAATCTCGTTGTTGTTATTTTATAGCATTACACTACATTGTTCATTTATTCCATACACGCAGATGTTTAATACTTACTACATATACTTTTCGATCCTTTCAATCTCAAATTTTTGCCGCGCAAACTTTCTATTACGTCATAATACGTTTTCACTGTTGTTTGAGTATCTAGCTTTATTAACATTGTAAACAAACAAAGTAAACAAAAATCGTCACTACTTAAACATATTTTTATAATCTTCTATTCTAACAATATATTACCAATCCATTATTCCAAGTATTTTAAAATTTCTAAAAAAACTTACCTCATAGGCATAATACTTTAGACGCAATCAAATGTAGAAATGGCAGCTGTGTATCAAGTTAAGTACAAGATTATGAGAAAAGTCAGATAAGATAGTGTTTTCTACGGCATTTACAATGAATATACTGGTTTGTAGCGGCACCAAAAATGTATTACATTAACGGCGACATCAAGATTTTAATTTTGTTCAGTGTTTTACCAGTGATCATTTGCACCGAGTTCTTCTGTGAAAATAGTAACATTCCCTATGACAACATCGATGTCTTCAATGAAGATGTGCTCTCTATTAGTGAGTCGGAAGACGAATTACGGAACTGCCTGTGCCATCCTGAGATATGCGTTTATAAATGCTGTCCGATGGGCGAAGAGATAACTAACTTAACTTGTCACAGTAGTTCTATTTCTCGAATCGCCGGTTTGAAGGAATACGTCGCCAGTTATCTTACGTTAAGCGGATTCAGCCTGATTCATCAAAAGATCGATTGCTTTGATGAAGGAATGACGCGATTTATTATTAGTCCTCAAAGTAACTACGAGATGCCGGATAGATTTATAATAACAGAAGATATCAGTGAATTGGAAAATGAACTGCAGTATTTCTGTGTGGATTTCTTTAACGAGATTGATGGTTATGGAGGATTAATATGCGTAGAAGATAGTTATTCTTCTTATACTGATATTTTTGGAACAAGCATGGCAGGTAAAATATCAATATAGGTGTTAGCTATGTAGTATTATAAAGGCTAAGAAAGGACTTTAGTGAATTGCTAAACAGTAAGCAAGATAAAAAAATGCATTGACAGTAGTGTTAGTCATAAGAAATAAAGATAATGAATACTTAGGAGCTAAATCCTAGGTGTATTAAATCCTGATTTGGCGATATACATATATCCTAAGTAAGTACAGATGACTTTTCCCGAAATTTGAACATTTTTAACAAGGATTACATTTTATTATGTACCGCGATTCCGATCTGAAATGTAAATAACTACGCACGTAAAAAATGCAAAGGAATAGCACCCTTCACTGCCTTTAATGAAGCATTATATATATCTTGTAACCACCGTCGAAGGAACTCAATATTTACTTTCGAGGAAAGTTGTAGCGTATATGCATTTATCTCTGGAACTGATATTTAATCTTCTATTTATTCAACTTTCAAGTTCCCCTCACCTGTGTTGCTACATATGAGCGCCAGGTACGGCGTGCGCAAGAGAAGTTTTGACAATTTGAAATAGAAACGGATAGGAAGAAATCTTCTTGTTACATCGCACGTTATCTTTTTTATCTGCTCTGTATTGGTTAATTGCAAATTACAAAAGGATCCATTCCGTAGTACGTCCTTTTTAGAAATTGAAAGCCATTTGTGATGAGTGTCGGATAAATCAACTTTGGAGTAGTGCCGTAGTTACAACATTCTTACATAGATAAACAACCCAATAAATTGTCTCCAATCAAATATGAAATATTATAGTAGAGAAAAGACGTTACAGTTATTAGACACCCAGTATATTTATCAGCAACAAGTGTAACGCGTATAAGGAATAAAGTGGCACCTTTTTCATTAGTAACAGCACATTCTTGAAGTTAATAAATATGCCAAGATTTTGAATGCGCAAGATTAGTGTTAAAAATGTAAACAACGGTGCACATGATTAGCAACACCGCGTTTAAGACAATAAAATTACCTAACTTTTTCCTTAAAATGCTGTAAGGAAAATCTTAGTATTGCTACATTACATGTCCTGCTGCAGCCCAATTTATCATTATACAAAGCTAAAACTTGAAGAGGAAATCTAAATGTAATTGTAAGACGTATTCGAAGAAAAATAAACGTTACACATATTCAACATATTTTGTTCAACGTATTAAAACACACGCATATTAATCAAAGTTTAGCTTTTTCATTACTTAGTTATTTTCAAAAAAAGGCATACAGAAAAAAAATGCGTATAGAAATCAACACAAAAGTGATCTATATAAAGCCACATTGTTTCATAATTCTTCTATAATTACTTCTAGTTAATTGTAATAACGTTGGATGTTAGTAAGTTAGTAAAGTACACGACTGTGAAAAACTCAAAATAAGATAGCATTTTCTGTAATATACGTACAACTTTATAATGTAATTCGCAAGAACTCTATGTGAATGTAATTAAAATGCGAGGGATGGAGGTAAAAAAGATTATTTCTCACAAAAATTTGTAAAAATAGTTAGGGGACCGGCTTCATGTATAATATAATACATTGTAAATAATTAATAATACATCGGTAGCTACTTCGCATCAAATACATTCGATAACCATTGTGTTGACGAGAGAAAGTGGATCATGCTAATTACCAAATATCAAATGGAAAATAGATTTACAATAAGAAAATATGAGTGAATTGAAAGTTGAATTGTATGAACTTCTTTAAAGAATTTCACGGTTATAGAGGGCCAATGCTTGGAAGATACATTATATGATAATTGTATGATTGCTATGAACACTGCAAATAACATATCAGCAGATAAATACAATGACTTTGTGGAATTGTTAACAATAAACAAGATAAAAGGGATAGGAATTAAAACTTATGCATTTCTAGGTATCAAATCCTACTCGGTAATCTTGATGTAAATAAAAGTGATATAGACGATTTTCCTAAATTTAAACAATCTTGCAATCCCTTCAGTAAAGATTAAAATTAATCCCTACAAAAAAAACCGAAATTATATTTACAGAACGGCCGAAATAACTGTATCGAAATTGAGTGAGATACATGTATTGTCGATACACGATAAGTCATTTCCGTGGGTTTGGTAAATGTAGAATTTTCAAAAAGAAGTTTTTTCTTGTTGACACCGTTTAAGATTATATTGAAACTTACAAATATTTCATATTTAAAGCTTTTTTTTTAATGATTATTATTACATTTTTCTTTTCCTTATTAAACTGTAAAACAAAATGTAATCAGGTATGTAGTATTGTCTTAGTTAATACGAAACCATTGTTACGACACTACCACCCAACGAGAATCTCAAAACCTTCGCTAAGTACACCTTCTAACAATCCACGGAACAAAATTGCATTTTGAATCAGGCTTCGAGTCCAAAATACTAAGCACGGACATTGAAGTTCAATTCAATTTTCTAAAGAACATTAAACTCATATTTAGACGGAGTGAAAAGTAACGTAGCGGTTAATGTGCATTCTTTATCCCAGAAGTACAGTACAGCAAAGGATATGCGCTTCCGAAAGAAGCCAGTTTTTTCTACTGTTTTTTCTGCGGAGGCTACGGCGATTAAAATGGCGACGGAAGTCATACTCCAAAGGAGTAATGACAACTTTACCATATTCACTGATACCAAAAGTGTTTTTAAGAGTTTCCAAAACTTTAATATTCATCATCCCTACCTATCGGAAGAATGCTAGTGTTGGACTTTATTCTGAGATAACGTGGTAAGACAGTAACTTATATTGGTGGAAGAAAGGTCATTCCAACATTTCGTTTAATGAGGAGGTAGATAGACTAGCTAAAGTAGCATGCAGTGACGAGAATACCTTAGAAGGCGTCTTACTACAACATTCAGACTTTTCAGTTGAATTGAAATTCAATTGGCTCTTCCCCAATATTAAAAACTGTCCATGGTACAACAATACCACTATTAAAAAAAGTATGAGGTAGCAAATTATAAGATTATCCTTTAATCATGGAAGATTGCCTGCTTACCTACATAAAATTCACATGTCGTATGGTGACAAATGCACCTTTTGCGGGTCGGAATGCGGAGATACCAGACATATATTTTTGGGATGTCAAAATCATACAGAAAAAATTAACCTGTTTGTTAACCACTTGCTTTGCATCAACGTTCAGCTGCCAATCAATATGAATACTCTATTAGCCTTTGAGAGAGAATATATGAACAGAATTATTTATAAGCATATGTGTAATTTACGTTTTGTTATTTAGTTAATATCCCTATGCGATGTATCCTTTCTGGGTTTATTTTTTCATTCCGGTGGCTTACCTTTGTGTGTTAATTATCGGCTCCGGGAGCGAAACATGTCTCATGTTGGCCGTGGTATCTAGGTCGTTGTCTAAAGATTCATAACTTTGAAAATACTGCATTTTTTGAACTATAATTTTCTATTCGTTTCGATTAGCAAGAGGAAATTAGTACATCCATCAGTACATATAGTCATTTTTGGAAACGTCAATTCCGAGTTGGGTATCAAATCATATTATTCAAATTCACATTACAACGTATGTTTTATTGGTTTACAAACTTTGATTTTATTGTACCAGGTAAGTTTCTGTTACGTAAGGTACTATGAAATTTAGTTGCGGATGTTTTCAGTTTCTGCTATGCCAAACTATAAAAAGATAAATAGACACTTTGGATATTATTACACAGAGGGTGTTTAATTAATTCTTGATTTTAATATAATAATAAGCTATCAAATGTCATCGTATCCAATATTTGTTCCAACGACTTTGTGTTATGGTCAGAGCGGCAACGTTGCGCGCAGTTTGTCATTAGCGTTACGTTCGGTGGCAGAGAGCGACGGCAGTACTGGCGAATACGTTGTTAGTAATCGAGTGGAGAGCATTGTAGCGATGTTCAGCTTAAAATATCTACATATTTCGTTAGCACATATTTTATTTTATAGGTGTCCTCTTTGGTATAACTTGTTGTTATGTAATTTTGAGAGTGCTTTTTTCATTTATCTGAATCCTATTATAGACATTTTGGTTTTGGTATATATTGTTTCTGTACTGTTTCAGAAGTGTCCTTTTTCGTTTATTTCGCCACTGTTCTTTGTTAGAAGTTTTATTTTCAGTTTGTTGTGTTAAATGCTATCATATTTTTGGAGTATCCTTTAATATTTATATTTCGTTTTATAATTTTACAATACATTCGATCCTTATTTGTATTCTGTATATTCTTTCCCTTCATTTTAGTAATTCTTAGTTTATCATATTCCAACAATGCCGAGAATGTCAAGCATTGTTTCAGAACATAGCAACTGACACTAATAAAGAAAAAGTGCTCTGCGCCATTTATTCTGCGAAGTTAGGATTTGGGGCCAAATATACCCTTGAGCGGCATCTGAAAGATGCGAGACATGATACATTTGTAATTGATTTATGCGTAGCTTTTCTTAGTGCCAATATCTCATTAAATAAATTACAGGATCCACTTTTCCGTGGGTCTCTTAAAAAATATACCAACCAAGATATTCCCCATTCATCGACAATTAGAAAATATTAAGTACCTAAGCAATTTAACAAAACAATAAACCGAATCTGGTCAAAACTAACTGAAAATTATCTCTGAATATGCTTAGATAAAACGACAAACATTAAAGGAAGGTGCGTAGTTAATGTAATAGTTGGCACGTTGCATGCGGAAAATCCTCCAATGTCATTTATACAACTACAAAAATCAGATTGGGTGTTACTGCAAACAATATTACCGACATCATCATTAACATCGTAAAAAATGTAGCCGGTGATGATTACTTAAAAGTTCTATTCTTTCTCTCAAATTCTGCAAGCGTAATGTTAAAAACAGGCAATGAGTTTAAACAAGGCTTTCCAAACATGTTACATCTAACATGTGTTATGCATTATGCAGTGCGATGTGTTGCACTGCTGAACTTATTCGTGAAGAATTTTCCGATGATAATTTACTAATTAATTCGTTTAAAAAGAGGTTACTGAAAGCATCGAGTAGGATAAAGTTATATAAAGAAATACGCGAATGTGTAGCGAATTTGCCACCCGAACGCCACCCATTAACACGATGGGGTACATGATTATAATTATAAGTCACATTCTTTTATATGAATATCTTCGTATTTTAAAATCTTTTGTATTAAAGAAGAGATGCTTCCAGTGGTAAAGGAGTGCAAGCATTAATTGTCAAAGAAGCATTAGTAAGCATTTCTCAAAAGTAACAAAAATGTCTAGAAAACAAAAATTTTAAATTAACTAAATCCCTTCAACATTTCAATACCGAATCATTGCTTAGTAACTTAAAAAGTATAGAGATGGATTAGCGAAAAGATACGGAACAAAATTAATGCGGTTTTGCAAATAAAGCCAAGTTATGTGCTATTAAAAGAAATTTCCAATAACACTTTTACTATCCAGAATGAAACCTTATGTTTAAAATGTAAGAACTTAATTGCATACTTCCATTTCGTATCATCTGCTTCATGCAACGTAGAATGATCTTTCTCTAGATTTAAAAATATATTAAACTTATTAACGAATCGAATGTACAACGAACAATGTAGAAAAATATATCATAATTAATTCCTATCACAATCGTATCGAAAACGTACTTGACGATTAACAAAACATAAATTTCAATTTATCTACGTTACTGCATATACCCGATCAACGACTGGGTGACTAAACTCGCTCCGAAGGTCCTCACTTTAGTTATGGTTTATGGTACACGAGCAAAATAAGTATAAGTATGACGGTAGTTCAGTTCCAAAAATTGTCAAAGCGGGAAAACGGTTGATTTTAGACTAGTAGCATGTTAGTAATTTTTTATCTAAAATTTTGCAAATATATTGCAAAAAAATATGTCACACGTGAGGTACATACCTAACATAATATTACGCGCAAATCATTGATAATTTATAACGGCATATGTATTACTTCCTTTTACATTCAAGTACCAAAACTCACATTTGAAGAATCACTAATAAATAAAGAAAACTTTGAAATCTTCAGTTTTAGTACAGTAGTACTTTATGCTACGGAGCTTAACGGGGATTCCAACAATTTATAAAATATAACTTTGGCCATCTACGAACTGATGAATAGAGAGGATAAAAGCAGGTGGAATTATTCCTTTTTTGCGGCAACTAGATAGACTCGTGTCTATTCGCCTCATGAGAATGGATTCGATATAACTTTAAAGCCTGCCCAAAATCGGACATAATAACTAGAAGAAAACCGTTTTGAAAAATCTCCGTCCATAACGGTATAATCTTCCGTTCTCTTGGTAGAACGTATACGTTGATTTCAACATGTTTTAGATTTAGATGTATGTATCTGCATTGCAAATATAAATGCTTACTAACAAAGAAATAATATTTCGTCTCGGACATGAATGCTGGGAGCAACAGTGAAATCTTTAGAGTGAGAAACATCATAATTGGGAAGCGACGTTTTGATTAATCGAATTACATCACATATGCAGTACGCTTATCGGTTAAAAGGAATAAAATAGAAAATGTTTAAAGTTACTATTTAGTTTATAAAAATCGCCATTTTGTTGTAACTTGGTTTAATTGACATACTAATTATATAAGTTATTGTAACATCTTCCTGTGTCTTTTAATACATTTATACGACTAGACTAATTTCAATGTATAAAACATATATCTGGCTCGTTATTGGTTGGAGTTTGTGATGGCGCTGTAGCAACAGCACTGATTCCTTGAATCAGGGATTATTCCCTCTTTATAACTAATTACTTGAAAATACACTTCGATTATGCATCGAAATTTCATTAACGCATTCAAACGATACTGATCTACCTTGAAGTTCGATTGTATAACTGCAGGTTTTTACGCTAACATCCGCTTTTTCTCATTCCTATTGAAAAAGCTGTAGGCGGTCCACCTTACAGCGGCCGACGTTGATAATGTGCAGTATTATTCACTTCATTCGAGCTTTAGACACGTAAATTCGAAGTTGCCAAACCTTAGGTACTATCCGAACGTATCTGGTGGAAAATGTAGTACGTAAAATGTAAACATCCTGTTCTTTCATCGTGAATGGCGGGTGAATTACTTGAAGGAGGATGTTGTTATTCTTAAATGCAACTGTTTTTTACAGATTAGAAAAATGTACACACAGTTTCTCAATTTAATGGCAATTTGCAATACATCATCGACATTGTTGTGATAGAGAACTATGAAGATGGAGTTCTACTAATCGAATTTGAAAAATCTTGTCTGTACACAACAACTAATTTAAGTAGTTGTTAGGAACAGCTTAAGTGATATAGTAATTAATGCAACAGATGCTCGTTGTAGTATAGCAAATTCCATTTCTTCACACGCTTCTCATATATAAGATGAGCTTTTCAATCATAGAAAGTAATATTATTTACTTTATTCTTGTGTAAAGATCTCTTTGTAGATAATATATCTTTATGTAAAATTTCTGACGCATTGTTTTTCATAAGACCATTTTGCAAAAAAAAAACAAAAGCTTTATTAATGGAGTTAAGTTTATAATGGGAAATTATTGTTTGAGTTATATGCGCTCTCGCTGATTGTGTTTACCAATTCGTACGCTTACCACTCCTTTCAATTTACACGAACGCATTTACCTACTAATATAATAATTACTGTTCGCAGTTATACCTATTTTTATACTATGCCCTAGAATCTTCTGATGTTATGAAATTACTTATCAAGAAATATTTAATTAAATAAAATAAAAAATATGTAAAATTAAATAGAAAATAATTCGCATTGTATTAACAAGTTAGTATATAACTTGTTAATACAATTAGAACTAGAATCAAGATAAATTGTGAAATTCACAATGTAAGTACAGAGTAATTCAGGGAGATAATAGACGGACAACATAAAATTATATTCAAGTAGGATGCTTGAATATAAGCTTCTTTATTACTATGTATCACTATGTTCTTCTTCAACTTTCATGCTCTCTATCCCTACCTACTGGGGATCTACATACTGGAGATCAATCTCGGGGTACCGGGTTCGAACCTCAGATTCGCAACTCTCGCAGTGAAGTTTTCCTTATTTCAAATTTGGCGAATGCTGAGGCTGAATATCTCAAGACAATCAATGGCAAATCTACTGGCGTAGACGCAATAATAACTCACAGTCGGCCGTTGCTCGCTGTAATTGACGAAAGCTGTTGGGGGAGGTGAAGGCATGAATTATTACCATTATTATCTCTATAATATCTCTCTCATCATCTGTCTTAGCTTTTGAAATAATTGATAAAATTTAAGATAACTTTTGTAAATGCGTGAGAGCACATCATTCCATTTCATTTTTTTAATGGAGTATTCTATATATCTTTTTCTAGATTTTTTTTATAAACATTTCCTTACACCTGAAATCTGTTTAATTGAATATGAAGTTATTCATTTAGCTTTGAGTAGATGCGGCGCCAAACATTACGTGATACCCTGATCTATTTGGGAAACAGTCCTATTATTCCGAAACACCAATATCAATGTCTACTTCTGAGGTAGAAGAGCCAATTTTAGCAGAGTCCGGAGATAAGCTTGCAAAAGACATCAGCCGGGGTAGAAATTAGTGCTGCTCTCTTGTTTGGATGACCTACGAACAGGAGCTTTAAACCTACCATGTACAACGAAGAGATCCTAAATCCACCTAATCATCAGGCACGTTTGTTTTTTTGCAAAGTGATGATGAGATTTTGCTTCCAATATCCTTTTATGGTATGATGGTTATTAAAAACTCCATTTCGCCTGAAGCGGGGCTCATCCCGCTTCAGGCGAAGCGGAATGGTTTTACCAAACCCATTTTCTTTTTTTTTGCAAAACACAATGGATGACCTTTTAAACAATATTCCTGTGAATTAAAGGCGTCATATGTAATGCGGATCTGTATCACGGATTTGATTTATATCTCCTTGGTATCTTTCATTGGGGATATTTGATGCGTTAGTGTACGGCTGCACTTATAAATGATCTTGAAATGCTGCAACAATAAATAGATCAAAGATGGAGATAGGGCACTATGATCGTCTTTATTCGTTTGTTTATAATAAGAAAGTTGTGTGATGAAAAAGTTGTGTAAACATCTTCGAAATCATCCATTTGTTCGTTAAGACTTTTCTGCATACTTTGATCCATATAACATGCATGTGACACGCCCCCGCTACGAGAATGTCTGTTCACAATATCCACAATACAATTATTATTAGAGCCACAAAAATAGTTTAACACATAATCTTCCTAACTATAGAAAATTACCTTTTAGAATGGAAAAACTAAATGTTTGATATCTAAACACTGAATTAATCAGTTCTAAATTCCGAATGCTTAGTACTCATTAATTATGTCACCCTCTTTATGTCAAGTAACTATTATTATCTTTCAAAGGAATAAATAATACGTTCGAATGAAGAAATCTGGTCGTGTATGAAATAAATATTTGTCTTTCTGGAAACGATATCTTATTTTAGATATGACAATTTTCTTGGGATATTGCGTTTGGTTAGAGGAAATCATTATTTTACTGTAAAATAAATTCCAAGAATTTTCTTATGAATGAAGTATACTTCTTGTCGAGAAATATTGAAGCCGTTTCTCCCATTTTCCATACTTACACAACTAAAAATTGTGGTATGGGATTAAGGAGATAGTAAGCGAAAGCTTAAGGATTTAGCTGCGTTAAAAATTCGTCATATTTCAAAGTCTATGTAGGTGTGATGATAATAATTCACGACTAAACTAATTTATCGCTTCGAACATCAATTCAATTAAATCATTCATTTGCTAGTTCCCTACGGTGGGTGCGTTGGTTAACCAAACTTTGCGTATCCGTTTCGATTTTATGTATGTGTATACCGCTAGCGCATAAATATTTGTACTAGTTCATCGCTTGTTTGAAAAATTGTAGCACAGTCTCGGGTGGGGTAGTACAAAAAGCTGTCGCACATTTCATTTCGCAATGTTAGTTTCCAAACATTCCACCTGATAAGAACAACCGATCATGGTCTTATCAGTTCGTATTTACCAGTTCTTTTTCACGTGTCTGTCCGTCCATACAATTCATTCAGCCGAATTTAAATGCGATAAGACACTTAGCGTAGACATCAGTGAAGGTGAAAAGGTGGAAACAAGTTTCATTGACAATAATGGAATCGTGTACGATGAGAGTAACTATTTCGAAGCAAACGGGAAGATATACGGGTGCGTGTGTAACCTGAAGAAATGCATTCGAAAATGTTGTCCTTATGACCAGGAGATCTCCAACAAAATTTGCCGACCTTCCGCGCGTGATTTTTTCGACCTAGTCCGGGAAAATATCGGCAAAGAATTTGACGAAAAGGTATATTACCCGATATACGGGTTCCCTAATTGTACCGAGAAAAGATACAAAACCCCGCCAAATGCTAATCTGATACTTACGTCTTATGGACACTTATCTTACCTTCAAACTCTGGATCAGTTGCATTATTGTCTAGATTATTTTGCCGAATTTTCACATTTTTCTGCATTGGTGTGCATGCACGAATTCAAGAAAGTATCGATAGAACAAACAATAGGTATATACACAAATCTATTTAAAATTGAGTGTGCTTTTGTGACGATACCTTTCCTAAATGTTTCATAAAATGATAACGATAACTTTCTTTCAAGCATTCCATTTTTTTTTTTTGTATTTACAAACGATAAAATGCGTTATTTATATTTACATTATTATTAAAGGATTACACATTTCCTTCTTTGCTTATAAATGTAAATATTCCCAAACGCCCAAAATTTAAGTTGCTTGAAGATATAGACATATTTACAAATAAATGTTTTTTTTTTTCATAGACTACTGCAGTTTTTTATGACACAAAATATATTTCATTATCGGCAATAGAAATATATTTGCGACGATCGGATTTAGATATAAATCTTATGTACATGTTATAATGTTCTCACATGGATATTGTTATTACATATCATTTGCACATGGCCATGTGTGTTGCCTCAACTTAGATTTATTACATAAGAGGTTTTTGCTAAACGCGGAGAATTACGTCGACATTTCTGTCAACTGTTTAAACAACAGTGATCACAAAACCTATAATTTATTTTTCTTCTTAAATTTACTTAGATGCTTATGGTTCGAAATTTACGAGTACAAAACCATCGGATTTGTAAGGATCTTATTAATTTTCACGATACGTTAGTAAATATGGAGAATATTAGACTTAAATTGACTTTCGTCATCTACAGATCACCACTGCATGTATTAATTCTCCTACCGAATAAATGGGTATATCTGTTACTTAGCAGCTGGTTTTATTTCCGCTTTCTTTCAAGTAATTTCGTTATTTACCTATGTTCCTTGGAACTTACAATTAGTCCAAAATATCATTTCGTCTCATCTTAGTTAATTTTGATTCTTGCACTGCGCCTAAAACATTCTTTCTACAAGTATTTTCCTCTCAATTCCTCATCTTTACCTATTGTATGTATCTTTAATTTTAAAAAATTATAACCCATGCCTTCGAGTTGGGAAGTTTCAATTCTCGTTTTGAAGCAATCGTTTCACTATTAAAGCCAATTGTTGTAAACAATGTCGAATCCAGTATAACAAATACATCTGATTCTGTTCTTTCATCATACAATACAATACAATGAAAATATAAAATAAAATAAATTTACGCATTCGCTTGCACCTAAAACTGTTAGGTAAACTGCTTCGGCAAATACTACTTAATTCAAAGGATATAAAATAGAATATCAAAGCGCAAAAATAACATGGCAACACTGTAGTTCTTTGTTCTTTGTGCCAGTATAATCAATTATTACGATCTTTCTGCAATTCTTAGGATAACTATGTATGCTAAATATTCTTTTAGCTTTAACCACAATACAGACGATATGAATTCTCGTAGGTATTGTAAATATGTCGTGGTTTATCCTTGTACATTATTAGTAGTTTGTTAATTCAACGCGCTGTTATTCTTGTTTAATGGACCATAATGTTATGTATTACTATCAGTGACGAAGCGTCAATAGAGGGTTTGAGATTAAGGCTACTCACAACCGCCTGTCGATAAAAATGTAATATGTACTCGCACTTTTACGATGCTTTACATACGCAACGCAATTTTTTCGTGTGTCGTTTTCCTGGGATTTTTTTTCGCAGTTTTGCGGGCCGTATGCTAGTAGCCTTAGTCTCAAAGTTTCCATTGATGTTCCACTAGTGATTACTATTACCAGTAATTAATTAACGCTTTAATAGCATTATTTACGTGAGCTCTTATTTAATTGACAATCGTTTAAAAGTAATAACTTGTGGCTCTGGCGATGTTCACCGTTCAAAATTAATAATACTAAGCGCCGCAATTTCTTTAATAATTCCACAAGTAACGCTTCCGTATGGATTTCATATGCGTTTTAACACTTCCCCTGATATTTGCTTTTGAAACGAATTGTTAGAATACGTCTTATTTTATTAAAGCTTACGTTATATGTTTGTAACTCGATCTGTTATTTAATATTTTAAATTTTATAAGTAAGCGATTTATTAAACAAAGTCGTAAATTTAATTTTTTAGTTGCCTTAATTCTTTTTAATTGGATTTCATTGAAAGTTAGTACTTATTCTTTTTTTGTATTTATTTTTACAGGCTACTCGCTTTACATTTGTCGTCAGGCAATTGTAATTAGCACTTGCTGAAACTGGTAGGTTGTAAAAATAAAGATAAAAAATTAGGAAGTACAATGAATCCGGGACTCGCGTAATTTCGAGATACTAGACGAATTAATTCTTAAAATTGAATCGGATTTTCGACTAACTACTTGGTTTTTACTTTGACTACATCCTTAATATCTATTTATAGGATCCTATTGTATGTAAATGATGTACATCGCTCTCTGCCTGTTTATAATCGAAATCTGGAAGTATACAGGATGTTTTGATCGTCTGAACATACCTATCGTATGGTTAAAATCCTCAGATAATATAATAGGATAAGACATATTATCGTAGATTTTACGTGATTAGAAAAAAAATATTTCTAACGGACTTCCTGATACTTGAAATTTTATTTTCTGGAAAGGCGAATACATTTAATTTGCTCAAAATTAAATGCACACTTTGTTCTATGTAGGTATTGTATTAAAGTATTTTAGAAATACAGAGTGTTCAGTATTAAACGCTAAATGTTGTCACATGCAAAGATCTGGTAAGATCTGGTGGCTGGCAAATCTTTGGATGAAATATTTATTAAAGCTTTTTTATTATTATTTTTTATTAAAGCGAAGCAATTTTCTTTTATATATAAATTGGACAATGTTCTCTTAGACAATATTAGCTGTTTCACCGGAGATGCACGTGAAACTAGTATTGTGACTTGCACACCAACTTTGTAACCATTCATTAGAAGCTTCAAATGCATTAATAGCTACTTTTTCCGCTACTTCTAGCTATGGTATTTATTAATAGTCCTGATACAGGAACGCTTTGCTTTTGGCTTTTACAAACCATTGGAAACAATCTCTGAGCCTTCCGCACTTCTTCTTGTTTACATTAATTCCAGATTAGGATATCTTTCTTATTAGCGACTGGCAAGGTTTCTAAGCAGCCTCTAATTCAAAATGAATCTCTCCCTTAAATTAAAGCAATGTCCTTAGATACTGATTATTCGTAAAAATATCAGAAAGATTTTAGGTTTTGAAATAGCATTACTATAACTATAGAAGTAACAGGAACTTGAAGTTTGCTATTTTTATACCTTATTTTATGATAAAAGTACACAGTAATCTGAAAGTAGTAAAGGTGTTCTTGAATATAATATGTACAGTTAATTCTGAAAAAGCCAAAATTCCTTTTTGGCAAAACTATTTAACTACTTCTTCGCAAGTTAATGTAAAAGAATTTGCGAAAAAGCAACAGCACTTATCATTATTTTAATAAAATATCAAGTTAAATATTTTATATCACAGCGATCGAATTATTGATTTAATCAAAACATGTCTAATCTACTCCACATATTCACGTAAATGGCTAGTTTCTACCTAATATTGCGATATATAAATTCGTAAAAAATTGAGTCATTGTACTTTCCATTTTTTTTATATATTTTCTTATTAGTTCGTATTTATTGCCCATCATATTGAATTACGATTGACGCAATAGTTAACGTTTCTTGAATTTGTGATAATTGTACATCCTTATCGGTAAGATAACGTTTGGTATTTTCAGTCGTTCACACATAGTATTTGAAATGTATTCGAATGAAATGTACATTACAATTAAAGTGATTAGTATTACAGTTATTTTGCTGGGGTTTTTTGAGTTTGTGTGCAACGAAGAAATCAAATGTGATGTAGAGTTAAGTGTCGATATCACAGATGGCGCTATTAATGGCGGTAATATCGTCAAAGATGGAATAAGTTACAGCGAAGAAAATTATTTTTATGGAAACGATAGCCGTACATACGGATGTCCGTGCAATATTATTGCTTGCATAAGAAAATGTTGCGCCCAGGGCGAAGGGCTATCGAATAAGTCATGTGAAGCCTACTCGTACAATTCCACTTCTTATTTTCAGCAGCATTTAACTGAGGGTGTTGGCCTAGATCATTACTATGTAATACATAGTATTGCTAGTTGTGTTGATAAGGTGCGATTCTTATTAGATCCAGAGATAGATAATTTTCTGATAGCGGAGAGTGGTCATCTAATATGGCAAAACTACAATTTCAGCGTGAACGATTATTGTTTGGAGTATTTGATTGAAGATAATACATTTACAGCCTTATTATGTAGTGAAAGCGAACCTCTTTACCACCAGACTATAGGTATAAATATTTTGTTATTATTACTTCCGATAACAAGGTTAAGCAGATACATTATTCGTACATTAAATTTCCGCCTACGTGAATCATCGTTACTACTCATTCACGTATTTCTTAGTAACTCAATGTTTAACTTGACTTTCAGTTTATTTGGAATTTTTAAACAAACTATAAGATCATAAATTACTAATGTAATAACTGTATAAATTTTCATTATGTCATTTTCTTAAATGTCAAATTGACCCTTACTTTATCAAAGTCAAAGCTACTGATATCGAATCATTTTAATTCAATAGACTCTTGGTTATCTCGTTTTGTCTAATCTTAATGATAGAATTAACTGGTCATTTTACAAGCTAAAATTGAGTGTAAAATGCCAAAAGTTTTAGCTACCTATTCTTTCCCGTTAAGGTTTTAACAAAAACAATGAACAGCGCGAGAACAATACATTTAAGATACATGATGTGTTACATAAAGTCAACCTAAAATTAAAATAGTGAAGTTTGGTTCGGTATAGCTTTAACGGAACATTTTGTATAATAAGAAATAATACAGAACGATGTACGCCTTCACTTGATGAAAGCTTTACTTAAAATAGTTAACATTACCAACACAGTTAAAACATTACCGAAGCAGTTGTTTCAAATTAATGAAACAACTTGTGTAGTGCGAAGTATACCGTTACTTTAATGTTTGTTACTCTTATTATCGCACTGATTTTATTATCATTATTATACAAGATTGTCTCATTATCTTTTAATAGATTTTATTAAGATGCGGTTTCTATTATAGCTCCTATGAATACGACGAAAATGGCAACATTTAGCAAGCCCAATATTGAATAATGCAGTATATTATTTACAAGTAGCAATTTCAAAGCATGCTTCTTTTATCGTTTAGCTGTTTACATTTATGCAAATTAAAATCAACAATAGCACAGATAAAACAACAAGATATTTAGCGTGTCATGATTAGAGAGGACAAAGGCCGGTGAAATTATTACTTTTTTGCAGAGACTAGAGAGACACGTGTTTTGTAGACTCTCGGAGACACGAATCCATTCACATGAGGCGGATAGACACGAGTCTATCTAGTCGCTGCAAATAAGGAATAATTCCACCTGCCTTTGCTATCTCTAGTCATGATTAGCAGAAGAAATAAAACAATCAGAATACAAACTATATTTACTTACTGCTTAATGGTACTGTGCAATAAGCTAAAAACAAAAATAATCATTTAGAAGTACTATTAACTTGCTCCTTAACATACTCCTATAGAAAAAAGTCGAGAACTGTAAGATTTGGAGCCATCCATTCTAGTGAAAGGATTGCATTAAGAATGATCAATGTCGGGTCCACAACATTATTCCATTTTCATTCCAATTGTTTTTTTATGGAAGGAATGACGTATTCATAAAAACTGCATCTTAATACTTCATGCCGCTCGGGAAATATAAGTTTGCAAAATCAGTTAATATATAATGAGACATCATTGTATATTACTCATACATATAAAAAAACAAAATTAGGATATTTATGTAAATATACTATGAGATTCGTTTTTGAATGAGTTTACTTATTTTACAAACATGTGTATATTTGTATATAAGCGTATAGATTAGAGCTAGAATCTCAATGCATTTGTAACAAAATAGAATTAATAGCGTTGTTATCATTTATTTACTATTAAGCTTCATAAAATTATCTATAAAAATAAAATTATCAATTTTATTTATTTGAAGATGGTTTCAAATATATTAACACGTATTACAAGCGAATTTAGCTAATTCTCAATTTTATATCTTTTATTAGATGAACTTGCTATTGTTTTCCTCTAAGGTATCGGTATATATTTAAAATTAGCAAAATAGGAATACATTTGAGTACGTTAACTAATAAATGTTTTTCTTTTTCAGGTGAGTAGTCGAGAGTCAACCATCAAATAATGGTAAAGTATTCACGACTTAGTCAAATAGATACAGTATTTTCATTTGGAGATATATCATGTAGCATATGAAAAAGAAAATAATCTACAAAGATCGTCTGTAACTGTAAGTGTAAAAAATTGTATTTGGTGGAGGTGCCTGTTGCCTTGTTCGTACATCTGACATGATGATTTATTATTTATTTATTTAAAAGCAAAAAGTTATATATGAAGAAAAACAGACTAAAATATCTAGGGTAAAAATTATTATTAAGGAGCAGTTAACCATTTGATCGCCGTGAATCTTTGTTGTTTCCCAAACGACAATACCCAAAAAGAACTGATAGCGCTTCTCTCATTCGGTGTCTAACAACGTTAGGAAGCGCCATTGTGCTGTCTTCTGTTTATATATTATAAGTCGTATTGTTTCAGTTTGGTGTTATTCTGACATCCTTTTGAGAATCAGTAGCGACATTAGTGATAAATGTCGGAGAGTGAACGATAACCATGAAGACACGCAACGACAGAAACTAAACGTGCTGTTACTGTCGACTTCACAGCCTGAAGCGTTGGCACTTTCGTATGCGAGACAGAAGAAGCACGATTGCGCACACAAACACGTGTTCCTTTTATTAGTAAATGCGACGTTATTTGAAATCAATCAATCAATTACTTAGGTATTTTCATAGTTACAAAAACAACAATGTTAACGGTTTATAATCATTTAATTAGTTTTGATGAAAAGTCGATCACGGTAACATTTGTTGTCGTATTTCGATACGTTATCAAGTATTGCTGCAACATTATTCCTGCCTTTTTATCCTGATTGTTTAATGCAATGGCTGTATCTGGTCCCGAAGTCATTAAAAAGTAAAATTATCTAGGTATACAAAGTGTCTCATAAACTAGTTGATAAATTGGCTTCCGTCGACAAAGTTATCCCTGACGTAATAAATTTAAATTTAATTAAGCAAAATAAACCAATAGGAAAAGGATACACTAAACAAGTGGGAAGTTCTATAATGACAGAATTTTATATTTCAAATATTAAAGCTAGGGTAATAAGAAGTAAAAGTAATAAACCTGATTGTATTTTTACCTTTTACAATGGTTGTGATCAGCATGTGGAAGACAAGTGATTTAATAACCTCAAATTGTGTATAGCGTGACGACGATTTCCTTCCTGGATAATTTATAATAAGAAAATATTTTCAAATAAAGAGATAAGTTTCGTGTAATAGAAAATCATATCAAGTATACACGGTGATTAGTTACCGGTTCAAACGGTATAAGTTTAATGTGCTAAATGGACACTCTGTATATTATTATGGATGACGCTCTCCAATTCCTATGTCAAGTTTCTACAGTATTCTCTATACCCGTCCATATTTTTAAGTAGCTTATTAAATAACAACGCATCTTAGATATGTGAAATGTTCATAAAACAAAAAAAAAACTGTAAATGTGATGAAAGTATCTGATGATCTCACCGAATGTTTTCTAGCAAATTAAACCTTTACATGGGTGCATTGATGTTCCATAGAGAGTAAGACGCATCTGTGAATGGTGGATAGGTGGTGACCAATGAAAAATGAGGATGGTGACCAATTGAATGTAGAAAATCTACACGACATATCTATCAATAAAATTTGAATTGCCGCTCTAAAGCATGAGTTACTTAAAATATCGGTTGTTAGGGAAACAGCGGCATTTTACAAAAATATCAAATTTTGTCATTTTACAAAAATATCAAAAGTGAGCTGGACATATATAAGGGCTTACTGATGGAAATTAAACAAAAGGGCATCCAAGAATGTAATGATATACAGATCATCCTATTTAGAAAACGAAACTTATATGATGCATAGCGGAAGATGAAGACGATGATAAATATCATATTCGTTTTGCAAAGCTTGCCTTTCAATATTTTTTTATTTGAAAAAGCTTTTTCTAAATGAATGAGGGAAGCTTTTATCCTTTATCTACGAACTACATTGAGAAAAAAAAAATGGTTGAGACAATCAAAAATTGCTTCTTTGTCTGTTAAATATATATTAACACTCCTTATGATTTATAAAAATGGCATGCCTAGAATAAAAAGTGAACACGTGTGCGTAAATAAATACGTATAAATAATAACTATGTAGGTTTGTTGCTTCAAGCGGATTTTATAGTTGATCTAAAAATAATGCATTTTCAAGCGCAACCAACACAAAGATATTGGTTTCATTTAACAAAAATTATTGAAACCAAACGAACGCATAGATATGCAACACTTCGTGGTTTTTTCTTTCATAAATCTTACGCATAGGAATCTTTCTCTCTCACACTGCTATCATTTGTTATTCCGTTTTATTGTGTATCCAAACTTCACTACCATATGGCAAATGCCTTTTATTTCGGCTCTTTGTAATAGATTCCTATCTCTCAACAGTTCATTTGGAATACAAACCCAGCACAGAAAGTATAATGATAATATAATATCTACTTGAAATTTACGTGTTCCTAATAAAAATCATTTAATGGAAACGCGTCCTTTGAAATTCCATAAAATGAATGTATATGGATTTTAGTGTATTAATAATGCTTACGCGTTTTCTTGCGTAGAATATATTACTCAAGTAGAACTCATTCATACTACTGTATCTCTTGTGGCTCTCATCGAAAAGCATACCAGTATTTTTAAACATTTTGCTTATGGAATTTTTCTATTACGCAATGTTAAAATTAGAATATCATATAGTACAAGGTTGCAAACGGAAATTATTTTCGTTTTATGAGAACTGGTTGGAAAGTTGTTAACATTTATCTATTAATTTTATAGATTCTAGAGTCGATCTTATGATATCCCCAAATCTCAGATATATAAGATTACTTTGTTATTTATAAGTAGATTTAGATAACATAAATCAGGTGGGGGTGACTTATTACTTTTATAGGATGCTTGTATAAAAGTATTTCGCATAATCAAATCTTTTGGCTAGATCAATTAAATAAACCCAAACATATAACTGTACTATCCAAACAATAACAAATTTCTTTAACTAAAAATAGATACGTATATGCTTACCGTTTGCGCATCGTAAAACCATAATCTAAAATCAAGAACTATGGAGCTTATCAAAAAATAAATAATATGAAAGTCATTGGCTTGATTGCTCTTTTCTGGGCCAATTAAACGGTTTAATCAAAAATTTTAGAAGCGATTAATGGTAATGAAATACAAAGTAAGTTTCTTTGAATAGAACCATCCAATCATTTATATAATTAATATATAAATATAATCTATGAGTAAGTAATACCATTAACCTACAAATTTAGAGAGGCGATTTTCATTATCTGAAACATCGTTTTTCAGTGCTTTTTCCCTCTTTATCAGAAGTGGTAGCATTGAAAATGAATCACAATTAACACGCGAATTTAAAATATAGAAATAAACTTACATATTTCAAAACCCTTATATATTCATTGTTTTGAGAATGTGATAAAGCACACGGCGCATAATAATGTTGAACTGTATTACATGCTGACGACTATCTTAAGATTCATAATTAATGTAACATATCTCTAAGAAGCAAAGCTTAAAATAATTTTGTTCAACGCGAAGTATTTGAATTTTATCAACATCAAACGAGTAACCATATTGCAAGTAGTGTGTGCTTAAAACAGTGAAATGTAAATAAACAATGTGGCAACCTGGACAATCCCTGTAATTAATTTAATAAGTACCAAATTATTCAGTTGTATTTAGACGGAAATATACGAAGTTTCTTATTGGTATTCCCCTAAACCGGTTAGATAAAAATCCTATGGTTAAGAAAATATTGAGAGAATATTTGCAATATTCTCAAGACTAACATTTGATGGGGTAAAAACAGGGTCACCTAAGATATTGTCGTTAGGTCTAGGAGAGGAATCCAATAACTTACTAATAATAAGAATTAGAATAATTGTTTTATCTCAAAAATTCGTGAAGTAGTTTAAGATTTCTATCGTCACAGCTAAAATGTGTTAAATGGTTGGTTTGCAGTGCCAACCGCAGGTATTCGCATCTCTAATGACTTTAGTGTCTAGAAAAGGTATATTGTTTTCAATTTCTATCTCAACATACAAAGTAGTTTGGATTTTGTTATGGGAAAAAGTAACCAAAAAGTCGTTCACATATGGCAATACAAAAGGAAAATTAAAATCATCCGAAGAATATAGTATAATAGAGTATTAACAACGATTTCGACAACAAGCGACTTTTTCAGGAAAAAATCATTGTTAAATTAAAATTAAGTTGAATTAAATAGAAAAATAATTATTTATTATCAAATACTAAGCAAGGCAGGCTCTATCTTAGTAAATTCAAATCTTCCGTTCATCCTAATCGTTGCCTTAGAACATCGTATTTAAAGTATTTTATGCCTTAGCTTATGCATTTATCAAACAAATTTCAACAATTGCCCGAATTGCTACGTTGATTAGACGTTCAAAAAAAGATATGCAGCTTAAGATTTCGCTGCCTCAGTCACTCGCTGCTTAGAATATAGTCACTCTTTTGTTTTTGACCAAGTTAAAACACTTGACGTTAAACAAAATTACCGCAAGCGTTGCTTCTTAGGAATACAAGCATCCTGATTCTGTCAATTATTACGATATTTTGTTTTGCTTTAAAACAATCACGTTGTACGCAACATGTATGGCATTCCTCTAAAAATCTCGAACTTCATATATATTCTTTCTCATTTTCAATATGCTTTTTTCTATTAGACATTAATCATTCCAGCATTTATAGCTTTCTATTTTTTTTTTGCTTTCCTAAATTTGTCAGTTAACGGTGTTACTTTCTAATAGTTACGTAGTACTCCGCTACTTTTGAAAAGGTTTATGATTAGAGTTCGCCATTTTCCGTGCGCTTTACGAAATTAGGAAAGACTAAACAGACTTGCGTTTTTTTTTTATTCTCAGAGAAACCAGTAATAAACACGAGTCGGTCTAGTCTTTGCTAATTTCGTGAAGCGCACAGAAAATGGCGAACTTTATTTACAATGATAAACTTTAGTTAATTAATTTTAAAATTTACTAAGTGAATGTTCATCATTTGATAGAAACGGCTATTTCTCGCATAGCGAATAATTGTAGATTGCAACATTTCGACGGTAACCTCAGCCCTTCTCAAACTGACTTGTTTTTTAACAATTGACTAGTAGCCACTAACCATGACAATTCACAATTAACAAAATAGAGTACTATATTTACCTAATACAAAATTTAGAGGACACTATCCCAGTGCAAATATATTCTTAACATAGAGTCTAAAATAATACATATTTAGTGAAGAATAAAGCTATTTAAATAAAACTTTTACAGAAAAATCGATTTTTCCTTGATTTTACTGAAAATTTAATTAATGAAGTGACCGCAGAGAACACCGCAGAGTCTCTGTAACAACAAATCGTATTAATAACTAGATGCTCGACGCCTGCAGATATATTACAATAGCTCGACAGACATATTCTTATGTGCCAAGTGTATGCTGTATTGGATTCTATCGGTGAATATTGTAACGTCGATTTTTTTTAATTTTTCCAGTCACTCGTTGCTGGACGAACTCTGCGCATATAAACATGATTCAACATACTCAATGCAGGAGCATATTATTTTTTTATTATTGATGAAATTGCCGAGAAAACGTAATTATGACCATTCTTTATCATAATTTCCTAATGTAGATATTAGATACATCGGCTACAAATAACTTCATGTTCGCATTTCCGAAAATTGCCAATTATTCTAGGCAATTGTATCCTAGTCGCTCTTATGGTGGTTATGAGTTGACGCACACAGTTTCCGAAAAATAAATTATTTTTATAAGATGATTCAAAATTTTTGCTGTAGCTTGTTCAAATTGTTGAACGTTCGAATTGTCGGATGTACGGATTATAGAGATTGCACTGTATAGTAAGCGTAGAATAATGTCACGATGTAAACCAAAATTCAACAAATTAAAGAGATAAATTAATCGACATAAATAACCTTTTATGCAGCTTTTCTATGTAGAAGGAGCATCCGGATTATGTCGTTTAATCTCACTTTTTAATTAGATATGTATATCACCGAAAAACTGTGAAAGTACGGTCTAGGCCTTTCCAGAAATAAATTGATGAAATAGTTGAGTCTAGTGATACTATTTTTTTATCCTATTACGTAATTCAACCGTTTATTTTAAATTACCGAACGCTATTTAAATTTCAATTAGTTTTTGCAGAATTTATTAATTGCATACGGAACAGGTCAATTTCAACGTAGAATACGTCATCAGACACGAAAATGAGATATGGTTTTGAATGCGAGCGCTTAGCATTTAAAGAATTACGTTGTTATAATAGTTCCGTCCTAACCTCCTGCATTAGACGCGGATAAGTAGCCGCCGCGTATCATTTTTATACGAATCAAACTGAATACTTTAAGATTAATAGGTAACATAAATTATATTTCGCACGTATTCGTTTAATTTCGTTAATGCTCCAGTAGATAGCATGTCAAGTGAATAAGCTCTACTTCAAAAGTTTCCATTTATCGGTAAATATGTTACAATACTGATGCTACAACATGAAACAATTCGAGCCGCGAAGTATGCGAATCAAGTGGATCTATCGTTGTCTAGTTCTACTAATCTTGTGTATTTATAGAGCGGAATCGTTAAAATCGTGTGAAACCTTAACCGGCGTCGTATACTCAAACTTGCATCGGAAAAACGTTACCAGTTACCGGTTGGAAAATCTCGAATATGTAGTTGAATTAACAAAGTGTTCTTGTGAGAAACCTTGTTTAAGAAAATGCTGTGCCGAAGGATATTACTTCCGAGAAGAAGGAAAATTGTGCATCCGAGATCAAAACAACACTCAATATTTTTCGGATTTCCTAAACGAAGAGAATTTGTCCGGGAAACTCAATCTTGTTCCCGGTATAGAATGCCCGGATAATTATTTTCTGGATCCGTCTTCATCGCCCGATGACAAATTTCTAATTTGGGAAAATGGTAGCTTGTACTTTCCTGCATTCGACGACATTGTTCCTTCAGATGAATTTTGCGTAGACTATTTTGAAGGGAAAGAAATATGCGGTATGGTTTGTTTTCCAGTGGTTCCCGACGTAATAATACAGGTTACTCATTCTGGTAGGTTACTAGTTGGTTTATTAAGCATTCTTTATGAGTAATCTTTAGTAGAAACAATCTTTCGATAATAAAATAAATAAGATAAGCAAAATATATTGGACCGATATCACAACATCAAATCAATTCACGTAATATTTACTTCAAGATATGAAAAGTATTCAGGACGATCTAGTTTTATTTAAACGTGACAAGAATATCGTTTAAGTCAAAGCGAAATTGTAATATAAATTTTACGTCCTAAATTTCTTCATAAAAAAAACTCAATTATTCATTATATTTGTTGCGATTAAGTGATTCCAAGAACGTAAATTATCCAAACAAAACAGGACATATTTTCGCATTAATTCAGATTATAAACTAAGCACGTCCGAGGTAATTTCTTTCGTAATCAGGTTGCGTATGGTACAATAAATATTCATGTATCATATATTCTTTGCTTTCAAAAACTTCCACCGAATACATTGCATTGGTTCCTATTCCTATCAAACGTACACTTTTGTGTTAATCAAGGCTCTAACTACACTACTGGCCACAACCACCCATGCATAAGTACTTCAAAATGGATTTTTCAGAGAACATTCCACGCATTTACAAAACCCGTAAAAATTGTTTTCTAATATTTTTCATAGATTAGGTTTATTTTGCTAGATTAACCAACATAAGAAATTCGTTAATAACCTTGAGATAATACAGTTACTTATCGGCCTTTTATCGTACTTATCGGATAAATTCTTCGCCTTAGAAATTTGGACATGGCAAATTACATTCCAATCGAGTTATTCCATGAAAAGAATCGAGGAAAACCATATTTACGGTTTTCAAAATTGCGGTGGTATCGGATTTTCAAATGAAAAGTGGCAGAAACCTAATTAGAAAATTTCTGAAAGTACGTTATTTAAAATCAGAATCGTCTTTAGTATTAAAAGTTAATTATGTTAAACTTTTGAAAATATACAGTAATATAACACATACCCAGATACTATAATATAGAAAATAAAATAGATAAATTAAAACGCAAAAAACAATTTTTGCGAAGAACGGGCCTCTATTGATTTTGACTGCTTCGATAATTTTCAGATACTGCATATTTTGATTTTAAGTTAACTTATACACAATCACAAATTAACTTTCTTAAAATTGCACTTCACCAAAGCACCCATTACAACTAACGAACACGCAATCATTGCAATCATTTCAACAAATCTTTGAATAGGAAATGCCAATCCGCATTATACTCCATAGAATGGCAAGATAATATATTGAGATTATATATACGTTCGATTATTATCGGTTATCTTCGGACGTCGGTTGGTAACTAACCTGCATTAAACTAAATATCAATTTCCTAAACAATTTTATATAAATAAATACTTCATATGAAACTATTAGCGCCGCCTCGAGGGTAGCAGGCTTGGGATAGTTGGGAACTCACTAATGGAATGTAACTCTGATTAAATGTTATCATTTAATTAGCGGAGTTGTTGAATATTTACTTGTTTTCTGTTCTGTGGAAGTCGCTTATAAGCTTAATTTCGGCAATTTTAATTAATTTGAAAGCCAAGGTTTACTCACCGCTATTAATATTTCTTCAATTTTATACAAGAATTTATGTCTTGTATTTAAGTCTTTCAATAATTGTCAGATAGTAATGGACAGCAGTCAAAATATATCTAAAATAATCGGCTAAATCTTAATATTTTTGGTGTGCTGAAACCGAAAATAGATCATATTTTTAATATTAATACAAGTTTTAGAGATACGCGATGTCATGTATACCTATATACTGATACTGTAACCGCATGTCTACTTTCTACTGAACAGCCCCTGTATACAAACAAAATTACAAACGTCACTATCGGAATTGAATAGAAAACCCTCGAATCTTTACGAATATTCTTTAAAAACCTAGAAGTCGTACCTGGGCATATAAGCAGCTGCGAAGCTGAAAAGGCAGAAATTCCCAAGGCCAAGTGAAGTAAAAATTAAAGAAGGTATTTTTGTTAGGCCACGGATTCAAAATATTCTGAAAAACATTTGACATTATTGTAACTGACATTGAAAGAAAAAATGACTTCCGCCTCGTGGTTACTAATTTCTTGGGAAATAAAAAAGCTGACAATTAGGTTGCTATTATTGAAAATATGCTGTCATCGTATCAAAAAATAGGTTGCAATATGTCTAAAAATTCATTTATCAACAAGGATTTATCAACAATTGAGAAAAAATAAAGAAAAATAACAGAAAGAGGCCCATTTAGTCACTTTAAAAGTATAAAGGTACCTATTTTTTATTATTTTGTTAAACGTAAAATAATATCAAAGAAAAATTTGTTCTTGAAAACTACAAGTAAGTTAATAATTTAATTATTATTTTTTTGTATTCATCGCCTCAAAATGAACAAAAGAATGCACTTTTCAAACAAAATGCAACGAATAAACTAAAATTTGTCCAGCGTAATGTATTTTTATCACCGTCCTGACATGAATATTTGCAGTTTCGTACTGTTGGTAATTTCTTTTCTTTTATCTGCTTCACTGTTGAAATTATTCATTAAATTGCGAATAATACATGCATTAATTAATTTTCCTATATAAACTCTTTAGCGAAATCCAATTCTGAACATATCTTACAATCTTCATTTACGCAAATGCTAACTTTCTTCCGTCCCTATTATTCGAAAAAGAATTTATATATTTTCGATGTAGTTCTATTATGCGGAATTTAGAGAAGTATTGCTGTTTTTATGTGTTCTGAAATGTTTGAGTAATCACATCATTTTTTAAAATGGAAGCCGCACTAAATACAGACCTATATAGTTCAGCAGCAAATCTAAGAAGTTTTCTAACTATATTATGTTTATGTTCGCTGTGTGCGCATAGAATTTGTATTTTTTCAGATTTATTGTGTAATGCGTATAGCCTGCGGACGAATTATTTCCGCCATCGTATCGCAAACGCGGTACAATATAAAGGCACAGTTTACTACTACGTATCGCTGCCAAAAGCTTTGTTGTTTGATTCTCTGTGCTTTGTCTACATTGTTAGCTATCTTTCCTTTTATTTGTTTTACTTTTTACTTTTTTTACTGAAAATTAGTTTCCTAAATTTACAGAGGCTTGCTTCAGCTTTATAATATGAAATATTTCTTTTCGTTTTGACATTGTCGGAATTTGGCTATCTTTTCTTTTATTTGTTTTATTTTTTGCTTTCTTTTGTTGGAAATTATTTTTCTAAATTTGAGGGGACTTGCTTTATAATATGAAACCTATTTCTTTTCGTTTTGACATTGTCAGAATTTTTATGTTTGAAATCGATGGAAAGCTGAACGACTGCAGCACGCAGAGCTGTATGTTAGTGGAAGTTGGTAGCCACAAGCTTGACTAGACTAAGTCTGAGATTCAAAAAAGAATGCCGAGAACTCCTTAAAGAAAAAGCTGATGCTCAACTAGAATATGAAAAGTATTAATTATATTTGACACAATATACTGAATACTCTCTAAAAGAACATATAGCTAATGAGCTATATGTTCTTTTCGGTGGTATTCGGTGGTATTGTTTGTCGTTGAACGCACATGCCTATCGAGTAGACTTCCCTCATATATAAGGGAATAGAACCTGCTCTTTTAGAAAACACTCATGATTAAAATCATTTCACTTTTGTTTCCCAATTGACCTACCTTTATGTAGATTTAAATCATTTTCACATAAACTGCGACGCTTTTACCGTTACCAAATGTGCTGGCAATATTTTCCTTTTATAATTGCTAATAAAGCTGGCCAACAAATTTCAACTTTTGATTTTTCCATAAAATAATTTATGGTAATAGAAAATATATAAACATTTATTTTAATAAAAGGTAGAAGGTCAAGTTAGCTCGATTTTTTTTTTATATTTCAATAAAATGTTTCTTTTAGATTAGATCATAATTTAATGTATATTTCAAATTATTATAATTAGAAATGTGAAGTAATACTGCTCCGTCTCTTATAAACGATATCTACAGCATCTCTTCTTAACATCCAACAATAATCTGCTAACATAACAGGATTGCATTTCCCCTGATACCGTTCTTCCATTCCCATGTTGTCTTGGTGAAAGCGCTCACCGTATTCATCGCTAGTGTCGCTCATATTTTCCGGACAAAAATCCAAGTGAGAATGTAGAATGTGCACTTTAAGGGACATATTACAGCCAGCAGTGTGAAATGCTTGTAACATATTCATTACTAAAGTTTTATAGTTGTCAGCTTTTTTGTTTTCCAAGAAATTCGTGGAAACTTGTATCATGGAGAGCCAAGCTGTTTTTTCCTTCGCTGTTAATTTGATTTCAAAGATTTCATCATTTACTATTTCTCGTATCTGAGGTCCGACGAGAATACTTTCTTTCAGTTTCCCTTGTGTTAATTTTGAAAACGTTTCACGAAGGTATTTAACAGCTTCACCTTCGAGATCCAGTGCCTTTACAAAGTTTCTCATGAGCCCAAGTTTCACGTGCAGAGGTGGTATTATGATCTTTTCTTTTTCTACTAGAGGCTGATGTTATACATTGCCTTTTCCTGGTATAAACTGTTGTCGTAGTGGCCACTCTTGCCTATGGTAATGTTTTTCCCTGTCACGACTGCCCCAAAGACATAAGATTAGGTAAGTTACAATAGTGTAACCAAATTGTATACCCAAAATAATTGCAATTAGTTTAAAATCTTCACAAACATTCCAGGAATAGTCTTTCTACTTTATTTTCTCTAATAAAATTTTCAGATTTTCGTAAGTTTCTTTCATAGAAACAGCATGACCTATCGGAATAGAAGAATAATAGTTTCCATTGTGCAACAAAACTATTTTTAAGATGGTCTTTGATGAGTCTATGAATAATCTCCAAGAACTGGGATCATGATGTATTCCAAATGCCTCAGAAAGTTCATAAACATTATGCAGTAGACCAGATTACCGGCCATACTATAAAAATCACGACCTGCATTTTCTCTGTAACCAGAGCTAAGCTAATGTTGCCGCTTTTCGAATCATTTTTACTTGATATATGCTGTTCAATTTCATCAGTTACTAACTTAGGGTAAAAACCTCGTTGGTCAGTGTAATAAAATAAAGAAAGTGATTTGTGTGTATTTTGTAAGGCCTATATTTATATTTCTTCAGGAAACTATAGACGTTACTTATTCGTATTCCCTTCCCAACTAGATCAAATATGTGTTAATCTTTTAGAAATTATGCTACTGGTTTACTTGGTTGGTTTTTTTAAATTTTAAATACAGTGCATACGCCAGTTTTCAAAGAATGTTTTTCATTAAGAAATGTATTGGTTTCACGTCTGGCTGTTGGAAAGCAGATATCGCAATAATAAACAAACACTGTAAAAGGTGTCGCAGGAATAATGCGTAAGCAGGAACTCCAGATTTAACGAAGAGTTAAAAGTATTGAAAAGATATTCCTGGTATATATATCTCATATCTTTGTAAATATTTAGGTTAAGGTTCTCCACTTTCCGTGTACTTCGCGAAATCAGCAGCTACTTAGACAGACTCGTATTTTGTCAAATCCGAAGCCGAATCATGAGGCGAATAAACCGTTAATTATAAGTTTATTCAAATCTTTCCTAATTGACTTTCTTAAAAGACAGCAGTATTCTTAGAACGTTCCAAATATTCCCGGCAATCGTATAAATTGGGTACAATTTTCTTCTTTACTGCTTGATCTGAATTGATTTTACAGATTTACAAATTTCTGAAGGCAACTAACATCCATTCTGTTATGATACTTGTTGCAATATTGTGTTCCAAATTCGCTAGACATTTTTAGCAAGTTTATTTTAAGAGAAAATAACTAAACCTTCGTTTATTGTTTCTCGCGTTTGCTTTAACAAAGGTGATGTTTATACGTGTAACATAAATACATTGCTTGGATAAATGGACATTGCCAAAACAATTTTATACATACGCACTTAAATTTAGCTTCGATTATGCATTATATCCCTTTTAATAAATAGGAAAGTGGAAAATAAACTTTCTTTCAGAAAATATGAAGTACAGCTTCTGAAAGTAGTATTAAATTTTATTCAACCAATTTAGATTATAAAATTATAAATAATCGAATTTGATTGATGATTTAATAAATTTATTGTTATTAAATTTTATGTAGAATATATTTAAAACTGAGCAGCATATTTACGTCTGCATATTAAAACGGTTGAATGGAAACCGTACCGCTTGAGTTTTAACAATTTTAGACGATATACCATTTCGTATAAGTACAGAACATACGTTTGTTTCTTAGAGGTAGTAGTATAGTTCGGTTCGCAGATTACATCAATAAAAGATGCGCAAGGTTGTCATGACAATAAGTCAGGAAACAAAATATAAAACCTCTATGAAGGTGACAGCTTGGTCACGTAGCAGCGCTGGCTATCGAATGTACGCGATCTTTTGCTGGGATATCCAGTAAAGTATAAATAAGCGTCCTATATGTACAAATTTCCTATAAATCTATAAGTACATATATCTCCGCCCAGTTGTTCAATAATTTGTATGTTTGATGTACAGTTGTAACAAGTATCAGGATCTGTTCCAAAAGAAAATATACATATAAAATCATACATTACATATCAATTAACAACAACTACCCTATTTTTTCAATGTATCATATCAATATCAATTTTGTATACAAAAATAAAGCTTTTTAAGCACTTGTGTAATAGCATACTTTTAAGCTTTTTAAAGCTATTTTAAATACTATAAGGTTAGCAGCGTTTACATATCAATTAACAACAGCTACCCTATTTTTTCAGTATATCATATCAATATCAATTTTGTATACAAAAATAAAGCTTTTTAAGCACTTGTGCAATAGCATACTTTTAAACTTTTTAAAGCTATTTTAAATGCTATAAGGCTTAGCAGCGTTTACATATCAATTAACAACAACTATCCTATTTTTTCAATATATCATACCAATATCAATTTTGTATACAAAAATAAAGCTTTTTAAGGACTTGTGCAATAGCATACTTTTAAACTTTTTAAAGCTGTTTTAAATGCTATAAGGCTTAGCAGCGTTTACATATCAATTAACAACTACCCTATTTTTTCAATATATCATATCAATATCAATTTTGTATACAAAAATAAAGCTTTTTAAGGACTTGTGCAATAGCATGCTTTTAAACTTTTTTAAGCTATTTTAAATACTATAAGATTTAGCAATGTTTCATCATCAATTAACAACAACTACCCTATTTTTTCAATGTATCATATAAATATCAATTTTGTATACAAAAATAAAGCTTTTTAAGGACTTGTGCAATAGCATACTTTTAAACTTTTTAAAGCTGTTTTAAATGCTATAAGGCTTAGCAGCGTTTACATATCAATTAACAACAACTACCCTATTTTTTATACTCACAATCGCATTTTTGCAAGAGAATCTTAAGTTTTCTTGCTAGGTGAAGTAAAGTTCAAATTATCTTGCACGCACCGCAATCGCAATTCGGCAATCATTTTTGGGTATTCTCGTCCATTTATTTCTATTTTAAAGCCCTAAAGTTTTTCAGACAAAGCATACTTAAAGTAGCCCTCTTCTATATTTTTATTAATTGTAAGCGGTTCTTTAAGAACTAAAATTGCAAGACGCGTAAAACCGATATTGCTAATGTTATAGTTTTAACACACGAATTTCTTGATAACTTTTAATTATTATACCAAAAACAAGATATACGGTTATTTAAAATTGCATATGTATGAGAAGGGCCATCTGAGGTTAATTCTAATTAGCCTTCCGTATATGAAATCTATAAGTAATAAAATATAAATAACTATACAATTTTGTTTGTTGCATTTTCAATTTAATACGCTTACTGGTATAAAATAATATTTTTAGCAACTATGTGTAGCTGTATACAAGTCAAAACAAATATAAATAAACAACATATAAACAAAATATAAATAATAGAGAATAAAAGATTGACTCTACACTTAACTTTACTTTAAATGAAAATCAAGAAAACATTATTTTAGAATTAAAACCTTAAATGAATACGACATTTCTTGCGCACGGTTGAATTTACCTTTGCAGCTAGATAGTTTATCTCAACCCACAGTGTACAATATGACCAATTTGAACATCCAAAGTAGATCACTGTTGTTTATACGGTCTTCTTCGTAAAGGAGTTTTGGACATCTGTAATGGCATAATGTCTTAATAGAAAATAATATATGAATCTTATTTTCTGAAACAACAGTAGGACACTACATTTTCACTTGAAAAAATCACAATATGTCGAAGTATTACGAATGTTATTGTCGTGTATACCTTTTGAGCGGCATATATCTCTGTAATGGTTCTCTCTACTTTAAGTAAGCTTCTTTCTATACAAATACTAATCTGTTCAATTAGTACAAGATAATGCCATCAAAATATTAACCAAAATAACAAGATATCTGTTGGTACCTACATGATAAACAATCGGCAACTTCTATAAATTTTATTCAAATGCACATTTCCGTTTGACACCAGCATAGCCACAATTTTCAACATCGCTCTATCTACTTCACCGGGGTTTGTTAAAGATCAAGTACCCAAGTAGGATGTGAATGCAATTTCCTATTACAGAAACCACAAGACTTTGATCAAAATCATAAACCGCTGGACAATTAATCGCATGGGTTAAGTCAATTTTTAGGAAAGCATCGGTTTTCCTCAATACCGAACATACCACTTATTTGCCTCTCAAGTCCATTATTTTTGCAACAACTTCATCTCGTACACTACCAGAGTTAATCATGGGCTTATGAGCAAATTTCGAACTTTCTATCTCAGACAAAATGGCCTTTAAAATTGTATGTTGGTGTCGAGTAATCTTCTAAAATCCCCGATTCGGCAACTGGCAATACGACATCATATTTGGTAAGAAATCATTCTTTGAATTTTTCTAGTAAGTGTTATATCGAATTCATAAAATAATTTTGATTTCCGTATTTGAATAGTAGTGGATGAAAAGAGTACTCGGATAAATAATATTTCGTTGGAATAAGAAATAAATTTGTAACTTAAACGAGTTGTTGCAAATTATTAAAAATTTTCTAAAGCGCCCGCTTGGAAGAGATGTTCACCTCAATGAGGTTGGTCGCTAATGAAAGTTTCACTGTATCTTTATTGTCTGCAAATATTCTGTACGTATATGTATATAAGTACTACCTTCTATATTCCAACGGCGTAAAAAGAAGCATACACAAACGTGAACTGGTTTTCAGTGACGCGGTGCGAAGTTGCACAGACGACATCCCAGGTTATTACTAGTTTTAATAAAACCACCTCCAGGAAATGATTGTTTACATATTAAACTCATTGTTATAAAAAAATACTGAATATTGCATTACTGGATGAATCATGATAATGAAATGAACAGGGAATACCTCTGCTATTAAGTGAAAGTTGATAGGTAGGAACACAGTTCTGCTAATCATCAGAAAGTGTGCAAACTTGGTTGTTGTACTTTAATGTTACTTGTTTTCGGCACGGTGCCTCGTACTTTTATCTGTTGTATAACTTACGTTGTATATCCGTGAACACTGCCGAATACTAATTATGATAATTCCTACGTTTACTTTGCATTATAAATCTACTTTTCCAAGTACACGATACATCGGTAACGTTCGTGCAGTTTCGTGATCTTTTTACAATCACTACCAATTACAGTGTTTATTTCAATTCTGAAATAATTCAGTTTTACATGAGTTTTTCGAAGTGCAAGTAAACACAGTAAGATGAAGTGATATACGCTAAAACGATGTCGGTTAAATACTTCTTTATAATTTCGTTTATGTGTTTTCATTGCGGCTTGGTTTCACCTGAATCTTGCGCCTTTGTAACCGACGTCTTTAATAAATATCTGCTTGAGAATAATCTCACAGAGTATCATATTACCGAAGTGAAAAAACAAATTGATCTAGATAAATGTTTGTGCGAGAAGAAATGTTTACGGAAATGTTGCGCGGCAGGATATTCGTTCTCGGAGACGAAGAAGATGTGCGTTTTCGATAAATACAACATCGACTACTTCGAACAATACAACGCGTTATCGAATACAAGAAGTAAATTTGATTACGTTCCCGGTATTGAGTGCATAGACTTCTATTACCAAGATCCTTTCAGGAATTCCAAAGACAGCTTCGTTATAGTCGAAAATGGTTCGATGCATGTTATTGCTCATGATGTACTTATTCCGAGCAGTGAATATTGTTTGGAGTACTTTGAAAACAAGGGTATATGCGGTATAGTGTGCTTCCCGTCATTAATGGAAGAATCTTTAACAAGTAGACTTAAACCATTAGGTAGGAAAAAACTTCATGAATGATTTTATTATGTCACAAAACCAAAAAAACTCATCGTCCAATATTCAGATTTATCGGGTGCAATATAATTAATTTACGTTCGTACTATTAATGCACTCATAGAAACGTGGTGAAAATCAATCACTATCATGTTATTGTGAAAATTGATGAAATGTTAAAAATGTTTGTTTTACGCCACCCATGTACAAAAAAAAATAATTCAAGAAAAATTATTTTGTAGAAAAATATTCTGTTCAATTACAAGTATTGTTAATCAACGAACGGCAATATGACTTAATATTAGAAACGTGTAAGTACGTTTGTAAAGCATCTCTTTTATAACGTACTTACTCCTTGACAATAGATAGACAGAATGTATATAATTCTGCATGCAGATAAAGCTGAATTCGTTTACGTAAGACGCGTATATAGAGACAAATAACTGTAGCCAGAAAGAAGTAGTGGAAGAAGTTCGGATTTTCCTATGCAGCATCACTATTTTTATTTTATTAAATAGAGCGAACCAGTTGAAATAAGATATATGATTTGCTTACTTGCAAATCATGTCATTTTTTTTTATTATAGCGTAGTATAAAACACCGTCATCTATTCGAAAATTTACGTTAATTCTTGTAGTTAACGAATTCTTAATAAATTACGACAATAATTAATAATTAGCTTGTGTCGGTTCCTTTATATAAAAAATTAATCGTTTTGCTCTCTAATGCGGACAATGTAATTATTTAACATGTAATAACAACAGCCAACATAATTGAAAAGCAGAGAAACGTAAACTAAAAGTAAATAATGGAACATAATAATTATTATGGGATCGAATTTAAAGATTTAGATGTATATTAGTAAGTGGTGGTAGTTCTTAGTGTTTCGTTTTCAGTTCATTTAAAAATTGCCAATTCTTTCTCAGTAGGTGCACGAAGGAACTTTCGTTTTAGTTTTCCTTAAAAGGATAATTTTAGTTTCTGAGAGAAATACACTTCAGCGTTAAAATTAAAGCTATTTTGGTTAAGCTCCAACTTCACCGACTGATATTAAAATTAAATTTTCAAAAATCCCATTAATTTTGAAGCGGTACCATAAGCGAGTTTCCATTATCTTTAAAGTTTTACAACACCAAGGTTAGTTTTGTTACTATGTAATACAAAATTTTTTGAATATTATTAGAATACCGCGACTAATGTATCATTGTCACGGCAGAAGTAAGAAGTAATTAAGCCAAATATACAAAATTTTATAGGACAACATTAATTATATTCCTTATACGTTCTTAGATGCGTTAGACTCGTGTCACTGTTACTTACCTTGCATTATTCTTTTAGCTACACATATTTCTGTTCTGTTCTTTCCTCGTTATTGTCTATTATATCTTCTTTTCTATGTCTCAATTTTCCTCTACCTCGTCTAGATATTATCCCGGTTTCCCATACTTTCCTCAATTCCTTGAAGATAGTTCTTTCAATCACGTTACTTTTGTTCTAGTACTGACTTGATAGCCATTTTTTTTGCACATTTCCAAGTTTTCCTTATGCAAGTTAATGTTGGTCACTTTTATTATCTATTGATTTGCTAAATGCACTCTCGTAAGTTGCAAGCATAAAAACAGCAATGAAAACAGCTAGGCGAATCTGCAGACGTACAGACGCCAGTGTCTCGAATTTTTTGGTTGTCATCAATGAGGGGAACTTACAGATACGACTATCAATTCCCGGTGAGATATTTATACTGACGAAAACCAAGAAGCTCCAAGCACCGGGCTCTGCACGTTTGGACGTCTACCAAACGCTGTTTTTATGCTTGTAGCTTACAGGAATGTGGGTTTATCTCATTTAATATGTGTAAAAGTAATTTGCCTTTACAGGTGAGTTAGTATTGTTCTTTACGTGGTATGTATAGACATTAATTTATTTTGTTTGCAATAAAATGTTGTCTTTATAATAAATACAATTTTTAACTAAATGCCTCTGTAACATTCTGATCTTTATATTTCTTTTGATTTTCTTTTTCATTTCAGATCTAAAATTTGTAATTTTCTAGCGTTTTATTTTCTTTGATCGTGTAGGTCTTTAGTAAGGAAATTTCTTTTCCTTGGAATTATACATTTCGCCGATATTTTCAAGCATATCATACTGCATAAATCTGTATCATGTTGTGTCTGTTTATAATGTTACGCGTTTGTTTCTAACATTATGCATATTTTTAATTTATTTATTTGACACAACTTTTCGGGTAAAAGTTGATTCAAATCTAAAATAAGAGAAACCACTTGAACGAATATCCAAATACAGGACTCATGTTTAACTGTAAATATTTGTTTACTTTGCAAAGTTAAGCATATTTATCATCATACAAAAACGTTGGAGATGTAAGTTTCCATTACGGTGAATTAAGAAAAAATATATGATGCTATTTAAGAAAAAATTACTTTTTTACTGTTCGAATTTGGCAAGGTTTGGTGTTCAGCTCTGAATAGGTTGTGTATGTATCAGGCGTTTTAACGTAAAGCTAATACATTTAGAATACATTTTGGGTGTTTTTAAGCAAATAGGTATATCTAGATTTATACGCTCAAGGAAAAAATTCATAAATATCTCGACATCTGTTACGAATAGGCAATGAAATCGATGAATGTCGGTTTATTTTTAGACGGAGAAACAGGACTAAAGAAGTTCCTAGCTCGCTACTTATTGACGTACATTTGTACGAAACTAACTACGAAACACGGTGGAAATGAAATAGCTCGACTTACTTTGAACTTGTACTAAAATTAATTTCCCAAATGCATCCTCCTTTCTGCAATGCCAACCCTTTCGCTTATCATCACAATAAATAGGGTTCGAATTACACAGACTTTTAGAGGTAAGATTCCTTTTACAACGAAGCTGCATTCGATTTACATACTACAAACATCTCTTGTTTGTAATATGGCTTAATCTAGGTACCAAAAATCGCATCTGTCTGATGTGCATTTCCAGATAAATAACAATTTCTGTAAATGTCTCTATCAAGAAAAAAAAAAAAACTCAGAACTCCTAAACTCATAGCTTTAGAACAATAGTACCTTATTATATTTTGCCCGAGAATTCCAAGAATGAGTTTGAATTTCAATATATTTTGAACGATGCCCATAAGCATACCTCATCCCAAAAAAAAGCCATTTTGACAAATCTCCATTTAACAAATCTCCATAAAGAAACAAAATTATTTCCTGAAATATTGTTGGCTTCTAGAAATATGTAGCTACTAGTCAACAAAGATCCGTATAATCAAAGGCGATAGATCTGCCTATTATAAGATTTTGATATCGATCGATATTGATTTCACAACAACGGAAGTGAAGAATTGCAAGAAAACGTCGTAGAAAGTTATTATTAAAGTACCATACCAAGCACATTGCTATTTCAAAAAATACATAGAGGATTGCATTCGAAAGCATGAAATGCATGTTTAACCTTGAATTTAATATTTTACCGTACGGGTAGCGACTTTTGCATAGTTTGTATATTACCTGCATGTCACCAATTATCCAATTCCCTGTTTCATCGTAAGGAAGTTAGAATTTTATTATTTTCTTCGGGATTAAATATTAAATGTAGGATTGTTATATTTAAAATGCAAAGTCATTATTACACTCACCGACAAAAAAAAACTTTCGTTTCATGAATTACACGCATGGACGTTTTAATAAACATTACTCTAGAAGCAATATGGAGATGTAATACACAACAAAGAAAATGATAACTAAAGTATCTGATGAAAATGCGTATATAAATTAGCAGGTAGCATTCCAATTATGCAATTACTATCCGGAATTTCCAGAAATTGTTCGATATCTGATATTATCAGCTCTTGCACAAATCTAGAGCACGCAATATATCAAGTATTGGGTGGATTGTGTTTTATATAACTATATATAGACTCAATACCTTTCGTTTTGTTTTCTGTATATCCAGTCACAATCATCATATTAAAATCTCCGTTACTATATTATTCAATTTACATGTGCTCGTGCAAAGCCGTTTTATCGATGTCGTTGGTTTAGCCACGATCCTGTGGCTAGTCTAAAGAAATTAAGCTCATTCACACAAGCCTTCGTCGTACAATTCGTGTCTTCATAATAACTCCATGTCTCTAAACGATGTTGTCAGTAATGTTTCGATTTAGTAAAGTACTGAGAATTAGAAAACTGCATTTTCTACTTCCTTTCTACCAGATCCTTGCTGTCTAGTAAAACTGCCTGTTACTACCTAACGGTTGCAAGAATCTTGTATTCCGGTTCAAGATATCTTCAAACTTTCTGAGACATCATCATTGATTATAGCTTACCTAAATTTAAATAGTAATTCCAGAGACGTCTTCGGTGCTTAAAACGTGGATAATATTAGATAGATTTAAATCTGCCGAAAGGAATAAAGTTATTAGTTTTGCTACTCGCCAACAACGACCTCCTCAAAAAGTCCAAAAGTTTTCAACCGTTTACATGCGCATATCATTAATAGACAATGCGCTCATGCATTTTGGCGCCGTTCTTGTTGCTTAGGATACCCACTTATTCAGGTGCGTAGACGTATTCCCTCATTATACAATCATTATGCAATCATTACGCATTATACAATCCTGTTGAATTTCAAGATATTGTAATTTTTAAGATATATTTGGAAATTATCTCAAAAAAAGAAAAATTGCTTGAAATAAATGACGGTTCAAAGAAGTCATAAATATTACAATATCTCGAAAATTAGTAAGAATTGTGTAATGCACAGTATGGATTATTCGAATGCAAATGAGCTGCATTAACACATCCTGAAAGGAATACGTCTATGTACCAGTTGCCCTAATACAAGTACTATGTATATTTAATGTATTGGTAATTGATTATTTATTTTAAATTTCAGAATAGGCAGTTTTTTTGGAGAACTATATTGCAAACCGATGCGAAATTCGTTCTTTTTCTTGGGTCCTAATCTCCTAGTCAATGCAATTGCATCTTTAATATATTTGGGTCCAAGTGGGCACTTAAAGGAGAATTTTTCAATTAAATAGTTTAAAAAAGAAAATATTTTTTGGTTAAAAAAAAACAAAAATGTTATGTATTTTCTCCATTTACAACATCTTATATTATGTGCAAAGAGTTGATGAAAGCAAAAGCTGTTACGACACTGTAAGACATATAAGGATCATATTTCCAGAAACAACAAAGACATCCAGCGTCGCACTTTACAATGTTTTTATCTGTATAGCGAGCTTGAATATTGCACGGTTGTCTCAAAGCACGCCTATTATACGAATACTAATAGTTCAGAGAATTCTGTATCTTGAAAACTCTGTATTTTCAAAAACGCCATGAATACTCAACATTTCGATGAGTTACCTAAGAAGTTCTCTTATATCTTACTATCAATGGTATTAATTTGTTCTAATCCTTAAATTTTTAGAAATAATTGTAGACTAACACTATTTACCTCTTGCGAGCACTCGGCATCACTTACAACACCGTGTAGTTTCCATATGTAGACGTGTGAATTTTTTTTTTAGGTATAGATGACCTCTACCAGTTTAAAATCACTAAAGTTGCAGCTTTATTTTTTCGGTTAAGCTATTTCACCTTCATCAGGACACAACTAAGAACAACGATGGAAATTTTGTCATCAATAATTTAGAATAGTACCAACATTTTCAAGAGAAAATTAAAATTAATCAAATAATAAACGGGAATGAATATGACTTAAATGGTCCTATGTCTTTCCTATAATTAACACTGCTTACGTAACAACTTTCACAATCATTGCCAACAATAACGACGAAAGTTGTTAAGGTAGGGCAAACTTCACAAAAATTAAACATTAGATAAAAGTAATGTCCATAACAATCATCAAAATACAACTCTGTGTGTTCATTACAACAATTACGATCATACGTTTGATTTTGAAAACGTTCCAGTGCCTTGATAGAGGTGACAGCTGAACTGAAAATTTGGCGTTTCATAATAAAGGATTAAATTAAGGCTGCTTCTATATTTTATCTATTCATAGGCTAACCAAGGATTAGCAGTTTTCGTTTCAGGTTCTAACTTATAAATAATAATAAGTTAATTCGGTGTTTGATTTCTTCAATTGAACAATTTATTATCTCACTTTTAGGTCAATCTTCTTGTTTTTATGTAAATTTTCTTCAATATTCCTTATACATATCTAAGTTGGTTTCTAAGATAATTGAGATAAATTGAGTTCTTTACGAAATTCTTCTTTTCTTTTAGCAACAGATATCTTAAATGTCTTAACATTGAGTATTTTTTGGACTTTCCGGCAGTATTCTAAGATTCTTCTATATCAAATAACATCTATAAAATGGTAGTCGAATTTGTTTAATGTTTAACTCACACTATTTGTTTCTTTTTTTGTCATTCTTCCTTAGTTTAAATATGAAGCTCTGCAGATAAATCTTCTCCGAATTACATGGAATGCTGTGGCGAAAAACCATAATATATATTTGTTTTTCTAAAGTTATTAATAAGATAACAGTCTGTAAAATTTAATGCATAAAGTAACCACCATATTCAATCCTACAAACTTGTTTATTAGTAGAGATGAGAAAGGCAGGTGGAATTATTCCTTTTTTGCAGCGACTAGATAGACTCGTGTCTATTTGCGTCACATGAATGGATTCGTGTTGCCTACTGGTGTCCCTGAGAGTCAACAAAACATGAGTCTGTCTAGTCGCTGCAAAAGAGTTATAATTCCATCCGCCTTTGTCCTCTCTAGTTATTAGTATTAGTTTTAACTAAATGCTACAAACGTAGCAATTTCCAATTTGTTACTACTGTGGTTAATATCTACGTAGTTTATGAAAATTACACTGCCGAGTACCTTTTGTATATATTTCCGTTATCGATAATACAAAAAACGAGATTTGTGAAGATTAGACAGGTAAAAAGGTATAACCATATTAAAATACTGCTGCATTTTACAACGTTATGTCTTTTACCAGTTATTGGTGCAAAAAGACTTGAATTTGGTTTAATTAACCGGTATTATTTATATTCATATTGCTGCATTGTTCCTGCTCACGTACCTAGAATTTTTACATTTATATTTTCCAAAAAGATAATTATTGTCTGCTATACGTTCGCGTGAATCACCACTAGTTTGACGCAATTTTATTCAGCTACCAATTTCGACGAATACTAGAATGTTCTCATAATTTGCAAATATTGCAGAGTTACTCATAAGCGAAATTGTAAATATTTATGTAATGTGTCTATATGAGACAACAGTAGAAATGTAACGTTTCACTATTTCTCTACTTTTGTACTGCCAATAGCGATCTAATACCTAGAACTAGGGCGTAAAAATAGAAATCCGATTGAAGTACAAACAGATTAAAAAGAAATGTTTCAAGTAAAAGTTGTAGTGTTTTGTTTTTATGGAATATCCATCAGAATTGCACGGAGTAGGTATAGCCAACAAAACATAGCTCTGCTTTTTTTAATGGAACGGCCAATGTATTTTTACATTTTTACATAGCCCTTCATCCAAATATGTATATTTGAGTCTTATTAAGTAATTGGCGGCTTATTTTAATAATAAAATAAAGTATACAATAAAATAAGTAAAATTGGTAAATATTCTCAGTTAGAAAACAAAGAAGATTTCAAAATAATATGTCAAAATAAAACAACGATTATTTTTTTAATTAATGAACAAACGAAACAAAAATATGCTCTCTATTAACGTAAACAATAATAAAAACGAACATACTGCAAAGAGAGGATGGGTACATGGAACTGACAAAAATACATTCGCTGTTGTCTTAATATGTTACTTTATTTTGAAGATAAAAATTAAATATCTTCCAGTGCGTCTCACTAGCAAATCATTTCTTAGCTTAATTATAGAAAACATCCTGTTGAAGAACGCAAATCTACATTTTATTGGCGTGCTGTAATTTTGATAGTTTTTCACATTTATAATAGGTAGAGGTAAAACATTGCAAACTTTTATAAGGAATCTTTTTTCTCTGTCTACAATGGTAACGGAAATAAGTGGAAGGCGAAATAACATGAAAAATCCAAGTTACGTCTACATGCGTATTTAGCAAAGATATATCAAAATACAGGACCTGATAAATACATATGTACGTACCAGGTTATTCTGTATCAAATTTCTCAGGCCAATGCAAATATTTAATTAACAAACATTGTCTGTGTTATGGACATTATACAACACAGACAATTCATATTCGTACACTGTACGCGTTCAAAGAGATCGATTACCCCTTTATACTTTCACTATCTGCTTATAGAATGGTAAATTAAATGGCATTTTCACTTTCTCTCGTTTAAAATCCATTAATTTTATGCAATATTGCAGTAATGAAGGAAATATTGTTGCAATTCCACAAGTATGTACATTAGCAAAAATTGCATCCAATTTGCATACGTGCAATGCGGGCTTTATGTAATAGGAAGTAATATGAATTTAACTTACTTAGAGCATCATCTTTTTGTGTTTTGCTTAGTGAAAGCTTGTATCATACACAGCCAAGGAATACACCGTACTGCATTTGAAAATATGAAATTGCGGGAAATTAAAATATTTAATTTTGCATCTGAGAAGAACCATATATTATTCAGGAAATAACGGGTGAAAATTACCAGACTAACATAGAATACAATTCGAATATAAAGCTACTTACACGGGAGATCAAATTAACAGGAAATAAGAAAATGTAACTACAAAGTCACTTAGTTTTAATATGACATTGTAAAATTAATATAAATTTAAAAACTTTTACCATAAAAATTACAACACTTACTTTCTTACCTCAAATAACCTGTGAAAGATTCAACTTTCTAATCGACTAAAAAAAATTATTGAATCTCACAAATTTAATCCTCACTTTTGAATATTTAAAAATTTTTAAATTTATTAAATGTATTAGACTATGATCGCAGTCGAATATGTTTCGTAACAATATTTTAAAGTACAATTAGGAAGAAGATTAATTCCCACGGCTTATTATTCGAAGGTGATTCAAGGTGATACAGAAATACGTACGTGAATGACACGTAATTTCTTTAAAAAGATCGACGCATTAACGAGTGTGTAAGTCACTAGTAGACAACAATCGGCAAACAAATCCTGACCATAAACCTGTGATGCAGTAATTTAAGAATTTTGTACTTCGAGTGAAAGCAAAAGGTTACCAATAAATTCTGTACATGTTTTTTTTTATTTACTCAGTCTTATGTTACAATCTCTATTTTTATCTAAACTACATACATCGGTTTAAGTACTAAAAAAATCAACGGCGTGCCTAAAGTTATCGCTATTGTCAATAGATACAAGCATTTCAGCTTCCTAATAAAATGTTAAAAGGAGAACACGATTAAAATAGAAATAGATCGTATATGCCGAAAGGCTAAGAACCGCTACTCTAAACAAAATTTTCCCCGTAATAATTTACTAATACTAGTAGACGTTATCATTATTAAAAATTTCTTATTCTAAATGGTGTTAAACACATTAACGAACATTGGTAGAATCGCGAGGGATACATAAACAATTAAAGAAAAATACATTTAAGGTGAATTATTTTACAGTTTTCAGAATATTCACCATTAAGATGTTTTAAAAGAAGTATCTCCAGAATATGGCTTTTTAAAGGTTTTAACAGTTTCTCGAGGTGATAAAAAATGCTATCCAGACATTTTTGTTTGACATATAAGCAATAAGACACAATAGATCAGATAGAATAGAAAAGACACTAATACCCGGCAATCGAGGTTGTCGATTTCCTTAACCTGACTTCATCGATGATTTCTAACCGTACACCATTGAGCATTAACTGTTCTTCGAAAGATGCAAACAATCATTTTCTCAAAAAGTGCTTCGCGAAAGAATAACTTTCGTTGAATTCAATTCGTCTGGGAATACGCAAACACTTAGCAATAGTTGCTTAGTTTTGGGATCATTCGAATTTGTCCAAGTTTTATCACTTGCTACGATGTAGTACACGAATTCTTCAAGTTCCTCCGTCGAATATTTTGAACATTTCCTTACATTAATTGGCACCGAAATCCCTCGGCTATAAATCCGTTTCACATCGAAATGTTCATGCAAAATCCAATGCTGTGCGTGTGTGTGTATCTTCAATATTACGAAGGATGTCGTTGTAAATCATACGATGAACCTCTTCTAGCACTAACAGAAGCACGACCACGGCGAATTTCTGCAAATTGGTTGTAAACAGTATTTCTCATAACACTTGGTTATCTTAAGGAGAACGAAGCAATTTGAGGCATTGTTGTGTTATGTTAGGTCTTTGCTAAAATATTAAGAAGAAAACATCTAACGGAAAGCTTCATGCAAATTCATGCAAAAAGTATTGATTGTTCACGGAAACCTGCTATAGAATAACATTGTGGCAATCTTTCATTGTTGCATTAAATACGGAGATGGTATTCTCATAGCGCTACAATAGAAGTTATCAATGAAACTAACGTTTTCCGGGTTCGAACCGTGTCATGTATTATTATTAACTATTAATTATCATTATTAACGACATGACACGGTTCGAACCCGGAAAACGTTTAGTTTCAACAGACTCCGACCGTAGAAGCCTACGTTTTTATTTTAGAAGTTATCAATTGTTATTTGGAATACTTATTTAAAATTTGCCTGGGCAAATTGCTTAATAAGTTTGGTAAAAATTGCTTAAGATATTCAAAGCATCAAAATAAGCGTTGACTAAACATATTTTTTATACATATTTGGAATTAACAAAACACCTAATAAAGAAATCCTTGGGGCAGTGCACTGATTTGTGAAATAAATAAAAGAAACAACACGCATGTCGTATCGCCAAATGTCAACATTCTTTCCCAAATGTTTAAAACTGCAGTTACTCAAAGATTAAGAGATTTCAAATTTAAAGGTTGTATAACTTGAAGAGAAACCAACCTTATGTCAATATCGGAAAAAGGTTAAATTTTACATGGAAGAAATCTGGGTCAGAATAAAATTTACTGTTACGTGTTTTTTATTTTTTTAGTGTTTATGTAATGCAAGTACTAAACAAGAAGAATTTGTTTCTAGTACATGCGGAAAAATACTTGATTTTAAAATATTTAAAGAATTGAAGCGTGTCATCTGCTGTTTCCCATCAGTTAGGCTTGTTTGTAATATTCGGATAAATTATACACTCCGCCAAAAAAGTATCGCATAATTTAGTTTTGAACCATAAAAGTATCGCATAATCTTTGTTTGTAGCATAAAGTCGTAAATATACTTTAATGCGCTCTAAGATATAATTTCTATGATTGTTTAAATAAAATACAGGCCAAATAAAAACAAGAACTCATACTTGAGATTTTTATTAAAACAAGAAATTATAATTTTGGAAAGAAAAATGTCATAACAGTAGCTTTTAATACTGAGCATTGCCACCTCTGGCTCTTACGATCGCTCGCATACGATTTGGCAGAGATTCGATTAACCTCCGTATATAAGCCTGATCCAAATTCTCCCACTCGTCACGGAGAGCATTTTCTAGTCCATGCAGGTCCGCTGGGGCAACATTTTGGGTTCGTATCCGTCTGTGAAGGAGGTCCCACACGTGCTCGATAGGGTTCATGTCCGGACTTACCGCAGGCCAATCTAAAACTGGAATACCAACACCGTTAAGGTATTCCTCGTGCATTATCGTGTATTAACATGAATTCGTTTCCTATAATTGGCGCATATGGTACTACATGTTCTTCTAAAATGTCCGTTATATAGCTGTGGGCAGTCAGTGTACCTCTGTCTACTGGTACTAACTCTGTACGACCTGTTAAACAGATGCCTCCCCAAACCATCCATCCCCAACCAACCACCAGCGAAATTAGGTCTAGGTCTAATATTACACTGCGAATAGCGCTCACCGTCTCGTCTGTACACTGAGATACGCCTATCTGAGGTGTAAAGACCAAATCTTGACTCATCTGTGAAGTGTATATTGGCCCAGTCATTAATGTTCCAATTTACATGTTCTCTGGCAAACCTTAAGCGAGCCACTCGGTGGTTCCTAATGAGACGAGGGGCTGTTACAGCTACTCTAGCTCTTAATCCACTCTGTCGTAACCTATTCCGAATAGTTTGAGTACTCACACGAGTATTTCTGACTCTAGCCAAGTCGTTCTGCAATTGTCTCGCAGTTACATGTCTTCGACGTAATGCTTGTAGTAGTAAATAGCGGTCATCTTGGCGAGTAGAACATCTCGGACGACCTGGTACAGGTCTTCTACTGTAATTGCCTGTTTCCCTATATCTGGCTACGGCTCTAGAAACACTTGACTGATTGATGTTCATCAAATTAGCAACGTACGCTTGAGATCGTCCATCTTCGATTAAAGCAACTAGAGCAGCCACTTGTTCTGAAGTTAAATTGCTCATTTTAGTTTTAAAAGCGTTGGTACAGAACTCTGACTTTGCACTTTAAAATTTGTCCGTATAGGGAGACTTTCAATAAACAACTGAACAAACCTTACACATATGCATTTTTCTAAATGTGTTCTTTTAGAAACAAAAAGTAAAAAAGCTATGTTCCATGATTTTGTTAGTGTTTTTATAGTTCACATACACGAGGCAAACTTTTTGTGAACGTATAAAAATATCTTGGTTTATAAATGCTCTTTTTTAGTTTATGCGATACTTTTTTGGCGAAGTGTAGAAATATCTGTGTTATATATGCGGCGTCATTCTTTCTACTAGATTTGAATCGGAATTCATAATATTTATTTTACCACAGAAAAGATTCAAAAACTACATTTACATTCTTTAACATAACTATTTAAATTGGATTTGCAGTGTTTACATTTTAAAAACTATTTGTGGCGTAGGAGCTATTTTATACTATCAAACGTACAAAAAAAGAATTGCCTCTTACTGAAAATATAAATTTTGCTACAGTTGCATACCCAATTATTGATTATATTTTACAATAAAATAATATATTTTATGATAAAATAGATAATGCGGAAGGTTTTTTATAGAACATTAAAGAAACTAATGGAGTGCATAGATCACGTCTCTGTATTAAAATTTAAAAATATTTTCTCTACAGTGTATTGCAAGAAGGGTCTCAATTCAAATCGACAGAATTTAAATAATTTCAAAATGCATCATACAGTGGTAAAAAACATACTATTAGGATCGATACAATACTCACCAAAACTTAATGGAACTCCTCTAGATACCTTTCTATATCTAAATGAACCTGAATAGAAGCAATCATAGTGTTTAAAGAATTCAAAAAATATGTACGAATTTTGCGCATAATAAGACTATGGTCACATTGAGCAATTTTGTTAGCTTAGATTAGTTCATATTTCAAATAAGTTATGGAATAAGTTCGATCTCTTTATAAACTTGGATATATGACATGCCTGGCCATCTGCTTTTCTATATTGAAGAAAAACAGTTTATATATCTCAAAAGTTACAAAAAATAAACATTATATAACGTTATATGCTTGTAATCCCAAAGAAATAGAGCCTAGTCTCCATAATATGCATTACATCCTAATAAAGTGAAAATAAATACAATGTGTATCGTTTGATATATCAGCATTGCATTTTTATTACGTTTTATGAAAATATTGGTGTACGATAATAATAAAATAAATAATAAGGTGAAAATTTGACCATGAGGAACTGATCCGGTACAACAAAGATATGTGTTATATTCTTCATGTGTTGTACAACTCTCAGTGGTATCTTCCTGAAAATGAAATGTCATCAATAACCAGATATGCTATTTAAAGCAAATATTTAAAAACTATAAAGTAATAAAATTGAAATTGTTGTCAGACTTTATTGTTCAAAATCAACAATAAATAAAATAATAAAACTGATATAAAACCACTTTTCAAAAACTCTCGAAATATAACAAAAAAGCATGACAAGGTAGTAAATAAAATTGTAAGTAAATATAAATTGTAAATAAATACAATATCAAAGGAAAATAGTAACTAGATAAAAACCATTCTAAGCATTTATTTGGAATGAAATAATTTATTTGTCCAGTGGACCAATTGATATGAATTTATATGGAATGGTATTCATGATATATGCATATAACAAATTAATGTTCCTTTACTAGTGCGAAGGTGACAAAGTAATACTAACATCAAAAACCGGCTGGATACAGTGTCTAAATGTGAGGATTACACTTAACTGTAAATATCTCGTTTAATTTCAATATTAGTAGACATATTCATCGTTATACAAAAGTGTTAGACATAAGTTTCCTGTACAGTGAATACAGAAGAAATGTATAATAAATAATAATAACTTTTAGAACTTTTAGAATTTTACAAAGCTTGGTATTTATTAAGCACCTGTTTATGCTTAATATGTATTTGCATTACGGATTAAAAAAAATGATATATTCACATTTTGGGTGATTGAGAGCAAAGTTATAAATATCTAGAAGTGTGCTAGTAATAGACATATGGAACCCACATTACGTTGTTTTTTTTTTATTTTTAGATGAAGAACCTATAACTGAAATAAAATACTTTAAAAATTAAATCTTGATTATCTCAAGCGAAAAAGCTTACTTTTTCGCTTAATATATTAACTTAATTGACCTAATTAACGTTTGACGTTTTTTCTAACAAAGAGAACCAGAATCTGCAATAACAATCTCTGCACCCTGTAAAATATAGCATTAAAGGAGCATCGGTATAAAATTTAATTCAAGAAGTAAAGTAAACTAAACTAATTAATTTTTATTGTTGTTAAACAGATGCGTAAGCTGTCGCTTTTCTATTCATTTACATATAATTTCAAAATTAACCAAACAAATAAATCAGGAACGAACAAAAAAGTAATAATGGCGAATCATTAGATTAAAATGATCAGAGGCCTTTTAATGTAATATCTCATTCACATACCAAAAGCCATAAATAGTAGCTGCGGAAGATATGTTAAAGTTAGCAATAAAACGTAAAAACTGCTCTTCTTTTTAACCTTTCAAAGTAATTGTGTATACAGTACCAAAACCGTTAATTAACTATTAACTAATAATGATAGCAAGGACTGTGACATAGTATAATAAACAACACATAAGTATCGGCAACCTCCGCACCGCACAAGCTTAGTAATTAATCCGAAATGGCCGTTTTGAGGACACAAATGCAACCGGTGACCGAATTATTAACTACTTTTTCCTGCATTTTTAAATTATTATTGTGAACAACTCTATGTTTAAGTTATATAATAAGCACTAACTTTTAAATAATACTTTTTATGTTGAGATAGCCACGAGTGAAACAAATTTTAACTGGATTCATATCATATAAAACTCGGTATATGATATTTCGTTCTGTTATATTTAGAAATATCTGTACAACAATCGGTTCCACAACAGAGGAAGACAGTACTTATTTTGCATACTGTACATGTGAATAAACACCGAGTAGGAAGGATTCATGATAAAATAGATACTAGCTAGAAGCCGTAAAACTGAACACCAGACGCACATGGATTAAGTAGCAAAAAAATAATTTATATTATTTGTAGTTAACAGGGATTAACTGCATTGCAAACCGAGATAAACGGACTAAAGGATAATGTTGGAATATTATAGCTGCATAGATACACAATTATTTTTAGATTGTTGCAATCGAATAAATTTCTCTATCTGTATTATTGCAATTTCTCCAGTTAGGTGCATGAGTATGTTAGTAAACAAACAATATATGTATTACTTCGCTTAAATTAGATGGCGCATATTACCAACCTACATACTTATTGACTTGGAACCCTACAGCTTGATTTATATTTTCTGATATTTACTTTAATCAAGGGTAAATAGATACAAGGTTTCTTTGAGTGGTTGCGAACAGCTGGTTGATAAGTATACATGTATATTGTTTACGTTCTATTAATTACGGCAACCACTAAAGGTTGAAATGGGAAAGGATAGTCCGCAAATATCGACATTAATCATTTATATCTGGTATTATCTACGCGTTTACGCCATGGCTTCTTTTATTAATTTATTTTCATGATATACGCTTCTGCCTTGTATTAAAAACACAGTAATAATATAATGTACTTTATGATGATGTACAGTATATATTACTGCGGTAAATGGAGGAAATATTATACGGCATTTATTCGAATTATTCTTGGTATAACTCCTTCGAAATCAATTAATGGCCTAGATTAGTTAGGACATGCTGATAGAACATGTCTGGAACAATTTAAAATTTAGCAATCTTTTTCCAGAAACATACATTATTATCTTTTATTCGTGTTTTGAGCGGCTTCTTTAGATTACATTGTCAGTAAAGATAATAATGTTCTCAGAATTCCATGACTGAATTGAATAACAGAATTTAAAACTGAAAATAATAGAACATGAATTTTTAAAATCGAAGTAATACGGTAATAGAATACGTTTATGGCAAGGGGTAATAGTGAAGTGTTTAACCGAAATAATATATTTCAATATACTTTTAAGCTTTTGTATTTCTATATTTCAAAGAAAACTGACGCAACGTCAGCATAATATACAGCGAGAGTTGATAAAAATTTCAATCGCTACCATAACTGATAGCTAAACTTCACTGGTTTCCCTCTAATAAGCATTTTTGAAGAATGATGAGCAAAATATTGCACAATTTTTCATCTATTGAGAGGTTGCTTCCAGAAATTCCAAACTATATATATCCTTCGTTAGTAGTATCAAACAAAACGGATGCGTTTCTTTACGTGTCCATGTTATATTTACGATTCTAACAAAGGATAAGCAGTTATCTTTATCATCAGTCCAATATAATTTACATTGTGGTAACCTGTCACCTTAAAAATAAGCACGGCTAAAAATCGGGATAACTCGGCGCTACGAAACTCAAAATTTTGAATTATTTGATCTCCTACATGTTTAAATTTGTTATCATATTCTTCATGTTGTGAAAAAAAGTTGAACAAATCTATTGAACATTTCCCATCGAGTTTTCGGTGGCAAGCCGGCACTTCATATATTTACTTTTTTTTTTCTTCTTTAATTACTTACTACAACTCTTTTAAAATAAATTTTATTTCTGCAGTACGGAAGCCTCTCAGTTACAAACTATGTACCGTACTTTATGATACTGTATGTAAAAGATATTTTATAATCTAATAACTATTAGACAATATTCGGTACTACTCACTTTAAAATTTTGGTAGATACTGCAGATCTCTACTTCGATAATATCTTACCCGAAGGTTACATTAACGCAACGTTAACTTTGCCACATTGATCACGATATATTAGTTCTCAAAATCACTCCAAACCGACAAGAAAGTTACAATAGTTTGACTTTAAAACAATTCTGTATTTATTACATTCGTTAACATCATTCCGATAACGATGCTGGTGGACATCAAATCGCACTTCCCGTCGGTGTCATCTTTAAGCTTATCAATTATTTCACCTTATGAGGTCCAGCAGACTAGTTGTTATACCTTTAAAATAACCGCGTTCAAGTTCGAATGTTACTACATTAATATAAAATTGGTATCTTTGAGATAGAAGCCAATAGGAGTAATAATAATAAAATATTTAGCACCAGAATCGGTCAATGATTCGTCGGCAAATGTAAATGGTTGTCGGGTGCTGTTATCGGCGAATGAGAAAGCATCCATAATACTATAATAGATAGATAGAATAGATAGAATAGAAAGAGAAAATAATCTTTTGAAGTGTTGAACAACTTTGTCAACATTAATCAATTCATAGGCATCAAAAAATTACATAAATATGTATTATCCCGGTTCCTCCACCAAACAATTAAATAGCCATTACAAATTTTCTACAACTACTATTGAAAATAATCGACGAAAATAAATCCTTTGAGTGCTCATATGAGGTAATCAAAAATTGATTTCGCTCATAAAAAGCACGTGCAGTTGTTTGCGATTATTTTATTTTTATTACAACATATCTTTTCTCTTTTCAGGCATGATAATATCTATGCCCTTTCTACTGGCTACATTCCTAGTTTATGCATTGCTACCTGACAGAAATTTACCCGCTAAGGCGTTGATGTGCTATGTGCTGTCGTTACTCTTCGCATACATTTTATTGGTGACTATACAACTGAACAATGGACACGAGGAGAAAACATGCATTGCATTAGGTAAGTATCAATGTTTGTTATACGCCACAGTTATTACATTTAATTCACCGCAATAAATTTTCAAAGCACAGCGACATTGGTGCCAACTGCAAAAATGGCGGCCAATTCAAATTATGACATTACTTTTGCACCATCTGTTATATAAACAATTTTTATTGTGATGCGAAAGGACCAATTACTTATATGTAATTCTTATGTGTTTATTCGATTAATCAGTTGCTCTTAAAATTAAAGACAATACGTGGATATATAAAACATATTTATTAAGTAAACTAATCTCCTTGACAAAAATGAAATAAACATTTGACTCTTTCGTATATATCAAAACTCAAATATATAAATAGCATATATGGATTTCATAATTCGGTTCCTTCTTTGTGTACGCATTCAAATGTTCAATATTTAATGCTAGGGCCACTACCAATCCCTACCGGACATGAGCGTCTGGTTGGGCGACAGCAGCAAATAGTCGATCACTACCGCAAAAGGATGCCATACAACTCATGACTACGCGTTCTTATTTGATACACCATCTCTAATATTTTGCTCTGAGCTGATGTCCCCATGTATAAATATTTTGCACGTACGTGTACGTTACTGGCGGAGATCGCTCGATCTGATACGCGCATTAGCAGTAGCTTTATCAAACAGATATAACAAATGATTATTAAATATATTTTTAATCAGAGCATTCACGAATCTTATATTTTTGCACACTTTCTAAGAGATTAAACGTATTTTTACATTGAATGCAACGTACAGATCAAAGTTTAAATTATGCTCAATACGAAAACAAATGAAATATTCAATTTATTATAAAATAGATATAAACAAAATGTTACTTTTACAAATAAATAAGAATGGTAAAATAAAATAAAACAAAATGAAATGTTAAGTCCTTAAAAGTAAGGAATCCTGAAAATAATATCTTTCAATTCAAAGTATGTAGATAAACATGAATAAAAATATGAAATTACGCATAAAAATACTATAATTCCTCTTGCAAATCCAATTTGCGAGTCATTTATCTCTGTCACAAAAATCTTTTTTATCTGTAACGATCTAATTGAACAGCAGCCATATACAAAAGCCGTCAAATTTTTCTTTTACAAATTCAATTTTTTTCCATTAAAAAGTATTTAAAAGTTTTAATACATGAAAAAATTGTAAATATTGCAACATTGGACATTCAATCTTTGCAAACATTATATAAAAAGAGCAGAGGTGTGTAGGAAACGAGAACCACTTACTGCATCAATTTTATATTAATGCCCGAACACCTTGTGCAACTATATTATTCTACAGGTTGAACAAACCAAAATTAAGCGATCTTATCACGATTTTGTGTAAATTACGAACATATTTCGTAAAAGCAGTAACACTCCTTGTAATACATGCGTTGGTGAACATTGTATTAGTAGTTTCTTATTATAGATTTTTCGATGAACAGCCATACGAAACTTTGCTTGTCGAATACAAATATCTGAAATTAAGTGTAGACGTTGATTGTTCGAAAAAAAAAAAAACAAAAATGCTTCAAGAAGGAAGATCACAATTTTTCTTTTTTGAGGAAATATGCGATTATTTTTACATTTATAAAATCTTGATTTCACACATCCAATGAATATGGCATTTTTACGAATTTATACCTTGTTCGTATTTTGTATTATAACACTTTACGAAATAATGATTCACGTATTTTCATGTTCTCTTTCTTCATAGCATATACGTCCAATCTCAATTTCTTTTTTTTTTGTAATTTCAATCATTCGGCAACCACATTTTTTTTAAATAACTTTGTGATAACCTTTTCCTAGATATAGTGTAGTGTCAATATTATTAACTTCTCCAAACTAACCTTACACAGCAACTTTCTTACACAAAAAGTTTCCTATTTCACTTATCTAACGTAACTTATCTAACTAATGGGGTAACTTTTGTTCTAGGTTTCTTTTGCTATTTCTTCTTCATGGCGTCATTCTTTTGGATGAATGCAAGTTGCTTAGATATCTTTTTTACCTTCAGGTACGTATGCTATCCATTTCAGCTAATCTTAAAATATCTTTTAAGCAATTTATTGTATACATGTAATATTAAAAGATCGAGAATAACGTATGTAAAATATTTCATAATACTGGGGCTCACATTTTATAATATTTATTACATTTAAGGTTTAGTAGTTCTGAATAAATATGTAAATTAATGAGCTTATTCGTGCTCGTTCTCAATGGAAAAATAGCTCTCTTTAGTAATGTATGTAGGTATATTGGCTTATATATTCATTGGAAAACGTTCTCGTAGGTATGCCTGGTGACTGGCATGGGGATTACCCACTATTGGCCGGCTATTAGCGATATTATATGTTTATTAAAAGCGCAACGGTTGGTTCACTTGCAATACTTGTCGACCACAAAGTAGGTATAAATATTCAAATCGTACTTTTTAGGCGCTAACGATTTACTAACGCAATCAAGCGTTAAATTAACAATTTCATAACAATCACTAGTTAATTTTAACTCTATTTAATGAAGAAAGAATAATTTAAAAATTCATATTCGATCACGTAGACAGGAGACAAAAATGTTAGAATAGCCACAGAAAGTTAATTATCGTTTTGGATGTAGATCACTTACATATGTTTTTATTTTTCTGCAAGATAAGCCAAAGTAACTAACGTGATTTTCTAAATTTTGTCCGCCTCTGTCTTTTTTTTTGAAATTCAGAAATAAAAGGGTTAGTTACAAATAATCAAATTAAAACTATAAGGGAGTTGATAGTAACGTAGGTTCTGTGTTTGGGGATTACTAAAGAAGGAAACAAGAAAAGTGAAAGTTTTTCCCCTCATACGTAGAAGGCAAAGGCAACGAATCGTGCAGTTGTTTGGCTACCTCCTTGCCATCATGTTTGTGTAGGATCTTTTACATAAGATAAATGTAAAATTATTTATTATGTATTATTTAATTTTATACATAAAACGAGTTTTTGATTATTTCTTTGGTTATAGAAATAGATTGGTTCTATTGCTTAAATTTCTTGTAAGAAAAGTTGATTCCAGTTATGAAATGTCGGATTCGGACGTGTATTTTAGAACAAATTAATTCCGTGTACACCGACGAGAAATAAGAAGCAAACGTGCCACAGAAAGATAAATATTCGAAAATTAAAATTCATAGTTGACCTGTCATTGATGGCAGGTAAAAGTTACTATATAAGAAACTTTCCGTAAGAACTTTTACTTCCTTATAAGACGCGAAGAAACATGAGCAGGAAGCAGGCGATCACGTCAACTTAACATTCCGTCTAGTTTCGATTTAGTGTAGATAGTAAGGAACAATGCCTGGAAATTAAATTTGGTTCATCTTCATAAAACACCAAATGTCTGTACTCGGTCATAACAATTAATGTAAACACGGTTCTATCACGGAACAAACAACCAAAGTAAACACAATTTACTGACGCTAACCCCACATACATAATGATAACAATTTGAGCATTTGTTCCTATACTTTTAGATTATGAATTATCACACACCAATTTTTAACCTACATACTTTACGTCTGAAACGATAACGTTAATAAAGCGACCGGAACACAGGTCATCGTTTAATAATTGCGGACAATGTTTCTGGTACACAGCTAGAATTTGTTGAAGAATAGGTTTTTCTTATTTTACGAAAAAATGTTAATATTCGATGTTATTCGTTCTGTTGAATTAACAACATTTTTATACCTTTTAAAATAGTTTTTGTTTATTTATTTATTTTACAAACGTACAACAAACAACAACAAACCTAATATAGGTAAATATAAAATAGAGAATGAAAATTCATATGCATGATTATACAAATCACATAAGTATGATGGGTATTAACGACCAAAATTTGTTTAAATTAAATTCATTGAAGTTGTGAGCCCAATTCGGTGGGCTCATGGCCCAATGCAGTGGGAAAATTTAACTCTTTTGTTTTAGTTAAATATAGTTTGTTGAACGAACAAAAATAGTAGTTTAGACCAAAGTTTCATCCATATCTTCAATCAAAATATGCTTTGGTTTAACAGTAATAATTGCTGTTTGCGGTTATAAAAACTGTTTGATCAACCAGTAACGTAGTTGTTTTAATATTCGATCCTGTTTGAGTCAACGCATCATACGTCTCACATTAACAAAATAAAGTGGTTGAATCAACTCATTTCATAGGATTAAAAGGAAAGGTGATGTTATTCTTTCAACATTATGTTAGGTTAACTCAAATAAAAAGTTGTTTCAACCGAATGTTATGATTTGCTTCGATGACTTCTGTCAAGTGACTCAGTTTAGCTGCAGGAACCTACTAATGCTGATGAATAGATATGACATAAGGGCAGATGGAATATAACATTGTATAACAAGATACCCCTAATAACATCAAAAAATCATTATTAGGCAATTTATGCAGGAAAACCAAGTCCGATAGTAGTTTGCCTTTACGTAAAGGTAGAATGCCAAGATACTTGTATGAAATCAAATAATTATCAAAAGGATCCTAACCTAGTAACGATATAGTAACGAACAGTACGACAGATAACAACAAGCAAATATAGAGACCTAAGGTAAGCAAAAGAAGAAAAACTTGTAGATATTCTTATAATACAGCCAAGCAATTTGGCAATACACTCAACATATATTAAGTTAGAACCAAGTATATCACCCAAGTACTTAATCGTAGAAACTCCGGTTAATATATTCCCATCCGAAGTGAATGATGATTGAAATTTTGACCTACTGTATACATATGCATAGTTAGCAGAGGCGCGGCACCTTCCTTTAAAGTCTGTCGTTTCATCCGGGCTTATTCAGAGATAATTTTCTCCCAGTTTTGACTTGATTTTATTTATTATATTATCGAATTACTTAATTAATTTTAACATATTCTAATAGTTGAAGGAATATCTTACTTAGTATATTTCTTCAAGAACTTATGGACAAGTGAAACCGGTGGTTTATTTAATGGAATGTTAGCAGCAAGAAAACTCACAAATTCTTCATAAGAAATCGATTTGGTAATTAAGACGCCCCGTACCTTTTAGATGCTCTTCAAGAGTATATTTACTCCTGAATCGTAATTTCAGACAACAAATTCTGAATAGCAAAGGCAAAGTACTCCTTTTTTGTTAACAGCTATGAAGATGCCGTATTCTGAGACAATGTTTAAAATTTTCGGCATTATTGGAAAATAATTAATTAAAAGCTATTAAAACGAAAACGAAAGAATGGATTGGAAAAACCGGAAAATATTAAACGAAGATCGAATATATTATAAAATTATAACAATTATAAAACTTAACTTAAACTAAAAAAGAATAGACGAAAAAGAAAACTCCTTCAAGAGGACAGAAATACATAATGCCAACCTCCTTAGAGAAAGACTGCTGACCCACGTTTCCGCATGTAACAGGTTCCCACCGACCAATTACGAACTGTCCCTACGAATCCGAACCTCCCTTTTCAACCTTCAATAGTCGGGAACTCCTAGCATTAGGATGAATCCAAAGTATTTCCTGACCAGCCAAAACAAGCTGTATCGTCTCCTATCCTCCCGTCACGCCCATTACTCAGAAACCAGAGATTGGGTGGTGCAACTGCGACGCTTTATGAATAAACGCCGTAGGGTAAACATTTATTTGTCTGCAATAGGACGGTAAGGAAATATCTATATATTATGAGGCGAACCCCACATTTGCCTCTCTATTATCTTTATTGAAATTTTAAATAAGTTTGCTTTTGACAGTACTGGCAGTCTGTCTGCGTCCTACTGCAGATCTGCACAATGCGTAATCGATATAATAGGCTTGGATATATGTAAATTGTCAACATATTGAAAAAAAATTAAAAATTTTCGGGCAAGTGGATATATCGACGAAAGCAATGGTCCCAAATGCGATCCCTGTGGGACACCTGATGTGTTAGCCGCTGTTCTAGTGTTATGACCTGTTGAATATATATGATTGTAGCCGACGAACAATGTTTCCAAGAACCCAATTAATTTATTAAGCAGAATTTTATGATCTATTTCATCGAAAGCTTTACTGTAACTTTTATAAATTGGATTTGCCTGTACTTTATTGTCAAGATTATCCAAAGAACATAGTGTATCAACATGAGAAGTTTCATCGCTGTGGATCTACTAGGATAAAGATCGTGTTGTTCTAAACTAACGAATTGTTTAATTTCATCAAGTTTTGCAATTGTTTTATTAAATTGATAATAAAAAAGCTTTTGATAAATTAATAATAAAACGCGGTATCAAAACTAAAAACTCCCCGTCCGAGGATGTAGAAAGCCCTCCCGGAATGCATGTTTACCTCTCTTAAAATTTTTCACAACTTCCAGGTAATATTTCGCTAGCTGCGTGTACGCCACGCTAAACGCGCTGAACACGCTGAACGTTATTTAGCGCAGCGTTATTCGATAATGAGCTTTAAAACGAGAGTACGTCAAGAGTATTTATACAGACAAGAATGTATACGAAAGCAAAGCAAGCTCTTGCATAATTTTAGAGATAAAACATTGGCAGAATGTATGCTCTTTGATAGTTCAGTTTAAAATATCACGTCTATTTTATAGAACCTGACGTAAAATGACCTATATACAATGTAAAATAAATAAACATTCTAATTACGTATAGTCCGTCGTATACATACATACATACATGTAAATATAATTGTAGTGAAACCGTAAAGTACAGAGAACTTGTATTTGTACTAGGCGCTTTTATTACTTAAAATGTTCCATAATAAATGAAAATCTTGGATGTATCTAAATTATAGAAGTGGTTGTGTCTTATTTCCGAGTATCATATAGGCTACCATAAGAAACAAAAAGAATTACCAAAAACCATATAAAGACATCCCGAACTCTTTCTAGGTAATAATGTGATACCGCCGGTGTCGAAACCGCAGGGTAATGTTTAAATGTTGGTTGTTTTTAAAATTTGTTGTATCTCGGTTGTTAAAACCGATATAGAGCAATCCGACAATTAACTACGTAAACGTTGATACTACGTAATTCAGATAGTTCAATAGTTATATTATTTTTAATTAACTAATTTTTTAAATTTTTTAATTAAGTTACTTAGTGAAATCAAAAGATATTCAGAAATCATCTGATATATTTTTAACCGTTTCTGGGATACAAACAACTATGTTATGTTATGTACATATATATTATTGATTAGCTGCATAATCTCTTTACATATTGTGGCTTCGGTCGGCGAAATATGAAAATCCGTAATTTCCTTGCGATTTTCAACGTAATTAATTACAAGAAAGAATTCCCGGTAAAGAATTGAACTCGACATCTCCCGTTTGCTAAACAGCGGCATTCACGGAGGCTATGCCAGAATCCGCATCATTTCTTAATACCTAGATGTTATCTGTTCGCAGATGCATTATAATATCTCGACACACATGCGTTTCATATTTTAAATAATTGCTTACTTCAGAAATACCAAGGAAGTTGGGGATTTCCTCATTTCACTAACGAAAGCCAAAATATGTTAATTAAATATGTGTGCTTGGTGCGTAAAAATATGTTTTTGTTGAGGTAATATGATACGCCTACAAACAAATAACATCTAGGTATTGAAAGGTGATGTCAAATATAGAATCGCCCGTGGTGTTAGTACGCTCGAGCAGGAAGCAGAAGCTGTAGAGTTGAATTTCTTGCAGGAAAAATATTTTTTCAAATAATCGATTTCCTGGAGGATAATTACTTATTTGTTATTGTTGAGTTTACCTTACTTATAATAGTTTCAGGGGAATTATATCATTTAATGTAAACGAATTGAAAAATATGTGCAGTGTTCTTTTTTAAACGGCAGTTTAACTCCGACCGTCTAAAAAAATACATATTCAAAACAGCGATGGACATACTAAAAGAAATGATTTCAAGACTTAAATTGTACTACAATTTTTGTTAGGACGGTTACATACACTCCGCCAAAAAAGTATCGCATAAACTAAAAAAGGGCATTTATAAACCAAGATATTTTTATACGTTCACAAAAAATTTGCCTCGTGTATGTGAACTGTAAAAACACTAACAAAATCATGGAACATAGCTTTTTTACTTTTTTTTTCTAAAAGAACACATTTAGAAAAATGCATATGTGTAAGGTTTGTTCAGTTGTTTATTGAAAGTCTTCCTATACGGACAAATTTTAAAGTGCGAAGTCAGAGTTCTGTACCAACGCTTTTAAAACTAAAATGAGCAATTTAACTTCAGAACAAGTGGCTGCTATAGTTGCTTTAATCGAAGATGGACGATCTCAAGCATACGTTGCTAATTTGATGAACATCAATCAGTCAAGTGCTTCTAGAGCCGTAGCCAGATATAGAGAAACAGGCAATTACAGTAGAAGACCTGTACCAGGTCGTCCAAGATGTTCTACTCGCCAAGATGACCGCTATTTACTATTGCAAGCATTACGTCGAAGACATGTAACTGCGAGACAATTGCAGAACGACTTAGCTAGAATCAGAAATACTCGTGTGAGTACTCAAATTATTCGGAATAGGTTACGACAGAGTGGATTAAGAGCAACAACCCCTCGTCTCACTAGGAACCACCGAGTGGCTCGCTTAAGGTTTGCCAGAGAACATGTAAATTGGAACATTAATGACTGGGCCAATATACACTTCACAGGTGAGTCAAGATTTGGTCTTTACACCTCAAATAGGCGTATCTCAGTGTACAGACGAGACGGTGAGCGCTATTCGCAGTGTAATATCAGACCTAGACCTAATTTCGCTGGTGGCTCTATTATGGTTTGGGGAGGCATCTGTTTAACAGGTCGTACAGAGTTAGTACCAGTAGACAGAGGTACACTGACTGCCCGCAGGTATATAACGGACATTTTAGAAGAACATGTAGTACCATATGCGCCAGTTATAGGAAACGAATTCATGTTAATGCACGATAATGCACGACCGCATGTTGCAATAATCGTCCAGGAATACCTTAACGATGTTGGTATTCCAGTTTTAGATTGGCCTGCGGTAAGTCCGGACATGAACCCTATCGAGCACGTGTGGGACCTCCTTCACAGACGGATACGAACCCAAAATGTTGCCCCAGCGGACCTGCATGGACTAGAAAATGCTCTCCGTGACGAGTGGGCGAATTTGGATCAGGCTTATATACGGAGGTTAATCGAATCTCTGCCAAACCGTATGCGAGCGGTCATAAGAGCCAAAAGTGGCAATACTCAGTATTAAAAGCTACTGTTATGACATTTTTCTTTCCAAAATTATAATTTCTTGTTTTAATAAAAATCTCAAGTATGAGTTCTTGTTTTTATTTGGCCTGTATTTTATTTAAACAATCATAGAAATTATATCTTAGAGCGCATTAAAGTATATTTACAATTTTATGCTACAAACAAAGATTATGCGATACTTTTATGATTCAAAACTAAATTATGCGATACTTTTTTGGCGGAGTGTATTTTATTAGATTCTACCAGTTCTTAATATAAATTGTTCCTATTCAAAAAAATACAACTTGATAAGCGACTTTCGACTGGTTAAGTTAAGGAAAAAGAGCTTTAACATTTGCATTCCACAGCAGGCAGCACGAACTGCAAATTAATTTTCAAAACAATGCGACCTAATGTTCAGTAACCATGTCAATACTTTACCAGAAGCAGTGGCTTAGCATTACAATCCAAAAGAATCGAGAGTCTCTGTAGACTTCTGGAAAGTGAGCCTTAGAACCGTTATCCTTCATAATGCAAATGAAAATCCTGAAAAGCAGGAAGCTACCATTAGATAAATCAAGTTTCAGAGAATTTAATTACTAATTTATGCGGATTTAAAAACTGTAACCATGGTACTAGGTAGGGTGCACAACGTTGTGTTGCTTTCTGTGTAGCTAAGATAAGGATAAGGACAGGTGAAATCGTTATATCAAGAAGCAATACCCAGGAAGAAGTAACCCTACTACTGATTTCAACAATGCCGCTTAGGAACTCCTGTTAATTCAGAAAAATTAAGTTTGATGAAAAACTTCGTAAAGACGATGAATAACGAATGTGAAGGGTTTCTTTATTTAATAAATAAATAAATAAAAGCTATAATATCCCTAAGGCCCCAAATAACACTTTTGACAATACGTTACATAAAAGAGAGCTAGTTACTTCGAAATTGAGGTAACAAATTTTACATTTGGATTTTTTTCTGACAATCTTGGTAATGTTAGCGATGAACATGGCGAGGGATTTTACCATATAAGATCATCAATTTCTGTAGGAGTCACCTTCTTTAGTTCATGTAACACTGAAAAAGTTAATTTTTTTGTATCAGTATTTTATTACTTTTATTACAGTACGGATTTACTACAGAAACATCGAAAATGTTTTAAATTAATGATAATAAATACTATTTGGGCTCATAAAATGAAAATTCTTATTACTAGAAAGGACAAAGGCAGGCGGAATTATACCTTTTTTGCAGCGACCGGGCAGATTCGCGTCTATTCGCCTTATAAGAAAGGATTCGTGTTGCCTACTGGTATCCCCGCGAGTCCACAAAACACGAGTTTGTCTAATCTCTGCAGAAAAGTAATAATTCCATTCGCCTTTGTCGTCTGTACTTATTACTCAAAAGATGCATAGCTTTTATTAAACTGCTTTGCGAACAAGGATTAATTCAGTTCCTATCATATATAAAATCTTAACAAAAATCGTAGCTGGTTTTCCTTAGGAAAGGTGTTCGACTTTTATAATAGTAATGACAATTAATGCGGGTTTTGAACACCAAAACTTAAAGATTGAGTACCTACAAATTACGAAAGTTTAAAATAAAATACGCCTAGTCATTTTATTCTGTTGGCATTTCTAATGATTATTGCGGTACTAGTGTATTTATACAATGATAATTATTTATAACATAACCTCAAATTCTAATTTGGTTTCAGTGGAATTCGTGGCCTGTTGGGTGACAAGAAAAAAGAAAACAAGCGATTCATGTATTACAGCGCATATGCATGGGGAATCCCCGTCTTAATGGTGGGTTTTGCATCGATTTTCACTTTTAAAGTAACCGACAACAGCAACTGGTACACCGGTATAGGGAACGGACAATGTTGGTTCAGAAGTAAGTATAACTGGAGGCTAATATTATACATACTCGACTTATACAAACGTTGTTTTAGACGGATGGCCTACCGGAATTTATTTCTATTTTCCAATTGCTATACTTCTAATCGTGAATATCGTCTTGTTCGGGGTAACGACGTATAAAATCAAGAAAGTTCAACGTGACACTAAAATGTTGAAGAACGTGGACAGCAGGAAACACAGAAAATATGATAATAATGACAAGCAGCGGTAAGAATAAATATCGTAAAATGGAAACTATAAGCTTACAAACTGTTGCAATTTTATAAAAAATTAAAAATTTAATTTGATAACATTTACTTAGTTTTCTTAATTTTTGATCGTATAATAGAGATTCTAATGGGTAACTTGCTATTCCATAGGAATGTAAGGCCCGTTAGTAACGATGCAATTTTTACAAAACACGTTATTTTGTAGATTCTTTTAAAAGACAGAAAATTGCTACAATTTATTGTACAATAATTAATACAAATAATACAGAACCTATTATATTTGTTCTTGTAAATTCTAGATGTAAATCAATGCAGAAAACATATTACATTTGTTGATAAACTATTCGCGCTTTAATATACTTTATTACGATAGTGAAATTATCGAGGTAGGATACGATATAAATTTTAATTCAGTAACATCTCCAGTTTTATTAACTAATAATTATAATGCTAATAGAAAATTTGTATCATTTTGAAGCTATAATAAAGAAACGAGGAGTGATACTAACGTATTCAAACTAGCAATCTAGCAGTGTTACTAGCGATAGTACTGCATGTCTCGAAGCAATAAAACTGACCAACAAGGTTTTTACCATAAGTTAGTAACTGATGAAATTGAACAGCATATATAAAATAAAAATGATTCGAAAAGCGTCAACATTGGCTTAGCTCTGGTTACAGAAAAAATGCTTTTATATTATATTTTATGGTCTACTGCAATAATGTTTGTAAACTTTCTGAAGCTTTTGGAATACATGATCCCAGTTCTTGGAGATTATATATACTGTTAATAATTATTATATATACTGTTTCATAGACTCATCAAAGACCAGTCTAAAAACAGTTTTGTTGCATAATGGAAACCGTTATCCTCCTATTCCGATATGCTGTTTCTATGAAAGAAACTTACGAAAATCTGAAAATTTAATTAGAAAAGATAAAGTACAAAGACTATTCCTGGAATATTCGTGCAGATTTTAAAGTAATTGCAATTATTTTGGCTATGCAACCTGGTTACACCAAATATTGTTGCTCTTTATGTCTTTGGGACAGTCGCGACAGAGAAAAACATTACCATAAGCAAAAGTGGCCACTACGACAACAGTTTATACCAGGAAAAGACAATGTACAACATGAGCCTCTAGCAGAAAAAGAAAAGATCGTAATACCACCTCTCCACGTGAAACTTGGTCTCGTGAAAACTTTGCAAAGGCACTGGATCTCGAAGGCGAAGATTTTAAATACCTTCGTGATCCAAGTTTCCAAAATTAACACAAGGGAAACTGAAAGAAGGTATTTTTGTTGGACTTCAGATACGGGAAATAGTAAACGATGAAATGTTTGGAACCAAATTAACAGCGAAGGAAAAAGATAGCTTGGCTCTCCATGGTGCAAGTTTTCACGAATTTCTTGGGAAACAAAAAAGCTGACAACTATAAAACTTTAGTAATGGATAAGTTACAAGCATTTCATGCTGCTGGTTGTAATATGTCCCTTAAAGTGCACATTCTACATTCTCACTTGGATTTTGGGCGACGTTAGCGATGAACACGGTGAGCGCTTCCACCAAGACATCATGTGAATGAAAAAACTGTATCAGGGGAAATGGAATCCTGTTATGTTAGCAGTTTACTGTTGGATGTTACGATGAGATGCTGTAGATATTGTTTGTAAGAGACGGAGCAGTATTACTTCACATTTCTAATTATAATAATATGAAGTACACATTAAATTATGATCTAATCTACAAAACCTTTTCATTGAAATATGAAAAAAATCGGGCTAACTTGACCTTCCATCTTTTATTAAAATAAATGTTTATATGTTTTCTATTGAAAATAGCCATAAATTATTTTATGGCAAAATCAAAAGTTGAAATTTGTTGGCCAGTGAATCGGTGTAACTTACTAATAATCTTACTATGTAATCTTACTACGTCGTAAACAATACAATTGATTAGGGATACATAAAAATTATACACTTTTGGTGTAAAATTCTTTATAGAAAATTGTTCAGACTATTGCATTGCTACAGTCGGGTGTAAGAACATTCACCGCGTAAAATTCACCATACTTTTTGTAATTGTATGCTTTAAAAATGATGACATCATCTACTACAAATAATATTGTTGTGTATAAAGAAATAAAATCACAGGGGTGAAATAGAATCAACTTTAAAATTAAATAAGATAATATTAAAAGATGGCAGAACAACAATACGAACTTATTTTTGAATTGCGAAGTCGCATATACATAAGGCTGCGTAAACATGAATTTGCCATAAGAGTTGACAACTGACGCCAACGTTTTCCATTGCTCTGCTACTTTTGAACATATATTCCTTTTCCCACCAATGTGCCAAATGTGCAAAGTATGGATGCTTGCTTAGATCAACCACAACATTCGCTCACAGAAAAAGCTATAGTACCATAAAGACATCCTCCTTTATTTAAAACAACACACATTCAGGTTTTCATAATAGGCATTTTTATCTATTTTGCTTTCTGTTGTCAATTATAGTTATTTCCTTATACATTTGTGTCTATTTTTTATTCCGTTCGTGCAATTTTTTTGCTTTCTCTTAACATTCTCATTAGTTGATTGAATATTCATTTCTAAGTTGATTGAAATTCAATTCAAAAAGTTCAAGAAGTTATATGTCGTTTTAGACCATATGGAGTGTTGAAAAATTGATTGTCAATTGATAATTTTCGATTCTGAACCAACTTCTTCCTGTGCATCTGACATACACATACACAAGACTTATAACAACGCTTACACATAACAGCAATATTTACCACGAGTATTTGTTATTTACCACTTCCCTTCGTTGCCTTTCAAATATTGCATCTAGTTTTCCGTATGAGACTTTTCAATCCCACATTATAGGCAAGAGCAACGTCTGTGTAGTTAGAAACCTGTTAGCTTAGTTGGTCACACTATGCTAAGTAGTGAAAATTACGCTATGCGTATTGTGGTCTAGCGTTACTACATGCCTCCAACCAAATCAAAAATAGGTTCTACATTCACCATCGCATTGTTTCTTTTTTTGGCTTTTAAATTATTCAAATCAAATCATAAAGAAGTATAATTGGATTTGCCAACTGTTTTTACTGCTTATTTAGTGTTGGATATTTATTTTTACATGATTTAAACGTCTATTACGTATTTTATCTCGTGGCGTCTTTTTTTTTAATTATTAATGTTTTTTCACACACTGGAAATTTTGATGTTTTTTGCATTCAAAATCATACCTGATACCGCATTTCTTCTACGTTGATTCGTAAAAATACATATTACTGTTTGAAAACCCTTTGTTGATTGTTCTTCTCGATCTTTTTTGAAAATGAATGAAAATTTGTGAAAGCCAAACAAAAAGCAAAATGAATTTGATGCATTAGTTTCGGCAATAAAGTTTAAATATATGTCGAGGATAATGATGGCAATCAGAAAATATATTTTCAGTTGTCAGTTTGCTTACCTTAAGGACACATTGTCAATAAGAATAGAACAGAAGAAGAATAGAATGAAATAAATAGAAGAAACCATTTTTAGGCAACTAAATCTTTCCGTGACAACTCAACTATGCACAATCAACTTTTTATGGTGAATTTTTGGCGGTGAATTTTGCAGACATAATTCTCAAGTACGTGTTAAACCGTTACTAGGTAATTATTGATAAGAGCAGCTTTATTATTTGTAAAATTGCAACAATGGTATTTTATAATCTTCTAGCAACATCGGGGTATTCTACAAGATAAATTCTTAAATAGAATTCTTCAAATAATTAGCTTACATTTTAGTGAGAAAGAACGTTTTATTTTAGCTGTTGTTTTTCTAGGTATGATAGTGATTTAGTTTTCCTAACTGACATTGAACTTAAAGAAAACCATTCTGATACTATAAATATATATGATTTCTTGGAAGAAGATTCAGATTGTCTTAGGTATGCGATGACTAAACATCTCGAAATAGTTCTGCTATGTTTGTTGTTAAATATTCGTGATGCTTAAAATGTGTATGTTAGTGATTGTTCACTGTGTTTTTTCATGAAATATACGAATGCTTTCTATATTAATGATCGTTAGCTTATAAAAGAATGGTAATTGTAGAAGAGGCACTATTCATTTTAAATATTTTATGTTGCTCCATTTTAAATTAAAGTCACCACACGTAGTTTCTAATCTGTTGTCAATATTCATGTTTACGTTATGCACAGTTGTTTTAAGTTTTAATAATTAGAGAATATTGTACCATAAGCAAAGTTCAACCCTTAGGAAAGGTTAAAATGGATTATTATATATTCACATTGAAAAAAGAAAGATATTTCTCAGGATTTCTTTTTCTTGGCCAATTTATTGAGGAAATAATACAGCAATGTTGGCCCATTATAATTGGTAACTAGTATATCATGACGTTTCAGCAAAGCCTTTTTTTACAAATTTACCATCTGATTAGTTAATTCTAAGATGACACATTATTTAGTTTTTAAATCGCTTTTTAAGCTATTTTAAACTGTTTATAATGCAGAATCTAATTGTGCTAAATTTTTGGAAAACACACGTTGCTTCGCTCCAAATTGTTGCATTATTTATTTATTTCTAATACATATTACATACTATTCTGTTCAACAGAATCAGAAAAAGATTTATAAAGTTTTAACAGCTTTCAAGCCATAAGACTAAATCCAATAACTTATGTCTTGCAGAGTTAACATTGTTCTGGAAAAAATTAAAACATTTTTATGTTTTATGGAATTAAGAAAGGGAAACTCTTTGCAACAATGGCAATATACACATGAAAATGTCCATATTTTGAACATTTCGAAAGTACAACAACAAAATTTATTTAATTATAGATGTGTCTCATTCGTCCACAGTGATAACACGTTCTTACAGTAAACAATAATATATATTATTATTATATAATAACATTTTGTTTCTTCCGTCGCATATCATCTTTTTCTTTTTTTTCTTTTTTAAATTGTTTACACCAGACGTTGAATAGGTGTACTTGATGTAAAACTAACGTTAAATGTTGACAATTTATTGATCCTGTGATTGCTTATCTTGGGTTGGTTAAATAATAATGAAAAACAAATTTAGTTTATTAGGAATAGTGAAAAGTAGCACATTTGTTGAGAAATACAATATGCTCCAATTAAAATAATACAAAATATAAACTAAATTTATTTTTTAGTTTTATTCTACAGAGGAATAATCTTGATTTAATGCTCGCATTAAATTATAGGATATTTCTTATCGATAGCAAATCCTCTATTCTCATTTACTTCTATTCTCAACCTCTTAAGTTCATTTAATATCAATCTGTCATTATTATTCTGCGGTCGAATATTAATTGCAAATTATACCTTCATATCATGCTAGCTTGGGATTTTATGAGTAGCTCGCCACAAAGATGTAAATATTGTCTATTGACAATGATTACTGGTGATCCTCCATACGCTAACATGGATACACATCAAGTACAGGCTTTCTTAGTGTACCTCTAATCGAAGAAAATCGTGATGATGTTCCGATGTATTTCTTTCCGAATCTCTACAAAACTCTTTATTCAGTCACCTTCACCGTATAATAACATCCTCATCTTAACCTTCAATAGAAATCCTTGAATTTCTCTCTAAAGTAGGCAGTAATTCTATAATTGTATTGAAGCCTGTAAATTCCCAACACAATTGGGAATTACGCACCTATTGCATTGAGATTGGGCTGTAAGTATTGGTACCGAAAAATATTTTTTTTTGTATTTAATATGGAAATATCTTTTATAGTCTTCTTATTCTTGGTCAACAAAACCACTCGATTAATTGGAACTGCCAATAATATGTTGCAATATACCACTCTATTTCATAATACAAGTTCACTTCACTCGAAATGTTCCGCTCAGTTTTAGTTTCGAGTTGAATGTCAACCGATAGAACTATGCACTGATGTATTTCTTTCGTTTACGTTCAATGCGCGATACACACAAATGTTTTGAGTAATTTTTCAGGAACCAGTGAAGGCGAAAAAAATGCACTTATGAGTACAGCCTTCAAGCACAGAAACCAGTAAACATTTTTGTCAAATTCAGTTTTATTTCTTAACACAGTCTCGTTGTAGGTCTACTCATATTCCTTAAGGTTGATACCATCTTTTTAATCCGTCCAAATAGAAGTTGGAAATAGACATTTACGCATGTGATGGTTTCCATATTTGCTGAAAGTCTCTATCTTCCAAGCATAGAAAACAGCTTTCACAATTGTTTTACATTTTTCGAAATAGTCGATTAGCACAACTCCATCGCTATCCCAAAGAACTATCGAATAATTTTCTCGGCCACTGGAATAGTTTTCGCTTTCTTGGGAAGCGATTCCCCCTTCCATAGTCCACTACTTCGACTGTGCTTCGGCTTTAAGAGTATACTGACGTCCCCATGTTTTCTCTACGATTATTAGTCGGTCCCAAACTTTCAAGTTATTTCGCTGAAACTGTTTCAACAGAACTTTGCCACATTTAATTGAATGTACTTTTAATCCTGACTGAACAAAAGCGTATGGCTCAATCTTTAGTCAACACATGACAAACAGGTTTTTTCGCCTAGCACGATGCAACCACTTTTTAATTGAGCTGCCCAAAATTTTGCTGCGGCTCCTGTAAATAGCGTTTATCTCAGCTCTAATTTGCGTAGGCGTATCGTCTTGCAATTAAAGACATCATTAACAACATCGACTGGTACACGACTATTAAACAACTGACTTTCCAACATGATTGAAATTTTCAGAGCTATCTTTCAGCACATGTACAATCGTTTTGTCAAGATATTTTTGATCAGCAACGCCATCTTCTTGTAGTTTGAAACTTTTCAGCTACTCTCGAATTAAGAGTTAGCGAAGCATAGTAAACTACCTAAAACTACAGTGAAAATAGTTGGAAAAGAAAACATTTTCTTCAGACTCAAGTTCAAGTCAAGTCAAACTGTTCAAATCAATGAAGGTATCAATTAAGTTTAATTGATATTGCACCGAGAAATTCAAAAATCCCAAATAACACAGTGTTCTGTTTAAAATAATAGAATTATTATTATTATTATTATTATATTGCTATATAATAAATTAAACTTGTGTGATGCGAAAGTTGCTGACACTTATGTGTTGTTGACGTTTCACAACAATTCCAAATAAATTCAGTTATCATTTACAAGACAATGCTGGATAGTTATGGGAAATATTCAGCAATATACGAGATATTCAAAAAAAAAACCAATCCCTATATTGAGTGCAATGAAAACCGGAATGAAATGAAAACCTTAATGGAAACTTGAACATGATTTTATATAGTGTAAATTTATATCTCGTTCGAAGATATCTTCTCGTTATCTTCATGTACGAGAACATCTTCTCTAAATCTAGCCTTGTATTACTTTCGATTTTTATCTGTCTTCTATCTTCTACTTCCACGCCATTTGTATAATAGTCATAACTTTTCCAACGTTACAACCTTTCCGCCATTTTTCTGTCGTAAGTACTTTTAAAGTATTAATGACATGTCCCACACATTAAAAGTTAGCAAGGAACTAACAAGTGAACGTTAGCAACTGCCTCTCGCCGATTTCGATAAACTTTCGCAGGGATGTAGTACACTGAAAAACATTAAACACGAATATTTTACTTTTAATTGCTTTTTCGTGTAAGTAGGTGTAATTGGCCCCTCGAAATTTTTTTTTGAGAATGAGCCAATTTATTAATTCATTAAAAAAAAAGAATTGTTCCCTGTTACTAGCTCTATCCTTTAGATCAAAAAAATCAGTAGCGCACCAACCCAATCGTTGGAAAATTAAAAACAAACCCATTTTTTTGTTCGCCTGCGCACATAGATATTATTAATTTATTTTTCCTTTCCATATCTTTAAACTATTGTAATGTTTTACGAGAGGATAAATAGAGACAGTTTTAAAGTTTTACGCTTTTTTGAAATTATTTGATGAAATTGAGGATCATGAAAAATTCGAATTTCAACTTTCAAATTACAACTTGAATTCCTCAACTTAACGACTCTTAATTGGACATTTATTGAGACTCAAGTTATTTGTATGACAGGTAGAGTGAAAGTTATAAAATTAGCGCCATTTAAAGACATTGTTTAATTGCGTCGGCGATTATTTTACTTCCAGAGACACCTTTGACGATTTTACTGTTTAAAAATATATTGTCAAGCGAAAACTATTTAATTTTGATGTAGCTTGATGCAGGAACGTAACTATAGTTGAGATCTTATACTCTTGACATTTTATCTCACTTGCAACGTGAAACTTTGCTGAGAATTTTGACGAAAACTGACTGAAAGAGAATTTATCGATGAAGTTACATTTTTTCATATGCCCAAACTTACACAGAAACTACTGTACTTTTGTACTGTACTGCACTATTTACTACTATTTTTTATATTAACATAAAAAAAACAAAAGTAACATAAACAAAAAGTTTAACATAAAAAAATAAAAGTACTGTACTGTACTTTTATTTTTTTATATTAACATCGAAATTGTGAAAAAGAGAAAATGACATACAAGATAAGCAGTTTTACGTTTTCACCACTACCGCCATTGGCTGGTGTTCTAGTATCTTTCTACTATCTGCGTTTCAAAGATAATAGGCTAAGAAAAAAGAGAATCTTAGACATTAGTTGTAACATTATACTATATTAAAAAGATATGTAAACACTATTTTTGTATTTTTTTCTCGATGTTAACTTTAGAGGAGTTACCGCTATTTTCATTTTTTCTCTTCATTTTTCTCTTCTTTTTTAGAATTAAATTTTTATTCTATTTTATTCTATTGTACTTTAAGTAAAAACCCTTTGCTGAGGCTCTTATGACATTGATTACGTTGTAATATACAAAAATTGATATGAAAATTCGATATACATTAGTCTTCTATTTCTTCATTTTAAGACAGATTGAAGCTTAGTTCAAACTATTCTTATTAAATATTTTAGAAAAATGAAATGGATACTGAAGAAAAAAATCGAAAAGCAACGTTTGTATAGTTTGTGATGTGATGATGAAATGTGATAATAAGATGAAAAATAAATCGACAATATGAGCCACTGATTTTTTCTTATCCGAAATGTTCTAGTAGCACAGAGAACAATCCTTTTTTAAATTAATTTGATATCTCGTCTTGTTCCTATAATATGGAAAATAAATGTGTTTTCAGCAGTAACTTTTAGCGTCAATTAAACAGCAGAAAAAAGAATCAAAAAAATAAATGTCTAATGTTTTGCGGTGTACTACATCCCTGTAAAATTTTTTCAAAATCGGAAGGGGACAACATCAACTCTTTGTAATTAATAGTCATTTACAAAATCTTTACAAATGTGTGCTCGTATAACATAGTTCTATTAACAATTTTTCAAGTCTAGCACATCTACAATTTAATCTCGTAAACTACCAGAAATAATTTCAAGCTAGTTAATTAAATTTATGTCCGTAATGAAAATGAAATATACATATACATTAACAACTTGACAGTGATTCTACTTATTCCACTCGCGTACAACGTTGATTTTAATCACGTATTGCTTATAATATTTATATCGTATAATATAAACCAAAAATAAGCAATAAGAGCAAATGGCTAAACATTGCAACACATTGCCCTGATTTTGCTTCGAAGTATTTATTTTTTTTCGGACATGCAGACATAAAAATACTAATTTAAGAGATGAGAACATTGAATGTTACAATTTCCTTTTAGTTTCAACTTATACGTCAAGCTATTATTCGCTATGGGAATAAATTGGTCAATGGAAGTTATCTCGTGGGCCATCATGTGGAGATTGTCAAGTGTACCGGATTACGTTTGGGTTCTGACCGACTTCTGCAATGCCGTCTACGGAGTTTTCATTTTCTTTATTTTCGTGTTTAAAAGAAACATTTGGATGATGCTTAAGAAGAGGTAAGTAGTTAGTTACTTTGACGACCACTTAAATTGGAATATTTATGTGTGTACATGAAAATATCTCCCTCTTTAGAGAAAAAAGGGTAAAATTATCAATTCCGCACATTTATTGTATTGTGGGAAAGTCATTTTTATTACCTTCCCGCTTCGATATTTCACATCGTGTGCATACTTTCACAAATTTTACGCATGTACTTGTAATAACACATAATAAGGCTACAGATCTGCTAATTACGCAACACATTCCTTGGCTCTTTTGCCAGTGGTTGCTGCTCAAACAAGACCTTTATAACGATTCCATAACAGAGAGGCGGTGAATATCGATACCTTAAGAAACTTGATTGATAACAGTTTAAATTTAATCCCACAAATTAAATTTTGCAATATATGCAACAAATAAGCAATGATAGAAATTTAAAATTTAGTAGGCCAAGAACAATTAAAATCATTTAAAATGGCTATCAACTTCTAGATTAAAATTTAAATTTGTAATTTTTCAAAAATACTGCTGGATAGTAGATGAATGTGTATGTGTAGTGAGGAAATTGCTACATCAAATATTAAACATAAAATACTTAAAACAATGTAATTTATCTAAAGTTCCTATAATTTTAGTAAAAATCTAATTTTCCATAAAAGAACTTGTGTATGTAACTTGGTAATTTAAATTTTCTTGTAAAAATAATTGGTTAATATAATTATTATGAAAATCTTTTGCGCTCAAAAGAATCACCTTTGGGAAATATATACCTTTTAATATAATATATAGAAGTATCATATCGCTTGATCCTAAAATATAAAACTCTAAAGGTTTAATTCGGTATATAGGGTCATTTACAACAATAGCCTATCAAAAGTATCTCTGGAAATAATTTAAGTATCTTTTTGAAATTTTGGCTGACGATATTATGTTTTTGCTTGAAGATATTTTTATTTTCGTGGCACTCTTGATTAAACTGAAAACGTATTTCAACTTCTGTATTTCGAATAATATACATATCCTTTAGACAGACTTTTCGAAAACAAGTTCAACGCTAAATATCATAGATGTAGGACGTGCCACCTTTCAGATATTTTTTTTTCAGAAATTTCTAATAAAAGCAGAGTTTAACTTAAACATCAATATCTTTTATTCGGTATTATCCGTATGAACAAGTTTTAAGATTTTTATTTGTAACATAAATTGCTCATTATTGCCGAAAAAATGTTATACAAAGTATTCCGCGCTAACCTTTCGACTAAAACAAAATCAATTTTTAAGATAGCAATCTGTATGTCCCATAATGTCCACATACTTCATTGCACATCCCGAAGTTCCAATTTCTAACACGGAGGTGGGTCTTGAGCTAATACCTTCATAAATACAACAAATATTACAAAACTAAAAATGCGGGATTTCAAATTTACTCGATCTCAAGCATTAATACAGACGAATTGAATTATAAGATCCGGGCTTTCTTTTTAAAGCATTACGGATCGATGATGTGAAATTTTCGACAGAAGGGATATATCATTCTAAAAATAGATGTTCTTGCGGTACGGCTAAATCACACGTAGTAAGACCACAAAATTTCCAAAGAAAGTTTAGTTTTAATGTATTTTAAACTACCGCAATGGAATTTATTAATAATCTGAACAGTGATAAAATGGTAAAATGTTGATACCATTTAAATGGAGCTACAGCGCATTTTAAACGTGAGATTACGAATAAATTAAGGCAAATATTTGATGATCCATGGACGAGAAAGTTAGGGCCTTGGTCGTAGCCAGCAAAATCCCCTAATCTCACTTTTAGATTTCTTTATTTGGAGGTCTTATAAAAACAATGATGTACGACAATCCCATTTATTATTGGGAAATCTTGGAGGGGCGAGTAAGGACAGTCTTTGTCGCTCTTAGCGGTGTGGTAAGAGAACCGAACAAGATTTTTGAACATCTATAAAATTTTTTTAGTTTGCATAGTTTACTAATAGTATACTCTATATTTAATTTTTTGTACGCCTTTTTCAGTTTATAGTTAGCTAAATATTTAACTTCAATTTTACTTTAATCATTATTAGGTAGCCCATCTGCCAGCTAACCCTTTATTTAGTTTCTTAAACATTACTTCTTCAATACTAAATAAAACGAATGGATCAAATAAATATCCAATAAGCTTTTATATGTTAACATAATATCACAACGTTCTTCACTTACCCATAACAAAGCAAGCAAAGCAAAACCCCATTTTGCCAATAAAAAATCTCAATACTAGTTTACATGAGTATTGCGCTCACCACAAGTGATGCCGAGGTAGATATAACGTATTTACCTTTGGCTACATATACCATTGGCGTAACTGTTAATAATTAATAATGCAATGTTAATATTTAATAAAATGTTTTCAATGAAAATAAGAAATCTACGGATAATATGTTTATTGTTTATATTTGTTCATGGAAGATATTCACGTTACTGTAACAAAGTATAATTCTTATAACGAGAATTTAATGGCCTAATAAGAATTCAGGAAATCCTAAGAGTCGCGATGCATAGAATCCCCTTACTTATTTGTTTTAAAGAAATATTAAAGATTATAATAATAAAGGAAAAATACCATTTAATCGGTTTATTAAACTTAAATATTAACGTCATACAATATATGAAAATAAAATAATTACGAAAATTTAATCGTTAAGTAAATAAAGTAAATTTAAATCCCTTCCGCACTAAAATCGTTGTCCTCATTACTACTACCATTAGTTACATTAATAATTAAGTTTTCGGTCCATTCATCAACTAAAATTTGTTATGGTAAATATTTATTTTCGATATCGACGATATATTTGCTGCCTTGTTCCCAATCTTGTTGGGATATTTGTTTCAATTCTTCTTCTGCCAATTTCCGTACATCTTCCATTTTAAAAGAAGCATTTCTTGTCGCGACATCGCTTTTCACCGTAGCCCAGGCCAGTTCTACAGGATTCAGGTCCGGATGATTGGCGGAAGTCTGAAAGCTATGCGTCCTTTGCACGCTAAGATTTCATCAAGTTGTAACTAACATATCGATGCTTATTTTGTTTAATTGTTTGATACAACTGTGACTTTACCATTTCAACTTTCTTGCTAATACTCGTTGGGGCGTGTTCTTTCTGTATTTCGGCGCATTATCCATTACAGTCACGGAATTCATTGGCAAGTTTGGCGTAAGTTTCTACCGTCTACCGACGTGTATTATTGTGGGACTGGATCTATTAGAAATGTTTTCAAAAAGACCTTTTATCGCCACGCATTTTGGAAGATATATTTAGACTCTGGGTGTATGTCTCATCTATATATCAATTCGTTCCATTAATACTCTTCCATTATTCTGTGCGCATCTAAACTTAAATTTCAAATCCGTTAAATTTCTTCTTAAGGATGTATCGATCCATTCCATTCTAATTCCCTTTCTTCTTCTGCCTTAGAGACGATACCATAACGCGTCGTTCATCTGATCGATGAAAGTCATATATAATATCCCGCACACTATTAGTATTCTGTTAAATTGACATTCTTTTGCCCGATCTTTCCTTAACTGGACTTTAAAATTTTATATCACCTGTGCAACGTTTACAACGCACCACTACTTCTCGCCATCACCCCTGGCGACTAACATACATAAGTGAAGAGTAAGAAAATTGATATCCATGAACTTGAAAATATTTTTAAGAAATACTTCATTACCGATAATATTACTCGTTAACGTTTCCAAAGGATACTTCAATTATTTCCAAAAATACTTTTAACAGGTCATTATTATTGGATCGAAAATATATACATACACAATAGTTAGAAAGAAATAGAATCTACCAGGCATAAAAATAATAAAAAAAATAATAGAAGTATCTAATAAGATTCATTCACACATCCAACATGAAATTAAAGTTAAGGATGTAACGTTGTAAGAATACTCATCAAGGGAATAATTTCCCGCTGCAAAAGAAAACCTCCAACGTACAAAACTAACGTTTTCTTCCTAACATTTACAGGTACTTGCAATTTACCGGAAGGCCACAACAAGCCCACACTCTAACATCTGTAAATCGTACAACAGTAAGTCAAGTTTCAAATAGCGAGGCCTAATTAAAAGATAATTGTCTAATCAACACGCTGTATATTTCGAATGATAAGTTTTTCAGTACGAGCATACATTCTGGCTGTAACAATTGATTGAAATGATCAAACCGTTATTGATAATATTGCATAAATAAAAGTAAATTTAATGCAATGAGTATAAGTACTAGAAGAGCTTTTAATGTATCATTACATAAGTACCTACCATATTTAGTGCCTTGCAATTGGAATTAATTAATTACGAAGATCGGTAGATTAAAAATGCTTTAATAATATACCTTTGATTAATACGTTCACAACTATATCTAAACGCACAATATTTGCTTCTGCTAGCAATTAGAAAGAAATTGTATTGTGGTTCAATCCTGTTTGCATGCCGTGTAATTCACAAAATAATGAATAACTATCAATTCAAGTGTAACTTATAGATATATGTATTCTGTTGTAATAATTTACTTGTGTTTTAACACTAGTCAAACGATTATATGTAACGAAATGTATTTTAAGAACTTTTATGTTTAATATAATCATCTTTCATATTTTGTAGTAATTTATTTAATACCGATATTTTACTGTCTTCATGTATGTTATGTAGATTTTATAAGTGCACATATTTATGTTTTTCTTTTTTAAGTTCAATGATGGGTTAGTGCATAAATCATTGCAAACGCTTAACACATTAACATTCATGAAGAAAAGCTGAACGAATTATACATTAATCCATCTGTCTTGATTACCATTATTTTTATAATTTATAGTTTTAAGTGTACGATATAAGAACTTCAGAGTTTATTTATCCCATTATCTGTTCGTTACTTTGTATTAGTATTACTATTATTAATAAAATATAGATAGTAGTATGTTATCGCTTTTATACTTCCATTAACTTTTATTCACTTAGTAGCACCCTTTACTAATATTAACGCTTGAAACTTCTCACTAAATATTGCTGTAAGTATGTAATTATCTAGTGGTCCCTCAGTGATCTCCAAAAAAGATTTTAAAAAAGTCAAATTCAGTTCGTAAATTAGCATTTCTTTCAAATATATTGCCTATTAGGGCAAAATACTTGGGTAATATTTAGGTAAGTGTATATTTTCTGCCTTTATTCAGTCGTTAAAGTGCACAAAACTTATAAAAAGTACCACTGAGTTTAGTACCTTGTTTGTTGATCTTAATCACAAAGGAAGTTACTGCTCGACACAGTCACTGCTGAAAATATTACCTTAAGCGAAAGTACGGTAGGAGTTTATACAGACGTAAAAGGCACAGTGTTTAAGCACGTTTCTCAATCTTTACCGCTAAATTCTATTCCAAAATTTACAAATGGTATTAATGAATCGAATGATATGTATTATTGCAAATTTTCTAAATTTATGGATTTACGTTTTTAAACTACACCTACGCATATTCCTAACTAGTATCAGTTGGGGCTTAAAGCTGTTCAATATTAGAAATGTATAGTATATTGTAACCATTAAGTTGACAATAAAGTTTTTCTCCGCCCTAAAACTTGAACATAATTAAGAAATATAAAACATACAACACAAATATAAAACAACATTTAAATAATTACGTATGTACGTATTTCAATCGCAAGCCGTAATTATTGAGATATTTCTCTTCCAATGCGAGAATTATTGATGGTATGGGTAATAACTTATAATTGGAAACAGTTAAGGAACTAAGATATCAGTTACGTAGATAAATAATTCAATTTTACAGCCGTTGCTGTCGTATAACTTAAACTATTAAAAGCTGCATTCGTCTGAAAATAAAAACATTTCAGTTTAACTTTCAAATTTTCAATTCTTCTGTTTTGTAGATAAATTTCGTGCATTTTGGTTCCTTTAAGAAAAGTTTAAGTTAAAAAAAAATTCAGAGGTATTAAATAAGATTTATATATAAGCTACTTCTGTTACTTAAAAAAACAGGGTCTTACCAAATATTTAATTCAGATTTCGACTGAAACGCATCAAATTTCAGGTGCAACTTTGAGCGACATATAGACACAACGTCAATACCAGACCTCAACTACTTAACTGAAAAAGCCCTGGTACGATTATGGACAAACGTCAAGTTCTCGATTAATCATGACACGGTCCGAACCTTGAACACGTTTAGTTTTGATGTGACTAATTATTAAATAGATCTTACAGCGAAAGGTAGTAGTTGTTCGAATATTAATTGATGAGATAAAGAGACAAAAGATACGTGGATGCAATTGTATGAAGTATAGGTATTCGATACTGTTCCTCCAAGAACTTAAGGCGCAATATGCCATTAAGTCAACACCTAGCGGGATCTTTTGAACAAACTATAAAATAATTAAATTACTTAGTCTGCAACGTGAAAGCTTTGTTTGTCAATAATTAAAATTATCCAGTTTAAAATTAGACTTGTCTCCTTTCAACATGTTCTGTATTATCAGTTATAGTCGGATTTTATTTCTTGTCCTAAGGAAGAGTACATGAAAATCGTATTTGTTTCGATATGCTCTGCCACTTAGAGGGAGACATGAAATCTGACCGTTTGATTGCAAACTGGTCATTGAGAGCTTTTTATAAGTACTCTTTATATGTCTTCAATTAAAATATTACTGTTCTGTTTTCCGTTACGCAATAAGTCATAAGTAAAGTAACTTGCCGCTTATTCGTAGCGAAATTGCACTATTAACAGGTTTGCAACGTTCTGTGTATGTTTCCCAAGTTGTAGAATTTACCGCAGAAGTTTTAAATCGTCTTCTGTATACTCTTGATATTGTTTCATAAATCTGGCAGGTGTATTAGCCTTGATCTCTATCAAATAAAAACGAAAAAACCAATAAAAAGCTTTGCTACAATGTGCTCTTAGATTGTTGAAATATCTCACTGTGAAACGTCCAGTTAGCTTGCATATTTTTTACTCGCGCTTCTATAAGGTTGTTGTGCACTTTGTCTACGACACCATGTTGATACTATCGATCTTTCTCGTTGACAAATTCCACAGATCTACGAAAATTGAACAGTTAAACAGGAATTAAATATCTCTTCCAATACCTTTATGTTGAGCTGCTACTCAAGTTAGTTTTCCTGTCGTTGTGTCCACCGCTTCTTCACAGCCTATTGGTAGTAATCTTGTGGATTCATTTCGTTGGACTCTGGATTATAATAGAAAGGTTAAATAGCTTAAATAAATCAGTTTTTTTAATATAGAAATGTCTAATCTAAATATAATCTGAACATTTCATTTTTGTCCGCACATTTGTTGACTATAGTTTTTTTCCTAAACGTTGAAAAATATATATTTACCACGCATCGTTATGGATTAGCTGAGATTCTAAGCTATCCTCTGTCATCATGGTTAGGGATAGCTTTTTATTGTTTCCTTAATTGATTCTTTCATGAGTGTACGCTTTGCAGATGCATAAGCTGCATTTAGAATTCCTTAAGGCCACCAATGAATACCGTGTTGGTAACAGTCTTTAGTAACCAAAATATGTATCCTTGGACTGAAATCTCTTCGAGGTGCTTCAAATATAGATACTTGCTTTATCTGGATGTCATCCAGATTTTAATTTTCAATTTCATAATTATAGGTTTCTTTCGGGTTTTGTCGTGTAATTAACATTTTCTCTTGACGTTTCGTTGATTGTGGTGTCAGCTTCTTCAGAAGATTTCTCAAGACTGATGTTGTTGTCTCTCGCTCCTGGTTATATATCCCATTTCTGTTCCACTTTGCTGATCCGTAACCGTTCCATTCTACTGATCCAAAACCGTTCCGTTCTGCTGAATCGCGTTGTTCGTTGTACGAGGACTCCGCAGTGCTAACTTCCATGCGTTGCTGATCCTGTATCCGTCTTCGCGATTGAAATTGTTGGCGTTTTTCATTATTTCTAACGGTTCGCGTTATCCTCGGATAGTAGTGGCTGGTCCTGGCTAATATCTTAACGTTGCTGTAGGTTATGCGGTGGTCTCCTTGTTGGTACAGATGTTCTGCTACTGCAGATTTTTCAATATACCTAAGAATTAAACAAACTAAACGTATGTGCTGGGACATGTTTCATTTCGGATTGCTTTGCCAAAATTACAACCTCTTTTTCAAATTTGGTGTCGCAAAATCTACTAATCGATTCCAAAAAGAATCTATCCAAAGATTCGCTTGTAACAGAATTCCTGAAAATATGATCCGAGTAAGCAATATACAATAGTGATGAAGACGCACCATATGAAAAATAGACGATGGTGGAAATAGAATTTAGTCAATGTTCTAGAATATAGCGCGTCAATAGTGAAAGTCTTCGACATGTATTTTTATACTATGAGAGCACAAGTGCGTGAACAAAAGGATATTTATAGTCTATTACAAGCGAGCAGTTGGTTTCAAAAACGATACGATAACTTGGAAAAGCTGCTCCACACTACAAACAAAGATGATAACCCATATTTTTTTAACATTGAAATGTAGCGTGCATAATCAGACAGATATCCCCAGCCTCGTCAAAAAAAGCGTTATAACCGGCCCAAAAAGCACAAAATGTTCTGTTTGCAACATAAAACGAGCAAGTAGCAAAAACCGACACAAAACGAACGTAAAATAAAGAAATCTAGTCGGCAATTTAAAACGTAATAACTCGCTTAATATTGAAAGCACGACATTTTCTTTTCGTGACACCAACTGGCATAAAACGAGGATAACATAATAACATATACATATGACATTTTCCAAATGCTGAAGTGGCGAGGCTGGCACATATCTAATCCCGCCAAAAAGAAACCGTTAAAACTCCGCTAGTATTAAAGCTCAAAATGTTTTTTCTTTACGCCAAAAAAATTACGTAAAAATGTCACTGTGTGTGAAATCTTGAAATTCGGGGGTGGCGGAACAGGAGGCATTTAGGCCGCTATTTTAAGCTACGAACACGTGAGAGAACATGTGACATTTTTATATGATGAAAGGGCATGTAATGTAATTATTTTCTTATTGATGGTATTTTTATTTGCATTAAAAAAAGTATTTTGGTCAGTTATAATACAATGTTGACGAGGATGATTGCTACGAGGCTTCTAACCACGTCACCCACTTTGTTGTAACTGGAAGTGAAGGTAAGGAAAATGCTGACCATTTGTATAAAGTAACTCTTGTTGGTGCTTTCAAGATTTTTTGTTGTGATTAATTCATTCATTAACGTTTGAAAATTGCCCTCCAGAAGGTTCTGCAACGCTATGGAGGGCGTGCGTGTAATATGCCGCATATATTTGAAGATGTTTTGTCGTTTTCTAGCTTGAAGCATGTGAGCTGCAGCGTCTCTCACCAAGAGCTTTTTCTCGTTTTCTTACGTCTTCTTCTTCTATTCTTCTGCTGGCTATTAGATATGACTTTGTTGGACGGTGTTTGTTAAAACGGAGTTCACATGAGCCATCCATAGTTTCATTTGAGCTCAACTAGTAGTAATTGTCTCTTATATCGGTTTTAATTTCGTTTACCACTTTTGTGTATATTATTGGGAGATAGCTCTTTGTAGTATTGACTCGTCGAGATTACTTTTATCCGTATATTTTGCGAAAAAGAATCTTAAAGACCGGATTATCTAGTTATTGGAGGACTCTATTTGCAACCACAACAACTTCGCAATGATCGCCATCTTATTCCAGATACCAGGTTTACAATAAATATCGACTTTTAAATGGTCCATAAGGCAAGAATTTTTACAGTAACTGAACAAATTGTGCCATAAATCTCTGTATCCTTAACAATTTCTAAACAATTATCCTTAATCCAGATATTCATAAGCTTTTGACGGAGACCTGGGTGTGTGGGCGTGAAGGGTGTGTTCTATGCTAAATGATGAAGGTGATCGTTAATCCGCGGTATGGCAATAACGAAATCATAATAAATAAAATCGAAAATCATGGCGAATTTTCATGGTTACTAGAAAATTATAAAATTATAAAAATTATAAATAAGAATTATAAAAAAAATAATAATAAAATGAAAGCGACAAAAGCGAGTGAAATCATATTTTCTTTGCAGCGACTAGACAGACTCGTGTCTATTCGTCTCATAAGAAGGGATTCCTGTTGCCTACTGGTTTCCCCGAGAATCGACGAAGCACGAGTCTGTCTAGTTGCTGCTAAACAGCTATGATTCTACTCGCTTTTGTCCTCTCTAGTTATTACTGTTCCTTTTTATTTAAACTCCATGAATCGTACTATTATGTTACATGTGTTAATAAGGTTGCATAATGTAGTTTTATTAAATCATAAATTTTCATACATACACCGACTTAGCATATTTTATCATTTATCACTATGCAAGGTGCAGCCGTTGAGAATAGGCGCGGTCATTTCCGATTTAGGCAAAACAGTAGAGGATAGCGTTACATAAATTGAAAATTATTATATTGAATTTCCTCCTCTATTTTCCTTTAATACACTCCGCCAAAAAAGTATCGCATAATCTTTGTTTGTAGCATAAAGTTGTAAATATACTTTAATGCGCTCTAAGATATAATTTCTATGATTGTTTAAATAAAATACAGGCCAAATAAAAACAAGAACTCATACTTGAGATTTTTATTAAAACAAGAAATTATAATTTTGGAAAGAAAAATGTCATAACAGTAGCTTTTAATACTGAGTATTGCCACCTCTGGCTCTTATGACCGCTCGCATACGGTTTGGCAGAGATTCGATTAACCTCCGTATATAAGCCTGATCCAAATTCTCCCACTCGTCACGGAGAGCATTTTCTAGTCCGTGCAGGTCCGCTGGGGCAACATTTTGGGTTCGTATCCGTCTGTGAAGGAGGTCCCACACGTGCTCGATAGGGTTCACGTCCGGACTTACCGCAGGCCAATCTAAAACTGGAACACCAACATCGGTAAGGTATTCCTGGACGATTATTGCAACATGCGGTCGTGCATTATCGTGCATTAACATGAATTCGTTTCCTATAATTGGCGCATATGGTACCACATGTTCTTCTAAAATGTCCGTTATATACCTGCGGGCAGTCAGTGTACCTCTGTCTACTGGTACTAACTCTGTACGACCTGTTAAACAGATGCCTCCCCAAACCATCCATCCCCAACCAACCACCAGCGAAATTAGGTCTAGGTCTGATATTACACTACGAATAGCGCTCACCGTCTCGTCTGTACACTGAGATACGCCTATCTGAGGTGTAAAGACCAAATCTTGACTCATCTCTGAAGAGTATATTGGCCCAGTCATTAATGTTCCAATTTACATGTTCTCTGGCAAACCTTAAGCGAGCCACTCGGTGGTTCCTAGTGAGACGAGGGGCTGTTACGGCTACTCTAGCTCTTAATCCACTCTGTCGTAACCTATTCCGAATAGTTTGAGTACTCACACGAGTATTTCTGACTCTAATCAAGTCGTTCTGCAATTGTCTCGCAGTTACATGTCTTCGACATAATACTTGTAGTTGTAAATAGCGGTCATCTTGGCGAGTAGAACATCTCGGACGACCTGGTACAGGTCTTCTACTGTAATTGCCTGTTTCCCTATATCTGGCTACGGCTCTAGAAACACTTGACTGATTGATGTTCATCAAATTAGCAACGTATGCTTGAGATCGTCCATCTTCGATTAAAGCAACTATAGCAGCCACTTGTTTTGAAGTTAAATTGCTCATTTTAGTTTTAAAAGCGTTGGTACAGAACTCTGACTTCGCACTTTAAAATTTATCCGTATAGGAAGACTTTCAATAAACAACTGAACAAACCTTACACATATGCATTTTTCTAAATGTGTTCTTTTAGAAAAAAAAAAGTAAAAAAGCTATGTTCCATGATTTTGTTAGTGTTTTTCTAGTTCACATACACGAGGCAAACTTTTTGTGAACGTATAAAAATATCTTGGTTTATAAATGCCCTTTTTTAGTTTATGCGATACTTTTTTGGCGGAGTGTATTTACCCACAAGAATCTAATATTTCCTGCAGTAACATGTCGCGCAACATGAAGGCATTTTACAACAAACGCCTATAAATAATTATAATAATAAAAATAATATTCCTTTTCAAAGTTACATTTGGCGTAAACACGTCATGAGAATTCAAAAATATAGTTTTAAACAAAGGAAAACATACAAGAAAGGTACGATCAACCAGGATTTTGCATAAACTGCAAATAGCTGCCAACTGTCAGCGGTTTCAATTTTCATAGCGATGTTGTTTGTCTAGAGGTAAGGATAAAGATCTATATATATATATATATTATAAGTAATAAAACTCGAACACTGATGTAATTTCAAAATAAAGTTTACTCTTGTAACCCACTGTTGGCCTTCGGCGCGAGGTTTCTCGCCATTTTTGACGATTGAAAATAAACACCGAAATCTCTTGGATGCTAGGACCCACATTCAGCACCATATACAATTACAAAAATCTCATTAACGGTGCTTTTTTTATAATTTTTTGATTCGCCATTTTGTTTTTTCGTGACGCTACTGTAATACTCATAATATACAACCAAATACTTACAAGAACAAAATTGTAGTAAATGGTACAACAAAACGGCTAAGAACCATTGCTCTAAACTCGTTTCTACAACTTATTAAAACAAGTTGTAGCACAACGGCGTAGTATTGCAGCTTTACGAATTTTTAAGGGCAAATCGAGTTTGATGTTTAGAGAAATAAGTAAGCGGGATAATGTTTCTGCCTATTCCTTTTCCATGCATTACTTTCGCCCGGAGCATCTACCGTGCTGTATCATCCTAATGCATGGTTTGTAGGAAAATAACGAATATTTATCGATACTTTGCGTCTTTTTTGGAGGTCACTGAATGTATAGGATTACATTGCAATAATATCGCCCCTACACTGCTTTTTATTTCAGATCACGACAAGCCTACAAAGTTTATCAAAATCATTGGAAAGAAAGATAACGCCTACTTGCTTAAGTTATGATAAAGAAACTGGAGTAAATAACTGATACAAGAATACAAGTACCTAAATTTTTTTATTTATTACTCAAGGTACTTTCCAGTATGATATATGGTACTACTAACGTAAAATTTACGAATTAATTTTAGTTAAGTAAGTTAACACATATTGATTTACTTTTAGATCTACAAATTTTGGTCTAACAATTTTGTTAAATGTTTATTAAGTTACACGCTCTTATATATATACACACACACACACACACACACTTATTAAATGTATTGTGTTTTTTTTTTACATTTTTTTATATTTTTTTGTCATTCATATTTCATTACCACAAATAATGAGTATTATAGTTATTCATTTGTATAAGATTTGTTTAAATAAAGTTAAAATATTTTTCAGATGTATTCATTTTTTACTTTACGTCGGTCACTTCAAATACTTGGCAACTCCCAGAATGATAAAAAATCTTTTATTTGAGCCCTCCAAATTGCGCTAATAGAAATTGTTAACGATGATACAGGGCTAAATTATCACTAAACCAATGCTAAACTACCTAGAAAAAGAAACCGAGTTACCCAGTTGGAATTTTTTAAATTTCAGAAATGGTAGTCCCGGCAACAAATTAATGTGTGAAAAGAGATTTCAGCCTGTTTAAAACGTTTTCTGGCTGCGAATACTGCTGCTTGTATTGAGAGTAAGAAATAACGATGTATCATGTCAGTAGGACGAAAAATGGAGGTTCTGTTGCATCAATAACGATCGAAATGAAACTTAAATTAAGGAATAAGCGTGAAAACTTAATATTTGAAATATCTTGTTCGTGTTTGAAGCATTAAAGCACTTTTGAAATAAGTGAATCGCAAGTAGTTGAAGCAGTTCTAAACTAATTTGAATTACTTAACAGGAGTAAAATAACCGAAGCCGTGCGACAAAGCTGATGCTCAAACTTACATACCTGGTGAGGTCACTAAATGGTTTCGTAGTTCTACAATATATTTCGCAGCACCAAGAATCAATTGCTTAGAATACAGACCCTCCGTGAGTTATTCTGACAGATAACGAAAATTACATAAATTAGTGTTTTTTTACCTTTTATCCTAATCGGTGAAGGCTATTAATAGTTTAGTTAACAGTTACTTCTATTAACAATGAGATAACCGGATAAACTTTTTTAAATAGTGAATTTAATAAAATTTAATTCATTATATTGTCAACATTTGGTGCTTTAGTTTTTCAAATATAGTATTTGGTAATCGAAGCAATTTTTGAAGTACTGGATACCTAATTGTTATCTTAAAGCACTTTAATTTCGTGCTTAGTACTTGAAGCACTTTACTAAAGTCTGAGGTGCTTTGTTTCCCTAGAGTGGAACAGATGGTGTATAGGTACGTGTCTTTAAATGTTGTGTACGTTGTACTATGTAACGGAAATACTCGAGGATGTCGAATTGTTGTGCGCAGCACCCCGTTACGTCATTACCCACCGCCGGTGAATTTTACTGTAATTCTTTGGCTATATTTGCTGCAGCAGTATTAACCAAATATGTAGCTTTTACTGTTAATAAATGATGTTTTATTTATTATTTTATTTCTTCCCATCCCATATGCCTGAAACTCTCACTTTCTTTAACGTACTACACATTAATGCTGTAAGGTGAATATTGAGATCCAAATATCCGGATTCACTCAGCGATTTTCGGATCCCGATCCGCTATTCTGTTCTCGGATCCGAATCCTGATTCATTGTTATTTTACAATAAAAAAAAGCGTTCAATAAAGAAGACATGGAATTTGTATTATATGGAGAAAATGGACAATAGTTCTGTGTGACATAAATGTTTTAAAAAGAAACAACTCCGTGTTCACATAACGTATTCTTTGCAAAGATATCAAGGCTGCTTCCTACCTTCTAGGAATTAATTTACGTTAAAAATTAATCTTGAATCTCTTCTTAACTTTTGAATAAATTAAAATGCTTTTTGCTTATTTATGGCGTTTTTGTAGGTACAATAACAATTATAAAGCATCTTAAGTAAAAAATTACACATTATTTGCTTGCTTTTAATTAAGTCGAAATTCTCAGAAGATTGCTATTAACGTTTGTTTAAAAAGTTGTGTAATGTATGTTTGAAATGTAGTATACTACAAAAAAAATATTTCTTGTTTCAGCTAAAAATTAACAACACAATTTGAAGAGGATGGTCTCGATATCAGGAGAGCTGCTATTTGACAAACTGCTAATATTAATTATACAACGTTCTTCTGTTAGTAGAAAATGGCCAAAATTTTACCTCTGTGCGCACTGCATATATCTTGTAAATATGGACATGAGCTGGGTTCGGATTTTTGATGGGAGTAAAACAAGTAGAGCATCTAATATGGATCAGATTAGTGGACCACTGAGGTCATACTTCTAACATTGTATTTTCATGCACTTCACACCCTACCGCCAGGAGATGAAGCTTATAAAATAATCATATTTATAAAGCTCAAATATTAAAAGAATTTTTATACGTTCCATTTTTTTTTTTTTGGCTGCCACCAAATTTCCTCTTTCTTACGCAAAACCTATATTCAATTTTGACACTGTTAGAAAAAGTATTCTTTTTCTGATTGCCACCGTATACATGAAAAAAGTTTTTTATATACTTTGATTTGAGAAAGAACATATTTTAAGGTAGCCACAAAATTTTAAACGTTTTAATTATCGTTCGTTGGTAATAGAAAGATGTTCATCAATGAAGAAAAACAAAGAATGTTAAGTATTTTTTATTTATTGAATCGAAATACAATAATAGTGAGTAGAAAGTATTTACATTGTCTCCAAAACAATAGTTACATCCTATTATTTTTCTAGATCTTTAAAAAATGTTGATCAAGAATGGATTGTTTACCAAGGCACTTAATGTTTATATCACAAATTTGATTAAAAATCAATGGAATGCTATAATAAATGTTTCAATAACTGGCCATCACACCTCTCATAAACATCTAAGTTAATTTAATGAAGCATTGCTATAGATACAAGTATGCGTTAAAAATTCCAGAACTATTCCATATCATCTCGTTATGGATTCAACAAATAATTTTGTTCAAAAAATCGTTTTCTAGCTTTCCCACTAACCAATTGCTATACTGCAGTCGTCTAAAATAATGTGGTAAACTGTGGTTAGCATGAATCTTGTATAGTTTAAAGTATTTTCGATGTAAGGTTCTCCATGCTTCAGTCTGACGAAATTTCGTGTGTAGATGTTGATTGATTTATCCACAAAATCAGAAATTTACATAAACGTATCTGTAAAATATCCTATTAGATTTCATTGAATTTCTTGTTAACGTAAACTTCATAATGAAGTTTGGCAAACGAGTCATTCTTGTACGAGCTTGTTATCAAATTCTAAAAGAATGGAACGATATGGATGTTGTTGTTCTGGATACTATTGAAAATATTTGCATTTGCAGTTGTAATCTGGTTTGCCGAATAAAAAATATTTAACGTGTATTGTTTCTTTTCGTTGGTCTACAACATTTTTCTATTACTAATCAACGATAATTTCATGACTTTTAAGCTTAATCTCAAAATATTCTTCGCCAATCGAACCACAATATAAAAAAACTTGTATCATGTTGTACATGGCTAAAGTCAGGAAAACGTGGAGGACGAAAAAAAAGACGAATTTCCGATATACCACTAGATAGAATGTGGAAAGTAGCCATAAGGAAGTGTTTTTCGCTTTCCTCGGCAAGACTTAATAAAGGTGCTAGAGATGAAAGAAAATAAAAACTTTTTAAAATCTGACACATTTATCAAAGGTCTGCTTTCTCTTCAGATTTATAACAAACATAAACTTTAGCAACTTTCCTATATATACCCTTCTTTTCCAATAACAAGCTATATCTCTACGGTGAAGGCCGAAAATGAATCATCTGTCTGTATACATGGAAGCACCTTCTTCAATCTATATACGCACAAGGTCAGAAACTGGTCGGATTAAGAGAACAAAACTTACTATGGACAAAGTAATAATACGTAAGCTCTCTAGATAACTAATTTCGTTCTGGTTGTGTAATTACGTACAGCGGCGGCTGATACTCTGTATAGATTCTCTCATGTTTTTGTTGCATATCGTATATATTGTACTATGGAATGAAAATATGGGAGCAATCGAAATTGACATCCCATTTTTGTCATACATAGTTTTTATAAATAGATGTAAGTAGATTTGATCTCTAGAAAACATGCGTCGTGTAACTTAACTCGGAGCTGTAAGAAAATATATCTTTCTCTGGAGATCATAGATAACTAGAAAATCATGATAATCGATGGAATATTTCACAAAACGTTACAAATTTCAGCATTGTCGATATTATTAATAAATTTCTTATTAAAAAAAGTGATTTTTTTCTTTTCGATTAAGTAAACAAACCACAAGTAAAAAAGTAAATTTTGCTGAAACCATACGGATTACCAACCATTATTTAAAATACTTTATAGTTCTACATAATCAGGTTGGATAATATGTCCCGCGCAATGAAAACAGTACTTACAGGTGATTTCAATTTGGGAATGATTTGGGAGAAATTAAGCATTGCTATATGTAATTAAATTACTCTTACGTGATCTTATCAAGTACAACACATTATTCCATTCAATAAATGTATTTTTAAAAAATATATTTACAAATAACTAAATTCACAAACGAGGAGCTATAAATTTATATTGTAAATTAACCTAAGTGAACATATCCTCTCTATCTGCTCCTGCACCATCGCCATCTTCTAGTGATGAGAAATTCAAGAAATGTGCCGGTCGATGTACTTCATGGTAAAATTCTTTAGGATTAGCCAGTTGAAGCTCGTATTTCATATTAGGATCATGCCTCACACCTATAAATATAATAACATCAGAAACATAATTAACTTGGCTAACATAATGGCTACTTAGATAGAAAATGTACGCAGATATATAGATAATATATATCCTTATTAAGAATTATGATTACATACATTATATGCAATGTGAACTTACCCATGAAGTTATAATTCCAACTTCCTTGTGCAGGGACCATAAAGAATCCAAGGAATCGGTCAGATAATAACATTTGAACTTTTTCATAGTGACTAGGTAAGTAACCTTTAGGATTATTTCCCTTATCAGTATTTTGTCGTCCCCATTCATATCCGGATGGGGTTAATTTGTAGGCAGTCAACGAGCAAGATCCTGGTGTAAAGGAGCACGTGATAATAATGGTTTTTTCACCATCCCAATTTGGATTGTCGGTCATTAACCTTGCATGAGTGCTAATATCTTGAGGGGAAAGTTGCGGCAATTCGTTTGGCTGAGTGTGTATCCATCCTAGTGGTTCCATGTCTTTCAAAAACGGATGATTTGGAGGTACATGCGGAATGTGAACGGTTTGATGTGTACCCCACTGCGGTGGTAATACCAGACATCTTAGTTCCTTCACTTGTGGATTATCGGGTGGGCTAACGCCGTATAAAAATGCACAAATTTGTGCTCTAAGATCTGAAATTGTAACGAACTTCTTGAGGACGTTCTTAGGAAGAATGTACGTGTATCCTGTTTCCTTAATGTCGTCAGAACTAACGTAAATATGATTTGTTCTCAAATGAAGATTTGTTGCGGAAATAGCTCTGACACGCCATTCGGTTTTAGAACTAAACGTTTGTGTTTCGTAATTACTAGTAGTGCTGGTTATGATTTCATCTCCATGCTTATTAACAGTTCTAGTGGTAGTTGCAGTTAATTGGGATTGTTCTTTTGTTTGTTTTTCAATCTCAGCAATTTGCTGTCTTTGTGCAGATGGAGCACTTATTTCCATTCCCAAAATTATATCACGAATTTCAGACTGAGTTAAAGATGCAACATTTACGTTATTCTTCTTGCCATAGTCGGCCAAAATTAGGTCTTTCAATTGCACTTCCACTTTTATCCATTCATCGTCAGATAACGTTGGCCATATGTGGTGGGGTTCCGTTATGGTAGTTTTGTCCGGTTTTAGAATAACTTTTGTCCTTTCAGTATTTACATGCAGAGCACGCAATATTAAAATTAATCTTGAAAACGCTGTGTATGAGGATATTGTTTTCAACCAATCATCGTACAAATTAAACAACACCATCTGTGGCTCCGTAGCTTTTAATATAAGATCTCCGAACTTTTCGACCTTCAAGCAAGCTTGGAAAGGCAACTGCAACTCCGAGCCTTTGATAACAATATTTGGAAAATCAAGCAAGTGCACTTCCAGTGGATCTAACATTCCTTTACGTGTTACGATGATTTGTTTGGGTTGTTCTTCAACTGGAAGTGAGCGAATTAAAGCGGCAACTTCTTCAGCAGTTTTCCATTTTGCCAATTGACCTAGACGCTTCTGACCGGCCCATACAGATGTGTGAATTATCTTAAGGAACAGTTGTCCTGTCCTTGGATTGAATATAAAGATGGCACCATTAATTGGTTTGGTAGTTAAGTTTCCTTCGAATGTTTTATGTATAGTCACACGGTATACATTAGTGTCGTCTACAAACCAGATAATTTGATTAGAGAACAGTTCGCCATAATTTTGACTGGATAGATAAGGTTCAGTCGGTTCGCTAGAATATAGTTGTAAAGCTTTCCTTATGCGCTCCCTTAGTACATACAAAGCAGGATTTGCTTTCATAATTTTCGCCATTGCTTGTTGGATTAACGGTTTGCAACCTGGGAACCAATTACCATAAGCGCTATGTAAATTATATGCCAAGTCTATAGCTATTAAGACACCAGTTGGTGAAGGATATATTGACATATTATCAGTGGTATAATCCAGAAATTTAGCTCTTGCATATCTTTCTACATCGTGGGAGTCATAATCACCCCATCTTAATTGAACATCAATCCAATACTTTTGTGTAGTCGTATTGTCCATAGTATCTTTAGTATCCGCTAGCAACGATGGCCTTGAAACATTCCATTTATATGCAGAGAAGAGTAGTATATCCGCGCAAGAGGAATTCATTTTGTAAGATTTTCTAGGGTGAATAGTTTCCTTTTGTACCGTTTCGATTTCTAATGCATCAAGTTCCTGATCGAACACTTGACACAAATCCATTACAATCGATTCGTGCACTTTCTGCCACAAGTGAGCTCTGAATATTTGAATCAAAGATATCTTTAATGTTGGAATTTTGCCATGCATAAATATTCCGGTCAAATCTAATTGTACTTGGAAACCGACATATACATTGGCTCTGTTTATAGTTGGCGACCACCACAGAGTGAATCGACGATTAGGAATTTGATTCAAACCGGAACGTTGAGCGTTAGTCAGTTTTTTGTACTTCATCGATTCTTCAAATCCAGACGCTTTCTCCCTGTAAAATGCAATTATCCATTAACCCATATAAAAAAAACTATGCATATCGTTTACCAAAAAAGACCTTCCCATGTAGGGAAGTAGGTTCCTTTAAACAAGGTATGTTCGAGAATTCCTTCGACACCACCTAAAGCTTGTATCATATCGGTTCTGTAATTGTTTAAATTCCATAATTTCCCGTCATGTCTTTGATGAGTCCACCAAAACGGATTTTGTTTTAGTACTTGATATTGTTTAAATTCCGTCCGGATACGCCATCCTTTGTCATATGCCAACGTGTGTCTGTCTTTCTGGAACAAAGTATTGATCCTTGGAATACCGCGATCCCACGAATCTTCAAGGTCTTCAAGTGTTAAACGCCTAAAAGTATTCGATCATTGTATTGTTTGATTGAGATTGTTATATTGAAAATAACTGCTATTGCCTAAAATTCGTCTTACCTGTTTTGCGCATTGGCTTCTTGTCTTTTTAAAGCGTACTCTGCCCAAACGCGTTGCGAATCAATAAACTCTGATTCCCATGGCTGTATATAACGATACAAATTTGGAATTAATTGATCTTCATCATGGCTCATACCGGATCTAAAGTGGGTAATTCCAACATCTGTTTGTTTCGACCATCGCAAGTCGGACTAGAAAAATATATCGATATTGAACTCAAAAAGAGCAAATTGTTATATTACTTATGATGTAATTCTAAGTAGAAATAGGTACTACAATAAAATTGCATTTGATACTGCATAGTTACTTACCTGGGGTATTAAAACGTGCCCCATGGAAAGCATGCCCAACCCTCCTAATTCTTTTGGTGTGTAAAATACAACTGGTGGAAATCGACTGGGCATTTTTGAATTAAGCCCGATTTTAATACGCGTTTGGATTTTGTTTTCGCATTTTACAAGTAAATCAAGAAGTTCCTGAGTATTTACAACTGCTTCACGGAAGTACGTCATTAGACCAATTAACGCAGTATTCCATTTATTTACGATCTAAAAAAGTAATTGTTCGCATAAAACCTACATTTGGTAGTAATAAACAAACCTTTGTAAAGGTTGTTGAGCCGGAAGCCATTAAAATTTGTCGGACACGATTATGGAAACGGCTCATAGATTCATCATCCACTCGAAGGAAACACTGAGCGGTACGTTCTTTGCTGCCTTCGTGTTGTAAATTCCAAACGCCATCTCTATGGGTGAATTCTTCATGTTGAGTGCGGCACTAAAAAAATTAAGGAAGTATAGTAGTGTGGGAAATTGAGAGTGTAAATAACTAAATACCTTTGGCAATATGCGACATTCAAACCCACACATATTAAATAACAAATTCGGGTTGTCCTTGGAATATACACTCACAAAACTGTTTTCCCATTGGATGGTTGTAACTGATCTGGGTAATCTATTCTTTATGTCCCAAAAGACTGCACGACCTCTGCAGATAAGGAAAATAATTTACATAAAAGTTAACAATTGTGCAATCAATCACACAATAAAAAAGGCAACTTACAAGTTAACGTCATGTTTCATCAACCGCATTCTTGCGTCTCGTGGCCAACATTTTTTGTTGTTATAACCCACAATATTTTCATTGTTTGGATCTGGATGCTCTGTTAAGTACCGTTGAATTAATTCACGAGCTTCTTCAGCAGAAAACCTTCAAATAGGTTAATGTTGTATATAAGATTACAAGTACCTTCTTGATATCTACCTGAAGAACATATGTATTCTGTCTACGTATCGGCAGTACAACCGTATCGGGTGGCAAGTTTCTGTCGAAACATCCTGGTAAGTTAAAAAGTCGTTTGGCATCTGTGGAGGTCCGGCCATTTCACTAGCTCTTTGCAAACCTAGCACCAATAAATCCAAAACCAGACCGTAATACTGAGTAATAAACGATGCAAACTGCAGTCCTCGAATTATACCGTAGCTGTTGGTATGATTCATGTCTTTGTAATTTATAACTACGTTGTTCTTAGCTGTCATATAATCAGCAATATTGTGATCGACGATCAGCCGTAATAATCTATTCAAAAGAGTTAAATCAATCTTTTCATATAGTTTTTCAAACTTCGACTCAAGTAAAACATTACATTCGCCTTCTGACACATCCCAAACATCTTGTAAATTGTTAATACCTACAAAATATACAAAAAAACCTAAGCATGAGGTAAAAAAAAAGAAAGATGATTACAAAATATGAAATCACACACATATAGAGCAACATTATATTAGCAACAGTTTTGACAATTGAACTAGTAGAACAGAAACAGGAGAAAATAACAAAAATAAGGGTTGGTATTCTTTTCTTAATTCAACACAGTTTTTTTGGGAAGTCTCTATTAAAATTCGTACGCAGTAGACCAGAAGAAACAATCCACAATGAATGCATTGTGCCTATAGTAAAGCACCGTGGAGGCAGCCTCATAGTGTGGGGTTGCATATCAACCTTAGTACTTCGTGAACTGCTTGTGTGCTAGAAACGCATAACAAGTGTTCGCTATACCAAGATGTTGGCGAAGATTGAAGCCGTTGATTCTAAAATTCTTGAAAGACGACTACTCCGATATTTATTTCCGACAGAGTAGCACTTTGCTATCGTACAAGATATTGGTTAGTTCACGTGCCCGTTAAATACAACAATATAGAAGTCTCGAAACAATTACAAACATAAAAAAAATCAGACAAATAGTAAAAATACATACCTTGACACCATTTATACACCAATAAAGGTGGAGGTTCTGTATCTGATGGTTTTACCCATGGTGGAAACAATCGTCGTTTATCAGCTTCATACCACAGATATTGATCAAGATAAGCATCTGTAATTTTTTCAAGTGGCTCAACATCGTATACAGGAATGAGATGGCTGTAGAGATCCATAAATTCAATACCAACTTCTTTAAATGCTCTCTGTGTTAGAAGATGACGCTTAATTCTCGATAGAGCTTCATGAGGATTATCATACGCTTGTTCGATCAATCCAAGTTCTTCTCTTTGACTTTGATTTAATCTTGACTTTACACTAAACAGAAAAAATAACTATTTTTGTCGTTTATTCTAAATGATACTGTTTTCATTTTACCTGTAAGCTTCTTTTAGCCGTTCTAACGCTAAAATTAAGAGTTTGGTATCGTGCTTGTACGAAAGTGGTGGAAAAGGAATTGGTGCAAATCGTCTTGATTCTAGCCAATGCACTGTTGTTGTATATATTGCCACAGCTTCCTCAGGAGAAATGTATGGCCCATCCTATCGCAAATTGATAGTTTAAACTATTATAATATACAAAAAAAAAAGAAATAAATACCTTTAAATAATTATGTTGTCTTTCTTGTTCTGCCTTGAGATACAACCTTGTCAGACGGCCTAAATTTTTCTTACAGACTGTTTTATCGACAGTTGCGCCTCTACGGATTCTCTCTCGATTGTAATGCGCTGTGTTAGTCCACCAGTCAGCTTTCATTTTTACATATCGCAGTATCATGTTTTCGATTGGTATTGGTAAACCTGGTACCTACAAAATAATAACAATACATGATTTTTATTTAGAGTAACATCTTCTATTCATATTAAAATTGTTGTTAAAATACTATATTACTTTTACCAAAAAAGCATCTTATCAAATTGAAAGATGAACTTAGATGAGATGAAGCTAGGCGTGATTAAAAATTTGTATTTAGCTTATCTTATTGATCCCTTACGTGTAGTAAAAAAAGAAAAAACGTACAATTTCCATATGAACTTAGACAGAGTATTTATTAAGAGAAAAAGAGAAGGTCAGAACTCTCACCAAACCTTAATCGAAAAGAAACAAATATTTAATAGGAAGCGATGATAAAATGATCTCGAATAACTCAAAATTAAAATTAGATGGAAATAATTTTATTAATTTTCGATAGTAAACGTCTTAAAGTAGGATTCACATCAAAGAAGTTGGTATAATAAAAAAAAAAAAACAACAACATAGACAACAAGACCGACACACCGACCACACAAATATGACGTTCCCAATCAACTCACTTAGCAATATATCATTATTATCATTAGCAGCTCGTTAATAAACCACTTGCTGAATTTTCTTTTTATATATTTTGTAGCAATATTTGTGTCCACCTCCACATATGTCCGTTTAATGTTTAGAAACATGAAGCAAGCAAAATAGAGGCTGAAGATAAAATATGAGGTGAAAATAGAAATTCGACGAATTATGATCGGAAACGAAAAAGTTCAATATTGTTTTACCAAGAGTCTTGGCAGATTTAATCTAAATATGTTTTATTGTGGCTTCATTTCTGAAGGTAGGCAAAATCTTAGAAATGAGAGTGCGAATTACATGTTTTTATAGATCATGTTTTAAAGTATGCAATAAATTATATAAACAAATTATGGAAAAACGAGCCAAGGCGTAACCGAGCTTAAGTTTAGCTGTTATACCCTTCCAAGCTGGACCGGTTTTGTGATGTAATAGAGAAATCATAGAAATCATCATCAATAGCCGTATGCTAATATCGGCAATTTGACAAAAATAACATATACTTGATATTTACCTTCCACGGTATGTTAGCTTTCCAGCACCTCCATGCTTCAGAAAGGTGTTGCAATATGGTTCTAGCTTTATTTTGTTTAATACCCTCCGGCATCATATCTACTATATCATGCATAACTGATGCACGTAACTCCAAATCGAAATGCGATTCAACACGTTGTTTCGTGACAGTTTTAGCGACACCCTTTGAATGTCTACCTTCGAATTGCCTTGATAGAAGATTTCCCAACCATCTTTCTAGTAATGGGGTTATACCTCGCATGAAAAACAGCCAAACTCTCCAACCAGGCGCCCAAAACCCACAGCCAGGTCCTTTACCTACAGGTCCCTATAATAATTCGATAAGTAGCATAGCAATGACTATTTCAAGGACTAAACTTTACCGTATTGAAACGATAGTATATTAAATGTTTCAGATCTTTACACATTCGAATTTGCCTCATTAGCTTATATTTATATCTGTACATTCCGGTAAGTTGTCCTACATGTGCAAATATGTATTGCAAACCATCGGATAGTTGGAAGGCATCCACGTTGTTCAAACGATACTGGACGTGGGAGTCAATTATAAGTTTGGTTAATCGAAGAATTTCTCTACACAAATGGAAAGCTGTAAAACAAATAATTTATTAATGGCATACAAAGAAGAATTAATTCCAACTACCATTCCCAAAACGTGATTTCTTTCTCTCCTTGGTTGTTAGAGTCTTCACAGGTTTTAAATTGAAATTGTAATCAAGGTGAAGATAGTTCAAATTCTTTCTATGAATAAGTAAATTCAACATGTTGTAGCCTTGCCTGCAAACTTGTAAGCCTGCTTCTACCCAATCAAGCGTAGTGGTTTGGAAAAATTTCGTTGCTTTAAATGATCTGAATAAGTAACGTTTCTTTTGAGCTTTCGGCGCACGATGCTTTAGAGCGTTTAAAACATAATACTTCAACAGTTTCTGATAACTCACACGGACTTTGACGGGTTGTCCTGGTGGGCAATGTTCCTTATACCAACATTTCACTAATGGTATATCAATAGCTCTTCTACAACGTCCTAAGAAATATATATTGTCAGCAATTAATTACCATAATATTCATAGAAAAAAGAACAGTGAATGCCCAAAGTAAGATACCTGATCGTAAATTAAATGGTCTGGGAGCCCAAAGCAATGAAATTCCATTAGCAGTATTATCCGTATATAGAGGTGTTTCTTGCAAAAAGGGCTGAACCAAGTCCGGTAAGAGGTATTCTTCATCATCGTCCGGTAACGGTTCCAAACTCTTTACAGCATGTCTGTGTGAAATCGGATTTATAAGGGGATCAAAATAGAAGGCTGGCAAATCCGGATCTTCCGTTTTAATAAAGACAACGTTTGGTGTATGATACCTGCAATCGCATGGAAAATTAACGTTGTTAGAAATTCTTACTCTAATTAACTCCATTCCATTCAGACGTAACTTATTCTTAAATACAAGCGTACAGATGGCATAAAATATAAAAATTCGTTTTCATGTTTTTGGTGAAAACTGTTTTGCTTTTTAATGTGAGGCATGCTTGGTTGAAATCAAAAACTATCGAGTACGATGAGGAGTATGATCGGAACTTCTTCATTTAATTCGTCTTAATAAGGGCTAATATTATACATATGTGACAGATGAGATGGCCAAAAGTTGCAACTAAACTGTGCTGTTACCACCTTACCACTGTGAACTCAAGCCAATTGAGTTAGTGTGGGCTCAAATAAAAAATAGAGTGGCAACTAAGAATACCTCATTCAAATTAGCAGATGTAAGGATACTTTTACTATAGGCAATTCAAAATGTTTCTACGAACAATTGGAAAAAATATGCAAAACGCGAGTTAGATGAATTAATCGACGATATGATCGAGTCATTTATTACATCAGTGAGTCATATATAAAGTTAAAGTCTAGTATGATGAGTATATGATCAATAAATATTATTCTGCAGTGCTTTCTATATTCAATTAATAATTTATTTTTGTAATAAATAGGTATTTAATTATATAACTACAACTTATATAAAATCTTAGTCTTAGTTAAAACTGCCTCAAAAAGTAGCTTTAAAAAATTCCATTCTGTAAACGCATCTTTTCATTTTACTTCTTCGAATTGAAAAAATAGAGTATATAGAAAGAGTAATAGATTGCAAATATGGGGACTAGAAACAATAAAAAACCGTTACAAGTTTGATAAAAAACGTTGTTTGTAACCTTAGCTGCTCTACTTTCAACTTTTCAGTAGAACCAATAACTAGTTACATATATTTTATCACATTGCTAGTTTCTACCACAGATATCTCCATATGGTAAAGAAAACATATGTGAATATTCGACTTTTGTAACTACGGTTACAGTTACACAGAAAATATTCGCTTATTCGAAAACGATATTTCTCATTCGTGGAACTGTACATATAAAACTTACCAGGATAGGTGAACAAAATGCGGCATGTTGTTATAAAGGTAGGGAAATGCGATTCTATACTCTGTACGTATTGGTTGACGAATAATGATTTTGTGAATATCATTAAATTCATTCCAGTCCTCATCCCTAAAATCAAATGTTTCACATTATAATCACATTAAGTCAGTGATAAACAGACAGAAATCTACTCACGCTGGATTCATATCCTTAATTAAAGGTTCGAATTTTGGCCCACCTGGTATTGCCATATTTAATGCTTTAGCGGTAAAAAAACTCTTAGTGTCAAATAAATAGAAATAATTTGTATCTACCAAATCTGTTAATAGCTGGTTTGCTAGCCTATATAAGGTAGCCATCATTGGTAATGTCAAATTCCATTTCCTATATGTGGGGCCGTTAACATACCTAGGGAAAAGTAATTAAGTAATCATCGTAACATTCAAGGTACAATTAAGCTACGTACTTTGTTCCTACTAACGGTTTATGGTCATAAAACCATTTCGCTATTGCTGCATCTTCTTCTGCATCCAATTCAATTTGAATTGCCTCTAAGGGTTCCACATCCAATACGTTATCGGCATAATCAAGAGGTGGTTCTTCATCATCAAATGGTGGAAAACGCATACGTTTGAAATGTCTACGATCACGTTTCTCACGTCGCATCATAATCCAAATAGTACTGAAGTTACGTAAGTGTTAATGAGTATCAAATCTGCGTTAAGAAATGATTTAGCTTACCCCCATTGCGCAATATACACAGGCTCAATTACCCACGGTATTTCATTTACAAATGTTATTGCTCCTGTTATGTGATACAAGACTTTAACGTCACGAATTTGTTCCCATGGCATGGGCATATTCTCCAATAGTTTCATCACAGCATGTGGCATATATTTTAACGCTCTACAATAAAAAAAATACCACTTCAACCAGTAAAAAAGTAAAGTTAATGTGTTGCGAAACTTTGTTGAGTAGGATTAGAAAAGACAAAACCAACTCAAAAATCTAACCCATTTTTAGGCCAGATTATATAATGTCAATCAATAAATCTACCCGTTATAAAGATAATTTCCACAAATTTTTTCTCTACGGAAATGATAAATTCACAGCATGACGTCAAATTAATTCACAGTAGCTCCTCAACAATTATAATCATCAGTCACGTGAAACCTGATCTGAACAATGAATATCATCAATTTCATTGTACGTCGGATAAAGAGCGTATTTTTTGTAAAAACACCCCAACGGGGTGTACAAGTTTTTTTAAAGTTTGTTATAACCTTGGGAGCCTTCGTATGCGTGTAAAGTATTTCATGGTTTTGTAACTATCACCTCCTCACGGTAAAGGACAAAGTTCAGTTAATGTTCTTCCAACTGCGAATGGTGATTCGGGAGCGTACCGAATCTATTAAGAAAATTTTATTCTAACGAAACTTGAACACGCAGCGTTCAACTGCTCAATATGATAAAGATTTCTTACTCTCACATATAGACCGTCAAGCAGTTTTCTTTTCTTTATCGATTCTTTTCAAATTTACGTTTGAGATCAGCGTCGTGTTCATATAATCATTGTCGAGTCCAGCATTAAACTGCCAAATCTATCAGCTGTTTGGTCCGATAGATCCGATGCATTTAAAAGTAGGAAAGAAGGAATTACACGATTAAATTACATCTGATTGTTCACACAAGTCGCACATTAGTTTTCGACATATAACTAAAGGTGTTATATGGACGGTTGCTGAACTTTTGTAACAAAGCTATTTTCTCCTATTTTGACAATCAAATTCTTAAACATTGTAAAATATGCCAAGAATATTAAATATATTTCATACAAAACTTGGTGAAAGGTTCTTTTCCTGAATAAAAGAACTCGATTCTAGCTAACGGTACAGGAGCGAGTATCCTGCCGACAGTCTGATCTATCAAAATATTGGTATGTTATAAAGCGGCAAGATAAATTCATCGGATGTTCGCGATATTATACAACCAGACCTAAGAAAAATGTTTATGGGTATATTATTTAAACGAGCTAATAAAGGAAGAAGTAATAAATCTTGTAATAGTCCATAAATGTAATTGTTAGTAGTAGTCAAAATATTGTTGACAAAATGACCAAAACTACTTGATTTTAGATTTGTTCATTGCCAATCGGTGTAATGTAAAAAATACGCCAATTCAATGTCTTCTGTCTACTACGAACTTCAATATCATATAATGGTTTTCGTTGAATTATTTTAAACGATTCGGAATTGGTTCAAATGTAGAACAGAAAACAAACCTAACATTAAAGTTTGACATATTCTTTGCACACTAAAGAAACATATACTCTTACCCTAAGTATACTCTTTTGTCATGTCTGTATTTACGACTACTCATATCTCCATGATCACGAATAATTTTTCGGATATGTTCAGGTGGCATATCCTCTTTCTGTGCATCTACAAATCCCAGTTTTCTCTTATCCGCAAACCGCTTAGATTGAAGTTGATGCCATTTTTGAGCTAAACAAAATAACTTTTCAATAAATCATCAGCACTAGCTCAAGGAAGAATTTACCTTTTTCTTGAAGTTTATCCTCAGTCATAACGCCTGATTTCGGATGGGGTGGTGGCATTTGTTGCTGCAATGCATGTGCGTGAGCTTGGGCAGCAGCCACTTGAGCCTGTGCATGCACTGCAGCTAACTGCTGCTGGGCCATCATTGTCGCCCATGGATTGGGCCCCAAGATGTACGGCGGTAAAGACATCTCTGCAAGTAGAAGTGGCACGTTTAGTAAATTAAGAAAAGTGTTACCCAATTATTAAATAAATTTTAAGAGACGAATGCTCTTGAATTTGGTACTTACCGGCTATTTAGTTATCTCAAGCTAGTTAGATGAACATTGTAAACGAATTAACTACGTTTTCATACAATACAACGCCATCAATGAGAAAACGAGGGTTTACAAACTACCTAATGTGCAAATAACCTAAATTAGTGATGCTCTAAATTGAAATCTGTTATTTTCATCGTGCTTTAACGTTTCAGGTAAAAATAATAAATTATAATTGATAAGCTAGATCGCTAGAGTTATACAGCGGTTTAGGTGCACTTTAGTAATATATTTACACAACAAATAACATTTACTTAGCCACCACTAATTGCTTCAACGTGCTTAAACCTCACAGTAATCAAATTATCTAAAAAGAAAACACGGAAAATAACCAAATCTAAACTTGGTCAGGAGTTTTATTGTTAAAAATTATGTCTACAACTGATAATTCTCCTTCATCTCCTAACCACTCTATTTTAAAAGTGCCAAGTCCTATAATAACTCGAAGGAACAGAACTGCTTCAACGTAATGTAATTTGATAACTATTACTGTACCATAATTAATAAAAATCGTTGTAGGTCTGAGAGAATTCTCAAAACACCTGAATTAGATGGTACAATTAAAAGCTTTTGTAGGCAAAAAGGTCATGGTTTCATAACACCATTGAATGGAGGAGACGACATATTTGTACATGTATCGGAGTAAGTCGTGTTTTATTTAATTTGTATTAACAAAATAATGCTTTGTTATTAAAGCGTATTCTCAAAAGTAACTAATACTTGTAGCTATGTGATTAATACAGTAATACTGAATACTAAATAACACAAAAGTATCAACAATATCCGTACCATACAAGTTTAATTAAATATATAATAATTAAGCTGTGACAGCCGTTTTGAAGATGGAAACCATCCTCATTATCAACTGGTAACCAAATTATGGCCATCCTGAATTAATTATCATATAGTTAATTAAACTTGTGTAGTGGAAGATTGCTGATATTTACCGTACCATACCATAGTCCTTGCTATCATTATTCAGTAGTATTCAAGTATTTTCTATACATTCGTATAAGGCTTTTTTGTGGTACTAGATAAGTACTAAGCTTTTTATTTTCATAATGATTATTTATTTTTAGTGTTGAAGGTGAATATGTACCAATTCCAGAAGATTGCGTAAAATATCGCTTATGTCCAATCCCCCCTAAATATGAGAAATGTCAGGCAGTCCATGTAAGGATTATTAATTTAAAGCCGGAACTTCATCAAAAATGGGAATCGTAAAGAATAGTAGCTAATTATTATAATCAACATTCAAGAATTTATTGTATAAACTTAGGTTTGTTAAGTTTTAAACGTCTCTATTTTATATCTGCTATATACTTCATTTTAAAGATATTATTTACTTCTTTATCAAAAGTATTAACACCAATAGTTAAATAAGGTAGTGGTGCAATGAAGATTTTACTTCTTTCATATTGCCATATTTGCAAGCATTTTACATTTTATACTGCTACATAAAAATTTTTGTAATATTGTCCTGCAATAAAATGTTTAATTTAGCAATGATGTGTTTACTTATTTATACGATTAAAACTAAATGTGTTCTAGGTTTGGACTAGGTCATGGCAGGTAGTGGACTACCTACCAAGACGTAATTTAAACCCATTTCAACTGGCTCTGGCCGTGGAAGCCTAGGTTATTTTATTATTTATAAGATGATTCCTAACTATCCAAGGTATCTTCTTTTTAATGTTTTAAGCATTTTTGGTATCCAAGAATGCCAAAGTGTATAAAAGTCATTAGCTTGTGGGAATGAACGATGTAGATAAAATTGATTAGCGTGCTTATAGTGACCGCTATAGCTAAACACATGGTATAGATATTGAATACATAAAAAGTAAAGCAACGAAATAGATTTTAGTTTTCAGTAAAGCTTATTTTAGCTCGTTGTAGTTTGTCGACCCGTTAACTGGGCAAATTGATCTTCGATTTTATTGTAATGTGTATAATAGGGATTAATTAAATTGGATTATGGAATAAAATAGAGGGTGTTCCATTTTTGCCATGCCATTGTTTTTTCATCAACTTTTTTAATTGAATACTAATAATTAGTTTAATACTAATACCAATTGGCTACCAGCATCAGAAAGCCACAAATTTCGAAAATTTACTATAATGGGCAATTTAAAGTAACTAAAACTACATTTACGTTCAATTCCAAACGCGATCACTTCAAGGGAGAATGGGCGTTTGGAGTTTAGAGGATTTATGTCGATTTATACTGAAGCAAGTGACTAATTGTAAGATTTATGGGTTATTAAGGTAGATAAGGTAAGATAAGGTATCAAGATTGGACACAATGTTATATGTATTGGGATGTGTTATTCTGTAATTGTCAATCGGTCCAATTTCAATTTTGCTTGCGGCTTGCACCAATTCCAATTTGAGAACAAACAAAGGAAGTATGTAATTGCTTCCTATTTTAATTTGTTTGTGATTCGGTCATCGGTTGATGATGAAGACCATTCGTGTCCTCGAAACGGCCGTCCCAGACTAATTATTACATATTACTATATAATAAATAAACTTGTATGGTGCGGAGGTGCCGATACCTTTATGTTGTTTAGCATACTACGCCACAGTTCTTGCTATCATTATTGATTGTGTTGTTGATGTAGAATGATGCAAAAATTCGCTATAGCATTGTATCATTAACATGGCTTCTATTGATGACTCAGTCATACTCCTTCGGCGAAGTGAAAATATGTTGATGTAAAATACAGTGACCTAAATAATGTTCGGAAATTTACTCTATTTAAGTATGGATTTCGATATCTGAAATCGGTTGCTAGCTTGCTGAAATTGTTTAGATTCTTTGCGGATTTAAATTTAAGATACAATGTTTAATAATGTGCAAAGGTATCTCATATTATAAAACAGCTTTAAGCTACGTTCCTCATCTCGTCAATACCGACCTTGATGACTGAGGAATGTCTGGACAAGCTTGTTGAAGCTGGAGGTTTAATAAACACTTTTTAGTAGAAACTATTAATCGGTCTACTTTCGGATAATTGTTTCTAATAAATTCAGCTACATGAAGCAATGGAGGAGAAGATTGATTTAGTAACTTTTCAGTTTTATCCATGTTTGAATCCCCATTAAGCATATTTCTTTGTTTCGAGACAATATCTTTACACTTAAAAATACACGCTTTTCTAAGGAAAAAATGTTTCTTTTCGATTATTCCTTTAACTCAAAGTACAAGTGCTTACTTTGAATGAATATATCATGAATTCAGAAAGCCTCTAGGTTTGAAATATTTCTTTAAACGAAAGTTTATTCTTTCATTTTATAGACATGTTTACTCTTACTGAAAGACCAGATTTTATTGGGGAATTATTCATTTTGTTAGATTTAATATTTTATTGCCAACAAATATATATATATATTTTTTTTATCAAAAGAACATGTCTACTTATTAGGACCTGTTTTTTATTTTCAGGATGAATTGACAAGCACTACAAACCTAAAATTTTGTGAATAATCTAATATAATTACATTATTTTTCCATTAAAAGTATTTGTTATTCGTACAAGAAATGTATGAACCGTGGGTGAAACATTTTTCAGACACTTGGTTCATAAATAATTATTTTAGGGTTACATCTGCATCCTGCATTTTAAAGACTAATCAAATTCAAGTATGAAGTCGCTCACAAATAAAACATGTTCACTAAGTTACAACCAAAGATGTTCCATTACAGCGAATTATTACGCATTAGTTGGACATACTTACATCGTAGCGTTTACACATTGGTTATTGTTTTTCTCTTTGGAAGTGATATAGCCGACAAATTTGAGTTTCTGTCTCTTGATGAGAAATATTGAAACAGTTGAAAGTGAACATAAAGAAATTTTAGGCAAGTAGTTCTTGGTAAGGTTTATGTAAGTATGATTACGCCTCGCGTTTAATTGAAAACAAATTGAAACAGCAATGATGTGTATAAAAACATGTATCGGTAGTAAGCCTGCAGAAATGGGTATACGTTCTAATCTAGTGATGAAACGCAACTCGTTTTTGCGGTAGGTACAAATAGGGCTAGGCTTTATAAAGAGCGTAAGCAGCGTATTATAGCGTTTAGAGTTTATGTAACATATAATTAACAATTTGTAAGTATTTTTTATTTGTAAGTATAGTACAGTGAAGATACAACTGACAAATAACTTAACATTATATTGGTATACATGCTTCCTAATAATTTCGTATTTTAAATATAGATTTGTTCTAATGTGTTTGAGGCTACATAATTTTATATTTTTGTCTTACATTTGTGAATTTTAATTTTGCCCTCTTTGACTGAATAAATCAAACCGTTGGCTCATTCTGTATATGTGTTGTTGAATTAAATGTCTTTCAGAAAATCAAATACCGTTTCTCCGAGGTAAAGTATATGACTTCCAATAAAACAATGCTTTCTACCAGGGTATGTATCAGAGTAATGTAAATGAAATTTAACGAGTCTCGAAACGAAAATGTGTCAGCTAACCAGAAACCAGTAGGCAACTAAAACTCATTCTTATGAGGCAAATAAACATTAATTTCGTGAAGCACAGCTCGTTTCTGCAGGCTTAGTCCAACAGACTCACAACTTCTGTTTGAGCAGTCGAAGCCAATCGTCATAGGAACCTATATTTTTTGTTTTTCGGTTAAACGCATTTAGTGTTTACAATTAAATAATAAACACTTGTAAACAGTTTCGAGATGTGGTTACTATGATTTTTTTAAATTGTTGTTTATTGGTCTCTCATTCAAAAAATATAAAGAAAGTTAATAAGAAAACCGTTTTATTGTGTATTTAAACTGTTCAGACTTAAGTCACTTTTATAACGAAAGCGTATACACGATACAAAATTAAATGCTATTTCTTGCATTCAGCTTTTCCAATTAGTTGTTCCAATAGAGGAAAGTTAACTTTATAAGTTTTTTCGTCTTCAACAAACCAAGCTGAGCCACTATCCGAATCTGCCATTGCTTCAATAGCTGCTCTACCAACTGCATGCACTCTGAAAGTATAATTTTCAGTTACAAGCTATAATATTCTTAACACTACGTACGTTTGTAGATGTGTTTTAAAGTGGTTGGAAGCTTCTTCATAGATATCTTTATATCTTACGATATCCGCCATATAGTCTCCCATTGGTGTATCAGTGCCTGAAGGACATAGGGCGGCTACGAAAATTCCATCTTTTCTTAAATGCCTATTAAGCCCATAACTTCTAGTAAGTCCAATAATTCCGTGTTTTGTTGCGCTATATACGGGACAGAATTCGCTGGGAGTAATACCGGCTATAGAAGATAAGTTAATTACATAGGTCTTTTCTCCGCTTTTGTACCCTGGAAAATATTTTTCCACTGCTAGCAACATTCCAATCATGGTTCCCATCTACAATATATAAACAATTCATTATTTACAACCTCTCTCTTAACACATTTACATCGACTTACCAAGTTAACTTGCACTGATAGTTCCCAATTAATTTCATTCATTATGCCGGCGTTGTTGATCAATATATCAACGTGATGGTAATATTCTACAGTTTTTTGAAAGGCATCTGAAATAGGAAGCAATGCAACGAGAATATCATCTTAGAAGAAAATAAAAACTTACAGTCAAAACTTTCTTTATTTCCTACGTTGGTTTTTACGAAAAGCACTTTACCACTGCCATACTTTCCATTAAGTTCTTTAGTAGTCACTTCGCCCAAAGAATCATTTATGTCAGCAATTGTGACTCCCTGAAAAATAATGTTTATTTATGAAATCTTAGGCGAATTTTGTTTACTGGAGGCAAAACGTTGAAACATGCTTGGAATGAATTTAAAATTAAATATTATTACCTTAATACCATTTTTTAAGAGTTCTTCTACGCAACCTTTTCCAATGCCTCTGGCACCACCGGTTACTAATGCTATTTTTCCGGTCAAATCCATTTTTCATGTGTCTCTTTCTAATGAGTGTGCTTAATTTGTTGTTAATTATATTTTTAATCTGTAATTTTAGCAATTCATAAATGTATTATGTAAGAGATAGTACTATCTATTGGAGTGTCCTTATCACAACCGAAATGTCGCACGCAAGTAGATTTCGTTAAAATCTAAAACCACTCGTTTTTCTTAATATTGAAAGAATGATGGTAGGTGAATCGTTGTTTGTTTACGTTAAATAAGTAACAGCTACAAAAGTGTTCAACGATACTTAACTGGCTGCACTTAAAAATGTACCACTGCTAAATTGTTGGAGTATTTCGTTAACATAAAAGTATTTCTGAAGGTCAAACGATCGTTTATGTAACATATAGCGTTGGTCTTAGTATTTTCAAGATCTAAGTATTCCAGACATGTTCTTACAGGAATACCACGACATGCAGTAATTCAATTGATGGCCGTCTGTTTTTGCGTCTACTTGGCTAGCAAGGAGCGAAAATTTGGCGCTGAATAATTTAGTTTTATTGCTGAAGACAATCAAGGCATGTGTTCAATGTTAGTAGTGTTGTGGTAAGGGTTTTAATGAAGTGTTCCAGTTCCAGTAATGCTACATCATCTTTATTTGTTAGTTATTTTACACTGTTTTGTTTTTCGATTGTGTTTTTAAAATTATTGAAGTATTATGTTAATTCTACCTTTTATCTCAATTTTAAAATGCAGATAGAAATCTTAGGGTATCTTTTCTAAAAGAAAGAAGTTGGGATATCTAGCCCGTAAAATAGTGTTTACTCAAGGTTGAAATAGCTCAGGGTCCGCCAAAATGTTGATAGGATTAGCTAGGTATTAGAATAATTGAAACCTTAGAATCCAGCAGTCCAACGTTTTTACAACTATAAAATAAGCGTTACAAAGGATGTATTGCTTCTTAAGTTGCCTAAGTGGTAGGCTAATATATGTACCATATTGAGCAAGTATACCATTCAAGCAAAAGAAAAAATATTTTAAATATTGTTACTTTAGGCGATTGTTTACAGTAAATAAATAATTAGATCTAAAAGTCAGTTATGTGGTTTTTCTAGTAAAAGTTATTGGTCGACTTATCTTTATTCTATGTCAATAATTTAAAAATTGTGTAGTAGAAGATGATAAGATAATATACGTACGTGAAGGTCATACAATTTCCTCCTTTATGTACATTAGCTGTCTTAAATAACATTTCTTCAATGCTTATAAAATTAAAGTCTATTTTATTTCAGCCTGGTGCTCGAGTATCGGACATGTAAAAATAATAGAATAGAATTTTACTTAACATTTCGTTGATCATGCTGACAGCTTTTTCTGAAGATTTCTAAAGACTTTACACACAAGATCCGAAAGAAATTTCTACTATGGATTACGGTCGTGAAAGCCTACACACAATTATGTAAAAATAGTGTCGGCCATTACGACGATTATATTAAGTTTACACAATTAAAGGAAACCGAGGAGATTAATCGATGCACCCCATTTGCATTTACGTCTTGGATTCCAACATTATTGATTATTAGAGAGGACAAAAGTGGATAAAATTATTACTTTTTTGTAGAGACTAGACAGACTCATGTTTTGTCGACTCTCGAGGACACCAGTAGGCAACACGAATCCATTTTCATGAGGCGAATAGACACGAGTCTATCTAGTCGCTGCAAAAAGCTTTGTCATCTTTATTGATTATCTGAATAATAGATCTATTCAAGCTAGAGTAGTAACTAGAAGAACTAGAGAAAGTCACAACTGAAGAGAACAACAAATCAACCGCCGAATGGATACAAAATTTTTCAATTCAAACAATTCCGAAAGTCAGATTTACATAGAGGTTACCCGCATATTCTTACGGGATGGTTTAGAGGCAGTAGGTATAGAAGACCTGAAACAAGAAGAATTTCAACAAAAGAGTTTGTAATAGAATATTTAGCTATACTAATATCAAACATTAAATTTGTAATTCTAAATACATATATAGGGACACCATTGGCACAAAAAATTCTTTACGGTAGTCTACGGTGATTTTAATATAAATTATTTACATTAGAATGACAGAAAAGACAGAAAATTTTTAGATCTTTTTCAATGTTACATTCTAAAGTCGACAGTCTTGGAACCAACAAAAGCTTGTATCGTTAATAGATCAATTCAACTTTGTGCTTCTAAAGTTCAATTGTTAAAATGTTCTTACCGACATCAAACGTGTTTTGAAATTCCTATAGCTATACAGCAGACAAGAATCAATATACCACGTAAAGCACTTACGGAGCAAGAAGTAACTAGAATCAGAGAATGTTTACGAGAGCTCGATTGGGAGAATATATTCCAGGGAGAAAACACAAACAAGTGTACATGCTTCCTAATCTCCGTTTTAGATGGATAAGCGTTACAAACAAACATGTCATGAGCAAAAAAAGCAGCGCTACAAAACTCTTACAACATACGCAGTTTAAATGATAAAGTCAAGAAGAAATGGTCGATAAAACGCCAACTATATGATAAATTATTCAGCGGGAGAATTATCAGAAATAATTATAGAGAGTATTGCTTTAACATAATATTGAAGAAAATAAAAGTAATGTGGAAACTTGTACATACATGACGTCACTGGTAAACTAGTAGGGCCAGCATAGACATTTAAAATTTGTTTAGAGCTAATAATCTGAAATTAAATATCCAAAAAACAAACATTTAAAGTTTTTATCTTAAAACTTCTCAAAAAATAACATTAAAATGCGAGGATACTAAATCGCTTATGTACCGCACGTAAACTTCTTAGGTCTTCAGGACAACGCACAGAACTGGAAGGAAGATGTGACTGTACTTACTAAAAATATTGCTAGGGTGGTGTACGCTTCGTAGCTGAATTCTTCAAAGGTCCAAATTGAAGTAATATTGGCAGCATATCATGCTGACGTTGGTCCAAGGCTCACATACGGTATCGTATTTTACGGGAATTCTGTAGGTGTTAAACATTTTTTTATTTTCCAAAAATCCTGTTCTATCTGAATATAGGAGAAACATGCAACAGAAGTTATCAAAAATTTCAATATATTTGCCTTGCTTCGTTAAATATGATAAATATGCTAGCGCGCATATTTTTCTAACAAGCACATAATGATCTACCAAAATTCCACAAGACTAACCATGGTACACTCGCGAGAGGTTAAAAGGAAGTGTCCAAATTCCACGAACACGTTTCGCAAGAGTGCGGTTACATAAAAAATATAATCACTGAAGACGCTTAGGTATACATTGAAAACATATTTACTGAAAAACTGATTGTATGACATAAAAGACTTTTTTCAAGAAGAAACAATTAATGCACCATAATGGTTCAGGAAAATTCATGGTCTTAGATCTTTGTTTTGCTTGGATCTTAGAAGAAGCATACCAACAGTTTCGTATCAGACCGCATTAAGTGTTTTTACCGCCGGGTGCAAACAAAAACTGGTCGTCCGCTATACCCAATAAAATTTCTAAAGGGAGGTGCTCATTTTGAATTTTGAATGTATACAAAAACAAATAAAAAATAACTATGAAATCCAAAAAGTATTTTTAACATAAAAATAATATGTTCGTTGTTTTGATTGTTGCGAAATTTGTAATAATTTGCAAAATTATTAAGCCTCTCCTGAATCATTGAAGATCTTCATCACTTGGAACTTTTAATGGAATAGTTTTAGGAGTTTCAGAAGCAACAGAAGTATTTCGAAAGTCACTGAATGGAATCTTTATTAGATTTATAATCTATGGACTCTATGGACTTTATTGTTTTAAAAAGTAAAAATATTAATATTTCAATGCATGATTCAAGAACATTGAATATTTTATGATAATTTGCCTAATTTCTTAGAATTTCCAGAAGTCATAAAAATATCTTAAATTTTTCAGCATTTGGTGCTTTAGTTGTATCAAGGATGGCATAGTAAAAATTGATTTTTAAATTTGTTTTTGAATCCACAATGCGTTAATCTACTTCTTTGAATGGTTTATTTTCCATAAACACCAGATTCAAATTTAAATCATGAGCGATATTCAGAGCGCTGTTTAGATACTTTTGAAATTATAAATATGAATGTACAATTTAAAGTTTCCTTCAACACTCTGTCATATGAATATATCAGTTTTTTTTTTTGTAGTAACTCTAGTAATAACTTTAGTTAATGTACGTCATAATACTCGTTCTCGAATTTAAACGATTTAATTTTGTTCGAAAGCGATTGTGTTTTATTTCGCGAATCTAGGTCGCTGTTGGCATCAACGAATAATTCGTACAGTCCATAATAAATACCTGGAAGGAAATATCTTAAAAGTTTAAGGGCCTCGATACTATTTTAAAATTCTAACTGATTGTAAATACTTTTATTAATGTATATTATATTATAATTGGTGTGGATCATAATTTGTAAAATGTTTTTTTTTTTTTGCAAACAAAACGTTTCTAATACGACGCCCTATCCTCTGTGCATACCGCCCTGTGAAATCCTTGCACCTCCTGTTGACTCGTCCTTGGATAACAACGTTTTGTTTAAAATTGGCGTATACGGGTTAAGGATGAGAACTGGCGATATCTTTCTAAACTGCAATAGCTGCAGTGATGAGTAAACACTTTTTAATAACTAAAGTGGCGAAGCTAAATTTAATGAAAATATCCTAAGATAACAGGACCGCAATTGCTAGGGTCTACAGCAAATTTTAAATTAGCTACTAAAAATTCCAGGATTAACTATAATTTTAAATGCTTCCTTAAGAAGCTTAGCTAATTATGTACCACTTCAATTGAAGACGTTTGTTTTAAGCATCGCAATTTGTTCCCACTCGTTAATGTTTACGAAATGTACCAGATGAAGTTATCCGTAACTATTCTGTTTTCAATTATAGTTCAAATGTAATCATATGTTTTTATAACTTAATTTACAATTAGTTAGTCATGAAACAATGGAATTCAAATCGTATTAGATTTTGTTACCTTTAATCGTTTCATGGCGAACTAAGATAGGTTTCGATATTATTAAGTGGTTATCTGTAACTTATAAGAAAATTATTATTTATAATGGGCTATCTTCATTATTATCTAGAAAAGAGGAGAAGATATTACTATGCGGACTATTGCGCTACTATAGTCTGTCAAAGTTTTCTGAACACAACATAAGAAAGGCATATTATTACACTAGAATTTTTGGGGATAATTGAAAAAAAACTCATACATTAAGGAATAATGCCATCTAGTACGTTTCTTGAACATTAATTACTGATACAATTTGTGATATTTAAAACAGCGTTGGATGATCTTTTAAACAAGTCCATGTTTCTTTAACTGGGGTAAACGCTTACTACATTTATTATTCGCAATATAAATAAAACGTTTCCCACGTAATTAATTTTTAAGGAAGCATAAATTATAGTTAACCCTGGAACTTTTACCAACTAATTTAAAATTTACTGTTCTTCCTAGCAACTACACATCTTAGCGGTCACATATGAAATAATAATAGTAATAATAATAATAATAATAATAATCGAATATATTACTGGTCCCTACACTTAATGGGACACGCCGGAATTTGAGCAAAATAAAAAACTATTTACCTGACATATTAAGTAGGTAGGTGCGTAATAATGTTTTATGATATTGTGAATTTATGTTTACGAAGTTTTTGATGTAAAATAATGTATGGGAGGAATCACAGTTGAGAAGGTTCCGCAAACATTCATTTTTACCACTATATACTAATGTAGTGTAACGTTCTGATTTGAAGTAATAGATACCAGTTATTGCGGTTAAGATCACTGGCATACTAAAAAATAGATAGGTTCATCAATCATCAGTAAAGATTTCTGAGGCGATATGTATTTTATTGAGACTGTGTGTACATACATATATATATATAATCAATGCGGTAAATGAATAATCTGGAAGATGGGTGATTCAACGCTTACCAGAACATTTACTTGGGGCTATCACCTGTACGTAGTTATGTATGACTCATACTTCAGCGTATGTCTTTGATCGTGATCTTCAGGTAATGTAGTGGTAAAAATACTGTACGTGATGCCATTTAAACGATGGTAGAATTTTAATTTAGTTTTCGAGTTAAATATGTAATGCGCAAAATATAATAATAGCCGTATTGTTTGAACTTCTAGCAAAAAAAACAACGTTCAATAAGAAATAACTTATATAATGGGCGTTACATAATCTACTAATTGTTTTAAGTTCCAAATAACATCACTCCAACGTCACCAAAATAACGACGTAAAGGTAGCTGTCCACTAGAGAGCAATTCACGAGAGTCACTTTCAGTAACTACTGTGAGACACTTTTAGAAACATTATAACTCTCAACGATTCTTGCAGAGTTAACAGGAAGTACTATGGAGAGCTTTCAGCATAACTATTCTCAGACCTGCGTCCACATGATGCTCTAACTTCTATTTACGACTTGTTAGGGGATGGATATCCAAAAGGTTGCTGTTGTAATTGTTGCTTGCAAAATGTTATTAAAGAGGGTTGAAGAGAAAAGTTGGATTAAGCCATTAATTCAGCGTAAATTAGAATAGCATAACACAGAAAATCTTATTAAAAGTCAATAAAGCAGTTTTGGTTTATTTTCAATTATTTCTGCTTTTCTCAATGATTACATCATTTTCATTTTTACTACTTATCCAGTCAAATATGTCGATGGGACACTTACTTTAAAAACCATTGCAATCATAAGCGAATGTCACAACGAATTGCACCATGAAAAATCACTTCCAATATCAAGTTAATTCCGAAAATGAACATTAATAATTTACAACATTGTGTGCGAACCAGCGGATTTTATTACAATATGTAACCGTCAGCTGTCAGATATAAGACAATAAAAATGGCTTTAAAATGCCCTCGCGAACGTAAAGACCGCGGCGCCACCGTTGCTTCTTTTGAAAACTTTTTAGTTTATTGAGTCCATTATCGGATTCCATCTGGTTATATGGAGCGCTCGCTGCACGGCAGCCGACGTGCAATTCATTAGGAAAGCTTTTAACCCTAATGTAGATTGATGTGCGATGTCAGCAGTACACGCGACCGGTCAGCCGCGTGATATTTAGAGGGTGACCGACCCCTATTACCGGCGGGGGTTTACCTGTACGCTAAGTGATGACACGGGTATAGAATTAAATTAAGGGAACCGATGTTTACAGTTTCATACACGTTTCACTTATCTGTGCGGAAGAAGAAATGTTACTCTTTCAAGACAATATAAAACGCGAATTAACGTTGGAAATTTAACGAAGAAGATAAAGGATGTGCTTATGTATCGTTGTTGGCTACTTAATTGCGATAACAAAGGGGCGTGATTTTACAGGGAAGCTAGTATTATTTGCTTCATACGTTGTGCGTAATGATTATTTAAGGTTCTATGATTTTCAAGAAATTTTTATGGAAATTTTAAGAAAAAAGTATTTTTATTCCTATTATTCACTGTATTGTCACGATTTTTCTTTCTCTTGTACTTGTATTGAATGTTTTGTTTAATTTTTAAAAATGAATATTATTTTTAATTTCATCGAGTTTATACCACATCTCTGCATATGTTGAAAATATAATAATAGAAAAGAAGTATCCCTGTAGATGCTGCCGGTGAAGCGGGTAATACTGATAGTGTTCTGTGGTATTTGAAATACGGCATATTATGTATTTATATTATTTCAAGTAAATGCCTCTTTTCCATATATATAAAAAATCCGATATTACGCCAGTAGTTGTATGTATGGCTTCGTTCTGTCTTCCGTAATTTATTTCTAAGCGATCGTTCTGGTGAAATGAAAAATTTAAAGAATTGTAGCTGTGATTTCGTTTCGTCTCCCGCGAATTTTGTACTTGAAAGCCCTTTTTACTCAGAAAATGGAAAATAAACCGCCGTTAACGTTAGGTATCGTGATTGTAGTATATTCATTGTTTATTCAAAAAACATTCTTTGAAGTATGTATCCAAAATTGTATCTACACGAAATAGCCGTAAAATAAATAAATGTATTTTGTGACAGCGGGTTGGCCGCTGACGATGTATACCGTAATCCCGAAGAAAGTTGTACATTGGTGTTAAGTCCTCGGAAATCAATTCATTTCATTATTTCTTCAAATTATTCGATTGTACAACCTCGTTCGAAATTAGCTGATTGTTTGGGTGTTAGCACCTAATTCAGTCAATTGCAACCATAAGTTGATATATTGCTGCATGGTTACTTTTTCTCGATGAAATGGTTATTGAATCATTTCAGGATTTTCCGATCCTAAAATACAGTAGCTTGTTTATTAATGTAACTGTTCTTATGGAAGCGAGTCTCATTACAAACGATGATTTTTCATCCTCATTTATTTAATCGAATAGTGAAAAGACTATGTTGAAAATGACCCAATGACTTTAAGTGCTGTGTTAAATGGATTTTGTATGCATCCAGGTGATAATCAGCGTGTAAAATGGGACGTAGGACGATTTGCGTAACGCTTAGTTATTGGGAATAATCATATCGCACTGATACTGGTCATAGCTTACGTTCTGCCAGGACATATGCTGAGTTATTAACTACATTGTTGATGTTATTATAGATTAGCTTGTATTTGTTGGAAACTTATTACATCAAACCAAAATATATTAGTACTTTCTAGATAATTACCTAGCCGAGCTAATTTGACCTAATTATTCCCGATTCAACCTGAACAAGCTATTCTTTTATTGTCCGTGGAACATAGCTGAATTTCGACACGAAAAGAAACTCAAAAAGAAGTATTTTTGAGTTTAATTAATGTAATAAAAATTTATAACAGCAATACAATAATTATTCATTGCAAAGCAAATATATTATTAGTCTCTTAGAGAATTTATTGAAGCAAAATACATATCAACCGTCAGTACCTGGAGACTAGACTAGATCTAGAAACAAATGATTCAATCGCGTAATTATATAAACTAACCATGGCAGAACGCAGTCAAATTTGTAATACGTAAAGCATAACACAAATTAAACTTTAAAAAAATCAAATGTTCGCGGAAAGTGCTAAGTAAGGAACTGTGGACGCAACATAGGGTTTGTCTAAGCTGCTAAGAAGATGACTCAAGGTGGCTAATTTATGTGTAATTTGGAAGAAGCCGTAGTTAACTTCGAATATCGAGCAAAATGTTTGGAATGGGCCAAGAAGCACGCAAACTGAAGTTCTTTTTTTATCTATCAAAAGCGTTTAATATTGTACATTATTCTGCTCTACTAGAGATGCTATAATCTTTCGGTATTCATGGAATAACTTACGATCAATTCTAAAATTTTCTGTATAGCACTAAGAATTTAAAAAGAAAATCGATCCATTGCGACGCGTTATTCACCATTCGGAACTCCTTCATTTTATGGTGTTTCACAAGGATCAATTTTGTTTCTGTAGGTTGATATATGTGAATGATCTACAGGCGTTACCTTCTAACACAATATGTTGACGATACTAGTTATATAGGAGCGTCTACGGCAGGGATTGCTTCTCATAAAACAAATACAATTTGTTCGTTATATGTACGATTGGAGCATCGAAAACTCATTTGCTCTAAACAGTGTGGACACATTGAGGTTGTTCTATTTTGCGTACGTGGAGTTTCTGCTTCAATATGGTCTTTTCTTTTGGGGTGTTTCAGTTGCAGCAAGAAGGGTCTTTCCTGTTGCAAAAACAAATTATTCAGTGCATATTGTATGTCAATTTACGCTAACTATTTCCTAAACAACTGAACATTCTAAAGAACGATAAACAAAATGTAATAATTATAATGATAAATAGATGAATAAATACTATTTCCATATTTAAGCTGAAACTAAAACGGTATTTACACGAACACAATTTTTATTAGCTTCAGGAATATATGGACCCAACGTCGTAGTGGATGTGATTTTTGTTCTTCCACATACAATTTGATGTTGATGTTCTGATACGAACGATGACAATTGGCTTGTCGCCAATAGAAATTTATAGTATATTCGAAGAAAAGCATCGCAAAATATCCGTTGTCGCTCAAATGAACAGCAAACCGTCAAAAAATAGATCTCAATTTCCGGCGATTTATGCCGGGAATTAATTGATAGTATGCCGAAACGTGTAAAATCCAACAACTGACAAAGCTACCAGTAGGCTAATAAAATATCGAAAATTTTAATAAAACATATTATTTGGTTCTGTTTATCGATACCTTAACTATTTTTACATATTCGAAGAAAGATTTGGGGGTCTAGTACATATTCATATATCTGTGATTGTTGGTATTCGGGAATAAAGTTCTCACAAGATAGAGCCGTAAGCCTAGAATTTAATAAAATTATTCGTTTGTTTGTATGTAGGAGCACTTTTTATTGTTAAACGAAACGACGAATGTTATTTCTCACTACTTAAATTAAATAATACAGAATAGGAATATCGTATAGGTAATTACTGTTGTCATACCATCATTAAACGTCAAGTTTGTTTGATGAATAGCCGATTATAGAGTGAATTATGATGTACACAGGTGAATTACGACAAATACCATCATTGTATATCTTTGGATTCTGACATCACAAAGACAAATATATGCAAATTTAAAATCAGAAAGAATAACCGACGATATAGAATGAGGTGTACCTACAGCTTTCAATGACCTCATCAGTAACTAATATTTATGGGGAGAAGTATACATTTATGTATCCTTAAAAGCTAGACCTACGTCGTAACAGTCGTGTTTGCACCCATTACCCCATAACAATTAATCAGGTCTCTTCGGTATTTCACGAACAATAGAATCAAGTGAAAAATAAATATCGTGATATTTACTTTATGCAATAACTCATATTTTTCGAGCAGTTACGATGCCATTCGGAAAAAAAAGGAAAACAAAGCACCGATCACTACACTAATTGCATTGATTGATGCAAATTTTATTACTGACAGAAATCACAATAAATAAGTAGATATTAAGCAATCTACGTTCGGAATACTATTCTATAGGTTACTGTTCGGAATGATGTTGTGACCAGAATGATAAATCTACATAGTTTTTAATGCTATTAAACACTTCTTTGTTTTAGGATCGATAAATCGTTTTAATGAATTAATATATGTAAGCTACAATCAATGCATATGCATGCCACAAACGGTTTTTTTCTTTTTAGTAAGAAGAGAGAGTTGATGTTGCATCAATAGAATATAGAATATGTTATTCTAGTTAAATATTTAAGCTCAAGGTGCGAGTAGGAAGCCAGTGAGGGTTTCTGCAGTCGTTGTATATTAGGTAACTGTAGGTCTGTTAACGTTCAATGGATTTATTTTCCTAGATTATTTGTATTACAAATTGCTTTAAACATAAAACAAGCAATGCCTTACTTCAGTATTCTATTATAACCTCCCACTGATGATAAATCTAAACGTTAAAGATATAAGATAATACAAAATGCCGTTGCTGCGCGCGGTTCATGTTAAGAAGATGTGTATGTCATCGATAGAACATTCAGCATGACAAATAGCACTTCACCAAAATTACCATTTTTGTAAAGTATTTTTTCACACTTTTTCTGCCGTACTGTTCACAGCGCTGAAAAACACTAAAGCAACAATGCCAAATTGTCAGTTGTCATTTAGCTGGCAAGTAAGATTACGCATAAACGAACTTGTTACATAACCTATATTTCATTACTTAATATTATGACAGCTGCTAATACTGAAAACTGGCAACATAGTGTAAATGTCATCTATGACCTGCACGTCTTCTTAACGTGAACGGAGCATAACAACATTATATGGATATTAAACATATATCAAGCTGGAGTAGTTACTTTTATTTTTTTAGTAATTTTTTTGAAATAAACATCCAAATACGAAAAAGGAAATTAATAAACACCAGAATTTTAATAACAGTAGATCATTGTACAACAAATTTAATTTCTATGTCCTATTCTATTCATTTCCTGGTACATTTGTATTTGTCTTAGTAACTTAGTTAAATGAACAGCGGTATGAGTATCGTTACAGTTACGATATGGCTGCATTGTTTGATACTGCTGCGGAAGTTGCTGCTGGGTGCTAAGCGTTAACGACGCCATGCTGGCTTTTTCCTTAAGCTGTTTTACTTGCCTCTTCAGCGCTATAACCTCCTTGTATAAGGTCATAACCATAGTTATTTCTTCTTCTTTATTGTTCAAGCATCGCTCCATTTGTTCTAATTGTTTTACAGTTTCCTCGTTCGCATCTGACCCTAATTCCTCCAGTTTCTTAGATAACAAATCATATTGTCTGAAATTAGTAATACTAATTTTTTTCAATTTGGAACTTGTTTTTACTTACTGATTTAGGTAAGAAAACTCATCGTGCAAGTTAGTCAGTACTTCTTTCAGGTTCTTTTCTTTTCCTTTCAATGTTCCGCTCAGCTTAGTTTCTGCAGTTTTACCGTTTTCCTGTTGTTTCTGTTGCTGCTGCTGCTGATCTTGGTGGTGTTGCTGCTGCCGTTTGCTTATCGAGAAAGTTTTAGTTCTAGTTTTAACAGGCGTTGTAAAGAATCGTCCATTGTTAGTTTTTGCCCGGTATTGCAACTAAAATTTTACACTGAATAAATTAGGAAAAATACAGTCATTTTGGTGTTACTTGCGAGACTGTACTTGTTGAATAAGTCTGGGCATTGTAGCGACTAAGAACTTGTTGAAACCCAATGCCTTGCTGTGGAACACAAGTGCAGTTTTTTTGGTTTGCAGGATCACTTGTCCAAATCGGTCCCTGTATATTTGTAACATTGTTATCTTGTTCACAATTGTACATCTAAGACGGAAATAATGATATGATATGCTGGAAGAAATTATTTAACGACATTGAGCTGAAAAATCCGTTGAACGAAAATAATAAAACAAGTTCCCGGATTTATTTTTTGCTCCGATACATGTTGATTAACAAAATCTAAGCGCGTAAATTTTGATGAAGCTTAAACTTATCAAGTTCTTCAGAATCATCATCTGCACTTTTCGTTTTAAAATGTGTAAAGTTCGAGTGGTATTCGCTAGCGATTGTTTGGCTTGTTGGAACATTATCAATTCAAGAATGCCTCACATCTCAACAAAAAGTTAGGAGGAATAGGACTTATTTTTTTAGATTCAGCAGGTTACAGCTAGTTGTTCTTCAGGTGGAGTACCCCAACGCATGTTCGTATTTTGAAAAGCGATTGAAAGTGTTAAAAGCTGCAGCAATTTGTCAGAACTCTTTATGCTCATTTTTAAGCATCCAACGGCTGCGACCGGGGAGCTGCATTACAATGATTCGATTCTCCCGTGTATTTTTGTTGCATATGGTGTACATTGTGCTTTGTAAATACACGAGGAAATTTAAGCGTTGTAATGGACCTCTCAGTTACATAACCGCTCAAAGCCGCTGGTTTTCCTTTAATTTCTCATAAAAGGTGTAGAATTTACATGACAATAATTAATCACTCTAAACTGGGCGGACTTAATAATTTTTTCTCTTATGTCTTTTTCAATATTTAATTAAAAACTGTTTTTGAACAGTTATCATGACAATCACTTATTCGTTAGCGTACCCGAATTTTGGAGGGTAGCAATTATAGAAATCGTTGCGTGACAAAAGTAATCACTGGAAAATGAGCGAACCGAGATCGTCTGTCAGTCCTTTACCATGTCATGAACATTGATGCCTGATAAGCCTTCTCAGAAGAAGGTCAGCACGAATTTCAGTATTATCCATCCGGTCAAAAGCTCTCACGTTTGTTTAGGAACGTGGATATGTTGACGAAAAAAGTAACTTTGCTTGCGTGCAATACAATAATATATATTTAAATATATATTAGATTATATTTAAGATTTTTTAAAATATACTTAGTATAAGAAACCATTATTTCAGTATATATTTCACTTGCAAATTTAAAATACAGCATTATAGTGTACATTTTTAAGGTTGCACCAAATCTTTGCAATAATTGTATAACTAATAACAGACTTGTCCCTTGTTAAAATTGAAGACGATGTAACTATCGAAAATGAAGTAAACGCTGAAAATGAATGTGATGCTGAAAATCTACAAGACAGGTATTCTGAAAATGAAATAAAGAATTCATCTGATTCAGATAGTAGTTCAGATATGGAAACATCTGATGAAACAGATATAAAAATTGAGGAAGTCCCAAGAAAGCCCCATGTAGTTTCCAACGACGTGGCGGAAGGTAAAACTGTGTTTATCAAAAATGTACCATTTTCTGCAACAAATCAAGATTTGAAGCAATGTACGATGCAGTTTGCATACCTGTATATTATGCTTTAGTTTGCATTGACCGTCTCACAGAGCATTCAAAAGGAACAGCTTTTATAAAATTTGTAGACAATGAAGATGCCGATAAATGTTTATATGTAGGAACAGAATTAACTTTGCAGGGTAATATTCTTGATTGTCACCCTGCATTGCATAAGCAGGATTTAGAGCAGAGAGAGAAGGAAAAGAAGGTGAAACAAAAGAATTCTCGAAATTTATACCTCGTAAAAGAAGGAGTAATACTTGCTGGTACAAAAGCATCAGAAGGTGTTTTAGCATCTGACATGGCTAAGAGATTACAGCTGGAGCAATATAAAACTTAAATGTTACGAAACTTGAATATGTATATATCGAAAACAAGGTTAATTTTACATAATTTACTACCTTCTTGAAATGATGTAAAACTGAAAACTTTATTTAGAAAACATAGTGAGGTAAATGCAGTAATTAAGGAAGCTAGAATTATGACAGAAAATGAGGAATGTTAGATAGTAAAGGAGTTGGAAAATCAAAAGAGTACCGATTTGTTACATTTACAACAAATGAAGATGCTTTACGTGCTCTTAGAACACTAAACAAAAATCCTACTATATTTTCAATTAATAAGCGACCGATTGATGTGTTCTCAATTGAAAATCGAACCGAACAGCTCTCAAAGCAAAAGAGAAGAGATTGCAAATGAGAAATCCAATTTGTAAAGATTGTACGGCTGAATTTGTAAAAGAAGAAGGCATTAAGAAGAATAAATAAACTATGGAGTTTACCAAGAAATCACTTAATAAAGACAATTCTGTAATTGGTACAACTGGCAAGGAATTCTCTGGAATCGCTGCATTGCCCGGAGAAAGAAAGAAATGAGAAGTAAATATAATATGAAAACGCAAGCTAACTTACATTTTCAAAATTTAAAACAGGCAAAGAAGAAGCGTAAATCTGTAAAAACACTGAATGAAAGGAAGAAAGATTTCAGAAAGCAACCACGACAGAAGATCGGTAGAAAGAAAGAAGAAACTGATTTTTCTGTGTTGGTAAATAAATATAAGCAAAATTTAAAGTAAGTTCCGTTAAAAACATCCAAGTGGTACGAATAATCTTAGAACATGTTATGTATTCAACAATTTTAATAGCATTTTGATAAAATCTTTGTATTAATTTCTTTGTAGAGTTTATATTTGTATAAATAATATTTACTTACTGCATCTATCCTGATTATTGCTATGCTGATCGATTCTAATAGACCCTTTGATATACGAATCTCCTAATATTGAAATTCTCTTTTAGCATTATGTGCAGATTTTCTAAAGCATTAAAATCAATTGCCGAAGGACAACACAACAAATACACAAATACACTGCATCATAAATGAACTTACATTTCTGTCACCAGCTGCCATTTCTTCCTCTGCCAATTGTTTAGTACTTCCTTCGCATATTTCCTCCGGTATTTCTTTAGCCATTTCTTGTAATTGCTGATAATTTAGATTCTGTTTCATTAGTGGACATAGGGATCTTCGGCACCTAAAGGAGCTGATTAGTTAAATTAGTTTCTTTTATGTTCTACCTTGCTCATACCCAACTCGGGATCCTAACGAAGACACCACAGCAGTAAATGGTGAACCTTGCAGTTTCTCTGCAGCCAAGGTAATATTGTGAGCTAAGGTGGGTGATATCCCAGAAATCGGTTGTCGTGTTTTAATGATGCTCATGACTTGTTGTATATTTATTCCTATATTGTGGCTCGGACTAGTCGATTTTGCGGCGCAAAACGGTATGGAATGAAAATTAAAGCGTCTCAAATAGCTTTTTGCTACTTGCTTCATTTTGGACGCGATTGTGGGAAGTTCATAGTTTTTTGAACACATGCTATAACATTCTGTTCGAGGCGCTATGGGTTCTATGTAAGCATGTTCTTTGATGGGTGTCAATCTCAGATTGTTATGGTTACAATCTGTTTGTTCAGTTGTCGGCGGTACAGTTTCCGAATATTCCCGTTCCTTTGGGACACATAGGTCTGACGTTTCGTCAAGAGGTAAAGATGGAACCGTTTCGCTACTGCTTTTTTGCTGCTTATCTTCTTTCGAACGAGCTTTTTGTAAATCGTGAGTGCTATCTTCCGTTTCACTACCTTTCGCTGCATTATTGTGATAAATTTCTACCAGTTTATCGGTTTCTATTGTTAATGCTTTTGGAATGACTCTACGTCGATCTGTTGGTACTCCATACTTACGACGAATTCGTTGTAGTTGTTTCTTTGATTTCTTCGGGGATAGAATGGATGACGAATCTTTGCTGATCATCTTAACCGGTTCAATTTTAAACTTCTTCTCGACATGTTTAGCAGTCGACTTCAAACTTTTCTTGTTTGTAATATTTACAGTTATCGTCGAATTATGGAGGCTGCCTTTATTATTACTAGTATTAGCACTGTTATTCGATCGATTACGTCGCTTCAATCGCTTTTTATGATTCACCTTTGATTTCACGCTAATTACTGTTGAACTTTGTTGAATGATATCCTCGGTAGTTACACTTCCTTCTTGCACGACAGGTAAGGGTTCTCTCTGTGCTTCTTCGGGCCTCGGAGTATAAGGAAAAGTTATAACTAAAGAAGATATCGATATAATCGTTAAAATAATTGATTAAATTCAATATAATTTGAACTGAACGTACTGAAGCACACTCAAAAATTTGAAATCTAATTACTGCTAGTTTATTCTTTCGGTTCTGTGATAGGTAATATCAACAATCAAATTTCATCATCAAATATTCCCCGTCTTGATCGGGAAGTATTGTGATTCGAAATAAGCAAGGCACCTGCGCGCGCATCGAATAAATTTTCGCTAGCCGAATTTTATTCGTTAGCTGAGGTACCAATATTGGGAAGCAAATAATTGTTAGCTGAAAAATTGGTTAGGAGGGGTTAGTCAATACACCGCTGTAAATAGATTTCTGTATGATGGTTAATAATATTTTATATAGATACTAAATTCAGCATAAACGTGCGTTCAAAATCTTTCTTGTGACAGCACAATTAATTATACATTTTGAGCATTGCATTATATGCACTTCGCCAAAAAAGTATCGCATAAACTAAAAAAGGGCATTTATAAACCAAGATAATTTTATACGTTCACAAAAAGTTTGCCTTGTGTATGTGAACTATAAAAACACCTACAAAATCATGGAACATAGCTTTTTTACTTTTTTTTCTAAAAGAACACATTTAGAAAAATGCATATGTGTAAGGTTTGTTCCGTTGTTTATTGAAAGTCTTCCTATACGGACAAATTTTAAAGTGCGAAGTCAGAGTTCTGTACCAACGCTTTTAAAACTAAAATGAGCAATTTAACTTCAGAACAAGTGGCTGCTATAGTTGCTTTAATCGAAGATGGATGATCTCAAGCATACGTTGCTAATTTGATGAACATCAATCAGTCAAGTGTTTCTAGAGCCGTAGCCAGATATAGAGAAACAGGCAATTACAGTAGAAGACCTGTACCAGGTCGTCCAAGATGTTCTACTCGCCAAGATGACCGCTATTTACTACTACAAGCATTACGTCGAAGACATGTAACTGCGAGACAATTGCAGAACGACTTGGCTAGAGTCAGAAATACTCGTGTGAGTACTCAAACTATTCGGAATAGGTTACGACAGAGTGGATTAAGAGCTAGAGTAGTTCCAGCTAACAGCCCCTCGTCTCACTAGGAACCACCGAGTGGCTCGCTTAAGGTTTGCCAGAGAACATGTAAATTGGAACATTAATGACTGGGCCAATATACTCTTCACAGATAAGTCAAGATTTGGTCTTTACACCTCAGATAGGCGTATCTCAGTGTACAGACGAGACGGTGAGCGCTATTCGCAGTGTAATATCAGACCTAGACCTAATTTCGCTGGTGGCTCTATTATGGTTTGGGGAGGCATCTGTTTAACGGGTCGTACAGAGTTAGTACCAGTAGACAGAGGTACACTGACTGCCCGCAGGTATATAACGGACATTTTAGAAGAACATGTAGTACCATATGCGCCAATTATAGGAAACGAATTCATGTTAATGCACGATAATGCACGACCGCATGTTGCAATAATCGTCCAGGAATACCTTAACGATGTTGATATTCCACTTTTAGATTGGCCTGCGGTAAGTCCGGACATGAACCCTATCGAGCACGTGTGGGACCTCCTTCACAGACGGATACGAACCCAAAATGTTGCCCCAGCGGACCTGCATGGACTAGAAAATGCTCTCTGTGACGAGAGTGTGGGAGAATTTGGATCAGGCTTATAAACGGAGGTTAATCGAATCTCTGCCAAACAGTATGCGAGCGGTCATAAGAGCCAGAGGTGGCAACACTCAGTATTAAAAGCTACTGTTATGACATTTTTCTTTCCAAAATTATAATTTCTTGTTTTAATAAAAATCTCAAGTATGAGTTCTTGTTTTTATTTGGCCTGTATTTTATTTAAACAATCATAGAAATTATATCTTAGAGCGCATTAAAGTATATTTACAACTTTATGCTACAAACAAAGATTATGCGATACTTTTATGATTCAAAACTAAATTATGCGATACTTTTTTGGCGGAGTGTATGTTAGTTATTGATGTTTTACATATAATCAAATTATTTTGAAGACATTTAGTGGGAAGGTAATTGACGATGAGCTGTAGTTTATAACTAATGTAATGCAATTGAGGTGCTTTTGACAAAAACAGCCAGCGCTAATTTCTTCAATTTGAGATATGAATAATTTTTACGAATCTCTGTAGCATCAAGGTTTATTATAATAGAAAGACTTAAAATGAAGATAGGATGTTCATGGTCGGTTCTGGCTTTTAAATAAGCGCATTTCTTGCGAATTTTAAAGTCGTTTATCCTAGTTGTATTCCTTACACCTGTTGTGCAAGTTATTCAATTTCAACAACAAATCGATCTGTGTCAAAATGCCGCAAAAAGCATTTATCAATTTATTGTAATAACGTTTGTTCACAATCGCTTGCAATTGTTTAGTTGTTCGTGCGTACTGTTCGTCCAATCCTTCCTGGCGGGTGGTGGAAATCTATTGTTCAGAATGAAATGACATTCAGAGTGCAAGAGATATTGAATGTTGCTCGGTTTAAGAATTCACAGAAAACATATAAAGATACCCTCGAAGCGATTGTCGCGGTGGTGTCTGGCATACTGACGTCCCCACTTGGTTTAGTAGTGGCGCAGCCGCGAGGAAGGATTAAACGGACTATACGTGACACTAAATCATGATTATTGGTCGCGAAAGCCGGTTTCTGCCTGCGACGGTAGTAAGGGGTTGTCACGCATGAGCAAACGAATTGTCAAATAACATGGTCGGCAGGTGCGGAGCCTAAATATTCCAAAATGTTATGATTTCCTTACGATTTATGTCTGATTCACAATTTCAGAAATTTTTAAACTCGTGTTTATACATCAAAACACTTTTACTCTATTCTAAATTCGAAAATATTGCATATGTGAAACAAGCCGGAAAAAAGGACGAACATACATTTACGTGCCATTGTATCGTCGCCGCATGTAGAATCTCGTAATTTGTTACTCTTCTTGCTACTCGGCCTACCGGTTTCCATATGCACGTGGATCTGTGACAGACGGTTTACGGAATTCGTTATTCCGTTCAGTATATTGTTTATGGTTTGAACGGCTGCTCCTGAATTATCTGTGGAAATCGCATTAGAATTTTGCCTGATGGGTCCTTTGGTACCCTTTTCAACTCTACCGAGTGACGGCGAAGATTTGACGAAGGAACCTTTAGGAGAATCTGCAATTTGTTATTGTTACGTTAAACACGGTACATCATTAAGTTTTGTTTTGAATGTACTTTTAACTTCTACAGGATTTCGTTTAGGGGTCTTGACAGAGGAAACTAGAGTCATTTTTGTATGCGCTTTTGTACATTTATTATTTTCGGTTTTATGTTGGTATAGCTTCTTCATATGATCTAGTTGGCCTTTTAAAGTATTACATCGATTTTCAGCAATTTCCAGTTGCTCCTCCATTTCTGAAAGGACATAACAGAGTGATAACTGTAATTGAGAGACTAATATGAAATCAATTAAACACAATAAGTCTTTGTCGCAGCGCAGTAAAATTGCATAGATTTTTTTGTAATCCTTTTTGTAAAACTACGTAATTATGATTAATTTTTTGATTTTTTCAAAAATATCGGTCTTTCCAATCATCTTCCTTGTTTTCGGTATTCTTAGTTTATTATTTGTTATTGTTTTCAGTCTGGCACCATATACAGATTGGCTTAACGGTTTAATGGGTTTTAAGACCCATTTATTTTTCAACTAAAGATAACCTTTAGATTACATTCGGTGATCCGCCAGTCTCTTTCCAGCGGAGTGGCGCGAATAACTTATTACTTAAAATGTTTGGATAAGAGGTATTTAAGCAAAGATACTCTAATCATTGAAAATGTTGAAATTAATTGCTGTGCAGCTCTCTACAAAACTGAACAGTTAGTAAAGCTCTTCAATCTGCGAGAAAAAAAGCGATAAACACCAGATTTAAGGAGCATATCAGATCTTATAGATTTGGTAGAATAGAATCGTCAACTGTAGCACAATACATAAGCGAATCCGCGCATAATATTAAATCAAAGAACTTGAAATTGATTAAAAAAGTGACTTTACTAGCGAAATTAGATGCTTATGAAATATTTTACATATCAAGCAACATTAGTTCGATGACTAGAAAGAACGGATCGTTGTCATTCTCACTTTTGTTTGTCACATACGTTTTATGTTTTATGCCGCAATGATGAGACCTTTTCCTTTATTTTTCAATATTTTTTACATGTCTTACTTTTAGGAAATGTAGGTAGGTGCAAAAATTAAGTACTTGTAGATAGACTAGAGATAGAATATGCATTTTAGAATTAGACCTTTTCTTTTACATCATTCGGTCTTCGCCTAAAAGTGAAGATCAATGTATCTTTCAAGACAGCTGTCCCGGATTAATCAACTGTACTTGTGTGGTATCAAGTGTGCAGATACCTTTTGTGTTGTTTGCGAAGCAAAAATAAATTCATAAAAATTTTGCTGAAGTAATCAAGTCTTTTATAATTTTTAATTTCTGATAAAAATTTCGCGTATTTAACATTTTACTTGACGTTTCGCTGATCATGCTGTCAGCTTCTTCAGAAGATTTCTAAAGACTGGTGACAGAGTGAAAGTACACGAGAGAGACGCACACCTTAGACGTATTGAAAAATTTGCAGTAACAGAACACCTGCACCAACAAGGAGACCACCGCATGACCTACGGCGACGTTAAGGTATTAGCCAGGACCAGCACTACTACCCGAGGATAATACGCGAATCGTTAGATATAATGAGAAACAAGCAACACGTGGAAGTTAGCATGGAACGACGCGATTCAGCGAAACGGAACGGTTATGGTTCAGCAAAGCGGAATGGCTACGGATCAGCAAAGCGGAACAGAAATGGGATATATAACCAGGAGCAAGAGACGACAACACCAGGTTTTAGAAATTTTCTGAAGAAGCTGAGAGCATAATCAGCGAAACGTCAAGTAAACTATTAATTTCGCGATAACGCGCGAAAGAAATTTATACATTGACAAATTTACTTTGGATACTTTAAATTTGGTTGAAATAATGTAGAAATTACAGTAATTTTTTGCTCCGTATTTTTCCAAAAAAAGGGTTATTTTGACTTTGACAGTTTTTATAAATTTAATTTCAAAAAAAAAGAAATCCGTTAATTCTGAATTGGGAATTATCTAGTTATTAGCTAAGCACAAATTATTAATAAAATTATACGTAAAAGAAATATGTTGATATTAAGCATTCCCATTTGTTGGGATGGCGTTCTCTGATGTAGGCCTTTTACCAAAGAACCAATGAAATATATGCCTTTTTGGCAATTGCACAGTTCCCGACAGGAGGTTTTCGTTACAGGAAACCGAATTTGTAGACTATAACGTATTGATAAAGTATTGTCGATATTAAGTGAGAGCAAAACTAGTTGAAATACTTAAAAGAGGAAGATCAGAGAAGTTTTGTCAAACAACCACTTTGACTTACTAGACTGTTTTGCATAAATAACCTAATTTTTGCGTCTTGTTCCCGATAATAACGAATAATTATGCCGGTCGCTTATAAGGAGCCTTAGTCTCAGTTTCCAATTGATTCTTCACCGTTGACAATTAACAATGTGGTTTGTCTTAGTATATTTTTTATTTGTGGCTTTTTGTAAATTTTAAATTGTTTGCTCTTTAATACTACACGTGTCAAGATACATCTACAGTATTACTTGTAGCCGGACTAGTAAAATATATTTTCATTCAAGAATTGGACAAATTTGACACAAAACAATAGGAGAAACTATTTATAAAAAAATTCTTAAATTAAAATAAAAAAAAAAAAAATACAAAAAAATACCTTCTCAACCAGAGTTTTGCATTGTTTAACCGAATTCTCGAAGAATAAGTTCTGCCTATTAATGTGCATTTTTTAAACGTTCTTTAAATGCCGCATATTTTGAAATTGTCGCTATGGTATAGAAATTGCCCAACTGTTTTTTCTCCCAAAATGTCAACATTTGACATTTTTAATAAAAATCATGTAATGTAAAAAAGGTAAAGGGTAATTTTGTTAGTGATCCGAAATTTACAATGAGACACTCTTTTGTAGTAATCGAAAAATGTCTCAAGACCGGATATCGGATCTAAACCCAAAATGCCACATAGTATTTTTACACAACAAATTCAGGAAAAGATCGGACGACCGATACATTATCGACTTAGCGCTTGGATTGAAAGAATACGGGCATAAAGTTACTGTAATGACGAGTGCTTTGGATACTTCAAACTGTTTTCCGGAAGTTTTTGTAAGCGAATCTTAATTTTTCACAATAATAACATTAGATACAATGTGTTCGTTTTAGCCCGCCCACGGTGTTCTAGACGTAAAATACTCAGCGTCTTATCTTCCCAAACATTGGTATTGCTTCAAGGCCCTATTGATGGCATTAAGAGTATGTTTCTTTCCACCAAAACCAAGACCCGATGTTGTAGTTTTGGATACTAACACCATAGCTCTCTTTATATTTTCAAAATTCTCACGATATAAAACAGTACTGTTGACACACTTCTCCGCTATCAAGGAATTAGATTTTTTCACAAATTATCTAAAAGTAACGCCAGATTTATTTACCGCATCAACAATACCATACGCAAGTGAAATTCTAGTGGAAACCGAATGTCTCGGAGAAATTTTTAAGAGATCCTTCCCAAACGTTGAAAAAGAATTGCGATATATAACACCATGTGTGGACACTGGCTTGTGGAAGGACGATTGTATCGATATTCATAGAATAATTCCGGATTTACCAGCCAATGCGAATCTGTTTGCAGTTTTCGGTCCGTATAAGAAGAGATCTAATTTCCGACTGGCTCTAGATGCGATGGAAAATTTAATGTTCGTATCGGAAGAGTCACTGAAGGATAAATTTCATTTGCTTATAGGTGGAAATTGTAGTGAAAGTAATACTGACGAATTAATTTATTACGATGAGTTAATAGACGTAGCAAAAGAAAAGCAATTCGGTTCCCAAGTGACCTTTTTAAGGCAACTGCCGATAGTCTACCAGAAAACTGTGCTGAAGAAGTGTGCAGCGTTATTAATAACAGCTAAACATGATCCGTTTCCGAATATCATCGTGTCAGCTCTAATGATGGGAAAGCCTGTAATTGCAACAAATACCGGTTTCGCCAGGAAAGCTCTTACGCATAGAATAAATGGAATTCTTTTAGACCCTGATCCACAAAAATTTGCAGCGGCAATGCATAAGGTAGTGGCCAGTCCCATGGTACAAATGTTCATAAGTGAAATGGCTAGTGATTTGTTTAGGAAAGAGTACTCGTTTGATTGTGTAGCAAGAAAAATTAATGGTCTTATACAGAAGCAAATAATTGAATGCTCAAAAAACCTTTCTAAAAGCTAATTTTATAATTTATAAGTGGCATTATTGAAATAAAAATTTTCATATAAAAATATATCAGTTTGATATTAAGTCTTTGGAAAACCTAAATTTATTTGTATGAATGTAGTTAAAGATAAATATTGTGTATGAACTTTCTGTTGAAATGTAAACAAAACAAATTCCCGTTTACTTTAAGAAAAGTGGATGGTTAACTTACTAAAATACAGCATTCATTACTTTTCAATAACAATGATGCTGGAAGCTGTAGAAATAATGTCAACGTGCTATATCGGCTTTGTTTAATTTTAAATCGAACGAACGAAGGAATATTGTTCTATTTGTTTATATAAATATAACTAGTAATTTTAGTGAGTTAACAAAATGATTCAAAAGATCTTACGGGTTTATATAGGTTAAAGAAGAGTTCATTTTAAATGATCCTTCATCATGATCCTTCACCGGCGATGAGTAAACGGTATCAGTGCCGCCACGACGGCAAATGTGCAAACGTGCGTGCGCACGTTTTAAAGTTACGTCATTTACTGATTGGGATTTTATTAACTTTAGTTTTATTTAAAATCGCTTCATTATTCAGGCATCGGTAAGAATATTGAGGATTCAGAGGAAGAAGTCTTTTATTTTGATCGGTTGTTATCAAAATAAAAGACTTCTTCCTTTGAAATTGTGCGTCTCCGCTAATGAGTATAGAACATATTTTTTAGAACTAGTAAATGAACATTAAAATTGAAATACGTCAATGTTAAAGCACTTAAATTGAAGCAGCTATGCGGGTAGGTATGCATATTACTTGGTGTGAATTATTACATTTAAAGACACTTTTGCTTCAGCGCGTAAGAAATACTACTGTAGCAGTTCTTTATCAGAAGTTACATGTAAAGCCAAGTGAATAAAATGAAAATTAAGCCGAAGCCACAATACTAAATGTTAACGAACTTCCGCATACTGCGTTGGTTTCATTTTATTAAGGCTCTCTAAATAATATCTATTTAGTATGTAATACCTTGTATATTATTATCTCCTATATTGTACAGCTCACTATGATACTATATACTAATACTATATTTTTGAAACACAGAGTAAACACAATAAAAGCATCATGTTTTGGGGATATAAGCAAAAGGAACGCTACAAAGTAAAACATTCATATTAGGAGAAGAAGAAGTCGTTAAAGAAATTCATCCGTTTCTCTGCAGTAAGCGTGGAGGTTGCGAATATGAAATGTTGTGCAGAAATGTGAGTGAAAAGTGCTGCTCAGATGAAAAATGGATGCGCAAGTAATACACCTGGAGCTGTAATACGAAACATTTGTACTTTACAAAAAATAATTCCTTGAAGAAGGAAAGAAGCAAACCTTGCATCTTTAACACACTTGAGAAGTTGGTAGCTTTAAAAGGATACAAATCTTTCTACTGTATGACGGTGGATACAATAGTAATACAGTTGTGATTTTTGCTTCGGCAAGTTAGCTTCAACATTTGCAAGAATTTTTTAATTTATTATTTATTTAATTTAATAGAATTTAAATTTGGTATGTTGATAAAACTTGATACGATAGGATGGATAGGGCGGAGAACCTCTAATATTTGTTAATATCCACTTGTTTCAAATAAACAACATGTACGGATGTTTGAAGAAGTAAAAGTATAGAAATATAGAAATTTAAATCCAAGGTCAATAAACTGTAATTTTGAAAAAGGATATAATGACAAAATGCTCGTGTTTAGCTAAGAGTACAAGGAAGCACTGGGTACAAATGCGCTTACAAAAGCGTCTTGCAACACTAGACCAAATTTTTCTTTAAGAGCTGGAATAGTTATCGCTTTAAGTTACGATCCTGTTGCCAACGTATTATCAGGAGAACTACAACCGTTGATGAATTAATTACAGAATGATTGAATAGAAGGTCAAAATAGGCACGGCAACTGAAGACGTTCTGCTTTATTTGAGGAATATCGTACCAATTATCATGCGCAAATTGCCCACTCCCGAGTACACATGGTGTTAACCTAGTACTTGAAGATTCACGAAGGAGCTGCGTAAAGTATAAAAGACCGTGATATAGGTTTTGGATAACCTCAAGAAATCCACCGTCTACAAAAATTAAAGCAACGGTTGGTGATTATAATAATAGGAACCAATTAGAATATTTATGAGGTATAGCCTATGATTACCAGTTTTAAGATGAATTTATATATTTTTTCCCTATGCGTGGTGCGACTGATATGACGATGAATTTAGATTGGCGATGAAACGTTCCCGATGAAATAGCCGTGATGAACCGGCTATAATAAAACGTCTGTTTACCTTCCCGAAGCTGTGAGAGAATTTGTTTTAATTCCATATCTCGTCGTATTTTTGATCTCACATTTGCGGAGTAGTTAAATGTGCAGACATCCGGCAATTTTTTCTAATAGCTAATTGTTATATTCCGATATATTACAAGGTTATGTTTGCTTAAACATTTCACCTTAAAGTTGGAATGAAACCGATGAGCTTATAATTATAATACTAACTGAAAATTCCTGTAAAAGTAGAATCCAATTAGTTATTATTTTTTTACATTACAGTCTGTCATACATTCCAAATAAAAAAATATGAAAATATATGAGAAAGTAGATGACTTGCATTTAAAGGTTTTATGTGATCAATATTCTTTATTATAGATTAGTTTCCGGATTGCGATTCGATTGCATTCTGGAAACATTAGGTTATTGGTTTTGATATTGCATGCTGCTTTAAGAATGATCTTTTCTATTAGAAATCTCCAAAACGTCGGCAGATTTTTCAGAAAAGACCTGTAATATTATATTATTATCAATTAATAATATAATATTAATTAATGATATAAATATAATTAATTATTAGTAATATTAGTCCCAAATTACAATAGACAATTGTCGACAATTGGTAACTGTTTGTTCTAATTCGTTTTGGCTTTGGGCTCATTGGTGCTCACCAATCCAATAAAATAGGTTGCAAAGGTTTCGCTATTGTGACACATACAAACGAACACCCTCTATATTAGCATGTTGCGAATTAAACAATGTTATTTAAAGCGGTCTTCACTTACCATGAAGGCGTACATCTTGGTTTACGCTATTAACGTTTGAATAACTCTCGGCACCTTTACCCCTATTACTACTAATATCATGGCATTCTGAAAAAAAAAAAAAACGTAAATCTTTGTAGACATACTGCATGTTGAAATTGTATCTCTCTTTCATTCATATATACATCAAATAAGTTATTGGCATACTTAGTATATATAATAATAGCAAGCTACAAGCAAAGAACCCCGGAGCCAGATTGCGTCTATTAAACCTAATATTAATTAGTCGAAAGCACAGTGAAGTAATAAACGTTTAGATTATGTCCTATATTCTAAGCGTTTTGTAAATTAAAGATACACGTAAAATAATAGTACTAGTTCAAACAATTATGCGACTGACATTTTCCTCTCAAAACTTATTTTCGGTTACGTGAATTGCTTAGAAATAAATAACATTTTTGGGGAGGTGTAGGAGTGACAGTACTTTGACGTTTCTTACCTTTATAAAATTTTGAATCATCTTTTACTTCTTCAATGCAAAAATACTCTTCAGTCATTTTAGTAAAACACAAATTATATGTTTCTGTACGATACTGGATACTTGAATTATCCCACCATTTACGAAAATCCTTGTAGATGAGTTTTTAAGACATAATTGTAACCCACAGTGTATAATGTAAAATGTGAAAAATTTAAATGTAAATTGAAGGATTGACTTGAACTTGTTTGTATTCGACAACTGTCATCTGTGACAACGCTTACTCTGACTTTGATCGCACTTCCTTTGATCTGTATTATAGAATTACCATAGCATACAAAAAAAAATATTCTCTTTGCAGATTTACTAGGTTAATATTTTTGGAAATTAATTTGTAAATAAACAGTAAGTTTGTATGAATACGTATGTATAATGCGACAATAGTGTACTTGGACGGCCGGTAACCGACGAAGCAGTATAGGCATTGTATACCATGCTCACTTTCGTACAGGTTTATTGCGTTTCGTTCAAGTCTGTTTCACCAAAAGTCGTTTGGTACAAAAAGAAGCTTGAGATCTCCTTAGCTGCAAACTTTCTACGTACCTTTCGATGTCTGAATTTTTGTTCTTCTTAATTAACTGAAGGTAATCCTTTTTTTTTTTGGTAACGGAGTTTTTCTTTTTTTGACAACAGTTTAAAGGGTTATGTACCCTATGTACGCCTATGAAAAAAGTCTTTAGATTAAAGATTTTATTCTGTCAGTAGTCTACTTATATCAGCAATTACACCCTGTCTTATAAAAAATGATTTCCATGCAAGTATTCCTTCGTCTTGAATAAATAATAATAAACCAAGGTTGGCTCTCGAAGAGGAGGACTTTAAAAAATAAAAAAAAATTCTTATAAGCTGACAAGCTATCTATCTCAGCGGATGAAAATATCGCACTTCAACTTCGTCTGCTATTTTCTTTATTAAATCGGTACGATATTCGCTTGCGACGGAGAGCTCCTAAAAACTTGTCGCTAGGATTTTATTTGCGCGGGAAGTAATTTGAAATCTTTCTGGTGGCAGTGTACTTTGATGTCGACTTCCCATACCTTGTATTTTTGTTTGTTTGTTGATCAAGGTGATAGATGTTTCATCTACTGTCTACATTTTTTCTAAAGCATTTCCCGTTGTTAATCCTCCTCAAATTAGCATCGGGAATTGTTTGTTTCCTCTCAATTTGAGAAATTGCTGATATTCTACATAGACACCCAGTGACAAAAGGATTTCGAAGATTTTAAAGATCCAATTCGCGGTGCGATGTTTTTCTTTGATACTTGTTTTCGATCCTCCCGCAACGGACGAATGCTGACTGTCTTCCAACTTTAAAACGCCGGATTCATCTAGTTGGTTATATTACAATTATAAATTGTACATTACAATTATAAATCATTTTTGTGGGACTATCGTTTCCAAGTAGATGTATCCACCCACGCCAAATGAATAACAATTAGTCCTGAAGGAATCACAGACATTTGCAACTTTGTATACAGTAATGTCAATAAATGACAAATTCGTGAAACAAGATTGCTACTGTCAAACAACCCATCACATAGATAACTTTTAACAGATATAGAAATATGAAAATTGTGCTTTCTAAATACGTTCGAAATTCTTTATCTAACACTAAAAAAGTTTTGCAATACAGGATTGTTGCCCATTGAATATATTCTGTATATTTATACATCTTGGTTTGAAGGTACTAACACTGGAAAATATAGACGGAAATTCCTGCTCTTTAAATTAATCCACATCATAAGGCCACGTTCGAAATGCAAATGGCACAAGGTAAATCCCTTTAAAACGATGCGGTTTTCCATTCATGTTTCCTGAAGTAAGTGGACCACTCTGTTTGCACACAAGTTTGCAGAGGAATCTTAGTTATGCTGTGATTGATCCATGTAGACGGTAGGTTTACTGAAATTCTGTGTGTAAGAAATGGTTGAAGACGAGAACCTTAAATTCAAAAATAGCAAAAGAAATATGTACCTAAATAAGATACAGGTGCCCTAGAACATGGAAAAAATTAACGATTAAACTTTTGAATTTTCAACGTTAGGCATGTAAAAAAACAAAATGTTATAATAATAACGACCGCGTTCAGAGGGTACAGCTACACTTGTACACTGGGCTTTGTAAAAACGGAAATAATCTGTTTTCTAAGAAACAATAAAATTGGTTAGCAGAAATTTTGTTCACTCAAATGTTTTCACTCAGCGGTGTTTGAACGAGAAATGGTGCTATTGACAGTTGTCTGCAGTTATCATTACTTCAACGTCTGACACGTTGTTCAGTGCTTGTTTGGAAACAAAGTGTTGACCAGGGTTTGCAGTTCTATACTCCTATCGCCTTATTTAAAGTGTGTCTTGGCATAATCGATGCTAAACGCTAATTTATCGACGTAATTAATCTTACTAATCTTTCCAATCGAAGATAATAATGATATTACATGCACAACATTATGAACTATCGTAAGCATTACAACAAATAAATTTGCTGGTTCTGACCACTGTAGCATTAATAGCAAATATAATATGTAGAGGTGTTTTAACGAATAAATAAGTCGGTTAACAATAAATAGAATTTTATGATGCAGGCAATCAGAAGATGAAAGTTTGCGATTATCCATAGCCTAAGACAGCTTATGGTAAACGAGATCATGCTTACGTACTCCATAAATCAGTCTGAAGTAGGCGTTCCGCACTCCTCGAATTCTTGTTGAAGCATCTCGTGCTAACAAGGAACCATATAACCTCATTGTGAAATGAAAAATCAGAAAGCACAAGAGATTTGCGGAGAACCTTCTTGCTTGGAGCGGGAGTAAACGACTATGCGGATGAATTAGTTTAAAATTAGCATAGGCTAATACATTTGGAGACGTGATTATTAACCGCAATCGTCGATTAAAAGGCCGAGATTTTTTACTTCAGAAGAAACAGGTAAAGTAGTGCTCCCAAATCTAAGATAAATCCGCTAACGAATGGAATGTGTTAAGTTGTTTCCATTAAATACCATAATAAATGGTTTCCCAGGATCCATTATTAATGAGCATAAATTGCTGAAATATTACCAAGATGCTACTGTAGAAAGTAACGCGATGCTCCTCGGATTTACAAGACAGGATATACGGTTGAAAGCAGGACGTATACAACAGACAACGGTACGAAAAGAACTGTATTATGTATCAACTGGTTGGGCGTACATCGACTACTCCTGTATTTTACGAGGAATCTATCATGAGCAATAGTATTTGGACGCATCAAACGAATATTCACTTCATCAGTCTTACAGTGGAAACAATAAATTGCTTTGAGAGTCTAGTTTTTGCGTTTGGTATAACAATTTAAAAGTTCACCTTTATCTTGCACGTTTCATACACATAGATCCTCTAATTTCCTTCTTCTCAAAGTTTCGACTTGCTTCAATGTTAACTTTCGCCAACAAAAGCTTACTTTCTGCTTTTAACACGAACTGTCTGATGTCTTGATTGGTGAAAACTGAAATGCCACCATCGGACTGTTGTATTTTATACACGACAACATATATAAGTCTGTTGAAAATTTTCAATCGAAAATTTACAGCAAGATGCTATTGTTAACATAAATAAATAAATAAATAGAAAGTTATGCGATTGTTTTCCAACTGATCCCATACATTGCTTATTAATAAATAATTAATTCTTGATAGTGTTGGTTAGTAACATTCGACGGATGCAATTTGCCAACTTTATTCAAACTTCAAGAAAGAGAACTTTCAATGAGTAATCTAGGCTACAAATGATCACGAAAGTGGTAGAAAATTAAATGCGTTAAAGAAACTAGAATTGGGGATGTTTAGCGCTGTTTACTTCTATTATATTACTACATAAGGTACTTGTTACTATATATATACTATATATATAAGGAAGTAACAACCTTGACATTTTAACATAACATTGTATTAAACAATTTCTATTTGGTAAAAACCATAAACAAGAGGCTTCGCTAAACATACAAAAACAATGCTAACGTTGTTGGGCGCTGAAAGACTCAGCTTGGAGATCAGTATTGTTACCATCTTATATTTTGAATTTAAGTTTCATGAAATTACAGCTTATGTTTATTATAAAACGTCACTTTATTTCAGAGATACGTGGAATTCCTTAATTAAGTTCTGCAATTTAATTAATATAAATAATAAATTGAAATAATGCAGAATAAAATATGGAGTACGCTTCCTTGTCTATTGTAAGCTATTCTTTATAATAAAATATATATGTTAAACGATAGGCTGATCCATGAGTGATTCAGATAACTTGGGCTTATTTTACTATAGATATAGTATTTGAGCATTTCTGGAATAATGTTGAAAAAGTTCATATTGGATTTTATAATTATTCGAGAAGGTGAAAAAGATATTCTAGAAGAATATTTCTTTCAGATATTTCAGATATTTCTCTTTTGTAAAGTTTCTTACTTCGTTAGAAAATGAGTTAATAGAACTGCATAATATTTTTACACATATTGTCTATTACAATAAGACCAGTGCGATAGAAAGTGTGCTTTATAGATTACATATTGCATCAAAAATAAATTTTTCGATTATCGGTTTTGTAATTCATTTTTCAACGGAACTGTACATTCATTACAAGATTGTAAAATCATTCATTAAACTGCCTGATAGGGATATCCGTGGCCGTGCTATTGCTTAACACTCGTTCAACAAGAACTATAGCTGTAGGTAAGAAAAAGAAGTACGCATCATAACGCGAAATTGATTAATAATTTTGAGATGGCAGGCAGAGACCGTTAAATGGTTATTTATTACAGTTCAGCGTAATAAATTCGAATATTATGTATAGTTTTGTAAGTCATAATTACCGAGAAGCGTTTACCATTATAATAAATTTCGATTGTAATTAACAATATTTATGAGGATTTGTGAATGGTTGTTCTTATTAATAGGCGATCCGTTCACATGCTTTAATGTTATATCGATTGGTGTTATATGTACCAGCAACGATCACGATTTTCACCCGTCCGCATGAGCAAAGATCTGATAGACTGATTTGTTAAGTTAGAAATAAAATTAAGATGTTATTATTATTTGGAACTGTATAGCTGAACAAGAAATTAATTGCATACAATATATTTAACGATGTCATATTATTTGCCAAAAATACATATTGGATATCCAACTACAAGAATGCTATTTTTTTTTCAAAAAAGAAGCATTTTGAGCTTGCGCAGTTGAAAAAAGGTGGCCTATTTTACGCATTTTAGTTTTCAGTCATAAATAATTGTTTTCGCTTCAGGTAATTAAACACTATAAAAACTGTTCTTAAGAAAATTGTTATCATTATTAGAATTAAGCAAAAATCCTTTATCATCCACGATTGAACAAACGAAAGACGTTTTGAAAGATTGCCCAAAACTTATTAATGTGAACGAACGTACTATAAATTTACAGTACGTACGTACGTACAGTTACAAAAATGTACTGCGTACTGAAAATTCTCAAACCACAAATATGTTGAGTCCAACAGTTTTAAACCTACATTTACCGACGTACAAATTATCCAGATAAGTAGAAGATTCACTAGATTTTGTAAATGAGGTGAATAATATTGAATTAGATGGAAGAATGTTAGTGTAGTTTGAGTTATGTTTGATGTTCTGTTGATATTCAACAAAATTGGCCCCAAAAGTCTCTTTCCGTTTATCTTTGGAGGGGAGATATTTTCTTAGAGTGAGGAGGGCATCATATACATACGTAAATCCTATTGTGCAAAACAAATGCCAACTATTATTTAGACATGACAGCATCCCTGAAAAAAATGTACGAATTTACAGAGGTTAGACAGCATCCCTGAAAAAATGTACGAATTTACAGAGGTTACGTCGAGAAATAAAACTGAATTTAATAAAAATATACTTGTTACCGTGTTAAGCTGCAAACTTTTCAGATTAGACAGAATTTTTTTTATTTTTCCTCAGGATAGTGCAACTAAGATTGTTTCTTATACTTGTGTTGATGTAGTGAAGTTGTGAAGATGTACTATCATCTTGTGTTTCACACATCCAACGCTTTCTTATTAAAGTTATACTAACAGAAGTGCCTAACTTCATTACAACAAATTTTCTGTGTTAAACACACATTAAATAAGTTTTGGATAAGAATCGATGTACATATCGTTATGATATCTTTCTGTATATTGTTTTGGCACCATTTATTCTTCATGATTCAAAAAGGTGTGGAACCGCATCGATCTGGTATTTAAATTCTACAACAAACATTTAAGGACCAGCAATTGTGGTGATCTACTTAGCACCTTCAGTGAGGATTGGTCAATGCTGTAGAAGTATCTGGAAGTTGGCTAATCGAAAAATGTACTATAACAGACCAATAAGAACTATTCTAATAAAGAGTGGAATGCCTACAGATAAATTTAATATAATTCTCTCTCATTTTTCTTAGAAGTAAAGGAGCATACAAGGTTTTTTAAAAGTTTATGGAATAAATCAACATAAATACAACTTGAATTGTCGATGTCCTTCCTATAATTGATGGAATCAGGACGCTTATTAACGTAATACATTTCTTCTAAGGAGCGGCGTTTAAAATAATTTTGCTCAACGTCAAGAATTGTTACTTTATCAAAATTAAAAAAGTGAACATATTGCAAGGAATGGGTGCTTAGGGCAGTGGCAGGCATAATAACATTACCTAACTGTACTATAAAATAAAAGCCAACGCATCAATGTTAAAAGTATACAAGGCAAAAATAATCGTTACATTCACCATGTCACTTTGACGAATTTCATTTATCATCGCTATATTATGAATTATGTGCATTCTACGAGAATAGGCGTGCACTTTATGCCTGTACTGAATAGCTCGCCTCATTAACATAATAAATAACGCATAGGTCAATTAGAAATAGAATTTTCAAAATAATTGCATGAAATACCATAAATATAAAAGAGTGTATATCGGATTGTTTGACCTTTCCAGTTTCGGTCCTATCTGTGTTGGTTGAATTGGTTGTAGATGCGGATAAGTTCATGCGTAGGTGTTATCTAATTGTTTCAATAATTGTAAACGGTTCAAATAACAGCCAACAGCGTTCTATTAACGAAATGTTCTTATTATCTAATTGTGTGAGAACAAATCTAATCGTTATAATTGGTCTCGCGGAACATAAAAGTTTAACTGCATCGTTAAACCAACAAAGTTAATTATTCGAAACGTTCATAGATTGGGTCAAGTTTGTTTCGCTATTTACAAATGAACTTTTGTTACGTACGTTTGACATATTTAGCTCGAACATGGACGATTTGAGAGTTTTTATTTTAATCGAGAGGAATTGAAACACCATAGATTTTACGAATCGTTGCTGCTACATTTATTTTATTTACCAGGATCTATGTTTTTACTCTCAATATCTCACCATGATGCGGTAGGTCATCTACATAAATCTTTTGTTTTAAAGCACCCCACAACAATATCTATTGATGTAAATCAGCAGAATTAGCAGCAAAATTAAGCGGACCACATCTTTCCATCCATCTTTCTTCGAAGTGACTTCTCAACCACTATCGTAGCCGCTGTGTGGAATGAGCAGGATTATGCATTTCTCGTTTCAAAATGTCAAAAAATTATTACAAGATCCTCGAAAAGGAGCAGATAAACATATTGATTTAAATTTTCAGAAATAAAATATGAGCCAACGATTTCATTAAAATGATTCCACGCTAAATACTGTGATCCTTCTTAAGGCTATTTTGTTAATTTATTAATACCCCGCAAATCTGATCTTGTTTTTTTTTTCGCGGTAAGCTGATTTATTCGAAAAACGGAATTTTTAATAAAGAATAATTTTTCGTCATAAAATTAATAATAACGACTTTTTCCTCTTGTTAACTCCATCCGGAGACATATTGTATAATGCGCTGTACATTAAATGATTATTCTACTTTCTATTATGTTGCTCAAAGCTGTTATGTTATGCATTAGAAAAGGAGCTAATTGCAAATGTCTTGGTCAAGCGATTTAGGTAGCAAATATAACAAAAAGAAGAAATTTAATTGATGAAGTATAAGTACTGATATTCATGCTTCATTAAATCAGCTACAAATCGTTCGTTTATATTTAACAAAGAGGAGAATAAAAGCCGAATCAACAGAGATTGCTAATTGACCGTTATAATATTACGTAGGTCACACCATGGGAGAATTGAAGTATGAATAAGTAAAACGACATGCCCAATTGGGAAGGAGATGATTATTAGAGAGGACAAAAGCTAAATTATAGCTTTTTTTGCAGCAACTGGACAGACTCCTGTTTATTCGTCTCATAAGAAAGGGTTCGTGTTGCCTACTGGTTTTCCCGAGAGTCGACAAAACACGAGTCTATCTTGTCGCTGCAAAACAGGTATTATTTGACTGGCTTTTATCCTCTCTAGTGATTACAGATATGGAGAGGTGGTACACGAAAATCAGAATATGATAAAAGTTCGAGACAGTTAATTACATTGTTTACTAATTAGTGTAATATCGCTAGTCACGTACGTTCTTTTCTTTTACACAGATATAGTATATTGAGGTGTCTACAGGATTCTATGTTATTAATGAGAATATAATTAGATTTCTAGCTCAGAAATTTAACAATTTCCGCTGAATACTCCCATTTCTCTTTATATATGTAACACATCTCGCGTTCCATATAGTACGTACAATCCTATGGTACAAGTTGTACTTTTGAACTCGCAACATGAACGAATAGAAAAATGTCAAGTGTTAAGGCTTTATGTAAAATATTTTTAAATTTGAATATCCGGCCTACCTACAACCACCACAGTTGGTACTACCGTTTAGCCCCTTTTTTCTTGTATTTTTTGTTAGTGGTTCTAGCAATAAAAAAGGGACAGATGTAATTTTGCCATGTAACAGGTCACGTACTACGAGATGAGATTGTAAAAAGTATAAATAGAGATCACATGTTTTCGAATGTCGTTTTTTCTTTCATAAGTCGCGATTCAATTCAATATTTAATACAGTCCACTATGAACACCAAGAGATTATACAGGGTGGCGCAAGGGAACGGGAAATTTTGAACGTTACAGTTGTCAGCACTGTAAAGCCGGCAGTTGTTCGTAAAGTCACACAATTGTTGTGAACGCATTGCCATTTAGTAATCATGGATCGTTGGACTGGTGCAGATTTTTGTTATTGGGTCCAGGACAATCTTTGTGAGTTACACCAGCGACCACTACATAGCGACAAGGTCACAATATGGTGTGCTGTATCATGTCATGGTGTTATCGGCCCTTATTTTTTTGCACGTGAGGATGGTAGTGCAGCGGCAGTAACATCCGCTCGATATGTTGAAATGCTTCAAACATTCTTTACACCGAGACTGTACGAGCTTAATCTTAACATGGAAAACATGTGGTTTCAGCAGGACGGAGCCACGTCACACATTGCTCGACGTTCGATGGCAGCAGTTCGTCAATTGTTTGGAAGACGCATTATTTCACGTAAGGGTGACATTGAATGGCCTGCGAGATCCCCTGATCTTAGTGTGTGCGACTTCTTCCTGTGGGGGTATCTTAAAGTCAAGGTGTACCGTACACGACCTGCAACAATCCATGAACTGAAGGAGAACATTCAACAAGAAATCACTGCCATTCCCCAACATTTGCTACACCGCTCAGCTAGTTTTATGAATTTATTCGTGGAATTGACGTTATTTCAAAAATTTCCCGTTCCCCTGGGCCACTCTGTATTATTTTGGAACATCACATTCTATATGATGTTTAAATGTTAATTAAGAATAAACAATAACATCCAAATACTATTAACATAATATGGAGGATACTGTTAAATGTATACTGAAAGTGAATTTGGTTCTTGTTTATACTAAATTTGATAATTAGTTACTTGTTAAAATTAAGATATAGCTTATTTTCAATATAATTTTGGTAGAGTTTGTTTAAATCTAATTGGATTTTCTCATATGCGACCTACTGGACAATTATGGTTCCACCCAATGAAGTGGGTCTCCCTACAAACCAAGAGTGGATAATTTATTAATTAAAATGTTGTAAACTGCCTTGTTGTAGGTTATATTATAATGAGCATATACAGCATCAACCTGCTTCTTATTATCAACAGTTTTTTAAGTATATTGTGTAAAAAATAGGATCGTAAAATAATGATTTAAGTATAATTTTCAACCGTATTTTTTCTCACTGCTTTGCTTTCAGGAAAACAACATTTACTGATATTAAATGTAATGAACAACGATAAAGTGAAATAGTTAACACACTCTCCAAGTATGCAAGCAGGATTTCCATCGAGACCAGCTCTTCCCAATATACAAAGAAGATAGTTCCGAATAAATGCGTTGATATGACAAACAAACGGAACTAGTTGAGTAGAAACAGACGCGAAGTGAGAATTAAATAAGTTATAGATTAATTGCCCATTTGTATCCATCCGATTCCTTTTTCGGACCCGTACCAAGATTTGTCTCATAAGAAAGGGTTCGTGTTGCCTATTGGTTTCCCCGAGAGTCGACAAAACACGAGTCTGTCTAGTCGCTGCAAAACAGGTATGATTTCATTCACTGTTGTCCTTTCTACTGATAACATTGATGACACTCCAATGGGATGTACAAACTTTGAAGGTGTGTCATAATCTCAGGAACATTTAGTGTGCGTAGAGGGTTCCATTGCTTCATTACTAGCGTCTATCATAAAGGACGAAGAACAATTCATTGTTTTCTTTTTTGTTTACTAGGACAGTAGCGGACCCAATAAGAAAATTTGATACTAGCGGGACTTGAGCACCTAGTTACTAACTCTGCCCAGTCGGAGCAGGCTCTTTTACCACTGAATCGTCGAATCGTTAAATAGTAATAGTAATTATTAATTGAAGGTATCTTATAATGGAATCTCAAAAAAAAAAACACGGAAGTAAGTAAAACTAAAGATAGCGTGTCTCTTTAAAACAGCTTAATAAGACTCTTTAATAAGCTCTTTAAGACTTCTTTAATATGCTCTTCGGATTGTATAACTTGTTATTGTTCTTCCTTTCTTTATTAAGAGCACTTTGTGCAGGTACATCAGTTACTATCGGATATTTATTATTCATACGTGACATAAGTACGTAAAATTGAAATAGTTCTTTTTCTATTGCTGTTCGTATTACACATTTCACACAAGGAATATTATCGAACGTCAATATTAATATTCACGGATATGGTAAATTTCAATATGAAACGTGTAGTCGGCACTGAATGAAATTTATAATTTACCCATTCATCGCCTTAGGGAAAGTTCTAACGTACCGCTATCGAACTAGCCCATAAGTAATAATTAACACGAGATCAATATGAAATCATATTTAGTAACATCTGTTATGAGAAGGTCATTGACTCACTAATTAACGATCCACAAATTTGTTCAACTTCTGTAGCGATGACCAATAGGTATTCTTTTGAAGAAATAATGCAAGTTTCACTTTTATAAACGAGATATTGTTTAAAAAAAACGACGGTTTTTACATGATATTTTTAATAAATATTTTTAGAGAAATTATAGCAGTTCATCGCAGTACGTATTTAAACGAAAAAATTGTCTCTCATGTTTTGCTTATTATGAATAGATATATGAAAGTGTTTGTAGCAAAATTTATAAAAGAGCTTCTCTACCAGATTCTGAAAAAATACACAGAGTATTCATTTATTCGTTCCAAAAAAGCAACAACGCCAATTCTTGAAAAAACTACATTATACTAGATACTACATTATGCTAGAAAACGTGAACCATGGGGGAAGTCGATCAAAAAATTACCAATTAAGGATATAACTGCTTTGGTGTTTAGGCCGTCAATTAGTTATTTGAATCAGGGCGGTCGAGTGAGCGTTTTGCTTTTTAATTAATGCTAAAAAATACACAATTCTCAATTTTAGAGTGGTTTAGATTGAAGTCAATCAATCAGAAATAAAATGTATATGTAATGTATGGTTACTCGGCTGTCTACCTGTTTTACATCAAATTTCCAAATTTCCTACGAGTTCTCTCTCAATAGCTCCAACTTTTTGATAATTTCGTAAAATAAATATCATTCGTCAAGTTATCGCCTTGTTTTGTTAGGAAATTTTATTATTGTATTGTTGACAGTATTAAATGTTATAGATCAGCATAGAATCAGCGTTTCAGCATGGTATGCATTATAATACATTTAAAAATAAAAGTAACTCATGGAAATATATTATCGGATTACATTCCCGGATATATAATTATCAAAACTAGCTGTACTTAAACAATCACTACCGCGATTAAATAAAAGAATGAAGAGATACTAATTAATTTCTCATTTTGAGTAATGGGATTCATCCAGGCAATAACACCTACTTGGCACATGTTAATATTTCATCAATTTCATTCGATTGATATTACTTGAGTTTAAACTGTTGAGAGAGTGTGTAGGAACATTCCTGGATTTGCAGACCCTGAAATCCAATTCAGTTAACTCTGAAAAATCACTTTTTTTAATTTCCCCTCGTTAGCCAAACATTTATTGTATTGACACTGACATCTATGAGTTCAACGCCACCGCCACATCTCGTTTAGTGACTTCAGTTTGTCCACCAATCGGAAGTAAATGTCCCTCTATTGGCAGAAAACTCGATTTATAAAAGAATCCTTTCTATTGGCGTATTATTTGTGGGTATTGCAAGTCAGACAATGACGATAGTGGGGAAAACTGCTTTTGTATTACATTTTCCCAATTTTCATAATTTTCAAATTAATGTCAAAACTAAGTGCAGCAGGACTCAGAGTAAATTTCTCAGATCAAGGTGAAATTTCAACAATTAATAATCGTCTGGTTAGTCAAAATTCTCAGCAAAGTCTCAGATTGTGTGTGAGGTAAAATGTCATCGAAGAGCATAGAATCTCAATTGCAGTAGCGTAGCTGCTGGATAAAAAGTAAATAGTTCCAGCTTGTCAATACATTCTAAAAATCATTAAGGGTGGCCGTAGAAATAAAACAATCGCCAACTCGACTAAATTGCGGCATTTTATTGTCTATTTGTTATCTAGGTAACTTGTGTCTAAGTAAATCTATAATTAAGTTAAAGAATATAAATATATTGAATTCAACTCTGTCGTAGTAAATTAATCAGAAGTAGCTACTTGTCAAAAAGAAGACGTTTATAACTGTCGCATAACATCGCGCTTATGACGTGGAACCTTGATAAATAAAATAGTTATCTTAAAACTATACGTTCCGGGTAATGGCCGAGACATAGTTAATCGAAAAGTCAACGTTTCGCCTGTAATCACAAGGGATTTCTTCAGAAAAGGGGAAGGTTGTACGGGACATATAGCACGATAACTGAACGTGTAAGCTACGCCAGAGGCGAAACTAACCGCGTGGGAGGCAGTGGCCACGTAACAGCGTCTAAACCATACCAGAGGCGAAAATCAATTGCAATGCCTACATTATTGTTTCAAGTTTTCATTTAAATTTCTACATTTTTTATTTATTAATTCATATCAATTTTGAATTGCCGCAAAAGTGTTTCTTATTTTAATTCACGAAAAGTACAGAATTTCAAAATTTCTTCAAAATTTTTGTAAAACGTAATATAGATGTATATTTTACAATTACAGAAACATTTGTGACAAAATCAATAAAACGCATATTAACAAAGAAGAAACATTTATTCTTTAAACGTGCTGTCATTTACTTTTCAGAAAAGTCTCCGGACTAGAAGTCAGCGTTAGTATACGTACCTTTCGTTGTCTATCCCATGAAGCTTCTTTTGGGCTCTATTACGTCAAATATTGCTGACACCCAGCTATTTGACATGATGGAATACTACAAGCAACAACAACTTTCTTTATGTATTTTCGCGTTATCATTAAAAAATCGTTTACAATGGGTACAAAAACTATGTACAATTCCAAAGCGTTTGTTTATAAAATATTTTAAAGGTGAACATTTTTATAATATGCATTTTGTCTAAGGAGTTCGCCACCGTCTATTTTGTTACTAACACATTATCATTTTAGGCAGATCAACTGTTACGTCACTATTATGTAGTTCACCTTGTGAACAACTTGATAATCTTAAGTGACTGGATGCTATAGATACTGATCTGTCTAGCCAGACCAGAATTTTACTTTAGAAAATCATGTTAGTTGAAACAACTTCCTCCTATTTCAAGCTCCTCTCTAAATTTTACAGAATATCGTGCTGGCACTCGCGAATGTTATTCTGCATTCCATAAAGTGCAACATTTACCCCATAAATGATACAATTTCTTTAGAAGGACCTATATACGTATATTAGTTGATCGGTGTTCTCCTAATGATTTTAGAGTTGTTAATTGCTGCTCAGTTTCCTATATATTTGCATTTAATATTTATTTTTTAGAAGTCTTACTATAGAATTACAGGAACCACCACCACTTATGAGGAAAAAAAATAAATTGAAGAATTCACGAACCCCGCCCACCTGTCAGTTTCATATCATATACAAGCGTTGAGCAACTTATTTTAATTTTCAGATGTACTATTGACTCAAATTTTTGTAGTTGCTGCGTTTCTATTAACTAAAGACCCAATTATGTAAATTGTGCAACAATCGCAGATGTTATCAAACTAATCGGACTCCTTTTGCTAAGAAAAAGAAATTCGCTCATATTTGAACTGCTTTTACTATTAGTGCAAGTACCTAGCGTAAATCCTATCCTGATAAGATTTGGCATTGATATTAATGAAACGCTACAAAACATACGCGTGAGAAATCTAATATTTATAGCAGGTATCAAAAGTATCAAAAAGATACACTTAATTGAACGCTGGAGACATTTTTATTACGAATCTTTTCGATCCCTTAAAGACAATTTGGCTAGAAGCTTTTAATTGTTAAATTATCGATGTAGTTAGAGGCAAATTTCGATTGATTTTCATTTTTGATTGTAATAGGTTGAACAATTGGCGGATATACTGGTATCTTATTTATTATTACATTGTCACCCTATTATACTCAATTATAATTGCTGTGCACATACAGAGGACGAGGACATATTAACAAAGTAACCAGTTTTTTCATTCATTCAAATTTGACTCAAAGTGCTTGAGGGTGACCATCTTAAGTCTCTTTACGGAAATAGGCATAACTCACAGCCGGCTGGTGTCCTTTGTAATTGGTAAAGGCTGTTATGGGATGTAAAGACCTGAATTACTATTATTATTAATATAGACGATCTAAAGGCTCGAATTAAAAATCAGGTATGTGTAATTTAATGGAATACCTTTGATAATATTTATAATAATAATTATTTATCAATTTATATTTAATATTTAATATATTAGTAATTTATATATATAATATTATAATCATATATAAATATAATATATATATATATATATATATATATAATTATATATAATATAATAATATTATATTTGTATATAATATTTAATATAATAGTAAACAGTTTTAACAAACGTTTTCGATCTTTAAATATTTATTATACCACAATTAACCACATCATACATTCAAAAATTTTTTTGATATTGTGTACATTGTTACACCTCTCATTAAAAAATCTGGTCACTCCTAGATAATGAAAAGTAGAACAAATTATATTAAAAAGTATGATATTTTTCATATCTCTCATTATATTTCTGGTATTATTTACTTTTTTAAATTTTAGAAATGTCCGAATAATGTGACAATTAGTTGCCGTATCTTAATTTAGCTTAGAGTGTGAGAAAGTGAGCAAAATCTCTTTTCAAGTGACTAAGATTACGTAGTGAAAGCCATTGTCGTATTACAGCTAACAACACTTTTGAATGAGCTTTTTTATTTGAGTATCTAAATAATAAGGATCGAATTACATAGTGGAGAGACAATGACATTTAGTTATTAGAATTTTTACAAGATATGATTCCTTACTTAATCAAATGGATAAAGTAGAGAACAAATGTCTTTTTATGATGCTTTGGATAGTAACACATACCTTATAAGCTAATGACTTTTTATTCTTCCTAACAATGAAAATACGCACGGGATACTAACTAACAAAAGAATGAATATTATAACTTTTATATGTGTGTGTAGATATAAGTGTTCATTGAAACAAAATAAACACACAAGAATTCTTCTACTTTCGTATAGTCCAGTGGTGTAGTGTTTGCCCATCTTTTATTTTCCTTTCTTTTTTGAAGTAATCCGTAAGACAGGTACAAAGGGTGAAGTACTATATGTTTCCTAAGGGGGGTGTTACGAAGAAGGCCGCACACAGCGTTCGCCACTTGACTAATGAAGGCAGCCACTGTACTCGTACCTGCCATATCAGCTTGCCATCTACCACCAGAAGCTCAACGCACTTCTTTTATTTTGTCATACTTCGAACATATTTGTATTCTAAAGCGAGTCACGTCGTCCTTGTATAGCATTCGAACTCCTAATGAAAGAAGACAAGACAAATGACATGTAGCTAACAAATTTTCGCGAATAGTTTAAAAAAGGAGCACGTTCTATAATTACTTTACGAATATTATTATAGGTGTCTGTGATTATATATACTTGGCTGTAATGAAACAGTTTATGTTCGCGGATTGCTGCTTTTATTGTGTTCGTACCTTTTGTGTTGATATAATTAGAGAACAAACCGATCAGGTTCGAATTGAGATATTAATATAATTACAAGGCAGTATCTTTATGGTTGGTATATTATATTACTGGCTCAGACGATTTATCTTTAATATCTACGACTTAACGCAAATGATATTATCCAATCGATTTGCCGCAGTGTTTATTATACATATCTGCTGGGTAGTTGTTATAACTGATTAAGCTTTTGTGCTATTCGAAATACCATATCATGAACGCGGTTTGCAATGCATTATGTCGACCATAAAGTTACGATTATAATACATTAAAGGCATATTTAGCACGTGGGTAAATGTATTTTAAACAAATTATGCTTAAAGCTATGTGTTCAGTTTCAGAATTAAGATTTCCTATCCAAATAAACGAGGTCTGTATCAATCATATTACTGCTTTTCAAAATAAAATACAATATAAATAATATTTATATTTGTGCCATTCCAACACCTTTAATAGCAGTAAGTTACACCACCTACTTTGACAGATGCAATAAATGAATTCAAGAGAAACTCCTGAACAATTTGTTTTACAACTCCCACAGTTATACAGAGAGCTACAGTTTTATTTGTATCACGGGTCGTGAATGAAAACATCTCCGGAAATAATAAAAATATTGACGGACCGTGTTAAGGATAATGATAAGTATACCCCACGTTAAGGTAAGTATTTCCAATTCCAATTAGCATTCTCGATTAAAACGCGAATAGATATCAACCCTCTTATTTCAAATGTAATACCCTGTATATTATGGTAACATTTCAAAGACAAGATCAACGATATACTATTAAATTTGATATACGCAAAGTACAATTCTTCGCTTCCTTTTCTTCAAGTGTTTCTAATGCAATCGTTCTGCAACAAATTAGCTTTATTGTACCTTTATAGGTATTTCCCAAATTACATATTTTCAGTAATAAGTCATCAAGTTTTGTTCAATTGCCAATACTAGCTAATATTAGCTAACATGAAGTATGTGTTAGATAGTGTGACACACTTGTGACATATTATAAGCTGTAATTATGATAGAATGAAGATTTTATTTTATTGGAATCAAATAAAAATATTGTCTATATGAGGCTTGTATTAGGCGATAGTTGGATAATCTGTTTAGACAAAGTTACAGCAGAGTTGAAATTACCTTTCTTGCGTCTGACTAACAATAATTTATGAAATACAAATTTCAAGTGAAAGAATATTACGTTTACCTAAATAAAGAACATGTTACCACGAATTCATTATTTTTCAGTTATTTAGTTATTAATTTAAAAATACAGAAAAAACCCTAACCTTTTATTCTATATTGGGTACAAAAATGTAGTTAGTTAGGCATAAGAAACCAAGTAACTCAAAACTAATACATGTATTAGTTTTGAGACAAATAAAAAGAGTCGTAAAAACGGAATAGTTGCTTTAAGAAAGCAATAGTTTAGCTTTAGACAATAGCAAATACAAAATAAGGAGATCTAGATCTGAACGTCATTATGAACTCTTCATCCTCCGTATAATAGAACTACTGAACGTATTGGTATAAATAGTTTTCGGCTCTAAGCAGCGAACAATTTCGTAAATGATGTGTCGGTACATTAAAGGAAATCATTGCCACAATATTAGAACAAGATATATAGTGATTTGCAGTTTTATATAATACAACAACGTGCGCCCTACGGGCATGTTGGCTACTACACATGACATGAGATAACGTAGCTCTCAAAACAATAATAATTTATATATTGTTTACAACCTAAGTGTATTATAACATTTTTGAATATGTTCGATTTTGTTTATGTAGACTTAATACTGAGGGTTCCATACGATTAAAGTAATGTATATTAATTAAAGAAATTGAACGTGTCCATTAAATTTCTTTAATTCGCAATGATGTCTCGATTTAGAAACTTCGGGGTTAAGCATAGTTAGCTATAATCTGTTTACAAAAAAAAATAACTTCGTCAGTGACGTACATTTAGTAACATCGAAAGTCACTGCCAGCTTTGATATAAATAGAAACTTATTTTGTTGGCATGAGGATAGGCTTTAAAATATCAATTTTATAAAACATCTTATCGGTTACCGTTTTAGTTATTTTGACTTTTGTAAAAAAGCATTCTGTATATATTTATATCATAAGCATCATGAAGTAGCATGTTGATGTTTTAAAAATTTAGATTTGCTAATTTAAAATTATGTAATTTGAACAAAACAAATTTAAATAAAAAATTATAAGTGAAACTTGCCAAGAGTTTCATGAACGATATCTTCATTTATTGCCTATTAGCAGAACATATTTCCACAGAATTTAAGAAAATTTCTTACTTATTGGACAGTGGAAGCATAATAAGCAGATGCCAAATCCTACAACAATGGATGAAAACTATGAAATAATGATATTGGATTACTTTTACATGTACCTTCACAGTTCTATACGTGCTGTTGCCGAGAAATAGGTAGGAAATGTCAGTGTATTCTGACAATACATAAAATGCAGGCATCCGCCTGTAAAAAATTATTTGGACGGATAATAAAGCAACTGGCACCACTGGCTACCGCAAAACCTTCACTTTATTTGTGAAGTTAGATTTCAAAATACCTTTAGTTTTAATGAATTTTGTTTAACAATGAGTGGGAGAATACGTTCTCAAATTTATGATGGCACAACAGTGAGCGTATATACAGTAATTCTGCTGCAATGCGTAGCATCCTGTGTTGCCTCTGTTAGATCGGAAAGATTGCTGGTACCAAACGGATGGGGTACCAGCTTATCCTTTAGATGAGGTAGATCGTTTGCTAAATATAATGTTTACTGATATGTGAAAAGGACGCAACGGACCTTGAGCTTAGCCACCAACTATTAGTCTACGCTGTCACTATACAGACCAAAGCAGAATAAAGGCGATGAGTTCGATAGCGCAGATCCTGTCCAAATTAGATAAGTTACAACAACTGCAGTTTATAACAGGATTTATTTAAAGTGTTTGTAAGTGAATGGCAAAGGCAACACTTACTGAATTTATTATATTTCGTATTTGATTATTTTGCATTCAATAAATTTTATTTTCTCGAACTATATTTTGTTTTTTTTGTATGCTTTTAATATTAAAATTATTTTCACCGAGTGCTACTTATTAAATACTAATTCAAAATTACAGTTTCTGAAAATTACTTGTCTTAAAAGAGCGATAGAGATAGGTATAAGAACACTTGTGTGATAAAGAATTCAATTCTATACCACATGGTGTAAAAATACAAATGGAACTTTTAATACTAAGAAGTTACGCCAAATCAACTCCTAGGTTATGAAACAACCTGTATATCTTTAATTAACACACCTTTAATACATCATACGTTTTTTTTTCTTTTCTTCACAAAAGTCAAAATAACTAAGAAGGTAACCGATAGGTAAGAAGATGTTTTGTAAAATTGGCTTTAAAATCCATAATAGCATCTAAATATGCAACAACAAATATAGATCACTAGTTATAATATAAAAGGTGATGAAATTATTTTTTCTAAATAGAATATTCCTAACTATGCTTAACTCTTTAGTTTTAAAATCGAGATATCTTTATAAATTCAAGAACTTTTAATGGACGCGTTCCGTGAATCACCAATACATAATAATATAAGCATATGAATGGTGCTATGTTTGCCAACTACTTGCATGTGTGTATTATTATTGATCTTTCGAACCGTGATCATCAAACAATATTTTGCTATCAAGCATTAGACCCAAGTTAGTAATACAATAGTATGACATAGGAATCACGTTACTGCTAAAAATAATGCTACGGCATTTAGAAAAGTTCAGTGGTAACCTAAACTCGAGAAAACAAACTGAATCTTCTTGCACCCTCTCAACAATCCTCAACGGAGTCAACTGCTTAATGAAATTTAATGACATCAACATATGCTAGAAATTCGTAGGAACTGATATAATTAACTACATGCTTTATTAAGAAGGAGTGGTCGCAATGCGATCCCTGCGGAATGGATAAATTGCATTGTCGTTTTTCATTAATCTCCAAACATAAGCATCTAAAGCGGATTCAAAGTACATAACTAGATATTCCTGTTACTAAAAATCGTTTTCTATTATGTGCAATCCATAAACTTTAACACAACATAAACTCTGTGTACACTTTTTAATTAGTAATGCAAATGTGCCAAGCTTATGACAGCAATAATTACTACGCATTGTTGAACGGAATTAATCTAATCCTGCATTCAATAGAAACTTATTATTAACCGTTGGATCTTCGCTATTTACAATAATAATTCCGTCGAAATTTATGGTGAACGCTGGCAATTTGAAGAGGAGTAATCTGTCTATTGATAGGTTGATTTAAATAACAAAATCAATTCATCCACACCATCCTGGATTTATGTGAGTCACGTTCCTAGCCTATTGTACTATAGAAACTGTGGCAGCATAGTGTCTATTATACGTAGATAGGTGCATTTGTTAGCGGAAAGGAAAACGTAGGTTTTAAGCATTACTGTATGCAAATACTGATTAAATTTTACCTTTGGTACCAATGTGTATTACTTTTATTAGAGATCGGTGGTGTTATCCATTTGAATTTAAAATATTACGAACGTGTGTTCCAAAACGATATAAAAATTATGTATATGCTGTTTTCTAATTCAGAACAATGGTGTTACAAAGACTAACTACGTATCATCCAACATTGATTCAGTATTTGCACGAGACTTTATTTTTACCAGTCGTGGCAACGAGACAAATGATCTTGTTAGTTTTCGATTATAATCTAACTAATGTGAAGAAGAAAACGTTAATATTGATGGCAAAGTTATCATTGCGATTTCCTTGTTTTCCTTAGAATCAAGGTATTTCAGAAATCCTAACATAATAATTTGTACTCTTTCCAACCAGCTCACATAGGACACTATCCCAACAATAAAATAGGAGCGAATTGAAGCTCCATTACCCTATATCTTGCTGAAAATTAAACTTTTAAAGGTACTAGATTACTTATAATATCAGTGTTTATCCTCTGTTAACAATTATTGCAATAATCAGTGTTCAGTGTCTCCAAGTATCAGGAACAATCTTAATAGTTTTCATTTCGTAACATAAGCCTCTATAATAATAATAATACTATTTTTGATTTATTAGTTGATGCAATAGGATATACGTTTCGCCAAAAGGTACAATATAAAAATAAATTCGCCAAAAATATAATAAAATAAAATAAAACATACATATATCACAACAAATAAATAAAACCACATGTATGGAAAATTGGTGTTGAGTAACCACAGGCGTACCAGTCAAAGAATTCAAAAACACTACAATAGCAAGCTTCAAAAAGGTGCCTTCTTAAAAGGATTTGAAGGTATGTTTGAAGCCTTAATATGTTGAGGTAAGCTGTTATAAACGTTTGTGCGTATGTACCTCGGGCTTTTTCGTACATTGTTGTTTTATGATGCCAAATAGCCAATTCATTCGCATTTCGATTTTTATAATATGCACTAGAAAAAAAAAACCTAAAGGTTTGACAAAACAGTTGCAGAAATCAGGCGCTGTTTACCTTAACACAACAAATTTTCATTCAAATCCGAACGATGCTCTAGCGTCAACTAATATTCAAAAGGTCGAATCTTGTGTTTTTAATAACGTTGCTATGCCCAGTATCAAGTCCGCCTTTTAAAAACATTACTTCGGAAATTTCATTTATCCACCTTTTTTGATTAACCGAAATTGTATTCTTTAAACCATTCCTATTGTCTTCAGCAAGATTTAATGCTACTGCGTTCTAATGAATTCGGGATTATTTAATACTGGTTAAGCAACTGTTTTTCTATCAATGACGTTTATCGTACTGAAGTTGAGTTACCGTGCTAACTGCAGAAGCCCCCGTATAATTGTTGGCGAAACGTTGAGTTCTCAATTGACCATGACACAGTCCGGACTCTCAACACGTTTAGTTTTGATTCGACTAATTATTAAATAGATAATATAGCAAAAGGTAATAGTTGTTCAAGTATTAATTGATCAGATAATGACAGGAAAGACTGTAAGATGCAATAGAGTGTAAGTATTTGATACTGTCCGTCTAAGAACTGAAGGCGCAACATGCGATTAAGCCAACACACAATGTGATATTTTAGCAATCTTCGTGAACAAATCATAAAATACTAAAATTACTCAGTCTACAACGTAAAAGCTTTGCTTCTCAGTAATTCCTATTATACTTGCCTCTTTTCAATATATTCTTCTTTATTTTCGTTCCAAGCAAAAGGGTGCATTAGTTTCGACATGCTCTCTCACTTAGAAGGGGACATAAGATCTGACCAAGAGTGTACATACATTATTCAAAATTTTTAGTGAGTGTTGAAAGCTTTCAATAACTACTCTCTTCATATATTTTTAATTAAAAGATTACTTTTTTTGTTTTCCACCATGCAATAGGTAAGAAATAAGGTAAGTTACTGCTCAAAGCAAGATGATACTATTAACAGATTTGGACTATTTTGTGTGTTTCCTAAATTGTAGATTTTACCGTAGAAGTTTTAGATCATCCTCTCTATGTTCTTGATATTGTTTCATAAATCTGAAAAATATATTGTATGATGCATCGTTATGGATTAATGACTCTTTACGCTCTTCATGTAAATAAATGAAAAATTAAAATCATCAAAGTTTCACAGGATATTTGAAAGGAAGAATCAATATTTCTTGAAGATTTTTCAATTTAAAACAGGCAAGGTTTAATTATAGTCGTGTATTTAACGGGTTTTTGAAATTTTGAATAGATATATTCGTCTTCACACAAAAGAACTAATGCGAAGAGTACAGTAGAATAAATATCATTACTATTCAAAAATTGGGAAAATCAAATTTTTGAAGTGTTGTCTACTTCCTGTTTTTTAATTTTTTTTTTGTGTGTGGTGGCGGTCCAACGGGGTTATGACAAGCTTTTTTCAAGGTTGTCATAACCTCAGGAGCCTTTTAATGTGTAGGTTGTGTGAGTAAAGTGTTCCATGGCCTTATTATTAGCACCCCCTCGCCGTAAAGGGTGAAGCGCAATTAATTGTACCCCAACTGCGAATGGTGACTCGGGAGTGTACCGGACCCACTAAAAAAATTTGTTGATTCTAGCGGGACTTGAACTCCGCTTAACTCTACCCAGTCAAGCGCTGGCCCTCTTATCACTAGACCACACAGAGCCGATATAAATAATAATAATAATTCAAAAATTCAAAAGTGATTTTTGAACTCTTGTCTACTTCCATTATTATTATTATTAATATTATAATTAATATTATTATATTTTCACGAATATTTAAAGAAAAGAATCCAGATGGCATGAAAAGCCAAGAAGAGAAAGACCGAATGTGAACAATTAGCCTCTGCAATATTTAGATCACAAATTATTGTGACATTAGTTTTGATTGCTTCCTACGGTATCACAAGACTTAATAGGACTAGGTGGAAGTGTTTGAGAGTTTATAGTATTGCAAAAAATTAGCTTGGTGTGAATACAATGTGAATGTGTGTCAACTTAGGTTACTACCAACACAAAAACAATAGGAATTCCTTCTGCGTTTAACTACTGTAATTTTATTTCCAGATATGTACGATATTGCTTAATTCAACAAATGTCTTTATGATTTATAGAATTATAAAATCTGGTACCTGCGTAAACAAATCCGTATGCGCGTATCTACAGATACAGAGAGCATAAGTATGCATGAATCAGAGATAATGCAAGTTGTTCTTTTTACGTTTATTATTCTTTTTAAGGCCAAAAGAGAATGAAGCATAAAAGCAATTACTTAAGTTATAAAGTCAGTGAGACAGCTCGTTTTTACTTCCAGTTTGACATTTACAGCCAATAAAATATAATATTTAGTTTATTACATTTGTTTGAATACAGGAGCATAAACATATATTATACTTTCGACTTCATGCACTCACTGAGTTTCAAAAATAAAATTTTATAAAGTGCATACAGACGAGTTACTTTTATGACAAAGACCGGAGAAATTATTTCATCGTGTTTTATACACAGAAAGTTTGTACTTGTTGGTTTATGGGAGATTTCAAACTACTTAGGTGATACATGAAGAGAAGGTAACAGTGTTTACTGTTTTGGACCAGCGTTTATTTTGGTCGACATCAAAGAATTAGAGTAGTTGCAGGACTTAGTGAGCTATGTGCTATGTTAGGATAACTGTAATGTTGTATCCATCAGATAGAGAATAGAAGAAAGTATCTTCCGCACTACAAGAAAATATGCTTTTAACTAAGGTTGTTAAAAATAATGAATTTTCGCTAGGAAATAGCACTGTAGAATTGTTAGTCCTTATATGTTCAGAAAAAACAAATACATATATACCGTATCCACCTGAATGTGCGCGGAGGCAGATATTCATTTCCTGAGTGATTTAGAGGAAAAGCCTTCAAATAAAAGGCATTCGTAAACAAGTACGGTTAACGTAGAATTATATTCAAGTAGGATAGGTTGTTCATATCTCGCATAGCATGAGGCATGTTTGCTTTTGCAAATGGAACATCCGATAAATTATTATGTTTTTGGATAACCCCCTTTGATTTATGTCAACTATTTTCAATAATATATCTGCTTAACTCTGCTTGTAGAGCAGGAGCAAGAGGTAATATAGAGCACAAAGATAAACTTTACAATAAACCACAACTTGATAACTTAATCGTCCCAGTTGCTTCTTGTGCGAAAATCGTAAAGATTGTATCTGTTGCTAGATTATTTCTAATAGTATCTATGTCCACACCAAACAAACACAAAGAAACATTTTGTTGGTAATTTTCGTAACCTGTCTATGGAAGCAGAGACAAAAACAAAATTACCATGACCTGCATCAAGAAATTTAATTCAGTATTTTTTATTGTATTATCGGAACAAGTTAAGTATAAACAAGTTGGAAACAAGTTAGAAGGTGTCCGCATTGCATTTGAGAAACAAGAATGTTTGCCAGTTTTTTAAAATTCTTTGTAGAAGCATCTGTTTCTGAATTTTGAGAAACTTACAGAAACATTTGAAAATACATTTCAGGAACAAACAACATAAACATAATATTCCTGTGTGTTGCTTTCGATGTGCACGTAGCTAATTGAACATCTTTAAAACTATACAGTCTCTATAGTATTTCGTCGCAGCACTCTATGTGCATTTTGAAAAAAAAAAAACATCCACATAGTTTTCTACTTACTTTACTAAAGAATGTTTATAAAAAAGAGATCTAGTATTGCCTATCTACTAGATGCTTGAAGAGTACGCAGGATATTCATGAATCAAACATGGTAACCACTTCAATTATAATCATTTCAATTGCAGGATTACGGTTTTGAAAACCTCACCTACAAACTTTCAATGGAACAAAATTTAATTTATCGCCCAAGATATACTGCGTTTAATATATCGGCGGTTAAAGAAAAAAATAAAAAATTCGATAAATATTATATTTGGGAACTATATTTCCTATATTTTATATTTGAAATTGAAATTAGTAATCAAAGCTCTCTTGTTTTCTTTTCATCGATAATGAAATTTCTAATCAGTGATGTCTGCCTGCATGTGTCACCCCCACTTCTGCTTTTAATGAAGAAAACTTTAAGAATTATTCTGGGCATAATAAACAATATAATACTTAACTCTAAATTCCGCCAGCAAAAGAAAAATATTTGGCCGCAAATCCCAAACGTGAAAATATTATTTCTTTGGTAAATATTCAATTCATTCAATACTTCTGTAACTATTATTATAGAGGACAGAAGCGAGTGAAATCATACCTTTTTTGTAGCGACTAGACAGACTCGTGTTTTGTCGACTCTCGGAGACACAAATAGACAACACGAATCCTTTCTTATGAGTCTGTTTAGTCGCTGCAAAAAAGGTGTGATTCCACTCGCTTTTGTTCTCTCTAATTATTACCTTAATGTATTATCCATAAATAGTAATATTTTATCCAATGGCATATTTTAATTAAACACACATATAATTAATTGCTTAATTATTTTTTTATAATTTATATTAAAGACTAGAACCTGTTAAGAGATGCTTCTTTCATTTGCAATTTGAACTTAGAATGCTCTCTTCGAGAACTTGCAACGATGCTTTTGGGAAATATACCCCCAGGGGGTATCGAAAAATCAACAACCAAGCTAAAAATAAAAGTTTTTGAAATATTTAACTTCTTTAAATATTCCCACATACATGGGTAGCCTACAATTAATTTCACGTGGTTATAACTATGTATTCTACAGTTTGACTAAAGTTTCAAACGTTGCAAATTAATAATTAGAGTTCCTATGTTAAATAGGTATATCAGAATGCTCAAAAGGTTAAAACTTTCTTTGAAAAAAAAATGCAGATAAAAACCTGTAACGAACGACGTAATAGATGAAAATAAAAATAGGTACCAATAAAAACGACCAATATTTATGAGATAAATTTGTCCACATATGTGACTTTTACCACGTGAGGGTGAAATTAAAAGATGCTTCCTACTTTCGACATTAGATACAGTCAAAAGCGCAAAATTACCCTTATTATAGAAAAGTTGCTTCATATTTTCGGCGTAACTTTCAGCCATTGTTTTCAGGATTCATTTACAAATCCTGAAAGAATATTTGCCCTTGGAAAAAAGAATGCATTCACATTCTAAATTAGGAAGGTTAGATAAAGAAATTGGTATCCTCTACACTAATTGCAAGTAGTGTCCTGAAGTGCTACACTGTGTCATTCTTTAAGCAATATTTTGAAAAAGGAAGACGACTCCTCCACTCCTTAAATGAGGTTCATTACAGAAATTGTTCCTTTCTTCATATTTTGTCGCATTACTAGTTTATAGAATCATATAATAAAAATCTCCACAAAACCATTAAGGAATAATAACCAATGATTTCTTGCTGTATATCTTTAACACAAATTTTTTAGATTGTAAATTTTATTTGAGAGTTTCTTCAAATTATTCAGTTATTTCTTATTTATTTAGTTTTTAGGTTTTTTTTTATGCAATGAGAATTGATTAAAAGAACAACCTTAACAAAATTCAGTATTCAGTACACTAGTTGATGCTAATGCAGCCAATATTGATATATGAAATTTGGAACTTTGGATTAAATTTGAATTTAACTGGAAGTGCCTACCACAATATTTAACTTACTTATTGTGGACGTATTAACATTCAAGCAGAATTTATTTCTGAATTGTTGGTTTATCAGTGATTACTTTACGTTGTAAACTAAGATACCTAGTACAAGTCGAAATATTGTTTTTACATTTTAAATGGAACCGACCCGATGTTGGTATGCCATAGCATATTTTTCAATTCTAAATGTGCGACATACATATACATATAAGAATTATCATTAACATTGCAAATTAGATAATTGCTTTCTGAATAGCAATTAGTTTGCTGTCGGATTGGTATACGACAAAGATGTGAATATATGCGTACATACCCAAAGTGTACACACACATATTCGTATGAATGTATAAACACATACTATTCACTCACACGTTTCTCGTGGTCTCCTAGCAACGCTTTACGGCCTAGTTCGCTATTGGCTACCCGCTGACGTCCAATACTCTTCATTCATAGTTTGATTGTCACAAATGTTTCTCTGTTACAAGGAGCACGCATTGGGAAACTTCCAATGTAAACGAGAGAGATAAAGGCGTTTGACATGCTAATTGCGCTTGGTAATAAATATTAGTGGAATAGAGGAAAGGGAAAATGTCAGAATAATATTTGCGGCAGATTGGCAAATAATTTTTACGTATTTCAGTCAGTATGTGCAAGAAGAAGTCACTTGCATCGAATAAATGGATTAATTTTTGTTGCGTTTATAATTATTATATTCGAAATGCCTATTATCCTATTATGTTTATATTGCACATATACAAACTACAAACATCAATTAGAATAGTAACTCATGCTATTTGCCTTGTTGCAATTATAATATTTTCAACATCCAAATATGATTTATATTTATCTCCTTTCTACTTTATATTTATCATAGATGATGTTAATGACAAAGTTTTTAAATAATTATCTAATAGCTCCATTTGATGGGTAAGTATGCATTAATGAAAAGATTAATGGATGGTACAATATCCAGATATCGCAAATGCTTACTTCTCCCACATTGGAAGTATTATAAAAATCAACGTAATTTGGCATCATCAAGAATGCCATAGGTCTGAAGGAAACATACTTTAATTTTATATCAATGACAACAAAATCGATTGAACAATGAAGGAACTGAATAATAACCGGTCTAATATAGCTGGTTATTCCAAAGCATTTGGTGCAGTAATACGTCTATTTCGGATCACTACACGCATCCCCAAGGACAACTGTGGGACTACTGCTGTTCTCAATTTGCTAGTCAACTACAACCTACAGAAGAGACATAGCTACATGTACATCATTGGAACTGCATGAGTGGCAGCCAGCTTTGGATAGGCTTAACACTGACTTAAGTCCTCTTCATAATATATCGACAACGTATAAATCCAGCTAAACATAAAGTAATGCTTTTTGAAAAAACTATGTATGCAAAAACTATCCCTATGCAATACAATTTTGCATTGCATAGGGATCGTCCAATGATCACATTATAAAGCTGATTATTGGAAGCCGTACTGTGTGTTGGAACAGGTATAACAGGCATAACCACCGCTTTAAAATGGCTACAAGGCTTCATTCAGTGACAATCAGGCAGTTCAAAGGCTATCAAACCCTGCATATATGAACCTAGCCTGATTCTCAAATATACAAAGTTTAAGGCAGTTGCAACACATAAACCACGTTATTTTGCGGTGAATTCCAAGCCACCAAGCTAGACAAGCTGGCTAGAGAATATGCTCTTCATCGGAGCTAACGGTTTCTGTGACCTACAAAAGAACCACATTAAACATGTAAATATCACCTATTCAATTTGAGAAAGGGTGAAGATTAAATCTTTTATCTATGCCAAGAGGAATCAGCGGCGGCAGAAGACATTCCATGCAAATGTGTTACCATCTACAACCACTCGACCACAACATTTCAATAAACCATTTCTAACATCTACTGAACTGGAGGACGAAGATCCTAGAGTAGTATTAAAGTTTATTAAGAACTTTCACTCATTCTGACATAAGTAGAAGCATTTTGTTACAATAGACCTATCAAGATCGCAGTGACTAAAGACATTTATGGCATAGCCCAACGATAGTAATTAACTCAAAACTGTGAGAAGAAACGATGTTTCCCCGGTTTATTTATTGTTTTAAAATTGGCGGAACTTCTAATCGGCTTACGTAGGATTGGAATAGAGTATGAAACCAAACAAGTATCCTTAATGGCATGATAATGAAGTTTTGCAGGTAAATGTAATGGCGCATATTGCATGTGATTGTACTTTCGGTTTAATCGGTCAGGGCACATTTCTACATTTTGGAGTAGTTTTGCAAATAAGCATAAACAACATTTGATTTATTTATTTATTTATTTTTAATAAACGTGCAGGTAATTGTTGAAACAATGTCAAGATTATTTAATTCAATTCTCTCTAACTACTAATTCTAGGACTGAATCGTGCGTTCATATGAGGAAACGCGTAGTGAAATGGCGATCGTGTTAGAACTCATGAAGAAGTATCACATTTTTAATGATTTGCGCCCCAAGTGAAATTTGCATTAACTTTGGATATTTCCAAAATTCGATGTGATTCTAAAAAACTACATAAGGTGGTGGGTACCCTTTCCTTTGGAACAATTGTTCTATAATGTAAATTTCTGAAAACTTGAAAAATTTTCAGGAATTCAGGAAATTCAGGAATTCAGGAAAATTGAAAAGTATCAATTTTAGATGACAAAATATGGCATAAAAAAATTATAAAAGCAATTTGATAAGAAAGAGAAAAATATGTAGTTGTATTTAAAAAGTGTTAACACATTTCCCACTTACAAATTTAATCCTAAGTGTCTGCCAAACTAGGTAATGTTTTCGCAAAGTTTATCCCGTTTATAATCCCTTCCCATACGGTCGACATTTATAGATATAAAAATTTACATGCATTCGCCAATTTGATAAGATTTCAAAAAATGCAAAATGTGTAGGAGTAGCAACATAGTTGTTTGATCAAGCATACCTTAACATCGAATTAAGAATTGAAAAATGTAAAGATATATAGATGTTCTGTATATATAAAAAAAACAAAAAACAAAATTGACAGTTACTTCCGATATAGTCGGAAATCTTGAATGAAAATATTTTTATTCAATAATATATGTCTGCTTGAGTGTATTACCAAGTTTTCAGAATTGTCCAATATATAGCTTTTCACATATATCTATCGATGCAACTCTTCGTGAAACACCTGTATATATTCAACAGATCATACGCTTCTACGCGATAATTACACAGTTTTTGCGTAGACTTGTATTTGAGATGTCCCCATTTCCGGACAAACGGTTATCTATTAGTTAATGATAGCGACATTGACGTACGATGAGCTATTATTGATGTTGCGCAACGTTCTCTGGTGATGTTTTAACGGATGACTTCATTAAAAAATGAGCTATTGTTTCCCTACTGGGTCATATCCGGCCAATTTTGTTGATATTCAGTGATACGAAATAGTAGAAAAGTTACCTCAGATAATTGATGTTATAAAACCACAAATGCGACGTATGAAACGTTACTGTGTTTAAAAAAATTGTGTTCAAATAAATCTTTTCAATCTATTCATCTTTTCCGTCTATCAATCACTGGAAACATTACTTATTACTGGGCTAAAATAGAATAACCGCTAAACATCGTAAAATTGCAACATTCATCGAAATTATGGAGAGTATATAGCAAAAAATTGAATTTTGAAAAACATAATTAACAAACTAACATCAGTCTTGTAGTGTTAATATGTAAACGTAGTGAATAATGAGTATCACTGCGATACTACACATCGGCAAGACAAGAAACGTGGCGAGTTACTGCGCTTTCTTCTGTTAATTGGTTTAATACAGATAATACTTCATAGGATCCCTCCTTTTGGAGCGTCCTTTTACTCCTGTTACTTTCAAAGCTAATGCTTTTCTTCTTTGTTATTGTATCAACTTTATTTGATTTTTTTTATTTTTCAATTGAAATCAGAAGTTATTTTTTGTTTCAGCAAATCATATGTTTATATCCGAAGCCTATGCCTACTCTATGTATTGGGAAACCATATTCATATGGAATTCTCTGCCTTTTTTTGCAGTATGAAGATACTATTTTATGTTTCTATATTTGTTTTTGAGTATTCATATATTTTAGTAGAAATTTTTTTCTTCTTCAAATTCTGGGTGTTGTCGCGTAATTAATATTTTAATAATTTACTTGACGTTTCGCTGATCATGTTGTCAGCTTTTTCAGAAGATTTTTAAAGTGAACTGAGCACATAGACATAGAGGAATGCGTCTATATTTATGTCTATGTGCTCATTTATTTTTCCTTGTTTATAAGTTTTATCACGTTTTATTCCGTTATTATATTTTAATTCTATAGTTATTTCTTGTTGAGAGAAGTATATGTATATCTCAAAGTTCCATCCATCTTTATATCCTCTTCATTGTTATTAGTTGGCTTTAATTATTCTTTATAAAACAATATTGTTTTGTTGAGATTTGCTATTAACTTTGTTTTGAACTACTGACGGAAATTCTTGATGTTTTGAAATTATTTTATTTTTTTCATGAACCGATCAATATATCATCTCCTGTCTTCAACTTTACTTACCAACAGCATTTCATTTTTCTATTGTCTTTTGTTCTTCATTTCACCGCTCCATTAATCATCAAGTCATTTGATATGCTGATTCCCTTTTCTTTTTTTGCTGTTATCGTCCTAATTTCTTTTATTTAATAATGTAAAAAACAAGTGAAGAGGCTTGTTTTCTCTCGCCTACGGATCTGTTTTGAAGTTTTAGCAATGATTCTGACTCTTCGGAATACCCGATCGGTGGGCTAGGACAGAACTCCGCAAGAAATGCATGTTTATAAAATCACCAATTACTCATATTATGTACCTCATGTTTCAAATTGGAACATTTCCAGATGAATTGAGAAAGTGGCGTATGAAACTTATTTATGAAGGAGGGAAATAGTTTTAATCTAAACAATGAGCCCATTGTAGCAAATGTTTTTAAAATTTTTGGAAAAATTATATTACCTAATATAATTCTTCCTGGGTTTCTGAACACTCAGAGATATATCCTAACAACTAAGTGAAATTTGTGTAACTAAGTTGAGGGGTAAACCCAAAATTTGTTGTTTATCCTCAATTGTTTGGAGGAGAGGCAATAGAATGAAATCGTTTAGATTTTAATTTGACTTATTGATAAAGAACTGAAGCCTAGTCGCTTTCTATTTATTTTCGATACATATACATATAAACCTTTTTGTCAACAATTATAAAATAAGATTTTTACGATCAAGTATGGTACTTTTAAAATCAATTTTACTGTGTAAACATAAGTTGTCGCCTTAGGTAAATTGTCAACCTAAGTGATGTCAGCGCTTTTGTAGTGTTTAACTTTTGAATTTTGTCGTCAACTCTTTGTCTCCTATTTGTAGTTAAAAACTATCAAATTAAGGAATCATGTTTTGATATTTAATCTACAGCTGCCGAAGAAGTTCATAATAAATGAATGAAATAGCGAGCATTAAAGAATTCAATTTAATATAACCGCCTAAAAACAGGCTCCATACTTAGCTTTTCAAAAATGTTATTTTACTTTTCGTTACTATTATGATTATTATTTGGCGCTATATGTTATCAGGTTCTTTGATACTTTCTTCCTGTTTCCTCGTTAAGTACTTACCTTGTATAGTCCACTATAATATTAGAACAAAGATTATGCTTTTATAGAAAGAAAGGCATTATTTAGTTCCATTGTGATCTCCTAATTCTGTCCGGGTACACATACATATATAAGTGTGCGTGGTACATAAAATCTAATTATAAGAAAGAAGTTGCAGGTTTTCTGCTGACTGCTTTAAAGGTTGTTCGGTAACGTCAGTTGATGCACGGAGACACGTAGCGTAACGAGAACATAGATAAATCGAAACAAGTATTTTATTTTGAATGGAGCATAATTGTAGCGGTCCCCCTTTCGTTCTGTGGTAAAAGCTCCTCTAACAAGATTAACCTCCGACACGGGCATAAGTCATCATTAACTGATTTTAACGCCTGTTACATGCAACCACGGTTTACGTTATGACAGTTGTTAATTCTCATTATGGCATTTTAATATAAACATAATAGTGGCAGCAGAACGGAAATTTATAAAACATATGTATGTATACGTATGCGTATGATCCCGTCCAACTTTGCCCTTCTTTATTTATTTAAATGTATTGAAGATCAGTAAAATAAGTAATAAGATTATATGGTGTCTAAATAGAAATAGAGACAGATGAGTTAAATCGATGATAAGAGTGATTCCTGTTATAATATTCATTGGTTTAAAGAATTTATCTTGGATTATCTACATTAGAGATTTCCAACAATTTTTTGTATCGGCTCCTTCTAGAAGAGTGGTTTTTTTTCTTCATTCACTCCTTCAGATTTTTCTAGATAATTGACAGCATATAATACCAATAATTCCCCATAAATGAAAGTAACAATCAGGCTAAGGGCATGAACAAAAATTGAGAAAAGGTTAGTTGGGTCTATGTTTTGTTACCCTCTTCTATTATTATCACCTTTAATTTTACAAATACAAACAAGTTCTTGGAAAAGAATCACAAATTGTTATTGCTCAAAAGTTCCATTAATGTAGCGGTCCCGCTTGATGTGTTGAAAATTGCTTAATATAATTCTTAAATCACCTTGCGAAAAATTAATATCTGCTTCCGTTCGTGAATGATTATGGACTTATTCATCGTATTGCGTACCTAATGCAGATTAATCTCCGGTACACAATTGGCTATCCACTCCCATAACCAATATTCTGATTATCATCGATCTCTATAAAATTTCATTCGCTTCCAATGTGTTCATATCAACCCCGTTATTGTTGGTCTAGATGATATAGATATCAATGTATTTCTATGTGATAATGTATTGTTTTGAACAGCTGGGAATGTGCTACTTTATTATGTCTTATCAATTTCTTTTTTAGTCTTTTCTTCAGTTTTCTCTTTGGTTTGAATACGATTTAATCCGTTTTTAGTTTTTGAGGCGAGCATTACAAAATTATGTAATTGTAGAGGAACTCACACCATGTTAACTAAGAACAATTGGTTGTTATAAAAAGCATCAGTTGCATTAAAATTGTAAATGGAAATGAATTGAAAGAAAATGAAACCAAATACTTTTTTCTTAAAACTTGCCCATTAGCGATATTTAATATATTACAACCATTATATTCTGGTACTTCTGATTTTACTGGAAATGCCATCAACTTTGTTATTTTAAATGCATCGTCCTCTATATTTTAATATATTTTGATAGACATCAGAAAGCACTATACGAACATTTTTTTTGTATATGAACAGTTTTGCCGTATTTTCAAAAAAGCATGATACACAAACATAATACACGAACGTTTATAAACTCGTTTTTCGGAAACGTAGCAATATAAACATATTAATTTATGCCTCCAAGCGTTTTTGACAAAATCGATCTGTTATTACATTGGATTTGTTCTCTTCATTGTATATCAAATTCTTATGTTATATAGCTTTGCATATAGCTGCGAAAGAAGTGTGTCGAAAGAAATACAAAATTTCATCAATGCTGAAGATAATTTAGCACCTTTTTAAAATTGATAAGTCTCTCGAAAAATAGAACTGATTGTGAATTGAAAAATTTGTCGCACAATAATTTTTTTACAACGTATCACGCCGGCTAACAATTTCTGGCTGGTTCTCTGTATTCTAACGTAGACGCGGTAGTATCAATATGATCGTAGGACAGGACCACTAAAGATAGCAGCTACCCAAAAAATTTTGCTGCCGTGCGGTTACTAATAGAGGAAGATTGGCATGCGACATATTGTGAGATTGTGCATTCACAAAATCTGCACGATGAATTGGCGGTTCAGCAACTGAAGCCCAAAATATACTTACGGAATCGTCAGTGATGACGAATCAACGATTTACTCCTATAAACTCGAAACCAAACATAAATCCGCGGTGCGGGTATTTCTAGTTAAGGAATAGCTAACGAATATTACTGGTTTCCGGCATGTTGTCCTTCAGTAAATTCCAAAATGGTCAATCCCGATTGACATGAAACCGTTTGTTTATCAGAAGTGATTGGGTGCTCTGAAAAAACAACCCACAATAACTTCTCCACCATGATAATGCGAGTTAACATAGAATCTAAAAACTATTGAGTTTTCAAATCATCCGTCGTGATCTAAGCCACAACGACTTGACGTTCCCTAGAATCAAGAATGATCTGCATGGTCAACTATTTCAATCGCCGGAAAATGCGGTCGATGATTGCCATAACTGCTTTAACAGTTGAATTGGGGAGAATAAAAAAGCGTAGGGGAGAAAACAACCAAGTATATGAGGTCGATCCTCTGTTTGCTGTTATAGCTATAAAGCTGTTTTGGATGGAATTGGTCGCGCTAAGACATACATAATTACTATATGCAACAGCTGCGGAATTTGTAAAGGAGCATTTACAATTTTTCTATTGAAGTTACATATAGTGTGCTATATTTTTTAATATACAGATCGCGTTCGCTTACAGTAGTGATATGACTATATCTGCTAACTGCAAACATATAAAAGATAGCAAGAATGTATGACTCTTGCTAGTTAAGGAGGAATAGAATTTATACAGAGTTTATACAGAGATTTTATCGTTTCAATAAGTATATTCGACGGTACTTACAAACAATATTTACACGTTTTTTGCTTTAGTTGCAAACTATATAATACACTCCGCCAAAAAAGTATCGCATAATTTAGTTTTGAATCATAAAAGTATCGCATAATCTTTGTTTGTAGCTTATTAAGTTGTAAATATACTTTAATGCGCTCTAAGATATAATTTTTATGATTGCTTAAATAAAATACAGGCCAAATAAAAACAAGAACTCATACTTGAGATTTTTATTAAAACAAGAAATTATAATTTTGGAAAGAAAAATGTCATAACAGTAGCTTTTAATACTGAGTATTGCCACCTCTGGCTCTTATGACCGCTCGCATACGGTTCGGCAGAGATTCGATTAACCTCCGTATATAAGCCTGATCCAAATTCTCAGACTCGTCACGGAGAGCATTTTCTATTCCATGCAGGTCCGCTGGGGCAACATTTTAGGTTCGTATCGGTCTGTGAGAGAGGTCCCACACGTGCTCGATAGGGTTCATGTCCGGACTTACCGCAGGCCAATCTAAAACTGGAATACCAACATCGTTAAGGTATTCCTGGACGATTATTGCAACATGCGGTCGTGCATTATCGTGCATTAACATGAATTCGTTTCCTATAATTGGCGCATATGGTACTACATGTTCTTCTAAAATGTCCGTTATATACCTGTGGGCAGTCAGTGTACCTTTGTCTACTGGTACTAACTCTGTACGACCTGTTAAACAGATGCCTCCCCAAACCATAATAGAGCCACCAGCGAAATTAGGTCTATATCTGATATTGCACTGCGAATAGCGCTCACCCTCTCGTCTGTACACTGAGATACGCCTATCTGAGGTGTAAAGACCAAATGTTGACTCATCTGTGAATAGTATATTGGCCCAGTCATTAATGTTCTAATTTACATGTTCTCTGACAAACCTTAAGCGAGCCACTCGGTGGTTCCTAGTGAGACGAGGGGCTGTTCCAGCTACTCCAGCTCTTAATCCACTCTGTCGTAACCTATTCCGAATAGTTTGAGTACTCACACGAGTATTTCTGACTCTAGCCAAGTCGTTCTGCAATTGTCTCGCAGTTACATATCTTCGACGTAATGCTTGTAGTAGTAAATAGCGGTCATCTTGGCGAGTAAAACATCTTGGACAACCTGGTACAGGTCTTCTACTGTAATTGCCTGTTTCCCTATGTTCCCCTACGGCTCTAGAAACACTTGACTGATTGATGTTCATCAAATTAGCAACGTATGCTTGAGATCGTCCATCTTCGATTAAAGCAACTATAGCAGCCACTTGTTCTGAAGTTAAATTGCTAATTTTAGTTTTAAAAGCGTTGGTACAGAACTCTGACTTCGCACTTTAAAATTTGTCCGTATAGGAAGACTTTCAATAAACAACTGAACAAACCTTACACATATGCATTTTTCTAAATGTGTTCTTTTAGAAAAAAAAAAAAAAAAAAACTAAAAAGCTATGTTCCATGATTTTGTTAGTGTTTTTATAGTTCACATACACAAGGCAAACTTTTTGTGGACGTATAAAAATATCTTGGTTTATAAATGCCCTTTTTTAGTTTATGCGATACTTTTTTGGCGGAGTGTAGTTTAAGTAGCAAAAGAAATCAATGATAAGTGTACGTCTTTTAGGTTATAAAAGTAGAATGAAAATATGTACATGCACATACATAATCAGGGGACGGGGTTCAGTCTAAGTGGCCTTGCAACACAAATCTGGAATTTTATAATTTATAATAATTATAGTATTATAACAAGTAATGTTGAATAATATTTTGCCTTATCGGATGCATAAATTTGAATTCGACATATATTGAAGTAAAACGTTCAGCAGAGCGGAAAAAGAAATGGAAAAAGATTGAGAATGATTTACATATGTAGTTCCTAGTTAAACAACATCTTATTGTTGGTAATTAAAATAATAATATGCGCTACATTAAAATAATTAGCAACAGTTCATGTAAAGCTAAATAAAATAAGATGTAAAAACACAACGCCAGGTGAATAAGCCATATCATGAGACATCGACTTCATGTACAGATAGAGAATAATTTGTAATATTTAGTTTACCACATATGGAGTGTTCAGAATTTAAGATCCAGTTTATAAATATTCAATTCAAGGAAATCGACTTGTTCGTAATGGAATGCACTATAATGAGCACATGTTGTGAGCGGAATTAATCATCATGGATGTATATGATAGGTATTCCCATCGTTCAGGACTCATAAGCAAATATTTGTAATAATTAAAAGTGTATAACGGTTACTCATGAAAAAATAATAATTATCGTTTTATCCTGATGAATCTACCGAAAGATCATTTCATATGTACTTAGTTCTTAAATCGTCAAAGGTATTACAAAAGAACTAAATATTTAGTTGGGCGAGTACTGGCCGTACGACGTCAAATATTTATTCGAGTAGAGATATTTTAAGTTTATTTTATATCCGGAAATAATAATTACTTTTCAAGGTAGACATTGACTTTGCTCGCCCAGAATTCCTGAGCTTAGCGCTGATTTTCATCTATGGAGTCATATAAAAGATTAAGTTTGTACATCTCCTATTGAAGACAGAGGAGACCTAGATAAATAGGGAAGATGAAAATTTCAGAAATTTAAACTACGATGGGGAATGATGATGTGTAGAATGAAGGACATTTGGAATATCTGCAGCTTTTAATTTCAAGTTTCTGTTTTATGTGTACTATACTATTCATCCCGTTTTCTATTTTGAAATGTTCTTTTTAGAAGACTTGAGCATTACTTACTGGTTCACAATCACAACTGGTTTATTTATTTTCTACGGTTGACTTATCTTGAAAACTTGCTATTACATTAAAGCCTACATGTGCTATTGAACTAAAATATTTGTAATAATCTATATGTATATATGTAATAAACACTTCCGGCTATACCGGAAACAGCTATCAACTTTGTTATTTTAAATGGAACGGCCTATATATTATTACAGTTTTGAATTCTCAATTAAATTTTAAATGTTATATGGTCAGATAACTATGTCGCTACTTCTAACCATATTTGAAATATTTGGCTCTTTTGACAATTTTTGTTAGATCGGCGAACGCTTGTGAAAACCATCCACAATAGATGAAATGTCGCTTAGTTTTCAATTATAAAAAATATGGGCACATGGAGAATGCATCAAAAGCATAAAATACTTTTGCAGCTTGGTATCCGCAAAAATAGGGATTGCTACTAAATACAGTTAATTGAATAACTCAGAATTTTAAAAACTTTCCATTGATCAAGGCAAAAATTTAAAAGCATGGTTTTTAGGAATCTATTTTAATATGGTCTCAGTAGCAAGACAAAATTGGACAAAATTATTTGAACAAATGAAGACAAATTTATAACAAATATTTAGAACTGAAAAAGTCAGAGTTTTATTAATCCTGGATTGTTTCCTAATATATTCAAAATAGGACGACATTTAATACATTAATACATAAGCTACATTCTCACTGCTAGGCACTCTTTTTTCAGAATAAAATTTTGTTATAATGAACATTTTCCTAAACATCTTGAAAAGTATCAATCTTTTTTGATTGATTCGTTGAACATCAACGAATTTCAACGAATATAATACCTTCTTACTCTTTCATAAGAGCAGTTTGATAATAAACAGAAAAACAAAAAATAGATAATTGAATTGAAAAAGCATTTTTTGCGTTTGAAAGTTTAAGCATAATTGACGCATACGTTGTATTGTATACGGCCAACAGTTCTGCAAAATTTCAATTTCCCAAATTAAACACTTTCACAGTTATAAAAATTTAAACACGCCAAAAAAAATTTAAAAAGCCAAATATTTAAAATATGGTTAATAGGTATAGTTGTTATATCAAACAAACCTTAGAAATGAATTACGAAGAACTCTAAACTGTAAAAATTTCCGGTATAATTGCAATATTATTGAAAATATTTTAGCTCGACAGTACTTACTGATTATAGCCTACTGCCAAATTTTCAGAATGTTTCTATTAATACTTTTTCCTATATCGATTTATGCCGTTCCCGATGAGACTGATCTGTATGTTGTTATATCTTTTTACATAATTAGTAATACCAACAATTATTTAGAGGAAACAGTTATCTCGATTTGCACGAAATACGCTTATTTAAGCATACACTTTTATATGAATATTACTACGTATAGTAATAATTATTCATCGAACTATATTTGGAATAGTTTTGCTTTTTTATTTTTGGTGCGTTTACGAGTGTTTGCGTACGAAGATATTCCGGAAATTATGGCATCGTTGCCGGATATAAACAAATAAACGCTTTTAAATAAATATTTGTCACACACGAGAGGATATTTCATGTTCACACATTTTAATCTATGTCAATATTATGCGTTTTAACGCCGTACAATTGTTAGGATAAAATTATCATTACGGTCGTGCTTTGAATTATTCGCCTTTTACGAGATTTTCATCATAGCAATAAAGATTAATCCTAAAGACTTATTACAATAACACGACGAACGTGACTCCATTGGAAAATGTCAACGTCTACATAAAATTTATGTGCAGATACGGATAATTAAGTGTCGTTGTATTTTATAATTACTGCATTTCGTTTGTAATTAAAATTGTCAAACATAAATGCATAGCTGCATATTTATGCGTCTCTTATATTGATTAATTTTAAAATTGCAATGAGGTACCACATTTCACGGCTAGACAGTAAGATGTTGAAATCAACTAATAAATCTAAACCAATCCTTACCAATTCATTAATTGGAAAAACCTCTTCAAGTAATTATTTGTCGGATTAATTTTATTGCGTTGATATCTTTGCATATAGCGCGATTATACATTTTTTTTTATTTTACGTGCGAAATATACTTTTCCGTAGGTAAACGTATGTTGAAACGAATTTAATCACGATAGGCAACATTTTGTTATTCCATGTTGGTATTCCTGACCGATAAAATAAGTTGAAATTGAATGAAATCCGAGATACGCAAACGAACTTACATAATATAGATTGGCATACATATACTTGTTCTAATTTATTTAATTATTATGATTATTACATGATTGCTGCAATTACCGAGTGCTGTTACACAAATCTAAGATGAGTAATAGGCGTCTACTGTTGTTCTGAATACTAAGATACAAACTGTTGTTGATTATCTTCTTCACCGAGGATTAATATAACCCTGGACTATAAATAACTTCCGACCTCAATGGCACTTTGTTTTAATCAAATCGCTATCTGTATTGGTTACATCTGAAGCAATGGAACGTTAAAGGCAATGCCCACGTTATGTAATAACGTAGACTTCCACAACTAGTCAGTTAAAATGAAATGTGTTCCGAATTTGGACCGTTTAATAGTTAATTGAAAACTCGATGTTTCGCCCATAATCATGTGGGACATCTTCAGGAAAGGGAAAGTGGTAAGCAGCGATTAGCACGGTAACTCAACGTGTAGACCACGCCCGAAGTGAAACTAACTGAGCGAGAAACAGTTAATTATGACGCGGTTCAAACTCAGAACAGGTTTAGTATTAACCCACGTTATAGGTCTTTTTCTACAATTTTCTAATTCTTATTCAAGATTAATTTTTATGGAAGCAAATTTGCAAATACCTATTGTGATATGTAAGAAAGAAGTACTGATAATTAGTGTTTTTTGGTCGTAAATCAGCATACCTTTCATACTAAACCAATCCATGTACTACTTCTGATTAAAAAAAAAAAAAAACGTTTGAAATATTATTCTTTGTTTTAGGTATCACAATCTTTTATTGTAAGTCATTTATTCGCTATATTTATTAGAACTTTGCGGCTACATACATCAGTACAATAAATCATTAAGATAATTTAAACTGATCACTGATCACCTTTATAATAATCAAAACTATGTGAAATATTAATGCCTGAGTATACGCTAGATGTTTATTGAGTTTGTCCTATATAAAAGTTTGTCTGGTTACTTTTGTTAGTTGGAACTTGTGTCGTAATTACTAGAGAGGATAAAGGCGGGTGGAACCATCATTCTTTTGCAGCGATCAAACAGACTTGCATTTTGTCGACTCCCGGGGAAATCAATAGACACATGAACCCCTTCTCATGAGATGCACAGACACAAGTTTGTCTAATCGTCGAAAAAGAGCAACAATTCCACCCGCCTTTGTCCTTTCTAATAATTACTGTGCAATATCTAGCTAACAGAAAATTTACGCTACCACCATAACAGTAAGCAGTACATTATACAACACAAGTACTCATATATAGACTACCACTATAATAGTAAGCAAAAGTACGAAGGAGATACAACTGCTGTTGCTGTTATCTCATCTCTCTATTAATTATAAAAAAATTATAAAAACCACAAAACATTTATCTATTTCTGTGCCCTAACTTAATACAAGGACAGATACACGGACTAGGAGTTTCTAAGCAACACCTACAGCAATACCGAGAGTGGCGTTTAATATTTTATTTTGTACATTTTTGAATATCTTAAGATGCTTTACGAACGCAGGTGTAATAATAACTAGAGCGGACAAAGGCTGATGGAATTATTATTTTTTTGCAAAGACTAGACAGACTCGTGTTTTGACGACTCTCGGGGACACCAGTATGCAACACGAATCCATTCTTATGAGGCGAATAGATACGAGTCTATGTAGTCGCCGCAAAAAAGGAATGATTCTACCTGCCTTTGTCATCTCTAATAATAACTAATACCCTGTATAATTGATGAAAGTTGTTGGACGTAGAACTGTTTATTAATATTTATATAAAATACTTTTTTGTATCGATCGGATGGTTTTTCTAAGGTTTCTCTTTCCGTTTTCGTACATAGAGCAAAGCTATCTTTGGGGAGTCGTCACCAGAGAGGAAAAAGGCGAATGAAATTATTAGTTCTTTGCAGAGACATACTCGTGTTTTGTCGACTCTTGGGGACACTAATAGGCAACGCGTATCCATTTTCATGAGGCGAATAGACACGTGTCTATCTAGTCGCTCCAAAAAAGGAATAATTCCACCTGTATTTGTCATCTCTCGTCATCACTAAAGAGTCCAAACGATGTGCCCGAGCATTGGCGTTGCGTGGAGAGTTTACCAGAATAACAGTGCGCTTATTTAAAAATAAATACATTGAATCACTTCACAAAACGTTAAGAAAAAACATAAATAACTTACCTAACATGTTTACATTGTTGCAGAAATATCCGGATGTGCGCGATGAAGTAATTGCACCATCATATATGTTTCTGTATTAGTCTCGGAAAGGTTCGTACGTAGCGACGTAAATAAATGCTTATATGCTGAAAAGGATTGTTCGACGTTGAGAGATGTTATATTTGCATAGTTAAAGTGCTCTTTGTATCTGTACAACGTATCTTCAGTATTGGTAAAAAGTTGCCGTAATTTTGTAAAATCTACATTTTTATCTAATACACTATTAAATTTTTCACGAACACAAACACTTTTTTCATCATCAAGGATATGCAGCGCTAATTCTACGTGGTCAATAATTGCTAATGAGTCCGATAAGGACAGCGCACTGTTCTGTAACTTTTTTATTGCATCCACTATTGGAAAATAACTGTCGTAAATAATTTTTAAATTTGCTGCAACTTGAGGATTTTTAAATTGAACCTGACTGAGCCTTATTGCAGCCGCTTCTTTGCCGTCTAGTTGTAAAACTACTCGATTTAATTTTTTCAAAATGTTTATAATAATAGAATGCTGCTTCTAACCACGTACCCCATCGTATATGAATTGGTTGCGGCGGCTCGGGTATGTCAGGACACTGCGAATGAAATAGGCGAATACGTTTCGGAGATTTAAGAAAAACCGCTTTCGTTTGTCCTATTAGTTCATCCACATGAGGATAACTTGTACGTATAATGTTTGTTACAAGGTGTAAAGCGTGAAGCAAACATGTGACGTGCAGCAGGTTTGGTTGAATCGTTTTGAGTAATTTTGCTGTGGAACACATAACCGCGGCAGCATCGGTAACTAACATTAACAGTTGCTCCGGTAAAATTTCAAATTTGTGTAGTGTTTCTATTAATACACTACGTATCACCGTGGCAGTACAATCTTGCATTCGTTTACAGGCTAGTAAATAAGGGTCAGAAGATCCTTGTGGGGTCAGCGTCCTTACGACAATGGATAGGATGGACTGTTTTTTAATATCTGTAGTTTCGTCCATTGTCAACCAAAGGTATTTATTTTTCACCGTTTTTTTCGTAAAATTTACAATTCTTTCACGCACTGATGGTACGTAATTGTGTAGCGTATTTTTAGATGGTAATTTCCACGTAGGATTGTATTTATTCCAAAACTGGCGAAACATTGGGTGTTGGACTTTATGTATTGCTATATTGGTCGTAATTAGCATCATTGTTAAATCAACCACAAATTCATTATATGATTTGCGTCTAATCTTTTTCAATTTATGTTTGTCACTATTTATATGTCTTTGACACTGACTCGCTTTCCAAGATAATAAAGTTATTTCACAAACTAAACATTTCACTGCCTTACCGTCATATATTAAATCGGGAAACCGATGTATAAATTTATTTACTACGGTAGCAGACAACCGATTTGACGCAATATTTTTACGACCTCGCAACATTTTCAACGTATACTTTAACACGTTAGAACGGCAACTAAATGCATCGTTTATTTTTACTACTTATGCGAGAGCGGAGTTTCCCTGCACTCTGCTCTCGCATCGACGCTACTGGTCGGGTACGTCGTTTGGACTCTTTAGTCATCACGTTATAATATACTGGGATCTTGAAATATTTGTCACTATGAATTGTAGTATTGTATTTGTTGTCGGTAAATTTCACCACTTTTCGTGCGCCTCACAGGCGTCGTATGAGAGTGGTCATTCGGATGTGCGATTTATAATATATAATAGCAATTGTCTCATTCACACATACCCACGGTTTTTTGTTTTTCAATTTCTTTCTAATTTCTTATTCTGAGAGAGATGTACCACAAACTAAGCATTTTATTTTTTGCTCCATCGTATATTCAATTTGAGAAATCTGTAATAAACTTATTCACTCGATCTGAAAATGGTCGTTTCCTTGATCCACTTATCCATGACATTTTATTACGTATAACGCATTCTAACCTGTCGCCAAACATATACTGGATGCGCTACTATTGCAATGAGATCGCTTGTGCGTATATTACATCACATATCCTAACGACCACTTTCCATATCGACACCTGTGAAATGCACGGAAAGTGGCGAACTTTAGTTATCAGTTTATTTGTAATGATCATACAGTAAACTTGTCTCCAAGCAATATTTTAAATTAAAAATGAAATCTTTTTCAAAAACGAAAAAAATGTTTTTTTTTTTTTGGTTCAAGAATTTTGGGTCATTTTGGGTCATTTTGGGACATTTTGGGTCATTTTGGGTCATTTTGCGTCATTTTGGGTCACAGAAGCGCTATCTTGTTGAGAGAGCAAGGAAGAGAAATTCTTTCCTGAATTAAAATTGTCTAAAAGTCCTTCTAGCAAGCCATCGATTGGAATGTACCGTTTTTCTTTAGGGATGCGCTCATAAAATCAGTACTGTGGACTACATGGTTGTGAAACAAGGGAGTTTATGATGCTTCAATAGTGTATGGTTCCCACATCTCGCTAATAGATTCTCTAATTGTTTGCAAGGACGAACAAGATTTTACAAAACATCAAAGAGGCAACGCTTGTTTGCTTTGATCCGTATTTTAAATCTTTCATCTTAAAACGTATCAAATCTTTTATCTCTCTCATTTTGGGGCCTTCGCCCTGCAATTTTGAATTTATTTGAAATATCACTTTCCATCGATTAATTAACAAATATACAGGGCGTTTGAAAAAGCAACTTAAATAAATGCTGAAATACGATACGCAATTTGTTTTGATTAGGCCATTTTATTGGGCGGATTAAATTATGTTTCGATAATCTAAATAGCTGCTGTAATAGCGAAGATGTTACAGTTTCAACTGTTTTAAGTAAATTTCAACGTATCTTTTGTTTTTCATGAATACTGTAGTGCTACAAGGATATTTTACGCAAAGCTTTATTTCCTACTGTTTATTTGAAAAATATACACGGCGTTCAATTTAAAAAATATGAACTACTCAAATTAACGTTGAAATGCGATGTGTGATTGTTTTTGTTTTCTTAACATTATTGTTACCATCTTTGCTAATTTAACAAACATCGTAGCTAAACTAATAACAAAGTTATAGCAATATGACTTAATAACTTCGAATAACCTCTATATCTAAGGACTCTATTAAAATTTTAGCGACTAAGACACTACATACGACATTTTATTGAGAATTACACTTCATTTTATATTCTAAAACTGTAGATGAGATTGCGGTTATTTTTGTATCGTATCCGTGTTGCCTACAAATTATAACTTTGTGAACGTTATTTCTAAGAAACCCTTTTGATTTTTCGTGTGGTGTACGGAACGTTTACTTCGAATTAGCACAGCGGAAGATGTAAGATAACAATTTTAGGTTAAATGCCCGTAAAAACAACAGTTGAAAATTCTACTTACTCGTAAAAATAAGCACATACAACGAAAGAAGTTACGATGCTCAATAATAATAATAATAATAATAAACTTTATTGCCCGACAGATTAAATCCAATTACAGGACAACATGTAAAACAAACGAAATTAAATTGAGTAAGTATACAAAAAAAAAAAATACATGTGCACGTATATGCTAAAGTATATCTATATATTATAGAGTAATCTAAACGAAAAGAAAACTAAAAATTATATTACTAAACTTCAAAATGACAGGAAAAAGAGATTAATGTGGAAAAAAGAAATAGAACAATAAAAAAATGCTACAATTTAAATATCATTCCTTCAATTTCTTTGGGCCATTTTTGAGAAACTCGTTTACTTTTGGATGTATTTAATGATAAGTTGTACAACGTTTGGTCCTGATGGAAGGGTTCATCATATTATTTCATTATAGCAAGGTTTTATGATCAGCAGTTTCAGTAGTTATAGAAACGTCTTTCGGGTGTTGTCGTGTACTTGATCTTTGACTTGATGTTTCACTGATCATGCTGTCAGCCTCTTCGGAAGATTTTTAGAGACCTCTTAGGATTTCTAAAGTCTTTAGAAATCCCCTGAAATAGCATGATCAAGTCAAACATCAAGTACGCGACAACATCCGAAAGACATTTCTAATATAGTTTCAGTAGTTCGTTAGAATTTGTTGTCTACGTCTCAAAGCATCTTAACATAATTGTTTTCATACTTCTTCAGTTTCCGTACACTAAGCGTCAGAATAATCAATCTCAAAGAGGAATTTGCTGCGAGAATTATCTGTTGAGTTGTGGACGATCGAGTTCTGTATGCAAAAATTAACTCGCAGTAACTGTATGAAATCAAATACAACCATCCTGTTACTTTCGGCTGTGTTAATAGTGTATAATTAGGCCCGTTAAAAAATTGGGCGTGAAGGTAATGTAAGGCTATCCTGCCGGTAGGGACCTGTACAATTTACCATTAAAAATTTACAGAGCCACAACTAGTAACGATTCGTGATTATTATGTTTGGAGGCCTAAACGTTAAGCAGATATATGTAAATACTAATGAAAAGCCCACTTATGTTCCAATGGGAACAAAAGAATTGAAACACGGAAGTACTCACGTGAAGTTAAAACGTGAAAAATCGAATAAAATGGTAGCTGTCTAGTTTTTAATTAAATACATCATAACCTCGAAAGCATATATATATGTTAATATAAAATTAGTACTTTGGCATGGATTTGGCACTGTGATTGCGTCTTACACTACCACGAGATAATATACCATACTAATGCTCATTTAATTTACATTGAGCGAACTTTGACAATATATCTTAATTCTTACACTATTTTTGCACTACCTAAAGAGCCGCTTAGTTCCATAGACCGGTCGCCGAAATTCCGTACAAGTACAGTAGTGTTAGTTCGTTTCGTCAGAGTGGGTGCGGCCTCGATGAAATTGTGCCACTATTCATCATCACCTAATAAGCTTTCTCCTTCTACAGTCTGATTAGAACTTTAAAATTTGTAGATTCGATTGTTCTTAATTGTCTATCGGGAAATCTTCGGCGTCTAAGTTGAACTGCCGCCTCGCATTTTCAACGATTATTTTTTTTTAAATAATCGCTGTCAAAAAAGTCAAACAGGTTGAAATATTACGTGGACAAATGGGGTATAATATGCACATTTTAAGATATTCAAATACAAGTACATTTTAAACCACTCTGGCTGCATTAGAATGGATCTTCTATGACAATGGTACCTTTATTAAGACACTTACTTATTTTTGATGCTGACACGCAAACAGTTTCAAGTGTATACGTGTTTTTAATGTTGATCTTGATACAAAATTCTTCGAAACCTAAATTAATTATCTAGGTAATTGATTATACGGTCACCATTACTTTTCTTCGTGAAGGTTAAAGTATATATTTTTCACTTTCCGTATATCTGCATGCCTCCACTTACATTGCATTTTGGATCGTAGGTATTATAATACTAAAATTTGATGTAAAAGGCAGTTTATTAATATGAAAACTTTAGGTTTATATGCTCCATACCGGAAACTTGAATATTCAAACTATCACGCTTGGTATAATGAACATTTAGAAAAGGGGAACGCGGTTATACACATGTTACCTGGACGAATATATATGAGAAATTAGTTAGCGTCCCTCCATTCTTTTAATTAATCGCGATGGTAATTGTTTAATCACAAATAATGTTGATAAATGTACATCTGGATATATAATAATAGTGAATTTTAGTCCGACACTCTTATTTTTAAGAATAGCACAATGCAAACGATGCAGGAACGCAATTGAGAGGCTGCTTTATGCTAAGAACACCAACACAATAATAACATTTATTGATAAAAAAGGCGATTATTTGACGAACGATGGAATTACAATTGAGATACGATCGAAATTATTCACGAAATTGTTGTAGGAAAAGATTACGTTAAATTGAAAGATTTAGGATCGGGCAAGGAAATCGTTCTCAATCGTTCCATCAAAACCGTCGTTAGCTGGATTTATAATATTCTCTTAACTCCCCCACTATCTAAATACATATTAAGACGTAAAAAAAGATGAAATTACTGCGAAGTTGCTTACAGGAAGTATAACGCTAAACGGATGGACGTATATACACTCCGCCAAGAAAGTATCGCATAAACTAAAAAAGGGCATTTATAAACCAAGATATTTTTATACGTTCACAAAAAGTTTGCCTCGTGTATGTGAACTATAAAAATACTAACAAAATCATGCAACATAGCTTTTCTACTTTTTTTTTTCTAAAAGAACGCATTTAGAAAAATGCATATGTGTAAGGTTTGTTCAGTTGTTTATTGAAAGTCTCCCTATACGGACAAATTTTAAAGTGCGAAGTCAGAGTTCTGTACCAACGCTTTTAAAACTAAAATGAGCAGTTTAACTTCAGAACAAGTGGCTGCTATAGTTGCTTTAATCGAAGATGGACGATCTCAAGCATACGTTGCTAATTTGATCAACATCAATCAGTCAAGTGTTTCTAGAGCCGTAGCCAGATATAGGGAAACAGGCAATTACAGTAGAAGACCTGTACCAGGTCGTCCAAGATGTTCTACTCGCCAAGATGACCGCTATTTACTACTACAAGCGTTACGTCGAAGACATGTAACTGCGAGACAATTGCAGAACGACTTGGCTAGAGTCAGAAATACTCGTGTGAGTACTCAAACTATTCGGAATAGGTTACGACAGAGTGGATTAAGAGCTAGAGTAGCTGGAACAGCCCCTCGTCTCACTAGGAACCACCGAGTGGCTCGCTTAAGGTTTGCCAGAGAACATGTAAATTAGAACATTAATGACTGGGCCAATATACTCTTCACAGATGAGTCAAGATTTGGTCTTTACAAAGATTATGCGATACTTTTATGATTCAAAACTGAATTATACTTTTTTGGCGGAGTGTAGTTGGCTCAATGAAAAATACTCGGGCCTAATAGCTGTCTTCGATGTAATGTAAATTATAGATAGCTTCCTCATCGCCATCCTTTCATTTTGTGACATTCAGTTTTTATATTTAAATCCTTCTCCCGATTTTCTTGACAATTCTACCATAACTTTTCTAAGCAGACATCTCAGTTTTTCTATTTATCCACCTATGTTATATTTAAACTACCTAATCTTTTCAGGTTATCATCCTGTTTCAATATTTTATCGATGTCTTTGCTGATCAGCCTTTTATATTGCGTTCAATTATTTTAGGCTGCAGAAGTATTCTAGATCCGTCTTTTAGAGGTTTAATATTTGTTCATCAATTAGCGCAAGGTACATTATTTCTTCTGCGAGCATCGCAAATGATGCTATCGATTTTTTTCTATACTTTCAGTTTTGTGCGTTCGATTATTCACTTCGTTGTTTTTTTTAACCATGTCTGTAACAAATATGGTGCCTTGCTTGTGTGATTGATTTCTGTTGTCCTTTAACTTCAATTATCAATAATCACATCGTATATTCACTAACTTGTTTGTTATTTTTCGATTCCTAATGCATCATTTTTACTAATTCTGTGTAAAGTTTACTTACATCTATAATATTCCCTCTACCCATTTATGTACCTTAGTTCTTGAAATAATTGAGATGACTTTAAATTTTTGCGGAATTACAATGTTTCTTTAGCGGTCGATATCTTGAGCACATTAGACATAAAGTGATGATTTACATTTTATTCGATTAAGTATTTCATAGTGTGTTTTTCAGTAATTATAATTTTGTCATCTAGCGTCTAGAAGCTGGAAGCGTCTAGAAGGTGGAAGTGGACTTCCACCTACATATACGGTGCATAAATTCTTCCTATTTCGGATTTTTCAAATATTGTTAATGTTATTTCACATTCCCATAAGCCCTTGCAAAGCTGTGATAAAAAAGTGTTGGTGACAGATTATCGTCTTATCTAATTTTCTTCTTCGATTAGGTTTTCACATTTGGCCTCCTGTTAATCACTGTTATTTTTTGATTTCTGTTCGCTCAGTTTTTTTTTTTAGATAATTAGTTTTCGCAGCGGTTCTTTATATAATTTTTTTAGTGTTTATTTATACTAATGGCGAAGTTTTGTTGGTATATATATATATTCTTGAGTTTCCGTTCTTAAGTGTTATTGCAATATATACCGTTACACATATTGCAGATAGATAGATAAATAAATAGATAGATAGTTTATTACTTGATATTCATTAACATTAATTTGAAAACTTTACGTTTCAAGAATTTCTTCCGCCTATTACTGAAACAGCTGTAGATTAAACAATTAAGTGTATCTATCATTGTACTTATATTAATTTCTACCGCTAATAGTCTGGGACTAAATACCTTTGTCTTCAATATCATACCTAAATTCATTTTTTACGGCTTATCAATAAATACTTCGATATCTTTATGAATTTAACATTAATAAAAAAATAACAGGAATAAAAAGAGATTACGTCGAGTGAATCTCCTTTATTTTTCATTCCATGATTATTTTTACACAATACGTTCTCATGTGTATACACACACACACAGATATACACATTTACTACAAGTGGCCACTCGAGTGAGGTCTATCTGGATATCTCAAGGCAGGTAACACTAACGAGACGAAAGACTGGTCCCACCCACGCTTGGTCACTTGGTCTCGCGGTCACTGTATCGCATACCGACACCTCGATACGCATTAAATCTACACCTTCAATTTGCAATGCTACCTAATAACATCACTTTTAAAAAGACGTGCCTTGAAAGGGATCCGAAATAACTAAGGATAAAATTAATTTTGTAGTATGTACTTATACCATATTGAATTATTAGCAACATATTTTATACTAAATGTTGGTTATCCCTTAACGTATATCTAATTCAAATGCTATGCGAATATAATTAAATTTTACCTGCCCTAAGTCACATAGTTACCAATGTAGAAGATTTCCTGAATTCGCAACGTATTCATTTATAATGTTGCGATTGGAATTTAGATGAATGAGGTAATTTCCTGTTCTTACGACGTGCATTTGCCGTGAATTGGGAAGTATCAGCTTTATATTCTTTCGGGATTTTAATACAACCGAGCCAGAGAAGTGCTAGGATAGTTCAATAAACCAATGCAAATCAGCCTTGTAATTTAATGTTCAAGGCGCCCGCCCCCTCACTAATTAAACACGCCACGTACAAACACGGTGTCCCTTCAAATGAAGCTAGAGCAAGATCATAGAATCTTGAAATAATTTGACTTAGCTATCCATAATTACAATTAATTTTAACGAAATCTGCACGTCTATTTTCCACAATAGCTATCGCTAAAAAGTATTTATTATCTTAGCTCTCCTTCACTCAACTTCACAAAACGATATCCAATTGAAAATATTCATTGAATTTACGTATATTTATGCCAAATGGAATTACCCTATCCATGGTCAGAAGAATATAGGACCATTTGTTATGCACGTTGGCGTAGCGAAGTGAAGCGACCATATTTTCACCGAAATCACTGATTTCATACATTATCGATTTTGTTTATACGTACAACGTTGCTATATGTCCTATTCTTATTTTTTGTAGATAGAATAAATCTCTCTACTTCTATAATTACATCGGTAACAAGGTCGTCTCGCGCATTCACTCCATCGCATAATCTAATGTGCGAGTTAAAAATTTGCCCATGAGTCACGCGGAAAGTGGTGAACTTTACATGACGGTACCGATAGCGATTATTTTTACCATTACGTATCATACGAAAGTACTTGTCGCGTTCCAAACAGATCGATAATCATTAGATACAAGAATGAAGAAGCTCAAAGTAGTACGGTATTAATAGAAATTAATTAATAAACTGCTCCATAACAAATCTCTAACGCCGTCAATTATTGTAGCTAACTTAGATTACATTGTGGATTCTAAGTTATAAATGTTGGCATTTTATCGATATTACTAGTTATCGTTATGTCAACGATATAGCACTAGGGCATCATTAGTTTAAGAACTTACCTATACTTGTATCAATACATTGTCTTTGCATTCCCTGAAGAAGCTGAGCGGAAAGTCTTAATCTTTAAAGATTGTTTATCACTTGCTACTCTACTATTAAACGCAATTATGTACATTTACAGCACCCGAAGTGCCTTTGGTTTAGCACTGTAGTATGGCCAGCACTGATGCACACTGCAAAATGCAGAAACTTTTTATGATCTTCCACATAAATTTCTTTACTGTTCATTTTATTACCATAATAAAATGCAACTAATAAAATTCTATTATATCCTTGTGTTTATTTTATTTTTTGCGCAAACCAGTTATGTAAGATTTAACTTTATTTCGAGATGTACAGGTGAATAAAACAAAAATTCTCTCGCTATTAAATTTTTACTGCTTTTCTCTTTAATTTTTTTTTTTTTACTGGGGGGCACCCAGCAAATTATGTGTTTATGTACTGTAATATGAAATCAATGCGAAATGAACGACTAGAATTTATATTTTGTTGTAAATATAGAGGCTATAGTTCTATATATTCGGAAAGTTGCCAAAAATGCCTCACGAAGAACCGCATCAATATATAAAAGAGCTTAAATGGAAAATTCAAAAACTTAACATATTAAAAAAAATAATAACCAATATGTTGTTACGTTTTTGCTATCCTGGTTTAATTTTAAGATTTCTTCGTTAAAATAGCTACGTTGCTATTTTTGGCCGTATTTGAAATATTGGGATTTCTTGAAAATTTTTGACATGGTCAACTGGATATAGAACTGTGTAGAATCCGAATAAGTTGTTCAAATGCATTATACAGAGTGTCCGACGACTAACGTTAAACTTCAAATCTTGTTTTTGTGTGTAGCTTTACAAAGATGCGTTATCTTCAAATGGAAAATGTCAGGACTTAAGTAAACCACTGGCTTTTCTCCTCCCTACTAAAATTGCTCTTTGAGAAAAAAAAAAGCAATAGAAGTGTCATATTCATTATGCAACTAAAACTAATATAAGATGAAATAAGATATTTAGGAAAATGCGTATTCTAATCTAATTTTCTTACAAAAACACAACATTCTTGTGCAAATAAAAATACAATAATATATAAAGCGTCTCATTTTTTACATAATAAATTTTCAGAGCTATTTCCGGTGGTAATTGAAAATATTTGAACTCAGTAGTAGCATTTAACAGTAGCCATTCAAATAAAATTTGTGTTATGTAAGTTGTAACTAAGTGCTATATGACTAACAGTTTTACTTTTAAAATTGTCAAAATATTATGACCGCCTCTAGAACATTTAGAATGGGTTGAACATCAAAGATTAGCCGGTTTTCAGCTTATACTTAAAGATCGCAATGAAGCATTTTAAGACACAGGGATGAAGAGAAAAGAAGGAAGTTGTTCGCTGGAGAAGATAGCAGCGGGACCAATTGACAATGACGAATAATGCCCTAGAACTTTCGTGCGACGAGCTGAGATATTAATTGGCTTGCTATGACACCAAGAAAATCTTTTAATTATTCTCACAAATTGATATTTGGTGTGCTACTTTTTTGCCCTTAGCTACTTTCGACGATGCAGCCATAAAGCGGAAACTGCTCGCTCTTTAAACTGGCTGCGCATTCGTGAAATGTGTTTTCACGCAAATAATTATGATTTCTTACAAACATCACATTTTAATTTTAATTTTTCTTTCCTCAAATACCTGAACGCTGTTGCTTCCAAATATCTCATTGTTGGTAACATCTTCTTGGAGATACTGCTGTCTTGATATTCCCTCCAACTTTAGTTAATTTTCTTATAGATTATATTGCGCTCCTACATTTTACTTAATTAAATTAGTCCAATCAAATATTTGAAATCGCTCCGTTTTTATGGTAATTAAAAAACAAGTCAATTTTGAATTTATTTCCACATAAAGAAAGTTAATGTTTAATAATTTGAAGAAAGGGTGTGCTTAATGTTCAGAAAATGTTTCTAAAACATGTAATTAGTTAAATTGTTAATAAAAGCTCCGCTTTCAGTATCTGTTTCGTTTGTTTAAGGAGATAAATGCGTCTTACATCTTGCATTTTTTCATTGAAAAAAACGTTGACTTTGTTATTTGTCTAAAATACGGGATAGTATATTAAATGATTGTTCAAAAGTAACAGAAAATTAGAGATTGGTAACAAAATTAAATAAAAAGACACGTATTTAGATGTACTCCGCATTCAAACACGCAGTAAGAGGTACCTACTTTCTAAATGTTTAGAATTGTATATACCTTCAGCTCGGGGTTCCCGCTTTTAAGCTTTCCTAAGGCAACTGTTATAGTATCAAATATTCTTACGAAATTGCTTTAATACATACCGAGTGTTTCGCTAACAGGGAATTTTCAACAACGTTAGATAAAAAAAAGGTTGTACGAGTTGCTATAGGCTCATAACGTTAAATTATCGACATTTGTAGAGAGTATTTAGTAACCTTGCTTATCTATAATTTTCGAGAAAATTGTATATATATCCTTATATTGTTTAAGGAGGGCGGCAATAGTTGATTTATGTACTTTATAAAGTCTAAGACGACGGTATCGTCAAAATGGTTTAACCCTACCAAATGTAAAATCTAAATATGAAATGGTTTGTGCGTGGTCCCGTTTAGTACAATACCTTTTATGCGCCTGGTACACTTACATGGGTAAACCTTTATTATAAATTACAATTATAGTCTTCATTACCTACTATGTAAGACAATATTTCGCTGCTGAACCTTATCCGATTGGTTTACTCTGAAAATCCACAAGTAAATGCAAGTCAGGAAACGTAACGATTGCTCTACAATAAATGATTCAAAATCCAATCCAAACATCTCGTATGCTGGCCAAATTGCAAAGTCATAATCTAAATCTGACATCGAAATGTCCCGTATTTTCTTTTAGTAGGCTTTTCTCAATCTTCAAGTGTCATATGAGGACTTATTTCGATCAAGATAGCCTCCTGCTTAGCCACCGGCTTCACAGTGAACTGTTGTAGATTTTGTTATTACATCAAATCTTACCTACTGTGCACGGATTCTACCTCTTTTTTATTTTTCGTTTTGACGTGGATACGTATACCGTTTCCCTTTTGAAAGACGAGCCATGTTCCTCAGAAGACGAGACAATCACTTGGGTAGGCTGTTTATGTAGAAGGAGCTTAAGCTAAGTGTTTACAGTAATCGGATAAAGTTAATGAAGCAAGTTGTTTGCTTCCTACGCTTGTACAGTGTTATTCCTTTTATTGTATCTTACAGATGAATCTTTACTTATCAATTCATTTTTTTTTTCATTTTATGTATTACGAGACGGAACAATAGTAACAATCCAATAAACAAAAAAAATAAGATTTTTTTTGTTTATTGGAAATTAAGGACTATAAAATAAGTAAGGTGTTTTAGCAAATGCTCGCATTTCAAAGTATACGCGACAGTGTATTTTAAATTACCAGTTTCATGCTTTAAATTTCATTAATTTTTGGAATTTGTTAATTTCTAACAGTGTTTATTTATTACTAAATATACTTGCTGAACGACGTATGTATCGGAAAATAACTAATTCTGGTACAGAAAAATTAAAGCTCATCATTCATATTGTATAAATATGTATCCGTTATTTTTAAATCTTAAATATTTCAGCAATATTACAGAAAATTTCGAATTTTAATCTTATCGACGAAATAGAAATGTTTCTCCCAATTTTATTGCTAATGTCAAATCTTATAGTTTATTGCAGTGTTCAAACGATATTAGCTTATACAATTTGAATAACGACAAGTATTGTTAGTTCTTCTTCATTATTACCTTGCTCATCCTCATTATTACTTTTGTTGGAGTAAATTCAAGCATTCGCTTGTAGATTCTAATACGTGGATAGATATTCTAAAATTAACAATAATCGATGACAGATAAAAAAAAGTGAAGATTCGTGAGCTGAATATGTCAAGAATAGAACCAGGAGTAAACTACTATTGTAGTAGAAATCGAAATATTCAAGTATTTTCGCTGCTGCATTATTCATACGTAAATCTGCAGGGTTGTAGTTTACGGTTACTGCATAGTAAAATAATTTATATGGAACTGTATTTTTAAGGTAAACTCATGCATAAATACTACTCGAATTTTAAGATGTGTTACTTAAGAAATACAAAAGAACATCGCGAATTTTCGTATTGTAGCACTATTTAAGACCATGTAATAACGGCAATAAATTAAATGTAAAAGCTATCCCGAAGAAAACCGCCGCGATATTAAATTAGTGGACAATGCGAAAGACCCGAATAAAAAAGAACGGAGAAGAAATCGGAAAAGGAACGAAAAGAAAAGAAGGATCAATAAAAAGCTCATCATTTCATTAGTTTCATTGCGAGTCGCGTGTCGTGGGCGTTTAGAGCTTGCGCCCTTCTTCTGCCACAGAGACAAAAGCTAATCGGATAGTTCCGAACCTATCTCTCTGTTGCTCTTGCGTCGGAACGTACAAGATTGCAGTCCGCATGTAACCGTTGTCTTGGTAACTACGCAACAAGCGGTACACCCACCGCATGGCCTGTAATCTACGCTAACTCACGTCTGTCACTCACGGTGTCTTGAAAAGTCAACGTTTATGGACCAATGCATGGTTAGCTCGCATACAATTCAACTAGCCTTTTGATAATTTAGTGTGTAGAATCAGTGGGGACATTTAAAATTTAAAAGTATTTATATAATCGGTGTTATTTAATGGAATTAAGCAGATATGTCGCAATAAGTATATTAAGAATATCGTGAACTTTCTGAGTTTCTAACTGTGTATGTACTGTTTCGATTTTAGTGACCATTAACTATGGTTAACCCTAATAGTTTTATGATTGCCTAAACTTGTGTAGCCGCTTATTTATGTTGTATATAAAGGCATATAAAAAGGTAGTGTTGTATCGCATGAAATTTTAAATTAATTCTTCGTTACGCACGGATGAACCGCTGAAGTATCGTGCATTGAATGCTACCAGTCACACTGTTTTGTATTCATGTCATCAGTTGTGTGCATATAGTCACTGGACATCAGAATTGGTGATTTCAATTGACTTGTTTTGACGTGGTGCGCGTTCACTGATCTCTTTCCTCCTCTCGTTCTTATTTTCACCTTCTTTTCCCCTTATTTATTTATACTTCTACCTCACGAGAAACTAAAAAAGACAAGAAGTTAATCCTTAATCTACATGTTAAAGCCGCCGCATTCTCTTCATACCAGATGGTGTAAGACAAAATAGCGGAGTAAATAAAAAAGGAGACATCCAAAACGGTATCTTCGATAAGGTGCTCTTCAAGAATGGACTAATTGTACCAGCCGCAAAAAAAAAAAAACTGAAGTCGTAAAAAAGAAGTTCTCCCGATGATGTTTTTGAAGAAGAACGCCGTCTGAATAACAAATCGAAAACCCAGTTATGCGATTAAATCAACGTATTTAAAATCAACACGCCGCTTACATAACTGTATGACAAGTTTTAAATTAAATACAATTGGTGCTCGATCGGTGAATTTTAATTCCATCTTTAAAGGACAGAGGTTGGAAAAAATTTCACTACTTCAACGTTTCGCGAGTAATAAATACTTAGTAGAAAGTTGAACGATTTTTGTAAGTCAAATTAAAACAAGAAAAAACTAGAGCGGATGCTTAATTATACTGTTAGTAGATGTTAAAGCTTTTCTTTCACCTTCGGGTAACATCTTCCGGAAGACATTGACGGTGATTAGTGTTGAACTTTTGCTTAAATATTATTCCTGGTTTTAAACCAGGAGACGTGTGTTAGTGGTTGTGATATGGATACGGGGGCATGCTGTGTGGCCCCCTCGGCACCACAGCGTTCGGACGATCAAATTGTACCGGCCCATCCTGGGGATTGCTGGAATACTCATCAGAACAATCATCAACAACCGTTTTTGGACGCGTGGTTACAAATGCAGGTTTGTACATTTATACACTGTTTACATTTTAAAGGAATGTTATTAAAATTATCCTCTCAATACCTATTCATCTTATCTACGCGGATTATTTATGTTGGTTGCCTAATTTGTTGTGACATTTAATTAACATTGGCAACACGTAGTTGGTTTAGCAAGGTTATTAAAATTACATTGTTGAAACAACTGATGGATAATATCGAATCAATTCATTCAATTATTTCTGTAATTTAAATACGTCAATTATTTCCAGTGATATTGGAAACATTCGTTTAATAACAAGAAACAGAGGTGATTTAATAATGCATTGATAAAGAAATATTTATAAATATTATATTACAAATAGATTGGAATTTTAATATATTTAATTAGTGATATATTTTATTAAATTATCTCTTATTCAGTATATTAGTTATAGTCATATAAAAACTAACCAAATTTTTAATGAAACTGTTCGGGTATTCATTTATTATATCGTTGCTGTTGAAGGATTAACAATTATGTATGTTCTTCTAGTGTGAATAGCAGTGAAAAATATTTCTGTTATTACCGAGATTGGAGGGCGGAGTGATTTTTTTGATTTGGACTCCCTAAAACAGTTCCTAGTTCCTAGAAAACGTCCTTTGTGGAATTTCTGTGAACTTTTGAATTGCAAAAGGGAAATGTATTCTTTCCTTATTATTTGACCGCATCCCTCCTTAATAAAAAGAAATATTCCACATAGATTTGCATTACTTTTTGCAGCAACAAGGCCGTGTATAAAACAATAACAAACAGACAAAAACACATAGCGCATTCATAGATGTGTAATTAATTACATAATTTCTTCCTCGTATATGCACTTCAAATACTTTTTAGAGCGAATAGTTTCATAGCCGAATTATTTTTCAAATCTTGAACTTATTAATCATACAATACAACATAGCAGCAAAACAGCCGCGAATACACAAACGTTATGGCCAGAACACGCATTACGTCCTATACTCATTATAAGAGATGACAAAGGCAGGAGAATTATTACTTTTTTGTAGTAACTAGACGGACTTGGATTTTGTCAACTCTCGGGGAAGCCAATAGGCAACACGAACTTTTCCTTTTGATATGAACGGACACGAGTCTGTTTAGTTGCTGCAAAAAGTAAGAATTTCATCTGCGTTGATCATCTCTAGTTATTATGGATTACATGATATTTAAGAAGAATTGAAAATAATTCTCAAAGATACCTATTAACTGAAAGGTAAAGGTATTGCTTATATCACAAGGGCAATAATATGTAGGATGTTATGTTATCTGTATGTTATGTATCTGGTATATGTTCTCTGTTGGCCCGAAAGATTATGTCTTTGGAAATGGAGATTTTCGAAAACGGCTTTTTTCTTGTAATACATATTTCATTGTAGGAAAAATTATACTCTTACGCTTACACGATGTCTCATGACTTCGTAGCTGCTCAAAGTTACGTTTTCTTTATAATGGTGCATACATCTATATAACATTTTAGAAATCTCGGTTAAATTCTGAAGCAAAGAGTAATTGTTTTAAGACCTAGTGTTTCACAATCATTGGGGTTTTTGTCCACATCTGAAAACCGTTATTTCTTCGGAAAGTGCGCACTAGACAAATGGATTTTTACTGTATCGAATGACGTAGTGCGCTTGCGCTTATATGGTTCCAAACTGCTAACGAAATGCGCGTAACATAACATCAAGTTGGTACAATACATTTTTGCTAAAGTAATTTTCATCAATAGAGCGTTCTACAAATTATTTTAGTTTCGAATTTTTAGTAGAAATTAGAAAATATTAGTCTAGAATCAGCCATTTTCTCGTTATGGCATTTCTTGAAACTGAGTTATTGTCAATATTTATTTTATATGTATATCATGACAGAAACTTTGAAATAATTGTTGAATATGATGACATTTAATGATAACTGGAATCACAACAATATGTACTATCTTCTTCGAATTCGGAAATGCTTAAAGTTTAGATGCTTCCAGTTAAAAAATGGATAAATGGACTATTTGCTTTTTTTTGATTTTGAGAAACATAAGCACCTACGTATTAGGCCCTTTTAAGTCTAATTTTGGTATTACATTTATAATTTGTCTAATGCACACTTCCTGAAAAATAAAGGTTTCATAAACCGTGGGCTCTTTCAAAGAAACCTTAGTTTTTTGCTATTGTTTGTTGTTTAGTTTTAGGGCAATGGCGTTGTTACATTTTTTTGCGGAATTTAGAGAGGATTTAAAAAAAATACAATAATATGATTCCTTAAAGAAATATGACCTTGGGTGCTTGATGAGAGCGGTTCCAATATCATTTTATAACATGTTCACAATCAAGCTTCAAGAAAGAATTACGACTCTCAGGATTATAATCTTCAGAGTCAGCCCATAGAGTCGATAAAACACGAGAGTCTGTCTAGTCGCTCCAAAACAGGTATGGTTCTACACGCTTTTGTCCTCTCTAATAACCAATAATCAATTTAATGCATTTTAATACAGTTTAACATATAGAAAATATGTTACTTAGAAAATTCAATAAAAACTGAATGAGATTAAAAAGAAACGACTTTACTTACATACAATACCCTCATAGATAATAAGGGTTACTAAGAGGGTAACGGCGAGGTGGCTTTTCCACTTAAATGCATCTTCGGTTTCGGAAATAGAAATTTATCTAAATTTTCTTTCGTAAGCGGAAAATTCTTGAAAGCGTGGAGAGCCTTTAAAATGACCAAAAATAGAATCAAATTATTGAAAAATATTAAACAAAGTCATTTTTAATATTGATTTGTTTTGCTATAAAGGTAGTTTACCTTGTTTAAATATACTTGATTCCGAGGTCTTTGCAAATATTAAGTTAGTTATAATTAATCTCAATTTAATCAATATTAGAATTCTTTTAGAAATCGATTATATTGTTTTTTAAAACAATTTTCGTTATATTGTGATCGGGCTTTGGATAGAAAAAATGGATTTTTGTTCATGTTTTCTACCTTCACATATATATAGTTATATATATATAGTGTTCATAGTTTTTGGCATTTTGCGTAATATCGTCATACAGTAAATGTAAATAAACTTAAAAACCGATGTATATATAAGCTGATAAAGTATTACTCTAAAGCAAATTCTTGTTTAAATGAGGAAATGTAGCGTATTTGATTCAATTCTAAGGAAAAATTAGTAATGCAGATTTAGTTACTATATCCATTGATTAAACATATTAATTATTACTTAGAAGTAATTCTATATTGTAAATGTTAATTAAAAAAATATGTTCGAAAAATAAGGTCGAATATCTATAAGATTTGTGAATAGATACAGTGGCCGATTAATTTCCTATTACAGCCGCTTTCGTGGGTCTCATACTATTAACAAACCAACTACTGTAGAAAAGAGAAAAACTTATAAACATTTTACTTGGTCGTTGATTAAGTTAGTTTCAAAATTGATTACTTTCCAGCGCGAGCTTTTGGCTTAACCTTCTGTAATCAATGTGAAGCTTCTTGTAATAGTGTTAGTATACTACTCCATAAAACTGGAGATCAATCACTAATCTCAAATTATCATCACATTTCAATACTATCAAACTTCGGCGAAGTGTTTGAGTTACGTTTAACATCTTTAGTTATATAAATATCGTTCTAATTACATCTCTCTCAATTAACAACCTAAAAGAACCACTGTAATTAACCTGACCTGATTTATCCAATATTTGTCGGATATCCTAGATCCTCAAGGCTAAATAAATGTAATTTTCACTAATTGTTTGAATCATATATGACCTACAGATTCTAGTATGTCACATACAATAGGTGTCAATCTAGATAGTTCTGTGCTACATCAGGTGTTACACAGGGTTCTAACTTGGGACCACTAGTGTTCGCTCTTTTTATAAACGATATTACTGACGTTATTGAATGTGAATAACTCATTGTACGCTGATGATCTAAAAATTTAAGCAAAAATTAAATCGTCAAATGATTATTTATTTATTTATTATTATTATTATTTGTGCAAGATGAATTGTTCTTTGGGTAATCCATCTCTTGATAGACGTGCCGTTAGTGCCGTTAGTGTTGCATTATCTGCTGGAAGAATGCTTTTCACCAGAAATTGTAGTACCTTTACCAACACTGTTGGTTTGAAGACACTTTATTTTACACTAATCAGATCTAAATTGGAATATGTTATATTAGTTCGAGAGACCTTTTATAACAATCATAAGAACGTTTTGTTAAATTTTTATAAGCAAGATAACATTTACTCCATGTGCGGTTTAGATCATTAGAAACTGTTGTCTCGATTCGATGTAAATTAGAATTATAATTTCAATAAGTACAATTTTTCTGTATAAGCTTATTAATTACTATATAGATTGCTCGTCGCTGCTGTTGCAGTTACCGTTTTTAGTAACTAGAGGCGCATTTAAAAAAGAACATGTTATTCTATTATAGTAAAGCATATACAAATGTTTCTTTTCAGTTACCTATATACAGAATATGTTATTATTAGAGATGACAAACGCAGGTGGAATTATTCCTTTTTTGCAGCGACTAGATAGACTAGTGGGTATTCGCTTCATGAGAATGGATTCGTGTTGCTTACTGGTAGGTATATAACACCCTTTCTATAACCATCAATATCTTCAATTGTAAATTGGCACGATTATCATCTATTTTCAAGTAATTTCAAAATTTATCCATCTTTTTCTGTTCTCTAGACAATATATCAGATAAGTATTTGAATGACTTGTTTTACAGTCTCTTTTTTGGTTAATTGTACTTCTTCTTTCGTAATTTTAGTTTTACCTCTTTGGTTTTAAGAATACATTTAAGAATGTTTTGAATTCTATTGGGCAATAAACTATTATTTTCATCAATATTTATTATTATTACTCTTACAAATACGGTAATTCAGCTTAACAATATATCCGTATCACTATTAATCATACATAATGAGATCAAACATAATGAAATACTATTTTGAATTGCTGAAGCTAAGATGACTTAGAATGTCATTTTAACTTGCTACAGATGTTGTAGATCTTATTATTTATAGTAAATAATAAGTTTCTGGCACTTAAACCAATTAAAAGACAATGGTGTAAATGTCAAAATTGTCACAAAAATCGTAATAACCCTAGTTAAAATCATATATAGGGTATTTCGGTTAAAATAACAACGTTTATGGCGACTACCGGTTAATGCGTGTAAGAATCCTGAAAATACTTCGGAAAGAAATTCCAAATTATTGCAAAGAGCAAATTTTTAAGGCTGAACTGATTTTCGTGATGATGTAAGAGTTTCAAGTATCTATTTTGTTTATGTTATAAAATTTTAAAGTTATTATATTAAAACAAAAGATCATTTTCATTTCGTAGATTCCACGGTATCACTTAGACACTGCTTTCACATTTTAAATAAATTACAAAACATCGTTTGCGGAAATAAATTGGCTGGATGAAGTAAATTATCTTCAAAATTGAACGATTTCTTGAATCCTTAGTTTTTGTGCTTTTAATTATCTAATTAATGTTAAACTTTTTGCTTAAACCGTCGTCACTTCTTCATTTGTTTTTATCCACAAAGTAACATACGTTAATACTAATAGAATAATGTTCTTACTGTTGACCTTTTTGCAATTCATCAGATACATTCAAAACTTTTATCTTTCTGTGAAGTGCAAATGTTACAATTTGGTTATAAATTTTAAACATATATGCTTCCATAGTGTATGTTTTTAATAAATATTGCATTACAAGCTGAAAAATTGGAATTTATTGCATGAAATATCTGTTCTGTGGTATCCTTATGCAGTTATGTTTAAAAAAGCAATGAAATTTATGTCATGCATACTTCTAGCTAATCTGCTATCTACAGCAGAAATATTTTTCTCTTTTTCATCCTTAGCCGTTGTATATTTAATTGATTGCGTTTTTCCGTAAACGCTAGACATACTTTAAATTTGTTATTCGCAAAAAGACTACTGTTCGTATTTAATGTATCGTTTTATTTACTGTCAAACATAAAAGCTATGTATTACAAGCATTAAAATAATCATCACGTACCGCAAATATATTATTATTCAACGACTGAAACGCATAAAATTGATGTATAGTAATGTACCAACACGGGGCAAAAATTCCAACAGCCGTTTTACATTCCAAACAATAATGTCGTTTTGTTTTATTTCGAAAACAATTGTATTTAGGAAGCAATAAGAGTGGGCATTATATGAGGATATATGGGAAATTGTCCGAATACATTGATTTGGAAGAAAGCGCTCCACGATAGAAGGAAAATAAAACAGATTACTATTAGTTTTAGGGAGTCACTGCACGTTGCAAACAGAATATGTTAAGGGAGGCTCGATCAAGGTTTTCATCAAACGTTATCCAATCTAACGATTAATTCTTAGCAATGAATTGGCTACTAAATTCTTACGATATTATGCATTATATGAACTAATCTGTAACATAACATGTATGTTCTGAAAGTTTCTGCATTTTTTCTTAGTGTAACCTAAATAATGAATTTTAAAATGAAATATTGATCCCGATAATGGAATAATTCCATCATCAACGTAAGAAAAAATCAATAACATTAAATATGTCCATAAAGAAGTAGTCCTATATTAAATCTCGTTTAGAGATTGATTTAGGAGAGGTATGAAAGTGATTGATTTGCGACCTGGAAACGTTAATTACACATATTCATAACGTAACTTGCAATAGCACATAATCTATAAATAATTATGAATGGGTGCTTTTGGATACCACATAATATCGCTTTGTTATTACCTAAGCGCACATGCTACTGCTCATGAGTATGCCAGTGATTGTTATCATTTGGGCTTTCAATAGGAAATTTGTTTGTTTGGAAATCTGTATAATAAATTCCAGATATCGATATGTATTATACAGTAAATACCGTTGATTAACTTTTATTTTGTTTTACAATATATAACACTTCCGCGTACTACATATAACATACAGCATTAAGATTAGTCGCTATTGAACAGAGTTCAACAATAAGAACTGATGAAAAAGGAACCCAAACATCGCGATAGCAGCATAGCGAATGGAAGTGAATTTTATTGTCGGTAAAGGAGATGAATACAATTGAAACGATTATTTTAGAAATGCCAAATCCCAAGAAATGCCAATTTTGTACAGATAAGATAAATAGGAAAAGCTCATATTTTATTTTTTTAATAAAATTATTTAAATACGCTCTGTGATTGAAGAAATCTTTATATATCCTGAATAAAACCTTGTAAAATACTTGAAAAATACATGTTATGTTTTACAAAAATTTTCAGGTCTATCCGGCTCATTGTCTTTCCTTCTTGTATTCCATTTGTTGGTGATATCTAGGAGAAACGAGTGGCACGTCTCTATAACCCCTTGAATTACATTCTAAGAGTAAACTTTGATTAAAATAAATAGGTACTTATCTATCGGACCGAGGCTGAGCTCTTTGAAAGTCCTACTTTGTTATTTTCTTTTAGAAAGTTAGTTAAATTCACAATCTGCTACATATCCTGGTGTACCACATTTGTGCATACATGAATGTTAAAAATGAAAGGAAAATTATATTGATTCGTGCTATGTTTCTTTCTTTACCTTTATTGGATAAAAGGTTTTTTTAGTCATTTTTGAATTGAAACTATTCGTTACTTTGATTTCCTTCGCCTTGAACAAATTCCTTATGATGGATTTAACGGTGATTTGTTTTTCTTAGACAGCCAAATACTCTATCGCATGATCACACATCACATGGCAAAATGAATCGGTAAGAAACTGGAGCCGTCGAATGATATTACTTTTGGCTTGGGTAATTGCTACAAAGTATCTTTAGTCTTTTAATGAAGCAATTCACCGTATGTATTAATGAAATCTGGCTTGACTTTCAAGGTAAATATAATAATATGATGCGCCATGTTTCAACTTATATGCATAAAATACGTTAATGCTTAGTTGTATTCCATTAAACAATTCTTGAGTAAAATGGTATAGAACAGCGGTATAGAATAAGAAATTGTTAATTAAGCGTTATTGGTGTACAACTATTAGCTCGAGGAAGGAATTAGTTTAATTGACTACGAGAGTTTCAGCACTAAACTTCGATTTTATGCAGTTTTTCTATATAGGACCGCCATCCGAATTTGGGTCTGTTCAGTATTAAACGATTCAATATGGTTGGAATCGAAATATACTGTCTGAATAAAAACTTTAGGCTCTTGATTCAATTGAATTTTATACACACTGTAAATAATATTATAGAACATAATTTATTCCTACACCTTGTGTTCTGTCGTCTCCAGATCAGTTTGGCAAAGGCAACAAATATGATGTTTAACTTTACCCAGTTTAAATAAATGATATTTTAGGGTTACATGATGTATCAAAAATTCTGCCAGTGAGGCCCCCTCTGTTTTTGCTCTCTTTGATAAGCTTAATGTGTTCGCCTATTTTTGTCCTGGAACATTTTTTTCACATTAGATAATTTATGACCGTGATTCCTTCATTCTACAAAGTGCGAGAGCACTCCATATAAGATGCTTTTGAATTAATACATAAAGTAGCGTTAATCCTAGCAGGACTTCCAACGCTGCTGTCAAGCATCAAAGTCTCTCAATTTGTTGAAGCTGTTATCTCCTGAGCTGTTTCTAGCGACTAAACCAAAGAGGCGTAGGTAATTATGAGTTTGATTGTTGTTGTATATGACCAAAACGTTATTTGAGGGCTAAGACCAGTTCCTCCTACGCATGCCTACGACATACTAGTGACGCCGTAATGACTTTTTCCGAACTTTGGCCGACTTTGGCCGAATGTAACTCTCGAGTTTATAATTTCATCCCCGAAGTAAATGCTCTTCCCTTTGATAGAGAGACACTAACATAGAGATGAATTTAGGATAACATGTATGCTGACTCTGGCGGTTACCTTATTTACTATGACGTTTCACAAGGAATGACAATACTGTATTTGTTTCTTTTGCAATTTGTACCATTAGACGCTATATATGTTAAGAACAATTTTCTATATTTTACGGTAAGTCGTACGCGGTAAGCAGCCTCGATGTAGCTTTCTGAAAAAAAATGATGAATCAGCGGTTGCAATCAGTAATAACGTATCAGGGCACAGTTATACTTGCATAAATTTTGGTGAAGGTAAAAATAAAATTTATTTAATAATACGTAAACGAAAACGACCGCTTACGTGCATAGTGCCCATTGCCCCCATGCTAGCTAAAGATCAATTCAAAATTCTTTTCTAAATAACTTCAACATGCAAGTAGTATTGAATGTTACGTAGATGTTGTTAAAACGACTACCAGTAATGCAATAAACAGAAAACCATGAATTATTTAAATAAAATTTTTGGCGCTGGCCTACGCTAATCCACTACATTTATATGCTCGAGCATTTTTTCGAGTCAGAATTGTATGTACGTACGTTATAAAGGCGTGTCCTAACAACAATGCAAGGTACCAAAATGATCTATTCCCTTGTGATTAAAGTCTGGGATACTTTGCGGCATGCGTTTACGAAATTAAGACCTGCACATTGTAGTACATGAAGAATTCCATTTATCAAGAAGTGAACCAGTTCAGATAGAAATTTTGTACTTACTAACTTCAAGGAGCTACTTATTTCCAATTCTTATGACGGTTAATATATAAGAAAATAATGTCCGCATTTTCTGGGTGTTGAGTAGCAGTGAGTGTTGTTCAAGCTTGGACTAGGCTCTTCTTTACCATGCAGAATGCTTTCCAAATATTTACAGTTGCTGTAGGTATGTCACGCGGATAACCTAAATATTTTGTTTCCTCACACAAGACGCAATAATCGTGTTTGTAGACACATACCACAGAATTGAATTTAAAAGAAAAAGAGCTTCAATTTGGAATCAAAGCAGTATGAGAAAAACCGAAATAATAAATGTTTGTAGAATCTTATAATCTTACATTAATTGAAGCTAAACAACAAAGAAGGAACGGCAACTAAACATAAAAGGGGACACAAATTTATGAAAATTTGATGTTACAGCCTTTACGTTCCTCCTACTGACAGATAAAAAGTAGAAAAGTATTTTTTTATTTGGACTTTTTTATCACTTTTAAATATTAATATATGACCAAGACGGTCTCCGCTACGCATAATCTTTCCTTTGAAAACCTACGAAAATCTTCGTAGGTTTTAATTTTACTATTTTGTTAAAAAATGTTCCTTTTCTTTTTAGTAGATGAAAATGTTAATTAGTGACACCAATTTAATCATATTCGTGGATTGACTATAAAACGTATTCTGGTATTTTCTTCAGGATTTGTAATGCATAAAAAGATATCAAAATAAAAATTTTCATTGTTATCGAAAGTTTCTCGTAAAAAATCCATCTATTCTTTCATATCGAATGCATATAAATTATTATATCTGTTGATTTTCACAAGGTAACAATTAGATTAGATAGGTAACAATTCTAGAATTATTAGAATAATTAAAGTATTCGTTGCGGCATCTTTTGCTGATTGCCCAATATTATCTCAACCTAGCTTCGATAATGAAATCATCACGTAATTATTTGAATCGGTGTAATACTGAATAGCAGAATTCTTAACTTTATCAAATAAATTTATTTAGTGTTTATTAAACATCTAACCAGCACGTCCTTTTGCTCAAGTATCAGATATAAACACTAGAGAAATAAATAAAAAAACATCTTTCTCAAAAAGTTACGCAAAATAATAATAATATGATTTATTAAACATTTTGCTTGGAATGCATTAATTTTTGGTGCATTGGAAATATTGATTGATGTTTTTATAGCTACATTTATACGGTTATGTAAATAAGATGTTACGAAGTATTGTAAGCAAATATTCCTTAACATAAAAAACGAGTTCGATAAAATTTCTTATCTTGAAGTTTACTTCTATGTTTATGGAATAATATAGCATTTATTTGGTATTTTGATAATGTACTTAACAGTTATAGCCTCTTTCAAATGTTCTAAACGCACTGACAAATTTTGATATTGTTGTCTTCAAAAAATTTGCTGTTGTTTCCAGTTTTGCCCAAACGCAAATAACAATAATCGTATAAATGGAGACAAAAATGATTCTTTTTTATGGTACCTGTATACGTTAGCCATATCTTGTATCAAGCATATTGGTTACGAATATAAAGTTGCGCTACTAAATGTGTCAGTTAGGTATCTTAATTATTTCACTTTCGTAAATGTTTATATCAACTGACGTGATTCTATTTAGGTTAAATTTATGTAACGAAATTGATTTAACTAATCGGCAAGAATGATTATGCTGAACAATAAAGGACCGACTGACATTTATTTTTTTTAATCGTGCGTATCTGGGCACGGCATTAGAATTATCCCTTTCTAAATCGATCCGATGCTTAGCAAACGAACAAGGAAAAGAAAAACAAGAACAAGAATATCTATCAACACGAAAACGAAATAACAATTACGCAGATTATGAAATTGCTGTTGATAATCGAAAAATTAACAATGAGCACCATAGAAATAAATAATAGCTCGAAATTGAAGCCTAAAGTGCATCTGAATATGAAACGACTTTATAAATGGGAGCCTGCTGGGAAGGTGTTGGTATCCTTTTAAGCATGCGGTACATTCTACGCTATCTCTGCGATACTTCTTTCTTAAACGGTACCTTACCGCAATTCCATTCTATACTCCTTTTTTTACTTTAACCTTACAATGCAACATTTAATGCTCCGTGTGGTGTTCGGTTACATTTTTTTTAATTTGGATCCTGCATAATGTATTAGGAATTATTGCTTTATCATTGAGCTTCACTGCTCGCAACAATAAGCGTGTTTGTGTTTTGAATACGTTTTCTTTCATTGGGTGGAATTATTTAACGATTCACTTGGTTAACTGTTTAGGTCTTCTTGACATCAACTGAAGAATACATTATTTTTTTATAAGTGTGGCGGACATGATACAGGTGTTCTGTAGCGTCTCGAAAAAAGAGTTTTATTGATTTACAAAAATGTGAATATGTAAAACTGGAAAGGCTGCATGATTTTTAAATGTTCAATAGATAATTTTCGGCAATTTGATAAAAATGTAGTGGTTATTAGAGCCACGAACATATAAAACAGCTCAATAAAAATAGCATTGGAGAAATTAAATTCTGAAACATCATATTACATACTGGATTTTGTATTCTTTTAGTGCTGTGTTATAATACATACAGGGTTTAGTAAAAGTAACGCATTAGTCTGCAAACATAATCTTTGGAAAAAAATATTACGTTTGCCAAATAATTACACTGACCAACAAGGTTTTTACCCTAAGTTAGTAACGTATGAAATTGAACAGCGTATATAAAGTAAAAATGATTCGAAAAGCGGCAACATTGGCTTAGATCTGGTTACAGGGAAAATACCTTTATAGTATGGCCGGTAATCTGGTCTACTGCAATCATGTTTATAAATTTTCTGAAGCTTTTGGAAGACATCATGATCTCAGTTCTTGGAGATTATTCATAGACTTATCAAAGACCAGCCTAAAAGCAGTTTTGTTGCATAATGGAAATCATTATCCTTCTATTCCGATAGGTCATGCTGTTTCTATGAAAGAAACTTACGAAAATCTGAAAATTTTATTAGAAAAGATAAAGTACAAAGACTATTCCTGGAATATTGTGCAGGTTTTAAAGTAATTGCAATTATTTTGGGTATGCGATTTGGTTACACTAAATATTGCTGCTTTTTATATCTTTGGGACAGTCGTGACAGGAACAAACATTAGCATAGGCAAAAGTGGCTATGACAACAGTTTATACCAGGAAAAGACAATGTACAACATCAGCAACATAGTAGAAAAAGCAAAGATCATAATACCATTTCTCCACGTGAACTTGGGCTCATGAAAAACTTTGTAAAGGCACTGGATCTTGAAGGCGAAGGTTTTAAATACCTTCGTGAAAAGTTTCCAAACTTAACACAAGGGAAACTGAAAGAACGTATTTTTGTTGGACTTCAGATACGAAAAATAGTAAATGATGAAATCTTTGAAACCAAATAAACAGCGAAGGAAAAAACAGCTTGGCTCTCCATGGTACAAGTTTTCACGAATTTCTTGGGAAACAAAAAATTGACAACTATAAAACTTTAGTAATGGATATGTTACAAGCATTTCACGCTGCTGGCTGTAATATGTCCCTTAAAGTGCACATTCTACATTTCCACTTGGATTTTTGTTCGGAAAATATGGGCGACGTCAGCGATGAACACGGTGAGCGCTTCCACCAAGACATCATGGGAATGGAAAAACGGTCTGAGGGCAAATGGAATCCTGTTATGTTACCAGATTACTGTTGGATGTTCAGAAGAGATGCTGTAGATATTGTTACATTAAATACATCAAATTAAGATCTAATCTAAAAAACTGTTTCATTGGAATATAAAAAACAATCGAGCTAACTTGACTTTCTAGATTGATTGTCAAATTTAGCGAAACGTGCGATGTTAATGACTATAAAATAATTATGTCAGGTACTCACCTAGGATTAGAAAATTATATCACAGAATATTGCAAAAAAAAACAAATACAACCCCCACGAAATAGATCTTTTACATGACCTCAATCAAATAATGATCCAAACTTCTTTAATAATATACTATTTTATGAGGAAACAACATATTGCTTTAGCGGTTTATAATTGGCCAACTGATCCTCATTAGTCCATCATACACAGCATCCTCAAAAGCTTGATGTGCGGGCTGGCATTGTTGGACAACGATTCACACAAACAATCTAACGGGAGGCATCTGCTTGAGCTTAGTGCGTAATCGCAATGTAGATGTTCTTACAGAAATAAGTTGCGCTATAACCATAGAACACAATCTCTCGGTAATATTGATGTTAATACTCAAATCATTTCGTATTCTAACAATGTAAACTATTGGTTACTTTTCTTGCCCGCAATGTAACCTACGAGGATCGAGCATCCGAAAGCATATTCTTTAGTAAATATTCTCAAAGAAACTGTAATAAATGAGACATTATTGGATTTATCTCCTGCAAATCTATAGAGTGTCTGGAGTGTATAGAGAGATATCTGGACTCAAGAAAGGGATACGCATATGTGTATACTTATTCTAAACACGAATAATGCTATTGATGTTTGGTCTAAGTTTATTTCCGTTGTGCTTATACAGACTCTAATGTGCATTCTTCAAAACAACACGTTCCTAGTTATAAAACCACGAAGTGAGAATAACAAACCTATTCCTACTTACAAAAAATTCACCAATTACTACAGTTTCCAAAATTTTTAATGGATTTCCATCGGGCATTCGGCTTTAGATTTCTGTCTTAATCTTTAAACGTAATTCTAATCGAGTAAAACTATTACAACTGGTTGGAATATGAATTGGTTGGTGAACGAATTTGTAAATGGTAGCAGATGTTTATAGTAATATTATAAGTTCCTATAAACCAACTTTTTTTACATATATGTATTATTTGACATACTTTACCTGTTCTAGGAATAGCCTAAGGGGCAATAAAAACTATTCTATTCCACAAGCTAGTACTTTTCAAGAAATTATTTATAAAGATACTATATTGATATCTCAATGCCCTAGAAGCTATGGTAATAATATTTATTTTTCTAAAGCTTAAAAGTAATACGCAACAAATACATGTTCGTAAGAAATCATTATCTCTTATGTTATGCTTTGAACTTTACATGGAATATCACCGTTAACGAGGTTAAAGTTGCTAAATTCGTAGGTAAATAATACTTAACGATTACATTTAAAGAGTGTTCTAAAGGAAAAAGTATGTTGCACGAAATTTAGTGGTATTGCATGAATTGCAACGAACATATCTGCTAACAAAGCGATAAATTACGTACTTACTACACATTTACTTGATTGTTTAACACACCAGATCGGATCTTTACATTGTGTTTTAATGTCTAGCATTTTCCTTTTGGAGTGCCAATGAGCGGGCCCATTTAATTTTATTCTTAATAGGTTGACTTGCGATAAAGAAGTTAAGGCGCGCAGTTGCAAAAGAGATACTTCTGTCACGTTTTATATGCAATAAAGCAGTTTCATTAGATGTTGCCGAAGAAATAAAATCATCTGCCATTAATTTAGCTATAGAAAGTGGTAAATTTCATTACACTAGGAAAACATTCTGAACAGGTAGATGAAGACTCCCGAGCGAAAATCAAGCACGAACTATATACTTCAAACAGTATATTGGTTACCCCTATCTTAATAGCCGTATCTCTGCTGAAAACAAAGGCACGAAGCACGTGGTAATTAAATAGCATAAAAATAATGTAATAGTGTAAATAGCATGGGATTCTTCACGGACCGCTGCCCCCAATGTTACGTTTCCGACGTTTTACACTCTGCCTTCTGATAAACTGGCGTTATAATAGACACTCTCATGCTCATTTGTGAACTGTTTTCTGGTATTTATTACGCACGCTTACGTTAATTATTTACTGCAAATAGTATTTATTTAGTAACATATAGTTATAGAAAACGTTTTCGTGTTCTTTAATTCGGTTTTTTTTCCTAGTATTTCAGCATTCCTCGGGAATAGTGTAACAGTATAACTGCCGCATTGCTGCGGGAATATAATTAAAATTCTTGAACGTTCGAAATTTATGATACACCTAATATTCAATTTACGAGAGGCTATTATTATATTGTATCTGCTGATAATTGCTTTGAAAAACTAAGGAGGATTTTAATTAACCCTTAAACAACTTACAATTAGTGCTATTGCCACTACAGATGTTTTAGAACGAGATTGCGTTTAATATAACAGGATACATGGACAAGGTAATAGTTCATACTGTCACAGTTAATAAAATAGTATTTGTACGCACCCGTATGTATCTCTTCAAATCTATAATCTTTTTTCCCATTTTAAACGGGATAAATATGTACATGTGTATCTGAAATTATTCGAATAATTCACTATTACACACACTGACAAAAAAATAAAAAATGGATAATAAAAGTCATACTAATAAGCTTTATTGTGGTATGATAATATTGTTATACATCTTATTAAAAAAAAATCTGGCTGATCCTCGATAATGAAGGGGATATTAACAGTTATGATCTTTCTCATATCTGGGGCATTATCATTTTTTTTTTCATTTCAAATAAAAACAAAACACACAAGATAGTATATGGAATAATTCAGGATGATGGCCTATTAAAAGTATCTGCGGAAATAATTTTTTGAAATTTTTCAGTGCGTATGGATAGATACAATTTTCTTATTTCAAATGGTACTGTGAGTAATTTAGCAGACATTTCCAAGCAAATTAGGCCAAACGCAGCACGCCTTTGAGAATTTTTTTCTGAAAAATTTTATAACAGCAAAGCTTAGTAGTATTGAGATTTTTATTGGCAATACAAATTTCCCTTTATTTCTATCAATAAAAACTAAGATATTCAACTACCTGTTTTTTTAATAGCAACCCCCACTTTTGAGAATATCTGCCCATTCTACTCGAAGAAATGCGAGCAAGACGTATTTTACAACTTACAGCAAAATTCGATTGTTTCTGAGTTATTAAAAAAAATAATGAAATCGATTATTTATTACCAATAAACAATCTAAATTGTTCTGGTTATACTCGGTATCGCATAAAAAAAGTTCAAATGAAGTAAACAATTAGCTTGCGGGTTGTATACCCAATAAAGATGTTATTTCTCTTGTTAAAATGATGTAAAGTAATCTTTAGTAGTAAATGTTTAATTAGTTATGTTATTATTATAACATAAACTAAAAAATAGTCACAAAAACATTAATTAATATTAATATGATGAACTGCGTATACACAACTATCTAAAAAAATCTATACAAATTTACAAAATACAATCTCCATTTAATTGTAAATATAATATTTAACGGTGCACGGAATTTCCTGCCCTTTAGATTCCTACATTCTCTTCTAAGTTCCTCGTCGATCATCAAACGTTTGCGTTTAATTGATCCACAACCTAAAATCATCAAAAATGTAGGTATCTAATGTCAGTTATATTTTCGTAGTAAATTTTAATAAATAAGGTTATTGTCCCTTATAATACGGAATATATGAAAACTGTCATTGGAAATATTAAGGTTTTAGTATATATGGATTAGTAGTGGCCCAACTATTAGGCCCCAAATATTAGGTCTTCTTGTATTTTAAATACAATCCATCCATCATCTATCTAAATTAGTTATTATTAACGCCTCGGTTTGTGTAGATTTGAAGCCGTGCATTTTTTGGTTTCTTAATATTCGCTATATTGATGAATATGAAAGCGTTCTGCATTAGAAATTGAAGTTTCAGAATGTGCAATGAAGTATGCCAGAACATTTATGATTTGTTGTAATGTTCATTTGTCATTAGCTTAAACAGTACCAAGCCTACGTTGTGAATGCTGGTTGTTTATTGTAAATAAAAAAATTATTTAATTTTTTGTCTTTTCATCGCTCAAAATGAATGAATTTAGCTATAGGCTATAAAATATGTTTTATTGATATCTCTTCAAGTAGAAACATTCTGAAAAATAAGGATTGCCATTTAATCTGTTTTAGTTAAATATGTTAGTGTTTGAGCTATGTTATTGGAACACCCTGTATAATGTTGTTATGTTGATGTGTATTTACAACAGTAAAGAGGAATTTACATCAGAACAGGTTTAATCAAGGGTGTTAAGTCAGTAAAGGGTCAAGAGAAGTACATCGTTATCTATAATACCGCCCACAAAAGCTTAAAAATTATACTTTATTATTTTCAGAGATACTTGCAATACTTGCAATACTGTCGTGAAAGGTCCTGTGTATCTATGAACTCTCTGTACGTTCATATTCGCCACGAGATTTTTGCGAGGTCGTCATTTATATTGGACTAACGGTATTGATCATTCATCTTTCATAACTCTAGCTGTAACTCTTCTTGTTTCCGCTGGTGCAATGAGCTTATTTCTATTCAACTAACATTTCAATTAATAAAGCGCTTATGTTTAATCCTCAAGGAAACTTAAAAATTCTAGTTAGGGTTTTCAAAAGTTCAAACGCATGAGAGTTCAAATTCGGTAAAATGCAGATTCACATGTCTATATTCTACACAATAGCTACAGCTAAACAAAATATAATTAACCCCTAATGCAAATAAACGCCTCCACTTTCATCGACTTAATTTCCGGTGGAAAATTGATCTGGCGATAAATATTACGAATATACCGGAAATTTCAATTTAATTCTCAAACAGTTCGGATATCCGAATGCGTTATATAAAAAAAAAGGAATAACTGACTGTGAATTCCCATACGAAACTATTATGCTTGGATAACCTCGTTCTCGTCTAACCGAAAGCTATGTAATTTATACACACCGGCAGGTCGAAACGAAAATAATAATAAAAAAACTGTATTGAAGAATTTAAAGTATAGTGAAATTTAACGGTAGATAACTCCAATTTTAAAGATGAATACCTCGAACGCTAGTACACGCAATGTTGAGAGTTGGCGTCATAGAATGCGGAATGTCCGATAAATATACTTTTTATTGCAAGTTTGATAATTTGTCATGCTCTAGTAGTATAACAAAGTAATTCGACAGGATCACATCAATCTAAATTGTTCTCGTACTCGGATTATAGACGCAGTATATAAACAACTTTATGTCTTTCAGGTAGCTTGTTTTAAGATCGCAAGAATTTCGGGTTTTGATAGGTTTTGGGCTTATCTTTAGCTGCCCATCATTAATTGTAATTTTATGATGAAAATAACAACCTTAACGAAACATAGATGTTATTTCTTCGGTTCCTATTTATATTATTTAAGGGTAATGTTTATTTAACCCTTGCAGATTTTGCGTACATAAAAAATCAACCTCATTATAAGTAGTAAAACTTTACTACCTAAGTCAACTTGTGAGTAAATATGCAAAACGCTTTTTCAATTGAAAACGATTTATGTGCATTAGGTCTTAAATCGTCAAAAACAAAACTGTTCTTCTATGCTTTATATCCCTGGAACAAAATGTTTTGTACGAACTAATACGAGTCGATCCATCCATTTTTCCAAATCATTTTTAAATTGTTTTCGTTTACAGTTAAGTTTTGTCCTAAGAATGTAATGTGGTACTTCCCAGTGCAAGGCTGAATTATATGTATTTTGTTGTAACACCTGTACTGTACACATGAGAATTAAGCATGCGCTTATCACTCCAATTTGCATTCTATTCACCTCGAAATGATGAGAACGTAGACTCAGCGGTGAAATTGTCACATAACAAACATTTTCTGTTGGTGTTTCTGTACCTTACCATTATATTGATATTTTCACTTCGGATGACCGTTGTTTTTCCATCGTTTTTCTTTTATTTTTATTGCATTTAGTAGTCGACGTCATACGAGATGTACTGAGAAGCATATGGTGATATATCGATGAATAACAGTAACTTAACTTGTGAGTTTATCTTAGACGAGGTTGTATGCTGCAAAATGGGATAACTTGCACAATTTGTCGTAAACGAAGTTTTTCATGAAATCACATAAATTACGCTACACTTTCTTTACATTAATTGTTGAATATTGCCACATACGTAGCTTTTATCTATGTATAAACTTATTATCTAGTAATTTATGTAAAAGCATTGGTAGAATTGAGCCTATCTGTCAAGCTCTGACATCTAGAAACAAATATTGCTTGATATTTCAACATAGTTATTTACAACTTTAATTGTAAGGAAATTTGTCAAATATGCCTGAAAGTTTTGAAAATACATGGTTTTAAAGTAGCCCTTTCTAAAAGAGTTCATGGAATTAAATAAAACGCGTGATTTTTTTACAATTTCTTACACTGTGAAGAAAGTGTCCATGAAATTAATTAAGGGTTTGGTCACAAGTCGTGTTATTTAATCAACATAAGGGGATTGACTATTTTCCTTGAATGTCCGAAAGTTGTCATTCAAAAAAAAATGACGAAAAGCCAAATGTGGCAGTTATCGGAAAAGATAGTTCTCGAACAACTGTAAACGATGGCGTATAAGTAACTGCCACCATTTTATCCAAACACTTGGTAGTTCGTAAGTTTTCTGACCGTCAGGTTCCCCACAATTTGACTCCAGTTCAAAAAGAAAGTCGTATGACATGGTGCAGCCTTGCACTGGATCGTCTTATTTGGTGAATAATATCATTGTAGGTAATATAATTTGGAGATACCACTATGTTCAGTCGGTTCAAACTAAAGCTGTTCTTGACGAAAGTCGAAACAAAAAAATGCTCGCCATATTTTGTTGGAAATACAGGATATATTTCCATTAGCACTGGAGAATTTCCAAGAGCACGTGATTGGGCAGAGTTAGACTATGTGCTCGAATTCGGTGAATTACATTTCCTTAGTGATTCTTAGTGATAGTCATGATTCACAGTTGTATAACAATTAACTACGCTTCACGCTTTACGGCTACGGGGTATGGGTAAAAATGCGAAGGAATACTTTATACACACAATTTATATACAAAGATTCCTGAAGCTTATACACCCCGTTGACCTATCACCACAAAAGAAAAAGCGTGCAAGAGGAATGATCGATTATCTTACATCAAGATAACTCTCAAGCGAGCACTACTGCTGGAACGATTGAGTATTTCAATATCTAAAACGCTATAACAATACGTCATTCGCCACATGTCGAAACCTAGCTCCTAATAATTTCTCCGCGTGTAAAGAATAACGGGCTTATGTTTTCCATCGGATGAAGAGGCGGTTGAAAAATATTTAAATGTTTTGAAATCACCGATAATCTAACGCGGGAAGTTTGGACAATGTTCTGAAGGTTGATTTTCTCGAATGCAAAAATGCTCTGACTATAAGGAGGGACTACTTTGAAGGGTTATAAATAAATATATGTTTGCCAATAAACTACTAGGCTCAGTGGAAGGAAGAGCAGCTGTTGGCGACAACCACTTGCTAAGTTACTTCGTCACATAGAACAGAAGTAAAACCACTTACGCTTGATTAATGCATTAGTATAACTTAAAAATGTAATACCTTATACCAAATCTTTAAAAATCAATGAATAGAAATTATCATATGGTATCATAGCAATATCAATATGGTATCATATCAATATGGTCGACACACTTATTTAAATGGGGAGGAATATTTCAAACCGTATTTTTGAGTTTGTTTTTCTACAAATAGTATAGCTTAGCTGTTTATTTTTATGTTTACGTTATTATTATGTTGGTCTTAGGAGTTGTGGGAATCGAGTTAAAGTTCATTGATTTACAAAAGCCAATTTCTAAGAAGCAGCTATAAATTCTAGGATTAATATATAAAAAAAATCTATGAATTGTGTAGTATGAAGTGGTAGTATGCGCAACTGCACTAGATATAGCATTGGAAATGCGACCTAGTCATGCCTATCTGAAAAAATTTTTTTGATCTAAAAGTATTTCCTTCCTTGGTGGTTTCTTTGTAAAAATTTCAAATTAGAAAAAAAATTGGCTTTTGAAAGAGCTGGTATTCAAAGATTGTATTTTTTCAAACGCGGGCTTTCGTAGTTCGAAAGGCATCCATTTATCCTCCGTCTTGAAATTTTCCTACGATTTCCATATCTTTCATTTTCTAACCTTGATTTTGTGATAACCTGCACGTTACATACTATATTTTTTGAATTTTAACGGATTTATCTCATCAATTGTCTTAGCATCGTATGTCTTTTGTTATTCTAATATACTTAAAATTGGTACTCTTACGTGCCTAAATCATTCTATTAGCTTTAATCATCGTCGCATGCAAGGCTCACGCTACATTGAACGCTAGCTACCCTTTTATGTTATAATGAATAAAAGCGCGTATGAATAAAAAATACTAACAACCTCTTTCATCCAATATAGATGTTTAATTTCCCAATATATTCCCAATATATATTATATTATCGCAAATTGTAAACTATGTACCTTACGTACAGCGTGAGGGTTAATTTTCGACTGAAGCGAGGCGAAGCGGGAGAGAATATATCGGCAAATACGTAGTGTGGATGGACACCGATATCTTCTCTTTTTCTCGCCTCACCTGGTTTCGTTCGGAAATTAATTCTCTGACGTACACACGGATTTTTTATTTTGGATTATTTTACTTATAATGAAAATACATTGATAAATTCTTTGCGAGAAGAGGAATTTATGAGTTAGTTATAAAAAATAATTTGTGCTATTCTGTTGTGGATAGAAAAAAATCAATATCCCATTGGATTGTTTAACATTGTGTAACTGTGTATGTACTGTAACTGTAGTAACTAGTTCTATTTACATAAAAAACTGTTAATAGTAAAACTTGAGGTCGAAACGAATCTATAAGTGTTTGTAGATTAGGAATGTGCGTGCAAAAATTTAATTGAAAGCTAGCCGAAATTAGTTTGTGGTAAATTATATTTTGTCAGGATATATTTGTTTGAAATTACAAACGAAAAATGAAAAAAATCACAAATGAAAAATGAAAAAAATTACAAATGAAAGGTAGGCAAGTTAACTAACTTTGCTGTGTTGTAAATACCGATTTCGACAAGCATCAATCATTAGTAATTACAAACCTATAAGATACACGACAATAAGGGGCCATTAAATAGAGGAGGTATACTTAACTGCCGTCAAAATGCATTGCGATAATTATAAACATTAAAGTGGAATATAAACCCTCTTCACCGTATGCAATTTCCTTTTCCGGTTAAGGACAATAATCAATTTATTTTGGCTATTGTTTAATTTTATTACCGATCGTTTTGGTTTATTGTGAACCTTAGCGTCCAACGCCAACGTTCCACAAACCTTCGTACGTATACATACTTGCTATCATATATGCGTTTAGAGAAGTTTGTGACCTCGTAAATAACTTTCCCGAAGCTATATTTTAAGAATCCAAAAACGATTTAGGTTACCTTCGATTTTATAATTTTATAACCGAGGATTTTGGGCTACAAAGCATCGGATTTATTACTTTATTGTTAGACATCGGCCTTTTCGTTGTGATATAGAAGAAATAAAAGCTATGCGATACAAGTTAATGTCGGCTCGTTCCTCTTGCTGTTTGTGTGAGTTTCAACTTGTCACTTTTGATAAATCGAAGTTCAAAAATTATGTTTTCTCTGATTTTTTTATGTGTTTGCTTTTTTTGTGTATATAAAGAGCATTACTATATAATCCTTGTTTGAAATATTTTATGATTTTCCTGGATATTTCTTAGAAGAAATAGGGAAAGAGTTTATGGAATGGTTTAAATGTACAATTTGTTTCAAACTTGATGTTACATCCCCATAGACGTGATATCAAATTTTCTTCCTTCTGAGGGTGGCCTATATGGGTAACGCTCTCTTATTTATGGATTTATGAGACTACTTAAATCAGTTCCTTTACAAATGAAATATACAGGTAGGCTTTATTGTATACGTGGAAATAAGCAAAAGATATGTTCTTATGAATTAAAAAGTGTATCTGAGAAAATGTTAATATTCTAGTAATTGTAATATGCCTATATTTTACATAAAGAATTGTTTTATTACGGCTATAAGCAACATTCGTCAAAATAAGACAGGTTTACTTACACGCGCTACAGGTAGCGCATAATACAGACCATTTTGGACTGGCATTTATAAGCTTTTGTCTGGAATAATGAAATTCTTTTCAAACTTATTAAAAATGTTATTGGAATGAAAAAAAGGATTTCACACATATCATTTGGCCATGTGGTTTATTGCAGTTTGACGTCATGCGATTTTTCTTTTGATGGAAATTCTTCAGGAAGTTAAGTTTAGTTACCGTAAATTTTCTTATTAATTTAAGCTTTTGTATGTTCACAAGATTTTCATAATTTATTGTAACGGATCGCTTGAAATGCCTCAAATTAAATGAAATATATTAACATCCTTTGTGCTACGTATAGAAAAATTTAAACCAATATTATAATAGAAGAAATCAAACGCATATAGCCCTCCAAATGATGCAACCGTCCTCTAATTTACTAATTAGCAATAATTTATATAAATGGGTTATACAATCTTTATTCTTAAAACCGTAAGGTATGAGAACGATAAAACTTAATAATTTGAAGGCATTCTTAGTTATTGTACTACATGATTTTGAAAAGTTAAAAATTATAGTTATAATCAAGTATATTTTTACTAATTTACACTTTTATGCGTTCAGAGAAAGATTATTTTTTAGGCAATCATTCTCGAAAAGGTCTAATTCACTACGCCATCCGGCAGTTCTTAACATAAACTTTAGAATACAGCCTGAGATCATCTGCGAATAAGGAGAAATGAGAAAAACTGAAGGTAGTACAAAACTCATTAATGAACGTATAAGTAAAGTTGAGTCCAGACGTGAGTCGTGGAGTACTCCAGATGTTAGATTCACAAATTCAAACCTTACCTCATTCTGCACACCACCTTGTCTCCTACATCGAATGTACGAGTTAATCCATCTAAGCAAGTTCTCATAAAAACCAATGTATGTGATTAATTTGTTTTATATTTTTTTATTGGTTCTTAATTTCAGTATTAATGATATTTTGAAATAATTTTCCAAATACAGACTGCTTAGAAACGGGGCCAAATGATTGTTTATCATACAACATGTTATCATATTTCAGATCTGACTAAGTTCGTTGTTGTTCTTGTTTCCACCATCAAAATTGCAACATAAAACTTGACCATGTTACTGTTTTTTGTATAAGCTCAAGACGTTCGTATCTTTTATGAATTTCCTAGCTGTACTTTTAAACTCCACATTTCGATTACATGTTTAAATGCTTATAAATAGAGAGGACAAAGGCGGATGAAATTATTACTTTTTTTCAGAGACTAGACACACTCGTGCTTTGTCGATTCTCGGGGACACCAGTAGGCAACACAAATCCATTCTCATTAGGCGAATAGACACGAGTCTATCTAGTCGTTGCAAAAAAGGAATAAATCCAGCTGCCTTTTGTCATTTCTACTTATAAATCGCTCAGTTTCATTCCGGAAATATCTAAATACTTTCAAGATATAACCTTGCTCAAATCATTATACTTAATTTGGTATCCGCTATCCATTTTCGACACTGAACAGATTTGGAGCGCATTGAGCTTCTTTCTTTCGAACGTGATAGGGTGTATCCTGCGAGTAGCATATCATATGATGATATGTCGTCTCGATTTGATATAGTCTTTATGAATAAGCGTAGAGACGTTTTCTGTAGTGAAATTCTTATTTAAACTAAAGAACATCGTTGATTGCTCCTATCTGCTTGAGCGGTTGTTTCAGGTTTAGCATATCAGTTATGAGAGATATAATTCAATAATTCTACATAAAAAACTAATATAATAAAGAGAGTACCAACTTACTTATTGTATTTATTGCTATCCTGTTATTAGGATTAGAGCTGTTAGGTAATAAGACTTATTATTATAATTATCCGTTTAATATTAGAACAAATTATAATAATCGCATACTTATTCAAGATAAGTTTTAAACAAACAGCAATTCTAACTGTAATCTTGCTGGTTTTTCAAAATATAGCTTGTGACGATAGATTGCTATTACATGAAGAGACCTATCCGTCTATGTACTGCGGTATTATGGAATAAATGTAGTAGGAAGTAATCTATTGTACACTACGCATAGCCACTTGGAGAACGTGAGGTCTATAATAAAATGGCCATTTAGCGTAATCACGTAACTGTTAAGGAAATAGTTACATTTTCATTCATAGATACTATATCTTGATAAGTAGCTTACATAACAAACGCGAATTGGAAAAACATCATAATTAACTGAGAATATGTAACGACATTAGCATATTTACTTTTAGATGCCGAGATGCCGGCTAGGAGGATAATCTAAAGCTTCGTTTAACATGCATTACTAAATAAATCGTAAAAATCTACCATATGCTCAATCCATCCATCGAGCGTTTAGAAACCAATTATATATTACATTATTAATGTTTTTTTTTTCATTATATTACTAATTTATTTATCCATCCATTGAGAGATTTTCTCAGTTTTTTAGAAAGTACAAAACTTTGCCGTTAATCAGAAGCTTTTTATTATCGTTAAACTTTTAATGCAACTATGTTTTATTCTACTAAAAATATGTCATCAATAAATTATCTCGTCGTTTTCCGCATACATAAATATTTAATACACCAAGACAATGTTGAAAAAATGCAAATTTACCGTGTATTTTACTTACTGCTTCTAACACATTCCTTTTTGGTAGGAAGTAAGTTTTAAGCTGGTATTTTTAAAACGCGTTTGCTAAAAATAGATTCAAGAAATCATTTACATAAATTTAAAATAAGTATATGGTAGGAAACGTGGTAAAAGTAACATCTAAAAACATCCGTAGACGTATTCAACATAGTATTCGTGTGTATGCGCAAGGTTAATTCATGTATTATTTGTTAATCGTACCTTAATGGTGCGGAGAGAATGTATGCAATTTATTTTGTTTGTTTAGATTAAAAGTGGGTCTAAAATTTTTGATTTCTTTCGAAGGTTTCGTTCTTTTGTAGAGTATTCAAGTAGAAGAGTGCTTATCGATACTAACATATGTGTATCATGAGATAATGGTAGCTACATACGTGAATGCAACAAATGAATGGTATTCAACAATGGTATTGGCTTGAATTCATATTATGGTACTTCTAGCACTATTCGACATTTTTAAATTATATAAAATAACAAAACACCATGAAAAAGTACCTCTTAGAAACAACATAACGTTGCATCCACATTGGTAAGCTACAAAATGTAATCAACAATCAAATAAACGTCTCTGTTCAACTTGGAAAATGAAGAATTCGTAAAAGCAAATAAAGGAACCTGAAGTATTGATAACTATCAAGCTGGCGTAAACCCATCCGCAAACCAGTTGCATATTTTGTTGCAAATTTGTTACTCAGGAATTGATTTTGTTACTCCAGCCGTTTCCGAGAAAACGGTGACGTACACTAGCATACTAAGCTAGGGTAGCCACTCACAGTTAACTTTTGACTCACTGTAGGTATCAATACGAACTAAATGGCATACTTCATTGCTAACTTGTTGCCTCTCAATCTTTACATGCGAATTCTTATTTTCACGTTATCAGCGATTTCGCCAATCTACGCTCTAATGCTAAATTTAGAAAGCTCTAACACTAAATCTAAACGATTTCCGAAGGGAATTGGGAACTATTCTTTACCTAAACATTGATACCTCACGATATTTAGGTTTTTATTCTAAAAGCAACAAATTAGTAACAAAATCCTTCATTTAGTACAAAACAGAACAAAATCCAGTAATCTGTGCTACGGAAGCTTTATAAGCTTTTACGGCATTTCCTTGTAGTATTTTATGTATTGTAACGAATAGCTTTGCTGTGCAATTTGTTATGCTTTATTCGCATGTTGCAAGTGGTAGCTGGAATATTTCGGCAGTGAAAAGGCAAAAGAAACTGAAGTAAAGTTTCAAATTATTACAATTATTTAAATAATTAAACCGCGTAGGTATAGTGAATGCTGAAGAAACCTGACGTGAATTAGAAATTGAATTAAAAAAATAAATCTTGTATAACCTGAAGTAAAAACTGAACGTACCGTATAAATGAACACGATTTTATGTTATGCAGTATGTGTTTTAATTAATTAATTAATTAAAATAATTTTAATTTTTTGTTACCCCTCACCTACGCAGTAGATGGACATGCTATATACGAGTCTTTATGTTTATTACATAGTCCTAGAGTAAAACCTTGCAACTATAGCCTTGACCAAATCACCAACAGAATAACGGTACTTTTATGATTATGGATTCTTGCATATAAGACCTTCACTGCTTGTGACGGAATATATTCTATTTAACTAAAATTTGTTTAAGAGCTATATAAACAACAGAATGAAGTAAGTACTTATTAAATAGCTGCTCCTAAGTCAAAAGTGAAGAGCCTGTTATAACGTATTAAATGTTAAATGCAATTCCTTCTAGAACATGTTTTAGAGGCGCCTATCGCGATTAATTTGGCCAAATAGCATCTGAATACATAGATATTATTTGGCTGAATTAACCGCGATAGACGACTCTAAACAACTAGAAAAGATTAGATTCATTTGACGACAATAGTACGTAGTCCGTTCCGTTTAGCGAATACGTTTGTTATTTTCAACCAAACATTTTATTTTTTCAACCATACATAAATATAAACATCTTTATAATAACAAAGATATTTGGACAACTCAACATATGTAGCAAGCATAAATGCTTCTAGCACATTCTGAAATAAAAAAAATCGAATGCAATATAAAAAACAATTGCCTAAACTAAGTTAACGTTAATTCTATGTGTATGGCTGTACAATATTAAAATAGAAAACAAAAAAAAAGGTCTCAGAAAAAGAATTGCCTTAGCAGCTTATAAAGAATAGATGATGCTTATATGCGTATCTAAAAAGATTCCTGAGAAAATCTCTTAACTTCATTTGGTACGAAATTTCAAATATTAGCAATCTGGTACGACAAAGCTCGTCTAAACAGGGACAGAAGCATTAGTCTACCTCTAAATCAAAGCAAGGATTTCCGCTTGGAGCCAGGTTTTATTTATTTTTTTTTATTTTAAATCAACTAATTTGTAAGAAACACGTTTATATTTCCCTATCTTGGATATGTTTGTTTGCCCTGCGCCGATGAAAGTGTCTATAAGGAGCTCACGACAAAAAGTAAAGAAAGTTTGAATGAAGATAAAGTAGTTTGAAACTAAAGTATGTCGCCCTTATTCCCTGCACATGGGCCTCAAATCTAAATTGAGTATCTGAAAGTAAGCCCAAATTCCTGGTTTCTCCCTTAATATGTGGATCGGCATCGCCAACTGTAAGATAAGAAGATGTTATGAATAGAGAGGACAAAGACGGATGAAAAAATTACTTTTTTGTAGAGACTAGACAGACTCGTGTTTTGTCGATTCTCGGGGATACCAGTAGGCAACACGAACCCTTTCTTATGAGACGAATAGACACGAGTCTGTCTAGTCGTTACAAAAAAATGAATAATTTTACCTGCCTTTATCACCTCTAGTCATGAAAGCGGACACACATTACTTCTATGGTCGAAAATTAATATTTCTGATTTGAATGCAATGATACGTAGGGCATGTTCAGCAGCGGAATCGGAAATTCTATCTAGGTCCTCATTCACTGCAACAATATCAGGGTGGGAGTTCTCAATTGGAAGATTAATGGTAGATCCGCATAGAGCAGATTGTTATCTTATAACCAGAAAAATTCCAACGGACTTTTTGTATAAGGTTTATGTAGAAAAAATATCTCATTGGTATTGGTATTTCGTAGAATTGGTAGAAATGTAATACATGCAAAATGTTAGCAACCTTTGCTACAGGCCTAGTTGTACAATCTGATATAGAATTATGCCATAAATAGTCACCTTATGTGCACAACTGTAACAACATTTTCTTCTGCCCATTACATATGTACGAGTTCATATAATTGACGATAGGCAGTTCAGAAGAATTCAACAATATGACACCTGTAAAAGAAAAATGCTCCGCATTTTTAAGCTATCGAACCGTGAATGTTTCCCTAGGTACATCTGAATTTCTTCGTTAGTTCTACTAACGAAATACATTCATGACAAGTATTGAAATGGCTTTTAAGTATGTAATAACATTGCATAGGCGGTTGTTATTCTGAATTATTAGCGTACTCACGGCGAATAACCTTGTGTATTTGGGAAGGTAACTTCCTACATTAGTCGTAGTAGTTACTCGTTCTCCAAGCAGTTCTTAAAATCACGGTCTACTTCGGTAAGTAGATAAGATTTATAGAACCTTATATATATCAACAGTTCCATATTATTTCATGTAAATAATTAACGTTTTCGTTAAAGGTTACAAGTAATTCTGTATATGCGTGCTTATGTATACCTTTTCGAAAACTATTCATATATCATGTTAATCAACAATTAATATTTAATATAACCACGTATTTATCATGTAATATACAAGGTGATAGTAGGTGACTCGATTTGGTAGGCGATTTCGACAACGGCTTGTTTTTTTCAGTCAACAACATTGAATCCGTCACTATCAGATGTGGTACGGATGGAGTCAATAACGTGTAGCAGAAATATAAAAAGCCGATCTACTAGTGTTACTGCTATACTATTAACACTGCGGAGAAAGAAATTAATACAGATTCCCTAAAGGCTACATCATTACACAGATACATGCCGCCGGCTGTGTGTGTGTGTGTGTGTGTGTGTGGCAATTATAAAAGGAGAAACTTCTGCGTCACTAACTACAATAAAAAATAGCGAAATTCAATTCGAAACTGGTTTATATACATAAAATATACATGTGTGCGTATCTCATATGGGTCACCTTGAAGTGTTCATTACTATTCCAAAAATTTTTCGGTGATTTTCCTTACTTGTACAGTTGGCAATCTTATTGATGAGAGGTAATACGGAACGAATAATGTTCGGTTGTAGGTCATAACATTTGGAAACTAACTTTTCTGGCTTAAATATGCATATTTTCATTAAAAATGTGCAAATGAAAGAAGTAGAAGTAGAGAAAACTACAACGCGACTATTTTTTCTGTTTGTTATATATTTATTTAAAACATTTACACTGTAGTTGTATAAATTTTACAATTAAATATTTCTCAATGTTTAAGAATTTGCAGCATTTGTCTGAAAATATGTATTGCACGGTAGAAAGGTTCTTTCTGCGTCGACGCTTATCATTAAACAAGCACTTTTAATCGTAAAATGATCCACTCTCAACTCCTTATTTTCTAGTAAAGCACCACATATGATTCTGATAATGTCCTTTAAATTTTTAAAACCTCCATTGTTTTCGATTAAAAATCTTTTATATGCGGTGCTTTCAACTTTTCCTTTAACTTCAGAAGATAACTTTTCAGATTTGCCTACCTCATGTTCTAAACCTTATATTTTTTTGTTTAGATATACTGACTACAATTAAAACTATACCGCCCCTAAACTGCTGAAGTATTTCGTTATCATTTTATTTATAAATGTATTTCTAAAGGTTAATTTAAGCAATTATTTATCATACTGCATTAGTCTAGTTTGTTTTTCAGCATTTACAAGAGCCAGATCTTTCGTATATATTTTTACAAGAACACCTGTAACAATCCGAAAGTTTAAGCAATCCTTATAAACAATTAACCCCTTTGAACGTGGCCGAACTATTGCACCACATGAAGGGGATGTTTGCGAGATATTGCGCGTAGACTTAATCACTGTATTGCACCTGTAGATTGCAAATCAAGATTAGGCACGTAGAGCAGGTTCAGGCGCACTCAGAAGGACAAATCCCAAGATTTTCTTTTGAAGTGCTTGGTTGTGGAATGCCGTTTTCAGTCGATATTGGGTTTCGTAACTACCTGTCTTTATTATTTTTAATACCTAAGAATACACGCGTTAGACGAATCTCACTTACACTTCCTTTTTGTTGAATTACTTCTCATTTACATGTTCAGTAATATAAGCATCTTTAATACTAATACATTATTTTATACTTTATACATTATTTTCCAAAAATTTGTTGGAAATTAATGTTTATTAGTATTAAAAACTAATATTGTAATATTGTATTGTGATAGACGCAGTTTATTCCATGGCCCATCAGGTACATCTAACGTTAAATAGTAGTCTGGTGTCTATTATTAGCTTAAATTTTGATGTTAAATGTTGCCGAACTTGTTATTTAGATCTAAACACGTACAATTCTCTCAAACAGCTACTATGAAAATTCGAGTTCTATTTATAAGTAGTTAGTCTTCCTGTGCAGATTAAAATAAGACTATTTCAGAAATTAACAGGTAAAAACGCTTTCTTGCGAGTAATTAGTAGAGATGACAAAGGCAGGTGGAATTATTCTTTTTTTGCAGTGGCTAGATAGACTCGTGTCTATTCGCCTCATGAGAATGGATGGAGTCTACAAAACACGAGTCTGTCTAGTCTCTGCAAAAAAGTAATACTTTCATCTGCCTTTCCCCAGAAGAAACAAAAATAAGAAAACAATAATATGTGGAGAACTTTTACAAAATATTGGACTCATGGATGATACATTAAAGGATAGACCATAATATATTACATATGGGTTGTTCATTTAAACTTCCCATCTTAAATTTGCGGAAATATGGAAATTTATGAAAAGTCTGAAATTCCCCTAAAATCTTAAATGGAAAGGGGTATCGGCTAATACTTCATTTTGATGGTCTCTCGAAGCAGTACATTTTGGTGTTAAGTTTTTTGAAATTGACCGATTCGTTTCCGAGTTTCTATTTAATTTTTATTTTTTGTTTTCTTCTTGTTTTAAACTTAATATCTGTTAATCAAACGCACTTTAACTATTTAAAATGTTTTATTTTTGTTTTCAAAGTTATTTAAGAAATTCAGATATTTTTTTGCGGAAACATCGATCAAAACATCAACAATTATTCAATATGTTGCCCCCTATTCGCTAAACAATGGTATAGCTGTTGTTCAAAACTGCGGCGTACATTTCTAAGAAGATCGCCTTGAATTCCACGACAAGGTGCAAATTTTGAGGTTGAGGGGCAAATACGACAGACTTTAAATAACTGACTACATAGAAAAGGATCTAATGACGTCAAATCAAGCGATCTGGCTGGCCTATCCATTTATTTCGAAATACATTTTTGAAACATTGCTGTACTGGAAGAATATAGTAAGGATGAACTCCGTCTTGTTGAAAATGTTATTTATCCACATCGAGTAGAATGTTTCCATCACCATCCAGTTGATTTTCCAGAGCATCAGTAATTAGATGATTGATAGTATTTTCCATATCCGCCATTTAAATTTCAATTGAAAAAATAATGGACTGAGCACTTAGTTCCCCAAGATGCCAGCTTATACATTAATTTTTTCAGGGCACTGGGTGCGTTCTTCTACATATAGATGAGGGTTTTTGTTACTCCAATATCTGAAGCTATGTTTGTCTACAATTCCAATTAAAATAAAAAGTACATTCATCACTAAAGCAGATATTTCCTACAAGTTACACCACACTATACAACTTACTCTTCCGTCAAAACCGTCTTCAAACTAGCCTAATGAAGTGTTAGGATTTATGCCGAAATGATTCTATACTTCCATTTGAGCGGCTTCATTTAAAGCTCTCGGCTGCTTAGGTTTTTACATTTGTAATAGATTCGGTCTGAGTAAATTTGTCAATAAGATTTAGGATGTACCTATAAGATGTTATCTCATATGGATGTTTTTCGTTGAATGATGCAGCAGTTCGTTGAACACATTGATTGACGAAATTTAGGGTAGGAAGTTTTTAGATGAACACCCGGTATGTAGAACAAAATGTTTTCTTTCAACTTTGAGTAACATAAAAATAATAATACGTAAAGATAGCGAGTCTTACATAAGCTTGTCAACGATTTTGTATTGCGCCGTGAACTTCTATCCCAAAGCGTTTTGAAAGCGACACGACGTTCCATAATTTAGATAACTGTTTTCAATTCAATTGTCGAATCGAGGCGTTTCTCTTTCAACGACAGACCGCACAAAACGCTTCTAAAAATGGGCGCTTTTTTCTAAACAATTGCAATTTGAGTGCATAATACTGTACACACGTTGATTGATACACTTTCCAAATTTGGCTACCCATTGAATTTTAAAAACTCGACTTTCTACGCAATGACAATTAGTTGTTATTTATTTCACTGCTCCTACATGTCTGTTACAAAATTCACGGTAACGTTATGATCGTGCAATGAAATGTCGTTGTTAGCATTAAAAAATAAATTGAACAGCTTTATTTCGCTTTTTTCCTTAACTTGATATATGTACGTTGAATTACATAATGTTGATTAGGAATAATATTGATTTACATGGAGGTCATTTTGAATCTGGTTACTTGTTAATCCATCAACTCGTCGGGCCGCAGACAAAAATCGAAACGTGGAGATTTCGTCACAAAAACAATTTTTTGGTGTATAATAACTAATCTATAATTGAAAGTAATATTTCTACCATGCGCGCTTAACCTTAAATTAGGCCGGTGTGTCGCCAAAAGGTTGACCATGCCGGGTTTAGATGGATATTACGTTCGGGCACAATTCTCAAATATATGTAACCATACACTTTGTTCATTTAGTTTCGTATACGCTATGTTTTTATTAATGCATAGACTAAGAACCATGAAAAAAATTAATAACTATGGTGTTTGCTAGTGAAAACGTATATTTCATCTTTTGTGAGATATATTGTAAATATAATATAAAATAAAAGTTTATACTCTTCATGGATCAGTACAAACAGAAGTAGACAAGTAGATAGACCGTATAATAAGACAGCGACTACTGAAGAATTTTGTTGTCTGTTAAAGAAACTCGGCACAGTAATATGCACATACACACCTTATTGGAAACATTTAGTATGCATACTTTTAGTTAGTATTGAGCAGTGATCTTGATAAAAATTTTTAGCTTACAAGAATATTACAAGTTATGAATGTTCCGGAAATGCCCGTCATTGAGACGTGAAATAAAGGAAGCTTATTCCAAAAAAGTTTATTACCTGAGAGGGTCGGAGTTACATTGAACGATGAAAATTTAAAAATCTTTAAAAGAAAGCGGTGGCGACAAAATAGCCGACTCGGTATCTTCTGTAACGTGTCTATCTGCTGCTAATTCTTCAAAGCATTTTTATATTATTGATTATTAAATAATGGCCCAAAGCTTAAATGTTACATTAGCTTCAAACAATCTACCTACGTCTTTTACATTAAGCAATAATAAAAACAAAAGTTTGTAATATCAATACCTCACTGTAATTATCTACTAGTACAAAAGGACAGTTTAAAAAAGCTCAATATGATATCGAATTGTTCCATAGTTAAATGTGTGAATACAAAATGTATGTGGAAATTATTTCAATGATGTTTATGTGCTTAGAAGAGACGTTATTTCTATTGCATAAGTTTGGAAATATTTTATGTACGAGATCTATAATAATATTAATGGCAGTAATAATAAATAAATAAAAAATAAAAATACTATTAAAAACTTTAAATTAATTACAATTAAAAAAAGTAATATTAAAAATTTCCGTTGTTTAAAAAGATTGGATGTTAGCCATGTGATAATTATTTATTCATTCGGAATTAAATGTATGAATGTTAAATTAGATCTAATATTTGCCAATAAGCACTGTTTTATTACGCGGCTTATTTATACCTTCTTTTTTCTTATTTGTATTTATTCATCAAGAATAGACTCTCACAAAGATGAGAAACGCTACACGTCGGTACATTCACATATCTCCTTCTTTTCTGGCAAACACCCCGGTTATTAGATTCCTGCACTGTACAAGAAGATGACGCATGCAACATATATTTATGTATAATATTGATTAGAAAACATAATATAGTTGCTCTTGAGTGTCTCGAATTATTTTTGAAAACGAGGTAATCATGCGTTTCGTCTTCTTTGGCTATTTGATATTACCTTCTTCTGCGATGATTTTGTGCTATGGCGGAAAACATTGAAAATACTTAATACAAAAAAGAAAATAGAATTGTACGCTACCCGCTAATAGAATTGCTATTTTACAGTTTGTTTTTTTTTTCATTTGGATATATGTCGCAATTAGCTAGTTAAAAATTGAATGGAAATCGTTCAAAATAAATTATCATACAACTCGCTAATTTATCGCATAAAAATATCAGCGATTTCACATGTCAGCCTATGTTAGATTAATAGTTTATATCGTCTTCATATACACATACCTAGACGCATAGAGAAAGTTACATATGTAGAGATTTTATCATTAACATTGAAAAAATGTCTATATGAATGACAAATATTGGTTTAAACTATCTGTGTGCACACATGAATCACGTGTGTGAATGTAGATTTATTTTAAGCGCGTTTTCACAAAATTCCCGCGAACATAACAGTAAAGTTATATCTAAAATAAATACCTTAATTAAGAATTTAGAAAGCATTTGTGCGCAGTAAGAATATATTTCTCTATGTTTGCCTATATGAGAAAATATTTGTTATAATAAGAACAATTAAAAACTAGGAGAGAACTGATTGACGAGTTTAAAAAGTGGTTCTGTTAGAAAAATAAAAAATATCTATGTCCGGAATTTTATTAAAAATTGTTGTTAGAACAATTTGTTAACTTTTTTAATTTTTTTTTTAATATACTAAATCTCCCTACTATTTTCACCTGTACTACTAACACTTTTAAGATCTCAAATAATTTAGTGTAGTCATAGTTCACGATAGTTCATAGATAGTTCATGGGGAGTTGTTTAAATAAATTGACGCGCAAAATAGATTGGTGTAGAGAAGACGAAAAAAACTAATTAGCATTTCTGAGGAGAATTCAATGCTATGGCCTGCAAAACACAAAAATTATTGTGGAAGGGGAAAAAAAATGGAATACATTATTATTCCGGCTGTTGCCTTGTCGTTGAGCTTATTCTCTGAGTTTTGCTAACCGTACTGTCAGCTTCTTCAGAAGGTTTCTGAAGATTACGCAACTCTATTATATACTGATTTAGTGCGTTTATACAAACGAAATTTCGTAATTGTAGAACGTCGTCAGCTTGAACTTCCATTATTACAGTGTTGGATGCCGCAATTCTACTCTGTATTCAATCAATGGCTTAATACAACTTTTCCAATCTTCTCCTATTTTTATTCCTAAGAAAATTTTGTAAGCAATAATTACAGTAGTAAGCTTTTACTCGGTGTAGTAACAAAAACAGTTCAACATTAAAACTGTTTCGTTGTAAACCAAAACATGTAAAATTGCGTTAAAATTTGAAGAATTGTAGTTTTTTTACATTTGTTTTTGACCGAAATTATATATAAGCTGTCTTTTAGTGAAGAATAACTTCTATAATCCTCAAGAAGGATGACTACTCTGCAGCACCTTCTTAATTAATTTTCTATAATGACGAATATGTTGACGACATTCTGGAAATGTACAATCTACAGACATTTAGCCTTTGTCAGGCACATTTATATATTCTTTACTTATTATAATTTTTACACAAAAATAGATAATAATAGCCTTTATCACCGTGCTTTATTTCAATTACGTTAATTCATTAATATCTGATGCAAGCTTTTGAATATATAGATCAATTTGCCCATATGTTGCGAATCCATCATCCATCGAGAATCGTAAGTTCAGTGCATGAGAACCATTATTGCCGTGAAGAATCGCCGTTTTTTATTTGAAAGCTAACAAATATTTTACACATATTGAATAGCAACAATATCATACATGCATCCAGTTAGACGTACTAATCTGTTTATTGTTATACCCCTATTATGATACTTCTCATATTGTTATCTATTTTCTCCAATGCATGAACCCATTTTCCTCGTATGCGGTATATCTTTTCATATTATTGCACGTCTTTGCTGAAAGCAAGCGGAATATTATGAAGTTGTTTGCAATGCAGAAATAGCGACATCTGATAACGATGTCTGTGTACGTCCACCTATACTCGTTGCGGTTTGGAGGGATAATACTCCGAGAACTTGAGACGCATTGGCAATTGCACAGTGGAATTGTGCGTGCTTGTTATCTTAAAATAATGGCGTAGAAGTCGGTCTATACAAATAGAGAGACGATATGAAGGCGAGTAACAATACCATCGGACTGTAAGAGGTGCTGGCCACTCAACCATCGACTGTGAATAATCATGCGAATATTGCACTTGTACTACACTTATTGCGTGTTTACAACAAACAGCGGAGAAGCTACAGACATTAGACAACTTATACATTGATGTTAATTTAAGCGATTGTAATTTGATTTCAATTGGAAATATGATGATGACTTTACTAATTACATACGGTAAGTAAAGTGGCCATGTTTCTTCTGAATATAATGTTCTAAGTTATATGTTTGATATGATTTCCAATAAATAAGTTATTGGAAATCATATCAAACATATAAATTAACCTTTTGATCTATTTCTGATATACATATGTACAGATCTTGATAAATGTAAGTTCGGAAATGCTCGCTTAAAATCCATAACATTTTCAGGACCATTTTGAATACATGTCTATTACAGCGTTTATGGTTTTTATGTTGAATACCGCCACCGAAACTGGCAGTAACCGATGTAGATACAGGGTGTTCCAACCTTCCAGAATTGTAAAATAGTGCCTATTGTGTAAACAATAGAAAACATTTTCTGATGACCCTGAGGATCTTTCAAGAATATTTCCATATGTACAGGATGATCGATAAATAGTGAACCAGATGCATATGTTGTTATTTTAAATGGAATATCTTGTACGTTATTACGTACTTGGTATCTCCATAGAGAAATAAATTAATATAGTCTAAACGTATTATATTTATCTCTGGGAGATTTCGAGATATTCATAATTTTGTCCTCAATTGCCGAAACTTTGCAAAAACATTTTCGGAAAAATTTTGTAGATTGGTATTCGCAGCTCTATTCTCCACTAAAACGCCTACGAAATATGCAGAAACTTCAGTACTGCGTGCCAAATTTTACCAAATTAAAACATACCGTAAAATTAGTTTTTTAAATATCGCCGTATAGGAACTTAATATCTCTAATGTTCTTGTATAAAGATGCATATGTCTAACAGTCTTACAGTTGGATACTGTACGTAAGCGGTTTCCGGTGTTAGAATCATTTGGTTGTTGTAACAACAATAAACAGCACGTTCTTTAAAAAAGAATAACAGAGATTTTAATTATTTTATTGCTTTGGCAAATGATTCGACTTATTCGATAGTCGCACTATCCACAATTATTTCATTATTTGTTTCATTCATATGCGCATTATTATGTATTGTAACCTGCATACGTACGCACTGTCGCTTGCCACAAAAAACGAGACATTTAGATTAACTGCATGTGACACGGACTTTGCTGTGAATGGTATAGGTATGGTGTGTTTTTAAATGTTTGATGTTTGTCATCTGTCATCAATGTTATTTGAATATTAAAGTTGTATTTCATGCCACTTATACATAACAACAGGCGTAGAGAAAAAAAAACTAATTTTAATTTTTTCATGAAATATAATGTGGATGCATGCAACATCCATAACTACATAAACATTTAATAAATAGGTATGCAAAATGAAACGGAAGAATATATATCAATATTTGGTCATAGCTCCATTATTTTGAATACAGCTAGCTAGGCGCCTTGGTATTGAATTTATAACAATTTATAACATAATTATTATCAATTTGGTCCCATGATTCTTGTATGGAATGTAATAATTCCTCTCTACTTCTAGGCCTGAAATTTCTTTTGTAATTAGATTTAGTTAATAGTCCCCATAAATTTTCGTGGGGGTTTACGTCTGGGCTATTAGAAGGCCATCTCAAAATACTTACTTTATTTGCTTCAAGCCATTCGCGAGTTACACGTGTGGTGTGAATGTGGGAATTGTCATGCTGGAAAATAAATTCTTCTGGTTCTGGATAGAGTATCCGTACAGAGGGAAGCGTTATGTTTTCAAAAATGTCTGTATAAACAGGACCAGTTAGTCGATCTTCAATATCATAAGATACAGCAGGATCACGGTAACTAATCCAGACCCATATATGAACTGAAAAACGTCCACTTCTTTTTACTGGATCAATATATCTTTCATTGTATCTCGTGTTTACTGGTCTATATACATGAATAGGACCATCGTAATAATTTTGAGAAACTTTCTCATCAGAAAATATAACATTTCTCCACATCTGGGGATCCATGTTTACATAATCGAGAGAAAACTGCATCCTGAGATTTTTGTTGACCTCGTTCCAATAGTTTTTTCTAGCCGCGGCACAATTTTTTAATTCGTCGAAAAGCTGTTCTTATAGATGCTGTAAATTTCAGTTCTCCTATAGCATCTAATGGTGTCTTGAATGGGTTGTTTCGTAAGTAATTTAATATAACGTTTCATTTTCCTGCCTAGTGGTAACCGGTCGCCCTCCCGAACCTTGTTTTCTACTTAAATTTTGTTCCAGCCTCCATTTCATTTTAATTCTAAAAACCGTATTTCTATTCATCACAAGGCGCTCTGACGCTGTCCGTATGGAGTAACCATCTTCCAAACATTGTAAAACGCGATATCTTGTCTGGATATCAATATCTCGTGGCATTTGCGTAAAATTACGTATTACTTTTTTACTGTACTAATACTGCTGTATTGACATGACAGTGACAAATTAAATCAATCCGTACCAAACAGCTTAAAAAATATAAAATTATCGCTTACGAGTCGTCGTTTTTTTATGGCAAGCGAGTGTACATTACGGGAGAATATGTTGTTTGTAATCCACCAAAATCACTATGCCCTATTGCAATATATAGTTTAGAATAAATAGTATTAATTACAAAAGTAGTCTAATCAAATAAAATATTTTACTAATTGGTGTGTTTACATCTTACACAGTCCCATCGCTCGATGGGACTATCGGTATGTACTAGCGATAGTTATGGATGGTCGATAGCTAGTATTCTATAGTCGCTTTCGATAGTACTCATCACTTATCTATCAAATGTTTGCTTTAAATTGAGTACCTCACTTGCCTGAATCCAATATTCTGCATAAAATGTTATGCTTAACTCTGGTCGATCCAAAATCGAATTTCTTGGGTTCTGCGTTAACCTAACAGGTTTCAAACACAGCCGGGGTATACACGAAAAGAAAGTATTGAAACAGAATAGACTAGAACGACGACTTATTGCATGCGATTGCTTAGCGGAGTGATTAGACTACAGCTGGTATCAGATGTCTTGGTCCGTCTACGAGACCGACGTTTATCCATATGAACATGAGCAAGTGAGGTATAAAGAATCGCCCACATCGGAGGCCGGCGGTAATTTTTATTGCCCGTCATGCAGTTTCGCTTTCGTGTCACACGGCGATTTGATTTTTGTTGTACCGCCCGATTGAAATTTTGTAATTCCAACGGCCCGCTGCTTATTTAGATTCGAAAATGATAACATTTGTTTATGTTCTTGCGTAACGGTAGAGGTCGGGAAAGTTAAACGCATAAAAAATTACACATATGTATATCGCGTTAAAATATGGTATGTGAATGGTACACTTTTAATATGGAGTATGTTCAATATAACCATTGCTCGGTTTAAACAAATTTCAATTTCTGTCGTCGAAGTAATTTATGTGTTCATGATATCTATGTGTCTGATCACTTTACGCCCACCAACAGCTTAATTTTAGCATTCTTTATCAAGTTTTCTTTGTTTGTTTTGATGCGTAGCAGGCTTCAATAGCATATAACAATTTAATAATAATTTGTATCAATTTAGATTTGTTCACGACTGCATCTTCTTCAATTAACAACATTGTATTCGGTACAATCCTTCGGATAGCCACATATTTTCAGATATTCTGTCTCGTTCTTATGTCACCGTTAGTTGAGTGGAGGGTGTTTCAGTGTTTGCAGCGATTATTTAGTGCAGAATGTTCGGAAGCAACGATGTAACGTAAATTTTTACGTGAAGTTGGAAAAATCTTTCATGGAAATGGTACAATTCAAAATGAAGCAAGCTTACGGCTATAATGTTGTAGGCCGTACGCAATGTCACGAAATCCTTGAACGGGCCAAAAGTGATTGTTAATCAATTAACAATGATCAGAAAATTTCAGAAGCACTCATCCTCAACTTCAATTAATGACCTTCACGTCAAACCGTTGTTTGACTCTTTTGTTGTTTGGAATTGAGAATTTTCAAATTTTGTATGAGACAACTTTTGGTTTCTTTACACCCGCTCACTCAGCTTTGTCAATGTGTCAGTCCGTACTCGCCAGTCTTGCCGGGCTTGGCTGTCTACAATTCTCTCTCTATTTCCGAAATTGCTGTTTTTATACGTTAAAACAACTGCCTTGCGAAGTGGAAATACCGCGAAGAAAAGTGTGTGAATAGGACAGGGAAGTACTTCGAAGATCAATGATCACACCTCTTGTAGTTTAAAACAAGAAATATGACGATATGTAGTAATAACGGTTTTGATAACTTCTTCTTATTTTTACGCAAAGTTGGCTAGTAGGAGCGCTAAGTTGTTCTTTATGGTGCCAAGTTCATGCTACTAGGCTTATAATCCCCGATACTCAATCTACAAAGAATACTCAATATTTCAATTTATTGATTGTTATAAAATCCTGGTAATTTCATATTTGCTAATTATTATCTATTTACTTATGCTTATTTTTAATATTTACATATAACATAGTTTAGTCAATTCTTTGAATTTATATCTAAAGAATTTACGTTGCAAATGTAAAGGCAGTAGCGGTCACGACCAGTAGCAAATATTTGCTGTAAATATTAAATAGTGTATTTATGCATTTTTTGTGTTCAAATAAATAGATTTGCTTAGTCCGATCCTTTTTAACCATGTTGTGCACATCACGGATGTCCTTTTTTGGACGATCTTCATAAAATTCATCACTGACGGAGGTGTGACTTGGGACGTTGTTGTGTTAGGCCCTTACTACGTAAAAAGCAAACTTCCACCAATTTTTTTTATAAAATTGCTTTTTTCTTAACGCCCACTATAAACACATTTCTTGGTCAGTCTCTATGCTTCAACAGCAACAAGTGTAAAATTTTACAAAAATAATCATGTCAAATATCAATATGTCAAATCTCAGTTGATACAAACTTAAGATGCTACCCGTCACGACCGTGGCATACTTCCGAGAACGGTGAATTATTGTTCTCACTAATTTTCGTTTCGTTATTTGTTCTGCGGATTATTCCAATACATGCGACTATGAAGCTACAGCTTTTAGTCGTCCATTTGATACATACATACGTTCCCTTCTGAATCTAATTTTAAATGACAACAAAATGAGTAACGGATTCGGCTTTTTCCCCTGTAGACAAAGGCATACCGTCTATTACACAAATTGCTCTATAATGGAGTAAATCCGGCTATATAACGCCATAAACAAGGAAAGTCTATAAAAGGAATAGAAAGAGATAGAGAAAGAATTTTAAAAAGCTTGACCCGACGTTGAACACTGTGAAAACACAATTCAAGCATGTAATATTTATATCGGTGTGCGTGCATTAATTTATATTGTAAGCGTAATTAATGTATGTAATGCGTATTAAAGACGCGCATAGAGGTAACCGTGGACGGAGGGGAGAACCGACACCGGAAATGATGTATTAGCAAGAACAATGTGGAAAAACGTTCAGACATCTACCGGAACGCACGCTAACCAGTCAACGTAGCGTGACCATGTATAAATCCCCTTTCTTATACCTCCTAGACATTTATCGTCCAATTACTTGTTTAATTTAATTATAGTTGCTCTTTTTTTTGTTGAAGGATTATTTATAAATATTTGTATTTGCTGTTGGGCGCTTTTAGGTGTAATTTTAACAATTTTGAATGAAGCTAGCAATTACGAAAAGCTTCCATCTATTACGTATTTAGATACTTGAGTATCTATGGTAAATACTGAAACCTGGTCAAATATTAGCTGCTAATAACTGTTCAGATATTGATTTAGTTACGTCTAGTTAAGTTAGGGTAGTTGATGATAATGACGAAGAGATTTTGCTGATTGTAACAAATATAATATAATCGAGTGAATGGGATGTTTGCACGAGGCAAAAATTTGATTTTGCTATATTTAATCTACGGCTATTGATAAAAATCGAATTCTCGAATTTCTAATATTTCAGGATTCCAAATATTCAATTCTCTCCGTAAAAAAAGTATATCCAAGTCAGAGCATGTTTGAAGATTTGCATAAAAGAATGCATAGTACAATATTAAATACACCAAAATGATTATATTCTCGCATAATCGGAGAAAAAGATGCTGTCGATTGGGTGATTATTGCACTGAATGTACGGTAAGAATTTAAGAAAATTGTACGAATAGGTTATGTTCATCATAATAATTTATTCTTTTTCTTCTAATTCGTCATTAATGATTGCATTCTTCTCTTCCTATCGATTAATTCTACGTTTCCCTTATTATAGTTTCAACGCAGTGAAGTTTACACAGATCTTCATTTGCGTTCATGTCGTTCTCTAGTAAATTATTTTTTCATAGATACATAGGAAAGTTGCTCCTGCAGGCTTTCCTACTTCAGTTATGTAACTTTCCTTCCATTACGGTAAAGCTTTTTTGATATTTAATTTTTAGAAAAGGACTTCCTCATTATTTGATTTTTAAAACAACATATGGTGTAGATTAATGCTTTTATATTAAAGCCATTATATCTTAAGTCCATCGACTTGGCCGTCCTTTACAGTTTCTCCTGTTAGTGCAATGCTATTTTCTAATGGTATTGTGCTAATAAAAAAGTTTTTATTCGCACATTATTGTTAGGTTCTATTACAATTAGCGGCATTTTTCCAATTTTAATTACTCGAATCTAAACAAAAATGTGCCTCTGAAATGTTTTGTTTCTTTTTAATATTGCCAATATGTTCAGAGTTGGGATAAGGTTTGGTATCTTTAGAGTAGAAACGATGATATTGATTATGTTTAGCTGGTAAGTGTAATAATACATAATGCATCTGATTATCATCAACATTTTTCTCTTACTGTAACCGGAAATACATTCACCTTTGTTTTATCTATGGAACGCTGTCCATTTTTGCATATTACAATAAATCTTACTTTTTCAGATTCGTTCATAACATAATCTGCCAAAAAAATAGAAAGATAAAGCGTTTGACATTTATTGCTTTTGCACATTGGAGTAACAACTTTGGGTGTCTATGTACTAATAAAAACAGAAATGGGAACTATCTACTAGGTAATTGCTGGAGAACTGTCAAGATTAATTGATTCACGTCTATCTAGTTACCAATTATGGGAACATTTAAAATAGAAGATCCTATTGAAATTCTAATGATGATTTTAATGGCATCAGTCGTTGGTCTGTATGAAAAATATTGAAAAGAGGAAAATGCCATCCGTATAAAGTTTACTTGATTCAAGAATGGGAAAAATGATTTTGATCGAAGGCTGGAGCTTTGCAAAATGTGATATTTTCCGGTAAGGCTATTTTTTCTAAATGGAACACTTAATCGCTAGAATTCATTGCACTAGTCAAATGAGAATTCTTAATTGATTTATGAAACCCATACGTTTAGTATCCATAAAAGTTGATTGTTTGGATGGAGATTGTAGAAAATAATCCAGAGGCCCATTTTTTACAAGCGGAAACTTGAATAGGGAAGAGTATTTAAATCTATTGAACAAAAAAATTATGCCTACACTTCAAGACAATACAAGACAAAGGGAATTCATTGACTGGCCTGCACGTTCTTCAGACCTTAGTTTATTACATTTTTTCTGTTGGGATTATGTCAAATTACGCCTTTATACTAAACGACTTGCTACTGTGCAAGGTTTGGGTAAAAGGACAATTGTTGAATATGAATTAATTCCTGGTTAAGCCATAAAAATGGTAACTTGGAAGAACGGGAGAGAAGTTAGTATTTTGTTCCACTACTACCGTTGATGGCTGGACTAATTTTCCTAACTGCCAGGCTTCCTAGATAATAGAAAATAAGACACAATACATACAACTACTAGAAACACTTTCTTATGGTATTGTCGTCAATAAATTACGAATTAAGAACACGCTCGCGAAATTCGGTTTCTCATTTACATGTTTCAACAGCTTCCTTCTGAGCTGATGCAACGCAGTTTTCTGAAGTTTCTGTCATGAGAAGTTAAAGAAACTTATCCGGATTGGGATATATCATCACCTACTCATTCATCGGCGGGAACTTCATAGTGCTTGGTACCTGCAGAATCTTCTTAACCACTAAGTTAATTGTCATTATTTGTTGTTAACCATACTATGCTTCAACCTTTCTTGACTGGCATCCCGTCATGCATTCAGTTTCAGTATCCTAATACTCAGGACCGTATAATGCAAAGACTATCGGTTCTTTTTGAAATTGAATAGTTTTTTTTATACCTTTTTTCGCACTTACACAAATATATTTACATCTGAAATATGTCACGAATACCATATTTAGACTTTTTCTTTTTATAAATTATACATTATTAGATATGTCATATAACGTAGAACCTAAATAAGATTTGTTAATATTGTTTCTCTTGAGTAGTGCCTTTGATGCATTGGAAAGGTCTTTCTTATCTCTACAATATGTCTCTAAACGATAATAAATATAACTTCTATACGTGTGTTGATGATCATTTCAGATCATTTCACTAAGGCTAATCATTATATCAGTCTTAGAGATCGAAGAGTGTTTCATGGACTGACCAATCCATCAATAACACAGTACAAATAAATTTACTAGTACTTGTATGTATTAGATTTTGTCTGTATTTTTACATGGCTATTTAGGAAGTACTACGTAGTTTGAGAGTTACCGTATAGTAGTAATTCACGGCCCGTTATTTTTTTTTAATAAGAAGTAAATGGCATTGTTGCAAATACTAAAAAAGCTAGTGTTATCACATAAATCTCAATGTAAGCGAATTTTGAAGATAACTCAATAGAATTCATTAATTATAGAAGTAGGCACTATAATTTATAATTTGTGTAAATTCTGTTTTCGGTTCATTACTTTAATCATTCTAGAATACAATAAGTCGATTGCCTAGTAATAACGTTACTGCGATGGATTAATCGAAATAAACATGCGCGTTATTTAGAACAAAAAAAAAACAAGAGAATTGATGAAAACGCAAACATAATGTACTAAGCAACTTACCGAATACGCTTCAGATGACTGAAAAGCAATCCGGAAGTGAAGACACCCGTCCGTTGCGGAGTATGTATGTATATCTTGCTTATGCGCAAAGAAAGATCATTCTACATCCAGAGATGTAATATTCTCACGCTTAAACTGGTCTTTGAATTTGTATAACGGGTCTGCCGCAACGCTATTGTAATCGTAATATGGTATTAAATATTTCTGTGCCTGAGACACTTTTTTCGTCATCTAAAATATGTAGCACTGTTTGCATGTACGTGGTTAACAGTTTCATATAAATTACGCGAAGACAAGGAAGTGTTTTGCTATTTTTTTTTTATCGCGTCGGATACTGGAACGTAATGGTCGTTAATCGGTTCTAAATCTGCTGCAATTTGGGGATTTTGGAATTGCACTTGACTTAGCTTTATTGCAGCTGCTTCTCTAGCGTCCAGTTATAGAACCACTAATTTGATCTTTTCGAGATGTTTAAAATAAAAAAACCATCGTTAATTCTTGCTTTGGTGAAATTTTAATTGTCTAGTGTTCTAGCTAATACATTATGAACAGCTTCGGCAGTGCTTTTTATAGACTAGCAAATAAGGGTGTGGCGGTAATTTCAATTTAGATATAACCGTTCATTTTTACTGCGGTTTTCACATAATTCTCAATCTTCTCGCGCACTGGCGATAAATACCTACGCAGCGTCTCCGGACTTGCTAGTTCCCTCGTCGGATTGTATTTTTTCCAAAACTGACGAAACATTGTCCGAGTTTTGCAAACGGATTATTTCACGCACTTAATATTATCATTAAGTTCTATATAAATTCTTTGTTCGGTCCCCTCCGTTTTTTTTTTTATTTTGTGTTTTGCTATTTGTTTCCAACGTAATAACCTTTTATCGCAAACTAAACACTTGATTTCTTTACAATTACGTATTATGTTTGGAAATTGCCATAAGTTCTGTAACGTTGAAAATTCTTATTTATGATGGAAAGAGTCTCGACAATATACCTTTACCAGCCAAACCACTTTGTATATTGGTTAATGACGGCATAATTATGGGAACTAGTTCCAATGTAAATGAAGCTTTTCTATAGGATAAAGAGGATTCTTGTATTATATTCTAATTTTTTAGAACTTAATCCTTTTCGATAATACTCTTAAACCTTCCATATACCGTGTATTCCTTAACTGTGAAATTTATTTATTACCTAAACGCTTCCGATTAGCGGCGTAAACTCTTTTGCCAACTGCAAAATTAATAGAATAAAATTCGAAATAAAACTCCAATTGCTGAGGCATTTCGTTACTCAATTACACCTTTCGAACATTCATAACATTGCTATTGAAATCGAAATGATTCGCATGAAGAATAGTATTAGTAAGTAGAGAATTTGCAGTGAAGCCCTGGAAAGCACAATTAATCCATACACTAAGCAAGTTGTGTTAATTAAATTCAAATAAAGATAGCCTGGCTTCACCATTGGTGGCGCGCGACCTTCGTCAACAACCATAGAATTTTCCCTTACAAATTAATATGCAAAATATGCGACATTACTGCAAAATACGTAAATAATGTAAAAATGCATATTTTATGCAAATATGCACGAATACGTAAAATGCGTAATATATATTCCGGCCTTTCGTTATTACCTTCATACCAAATTTTTGTTATAGCATATCTACCTATTATTATTGCTTAAAAATTAGATTCTTTGGTAATTATCGTAGGTTACTATTAAATCAGTACTAGACTTTGCACAATTATTTTTGCTGTAAATCAATTTATGCAAATGAAGAAAATATCACGAGTACGGATCATTAACACATTCTCCCGGTATTTATGTCTGGTATATATTATCATTTTTAAATATCACAAATCACCACGCAAACACATAATTTACATACTTCGCAATTAGCATATAATAATTATTATTTAGCTGGTGTCCACGTATGTACACTCCAACTAAAAAAAGTCAAAGAAACCGCGCTGTATTATAAAGCGAAGCACAGTTACTCGGTTAAAATTGAATTCATTGAGAAAACGTACTGGAAAGCATGGTAAATTGTATTCACGCATATCTTACGCACTTTTAAATTTAAAATTCTGTTTAAAGTACGTAACATTGGTAATGCTATTTATGAAAATAATTAAGGAGTAATTTAATAGCAGAAATGTATGAACATGACCTACTTTTAAAAGTTAATGTATACTCTGTTATCATAACTTGAAGTTACGTGTATACTTTATTTATATAACGGTGTGTAATTAAGCGGAACAAATATATATATTAAGCATGCAGATACACACATATACGAACGTACAATTACGTATATGTTAGTGATATTAACAAATATCGTAGACATACAACAAATATATCCGATTTAGTTTACTGACTACTGTGCAAGGAATGAATTAATAGTGATAGATTACAGGATTTTATAAAAGAACATTCTAGGGCGTTTGCGCATCGAACGTTATAAAACATCGCCTTTCGTTTTGGCGGAGAATCACGTTTAGGGAATGAAATCGATCCACGCCATTTCAACGATTTTCAGACAACTACGCCTTCTATGCGTCAGTGGAACTAGTGCAAATGAGATTTTCTGGACCTCTTTATGGAATGGGGATTGATGGGAAAGGAGCAAAATATACTCACAAGCGATTTCCTCTGTACATATTTGCTTTCTTCTTGCGCCTAACTACCCTGAAAAAAGTAAAGGTAGCTTCTATAGCTTACAAAAGTCGATCGATATATCTATGATTGAAAATAGATTGCGTTACTGGGACACTCCTACATTATCATCGTGCACTGTCATCTTTCAAACGACGCCGCGCAAAGAAAAGGGCAAAAGGAACAATATATTTCAGTAACCTGCTTTTTGTTTGAAAATGTTTGAAATTTCTGTAGGACGTTTCGATGTGTCCTACGGATAGAGCATTTTCATATTTTCTGACACGATAGGAATACGGCGTCGACAATCATGTCGGTAGATATAAGCTAATTTTACTCTTTATTTCAACTTATGAGAGGTCAAGCAGATCCTTTTATTATAGCACGGAAAATGGTCGCGTTTAAGTGCAATATTATTGTATTAACAGAATAAATCATTTGGCATAATATCAATTAACATAATAAAAGCAAATTGTCGGCATTGAAATCGATGGACGATTGATCGGTAGACTTGTTTGGTGTTATCTTTCTATCAGTGCCGCGCCACGATCGTACCGGTGCTGTCGACCCTTCATTACATTTATACAAATAAGTAATCGCTTGATAATACAGTGGCCAATTAAATGCATCAAACAAAAAGTAAATAATAAATAAAAATATTTAATATCTTCTTTTTTGAATACATTCATTAAGTCGATTAGGTGGTGAATAAATAAATAAAAAATGTTTCTTGCGGTATTTTCTTCTAAGCTACAGCCATTTGGTGCCATAACTCGCAGGATACGGGATTTCCCAAGAGTCGATGATATCTCATATGTGCACTATTGGCGAGACATCTAGCGATTTGGTAAGCCGCAGAAGCAGATTTACATCGATTTCGGTCAAGAAATGCCGTTAGTTGAGCTACATGTTCGCAATGGTCTGCGAATAGTGTAATAATACGGAAAAAATCTTCTCGGAGAGCGGTCCTTCTGGGTGCCCCAGAACTTGTTATATGTAGTTTACTTAGATTTACAATACGCAAGATGCAATACGCGTAATTTTCCTGAAAACATCCCCACTTTTAGGTAGTCCAACAATCCGGCTTCGTTCGAAGCGAGTTAATTGTGTATAAGGTGAACGTTCTTGTCTCATGATTGGTTGAAGCACTCATTTTACTCATTTTTGCGCATTTGGGTTGAAGCTGTCGGATTGTAACAAGCTTTAAAATAAACTATATCAGTGCATTATGATAAATAACATTTTAAATTGATCTTCACGCATACACTTATTGAATTTTAACGTAATACTCTAACAACTTCAACTTGGTAGATTTTTAATTGCAGCCAGTACAATTCTAAAATGTTTGGCTTTGCCCTTTGGAAAATAAGTATATCGACGAGAACTGTATAGTAATTCACTGGAACACAAAATTATATACATCGACAAACAATCAACATCATCTGTTAAAGTAATAATTCGTTCGAGAATGCTAAGTGAACGATATCAATATTTGGAAAAAGAACTATTCGAATCTCCATCAAGATTCCTATTAGTAGGGTTCACAAATGTTTGGAATAAATTTTTACATTGATTTATCAAAAGTCATATTCCACTTTGACAACATTAGTTTAGTGCCGGCTAGAAATACGGTTCAATATCAGTTACGGGTACAGCTTAAAGCTACCTGTATAAAGGAATTTGTCATATCTGTACAATCGATAATCATTAACTTGTGATTACTTAGGTTAATTATTAGAGACTTGCGCGTATTAATTAGATACTCGATTATCAAGATCAATTTTGACAATATTACAATGAAAAATATGCCGTATTAACATTTAGTATCGGTTTGGTAGTATCGTTGTACAGGAAAACATGCATTCCTATTTTGAATATAAGGCTAATAACCCTAATATTATAAATTACAATACCGATCTTTATTAACTAGACGTAACTCAGACGCATAGCGAATAACTGGTTATTTATTCTAATTCAAAATATATTACAACCATTTTGTGTCCAAACATCAACTAAACCGGATTTCATCAATTCATAACGGCAAATGTTGCAGTTTCTACCTAAAACGTGAAAATAAATGTACTCTTTCTCGTAGAAATATGGATGAGCAAAAAATTTATATTCAGAAGTTAAATCATTCACTTCATCGTTTACTAAAATTCAGTATGTAAAGATTTACATTCGAATAGAAAGGAATAGATGATATATATGTACATCTGACTTTGCTATACAATTAGATGGACGCGGTGTATAATGCTAGTGTATTAGAATTGTGGAATTGGATCTCATTATTTAATATTCTAGCATTTTAATGATTTCCAACTTAGATTCACGCTAGAAAAAAAATTAATTTCACTTAAAAATTAAATTCACATCACACAAAATCGCAACGTTTAAAATGGTCATAAAAGCCATGAAAGTAGGAATTCCAAGAAACCCTCTCATGAAGCAAAAGATTATGGTTTGTAGCATGGAAATCACAAAAAAATCCAAGAACCATATAATCAAGAAAGTCTTAGTTTAGATTTACACTTGTGTGAAAAGGAGGTTAAAACTTCGTCAATGTCCGTTGTAAGTCTTCTGAACGGATCTGAACCCTTTGATCTACAGATTGTAGACAGTTTTGGAGGACAACGCCTACCATAAAAGGTACTTCCATATTGATTTCCTAAAGCGAGCCCAAATCGAAGCAGTGCAGAACTCTCCCATGCACGAAGTGTGTACTGCGGCTGTTAGGAATTGAAGCTTACATAAAGGGCAGTCATTTTGAATTAAACAGTTATCTTTTACTTTATGTATATCTGTCCATATGTTAACAAATTCTACTACAATACCTCTTAGATTCATTTTGTAGCAGTTTTTGTGTTCCTGCTAAATAATAATATTGACTTGTAAGAGAGGAGAATAGATCCAATGCAAAAATTATGGAGCTATAGGTTTAGCACAAATTATGCACAGGAATACTAAAAAAATAACTTGATGAGATTAAGTAGACCAGAATTAGAAGAATGGCAGGTAGCTTTTAGGCCAAGAAGCAAACAAATGATAAATAAATACTTCAGTGGAACGGAAGATAGAAGGAGTATTCATTAATCTGAAGGCAACATTTGACACGGCAAACAGAGAAATATAAAAAGATTTACAGCTAACGGAAGTACTTATAGTTCTAATAAATTCCATCAGGAGTACATATGAGTAAATGTTAGAATACAAATTGCAGGACAACATTTCGAGCAACTAAAATAACGAATAAACGAATAAAACAAGTGGACAGTTTAAACGCACTATTATTTGTACTGGCTATAGATACAATATTTAAGCAAATCAAAGTAGAAAGCGAAGATCTCAACACAATAATTGGATATAGAAATCCAGAACCAATTGAGAGACAGAAGAAGACAGAGAAGACAATTGAACTCTTAGACAAAAGAAATAGAAAACTTCAAGGTGGAAAGGAAGGTGGAAGGCCATAATGAAATTAATAAAACAAGAACTCTTAAAAATAAAAATAAAAAGGAAACAACTAAATTGGCACGAACGTATTGCAAGGACGGAGATAGGGGGAAAAACAATGAAGGCTGGATCTTCAAACAAAAAACAAAGGACAAGATCAAAAAGAAAATGGATAGTCCAGTTAAAGAAAACGGGGGAAAGCGATTTTGGAAGAAATGAAAATGATTGCGGAAAAAACAGAAAAATGGGTACAAGAGGAACTGCAATTCGACATTTGAGAAGGTACACAGAATCGACAACAAGTAGACGCTATTTTTTGAGCACCTTATATAAATTCTTGTTATAAGTATGAATACAACGAATTGTTTCTAAACACTGATTATTTACGGCTTGTTTACAGTTATTTGTGAAATTTTTCAATACACTATAGGCTAATAAATTAATTGACTATTTATTTAAAGCCTCATGTAGTAGTTGTTTGTGAAGCTTTTTTTTATTATTCGCCTAACCATGGCGTTACACAGGTCTAATATATGATTTTTCACGGTGGTATGGACGCATACGTACACTTCTCATGATGGCTTGTCAAGGAAGCGCGACGACCGTTGGCATCGTAGTATTGTGGCGAATTATTTAATGCTTGGTCGACAACCAGATGTATATGTGAGCACGAGCAGACATCATTTTCAAGCTCGAAACCTAGTGGACGTGTGAGAGCCTACGTGGGGCTAATAAAGTTAAGACATCCGGCAACTCATCATGTCCACAAGGATCGTAAACTTCGACGTTCGGCTAGTTTCACTACAAAAGGGTAAAGCTCCAGGACGCAAGTGGAGATATCTATTGTAATTGACAAGAAGCGTTTTTGCGTTTGCTGTGGTAGTAACTTATGTTAGAGAACAGCGAGTATATTTCAACTAGGAATTGTAAATTTATGAAGTTTGCCTGCAGAAGAGGTTAACATTCTGGAGTAATATAATATTTTAAGGATTTTATGTTTTTACAGATTTATTATATAAAGTCAACACTAAAGAAATCATATCGTAAAATTATTGATTTAACAGCTTAGATATGCAGTTGATAAAACCATTTTCTAGAAAAGGTTACCTCATTTGGCACGTTAAAAATTGGATTATTGGATGGCTCTGGATTCTGCATAGTTCAAGTAAGGTCAAAGTAATCGATGCGTATTTGGCAGTCAATACTTTGGATTTTTCCTATGATCAAATCTAAATTGAAGATCACTCATCAACTACGTATCCAATAAATTTGTAAGAATCATATTTCCATAAAAAAGTAATCGTGATCTTTAGTAACGGTAGCATTTTAAAAACAGCTTATTTATTATAAGCTGTTGAATGAACGTATAAACTATTTGTGACGTCTATCATATACAAGGTTATTAAAATTCTTCAGATTTATCGTACGCTATACAAGCTACTTTTAATTCTTTTCGGGGTGATCAAGTATGTACGTGCTCGTAAGTGGTATTTCCTAGAAAGTACTTGCGTATATTTTTCCTTTTTCTGTTCAACCCCTACTTCGCAGAAGAGATAGTGGTAGGGGTGGCGAGCTAATTTGGTAGACCTATAGAAGTCGCATTTAGACCAATATAATTTCATATTTTATTCGCGATAACTGGTTAAAATTGCAAAAATTTAAAGTTCGTCGAAACTTTAAGGGGAACTTTTACCGCCTAAACCTGAGATACCACCGAAACGGAAGCCGGTATTTTACAATACTTAATGTAATGCAAAGTAATCGATGCGTATTTGGCAGTCAATACCTTGGATTTTTCCTATGATCAAATCTAAATTGAAGATCACTCATCAACTACGTATCCAATAAATTTGTAAGAATCATATTTCCATAAAAAAGTAATCGTGATCTTTAGTAACGGTAGCATTTTAAAAACAGCTTATTTATTATATATTTTGAAATTTTGGCAAGGGCACGTAATTAGATATCTAAGTTTGATTTACGAAGTGATCCGTTTTCTGTTCTATTATTAATCTTTGCATCAGTATATGAATGTGTCCAAGACACAACATTTTATGAAGCATATAAAAGAGTAAGTACTTAACAATAAAACTACCTGGAATCGCTGGCAACGTTATTCGTTATAAACTGCTTGATTTTCAATTAAGGATCTCAAACGTGAAAACTCCGCTAGGTAAGTAGATGATTTATGTTTGTCTTTTGCTATTTATTTCTTCCTATTTTCAGGTTTCCTTTAATGTTACCATAGAACCGTGGAGTAAGCCTATGCCGGAAACTTCTACAGGTTGGGACGAATAAACACATGGTATTAATTACACCAAATCACAAAATACACAAATCGCTATTTTTAAAGTTATGTCCTAAATTATTTTCACATAAAGTTACAAAGACAAAGTTACCCATTTATTGTAATGAAAAAAATAGATATTGCAGGACAAAATACATCTTCATTGACTAATGGATCACTATCATGACTAATTGTAATGAAGCATAGCAAACTAGATAAAACAATATTAAGTATCCTATGTCTACAATTTCAAGTTTCATTGTACTGTTGCAAAATTAAAGTTGATAGGAAGTGATTTAGTGCAGATGTTTTGCAATCAATATAATGACACGTGTTGCAATTTGAACAGTTAAATTTTAAACATATTAATAATCAGCATCGCCAGTAACGTAGAAGATATATAAATATTAACAACAAAGTATTAAGGTAACATTTATAAGCAAGTAAATCAATAGTGAGGGCTAATAGAAGAACACCCTAGGTAAAACTTCAGGAATGTTTTTCATGCACGAAAGCTGTGTTCATTTCGCCGTTATACCATACCAGTTGTTTTCTTGGAAATGGTCAAGGTATGTGAAGGTTTATCTACAGGTATGTATTTTTGCAATTTGACAGGACAGTGACTACTTCGAAGTTCTAGCAGAGTTGTTTGCAAAAACACATCCTTCAACGATTTCCTAAATCCTTCGAATGTTAATTTGGCTGACGTGGAAGCCTCAGTTTTAATATTCGATGCCTAACAAATATAAAATATTCTGGTTTGGAGATGTGAAAAGATATTAGTACCAACCTGGAATAAGTTTTCCCGAAATTGTGGGCTAAATTTGGCAGCAGTATCCTCGAATACTATATGCAAAGATGATAAAAGTTTTCATTATAGTTTTCATTATAAGCAGTATAACTTGGTGTTATGGATGTTACAGATTGTACAACACATTTAACAGTTTTGTCTCTCTATTGGTTATACCTGCTCTCATCTGCGCTATAAACATTATATGCCTCATACATTTCGACATGTAGTTTAACGTATTCTGTGGATTCCTTGGCAACGGTTTCTAATTCCGTTATGTCTTGCCTATATGATCGTTCTACAAATTTAGTTACCTTCGTATAAGCACTATTCTCAAACTCGTGTCTATTTGCCTCATAAGAACGGATTCGTGTTGCCTACTGGTGTTCCCGAGAGTCGACAAAACACGAGTTTGTCTAGTCTCTACAAAAAAGTAATAATTTCATTCCTCTCTAATAATGAATTAGCTTTAGCATTGGCTTCTAACGCCTAGTGATGAATATCTATATCTCGAATAATTACGTTTCGCTCCAAAGTTTGTGTAAATTTGCACAACACATATTCAGTAATTTCTAATAGCATTTGTCCGTGTATTCCTCCACTTCATACATATGTTTCCCACCTACAGCATAATTGTGGAACAGTTCTTACCTTTTTGCATTGCACAGAAGTTAGCGATTATCTCATTTGTTGGTCGGATATTCAAATATCAAAGGGTTTTCTCTCATAATTGGGCATCATCCTTTCTTTTATTCTTCCTCAACTTTGCCTAAATGAGAGTATTGTGTGAACAAAACTTATCATCAAATTCTAATCCATTGTCGATTTTAAACGCAAAGGAACTTTCCCGAATGTTCGTATCAATTATATCTTTTATTGCATCATCGTTTATCGTTATCGTTAGTCACATGCAACTAGTAGTAAACGGATAATATCGCTCCAATTGATGTATACTATGTTGCCATTTGCCGCTACAAAACATTACGGCTAAACATCACTTCATTCGCTCATTCTCCTTATATGGTCCTATCAAAAATAATAATTTGTAAAGATCTTTTCATTTTGGAAGTTTACACCCATATTATCGGACGTATTATTATTATTTTTTTTTTGTAATAACTATGTATCTGCGATAAATATTTAACTTCGTTTAAAATATTTTAGTGCACCATCTTACTGCGAAGATATATATTTCTGGGCGATATTTACGCTTTCTTCTATTTACATAAAACGCTGGGAGAGTTGTATGAATTCGTTTTGGAACGTATAAACTATTTGTGACGTCTATCATATACAAGGTTATTAAAATTCTTCAGATTTATCGTACGCTATACAAGCTACTTTTAATTCTTTTCGGGGTGAGTGACGGCGAGCAAGTATGTACGTGCTCGTAAGTGGTATTTCCTAGAAATTACTTGCGTATATTTTTCCTTTTTCTGTTCAACCCCTACTTCGCAGAAGAGATAGTGGTAGGGGTGGCGAGCTAATTTGGTAGACCTATAGAAGTCGCATTTAGACCAATATAATTTCATATTTTATTCGCGATAACTGGTTAAAATTGCAAAAATTTAAAGTTCGTCGAAACTTTAAGGGGAACTTTTACCGCCTAAACCTGAGATACCACCGAAACGGAAGCCGGTATTTTACAATACTTAATGGATTACAAATTTACCAGTTTGCAAGTTTCAATCGGATCTGTGTCACTTGTATGGTCAACATTATATTGGACAGTTGCGATAGTATCAAAGGTAACGGCTAATATTTCGCCGTCAGTACTACAACCAGTAGTACTGACAGTAAAACAGTTTCTTTTTTCTATAGAATGATTTGTATAGAAAAAAGACATTTCAATATTATGCTTTTTGCGAATCTCTTAGATAGCTGAACAAATTTGATATCTTGAGAGTAGTATTTTGAGGTTTGCCGTTGTTATTTTTCAATTTTAGCAATTTTATTTTCGTTCTCCAATTGCTTAGTATTTTTTGTTTCGTTCTACTCATTCATTACATTTTCCGAAGTTTTCATTCTCTACCCGGGACAATCTAGTAAGTTTTTATTATAAAACGGTAAAATAGTTTTAAGTTTAAAGTAGTGTTTAGTTGTTCTCTCATTTAATGTCTCTTACGTACATAGTATTTAAGTGCTACTGCTGGTCGATGTATTTTAAAGTTCTTATATTAGATTGTACTTCTTCTTCCTATTCTGAAAAATTAGTAATTCACATTTCGCAACCCTATTATAATAAGAGAAAAGAGTTTTCTGTTAATAATGCCCACGCCTGTTTAAATTTGATATGTTATTAGAAAGCTGCAGAAACGAATACGTTTCACAAAATTGGCAGAGACTAGACAGACTCGTGCCTTTTTCTTCGGAAAACCAGTAGGTAATACAAACCTATTCTCACGAACTGAGAAAATACGAGTCCGTTTAGTCTTCGCTAATTTCGAGAAGTACACGGAAAGCATTTCGTAAGCATTTTATGATTCCATTTATTTTGAACGCGAGGGGGCGTCACTACTTGATGTGACATTTCAATAAAATGATGAATAAAGAAAAAAAATCTGTTAGATATATCGGACGATCAAAATCACTGGTAGAAGAAAATGTCAAGCTTCGTACAAAGAGCAATAACGTTTTGGTAGCCAATCTTCAGCTGTTATGTATATTTGCCGGGCGAACTCAGTCTCGTCGAATATCAGAAAAAGTAATGTTAGTAACGTCTTTAATAAATTTGATTGCCAGAGCTGATTCACCAACAGTAACTCTGGATTGTGTAATTTCTTGATGGATTCAAAGTATTCGTTCTGAAGCGGAGTTCTGCTTTTAGCTGTAGATGTATTTTTTGAATTTCGCAACGTTTCATATACTGAAGCATATGAAGGTCGTCAGAACTTGATTTGTCGTTTTCGAGATGGATTTGTCCAATTGTGTTTTCGCGCAATTGAATGAAGAACTCGCGGACTAGCAACTTTCTCAAACTCTGGGACGGTAAATCGGATTAAATTATTTTTCCGTACCTATCAGAAATTTCCCAAGCAAATTTAAGTTCACTTAAAATAGCCAAAGACTGATTCTGTACTTCCTGTATTTCGGTTCTAGATGATTACCTGAAATAATAAAAGTTGTGTATCTTCTTGTTCTTGTGTAAAACCTTTTTCTGTTTTACGTTCCTATGGTACGTCTCATTTTCACCTTTGCTATCACCACATGTTGGAATATGTATACATATAATACAAAGGAAAAAATGTCTATAAATCTATCTTGTAAAACATTTGCTCATTCTGACTTAGATACAAATAAGGAATAAAATAATGATAGTAATAAGAAAACCTTTTACGTAAGTATCGATACGTCGAGATTACAAGCAGAAAGGGCAAACGACTGTGTGTGGACTGATTTTACGACGCAATTTTAATTGTCTCTACATATAGCTTTACAAGGAAAAACTTATGTATCTGATAAAGCAACCCGTAACGCGAAATGGATTGGCCAATAGTAGAACACCTTGGCTTAAGTCAATAATAATTAACGTTCATAAACTCAGAAATTTGACTTGTCGATTTTATCAAAATTAATTTGTTTCACCAAATTAGTAGCTAGTATGTTTTAAATATTTCCTGCGTTATTATTATTAGCACTGCACTAATTAAAATGATTGCACAGATATTTATCTCAGCTATGATCGACGCGTATTGAAAGGTTTGATAGGTTTTAATGCTTAAAGCGTACACCATTCGTCATTACGTTAATATTTTTAGTACAAGTAACTATATCTTTGATTCGTTTATGTTAAATAGTTTCTATTCATGTATTAATTTGAGATAACTTCATCCAACTTAGTATACCCTTAGTACATTCTTTAAACTGTCAATCCCACGAATGCATATGTTTTAATTCTGAAATAGGGATACGAGATATGATACCTCGACTGTTAGAAAATACTAAGCAAAGTATATATGCACGTAAGTATGACGGTGAAGTCAATATTAATGATTAGAGCTCCCCAAAGTGCGTGGCAAGTCAGAAGGCGTACCGCCGGGCGTGGCCGGGGGGATATGTAATGTAATATATAAGCAAATAACTCGCATCGCATTTCGGTAGTTTATTATCGTATGCGATCGGGTTGTGACGGTATGGCGGACGCGCGTAGTAAGAAACGCCCACAGGCCGACAAAGTGAAAAAGTTCTGTGGAGAATTTCCTGACTTAATATATAATGGAAGTAAGATTATATGTAAAATTTGTAATATACCTCTGATGTGCAATGATAAATATGGCTGTAGAAGACATGTAAATAGCCAGCAACACAAAAATAAAAAACTGGGTGTATCACCGACTGAGGCAACTCAATTTATAATTGATTTATTTTATATGCTGACTGCGTGTAATTTACCGTTTTCCTTACTCAGGAAGAAACCATTCCGTGAATTTTGGAATAAATATAATCCAGACTTTGAGTTACCGTCTGAAACAAGCTTAAGGAGATGTGTGCCAAGTGTACGTACCGAAATTTAAAACAGGATCAGATCTGCAATAAAAAATAAACTACTGTGGTTATGTATTGACGAGACGACAGACCGTAAAAAACATTCTATTTTGAATGTGATTGTACGTATACTGGAACCTCGTCAACCTACAAAGAGAATTTTATTAGCTAGTAAAAGACTAAAATCGTGTACTGCCGACACTATCGAGAGCGTAGTCGTTGATACTTTACAAACATTTGAAATTGCCACTACTCAAGTATTAATTTTCATGACCGATGGTGCCGCGACAATGCGTTGTGTAGGTCGTTCTCTTTAAGAACATTATGGGATGATGTTACATATTACTTGTAAACTTCATGCTCTGCATATTGTGGCTGAAACTATTCGTGCAAATTTCCCTGAGGTAAATGCATTAATAACAAATACGAAACGAGTGTTTCTCAAATCTCCCAAACGTACCAGTGAATTTCATAAACAGTGTACCGGTATTCCCGAACCACCAGAGCCGATTCTTACGCGTTGGGGGACATGGCTGAAGGCAGCGTTTTATTATTTTAAATACTTCCGGCAAATAAAATCAGTCGTCTTACAATTCAATCCCAACGAATCTGCGGCTATTAAGGAAAGCCAGGATAAATTCCAAGATATTTCCGTTGAAGCAGATTTACAAACCGTTTACAACAATTATAGAGAAGTGCTTGAAGCAATAAATAAATTACGAAATAGTGCACTGTCCCTGACGGAGTCAGTACAAATATTAGATGACGTTAATACACTCCTACACTGTATAAATAACAAAAAAAAATGATATCGTTACAAGAAATTTTGAAAGTGTTATGAAGAAAGATACAAATTTTAGCAGGTTAAGACAAGTTTGGGAAGGTAACTCTACTGATCCGGTGACTAAATTCAAAGATTATTCTAATTACGCGTGTATTACATCATTAGACGTCGAGCGTTCATTTTCAAGATATAAAAACATTTTTTCAGAACGACGAACATCCTTGAAAGAAACGACTGCGGAAACATTCCTAATGCTTCAGATGTTTGAGAAATCGGATTGCGCTTACGGTAACAGTTTTAATGTGCCTACCTCCTCGTGTGCTGACTAATACTATTTTCCTTGTGCATTAACACCCACTATATTGGATACGGCTAATTACAAAAGTAAGCGTTTTAAAATTCTTTATTTCTTTTGTTTTTATGTACTTTACTTATGTTCCTTATCGACGCTTATGGTGCGCCACGCAGTTGGGGAGCTCTATTAATGATTGTTCTGTGCAGTATTAGAAACGAGTAGAGCATCATCGTACAGTCGTCACTGAACAGAATAATGCTGCTGTTCAGAAAATAATTAAAGGAGACCACTCAAGATTGGATCCTCAGGTGTTACAATACAAGTATACCTCCATCACCTTCATTAAAAAAAATGGTGAGTTGTTTTGTGTCAACTTTTGGACTTTCAAAAAGCAGAGCGCGTGAGAATTTGCTATGAACCTTTAACTCTTTTGAAGAATGTTGTTCTTTTTTTGTAAAATTGTAGTAGGTGATCTTTAGAAGTGCGAGTTTGATACGTGCAATTAAGCTGGATGAATAAAAAAATTGCAGCTGAATGATTTTTGAGAAGGAATGTTGCATCGCGATAACGTACCGTCCCATACCGCAGCTCTTACAATCCAATATCCGGCTGAAAAGAATACAAAAATAATAGGACATCCATCGTATTCATCTTATTTGGCAATGTGTTACTTTTGGTTATTTTATAGGCTCAAGAATCGTTTGCGAAGTACGAGATTTTCGTCTGGGGAAGGATTTGATACGGAGTTATTTTGAATGTATTTAAAATATAATTTTAAAATATATTTCATTCTATATATTCTGACGCTTGAAATAACGTTTCGTATCACAATGTTACATAATTTTACGAAAATCCCGTATTTAATACATATCATTGAATGGCTTTCGCTATGGAATGTGGATGTTGGTTTGAGTGCTCGACTTCCTTGCATGCATAGGAAGGATATATACATCATAACAAGGAAAAATGCGTTTCATCTTTATTTCATGAACATATGGTGGTCATACATGTATACGTGGTACACATGGAATTGAACGGCATTGGCTGCAAGATGGTTCAGTCGCCACCCGCTGGTTGTTAATGGAGCATGTACGAGTATGGGGTCCTGTTCGCGTATAACGTCGCTTCCAGGCAATGAAATATACACTTCTTATGCAGTTTATAAGATTACGGGAAGCCAGACAATACCCGTTTGATTTTGTAAAAGCGGTTTATATTCTATTTGTTGAGCACTAATATCATTTACAAAATACATATTTGTTTGTAAATGTAGATAATGTAACAATTGTAGTTTTTCTAATGCATGTTTGATGTATCTATATAATTGCGAAAAATGTCAAGTAGTAACTTAAAAGACAGCTTAAGCAGAAAACTTCACACGCACCATAAACATTGTTCTTGGTCGTTTCTTATAATTTATATTATAAGCTGGACTGTTCTTTGGTCTTTGGTGTGTTGTGATGAATCCATATTTCACCAATAGTTAAGAATCGACGCTAGTCATTCAAATTACGCTTCTACATCTTCAATTATTCCTTGAAAGTTAATACGTGTGCATGTTTATGGTCATTTGTGAGCACCCATCTTGTGGAAAATGTTATGCATCCAGCCAGTTGAGAAGCACAGTCTCATCAATCTGATTTCTGATATGATGACTTCATTTGGAGGCCGTGGATGTTCTTCATCAAAAACGCTTGCACGGCTGCATTCAAATTAAGTTATCTAGTGTTTTATGGTCGATAGCCAACCTACAGGGTTCCCATAAACCTTTACTGAGTTCCACTTTTACCTCAACATTCGTCTATTTTTCCACTACAGAGTTGTTATAAATTTAAATGGCCGCCATTTACAAACTAACTAATGTATCTATTCGAATAATTTGACGGGGTTGTTGTCTACTTGTTACTACTACAACTAGTTATTTTAATTCTAGTTACCATCTCTCGCCGAAGCCAAGAAATTATCGAACTTCCCACGTAGAAATGTAAATCGTTTTCCAGATATAGCATGGTCGAGACATTTCCTAAAAGTCCGCCGTTTACAAAAAAATGTGCTTTTTAACAGATACGCGAGCCAATGAAAGCCGAATATTGTAGTCCAAAATGACACAGTTACATTGATGTGAGAATTGTAACTATCATATTGGATATAAACTCACATGACATAATTCAACAATTTAGTTGCATTAGAAAGTTGCCGTGCATATTTTTATGTTAGTTTTCTTTACCTTTGGGAATAACCACCATCTGTATAAAGCAAAGCTGGAATATTGGAATTTTTGCCAAAGCTCTCTCGCCAAATGCTTGAGGTGTCTGCTAGTATGTTTGTGAATGTTTGATGCCCAAAGCTTTAGATTCTTAAAGCCGTTTATTTGATAATAACGTATAATGCAGTGTGGTCAATCAAAAGAGCTTGTACTGCAAAAATGTTCTAAAACAAAAACAGACGAAAGCACATACAGTGCCTGAAATTTGATTACTCTCATCCCACAATTGACTCCATTTAGTTGAAATAGTAACGTTTTAGTTAGAATGACTGTAAAAATAGTTAAATTACACTCCTTATGTAAATCTAGACCAGCTTGCATTAGTAACTTCAATTTTTTTCACTGTGAGAGTAATTTTCAAAGCGACAATTGATTATTCTTACCAAAAAAAAAAAGAAAACAAGAAAAAGAAATAAGGTAACTATCTTCTATTTTAATAACGCGTAAGATTTCCTGGTTTCTCAAAACTGCTAACACGCGATGAGGCAACGAAGTAAATAAATTATTTAATAAATTTATTAGAATTGCTTTCCAAGTGATTCTTATTGCTAATATCATTTTTTTTTCTATTGTTAAACTGTCTTCCTTCTTTGTAAACTTGTCTCGTTATCTAGACTCCATAAATTTTCTATAATATTCATGTTAGGGAAAAGGGCAGGACATTTCAGAACATCGATATTGCTGTTGTTCATCCATGTGTTGATTATTCTTGCAGTGCGAATTGGCGCATATGATGTTCAAATGTCCATTCCTCATCGGGAAACAGCAAGTCAATATTAGCAAAGCAACTTCAGGTACTTTTGCACAGTCTGTTTTCCTTTCAGATATTCTAGTCCCACTGTTCCTCAACTTGAAATTGCACCCCAAACCAATATTGATCCAGCTCGACTATGACGACTTGATAAAAATCGTCCTGCCAACCACAAATCGTAAAAATAATATTGGAAGCCATCAGGCCCATCCATATTAAACTTTTTTGCATCACTAAAGGCAACTGTTTTCCACTCATCTACCCACTCGCGATGATTGCGAGCAAATTCTAATTGGGCTTGCTTTAGATGGTGCAGCAGTAAGGGTTTCTTTCGCGGTTTTTTTCTTTTCAAGTGCGAACATTTTTTCTATTACCCATTGTATGATTCCCACCGAAGCATTTGCTTAATTTGCTTAGCTGTAGCACAAAAATTGGACGCCATTCCCAAAATCGCATAACGCTTCCTTGCTGTTGTTGGCGTTACAATGTGATCTTTCTGATTATTGCCATAGTTTCTGATGCGTCCAGCTAACTATAATTATAACATATAATAAGTGTAAGCATGTGTCGCAATAGAAACGACAATAAAACTTTAAAAAAAGGCAAACATATTATCCATTCGAATTCTTGAGGCAAAAATTGTGCATAAACGTTGTTAAAATGTGTAATCTAAATATATGCTTAATTTTCATATCACATCAATCACTGTATCAGAGTAATCAAGTATCAGGCACTGTATATCAGGCTCGTTAAAGACAATAGAAATAACGCTCTCGTTTAGCAAAGGGAACCTTAAATTACTAGCAAGTGTTTTAATAAATTTTGTAGCCCTAAAATATCATATATTTGAACGAAGAAAAGCTGAAGATCAAGTGTTATCTCCGCGAAGATGATCTGGAGATGATAGAACATATTCTATGTAAATATGACAATTTGTCGTATTTACTGACCTGAAGGAAGATCTTATTACTAAAGTTTATTACATATACAAGAGCATATTGTCACAATAGATCTAGTCCAAAGACCCCACAGTAATAATAATATTAATAGGCGATTCTTACTAATCGTTCAAAAATGAAAACAAATTAACCAAAATAGTAAAGACTAAAGTAGACTACTTTTATTTCATTTAAATAATGAAATAAAAGTAATGTGCCAAATAATAGCATCCGTGGAGAAGTGCTCACCTTAATTCATGGATATATTACTTTTGTCGAGCCAAATATATGTTGCAAATAAAAACTTCTTACTACTTTTATGTTTATTGCATAAATAATATGGATTACCAAAAACGTTGTGCCAAAGGAACCATGAGTTTTGCCACAAAAGTGGAATTGGGCCTCAAAGGCACAAAAATTTGATAGAGTCAATCTATGTGATAGAGAGCAAAGGAAAATTCCACTCCGTAATAAAAGACGTATTAACTTTTGCAAAGAAGATCCAGATTTACTGTCCTTTAAAAAACGAGAAATCTTATGAACGGAACGAAAGGAATTATCCCGTTGTAAAATTAGCAGATAGTATATTCGTTCTGCCATATGTACACCAAAATGACCAAAATGAAAGACAATAACGGTGCTTAACAGTATAGATATACTTCTTCTGGTCTAAAATGATACCAGTCCAGACCATTATTGATGAGATAATCGAGGTAATAACAGCATTTAAATATATCTCATCACATTTTTTTAACGTGTGGTGACAATTCAACTGGATAAGATTTCATGTTTGTCACATTCTCAGGAGCCTTTAGCGTATAAATTGTTCCACGACATTGTTATCATCAACTCTGGTTGTAAAAGACGAAGCATAGTTAATCGTTCCCCAACATCCTGGTAAAATTCGAACGCACGCCGACTAACTCTGTCAGTTCAATCAGGTGCAGACACTCTTAGCGGTGGACCACTGAGTCGTCAAAAGGGTTACTCGAAGCACACGAGGCGAAGAGTAGGAACTAAGAGTGCAGAAACGAATTGCTCTTCCCAAATTTTACAGAGACCAGACGGACTTGTATTTATTCGTCTTCTGAGCATGGGTGCGTGTTGCCTACTGATCTCCCCGAGAGTCGATGAAATACGAGTCTATCTAGCTTCTGTTAATTTCGTGAAATGCAAAGAAAGTGTAGTCTTTTCTCTAGGCTCATTAGGAATTGGCTGAAAAAGATTAATATCAAAGAGGTACCTCTTCGAGATTATATAGTGCAATATTCGAGACACATGACATAGCTGAAAGTCCTTAATGGAATTTATGCTGCGCCAAATGAATATATGATAATTAACAAAGATTTTGTATTATCCATTCAAAATAAAATTGCACTAATGTTTTTCCCATGTTCTATATTGTTGTTACTTTTCTCTAGTTATTCTTCATTTCATTTCTTTTTATGTTTATCATATTTTAATTACTCGGTTCCGACGAAACTATTTACAAATTTCATTCATACAACTGTTCTTGAAATATTTCTCCTAAAATACACTCTTGCCGATAAAAATTCCGTCCAAGTACAAACCAATGAACCGATATTCCAACAAAATACTTGCGGCGCCTGTTATAACGAAGAAATATTTGACTTTTATGCGTATGCAAAAGAGGATGTTATCCATACCAATAAATAATGGAATATATGCTAAATAGTTTTAAAATGTAAATTAAGTACGTTTAACTTGCTCAGAAATAAACACGAAACGGAAAACACGCGTGAAAATTAACGAATATCGTAAGAAACGTATATTTTACTTGGTCGAAATGAATTATATTATTAACCGTTAAGTTATGTCAATGTTTTCAGTACTTACGAATCTCATGCGGTGTTAAAAATGATTTATTGTGAAACCATATGAGCCGTAAATCTTATGTCATGTTGAAAAAGAGAAACACGTCTGCGTTAGTACAAGGGTGCTTGACAGAAATTTCGTATGCGCGCATGTAGTGATGATGTATTTTATGTTTGGTAGATATTTCTTGATTTTTTATGGACAGTAGAGTAGCAAACAGTCATCGAGATAGTAGACTACACGTACACATGGATTAATCCATGCAGGAGAACTACAATGGGACGATCGCACTATAAATGATATTCTTATAATTTTGAAATGCTGTAATAGAATTCTTATGCTGTAATAGAATTCTTATGCTGTAACAGAATGAAAAAGCAGATATATTGCCTTCGTTAACTAGTAAAAGTCACATAAGAATATGGAAGGTAGACGAAGACACTGAAAAAATGGATTGTAAGTGAAAAATATCCCTCCAGATATCTTTGGACCCCTTTTCAGCTTATACGTAGACTACTTTGTTGTTCTACTGTAAGTCGATCCACAATATAAAATCAAACGGGTTCACCAAACAGAATATCTTCTTCTAACTTGTACGTTTGTTGAAAAATAGACATGGGAGTTACTGAAACTTCCTTGGTCTTTCAAATTACTAAATGTAGACGGAACAAATGAAATAAATAAAAAAAAAACTTAACCAATCATATCTAGTTTGTTTACCTTCATAATTGCACTTGTAATTTATATTAACTCAAGGCAAAAGATCTTAAGTCATCTTGTGGATGAGCAAACCCTTTGCTTTGCATTATTTTTAATCTAAGTTATTAACTTCAACCCATTAGTTATTTCTAAAGATTCAGGTAATAACATTAGCTTTTTCAGTCCTTACTTGATGGTTTGTCACCGTTTTCGCAGGTAAGGTTATAATCATTCTATCTCCTGTATTTTTCAGAGTATTTTCTGGCCATGACCAATATAGCTTTTGGTACTGGCGAAATTATTCAAGGAAAAAGCATTGTGAGAGGAAAAAGGACTAGCCAAAGTATGTTTCTGCCTACCCAGTGTTATTAGCATTGCGGAACGCTATCCTATCGTAGCGCTAGAATAGTGTTCCCTATCCTATCGCTATTTGCATTTAGCTTATGTCGCCAATCTCCAAAAATAACAATAAAAACGTCTCAGCAACTTTGATGATGCCAGCTAAACAACAGACATGTTTCTGGTACGTTGGCTAGAGATTTCTCTCCTCGCATTGCTTCTATCGTGAGTGATTCCATCAATAGTATTAGTTAGGACAGGCACTGTAAAGGAGTAAAGGAATTTCCATAACAGAAACGAAATATACGCATTATTGTACTATGCGAATACAGGTTTGAGTGAATGATCTGCTTCTCTTGCGTAGTCCATCGTAGGCTAAATAAATTTTTTGTGCACAAAACATCAAATGTTATCAATCATGCAAAAACCAAAGGCTTCTAAACGAATTGAGATATGCAGGGTGTTCTCAATTTGAAATAAGATAATTAACCCATGCTTTAATTTGATGTTAAATTATGTTCGTATGCGGTTTAAAACAATTAATCGAACCTTTTGAACTGGATCAACTTTAAAATGAATGTTCATTGAAACGTTGGCAGAAAGCAAAAAGGAAAAAATGCATGCCTCAAAAGTGTGCATAAGGAAATAAGTATTTTTGAAAACAGGAAATAAGATAAATACAAGCGATTGTGAAAATGTGAATATGTGAATAAAGAAGGGTGTATTCAAATAATTTTGTTTGTGTCTGTTGAGGAAAGCGAATTTTGTGGTTGAAATGTTTTGGAATACAACCAACACAAGTATTGCTTCAATTAAAAAAAATAGAATTAAACCAAAATTGGTATGTTTCTTTGAACTTCAAAAAAAAAAAACAAATATGATGCTCTATTGTATTTGGTTTGAAATAATTAGCAAAGTATTTCTGCTTTTGCTTCTTTATGCACTTGCATACATAGGTATTTACCTATCTAAGTGTTTGGCATGTTGGTAACACTATCAATTTCTAATTCATAATTTTTAGGATTCTATATTTAGAAGCATTAATGCTGTAATTATATCGTGGAGCGCTTCATTTAGAATCTACTACTTGCGCTTAACGCATTGATGACTTCGGATAATTATTTAATATCCACGTCAGATAATTAATATACTCTGACATTACATTACCACCGTTAAACACGTTTGAGGAAATAAGATAGTTGTGTTAATATATGTAGCTCTATCTGAAATATTCCCAGATTCACATTGAACTATAAATAATGTCTGGAGACTTTAACGATGGAATAAGACGCAAACCTCCATTCATATATGTATCTGCCTATGTATACTAACGTTATTTATCTTGATTAGTTAATTACAAGTTTAAGAACCATTTACATTTGATTACTGCAAATCTTCAACGCTGACCTTTTCACAAGTACTTTTCTGTGAATTTTTCTGTGAATATGGATAAATCGCTCCTTAATTACCTAGGTAGCTTAAATAGATGTGAATTCAGTTTCGATAGCTTTCTTTTTTATAAATATACTTATTTTGGCAACCAATCGTCTAACAAAGATGATTATAGTAGTGTTGAAAATGAATTATGTTTCCTCTTTTGCAAAGTCAGCAGATTTACCTTGTGTATTCTCGCCTCTTTAATTTGTATTCGTTACTAGGTTGATTAGGGCAACCAACCAAATTATCTTTCTGGAAGGACCAACTTCGCAGAAATACATCAGTTACTATTCCAATCACTATCTGAGTCAAAAAAATAGATACTCTTGAAACAATTGCGAACAGAGTCGTAAAGATATCACACGTACAATTTCGTCGAAATAATTGTAGAAGCTTAGTGTCAAATTAACCAGTGGTGGTAACCAACTCCGAGATTTAAGACCATTAAAGACCGGCCAGTCTGGCCAAATACAATTTAAATACGCTAAGCAGATTATTCTGAAAACGTGAAGATCCAGTACCTCTTTTCTGAGGCAATCTATTGTAGTGTTATAATTCGCAGCATCGAGGTTAGCTGCCATTAGCGCAACGCATGGTAACACTATATTCATTCCCTCAAAATTACGTTCGCTCTGGTCGTGAGCTTGTTATCAGAAACAGCAACTGTTTTTCTCTGCTTGTTATCTAGACGTTTGCGGGATTAGGGAGAATAATACAAATCCAGCCAACAATAGTGGTGGTACGAGACAATAACTTCTCTTTCGTTCCTTTTCTTCGCGTCCTAATTTAAGTTATATCTCAGTGTGATTCCATCATTTGTTACATCTTTGTCTTATTTATTAATAACATTTTAGTTTGTACGCCTGTCTGTGATGTAAAACGTTATAAAATTCTGTAAAATCAGTGCTTTGATTTTGTCTCCCTTGTATTGCATTATGTTACTTAGCTATAAATAAGTGTATCCGTTATTAAAGTAAAATTATCACAAATCATTCTCGCGATTAAGTGTGAGGTAATTCCAATGTAGTTTCTGTCACTGAAGTGGGTCGTGTTTGGTTATACTACCAATCTTAAGGTGTTTATTGTAAGAGTTCTCGGATTGGTGATTAGAAAAAGGTAAATTCTAGAAAGGAACATGTAAGCATGTTAGAACGTGGATATGTCAAATTAGTATTCAGTTTATATATCTAACTCTATATTTAACTCTAATTTAAAACAATTTTTTTTTCAAATGAATTCAAATTGTCCAAGGAGAATCATAGGAACACTTCTAATTCCCAGGAGCCCTAAATTTAATCAGTTAATTTGAAATATTTAACTATTTCTAAATTTTTTCCTCGCATATAACATTACATTCTGTTAATCAAACGTCGCAGTATCTCTAAAATAGATTAAAACAATGCAGAACGGATTGTTATCATCTACCAGATAGTTGCAAAAAAAAATTAGCGCTGATTGATCATTCTAATACTACCGGGCATCGTTTACAGTCTATCTGAAAGAGGCTTTTCATTGAAGCGTATCATATTAATATAACAGAAAATATCGTTATCTTTTGGTTTGATATAGATAACAGCCATTAATATATTCATATCCGTTTGATATGGATAGCAATAAGAAAATAAATCAAATTTTTACAAGAAACATATGAACTTATCTGGTTTTGTTACATTGGAAATTCGTTGCTCTGTCAACTTGGCTTAGGTCTTTCCTATTGATTGGTTTCCTTTAAACGTCGTTGTACGATATATAATTCCTTTTGTGTCTGGTAGCATTTCGACTTCCAACTACTCTACGTAATCTCTCGATTTAGCTATTCGCGAGCTATTGTTACCTTCGAATTTAACATCTTATTCTGTTTTTAAATAATAATAACTTGTATTAACTTTCAAACGACATTCACTCTTGGTTTCCAATTTACTATAATATATACATATGGTTGTAATTCTGATGGATTTCACTGATGAAACGATAAATTAATTGCGAAAACATTCATGTGAACAATTGACAAAATTGTTTTACTTTTGGCTTTGCTTATTCAGCTTTTCATTTTAAAGACATATATTTACAATGGTTAGGGGTCTAGTCGCAATGATTGTATTGTTTGGTGGAAGTTGGTAAAATTAAAGAACTGAATAAAATAAACGATATAAGTAATTTCCGCTTATAATGTATGGTTGCAATATAAAATGAAAGCTCGTTGAAGAAAAGGTGTCCCGAACAAAATAATCCCGCCTGCCTATTTAATTTTTTATTATGGTATATAAAAAAAGAACATTATTTAATCGTTAGGTGGATTGTATTGATTACTAAAGTTATATTATGAAAGACAATAAACGCTATTTTTTGCTATCTAATAAAAACCTGTAATATTGTGATATGCTGAAAAAAATAAGTATATAATCAGTTCACCGTATTTGCATTTTCTATAGAAATTTTTGGAAAGCTGACATTTTTCAGTATTCAGCGATAAATTTATTACTTAGACTATTCTATTTGTCAATCAACTTACACTCCGGTGAAATATCCGGTGATCTGCTTATATCGGCCTACTTATTTACAATTGAAAACCTTTTGGCTGGAACGGTAATGCGGAACTCCTGAGGGATTGTCTGCTTCATTATATTCTTAATGAAAATGAAAATTTAATAATTTTTTGTTTGTTTTGTTAACGAGGAAAAAATAAAAGTGTGTTTTCTCTACGGGTACTTTTAAGCGTATCTGTTTATTTAACACAAGGACATTTAATAACGGCAAACAGAATATTTGATTATTCGTTTCTTGAATTACCCTTAATACGAAATCTCCGGGTTTGCTTCTTTTTCTATATTTTTTTACAGATTCTAATAAATAAAAACATATCAAGGAAGAAGGCGATGAATTGATTTAGTAAAGTTAATTTTTGAATCTGTATTTATTATTACAAAAAATGCAGTACTCGTGACGTCTGGATTTGTGAACCGTAGTGCAACATATCAATAGTAGGCGCGGTGACATAATTTACAATCGTTGTTTGTTTCTAATTTCAAAATTTATTAAAAAGAACCGGGGCTAGCGCAGCTCATATCATTACTATCAACGACCTGTAAATTGCCATCAGCTTCCTATCTCTGTCATTTCATCGTTTAGTTGATGTATTTTTTTGCTTTAATTATAATATGTTGAAAAAAAGTTGTCTATTCGCCAATTAGTAACGGTTTGAATAAATTTAAAATATTTTTTCTTTTATTTGATACAATTTCTTTTGCGGTCACAGAATGATAATGATTTTTTATAAATTGAAAATGAAAGAGCTCGGCTAAGTTTTGGTATTACTATCAACAACGTGGAAATAAACTCCTTATGTTTCAAACGTACTTGTCTACTAGTGAGTTTGATCCAAATCCCTTACGTGAACGCTTTATTGCTGTAAGAGCATTTCGCAGGAAACAAGAAGTAATTTTCTAGTTCCGTTTAAAGGCAGCGCAAGGCGAGTTGGCGTGGTAATTATTTTTCCATTTAATGAGAATTGTGTTGACAAGCATACATTGGATATTTACCTAATACAACGATGCTAGAATAGGATATTAACGTACCGAGGGCGCCGGATACACAATTTAGACGCGAGCTTTTAGTCTAAAGTTACACTCGCACACCGCGCCGCGCTACCAACATAAACATATTATTACGCTAATTGTTCGGCGTCGTAACTTAACACTCTGGGCGCGAAGTCGGCACATTCGATCGTATATAGATATACATATATGTGTGTATGTATTATGCGGTATGTATCGTACATAGTTCTTACAATTCGCATAGTAGATAGGTTACACGTACGGATCTCTATGTATTCGTGCAATGTATTGTGTTGTTTGACAGATATACGGTACCGTTTCTGACAAATACCGCGGTCGTTATAAAAAGCCATGGACGGGAGCCGCAACCCACACTACCTTTTCTATATACAGGGTATAATAATGTTCATATCGACAGTTGCAACAAGTACACATATTTATTGTGATACCGCTACCGAGAATCAATATGTCAGAATTTACATATTCGGTTTCTCGGCGATCCTCTTCATATTATATGTTATATGCGCAACTTACATTACTTACTGCGCTTAGCGTTCCGAACGGGACGGTCGAAAGGATTATACATAAATATTTGTTGGCTAACGCCTTTATTTTCCGAGCAACATCTTTTTTTAAGTTAAATATTTGCCCGCTAGAAACATTGTTGATCTTGCTCTTACCATGCACCATCTACTGAACTAAACACAGAGGAAAAGAAACGAAAGCGACGTTCGGACTACACAAGCGTTCGTTTAACGATTTTCTTTGTAGCATACGCCCCGAAAGCATTAATTCAATTGACTAAGTTTTATTGCAAATTATACGTTTTCAAATAAACGACGAGACTTCCTGAAAAGTTTTCGCAATTATACAAAATGAAATTAAATTATTTAGATGAATACATGTGCGCATACACATCTTCTACAATAGAAAGCGAAGTTTCTAATTAGGTATGTTATAATATGATATTGGTGTGAAGGGTGTACACTTGTACCCAAATTCATAATTTTTATTATATTATTGTCCTTATTCAATGATTATCAACATTTCATTTGATACTTACAAAGTTCGAATTTTAATTATTATTGGAATTCTGGCATTTTGATAACTTGTCTCATTATTTTTTTGTTTAAAAGACGTTAAAATGTCATGTAATTTTTCTATATAAGTATGTTGGTTTTTTGGGTTCATTTTGATTAGTTGTCTCAAAAATGGCGATTTCTAACTTATGTAATTTTTTTATCAACGAAATGAAATATTAAAACTTGTTACAAATGCTTCGGATAAAATTATTCAGAAATTCAACTTAAAAATAATATTCAAAATGTTGTGTTTATTTAAAAGTACAATCTGCAAACGTTTAGAAGAAAACAAGAATAAAATATGAACTAAAGCAGTTAGAAAAAACAATTGAAACCACAGAAGAAGGGGATTTTAAGGAAGAACTTTAAAGAAAATTCAAACAATATTCTCATACTTGAAAGTAGTTCAAAATTATTTTTAAGTATAGCATTAAAAATAGAAAGACGACAGTGGTTAGAGCGCATTTTTGTCCTAAAAAAGTATATATTTTTTGGAAAATAACAAATATACCCAATAGAAATGGATACGTCTTCTTAGAAGAAGGAAACCACATTTTTCGTATTTCAATAATACGAATATAACACGAACAATGTTATATTATTCGTGTGAATGCTGGATCGGTAGGCATACGTATCTATATAAGAATGGTCCTGGAGAAATTATGTAGATCCTAGGCCAGTTTCGTTATTTCAAAGCAGAAAATGTATTTTTTAAAGCTTTGCTTACTAAATAGAATCTGATAATTTCTACTGAAGATTTTCAATACATTTTTTTTGTGTTTGTAATGTTCCGAATATTACAACGTAAATTGCCTATTAGAACCCTAGACGTCTTTAATGTGTATGTAACTACTCAATGACTCGCTGGTTAAGTGGTAAAATGGCCGGCTTTTAGTAATAAGCTTTATCACCTATTCAGTGATGTTTCAGTGAAATATAAAACTAAAAAATAATCAGAAGTTCTTTTTATTTTCGATAATCATCTTCCTTTGTCAAAGTTGTTTCAAACTCCCTTTGACGGTTTCTTATAACCAAAATAATTTAACTAAGTAGCTTTCTTCAGCACTTGGCATATGTTAAAAATGTCTATTTCTATCTTCGTTGTGGTACGAATCCCAATTTAACAACTTTCATATTTCCATTGTTGACTTATCTATGATATTTCAAAACAATATTGAAAAATTTTTGTGACTTTTGAAGTATTCTCTAAAAATTAAAGTTAATAAAGTCTTAAACAAAGAATTAATGATACAAATTATCGTAGTATTCAGTAATTGAATATAAGTGAAATCCTGTAAATATAAAGGGAATTTTTATATTATTGAAAATTTAAGATATAATTTTATAAATTAATGGTGTGACGCAATGGTGCAAATACACGCATTTCATTCCAATATCTCACTACAGTACGTTGTTATACTTCTTATGCTGGCCATCTCTATATGATGAGGGGATGTAATAGATTAGATTTATTTAGGGCTTGATATTCCTCATACTTGATATTTTCCATTTTTTTTTGCTTCGTTCTTCATGGCGCGAGGATGATGCTGACGAAGCAATGGAACACCATATTAGGATATTTACAACTGGCATACGAGAAAAAGGCCAATATCCATATGTGCTACCCTCGTGCCCGGTAAAGCAATTCGTCAATTAAGCAGAACCAGAAACTAACCAATTTTCTAAATGCAGCAATGGAAAGGTAAAGTGAGCATTGCTGAAGAAATAAAATAAATTTGAAGCATAGAACAAATTGATTTCTATTGGAGTGTAATAAGAACAATCCTGAATAATATTTAGTTGCATAATTAACAACTGTATTTCATGTTATCGGTTAGCTTTTGGATGAATTTTATAAGCCGCTTTGGATAAATGCACGCACAATAGTATAACCAGAAAATAATTATCGTTTTCCATACTTCAATCAGTTCTTCAAAGTGTTAAAGTATCTAATGACTGTAAATTAGCTTGAGTTAACGCTGCTTTTCTGCTTACATTAATATCAATTTGCGCTTAATATCGGTCGGATGAGATGGAAAAACTATTGGAATATTGATATGTAAACTTTTAACTGAAATGAGTGTTTCGATGAATTTCAAAGAGTTTTCTTGTATAGTCAAATTCGCAAGGTTTAAGTTCGACATAATTGAAAACTTTTTTGTTAAGTTCTAAATTATGTGTAAATCACTAAGGTGCCAATAATAGTTTCACTAGGGGCTATTGTTTATAGATTAATTTATATCACTATATATATAGATATATAAGTAATATAAACGAATGAATTTGAAACGAATGAATCTGGATGGATTGCTGACACTGCACATACGTACTTGGATTGCAGATATTTGTTATAAGTTTGAATGCAATAAACAAATAATTTATATATACGCAGGAACCTTCAAACATGTTCACTGCAAAGTAAGGGGCGTCTGCATCCATCCGGCACTGCATTATATTAATAAGAACTCTACTATTATTGGCCGTTCAGGTATCTACTACTTCGAGTACAATAATTGTTGGCAACATTGATATGTATAAAAGAGCTCTCCGAGCGGGCTCTGCCGTCAATGAAGGATACTCATTCAAACGTTTTCAGACGAAGGTGTTAAATGAACGGACACGATTTTTGTTTGCACTTCGGTATCGTGTATTAGTTGGTCAAACAAGCAGTCTATATTCCCCGGCAATAAAAATATAATTTGGTGACTAGGTATGTTTGCTATAATGGACGACCACAACGAAAAAAAAAAAAAACGTGTATTCATTTGAACGTTTAGTAAAGGTATTAGGAAAATTGTAAACCAAACATGCGGAGTTATTAAAACACAAATTAATGGTAAATATTATTAAATGTCACGCATTGTATACGAATATGGAAACGGCTCTCATCTTCGTATATTGCGTGTAACCTGTAAACATGTAGGAAAAAAACATCGAAAGTGTTAACACGACGATATAATGAGATTTTTTACGGAATTCGGGAAAATTTAACGTCTTATGAACATACCTAACGGAAAGATTCTCGGCGCATGCGTTAAATTAAGTCTCCGTGATGTTTGAAATTCTTCAAGATAATACGGTCTTCGGTAGTATTTAATACTATGTGTGCTCTGTTTTAATTATAAATCAAACTTTTGGAACAAATATCGAGCGATAGTACGTTATATGAAAAAAAAGTATGTTGTATAAAAGTTGTTTGGTGAGTGCCAACAACTGTTTTCGATTATATAACAAAATGTATGACGTTATGGGTTAATTCTTTTAAATAGAATGGCATAGTGTTCTGTTAATTGTTTGATAAACCTTTATAAAAACTGTTGTAATTGTAAGTCTTCCGTTAAAATTTAAGGAAAAAGATTAAAACTCTTTAGTTGGTGTAAATGATTTTATAAATGTTATTATTTGTGCAAAAAATTTTTTCGGAACCTTCCTTCAGTAACATGAGATGAAATAAATTAAAGGAGTAGTAATTTTAACGATAGCTGTGTATAGTGATCGTAGGAGAACACAAGTGTGCCTTTTTCAGTGAAGAATACCCAAATAAGGAACTTTATCACTCAATATATCGTGAGCAAAACTTTAGAGCATTTTAGAGAAACGGTTCACATGACGCGCTACATTTTTTTCTAAATCTGAAGCACGAAATATTGTAACTAATGCGAATAAAAAAAATAGATGCGTACAAGTCAGTGAAAATACATATTCTTCTACACGTCAATTGTATTTGAATCACTGTGGACGTGTAGGTTCAGTACATAGTATATATATATAAAAAAAAAAACTCAAAAAAAAAGTCTGGTTTCAAAAGATCACCATCTTATTATCAACTTGATGTTAGAAATTATTTAAACGAAATTCTCCGGAGGCATGGATGGGAATAAGGACAGTTATAGAATGGACGCCACAATCGTCGTGTTGTTGTAACATTTTTAATAATCAGTAAAGACACTTTATGAAATAACAAAGAAATACTGTACATTCCATTCTAACTAACAAAATCTTTTCTTTCATAATCTAGAAAAGTCGTAAAATGCCTTTAATCAACTGTACATACAAAACGTTTTTTTCGTATAACCTCTCACAATATTTGTAGAAGCTTTATTTCATGCAAATGCACACCCTGTATTCTTAACGAATCTCGTGTTAACTAAGGCTATTTTTCACATAAACACATCACGAAAGTTACGTATCTTCGAACTTTACGCTGATCGTGATAAACCGAAACGATTTGAAATACCTTAGGACGTACATTTTCTTTCTTCGCTCATATTTTAGTCTACTATTTTTCTGGTGCAAATACATGGAATATGGCAAAGCGTAACCCGTGATATATGATATATATAATGAGCTACATAACAGAAACTCATGCATTTTACCAATTGTTGAAAGAGGCACATAAATACACGGACGTGTTCTTTGATGCTCGCGAGGTTAAAGCTTTTAACCCTTGAATTCCTCAATAATGATGATGTAGCGGTACATCGAATCAAATTATCACACAGAGAGTAGCCATCAATAGTCGTTAAAAGGTTATGAATTGCCGCAATGCACCAGGAGTAGTCCATGTGGTGCGCTCACGTAAGATCAGAATATGAAACAATTTCTAAAAGATCGCGTTAACACGATGTGAGTTCTTAGAAAATCCAATTGACACGAAATAATGTTTTTTATTTTTGTAAATGTTAGTGAAAATGGTCTACAATGGATGATGTATGTGATTGAATACGGATCTGTATATCTTCGATTACTTTGTTATGCAACAGATATGAGCTAGTAATACAACGAACACATGATTAGGTTCATTTTTTCTGATGATGCAAATCAATGTACATATATTTAATTTTTAGCGAGAAAATTAATATTTAACACAGCCGCTAAATGTATTCTTAACTATACTTTATACTTCTTATAACAGATTTACTTAATCAGCTTATGCTTCTAATAGGTGTCTTACTATCAGCGTTCATCTCGATGCGTTGAGTTTTATTTTCCTTGACACTGAATTATTTAAAACATTTCGGCCAATCTCGGCATGTCGTATCCGGCATTCTTCCTTCCGGCAACGTTTTGACTGTAAGTACACTCTGTAATTTGTATATTGTCCATTTACTAAATTGTTGTTAAGGAATATTTTCAAGGTCGCTAGTTTTAAGAGTGTTACCTAAACACCCTGTTTGCAGTTACAAGTAATAACGTTTTACAAAACTTAAAGCATATGCAAAATGCGCCCTCCTTGGTAATTCCGCCTCTTGTAAATTTGAACTTGAAGGAAAACACTTGAATCTGCTTGAGAAGCAAATCACTCAAGCAGGTTCGTCGTCTTTGATAAGCTACTTATAAAAAACAAATGTCAATAATCTTTGTTGCTTTAATTTAAACCTGTCGGCATTATTTGTAATTGGAAAATTTTAGGTGCGTAATGGATGTAACATGTTTGTGTATTTTTATAAAAGCAATTTAATAGAAAAGAGAAAAATAGGTAGTTATATTTAAAGAAATTAAATTTCGACACTTCTTCCATTGAAAAGTTAAGCGTATTTGTTGGAGAGGCTTTATATGTTATATCTATGTTTTCAAAAAAATTAATTTGGATTCTTGTAATGTAAATAGTAACTAATATAAACAAGGAAATGTTAATTTTTCCTGGTTAAATACTTTCACAGTTATAAAAGTTCACATGCGCTCGTCCAGCTAAAACCGACGTACACTATCGACACCTTTGATATACCGTCAAATATACCAAGCATAGTTTGTATAGCGCTACTATTATATTACTATTATGTTCGTTCGTGCTACCAGGGCATCTAAATTCGCTTCGCTTTTTTGCAACTATTTTTTAATGAATTTTTTTTACGATAATACTTTAAATGCGCAGTTGAAGGTCTAATGTAATTATTCGAGAATGCTAGGCTATTATGTAACGTATCCTGTCTATAAAAAAGAAACAGAAAAGAAATTGGTAAAAATAACATACGATACAGAACTTAGTTTAAATTACAGTTAAATGATTTTTTACGTAGTATTAAGGTATCAAAGCCCATCTACTACTTTATCATCACCAAGCGTCGACATTGTACAAACCAATTAAACGCTTCTATTTCCACTTTGCTGTAGATATTTGAAAGAATTCTTCGTACCAGTACCACAAAAGCGTGTCCGGAGTAATACCATAACAAGCTACTTATTATATAAGCACAACCGTACAAGAAATATGCATTTTATCTTTTTCTACAGATATACGTGGAAAGGAGCAAATACCAATGCGGTTAGTGTTTACACGACAAGTCTTATTATACCCTTAATAGTTTTCGTGATTATTTCACTCAATCAACATAGGCGCATTTATATTATTCGTTGTTCCGGGGCATGCTTCAGCATAATAACTTCATTATTTGCGCTACTGGAGGGCTAATGTTGGCTGACCATTAATTCTATGGACAATGGCGACCACACAATGCACAATTTGGACTTATAATGTCGGGTTACATATATACGGTAATTAGAGTCATGCGTGAACACAATTCGATTTCGTTTTAATAGTGTTATATCGTGTGCTGGTTTTGTACAGGGGAATTGATTTGTTTGGCAAATACAGCTTTGTCTGTTGTTATCGAATTACACGAAGCTAACTTATAAGCTCATTATTTCCTGATAGACGCATCCTAGTGTATGATGACCTTAATGTATGTACCCACACACATGTTATAGATATACGCAGCTTTTTTTCGAATGGCTTGGAAAATCTTGTGAGATATCTTAAAAGCAATCTTAATAGCTCATTAAAGAAAGCATGGGCTTGGTAATGTGTTAACGATTAAAAAGAAATATTGAAAGGTTGTGCTTAGAGCTACATTTAATTGTGTTAATGCAAATTGAAATAATATTAAGGATTTTAGTAGTTTTTTGACGTACATTTTTATATTTCATTTTATATGCTAACAAAGAGTATAACATATTCGTACTCTGATTACACAGTCATACATCAATCACTTTGTAACATACAGGATTTGACAAGAATCACCTACTAGCAGCCGCAATCGGATAATAACCACTAATGGAAACAACCGATCCCCTTCTCTGTAATATGCCACCACACATTAATTTAAATAGAACTAGCTAATGAGATTTTGAAAATACAGATATTCTAAAAGCTATCCTTCAAAAATATTTCTGATCGATAAGTAGCGAACCAAAAATCTATTTATTTTAAATAGTACGCCCTGTACTTTGTTATGTTCTCTATCTCTTCACTTAGACGTATGAGTTTCATACATATCGATTTCTAGTAGATTTCGAGAAAATTATAATGTCGTTTTCAATCACCTAAATACATTTGGTTCTATCTAGATATGATATTAAAACACCTTCGTAATATACAGCGTGTTTAGTACTGAATACTAATATCGGTCTGTTTTTTTTTTTGACGGTTGTTATGGTAAACAAACCGTGCAACAACAGAAATTATTTGGATACGGTATCCATATGCAAAAGTTGCGTTTAACTAAAAGTACTTCCTACTTTGCATGCAATGGATACAGAAAGTATATGGTGCTATTTAAAAAAATTATGTTTCTGGTATATGTTGTTGTAGACTTCAGCGGGCGTTGTTTTTCTTTAAAACAATTTAGGTTTCCCGGTTGAAACCGTGGCGTAATGCGTACCGTGCATACGGTACCGTACGAAACCGTGCGTATGCCGACGTTTTGCTCTCAGTTGTATGGAGCTCATTCTGGGCTGCTGCAAGTTGCGTTGCTGCTGTACGAAGAATGTTCGAATTCGACAATTCTTCGCACGGCAAAAACACAACATGCAGCAGCCTGGAAGTAGCTCGGATATTCAATACTGAACAGCCTGTATATTTTTAATGCGTTCTGATAATAAATATATGTAAATAAATCTAACTAGACCCAAGTATGTAATTTAATCTTGTAAAAATTGCTGTTACAATGCGTTTGCTTTTTGCATACTTTGGAATTGATTGATATTCTTATGAGACGAATATACACGAGTCTGTCTAGTCGCTGCAAAAAAGTAATAATTTTACCTGCCTTTTAGCCTTTGTTACGTGATACTAAGATATAGCTGCCATATGCAACATTTTCTCGCAAGCTGTTCTATTTTCTTGACTCGCTTTCGGCAATTTTTATCATGACTGACGTAAATAATTAAATAAAATCTTTATATCAAACACCAAAGTGGCAAAACGTTAGCTTATATACACTCTGCCAAAAAAGTATCGCATAATTTAGTTTTGAATCATAAAAGTATCGCATAATCTTTGTTTGTAGCATAAAGTTGTAAATATACTTTAATGCGCTCTAAGATATAATTTCTGTGATTGTTTAAATAAAATACAGACGAAATAAAAACAAGAACTCATACTTGAGATTTTTATTAAAACAAGAAATTATAATTTTGGAAAGAAAAATGTCATAACAGTAGCTTTTAATACTGAGTATTGCCACCTCTGGCTCTTATGACCGCTCGCAACCGGTTTGGCAGAGATTCGATTAACCTCCGTATATAAGCCTGATCCAAATTCTCCCACTCGTCACAGAGAGCATTTTCTGGTCCATGCAGGTCCGCTGGGGCAACATTTTGGTCCCACACGTGCTCGATAGGGTTCATGTCCGGACTTACCGCAGGCCAATCTGAAACTGGAATACCAACATCGTTAAGGTATTCCTGGACGATTATTGCAACGTGCGGTCGTGCATTATCGTGCATTAACATGAATTCGTTTCCTATAATTGGCGCATATGGTACTACATGTTCTTCTAAAATGTCCGTTATATACCTGTGGGCAGTCAGTGTACCTCTGTCTACTGGTACTAACCCTGTACGACCTGTTAAACAGATGCCTTCCCAAACCATAATAGAGCCACCAGCGAAATTAGGTCTAGGTCTGATATTACACTGCGAATAGCGCTCACCGTCTCGTCTGTACACTGAGATACGCCTATCTGAGGTGTAAAGACCAAATCTTGACTTATCTGTGAAGAGTATATTGGCCCAGTCATTAATGTTCCAATTTACATGTTCTCTGGCAAACCTTAAGCGAGCCACTCGGTGGTTCCTAGTGAGACGAAGGGCTGTTAGCTGGAACTACTCTAGCTCTTAATACACTCTGTCGTAACCTATTCCGAATAGTTTGAGTACTCACACGAGTATTTCTGAGTCTAGCCAAGTCGTTCTGCAATTGTCTCGCAGTTACATGTCTTCGACGTAATGCTTGTAGTAGTAAATAGCGGTCATCTTGGCGAGTAGAACATCTTGGACGACCTGGTACAGGTCTTCTACTGTAATTGCCTGTTTCTCTATATCTGGCTACGGCTCTAGAAGCACTTGACTGATTGATGTTCATCAAATTAGCAACGTATGCTTGAGATCGTCCATCTTCGATTAAAGCAACTATAGCAGCCACTTGTTCTGAAGTTAAATTGCTCATTTTAGTTTTAAAAGCGTTGGTACAGAACTCTGACTTCGCACTTTAAAATTTGTCCGTATAGGAAGACTTTCAATAAAGAACTGAACAAACGTTACACATATGCATTTTTCTAAATGTGTTCTTTTAGAAAAAAAAGTAAAAAAGCTATGTTCCATGATTTTGTTAGTATTTTTATGGTTCACATACACGAGGAAAACTTTTTGTAAACGTATAAAAATATCTTGGTTTATAAATGCCCTTTTTTAGTTTATGCGATACTTTTTCCGCGGAGTGTATATATATATATATATATATATATACATATATATACATATATATATATATATATACATATATATACATATATATATATATGTATATATGTATATATATATATATATATATATATATATATATATATCTTGCACACTGTCGTCTCGTATACAGAAGAAATACTAATAAGAGGACTGCATAAGTCCACAATTTATTTAATTTAGCTAAATTTTGACAAAGCTTATCAAACAGAAAAACACGATCGTAAGTTGCACTTAGGAGTGTAAAATGGTAGAACAAAATGCATCGCTGCGTGATGTCTTTGCACCAAGTTATAGTGTTTCAGCAATTTATCATTTTATTTAGTGTGATATTTATTGACAGTATTTTTATTTCGTGTTAAACACTACGCTGTCAATATCTTTTATATTGATTTATACACTTTGTTGGTTTCCTTTCTCACATACTGCATGCAGTCACTGATATTGATTGACTTTTGATATTGATGGACGTTTAACGTCAGGTGTAAAATATCTTAAATGCAATCGTAAATACTTCTTACCAAACTCATTTTCGCAGTGTTTTTTGTTGCATATATCGATATCAAATTACATGTTGATTTCCTCCAACGCAGCTGTTCACTATAGACTATAACAGTAGTGTCAGGTTTGTCAGTACCACTTAAAAAATGCTTTATTACAAATCACTCAACGCTTCCTTATATCTCATACATTTAGTAAACTATTGAAATTTCGCCGTCAGTATATACTCTGAGAACAAAAATACCTTTGATAATAATTTAATTATTCATAAATTTTCAATTTTTGCTAAGCTGAAATGAACGGGTATTGAAATCAACTATTTACGTGATTGCAATGAAAAGACACAATTACTAGCTCCAAACGAACTGTTTGTTTTTTATTTTTAAGATTTTATTGTAATTTCTGTATCTTGATTTACCCATTTACTTGTTCCATTAAATGCCTAAGCAGCCGGACTTATTTCTTCTTCCTTTTATTTTGCATTTAGAACAGCAATTTATCATTGTGGTTTGCCATTAGTTGACTTACACTGCAACGAGATATCACTTCAGCGGTTAAGCGGAACTGACAATTAATTTAAATAGAATAAGAATTTATATTTTTACGTGTTTGGGTAGAAGAATAGATAAACTTTTCCATAAATCCTCTGTATGCAGGTTTATTATGATTAGTTTTTGAGTTATTCAAAATTAAAGCTAACAGATGGAAACGAATAATAACTTGATTGAATTAAAATTTAAACTGAAATACTTCTTAAAGCAAATGCTCAAACTCTTGTCCATCTACTTCATAAAATAAGCTTTGTTAAACAAAGTAAATGTACATAAGTAAAACTTCTGGTTGAGTATATTATCGATCCCCCAAGCCAATCGTCATCATTTTGAATTTGATGCGATTTTTTAGAATCGAATAAACACTTGCACATAATTTCGAAGTATGGTTACTATAATTATTTAGATTGTTGAGTTTTTTTCTGCGTTAATCAAGTTATTGAGTTCATCCAATTTTTTCAGTATTTAATTCAATATCCAACAAATTGTTTATAATATGGGAGGTTTACTTAAAGATTTCATTTAAGAGTCTATCTAAAGCTTTGAAAATATACACGGTATTATAAACTATAGGCCTGTTACCTTCCGTTAAATCAGGAAGTCATACCAGGTTGTTGGGTAGGTCAAAGAATAGAGAACTACAGTATATATTTTTATACAATAAAATTTGCTAGAATGTTATTGAAATTATTCCCTTCATCATGAATGTAGCGGATGTAACCATTTTCTTTATTGTAATACTTATTCTCTCAATAGAATAAGTAAATAGGCAAATTGCCTTCTGAAATATGTTAATTTTAGATTCTTGTACTTTCACCGAATTTATCTACAATTAAATAAGTTTTCTTCTCCAATTTCGTGTCACCCATAGAAACGTAAAAAAGGAAAATCGTAAACAGAAAATTGATGATTTTCGGTTGTCGCTGTGTAAGACGCTTAACGCATTTGTATGCATGTGTACGGTATGTCATTATATGTTGCAATATTTTAAAGCAATTCATCAGCGCATTTGTGCTGTGATAAGTGTCATTTTAATTAGATCGCTTGCTATTGAGAAATGGTTTCTTGTGAATTCATTAATAGACGCGGCATTATCGGGCCAGTGGATTCAAGACTAATTATCATTTACGTTTAACGTAAATGATCGCACGAATTAACTTGCGCAATGGTGTTACTCTATTTTTTTGATCTGAGGTGCACGCGTAGTAGATAGCAATATCGCAGAAACGTCGTGGTGACACCCGTTTAGTCCTACTCCAAATCGAAACTATTACGAAATTATTAGCATAATCTCCGAGAACTTAATACTAAACATTATTCGAATACGATATTTAACTCTTTAGCAGCTTTTATTTGCTAACATAGCTGATTACCTAGATAGGTTGAATTGAATTAAGCCTAACTTTATGTAGGGGGCACATATATGCGTATATATATTTAAAACGCTTTTCGGTATTCAGCACCATGACTTTCAATACAATTAAAGTAAGTCAAGAACTTTAATCGTTTCAGTAATTTCAGTTGTTGTTAAATTGTTGTTCCCCTAGAAACAATTTCCATATTTTTATAAGTGGAAAGTGAGTATATAAGGAAGAGAGGCAATAAGAGGAAATTATTTGTGAAAAATTCTGCAGAAAATTTTCCCTTTATTTTGTTAATTACATGATTATAAGAAATTTAAGAATATTGATAATTAAAGAAAACTTCCATGCATTCAAACGAAACACAAATAATGCAATTTACAACATCGAACTTAGCTACATATTATTGGCTTAGAAATTGTCATATCCGTTGGTGACATTTAGTATTGTTTAGTTGTCTGCAACGTCTAATGTTATAGAGTCAGTATTTCAGTGGGGTCCCCGCTAAATCATGCATTATGTAATTTTTCACGATAAAACAATTAGATCATAATTCCATTTTAAATCATATTTCGCAAGGTAGAGATATTCAAATTGTGGAAGTGAAATTCTCGGAAGTATCACAAAAGCGTTAGCTTTGAAGGAACTGTGTAGTTTTGTTAAATTTCTTCTCAGATGATGCTAAACCCTAATACACATACTGTACAACCCCAAACTAGTGTAAATGATCTTTCCCTTTTGTTTGGATTAAAGTACGTATTTTATTTAATGCAATTTTAAATTGATTTCATTTTTACTTATTTAGACCCGAATTGATGCACAATTACCCAAGTGTTTCTCAAAACTACCAAACAAAAGGTGCTAGGGCACATTGATCCTACGTAAATGGCCAAAACCATCGATGCTAGGTATCAATGTTCACTCTAATATATTTTGTATTATAATATTTTATTCGAAGCGATTAACCAATTTGTTTATAAATAATAATCTTGCGTTTTGAACTTTTCATGCCAAAATTAACAAAAGTACAAACCTCGAAAAGTATTGGGACAAAAGCAGTATGTTTCTTGCTACATATGCGAAAGAGCTTGTTTCTTATTACATCTAATGGGGTAATTAGGATACCTTTGTTGGGGGTAATAAGAACAAAAAAAATCCTCCTTTTTCCTGAAAACAAATAGTATTTTGTCAATAAAAACATTCATATGTAGAGTTCACAGTATAAAAAAATATATAATATAAATATATAACTGCTGTACAAATATTTAATATATCAATTTCTTATTAGTTCATCCTGCCCTAATTATTAAATTCTGATATTTTCTGTCTCAGCTGTAAGTGAAGTAATACAGCAAGAACTGCAGTTACAAACAGTCACAAAGAATGCAAGTAGGCATTAAAATTATTTTTACGATAAAATGGAAATTATGTTTAAGCAGGTCAGTATAATACATTGAATCGAATAATTTTTGTTTTACTTTTGAAATATTTAATGAATCCGATGAAATACACTGATATTGGCATTTGTTTCAGGTACGCTTATTTCTACAACTTTCTCATGTAGTGGTAAGTCTTTAGAAGATTAAAAAATAATATGATACAGATAATGTTTAAACCGCAACAACTGAAAAAGAAATAAACCACAGCATCCAACTAATCGAACTGTGTATTATCCAAATTTAGGCAGCATAATTAATAAAATAAACCTATTTTAATTTCTTGAAAGTATACACTGAAAGCTTTGCTCGTGATATGCATACCTTAGTTTTTGCATTAGGAACAATCCAAGAAAAAAATAATAAAACAACAGGTAAGTGAAACTAAGAGCGCATACATTGAGCCGACATTCAAAAATAACAATAACCGGGAGAAACGAGATTTATTTAAGGAGATTTCCTCTTCGGGATAGAAAGGTGTCTGCAGAACTTGATCAATAGTTTTGGCTAAAAAATGTTAGAAAATGCTTAAATATGCATCATGATTGCAGAAGTAACTTTTGATAAATCCTCCTTTTTCAACGTTTTGATACCCATGTACCATTATTATGCGTTGTGGAATTAACGAAGAGTTTCTTAATGATTTCGCTAATCCTAATCTTAAGTGCGGAGGTGGTAGCATAACGTTATGAGGGTGCACGTCATCATAGAGCGTTAGAGAAATGTTTACGTTAGTTAACTATAGTTGCACGAACAACTAAACCTACATAGAAGTTTTAATTGTGACATTAAGGCTATCATATGCAACACTTTTTCAAATAAGCTTTTAGAAAATATTGTTTTTCCATTAGATAACGTTCCCTACCACACGCCTCGACAAACTGAAGAAAACGTGAAAATTGTTTCCATATTCTGTATTGACCTACTCAATGTTCATATCAAAATCGAATATTTGTGGTACCAAACAAAGTGTCATGAACACTACTTGAAATCAAAGTAAAAGAAGTGCGGAAAAATACTTCACCAGAACATTGCCTACAATTAATTAATTAATTAATTGATACAATGCAAGTCACCATTTCAAACATATTTCAATTAAGTTTTAGCAGGAATAATAACCAAAGAACAAAGTGTCCTTATGATATTGAGATTTGCAGGTATTGCAAAATTTAAGCTGTCCATTTTCTTTGGCCAAAATACGGCTAACTGACATAAAACATTTCGCACCAGCTTGCACCAGATGCATGTTAGCATTTGTGAATTACACCAACTGTGTCATAAATATTTGGAGTTTAGAATACAGTAAAGCGTGTACATGTACAGACACATATTTGGCAGTAACGTGCTCACGCTGCTTGTTGCATCTTTCTCGATGGCAACATTGCTTTGATAAATTTTGAGGTAACTCATAGCATTTGGAAGGCAAGTGCTAATATTTGTTGAAATGGGGAGTATCGTTGTTGCTATAGTTAATTTCCATTTCCAAAAGTTTTTGACACAACGGATATGTTATTTTCTAATATAAGTTACTTTATGTAAAAGGCCCTATGCTCTTTTGTAACCATTTTTAAGTTATTTAAAATGTTTGAAAAAATGATCTGCATAGCTCAGATGAAAAACAATTGTGAAAGAAGGCACCCATTATTAACGATTTTCTTTTTTTTTATGTTATGGTAAACTGAATAGACATCCTCTTCCTTTTTGATATATTTGCCATAAGAATTATAACTTCCTATCGAGTCACCAACGGGTATATAAAAATTCTTCAGTTATTTAGAAAGTACATCTTTTCCTTGATTTTGAGTTAATCGAGATCGTTAACTAACACAAATGATGCAAAGTTGATCATTGACCAATGATTAGTGAGGTTTTTATCTATTAGGTACTTTAGGTAACATATTTTAGGTAATTGGAGCTCATTGGTACTAGTAATTGAATCCTCTAGATTTCTCCAAGTCATACTTTTTTTAACTAAAAATTTATAACTTTGTCACAGAAAATTGTGATTGACCAATTGAAAGAAACCAATCAATGCATGATTATTTCGAAATAATTTACACGTGAAGTTGATATTCTACATGTGATACATAAACAAAAAGTATTTGTCCTACGAAATCAACCAAAGCTCGTTGTATATTCAGAATATAAGTTATTCTTTCTTTGATACAAATGTTAATTTGTATCTGTATCAACAGACACAAACTCGTATCTATTAACTATTCTATATCTATTCTATTCCATTCTATTCCATTATATATCTGTAAACTAATCTATTAACTAGTTGACAAGACTAGTTGATAAGCAACGGTCTTACCAACTAGCTCTTCGTGAAAATCTACCTAACGTACGCAGATAATCAATAAAAGTATCTACTAAATTCTCTTTAGCTTTATGAAATTCAAATCATCCTCTTATTGGTTAGAATCCGCATCCGATATATGGATATTTTGTCCTATTTCCCACTGCATATTCTTCTCATGAAGCCCATAAATAACGTTGTGTGTGCCAATATTCTTCAATACACTAAATTTGTGAAAGATTTAACTATACAGACGTGCAATCTTAATGGCTCTGCAACTGCATAGATGAAATTCTACCGTCACTTGCATTATTTATTCCTACCGTACATCCATATTAGCCTCTTTTAGATATAAATTAGATATTTACATCGCTTGACAAGTAAATTTACATACATATACATACAAAGGGTAAAGAATTGATAATTTACGACCGATGTAAATTTCAATTATGTGATGTGTGAAAGTTATACCGTATACCGGGTTGTTTAGTTGCCATGGCAATAATTTTCATGAACAATTTTTATTGTGCCAATGATCCTTCTATTTCTGGTAGCAATAGCACTCGCGATACATGTTTTATTGTCACAGTAACAGCAGCTGCTATACCCATAACACAATAGGAAGATTTAGCATTAACCATGATTATAAATCATATTATTACTTATAAAGAGATTTTAAAAATATTAGCTCGAAAGATTGCGCATTAGTAAATGACAATATTAAAAAACAATTTTTTTTGGCATGAAATGAAATGAGTGGAAGATTCCCAAAAATTATTAATGTAGCTAAATCAAGTCGATATTCGCATTATATGGTAAAACTGAAGTTTTAAAGGAAACGACAAGCTTCAAGTTTGATGAAAGCTAAAGCTAGAGTATAAAAAAGAAGGAATTCGAATTTTTTTAACTAAACTCGGCAGAAACTTACTAATTATTCAAAGGTAATAATAAATATCTAATTCCTCATTCGGTCTCTTCTTACATTAATGTCGACTCCTGTTTTCTCCTGTACTTTTATCTAATACGTTTTGGCCGTTTGAATCTAAAATACGGCGACGTAGAAATTACCGTTAGTCAAGAGAATTTAACAGTTCGAGGTCGACTTATTGGCATGCGCGAAGGTGGTTTTTCATTCAGGAAAATTACAAATCGCCATAAACGAATCCATTGCATTATCATGCGCTGTTATGAGTCATGGACTAGAGAGGGCTAAGAAAGTCACCGACCTGGAACCCGAGTTTAGAGGAGAACTGATAAGGTGTAGAACTGCCACATTCACCTTTAATGATCCTAAAGGTCCGATTTTCCAATATCATTCCTTATCATCATCAATTGTTGTTGATCTATGGTAATGAAGGTCGTCTTGTAGCTCTTCGAATCGTTTATCACCGAATGAGAGCTTTTGGTTTGTAATTCTATTTAGCACATCTCGTGTGTGCCAAGTGTGGTGTCGTTATGAGGGTCAGACGAAGACGTAGAAAATGTCGCGATATTCAGTTTTCCGTTGAAACGTATACCTGCCGTGCTGTGAGGCACCATGAACGTACAACGTTGTATTTATGAGGTGGTAGAAACCCATATTCTTCCTCGAAGACCAACTTTTTCAGTATGACAATATCCATCTCTACTCAGAGAACTCTCTCTCTAAACTGGTTCGGGATATCCATGTCAATATCTTCCCATGACCACCCGTATCTTTCGACCTCAAACTTCTTTTAAAAGGTGCAGAACATTATCGGAAAAAAACTGAGGAACTTAAAGAATTCTTCACAAACATCGGGAGGTCTCCGGCAGGAGATTGTTTGGGCACCATAACCCAAGAGGACATCATCTATGTCCTCTTGGGTTGGTCCTCTTGAATGTCTATTTCAATAATTAGACATTCAAAGCTCTATAATTCCAAACAATTCTTGACGATACTATTTCAGTAACCGCAAGATTAAAACTCATTGTACTGGGTGCATGCCACATAATCTTAAGCTTTGGTGCCACGTGTTATATTTGAATTTAAAAACCAGTCAGCTACTCTTACAACCATTTTGATAAAGTTTTTCTTTTTCAAACAATTACATTTATTCTTTGCTTCTACTATTTCACATTAGTAACTTAACGGCTTAGATTGTTAATATTGCATCATTTAAACGAAGTAAGTAGTAAAGGAAAGGAAATCATTTAAAGGAAGTAAGAAGAAATCAGTCGGTGTTTATTTTTTGTGAGCGAACTTACTTATCGTCTTGTATATTTTTACGAATCAACTGGTATTGCTGTTTTTGGTTTGGAAGCTTACTAGGAAAAAAGCGCACATTTTCTCTTATGTCGCCAGGTTTTACCAAAGAATTCGCTGTGAGGCAACGTAAACACTACAAAATTCTTAATTTGTTAAATAGTAATATTGTTACTTATTGCTGTGTCTTTCACACTTTTGTTCTTTGTTCTCCTTATTATTTTCTTTTAGGTTTACCAATTTTCCTAGTTGTTCCTTCTTTTCTTTATTGAATTTCGTTGCAATTAATTATGATAGGTTGGTTTAAATTTATCAATTACTCTCAGTGATTTATGTTAAAGCCATTCAGAAAGCATCTACACAAAAATCTATGAAAAATAGACAATTGTCTACTAAAAAACAGGGAAAAGGGCAGTATTAAATAATAATTAATAACAAGAACAATTTGTGCTCTCGGAATTGGCATTTGACAGATTTACAATTGCTGTATTTGTGCTAGCCAGCAAGTAATTTTCTGGATAAACGTGGTGACGTCAAAAGAAATTTGGCGCTTTTCGCTACTCGATTTCGTAAACAAAAACAAGAACAGATTCTTCGAAACCTTGATTTCTGTTCTTTAGTGTAGATAAAAGAGCGTTGCTTGCGCTGAGTGTCGAACAAAGTGTTTTCAATGGACGCGAATACACAACAGCCTAAAATTTTACGAGTGCAGCTTTCATTGTTCATTGTCATACAGGACAGGCAGCTTCTCACGCTCATATACATTTTTCTGTATCAAACATGTTTGTTAATAGTGAACAGGATAACGGCAGTATTCTCGTCTATCACACTCAATACTAGTTGACGTGTTAGCGACGTGACGCTGTTAGTGTTCGCGTCACAGAGTTTTTCTTTTAACGCTAAGAATGTTGGGATCATCGGCGGTGGTTCATGCGGAGTAAATGCTCACGTACTGTAAGCATATTAGAATCAGTCGGATCCCTCAAATTAAAAAAGCCTCACGTTTTTCTCGCTTCGCTTTGCTCTGGTCGCTGGCTCGTGTATTATTAAATTAATAGTTAGTATCTGCGTAGAGGAGCTTCTTGGATACCTCGCAGTATAATAAGCAAAATAGTATCTTCAGAGACTATGTTGTTCTAATCTCCTGAAACTTATTAGTTATTAAGATTTCTTCAAAAGAACACGCTTGCGTATGTACCGTTTTCATGCTTCAACTCCTGACGTATATACCTTGTCAATGTTTTAAATTATTAGAAGAAGAAACGAGAACCATCGACGTAAATTAGAGGACTGAATATTTGATTCCACTGTCCTTGGTTAAGCGGAATTTAATCAATAAAGACAATTATCTAGGACATGTATGCATTAAGACTGAGTATAAACTTCCTTTATGCCAAGTTTTATGTAGTTACACGTATCTAGTTGAGCGAGTAAAACCTCATACATAGAATTACTCGGAATTGCTGTAGATAGCGGTAGATGCTTCACTTGTCCAGACGCCGTTGTAAAAAACGGAAAAAGCCACACATATTCAACTAACTCACGTACATTTACGTGCAGACAAGACGCGAGAGCAAGACAATATATACGATCAACATTTCCACATGATTGCATTGGTGATTTATCTTAATGCAGCCATTCAGACATGATGTATTGTCTATTCGCAACCCGGCGTTACAAAATCCCCCAGGTATTTAGGTCGCCATCCGTGTAAGCGATCGTTCATTCCGGTTTCGTCTGTATATGTGTATGCATTATAGTTGTATTATATGCATGCTTGGTACGAAGGGAATACATCGTTGTTCGTAGATGTTTGAATAAATTCCAATAAAGCTTGGACAAACTCTAAAATTCTTAACGAATTTCAGTATTATGCGAACAACTACAGCGTTACAGTTATGATAATTAATTGAAAGCTCTCTATAAATAGCGTGATGTAAATAAACTTTCAAAAACAGCGCTTCTTTCTTTACTTGGAGCCTATCAACTTCTTTTAAACTTTTTAAAATTTATTCCCTTTTGTATATAATATGTATAATATTGTTGTTCTTTGGTCTGTATTCTCAGTTCTATTTAGTATTCAATCACAGTCCACATTCCATAGCAATAATTAATATTAATTGAACATTTTTGCAACAAAATTGCTGAATTATGTAGTATAGTTCTCCAAAAGTCCCATGAATCTACTTCAAAGAAAGCAACTATGTAATATTCTTAACCAGTATTTTGTTGGTACTTGCGTTCTTCCAAAAACTTAAAGATCTTTAGTTGTTTAGGTTATACGAGGGATGATATGATTTATAAACATCATTTAAATGTTTTTATAGTTTAATCTACTCCTTATAAGCTTCACGGGACGTTTAGAACCGATATTTTTACATAGCAGGTTTATAGTGCCGACATATAATTCAGTATTAGTGTCGGAGACTCTGCTAAAACCAAGAACCCGTATAGCTTGGCAATAAAGAATACACGTTACATTTCCTCTCCAACATTCCTTCGCCTTCAGAAATTCTATACACTACCACTCTGGGAATTGAATTCGGCACCGTATGCGATAATACGGACGTTCATCACTGCTTGCCCTATTAATAGTGGATTAAATGCTGTAATTTAATGAAGTGTTTTAATTTTATCGCAACCAATCCTATCTACATTAAAGCAATTTAGAAAAGTCGTCTCTTACTCGATATATTGCAGCGCTCCACCATTGCTGGTAGAGTACAACTATTGCATACCTTAAACACTTTTGTGGTTGATATACTGAATTCTGAGAATGTCGAAAGGTAATGCTAATATGTATTACTCATGGCATTGATGAATTCACTCATTGGCACCTTGGAGAAGATGCACTATCTAACGGGCATGTTTGTGCCTACCAGTCGTCACTAATGTTGCTCTAAGTGCATCTCCACCTCATAACAAACAAATAAAATGTACACCTCCTGGCATCAGACAGCGACAAAGGGCCGAATAGAGATGCTAAACCAACTTTCAAGGAGCTCTTGGACTGCTAATCCTGAGATGGTACATGTAAGTGAGATAAAATAAGAAAAAGTGGACTGGCAAATAATGAATAAAAGAAGAAAAAACGAAATCTCCAAAAAGTTATTAAATGGAATATCTTTGAAAATTATCATTGTACAGTGAAGAACATCAATTCAGTAAGTCGTGTTCGTTGACTTCGTTTTGTTGAAGCAACAAACGCAATTATATTAACTAATATATTTGTTACAGCAATGAACTACGTTTATCAAATCGAAACTCTTTTTAGTATAATAAACAGTCATTTGTTAACTTACTTTCTTGAACAAGTTAAAAAAAAATGACTTGCTTATTGAACATAGTTACAAGGCTTGCTGCAACAATAACGAAAAAAGGATGTCATTGCTCTTACTAAAAATAAATTTAAAAGAAGAGTCGAAACACTTGGACCGATTTTCCCACAAACTGCTTTTATGCAAATAGATATCGATACTTAAAGGCTGTCCTGGCGTGAACTTGAAGATTTAAAGTTTACGTTATTTGACATGTTACCTTGAAAGCGATAAGCTTCATGATGCAGCGTTTCATTCTCGAAGAATCCCAAAATTCGGCTCGCGCTGTTTTTGTTCGAAATCGTATACCCAACGCTACAGCAATTAAGAATGTAATTGCAAAATTTAAGCGGATTGGTTTCGTTACTGATATCAAGAGATCGACAACGTAAAGCTTGTTCAGCTGGAAATAGCGATAGTTTGAGTGAAAGTGTGATCAAAAGTCCAAAGACTCAATTCGTCAACGGTCAAAGCAATTGAACATTTCAAAATTGTTCTTACAACGAATTATTACAAAAGACTGCCGTCTGCATGCATGCAAGATTCAATTAATTCAAGAAGTGAAGATTGTAGATTGGATCTTGGTAGAGCTCATTTTCATAGTGATGATTACGTTAATAAACAAAATGTTTTGGGAAGGAGAAAATCATCAAGAGATTGTGGAGAAATCAATGTGTCCTCGTCGTGTAACCGTTTGGTGTCGATTTTCGTTCCAAGGTGTGCTCGGACTAGAATTTCTTGAAAATGGGGAAAACCGTTAGAATTGTGAACGATATCGTTAACTTTTTATGGCCTCATCTAAATTCGTTAACCTCTTCTTCCAACAAGACAGGGCTACTTGCCAAATTGCCAGAGAAACTAAGTCTACGCAAATAGCTCAGAGAAAACTGATTTAAAAAATAATATCTGTGGGGTTATTGGCAAAATTATCTTAAATGTATAGGACGAAACAATCCACAATTTTAAAAAAATAATTACTATGAATATATGGAGTCACAATGGATAATTACGAGATATTGTGTTTCTCGCATAATTTGTATTGGCATGTATTTTACATGCTGTACTTAATTATTTTTTATCTTACAGGTGATGAGATTTTCAATTCATTATCTTCACTTTCGACAACTAAGAACTTGGTTATTTTTCTTGAAACTATTCTGCGAGTCTCTTTGAAATACGGTACCCATTTAATTATTTTAAAATGATCTAGGTGCACCTCTTTATTTGCTTCGGTAGCACATTATCGCAAATTCAAGTCACTAATCCCTGAATTACCTACAAACTTAAGAAATGCATACTCCAAAATAGTCTACTTATCTTACCTTTTTGAAGATGACTCTTTTTGTTAATATAATTGTCACTGGGACTTCGCTTTTCTGAAGTGACTTTCTAATACCAATATTCGTTTCTAAATTTCTAATCTTGCCTACCGGCTAAAGAACAGTTTTCAGAGGATCTACGGCGCATTGCTAACTAGAAACCATTCAAGGTAACATTGAACCAATTAGGTTCAACACTGAGGATACGTAGTTCAGAAATCATAAAAAATAAAGAGCAAATAGATATAAAGAAAAACATGCCTAGATTGACACAAAATGTTTGGAAATTTCCAATTTGGTTCTTTGCGACCATTCTTATATAAGGAACAAACGAAATGAATACTACATAGTTGTATGTATCATTAAAAAAATTGTAGCGTCGAACCATCCTCCGTTCGGTTTATTGCAAACAATGGTATGTAAAATGCGGACAAAAATAAAACGATTCTCGCGCACGTCACAAATAACAAATCAGCCGCATGTCCCCGATATGACCGTCGCGGCCACCATGCTGTCAGACGAGGCGAGCTTTCCACAGATTTCGCGCACGCGAATTATGTGCGTGCCCGAGTTCATGTTCATTATCGAGAATTGATTTTATTGACTCTCGTCGGCCGGACTTATTTGTTTTCTATACGTGTTACGATCTCACGGCGAAATTTTAATTGTGAAGTATTTCAATGAGATTACCGTTAATTTCCTTGATTACGAAAGCCGATAAATTCAATGCGTTCGAGAATTTTATACGGCAATTAACGAAATCCCAAAGATAAAAGTCATTTGATATCAGGCGTGCGTCTGGTTACTAGAAATTATCGATGCGGACTCTGCGGAAAAAAGAAGCAAACTGACGTGTAACGTTTCAAGCTTAGCCATTAACTTAGTTGTAACTGGACGAGGTGAATAATAGCTAAAAATACATTTACAAGAGTGTACATCTAAATATAACGTTGCAACGATAATTTACGGCATCGTTTGAGCATGTCAGCCGGTATAATTTTAAAACCGTCATCTCTAAAACCAGTAATTGCGAATATGTAGAATAAGTAATATGTCATAGAACACCAGTCGATGAACAAGTCGCCAATGACAGGTAACATCTTCATAATATGTACAGCTTTCTGCGAGCACTACGGAGCTTTTAAAAATAGTGAGTTGTGTCGTTTGTACATGAATGACTCACGACCTCGTGTTATAATACCTACTCACCATCAGATGTAACAAGGAAATTAATTACATTTAATGTAGGTCTATTAATTAATGGATTTCTAAATTCTTTGTTCGATAAGGATCGGACAATTAAATTATTACAGTATATTAGGTCCATTAAATTTCGAACGGCATGTAACTGTCATGAAAACTTCTTAATTCTGTTTAAAAAAATGTACACTTACGTATCACGTTTATTAAGCTGGCTCATTCATTTTATGTATTTATATGAAATAGAAAATTATCGCATTTGCCAGTTGTGTGCAGTAAAAAATCAGGAGCTGATAAAATGATATCATGCGTAGTAGATTTTTTGTTTACAATAGCAAAGGAACACAAGTAAGCGTCCCATCAATTTAAATGAATCTTAGACTAATCTAGAAGAATAATGCTAACTTTCTCAGATGTTAATTCATCCGTTTTCGGAAGGTGAAGCAAAGAATGTTAAGATAAATATTTAACTGTTCTAATAATGATGACAGCAATACATAACCGCCATATTTACTTAAAATTTGAATATGTTTAGTTGCTAAAGAAATGTAACGAAAAGAAGTTATATTCAATTCAACCATACATATTAAACATTCAAAAAATTAGTTATTTAACAAAAAGAAAACAAATATGTAATTATGTATCTTTAAATAACGATAGTGCTTATTATTATTTATGTGAAAAAATAATAAGTAATGTGCTTATTTAAATATCTTCAATACCCTTTAAATCATTTTGCATTATATGCAACACAATAATAATAATATTCTATATTGCTGAATTTTTAACTTCGCTAAACAGTTCCACGTCGTTAAGGATTTATAATATTTCCATTTATTTTTTAAAAATTCGTCCAGAGCGTTACGTGCAGCCGTTCTTTAATGATTTAGACAACTATAGCCCTATAAGCTTGCTTACAGCTTTCAACAAATTTTGAGAAAGTTGTATTTGACCGACGATATAACTTTCTTTTACTAAATACTACTTGATTACTTGTCATCAGCATGGCTTCTTTAAAAGTAAAAATATTGAAGCCGCTGTTTTCGATCTACCGAGTTTTATCGTTACCGCCCTGGAGCGTAGAAATTTATTTTGTTGCATTCTACTTGATTTGACGAACGCGTTCGACAGTATAGACTAAACTAATCTATCTGGAGCGCTATGAGGTTAGGAGTACAGTTTTACCGTGATTTAAATGCTACTCGAGTCACCGTTGAGATCAATTCTAATGGTGCTTGGGTTCACTCAGATTCCATTCATACTTGTAAGGGCGTGCCTCGAGGTTGTATCTTGGTGCCATTACCGTTTGTCATTTATTTTAATGATGCTTACGCTGTCGAATGTCCTTCGATAAATCGATGTAGTTTGTCAACAGACCCATGTTGATGAACTACATCGGTGACATACAGAGTACGTTCTTACAATATTTAAAGATGAACAGTGGAAGTATTATCCACGACAAGGTTAATGTTGCCAAATGTGTAGATAACACTTTCTTTTCAAAAATTTTACTAAAAAACCTGCATGAAGCTTTCAGTATTTCGTTATTATTATATACTTCTATATATTAAAAATGAAGTGATTTATTAGAACCAGCGTCAACGATATTCTTTTTTATGAAAATCAAAAATTACCCATCCGATACGCCACTAATTACAGCGAATGAACTAATGAAATTTCTAGGTAATTAGTTACTGTGGTGATCCTAACTAATAACAACTCTACAACAATTTCAATATCCATTTGGCATTTTCATATTCGTTCGCTGAATATTTAAAGATCTTCAGATATCATAAATTACACATATAGTTAAGTACTAGTACCGAGTTATGTAGGTATATCTGCGTCCGAGTTAACCGTTAATTATAAAAAATAAAATTGCATTCGACTACCGGTTAACAACGTGTATACCTACGTAAATGTTGCAATACTGTTCGTTGGTAAAATTATAATACAGGTAGAGACAGGCTGCCGTATAGCTCCCTTAATCAAGATTTAATCCGTAATGAACTCTGACCATAAGCGTCGGTTTCCTATCTAATTTCTACCGGATAACAAATTGTTGGATTCAAGCGGAAATTTCGCACAAAATTCTTCGATAATCTTCAATCTATCGACCTACCACTTAGACATACTCGGTTCAACATTACGCCTTATGCTTTAACCTCAAACAAATGAGCGCCGATACCGATTTACACATACTTCTGTTTACGGCCGACGATTATACTATTTTTTAGCCTTGCGAAACGGAACTACACGTAATAAATAACATCGGGCGCTTTATTCTAAACGAAAGAGCTAAGATTGTGTGGTACAATTTAATGGTACGGTATCGGGTATTGAATGTCTGTTATTGATCGAGTTAATATGTGCATAAAATTATTAATAACAATGTATTGTTTTGCCGCGGAGAATTTAACGATTGCTATTTAACGGGAACAATTGTATATCCTATATCTCATCCTATTGCTGCATGCGTACAGCCGTTTGCATTCCTATGTTTGGTTGCGCAATCCGCTTAAACACACATATTAGGTAGATGTAATGAGAAAGCAAAGAAATGGAAATATCGTGGAAAAATAAACAAATATCCCAGCTTAATTTGAATCATAACAGATTTCAAATTTCTTACTATACGAAAATATTAGTGATATTTAGCTTTTATACCTAGCATTATCAAAATTAATTAAGATAATGAAATAGATATGTATTACAATTAAAATAATATTAAAATAATTTTTAGTCAATTTATATATCATTAATAACGTTGAAAACTTGGAAACAATAGATACTTTGCTAGGAGCGATGTAAGAATCTCTAAATTTCCTAACTAGCTTTGCAGAAATGTAGATTTTCTTATAATATTCTTATAATACGTCTCTCCTTATAATACGTCTAATTGCGATGATTATATTGTCGCTTATTTTTTAAAAAGAAGAGATTTCTTTTTAAAATTTGTCTGGAAAACGTAGAAAAAGTTGCAACTTGTGTCGTTTTTATATGATCACTGAGGGTATCATCCGCTGTAAGTTATCGTTATAAAAAATATGTTTTTAAATTAAATTTCATTCAAAATTCAAGTAAAAGCAACATTTTCACGCTGAAATTAATTTTACTAAAGGCTTTGTCAATATTAGACAAAGTTTTATCAAAAAATAGGGATATTATATGTATGTGACAGAATTTCATTCAATGTTTATCTATACTTGACCGGTTACGTTAATTACCTTTAATGGCCATCAGAAAGTTTTTGAATAATCTTGATGAATAGTATTATATGTAGCAATTCAATATGTGGCTATACATGCATACATATTAGAACGTCAGTACATCCAGAGAAATTGCTTTCTAAATGAATAAATGAAAATTTTCGCGGTGGTTAGATGCGAAAATGTGCCCTAGACGCTCTTTCGGAAGTAAATAATAAAAAGAAGTAGTAAATATTAACGTTTTGCGAAATTAAAATCCTTGAATTTACCTTCTCTTGCAACAAAATTTAAACACTAAATGCTTAAAAAATTACTCAGCCAAATACGTCTCACTTTGAATGGAATAGAATTGAACTTCTTCGCGTATGATAGCACTTATCAAATATTACGGTTAATTACGATACACGTTACATAATGGACAATATTATTTGATATACTCCAATTTAATTTTCTTGTCGTAAAAGAATTCCATATTACAGCGTATATGGTCCGTATTTACTATTGAATCATATTTAAATATGATAAAGAAAATTTATTCTGTAGCTGTTTGTGTAAATGTTACACTAACGACGGATATTTATTGCGTGAAGAAAGCGGAGAGAAGACAAGTTATTTTATGTCTTTAAATATATCGTTGTTAGCTATAAAGTGCCTTACAAAGCAAGGAAAGTTTATTCAAACCTGCTGAAAAGTATACGTTTACTTGTGGCAGAAAAACTATGGTTTACAAGTGGTACGATCCCTTTAAAAGAGACAAAGAATCACTCGAAGGAAACTCGCGGCCGGAGTGATCCATTGAAATGACCACTGCGGAATTTATTTAAAAAGTCGAAAAGTTACTATTCGAATTTGCTTGGCTAAACAAGAAACAACTCGCAGAAATGATTGGAATATGGGATTCTTCATAATCATCTTAGCATGACTAACGTTTAAAAATGCTCACGTTGCCGCAAAAACATGCGCATGAATTAGTCCCGTGCGTTTCTGGATCTTTGTAATAAGGACGTGTTCACCAAATTGAGTTAAATTGTTACGGTGAATGAGACTTGAGAATTTGAGTTCAAACAAGGCTTCATGTAATGGCACAGAAAGCCACACCACCACTCAAGAAAACTCAAGGAGACGATTTTTTGGAACGCGGAGGAAACCTGTTGATAGTTGCTTCCATTGGTTCCATAATTGAAGAATACTATGGCTCAATCCTGAAGCGGTTAAAAGAAGTTACTAAAGAAAAAGAAAACAAAAATTGAAGAGAGTCAAAATGCGCTAGATGTCCTACGTAAGGTAAGTTTGGATATTTTAGATTACATATCTCACTGTCCAAACCTGGCTCCAACTTGTTTCTAAAAACGAAAAGGAAGCTGCATGGGAAGAAATTTATAAGCAACGAGGAAGTGTCCTTTACTTCCTTCGCAGTTTCGGCGTATTTTTCAGGAAAATATTGAAACATCTTTTCATGAAGGGATACAGAAGCTAGTTGAATGATCTGAAAAACATATTGTGCTGCAGGTGAATATACTGAAAAAGGAAAATAATTCCGTTGTTTTACTTTTTTTTCATTTTTATCTAGCAAACTTAAAAGCGCTCTTTGTTACTTATATAATTTTGATAAACATTTTTTTGCTGGTAAGCAAATGTGTTACCTATATTTAGACCGTGTTACCACAACTCCCTCTCAAATCGATGTGACAACGAAAGGGAAAAAAATTAACCGTTGCTTACATTCTTTTCTACAGTAGTTCCTCTTAGTCTTATGGGATGCTCAACGGGGATTTAAGTAACATAGAGAAACCGCCATACTTGTACAGTCCTCCGGCATGTCACTTTAACTAACTTTACCGTTAAGTTGTTTAAGAAATTTAATCTTGGATTGTCGCCAAAAATCAATATTTCCCACCTATTGGGGTATAAAATTTAAACACTAACGACAGGACACCGGTGAACGGAATCTTGCGGGTTTATAAACCAATTTGCGTAGTATTCTTTTTTGTTGTCCAATTACTCGTTTTTGAAGCCTAGGCTCTCTTAAATGTAATACAACTCCTTGCTCTCACCTGATCTGACACTATGAATATTTTCCTTCAACTACTATCAGTTTACGGAGATAACCTTTCAACCCTCTCTCTATTAAATGTAAAAATCTTTATTTGGTACAAAAGTACGTTGAATTTACGTAAGTCTACCGTCTTACCCCATACTAGACATCTAAGAAAACGAAAACACTTTGCATGTAATCTCTGCCAATTGAAAGAACGTATTGAAGAAGCGTGTGGTGTCAACCACGTTTGTAAAAGGCTTCTTCCACAAAGTTACTTCTTTGTGGAACTTAAATCTTACTAATGTTTAACTTGCGTAGACCTACTGATACGTTTACGTTAAATATAAATGTAAATAACAAACAGAGAATTTAATTCATTTTGCCCTCCTTGTTTTTATAAATGTCTCACCTTTCAGTGATTGATCAAGTTGCTTCTATAACTCATTAAAACTATTCGCATTCGAAACTTCTCTTCTTCAAAAGAAAATATTCAAATCGAAGCATTTCCGATGACATCAGAACAAAGTGCTCTTAATGAAACTGTCAATCAGCGAAGTTAACGAACGAGGCCGCATTTAAATCTGTTTGAATAATTACCGATTAAATTCATCTAATTCGTTGCGGAGATCATTTGAGTGGTCTGATGGAATCCGGCTTAACGGTAGTTAGTTGGTCCGAACTAAGGAATAAATTATTTAATAAGAAGGCGTAACATGACTAACAAACCGATCTGTAATATTTAATGTTATGTCGGTTACTGGGACACCTAGCATTATTAACTCAACGTATTGATTGCGCCTCTGCCACAATACATTATAAAGGACATGACAGAAATAACAGCAAATCATTTGTAAGGTTAAGCGAGCTTTTTTGTTCTTCCAAGTATCACCCACCGATGTACGGGCGGCTTACGCTTTCATTTGCGCCATTGTGTCACTGCTTGAGGAGAACAAAAAGCGTGTCCATGTTTTTTTTTGCCTGTGTGTATCTAAGCATTATATACGCACACACCACACATGATACAAGCACAATGCATACACTGACAGTAAGTGTCAGTTGCGTAATGCGGTATTTTTTCCTTGTTCTATTTATTTACAACTCTAATGACACTATTAGGTATTACCTCTACAGCGCATTATTCATATTACAATCAGATTACGTACGTTTTTCACGTCCATAAGACAAGACGCCGACTAGACGCTCAGATTGGTAACCACACATTGTTAATTTCAGTACGTAAAGGTTGGACTCGTATCGTATTACTTTCGTTCGCTTGGTGTGGATAATTCTTTTCTTGATAAAATCACAGTACAAAAGATAAACATCAAACTTGCTCCTTTATGAAAGCATTATAAAAGATATTAATTTACTTCAACTTTACTTTTAAATGGTTTAGGAAACTTAGTATCCTATATCTATGATACGTATTACATACTCACATTATAACAATAAAAGATGTAGGTACTCGATTTAATTGATGTACGGACCGCTGTGTTCTATAATAACGTGACTATATTACATTACTATATAGTTTCTTTTATCTGCATGCGCCAGCATTGATTCAACAATCTTTTTACGTCATCAAAGGAGTTCATCAAAATTCGCTGTTATTAAAAATTACTAGATATCAACGTTGCATTATTTCTTTTATATAAATTTTATCTTCTACTAGTTGGTATTGCAGTAAATATAACGTAATGTAGGAGCTTGCAGGAGCGAGTGTAGACTCATTGGTGATGATACTGATGATGATATATTCTCATATTCAATTATTAAAAGCTGTTGTTTGCAATACCAACATTTCACGGTACAGTATTTTTGTTTCTAGATGATATGTCAATAACAAACAGCACCTGATAAATGCGAAACGTGATATACCATATTATAAATTTCTATATGACTTTATTTTGATGTCAAGTATGTGCAACATCCCACAAAGAATCGTCGACAATGAAGAATTTCGAAAGTTTTAGGGGAAGTACAGTCCGGAATGGTGATTGCCAATAAGAGATCAATTGCAATCAGTGGCCTACAAAGATCAATTAAAAAAAAGCATGGCTGACGGTGGATGAAACAACCAATGCAAGGAAGAATTACATTTTATGTGTTAGTGCGACCTTTAAGCAGCCATGTTCTGTTACATAGAATAATATTACAGAAGGCGGAGACGTAGAAACGATAGTAGAAACTATAATAAATACTACTGGGAAGTTCAATATATCGGTAAGCCAACCTGTAATGTTTGCTACAGACGACGGTCAAAGCACGGTTAAATCCAGAAAGTTACTGAAACAATGTCATCCTCAGTTGCTTCGTCTAACCTGTTTGCTCCATGCATGTCGTCTTGTAGCTGAATTTATTAGAAATAGTTATCCAAAAATAGATCAATCAATAGTTTTCTACCAAAAAGGTTTTCATTAAATCTCAAAAATGCATTCGTGAGTTTAAACAGGATTGTCCGCGCATTCCTCAGCCACCGCAGTCGGTATTGATGAGATGGGGAACTTGGCTTTATGTTATGATGAGTTTTTGCACATTATTAAAGCTATCTATATCTTAAATTTAAATCCGCAAGAAGCCCACGCAACTTCAGTAAGCCAGCGGCTTCAGATACTGGACAATATAAAACTAAAATAGTACGTAGAGAACTAATTAAAGAATAAAGTAACCGAATCATACGCTACTGCGAAAGCACTCGTTTCTGAAGGATTATTCATCAAATGCTAAACTAGTCGAAAAGTCACAATCTTAAAATAAGTAAATAACGAACTAAACAATTATACGGACATACGGACATATTTCTGCCTTCATGGCGTCATCAGCGTGGTTTCGAGAATATTTTTTAATCTCTACCTTCTACCGCTATTGCCTCACAGTAAATGCCACAACTGTCAAAAGGACAAAGAAAACGCATGGCTATCGTTCAGGAAGCAGCGCCATAAACCGGGTACTCTTCTCCAAACCATCCCTCGAGCAGTTCTCTAACTGCTTAACAACGAGATGGCGACTCTGCTAGCTCTTTGGAACACTGCACCTGTGAATATTCCGACAGGCTTACCGTGATGTATATAAATACATCAGAAAATGCCTAGAAACAATAACCAAATATATATATATATATATATATATAACGGTAAGATAGCTTAGCTTCCTTATGGTGTTGATGGAATAATTCACGGTAAACGCAACAAAAATGTCGCCGGGTAGGCAGAAACATGTCCGTGTGTTAAATTATTTTTTTCTCTTCCTTTGTTGCGTTTGCCGTGAATTATTCCATCAACACCATGAGGAAGCTAAGCTATCTTACCGTTATATATATATATTTGGTTATTGTTTCTGATATGTTCTGTTTAAACAATTACACCTTTTTTAGCTACAACCATTCGGATTAAATATTCGAGAAATATATAAGAAAAAAGGAATCTATTTTACTTTCAACAGTTTTACATTAAACCGTTGTATCTATAAGATTAGCTTTAAAGAAGTAGCAAAGTGACATCCCTCTTACCTCGATGATCTTCACGAATCAAAAAAGGAAAGATAATGGTTACCCATTAGTATTTTTCGTGTACAACCAGCTAAAAAATTGTTACCTTATTACACATCTATCTTCCGACTTAAACTAACCACATAAACTACCTTATTGCGAATTCTTGTCTTAATAATCTACATTTGCATTTAAAATGATTTTTATTTTGATCTAATCGCCTATCATTATTTATTATTTGATTATACTGGCTATATGTAATATAGCTTTAAGACATTGCAAAAACGATATAACTGTTGTTCAAGATTGAAAGAGGTTCCTGCAACATATAATTTAGCCCGGCACTGACCCACTGTTTAAATATTCCGTGTGTATAAACAAAAGGTCAATCTTCTAGGTTAGGCTATCATTGATCTTTTTGCATACAACAGAATCAAATAACTATTTATTATTATCCCCCATATGTTAGATATTATCAAGTCTAGTATTGAATTGTCTGATTTGAAGATTTAATTAGGTATAATTATAGTGCGGTAATATATCAATAAAGATAAACCTGTAAATAAATTTAGGTTTATATCGGTATATTAACATTTAAGTTGACATATGAACGAAAAATAGAGCTTCCTGATTTATACATTTCGCATATGTCTTATAAATTCGTCGGTTGATTGCTAATAAGTGCCTATAGCATAGTATGCAATAAACTAAGACATTTTTAATTAACTATGGCAGTGACCTTGTTTGTATATGTAGTATAGCTACAGCTTAATCACAAAACTTAACTAACCCTTAGAGACTTAACAGAAAAAATAATTCAACTAGATATTTACGGCAATTCTTGAAAATTTCTAAAAGAATAGGTAATAGATAGGTTTCGACATGTGTAAATGATGTCTTTTTAAAGGTTAAAATGAAATTTTACTTAAAACTACATTACTCTTACTACATCCCCTTTTTTCTTTTTAATTTTTGTTCAAATATTTAAAATGATCTTCTTGGGGTGAGCTGATTGTATTGTTTAAATAAGAATCCTTTTACGTTTCAGAATTTGTTTATTTTCAAAAAAAGAATGTTTCTCTAATTACATCTTAGATTATCCACCTTTTTTGTTATATTTCAGTTATATTTTTTTATATAATTTTTATTCCTTTTTAAATAATCGAGTTTACTTACTTTGAACAATATGAACAAACTTCTTCATTTTGCACTGTATACCTAAATTGATGCGAGTTTAAATTTTCAAATAACATTAAAAGTAATACATGTAAATTGTAGATGACGAATGCTTATTTGACATATTCATTTAAATTAAATATAACTTTCTTTATATTTATTTATTATAAATTAAAAGGATCGACGAACAAATTCCGAAACGTAAAACGAATGTTGTTTAAACAACGCAATCGGCACATCCTAACAAGCGAATTTTAAATACCTAATTTCTTATGAAAATCATTTTTTTTTTAAATTGGATAATTACATTTGCCTCCAGTGCACGGACGCGCTTTTTTTTTATGATTAAGCATACATATAGCATGATATGATTATTACAAAAGATAATAAAACGCAGATACTTCAAATTTAGTATTTATGTTTTTAACTATTTCTGTCTAATTGTCTCATTAACTGGCCACAGAAAGGCATTATGGTAGTGGTTTACTATGTATTTGCCAAAAAAAAAAACTTGAAAAAGGGATCGAAATAGAACAAATATTCAACAAGTGTCCATCTATACATTCCACACAGTCCGCAAGTCGATCGCGAAATTCCTGAAGGGGAAAAAATTAAATATTAAATTTCAGGTATTTTCCTTTTATTTTCTATAATCATACAAGTAGCTTCTCGCCAGAATCATTACATATGAGACCGCTTTTTTTTAAGAAACCGTCACCTATTGGCAATACGATAAGCTATGAAATTGATATGGTCTCAATAATAATTGTCAATTTATAGTCCTTTCAATAATTAGAACTGATCCATACCCATATCAAAACTTGTAAGATTCAATGGAGTTAATTGAAAGCAGCAAATTATCTTGCCTTAGAAAGTTTGTAATTAACCATCAGATGCGAATAATAAGTAATAACGTAAGCAGGATCGATAGCGATCAAGAGCGATAGGATCATTATAAGCTAATTTCTAAACCTGCCGCACATTTTGAAACAAATAGAATGCCTTCCCAAGTAATACCTGAATTCATTAGCATTACTTCGTTATTTAGCACGTTTTGGTACACCTTTCTATTGATAGTTATGTTTTTTGTGTTTGCACCTTCCTAAGTTACAACGAATTTAGCACGTAAATCCTAACAAGTATACATTAGACTACTCAATATATGTAGAGCTGTAATATACAATATATTACAGCAAGTATATCTATTAATAGCTAATCGCACTCTAATCAAAGTTCTACTACTTTTTCTTTGAGAGTTACACTTCGTCAGACTTTAACTTGACTTACATTTTAGTACAATATAACATAAAAGGTGACTATATTGAGATACGTTCACTATAGAACTGAGTTGCTGTGTTTTGATTGCATCATTTATCTTTAAAAATTGAGGAGAATGCAGTTTGAATGATTCTGGTATTGCAAACAGAAAAACCACACGTCCACAATAAACGTAGTGCACTAACCTTGAAATGTATAGAGAAAAGGTATTTATTACATCTCTCAGTAATATAAAACTCGAATTTTCCGTTTCTCGAATAAATCGTGAAAATGGAGGCAGGAATTTGAAAAGAGTTTCTCCTCTATTGCTCTTGGTAGCACGGACAGAAGTTTTATTGAATACTCAGAGCCTATTCTTAAACGGATTATATAAATGCAAACCACTGACAGAACATTGCTTCGATAATCATTGTATCGCATTGTTTACATGGTTAAAATGACGCGACTTGTCTTAATAACAAACAAAATATTAATACTTACGTCAAAACATACATTCAAAAGCGTGCGCACGTTTCCTGTATTGCTGTTCAATCGATTAAGTAAAAATGATTGTCCCTGTCTAAGTTGGCAAATTTAGGAGTCGTGATGTATTGTTTGTAATTATACAATATAATGGCTAATAATTCAATTCCGAGTAACACCGCCTGTTGTTTTATTTACGCCCATTTACGTTCTCTTTTATTTATGTTACATATATGTTTGATAGATTATGAATAATTTTCGTATGGTATCATATATCGGCATGTTGCTTGGGTTCTTTTTATAACAGGTTCACTACATCATTCACCGTAGAAATTTGGTAACGGGTAAAAATACTTCTTTAAATTTGCGACTTTGTACTTATCCACGCTATAGTTCGATTTTCCATAATTTACAAACGAATTTTGAAAAATTATCTAATTTTTCACCGTCATATAACCGAATGAACTAAAATACATACTTACAGCAATTTTAGGAGCCTTATTTCAATTCATATTAACATTTTCCAACACTCCAAAACTATATTTTACAAGTTGATATCTGTTGGGGAAAATTCATGCTATTTATTCTTTTTATGGTTTTCCAGAAAGCTGATCTTTTCACATTTTACATAAGCATTCTCTTATATCTAAGATTCGTTAACGTCGCAAAATAATGATGAATATCCAATAGAGTACATTCAATTACTTTTATTCTTAATTTTTAAATAATATCTTTAGAGCAACAAATACTTAATATTTTATAGAAATATTCTATGAACAAAGTTTGTTAAAGTCTGCTAAATAAGAAACTTCATACTTAAATTGCTAAAGCAGAAAGCTGAAGTATGGGGAAATGGTTATACAAAATTTCCATCAGAATTTCAGGTAATACGCGAGATGAGAAACATCAGTAGAACTACTGAAATTGGTTGAGTCAAACTTTAAAACAACTAAGACCATTCTATAGAAGCTATTTGATAGAAAATTTGAACCACCATTTTTACATGGAATGCGTTAAAAATGCACGAGTATCATCTAAAAAAAGATCGGCATTAAGATAGCTTTTGAAAATTCAACCACCTTGGACGCCCAGTCATTTGTATTTTTGTAAAATGGAAAAACTCAACCGTTGAGCTATCATTAAATTCTTCTATTTGAAAGGCATACGCTTACATAAGTTAAAGCCAAGGTGACTACTATGTATCGGGACTCCTCAAAATGATCTGTCATAGTAAAATTTTAAGCAGCTGAAATTGATCATAGTCGTACCAGCCTAGTTGACGATGAAAGTTCGGGACAGCCAGAAACTGCAACCATTGTATAATCAATAACATCCGAAACTTTTATGAAATGTACTGGATAGCTATCGAATTGGGGTTACAGAGATAGTAGAGGCTATGGCATATATGGACTGAAAGTTTGGACATGAAATGGCTAGCCGCGCGTCGGATTTGCCGCCTGCTCATTTAGAATAAAAAACTCATTCGAATTTTCAAAGCTCTGCTGAAGCAGTTCAACACAAATAAGGCGGATTTTTGGCAGCGATAATTAATTGTAGACGAAAGTTGGATAAACCAGCATACTCCTAAAGCCAAGGTACAATCTGAACGATGAAGTTTGAAGGTTGAATCGCATTTGAAAAAGTCGTACACTAGCGTATTAGCCAGGAAAATGATGGTGACTGGTTTTTGGGATTGACTATCTTCAAAAAAAGAAAAAACAGTCATCGGGGAATCCTACACATCATTGTCCGATAAGATAAAGACAAAAATTGCACAAGAACGGCCGAATTTGAAGAAGAAAAGAGTTTGCTCCATTAAAATAACTTATCGTTTTGTCGTCATAACAAAAATCCACTAGTCCAGGTGAGAATTGATAGAACCTGTTCAGCAGATTTGGCGTCCGCTGTTTTTTTTTGTTTCCTAGGCTCTAAGTTTCGCCACACAATATAAACAAAGATTTTCATCGAATTATGAAACCATCACATTCGTGAGCTTCTATTTTGTAGAAGATGCCAACAATGGATCTTCAACAACGGACGAGAGAGATGGGAGCATCGCTGGAAAAGCGTATACACCTTTAACGAGACTAAGTTAAGAACTAAGACTGAATATGATAAAACACTTATTTCTATGTTAAACTGGAAATGTTTTAGACTATGTTCGCAGAATGTAAAACAGAACGTTATTAATTAATCATAAACCGGGCGTAGGAAATATTAAAGATAATTTCGTATATTCATTAGAGATCTGTTACTTTATCTCTTGCATGTAGATAGTATATTCCTCTGAGAAATTCTGTCTTTTTGTAATAATACCTTTTATGACAAGTAATTAATATAAAATTTTATCTTTATATACATACATAGAGAGAAAATGCGATAGTTATTGAGACACTCAGTAATCTGTAGCGAACAGGTGTTCGGCTTTGGAAAATCCTAGACATTGGAGAAATGCGTTAGTTTTCAGTTTATACTGGAATTGAAGGTTATGTTCGACAGCGCATACCCATGTACATATGCTATGTAAAGTACTATTTGATATATGCTATAGATATAATCGGACGTACTACGTACATAAAAGAAAAACGTATCCAATAAGTGAAGTAAATAGTTATATTAGTATCAGTTCAAAATGACTGGTATCCAGGTGAGATTGAAAAAACTGTATTGCATAGCATCACCTGATAGAAGACCATTAAATAATATAAAAAGATCTTATTCACTATGCAATAAACACTCCATCATCCCTTTGTCTCTAAGATAAACGACCTTAAACCTATTTTTAAAAATTTTCCTATTATGAAGACATAGCTGAACCAAAATTTATATATTTTAGTTTCGAATATTACAGAAGGTGGCTGTTTCAAAAAAGTAAAAGTTAATAGTGGAGTTACTCATCGTACAGTTGCAAACGAAGAAGCCGTTTTGCAAATGATAGAAAATAATCCAAGAATAAGCACCAGAAAAACTTCATCTGTACGAAATGTTAACTGTGAACCAGTTACATAAGTCTTCAAAGAACGGCAAAATTTTCTGGCAATCACCTTATTCACTCACGATGTGGACTTTAGTCTCGATTGCGTTTCATTGGAAAGATGAAAACCATCATGCCATAAAAAACCAGCATGGATTTTCTATTATGCGTGGACAAGTATGGGCGTCGGGTGAACGCTAACTCGAGTTTTTTTGATCTTTCATTTTGAGGATTTCTAAAAAATGAAAGCTATGGCGTAGAACTAAATAGTGAAGAGCAATTATGACTCCATAATAATCTAGGCGTATATAGAAAATCATCATGTTAATCATTCACACAAAAATTGGAAAAGTGTATCCAAGAACAAGGCCGTCAATTACAATACATTCATACAATAGAGGGAAGTACCTTATATTTATTTCAATTTAATCATTGTTTATTTTTAAGGCTCATGTTGACCAACTAGCGATTATTTTCAATATTATTATTATTGAAGACAAATAAATAATTCAAACTTGTGCTATCCTGTATCTTTAAAACAACAGATTTACGGATATTAGTGCATAAGACCTTTTTTTTCTATTATTGTGTGACCCTTTTTCGCGTGATTGTTGTTCTTTTCATTGTCATCCTGTATATAGACTATATTTTTATACACTTATGAAAACCATTTTCACGTAATGTCCAGATTTCAGTAAACCTATAATTACCTTTTAGTCCTCTGGTCAGAGCGAATAGGCAATATTTGAATAATACATGTTTAATTTAAATGAATGTAGTAAGATTACGGACCACTTAACTGAAGAATGTGGTTGTAAATTATATAGCTGGTTCAAAACAATACAGGTATTTTTACATATTTTACTGAGTAAAAACAGTTAAGGAATATTTGAACAGATAGTCATTAGCAAACATGAATTGATCCTCTGATTGCCTAGGTTGCACGTTAAATTAACACAAAAACTATAAATAATTGATGTAGCAATGACAGAACATTAATATCGTTAATTTAAGGCAATAAGGAACATATTAATCATCCAATTATTTGCTTAAAATTCGACTGTGGTCAATTACCCGCGGCAATAAATTTAATTATTTTTAATGTTGTTTTAATTGAAATTTAATAACAGAATTTTTCCTCCTCGTAATCTCTCCAAACACTTTTTCTCAATGATGAACTCGGAAAGCGTTATTATTTTTACATCGATGTGATATGTTATAAGTATTTTACATATACTAAAATACTGGGAACATATTTGTTTTAATGGTAGAGGTAATGGAGTAATTTAGCAATCGTGCTATGACGCAAATAAATGTATATCTGCAGATACACATTTCCTTATTCATGTGTACTGTTAGAAATCATTCCCACATAAAAAATTCAAATCAAGTGCACAGATACTTAAATGAAGGGAATCAGTTACAGAGAATGACAGTAAATAGATTGATTTCCTTATTGGCAGTTGTTATTGGCTATAATCATTGATATAAGTTCACTTCGTCTCTGTTACTACTTTAAACTAGCAGTTGATACAATAGAAAGAGATAACAAGATAGGAAAACTTGTTGTCCACTTTATATCCAATTGTCAAGCGGATATTCTTCTTGTGATTGACAAGAATCAATACCTTTGTTAGTTAATTACAATAACATGAGGTGATCGCCAATTGTCGTACTATTAATTGATCATCCATTCTGTTCGTATAAATTGAAAATTCATCCTCGCTGACCTCATGGGTATAGATAAACATGGATAACAAATACAGTTATTGTAATAATTATGACGTTTCTTGGAATAGTACTATACTGGTGTATAATATATATACACCAACCCATACAACTTGCAATGGAAAACTGTTTTCTTTTCCTTTTATTGTGTTGTGTATTACCGCTGCGACAGATAATCAGCTTCTCTCTATATTATGTCTAGTCTATTGAATTGAATCGATATCTAATTGTGTTTGCTTTCTATTAAGGCTTCTAATCTTACAAAACGAAGAACATACGCCATTTTAAAACTGGATATACAATTTACAATTTAAAGATAAGAGTGCACAAAATGTATGCAGGAGAAAATTCAATTTAAATTTCTTATTCTTAGAAATATATTCGATCTTTGAATATTTAATATCCCCGCAAGGATTTAACAAACGTATCTTGATGTGTGAGGTAAATATTCTGTTTATATATTAGTTATATATATGGTCGGAAGATATACATTATTCAGTCTACTATAGGTTTCATCAAGTTTTCCGTATACTTGTCTCTTAACATTTTTGAGAATTTTTAAGGAAATTTGATAGAATGTCACTGTCGCAGTACAAGTTCAATAACTCGAAAGAAGCTAAAACCAGAAAGTTAAAATTTTCGTTTCATAAACGTTTTAAATTGCTTCAATACGTTACTGTTGTGTGGTATATTTTTCAAAATTGTAATTTTTAAATGTGGAAGAATAAAATAATTTAAAACAACTATCCAGATATAATACTACAAGATGTGGAAACTCAAGACTCAAAATTCACACAGATATAGTTCCTTTTGTCCATTACCAAAAGAAAGCTTTTAATGATATATGTTTGCCGGTCTGTCAATAAACATCAAATGTAATTTATTGTTGGACTAGTCAATATCAAACGTAATTTAAACTTCCAATCTTGGATTACAGATGTTATAAGTAGAGAGGTCAAAGACGGATGGAATTATTACTTTTTTGCAGAAGGACACCAGTAGGCAAAACGAATCCATTCTCATGAAGCGAATAGACACGAGTCTATCTATCCACCTGCCTTTGTTATAACTCTAGTTATAACTAAATGCAGAAAAAAAAAACATATTATTCCTGATTACATTTCCTTATCATTATATTGCATTTGTTTGGAAGTAAATATGTATCACAACAAACCATATCATTGATTGTGTTTATTTTATAAGTAGGCTCCAATAACATTTAATCCATGGCTTGTAATGAAAATTTACGCTATTTGTAGTCAGTAAAATAGATTACAAAACTGTCGAGTATATTTGCGAAGCAGTACCCTGAAAGGCCAAAATCTAGTTGTAAAGCAATAACAAATGTTTCCATGCTGCCTTGGATTTTGAAGGAACATTCATGAAAAATGATAGAACGTAGGTGGGAGAAATAAAGTTTCATTTTCATTATTATTTTAGTTGTTTATCCTTGTACTTACTTTCTTATATATTAAATTCGTCAACTAACTTGTAAATTCTTTGATTTAAACATCTTAAGCACCTTATGAAATATTGAAATACTCGAACACTATTTCATATAGGCACAGGAATGTTTGATATAATATATCAAATCTGATAACAATAGACATGTTTTGTGATTCAAAATTCACAACCTATTGGTTTCTGTTTATAGTTATTCTATAGGGATCCTATAGAATACTATTAAAATTCATTTTTAGTGATAAATGGTGAAATCCTTATGTTCCTTCTTAATCAAGCAAGTAGACATTTATTTCTGGAATAATCAGAATCAATGGTGTCGTAAATGTTTCTATTAAAAAGACTAATACGAAAAATCCTTAAAAACAAGTTATACGCAGCAGCCTGTGTCACTCACATAAAATTAATTGTTATCCAATTTTATTAAAACAAACGGACACCTTGTTATAGATCATCTAATTACTAATACTTTAATTTCTTCTTCATGTTATTTACTCGCATGCAGTTACAAGAACTACGTAGAAATAATATTTGTTCAAAAAGTGCTGTGAGATTCAACCAACTTCTATGTTAAACAGTCATATAATTATGTTTTACTGCTTCATTCAAATTCACTTTCTACTCGAACATTTGCTCCTTTTTCATGAAATTGTAGTTTGTTATGATCTATCGTCCAGCATAATTAGCTACATTACTCGAGGAAAGTGTTAAAGTTAACATTCTACGCTGCCTTATTAATTGCTACATTGTTTCCTGTCATTTTCTGTGAAATATAATCCTATGTTGTTATACGGAAACACGCCGATAATTAGACGCAAAAGCTCATAAATATGGCGTGATGAAACTGAGAAGTGCAAAATTATTATTTATTGCAATATGTTTCGAACATAATACAAGAGAAAGCGGAAAGCTTGTTGATGGTCTTTAACCATTTAAAACTATTAAGCATACACGTTTTCAAAAATGGTAAAAAGCTTTAAGAAAACATTATTTAATTAAGATAATTATATAATTAAGTACGTATTTTGCTAATTGTTATTTACATTTGTCAACTAAAATAATTATTGTAAAGCGTAGCATTGTCGTAATTTTAATTCAGTCACATTTGCCATGATTGTTTTTTCTTTTATTGTAGAGAGAAAGGAATTGGCTCATCCAATAAACCATGAATTATTGCACGTTGGATGTGTTCGTTCAACCGAAAGCATGCTGATTCACCACTTTAGCGAGTATATCCAATTTACCTTGCAACTTAACTGAACACATACTTCCATCAGTGATAAATTTCGTAGAGGTTGATCAAAATCAGCCGTTTCGAAAAACACCAATGACTGTGCAACAAGACTGAAGGGAAGAGGCATGAGATTTGCCGTGGGGTAGAGACATTCTTAAGCATACTGAAGTCTACAGTACATTCGATATTGCACGAACACAAAAATATACGAAAGATAATTTTTACAACATCGTAACGGGTAACGACATTTGGATATATTCGTACCAACCGGAAACTAAGCAACAGATATTTTCAGATGAACCCAATCTAACAAAAGTTGTTCCTTCGCTTGCCTCATTTCTAAGAAACTGATTGTCTGTTACTTTCATTGTTGAAGCCTTCAATAATCAAATTTTGGAGATATCATCTTCAGAGTGTCTTAGTCTTAGTCGCAATTAATTTGAAAAACAGTAAAACACTTTACGCCAAAAAATGTTCTTCAGGACGATATTGAATATATTGTATTTTTTGAAATTAGATTGAACCAAGTGCCTTTTGCACCACTGCACAAAATATTCTCCAGGTTATTATTTAAACAGGAAGGGATTTTGAGATCAACTTCGTAAAGACCTTTCGTGTAATTTGTTAACACGGACGTTGCTATTCTCGATACTCTTAACATACTCTTACATTAAAGATATCCATTAACGATAACGATATTGATAGCTCCTGAAAGTCGATTTTGGTACTCGTCCTTAGTTAATGAGAAGTTAAGCTAACGGTGTCCCAGAAACCTGGTATGGTATGTAGACGGTGATCAAGACGGTGATGTTCCTGAGAATTAGCTGTCGAAAAAAAATAATTTATGTTCTCAGGAGTTATTAACAGTTCCTGAGATTCAATTATTATTGTTAGTATGTTTCGCACATATTTGCGCTAAAATATCTTATTGAATATGAATAAATTTAGTTGTTCCACAAAAACTTGCCTGCGCATAACGCATTTGATAATATCGAATCCAAACCCGTGGAAATATGCCAGAGAATCCTCAAGTTAAGTTTGAAGATAGCCCATAATAAGGTTACAATGGCTAACTTTGATGCTGATATATGAAAATGGCTACATACAAAGCCTGCAGAAGAAGCTAAACTATTAACCTGTCCACTAATCAGTGTGGTTATCCAACAAAAGTTTTCCAGAGTATTCCAAAATTAAATTGGCCGAGATGGAATTGTTGTTAGTAATAGTAGTAGTTGTTAGTCTATGTATTAGACGAACATGTAAGTAAGTTTCACCTTAAGAGAGACATTCAGCAGAATGAATTAAATGATGTGTTTAAATACTAATAGACAGACTATATATTTTTGTAGTCTTCAAGTATTTAGTCACCATATGATTACTGAACGATGACAAAACTGTATGTATTTAGTACATGCACTTGCATACAAAGAATGTGCGTTTACGTTTCACCTCAACTATTTAACGTAAACCTTTTTCATAAGTCATTATATGCAGTATAAATCTTTTCAAATGAAAACGATACCATTCAAACTAGGATCGCGTAAAATGTATCCGTTAGATCTGTACTATATTACAAGAAAGACGTGCGTGTAATGTCTTACTACTGTGACTGGTCACTTAATTACCTACTTTATTAGTTCCACTGAAGGTTAATTACTGTGTACAGTGCACACTATTAATGAAACTTGACTATACCTACGATTTATTTAATTATATTAGTGCATGTCTTTTTTGTTCATGTTCAACAATACTATAAATGGTCGAAATACTTAAGTGGTCGTAGTTACATTTATTATAAGTACCACTAGATTCCATTTCAATCGATCTTAATATTATTTATTATCTATTAAATGAGCTAATGGCTTTCTTCGCTTATGTATCGTATATACATAGTAGGAGTTCATTATTTGATATAAGCCCATTATGTTCATAAATATTGGTTAATGTGAAGATAGATTAGTATCTTCCTAGTAGGTGTTGACTTTTGCTGGTGGTATTATGTATTTACGTGAGGCTTCGTTACGACATCCCTCGTTATTCATCTTTATTTCGTAATACTCTCGACAATGTATTTTAAATATTATAAAACTGGAAAATATACACGTATCAGTAGTAAGCATACCGAAATTGCAAGATAAAATCAAAGGCATAAAGCGAAGAAACTGCGAAAACGTATTACCTCAATTAAAAGGATTGTATAACATCCGTCAGCTGAATCGTAGGGGCTGCCAACTAATTATTATTTCAATCTATCTGCATATTAACGCTTTTATGATTAACCTCCAGCAGAACCACTTCGAACATTAGTATACTGACGTAGAAAGTACTAATTTCAGCTTACCGTCGTGGTTGTAGATACCATCTCTTCCCCAATGTTTATGAAAACTAATGTGTACGTATTGGACCGTAAATTAAAATCATCTTGAGGTTTTCATTGAAATTAATGCGTTGATTTGCATGTAAATTGCGAAAATTATTGAGGTATACCGACAAGTTTATTATCCTTTTAACAGTTTCATGGAAAAATAGCGTATGACGCTAAGGTTAACGTATGTATTTTTCTGAACAATTGTTATTTAATACAAAATAGAATAAAGCGCTATGTGCAAGGTTATGTGCTCCGTCGATTTGTCTGCTTAAAAATTATTTAAAAATAATATGGAATTTGAAAGTATCGACTTCTTCTTTGTTACCGGTCAAAAAAAAATTCCGTTTTGTACCGTAGTAATAATCGGAAAATGTCAACGCCGAAAAAAAGCTATAAAAATATTTGACGAAAAGTTTATTTATAAACCATCTATTAATAGCAGCGCGACAAAATTAGCGGAATAAAAATAGAAATTCGTGGGAATAAATTATTATTCACATATTTTTATCGATATGTGGAATTTTAACGCTACCCAATGAAGGTTTATACGGGTTATTAAAGGCGTTTGGCATTTTGATGTCTCGCGCTAACTCAATACGTTGAAAGTAATATCTTACTTTATGTCTATGTTTATCTATCTTCAATGAAGTTGCTTATCAATAGTTGGCCTTCAACCGTTTTGAAATTTTATGGTACCCAACATTTCCTACTGACATGCAAAAGTGAGCAGCTGGTTTCTTCTTTAATAAAGTAAATATCCTATTTCGTGGATTTAACAAACGAAGTGACCTTCACACCGTGGGCGATTCGGTATTTTCATTATTACTAGACAATATACTTTGAACGCTATGTATTTGAAATAATTTTAAGACGTAGCATGTGAATGGTAACCCTGCTCGATACATCTTGCCTCAAAACTAGTAGGAGATCAGATTCAATTTTTTCGGTCAAAAGTAAGCGCTTCTAACGTTTCTAATGAAAATAGACGTAGCAAAGCTAATGGTGCACAAAGTTTTTCTAAAAGGAAGAGGCCCTCACAATTTTGTAATTGTGGTAGATAGTGCATCGTACTATTCATGGAAAAAATGAACTGATTCCAACTTCTAACCGAAAGGAAGTATGGCCCTCGCGAATGGCTACAATCAAGAAATTATTCTTTCAGTACGGATATGATTCGCTCTCAACTGCTGCATTTACTAAGCTTTAACAAAAATAGATATACGAGTCGATAAAATGGCATATTGTTTTAAACACTATTGAATTAGGATGAGCTTAAAAAAAAGGGGTAAAAAAAGGGCTAAGTAGTTTCCCCAAGGACAGATTTTAAACTAGCAAGTGTACGTTAACTTACTATTAATATCTGAAAAAAAGCAGAAATGTGGGAGATGGATAATTGAATTAAACTCTCTATAATTACTAGAAATGATCAAGGCTGATGAAATTATTACTTTTTTACGGCGACTAGACAGACTCGTATTTATTCGTCTCGTAAGAAAGGGTTCGTGTTGTCTACTGGTTTCCCCGAGAGTCGATAAAACAGGAATCTGTCTAGTCGCTGCAAAAAAGTAGTAATTTCACATGCCTTTGTCATCTCTAATAATTAATGTCACGAACACATGCAACACCAGCAAAAGTTATTTTTTATCAGAGAGTGAATAAAGAACAAAATTCGAAATTCTTCTATTTTTGTCACTGTGATAATTGCGATGTTGCATCATATCACAATAAAGTATTATAATCTGCCAGTCAGTCATCATAATCTCAAAAGTCAGAATTGACTGTAAAAGAGTAATAAATATTGCGTAAATATTTACAAAATAACCTCCGCAAAACTTAACGCATTCATGTAGAGATTGTAATAGAAAAACGAGCGAGGATACAAATCATCTTGTGTCCTCTTTATTCGGAATTAATTCAGATTAAAATCTATGCATGTGAACCGTTCTATTTCCACTCCTGTTTTTGAGATGAAGTATAGGTGATCATAAGTTTATATCCAAACAAACTGATTGATATATCCGAACACGCTACCTCTCAAAAAAATCGCCGTCTACACAAAAACAAAGGTAAACCAGTTAGTTACATTAAATAATATATAGTATTTATAACGTAACGCAATCATATGGAACGAAACTTAATCATGACAAGTAATTTGAGCGTAAAATTTGTAGAAATAAAATTAAATTATACAATCAATTGACAAGTCTGTCATTATTAAAATTATATACGTCTCATTTATAGACAATGAATAAGAACGTCTGACATTCCGGAAGAAATACGTGCAGAACCTAAAAAATAACTGTAATAATTATTATGCATATCTGCTGTTTTCAAGAACAAATATAATTTGCGTCGACATTGTCGAAAAGGATTTGAAGCAGAAAGAAAAAAACACGTTTCATGCATGAAATAAGTAAATCGATTGCCGTACTTCAAAAACGGAGACCTATAATGATCTTTACGTTTTACCGCTCTTCAGATATTGTACTAATATTTTATCAACGCACAGTCATCATATCATATCAACGCATGTCTCAACAAAGTTTTTTTCTCTTTATATCGGGTATCCGTTCAAGAATGGACAGCAGCACTACCTCAGCAATGATAAGTCCTAGCGATCTAGAAGGTTCGACTATATGTTTTAAATTCCAAAGTTGATCGCTAGAGAGCGCGAGAAAATAGAAAAACAATAATTTCTAAAAAAAATCATACAGAATGGGGGTGTACTGTCAGTACAGCCTACGTGATGTTCCGTAAATTTGTATTACTTAATAACAGTTTGTAACAGAATAATAGAAGATTGAGAAAGCTTATTCAATTAGATACATTTCTCTAATCAACCGCATAGGAGTGTCGTTTAAGGGTGTGTTTATAGGGAAGCTACCATATTCAACAAGAAGGGCGAGTGAGAAAGACGGACCAATCGGTGATCTGCATTGCTATTCTGTAACCATGGTTACCTTTCCGTAACTATGTTATAGAAGCGAGTTGTAATGCTCAATAACAGCGGAGGTGGCTCACTGAAAGCGGCTAATGTATCTCAACATTGATCTTTTCTTCGCAAGTTGTTTAACCAATGATTATAGCCTCCACCTTCTGACTCACTGTCAATTTAAATCACGTTGCCAACATTGCCAAAATTAAACGGTTATAAGATCAATTTTCTATATAACTTCAAATGTGCCCGGTATATGTATATACACCGTTCTTTGTGTAACAGCAAAAAAGTCTTATCCGTTTTTTGAAGAAAGAAACAGTATAATAGAAACTTTGAACTACTTTATCAAAATTGCTTATAAGCTCATTCTTCTAGAAAGACAACTTTTGAGAGAGAAAATTAGCGGTCCGTTAATATCCGCTTTGCTGATATTTTCTTTTTTCAATTGTTTCTAATGAAAAGGAGACATTTGGAAAATCAATACATAAAAAATCCGTAGAAGCAATAACCAAAATAATGTTAGTAGAACTTCCCCTTGGTATTGATGAAATCACTCACGACAGCAATATCAGAAGTTTACGAACACGTTTCTGTCTATTTAGCGTCATCAGCATGGCTCTGCTCACACGCTATTTATCTCACAGTTCATATCGCTGTATTCGAAGAGATTAGCCAAACATTTTTTTGCACTCTCTGGTATCAGCTATTAACCAGTGGTTAGTAACCACCATCTCACATAACTGAAAGCATTGCATTCACGTAACGGAAATTGCGGATGACTCCCGAAGCGCGCACAGTTCTAACATAATTTTGCTTGACAAAATAAAAACGAGTAAAAACGTTTGCACATTAGAATAAGTTCAATCCGCTCATCTTAAAAAATGCGCTAAATGGATAACTTAAAGAAAAAGAAAGGATAGAGATTTGTTTGATTTGAGAATTCTTTGTTCATTATCGAAACCACGGTGATGACGCCGGGTAGGTAGAAACACATCCCGGAATAATGTAACTTGCCTTCTCTTGTTTTTGTAATGAATTATTCCATCAATCCAATCCGGAAGCAATTTTAGTATTATTTTTTTGTTTATTATTATTAGGCATTTTCTAACGTGTTCCGATTACGTTGCATCATTATCTTATCATTGAAATATAACCTAAACCACCTCCGCTCTTTGTTATAATCCCCATATCTGAAGCAACTACATAATTATATTATTTCGATATGCTACAAAAATTCTTATCCATTTGCGTAATGTACTTATTATTATTTCATCGAAATAATTTCACATTCACGGTCATCGAGTGCTGTCAATGTATAGGATAGATGGAGTATTTGCACTCACAGAACATTTCTTAATGATCATTATTACTCGTTGATATTTACTGCAAGGTTCTCTTAACTTATCCGTGCCTAGCAATAATATCCATGCGGATTTGCGGTATTTTATACAAATGCGAACATGATTTATTGTTATAAATGTTCGCGTTATTAATTTTAAATGTGCACCGTTAGAACTGGAATTTATCATAAATATTTTGTTCTGTATTTGGTTGCTATCATGTGATTGCGTTGAAGCACACATAAAAAAAACATACTGCGGGAGGTAATTTCTGTGTAATTAATTACTGTCAGCTTATTTTACGTATTTATATTTATTGGACATTGAACAAGAGCACGAAATATTTTTTAAATGAAAAGCAAGTCATGTATTCGAAAATCCCTATAATTACGTAGTGAAATCATTAGAAGCATTCTTTTTTTTAACAAATATAAATAGTGTAGTACGAACGTTGTTATTATGAATATATAGTTTTTAAACAGACTGTGAGTCAGTAACTTGAGGAATATTTTAAATTAGAATGAAAAGTTAGCGCATGCAATAAGCTATTATTTTCAAATAATTATATATGTATATATGTATTCTAACCCAACTCATCCATCAAAGGTGTTTCTTGGTTTTCATTATTTTTATCTTTGTATTCCTTTTCTTTGTAGCCTTTAAACGTTCATCTATTAACCAAAATCTAGAGCTCGGATTCGGATAGCAGATATTCAGATCTTGGGATTACCCGGATCCATTATTTAAAATCTCGTATCTAGATCCGGATGTGTTAACGTGTGAAACGTCGGATCCGTATCTATTGTAAGAAACCTCGGATTTCGATCCCTTATCCCATAACTCGGATACGCATTCTCTATTCAAAATCTTGAATTCGGGGTCTTTGTCCAATCGAATCTATTATTATCCGTTAACACGGATCCAGCTCCGTTCTCTGACAACACTTTGGAGCAAATATCGAGTGTAATTATCAAGTAATGTAACAGTAACAATCACCAGATTTGTTAGACATCTGCGTAACGCAAAATAACTTCGAATTGTACGGATGGAAACTTACTATTATTCCGAATTTCTCCGTATAATTAGAAATATAATATTTTACATCCGAATAACCATGGATTTAGAAAGAATAAGTCCACTGCTACGGCTCTGTTATCCTTCTAAGGTATCATATTAGACCAAATTGATAAAAGACATTCTCTAATGGAGATCTTCTGTGATTTTACATTGCTTACAACATTCTATATTATTGAACAAATTAGCTAGTTACGGTATCAGAGGAAATGCACTCGAGTAGATATGCTCATATCTCAAAAGCAGTGCGCAGTATGTCTGGATACAATATAAACAGGGGACATCTCCTACAAGCTTTAGATCCAGTTGCTTACCTGTCCCTCATGGTGCTTTTCAAGGAACTATATTGGGTCTGCTCTAATGCTAATGCTCTCAATAGGTTACATGACTGATTTTATGCCAATAAATTAAGCCTTAATGAGAAGAAGACAAACTTTTTGATTTTTCATACCCACCAACGCACGCAACATATATATGCTTCGGTAGCTAGTCACGGTAAATCTATCATTTAAACTGATTTAACAAAATTTCTCGAGATGTATATTCAGGACAATCTACACTGGAATGTTCATTGTGGCCACTTAGTGAAAGTGTTGAATACTAAGATATTTCTATTCCGTAGCTTGAAGGACTAACTACCCTTACACGTGTTGCTTTCTATATATCATACGGAAATTGAGTAGCGGCTGAGGTATGGGATACTCCTCTGGGGATACTCACCTCTCATGGCTTCTAGGGTCTTTCAAGTACAGAAGGAATTTGTTAGAATATCAGACGGACTAAAAAAATGTCTTGTCACAAGCCTAAGTATTTTTTTTAATGTGATGACGGCCCAACGGGTATGTCAGCTTTTTCAAGCTTGTCATACCCCAGAAACCTTTCAATGTGTAAGTTGCGTATGCAAAGTGTTCCATTGCCTTATTACTGTCACTACCTCGTCATATAAGATCAAGTGTTGTTAATTACACCCCAACTGCGAATAGTGTACGGAAGAAGAAAATTTGTTGATTCTAGCGGGACTCGAAAACACAACCCTTAACTCTGTCCAGTCAACCGCAGTTCGTCTTACCAATGGACTACCGAATCGTTCAAAATTGATTTAAATTGATCATAAATTGGAAAACAATTTGAAAAAAAATCACTTGAAAACAATCCCATCCACCTTCTTCAAAACTTAACCGTTGGATGTTGCATATGTGGATCTTTTGTAACGTTTTCTTCATTCTATAATACACAAGCATGGATTTGTAATTAACCGTTCCTTTGTTTTTATTCAACACATAATTGCAGTGATGCAAATTTCGGTAACCGCTAATAGAATTATTTGCAAACTATAGAAATACCCAAACCAATCGAAATGGAAAACTGAAAACGTTTCCGAAATTCTAAATTACTCGCCTTTACTTTCAGAGATAAGATTTCTTGTATTTTTGCACCTATTATCCATAAGAGGATCAATCCAATATGTAAGGATATTTTGTGCTAACTTACATGATTCGTTATTGAGTCATTGTTATGGTTAATGGTACAATTGTCGAAGAAATTATAAATTCCATTTCAACGTTAACGCGTGGCTGCTATATTTTTTTAAATATCTGCAGCCGTTCTGGCCTCGGAGTTGTAATGATTAGTTTGATGTTCACGATCTGATTTATAAAACGAAAGAAAGATGGTTCAATATTCATGTTAAAACAAGATAAGTTAAGCAGGGAGCAAGTAAACATACAACATAGATATAATAATAATAATAATCATCGTCATTATCGTCATAACTGATTTATTAACTGCACCTGCATGACAAGCAGTAATACATATAATGAAGGACTAACTTACATACATATAATGAAGGACTAATGTATAAACAATCTTAAAACTGAAATAAATCAAACAACTAAAATTAATAATAAGAAGTAGTTAATAAATCAGCAAACAAGGAATGAAAAAATAAAAGCAGCGTACAGTCAAAAAGACTAATTCTCCCCCGTGCAATAGGTGTGGAATATAATAATCTTCCTGTAATATAGTGAAAGAATATATAAAATAAGAAAACTATAGAAAAAGAACATTCATTACTGATAGATATGTACAGTGGCCGGTTTATGTTTTGTCTTCCCCTTGGAACAACGAAATATCATTATCTTCCGCGCGGAAAGTATTTGGGATCAGCTCGGACTCAATTATAATTGTATGTAATGTAATTATATTTTATTAACATACTTAAGGGCCACGTACATTTTACATATTATAATTTAGAAAGTTAGTGTTGATCTTGTGTGAGTTAATCACTTGGACCAGACTAGGCGAATTCAAGATTCATTTAAGAAACTTGAGAAATAGTTATTCTAAACTCCATAGTATAGGCCTGCACTGACAGGCCACATACGACAGAATAAAGCTGACCTGAAGATGTTGAAACGTTCTTCTTATTTCCTCGGAAATCGTTTTTTAATTAGAGTTCGTTGGTCATTTATTCAAAATTGGTTTTGTATGTAGTCTGTTATTTATTTAAAGATGTAGGCACACGCATATGCTCCATCAGGACTAAAGGCGCATTCGAATGTATGTTAATGTATAAAGTAATAGTCTTCAGAAAGCCGACACTGCAAATAAAAACGTCTTATTTGTGCTTGGATAATACAAGATGGAATTGTTGAAGGGATGATATCTGCAGATGAAAGCATAACGATATCAGTGTTTTCGATTTTTGCACTTGCACTTTTACAGGCAATTACAATACAGTGCATAACACGGAACGTCTACCACATTTCATAAACAAGGAAAAAAGTTATTTCGCTAACCGGAAAAGTCATAAGTAAGCTTTTAATCGTGCGTTGTATGTACTACTCTATACTTGGTTATTGGTACGTTGGTAAGATGGAGAAAAAGGCGAACACCTCCGTAAGTGAATATAGAATTACACGCTCGGTACGTTATTAAGGAAGAACGGCGTGAAGACGTAAAAGTCGATAATAAATAGTGCTATATCTAACTGCTGATAATTGGTCGAGATAAATTAGACGTTTCTAGTATATTACCAGTCGATGCAGCAATTTATATTGTCTCCGCAATTTTTGCTATTATTTCCTGAAGACGAAACACATACGTACGTACGTACGTACGTATGTAGGTGGACATTGAAAGCGTTGCCCATATTTTGTAATTGTAATCAAGATTATAGCCGTAAATTATAAGTATGCATATGGATGTATTTAAACCGGGTGGATGACTGAATAGCGCTCTGTCCCGACACTTTAATTACTTTCTACCGAAGACACAAAAAGTTCCGTAAAAATAAATCATATCTGCCTCTAAATGCAAATAACTGAGGTGACACGGCCGGTCAGAGCACTGTTTATTATATGCAAATCGTACTGAAGTTTATGAAGTTGTTTAAAATTAGTGTAATATTAGTTTATGCAGATCAGTCCATACCGTAGCTACAGTGTACATTAACAACCAAATGAATGCTGACAGTTATTGATAAGTTTCGTCCTCATCAACTTAAGCGTAGATTATTTTGTTTGCATAAATAATATATAGCTACGTAAAATTGTTTATTCACCGCTTTACTTTTTTTGTAATTACCGTGTAACATGTACATATGCATCTTCGGAAATTTTCCGTTATTCCAGATTGTGTCATAGACATAATATTATGGCAGAATATACGAGATACGTATCGTATTATTAAAGATAATGTATTGTTGTTGATATAATTAATAATATTTCTCAATTGTAGAAGATTAATAACATATTATTTCGTACTATATTGTATTGTAACACAAAGATACTCCTATTTAAAATAACGCATAGTTATCAAAGCAATTAAATATATTTTTACCAGACATATTACTGTTATTGTATCTTATGCTTATGTCAAGAAATAAGCATATTTTTAGGTAATAATACAAACAAACGCCGTTGTTAAAAGCGTTAAAGACAGTGTTTGGTAGGTCAATTCTCTGGAACACTGACGCATGTGTTTCAAGATTGTTTAGCTCTCATCAGTGTACGGTAATGCAAGTCAGGCTAGGTCTATTTTACGCCCATTATCTCAACATGCCAGAAGGAAATTCAAGAGGTATCTATTGACATAAGAAAAAATTCAGTCTGAATGTTCTCGTTTGGCACAACCAATGCAAGAGAATGTTCCGTATGTAAATGGTCAAAGCTCGCTAAGTAATTACAAATAAACAAATTAAATAATTTATTACTTGTACACCTATAGGCAACGTAAGCAAACTATTTCAAATGGTATTTTTAGGCGAGCTTTTTTACTTTGCTTTATTTCTTATAGGCGTAGACATTATATTTTACTGTAATACAGGTTTATTTTTATGTAGTGATCTTCCATGATGTAATGCTATTCTGTGCGATTCCTTCCAGGATCCTGTTAAGACAAGTACATTTTTTTACCAAACATACGTAATGAATACCACTATTTGTCTATTTAATATGAACTGAATTGTAAGCTACTTCTCTAGGTGTTGTAAACTTGACTGAATTGCATCTTTACTTACGGTTATTTACATGTTGTTGTCATTGGGTGTGAAACTTTACTTTTTAGTTCAATATACAATGTAATAAAGAAAACAAGCCTCGGTGCATATTCCTTTATTATAAAGATTTAATTGACATTACAAACGCGTTGCGTTAGATTTTTTTATTATCTCTAAATTGGTTTAAAGTGATTGTGCGTGACAAAAATGCGCCAGCTATTTGTTCACCATATTATAGAAGACAGCATCGTCTACACTTTCGAAAAAAAAAGAAGTCGAGAGGATAGATGCTAGTAGTACCTAAAACATTAGCTAAACCTTGGAAATTTTTAAAAATCATTCACCGGTCAGTTGTACAGTACACCTATTTTATAGTATTACGATATTATTAACAAGTGATAGATAGGAATGACTTTTAATTATCCATTATAATAATTAACGTTATGCATGCTTAAGTATGTAATATTTGCACTATTACATTAGTTTCCGATTCTTGATAATTCTACCGAAAAGTTATCATCCATTAGCACGTCAATTAGGTCCCGATTATTTTATTCAGAAATAGATGTTTTCGTGTTTAAGTACTTATTCGTGGATTTTGTGAAAATTTATGTAAGTAGATGTTAAATGTGGAAATAAAGACATGTTGCGCAATCAAAAGATTAATTCGAAGCTATTTATAAACATCATTAATTAAATGCAAACATTTACTTATGATTTACATGTGCGTTAGATTAATCTTTCTTCTGTGGTAAGCCAAATAACTATCCATCACCTTAATACTTACCTGCTAGCTTTCGAACATTAAGAAATTTTACTCAAAAGCTTTTATAGGTACTTAAGTGCCATTCATTCTCATAATCTTTACGAAATACGCCCATATGCAGCCGACGATGAATGTTTTCAGTGTATCAATCGTGTGTCCGCTTTCCCATATGCATAATTGTTCTAGCCGATGGTATGCATTCAGATGTTGCGGCATGGTTAGTTCGAAAATCATTTGATTGCTTGTTTATTGATACATTCCAGTTGACGTAATAGTAGAAAGTAAGTAATTTTCACGAGCCCAAGTATCTGCATTACATATTTTCATTGCATATTTAAGATTCAATTAGTGTTGACGGGAATAAAGTACGTTGTGCTTGGGTATTATCGGTAGCAAAAATTTAGTGAGTGATGATTACGGCTGCGGTAACGATGGTAGATAAAACTCTAAATCAACTCGTCTAACTTCCTACTTGAGAATGCATGGACGTTTTTACTACTACTCAAATATTCGCTCCTTACATGGAGACACGGAAGGTTCCGAGGTTGTCATCAATGGAAATGTACTTAATGTTGGTTATTTTGTTTTAAAATCTTAGGAACTCCTAGAATAAAACGATTGGGATACTTATTAAATATAACTTTCTTTGGCTCCATATTCAAAAGCATTTTGAGATCTAGTTTCATAATGGCTTATAAGATGTAACGCATTCTCTACATATTACTTCACGGAGTAGTTCCGTTTTTAGTGGACAATTACCAGTTATGGTCCTTATCTAGATTCCAATGCAGAATTTGCTCAGGAGCAGCAATTTCTTCTTTTGAGGACACAACCAGGAGGCTCGTCCAATGTATGATTCCTAGTTGTCCTTTCTAATGTTTTTCATACCACTGATGCAGCTGGGTTTCGATCTTCGCCTTTCCATCATTACCAAAGGAATCCTAAAGGAATTGACCGATCAGAGGAAATATACTACCGCTCTTTGCTAGGCTATCTGCCTTTTCATTTCTTGATATGTTGATGTACGAGAGTGCTCAAAGTATTTGTATATTCTTTCTTCCGAGTGACTGAAGACATTCCTATACCAGTCATAAAGTTGTTAAAGGAAGCACCGCGTACTTTGAAAATCGTTTGGCTGTCGGTTATTACAAGGATCCTGCTTCTTTGCAACAGTTTCCGAACATATGATGTAATTATGCAAATTTCTCCTTAAGGTACAGGTGTGAGCTTTCCCGCGTCCGTTTCGAATTATGTTTCAGATATGCCCGTGCAAAATCATTCAGAGTCCCACTGCTCTCTAGTCGCTATAGGATTTTACAATGGTTTACGGCTTGGGATTTCTTCTGAATAAGTGTTATAATATATCTGTTTTATTTTATACTATTTGGAAGTAATTTCTATAATTCTCGGTACAATCCAAATAGATAGGATTGTAATCTGGCCTCTATGGTAAGTGTTTGTATATGTACAAGTATCCGCCCAAGTTTTTTCTTCAGCAAATTTCTTGACTAGTTTTGCAGTGTTCTTACGACCATTACCTGTTGAAACACAAATCTGGCGCTAATTACGATTGTGTTCTTTATGCGCATCTTGTGTTATTCACAGGCCAGAACTTGAGTCTGGTCTTGGGGGTAATCAGGTGGGATTTTCTAAGAGCTATACGTTCTTTAAACCTGCTTACCAAGCGACATGTGCGATAGTGAAATCTAATACGACGGTTCCGAAGTCTAAGAAACTGATTCTCTCTTTTTGTGGCAACTTATGATGGCTTACCGCATCTGCAGCTCTTCTTTTCTTTTAGTGTTCGGACAATGAAAAAAAAGAGCATTGTCAATCTGGAAGTAAGATATAATGAGTTTGTTTCAAGGACATATTCTAGCTGCAGAATCGATTTTTTATGGATACTCAATGCTAACATATCAATAATTATCAGAACAATTTAATTACCTCACAACTAACAGCTCCTATGACTTTACATTCACACCCATAGGATTCTTTTCTGTCCCAAATTTAGTAGAATTAATTAGTGTTTTATTTGCAGTTACCACATATCTCCTAATAACTTTTACATTTATAGATGCTCGGTAATTACTCAATCTGTATAATACTGTATTTTTTCAATCCTGCTTGTTTCCTTCGTTGTGTTTGTAACGGTTGACATTTTATCTTCATTTTATTTAATACTGGTTGCATTTAATACTGGTGGTTCTTATCAATATTATTTGCTAACGAAGTTATCAAAACATCACACCTTTCCCAAATGGAAATTAAGTAGTAGAAATAAAAGACAGTGAGGCTTTAGAGGTCCTCTGATACAGCTGACAGCATGATCGGAGAGAAACGTCAAGTTACGACAACACCCAGAAGACATTTCTACTATGGAGTACTGTAGTGAAAGCCTACACTTAACTACTGGAAATGAAATAGGTTCATCATCATTGTATTCGAGCATATCATCTTCAGAGTTTTGTTTTATTTAGAATCCGTTGTATATCTAAACAAATACAGGAACCATGATACCTATACGTGTATGGGTTGGATTTCATAATAATTATAAATTGATATAATTTCTATTCTGCCAGTATTACGACTATTCTAGGATCGTCCTTGAAAGAAGCAAGATACGGAAAATATGTAAATCAAGAAACAATCTTTTAGCTTTTCCGATATTGAAATCTTGATGGTTAACGCTCACCTCATTTGAAGTGTCGAATTCCGCATTTATTGGCATTCTATTTGCAACACTTCAGTTCATCAAATACCAAAGCACCAACGACAAGGACAATTTATCTGCTAAGGAAGTAATCCTTTGCAAACGTTTAATAAATTTTATTATCAGTGTTGCTATAGAAATGTGCACGCTAGCAATACGTAAAAGCAATCACGTAAACCGTTATAGTTGAAATTCTGTGGAAATTTTGTAAAATCTAGCAATGCATCTGTTTACTACTGTATAATATAACTATTCCATTAGCGTTACACTAAACACATAACAATGTGTATTTATTTCTGTCATTTACATATTGTTACATATGTTACTTGAAACTACTAAGACATGTTTTCAAATTGAATTTAATGCGCTTGCATTTCTCATTAACGCTATTATTATTGTCACCACTTTTATTTTCTGACCTTCCTTATGTCGTTGTTCCTTTTCATTGATGCTTTAATTGGTTAAGATTTCGTTTAATGTATTTATATACAATTACAATATTTCAACTTATATTGAATGGCAACAGAATTGTTCGCATGTACCTTCACCATCTTACTTGGATGAAATGTTTGCACACTTTCTTGGAATAAATCAGCTAAATTTGAGCTTACTAGTTGGAATGCGGGATCCGATTAACTTTTCCCTTGGACAATACGTTACCTTTCTTACATTACTTGAGGTATGTGTTTAGTAAGGGGATTTTAGATTGTGTGTGAATTTGATACACTGGCCGTAATTTTTTTAAGTGTGGTGACGGCCCAACGGGGTTTATAAACTCTTTTCAAGCTTGTCATAACCTCAGGAACCTGTTAATGTGTAAGTTGTGTGTGTACAGTATGTTCCATGGCCTCGTTGCTGTCACCCTCTCGCCGTAAAGAGTGAAGCGCGATTAATTGTACCCTAACTGCGAATGGTGACTTGGAAATGTATCGAACCCACTAAGAAAATTCGTCGATTCTAGCGGGACTCGAACACACTGGGCTTAACTATATCCAGTCAAGCGCTGACACTCTTACCACTGAGCCACCGAGCCGTTTAATTAAACTGGAAAATGATGTTTATTGGTATCAAAAATACATGTTCCACTTATAAATATATAAACGAAAGACAATTTAGAAAAAGGAAAATAAATACCGCTCATTTAGCGCGTCTATTCTTAAGTACACTCCGCCAAAAAAGTATCGCATAATCTTTGTTTGTAGCATAAAGTTGTAAATATACTTTAATGCGCTCTAAGATATAATTTCTATGATTGTTTAAATAAAATACAGGCCAAATAAAAACAAGAACTCATACTTGAGATTTTTATTAAAACAAGAAATTATAATTTTGGAAAGAAACATGTCATAACAGTAGCTTTTAATACTGAGTATTGCCACTTCTGGCTCTTATGACCGCTCGCATACGGTTTGGCAGAGATTCGATTAACCTCCGTATATAAGCCTGATCCAAATTCTCCCGCTCGTCACGGAGAGCATTTTCTAGTCCATGCAGGTCCGCTGGGGCAACATTTTGGGTTCGTATCCGTCTGTGAAGGAGGTCCCACACGTGCTCGATAGGATTCATGTCCGGACTTACCGCAGGCCAATCTAAAACTGGAATACCAACATCGTTAAGGTATTCCTGGACGATTATTGCAACATGCGGTCGTGCATTATCGTGCATTAACATGAATTCGTTTCCTATAATTGGCGCACATGGTACTACATGTTCTTCTAAAATGTCCGTTATATACCTGTGGGCAGTCAGTGTACCTCTGTCTACTGGTACTAACTCTGTACGACCTGTTAAACAGATGCCTCCCCAAACCATAACAGAGCCACCAGCGAAATTAGGTCTAGGTCTGATATTACACTGCGAATAGCGTTCACCGTCTCGTCTGTACACTGAGATACGCCTATCTGAGGTGTAAAGACCAAATCTTGACTCATCTGTAAAGAGTATATTGGTCCAGTCATTAATGTTCCAATTTACATGTTCTCTGGCAAACCTTAAGCGAGCCACTCGGTGGTTCCTAGTGAGACGAGGGGCTGTTACAGCTACTCTAGCTCTTAATCTACTCTGTCGTAACCTATTCCGAATAGTTTGAGTACTCACACGAGTATTTCTGACTCTAGCCAAGTCGTTCTGCGATTGTCTCGCAGTTACATGTCTTCGACGTAATGCTTGTAGTAGTAAATAGCGGTCATCTTGGCGAGTAGAACATCTTGGACGACCTGGTACAGGTCTTCTACTGTAATTGCCTGTTTCCCTATATCTGGCTACGACTCTAGAAACACTTGACTGATTGATGTTCATCAAATTAGCAACGCATGCTTGAGATTGTCCATCTTCGATTAAAGCAACTATAGCAGCCACTTGTTCTGAAGTTAAATTGCTCATTTTAGTTTTAAAAGCGTTGGTACAGAACTCTGACTTCGCACTTTAAAATTTGTCCGTATAGGAAGATTTTCAGTAAACAACTGAACAAACCTTACACATATGCATTTTTCTAAATGTGTTCTTTTAGAAAAAAAAAGTAAAAAAGCTATGTTCCATGATTTTGTTAGTGTTTTTATAGTTCACATACACGAGGCAAACTTTTTGTAAATGTATAAAAATATCTTGGTTTATAAATGCCCTTTTTTAGTTTATGCAATATTTTTTTGGCGGAGTATATTAAAGGTAATCATAAAAAGACCGATAGCATTTTACCACTGCTATACAAAAAATGTAACCGTTTGAAATCGGTGCTGCACCTTCAAACGTTTCAAAAGAAAATCTTCTCAGAGGACGATCGTTCGTGGTGCGCTTAATCTTGTTGTACATTCTTTATTTTGATTTAAAATTCGCAGTTCTAACGCCATATAATTATGATTAAGTATACGCATAATTTCCTGGAATCTAATACAACCCCTATAACCTAATAATTAGGCCACGTTCGAAGGGAGCCTTGTTTATAAGGTGTATGTTTTCATCTGAGAAATCACTTTTTTCTTGAAACGTACTCCATGTGTTTTACTCATTTTTGTACATTTAGATCTAGCGATTATCGGATTGTAACAGATGTTCCTGTAAAAACATGTGCGGAAAACAAATCAAACCAAGGAAATATGATAAACGATGATTTTAGATAACCTTCAAAAATACATTTTCACACAAATTTTAACGAAACATAAGGGCGGTGCAAATTTAATTGCAGGCAGTGTACTTTAATTTATATAACTATATTTTGAATTTGAACATGTTATTATTTATCAAAATTCGCCTTATGTTTGAATTTGAATTATTTCTAATAATTATTCGAATTCTTTGCTTCTTCTAAAAAAATACTTCGTTAATATTAATTTATAGAGAATAATTAAGGTAGCAAGTTATTAGTAATAATTTACATTTTAGTAATATCTTAATATTACTAAAGTAAGTAAGTAAAGTAAATATTATTAAAGTGTAACAACAAAAATCGACGCTGTTTGTAGGAAGTCTAGTAACGAAAGTCATTAATATCCCAATACGACAGTCGTTGGATTGACATTCTTCTGACAACGAAGTAAACAAAGAAACAAAATGAAACATTTTTTGAGATAAGGCATAGATAAAATTATTTAGACATTTAGTTTAAAACACATTTTCAAAATATATTGTTCACAAAAAGAAACATAAACGCACTTGAAAGAAGAGAGCAAGAAAATCAATGAGTAGAAGGAATCTGACATTAATAAGTATATTTTAAAACGTAAAATGCTGACAGAAAATATTTTAAAGTATTAACATTTATACATCCCCTTCACTTCGCCTTTCAAAATTGTTGGACGTATCACACTCGGGCCACCCTAATCGAAGAACATAGAAACGTGCAAAAGTACACGCAACGTAAACGAATCGGATACAATGAGAGGCCACAAAATTACAAAATAAATTCACACTAAATTATTATCGCGGCATTACAAATTGAAATATCACAAAAATATATTTTACATCTAAATCGGCCTTTAGGAGAGTATAGCTTGCAAAGAGAAATTCTGCTTGCTCAGGATTACATCACGTCGAATATAAGCGCGGAGTCGCTGAAATGTCACGCTCGTGATAGTTGCGGCGTTGTTGCTGAGCCCGAGGCGTCATATAACGGACCCGATCTAGAGGGCCCTGACCACCGAGGGAAGACTTGAGGTTGCTCCAGATACGGAACAGGTGGATCTTGTGGAGAAAGTGTTCTGTCCCGGTTTTATCGCTTCGGCTTTCGTCTTTTTAACTTGCCGCTGCGCAAGATTTGCCATTTTTCTTTTAATTGATTTTATTTTTTTTTTCGTTATTTGTTTTTACGTAAACGTATATACAGGTAATTCTTTTTTTATTTATATATATAAAACAGGTATAAATAGTAAAGACATTACGTTTGTATAATTATTGCTGATGTCATAGAATGCTCTTAATGCCTAAATTTAATTGGATACTCCATGTTGGAAGAAGTGATAGACTTTGATGCACATATAAAAATAAGGTAAAGTAGCATTCTGATGTTCTACAATGTATTGTATGTAGGTTTCCGCAATCGTCAGGTACACTATTCTTGGTTTGCGACCTGGAATTTGTTGTCGTAGCTTCTGCCTACGTTTCGTCTCTTTTGGGACAGACTTTCAGAGTTGTTACACAGTAACTGGGGTTGAAGCGGACATGTTATGGCTCAGTAAAGCGTGGCGGACTCAGCAAATTTTTTATTCCAAAATTCCAACATTTCATCAAATGAGAGTTAACAGTAGACCGTGCCATGGAATATGCTCTGTCACCTGTCCTCACTAATATGTCTATAGAACCGTTGACACAACAAGCCCTATTGTCTTAAAATCTTAAACCATGGTATTGATACAGGTACGCTGATGTTACCTTTATTATGTAATGTCATTGTCACGAATCTTTAAACAATTTGTTATTGTTCCTGAATTTCCAACAGGATTCAATACACTTCACTACGAAGATGGAATCGAACAGTTGCCTTTCTTTCTTAAATGTTCTCGTACATTGTTGTCCTGACAATGCGTTGAAATATTCCGTTTATCGAAAACGCTCACACACGGATATCCCAATAGCCATCCAACCCAAAAACGCACTTCTTCAAGAATTGAACTACATCTAAGTTCAAGTTGTTGAGTTGCGCTTTACTAAATTAGCAACGACTGGACAAACTCGTGTTTGTTCATCACATAAAGATGTGATGTCTTGCCGTATTGACAAAACACAAGTCTGTCTAGTATCTACTAATTTTGTAAAGCGCATGGAACGTGTACTCACTTCCGCAGGCTTAGTCATCGTCATCACTACAAGTACAAGCGTTATATGCGTTTAAATCCAATTTAATTTTACCAGCATATTGTCTCGCAATTCTCACTGTTATAGTAGAGGAATATAGTGTATTTAAATCAAGAAAATGGTTACCGCTTCCAAATGATTAAACCTTCTGGTAACCGCTTCACTGAACCGCAGTGCACATATCCGCGCCCTTGACCCAAAAGGATCCCCATATAAACCTTCGAAACGAATAGTCCGCAATCACTATGCGCTCCCATAAGTCTGTAGGCGAAAGACTGGCAGTAGCTATGACAAGGATGCCGTTCCAACTCGGAAACCAAGAACAGTTTACTAATTCTATCTCATCAATACAGAGCATAGATTCACCAATCGTTCTGAATGTGTAGATGTCATGATTTTGCGGTGTCGAGATACGACAAAACCTTCTATCTTCTTAGAACCAAAATTTAGAGGAAAATGAAAGAATTTATTTATTCTTTTAGAAAATGGCAAAACTTTATAATGAATGCATCTGAGCAACTATGCTGAGGAGTTAAAAGTTATTTCTATTCGTGCATTTTATGTTAAGGTTTCGTGTAATATTATAAAAATTAACATTTTCGGTAAATACGAGATTTTGTCGCACTACTAACGATATATGTATTTACACGGGCTGTACGAAAGTGTTGCTAATGCAATAAGAACATGCATCATGGAGACAAAGACAATCCTATATAAATGATCGCTGTTTAATACTTTTCAAAACTTATATTTGTGGCGCTTTAGCAATTAAATCATAATTCTATTGAAGCAAAATAATAGAAGCAGAAATATTTATTTATTACATAACGTTAAACTATGCCATAATAATCAATTCTCCTTTCATTACATGAGAGTCCAAATCTTTTCCTTTTAAAGCCGGTCACTTCAAAAAGGCAAGCTTCTTCTTTTTATTTGTCGAATGTTTGGAGAAGTACACGTACATACGTCAGAATGCAGGTAGATAATATTCTTATATTATTGCAATTAATTAATACAATATTAATAGTTATTGTTATTTCGTTTACTTCTTTGGACCATCATAATTATAGAAACACCTTTAATTCGTGGTAGTTTAATATTGAAGGTTTCAAGTATTCGAATTCGAAACATTGGAAGTTTTGCATCACTTTTGTTTCCCCCGACATTGTTCTACCAGTTACAGCAAATTTTCGTGGACTGACTATTCATAATGGATTAGTTTTATTGCCAAAGTTTTTGCGAAAGCTGTTGGTGCACACACACTAAGGTGCATTTATAATGGAACGTGTTAGCGAAACGGGGTAATCGGTGAACATTACGGAAAAGTGCAACGCTTACTGATTGGTTCATTGAGTCAACTCCCTACTTTTACCAATACTATAAACGCACCCTCTTGTACAAGCGGGTATTAATGTTCAGGAATACCAAAACAAACGTCAAACGTCTGCCATGGCGGTTTTCTAGCTGCTTCTTGATACTTACTTACTTAAACATTATGATGAAAGTAAGTATTGAACCGTTGGATAAACGGTATTTTGTAAGCTTTAAGTGTCGTATGCATAAACTCGCAATCATTTAACACTTGATATTCCAAAAAATAACAAAACAGTCGTAGTTTATAAAGTTTGATTGCAAGTTATTTCCCATTGATACCCAAAAGAATTGTTGTTGCATTACGTTCCGTTGCAGGCACCTCTTCAATTACGATTAAAAATTAATGAGTGCCTATTGGTGTAAATATCGACGAAATGAGAAAAATAATATTAAAAATTGTGCACACTTCGAATTTCTAAAATAAAACAGTCTGTGTCTGATCATAATTACATACCTATGTACATACATATACCTCGTACGCGGATTCAGAAGTACGTTGACTCTTATACGGACACCATAACGTAAATCCCATGCAACGACTACAAATTACCTGATTTTTCATGTACCACTAACATTTAAAAGGATTTATGTTAGACATAAAATTAAATTTTATCTTTCACCAAGTAATGCGATATCACTAATTAAAAAAAGTTAATTATTATTGGTATTAGTTGTTACTGTTGTTACTTTGCGGCAGATTAATGGCCTCCAGAACTACGGCTATTGAGTTTTTCGCGACAAAAAATATAATAAATTAAGACCGTTTCTTATAGTACTCTCGTTCTTCCTACTTTTATATACTACAATTAATAAAAGGAAAGTGATTCATGACAAGTAGGTAATTTAATGAGGTTTGAGGAATTTATCACTATTGTTAACGTCAGTAACAATAAGTATTACGCCGTAAAAGACCATTGTCAAAACTTTTCAGGTTACCGGTTTAATTACTTTTCTACTTCTAATTTTATGTAAAGAACCCGGAAATTACGTAGTACGGCGAAAATTAAAAAAGAAAAGGACAGTTACCAAGAGTTCAAAGGAATTTGTGATACCATACAAACTTGCAGGCTTTGCTTACATGATATGTTACGCCAACAATGACCAGCGAAAGAGCCAAAAAACACTCTCCTTACGAATTAACATCCATATATGGATCACAAATTAGTTGTTCTATTAAAATTGGTATAAATGGTATAATATTACATAAATTAAGTACATTCCCTCATTCATGCAGGCGTATAACGTATTTTATTTTGTCTGGATGTGTATTTACATAGATTGTCTAATTTTATCCAACCTTTATTTCTACGACGGTACACCAGAGTGGTATAGTGGCCGCTGTCTTCATTTAAATTGAAAACTACGCTTTCCACTTTTGATAAATCTATAAAATGTCCGGATAGGGCCATTACTTTACATTTAATCTTAAACATTCGAACAGCAGCAACTAACAAAAATATAGCATTAAATTCGTTTTAATATCTATAATCTACCAAATGTTACAAGTAGCCAATAATAGCATAATAATATGGAGACGTGAGTATAAGAATTGTTGTGCAAAGTTTAGAGCCTACATAACACGAGCAAGAGATTAACAAACAAAATATGGTATTGGTATCTCCAGTGAGTTAAATATTATAATGAATGGCACGCTAGCTTAATATTAAGCTATCGCATCCATCGTTTCTCGGTAACACCCGAAGCAACAAAATCAGTTGTTAGTTAACAAATTAGTAACTTAAAAAAGACTGTTGTGAGTAGAAAAAATTTAATTAAAAAAAAAGATAAGATGTCGGTAGTGTTTAATTTAAGCGATTGTTTAAAGTTTTTAAGCTGTAGAAGCGATGAAATTCTTTTTGTTATAATAATTTTGTATATTCCTTTTGCAGCTAAGATATTGTTTGTTTTAGCTTTAATCTTAATACCTCGTGCGTCGCTTCTTCTCTTGAGAATTCTTGAGAAAGATTTGAAAAGATCTACTGCAATAGTGTACGTAATCGGTAGTGTTTAGTTTAGACGATTGTTTAAAATTTCTATGCTATGCAGCTATGCTGTAGAAGAAGCAATGATAAAACGATCAATGTCGATGGCGCAACACATTCTACTTCAAAAACAACAACAAAGACTGGTATTAAGAAAGAATTTGGAAAAAAAAAGAACACAAGCAACACAACTGTTCGCTTCTGTTTTTTAAGCAAATTCGTAGATAACCTTTTCAACATTCTTCTCTGTCTTGTGTCAGCAGTTTGTTGTTCATTTGTGAACAACATTTCATTGTGAACAACAATTCATGTGAAAAATGTTCCTGTTTTTGCTTAACTATTACTTATGATAGCTTCTTTGTAATTTTGTGATCTTGTACAGTGGGACTGCCCATGCATTTTGTTTTATTTTATTTTATTATATTTTATTATATTCGCCATTTCTTAATTCTAGTCCCGCTTGAAACTTGTGAAATTTCTTTGTAACTACCAAACTTCCATCTCTACGAAATGAGGCTTTTCCTTCTCATATGTAATGTACAAAGATAATCTTCAAAGCTCCAAGCCTCGGCATGAAGATGGTGTCATTGGTCAAAAGTATTCTGGTAATATAATTTCGCACAATCACCATTGCTTGACAGTCGTCTACATCAGTCTGTGTTAATGTTTCTGCAGGAGTCGAAAGATATCGATCCGTTATATCTTTGCATTTACAAATTAAAGCCGAGATTGCCGCTATTCACAGAGACTATGTACGATCATAGTGCAGTTTTGGGCAAGTGCATTTGAACGTGTTGAACGTGATCATACCAGCTTGGTTGATAATAAGGATGAAAACTGTAATTACACCAATAATATTGAAAAGGTTCACCAAATGCTGCTGGACAAGTACGATAGAGGCTATGGGCTCCTCGAAGGAACGTATTTGTCACATATTAAACATGAAAAACCCTTATTAACCAAATCTGAGCCCAGAGACTTTTTTCTGTTTTCTATCGCTTGGTACACAGAAATTTTCACCGAATGAGGAAGCCATCGTATTTGTAAACGACTATTTTGCAGAACAAGATGCCATCTACAGTTTGAATGAATTGAAGGGATAGGAACATCACTAGGAAAACTGTATAGATTTACAAAGAGCATATGTTGAGAATTAAAACTGAATTTAACAAAAAAGAACAAAACACTTGATTCTGCGTATTTTTCAGACTACCTTCGTACCTATCGTACATACTTTACTATGGATTTAACGCGGTTATTTGTTGTCTGTAAAAATTTGTTGTCTTTTTCTTAATAATCCAAAACGAATTAGATTACCCACAATACAAGGTGCACCAATACAGAACGATTATATGTACACGTTTTTATGAAGTAGTGCAGAAACGAATTTATGTTAGTTGAGAAATTTCTCATACAAGCGTTCTTCCTGTGCACGCACGTGTAGAAGCAAATCGTTCACGGTAAAGAAAATTACTGAACGAGTAGATTTTATATGGTTTTGATATTTCACGACAACAGTAATTTCAATACAATCGTTTGAACCAATCTAACCGATACAAAGTCTTATAATACGCAGGTATCACGTATAAATTTTCGTTAGATTAGATAAAATAGAAAGTATTTATGTGTATCTCATACGCTGCTTAGATGTTTCTGCGAAATTAAAATTTATGTGTATCTACGCTTATATCATCGCGACCATTATTTAGTATTATTACCGCCGGTTTTGCCTATATTAGAGCTATTTATGTATCACGTACAGCTCTACTAGTATTGCGACACGGTACGATTCATTCTACCAACTTCTACCAACTCGAAGGAATAAGAGGAAATCAGATAAGGAATACGAAGAGAATTCGAGAATTACCTATTGTGTTTAATATATGTATATGTCTTTCATTCGTAAATACTTTTTGGGGGATTTGTCGTTTATTAAAGTTTGCTGCTTACCACAAATACTATGGATACAGGTTACAGATCCAACGTTAAATTCCTGCGTATAATGTTAAAACTAAAATTAAAATGGATGTCGCATATAAATGTTCGCCCACTCCAACTGAGTTCAGTGCTGTATTGTTAGCAAAGATGACAAAGCTACCCATTATATTACCAGAATAGCACATTTCGTCACATTCCACTCTTTTGAGCTGTGGTATTTTATTTTGGAAATCATCCACCAGGGCACCAAGAGTGTCCTATTTATTCATCGATTGTTTTGTAACGTAATCGTGAACTATGTCTATAACAATAACGACAACTGCAAAAACAAAGAACGTTGTACCGTTCGTAATCATTAGTGTCCTAAGTTATTAACCTATTAAGATCAGAAATTAAAATCTTGCACCCAAACACATTATAAATAAAAATAAGAGGAGCAGAATATTACACTCTCGAAGAAATTGTAAATAGTATTGACTCTATTATATTTAACAATATAATAGACTTCCGTGTTATATATAAGTATAAGCTATTTTTTATTTCATCTTATTTTTATTTAAAAAAAATAAAATGGTTCTGTTCGAGGATTCTATCGAAAGACAAATTGATTCAAATTTAATCAATTTATTCCATAATTTTGCTGTGTACAGTTTGTACATATTTGCTATTCTGACGTAATTGGTAATTATTTGATTATTAATCTAAAAAAAATCCACGCGGTATCATGGGTGAAAATGAAGATTTTACGCCGAAAGTTTTAGAGGCAGTAAAGGGAAACGGATGATTTGAACAATTTGCACTAAGAACAGTGCCGCACTATATTCACTGTATCTCAGGGTAAAGCCAATACAACGCCAAAATTGTAAGCAAATATGGCCTTTATTTTATTTAATGACGTGAAATGATATCTCCGTTACAAAATGTTTAAATTTTTAATAAAATAGTCTTAATACAAAGGCTTATCCGATAGCTAGCTTTGATTATTTTTTTAGATTATCAAATTTGGTCGTTTATTTTTAACAGAGAATTGAGTTTAAGGTTTATTTTTGACTAAATATTCTTTATTATAGTCTTCAAAGCCAAATCCAGAAGATCCAGAAGGTCCAGATAATTTTACTGTTAAAATATTTACGTACAAGATTCTATCACATTATTTTAATTTAAACTCTTCTCGAAGAAATTTTGCAAAGTTGTCGAGGTGTAGCTTACTAACTCGAATAATTCAGATAACACCCTTGATTTAATAACAACCATTTTAAAAGCATTGCGATACCTTAGGGAGGGTGTGCATAAGTCTTGGTACGGTCTTGTCAGTGTGGGTTGCCATGATGATGATACTACGTGATCACGATAATTGTTACGTACGAACAACAACGTTGTTCGCATGTATGATTGAGAAATTTTCATAATAAGAGATACATTATCGATTTAAATGTAGTAATTTTCATTTCCCACTGCATAGGTTGTTTAATGGATCATTTTTAGCAAATGCTATCTTACTCAACGTGTAAGACAAAGATGAAAAATCTTGGGGAAATTGGTGGGAAGAAACCGTTAACACTGCTCCGCCTCATAACTAAAGCAGTGAATATTTAACTGAAGTCACTTTCCAATCTAAGCAAATAATAACACTACTAAATGTATAACTAGTAAGCAAGAACAATGTTATATTGAAGCAATTGAATATTAATTCAATATGTGTACATGAAATGCAAATGTTTCCTAGCAATACTTGCCATGGTGCCATATATCTTAGGCGAAAGAACATTTTGCTCTTATACTTTTATATTTGCAGATATACATTTTTTTTTACTAAATCAGTAAAAAAAAAGTGTTTTTTTTAATTTTTTCGTCGTGATTTTGGTAGTTCTTCTAGTTCTGCTAGAATAAAAGCTGGTTGAATATTTTGCTTGAGATGTTCACAAACTTATTTTTTAATAAAACATAAGAATGTTTCAAAAAGCTGTTTAATTTGTTAAATTGCCAATACTTTAACATGAAGAATAAGGCGGATGTACGTATTTGCTTTTTTACTTAATTTTATATACTTAATCATTTGTACTGATTCATCGGCCATCAAACAAACAATAACATATGTAGATAGTTTTAAGTACCAACTAAAATGTGTTCTAACTGTTTTTTTTTCTTTCGTTTTGGAGTAGTACATACAATGGTGTATCACATATCAAATTATTTTGCAAAATGTTGAAAAAGGTATTGGATATTTCATAAAAAGTAACGTCCAGTTTTTTTTGTCACTGTAGTACATGTAGCCTGTGTACATTAGTAGACAGGCTAATATTAAAATTAGCAATGAAGCCTGGAGATATTTGAACTTCCTGTATATATTGATAATCGAACGGTATTTCGGTATTAAAATGAAAAGGAATCATCAGGATAAAACAACGAATCCAAGAAAGAATTGTATTTTAAATAAATTACAGCGCACTTTAGAAAGCGATGTGGCATCACTGCGTCCTTTTTTATGTAGTACAATATTATAAAAGACAAACGCGGAAACGATAGTAGAAACTATAATAAATACCTTTGGGAAGTTCAATATATCGATAACCCAACTTGTAATGTTGGTTATAGATGGGAATTTGAACATGTGTAGAGCTGGAAAGTTACTAAAGCAATCTCATCCTCAATAGCTTCATGTAACCTGTTTGCTCTATGCATGTCACCTTGTAGCTGAATTTATTATAAACAGTTATCCGAAAGTAGATCAGCTAATAGTTTCTACCAAGAAAGCTCTTAGTAAATGTACAGAACGTATTCCTGAGCTTAAGCAGGCTTGTGCGAGCACCCTTCAGCTACTACAGCTGGTATTTACGAAATGGGAAACGTGGCTCAAAGCTGTTTTATATTATGAGAAAATTTTGAGCATTATTAATCCTTGTGTTTTAAATTTAAATCCACAAAAAGCAATTACATTAAATCAGCGGCTGGTTTCACATATCGGAATCCATATTCAAATAGAGCAAATTTCTGAAAATAATTAAATTCTCTTGGATACTTTTTCCAAATTAGAGAACCCCAAGCTTTCATTACATGAAGCGCTAAATATAGGTAGGAAATGTAAGAAGGTTAATAATCGATAAATTATATCCGGTGATAAATAAAAATCCCGATCTTCAAACTCTGATACGCATAGTTAAGAGTTCAAGCAGAAACCAAGGGTACGAATTTAATGCGAACGAATTTTTTAAATTCATTAATATCATCAATATCAGAACGATCATCTTACAAATACACCAAGATATTTTCATCTCACCGTAAGAGTAATCAATGGAAGCCATGCTAATGATATAATATTACAACGAATTTTTGTTTTGGTCCACATCTGCAAACTTATTTAATTTATTTATCAAACTTTAAGTAAATTTCAGCAAAACTTCATATATTAGACAAACTCATATTTATTCGTCTCGTATGGATGCGTTCGTCGAGTCTGTGTACCCACTGCTAATTTCATGAAGCACACGGAAAATTGCAAATGTTAGGTTAAATTGACACATAGGACATTAAGACTTAATTAAAAAATAAGACTTAATTAAAATTAATAAAAGTTACTGTTAAATTAAGACGAAATCTAAATAAATGTTGTTCTTGTCTCATGTTTAAATACAGAGTATATTTATTTATACTTGACTTCACCAAAAATTTTTCTCTCGGTGTATGGGATCAGACTAAGACGAAGAATTCTATTTCAAAGGTGTAACAGTTCTTTGTTGCAGATGTCCGAGTCTCTTAGGAGATTACGTCCAAAGATAAAAATGTTTCGTTAATAATCGTCCCAATACAATACATAAGTATTTTACGACTCATTGGAACGCAGTATTAAGTATTATAAAAGATATTTTTTTAGTAAAATGTCTGACTATGCAATTGTGGTTAAATACATTATTTCTAACATTTATCCTGTATCCAAATTATTACGCCGTACCATTACAAATATAAGTTATCTATATGTTCTCGAATTTAATGGTTCACGTACATTTATTGTTAAACTATTCACTCTCAAATAATAACACAGCTTATATAGAACGTATGAATAAATAGCATCTCGCTTATTGCTATTTAAGAATTTATTTCCATGGTTCGATAGTTTATTATTATTTAAATTGCTCGCTACGGTGTAGAATTTTATCGAGTAACTGCAAAGGTCATTGGTAATAACTGTTGACATACCGCGCCGATATGGAAGAATTTATGTTGATTCCTTTTCCCATAACCGTAAAATGCGATATTGTAATACGGTTTTATCAAAATTGTATTATTGAAATTATTAATTGCAAGTTCTTTGAAATCTTTACCACAAACGTTATTGTTTTTTGTTTTTATTCTTGGAACTAATTGTGAGCAATGTGGAAACTTGCTAATCCTGTTGCTACCAAAAATGGAATAAGTGTTTGATATATTTAATGGTCCTCTCGCCAAAACTATTAATCAGAGAGAAATCAGTTATTCTAGAACCAATATAGGAGGAATCTAATTGTAATGCATATTTATAATTAAATTATTAAAATATTTTTTTAATCATTAGGGTACCTACCTTTTTTTATTATTGGACTCCAGCACTTCGGTTTATGTTGTAAACCAAATTACTAACCTGTGACCAGTCGTAAGAAGATACTAGACATTGACAGGCTGATAGTTCTTTATTAGTTTCCAATAATACTCATAATGTTCGCTTTAATATAGTTACTACATTAAAGTAGAAAATAACAAAAGAACATGGGAATTCTGATTAAGTTTCTCGGTTTTTCCGATTTCGCTGCATACGCTTTAAATTGAAGGTCTCAAATTTAGATTAAATCGGTCCCGTTAAAGTTAATATTTTTCGATTTTGTTAGGGCTCACGCATATGGGATAATGAGCATTTCCTCTAGGTGTTCCGGATACTCGCTACACTGATAGAAAGGATTCTTTAAATCAAAGAAATTAATTTTATAAACGTATTTCTTTGTTTCAAAGCAATATTTCTTCCACTCTAAAAAATACATTTGTCTAAATGTTATTGAAGAACCAGATCTTTGGATAGAATAATTCTTTTTCCTTGATTTGATATTTTATTGTAAAGAAATGATTTTTTCGATCTAAAGAACAGATTTAGTTATTATTGGTATTCATTTTGTGGTTATTTATTCAACGTTTCTAAAGTTAGAATGTGTTTTCTATTTACAGGATGTGAAATATTATTGTTGTCGCAGGTATCCTTGATGGAATTAGACATTGTACTAATATACCACAATCGGCAACTTCATGCATTCAAATTAGTGCGTGAACTCTTATTTTAAGGACTAGTGCGAGAAATAAAGCTGGTGCATACTGAATGTAACAGAAGTAAAAATAAAGCTACTAAACTAAGTATGTAACATATAAGTGCCCCAATAATGCAGTGCTGCTTTGTTTCAATAAAAATGAAAAATATTGAAATAGATGTTATTTTGTGCTTTTAAAGTAGCTTACGTAAAAGTCCTATTTCTTCAGCATGCATGTTTTTTTTTTTAATAAAGAACTGAGGCAATTTTTTTAAATTTCATTTTCACACTCTTCTTGTCAAATTTGATTTAAATTAATGCCGATTGAGTAGGCAAGCATTGCGAACTTAAAATTTTGTAACTAAGCTGACTTTTAGTAAAAGTAAAAGTAGTCCTTATTCGTACAAAGAAATATTATAAAAGCTTCGTGGGTGAAACATCTCTTGAAATTGCATCCGCAAACCACTCTCCTACAGCTTTGTTTTTACTGGCTACACACTTGTGATAAGTCTTTTCATCCACTTGGTTCATAAATAGCTATGCTGTCGTTGCACGTTACGCATGAATCTGCTGTATGTCAATTTTAAAATAATTAAATTTAATAATAATAAACATTTCGTTACAATTACATTTTTAGTTAATTAACATGTTTTTTCTTCAAACACACCATATTACAACATGTAATATGTTATAGGAGTTCGCGATCTAGCGTGTAGCTAGGTGAACGAAGATTTTATTTCCCGCGGATCCTCGACTGCGTATATTTAATTATATGCATTTAATTAATAAGTAGAGAAGACAAATGCGAATGGAATTATTACTTCTTTTCCAGAGATTAGACAGACTCGTATTTTGTCGACTCTTGGGGACACCAGTAGGCAACACGAATCCATTCTCATGAGGCGATTAGACACGAATCTATCTAGTCACTGCAAAAAAAGGAATAATTCCTGCCCTTATCATTTCTACTAATAAGACGTCAGGCACAAGGAGAACCTCAAGCGATATATAAAGCACCAGTGGAACCGAAAAAGATGACATTAGCCTAGCCGACGTTGATTGAGTGGAAATTTGGGTGAACAATACTACATGGTACTAAAATATTAATCTTCAACGAGATATAGTTATATAATTTACAATAGTATATTTTATTTTTGCATCAAAATTTATGTACATTCAACAATGTTTCTTTTCGGTTTATTTGATTCTCATTGTATTGCGACTTACAGCAATTAGACGATCTATATATTCCCGGAATCAATATTATATTACACTATGTATTTGATACTTTCTCGACGTGAATTTTTGTGTAATCGATATAAGGGTTATTATTGAAAGTGTCGCTTTATCCTTACCATATATTCCCGCACTATAATTATATGGTTACAATTATTTCGTTTTCTTATCTGTGAGAGCGTAGTAAAAATGCATTTTGACGATGAATGTACTTACTTATACAATGTACGAAGAAGTTTTATAGTCATGTCCGTGAAGCAATTCATTAATTCTTTCAGTTTCCAGAACCATAATCGTCGGCTCGTTTCGAATAGCTTTTATCGCCTACAAACAACAGAGCTGTAAGGATAACGCGGCAATAAATTTAAATAACGATATTGCAAAAAGCTATTCGAGCGAAAATTTATAATAGAAACTGTAACAAAACAATGGATCGATAACGTAAGGAATTAATATTTATCTAGGCGTTATTAACAATCATTATGATACTCCGCAAATCATCGATATCCAACGCCAAAGCGCGTGTCTATCCCCCTCGCGGATTATTCCTATATAATGGTAATTATAATGTGAGAGATGTGTATATGATGAATGGTACGGTTGGTAAGCGTGGGTGGAGACCGAGTCGATCTGTACGCGTATTCTCCGCGGGTCCTAATGAGTTTCTACTATAAATCACTGAAATAACCCGAGGCTTCTATTAATTGTTGCTGTCACTGCTAAAAACTTCTCTTGCTACGCGCGACCGCGGCATAACCGAATATACAGCACAGTCTTGAAATATGCCCATCCGGATGAGTTATATTAAGACAGTTTGAGATCGATTTATACGGTTGCTGGGAAAAGTGTTAAATTAATTATTTCGGTTTAAATGTCGTACACGAACCGAGGCGGTTCCGTTTCAAAGTTGATTTATACGTAGATAACAATAACTAATGGTCCGGTTAGACTTTCGGTACCACTGTACACGTCCTACTAAGTTTATTGTAATCAAAATTGTCCACCAGAATTCTTTTATTATGTATTGCTATGAATTGAAAAATATGATTAAATAAGTTGGACCTTTTGCAATTATTATTATAGAATCAAAGTCAAAAGGAACAACATAACTTTTTACTTAAAAGCTAAATTTATATATTATACTCATTAAGCGTTTTTATATTAAATGTACGCCAACTCGCAAAACAAAAATAACTATACACGTAGACTCGAAACAAAGATAAGCCCCGTAATAAGCCCCGTCTGTCTTCATTTAACTTATTCATAAAGTCATAGATACTTAGGCAATTACAAAAATTAACAGTATAACCAAACACTTTCTGCTTTCAGTTACAATGGAAGTTACCGATAAGAAAATAGCTTGCGTTTAGTAATACTTTGCTTATCTCTTTAATTTAATAGATGGACACAATTGACGCTTTGAATATCATTAAATTAATCTGTACCACGAGCGTGTTTTCGTAATTATTATCATCTAATGAAATCAGAAATTAAAAAGGTAAAACGCGCCGCGTAAGCCATAACTCCGCATGGACTGCTACAGCAGCAAAGTAAGTATACGGATAATTGTATTCAGGCGAAATTTGTCACAGTTTTATCTGTTCTTATTCCGCAGGTTATGGTTAAATATTTCCAATGTTCTATTAAGCACTTATCTGATATACAGCCGCGCGTACGCTACAATGCTCATTTTCAACGAGAAACCGATGTAAACGTCTGGAGACTTTAACGTTGGGTAAGACTAGAAACCCGTAAACACCATCCGTGTATTTCTGAATTACCATAAACGTTCTCTGAAAAAAGAAATGCTTGCAATAAAAACTGCTAAGAGCAATTGTATGTAAGAATAATTCCACGGTGCTTACATTAATTAATCACAATGGTATTGCAAATCCAGAACAACGCTCGGGAAAAATGTAAATAGAATCGACCTACGGACGAATGTTAGTGGGTAGCCGTAATGTGCCGATAAATGTAAATAATACCTCGGAGGACTCGTTTCATAACTTCATGCTCTTCGTAAAGTTGCGAAGAAGACCTTTCTTTTACGTTTTGCTTCTTTTCTGAATATGTAATAGCGATTATACGTTCGACGCCCGCGGTAAAGTACCGCAATGGATCAAGCGTACAAACCATAAGTGTGTATTTTAATATTATAATTTCACTTTCGAAAATATATACGTTTACCTATATTGTTAGAGATAAAGTCAATTTCTATATACGCATCGTACTAGGTGTTCAGACAGTTCTTAATTAGTATTCGACATAATGTGCCGATGGAAAGTGATTATATATACACGTCTTTTAAAAGAATTTAAGTGCATGTGCGAAGTATAATGCTTTAAGTACGGTTTCTTCGTGCAAACCTCACCATCCAATTATAATTTCCTTAGAAAATGTTTCCGTAGAAAATACTAAGTTAGCTTTACTGCAGATATTTATGAAAACATTTTAAAATTGTCGAATTGTGAACGATCAGAATCAAAAAAAAAGGAAATCCGTCAAAAGTCGAATTTTGTCCTCGTTGCCCACCAAATGTGTTTCTCGATGTATGTTTCTCATTTACTTGTCAATATCTAAATATTACTTTGTTGCTTGTTACATCTAAATATAACAACAGGATATACATATGTTGATTTTTTAAGCTTTTTTTTTACTTACAATTATTAAACCACGTAGATCTTCCGTCTGCCGTAGAATACTGCTATGCATATTTAGACAGAAAAACAAATTAAAACGAACTTATTAAAAGTAGACTCCGCTAATATTATTTCGTGGAGGATCTAGTTATTTCTAGTAATTTATATGTTAAATACATTTTCTGTAAAAAAATATATAAAACGCACACAACAAACACTAGTTGAAATTTGGAATCTTAAGTTTACCTTGGGAATTCACAGCGTCAGCAACTATCGTCGTTAAGCCAAGCGTTAAAAATATTAAAACGTAGGCTTGGCATCCCCGGGACAATGGACAAACAAAATAGACACACATATAACATACGTAACAGTTTAGATAGCAGACATATGTTATAGAAAATCCAACTAAATATTGAGCTATTTTAAAAACAATCAAAGGAGCATTTCGAAAAGAATAAAGCAGAATAGGAACTGAAACAAAAAGAGAATCTATCAGAGGAGATTTCAAGAGAATTTAGATTTAACAGATGAAGGAAGGATACAGGATTTAGAAAGCAACCTGCACAATACATAATCATGCTCACACATATACTGTAAGTAAACCATTCCTTGTAAAAGATTATAAACAAATAGAAAGATTTTTGATTTTTCATTAAATTTTATTGTTCGTATACTTCAAATATGTCATAACTTATACGTCAAAACGCGGTCCTGCGGGATATTTTGATTAAGTCGAAATAACTTATCTTTTCGTAATTCAAAATTAATTTCAAGCATTTGAATTGATATTTAACCTTTGAAAACAACACCTTTCACAATTTATCTCAATTTTCCAAATCACCAGTATAAAATTATCAAAATGCAAAAAGCACTGAGCAATCCTGGTAATTGGATGGAAGATATAAAAGGTATAGCTTGAATATCTTTGAAATTAGAGTAGTTAGGATTAAATCAAGGAAGAATAGAGAAAAGGGTTGATGATACAGTTGTTCATTCAGATCATAAATGAACGCATAGTTAATACCTTCTGTTAGCAATGATGCATCACTCCAATTCTTTCTCTAGGGTTTCAAATTAAAAGAAATCATTCTTAAATTTGACGGGCTCATATTCCGTCAAGCACATACAGATAAAATATCATTTCTCTATATATCTATAATTTGATTAAATCTTCTTTCACTAATGATGCTAGTACATAGGTTTCGATTGTAGAAGCTTACTATCAAAATTTTGATGATTTCGAGTCCGGCTTCTTGTCTAAATTCTGATCAGAAACAGATCAAAGCAAAGTTAAAAGTAATTTATCTTCCCGAAAAATATAGTGCACATGTTCAAGACACAATTATTTTATTTACATACATTTAATCGTACTAGATTTAACCCCAAAACTCACGGAACTTAATTAAACATTTAGCATGACATTTTGATTTTCAGATAACCAAAAATAATTACTCAAAACATAAACACTCTTCTTAGAACGTTTTAAAGCAATATCATAATTTGTACAAATTTTACATGCATAATAAATCACAAATCAACAGCAGCAATATTCTGATATCGAAATTTTAAGCATTCAAGTTGAAACAAGAATGATACATCAAAATTGCAGTCACAATCAATTTTCTCTTAAAAAAAAATAAAATTACAACAATTCAAAAGAATACAAACTTAAACAAAACGATTTTCGACGAAAGCACACAGACACAACAAAATTCTAAAGAACTTCGTAAGCAAACATATAAACAATTTATTTGTAAATACTCGTCTAAACCTTTATAATTTTCAATAACAATATATAGGTGCACCCGAAAAAAATATTTAAATTTGATGAGAACGAAATAATTACAGAGAATAATTTTTACCATTTGTAAAAGTAAACCTTGAAAATTTAGAAATGACGGCTTTGTTTGACCCGAGATCTTATATTGATCAGGATAATATCTGAAAATGAAACATATTCTAAAAGAAAAACTTTTAACATTAATAACGATACATCATTGAATACAATGAGAAGTATGAATGTTTTGTGAAAAGTTTTCATCGAGGAATGAACATGTCTTCCTTCATGTCCGGGCAATAAGAGTCACTTTATAACAGCATAAAAACATATATCAACATTCTTGTAACAAACTAAAAATACGTTTTTATTTATTTACGAAAACTGCTCGGTGTACTAAGAGAACTTCCCGCAATGTTTCATCTATGTACATATATACTAAACGCCTGACTTCCTGTAAAAGTCAGGTATTGATCCATCAGTTTAATCGACTTAAATTAATAAAATACATTAAAGCTAACCCGTACGAAACTTACGACTAAACGACTGTCTTCGACAACTATGAATACTAAGAGTTCTTTTCGGTAATCTTAGTTTTTCTGGAAAAGAAAACGACTACATTATACTACAATAGACAAGTTAAATATGGTTAGCGTACGCTGCGAAAAAAGAAATATTCTAAAAGCATAATTTTATTCAAAGCAGATGTTTGTATATGCAAATTACTGGAAAGAAACCTCTCGTCTATTTAGTTCTTTTTCCATAAATAGATATCCGTACACCCAACGCCCACAATAACGTTCCGCAATAGTATAGGTATAGGAAACTCGGTATTGTACTAACACCGCAAGCTTCACACCTTTCTTCTTGTATTGCTTAATTTACAAAATCATGAGATGGATTTTTATTCTAAACGTTTCACTTGCTCGTTTTCGCTTTCATAGCGGTTGTTCTGCATAGAATACTTTTAGGTTTATGGATAGGTAATATAATAGCATGACGTTTTATTTGCTATTGCGTAATTTGTTTATGCCGATGCCTGTGCAATCATTGTTTCTTTTTGGTATTTCATCAATATTATTGCGGCTGACAACATATAATTTACGTAATTTATTCGTTCTAAGCAGCGATAACAATCTGTTTCTACAGGGCATAATGGAAAATAAAACGATCAGAAAATATAATTAAATAAACATCACAGTTCGTATTATCCGCTAAAAGCGTTACTACCGACAATGTGACTTACAATTTATCTAAATGTCCTGTATAGTAACCAAACTATTGCAATATGTAACCAAATGCGAAATGGTGTCTTTCAAATGTTACCGTATTTATTCACACATGAACGGATGATCAGATCCTTCAGAAGTTTTATAAAATCTAAAATTGTTTCTTCTTTCTGGTTTTAGTCTACTACTTTGCGGATTTAGCCATCGTAGATTATGCTCTTCGTTTCCTCGCCGTTTACTGCAAACCTCCATATGTTGCTTAGTTTGTTATCGTCTTCCCTATGTGTTCGTCAAGCGGCTTCTAGCAAGTAACTTGACGTTGTGATGCTAAATACTGTTGATTCTGGACTGCATACTACGCCCGACTTTGTCAATACATGACCTGACATATCAGCACCGCAATTCTTAGATCGCTTTAGCTTGTAACTTCGGTAGCCCTCGTTTGAAAACACAAGTCGACATTTCTTAAGCTAATCATCACTTCAGCGACGTCTAGTGTAGATAAGCGTATTCAACAGTTCTGCTCCTTATTTCTTTACAAGGACCATGCTGGGTGGCGAAAGGTCATGTCTTGCCCCCACTAGGGTGATTTCTTTGCCTACCAAGGTAGTGGGTTGACTGACTCTGAATCGGTGATTATCTCTGGTCACCGTAGGAACATAATAATGGGTATTCTCTTCTATTACGGATAATGCTATGATGTTGCTGTTATAATTCTTCCACATATTGGGTTCTCTTTTAACTGCAACAGGTTAAAAGTATCATCATTACCTTCTGCTTACTGTTGCTCTGGTAATCAAGCAATACCATTGGATGCAATTACTAAATTTAGGACTCCCCTTTGACTGTAGCTAAATATTTCCTTTTTTTTGTAATTAAATATGTACATTATTGATAAAAAGATAAAGATATAGGTTTTCTGTGCATTGAACGCTGAGGAAGTATATGATGGGTTTAAGAAATGAAAAGAATTTAGCAAAATTTGATATTCAACTACAAACAGACTATATATATCGAAGACGTCCTGATACCATCTCTATGGATAGATGAATACGGTGTCACATCAAACGACGTCTGGTTTTTCCATTTGTATAAGTAGCTAGAGTCAACGGAGTTACAATTTGACTATGTTGCGGAAAACAAGAATAACTTTTAATGTTACATATGTTCTGTTTCGCTGAAAATTTCCTCCGTTTCAGTCTTTCTGCTTCGATGAAAAATCGCTACGTTTTGGTGAAAAAAATCTCTCTATTTTGATGAAAAAACTTGCCGTTTCTGTGAAAACTCTCCCTGCTTCGTCATAAAATGTTTCCGCCTCGGTGAAAAATTAGAATGCAATAGAAAAGCTCCGTTCCAGAGTCCATTGCGGTGTAAAACAATTGAGTCGCGGAGAACAGTAGCAACAATCTTTCAGTATCTTTATTTTCAAGAAGCCCGTGAACCTCGATATAGGGCCGAAGACCTCGGAAATAACGTAAATGCAAATATGTATAAGAACACAGCTTTGCAGGGAATGATTTGTCGAATATGGCATCGCACAGGTGCATTATACATTGACGTTATTCTGTTCCTAAATTTTTCTCCCTATTTCCCGCATTTCTATAATGCAAAAATACAGAGAAGATATAATAATTCATTTCATCATTAACTTGTTCTGCCTCCCAACAACTGTTTGAATCAAAATAAAACGGAGCAACAAAATTTATATTTCTTCCGAAATAATTTTATTAAATATCAAAATATTCATTAAGACTCTTTTATTCGCGAATTTCCATTATTTTTGAAGCACATTTTGTTACAATAAAATTCCTACGATATTTTAATAAAAGTGACTCATGAACGACTGCACAACTTCCTCCAATTCCATGAATTTGTAATGCAACATCATTCCTATTACGTCCTATACGTTGTTGCAATTACCTTCAAAGGATTTTTTCTCTATATCAATTGCTCGAATTAATTGCGCAACAAGAAAGTTTAAAATCTAGTTCAATTATTTCAAAGTGCTTTGACCCGATGAAGCTGAGATCATCATTTTTACACAATTAACACAATTGAAACGTACCGCATTTTTTGCGCCTTTCATAAGAATTTTATTGAGCGGTACATACATATTTGCACACAAGGTATAAACCAGCGCGTAATTGGCGATACCGAAGAGCGTTATACTAGGACGAAATTTCCCAAATGATTTCATTCACCGCGCTATAAATTTAAAAATCGCTTTCTATTCGCTTTTATAATCAGACGGTCGTGTTACTTCCGAATAAATAGGCACGCAGACAGACCTACCAAGTCACACATACACGCACATACGTGAATAAAGTATATCCCCTGGCGACGAAAGTTTTCAAAGAAGAAAACTTTCGCTTAGCGCGAAACCACTGAATTCAATACCGACAGAAGAGAGGCAGAAAGATAAAAAAAAAAACGAACGAAAAAAATATATAATACGTACAAACCGTGGAAGCTTCTGTTTATAATTAACTTGACTGGTCCGCGAGCTAATAAAGTATACTACATACTACAGACGGATGTAATATAATATACTGTCAATATAATAGTTCACTGAGTAGTAATTCGATACGTTAAAACTGCCAATTACTCTAATGAAATTTCCCGATACATAATATGACCGCACATATAGATTTATGTTGAACGCTGGTTGTAAAAACGCTAGTAGTTAACGTTACAGTTATTTAGGTAGCACGAAGAAATTGTATATTATCTGTATACGCTCGCGCTGCCTTATTTATTAAAGGGAATTCCATCTAAATTAATAAGACTAATTAGGTTAAGTTTCCTTGCACGTTAAATCCTCATGTCTCCGCTTCAATTTCCTTCAATGTGCGCACTTATAGAAAAGGATTAATTAGAAAAGACGAAGTGAAAGTTGAAATACATCGAATAAGGAGTAAAGAATGAAACTCGTTACCGCAAAAAAATTGATAAGTCATTGTTTTAAATTGAAAATTGGTTTGAACCTAATTACCACTGTTTAATTCTGACACCAAGAGCGTATCCATAGGCGCAATGTTATTATAAAAATAAAAATGGTAGGTTCTCTTGTAGGCAACAAAAGGTAAAAATAAGCGTTAAGTTTATATAAGGTTTTAATCTCAGCTGGAAGTTTTATATTTGAAACTTAATAAGGTCTAATATCTAATATTACATCTATATGTAAGTGGATATCACAATAATTGCTTGTATAACATTTTATAGATTCTAGTGTCGCCTTTTTTTCCTCTCTAAATTTGGTCAAAAGAAATACAGCAACTACTGGCAATATCTCCTATTTAGTTTTCGATCAAGGAGCAACACTAACTAGTACCATAAGATATGCTTAACGGGCTTTCCGGTTTAATGTGAGGTAATAATAGCAATAAGTCGGACTGGATGCACTTGTTACTTCGAAATTATTAGTAATCATTGCCATTATTGTCTCTATAACCCAAGTGACGAAGGCAATATGATAATTTATAATTAATACCTTATATTCGAACTACGATAGCTTTTAACCAAACAGGTCGATTTCCATTTCTTGAGGACTAATTTCCAGTGTCATCGATAGTTTTTCAATTATCACCTAAAGTGACGTCAACTTTGTTATTTGAAATGTATGTAATAATAACGTAGAAGTAAGTGTTTTCATCTCCTTCTGAAGCTGAACAGAAACCCTTGACATTTCTTATCAATAAGAGACAGGATAATTTACATGTAGATTTCTAGATATCCCAAGCAATGAACTAATTCGTGAAGGGAATGTCGTTTCTTTTCACAAGATGATCTCCTGAGTCTTGACAAGTCTACACCGAACTGAGGAACGATTCTGTGGTGCTTTCACAATACGAGCCAGAAGATTAGATGAACTGCCCACTTTTCAAAGTACTTGTAGAGATGTTCTTCTAGCAACGCAATCTAGAGGTTCCTAACGAACCGGGAAGCATTAGCAATCCGCTACAAGGGCCTTCAACTTCCACAGGTTGCTTGCGCGGCTGTCACTTAGAATAATATGGGTCTAAGACGTGATGTATATTTATACATTTTGTCTGACTTTTGGATTGAAGGGAAACTCCCGAGCAATAAGCGTGAATAGTCAGTTATTCCCAAGGTTGTTAAGTGTCGTCCGATCGCATCTCTTGGTGACGTGTCATCGGTTTATATGCATCATTCTGCTCAGAAAGTCTTTATGATAAAAAGGTCTGACCATTTCTTACAAAGAATATTCGAAATATTAGATATCACCTCACAAATGAAAGAAGCTTGTCACCAAATCCAACACTCTTCGTTTTCAGTAGCAAACTGCGGTGCTATAAATACCGTCTCCACGATCTACTAGTGTCACAATCTTTATGCTGAAATGTGTCCTTAATTGATTCGGATAATCGAAAGAATTGGAGATTTGCTGAAAACCCATATATAAAACAACCCCAACATAAAAACGAAGCTGTTCGTTTAGGAAGGGCTGTATGATACGCGCTTCACCCTTAAGGCGGCTCAGAATGACTACCTGAAAAAGTTTCAAGAGAGACGACCAAAAATTTACGAGATCTTTGAGAAATGGAATAGCCTTAATGCTTCGGTATATATGAATCGCGACTGATGGGAAACTTGAGTGTCTTGTTATTTTTTATCACGACGAGAAGCTTTGTTCTTCCGTTGCGGTGGGTTCCGTTGTTCTACAAAAATACACTGCTCTGGTTATGCCTATTAAGAGCGGAATTGAGTTTTTAGCAGTTTTTAGGCAAAGTTTCCTAAAAAAGGAATCCAACTTGTCTTCTGCAACGGCCTGTTTATCCAAACAATTCGTTGGCAAACAACGTAATCACATCAATTGCTAAAAATTATTCTTGTTGTTTTGTTAGTTGGTGTTATTTCTTCAATCTATCGATTTTTTTTGCAGTCAGTAAGTTTACCCCAATGCGTAAATTCTCCGTAAACAGTATGCCTATTTTACAGGTTTTTTATATTATTGCTTTTAAGATGGTTTTCAGACGAGCTATGCAAAATAAAGTTGGATCAAGTTTAATATTCGATAAATTTGGCTTTATTATCACTTTACTTGTAAATTGGTCAACAACTTAACTCCTACTGCCTTTTGTCAAAGCAGTTAACCTTGTAGATTTTATCGTATCTACCCAGCCAGTTATTTACTTAGCACTAATATATCTCCGGCACTACAATAGTATTGCTCGTTAAATTCAATAATGTATATTAACATTTTTTGAAGTTTATCTTAGACGATAGTAGTAGCGTTTAACAAAAAATCAGCTGTAAGTAATTGTGATAAAGTTTTTTGATGTAAAAAAGTAACAATTGCAAACAGTTCAGGTAAAAAAATATAAAAATAACTAAAACGAAGAACAAAGTATGAAAAACGCAGAATTAAATAATAATAAGCAATAAGCAAAAATAATCTTAGGAATATAAAATCAGGAAGAAGCTTTCGTTCAATTATCTCCTTCGGTACAGGGTAGCTGATCTGTTGTTAAATTAAAAAAAAGGTACGCTGACTGCAATTCCCGATAATAAATACTATGAATTTTCTGAAAGTCTTAATTAACAAAATGTTTAACAGCATAACATCATAGTTCCATTGATACATTGAAGAATGTTGCTAATGGTAATGTTTCTTTACTGATTCAACAGTGACTATCCTTACTCCAAATGAAATTATAGCAATTTTTAACTGTTGCAATTACTGAAACAAAACTTAAACCTAATTGCGGCGGTGCTAAAAATACACAATGGACACCGTAACACTTTTAGAGAGAGCTTAAGAAGTACATGCAAAAACAATTGTTATATATTACACTCTTCTCGTATTGGAATACGATCCTAATACCGAAAATCCAGTTGATCATTTCATTTCTTTTGCACTAACTCGACCACCTTCTCTTTTTTTTTAATAAATCAACAAAAAAAATCAAACAAATACAGACAGCAGTTATATCGCGTGGGTGTTTCCAAGACACTGCTGCTTGGTCTTCCTTGCGGCTGCAAAATAAGATAGTCATTTTGATTCTTGAATATTTTGTTCTGCAATCAAGGACATCAATTACAAAACACCAAATCGATTTAATAATTGCTTTTTCTTTTTTTCTTCTCAAGGATCTAACGAGATTGAAATTAGGTGATTGTAGTAAAGCAATTAAACTTTTCTTTCGCGTGATTCAGGAAATGTCAGTGATTGTATTGTGTAGACCTAGACATTTGAGCAAAACTATATAATACATCGTGGTTTATTTTTGTCAAGAAAACGTTTTTTATTGCGGTCGTAGTAACCGCAAAACTATAGTTAAATCTTGTAAAGTAATGAACTAATAATTTACTTTCGGATCCTGTAATCATACAGGTGAAGTACCTAAAATTCACGCAATAACTTTATATGGGTTATTTAAATATTCATTAATTTAATAATAAAATATCACATCTAAAACCTTCTTTGCCAAATATTCTGGAATTTTATAAATGGATATTATAAATATTAAATATAATTCGTTAATTCGTTTAATTCAAATAAATTCATATTTTAGTATATACTTATAGCGTGTAATACTGATTAACTTAATCTCTCATAACTTAATAACTCATTTAAACTACCTGATATTGTACATATACCGACTAACTAAAAGACAGTTCTAAATTATGCAAAAAATTATATTAATGACAAATTATTGACCGAATATATGATCGAATTATTGAAAAACAAATGCAAAATGGTACATCACAAGCAGTACAGAAGCACTTTCTAAAATAAAATAAAATAAAAGTAACGCATTTACAATACCTTATATTAATCAAAATATAAGAAATGTCTTCTAAGTTTTTACAATAACCATTAAAGGAATAAACAATTTGGTACAAACCGGTTTATTTATATATAAGATTTATACATTTTTCTGTTCGTTCTCACCAATTCTCGAAACATTGTTTCCATTCTGAAGATGGTGTCTCCAAAGTTTGTCTTTGAAGGTTTCAATACCTCCTAGAGGTGATAAAAATCGCTATTCGGTAGTTTTTTTGGTTAACATTCGGTAAGACAAAGATCGCGTTAGGCGATAAACAAGTGCAATTAAACAAAAATTTGATGTTTCTCTCCTTCAAATAATCAATTTGTTGACCTGCAATGTGAGAGCTGGCATCGTCACGGTGGAGGATGATGGAAAGTTATTCATTGTTCTTCCTGATTTGATTGGCGACATTTGGCAAAAGAAATTATTGTATACCATACCTCATCATTAACTGTTTTTCAATCCTCTAGGATAATCAATTTCTTTGAAGTGACTTGCAAACAAACAACTTTTGTATTTGTGCTTGGATCAAATTATGCGGAATCCATAGGGAACGGGTCTTCTTCACACATAAAAATGTATGGGGGCCTATTCTCTCGGTAAATCGCAAACTGATCCGTTTCAAAGATGTGCACTGCATACGTGACTTTTGGAACAACTGATTTTTGTCGATTTTCACAAAATTCATGACAGAAGCACGACTACTACGAAATTCTGCAAGCTACTTGTAAGTAATATTTCATATTTTTAGTGTTTCATTACTATTGAACGAAGCGATTCAAAACATTTTTCTTTTCATTATAATGATCTTAGCTAGGTATCTCTATGGTGGAACTTGGCCAACAGCTCATAGAACATTAGAATATCTCAAACTTTATAATTTGAAATAGAAACAAAAAAACTATTCAATCAAAGTAAGTTTAACCAAAAAAACAATAATGCTAAGATCGCTTTCTCATCGTATTGATAAAATAATTCACGGCAAACGAAATAAGAGTGAAAAAGGTCCATTGAGGGACATGTTTCTGCTTACCCGGCGTTATCAGCGTGGTTTCGAGAGCATTTGTTTACCTCTACCTTCTATTAATATTGCCTCACCGTTAATGCCACAATTTTCAAAACCACAAACTCGACATATTTTTGGCGCCCTCTAGTACTAAAGGAAGAGTACCGTTCGCCAACCCATCCCTCGGATGACATTTTCCGATGTGTTTGATTGTTTTGTATGTTTTTTTTGTGTAAATTACTAAAAATTACAGAAATCTATCAACATAGTCCATAGCTTAGTTTAGCAAAACATTGATTCAGTAACTTGAGTATCTCAAAACCACCAGCTAATATATATACAACGTGTATAGCGGTTTTGAATAGAAACCATTTGGAGACAAGTCTTGTACAGCGTGCCGCAGAAGTTTAAATCTTTTAAATGCAACACCTGATATATCACCGCGCTTTTGGGCGCATTTCTTGAATTCATGTAAACGATTTTCAATATTCATCATTAGAGACAAGAAAGGTATATAGAATTATTAATTTTTTGCAGCGACTAGATAGACTCGTGTCTATTCGCCTGATAAAAATGGATTCGTGTTGCCCGAGAGTGATATCCCCAAGAGCCGACGAAATACGAGTCTGTCCAGTCTCTGCAAAAAAGTAATAATTTCATCCACCTTTGTCCTCTCTATTCATCATTCATTGACATAGTTTTTAAATAATTTGAGTATTTCTTTAAAATCCAGTATTTTAAACGCCTTTTATGTTAGAGTAATTCAAATTTTATTCAGTAAAGTATATTTTACAGTTTTCAGCGATATGTAAAAAATTAATTTACATTAATTAGATTCTGCAACATTATCGTCAGAATCGTTGGTTGGCTTGGTTTATGCATTATTTAAATTTGTTTAAATGAAGCATCCTACATCTTTTGCCAGAACATGTCAGAGAATCTTTTTAAATTAAATACGAAGTTATGTAAACAAGTTTTCGATTAAATATATACATAGAGCGCCGTCCACAAAATGAAATAGTTCACAAATGTAATTTTTTTGAAATAATTCTATCTGCTCAAAATTAAATATTAATATAATAAATATAATATGATATAATAGTATTTAATATATAACAAGTAGAGTTACTCTGTACAATAAGTTTTTCAATTGTAAAAAAAGAGTCCGCTTTTGAATAAATAAATATCTGAAAGAACACTTTCGGAGGAATGCTCGATTGGCTCCGATTCCAATAGCCGTGTTCTAAGATATAATTAATAACTTATCCGACTTAAAAAATGCCAGAAAAACTGTATTGGGCCTGTAAGATAGCTGGCGTTAAAAACATCGGAATTTTGCAAAAATCCCAAGCTGTCTCAAAAACTAAAGCAAAGAAGTTTAGATTATTGAAGAAGACGACGCTACTCAATTTAAAACGTCAAACTTACATGATGTACAGCGAAAATAGAGCAATCTCTACGCTTGAGTATAACTCTGTGTTGTGCAACAGGTTTTGTTCAAATTCTAATCTAATTTCTTCTAACTTCTTCTAATTTAAAACACAATGCGGACAACGCAGAATGTAATATGTGAAGAACAATACAAAACGAGAAACTGAAGAAACGAATACATTGAACATGTAGACCATACGACATGTACAGTTATATAGAATGACGATAATAGTAATTCATGCCTTCACATCCTCCAACAGTCTTCACCTGTTATAGGGCATCGGCTAACCATGATTTTTTACATCTGCGCCCGTGTAAGCTCTCTTAAGAAGGTTACCCTTAGTACTCGCCTCATCTGAAGTGATTAAAACTATGGAAAAACCTTAATCTGAGATGGGAGTCCGAATCTCGAGCCTGGTACCCTAAAACTGATACGAAACCCAGAATTCCCTGTTATGTACAACAATTATGGTAAATAAGAAAGTAATCGCTGATTATCCCTTTTTTATTGATAATATTACAAATAAAATTTCTTTACCGATCGATGTATATTGTTTATAGGAGTAATTATAACTCTTGCTTATGAATATGATACAATGTCGTTTGCAAAGGTGAAATTTTTTGCATACTATAGAAAGATAAATAATTAATCTATCGTATGTATGTTTTATAATCGACTACAAGTATTCTATAACTTGGTACAGGAATAAACAATACAACACCAACATTCTTTTTTCTTTCCAGGTAAGATGACCATCAAGGCTGTAAAATTTATACCCGGTAAGTCATTTGAAACAATGTGATCTAGATTATTCTATAATAGTAAGAGTATTTATTAAAAAACGGTATAAAATAACCATAAAATAACGGACAAATCAACGGCAAGGTTGAATAATCACACGTGTTTTAATATCGCATGATTGAGTACGATTTATTCTATGGCTCTGGGGCTGAAACTTAAGGTCGCGATTTTGACTTGGATACCTCCGTTGCCGACGACAAGGTTATAATGGCCTCTTAAAGGTTAACAGTGAAAATGCAGTTGGTATTACGACTCTCTATATGTACACTTACAAACACATGTTTCCCGTTATTACATTACTATTATTATTTACTCGTGCATACCTGTTTTTTGAACGTCGCGTTTTTGCAATTTTAGTTGTGTACTCAATTTCAATGTACATACGTATCGCTAGTTTATACGCTTATTTATTTATATTAACTTTTTTCGTCTGAAAATTTATTATGGTCTTAAATATTTCATACACTTGCTTGATTAATTAACGAGATACACATGCAACAAACTTTTTGTTTCCATTTATTAATTAATATAGAACAAGTGTGGTAAATACAATGAAACAAACTAATCAAAAAAGTAATTAAATCCCCCGTGTACTAATAAATTCAGTACGAAGTTTTGCGAATATTTAATTAATTTACCAGCTATACGTATATCATGTCGGAATGGGAATGTCATCATTCTTCTTGTAGTAACCATGTTTTTCATTGTTGCTAATGCTCTTTGTGTTATTTTTACGACTGCTATGGCGGAGATGTTTTAGTACAATAGCCCCAAAATTTAAACATACTAAAAATATGCAGTCTGCGAAATATTTTTGAATTTGAAACGGCAGTAAAAATTACCAGAAACACATCTAAAAGGGACATGCGCTGAGGAATGAAATATTTGCGTCTGCGGCCACACCTGTAACTCCCAAATCATTTTAAATGAAACGACTGTGTGGTACAGTGAAGAAATTTAATAACCACGATGTTTGTCAGTAAAGTGACGTGCATCTCATTTCTATGGGATATATTGCAAATACCTATCATATTGAATATAAAATAAAGGGTCCATTCTTAATAAATAAATACAAACAGAAATAAACATTTAATATGTATACATACATATCTTCACATGCTTAACAACCAATCTAACTAAAGAAACGGAAACTTTTAACATTATTTTCTTTGTCTGAATTATTTTCTTTGAAATAAGTTGTATTATTATTATCGCAATTAATATCAATATATTTAGCAATAATAGATCATTTTGCACCGTTATATAAAATATTTTGAAACTTATGCAATGAAAATGGATTACTTTTAACGATGTCTTATAAGCACATGAAATAATTTTCATCTAGATTAGTATCCACACATTTAACTATAGAATACTTCGGTGTTACATGAAGCTCTTTGAAACTGTTCTCTTTTCAGAAGTAAATAATAATAGTGATGTATAGATTTTTACATTTTTTTTTTTAGTAGTATGAGAATATGTAAATCACATTAAATCCATTTGCAACCTTCTCTAAATCCATTTTCCGTGTTTCCTCTAACCTCTAACTAGACACTTGATTGGTTGTAATTGAACCTTATACACGTGTGTTCGTTAACGTTCTCAATGAAGCGTAGTTAATAGCATTGAATTTAAAGTGATCAAATGTACGCTTTCATGTGAGAGAATGCTTAAGTAAAAATCGATAATGAAGCTCCGACAAAACGAAAATAATCAGAAAATAAATTCCATTCGTGAACAGGAAGAAAATGTTTTATTAAGGGATAATTTATAACGTCGTATATGCGAGCGCGGCAACCGCATTGTGCGCGCTTAAATTTATGCTGTTTAAGGTGCAAGGAATGCGTAGTCCTTTGCCAAGAACGCCAGTTTACAGCTTTGCGCGTGCTAAATTTACTCCATATAATGAGAATTTAGAGTATCTCATTGTCGGCACACATACAACTTTATATACAAAACATATACCTTTATGTATGGTTTCATATATGTATATATAGCGTGTACCTATATAAACGAGAACCGGTCAAATAAGAAATGAGCGTAAATCACGCGGTCGGTTCCATGTTATAAATGAGCGTTCAACTGTTTAAGGAGAACAAAACACGACTAATGAATAGCAATAAGTTAACGGGTGCATGTCAGCGCCTACTAGATTCTCAGTGAGTGAACGATGCTCGGACACGTCCGTTCGTTATGACCATAAGTTACAAACGTATAAAATCGTTTCCCATCCGATTGGAAGAGCCACGCTAGAACTTTTCCACTACGCCGGTGTACTAGAATAGCGTCAAATGGAGCACGCACACGGGCTTCAAGATTTCGTAATCAACACATTAAATTAATACCGTTTACAAACCTACATATTTCATACTGTCTGATACGGATAATCGTGGATGTTATAGCCACGAAAGATAGTAAATCAATAAACATTGTAAATATATTAATAGAGGAAAAAAATAAAAATTTATTTGGTACAATCATCAAAACTACATTATTACTCATAGAAAAGCATTAAGGGTACACTGCTCGTAAGCGCTCTAATTCAGGCAGATTTCGTGAGCTTGTTTTACAAAAAAATTGTTCGGTTCGAAACGTGATCTGAAGGGATTAGCAAATATGTCGTTTGAAGCCAATTGAATGGTTTGACTGGCTGAATCTTTGACAAACTATATGGGTTACTATATTGCTAATAATCAAAAATTGGCTTTCAAGCCAACTGCATTGAAGATTAATCTATTTAGTCATGTTAAGCAATATATTAGTGAATCAATAATAAAATAAGAATTTATGCTCAAACGAGCAGGCGTCTTATAAAATATTTAATACAGATTTGACAAAACCAGGCGTTACCGAATGAATTTTTTCGTGACCTTGCTAGCACGTGATTCGCATCGAACAGGAATCGTTTCTACACTGCTAAAAGATAGATTATCGGAAATAGGTAGTTTATACCTCAGTGGTAATACTAATATATAATAATATAACAACTTTCTTCATTTTAATTACAAATTACAAATATTAAAACAGACCCATGTCGATAATAGTATGTGACATATTTCAAACCATGAGCTGCATTAAATGACTCGGTTATGTTGTATTAATCAAACTAATTGTATACAGCGTGTTCATCTACATTCCGCCAAAAAAGTATCGCATAATTTAGTTTTGAATCATAAAAGTATGGCATAATCTTTGTTTGTAGCATAAAGTTGTAAATATACTTTAATGCGCTCTAAGATATAATTTCTATGATTGTTTAAATAAAATACAGGCCAAATAAAAACAAGAACTCATACTTGAGATTTTTATTGAAACAAGAAATTATAATTTTGGAAAGAAAAATGTCATGACAGTAGCTTTTAATACTGAGTATTGCCACCTCTGGCTCTTATGACCGCTGGCATACGGTTTGGCAGAGATTCGATTAACCTCCGTATATAAGCCCGATCCAAATTCTCCCACTCGTCACGGAGAGCATTTTCTAGTCCATGCAGGTCCGTCTGTGAAGGAGGTCCCACACGTGCTCGATAGGGTTCATGTCCGGACTTACCGCAGGCCAATCTAAAACTGGAATACCAACATCGTTAAGGTATTCCTGGACGATTATTGCAACATGCGGTCGTGCATTATCGTGCATTAACATGAATTCGTTTCCTATAATTGGCGCATATAGTAACTACATGTTCTTCTAAAATGTCCGTTATATACCTACGGGCAGTCAGTGTACCTCTGTCTACTGGTACTAACTCTGTACGACCTGTTAAACAGATGCCTCCCCGAACCATAATAGAGCCACCAGCGAAATTAGGTCTAGGTCTGATAGTACACTGCGAATAGCGTTCACCGTCTCGTCCGTACACTGAGATACGCCTATCTGAGGTGTAAAGACCAAATCTTGACTCATCTGTGAAGAGTATATTGGCCCAGTCAGTAATGTTCCAATTTACATGTTCTCTGGCAAACCTTAAGCGAGCCACTCGGTGGTTCCTAGTGAGACGAGGGGCTGTTACAGCTACTCTAGCTCTTAATCCACTCTGTCGTAACCTATTCCGAATAGTTTGAGTACTCATACGAGTATTTCTGACTCTAGCCAAGTCGTTCCGCAATTGTCTCGCAGTTACATGTCTTCGACGTAATGCTTGTAGTAGTAAATAGCGGTCATCTTGGCGAGTAGAACATCTTCTACTGTAATTGCCTGTTTTCCTATATCTGGCTACGGCAAAATCATGGAACATAGCTTTTTTACTTTTTTTTTTCTAAAAGAACACATTTAGAAAAATGCATACGTGTAAGGTTTGTTCAGTTGTTTATTGAAAGTCTTCCTATACGGACAAATTTTAAAGTGCGAAGTCAGAGTTCTGTACCAACGCTTTTAAAACTAAAATGAGCAATTTAACTTCAGAACAAGTGGCTGCGATAGTTGCTTTAATCGAAGATGGACGATCTCAAGCATACGTTGCTAATTTGATGAACATCAATCAGTCAAGTGTTTCTAGAACCGTAGCCAGATATAGGGAAACAGGCAATTACAGTAGAAGACCTGTACCAGGTAGTCCAAGATGTTCTACTCGCCAAGATGACCGCTATTTACTACTACAAGTATTACGTCGAAGACATGTAACATGAACGATTTGGCTAGAGTCAGAAATACTCGTGTGAGTACTCAAACTATTCGGAATAGGTTACGACAGAGTGGATTAAGAGCTAGAGTAGCTGTAATAACCCCTCGTCTCACTAGGAACCACCGAGTGGCTCGCTTAAGGTTTGCCAGAGAACATGTAAATTGGAACATTAATGACTGGGCCAATATACTCTTCACAGATGAGTCAAGATTTGGTCTTTACACTTCAGATAGGCGTATCTCAGTGTACAGACGAGACGGTGAGCGCTATTCGCAGTGTAATATAACAAGACCTAGACCTAATTTCGCTGGCGGCTCTATTATGGTTTGGGGAGGCATCTGTTTAACAGGTCGTACAGAGTTAGTACCAGTAGACAGAGGTACACTGACTGCCCACAGGTATATAACGGGCATTTTAGAAGAACATGTAGTACCATATGCGCCAATTATAGGAAACGAATTCATGTTAATGCACGATAATGCACGACCGCATGTTGCAATAATCCTCCAGGAATACCTTAACGATGTTGGTATTCCAGTTTTAGATTGGCCTGTGGTAAGTCCGGACATGAACCCAAAATGTTGCCCCAGTGGACCTGCATGGACTAGAAAATGCTCTCCGTGACGAGTGGAAGAATTTGGATCGGGCTTATATACGGAGGTTAATCGAATCTCTGCCAAACCGTATGCGAGCGGTCCCTACGATGCAACGGCTAATGGGATAAACAATATTATAATTCATAATAAACGGACATCTTTATTCAGGACCTATTAAATGAAATGATGTGCAATTTGGGCGTCATCTCTTAATTAAAATTAGCATTAATAATAGTAATAATAATAATACTAATAATAGTAATAGTAATACTACTTAATAATGAGTATAATAAAAACCCGTGAAGGTGTTATCATTGTTAGATACTTTAGGGATCGAGTTAATAAACGGGTAGTAAATTTTGACACTGTCTCGCAAGTGGACTGGTACGAATGAATCGGTACAAATAAAGAGTGCACATACTGCAGCAAGAACGTTGAATATCGTCATCCGTCTAAAGCAATGTCATTCCCATTTTAACTGTGCATGCATAAAGTTAATTACACGTATGAGAATTAACTTTGCGGCTTTACCAATAAAGTTCAATTCCGTATTTGTAATTAGGCTTTGAGATTTTGAAAACAAACTTCCTTGGAAATGGGCACGTTTTTATAAAATAAATGAAGACGTAACCTTTAGGAGAAATATAACTTAATATAAGTACAGGTTCCCATAGTAGACATATTAGAGTTTTCCCATAATAATAACCTAGGATATATACTTCTAATACGCATGCAACAAAATAAGTATTAGCTAATTATACACAATTACCTACAATTAAGAAAATTCATCAAACGAATATACATTTTAATCTAACAGCTCTTAATAATCATTAAGCATATAATTAAGTTTAAATCAGAAGCGAAATTATGGACAAATGACAACTCACGACATAATAATCTAGGCATTGCAATAAGAACGATAAAGCTTTAAGTATGCGCGCAACTAGTTGCGACTGTCGGAATTCATGGAAAAACTCTTCAAACTGTAAATCGTATGAATCTTATGGATTAGCGTATAGTAATAATGAATAAATAAGCGTTGAGAATATGAAAGTCAAATAGGTAACTCACGTCGACCACATTCAGTTATCTAGCGAATTTCCGGCATTTCATGAGAAGACCCGGCATACTTCTAGCAAATTGCCTTCTGACTTCAGTGAATCGTTGTGTTCGAAAAAAAGTAAACAAATGCAATGGAATCGACGTTGCATGGAAATTAGTTCTGTTTCGTAAACATGCCAGACAATCGTGTCATATACCTAGGTACATGCAGCACTATAGGTTCATTCATATTTCATTAAATATTTACTCATATTTGGTTTGATTACGTAAGTGCGCGAAAATGATTTGGTTTATTGGGCGAAATATATGCGTAATGTAGATAGTTCAATACCGTAGCGGATGTTTGTATGCAATATATTGTTTATATTTGTATACGCGAATATACGTTCGCGATATGCATGTCAAATTCCAAAATTAATGATGGTGATTGATTAGATGGAAATTAAATGGATTACTATTTTAATCTCTATAAAATATCTAAAGTTATCCACATATTAAGGACAACTAGTGTAAAATTAACATAACTTCATCTGTAACCTTCAACAATTTCAATTAATTGATAATCTTAATTAAAAGCAGAATGGAGGAGAACATTAGAAGTTCCAGTCATACAGATTTAACCTGCCTTCTTAAAAACAACAACGTCAAATAGAAGAAGTTACTATTATCAATATATACACATATATAATGTGATCCATGTTAGAGCGTCATCTTTGTTAAGTTTTGAATTCTCCCAAGAGGAATCAGGTTTTAAAGGTTTTGGCCTCATTTGGCCTCTAAAGGCACATTAAGTGTAGGAGTACCATGCAATATAACAAACAAGTTTTGGAAATTTGTTTATATGAAAATATCGAGTAGATGTCGATCTAAATGTTCAATTGATGAAGGTTTTTTAGCATTCTTGGAATATTTTGAATCAGTTTTCCTGGTGTTACAGACACTGTTTATTGAAAAAATGCAATAATGAAAGAATATAAAGAAAAATACTTTAATTTCAGAACAAGACAGATTTGTTAACGAAACGTAAAGTTGCATTTATTTATTTGATAGCTTGTTTAATAAACGCAGTCAGTACTGCCGGAAAAACTTTCTACTATTCAAATTTCTTCCATAATCTGACGAATTAGTTGTGTTCGTAAATAGAAGTATGTGAACAACCACTAACTAGTTTTGTTGTTTAATGAGCATCGATTCAATTAAAAACAAGTTAGGTGACTCGTTAAAAAAAATAAATAGGGAAAACGGGGCCTATGGAGTTTTCAATTACATATTACAGATTCTCTGTTTTATTGTTACGTTTTAAGAGCATATATGGCGCGCCTGTTATAGAAGCAAAAGAATTTCAATCGCGCGTAATTAAAGGAACATGCACATTTTTCTTTGAGTACATAGTGGATAAAATGTCTACTTTTACACAAAATTTCAAAATTTTTACATCAATTTACATTTTCAAGGCATACTATGATTATTTTTCGAATTTGAAAATAGCAAAATATCATCTGAATTCAGAAGATTCCAAAAATACCATAAAATTGTAAACAATCGTGTTTTAAAAATCGAACCACAGTTAAAAAAAGGGTTTTTGTTCTAGCAACATTGAGTTTTCAAATAATTTCGTTTTACCTTTACTTAGTACATTTATGCACGTGGTGCAATATATAAAAAAAAAAGCTAGGCTATGATGTAACTTTATTAATAGTTAAGCGACTGCAAACTATGTCTGACAATATTGTTCAAGTAAATGTAAAGAAGGAATCGTTTATTATTAATTATCACTACTAGAGAAAATTAAGATTGTACGTCCTTCTGCAGACAGCGATCGATGTAAAAGAGAAGTAACTAGAACATTTAATGCTAGAGATCCAAATCGTCCCACCACTAATAATACTACGGCCCTATACTATATAATGAAACTGGAGGAATAAGTAAGTATGAAGAGGACTAGATGGCATTAGATTACTTCAGGAAATGCTGAAATGAAAAAGGAATGCTAGTCTAAGAGTAGCCAAACCAGATCTGAACATGCTTTTCGGTAATAACTTAAAAAGAACAAAACGAAACCATTTAAACCAACATTTCATGTATTCTACAACAAAATGTTTAAGAAAAACGCCTGAAATTTTGTTTATGAATTCAAGTGTGAGTACCTAAATGCATAGCATTTTTAAGATATTATTCTACTTAATGATGAAGGTGCTTTCAGAACAAATGGGTTAGTATCGTCACAAAATTTTCGGTATTGGGCAACTGAAAAACTAGGTGAATAACTGTAAAATGCAGCATTCAAAAAATTTGGACACGCAGGTTATTGAACAAAAGGATAATGAAAGAATAATTTTCAAGAAATAATTTATCGGACATGATAGATGTATTTTCCATTTCATAAAGATAGAATTTACATTTTAAATTACACGGTGTTCCATTGTGAAAATGACTAAATCAACATTTTCAATTGTTCAGTTAATTGCATGACCACTAGAATCCCTTGATCTCACGATACCAGAATTAGTGGAAGCTACAAATAAATTTTATTTATTTAAATATTACTTTGTGTGAAATAAAGAATGTAGCTTATAAACAAAACTCAGTCTGCTCCAGAATTCTCAATAAAAGGTGTTTATTTACTTAAAAAATTAATTTATCCATTACTGTATGGAACCAAGTATCTACATACATCCTAATGCAGCTGCAGATGCAGACCAAGATCGACTTTTTTTAAATTTGAGGTAGTATGAGCTTACCAGAATCGCGATTGTAAAACGCACTCCCAATTTTAGGTTACATGTTCTCTACTAGTGTTTAACTTCCTTCCTATGTTCCATCTCTGAATAATAGTGAAATAAAGTAACCAACATACAAAACGAAGTACTAACGGAAGAGCTAATCTCTAAAGCTTGAAGCAAGATAATAAGTTTATAGACCTTCTTCCACCATTTCATTTATTTGTCTTAGTTCGTAGTGTTGCTTCTTCCTTTCATAATAATTTTTGTTGTTGTGGAAAGGATAAAAGAAGAAATGGAAACACTTCTACCAATTACTACGTTTTTCCATGCCATCCTTTTAATAAGTCTAGACACTCTAAATAGTTTCTATATTATTTAATTTGGTATGTAATGCTTCGATTGTTTTATGCTAAAAACTTAATCCTAATTTATTTGTTTTTAGCTAAAGGGATCCAGGTATAGTTATACAAATCAACGAATCTCAGGATACGTTGGTTTTATCAATTCCGAAACAAAATTACTTCTTGAGTAGCGTCCACTTTCCTCCTTTGATTCGAAATAAATTAGTTGTAAAGTCCAGATGTAAAACATTTAATCTATGTCAAGAACATATAAGGAAAAAGGCAGTTTAGATAGCAGATAAGCGTAGAAATGTGTATTTACATGGAACAGAAATAAACTGGAATCAAGTTTCTTTCCTTCCACCTTATTCTGTACGGCATCTTACCACTTAGTACGTTCTGGTTCATGTACAATGAATCCATAAACACCTACACTCGGAAACACATAGCTCAGAATATAATTTATTTCAAAACAATAGAACACGATTTTAATGCAACTATTGGCTAAGACGTAAAGTACATGACAGGGCATATGTATAATTAGCATACAAAGTTATACCCAACAGTAATATTTTAAATGTACCGAAAGAACATTACAAGTTCTTATTATTATGTTAGTCTTCGTGTTTTTTGTAACTACACGTGCAAGCAATGAATTTTGTTTAAAGAGTCCAACTTGTTGAACATGCTTCACCTCAACTGTTTAAAAAGCATTTTTACTTAGGCTTAAGGTAATTTATTAATAGTAAGTCACTACTAGCGATTCCAAAAAAAAAAAAAAAACATGAAGGTAAGGTGAAAATAATTTAAATTTCCGGAATTGACCACTAGGAGGTGTAGTTACTGAGAGAAAGTAGAAAACTATAATTTTTCAACTCTAAATTTTTACAAAGATAAAGACTTAAAGGAGAAGAAAATGGTAAAAGCCAGAAGTTGCTCTCTATCCTTTTTTTTTCGGAACTATAACTTACTATAACTCGTTAGCATTATGATTATGACAGCATAGTATTTTTGGAATTACCCTGTAAATTAGAAACAAATAAAGATGTTTAGGTAGTCATGAAACAAGCTATCAAAGTGAAAATATAAATGACAACATTCACAATCATTTAAAACTTAAAAAGATGTTACCTTTAAGCGGTCCCTTTTAGCGCTTGTTTCGAAACGAATCCTAATTCTTAACAACCACTAAAGGCAAACCAAACTTACCACGAATTCTTTCAAATTAGACATCTCCTTATATCCTCAGTCTTTTTGGAGGAATACGCCATTAAGTGTTATGATTAGAGCTCCCCAACCGCGTGGCGCACCATAGGCGTCGATAAGGAACATAAGTAAAGTACATAAAAACAAAAGAAATAAAGAACTTTAAAACGCTTACTTTTGTAATTAGCCGTATCCAATATAGTGGGTGTTAATGCACAAGGAAAATAGTATTAGTCAGCACACGAGGAGGTAGGCACATTAAAACTGTTACCGTAAGCGCAATCCGATTTCTCAAACATCTGAAGCATTAGGAATGTTTCCACAGTCGTTTCTTTCAAGGATGTTCGTCGTTCTGAAAAAATGTTTTTATATCTTGAAAATGAACGCTCGACGTCTAATGATGTAATACACGCGTAATTAAAATAATCTTTGAATTTAGTCACCGGATCAGTAGAGTTACCTTCCCAAACTTGTCTTAACCTGCTAAAATTTGTATCTTTCTTCATAACACTTTCAAAATTTCTTGTAACGATATCATTTTTTTTGTTATTTATACAGTGTAGGAGTGTATTAACGTCATCTAATATTTGTACTGACTCCGTCAGGGACAGTGCACTATTTTGTAATTTATTTATTGCCTCAAGTACTTCTCTATAATTGTTGTAAACGGTTTGTAAATCTGCTTCAACGGAAATATCTTGGAATTTTTCCTGGCTTTCCTTAATAGCCGCAGATTCGTTGGGATTCAATTGTAAGACGACTGATTTTATTTGCCGGAAGTATTTAAAATAATAAAACGCTGCCTTCAGCCATGTCCCCCAACGCGTAAGAATCGGCTCTGGTGGTTCGGGAATACCTGGACACTGGTACGTTTGGGAGATTTGAGAAACACTCGTTCCGTATTTGTTATTAATGCATTTACCTCAGGGAAATTTGCACGAATAGTTTCAGCCGCAATATGCAGAGCATGAAGTTTACAAGTAATATGTAACATCATCCCATAATGTTCTTGAAGAGAACGACCTACACAACGCATTGTCGCGGCACCATCGGTCATGAAAATTAATACTTGAGTAGTGGCAATTTCAAATGTTTGTAAAGTATCAACGACTACGCTCTCGATAGCATCGGCAGTACACGATTTTAGTCTTTTACTAGCTAATAAAATTCCCTTTGTAGGTTGACGAGGTTCCAGTATACGTACAATCACATTCAGAATAGAATGTTTTTTACGGTCTGTCGTTTCGTCAATACATAACCACAGTAGTTTATTTTTTATTGCAGATCTGATCCTGTTTTCATTTTCGGTACGTACACTTGGCACACATCTCCTTAAGCTTGTTTCCGACGGTAACTCAAAGTCTGGATTATATTTATTCCAAAATTCACGGAATGGTTTCTTCCTGAGTAAGGAAAACGGTAAATTACACGCAGTCAGCATATAAAATAAATCGATTATAAATTGAGTTGCCTCAGTCGGTGATACACCCAGTTTTTTATTTTTGTGTTGCTGACTATTTACATGTCTTCTACAGCCATATTTATCATTGCACATCAGAGGTATATTACAAATTTTACATATAATCTTACTTCCATTATATATTAAGTCAGGAAATTCTCCACAGAACTTTTTCACTTTGTCGGCCTGTGGGCGTTTCTTACTACGCGCGTCCGCCATACCGTCACAACCAGATCGCATACGGTAATAAACTACCGAAATGCGATGCGAGTTATTTGCTTATATATTACATTACATATCCCCCCGGCCAGGCCCGGCGGTACGCCTTCTGACTTGCCACGCACTTTGGGGAGCTTTAGTTATGATATGTTTATGCGAAAGATCTTATCCTGAAACAACATTTTTCGAAAGGTTATGTTTGTTATCACAGTGATAAACCACCCAAACTGGATCTGCTTTACCAGTAAAATCCAAATTGTTTTCTCATTGATTTAGCAGCAAGTATATGATATAATCTAATTAGTTCGTAATCCTTACTCAAATAAAGTTAAAATCAATTTTATATGAGTCGCTTACTCGAGCTTTATTAAATCTATGAATATGTATCGACCTGCTCTTACGTGGTGAACTAAAAGTATTACAATTTGCTTTGCATGTGCATTGAAAATATAAATAACTTATATAACTTACTTTTGCGGAGTGTTTGGGAATTGTTAAACAATTTTTAACTGTTAATTTTTTTTGTTTTTTAATTTAATTATTCAATTTAAAACCTGCGCTCTTTTTTAAGTTTAAATTACTTAAACGAAATTTACTTTGGAGTTATCAACGGTAATAGTTTCGACATAATTTCTCAAATTATGATATCAATGAATAGGAACGTGACAATACGTATAGAATATATGGAGTAATCAGGTCAGACGAAAATTGAGGTAAGAAAACTTGACAACGTTTCCCTTTGTTTTCTTTATATCATTCTCTCGAGAAACTAATCGTCTTGGGATTTTCGAAGGTAGATGTTTGAGAATTTCGAACTCTAAATTGAATGGCAGGATAATTCCTGCGACAGGACTGCTCTAGAATCATTCATATATTGAGGAAAGTCGATTGAATCGGAACTATTCATAATTAGAAATTAAACTAACAGAAAATCGGTCAGGAAAAGTAATTTTTCTGTCTAACGTGCAATTCCTTGATCACTTTCATTGTTTTACCTATTGCTACGTGATAATGGTTATAATTACGAATTTTCCAAATCAAATCTTATAAATCTTATTAAAATCTTATAACTTATTCTTAAAATTAAATTACGCAATAAAATAATCTTTCAGATATTGGATATCAATGTACAATTTGTGTGTGTATCCGGTTGCCTATGTAACAATTTTCTAAGGCATTTTCAATATACGCAAGTAAAGATGATAAAGACAGCTGGAATTCTTGTTTTTTTGCAGCGATTAGATAGACTCATGTCTATTCGTCTCATAAGAATGGGTTCGTGCTGTATACTGGTGTCCCCGAGAGTCGACAAAACACGAGTCTGTCTAAACTCTGCAAAAAAGTAATAATTTCATCCCACTTTATCTTCTCTATACATAAGTCTCACTAGATGACAAAGATTTCAGTATAATTTAGGGTGGTCTGTTTCATATGCAAGTGATGAGTTTTTAAAAAGCGAACACCAGTGCAAGTAGCTGCTTGAAGACGGTATAATCGTCTTCCGTTTAGATCAAAGGGTGATTTAAAAAACCTTTCACCGTGTTCTTACTCTCATATATTAGACTAATTTTACAATAACTAGTAATTATAAATACATTAATGTTCAATAAGTTTATTATTGACGGTATTTGTAAATCATCATAAAACTAAATTTACTTGTAGAGCTATCGTCATTGATCCCAATTTAAAAAGCCAATTCGGCATTTAGACTGATTGAAATTTGCATAGCAATATTTTTTGGTTTATGATAAATGCGTAAGCAAATGGAAACTTGCGTATGTAAAATATTAAATGCAGAAATATAGAATTTTAAAAGCATTTCATATAAGCAAACTACGTATTTTGCAGATTTGCCCACCAGAGTCATTAAAATACACGTCCAGGTCTATGGCCAGAATGTTATTGTATTAAGTTACTCTCTTAATAAAAAATTATACTCATCATACTCGTAGGTAGAGAAAATTTGTACATTTCAATATTTCGTCGTGGTCATTTCAGAAAATAATGATAGCAAGGACCGTGCCGTAGTAATGCAAACAACATAAAACCGACCATTCGGTCGACGATTTGGAACGAAGATCCTTGTTCGGTGTGAGTGTTCGGGTACTTTTGCATGTTTTGTCAATTTAGATTTTTTTTTTCATTCAATTTCATAGATTTTAGGTTTTGCTAATATTTATTGCTAAACGACATATATTGCTTTGCAAATTCATTTCCCTTAGAATATACTTGTAATACTAGAATTCTTGAATACTAGATAGCCAATAAATATTAATTAGTACAAATTTTCATAAGCTCGATCTATTAAAGTTAAATAAAGCAAAAGAGTGGCTAAAAACAGGAAAGAAAGTTGAAAAATATACAATACAAAGCAAAAAAGATGTTTACTCTGTTTCCTCTTTACATTAATATTATTTTAATCTTTAATAGAATACGCGTCTAAATACATCCGCGTCTAGTTAACACAGTCGTATAAAAACTAATACGTACACTAAAATCCGTGTTACGATATTAATATAAGAAATAGCTCAATTACTATTATATTACCTAACGGATTAGAGCTGTTCATTTATTCAAAAGAGATTTTATAGTTCTGACTAATAATTTATATCGATACAACCGACATTCCGCAAACATTCCAACACAAAACACATAACAATAAATTTAATGTCGACAAAAAATTCGCTTTAACGTACATACCGGCTAATTCAAGCCACTAATATTCCTTTTAACACATGTTAATAATTGCTAAAATCGAACTATGCGAATTAATTAATAATAATAAAGATATTAAAAATAATAATAATAAAGGATATATAATAAGGAATAATAATAAAGGTACTTAAGAGAGTGAGTGGCATTTGTATATAAACAACGTGTCGTAAGGATTTAAAATGTGTGCAATTAGCTATTACTTAATACAAACGCTTTGTGGTTATCTGGCAACAATCTTATCGACTAATAGCATCAAGTGCCACTACAAAATATTCTACAATAACTTACGGAAGTAGTTGACAATTTGTTTATTATACATGTAATTTGAAAACAGTTATTAAATTAATTCACTATTGTCGTTTTTCCAATAGGCTAATATTCTTAGTAAGCAAATATATGGGCACTGGTGTAGGCAGTGATCCCTGCCATTATAAATGCGTTTCTAGCAGAAGAGCGTATCCTTAGGTATATTGCCGAAATCATTACTAAGCTATCATATCGACCGTATTTGAACATAAAAACACAGTTTCATTCGTCATCAGTACTCTGCATTGATTTAAACAAATCAAATGAGATGTAAAATATTCAAATCAACTGTTTTTTGATATACTTTCAATAATTGCTTTTTCCTTCTCTCAAAAGTGCTAGTTAAGTCTGTTTGTTTTTTCAATTTCAAAAAATTCCAAATTTAAGAACTTACATATATTTCATGGTCGGCCTCTTTCAACTACAGTCGATCGTATGCAATTAATTTTCACCTCGAGCATGGTTCACATGCTGAGTTATTATGATCAACTGCTTCGCGCTTAGTTAGTTCCACCTTTGATCCAAAGCTTTCTCTGTCCCGAAGAAGGCGCACATGATTCTTAGCAAAATGTCAAGTTTTCGTTTAACCATGACACGGTCCGAACCCAGAACACGTTTAGTTTTAACTGACTCTGGCCGTGGAAACCTACATTTATTATTTATTATTTAGACATTACATTTACGGAAATTAAATAATCTTTTGTTGTTATTTGAATTTTGGCATTTTAATTGTGAATCCTTCGTTGACAAAAAAAAAGTTAAGCAAATACAAACTAAGTGAGACATAGAACCACCAAAAGTCCAAGCATGAAAGTACGAAAGTTCTTCGACCGGTAACGGATAAACAAAGAATCTTTCGCAGTAGCCACTGGAAGAAAAGTGTTGAAAGTGAAATTAGTTTTAAGTAAATATTATATATATTTAAATTATAAAATATTAAAATAAATTTAATAAAGCCGTTTGAAATGAAAAGGTAAAACATATTGTTATTATTGTTGTTGTTGCCGGCTTCGGCCTAAACCATTAGTCGCTTATACAGAAGAACTGGAAACATACACCGAAGAACGTTCAGAGAGAAGTTAAAGCGGACATTGCGTTTTGATCTCGTTCGAAAAGGGCGCTAAAATATTACCAACTGAGACCTGCTCTACGTACTTTACCTCGGTTTACAGGTTTCACCGTCATACAAACGAATCTCATTTTTGTACACTTGGATTGCCATCATATTGTAAAAGGTGCTCTTATAAAAACGTGTACGACACATCTAGCTGGAAAACAAGCTAAACCAATGCAGCACTATAAACAATCGTTTACATTGACCTCTTATAAAAATTTAAGGAAGTAATCCAACAATTTTTGTGCATGCATACTTTGCATTTTTAATTGCAGCCAATGTAAGTAAGCTATAGGGCAAATGATGCTCTCGAGTTTTAGATAATATTTGAAAAATATTAACCTGATTCGCAACCGTTGCATCTCTTTTACTGTTTCCTCAAAAAACACTACGTGAAAATGTCATATGCTATGTGCTATACTTGCGGTTTTTGCTATTCCACTTGAATATGATGAAGACGTTGTTCTTACTAAATCCATCATATCATAAAATAAAGCAAAAGCACCATACCTCCAATAAAAGTTTAGCAAAACTTTTACAGTAATAAACCAACGCACTCGTTGTTGATAATAAATTATGATCTGCTCCTTTATGGAGATTAATAATAGTTCGATTGCATTCCTAATCTAGACGTCCACGAACTTGGATATTTATGAACATATTGGTAGCTTTTAACGATACTTATTTATCAAATGTGTAAATAAGATGAATTTGGCGGTTATTATTACCGCAAAATCCTTAAAAATTATTTCCAAATTCGAAGAATTATTGAAACGCAAGCTGCTTGAAAACCACATTATTAATCCTAACACTTCCATTCATCGATCAACCTATGCATTTGCAGCCAACCGCATTTCATTCAGACATTAATCATTATATCTCCGATCGTATATTTATAGAACGCGAATAGAATATAAAAAAATTCTTTTGTTGTTGTATAATATTTCCCTAACTGATTTGTTCTCTAAGGTCAAAGTAAAGAAAACATTTGAGAAGTAAAATATATTATACACAATTGCATTCACTCTTACATAAGTGAAATCTCGGTAAGTGTGCATATCAAACGTATAGAAAGGAAGACAGATGTACGTGGATCGCGAAGTAAAATAAAAGATGAATCTACGGGCGTGGGTGATAACAGTCTGTTCGTGTAAGCTCGTTCGCACAATAATCCAAGTAGGCGGGTAAAAACCATTGTGTGCATATTCCATTCAGTTCGAATTGAAATATTAATATTATTAACTTATGTTTACGTTTGAATCTCTAATTTGTGTTGTCATGTCTCCCAAGATGGATGTCTAACGTGCATTCATCTGGAAAAATAATGTGGCGGAACATTATCTGTTCAAATGTTTACCATACACTGGTAACATCGGGACTAACTATCAGCTGCTAGCTATATTGTCTATATGTTCCTTGTAATTGTACATGCATTCAAAGAAATAGGTAAGACATAATATCGGGTATGAGAAATATACCTTTTAATACAATTTTCGTGCCTTTTATTATTTAAGGACAGTCAGATGGTTTAATAAGAGGTATAATAATAATATATATTAAAAAGCATGTATCGTGCTAAAGAACCCAATTAGTTGAGTCTACCATAGCTAGTAAATATTATGTTTCAAAAAATTTCATGTTGATACAAGCAAAATATTGTTGAATTAACGAAATAAATAGTTCCTCAAGCAAATTTATTTTATTATTTCAACCGTGTCAACCTTTTAAAGAAGATATTGAATGCAAGTGTAAAAATAAAATAAGAACATCTCACGTTTTACACAAAACATATTAGGTGTCTAAATTAGAACTTCATTTACGTTACCGCAAGTATACAACTGTGTAACAATTGAATTAGAAGCCTTAATATTAATGCGACATCTTCCGTATGTTTTCAGGAACCACTTCAAACAAGCATACACTTGGCAACACGGTGTTCATACTCCTGTAATAATAGGTGCCGTAATATTTTCTGGATCTATTTACGAGGTATGGACTTCACTACTTGTCGAAACCTTTCCGGTGTAATTTCTAAAACTAGTGCGTTAATTCTGTCTCTAAGTTCGTCAACGTCTTGGAGAGTCCCTGTTATACTTTAATGAAACTCCAAACGAAAAGGTGTAAGATCTATCTGTTCATCCTCGATCTGTTCAGAAAGTATTCATCCGACCATTCCCTTAAGGTGATCAGCTGTATGTATGTAAATCATGTTACTCCGTATGTTCAACGGAGTCTCGCCAATATTCATCGAGGTATTCATTGTCATCAAGAGGATTTGATTATTATGCTCAGCTAAACAGTAACGGAAAACTTACTTTGGTGACCATATCCCTGAAATTTGTGCAGATTCCCCTCTGTCTAATGGTGAAAATTGTAAATATTGAATCTCTGATAAAATTAGGACTATTGTTTCAAAGAGTACATCTTAAAAAGGCGCCATCTTCTTGAACTATACCTAAAATTGTATTGTAAATATTTATTATTGTTTTCATAAAATGGCCGAACTTTAGAAACATGGGTAACATAGTTAAAGAAGATTTTCTTATACAATCACCTGAACGTTCTGTAGTACTTTGATAATCACATTGGAATACAAACTTTTTCAACGATGTGTTTTTCATGGAAATGTGTTAATGAATGTTAAAAACAAACTTCGAAGTCAAAGAACGTCTATCAACAGATAGCAAACACTAATAATAGAAATCCAAACTTCGCGATCGTCGTAAAAATCTACGAAGCGTGGCACAATATTTTTATGTTAAAGTTAGAGTCAATTTATACACCATTTACATGTAACATACAAATCAGCTCTTAAGATCTAATTGACGCTTTACTTCTAAGTAATATTCTTTTCCATCTCCCCCTATTTTCAGCTGTTAGTGAATAATCCCAAGTCTGATTATAGTCAAATCTCACTTCATCGTTTGTACCTGTTGTGTACATCAATCTTGGTCCCTTGATCCTCCGTATAACTCCCGCATTATAACTCCCGTAAACATCCTGCACTCTTGAGTATTCTTTCCTTTTAATTTAATATGAAAAACCTAGCTAGCATGTATTACTGCAGAGCGTATAACACTTTTGTATTGGCATATTTGTTTCAACACTCCAGCCCATCTTCGATAATTAGTTTCTATCCCATCTTTATCTGATAGTCTTGGGCCACGTATTCTTAATTTCTGGTTTCTTGTTTTCTACCCACTAATACTCAGCCTTTTACTTCTCTTAATATTGCTCTCTTTTAATTAAGTAACGTCCCGGTTTTCGACTAGAGCAGCGAAATAACAAAATGAGACAATCGGCGCACGTTACAGGAAGTTACAGCGTTTCGCAAAGTCGATCAATCCGGATTGTTCGCGTCTATAAATGAGCATGACAACAACCTATCTATCTATATTTTTTAATTTGTATAATATGTGAAACCAAAAACTTATACAAGTGAATCTGTGGAAACTAGGCCGGTTCTGACCATTTTAAGTGACAAGAAAGATATCCAATAAAGGTGGCCTACAAAAAAAATTGGTTCACTTTTTGTGTGGTTTCAGTTGTAATTTTTGTAAAAAAAAAAAAAAAAAAACACCAAACAACGCAAGGAGGGAAAGTCAATGACATAGTTCTCACAGAACTTTGTTCAGTTTTGAAACTAGATATAAAGTAATTGATTTCATATAATTTTCTTAAGCGAATTATGTTTGCTATTGTTTGAGCTAAGCTTGTATTTACCCACATAATACTTTAGATAAACGTCAAAAGTTCTAATTATTTTAATTTAATTTAATTATTTATTTCAATGTTATAATAAATAAACGCCTTAGGATCGTGCAATAATTTTTTTGAGTATAAGATAAACGTCATGAAAATATTTAAAGAAAATGAGCGTTGGTACATCGTATCAAACAGTTAATTGTTAACAGTGGTTAACATGATGCAGCCTAGAAGTTCCGTGCGATAGAAACGTAAATGTTAATATACTCATTCATGCACGACACAGATTTAATTTGGAATCCTTTCTGAAAATAAAAGCCACTGTTTTAAACACCTTCAAAAGACAAATACCTCCTTTTCATTAATAACGCTTTATTAACAAATTTTGCCTCAAATATTGCTGTAATTGTAAACTTAAACTATTCCAAAGTGAGAATTATGAATTTTAATATGAGTGATCGACTTCGCGCTCGGGCTTGGGGTGAACTCGATCACTTCTTAATCAATAACAAAAAAAAATGTCGTCGACAGCCTAAATACAGTTAAATGTTTCATCGCATTAAAATAGAATAATATATCTGAAATTACCGTAAATTTTTGATCGACTTGATCGATTGTCAGTATCGCACCTCCACCATAAACGCTTTTTTAACCTTCTGGTTACTACTCCGATTACAACAATGTTTTAAATTTGACAAAATTGAAAAAAAAATCCGTGATGTGTCCTTCATATTACAATATTCATTTTAAGCTGTAATAACTTGTAGCTTAAAGTAAAGGGAATCAACATAACTAGAAATTATGTTCAATGAAACATAAAGAATTCAGAAGAAAGCTAGCCTGTTTCTTTTCTTTTCAGAGTAATGTTATGGATATATGTTAAAATATGGAGGATTTCCCTTTAGATTTTTAAATTTCACACTTGCCCTGAAATTAATGCAGTATAGCGTATGAGAAAGAAATGTCGTTTATTTATTTGCCGTATAGGCAATAGATACGTCAGATTATTTCAATTAAGTTGGTCTTTCAAAACATTTCAATATTACGTTTCTTTATTAATATTTTCCAAATCTCACTAGTAGCCGTTTTTGATAAGAAACCTTTTGTACATATACTTTTCTTTTTGAGATTAATTATTTAGTATATTAAAGTCATTGACTTGATATGAGTTCATTTCGATGGTGAAATTGGAAAAAAGTACAATTTTTCGAAAATAACTTTGATTCTGTAATTACGCAGCAACCAGTCTCATGTGGTATCCATACATCATCATGCCGCGAGACTAAAAAATACGATGCTACTTACTAATAATTTTTGCTATTGTTTTTCTGAAGCCGTTTGGCTGAACCTCGCGAATTCTTCTTTAAATAGTTGTTTTATTCCAATTCCATTATAATTATTTAATTAGGTATTGCCAATTATAAATGCTCTGACAGTGTTGTATTTTTAATGGAAAAAAGAAAAAAAACACCTAAGTTCCACATAACGATATTTTATTTTTGCCAATACTAATAAATACGAATTCAATTTGGGACTCGGGATACATGAAATATGAAAATCTACATACATACATACATAATCGCGGTTTTTACTGATTAGATAGATATATCTTGTAAATAGTCGCAGAAACCTCTTTCACTGCGTGTAGCTTATCCTACATAGAATTATGAAAAAGAAGATTAGGAATTATCGTAAAAATTTACTTAGAAATGCAACCAAATGATTACTGAACGTAATCGTAGTCTAGTTAACGTACCGTTCTTTCCTTATGGACGATGATATATCACCTGTACTTCACAATTGTGCGGTTTTGAATGGCGATAAGATAAATCTTCCTTAGCGTTCTGACAAAAAGCGTTTTGTCAATATTGAACAGGTCTAAGAATACTTTGTGACTATTTTATGTACATATATTATCAGTTTTCCTTTAACACTAAATAAATCGAATTTATGTCACGATTGGAACACAGTTTGACCACACCTTTCCTTGAGGATTGTTTGTGTTTTGTTCGTAAAGTGTTTCTCGATTAATTGCGATTGTTCTTCCTAGCTTCATACACTAAAAAGGTACGCAGTTAACTTATTGCTGTATTTGTTGTATTAATTGCGCATACGCACAAATATTTACATCTGAATGACGAGTTACAATATAAATAGTAAGCGAAGGTTAGTGGAGTTCCACGCTGTGTTGGCGAAGTTGTTTCGTATAAGTCTTTTTATTTGGATTTTGCGCGTTCAAATTATCGGATTGTTCAAAATACAATGCAAACCAACAAATCAGTACCGGATATGCATATAGGAAGAGCGGATCCGCACAATTGGCTTGTACGTTTCTAAAACTTGTAAACTGTATGTTTGTCTGGTTTAAAGTAAACAAAACACAAAAAATGTAAAAAAAGCTTACTGTCGAAGCAAATCGTGCTGATCGAGTGGAAATATATCAATTTTTATTGAAACGGTGTGCAAACGCAGATCTAGTCCTTATATTAGCTTAGTATCGTCAACATCAATGAAAATCAATTCAATATCTTCAAGCTCTCATACAAAATGTTCCAGACAGACCTAGAATTACCGATATATGGAAAATCTTCCATCTTCATCATCTTTCCCATCGGATTTCTAGACATTTCCTCTCCTCAAATTTATAATCGTATAAGAATATCGTGTGTTTTATAAGTTAAGTTGATAATTCAATTTATTTATAATGCCTATTAGGTTAATGTCCAACCGACATTAGTTTACAGTATACGCAATGCATTTTGTAAAAAAAAATGTATAGCTTATGCAAATCATCCGATTTCTCCTTAGCGGATGACTTTTTTTATTTGCTTTCAGGCTTGAGCGTTATAGCTTCCTGCGTGACTATTTCCAGAGTCGCCATTCTCCGCTCTTATTCTCCAATCCCTTAAGTTCGTTATTCTGATGGCTCTGCCTCTATTTTTTAGACTTGTTTTTCCATAACTGTTTAACCGCTCCACAATCGTATGTACATATGTCCTCTTTAGGTCCTTTTCCTTCCATCTCAGTGTCTGTGATTTGATAATTTCTTACTTTTGTATGATTGTCCCATGAAAAAATTATGAATTAAGTAATGTTCTTCTTTCTGGTAATGCTCACGGTTTGAGGATGCGTATGCTATCGCGGGTATATTACCCTAAGAAAATATTAAGAAAATAGATTTTTCTATTTATTTCTATTGTGTCACAGCTTTAAAATGGACAATGATGTTCTGGGGCGATTTAATTTGCAAGCTACTTACGTATTAGCAAGAGGTCTGCGGCAATCTCAACGTCTGAGGTAGACATTGCTGTACGCAACTCTATTCTCGTTCCTAATATGAATCTTGCTTTAAGAAAATTGTGCAGTGCAAGGATCCTGGAAAATTACATAGTATGTAATATTTTGAAAAAATTAAAATCTGGAATACTATGAAATACACCTGCATTGGCGTAATAGAAATAGTTTCATCATCACAGTACTGATACTGTGTAGTAAGCGAAAAACGCCGCTGGACTGAGTAACTGTGTTCTATAATTTAACTATAAAATATTCTAAATAACTTTTAATAACAACATTGATAAATATTTTCAAAAATAAATATACTTTTCTGTAACATTTTGAAATTTAATTTACTTCTGAAACCAGTAGGGACGCCTAGCATTTAGTTTCGATCTTAATAACAACTTTCTTAAATATAAAAAAAAACTTGCTACCAACTTTCACTATATATACACACTGCCCGCAACATTATGAGATACATTTATTAAACTTAAAGCATTTTCTTTTTCGAAAGTCAATTTTTAAAAATAAGCGTTTTTCCGTCTCTTCCACTTCTGGTTTTCATTTAATAAATGACAATTTCCGACTTTTTTTATTATTTTAATAGATCATTTAATTCTCTAAATGGTGGTGCCTATGGTTCCTTTATAACAAGTTATCAAGTAAAAATCATTTAAAGAATTGAAAACATAAATTTATTAATAACAAAACACAACGACGAATATTGTTATTCAAAGAACGAGATGATTGTTTCCTTTCAATCAAGCGTTCGAAATATCATCCATCGGTTTTATAAAAACAAGCAAATCTACAGACACGTCATGTCTATTCGACTCATTTCAAACCTTACTCGGTTTTTCAAATCTTCTAAAATTTGTGATCCATCAACGCTGATTCTTGATTATAACATCCTCTTAAGCAAAAATCGGAAAGGGTAAGGTTTGGAGACCAAGGTGGCCAGCGTGCTGCTTATAAACTTGCAAACAGGACGTGCAAACTACCATCCTGATGGAACCAAATATCAATAGTGCAGGTCATTTTTTTATTTTGAAAGATTTATAGAATAGCTGGTGCATTGTTCAAACGATCCAAATATTGCGAGAGATTCATCAAATAAACCAATGATTCCATTGTCTACTATCCTTGCCCATATATTAACATCACAAGGGTGTTGGGTATGTGTTCAGTAATGCATTGCGCATTTTCTCCACTCCAGCACCTGCGACTTTGTCGATTTGTTGTTTCATTTAGGCAAATGAATGAGTTCATTCAAAAAATAATTTGCCAAATAAAACGTGGATTACGATTGCATACATGCTACGATATATCACAAACTGCTTTTCATGATTAGAGTCATCTTTATTGAATTATTGCAGTGGTTGTATTTTGCAAAGATGATTGTTTCTGTTTTATACTGATGACGGGGAACTTGATTGTCCGCTATAATTGATCGAGATCTACCTTACATCTAAGAAAACATCAATTCTCAAGTCTTCGTTCATTTTCTTGCAACGTCCTGCATTTGAGATGTGTTCGTTCCCAGTTTCTCTAGACTTTCCTTGGATTTTACTCGCTGCGTATTGGCTAATATTTTTATCTGGATTTTTACCATTAAACAAATTGCACACTTCTTGCTAAATTCTGGTCTCGTCTTCATCTGTAAAACCTTATCTTTACGTTTTGCTAGGCTTTATAAGGCCCGAATAGCACTTCGAACAGTTGATTTAAAGGAAATAATTATTTCTGAAATAATAGTGCTTATCTTTACTTTTCCTTATTAATATCGTTATTAATAAAATCTATGTTTTCCACTCTTTAAATGACTTTTACTTACTATGTGAAGTATTCAAATTTTAACAATATCATTTGGACAATGAAATGGTCTAGCACAATGAATTTGTACAAATTTTTAACAACGATAGCATAACGATAGGATTTTTTTATTGCTGTTTATTAAACAGCTATAAAAAAGTTTTCTTTTGTCTATAATTTTGTTTACCAATTTTGTACTTTAATGTGAAGCTTGTACTAATTCATCTCGACGGACTCTTACAAGATCTACAGGTACTGATCATATATTTATCTCTGCGATATTAATTAAATCGTTAAAAAGAGAAAAAAGAAATTTGAGCGCCCTGTAATCACACATTTTCTGAACCGCCAACCATACACTTACATATATCGACTCCAAAGAGCATAAAACACTACTCGTATGTGAAGCAATCTTGTACTCTTATTAAATAAATTTATTGCTGCCGTTTGTAATGTGTTAGCACAAGAAAGGAACAACACTTAATTATAATCCAACGGAGCGCATAAATAGGATATGATATTTTATAATTATGCAATGTTAGTTAGCTCTGTATATGTATATACATGCAGGTACTGTTAATAGCGTAATGTTAAGCGGCATATACATATTACGCTCCATGGTACGTATTGACCTTTGGTGAACTGATCTGTTGGAAAAATGAGATCCTTTCCGATGTCTAAACGTTCAATCGTGCACAACGTACAGACTGGAATTAAACTTGCAAAATTCGTTACTCACCTGTAATTCATCCTATGTCAGTAGGTAATAAGTTCTACGTTTCAAGCGTCATATATAAGCATCCATTTACCACGATTGCTAAATTTTCTATTTCGAGATTACGCTAGATGATATTGTTATATGTTAAGTACATTCCACATCAAGATTCGCAGAAAATCTTCATTTGACAAAATGCGCAATCAGATAAACAGTCGCCGTTCTTCTGCTTAATATACAGCAGAGGTTAACATGATAGGTAACGTAATCATTTGCCGTTGAACATGTGAGACCGTTTATGGTTCCTTCACCTCGAACGCACCAACTGAATTCAAATAACATTTTTATTATTGTACCTTTACGAATATCAATTAACTCAGTGGAAGCCAAAAATACATACGGACAGGTGCACGGGCTTAGTATTTCCAGAAATCTGGAAAATTTCCCCGCGACTGTAGCAAACAAACGCATTCTGCACCCTTGGTTATCTCGATTCATGACAGAAAAATGTTTGTGCACCAAACAACCTAGCCAACACGTAGAGATTTTGTAATGTGCTTCCCGCCAATTTTATTTTTTGATTAAATCTATACTTCGTATAAAATCCACAAGTAAATAATATAACATATTTGGTATAAACAAATTAAAAAATCACAAAAAAATATACAAAATGTTATATTTAGCAAGGATATATTCTTGATATCTCAAATTCATTTTAGTTTCATTTATTTTAAGCTAGGACGTAATCACCGTTTATTTAATTGCGCATTACTATCATAATAAAACCAAAAATATGCCTTGTTGTTTAAAAAGTAAAGCTGGAATCAAATGGATATCAAAGAATATAAGAATGTATTCATTCTCGACCCATAATACCATTGAAATTAACTTTTACTTACATTTTGTTTTATACCTTTATTATTATTATGAGGACCATCGTTTGAGTATTTATTAAAGAAAGCTGAAGGGGTATTATCAAACATATTGATTATCCAAACCTTCTACGGTAAGCAACTCAACTAAAAGCAATTATGCAGTGGAAGTTTTTTTTTGTCCTTTGATTAACGGTCGGAAAGGTAAAGAGCCAAATCTTTTGCAGCTTAAGAATTTTTCAGATTTGGAAATAGGAAATAATCGTTGGCGAATATGGTGCGGAAGCAACTCGTATTCTACTTATTAAATTTTGTCAAATGCAACGACACAAATGTACACGCGTGTATTGTCTTGAAACGGGATGTTTTCCTTCACCAAATGCACATATTTTTCTTTCGTTGTTGAAACGATGCAGCTAGTTGGCCATTAATCGCTTTGCTCTTTGGCTATTATTTTATTAAATCCAGGCCAAACATTATTCGGACTGCGCTTTAACATCCCCAAATATTACGTTCAAGTTAACACACCTGCATGTTTATGAACAATTGTGAGTAATAATAGCACCCATCTTGCGGGAAGCTTCCTTACATTCAAATAACTTGTTCAAATACCATGTACCCTATCACTTGAGATCGTCATAGCCTCTGCACATACTTTGAATCTCTAATCATTCATTAGCAAACCGTATTTTTTTTCATCACTTATGATATGGTAACCCCATTTAGATGACCTGCACGTTCTTCGTAAAAAATTTTCGTAGATACGTCGCATTTAAATTCACCTGTCCAATATATTACGATCGATAACAAAGGTATAGAGATCCTATAAGCTTCAATGGGTTCCATCATTTGTTTCCTTTTTCAAAAATAATTTTTTAGTCATTGCTCTATATTCTACTTTTTCCATTGTTAAATCAGAAGAGTTGTTCACTTTAAACGGCTTCCACTTACAAACTAGCTGACGCATCAGTTAAAAAAACTTGACAGGGCTCTTGCCAAAGGTTATTTTTACGAAAAATAGTCATTTATATTTTAATAGCGATTACAGACGTCACGTAACTGTCGAACTCGCTTCGTATTAACAAAAAATTTGAAATAAGGTATCCTATTTTTTCATGTATAAGTATGTTATCTGTATGAGAGTTATTGTATTATATCCTTCACCTTGCTCGTTATCCTCAGCAAATTATGTTAGTTTGCGCAGTTTGTTGTAGTCACTTTCTAAAGGTAGAAAAGAAAAGTGCTGCCACTGTTACGATGACAGGTCCTCCTCTTCTGTGAACTTCAGCGCTTTACCAATAAAAGTTACTTTCCATGTGACAGTCTATCTTTGAGATAACCGTTAGTTTTATCGCTGGGGGATTTTCTTAGTTACGCCCAGGTTTCTGTAAACAGCGTGCCGACAAATTCGGCAAACGATGGTAATCCCGGATCATCGTGAAGCTACAGATTTCTTACAGAGCATGGCGATGCTATAATGAGTTTAGTACCTTATTATGGGGAGTGTCGAGCTTTTTCAAATGGATCCTGAATGCATTTGATTAGTCAATAGCCCTCCTCCAAGTCATGAAGGTCTTAGACATACTTTACATGCCATAAGTTTGATCTTCAGACCCATGGTACGTACCCTGCGGATGTAACAGCGTGATTAATAAACTTCTTGGGCGAATGAGTTTCTAAAATAACAGATACGGTAATAACGATGGCAGATTGTAGGTGTTTATTCAGCAATAGGTAATTTTTAACATATAGCTCTTGTATCAGCCTACTACCTAGATTTCACGTTGGTCAGTTCACAGATCTAAGTACAACGACAGATAATCATGTTTCTTGAGATTGGACTCGAAAATAGTTCCATAATACATCGAAAAATGCGTAAAAACAGTAGAAGGTTTTTTGATTACAATTAAAGCTCCTTTCTATATACGTTAGGTGGTCAGTTAGTTGACGGTTAGGTTCCCAGACAGTTCTTTTCTAATGCCTTAGTAACCATGGCTACTGGCATTACGTTGGGCACACAGAGAGAAAGGAATTGCTTCAACAAACTACCAAGTGTTACATATTTTTGTGTCCATTCAATTAAAAACATGTTCATTCAAAATTTAGGGGAGTATGACCGACTTACTTTCCAACTTAACAAAACACATTAAATTTGATTCAATTATTTTTGTTGAATCAAATCAATATTTGTGTCAGTTGTGCTCCAAAATCTATTACTTTTTGATTAACCACAAAATTATCCTTTATTTATGATATATTTATATTTGCACAAGCGGCGTTTGTATCTATTTTATATCCCATTTCAATATATATAATAATGTATAATAATGATGTAGGGTGGTTAAAGTTGGGTGGGTAAAGTTGATTCAATTCAAAAGGTTCATTTAATCATATGCTGCTCTTTGAAACCGTATGAAGTGTCGAGTATATTTAACAAACTAAATTGGTTGGGTTGATTAATTTTTGGTTGACTCGACAAAGTTTTTCTCTTAGCGTATGCGTCCATATGCTTTTTATAGAACAAAGGTATCGTTTCAGCAAAATCTTTAATCTCTAATAATCATCGCTTTTACGATCGTACGGACCTTAGTTACCAAGCAACATGGTAGAATTACACAAATTTTTTGTTCATATCCACAAAATTAAATAAATTACGTCTTGCTAAAGAAAAACAGTGACTAATAACAAACACCGCTTGCACTCCTACGTAACTATTCCTTCGCAGTTTATGTTGAAGCGATTGGAACCAAAGCATACAAAACCCTTATGCATATTCATGATTCTCCAATCGGTATCTAATATCCAACATGTTTGTATACTTCCTTCGCAGTTCTTTCCTATACGACAAAATCTGTTGCAGTATCAATTTACGCTATCGGTTTACCAGAGTCAAATATTCATCCAAAGCATGACACGACGACCGCCGTATTCATCAATTAATAGCGCGTAAACACTTAAGAATATCAAAATTTCAAATTGATAGTCTACGTTCAATTTTAATTACAATAAATAGTTGTTACTACGATACCGGCCGCGTAGAGAAATTTTACAAGTCGTCCGGTATTTGCAGCTGTCTGGTTAACATTGTCGTATCTCGGACATTTATAGCGTACCTATATCACTGATATTTTAGATAGACTCGGTCACGATCCTCCAGTCGTGTTTTTATATGTCAGAACAATATCAATTAACAAGAGCCAGTCTTACAATGAGACTGTTAATGTTATTTGGATTATGTAATAAGCCGTAAGATAATGCACACACGTACACATATTTCGCTATCTTGTTCGCTTTCTCGTGCGGACGGAATTATAAAAGACCAATTGCACAAAACCTTCAATGCTTTTTATTGATAAACGATTACAAAATATAAATACTTGCTGTTTCAAGTTTTAATTAAAGGAATTGTAGATGTAGCCTATCGAAGTATTTGACTAAAATGCGCATTAAAAATTGTAATCTTTAGACTTCGCTATTGTAAATCACAGTAAAATCATTTCTCGTACCCTATAAAATTGTAATGATTATATTAATGTACCACACATACAAGGATTATAAAAGAAATAACGTGTCTCAAAATCAAGCAAATAGCTATCCTATTGAAGAATTTATTGGAGTTTATAATTCTGGCCAAATATGAAATATCCTTTGACAAGCAGGTGAAGAACATGTCTTTTTTTTTATTACAAGAAACGAGGTAAGAAAAACATGTTGGCTAAGCCTTAATTTAAATGCATTCGTACTCATTATTATAATAACAATAAACAAAAAGCAATTAGTAGTATTGCGAGTTCAAGCGCCTGAATATGAAGCCCATAGCTGAAAATGCTATGTTAAAGTTAGCCGGTAACCAGCAAATCAAGATTGAAGTTGCAACGACTACGATTAGAAACGACAAAGTTCAATCCTGTTTTACCACAGGAGATGAATATGTTGGTTTTGTGCCTGGTTCACTTTTGAAATGTTAACAAACGCTTCTATTTCTTCAAGTTCTTTGATTGTAAACGTGCCCCTAGTATGTATCAAAGTAACTCTAGATATTCACTGAACATTAAAACCAGTATCCCTCGATTAGTTAGTGATAAAAAGGTCCTGTTGAAAAGTTGATATCGCTTGCAACTGATAGCGAACCATTTGCATTGTATGTAAATGGCGTTGCACTGTCTCTGATTCGTCTTCTACAAAGTTGATTAGCACTTTCCTTCTTGTTGCAAGAATGGTATTCTAATGCAATGAATTAATTAAGATATTCTAACGCTGTATATCATAGCAATAATTTTGCCAGTATTTATAAATTCCCTTTTACCAAGCGATAACACTATTATTGCTATCCTTAGCAATAAATATGAATACTTTTACTTAATTTTGTCCGGCATAATTTACCAGAATGCGACTATTAGTTTTTTCCCTCTTATTTTTTTTATCTGACTTTAGGTAATTCCAAGATGCACATGTTTAGTTATAAGATCCTATTGGATATAAATTAACATTGCATTTGAGTTGGCCAGGCGGGCCTGTAATACCAAAACAATTGTCAATGCTTTTTTTCAAAACTGACTTCATTATTGAATTCTATGTAATGCCGTTCATTACAAATGCAATTGTAATTATCAATAGATGTTTATTAAGCTGGCGTAGCCAGTTAACAAACATATTTTGTTGATAATTATTTAAGCAAGAATTAAGTGGCTCCGCTGTTTTAATGTTAGGTTAACGTATCTATACGGTGTAACTTTTGACTTACTGCAGATATCAACACGAATCAAATAGCATCTTTTGCTATTAATTTGTTACCCGAGAATTGATTTTGTTGCTGCGGCCGTTTCGGAGATACAATGGCTAGACTAGCAAATTAAGCCAAGGCAGTTACTTACCGTAACTTTTGACTCAATTGATATGCTTATTTTTATTGCATTGTTTAGCAATAATTTTTCATTTGCTTCAACTGGTGCTCGGTAACAATTGCTATGCTTTAGCTATTTATAACGTTTGATTGATTAAGAATATCAATATAAACTTAATAGCACATTTTTTCATTGGCCTGCTTCTGGCAGAATGTTTAATTAGGATGTTCCTGTATTAACCGTTACTACACCATGCCTAGCAAACATATTTAAGATTCTTAATAAACCACTAAGCGTTAAAGTAAGTATTATGTTGCCAATTTGTTTTACAGAAGTAATTTGTTGTTTGCATTGATTCTGCAAAAAAAGATTAGTAAGACATCCGAATCGTAATTATAACATAAAAATAAAGTAGCTTTTGTGTAGACTACACCTACACCTCTACCTCTACAGACGAAGAAACATGGTAATTGTTTTACCTACGCTTTTGTAAGTGCTTTATCCATTTGTGACAACATTAATCTCCTGAAATTTTTGGAAGTAATTTTATATTTTTTTATATTATCAATTACCAATTACAGAGAAATTCTTTTCCTTTATGAATCTAATTTGCTCAATTATCCTATTGAGGCTGCTTTTCGTTAAACATACAAATGGTCCAAAATGTAATATCGACTGACTAGGCATTGTTTCCAATAGTTTTAAAAATATTTTGTGATAAATCGTACAAATTCATAGAGTAAAAAATTATTTAAGTAGTTTACCCGTTTGTTTTATGCAGCTGGTAACTGCGTTTCATTATGGAACTATTTATTATTATTTACATACACATTCCTGAATGCAAATTTGCAATTATTATTTGAACGTACTCGATTCAAAACAAAGGGTGTACAGAAAAAATTTTAAACTTGGGACCTTCTTCCAGTGAAAATCGGAATGATGAATCGTAGCTTGGTTATCTTATTTTTATTATTATTTGTTGGCTATTGTAGGCGTTATGGAAAATTGTGTTTTTTACTTATTGTTGTTGTGTAAATCAAAATGCTTCGTGGTAGGCATATGGATTTCCCAAAAACATTGAAGAAATTTGTGAAAGGACGAAGTTACTGTTAGATGTTCAACAACAGAGACATCTCTTTTAATTGACGTATTTTTCTCCTTCTTGATTTTTGATTCAATCGAAAGGACTTCGAAACGACTACTTTTACCCGAGATTAAATTCGTCCAAAGCATCTAATAGTAAAATCGTACTTACTGTAAAGATTTCAACGTTATCAAAACCGCCTCTGTTGTCCGCTGCAATAAAAGGAGCAGAAACAATTAGTAAATCCACATATGGCATCTTTTCCCATCCACTTGGTTTTGCTAATTTCCTTTGTGAACTGACTTGATCAGGGTGAGATAGCGTGAACTCGTCTTCAGATACCGAACAATGTATGCAACATGCAGATATAAGAATTTTATTGCTTTCTGAGTGATCGCTTAATACTTTAGCCAAACAACATACGTACATAGTTTATCTGCAGCCTTGAGTACGTATAAGTACAAACAACAAATGTTAATATCATACCAACAGAATAAACACGGATCGAATGCGATACTATAATCAAACAATTTTTAGATCTGTGTGTGTAAGCAAAAGTTATTCAGAGAAGTACTTTATCATTTCAATATCTAAATGTGAGATAAAAACCTTCCAGAATATTTACGTTTAGTATATTACATACTATCAACAATTCTTACGGAAAATGAAAAAAATATAGCATTTCTTCTAATACAGTTAAAATCATATAGCTACTATATATAGATAACTAACTATGATTTCTTATATGGATTCTATAAAGAAGGTATAAGATGCTCAGAATTAATCTCTAGCTAGAGAATCCGTTTTATTGAGCATGTATAAATTCTCGGGGCGACTATTAAATTTATAGCCACGAAGAACCGTTAATTCTTCTGTAATTCTCGATTTTATTGGCCATTGTACATAAATATGTCACCGTTTTTACCAGGCGTTTCTTGCATTTTTAATGTGAGTTCGCTGATTATACGAACCTGACTAGTTGAATAGGTTTTACACGTTAGTTTAAAGTTATTACAACTGTTTATGGCGTTTCTTGCGGATATATAAAGTTAACGCGTTAAAATTTCAGGAAGATACTTAAGTTTTCGAAATTAAATTTGTTTCATTTGATAGCATTTGCAGCTTACCTGACAGTAGTCGTTTTTTAATAATGTTCTTTTTAGTTTTTCCAATATTTTATGATAATTCCTGATTTTATTCGTAGACGTATAATAGATTCGAAAGTGAGGAAGCGCAAAAACGCTGAACATAAACATCACAATCCTATTGCAATAACAGCACATTTAAATTGTTAAAATTAAGTGCAATTATAAATTGAGCAATGAATCAACTCACATATGATATTGAAATCCATATAAGCGACCACAGAGAGAACGGGACCAAATATTAACATAATAGGTTCACCGAAATCAAAGAAACAAACCAATACTACTGAAATTTGTATAGTAACAATAGAAGGAATATACCAAGAGAAGTTTTTAAAGGTGCAAGTGTGTGAAGGTAAAAATATGTTACTCAAAAATTTCTTCTTTACAAGCGATAGTCAGTAGAGAGAAATTTATAGGGGCATTAGACATTTAATAGTAAGAAGGTTATATGTATATTTCAATTAAATTACTGTTGTTAATCCTAAAATTAACAGTATTAAGGGTAAATTTAATATAATTAATTTCTACGAACATGTTTTCTCAATACCGTTGTTCCCTATGAAAAACAAATAGTCTCAAAGCCAAATCAATTGCCACTTTCTTGGTAAAAGTTGGAGTAAGTGTTGTTATTAATGGTCATAATATTGAGCTCCTTCACAAATATTTCATTTATTTTTTATTCCAGCATATACAGTGAGATGTAACTAAGAAATGGAACATCCTATATGAAATATACAGGGTGAGTCGTGAGGAATGGATTAAACTCTGGAATATATTCTACATGCGCAAATAATGTAGAAAAACTCAAATGTTGTTATCCGATTTTTATTTGTTTTCGAGTTATAGCGTAATTAAAAATAAACTAAATTTTATACATTAAAGTCTATTGATACTATCGTTTATCGTTTATAAGATATTTTCAAAAATCCGCCATTCATTTCTAAACACATTACATACATACATTACATACAACATTACTCCAAGGTACAGGAAACCTTTTTTCATGATGGCAGCGCCCTCATTATGTCAACAATGACCTAGAGGTAGTGACATTAGACGCATAAACGTGATATACTAAATCGACATTTTTAATTACACTATAACTCTAAAACAAATAAATATCGGATAACAACATTTGAGTTTCTTTTTCCTTATTTTCATCTGTAAAATACATTCCTAGAGTTTAGTCCATTCCTCACGACTCACCCTGTATATAATGGAAAGGCACATCTTAATGCAACATATGTTATACTTGTACTAACAAATATTACGATGTGCAGGTTAGACTATCTCGGTGGTCAAATGGTTACTTCTAGATCCGATCAGGACGGTTCTGTTATGTTACCATTATTTAATAGTAATAATTAAGATAAAATGCGGCACAGAAAGAAGAAATGGAAATAATACAAACAGTATATAAAACAAAATAGAACAAATATATCTCGAAGAAGAAAAGGGGTTAGTGTCGATAAAATTGATCAAAAATCAATAAGTTGGTATTTCTGCATATGCGCGATAATGGTGCTTTGTATAGCACATTGGTATGCGCAATAGCGCTATGAAAAAGGTGGTATATCTGCGGTCGTATAGTGGTACTATGAAACGATAAAGCAAACAGAAAAATAAGTAAAAACATGGACCCCGCGACAATAATATTTGGTGTATTAAAAAATCCTTACCGAAGGTTGGAAAATATTTGGATTTGGAAAAATTCCACTAACGGGTCGCAGTAACTGATATCTAGAAATCTAAGGTGTATTCGATAACCTAGTGCTTCATCCAACAGTACAACAACAACAAGGATATACAGCAATGGGTAGTTGATAGCTACGAAAGAACGACAAATTCTCTGGTGGGACACCAAATTCATCTAAGGAGCGCAAGCGACGTTTAAGTTCAACACCCCGAAAATTTACTCCGAATACTTTAGTGGCATTATGCAAGTATCATTGCAATGGCTGGCGCAAGTTGAAATAACCAGCACGCACATGTCACTGCCACCCACGACCAGAGATATCGTACCATCACCTACGAAAGCTCTAATGCTCTAGATGCTACAAACATAGAAGAATTATACGACAAAATAGAGGCATATTTGAACTTCCACTGGGCACTTCACGGGGAACTATGCTGTTTGAAATTTGGTTCAACATGCGATGCCTTATCACAACCATGAGCCACCAACCATAATATGGTAAAGTTCTAGCCTGTAAGTCGTCTGGGTTCAATTTGCGTCGGGCCAAGCTATCCTGGATTAAAATTTGTGCAAGTTTATCTTTAGACTTTACTCAAAGACTATTGCAAAAACAAAAAAAAACAAAAAAAATACAAATTTACCATAATCAATTAATTACAACATTGATTAATAAGTAAAAAAATAATATAATAAAACAATTAACAACACAAATAAAAAGGATAGCAAACCGATACATGAAAACTGCAAAATAAATATCAATTTTTGAACTCCCTGGGTGAACCTGGTATCATAGGATGCAACTTGATGCCTGTTCTTGGCTAACTGGCTATAGAAACATGAATATATTACAACATACGTTATTGTTGCATATTATGGGCTTTTTCTTTCCATTACCTTAACGATGTCGTAAAGATATACAGGATGTTCCATTCAAAGTAGAAGAGCTGACATCCCAAAACAAGTAAAAATCGACCGGTTTTTTAAACACTAACTTGTTCTTCAGAAGTTAGCATGCTTTTATAGGTTAGTTCAAGTTGCTGAAATATTACTTTGAAGTTAACAGAATTTTAGAAACATCAATGATTAATCAAATTTCAGGAGTTATCTCTCATTTTGGCTTTCCGAGTTGTAGCCGCGTCGTAATTGCATGAGAATACCCACGTTTCGCCCTCAATTGTATGATCCGTACAATTCTTTTATCGGCAATGAAAATGCAATGAAATATGAAAAAGACTACTCTAAAATAATGCTAACTACTTAAACAATTGAAAATAGAACTGACAGTAGAAAAGGTATTGATTTACCATAAAATCATAGACTATAAATAATTTACTCCATAAATCGTTACGTAATAACTTCCCAGTAGTCGGCTAATCTCCTTTTTGTACTTGGAACGATATTAACCATAATCGTGACGTACTTATACAAGCTTTAATTATATACTACCTAATAGCGTTAATAGTCGCTAACTACAGGTAGGACGTCGAAAATGTGTAAAGGTCCATTACTGCCATAAACAGCAAAACACGCAAATAATAAAAATTAATCTTGAAACCTACAATTAATCTCATGATTTGTTTGGTTTTCTTTATTTCTTTCGTTATACGTAAATGGTGATCGTTAAACCGCAATACTAGGAGATACCATCTGAAATGCTTATTGTGACTCTAACATTTCGGTAATCTAAATTACAGTTTTTATTATAATGTGAATTTAAGATCCCTTTAAATTTGTCGAAGAACTAAAGCAGAATCACGAAAATCGTCGTCTAACGCAATAAGAGACGCCTAGCAATTATTTGAGATGGTAGATAAGAGAGATAGTTTCGTCTTTATGCAATAAATAGCTTGAATCGAACAATTTTACTTCGTATAACGGATACCTTAGTCAATTCGGTCTTCCAAATACAGGATTATACGATTTTAATCGTGACCAGTACATTCAAAGGAAATGGACGTCGGAATGGGAAGCGTGTGAATCTAACTATATTTTATCTTCGTTGTAAGAGTAACGACTAATTTGTGAGCGTCGAAAGAATTACCGAAAGTATAAAGGATGTAACAATTACTTTTTTATGGAAATTTGTACTGTCAAGGTTTTACACTTGATCTTCTCTTCTTTTATCAGTTTTTTCTTCTTTTTTAAGAAAACAAGCATGTATATGATTATTGATTTATTACTTATTATTCCGTGATACATTTTTCTTAATATTGCAGCGATCTTGTTCCTCATAAAAAGTTTTCACTTTAATACATTTTCAAAGTTTAACAAAATGTTTTTTTGCACTTCGTGACCATAAAATGGTGAAAACGATTGTGTTGTCAAATATCAGGTTTGCTACCTTTTCTCAATAAAGTTAATATTACTAAAAAGACCAACCAAGATTTTTATTGAAATATCACGACTATAAAACAAAAAAAAAAGAAATAGGAAACCCTTGGCAATTCACATCTTTAGATCTTTCACGTGGACATTTTTTTAGACCTTTCAGGTAGAAAGACACAGCCACAGTACGTGACTTAGAGAAATATATTGACCTTTTTTCTTTTATGATATTTTGTGGACGTTGTGATCGGTGAGAGATAACTAATGGCATCATATTTAGGAAAAGGTGCAACAATCCAAGATAATATGTTCCCACTAGCCAAGACGATATGACGTGTGATCAACGTGTAAATGAGGACGCCAACTGTCCAAAGAACAAAGTAAAATGCACAAAATCGCATTTATAGAGATATAATTGTGGCCAGTCACTGATGAAGAGTGTAGAAAATTACGGGGTATTGCACTCAAGTGAGAACATACGAAGGCTCCACGAATCAAGGTTTTCCACGCAACTCGTTCATTAAGTTTTCTGAATTAGCGCTTCAGCTTAATTCTGAAAATTAGTAGCAAGAAACAAGATCATTCTCTCTATTATTTTTATGCTCGTGTCGTTGCCGATTTGTAAAATTAGTCCTCCCGTCGGTGTCATTTCTGAGTTTGCCTGTTATTTCACCTTGAGGGCCTAAGGATATCATTTGCTGAATGTAAAAACGTATCGAAAGAGCTATTAGATTTAACGGTGTTGAATATTTGCGATAGTTATCCATGCCCCCTGCGTCAATGGCAATAAAGCATTATTATTATTACAAGTGTCGGTATCAGAGTGCTGCTACATAATATTCTTCCATGTCAGTTGCAATTAAATTAATACGAACAGATGTACTTTATGCAGTAAGTGATATAAATGAATAACTAACGGTATTTCTAAGGTAAACAAAATCAAAATATGGTTAATAAATAAATACAAAGGAAAAACAAAAATTTTAAATTTCGAAAAACTGAATAAAAGTTAAATTTTCAATAAAGTTAAATTCTTTTGGGACGCTATATATTTACAATGTTTAGTAATTCTCACATATACATATTAATAAAATGGAATTTAAATCAAAATTTAACAAATTCAAGTTAATATCTTAGAAAATTATAGAAATTGTATAATACTGTATATATTTTTGAAAGGGCAATCTTATCAAAATATCAAAATCTGTATCAAAATTTAAAAAAAATGTACATTTTCATTTTAATGCTAATTTTCATGTATTTTCATTTTAATTCTCATATTCAGTTCATGCAATATTACTGGAGATATGCTCTCAGACTTTTAGTTGCCTTTAGCTAAAACATGCATCACTTAGTTGAAAAGGAACACGTTCAGAAAATGCTAAAATAGCTAAAGAAAGCGAATTGTATCTACGCACGTATGTATATCATATAAGCGAATGATTTTAACGTAATGAGTAATGAGAGAATATGAAAAGAATATTTCGTAACAAGGATTTATAACTGTTGGAAATGTACTTGGTAAATAAGCATTTTTAATTATGAATACGGAATCAGGTATTCAAACCTCGCTGAAATACACAAAAATACTTGCTATTCGTATAAATTAATGTTAAGTAAGCAAAAGCAATAATTGCTTGCGCACAATTATCAGATCTGTAGTAGCAGTTTATTACGGTCCACAATAGTAAAAATAGTCTAATAAGATATGCGTAACCTTAGTAAAAATGGCGATAACTATTAATTGGCATTATCCGCTGCCTATGACATTTGTTCCTATAGACAGTTTCACTTCATTAGCTACTTCGTATCTCCAGGCAAATTTCGAGCAATTAATATAGTCATGCGCTTTCAACGATTTTGTAAACAGAAAAAAGGATATTAATAACTCACGATTCATATAGCAGGTTTAATTATTCGCTAACTCACAGTATATTTTTAGCATCTTTATTAAATTATTTCTATTTATTAATGAATGTTACTTCTCGTTAGACAGGCTAAGGTTTAAAATGAAAAATTACAATGACGTTATAGTGATATTTAATGAAGAAAAAATAGGTTATATATATGTGCCTATATCTCTCAAAATTCGTTTCGACTAATCGACATCGACTAATTGGCATCAAATCGAATGATACAATTGAATTACTGTACTACAAGACTGCCAGAGCATTTTTTATTTAGATATTAGAAAATCATCAAAAGCATCAATTGTTCAAACTAATGAGCGATAAAATTCTATGATACATTCTTGACTGCTATTTATAAATTTATTTATTTCAAATAAATTATTTAACCTGGCGACCATAGTTTACCATCACTGAGGTTATTATATTGTTCTTGCAAGTACGACGCATTGACTGCAAAGCAAATATTCATATAGGTATTGCGCGTAACCTCTCAAATTTCCTATTTCCATCTATTATATGCAGTGGCAGATACCGAAAACTTGATAGTATACTAAAGAGTGCGTTTTTGTTAAAAAAATATAGAAATGTTTTAATATTGTGTTTGTTTGTTAACGATATTCATGTTTACAATGAAATCTCATTTAACACACGCCGCATTAGTTAATACAAGTAAATATAGGCTTATTGTTATAATTTTAAAAAAGGAATAAAAGGCTAATTCCGAAGCGTAAATATAATTTTTAGTTTAAAATAAAATTAAAAGGAAACATACCATACCAGACATACCTTATTAGTTATGAATTTAAAAGACTTCATATTATTGTATGTTCGATTATTATTACATCTGGATGTTACATCATCTTAGCAGCAACTATTTTACTCCAACCAAACTGGAATTAGAAGAAGAAGAATATTGAATGTTGATTATTTAGTATGGAACAGTATTTGAAAAGAGAATCGAATGATCCGGCATTAGAAAATAATTTAAATTAATTTAATCATTCTTAACAACTGAGTGGTTTAAAGATGGTTTTATAGAAAAATACTTTTACTTGAACAATGCTTCAATTAAACAAATTTCTATATAAACATAATCGATATAAGACTTTTATCATCATTATTAAGGAATTAATAATGACAGTAAGGACTGTGGCCTAATATAGTGAACAACACAGGAGTATCGGCAACCTCTGCACCGCACAGGTTTAATTATGTAATAACTAATCCGGGACGGTCGTTTCAAACGAATTAAGGGAAACTATGTGTCTGACTAAGCATGTTTAAACTTAAACCTTTTATTGACTTTTAACTCTTTTGTTACAGGTCAGTGCAGTTCAAAATATTTAAACATGAACAATATCGAAGCTTCTGTAAAGTTATTAAGTAAGTATTTCCAGGGTTTACAGTAATAGATGCATAAAATTCTTGCTTACGGAAGAGTCTCCACAGAGAGAGATAATAAATGATGCATGATTATTTTTATTTATTTATGCATCATTCATTATATATAATATAATTTATAAATAATAATATTTATTAAAAAACAAAAAAAAAACAGATTTTTTTGTTTTTTAGATATTATAGTTGCACATCTAAGAATTTTTTTTTATTAGTTAATATGAGTAAACGCTTTTGCTTTTTCTTTGTGCTGAAAAAATTATATCAAATAATATGCACACAAACAATCACCTTTACACGAGGAAAGGTTACGTTTGTTTTTAATATCCTTGAAGAAGTTAGAGGAAAAGTATTTACGGCTGGGAAACCACGGAGAGACAATAAACAGTAATTAAGGAAAGAGCATGCTTCAATTTTGTTTGATGAACAACCTCGTAATAACAAACGGTTTCTTTAAACATAAAGGCATTCATAAATGTATTACGGATGTTACAAGGAAAGTAAGAGTCAATAACCGATTATGGACCGGTGGATAATGATAATAAATAGTAATGGCCGTTGGAATAAGACGAGGACTAGAAAAAGCCAGTAGTAATAAAAATAAAAGAAAAAATAAGAAGGCATCAAAAGAAAATCCGAGAGCTTGAGACTCAGTACATTACGGGTTTAGATAGCTAAAAAGTATGGAAATTTTAATTAGGGAAAAAACATAGAGAACTGAAAATATGGTGGAAAGTAAATGCAATTTGGAACCAGTTTGAAGATATACTCCTAGAAGCTGCTACATAAATGAACACAACAACTAAAGAAAGAAACCAGAAAAAAAACATGAAAGGTGTATTTTAAAGAAAACACAAGAAAGTAAGAAATTAAAAACTTAGTAACTAAAGCGGAACAGAATTCGGGGAAGAAATGAAAAAGAGCAACAAGGAAAACCATAAACTCTTCTATGAGTAACCCTTAAATCGACGAGGAAGGATAAGACACAAGTTATCAATTTTATAAGAAAACTTTTACATAAGAAAATAATTTGGCATACGTTTACTAATAATTCAAGTCATACAAAAACATTGGATGTTGAAAATTGGCACTATACGGATAAGTAAAAATTTAATTTGATCCTTTACTATTTCCCAAAAGGATAATAACACATCTTGTGAGATTCTTGAGAAAAATATCAAATTTAGTAGCTAAGATCGCGTGACTGACTAATATTATCTTTAAAGTGCAAATAAATAGCGAAATCAAGGTTTACCAGTATTGATTAGTGATTAGTTATGTGATGCATACTTACTATATATATATACTTTCTACGGTATTCAGCACTTTTACAATTATAAAGGACGCCTTGCAGAAAAGCATTGAACAATAACAACTTGCAGCGCTCTTAAGTACTGTTTTCGTGAAATTCACAGACCGCGATATTTACTACAAAGTAACGTAGAATATGATTTTCGGTAATATCCAGGTGTAGTCACTAACGTCGTGTTTTAAAAAATTAGTCGGTACATTATAACTAGAAAAATTATCCGTACTGTAATGGACACTATCGATAATTTTGATTACCGATAATTATTGATGGGACTAGGATAACTCTACGTAAGATACAAACATAGGAATTAGTAGAATCTTCTCTTTGGTTAAATTAAATTTGTAATGAAACGATTATGTGATGTTATACTGATCCTTACATAAAATTTAAACTTACATATGCACAGGTTGTAAATTGGCCATAGCATGCGTACACGGTACTCAACACAACTTCTTTTGTTTTATCGCAATTTTAATTAGCTTTTTACTCTCCACTGCCGTGCGTCTATATATTAAACATTGCTCACGCAATTTTGAGAGATAAGTAAGATCTACGTCCTTCGATCATGACTGATAAATTCGGCCAATTGCTATTCGGTCGCTTCAGATGAAATTCAAAGAAGCAACTGGAATTCACGTAGTATTAATGACGTGAAGTTAACGGTTGGTCGCGGTACGTATTATAAATAGTGGATCACATATGATCGCGTCACGCAGTCTTGCCGTTCGTGCTTTAAGCGGTAGCGAAATGTTTTTCCGCATTCTCGAAGCATCCTGTACGTGCACGTATTTAGCAGTAAACAGTATCGTATATAGAATAAATTCCCATAAAATCAAGCAAAAATTGGCTTCTTAAATAAATATCTCTATTCCCATCTTAAGTATGTTTAATCTATTGTATGAGAATTTTGCGGTTAGCTCCAATCTGAGCTATTAAGAACTGTCTGTGTATAATAACATCGTTTAATTCGAGTTGTTTCCTTAGATGCTATCAACAGGAATTCGTTTATTATATCCTAGTTAAAAATTAAATACGCTACACGTTATTAACTGATACTGCTGGTTTGCCATTGTAGATAGTGTGAATCTGTTATCCATAAAGCTCGGTCTCCACTTATAGGTGCACACACATGCGACTTGAATTACATGATGGTAAATTTAATTTACGTATAAATTTCTTGCTGGTTAACTTATTTGAAAAGTATATGTTGAAGACAAAAGTAATTATCAATACATAGGCAAACAGTTTACCAGGCGACTCCGCAACTATTGCTCGGTGTACATCATTTTCAGAGACATTAAGCGAGTTATTCCACTAAATATTTTATTAATTATTAAATTAATCAATGAAAGATCGATAAAGTTGAAAGTTATAAACTAGACTAAAGCCGATTATGCCGGAAATAGCTGTCAAGTTTATTATTTTAAATAGAACACCCTATATATTATTCAATTTTTAAATTCCTTATCCAAGGTTTATTTTCTGACACAACTATGCCGCTGCTTCTAACCATAGTACAGATATTTGGCCTTTTTGAAAATTTTTGAGATCGACGAGTGCATGTGAAATTTTATAACTGTTGACCGTATAAGATAGGTTTAGAATCTTTGAACAATCAATATGGTGAAATTGTTGACCATAAAAAATATAATATCTATTACGTATCTATTTTCCGCATAAAAAAGTGACGTACGGAGCAAGAATGTGGCTTACGTTTTTTGTTTAAGTGCCATCCAAGTTTTATATATTTTAGTTAGTCATAACTAACTAAAATCAAATCAAAATTTGAAGAACTTGAGATAGGTAAAGACAAAAGTACAAAAACCTAATTTACAAGAAATAGACTAGCGAATAAGCACAATTCTAATGAATGGAGCAATTCATATCTCCATGTACTTAAAACAGAAAATTCAATCTTTGAAATTTCCTTTTATAAGATCAACTTGATAAGAAAAAGAAAGAAAAAAAAATGTAAAACATTTTCATAGGTATTTCCGGTACAACCGGAAGTGTAAGATTATAACACATATTTTAGTTCAATAGCACATGTCAGCTTTAATCTGTGATCAAGTTTTCAGAATTTTCTATACTCTATCATATATCGATCGATATAGGCTCTTGTACAGTATTGAATTACAAAGAGGAAAAAGAAATAACTTTTGAATCTTTAGAAAAAGTCATCCTTAACAGTAAGTTTTGCTTGTCTTCAAACGTGCTTTTTTGGAATTTGGGTTAGGCAGAAACGTTAAGCTAACCAAAAAACATTTATTTCAACAAGGCATAAATGGTTGCAAAAAACAAGAAAGACATCCAAACAATGACAAGAAATATTCAGTTGAAGCATCCCTTCATTAACATGCATCTCAACTCGAATCCTATACTCCTTGTAAACTCCTTTTACATAGTGCTTGAAAAATTAATTACTGCATTGCTACTTGCTTCACATTATGCTGCAGTGATTCGGCATAAACAAGTTGCTAAAACTTTCTCCAAAGATAACAATCGTACAGTTATGGAATTATATGTCGCACAGATATGATGTTAGATATATTCAGGGTTTGCATAAATCAACTAGAACTCATCAAATTTCTCAATTTAAATTTTAATCCAAAAAATAGATTGTATCTAACTTCACACCATACATTGATCTTTCTAAAACGTTGACTTCGGATAGAGAGAGTAAAATGTGGATTTATTTCTTCAATACTTACAGTGCTAGGAAGTCACAATGCCATTTATGAAAAATGTGTAATTCGTCTGAAAATATAATATTGTTTACTTGTGGAATTCCCCACTCGTAGATATTTGATCTTCTATCTATATTCATACGTTTAACCTCGCCATCTGTTTCCAGAATCTACGTGCTACCCCTAAACTGCAGTTTGAAAATCATAGTATTGTTATCTTTAAAGATTCTTTGCAGACATTTCTAGCTATAGTAGTTTTTGAGCTCTTGAGTAATATTCACGGAATTTCTGTGGTCTTCATTGTATCTCTTTTTCTTGTCTTAATTTTAGTAACTTTCGTCTACAAATTTTTGAAAAAGTTGGCATGCACGAAATGTTAACATCGCTGCTCAGGTAATACTATTTTTGTTACGAAAAGGCTACGCAATAATGTAACACTCTAAAACCCGTCTAAACATCCTGTCATAAACACTTCGCCCACTCAAATTTTCAAGGTATCAAAACACGTTAGAGCCAGTGTCTCCTGATACTCAATAGATACATACAAGTTTTCGAGTTTAAAGGCAAGCAAAACTTATTATTAAAAGTTTTTTTTTCTTTTCTAAAAATTTAAAAATTATTTTTGGTCTCCTCTTTGTAACTCAGTCGGAGGACATAGTGTATGTATCATCTGCATTACGTATAGTACCTTTTCATAACGCAACATACTGTAGATAAAAAGTATTATGACATAATGTATCATAAATGCAGAGTGTTAACAAATAAATTATCGCGTAGATCATTGCTGAAAAATTCAGAAGTGTAAGCTGCAAAAACATACTTTATTTATTAACAAATGAATGACATAGCAGAGGTACATTTAGTTTATCCGTAGGAATTATCAAACAAATGCACTTGTATATATGCTTATGTAGATTCTCGCAAATAAATACCTAAATACATAAAGAAATAACCTATAAACATAAAAATAGCAAGAACAGGTATTTACTTGCGTTTAAAAGTAGAAGGACTTAGAATCCGGAAGTGATACATAACAATCTACTTAGGTGTTACAATAGAAAAAGAAACAGCTGTTCCTTTAAGTACAGCTATTATAATATAGGTACACACACGCATAATTTCGTATTTATTTTGTTCGTTCGTGAATTTTATACTACACCCTAGTAATATCTTTACATAGAACCTTATGAAAGCAACTGAAAGTGACTACAAAAGTACTTGCGCTTGTAGCCGTGCAGGTAATATGACCAGTCTTCTATACAGGGTGTATCTGGATTGCTTGGTCAGACTTTATTGACGTAATATATATTGCATGATTTGACGTTAATACACTCAAAGAAAAGGAAAAATATTATTATGAAAAATGTAAGGCCTTTTAATATAATTTTCTCTTCAGTATTCCTTTCATTATTTAAGGACGGCCAGATAAAGATAAAATATACTAGAAATTGTAATAAAGCCCAAAATCACTTATTATCTATTCGTTTCATCTCATTTTTAGTGTAGATATGTAGAATATGAGTGATAACCTTTCAATATCAGGCTGAGCAACGAAGGACCAAATGTTAAACCGAACTTAGACAAGGCGACCCGCTGTAGATGGGACAGGCAAGGGCGTATATTTAATAAAGGTTACCATATAACAAAGTACATAAAGGACGTTGCCATATCAGCGAACGTTAGAAAAAGAATCGACTAAAAAGTTGCGAAAAAGATGTACATATGAAATTCATTTGAAAATAAGTGCAATAACGTTGTAGGAGCGACTTTGTATTGAAAAATTCATTTAATTGTAAAAAGCTGCGCCGTACTTACACTAGGAAAAGTGCGAATAGTGACAGAAAGGAAGGTATTCTAGGGAATATTTGAAGCTTAGATAACCGAAGAGGAGTATAACAGAAGAAACAACGGTAAAATATACCCACCTCGTCATTTTAGAAGGTGCAAGCTCGACTGGAGAGAGTAATAGTCATTGTAACCGAAGAAAGAGAAGATGGAGAAAATCCATCATAGAAAAGCTAAGGAGAAAAAAGTCGTCAACAAAATAAATTGTTTGTTTGAGTTTGCTTCGATAAAGAAGAGGTGTCGCTCAATATACATGCTTATTTGCATAGTTATAAAAATAAATACGAATTTATCAACAAACACCTTTAATGCTATGTTATCTAAATTTTTTAAAATGTGCTACGTATCAAAAAAAATGTCTTATGGCTACACTCTCCATACACACACGCATATTTATCTTTTGTGTCATCAATATTATTCAATTTTCGTTTAATAACTCCAGTCGACGAAAAAGCAACTTCAGCGTATGGCCAATTAAAATATAAAAGATTGCGCGCAACGACTGCGTATATAAAAATTACGCCACGAAGAGAAAAGATTACCAAAGAAAATTGACCCAGATTTTTGATGTAGACTAACAAAAAAAATCGATTTCCATATTAAGATCATGTAAAAATGCCGCCGTTGTAGCCTGGTTGAGGACTTGACCTAAAAATCGAAATTTTGTAGTATGTCCACGATGTGCGCACATTACAAACGAAATCTGACAAGGAGCAACAAAATATTGGTTCAAACAACTTCCATCTTGCGCAAGAATAGGAAACATGCGAACATGCGATTAAGGCTTTTTAATAATTCATTGGCCTTCTTTCTTCTTTTGGACGAATGTCTTGGAGAATGTTGTCCTGTTTCCGCTCCGAATATGAAACAACGCACAGGTTGCGTAATAAATATACACGAAGTTAATTTTGGAATTACTTCAGCTTTTGTGTGTGTGTGTAAGGTACGTGTCGTAATTATAACGTGTCAAGCGCTTAAAAGAGCAGGATTTGCATTTGTATGATAATGCATCAATTTCGACGGCGTCCGTAACTGTGCAGTATTATGCAAGCTGCAATTAAGGCGAACGATAAAGGATACAATAGAATTTGTCAAATATTCGACAACAATGAGCATGTCAAATTTATGTCGGGTACCCATTATTATTAAGATAGGGCTAGTAATTTATTCAAGCACGGTATAACAGGTAATAATGAGAATGTAAGACTTTAGTAATACTAACAATATCAGGTTGATTATTTAATACTCATATATCCTAATTTTTAAGCTCTTAAAAGCTTAATTATAATACAAAGGATCGCATAAAAGGGATATGCAATACTTAGAAAGTGGATGCAAGTTATAACAGCAGATTACTAAGATAAAGTTAAATGGGCCACGCTATTTTATAAAGCAAACGCGTTCAAGAAAAGTTCAAAAAAAACGGAGGATAGTCTGTGTTAACAAAACAAAAGTGATAATTGCATCAAAGGAAAGAAAACTCCTTGAAATTTGATAAATACTTAACCAACAATGGAATCCAGAAAGAAATTAGATGGTATTAAGTAGACTATAACGACTGCGAAGTATATTTTTAAATGTTTCAAAGGCATCTGATAATGTAGACCAACGAACTCTGCTGAATAAGCTTGAGAAAATGTTTTTTTGGGGACTTGTCTATAGTCTTATTATCATATCGTCTTATCCCAACACAGACATCAACGGGTAATCGGCGTGGATGCTGATACTGCATACCCTATTTCCTCGGAATGGATTACAATCCGTCAAGGATTACCACAAACGTCGATTTGGATGCGATTTTGTACTTAACAGTAATGATCTACCGTACATTCTTTAACGTCGTAGTGTAGCACTCCGCCCCACACAGGTTTTAACTAATTAATTTAGAACTGCTGCATCAATGCGTCGATTGTCATTTTCATTCGATTACACGCTTGAAAGAGAGGATCGATGCATTCCCAAAACAGTTGCCCAGGATTAGTAATTAAACTTGTATAGTAAGGAGCGCTGATATTTCACAATTGTTTGCCACCTCTGAAGTTATTCAAACAAGAAGTTGAACAGAGCCTTTATCATATGGAGGATTAGTTCAAACAAAACAATCTTGCTGTAAATGTTGCAACGAAATTGTCGATGCTTTCTGTGCTTCGAATACAGAAGTCTTCGAGTCTAGAATAACCAAAAAAAGCATTATTCCCAACACATTTTTCACCATTCCGGATAATATTTCAATATTTTCAGAAACTGTTCTATCCATGATTAACGTTCGTTTACTCAACGAGATGCACTTGGATCTAATGTTAAGCGTCTCTCCATTTTCGCGCTAATCCTCAAATAAGTTAAACTTTTACTGGCTTCTAGCGAACCTCGAACTCGAACCATACTTTATCAATTTGTACTGGTGCTGCCTTTAATTTTCTGCTTTTTGATCCAAACTTTTACCGGATTACCGCTCCCTGCGAATGTTTTCCTTTGTGTTTCATAATTTCGGCAGTTTGAGTTTTGCCCACGTTTAAATTTTAAAATGTTCAAAGTAAAATTATTAGTTTTCTATCCGATTTAAAGACTTCTGGAACGCTGAAATTTGGTCGTAAATCCCCATACAAGCTGGAAAAATCATACAGAGCTTCTTGCTTTTAAATTGTTCAGTTTTCTACACGCACCTCGCGGAATAGAAACATTGATTAATGCAGAAGCAGATGTAGATCTAGCTATTATGCTAGTGTACAATACAGCCCAACAGTCGCAAGATCTGGAAAAATTGGTGATTATAAAATCTCTCATAAGAAACGTGTACGATCTGCACAGAACAGATACTAGTGTGGATGTTTTTCGAGTTAAAGTCTTACTTACCACACCATGCAAAACCTTAACCTCTTCCAATGATCTGAGACTACACATGAGTATGGTATGGGAGACTTCTGAAAATTCTGCAGTTCCCATTGGCTAGTACCCAGAATTCAATTGACGAAAATCTGCATTCATTTGCTTGCCACTTTTAATTACGTTTTACTTCGAATATTTCTTTTTCTTTACTCAATGGTGTGTAGCGTAATATGGTAAACAACATATAATTATCGGAAAATGCTTATCATTCGGTCACCGATTGATGACTAGCACCATTCGTTTCCTCGAAACGGCCGCCCCAAATTAATTATTATATGATGTGCGGAGGTTCCTGATCCTTAGGTAAGCTAATTGCCAATTAAATGTAGTATTCCCCAAAACTTTAAAACAAGGAAGAAGAGTTACGAACTACTGAAATTGCAAATTACGAAGAAACTCACGTGGGGCTAATATGTAAAATAAAGTTATGAAGACCTAATTGAATGTGGTACTAATAGAAGCGGGAATTGAAGAGGGAGAATGAAGTAAAGCAGTTGGGGCAGTGAGGAGAACGTAGGATGATAAGATAGCGACGCTAAATGTATATATACAAGAGACGGAAGGAATACCATGGTACGCCTGGATAGGAATCGAGAAATGAATCAAAGAGGAGTCGAACAAAAATAAGACGGTAATAGTAATAAGGCTATGAACACGCTATAAACACGCTTGGACTTCTACCGTTGAGATAAGGCTAATAGCTCCAGTGATGAGGTTTTTATTTCTTTGGGGATCCAAATAGAGATACGATAAATCAAAACACCAAGATGTGGACGAATCCATGTTTATTTCACGTTAAGTATTAATCGTGATCAGAGAGTGGACATTTTAGCACCTTTCCGTATTCATAACATGGAGTAGATCTAAGTTTCCATATCGGTGATGTACACTATGCGTAACAATAAGTCACAACTAAAAGTAAACATTTGCTATCGTTGATTGTATATAATACCTGCTAGAAGATACTAACGTGTACAATTGTAATGTGCTCTAATACTGAAACACCCAGCATTATCCTGAATTTCTAAGCTATTTGTAACGATTGCTACAGAAAGCTAAGAAACACCATTCCAAACATACATTTCTACTTCTTTCTGTAAATGAATGATTTATCGGAATTATGTCTATCTTTGGAAATATTCATCTGATTACCTATGCAGTAAATTAACAGATATTACAGAAGTTTGAATTTTTTATCACGTTAACCTTTCATCTTGGCAGGTAATCAATTAGAGCCGGAGGAAAAGAGAAGCAAGGAAAGAATGAGCGCACATGTTTTACGAGAAGAAACTGCTCCAACTGCATCTCTCCACATATGGGCAACAGAAATATTATTGCCCGAGCCGCCTTATAAATCAAATCTTTCAACCAGGAAATTGTTTATGATGTTCTCTCGTTCAATAAATGCCACGTTTATTTACAGTTACTTATACACACATGCGGTTTTCGTCCATCGCAATACAATCGACGGCCACGATGGCGCAAATAACAGACAACAAGAGTAATCACCCAAACAACAGCAACGATTTGTACAAATTTGAGGTTAAATTAATATGTTTACGTTCGGTCCCGCATCGAAATCCGAATCGGCGTGCATGTATGTCTTGTATGCAGAGCGAAACCGCAGAAAAAGAGCACCGGTAATAACATTCCCATCTTACACACGGAATCAATATCCAATTGGCAATGATGATTCTGCGTACCTATCCAGGCGTAATAAAGATAAATTGAGCGGCAAAGGGCAGTTGCATCATGAAAGAAAAGATCACATTCTTCGCATACATTTGCAGCATTGTTACTATGCAGTTTGCTCGAGTATGACACTGCGTGAATTATCGTATGGATTTAAAATTGCCACTAAGACTCGTTTCACGAAGATTATTTCGTATTTATGCAATAAGAAACGGAATAAATCGGCCTTGGATAGTGGTACTTTTATTTTAACATTTATACGATTGTGGTTAACTCTCTTAAGTTCAAGCGATGTGGAATACTTCATCCGAAGGTACTTGTTCTGACAGATTTAAATATGTGCAAAGTGTCGCAAGGATAATTGTATTAAGAGCGTGGAATACCACAAGGATGTAATTAAGTTATGCAAATAACAGTATACGTCATACTATCTGGCCATTCACAGTTATCACACAGTTTATCTGAACAATAACTTGCGATCCCTAAAGAAGTATTAAAGCTAAAGAAGTAATAAACAATAACCTCCGTGTCTTATTTATTTAAAACAAATTTGATATTTTTGCGAAGGAAAAGTATCTTTTATTATTATTCGGTTAAACAATAATCCAAATAATACAAAAACCAAATACTGGTGTTGCCACCAAAAATTCAATAATTCTTCAATAAAATCACTGTTAATTACAGAAATAGCTATTGCATTCAACACAAATGGTACCGATAGGGCACCTCGAGCGTTTGAAGCACACATTGTTACAGTGTTTTATTTTGACGTTTGTTTATATTAAGTTTCATATTATTACGAGGCGGTACATTGTTGATAACCTCTTCTCCTTAATTTCCCTCAGTTCGGTTTTTCGTCAGGTGTTATCAATCGTATTGCGCTAAACAGACTATTTCTCCTTCCTTACAGGAACTATACAAATTGCTTAAAATTTGACTCCTACTGCTCTGGCCTTATATAGTACATTGCTCCAAACTTTCCAATGGAACGTTCAACTGGTGTCTCGAGTACTCTAGAATAGTCAAAGAAAAAGAAAACGTGTCGTTATACGCTATCGCAAGCAAAACGGATACCGGCGTGGCACGAATTATCTCGAGTAGCAATTGCCAACAAAAAGCCAAAGCTAAACAAAGCACAAACAATAGTTAAAACAACCACTATGGAAAGATAAAAAATACCTTCAGATTTTTCCTGGTGGAAGAGTATTCCGGGTCAAAGCTGGAGAAAGGAATTTCTAGTTGGATGCAAAGCTAAGTCTACAGCGAACCCACTAGGTAATGACAGAAACTCCGGTAAAACAGTACTGGCTCTGCTAGGAAGACATTCTATACTCAAAAAATACATGATCAACTTCGACCTGACTGCGGAAGCATCACGTATAGTAATAGCAGGAATACAACTCTCAGAAATGAAGTCCAAAATATCCGAAAGCCGAAACCTTCGTAAATGGACAATTCACAAGGCAGCTAGATCTGTTGAAAAAGATGAAAAAGCTAACGTAAATGAGCCAGCAATTCAGAAACTACAATAGATCTGAAAGGAGGCCAAAGATCACCACGTTATAATCTATTATTTGTGCAAAACAAAATTTGTGCATGTGTATGTGGTCTTTTATTAGTGAAACCACCGAATATCCCGAAACGACAGAGTCCGTTACATTGAGCAGCTTCAATTTTACCGACATTCCACGGAACGTGCATGTATTTCACTGTGGTTCGAACATGGTATGACAAACCTCGAATCAACAACGACTAAGTTTTAGAAAGGTAGATTTACCTATCTACATTTCTTTTACGTTTATTTAGCTTTTCTTTGCAAAAATATGCTACTTCAAATGGCACACAAAGGAAACTGCTGCAATTTATTGCCTTGAACAAAATTATCAAAATAATAGTTGTGGACGACCCCACGGACCGTTTTGATACTTTTAGTTCGTCGCCTTCCCCCCTTTTCCTTCTAAAAAATAAACAAGGCTGTAATAACAAAATCGTTTCAGGTAGATACGAAAGTTGTCTTTTTAGTTTTGCATATAACGCATAAAGAATGTCACCGAAACATCACCTACCAAAAATAATTTTAGCATTTATTGAACTTAAACCCGAAATTTTATGAAGATTCGACAATTGATTTAGCAGGCTTTTAAAACTGACAACTAACTCGAAAGATGGAATTCACAACAATGTCTCGTCGAGTTGGTTTCCGTTTTTAACAATGCATCACCACATCGGACAACAATGTCCTGAGTTTCAACCTAAACGCACCAGTTTCAATGACGACCCTGGGACAGGATCACCAAAGACAATAAACACCCTCAATGCGACATCGCTGCTGTGCGCCAAATGATAGTGGGCCTACATACAATATATCGTGATATTGTGACTTTCTCAGATACGTATGTCTTAAAAATTTTACGTGATGAATCGGCTTTGAACAATTTAGTTTCCCGTCACATCCCATCTTTTAAATGTGGAACAAAAGCCAACTCGCTTTAGTGTATCTTTAACGCCAGAACACTTCGGGCCAATTCAACAACTACAGCTCGAAAAATATCGAACCGTATGAAATTAAGTGTATGAAGCACAATAGTTTTATGAGTACTAATATCATATCCTAAATCGAGATAAAGATCTTAATAGCTGAGAAAAAATAATTTAAACGGCGAAATAGCAATTAATTCAATTTCTTAAACATATAAATACTCCTACATACCTTTGTTATTTCTGTATCTAAAGAATCGAGAAAAAAATGTTAGCTTTAACTGATCGATCGCTAATTAATGCATAGAATACCGATATATTTTATTCAGCTCAAGGTAAATTATTTATATCAGAAAGCATATTACGTAATAGCTAGTGTACTAAAGCATTTGAAGGCAACATTACACTCACATACATATTTGATTCATTAACGTTAATGTTGTTGTATATGTAGATTGCATGGACGACTGCTTGCAAGAATGATACATTAATATTTGTATAGAAATCAATAAATATAAAATACGGCATCACAGATAAGATATAATATATTTACCTGCCCAATTGATTGTAATTTGTCTAAATTCCAAGATTCACAAAATTTGTACAAGTAAACATAGATAGCTTTTATTTAAATTATTTTGATGTGTGAGCTACTCATTTTCTAACTTCTATATTAAAGGTAATATTAATCTCACCAATCAATTACGCACAAGAACATTTTTATTAAAGAAAACACCAATAAATAAACATGTTGTCCGATACAATATGATCTAAAACAAAATTAATATATTTTATTTCCTTGGATATTGATGAACATAAATCTACTAACACTTTTACACCGGCGCTTATAGTTAATTTTTTTTACAAGCTACGTGAAATTAATACTGTTTATTTTGATATATACGGAGCATATAAGGTACTGACAATACAAATACAGTAAGAACAAAAATACCCGACATTATAGAAAAATACCAGTATGATTTCTAACAGGGAAGCTATACTACTACTTCTGCCCCACGTATAAAAACGTGCAAAAATAATAATGAACATGATATCTCCTTACACTTGTTGTTTGGTGATTACAAGCAAGCCTTCAATAGCACAAACTAGACAACTATTCCAGAAAATGAACGAGATGGAAATATCACGAAAGCTTGTAAAGCTAATTCGAATAACAATGAAAGGAAAGGATAGATGAGATTAAAGGAAACACCTACAGGAAATCACCAATGGAGGGATCAGGCAAGGTGATGCACTACTAGCAACACTATTCAATCTAGCAACGGAGTCTAACGAAAATCTGACTGCAAGAGGACGAAATAAAGAACAAAGGGTACAAGAGGATTACAGGGCTTCTTATGTAAACAATAACATCTTATAACAAAAAAAGATCAGTAGAAATACCAAAATTAAGCATTAATAAGACCAGCTATCACGTACCCCGTGAAATCAAGTACTTATAGAAGCAAAAGTAATAAAGGGTAAGTGAACTATCATGGATCCCAAAATAAAAGAATGGAGGAGGACCACGAGATGATGAACGTAATCAAAAGAGAAGACATTATGCGACAGATAGAAAGCCAACGAATTCAATGGAATTATGTAATGCGGATAATTAAACGAAAAGACGTTAAAGCGAAACTCGAACTGGAAGTCGTCAAATATTAAAACAACTAGCCGAAGGTGTATAGGTGTTATCATAGAAGAGTTGCGACATGACAATTTCTTCACTGTTAAATTGGTAGAAAACAACAGTTTTTGGTTAGTAGTTGCAACAGTTTCAATGATGAGTTATTCCACAGTACAATTCAAAGTTATTTGGGTTTTAATTCTGTCTATCGTAGATAGCTGTTTGAATTTATATTTGAGCTTTATTGAAGACAAGAAAATACTCTACATAGTATGTTGTATATGTATATGTTTAGTCAGAATTGAGTCAAACCAAACATCATTCATAACAATTATGTTAGTACTTTCTAAATAAATGGCTACCTACAAAGAGAAAGTAAAAGAGACAAATAATTAAGTGAGAAATTAGGCATGTCTTAACTCCCCCATTTCGCTAGCATATTTTAGGCTTAATCTTTTTATTGTTAGATGTACGACATGAAATTAATTCTTTTTTTATAATAAGTAATTAATAGTTACTATACTAATGTTGATGTTTTCTTCCTAAAAGTGTGTGAGTGTATGACTCCCTTTTACTTCCTTAACTATTATCATTGTTGGCATTGAATATTTGCTCTGTTTGCTTTAGAACTAATCAGTTGCTATGGTAAACTACCATAACTACATCTATCAATACGAAATAAACATCGTATTTTGTGGCTAATCTATTACCCCAGAATTGACTTTGTTGCTGCAGCGGTTTCCGAGGAACGATGACTGCGGCAGCATATTGAGCTTACGAAACCGCTCGTTGTCTCTTTCGGTTCGCTGCAGATATCAACGACATACTTTATCGTTAATATGTTGCTAATTTGTTAAGCAAGAATTAATTTTGTTGCTTGTTATCCACGGCTTTTGCCAAGTTTCTTATAAAGCCCAGCTTGATACATACATAAAAGTTTGGGTATTTTCATATCAAAAGCAACTTCATCGTTGCTCAGTGTTATTGAAATATTGACATGGAATTTATTGACGTCAGTATAGAGCCTGAACGTACGTATGCTGCTGTTGTTGCATGGTATATTGAAAATTAACGTTTTCGTTAAATACAGGGCACTGCGCCGATCGAAAATTTGTTTTTATACTTACCTTGCTACTTAGGTTTTAAATACTGTATGTTTGAGAACTTAAATTATTGTCATATTTGAGTATCAACAACAAGCAATAACCCCACATTACTTATTTACATTAAATAAGTTGATACATGCTAGCAGAAAATAAATATTTTGGGCGAGACGAAATTTATATTGTCTTTATTCATTATTTAGTTTTGGCATTCAGCAAAACTACATCTGCATACAAAGTTCCGGAAAAGTATGTATATAAGTCTTTCGCATATACATCTCTGTTCTGGGTTATTTTATAGGCTACAATATGTTAAAATTTCGATTTTACTCGTTAAACGAAATCGTTAATTGCTTTGCGTTGCTTTCATGTTAGGCACAGTATTTGCACAATCTTAAAAGTCCATTAACGTTATCCGTTTGTAAATAGAAAAAAGCGTGTATTTATTTTAAAAATATGTAATTTTTATATCTAGAATAGTGTATATTTTTCTACAATACATAGAGAACTAAAGATTAGGTAGACAATACACACATGTTTGTGAACGTAGCATCTAGATATTCTTTTGTAATAACTTAGTTTTCTAACAAAATTCATTCAAAACGAGAGAATCAACATTTTTGACAATACGAAAATAATAATAATAATAATAATAATAATAATAGTACAAAACAAATTATTCACTTGCACCATACATTTGAAGTATTCATTTATTGGACGCTTTTTATTTCCCTTTTACACAAATCAACCTTATTAAATTCCCTAGGCGATAATCTCAGGGTAATTACGTTTCATCTCGCGATTTCCAACTTTCATTAAGTTGTAGCCGTAGCGGTTTTTCTTGCAATCAATTTTAAATTATCGCCGTTATTATAGTACCTTGTCCGTGCCATTTAATTCGGTCGATGTGGAATTCCTTCTCGAAAATTGGGACACAGAAAGTAATGCTGTTCATTACGGTTCATTATTAATTGTGAGAATTCAGCAAGCATCTGATTTATAGCATGTAATTCGCGGGAAAACGTTTATAAATAACTGTTCAAAGTGGCTGAATTAAGCGGCACGTTTTGTAACAGGTTTGGAAACTCGTACGCAGAAATATGTGTCAAAATAAATTAATGCGGCTTGCCATATCTGGACGTATGCTCTCATACAGGTGAAACTAAAAAAGGACTTAAAAATGTCGTTAATGAAAGAAGAAAACAACTAAAAGGGAAAAGGTTCGACATTGAAACCTCTGAAGTAGATTGCGGCGCAAAAACAACTTGGTGAGTAATATAATTGATATTGGAACCTTTAGCAGAAACACGCATAAAGTTCATACATACATACATATGTAGCTGCGTACACGTCTTAAATTCAAGTAAATAGCGAAAATCTAAGATGATTCTTACAATTCCATTTATGCAACATCTGGAAAAATAATGAATAGCTATAATGTTGGCAAGATTAAAAAGGCAAGCTTACATTAATTCAGAACACGCTTTTCGTACTTTTAGAAGTTCGTAGGTAATGTGAGGTCCTTTGTTGCCACATTCTACCTTCTAAACTAAAACATACGAAATACTGGAAACTAATGTAAAAATTCTGACCAATAACACAATATATTTGCATTTTCCTTTTGAACTTCGTGAATTTTCGAATTCATTAAAGAATTTGTGTAGTGCGCAAAATCCACGCGATACACTTTAGTTATATTCAATTACATCAATGAATATTATTACTTGTAGAAGGAGAATAACGTACAATAAGTAGCTCATAAAACATCTGGCAATTGCCAAAAATACCGCAAAATTATGGAATCCGCTGTGCAGAAACCAAGTAAGCTATCAGATTCTATGGCATCCACATTCTGCTTCGTAGTAACTATAGCTCGTGTCAATGTCTGTATGCACTATAATGTCTTATGAGAATTCGATTCACAACGCTAAATCGTCCAATCATATATTCCTTTGCTATTTCTGGATCATTATTTACGTTTCGTGAGCTCTTTATGAACGTCTTAAATGTTGTGAAATCAATTTGAAAACTAACATCAAAAAGTCAAAGGCGAAGAATGGGCAATAGTTAAAACAGAAATATATGATAACATTTTGTCACATGCTATTCCATAAAAGTTTAAAACATTAAAATGTAATGCAGCCATAGAGATAAATTTCAAATAATTACAAAAAAATGTTATTACTATAAAATATGTGCATATAAGATAATGAGTAATTGAAGAACTTCACGAACTAAGTCTATATTTTGCAAAATTTTCAGTCTTAATTTTATCATATTATCGTTTAATTGGCGATACACAAGCCGTTAATTCTTTTTTAGCACGTCGCTAATGGTTTTTCCAATCTATTCAATAATTTGATTTTCACATCATCTAATTTTTCTTCGAGTGTGCTTAAGGATCCTTATATATTTCTGAATCCGTCACATCCTGAATTTCAGCAGTGTCTTCCTTACACAACCAGGAATTACCACGAGCATGAGCACGAAGTAACGCAAAACAAGTCTCAAAACCAGTGAATGATTTCAAACTAAGGGTTAGTCCTTGTTTAAGAATTTGTAGACTACTTTGAATAGCACCTGTGCATTTTTTTTGTGTACTGTGTGGCTTGCGTTCACTCATAGCTGATCTGTATCTATTATTGTTCCAAATAATATGAAATTACAAGTAGGTTGATAATTTGTATACAGTCAACATACCGTAAGTCAGAGAGATCGTCATCACTAATGACAACACCAACAGCTTATTGAATATACGTAGCACATTCTGTAAATAAAGCCGTGCATTTTACGTCGAATGAATACTTGTTCTCATTATATGTATAAAATCGATGTACGCCTTGCTTTTTTTAGGATTCTTTTTGACTTGATAATATAAATCTTTTCTATTAATTCTAAATACTGTTATTATTCTAAGTTATAAGTTATACCAATCTAACTGTATTATAGTAATGTACGGGGAAAATATTGTACAGAGAAATCCACGAGAGAAGGCTAAATTAAAATGCAATCATGTGCATGATAACACTATATAAAACTGTATAAAGACTGTATAAAGGTAAAAATACAACAAATACAAGGTGTTTCTTATTCAAAAGCTCGAAGAAAACGATAATGGTTATAGAAATTTATAAAAAAAAAAAACAATAGCAAGGAGCAAATGTTAGTTATTGTTATTGTTGTTATAATAAGGAAATATAGGTTATATAATAAAGAAAATGAACAAATTGAAAACAATAGTCGTAATAAATTTGATAACATTTATTACGACTATTATAAAAAATTAATTTGATAAAATATATCAAATTAATATTTCAGCCTTTTCGAATCGAACCGTAGTATAGGTAAAGTTTTTTACTAACCAAAATTAGCATTAGCAGGTTGTAGATGATAACGCAAACGAACAATTAATGCTAGTTATAAAATGATTGGCTGAAGGGCAGTGTAATAATCTTCCAATTAATCTCTCTCTATTTCAACAAATTGAAATTAATGAAATAATTGGGACATTCTTACAACTAGAATAATCGTTTTGTACTGTATTAGTCAATATCTTTCAAAACGTAATATCATATAAATATAACTACAAACATTTTAAATTTTATGGTTGTATATACGAAAACATGTACAGCTTATTGAGTTAAAAATAGCTGCCGCATAATTCCTTAAAACTATTTCTCTAGGAAACATACAATTGCACCAATACGCGAACTTAAATTTCGACTATAACTACAATATCGTTCAGCCGGTGTTCCTTCCATGAACTTATACAGAGCAGGCTTGAATCAGTCCGGCTCGGAGAGAAGATTTAATTGAACATTTAACCGAAATATTGTGCATTCCAAATGTACATCTACTGCAACTGGTCTTGATTTGACAAATGCTCTCGGAAGCAAAGGATTTCAAAAAAAAAAATACAGCAATTATTAAATGAATGATTTGGCTTTTGTTTTTTAACCAAAATCACTACTTTAGTATTTATATTGTACTTCAAATGTACACGGGATATTAGTGCGTGACACGTTACCACAGGAGATTCACGCAACATCCATAGTTTGAGGTTAATCCTTCTTCTATCGATTTACCTTCCGTAAGAGGTTAATAGTTGTTTATTTTAATTTAAACTGCCGAAGGAATGTGTAAGGGATGCTCCTAGACTTACCGACTGTGAAAGTTAGCTAATGTACTTAGAAAAGGAATTTAAACAGCCAACCTTAATTAAATTACATCTGCATCTTTGTCACCCTATTATCATTTTAGTAATAAAAATTAGATACTTATATTTTTATTTCATTAACATAATTTTGGTAATATTCGTGAATAATGCTACAAATGTAAACTTACAAGCAAATCCCAAATGTTAACTATATTCATACAATTACAAATGGTATTCTAAGCAACTTGTTTTTCAACAAACATAAAACAGACATCATTTAATATAGGCCAACCCAATTGTTTCTACAAAAATGTCAAAAGTACCTCGGAAGTATTAAGTATATCAGGAATTGCGGTTCGTTTATTTTCATTTTCGTGGCGTTACCTACTGATTTGTACCTTCAACTCTATTACTTGCATGCCTCAGTGAACTTCCAATTCTGAAAAAAATAGGGTTGTACGATGAAATATGCACAGTCAGATAACCGCAAACGGCAACGTCGAATAATATGCAATCTTACATCTATATATCCAAGTCCAATGTCGGAATTCTCGCAGACGCCCGCATCACTTCGACACGATTCCATGCGCTAAATGTCTGCAAGATTTCCGACATGAGAAATAGACATCACTGTACATATCTTACTAGTGTGTCAACTTTCTTGTTTTAAGTGTAACTTTTAGGAAAAGTAATCAGAAGAAGTACCCAACAGTGCCGCATATGTCATACAGTAAGAATTATAACGAAATAAAGATATGAAGCAATAAAGCTATTGATAAAGCGCCAAATTATCTTGTTTGACGGCAAGTTAATCCAATATATGTGAGATTAGTCTGAAGCGTTTTCAGCCTAACACAGAAACTAGTATTTTTTCGTCATTTTATTTCTTAATATTGTTATCTTGTAAATCTACACATTTTTCCCGGTGATGATCCTTTACCTTTAACCCCTTTAAATAGTCGTTGGCGTCGTATCCGTCTGTTCAAAAAAGCCCTAATTACCGCATGTAGTTAATTTGTAATAAGGTAAGTGTTCTATCAATTCCAAAACCAATTCGTTAATTTTTGCTACGGCAAGCGTTAAAGTGTAAGACGTTGTCTTACTGGAACAAAATATTCGTTTTCGGCGTCTTCTCAAATAACAGTGCGTAGTATATTGTTTTTCCTTTTTCAAGATAGTCAATTAATGCAACTCCAAGACTAAAAAAACAAAAAACCATTGCCATCACTTTCCCGATCGACGGAGCAGGTTTCATCCTTTACGAGACCGATTTACCCTTCGCAGTCCACTATTTCAACCGTACCTTCATTTGTATGTATTGATCAAGGTTTCATTTATAATTTTATTTATTTTATAAATTTATTCATTTATAAATTTAGTAGTTATTGATCAACCAAAACTTCGACTTATTTATCTAGAGATGTTCATTCTAATGAGTTTTTTTGCCGTAAGCAAGTAAACGCAACACTCTATGCACAGTTAACTTTTTTCAGTCAATATATAACAGACACGACTGAGATGCTCACAATCTTTGGTAACTCCGTGGTCGTTTGGCCCCATTTAGTGAACTTTTCCGATGTTATCGGTAATGGTTACAGCTTTTTGCCATCCCAAGCCTTCGTCCATCTCGGCATTAACGTTCGTGTGCATATTGCCTCTCAAATTCAAGATTTTCATGACGGTTCGACATTCTACTTTTTCCGTTTGTAGAGAAACTCTGTCAATTAACGCAGATGACTTAAATAAAGACGGAACATCCATCATGGCTAATGGCATGTTCGTTGATTGGCTGATTTTATTGCATATGGTTGTTAAAATTATGATAAGTTCCGGACTTTAAAGTAAAAATTTACCACCCTTTCAATTAAACAATTATTTTTTTACGATTAAAAAACATACTAATTAAAATGCTTTTTTTTTCTTTTTCTTGTGATAAACGCGGTTATTTTCCTTTCAATTTGTGCAATCGCATAGCAAACTACTGCAATATGTATAAATGGCAGGATTGGAATGTTTATTCCAATTAACTTAACGACATTGCTACGTTATTTAGCAATATTTGTCGCAACAATCTTATGGAAGAGATAGCTGAAAGTATAACATTTTAATTTCGTTCCCGCGGTATTTATTGAATGCCAAATGTAAACAAAAAGAAGAACGAAATGATCTCTCGTTGTTAAAACAGATGATAATTACGTTTTATTGTCTCATCGTTACAATACAGGATGTAAGAGCTAAATCGTTTTGTTCGTTCGACATTTGTTCATATTGTATTTTAAAATGAGCTAGTCTTATCTACCATCTCATGTTCTAAAATATTGCAATTTTATGTTACGAAATAATCCGCTTTTGTTGAACGAGGCAAAGTGCGTCATTGGAAACGTAAGGAATTTATTTCCTTAACAAACGCACAATCTAGTTTTTATGTAGTACAGATCTTAACACAACTTGATCTATAATTAAATAATGCTGTATAAAATAATTAAATTTGTCTTCTGAACCATTTAAATAATCTATAATTAATATTTTATTTGCTTATCTTATCTTTCTCTTGCAAAAGAGATTTATTACACAAATATTTAAAAAAGAAAACTTTTAGAAACGAAATTATAATTAGTTTTTTGTTCGTTTCTAACGTTATATACATATAACGTGTGCATGTAAAAAAAGCCAAAATGGAGTTAGAAATAAAATGTATCATGAAAATGTATTTGCTTAAGGAAAAAGGAACTTGGATGAAAATCCCCAATCTTTTCTATAACTGCCTACGAAAGAAACCAATCTGTTAGTAACTCAAATAGTTGCTATGAAAGATAGTTCTACTTTGTCAATACAAGATGCCTCCCCATATGTTTAAAATTTTGGACAATTAAATAAACGCAGCTTTAATCTCGTTAGCAAAACCACGTTTCTAAGTACACGAAAGATTTCAGATAATGTGAAGTCACCATAAAATAAGTTTTAAGTTGTACTGACGAATTCAAACAAATACCTTACTTATTTACTTAATCCCGGCGAGTGTGGAGCTGTGTAGTTGAATTTATGCTCCTTCATATATCCTTCCATTGATTTCTATCAAGTCGTGATATATCATTCCACCTTATGTCTGCGTTCTGTTACCTTTTTTGCCATCCCTTACCATGTCTTTCTCGGTCTCCCCCTTCTTCCTCTTCCCACTTCGCTGGCCTCGTATACTCTTGGCTAAACATTCTTAGTCCATCCTTTGTATATCCCAGCCATTGTAACTAATTGCTTGGATATTTGTTTCTGTTGGCTCAACATTCAATTATTTTTCGTATGATCCTTTAACTTACCAGTTCTAGTTTTCCTTTTATTTTCTTTAAAAATGTCGTCTCTATACTTGTGAATCTCTTAATCTGTTTTTTGTAGTTGTTCAAAATTCGCTTCCGTTTACGAAAATGGGTTTCACTTCGTGTCTATTTTTGTAATTATTCCTATTCCTCGTTAAATTCATCTTTGATGTTAATAACCATCCCTAAGTCTGTACGTTCTCACTTATTCCAATCTTGTGCTTTCTAACTTTATCTCATGTTTTGTGTTACTTTGCTTTGACTATTACAATTGTCTTTGTCTTTTTTTCTTTGTAACTATTTTAGGGTAGCGTTACGAGGGGAAGAGATAAGTCTGCGTTGCTTTAAAATTAAGTGAAAAAAGAATGCATCAGGATTAGGCGCCGGGTATTTTAAAGAAGCATACCAACTGTGATAGCACATGATTGATCACAGGTAAAAAAATATTTAATAATAAAGTAAATGAAAAGCTCATCAGGTATGTTGAATTGTCCAGGTGGTTGTAAACATGAAAGAATGCTATGAAAAAATAAAAACAAAGCAGTACCGGATATTAGTGAATCATTCCAATTATATCTTAACAGGAAACAACATCAATACAACAACAATAAAACCAATATTTCAACGATTCGACAGAAAAGATAGCAACTGAGGAAAGTATTGTGATTATTAAGAATAAAAAATATCATTTGAAGCAGGTGGCACATGCTAAAATATAAAAATACTGCACGCAACCTGCAGCGATATGCTCTAGGTGTCCGAAGACCGTTACCGTCACATATAAACAGTATCTGCATATCTAAGTACACTAACCTCATTCATTTCGAAAACTGTCAAATTAATTTTTTCAGATTAATTATGTTGTTCGGCTTTTAAACATAGATTTGGATTGCCTAATCTAAAATAAAAACTGCAATAAACTCATTCATTTTCACAACTATCGATTTCATATTTTCAAATTATGTTGTTCAGCTTTTAAACTAGTCTACTAGATGACTTACTCTATATTCGTGCAATAATAATATTAATCATTTCTAAGTCAGTTACAATTTAAATCTATTGCAACACTGTAAATAGAAAGAAACATAGTTTTTATATTTGTATAACACTTTTTGGTTTAGATGGTTTCTTAAACGAGATGTTAAAACCTTTTATGCCTCTTAAATATTAAAAAGCACGTACCAGATATGAAGATACAATTCTAATAAGATTTATTAACATTCTGATAAGGACGTAAGTGTAATCGCCTAAAATTTCGTAAAAAAATTAAGATCTTACGAAAACAGTTGATGTTTTCTTATATAACAGTAATAGTTTGTTAGAAATAACTGTTTCAGGTCAACAAAATATACATAAATTAAAAGTTTCTTAAAGAAAAGTAATTTCTAGGATTGCACTAATGATTTCTTCAACGGTATAAAGCATAAATTGGTGCGGTACTCTTTTCTAATATTAGTTTAAAACTATTTAAACTTAAATTAATCATATAATAAGGTAATTTATTATATAATCTTACTCCCAAAAAATAGGGACTTTTTCGATTGATTTAATTTGAGAGCAATTGGGTGAATTACCCCAAAAGATGATTTCGTAGGTCAGTCTAGATTAAAAGTGACTGAAATATATGCACATCGATTCGCAATCAGGTTTCCACAACAAAGTAGCAGTAAAAGTCAGCCCTAAAAATTTAAGTTAGTTGATGATTTGAAGTAATGAATTTTGGCTTTGTATGGAATAGGAGGTTAATGTTTTGGACGGATTTAAGTAGAGCTTCTTTGCGAAGAGCTATATAAATAACCTTTAAATGAGTAAATCACCGGTACAAATAGCTTCTTCTTTCGAATTCCCAACAGCCGCAGCAAATGTATCGTCTGAATACATAATTATAAAGAAGTCTAATAAAAAGATAACGATGTCATTTGGATACAGAAAAAATAGGATGGGAGCAAGAAACAACCCTTGCGGGAATGTTAAGGTAAGAGGCAAGATTCCAAATTTATGAGTAACGCCCTCTCTACGCATACTTATCTCGACAAACTGGGAGCGATTATCCAAGTAGAATGCAAAGCCATGTTCCGCACTTCCTCAAATTCCAAAAGCTGATAACTTTTTCGACAAGCGATCATGAAGTACGCAATCGAAGGTTAGACTAAGATCGCAAAAGATGCCAGCAGGTAAACGCTTTTCTTCGATAAAGTGAAGAAGGACATTGTATGGCGGAGGTGGTTGATTCTCCTGAACGTAATCCATGTTACAGAGAAGAAATAATCGTCGAATAGTTTAGGAAAAAATTCAGTCTCCTCAAACGCACCATCTTCGAAAAGTCTCTGAAATTGGACGATAATAGTCAGGAGATAGTCTGTCATCTTTTTTGAATATAGGTTTAACAGAAGCTATTTCAAGGGCATTAAGGAAGATACCCAACTGAAAGAGCAGATTTATAAGATAAGTGGCCTACAGAAATGTACTTTCATAGACTTTACAAAAAAAAAAGAATTCTAACAGGTCCATAGGATCTCTTGTTCTTCAGGCTATTGAAAATCAATAGAAATTTTTCCTCCGAGTATTCCAAGAATATTATAGATTTGATGTTACGATATATGAGATTTGGAATATTCATGTCAGGTAAATGACTATCATATCAGGATCATATACTTCCGCAACTGTCAAAATTAGACAATAAATTACAAGAAATGTAATAAACTCCCTTCTATTACATACGTTTTATTATGTATTTCTTGTGAATTTAAAAAAATTCAAGAAACTGCTAATATGAATCACTCTCAGTACTGCGAGATATATACTTGATGGTAACATGAAACGTTGTGACTTAGGAAGTATTTGCTGGTAACGCAATATAAACAAATATCTTAGAATTTTGCATACAAAACCCAACTAACTAATGAATATCGATTTATTTGAAAGCAAATTTAAATCGAGAAATGTGTGTAGAAATCATACCCAACGAAATATAGCGTTACTCAAACGTCTTCGACACGGGAAATTCTATATTAATTTTCTTCAGAAGTATCGACAATAATACGAACGCATTGCCATTATGACACAATAATTTATTTCTAACTTTACGCAGCCAACGTGTTGTTTTATGCAATAATAGACACCGACGAATTTGTTATTGTGTTGACAGGACGATCAGTATCTTTGGAATTGAATAGAAATTTTGCAATAAATCAGTCGGTTTTAAATTGCGCCAAGATTGGTCAATAAATCAACATCAGAATTATTCTATTTACAATAGAATGCTCATAAGTTGTCATTAATTGAACGCCGTGATATCTTTTTACAATCAGGCGCAACGTTACATTCTTCTTTAAACAAAGGCCAAGGTCTCGCTGACTTCTACTTTTATTCAATACCTATGACCTATTAACTAACGGTTAAATATTGTTAGTCACTCGAAACGGTAACATGTGATTTGCATACGTCTAAATAAACGTCTTGTAAATATTTATTACGTTAGTACTAAATAAATTACTCCTCTGTCGAAACAGTTTATTCGCTGCGAATTACATATATGTATGTACGTGCACAATTGCGCTGAAAATACACATGTAGATATGTAAATAAGCTAAGATGTGTAGTACTTAATATAATAATTTGATACTTAAAATTTTTTCATTTTGTTGGGCAAATTCATTTTAAAATTTACATAATACGCCGCTCAAAAGAATAAGTACCAAGTATGGGAAGCAAAACTCATTGTAACATTATCTAGAGACAACACATACCTGGTATATAATAGTTTACCATCTTTAATATAGTCTACTTTTTATGTAGATTAACTGAATCAATTTTTTGCAAAACTAGCTTTTTTTAAGAAATCGCTGATCTTGAGATTTATGCGCATACACTCGTTCAATGCATTCTATTTGAAATAAAAACAAGTTTCAATCGTTTGAAGATGCTCCAAGTAACGTTACTTTCCTGAGCCCACTTTATAATAAAGTAAAGATATTTAATATTAATTAGTGAAGTTGAACTATTGCCGCAGCGACAGTAAGAAATTCTTGCAAGATAATGACAAACGAGACAAGAATTGTTTGAAGAAATACTACGAACGCAATTTTTTTCCTTGAGAAACGAATCCTTCAAAAACCTTTCATTTTAAATGATAGAAATTTCATCAAGGAATCCAGCAAGGCGTTTCATTTAAAATACCAAACGTAAACAACGTACCAGAGAAACTAAACACTCTGTATACTTTATAGTAATTTTCCGTCATAGAATCAATCACTTGATTCTAAGCAACTTTTATTCAGAAAATTTTCCATTAAATGAATAGATAAGCTGTAATTCACCACATACAGATAGTTGCCATAGCAACGATTTAATATATGTATTATTGCATGTATTTTAAGCAAATCATAGATAGATAGATAGATAGATTATTTTGTTAATTGACACAAATGTGCATATAACAAGTCAAAAAAAGGAGAAAACAACAACAAAAATCATGACTAAAGGTTGTAAAAAAAAAACAACTGCAGGCGGTATCCCAACGTAAATAGCGGTCTTTCCAAAAACATCCTCTTAATTTGTCGAATATGAATAATAACAATTATCTATCAAACAGGAATATTATGTCAAAGCAAGGTAGAAGCTCACGCAATTCGGATAGCGACACTGTTTGCTGCAAACGATTGAATTAAAATTAAAAGAAGCATGACTGTAAGTAAAATAACGTTACAACTACACCAACAATATTATTAATCGCCTATATCTATATTTTGTTAAGCAAATTTTGAAACGTAATTGCTAATGCAAATGCAATGAGATGTATCAGTAACTGAAAGGTGTTCACACAAAACCCAATGAATCCGGTGAAATTAAAGAAGAAGCCGTGTAGAGAATGCTGAACTAGCAACTGAAATATCTTGAGTTAAGCAAAAATTAGATTACTTTTGAGTCCATTTTTACTACTCTAATTACACAGTAGAATCTATATTGTTATATTATTGTTATAAATTAACATTTATACAATTTAATCTTGAATAGAACAGCAAAACTTAACCAGTTGCTATTTATTTTGACTTTATTGTTGATAAATGTTTTAAAAAAACTATATACAACCAGCAATCCGAACTTTTTTTGTACAGTTTAATAAAATTTCTGTAACATCCTGTTAATTGCGCGTTTTATTCTTACTGTGGAAATCTAGCCACATTTAACCGCATTCTTAAGCAACCTTTGCAAACCTGTAATATTCACTAAGAACCAAACAACTGCAAAAATTAATGATGAGTTATTAAAGACTACAAAAGCTTCTAATAACAGTGCTGCTTACACAAGTTATCTCGTGGTAAGCAATCCAAAAACTGCTCAAGTAAAGCAGCTAATTTGAGGAACGTATCAGGTTTATATTGCTGCTTTGTAAATAGCACGCATCTGTTTTTTGGTCTTACGAGGCGCCAAAGGTGGCATTAATTATGAAGCAGCATCGTCACAAGGTAAAATTAAGATACCCTCGGAACCATGTTGATAACGCCAGACAGAAACATATCCATGAGTAGTGTACGTTTTCTCCTTGCACCGAGTTTGCCATAAATAATACCATCAATGTTATGACGAAGCTATTTTAAACTAATTTCTGTGATTATTGTGCATTTTCTGATGTGTTCCAGTAATAGTTTTATACTTTCACGTCGTTTTGACTTTTTACTAAAAGACAACCTTCTTCTATTTTGTAAAAACAATAAATATTGGTGTTGTTGTTGCCTTTTTATGACATTTTTTAACACAAGTTAAGTGAGAATCAAACACTTCCCGTAAGTGCGCTCTTATATAATAGAGTCCGTTATTAACGGAATTATTAATGATTCTCAAGTATGTTAAACACGTTTCGGTGTCATTTTCATACTTACACCATCGAAGCAGTCATAAAAATATTTTGTTTGTTTGCTTTATTAACATTCTATCGCCTGCATGTCGTTCTGTTGAACGTGCGGCGTATAATTTATACAAAGTCCAGGAAAATTCACCTTCTTGCATAACGTCGATTATTATCTTCATCGAAATAAAAACATCACAGTACATTGAACATTTCACTAAACAATTCCTGTGCAGTACGACATATGTAGCTATTGTATATGGTATGAATACGAATGAATAAACTTCACGAACTTAATATTACGTTTTCTTCTAATATACGCGTATACGTATAATAAATAGTATTATTTCAGAGTGAAAAGTATGTATGTTGAGAATATAGCACCATAGTGTTTTCTCATAGGAACAAGCTACGTCAACGCTGAATTACAAATGGTAATTTGTTAATTAATCAGTTATTAATTCAGATTTGTTTGAAATAACATTTTAGTACCTATCGCTTAAAGATATTAAGATTTCATTGACAGATAAAGTAACTGCATGGTTAACGAGGACTATGCAAATAACACGCGTCCGAATGTAAATTTATTATCTATGATTATCATGCAAGCACTTCGAGTTTAATTGTTACTTGACGCCCGCGTCTAGCGAACGCACAAACAGGATTATTGGTGGTAATAGATCCAGAACAATTTGCTCGCTGTAATTAATTTCAATCCGATAAACCCGATTTTCAAATTATTACATGCAATTCCTTTCTGATACGTGCGCTGTCTCTGTACGATACTACAAATGTTAAAAAGTAAAAACATTGATAATGATAATTGCCGTTTAGTATCGAAAATACCAGACAAAATTGGTATAATGAATAGCATCTACATTAAAGTACAATCTCTAATAAAACATAGAACTAGAGCCAATTTCTAAAAAGGCTCGCAATAAACTGCTGCTTGCTTGCTCTATTAATTTGTTTCAGCATCCCTTTGCTGGATTATTTCAGATAGAATTTGTTAAATTTACGAAGTTTTTTTATAATTACCCAATTAAGGATTAATGAAACAACGCGTATCAGATTTTGTGTATACTGTACTACTCCAACCAAATACGGAAAAAACAATTTTTTGCTAAATTCAGTTTTATTTCTCATCGATGCAAAAGGGTCTTTTACGAACGTAACAACCTCGTCATTCGTGACAATCTCTATCCTCGTTTGAAACTTTTCAAACTTTGAACCTAAGTAACAGAAAAGAAGAAGAAAAAATAAAGCTGATGGTCTATCAATTCGAACCTAATTTGAATTGTGAAACATTGCGTTATTTTGGTGGAACAAAACTTTCTCTTTCTTCAAATGCAATGGTCGCATTTGAAGAAAAAAAAGATTTCTTCAGAATTTCTTCATTTAGTTTGTGAAGTAGCATACGTAGTATGTGCCCATTAATTGCTTTTCTTTTCTCAAGATACTCGATTTAAAAGCCCATAACTTTCCTGACGTTGGAACTGTGCTCACCTTTTTTGGAGCCGATTTAGCTTTCGTGATCCACGGTCTTCGTATCTTGGTTTCAGGAGTATGTTGACGCATCCAAGTTTTATCTGAAGTTATTAATCGACGTCTTATTAGCCTCTGCCACGGCTGTTCCTAACGTTAAGTCAACGCTCGATGAACCGATTTTTCGCGCTTTCCCGATTTTATACGTAGTGGTTGCATTTTTTGACCGTTTCAAACATTCACCGTCAACTAAGTTGGTACGACCATGTGTAAATTCAGCTGCCCAAAATTTCGCAGTGTCAAATGATAGTGTAGTGTTCCCGTTAACAACGGCTTCAATTTACGTAAGCGTATTACCTTTCAAATGCAAGAGTTTAATAACGACTTTGTATTTAATTTTTTCACTTTGTTCGGAAACTAACAACTAACTACTAAACTAATCAACCAACACAAATGACTGGGTGTCCAACACCTGAAATTTCTGAAGTCTCTCAACGCATGCGCAATTATATTACCAGAATATTTATAATAATTAACGCCGTCTTCATGTTGAGTTTTGAAACATTTCAAGGCACTCTCGCAAAAGTTTATTGCTCTAATAACCCTTAAATTTACAACAAACTTAAGTGATAGTAAAATTTTCGACTCCGAAAAAGAAATCTTTGAGTGCTATCAAAAGTATCCTTTGTAAAACAATAAGATCAGATCTTATTTATTTTTCATTTAAGAGTTGTGGCTTTTTCGACAGTTTTAATAAATAAGTATATTTTAAAAATATACTTATAGAAATATAACTTTTACTATATAGCCAGCGTTAGAAAGCGTAGATTGTCTCAGGATTTCAGGAGTCAAAGAGATTTGATGGGTTGATATCCGTGCCGACGGGTAAGCCGGGTCACACCTGGCTGGAGAAATGTGATGAGTGAAACCGGGCTTATAAAAATCAACTCACCGCGCTGAAAAATTAATGGCAACTCAAAATTAACATAAAGTATTCAAAATTGCACAATTACGCACAGGATATTATAAAGTGGTAAATGGTAAACATGATAAGATATCCATTGGAAAATTATAACTGCTGTTAGAAAGGAAATTTGTTCAGACAATAAAACAAATATATGTTTGAATGTGTTCTAAAATTAAATCAGTTCACTCTACTTCCAAATATGTTGTAAAGGACATTATTTACCGCTGGCTGAATGTTCGGAGCAGAGAGAGTGCTAACAGATTAAATATTAAAATAGTAAGAACGTTGAAAATAGTACAGAAGTAAATTCCCCACATCTCCATTCAAACTACCTGAGCTATTCTATTTTGTAAAACAGTGATAATGTATTAAAAAATGTGGATTGTTTACCGCAGGTATAAAGGAATTTACAACTGATATCAGTAGTTACAGTTATACTTTCAATGGAGTCAACACGACCATGAATATGTATTTTCTTCAAAGTAAATTTAGGGAGTAGTGTCATTTGCTGAAATGTGTTGTTACTGATACCAATTTTAAATAGCCCTCTAGTGCTTTCCATACATATTTATTTAAAAGAGTTCTTAAATGAAGAATTGGAATATTCTCAATATTTCTTCCTAGTTTCTTGATAAACAAATTTATATAAATATTTCTTCTCAATACAAGTGACACACAAGACCATTGCAAAGGCAATTGCGCTTAACATATATTTTTAGCTTGATATGTAGATTATTACATTAGTACATTACTTGCAGTGTTAGTTAAGCGTCTGCATGTTGTAAATGAACAAAATTCTTTAATAAATAAAAGATTAAACATTACTAACGTAGACAATGTCCAACAAAATAATTAACAATAAATATTGTAACTTTGCCGACTATGAAATACTTAATAAACGAATCACGAGTAGAGTCAAGTTTATGAACGGTAGCGTTGTTTCGAACCTCAGATACCCGCTGTTGATGACGAACAATTGATTTGTGATTAAAAGCTTCAAATGACCTTTCAGCTTCTTCGAACAATATTGAAAACACAAATTCTTATTCCTAAATTGTTTCAGAGTAATAGTGGTCGAAAAATTGGAATCACTTCTAATTGAATGTGTAAGGAATAGCAAAACAATGTCGATAAGAATTCCATAATTACTATCCGTTTAAATAATGCGACAAAGCACTCAATATATGCACATAAATTAAATAATCAAGTCACGAAGATAAAGAAATTCAGATGTGGATGAATAAGTTAATAGTTTGAATGAGCCATGGCGATTAATTGTACACAATGGTATTATAAAACTTTTTCCAAACACAAACGCGAATGTCTAACTTGATGTCTACAACGCTGACGAAATGGTAATTTTATGCTCTGAAAGGCGATCGATTACAATTTGAATGATTTCGTGTAGGCTGTGCATTAACAAACTATAAATTTACAATATCGAAATGGTTTACGCTATATGACCGCGCATAGATTATCATATTTTCCCGTCACGAGATTATATCCCTGGTGGAATTTCAAAGATGGCGAATTGTAAATTGTTTAGCTGTTTTTATTTAATTAAACGATCTCTTAGCTTGGATCTTTTTACAACTGGCAGATTTAAGGTCCTTTATTCTCGTATAGTTTGTCTCGCGTTGAGATGAAAATATTGAATCTATTAATCTAATTGTCTTTCACTTAAAAATAATCAAGATGTTGAGGATACAAAAGTAGTCAAGAACGTAAATAAGTACAACTAGATTCTTATAACCACACGGATGACGTTGCTCGTTAAATATATAATCCCCGCATGCGCCAAATGATACTTTTGAAAGTTTCAACCATGTTCTCTAGCTGCCATTTGTGTCAGTCGTTGGTGCTTTTTCAACATTTCAGGACGGTCAAAAACCACAACCGCTAGTGATAACGTTACCAATGTTGAATGAATGGAGCTTGACGACCGTCGAATTAAAGTCAGAGAGATGCCGGAGACTGTGGACAACTCGAAAAAAAATGTGTTTGCCATAAATTGACTGAAGATTTTGCCATAAAAAAAAAACTAGCCAAAAACATATTTCAGTTAAAATTTCCCAAGCACTTTCGAAGCAATGTAAGTAAGATAAGTCGGAGTTATAGCATCGATTAATAATTATAATTGAAATCCGTATATACCAATACACCCCTGAAGCCAAGTCGAGGCAGTGACCTACGAAAGGTGAATCGTTCGAAAAGGGATGGAAAGGCTGAGCAAAGTGATGATGCATGCTTTTTAAAACAGTTATCTTTTAACATTTTAACAACAACAACACACAACAGTTTAGTAACATATTACGCATACTACACATACTACTCATTAAGATGGATCAGAGTTTATGCAACTTGGCAATCTTGCAACCATTGAAAAGCAAATACGCATTGTGCATTTCAGTTAAGGCTATCCAACCTGTTAGTTAGAAGAATCGAAAACTGTAGCAAGTCTTAAGAAAACTTCCGAAGAATTGGTTTTATTATGGATATTGGAAAGCCCATGTACGCTTTTAACTAAACGCCATCAACAATAGAAACGTTATTATACATGATGATCGTATTAAAAAGCTTGCAGTTAAACGTTGTTTTGTTAGAGAGTATTGTAAGCAAAAATATATAGCCAATATGCATACAGCAATTCAATTAATAGCGAATAAAAGCAAGTAAAAACAATAAAAGTCCCAATCGTAAATATTGAATAAAACTAGATTTATAGCGCGTTAAAGCATGTGTCATAAACTTTTTGTCGTAAACATCTTGAACTCATTTTGACCTTAATTGCGTTCCTTCAGAATTGTATACAGTCGTGTATCTTTTAATATAAAAACACTATTTCAAATTATTTAAAACTAACGTTACCGTCATAATCCTTTCCTCGTCATGTAAGCCATCTTCAAATACGTCGACGATTATATTACTGACTGACATTGATATTAATTAATATGCCAGAAACTCTGGCGTTTAAAGAAACCTTCTCGCTATAAAACCGCTATCCGTTTATTTATTTTTATCGCGCATGAATATTTGCAGTCCAATAAATCAAACTTAATTTGCATTTTGACACATAATGGTAAGCAGGGGCCCCCATTAACATCTCTATATATTAAAATATAATTAATATTGGATTTTCAATTCAGTTGTGAATGGCGGAACAACTTCTATTGCACTATATACTATACCCAATTAAAGGGTACTCGTAAATAACATTCTGTACGTATTTTATCTCATATTGAGTTTCTAAAGGAGTCAATTAACATTTTATATAGAGCTGCTGCTATATTCGCATTTAGGCTTACACACTAAAGGCGTGATGAGTGTACATGCTTTGACAGAATTCATTAATGATGATATTTAATCCAATAAAAAAATTATTACCCTCGGGAGTATTTTAAAAGTTATGTTTTTAATTTATCGATCTGAGTAAATGAAACTTCAAATTAATTATGTTGGTTTATACATCCTTTTTAATACATATTTAATGTATCTAAGTCTATACATTATGTATATATGATATGTATGTAATCCAAATATGTATTTTTTAATACATATACTTAGGTTATTTCTTCGATATTAATTTACGAACAAATTCGTTATTCCATTATAAACATTACACAGCGTCTAAATTTCACCTCCTTATTTATTTGGCCGGAATTTATACCTAACTTTATTAAATGTTAAATAAATCTATAAACGTTGACTGTTTGAACCTGGGTCCTCCTTCCTCCAATTCCACTATCTTGATAATTTTCCTGGGGTCTTCTCTCCTGAGAAAACGGACCCCGGAATCTTCGTCCTGGACATCCTTCTCTGTTGTGCTCCTAAAAAAGAAAGATATGTGCTGGTAATACAGCATACCAACACATAACCAATTGTTGTGAATGATGATGCCAGCCTGTAATGTAGTCGTAAGCGGTGTTACGCCTTGCTCCTGGAAAGGTTCTTCGGACGGTGGCGTTCTTCATTGCGATGTTGTCGTTCGTTTGTGTCTTCGGGAAGAAATTTTTGTTGTGTTTTGCAAGGAATTGATCAGGTCATCATCTCGCTCAGGTGTGTCGATGTAGCTAGCGAATTGCGTGGGGCTACGTATAGTACTAACCGCAAGCACATAAAACTATAGTGCATCGAAAAGCCTGCTATGGTACTTCACCAAGTTGATCAGAGGATGTAGCATGATAAGTTTAAATCGCAACCACTAACTACATGGTTGTAATAACACTACGTAATAACGCCGGAAACCAGGATAATGCCATTTGCTTTTTATTTATGTACCATCTACGTGCAGCTAGCTTTTTCGTAAGTATAAATAATAGAACGATATAGAAAAAAATATAAAATAAGAGGCAAGATCAGTTGCTTAATCTTTTAAATTAACTTAAATTGTTAACCCTAAAATAACAAAACGACATAGGGAGAACTAATAAAATTACGATAGTTATCTGCATTTCTACTTTATTAATAGGTGTTCTTAGGCTACAGTGCTTAGACAGTACGCTCCATCCACTTCACATAGCTTTGATGACGTGCAACGTGTCACGAACGACAGTCCCCAATCTCACCACTACTGTCCGCGAGTTTGCAACGAACTGTCGTATACAAGAGTGATTGCGACCGATTACATCGAGTTTAATAATCGTCAACTCGATTACAAGACGCCGCGGCATTTCGATACGAATATGAGCATTAGATAGTTGGTTTTCACATTTGCTTAAGTTACTTACTAAAGTAAACCAGTTCAAGAATAAGGTATGAATCCTTCTCAATACTAAAGAGATTCAGCAAACGTTTTCATCTAGCTCACTGAATGGCTCCATTAACTGACAACACTAAGCAATTATTTTGCGCCGATCGTACCCTTTGTTCATCATGGAAAAATTTTGCATTGACCTTTTAGGAATGTAAATTAGACTTGTGAAAGTATCTTGTTACATCCTAAGACAAAAGTAAAGTAGGTTGACATCAAGTAGGTTGTGCCGACTGTAACCCATCGCAAATATCATATAATAACACCAGCTATCAAATATTGTTCATTATCGATAGGTTTCATATTTGTGAAATAATGTAGCAAGTAAAAAGAAAAAGGTTGGTGGAATATTTAGATAGAAAAGGTGTTCAAAACGTTAAAAAATTAGTGCAATTGACTGAACTCGGAAAAGGTGCAATACATGAGATAATAAAGAGGATAAAAAATAGGAGAGAAGAATATGAGCCATAGACCAGTTTATGGAAGACCGCGTAAGAAACAATCTAAGTGCTTTAGGATGATAAATCCCCCACCTAGGTTTTCGAACAATGGCTAATAGATTTGGAAATCAACGTTAAATAAGAGTGTGTCCAGAAACTGTCCGCATTTCACTGAGAAGACAAAGTTACTTATCAAGGAACCAAAAGAAGATCCCCGCAATGACACGTCTACAAGAGCAACGAAAAATGGATTTTTGCCAACGATTTCGAGACGATAATTTTAACGATGTTTTTATATCTGACGGAAGTTGTTTTCAACTTGGTGCAAATCATTTAAAAATCCTATCAAGACAAAATATTACCGTTGAAATTTCCGAATTTCCCGCAAAAATAATGGTTTGGGGAGCAATCTCTCAGCGTGGTGTTACACCTCTCTGTATAATTGATGGCACTGTTAATAGTGCAAAGTATCTGTGAAATTCTTAATAGTCTTTCTTCTTGAAACGGTCCGTGCTTCATATCTTCGACGAATGCCGTTTTCAACAAGATAATGCAACATGCCATACTTCTGCTTACACTAAAGCTTGGATGCTAGAACAAAATTTGGCAACGATTCCATGACCAGCAGCTTTCCCAGATTTTAGTCCAATCGGAAACACGGGGACTAATTAAAATTGTAGTAGAACAAGCAAGACCACAATATAAAGAAGATTTGATTCGGTCAGTTTTACCTGGTCCACTATCACCGAAAAGTATAGCGTTGACCTTGTTTCGGGATTACCTGAACGTTTAGTTAAGTGTTTACAGTTAAATGGAGACTGTATTAGTAAATAAGATGAATTATTTGTTGTGATTTTATTATTGAAGTAATAAAAATATATACCGTAAAATTATAGCTGGACTCTTTGTTTTCTAGATACTTTCTAAATGGATTATTAACCCACCAAGACCAACGGTTGATTGATTCCTTTTGTATATAGCTACATCCAATTAATGATGGTAGTTGCGCCATAACATAAGTTAAAATTTAATTCCGCAAGTAAATCAAAATGTCGGATAGAATGTGGTAGACTTTCTACTTAATCAACTACAATTCACATTCGATCTATCGTTCTAGATTCAACCGATCATTAGAGATATATTTTAAAAAAATGCGAAAAAGATCCTTCTTTCATGCTCATTCAAAAGAACAAACATTATTGATGTAGGTTTGTATACATATGCAAATATTGCAAATTACGTCATTTCATTTTCTATTATATTCAACGACAAAATGTCAGTGCCGTGCTTGGAAAAATAACGGAAAAAGCGCAAACCATAGCAAGGTACATTTATAACACGATTATGAAGTACATATCCAGACTTTATCTCTTTCGTACATATAAGGTGAATATAAACGATGTTACGTGACATTTTGCATATGTCATTATACCACGAAAACAATTTCTTGTTAAATGTAATGATATCATTATATTAAACGATTTGGAAAGTTGCAGTAGACTTTCATTTGTTTTAGAACTATAGAGATATGTAGTATATGTATGTCCATTGCGCGTATATACTTACCCATCAAAGTATCTCAGACGTGTCTGTCAGTATACCTACATTATGTGCATAGGCTTAATAAATTGTAACAATCTATTTTATGATTTTACTTAACATCGTCAAAACAAAACGTGTACTACATCGAACTGTAATGAAAGATTAAACTGCTATGATAACATGTTCCTAGAAATCACACTGTGTAATAAGAATGAATGGCACCGACAAAACTAGATTACTCTTGGGATGTATTTGTTGTAAACATCAGTAAATACGTGATTGTTGCTCCTTTGAAATGACATAGCTATAAACATATAAATATTCATAGCAGCGAAGGCAAATTAAAGTGAAATGAAGCAAGTTTGTGTCACCTCACTAAGCGAATGAAGTTAGGAATACCAAAATCAATTGTATCATTTAACAGGCGTGGTTGGACTGAATGCGTTAAGTCGTTAAATTACGATTTAACGCATTCTGTCGCCTGTTAACTTTTATCCGTTTGAGCCTTTCGTCATTGCTCTCTTCTTTCTATCACTTTTCCTTCGCTGAATTCCTGTTTTCACGTTTTCTCCTAGAAATACCCAATAGTGTGTTACTCCATCTTTTGTATTCTCACTAAATGTTCAAACCAACCTAATTTTCTCTTCTAAAATTTTATTTTTGTTGCTGCTCTTTATGCTCCCACTACATCTCTGTGTTACTTCATTTCATCCTTTTGTATTCTTCTTTCTTATTTCTCCGTTAAATTCTAATTTTTCACTTCTATATATTATTGGCTTGATCTTCCGAAAAATTTTTCCTTGTTTAGGGGATTATTCTCTTATTCAATTAATTTTCCATACTTCCTTTGGTTGCTAGATATTTTTTCATTGTTTGTAACTTATAACTACGCAGTTCGCTTATATAGTCTTTCCATATATTAATATTTCATATTTTTCTATTTTCAAACGCCCCAATGTTTCTTCCAACACTTCCATTTCAATACTGTTTTCTCCTGCTGTTTCTCTGATTTCGGTGATTTCTTACTTCTTTCCAGCGTTTTAACAACTTCGTTCAGGTATACAAGAAAACTTTTGAAGGATGTTTAAATTTCAACAACTAATTTTTTATAATTTTGAGGCCCCGATTTCTTTTCCGTGTTTGAGTATCATGTAATGAACGTATATTTCCAAAAATATTACAAGTGATTTCTTTTTCTACCCAAGTTAACATCTTTTAATGTTAATGATTGTTTTTTTTAATGTTGATGAGTTGCAAGATCATTGCTATTATCAAGATCAGAAAGTTCAAATCATTCAACGTAAAAAACGTACTCATGATGTTTGCAAACACATCAAATATGTCGTCATCAAATATATCTGCCAGAATCTTCTCTTTCCATATTTTCACTTCTTGTAGTATACATTTTGCTTTATCTCAGATCATTTTTGGTACAAGGCAGACCGACTTTTGATTCTGTAAATTTTTTCGCATTAGCTTTCCAAAGACTTCCCAAGACTTTTGATTTACCAGTTTGACGCCCTTTTGCAGATATTTTTCCCTTTAGCATCTTTTATTTTGTCCATATGCTTTCTTTGTCGCGTGAAATATTTCTTCGAAGCTTCTCCAACTTACGAAAGTTGGAAAGAATTTATATGAATAAATTCTATCCCGATGATAAAAATTATTGTGCGTTTGGAAATACAGTGAAATGCTTTTAAAGTTGGCACCCTTTTGAACGGGCGTCTTTCTTGGAGTTTTTTTTTTTTTTTCTGAACAAGCTTGTTTCAATTTTAAGTTCAAAATGATGTTTACTAAATGATTTCCCGCATCGACAAGTCTGAGTCTGAGCCTAGAAGTACATAACATATTTCGACTTAGTGAAGATATTAATATTCTGTTTTGTTTTAAATCAAGATGGTGTTCTTAAGAAGTCAAATGTTTGTTTCTCGTTAATACTGAAGAAGATTTTATACCGCATTTATATTAATTAAAAAATTTATTGAAAAATTTCTTTTTTGTGTCTATGTTTGACTTTAGGTTTCTGAAGTTTGGTTAAGTTTAACAGTTACAACTATATTTGCCTAATACTTAATTATTCTTTTTTTAATTTATTGAAGTAAACAGAATACTTTGGAAAAAGAAAAATACACTTTGTTTTATTATTAAATATTATTTAGTTAGAAAACTATACTGTGTAACGCAAAATCAAAAATTTGAGGGAGGCCTTTTACAAGAGGCCTAAGAGTATAAATTGCGCCAGAAGTAGAAATAGAAAAAAAATAAATAAAATATCCACGTGGAAAAAAAAAGTAGTTGACTTTTTAACAAATCTAGTGACCTTTGTCTTTTAGCTGTAAAATGTTGTCCTTTTATGTACATAACAAAACTTGGTGGGATAATTTGATTTTACATAATTCCTTACACAGAAAAAGTATTTTAGATAGGAAACCTTTGTAATTTTCAAATATACTATGAATAGTTATCCTAACTTCCTTCTTATTTTTAAAATACAAGAATAACTATTCCAAAACGTTTCTCTACGCAGAAGACTTATGTAGTAGGAATCATAATACATTAACATAGAACTGCAATTAGGAACAGGGCACATCGACATACCATTTTGTTAGCAGTCTACCCTGTTACATCTTTTTTTATATGCGATAATAAAACAAGTATCGAATTAAATACATCTATTATTAGATGGATACAAGCAGGAAACTTATTACTCAATTAACAATTATACACGGAGAAAAATGTATACTATATACCTTTTTAACTCTTCCTTAACTACTTTGGAACTACAGTATATGAAGCTTTTACATTATAAATTGAAATATCTTTCAAACATATGTTCAATGCAAACTATTTTACCAGTTCCTCTCAATATAACAAACACAAAAGGAGCGGAGAAAAGTGGCGATTTATGGTTGGTTACGATGATATACATTTTGAGATGTTTATTTTTCCCGAACAGTAATTCGATGCCTACACCAATAAGATTTAACCGCTATGGAGTGCGTTTCATGTCACTACATTATGCAACCAATTAATTGGTTGATAGATTGTCAGATCGTGACAAAGGCATTTCACATTACCGATAAAAAGACAAAACCAAAGAGAGAACCGCGAAGATATGAATGTTCGATCACGGTCGTGCTTTGTGTGACCGGGTTTCTCTTTCTCTGCATGATCTAAGAATACAGTAACGATGGTTGCGCATACCTATAAGTACGTATTCATTCCGAAAGGAGCGATATCAATTTTAGTTCCTTCTACATATTGGAATGCGCAATTATCGTTATGATATCTTCGTGACATATACTCGTGTCATTTTAACGAAAAAATACAATAGGAAATATAACCGACGCTGCTAACGAAAAGTATGAAATTATGGCAGAAATATAGTAATAATAGCTTTAACGTAGCATCTCTTATATATAAGAGAAGAAAAAACAAACGAAACTGAGAGACTGCAAACACAAGCAGAGTTCAAGAAATTTTGCCGTTGCACTTAATGCTGATTATAAAATCCATATTTTATGAAGTAAGACATATTTAAAATTATTATAAACGGTGATGAGTTCGTTTCATTGAAGGAAGAGTAATGAATCGGAAATTACAGATTTTTAAATGGGTATAATCCAAAGAGTGAATAAATCTTTCTTAAATAATCGTATATTAAGCTATCTTTCTACTTGACACAGTCTCGGTAGCGTAAGATACAAGAAATTGGATTATTCGGGTATTGGCAAATAAATACACTATGTTTTTGCCTTAAGTTTCCTTAATCCTAAAGAAATGTACGATGTATAGTTATTGAATTTGCAAACTATTTTGTTGATACAGATATATACCAAAGAAATTTTAAAGGTCCTTTCGGAGGTTTATGGAGAATGACCAACTGTGTTGAATCGGTTCTTGACGTCGCAATATTCATTAGATTTCTTACGGAATGTGCAGAATGTTAAGTATACGAAGTTACAATCAATGCAAAAGAGTAGGAAGAAACGTAAATAAAGAATGGATATTTTTCCAAATTGTGAGTGAAATTGTGAAAATTATATATACATATGTTTTAATAAAGTCACTATTTCTTTCTAAATTTGTCCCAGCTTCCACAAAATACCGATTGTTATTAAGCCAATATCTAATTGTGACGACTAACGTGTCCGTTCAAAAATACAACGTTGATTCATCCGAAAACACCAAATCGCTAATAAGGTTTTCATTTCGCTTTAACTCGCTATAAATTCGCAAAATTCGGTTGTACAATCAAAATCATCTTCACTTCTGAAACCAGCGAATTTGTTTTAGTAGGCTTTGAATTAAGGCTTTGCTAATATCGTAATCAGTGAAAATTTATTGATGTTTCAGTCTTTCAAAAACTGAAATGGGCTTTTCTTCTTTGAAATGGTCGGTTTCGTTAAAGCGCCTCAACGTTTTAGTTACCGTCGACTTCGATATTGGTTTTTCATTAAATTGAATTAATGGCCGTAGCAAGGATCGAACATAAATAACATTGTATGTAAGAAGAAGAGAACGAGGCAGAAAACGCTCAACTATTGTTACAGATGATCCATTTATAACGTTGCAAACACTACGAAGCAAACATATAACAACAGCATCGAGATACATTGTTTGTAAAACCACCATAAGTGAACACACACTAAAAACTTACAGAAATTGGCAAATAAGAACTCCAAAATCAAAGACGTTATCGTGTAGCGCGACTAGGTTTTGATCGAGAACATCCAAATTGGAACGATGACCAGTGTGGTCAAATTCTATTCGCGGAAGAGAGCCTATACAAATTAAAACCACGCTAGGCAAAAATTGCATCGACGCCAAGAAAAACAAAATGCCCCATTTAATTTGACTGCTACTCGTAGCTACTGTAAAATTCTAGGTGATCAAAATAGAATATGTAAGATTGCATTGATCAAGAAATTGGACAGGTTACTTCAATAACTAATCCATGACCTTATCAGAAGTATGGGAAGACGAATTATTGCTGTTGTAGGGGCTCGTGAGGGAAACACATGTTTCTAAAGCAAAGCAAATACGTATTAAATGATTAACCAAATTCAAAATACGCAAGAATGTTGATCAAAAGTATGCAATATCTTGTTCAAATCGGACGTCTTCGATTTTTTATCATCTTCAATAAGTTTCACATTGTATAACTTTGGTAAAACAAATTAAAATTGCTTCAGCTAACTTTCTATTAATAGATCAACTAAGAAATAAGGAGAATAATTAGATTTTATATCATATTCCTGTAAATTTACAGATATATGTAGAAAATTCCCACATTGATTACTGCATTACGTACCATTACAACTGTCTTGTCCGCGGTACTCGCCTACTCCATACACTTTTAATGTATTTGTATACAAATCTAAATAATATCTTAACTTCCTATCTGCGTTATTTCGAAAGGATTATTCTCATACCGCCATACTCTTTCTTCGTAGTCGAGCATAATCTGTAAGACTAAAAATATGTCAGTATCTAGCCTGCTATTTCGCGATTACCTTCACGATAAATTTCTGACCTTAAAAGCAAAAGTTATTTGATATGATCAATAGTTATTTGGTAGCAATGTTGCTTCAGTCACGAACTCGTTATCTAAGTCGGCTTTGTTTTAGCGTAACGTAACCGTCGTTAGATATTTATCCTATCTAGTGGAGCATACATACGTTCAGACCATTTTTTTTGCGCAAGCAAATGCAATCTGTTCATTTCATTGATACCACCAAACATTTATTTGGCACACATAAATGGGCAAATATAATTATCTTAAAATTCAGTGTCAAAAATCGTTTAATACGTAGAACTTATTACTTGTCACAGTTTAAAATGTTATTAATTCCTGTTTTCCATTAGCTCTCTCGTTTATTAAGAAATAGTCCATGCTGCATAAATTCTCGTGTACCCTGCGTATTCCTTTTATTTCACAATTACACGGATTACTAAGATAAATAGAAACAGCTCAATATATTTCGAAATGTTTGTAATAGTAATGGAATTATATTTCATAAATATCTGTAATGATTATATCAATATACACTACTGATAAGTTTCCACCAACCATTTAGTTGCCCCTATTTCACTCTTGTCTTCATTATATACTTTTGCAATGAACCTAACGTAATCTATAACGGCAATGTAATGTTTACTGTCCCTATATGGAGAGAAATGTATTGTTTGGTACCCCTGGTATTGATAATACCTGGGTATTTAATATAAATAAAAATATCGAATAAATAGTACTTTTTCCAATTAAAACTAGCAACACAGTATATTAGTTTAAGTATATTTTTATTGAAATCGAGAATGTCATATGTATGGTTTAATATTAATAAGAAGAAAGTATACGAACAATACACGCCGTAGCTGCAAACATTAAAAGCACAGGACGACCTTTTATGGCTGTTATCACTGTTCGACACTGTAGATCAGCCCACCAAACACTGCGATCTTCTCTCTTCTTCCAGGGCAAACGAACAAATGCTCTCTTTCTTCATCTAGTTGGTACACAGTAAAAAAGTCAATTGTCAAAATTAACACTCAAAAGTGGTACACGAGTAAAGTTTTACCAAATATTTGCACGTGCAGAAAATATGGATGTTAAATTTTCTCAAGAAGTGAGTGTTAATTTTAACATGCACTAGTGTTAATTATAACACTCACTAGTGTTGGTTGTCGGTCCACGTCTTCGGGGTCCTATAAACTTTCTTCCATAAGCTCAATTTACTATATACCATGCACTTTTTTCGTCAATTTTTTTTTGAAGTGCCTCGCAAGTAGCGAGACCTGCAGGTCTTCACGCAATTATTTATTGTTTATGTACTCCAATGTTTAAACAAGTTCCACGACAAAAATTTAGACGCTCTGCTGTAAATGTAAAACAAAAATAAATAAACGAGTGATCAATAATGCGCAGATCGTCCCATATCACTTCGAATACTTCCACTAGTCTGTTATTAATAGATTTATATAAATTTAACACATAATCTTGAGCAACATTTTGCCATTCACTCAAGTTTTCAGTTCCTGTACCGTATTGTCGGCCCCCGCCATAAACGCGACGTGCCAATTCACCCCACATGGCGCGTTATCTTGCTGAAAAACAAAATTGCTCCCGGCCCATTGGTTTCCAAAACGTAAAAGATTCTCATGCAATAAGTCTTTGTACGTCACAGATATAGATGTCGACAGATCTCAACCTCGCATCTTTGTGTTTCGCCAAAAGTGTCGGTTTTTTCAACATTTTCCTCCCTCCGATGCAGAAGAATTGGATACACACCGCAATGCTCCGCTCACTTACAGCTTTCAGTCACTCCTGGCCTTTTGGTTTGCCGTAATTCTCCGGATCCTTTAGGAAATTCCTAACGCAATGATCGCTTCTTTGCAACCGACGAGCAATTTCCTTCTTACTAACACCATCCTGGTACCAGGCTAGAACTTTACCCCTTTCTGTTAAGGATAATTGTTTTTTCTACCCATATTCCAAACACTTTACAAAATATAATTTCTCGTGGTGAAATGTGCACACTTTACCAGCACAACCACTGCATATACAGAGAAGTATCAAATTAAAACAGTTTTGCTTATATTAATGTAATTAATAAATACATAATGCCTAAATTTTTGTGGCATTTAAAATTTCTATTTGGATCTAGAAAAATCTCAATTACCCCTCATAAAGCAATAAATACCCAGAAATATCTATAAATGGACTATTTACATAAGTATTAATAACCCTCATTTACATTTTATATAATGTCTATAAACACTGTTTCGTAAATAAAAATGATACCGCGTCTATTAGCAAAATTTGCGGATTAACAAAAAATTATACTTAAAAAAAATAATTTTCTTAATTAAATATATCGTTAAATAAGTTTTCTCTGTGTACAATGAATTATAACATTTCCTTTCGACATCTTATAACTTATAACACAACTAGCTCTAAAGTCTTCGTCTTCGCTAACATACATGTATTCGATAATATTTGTTATTTTCAGCGTAATAATAATTTAGGAAACAATTTCTATTTAAAATATTCGTTATTGTAAAAATTAAATTGTTGTGTATAATATACGAGGCGTATGTATTTATAAACTGGACTGTTATCATAAATATGATTTATTGCAAGAATCTTGGAACTTAGCTTAATCACCTTATAAGCACTCCCTTTTCTATCTACACCTCTCTGCATACGAATCCTTCATTGTCCTTAACAATGCTGAGGGACATTGACTTTCAACACACTCGGTACCTTCGCCGTTTTTATCTTTAGTTCTTCCATGTACAGGAAATGAGTTCCTTTCAAGACAATTTTTACTTAGGAGACGAAAAAGGGTCACACAGGAGATGTTCAAGAATTGGAAGACGCTATTCGCTCAAAAAATCCTTCGCAGAAGTGATATTATGAGCTGGTGCAGAGCTCATGTATTTTTCTAGACTTACATCATAAAGTCTGTTTAACCCCCATTCAATTATAACAATGCCTCGAATATCAAAATAAATTGCCTTCTCATTCTTGTAATGCCGGAGCCCTCCCCGTGCATTGATTGCCTCTTCGTTTGAAGATCGCAGTAAATCATATTAGTGACAATAGATTGCAACACCTCGCACAGTAGGGTTCTCATCGCCGCGACATCATTGCATATCTGCAACCTCGAAATGTGCGGATCCCCTAGCGAGCTTGAGAAATTATTAAATGTCCGCATTTAAAGAAAGACATTGTATTCTGCCAAATATATTTTAAACGTGCTTAGAATATTAGACTGCACGAGATTTGAAAATTAGGACCCGAAAAAACACGTTATGAAGATTATAAGGAGGGAGACGTATTATATCCTGGTTGGAAATTATTGATTCCTGAGAAAGCATCGCGCTCTATATCGGAAGCGCGTTACTGTAAGAGTTGTGGTATTTGAACGAACTTGAATACACGTGGATGAACAGCGCTAACCGTAGCAATTCTGTTAATTAGAGATGGCAAAGGCAGGTGGAATTATTCCTCTTTTACAGCGACTAGCAAAACTGGCGTCTATTGGCCTCAAAAGAATGGATTCGCGTTGCCTACTAGTCTCTATTCTAGTCTAGTCTCTCGGAAAAAGTAATAATTTCATCTGCTTTTGTTCTCTCTAACCATTACACTACATTATTTTGTTTCTAACTTACCATAGTTTCATCCGATTATAATGAACTTAAAAAAAAATTAAACCTCCAACTAATTGTCAAGACAATCATTGCATTTCTTGAATGCATTGCATTTACCTTTTTTAATAAAATTTATATTTTCCACTGAATCACGTACTCGAATACTGTGGCATTGGAACACTGAAACACCTCACTATCATCCCTTACCACAAATACTCCACTTGAATTGTACGATAGTTTCGATAGCTAAGCTATCAAGAGCAATACTGGGTTCAATTAAATATTGCTGTTGAAGAAGAACAAAATGATGTCAAATTGAATGAATGCATTCTATTTATTTTTATCGTCTGTTAGTTGCTTCAGCGTAACTGTTTTGAAATACATTCGTTTTAAGTAGAGATTCATATCATATCACTGTACTGCAGGTATTTACATATATCTTCGCTTACAGTATCTACTAAACATTTCCTATCGTCATACATGATCGTAATTTCTGTATGTACTTAAATTTGCGCTTACAGTTGCTTTTAAATGTATAAAATATAAGTTTCGTATGAGTTATAGCCGCCAATAAATGTTTTATATTACAAAGCAATAAATAAGTTTCTCTTTTCTGATAAATTACCGCACCATAAATAAATCTATCTCTCGGGCAACCTGGGATTCTTTCCAACTACAACTTCTTACTGTTTTAGCGCGTTATAGAAATCTTCTAACTACTGACATTTTAGCTTTTACAAAACGGTTATAGTTCAGTGACGATGGCTCACCGGGAGACAATAGATACATAAATTCCGTACTGTGGCATTTTCGCGCGCACTCGGATGTGCTCTTATAAATCGATGAAACTAGTTCATTTAAACGTTATGTACTGAAAATTACAGAAAATTATAATGGCAATCGCAACGAAAATGTCGAATCACCACTAATAAGTAAAACGCACGAGCAATATTACGTAAAGGTGTTGACATTTCAAAAGTTATTTGTAATATAATATTGATCTCCTTTCATGATTCATGAAAGTAATTCCTTTTTTTTTTCTTTCGAAAGCTTCGCGGGATAGTAAAATGTTGATTACTTGAAAACAGTTTTTGTATTCAAAGGTTCGGTTACTTTCAATTTCATTAGCGGCTTTTATTGTGATTGTTTATTAAATTATTAAGGTATCCTTGATGAATTGATAGTGTCGATCATATTGTATTGTAGGAAAGCACGAAATTAATATTGTAATTTTTATTCAAGGCGAAATCGTTTAACACCTACATACTTGCTTCTGAATAACGTAAATATGTGAAGGAAACACGCATGCTGTTGAGACACAAAATCTGCTACCTCTTTTATGCTTTTGTCACAAGTACAAGGAAAAAACTTAACGTGTAACCTTACGTACTTTTACTCTAAAGTTGCTAAAAACTGTTTAAATCCACATACCGTATCACTATATAGTAAGTGTGAATTTTATTTGTACTATTTTATTTTCATGTAAATTGTAATTAAATATATATGTTTTTTGCAAGTATAGTTAAGAAGAATTTCTTAAACGAATAATACGTCATGCTAAGCTCGTGTATTTCCACAGTAAAATTTTTATGCGATTTTTACATCTTCGTTTATGCGTAAAAATTCAACAGAATACCCTGCCCTAGAACAACCTACCCTAAATTCGAAAATTATGTAGTAAGGCCTTTTATAATTCTTTATAGGTATTTTACTCATTTTTCTTCATCTCATATTTAAATTTTGTCTAATTTTTATTTTTAACACCCTACACTACAGTACAGTCAAGTGACAGAATTTCTTTACAAAAATAATTATACGGCGGCTAAGAGGAATCAGTAATGTGATACGTGGTTAAAGAACTAACATCAACATGTGAGAAAATAAGGCAAATTCAAACACAGCGCATTGAAAAGAGATTGGTTTTTCTTCGTTGACGTTATAAACCACAAACTAATTTAAAATATAATTTTTACAATAGTGATACCTCCTGCTATTTTCCTTCCAGTTATATTCACACCTGTTCACAGAATGAGACCAAAAACAATATCACCAATCCCTTCTACAAGTTTGCTGGTTCTCTGAACAATGAAACGAAACTTTTCTTATGCAAGTCTCCATCAGATGAACTTGAAGCGTAACTGCTAGATCTCAACTGCAGTGACCGGAATCCCTCCAGAATATAGTGCGATGATCGTCAGAATCTGCAGAGGATATCCAAGGAAACATGAGCAAACGCCCAAAAATCTGAGAAGAGCCTTATCAAAAAAACTGTCCATGGTTGCAAACAAGGGTCATATGGACAAGACTCAATCTAATATCACAAAGTTCAGATCCCGCGACGAACCGAAGTGAGGGAATTCACTGTTGACTATTTTTCAACAATCCCTGCGGTGAGGAGAAGCAGCCTACAAGATGACAAAAATGTTTAGACTTCGGTGTAGCTTTGTAGCAGTGAGTCCTGAATGAGGATATAATGAGATAAAGAAATAACGGTATAGATATGCAATTTCAAAAAAACACACAAAGACAAGGAAAATTGAAAACGCAAAAAAAAAGCAAAATAATTAATATTAACAACAAATAAAAAACCGACAAGGCAGACTCAAAATAAGAGAAATACACATGTTTCGAATTCTTACGCCTCCTTTTTGGTATAATTTGATGTAAGTATACCTCAATTAAGAAACATGCTCCTAAAAGTAAAGCAAATTTGATTAAGTGCGGGCGTAATATACGTCACTAATAAAACGATTTATCAAAAGTATAAAAGTTTCTCCAACAAATATTGCAAAGTACCGATTATTATTCCGATATATGGTAATTTTCAGGATTTTTATGAAATTTATTATTTATTCACCTCCTTAACACTTTGAGATGTTTTGATTGTATTCAGGCGTGAAATTGATATGGAAATTCATTGTCACGTGAAGGAAAATGTTTTATTTATGTTGCGCAGACCACTCATCTTTCTATTCTAGATTACAATAATAATCCCCATAAAATTATTTCATGAATAATTGATACTGTACACCACGTGGGAGATAGACGCTCTCTGTATAATCTCAGAAATAAAATAACGGAAAATTGTACACAATCAATGTGTGGGCCGGCCACGGGATCAAATATGAAAAGAAACGCCCCATCTAAATTTAAAATTAATCATTTTATAAGCACGCGCACACGTTTGTAAACCACTTAATTGTTCGTTAATGTTAATAAGCTTTTATGAATAGAAAAACGTCACAGCCGCATACATATGGTAGGTAGGCACCCACAAATTGAAACAAGAATAACATGCTATCAACACTTACAACTAATTATAAAACGTTTCGAAATTAACGAGTACGATGAATACGAGGGCTAACTCAGAAGAAGAAAAAAATGGAAATAGTTTTTATTAGAATTTTGCTTGTTTTTCAAATATGACGTCATAACGCCTTTCAGTAGGTGCTTATTTGCTTCACAAATTTGGTATTTTTTAGTCTTTTTTATTCTGAAAGTAGTAATATAAGATGGTTTTAATATTTGCTTTCAGAACTAAGGACCTTTGAAGTCTGTACATATGTGTAACCATAAAATCTCTATCGCAGAAGCCACCTATCAATTATTAAACCTCTGTCTCACAGCTTATTATTAACTTATTAATTACCACAAAACACAAAAACTGTAAACTTGCATTAGATCGTGCCCGGAGACTGTCCTTTGAGGTAATGAAACGCGCAAGTTAAGTATTGCTTCACTTTTAATTAAGATATTGGTTGTCAGAAATGCATTGACTTCTTGTGAGGTCTATTCGCTGCCGCGTCGTTGGTAAGTATGCAATAAGAAGGCTCAGCAATGTGGCTTATAATACGAAATTATATGTTAACGTTCATTAGTTAAGAGACCTTTTCCTTTTAAAGCAAAAGAGCACGTTGATGGCAGCACGTTTTTCTACAGGTACGTTAGCAAATTATTTATTTTATTATATAGCAGATTTCTTGTTTTCAAAGTATACCTGTTTAAACAGACTATTTAAACATTAAATCGATAGGTAAAATTTAAGATAGAGATGATGTAAATTTACTAACGTCGTTGGTATACGATCGCTATCCGGTTCTTGGACTCGGATTCATTGTCAGACACTTCACTTCTAGATTTACTATTTTATATTTCATATTCGAATCTTCTATTTTGGAGTAGATCTTGCCATTACGAGTAACTTTGTTAGCGAATCCGGATAAGAGATTTCAAATAACGGACCTGCAACCGACGTTACGCGTAGCGAATGCGGATCTGTTAGGTACCGAATAATAGATTCATCCGGATCCGGACAATAAAAGCAAAATCGGGATAGTAAATTACTCGGATCTAGATAAGTTTATAATATGCGTATGTAACGGTTGTGAAATTTGCAAATGATTTCGGTAACCTATCTTCGTTGATTTATCATATTTCTGCCGTTACTGTGGTAAATTCACATAGTCAAGAACGATATTGCTTTGATAATAATTGCCAATACATGTCATAATTTTTAGTGATCATTTTATCAGTATAATGTACTGCTACAACCCGATAAAGAAAATCTTCTTAGAGACACTATGACCTCAATTTGGAGATAATGAAATCAATGTGATGAATGAATAATGAAAATATTTGTAATTATCTTAGTATATCGCAGACTTGCACTTGATTAAATAGAATTCATTTTACTCTCTTAATTATAATAACGTACGCCATAAAGAGGTTCCAAACAAAACAAGAAGACATAAACCATTAGTTTAATTTAACCTTAGTTATAAAGTTGCTATATTTAAATCCCTCCAATTTTAATTTATCTGTGGCTTTCAGCTACGTACCCGGTAAATAAGAAAAGAAATAATTATTTCCAATAATTGAAGACATCAAAGAAATTGGATCGATTCAATTTGGTGCAAGGATCTAATATGCAGCTATTCTTTAAGTTGCATTAAAAACGACAGGTTTTGTCCTACTAAGAAACCAGAGTAATGAAAATTCCATAAACGTTCAGTGAATATCGGCTACATCATACATGTCTCCTCTTAACGTTTCTTAAAGTTAACATTACAAACAAGAAAAAACATCAATTCGAGCTGTAAATGTATTAACAAAGATAAATTGCTATTCTGAAAATATTTCACTCATGGTAACATTGCATCCAAAAAATGTAGTATAATTGATATATGTTTGAAATGAAAACAAACATATAGGGTTGTTAAACATACAGGGTGACTAAAGAAATAAATTCGGCAATGCTTTTCGCTGCTATTCCACAGTAACCTCTAATTTGAATTAATTAAATGAATTAAAATTAATTGAGCTAATATTCAAGGCAAACGGTCTTTTTGCTAGTTGCGAACACCTATTTACCAGCTGTAAACGAATACTCGCCATGTACTGCTAAAAATAAAATTAAATGGTATCTATTCCAAAAATATTTGCTGTACAATCCTGTTGAGATAAATCTAGGACGTGTCATATATTGTGACACTAAGCTATTTGTCTTATCTAGCAAATATGGTTCCTAGCATGTTATTTGTAGTTAAACTTCAACTAACATTTTAAATATAATTAAGGTAAAGATGTATTTACGATAAAACCCGAACACATTAACGGAGTAAAAAATATTACAAAAAGAATGTTTGTCCACCGTCTCTTTCTATAACATCTGTAAGGTCTCATGGTATGGAATTAACTAAAGGCCGTTCTAAATCTTCTTGATTTGGCCTCACGCTTCTTTGATATATTGCCATAGTTCTTCAACATGCTGCGATTCTAGATTTCGTTTTTCGAGATCTTTTCTCAAAATTTTCCACGCATTCTCAATCGATGTCTACACTGTTTGCCGCCCATTAAGGAACTTCAATGTAAGTAGTTCTAACCCGATTATTTAATTCCATCTGTAGGGCCTGGACAATGGTTCCACCAAAGTACAATATGTACTGGTTGTGGTTGGTGAAATATTTCTCTGAATAATAGCGTCGCTGCTGTTAATTCAAGTCCAACCATTAACTTAAAATATTCCAAAGGTTGTTTTCGTTTTAATACACTGTTCATCGTAACGAGTTTCGCATGATCCACCCACCCTTGATTTTATCAGGTTGATTGAAATTTTTTCAACAGAAAAAGTAACTCGATTTAAGGCAAACAATAATCGTAACCGTTTTTGCTTAAATGTCACTTGCAGCAACACGACGCTTCAAGTTAGCTTCTGTATGTAACTGCTGAAGCAGAAAAGTTTCTTTCGATAAGAACACTTCTAAGGGATAACTGGTAAGAACTAAAACTGCCACGTTGTTTTCAACGTGGTAGTGTGTTTATAAATCCTCCATCCTTGTTTGACCATAAACCATTCAAATTGAAATCGAGGAAATTGATTCTTATAAGCCCACCGTCTTACATGTTTTACATAATGCGAACTCTATCAAACATCGTTGGTTTTCTGGATGTAACCTGTCGATAGTCAAAATTTATTATTTCTGAAAATAATAATTTTTATTCAATTTACACCAAAAAAATGAACTTGTCTTAGGTTTATTTGCGCATTACTGTACACAACAAATTACTGCGAAATACATCGCTTAAAATATCCGAATCGATGTCCATTCTTCGTCAATTAAGCACCGTCCGTAACTATTTATTCCCGAAAGCAATTCCTCTGAGTAGTGTTTTATTCGTATTTTATCTCAATAGAGTACATCGACTGATAAAATCGATAAAATGTATTTGGAGACACAATGTTGTCGTCCAGGGGATCGAAGCAATTTAATTTCCTAAAGTAATAAACCTGAAGGATACCTATACCTACTAGGTCTGCGGTGCCATTAGTCGAAGTGTCGGATAGCGATATGGCATAAGGTCGTAAATATCAGGTGTTTTACCTGCTCGGCACACACTCTCGATGCGTCTTCTTTACTGCGTTTTTGTTAGTACAGGATGTGTAAATGTCAACAACTTGACACTTTCAGCTTGTTCGAGCAGATTTATTCGCAAATTATTTCGACGGTAATATAAAGTTTTACGTCTTTCTTAAGACGAACAATGTTTAGATATTTAATAAAGCCATATGAATGCGTGAACGCTTACTCAACAAAAAAACTTTTATTTTTCTTACGCCAGGTACAATACGAATTAGGTTTAACCACTGCCTGTTAAGTATGCAGTATTACTTACTTACTATAATATCTATCTACTGCTGCGGCGTATCTGCAGACATGGCAATTACCTTAGCTTCTTTCATTTATTCTCTTCGTACTCCTGGAACTGTTACAAACTGCAGTTTCCGTGAAAGCTAACAATGTTACGTTATTCGTCCTAGTAATAAGTGCTTATGTTTTTCTTTATAAATTTAAAGAAGTAAATATACAATTAGAATGTACCCTAAGAAATTTCATATCTTATTTGTAAGTGAAGACTGAAGAAGACGGCCATATGTTCATTTGAGCTTTGCAATATTGTATCACATAGAAAAAAGAATTACTGGCGCTTTGGTAGAAATTTACATTCGAACAATTCGTGCAGACGGTTGTCTGAAACTATTAAAATTCTGCTTTGCTCTATTGGAACACAAGGGTAACAGAACTCACTAAAACAGGAACAGTGCGAAAATAGTGCAAGAATTAAAGTGTTACCCGACGGAGAAACCGTTTGCAAGATTTACGTAGATACGAGTGAATAAGTGCAATTTTTACTGACTCAATTGGTGCTTAGTGTTCCTAGTTACAAAAGCAAGAACTGACAATTGCTTACAATTAATAAATCTTGACTCGGAGTCAAAAATAATACTCAAACCTCTAATAAAGGATGAGGAATAGAATTGCCATCATACAGATAAACATAGCCTAGTAGTCTCACGACAACGTATTTAGTTAATTTTGTAGATCAAGTCAATCAACCACTTTATACAAAATGTTTCAAATACTTTCGCGAAATTATTTAACAATGCTATAAGTAGAAGTAGTGCTAATATGATATGCATGGTATCACTCACGGCAAAAGGAGAGGAAGGCGATATAAGGAGAGGAAGCACTAGCCAACTGTGGCCAACATATGTTGGCTGTACTTATCCGGCGTAATTGGCGTTACACCAAGTGCTTCCCTACCCTACGCCGCTATTTGCCCCTCATCTTATGTCATTAATCTCCGAATGTAACCACAGGATAGGCAAGCAAGCGATCGGAACAACGCTGTTGCCAGAAACGTGCTTGTTAGTTACTAGCTCCTCACGTAGCTTTTACTATAACTAATTCCATCCATACCACAAACTATATTAATATTATATTTGATTTGACAACATTTGACAAAAATACCTTTACTTAGAAACAAGTTGTACAGTGGAACGGTAAGAATTGGAACCATAAGAAAACAAGGTAGGTACATTATCTTAATTCATTATATTTTTATTAGAGCAATTGTAAGCGTGTTGGGTGAATGTGGGACGCCCAACAATGAAGTTGAAGAATAACAAGAATAAGTAGATTGAAGACATTACGAAACACCATATTAGTTGTCAAATTAGCCATAATTTCGTGCCAATTCTTACAGTAGTTTCAGCCCATTCTATGCGAAAACTACCCTAAAAAGATTGACTCTGCGTATTTGAATTATCAACGAGAATAATAGAATGTCATTGGTTATTGAACCTGAGCGCGTACGATTTATAACCGTATGATTTATGGGGCTTCATGATTCTTATACATTGTTAAAGCTTTCTTTGATATAGTTGATATTGTAAAAAAATATGCCATGTAGGATTACAGTGTAAGAGATGAGGGTGAAAATTTCATCTGCCACTTTCTTACATCAACTGATAAATAGAATAAGAACAGGAGCGCCTTGTTTATATCTAATTTCGTATAATCACATTTCTTTGGGTAAAACATTTTGTGCTTAGTATCACTTACTATACAAAGTCTTGTCAATAGAATTACAAGATCCGGTTACACATTAAATCATTCCAAAAAAATAATTCAAGTGTTAAACTAATTTTGCAATAAATTTGATACATTTCTACAAGTCATATAGTCTGCACCAATCACTTGTAATATTTGTAACACAATATTTATAGGTCAAAGTTTGCAACATCGATGCCTATATACACAGTTGATTATTCTTACGCTAACAATAAAATTGCTGCGGGGCACATTACTGAAATAACGGTTATAATTTTGGCAACACTACTGAAATAAGAATGCTTTCTAAAAGAGCGTTCCTTATTTATAATTTGGCATGATTTATTGGAGGTCACATACTTTTATTTTTTATAAAGATTGAGGTAAAATCGAGCCACCTTTTATGATTCACGAACGTATAATAACAGCTCATGCTATTTTTCAAATCTGATTCCATACCATTTCTGTTATTGATTGCGTATAATAATTAAATTCAATGCGACGTAATGTAATAACATATACTAATTAGGTTGATCTATGACGGCGCATAACTAAGTTTATATACTTCAAAAATAAAAATAATCTCCTAATTACATCTGATGACACCCGTGGGATTTCCAACAATGTTTATGATAAATATTAATAATATACAAGCAACGTGCGTGTTTGTCGCAAAATATATGTTAGACAGATGCCATGGGAGGAAATTATCTGTATATTTCATTGACACGAATAAATTGAAATGAATTTGTTAAAAGAATCCTAAGGCTAATGCTACTCCTAGAACCAGTTGCCTATTACGATAAGTAATGCGATGTATGGAATACGAATAGGGAAGTAGATTAACGTAAAGATCCACTAGGCAGAAACAAATTCGAAATTATTCCAAAGTCCGAAATAATTTCTAGTAGCCATACATCCAATTTCAATGTTGTGTCAAAATGTTTGTTCTCTTCTTACGATCTATTCTTCTTGCTTCTTGCCATTTCACCATCGAACTTTCTTTGGGATCTCTTATTCCTTTTTTGCAGCGACTAGACAGACTCGTGTCTATTCGTCTCATGAGAATGGATTCGTATAGCCTACTGGTGTCCCCGAGGATCGACAAAACACGAGTATGTCTAGTGTCTGCAAAAAAATAGTAATTCCATCCACCTTTATTCTCTCTACTTATAACTTATCAGCAATTGCGTAAATATATGCATCGTATTTATTGAGATCTATCGAATTTATCGAATTTTAATAGTTATTACATTACTTACTATTCGCTTGAATAAATAAGATATTTGTTAAGAAAATTACAACAATTCTTTGAATGAACGAAACATTTTATATTTACTACTTCCTTATGTGGTGTTTTTTTTTCTTTTTTATATATAATAATGCCTGAAAGAACGGATAAACGAAATTATAATTAATTAACGTTTTTCACACCTGCAACATGCCACGAAAAAATTTCGCTTGCGCTTGTAGAGCGCCTTGCTTAATGTTCGCCAATATTTGGAGTAACATAAACTACATTTTCTGAGAAAATGCAAGCTCCAGGCATGAACTCGGAACTCCAAAGCAGCAAGCTTTGGAGTTCCGAGCTCAGTGATGAAAATAATTTGGCTATGTTAAACATATCGTTCATCAAGGAAGAATGAAAACATCCAGTTTATGCATTTAGATGCGCTTCGATAATGAAATCGTCTGTTTAGGTAAATAATCATAACTTGCACATTATCTACTAGTTGAGATATTATGGAAATAAATGCATCCAACCTCAACGATGCCATTTCATTTGATGCAATAATATAACAGTCTTTGATTTTTGGAGATTTGTTTAAGAACAAATTTTGGGGCATGGATGTGATAGGATTACATAAAGACAACATTATTTGGTCGTTATGCTAGTCATCTATCTGTTCATATTACAGCCTAATGCAATAATTTGAACAGAATATATAACTAAGGACATATACTATGCGTCGATTTTGAGGAACTTTGATTACATTACATCTATATATTTACATGTTATTATATCTATCTGTTAACCTAAGATGACACTTCGAATTGCTTGAGTTCGTTCAAGAACGGTCTAGACAAACAGTGCGAGTAGTAATAATTCATGGCGTTTGTTCCAACTCTTGTACTTCCGATCACATCACAAACTAGTAAACTGTTAAGCTTTCCTAAAAAAAAAGTCGTTCCCCATTAGAAGAATGTCAAAGTCTATAACAACCTGGAGGTTCTGTATCATCCTTGAATGTCTTACCTAACAAAGAATATTTATAAATCTCAAAAGAAATACCCTTAAATACCTTAACAATATTATTCTGTGATGAATCTATCGTTTCTCCTTCACAATAACGTATGTACATATGTTTCTAGATAATAATATAACCGTTGCTAGATTACGCAAAATACAATACTGCAATTATTTTCCACTAAGCGGATGTAATATCAACTCAGCTGCTAATACGCAACGCCATTCATCAAAATGATGCGCAATTTGTAATGGTTGCGAAGCTCTCAACGTAATTCTCGCTCATTGGCAACCCAGCAAAAAGAAAACTCCTCGCCTTCAATACCTAATTGTGAAATGTATCGAGATGACTTATACATCTTAGGCGCGCTTGAATTCATTCAATAGCTGCAGGTATTATCTGCTATTTCTGTACATACATAAATGTGGATCCTGACAGATTCTATAAATTTCTGAACGGGATGGTTATGCTAAGAAGACGGATCGTGTTTAAGGGCTACTGCTACTATATGCAAATGATGTGAATATTGATTGTTATGGTTTTAGATAATTACGGCGAAACTACTATGCCCGTAAATATTTGTTTTGATAAATAACGCCTTATACTGAAAGTACATTTCTATAACAAATCGTAGACAGCGATCAACTCGAGATTATAACATGTTTTATAACATATAAACATAGATTGTTCATTCATACAAAATTCCTATTTGAATTATAGCTCATCCATAAGAATTGTGTTATTTTTTTTATTAATCAGAATTTTACAGATAACGATAATAACTTTTCTTAGATTCTTACAGCTATTGTTAGAGCTCTTCAGCGTAGAAATGGTTTGCATCCCAACACAGAAAAGTGATAACGTACCAATCATGATATCTAAAGCTGCAGGTCAGTAAATATCCAAGATACTAAGCAAAACCCTGTGAATAATCAACAAAGAAACTAACAGGAAACATTCCCCATTACTAACATTATCGAATGCGAGTCACGCTGTTTACCGCAACTGCAGGTGAATGAAGGTATTGAAAATCATTTTATATGATTCATCTAGTTATAGCGGTAATAATTAAATAATAATTAATAAAAGAAGGATACACTTCATAAAACCTAATACTTTGATCTCAAGCTGAAACCGGTTATAGGTTGGAAGAGTTTAGCGAATAAATCACTTAAACCGTTTGTTCCTTAAAGAGGGCACGTATTGTTCAATCACGAAGTTAACTCGCCTAAATTATTTCTTTAAAGTTGCACATGCGTTATTTGCCGTGACAATTTTAGACTAACCCAAATGTGTAACTATAAGTCTACCACCTTCCGTTACCTGTCTAGTTAAAGAAGCTAGGATAATAAATTTGCCTAAAGCTCATACAGAATTTCCTTCACCATGTCGCGTAGTTTGGGGTATGCTACTGTAGACGCTTTTCTCATATGAATACTCATTTCTCTGTTAGCTATTAAATTGGTTTTAGTTGTTAACCTGTATACGATACTGGACATAATTAATTGCCTTATTTTTATGCAATTTGTCTCTTTTAGTTTGCACGAATTGTTCAAATACAAACTAAATTGATCAGTATCACTTATGCTGGCAACATCTTGCCCCAAAAACGCTGGAAAGGTTCGACTTAGTTAACAAAGAAATGATACAATGTTTTAAAGCTAGTAAATACAGAGCACAAACCTACGGGTAACGGATCTTAGTATGCGTTATTTCTACGTGAGATAAAATTAAAAAATGGTGAAACATTTTCCAAAGCTCCAAAACTTTCTCCGGTTTATAATTTCGAACGAAATACGGTAATACTTCAATGTTGCTTTTTATTGTTGCACTTTTTATATATGCCGTACATTTTTGCCGTCTTGATGCACACATAAATCTATGAGACTTAAGAAGCGATAATAATGCACGATAATATTAACGATTAACTATTAAAGATTAGACAAGCATACGCATAAACAATCGTTTAATCGGTCAATCGGTTGAAATCGACGATGTATTCAACCCTGCTTCACCATGCAACATAAATATGTATTTTTTTTAACAAGAGGATTTGTTTTTGCTTTCTTATTCTAGTTCACTTCGTTCATAATTTTATAGTTTCCAATATTTAGTCTGTTCCTTCAAATTATTTTTGATGTGATTCATATCCATACATCGTCGGATATGGCACGGATTATAATGAGCGTATTATGTTTCACGTATACGTATACGCAGTATCGTTGTTAATCAGGGCGTTATGTTGAGAGCAAAAGCGAAAGCTTTACCTGTCAATCGGGTATTTAGGGGCGTCCATAAGTGTCTCGTAAGATATCTCTCGTAACCTAAACCAGAAACCGGATATCTTCGCTTCTAATTGAGCCGACCTTTTGTGGTTCGGGTTATTTATTTCTGTAGGAAATGTTTTAAGTGTTTCTGTTAATTTAAGCATTGTATTGTCGTATATTATCCTAGATTAAAGTCAATCATTCGTCCCATTCATGTTCGTTGTATGTGGGATAAAAGAAAATCTCTAACTGGAAATTAACTTAATTCACAGTAATATAATTTAGCATACTAGCGTATGGTCTCTTAATGCGTTTATTTGTTATTTTCAGTAATGTATCGTAGTTTCGTTATCGAAGAGTACAAAAATGTGTTCACATTTCTAACAGAAACATGCAATAAGTTACCATAAATCATATACTATTTAACGTGGTGAATAATTCTATTTCAAAGTTTTTGTGTATCCTTTTGCATATATAACTATTCAGTTCAAATATCAATTTATCACAATGTACTTTTATGTTCTTTTTTCACATCTCTAGTTTACATAATTCCATCCTAAACATATAGCGTAATCATAAGCGTCATATATTTGTGTATATACCTATCTACTACTTTGGCCCAATGTCTAACTGTACTTCAATATAAAATTTTATGATTTAACATTTATGACTTTTTAGCCAATAAAGACATTTATGTATATTCACATAGGTACATAAACAAAAATAAAGATGCACACTTCCGCTTATGTAATAGAGAGCACGAATTTTTATAAGAGTAATAAAACCATTATTTTCGAGAGTATTCGGTAGAAAGTTTTACAGGTTCAACTTCTTGAATGAAAATTTATATGCAGCTTTTACTATGCAATTTACAACTATTGTATTGATAAAACACAAATGCATGGATATAGTTGAATACATTTACATCAATTGAAAAAACCTGTGAAGTTACAATCAAACTTCTCAAATTTACCAGCAAATACACTGATGGGAATTTATAAGAAACTGTTGACTTACGACAAAACCGGTGGTATGTTTTGCGAGACTCAGTGTAGATGATATAGAAACTGTAACTATTTCAAAAATGAACATAAGATAATTTATATAATGCTCTAATTTTTATATATCCATATAACGTATTGTTAATTCTGGGTTTTAAGATCGATTGTCAAAAAAAAAGAGAGAAGTAATCCCTTCTTCTAATATGTTATTACATTACTATTATGCTTCGTTGGACGCTTTCAAACTTTTTCAATCAGTCTGTATGTTTTTCTGTGCCATCCATGTCATACTACACTATTTTATTGTCATTAAATTAAGGTCTTTTATCATTTACTTTTTTCTATTATTATTCTTTCCATCATATTATTTATTCTACTATTATTATTTACTCTGATACCTTAAAAACTAAATATTTGTATCACTGTTTGGTGCAGTCTCTTTGTTAAATTTCGCGTAAATAAAAAATATGTATTGACAAGAGGACGTGTTTACATTCATACATATGATGTAAAAAAAAATGCCTGAAGGTAAAAAACAAGATCTCTGAAAAGAAAGTTTTGCCCATGTACAAAAAAATAATAGCTGCCTTGTAGATATCCAATATAACATTAAGTATAAAAGAGTTGTATAATAATGTTATAGGAGGAAAATGTTATATGCCCGATAAGCGTTAATTATTTATAAAATTAATAGGTAGAGGGAAATTCTATTTTCTCCACTTCTAATGGGATGAAATGTACATATGTACATAAGTACATAGATGATCGTCATATTAAAAAACCTGTTAGTCACATCCTTTCGCTGCTTCAACTCAAATAAAGCCTTCTAGCTTTATATCTGTATTTTTAAAAACCAGTTGATGTATGCTGCAGGTCGACAAAAGATGCTTGTAATGGAAAGAACTGCAAAACATATTTATATTTGCTAGAGAACTGGTCAGCAACTGGATGGCAAAATATCGTTCTTTAATACCGCTATCACTTTAAATGCAGCAACTCTCCGGATTTTAGAATAATCTTTGTGAAGTCCATTTTCTATACAACTCATTTTTGACAATTCAGTGCACTAGAAACTTTATACTTTTCTAAATAAATAATGACAGCGAGGACTGTAGCGTAGTATATTAAATAGTACATAAGTATCGGCACCTTCGCACCACACAAGTTTAAACTTGTGTATGAATAAAGGTTAGAAAGGAATATAAGTATATGAATAAAGGTTTTTCAAAATGGTCCAAAAAGTATTGTCCTAAGACTAAGGACTTTGGAGGACATTAGAACTTTAGAACCTATAACATTAGAAACCGTACCGCACCTTTAGTAAAGTGCTTTAAATTAAGTAAGTACCAAATACTGATCCAGAGCACTTTAAGATAACATATATCAAATAATTATCGTTAATATTAAGCGTATCATCCTATTTAATATATATTTTCATTCAGGAAACTTTTTTATATTTTAAATAGAAAACAATAGAAATTTGAAAAAAAAACTCTTTTCTTACATAGAAATGTCAACTATGCCGAAAATCTAAAGACATTCTATTAAGAACATCCTTTTCAACTGCCATAACATTGCTTTAAACCAATCCTGAACCATTCCAGATGATTTAAGCAGATAAAGGCTTCCGATGAATAAAAGAACTTGCTTTACTTTATTTTTGAATTATTGGCAAAATTTTAGTCATTTATGATCAACCATTTCCCTATAGTATATTTGAATTATTGTCAATATTTATTTTGGCAATTTTTCGGAACAGGATCAAGGGCGCGTCATAAATTACTACGCTGAGAAAATTATGGATGCAACATAACAAGTGGTCTTGTTTGTACACGGCGAAACCATCTTTTATTCCTTTAACAAAATTGTTGAAGTATTTTTGTTGATTTAATACTCACATCTCGCTAAAACAACAACAACAAAAATGTGAATGAAATCATGCAGTAGCGCCAACTATTTTTTCCTAGAAATAAACACAGTTGGATTGGTAGGAAAAACCAAAATAAAATTGATGTTGCTCTTAACTGAATTGAATTGTTAAAGTAACAATGTTCATCCAACCAAAAACCTCCATAAAAAAGGTTTGATGAATTATAAGATGACCTCTGTGTATGCCTAATCCAGATTCCAAAAATCGTTCTTTTCCACATCTCTTTCATACCTCGTCTGAGCCAGAGGCAACCTATTTTACCAGCTAAGTACAGTAGGTGTACCATTATTGACAAATGACATTCGTGCATCCAACGCAGTCTGAACGAATTTAAGGGATTAATTAAATAAATGGGACTGGCTGGAAAAAAATTGGTATTCAAACCTTGTTAAAAACCCGCTCTTGCAGACCTTGGGTAGTTACAAATCTCGTCTTTGCCTCAATTTATAATATTTGCAATTTCTTTTGCTGTCTTATGCGCTTTTCAGAAACATCGTTGCTAAATATCAACTCTTTAAAGAAAGCTAATAACTCTGAAACCCTCAGTTTTAATAGATTAGTATCTTATTACTTTTTATCATAGAACCTAATATTTATGTTTCGATATAATTTTAAAACTCATCCCCAATCGAACCTTAGCAAATCTCTATTCATAGAGGCATACACCCTAATCCAAGGAGATAGCTCATCTTATTTGATAGACGACTCTGGTTTCACATGATATAAGCTTAGAGTTTTCGCATATACCAGCTTACAATTAAAACTTAATTTGGCATTATAGTCTTACAATGTACTTAATCTGTAATTCCACACCCTTGATTCGAATTGGCTTACATAGTCACAGTAAGGTACTAGTGAAATTAACCAAGGTTTTAATAGTACTAATTCAATATGTAGTAGCTACGAATATTTTTTAAGTTATTTAACATAACATGTGTATCAAATATGTTCATACATCTGCATTTACCAATGTTAATCAAATAGTTAAGCACTTTATGTCGTAGTGTCAAGTATTATGGTTATAATCCCCACATTATGAACACGTGTGGGTATATAAATATACATACCTGCATACATGCACTTGTGTGCAAGACCGCTAATGCGGTTAGACTATCGTAGAAGACCACTGTTTTACGTATATAAATTATCAAGTTTTTAAAACGGCAGCCGACTAATATTTTCTCTTGTCTTGTTACAGGTAGGATCGACACGTTTACACACGTACATTGAGCAAGCGCAAGGTTAAAATCTCTTTTGACGGTAATTATATGTTAATTATGGTGCACCTTGTCTAAATATTACGGCAGCTACGCTTGACTATTAGTAGCTTTCGTTTCAGAATATCCATAACGTTGAAGAGGTTTCGGTTTTATCTATTAAACACGTATTGAGCACGTCGTTAATGAGTTTCTATTTATTTGCAATTGACGAGAACATCTGAGTTTAAACGTCTCTCACATGCTCAAATATCTATTTTCCTCTTATGTTTATCCAAATATCAATGAATGCCTTTATGTATAGTTTTCACTAGAATTGAGTAGTATAAATTTGAATAAGCGCAGAAGTCGTCTTCAGTAGCGTGGAACTTCATAAGTCGTTTCCTTTTTAGATGATTAACCAAAACAATTGCGATGCTTAGAGGAAGAACATCAATAGATACTTGATTTTTGCAGGACTATATCCGCAGGACCACCAACGCCGTATTTTGAAATCATTTTGTTCTCGCATTGCCATTCTACATAGAATATTTGTACTCACAATAATTCTCAAAACAAATATACTATGTTTCAATATTTTCGGAACTATGGCGAATTCTTTTTGTTGAAACTAGAGAGATACTTCTGTAAATACTTCCAGTACTTCAAATCTTCATGAGTTATATGATCAACTACCACGTAAACATTGGAACCTTTTATCGTCCATCCAGTTGGCAAAAATTAGATGATTAGTAAAAAAGATCTTCATGTTATACATAAAGCCATGTAAAAGTTCTAATTTACTAAAATTTCCCATTTCATATTTAAATACGATGAAAATGGGTTTTCCCGTTGAAGACGTTAAAAGATAATTTGCTCTTTGTATTACTTATATTGACCTGTTCCAACAAAAATCACAAACTATTCAACAGTGAAGAAATAGCAACGTTAGCATATTTTGTTTACCGTTATCATGGACACCAAACAATTGCTTAGATGCAGGATTCGCGCTTAATTATCTCTTTTACATCATTATTCAAAGCGTTAGAAATGTAAATTTCCTATACGATGGATATTATTTAAAAAATTAAGACTCTAGTATTTGAATTTAGTAAAGTTTGGTTTAATTTCATCAAAATTTGCGCCAGAATGTATTTACATTTCGAAATATTTAAAGAAATTGATATATCAAAACTTATTGTTAAGCGATCGAGTGGAAAACTATAAATATTTCAAGATCTACACAAAAGTAAGTAGACATACGAAACTCATTACATTTGCTTATTTCTAGAAATTAAAGACACAATAATATACAGAGCATTCCCTTTAAAAGAACAACATACGTTTCTGGTTTCATTCTAATCAACCGCCTTGTATATAAGGATATATTTTTGATAGATACTCTCTGAGAGTTCTATTATATTGTCAAAAAATTTTAGCTTCCTACTATTTACTATTTTCCAATGACGGAACACTAGGACATCCGTATATTCATTTCCGTTTAGCAACAGAAACATACATTAATTAATAGTCTAAGATTCAAAAAACGTATATTCTAGCTTGCAAGAAAAAAAAGTGCAAACTAAGCTTGGTTAGAACGTCATATGTTAACGTATCCTGAAACATTGCCATTTTTACTTCAACTTCATAATTCTCATGAAATTTGAAATTATGTAACAGATATGGTTTCGTAGATAATGATTTAACTTTGCAATCAAAAGTTTTAGATGCCTGATAACTTTCAAAGTTTAAGAATAGTGATCTAAGCTGTTCAGTGGACTCCACTAAAATCACTAATTATTTGAGTAACAAACTAAATACTGATTTTTATGTTCATTTTTGTGGTATGTAAATACCTTTAGAATGCAAAAAGTGCTATCAGTAATTTTGGTTTTGTCTGAAATAAACTTATTTCATCATATTTGATAGCTCCTACGGAAATTGTAAATAAAGGTACGTTACTTATGCTATTTACCCACTTTCTTTCCACCATGATTAATGATTAACGATATATATTTGTTTTGTAATTTTCAATAATTTCCTACACACTTCAGTATTCTTGATTCTATCGTAAGGCGTTTGTCTCACTTTAGTAAACGTTATTTGATCTGCACTAAGGATATATGCCATGACGGCTTAAGAAATAAACCGCACAATATTACTACATCTTGCATTAATTTTAACAAAATTTGCTCATTAGTTTGCTTTCTAACGTTTCGTGCAGCTGCCCACACAACAATCTAATAAGTTCTTTGATTACACCAACCTTATTCATCGCAATTCTTAAATATAAATTGCGCAATAGAGCACTTGGTGATTTCTTGTCGATTTCTATTTAAAAATGAATAAACAAAGCTAAACATAAAACCTTTCACTATTGTATAAAATTAATATTAATCTTTTGCTAAAATAAATACTAGAATTTATATTGTATATTTCTGAAAGGATTAACATATTAAATAGAAATAGTTCTTCACTATTCCATTACACGCAGAATGTATTAAAGGATATGTTTATTTATTTATCCTAAGATGCCAAGGTAGACACTAAAACTAGAGCATTACGAAAGTCTGCGTGTGAACTATCACGTGCAAGTTACCATGAAATTCCTAAATATTATAAAGTTCTTTCTGTAGAAGTTGGAAATGTTAATACATTAGTGCTGAACTATCAAATCTAAAAAAAACTATCTATTTCCAACACGTATTAATTATGCCGACGGAAATAATATTAAAATACGTCTAGAATTTCTGCATAACGTTTCCTTCCTTTCAAAGTTACTTTCTTATTTGTGATATCATTTGATGTATGCCATGGTAATATTAAGAAAGGGCTTATAAGGTTTAAATTTCTTGTAGACCAGCTGAAAACACTGATAGTGTTTGCATTTGTAATGTTACAAATTACAACTTGTACCATAGTCATTACCGCCACGTATAATAACTTCAGTATGTCCACCCGTTTAATCCTGAAATTCTTCTGGCCTCTTTTCTAATCCATCTTATATCGGGTTTTCCTCCTGTATATCGTATTTAAATGAAGTTATCTACCTAGAGCGACGATCATAGTGAAACGGATAAATAACTTCTTTTATGTCCATTATCTTCATATTCTGATTTCTAATAAATATCCATTTATTAGTTATTGACAACGCCATGGAGAAATAGAAAAAAAAGCTCTTACGTTTTTGACTGATGCAAACTAATAAGATTTGCACGAGATCTTCCAGTTAAAATAATAGAAAAGATGCTCGAACTAAATTAATTTCTTAATATTCTTCTAAACAGTAATAACCTAAGCAAAAATAAAGCTAAGCATTTGATTTGATAGTCACATTAATTTATACGAAGTTGGAATAAGGTAGAAACCAAGCATATATTTTTAAAATAGAAACGACGATATTGACTTGAACTTTTACAGGTAGTGTAATGATGCATAGTGCACCTGATTTTCAACTGTTTGTTGCTACTGTACTTTCGGTATAGCCGTTTTCCCAGCTTCGCGATTCCTTCCCAGAAATGAATTTCGTCAATGCTTTCAAAATACTTTTTTACTTCCTGTATGCTCTCTTCATTTGACTAAAATTTTCGGCCTGCCAGGAAAGTTAGTATCGGTAATTGATGGTAACCTTACGCGTTAGATTTAGCGGATACGGAGGATCCGGAGGTAGCGCAAATCGTTGCTCGGCCAATATTTGCTGAACGAAAAGGCTTAATTGTCATGATAAGACCACAACTTCCACTTTTATGTTATTAATGCCTTCAGTCTCCAGTAGTGGTTTTTTTACTTTTTCAGTTAGTCAATTAGGAGTCCCAAAAAACTCACGCCAACAACTTTCCAGCGGGTGGAACGCATTTCAGCGTTTTTGGAACCGGTTCTCTAAACTAAACTAAACTAAACTAAAAAATTAAACTAGCAAAAGGTTCGTTTGGAATGTTAGTATGTACGATATCGATATTAATCAACAAGATGAATAACGTGAATAGGAATGTAAAAGAACACAATGTACATAATTTACAAGTTAAGAAGCATTCTAAGCATTGTAATTGATATTAATGGGTTGCGTGCTAGTAGTCAAACAGGAAAAGATAAAAATACAAGCCATTATACTGTAAGAAACACAAAAAACCCAACGTACATTAAACTGTTGAAACGAATCTTCATTGCGCATTTAGAAAGACATGGTTCTCCACAAAAGGAAATCCATATTTAATTTCCTGAATAATTATTTAGTTAAGCAGTAGAATGAGCTGTGTCTGCCTCGCTGGATGTTTCACAATTCGCTTAGATTAAGGTTATTGTAAACGTTTCTCATCTGTAACAACCCACAGTGAGCTTCTCTCTTTTGAAAGGATAACTGGAGAAACGGTATCACTGGTCACTATCAGCAGACCAGCTTAACTAAAAGGAATTGCTGCATTTGTTACTTATTGTGAATGAGTGAGTTTGCAACTGCAATAATATACATACATTTTTGTTTTTCGTTGATCTTTCGTTACTGTATTTGTGCAACTCCCCGCTTCGTAACAAATATTTCCTACTTACACAAACCAGTATCGTACGAGAATTTCTTCATTTGCCCGTATACGCAATGCAAGACCGCGAGAAATATTGCAATAGGAACTGTGTGGGTTAGCGGACTCGTAATATGTGTTCCCAGTTACATGAACAACTTTAGTTAATTAACGCATTATGATTGTTTCATGAATTATTACTGTAATATAATTTACAGTTATAGTAAAATCATTTATACTTATTTTCTATCCATTGAAATATTCAACTTCGTAAAGATATCTGTGTATGTGTTAAGCACAGCGTAACGCAAAAGGTGCATCAAGGTTGTAAATTCATTATAATTGCGCCAAATTCCAAAGAGAATATCTCGATGAACCGTAGCTTACATTTTATTTCTTACAGTAGAATGGTAGCAGGTAAAAGTAATAGAGAAATTGCGAAGAAATAACAAAAATATGAAAATTAAGTGTGGAATAAATTGAAAGAAGAAAATAAATAGAAACCAGAATTAGCTTTCCCCTTCATTAGATTATAAAACGTATATTGCGACTAGCATTAAATTTAATTCCTGGCGTTTTCTTTAAAACTCTGAGTCTACGCCCTTCTTTTATCATATCTGCAACCAACACACTAAACGTTTATTTGCCTCAAACGAGTCTCTCTAATGAACGAAAACATATATTCAGATTCATAAACCTTCTTACTCTGATGTCAAAAATTACAGAAAGAACTACTGCTTAACGAATTACAAATATTTTGGAATTACCGAAATACGCTCTCTAACGCTAAAGGATTTCCATATAACAGCAAAGCTGTTCCGGTGAAAAATAAAACATTATTTCTGTAAATGGCAGTGTACTCACTTGTTCTCTTCTTAGTTCATAAGGATTTGATATAAATACGATTAAACTTTTCACACTTCTTTACGAAACCACTATCAATTAATTCAGCTTATTTGGGTGATAGAACCTAGATACCCATATTTGGTCCACTATTTACGAAAATGAACCTATATTTGCGATATCCTACAACACTGCAAGTGTTGTGTGTGAGTGGCCACTACGACAACAGTTTATACCAGGAGAAGACAATGTACAACATCAGCCTCTAGTAGAAAAAGAAAAGATCATAATACCACCTCTGCACGTGAAACTTGGTCTCGTGAAAAACTTTGTAAAGGCACTGGATCTCGAAGGTGAAGGTTTTAAATACTTAGGTGAAAACTTTCCACAATTAACACAAGGGAAACTGAAAGAAGGTATTTTTGTTGGACCTCAGATACGAGAAACAGTAAATGATGACATCTTTGAAACCGAATTAACAGCGAAGGAAAAAAACAGCTTGACTCTCCATGGTACAACTTTTCACGAATTTCTTTGGAAACAAAAAAGCTGACAACTATAACACTTTATTAATGGATATGTTAGTAGCATTTCACGCTGCTGGCTGTAATATGTCCCTTAAAGTGCGCATTCTACATTCTCACTTAGATTTTTGTCCGGAAAATATGGGCGACGTTAGCGATGAACACGGTGAGCGCTTCCACCAAGACATCATGGGAATGGAAAAGCGGTATCAGGGGAAATGAAATCCTGTTATGTTAGCAGATTGCTGTTGGATGTTAAGAAGAGATGCTGTAGATATTGTTCATAAGAGACGGAGCAGTATTACTTCACATTTCTAATTATAATAATTTGAAATATACATTAAATTGTGATCTAATCTAAAAAACCTCTTCATTGAAATATAAAACTAAAATCGAGCTAATTTGACCATCTACTTTTTATTAAAATAAATGTTTATATGTTTTCTATTGAAATTAGCATAAATTATTTTATGGAAAAATCAAAAGTTGAAATTTGTTGGCCAGTGTAATCAAACAATTGCAAGGCTAGTCACTAGACTATAACACACCGGGTTTAATTATACAGATCGAATTCATTATATTGGAAACACCGGCGTTGCAAGCCACGCTTCCGCTTAAACAATGACTATGACGAACTATGGATCGTCCGCACAAATTTCAAAACATTTTAAGCTAAAAAAAGGTGTAAAAATCATAATAAATATTCTTTAAATTTTATCTAATTTTTATCAAGTTTCTATTTTGTTAGATAATTACCGAAAACCCTATAAATTACTTTGAAGCACAGTTTTTGCCAATCAATTCAACCCCAACTTATGTAAAGGAATGTGATGAAATTGTTTTCCTGGTACAAGATCATATCTCGTCAGAAGGCAAGAAGGGCAAACGTCGTTATATAAGTCGTTCCAATTTTCTTTTCAATAGACTACTGGTGGCTACATGGTTACAATTCACATTGGAGAAGGTCTTGGGAAGTATATCGCCGTACGTCTTCGCGCTTCAACGTGGAATATTTTCAAAGTCCGTGAAATATACTGCCGACAACCTCCCGTCACAGTTCCACATGGAATATTCCTAACCGTTATCCCACTAATATTCCGTGATGCTGTTGTTCTTCTTGCAACTGAACAAATATTTTAAGAACGAAATAATTATTTCCATCTATCATGCAAATAATCAGTGAATCTAGGAGAATGAAGGAAAATATATAAAATTAATTCGTCCCCTTCCCCGAATAGTGAAGTTCTGCCAGTAATCCAGAAGTAATACGAGTCGCAAAACTTTTGTAATTGTTGTTAATTTGTAAAATTGTAAGATACGAATCATCATTCGTACAATTTTCATTCATGTGTGTAAGAACAATTATTGGAAAATTGAGGTTCATTGATTGAAGTGATTGTTAATCAATCCGTACTTGCAATGTCCTCGTCATCTAGGTAGTCGTTCACTGTCTATATCTGGTCTGACACTATTGATAAAAGTATGAAGTGTAAAAAGAATTACTTATATACGTGCTGATAAAGATATATTACCACAAACTGTAACCTCCAGTACAGAATATCGTTTGTTAAATGTTACATGCAAAACATCTTTCGTTCGGTCTATAGCGCAATCTGAAGCTGAACTCCCTTCGCGAGACGTGTGTGGACTTGTCTCGTGATGGCTTCTACCTCGTTAGCATAACTGCCTATGGCGAGCCAACGCCAATCTGTTTTTCCTCGCGTATCAAAAGTGCCTTCCCACGTAGTATGAACCGCGTTGCTTCGCGAGATACCGGCTCGTGCACATGCCTCGCTAATCATTTGACAAAACCCGAGACAAACTGTTCGCAAAACATGTCTCTCGATCCAGCCTCGCGAAATGTGATGTCAGTTTGAGACAATAATTAGAACTGTAGAGACAAATTTTGAACAATATAAACTTTCTTCTAGTTGCCAATTTAGTAGTTCTCAGTAAACCACCCCCATAACTGTGGACAGACATTGTATTTGTATTTATTTTTTATCCGTAGTCGACCGTTTCGCGAGTAACTCACAACAGCGTTAGTGCCACGCTTTCTTCCTTACGTTTTCAGCTTTTTCTAATGATTTGTTTTGAGGATCAATAAGGTACTACAACACTTTACAACTAGAGACATTATCCAGAGCAAATATTCCACCAAATTTGCAAATTCTGAATACTTCACAAGATATAATTTCGCCATAAGATATAATAATAATAATATAATATTATACACAGTCATTCAGAATTTTGTACATCTTCCTTCCATTTGTTAAGATATTGGTAATTGTGGAAACGTACAAAGAACCAGAACAAGGTTTCAGGAGATATGAGATGTATGTGCTAAAAACAGTAATTGTAATATTTGCAATCTATGATCGAAAAGATTGCTTATTAAATTATCATTCCATCCGTGAAGATGGTAACCATGCAATATTATCAACGAATGTAATCATTGGATAGACGATAGTGAATATTGAATACCTAACTCTAAACATCTCTATTTATAATTTCTACGTATCCATTACTACGTTAACATGTAGCAACCAATATTTATACACTATTCTAATAGATACCATATCAGTCTCGTAAACTAAGCAAAGAAATCCCGTGGGCCGAATAAATACACTACAAATACAACGGTGGAATGAAGAAGAAAAAAGCGAAACCACCATCTCCCGGACTATTAAAAAGAGCACGTGTTTCTCGCTCCGAGCCAAAATCCTACGCACTTTCTACATCAGACCGGAACGTTCTCGTTTCGGACGTTATCCCGAGCGCTATGGAGATGATCGGCGTTGAACGAAGACGAAATAAGATCTGGCGGATCGTAAAAAACAGCTCAGGAATCCCGCTATTTATACAATACTATCATTATTTAAGGATATTCTAATATATCATCGTGCACGTGTTACCCAGAATCAATTGTGCTCGCACGAAACTTATTATTACCGCTTTATACAATGGCAGTGGGTGTCTCAATGAACTCCAACACACAACATCTAGAGTGCGCGAGCGAAACCATTGGCCCAGGCCACATGCAAATTATCACGGGTACCATACAGCCTAGACAATGGACTAACGCATGTTATTAGGGGGCCGTTTTTATTCTTTTAGTGGAAGACGGAAAGAAAGAGTAACGCCCATGTATACCGTACATATGGTGCACATCATATGATACTTCTAATAAGGCAACTTTGAAGATTTAAAATTTCAGATTGTCCATTGCAGAAATTGAATTTGATCTTGACTAAACGTACTTTCGTAACTGTAACATTATTACGATCCCATCTACTAGAAATTATAGAGTTTCAGTTTTGATTTGACGAGATTACTGTTAATTACATGCAAAGAAGACAGCCTTGAATTAGATACGAGCTCTCGGATCAAGAAAATCTGTTTTGTAAATCCTCAAGAGAATAATTACTTAACTTCGCTGAGAAATATCAATAGTCAATTATCGACCGCATTCTTCTTAGCAGATAGAAAACAAAGAACATGGATTAATACAAATTTGCCACCGGTTACACATTCGGTAAATCTTGTGAATGTAGGCATACTAACGCTCGTCTTCGCCACAATTTTAATGACAAATCTGTCCAATACCTTCCATTGTATTTTATAGATTACTTATATATGTTTATAGCAAAATAAGTTTATTTACATAGAATTTAAACACGCGCCTTTGTTAATTACAAATTGACAATAAATTAATAATAAATTTGTTCCGAAAAACGCTTCTTTGATTAAAGCAACTAGTATATGAAATTTATCGATCTAAGAACAGAACTATTCAAGTATGACAGGGAAAAATGAATAAAGCATATGCAGACGTTAATAGAGGAAATACAGAAAAAAAAAACAAATCCCCAGAAGTTGGCTACTGCACAAAAAAGAGGATAATAGTGAGCGCTATAAACATAATGTTATCTTTTTTGTAAATGTGGCAGAATAAGTATAAATGGCGAATATGAAAAGTCACCAGTGGTCTTATTTGTAGATTTTTTGCAAGCATATAATTTAATAAAAGAAGGAAATTTTATAAAGCACGTAAACATTTTAAAATTGAGAGCAACCTAATGAAAATGATGAAAGTAATAGTGCAAGAAAGGGAGAGTATGGTAAAAATAAATAATAAAGTGTCAGATAAGTTCAACATTAAAGAAAGAATGAGACAAGGGATCCATTGTCATCTACCCTCTTCAGTACAGTATTAGAAAAAACCATAATGGACGCATGCATAAATGGAATGAGACTTATATATCACAAGAAACATCAATGCCTCGCTTTTTCAAATAATCTGGTCCTTATAACGAAAAATGAGAAGGAATTTTAAAACGTCCTAGAAATGTTAGAATAGACGACGAGGAAAAAAGCAACGTTTGTGAAATGGATAGACAAAGAATTATAAAACGGGAATCATTAAAAAAATAATAACAGAAAAAGAAAAATTGTGCAGATTTAAAGGAGTAGATAAATTTGCATTCGTTGCAGACAACCGAATAGATATGAAAATACCAACATAGAAATATCAATAATGACGAGCGGGAGCACTTAATAGGGTATTAAAGAACAAACATTTCTCCAAGAGTTCATTTGCACAAAACAATAATCAGATCTATAGTGACGTATTCAAGTGAAACATGGGCATAAGACAGAATGTACAGGATTAGAAATGAGGAAATAAAAGTGCTTAGAAAGATAGAAGTCAAGTAAGGAGAAAACAGAAGAAATGTAATTAGGAAGAACAAATGAAAGGGTGAAATAACGTTATAATAATAGGTGTTATAAAATCTCAACGATTACAATAAATAAGGCATATTGAAAGAATTAACGAAACACGAGTACGTAACATATGACAAAAACTATTGGTGTTAGCGAAAGAAGGGATCGACGTAAAGCTCGACGAAAAACAGATTTAGAGAAAGATAACCCTTTTAAAGGTTGTCAGGTGAACCCTTTATACAAGTAAAAATTAATATCAAGGTATTACCCACTTTTACACTAGAGAAATATATCAATATTATTTTCCAAAGACTCTGTCTTGGATTAAACGAGTGACCTACTTCAAAATAAGAATAATAAAAGCTAATAATAATATATAAATAATAAGAATAAAGCTCTGGTGCTGCTGACCCTAATGGAATTGTTAAAGGGAATATTACTGCCACGAAGTCGCAAAAATAAATAGAGAAACTCAAGTGATTGTACTACGCAGGTTTGCTTCCAAAAGAAAGTCGCATAGACGTAAAAAACGAACCATAAAATCGTTAATTAAAATAGAATAAAACATGAAGCAGAAATAGGTTACGTTTATTAAATATACTTTTAAAGAAAAGACTAAATCAGTAACTGATTAATATAGAAGCAAAATTTGAGGACAAACGATCTATCTCGTCATTTTCCAAAAACAAATGGTTCCGAAATCCGTGCAAAATCCTTTACACCACAATAACAATGACAAGGTAATAAGTAAAATTGATTAAAGGGTTACAAATATTCAACACCAAACAATTTGGTACTCTATGAATGTAACGTAGATACAGCCAAAAGACCTTAATAAATTTAAACTCGTCAGTTAAATTTAACAGGACAAAGTAAATGAAATTATTTAATTTCTGAAATTAGTTACTAACAAGAAAAAGAAATTCACCGAATAAAGAACATTAAGATCCAATTAATGGCAGTGTTTCGGTAGATTAGTTCACACTCGAACGCAAATATGATATTCAAACTTGAGAATCAAACGGATGCAATATAAGAAAAACCCTATATAAAGAAAGATGAGGCTTTCCAAAATTGCATTTATAATATGCGCTTATAGAAACTTTTCTGAAGGATCGCGTATCTACGTAAAACACAGTGTGGCTCCTTTAAAATAAATGGAATAGAAAAATTAATGAACTTAATAAACAAAACTTATAATCTAGCAGTAAATAAGTAAAAAGACTTTCTTCTCTAAATACATAAAATCTAATCCTTTACTAGGCTTAGGTGTATTGTGCCGTTGAATTATTTAATTAGAAAACAAAAGAAGTTTATTCTATAGAATATCTTAAAGGTAGAATAAAAAGTAAACATAACCAGTGAAGTAGTAATAAAAAAATCATATCGTTTCTTCACTATAAGCCAATGGCATCTTTTAAAAACTATTTGTCTGATTAATAGGAAAAATTAAAAATAGTTTACCGAAGTTACGCTTTATACTATATCTCGTAATAAGCAAAATTCCCATAGCTGTACTTTAAAAAGAGATTGAAGCTTCTCCTCAAAGTTTTGGGAAATACATTGTGCCTACTGTACTCCGTCGCAATTAGCATTTTTATATCGTAATATGCACACTCACTTAATTAAATTGAATTTATTCTTTGTTATACTTTTTTATTAATTAAATAGCCAGCGCAATTAGCTCGCGGTTAAGCACAAGGTTTACTTGCAAACCACAACTTGTTGGTTTTCGCGATTAGTATTTTTAATATTCTCCTTGACTAACAATAAGTAGTAGAATGAAAAGAATAAACCGTACCACAATAGAGCGTGTAAATCGTTAGACCAATTCCATGCAATCCTGTGGCGATTAAAGAAATTTATTTGTAATCCTAGATATTAAGCGCAAGAATTATTACACGGCGCGATGTAAATATGTCGTCTCAAATTTCAATTGGACACTGTTGTGTCGTTATTATCCACTAACGACAACAATTTATGAAGGAAATACTGAGTACCTAACGACTAAGTGTTCGATGTTGCCTCGAAATACTTTAAATATATGATAATAGCAAAGAAACTAGCTGAGTGCAACCAGGTACTACGCAGTTCGAATCTTCTACTTCTGACTATAGCGCGAATTATATAGAATTTCTTCTAACGTTGCCTATGTTATCGGGTACTGGACGTCGTAAATTTACTCACAAACGTTGTGTAATCTTGGAGTAAGACCAACGGCATGACTGACGCAATGAAATTTAATGATAAAGCCGCATCTAAATGCACCGTGAGAGTGCTCAACGTGTAATCTGCATCACGGAACGATATTGCTATTCTTGTGACGACGATGTCGAGCGCTATGGACCCGTGTACAGGCGTTTTACTAATTTAATACACCGACGATACGTTGCTGCTTTTACACTGAAACAAAATCATTTCTAATACATTTTTTATCATTCGCATACATATCTATCCACTGTACATATCAGTGATGAAATAGAGGAAACAAAAAAATCATCTAGACAATTCTATAGTCTTACAACTGAATCGATTTCACGAAAACTTCAACACCTATCGCTAAAACCCTTGATTGTCTTGGCCTCTTCACTCATCTGTTATCAACAGTTATTAAATTTCGGCAAACGATAGTTTACGAAAAGATTTCTACGTCAAAATATTTATTATTCTTACAATAAAATTACATAACTTAATTCATTTCCAGGCTACAATGCGAGAGGAGTTCGATAAATACAAAAAGAGCATGTTTATTCTTTTTTTTAACATAATCTCCTTTGAGGCCAATATACTTAATCCTACATTTTTCTATCTTTTGAATGTCATCTAAAAAATTAGATATTTGGCTCTGTTGTTCTGTGTGGTTTGTTTCTGCCATTTGAGCCAAATCTCTTTCCGACCAGCCATCTTTCCTATTCATAAATAGAAAATAATCGGCGAGGACTAAATCTGTCTTTCTTTCGCGGTATTGTTGGAATGATGCAATAAGTTGGCATAATTAGCGCCATTAATCGTTTTGTTCATTTCAAAGTAATTAGCGTGCATTATACCGCGTACATCCCAAAACACTGTGGCCATGATCTTGTTAGCTAAACGGGCTTTGATCTTCTTTGGTAACGGTTAACCATGAAAAACCCACTGTTTAAATTGTCCTTCGGTCTCTAGTGAGCTGAGATGAATCCATGTTTCGTCAACAGTTATGAATCAACGTCAAAAGTCATTCAGATTGCGTTTAACATCGATAAACATTCCCTTCAAGTTGACACCTGTGCGTGTTGGTCAAATATCTTCAACATTTTGCAAATAGAATGCTTACATTCAAATCAGTTAAAATGTTATGTTCCCGGTCAATTGAGATATCTACAGCACTGTCGGTCTCCGATCATTCATTGTCATGAAAATTTTTTCAATCATTTCCGATGTGATGACTTCGCATTTGGACGTCCCTCATCAAAAATGATGTTACGGCCACCTTTAAATTCAGCTGTCCAATATTTTACGATCGACAATGAAGATGCAAACTAAAACTATAAATTTCACTAAGCTCCATTTTCATCTCATCGTTCGTTTTCTTTTCAAAAAACAAATATTTAGTCGCTGCGCTATATTTTATTTTTTCCATTGTTCTAAAATCAGAAAGTTGTTAACTTTAAATGCCATTCGCAAAGTAATTGACGTATCTGTTTGAAAAATCGGCAGGATTCCTATCAAAAGTTACTTCTACGAAATATAGAACTTCTAAAAATTAAACTTCGAAAATTAGAACTAGAAGAGACGAAAATTAGAGAAGAAGAGAAGTCTATCATCACTACAAAGCTGTGCATTTTGCAATTTTGTAATGTGCATATTCCCCAGCAAACTTGACCGGTTGTTAAGATTAGTAGTATTTAATTTGGCTAGCTGGTTTGTGGATTAAGTTCCATAATATTCGCAATAGAGAGAAGGCACCAAACCAAACGCATGTAGCAAACAACGCTAATTACCCACTAATCATGTCGACTTATATTAGTGTTTATTTCACGTTACAGTACGCAAGCGTGTGTAAAAATGTACCTACCTTTGATACCAGCGATCAATAAATAATGGAAATCATCAGTTTTATATGGCGATACAATTATTTCCCGAAATTCTAAACTTTTTATATACATAAAGGAACCCGAACCAAAACTTACTAACAATAAGATTAAGTTCTACATAGGAATATTGCGAAGGACACACTATGGATGGCGGTGGTCCTGGTACTTGATTTGCAATATCATTTCATTGAACCGCTCTTTATGGGGCTAACTCAAAAAAGAGTAACATAAGAAAAGGCAACAGCCGGCTTTCTTCGTTTCTTCGCGGTATTTTTAAACTCCTATTAGAGAAACTGGAACAATGTAAGAATGGAACATTATTTGACGTTATAACTTCAAAACAAAAATCGGGTACCAACCACTTAATATTTGGCACAGAATTACGGTGGTAACGACAATGTTAAGTACACAGTGCTTGTTTGTATAGCATTGTCAAGCGAGTTGTTTTATTTTTGGTTAGTGCTGATTTATTTAGAAACAAAAATAATGACCAAAGACAAACGAATGTGTGCATTATCTAAAGCACTTACAATAACACTGCATTACTTATGTGCTACGGCGAAATTTTTAATAGCGAATTCAACTATGCTTTCAGAAAATCATACAATGATACGTGCGACTCCTGTAACAGTTTTTGAGTCAACCTAAAAGATCTAAATACAAATGAAGAAAAAATAAAAATTCGGGATAAATGTAACTTGAATCGATGACAACTTGAAGAATCTATGGCAAATAGAGATGTAAGTAAAATAGCGTCCTGGACTGATTTTATTACTGCCGCCTATCTCAAAACACCTAATCATTTAATCCAACAACTGCCCGTCACAGAATCTAAACTGGTATGATTGTGTTACTTTGTAACTTGCACCCACAACTAAAAATAGTTTCAAATCTTCAAAAATGCACTAATGATAAAAGGAATAGAGAAAGCAAGTATAACTTAAAATTGTAGTACCTTGAGATTGGCAACAGTTAGCTGAAACTTGCAAGAGGAAATAGGCATTTACCAATTCCAATCAACAATTATTAATCTCAAACTTTTTGCATTTTCAATTTAAAGCCCAAAATCAAGGTATTTTATACTTCAATACATCAGTTAATGATGAATAGAGAAGATAAAGGCAAGTGGAATTATTCCTTTGTTTCAGCGACTAGATAGACACGTGTCTATTCGCCTCATGAGAATGGATTCGTGTTACCTACTGGTGTCCCCGAGAATCGACAAAAGACGAGTCTGCCTAGTCTCTGCAAAAATTAATAATTTCATCCGCCTTTGTCCTCTCTAATGATGAATTCAGGGAAATAAATCTTAATAAAACCCGCTGTCCTCTAAGAAATTTGCCATTGACACCATTCAGGAGAATAGACACTCAAAAATACACCAGATTGAAAGTTTTACCCGAGCGGATTTCCAAAATTTTTCATCCGAACATAAAGACATAAATTAACAACTTGTAATATTATTATCTTGTGTTTTAACGTTAAGAAAATTGTTCAGCTGGTACTGTGAGGGTTTAACGTAGGCCGTTTGTTTCTCGGCTAACAAATTCTTATAATAATTTCTCCAAATAACACTCAATTATGTACTACAAAAACATTAAGTTTCGTTTTGCATTCCTGTAAATTATTCAATGGCATATGAGCTAACTTTATGCGTTAACTTGTTGTGTGATTCTCTCTCTTATAAGGAAATGTTGTACGTAGATATATCCAGAACGTGGAGAACGCTTGAAGTCACTCAAACACCGTCGTGATGTGTTACCCTACTCCAAGTGTTTTATAATGATTTTTTTTTATTCATTAACGTACTTCACTTACTTTTTACATACATAAATACACGAATATATTGTGAGTCCTAGTAATTGCTGCAAAAGTCTTCTTTAGCCTGAGTACTGAGCTATTACATTGACAATGAACGTTTGTCTAACTTGTCATTAATCATTATAATTAAAATGTGCAATATTGTTGAAGAACCTGAAGATAACCGTCAACTATTTTGTTACTGGAACCTACAGTAGCATAGTATCTACATGCAATTAACTTTGGTGTAGCAATTACCTAAGCGACTTCAAATAAACAAACGTTTTACTATTTTTGCTTCCTGCATGCGTTCTTCATTGCATCACACCATACCTAAAAAAAAAACAAAGCTGTATCTTGCTATGAACTTAGCGAAGACAAGTATCGATAGAAAATTTCTCTTCTTTGCAATTACAGTAACCGATGCGGTCGTAGATGTACGATTTTTCAGAACGTCGAATGCAATAGTGAAATTAGAGTCGTGACTGTTGCGTGAATAAAATGCCAGTTATTAACTAAAGGGTCAGTTCTTTTGTTCGAGTGTGAATGAATCGTTATTTTCGGATCTCACACTGCGCGGTCCAACGGCTAATGACAATGTAACGGCCGCCCTTTGTCTTCGGCTTCACACATTCATTGTCTTATTTAATTATAATACTAAGATCGGTCATAACAATCGATTTCGTTCGTGTGGCGCGTTTGGTTATTACTACAATAATTCAGTCTAGTTTCCTGATATCGATTTCATTGTTTGAAAGTAAAGTTCATGCGCCTACTTAGCTTAAATGTGAAGCTTAAATATTACATTAATATCTATAGTAGCTTTTCAGTTTCGATAATTAAACGAAATGTCTCGATCAATATCTCGCTGTTATTATCTACTGACAAAAGAAGGGCCGTTTCAAAAAGCTTCATGTCACATCTAATTATTCCATAGTTAAATGTATGAATATTAGAGGTAAATGAAAATTATTTCAATGATTGAATGACATTATTCAAAGCATGACATTTTCGTTGCACAAGCTTGAAATATTTTAAGTAACGGATTTATTACTGCTGAAAATACTAATATTAATAGCAATAGTACCAATACAACTTACTTCTTTTACTATAAACTATATAAAAATACATCATGGTATGTTGTACAATTCGCAAATATACAAAGAAAGTAGCGTTAGTAAAGTTGCCGTTTCTTATGTTGGACATGTGAAAATTATCTATTCGATGGTTATTAGATGTTAAAAATTTCAAATTAACAATATAAATTTCATTGCAGCTTACTAATGCTATTACTAAACCATCCAAGCACTAAAAATAGCAATTCAGCAACATCAACAACAAACTTAACCAACTCTTTTCCGAGGAGCATATCGTATATTTCTACAACAGTGCCTAATAAATCTTTTTTAATAATTACGAAACCGACCTTTGAAATCTTTTGTTCGCCGTATGTTAAGCTAAAACGTACACGTCTCAAAGAGGAAACAATTTACCAGATTAAGATTGATATTATGACACGCGTTCACGAAATAGCTGCTCCCCGTCCTTCTCCATTGTTGAAAACAAAAAATATTATTAATAATAAAATCGTACAGCCCACGCATCGTGCCCAGTAACACGACAAAAGATTATAATAAAAAAACGTCATAATTACAAAAGAAAGCGAATGGATGGATGGATAGTTATTCAAATGAATGAGCACAAAAACGATTTCATAATCTAATAAATGATAACGTCATAATTGTACATGTACTCCAAATACATACATACGTACGAGACGAAGACAGGCATGAAACATCGTAGCACTATGTTCATCACACCATTTTAGGTGTTATATCAATTAGCAGTAAAATTATTAACAAAGAACAATAGAGTACACCCACGTAAGTTTATATAGACGTACAAGAGAAACAATAATTACGGTCTCTTTTTTAACACTTAGTTTAATGCAATAGTGCTTTTCTCTTTCCAAATCAGGACCGTAACCAATAAATGTCATGTCGTAATTTTACGATCGCATTATTAAATGTCTGCAAAGCACATTAGTTCTTCTTCCCCACAATGTACTTGACGGTTAATTACTGAACCAAGGCGAAACGATAATTTATGCTAAAAGATCGCCTGATATTATTGAGATGAAAACAACTCTAAATAAAGATCTATTTCTATAACACTGTAGATTTGATTTCCGCGTTAGAACCCTGTCATTATCATAGGTTCTGCCGATGATTCGTCTTCAATATTATGGGATATCTTCAGATCTGTTACTGGGCACTTAGGATTATTCGTCCCGGAGATTAGTCAACCAATTAAAATTGTTGCGATATAAGAGCTAAATTGGATTTAGTGGCCAGTCTATGCTCAGCCAACGCATACAATCTTTGCGCTCAGTGATATAAGTGCTGACCAATCTCATTCTTTGACCTATATACACACTACCGCACAAATATTCAATTTGGTAAACACCAGCGGCTTCTACATTGGACTTAAGGAAACAACATAAAAATCATTTTCAAACCCGATTTCATACTTTCATACAGCTTTCATCAAGAACAGCAACCATCCGGAGGCCTCTGGTACCAAACAGATTCCATTTTCATGGGTTAATCGATGAAAAAAGCGATCACTCAATTCTCGTATTACTGCGAAAGAGCGCTGGCTGAGCACAAACCGAAAGTTTGCTATCAAATTTTGCCTCGCAACTTTCACATCTATGAATCTACAGAAATCTTCAAACATCCCAATAACTTAACTTAGGGCGATGGCTACCTCTTACGTGATACTTATATATTTCAACTAATTAAACCGCCACGGTTCATTGATGCATAATTTTGCCACTCTATTGACTCGTAGCAAACCCTGCATAAACCACTCCGGATGGAATAGTCCTCAGTCAATGTACAATAGAAATCCTAAAGGTATCCCATAGGAACGTAGACGAAGCCAGTTCAAGGACAGCAGTTCTTTCATCTATCTGGAAGAAGTTGCTTGCTGTTTATTTTGTCAGGTTTCTCATGTGTTTCTTGTGCATGTCCTGTTAACATAGTTAACTGGACTATTGTTCTAGATATAGACTTTTTCTATGCCTCGTGGGTCTGCTGTAAATTCTGACCTACATTCGATTAAAAATTGTTGGCCCTGTCCTGACCTGGAATATTCCTCCACCTATCTTGAAATTTCTTCCATTGTTTAGTAATCGCTATAACTACCGTTGTGGCTGCGGCTATTGAGGGCCTTTAAGTTTTTGTTGACCATCCTGTTCTGGTACCCAGACCAAGGTCATCTTAGTTCGGCTATCCAATCTGTTAAGTGGATTCACACGCCGGTTTCGACTTCGCCCGTAAGAAGTCCAGTGCTTTTAGTACTGCTTCACTGTCTGAATAGATAGCCATAGGTCGATGGTTAGCTCCTTGCTTATATAATTCTTCAATACACCTCAGCTGCTGTGGCGTTTTGGATCAGGTTTGGTGATTTAGCTATTTTTATTATAGTCTCTGCTTTTAAGCCGTCTATGTGTCAAATAGTTTTTTTTTATTCTTCTCTATCTAGTATTATCGTTTTACTTCTTTTCGATTCTGCATAATCAGCAGAGAACAGTTTCTTATGTGTGTTGTACCTCTAATAATAGATGTCCTTTCAGGAAAAATATATAGTTGGTCCTTTAATTCTTGTTGTGAAAAATATTTCAAAAAGTAATAGCAATAAAAAAAATAACAAGAAAACAACAAGAAAATAAAAGGTTACTGCAAGAGTGCGGTACCTAACTATTGACTCACGCTATATATTCATACTCTCATCATCATAATTAGCTTATAAATGCAATCGGTATATAGGTTATAATTTGTACTTGTAAATTTTATACTACGCAATCAACGTTTTGATTTATGCTTGCCGTTTGAGCTAAATGTATTTGTTTTTTCTCCGATTTGCATAAAATAAAATAATAAGATCGCAACCATAAGTCATACACGTCGGTCTAATATAGTCGATGTTGAAAAAATTACGTTTTTATTATAGTAACATACGTATATGTTATGCCTGTCAGGAAACCATTAAGTTTATGCTTCGTATGCTGTTTGCCACACATTATATGTGGGCATATGTATGTGTAACTATTTAAAAACGAGTTCTATCATTTTTACTGCCGTGAATAAGCCATTTGCATTTATGGAACAACGCCGCATCGATGCCGATGAGGGGAAGAGATAAACAAATAAACAGTAGGATAAAATTGCAATTCGTGTGCATAACGTACATTTTTTTCATATGTAATATAATATGTAATGACACTTTACGAGTTCGTAGCGTAACGCATTGGTCATTCGGTGCTGCAGAAAATGTAAACATTATGTAAAACACCGATAATAACTTATAGGATATAAAGCGTTGCAAATTAATGAACTGCAGAGTAAAAGTGAATTGCTCCGTAAGTAGATTGCATCGGCCGCAAATCCTTTTATTTCAGGTATCACATCAGGACAGTTTACTGTAAGCTAAACGAGCAATGTTAATAATAAACGAAGTAGATAAGTCTACGACTTCTTGCTGGATAATTAATGAAAGAAATATTTTATTTCATTATTTGCTGTATATATATATATATATATTTGCTATATGGGAACAAATAAATATTTTATTTGTTCGCAATGCTATTCAGAATGATATAAATGAAATAGTGTCACAATAAATTTTATTTGCACTGTTTAATCAAAATAGATCTCAAAACACCCTAAAAAATACTCTAAAAATAGAATAATAGAAAATAATTTTACCCCTGTAGATGAAAAAAAAAAATATATTGGCAATCATGCAGTTATGTTTATTTTCATTTGCAGATATACACGATACTTAAAACGTTCATGTGTAACAGCTAATTTTTTTGGTTTTCGATCGGTTCTCGAAATACGAAAATGATATGGTAAATACCTGCGTTAAGGAAGACAACGCAATTATTTTGCATTTGGTAAATTTATTTCTCGACGTAATCTTCTAGTATCTCTAAGCACTTGGTCCAACGATGTTTGCCAACGCCATCCAAATGATTTGTAGAATTCTGCAAAATAGGGCTCAACAATAGGTTACAACGACAACCTCTTCATCTGACGTGAACCACTTTCTGCCAAGACATTTTTTCAAGTTTGGAACAAAAAATTAAAACATAGGGGGCCAATTCTGTGAGTATGATGGATGGGCCATCAATCCGAACCGTAAATAGATCAATTTTACTGTTTGGATTGTTGAAGAGCGGGTCAGGGCGTTACCATGATGGAAGAGAATCTTTTTGGATGGAATCGTCTCCGCCTTGTTTCGTTCTGTTTCTGGCATGATGTATTCCTGGCTCATTTGCAATCACTGCAAATACACTCTCTAAACCTCATTCGGTGCGACAACCTGCTAACTATTTACTGATGATATCGTCCATACGCACATCTCAATGAAACGATCTGGCCTGGGTTAAACGAGTGTTCACGCTTAAATTTATTAAACTAATATCTGAAGGTAGCTATCGAACCTGCCAACTTTGCATTAATTTCTGCATACGTTTTGCCATCCAAAAATCAGAAATAAAACCACTTATATTGTCCTTTTTTCATAGTTCCACAAAGATATAAACTTTGGTAAGATATTGGCAAACGTCAACTAAAGAATAGTGCTTTCAACCATCTCCAAACGCGGGTACTTCTCATATCAACCTTGTATATTTCACAAAAGTATAATTTCAAAATTTCAGATGTACAATGCATTCCTGGAGTTTGGTCCGCTTCTCTTAACTCTTCCTCTATATTAGCTTGCATTGGCGAAATGTGAAAATCCGTAATTTTAATTTAATTAATTTTTTTTATTAATTAAAAATGTTTAATTTCGGCAAGGGTTCGAACCGGAGGTGTTGGTTCGAATTCTTACACAGACAAAATTACAGTATGTCAGATTTAACACCGTTTTAACACCCTCGCATCCATTTCCTAAAGTCATTTGTAGTAGCATTGCTTGAACAAACGGAGTTGAATAACAAACATTTTCACGGTTACATATATCCCGTTTCGGTGAAAGTTTCTTTCTATTTTGATACTTTCTGATAAATAACACTTACTCAACAATTTCACCTCACTAAATGCACAGTGCCCATAAGTGCCCAAAGGAAACTGCAAACTATGTTCCTACAACCTATCTCACTATCAGATTCTTATCGCTACAGCTGTGCTCAAGAAAAAGGACTCTAAATGTACAACGGTATACAATTAACAACAGAATGGAGCTTTTTAACTCTTTTATGTGAATTTCTACCAAAGGAATAACCATTAGCAATTACACAGAAGATATATTCTTTGCGATGTTAAAATCATGTTAACTCCTTAAGGATAAGCTAAAATGAAACTTGTTTGGGATATTTTAAAAGACCAGCTGCTTAAACAACTACTACTTAGTTACTTTTCACCACAACGGTGTTACTTTAACATAAAATAGATAAACATTTTTACGAAAATATTTAACACCGTCCCAGTTTACTCTAACAAATTTTTACCGGAAAGCGCTAAATTACTAGAAGCTGGAGGTAAATTACTGTTTTTATATTACTGCATGAAATAAATTACTATTGTTAATTTTTCCTATTCTTCCTTATAATCTTCTATATATTTCGGAATAACCCTTTTAACGTAACTCCGTGTACTTTACTAGCAGAGCGGAACGGACGCAAGAGAAAACCAAAAAAAGAGTTTATAGAGTGTTAGAATGAACTTACGATCAATATAGAAGATATGAGTAACATTATTAATATTAGACGCGTTAAGCTCATACTAGTACATTTTAGACTCAAAGCAATGACTATAAATACACAGTGTATCTTTGCGTACCTATGAAGAAATATCACCGTAAACTATGTTCAGAATTTCATTAATGACGCTTTCACGAACGTGCATGGAAGTCTATTTCATTAACAAATGCAGTAGTCCATTATGTATAAACATATGTCTAACGTGGTGCTAACGCGGCCTTGTAAAATATTTTATTTAGTGCGAATGTGAACCAAAAAACTATTTAAATAATACATTATTCTGCACCGTAAATAACACGACGGGGTCTCGGGAGTATTAATTATTTTAACAAGCTGTTGGACTATTTACTTTGATCGCTTGAATAACGCAATTATTTCCACTTTGAGCTTTAAGCAAAAAACATCTAATGATTGAACGGTATACAGTGTAAATATATTATACAGATCGGCGAAATTAGGCGTTTTACTACTGATGGTGAGAGCCTTTTTGGAAGTATAAGAGATAATGCAAAACCAGGAAACCAAAACATCAATTTCTAGTGACCATCGTAATCAATGATTACCAATCATCCTGGGGCATAATTTCAACTTTGTAATTTAAAGTAATTTCAGAATCCGTCTTGCCTTTAAAGTTTAAATATTCTGATACTACTTTTTTCCAAACTTCTTTGAAACATTTTACAGTCTTTATCGATTATTTATGTTAAGGAACAGGAAAATTATACCGTTTTATTTTGGTCTACGTCCATGTTAATGTAAAAAATATTACACCAAAGCAGGTACTAAATAACTTAACCTCCATCAACCGTTGTCAGCTTTTACATAGCTATTTAAAATTCTCTCTTTTCAGACCGAGATATCTGGAAAATTACTGAAAATAATGGTCATATATATATACATACATGAGAGGTCCTAAATTTGAACGGCATATTAATTTAACTTCACTTTTTCTTAACTTACATTTGTCCTTTCACCTCCGACTTTTCTTCGCACTAATTCTACCCATGGTGGTGTACGATTAATAAGTATTATTGCAAGCATATTTCCTTATTTATTTATTCTTGCTATTTGAGAGGCAAGTTCTGCACGCTTTCAGTAAAACTTAACTAATTTCTCGTCGAATATTTCGACGAGCAGCTGTTGTTCACGGTAATTTTAAACTTAGAATAGTCGTGCAGCATGCCCAAATGAACCCATTTACGTATAAATTAATTATTCAAATCTTCACTGTTCATGATAAATGAGCGGGAAGTCGCTCAGGTCCGAATACAGTGATGTTACTTTATCACGCACTGTTGTGTCACTTTGACATACGTATGTAGCAGCTAGGTCTTGTAAAAGGTAAAGACAAATTTTCGCGAAGGCATCCATTTCGTCATTGGATTCGATTCGCATATGGCTCTCTATCTAGGAGATCGCGGTCTGAACAGAATGTGACTTAATTCTTTTGGCTTACAAGTAATGATTTCAAGTACAATTGGATGCATTTAAGAGGAATAGTCTCTCTTCTGCCATTACACTGGCAGAGTTTGTCATGAAACTACTTGTTTTGGTTCAACAGTAAAACTATATTTTAAAACATTCAACATAATTGCAGCTACTGCAAAGAAAATTGATTGAGAAAGTCATTATCTAATCGAAAAAGTTCATAACTTTATTTTCTAGTCTCATATTACATATAATAGGCTTCTACATGTACACGCTAATTGTTAACATGCACTGTTCCAAATAAATTTGATAAAAGCTTGCTTTGATTTCAAGAAAAGTTACATGTGTTTATACGATACATTAGTAACATGAATACTTAAATTCACGCTCCTTGATGTAATATAAACTTTCTTGAATATATTTTATGCTTATCTATATTGGTTTTAGGAATAATTGCCATAATTTGCAATTTTTGCAAAATGCCCTGTTTTAGCATCTTGCAGACTAGAATGTAAAATTTAATTTCTGCATTGAAAATCAACATCTATTCGAAGCAAGCAGCATTTTCCTCTATTGCATACCGTTGAATTTTGCTAGAAAATTTTTCTAGAAAATATCTTGCTAAATATATCTTTCTTGAGTGTGGTGTCAGCCAAACAAGGTGTATAAGCTTTTTGAAGCTCGCCCTTAGTTCAGTAGACTTTTCTAGTACGTTGATTATGTGTATAAAGCGTTCCACGACCTTATTACTATCGTCCCTTCATCGTGAAGGGCGAGACGCAGTTAATTGTACGCTAACTGTGAATACTGACTCGGACGTGCACCTAACTAAGAACATTTTTTTTTTATCCTAGCTGATCTCGAACACGCCTAACTCTACCCAGTCAAGCGCAAGCCCTCTTACCATCGTATCTCCGAGCCGTTTACTGGAATTATACAAAAAAATCTAACGTTCACCAATTTTTTTTAATGAATATTTCTCCGCAGCGCTCTGTTGTTTTAAACGAAAGTCTTATTTGGATAGCTTCGTATTAAATTTACCCAAGAAGAAACTATATTAGGTATGAGAAAATCTGTATAGAAAAAATTCTGAAAGGGTTTCCCTATTGGACTCTGAGAAAATACACAGGCTATTCAATAATTCAATAAAATTTAAATGGTGAAAACATATGTATATACTGAAACATATTAAATGTATTTAGAATTTAGTTTAAGCTATTTCATAATTATACAAAACGCACTTTCATTATTACAAGATATAAACCTATATTGCACTATCGTAATCTAAAGCGATCTACAACGCCATATTTTATAAGTATTAGTAGTACGAGTAACCCGAATGATGACAGTTAGATTATAAATTTTATACCATCGCGTTTAACGTTGCCCATAATCGCTTAGTTGTAAAGATTGAGAGAAGCCGCATTTCAATTGAATCAAACATAAATTATTTTAAATGTAACCGGAAAGCTTGGCTGCCATAAAATCTATATCGGATACACCATACCGATATACGTACTATACCTAACGTATCTAAAAAAACGTTCAAAGTCCGACATGACATTTTCTCATGTTAATACAAACTTACCGGACTAAGCACATACGGGAGACTTTCTAGCAATATTGAACCAATTATAAAAAGGTGAAGCAATAAACTGGCGAGTTTCTCTAAAATGTTCCAATTAGTCGTGGGTGTTATACTTCGCTTTTAGAAAGCTCTTTCTTCTTTATCGTTAGCCATAAACGTCTCTTAAAATCTAGATCTGGGATTGTTACGACCCTAGATCACGTATTTTAAAAACGAGTACGCTCATTGTTTTTACGTATTCGTTTCAACGCGCTATTCGAAAACCAGCAGCCGCTATTTTAATTGAACATCTATTGCGGCCGACTGAAAAAGGACATTACATATATTGCCGTATTCTAGATCAGTTTCAGTTTTCATTCGCTTTCTCGATGGTAAATCATGAATCCGTAAGGAATTAATATCTTGGCGCTTTTGGCTGAAGATGAATTTTTACTATTTTTATATTTGTCTCGAAAATGTGTAAACGCATTGATTTTAATCTACTTTTACAACTGCATTTGCCGTACAGTAGATACATCACGACCTAAGCCACTGGATTAGCTACCAACAATGAAATATTTAGAGTGCAGACTCTATATCGGTTTATAGAATTGTAATCAATTTATTTTCTATAAGAAATAAAGGAAATAGAAATAATTTTCTTCCTAAGCCAAGAAATAATTATACACTTTAAATATTAAATTAATATTGAAGAAATCACTACTAGAAAGATCTATGATTAAAATTAAAAAGAAATAACTTCGCTTACACAGTACCTAGAACTACTGTTTTTGGCGTATGGAAGATGACTTTCCAATATTGGCGACGCGTCAGATAAAAGATTGTTAGTAATTCTATGTTCTTTGAAAGAAATGTTCCAAAAAATAAGAATAATATCAACTATGTTGATTCCATAGTTTCAAAATAGGTGTGAAACGGTAGAGTAGTGGGAGGCTATCTGCAGAAACGATCGCATTACGTTGTATATAACTATCACATCCTAGCATCTACACGACTCGCGCGAAAATTTTGGCAAATCTCAAAGTGTTGTAGCCCGAATTTCGTAGCACATCACACGTTTCAATGTTGGAAACAAAAATCCGTCCAAATTCTTTTTCATAACAAGGTAAACCGTACCACTGAAGTGTCGCTGTATTTCAGAATTTCCACTAACGTTGATTTCTGATATTGGAAAGACTATTTTCGATTGCTTCACAATCTTGGCGCAAGCATAAAAAAAAAGACGTGAAAATTAACGCTTGAGAAGATTATCTTAACAATACCTCGGTAAACTGGGAATTTTAGACATTTTGTAATTTCCACAATTCTAATAAATTTTCAGTAAATGTTGATGGCACTACAACAAAGCAGCTACAATTGATCAAATAGATGGCGTTGAGGGAAAACATGATTATTAAATTGAAATAGAGAAGTTAAAAAAGTAAAGCGGTTGCTTAATAACGGTATAATAATTTGCTGTAGACAATAAAGTTATTGGAGATGTGAACAACTGCATCAAACTAAATTGGTATTGTAAACTAAGCAGCTTAGGTCGCTACCTTAATTTTAAATCCTGACATCCTCTAAATACAAAATCTGTATCAAATATTTTACACCCTATAGTTACCATGGTAAAAACTTTAAACTACTTCACGAAATGTTAAAAAAGCACTTACTCAATTGGGTAAGAGGGTTGCACTTGACTTTGAAGAAAACTATTGTAAACGATGATTCTTAGAAATATGTTAATAAATCAAGCATATCATTCCTTTGATAGTTTAGAACCTTATATTTCTTTAATATTTATATTTCTTAATGTTAGTCATTAAGGTATTTTTGGTTGCTATGCACGTACGATTTTTCCAATTTTCATATATGTACATAAGTTAATTTCTGTAATTTGAACTCATGCCTGCATGAAGAATGAAAAAGCGTTCAAGAAATGTTTTGGTGTTTCTGATAAAAAATAACAACATTTAGGCCTCTACAATTTGTTGCCTTTTGTAATTTGTAGAGTCTGTTAGCGGCGATACTGATTAATAACTATTTAATATTCCGTTACTTCTGCGTTGATTTAGAGTTTTTTTTTCTGCAACTTTGCATATATGTATATGAACCAAGTATCGCTTCATTAAATAGCGGAAAGACGAAGCGCACTCTGCATTCACTTCATTAGGAGTTACTGTTGTTGTAATGTTATGTTCAGAACAAAATGGTGCAGAAGAACGAAATAAACTAATTTACTCGAACAGTAGGACAGTGTCATTTCACACTCTCGTTAATCGTTTCCGTGGGTACATACTATAGGTTACAACCAACTAGAGAAGCGCAAGCTAAATTACCATACTAATTGACTGCACATACAGCTATAAATGGGAAATTATTCAAAGAATTATCTAGATAGATGCCTATTAAAACAAACTGGTTTCTCATCGTAAAAAATGAGAAAACGTTATAATTGAAGAGCGTGACACCTGTGTCTCCCTTCGTTATTAATGTAATTCGTTTTACCTTTAAATTAGTCAAAGTTTACCGTATCCGTAATACAACATTACGGATAAGTATAGTGCTTCACAAGTTATCTCCCTAAGAGCTTGCTCGGTTGTTATAAATGCGTGCGTAAGTGTGTTCGTGTGCGTGCATCTGAATGTTGATATACACGCGTGTGCGTATTGGTACACGGATAGCCTATACGTATCTATAAGTAAATAAATAATACAAGACATCTAATTTAATTCCATCAGATAAGTATACAAATCGGATGGCTGCTTCTGGAATGGAAACTAAGAGGTATTAAGTCTAATCTGATGGTGGAAGATGAGAAGTCATCTTCGACACACCAGGAGCGACCAGATTGGACCATCCATCTACGCGAAATTATTCATAACTTTTATATACCACGCGTATCAGTCAGTCACATCGTCATTTTGTCGAAAGCGATTGCCTCTGGCACGTATATGTATACAAACATCCTTACGTGTTCGTACGCTATACTTTCAACTGTTCGATTCGATGCCATCCTGAAAGCTGTCTTCATTATACTGCATTATTATTGAAATTGTGATGCTTTAATTGGAAAATGATATCTTAACCACAGTTTGTATCGAGTATTCGATTCTATCGTCACGTAGTTATCTTTGTAATCCATGAAATTATCTCACCCTACACACTAACAATAATTAATTTGCAACTTAATAATGGTTATAAAGCTCGCACCAGGTTTGCTTGCGCTGGATGTTTTAGGTTATTTAAATTAATGTGATATAACAACATTATTCCCGATAAGGACGCACCGATGGTTTTTGTTCTATAAACCCAAAAGTCGTTCGTTATAATTGATATCTCAGGAACAAGTAAAATTCTTTTAATAAGCTACCTTTACATCATTTGAATTTGCTTACGTCAATTGGGAATATTTCTAAAAATATTGAAATTAGTAGTTTCCATCAACATAATTGCACCCTTAGAAAGTTAAGAATACTCGATCGACTAATAAATCGTCTGTACTGTCTTGTTTGCATTTATGTAACCCTGCGTTGAAAATATATGTCTGGCAGGCATATAAAGCTCATTTTCTCCTGGAATTGTACTCATGCCAGATTAACTTTAATACATAAAATAATGAATGCAATCTGGTGATGACCCAGAAATTCACAATAAAATCATCTGGACTGACAGGCCACCTTGTTACAGCAATGAAGTCACCAATTCTCGTAATAGCGACTTAGCAGATAGAAAGAATTCTTTAAATCACAGGAATATGAATTGCGTTAAAGACGTAATTGCCACAGTGGCAAAGCATCTTGTTAAAACAAAAATAAACTTGCCCATAGTGTTCCCTCGAGACTCGGACAACTTCAGCTTTAATTTCAAGAAAATCCGTATCATTAACTGAACGCACGAGTGTAGTACAAGAATCAACACGAAGATGCCCGTTACTCTTCAAAAACATTCTGGTCCGCCCGTTGAAATATTTATTTGAAGGATATAGCTTCATTGCTCAGTTATAATACAAGACCCGTTTGCGCCTGTCGACGTTAGTATTTTTGTGTACATGGAAAAAATCGAATAATTAGCCGCCATTAATTCTTGCATTTGACAACCGGCGACTGTTTTTTGGAATAGAGTTGTGTTAATCAACTCTCTCAAAAAAAAAAATAAAAACAATAACAGGGATACAATTTCCAAATTGCAAAAGAAAGCGGTCGTATTTAAAGAAGAAGGTTTAGTTCTACTAAAACAACATCCTACACTTCAGTGCTTACTATGTCAAAAATTTACAAATTAGGGTTCAAATCACCCAATTCACGAGATTTGGCCTGTAGACTGAAGATTTCGTTCGGAGAGCAGCGATTTTCATGGCGTAAAGAAACCATCATATTCCTGTTTTGCAGAACAAATTGCTACTGAACCACTATTTGGACAGGTTAAAGAAAAGGCAGCATCGCTAGGAAAAGTGAATAGAGGTCTTGAGCTGCAGGGTTTTCGGACTACCCTCGTAGTATGTTTGCTTAAATCAATTAAGAAAATTTGTTAATAATCTACTACCGTCAATACTGTCGAAAACATAATCGGTACACAATACGAAGAATCACAGGAGCATGATAATACGGAGAAACACACTATTAAGAAATATTTTGTTTAAGGGTATTACAACCACAAATTCCTACATATATGTATATATTATTATATAATATTATAATGTTATAATATATGGAAAAATACATGTAAAATTGTTTGTATTAGCTTCCTTTTAATGAAAAAGATAAACATAATACAACAATATTAATCTTTTTATAAGTACATGAAGTTTATAGAACAGTAAGCGTGGATAAATTGAGACAAATTCATTATATTGATTTAATAAGACCGCACGAATTGCAAATCATTTCATCAATGGAAACCTATTTACCAGTGCTTTCTACTTAGATAAATAATTGTTTCGTCGATAATATGATTGTATGCAAATTACTGCAATTTATCTGCAACTGATTAATATAATAACTTATTTAAATGCCAGTTACGTCGGGTCGTTTTCTATACTGATGTCTTTTCCCATTCTGCTGGTGGCTAATCACGATCTAAATAATACTTATTCATGACGATGAACACCTGCTAAAAGAGACATGTGTAATAGAAACTTACTACATACTAGATGATATTATAATAAAGAAAGTAATCATTTATGTCCCATGTCGGGATAACTTGGAAAGTATTTGCTTGACATTTTAACATTTCCTAGTTGCATTAATGTATAAATATTTAGCATTCAAGTTTGAATTGAAGGAAATACATGGTCTCTACAGCAATAAATCTACAAATAAAAAAAGCATAAGAACCGTCATAATAATCAAAACCACTTTACTTGTTGTTAGAGGGTGGTTAGTACCTTTAATCGAAGTGATTAGACTAAATCAGCGTAATAGCGAAGGATGACGTAAATGGCAAGAGCGCATACAGCAACATTTTATTACAATATTTATAAACAGAATTCTTCCGAACTACGTTTACGTCTACTTCGGAACATTGTCCGCTTAATGGTTCCTAACTGCTTTAAGATCAATGTTAAGCTACTTTATAATTTTTTTAACAATTGTGACGATGTCATATTAATTGTTCGTCACCACTAGGCGTATTCAAAAATTATAAGATGATGTCGTCTCTTCTGCGTAACTCAAATAATAAATAAAATAAATAAATAAAAAAATTGGTATGGTTATAAATTAAAAGTATGATGTTATAAATAGAGACGCCAGTTTCTCCTTCGCACCGATATCAATTTGATATCCCATGAATCCGTTTTAGTACAGCAACAAGACATCCAGTGCAGTGATCTAGTTTTATTTATGATTGCGTGCATGTATCCATATCCCTTTTAATGTATCTCAGATCAAAGTTTGGTGAGGCAATTTTACAGACAGTAAATTTTGATTTTGCCATTTCCCAGAATTATTTCATTAAGTAAAGCAGTTGTACACATAAACAAGTAAACAATTGTTGAAATTCACAAAGGTTTCCAAAATATATATAGAGATAAGAGGCTCGTCATGTTACATGTTTAAATATACGCAATGATAAAAGAAAACTCTGAAGGAAACATATTTACATCATTATTAAGTTACAAACGTCCGTAATTAGTGAAGTACAAACTTCTTTTGCTCTAAAAGACATCGTAATAATTAATACTGTGCTTAATTGTATATCCTACTACAATGAAGGAAGGATTTCTCACACATGTAGACGTTACAAAATCGAATACATATTTATTATAACAATAGGTTAAATAACTCGAAGAACTTTTACTGTTGTAGGCGATATACACGATTATTGTATTCCTGGAACAAAGTTAATAATGTATAATCTTGTATTCATACATTTCTGCCGTTAAGCGTAACTTATTTAAATTACCCGACTACGAATAATGTTTTTGTAAACCTTAAACTAATGGCTTGGAAATGTTTATGTTAATTACCGTTTTGAATCAATGAAGCAACCATGGGAATGTATATCGAAAGTATTTAAAATTAATGAAAGGCATTACTTGCTAATTTATAACAGAAAAATATTACATACAATTGTCATATTTTTAAGAAGATTTAACATTATATTCAAAATCATAAACACTAACAAAATTCAGGAAGAATTAAATAAGTTTGTATCTTTCCGGGCTGTTTTTCCAAGGCTGTTATTTTACATTAAATTACTAATAATGTCCGATTATTAACTTTAAGTGATGCTTAATAAAATAATAAAATAATGAAATACTTCTGAATTCATATTACGAGGTATGTTACCAATATTCTAGGAGTGCAGCTATAATATTTTTTTATTTTGTCAATTTTCATCAATATTACAATGTAGTTTTTCAACATAGTCTCCATTTAACTGAATACCTTTATCCCAAGATAAACTAATTTTTTAAGCCATTCTCAAAGAACTTTTTCCACCTATTTATGGCATGTTTTACATCAATTAAACATTCAAATCGAACCCGTTGAGGCTTTTTCAAAATTGGGAACAGATAAAAGTCACTGGGCGCGAGATCTGGTAAGTAAGACAAATGCAGAAGCAATTCGCATCTTAAATAGTAACCTTTGTCTTTCTTGCGGTATGAAATCTTGCATTATCCGATTGCAATAACGGACGCTTATGCAACTTTCAAGTGACAAGTACCTATCGCAGTGGTCCGGATAATTTGAAGTAAAGATCAGACTGATACAAGAGCACGCTTGTCAACTCTGCTAATTAAGGCGGTTTTAGAAGACGATAATAGTGACAGTAAAATCAAATACAAAAGGAACAATATTCACGAAAATTCAACACTGCTTATTCTACTCAGATGAAATAGCACTGATTGCTAAAAGGAAAGAAGAACTAATAGTGGTACAACCAAACAACTAAAAACTCCAGCTAGGAAGAAAGGACTACAGATAAATATAGATAAAAGCAATTATATGAAATTAAAGGTAAATTACAAAAAAAAAGGAAAAAAAGATTTTTGGAAGAAGACGAACTGAAGAAGGATAGGAAAGATGAACAAATAAAGAAGTATATGACATATTTGGTGAAACAAATAGCAAACGCAATGCGATTATAATAAGCAAGACATTGGAAAAGAATGAAAAAAGAAAGGAAGAGGAAAGGAAGGATATCCAAAGGAGAAATTAATAACAAACTAAGAATTTGAAGCAAGTGTTAAGGAGCGATGGAAGCAAATTAGACGCCTATGAGCTTAATGACTTCCTTAGAGTTTTTTCCGAAAGGAAAAATTGCGAAAATTTAAATGAAAAATGTAAGCTTATAGAATTCAGGAACGTTTCTAGAATACTCACTTGGCTATTTAAACTTTTTGATTTGACGAGATAAATGAATTTTTAAATGAGTTTTAGAAACTTAAATGAAAACTAACCTTACACAGCGAAGTTCCAATACGTAAGTGCTACGTTTATGCAGTTTTAGCAAATCAGGTACTTCTAAACAATAAACGTGACTCGCACTTTGAATTGCAACTAGAATGCGAGAGATTAACACCTGCTTATTGGAAATTTAGTCAGACACAAGACACACGATGGCAGATAGACTCGAAGTCAAATATAAAATTAGTGTCTCTTCACGCCATTTTCTAATCGCGTCGGAGATTATTTTATTTCCACAAATTATGATGGCTTTATTATTTAAAACAACGTTTATGTTGGAACACAAACGGAAGTTATTAATTTTAGATGCAATATGATGCAAGTGGTACAGGGCGTAACTGTAACATAGATTTTATCCTTTTCGACGATATTTTACACCACATTCAGCTGTATATAGTAAAACTTTACATAGAATTTTGATGAGGACTAAACGAACGATTATTAAATTAATGAAATTGCACTTTGATATGCCTAAATTTACACTGAAACTTCTTGTATGTGAATTTTACATTATTTTGGAAATTATAAGAAATGAGAAGGTAAAATACAAAGAAAATTATTGCCTTGTTTCACCATTCTCTCGTTAACTGGACTTTATATAATATCTTAAAAGATAGATAGATAGATTCTCTCGCTCTCTGGATAATAGGCCAGAAAAAGAAGTTTAGGTCTAGAAATCAAGCTTTCAACCATACTTTGACACCAAACGTAAGTGTAGGTAGTGCTCATGAGAGTTAACCTCTAATATGTTGGTTGTAACATTACATATATAACCGATACAGTACCTTCACATGTAAACTGTACTACGCATTTGTTATGCTTTATTTGTTATATATGAACGATAATGTTATAGGACTGACTATTGTACGTTAGATGTAAAGATATGCGCGTAAACAATGAGATGTAACGTACAGGAAAAGACAATTACGAAGAATTACTATAAAAATTGACAAATTTCAGCCATACCACCACTCCGGCGGTGAGGTTGGTGTAAATATTTTCCTTTCATGTAAGTCTCATTCTTTGCATAAATCTCTTTTTCTAGTAAACTTGTCTAAACAATAAATTTTGCTTAAAAAAACTACATTTTCTTAACTAAAACCCAGGGAGTTTTTAACAACCATAACAAAGTAATTACTGGATTCGGGTTATTCCTAAATTCATTCCATTTTGAGATACGCAACGCCTATTTTCCTTTACCGCAATCACAAATGTAATAGCGGCATCACCAAATCTTTGTTATTGGACAATTCACGGAAAAGTCTACGTCGGCGCACACTTTACCAATGAAATATTCAGTATTGATCCTGCATAATGCATTCCAGCGCGGTTAAAAATAGAAGCAGCCTAGCCGCAGCCGATCACCTTAATTCTATTCTACATTATCCCGTTTAGACCAAAGTTGCGTCAAACGTAACGTTATTTTATTATTCTAAACACTTATTGGAAAAAAGTGTAATTATACGTGGCGCATTGAAAAAAAAACACTAATTTAAATTGACCTTGTCGCTTTTATAGCATGAAATCTGGACTGAATAACATATCTGTTGAATTCTTTGGCGGTTATTGAGCAACCGCGGCTTATACGATGTAAACATTGCAAAAGGTAATTACCAAGTGATTACATGTCAGTTATACAGATACATATATGTATATAATTAATTTTTACAAAGCAACAATATAACAGTTTTAAAATTACAAAACCCTAAACGTTTTCAAAGGTACTCTTGGTCTTACGCCGGATAAAAACGAGTTTTTAATATGCACAGTTAATAACTTTTCCGATAACAGTAAAATTATTCTACCCATTAAATAGGTTACTGTGTTTATATAGTATCTTACTTGAAGGCCTGTAGCTTGTAAATTATGCATGTACTGTTAGCACTTGACAATTTGACTCTCACATTGTCAACATTGTCTATATTACTTGGTGTAAACATTATTTTATTCATCATTTTTGATAGAAAAATCAATCCATTAAACAGGAAACTGATATTTCTGCACATGTGCGATAGCAATGCTTTATATAATAGATTAGAATGTGCTGTAGGGGTTTCAAAGTAACTGTTAGAGAGTAAAACCGGCGAATCAACAGTATTGTTCATCAGCTTCAACAAGAACCTTGCACTAAATGTCTCTCTCCGACGAGATAGCGAGTCAATACTGTGTCTACAGAGTAAGCTGTCATAATCAGTGCCACGAGAAGGGTATATACCATCGGATCTGAATAAAAGATATTTCTGAAATCTTTTCTGAACACGTTCTTTCTTCTAGCTGAAGATGATAATAATGAGGGTACCAAACCAACGATGCATATTCCAATTTTGAGCGGACAAGGGAAAAGTACACAGCCTTCAATGCATTATCATTGGAAAAATATTTCTAAAAGTTCTAAATAAGAAGCCAAGCTTCTCGAAGAACAGATAGCATCTATATACGGCGAAAATGTCAGTTTGAAGTCAAACAGTACACCAAGATCACTAAACAAGTTAACCCTACAGGTGGTATTATTTGCGACATAGTGGTTAAATATTTGTGAGTTCGAAAATTAGTTCATTAAATGGATTCTGTTTTTACAACACCATTCATTTATAATTGAAAGATTTTTCTGCAGATGTAAGGAGTTAGACGAAATCACGACTTTATTAAAAAATTTTAAATCGTCTGCAAAAGCAAGAATGTTGCAATTCAGAGATAGTAAAAGGTCATTTAAGTAAATATTAAAAAGAATCGAGCTTAAGTTAGAACCCTGAGATACGCCACTTGTTGCAATGAAAGGTCGAAAAATGAATCAATTGTAATGAACGTAGCAGGAGCGGTTGCAGAGAAAAGTACTAACTAGTGCTACAGCACTAGGACAAAATCCATTGGAAGACAGTTTGGACGAAAGTATCGTGTGGTCGATCGTATCAAAGGCTTTACTAAAATCAGTATAAATTATGTCTACTTGCTGACGATTACCAACACATTTGCTAATGTACTGCGTTAGTTTATTTATATAAAGTTTAGAATAATGTATACATTACATAAACAATTCTATTTAAAATTAAATAACCAAAGCTTGGTACTTGCTTGCGTACTAACTTCAGTATAAAAACTTTCTTACCAATTTTGTAATTTCATTAAATAAAACTAGTTTTCGCAAATCAGCACACTTCTTTTAGAACATAATAATTGTTTGTAGCAAAATATCTGAAAAAGCTTCTGCCATTTTAAGATGGCATACAAAATTGAAATAGGAAAGAGTGTCTATCAATCTTCCAAAATCTAGAATTGGAACATCATTGCGATCTTCGAATACTAGGGTATCAGTTTAAAAGAAAGATGCTTTGAAATATCCGAAAAGAAGAAAACGTAAGGAGTACGCAGCAATCCAACTCTAAAAGTTCTCACGTACTACAGTCATTAGCGTAAAACAATTTGATCGAAAAGACAGTGAGATAATAGATAAGTAACTACATTATCCCATTCGAAATTGAAGAATAACGACGGTTGTTACACCTAGCGGTATCGAAAATTTTCACCGAGACATTAAATTCAAACCAAAAACCGAAATTTGCAGACAGTCTTGACACTTACTGCATTTAATGCAGATCTTTACGCCCGCAGAACCTTAGAAAGTTGCTGTTAATACTCATCATGCGAACGATCTGATCTGGCTCCATATAAAAGGTAACCTACCAAATGTTCTTCAAGCACAACATAAGAGAGAATTTGGATTATTTTCTCAGTGGAAAATAAACCAGCGCAATGCAACAATTAAATTAATATTTGAAAAAAATGCTATTTTAAGAAAGGCAACGCCGAATATTTTTCATTAGGACAAAGATTTACGAAAAAGAGTTGCGCACTTGACTAGGTCAAAATTTCCAGAAGTCTATATAACCACTGTCCAAAGGGAAGTGAGTAATAAAATTAAGAACAACCATAGATAATACGCCGCTATTTGTCGTTTTTTTTTATTGATCCAGGACGTAGAACTAAATCATTATGTTGGTCTTTCAATACCTTCTTTTTGCTTCTCAACTAAAAGTATCAACAATTTTTCCAATCTATTCGCTCCATACGTTACAATGTGCCAACCAGTGTCTACAGAAATATTGAAGAAATATGAAGTGTATTCATATGTACAAAATTTACGCAAAAAATTATTCAATAAATTCGTATCCAAGTATAAAAAAATATCAAATAAATCAAAACAGAAATTATTATAAATACTAGTCATACCACAATAATAATCAAGAACTTTAACAACAAAAAATTTATTCATAAATTGCATTTATAAGCAACTAAATAATGTTTGGCGAATTATCAACTCCTTCGCATATTTCGTTTCGCCATACTAATTGCAGGGTATTTCTTATTTACAGCATAAACTTTTTAGTTTATAAATCATAAATATGCAAATACAGTCTTCCATTGCTTACAGAATACTAATTAAGCTAAGAAAACAGCAAGACTAATTCGTTACCTCAAAAAGCAGATTTCACTATTTCTCGTGCCATAACCGGCGCAATAACCCCGTATGAATTAACACCTGAAAATTTCTATATCTACTAGGACAGGAGACATAATATAAAGTTACACATCACATCATAAAGAAAACCGTTTATCTCAGCGTGTATCAATTACGCGTCTTGTCCGAGATAGTTGTCGGTTTTTGCGTTGCTTACTTTCGTTACACCTGCAATCAATAAACAAAACTTTCTAGAGAAAATTCAGACAAATTAAGATAGAGAGTCAATCGTAATTTTAAAGTGTAATCATTCATAAATCCAGGAAATTAGGTTTCACATTCACGTTTTTCTTTTCGGACCACCGGCAAAGAATATACGTACACAGTGTTATCAAAAGTATATTAATGGTTTTTCATTAGAAAGGGATTGGAATATTTTTATACCTGTCTTTTTAAAATATTTAGAAAATTAGATCAGTTTAATGAGTTAAAACGGGGTGAAATGAATTATTTATTCGACAAAACATTGTTGCTTGCCTATTCAAGGATTATACATAGTATGTAGCTGTAAAGTAATCAATGTATGCGTATCTTTTTACGTGTGATAACAGTCGTATGAAATATGCAAGCTTTTAAAGCCTTTCAGTGAATAAATCGTGTGTAAAGCATCCCATAGCTTTGTTGGTATCATTCCTTCGCTGTAAAGGGTGAAGCGTAGCAGATTATAAATCAGCTCATTTTCGAAAGCCTAGCAGCAAACCAGTTGGATATTTTCTTGCTAATTTCCTGATAATTTGTTACCCAACAATTAATCTTGTTGCTCGAGCCGTTTCTGAGAAAATAGTGGCTGCGCTAGCTTAATATTAAACTAGCTGTAGCTAGTAGCTATGTAACTTTTAATCCACCGCAGATATCAACACAAGCTACACAGCATATTTTGTTGTTAGTTTGTTACCCAAGAATTGATTTTATTGCTGTAACCATTTCCGAGAGACCATAGCTAGGATAACATATTAAGATAACGCAGCCAGTCGCTACAACTTTCGAGAACCAAGCGGCGCTTTTTTTGTAATTTTATTGCCTATTTGTTTCTCAAGAATTGATTTTGTTGCTGTAAACGTTTTGTAACGTATCCACTCTTCGTGACTTTTGATTGATTTTGACTTTTCTAATTTGTTGCTCCTAGTAAGTGCTCTGTAAACTTTGTAGACCAATCTATTGTATGAGAATTCTTATTTTTACTTCTCCGATATTTTCAAAAGAAATACTTAACCGTTGAAAAGCTCGGTAAATTAGTCGGTGCGTTATTGCTTATTCTGTGTTGCAATGATAGATTATTTGTTTCCGCCGACGGTGTATGCAAGTACATATACGCTACTATTGTATTGATCTAGTTACTGAAGATCACGGAGGCTTCATAGTCCGCATCTGGTTTTGTCGATGTTGCATCCAGCGTATCGCAGAGCGTCGAGCATATTGACGCTGCTGTCGTTTGTAATGTTTTTTAACGATTTAACAAACTTTTTAACTTTATACGCCGATGATACAATACGGTTGCAACTGATAATGGTGCTAACTCTTTTTGAGTACTCTTGGAAAACAAATTTGCTGGTTTCAACGGCAATAAATTTATTTTAAATATTGAGGAAACATAGATACTTACCCTCCAGAAAAGAAAATATTCCTTTACAAGACTTTTTCCGCCTATACATCCTACAACAAAGACATGCGAAAAAGGATAAGGTAAATAATATTGAATTAAAATAGGCTACTACAATGGGCAATACTCTGCCCCCTTCCACAGCTAGCTTGTTCATGAACAAATTTAAACACGTATGAAAGAGTATATTTTTATAAAATACTTGGACACTTGGAAACGTAGTATTACGGATCTCCTCGCGACACTAAATTCTTAATTATAATAAAAAATAAGTAACAAATTATAGGAAAAGAGGAAGAAGTGAGCAATCAATTCTCATTTCTGAATGGCTCAATAATTATAAATAACGAAAAATTGGAAGTAGATATCTATAGAAAGAGAACAAACACTAATTGATACATTATGATCGATTCTAACCATTGTGGACCACACCAAATTGATAAGGTTCCCTCTATGTAAAAGTAGATATACTAAAAACTTCCCTTCCATGGCATATCAAAAAGTATTAATAAAGTTTTTAGAGGCCAAGATATGATACAAGAGATGATATGATGTTTTTAAATATGAACGCATGTTTCAGTTCGCGAAATATAGTCAAAAACCTTCTTATCAATGCGAGATATTGAACGATAACCTGGAAATTTATAAAATTGCATCTAATGATTGTAATTGAGAATTTGCATTGCTCAATGCTCAACGAAAAGAGCGATAAACACCAGATTCAACGAGCAGCATACAAGGCAATACAAGTACGGAAAGATAGAATTGTCAAGTCTAACACAACGTATACCCGAAAGTAGACATAATATTAAATTAGAAAACTCAAATTAATTAAGAAGATAACTTCGCCGCTTAGAAAACTATTGTACATAAAAAGCAACGCAGTGATGAACAGAAAGAACGGGCCGCTATCGTATTTACATCTCGTACCACAACGAAAAGAGACTTTTCCGTCTATTTTTTAATGTTTTTGTTTGACTTCGTATTAAGGTGCTAGGCAGCAAAAGTATATATTTGTACATATTTTTTTTTATCAAGAGTAAAGATACAAGGCATGTTAAAATTATAATTAGATTATTTCGTCATAGGATTGATATTGAGGACCCACGCTATTTCGGACTAATTAATTAAACTTGTATGGTGAGAAATGTGTCGACAATTTAGCCTTACCAGAAGACTTTACAGACAGTCTTTAGAAATCTTCTCAAAAAGCCGACAGCATGATCAGCGAAACGTCAAGTAAAATACTAATTACACGACAACACTCAAAAGAAATTTCTACTAAGCATATTATTGTTTTTCAATTAATCAGTATTAGGTTGATCTGCTTTGTTATTGTTTTTTACATACTTTTTCTGTAAGTTTATTTTATTGGGTCTGTTATTAGCTAATAGCTCTATTTTTCCTCTTACGTTTCTTATATAATTATTTTACTAACCATGTTTCTCCAACAAGTAATTTACCGAGTTCGTGATTGTTAGTGCAAGTTCCTTTTCAAATTTTCATTCAATATGTATGTTGCTTGTAGTTTTATCAAGTGCAAAAGCTTTATTCTTTACAATTCGCTAATATTTACTGTACTAATAATAGATGCAACAATAACAATATCAATTTCATATTTAGAGTTCAACAGCATTATGTTTCAGAATACTTTCTATTGCAAAAAGGAAATATTGACACAAAAAAATTGAGAGGTCCATTCGTAAAGTTCCTATATAAAAACAAAAGAAGACATTCTAAAAACATAATGCATCGAAAATACCAAGGTACTGAGGATTAATGCCAGAGAATACATTATTCACGCCTCAAAAATTCTTTAGAAATAATCAAGATGAATAAGAAACGATTACAAAAAAAAATTATAGCATATTATGACAATAGATGTTGGCGTAATAGTGTTTCAGCAATCAGTAGGTAGTTTTATGCAACACCTAGTGACTTTTCTGAATAGGATCAATTTAACCAGTCGATAATGTTTTTCGTATGATATACAATTTCGTTCACAAATGCGAAGAGCGTGTCGCAACGTGTACATGTTGAACAAAGTAAAATCAATTCGAACGAAGCCACTAAAATTAGGTTGGTATTGCGACGAGCAGCATACTCCTGGCTTACATCTCGACATATACGCCGTGTCTGACCTACACCTTCAGGCTACGCACAATTACCTCTGAAATTTTGCTCTTTCTCTACCGCTTCATCAGAACACATAGTAAATACTTGCATTTAATTGTCCATTGTATTCGCTTCGCATGCGATTTCGAATTTTTGTTCGTTTTTATAAGGATGAAAGGACGTGAAAATTCCTTACTGATTGAAGCAAGATAAAGAAAGATTAATACCGTAATAAAACAGCATATGTATAAGCTTATTGAAGCATGGTTATGTTCCTAGTCTGATCTGCGAATGATTATCGTAAATGCTTGTGTATACATTACATGTTATACGGCAATTATTATTAGATACAAAACCAACGGATAAAAATAATTTACAGTAACAGATCCAAATTTAACGTTTGTGCAAGGAATAATCGAGAAAACGGGTAGTTAGAAATAAAAAGGGCTTTCCTATCGTTCCAAAAGGACTTACGTTTCCAAAAGGGGTGGTGTATATCCGTCAGTAATTTAGGCCAATTGGAAATGATTAAAGTAAGGCGAATACTGCAAAGTTTCAAGAAATTTTGCAAAACCCAGTCTCGAAAAACTGTGCGAAAGAGACGGTAATTTTGTTCCCCCAACAGAATGTCACTCTTCGTACTGCACCACACAATCAACGAAGCAATAGTTTGTCCAACAGGATATATTGATTATTAGATTTCAAATACCTAAATATCAACGAAAATGTATTCTTCGAAAAAATACCTGAAGATTTAATAGCGAAATTTGGAGAAAGTATGCTAACATATGGTAGAGCGCTAATCAAGTAAAAAAGATATCACGACTTTAATATTCGTTTAACTACATCTGTCTTTAACTATTTCACCTTTCAGGATAGATAGATAGGATGCTTGTAGAAGTTTTTACCAAGAAGAAGAGGCAATAAAATTTACCTTTGAAGGAAGTCGTTCCATAGGAATCAAAACTACTTAAATATTGTCTAGAATCATTTAATAATGATCCGTGTTTAGGTCGCCATAAAGTCAATGTGTGGTAGTGATTACAAGCCAAGCAAAGCGACAATCTAAGTTTCTGAAACAACGAATTTAGTTTATAAGATTAGATGTTTTCGTTGTTCCAATTAACATGAACCAAGTACAGCTTTTAACAGACTTGTCGCTAAAGATGAAACTCCAATTCATCGATATATATCAAAGAATAGTCACTCCAAGTTGCAAAAAAATGTAATAACAAAACTTCGAGTAGATCTGATATGAAGAGAAATTCTATTACAGAGAAGCTGCTGATATCTATTATGAATGGAAAAAAATGAATACCCGCCACATTATCAAGATTTGTAATACTTTTATTTTCAAGAAACAATAAAAAATGTATCAATTATTAAAGTTACTGTGTAATGGCCAGGGATTTGTACGCTTCATAAATCGTGAATAAAGTATGCCATTCCTTCAATTACTTCAATCTGTGATTTGGAACCAACACGGAGTAGCAAATAGCAAGGCTGAATATTACAGTGATCTTGCCAGACTGAAAATATTGGAAAATAGACGAATGTAATGAGAAAGAACGAAACGAAAGCATGAGATCTACTATTTACAAATGGGTTTTTATTTTATGGAGGAGTCAGAATAAAAAATAGTTTTGACTATTCAAGATATAGTGGGTTATTTGCAAAAACTCAGAAAACTTATAAGACAGGAGAAATATTGTTCGATTTAATGAATGACTGCTTTGAAAATAATGAATGAATTCAATGACGAGAATTTTTTTTTTTGTCTTGATCTTGTGCTGCATGTAAACAGGATCAACGAAAATATAAAATGAAGTTGTCGCCACATAAAACCTAATATATCTGGATCTAACTACTGGATTCATCATCTTTTCATAGAGATACGATAAAAGAAAAGCGCATTGATTTGTTCTCTGACAGTTTCCTTTCCCCCTTCCTTTAGTTAACCCTTGACTTATTGTAAGGAAGGAATATTTTGTTTTACCATAGAAAGTCATTAAAGCCTTATTACCGTTCTATATGAGAAAAGATTTTCAACGTGCACTTACCTGAAATTTCTCTTTATTGTACCAAATAAACACAAACGTCTCTATTGAGAATTCTTTTCGTCTTGTTTCATTCTCTGTAACTAACGATTATTAAAGAGGACAAAAGCGAGTAAAATCATACCTGTTTTGCAGGGACTAGACAGACTCGTGTTTTGTCGACTATCAGAGAAACCAGTAGGCAACACAAACCCTTTCTTATGAGGAGAATAGACACGAGTCTATCTAGTCGCAGTAAAAAAGGTTTGATTTCACTCGCCTCTGTCCTCTCTAGTGATTATACAAGGGATTCGCTAATTTAATTTAGTTTTTAGAAGTTCACAAGAAGAAAGAGAGTAATGGTTCCCAATGCTCCAGGAAAACCAAAATACATTTTCCTCGAATATTTTAGCACCATTTCCACTAATGGTGCTAAAATATTGTAAAAGACAAGGAAGTGTATCAAAGAATTGATTTTCACAACTTTTACAGTTTATGTCTTCGACGATCCGTCGCAATATTAAATTATTTCGAGAATGTACATAAAAATGTATAAACCATTCACGTGTGTATATTTACAAATCAATACTACTCGGAGGCTACCTATAAAACACGGTTTCACTTAATGTATTCGAATGGCTGTCTGTATATGCATATGTATATAAGGATATTCATCTACCGCCTACGTATTAAAGCAAAACACCTTTTACTGAGTCCATAGAAATTTACGATTAAAAAATCATTCATAGTTTTCTTATGCATAATGGATTGAAATGTTACTCAAATAATTAATTTAAATGAATTAGTAAGCGGTGAGTAATAACTCGTACATTTATATTCAGAATGGGTCAAAGGTTGAAACGCGCCTGTCGTAACGATCATTTGTAGTCTATTACCTACCAATCAGTCAATCGCAATTTTGCTAGCGCAAATTGCGCAATGCGTTGTGCATTATGTCAGTACACAACAAAAATTATTGATATGACACTGAGAATAATGTTGTTTATAAGCAAGACGGTACATAAAATCGACTATATCGATGTTGCTGGAATGCTCGATATAACAACAAATCAATTGTTCTGCGTATGCAATTTTCACAAAAAAAAAAGATTGTACGCAATAATAAAATATTTACGTCATTCCTTTAACTGCTTTTTCGAAACCATATTGATATAAATAACACATAGAAAAGCTAAATAAATACATAGAAAACTCACAAAAATAGTGAAAACGAGATTTTATAACTTTAGAATAATCTATACGTTAATACTACGGAAACAGTAAACATAACAGATACTGACACTGTCAGCATGGGCGACGATGTGACGTTGTCGATCGCGTTTACCAATCTCAACGATCGCTTCTGATAAACAAAACATTCATTTAATAATATGTTTTGATGATCCTCCAAAGCAATACTTGCAACATGTTCGACACAACGAAAGAAACAAGCGGCCATTTTCTTGGAGGTACCTTGTGGACCAACAACTTTTGTTGGATTGAATTCATCTGGAGACGCCCAAACAGTTGACGCTGCATAGTTTCTGTTCCGTCCCCATCACTCTCTACCATATTGTATACGAATTTTAAAGTCAATTTGTTGAATCTTTTAAGCATTTCCTTACGCTGGTTGATATGACCATTTCTTATGCTTTGGCCAAATTATACGGAATCCGTTGGAAACAAATATTTTTCACACCTAAACGTTCATGCAAAATCGAATGTACCGTGGTTTTTGATATCTCTAAACATACTTCTATCTTACGGCAAGCCACATGCTAATCTTCTTCAACCACGTTGCGCATGGCATCTATATTTTTTGAAGTAACAACCGATCTTGGTGGACTGTTACGAAATTCATGACCAGGAAAACAAGATCAGGACGAAATTCTGTCTCCTAAACGGCAAGTATGTGTTTCTTGGCACAAAAGGGCGTCAAGAAATGTCTGCTTTGTCGTTTCAAAACGTTGGGGCATTAATTGTGAAGCAACAGCAACACAGGATATAGTTAAAATACCTGCCAAGGCTGCTTCCGAGGTAGCCAGAAACATGTCCGCGGTAGTGTTTCTTTTTCTCTTTGTGTTGCGTTTGCCGTGAATGATTCCATCAATAATAAATGAGGAAGCTATTTTAGTATTATCTTTTTTTTTTGTTATTGCTTCCTGTACAGTTCCTGACGTGTTCTACGATTTTAAGTTGCTAGATTTTAATGAAACATACCCAAAATCCAAATTACTACCACTGTGCCGTATTCAAACAATTATTTCAATTAACATCGTTATTAGTTAACAGTGAATTTCATGTATTGTTATATGGCAAAAAGATTTCGACAGATACAAGATACGTATGAAATTTATTGCGCGCAATCATTATTAGCTTACACCGTCACAAGCTTTACCTTTATGCATTAATAGTATACAACAACAGGGGGCAATAATTATTATATTGACATACATCGAAGGACATTAATTTATTCTTGAAAAGCCGATATTTATGGCTTGCATGTAGGTATAAATACAGTCCCAGCATGCAATGATATATTAATTAGTTGTTCCTATTAATTTTAGTTAGTACTGTTAAACCAAATAATATTCCTCGTTTAAAAGTATCTGTAGTTAAATGAGTTCGTTGTCCTTATTTGCATATTTATAGAATATGTACTAACAATTACGATTCGGTGGTCCAATAATAAAAGAACTTGGCAGAGTCAAGCGCTGTGAGTCTCGCTGGAGTCAGAAAATGTTCTTATTGGGTCCGCTACAATGCCAAATCACTATCTATCTGTATCTATATATACATATATATATATATATATATATATTGAAAATTTTAACTTAGAAGTCGTATCTCCATTCTGGGACAGCCTATACATTTGAATTTTATCTCAAAAAATGCGCGTTAAAGAAAGGTAATAGACGTGTCCGAGCATTCTTTCGAAACAAAGTGCCCAGAATTTTAATCGAATTTATTCCTTACTTTATGTACACAGTGTATATGTAATACTCAAATAAAATGTACTTTTTCTAATAATTTCTACGATGCTGGTTTAAAAATCCGTCTAAAAGTGCTCTTTTCTTAAACGCTTCGCCTAACGCTACTCCTACTTGTTGGTCTCTTGCGCATAATAAAATTGATCAAATTCCGAGAAATAAGCATTCGTTTCTGCAATCACGTCCTCCTTTGAACAAAATCTCTTTCCCGCTGCCTAATTTTTTCATATTGGGACTAAATCCGAGGAAGACAAGATTAAAGAACAGGAGGCATCTGGAACGAGTTAGAAACCTAACTCAATCAATTTCGCGGCCACAACTCTGAAAGAATGAGCTGATACATTGTTGTAATGGGAAAAACCTTCTTCATTACAAGTTCGTTTTCAAGTGGTCCAATAATTTAGTATGCATCTGCAGTTGTTTTACCCATTCCCAAATGGTCGACGAAGATTATTCCTTAACAGTTTCCAAAAGCAGTCTCCACAACCTGCTTCCTGGGTGAAGGAACGATCTCCGCTGGTAACTCTTTATTTAGGTTTCGTTCCGCCTTGGAAGTATTATGTACCCATCGTCGTGATGCCTACAGCACTAACAATACTCCGCAGTTTCACTCTTGTCTCATTTGTTACTACGTAATGGAGTAATGACCTCAAGAGAACGCCCAAAACGGTCAGCATCAAAATGTAGACATTTCCATTTTAAACCAAAATTAATGCGTCTTGCGCAAATATTTAAAAATTTGCGATAATATTATTTAAGTAATACTACAAAATAATTTTTTATTATATTGTTGCAGGTGAGTCTAAACCATGTTCCATGCAGGAAGGGCGCCTTACAAGGTATTCTATATATACAATTCTTGTTCTGAGTACAACATATAATTTTGCCTTTACATTTTACTGAGTAATATACCAATAAAATATTTTTCTCCAATTATGTGTACAATCAATTTTATATGTGTGAACTTTTACATGTAATGTTATACCAATTGCGGAAAGGACCAAATCGTCGAACAACTCTAAAAATGATATCTTTGACTCTCAAAATTACGATTCTTAGAGTTCCTCTGTGGAATAAACACAGCACTATTGCTAAGTTCTTAAATCTTAAATCCGACTTTGTAAGCTTAACTTAAAAATGATAATATACATAATTGCTTTTATATTAAGTTCTTGTTAAAGTTGCTTTTAATTTCATACTTTTCCTTTCTAATCCAAATGTGTGTACGTATATTATTTCCATTTCGTACACATCCACCAATAAATACTCTTCGCAGTAATATATTTAAAGAAAGGATAACTGCCTGTTTACTGTACTCGAAGGTGGTATAAATGGACGCATAGAATTCGTTGAATCACCTTCGACGATTCGTGAAACTCGTCCTAAATGTATTCGGGTCCTGAAACGATGTGTTATGTAAAGCCGCACGCAAACGCGCAATCTTAATCTGTCCGAACCGCAAATGAATACCACTTTAATGAAATTAAAATTCATTTATTCCGGAACATTATCAGACCCGAGGACGAAATTCTTAGAAACCTCCTGCATTAGCTAATTAATGGCCGCTTTTGTAGGCTTCCTTTTTCCTTCACACAAAATCAGCTAACGTCGTTTACTTAACGCCACTGCTACACACTAATTGAAATTGCTCCGTCTCTCTCTCTTTGAATTTTGCTTTACATAACGCCTTTCAAAACTAAATGTGCAAAGACGGGTAAAGGCGAATCTTTCACTTACGTAATAAATTTATTTACTCTCATATACTTACACATATACGCAGTGGGTAACCTCTTAAGTAAGTAATTGTACTTACGCTAATATAAAATAGTCACATTTATAAATACTTCTTCATATCGCGTTTCTGAAACTCATAATAACGACAAATTATTCTCTTCTGGTTACTAAACAAAGTTAACAACAACAAAAAAATACTGTTTCTAAGTTTTAGCGAAGCTCTAGTAGAAAAACGTATTGAAAGAGATTAAAGATATTCTTTTCTTTGACGCATTCCCACCTAGAGGTGGGCCTTCAGCCTATTCAAATAGGCTGAAGAGATATACCGTATTATTATTACTACTAACACGCTACAAATTAGACAAAAATAAGAGAAATAAACAGTAGACAATGAAATACTTTGTAAATACTATTGGCAAAAGCAACAAAAGAAAAGTTTGATGTACCCAAATGTTTATGCAATTATTAATAATGTTAATCGTAATAATTACACAGAAAGAATTGTAATGACTTCTGCAACTATAGCAAATGTCACTACAAAAAGCAAAAAAAGCGAATGTGGTGCAAATTTTTTAACATTTGCTAGAGTAGACTAATTTTTCAAAAATTGCTCAAATGTAGGCATTGTACTTATTGAAAAGCTAAGATTACGAATTTTAGCAGTTACCACGTTAAATTGCACATATTGTAACTATTGCTTGAGTAATTAGTAATAATAATAATAATAATACTGGAAACACAATATATATAATTTGTCGAAATATTTGTAAACGATCTGCCACAAGGATCAATTAACAGATTAATTAACCGGGCAAACGCGCGTCGGTGGTTAGGTGATAGTCGAACTTCATTATAGCCCAGCCCCATTCGAGCCCACCAGCAAACCAGCTGAGTATCCAATAATTGATTTTGTTTCCCCAACCGTTTCCAGGATAACGATGGCTAAGTTAGCTTAATATTAAGCTGAAACTTTCGATCCACTCTAGATATCAATACAAACTAAACGGCATACTTTGTTGCTAATTTTGTTACCCAAGAATGAATTCTGTTGGTCCAGCCATTTTCGAGAAACGACGGTCAAGCTACCATGTCTAACATAGTCATTCACTGTAACTTTTGAGTCACTATAGATATCAACACAAACTAAACGACATATATTGTTGCTAAGTAGCCCAAGAATTTATTTATTGCTACAACCATTTCCGGGAAACGACACGAGCAGACACTCGTAACTCACTGAACATGGCAGCACGAAGTAAACGGGATATTTTGTTGCTAATTTATTACCCTTTATACAAGAGATTCTGTAATTCGGTCCAAATATTACTCGCACTATACGTTTCTGAAGTAAAAATTGAACCTGAAATTTTGTGGTTCTGCCCCTTCCAACAAGTCAGCTTGGTCAGCATACCCTACGACGTCCTTATAGTCCTTTTACAATTTGTCACAGCGTAGTGTATTTGGTTGTCTCATATCAGAGCCTTATCCAAAACTATCTATATCTAAAAAGGTACAACGTAATTGATTTCTTTATTATTGGAAGAGAAGCTACAGTTTGTTGTAGGCAGTCTTGTTATGGCTACTAATTAATGTATTACTAAGACGAGAAGTAATCGATACTTTGGACTTAACTTTAGATTGATCTATCTACAACGATAATACAAGTATAATCGATACTTGTTCGGGACTTCTTCACTTGTTCACACAAATTTTTCGGATACAGCTTCACTCGCTTTAATTTTTTTTATTTCAATCTTTACCTGGCATTAATATCGAAGAGAATACCTACTCTGTAATCTCCTTTGTCAATTCGACCGTAAATATATTGAAGAACACATTACGCAGTACCTGCTTCGGTAGAGATGCCCGGTTGAAAAGGTGGAAATGGAAGGTAAGCAATTTAAATATTCTGCGTTAAACTACTGCCAATTGAACAGTGTCCTTATAATTAGGTGTAATGAATAAAAGACCAATAAACGAAATAACAATAATTATTCATTGTCTTCCTATTTTCAACCTTCAACACCTTTCGAATTTAGAGGCACCATACCAGGCGACCATAAGAATATTACACCTGCATTCAGAGGTGTGTATTCACCCCTTCAAGCGGAGGAGTAAGAGAAATTGTGAACGCGACCCTCGATACGATACCAATAACTTGACGAATTAGATATCCTTAGATATCCTGCTGACTGTCCGATGATACGTGTGTAACGATGAAAGTGGTTTGATGAATATATAGTAGATGAATTACTAAAAAAGAATTAGAAAAGAAGTTTTGCAATGGGACGTTAATCAAGTGGTTTTAGGCCCAAAGCAGGAAGTAGTAAGGTAGATGCACCTCGATAATGAAATTACCTGTACAAATTCAGTGATGTATTATTCATTGTAGGATAATATGATACATGCTATCAATACTGTAAGCTCGCGTCACATAGGATAACGCGAAATTAGCGTAAGAACTTGACAGCTGCCATAATAATTGCTTTCGTAATACAAACAATTGTACAGAAACTTCCTTCTTATTAGCAGTTTTTTCACAAATCATAACACGCAAATTCAAAAACAGATGCAAGAAATAATAGTAAAGTTTAACATCTGAATAGTCTCGCGTTGTACTTTTTTCTGTCGTTCGTATGTATTCGTTCACAGCCTATCTATTTAAGGTGGCATATTAATTAAATAAAAGTTACTGAAAATCTAATATCAAAGTAGACGTTATATAGCGTCGCATAAAGCACGATATATGTGTATATTGTGTAAGATATATGTATTTATTTGTCGACTATTAGAACGAATCATATTATTTTCGCATAAGACAATACCATCCACTTGGTTACGCAGAATATTTTTATGTTATACCCTGTTTTATCCTTAAGTTGGATTTAAGGATACACCTGTATATGTTATTGAATTTCAAAAGGTTTAACATACATGCTTGCTCTCCTCTCATAAATAGATACTTTGAGAAATTCCTATTATCTTTCGACATCAGTAATATATCTCGCTGAAAGAAAGTAGACATTAGGTTTAATGCAACGCAAAAAATATAGTCCGCCGTATAATCAACATAGCATATAGACTGGATTAACTAACCAAGTTCAGTGGCCGTTCCTCGAAGAAACGAAAGTCGTTTTGATCCGACGTTTGATGATTACGGTCACTATGCGAGGAAGCCAGCAGAAATCGATGATAAGTGACTTTGTTCTGGCTAGAAACGACAATAACACGTTCCCGTAGACTTATAGAGAGAGGCGTAACGCCCTAAACGCACGCGATAGCTTTTCAACAACGTTCACGCACGCACGAGTATCTTCTTCTTTCGCCTGATTCTCGACAGACTCGGACGGACACCTGCCACCGAGAGACAGTAGCGTGACACTAACACGTGTTGCAAATTACTCGCTGCATCTAATTAGATTTGAATGTTTTATTGCCTGCGTACGTTGATGAAAGCATTGTGCCATACCGTCTTGTTATGAGATGCTTTTTTCTCTCTCATCTAATCAATCATTAAAGCTGTCAATTTATGAAAATATACAATATTAGAAATCTACCTTTTCAGAAGAAAATTACGATTCAGGTTAAATTGATTAACTGCGTGAAACATATTGAATAGTATATTAATAAATAAAAGAAAACAATAAAAGAAATACGAGCCCTTCATTTCCAGGCGAATAAATGTACAAATACGTAACTTGCGCTACCTAATTTGCCTTCACAAATATGGCAATATACATGGTGTTCAGTGTGGAGCCCGTCCTGTAAATAACTTTTTTATTTCTAAAAATGCAAGGATGATTAAATTAAGAAACAATTGAATTTTTTACAGGAAATCTAGAATTCCGTAACAATTGACTCAATAGAAAATCCGGACTCCAATTTGTTTTTTTTTTAACGAAGCCCGTATATTTTTACATTTTTAGTTTTACGAATCGTTCTGCATTTGGATACATAACTTTAGGAACCAAATGCTTTTACTTGCTTTTACTAATTTAAAAAGTATTACTTATAACAATACAACAATAGAAAATACAACGGATAGGTTCATTCTATGGTTGAAAATTTAATGAACTCAACACAGATTAGGTCTTCTTAAATTGCTGTTTCCTGCTTTTCCTAAAATTCTGCCATTAATATTTAACACCAAATTTTGAAGTATTGCCCCTAGCAGATAGAATTGGCTAAGAATTTCACTGATTACTGAAAATTCTTAATACTGAATCATCTACAACCAGATTAAAATGTGTACAGCAAAATAAATGATTAAATCTAAATATCATTGAAAATTCAAATTTTCAAAATAGGTTTCATGTAGAATAAATAAATGTACAATAAAATAGAATAAGGTGATAAATCTTAAGTCTAAATTTTACTTAATTGTTGTGCTCCATGGTTGTAAGTAGAGAGGACAAAGCCACATGAAATTATGCCTTTTTCGTAGAGACTAGACTCGTGTTTTGTCGACTCTCAGTAGGCAACACGCTCCATTCTCATGAAGCGAATAGACACGACTTTATCTAGTCGCTGCAAAAAAGGAATAATTCCACCTGCCTTTGTCTTCTCTACTTATAAGTGTATCTGGGTCCAAACACTTAATATGTGAATATTTTTATTTTCTCTCTTTGAAAAATTAAATATTGATTATTTGGGATAAATGGAAAGATACAGAGAAATGTTTTTCTTTTTGCTCTACTGTTGTACAGTTTTACTGCTTTTACTCAGATTATTTTTTTTGTCAACAGCAAAATTAGCCAAATGCCCAAATTTTCTAATCTCTTAAGCAAAGTAAAGCAACTGCAATAGAAAAGATATACATTTGCAGAGAACATCAGAAAATGCCTAGAGACAATAGCAAAAAATGCTGAAATAACTTTCTCGTGTTATTTTGCGACAAACGCAATGCAAGCAGAGAAAAATTATACTACCCATAGACACGTTTTTAACTACCGGGCATCATCAACGTGGCTCGGAGAGTATTTTAACTCTACTTTATACCGTTGTTGAGTTCACCAAGAAATGTCCAGCTCATCGTGTCTTTCGGAATTACGTTGATGAAGCTGGGTAGATAGAAAGAAGTCCATGGATGGTGTATTTTTTCTCTACTTACCGTAAACAGTCCTATCAATACCATAACGAAGGTATTTTGCTATAGTCACTTGCTCTTCGAAGTACGATACTCCAATAGAAATCCCAAATGTTACTAAAATTGTTTCTGATAATCCAAACCCGTAAGTATTGAGGATTAGCGTAGTTTGTAATGTTTGTAAATAAATAAATTTCTTACAAATATTTAGATATATTACGACGTTATAGATGTGCTCATAAGTAAAGAGTCCAAACGATGTGCCCGACCATCGCGCACATCCGGATATTTCTGCAACAATGTAAACATGTTAGGTAAGTTATTTATGTTTTTTCTTAACGTTTTGTAAAGTGATTCAATATATTTATTTTTAAATAAGCGCACTGTTATTCTGGTAAACTCTCCACGCAACCGGGCACATCGTTTGGACTCTTTACTCATAAGATAGTCATATGTGTGTTGTTCTCTTTTTTCAAGCAGCGGCTTCAGTAGAAATTGAGAAGCACACTGGATTAAGTTGATTATAAAAAGTAAAAAGTCATATTTGTTTTAATTTCTAATCAATCGAAAACATTTCCAAAACAAAACATTACGCAATATCAACTTATCGACTTCTTTGGCGTACACATGTAAACTAACGGAAGATACTACGTACATATATAAGGAATGGGTACGTGAAAGTTGATATTAATATAGAACTATAACATATAGACTTGTATACGTACATGCGTATTATGTAGGTACGATGGTACCAAGAAACTAATTAAACTAAAAGTCTCAAATGGGTTTGCATAATACATTTACGAATACATGCACATTTAATTTACTTAACTCAAATTGATTCATGTTAAAAATTGTATACTTACGTATAGCGTACACGTTGGCATCTAGGCAGTTACATGTAAGATAAACACATATTACACGTTATTCGATTCGTTATCTTTATGGAAGCTTATAACCGTTGGTACACCTGAAAGATTACTAAATCAATCACGTTACATAAGCAACCGCTTCTCGTCTGAAATGTATAATTTTTGATAATTGTAAAAGATTGATGGATTCAGACATATTTAGCCACACTTATATAGTTACTTTCACTTTTTAATCTTGCGCTACAATTACTAATTATAAATAACCAATTATAAATTCCACCCGTATGCTTTCAAACTTATGTTTATATCTCTGGTTAATCAGTAAACTCCCGTAAACCATAAATTAAAATAATGATGATTAATTCTTGTAATTTTAGTTAATAATATAAGCATTAAAGCTACAGAGGTTTTGCTATGATATGCAACTTTAATTGTCTATGTATATTGTGTTAGAAGATAAATAATTAATTCCAAATTCACTAAACGATAATTTACCGTAAAATAAAGTAACTTGAGTAAAACAAGAAACAAAACTAACGCAGTTTTGTTATTTTTGTCAAAATTTACTATTTTTCTTTTATAGGGCTCGCCTGTATATTTAAAAAAAAGGAGAAAGAAAATTCGATATCTTAGACAGTAGCAACATTTGAAACCAAAAAAAGGGGAATATCAGAAGCCCAAACAACAAGCGTCTTAATGGCATAGAAGCTGAAGATTTTAACTTGGGCTATTCCAGTGCCGTTAATGAATATGCGCAAACTTACCATTTTTGCGGCAAAAATTTCTAAATAATTCAGCAGGGATAACTATAAAAACAGGCTCTCCTAAAATCTTCATATATGCAATTGAGATATGGGCTATTCGGAAAACACATTATTAGAGAAGACCAAGGAATACGAAACTATTTTTTATTGCAGCCACTATACAGAGTCGTAGTTATTCGTCTGTGATTTCCCCAAGAGTCGACAAAATACGATTCTGTCTCGTCGCTGCAGAAAAGTAATAATGTCACTTGCCTTTGTCATCTCTACACATTATTATGGAGATAGTACCTAGCGACTACATAGTATCTATTCATTATTGCTAACTTACAAATTACAAACGATAATTATAAATGATAAAAGCAGGATATATCTACATATTTATTTTCAAAGTATTTGTAAAAATAATTCTTTTAATGTTCCAGTCTTCACATTTAATGGTGCTGGAAAACAGCGTATTTAATGTCACAGTTAGTGTTATTTATATGACTGTTTATATTAAATTGGGAAAGTCTGAACAAACTTCAAGTCTTAAACAAACAGGTACGTATCGCATACAATCCGGTCTTTATTTATAACTAGTTCTTAGTTGATGAGTGAAGCGATATTTTAGATACCAACTACTTTTGAGCATTTAGTTTTATTTCCTCACACTTAGAAGTAGATACGAAGTTAACTCAACGTGTCGGTCAAGACTTACACAGTAGTTTATTTTTTTTGTGCTATATATTTAAAAAAAGGCAAACATCACTACCATCCATTGCTACACAATTACTTATCCAAATTTAGCTTCTAGCAATGTACATAGTTTTTTACACAAATAATGGAGAAAGAGCTTTCTGTAAGTTAGATACTACTGTACTACGTAGGCAAACATCTACAAGCGCGCCTGAAGCGCTAACTTAGAATTTAACGTGCGCAAAACGAAAACACTCACTTTATCTGGCGGCATCGAAATTGGATACCCAATTTAGAAATAGAACAACGCTTACATATACGAACAATCGTTACATTGACGGACGTGAATAGGAAATTTACATTAATATTTGCATTATTGTAGTTCTGACCTAGACCTGTCAGATTGATGGATACAGTAGTCAATGGTGAAGCCCTGAAATGGTAGCTGACATTTAAAAAAAAAAACATATATAGTCTGAAGATTGTCTGACATGCAAGGGTACTATTCCTGCGTGAATTTAACTATAGCCATGTACCTATACACTTTCATTTAAATTAAAAGTACTCGAATAGTTTGTCCTTTCTCTCCTTTCGTTTAGCACCTACAGAGATAATTAAAAAATCGATTTCTTTATACGTATCTACACTTCTAAATCCTGTTGGAGGAAGTACGATATTGTTTAGTAGACACTAATCACATATATGGATTTAGGCAATTTCGCTGTAATGGTAACTGTCAAATCAAACAAAGAACGTTACTTATTCTGATGGAATGCTTTCCTGTAAATGTTTCCATCTATAACGTAAATCGATTTTTGCTATAGCTGGTTTGACGAGGAGAACGAAGTATTGCTCTTAGGGATCTACCCTTCAACTTTGCTAGGGTTCCAATAGAAGGGTTATTTAAAAACGTAGATTAGCGCTATCTGTTATTAACAGTACAAATTATGAAAAGTGCAGAAGACTGTACCGTGTAAAATATTATTGTTTGTGAGTATGGCTTAGCGATTTCAATATGAGTCAGATATTCCAGTTTGTAAGCGCAAAATATATAGAAAGGAAATAAACCAGATTGATCGCGTTTTATTTCCATCAATTCCAATGTAATTGTATTCGACTAATTATACAGATCTACTTACAAATTATGTATCGTTTACAGTCATTAAAACAAGTATATAACAAATTAGGTTTAAAATCCTTTTATCTAAAGGAATTATATCGCATCGAATAACCAAGCAGAAGGTGGTTATCCAATTACGTTGTTTACTATTCCAAAACCAGGTAATTACTAGTTATGTATCATTTACAAGCATAAAAGAAGGCATGCATTCATTTAGATTAGTTACAAATCTACATTTCAATATCCGTCGGAGGAGTTACTGAAACTTGCTATTGCCTTCGTTGAACAAGAAATAGGTACAACTGATATATTGTTTGCAAATATCAAAACATACATATGTATATTTACAATAACTGAATTTCACATATCAATGTTAGATGAAAGGGTTAAGTTGAAGGAGAATGGGTGAATAATAAATTCCTTCGGGTAGTCTCGCAATTCATGAAACGACATCTAAAGCAAATAATTTGCAGAAAAAGGTAATAACGAAATGGAATGTATACCTTTTCATATTTCTCTTCGTTAAGTTTTGGCATTTGATTATCTTTGAACATTGAACTGTTGCAACTTCGGACTGAATTCCTTTAATCCGAACTGCTTTACAACAGCCCAGTGCTTTGGTTGTTTCTTAAACATTCATGGTTTTCGTAAATGAGTAAAGGTATTGAAAATCATTTATTTTTCTTTTATAAACTTTCGTTTTGGTGCCCTCTTTTTCATACGATAATAATTAGTTACTTTTTATATTACATAGTTAAATTATTAATAGTTGCAATAGCTTTAAAACAACCGCTACGTTCAAAAATAGATACAATCAGGGAAAAATTAACACTAAAAGTAATAAATTACATACACTGAATACAATAAACGCTTTATAGCACGCCATTTGACTTGGCAATACTCGTAATTCTAAAAAGAGATTCTTATTTTCAAGCTCTTTTACATACTATTTGGTCCCCAGATAACTTTATGTTCCTTCGTTCCGTTAAACTAACCATATCAATTGCTTTATCGCTTATTTTCTCTAGAAAACTCATCGCTGTAGCATCCGTATTATGTTTTTGTAATCTCATATTGCCTACACTCTATTGTCTACGAATCTTATGAAAATTGGGCAATGTGCTAAGTTACTGAAGAACTGTACTGTAATTGCATCATTCTTAAAATACTTCAGTTTTCAAGAGTGTTTGCCGGATAAATTTCTGTCTTATGAGGAAACATTTAGTTTAGAAAAAAACAAATCGCTGCGAGCCAACCCTGCTAAATAGGGTAGATATTCCATCAATTTGAATTTTTGCCATGGTGACTACTGAAGTATCAGGCGGTTTCTCTCTGGAATAAAACTTTTGCCTTCAGCTATCAAGGCATAATGCGTACTGTGACCCCGATTTTTCATGATAATCAATTAACACAATATCATGGCTATCCCGAAAAAGTCGCCATTATTTTCTCGACTAATAGAACAGTATTCGCCTTTTCGAGATCGATTCACCCTTCGTGGTCCACTGCTTTGACTGCACTTCGAATTTAAAAGGTGATGGGAATACTGGTGTATCAGTGTTTCATCTATAGTTATTAATCAACATCAAAACTCTGACCTGTTTCGCTTAAACCACTTCAGCAGGAAGCGACCAAGCGCGGTATTCAACGTACACTTAGCCTATTCATGCCCAAGTCTTCAGTCAGTACCATATGACAACCGCATTGTTTCGCAAAGCCCACAGTCTCTGCTACCTCTCGGTTATCTAGCACCATTTGGTGAATTGTTTCGATGTTATCGGTAATGGTTACTGATTTCGATGCGACATCCCCGTAAACAGCAATCTCAGTTTTAATTTACGTTTTTCAAAGGCAAGAATTCTCAATATTCGATTTATACAGAAACACTAACATGGACTGGCACAAACAACTGTTAAACAACAACTGAGCGTCCAGCATGGCTGTAATTTTCAAAAGTATCTCTCAGCGCATATATAATTATATTACCAAAATATTTTTACGTATAACGTCATTTCCATATTGAGTATTAACTTTTCAGACTACCTTCGTATATCCTTAATAATAACAATTACCTACTCTACTGCATATCTCTGTACCCCATGATTTATCAAAGGTAATGACTGGTCTTCACTAACTACTTCTCGTAGAACGTTTTTCAACATATTTTTGAGATCCTAAAGTTGCTGCAAGATTGTAGCATTTGCAATTTAATCTTTATATTTTAATAATATTCCCTTGTTAAGGATGGCAAAGTTATCTATAAGTTTCGTTAAACATACATCATAATTCCGCCTTAAAGCGGTGGGCTAAGCATAACTTCTTTCACACAAACGTTTCCACAACCTTAACGAGTGTCAAGTGATTTTGAAAGGTTTGGGCGCAATCTGAAGAAAGTGGTGTTGTGACTAATTTATCTAATTTTCTCGAAAAATTAAAACAAGATGGTGTAACCATAATCAATTTCGAAATTTTTAAAGTTCCCTCTGACTGACTCTGTAAACTATAAGTTTTCTGATTAAATGTTTTCCAAAAGAACCAAATTAAAAAACCACATCCGGGGAATACTTATTAATAGAAACTACGTCAAAGCTCTTATAATATTTCATCCTCCATGGCAATGCTCCACAACCGGTGTACCACGGACCACACTGTATGTGCCGCGGTGTAATACCTACAAATTATGCAAATTCCCATTTTTCCCTATATATTATAACATAAGAACTTACATAAACAACAAAGAACAAAACGACGATTTTATTATTAACATTATTTAATAGAATAAAAAATGCTACTTCTTCGTCTTTTTTATTATCATTCATGATGTGCCGCAAGAATCCAATGAATGGCTTAAGTTGGCTTAATGCCCAGGTTGGGAGAAAGTTACGGAACATTCTCATGCTCTACAGAGTAAGTCAAAACTATGGAACGATAAAAGATATCAATTTGCGGTTTCAACAGGTTAGTCAGTCATTTCATTCTCATATTTGTGGACATAGTGTAGTTATACCATTCCATTTTAAGTTTTCAATTAAGCCACATAAATAAGACAAACAGGTAACCAACGCCATTTCATTTCTATTTAAAACAAAAATGCAAATGCCCTTATTTTTTTATCCTATTTTGGTACCGTTAGCAGTCACTAGGGTTACGCGGACTTTTACGTCGCAAAAAAATATGCTTCTTGCATCTTTATAATAATCGCAATGTATTATTAATCAAACTTGCAGATAATTATTAGCGGCTTCTTAAGCACCTCTTAATGATAAAATTAAAAAAAGGTAAAATAAATAACAAATCACGCTATTTTTCCAGCTTTCATTAACATTTCATTTGGAAGCATAATTTTTTTCTGTAAGTTCTACGGCAGACAGTTACTGAGTTATGGCCGGACGCCCTGCTTAATGAATCGTTCGGTATAGACATATCCCGCTCCGTTAACTGAGAACAATTCACGATGACATTTCAAAATCAAATCTCTAGAAGATAGCTAATTGAAATGTATACCTTCAATAATGCTGACTGATCGGCACACTTTCTCTGTTTACGGAGATTTCCTTTAAGAGTGCTTTTTATACGGCTACTAAATTAAGTACCTCATCCACCGTTCACACATCGAATTTGTCATGGCACATAGCATATAATTTAATATTCGTGACTGTTGGAAAGAATCTGTTCGTAACCATAATTATTGAATTTCAAGCCAGTAGTCATTTTAGACTCGGATCACGATTCATTTCGTATCGTAGCACTTCAAACAAGCGGTCCTCTCTAAACACGTAACGTTGCGAGAAACGGTAGTAATTAAAAAAAAATCCTATACAGATATAATTAGGAACTTCTTATTAAGTAGAAAATAATAGTTTAATATCATCTTTGGGTAAAATTTTTTTACATTTGAAAAGTAACCATGTACAAAGGTCAATTAACATTGGAAATATATTATTAGTTTTGGATCAGTTGCTGCTAAGCCGCTCCTATGTTAATGAGCGCTATTTTCTTTAATTACTCCAATCTCGCTTAATTACATATCGACATTATTGATTTCTTATTTAGATTATTAATTACACTCAATTATTTAAACTTCATTGTAATGACGGTGATGTCCTTACCTCTTAACTTCCGGTTGATTCTATAATACGCACTAGTTATTCGAAACTTAATTTTAGAATCATCACAGAATGTGAATTCCTCCAACAATTGTACAACAAAATTTTATACACCACCATATACAGGTGCTTTAATGGATGTACACAAATAGATAAAAATAGAGGAATAAAAACAATTACAATTCCTTGATTAGAGCAGATTCATGCGATATTCTTCTTTCATGGATTATATTGAAGCTGAAATAAGTAATAGCAGGAAAACATTTAGTTTGAATGCGTCAAATATGAGAGTAAGAAAGATGGTACGACAATTACAAAGGCGCTATATTAAATTCTTATTTTTGGTCATTAATTGAGACTCTTTTTTTATTTATTTCTTCAGTTTCTCAGGTGGTGTGATCCAGGTGGTGTGTAATGGGTAGTCATCCAACAAGAACTAAAAGACACTATTTAAAAAAATAACAATGTTTTATTACAAATAAGGAACAACTATGGATGATGTTAGTACAGCAAATAACGACAAATTTAAAATACACAAAAATATGATACGCCGAAACTAAGGTAAAATCAATATTATTTTTATTAAACTACTTTATTAAATTTTAAATATTAACGTTTCATTTAAATATTAAAGTTAAATGTTTTAAATATTTGACTTTATTAAACTAAAAAGAATATATAATCAGAGCAATAAGTTTGAAGTAAATTCATTATTTATACATAATAATGATAGGAAGGACTGTGGCGTAGTATGGTGAACAACACATAAGTATCGGCAACCTCCACACCACACAGGTTAATTTACTATGAAGTAATATATAATAATTAGTCCGGGACGGCCGTTTCGAGGGCACGAATGGTCCTCATTATCAATCGGTGACCGAATGTTTAAAGTGCCACCGTTTTAAATATGGTATTATTTTGTTCAATCCTTTAACAATTTATACTGATGATACAAAGAAGATAAATGTTATAATCAGTGATATTGAGCAATTCAATCATGTTCTACTCCCCTATTTTCAACAGAAGACAGGTTGAGTAGAGTTAATGAATATTGATAATTACTATTCAATAAAATCAATTTTATTCTGGTAAATTCCTAGCTAAGATACCATTACAAGAACCAACATTGATTTATCCAATAGTTCGTCGAACCAACGGTAACGGGCTTATCGAAAAGTTAGACTCTGTGCATTCAAATCTCATCAGGGTCAAATGATAAACTTCTCCGATACCGAATAGACCCGGTAAAATTCGATTCAAAAATTCACCATTCAAATGATAATGTTATTGGTGAATTACTATGTTTCACCCTCCATGGGTAAAAGGTGATGGGTCAACAAAGTCATGGATCACTTTGCACGCACTATTTGTACATTACAGGCCTCTGGGAGTATAACAAGCTTTAAAGCTTATATACCCCAGTGAGCCATAATTACACATCACGTTGTTCATTCAACCGATTCCAAAAATTCAAACCTGAAACATACCGTACAACGCTGAAGAATACAATACATATAACTTACAGAGAGGAAAGGAAATTTTTATTTTCTGTTTAACTAGCGTTATAGAAGTTACGTAAATCGAAATATTCATAAACATAGAAATTCATGCGGCTTAAAACGCAGAAAAATTGTATGCTATTCGAATATTAATGGGGAAGCACATTTAGTGGCACTCGTACTGTACTAACCATCGTAAACTCCGACCACATTCGGCAACTAATTAATTCCTTGTACTGCCATCAGTTCCGGCAATTGCCAACGTAAATATCAAATCCTCTGTTTAACGATTCACAAGTGTGATTGCAAGAGCTTTCTAGCATACACAGCAATAAATACCAAAAATTAGCATAAGTTGAAGAGGTTGTTATCCTTTCTTTGGCATTAAAACGCGAAGTGAAGTTGGTTCGATTTGCTTTCACCGAAGTAAATTTTCGGTATCGTAAATTAATTGTTAATTCATAATAATCATTGTAACTCACTAATTAAGAGCAAATATAAAACTGTAAATTACATAATTCTGTTTTTTACATTAAATATCGCGAAGTATAAATGCGGAAATTATTTTTAAAAATGTTTAAACACTTAGTTAGCCAGAAACAAGCGCGTTAAACCTAAACTTACTTGGTCAACACCAAGTTAAAACTTAACTTGGTGTTGTATGTACAACAGCGTCAACATATAATGTTGTATACAGGGTTAGTAAAAAGTCCCGGAACGGTCGAATTACTTTGTTATTCGATTTATTGTTATTATTATTTGCCGATTAAACCGGAAGTGAACAAAATATTAACTGTATTGCATAAAATGCATTTATATTAACTATACCCCCATACCAAATTTCAGAAATCATAATTTTCAAATAACAAAGTTATTCGACCGTTCCGGGACTTTTTACTAACGCTGTATATATACCATAAATACATACAATTTAGCACTTAGGCTACAAGTTTGATCAGATCTGTACCACTCATTTCAATGAAACAGGTAGTGTTCACCGAGTTACATTATACAAAAAATCTCTCACTTTCTTATGTACACCTTTTACATTATACAACACTTAAATTAGCAGACAAAGTATTAAAACTATTAAAACAGCTTACATGTTATTTTCAACATTGTTTTATATATCAAAAACGAAAACCAATCAATACTACTTTTTGCTGGAAACTGTTGCACTGTGGGACGTAAATTTAACGAAGATCGGATCATTCGCTCAACGGTCGAATCGATCCATTAATTTATGTGGAACTAACAGTCATAGGGATGCGCAGAATACATCCTACATTCCTCGCACACAGTTAAACAAAAACATAAGCAGATGACATTACCCACAGGCAGGTACTAGTTTAATAAATGACAATAAGCCGTTCCAACGTGCTACGATATGGAATCGATTGGCAAGTAATACATTTTATAAGGGGATTCATGTCCTAATCCATATACGATATACAAACTGCTGCAAGAGCAAACCCATAGAGTCAGTTGTTATTTTTTTCTTTTTTTCGTCACTAAACTCAGCAAACCAATAATTGTAAATATTATACTAATTTGAATAGGAAATAATACACTATACGGCTGCATTTTGCAACCTTTTTTCAGAAGGTATGGATTTGTTCAAAAATGTTTCTCTTTATAAAAGCTTTATGCCTATTCTAAAATCCAAACAAACAAGACTTCTTTCGTATAAGTCACAATACCTAGATGCTCAACTCGTATACAATTTAAAAATATTTCGTTTAAATTCGTGGATAAAGTATCAACAATTGGTAAACAGAAAAAATTTAGTTGTTATTAAGTTAAAAACAGTAATTACTGAAATGTATACATGAGTAGAGAGGATGTCCCTGTATTCGTGTTGGCTGGAATCCAGTGATTTTCTGTAATAGCAATTCTTGTATGTAATGAGAAATGTATGTCAAACTTATGTTGCTCCAAGTACTGCGTCCAACCTTCGAAAGAGGAAGTATTTTCCCATTTATCAGGAGTACATAATTATTAGGAGTTCAGTTTGAACCCTGTTTGGTAGATAACTTTTGCAAAGATACAAAAACAAAACAATTGAATTTTTTTCACCTTTAGATTAAAAATCTCGTATCACAAAAACAAACGGTACCAGTTCACCCAAAACGACTCCAATATTGATGAACACCTTGTATATGTTTACATTGTCAGAGCCTACGAGTCATTCTGCATCCAAATGAATCCTTTTTGTATAGAATATTTGTTTTTTTTTTTAGAACTAACTTTTTCAGAACTAACTGTAGAAAAATCTCAGTCTAATAGATGATGACGGCGATATTGTCAACGTTAAAACAGAATGACTCGAGAACTTCATAATGAAAATGCGGATATGTTATAGAAATATACTTACTTAGCAGTAAAAATGTAGAAGTTAGTACCGGAGTAAAAAGTTTCCGGAAGGACATATTTTTATCTGCTTGGACAAAGTCTGAGAGCCATTAACAATGTACTTAATGTACGGGGGAAATAACGGAATAATAAAGAAAGTGAAAACAAAGCCCATCAAAGGGCACCAATCAGAGCAGCTGAGGCCGAATTAGTTAAAGTATTGGAACAGTACAAGAAAGACAAAATTTAAACCAGCGCAACATTACACCCAGCCGATCACCAAAAGGGAAATTTCAAAAAATTAGATGTTTTCTTATAGCTCTGTTAAACGTATCTAATACTGAACGCTACCTGGAACTGTTAAGACTAAAACTCGAGGAGATTTTGGATGTTATCCCACTTCAGGAACGAAAGGACCTCACGTTTCAACATGATAGTGCTCCCGCTTACAATCTGCGATAAGTTGCAGTTAAATGAATAATTTCCCAATAAGTGCCTAGGACCTCATAAACCTTGCATGTTCACCAGACTTGACTTCTTTGGATTTTCTCTTGTAGGGTACATTAAAAATCAAGTATATAAGTATATAATGAAACAACATTTTGAAAAGACCTAATCTGTGCTTAGTTGAGTGAATGGTGAAAATTTTATACACTACCTTTACATTAGAATTTTATTAGCTATCCGTTGTATCCGTTGCTAACTTGAGCTTCTTAATACATTAAAGACGAATGAAAACATTTGGTTACTAAAATGATGTACTTAGATGCACCCGTACATTCCGGAAATGTGAAAATATTCAAGATGTTCCACTTAACAAACCAAAGTTGGAGCCATTTCCTATGACTCCAACTCCAACGGTTTAGCCAATTGTTTTTCTGATATGAGATCCTGAATCTACGGCGAAAAATTAAATTGGTTATAATTTAACAGCATCTTTGTATCTTCAGAAACAAGAACGATTACTCATAGACCAGAGTTCAAACTGAACACTCTGTATAATAGATATAATAAAAGCAAAAATAGACTTGCATCATATCAAAGGACAAGTTAAAAGATTATGATCTAGATTATTAATTATGGTACATAATTATTCGCTATTGGACAAAATGCTACCATTTACTGCACTAACATTTTTATAGGTAAGGCTGAAACAGTTATACGGAAATAATTAGTACATCCAAAATTAATATTTCTTAAACTTTGCAAGATATCGAAAGTATACTGCCATATATTACCACAGTCATCTTATTATTGTCAAGTAATTGTATGCAATTAGTTCTTTCAACAAACAACACTGGTGTATTTTTTGCCAAAGTAACTATGCTAAAGCCATAGTATACCGTTCGTTCATCCAACAAAACAAAAACTTTGTATCCATAAAAAATAATAAAAACAAATTTACATAGTAACTGCACTGAAGCTGGTTCAATCAATTAATTTCGTTGTTAGTACAATCAAAAACTCAACAAAATGTTTTTTGTTGATTTAACCATGATAAAAGAAAAAAAAAACTCGGAAATTTGCAATTAATCACCAATAGTAAATGTATCAATTATATATTTTTTACGACAGGTAAACGAATTATATAAAAGATTAGAATTTAATGCGATAGCTGTTTGTAAGCTAATTACACGTACTTCGGAATTATTTAACTGCTAACCTTTACATGTACTGAGTTCATATTATAAGCGCTCTTTATATTTATAATACGAGTTGGAAATTTGAAGTGATCCGCTAGAATTATACTCAGATAAATATTTTTTCGTCCGTAGAATAGAAATACTCAACCCTTCGTGGTGTTTTAGTTACAAATGAGGGCGGGTTTAGGTCACTTTTTAACAGCTGGTCATCATCATCGCACGTCCGTATACTATTCAGAAATTGAACTTCGGGGCCAGTACCGAAGCGACTTAAGAGCGAGACAGCCGCGCCACAATGGTGATCAACTCTATAAGTGACTTAGACGACGTAAATCTGTGCAAACTCTATCAAGTAAGTCCATACCGACGAAGTAACGTTAATTTTCTATACCTACATATCCGCCTACGCATATAGATTAAGATCTGTGAATGTATTTTCCCCCGATGATGCCGCGTTTCGATTCTAACGAAAAAATAATTCTTTTCGATATTTTACGTAGTGATCCTATTGAAACTGGCAAACCGCTTCGTCCACACTTTTGACATGTTTAATCTAACCGTGTGCGTGTGTAAACGGAAGGTGTTACGGACATAGTTTCGGGGTTGTTGTTGAATTAACACCAGTCTCTTGGCCGGTGTTGATTGGTTTCAATTAGCGCAGGAACCGTGAGAAATTCGTTGTTTGACGTAAAGGTTGTACTTTAATTTTTCGGTATATTTTTAACACGTACGTGAGATTTACTCAACCCGTTCCGAGCAATAAATGATAATAAAATTTGATATTTCACTTTATTCTTTCAAATTTGTTAACCATTATATAACGTAGTGTACGTTTTAAAACCTTTTACAATACAAACCTTCCATTTCCTGGAGCGATCAGATTTATTGTGCAGATTATGTTTTAAAGATATTTACGAGAATTAAATTTGTAGCCTCGATTTCGCGGTGTACTTTATGCATGTATCAACACAATTTAATTTTAAGTAAGTGAAGATTTTTGTACAATTGATTTTACTATAATTTCTCATTTAAGCAAACATTTTTACAACATTTACAAACAAACATTTTGAAACGAGGATTTTAATTTCTTCCGTCTATAATCGCTATTTCCAACCAGGTGTATAGGTTTCTAATGCAAAAATTAAATCTACTCTTAAATACTGACGTTCAGCCCTTGATTATCATTTAGCAATTTGCCACCGAAGGTTTTACAAAATATAAATCGGAACTACTAACTGAATTCACAACACCTGCGTGTCGTTTCTCGCTTAGCTAAAACACAATATTATAAACAATATCTAACATCTAATAGACTCTAATTAAATCCATTAATGTATCTGTATTACTGATCTCAATAATAATTTAGTAATACTTAAAATTAAAAAAGTACACTACCAATTACTAGAAAATAAAAGATAAAGAAAACTAAGATGCCCTTTCGCCATAATTCTGCAATACTCAAAATACATTTTTAAGATTATTGAAACTCCCGCAAACCTGTTTTCGCCAAAATTTAAGACAAATAAAATCCTAATTACTTTGATTCAAAATAATATTTCTAGAGAACAAAGAACTTCCAAATAATTTACTTAAGCTAAAACCATCGCAGATAGTTCTAAATTAGTGTAAAAGGACAGGATTACAACACATTGCTAATAAACATGGGAGCACAAGCACAATTAAAAATTTACGCAACTTATTTTAAAGCTGCCATTCACTAGTAGAGGATTACTGTAAATGCATTGGTAACAAATGCCATAAAAACTGAATTTTATTGCAAATAAACGTGAACTTTCGTGGATATGTAAGTAATAGAAAAACATAAGAATATTACTTTACACCTAGAACGTTATGTATTAACGTCGTTCAACAACTATACAATAATTAAACTTCTACTAAAAATTGCTGTAATCTTTTACGTCCTTTGCTGAAGTATCTCGTCAAATTTGTTAATTTCTCCTCGGATAATTATACATTGGAAACGCATATACCTTATAATGTGTACCGCTAGAAGTACTTAAAGAAAATATAAAAGCGCGAAAACAAAAAGTTTAATATTCTAACTTCATGAGAAAATATACAGGTTCGGGATAAAGTATGGAACCAAACAAGTATCTTTCGAATAGAAACAATTATTTTGATGAAATTTTACGCGTAAGTGTGACGCATAATTGACCTGCTCTCGAGTTTCTTGTTGTTACTGTTTAACCGGAAATACCATTAACTGTCTAAATGGGACACTTGTGCATTTTTTCCATGTTATAGTAGGTCTTGTTTTTACAAATTTGTCCATACTAGTCTGAGTGCCACTACCCGCAAAAAAATTGAAATAGAAAGCTCTATATATTAACTAAAGAATTAATCTTGTTTGTTGTAATTTAACAAAATAAATCATCCAATATGAACCAAACCATTTCAAATGTTTAAGCTGCTCGCAGTTTATCTCCTAACAATATGTAAACTTGGTAAGAGATTCCTAAGCTTCCTTTTCCAAGTCTTCTCTGCGAACTAATTCACATTCAACAACTACCCTTTGTCTCAGTTTCTGCAACTAATTGGTCGTTTAACATAAACACGAAATTTGAGATAATACCAAAGGAAGAAAATCTAATCGACTAAGGTCTGAAGAACACTTAGCTCACTCAATAAATCCTTTACGTCCAATCCATCGATTTACAAAAGTCGCATCCCAACAATTCCCAACTCTTCTATCATAATCGAAAAGCGCTCCGTCTAGTTGAAACCAAGAATTTGAAGATAAATGAAGTGAAGGAACAATTTGGTTATTCAATGGTCCTAAATAGTCTTCCGCATTCCATTCTACCTTTCCATCTACGCAGGATGTTGTGGATTATGACGATTATCTGTTCCGTTTAAATAAAAAGTTGTCACAATTGTTTTAAAATGTTCGTCGACATTACGAATTTCCATCATTCTTTCGCAGAATCCCAACCAAACTCGCTAGGAAACGATGATTTATGCCATGGTTCAGTGCCAAAGTTGTGGTAGAAGTTTAAGGTGATCCCTCTAATTTAATGATTATATATTTTCTCTAATACCTTCGTTGGGTGTGGCCTGTGGTCTTCCAGTTTTTGTCAAATTTTTAGTTGTCCCGGGCAAACTAAAACGTTTTAGAAAAGAGAAGTATAATAACAAAAAAAAATCAAAATCATAGATATTATGCGCTATTATACTTACGTGCAAATTTCATTAATATCATGGCTTTCGGTTTAAAAATGTTTGCTTGGTTCCATATCCTGTCTCTGAATATTGTAACCCTCTTTCTAACAGTTCTCATGTTATGAGAAAAGTAAATTAGATTGCAACGATTTGTTGATGTAACACTAGAAAATATAAATGTAAGGCTAAGTTGTATATATATATATACAACTTAGTATACATATACATATACTATACAATATATATATCGTATTATGTATATAATATATAATACGATATTATCTATCCACGATTGCTAACTTATTTTTGAAACCACATCATCGCTTAAATTAGGACATAACCAAGTAATGTAGCATTTCCGATGTTTAATAGGGCACCACTGTGTATTATGTGCTCGTAAGCTACATACATCATATTACAAATAACTCTACTATATTGGCACAAAGAACTTTAAGGCAGCTTTAATTGTCCAAATTTTAAAGGACTAAAGCAAGACAATACGCAAAAGAAAGTAGCAAAATAGATAAATATAATAGTTTTCTAAATCAAATATTTAAGTGTCTCTTCTTCTTTTTAATACGCTTCTCCATGTCTCTTTAAGTTTGACAATATTTGGCTGTCACTTTAATTTATTATGATGTAAGGATTTTAATTTTTGTGTATTACCTTTCAAATACTTAACTTTTTTCCATAATCCATATAGTGATTCAACGGTGATCAACCAACCAATGGACTTGTGCCAATCCGTTAATTTTTAAAGGGTTTCTCGATTAAATGAAATGTGCCACGGTAATTATGTAGAGAACAAATAATGTAGTGCTTTCCTTGTTAAAGATAAGTCTTAAAATATGTAATTAAATTAATATCTTCAATAAGTTCGTTCAGAATTATTTTTAGAAAAAAGGAAGTAATCAAATTCATAAATTATTGTAATAATGTACCTATTAATAATACTTTTTGTAAACATAAAAGTTATGCGCAACACCATTTACATAGAATTTAGTAATGGAAGCTTAATGCCCTCAGAAATAGAAATTTCTCACGCAAGAGATGTTTTGGATAAAATTTCCTTGAAAATAAGATTAAAACACATATTTAAAGAATTTTTACCGTCAGTAACTGTCAAAAGAAATTTAAAACCATTTTGGCAAAAGGGAACAAAGGTTGAACCCAAAGAAATAGAAGCAGCTAGAAAGAGAGGGAATTAGGTTTTCACGAAAAATGTTAAAAACACATACGTGAGGTGCTTACTTTTATATTTCATTGAAACGCCTCAATATACACAGGTTGTATCACGAAGAAATACTTCGATCGATGTATGTATAAAAGAGTATACATTGGAAAATTCTGAAAACTTGGTAAGTATCTGTAATCTTCGAGCCACAAGTTCAATTTATTATATAGCAATGTATAATAATTAACCCGGGACGGCCGTTTCGAGGACAGGAATGGTCCTCATTATCAACCGGTGACCGAATGATATGAGCAAATTTTTTCTAATACTAAACATGCATGTACTATCCTTACTTCCTCGAAAAAGTATATTTTTTTAAGTGCCTATTTCTACCTCCTGCACGAAGGAGGTCGTAGGTAGCTACGAAAAATAATACGAAAATTAACGTACACGTACTTTCCCTTCTTCCGAGAAGAAATAACGTTTAGAAGTGCCTGTTAAACCCACTTCGCGTCTTAAAACTACAACATGCGAAAAGCACGGCCAAATAGACGGAAAGATTGCTTTTATAACCCAAAATATAAAGTAATGTCAGCCTACTATAAAAGCTTACCGATATTTATATGATGTTTACCATACTACGCCACAGTCCTTGCTATCACTATTTCTAAAGCCTATATCGGAAGTAGCTGTCAACTTTTTTATCTTCAATTGAACACCCTGCATTGTTCCGTAATGGTACTAACTAAATGTAAGTAGGACATTTTCTTTGTTTTCGACGCTTTTTCCTTACCATTGGAGTTTAATGGTAAAACACTCAAAATTTTAAAAAAATGCAAATATACCAAACATGGTTAGGAAGAGTAACATTGTCGTTTTAGCAAATAACAATCAATCAGTAACAAAAATGTAATTCACATATACGTAATCTGTTTAAAATAATAAAGTTGACCGCATTGAAGCTAACCGTCTTTGATAAATGAAAACATTTTAGATGTTAGAAGAACATTAGCACATGAAAGCTTTGGGTTTTCAGAATTTTCCAGGCCACATGCTTTAGAACATCTATTACATGAATGTAGGGTTATAAAAATATTTTCCTTTAGATGCTTTTTGTACATTCATCTGCTAATAATACTAAATAAATACAACACTACATTTCTTACATTTTTTTGCTACCAATAATAACAAAGTTTTAATTTCAATTATGCCTGTCTAGTCTGAAGAAAGACTAATATTCAAATGGCGACAAGTTAATTTTATAACTCATAGAAGATTAAAAAAGATTCGTTATTTGATTATTTACAGCATAGCAAATAACTCTCTGTAAAAACTCCTGAAATGCGTCTCATTGCAGTGGTTCTTAACCTGGGAAGGAACCAATAAGTAACTGTGCCCCGCTCAAGAGTACGCAAAATGGATAAGAATGTAAAGTATAAAACAACAATACTTTATTGCATAGCACACTGTTTAGTCGCATTGGGTATCCTTAAACTCGCTCGTTAACGTTAAGTAAAATATCGCCATTGGAAGGTGAGGTTTGATTAAAAAATCGCTATAGAAATCATTTTCCTAAGACTTCTAATAATATAAAAATAGAATACATAAATTTAGAATAGTACGTGATACAATTACACCTGCAGTAAACCTCAAACATATTTATCTTCAAGGAACTGTACACCTGTTGAAGTGCACGTGCGCAATTATTTTTTACGCGTCCAACAAGACTGAATGCACTTGAACAGACAATACGGTTTGTTAGTGTGATAAACAACGATCCCAAGAGTGATGTGACCGTCTGTCTTAACTAATGGTCAGGCTGTTAACAGTTAACATCTTTTTAATATTGCCGTTCCTTAGATGGTGATCATCAGATGGAGATAGAAAAAAGACCCTCGTTGCCTTTTTCCTTCAATTTACGAAACTATATACGGTTTAATTAAATTATCTGAAGAAACTTCGGCGTAATTAATACCTTTTAATTCAGTTCCATAACGGTGAATAATTGTACGGCCGCTGTGCGTGCGTGCTTGGATTTGTCTTGTTCTACAAGGCGACATCTGTTTTCTTATTAAATTGATCATAAAACTAATCTGGTCATACTCTGTGGCATATTTTTGTATTTTGAATAATTAAATTATTACGCAATTATTACAGATAGCCGTAAAAGGCAGTTTAAGTGCAACATATGGTCTAATTAAGTAATTGAGTAAGTTATGAAATTCTTGGCAATTATGCAGTTGTATTAAGCTTCTTCGAAAGAATGGAATGTCATTTGAATGTTAGTAGCCTTAATACTAGAAACATATACCAGGTGATTCATTTATCTTAAGACTATTGAATAGTTCAAAAACTATTTATTTAATCGAAAAAATAAAGATAATAATGTTATTATATTAAGCGAGAAAATATCTTGTAAGGGCCACGTTTAATTTTATAAGTTCAATCAGTATCTATCGCGTGATATGTTAGTTTCTTCAAATGGAAAGCTATATTTTTTTGGTAAGCAAGCCGTTGTCCACGAAAGTTCAAGTAACATTTATCTAAAACTTTTTTATTTGGCAATTATACGGATATAAAATTAACAACAAACAGAAGAAAACAAGTTAAAATGACCATAAGGAAATAAATCAAGGAAAAAAGCAGCCATGGGCACACTAGCAATATGACTTGTGGCCCCCATCCTGCTGCAACGAAGTATTATGTATTCAATCATACCGAAAAAATAAGGCTCAGTAATGCCAAATATCAATATTGAGGATTTTATGAAAATGCGTTTCATCTAACGTCAACATACGGTGAACACAGCTTTAATCATCGTTCACACTCTGCAATATTTTTCTACGTCAACGAGTCGTCCTTCAACCCCTGAACAATTTGAATATTGTAAATCTTTATGAAAAATTCTGTTCCTAATGTTCGAAACGGCTACATGTTTAATTACACATTAATTAAAATATAGTGACTCGCTAACGCCTGTTTCTATATTCTTACGATGGCTTCTATATGTTGGACGTGTAACGTGGAAATAGTTTCTTCAAACTCATACCCATACCCATATTATTGCAGCAGTGAACGGTGCTTTTCATGTCTCGGAATATTGAAATGATCACCAAACAATCATAGTAACGGCAGTGACACTGTTACCATTTTTCAAAAAAAAATCTAAATCTTCGGCGGCCCCGAATAAACAGAAGACGAATTACTGAACCTTTCAAAGCCCTGTATTAACATAGAAAATGCCGCAGTTCTTTTATTCTTACACTGGATACCAACATACTCTTGGTTAATGATTAATAATGCCAGGCCATTATTAATCATCATTAACAATGAATAAGTCTTACTTTAATAATAACTTATTACTAACCTCAATATTCCTTAAAAAGTATAGTTTACACACTTATATACAACAAATTATAATGGCAAATGATAATCATTGTATTAAAATTGGACATTATTAAATTCACAGACCAGCAATTAGAAATGTATCCCGTAATTCCAGGTACGGCAAATATGGAGTATCCTAGTAACTTAGATAATAATTTCATTTTAACGGCCTATGCACGCTGAAAAGAAAAACAAAAAAAACCATTATTTATTCCTCCAAAATCCAAAAAAGAAAATCGCAAATCTCAAATGTCCTTTCAGCGTATGATTCGCAAATTGAGACGCTTATTATTCGCATTCGCAAATGTGATGGAAGATTAAACACAGAAATAACAATAAGTAGAAAAAGGGTACCTTTCCGGCTTTGAGATAGGATACAAACGACGATTTTATATTCTAAGAAGCATGTTTATCGAACTATCAATGACAAATTAATACTCAATGACTGCGCACATTTTAAGAATGGTTTGTTCCAGAACTTCATCTTTATGAATAAATTCTAGTATTCAATAGAAACACCACGTATTCGGTTTAATACACCTCCCGGTAGATTACATTCTTCAGTTAAGCTCGAGGTTCTATTGCCAAAGTGTAAGTGGAAAGTGACAAATAATGACTACGCAAAAATAGGAAATGATGTATGTACACATTTAATAATGCGCGAACAACGTCCAACAAATCACCCGTCTTGTTTATATAAATGTGGTCGTATACGCGTATATTAAATAATAGGCAAATAGAACCAAATTGGGTGGCACACAGCGGAAATTGATCGTATTAAAAGTTTATTTCTAATAAACAATACGAATGGAAATATAGAGATCCATCCAACTAAGCAACTTTCCAAAATTTATACTTAATTAAATTAAGTATAAATTAATAAATTAATTAACTTAAGCAACAGAAAATTATAAGGAAAACGAAAAAACACTATCAAAATCAGCGTATACAAAAAATTTTATGGGAAAACTGGGACTATTGACATCTGAAAAAATTTTAATTTCAGTGTAACATATTTTACGTACAGCTTACAAAATGAAAGACATTATGGTAGATCTGAGAAAAAAGGGCAAAACCAACAACTTTAAATAAAAATCGCGATCTTTTTGAAACATTTATACATCGAAAAAAATTCTATTTTTTGTCATTTTAATTTTTTGTCGTTTTTTTGCTGCCAACCAATACATCTCCCGTCGGAAGTTCTTTAAATTTAATTCTACATTTTAGTAAGAACAGCTTAAATTTTCTTTCTTTTTACTGTGCTGCTACTGGCTGAATCAAAATTTAACTTAAGTAGCCCCACTCCAAAGAAGTACCAACTCTTACGTAATAATTGTTGTGTACTGCCTACACAATATCTTACATTTATTATCTTTTTAAGGATCTCATTTAAAACAATGTTTTCCCATATTATTACTAACTCAAAGTGTTCCTTCAAAGGAAATGAAAGTCTAAGACTTAATATTAACCAAATATTGGCCAAAAATATAGCTAAAGTTATACGATTCTTTTAGTACCTTTGGATCATTACACTGAGGACTAGAGGGCTTTAAGGTGCTTGAAAGTATGAAAAGGGTTGTATAGAGTTAATTTTTATATTTAAATGGATTACTACATTAAAAACTTTAACTCTGATTATGTATGTATAACTTTAACTATCTTCTAGTGATTTCGAAAACTAACTTTCTTTTACTTGAAGTTTTACCTAGCCGAGGTCTCTTAAGATGAATTTAATCATTATCTGTAAACCACTTAATAATATTATAAGCAAGTGGCAGATTCATTTCCGGTAACAGAATTAGAAAACACCGTCGAACGCGAACAATGAATTTAAAACATTTTGGAATTAGTAATTTACTGAAATCGACAAAGAAAATAAATGTAAATTACTTCAATGCGTATACAAGCAATGTAAGGAGCGATACTAACTCATATGTAGTGATAAAGTACTTTTACGTATATTAAAAGTAATAGCTACAAGTAAAAACAACGTTTGATAAAAAAAAAAACAAAAGGAGACTTGTTTTTTTTTCTTTTAGCAGATTTGGCATAAGGAAAGCAAAGTATGTACATCTATTTGAGCAGTGTTTGATGGGCTTAGCTACAGTACCGCACATTGATGAAAGCCAAGAAGCTCAAAGTACCGAATTGCGATCCCGACGCCTTTTTGGCGTACCAAACTGAGAGCGTTACACGAAAATGCCTTTTTTTGGTCTGTTCTAATAGATGTCTCTAGATTGACAGCGGAAAGCAAAGTACATGAGCAAGTAATGAGAACCAAGAACTGTACGGAAATACCTGCCAAACCGTGTTTTGTGCTTGTAGCTTACAAGAGTGTTGGTCTATTGCATTTGATACGTGTAACATTATAGTCCTTTATTCATGAAATTGGTGTTGTAAGTATAACAATGTTTTATGAGAAAACAAAGTAAGCAAAATGGACTATTTTACCGACTTAATAAAATATAAAGCTTACTTCTTGGACGGTCTCCAGCAGTCCCAAAGGAATCTTATTATACCAAATAAGGATTCGGTATTTCTATATACATTATTTTATCTCCGCCATATACTTTTAGAATTGATCTCTTGTATGCGTTTTAGAATGCATACAAGAGATCAAATTTACTTCTTCAGTCAGAGCGTAGATCAATAATGGACTACATATCTCCTATTGCACGAGAGGATGAATTAAGTTCAGCATTCAGATGGAAGTTGACGACACCGCCGGCAATAAATTCCAATTAAACTCTGTTCGATCTCCCGGTCAGATTAAATAAAATGTGTGTATCGATCTCTCTATCCACGTGATACGTAAATCGTTTGAATTACAAGTTTTTCCGATTACCGACCAACACACGTTCATACACCAAGTGGCGCACATCTATATTAATAGTCAATCGATGCGAACGTCTCTTATCTTTCTCTCTGTTCAAATGTATCCGGAGGGTATGTACGCATCATATACAACCCAAATGTGCCGTTCTAATAGAAAGAAAACTACCACAAAACCGACATACAGCTCTTCTTAATTAATTATAATCGCAAATTAATATCTTTCGTGGCCTAACTGTGTTGTTTTTCTTCTCGTGTGTGACCTATATGGGATGTAAAGTGCACATACGCCACAACAAGCGTGCACGTTCTCTTGTAATACGCGAACTTGCCATTAAATTAATGCATCTTCATGCTTCCTGTGCAATATTCATAATAACCCATATATGGTAAACTATATAGATAGTTTGATATAAGTAATCATTTAGCGACGAAGATGGGTAAGTAAATGTGTTGAATGCATTCAGTTAATAAGGAAAGAGTGTATAAAACAACTTCGATTGCATTTTAAAATTGGCGTAAAATTCTATAGCACCGAATTAATGCGATTACACCATTTTAACTTATTAAGTTCCCCAAGAAAAGAGCACGCAATCCGAAACTTGAATGTCATGTAACTTCATACACTTCCTACACAGTATCATATATATCATACACTATATATACAGGGTAAAACGTAAACAGGCTGGTATAAATAAGGATGAAGATAAGTGGAAAAGTTATGATATACGGAATAGAAAAATAATGCATAGTAAACATTTTTGATAACTAAACCTTACAATATTTTAGTAACTAAGCTTTCTAATTAACACGTTAAGATCACTATTTGCGAGGCATGATATTTAAATTGTATAATATTCTTTAGAAGGTTTCGTAAATGAGATGCGGTCATTTAACTTTTCAATGTTTCACCAATCGAAGACAAATACTTTAATGTTGATTAGTGCAATTATTTTTATTATGCACAATCGTGCAATGATAATATAATTTGCCACTGGTCCCAGATCGAGTGAGATTATATAAGTAACTTTCTTACCATTGAAGATAAAGTTCAAATCAAAGTTTATGTTAAACAAAAATTCAAGGAAGCAGATTTTGAGATACTCGTATCAACTTTCTTAAGTTAAATGGACCACCATATTGGATTTTCATATTACTGAATAGAATTCTTTTATTCTTTTTCCAACGACGTAAGATAACAAAGGAATGTATAACAAACACCCGTAAAATCAGGGAGAAACAAAATCAGGTGAAATGTGTTTAAGAAAAACTTAATTTTCTGGAAAAGAGACAACCGAATGTCAAAACATTTAAAACTGGAGAAAAGAATGTATCATAATAACGATAATTTAATAACTTTCTCTTGGATGAGAGTATCTAGTCATTTTAACTCAAAAAAAAAAAAATAGAAGCACAGGTCAGTGTATCTAAATCATTACAAATTTTAAGAAGGAGCAACTTATCCCTTTAACATTTTGTCCGTAAGAGTACTAGAAATGATTTTACGAATCGAGTATTGAGATATGTTTTATTTTTCTAGCTCCGGAGTGTTTATCGATACAATGAAACGCTACTACTCGTAGGAAAAACCGCGTATTGTAGTTCCGCGTTCGATTCGTATTTCAGATCTTTTAAACTATAATGGTCCAATATTGTTTAACATTCTTAGAAGATGTTATAGTGTTATGATACCAACAAAATGGCCACCCAGCCAACCATTCAAAAACATGATAGATTATAATTAAAGCGCAAAATTCTTCCTTGGCTTCCAGTGGTGTTTAACCGCGAAGATTGAGGAAATACAGAGCTGCTTCGTTACATGTCGGCACTTCCCGGCCTTCTATGTTGTCTACTATGTTTAATGCATATCGCAGTGCGAAGTTGATCGTGTCGGAATTGAACGGAAAGCATTAAAAATGTCGAAAATGCGTAGAAATACATCAACTTGTCTGTTCGCTAACAGGCTACGAAATTCGTGTGGAATTGTTGACCACGTACATATCTTAGATGACGAGAAAAATATTTCGGTCAGAGAAAAATGTAGTAGAACATTACGTAAAAATGTCGATTTTTCTAGATTACGCCAACTTTTTAGCAATAGTGTTGCAAAAAATTCGTTATATACAAATTCAAAGACAACTTTAAGTTGGTAAGGTTTAACCCAAAACATGAATATTACCTTGCAATCAACTGTGAGCTTGGAGGAAGTCTTTCTTCCTTCAAGAGCTCGCAGTGCAATCCGGCTATCACAAAAAATATTTATAGACTTATGTTTGACTCATCTAATCAAGGGCATCCCAACACCCATATTGATAATATATTTTTGCTTGAAGCACTCCTGCATATCTGCACAGACTGCTGAGATTTGCGACAGTAGCTTCCAGCGCCGATTCCTCCATGCATTCTATACGATCGATGTAAGAAAAATCATAAGTATAATAATCAAAGCATTGGTTGAAAACCGTTATGTATAATTTTCGCGAGATCAATTTTCAACAATTACGTTGCTATCTAGGTATACACAAGTATTCGTCGAATAAATATTTAGGTTGCAATGGAGTGATTATTTTTACGATTTAAACTTTACATTGCTTCCAGTACACGGTTACCATAACATGTGAATAATGTAATCCGTTTAAAGTACCGGTACAGATGAATTGCCATAGAATTCGTAAGCACGTGTGTGTTGTATCGCCGACCGTTGTCAATTTTTCCGGTCATTAATAGCTCGCTACGGTGAATAAAGCTCTAGGAGCTAAGGTATGCCGAGAATCCCGTAACCGCGCATTAAGGAATCAAGAGTTAATGGAAGCTGTAAAGGTTATTTAATTACTCACGGCAGAAAGAACGTACTAAAAATGAAATGGCTATATCCGTTTGATTATTTAGCTACTGAAATGAATTATTTTCTTGTGTACCTCTCTAAATTTTAAGTACTAATTAGATATTGTTAATAAACTGATAAAAACCACTATAAATATATCTAACCAATGATAGAAATTGTCGACAATCTTTTCTTGAAATTATTACGATTATTAAATGGGAGTAACAAGAAACCATTCATTTGCAGGAAAAGCCAGAATTACACAATGTTGCTCCTACAAGGCCACAAACAAAAGCGACTTCAACCACAAACACCAAAAAAGTAATTACATTAATTATATAGTAAATATCTGTGTGGTAAATTAATTGCTACTGAAAGAAAACGGATTGTAAAGATCGTTTCTTTTACATTTCAATCACTAACTGCACCCATTATTAAGTTACTATTTCAATCCATTATAAACACTTAGGCTTTTACATCACAAATTAGGTTATATTAAAAAATCGTAGAAATTTGCAGAACGTCACATTTAAAAAAAAAGCACTTGTAAGTATGCATGCTCTCCACGAAAGCTAAACTTCAAAAACGCAATTAACAATTACAAATTACCTTAGAGATAATTGTAAAGTATTTCGGCAGAATATCGAGACATTTAAAACAAGGCAATTCACGGATAAACACGTGCTATACTTCTTGTGTGTTGTGTGTTCCACTTCTTTTTGTTCCTGGCTAACTCCTTTGCTTTACTCCGTGCCATTCTTCTACTTCGCAATATCTTTCCCAATACGTCATCCTAAGTCTCTCTCGGCCTTCCTCGTTTCTTCTTGATTGGATCTCTAGCTACCAATACTTTTTTCATTGGAGATTCTCCACTAAGCCTCTATAAGTGTCCCCACCATCCCAGCTTATCTTGTCCACACTTAAGTACTTCACTTCACTTGCTTACAATTTTGGCTTTTCTCGTTGTGTCAGTATCAAGTAGTTTGTTTTTTTTATTATTATTTTACCTTTTCTTTTTCCTCAGCGAGTAATACATTTTATTCGCCTTAACTATTCTGTTGTTCAATTCCATTTCATGTTTTCCTATTTCTTCTAGTGTAACACCCATATTGGAATTGATTTTGTTGCTCAATTCTCATGGCATATATTTGTATATTTATATCTTGTTTTCCTTTTATAACTGCCATTATTTTTGTAACCGTTTCTGTCCATATTTCTAGATTGTACTACAGATCTTAACTATTCCCTATTATCGCTAAAGGCACATGTAGAGACGTCTACTGTTTCTAGGTTCAAATATCCAATAGATGTCACTTTCGTTTTCTTCGTCGTCTCTTGAATAATCTCGTCCATAAAAATAAAACCTATAGACCTCAAACCACTTACTTGTCTTAATCCGCCTCTTGTAGCAAATATTTCCGATCTCGTATTTTTGCTTATTACACAGCTGAAATATCTTAAATATTCTTCTCTTCTGCCTGTCTAGACAATTCCCATAGTTTCGATCAAGGGACTCTATCAAAAGCTTCTTCGATGTCTATACTTCTCCCTTTGTTTATAGTCTCATCTAAGTAATCATTTCCTTTAAAGTGAATACGTGCTCTGTGTGTGCACTCTGTGTACTCTGTTTGCCTGCTAAGGTTGTCTCAATTACACATCACACATAGCGAAAATATATTTTTATAAATAATAAATCAACAAAAATTAATATTAGGGATTAATTTAGGGGATAAAAAATATGTTAAAAACCATACAAGATAATGGTATTACATAGCAAGCAGATCAAATTTTTTACGACCGGTTTACATTGCATACGGGGTGCTTCATAAATAATAGAAAACATTTTAACTAGGAATTTAAGGATCTAATCTTTGTACTAGTACCATACTAATACAAGTCAAAATAAAGCCGTTATTTAGCACATACCTTTCAAAACAAATAGGAAAGCTACGTATTCACTTATCAACGATGCTTCTAAAAATATGGCAGTTGCTGGTGCTGATGCTAATACCTGACGCTGCATACCTGATACTGTTGATACCCGATACTGCTAATAAGGGTGATGAAATTTGAAAAATTATTTCAAAGCCCTTTGCCTTAAAAATGGGCAACATTCTAAGAAATCGTTATTAATCAAACCTTACTAGTCATTACTGGAGAGGACAAAGGCGAATGAAATTGTTACTTTTTTGCAGAGATTAGATAGACTCGTGTTTTGTCGACTCTCGAGGACATCAGTAGGCACCACGAATCCATTCTGATGAAGCGAATAGACACGAATCGCTGTCTAGTCGCTGCAAAAAAGGAATAATTCCACCACATAATTCCACCTGCAGTTCATCTATAGTTATTACGCACCAACATCAAATCGTAACAGATATAAAAACGATTAAATGGATAGTTATAAGATGAGAACTAGAAGTAATTTTTTTTTCTGTGAATATAAATCGAAATTTTAGAAAGAAAAGAGAAACAAAAATTAATTCATAAACCAACGGGAACGTTTTTAACTACCTTTTACTGTTGATGCCGAGTGCTATAAGATAGAAGGCCGAAAAAAGTGTAACGTGAAATTGAAATATTAGTTCGTAAAACAGGTCTTTCAAACTACTTACTAAAATACACCTTCAAAGATGATAGTGTTTCAGAATAAAATGGAAACTACGAACGCTTCTGGAGTGACATTTCCGCGGCGGTTTAAATAAACGAGAAAATCAAATTTAAAATGTCAAAAACTTAAATAAATTCATAAATACCTTAATATAGCTGTCCGCTAAGGATAGCCTTAAGTTGTTGTTATGAAATCCAAAATTTTAAAGAAGAAATTCAGTAAATTATGTACGCATCTCTTAGACATTAAAAACGGTTTGATTTTTGTACTCGATTACTATTCGCAAAGGAAAAAAGTAAATCCCGCAATTTATAACAATAATTTACGCCTTAACTTATACGTATTCTCATTTCAGTACCTGTAGGTATTCACCTGGTTGGACTGTAGCCAGTTCGATCTTCAATACAAATACGTACTGCATAAATAAAACTCAAACCATATTATTGGCCTGCGATTCCTATCGAATAGGGAAACCTATTCCGGCAACGGAACAACTCGATGAGTATAAGCACGCATCCGTGCAATAGATAAGCAATAATTTCTCAAAATTCATTACAGCTCACGCTTGTATCTCCGCAATATGTATTAAACCACGGATAGGTAAAATGCAGACATGCCAACCTTGCAATATCAAACCTTTGCCCGCTCGGCGTCAACGTTATGAATTAGTATAATGAGGAAGCGAATAGAAATAAAGGTGATTCGCGTGATGTCTTCGACTTGTGGCGCTACTGATGCGTGGAGACTTCACTGCCCTCTGACATCCGCGTTGAACTTATATAACAGTAACCACGCTACTTGCTTTTCCTTGTATGAATGTTATATACCTACTCCTCGATATTAGCGCACGTATACTTTGAAGGAATTAATAAAACAGAATTAACAACTCGTACGTACATACATTGCCTCGGTGGTATCTGTTATCTCATGTAATTATAGTAGTAAATGTGCAGTATTTCATAAAATGGTCATTTATGGACGTACGTATTCCCTTGGGTATATAATTTATTTCTAATTCTAATGTACACGAACACGTTCGTAATTCGTAATGAATTAATCTTCAATATATCTGCATTATTTTTACTAATTAGTAGTTTCTTCCGTTTTAAATTACACTTTATATTTTACAGTTAACTTATCACGTTGGACACCCTTTGCATGTTCCGCCAAGACTAAAAAACCGACGATATATTGGCAACCATAATAGCTATAGTGAAAACCATGATATATATTTTATATTCAAGATATAATCCCAGTAATGTTTAAAGCAAGAGTACGCTACAAGATGACCCTTGCTTATGAGTAACGTTAGATAGTGAAACGATACGTAAACTATTGAAAACAAAACAAATCAAAACAATAGATAACGAACCATGTTTCGTATAGATACTTTCATCTGTTTGGTATGTTAGTGGTAACAGACTATACGTCAACAATGAGATTAATCAATCATCGACGAGTGTATACACGGTAAAGCTTAATAGTTCATCATTCAGACGGGAAATTAAAAGCAAAATAAAAGACACGAAGAAGACGTCCGAATGATAAACGGTGAGCACGTCGGTGAATGATAAAATTCCTTCTAATATGGAAAAAATAATAACGGAAATTATCTTGTTATAGCGTAAGGCCGTCCGCGAAGCGTTCGAATTCTTATCGCTATAATTGAAAGATCAAAAGACGCGCTAATAAGATGAGACAAGATAATTAGTAAAAAAAAAGAAACAGTTCCATACGCTTCTGATGAACGTTGATTTAGGTCAATCGTGACAGAGACACAACCTGTTCTTTTAGAAACAACTACAATTCTGGTTTATTATATTGCCTATACAAGATGTGTAACGTGGTATATTTGGTATATTTAATTTACTCCAGAGAATGTTAAAAATATCTTAACATTTTATAGTTGTTACTGTTTGGTCTGTAATGGGTAAACGTACAACAAGATCAAAAATGGCTGATGTAATTGTCATTCGCCTGCAAATATTTTCAGTGAGGTTTAATATTGCCGTTTTATTTTAATATTGCTACCTTTACATTTGTAAAGAATAGTATTTATTAATGCTAAAGAAACAACATAATGACGTGTTTCCTCTGAGATACAAAATGAAAGTGGTTCTTGAATATATTCGATGGTATTTTGGTATCGCATTGTATCCAGAGGATGTCATACCATTTGACACAGTTTTATGAACTATGGAAATGTATGCCAACGTATCTCCCCTGGTTAACCTAGAATTGTAGTGGAATAATGGCCTTTATTGCATTCGTTGACGAAAAGAGCAAATGAGTCTCTTTGTAAACTATTACAGCAAATAGGTAAATTTTTATTGTAATATAGGCATGTAATAAATATTTCAGTTCTAGGGAAGTTCAGCAACTTACTGCTCAAAATTTGAACGATACAGCGCCAATGGTTTCCTAACGTAATGAATGACAGTGATATATTGGACAATATATTTTTTACAGGTGGTTAATTCATCTGACTACACGTAAGCTTTTAGAACTCGTATACACATTTTGGTCAAGACAAGTTCACACCCAATTAAATTTGCTAGGCAAGTTCATGGGACTATTAATGTTGAGAGATGCAGAAAACATATTTTAAATCAGTTTCAGTATAGCTGAACTAATTGATAAAATGCAATGTAGATATTTTCAACATCAGGATGGTATTTATAAAGATACTTTCCTCTGAGAATAACTACTTAGAGGGAGATGATAGATTAGTCTTAGAGATAGATGATCGCCCAGGAGCAGCTGATTTAGCTACTTTAGATGTTTATAATTTGCAGTATAGAATTTATCGTAGTCCACATCATAATTAACGAAAACAATTACAGACGTCTGTTGAAGACGAAATTTCAAATATTGATGTTCAAACAATACGTAATGCAGGACAACAACCTTTATTGTATTAATAAGTATTGCTAGAAAACAAAGAGAGGCCGCACTTTGCTAAATTCAAATTATCCGTAAGCACAAAAAACAAGCTAAAATAATCCAAAGAAATGTAACAGAAGCGAAATTAGCATGCATCCAAGCGATGCGAGAGAAATTAAAGGAAAGAAATATTTAATTTCAAAAACTAATTATAATCGATCAATGAAATCTCTAATAATACGATACAATAACCTTGAACACCTAGCCCCACAATCAAATATTCAAAACATTGATAAGAGACAAGCCACTGTAACACATGCACATAACTTAACAAAACAAGGGTACAATAAAGCAGATAGGAAAAATTCGCAAAACCGATATTGAAAATCAAGAAGGTACTAAAACAAATTAAGAAAAGATAGCTTACATATACTCACCCTCTAATCAAGTTAGAAGACAATGCAGACACAGCGTTTGATCGGAAAGGGAGTTAACATTTGTTACGCTGCTATTGCAAATATTTAAAACACATAACATTAGTTGTTATAAGTGATTTACAATAGACATAAATACTTTGATTCGACTAAACAAGTATTAAAAGGCTAAAAAATATAAAAACTTTTATTTTGCGTAACGATTAACTATTTTTCGCTAAAAAAGAACCACCACCGGTGAAATCTTGACGCGCCACATATGAAAGTTAATTGTTTTAATTTTAGTAACTGGCAGAAAAGGAATCAAAGAGAATATCCAAGATGACCATAATATTCGGCAATAGGGGTTGCATGGCAACGGATTGAGATCGCAAATGCTCCAGATGGTCATTGTAATCACGGAAAATCTTTACGTAACTTCCCTTGGCGAGGACCTGTTTTGTAGCTTTGACATGTGAAAGAAATTGTTTCGGGTATTATATTTCAAAAGAAAATTTATGAGAACCGCGTCATTGAACGAACTACGTTAAAAACTTTGTTAAAAACAAATCCGGCTAATATTCTATTACATATATTTAAATTTTCACTTATCATTTCCAAATTATTGTAGTGGATAGTGGTCAAATAGAAAATTTGTAATAATAGACATTTTCTTAAGTCCAGAGAACATTAAACAAGTACTCGAACACTGTGGAACTGAAACACTTCACTGTCACAACACCTCACTAAAATGGAACTGAATTCGATGTTGCTGCTAAATTGAATTGCATAATTCTCTTTTATTATTGTGCTATAATATATATTAATTTTTAATATCTTCAAGAAAATGAAAAGTCAAATCCTTTTCTTCCAAATCCTCTCTAGTTGTCTTCTTCAGCTTCTCAAGTTAATTTTCTTGTTTATTCTCTTCGATGTCTTTTTCAATTATTTTTAACAGTTTTAAGCGGATACGATACTTGAATCGTTGTTTGAAATTAAATTTTCGGAAAAATTATCACACATTGTTATCACAATTTTCTATCTGTCCACTTGTTTACTGTTTGTCCCAGGAATGCCAGTCGAACGACTTCATACTTTTTATGCCTATCCTAACGACAATAGTTTCTGACGCTACGGATGTGAACATGAACTACTGGATTCCATATATTCCATATACATGATCCGCTACAATAAGTTAGAAATAATATATTAAATGAAAATTTAAATATATGTAATAGGATATTACCCGGATATGTTTTTAAGAAGCTTGAAACTGATTCCAACAACATTTACGAAATCAGAAAGAAAACATATCATCTTTAAGTGGATAGAAATCCGTTTATTGCCACACACGAAAGCTGATAATAAAATGGTCAAACAACATAATAACGACGATGAAACTTTTACGATGCATGACGCAAAGTTTAAACAATTCATACAAAGAAGGTATGAAAATTATATTCGTTAAATATTTATATCCTTCCTCGCGAATGAGAAAATTTCTGGCGCCCACGCGCTTTGTAAAATATTGTCGTTTCTGTGTTTTCTAGACAAATATATACTCTGAAGTACATATGACGAATATTAATTTATGCGAAGTGGACAAAAAGAAAACCGACAAGAACATTTTTTATTACTGTCATCTCTGCAATCAATTATTCAACGAATTTATCAGCAATAATTGTACTTACAATACAATTACAGTAGACACAGTTAGTAGATTCTTGATTCTATTCAAGGATAACGCGGACAATAACATCTGTATTAACAGCGACTGTTATTAACATACGTGTACTTCTTGCGTAAGTTACAAATAGAGTATGTGAAGAGGAAATGACAATCAAATGCAATATTTTCCAGAATGCGATAAAATAAAAATTTCAGTTAACAGTGCTGAGAACAAATAACATTTATACATCGTTCCGTTTTTGTATTACTCAATAATTATTATTACTACAGTATAGAAAGAGCCGGATTAGCTACGTAGCAAGGTTGGCGATCTCTACTAAATTATTAACAACAGCGCACGAGAAATTCACCCATCTAATTGAATCAAGCATATTGGATACTACTCCTTGTAAAATTAAGAAATACAGGCATTGCTCGGTGTTATTCGATTCTACCCCATCTAGGCCAGTGGAAAGATTTGTAAAACTCTTGGAAATTCATACCACTGAATAATTCGCCCAAGCTGTACTGGATTTTTAAACGAGAATGTCATTGATATGCGGGCAAACCTATAACAATGCCAGCAACATTAAAGCGAAAGTACCGCGACTTACGAGCACGAATTAAGGAGATTAAAAAGTACTCGAATACATTCCCTGTTTTGAGCATACATTAAATTTGGTTGCGAACTGCGCTGCTAAATGCTGTAAGTAGTAAATAGAACTACATTATATGTGTATTAAGTAATTCCTTTATTAAATATAAGGTTATTGCATATAATAAAAGTACGATTTTTGCTGCCACTTCTAAAGAATTTAACTACTCTGTATATAATAGAGTTCTATTTCATTTCGTTAAATTATAAATATTTATATATGGACAATTATAAATCAAAAGTATAAAGAGGATTAGGTTAAAGTTAAAGAAAAAACGGAAATATTTTTTAATGTCAAATTAATAATCCGTTAAAGGAAATAAACGATTCCTGATTTTATTTTATTTTAAGAGTAATATTTGTTTTCATTTCACACTAGCATAAGGCCTATGACGTAGGTCTTCAATAATAGCTTTCTATTTGCATTCCACCTTTTTTTCACACTCCACTCACATTTTTTTTTCATCATTTAGATAATTCTAAAAGTAAAAAAATATCTAAGATAAATACACTAACAATATTAAACTACCTTATCTACTTACTACGGTGATAAATACATATGCGGCGACATGGGCCAAACGTTCCATTTAGTAACGCGTCCTGCGTCAGGAGTTGCGAACACGCTCATACATATAGACTTATAGAGTCATACACGAACGTATTATGTACATCCAACGAAGAGTCTATTTGACCCCTTGTGTGCACAACCTTATGAAATTGTCAATTTAAGGGGTCGAAAAAGCTTTACCAGTACGAAGGGTGGTCGATGTTTGTACAGGGTTAATGTGAGACACGCGTGCGGTAATTTGGTAATGGGGCAGTTATGGACCTCGTCGTGGCTGAGGGGTTAAATTATGACCTCATTAGACTAATTGCTGGTAGTTGGTAACCGACAAAACCGCCGGTTCTTTCAGTATATTATAATTGATGCATAAATTTTGCGTGTTAAGGTGAAGATGACACATCAATTTAAGCGAAAGGTCGACTCTTAAAATAAATACGTTGATTGTTTTTAATATATTGGATATAAAGGAATCCGCACTGCACTGCATTTTTTAATGCACATAAAATCAAAAATTGTACAAAATGGAAGTTTAAATTTAACGATTTCCATTGTGATATAGTAGCCATTCTAATTGGTTTTTAAACAGCTAAAAAAAAATAGTTTTCACCAATTGTTTTCGATAAAATTATTAGCCTATTATCTATCAACGGAAGAATCTTTCTTCGTAGCGTGAGCATCAAAAGGGAAAAGTTTGCCAGGAGAAAATAATACTTTGCCAGATATGTTTTGATACTGTTAGCGATCATAACATATTACTTAACGGCTATATAGCCTTAGTAGTGATTAGATTTTTAAATCATCGATCTTAATCATCTTCGATCTTAATAATAATAAATCTTAAAACTCATACGAAATTTCAGGAGAACAGAACGTTCTGACTTTTAAATTTAATAGAAGGTATAAAGAAAGATGCTAAACAATAAGCCAGAAAAATTAGTAACTTTATCAGATCATTCTGCATCGTATTTTCATCAACTGTACTATATATGAATATCACTCTATTCCAGAACTACTGGATGCCCCCTGAATATTTTCTGGTAAGTATTATTTTTCTATTGGTTATGCACATCTCCATTTCATCTTAATATTGTCTAGTACTTTTTCTTACGACTTTTGGCCCTATCAGCATCTTTGATACAAATTCTGTGTGGATCTTGTTTCTGCTTATTCCAAAAAATCATATTTTCTTTTGTACTTCCCTATAACGAAAGTTCTGCAAAGTACATTTCATCGAATTTATTGTAACATTACGTTCGGAATATAATGTTTCTCGTCAATTTTTATATATTTTCCGCAAGACGTACAAAACTACCGAGTTTAAATCTTAAAATAAAGTTTCGATATGTACATTAACTACAAGCGACTCCTTAACTGTCACAAAAAGATTATGACCTGCATTCCTTTTCCTGAATTTTTTCTTACAAAAATAAATACCTATTGTGGTTTAAAAGAACCTATCGCAAGTAATTATGGTACCTATAATCCGCACTTTAAAAATCAGTATTAGGTCTTATGGAGTATTACCCTCTCTTTCCGTTGTCAGGGAACTTGTGTATGTACATCTCTTTCCAACTAGATCAGAGTTGGAAGACCTTTGTACTAGTCACTCTTTTGACAGCTGCATTATCCGTCTCCGATTATTGGCGTATTTTGGTTAAATTCACTTAATTTCGTGTTTTTATGCGTAATTGTTAAACACTAACACACTCTCCTCTTTTCAAAAATGTTGAATCAAAATAAATTTCAAAATTATTTGTAAAATGTCATACTGCCATTAAAAATCTTGAAATATACAACGTTAGTACTAAAAAAGAACGTTCGAAATCGAAGGCAAGGGCTGTCTGGAGTGATCTCTTTAATCAGTCCAAACAGTAGTTGGTATCTTATTTTGCAAAATAGGCGTCTACCATCTTCATTCAGTGAGGATCTCTATGCTCCAAACTAAACTTTGAATCTAGGAAACCGAAAAAGATGCGAAGGTAAGAACTTGTGAATACGGTAACCAGTCTACCAGTTCCAATATCACTTCATAAACGTTTGCTAAAGAGGGCCACTATAGTGCGTGACGATACTTGGTGGAGTCTTGGTGGCACAACATTTTCTTTTCCACTTTTTTCAAACAATAACACACAGTAACATGATACTGACTTGTATATTCAAATACAAAAAATAGCATTTACAAATTTTGTAATTCAGTTTCTTCTTTTGTGACTCACAAGCGAAAGAGCGACAGCAGGCAGCCGTATCAGTTCGCACATTCAACTTCCGACGAAGTTTGGATATGTGTACGTTTTACTGACGGAGATCACTGTCCAATACGCGCATTAGCAGTATTTTCATCAAACGAATATAATAAATGACTATTAAAGATATTTTTAATTAGTGCATTGATCAATGTTGTAAGAAATTAAACGTATTTTTACATCGAATGCGTACACGTCAAAGATTAAATGATGCTGAATGCGAATTATATGAATTTATACTAAGCAAAACAAATGAAACATTTCATTTTTCATAAAGTAGACATAAATAAAATATTACTTTTAAAAATAAATAAAAATGGTTAAACTTTGTAAAATAAAATTAAACAAAATAAAATGTTAAGTCCTTAGCATTTCTTCGGCAGTGCTCTTTTGAATTCATTTTTAGTCTTGAGTGAGCAAGCTCGGGACACAATAAGCTGTTCTGCAATCTGCAGTGAATATACGACAAATATGTTTTTTCGAGACTTGTGCAGCCTCTGCCATCTCTCTAACGTTAATTCAACATTCACGTGTGTCTCAGAAACTCACTCGTATTGCACTTAAACGTGTCAAAATAATGCTTTAAAGCTATCGCACGATTCCGTTTTTGATCAATCGTCAGAAAACGCGGCACCCATCTCGTCGATAGCTTTGTTATACACAATTCTTCGCGAAAGATGTTTTGCACACGTTCAACGGCTAATCTTCACTCGGTTGATATATCATGAACTTTCAGGATCCTCCTTATTAAAGACGGAATGTTAGATTCCTCAGTGCGGAGCGATTTGATGTGCCATGCATGTAAGCAGCTTTATAATTGATATGTATTGTGTAATTTTCAGTTGTTATTCTGTGAAGAGGCATTAATAAAAAGGCTTAAACTTAGAATTTCATAAAACGAGGTCTTTTAAAGTCGATAATAAAAATATGATCGGACTGCTTCTTCATTCTCGCCTTTGTCCTAACCTTAGGTTGTACAGCCGGTAATTCTGTTCTGCTTAAAATAACATAGTTTACTACATACCCAAAGGATATAAATTGCGTAAGAAATCTAGTATCTACACGATATGGTATGGGTTGTATTACTCAAAATGTTGGAATGTAATAAAAATATGTATATGTAAACATTAATTTACATATCACAAGCCGCTACAGTCCATAAAATATAGAAATTAACTGCCTTGTTGGTTCCATTCGCAACAAATAAATAATAGCAATTGTTTCTATAATTAATAGTAAATTATGATAGCAGATATTTTTAAACGCGTTTCTACGAAAGTATATTATATATTATAAATATATTTTATTACATTACTGTAAACGAAACTAGAACTTCTAACAATCTCTGGTAGTGTTTTTATAGTTGTTTTCACGGGGAAAAGCGTCATAAAATTTTACTCTTGCATATGTACTTACAAGCCTATGATATTTTTTAACAGTTTACTCATGAACTAGAAATAAATATATGCACATACATATCCATTTCATGAATAACCACCTAATAATTTTACCTTTTTATCGACGTGATTGTAACCTATTAACATTAATAATTCATTCTAACGGTTGTTTTAAATGTTCGGTATAGCACCTACGGTATTAAAATTATACATAGAAATTTATTTCGATTTACAATATGAAAGGCATTGAATTATTTTTCTTCTTAGGAAATATTTGCTGTTGCGTATTGATTTAAAAAATTATTGGATTCAATCAATCAGTTTATCCACGTAACTTGCAATTATTTCTTTGACCACCAACAGAAGTCTTACGCAGAGAAAATAATTACTTTGATTGAGATTACTAGGAAATTGAATATTAACCGAAGTATAACGTATTCTTAGAAACAAAAGCTTTAAATTAAGCTTATAATTTCAAAAACAAGAAGCGTAGGAACCTTTACCTTGAACCAGTGCACTTCTAAATTCTAACAAGGGTAATGTATTTAATGGTTCAACAGCTTCAAAATAATATGTGTGTGAGCATTAAATATTATTTTTAAACTATTATATTTTCCATCCAAAAACAGAAAGTGAATTACTGAGCGATATTGTTCCACTTCCAATTTGTGCAAAAATGCGCTAAAAACCAATCTATAAATCTACCTAAAATTTTGAACGGTGTCGTTTGGAAGGTGACACAGCACGACAGTAATCTCGAAATACCTCAATAACGCAACTATCTTCAAACACAATTATTTATTCATCCTCCCCCCTAGTACGTTAACGAAAGCAATAAAAGAATAATGAAAAAAAGCAACATTGATTAAACAGTACAATCGATACTAATAATAAACGATGCTCTCTCCAGATACTTAGTAGCTTCTAATGCATAATGATAATGAAGAATGTTCCATGGTACAGGTACAGAGCAGACACTTTTGTTTGGTGCAAGTGACTTCGCTAAAAGAAATCAACGAAAAGATGTTCTTAGATGCAAAACTGCTTCGTTACCAAGTCGATGGTGGAGAATTTCCGAACATTCGAACATGTTGGAGCATGAAATGGAATGAAACGATGTTAAAAAATCGTGCTTATTTAGCAGTTACCCGATTTTATTTAATATTTATTTGAACGAATACTTGGTCTACCTATTTTCAAGCCCAAATCGCCTATTTCAAATAATTCGCAAAAGAAACAACTTTATTATAGTGTTAATTGTTCATTGATTGCAATTGTGATCTCCCTGATAGAACCACGTAATTAACTATATTAATTTTTTTGAAAAGTTACACGTTTTCCAACCACATACCGGCTGATTGGAAACGATCCAAACGCTATAGTTGAATACCGCACCGTGAGACTGAGCAGGCTTTTTCTTTATTTGGAATTGAAGAAAGAATGATTGATTAAATTAGAGTTACTTATTTATTCAAGCAAGAAATCATAGATGCCTCGATTAAAATTAACAAAGCTGTCTTTTTATCCATCCTTTTCCGGTATCACTGCACATTTGTACAATACCAAAGCCATCTCGGAACAGTTAGCATACGTATCTCTTGATCCGGATGGCGCGGGATCAAATCCGGCCAAGACGGTAGGTTGTCAATTATGGATAAGTATCGTAGTATGCTTTGTTCTCGGATGTGGAAGTAAAACCGTAAATCCCGTGTCCATACGATGTTCGGGACGTTAAAAGTCGCTACCGAATGTTAGAACACCTCCGGATTCAGCGAAATTCTGTTAGGATTAGATGATGACCACAGTAATCGATGCCTAGAAGCCAGAGGTGTATTCCATAACATGGCCCTTCGCCCAATAATACAACAACAATACCACGGAGTTAACAATAAAATTACAAGATTTCCAAAAGGTAACAAAAAATTATAGTCCATAAACAAGTGTCTACTAGTGCACTAAAAAACTGAATGCAACTGTTACCAATTAAAGTGTTTATTGCTTAATGTTTTAAGGCATTTAATCTTCTTAAATTCTTCAGAAATTACAAATAAAAAACGCAGTTATGAAATGAAAATAATAGACAACGAAAAGGTGGCAAACAAAAGCACACGACTTCCAATACCACACACGACGCCACAACATAATTAATAATACGCAGGTAGTTGTCTATTTATAAACGTCTTGTTAAAAAAAGATGACGACAGGAATTTTTTCTACTGGGCGAACCAGGAGGAACGTATCAAACTTCATATTTTCATTTGTAGCATAATTAAAAAATGTTAACCGGCGTTGTTGTAAGTGGTTCAAATTTTTTGCTTATTTTCGAATTAATACGACTTAAATATAATAAATATCCTTGCATTGACTACCCATGTAAAGCAAAAGGTCGGGTACATTCTACTTCAAATGTTTTTTTCCTCTTCTTATCACATATGACGTACCGATTATCTAAATAAAAAAAAAAAACCTTATTGTTCTGATGTGTTCTAGTATATTGTAACAGCAATTAAATGTCACGCACTTATTTAAATTTAACATACGTCCTATCTGTTTATGGTTCATTATAGTGGAAGCGCTACTGCTGCTGCCAAGAAATATCGTCAAGAGTTTCCACATCAGAGTTTTCAGGAATCTGTGCAAAGCCAAAATGCTTTCTAATGTTAAGGTAATACCTGAACGAGCTGCACGATGAAGTTTAGGAGGAGTGGAAAATATTATGGATTTAGAAGAAGGAGAAGGTGCAACGACCAGCTCATAAAAAATTTGGTACTCAATTGAGCATTCCATAAAAAAAGACTAGTAAATACACTCCATGTTAAAGCTTGTATCCATGCCATATTCAGCATACGCAACATTATAACCAGAAAATCATGCTAAGCCTGTAGAATTTTGTCGGAAGATGTCTCATGTATCATCAGACGAAAATCCCCACGCAACGGTCGGAAATAATTTTCAGCACAAGTCTTCCGTAAGCGTATGATGTAGTATGTACCGCAGTTAATTAATTGGTCCTTTGATTATCTTCTTTACAAAATGAATTTTAAGGATTACTGGGGAATGTTCCGATGTTTCTCTAATATCATCAACCTGATGCATATTTCGCTCCTCAGGTCAAGTAACAATACATCTCCAGGGATTTGGATTGGTAATAGAGCTCCTAATATCTGGCCTCCAAGATCCTCAGATGCACCATTAGACTATTGTTTATTGAGCTGATTCAAAGATGAAGTTCCAAGGTAAAACTCGAGACTTGGAAGTAATGCAGTAATTCGACGTATTAGAAACACTGCAGCCGATATTAAGGTTTCGAATGGCAAGAACGACTTGGTCGTCCAGAGGGCCGGAGGAAAACGTTATGATTAAAAAAATATCAATGTATAGTTTTATTTATTTGTAATTACAAAATCGTACAAGAACAAATGTAATTTTACATTATTTTTACGTGCGGATCCGCCGATGAAGACATTTAAAGCGGCGATTTGTGGGAAGAAATGCATGTAGGTAACATTATGTACAGTCAAATCGACAGTTTTGTTTAAAGTCTCTTTTAATAAGCTTCCATTGCGAAGTCCAATTGTTTTCACTACGATGCACAAGAGGCGCAATACGTGCGCTAACAATTATTCATTTTCTTGCACAATCGAAATCAAGTCCACTTCATCTTCTACACGTAAGTAATTAATTTCAATCACAGGATTTTCTTTCCGTCTAATGTAGTGTTGTGACATATTCACAAATTCATGCTCGCAGACGTACTCGCACAAATACACATTAATACGTATGTATGTACGTACAGAAGAACGTTGTCTTCCATGATTAATTAACTCGGTTTCGTTCGTATAATTAATTTTGTATTGTGAGACACTCTTTTTTTAATTAATTAAATATACAATGGGGTCTATGGAGAATTCAGTTGACCCTCTTTTTTTATTAATTTCCTGTGTATTGCGTTTTATATTGCGGATATTAATTCTGTAATTAAATAGATAACACGTGACACGTTTAAACAAAATGAAGAATTTCTGCATGCGTGCACGAATATACGCGTACTCATTTAGATGTCATAATTTATAACTATTTCTGCATGAAACGTACAACGTCTCTGTTGGCTCGCTGAAATAGATTACTAGCAAAGAGTAATTTCTTTTATAAATTGTTTCTTTAGTGCCGATCTGCCTTTGGCCTATTATAAATTCTGAATACACTGGTTAACAAGTGTTTTGCCCGTAAGAAGTGATGAATATGGCCTCACACGTAGTACAAATTACACCTCAAATTATTAAATCTTAATTCGTGTTGTGTTAATAAAAAAACCCTAGAATATTCATTATCAATTAGGAGGATGTTAGAAATTGTTATCGATGCACATCATAGTATGTTGTGAATCTTCTTGGTAAAGCATTCCACTTTTACAAATCTGTATTACTAGCATTTTAGGACAATTTAGTAAAAAGTTCTGCTAGCTAAATACTAGCAGAACTTTGCTATCTAGCCTTGCTAGCTTTGCTAACTAGTAGAATCATTGCTGTCCTTAATAAAGTCGGTATAAATGTCTAGGTTTGTCTTTATGCATTTTTCCAATAAGATACCCTTGATTTCCGAGATCTCTATTTAGGTGACACTTCAGTAGACCATTGTAGAAACTGCTACTAGGCGGTGAGAAAACACGCTCGAAATATTAATTACAAAAGATACAATATTCCTCCGTTGGTCATTGCTTGACGACTCAAATTCATGTAAAACTTAAGCTACCTAGCGTATAAGACTAATGCAACACAGCTCTTCCAAACTAGTACAGCAACCGGCGTATTTCTTGGCCAATAGTGGATAGGCGATCTGAACGAGTTCTCGGTTAATGCAACTTATTATTAGTATGTTAACGAATGGTTACAAAACGGTACGAACGAATGGTTGCACAGCAACAAAGAACTTCGCATTCAATTGCGTGAAATTGTGTTTGTTGTTTAGACGTACTTTTGTGAATATGAGATTAAAGAAGGGGTCAAAAGACACAAAAGAATGTGCTACTCAAGCAACAGGAATGTCCGTGTGAACAATAGAGATTATTTAAGAAATTAACCCAGAAATAAACAAATTTTTCATAACGTGGGATTGCAAAGTTTGGGATATAATTAATAACAACCGCCGCATTGTAGTATGTTCGCAAAACTATTTGAAAAGATTATAATTATCAGATTAGGCAGTTATCTAACAAAACATTTTATTCCAATCCTATAGAGCTGAATTGGGGTGATCCTCAGGAATCAGTTTTAGCTCCAGCTCTTTTCTTAATGTACGTTAATGACCTCTTTCCAACGCTAACATACTGTACAGAGTAGACCAAATTCGATACTTTTAATAGGAAACTTATATTTCTAAAGAAATTAGACAAAAACTTATCTAAACTCGATTTTAAAGAGAAAATCGACTTGTGAAATGAATTTGACCCAGTCTGTACCTTGTTTCAATATGCGGACGACACAAGTTGTACAATTCAAAAGTGAACTAAGATAGTTTTTATTGCAAAATGCATTGTATAATGTGGACGAATTCCTAAATTAATGAAAATTTGCTGTATTTCATATGTAGTGTCTCTATTGTTCTCTCTTTGTTTTTATTTTTTTTTGTTTATTTTATTTTCATATTTTTGATTAAAATATTTATATATTTTTATATACATTATATATCTGTATACTGACAATGTCCATGTTTAGCTATGCGATGACAATAAACCATTATTATTATTATTATTGTTATGTACTACTAAGATGAGGAACACATTAGGATGGAACAGGCTAAATGAAAACAAATTTTGCTAAAGATATCATTATTTATTTTTTTGTAGTAACATATACTTTTCCTAACTTCACCGTCATTTTTTTTAGCCCCTTCAAAAAATATGTTTTTTCAACGACCTGAAAGTAAGTTTATCTCGATAATGACTGCCTTGCTTCAGCTGAATTTTCTCCATGCGAGCCATAATTTCATATTAGAGTGGATGGGACATATCGCAAGTCATGTAATTTAACCAACATAACTCCAGATGCGTAAACTGATGCATTAACGTGGTAGAACAACATGTTTTTTAATAAATGAAATCGTTTCCTTTTCACTTTCCAATCGAATCCGTCCAATAATACACTATACCAATCCCCGATCATGTGTTCTTCCTCAAAAAGTCAAGGGATGCTATTCTCTTCGAGCCCCAAAAGATGATGTTTATAAGCTTTCCGATCACCTTCTTTGTAGTAGATTCGCCTTGAGAATTCTCTTGCTTTAACTGCCTCTTTGTCTCAGGCCTATGGTAATAGATCCAGGTTTTATTAATGGTAACGGTTCGACGCAAAAGTTCTTGTGGATTTCGCTTACAGTGCTAACACTGCTTTGAATGTGTACGGCAGGTGGGATCCACTTTGCCATTAACAATCGCGGGACCTATCGAACCAACAGCTTTGTCACAGCTCTTTTGACTTTTGCCGATATATATGAGTTGGCGTTCTAATACCTCAACAGCCAAATTACTAAACGATATTGCCCCTTTTTCATTTTGTTCAAAGGCACTAAACGCATCTTATACAAATGAAATTTTGTACGGCGCCGTTTGAAAAAAGGCAGCGCAGGATAGTAATGTCAAAATTCCTCAGTAGCGCCGCCTTTCTTCAAACTCTTGTATTTATCGATCCACTTTCGTAAGTAGTTCTCCGCGGAATTATCAACACGGATGATATTAGACATATAAGCTAGAGCACAAATTAGTCTTAATAGTTTGCATTGTGGACTAGCTGTTTTTGCGACTTAATGAAGTAAAGTGATATGAGAATGTCCAGCAATGTCATTACGCATAATTACAATGTGTGATACACGCTTTTAAACTTATTAGCCTAAATAATCAAATTAACGTAAACCTTTTCACTAGATTGAAGTATGGCTTAGTTAATCCGATTTAATTACGCTATAAGCTATTCTAGTAATATAAAGCAAACAACTTGACCAACGCGGTCAGTAGTATATTTCACATTTCTTTTTTAAGTCAATACGCAACCTATCCAGTAATAATAATATGAAATTTATTTGGGAAGTGTTTTAAAATTTTTACTTATAAAACAACGTAATAACCGCAAGTACCTGCAGCAGTTACACATACTTCTCTATATGCTTGCACAATCTCAGGCTTGTAATTTGCATTCTCGGCGAATACCTAAGTTATTTAAAAATAATCACCGTTATAAAACAAAATCCCTTTGTACGCTTAACATGCCTTCGTTATTAGGTATTTGCCCCGAAAATGGTAAAATCATCTTCAACGCTCCGAAGAATTCATCTACGACAGATGAATAATACATGCGAGGTAGCGCGGTGAACAACTTCCCAACTTCATAAGGTTCGTAGCTTTGAACTCGATACGTAAGAGAACATAATGTTATTGAACGATTGCGAATTTGTTATTCTGCGATGGTGCAGTTTATCTTTGCTTTTTCAAGCATTCTTTCACGTACATCGATTCTGTATTCGACCATAATAATAGATTATTAAATATAAATAAAGACAAAAAATACCTCTGTTAAGGCCACGACACATGTAAAATGTCCGTTTGCTACGGCTATACTTAATGCCTGCTTCAAATCGATATTTTACGTATGTTTGTTCCTCTTGATGTGGAGACCTTGCGAGAGTATAGCTCGAATCAAGCAAATTAAATAATGAACAGAAACATTCCAATACCTTAAACAGTCGTCATCTCAAACGTTAATGTTTACGACATAGAAATGAATAGATCATAAAAACCTGTACATACTTGTAAATAGATAATTATTATACCGTGCGACAAGCTGTAATTTTTTAGAAAGTTGATCTACATTTATCCCTGTATCTATGATAATTCCAACATTGAAAACCTGCACCATATACACAATATACAGGTTGTGTGCAAGCCGTTAAATACGTCTTTATTCTCTATATTCTACAATGACTAAACCAGTTGGAGGAATCCTTTTTTTTTGTGTACCTACATACGTTCATCTATGCAGATATCCAATCACTCTATTTTAAGGCACCAAATATTATTTTCTCATACAAACGTACTTCGTTCTCAATTTCAGCAAAATTTATATTTAATGGTATATTAAACGCTCTGCATGAATAACTGTTAGACAATATCTCACAAAACTCTACAGAAATGTGTATATATGTATAAGTATATACATCCACGGTAAGGACACTATTAATGTTTATATTTCACACATGTTTTGCTATTGAATCGCTTTTAAACTCGCATATCATTTTCACTGAATTTAAATATTCTTAATGTACACTATAAAGCTTTGCAATTGATCGCAAACTACTTGCTGTGTTCTAGTAATATTTTCAAATAGCTATAACTGTATATATTCAGTGAGTTATAGTCTCAAGTACTGATAATAATGATTTATTGATCCTGTGACAAAGGCAAATGTATATAAGACAAGTTACAATCTTAAAATATGTAAATGATAAACCAAGCAATTACACAAACAACACTAATATACAATCACACTTCAAGTAGTTCTCGGATCGTTTATATGTCGCGGTCGGCTAGGTAATTCTTCGATTTTATTTTGAAATTAAGTAAATTATTACAACTTCGTATTTCCTCATGAAGTTCGTTAAATATTTTTAGGCAATATCATACCTTCCGCGAAATATAAAGAATTTATTTTGTTGTCTGCTTGCAATACTGCGAATATTCGCGATATTATATTTATTTGTGAATGTACACATTGATAGCCGAAAAGTCTAACCAGAATCAAAACACGAAATCGCCAGAACAAATTCTGACAGCGATGAAAAGCTGATACTTCAGCTGATGATCAATAAAACATTTTTTTCTTATTCCATAAAAACCAATCGAAGCTTGACACGCAATTTGCACACATAAATACCATATTGAATGTAATTTAATAACCAAAGCATTACAATAACATTTCTGGTTTAAATATTTGTATATAGTCAAAGCCAGAAATTTACAATTGTCAGTATTACTCATCAACAATCATCTCCGCATTAGCACAACTCTCCTGCCTACTGTGAAAGCGGGTCGCTAAGGTTTTATTTGCAGTCAAGCATACATACCTAACTAAAAGAACATCTGAAGAGCTAGTACTTAAGCCCTTAGAGTATTATAATAGTACAGAACCTAGCGGGACACCTGGATACTAACAAACTATTCCTTAAAACAGAACTTAATCGGCCATATGCCACACTACGAAAACTATTTGGACAAACGGCTATAGCGATCGACCACAGTCAAGTGCCCTATTGGCCACAAAAGATACCCACAGAGTACTCGCCCGCTTCCATAGAAGTAGTAGTCGAGTGAAAACCATGTTAATTATCTATACCCTTATCCAAAAACTGCAAAACAATCTAAAAAAACAATCCTCCGAAATTGTTGAAAAGCTGGATGAAGTCGTTACTGGTCTAGGATTGTGAATCGCTCTATTTATAAAGTGGAACACTCTGCACAATTTTAAAGAATTTGAAAAGTTACCTTTAATGAAGGACAAATTAATTAAATAAGCAACTGATTTGATTTGATTGAAATATATTAATTTTTTTTGGAACAAATGTGGTTGGGATGTTATCCGTTCCCGCAAGGCTCTTATTTTTTAATATACAGATTACTAGACGCAGTAATTCATCCACTACAAAAGCATTTAAAAGCAAAGACAACCGTTAATGTAATTATCGTAATGATTGTGTAATAATGACGTTGAAAGTTTGTTTAGGTAAATCTATAATCTGAAAGTAGCTGTAGAATCGAGCAATTTCAAAACATCACTAATAGTACGTGACCCACTTGCACAACCCAAGCTCAAATCACCAGCTACATGGTAGCTGTACTTAACTAATTATTTTGATAAACTTTATTACCTTATCTTTTAATATTTCATGCTCGTTATTTAGACACTCTCTTACAATATATGTTACAATAAATAAAACAGCAAAAATAATATTTTAACTTGAAATTTATTAGAAAATATGTACGACTTAAAAATTCCCGGTTCACTTCTTTTGCGTAGATTAGACTAGTTTTCATCTCAATAGGTGTTAAAATGGATCTGCCAAATGTTTGAAGACGTTTTTAAGAGAGTTATTCAATGAATCGGTATATCGTTTTATTTTATTGTAATATATATCACATCATATAATGTAAAATCATAATTATTTCTAGATTAATCAAGAATGCCATAAAATTAAAAATAATTTTATAAAATATATCTTGATCAATCAAATCTTTGCACATAGATACAATTTCTGACAATAAACTGTCATAGTTTCCAAGTTTTCCCGGTATTTTATTCTAATATATATTAGAATATGTCTAGTTTGAATTGAGAGATTAAACGATTAAATAATATTTTCTATCTAAAATATTTAGATCAATGTGTAAAGCAGCAAAACAACAAAAATAGATCAAAAAGTAAAACTACAACTTGATGGACTAAAGGACCATGATTGCTAATGGATAAATGCCAATATTTTAATATCCTTTGCTGAAATAACATTACCTCTGTTACCCTTGACAACGGTCTTAGTCCACCTTTCTCCTTCTATACTTTTTCAGTAGATAAACCCTTGGTTTTGCTTTTATTTTGTTAATCTTATTTTAAATGATTTTTTATAGATTTCAAAGATTCAAAAGACACTTTATTCTCTTGTGAGCTTATGAAAAATAATTCATAATTCTTATTCTAGTCTCCCGTATATAGTTTAGAATGATGTCTTCAAAATGTAACGGATTAACTTCCCGGAAGGATTAACATGTTAAACATGAAGATCTTAACAAAAGCAAGGTCCTACATAAATCAAAAATCCACATCAATCTTTAGCTAACCAGGGCATAAGGACCAAAGTAAATGTTTATAAATTCACTTTCAAAGCTGTTTCACGAATTTACAATAATTAACAATTTATTCTTAATTTATTCTTATCTATTTCAGCAGAGTAATATGGTTTATTAACAAATTTGTACTTTATGTATCACTTTATACAATTTCGCTTAGCAAACTTTAAAACCTTTATTCTGTCGTCCGAATTAATGTAGTATATGTTAAAATCAATAACATTTGCAGCAAACTATAGAATTATCCAGTTTTACAATTAATAAACACAGTATGTATGTACAATGTTGCTAACGCACATTGTTTGTTACCCAGGCCAGCAATTAAGCAGAATGCCATACAGTAGCAATCATTACTATTGTGTAAAAAAATAACAATTCAATGATACAACATACCGATGCATTTCTGTCCGAACCTTAATTAAAAGCTTCGCCATATGTACAGGAAGACAGACCGCTGAGATGTGAAAAAGTGCGCCGCATATCTCTTCTTTCTCTTTTTTTTTCTGTTGAACATCTACTTGTTAAAGTTGCGCCGAGTTGTTCATGAATGGCCGCTATGAATGAAACATGTTTACTTGAAGATGAGATGACTAGAGATGAACAGGAAATAAACTGACTGGAATCTCGCCAAGCGGGTCTAGATATTAACTTACACACACTTGCCTTGTTTGTATTCGAACATTGCCTTTCGTTATTACAACTATACGGAATTCTTTACTCGAACGATGTAATTGATTTTTATTGTATGGAGGTTTGTATACCGATGATGACTTTATCTAATTTCATTTAATGATGCAAAATAACATGCTTTGTGTATGTTTACCTGCATTAAAACAAACAGATTGCAAATTATTATTTTTATGATCGAAAGTAGGTAGAACTGGGATTAGCGGTTAGCTTCACTTCTTAAATCTGAGATTACGGTAAATTTATTAACTTCATCAAGAATTCAATACAAAGCTTCTTAAAGAGCTCTAACTTACAATTAGGATATAAACAACATATTGATTTGACATTAATATCCAAAGAAAACATTCGCAAAAAATTATTTTACAGTATTTTTATTATATTATTATAATAAAATCAAATAAATAAATCTGAAAGCGCAAATATAAGAAAAGAAGTTCTCCGTTAATGCTAGTACCATTTTCTTTGAATCCAGTACTTCCTCTTCTCTTTCGTTATTTCTGAGTGCCGTAAGTTTGTACCACGATTAACATTGATGCGTTATTAGGAATCTCTTTAACGTCGTAAAGAAATCTCTTATTTGAGAGTATCTGATTGTCTAAACAATCTTTAAACAAATAATTAGTGAGGCACAGTATTAAAATAACGGCAGTAAAAATTAAGCAAGCTATATTCTTTCAATATACTTGACAGAACTTCCAATTTTATTTTTAAATGACGGGGTAATTGATGGTAAAGTATATTTGTGGAATTAGTAAAACAAGAAACCTGAGAAACCAAGGCGAATATTATCCAATTATACTGCACTAATTGTGAGTCTAGATGGGCCGGAATCGGAAAAGGGTTAAACGTAAAGGAAAGGGGCGGCGGGAGGGTTCCTAGCCCACTGTTGTTTATGCTGTACATTAATGATATAATTAAAGATGTAGATGATGTTGCCTTTATAACAAGTAATGAGGAAAATTAGACGAAGTAGTAAACGTTCAAAATAGCAGCAACTACAAAACTTATCCACGCCATGAAGAACGGATTCCTTAGTAGAGAAGAAATAAGTATCCACACCTTATGGATCTACGACGTTGCTATATGGGTGTAAAACGTGAGTATATATAATAACAAAAAGCTAAAAGAAAGGTTGCAAGGAATAACATATTTGCGGATATGAATGTTATCTCTTGCATACGAAGTACAATACATTACAAAATGGCTAAATATTGAAAGTGTTAGTGAAGCTATCAAAAAGGCTCACTTCAGATAGTGGGAACATTTAAATGGACTAAACGGAAGGAGACAAATGGAAATCGACGAGGAGGAAGGCCTAACTTAGAAAGGAAGGATACATATTGCACTAAGTGTTAAATAATATGCTAAGTATGACTGCTTTTCTAATGAACCATTGCATTTTGGTTTAGTGAAAAAGTAAAGAATCTTGATAAAGTTGTATAATTTATAATAAATATCCAAAGTAATGCAAAAAACCTCGTGAATGGAACTTCGAAAGTCGTCATTATAATTCTAAAAGATGCTTAAAAATATAGAATTTTAGGTTATACTTTAAATGCGATACAGAATGAAAAAAAAAATGGAATTGTATCTCGTTTAGTCAACAACAAAAAATTATGTGGAAAATAGCAGATAGCAGACAATAAAGTGTTAAAAAATACTCTAAATTAAAAAAAAACCAAAATTGTTTAAAGGAAAACATTTTTGTTCCGATATCTACAAATTTAAGAACTGTATATTAAATTTACAGCGATTCCATCGCGCTACCTAGTACACAGCTAGCCAACACAGCTTTAGCACACAAAGAAGATAGAATCCTCGTTGGCTTACAAAAAGTCCACTCATAAAAAATCATAAAAAAATCTAGATGTAATAATCACGAAAACAATATTTTTTGCCAAGAAAAAAGTATTTGCATCGGCCGGGAATCGAACCCGGGCCGCCCGCGTGGCAGGCGAGCATTCTACCACTGAACCACCGATGCTGATGGTTACCTTTATTTTCCCCGTATAATCCTTTCATCCTTATCGATATAAAGATTTATAGTAATAAAAATCATTTTATAAATAGTTGTGCATAATTATTGTTCAACAGTTTACATCTATCATATTGAGAAGTACGTGTCAGTAATTTATCCAAATTTCTTAATTTGGAATAAAAAGGAATGGAACAATAGTTATGTGTTGCAAACTTTCGTGGTCGTTGTTCTTTCGCGGTTTCAACTCGGAAACCCAAATTTTTTAAAACACTATACTTTAATAAATCACACGATATAAAGAAGTTTGTGATGCAATTTGAAGTACGATACTTGTATTTCAATTCAAGCTTCAGGGTACGAGGAAGTATATTTAATATAAAGGTAATACATTGGAAATTATGCGCTTGACCATTTCCTTTTCTCTTTATTAAAAGATAGTATAATGTAATTAAACAACTAATTTTAATTAAGTCATTTTGTAATGTTTTAACGGGACTAGATTTAAGAAATTTTCGAAATTTTTACAAGCCTTAAATTGACAGAAATTGAGGGTCATGAATTCGGGAGTGTCCCTAGACACCCTTTCGCCAAATGGGAATTATATAAAAGTTTTAAGACGTAGAAATGAGAGCAACCTTAAAATTACCTTAAATTAATAATTTAATTAAACCTTAAATTTTCGAAATTTTTCACTACATATTTCATAATGTTTATGTTCTTCTTCGAATGCAACTTCTTCAATATTATACTTGAACACATTTTTTAATTTTTTAATTTTTTAATTGAAATATTTAAATGACACTATAAAAACAATGGGCAATAGTTACAATGTGCCTAGACGACAGTTAAACATAAAGTCACAAATAAAATTGGCATTGTTTATAGACATTGTATGATCACGTTAACAGTTTCGTTCCATTGTCATCTATAACATTTTTTACCCGTTTAAAATATAGTATGACCTAAATAAATGCTGAAACCAACGACTTATACTGTAGTAAGATACAGGGACGCAACTAATGCTAGCATTCTGTCTTCTTTGCTAACACTTTTGACCACATACAACACTGTTGTACAACAATACAAGTTTGATGAAGTGGCGCGAAAAACGTTAACACAGTTAAATGTTCTATATTATTTAATATATATTAGGGATCGGGCTTTTTACCAATAGATGGACCCTTATATACGACAGATGGACAGTGTGAAAAGCCAAGAAGAGATGTAAATATATCGCTGTAGACAACTAACCTCGTTATTGCTGTATATTCGTAACATTGCAATATATAATAACAAATAAATACATATCTCAGAATCAATATCTGAATCAAATTCACTTGGAAACACCATATCCGTTGCTACGTCCAACACCTTTTCTCTTTTATACCATTCTTCGGTTAGTTTTACGGAATGGATTTCACATTTTTTCCAAATTTCTTCTGCACTGACTTAGTACTTCTTTCCACATTACTCTTGCTCGTCCTCATTCGTACCCCTCTGCCCTTTGCGAGTGTCCATATGTCATTTCAATTGTATTAAATTTACAATGATAGGGTGGTAATCGTAGTACTACATGACCCTTTTATTTTAAGATTTCAACTACTTGTTTGTGTTTGGTATTGCTTAGCTGTAATGTTAGCAACTAACTTTTAAAATTTTCGAAGATTAAAAGACGAAGAGCTTCTTTTCACTAGCATTTAATGATATCTGTAATAATAAGAGATAAGAGTTCAATTTCAGTTTGCCTGTGGCAATCTTCTTTTTGAGATTTAAAGGCAAACAATGACGAGGCACTTGGTACAAGTCCCACTTTAGAGCCAGCATGCAAAACTATATAATATAAACCATATTCCACCGGCTTTCGTACGCTCCGTATACTGTCATTTTGTCACGACCTTTTTCCATTCACTTTTAAAGATAGTCTCATCTAGGGGAATTCAAGTTTTGCATGTAATTTCTCGAAACCTATAATCGCATACCTACAATATGTTAAAGTTCTGCGGTTACTAACATTTTTAAGCTTGAAACCTATCGAATGAAGTGTACGATTCAAGCTGCCGTTACTCCATATATGTAATTTGGTTTTCTCGTAGTTCATCATTCAACAACTTCACCGTGTCTTGACTCCCTATAAAATACATTAATCATATTGCAATAATAATCGAGAAGCTTGCCTTGTGAATACTTGGTATACAACGTACTCTTAATGTTCGTTTTAACAGGTTCTGATAAGTCTTTAACTTTTGTATTCCTAAGTGATCTCACTTGAAAGCACTGTATTTTCGACACTCCGACTTATAACTCTCTTTATCGAGGACACACTAATTTTTAGAGGAATATCTATCACCTAATGTAGTTAAAAACACATATTAATATAAGGAAAATCAATTGCAATACCTTTTTACTTCTTGGCTAATGATAGTCGCAGTAAATGTCCATCGTTTTCTTCTCAGAATAATCTAACAAGTTTAAGATAAACCGGTTGAAATTGAGAAGGTAAAGTTCTTTGACGAGCAGACATGATGATAATAGCAATCTTTTCAAGAAAAATAGTTTTATTAATTACTTGCGATTATTATTAAGTAAACAAAATTTAATCGTCGTAAATGAAACGATAGATTACAAATAACCAAGTAACACATTTGACATTCGATATCCGATAAATCATCGAGGATACGTAGAGAGTGAAAGATTTCTACTAAATTTAAATATAAATACACATAATTTATAGGTACATATGGGACACCGATTCGTAGAGCAAATTACCTGAAGCATGCTTATCCTAGCAAAGCCTCTAGTTTTGTGCTAGCCGTAATAAAAAAATTATGTTATTATTAATCTTTAATTAAATACTCTCATCATCAAACATGTTAAAAATTATTTTTATTTACAGTAAGTAAAAATATTTTGTCATTGCCAGTGTGTAAAACTTTTAACCTAAAAAGAAATTTTGGTGAAAATGAAGGCCTGAAACATAATGCAACTTCGAGACTAGAGCTAAAGGGATGTGACAATAGACATCAAACATTAAAAAAATGCAATCATTACTGTTAGCGTATTTTTCAATATGTAGTGTACATAGTCTTATCCGTTTACCTCTAGTCCCACCGCTGCACTATCCTTCTATCCTAAAGACGGATTTAGACGAGTTTCTCGAACCTCAAGCAAGTGTGCCTTTTCGAAAAACAGTTACATGTAAACTAATCGTGCACTAGTTTACACGTAACGACTTTCTGGGAAACGAGCAGTACATCACTAACACTGTCCGTCGAAGCAATGTCTATTATGTATACGTTTGCGGCTGCAAGTTTTGATAGAAACGCAATGATTTTAGCTATGTGCTATATTAAGCACCTTCTACGGCAAAAGCTTACATTAATATTAACTTCCTGATGTCTCAGCTGTTCCCAAAAACCTTTTTATTTTAAATGTAAATAGCGGTTATTACAAAAGTCAAGCAAGTTAATTTTTAGATCGACCCATTGCATTTTCATTATACCACATTTTTCAATTTAGTATTACTACTTAAAACAAATTTTTTTAACTCTCTAATATAAATTTACTTTTGGTTTTAAGTCGTCTTATTTCTAAGAAAAGCATAATTTTTACTTGTCGTCAGTATAAATCAGTAAATGATTTTACCAAGACTGTTTTCTTTTTTCGCGTATGCTTTAATCTTAGTAACCTAGATAGTAACTGAAGTTCAATTTAAATTTTAATGTTTTTTTGTTTTTTAATACCGGAGAAATAATTCATTGAAAAACAATTTCCCGCTTGGTAAATGGATATAAGGAATGCTACGTATACGTTTCACATCTACATATAGTCCGTAATTTATTTGTTGTGTTTATACGCATATAGGATCAATACCTATGTGAATATATATGTATATATTGATTGTGTTTGTGCAGAAACGCTTCGACGTTCGTTTAATATCGACAGTCAGTTATTAATATCTATGTATGTAAGACATCTGAAGTATAAAGCCTCACATGGAAAATGAAAATGGAACTAATTCAAATTATTTATTAGCCATTAATGTCAGGCAATATTTACTGCCAAGTAACTCGCGAGGTTCACATCAGTGGCTCGCAGCTATTCTATGACAAACATATATGTCCTTTCCTATCTCTCTTTCGCCTATTCTCAAATATTTTTCTTTAGAATGGAAAATACCTCTTAAGATGTGTAGGTATACTTTGCGAACGTTTGTATGCAAGTAAGAAGAAAAATTGCACTCTAAAACGTACACCATTCAAGTTCAGTTATGCCCTGTCATTAAATTACGATGACTAAGTAGCCATGCACTACGTTACCTACATATTTCAATTGACTTAAAGGCATGGCAAAATGCATACCTAATGTCATTCAAAATGAGCAGGATGACTCTTGCAAATACGAAGTATTATGGTATTATGTGTATAATATGTATGTATAAATTAGAGAACAAGACCGCAGAACAAATAAAAAACGTTAGAGTTCAACACTATTCTAATATTCTCATCTGTTGGGAAATTTAAATAAAAAAGAAAAATTAAGGAAGAATTATGCGTTGGTATTGAAATATATGGACCACCATCAAATACTGATTTAATGAATTTACGGATGGCCCAGCGTCTTTGGTAAGGGCCGGTTATATCGTCCCATTGAAGTAACTACGAACGATATAGATAACGTCATGATATCATGTTGGCGAACCTCCAAATGAAGGTTAGAGAAATTGGTAGTATGGTAAATATCTCAACTAATCGTGTGCAAAAATTCTTGACGAAGAATTGAATATGAGAAACCTATCGGCAAGACGGGTACTGCGTCTAATCGAAAACGATATCGCGTGATAACTTCAAAGTAATGTTTTAACATGTTTCAGCACAATATGAGAGATTTTCTACCACGTTATGATTGTAACCTGAAACCAAACACCAGTCGCCAAATCGTTTTTTTTTCGGAGAACGAGCACCCTAAAGACAAAACCGATCAGCTGGAAAAGTTAATGCGACTACTTTTTGGGATTGGCAAGGCATAATCTTAATAACTATTTGAAGAAGAAAATAACAATTGCGGGATAGTGCAACGCATCGCAGAGTAAGACTGGGTGCCTCGTCCGCCATATTCGTCAGATTTGGAAAATAGTGCAGGTCGAATAGAAACGAAGGCCTATCTTACAACATTCGACAAATCGTATCCGGTTGGCTTAAGAAAGTTGGAAATTATATCGAGAAATAAATTTATTAAATACATTTGCTTAACACAGGTGTTTATCTGTGTGTTTTTCAAATCGAGCGAACATGATAAGAATCCATAGGCATACCAAAATTTCTACCCAATTTTTATTGCAATACCTCAAGAGCGGCCTTCTCCCATAGCACAATTTAATTATAGCAACCATACATGTGTACTTGCGTATTTTAAATACGTGTATGACTTCAATGCTTTTCTAACCTTTTAAAGAAGGAATTTGCCTCATCGATTTATATTGCCGCATAAATATCCAAATCAATTCTCATTAAGCAGCGCAACGTATGTAATGCATATATGGTAATATTCTTATTCCATTCCATATTTCGCCATAGCACTCATTTATATTTATTGATTAATAAAATAATTTAACAAAAGCGCAGATACGGTATAATAAAATGTGCGTTGCGTTTAACATAAAAGGTTTACAACGTTCTTGTAAGTCAACATAACACCGGTAATTACACACTTTTTTCTATACCAATTACATTTGCCATATTTTGATTCGATCCCATATCCAGCAAAATAACAGGTCAAGAACCAAAAAAAGTACAAGTTACAGGTATGATCGAATTTGTACGCCTTAAAAATGTTATTACCGTTAATTACGTACATTATTATTACTTTTACTGTTTTCATTTATTGTTCTGTGAATAATAGTCATTTGCAGATCCATCTAGATGTATATTGCTGTTACCACCCTACATTCCACTAAACTAATATAACTCATGCTTCTGCAAAAAATCGAAAGACAAACAATTTTCGGAATACAAACATATCGCCTCAGTGTTTAGTACTTAGTATTCATGCTTTTATTGCGTGCGGGCTGTTAAATCAAGCACACGCAAAGAAAAAGTGTTTCTCTACGAATATTGTGAATAATAATGCCAGAAGAGCGACAGCGAAGTAAAAAATTACTCAAAAGTGTCCACATCGCGTTGTTTAATTCAATCATAAGTAAATATAAGACTACTGGATCTTGTTAAAATAAGCCAAGAAGCGGACTCCGAAAATAACAATAACCGGAGAAAACCGGCTACTGGAGGGGCTTCTCTTCAAGATAGGAAGAAAACTTCTCTGCAGTTGTATGTAGAAACTGATTACAGAAAAAATTTTGGCTAGAATGGTCAGAAAGCCCTTAAATGATGCAAAATTAAAAGATTATAAGGCAAGAAGAAACCAATTATTGTCCAACAGGAAGAATACCATTTAGAATGGTGAATACGTGTTGGTGCCTACACGGACCTATGGAGATAATTGTTAAAAAGATATTGTTTTCAAATTGGATGCTATCATCATGATTATACTAATTTTAAAGGATAAACATTATTTTTGATAATTAGAATCATCCATAGTTCTCTTTCGACCTTAACATACCTGAAAACACCTCTGTACGTCGTACAAGTAACGATTAATTTTATAAAATTCACGTTGTTCCTTAAGCACTGAGCTAGCAACATTTCCTTCCACACAGCTCCAAAAAGTTGAGATTAGATACACGAAAATGGAATCAATCTTCTAAATTGGCCTGCTCACTCATCAGATCGAAATACGGTCAAGCACTCTTCAAAAACAATTAAAGCCAAAATAAAAGTAGCGCAGAAAAATATTTCACTCAATAGGCGCATACGAAAAATTGACGGGTGCGATGCCCAAACGTGTACAAGTATTCATTAAAATTTTAGATCATGCACATTATAACATATGCATTATTATAATGCAGTCATCTCTGTAAATATACTTCAAGTTTTCCAAAAAATATAATGGAGGGATTTGTATTAAATATTAGCAAAAATTTACAAATAGTTGAAAATAACTGCGTTGATAATTACTGAGTTATTGAAGTTGCTTGGAGTTTACCATTATAAAATCAGTTAAGTGTAGGATATGTAAGCGCATACATATGCATGTCGTAAACAAATATTTTGCTATATAGTAACGCTAGATCGGCCAGTAATAATAATGCCTTCCTAAATGAATATTAAACGGTTGTCTATGTTGCAAGATGCTTGTCATGATGATAATCAAATGAAACTTAGCGAGCGTCGTAGACATGAAAGTCCTCCGCGGGAGGGCAGCACCTCCCGGCTTATTGTATGGTAATTAGAACATGGGGAAAGTCGAATCAGAATTCCCGCTGCGTTTGGTGTACATATCACAATCGCGCTTGTTCTCACCTGCCTCATTGACGGATTAAAGTAAAAAAAGGACACCACCGGAACAATGAAAAAACGATTGATTCAATGTCGGTTTATGTGTATTTCAAAATATAGCTTTTACTACAAGACAAATCCGACTGATCGACAAACGAACACGATTTTATAATTTTTCTTGGTGATGATTGGCCATGTAAACACAACTAACGAAGTTTATCGTCCTTACATTACGTTACGATACGTTTTGATTTATTCGATTACCTCTTTTGTGACGCGGAATCGTTCAGTTAAAATGTCTTAACAACGATAATTATCAAATTCGAGATTTATATATGTCTCTCTTTATTTAGTTTTAAGGCGTACGTGTAATTTTCAATACATGTACTACCTACAAGGAATAGACAATCACTTGTTTCGTAACCATTTAGTTTTCTACGTTAATTATTCAAATCTGTATATAAGTGCTTTTGCATACCTGCATGCAATAAACATCTTATATTTACCTCCTACTATTTCTTGAAATTAGTCTCCATAAAGGTGCAACGTTCAAAATATGTTATTGTTGCAGTTAAGTAATGTCTGTAGTTGCTGCAAACACTTTTGCTTGATACTTTATTAACAACAACAAGAAATGTAAAGAATGTAAAGATCATATGCAGAGTGAGTACGGCATGCTACTTATATGTTGCCTAAAATTTCGTTCTCCCGAACGATGGTTATAACTAAATTTAATCGCCTAATTGAATTGTGTTGTTATAATGATTTTCGCTGTATAGATAATTACGTGGAATATTAGAGTTTGGTACATTTCCAATTATAAAATAACTTATCAATTAAGTAAGTTTTTTTTTATAAGCGTATTATCAATTGTATTAAAAAAGAAACATTTTCGCGTTTTATCTAATCGAATACATGCATTAAAGAACTATCGATTTTACATTAGAAGATAGATATGTGCTGATATAATCACATCGGCTGTCAGACTTTGTTGCATAGCCATTCTGATGATTATTTGAATCGATAAATAATTATTTTTTAGGAAGAAATTCTAAGGTAAGAAATATGCTTCCAGATCCGTTTTATGATATTAATACACTTGGTTTACAAATGACCCAACAAAGTGCGTTATTGTTTTAAATAACATTTCATATTTTTTATCACATATTCTGACTCTTCTTCTTCTGCATTTGAAGTTATTCAGTTCTTCTTACTACACCTACAATCCTTCTTTCAAGTAGATAACCTATACCAAACTTTTAATAATAATAATAATTGGTTATTCGATACAAAAGTGGATATAACAAATCAAACAGAAGAAAACAAAGTAAATCAAAATTAAAGAAATGAAAAATAAAGATTCTTTAAACAGAGATAATAACTTTATTGTAATAAATCAAAACATATTTAAAATAGCACAGTCAAAACAAAAATTCAAATTTAAAAAGCCAAAGATTTATAATGATCCATGTTCCATTGTAATGATTAATGTTTCAACATAAACAAAACTATGAAGTGCTGCATTTAATTTTCTCTAAAAATTCTGGCAAGTTCTCAACTAAGAAATCTTCAACCGTAAGAGCAACATTTTAAACCTGTAGTCCAGTTATACGGCCGGTACATTTTTTTCCTGACAAAAATGCTAAAATTATAAGCTACTATGTTCTAAAAAGCGTTCAATCAAATTGTGTTTGTGGTTCTTCAATAATTTGATAATATTCAATGTTTAAAAGAGACGTAAATAAGTAAAAGGTACAGTGTTGTAAATCGAGAAACAAGCAGTCAGAATATTTCCTAAAAAAATGTGGCATGCCGTTAAAACCATCAACTGGAAGCACCTTTCTTACCATAAAATTTCTTTCTAAAAGATCTTCTACCTATTCAATTAACCAAGTGCACCAAAATCTAGAATCTGGTAATTTATTGTATAACATATAAAGCTAATCATAGAAATTGTGGAAACTAATGGCTATATCAACCTTTACAGAAGTGATCAAGTTAATACTGTCCTACGTTGTGTGAGGATAACAGACTTCGATTACAAGCCATCAACATCCACTATGTGGAGACAAGCGTTTCACCATAAAACGGATTATTAATGCACCTTTGTAGAAAGTAGTAGCTATAGTTGAAATTGTCGTGTTGACAACAGGATGAAATAACTTGTAATATATCAGATAATAATTATGATGGTATACCTGAAGTTATACCTTTTTTTTTACAATAAAGGTCAATTTAATTGAAAATATTTAAAAACAGAAGTGAGCATAAAAAGAAGGTATATTCAGAGGTTCGATTGTACCTTTACTTGCACTGACTTCTACAAATATTATCAACGTTCTTACTTTCATTCGATGGCTTTTGACTAGTTGAGAACAAGCAACACCACCTTTTTCTTTATTTTCTATGCGTGGTACCCGTTGACAATCTGCTGGTATAAATGCGTTACATACATACTATTCTAAAATTTACAATACATAAATATCATCCGATATAATGAATATGCTGCATAAAGCCACAATACTACACTGCAAGTAAATGAGAATAATAACCGACAATTATAGCAGATGCCAATGTAAATAGGATCCGCGATGCAAGCAATTTGTAACAATTACTAAAACCAAAATAGCGCAAAAAGCTTGGAATATTTACATATTTTTTAATAATTATGCAAATATATGTATCGTATAGAAAGGCAAACACAACGAATTTTGAGAGTTACTACATCAGATTACACAATTACAACGATTGTTTGAATAATTAGAGCGATTGCCATATATTAGGCAATGATTTTTTCTAAGTATAATGCTTGAATAAGAGAGCAAATAAACGAAGTAACAATAAGTATTTAAGCATAGTAGTAAGATAAACTACGGAAGGGCTAAGAAAGTTGCCAACCTATATCTAGGTCAACTAGACATTCCACTAATAACGAAATCTTTTATTAAAAAGAATGAAGTTTTTCGTTGCGACATCTGTTGGTGTAACCAGTATCCGGATCTAGTTCTAAAGCGGTAAACATTTAGTTCCTTCATTTAGGTAGACTTCGACAATTAATTAAATCATCTGTACAAGTGAACGATGATTGACTTACAACACTCATTTTCTATTTTCTGCTTTAAGATGTGATGTATTCCTGTAATTAGAGGTGAGGCACATGATACAATTTTATTCCTCAGTTTTTTTCTAATTATTTCACATGCTTTTATAAGTTATCTTGCTTGGTTCTTCTACAATTCTTTAGATCACTACAATACTGAAGAAAATGCCTTAATTTTTGTCAAATAAATATACTTAATGTTTATTACATTTCAAAAAACCATGTTGTTTTATCCAATTTTTGGCAACTACTGAACTAGACTATTTCTTGAGTATTTTCATTAGTTTTGAGACATATTTCAATAAAATTATTTCAATATTTTCACGAAAAATTACTTTATAACAAAATCGTTCCTCCTATAACGATGTTGCAATTATTTTCACATGATTTCTTTCTTTATACAACATTCTAAAATAAGTATGTTACACAATATATTCGAATGTTTCACAGTATTGAAGAATGCGAGAAAAACGAATAATAAATATCTACTAGATGGCAAGTCAAATAGCACTGCTAAACTGTTTCAATAAATTTAATTCAGTCTCGTAGTTTTTTAGGAATGAATCCAGCTATGGAGATCTGTTTTGAGAAGTTGATTGAGAGAAAGAGAACACTTCGTGTCATTGTTTTATTTCAATAAATAAATTTTTCTGAACTTCCTTGCATGGCGCTCTCTGGTCAAAAGTGTTACTATATGAAATGATACATGTACGTATTCGTTCTTAGTCAATAAATATAAGGACTGCAGTTAGTTAGGTTCAAACCAAAGGGAAGGGCTGCAAAAACATCGATATTCAATTAGGGCTTATTCACAGTATGAGGTTACTTCGGACCGTTGTAAACAGCCAAAATTCACGCTGTGAACTGCGATTGTGCATTGTCACTTTCACTGACACTTTATTGTTTCCCGTCGGTCATAATTGATTGTTAGAAGACCAGAATTATTCAGTTAATGCCGACAGATATGACACGTGAACATCTTGCGCCGTTCGTGTTAAGGAACAAGTCACTACATTAGCAATCTCCTTTATGTTAAATTCAAAACAAATGACGCAAGTACCTGCGGCTATTTTCGTATTAAATCAAGTATATTTAAAGCATCGTTCATTACAGGTTGGATCCTTGAATATTCCAGGCAATACGAACCAATATATGCAGTTAATTAAGCTATTTGTGTTTGCATGTTCAATATAAAATAATAGTAAAAGAAAATTCATTGCCCGGTGTAATTTAGAAATGCTACTCAAAAATTAGGGAATACTGTGAGAATTATCTCTCAAAGAACGATTTCGAATGGAAAAATGCAAAAAATTATGACAAATTATATATTACAGCATATATTATAGACATATATTACGCAATTTTCCTTGTTCACTAATATTCATTCTGAGTGATGAAATTAATTTTTGCAATTTAGCAATCTTTCGCTTTATCTATACATATAACTATAATTGTTTATACGGTGTTGCAATACGTATTAAAAAAAAATGAGAACCTGGTTTGGTGGTTGTGATGATCGATAATAGTCGTCGTTACTTTTTCACGCACAGAAATCGGTAAATACCGCAAAATGGCTTCCACGAATGTTTTCGCCATTACACAAGCGTGTGCAGATGGTGCTTTATGAAAACGAACCAGATTTAATGATGAATGTAACTTGTTACCTCCTGGTAACAAGTTACCCGGATTCATCAGTTTGACCCTAAGTTAAAACAAGAATCAATGCAGTGGTATATTAAAGGCTCCAGCACTCCTATGAACTTTCAAGTTACCCCTTCCGCAAGAAAAATAATGGCATTTATGTTTTGGGGTTGCCAAGAAATATTAATGATTAACTATCTAAATATTGTTGTGCGGTAACAGGAGATTATTATTCAAGCTTAATGCATTGCTTCGAAATCTCTATTGAAGTGAAGGGGCACGGCAAGCTGATGCAAGATATCCTGTTGCTCACCAGTTCACAAATCAAGACATTTAGAAACTGCTGCTGCTGAATATAAATTAACTAGCCACCTAACAATCCAGACCTAGCTCCCTGTGATAATTTTTTATTTCTAGATCTCGAAAGAACACTAAGGATAGCAAAATTTATAGGACGTGGCGCACTTATAGCAGCTGTTAAAAGATATTTTGCAGATAAACCAAATGAATTATTTATAATGGGTTTAATGTTTTACCGGATCGACATAATATTTGTACCCAAAAGCAAAGCGCTAATATTAAAAAATAAATTTTTATTGCTGTTCTAATCTGTTTTTGACGCGTACTCTATATACGATTACACTTCTTTTCTTATTGGCTGATCTTCACTACTGTATTTTCATTAGTTTCTTATGCTTTGAACTATGAATATTTGTAAAGATGCATTTGTTTAATACAAATAAATCTTATTAACTTTATTTCAACTAAAATTATAATAAAAGCTAATTTATTCAATATTTTACAAGTAATTGTATCTTTTATTTTAAATAACTATCACAACTGCATTTATCTGTGTTATATTTTCTGCTTTTCTTCCTAATCATATGCAAGAATTTGTAGAATTCGCCAACATTCATGGAATAAAACGGCTCTACAGTCCTTAAATATATTTCTATTTCCCTATGGTGAATATGACATAGGAGTTGACTAATTTTCAAAAGTAGAAACACTTATAAAAAGATTTTCTTTAAGCTTTTCCCGTATATTTTAATTTATCAAACAGCATATGTACCTATCTACATATTTATGCAGTTGCTTTCATATTGGTCACACATCCATTAAAATAAAATAGTTATCCCTTAAATAATTGACGAAAATTAGTTTTAAATCAATTATATTTTACAGGCGAGCGATTTGGATACGTTCCTCTGCAAGCAAGAGTGGGAACGACGCTTCGAAGAGGAACTGGAGAAACCGAGACGAGATTCCGCGTCCCAAATCGATGAGTTCTTCGAACCACCGCACGCCCGCCATCAGCCAATGATGAGTTACGTCTCAATGAGGACGCTGCCTGGGACGGACGACGACGTCTTCCTAAGGCCGCCCCTGTGGGACGATATCACCAGTAGTATTCAGAATATTGATCCGGAAAATGCGAACATGCTCGGCATTGGCCCGGTCAAATTGGAAGCCGTCGATGAACTTGCCGCAAGTTGTGCCCCAACGCCCTTATTATCGCCATTAGAGATTAAGACAGAAAAGGTTTGCGCGATTTTACTGCATTTAGATTCATGTAATAATGAGAGAATAAGATCCTCTACATGTGTTCCGATAAGTTTTGTTAAAGATGACGCTACCTCAAAAATTGTTACGTTATTAGCATTGAAAGAAAGGTCGAATAATGTAATGCATAAGCTTTCGTAAGTTTCGTAAATAAACGCTTTTGTTAATACTAAACGCTTTTGTTAATTTTAATATATTAAGGGAACCCGAACTACGAAAGGTAATTGTTAAAGTATTTATGGAGCACCATCAATAGACTCAAATTTACTTTCTTGAAAGATACGTCAATAGCGATTACAAGGAAAAAGAATAAAAGAACCGCATTCCATTAAAAAAAAACGAGTTTAGTAGCGCCACCTTACGACGAAGCAACTTATAATTTCAAACAAATATAAAAAATAGGATATTCCCAAAATCTAGTTCAAACACCTACGCATTCAACCAGGAAATACAAATTTCTATTTTTGATCATTTCAATATATTTCAACTCAAAAGGCGAATTATTTCCTATATCGTTCATTTCTGTATTATCTTAAAGAAAATAATTAAATTAACAAGTGATTAACATAGCGGATTCCTTTTATAAATACAAGCTGAAGCCAAAAAGCAGTTGATAAAACAAGGAAAGACTTTAATTAGTCATATTCCTATTTAGCAAACCTGATACCTAAAATAAAGATCAGGGAAGAAATGGAAATAATGTTTTCTAGTAAAAAAGTTGGTGATTCTGCGATGCACTATTTTGTAATAATTCGGTTTATAACTAAAGAACTAAAATATGTTTTATCTCTAACTTTTTTGGAGTAGAATATCTAAAGATTATATATGAAGATATATGAAATAAGAAAGTTGTCAGGTTATCAGTTACCGATTTAATGTGTAGTGTTATCAAATATTTTTAGAATATACATCTGCACCAAAATATCGCCTACAAAAAATTCAAAAAGGATCCATCATTGTGATTGATCCTGTATACGATTATGACACATTGATTATGCACATGAGATACTGTGCATCATATGAAAACATCTACGCTATGACTAATCTTTACGTGTAGAAAATTCAATTTCTACAATGTTATCGATTTTCACGCAGATATTGCAACAATCCAATCCTACGTTACACTTAATGGGTACCCCGACATCGCCGTACAGTCAACCTCAACCGACGAGTCCCCCTCAACCGCCACAGCCTCAACAACCTCAACCCCAACAGCCGCATTACCAACAACAGCAACAATCAATCCATCATCCGAACAACAATTCCCATCCGCAATACAAGTACAACAATGGTGGCCCAGCCGGACCGGCGCCCGGAAACGCTCTCTATCCACCAATGTCGCGTCTTATGTACGTTTCACCGCTCACACCACCGAGCTCGGAGCCCGGTTCGCCAGGAGGAACATTACCCAGACGTACGCCGCCTCCTCCGTATCCGGCCCCTGGTTGCACGCAAGCGCCTGCACCTACCGCGCCCAGAATTACGACGTCAATGCCTAAATACAATAGACGGAATAACCCTGAACTAGAAAAAAGAAGAATACATCATTGTGATTTTCTAGGTACCGATATGTATGATTAAACTAATACATGCTCTTATTTCCATTTATACAGGAAGTGGTCTATGTTATATGTTACATGTTATATGAAATGTTATACAATATCAACATTACTTTTTTCTCTTTAATGGATAATTTCAGGCAGTTAATTGCTAGCGCGAATATTTAAACAGCCCTTATTTTTACATACATACAAATTGTTAACAAAATGCAACAACAATGGTTATTCTCAAAAGAAAAAAAACGAATAATTTGTAAAACATTCATAGGTCACAAGAGATTCTACGTTACCATAAAAGATTTAATATTGTTAAACTAAATATGCTGCATTTATCATTCATTTAAAACTAAAACCACATTCTCAAGGGCATTTAAGATTTTTCCATTCCAAATTCCTATATAACGTTTCCATTCTTTCTGGCCATTATCAACTTTCTTTGGCCCCAGATTGAATTTTGAAACCAGAAAGAATTTTTCTTTGATTTCAACACTATATAACATATTGACAAAAGTTTTTGATATTGTTTTAATTGACGAAGAATACGGAGAAGAGTATTAAATATGGTAACAATGAAAGTTCAATCTGTCAAATTATTAACAGATTCATCAGTAACAGAAAATATTCTACACCACTGAAAAGAAAAACAGATAGGTTAAGTATTTTTTATCTATTGAACCAAAATATATCAGTAACAAATACAAAAAAAAGTATTTACGTTGTGTCCCGAACGATATCATTCTTCTAGATGTCAATAGAAACTTGATCGAGAACGAATCGCTTACTGATCCGCGTAATGTTTATGTTGACAGAAATTTGAATGAAAACCAACCAGATATTTTGAAAATGGTTGATTAAAGGTGTCTACGCTTTGTGTATGTTATGTTTCAAAGTTTTTCAATACATAAATGTATAAACGATTTGGAAACTTTTGATCTAAGTAATTCGGCGCAGTTGCTACATCGCGGAAGTGCGCCGCCTTGTTGACGCCAAATGTTGTATTTTTATGAAGAATCTTGGCAGATCTTTCCAAACAAACTTTCCAAAAGTTTAATATACAACGATATTGTAGCCTCCTTGTTCTATTTTGTCTAGAGTTCTGTACCACCCAGTGGTCTGTTCGTCTGTTAAAGATTCCAGGATTGGTAAATTTTGGTTCATCTGACCAGATAATTTTGTTTAAAAAATATTCCTGGCCTAATCTTCCCACAATACTCCAGTCGTCTTAAATTATCAGCAAACTGTAGCTAACACGAATCTTTTTTAGGTAGAATTCATTTCGATGTAAAGAGCCTGGGACAAATTTTATTTCGATGCCATTTCACGTGTAGATGTTGATTAATTATTATTTACTGGAATATGTAAGATTTACATAAATTTTGGAAAAGCGTACGTTTAATTTACAATTTATAAAATATCCCGTTGATTTTCATTAAATAATTAAAAAATTTAACAGTTTGAACTTTCATTGCTACCCATTTCATCTTACAATGTCTTATTGATCGATTAAAGCGTAGCATTGAAAGCACTTGTCAACGTAATCAAGATCTTTCGCATAAATATAACAATAACATAATATTTCTTAGTTCATTTTTCTACTCATTTTTATAAACTGCATATCTTTGATCTTCACAACTTCAAAGTATTAAAAATTATTTTGTTTTCAGGTTGTACAAAAGTTTATACTAAAAGTTCCCACTTAAAAGCTCATCAGAGGATACACACAGGTAATTTTCTGTTTGTAATATATTTGGTAAGAAAGTAACGTTATTATAATCAGCTATATGTAGTATATAATTTGTGTAACATAAGTGTTCAGAGTGCGGCGAAAGAAACGCATTAGTCTAATGTCTTTGTAAATATAATCTTTAAAAGAATAATATTGTCAACAAAATTTGTTTGACGAGTTATTTTCTATCAATTTCCACCACTTGTGATTTTTTCCAAGTGACTCCTTCTCAGGACATAGGTCACAGAGACAAATTACTAAAAAATAAAATATTTAAGTATAGAGTCCTACTTGTTCTTACCATTATCACATGGATCAGCAAAACATTATCTATATGCTAGAGTGGACGCAGTTAGATAACATGCCCATCGCAGAATGTTTTACCGTATCTTAATAAAATAGTTTGCATCTCAAAAGTGTTTTTCTTTTTAATTGTTTGCGTGAAAACGGTGAAATTAAATACAAGTGAAAGAATCGAAATCCCTATAATGGTTGGATGTGATAACTGGCAGCAATCTGTGCCGTTTATTTAAAAACGTTCACCCTGGGCGAACTACTGTAGCATAATCAACGTATTTGAAATTGTTTGCTAATTTTAGAGAAACGGGCAATAATCCTAGAGCCGTCCTCCCCAAATTAATTCCTAATGAAGAGCAACCTCTAGATGATCCAATTTTTTTCAATATTTTATTTTCTAACGAAGCTACATTTTGTGTTAATGGATTTAGAAATAGGCATAAATGCTATTGTTGGTTAATTGAGAATCCAAATTTGATGATGGACGATCATATACGGTATCTCTAAAAAATTAATGTGTAAGCTGGCATTGTAGGGCAACGATCATAAATCTCCTTTATGTGGGTTCGTTTAGAAACAGAAATATATACGGAGAAACACTAAAACTTAGAAGATTTACTAATGAAAGTTAGACGTGAGACACAAGCCATATTACCTAATGAGCTTCAGAGTAGTATTCACAATTTTTGGGAACGCCTAGACGTACAGACACTTAAATTTTATTTACTTTTTTTTAATATATTTTTTCAATTTAATTTAAGATTCCAAATCTACTAAAGAAATGTTACTGTTCCATTTCAATTTCTTTATGTGAACATAAGAAGTTTGAAAAAAAAAAGAAGCAAAATGACGAAAAATAATAGAAAATAACTAGTCAAACAAATGTTGTTAATAAATTTGTCATCAAAAGACTATATTTACAAAGACATTAAACTAATTCTTTACTTTTGTTGAATCCAGGAAATAAGAGATTTCATTTTGAACACGGAATAAAACAATATTTAAAATTTCCTTGGTTTATTTGATACAACTTGTCCGCATTTTTAAATAAGTACGGTGTTCCAAATATGTCTTAGAAAGTGCCCAACGTAACATGCGTAGTGCACGTACCAAACACCTCAATTTCCGTTGATACTTTGAAACAAAAAGGAAAGCTTTAAAAGACTACGTTCACATACTGTAGAGCAAAATTAATGTAAAAATTTTATAGCTGAGATCAGTGATTTACTTTTCGTAACCTAACCGAATTTTATCTGTTAATATTGACCATTACTTTTGTAATGCACTAAATTGCACGGAAACGTTTCATGGTACATTTATTAACACTGCACTAATCGTGTCGAATTCAAAAAGCCATTTTACGATGTTCACAATATTTTCCGAAATAAACAGTTTGAAAAAAAATTGGAATTCTTTTATAATGATCAGAAGGAACATTACGTCAAAATCGCTTCGTTGGATTAGGTCATTAAAATTCATTATGCTGCTCGAGAAAGGAAATTGGGGTGTATTCGTCAGTGAAGTATTGTCGGAGAAGTTTCCTATGTTCGTTCTGAATGAACTCAAAAACATATCTGAAACTAGCGAGAAAATTGATATCTTAAAAAAATGTAGTTACAGCAAATGAAGTAAGTCTTTTATTACTTCTTTTATGTTCAAAACCAAATCTATTCAATTTCATATATGTGCTAATTTCATTGACAGGAAAACTGAAACTATTGTTGGCCCAAGATAAATCCTATATTGCCTGTCACAGCGTGTTTGATTAGTAAAACGAATCTTGCATCTTCTTATTATACGTTTTGCTATTTTATGGAATCATGCTGCTGAACTCACAAAAGGATTCCATCCGCTTCACCATGGAAGCCGAATCAGATAGTTGCATTTCTCTGGTCCTAACAATTTGCTGGGACTTTTCGTTTACCGAAAACCCGCACACAGAAATAGATATCTCAATGGCCTCTCGTACCAAAGATCCATTTTCATTTTGTGTCCATTTCCAACTTGTGTCAGTATTGAAATTGAGCAAAAATATGTACAAGTTCTTGAAAAGTCATTGTTGATAAATGCAACAACATTTCACCTGAGATGAACCATTTATTTTACTCAAATCAATGAAAAAATTATTTGGAAAGAGTGATGTCAAAGGATTGTCTCATCTATCCAGCAGGTCAGATTTAAATGTCATTGACACTTTATGGCATAAAATGAAGCTATACTTAAGAACCGATCCACAACGAACCATTTCAAAATTATAGAATAAATTGGAAGAAATTTGGAACAATCTTGCTTGAGAATTATGCAAATCTCTTATATAACACTGTGCCCTCTAGATTTTAATTTTTAATTGTCTGGACATGTTGTTGTCAACAGTTATGATTGTTCAATGTATAATTTGTAATTGACTTGTAAACATTGTTTTTTGTTTTCATCTCAAAAGTATATTTTCAATATTCCAGAAAGATTGTGTCTTTTGAAACAAAAAGGTAAGGTTTTGGATCTTTATCATTTTTCTCAACATATAATGTTACGACTTGTGTTGATTAATTCAAGTAAATCTTCTTATTGATGACTCTCTCACGTTTACCACTCAGTCTCGCAGTGTTGACTGCTACATTCTATTGTAGCATTTGATTCGTTTCCGACAAGCCACTGCATGAATGAAACAAGGAAATGTGGTTGCTTGTACATTTAATTGAAGAGCAAAGGTATGTTTTAATGCAATAGCCTTTCAACCCTATTGTAGGTACTAGCGGTATACACATACACAGAGTAAGAATTAAGTACGTAAGTACGAAATATAGCGTATAGTGCGAATTAATACAACAATTCATGTGTAATATACCGTGTCAGTGTAATTCTATGCACTACAAGATATAAATTTAGAATGCGATATGAACGAAATCAGATATGCCTATTGTTGAATTAGTGGGAGACATTGCACTAATTCTTACACTACCCTATGGGACAGCAGAAATGGTTATTAGACAAAACCAACAAAGCAATATGCTCGTTAATTAGGAATACACTATATTTAAATGTTTTAATTTAATTTCTTTATGTATTTTGCAGGAGAAAAGCCTTACCAGTGCCAGTGGCCCGAATGCGAGTGGCGATTTGCAAGATCAGATGAATTAACACGTCATTATAGGAAACATACGGGTGCTAAACCTTTCAAGTGTGCTGTTTGTGAAAGATCTTTTGCCAGATCGGACCATTTAGCATTGCATATGAAAAGACATCTACCCAAAACTGCCAAATAATATTTATTTTTGTAGTTACATCCGCAAGTTTTTACAGCAATTAGAATAATTTTGCTAATAATAACGCACATTCCCAAGATTAGGGAAGTACAGTCTCGAATTCAGGAGATGAGCTATTTATTGTAAACCAAATCATTGCATTTCTTTCATGTATCAATGATTTTTACAGTAAAATTATATTAACTGTAATACACTGAGGCCTTAAATATGAACGTGGCCTTGACGTGGAGTACTTAAAAATAATGTACAATTGTATATTTTTAGAAAGTTTATATGATTACTTGTGATGTGTTTTAGTGTATTATCGGTAAAATTTACTAACCTGTATATGCCTATAAATAATTTTTTTCTTTTGAAAGATACCAATCATAGCAAATTGTTTAGAGCATATCGATTCGAACCAGTTCGTGTTACTATTTGAAGTCAACAGTAAAAAAAAAAAAACAATTTTGTAGATACCATAAAAAGAAAATCTTAATAAATAGGAAGAAAAAAAAACACCTCATGTATAAAACTAATTTTATTGCTGCTGCATTTATTCCGTCAATATATTTTTGCCATTTATTATTAATTACCTAGTAATGTGATTCTTAGATTATATATTTTTTATGATTCTAATAAGTATACATATCTTGTATACAATTTTCAGTATAAAAAGTTACCAAATATGTACACTGATGAAATAAATGTACATAGTTTAAAACTACTAAATGACTAGAAACTAGTCACGTAATTCAAATATTTTTAAGAGACAAATCTAATATTTTGAAAAATCCGCTATGCATATCTAATTGTATTTATGACATAAATTTAAGTATTTAGAAAGAGATGCACAAAATCTTATTAACTTTATTTTGTAATTTTATATATTTTATTTATACATAAATATATACATAGATCAATTTCTAGATCGCATAGAGTAGATAGCAATTGTTTTTTTTTTAATTTTGTATAATTTTTGATTAAATACAATTTTATTTTTACCATGTGTCGTTTCCATTTCCCTTCAATCGAGAGTATGTTACTTTACAACTACGAGAGCTCGCGCAATGTTAAAACAATTGTCAACAGATTTTTTTATAGAGAATAACGAAATAAATTAATATTAATTCAATTTAGAATTATCAATTGCGTCATTTATTTCTGCGTCCGGGGATAACCCACTCATTGCGTTCGTAAGTTATTTTCTCAACACTAGATGTCACGCCTAATTTTAATTGCAGTCGCTATATGGCAGCATTCTCCGACTAATTACAATTTTTCCTCCTTATTTTTTATACTCCTTGGTTAAGCACCATTGCATACATGTCGTTTTCCTTTTTGTAATCTACTCTAATCATAATACTACTTATAACTTACAAAAGTTTTCACGCCATATTTCTTTTCTCCAAGGATATATAAATTTCGCGCCTTTGCAGAATCTAAAGTATAGATTAATATTTTATTAAACCCTGCACCAGGATAAATTATTATCTACTGGTAACAATCTACGAATATTTCTGCATCTTGGAAAAGAAAATCCACAATTTGATACTTGTAAGCCATCGAAATGAAGGCCACAATCCTATAATTTGTGAATGCGCACTATTTGTTTATGACTTCCTGCTACTACTTTTGAAAGTGATTAAGTCTCAATTATTACATTTCACAAACAGGTCTCTCTCAACATCTTTATCGCACGTTGGCAAGCTTGCAGAAATTTTTATTGTTATTGCGGACTACTACTCAATCTTACTTGCCTATCAAAAGGCATCAGTTTCTTTCTAGAATTCTAGAATTATTCAATTGACAGCGAATATTTATATTTAAAATGATCAACAGAGCAGTATTTCCCATAGTAGCACCTTGAAAATACCACAAATCTTGCGTACAATTAAACGAACATAATTAAACAGCTACAAGCTTCAAGTTTTACAGTAACAGATGAGATGAAGAATCATTAATGCAATGCTAAAAACCCCATTTTTTATTGAAGGTAAGCATTTTACATTGGAAGAATTATTAAAAAAAAATTAAGATAATTTTTGAAATTCCCGCAAAATATTAATAGTAGTCTCTTCGTTGCTTGTACACTGATTGAGACACTAATTTACTATTATATAACAAGAAAAAACTGTACATTCAAATAATTAAAAAAAAATGAAATATTGCATTCTTAATGAATAATCTCCTACAAAAATTCCAAAAAAAGCTTATGTACGTTTTGTTGTAGTTATAATAGAAAAAAATATTTTTTTTGTAAATATTAAAATATATATATAATAATTAAGCTTATGTACATTTTGTTGTAGTTATAACAAAATGTTTGTAAACGTTTTGTAAATGTTGTAAATCATGACGAATTAATGTTAAATTTTAGCATGCCCCTATATGATTATCATTCATGATTTCTTTTTTTTTTCAAAATTTTTGAATGTATGGTTTTAAAGCGACTAGATTGGACAAAAAGGTATCCATTTCCCTGTTATATATAAAGTAGGTTAATTAGAGCAGCTTTCTGGAACTCGCGACATTCAACATCAACATTAAAATTCGGAAACTTGTGCTAATTTCCGTTTGTAATCTTACGTTGATATATCTAAATTCATAAATCTACTTTTTGTATTGGAAATTAAAGCCCGCAATAAAGACTATTATTATTATTATATTATTATTGTTTGAGGAATATTGTCTTTGTACTCACTCTGGATAGCATTTAGGAATCTGTTCTGCCACAAGATGTAGAACATGGATTTTGCAAGTAATATGTAGACGGTTACCACACTGTTTCTTGAGAGGCCAACCTATAGAATAGAATATAATCACTGATTTCATACGTTATGGATTTTATTTATACATGTGACGCTGCTATAATATCCTCTATAAGAATAGATACTATACAATTAAGAATTTTTCTTGTTCATACATCTTGCTTTAATAGCAAAAAAACCAAATGCGCATTTTATTCATTCAAGTATCTACTTCTATACTTACATCGGCCATAAGGTCGTCTCCCGTCTCAATCCATAGTATAGTCTAATATGCGAAACAAATTTGCTCATATGTATATTACGAATCACGCACTCAAACGATCACTTTCATACCGACGTCTGTGAAACGCACGAAAAGTTATTAATAATTACAATTGTCTATTATTTTCGCATGCGAAACTTTTCGCCAAAAACCCAAAATCGAAGAATACAACGAGCAGAAATATGATTAAATCAAAATAAATTTCAATAAGACAAACCCAATTTTACGTATTTACACTTACAAATTGTTTTTTTTTTTGCAAAGGACAACAAAAATTATAAGCAAGATGTTATTTGATGAAAGCAGAAAGCAAACAAGAGGGTTACTATCAAGCTAGCTAATAACTGGAAAAAAGAGCAACGGATTTTAAAAAAATAAATAAAGGATAGAGCATAGAAAAAAATGGTTCTGAACATTTTCTGCTAAAAGCTATATTTAACAAGTTACAAGATTTCGTAAAGGACGTAAAAAATCATCTCTGTGGGTATGTATTTTTTATATTATTTGAATTAAGAATTATCAAAAAAGACACAATCCCAGAAAAAAAAATGTAAGAGCTGACCTCTTTTAACCAATAGTGGTAATTCTTATCTCAAATGGTAAGTAATTGCCTTTACTGTAGTGGTCTCGCTACTTAATAGTAGAGTGTTGTACAGACTTGTTTACTCACAAACCTTGATAGTGACGTTTTATTTATAAATTTATTTAAAAATATGAGGAAATCTACGAATTTACAGGCGGTTTTTCAATTATCTTAAATACCATGAGTTACCAAAGCTAATGCTCATTATAATCCTGAAGGTTTACAATAAAAATTCTAATTTCAACTAAAACGCTGCTGAGCAAAGAACAAGTAAGGAAGATTGTGGACATTAAAAGTGAATAAAAGATCATCATACAAAAATGGCAACAAAAATAATTTGCAGCTATTGCTGTAAGCATTTCAGGACCTTAACAGCACTAACACGTCATGAAAAAACACATGCTGATGTAATTCCAACAAAATATCAACAAATATTTAGTTTCAGGAAGATTTTTTTTTTTTTTTTTGTAGAGTCACCAAAAGGTTTGCAAATTGTGTCCTGAAGAAATATTTCATACATCAAGTGATTATTTAATTCATCTAAATCAAGTACATCATGGTGAAATCACTCCAAACTTTATTTGCAGTAAATGTGGTAAACAATTTAAAGGTAAAAGCGAATTAAATAATCATAATAATTCACAGTGCGGCACAATCAAACTATATAAATGTCAGGTAAGGTTTCGAAGATGCATGTAGATTAGTTAACGTAACTGTTTTTTTTTGCATTTTAAGGTTTGCAACCAAAAGTTGATGAGTGCTGGATCCTTATACAATCATATGTTGAGACATAAAGGAGAACCAAGTTTTATGTGCAGATTTTGTGCAAAACTGTTCTTAACATCAGGACAATTAAAAGTACATGAACGAATTCATACACAAGAAAAAGTATTTGTTTGTGATGTAAGTAACAACACATCATATGAAGTAAATGTACTTACGCCCATCCTATATGTCCGCTGATAAAGCAATGTACTGACATTGTTAAGCAATCTCAACTAACTCACATGATTAATTTTATTGCTAAATTTCAAAGCATTTGTTCGACATATGTTACTTTCCAATTTTTTTAACAGAGACAGTCGTAACTCGAAAACCATAAAATGAATTATTTTCACAATGTGGAGATTGAAGAATAAGTGTAGTTAAAGATCTTCAATATTAAAATATTGCACGGTGCCACCTTTTTTTTATAAAACACATCAGTATATCAGAATACATTTATGAAAGATTCACAAATAACCATATTGAATCCCTAAAATATCAAAATGCTATCTGGCATACAATGGAAGTAATAAAAGACGGAAATACCTGTATATACAGGCTAATTTACGGAACCGGCCCATTAAAAGTTCTTGAATTTACAATGATATCTCCATTATAAAAGTTCAAGTTTAAATATAGTTACCTATAATCTATTTAAAAAAATAACTTCATCAACGTCGCACTTCCAATTACATCGAAAGTTATGTTCAGTTTTCACATTTGTGGGACACTTTAAAGCCAGTTTTATAAAATATCTTCTTACGTATCGGTTACTGTTTTAGAGTTATTTCGACTTCTGTGAAAAAAATAAAGAAATGTACGACGTACTAAATCAATCTAATAGTTATACAGTAAAAGGTAGAACACTTTCATATGAACTGTGGAGGATAAAGATACTTCAATATTTAACTAAATAAAAATTAAAGAAAATTATACGGGATCTCTCACAACCTAGTTGATTTAACTTCTTAGTTGTTGGTCACGTTTGAATCCATTGTACGCTGTATATTTGATACACAATGTACAATTTAATTCTCTATCAAAAAGCTATGTGTTCCTATCTCTATCGCTTCTTTTAGCATTAGTGATTTTCAAAAATATAGTTTTGAATTAGAACCTTTGGGAATATTTGCGCACAGTAGGCTATGGGGACTAGGAAGCGTTACTAAACAATGTCGATCTGCACTCAAGTAATCTATAAAATGATCTAGTCGTGTTTATTGCATTAGCAAAAATGGAAAACCATTTTATTTAATTATAGAAGCGAAGGTATCTTGAATTTGTTTTTTTTTTTTTTCTTTCACAAAAAATTATTTGGACGGATGAATCCAAATTTACCAGAAATCATATGGTTAATAGACGCCACTGGTTCACCACTACAAATTGTTTTTCACCGCCAACTATTAATTAAATACTAATTCAAAACTACATTTTCCGAAAATCAGTAATCCTAAAAGAAGCGATAGAGATAGGTATACTCTAGGTTATGAGACAACCTGTATATTTGTGTTTATTTTTTTATGCCTTGATTAAATAGTTGAGTAATTGATATCCTCTACAATGCACATAAAAGCTTTCTATCGTTTACTATACAGCGGTTACACCCCTTTAATTCATCATAGGTCTTTTTTGCTTATTTTACGAAAGTCAAAATAACTTTAAGATTGTAACTGTTAAATAAGAAAATGTTTTATAAACTTGGCTTTAAAATACTACTTTCTATTTTATATCAAACTTGGCTGCGACTTTCGATGTAGCCGGAAGTGCGACGCCGATGAAGTGGATGGACGAAGTAATGGACAGGTTCCCTATATACGTTTGCTAACTAAAAATAATTGGGTTGGTTACTAAAAGTAACCACAGGTATTTCATTAAAGAGCTATCAGAGTCAGTTACCACTGACATACAATGTCGTTCAAGTACTGCTAGGCATTCAAACTTATGATTTAGCACATGTATTTTCATAATTTCTTTTATTAACATTAGATCTGCGGGAAAGGATTCTGCCATCGTCAAAGTTTAATAACACATAGTACGTTACACACCGGAATAAAACCGTATTCCTGCGAAAACTGTGGCCATTCATTTAGTTGTGTTGGCAATTTATTAAAACATCGTAAAACACATATCGAATGTGGTCTAATTATTTCAACGTCTCATAGAGTCACAAATCCTTTTACCAAGATGAAAGTTAAAGTAAATACACCTACTACGGTAAAGTTAAGAGCAATAGAAAAGCAAAAAGAGATGAAAAATAGGATGAAAACGTCACAGAGCTTACCAGAAAATGAAAAATCCGCAAATGACAAAAATAAAGTAAACAATGATCAAACGAATCAACCTCTAAAACAATTTGTTATGAATGCAAGTGTACAGCAGGAAGTATCCGATGTATGTGAAAGTAACAATTTCCATAATACCAAAGATAGCTTTATTGAAAAGAAAGAATCTGAAGCTGCCATAAATATCGAAAAAGAAAACGTATTACACGAAAACACACCTAAACAGCATAGTGAAGCAGAAGCACGTGTGTAATCGTGTACATACTAAAGTAAACTGTATTCATTTGTGAACTTTTAGAACAACAAATATCCAGATGTAGGAAAGATATCAGGGAGCACGATGACGAAAATACGCCATTAGAACGTGAAACAGAATGTTGCAGCATAACGAATGTTGATTGTAATAAAAATACGAAAAAGAATTGTATCGCCCTCCAAAACAAAGTCTTTGAATGCAGTTGTTGTCAGGAAAGATTTCATAACAAAAGTGATTGCGAAATTCATCAGCTTCACAGACACTCCTATTTGTTAAGTAAGTATGTGGAAGAAGTTAATGGTTATCTTGATATAAAGCGCATCTTGTTATCATTATTAATAATATAATTGTTAAAGTTTCATGTCGTCATTACCGTCGAACTTTATTTTCTCCCCAAGGCAGTACGTAACGTTTGTAGAAATTGTTAATAATAATTGAATGATTCTGATGATAAGAGTGACCATTTTTAATTAGTTTAGTGGGAACTATTAATAAAAATATAATAAGAAGCGATTCATACGATGTTTCAAAGCGTATATACCTAATTGCTTACTTCATATTCTAAAAGCATATAAAAAATGCTTTTACTTAATATCACAAAGGAGCACGCATCTTTACCATAATTACAAAATTTAAACGAATTTTTACCTACAGAGTACCGTTCTCTTTTCCTTCTTAATTCATATACAAGATTTACCAATTAAAGAAAGTGCCCGCTAAAATACACAGATTTAATTATTTTATTACTTAACTTTATTTGTCTATGTTTGGTAGACAATGTATTGTTTTTCAGTTTCCTATGTTATTGATTTCTAAGTATGCCAGCCCCTGTTGTTCAAAAGTTAACGTGAAGACCTCTCTACAAAACGAAATACCAACAGCATTAAACATACCTTTAGATTATATAAATATATATATAAGTTGTCGTGTATATTCGCACGACACATGGACGGCAGTCTCTTTCACCTGGCGAAATCTACATGCTGTTTCCTCTGTCAGGTCCAAATTACTCATGTACTTCTTGAACATACAGTGTCCTGTTAACAGACCCACTATTGTTCTAACAGACTTCCCGTCTTTGCTTAGTAAGTCCGCTGTAAATGTAGGCCTATGTCCGATTATAAATTTTTAGCCTTACTTTAACCTGCAATGATCTTCCGCCGGTCTTGAGATCTCTTATCTTTTCATTATTTATATGGATGTATTTATTGTATTTATTTATTCCATGATTTATATGGGTGTATAGCATTCCCATCAAGTGCGTTGTGCGATCTTCAGCATTTGACGAACCTGCTCGGGCTAACTCGATTACCTTTACGTTACCTCGAAGGCCTTCGTATCCTGGTACCAGGCCAGAGTCACCTGAGTCCGCTTCCCAGCCTATTGAGTGCGTTCGTGCAGCCACAAGCCAGTTTCGAATTTGCCTGTGTGGAGTCTAGCGATTTTATTACTGGTTGACTGTCTGAATGCAGATGGCAGATGGATTCCTTAATAAATCCCAGCACTGCTACTATTTCGGCTTGAAATATAATGACGCATTGTATTAGACTTAGTGTTTTATATGTTGCCTTAAGTTCCTTTAACTAGTAGGTTGCACTATGCGAGTTAATTATATTCATTAGTAGTTTATTAGCCTGGCGTCCCTTGGATGTATATATGTAACGGTTCCAATCTCAGGACGACTTCCAGAGTAGCTGTAGAGTTCGTGGGTTTCATCGCCCCGATGGCACACATGTATGCCACTTAACCGCCTTGTTGTCTCAACCTGCAATGTTTTCGTCCACCATACCATCGATTCGTCTGATTACCTCCAGATATCACCACAGCATTTACGTTTTTTCGCATAACTTTCTATACCTGCCTAAAGCAATAGTAGATTCGTCGATGACTTTAGTAATGTGAGAGTTCCAGGTATGCCTTTGATCGAACCTTACTGCGAAGTATTTAGCTTCTGTATGGGATGTAGCACGATTGGCTTTAAGCCTCGTATTATTATTGCGCTTTCTTGTAAATACGATAATTTGTATTTTTTGGCTATTGACTGTAAGTCTCTCTCGTTTACACCTGTTATCTTCTGTATCTAACCCATTTTGCATTCGCTCCGATATTATCTCAGCAAATTTGCCTCGTACTACTCTAGCTATATCATCAACATATGCTAAGCAATACAGGTCTTCCTTAGATAGCTTTATTATTAGTTCGTCTACAAAGGATGCCCATAGAGAGGGTAATAATACACCTCCCTGTCGTCAACTACCTTTTGCCCTCACCCTTATACTATAGAGAGACCACGGACGCCGATAATCGGATAATTCCACTGTTTAAACATACAACTGAAAAAATCTTATTTGATTAATTGATTGATTGCAATATTTTTTCTTAAAGGGAAATACACTCTCTCAGCTCTGTGTCCAGCTTAATATCATTGCAATGTTTCAGAAATAAGTATGAAAGCCTAGAATTTGCTTTCAATATCACTTTAATATCAAAAAAGCAGTGTTTTAGCTTAGCTGAAATTTGGTGTATTCATACAAAGTCACTATTCCTAAACAGAAATATCCCAAAGGTGTGAAAATGTAACATACGACGTTTTTACTTAAGCTAGCAAAATAAGCCTATCCTAACATAGTTTTTTAAAATCTATTCACTTTTTTCATGAAATTTAACAGCCTCGCGAATGATTTCTCGTGTTATATATATAATTTATTAGTGCTTTGATAAATTTCACTTTTGTCTAATTACTGGAAGGTTATATCCGTTGAAAAATTGTTGGAATTTTTCCCAAGTTTTCAAAGTTTTGTTCATTAATTAATAGTAGCTTTTACCAGCATATATGCAATGTTCAAAGAAAGCCTAATGTATTTTTGTTTTTTCACCCACTTCCATACACCGGTATTTTAATAAATCAGGGTCATACTTGAATTTTCACTTAACTCTACCAGATTTTAAATTCTTAAAATTACGTTTGAAAAAGACGTTTGCATGTTTCGTTGTTTAGACTTAGTGATATAGCGCGTACTGTGAGATATCCAAGAAAAAATTAATTCTTGTAAGTATATTATGGTAGTCCAAATACTTTAGTCGAAGTCATCAACTGCTTTAGTTAGTGCAACTTTTAAATCCTACATGCATCTCTGAAAATAAATCTTATTAGAATTTAACTTACTTTTAGCTTGTCAAGAGTGCGATAAAGTATTTTCCAACCCGGACTTGTTACGATTTCATAAAAGTACATTTCATAGTGGCATAACAAGGAAGACATATACATATATTTGCGACCGCTGTGGCAAACAGTTTAAACAAAAATCGGCGCTGATTCGTCACAACCAAAATAAATGTGCGGATGGACCCCAAATCAAATGCACCGTATGTGATAAAAACTTCTCCAGCGTTTACGTTAGAAAATATCATATGAGGGTGCATAATGCCGAGAAGAAGTTATTTTGCAAGTTCTGCGGAAAGAGTTTTCACTGGAAAGGACAATTAAAGATTCACGAAAGACGACATACAGGCGAGAAACCATTTACTTGCCTTTACTGTCCTAAAGCTTTTGCGTATAGAGAAAGTCTGATTACGCACAGCAGCCTCCATACGGGAATTAAGCCGCATTTATGTGAAGCTTGTGGATCAAGATTTTCATGTATTGGCAATCTCATAAAACATAAAGGAACGCATGCTAATACATGCGGTGCGTGGTATAGTAAAATTAATAGTAACAATCTGTAATATTAGTAAGGTTTGTTCCAACAGAAAAACCTTATCAATTTTTATTCTTACTCAGAAGCGGGTACTGACTTCACCGTGCTTGAATCAGATCAAATATAATGCGGTGTCTATTGGAACATTGTTGGAATTGATTCGGAACTAATTACACGGATGCTAGAACACCAATTGCCTTTACGCATACTGCACAGAGTTCCGAACTAATTCCAACGTCTGTTGAAACAAACCTACAGCCTGTAGTAAACGTTTTATTACATAATCTTTTGAAGAACCTTAATGTGATGTTGTCCGGTTTAATAATCTACATAGTATTTGGAATTTTTTCTTGCATGTAATGTGATTTTAAATAAAGGAAAATTGAAATTAAACGCTGGAATTACTTTATTCCTTGTGACTGTATTCGAAACAACACCGAAAATTCGAACAAAAACTTTTGTGTTGGTAAAGTTTTGTTTTATTGTTGTTTTGGGTCAATTTGGGAACCTATGTTCACGAAATACGCCGAAAAACCTTGGCAATCCGAAAAATAAACCAAACATAAATTTATAAAATTGTGCGTGTGATTAGATTAGAGCGCATGACATCCTACAAATTGGAAAAAATCCTCAAGTATAACGAAGCCGGGCAAAATATTAAATTAGAAAACTAATTTGGTTAAAAATGTAAGTTCACTGCAAAAATTACACGCTTACGAAACTATTTGCGTAAAAAAGAAACACAAATGTGATGAATAGAAGGAACGGACTGCTATCCTGCTTACGTGTTTTTGATTTATTTAGGACGAAAACGTTTTCACGCTTCGTCGTAGTCCCTTTCATCCATTTTTCCGTATTTGTCGCCTGTGCTTTTATTGTTTATTATTTATGACTATAGATGATAAGCCGATAAGCCTCAGATAGCCAATATACTCATACTTACACATACTATAAACTAGTCTGAGACTGACATTCTGCACCTTTTGAATTCTTGCTGAAGCATGCCACGCAACAGAATCCAAATACATCAAAATGAAAAAGCATAAGAATCTCGCAGAGAACAGTTTTTGTCTAGATCGAAACCAAACGTCGGCAACGTTTACTTGCAAACGATGTTGGGCACATTAAAAATCACTACCTCTGGATTCGGCAAAATTCTATTAGTGACTAATGACCACCGTCGATCCAATGTAAGTTCACAGATCCATAGTGTGAAGGAGTGTTCCGTAACCTGCTGATGCTTCACCCAATAATATAACAACATACATCCTAACTAATTGCGTACAACTGATAGGCAGTGTGCCATGAAGAAAGTCCTGTCAGTGTCAGAATATGTTGGAAGCGCTTATTTTCTCATTTTGGCATATACGAAAGTAAGTACGATATTAAAGAGTTCGCATGATTTCATATATCCAGACCATAACCCTTTAAAAGTTTATATTTCGAATGCCTGATGTATTCCTATGCAAAGCGTACAATGGTACAGAAAAGTTTGTTGAATAAGATATTGCTGCATACCACGTCGAACTAATACATATTACAATTTTATTTTACAAAGTTGCAAGTGAATATAATATCTAGCTAATGTAGAAACGGACAATTTCATCGGTATGTACAATATTTATATAGCCGCTTAGTGGTGCCCGAAAAAAAAAAAATAAATAAATAACTTAATCGATAGAGAAATTAACAATGCTTTTAAAAAAATATTAAATTCATCGATACAACCATAGCTAATATGAAATTATTTACCTTTCTCTCTCTCTATCTTGACTAAGTAGTAAATATTGAACATAACAGTTTTGCAGAGCTACATTATATGATATGAACCATTTCTAACTAGGCAGCATATTTCAAGTGCTTAATATATTACTGGAAAACGTTTAGAAGTATTCATGTACCGTGTACGTTTGTTGTAGCATCTAACTATTGCGACAGGCATTGGAAATGTTATTTTAATTTTTAATATAAATCCAGTAATAATATTTTTTTCTTGATAGCTTATACAAATTGTATGTGATGTAATTTAATTATTTCGTATTTGATTTGCCAAAATTATGTTGTGACTGATGTAAACGTCGTCCAGAACCATGTTTCATGACGTAAATATCTTTGAAAAGGAAAACCGAAGGAATGAAAAATTAGAGAAAGCAAAAGAACCAAAACGAATATTATATCAACTGGAAGTCTCACCTAGAGCAATGTATAATTTAAGTACTTGTCCCTTGGTGCTAAAACCCACAAAATTAAGTGATACTGATGTACAGTGCGAACAGGTAGATGAAGCAAAAAAGTCAAGTAAAAAACGGAAAAAACATAAAAGAAGCGACAGTAAGTAATTACTCTTTGGACGTTATGTTGTTTTAACGCTAACATATTTTTCAGGCGGACATGGAGAAAGTAAAGCTAAACAAACGAATATGGACGAATCAATACTAACAGGTTTGCAAACAGTTATAGACCTTTGTGGCTTGTTAGAAAAATGTGAAGAGCAAAATAAATTAAAACAAAAAAAACGTAAATGTAAACAGAAAATGGAGCTCAGCAAGCATTCTGTTCAAAATTCTTGTAATCTTGAGGATTTTTCTAATTTTGGCCCAAACACATCAGTCGATAAATCAACAAGTTTCAAAGTGATTGATAAACCATCGAATACTAACAGTATTCGCAAACTATTCTTTCGAAAAAGTGGAAGCAGAATAAAGAATAAATTTCCATCCTCGTCATCTATTACATTATTATCACAAGAACAAAGTATAACTAGTACAGAATTACCTAATCAATACAGTTACAATCAAGCCCTACAAATTTTAACTTCTTCAACCAAACAATCACTACCTTCACAGGATAGTGCAAACCACGAACCTGACGAAGCGAATACTTCACGATCAGGTTCTAAAAAATCTATTACCTCCCCAAATGTGGCATTTGTTAATAACATGAAACCTATAGAAGAAGAGCCTCAAGGATCTTCCAAGCATCACATTCAGACCACACCAGACACACCAAACCAGTCCATTGAATCCAAATTATTACGAATAGATGATAAAAGTAATGATGATAGAAGTAATGATGATAGAAGTAACGATGATAGAAGTAACGACGATAGAAGTAACGATGATAGAAGTAACGATGATAGAAGTAATGATGATAGAAGTAATGATAATAGAAGTAACGATAATAGAAGTAACGATAATAGAAGTAATGATGTTATAAGTAACGATAATAGAAGTAACGATGATAGAAATATTGATGATAGAAATAATTATGATAAAGGTAATTGCGTTAAAAGTAATGATAAAAATAATGACGAAGGATGCGCTCCTTCCTGTTCATCATGCAAAGATCCTGTCGTTCTACGATCAGGGCCAGCTTTGCGGATTAGGTCTTCACAGGATGACATTAATTACTTTTGGAAAACAAAAGCTGAGATAGCAAAAACTCCAATTTGTGAAATCTGCTCTATGAAACACGTTGCTGAAAAGTCACGTCCAGCTTTGCGTAATAGAGGTGAAAGGGATGATATTGATTATTATTGGAAAACAAAAGATGAGTCTGGACAAACAAAAAAGTTATCTTATGAATGTGACAGTGACTGCTTGCGTAATCTAAATGAAGAAAGTCAACCTCAAAGAATTAGTTCTATAGCTCTAGTCAAATCCCCACCTATACCACCTATGCCACCCCGTACCAAAATCCAAACAAATTCTGATGAACTGTGTTCAAATGTTTGCTATCACTACAATTCCCCAGTTGTACGAAAGCGAAGCTGTTGTGCAACACCGCGAAAACACTCGTCCGAGGGTTCATATCATTCTAAATGTTGTCCTGTATCAAGTGGTAGACGGCTCTCAACAAAATGCTTTCCTCCTGTAGAAGTAATACCTGGTAGTAAGTAAAATACGCTTAATATAAACTTTTCTAATCTTAGGATTTTGATAAGTTGAATAAAACAATTTCATTATTATTACTTTAAAATCAAATTAATTGGCAGTTTCAACGGATTTTGCTTACATGCGAAGTGCTACTTTTTACAAATTGTAAGTTAATTGTAACGCTTGGATTTCGTCGTGTATTTTTGTTGCATATCGTGCACATACAATGAAAATACACGATGGACTAATGTAGCTACTTAGTAATAATGCAATAGCCGCTGCTGATAATAATACGTACGTAAAAGCATACTTTACAGATTTTTTTATAAAATCGATTGCCCAATTGCTTGTTACAAACATCATGTCATTTTCTAGCAAAACGTGGGTACACGTCGCAATTTACCTCTGCGCCATGCAATCCAGATTATCCTTATCCCTTGTTCAAGCCTCAAATAGACTGCAAAAGAAATCGCCATGGAGTTCCAACCGTTCAACCAGTTATGGGAATTTGCCGCTCAGGTAAATTCTTACTTTACACGATAAACCGTCAAATTCAAATCTAATTTGTTCAGGTAAATGCGGTACCGCTCCACGTTTAAAAAGTATCAAATACGCTTTGGTAAAAATTTCTGAATTTATTGGATTTAACACGTACGAAATCATGAAGCCATATAAAAATAAACCGAAAAATATCCCAACGTGCATCGCAGAAATATTCGTGACATCCCAAAAACGAAACGAGAAACCGTACGTAGTTTCGGTTTCACGAAAACCGACACGCATAAACTTCCAAGTTCCCGGATCACCTGCCAGGAGTATGACTCAAGTGCAAACACCGTGTTCGACAATCTGTTCTTCAAACCATCAACATACAATAAGTCACGTGCCCAGATATTCATCTTCCACTCAGTGCAATCATACGAAGAAAATAACCTGCGCCCAAATGTTTTGTAAATGCGACGATAGTTCCATAATGCATCGATTACTTGCCGATGAAGATAAATATGCACAGCAGGAAGCTCCTGATCAACAGTTGATTTCCCAACCAACATCATGCAATGTATTTACTGACGGCGAAAAAGCAAATTCGCAAGAACATTCTTCTCTTCAGGATAATTGCTGTGAATTCAATAATCCTTCCATACGAAAAAGTATCTTAATCAATAAAGATGTGAATCGTAAATGTAGCTCGAGTGCCTAGTGGACTGCACATTTCTTTTTTCCTTTTAACGAGTCACGTTCTATTGTCCATGCGTATCGATGAAGTCTCTATTTGTGAAGACAGTTGAAGGTGCTAACTTTGTATATTATTGTGGTATTTGTGTATATGTAATTAACGACTTCTAATAAACTATTGTAAATGAAATAGCATGAGGGTTGTACGCATTCACAAACAAAATTATCTTCCTTGATTGAACTTATACTTATAAAACCAAGCGTGTTGACTATAGCAAAGTACAGCAATAATTTTAATTTGGAAAATGATGGTGATAAATTTTTCAATTCTTTATGAAAGGTTGATGATTCTTCAACTAACTGCCTCTTAGCAGGATTTTTAACTTGCAACCGACACATCTACCTTGATCGGAGGTCAGAGCTACAACTTTCCTGATAAGAGATGCAATGACACCTTTTTAATTTAGCTGCGTATGTGTACTAGTTGTTAATTTTCACCACTGCGTATTCAAACGTTATGTAGCTGAGAACGACTACTAGGGACCTTATATACCAAGAGGAAAACAATTACCAAACTACGTTTAACACCGTTTATTCTGTAGTTATAACAGTTATAATTGTGAGATATCAGGGGATGAGACTGCGCGCAATAGAATCCTATTTATCCCATGATTTCTACATCAATTACATAGGTTGGTTGGCAATTGAGCCACCAAATGTGCTCTCGTAACGCGTCTCTGTTCCATTAATTTCATCCCAACGGCGAACACTTGCTGCCCATAAATTTTCTATGCGGTTGAGGTCAGGTGACGTGTGACCACATGTTTCTCTGCAAAACAAGTTGTAGAGGCCGAATATCTGGTTACTATGCCAGCATTTTTTAGTCGCCGCGTTACGGTTTGCTGTGAACAAACAATTTCAGCGCTCTCTAATATTTTTGCTTTTGTATAAAATGGTCGCACTTGAAAAGAATATATGTCTTCTAGGAAGTAGAGATGGTGCATGATGATGATGATGATACATGTTTAGTTTTAAGGAAAAATTTTTTGTCTCACATCATTCGGTCACCGGTTGATGATGAGAACCATTCGTGTCCACGAAACGGCCGTCCCGGACTAATTATTATATGATTATATAATATTAAACTTGTGTGATGCGGAGGGTGGCGATACTATGTGCTGTTTACCAAAACGGATGCTAGCTAGCTATTTGGACCAACAACTTCTCCTTTTAAAAATTATTTTATAATAATTACTTTCTTCGTCATATGTCATTAGAAGAAAACGAGATCTAAGGAATATGTTCCTATGTTTGATTAATTTTTATGTTAATATTTGTTTGTCACAAAGAGGACAGTGAAAAAAAAAAATAAACGGGCTGCCCGTTAATCAGTGTTCAATTGATATACAATTATCAAATATGAACATATCAAGAATATTTGTAGTGTATTATACCTTTTCATATTTGTTCAGAAATAAATATTGGCAAATCGTATTTACGATTATAAAACGAATTTTTTAAGGCATGCATCTCTTTCACTTCTCTACATTGCGTTAAATAAACCACTTTGTGCTACCGATCCATTTGCGTTTTTCTTTCACCCGTAGAATCTACCCATATTTGATTATAGTCGTCCAGTGTGCATTGTAAATATACATACTAGGCACTTCCGAGCGTGCCGACATTTGAGGACACTGCTGTACAATAGTCGGGTAACAGTTGGGATTTTGTGCCGTTAAGGATGAATATTAATATTTGCATGTAGTGGCATCGCTGTTTACGATATAAATAGCATACCTTTGTTACTTTAACAGAAACTACAAATCACAAATTTTGTGAATTTTATTGGAATAAGCCCCTATAAATCTATCTGCAAGTGGCTGATTTTCCCTTACCCCACAAGTTTCATTCAAAAGTACACTAAAGTACATGCTGTAGGTTATGTTTTGTTTATATGTTTGCAAAGTCATGCCAGATACGTATTTTACACACTCATTCGTTTAATAACTTTTGTCGCCATGGTAAACTTAATAAACTTTACTGAGACTGTGAATTTGAGCAACTATACTCTAATTATTCCTAGCGTGTCCGTTGGCAATGTAGGCCAATTAACAATAGATTTAATAATTACATCATTCAACTTAAAGAAAGTAGGAACTGTTTGGCATCCTGGTATTGTACCATCTGTTGGAGGAGATCCATATCAATTGGAAACGGAAGAACCTTGTACTGCCTGTGAGTTATATGTAAGCGAAGCCCTAAAAATTGCCGTTATCCAACTACGGTCAAGCATAGAACACAAATGGGCTTTAGACTTTTTCAGGTTACTAAAGTCTGAAATTGTTAATTCAAATATTCATGATGTTATAATATTAACAACAATTTATGCTTACGAGCTCCACAATATAGAATCCAGCCACTTTCGTTATATTAGTAATTCAGTTCATAATTTCGAGAAATTTAATATCTTACCTGTTCCGCAAGATGAATTTGGAAAATATGTCTTGAATGGTGTAGGATTCGCAATGAAATTGTACGAGTTTTTAGAAGATACCATTAAGTGTACTGTTCTTGCTAAATACGTTTCTGAAGGAGATAATAGACCAGATGCAATTGCCATGTTCGACACACTAAAGAAAATAGATGTTATAAAGGAAAGAGCTGATCATCACGTCAAAATTCCAATATCGTGGAAGTATGTCTTTGGAAATCCACCACCTGCGGGCATATTTTAGTTATAGATATAAATATTATACTTTCGTATTAAATATACGTTACTATATTTATTTTTTACCTTTTATTTTGAAGAAATACTTTTAAGTAACAATAGTATAAAGCAATTATATCTTGTAGGAAGTGGTAGAGAATATTTTGTTGCACATGTAAAAAGAGCAGTTCTGTAAATAGCATGAGCAATGAAATATTTTCAATATTGTGCAAAAAATAAATAAAAATTTTAATCTTTCTGGAAGGTAAAGATAGTCATAATGTACTAGTTTTGCAAACAAGATGCATTTTTATTTTATTGGTCAAAACTTGTATAAAATATCACTGCAGTAAAAGTAGAAATGTATGATTGATTGGTTACAACTTTTGCAAGTATGTAGCACGTAACAGTAACATCGAAACATTTGAATGCTTAAAATCTACGATAACTAAACACTAGTAGATGACTGGTGGGATTTTACCAATTCTTAAGAAATCCTATACATAATTTGAATCCTACATATTTTAATTAGAACTCACAAAACACAAATTAGATTACCTATGTAATATATTTTGATAAACGGTATTAACTTAAAATGACAATGGTGTATTATTTTAAATGTTTCATAATGTGTTTTTTCAAATCGGGCATTGTTTTTGGAATGTAATCACATTTGTGGCATTTTAATGGAGTGTCCATCATTTTTTTACAATACTCTGATGATAAGAGTTTGATCTTGCCATATTTTTCCAAATTTTCGCATACCTCTACAAAAATAACGATTGATACTTAAAATATACGCATAAAGAACTTAAAAGTATACCTTTTGAATCGAGAAAAAAATGTGTGGTAAAACTGTTCCAGTGCTTTTTCGTTTTTAAGCAGGGGGAATTCATATCATCACTAATTACATGCAGGTGTAAACGAGTCATACTGGCTTCAGCATGATACCCCATTTTAAAGGTACGACTTTGGTGTCTTGGTTCCTGTGTCAACCTTTCACCAATACTATGCATATATTTCAACAGCTCCAAGTGAGACTTATCTACTGCTTTTAAGCTATGAATATCCTCCCTTGGTATAATTAAGTAATGAAATTCAGCTTTTGGAAATTTATCTTGTATAACAACAAGTTTTGAATTTGATTGTACTATCAACTCAGGATCTTCCATGGCACTCAATAATCCGTTTGACCAGTGACCATTAGTCTTCATTTTCTTTAAATCATCATTTTCAGAATCAAAATTTTTCCTTTTCCCGGACATTTTGCAAAATTTACGAGTTCTTTACTTAAAATCGTTGCGCGTAGGAGGTTATGTTTTCATCCAAAAGAAAATGTCACTAAATATACGCTTCATTCTCGAATGACGATTTTAAAATGCACCGAGTGTGAACCTTTAATAACCTTGTTTATATCATTTAAAATTACATATGTAATATGTAATTTTAAATAATACTTAAAATAAGTAATTTTGCATTAAAGAAGTAAGATTAAAACAATAATTTTTTTAATTCGTTATTTGTTACTAATGCATTCTTTTGACACTATTATGCAAAGCCTAATTTTCAACTATGTATATGTATAAATTCTAATTGAAATTGAATTTTTTCCTTATTGAATTCTAAATGTTTGATAAACTATTTACAAACTAATTTCACAACTTATTAGGTTTGATCAGAGAACACCCCGAATATAAGCGGCATATAAGGTTGCAAAATGTAGACTTGTTTCTAGTGCCATCCACCAATTGTGCGTATGAATGATTTCACACTAGTGTTGGCATGGGGTCATTCCTACAGGTAGGAGTGAATACTGCAGTGAAACGAGAAGAAATGAAACGACTAACTAATGTCATAAGTAAGAATCTCAAGGGGATTTCGTGACCGATTAAAAACAAATAAAATTTGTTTTTAATCGGTAAAAAAAAAATAGTCTAGAGCGCAACAAGTCAATTGCCTAACAGTGGCGTTAATGTGCTGGGTTAACCGAAATAAATGTGGGCGTTATTTAGAACAAAAACCAAGAGAATTCATGAAAACGCAAACAATATGTTGTAATAAACAATTTACCGAATATGCTTAGATGACTGAAAAGAAATCCGATGGGGAAAGTGAGGCTTTTGTTACTTGTATCATAACGTACGTTTCTACAGTGGTCTCTTTGAGACCCGTCCGTTGCGACGTATATATCTGCTTATACGCAAAAGTCATTCTACATCTAGGGATGTGATATTCGTGTACTTAAAGTGATCTTTGAATTTGTATAACGGATCTTTTGCAACACTACTGTTAAAAAGATGGTGTAATCTAGAAATATTTATATTTTCGCGTAAAATAGCATTAAATTTTTCTCTGACTGAAACACTTTTTGTACATGGTCTGTTGAAATTGTTATTTACACGAATCCCTTAAGGACAACGAAGTGCTTTGCAATTTTTTCTTGCATCAGCTACTAGAACGTAATTGTCGTTAATAGTTTTTAAATCTGCTGCAACTTGAACATTTTGGACATTGTGAACGAAACAGCCGAATACGCTTTGGAGATTAAAAAAACTGCTTTCGTCTGTGTTATTACTTGATCCATATCGGAATAACATGTTTGTATCGTGTCCGTTATAAGGCGTAAAGCATGAAGCAATCACGTTATGTGCAACAAATTCGGTTGAACAGCTTTGAATAATTTATCTGTGCGAAGCATAATCACGGCAGCATCAGTAACCATCATTAACATTTGCTTTGATGAAATTTCAAAGTTGTCTAGTGTTATTATGGAAACATTCGGTAATACATTGCTGTCTTTTACACACCGGCAAATAACGGCACGGCGGCCCTTCAAAGTTATTGCGCGTGCTATAATGGATAAGCACTTGGTAGTTCCTACATTGAATTGCATTTCTTCTAAAACTGACGACAAGTTGATGCATTTCTACGCATTTTCAACATTTTTAATGCTTTCCGTTCAATTCCGACGCATAGTTCATAGTACTATGTGTACATAGTACTATGTGATACACAACATCTGGATATCGTTTTTCTCAATAGATGGATGGAAAGACCGGGAGGTACCAAATGCCCAGTTATACAACTTAATAGTGTATACTATAACAAAGAGAAGCAGGTGCTTTTCATGGATGCTTTCATTATAATAAAAATGCACGTGTTATGTCTTTTCTTTTACTCTTTGATAGCTTGCATCTGAGTAACCCCTTTTGGCAAATTAAACCATGCATAATGAAAACTATGCTGTTTATAGTAAAATTTATAATTATAAAATAGGTTCTTTGGCATATGAAAACAACATTTACAATTGTTAAAAGATTTTATTGTGACGTTCACTAGCGTATACTTTACGCTTTAGGTATAGGTTTATCAAGGTTTCAACATACTTCTCTTGTAAAACGCAGAGGCCCCATCCTGCCGCAGCCATATTCCCTGGTTGGGTACATCGAGCTTTTCGATATTGGGGTAGAGTACTACCAACTCAAGAATGAATTCATCTCTTAAAAAGTGCAAATACCTTTCTTCCGTTAACTTATTATTAAAGAAAGGTCCTACAACTCTGTCGCCGATTATGGCCGCCCATACATTTGTTTTTCAGGATACAGGTCTTGTTTGTAGACTTCCAGCTGCTGGAGCAGGTGTTGATTTGAATCGCCAACAGGTAAATCACCGCCTGCGCATTTATGGGCTTGTTAAAAGCATTTGGCGCGTGCATCATCAGGTTCTTTGGCACAAATTGGAACTAATGGGGGCCACAGGCGTGTGTTTGGAATTATTTAAGTGTTGCAAGACACAACAAGACTGTAAACTGTTAACGTTGATCGAAATTATCTCCACATAGCTCGTGAACAAAGCAGTCAGGGATGACACTTATTTTTGCAAAGAATGGTACTTACTGTGGATTTAAAAGCGGTAGCATACTCAGAATAAAATGTTACACGACCTACATGAGCAGTAACTGAATGTAAGGCAGCAACTAATGCCGAAGTTAAATACCAATCAACGTTACACTTAATAGTAACTCAAGTTTTTTAAATCTACACATCCCTGTAGTTAGTAGTTCATATAAATTGATATCAATTTCTAAGTATGAAATTTTAATTATATACTTTTTTTGGGCTACAACGGTTCCTAATTCAGCATTTAGTCTTCAGTATTTGAAGACATTTACGATCAGGTAACTGTTATTAAAAATCTTTAAATCTACTTTAATTTCAAACTTACCAGCTTTGTAATTTTGGTTGAGAAGCCCTTGATTTTTATCATTTGGAATATCAGTCTTCTCCAACCCCTTTATTTTATAAATCGCCGTCCAATTTTAAAACTAAATATTCCATCTCCTAAAGCGTAGTTGTAAGTTGATCTTAGATGTCTGTGATATTGAGCTCGACTTTTAACATTTAAATTACAATCGTTATTAGTTGTAGTAGGGCAATCATACTTATTAAGCTTTGTTTACTTTTGATTTTTCCTATTACGCGTGCCTAATAGATAAGACATTTCTTATGTGTACCGTTATCATTGTGCCTTTGTCTCTGGCCCGCCCAAGTTTCTGCTGCGATCGGTCTTTGGATCCCGGCGATCGTGTGATTCATCGTCTCTTCTAATTCTTGATTAAAGTAATTTCTTTTGTTAATCAAAACCAGTTTAGTTCATAAAAGTGGAAGTTTCCTCCGTTGTTTCTACAATGGAGGAAGGCTCTTGCGGCCTGATGAGTGATTGTAGATAGTCGGAACGCGACTTGGATTATTTTGAGCTACTAGTTTTAAAACCTTTGGTAGAATATTTCTCGATCTCAGTGCATTATTTTTTCAAATGCATTTGCACTAACTGCAGCTGTTGCTCCGTGATAGCTTCAAACGTACCGGGAAATTGCTTATATAACTGGGTGTTTAGTAGAGATGTTCTACTACTGTATTTGTGACTTGCATAGTTAGCTGTGGTTTTGGTAGATGGCTCTTTATTCTCTTTGTAGTCGTCAATATATGTCATTTTCAAAATCACTTCTTAAGGTTTTCCATGCCGCTACATTGGCTTTCCTTATTACCTATTACTGTGACCGTTTCGTGTCGATTTAGTTTGTTAATAAAGGATAAATATTGAAACCGCATACATAGAAAACTTGCGTAGTATGCCTAAATTTAAACAAGGGTTATTCGCACCAGTTCCGAGGAATTTTAATACTTTGTTCAACACAATTCAATTCGTATAGTATGAATCTCCAATCTAACATCTCTATTATTATTTTACTTATCTTACAAGACTTAAATTTCTGGAAAAAGATTATTTTCATAGACGAGAAAATATCCCTCTCAACAGATAATTCAAAGCCTGGATTATATAGACGAAACATGCAAGGTTGGTTTATTGAGTCGTTAGCCTATCTTCTGAACGTAACTCTTAATTGACAAATATATAAAGAATTACATGTAAATTGGGCCAGTGGGTTTATGTTTCTTAATTCCCGTTGTTGGCTAGTTGGACAAAGATATTTTCCATTGTATCCTGTCTAAAGGATCTTGTTGGAAAACTGGAAAATTTATATTTTATCAATAAAATATCCCATAATTTTTGAAAACCCTTGACTGTAAAAATGAAGTTTTGCAAAACTAATGGTACTGGCTTATCACTGGGTTTTCTACATACAAACTTCATGCTTTCCAAAACTCGAATTGCTCTTTGCCAAATCAACTTATGTCGAGAATTTGTACTTACCGCACCTCTTAACAGCTTATCTCGTCTTTCAGATTTGAAATCAGCATTCAGGCTATCAAATAATTCGTCGAAAAAGAAACAAAGATCAGCCGTATCTTGTGCTTCGGATCCCATTTTGAGTTTTTTGTCTCTGCTTTCAACTTGAGCGCGACTCATCAATTCTATGGTGGCAGACACATTCCTACTAAATACTTGGACACACAGTGTCAGCTTCGTTTTGTTAATTTTGTGGGGAAGAATATGGCAATCAGTCAGTTTTGGCATACTTCTTACTCTGTTGCTAAGATCGATGTGATACGCATCCATTATGTGCGTCCACTTTGCAGTTTTACTAATACCATCTTGATGGAATGTTAAGTCTCTGGACAGTAAATTGTTGCGCATACATTTCAATAGATGAGATGGATCAAAGATAGGTACTATTATATTTCCATCGATGGATATAACATCATCTTCTATAGTCATGTTCTTTTGCAGTGCATTTTTTCTCGTTTCTTCCAGTAACATTCTAATAGCTCTAACATTTGCGCTTCGCTGGCCGCATATGGACGCTATAACGGTAAAACCAGCGGAATGTGCCTCTTTTATAATAAGTTTGTAGTTGTGTACAATCTCAGTTACAGAATTGGTGGTTCCACAAATATATGCTACAGGCTGCTTCCAAGAACTAAAAATCCCATGTAGCATAAATACTTGTACTTGATTTGCTATTTCTAGTTTTCTTGTGTGTCCTTCATCTGAAGGATCACATGCAATGCCTTTGGATGAGCGATACTGCAAATGCGGTTGAATAAACATCTCATCAAATATTAAACTACAAAATCTTTCTTGCATGTTGAGGCTTTTTACAACATCTCTTAAGGATATAAATACTTGATGTATAATTCCTGGGTATATTGGTATTTTACTTAGAAATTTGCGTGACGTTGTCACCGATGGTAGAGCACATAGGGATGAGAGTAATCTATAGCACCGGTTCTGTTTTAATGAAGTGCTTGGAAGAATTTCATTACTCTCTGCAAATCTTCTAGGTTGAGATCGAATCCTGCAACTTTTTAATTGTCTTTTATAAATATTTCGACTCCCCTTCACAACTAAAGCCAGTTTCTTTTTAAGTGTCATATTTTGTCGCTGATAATAAGATACTCTTTGCTTTAGTTTTCTTATCACAATTTGATCATTTCTTGAAACCCAATATACCTATATAAAAACATTTTTATTCAAACATAACTAGTATGGACTAAATATATCATATTACCCCCTTTTTCCTCGTATTGGAATTCTTTATTTTGTTTTCAGCAGATTCTGAAATTCGAAACCAATTACACTTATTACAATAGTAATCTACCTCAGTGTACCATAAGCATTATTGATGCAAATGTAGATTAACATTATTATGATTACAAGTAATATAAGACTGAGTAAGAAATACATAAAAGCATTTACATTACAATAAGATAATATATATTGCAATTAAATTTGGCTGAAATTTGAAATATGTTTCAAATTTTATGAAGATCTTAAATTTACAGAAATTGAAGGTCGTAAATCTGGGAATGTCCCGGCTCTTTCGGCAAATGAAATATTGTAAGACCTGTTAAGACGTAGAAATGAATTTAACTAATAATCTTCAATCTGGTTCATTTCCATTACATAAACACAAGGTTTATGTCCTTCTTCGAAAATATTTCTGACATTAATTTAATGAAAAAGAGGATTACAGATAGAAGTAGTTAATATGTCTTCCCCACGATTATTGTTGGCTGGACTTATTTTAATTTTCTATATTAATCTTATTATTTTTACGTCCCTTTAACATTCGCCTCAGAACAGGAATCTTTCTACAGGTATCAGGCTTCCTACCAACAGAAGACCAACAGAGACCCTCATATCCGATAGGTGGACAATGTCATATGCTAAGAAGAGATATGAATATAGCGCTGGGGACGGCTATATTCACATCTCGGACTTCGTTGATGTTATATTGTAACATTAAATATATATATAAAATTATGTATACCGGTAGTACTTGTACTTGGAGTCAAACTTGGCCTACCATCAATACCAAACATTGTAGCTGTTGTTGAAGAAGATGTAATAGCAGAATTCTCTGGAATAGGACAATTTAAGCAATCAAAAATAGAATACATATTTTTCAAAGTTACCAATCGAAATTACATTCTCTTGAGCTGACATTAAGGGTATACTTGTCCCGGCAAAATCAGGGACATCTCCTACAACAAAATAATTTCAAAAATAAATACATCGCTTCGTTTTTTTTATGCAATAATGTTTTTTTAACCTACACAGGATATTATTGTTGTTAAATATAATAATATAGTTATAAATATATTCATTATAACATACTTATACGTTACTATTTAGTTGTAATATACGTCCTATGTAGGTAAAAAAAAAAAAACATTATTTGTTACTATATTTCTGAACTTACGTGGAATTGCTGGGTTTTCCGGTAATGAAGTCACTTCCTCAAATACTGTAGAAAAAGTCAAAGGCCAGTATTCAGCAGTGGGCTCTATATTTACATTCTCCGCATTCTCTTTAAGATCCGTAGAAATATCAAACCAATCGGCTGGTAAATTTAGTGTTTCTAAAAATGTTTAGCCTATATATACATATGTGCAGTATGTCCAGCTAGCACAAAAATTATTCTAAGTTCTGCACAACATAAAATTATAATCGAGCATATCATTGCACCTTTAGATGCCCCTCTGCAATTCATACCAATTTTGTTTAACATTCCCTGTTACTATATAAATGGGTTAGGTCAAATAATTTAAGATTTTTTACGAAACGGTGTTGTCTCTTTAATGGCCAATATCTTAATCGTCTTCCGTACATGATAGAGCGGTGAATCAAATTTTACTTGATTAGGTATTTCTTCGGCAATACGGCGACAAATTTTCTATCAACTAGAATTGCCCTATTTGACTCTTGCTATTTCAATTAATTTAAATTTGACGTTCTCTACGTTTTCCAGAATCTAATAGAAGGGAACTCCAATCCACATTTGACAACTTAGCATCTAAGGTGTTTAAGATATAGGCTATTAATGAAAATTATATTTTGCAATAATCTCAAATTATGGTGAATTTATCAATATCAAAATAACGCATTCAAAAACGCAATAATACACAGGACGTTCAATTTAAGAAACCAAACTTGTATTGTATACAGTAGAAACCGAACACCTTATATGACATATTACACCCAAATTTTTAGAATTCATCTTTGAATAACTTTTATTTGAAAAATTTCTTGAAATTGCCATATATGGTACTATCTTGTGACTGCCAGCATAAGGGCTGAATGCCTGCATTATACCATTTGTTCGTAACAATGAGAAATTACATTTACTTCGCTTCTTACCATAAGTTAATGCATTGACTACACTTGGTCAAACCTTGCCCGCCCCTGTTTAAAATTAGTTACAAACATGTTATCTTCCATCCATGCATAAAGTAAACACATTGTAAATTAAAAGAAGGAGAAAATACCCTTATTTTTTTACTTGCATTATATACCAAAAAAGAAAAAGAATTTTCAGTACATTGCTATTAAGCTGCTAAAACAATCGTAGCTGCTAATTTCATCGTACAGATAATTCAAATATACTTTAATATTCAGTATTTACGAGATTTTATGATTACCTGGCATGTGTAACGATGGATACGCTAATTGATTTAAGTTTCTTACATGTATGTACTCCGAACTGAAATGTAGTTGACATATTTTACGTGATTTACGGACTTGTTCTGGTTTCTGTTTCAACAATTCGGGATTTCCCGTTGCCGTAACCCACTTCAAAAACCTGCAACTATCAGTTACTGGATTTGGAAATGAATACAGCACAGTGTCGCCCTGCTTGATGCTGCACCCTGCTACACAACATCTTCTAATTTTTGCCATTGTCGTTTGAAATGTTTAACGCACATTTTCTATGGCACACACCTGCAAGAAAAATGTAAATTATGGGCTTCATTTGATGTGAACTGGTGTAAGTATACAGTGGAAGCCGTACACAGAGTAGATTAATGTAGGAACAAGCAGTTGAATACAACAAATAGTAAACATGTAAACTCAGTAAATCCCAAAACAGAGTCTTGAACAGTAAAATAAACATGCAATAAACTAGTAAACTGTTGACTAAACAATTTGACCGTTCTTGAACTGCTTACCACGAGATGGTTTGTGCAAGCATAGCAAAACTTATTCTCTCGGGAAGAAAATGTGTATTTACGTTGTACGAGTTCATTAATATTGTCGCTTTTATAAAAATATGTTGTCAATGATATCTTTTACATGTATATTTTGTCTAGCTTTTCTTTAGTTTTATATATTATTAAAAATGAATGCATTACAGAATTGAAGCAAAAGGATGTTTCGAAGCGACAAGAGAAAAATAAATCAATACTAAAATTAGTATTTGCGAAACAACCGTTACGAAGCTCAACGTTGAACATTACATTTTAGTAATTTTAAGAGAATTATTTCAGCTAATACAAGCAGAAAATTTATTTCATCCATAAGACAACTATTTTCGTTTAATTCAACACGAAAAAAAAAATAACTGTGGGGGTACGAGAGCAGCACTCTCGCTCATTGATTGGTTGTCTGGGTGAACCCGATCAACTAGCAGTGATTGCTAGTTTATATGTACTCTCTAATTTAACAATTATAGTGATATGAGGAATTACAAAGTAATGAAGTGACAGTGAATAATATTTGGTGGACAGTATGCGATAGGCGAATTCATGGGTAGGCGTGTTTTAACGCAACATTCGTACTTTGTCAGACGAGTTTTAACGGAACGCCCTGTTTGGCCGATATATATTGATTTACATCCCGAGTTACTATGATCAATTGCTCCTCGCTCGGTTATATTCGCCTCTGACGTGATTTACATGTTGATTCGCTGTGCTAACTGTTGTCTACCACCCTTCCTTCTTCTGAAGAATCCCCATGTGATTATGGACGAAACGTCCAGTCTTCGTTTAACTATGATGCGGTCCGTTTAATTTTAATTGACTCTAGCTGTGAAAGCCTACGTTATTATTACAAATATATTAACTATTGTCAATTATGACTATAGTGTAAAGTCCAAGGAAAATATTATATTATAATATAAAATATTATAATATAATATTAACAAAATTATCATATACATTGGATTAACCAAAATCGACTAATTCAACGTATTTCTTTCTTCACATGTCTCAGGTAGAAATATACGCAATCTAAAGTTGCGACAAATTCAAATTCATCATCCGTCAAGCTTGTTTTTGTGACTGTGTAGCTCGGTTACTAATAAAGACAAAATACACCTTCCTTCGATACACAGAGATTTATATACAAATAACGTAGCTTAATGCATCTTCTATAGACTTCTCATTTCTCTGGTATATCCATACATAGTATTATACCTTACTAATATGCTCAGTGTTCCTTCTACCCATTTCTCAATATCTAACATTTTAAATCCTTTTCGATATATAGATTTGCAATTCTTTTAATGAAATTCTATGTACCACTAATATACAATTTTCTATATTTGGATATTCAAACATTTTGATTTAATTTAATTGGGATATTTGGAAAAAAAATTCTGGGAATGTCCTGTAGGTATATCCCCAAGTAAATTGCCCGAGGCAATAAGAAAACACCTGGTGCATGTTATTATTACTTCATCACTTCTTGTCAACCAGTTTTATCGAGACTACCTTCCCTAAAACTTAATGAGAATGATGCTATAATTAAATTGCTACATACAAAATAATTTATTACAAACAGAAATAGTTTTGATTTCCCTTTTGGAAAAGAATTATCTTTAAGTACGAAGAACAAAGTTTAGAAAGTAACTTTCTACAGTCGTTGCTATACTTACGTACCTATTTAGAAGATTTGTTAAGAATATTTTTAAATGTTCAGGAATTTAGCTGGTTTTTGTAAATTAGGAAATCTACTGAATATATGTGCCATCTAACATCTTTCATCACAGCTGATTAGAGCTATATCAGCCTAATCTGGAACAATGATTTTTTTTATCATCTGATCACAGACAATTTAGATCAATGAACAATAAACAAACGCCCATTCCTGTGGTTTTTGACCGCGTACATAGCTTTCTCTTTATCTATTTTTGAAAATGATCTTTAATAAAACCGTTCTGGCAGTGTTGCAATTTTGTAACGCTTAATAATGGTACTGACGAAGATAAAGTAACTAGTTTACAAGAAACTATATTTTAGGTTTATAGACCGGCAAGTTGGCTCTGGGATCTCTGCATTTAATAAAAGAGCGCTTCCAAGTAATCTAAGCGATCTGACTTCAATTACCGAACGCGCCTAGTGCGAGAACTAGTGCTAAACAAAGCTCAACATTTATTATTTTGTAAGTATGTGATATTAATCTTGTAATTGTTAATTGAAGTAATTTGTTTACGTACAGGTCTATTATATTTCATTATTTTATAGCAGTCCCTAATTCTCACCAAACTCTTCTTAAAAGAAATGTAACAATTGGTTGAATGAATCTTGCAGTACCAAGGAAGGATGCAATTGCATGCAATCAAATGTGATTGTTATGATGGAAAACATTCTGAACCTTCATATTTGTAGAACTTGTTTATCTTCTGAAAATACATTCTATGATCTTTATGATTCTAACATAGCTACTATGATAAACGAATGTAAATTTATTAATGTAAGACTCTCCTTGTAAACTTAGGATATATAACAATCATGATTCTGACATAATTTACAGGTATCCGTAGAGGATAATCTCCCCAATAATATCTGTAAACAATGTCGCGAACTGGTTATTACAACCTACAACTTTAAACAGCTATGTTTAAGATCGGAAATAACTCTCAAAGGATTTTTAGAACAACAAAAGGTTTTGTTTATGTTATATGCATGTATACAGCAGTAATTGACGTTTTTAGGAGAAAAATATGGTAGCCAATGAATTAAATATTATAACCAAAAGTCAGGACTTAAATATTTATACTAAAGTCAATGATTTGGAAGTATGTATAACTAAGCAAGGAGAAATGTTAGCCGAGCCAGCATTAAATAGTAAGAATTAGCATAAGATTATTCTATAGAAGGCAAATCTTAATAGGTTTTAGATGTTAATGCGGAAGTACCCAGCAATGTAAGACAGGTATATCAGGAAGATTTATTCACAGGTTTAGCTGAAGAGGCAGTGCATACAAAGCAAGTATTCATAATTTTTTTGTAAAACATCTGTCTCTAGATTTAAAGATGTATTAACTTACCAAGGAAACCAATTTACAACTAACAATTTAGAAAAATATATCATTGTGCAATCGAATCAAAAATGTTCTTGACGATTAATGAAATATAACTTTCAACATATCTTTGCTACTGCACCAAACATCTATGAGTTATTACTAGAGAGCACAAATGCAAGTGAAATCATACTTTTTTGCAATGATTAGATAGACTCGAGTTTTGTCGACTCTCAGAGAAACCAGTAGGCTACACGAACCCTTTCTTATGAGACGAATAGACACGAGTCTGTCTAGTCGCTGCAAAAAAGGTATCATTTCACTCGCTTTTGTCCTGTCTAGTTATTACACCTGCGTTCGTAGAATCTTAAGATGTGTGGAGTGAAGAAAACTATAGGGAACCTTATTCTGAGAGTGACAAGCACCACGAGAGTGCAAAGTATCTAAATGATAAACTACATCATCCTAGCTTTGTATAATTTTGCGAACTTGAATATAAACATGGAATGGTTTTTCAAAAGCAATTTGAAATATTTAAATTGTATATAGTTATACATCTAATTTTAATGCCATTATTTGGTTTTACGACAATATAACATTTTCAAATTAGGATTATTAACTCAATGATATAATTGCACTACCTAAAGCTTCTCGACCATGTACCATCTGCTTTGCATATATTTCATTTTAATCATCTCTCTGACATTTTTTTTTTGCTAATTTTAGTGAGGCGCAGATTGATGTTCCAGAAAATTTTACTGCATTTTTAGAAAAAGATTCTCCTTCTCCATTACCTTTTCAGTGTCCAGAATGTACACAGTCATTCAACAATGCGGATGATTTAGAATTGCACATATCAGTACACAGTACAAGTGGAGAATACAAGTGTTTCAAATGCAGCAAAACATGTGGAAGTAGGTTGAGTAGTTTTTTTTATATACTATATACTTTAGAATCTTTCGCTTGAAAACTTGTATTTCCGAGGTTTAATTCAACTAAACTTGGAAATAGTAATTTAAACTAATTTATTTAAATATCTTTACCTTCGCTAAGGCTTTGAAGTAGCCTTCAGATTATACATATGTATTTACCTACATAGTATACATTTATATTTTGTGCCTTGACTGAGCTTATTTGTTTCATTTTAAATCCACAATAGACTTTGTTGTTCTTCCATTGCCTGATCAGGGATATTACTCCAAGAAGGTGTCCTTCAATCCGTACAATTCCACTTACTGATACCGGGGAGGCTTCTTTGCATACTCTCAAATATCTCCCTCTCTTTATGTTATTTAAATAACATAAAGCGACTTTAACGTTGTTGGAGGATTTATAACTAATTTTATTGCCAAGCTTGGTATAGCAGGTTCTTGTATGTATTATATCGACCTTCTTAGTTTTACAGATCAAAAAAATAGGGCTCTGTTGCTGTTGCAAATTAATGACTATTTTTTGCTATGCCACTATTGTGTTAGGTGAAGCCTCTCTGAATATGCACTTGATTCCTTTATTGGTTTCTGATCCGTCTACGAAAATGTGCAAATGTCATAGGCAGCTTCTTGGTAGGTCAAAGATATACAGAGTCTGTCGAAGAAGAAAAAAGGAAGGATGTTGTTGCGTATTGTAGGCCATCATAGTCCTTAATACCACATTGCCAACATATCCAGACATCAGATACAACGTGATTTCAGTTGTTGCCGTTATTATGGATCCTAATAAACCCCGCATGCGTCAACAAGCTACCTTTTGCATTTACATTACTTCTTTAGCTGTGATTCACACTTCCCACACTAGAACAACCAGCATACTGCATGTTATCGTTGATCTGATAACTTCTCGGAATGTTTGATAGAGGGTTAGTTTTCCTTTATGGAATTAATTGTAGCGCGACCCAAATAACTGTATAAATTCACCAAAAAAAGTCAAATTGTTGATATTAGTGGAACTGTTTTTGAATCCAGTCTTCTTTGAAATATTTCACTATCATTTTTACCGCAACACTTCTAATTAACACTAAGGCATGTTTTAATAGCTAAGCCGACATCCTCAGAAGTAAGAACTTAGCTAAAACTAACCTATTTAATTAACTACTTTCATATTGCTAACATTATGAATTGTTTTAAGCATATGTATGGCAACCTTCTGAATTTAAAATAAGTCAGATGTTCTTTGTACCTAACTCTAACCGATCTTTTAGTTAAAAAAACGTTTACTTCTGAAGATGATACGTAATAGTGAAGTGGTTCACTGTTCCAGAACCATAGCGTTCGAGTACGTGATTTTTTAGTCTTTTCTGTCTTTTATTTTAGATGTGCATGAAAATTAAAAATTGAATGTTCTAGCTCGACAAATTTTGAAACGACATATTAAAACTCATATGTTGTGCAAGCCTCATACTTGCAAACAGTGTGGAAAAGGTTTTGCAGAATCGCATGCTCTAACGAAACACTTAAGAAGACACACTGGTTTACCACCAGAGAAAAAGCATTTATGCGGGATATGTGGACAAGGGTATGCTTGTTAAAATTATACGTTGTAGTATTTTAATATCTCTTTTGCGTAGATTTTCAGAGCCGTTTTATTTAAATGTTCATCTCAGAAAGCATACCGGTGAAAGACCGTTAATGTGTTCGACTTGCGGCAAATCATTTGCAGATCCACGTTCTTTAAAAGCTCATAATATGACTCATACTGGAGAAAGACCTTATAAGTGCCAAACTTGCAAGTAAGTATGTAGATTTTTTTTGTTTTGAATCAGTTAACAGTTGAGGAAACTTCCACAAGTTATATGTAAATATGCTAACACTCTACAATAGATTTACCATAAAATTTAGATATTTGGTTACAATTGAAAGTATGTGGCTAGTCTTACGCCAAATGCAATGTACTAAACAAAATAGTCGGAATCAATTGTTTGTAATGCAATGATATCTTCTTGCATATTTTCTTGTAGCCAGAAAAATAAATCTAGATTGTAAGCTTTGCTTAATTAACACAAAAATATCGGCAACCTCCGCACAATTGAAGTTTAACTAATCAATCCGAAACAGCTAATTCCATGATACAAGAATCCACATTCATAACCGGTAACCAAATAAAAATGTGGAACCTTGTATCCTTGAAACGGCGGTCCTGAATTACTTATGCTGCTATTGAATTTATACTTGTGTCGTGAGGTTCCCGATATTGTTGTGTTAGCTATACTACGCCAAAGTCCTTGCTTTTTGCATTTGGATAGTTATTATATATTATGTAAGTATATTTTTAGCAAAACTTTCACTCAGAGGGTAAACTTAACAAAACACATTAGAATACATACAGGAGAAAAGCCGTATGTTTGCACGAAATGTGGCAAATGTTTTACACAATCTTCTAGTTTAGACAAACATACAAGGAGTCATACAGGGGAGAAACCATATTCTTGCGATCAATGCCCTAAACGGTAAGGTTTTTGTAAAGCATGAAATGCGAAATATCGTACTTTATAAATTCCTATAGGATATGTAATAGGTTAGTTTCAGTAGAGATCACAAAACAGTCGAAGTCAATTTTATAACGTGAGATTAGTTCTATATTTTTGTTTGACCAATACCATGCATGTTTGTGATTTCTGTAGAAACAAGTCTACTCTCTTAATGAACGTCAACTTCTATTGCTTCATTTATCATTTTAACATTTGTACCAAAACATATTCCTGGTTTATTTTTCCTGATAATTTTAAGGTTTGCTGAAAAAGGAACGTTACTCAATCATCGAAGAACGCACAGCGGCGAAAAACCGTACATATGTGCGGTATGCGGGAAATCTTATGCTAGCAATTTCGAATTACGATTACATGATCGCAAACATTCTGGCCTGAAAGAAAATCTTTGCAACGTTTGCGGAAAGGACTTTGCATCACCAAGTAATTTAACCGTCCACTTGAGAAAACATACTGGAGAGAAACCTTTCACTTGTTACTACTGTACGCGCGCTTTTGTCGATAAAGGATCGCTGAGAAAACATTTGAAATTACACAATAAAAATGGACCTACACTTGAACCGGATTCACATTCCAACAGTGATAATCATAATTCAGAATTGATTAATGCCTTTGAAAAATAGTAAAAAAAAAACGTTAAATTGTATTGAAAGAAACTATATACTAGTACCGGACATTTTGAAGCAGTTGTGTAATGATAATCGCATAACGTAACAATTTCTTTCGTTGACGGTGCGAAAGGATAATACTCACGAATCTTACCACAAAATAAGCAAATAAATATTGAAAATAATGTTTTCTCACTTTATTGCAATTAAATTAAAATTGTAAGTGATATTGTTATGTGTTATTTTTTACATTAAATTAAAAGAAAATGCATCTTTGTTTGAATAAATCAGTTAATCTTCTACTTTTCCTTCTATAGAGCCCCAACTTAAATTGTATTGAAAGAAACTATATACTAGTACTGGACTTTTTGGAGCAGTTATGTAATGATAATCGCATAACGTAATAATTTCTTTCGTTGACGGTGCGAAAGGATAATACTCACGAATTCCACCACAAAATGAGCAAATAAATATTGAAAATGTTTTCTCACTTTATTGCAATTAAATTAAAATTGTAAGTGATATTGTTATGTGTTATTTTTTTACATTACATTAAAAGAAAACGCATCTTTATTTGAATAAATCAGTTAATCTTCTACTTTTCCTTCTATAGAGCCCCAACTTACATTTTTCACATATCAACACTTACGCCGGGTTTCAAAATCAAACGGGTTTATACTAATTAAATACTGCTAGGCGATGTCTCCTAATACAACAGTTGAACTTAAACCGCAGTGTAGATAAATACATGCTACTAGCTTGTTTCTGCCCTTAATAAACATAATGCGTGTTTATATAGTTTGGTGGAGTTACAATTATATTTTAGATGTTATACGCGTATCGAGACAAATATGCGGTTAATATAATATAACCATGGTTCCGCGGTATAACGTCATTTTAACATTAACATTAAGTATTATACAAACGAGCATCTGTAATTGAGTATAAAAAACATATTTGCTATTTTTTGTAAATTATTCAAAAATAATTCTCATCGTAATACAGTGACCAAATGAACAAATAAATGAGAAGTCTCGTTTTGTACAGAGCAAGGTAAATTAAACTACAAATTTGATATGGGATGTTTATTATTGAACTAACACACAGATTCTAAATATGACACACATACAGTACTACTTACATTATTAACTTATTCGATTATTATCACGTCGTCATCAGATGATTTTCTTTCGCGAATTTCTTCTGCTTTTCGAATAACACTTAGTGACATTGGCAGATTTTGAGGCATATCTACATTTTGCGACACTTTTGGCTTAGTTAAACTGTGTTCGTTTCTGTTTGATGGCAAACTGATTTCGGGCATTTTTGCCTATAATTGCTTTATTGTGAATAGCGAAATATTTTTCACGTTTTCTCATACCTGGTTAATATAACTTGAATCTTTGGAGAAGGTAGGAAATACATTTAACGAAGATGGGATGGAAATATTAGACAGAGTAGTACTCTTGAATGTAGTTGTATTGCTTGAGGTGTAAACCGGTTTATCAGTAACTTTAGTCCCAAAGTCCAATACTTTGGTACCTGCTATAGGTGCAAATGGATTTTTATCCAATTTATTCGGCGGAGAGGAAAACTGAGACATTTTATCAATATTTTTGTGTTGTTTTTGCTTGTCTGCCAATTTTTCCTGCAATGTTTTCGGTTGTGTGCCAGTTGTTGGTTTCGGTGGATTCATTATATTTGGCATCGCCTGAGTAACGGGCGTGATTGATATACTAGGTCGATCCTTTAATATATTTGCCGTTTTCTCCACTTCTTTGTGAGCATTACTCTTCATTGATAACAACATAGCAGAATCCTACAAATTTAAAAAGTAAATTATTCTGTACAAATATTATTTCCGTATTTTATTGTAGCAATCATTTCTCTATTTGCTATATACCGTATACCCAAACACAGATTGAGAATTGATGTTTGGTTAGAGACAATATGAGAAAGCAAAGTTTGCATTTCTCGGTATAGAATAGATACGCGCTCTAGATAAAATTTTAGAAACAGTATTTCAGAGCAACTCCTTTTATCGGAAGCTTCAATATATACCAAATCTTACTAGTAAGAATTCTAACTTACTTAAGAGTAGCAGTAATTTAAAAATTGTAGCCTATCTTTGAATAGCTTCTCTTTTTTCCATCGCTTGTAATATTCGAATATATTTAATATTAAACATTCTAACGATAGTTGTTCTAGAACAATTTGTTCATATATTTGTCCATTTGTTTGATTTTCGATACAATGAATATCTGAGGAATTTTCACATTTGTAAGTAATATTTTTAGCAATTTTTTTACATTTCAATTCGGGTAGTAAAATTATACTTCATTTAAAACATGAAAAAAAGGAAAAAACAAAAATTGATAAACACTGAGTATTTCATCCAAAAACCATTATTAGAAACGCCACCTTCCAACCTTCTTCCCATTAAACCCAGTTACAGTTGTAACTGTTAAAATTACAGTTATAGATTCTCAATGTTTAATACCGTGCGTTGAATGATTTGACAGACTGTGGACAAATCTACGCACATGACAATAACGTCTGTTAAGTGCAGATCTTTTCGCGTTAATACGAGTTTCGGTTCAAAACTGATAATATATTGTCCACAATTCTGTTTAGAAAAAAAAAACGAAGTAGGTTGTAAGAATTATTTTTGTACGAATGTTATCGGATCGGCTAGGTCCCCTGAATAGTTCGAGACACCTCGAAAGAGTAACCTATTCATAGAGAACAAATGAGTCCGCGACAGCGGTATTAATATCATGATATATTCGATTGCGTGGATGCGTTTGCGATCTTATGCTAGTTACTCAGTCTTCTATTTCGTACCTTGAATATGGTAAGCAACTTCTTATGCACATTCGAAACTGGCCGCTTCTCATTTAATTCTTAATATAGTGTACATATTTTTTAAATGTGTGACGGACATATTACGCATATCTTCAGTACGTTAAGGTGCACATCTACTTCTTTTTTTTTATCATCAATCAACATCTTGTGTTTAAGTAGATTCGGTATATATCGCGTAGTAAAGATGATTTTTGCAATACACTGAATTGTATTAACTGAGAATTCGAGAAAACAACCCCCTTATTTTCTTGAATTCTCGTTCGTTAATTCCAATATCATTGCCTCAATCATATTGAAATGAACAAACTACATTCATTCACGCAACAACTTTATAATAGGCGAAAGTGTCAATACTTTTAGATATGGAGCGGTAATTAATCACGATCATTGTCCGAGAAAAATAGAATTGTTTCTTTAAGTTGTATCAGTTAAAAAAATCAATTGAAAAGAAGCAGGTTGTAATTTGCAATAGCATAGATTGAAATAATTTTATCTATAAATTGCTCTTGTTAGATACTTTAATAAAACAAAATTTACTTTTGCCTTAATTTTATCTTTTCTTGCTTAGATTCAAGAGACCTCCTGATATCTAGTTCCTTTTATTGACAATAATATGCATTTAAAGAATGTTTACTAGCGTCTACTTTTAAAAATTATTAGTCATGGGCACTGTATCGATAAGACTGTGTAAGATCTAAGAATTAGCAAAATCTTTCCTTTGGTTAAATTACTTTTGTATTGAAACGATTATGTGATGTTACACTGATTGTCAAATTGGGCTTAAGCAAATTACAAAAATAAAAAAAAAATCCAAACAGTTTTCTCCCAATTATACATTTATCTAATTTTAAAAGTGGACACTAATAAAGACTGCTATTTTTGTAGTATACATAACAAAAAGCATTTTTAAGTATTTTCATTTCTTTTGTTCTTAAATAATCAATAATAATTATTTATTCATTATTCACGTGATCTTTAAAGAAAATTATAAAATATGATAAATTAACTGTTATTAACGTTAACATGGATTTGTTTTTGTATTAAAAGAAAATTAATTAAAATTGTAGAATTACCTTTGAAACATAACTGCTAGTAGTTTTTGTTATATCCTTCATTTTTGGCTTAGAAATCTCCGCAGGATATTTAAATGTTGGGTTCAGGCTTTTACTAATATTTGATCCTCTTGAAATACTTGTTGATTTCGTTATATTAAAAGTTGCTTTCGATGCTGTTACCAGACCAGTTGACGTTTGAGGATTCAGTACATTAGTACCAGTCAAGTTTATACTTTGGGCTAGATTACTAAGCTGTTTCATATGATCAGATGTAATATTCGGCGTTACTGTAGATGTCATTGGTATACTTGTAGGAACTTTATAAAAATCCGTAAAACTTTTTAATTGATTTGGATTCATCTGTCCCATATTTTTCATTAAATTTGGATTTAGCTGATTCATAGACTGAGCAAACTGATTAAACAATAAAGGATTCATGCCAGCTAACTGTTGCATCGTTTGCAAAAAGTTGACAGAATTTAATAAATTATTTTGAGAGGAAGCTGGTAAGAATGATCCCAATTGACTCATTTGCTGTGTTAATGTCAGGGTTTGACTGTACTGCCTGTACAGTTCCTCCTTGTAATGTTTAAGATAGTCATATGCCGCTGAATCAAAAGTTGATTTATTCCATAAAGGATTAGATGAAAGGGGGTTTCGACTTCGTGATTTCGTTTGACCCGGAATTTTAGGTCCTGGAGGTCTCCCACGAGGTCTTCCCATACCAGGTCTCTTAAGAGGTTGTATCGGAGCTGGTGTTATTGTGGCAGGCGTTGGTAAAACTGGGGCCTGGAACATTCAATTGTGCATGAAGCTTATTGTACATGGTCGATTTGTTTTGGTACATGTAATTCATCTTTGGAAAAAAGTTCATTCAAAAGTTGTAACATATGAAGGCAAAAATAAAATGCTTTTATTGGAATAATTTTTTTGTCGAAAAATGCGTCGTCACATAAAAGTCAAATCTGGTTTTTCAAATGAGACGTCTTTTTTTATAGTAAATCCGGAAGGTCAACCAACTTTGATAAGAAAAATATTAGATATAGTTTGTTCAATAAAAGATCAATTGACTACTTGCTGATGTTAGAATAATGGTTGCTCAGTTCGTTATTTCAATGTAAGTCACGAAACTTCTTTGACATGTATCAACTCTTCCATCTGGTCTTAGTTTTAACCCATGTTAGTTTGAAAATTTCATTGAAACAACAGTACAGTGCAACCTCTACAACAAGCAGCACTTGAAATGGTTTTTTTTTGAATACGATATTTCTAGTAATATTGATAAAAATGAATTTACACGTCCCACGATAAACCTCGTGGGTTGACGAGAGTGAACTGTTTTAGAGAGTTCTTCTCAACAAAACTTTTGTATCGAAATGGAAAAATCGTACCGATTAGTAAAGTAAGCAAGGGCAGGTTTCCTTAAATGCATTGTGCTAACGCATTCGATACTAATAAGCTGAAACTATCGTTGCGGACCAAATAAAACTAGCGCTAAGTCCAAATATTGCCGTTGCATAAATCGACCAAATAGGGAAAATTAGGGGTCGAATTCGTCTCCGAAAGTATTGCTTATTTCAGAATTATCGGTTTGTGTACAGGCATAGTACTTCTATATCCTGATGCCGACGAGTTCGTCCACGTCGGCATTTTTAAGAGTACTTAGTACTGAAAACAAGCACTCAGGGAATGCTTCTACTGCTTCGACCCCTCTTATTCAGCCAGTGGATCAATATACAATTAAAAATATGAAGAGATGTTACGATATACGTTTTTTTTGAAAATTGATTTGCTTAAAGATGCTTGGTGTGATGAAGAAATTATTTTATCGTTAACAATGAATTAACAGGCTCGGTGGTCGAACGGTTAGCATATCTGTCTTCAAGGATTTGCTTTTTTTCTCGGATAAAGAAGTAAATACGATGTTTGACAGGTTAAAAATCTCTGCCGGAAGTTGGATCATCTCTAGGTCCGGCAAAATTCCAATAGGTTTGGTTAATGATGCCTAATATTGCGAAGTGTATTCCGCAATTCGATACTCCGTTGATACAACAACAACAGACCAAATAAGCAAAAGAAAAAACAACGAACAAAAGGAGAAAAAGTTCCATAAGGGAAAGGTACATCCCTTGAAGTGTTGTTACCGATAGAGCACAAAAAGCCAATTGTTACTTGATAAAACGATTGAAATGTGAAATAAATGAGTGAGTATGTGAAAAAGTAGTTAATTCCTTTCCCACATTATGAAAAGAATTTCCAATTTATGTGACTATCGTGTATCTTCTAACAACCAATCTAATAACACATTTTATATATGTTACAATTCTTGTATGAACTTGTTTGTCGTAAAGTGAGTTCCTTACACTTGTTGCAACAGGTGCAGATCTAGGAACAAGGTTTTGATTTTGTTGTTTCTTCAATTTTTCCGCTGCTCTATTCTGTTGGCAATATTTAACTGCTAAATCTAACGCGCTGGTCGTTTCAGGAATCTAAAATATATCCGTTGTATACCTCAGAACAGCGTAAAATACTAATAAAACGTACCATCTGGTTGCCGTATTTTTTAAACACATCTACTAGCATTCCCGAAAATATCGATTCCTTATGCGTTATATGTTTCTGGCTTCTTTGATATATACGGAATATATCTAATAATATCCTTTGTTTAGCGGATGATGACAAGCTATCGATATTTTTAATTTGTCTCCGGAGGCATTGAATGCATAGTGTTATAGCTTGATCTGACAGTTGCTCTCTTTCAGTGTGTCTAATGTAAATTCTATAGCATGAAACGAAAAATGTATCCTTATAGATCAAGTAAGTGTTCAAACATACTTATCTGCGTCTGGCATCCTTCGCAATTGCAAACAAAGATCTAACAACGTCTTATGATCATTTGTATCGTGTAGTATTTGTAGTAAGAGAGACACACATCTTCCTATATGTGCTGCTAATGAGCCAGGTCTGTCTATTTCACTCGAAGGTATACGCCAAACACCCTTATACATTAAGTTTCATGATAACAAAGCATACTAACACATAAATATTCATACAATACTTACGTTGAAAAAGTTAGTGGCTTTACGATCAGAAAACAGTCCGGATACTAGTACGCCATTTTTACACTTATATTCTCCCATGAATAGCTGCCTGCATTTGTTGAGATCCTTCTTTTTACCGTAATGAAAATATAAATGAGCTAATCTGTATATAGCTTTATAATTTTGAGGCAACCGTCGAATACATTGCTCTAGACCTGAGGAATAAATAAATTAAATTAAATTTTACAGATTTAATAAATAAAGCTAGTTCTACCTGCAACACAGTGGTCTACTAAACCTAATACCTCGTTGTCATTCAAATTTCCATTATTATCTGATGAGGTTGTAGACGTAGATGAGCTGCTTGAATCATCACTATCGGAATCAGAACTGTCACTATCACTTGAACTACTAGATGTACTTGTAGTTTCTTCGATCGATTTCTGAAATATTATATATGTAAGATACCTATGTTGTATTTTGTATTTCTAAAATTACTCTAATATTTTCGTCAGCAGCTTTTTCACTTTTTACATCCTCGCTGCCAGTTTCTTCTTTCATTTCTGGCTTTACATCACGCTCTTCGCTCTTTGCTACTCTTGAAGTATCAGGTGAAATTAAAACTTCTTGCGGTGTCACATCAGAATCAGTATCCATTGGAGTATCCTGAGTTTTCTTCATCGTTTCTTTCATCATCGCATCCATTATATCCTGAACATCGTTATTTTGTAAATCAACGTGTGCCTTTTCCTCAGGTTCTAAAATTGTTAACCATCAATCATTAAGATCACTTCTTAATTAAAAATGAATAATCATTGTAAGTCTTTAATGTGAAAATTAAATGTAATGAAGGGATTTAAAACAATCTTTAATCACTAATTCTTTAGGAATTGTTTATTTCTCGAAATTTTAATCTGAACTACTTTTTTTTTAAGGACTTAGCTTCTTTCCCAGTGAGTTTGACTCAAACAGAAAATTAAAATAAGATATATTAGTGGTCAGTCAACTGACATCTTGTAGAAACTTTTCCGTAACTTTGAAAATTCTAACGACAATAATTTATATTCTTGAAATATTAGAAACTAACAAGCATAACTATAGTACAAGGAATCCTAAGACACGCATAGTCTAAAACATTTAAAATATAATTAGAAGATTACGTGAATTTTTAAAATAAAATGTTTCTTGCTATACAAATGTTTTTATTCATTTAAGGAATGTTTTAAATGCTTTATTTGATATATGCACAGTCACATTCATTTCTCTTTTTTTTTTTTTTTGTGATCCAGTGATAAGATGGCTTGCATCTGCCTGAGGGGAGCTGTGTGGTTCTATCATGGTCAAGGTAGATTTTTCTTACAGGTGCTGTGCAATTCTTAGTGGCCATTTGCATGTTGGAATATGTAAAATGTCAATAATATACAATAACAGCAAAAAAAATTAAATGTTTCAAGTATAATGCCAATTGTAGTACAGATATATTTTTTTATAATTTGGCAAATTTAGGACATCTTACCAGTGAGGCACAGAGCCGCTAATATTAGATATCAATAAACAAACATATTTATAATGAATGAACACATACCTTCCTTTACAGTAGTTGTATCCTCATCAGAATCATCAATCATGATAACATCGTTTGCTGATAACTTAGTATCCATATTTTTCTCTTCCTTTAATTCCTTCTCAACTTGGGTAACCATGTCTTCTACACATTTTCTGATATCTTCATCTACATCACTGGTTTTAGAATCTTCCACGGATTTTACATCTTCTTTGCTAGATTCTTCATTGGTGGTAGTTTTGTTTTCTGCATCAGTTGTCTTCTGAATCTCAGAATCTTTTGGAAATACTGAGCTTTCTAAGCATTGTTTAAACATTTTCCCGATTACATCTGGTATTGGTTTACCTTCATGTAACTCTAAGTATTTTAGAATAGACGTATTAATTCGATAATGAAGTTCTAACGCTTCAATGGATAAATACGGGGGGTTGTTGTATGGTATTTTTTCAGGATATACAGCATGGTTCTCGTTCAGCAGTGCAGCTGCCTAAAAATAGCTTTTTAAAACATACCGAATAAACAAATTGCAAGTTATACTGTTAAATAATGTTGTAAATAATCAGCTGGTTCCTTTTGACGTTTTTCAGCAATTTTTCCCAACATGTAATGATATAACCATCTTTCATCAACTATACATTGATCTGGTTCATGTAATTCTAGAGCCTTAGAGAAACTTGCCGCAACACTATTTAAAAGTTCTTCTTTTTTACTTTCCAGTAATTCAAATCTGTGAACGATTAGTAATATTATTCGTATATCAATTAGTTTAATAATAAATATTTTAGTTCCATATTATTTAAATTTGTGAAAACAATCAAAAATTATACCTCTCCATGCTCAGCATATCTGATTCACTTTTTAAGACTCTTGAACAAAACGCATGCATCATGTATTCAAAGGAACCATATTCAACCCACAAAGTAATATGCTCGTTTGCTAAACTCAAGACTTGTTTAAAGCATACTTGAACTTCCCGGGCTTTATCAAGAAATTCACTCTCATTTTTAAATCTTTCACAATGGTTTAATTTGGATTCCAGTTGACTAGCTATTCCTAAAGCCATACAAGCCCAAGTATCAACTCGTAATGGATTTATACACAAGTCGAGTAAAAAGTATTTATAGCTTCTTCTAACCTCGCTCTGCTTAAAATAATAATCACCAAGAAGATAGTACATTGAACGGGTTTTAGGAGGAAAGTCTATAGGTTCTGGTAATACGTCAGAAATACCATTAACGTAATCCATAATTTTTGGTACTAAGGGTTGAGGATCGCATTCTGGTGGAACCAATGACGATATTCTTTGTAAAAGTTGTTCTAATTCTAATGAAATAGATACGCTTTTATAGGAATCAAATTCTGGCAATGCATTAGGACAAAAGAATTCCCAAACCTGTTGAGCTCTGTCCCAAGTTAGCGGCAATGGATTCACGTTGTGATCCGCAAGGTGACGAGATACCTTAAATAAGTTAAACGATGTGCTACTTAATAATAACAGTAATAATAGTAATCCATACCTTGTTTTTTTTACTAGGATATTGATAAAGACAGAAGAAAGCTTGCTCCAAGTGAATATCAATTTTTTCTCTGAGCGTCTCCAAAATGGGTGTATCTAATCTATCAATAATCACATCTAAGATAAAGTGTAACAATTCTCCATTATTTGTTAAACACCAACTTTTATTACCTAAAAATTAAACAAGTGATACCGTGTATTCGTCCTTGCGGCTACATAAATACCCAAAAATTCGTGGCCTGAAAATAAAACAGCTATAGAAGGAGGTATATCTTCTTCAACATGCTCGATAAGAGTCTGTTCATTTTCTGGCATTTTTGTAGATTTATCTTCATCTTTCTTAATTCTTTTTACAACTACTTTGGCCTGTTGTCTATGTTCTTCTCTACAAATTAACACAGGCAAACTTTACAATAAATGACTACTTTGAGATAAAGCGAGTTCTTTTATCCACCGATTGATTAAGCATTGTTCTCTTATATCAATCTCTAGATTAAGCGCTTAAATGAATTACAATGCACTTGTTAAAACGTTCGTTTTTTTCACCGATTTGATGCAATCGAATCCATTGGCTCTTGGAGTCAATGGGCTCGATGGATATGTAGTGATGGTAGTGCATAATTTTGTAATGATTTTCATAATAATGATGTCCATCAACTTGTTTTTGGATTGCATATAAACTATAATAATTACGGTTACCGGATTTTTCTTATAGAAAAAAAATCACTAAAGGTAAATTTTAAATATATATTTGTTTTAGTTATGCACTTCATACCACACATGACTGTTTATTCCTCTTTACTAACAACTCCCTTTAACAGTTTTGTAATTAATAAATAGTAATTTTTTAACACAGTTATCTTCAAAAACACGTTTGATGCAGTTGAGAAACTTACTTAATATAATTAGTGCTTTCCAGGCAACTGCCTAACTGAGCCAAATGGACCTGATTGCTCCTGATTCAACCCCAACTAGCTACTTTTATTGTGTGTGGAACATAAGCTTATATGATTTATGAGATACGATGCACTTAAAATACCCTTCAATAATATTTTTCATTTTTCTGCATTTACCAAATATAAAATAAATGTATTTTTTGGGCAATTCTTTGTATTAGGCGATGAAGAAGCCACCGTAACAACTATCAACATTTAAAATGTACATAAACAAACAAACTAAAGCTAGCAAATTCATTTTACTTCATAAAATCAACGGGTGCTTGAAGGAACGAGGGTAGAAAACCGAAAAATCATATTGAAGCAAACTGCTCTGTATTATTACATAATCAGTTGCTTGGAAAGTACTAAACATGAGAGTGAAATAAACACTTAGAATACGAGGATAGGGTACGTTTCTAAGTGTTTATTGGCGCTCGTGGCGTCTCTCTTTCATGTTATAATAAATTTTTCAACAAAAATATCACTGTATCAAACGTGCTTAGTTTATATGAAACTTGATAAAAAAATTGTTATCGTATAGGATAGCCTTAACAACAAATTTAATAGTAAAAGAACGTATTCAGTATTAATTGTTCAGTATAGAAGTATATTCGGTATATTTAACTAAAATCACTATTCAATTACTTTGCGTAAGTCATTGTTTAGCTTTAATTAGTTCATTTACTAATGATGGAAAATTGTCTGCATATTTGGGAGGCATGTGTAAGATATATATTAAAATACTTATTTAGATCAAAATAATCAAACGATCTTCTAGTTTAGTCTATAGACTTTCCGCCAACCCTATATAAAATAACGCACATCAGTAGTACTTATAACCACTAGTTGATAGATCTAGAAACAGCTCGGGTCTGTAAGAAGCGCTATGGTGGAGGTATCTATAACAAATCGAAAAAGAGGGTTATAGTAATCTGTATATCGTACTTGTACTTGTCTGTTTTCATTTCGCTTCGGTACATCTTAGAGCTGTTTCTAACACTGTCAACCTATATTTAGATTTATGCTAAGACATATTATATTAAACATTGTTGCAAAATGCTTAAACAGAAATTAATACTAATTTGTATCAATGACAAGATTTTTAGAGTACTACAGGATTGCGAGGAGATACTCAAAGAAACCAGGCTTGTTTTTTCTTTTTATTTAACTTTTAAACAAAAAAAAACCTTCATCCCTTCAAAGTACTCTCCATTTTTCCTTTGCAATATTCGACAGCATCTGTGTGGTCTTTTCTTCACCTCAATAACGTTGGCAAAACATTTTCTTTTCATACCTATTTCCATTTGGGGAAATAAAAAAAGTTGGAGGAGCAACTTTGTGTTTGTTGTCGGTAAATGAACTTGGCAGCCATCCCCTTTACATGCATATGTTTCAACTTCTTCTATTGACCGTCGTTCATCTTTCAAGATGATTTCGCGAACTATTTTAACATTTTCATCAGTTCTGGCCGTGGAAAGATGACCATACAAAGGTTTGTCATCAATTGATATTTCACATCGTTTCAGCTGTGAAAACCACTCAAACATCTAAGGTTTCTCTATAGCATTATCCTTGTAGCCGATCTACAACATTGCAAGTGGCAGTATTTCTGAGAAAGAAACAAAACTTTACGGTCGCGCGCTATTTACGGGCTATATATAGCGGTAATAGAGAATCAGCTATTGCAAAAACGAGGAACACAAAACAACTACCAATAAAAAATTTACACAAGAAGAACGGAACCCTGTTTGACGACGATTGGTTTGCTGACTTAGGAGCAGTACTTTTATGCGCTTCTAAAAACTCCACCCACCACATCGATTTGGTTTCTTTTAGGTATCCCCTCGTACATTCAAGCATTCTTAAGCAAAAATGTTGATATATTTGGAACATATACCTTACTAAAACGTAGTGTAAAATGATCCATGGAAGAATAGTTCCTAAAGGCATTTTATTAATATTTTCCGAATTTACTTGTTGGCAACATATCAGAGCCAGCGATTTAACTAGCCTACAGCGCTTCTCCGCGTTTAAATAATCCACTAAAAACCAATAAAGATGGCGGTAATCAATATTACAAAGAACACTACATGCACTCTCTTACTTATTGTGACAGTTTCGTTTTTAATTATATCATATAAAAACAATAAGCATTTAACAAGAACCATTTCCCATTTTTCAGAATCTCTCTGAGGTTTCAAAAAGTTTCGTAAGCATTCATTTAAACATTCCTCTGTCCAAATAAAACAGTCCGTCATGTCGGTATACCACAATGAATGTAACAACATTCCCAATTGAGCCGGTCTACCCATGCGTCCGTATGTAGGTGGATTGGACATTGCGAAAGTTAACTTCAAAATCTGAGCCACTTCATTATATTTTTGCGAATCGTATAATTTTTCTAATTGACTGAGGCATTCAATCCTAAAGAATTTACTGGATGAGTGACAAAACTTGTCAATTCGGAACATTACAGAGTGACTTACATTTCAGAATTTTTCAGTAAAGCGTTTATGATATTTTCGTTAATAACATTGTATCTTATACAGTTTGGTAAATATAATTCACTAAATGCTTCAGATAATGTGAACGATTCCTGAGCCTGAAAACATTAGTAGTAAATGAAGGTTATAAAAGTAATATGTAAATTAAGTAATACTAATTGTAGCGCCATAATTGCAAGTGCATTCTGATTTTCTTTTCTGAATACATGTGCTCTTAGCCAATGCACCCTACACCAATACCAGGAGTGGTCATTTCCCCAGTGATTGTTCCAAGCACCAACTAATTCCAACAAGCTTAATGATGTAGGGTGGATTTTGTTATCAGGAATTTGACTGTAAACATTTTTAACAAGTTAGTTGCTTCTGTCGATCCTATATCTGCATTAATTGCATAATCACTTACTTAAATGTGCTCAATTCGCCATATAGTAATGTTGCTAAAGAATCGTTGCGAAATGTTTCAAAGACAATTTCATCACAAGTTTTTGGATGACTCACATGTTCCCTTGAAATAAATAAATAAGTATTACTGATATACTCTGAATAATGTTACAAGCTATAATAATTACCTGAACATATTGTAAGCTTCAATATATACCGATATTAAAGGATGAGGCCACTTATACTTCCATAATTTAGATACTGCATAAACGTAACCTTCAATTAGATTTACAACATCACAGCATACCCATGGTTGAAACCAAAATTTTTGCGCATCTTCTTTTTCTTGCTCTGTACCAAAGTACGTACTAAAATTAGTAAATGTCAGTGTCATAAGGTAGAATATTGTGCGTTCTATACTTTTCCAAGTGAGAATTATTGAAATTAAATTTATTCTCGCCCGTTACGAGAATTGCATCCAAGATTGTTTCTTGTGGACCATCGAGTTGATCAGAGAGACCATTTGGTCTGCAAGCAATTGTCTTATTTAACGTGAAACGATATCTAACAAGAGTTATTACAATAAATAACTTGGTATAATTCTCCTTAGAGCGTCTTCGATTGTAAAATCTTTTTCTACTTTTGCCTTCTTAGCATATTTTCGTTTACTGTGCCAGCCCCAAATTTCTAGTTCTGAAACTAAATCTCTTCGTCTTTTGTTTCCTCTATTCTGTGTCTTCTTTTCTGCTCTTTGTTCAACATTTTCATCTGTATCGTCGATATCTTGTTCCATCTACAAAAAGGATAACATGCACACATTACTAAAACAGTAAATGTATCGGAATTATTGAGTACAGACGAAGTTAGTCACTATTTCAATATTATCGAGTATGTAATAATTTTAAATCAAAAAATTTTTTATTTTCCAGCCATTACCATACTAAGCCATAGTCCTTGCTGTCATTATTTACATGTATGTATATAATATAGCCCATCAACCTAATAATATAATAATTTTTTTCTCCCTATTTTTATATTAACTCCTCGAATGTATGCGCATGGTATATTCAAACAACGATATTATGAATAAAAGACGATATTGCAATTAGTTAGTCTCAATAAAATCTTGTAGCTTGTGACAGTACAACAATATTACCTCATCATTATCCGTTTGAATTGGCGTATTGTTTTCGTCTATAACATTGCAGACAGTGGCTACATCGCTTGCTTGCGATAATCTTCTTTCTGGAATTTCATCTATATCATTTTTACTTGCACTATCGCTAGCAATGTCACAACACTCCTCTTTTCTTTCTAAATCATTACACTTTAATTCTTCTATATTGTTATTCTTCTCAATAGAATCAGAACCTGCGGCGTCTATCGTTTCTCCATTTAAACTCATACATTTCTTTAAGTTAACAAAGCAAAAATGGCTCTACAACAGGACGTATAAAATATATGTAAATATTAAATATTACAATATTAACCAGATTGTTATCAGAAACGTATTTGTGAAGTTCGATTAGTGTTGATCCAATTGATAGCCAGGTAAATTCATTTAGCGGCTTTGGTAGTGCTATCCAAGATAGTTCTTTGGCTTTTAACGATTTCTCCATTTCATTTACTCTATCGAGCAGTTTTTGTGCTTCTGCTAAATATTTTATTTCATCTTCCTGAGATACTGGTACATCTAAGCTCGGTTCATAAATGCTGAAGATTACGTATAAATGTATTCAAAACTTTCGAAAACCTTACAATAATTCAATACAATTATTAAATTTTTGTCTCATTTCGCGAGGCGGGTAACCTATTGCAATGTGCATTGCATGTAAAATATAACGCACAACAAGCGAATGATAATATAAGAGATGCATTGAGCACCCCACGGAAGCAGTCGCTGCTCCTGGCCGAACTACAACTCTCGATTTCTGGCACTCCAGTCAGGAGCATGGATATATGCAACGCTTATATCCGAATTATATTGTAAAAATAGTATCAACTTACTAATCTGGATTAAACAGCTTGTAGTAATCTTTAGTAGCTGGATTGCAGTCATAAATATTTTTTCTTAGTACCAATCCTTTTATATAATTGGGATCCAAGATCAATGCTTTTCCTATATATACTAAACATTCAACAGTATCTTGTAAGGCAAATAATACTGATATTAACTGGTCTAAACATGGCCAATGATATTCGCTGCATTCAAGACCCTTAAACATATATATATATATAACTCATGCAGTGGGATATACAAGTTTCAAAAAGTCACATTGCATAGCGTACAATACATTAACGGGAAGACATAGACATTGAAGTGTTGGCAGACTTTTATATTAGCCAAACATCTATAGTCCGTTTAGAAAGTATCCGGAAAACAAAAATCACAGCTATAATTTTACAGTATATATTTTTATTATTTGATAAAATCACAACAAATAATAGATCTCATTTGCTAATACATTCTCCATTTAACTATAAACACTTAATCAAACGTTCAGGGAATACCGAAACAACGTCAGCGCTATACTTTTCAGTGACAGTGGTCCTGGCTTGTAAAACTGACGGAATTAAATCTTCTTTATTTCGTAGTGCTGCTCGTTCTACTTCAATTTTCATTAATCTAAGATTAAGCTAAGATCTGGGGAAGCTACTGGCCATGAAATTGTTGCAAAATGTTCTAGCATCCAAGCTTTAGTGGAGGCAGAAGTATAGCATCTTGCATTATCCTGTTGAAAACGCCATTCATCGGAATATAAACCATGACCGGCAGTCAAACATAAGTAATGTAAGTATGGTCAACTGGTCGATATTCATCCAAATGTTATAAGCCATATGTTGTTTTAAACTCAAAAAAATTGTAGAAGTTGATGATCTTACTTGTTTGAGTGTGGCACTCTTTCTCAATAACCATTAACCAAGTAATTGTATAATATTACTTGAATGAACGTGTAAAAAAAAGCTTGGGTACGTTTCGAATAGTATGCCAAAATGAATAAAAAACGCCTTCGTGCTCATATCACCCATATGCATCGGTAATTTTTATGAATATCTAATGGAAAATAATCAACCAAAAACGCAGAAACACCTACTACGGAAACCCGTATTTGACATGGTCCAAAAAGGTCTACAAACCACACAAGCTTCATAGTGTAGGTTAGGTACCTTTCCTTGTAAATTAAACAATTATCAAGGATTAAAATAGCGAATTAAACTTATCTAACTAGTAGAGCAAGTATGTATATGGTACCAAGAAAGTCCATTGGATTTTCTAAAGCATCCATGAATATATATTTTGCGCTATGCAATGTAATTTTTTTCTTAAAGATATTCAAATACCTTTGCAAATGCAAACGAAGCTTGTTTAAATCTATCCAATTGAAGCGCTATAGTACCAATTTTATACCATAAAGTTACATCCGTTTTGTCAAGTTCTGATGCCTTTAAGATAAAACATATAAATATTTCCATTACTAAGAATTTATATCTTTCATAATAATGGAATAATATACTTACAATTAAAAAATTATCTAATGCAACTTCTAACTTTTGTTTTTTTAGTGCGATAGATCCAAGATTAACATAACATGAATATTTTATAGTTGACATTGTTTTGGGAAGACCACCTTGACTTTCAAGTTGGGGGATGTTATCTTCAATAAGAATTTGGAGAATGTCTTCGGCAGCAAGAAGCTCTCCACATGATTGTAATCGTAATGCTTTACGGTACATATCGAAAGTTATTTCCTCCTATAAATATATTGGAAATTCAAATTAAAAGAAATATACAAAATCCACGTTATTTTTGCATAGAATCATGTATTTATTCGGCAAGTTATTATGAATATAATAAGTATATATGGTGTATGTGTCTTACCTGAGCTTCCTTTTTAATAATAGGACCATCTTCATCCGAAGAAGATTCTCTGTTCAAAGCTTTTATCTTTAACATTGTAAGGTATAATTGATTTATTAGTTAGTAAGATAGAACGAAATATCACTTGCTACCATTTAGTGATATTATTACATTATACAATGTAGAGTAGGCGAGATCGCTAGAATCAAAATTAATATATACTTAATAACACCACATTACAATACTGGTTTGATAAAATTTTTGGAAATTTAAGAAAACTATTACTACTACGAAGTACGACAACAATAGAATTGTACACGCCAACCAACCTGCAAATTTTAAATGTGTTAATTTTATAGTGCCCCAATACTTCAAACAATAATATCATAAATGGTTAACGAATAAATCCGTCAAAATGCGAAATAGATGAAGCTGTTTCGATTTTGTACAATTTACATTTATATCTGATTGATATCTTTATACCAATTTTTTAAGAATAATATTGAATATTTTGTTTTTAGAGATTGGTACAATTGGAGCATACTTGTAGCCACGGGGATTTTTCTTAAATAGCCAAAGTCAAGCAATTTTATAGTTCATCCCCGACTGTTATGGTAACCGCCAATTTTTAAAATCAACAATTATAAAATCAGATTTTAAAATATTACCCGTATGATTTGGTTCAATAGGTAGCCGTTGTTGATTTTGTCATTCATGTGTCATCAAAGGGGTATTTCTACTTTCTTTTACGATTTTGCTAGCATGTGAGCTAGTTGTAAGTAGAAACGGTGAAAGTTTAGTTGGTTCTTCTTCGGAGATTATGATAAAAGGCTGCTGCATTGATTTTAAAATTCCAATTTTGTGTTGCATATATTTCATATATGTTATATGTGTATTTGGTGAACAATATTAGATATGTATTCGGATTAATGTAATTATTTATAAGTTATAAGTTTTAGTTTATATCATGGTGCATCAGTGTTAATGTATAAATACGTCAAAACAAACATCACTATATCAATTTCTATATGCTCACGAATTGATGAGTATATTTGTTGATCATAATTTTATTTATAACATAATATAATTTTGAAGGTACAAAATCAATGGATAAAGAAGATTGTCCTTAAATTAAAATCCATTAACATAAAGGATAAAGGACTATTAAACGGTTCCGGTATTTGTGGAAGAAATTGTAGCAACAAGAGTTCAACAATTTTCTTATGCACACTTGTAACCAAGATCCGTTGGAAATTTTTTTTTGACAAATGAGGAGTTGGGAATTTAGAAACATAAGTCCTACTTGTTTCTCATTTACAAGTTTTAAAACTCTAATCTTAAGCAACTATATGTCACTCTATTCTATAAATAAAAATTGCAAAGATTTGTGCAAAGGAGTACTGGTTAATATAAGAAATTATTAATGACATCTGGTAAACAACAAGTGCTTGTTAATGTAGCAACTTTACCCATGCTTTGAGGGAATTCAGACGAACACAAAGCATGTCTATATTGCAGGATTCATATGTAAGAAACTAACAAAGAGTTTCCAGGGATACACGATATGTAAGTATATTTTAATTGCATCAACCACTTTACGAGGGAATTACTTTATTGAGTGGAAATCATACGGCAAAAGTTCTGTGTTACATCCCAACACAATGTTTATAAAATTTTTTTGCCAAACATGACACATGTTACAAATAATGTCACTGTATTGCGGCAAGAAAAGATTTATTAATGGCAAGTATACTACAAAATATTCAGGTTGTGTTTAATTGCGAATATCACAACAAAAAGTACTACGAGTAAACTCCTCAAAGAAAGCAATGCAATTGCAAAGAGGGCTTACCAAAGATATGTTAAACAGTAATAAGAATATGGGGAATAGAGAGTATTAAAATACCTAATACTTAGTGTATCTGATTTTGTTCTAGAATTTTTTTTTTAAATGCACCATACATCTGTTACATCATTTTCATTTTGCCCGAGGCTGTAGTGGAAATTCGATCTGTTTCCATTTTTCCATTTCTTATCGCAGCTGGTTTTTTACGTTTTGCTCACATATCCATATGTACAGCTACCCGGTAGAAACAATAAAGATTGTTATTAATAAATATATGTTTCTTATTTGTATTTTGCATAAGAATATATTATATTATAGTTTGTAAGTACTACTTATTATTTGAACGATAAACTATTATTAAGTATTAATCAAATAGGTTTATTAGCTTAAAATAATCATAAGTGTAGGCATCACCCCACTTGTATATAAATTCTACTTATTTATGATTCAACTGCTATATTTTCATTATTAGAAACTCTCTTTTAAGCTATTTTCTAGCAATAACTTGCATAATACGGTAACATTTGCTTTAAAAGGTAAGTAACAAATGTGATATCTATGCTTAATGAAATTAAAAAAATCAAATCAAGATAACAGGCTGGTTTAAATCACGCGGGTTTTTCTATTAGTTCATCCTAGTGATTTTGGCACTGTAGGTGCGGCTAGCTTCACTTAAATTTTTGAACTACCTGAAGTATAATGCAGAAGATTTTCATCTATTTTGTCTATGCTTGTAGCAAATGGTTGCCATAATTGTTGATTGGTAATTGTCAGCCTTATTTTTACACAAGTATGAATTTGATATGAATTTCGTAAGGAATACTGAACAAGGACCATTTACTAACATTTGTTAAGTGTGCTTTAGTATAGTGCTATACCATGGATGTAATTACAGGTAAAACAGAATCTGATACATTGTAATAGTTGTTAACCTATTTGTTTTTAGAAAACTCTAAAGTTGGTGTTAACACTGCATCATCTCCAATTGAAAGTAGAAAATCGCGTTCAAATTCAATTGAATCAAACCATAGTAGGAAGTCTAATTCACTTTCACCTACTCAAAAGTCTAATGGCAGATCCAGTCCTATATCAGATTCTGGATCAATGAGTATTGATGTATCTCCTGTAAAATCTGGCGACCAGAACGGATCTACTTCATCTTATGAACCAATTAAAAGCCCACGGGAAAAGAGTAGCAGTCCAAACAATGTAAGAGTGTCACGACCTCGTTCAAAGTCAAATGATTCTATGAAATCTCGATCTGGCAGCAATAGTAGATCTAGATCTAGATCTGCTTCAAATAAATCACGTTCAAGATCTAGATCAAAATCTCCACACACGCCAGATTCACGATCAGGATCTGGAAAAGGTTTTCGATCTAAATCAAATTCACGCTCAAGGTCCCGTTCCATGTCAGGGTCCAGAAAATCAAGATCACACTCTGGCTCAAGGTCAAGATCTGGTTCACGAGCGTCACGATCTGATTCAGGGCATTCACGATCTGCTTCAAGAAGATCAATCAGAAACTCAAGATCTAGATCGGGGTCAAATGATGGATCCAGGAGAACCTCTCGCTCTAGAAGTAAATCCAATTCACCATCTCATCGATCGAGATCAGTATCAAGCTTAAGACGATCTAGATCTGGTTCAAAGCATTCCAGGTCTAGATCAGGTTCAATAACTTCAAAGATATCAGCATCTGAGAGAGCAAGAAAATCAAGATCTGGTTCTAGAAGGTCAAAATCAGGTTCCATTCGTTCTGGATCGGCTTCAAGAAGATCACGGTCTGGTTCAAGACAATCGAGATCACCTTCACAGCGTTCCAAGTCTGGATCTAGAAGATCACGATCAGGGTCACGAAGATCAAGATCAGGTTCACAAAGATCAAGATCAGGTTCACAAAGATCGAGATCAGGTTCGATAAGATCGCGATCCGGATCCCGAAGATCAAGATCTGGTTCCAGGTCAAGATCCGGTTCAAGAAGGTCTAGGTCAGGTTCTCATCGGTCTAGATCTGGCTCGCAACGATCGCGATCTGGCTCACGAAATTCTAGATCAGGTTCTGCTAGATCTAGGTCAGGATCACGAAGATCTAGGTCGGGTTCCCGCAGATCTAGATCGGGTTCACGATCTAGATCCAGATCAGCTAAGTCTAGATCGAAAAGTCGATCTCGCTCAAGATCAAGGAGTCGTTCAGGTTCGAGATCGAAAAGTCGTTCACGTTCGAGATCGAAAAACCGTTCGCATTCATCAAGAAGTCGTTCACGATCCAGATCAAAAAGCCGCTCACGATCTAAAAACCGTTCTCGATCAGGTTCTAGAAGATCTAGATCTGATTCGGGTCGTTCAAAGTCGAGGTCCCGTTCTCGATCAATACCAAAAAGTGAAGGTAAGCTCAATATAGTCCAATTCATATCTGATGGCACTTGCTTAGTAGACGATTTTACGCGTTAAAGTATAAAGAAAAAGAAATATCTATAGGAAGCGAGTAGTGGTTGGCGTCGATATTTTTCGCGAAAAAGTACATAACAATTTTTATAATTATTCACTCGGCAAACAGCTTTTAGTTAATTTATTAATTAGTAAGACTTACAAACTTGGAATGTGGGCTGCACTTTACGTGTAAGTGTAACACCATTATTGTAAAAAATCGTTTTTAATAACCAAATTGCTTTGGGAGCTTTCAATCCTTTCAAATTATATCGACATTTTCTCATATAGCTGATTACCATATTTCACGCTTTTTTATGAACAAGCGTTTGCAGTTGCTGATAATACTCAAATTTAGAAAAAAATCTCTAGAAACATCGATTATGACAGGGTTTATAGGTTTTTGTTTATATAATTTTAAAATAGGCAAAGCCACATTAAGAATAAGGGTCACAAGAATTAAAAATGAGGACCACAAACAATATTATTTACTTGAGATTTCCCACGGGGTTAAAGAAACACCAACATCGCCAGTAATGAAGAAATACATAGCTTTTATTACATATTACATATTTTATTATATGACATATCAATTAATCGTTTTATATAGAGACTGCAAATCGTAAACGAACCATATCAGAGTCAGAAGACGAAGGCACTGCCAGTGTTAGTAAAGCAAGGAAACCAATAGAAAGTGACGATGAAGAAGCCGGGCCATCAGAAGTGCAAATTCCAGAAGGCGAAGAAAATGAGCCTGCAAAAGAAGCTGCATCTGATTCGGATGATGGTGTGGATCCAAATTTAGAAAACAGAGGGTAGGTATTTACACGTAGTCGTAAGTTAATAATTGCTAGTAGTTATGTAATTGGGGTACTCTATTTAGAAACCTCCTAATTGTATACAGATCATTGAATTAACATCCTTGTGCAGAGCAAGATTTAAATCTATAAAATATATAATTGATTTTACATTATATTTATTATAATTCTAATCACGTATTGTCTGGATTGATACTATGTGCTATTTTCTTTTTTTTTTTGCTACTATAAAAGGTCAAAACTTCATCATTTTTTGTAAGTAATTACACAACATTAAAATCATAGAGCATCATAATGAATATTAATTCTTTTTTGCTTATCTGTAGGAGTGACGGACTATCAGATTTTGAGATAATGCTTCAGAGGAAGAAGGATGAAAAATCTGGAAAACGAAAACGTAAAGATATCGACATCATAAATGACAACGATGATATAATAGCGCAACTTTTAGCAGACATGAAGGTTGCGGCGGAGGTATTTTTCTAAACTTAATCAATTTTCGTGTTACTTAAATGAAAACTTTTATTACAGGAAGATAGAAAATTAAATCAAGCTTCACAACCTGCTACTAAGAAAATAGCAATGCTACCAAAAGTAATGTCACAGCTTAAGAAACACGACTTACAGTTAGCATTTATTGAACATAATGTTTTAAGCGTTTTAACAGATTGGTTAGCTCCTATGCCTGATAGATCTATGCCGTCATTGCAAGTTCGAGAATCTATACTAAGACTACTGAGAGAGGTAAGAATAGGCTTACACTTGCAAATACACGAGAGATCGTGATTTCCGATTTCTAGTTTCCAAGAATTGATCAACAAACCTTAAAACACTCTGGAATAGGCAAAGCAGTTATGTATTTGTACAAGCATCCAAAGGAAACTAAAGAAAACAAGGAAAGAGCTGGTAAACTAATCAGTGAATGGGCAAGACCGATATTCAATTTATCTGCAGATTTCAAAGGTGTGTCCACAGTTAGTTGTTCGTCCACTTATTAAATATGGAAAGCTAGTTTTACCAATAGGCAAAAAATACATCAAAATAATAATATGATATACTATTATCAAGTACACGCATCGTACTATTAGAACATTGAAGTATTCATTAAGTTTTATATTACAGCAATGAGCCGGGAGGAACGTTTACAAAGAGACATAGAACAAATGCCAAAGAAACGTAGAGAAAGCGATGCAGCATCTTATTTAGAAAAGAAAGACATTAGCAAAGCGTTAAACGAGGAGGGAAAGTGAGTTATTTTGATAATAATGAATAATATACAATAATCGAAATATTTAGGCCTTTACGACCAGGAGACAAAGGATGGGTATACAGAGCTAGAGTACCTGTACCATCTAATAAAGATTACGTTGTTCGTCCGAAGTGGTCTACTGAAGTAGATATCAGTAGAGTAAGTTAGTTAATCATATCGGATTGGATTTTGTTAAAATTAAACATACTATTTATTTTTTAGAGTTCCAAAAAACAAATGAATAGATTTGAAAAGCATTACAAGAATTTCTTGGATAGTAAGCGTAACAAACAAACCAGGCGTGCTGTAGAGATTTCTATAGAGGGTAGAAATATGGCTTTGTAAATATAAATATACGCCCAAAAATTTTAAAGAATAATGTTGTGTTGATATTAATATTTTATTACCTATTTCATATTTTTAATGCTATGAAACATCAAACTGTTTCCACCCATTATCGTTTTGGAATGTTCCACTCCATTTCATTAGTATTATGCTGACTACCTTGTGATGTTTACAAAGTTCTTAAAGTGATGAGAAACAATATCTTTGTATAATTAAACGTTATTTATATTTCAAGGTTGCTTTTATTTTACCCTACTGTTGATTGATTGTTCGTTAATATCAGTTGCTCTAGCTTCCAGAAAAATGTAAATCTTGGTTTTAATGAACGGTCTCGTTCGGTCCAAGATCAGGAGAATTAGATGGGCATCGTATTTTGCTTTACGTACTTGATATTCGATCGGCAAACATAGCTGTTAAATACTATTTCACTACTGCCCAATTACGTTCAGAACAATCGTCCAGTTGGAATCAATTGTTTGCTAATACTACATTTGTAAGTAACTGAAGATATTTAACCATGGGTATAAAACAATATCAATGTTTTTAATGTTTTAAGCTAATTTCAATTTTATGCTAAATATTAAAATAATCTATTAATACATCAACGTTAATGCAAATATAATTAGTAATTTTGTTTCAGAAAACTTATTTATATTCTGTATATTGTATTGTGTATTGTAAAGTTTATACCGTATACAGTGCCAATTTTTAGATATGAAGAATCTGAAAAGGTTGTTCCGGGTCTATTTTCTATAATAATAAATAATAATGAGATTGCCAAACAACATGAAAGTTTCAATACACTCAGCACCACACAAACTTAATCAAGTGGTTCGGCATGGCTGTTTCGAGGATGTGGAAATCTCATTTCTAGACATGGTGATTTTCGTTAGCACGCAGCAGCGCAAATCGTACAAGGTTGGTCGATATTATATGTATAATATCGGTATAAACCAGTTTGTTGCTTTGATTATGTAGATGAAACCAACCGTGTACTATAATTATCTTGCGTAAACGACAACATTTGGAATACACGAGATCAAAAATTACATTTAACGACATTCATTTTTAAAATATCATAGCGGTTCCGTAAAATGTGATGCTTGCAATGTGATCTTTATGGTGCAAATGGCACGTGGAATCAGGGAAACAAAGGAAAACGTAAAAAATGATATACTATACCGGAGTTTCACGACAGATTTTATACTCATGTTAAGTATTCATAATATCTTATAAACTATTGTGGACCAAGAGATAATGTGTTCACTTTGGCTGTGATGGCATCTTCCCTGCGTGATATTACAGTATAGAAATGCCGTTCACGATGTTATTGAAAATGAGAAAATGGATAAACGTGGGCGAAACAACAAACGCTAACAAAGACAGCGTAATAAATAATAAATGTTATTGTGCATACCCTAAACTTTAACAGATCGTCGATACTATTTCTTTCGTACAGTAAAAGTCGAATAAATAAATATGAAGGCAGAAACTATAGTATAAGTGATAAAAGATGCTATTAATTTAGTTGGTATACGGCGAAGGCAATTAAGCGTTTTTGCTACTGCTGGAGCCACAACTATGATTAAAGTTGGCAGATTATTAAAAACAAATTCTCCGCAGCTTCTTTACGTAACATGTTTACTACATACCATCAGACTCAGCTACCGAAGAGTAGACCAACTTGTAACTAACACGAAGAAGATGTTTCTCAAATCGTCAAAACAGATTCGCCAATTCAAGAACTTCTGTCCAGAAATTCAACTACCATCTGAATTTATATTAATCGGATGGCTTGTAGTAGTATCGTATTACTGTAAACATTTTAAGAGTATCAAATCTTTTATTTCGACATTGAAACCACAAGATTGTGAAGCTATTAAAATGGGCCAAGAACTGCTTTCAGATTATCAAATTGAAACGGATATAGCGGAAATTGCGAAGAGTACTCTGCTGTTAGAGAATTTCTTGGAAAATTGCAAAATAGTGCATTATCCTTATTGGAAGTACTTAACACTCTCTATAAGATGAAAACCGCCCTGGAAAACTTGACGAATAATATAGGACAGGACGTATCACAGAAATTTATAACCGTCTTAAATAAAAATCTGGTCCTGCAGAAAATGAGGTTTATAAGCAAGCTGCTAGTGAAAACCATGAGACGAAGGATTTTAAATTCGAGAATATTATTTCACTAGATGTAGAACGGTTATTTTCCAAATACGAGCACGAATTTTCATCACGTCGCAAAAGGCTAAATGAATCTACAATGAAAGCAATAATAATGTTGCAATTCTATGCCAATTCTTTACAGTATGATGGATCTTCGTCTACATCAAGCCGTTAATAGAGAAAGGTAAGGACATATCATTTTTTTTCTTATTGCCTTCTCAAGCAAGAGGGGTTACAATTGTGATCAAGTGTACCAGTATACATACAGCTTACATACTATTGTACATATTTCCTAACTTTGTCAATTAAATTTTCACTGTACGCATTTTATAACACAGTCAACAATTTTTACTTGATTTTTATGTGTAATATTAGTATATACTTCGCAGGTAAAGCGTGTAAATCGATTATATATATTGACCGACCTTGTACGGTCCGCAGCGCTACGTACCATCAAAAATCGCCATCTCCCCTCATTACTAACCGTATAACCGAATTCGGTGCGGAGTATGCCGATACTTTAAAACGTAATTCACTATGTAATTCACTTAATTAAAGGTTTAGGTTTTGGCCAATTATGAAGTCAATCAATTAATAATGAGTAATTAGCATTGTGGACGTGGATTTTACATTTGCGATATTACAGTCTGAATGTTTGATTTTATTTTGTTTATATTTAACGACGTACATATTTAACAATTTTAATTTTAACAACTGCGACATAATGAATTTTGAAGATAATTCGTATCCAGATTTCAGATACCAACTGTAGTATTCATTATCCAACAGACCTATTATTATTTTTCCAAAAGAAGTGCCCGAAGGATCCTTATTAACATCTTCGATATCTATTATGGTTTCCGGGAGTCAATTGAAAATTTGTCTACTTGCATCCAGTGAGATTATTTTGGAAAGTATCACGAATTCAGAAAAAAAAAGAAATACTCAACATATTTCAGAATACATATACAAACAGTATTGTATACTATATACATAATCTGCATATTTTTTTATGTATTACAAAAAGATTTCATTCTTTCTTATTTTTATTTCCACATTGATATTTTTGTTTTTTAGCAAGGAATACGTCTACCCATGTTGGGATAGGGGTCGTAAAAACATTTAAAACGTCTTTTTAAATATTAAATTAAACAGGAAGTTCCTATGTAATATGTTTTTTCACTTATTTTATTATGGTTGAACTTGTATTATTAATTTGTGAGAATCTAATGTACAAATTTAATGGAAAATCGGTTATTAAATTACGCGCATCCAAAGAAATTGAATTGTTTTAGATACTGAAACCCAGATTAAAAATATACAAATCCGGTAACAACTTTTACTCCTCTCTTGAATCTTTTTGGATGTCAAATAAACTTGTCCATCTTTAAAAGTTTATTTTATTACTTTATTAAAATCAAGATTAAAATCCCATTTAATTGGTAACTTCTTAATTTCCTCAAGATTAATTTCAGGCAATAATAAAGAACGTCCGAATATCTAGCAGAAACATAATTGTGCCCATCACATTGCCACTCGTTTAATAAATAATAGGAATATAACTTAACTGCTATAGAAGAATTGGCGAACCGGCAATTTCGCACCGAAGTCGGTTAATTACCAGAACGTATAAAAATACTTTTAAATATTGAAATTCCTTGCGAAGACGCTTACAAGCAAGCAATGGAAAATTAAACAATTCTTAATAAAAGGTGAAAAAAAATAAAAATTACACATCATATTCGTTATCGTACGAGAAGGTAGGTGACGAAATATGCCAAGGGCTGCGCCGGGTCTCTTCCTAACACAGTGTGCACCGAATAAAATAATAAAATAAATGTTATTAATATTCTGCATCTTTTGAATGTTCTTGAAGAATCTTTTGAATGTGTAGATGCAATATTTTTAAGTCTCCGATATCCTGTAAATATGAGCGCTTCAAATAGATATTTTCTTGTGATTTACCTTTTCTATCAAACTGTTTTTTTTTTTCCAGAATTATTTGAAAGATTATATTAAACGAACTAATTCAAATTTGTTGAAATAGAACCTGTTTTACGTCGCGACATAATTGAAATTTTTAACAGGCGTATTATGTCGTGTCACAAAAGTCGCGATAACCATTTCAAATGCTAACTAAAGAATTGCATGTTTAAACTGTTTTTTGCGTGTTTTTTTTTTAACTTTTGTACAGAAGCCCAAACGGAATCACCTTTACACCGTGCTTGGCAATACATTTTTGAGCTTTCATTGGGCGGGGCAATACGGCGAGATTCTTCAATAGCGTTTTTACTATTCGTGTATATTGTTGTACAAATATTGTGATTATTCAATAGTTCTATAAACAATAACCTACGAATATTATTTTGACGTGTATATAGGCGAAAAGAAAGTATATCAAACTTATTCTTTTTAATGCAACATGTATACTAGCACAGCAACGGGTTCTCCATTGACCGATTTGCCCAAGTCAATAACCCCCGAAAAATATTTACAAAATGCTGTTTAAAGTTATATTTATGGGCGATCGTTTGTGTATGAATATAATACTCTATCATAAATTTATATGCATGCATGCAGGCGGCTGGTTCCATTACATGACCTCATTTCCTTAAACGGAACCGAAAATGTTCCGAACTTGCACGATTTCAATCAACGAATTTCAGCTTCTTGTAGAAAATGCAGCTTGGGTCAAGAGCCCAGTGCAGTACAGTACATAGCTGCTGATTTATATTTCTCGTGTTCTTGTTTCGGTTTTGTTCCAGCGGATTATCGACGTAACAAAAATTTTTTTGTTCTGTATTATAAGTACATGTTTCGCGTATATTATAAACAGTCTCGGTGACGGAAAAAACATTTCTTAAATTTGAATTAAGTTAATTTTAATACATTTTGAACTTGTTTAGTCTGTAGTTAGCTGAGTCGAATGAAAACGACATCTAAGATTATGAGTAGCGCAAAAAATGTTGTTTACTTTGCTTGCTTACTTGTAGCGTGTACAGTTCTCCAACCAATTCTCGAGTAGTTCTTGGACTATTAAACCAAACTGACTGCTCTAGGTAACAATTAACGCGCGCTTCACGAAATTAGCAGAGACTAGACAAACACGTGTTTTGTCGGCTATCGGAGAAACGTAGGCAGTACGAACGCATTCTCATGAGACGAATAAACACGAGTCTGTCTAGTCGCTGCTAAATTTACGAAGGGCAACTCGTTTCTGCAGGAGTGGTAACAACATATGTAAATGATTCCTTTGGCTTACCTGCAGTTTTTTGTTGTTGCTTTCTAAACGGCAAGCGCGTGTATCTTTTGGCACCAGATGGCTTCAAGAGAAGTATCGGGTTCGTCGTTTTTTGAAGGAGAGTGGTATAAGCCAAGAGAAAATAGCAATATGAGGTACAGAATACGCTCGGAGCAACGCTTATGACCCCAAGTAGTCAGATATATATTCGTTGGTTAGAATTTCCTCTTTTTAATTGCTTTTCGCCGTGAGTAATTTCACTAATACAACCAGTAGCGGTATTAGTACAACATAGCACTGGAAACATCTTATGTTAGCTTCTGCATCCCGCATGGATCAAAGCTAACGTTTGAATAATTATTTATATAAATATTTTATAATTTAATTATTTATTTTTTTAATTTTTTAATTTTTTTATTTTATTTTTTATTTTTTTTATTTTTTTAAATTATTTATTTATTATTTGATTTAATTGTTTATATTAATACCGTTGTTTATTATGCAAGTTGTATTTTATCGACAAAGTATTAGAATAGATCTCAATGGAACATCAACTTTGAAATTGTGCCAATTGTGCCATAGTTGAAGCAGATGATATTTCATAATAAATAAGAAATATTCATTTATTGTATCCTCACAATATGAGACAATATCTCTTACATGGTTCTGATATTGAAAGGAGAAAACAACGAAAAATGATCATACCTGCGTATCCTTATAATTTAAAATAATTTTTTATGTATAAATGTAATTTATAAAAAGGTAAAGGAGATACAATAGGAAATTAATAAAGAACGTATCTTACGTTGACATTGTTTACTTCAGCCAGAACAATTCTAAATAGAAATGAGAATGTAAAGGTTAATACAAACTGTAAAAAGTAAAACGATTTAGTGTCATAATAGGTTCCGATATAATCTCAAAATAAATAAATAAAAAACGGGCTTGACGGACTTATTAAGCCGGCCGACTTCTTAAAAAGCTCAGGGCGAACGGTATCTGGCATAGTTTAGTCCAGCATGGCTAGCAGCGGCGTGGATCCTCTCGATTCATTTGCACCGCTAACTAAAATTTTCTAACCGGATTTTAAATTCACGCGTGGCAAAAAGTTCTTTGTAATGTATACTTTGCAAAAGTAACTCTTCTTTGTTGTTATGAAACATCTCGCGCGTACAGAATCCTCTAATCGAAGTAAGCAAAATGGTAGACGGATTAATTTTGATAATGGATTATTGACAACATATTTGATGTTGATTGATGGTTTTTTATCACGACTACGTTATTATAAACTACTCCAATATGCAACCTCTTTGTGAGGGTAGATAATACGTTCTAGAAAGCTAATTATCTACTACACACCCTTCTTTATAAAAGCTGCAACGTTCCATTGAATAAAAGGTAAATTTAAACTCACAATGCAATGGCTTGGCTTTTCGTAGATTTATAAGATGAATGTCAAAGTTGCTTACAAACTTGATAACAGATAATACAAATAATAAATAAGAAAAGTCGAGTAATAATCAGAGGTAAAATCTAAATTCCTTCTACAGCATCACATGTATGACAATGGATATCTATTATATTGATCTATTAATTCACTAGTATGTGTATTTCGTTCATACACCAGGGAATAACATACTAATTCAACCCGTTTTTGAAACGTTTGAAGATTTGAACTTGTTTGCATCGACGGAACACAACAGAAAATGCTTAGAAACATTAACCAAAAATATATAATGCTAAGATAGCTTAGCTTACTTATGGTATTGATGAAATAATTCACGGCAAACGCAACAAAAGAAGAAAAAACAAAAATACTGCAATAGCGTGGTTTCGAGGGTATTTTTATCTCTTCCTTCTATTGCCGTTGTCTCATATACCACAACTTTTAAAACGACTAACTCGACATTTCTTGGCGCCTTCTAGTGCCAAGAGATGTCCCACATTGATGACGCCGGGTAGGCAGAAACATGTCCGGGCTTTTTTTCTCCTTCTGTTGTGTTTGTCCATCAATATCACGAGAAAGCTAAGCTATCTTAGCGTTATATGTTATATGTATTTAGTTATTGTTTACGTTGGTTTATTTTTCTGATTTCGATGCTTTTTATCTACGGAACTACGCAAAAATATTGAAAAAAGAATACCCCATATACAAACGCAATAAAAATATAACATATGTATAAAAGGCTAGCCGGTTAAGCGAAACGTCCAGCGGGTATCTATTTATCAAGTATTCGTTTCCTTGCATTGGTCATTGTAAACGTTCTCCGCCAAAATTCCAGGAGGTTATGAGAGAGACAACTCCTTTTATCAACGCTGTTTTTCTACAAAATTATCAGAAATATTCAAATAAAATAAATTAAATATTACCCGTATATTAGGTCATTATACAATTTTTTCATAATTTTCATCCGATTCTGAAGGGGCCAAGACATTCTTTAGACGTCAACCTCCACAGTGATACTTGCCATATATACACACGAAAATTGATTTAGTGGAACTGTAATAAGTGATATATGTAACTCATTATTAATTTGATATGTTTTTTGGTGCAATATTAAAGATAAATTATCGTCGCTACTTGCTATTAGTAGTAGTTATTAGTACAATATCGTTGGTAAGGCAAGCAGAGATATTCTTGTGCGGAATTTGTGCAATTTAGAGAAAAATTTTTTTAATAAAAGATATTCGGAAACAAATGCTGCACAACATCAAAAGATAGCTATAGAAATGTAAAATATTCTCAAATAGGACGGTAAAAAATGGTGGTTGATTACAGAAGAACCAATGGATTTAATGAAAACTCAGTGTAGTTTTAATATTGCTTAAACCGACTTTGCTTAATTTCTTACATGTATGTACCGCGTGACATCTCGCTACCAGTTACCACTGTTAGCTAATGACTAAATAAAATAATAGCACAGACTGAATCAATATGTATCAAATCTCCCAAAGAAATTTGCCAACATCGTAAACGCTCTCCTAACAATATTCCAGAAACATTAGAGCAAATATAAACTCGATAGGAAACGTAGTTTTATATCATTTTAAACAATTCTTTCTACTTCGATCCCTAATGTTATTTACAATCTGATATAAAAGAAATTACCGTCATTAAAGCAAGCCAGTTCACATTTCAAGACCATCAAGTTGAAATCGATCGACAAACTATTTTCAATAATGCTATCCCGGGTTAATCAATTAAATTTGTCTGGTGCGGAGTGTGCCGATATTTTCCTCTTCATTCTTCATACCTTGTGGATTATGTTCCTAGTTACGAATGAAGTATGTATTAAGCGCTAAGTTTCAGAAACAAGAGAAACAAAACTTCTAATTACATGCAATATTCCGAGCAAAAGCTCTCTGTTGCGAATTGATTGACTATTCTTCCTATTCACCTTGCTTTTTTTAACTCTTGAATCACTTACTCGAACATTATGGCTCTGGAAAAGCCACTAATCCTTATTACGACTTTCGTACCGCGGAGGATTTGGTCAAGTGCTTCAATTTAGACTCTAGACTCTTGATTTGACAAATTATCATTAAAAATAGAATATTGCTACGCAAAGCGGTGAAGTTACTAACTAATAACTTATTAACACCTCCTCGTAATTTCCAATTTACGGAAAAGGTATAGCAATGCACCTGTACTTCTGCCTGCTACAAAACAGTAGACGTATAAGCTGACGCTTTGAAAGTTCAGCGCTCCCCAGCGATAATAGCGCACTCTTGCATATGGTAATTTATTCAACAAGAATTCCGACATCATATATTATTTTTTACTAAATAGCCGCCTATCGTGCAGAGAACCGCTTTCTGGGAGATTCATTTGAGTTGGACAAATGCATTTAAGTAGTTGCGTTGCGTTTCATATGTTACAATTTCATTCGTGTAAAATACGATATGCGGTAGTTATTAATGATGTACACGAAATAATTAGGTAGGGATCAGGAAAATAATGTAATTATTTATCGCTAATTCGCAATTACGGCCGAAAACGGATGCTTTTTAACATGTAACAAGGTCGTGAAGTATTGATTTTGCTTTGCTACTTAAGAGATCGTTTCATTAAAAACGGTTTGGAGCAATTTGTCGATTATAAATTGAATTTTGCTGCTATAGGTCAATTAAATATTTTCAGTGCGTTATCTAAATATTTTCAATGATTAGGCAGAAATGATGCCTAGCCAACTTTTTAAAGAGAACCGATTTTGGCAGTGATTTTACAGCAACGCAAACGCAACAGTAAAGACTTGATAATACCTTACCTATGATTAATCTTTTGTGCTGCTCTAGTATACTCACGAACAAACTAATTAAGTATACAACGCACTATATAAACCTTCATACAGCAAGGCATTGATAAACGCCTTAAAGCTTATTCCCAAATTTCTCGCACACTGAGCAGGTATACAATGTGTTTAACTTCAACAATTTACAACGAATAGAATAACACTTCGTAGTTTTATTCTAATCTTTATCGCGTTGTCAATCTCTTCTTATTTGATAATGCGACTATTGAAAAAAATTGTTGCAATCAGTAGTAACAAGTGCAAAAGACGGATTTTGTGATAAAGGTTTGTTACACAGCGCAACGTAGGAATTTTCGTAGTAGCTTGGATTGATACAGTTTCGTCGATAAATAAAATGCGAATACGGATGCTTAGATTTTCTGCGAGTTTCTTTTCACAAAATACAGTCAAAGAGACGTAAATTGTAATGATAAGGTGTCTAAATATACTTCATTATTTTACTGAAAAAATATTCTGAAAATTGTATCGAGGACATTTGTAATTATTTGAAAGAAATAACAAGCAATAAACTTTTTCTTGAAAAAATAATAGAAACTCCGGTTTGGCTGTTTACTGATACTTAATTATTTAGCTGCTTAATCCTTTAGGCTTCAACAGAGTCATCTCTGGGTGTTCTTCATGTCTTCTCATTTTGCGAAGCCTAATTATGTCTTTTATGTATTCATAGAGTTTATTGATTCGAATCAAAAATTGGTTGTATCTCGAAAAAACGCAGGCTTACACACAGTACTCTGCGTAGTGTTTTTCTTAACGAGATGCCTATAAACAAGCAGTAGTTTTTTGTTTTTGTTACTTTGGGAAAATTTCTAATTTAATAGTAAACGTAAAATTTCAGCAGCTAGTTTTCGACTCTGGCATGGTTAACATGCTGAATTGCCGTGATCAACTGCTTCCGCGAAAAGTTAGTTTCGCGTCTGGCGGACATACACGTTGAGTTATCGTGCTAACTGTTGCCTACCACTCCCCTGAAGAAGGCCCATACGATTGTGGGCGAAACGTCGAGTTTTTATTTTTATTTTTTATTTTTCTTTTAACAACGACGTGACACGGTTCAAACCCGGAACACGTTTAGTTCCAACAGACTCTGGCCGTGGAAGACTACGTTTTTCTTATAAGATTTCATAGTTTAAAAAATTCCAACAGTTAATTGCAGAAAACGTCTAACATTTAACAAGCGATACTTTCTTAAATGTCACGCTTGCATTGGCGTTTTACCTGTCGAGCAATACGTCAAATAAATTAAAAAGATGTCCAAAAACAGTTCCTTTAATGCTCTACAAAATTTTAATTCTGATCCACAAATAGATCAAGACGAAGCTTTTTAAAAGAATAAGTATATCGGTATTTTCTAATTTAAGATTCGAAAAATAAAAATTGTGTCGACTGCAACTGTTATTGTATTGAGACATGCATCTATTTTTTTAGTACGTAACTAAATAGGTATTAAACGTAATGCAGTGACGAATGGGTCGCTAAAAAGAAATTAAATTGATAAGTATTGTAATCGGATATTATATTAAAGTGCGAAAGATAAATCAGAAATAAAGGAAAGGTCGGGCATTTGTAAAAGTGCATGTACAGCACCAGATTCAATGAGTACATTAGACACTACAGATATAGCAAGATAGAATCATCAAGTGTAGCACAAAACAGCAAATATTAAATAAAAAAAGTAAATTCTTGAAAGTAACCGAATAAAGTTGAAAACTCTAAACATAATTATATAAAATGAATGTACGTGCTTCACAGGATTATTCACATTAACATGTAATATATCGAGACACTAATTTCCTAAGCTTACTACAGCCGTACATGAGTTAAAATACATTCAATAATGCTTTAATGTTCATTATGTTAGGTGTTTGTATTTTTAGTTCTAGAACTGTTAGAATATTTTTGCATACGGAATGTATGGATTATTAAAAAGCAATAACAGCGAAATTATATGTAATCGGGCTACATTATAATTTTCGACCCGCCACAGAAATTAATACGGCACATCAATTGGAATTCGCAAACATGACGGAGGCGATTTTCAGGATTTCAGTCGCATTATACGGAAGCAGATAGGTGAGTCGGAATCGCCTCGTAGACCATAATATTTCAAGGTTAACAATAAAAAAAAAAACTTCGGGTTACTTTTGGTTTACATATCCCGCGTGGCATATACATATATCTTTACACTGGCGATCGCGTGTATTGTTGTGGGGAGGTGTCAGAATCGCAAGTAGGCCGAGAGCTATGGGTTAGCCGCTTTCTTAAGGAATAAGTTCGACCGCTAGACGACGCTAGCGTCGCATTTCGGCGCCCACAAGTTAAAACATATATTTTCACGTTCGGACGAAGTGGTTATTTTGGTAACCAGTTGACTCTTAAGTGTGTTATTGATATGCGTTGGATGAGTGTTTTCACACATTCTCTGCAACCATTTATAGATAAGTGACTAAAGTTTGTAAAGAAAGTAACAATGACTTCGAGTGTTGCGCTAAAGTTGACCATCGTTTGTTGTTATTGTGCGAAAAATATATAGTGTCCTAATGTATACAAAAGCTTTACCTAACAAAAACATCAGGTAAACCAGTACTATTATTACTATGCACTAGCAATTGAAGGGTCATAATGATAATTTAAATAGCTTATAAATATTAATATATCGACCGACCTGATATCTACTACTTGATAACAATGAACATACTTTTATTTTGCAGCTTGTGAGCACTGTTAACTGTTTAAAATCTAATACTAAATTGGAAGCAATTGCAAATAGCCAGCAGTGTGAACTAAAAAATCTTGTTGTTTTGTTTTAAGCCAAGATAAATTTGCAGATACGAATATGCACATGCACGGGTTTATGTCTTCTTCCAACGAAAGAATTCGTTTTAAATTGGTTGTATATTACTTTTTGTATGTACACAAAAATTTTGGACTCTAAACAGAATGTTTTCTGCGTCCAATATTCTTCTTTATGATATTTCATCGCCATCGATGTTATTATATACTCATACTGATTACAAGAGAGTATTTAGAGTGTTATCACATTCTTCTAAAATTCAGCTATTTGCTTTCAACGCTGATTGAAATAACTGAATAAACATGAGGAGTTTGCAAACACCAAACGGATATGGTTCATTCTTACTAGTAATAGTATTTGGTAGATATGAAGAAAAACCAATATAACTGCGTGTTAATCATATTTCTGTATCATTACTATGTTTCGTATTTTCAAGTAACATTTGATATCAGAAGCCACAAGAGAACTTTTACTACAATTTTTAACCAAGGTCTCATTAATCCGAGTAACCATTAAACTTTTAAATATAATCCATGGCTTTGTAGAATAGTTCCATTTTAGTATTTTTAAGCTTTCGAGTTATTGTGAATTTTCCATTTAATTACTCTAAATTACAAGCTGGAAATAAAGTACTTTTTTATCTTTTGGGTGTTGTCGCGTACTTAATATTTGACTTGACGTTTCGCTGATCATGGGGCAGCTTTCTCAGAATATTTCTAAAGAGTGATCAGCGAAACATGAAGTCAAATACTAAGTACGCTACAACATCCGAAATACATTCCTACTATGGATTATGGTCGTGGAAGCCTACGGTCAGCAACTACTTTTTTAATTTGGCAAACATGTAGTAAGAGTTAAATGTAACATAAGTAATATTCGAATTTTTTTGGTTAAAATGATCAATCAATTTATCTAAAACAATCAATTGGAGACATTTAGAGTAAAACTAATATAGATTTGTTGTATTAAAATAAAATGGAATAGCGTAGTAAATTTGTTTTTAAACAATTTTGGATATAAAATAAAAATAAATACCGCTTTTAACTGAAATTTATTTAGCTGTGCACTTAGGAATTTTAAGAATTCCATGAGTTTTTCGAAATTCTTGCAAAATTAGACGAAATTTGTAATGAATAAATTCATACTTCCGTTTCCACTGAAAGAAGTTATAAATTCTAATTTTATTATATGTGTAGGAATTCGCAGAGCTTTTTTTTGCATATCATTATAGTACGTAGACACATTTGTGGTCTAAATAAACCGCTCGTTCATTCTTTTCCAAATAACGAGTCAAGGTTTTTTGAATATGCCCTTGCGTACAAGCTTTACCGGAACTTTTCTTTAATGAATACCGCAGACGTACTCGTACAATACACACATCAACAACTGCGCTCAAACATGTCACGTTGCTTCTTATACAACCGCATTGATTAAGTTTCTGTTCTGTTTAAGTATCATTATTCATCGAACAATTAAATACCATCAATAGACGGTACTGCTACGTAGTGTTTCCTTTAGTTAATTTAACTATTCACTTGATTTATGTTTTTTTATGTGAGACAACATTCTCTTTATATAACTGAATAATAAATAATGGGGTGAAAATAGATCTCCATATTTTCCTCTTAAATGCAATTGCAAAACCTTTAAGCTTATTTGTTAGATGTGAATACAAATTGGGAATTAGTGGTAACTCTTTTCAACTCCCTTTTTAACGTTCTTTCGCGTTCATTCTTTTTTGGGGTTAAATCCCAGATTATAATGTTCAATTAAAAAAAATGTTAATAACAGGAAAAACTAAACCTAATCAAAAATGATCGTCCACGACAGCCCTAATATGGGCTCAACAAATGCATTTATAATTTGCTGAAGATCGTGTTAGAAAGTTTGTGATTTTGTTCGTCGTTTTTATATTTTTCACATCACTATTATTCGAGCGATAACGTAGTTCAATTCAACAAATTCAGTTCAACAGTTCAACTTCAAATAATTCCTCAATGTTGCCGATATTTGAGAGATATTCGTTTTGTTGGAAACAGAATCATCATTATGGATGATGGCTCATATTTCCATTTTGCTAATGCTGGTTTTTGTACAAGAAACGTTGATGAGATACAGATCGAAATAGAATACAAGATAAAAACGAAATTTTCAGAAAAGGTTTTAGCCTGACTACATGGGGCATGCGAGAGGAGAAGCAGATTAGCGAATCTTTACTACGAACGTTGAATGCTAAAATTGCTTGACTTTATCAACCTGCATCAACAAAATGACGAAACTGTATTCTTTTCAGATTTAGCAACGCGATGATTGGAAGCGCATAATTCGCTAAACCTGTTTCTCTCTAAGTCTGTTGACACATTTCGAGTTTTATTCACTACGAATATTTACGAGAATAGCTGGGAGGCCTAAACTAGGGATGCACCTTATGCGAAACGTTCGGCCAAAATTATGTGGAATTGAACAATTTGGATCATTGAATGTTATTCAGGTTACGTTTAAAAGTTTCAACTTTGTTGATTAGTAGATGTTTTTTTTTTCTTTTTCCTTCTATCCCGCTGCTTTATTTTGTTAATTTTTTACTTAACTTATCTTATTTAAACTATCTATAAAGCAGTTTTGAAAATTCAAGAGTTACAATTGGTTTTCTGAAAGTTTAATTTAATTTACCTTATCATCTCCGGTTTCTTTTTACCTGATTTTTTCCTTTTAATTTTATCTAGTATTTCATACTAGATAACTATTGGTTATCTACTAGTTATCTATTTAAGAATACTAAAGAAATAGTGTCAATGGATTAACATTATGTTGAATATTTGTAAACAAGTTAAATATAAAATGCGTACGACTTTTAGATACACTGAATACTAGAAATATTCAACGTGACTTAATTCTAAGATATTTATTGTAACTTAAAAAAAACAAATATCTATTTCATATTTGAATTTCTACAAAATTAAAACGAAAAAGCAAATAAAAGCAAAAAGGGCTGGTAATGATCTTTTCTTCTATGAACGACCTAAAACTCAAAAAGAAACCAATTAATGTTTAAATATTAATTTATTATTAAGGAAAACAGGTTGTGCTAATTGTTCACAATTGTAATACAAGATCGTTTTCAGGAAACGTTGTAATTATTCTAACATAGACAGATATACTGCAAATAGGGCTTCATATTTTTAGTTTGCGGTCATTTTTTGTTGTTATAAGTTAACATGTGTTAGATTGCATATCTGTTGGTAATTCACAAAGTATTTTATGGCGTATATGTAACCGTCATCAATTGTCGTTAAGCGCTATAGTTGTATAATACATTCTCTCCTTTCGAGACTTGATGGTGCCCCCATTTTTAATGTATTAGGAAAAAACGACAATGCTACATTCGGTATGAACTAACATACTGTTTGAGGGATGGTAAAAACGAATAATAAAAAAATATATATGTAAGAACGCCATCTTTTGACTTTTTGTCCTTCAAAGAAACGGTCAACATTTATTCTTAAATTCATTTTGTGATTTTACGAGTCCAATACAAGAAACCTGCTTGCTTGCTTTTAATTTACGCAACAATTAGTTTCTATAAGTTTTTACTGATAGAGACCAGTTAGGCTAACTTCATTTTTTTTATAATATTTTTACAATGCAAATAAAATTTAGATAAATCACTATTATCTTGTGAACGCCACAAATCCAGATGAAAATAAATGATTTATTTAAAACAGATAAATGCTTAAGTTTGGATATAAATAATAGGAACACCACATGCATAAGTATTTGTTTGACTACCTTGTTTTGACTTTGTTGGTTGTGTGTTTTGCGATTTTACCATTAATGATCTTTAAATTTGTGGAGCTGTTTCGTGCATAGTCGATTTTATAAATAGAAAAGTAATTGCTTCCGTACAAATTAATTCAATTTATTAAACGCTGGTAAACTTTTGTGACTAGCTGTAGACGTTTATACATATGTACGTATGTACGTTCACATATGCATGTACAAATTTGGATAAAATTTAAAAATTCCGGTACAAACGTTTTATTGTTTTTCACAATATTTGCCTCTAACAAGTTTATACTTTTTCATGCATTCAAACTAATCCTTCAAATATTTTTTCCATTTCGAAGGTAATATGCCCAGCATAGCTTTTGAAGTCCTTAGCAGCCTCCTAAGGTGATAAAAATCACTGTCCACGCATTTTTTATTTGATATTCCACAACGGAAAGAATTCGTTAGGCAATAAACCAAGTGAATGCGGACAATGAAAGATTCGAGCCTTTCTATGTGCTTGGGGCGATCTGTGAAGTATCCACCTCTTTCACATCTAAATGTTCATGCAAATGTGATTACAGTAAACTATTCGATATATCCAAAGATGTCTCCATCTCACGAACGAAAATAAAAAATTGAATCCAAATTTTTGGAATACTTACTGTTATCAATGAGTAATGATACTTCTAAATCTTCCTATTAATTCTATCTAAATAATTTAAAACCAGTTAATATATGCAGAGGTACTTATCTTTCTCTGATCAGTTTCATTATTATTCCTTTTTAAGGAAATAACGATTTTGCCGCAAGCATTACCGCAATCTTCTATTTTAGGCGATTATCGTATGGTAGTATCTGGAGTTTGAAGGTCCGAGCATTACGTGTTCGAAAAAATAATTTCATTGGAAATAGGGAAATTTACTTTATTAAAGCAATTTGGCACTATATATGCAACACGCGGAAAAAGATTCAAGTAAGAAAGGTCGGATTGATTTCTGATAGCCTTTTTATAACTAACAACGGTTTCATATTTTATTTTTCTAGTATTGATAAGCTTTAAACAATAATAATAATAATAAAGTTGTTGCTATTAATGTCCTAATTAACTTATGGGGACTATTATAAGTATATTGCGCCTGATAGTATATTTTGTTTTAATTTGTTTAATTAAAAATTAAATAAATAAAATCTTCTAATTATGCAAGTATTAAGTAAGAGGTAAACTGATATGTTAGGGAGATTTAGAAAGTGCCAGCTTTTGGCACGTTTACATTGCTCTGCTGTCGCTGTTAAGGTTTCATTAATCCTTCGTTTCGTATTTTTATTGCTTACAAACGGCAAAACCTTTGATCTTGTGTATTTTTAAAAAGACCATTCTTAATCTACATATACCAGTTTACATTTACATTGCATTAACGGAATACAATAAAATAGACAACTGCATGCAAATGCGTATGCTGGGTTCGTCAGGCCCATGCAAAGACCTTGCACTGTGCGGATAAGACTGTAAGTACGTATGTACACTACCGTCCATATTAGTTCGGGCACGTAAATAAATAAAAAAAAATGAGAAAAAGTTCAAAGTTATTTTTCCAAAACTTAAAATTTTTATTGAATTTTATTAATAACGATTACAATTAAAGTGTAAAAGTAAAAATAGTAATTCTAACGAAAAATAAACGAAAACTTCTTAAACATTCTATTCTTCAAAGACTCACTTCAAAACTCACTTGCGCTCCCAGGCATCTGCTCCACTAGTTTTTCAAGAACTCTATTTGGCACATTGGATTATTCCTCTTGTAAAATATTCCAAATTCATCCCGGAACAGCTTGATGAGGTTTAGATCGGGGCTTTGCGACGGCTACGTCATTTGTTGCGAAGTGCCAATATCTTGTTCTTTATTTAAGAAATTATTACATATCACTGTTGAGTGTTTTGGAGTCGTTGTCCTGCCTGAATACAACATTTTCGAAGATTAGACGTTGCGGTGACGGTACTGGATTTTCTTGCAGTATTTCTAAATTACCATCTTTTCGCAAAATATTTTCGATTCAAGTCTCCTGTAGCGATGTAGGACCCACACCCAAACAAGTACAGAACTTCTTTCTTGCTTGATAGTTGGCATTCCTTCGCTTTTCGCTCTTCTTACAAAAACGCGCCTTAATTGTCCGAGCACCTCAAACTTTGACTCATGAGTCCATAACTATTCTTTTCCAATCATCCCTTGTTCAATCCGCATGTGTTTCTGTCCACTCTAGCCGTTTTTGCCTGGTTCCCCGTCGAAGTAGAAGTTTTTTTATTGCAATGCAGCTATGAAGATTTGCCGCTTTTAATCTTCTTTTCGCTGTAGTAACAGAAATTTTTCTTGCACGGTCGCAATTCATTTCAGCGGCGATTTTGTGGTGCTGTCGGTCTCCTATTTCGCTTGCTCAGCAATTTTATATGCTCATCGTCGGCGTGAATTGTTATTCTCTTATCTTACCTTACCTGAACGTGCTCGATCTCTTAAACAGCCCTTGCGTTGATGTCTTAGAATGATATCACTAACTAACATGTATTTTTTCTGAAATTTGACGCACTGAATAACCTTCCTGATGAAAAGCAACAATTACAAAGCGCTCTTCTAAATTTGTCGGTTTTCCTCTCGGCGTTTGAATAACTTTAATCAAGTTCATAGAAAAAGATACGCTCTCAATACTAACGCACGCACAAGCAGGTTTATCTAGAAACTAAAGTATTTATCAAAACACTATAAACTTTCGGATGACCTGCTCCCACTCCAAAGGGTATTGCAAGTTTATTACCTTCAATATTGTCCCAAAAATAATCCTATTTGTGGCGATGAGGATTATTCTGAAAATTACTACATTGGTTCATACAATATAATAGGTTTTTAATCATTCTCCAATTGATACTCTTGGAAGTTTGCCTATCACAATTGGTTATACGACTTTATAAAGGACTTAATTGTATTATCTTTTAGTAGAATTTACATTTTACTAGATGTTCGTACTAATATGGACGGTAGTATACATAGAAGTAGATAGAAGCGTGCGAATATGAAAGTGGGCACCGTGTATTTGCTAATTCCTGGCAAAAATCCAAAGAAAGAAAAGAATACATCTTTATTTAGATTTCCAATTAGCGATAATAAAAGAATAGAAGGGAAGAAAAGTATCGTGGCAGAATTAACATTGTATACATAGACTCAGAGGATCCAACCCACAAAAACCGAGAACTTTTACTAAAAAATGTAGTGTCTATTGAATATTTAGAAGCAAGTAAGAAAATAATTAGTTACCCACTGAGACTAATAAATTTCGTGGACGATTGATGATGCAGAGAATAATTCATTATTGCCGGAACTACCGACTTAAATCGTCCTGGAAATTTAAAATTATTTCCTGGGTAATTTTCCTGGTAGTATTGGAAAGAATTTATTGAATATTATCTAAAAATGTTGTTACACTTTTTTTTCTAATTGTTATGATTGATTAAAATAACAGCTTTCTTCTGGATTTTTACTGGGCAAAGTTTTTTTTCGCAGTTATTTTCCACTATCGTAAGATGCACTTGAAAATATTGTAATGTTATAAAAAATAAGGTGAACAAGGTTAGCTGCCGTCAGCGCCATAGTCACTTCTCCTTTTTGAAGTTTACAATTGTTGGGTATGAAGGTCCATTTGTTGGCTGGAAGTCCGATTCCTAGAGAAAGAATCCTGTGTCAAGCCGAATATTTAAAGGGCAAAGCATTAATGAAATTAATATAGAAAATTAATATAAGGCCAGCCAAGGACAACTGTGCTTAAGCCGAATATTTAAAGGGCAAAGCATTAATGAAATCAATACAGAAAATTAATATAAGTCCAGCCAAGGACAACTGTGGGGGAAGACTTCTATCTGTAATTCTCTTTTTCAGAAAAAAAATCTAAAGTTTGTAAAAGTAACAAAATGTTTAAGGTAGTTCCATTTCTCGTTTTTCGTTTTAAAACCATTATCATACAAAGTTTTATTTGCTAGAGCGTGTAAGGATATTCTCGGATTCGCGACCATCAATTTTTGGTAAATTTACGACCTTTCCAAAAATTTCGAAAATTTCTCTAAATTAATGCCGCAAAAACATTGCAATATATAGAGAGTTCAGTAAGGTACGCACACAGAAAAAGTATTACTGGAAGTAAGTGATAATTACTTGGAGAAAGTAAACGGGGCATGTATATACAACATACACAAGAAAGTATGTTCTACAACCAAGAAAGTGGCTGTATTGAAAATACATAAATTCAACAAAGATATTGCTTGTCCAAAATAATGCATAGTGAATAGCTTTTATATAAAATATTATTACTTTCATTCAACTACACTTATTACTTCTCGTTTGCCACGAATTTGTTTTGCTGTACCGGCGCCTCTTCTTACCATCAGTTTACTCGAAAGCCCATTTCCACATCTTAGGTTACCTTAAACAGGCCCGGTCATACATAAGCAATAAAATAGAGATTGTTTGATGCATGTATTAACGTGCATCAAACAATCTCTATTATGTTGCACGAAAAAAATTATTTAATTCTGAATTAAATTAGTGGCTTCAATTAAGCCCCGTCATACACTTTATTTAAAGCAACTAGTATCTTGCTACAATGTTTTACTCAATCGGCTATAGTATAAACAAAATTGTCTTGTGTGAAATAACCTTCTCGGATTAAGTTACATTAACATTCTAAATTCAACAGGATACTTTCTTTCAACAAAATGTTACATTCAGGAAATTCTATTTTAATGTATGTGGATATTCTTTTTTCATATCTTAAAAAATATTCTTGGCATATTTAATGAGCTCACGCTCCATTTAAAAACTGCTTCAGATGCGATTTGTGCAGGCTGGTAATGGAAATAGGCGCTAGAAAAATATACTTTTTTTGTGGCGTGAGTCATAAATTAATGGAAATTACAAAATTCCTGCTATATTACGTTTCCATCATAAAACAATAACACAGTGTTATCAAATATGTAACATAACATGGAAATTGCCACATTGAAAAGGAATGCGATTTTTTTGTTAAACTTGGTGGCGTGGATCAAGTGATCCGACCGTGTCAGGTTGGTAAGACTAAATATACTAATTGTAAGTAAGTGAAGTATACTTTCAAAAATGAATTATTAAGAATTTTGTAATGTTAAACTATCATTATTTAAGTTTTTCTACTTTCCCAATTGCGGAAGGCGATGCCTTTACACCATCTAGGTTGGCGCAATGTCTTGATTATAGGGAATAGTTGAAATTACAACTTCTTACTGTTGATTAGCCCAATGGAATTCTGTGTGTATTTCACATTTATTGCTTTATTGTTTAATACAGATGAAGCATTGGCTTCGTAAAGGTGTTTACGCTGAACAATAACAACACAACTATCGTGAAATCTTTTGTTATCCGTTCAATACTTCAAACATATGCGCGTTTTTACGAAATGCGTTAAACAACTATTTTAGTGTTGCGGTAAATATATTAAGAGCGATTGTTGATTTTGTCTAGTAACATGTAGGTACATACGTAAAATAAAGCTTGATTTTATATACACAATGCGTATGGTACTTACTTCTTCTACATAGGAGTGCGTATGCGGTTAAAACGGTGAATGAAGTGACGCATTAATTAAGGAGCGGATATCGATTCTTCCCGACTTAATTGTAAATTTGAGATATTATCAATGAAAACTATTTTTGTCTTCTTTAGCGCATTCCCAGCACCGGAAATACGTATTATTTAAAATGTACATTCCCCCAGAAATCAATTTTTAGGAAATGGAAGTAGGCGTCCTTTTTGATTTAGGGAACGATTTTTCAAATAAGAAATATTTTCAGACAATTGCTGCACAATGTAAAATTATGTTATTATATTCAAGTGATTCGGGTATTTAAGCGGATATCGTCACCTCAGTTTTGGACGTCCTTCCTTAATTCGTGTCAACCTGCATCAACATTCTCTATACGTATCTACTGTCTTTGAGACAATTGATACAATTTGTGATTTTTGCGGTCCACTTCAGGTTGGATCTTTTTCTTCTTTCTTTTTGGTCAGTTGGATTTCCTTCTCACGATAAAATAAAATTTAACAAATATGGCAATGCATATTTTTATTAACTTGATTAAGATATTGACCTTTTTCGGCAATTGAAGAATGCCAATTGCAAAATGAGTATTATCTTTTAATTTATACTTATGACTAGAGAGGATATAGCCAGATGAATTTGCAGCAACTAAACAGAATTATATTCGCCTCATAAGAAAGGGTTCGTGTTGCCTACCGGTTTCCCTCAAAGCCGACAAAACACGAGTCTGTCTCGTCACTGCAAAGAAGTAATAATTCCATCTCTCTACTCACGATAGATAACTTGTTAAGTGCTTTATTTAAAGTACGATAGCATATTCTAGGTTAATAGCCATCCAGTTTAGGATTGTGTGCTAGAATCCGTTTAAAATCTATGTAAATTATTATTACTTGACTCATAAAGAATACATTGATTTTTAGAACTTTTATAGAACTAATATATAATATACGAAAGCTAAAATCTTCAACATGAAGATTTGAATGTTCCAGTTCTGTTGGATGGTTAGTTGCGTAACAGTCGTTCCTGTTAATCGATGTTAGTGTTTCTGCAGACATGGAAAAATTCGAATCGTCATCGCATCAGCTTGGTTGATGCAGCTAAAATTTGGAACTGCTACCGATAACATCGAAAGAGCTCACCAAATGGTGTTGGATCACCATCGAATTAAGATTAGCGATTTAGTAGAGGCTGTGGACATCTTGAAGCAACGTGAACTGACTGAAGATTTGGACGTGAAAAACTTACTCTAACCGTTAACAGAACTATTAAAGCACGAATTTTCAAAAGCAGTTGAAGTACTTTAAGCGAAATAAGTCGGAGTCTTGGCGTCGATTGGTACCTGTAGATAAAATTTGGATGCACCGATACACTTTTGGAGCCAAGGCAGTGGACTCCGAAGGGTGAATCGGCTTCGAAACAAAGGCATATTATGCGTAATTTTTTGACAAGCTGAAGGCAGAAGAACGGTCGTATTAGGAGAATAAGCTTTTGTTCTATCAAGTTACGCACATTTCAGCGTTCGCCACGACAGAAATTCACGAATTGAAGTTCGAATTGGTGGACTGCCCACCCTATTCATCAGATCTGGGCCACAGCGGCATCTTTTTGTTCCCTAAGCACAAAACTTCCCTAGGAGGACAGAGATTTTCATCAAATGAGCAGGCTATCACATTCGTAAACGCCTATTTTGTAAAACAAGATACCAATTTGTACGGATTGAAGAGATGGGAACTTTGCTGGGAATAGCGTGCACGTACAAGGAGACTATGTTGAGAAATAACACTGAACTTGACAAAAGTATTTATTCCTGCGTTAGGCTGGAAACTTTCCAGATACTATTTATTGATTTTTAATAAAGAAAGTTCAGAATTCAGGCTTTGGTTCACTATAGCTCAAGTGGCAACATACTCTTTGGCATCATTATGAATAGAGAGGACAGAGCCGGATGAAATTATTTCTTTTTTACTGTCTACAGACTCGTGTTTTATCGACTCTCGGAGACACCAGTAGGCAACACGAATCCATTCTCGTGAGGCGAATAGACACGAGTCTCTAGTCGCTGTAAAAAAGGAATAATTCCACCTGCTTTTGTCTTCTCTAATTATGAATAGTATGTCTAACAACTTGCAAACAACAAACATTTCACCATAGTTTCAAAATATTTGAAACTAAGGTGTTGTACTGCAGTGCTAAGTGCAGTAAGGAGTTTGTATTTAAAAGAAAGCAAGTACACACATAAATGTTCATAAAATTCTAAAGCGCTATTAAACGTGAAAACCATTAATTGAAATAGAAGTTTAATGTTTAGAAAGAAATATCTCGCACATCTAATCATTTGTAAAAGGAACTGCCTTCTTTCATTTCTTCATAACAGCTTTGAGTGCATTAGAAATTGTTAACGAGAAATTAAACTATTTATTATCTCTGCTTTTAAGAAATTAATGTTTTTATGTTGCTATTCCTTGTTCTAATAACATCATATGTGTATCTTAACTTTAAGTCAAAAAGTCTGCGTTAAAGATCACCGAAAAGATCTTAAAATGCACATTTTATTGGATATCAACCTATTTGTAAATTAAGTTTTCAACAGTTAATAAGTCTGCAATGAAAAAGTTTACAATTAATATGAAAATAATACATACAAGGTTAACATTTTCCACATAACAAAAGAAACCAATGCATACCTTACCAATATTGCGAAGATGAAAATTATAAAATATAATGATTTAGTCCAATTTTTCCAATATGCTTTTGTTACAGGTAATTGTTTCTATGCAAATGAATCAGCAGAATGTTAATAAGATATCGTTAACCTTTTGTCAAGGAAATCTTTAATGCGGATAGAAAAGAAAAATATCAGCAAAGTCTATAAGTTTTTTCCAAATATTGACCCTTGGTTTGTAGCACTTATCTTCGCGATAATTTTTCTCAACCATACGACTGCAACACAATCAATTTTTATTCTGATATTAGTTTAAATCTGAATTCGAGAAATTTATCAAAGAAGTATTTAAGATTCCAAAAAAAACCTACGTTCGTAATTGTTATAAAACAATTCCATCCATTTGAATTTCTTTCGTTAACAGTCGATCCTACCTTACCGAATTAATTTTTATGAATAATTTAACATATATTAAACAAGCGAAAGTAAGTTAAAATCATTTTAGCGTTTACTCTTCAGGAACTTCTAAACAAATGCGGTTCCATTGTTAAATATGCAATCTCGAACTGTTAGCAGCTGTTTCTCCTTTTCTAGGCGAGTAAGATGTTGCAAAACAAAAAAAAAGTGGAGAAACTGCAATTTGACGAAAATAATTAAATCGTGTTTTATTATTTCCTCTACTGATAGTATTTTTACACAATAAGGAAAGTGCAGCGGCATCATGCTTAACATAATGATCAAATTACCCGGTGAAATAAAGAGGTACCATTGTTTGTAGATGTATTTATCCACCGATCAAAAGGTATCAAAACTAATTATAAAAATATATTCTGCCGTGATTTCTAATTACATTATAATAATCGAGCGTACCGTACGTTACGTTATGATCCAGTTGTTTCGGAAAAGGCTGCTGTAGAAGGTATTCCAGACGTTGTTACATTTGACGCAATAGTAACGTGTAGAGTGCAGGAGGCGGTTGAGTGAAGGAAATTGGGAACAAGTTGTATTGCAAAGTGCTGTGGAAGTAAATAGTTTGTTCTTACTTTTCGACATATGTAAGTAGATAAACACTAAGAATAAGTTCAATGTGTACGTGCTCATTTCTTAACGTTTAAATACGTAGTATTGAGTTCTTCGGTAGATATTTATAGTATTTATAGCGCAAACAAATTAGGCTTAACGTTTACAAGAACTTATAAGCATTTTACAAATGGGCGCATATTTTGCAAGAATATGAAAAATATGCATGTTTCGCTTCTCTTTTTGCTGTAATGAACGAATTTTTAAAAATACTTCCTTTTCTGATGTTTATACGAGTCTTTTATACGAACAACATAGGGCCGGCTTTGATAAATATTTACATTTTCTGGATTTTTAAGTGTTAATTTCAAAATCAAAAACCAAAGAATTAGGTATATTGTAATATTGAGAACTTTATTTGCAATAATACAGTTATCTGCTGTAAATGTTGCCTGTATAACCCTCATATAACTTTTCATCCGATTGTTCAGTTGATTTGGATGTATGACAGGATGTCTCATCTTGTTGAAATACGAATTTCATTTTAATTTTTCCACTAGGTGGAAATCCATAACTCAGATATTGTAGATATTTGGTAGCATTAATATGTTGCCATTAATATTTCCGTGCATACATGGTCACCCGCAGTCCTTCTGCTGTATTTTTCGGTTAACAGTGATTTTTCCTTCCTTTGCCCTTAGTGCCTTTAGTAACATAATAAATTTTAATTTAGTGAGATTGAAATATTACTTGCAATTATTTTTACTTTTACCTTATAGAAACTGAGCCCAGACTTACGGATCCACTGCCTGCAACATTCTAGCGATATCGTCATAGTGCCTCTATGGTGTTTTTTTACAAATTTTTACAAGCTGTCCAACATCATTTTCTTGGGTTAACCGAATATCTTACTCTTTTGGATCCAGAAAAATATAACTTTTTCAGAAAAATCTAGCAAATAAAGAAACGTTCTTTAACTAAGAACTACTTTGCAAATAATATGCTATCTTAGTGTAAAGCATTTATTTATTTTTTTATTTATGTACTTATTAATAAGATTCGCCACTTTCCGAGCGCTTCACGAAATTAGCAGAAACTAGACAAGCACGCGTTTCGTCAACTCTTAAGGAAAAAATACGAGTTCGTCTACTTTATTCTAGCTTCATGAAGCGCACGGAAAACGACAAACTTTAGAAAAATGTTCACAAGCAAAACTTCGTCTTCTTGAAAGAAATGATTTACTTTCCGAGCAGTTCTATGTTTATTTTCTTATATTGTGATAGGGAATAAGACAAAGGAGTACTTAGATACAAAACAAACTCCAAATTATGAAGTAATTAGCTGAGGTATTTTCATCCCAAGAATATTTCTTTCTTAATGATGTTGATTGTTTTTGCTAGTTACAGCACCATGGGCACAATTACATGATGTGATACACATATGGCAACGTTGGTATAGTGCTATCGAATTTGAAAAACGCAACCAACTTTTTTCTTATTAACTATAAATATCTTTTATTTTCATTGTTAGACACCTTGATGATAGATACATTGGAATTTCTCATACGGTGGACATAGAAAGTACAAAATGATGCTATCTAAGAAATGTTGTTTACACCGCAAAGTTTGATGTTTGGTACTGAACATTTGCATATAGTATTGAATTTCATTACAATTAGGATTTTTTCAAGAAAATTGATATATCTATATTTAGGCTATTGAAGATAAAATTATGAATATCTCGAATTTATTAGAAATACATTACATTACATTAGAATTACATTGATTTATTTTTAGATGTACAAATGTAAAATGTAATAATACAGAACGTTCCATTAAAAATAACAAGCAACTACTTCCCTTGTTATGGATCCATCTATGGCTTAGCTAATACCCTAAGAAAAATACCCTGGGCAATAGATATTCTCTGTACTGCGTTTGTAACTTATCAGACATCCTCACGTAGCAGTTGTGTATAATTGTATTAGTATCCTTGACCTAGTAATAATTAAACATCCTTTATGAATATTTACGTTTGGTAAAAATAATATAAATTATTGCAGATTATTTTGCATTATGAAGTACATAACCTATATTATAACAATTATTTAAAAGGATAACGCACCGTCCTACTTTAATATTGGGCTTAGGCAACAAGAAATAATGTAATTTAATAAAAGTGCTTCATGTCGCCGTCATAACTATTCATTTTTTATGTCTGTCATGTGTATTACTAAAGCGTATCCGATTCAATTAGTTATTCTTTGGTTATTCTGTAGCGTTCACTTATGCATGTTCGAAATAATTACCTCTAGCAGATGTAAATAATGCAATAAAAACTTTTTTTGCATTAAACAGCCCACAACTATGGTAATTAGAGCAATTTAACGCCCTAATTGCTCGATTTTACTCATTTTCTCCATTTGTAACGCCAAGAGAAGGACGTCAACAAGCCATTCATAAGGCCACACTTATTTTATAGCAACAAAGGAGTTTACTAAATCTTGGCTTTTAAGATTGTAGAATTGTTGTATTCAATTTAAAGATTTTTCTCTTGAAGATTGGAAACAAACAATTCGGGAGCGTTATGTTAAATATGAGTATTAAAATGCACCCAAAGAAACTAACGTTCGATATACCAATTCGTCTGACCACCATCACAAAACAATACACAGTTTTAAAATTAGTAGCAAAAAGTCAATAATTACTATGATGGTAGATAGTTGCTAGGTTTTACCTTTAACTGCTATTACACGTATACAAATATATTTGAATAGGAGAGACTGAACATTACGATTCGAATACATAATCTAATGTCATTTAAATTTTAAGTATTGATTGCGGCAGGTTGCCATCTTCATTAGAATTATAATATATAGAAGTTCTTTTACATAGAAAAGCTTTCGGTTCTATCAAGTTCGTTAACAACATATTCAAAATTTTGTTTTATTAATACTCACGTACTTTAATTAATTATGCTTTTTGTTTTTGACACACAATTACCTAAAAAAATAATCGATAACTATTCCCAAAAAATTATTCTAATGGATGTCGTATGTAAATGTTTTTTTAATGTAAAAGGTTACAGTTTAGAAGAATTTTTCAAAAAAATATAGAAAAGCAAATGTTTGTAAGGTTGCACTATTTGTTTTTCGATAATTTGTTTTACGTTTTTTATGATATGTCTATTGTAACTTCTTGTTAGCTGATTTGTCATGAGTCATGACTAACCATTTTTGTTATTCGTTAAAGAACATGATGGTATTACGATGTTTAATTTTTAAGGAACCATTAGTATTGTATTGAGTTGCGGTGAATTTCGCAATTTGAGCAATTATTTGTGCCTTTTAAGGAGTTGGAATTATCCAGAAATGATTTTTTTTTGTAATTAATTTTATCTGCTCGTAGAAATAACGTACTACGTGTGAATTGTGTCTACGTTTAATGTTGTTTTCATATACTTATTTAAAGTTAAGTCACAGAGTATTGCGCAAAATATGCGCCAGTGATCGCAATGTAGTAGCTATAGTTAGCTTTCCCATTTTAATTGGGAAATGGAACAAAAACTTTCAAAATAATTGGTCCTTCTCAGACTAATTTCGGTTGTAATTTTAATTTATTCTATAGCAAATAGAAGATTTGATATAGGATGTGCTCACTGATTCGCCGACACGATAATAGCACGATATTGACAACGACAATGGTGGACATGGAATCACACATAAATAAAGGGAGACCTTACAATGGGACTCTTGATGTCGATTTTGGGGTGGAGTAGTGAGTTCGACATTAGAGCAAAGCCCTACCTATATACATTTACACTGACCTATTCGGCAATGAGTGGTCCACAGTGGCGGAAAGCAATATCAAACAGCTTGAAGTCGAACATGTTTGGTTCTAGCGTTGAACTAGAGCGCCAATATTATTATAGGTTTATATAGGTTATTATAAGTATTATTAGTACAAATAATGGTGTTTACTTATTCTCAAAGACAATACGGAACCAAATAATTTGAGATTCTAAGAGTTCTTAGATACCTACCTACCTAGATAAATTAAAATAAATTAAAAGATATGGCAGATTTCATGAGAAAGAACAATTGCCTCAAATCATCTTCAGGTCTAATTAATTGTAAAAGTGAAAGATGGACCATCGCTGCGCGTTAGAGTAAGAAGTAGTGAAGGTTGATAGTGACATAAATGGAAGATCAATTATAAGAATTCAATTTTTTCGTATTCCGTATTTCCGTTGTATACTACAATGTACACCATAGGAACTACACGAGTGAATAAAAGCGTTATAATTAAAGAGTCCAAACGATGTGCCCGAGCATTGGCGTTGCGTGGAGAGTTTACCAGAATAACAGTGCGCTTATTTAAAAATAAATATATTGAATCACTTTACAAAACGTTAAGAAAAAACATAAATAACTTACCTAACATGTTTACATTGTTGCAGAAATATCCGGATGTGCGCGATGAAGTAATTGCACATATGTAATATATGTTTCTGTATTAGTCTCGGAAAGGTTCGTACGTAGCGACGTAAATAAATGCTTATATGCTGAAAAGGATTGTTCGACGTTGAGAGATGTTATATTTGCATAGTTAAAGTGCTCTTTGTATCTGTACAACGTATCTTCAGTATTGGTAAAAAGTTGCCGTAATTTTGTAAAATCTATATTTTTATCTAATACACTATTAAATTTTTCACGAACACAAACACTTTTTTCATCATCAAGGATATGCAGCGCTAATTCCACGTGGTCAATAATTGCTAATGAGTCCGATAAGGACAGCGCACTGTTCTGTAACTTTTTTATTGCATCCACTATTGGAACGTAACTGTCGTGAATAATTTTTAAATTTGCTGCAACTTGAGGATTTTTAAATTGAACCTGACTGAGCCTTATTGCAGCCGCTTCTTTGCCGTCTAGTTGTAAAACTACTGATTTAATTTTTTCAAAATGTTTATAATAATAGAATGTTGCTTCTAACCACGTACCCCATCGTATAAGAATTGGTTGCGGCGGCTCGGGTATGTCAGGACACTGCGAATGAAATAGGCGAATACGTTTCGGAGATTTAAGAAAAACCGCTTTCGTTTGTCCTATTAGTTCATCCACATCAGGATAACTTGTACGTATAATGTTTGTTACAAGGTGTAAAGCGTGAAGCAAACATGTGACGTGCAGCAGGTTTGGTTAAATCGTTTTGAGTAATTTTGCTGTGGAACACATAACCGCGGCAGCATCGGTAACTAACATTAACAGTTGCTCCGGTAAAATTTCAAATTTGTGTAGTGTTTCTATTAATACACTACGTATCGCCGTGGCAGTACAATCTTGCATTCGTTTACATGCTAGTAAATAAGGGTCAGAAGATCCTTGTGGGGTCAGCGTCTTTACGACAATGGATAGGATGGACTGTTTTTTAATATCTGTAGTTTCCTCCATTGTCAACCAAAGGTATTTATTTTTCACCGTTTTTTTCGTAAAATTTACAATTCTTTCACGCATTGATGGTACGTAATTGTGTAGCGTATTTTTAGATGGTAATTTCCACGTAGGATTGTATTTATTCCAAAACTGGCGAAACATTGGGTGTTGGACTTTATGTATTGCTATATTGGTCGCAATTAGCATCATTGTTAAATCAACCACAAATTCATTATATGATTTGCGTCTAATCTTTTTCAATTTATGTTTGTCACTATTTATATGTCTTTGACACTGACTCGCTTTCCAAGATAATAAAGTTGTTTCACAAACTAAACATTTCACTGCCTTACCGTCATATATTAAATCGGGAAACCGATGTATAAATTTATTTACTACGGTAGCAGACAACCGATTTGACGCATTATTTTTACGACCTCGCAACATTTTCAACGTATACTTTAACACGTTAGAACGGCAACTAAATGCATCGTTTATTTTTACTACTTATGCGAGAGCGGAGTTTACCCCACTCTGCTCTCGCATCGACGCTACTGGTCGGGCACATCGTTTGGACTCTTTAGTTATAATAGAGGTTTACAGTAGCCTCAATAGTAGCCATTTCAATACAGTAGCCGTTTCAATTAGAAATATTTTGTTTTTATTACTTTCATTTGTTTTATCCTAAAGGTACTAATTCTATGTTAATGTAATGCAATAGTACTTGAACGTAATTTTAACGGTATAATCTATACTGCTTGAGCTTGTACGGTACAATAATCGGGAGACACCGATGAGAGGACTGCTCTCTACCGACGTCGGTTCATGTGAAAGATGTCCATCGGTATCGCGGTTTGAGTTGGGCTGCTATTATATCAATGAATGTGAAAAAGCTCTGTGAACTAAAATACATCACAGCAAACATGACTGCGTTTCAATACGATGTTGTCAAATTAATATAGGATTAGTATCTTCGAACAAATGAAAGTAATAAAAACAAAGTATACCGCACTGAAATCAATCGACGATGTGTCGTCAAATGTAACAAATAATAATGTCGCGTTGGTGTTGTTATCGTGTTTGCTAAATCTGAAAGTGTCCATACATCCAATTTTAAATAGTTACTTATTTCTTGTTAAAAAATTAAATTTATTTTTTTTAAGAACTTCACCCTAGAAGAGAACTTAATTTTAAGAAAAATTAAGTTCTCTTCTAGAGTGAAATTAATTCATCTTGCTTGAACACTTATTTTTTGATAAATTTTCCTCAGAAAAGGTTTGCAATAACATTTAAATCTGATAAGTTCTTGAAGTTTTCGTGGTAAAACTTGTCATGTTATAGCATCGATTAGAAGGATAGTAATCTGTTCCAGAACTTTTTATGTTTAATTTGTAATTAGCTTAAACAGCAGCAAAGCCAGATTTGTTAATCTATGCAGTGTTTTATTGAAAAAATTACTGATTTTATCAATTTAAAAGGATCCCAATTCAGCTATTTTCAGAATTTTTTATATTTATTTATTAATAAAAGATGATGTCAACACTTTCAGAACACACATTTAAAAGAATTATTCGTAGTTGAGCTGAGTTAAAAGCGCCATTAAAATAATAATAAAAAAACTGTTTGCTAGTTTTTGTAGCTAAGAGCTTGTAATACGATTGTAGCTTATTTCAAATTCCTCGAAGAAGATTTGCTTTTACCAACAATGCATATTTAAGTATTTATGTACTCTTAATGCAATAATTCGGTTCTGGTGAAATAAGTCAACTTTTCTTTCTAATTCTTCTTTCTAGTTCTTTCTTCTTTTTGTTTTTTCTAGTTCTGGGACTAACACCTTTTTTGAAGTATAAAGATTCTATTCGCATCCACCGAATTACTCCAAACGATTATACCGTATTTGAAGAGTAAACACAGCACATTATAGTCGCTGTAACGACGATTTTTGTAGTGCATGCACCATATGTATCGCCAAATTAGAAGCCCTTAAACGATAAGCACGAATTTGCAATGTATTAAATTTGCAGCTATTTGGGATTAACTACAACTATTCCAAATGTGTATCTCGCAACCTAGTCTTAAAAGCTGTTTTGCGGGATTCTTACATAAAACTTAACGTAATGTAATGCATGTTGTTTTAATATCGAAATATATTTTCAGAACTTTATGTAAACGGCGATTGCTATGGGTGACGTAATGCTGACGAGGTGATTATGGAAAATCATTCCAAAATGTAACAGTTCACAGTGCGGGATAGAACAGAATGAGATCTCCTGAGCAGCGGATCGGTCATCGTGCTGGCAGAAATTTTGAAAATGAATTATCGTTGAGATACTTGTCACCGGGAGCTTTTACCGTATTGCCACCGCACGAATACGGTTCACCTCCCGATCCTCCGTCGGCTCCAGAACCTTACAGGTAATTAATTTCATTACGACTTCTTAATGTTATAGTATTATATAGCTATCATTTCTTACTTTGTTACGATTTTAGCAGTAATAGCGCTTAATATGAAAGCTTTTGAAAATTTTTGACTGACTGAAATTAAATTTTGAAATTTCTTCAAAATGTTTATGCTTTCATATAAGTATACAATGTATGTCAGAAGGTACACACCACAAAGGATTTTTCTTTATTATGGGCTTTTATAAAACTTTGTAAATACAGAAAATATGAACATTGAAACTTACCCCACCCTGTCTAGGGTAGACATTTGAAACTGAAAGAGGACTATTCTTATTTTTTTTAAATAGAGGAAAATGTTATTAAGAAAAGTTGTTTAGGATTAATAGCTGTATTCAAGTATGAAATCACAAATTTGTTTTTTTAACTTCACAATGATAACATTTAATCCGTTTAAAGTATTCTGAATTAAAATAACCAATAAAAAAACGGAAATTAGTGACACTCCTTAGGTGACTAGTTCTTATCAAGGATTATTGAAATTTATATGAGAAGTTCATGTATTTTTGGCGCGTTTTGTTCATTTGCTCGGTGAACTAGAACACGAATGGAAACTATTCTAGAAATTACTCTTAAAAATAATATTAGTATTTTTGGGCAATAGCACTAATGCTTTTAGTCACTACAACCTTAGTAGATCTATTGTAACAATCCCTTTAAGATAGATCAATTTATAACCTTCACTAGACATTTAGTTTTAAATGAATATTGGTCTCTACATTTTATAACGAAATTAATATCTTCTTCGGTCTACCACCTGCAGTTCCGAGAATAGAGGGCGCCGTTTGGGATAAAAGTGGTTTTGTTATGGTCTAACGATGAAATTTGATTTGGAAACATTGTGTTATTCTCTCGCCTACCTTCAAACCATGCATAAAAATTGGATCCAGGAACAAAGTTCCTGGATCGAACTAATATAGTTCTTTTATGAGAAAATTTTCGTAACATTCACAAAACATTTATTCTTATACCTTCACCAATTACCTGTTTATCGTGAACAACATATAACTATCGGCAACCTCCACACTACACGGGTTTGATTAATTATGTAATAATTACTCAAATCTGTACGGCCAGTACGGCTCTTTCGAGGACAGGAATGGTCCTCATCATCCATCGGTGACCGAATTCGATGCAGATGAACAAAATATGCCAAGTGCGATTATTTTAGTAAATTTTAATAATTTTTGATAATAATTCAAAACACCTAAAAAGTGCCACTAATTCCCGTGTTTTATTAATTATATCAATTACAAATGCTTTGAGCAGATTAGATGTTAAAAATGGAGTGCATAAAGGATGATTCACAAAAAGGGCGATTTTTTTATTTTTGAGATGGAAGGCCGGGATTTCGCATTCGAAGGAACGTTAAGTATCTTAACTCTTAACGGATCAGCAATTAGCTAGCGTTTCGAAGCGATAATACCAATAGATTAACAAAATTTTAATGTAGGAAATTTTGTTTGTTTTTAATTGTGCTATAACTCTAAAACAAATAAAAATCGAATAACAATATTTAAGTTTTTTTTTTACATTATTCTCGCTCATAGAATACACTCCTAGAATTTACTCCATTTCTCACGACTCTCCCTGTATATTTAGAAATAAAGACTTGTATTGTTTGAAGAACAATATCTTAACGTTATGAAACAAATAATTTAATATTTTACTATTTAATATTGCAGTAGTTCATATATCAGAAAGGTAGATACGATAAAACTATGCCGGTATCAATTAGCAAAAACAAATGGCAAATTTAATTAAATTGCGCATTATAATTTTATATTCCGCTAAAAGTAAATAAATAAAAATATTACATTCGTGTTCCTAGAAATGCAGGAACACTAGAAATAAATAAGAATTTCCATAAGCATAACCCAACATTTACATTAAACCTTGACTATGATAAGAACGGAAAGGGTTGATCAATACATGCAAATAAGTAGTTCTAATGTATTAAATACGTTGAGTTTCATTGGAGACTGATTTTAATCTGCAACAACAAATTGTTATTTATAGGAATGTGCAGACTTTGATTCTCGACCTTACCATTATTTAAGATTTAGACTGAAGTAGCCGTCTTAACAATTTTAAAAGCTGCACATCAATCACAAAACCATTAGGCTGAATTTTTTACTTGTACTAATAATTGCCAATCCTGTGTAACAACGTGAAAACTAGTAAGCGGCTCGGTACTTTAAAGTTAAACTATACAAATGTTCAATGATTACTTGAGGTATTGATTTTGAATCGATTGTTTCATTTAATTTTTGAGTGTTTTAATAAGGCAAAATTGTCACCGCCACTTTAACAAAATAAGAAGGATTTTCGTAAAATTGTTGAATAATAAAATTTTAATTTTAATTTTATTACAGATTAACGCCAAACAGTAGACGAAGAAGAGCACAAGCATTTTCTATAATCGCGGAAACTTCTAGTAACCCCGGTACAAGAAGTCCGTCGCCAACAGGTAGGGTTAGCCCCTTTAGAGGAAGAGGATTCAATCCAATTGGCTCTAGGCATGCATCACCAATTCCTTCGCCTCCCCCACGAACAGATTCAAGAACTTCTGTATATGGGGTTAACTATTCGCCAAGAAAATCGCAAATACCGCAACCGACTCGTGCACTTTTTCAAGGCGGTAAGGTGACAGCGACAACTACCCCTAAGTTTCGGCGAAAAAATGGCGCAAAGTTAAGTCCTCACCTTAGTAAAAGCCTAACAAATTTGTCTACGAAAAATGTATCTGGCCGACCAGCCTCAGATTTTCAATACACAAACAGAAAATATTCTAAAAGACCTGCCTTCGAGCAATTATCTCCTATTACAGGAAGTTCGCCAGAGAATGGTACTGTCGGTAATAATGGTAATAACAAATCGCAGTCTTCCCCATCGAAAATTCCGAAAGCAACGAAAAGTCAACCCACCAGTAGAAAATCATCACCAACAAGAATGCAATCTCCGTTGGGCAGTTCTTCTGCTGCACAGAATTCGAGGCCGGGTTCTCAAAACCTAAGCAAAGATTCTTCAAAAAATCAAACAAAGATTCCTATTAAACACTCTTATAAAGACATTTCGGCTAAGATAAATACTTTTAATAAATTTAGTAAGCCAAAAGTGCCTCAAAAACCCCAAGATATCAAAAGCGGAAGCGACAAGAATAAAAGTGTTATTAACGGAAAACTAAGTCGAAGGCAAAGTATTGGTAAGATTCTATCGGGGAAATTAGGTGAACCTTCAACCAGTTATGTAGATTCTTCGGGTAATGTAGATGCTATCCGCGAAATTAGCAATGAAGATGACGACGATATTGATGACAATAATAGCAATCATCAAAAAGGAAATGGAGATGGAACGGGAAGTAAATCAGACGGAAGAGATATTAACAACGGCGATGATACTACGAGGACAAACGATGACGAAATTAGCACAGAAAAGTCTGATATTCAAAAATCAGAGAGTAGTTCTAAGTTAACTGATCTTCCAACTGCTACTACGGTCGTGTCTTCAACTGCAACCACAGCTGCCCAGCCGTTAAAATTAGACACAAATATAGAAGATATATTGAAAGAAGAACTGCAGAAACAAACCTACTCGAACGACGGCAGAGTTTTAAGTGCTACAAGTGTGTCCAATGCTATGAACAAGATGAGCGATACTGTTTTAAATTCGCAGACGGTACTTAAAGAACATAGTTTTGCGAAATTGTCCCCTGCAGCTACTGCTATAATATCGCTATCAAACGAAAGTCATAAAGGGAACAAAGCCCTCGACACTAAAAGTGCAACGACTGCTTTACCAACAATCGAATCTATCCACAAAAAATTAGATGCCGTGGAACAAAATATAAACAACAGTTTTTCGGATTCAAACAAAGTGCACATGGAATCTATAGAAAAACAAGTGAAAAACAATATAAATAAAACGTTAACTCCTGATCATAACAATTTTAGCGGTTCGTATATACAAAAAAGTGCAAATGAAAGATTGAAGGAAGCTAGAACTATGGTGGCATCCGATGTAAAACCCATTAAGATACTAGTTAAAGAAAAGCCTTCCGAAATTGAAGTTCAAAGTGGAAACGTTAGATTGCCAAGTAGCGTTTCAAATGGTTTAACTGGAATACCCAGGTAAGAATATTTCCTAAGATTTACGTACTGCGTTTTGATTTCTAATACTATCATCTACAGTGAGATAAAAAAATAATTGATTATGCTAGCGCACCTGATAAATTGGTAGTAACACCGAACCAGTTATCAATTATTGTGAAAATTTCAGTAACGTTGGAGACAGGAAGTTGTATTCGTGGCAATTATTGACGTTCAAATCTTATTAGCAATTTTGTAAAACTTTTTCTATTTAATTAACGAAAGGAAAACATGGACACTTGTTGATACAAAATTCTACATATCGCATATCTCAATAAATAAAACAAATATTTACATGTACTTACTACAGTAAGTAATATGCCAGTTCCATATATGAATACAAAATGTGTACTTGAGTACGTACAATCAAAACGACCAAAATGTTCACCTTCATTATTTAAAGTTACTTGAGGTTCTCGTGTTTTGGAAATTTTGTAACGTCTCAACAGAAATATTTCGAATTTTGTCTTCAATAGCAGCCTGTAGTCAATATTATGAAGTCGAATACAAATTTCATTCTTTAAGGTTTCATATAAATACAAAATAGTTATTGATGTCGAGCGGTACAATATCCTCTGCGTACATTGTGATGTCTTCTAGTGCTAATAAATACTGTTATTTATAAATATAAAGCCTCTTATATTTATAAATAATATTTAAAAATATAACGTATAAATATAAGTCTCACTCAAACTAAGCCACCGTCAATAATTAGATCACAGGAAATTTTGGGAGAACTTAGTAAGCGAAAAAATAACTGCTTCCGGATTGCCTAATCAACCACTTTTTATTTCATTGACTTACTTAGGGCTGTTGCTTGAAACCAGGTTCCCAGATACCTGGGTACTCGAAATTACTAGCGTGTTTTATCTGATTTCGGGTACCCGAGAACGGTTTTAGAATTGAATAGTTGAATCCTTGGTTCAACAGCTCTCGATAACCCTGGTACTTACTATACAGGCTACGGCGTTTTAAGCTTGAGCCAAAATATTCTGAGAGATAAGTAAAATGAAAAATCAAAATGTTGGGAACGAAAATGATTTGATTCTATAAATATTATTTAGCACTTTTCAGGACATATTACTTTCGATTATTCCTCTTTATTTTAAATAGCATGCCTATTAGTAGAGATGACAAAGGCGGGTAGAATTATTCCTTTTTGGCAGCCATTAGATAGTGGCTATCTAGTGTCTATTCGCCTCGTGAGAATGGATTCGTGTTGCCTACGGGTGTCCCCGAGAGTCGACAAAACACGAGTCTATCTAATCTCTGCAAAACAGTAACAATTTCATCCGCCTTTGTCCTTTCTACCTATTAGTATAATACAACTTTGGAATTACCTGCACCATTCTGCAGGAAGACCGATCCAAAGCAATGTCAACTGAACTATTAATTTCAATTAGTTGCTTATTATAAACTATGCTGGTTTTGGAAGAGTTGTTTCGTTAAGTTAATGTTAATATACTAATAAAAAAGAAAGTTCGTATTATTAATAATTATGTTAATAGATTAAAAATACTATATAGGGTGTTTACATTTGCGAATAACATTTGGAATTGACAAAATTAGTCAAAGTCGATTTTTTTGAATAGCACCCCTTAAATAAATACATGTAATCTTCAGTTCTATGGAAAGATTCATATATGTTTTGTGAGTCAAAAACATGTCGTTACTGTGATATAACCAATTTTTGAAAATATCATTAATATAAAATTGATATTCTAAGTTGCCTTAGGAAATAATATTAAATGCTATACTGCCAGATAATTTGTTCTATTTATTGATAAGAAATCAATGGATAAGAAAAGAAAAACAATTTATTTTCACATAGATTGTAGACGACTATATAGACCTCATTAAATTTAACATTTACGAAATGAAGATCCCATTTTAAGGAGAGTTTTCCGAATAATTCTGAATAGTCTCAAGAAAACGCGTAATTCTCTGGGCTGATGAAGTTTGCCAAAAATGCTTTGTATAATAGGCACGTTACATTTTTAAGCAGACGAAAATTGTAGACTAGTACGAAAACGAAATTTTCAAGTACTCTGCAGCTTTAATGATTTTGCGCGTTATTACTACAACTGGGCACTGGGTATTTGTATGCTTTGCTAAACGAAGTGAAGGAAGCGTTAAACCATCTCTCGGTATATGAACATTTAACAATAACCAGAAACATGTAAAAGCGGGTTCGATTTACCAGTAACAACAATGAATAAAAGTATTTTAACTTATTAAGCACAAGACGGTAGTGTTTTCTAACATAGACTATAGATCTTTCAAGAAATTAATATATTTTTTTCACTGTAATGTTTACTCTTTCGCGTATTTACCCTTTTATCTTTGTTTCATTGAAATTTAAGATTGTGTAAACTTACGTATGTATATCTATCCGATAATTACTTTTTTCTTATCGATTTTTTTTATCACCATATAAACGCTTGATTCTGACATATTGTTTTATCCTACATAGTCTTCTTAATTTTTAGCTATTAATAGTATTGAGCATCTATATTAATTTAATTAAACAATTCTACCACAACCAGCGTAGTCTATAATAAACAAATAATTAAAGACAATAGTGCAACTGTAACTTTTTTGGAAAAAAACTTGCCAAAATGGTAAAATTTGGGTATAGGTAATTGTATATAGTAATGTCTTCAAATTTCAAGGGAGCTGTAAATTTATGGTAAAATAAGAAAGGTGACATTCATTTCCGCTATAACCGGAAGTAATCTGCATCCAAAAATATTTAAAATAATCTTTGTATAATCGAATAGTTACGTTGGTAAAATATTCACATTCTGTTCTGCTTACTTATTGAAATGCTTTCGCCCTAAGCTCAAAACACCGTATCACAAAACGCTTCAAATAACAATATTTTGAAATTACTGTTTCCTTTGTCGAAACCAAGGCTTTATGTGCTGAGTATAGATAATTTATTTTGTCGTATTACTTATTCATTTTTTATCTTGTGCACACACGATGTCGATTATGTAATAAAACGAATTTATAACTTTTCCTACAATTCTTAGAAAAATCATCAGGAGGATACGAGCATATTAACTCATTTTATTGATGATTCTTTAACTGCGTTGCCATTCCTTCATTTTGGGCGTATTTACATATGTAATCTAGAACTCTGTCTACTTTGTAATGCTAAAGATTAGAGCACCTAGTACTATTCAAACGAAGTAGAATCTCTGAAGGCAGCAAATCTATTTAAGCCTGTCTGTAGAATGAATTAAAGTGTACCATTGTTTGCTGTAGATATCCAATAAAATTGATATCCGAATCCAAATTTTTCGATTCTTTGGATCCGGATTCGTTGTCAAACACTTCACTTCAGTATTGTGTACTTCTGATCCGTATCTTCTATTTTGGAATAGATCCTGCTATTTGTTAATTAATCTAATAATGTCCCATTCCAAAATAAAGTAGGAATATCATATTCTGTCCTTTTATTAGTAAGTTAGTGAAAAAAAAATGTTAAATTAAATTTGTTACCGTCGCGAACATAAAATTTTCTGTAGTGTTGCTGTAAACACATGGAATAACTTGGAATAATAATTTCCAGTAAAGAATGTATTAAACCCTCAATAGAACCGTTTCCCCGAGGAAATATTTTGGGGACACCTTTTTCTAATTTGCTAATGATACTGCATTTCACATGGAAACGATACATGTGCAGTCGTGTTTAGTTGTAATATATACATTACCGGCCATAAGTGTTTACCCACCTTCATAATCGGCGATTCTTCAAATAAACTGACTGTTGGTTAAATTAGATGGTATCCTGAGAAAAGAAGATTATAATGAGATTTTGGAGAACAACGCTATCCCAACTGGAGCACGATCAATCGGTGAGAACTTCGTGTTCCAGCATGATAACGATCCGAAACGCATTGCCAAGATATGCCGTAAGTACTTAAGACAGCTGGAGCATAGAAACCAAATTATTGTAATGAAATGGCCGCTTCAAAGTCCAGATCACAATCCAATCGAGCTTTTGAGAAAGGAACTCGGTCGACAGGTTCGAAGATCCCCTCCAACATCGGCAACAGTACTCTGGACGCAACAGAGGATATGTGGAGAAAAATAGAGCCACTAACACTAGCGAATCTGTTAGAAAGAATGCCAAAACCGTGTGCGTCACTAATAAAAGCGAAAGGTGGACATATTGAACCCCAAATTTAAGTAAATTTATGATTTTCATTGTTAAAAAATTGATAAACGCGTAGTTTTTATAACTGTTAAAGTACTTTGTATAAGCACAGAATAAAGTTTTATTTTATAATCAGTATTCAAATTGTTTTTATAATAAAGGTGGGTAAACACGGTAAAAACAACCGGTAGTACGTATCAGAGAGCCAAATAGCTGTAATTCACTATTTATTGCTATAGCTGTGTAGTTTTCCAAAATTAAATTATTTTTTAATGTTGTTAAAAGTAAACATCTTTCATTGTTTCAAATGATATGAAAATATATCAAAACTGTGACCGTTTAGCGTTAGTATTGAGAGTAGTAGAGACAATAATAAAAAATGACATGAAATCACTTGTAGCAAAAACAATGTATGGGGATAAAATACTAGCCAGCGAGTACTTCTCTACCTGACACCATTATTTGCCTCTGATACTCTGATTTTATCGTAAAAGATTCCATCAATAATCTTCGTTTATTGTACATATGGAGCTTAAATTAACATGGCAAACATATTGCTAGAACGTGTTTTAGCAATTTAGTTCTTTATGTCATAGATTACGAACCTTGAATTGTATAATTGACCACAATACATTCTGCCAAAAAAGTATCGCATAATTTAGTTTTGAATCATAAAAGTATCGCATAATCTTTGTTTGTAGCATAAAGTTGTAAATATACTTTAATGCGCTCTAAGATATAATTTCTATGATTGTTTAAATAAAATACAGGCCAAATAAAAACAAGAACTCATACTTGAGATTTTTATTAAAACAAGAAAATATAATTTTGGAAAGAAAAATGTCATAACAGTAGCTTTTAATAGCCTCTGGCTCTTATGACCGCTCGCATACGGTTTGGCAGAGATTCGATTAACCTCCGTATATAAGCCTGATCCAAATTCTCCCACTCGTCAAGGAGAGCATTTTCTAGTCCATGCAGGTCCGCTGGGGCAACATTTTGGGTTCATGTGCGGACTTACCGCAGGCCAATCTAAAACTGGAATACCAACATCGTTAAGGTATTCCTGGACGATTATTGCAACATGCGGTCGTGCATTATCGTGCATTAACATGAATTCGTTTCCTATAATTGGCGCATATGGTACTACATGTTCTTCTAAAATGTCCGTTATATACCTGCGGGCAGTCAGTGTACCTCTGTCTACTGGTACTAACTCTGTACGACCTGTTAAACAGATGCCTCCCCAAACCATCCACCCCCAACCAACCACCAGCGAAATTAGGTCTAGGTCTGATATTACACTGAGAATAGCGCTCACCGTCTCGTCTGTACACTGAGATACGCCTATCTGAGGTGTAAAGACCAAATCTTGACTCATCTGTGAAGAGTATATTGGCCCAGTCATTAATGTTCCAATTTACATGTTCTCTGGCAAACCTTAAGCGAGCCACTCGGTGGTTCCTAGTGAGACGAGGGGCTGTTACAGCTACTCTAGCTCTTAATGCACTCTGTCGTAACCTATTCCGAATAGTTTGAGTACTCACACGAGTACTTCTGACTCTAGCCAAGTCGTTCTGCAATTGTCTCGCAGTTACATGTCTTCGACGTAATGCTCGTAGTGGTAAATAGCGGTCATCTTGGCGAGTAGAACGTCTTGGACGACCTGGTACAGGTCTTCTACTGTAATTGCCCGTTTCCCTATATCTGGCAGAGAGGACAAAAACGAGCGAAATCATACTTGTTTCGCGTCGACTAGACAGACTCGTGTTTTGTCGACTCTCGGAGATATCAGTAGGCAACACGAACCCCTTCTTATGAGACGAATAGACACGAGTTCGTCTAGTCGCTACAAAAAAGGAATAATTTCACTCGTTCTTATCCTCTCTACTGGTTACTTAATGTACAGAATATATACGCATGTGAACTTATAAAATTCGAGGAAATATTTGTATAGCGTGTTAAGTTCGTGTTCCATATTGATTGAACCCTATTCGAGTTTTCAGGTATTTGAAAATTATGCAGATAGTATCATTTAAAAATATATATCAACGATTAGGGTAAGCATAAATTGTAGGTAGGCACTTTAAAATACCCGCAAGTAAGTAGTCTGTTTTCTATAAACAACGTTCGTGAAAACATCCAGCTATCGGTTACGAAGTTAATAGGATTCATATTTTTTTTAAAATTTTCTTAATCGGTACTTGATACTTACAAATAACGAAATAATATTTTAGTAGTTTTACAGTCATAAAATTGTTCAATGTAGTATATACAGCTTGTGACATAGTGTGTTGAACAAAGTCCAAATAAATTTCATCTGTCAGTTGAGCTGGAAAAAAGTAAGGCTCAATAAGCATGCCATTTCCTACCCCAGCCCAAACATTCACAAAAAATTCTATGCTCGTTACAGCATTAACTCCATTTCTTGTAAACGCGGTCGCGTCGGCAACTAAAATAAATTTGGTAAAATTTTCATTTATGTTGTATTGATGTGATAGCCACTGACAAAATTCAACTTTTCTGGGAAAATCCTCGAACTGTAACGCTTGTATCCGTTGATAATGGTGCGGACAAAATTGTCGTTGTCGTATAGTTTTTTACAATTCATTATGACTAAATTCACTTTCACTTCTCGCAAATTTATTTAACTTATATTATTATATACTTATACTTATATACTTTATTTAATTTATTTATTTATTTATTTAAATTTAATTTATTTAAATTTATATTAAAAATATAGTTAAATAAATAATTTTGGAATTTTGTAGTACAAGTTCCTATTCCATGCTTTTGCTATTCATAGTGAGATACCGTAAAAGAAGATCCATGTTTCTTATATTGGAAATAAGAGATATCAGATATTGAAATATATATACATGTGAGATTCACATCGCGACATAAATTTAGAGATAGATGTTAGTAATGGTGAGTTAATCTTCATTCAGCACCTATTGATTAGGTATACTGCAGATAAACTACTGATTTTTATTCAAAATAATGAACATTTTCTTTAAAGGATAGCTTGTACAACGACGAACTTCATATTTTAAAATTCAAGCTAAAACGTTGAAAAATCTTGTGTTTCAAATTGAAGCACTATTAATCACAGGAGTAGCCGCAGAGCCATATTATGAATTTCGTTATTGAGCGATGTGAAGGCATACATTATTATTGTTATTATCTTTTCTTTATATCCTTTTTCCGTCCACCTTATCCCAATATCCAAGTCCAACAAACTGAACAAGCATGTCAGGAGATCTCACGCGAGACAAGGCACAGACACATCCTCGGAGAACGAGATTATTGTTATTGTTATTGTCCAGTTAGAGAGGGATCTGAACGACAGATGGGCGTTTCTATGACACCAGAGGGCGCCAAGAAATCTCGAATTTGTCGTTTTGGAAGTTGTGGCATTAATTGTGAAGTAACAGCGATAGAAGGTGGAGATGAAGGTACGCTCGAAGCCGCGCTGATGACGCCGCGTAGGCAGAAACGTGTCCGCGTGCTAATGTATTTTTTCTCACTTTTTGTTGCGTTCGCCGTGAATTATTCCATCAATACCATGAGAGTGCTAAGCTATCTCTTAGCATTGTATACCTTTGGTTATTGTTTCTAGGCATTTTCTGATGTGTTCTATCTTATCTTTATTGTTACAAAAAATGACAACCGCTCCGTTTATTTTTTTGTCAAGTATCAGAGCCTAAAATATTCCTCAGTTTCCCATATCAAACGCTCAAGCTCTATTGATGCGGGCTCTGCAATTTAATTCTTATCTGGGTGATTATTATCGTATTTGAACCTACTTATACAGTCCGAGAATGTTGTAAAAATCTTAATAAAAATCATCGTTGACCGGATGGTATGAAACACTACATTACCTTGATTTGAACGTATCGAATGCTTAGAAATCCCTTCAAATTTCATATTAATTGCTATAATGAAATGAAGCGGTACCGTTTTACGACTACTGCACTGCACCGCTCAAACTAGAACGACTCTTGGAAACGAGGTTAAATGCGGTAGTATATTCTATTATTAAAATGCATTTTCAATTAATCAAAATCGCAAATCAGCAAAGCTCTTAAGCGAACGGGGAATTTATTATCTTAACCCTGACACACATGGTTGCGTCGTTATGAAAATTAGATTTCGTAGCGATAGCATTCGCCCTAAGGTAGGACAATTAAGGGATTTTGGTATGGGTTGAGTTGGTCGGCAAAATGTAGCAAGGGGTGTTTGCGTGATTTATAAATTGAGCCGGTCAGCAAAAATGGCGTGCTCACACGCGTCATAGACGTCCAGTAGTCGATAGCGGACCATGTGAAGTAGTCAACAGTGAACCCGGTGTTATTGTGCGGTAGAAAGGAGTTGAAAACATGTTATAGAAAATCAGAGATACGGTTGGTGTCTCCTGATGGCACATACATAGTTTTTATTCGTATCAAGATATACTTCTAACAGCCGATAACGAACGCCAATGCTATCGAAAAAGAATTATGATCGAGCGATACGTAACTGCGGCTTTTCGAGTTTTGACGATCACCGAAGTAGTTATTCTTCCCGCATCAATTATGATTACCCTTGTAATTTAATTTAGATAGCGCGCTTTACGAAATATAATATTTTATAAATACATAAAAAAAAACATCCTGAACGGATTAGTGCCAAAAGTTATCGAGTTGAAGATGACTTACATATACGTAATGCCTCTACATGAAACTTACAACGGATATGGAATCTTGGAAAACGGAGGGTAAAGAGATTTAAATTTTATCGGAAAACTTCTTTATAGCAATTTTATGTGAGCGCATTTTCCTCTTTGCCGAGTTATTGCGAAACTAAACGTTAAAAATTGGTTTTGCCTATTATTTATTTTAGCTGTGCTATTTTTGTTTTAATCAATTTTGTGACTATTATTCAAAATGGGAGTTACTTTAAACCTAATTCCTTTACAATTTGTAATATACGAAGCCTATTTCCAGGTACTACTTTTTTTCTAGGATTAAATTATTTGCTGTCGATTTCAAGGAATTCTTTACTCTAAAGCATCATTTACATATGTAGCAGTACTATCTTGCATACATGTCTAAATCACGTAAATTTGTATGTAACGTAGTTGTTAGTTTAGTTTTGAAATCAACATATATATCTCATCTCATCTAACATATATATATATATATATATATATATATATTATAATATTATATATTTTATAATATATTATAAAATATATAATATTATAAAAAAGAAGTAGGTGGTAAATGTAATAATTTTCTCTGCTTAAGTTTAGTAAATAATATGGAAAAGTCCAGATATCCTTGTAATGGTACATACTTCTTTAATAAAATTGAATAGATTGTTCATACAAAAGATCCAATTTTAGTTTCTAAAAAAGGATACCTCGTATAAATGCACAAACACAAAAAAAAAATTTATTGTTAAATTCGTTATAAAGCTGCAACATCTTTTTTACATTGCTTAAGATAATATTAGATAATCTTGCTTATCATTAACGTTATCGTCGATAATTGTATCCTTAGGTATGTCTTGTTTCTGTATTCTGTAATGTTGCTTTTGTGTGAATCAAATCGCATTGAAATATTTACCTCGGAAACCGTTTATTTTTAATCCATTTACATGAATTTCATAAAAACTCAAGTTTCGAAATACGTCTAAGATACCTACGCTAAACACAGCAAGTACACTCCGCCAAAAAGTATCGTATAAACTAAAAAAGGGCATTTATAAACCAAGATATTTTTATACGTTCACAAAAAGTTTGCCTCGTGTATGTGAACTATAAAAACACTAACAAAATCATGGAACATAGCTTTTTTAACCTTACACATATGCTTTTAGAGCATATGTGTAAGGTTTGTTCAGTTGTTTATTGAAAGTCTTCCTATACGGACAAATTTTAAAGTGCGAAGTCAGAGTTCTGTACCAACGCTCTTGAAACTAAAATGAGCAATTTCACTTCAGAACAAGTGGCTGCTATAGTTGCTTTAATCGAAGATGGACGATCTCAAGCGTACGTTGCTAATTTGATGAAAATCAATCAGTCAAGTTTCTAGAGCCGTAGCCAGATATAGGGAAACGGGCAATTACAGTAGAAGACCTGTACCAGGTCGTCCAAGACGTTCTACTCGCCAAGATGACCGCTATTTACTACTACGAGCATTACGTCGAAGACATGTAACTGCGAGACAATTGCAGAACGACTTGGCTAGAGTCAGAAATACTCGTGTGAGTACTCAAACTATTCGGAATAGGTTACGACAGAGTGGATTAAGAGCTAGAGTAGCTGTAACAGCCCCTCGTCTCACTAGGAACCACCGAGTGGCTCGCTTAAGGTTTGCCAGAGAACATGTAAATTGGAACATTAATGACTGGGCCAATATACTCTTCACAGATGAGTCAAGATTTGGTCTTTACACCTCAGATAGGCGTATCTCAGTGTACAGACGAGACGGTGAGCGCTATTCGCAGTGTAATATCAGACCTAGACCTAATTTCGCTGGTGGCTCTATTATGGTTTGGGGAGGCATCTGTTTAACAGGTCGTACAGAGTTAGTACCAGTAGACAGAGGTACACTGACTGCCCACAGGTATATAACGGACATTTTAGAAGAACATGTAGTACCATATGCGCCAATTATAGAAAACGAATTCATGTTAATGCACGATAATGCACGACCGCATGTTGCAATAATCGTCCAGGAATACCTTGATGATGTTGGTATTCCAGTTTTAGATTGGCCTGCGGTAAGTCCGCACATGAACCCAAAATGTTGCCCCAGCGAACCTGCATGGACTAGAAAATGCTCTCCGTGACGAGAATTTAGATCAGGCTTATATACGGAGGTTAATCGAATCTCTGCCAAACCGTATGCGAGCGGTCATAAGCGCCAGAGGTGGCAATACTCAGTATTAAAAGCTACTGTTATGACATTTTTCTTTCCAAAATTATAATTTCTCGTTTTAATAAAAATCTCAAGTATGAGTTCTTGTTTTTATTTGGCCTGTATTTTATTTAAACAATCATAGAAATTATATCTTAGAGCGCATTAAAGTATATTTACAACTTTATGCTACAAACAAAGATTATGCGATACTTTTATGATTCAAAACTAAATTATGCGATACTTTTTTGGCGGAGTGTATTAAAATGCAGACTTACATCAATTTGTTATTAAATTAAACATAATTGTGCATCGACTTCACGTTATCATTGTGGCAAATTAATTTTTTTTTTGTGCGTAATATAATACTGATTCAATAATATAAATATTATTATATTTATATAACACAAATTTACCTACGTACTTTATCTTTTTTTATTAATGTTCCAGCTTACCGCCACCACAATACCAAGAAAATGAACCTCATTCTGACCAAGAGCAAGAGCAAGCAGTTGTACGGAAGAAGAATTGTTGTAGCCGACTACTTGCTCGATGTAAATTTAAACGATGTAGAAGAAAGTTAAAACAAAGTCGAGAAAGATCTCCTAATGTTGGATGTTTCAATTGCAAACGATGGCAACGTGAAATAAAAGAAGGGCATAATACTGAAAGGTCGGATGAGAGAGAAAGTACTGCTAAGAAAGGAATCTTGAGTAGACTGAAATGTTGTAAATCGAAAAAGAATGCAGGCTCAACTTGCTATCCTCGACCAAGGAAGGATGATAGTTCTGATGATAGGATTGAGACCACTAGTACAAAGTAAGATTTAAATAATCTAAATGTTATTTATAAAGAAATAACAAATGATTTGTTACAGATCCACTAATTGTAAGAATAAGTGCAAAAATTTCCTCCGATGCATCTTTTGTTGTTCATGTTGCCGAAAAAAGAAAATTGAAGATCAGTTTAGTAGGAGGGAATCCACGATGAGTAAAAAGAAAAGTTTAACGCCTACGACTGTGCCGCCAGTGGTAAGATCTATTTGTTGAAATTTATTTCACGGTTGTTTATAATACTTTTAACATAATGCAGGACACAAAACCAAAAATAGACGTGAGTCTAGTGGAGCATTCGTCACTTATGAGAGGGGCGATTCCAGTTTTACCTGTTGCACTAGCCTGGATTTGTTTGCTACTTAACGTTTTTGTACCTGGCACAGGTATTGTTATTATCAAAATCGTTGCGTTTAAAACAAAGATCGATAAAATCGGAGCTTTCTAATCAAGTTGCTAAATTAACAAAAGATTAGGTACTATTTAGATAGATAAGTAACGTTGAATATTCTTTTCTGACAAATACGCGAATTAAACTACCAACTCAATTCAAAGCATACATTGGCTTCGTTTAGATTTTTTTTCGTTACATTTTAGGAACTGCAGTAAGCGGGATGTTCTGTTTGTGCCTTGGAAAACCGAGATTTTCCCAAAATGATGGTCCAAGACCAAGATTCGGTGCCTTCCTTATAGATTTGATCATTGGCTGTGGACAATTATTTACCGTATTATTTTGCCTTGTTGGTTGGGGCTGGTCAATTTGGTGGGGCGTTATTATGCTGAAAATAGCTAGTGAGTTGACTACAAAATTTTAATCGGATCCTTTACTACCTCTAGTTTTTTTTTTTTTATAGGAAAACACAAACGGATTCGTTTGACGGAAGAACGCGCTCTGGGACAGATACCTGTTGTTAACGAAAATCATCATTCTCGAGATCCTGAGCGAGGATCATAACAAGAATTGGTGAATAAGGAAGAAGTGTGAACGAAATTTCTTAGCGATCGCTAGATTAAATGATTATTCCTAAAACTGTCTGGAGACCACTTTTTTATACTGTTACTAAAGTTGATATTTTCGTAGGTTTAATAATAAGAATTGTTATACTAATTATATTAATAATATTTGCTTCCACTTTTAGATTTTACAAGACTATTTTTGATAGAGAAGATAATGCATGTAAAATGTATTTATAAATATACATTCATGGTACTACTTACAATTTTAGTACATACCTAACACACTTTGAAGAAGGGTAAAACTAAAATTTGTAATTTTTATATAATCATTTTTGCTGGTCAAAGGTGATTAAAACTTTTTGCACATTTTGTATATTAATGAACTTGTAAAATAAATTTATAATAGTATCCAAAATATATAACTGACGATGATTTAGTATCACTTGTATTTAAGTTGTAACAGAAGTAACGAAACGTCGAGCTTGCGGGTTTTACTTGAACGATAGATTTCGTAATTGGATCTTTTTGCACTTTTGGACTATTCCAAAAGTGCAAGCAATAATCACTTTGACACGTGGTTTACATTTCTACTTCTTTAGCTCAGAAGATGTCTAAATGGAAGATGCACTTCAAAAACGGTAAGAGCAACAAATATTGTAAAATATATAATTACTGATAACACAGACCAACAAGGTTTTTACCCTAAGTTAGTAACTGATGAAATTCAACAGCGTATATAAAGTAAAAATGATTCGAAAAGCGGCAACATTGGCTTACCTCTGGTTACAGAGTAAATGCCTTTATAGTATGGCCGGTAATCTGGTCTACTGCGATAATGTTTATAAACCTTCTGAAGCTTTTGGAATACATCATGATCCCAGTTCTTGGAGATTATTCATAGACTCATCGAAGACCAGCCTAAAAGCAGTTTTGTTGCATAATGGAAACCATTATCCTTCTATTCCGATAAGTCATGCTGTTTGTAAGAAAGAAACTTACGAAAATCTGAAAATTTTATTAGAAAAGATAAAGTACAAAGACTATTCCTGGAATAATAGTGCAGATTTTAAAGTAATTGCAATTATTTTGGGTATACAATCTGGTTACACCAAATACTGTTGCTTTTTATGTCTTTGGGGCAGTCGTGACAGGGAAAAACATTACCATAGGCAAGAGTGGCTACTACGACAACAGTTTATATCAGGAAAAGACAATGTACAACATCAGCTTTTAGAAGAAAAAGAAAAGATCATAATATCATCTCTCCATGTGAAACTTGGGCTCATAAAAAACTTTATAAAGGCACTGAATCTCGAAGGTGAAAGTTTTAAATACCTTCCTGAAAAGTTTCTAAAATTTACACAAGGGAAACCGGAAGAAGGTATTGTTGTTGGACCTGAGATACAAGAAAATGATGAAATCTTTGAAACCAAACTAACAGCAAAGGAAAAAGCAGTTTGGATCTCCATGGTACAAGTTTTCGCGAATTTCTTGGAAAACAAAAAAGCCGACAACTATAAAACTTTAGTAATGGATATGTTACAAGCATTTCACGCTGCTGGCTGTGCTACTGCTTTACAGTGCACGTTCTACATTCTCACTTGGATTTTCGTCTGGAAAATATGGGTAACGTTAGCGATGAACACGGTGAGCGCTTCCACCAAGACATCATGGGAATGGAAAAACGGTATCAGGGGAAATGGAATCCTGTTATGTTAGCAGATTACTGTTAGATGTTAAGAATAGATGCTGCAGATATTGTTTATAAGAGATGGAGCAGTATTATTTCACATTTCTAATTATAATAATTTGAAATATACATTCAATTATGATCTAATCTAAAAAACCATTTCATTGAAATATAAAGAAAATCGAGCTAACTTGACCTTCTACCTTTTATTAAAACAAATGTTTATATGTTTTCTATCGAAATTAAGATAAATTATTTTATGGCAAAATCAAAAGTTGATATTTGTTGGCCAGGGTAATTAGAGCGCAACAAGTCGATTGCCTAGCATTAGCATCACTGCGCTGCGGTTGATCGAAATAAACGTGCGCATTATTTGGAACAAAAAAACAACAAAGCGAGATTTTATTGAAAACGCCAACATAATATAACAAACAACTTACTGAATATGCTTAAATGACGGAAAAAAAGATCCGGAAGTGAGGCTTTCAAGTGCACGTTTATTTGAAACCCGTTCGTTGCTGCGTATGCATCTACTTATACACAGAAAAATACCGTTGTATTGTTCTGCGAATGTAATATTCGATGTAATATTCGTGTGGTTAAAGTGGCCTTAGAATTTGTATAACGGATTATCCGCAAACACTATTGTTAAATAATAATTAATGATAATAATAAATAATGATAATATTAAATGAAATATAGCATTACATTTTTCTCAGACTGAACCACTTTTTCCGTCATTTAAGATATGTAGCACTGTGTGTATACATAGTCAACAAATTCACATAAACCCCATACGGACAACGAAGTGGTTTGCAGTTTTTAAGGTATCGGTTACTGGAATGTAATTGTCGTTAACAGTTTTTAAATCTGCTGCAACTTGGAATGGAGGATCTTCGAATTGCATAGATGCCAGCTGCCAGTTATAAAATCACTAATTTGATCTTATCAAAATGTTAAATAATAGAATGCTGCTTCTAATCATCGTGTAAGAATTGGCTGCGGCGGTTCCGGTATGTATAATGAAAAATTTAAACGTATTCTGCTATTTCGTTTGATCAAAAAAACCACGCTTTCGTCTGTGCTATTAGCTGCTCCACATCGGGGTAACATTTTCGTATGGTGTCTACTACAAGATGTAGCAAACATGTTATTTCCAGCAAATTTTCAAAGATTCGCCCATCATCTTCTTGTGGTAGTGGGAGGCTCTAGTTAATACCTTCATGCTATCATAGTCAGTGCTATGGGGTCCTCATTTTGTCCTGCAGATTTTTCTGTATGTTCAAACTGCGATCCTCACCAATGTTTCCCTATTTTTCATTGAATATCTCCTGCTCTTTGGTTAATGTAACTTCCTGCGCTTCCATTCCAGTTTGTATACGTCCATCTGTAGTTTCGGAAATATATAATTTTTGGTGGATGCGCCAGTACTTGGATATCACTAACAATGTACAATAAGGTCTTGCTTCTCATTCCCATGTGATTAACTAGGGAGGGCGCCGTCGACGTATCTATACCAGATTTAGGATTTGGAGTCGATGGCTACGTAATTTTGATTCAATTTTTTTTTTGCAAAAAGAACGAAATTTTTTTAAAAAGTTGTATGGTTCGATTCGTGCGTCAAATTGATGCGTATCAATCGTGGTAGGTATATATGAAATACCTGTAAATGTAGCGTTAATAAAGACAGTTTTTAATTTATTAGTGTTTGCTAGAATTTATCAGAATCATTTTATATAAATGTTGAATAACCATTCATCTAGTTTTCGCTGTTTCCACGTATTTATGACTGAACAATATTTAAAAACTGTGTAAGTAAGTTATGCATACTGCAATACTAAGAAGTAAGAACATTTTGTTTGGAGCAGATAGCACAAAATATATTTTTAATAGAAATAAATGGCCAGTTTCAACTACGAACGCTGTACTGTAGCTGTACACCTGCATTACAACGCTTCGATTTTCCATCGCATATTGTGTACATTGTACCGTGCAACGGAGATACACAAGGAAAGTAAAGTGCTGTGAATGACTTTCCACGTACGCTACCAACACTGCTTAGTTTACCTATTCAACCAGAACAAGTTATTTCTTACCCACGATTCATCTTACCATAATGAGATAAGAATTATTGGAGAATAGATCCATCAATTTTCGAAGAACTTTTGCAAATAGTATATAGCATTTTATACATACCATTATATTTTATATACTACCATATATAAGCAGGATATATAACTAAGAGGTATAATATCTTCCAACCAAAGGTTATAACGAAAATGCTATATATGCCTTGTGCTTCCAACTAGAGCAGCGTTCAGGGTAGGGAATAGCAGATGTTCAGGAGTTTTGTTATTAAAAAAAACTTTGTTGTTCCTTCTTTTAATTTGTCGGACGATATAACTTAATCCAAAATTTATTTTCTCCTGTATGTTAAAAAAATAGTAGTAATAAAATAAATAGAAAAAACAATAATCTCTAGGTATTTGATGGCACGAAGCTAGAGAAGAAAAAAAAAAGAATAAATTGGGCCAATTAGTAAAATAATGTAAACTACAATCTTAACTGCAAATGATTATTGAACGTTACAAATTAACATTGAAAAAAATTGAAAGTAGGCAGATCTGCACGAGACTAAAGAAAAATGGATAATCGGTAGAATATAAAATTCGGCAAAAACAATGTTAAAATTCAAACTAGATAATTCAACAATGATATTATTGCCAGATTAATGCATTCCCAAAAGGTACTCATCAATTTAATACCTCATCGGGTCTAATAGCCACCAAAATTGATAAGAGAAGAGACGAAAGAGAATTTGAGAAAGATCATGCACGTAAACATTATTTGGCTATAATAAAGGCTGGTAGTTACGGAGTCCCATACGCCCTAAAAATGTTATCAACTAAAATCTTCATATGTAAAGTGTACCTTCTCAAGGATAACTTATTTGAAACTGATGATTAGAGAGGACAAAAGTGAGAAAAATCATACCTGTTTTGCAGCGACTAGACAGAGTCGCGTTTTGTCGATTCCCGGGGATACCAGCAGGCAACACGAATCCATTTTTATGAAACGAATAGATACGAGTGTGTTTAATCGCTACAAAAAAGATATGATTTTTTTACTGATGATACTAAACGCATGTACTAGCGTTGGAAAGAATTCATTTATAAGTGCTAGTTCCATATACATACAGCGAATGACGTTGCCGTTTATGTGTAAGCACGCCCTCTTCATTCTTCAGTTTGCTCACGCGTATCAGTCATCAACTCAACTTTACTGCTGATATTTTCGATAGTACGTAATACACCTTGTTTTTTATGGTATCGATGAATTAATCGCTAATTATATCCAAATAAGTACTTATTATTATTTATTATTGCCGTATATGAGAAAAAATAGCTCTTCATTAAAAAAATTTCAAAAATAAATAGAACCTTTCATTATGAATTGACATATGTGTAATCAGACCTTTAGCCACTGGCACATTATCATGAAAAGTCTACTTTTAGTTTTTGAAATTATCACTGTAATGTAATGGCGAATGCGTTGATATCGACATAATTGTAAAAATGGATGGACGTTTAACATACATTGTCACAATTTAGTTAAATGAATAATAAATAAATGATATACGTACCTTTGATGTTAATCGGTGAAGTTATGTCCAATTACTTAAACTTAATTTGAAGATTAAAAATTTCAGTTAATATAATTAAAATTTGTTATGTTACGATCACTACTAATCCAGTTTCTAATAAAATTTAAAAAACATACGTAGTGTTTTATTAAATACATTTTGAATTTTTTGTTCTAGTTTGATCCGATCTTTCTTTTTTATTATTCAAGAATTTTCCACATTCATTACTTCCTCGTTGTTTGGCGTCAAGCGATTAAATTAAAATGAAAGCGTTGTATATTTTCTTGTTGTTTAAAAAGCTACCAACATTTTGTTATTACAGAACCTTAATAAGTTTTGTTTTATCTGTTATGTCTGTATGTGTGCGAGTAAAGTGTGTTGAGAGAATGTTTGAAAAACTGTAAAAAAAGCTTCTTCATATGTAAAAATAAAATTTGATTTCAATACGTTTTTATAAACGCGTATTATATAAAATCCAAAATCAACTAACTATTAAATCAGATGCAATATTATTGCGATACCATTTATTAGGAACATCAATAATAAAATACATATATCAAAAAAAATGTTCTTACAGTAAGTGTGATGTGGATAAGTGTATGTGTCTGGTGTAGTGTAAATGGCCTGCCCGATCTGGAAAAAAAATTAAAACAAAATGAAATAAGTGTGAGAATATGTGAAGAAAATAAAAATAAACCTACATATTAACATAAAATTTGAACAACGAATTACGTAAAAATTAAATTACGTCAGGTTCTGCACAGCTTTAAACATTTCCTTAGTTCCTATTTAAGACTGTTGTTGAGGTTTTTTTCTTTGTTTTTTTACACTAGAATGGTTACACACAAATTTACAGTGCTACTGCCTTGCGTTTATTTAAGACGAACACAGGTTTTGGTGGATGGGATCTCACAGTTCAAAAACACATATAGTTCATATAATTTACTTCATCAGCAATGAATTATAACTATTTTTACATCATTTTTCAAAAACGAATTGACTTTTAGTTATACATAATACTGTCCTAGACATTTTGTATTTGTAACATGTTTACTCCATAATCTTTCATAACGTACGCACAACAGTAGAGAAGTCAGGAATTTGCGCGGGAACGCAATGGAAAACGTCTTTCAGAGTAACATAGTTACAAGCACATTATACTAGGATATTTGGCATACATTTACGCGTTGTATATCTCTTTTAAGTAAATTTAATAATATATACACATAGCTCAGAAAATACATACATTTATTAATTATGTAATGTGTCATGTCATTTGGTATGTATGTACTTATGTTTATATGTATTTTTGAACGTGTAAGCAGTTGTGGGTGTGTATTTGTTCGTACATCTCTATAATTTTCCTCCGAAACTCAAATATATCCTTAGATACTTGGAATTTCTTTTGAGATTAATGTTTAAATTGTTGCATGTCTTAGTGTTTTCGTCAAAGAAATGTATAATTTTTATTGAAATATTAAATTAGTTGGTATAGATTTCGCAGTCGCAGTCCTTTCTATGAGATCATTTCGGTTTTATTGAAAAAGCTCCTCACGGTGAAAAAATGATTTTCCGTGTATTTAACATAAGAGCTGGGTACAGACTAGACGAGCGCATGAGTATTTTTTAAGCAAAAATTCAATATGAGCATGATAGATATTAGTATTATATGATGACACTGTATATTACCAAAATATCTGTTTTGTTCTGTGAAATTTAAAAGAGTAAATTCCTTGCAAAGATACAGAGATCCAAGTACGTTATTTATTTATATACAAGTTTTATAAGTTATCACAAATTTGGGAAATTATGAAATTTTATATACAAAAGCATACTGTTTCAACTCCATTGATATCTTTATGGAATTGTAGGCGAGAGCACCGCGAACACGGATTCTTTGATTTATTACATCGAATGTACGTTAAAATGAAGAAAAACAGGTACAATGGCCTTTTTTGTTTGATTTATGATTAACACCTACCAAAAAATTAATTCTATTAGTGAATGGCGCTTCCGGTTAGTAAATCTATGGGATAATTCTGTTTGCCTATCATTTTCTGTAAGTACATAGACCTTCACATTTTGGTTTCTTTACTTTAAGCGTGCTGTTATATCGTTTATGCACAACTTATCCTCAAGGCTGTTTTAAAGAAATTTAGATTGTTAAATTTCAATAATAATTCGCTAATAATTGGCACTGAAGGTCGTCGGTGTCTTTGTTAACTGATGCATAATACTCATATCATAGACAAGTGAAACAACATAAACGCTGTAACCCTTCAAATTATAGAAAATGGGCTTTGATCATCCTGCCCGCGATTAAAAAAAACCCTTAAAACATTACTACTAATAGTTTTTATCGTTAATTTTATTAAAGCGCAACCGCTTGCACGTGAATTTTTGATTAATAACATTCCTGTCACAAAAAAAAAACTGAAAAAATACCACTAGCTCCGCTAATATAAAACGTATTTGTAAACATTGAAGATATTGTTTTTAAAGATCTGCGTAAGAGTATCTTGTGTTACGAACCCTATATCTTAGTTTATGGACGTAAGTATCCTGCGCAATTTAGCTTTAGCTGCTTTGAGTATTTCCTATCTGTTAGAAAAATATATACAAATTTCACGCGAGTTCTGCTAATATCAGTTTAACACGTCTTATAAAGCTACCGAACACGCTTTTTTTTAATATTTCTTTATTTTAGCTGCATTGCAGGGATTGCATATTCAGATTTTCAAACAACAATTTCAACACAAGTCTCAAAATTACCTTACGTTATATGAACTCTTAAAATGCTGGCTTATGTGCAATAGTGTAAAGTTGCTTTTCCTGTATAAAATTTAAATTCTTTTTAGTGATATTAACAGGGAGTTATATCTGTACAAACATCTTGTACTTGGTCCCTTTCCACTTACAATTTATATATACATATAAGTAATTAGGTATACTATATATATATAATAAAATTTCATTATTTAATAAATGTCCTAAAAATATATTTTGCTTTAATTAAGGGAGAAGCGATGCGTTAAAATTATTATTTTCTTTTTAAATAGTATCTACCTTTTATATAAAGCAATTATTCCGCATATAGATCACAAAAAAAGTTCGATGAGACCTTTATCCACTTACTCCTAGCTGGAATGAATTGACAAGATTTCGTCCGTTTTCTGATTCATACGCGAAATGGTAACTTTATCAAAAGGTTAATGTACAAAAAGGTCAATATATAAGTATATATGCATTAGAAGAAGACGTTACGAAATTGTCGAATCGAATTATAGAGATGTAGAAATCAAATATTAAAGTGAAGGTGTAGTAGACACAGAAAGATTACCACTGACTAGAGGCACAGATAATTGACTCAACTAATTTTTCTTATGACAAGTATATTAATACATACTGCAGTATCCGCAACAACACTACATGTAAGACACACAGGAACATTGACATATTGAACTTTATATTCATTTGATTGGATATTTAAAACGTCGCTTACAAAATCGTTACAACAATAGATAAAATTAGGTACCTATAGTAATTAGGAAAGATCTCGGAAATTATTAATTATAGCGTAAATAATAAATATCACTGATTGCCAATGAGATATCATCCACAGCTAATACTTTTAGTTTTCATTTCCTACCTTACACAAGAATAACAGCTAGTTAGACGCATTTAACTTGGAGAACATTTAGGGTACTAGGGCCGTATCAAAAATAAGAGTATCATCATCAAGTAAAATCCTCTAAACAAGTATATTACAGAATATTCGTTAACGTGTACATTAAACAGGCCAAATACGGAATGATCTTAGACCATATACCAATTTCGTTGTTTATTATAGCTTAAGTTATTATAAGTAAGAAAATTAAATATCCAATCAATTAATTAGAATATAACAGTAAAATGTCGTAAATCAAAAGATCACATGTCTAAGACAAATTTATGAAATAGTTCTAAACAGTGACTACCTCTACAACCAGCGTCGTACGATTACTCAATATCTAAGTAATTTTGTAGTTGTTATATATTTTTTTCTTGGTCCTTTAGGCATATATGTATATTTTGGAGGTACAAATGAAAAGGAAACTAAAACGTATACATAGATAGTTGAATAAAAATAGGAATTTTGTTTTGCAGTTAGATATCGAGTCATCGTAAAAACCTATTGAAACGTAATTTCTAAATCGACTACAAATACGAACGCTATAATACTATATGATATGAGATATCTGTCTTTTATGGGAAAACGAAATGACAGATAATGTCATTTCTTCAAAAAAGAAAAATAGTAACTTTTCATAAAGCAATATTAATACACAGTACACAAAAACATTGACTGTTCACAACATTTAGGGGAAACGTTTCATTATCTATTTACCTTACCATACAAAAACAAATTTACATGCCATGACTATATTTCAATATATATTCACAATGGCATCGAATGCAACAGTATTTTTTTTTATTGCACATTATTTTTATGGCATACACTAGATTATTATTGACATCAAATTTTCATTTATTTAATTAGCACTTGCATCTCAAACCAGCAAATGTATTTTAACTTACATAATTTCTGTTTTTTTTTTTGTTGTACTCTCTTTTATACTGGAACGATTAAATTGAGACACAAGCATCGGGAAGACATTCAACAGAAAGAACAGTGTCAGAATATGGACGAGGCTTCTTCGCACATACGTTCAGACGCCTTCAAAAATCACATTTTAACTGTACAGTGATTTTGTTACCTTTCAAAAGGTTAGCGCTTTTCGTAAGGCGTCTGTACGTATCTGATTTAGGTATATCATGGTGTCTTATTTTCTTTTTAATTATATAGTATTCAACCGTATGGTAACACGCCAAAACTATATTCAACATATTTTAAAGAATTTGGTAGCTTCGACATGAACTTTCATAAAAATCTACGTTACATAACCGTGATATGTGTGAAAATATGTAGTATTTCATTGTAATTGCTTTATAAGTTAAATGTACGATCAATATAGAAGATACTATAAAAGTTAAGTAGCAATATTTAAACATGACATCAAATATCAGTCTTATTGATATATTGTTAGAACGTTTTATAATGTTGATGACGAAACCGCTGTACAACAGAATGGAGAGCGGTGAGTGCGTTAAAATTTCCATTTCAAGGAATAGGCGAAGCGATGCGACTTTAAACGATAAAATATTAAAAAAGCGATACTTCATTTTTAAACCTTAATGGTTTTTATTTCGTATTAAATGTATGCGTATACATAAAGTATTTCACGATTCTCAGGGAAAAGTAATGAGCGTTAAGTAAAATTCTTACGTATCTATAAAAACAACAAAAAATAGACGAAACGCAATGAAAAATTATGAAATTTATAGATTTCAAAAGAAACTTCCTGATTCGGTTGTTCTTTTACATATACTTCTGAATCTGACATTGTACTCCAAAAAAGCTATTAGCAAAATGTAAATTGTAATCGTAGTTACCATTTCTATTCAAATTGTTTCTAGGCACTAATCCTTATATTTGATTATACAATTTTCCAACTTGTATATTCCAACTGTTCCGTATTACGTACAGCGTGTCTGTTTCGTCTTCATTCCCGTGGAAATCTTTATAATGTAATACTTTCAGACTATTTTTTTTCTATTTAGACATCTTATTTGAATTGACGTTAGTTTTATTTAATAATATTTAATTAAAGTTATGTATGGTAGATGAGATCAACAATATAACTTTTCAATATCTTCTATATGTGGATATACATACTACATAAAAATAAGAAATTTTAATAATAAATATTACGTAATAATTTAGCGTAGAAAAATGAGTTAAATGTAAATAAATACTAAAATGACTGTTATGACTAACCTGTAAAGTTAAGTGACGATGTATAACGTGTGTCCTGGAAAGATGTGTGGAAGGAACGTATACTAAAAAAATTATCTAAAAACTATTACATAAATAACTTATTTTTAATTAATTAATCCTAAGTCGATGCAATAATAAAATGTCTTGAACTTGCCCTATATCAAGTGTCTTACACAAATACTTTTTTTTGTCCTTTTATTATTTAAGATATGTAATTACTCTAACTAACAATTATTTGTTTAAACAAAGTATGCACATGATAATAACTATATGCATAAAATTGCGACTACAATCTTTTAAATTTTTTATAAAAATTAATTTAAAACGTACACAACTTGTTTCTAAACATACAGAACATTTTTACAATAACACTGGACAAAAATATTTTATTTAAAATAACTATACGATAACATTATTTCTTGGAAAGGGGGAAACAAATAAATTAACGAGATTCAAATATGTTACATATTTGAAAGAAAAAAAAGCTTAGAACTACTTAAACACTATGTAAATAATCACTGTGTAATCTGTTAACATTACACTCTTTTATGTAAGTTATTGAAACTATTGTAAATTAATCAAATGGGTAGGATATGTATATTGGGGGATGTTGGTGTATTGTTTCTTTTTACTGATCCTGTTCCATGCGTCTTTCCGCCGTTGCTCCGTTTGAATTTTCGCCATTTCTTATAGACATACTGCGCGATGATGAGAAGCACAGTTTCATTATAAATGGAAATTTTGTACCTGCAAAGAAGGAATGGATGTTAATTATATATTCAATTTTTATAACATTATTCTTTCTATAATAGATCGTTTCTTATTAAGTACCGATCCATAATTTGCACCGAGGAGCAAGATAGGGAACATGTAAAACAAACGATATGACAAACCGGAATTTCATGTCAGATTTTATACTCGTGTTAAGTACTTGTAATAACCTCGAAACCATTGTGGAGCAAGAGGCATTTTTTTTTTGGGAAAAACTGTGTTTTTTTTTCCCAAAAAGAATGCTTGGAAATTACCGAGCAGTATCCAATTCTAATGGATAAGCGTGGACAAAACAATAAACGTTAACAAAGCCAATGTAATACACGTTATTCTGCGTACAGTGAACTTCGATGGACCGTCGATACCATTCATTTTGTGCAGCAAACGTCGTATAAATAAACTACAATACAAGTGATAAAACATACTATTAATTCGGTTGGTGTATAGCCGAAGGCAATTAAGCATATTTGTTATTGATGGAGTCGCAACTGTAAGTAAAGTTGGCAGATTCCCCGCAGCTTTTTCACCTAACATATTGTGGGAGATATTATCACACTCGGCTGTCCAAGAGTAGACCAATCCGCGGCTAACACAAAGAACGTGTTTCTCAAATTCCCTACGCGGATTCGTTAATTCAAGAACTTCTCTCCAGGAATTCCATTCGCACTTGAACTTATCTTAACCAGATGGGTACGTGGCTTGCAGCAGTATTGCATTACAAGCACATATATTGTAAACACTATTAGAATATCAAATCATTAATTTTAATATTGAAACCATAAAATTCTGAACCTATTAAAATAGGCCAAGAACTATTTTCGAATCATCAAATTGAAGCAGATATATCGGAAATCTTCGAAAACTGTTCTGTTGTTGGAGAATCTCTTGGAAAACTGCAAAATAGTGCATTACTCTTATCGGAAGCACTTAACACTCTCGATAAGATGAAAACGGTCCTTGGCAGATAATATGGGACAGCACGTACCACAGAAACTTATAACCGTTTTCAATAAAAGTTCGGATCTGCAGAAAATGCTATGAAGTGAGGGATTCTAAATATGCAAATATTACTTCAGTAGATGGTAATTTTCTCACAAAATTTCAAGAATGAATTTATAATGAATAAGCAATATTATCGTTGCAATTCTATTCCGATTCTTTACGGTGTGATACACCCTCGTCCGCATCCAATCGTTAATAGAGAAAGGTAATATATACCTATACTTTTTTCGTATTGCTTTCTCTGGGAGGGACGGTTACAATTGTACTCAACTGAAAGAACATACATACATCAACTTTGTATATTATTATATACATATTTTTTAACTTCACGTCTCCTTTGTAAATTAAAGTTTTACCATACGCATTTTCCGACTCAGTCAACAATTCTTTACTTCGTTTTTGTGTGTAATATTAGGATATACTGTGCTGGTAAGGCGTGTGAATTGACGGATTGTACGGTTTGCGCCAATGCGTACCAACAAAAATCACCATCCCTAGTCAATCCCACACACTCCTGCCACTTAGAGATTTTAACGGGATAATGACTTTAAGCAGACTCCTAAACGTATTAAGCAATGGTTTCAAAAAAAATCAGGCAGAAGTCTTAAATTAGCTGATGCTATTCTTGACCTAATTCTTATAGAAACTTTTTGGAAGCGTATGAAAAATTCCAGCAGCGTGCATTTCAATAAATTCAGTGCCTGGGTGTTGTGATGTACCTACGTTATAATTACAATGTTTAATTTTTTATGACTTAACTTTTAAACTAAACTTTTAAACTAACACTTTTATGACTTGTGTCGGGGGCTGTGTTAGCGTGTTAGTGAGCTTATTTGTAACAAAAACTTTTGGGTAGCGGTATCGTATGCATACATATTAGCGACAATACATATGCACCAAAATTTAAGATTGTACGACGTAAACGAAAGTAATTATAGATATATTATTTTCGTTCTACATATGTTTGTATGATTATTTAACATGGTTTTCGCAGTGGTTATATTTGTTTATTTAAGGGGTTTTTCATTTATTCTTGCGTTGTATACTGTGTTACAATTGACATACAAACAATTCTATCGAATTTAAGGCCGAGAAATTCAGGAGTGTCCCTAAAACACTCCTTTGGCAATTAAGAAATTGATAAGTGAAACTTTGAATGAGATATATGAAAATTAATCTTAATTTTCAAAATTCCGCTTCATAAACAACGCTACGTTTATACAGCGTTAGTAAAAAGTCCCGTAACGGTCGAATAACTTTGTTATTTGAAAATTATGATTTCTGAAATTTGGTATGGGGGTATAGTTAATATAAATGCATTTTATGCAATACAGTTAATATTTTTTTAACCAATTTTTTCATACCAAATTTCAGAAATCATAATTTTCAAACAACAAACTTATTCGACCGTTCCGGGACTTTTTACTAACGCTGTTATGTTTCAGTCGAAATCCAGCTACTTCAGATTAATTTACATTAAAACCGCCAGCTACAAGATGCCTGTTGTCAAAGTCAAATATCTGAGGTAAATCTGAGGTAACGTCTAGAGCACTGCGACTTAATTTGCGCAACGATTATAAATAATATAAAACAATATAATATTTATCGTGTTCGTAGGAAAAGATGGACCGAAACGAAATCTGGTTGGATATATATTTCCCTAATAAAATCCCGTTGAGAAAAAAAGAAACTGAAGGGTACATAAGCAGATGCAGAAAACGAAACGTGTTAGAAATAACTTAATCCTGATAGCTCCTACCGGTGCGGAATCGGCAAAACGTCACTCCTCATAACACCAACAACAATAATTTTACATTATGTAATTTTCACTTAATAGTGTATTCCGCTAAATCAGGTTTAAATTGACCTCTATTAATACATTCTCCAAGATAAATGTTTATGTGCCATTCACCGTGTACATAGATGATGCATAGTAAACCTCTTCCCTGCCCACTGCTGCGTACTTCTTTTGTGTAGATTGACAAATTGGCAATAAATATGCTGAAGAATTTATTTTTGTCTGCAAACACCAAAAATATTACTGACATTTTTATGTTGTATACATTTCGTTATACTGAAAATTGAGTAACCAAATAACTTCCGACATAGTAAAACTTACATCAACGCACATTTCTCCTAACGTGTTTTATGGAACCTTACACCTTACGGTAGGTAGAAAGGTAATAGATTATATACATATATGTACATGTGTTTTATGCATAAAGTTCATCTCTTCCTTCAAACTTCTACAAAAGCGTAGAAAAATAATAATGAATAACGAATATCAGGGTGTAACATTTACTTGTTGCTTCGAAAACTTTTCAAACAATTAATAAACAAACTCGTAATTTCCTTAGTTTTACTTTTTTAGTATAGAACAGGCACAGCACGGAGAATATGCAGTATGCTTACCTGGACTTTCAATAGCTGCATGATTACAAGCCATAACGGCCGCCACCGCTTCTGTAGTATTTTCGAATTCCAGTAGACCAGAACTGGACCGTTCAGACTTCATTGGGAATAATTTCACTGCTTTAGGTGGTACTACGTCGTAGTCCTTAAATACTTGAATTAGCTCATCTTCGGTTACTTGGGGCGGTGTATTGAAAAAGTGCAGAATCTGCAAGCACATAGTACTTATGTATTGGGAATTAATTGATTAATTATTTAGCAAACTAAACTAACGTTATTCAACCGCAACTAATCTAATTGCTCACTAATTTAATGGTTAGTTTCAGATTAAATGCGTAATAATGACCACCAATTCATCAATCGTTAAATTCTTCATTACATTACATGAAATAATAAATTTATATCACTCTCCAATAAAAAAAATTGAAATTGAAGTTTTTATTTATTAAGTAAAACATAATAGTAACGTACAAGATATAATTAAATATCTTAATACATGTATTATATATATATATATATATATATATATATATACACTATGTATATATATATACACTAGGGTAGCATTTCAGTTTTTTGCAAACGAGCACTAGGCGGTGCAATTGAGACTTGACATTACTATTTTTGTAAAATCTGGTAGTTGTTATTCTTGAAGTAGTTACAGCACAGCAATGCGCAAAGTAGTTTATTTATAGTGAACGTTCCAAAAAAGTAATTTTGCGAAAAAAATGGAAATTTCACGTGCAGGCTGTCGTTGTTTTGGCAAAGTTTTTGGTAATGAAGCGCAGCGTGTATAATTGGTTTGTAGAGTCGTGTTTCCGTGTTCCGAATTTCTCGAGGGCCGATCAAAATTAGTTGTTTTTCCAAAAAACATCGATGCTGCCCGCAGCATATCGGCGTATGACTTAGACCTGCTAAAGAGCTGTTCCACAAGGATTTCGCATAACTTCATCCAAGCAGAAAAAAGGCTCGTATAAAGTGAAGCAATTCGCCAGAGGAAGTTAAAATCTGCACACAACATTACAACAGGTGATGAAACTTGGATATATTATTACGAGCACATGTGTGTTCCCGGATGATACGAATTCAACAAAAGTTGTTCGTTCACCAAGCATTTCAAAAAAAAAACCGATTTTCTTTCGTTTTATCGAATATGTCACTCATTTCATCCAGGATCAAAGAACCGCAAAAGATGAATGATACACAATAAATTGGCACAGGTTGTCGATGAAATCAAGAAAAGCGGTCGATAACGTTGCAATATCCACACAGCACATCAAACAATTGATTATTTAAAGGACAGAAAGATAGAATTAATGCCTCATTGACTCTATTTAACTGATTTTTGATTTTTAACGCTTTATAGCATTTAAAAATTGTTTTGGAAATACATCTTTGGGAATTAGTTCGAACACCAATATTTTGAAAAGCAATAAAACAGCTATACTAACGAATTAGTCATTGTGGTTAATGAAAACAGTTTCAGTACAGTAACGATTAAATTACTCGATTCCTGCCGCATGCCAGTTTTAGTCATTAACTTATCATTGATATTACTTCATTAAAACAGTAAAAAAATGTTCAATCTTTTGATTTAAAATTTGTCCAATGTTTATTTTTGTTTATTTAATATTACTTCTCTCTTAATAGTCATCGATAGCAATAATGGTCAGCCAGAAAGGTTTTGGGGAGGAATTTCATACCGCAGTTATATCGAATTATTTTGATTATTTTTGACAAGATATTTATAAACTTAGTATTTCATGCGCGTCTCATTCTGCGTCTAGCTTAAGTTTAAGATGAATTAGAATAGAAAGGTTTATTATGCTATAGATGAGTTTAAATAACACCGCAAATTAACGCATAAGAAGTTATCATTAGACTTAGGGCTTCTTTGTGATCTATGAAAAAGACATTTAAAATGAAATTAAAACATTTGAGAAAAATATGGGTTTCTATTAGATAGTACAGCAGGACAAACGTTCGGTGTATTAAGGCATCCATATCAAGCGTGCAAAGGATAAGCAGGATGATACGTCTCAAAAAAGGGGATTTCAAGATAGAATAGCAAAATTCTGGTAGAGAATAACGTGCAACCCAAAAATACCGCTTATACAATCTAAAAAAACTGGAAAAAGAATTTTTTTCTAGAAATGGCGGGAACCATATATACAAATTTGTTAACACATCTATCTGAAGCCCGAAAATCTTAAACTAGTTTTAAGTTTTATTAAATGCTTATAACTTATAACTAAGTTTTAAGGACACTGTCTTAATACACTACTACAATAAGAATTACGAGCACAGCTACTGTAAGTTCCAACTTACGCGAATAGGTTTAATTTTGTAGTACCAATTATTATTTAAATATTGAATAGAATGTTATTATTAACTGAGGCCACATGTTTATGTATAGAGTTAAAGATGTATTGAAAGTAATTTTTTTAAGTGAGTAAACCATACCATTAATAGTGTTATATGTTTATTTCTCAAATATATATTTTTTAATTGTTGCATTGTCGGAACTTCACGTGTACCCATGTTTGTTGACCACTCTTCAGTCAGTGTTGAAAAGTTTGTAATATGAAATATTAAGCCACAAATAATTTTACCTAATTTAAAAACAAGCTTCAATAATACAACTAAAGCGTGAACGTAACATGATATATATGTATGTACCTTACTGGGAGGTTGTATACGATTTTTGCTAGCCATGGCGGGGTTCATGAATCGGTTATTCTTGTTCGTGATATATTCTTTGTACGATGGTGATTTATCCGGTAATGGATATGGATTGGTGACTTCACTGAGGTACGGTTGTTTGCTAAAGGCTAGCTGTAGTTTGTGTTCGGTGGCGCTGTTTCTGTCATCGGTGGTCGTGTTAGAGTTGTGTGCAAGTGGGGCAGCGCCCGTTAATCCAACATTAACATTGTTTAAGTTTTGAACACATCTTTCGACCGCTACTCCATCACCCATTTGCACCATGGCCGTACCTTCTTTTGATTTCAAAAATTTGATCTGTAACAAGTGATATGTAGATGTATTATGCTGTTTTGTTGGGCGTATATTATATATAGATAATTGATGCCTTTCCAAATCGGAGAGATAATTCAGTGGGACTCTGTATTTTATATTTAGTCACGGTTTATTAATTGAACCACAAAAGCTCCGGCTACAAAGGAAATTGGCGAATTGTCTAATTAGATTCGACATGATACTCCTTTTTGTTTTTCTATCCATTTTCCTTTTATTGTTTACATCGTTTACATGCTTAATTTTGAAAATGCTTTAAATGTGACGTATGTACATGTAGCACTCCATTAATATTTTTGCAAGAAACGCGGATAGATTTGTGGGAAAGGAAAGAGCACAAAAACTTACGTATTCATCTGAACAAACGAACTTCCGTATATTGCAATGTCAAAAACTTGCAGTCATGAAGTAGCCGCACGGAAAAAAGTTACTAACTGACTAATGCTGAAGTTAAGTAGAAATTGTGCTTTTTCTAGAAGTATGACTTCTTAAAGCAGAATGTAAATTTATGCTAGATACTTAAAAAAATATATATAGTCTAAATGAAACACAATGGCTAGACATAAAAAAATCACTAACTTTTTCAATAGCCGTTATTTACATTTAAAACAAGAAAGTGGGAACATCTGCGACATCTGAAAGTCAATGCTGATGTAAACTTTGCTACGGAAGACAATCTGTTCCTTTTTCTAGACATTAGTTCGACGGGGTTCGCTGTTCGTTTTCCAGAAATTCGTCACGTGTAAACTAACGTATGATTAGTTTACATGTAACTATTTTTAAAGTTTCTTAAAAGCTAGCTAAGTACGAAACTTGTCTAATTCAGCTTTTAGGGTGGAACCCTAGGGAACCCGTGGGGGGGCTAGCGGTAAAGAGGAGATAATAAACATTATATATTAAAAAGATCCTAACACAAACGATTCCATTTTTTTCTAATATGTGATTTATTATCTCCTCCCTTACCCTCCAGTCTCAAAGTTGCACAATGTTTCCGGCCTTTTTTTTCAAAAAATTATTTTGAGCAGCAAATAAAAATAGTTTCGTTTTCAAGTACTGTATGTATTCGTTCCAAATCCGTTATATTTCTGCGGTAAGCATTTTATTATGATTAGTACAAAACCATAGTATTTCCGGGGATAAGCATGCTCCAGATTTTTGTTTTAATGGAAAAATACCTTGTTTTGAGGATACTATGTATTTAATTTTTAAGTATAAAATTATATTCATTCACTTACAATTAGATTTGCCTATTTATATTTAAATGAAATAGAAATTGCGCGTGCGTCATAATTACTCGACAAAACTTTCAAAATAAATGAGAAGCCAATATCGTTGGTATTGATTTTGGAGTATTTGCTGGAAGACATAACAATAAATTCAAATCATGCAATATAGCAGAGTAGGTAGTTTGAGTAAAAGGGGGTCGGGATTACCGCGAACTATCGAACTTAATCGAAACTCAATGTATACGGAAGGTTACACACGAATATCAATAAACAATAAAATACATGTAAAAACGGCAACTTTACTTTCATATTCTAAGATTAGTAGTATATCAAACCATCTCTATTTCGAAGAGTCGGACAAGTGTTCATCTGAATTCATTTCCTGATGAATTTCAGTTTCTTCTGATAAATATATCAAAACACTGAGATTATGTTTTATGATAGTTTGCGGCTGCAGGAAGTTCTAAAAAAACCTTACATCGTTACAATTTGTTTGCCACCGTGCTGAAACAATGGAGACTCGAATTCCTTCAGAATTAAATTTATTTGTCAAAAAATTGTAGTCTATGCTTTTTTGGTGAACAGTGTAGATGTAGGTACAATCTACCTTTAATTTAACTTAAACTACCAAATATTATTGCAGAGATTTTTGAGTAAAAACGAAGGTCCGTTTTTCTTCTATTAGATTTCTTTTTTGTTGGAGCTTAACATTTAATTTTAAATTACTTTTAGTATTAGACTAAAATACATGCACTTTGTTTTTAAGCCGCATAGTACATAAAAATTACATTAAAAAAAATCAACTGTAAATTGATTAGATAGCATCTAATTTACATACGTTGTAAACTTTGGTAGTTATTGGTCGGATTTTTAAATATAGCTAACTTTGTGAATATATTTCATGAGGTCTTTTTTATTCGATTTAGTGAACCAATTCTCTGCAAGGATTGTTATGTTCGGAAAGAGAATCAATTAAATTATGTGTAATTATTGTCGTGTATATATATGTAAATGTATATAATTATATATGTAAGCTGATTGGATAAATTTTGGACGGCGTATTAATAGAGTTTACTTTCAACGGATTTAGCCAAATATACATTATAGTTTCCAATTTAGGTAGTTTTTGCTCAGTACATACTCGCACTAATGTTCAAAATTAAAGAAAACCAAAAAAAAAATATATATATATACATATATATATATATATATATATATATATATATATATATATATATATATATATACATATATATGTATATATGTAATGTGTAACGGACTTTAAAAAAAAATGTAAAAGTATATAATTGGCAAAATCAGTTACAATTGCAAGTTGATATGCTAACTCGCCCTTTGAAATATCTTGATAGTATGCTAGACACCGCAAAGTTATTGTTAAGAAAGCCCAAATACGATTTCACAAAGGAATTAGCGCAAGCTTTTTGTTCTTACTGCAGATTATCTTGGACTGCGTTCAGATGAATTGTCAGCATTTCGGTCTATATACACATACACAAGTGCACATATTCTCATTTTAAATTAAAAACAAAAAGGTAAAAGTCCATTTGCATAGTAATCTGTGGCTCTAATTTGAACTGAAAAATCAATTTAAACGATTATCATGCAAATGCGGATGCTATTGAGAAAATATCATTGATGATTTATTTCTTCTATGTTATGCAAGACTCGTATTAGATATTCAAGCTTCGTTACGACCTAACTTGAATATGAAGGCAAATAGGAAAACATTAACATACAGCGTACAACGGGTGGCCTAGTTTCAGGCACGTTTGACAGATTACGCGATATACAAAAGGTAAAGTCTGGTCAGATTTGGCGATGCAATTAATCAAATATAAACTCAATCAATTTGGTAACCAATATTCATAGTTTGGTTGGCGGTTGCTTCTGTTCTCAAGCATTATATGTAAGTTGTAGAAATGCCTTCGAAATAGCGCACAGGGCTAATACTTTTTCTAAAAATTTGTTGTTTTGCTTCATCGTGTGCTTCGTCAACACTTTTTTGGGCAAAAAAACAAGCATTACCAGGAGTATCAACATGGGAAAGTAGAACATATTTTTCATCAACTATAAGGATGATTTGGTTTTCAATAAAAAAAATCTAAAAGTATCAATTTTTTTCTGTTTTACGTAATTTCTTTAATTTTTTTGAACAACGGTGGTACGAGAAACATGAAAACAATGAGTATGTTTACGAGTACGTGTAACACGATTTTTAGGTAAATATAAAACCTTTTCTTGGGACCCGATTACACTTAATTGTAGCGACTAACCACTTTTCAACAGATTTTGACAATACCTTTCTCACGAAATATCTTCGTCCGCAAATAAGTTTGTAATTTTCCGTTCAGGCATTTTGCCAACTGGATCATAAATATTCTTTTTAATTTGTAAAGCATTTTGCAGAAAAAAATGGCACGTGATATAAACAAACAAAATAGTCATGGTAACGCTTAGACATAGTTCGCTTTTCAAAGTTATTTCTCAAATGCAATCCGATAAAAAAATTCTAAAACTTCCGTCGTTCAATTATCATACCAACGTATACAAATTTGTATACGTTGTAGTACAATATAATGTTGGCCCACTAACTATCCCTCTCAAGAGTACCAATTTGTCAAAACTACCAAAACAGATAATATTTACTCTCAACTGAAATACTAATCGTATATCAATTTTTTACCATTAATATCCGCCTACACACATTTTGCCTGCCACGCACATCAGGAGAGCTTCGCATTATTTTCGTATATATTGCATCATATGCTTCTGTATTCTTTTATATTCTCATTGTAAAGATTAAAGAATGAATGTTGTATATCTTCGTTTCGAAGTTGAGCGATTAAGTCTTTTCGGCTTGTCTCATTGTAGTTAATGTAACTATTTTTCTTTTCTGGACCATTTCACGTGGTACCTAATACATTCTATTTTTGCAATTGATGCGATGCATAAAGACTTTCCTATTAGAGGTAATATTCATTTTAAACAAAACGCAAAAACAACAAATATATATATTAACGCGAAAGTTTTCCTGGTTAATCAACTAAGATCATCAATTTTTGATCTAAGTAATGCAATAAAATACTATTTAAATAAACAAAAATTCAGTTGTTTGCTAAGGTATGTGTAATAATAATCAATGATGAAAAACGCGAAAATTTCAGCTGCGATCTCACGGGAAAGTACTAACCTACATTCGTACCATTGAATTTTCATCAATGACTCATTGGCACATACCGTATTTACATTATAGCTAAACAATTCGTAACAGCTGTACAGATATTGCAGTGAAAATAAAAATGACAAACGGTGTGTACATTAAAAAAATAGGAACAACTATTTTTCGCTTGTTTTCCAATTGGCAGCGGAATTTTTATGTCTATAACCGATTAGTATAAAGTATTCTCAACAATAAAAATGGAAAAAAGCCTTGGATCTGCGCAATATTATCGAAAATATAAGGACAGCTAACTAGTTTTCAGTAACTAACACAGCTATATGATCGCCAATTTATTGCATCCGTTATATTATAATAGCATATTGCTTTAGATTTTATGAGCAATTAAATTAAAAAGATTTCTAATATTGATTATTCGAATATTTATTAAACGTGTATATACAAACATCCAAGGTTTATTATTACGTGGTTCCTAATAAATAGTGTTAACATGCACGAATACAAATAACTTTTACATTGCAATAATTAACCTATGTTTAGGATGAACATTAATTACCTAAAAATAGATTATTTTCTTTATTTTTTGATTTTTACTCTGTTGCTTTGGAGAGCAATCCTTTGTATTTGATAAACTTCATACATTTAAACGGCCTTTATACCTCCTTATATAAATTTGTGAAATTTTCAATTAATTCGCATTTTTCAGTCAGATAGAAAGTTTATTATCTAGTCAAATAGTAATAAGACCATAATCACAAAGATACCGCTTCCTGAACAAAAGGTTAATTTGGCTGTAGATATATCGGAAATAAGCCGACTAAGTGTCAGAAATAATATTTGGAACGTTGAAACATGTCAACATAATTGAACCAACTAATTGTTCAAAGTCGCACAATCCGCGCGGTGTTGTTTAACTGTTCAGAGCAACTAAAACCACTAACATTTGACAAGTGGCGCCAATGGTTTGCTTTGTCATAACGTAATCTAAATTTATTTTTTGAAATTAATAATTTCTCTCATGCATTCCACAAAGAAGTCAACCTCAATGAACAAAAATAAAAATACGCCTATAACGTAATTATTTCTCAAAAAAAATATGGTGTCGGGTAGAAGTCAAGTGTCTCAAGTTGTCTAAGCGTGGCAAAATCTAAATCTTCATCTGAAGCACTTTCAAACTTAATTAAAACGCATTCACATCTTGCGTCTTCTATCGAGCAAAGCTGTGCGTGTACATCGTTTACAACTAGCATTGGTTCCCGTAACGATAGCCAAGAATTTGGTAATTTTTCTATTGCTTGCACTATTCCGAAGTAATTGTTGTGAATAGTTTGTAAATCACGTTTAACCTCACTATCTTTAAATTTTTTCCGACTTTCTTCGATAGCGGCACATTCTTTCGGATTTAATAATAAAATCACAATTTTTACATCCTCAAAATATTAATGATAGTAAAATGCCGCTTTTAGCTATGTGTCCCATCGTGCCTCATCGTGTCAGAATCGGTTGTGGTGGTAGGGAGATATTGGGATACAGTTGCTGAAATTGACGAATACGTTTTGGGTATTTCAGGAATAGCGTTTTTGTATTATTATTGCGATATTAATGCATCTATCTCTGGGTAACATTTACGAATCTGTTCTGCTACAGGATGTAAGGCATGGATTTTACATGTAATATGTGAAAAGTTACCACATTGTTCCTTAAGAGACCGAGAGCTTCCTTAAGAGCTATAGAAAGCATGGTTGCGGCACCAATTAAGATTTGATCTTTGGAAATTTCAAATTTCTCCAATGTGCTTAACACAACTTTTGAAATTACCAGCGCGATACATCCTTCTATTTGTCTGGTAGCTAATAAAATTGAGGATAGCGATTGATTTGGTTCCATTTTTGCTATCAGTTGTTTCATCCACACACAAGCACCCTTTTTTATTCTTCAGTTCAGCCTTAATTTTATTTTCTGAATGTACACGAACAGATGTGTAGCTCGGTAATTTTACATTGACGTGTTTTTTAAAAAATAAAATAAACGAATCGTTCTAAATATATTTATTTATTCATATTTGACTGATTCGATTTACTTAGGAAGATGAAAAAAAATATTGTAAAAAGATAAATTGAAAAACAAACGTATTCTCATCGGAATAGTTACACAGTCCGTTCCGAAAATAATGCTCTACTTGGAAAATTTACACTTCCATTAGTTATGTGTGTGTGAGCTAACTCAAGCGTGAGCTTTTATTTTATTTAAAAATTAGTTTTCATTTCGCTTACTCACCCGAGCTACATTTCCATAGAGACACATTAAATTGAATAGTTTATCAGCGTTGGTGCGTAGTGGATCGAGGCCGTACACCATCAAAACAGCGCCGGGTTGTTGAAAGTGTGTGCTCGTCCTCTGGTCTCGGTAGTCTGCTGCGACAGGCGCCGCTCCTTTCCGGTAACCATCCGTTGCAAAAGGTTCGCCGTATCCGGGACCTGCACAAATTTCTTCATAGCGCTGTTCGCTCGGATATGGATCTGCAGAGGAAGAAAATTTGCATAATTTTAGCCCTTCAGATGTAGAGAATTACATGGTTTAGTAACGTAATTTGCACGACTATTTAACTTAATGATATGCCCGAGAATGTTTATATTTTAGAAGTAATTAAACGTGGTTCAATTAACTAATTAGATTTTCCATATACTATTATATATACGCAGAGAATGGAATATCTAATTATCTATAATTTGGTTAACCTTCCAAATCTGGGATAAAATGGAGACTTAACGAGAAATTATCACAGTGATTATAGTATTATCAATAAATAAAAAGCTACTTCATTTCTTAGTGGATTGTTCATTGAATGCATTTTTAGATAAAAATTGTAGTTTAAATCTGTTACGTAGGCTTTCACGATCTCCTCTGTTTCCTGTCGATATCTCTATTGAAGTGTTCGAATAAGAAGCCCTATTATCTAGCAACCTTGTTTGTTGTTAAAAAATGAATTTACTAAATGCCTTTGGTAACACAAGTATTTGTCATGCCATGTAGATAATTGCAATTTTAAGCGTCCTTCTTACTACATGCCCTTTTACACATTTTCGATATATAATTTAGAGGAACGATCTATTCGATACAACTTGGTATGTAGTTAGATAGACGACATTTTTATGTTAATCAGTTGACCTGTATATAACCTGTATAATATTTTCTATAAATTGGATGAAGCAGCTACACGTAATGCTCTTCGTAAAATTATTTGTCGAAAATTCAATTATCTATAGAAATATTAGTTGAAGATTGTTTTTAGTTGAAAGCTCTTCCACCATGCAAAAGATTTCGATACATTGTACAGTACAAGTTAATATTTTTTCAGGATTTAAACATGTCGTATATTTGGCAAATATGTATGTAGCCTAATAGAAACATTATTACTGTGAAGGTAGTAAAATAAGTATTTTATGTAGAATATAATTTGAATTTGAAGAAGATAATCGATAATTGTTTGTGTTTGATCTACATTTTAACTTCTATCCATATAGCGGTAATAAGCGATTTTTAAATTGCTGTCATGTTATTAAAGTGATCATGAATTGTCGTCAGTAAATTGGTTCTAATTTTAGAATGACTTGTATTCTACATCGATAAAGCTTCGGTGGTTAATGCTAAAATAGTAGGAAGGTATTTTCGCATGTTGTTAAGTATAAAAAGGAAAAATTACAATATGTAATACAATATTTTATAAATTTAATAACGGTAATAATAATAATATAATATATAACATATAATAATAATAATAAATTTAACAATGGTGTTTTACAAATTATTTTAAAATTAACCTCGATTAATTTTATCCGAACTGCAAGCATTTACATTGCAAAATTAACGTATAATATCAATGAGGCACTGCATTAAATTTAAAAAAGTAATGAGAGACTAAATCTCATTACTATTACAGCTAGTTCTTCCTCGGAATACTTACTCCATCAGTATTGATGTAATAGACTTCCTGTTACAGATCGACGTTATAGATTTGTTGAAAATTTTAAAAACATGCATCACAAACTTATGATACTGTATTAATAACAATAACATCGACAAATAATTGAAGTGCTGTTGCAATTATCAGTTTTTAGTTATTGTTACTGTACCGAGCTAAATTTAATTTTTACAATATATATTTAATAATACCAGAGTAATTATTCTAAATACAAGAAAACACTATTTTCCATCAACGAAGTAAAAAAAAATTGTCATAATAAATGACCATGCAATGTCCAAGTATCACTTAAAAATGAAAATGCTCAATTCTGAAGCTCTGATGAATTTGAAGTACTCATGTCAGGATTGGGTAGGTAACAATATTGACATGAATGGAGATGCATGAAGAAGCATATTACTTGTATATGAATAATTATCAATTACAAATGATGAGATTTTTCAATTAGAATGCAGTACAAACAAAAATAGATTATACAAACAAAATAACATTTGTCTTTATATCCCTTAATATTTAATTATACAACAAATAATATTTTAAATATTACCGGAGAAAAAGTAGTATCGAAAAGGGTTGGCTTCTAGTAATGATTTAGACAGTTGTCAAATTTTCACTTATTCTATATAACGGTCTCATTTTTATTGTCGATTTAAGCACAGATTTTCTGTTTGAGTAGATAAATGGAAAAAAGTGAGTTTCGAGCGGTGGTTAAACACTTATATTTAAAAGGCTTAACGGAACAAGTAATCAAAGCCGAATTGGATGAAGTTCATGGTACATCTGCTCCTAGCAATTAGCAATTGTTTACATGATTGACAAAATCCACGATATACGGTTTCGTATGTGGCGAAACCTATTTTTTTATTCTTTTAACGAAATGCACCAGTTTGTACTATTTTTGTCGATAATGTATGTATTCTGGCAAAAAAAAGTGTCAACGGAAACATATAATAAAAAACACCACAAGGGGTGGGTTCGAAGGTACAGACTACGGGTATAAAGTACGTTAACAAAAAAAATTAGATTAAATTTATGTTGCTATAATTGAACTGAAATTTTCGGCTAATATTGTTGTTCATTCAAGCGAAAAATCGCAGTAACAGCTTTTGTGGATTTAGTAAACGACCTTCTCTAAGTGCAGGTGCTTTAACAAAATATTGGTCCTTGCAGTAGTTGCCACAGGATTTCCGATAAGAGTGCATTGAATAAGTGAAAAACGGGATTCGGGCTGTTAACATTTTACAATCCACAGGCCAATAATTCAAAACTTGACATCTCGCGGAGCACTAAATACTCACTCCCGCTATACATACATATATATTATATAAGAGAGAATATAAACAGTTTTATAATCAGTGATTAATTATACATATAATGATATTTGGTTTCCTATCACATCTATTTTTCAGGATTATCGAAACCCAATGAATATTTTTCATTTACTATATTTTTAGCCGTATTCTTTCTAAAAGTAGGATCGAATATACTTGATTAAATCACTTTGTGTTTTTTCATAACCCAGTGTTTGAAGTACAAATGTGGTATACACAAACGTTACTGAATTAAGTTTGTTCTTCTTGTAAAGTTACTGAAACACTGATGATTGATGATCTAAGGATTGTGATTTTAGGTTACCATCGAAAGAACACAGCTTTCATTCGTTACTGTTAAATTTTCAATAAGCATGCAGAAACCAGTACACACTTCACGAAATTAGTCCACACTAGAGAGACCCGTATTTTGTCGACTTTTGGAGAAATCAGTAAGCAATATGAATTCATTCGCATGAGACGAGTAAACACGGGTCTCTCTAGTCTCTGATAATTTCGTGAAGCTGTACTCGTATTCGCTCAATCATAAGTTTAATAATTCTAACATCACAATGTTGTGTTTGGTACCGAGACAACCTTGATTGTTTGGCTAGAAATAAAAAGGTTATTTTGTTGGTTTATGATGTCGTTATTTAGCGGTGCCAAAATGCACGTTGCATACTAGGCCGAATAAGCAGTGTTTTGAACCAGACGCGAGTCCGAAGGTCTATTTCATAGGTTGGTGTTTATGTTGGCCACTCGAGAGAGTGCCACGAAGCATATGAAACTTAATAAAAAGTCTGTCAGCGTTATTTATAACTTTTATCTTTACCGAACATGTTTGATTAAAGGACAGCTTCCTGTTGTCCTGTTGTTCGCAAAATCAGATTTTCTCTGTTCGAAGAATGAACTAAATGAACTTCTGGAATTCGGGAGAAGAATACAATTAGCGATTAAAGGTATACACTTTAGTTTGGACAAAGTTACTACTTTCAATGAAGGTAAAAATATAGTATTTGAACCACGATTTTCAACATTGCTGAACATATTAACTTTATTTAATCGTAACTTAAAAAGATTTCTAATTCGTATGCAACAATTTCTGTTCTAGCGCACGGTATTAGGTGGGGATGTACTTATAATAAATGCATTTGTATTCCAAACTAAAATGCGCTTTGCATCTTCGTGTAGATATTAAAATGTCTACAGGCCGCGGACTTCTAGTTGACGACCGCTGATGACGATTAACCAATCGAAATCATGATAGATAGTAGGTTAGTGTAATCTGCACTGCGAGGAGGATAAATTCATAATATTTCTATGATAAATATTAAAAGAATCGCCTTAGAAGAGTCAGTTTAGCAAAAGAAGAAAAAAATTCTTTGAAGGTTCTAAGCAGCAATCCAAGTGATATTTACAAGCTAAAGAAGTCGTAGCTTAAATACGCCGAGAAAACGATAATTATGGAACGAATAATGGAGATAGAATGAATGGAATAATGTAGATATCAAAATAGTTTTTATTTTGTGAACATGTTCTTAAATAAAACCTCACAACAATTTCGATTGAAGTAGACATCATAACTATATGAAACATACATAAGTATCTTGTGTACTTAATTGTGCTTTAAGTGGCGTTTACGTTTAGGTTGTTAATTTATTCCGCTTTAATTCAAGTAGCAACTATTGCCGAGCGAATGTTCCAGCAGCATAAAATAGGCGATTTTAATGCAATCTATTAATGTACTGTAAAATATGATAGCTTTTAGTCACAGTGGTGGTAAGGTTGATAGTGAAGTGTTTCAATATTTTATAATTTACAGAATAGTGGGCAGTGCATTGAAGTCACCGATGATCATTTTTTATACTACCTCCAACATTAAAAGTGCGATTATCAGAATAAAGAATATGTAAATTGTTTTGTGTTCTATTATTTTTTGTTGTTGGTAAAAGTTCGATTTCGAATGTCTCTCTAACTAGTGAAACATTTTTCTACAATACTTCGATAAATTGTAGATTTTTTTAATTTTGCACACATCAGCAGTTAATGCTTCTCAGGGAAAGGTAGTATCATCTTGGTTAAAATTAACACATAAATAAGAATGAAAAGTAACATAAATTTTGTTGTACAAAATGGATGCTATTAAAGTTGTATGTAAATGTATATAACCGTGGAAAATGCGCATATTCATATAAAGAGATAAGCGCCTAAAATTACACAAAAATTCTAACATATAAAAGTTAGAACACAAAGGCGAACTCTACTATCCCGAGAAGCAGCTGTAAAGATAGCAAAAATAAACTACCCATTCGGGTGATATCTGAGCTAGGCGTGCTCTCCCCTTTTTAAACTAGACTTTGATTGCACAATCGCTAGAATATATCCCGGCGGAGAAGTTGGTCATCCTGGAAATGAAAGGGGATAGAAGACTTACGTAAGCAGGGTATCGACGTTGGTCTACTTCGTACAGAAGCAAGGTCCTGCACGAAAACAAAAACAAGAAGCAATTGTTGCTTAATGCCTTCCTCTCGTTTTTATGCAGGGTCCTTTACGACAATCGCCCTTTAGACATATCTTTAATAGTAACGAACCTATTAAAAAGTTTTTGGTAAACTATTATGACTGTAAATGAAGTTTATTTACCAAAAAATTGCTTAAATCCGGAGAGGATAGGGAGTTTTTTATTTCGTATAGAACATCTTACATAATACGTGTAATTTTATTACATAAATTACATCTTATCAATACAAAAACAATCCAAAAATTTAATCCAAACGTGAAAATATTTCACAAGATATAGATTTTTAAACATAGTAGTTTTTACTTTGATTTCGTTTTGTATGATCAAGTTCTTTCGCCTAATCATTAAAATCACATCTAAAAGTCTAACAGTGCGAATAAAAATTGATTTAATTAAGGTAAATTTTGGTTAAGAAAAAGGGATGGAGTACATACGGGGTGTCGCATATTTTCTGTTTTTAACATTTTTTGCTGCAAACATTTTAAAACAGCATTTAACATATTTGCTCCTTTCCAAAATTTCGAATAAAATTGAATGATAAATGGTGAAACAATATATAGAGTTCTTTTGTTAAAAATAACGTCTATAATTCTCTTTTTTTAATTGAACACATTCACATTAAGGATATGTAGCAATCCATATTATTTCAATAAAAGGAATGTAAAAAAGTCTGTGAAGTCAAACAAACTTTAATCAATGGTTTTTTAGATGAAACACTGCTTATAATTTGACCGAAACGTCCGTTTCTGATGCTCATCAAAATAAAAACAACAGGTTGTAGTATGACTTGCGTGTTGACCAAGTTGGTATATGCTCGATAGTCTAAAAATAAAAATTGCTTAATAAAAGTTTCATTATAAGTTAAGTTTTGGCAGCAAACATTTTGAATAATTTATGATATAATAAATATCTTTGATTTACGTTACAATTTGTACTATTCTTTTTATTAAAATATTCAGTGTTGCTTGTCAAAATATAAAAAATAGTGAACGTATTTTTTTTGTAACAAGAACGTATTCTTGTTACGAAAACTTCTAAATAATGAATCATTTGCTTCATAATCCTATTTAAAATTTCGGAAGGGAAGTTGAAGGTAGCAAACGGTTATTTCCGGTGTTTTACATTTCCATTCGTTTCCAATTTATGAATGTAGTTGAGCTTTCTCCCGTATTATTTACACCAACACTTACGAATGGACTGTAATTTTTTCCTGTATTTTAAGTCTTTTCTTCAAACAATACATATAAAAAAATAAGAAACGCTTTAATTATTTTAGTATTAGTTCCGTTTAATAACATATGTTTCCCACACTTACTTTATCAATTTTAACAGTATTAGATGTAAACTAAACTACATAGTAGCTAATAACAGGTCGAATGCTATTAAATTATTGATAATATAAGACTATATTCGAAACTCGAGTAATCGATTTTACAAATTTCTAGAAATTTTTCTAGATTTGCAATATTAGGCCATTTTAGTTTTAGTTTTCGAGCTTGGTGTAAACTATCTAATAAGCAATAGCGAATTTTCGCCAAATAGTTCAAAACTGTAAACGACGCAGAAATGCGGCACTTCAGGTTTGCTCATGTCGTAACCATAAATGAATCGATTGTAGAACTTCAAAGACATTCTGTATCAGCTTATTACAAAATCCCTCGTATATTTGAAATTTATTGTTTTCATATTTTTTCAATACTTCCTTCACGCTGTATTTATAATATTAAGAGCTTTACGCTTTCAAAATGTCACACGTTGTCATAACAACTGTAACTCATATAAATTATAACTTTAAAAATAACTTTTTGCGATGGCGGAATGAATTATAATTCAAAACTGCACGTGAAACATACTTTTAGGTGAGTTTTCTATGGCACTGTCAATTGGATAAGTTTGCTGATATTTTTCTGTCGTATTGATTGAGTCTCGCCCATTTTATGATTTAATTAATCTATATAACTAACTAGATAGGTTGGATAATGCGATTTCCATAACCATATTGCCATTGGCAAAGATGTTTAAATTTGATAGTTTTTTTCGTTTACGTTATATTGTATAATGCCATAATTAGTAAGATCCTAGAGTAGATGATTTGAGGCTTCATAATGAAGGTAATAAGCAAACGTATCGCTTTGAAAGTGCTAATAGAATATAATACACAAATCATTTTTATTCTAAAACATAATATGAAATTACCAGTAGTTCATATACAGAATAGTAGAGGAGTGATCATTAAACTTGATGATGTAGTAACTGACGTAACCACCAATGTTTGTTGATAAGCCTTTCTTTTTCACAGAATAATATGGTAGTTCCAAAAACAAGCCGTTTGTTTCCGATATTCATTGGTGGTTCACAAAGATAAGTGTAATTTCCTGGGAAGCAGTTGAATAGTTCGTTAGTTGTAAGCTAAGATTCTTTCGCAAGAATTATACATTGGCCACCCCTTAATTTCTTTGTTACATAACACAACCATCGTAAAGCGCTAATTTTTTTTATTGCAGAATTCATCAAGTAAAAGAGAAATTTTGGACGCAGAAAGAAAAGTAGAAGACATGTGTTTCCTATAAAAAAATGATTTGAATAAATGAAAATATTGCTAATTATAAGGAAAAATAATTTAATGTTCAGTTTAGTTAAAAGCTTTACCAAAACCATTTAGGTAATTGGCGGTTTTTAAGAGGCAAAAGAATACGTTGACTTTCAAGCAACTTTGTTTTAAGTTTTTAAGTTTCTATTGTGAAAGCTTTTAGGTACAACAAGATTATACCCTATTTGAGATTAACTAATAATTCAATGAAATCTGCATAAATCTATTAATGAATAACTTAACTTCTATAATAACTTAAAGTGAGTACATTTTACAGCTTCATACGAAAAAAAAAACTACTAATTTGTTTTTAATCTATTGAATTGTTTCATTCATTTTGATATCTTAATATTAAGATAAAATGCTAATTGGATCACATTAATTTAGAATAGAAATAAGAACCGCACATTACATAAATGTGCATTAAGCCGGCATAGGCACTTCAGCACACCAAATGCATATTTTCTAGTTAATTTTTTGCTAATTTGTTACATAAGAATTGAAATTCAAAAAATACACGACTTTCGTAGACTAGTAAATGTTGAATGGGAAATTATTTTCAAGTATTTTTGTTGGTATTCTATTGTTAATATTTAAGCGAATAAGTGTTAACTTTTTAAAAAACGATTAAAGCTGCCTTAACTTTACAAAAACTGCGCAGAATTGTCGAGAAAAATCATCACAGCGAATCGTTAGTGAATTAAAAAAGGCAACAATTTCAGTTGGAAATATTGTTACATGAAAGCTGCAACCATTTGAATGAAAGCAGAAAGTAGCGGCAGGTCAATAATATTGTAGTGGGAAGTGGGAAAGTGATTCCAGTTGATATATTTATTAGTTCCAAAATTTCTCAGATTAGGTTCTTTATATTTATCTTACACGTTGAGTAAAATATGCAGGTTGTGTTAAGAAAAAGTCCATTAAACAACTTGTGCTGTGGGAAATCAAAATTACTAAATTCAAAATTTTCATTATTTATTAGAGAACATGTGTTCTGTTCTGACAATCAAAATAATTTCGATGTAAACGACAAGACTGTACCAGAACAAATGCACATTGGCCCCATGGTTTTTAAAAATCAGGGTGTCATTCAAGAGTAATCTACAGATGGAGAGCATGAGAAATAATCAAGAAATAAGTAACTTTCTTTCGACTTCTTAACAAAATTTTTTCGAGAAAAGTGTAAATTAAATTACTTTGATGGGATCTTTTGCAAAAACAATACATTTAAATATTCAGTAAAGTTATTTGGGTCATAACACCCCAGGTTTCTCATCCCATTATCCCAAATCCCACCTACGGATTTGGGATCATTCGAAGCAGAGTTTGCATGGATTTTAAGATCGGGAGGGATTTGTGGATTTGGATTTGCGGACTAGGATATCCTAGTACCGAAAAATTGAACGTTTCGAGCAAGACAAAAAATAAATTGAATTTTCTTTTAAAAATCAATTATTAAATTTAATAATTAGCTATAAATCAAAATTAGCTATAATCAGATAGGCATTAAATAAACTTTTCAAATTTTTGTAAGAGAAATATAATTTCAATAAAAAAAAAAATAGCAAAAAGTAGTAATTTATAATTTAATATTAGTAAGAAGAAAAGAGATTAAGCTATCATACTTAGCTATTTCTTGTGTGTTGTAATCCGTTGAAATGAATGGGAAAATAAAGATTCAGTGGCGCAGTATTGTAGTAGAATATATAATGCAAAAAATGTATATGCAAAACTATAGAGAAGAGTACGTAAACAAAACACTTTTAGCATTTATATTCAAATAATAGTAATACAGGTATGGCAAAGACATTTAGTCACGAAGTCGGGAATACGGCTATGGAATACAACATATGCAACTGTGAATATCTATATGAGAGTACCTCGAATTTTATAATATGCGTTGTATTATTCATTCGAAAACCAACTGCATTACAGTTCGCTTGTGAAAACAATAAAAATGTTGTGGTAAACGTGTTGCTTTCTTTTTTTTTCGTATTTTTCGTTTTTCGTATTTCGGTTCGTTTCGACGATATATACGGACATCTACGCAAGTGAACTTTCACGCGAGTGGATAAACTTCTCCAATAACGTGCGAAAAAAATAACACAAAGTACAGGATACCGAATCAAGTTTCTACTTATCGAATCGACTCATCTGAAAATTGGTGGAACCAAGACCAACGAAAGTGAAGAACGCCAGATTGAACGAAGAAAGAATTAATATAATTTACATTTTGGCAATTCCAATCAATTATATTGCGTCGATTTGAATGAGCTTTTCAGAAGACGATTTATTATTAGCGATTTAGACGGATCAATGGATAGGGTAAATTTTGTTAGCTTAAGTAAGGCAAATAACGCAATGGTTCGTCGGAACATCAAAAAGAATCACATTGATTTAATGCCTATATACCAGGGGGATTCGAATACTTTGTCTATGTACATAGGCGCGTGCTAATATCTAGTGCAAACTTTTGGAAATCCGAACGATCACACAGTGTAAGCTGTCAACATTTAATCTTGCAAAATCACCTGGACAACTGAACAACTCAGTCCAACTCCACTAGAAATAAGAACTATAATAGCACGTACACAAAAACGAATATATTTTCAATTTAGGTCAACTGACAATGTAAATTATATCAGATATCGGAAGAATTATATTATCAGACCTATGAAGACAAGTTATATTGTAAGGAAGAATCGCAAGAAGAATGCCAATACTCAACCGAAGAGGTTCAATACTCACTTACTACGCACTAACAAAGATCAGGGGAGTTACGGTGAAGAAGAGGTAAATGTTATTATATAGGCCTCGAAGAGTAATCAGAGATGACCGAAGAGGAAACTTATGGATGCATCAAATCAAACGCAAACAAATCTTCCATTTTACTGTACATATTATTACTCTGAAATTAACGCAAGATTCTTGGTGGATACTGGTTCCACAGGACCTATGGTAAGCACAGAAAATGTTAAAATAATATTTATATGTATCTATATATCACTAATTGGCTCTTCGGAAAATTAAGGCGGATTGATAGGGGTAAATTTAATGAAGCAATTAGGCACTGTAATCGATTTGGAGGAATAACAATTCATTGGGAAAATAGTAAAATATAATATAGGCCCATACAAACGACAGATAGTTAGAGTACCGGCTACCAAAAATTAATAAAATATTATAATAAATCATCAGATAATAGCCGGTGTCGAAATTCCTGCTTCCTACTACTGTAGGAATTGAAATATAAAAAAAACTCGTTGAAATATATGGATTAGAAAACGAGACAATCAGTCGACGTATACAATACGATAGACAGGTAGAACAAATGCAAATCGAAAATGTTCTTAATATACTTCGCCTACATCATCTTAATGCGGAAGAAGCGTATGCCACAGAAGAGATATACCTTGCTACTACCTTAAGTATAAGGACATATGTTATGATGATCAATTTGACTTTTATTAACAGCGTAAGACATCGACTAAACATGAATTACAAAACGCCTATTTATTTAAGAACACACAGGAGGAGTCCTCAGCAAAAGGAAGAAATAAAAGAAGGCCAGGAAACGGTTAAAATAAGATGTTGAGGAGTCTATGGTTAGCACCGTTGAGCATTAAGCGAAAAAAGATGGACGCTCCTGGTAAAGCGAAATACAGAATGGCAATCGATTATGGAAAGCTAAGTGAGTAGACAGATATAGTGGATAATCTTGAAAGATCACAATACTTTATTACACTAGGCCTTGTATCGGAGTATCACCAAATAGAAATGGACCTGAAAGACGTTGAAAAGACCGCTTTCTCCACAGAGCAAGGGCACAATAAATATAAAAGAATGCCGTTGGGATTGAAGAATGCGCCATCGACATTCCACAAGAATATGCAAAATGTTCTACTGGGTTTGCAGGAGGATGTCTACAACGTTTATTTAGATGATATAATAATTTATTCTACGAGTTTATAAGAATTCAAGCAACTAAGAGGGTTAATTTAAAGATACAGTTAGATAAATGCGAATTTCTAAACAAGAAAGTTGCACGTAATCACGAAAGATGGAGTATTGCCAAATCTAGACAAAATAGATGCAAACAGAAGATATCACATTCCCAAAAACGACCACCGAAATTAAATCCTTTTTTAAGATTCACTGGCTATTACAGAAAATTTATAAAGGAATTGCTGAAATTAACGAAACGATTGATCAAATGTTTGAAAAGTGGGGCGAAAATAGTAATGGAGATAGATTATAAGAAAGCATTTGAAATATGTAGAAATATACTGATGGATGCGCCAATATTACAGTATCCAGACTTTCAGAAACCTTCCATTTTAACAACGGATGCTTCGAATGTCGCTTTAGGAGCGTTTTACAAGGAGAACTGTGGAGTGATAAACCCATAAGTTATGCTCTAACACTCAGTGAATACGAGCAAAGGTATTCTGCCACTGAAAAGGAACAGTCGGCAAGTATGGCTACAAAGTATTTTACGCCGTTTTACTACATACACAAATCATAGACTGTTAGCCTAAGTTAGATTACGTATTAAATAATCTACGGATTTAAAGAATAGATGTAGAAACTGGATGCGTGTTACTCGTAATACGGAGGCACACACCGATAGTTATGTTTTAGAAGTAGAAAATTATAATAGCATTTTAAATTACAAATTTTTTGGTAAATAAGAAAATTAAGCAGATAATTTCTAAAGATAGACCTAAAAGGGGTGCTATCAATACAGCAGGAAGTGTTATTAAAGCAGTAACAGACAATTTAGATAACGAAGATGCGAAAAGGTGTGATAACGTCATTACTAGTTTGATTGATTCAGAAAAGAAAATTAAATTTATATGAGATAAATTAAAATTATATTAGATAAACAAGAAACTCTTACATTAAACACAATAGATGCTTTTAATAAGACAGTTAAAACGATACAGGGCAATCAACTAACATTGCAAAATACGATGGAGGTGATAAGAAAGGAAAATAACGATTCAAAAATCGGTTAATTGGAAATGATTTTCGAATTCATATATATTTTTAATCAACTAACATTTTTGACAGAAACTGTTGATAACGGTACTCGATATATTAGTCGCGGCTCTAACGTTTTCAAAATAATGCTTCGATTGTAGAATCCAGTGAACTATTGCGTGAGATAATAAAGTTCCAAAAATTATTTCAATTCTAGCGATTTGTCGTTGGAATCTATTCGAAATAATTTTCATTATTTATATAAAGTGTTTAAAACGAAAGCTTATATTAACGATCAAACAATTGTTTATATCATCTTTTACCTGTATATGACACACTCTTCCGATCAATCGAAACATCAAATTTTCTGGCAATAAATGAGTTGAAGTTTATGTTTATTAAATTTCAATGCAATGAATATAAAAAGGGACGTAATACATTTGTGATCACGGTGAAACCCACCAAATAGCAATATTTTCCCTATGTGACGTCCAGCTGCTCACGTACTCCAGCAACAGCTGCGTACAGGTTTTAGAAAAAATGTAAGTAATCAAAATTACAAAATTATTAAATAATACAAGTCAGCGGCTGCTGGCGCTACCAATAGCTACAATGGTAAAGAAAATTTGCAATAAAGACCAAGGCATAGGAAAATTAAATAGTACATACAGTATTGTTATAACAGAACAATGTATGTTAAAAATAGATCATACAACTTAACGTTCGGAAGAATTATTACGTGAAATAAAAGTTCTAAGATTACCCGATTTAAGTATCAATGACTAAAACATAATTGAAAGGAGTTAAGTAAAAGATGCAGAAGAAATTAGAAAATTAAATTTATAAAATTTCTCAGTAATAAACGCAAATTTAAAACTCACCAATACGAAATAAGAAAAATAAATGATGTGGAATTTCATAAAGAGCCAATACCGTTTTGAGCAATAATAATAACTATAATCATTGCTATGTGGTTTATAGTCGTTTTAGAAAAATGTCCACATAAAAGAAGGGAGTTAGCCAAGCAGTCAACAGCCCACCAATCAACAGTCAAGGAAGAAGCCAGCCATTCTGTGGAAAAGAAGAGAAAACATCCCTTGTCGCTTCCACTCCACGGAGATGTTTCCGCCTAGGGTTCCAGCAGTTACGAAGTCGGGAATACGGTTACGGAATGCAACATGTGCAACCGTGGGCGATTACCGAATACTGGGAAAACTTCGAGTTTTATAATATACTTTGTACTATTCATTTGGAAACTGCATAACAGTTCGCTTGTAAACACAACACAAATTTTATGGCAAACGTTTTGTCCTATTTAAAAAAAAATCAAAACTGATAGCAAAAATTCAACAATAAAGCTTTTAATAAAATATATAGCTTGGTAATGTCAAGAAGCAGCTTTTAAAAAGGTGAGATGATTAATACAAATAGATGTTTAATACAAATCACCGTCGACCACAATACACAACACTCGAAAAGAGCACTTATCAATTACATAATTGGGTTCCCACGCTTGTAACAGTTAGCGAAATGCTTATGTATAGTGCTGGTATAATTAAATAATTTATGCTTCCTATTGGAGTTCGCAACAAAGACTATAGTCGTATAAATCGTAGCATCCTACTAGAAAAAAATGGGGGATTCAAGCTAATAGAGTCTAACATGAAATATTACTTTGAATATTTGGTCTCCTTATTTCGAAAAACAAAAAAGTATATAAAACCAGCCATTCACCAAAAGTATTAGTAGAACTTCTAAATTTTGCGGAAGCGTCTCGATTCAGGTGCAAATAGTATAAATTGTATATACATCTTGGTTAATTTTTCTTTATTAATACATTCTTGCTTGCTGTTCATATCCAACCACAATGTTGACATTAATTCATTTCTAGAATTTTCTGAAAGATAACATTTAATGAATTAAATGTTATTTTTATGTGTATTATCATTGGCTAAAATAATATGTTTTTACGAAACGCAAGTTTTTTTTGTTGCATTACCTATATTTGTATTGCGATTCCAATTTAGTTTCCTATGTAAAATGTGGTATTTCGAAGTATTATAAAAAAACACGACTTGTTTAAAAATTCTACAATATAAACCCCAATATTGTAAAAACATATTTTTGTCCACTTGCATTGGGAAAACCGTGTTGTACCTATACTTAATGACGTCTTTGTGTACAAAAAGGTTTTTAAATTGTTTATTTCTGGAATCAGTCGGAGTCTCTATAAAGAACAGATAAATAAGATTAATTTCAATAAGCAATGAATGGTGTTATCAAATGATAATGATCAGCAAATAATCTTTATAATCTCTGGGTTTATTATATTATATTATATATGACTACAAAACCGAGGTTATTTGCCTAAGCGATTATTTCCATTACGTTTTGCAAACAATATTTAACTTGGCTAGCATTAAATATTCTTGAGGCACCTATTTAATTATTTATTAGCTAAAATACATGCGTTTTTGTTTTAGTATTACTAGTAATAAAATCCCACTAAATTATGCATTTGTAATCACTCGTTCATTACTCACGTCATCTATCTACAGTAAATATAGACGGTGGGCCAACACAACGCTTTGCTAACGCCCACTTATTCGTTTCACGGATACAGTAGTTACGTCAGCTCCTAAATATAACTTTACCTGATGATTAGAGAGGACAAAGGCGGATTCAATGATTACTTTTTTGCAGAGACTCGATAGACTAGTGTTCTGTCGACTCTCGGGGACACCAGTAGGCAACACGAATCCATTCTCATGAGGCGAATAGACACGAGTCTATCTAGTCGCTGCAAAAGAGGAATAATTCCACCTGCTTTTGTCATCTCTAATGATGATGCAATTCTTGAAGAAATTTCTATTTTGCAGGTGTTTACAAAGATGCTTAATTTCATGTTAATGTCGATTGGAGACTACCAGAGACTGCTAGTATAGGGCATCTGATATCTTTTCGGCATAATTAATAATAACAATAATAATAACGAAGATATACTAACACTTAACACTTAATCAGTGGGGAGCGGTGGTCAATCGACTAATCTCTCATATATATGTAGAATACGCGTAAACATCGATGAAAGTACCTAATTAAAGATACCCTAATCACATAATTTGTGAAGTCAAAAAAGGGAACAAACAACATAGAAAAACATGCATAATTTAAATAAATGGTGTATACGGTACAATACCATTAAAGCTGTTTTGTAATTCATAATGCTTTAGAAAAAAGGGTTTTCTTTAAAGTGCAAGTTATATCCGCTGATAAGCTAACAACTGCTTATGATATACGCCTTGCATTTATTTTGCATTGGTGATATACGTCTTGCATTACTTCTGCAACAATAGAAACGTCTTGCAAAAGATAAGAATACTTGAAGTAAGGAATCTCGATTCATATAAAAGACTAAAGAAATAATGTTAGATTTAGTATTAACTTAGCATCGTTAGATCCAGTACCGATGTAACATCAAAAGTGCCTAAGGCGTCAGTCTAATCCTTGCTAGTTATGCTCTGTATATTTTGTAATTATCTGTGTTTGTCGGACCTCAAATAAATTTTTTAACGGCTAAACAAATTAGTACCGTTCATTTGCATTTGAGAGTCAATAGTGGTAATATTTAAACTAGATTTGGCAGCAAAATATGTTACTTAATGACGTGGCAGTTAGTTCCACCTCTAAATTTGTCAAGTCTGCAAGATCTTAATATTAATATTATTATTATGCCTTGGAGGATAATTATGGTAAGCAGAACTAAAGCCTATTCTCATCTAAATTTAGTTATACACTCAAAAGTATACTCCGTATACTTTCAAGTATACTCTGAGTAATGTTTTCAGTTTGCAGCGATTGTCGTAGTGTTAGTGTAGTATTAAAACAACACTTTCTGCGGGCCAATTTTCATTAATTAATGGAAATCGAAAAAGGAAGTATTTATTGGAATATCTGCTAAAGAAACAACAAGAAGAGACTTATAGTTACAGTATTTCGTTGTTATCGTGCATGGATATATAGAAGAGTCGTCATAGTCGCCGTTGAGCACTAGACAATGTAAAAATGGACTAATACGACTTTTTGTTTTAAGAGAAAGAATTACTAACACCAGTAGCTGTCGCATGGTATACTGCTGTATAAGACTAATTTCTATACCAAGCATACATTATACCGACAACATACCGATACATACATACAACATACCGACCATGTTTAATATTATTACTAACAATTAAAAATCGTGGTCAGATTTGTAATTGTGCATACACCGATATAACTGTCAATAATTATACATAGTCGTACGTTACATAAATGATGTGTTACAGGATCATACTTTTCCCCATCTTTAACGAACATCGAATATTTTTTTCAAAAAAGCTACATGATGCTCATCAAATTTGAAGGTTTCTAGAAAAATCAGTTCTGCATAACTTCCATGATCATTAAGAGATGAAACGTGTGGAATATCATGGATCGGAGGGATAAAAAACGCATGTGTTACTTTGGCGCTATATCGTAGTGGTTGAAAGAGAAATGATATCTAGTACAAACTTGTGTTTGTAGAACTGTTCATTAATGATTTCGAGGCACGACAGTTTGCGTTGTATCTGCTTGCAAGCAACATCATATAACCTTTAAGGTTGCATGGCACTAATCACCCTGTTTAAACATAACAACCAATAGAAGATAATGAAATTGCTGACCAGTTAGTGAGATAGGGTTCTAAAATAAATTTTACAAATTCTGAACCGGCAGCAGTTGAACGCATTCTACCATCTCTGGATCAGATATATAGAAAAAAATTGTGATTAAAAGAATTTTCTTTTCATCGGCATTTTTTTGCTACTTAAAGCACGCAAGCTACGTAAAGTATTTCCAATTTACTAATTTAATTATATCGTCCTTTGTCTTTAAAACGATAATTAAAAATTTTTGGCTAATGATGCGTTTTTTTTTTGCCGCGAAACCGGTCGCCAAATTTCGATTAAAGAATTTGTAGGGAAACTGGATTTTTTCCTCATCTTTTCCAGCTTAACAACTATCTCACAGAGTCTTCATGAATTATTTAAATATTCTTTTTCTCAATAACCACATCTTATATATTAGCATAATATCGAAGTAGTTTTATTTCCTTACTAGATGGCGTCACGGGTATTTTATTTATTTGTAGAAAATTAATTATTCCAAGTTACCATATTTAAATAAGACAAAAAGCCTTTGTTATGAAGAGAGAATGAAGCAGCTTCCCATAGTATTTTCCAGTATAAGGAAATACGTTCTACAAAGCGCAATATCTTAAGGTACTAAATCCGACCAAGAATTTAAGTTGTTCGAGTTGTACTAAGCAAAATCACGTAAACGCAACAATCTCGCATCATTGCTTGACATCTTAATCTATCTAAGCTTAAATATAATATAAGTTAACAGTTTCAAATATTTTGCGATTAATACATGCGAACATCCTTTTTTGAAAAATACGAGTTATATTTTTTTTGGGTGGTAGAGACACAAACAGACAAAGACAGTATGGGGGACACGGATGTTTCAAACGATAAGTAATTTTTAACAGTATCTTACATACTAAAAACAGTCAAGGGTAGTTACAGCAGTGATTAATGAGCAATAGGTTCGCAATAATGCAATCAATATTACTCCTAATAGTGTGATGGCGATTTAATTTAATGGTAAGATCGTGAATATTAATGAAGTTAGTGTAGGCAGGGATGAAATTTTTAATCAATATCCCACCGAATCTAGAAAAATTAAGTGGATATTTTCGTAGCAGTGTCAAAACATTACGTGACAAAGGCCGCTACTACATATGCGTACTAAGGATAATAAATTGTAGCGCTTTACGTAATTAATGGATATGCGCTTGGATATATGTTCACGATATCGTGTTAATAAAAGAGCCAATTTGTATGTTTCAATTGATCGAGCTAACCAGAGTAAGCAGCTAAATATGCTATAACAAATAACAAATTGAAATATATTTTGCACCACTTAAAACATTACCCCTTTTTTTCGTGCACCATAATCAAATTATAACTAAAATAAGAAAAATGCTTAAAATCATCAAACAAATCATGAGCGTTACGTCTAATAAAATATACAATAATGTCGGAAATGGCAGCATTTAAGATAAATGTTAGGTAGAAATAATTTTATGAACAACAAAATGGAAATGCTCACTAACAAGCGACGATATCATTTATTTTCTAAAGTCACGCAAGACGTTTGTTTTATATAGAAATAACTACGTTTTTAGAGTAGTAAAAAGAGACTAATCAAATAATGAAAATCGCTCCGCAATTTTCGTAAAAGTTAAAAGCTTTGTCGGTACCTATTACGTATACACGCTTGTTATGTAAATGGAGAAAAAAAAATTTACATGTATGGCACATGCAATAAAAATATCCGGTAGATGAAAAACCAACACATGAATATGTAATATCTTGTATACCTCAAATTATTTATTAAGAGATTCATATACATCCTTTTCACTTACAATTAGTGACCATGTACACGTTATGTGAACAACACATGTTTTTTTCGTATTATAGTGTGTACAACAACGCGGATTCAGCCCTGTTCTTCGATACTAAATAGCCTAAAGATTTGTAATAAATTGTGAAAAGCTACAAGAGATCGAGCAGTTACCAAACAACAAACAGCAAACGATCACCAGAGGAGGAGGTAATTTTTCAAATTGTGAAAATTTAATACTATTCTGAATATATCCTTTTCCTTGTAACATAAATTCGATGCTTTTTTAATTAAGGACTTTCCATATTGCAAAATAATAACGGATTTGATTGTCATCATATTCATCAGAGTAATTGTACCGAAAATTCACCGTAGCATACGTATTGAAAAGTTCATTGTCAATAATTCACCCTGGAAAATCATCGTTCATAATTCACTACAGACAAATTCCCAAATATTACAATTACCCAACACAGTATTTACTGTAGTTGATAAATGCTTCTTCTTCAGCACTGTCATTATTTAAGTATATTTCGTATAATGTAGGTCGTTTATTTATGATTTTCTCTGCGTATATTTTTAAGTAACATACCCTACATATTTCGTATGATAGTTATAATTTCTTGTCTACTATCCCACATAGGGCACAACACTGTGCGCTGAGTGGACATAAATAGATTCTAAAAACTAAATTCGTTAACGAATGCTAATGACTGCACCTGTTAACCGTAGCATATAAAAAGAGAAGAAAGGCATTATCAAACAAGCTGGTTGTCGTCTAATCTTAGATGAAGTATCTAAATAAAACATTACAAAGTAACTGGATAATAAGATATTGCTGAAAAGGTGTTGGTGACTATGGCTAATATGAATAAAATACTTTCAAAACTGATTTAGCGCCAATTTTTTTCGAATTCTTGGCAACGTACAGGTGTGATAAGTGATTAGTGAATGGACGTTATATAACGGACACGGACATACGGCACTAAATCAAAGTAATCCCCACGATTCAACTGGATTTACTAGTTAGATTCAGAAAACGTCAAACAAACATCGATGGTGTCGGTGTTGAATGAATTTATTACGTTTAAGTCAGTATTATGAACGATGCACTTGGTCGGGCCGTCTGGGCGGTGATGTTGGCTGCAGTTCAATGTGATGTGAATCACGTACCTTGCTGACTGTATCTACTACACACGTATTTACGGAGAAGACATATCCTAGATCATTTATAACCTGCTAAAAATGCATGGATTAAGCCGATGACAATTTGCCAAATGTCTCATCTTGATTTTTGCGGCTTCAGTTAATACAGGAGTCGATTTGGCATCGATTTGAAGACTTCAAAGTAAAGCGCGCCTCAGAAAATATGGGTGTAGTTTATATTTTCATTCCGTAAATATTATTATCTGACGTATTTTCAGTGAGCAAGAGATTAGAAACTAAATATTTGGAGTGCGGAAAGTAAACAAAATACGAGTCTAAAGTTAATTTAACTCGGGAGTTATGGCATTGTTCTATTTTAACGTTATTATATCGTGACGAAATCTTATTATCGTTTTAAGACGCTACTTCAACTTGAAAGGTATTAAGTTAAGATTTATCTTAGGTTAAACTAACACCCAGACATTGTTGATGTGTAAGAGATAAATTTAAAGTCTGAATTTCACGTATCTACACTACGGTAGTAACATCATAAGATATGTCATAAGTAAAGAGGACAAATTCGGAGTGCAATCGCAGGCGTGACTAACGAATGGGCTCCCGCACGCGAAACATTAATACCTATAGATATATTACCGCGAACGGCGCTGTTATTATGTTAAATACAAACAAAATTGAGACGGTTTTTGTAGATTATAAGACGTCCTCGATGATACGTAATAAATAAAAAATAAAATCTAGAGTAAAATCTAATTATACGGTTAAAAAAATATATCGTTTTAAGCGTTTTCCGTGACTTGAAAATAAGGAGAAGCGCGATGAAATATTGTTAACAAAAGGCGCGTCCCCAAAGTTATTTTTCGCAAACGCGTCCACTGAGAGGAAAATATGTGCTTGTATAAAGAAAACGATTGCTCTACATATAGTGATGTGATATCTGCATACTTTATAACTTAACGCATCTGTATTTGTACCTTTACAAGTTTGTCTAAGTGTGGCAAAATCTAATCTTTATTTTTTCCGACTTTCTTCGATAGCGACAATTTTTACATCCTCAAAATGTTCATGAACAGAAAGGATGGTTGCGGCACCATCTCTCACAAATTTAAAGATTTGATCTCTGGATATTTTTTTTTCAAATTTTTCCAATGTACTTAACACCACTTTTGAAATTATCTGCACGGTACATTCTTCTATTTGTCCGGTAGCTAATAAAATTGAGGGATAGTTCCACTTTACGCACGTATAAATTCTTTTTTGGTATCAGTTGCTTCATCCACACACAAGCACACTTTTTTATTTTTCAGTTCAGCCTTAATTTTATTTTCTAAATGTACACGAACAGATTTCGTAAGTTGGTGCAGCTCGGTAATTTAATATTGACGTATTTAAAAAAAATGAAATTAACGAACCGTTGCGTAACAAAGTAACCGGCAAATTACACACAGCCATCATTGTACACAAATGAAATAAGAAATTTTCGTATTTTGTATCGACGTCAATTTCTCTATCTTTATGTCTTGCGCTATGCACGTCGCGTCGCAAATTTGATTGTGTTGAATGGTTTATAAATATATTGCACACTAAATATTTTACATTTATCCCGTTGTAAGATAAACTGAGATAATTCTCAATAACCTACCTATTCACTAATTTTGATGATAGCGGTCTTTTTACTGGACGCCCCATCAACATTATTAAATAGACATGATACACTTTTTTTTGCTGTTATACGTACATACACGGTGACCGTGAACAACATACTGAATAAGCTTTCGTAGGTGGGAGGCGGGGTGCGGGAGCCTAATTGTTAGCCACGCCTGTGGTTTCATTACAAATTTGTCCTCTTTAGTCATAAGGGCGGTTGGATGTGAAATTCTTTTACTAGACGTGCGAATGCGTCGTGTCGGTTTCTCTTGGCTTACCAACCTCGCTCGGCTCGACAAGTCCGCTAACTCCTAATTTTGAATATTCTTTTTTAAATTCAAACTGATTCCTCTAAACCTTTGTTTTTAAAAGAAGAGGTACGTCTAAATACTTTTTACTTTTAAATTTATTTAAGTACATTTATAATTTAATCCTGAAAAATAAAAATGAAAAAATTGTAATTCACTCTAGTAGAAACTTTGAAGTTCGGGGACAATTTAAGTTCGCAGTTTTATGGTGTACCTACCGCATGAGATATGATCTTGATTGCCGGAATTGCCAACGTAATTTGTCCCCTGATTTTTAAATTCTTCCTTAGGTATATGCTCACTTAGAGGGGCAACTATTTTACATTTAAGGCACCAGCAAATTTTCCATTCTCTGTCTTATTATGAAATTTGCTAGCATTGATTTCCACAGAAAGTAATTGTATCAGTTTTGAATTCTATGATAAAAACACTGCTTTGGAAAGGATGAATTCATTACTAATTGTCGATATAAGAAGAATGTAATTCGCCAAATCAACGCAAAGAAGTGTAAATTTCTTCGTCTTTTGGTGTACTCATGCTTACTTATTCAGATTAAATAAGTCATTGAAGTTATTGTTAAAGTAATACTGACAATAGGGCAATATCAATGAGATTTATTTTCTTTGAAAATACATTTCTGGGTTAACAACCGACCAAACAGCCGAGCCGTGCTTTTACAATAAACGTGCCGCTACTTTTAATTTTGCTTTCGTTTCTTATGATCTTGAAGAGGGTACATTTTTGTGTAGATTTACCAGTTGGTTTCTAGAATTACTCAAAAAAGAATAAAATGAAACAAGTGTTGGACACATATGAATGTGAAACTGATATGTTATGCAGCGAGTATATAATTAAATTAACGGCTTGGTGAACCACTGGTAATACAACCTGTTTCCAACCGAGATAGAGCTAGGCGCTATGCTAAGAAAGTTTTCCGTTATACATAATTACATAAACCTTTTTTTAGGATTGGATATGTATTGTGGGCGAATAAATGATAGAAAGTACCATTTATTGTTTTACTAATTCACGACTCTATCAAATGCATTGTTATGTTTCGTTAATTATGATATTACAAGTACTTCTGAATTTTTAAAATTAACTCCCATGTTTTCTGCTGATTTGTCTTGTAAAATTTTATTTTTCAGTAATTCCGTTTTCGAAACATTTCAGATTCAAAATTAGGTATCAATTTCACTGAAAACTTGTTTCTCAATTACTTGGAAAAAGAGATGAGTACAAGATAAAATCTTTACGAAAAAACAAAGAAAAACGACGGTGCGTGCTGAAACTTTTGTTTATTAAATCATAAAACATGGGCATTTTCAAATTAAAAAATCAACGCACCCGGAAAATATGACAAAACTACTTCTAATTTTATGTCTTAACCTGGCCTTTCGATATCGAAATTTCAATTACTCGATGTTTTGTCAAGTGAGTTTGCAGGTTTCTTTTTATAATCGCTTGGTTACATAATATTTTTTGTTGCAAATTTTATTCGGCATTGCAATGCAAACTAAATTTAAATTCACTATAATACAGTGAATGACCGGTTAACTAGTATAATATGACTATGTTCGTTGTCTAAATTGTTAATCGTAGAGATTTTTATTATTTTGATCATATTGAAAACTAAAATAAGTTTATTTATTACAAGAATAATTCAAGAAAGAGGACGTGAAAAGCCATTTACGTAGTAATGGGTTTTTTGTTCATGAGAATCGGTCGAATGTCGATCGTTTTTCTCTCGCCTGCTAAATTTCTTTGAAAATGGCGATTGACACTCCTTCGCTAATTCCAGCTACTTCAGTGCTGTTTGGGTACGCCTGCTCTGAAATCCTTTCATTTCAAATCTTTAACCCGAGAGCGGTCGAACCTCCCAAAGGATTTCTTCTAAATTAATGAATATACCAGAGCGGGGTAAAAGCGTTTTTCGTTTTTTGCCAACAAAATTTAATTTATCGATAAAGAAATAATGTAATGATACAATTCATTACGATTAATACTTATTCGCCATTGTTTGATAATGTTTTTGGTTCCATTGGTTTAGGAGTAAAGAACTCACAGCATCCTGGTTCTACCTAAAGAAAGGCGCTTAGAAGGAAGCGTACCATAGATCGAAAGTGGCGGTAGTCGGATGGTGCTAAGTCAGCGCTGTAAGCCGGATGCCATACCAACTCGATTCCATCAAATGTTTCCAATTTCTGGAGAATATTTAGATTTACGTTTGTTTCAAAGCTTTTATGCTTGACCACGTATTCGTCAGGTTGGTCATGGGTTAACCGCTAATTTACGGATTACGAATGTGGATACACTTTCGTCACACATTACAGAAATGTAGATAGCGCGGATGGCATGAACTTGATTACAGATTTGCATGCACTTGTTGCTGTACCTGTTCTGCTATCACGAGCCGCTTCTCTCTATTGCTTATTTACATTTCCCAATCTGTGAAGATGGCGACCTATCGTTTAGCGCGAAGGGTCAAGCAAGAACCTTTTGGTATGATACTTTTCCGGAACAATGTTTCTTTCGAAGTTATATTATTCCTGAATTTATATACCAGCTTTGCGGTATTCGAGTATGCGAGCAGCAGAGTACGTAACTTTCAGTAATGGATTGCTAAAATCTCTGTATTTATATTGGGCATTTTGAATCCACATAATGTCCATAATGTATGAATAACATCTCAAGATAACACAGTTACACACACTACATTAACAATGACAACTATTATTCCTCTTCCCTAGTAATTGATTAAATTAGTACGTGGGGCGTCTAATCAAAATATGTTTTTTCCTTTTTTATACGAGCACATTAGGGACGACGAAAACACAGTTAAGGAGCATTCTTAAAGGCGCAAGATTCTTTAAAATATGCTACCGGTTTCGAGCAAAGTCTGGCTAGCCTCTAGCCAGACTGAAACCAATCCAAAGGGTCCTCTACAATAACTTATATTTTTACCAATAGAACTATAATTTTTTTACATGTAGCAGTGATAATGAAAACTACATGTGAAGTAATAAATGAAAGACCACTTAAAACAATGTGGTACAAAGTAGTGCATAATTATGAAACCAAGATAGAAAATAATGTAAATTAGTAAGGTGATTACAAAGGAAGTAATTTATTATCAAGATAGGAAATAATGTAAATTAGTAAGTTGATTACAAAGGAGGTAATTTATTACCAGATAGTGCTGGTGTTATAACAAAACGGAGCGCATAAAACTGAAATTATCCTTTTCTTCAGTATGATAAATGTTGAAAAAAAAATAGTGATATTATCGTCTAAAATATAACATAAGAATACGCTAAAAAATAACTACACATGCATTAAACACGACTTCAAAGGTAGAGGCCGCATAAAAAATTAGTGGGGAACGAAACGAAAGTAGTTTTTTCTTCTTTTTGACAATAACTGACAAACTCTCGAAAGATTGTTGGTTACTAAGCAGTATACAAAATAACAAAACAAATATACAAACAAACAAAAATCGTTTTTGAGGTGTAAAGAGCGATTAGTATTATCTTTGAGATACATAACGTTTTTTATTTATGCTAATCTACACATCTGAAAAAGTTATATCTTTTGTATATTTGTTTTCAATTAATACAATAATCTTGATTATGCATTAATTACTTTTTGTTAAAAATTGAAGTCGCTTTCAAAATATATACGTAAAACAACACAGTTTTCATTAGAATGTTTGTAAATAAAGTTTTCAAATGATTCTGTATGTTTATATTTTAATCCAAAAATGAAAAAACTCGCAAATTCTCTAACGTCATCAATGTATATGTAACAAGTGTAAGGCATAAATATACGAATGTACATGTAATCGTGCAAAATCGTGGCAAACCTTAGAAAATTACTCTGAACAAAACGAAGAAAAATTCATTCTTACCAAAACATACTAGAACACACCTACTACCAGAATTTCTAGAATACTTCAGCAATCTTTATTGGTCATTTTAAACTCTCAGTTAACATTCTTGAAAGTTTGTATCAAAGTAAACACTTGTCGCTTTGACTAATTTCTCCTTCGCTGAATTCCGACATGTAGGTTAGTTTAGACTTTATAGGTGACTTGAAAAATGTACTGCCCGATTTTTTAAACAAGTTTTATGTTCACTATGCTCTACAGGATGTCGTAATCGTAGTACATAACAAAAAATATATCTACGTTCTGCGATTACCCTCGTTTAAAATTACAATACGACCTTGTTCGTTGGAATAAGTTAATTTCGCAGCTCCGTAGAAAAATAAGGGGAAATGTAATGTAGAAGAACGCGAAAGTATGTTTTAAATTAGATCTTCAATTCTGTTATAAATGATGATTAAATTTTACATTCTCACGCGAAATCACAATAAATCGTCTGAAGTTACATTATTAAAGATATAATCTCGTTAGAGAACCTCTCCGTTTAATCTGGCTGCTGCTGCTGCTGATACTGCTGTTTCAGCGAAGGAAGTGTTTCAGGAATGATATCAGTGTTGGTGCAAAATTTATAGCCGCGGTTCTGGATATTATTTCTGCAAGTATCCTGCAATTACGGATAGGTATTCCTTTCCATTTGTACTCGAATTGCATAACAAACATCTTAGAGAGTACTTTCTAATCATTTCATCGGTGCATGTACATATACAGACTTATCCCATTATTATATAATTTATTACTGTTATTATGACCAAAATGGTCAATAGTATTTTGCCAAGATAATTTTATTTAAACTACTGGAAAGTCTACCGGAAAAGAAAAGGAAAATTTTAAATGTTTTTGTATTTCTTTACAGAAATAACAATAGAAAATAGAAGTAGAACAAAGACGTGCAAATATATTGGTCTATTCAAATGCATTTCTAACGTAATTAACTTGATGGTTTGCGTGCTGTACCCACTCTCTCTTAAAAAGTAACAAATTAGATTTTTAACTAGAACTTTAGGTAACGAAATAATGAAAGTGGCAAAGGCAACATCCTGAACAATGTTAGATCACTTGAAAACGAAACTGATAATAAGCTGAACTACGAACTGTAATGTGCAGATTAACTAATATTACAACACTTCATCGTAGTAATGCAATAACACATAAGTAGTTACAATGTTCTACAAATGTACGATCTATAAAAAAAAAATGATAAATTAGCTTAATATATCTGTTCTTGAATACATACTTCTATGTAAACTTGTACTGATAGGAGATGGATATCCGTTGCCATCCACAGACGCTGTAATCTTGAGCACTGGTTTTATTTTGCGAATTTAAATATAAATTATTTCCTGCAGTTTGTAATCATTTACTTCTGCTATTGTAAATTGCTGTATAGACATTCTAATTATTTGCGAATAATGTCGATACATTGTTGTACAGCTTTGCTAATGTTAAAAATTACGCAAATATATATTTTTGGAAAGTCATTAGTCATTATATTATGAATTTAAAAATATCTAAATAATGGTTTTAGTTACCAAATAACTAAGAAAATTCTTTATAATCTCTTAGCTTTCAACTTATTTACACAGAGTGAGTTAAAAGTGTGCGCAGGAGATTTTTGTCAGCATAAAAGTTGGATCAAAATAACATTTTATACTGACGTATAAAATGTTATTTTGATCCAACTCTTTGTTAGCTATTACGCCACCTGATCATTTTTTAGATAATAATCAATCAATTTTTTCCAATTGTTAGATACAGTATAAAGCTCTCTTTGTGGCAACCTAGCAAGTGTTTCAACTGTACCAATTGGTTTAGATCGTGAAGTCGGAATTGTTATATCTGAATTTTTAGGTTTTTTTGGAAACAATTGTTTTGTAACCGAATAATATCTTTATTTAACAATAAACGGGGCATTATATTCTTATTATTATATCAATCAATTTAGGAAAAGTGGTGGGTTCGTACAAAGACAAAGGTATTTCCATTCTTTTAACTCATTCTGCATGTATATACGCATATATATCAACTGTATTTAGTTTATTTAATATAAAAAATACCAGAGACCATAAAAGATATCCTTCCCATTCTTAAATCTTGGAGATTAACCTGAAGATGATTCCTTAGTAGAAATCGATAGTTAGTATATAAACTTTCTGGTATTGAAATACAATTTGTATCTACCTTACATAACAAAATAAAATTTATTTGAATTCGGAGTTCGGTATGACGTTTCAATGAAATCTCCCACCTTTTTGAAATCTAAATTGTTGAGTAATATTGCCGTGCTCTAAATAGTTTTAGCATTCCTTCATATTTCACCACTCCATACCTAGCTGTGAAGATTTGCTCGTAGTGTTTACCATGAAACTGGAAATAGCAGAAGAAGGACGTGCTTCTGTTAAAACACCCAGATCATTCGTTTGGTTACTGGAGATGAGGAACTGTTTAATAATGAATGCTGTATCCAGTATGGGGACGTTAATGAATAAGAATTCAACATCGAAACTGAATAAATAACCTACCGACAATTCTTTCAGTGGTTTGTTGGTGATATGTTGGATGAAAGAGTCACTGTGTCCAGCATAAGGTTTTTCGGAAGTTAGAAATCCACTTCTACAATTTGTAGGTAGGCCTATTGATAGTATTGACAATATTCTCTTTCAGATCGTACAATTTTAATTGAGCTAGTGATTGAACGCGAAATTCGGGTACTAGGATCACGTTAGAGAAGTTGATAAATCTCGTCTTGCAGTATGAAAAGAAATTTTGTTTAAATTTTTCGCTGTCTACGATCACTCATTTACCTTATTACCTCTTAGTACAGCAACTTTAGGGTCGGATTTGAAGTTTCTTAAGGCTAGAGTTTTTGATTTTGATCTCGAAGGTTTGGCAAATGTGATAAGTAGTTTCAGATGGAAGACTGACAACAACAGATTCTATTCCAGTAATGTCTTCGGTAGGGATAAGTTTACACGTAGAAGTAAAGTTAGGACCTTAGAGGAGAACAGCAACATCATTACAAAATAGAAGTCGGCGGGAAAGATTTATAGCTGTATGTGACACGATTCTAGAATTCTGGGATGGTGTGGAAATTAGAAAATCAAATTTTTGTATCTACCCTACACCGATCGCATCAGTAGGAATAATAAATTATAATAAAATAAAATAAATATTTAAATTGCGATGATGGCTACCACTTGCGTGGCACTCGATTCCAGCCGAATCTTCTAGCAACCGCTACAGTTCTTTGATTTGTAACTGTTCCTCTTCATTGACTTGTAACAAGCTGTACATAAATCCTTTAATAGTAATAGTGAGGGTGAAATTTTAGCAGACGCTAACCTGGAAACTACGAATATAGTGTTATTGATTACGTTTACAGATTTAACGATATCTTGTTTTATGATTGATTCAACTTTGCACGCAATATCGAATTTAACAAAAGAAAGTTAATAGAATTCCAAATGACCATGAAAATATCGCAGGTTATTCTGCAATATGTGTGCGCTTCGCGAAATTAGCAAAAACTAGAGACACTCGTGTTTATTCGTCTTATGAGAATGGGTTCCTTTCTCCCAGAGTCCACGATAAATTTCCATAAAGTACACTCAAAATGTCAATGCTCGTAATTTTGCTTTTTTTTCTTGAGTGATGGCAGAATAGATTAACATTAATTTACATAAACGATTCAACAGAGTTCTCAATTAACAAAAAAAGCCTGCGCACTTTCACATTAGCATCTTGGGACGCAGTCTTATTTGATTAATCATGCCATTACTCGACTAATTGGTTAGTTGATAAGTCTATTTACTAATCGAAAAAGTTGAGTTTGACAATGTAGGTACGGTATCAAATTTCGTTACTATTAGTTTTGTAGGTTATTTACAAGTTTCTTTTTATACGAAATCGTATAAATCGTATCCTTAGTTATTATATTCATTCATCTCGACTACGCAAGTTACAAATTAGATTCCCCTATACAGATAGTGCGCTGGATGACCGCCGAGGTTTAATTAGGTACGATCATCGACTTTTGGCAACTAAGTCAGGGGACAAATTTTAATCCAGTAAATAAATAGTAAAAGTAGATCAGTAGACCAATAGTTGCAAATTGAAAAAAACTAGTATCGCCGACGAATGAAAATAAAGTCATATTTTCCATGTTCAGCTGCCATTGCAGATATATGCATGTACGTAGATCTTTTCTATTAAGCTTTGGATGCATAAGATTTACGTCGAACTGAAAGATGCGTTTATGCATATATCTTACTCTTGACGTTGTGATTGCACGGGCTTATGATAGGACGTCAACGTTAGACATTTATTTCTGTGCCGGGTGATAAAAGTCATAGCGTTACAAACTTGAACAATCTATCGTTAACGTGTTATGTAGATTAACTTCAAAGTACATTTGAGCCATAATGTTTCTAAACGGAATTACGCAAGCGTAAGTGAGCAATCCATTCTAACAATTGGCTTGTTTATAAGGGGCATTAATTATGCGTCGAGGATGTCAGTTTTCACCACCTTTAAACTTCCAATTAGAAGAAGAAGTGGCAGTGTAAACTATAAACGATTCATTTGGAAATAGTTGAGTCGTAATAGAAAATATGCAGAGCACTTCTGTTTAAATTCACGATTCCACGTTTTTCTTTAATCATATCTGTTTCAGTAATAAATATATTTGACGTTGAAGCTGTACTAAAAATAAAGTAATGTCAAATTGGATAACTACGCTATTTTAAATTACCGAGGCATCTATTTAGAGAGAATTGTCACTAAGATTGATGTCTTTTATAATTTGTGCCAGTAATACAAAAATATATCAATCATTTCAAGGTGAATATACAAAAAGTGCCGTCGTAACAAAGCAAAATAAAAATTAAAGTTTGGGGGTTTTACGGTATGCTGTAAAATTGATGGAATAATTTGTTTATTCGTAATAAATTCTTTATTTTAATAAAATTGTAATTTTTAATTTACTATTTGATTCTTTTAAACACATTAACATACAAAATAAAACAAAAATGCTAAAGCAATACAAAAGTATAAAATTACAAAAAAAAGCTTTTTATTGATTATAGAAATGCTATTTCTAGTAATACCGCCTTGAAACCTTAGTTTAATATCGTGTGGGGCATGCCCTACCTCTAGTCAGTGCCCTCACCCTATTCGGCAATCTTTCAAGTAAATTATTAATGAAGTGATAAGGGATATTTTGCCTAACGTCTTACAACTCTTGACAAGTTGCTGGAAATTCTGAGGTCCCTGTTCTAGCCGGTTAAATGTCTTGACATTTCAGCCCAGCCATATCCCGAGAACAAACTGGCCAATCAATTCGGTCAATACTGAAGTATGTTCTATGTGGTCGTTTATCACCCAGGCGGGGTGCAGTCGAGTATTACCGTTGATTAAGGTAAAATTTTCATCAAAGGCAGCAATAAATTGTGCAATAATCGGTTCTGTAGCTACGTCACGCAAGTAATGGTCGCATTAATTAGATCAACAAAATTTGTGGATTCACAAAAACAAGTGCTTCTCCAAACGTAAACTGATTTTCTACCGAAATGAGTAACTGGCGCTGTGAAATTTTAAAATTTGACTATCGGAATTATATAACTGAAATCTGGATTCATTAATGAACGTGCTCAGTGTTAATCGTGTTGGTAGATAGTGGCGTAGATAGATGGCAACTAGGCAACATATTCCTTACAGTTTGAGCCGAAATTATATTTTCTATAGCTTACCGGAAGAAGCTAAAACTAGCTACAGCTAGATGCAGCCAAGGCTAACGATCTTCACTTGTGTTCTTTCCTTCCAGCATGAGATTATGCGGCACTCTCTATACTTCTGTATCGATGATGTAGTTTAATAATCACACATCAGTTGGTTAGCAGTTAAACCCTTCTTCAACCAACACACCAACTGTTAAAATTGGGCTTCTAAACGCATAAAAGCAATAACCTTTCAGCAATGATAACAATCATTCAAACAATGAATATATGGAGATTAACCTTGTCGCGACCGAAAAATGCTCGCAGCAAAAGGGTTAAAATTAAAGAGATGCGTCTTATTTGAAAACATTGTGAAATATTGCGGATTTCGTATATAATAAATTAGTAAAACTTAAAACAAAGAAATAACAAAAAATTATGTTTATTTCAAATATCTACTCCAATTGTTGAGCAATATACTGAAAATCCTCTTTGATATACAATAAAATATTAACAGACATCGATATTTTATAAGACTTAATAACTCGGTGTTTGGATAAACATACCATACTATGGTCGTCAAACTATTGTGTAATAGATTTACAGTAGTGCAGTCTCTCCCCTGCAGTCTCCTGTCATAGCAATTTTCTTGCCTTTTTTCGTAGCGTTTACAATTCGCTTCTTTAGGTAGATTAGTCCCTCCCTATAGTTCTTGTCTGCTATTTCCAGTCTCTTCTGTTCATTTATCTCAGAGCGTCTTATCTCAGAGATTCGGCGCCTTTTATTTTAGTATCACTCTTTCTTCTTTTTCTTTCTTCGCCTGTGATCGGATTTCTTGGCTTTTTACTTGGAACATACCTGCAAAATTGAATTCCGCACACCTTCTTTCTTAATGTTTCGATTACAATATTTTCTGGTACTTCTGGGCACGAATTCTTCCATGTACTCATACACGTGTTTCATCAATCGTTTCAATCATCGTGTTCAATCAATCATTTGAGAAGATCTCCAAATAATTATTCCTCTGTCTGCTTAAAACAATCCTTATGGAATCTTTTTTCTGCAACTAGTTAAATAAAAACCAAAATTTGCAAGAGACTTCTTTAAGAGATGTCGAGATCATAGAATTTATGGTGATTAATAATTTTTTCACTTGCCCCGTCTAGTGTATTTGTAGATTGTAAGTTCTATAAAACAACATAAACATAAAGCATAATAAAGAAAATTGGATAGTTGCTTTACAAAACACCTTAAAGTAAAAGTTCCTATTGACCTTAAAAGGAAACACGCACGGAAACGACACGTGTTGGCTGATGTTTACGGATCACGTCAGTTGTGTTAAACTTGACACACCTACTTCACTTAACAGACTACGACGAGTCACTGAATCACGATGATTTTTACTACACAATCGCATAGATGGCAATTTTTCAAATCCCTGATCTTGGATACGATAATGCCACAATACACTTGCTCCAGTTTATTGCATCATTTCTAAGTTTCACCAGATACAACATATAATTTGGCTACTTCGTAATACTTTGACAGATAGATCCGTTTTGGAAATAGCAGCGTATGTATTTTCCAAATACATAAGTAGCGAGTGGATCTTTGTGAGAAAACTAATTATAATCTATGAACGGTTTCCTTTAATTTGGTTAAATCTGTTTGTAACAGAGTGTTTTATAGCAGTTTAATGGCATTGTTTTCCTACAATTACGGTATTCTACGGGATAATAGATACATTACTTACAGATGTTTTCTTAATTTTATACCTCATTTAAGCTGAACAAATTGTCAAAGCATGTGGCCAAGAATAATAATATTGATATCATAATTTACTTTTGGATGAATTCCAAATTAAAATTTTTATTCATGTAACTAGAATGTAAACACATTTTTGAATGTTTTTTATCATTCCTAACGCAATTCAATATGCTGTATATAAAACTTCATTTTTTTATCCAAATTTAAATCAGACTAACATTTTGATTAATTTTAAAGATTGCTTAAGAAATATGTAAGGATATGATTCTAGAAGTAATTGCGATTTTGGTGCTTTATTTAAACATTGTTAGTAACCAACAAACAAAACGTTGATTATTTTGTAAATAGGTTCCTCCTCTAATAAGAAAAAAGTAATACCATTAAGAAAATTCACCAAATCAAATAAATGTAACCTTGGTACAAATCTAAAAGTAAAATTAAAACAGAGCTCTTGGTAAAACGAACAAGCGCCCGAAGGGTCATAATGAAACTAAAGCAAACATTAATAATACCAAATTATATTCTCATAAAATATTATTATAACGTTAATGTTTACAGTGCGCTGTTCAAAATTATTTATTATTCAGGAACACGAACTGCTTGAGCAGTTAGCACAGTAATAAACTGCAGAACATTTATTTTCTTGTATATATTAACCAATTTCATATAAAGAGACTCGTAATATTTTACGTCAAAGGAAAATCAAACTTTCCCAAATTAATCTCAATCAAATTTCTATTACTGTCGGTAAACTTCGGTCATGGTTATCGCTACTACATGCATACCCTTCAAAAATTACCTCATTATTACAGAGTTACTGTTTCGGTTTTTTAAACCCTCAAAACTGATTCATTTTACCAGGCAAGCAAATTAGAGGATTAAATATTTATAGATAGTTTGAATACAAAGTAGGAAAAAGACAACAAAAATTAAGCTGCCAAAAGCTGTTCTATTTGTACAGCCAGCGTTTATTTGATTTTATATTTTAACTGAAAGCGGAAATAACATTGCAATGCGAGTCGTAAAGTATAGATTAAACTTAGCCGAGTAGCTGGGTCGAAACGAAATTTAATACCGAGATTTGAGAAAGCCGTAACTTTAATGCATCTATTATCAGGCGAAGCAACGGTCTTGTAAATCCATCATCTACCACCGGCTGCCAACGCGGAAATTTATGATACGAACAGAAATAAGCAGTAAATTACTGATTCCACCTTTTATTAATACAGGATGATTAAGTGGATTATTGTTGCTGTTGAGGCATAATCTTGACGCCTTTTCTGGTGATACATGAAATTTGTAAACTAAGCATCATTCTAATTCTTTGCTACGTTGATTACTGCGAAACTGTTTTGATTAAACAAGGTGTAATAATAACAATAAATATAAAAATAGCACATACAAAAGCTATTAAAAATAGCATAAAAAATTCTATCTTTATACAGTTAGTTATTCCTTAGGAATGTAAAAGATATACATTACTGAATACCTTCCATTCTGTTTTTTAAAATATATTTTTGTTTTGTGTAGTTTTAAAGTTACCCAGGTAACTCACTATACTGTTTTATTTGTATTCGTAAAGGATTATAGTCACTCAGCGTACTGTTATGTGAAGCTATCAAAAAAACATTCATCCCCCGAATAAATTAATAATGATATTGATAGGTATCAGCAACCTACGTACTACGCAACTTTAATTAATTATATAATAATATAATAATTAATCCGGGACGGTTGTTTTGAGGACACGAATTGTCCTCATCAACAACCGGGGATTACCGGATCATTCGTGTCCTCGAAACGGCCGTCCCGGATTAATTTTTATATAATTAATTAAACTTATGTGTTGCGGAGGTTGCCGATATTTATGTTTTTGTTTACCATACAGTCCTTGTTATCATTATTATTTTTAATATAGTGATATTCATTATTTTTTAGAAAATACGAGGAGTATGAGGATTCCAATGAACAACCAGCAAAGATTCGATCACTCACAAATATGACAAATTTCGGGCACTTGAGTGTAATGCTTTTTGTACAGTCCATAAGTGAATTCTTACTCATTTAAAAGTTAAGTGTTCTTTATAATGAGAACCTGAATACTTTTGAAGGGTCCGCGCCGGAATATTTTTATGAAGAATTAAAAGTACTCCAGTTTCTTGCATGAACACAATACATGTAAACTCATTTTCTTTATTCGCATCTTCTACTATACTAAGGTTCACTTACTTGACCTATGTTATGATGCTTTTTCAGAAGACAGTCGCTAACCCAGTAATGGACTAGATTTCTTTTTATTCCGTTCAAGTACATTAGTAAAAAACTTTGTATCTCTATTTCCTACTAGTTGTTTCACTAAACTTCCATTTCTTTCCACCTTATTTATCTAATCAAAACCAGATCTTCATTCTAATGAAATCTCTTGTGATTCTACATACATCCACTGAACTGCCTTTTGGGACCCTCTTTGTCTAGTTCGTCGGCTAATATACTGTACTTAATATTGTTACATCTCGGCACTTGGATCAAAGACTATTGCTTTGTGCTAATCTATCAAGACACTCTTTGCATTGCTTTACTAGTTTTTATCTAGTAGTTTATTTTTCTTCTAGCTTTCCTTTATAGTTAACCTCAGTTCGTGTTGCAACTTAGATGCTGTAAACTAATCTCTTTAATGAGCGATATTGCAGAATGCCAACTTTTACATTTTAAATATATGTTGCATGCTCGGCTCACTTCCTCAAAAACAAAACTATTGTTATTATTAAATATCACTGAAAATAATACAGCACGATCCACGCAGGAAGTTAGCATCTATTGCTACCAACTTATCGTATATCTGTATTTACAATGTTGCAATAATAAGTAGCAATAATTGATTATTTCAGTGTTATGAATTAAAGCTTATTAAAACAGTTTTTTCTTTGTGCAACAATAAACGGTTACGACCAAACCAAACTGGTAAGTTGTTTTTGTATCTGTTGCGCAAATACTTCTATTACAACAGTAACATCATCGTCTTCGCAGAAGTAAATAGAGTCATCTGCAAGCAATGGACACGTACCATTAAATAAAGTACATTCGTGAAAGCGACGATCATTAAAGGATATAGCACGGAGCTTTGCAGAACTCCAGTTTTTACGGAGAACATTTTTGATTCCGGACCATTTACCTCAATCCAACTACACGTAGCAACCTGTGGAAGATGGCTAAATCATGGATAAACACATATAAAAACATGTTAAAGGGTATATTTCTCATATCTTTTCAATTTTAGAGATTAAAATAATTAAGATGATTAGGATGCAACTTATTAATCGAATATTTTTTCCAATTTCTAATTGTTTACTATTTTTCATTTAAAATTAGAACTAAAAATTGCATCATTAACATGCAGATGTAAATTGAAGGAGTCTAGGCAAACAGTAACAGAATACAAGTAAAACAGGGCTTAGTCAAACAAATTAAAAGATTTGTAAAACTGGAACAAAGACACTAAACTGTACTAACAATGGTGCCAATTAAAGGCACAATTTTAAATTCAACCACTTTAAATTCAAATATAGTTGTAAGCATATGACGTCATCTGTATATCAATGGTGCAACCCAAAACTAACCAGCAACAACCAAATACGGAAAGGATATTATATTGTAACGAAAACTATAGCGAGGCTCACCAACAGGTAACTTAAGGATCCCTACGACGTTTGAATGCGACCCTGTTTTTCTCTTGTCTTATTTTGAATGCCAAACAAAACATCTTACCTATTACAGAAGAATCAAAATCATTTAATCAAACTATTTATTTAACAGCGAGCATCCCTCTACTGAAATTATCTCATGAAATGTTAGCTAGTCAATGGAGGTAACTATAAAACGACAATAGCTTGCGACCAATTGGATGACTTGAAGAGTTGCTTGTCGTTATGCGTGCGATGGTTTCCGCTATACATACATATGTATATCAAAGGCAAGTTATTGATATTAATTTTGATGCCTAAGAAGTTGTTAAATGCTTTACTTGTTTTGACAGGTAATTTATGACAACAACGCTGATTAACCCCACAGAGAGATTAAGAATTAAAGAAAAAAGAAAATTGTGGAAAAAGTAAGGTACTTTCCAGTTGTTTAGATATTTCCAATGTTATTAATAGAGCTAGACGTTTTACATACGCACTGGAGCAAGGATATTACATTTCCACACATCAGTTAGTTTTAATCTTTGATATTCTAAAAGTAGAATTGTCGTATACAGTATACGTATGTATTTTTATTTATTGATTTCTAGAGTTGCGCTTCTTTTAATATCTTGTTACGCTTGGATATTTAAAAGTCGAGTTTTCCTTTATTTATTGTTGATATTTACATTAATTTAGAGTTGTTTTCATTTCGTGTGCGCTTGCCTATTTTTTTTACCTGCATAATAATTAATTAACTATTTTACTAATTGCTGTATATTTATATAAATACGTCTCTTTTTAATTTAATAACCATTAGTTGCTATTCTTTAGTGAAAGCCAAATGAAAAAGTAATCGATGCTGATGAATATTCATACCGGCATTGTTTTAGCGCATACGAGTTATTTGATGAAGCCACGTAAAAACGACAAAACAAAACATGCAATTGTGTTGTGTGAAGCGCATATCCAAATATGTGATGCAATTCGTGGGCAAACACAAATTTTCTACAGCATCGGTGTAAACTGTGACAGACATAAATATGTACAAGTTGATTCATGATAACAGTTTTTCACACTTCATATTTCCAACGGTTCTAAGCCTACCCGGAACGCCTAAGCCTAGTTATAGTTCAGATAACAAATGTGCCTGTTTCGATATTTATTCTTAGTTTAAGCTTGGTTTCATATCAGTAAACTAATGGAAATTTGAAAACAGTTACGAAAGAAGCTCAAACACAAGCACGATAAGAAGTGTCATGACTTAGTTACTAAGTCATGACAATTCTATCATTCGACGAACTTGATCTGATGAACGACGTACCATAACATACGGTATGCCGAATGACTCGCTGTGACAAACGGCATATGTCACACGGTCCGAAGTTCGTCGAACTACGAATCCTGTAACTGGGCCTCTGCAGGACTAAACTATAGTTTAATTCGTTTTAGTTTTAGGAAAGTGTCAATTTTCCAAAAAAACATTACATATAATCAAATGGCGTTTCCTACTTGTTAAAGTAGGAAACGCATTATTAAAGAGGCTTTCGTTCCAAACCAGAGAATTTAATTTAATATTATTTACTACAATAAACGAAAGCAAGTAAACCTATTTTGATATTTTATAGCACTACTGTGCTATACTGTCTTTGTTATCAAGTCAAAATGACGAACATGTATAGCATTGCATATATTGTAAATTTTCTGTTCGAAAGACGTTTGGTATGTAGAACAAATGTCGCACTCATATTTTTAATTGTCTGACTACACACGGGTCGACACGACACAATTTGCTCTCTGCATACTGCTTATTATTTGCTAATTTTTGGTAGTGCGCGTAGTTGTTTATGTTTTTAGTCACATGTCGAACGAGATGAATTTAGTGCAAAAAAATAAAAACTTTGAATTGAGGCATCGTGGAATATTTGCGTAAGCATGTTACTGATAAAGCTTGGCGAGACGACAAAAAACTACATCGACGTTGATGTGTTTTGAATCCTCTGCTAGGCTTATGTGAAAGGTTAATGCAGTCCACTATTTGCTGCACCGCTGGTATATCGGTCTGCGAGAAAGTGATCTAACATGGCGTTTTTACCTCAAGGTCATAAAACACAAAGGTACCGACCGATAGTTATTTTAATATATAAGCGTGACCATGATGGATTGTCCGATATAATTCGATATAATTTGCGATGTGATTCTAGCGCCATATTTGCGTTATTCCCCAAAACTTTCGCTATTTTGGATACGGCGCCAGTAACATATGTAGCGCTGCCTTAATGGATATATTGCGCAACCTTCTGGTTCAAACTTTAAATACTCAAGGTAAAAGAAAGCAGGCATTACTATTCTTAGCAATATCTCTATTCAACCTAAAAAAATTAAATGAAAAACTTCCATCATTAAAACAAACATAACGCATTCTAGGATGAATTTGAGTTGTTACATAGATTTCAAAATTCAAATGTTAAGAAAAGAAGCAAATTTCAAAGTTTATCCAATATTAATGAAACTACCATTAAACTTTTAATCTTCAGCCCTCATCACGGCACAGTTTAATTAAAATTTGCGGGAATGTTTAGACACTAAAAGCAATAAGTTAGTAGAAGAGAACATCACAACTGTGGTTTATAAAAGCCTGTAACAGCCTCAAATAATAATACTCCATAGTATTAATGGATTTCAAATCATTCGAACGATTTTAAGCCATCAAAAGATATCAAAAAATATCGTGGGAAACATACGTTCATATATTTCCGATTACACAATTTTCTATTTTCCATCTGTTTCAAGTAAAATATCTGTTTAATTTGAAAATTCTGATTATTTTTATATTCCGTACGTAGATCATAGATACTTAGAGTTGAATCTACAAATTTCGTGGAATACGTATTTGATGCTTTTATTTGAAGAGAAAATTGCCCAGTCCACACACAAGCCGTAAATAATTTTATTACAGCAAGGGTAACTGTACTTCGCTTTTAGTTCTAATAAATTAAAGCTTAGTAACAAAATTGTTTGTGTAAGAAAATCTTAGAAGTTTCGGGATGTGTATCGATAATATAATACAATCGGAATATGTGAAAGCATTTTTAATAATGCAATCAATTTTTACCTACATAAATCAAGCCCGGCTATTCCCTACCTATCAATTTATCAATAAATATTTGCAGATTTGACAAATTAGTTCCAAAACTCACTGTATGGTTGTGGTCTGGAGCCATAATGTGGTTCCTGCAGAAGTGGTTGCGGACGACCGTTGGCATTTTCTTTTACTGCAAAAAAAGAATAATATTATTCTTTTGTATACTTCTAATTATTTGGAATTTTATATACAGCATGTCCCAACCTTCTCGAAAAATTGCGCTATATTGTTAATAGTATCAAGTTAGCATTTTCTGATGAAAAATGCTTTTGCATATATGGGGTGATTGATAAATAACGAACCAGCTGGCTACTTTATTTTAGATGGAACACTCTGCATACTATTATCTATTTAGTTCCCCTTTCAACAAATAAACATATATCTCCTATAATTTAAGAGATTTTGAGATATTTATAATTTTATCCTCAATCGCCTAAATGTAAAATGACAAATAGATATATCTATTTGTCTGAAAAATCTGAAATGCAAATGCATTCAAAACTATATATCTACCTAGATTATCTACAACATGCGGGCTGTTTAGCACTAAGTACCAATGTTTTCCAAACTCGAGCACTAAAAACGTAATTTTTTTAAACATCACCGCATATTTTTTTTTGCGTAAGAACTATTTGCTTACCAGTAGATGCTAACATTAAAAGGAGAAAAAGGTCATGCTTCTACTAGAAGGCTATGAAAGAAGTTACACTTATAGCAAGTGACCATGGTAGAAGAGATAATAGAGCACCTTGAGGGAAGGAATACGGAAAGCAGGTTACATTTCAAAACGGTTACGTGAAAATTTCTTACTTAAAAGTACTGAGTGAATGCCACTTCTATTTTACAATGTCACCATTTGGATAAAACAGCTGTTCACACACATAAGAGAGGTTTTATTAGTAATTACGGAAAGCGTAACTTACGTATTAACAGAGCGTTTGTGTAGAAGTTGACAAAATGCCAAGGAAAATAACAACACACAATCCGAGTGACTCAATTGCACTAAACATTGAAAATGCAGCATTACTAAAGCGATTCAAGTTGTAAAACTACGTAATTAGACATTACTCTGCCAACATTTAACAATTCTTCAATTGAAATATGAAATTTAGCGCAAATGTGAAAATATCGTACGGAATCTGTGGCGAACGTTATTCATAATCCAACATTTATTTCACCACCTCCAATTACGTTCGTGTAATGAAGTAACTGAATTTCGTAGAAGTTTAATATTAATGCATTTAATTCACATAACTGTAAGTCTGGAAAAAGGTAGCACTTAAATTATGAACAGGTGCGTGTTCGCGCCTCTGAATCAAGTCTCCGTATTTAGTTTATAAAAGTTTGAGTAAGCTCCCGTTATATTTGCGCAGCGTTCTCTGTTCTCATTAATTTTCGACTAAGGGTGGTATTACATATCTCTGCTACTCTATTATTAAAGAGCTACCGGAACCTCTGATGAAATGACTTGAAAAAGAAGCAAGTGCATGTATATACATGGATATATACATGGACATGTATGTTTATCTTCGCATTTTTCTATGAAATAGATTTTAATAAATATATCATTAATTTTAGTATTTGTGAGCAAGGCATGACCTTTATTTTAATTATTACTAACTAATCATGGAAATCCACGGAGCTTTGCCAATTGCGGGCAGCGTAGGGATTTGGTATACAGAATAACTCATTTCCGGGCCCGGGAGACGGCCATTTTTATTATGGGATTTATTATGAGGGTATGGTTTAAAATCATATATGTATACGGAACAAGTAGCGTTGTCAGCAGGAAGAATGTGTTGTTCACTTGTTCACCTACACTCAAAAAACTTGCTTCATTCTTATCTACAATATTTGCAACATAAAGTTAATTACTTTGTTTTTCTCAAAAACAACTTTCTGGTTATTTTCAGAAATTGTATTCACTGATAATAAGTTCTTGGTTAGTTAACTTACAAAAAAATTTACCTTCAACATTCATGGATTTACTTTTCTTAGTAACAACAATATCTATAATGCTGTATTTGAAGGCGCAAAATTTCTAAGTAGAATTTTTATCGTTAAGCATATGTGAAGATTAATCGGGATCTACTATGTATAATGATAAAGAGTATAGTACACTTGACGGGCTGGCAAGCGACGAAGTAATGTGGACAGCAAGGCTCATTCTTTTACAGGTTTCAGGTTTGCTGCGTATCATCTAGGTTTGTTTTTGTAAGTTTGTGCCTTTCTGTTTTATGTTATTCTGTCAAAAAGGATAACTTTCTTGTCATAAGTAGAGAGGACAAAGGTGGATGCAATTATTACATTTTTGCAGAGACTAGACAGACTCGTGTTTTATCGATTCTCATGGACACCAGTAGGCAATACAAATCCATTCTCATGAGGCAAATAGTCCATCTAGTCGCTGCAAAAAAGGAATAATTCCACCAGCCTTTGTCATCTCTTAAGGCTTTGATCCCCGTTTCCATCTATGTTCTTATATATATATATATATATGGAAGAATATATATATATATATATATATATATATATATTTCAATTTTAATTAATTTTCTCGGCAGGATTATTCTTTTTACAAATTTTACAAGTGACTTGTTTACTTTCTTTTTGATAATTATCACCTTTTTTGTAGTACATTTCCCAGCAAGGTCGCCAATTTTAATAACCACAGCATTTCCTTTCCCCAGCTTCGTTCAATTTGCAGTAATTTTCATTACGCTTAAGTTTTGAAAAACAATATTAGTCAGATTAAAAATTTCTAGTTGGCTAGGGTAACATAAATTTAATTTTGATTTTTTTTTAAAGTACTTAAATCATTGCATTTTGTCCATTCCCGTTTTTTTCTCAATGCATTTGAAAAGTACTGCAAATTAAAAGAAAGTAAGTAAACGGAATGCCATAGTTGTAAAAAAAAAAAAAAAAAAAAACAATACTATGCATATGCAAAAATTCGTGTTTTGCTGCTCTTTATAACTTAAAATGTAAAAATTCATAACGTAACACAATGGTCAATAAAATGAAATTCGGGGTGAAACCCACTTTGCTTTTTTCGTGGAGGCTATTTAAAATGATAATATTTAGTAATACAAATATTGGGTGTTTTAGAACTGATCCTAAATCTGAAAGTATCTGCTGCTATAATTGGTAGCAATTCCTACATCAAACTTATAATTAAAGTATCCATACTCTTTAGTACAAAATAGAACCACGAAAAGTTGAAATATTCAATCAGTTCGGGTTCAAAGAAAATATTTATTCACATAATTCACATAATAGTAAAAAGGATTTATTAATAAAGCTCTTCTAAAATATTTACGATCCATAAACTGGTAGTAATGTATTACATCATAAAATAAAGAGCTGTATTCTACTAAAGAATCCTACTACTTAAAATAAAAATCTTTGAAGAAACTAGATACCCGATCATAGGATTTCCGGATCCATTCCATCCGATACTCAGACCCAGATTCGTTATTTTGCATCGTAGAAAGTGTATAATAAAAAAACATCGAATTAATGTTACATGGAAAAAAGAAAAAAAAGGAAATGTCTTATGATCGAGGTTCCTAATTATTAATAATTGTTGTTCGTTTGCCTTGTATACGATTCATCAGATCAATGTTCAATTACGTCGAATGGCGAAACATGAAAAAGAATTGTAAAAGTTGCAACGTTTCTCATTACCTCGAACAAATAAACAGTCGTTGATTAAATAACATAGTTCTGGCATTTGAGTTTTGCCGTGTTTAGTTTTTCGAAAACTGCTAGTGTTTAGAATTTCTAAAGCTATCAATATATTTAAAGATACGTTAAATACACTAAAGCAATAAACATGGTAAAACTGGCGATAGACTATACATTCAGCGATAGTCTCATGTGTGTCAACATCTGCTGCTTAACTCACTTAGACTGGGCTAAAAAAGGAAATTATAACACATTTATTATTATCATTACACATACACTAGGAGCGTTAAAAGTTAATAACAATGGAAACTGCTTATACATGCTTAAGTACCAATTCGTATGCAAATTGGGTGGCGTACTTATAGGCAAAAGGATATTCACATTCGGGAGAACTATCATTATCGACTTCTTTGCTTCTCGATATATCAAATTACGTACAATACAAACGAGGTACTTCTAACGTATACATGCTGCAAGTTTCGGGCTCTAAATTTTAATCAAAATCGCCGAACACCGTCTTGACTATGAATATCCACGCGAGATAAATGTATCAATGTCATGTATGCATTTCAAGCATCGTTGCATGCAATAAATCTCAAGCTTTATATTCAGACATCCTTGTGTGGAATGTACTGTTGAAGCAACTTGAAAAAATCAGGCTATGTTCGGAGCTAGTAGTAATATTTTTTAGCGGATTTACAATATGTACCAACAGAAAATAAAACATAAATACAGATTATGACACTATAGACAACACCACTACGACCAGGCTGTTGATATCCTTCTTAATGTGGATTATTATATCTATATATATATATATATATATATATATATATATATATATATCTTAGAAGTATAAGTTAGGCACGTTTTAAAAAAATGATAGTAACTTTACCTTGGTAACTTAGTAATATTGTTGGTAACTAGTAAATTTACAACAAGTGATGTACATTTTAGTTTACTTGATTTTCCAGATGTCATAAAAGTATTCAAGTAAAAAATCCAGTTTTTCGGGAAATTCTTTAGGTGGAAGAACGTTTGAAGATTTTTGACCTAAGCCATTAGCCACGGCAATAATTATTTATAGGTAATACATATTTAAAAACCTAACGCAGGACACCAGAAGAAAAGATTGAAGATACATGAATAGGATAATACTTCAAGTTACAGGTCCCATCGTGACGACCTAGTAGACATACAATACTAGACTACGGATAACGTGGATAACATATACCAAGAATAAAGCAACATAGGATTAACAGCTATTACAACTTAAGACCTATTTCTTTTAAAAAGTCTACAATATATCCAAAAAGCAGCTTTGTTATCTAAAGATAATAAACAAGATACGTTCACAGGAAACGTGTTAGACAAACACATAAACTTAGTTATATTGTTGGCATAGGTTGGACACTGAAAGAAATTATGGTTGGTATCGGTTGTCGACTCGTTATCACATTTACATGTGGAATGAAATGCAGACATGTCCAGTTTTATGTAAGTCTTGATAAAGTAGATAGAAAAAATCGCGGCACATTATATTTTTGAATATAACTGATTCTGTTTGGTAATTTTGGATATATTAAGACGTAGTTAGTAGTAGATGTCTCGGCGAACTTGTTCCATCAAGCTTCCCATTTTATTTTCATCTTCTTTTTAAAATGAGTAACTATATCAGAAGTTGGAATCGGTATTTTGGTTGAAGAATTCTGAGGCTGTTTAGCGAATTGGTCTGCCAATTCATTACCCTCGATACCACAATGAGTCTCGACCCAAATGAACCTGATTTTATATTCTTTAGTATGCAAACGGTATACTGAAGAAATGATATTGAATATAATCGTATATTTACCGGAATATTTAAAATTTTTAATTGTATAGAAAACAGCTTGACAGCCAGAAAAGATTGCTGCAGTTACTATATTGAAAAGCCCCAGCAAATTCCAATGCTTTTCAAATTGCAAATGCTTTGGCAGTAAACATAATTGGAAAAAAAAACATGGACGCCCCTACCCGACGCGATGCTTACACCCCGCCTAATACCCACCCCAACTGACCCGCCCCTCCAAATCGGGAACATAAAACGCACATCCCACTGCACCTTCAGTTTTGGACCCATCAGTATATATGTGCGTACAATTAACATTATCCAACAAGGACTTTATGTAATTATCAGAGTAACATATCGCTATTGTTTTGCCGCAACATTTTAACCATACATACTGTAAATACATACACTCATATAGCATGATCTGTTTTATGTCCATGTACGCCTTTCTTGCGTCATCGGGAGAGAGCTAGTCTTCTTTTTTTACTCACAGAGCTTATTTTTTATAGTTTTTGTGGCGAACATTTTCTTATTTCTAGCTCTTTTTTTTAATCTTGCATCCAGCTTCCTTCAATTCTTTCCCTATTGGAGTAATTTTAGACATTATTTGCTGCAAATAGGCTTTAACTAAATAACATTCGTGTACTGCTCGCATGTCAGACTTGATTGGTTATTTAGGACTGCTTATCGACTTTCTGGGTATGTGAATTTTTGTTGGACATAGCAATCACCATATATGTACAAGAAGGCCGGTAAATAGAGCAACTAAATACCAACAGTGAGCGATAGTGGTTGTGGTCGTACCTTTGAACATAAATAAATAACATCTAATTTTACTCGGAGATATTTATTAGATTGTAAATCACACTTAACATTAACTAACATGTCTTCTGTTTTAATCGAAGACCTAAGCATCAGAATATCAAGAGATTTATAGTGTCAGTGGTTATTCAATATTCCTAGATAAATTAAAAGAGTATTAGATGTATAAAACAACCAGTTTTATTAATATAAAAATAAATTAGTTTATGAATCGTCGAGACGAGGTTTTATTGAGGGAAAAATCAGGTAAATAATTCACTTTCACCTGTTAATGGTAAATATTATTGGAACTTTTGTTAGTTATCACTAAAATTCTTCATAATGCGCTTGAAACTAACAGAGACTAGATGGAATAATTAACTTGACTTGTGTTGTCTACTGCGAACCAGTACCCGTTCTCCTGAGATGAATAAACACTAGTCTATGCTTTGTTAGGCGCACGAAAGTGGTGAACTTTAGTAATCAGTGTAATCATTTTAAGTGAGTCAGTAATCAAATATGACTCAGCTAAATTGGTCTTTTAGTGTAGGAAAGTCAAATAAGGTATAACTGAATTATATCTTCTTTTCTGCATTTGATAAAAATGTGTGAAATGAAAAAGAAACTCGAGAATAGAATGGCGTTACTTGGCAAATCATTTCATCTAAAACATAGCGTCGTTATAGTATTATATTACATTATGCCGTATCGTGAAGGTTGGTGGATCTCGTATTTATTTTCCTGGCATTTTAACGTAACTAGTGAAAAATGGCTAAGCTTATCGTTTATCCGGGCAGATGGATCATTGCACGTAGATAGAAAAGATGATTTTAGATTACTGATTGTTACTTGTTCTTTGTTATGTTCTGTGTTGCCTAAAAAAAATTGAACCTATCTTCATTTGTGTAAATCTCAAAATTGTTTTTTTCCCATTTTTATCACTATAGTAAGGATAAAAAAAAATAGTCACATATGATTATATAGATCATGTTAAATTTTAATTTCGCTTCTGTCAAAATAAACATTGTGGACTGAAAACATAATAAAAAAAATTATAACGAATAAAAATGTTTATTTAAAACATTAAAGTTATTAGTGGTATTACTGGAAGTGCAATATTAATATCGTACTCGATAGATTACAGATAATTCAATTATTATTATATCCATAAAATTTAGAGGCCAATTCCGTGCAGCACTATGGAAACGAGAATTGGTTTAACCTACAGTTTTTTAATATGTGGCTGTGTATGCTTTGGTGTTAAAAATCCGGGGTGCTTACGTTCCGTAAACATGACTTTCAGACAAGTAAATATCTATTACCTGAAGCATGCAAATTCGTCACGGTATAATCTTAATGGGTACCGACTTGATTTCATTTTTGTGGATGGCGGGAAGTAGGCATTATATTCGCTCGCATTTGCTTGTATGTACAGTCATACGAAAGTATAAACCGTAAACGACGCGATATCACGTACTTACCATGAATATAAATTTACGTCTTATAAACTATCTACAGCGGAGCAAAGCTATTTTTACAACACTCTATATATGTATACACATATATCGTTACGACGACGTAAACGTGTGTAGTACTTGCCACGTTTATGTAAATGTAAATGTAATTCACCTTAATATCGGGGAATTAATTTAATTTATGAATTGCGAATATATACCTAGACGGTTGAGATGTTTTCTGTAATATACTTAATTATAAAGTGAAGTATTTATGCGCGGAGTGAGATGGGAATTTGTGACAAGGTATAATGGATGCGCATAAGCAGCAATTGATTTGTTACCGAGTTAAGGGTTATTTTAATAAATACAATTAATTCCAAGTAAACACGAAATTACGAAAATGTATATATATTGGAATGTTATTAATTAGAAAAAATTTAGAGGGATACGGGAGCATCGATTTCATAGCCTCCTGGCCGCTTAAAAATTTAAGTACGAACAAAATAAAGTGTTAAAATACGCTTGTAAGTTGTTTGATCCTTATTTATCGCATATGACTTGTGTTATTACTTACATTACCCACAATAGTTCACTATAATTTTCAGTGTTACTTGCATACGTTGTGAATATTTAATATTATGAATATGAAAGGCCCTCTTTATATTCCCGGACAATTGTCAATTTTAATGTAATGTTCCATTGTATTGTTTTGTTCGGACCGGCAAAACTATTTATTCAGTAATGAGGGTTTATTATTTTAATCCCTGTTTAATGTAGCAGTTAAGGAAATCTATCATAACGTTTATTAGTTTATTTGATTTTTATGGTTATAACTGGTTATGGTTATAACTGGTTTATGATTATAACTGTTATTTGTTCGATTTATGGCAGGAAACCCTTTTCGATATTCGCAATCTCCTTGTCATTTAATAAAATTCCGATTGTACCCATAATGTAATTGTACCTATTAGTAAATTACATTTTGGTGCACCTCGTTGGTCAGCCCGGAATTGTGGGTGGAACCACGTGTGCTTAAATAGCACTAAAAAACAATCCGAACAACAGAGTTCAAAAAGCAGTTTCAATGCAAATAATAGACCTAAGAAATTAGTGATTTTTTTGTGTAGTTCAGTAGAAATTGTCAATAGAGTTTATTAAGTGGAAATACGGTGTTTTTCTTTTCTCCCCACTGTAACAACGGTTAGAAAGAACTGTACAAACTCCAGCTACACATTCGAACATGTTTTTTAATACATAACCATATCATACTATGGCACGAACACGTGCCATATTTGTGGAGACGAAGCACATATAATTATCAGTCGGAGATGGAACTGAGATTTCTTCTTCCGCAGGAAAAATAATTACCTTTTCTGGGACTGTTAATTCTTTTTAATGGTTGATTACATAAATATGAGTATGGTAACATTAAAGTGAGAAGGTCTTATAGCGAATGTTGAAATGTATTTTGCAGATAAACCAAAGGAGTTTTTTAATAAAATTAGAGATGTCCGAAAATATGAAAATGACCCCTGGTAACATCTGCAAGTACAAATCGCAGTTATTTTGTAACACAACGTAAAAGAAAATGGAAAGAAAATACAGAGATTGTGTATGAAAAAAATGAATGAAAGGACGTAAGGGAAAGACCAATGACCACATGGCGCAGGATAATGGACCAAAAATTGAAGCAAATCAACCGGTGTAGGAGTGAAACTAAAAGAATGGCTAGGAATAGAAGAAAATGAGAATCAGTAGCCATCACAATAGGATGGAACTCCGTAGACTGTGTGTATGACGAGCAATCATACCATAAAATGTCTTGCTCTTCAATGGAACTACATGATGCTGAATAAAGGATATATAGCCCACAGAATCTTAAATATTTTACGCGTATGTCCACAGTTGATCTAGAAAATGACTAAAAATAAAATTAGACGAAAAGGTTGCCTTTTACATGTTTCCATTGTCGTATCCATACATATCTTGGCTATTGGTAAGTTTACAATACTGTAATTTTTATTTTATTGTAATTGCTAGTGATAATTCATCGACGTACTTAGGATACCAGCATAAAGGAAATGCACAAATTCATACTAAATGCATATATACGTAAACGCGAGTCCTACGAGTTATTTCAGCAAATGTTGTTTCAAATTTTACCGCATTTTTTACATTAGTGAGAGTAGTCGAAGGTGCCGCACACTTAGTTGTGCGTCTCTTTAATCTAAATGCATCCTTAAAACAACAAGTTCAAGAAAACCAGCTTTGTTATCGTCCGCTCTTTATGTAAACCGCCACGTGTATAAGAACGAAATGATGATGATTTTTGTTTTTTAATTCTTAAAATATAAGTATGCGCAGCTGCCGACAAAGATGCAGTCAGACAAAAACCAAAATGAACGTGAAAAAATTAACAAAAAGTACAAGTACGCATTTCAAATTCGTAGGCAACAATGCGTTTTTGAGACTTCATATGAACTATATTTTTATTCTTTATGGCGAAAACCCTACCCGTGCATAGGACGGCGTTGTGTTACTTTTCTGAGCAGTTATTGCGGAGATGAGAAATTGTATTCACTTCGCCCTTAAATAGATCAGAACCTTGATCAGCTGTATCCGTAAGCCAGGCTGCTTCTATGGTTGAAGCTCCCCATACTATTAATACATTTGGTACCCTTTCAACACGTTTTATGAATCGTAAATCCTGATGTTCTTATTTGTTTTGTGAGATAATACAGTTTTTATTGTAATACATCGAATTGCAAAGAAATTTTTTCTCTCTGCAGTGCGTACACTATGCGTACCATCGTCGCATTTTATTTGCATTACGCAAACTTTGTCGCTACCCTTTAAAATGGCGTTCACATGGGCTATATGTGAAATTAGTACGAAAAATAAGGTGTAGTGCGAAAATTTGCACAGTGTATTAATACGCTATTGCATTAAGTATTGGTATACCTTACATTTTGAAACAACAATCGCACCGGGTCAATTCTTTCTATATTTGTTTCAAATTCTTCATGATTACCGTAGAAACTGCTAATAAGCATATCGTTGTGTAACTTCGTACATTACAAAGGAAATTATCAATATCGTACGTTTTGACAAAGCATTGGTGGCTACGCAAATCTGATCGAATAGTTGGGCAACACAATCACGTAAATAAAATAGAGCTGCGTTTTAAATTCGCTCAAACTGATTTAAAGCGCGTTTTCGTAGAGAAAAGTACATTATGTCGTTGGACTAAATTGCATGAGTATTCTTTTCAGATCCAAATTATTTAAATTGACCAAATTCATTTATGTTGACAATGTTCAACGTTTTATGTGTTACTTGTGTGTGGAGAAGGTCAAGTTTTTTTTTAATTAATTTTATGGTAGTTACAGCTATATTTTGGATTTAAATCTTGCTTAAATTACAGATTGAAACTTTAAATTACGTTGGAGAAATATAACGGTAGTTTCTGCTTCAAGATGAAATGGATAATGTGGTAACGTAAGCCAATAATAATAAAGCTAGGAAAATAAAAAAATATATACTACTAGTACTATACTACTATACTACTAAAAGTAAAAGAATTTCTTAAATAATTATAGTAACTATAGAAAGTGGTTTTCCTCATATTCAAATAAAGATCCTCGTTGTTTCATGTTATTATAAATGCATTGAGGCGTTCATGTCATAAACATTTTAAATTGCCTCGGTAAGTTCTCGTTTTGTGTGTGGCGTATTACTAAAAACTGAATTTTTTAGGCATAGAAAGATAAAATAATCTAAAATAATTAGATCAATATACATAGCACCAAAAGAACTAATCCGGTGAAGAAATATACAGTCTTATTCGGATATAGTACGAAAAAAAAATTAGGTGAAAGAAACGCATGAGTAATGCCTAAATACAAAATATTATGGTTCTATGTGCACGTAGTAACGAGAAAATGATTTTTCTTTATTCGAGTCCGACTCTGTCTTAGTTAACATATGGGAATCACCGGCAGTCGCTGAAGCAGCGTTCGGATATCCATTTAGTATGCACATAGCATTCACCGTCATTACACGCAATTGCAATGGCATCCTATACGAATATCGAATACACCGATACGATTTTGATTTATGGCGAAACAGGACAAAATAGTCTTGCGGCAGAAAATTTGTCGCCCTGATATTGAAAATGCCGAAGATCTGCGAAATCGCATTTATGTTGCAGCTCAACGCATTCGCGAAGACATGGTAAATTTTACTCGTGTGCATAATAACATTCGTCGCCGAATTGATGCCTGTATTAGAGCTCACGGTGGACATTTCGAACATTTTTTACATTAATAAATTATTTTGTCCTGTTTCGCCTAGATCGGTCCTTGTTAGGACCACCACAAATTTCATAAAAAGAAAAAGAATGTATAACTACAAATAACTCAAAACCCGACATTTCGGATGCATTAACTTTAAACATTAAGAACGCAAATCATATGGTTATCGGCATATTCAATGTAAACACATAAACACTTCGACATTAGCTGTACGACAGACTAATGCATTTCAATAGACTATTCACTATTCATAGCATCTACAATGCTTTATCGCTTTTTATTTGCATCTGGGTTAACTTTGATTCATCAGCGGTATTTGTATAATATAGGAGAAACGAAGATATGGACCACCTGCATTTTGGGCCCTAAAATTTGAAAAAAATGTATATGTTACAAATAAATTTCTTTTTAAATTTTCAGTAACATATTGATAGGTAGTCTTCAGATTTCGGTAGCTTACGTGCTATTTACAGGTAACCCTGTATATATCTTCGTAACTGAAATTTTGAACTAATAAGATAAATAACGCAAACGTATCTGTATCTTCGGTTGTTTCGAGGATATGAATAATCCACAACTTAGGTTTAAAACCAGTTAACAAGCTAAAATGCATAGCGCTAGTATAAACGTGAATCTAAACCTTGTAACAATGATTTTCTTGCAATAAAATACGGTGTGCGTATGCTTATAATAATTTCTGTAAATACATGTATACATATGTATATAGAGGTGGACATTTTGAGATTTTTGAAAGCCTGACTCACACTAATTTGGTCGGGTCTGACAAGTTTGTTAACTCAGACCAGCACAGCTCGTAACCTTGCCTTTTTGTTAAATAAATAAAAAAAAATGTTCAATATTAACTGTGAACGAACTGGTCGGGCAAAGCAGGTCCGTCGACAAAAACAAGCTTGGAGGATCGTAGGCTAGACTGGCCAAACCAAGACAACCAAGACTAGACGAGCCAATCCAGTTCATGCACACCTCTAGGTGTATGTGTGTAGATTCTATCGATTATTATACCAACTTGATACTAGATGCAGTAACATCTCAGAAAGTAAATGATAGCATCACTCCTAGTTTCTAGCAGAAGTAGAAGGAATTTCAAAATGTTCCAGAAAAGTATATTTACTTAAACAAAATATCTATCATTATTGTTACTAAAAGTTATTTGGAATATTTTGTAGTTAGATTATAGTACACAGTCTCCCGCGTTTTTTCGGTTACTACACAGTAATAGTATTGTAACGATGAAACTACTTCTATTATGCCAATGCAGGTGTATTTCATAGTATTCCAGATTTTAATTTTTTCAAAATTAATAAACACACATACTATATAATCTTTTCAGGATGCTTGCACCACCCCATTTTCTTAAATAAAAGATTCGTATTCGGAACAAGCACAGAGTGGCGTACAGCAGTGTCTATCTCAGATGTCGAGATTGTCGCGGACCGCTCGCTAATACGTGAGTAGCTTGCAAATTAAATATAATTGTCCACTCTACAGCTGTAGCACAATAAAACTAAACAGAAAAATAAGTAATCTATTATCATTTTTTACAAAACATACAGCGCATACTGTAAACTAATGTCGCTTGGTTATTAGCCGAGTAGGCATCATAAATAAGTTGAATTATCAACCCAATTAAATAATAATAAAACACACAATATAACAGTCTTGCAAAAGCTGGACTTGTTTTAGTATTTGAAATTTGAGGAGAAGAAATGTCTAAGAATCCGGAGGGAAAGATGTATTTTTCCATATATCGGTAATTCTAGGTTTGTCTGGAACATTTTGTATGAGAGCTTGAATATATTGAATTGATTTTTATTGAGGTTGATGATACTAAGCTAATATGAGGACTAGATCTGCGTTTGCATACAGTTTCAATAAAAATTGATATATTTCCACTCGATCAGCACGATTTGCTTCGACAGTAAGCTGCTTTGCTTTAAACCAGACAAACATGCAGTTCATAAATTTCATAAACGTACAAGCCCATTGTGCGGAACCGCTCTTCCTATATGCATATCCGATACTGATTTGTTTGTTTATATTATACTTTGAACAATCCGATAATTTGAACGCGTAAACAACTTTCCATGTGTTAATTCTAGAGGTTTACAACAAAAAAAGACTTGTATGGAACAACTCCATCAAGTATGGAACTCCTTAGTTCTAATAATTTTAATAATGTTAATTACGAACACGAACTATAAGTGAAAATAAATTATTTTTGTTGTCGTCTACTTTCATATGTAAAATATTGCATTTACTGTATGCTTGCTTTTAAGACAAACGATGTAATGACAATTTTGAATAAGCTGTGTTTATCTCGTAATTCCTAAGAACTAAGATCGCATTAATCTATACTCGTATACATAACTGCACTTTAAATGGTGCAGTTTACTAGTTATTGTCTTTTATTTTGGACAATGCAGATGCTGCACACTTAAGAAAGAGCTATAAAATACATGTGTAAGTACACATACGTATGCACGTATCCAGCACAACAAGGGACGGGTGACTGTCAAGAAGACAGATCGATTGTAGCAATTCACATGGGCACCAAAGCGATCCATAGCATTACAATGTGTCTTGGTCTATTCTAATATAAACACAAGAGATATGGAAGAGTGCAGACATTAGTCTGCTGATGTCAGGTTGAATACCTTACTCCTTAGTTATATAGTTCTGCGTCATACAAAAAACTCTTAATTCTTTTGGGTGCTTCATATTTCGAGCGTTAAGACGAAAGATAATACAAGTGTATTATACGAAGATACAAACAAGTTGTTAAACCATTGTTAAATATCCGTATTTGATTCATTTGAAAACAATGAAAATAAGGTTAGGTCGGCATTTCTACCAGCTTGACCAAAAACAGTAAAAACAACGTGATTTTTCTAAATATTACTCAGATAAGATTCTGTTCAGTAAATAGGCGAACGAGGGTGGTAGAAATTCTATTTGGGGATATTTTGCAAACATCATTCTAATCGTCTTCAAAATACTCCTCATTTGTAGCGATACTCTTACCAAATCTCCGTTTTCATTGTTCAAAACATCATTGAAAATCTTCAAACCAAAGTTCTTCAGCTGTCTTGTTGTTTTATGTTTTATTGTCTTCACTTCGCCTCAGCGCAGCACCCGGATGACTACCTTGCACCTCGAAAACAAAAAAAGTCGCATGGGCTAAGTTTAGTAAGTAAAAAGTGTGGTGATCGAATTGCGAAGCAGCGCATAATCGCAGTAGATTTTCTTGACAACAACGCACTTTTTCGCAATCTTCCCATTCACGTTTCGTTTAGCAGTCCATGATCTGCGACTTCGACTCCATGTCGTTCTCGTAGAACTATGATTCAGGACCAGTGATGGCCCTGTTATCGGAAATTCGAGCAGTTTTTCCGGGCAATGCAGCATTTGGCCCCTCTTGGCCTTTGTTCAAGTAATAATTTTTAGACGCTCTTTGCACAGAATTTGCACAACCCCAAACGATTCCCGAGGTCGATTCGGGAACTACACAGTGATATGGCGATTGGAAAGAATAAGAAACCGTACACGTTTTATTAGCACAAAAAGTTGACAGTAGTTCTGGTCTTGTGTCATCCTTATAGTCTTTGCGAGCCTCACTAAAAAGGTCGATTCACGCGAAAAGGGCCGTTTTCTCCATTATAAATAACCTTTCACATTTCCAAGTTTTTTCCGAGTTTCACTAAAACTCCGCCTTCTTTTATTTCTAAAAGTTGCTGTCGTCTTCGCCGGCAAAGCTGCACGAAATGTTTATATTTTTGGTTTACAATTCAAATGTATAATCTTTATTTCTAACGTCTTTTGCTATCTAAAATATAAAAATGTAATATCAACAACTAAATATTAATTTCCTTTTTTATCATTGAACTTTATAGTGAAAAACACGTATATGTAGTACATGTTAAAGTAGTAATTGTAACTACAAACATAAATTTAGCATTACGTTAATCGGTTTTCGAGCTATAATAAGTTCAAATTGGAATACTTTACCGTCTTCTGACTAAACTTCACGACCGCGCATTAGCGCCGAACACATAAAGAACCGTCGAGTGACATTTGAATTTCTTCAAATCCTTTGTTCGGAGAGCTTTTAGAAGCAAGCAAATTTTACTTTGCGTTTTCTTTCATTTTTTAGGTTGAAAAGCCTTTTGCACGACAACACATGACGTATAAGATAGTCCTTAACAAAATGCTTTCACTTTTTGCGTTTACTATAGCGATTTCGCCACGGACCTTTATTCCTCTTCTTTTTCTGGCTTTTATTATTCATGAATTTCCTGGCATTACACAAATTTAAGCCGCATAAAATGTACAAGCAACTCTACTATAAAGCACGCATTTAAATGCATAATTACAAGCACTCAGACAATGTTCAAGACTAGCAGAAAAGAACCTCAGTGATCGTTACTTACACTTGACACGGAAAGAATTAATGAGGCCGTTACAGTGTACTATATTTGATGGTCCGCCTACAGCGTCAGACATTTATGGAATGCATTAAGGGTTTGAAAACTCTCCTGGCACATATCTGTGAGAGTTTATAATTGGAAGAGATTAAGTGGTTCCTTTAAATATTGCACTTCTTTTACAGTGAATATTTCAATTGCCTTCATAAATGTTTATATTTCATGAAACTGAAAGGGATTTTTTGTGTAATTCTGAACAGTGACTTTAATAGCGCGGTAAACAAAAATTATTTATTTTACTACTGCTTATTGCTTATTCCATCATTTTGCAACATTAATGTTTTAAATTTGCAGAGTGTAATATAAACGTAAAAGCTACAAATTTGCTATAAATAGAAGTATCATCCTCCGTCGCACTGTAAAAATTAACAACAGGGACACAGTTGCGATTTTGGAGTGAAGCGGGAAGATACAGTGTAAAAAGTACATGTATTAAATCAATTATTTAATTTTGTATGGGATTACTCCATTGGATGCAATTATTATATCAATTCGTGGATACAACAATTCGTTGTGAACTTGTAACATATTTTAATATAGAATTTTGGCAAAATGTGCATTTTACGCGAACCAGTTATTTAATTATTTATTAAAATGAGCAGTTGAATCGTATAATATGGCAGATGTTTTCCATTATTACTAAAAGAAATTAACGAATAAATCCAAATAATGATATTAAAACTCATTTCAAGTTTATGAATATTAGTATCCATAAAAATGTTTTACTTTTGAGTATCAACTCTTAAATGTAATATTGCAATAAACGGTTGCATAATATGTAAAACTATAGTTTTAGATATTCTTGTTTTACTATTTTTCTTACATATATACGTACAGAACCGAAAAGTAATTTCTGGACACAAGAGATACAACAAGACAATGTAATCAATAATAAATATGCCGTCTTTAACCTCGTCCTAGAATATCTTGCAGTAATGGTTTTGCGGTAACAAAGTAATTTTAGAGTAGTGGCGTAAGCTATTGACCGTGACAAATTGAAGTTAGTTACGTGCTACTAATGCGACAGCATGTCTGAAAACAATTTATGAGGACCACGCGGAGTATATTTATTTACGTAGCGATACTTTATATATTTTTGATAATTACACTGTTTACTAGCCTAACTTTCATTCTTCTGCCACAGTACTGTGAAGTACGTCACCAATTGTGTACTTTCGTTGACTTATATCTTATTGTAAGTGAATTCATTTTAACAATTTTTGCATTTAAAATCGGGAAAATAATTTTACTTTATTGCAAACCTATATGTCAATATTTTTTTTGTATAACATGCAAAATGAAATTGTTTTAACTTAGAGACTTGTATGCATATCATTGAAAAACTAATATGATTGAAATAACGAAACTGATTTCGCTAACGGAAATTTGCAAATATTTATAACATTTTGTTTGAACCAACATGTTGGATCAACTACAATTTGGTTGACTCAACTAAATTGCCTACCCAGTGTACAAAGTTCTGTATATATAATTCTTATTTACATTTTGATAACAATTTATGTTCGTTTCTAACTAAATATCGATAAATGTGAGAAGGGAGTACTTTGAAGTACCTTAAATTTTAATTTCATATAACAAGAGCCTCGATTATTTACTCTTTAAAACATTATCATGGTCCTTTGCAAATTAAACAAAATGAATTTAGGGAAAAAGCGCGCACACAATATATGCAATTGGGTGGTTAGAAATGCATGCTCTCTCTGGGAGTAATATTCATTATTCAATTTCAATTTCTGTGTCCTATCCCTGGGAGAACTAGAATAAAGCAAGTAATCCATTTAGCTATTACTCCAAATTTCAGGCGAAGTTCTTTGGTGTAGTTCCATTCTGGTAGATATTACATTATGTACGCGCAATTTTGGCGGTGGAATATTGTAGGAACTCTATTCTCGTTACTCGTCGCGAAAACCTAACCAAGTAACTTAACGCTCTCTGGCGTTATTCAATTGTTATTGCTAAATTTTCAAAAAGGTTTTCTGCTTGTAAATTATAAAAGAACAAAGCAGACATAAAACACAATGTAAAGCGAATTCTCCTCTACGTTCAATTACTTTTGTTCAAAATATTTTATAAAAATAAAATAGGCAGCGTTTATAAATTTACTGTAGATTATTTTTATTTTAGGCTTTGGAGTTGAATAAGAATTTGTGCTTTACTAAGGCCTCAAAAAAATATTTACACAATGAATCATTTACATTTACTTTAGTATAAATCGGGCATTACTTCAAAATGTACGTAGAATGAGATAAACAGATTTTAGAGCCGAAATAATTTATAATAAATGGGTTAAAGTATAAAGTAGGCGACATAATGGTTGTGAAAATTTGCATGAAGTTCTCGATTATTGAACTTTTACAACACACAAATTTCGGCCTACAGAATATATTTTTCATAAAATGCGGAATAAAACACCAAATGTGTATCCTAGTTAATTTAAAAGCTATAATTTGCACTTTGGCAACGACTAATTCAATAATAAAAACTTTCCCAATAATAAATAAGCATGATCACCTAAAAGCAATTTACAAATGTAAACGCAAAGTAAAATCTAGAACGGGTTAAACTTCTCTTTTATATTGCAAACTTGGATATTTGAATACCCACACAGTAAACTTAAAAATGTTAAACGATGGTACGGTATTGGTTGGCGGATGAATGTTCAATAATATAGCTTTGTAGTTGTAATTGAAAGTTGCGGACTAGCGAAAATGTTACAGCGACAAAGTTTGATAACTAAATGAAAATTTAGCGCTGCTTTAAAAATATATTTTACAGTTTTGCTTAATTTAGTAAAACGTTCGCAACGTGTGCGGCCATCTTTGACTTCAATTTCTGACTTCATATTTCTAATTGGAAAAGTCTACTTAAATAACGCACGTCAACATTGATTAATGTCGACCACTGCAAATATTTCTCAATTGTCTAGCTAGCAGTTTCTGGATTCTTGAATATATGTTTTAATGAAAATTGTAACATTTATAGTGGTAGTGTCAAAGTCACAACTTCTAGATAAACCTTCAAAACATTAGAGTTCTTCGTTTCACAAGAAGAAGTAAAGTCGGTTTTAAATCTTCCTTTATAAAAAGAAAAACAGTTATCTTCACCATGAAGCGAAATAATGAAAGCGAAATAAGCGAAATATTTGATAAAAAAAACGGACATGGAACTTGGGAAAACATGGAAAAAAAACCTACATCCCTAGTTTGTCGAAAGCTGCTCAGTAGAAGCTGGAATTTCGAGTCTCAGGCGATCTCATGGTCACATACAGCATGTCAACGTTCATCTATGACTCTAGGGTTGGGTGGGTAAAAACAAGACAGAAGACTCAATAACAATAACAGCTTCAATTCAGACGCTTGTAGGTCTCAACACCACAAGAGTGTTTAAATGTTTCACAGCGGCGCTGGATATCTTGTTAGGAATTGCGCCACTTCATAGCTTCACTTCATAGCACTCAAGCTTCTTCATAGCACTCAAGCCACAAGTGCTTCATTTTTAGCACACTAAGCATCATAGTCGGGACAGGCATAACCATCAGTGGTTCTAAAATGCCGATGGAACCAATAGAGATTTCCGCTTTAAACTTACGCGCCATAAAAAATATTGAGAAAGGGATATGATGCGGAACTATAAATATTATGACAATTAGGCAACATTGAAGATTGTTAAAGCCTATAATGTAAGAATCTTATTATGTGATTTGATACATGAATATAATTTAAGGTAACTGGAAAGAAACAACCACGTTACTCTTTGGTGAATTCTCTCAGCCATCAAAGGATTGAAGGAATTGAAAGCAGATAAGCTGGCCAAAGAAACAGTAAGCATGCCTTTCGCTGGTCCTAACCTCTATTGTGGTCCATAAAAAACCCACTTAAAACAAGTAATCAAGAAATCGAAAGATAATCAAAAGTTGTCAGAACAAAATCAGGCGAAGCCACAGATTCCAGGTTTACCAAGAACAGCAAAAATAATGACTGTCCAGCAAAGAGGACCTTAGATTATTGGCAGGATTTCGGTCTTTCATCTACCATCATTTATGTAAAGTAGGGAAAGCTGAAGACTAAGATATTTGTCGTCTATGCCAAGAAGATCTAGAGACGACATAGTACATTTTGTGTAAATGTGTCGCCAACAGCCATACCCTAAGTTGAAGTATGAATTTCCTAGAATAGTATTAAGGTTTCTTAGAAGATTTTAACTGTAACCTACATAAGGGCACCGTTATATTAAATGCATACAGGGTTTCTCAAATCAAGATCATCTATCAGTTTTAAAAATATTTTTAAGGCCCTAACGCTCCCAGTTATACGGGAAGTTACCATTAACTTCCTTATTTTAAATGGAACACTCGATATATTATCTCCTCTAGTTTCCCTACACCTATTTTCATTTGTTTCTTTTCATTCATTTCTTTCTCAAGTTTTAATATTGCGCCTTTTACTCGTTTTCGACTGGTGGTAAGAGCTTCTGGGATAGGCGGAAGGACAAGAATAGCGCTTTCGAAATTCACGTTGACAATTTATTCACAGCACATGTCCAAAATTTGATGATCAATTATATCATCTTCAAAGTTGAAAAAGTTTGCTTTTTCAAACGTGACACTCTGTATATTAAATGGTCGGATGCAGAACTTAATTCTGCATCGATTCGTTATCCTGCAAATAACTGAGTTATCTGGCATAATTATACTCCTTATATATTTGAAGCAAATATTTTGCTCTTTTAATTTCGAATAAAATTACATATATTCAAGATATTCAAGAAATGTAAAACATAAGAATTTAAAGAAAGAGATTGTTACTTTCTAACGTAAGAACACTAACAGGTCCATAATTTTTTTCAACGCAGACGTTACACGTTTTACATTAGATAGAAAAATCTTCAAAGCTGCCTATTCCAGTAAAATAATTCGTTTCACATCATATGTTGTACGAAAGCTGTAAAACTTGATTAAATCCTCATTTTATAGCACAATAAAGGAATTTATTATACAGAACAAGGCGGGCTGTTTTTGTACTTCAGGATAATAGAATCACTGGAACGGGATGTTTGTTGCTATTACCTTTGTTTTGATTTGTGTTAATTTTTCTAAGTTTCAAATTTACATCTTACAAAAAGGGAAATATAACAAAATCTGTAGAAATTTTAATAACGCTGTTGCTATTTAAGGAATTTTGTTTTGAAAAGTTGATTTTAATACTACAGCGACCTAAGTTATTAAATAGTATACTTACTTCAGGAATTACTCAAATACTATTATTTATTACGAATTAATCATCTTCAATCACTAATTTCTATTTAACAATTATGCTATTGGAATAAGTAACGGACGAGAATGAAATAGAAAAATTCTAATAGTCAATAAAGCTACAAGTGTAATCGGGCATTCATTTTATCTATAATGTATTGATCGAAACGTAGGAGGGAGCTGAAAATATCTTACGGTAAACAAGCACAATGTATGTAAATCGATGGAAATCATGAACATTGGCTGTATTTTGTATTCTGTTCATTTAGACAATAACGTTAGGTTGTAATATAGATAATCTGTTATCTACTTAGCATCAACCTAACTTTAAATTACCGATATCCTTAGTATCACCAGAAACTTTCTTCGCCAGTTATATGTCAAAATTCGAAATGTAGGTCAAAACGTCGAAGTGCGTGAGGTGTGGGTGTTGTTTTAAGTGCATCTATATAGAACATCATCGAACTATGAAGAATTAATCAATATTCTATTAGAAATAATAAGTTCCACACGTTAAAAATTGTTGGAAATTGTTTATTGTAAAAAAGATAGCAAAAGGTATATTTATCCTTTATCCTTTATATTCCTAAAGGGCAAAGGTAGAAAATCCATCAAAATAACAACAGGTTTGCCAACAGAATACACAATGCTGCAGAAACACAAGAATACTTCTGAGGTAACAGAGGACACAAGACCAAAATATGGCTATCTCTAGATGACTTTCGCATATATTGAGATATGTGAAAGTCATCTAGAAGGAACGCTAACAAACGTTGTTTAGCCGGGTGAAAAGGGCAAAGTGTAAGTGACCAGCTAAAAGGGGAGCGATAAGGAACAAATCAAAAAATAAATTTTTAGGTATAAACCTAATAAATTCTTTCAACGAACGCATCAATGAATAAGTTGCAGTTTACTTTAACCAACATAAAAGTTATTATTAAATTATAAATTTATTCCTATATTTTATTTCTGTATTCTAAAATTTGTTACAATTTGAAATTAAAAACTTTAAATTTAAAAAGCCAGTTTCAATTAAAATTAATAAGTAAAAAAACAATGAATTGTTTGGTTCTTTGTAGCGGCAAAATTTAGTTATTTTATTTTTAACTGAATATTGCGTACAAGATAAGTAGAACTACAAGAAAACACACAAGAAAAGTAGGAAAGCTGAAATAAGGAAATACACCAATATTCATTCAATAATTTTTAGATTAATAGTGGCATACTTTATAAACAAATAATAATTTAAAGAGTGCTTTAAAAACTATCACCGCCCCCAATTTGGCGAACTTTCTATAACTGCTTGAGTAGCATCTTGACTTCAACAGCGTCTCTCTAAAACTCTTCTAAAACTATTTTTCAACTTTCTGACTATAATTTGGAACTACTTGTTTTTTTCCCTTCAGAAACACTGCGCACATTTCCAATATTTTTTAACTGAAATGTCTCATATTAAGAAGCAAGAAAGTATTCAAATCATTTCAATATTACGTAGTATATGACTTAGATGAAATGAAAATCTATGCAAATCTGCAATACGAAATTACTAATTCTAAATTTAAAAGCCAAATGTAAAATCAATAATTGTTCCCCTTATATACCCTATAATAAGTTTAGGGAACATATTTTGTCCTAATTATGCACAGTATCTTTGTGTACTGATAATGAAATAGATAGGATTACAAGATTTTTAGTTTGATTATATACATAGAGGTATTTCTAAGATTACATATCCTAGATACAATGTTTAATAAAAGGTAAGTGTGATAACGTAGGAAACAAGATAAGATAGCAACGTAAAAAGCATAACATTCTAAAGAAATAGGGTGATGGTCATATGAAATCGACATAAGATATAGTTGTATGTGTGTGCATGGATTCGAAAAATTCTTGTCATGATCAATTGGTGACGAGCTAAGGAAGTACATGAAAATGTTCAATCAAAATCACTAGCACTAATTTAGCTTTAAAGCGCTACAGTTAAATACCGTTGAGTGAAACAAAACATAATCTTGCCCTATTATTTTCATAAAATACGTATAATTTTTATGAAAATTGTTAATTTATATTGCGATTTAAATTACTAAGTTCGTACATAAAGTAATACCGAAGGGTCTTATTATAACTTGTAAAAATATGCAAATGAATAATATAGTCGATAACTATTGCTTTAGTTTTTGAAAAATTAATATCTATGTTACTATTTTATTACGTTCCCAACAACAATTCGTTGCTGGTGAATATCGCATGTACGGATTTAAAACGTTTCAAGAATTCATTTAAGCATTCTAGTCACGACATTCGCGACTTCACGGGTGTAGCAGCTACCTCCCACCAGTTGCCTAATTTCTGCTTCTAACGTTTCCCTCAATAAGCGTCATCAAAGAGGTCTCACTTGAGTACAAATTCTAACGGAGGAGGTAGTTTTCCGCATAACCGCCTCCCTTAAAACTCAATTTATCTTCTAGAAGAAAGAGTCTTTTCAGTTTACGCGCAGCTAACCTGCACTTACCATTCAATTTAACTTTCAACGCTATCGGCGATTTTATAGCATTCGTCGGCAACCGAGGCATTGATAAACTTTGTTGATTTATCAAGGGTGGTAGTTTCTTATAGTTTCGTAACATTTGGACAGATGATAAAACGCGGCTATTGGTTATTTTTAAAAAACGTTACTTTGTGAGCATATATAGACACTTTTTGTAAACTTTAAATTTAAAAAATTAAAAAAGTTCACACTCTTTGCGGGTATATTATGTAATAGACAATGAGTATTTTATAAATGGTTACAATAAATGTGTTAGTGTTAACTACAGTACTTATTCAAAATAGTCAGTCTGCAATATTTCATCTGAAAAATATATAAACTATAGAACATTAAAAATACGAAGACATGAATTATGAAGTAACTATTTGCATGTTGGGAAACAATTAACTGTGCTTTGCCTTTAACGGAGAAAAGGTGACATCAATAAAGCCAGTAAACATTTTGCGCGTACAATTTGTATACCAAAGGCTTCTGAGAATTTTTTATTGTAATTTAATTTTGGTACTCCGTTAATGTCAATAATCACTCGTTGGATATGTGCTCGATGAAGGTGAAGTGGCAGATTTTGCAAGCGGATCCGATGCCACGTTGGAACACCATTTTAATGTTGGGAAATAATAACCATTTATAAAAAAAAATAACGAAAAGCACTACACATACCCACTGAAAGGCTTCTAGGGCCATGACAGGTTGTTACCTTATATATATAATGGAGAGTGTATGTGGTAATCCATGGCCATACCACACTATACATTTGACTTTATCAGTTTTGCTGTTATACTCAATAAGAAAATAAAATTATATTCTTACTAAAAGTTTTAGCAAAAACTTCTATTAAATAATTAAAAAAATAAGTAACAGAGCAATTCATTTCTCATATGGTTAATATCGTGAAAAGTTGAAGTATAGTTAGTCTGAAAAAAAAATGAGTAGTGCATACATAGAAGTCCGTGAAAGAGAAACAAAATAGAAAGCTAGCCAGAGAATATGTGGAAAGTAACCTATTTCATGACATCTGCCATTCACTTTTACCTTTTTTATTATTTCATAGTTATATGAAAGTATCAAAATATAAAGTACAACAAACGTAAGTATGACGACCGGATAAAACCAACTCATTTTATGTTGGATGAAAGGCTTATCGCCTGATGCATATGATTCACGAAATCGTTGATCATCCAAAACGCAATACGACGAAAGCAGTATTTTGTCACCAAAACTGCTTAAAATTATCGAATAAAGGTTTTGATAATAAGTAAACACCTTAAAAAAATTAAATTCAGGGCGTCAGTGGATCAGGCACGTTTGTCACAATATTTAATTAAAGTTGTACGCATTTTTCCATCGAAAATCTATCTATCTTTAATAAAACTGAGCCAAAGAACTAATCCAGAGCTAAATTATTTTAGCAAAGTGTTGGAATAAGGGCGGTCACGAACTGCTTTTTGGTGTTCCAGCGCCACCAGGTATAAATATATGATTAAGAAGCATACAAATTGAAAAAGTCTTGCAATCGGAAACCGCGACAGTTCGGGACATTTCAGAATGTGTATTGCAAGCAAATAACGTTATTCCCGAAGGATGTTACAACCAAACACTAAAATGTGGTACAGTAAGTGAAGTGAGGAAGCGTACATCGTACCTTTCGTGCTTCGCGCATATCGTCCGCTAAATATGCCTCGCAATAGACCCACTGAAACATTTTGGACTTGGAAATTATTAACTGCGAAGGTTCGCGGTAGTGGTTGGTAGACCAAAACTGGAATCAGTTCAGGAACGGGATTCGAAATAAAATCATCAGACAAAATGATGCCGAATCTTACCGATGCCTTATGAAATGCTTCAGAAAAATTGTGTCAACTTGCACAATTTGGATTTGGCCTATAAGCTTGCTTCAGCTTGCTAAAGCTTTAGCATTGCTAATTGGCGTGTAAAAGAAGGAAAATGTTTTTCGTAAAATTTTATTTCGAAAAACTTTTTCTTCGCCCGATAGTTATGCCATGAGATTCAAAACAATTAATCAGACCAATTGAAACGGTGCTATTAGATATGGAATTTAAGCAATTCATTGCTCACACTTACAAGTCCTTTTCCAAATAGGAAAGGAACCACTATTAAGGAGATCTTTTCACATTTTTTAGCCGCATGGTTGGAAAATTTCTGACAATAAAGAGATTCGTTCATTTCTTGTACAAATCCTGCTTTCCCTTTGAGTAGTAAATAACCTTATCTCCAAAAAGATTATCCAGGTAACATACAGACTTTACTTACATAATTTGTAATAAATTTTTCTTAATGCAATAATTTATGAATTCAAACTTATAAATTTTATTTACTCGAAAATACTTTAACCCGTACTTTAGGTACATTTCAAATGATATTCACGCTTTACTTGAACTTACTTTAAACGGAGACCTCTAAGGTACTAAAATATCTTTATGTAAACATGTCCTGAATCTGGAAATATTAACCATATACAGTAAAAATTACGTTGCAGTATTTTTTAGCTAGTAAATTCATAAATTATATCACTTTTGAATATATCTTATATTTGGAAATATCCATTGCCTGCTAGCACTAAAGTTTCAATTGTACCAATTGATTAAAAATTGTTACAACATTTTCATTTATTCAACAAACATTCACACCCTCAAAATTAGCGCTATTGAAATTACTATTAGTTGCGTGCAAATTATATCGTTCACAGTATATATTAATTTCTTCATGGTGCTCTCTATGGCAATTATTCGAAAATCTATCTTTGCCAATTTAGGACGGATGATGCGGGTATTTAATACAATATGCAATATATTATTACATAAGTACAGTTTTACTTATTGAATGGACGAAAGCTTATAAAATTACAAATTCATTACTTGGTTGTAATTTGAAAGCATTTCTTGAATTGAATTTTTATTAAGCCCGATTTTAATTTAGCAGTCGTATCTACCCACCACCAATATGCCAAAACTAACGCAGAAGTATAGAGTTTGTAAACTTTTAATTATAAATTACTAATTTTTCAGTGGTAAGCGGTGACACAGTATGTTCAATAAACTTCTAACTTAATTTAGCGATTAATTATAAGTAGTAATTTAGAGATTGCGAATGCACCGTAAGTTTGAATAGTGTATACAATTATTTAGTAATAAATTTAAGTAGTTACTGCGAATTTAATTTCCATGTCCTAAAATTCTTTTATAAAGAAAAAGATTGAATTTAATATAATTGTATCTCAATTATAAACGCTCAGCGGTTAAGCATATAACTAAGCAGTAAAATGACTTACCCAGTAATTGCATCTAAAAATGCAATTGTGCCATGACCCGAGAATGAAGGAATTCCGGATGTGCTTCCTTACAGACAAAACCATCGCTGATTGGAAAGGTGTCGGACTATCCTCTGCGGCGACCTACACACAGACAAAACAACCACACGTGAACCTCTTGAATCTGGTGAACTCTTGTTAAGTCTTTTGTAGGTGATGTGCATGTTGTTTGTCTGTATGCAGGTCGCGCAGTAGGCGAACATAGCATTTGTGTTGTTTCTGTGGAGTTTATTTGCGAGTATATTACCTTCAGTGTATAAAGATCGCATCTGTCTGTGTGATATTAGATATGGCTTCCGAATAGAAATTGTAGTTTATTTTGTATAAACTGTAGTATTTACGATCTAACGAGATGCGTATAGTTTTACAAGTTTGTGTTCCTTTGATTTGTGTATCTTTGTATTAGTGAAGATATGTTCTACGGTATTTGTGAAAATGTTAGTAATAAGCTATGGTTTAGTACTATTGGGGATGTGAAGCTTTTAGCAAGAGAACCAATAACCTGTATTACTGGTGCAAAATAATTGCTTACGATAAATATCATGATGGCAGAGTAAAAGAAAATACATACCAGGTATTACTGAACAAAATTAAGACATGAATACTATAAACTCCAGCGTTTGTATTTTAATTCGTGTGTATATCTACGGAGAATATTAATAGTAATCCTTTCGATTTTTTTTTACAACCTTGTTTACCTATTGTTTTTTTAAATTTTATGTTTATCACCATTTATATGGTTTGGATATTCAATCAAAATAGTTTTAAAATGATTCGTCAAAGAAATTTAAACGGCAGCCTTCTATTGTCAATTTGCTCAAAGAAATTGGAACTATTGTCGGAGACCAACACAAGAGCGAGATGGTCTCTTAGGCAACCTATTTCAAGTAGCTGGAATGGATAGAAGGAAGCCTGCAACTGTGCTGCTGCTTACCAGAAAGAATAGTACTGGCAGGTTGTGTTTTGTCAGAGATCATAGTGATTGGTCTATAGATGGTTGGAAAAGCTTAAAATTTCCTGGTAGACATGAGCGAAGGCTAGCGAAAGATTTAGCAAAATAGTTTCTCTTCAAAGAGTCCATTGGGCAGTGGTCGACCGAGATCGACGAATGCGAATTTTTATTTCGAGAACGTTGTAATTGAACATTTAACGCAGTTCTTACAGAATGAGAGAACACTATACAGGAAACCATCCAAAATGTAATTAATGGCATGTATAGGTATAAATGCGGTAACTAGTAGTAGAAGAGACGGGATATGCTACTAATATCTCATAACATTGTTTTCATTTTTTCTAAAATCTTAAGAGTGAAGATTAAAGTTATATATAAGAATATAATATACTTTAAATTTTTAAATAATGCGACAATTTGTTACTTTTAATATACTTTCCATTAATTTATTTAAGAGGACTTTCCTTTATAATTTAACATATTAGCGCGTTAATTTTGTCTAGAAGGGTAGATTCAATCTTATAATTTTCATATAAAAGTGTAAAATGTGTATGTATATAAGAACGATTTTATTAGAAATGATTATCTAACTTCGCTCAAATTTATTAATATATGTTTCTGTATGTTTGTAAGTTGCGAATTTGATTCATTTAACCTTGAAAATGTTTGCTTACTGTTTGGGTTTGTTTAACAAATTATGCCAATAGTTTCTCTGGACAGCTTGCTTGGATTACCTTTCTAAAGTAATCAAAGAGCACAAATGGACGCAGTTTCATTGTAACTTTATTTATTTTGGCTGCGCTAAACTTCGAATAGGATAATACAATGGAAGCTGTACAGTGTACTCTCATCATTTGTGCCGTAATAGAACGGAATTGCGTATATGTATTGGCGATTTCTCAAACAAAATTTTTGGAAATGTAATTCCTGAGTATAGAAGCCTGGTACTGATTATTTCGACAAGTATTAAACTAGACTATAACATTATATACGCTGATGCTACTAGCGTCATGTGCATATTACATGACGCTTGTGTGTAATTTATGACTCTCGGAAACATTCAGAACATGATAATAAAAGGAACGTTCTTTCTGTACTTTATAAATTGAAAGTAGTAAAATTATATGCAGAATTTGAAGCACAACTCTAAAGTTAAATGACAACATTTATCTTCAGCAAACGAATTGATAGAAAATCGAAAATGTTTTATTTCGCTTTCAGCTTTCATTTTATGCAAAGACAATTGCAATACCGATATTAAGACACAAGTATTAATAAAAGCATATTGATTTAGAAGCGTATTGATGAAATAAGACATTTTTAAGTATTTGGAAAAATCAAATATAACTTATTTATGGCAACCAGACTATTGGAGTTAAATGAGTAAAAACCATATGCATCAACAAATATCATGTGATATTCTAATAAACCATTTACTAGAGGCTTCGTGTTAAGGGACAATCACAACGAAGCACTCCCATTACAAAAAGCATCAATAATAATCGAAAATAGCTCTATTGGATGTAAAATTTCGAAATAACTTTTAGCGTTTTATATGCAAATGAGTGGTGAATTTATTACACAATTTAATGTGATAGTAATTTTAGATCAAACAAGTTTGAAATATAACCTTTAAAATACCTGAATAATTAATTGTACTCATACCAACGTAACGTTTCTTTTAATGTTTTATGACATAATGGTAAGTTAGTATTCATCATCTGTTCATCTGTTTAAGTATGTAGTTGAATAAGTCTTTCCAGAATAGCTACACAGCCTCTCGACCTTTGCGCGAAGACGATTCCCGCTCTGAGTAATTTGAAGAAAAAGTTTTCAAATAAGAAATACTCAAGACCAGTACTGGTTATCATAAAATAATATTTGAGTATAACTGCGGCACACAGTATTTCAAATAATAATAATAATAAATAATTAATAATAAATAATAAATAATTAAGAATAAGCTGACTACTGTTACGTTTTGATTAATTTTTTTGTTAATTCGCGTTCAACTTTCATCAATATTCTATGCAACTATCTAGCTGTCATCCACAATTTCCTTAATGCCTACACGCTCACGTACCTTACATACTACAACGGTGATTCATATTTTATTTGATTGAGTGTTTTTTGTACTTTTTAGTAATATATCGAGATGTCTTTTATAGCCAAGTCTTAGAACTCCGTGGTGAGAATCTTAGTGAAGTGATTCACTTTTTTATAGACTTATTCCAACAGAAATCACGAACTAATAGGAAACGATTTGATTGGCTAAAAGAAATCCGAAACTTTTTTGTTTTCTGACTTTTCGAATTGACTGACGAACTGACTCCGACTAGTTTGCGAATTCTGCTAGTACAAAGCAAGCATGACCCAGCGTTTGTGCTAGCTAATATGGCCATCAAAATCGTCACCATTGATTAGTTCTATTTCAACATCCTGTATATTTTTTCAAGAATTTGATGGAGAAATAGTCTTGGATTTCCTTTTTATTATCATTTCCCTATAATGTGTAGTGAATTAAGTACAAACGCATGTATTTTGCTAAAATACCTAGAGTGTTGCTCAGAAATACTGCAAATTTCTGCCTTCTTAGAAGATATTCAATAAAAATAATCTACAAGATACAATTCACGTATACAATTTCCTTCGAATAAACTGTAATGCGGTCTTTGTATTTTGTTGAATATTACCCTAATATTTTAGGGTAGACGCGAGTCTAGACTGAAGTTATTCTAATAAAGATAACCAGAAATGCTAATACAGCTTATAGTATTTCTGAAATTACTTACGACAAAAGCAATATTAGGAGAGAAAACTCTAGCAAGCGTCATCAGCATTACTTCGAGTCTTTCCATACCTCACGAGGTTATTTGCCTCAGCTTATGTCACTTACCTCTAAAACCAGTACTAAATATATCTCCTGGCGCCATCGGCTATTGATCCTTGACTTTCTCGATATGCTTTTAAAAAAGATAACGGCTTCGCATTAGTTCTAATGTTTTTGGCAAAGCAAAAGTTTATAGGTATTTCATCGCAGTGCTGTATGCATTTTAGTAAAAAACCACTGAATGGCATCATATTGAATTTGAACGACACATTCTACGTACAAGGAAATCTTTAAAACAAATTTTAGAACAGTTTCTCTCTTACATTCTAGAAAAATATCCAAGGTGTTTTATTTAAAAAGAATTGAAATGGCGCGGCAACAATTACAATAACGATATTGTAGATGCTAGTTGATAAAAACTATTTTTCGATGTATTGTTGAAAACTCTAACAAAAACTCGATTCGAATAAAAGTAAGTACAGTAACGATGTTCCATGCTATCTATCACTTGTGTAAATGTGAATAATTTATCCTCAAAATTTTTTTGTTTCAAGTCTTTTTAAATTGCTTATAGCACAACATAATCATTTCAAAATAAGGATGTATAATTACTTGGAAGGAGCAACTTTTGTGACTAAAATAGTGACAAATATGCTCAATTAAATCTAAAAAATGCAAGCCTATTCCAGAAATAGGTGTTCCGTCCCTTACGAACACTGCCATTTTCCATATTTTTCTCATGTTTAATTGATAAGATTATTGCAAAAAAGAATTAATTCAAGAGCTTTGATGTAATTTTTTCATAGTCATGATAATTAAAATAAAACGAAGATGAACGCTTATGGTAACTATCGATTTTTTTTTATTGATTACAGATCGGTATTTCAATCAATAGAAGTCGATGTTTACCCTAACTGTCATTCTCATTTTATCATCGCAACCAAAGAAAAATTACATTAAATTTAACATTTTAAAAACAACATCGCGGAAAAATAGTTTAACACCTAGCGTTTTGGATTTGAAATTTAATCATTTGGTCTTTGTTTGTGATCAATGAAAAAATGTCGATATTTACCATAACTGGTCTTTTGTTATAAAAGAGAGCAAAATTCTCTTTAACAATACGCCAATAATGGTGACCGGCTTCGTGCACATTGTACATCCCCAGGCCAGGATTAATAAATAAATATAGCAGCAAATTTTAGAATATTCAAAATCGAATTGCATAATTCTCAATTGGTCACAAAGAAGATCATAAATGTTAATCATTAAATAACTTCGAGGAACTATTGTGTACGTTGGAACAAGGATAACCAAGACCTAGTTTTATTTTCATCTTTCACGGTTAAAATATCTATTGGTAAAAAAAGCTTATTCTATTCGCCTTTGTGTACTTGTAAAACCGTATTAAATATAATATTGAATAGTATACCCTTACAATGATTTCGATCCAAAAAACCTTGCTAGCAGCATCCCTAATGAATATTAATTTTAAAAATTTGATGAGATATGTAAGTAATTAACAAGTAGAGCGTAAAACATTAAAATTTAATGCTGCCTAACAACAAAATATATCTAAAATATTCACCTCTGGCGTTTGCGTCAGAAACCAAACAAGCAAAGGCTATGTACATGCCCGTTGCATTATGAATGTAATTAATCCATCTCCTGCCCAAATAGTCAAACCGCAATGTACGAACGGAGTTCATTGATTTTGTGAAATATTAACCAAAGGCCTTGTTTAGTAATGGAATGGACGGTGCGCAAAACTTTGCAATTCTAGTTCTGTCATCTACTTTAGGCAAAGTGCTACAATTAACATTACTCTCACGGACCGCAAACAAAATCTAAGTGTTTATTTACTTGTTTTCCCACTGCCTAAAAAAAATACACAAATTTTGGCATGAATGCAGTTTAACGTAGCGCGATTTCAACTTTATAAACTTGTTAGCTCTACTGGAAACGGAACGCCAATATTTTGAATTCATTTCGTAGTTTATTTACCTTTTAAAACAAAAATCCTGTTTGCGTTTCTCGATTAAATTGGACATTTCTTGAAATACGTACTTCGCGAAACTCATCACGTTAATTATTTACATCATCAGACGTTCAAATCGCGTTTCAATTTACGTTTTCATTTAATTTAGACTTAGACTTAGACGAAACTTTTTGTCGCATCGTCTTTCCACTAAATTTAATTTGCACAGCAGGATGAACCGATAATACAAAAAAATGAAATTTGTTTTTTCTTTTACCTACACAAATCAAACCCTCTATAGCATCAACGCAATTATCCAAAGTATTGGTTGTTAATTTTAAGAAGGACCATTAGAAACATAGTTTACATATAATTGTTTTTAATTCCGGCGAAAAGTTAAGAAAGGGCGAAAAGGAAATATAAAGTTGGGATTTCCGTGCAAACAATTTTTTGTAATGATAACTATTTCATTTGAATAAGAAGATCAAGTTCGTTCTCTTGAAGAAACTACCTTAACATACCGAAATTAGTTTATCTTAACAGCAGAAAGATGTAAATGTAATACCTTTGAGCTTTTGTTTTTGCCCTAGTTTTAGACATTGTAGTTGAGACTGCTTTCAAGAAAAAGGATTCCCCGTTTCCATCGGTACGACGGCTTCTTATCATCACACATGTAAATGAACGAGAGACAAAGTCACGTATAAAACGATGGTGTAATTTGCAAAAGCGATTAAATGTTATATTTACTTGAATTGCCCTCCTCAGACGGCTAGCAAGGTACGCTTACATTACTGGATTATATAGTTCCTCACTAATTTTCCTAAAAACGTTGTTGTGTTTATTATAGCTATGTAGTTTTTTTTTGCATTTGTTATACGGGAGGATTTATCTATATTTAAGAAGAGCATGGTAATAGTACTTGCTATTTGTTGAAAAAGAGGCAAATTAAAACAATTTAGGCAAGATTGCGCGAACAAAAGGTAAATAGAAACAATGTGAGATCATTAACAATAATGTCCATACTTTATCAGTACTTTGTTTTCAAAACTTCGCATTCTGAAATATATCAATAATAAATAAAAGGAAGCTTAGAAAAGAAGTTAGGACATTCAACATTATGAAATTGCGGCATCACAATATCTTAAAGCTAAACATCAATAGAGTACACAATATATTTAGGAATCTTAAAATGTTGGTATCCTATTTTTTTTGGGAGGCTAAAAATATAGTTAGAATAGAAGCAAGCGAAAGAAACACTTTTAACAAAAAAAATGTGAATAAAATTCAGTCTATTTTTAAACCCATACCAATAACACATTTCATATTTTACATTCAAGACCACACACGTATGTATAATGTTATCCGTTTATTAAATGCTCTATTTTATTTGACGTATTAATCCAAAGTTCAAAGAACATCAATTAACGATTTATTAGTAACGCATATTGCTCACAGTTTTGCTTCAAAATTTCGAGTGACATTGTTTGTCTATAGAATAAGTTCAAAAAATTGTAAATGTAATGACTTCGATAAGATCTAAACGAGAATTTCATATATACTTGGGCTATTTTAATGTACTAATTAATAGAGATGACAAAAGTGGATGAAAGTATTACTTTTTTGCAGAGATTAGACAGACTCGTGTTTTGTTGACTCTCGGGGACACCAGTAGGCAACACAAATCCGTTCTCATGAGGCGAACAGACACGAGTCTATCTAGTCGCTGCAAAAAAAGGTACAATTCCACCTGCCTTCGTCATCTCTACCAATTAATATTTTTCTGGATGGTTATTGAAAGAGCAAGTCCAAGGTAAATTTGTATAACGTACAAAAGATGTTTCCTTCAGTCAAAGAAATAAATGTTAATATTTTAAGGAATAATAAGCATTAAAAACATGTGAAGTTACAATAAAAAGAAGTTAACCTTAGTTGAAATAATTAATAAAATGGAATAAACTGTTGTAAAATTTAGGTAATGTAAATTATATTTAACAAATCTCTAAGCCGATTGAGTAAAATCGGAAAAACGATCGACCATATAAAATAATTTTCTTTGGTTGTAAATCTGATTTTTTAAGAACTTTCTTAACTGCTTCAATCGAGACATAATCATATGACGAAGCAGCACGCAAACCAAGGAACGCAGATTTAATAAGCTAGTCGTGTTTTACGGTAATCATGCGCCTATTACTGTAGACGATAGTTTTTATACGATATATTTTACACTTTTAAATGCTTCTGCTAGAGATCTAAATATGCCATTTTGTAGAATGTAAGGGTTACGCTGAATTTTATTGGATAAACGATTTTTCACTGTAGAAAATAGTAGAAGTTCGTTGTATATTTATCAATTTGGTAACTGGAAAAATGTATTGTGTATATATATGTATTAGCAAAACTTCTGGACATATAGGTGCACAGAAATAAACCATCCTCGAAATATTTATCAATCGCCTAAATGTACATCTATTTCCTTCAAAAAATTCAGGAGGCATATACATTTCAAAGATTAAATTAAATGCTTTTCCCTATATTAAAACACCTTCCAAATATACTAAACTCAAATATCATTAAATGACGCATCGTACACTTTTTCTGTATCTATTGAATGCTGAAAGTAAAAGAAGTACATATTTACACTGAAACGTAGGTTGCATTCAAGTGGTTTCTAGAGTTAGCATTGGGCAGCTGGGCGTACTGTTTCCCAACTGCGAATGGTGGATTCGGAAGTGTACCAGATCTACTGAGAAAATTTAATTCTAGCGGGACTCGAACACACAGCGCCTAACTCTGGCCCTCTTACTACTAAGCCACCGAATTGTTGTTAATAATAATAATTAAATAATGCCTATATTTTTTGGAGAAAACTAATTGCTTGCTTAATTTTGAAATCTCCTATCAAAAAAGTTTGGCTATCCCTAAAGTAGTAAAATACGTTGTAGATTATATTAAAATTTATTTTAGATAAATAGTATTAATAATTAGTAAAATACAGTGTAAATAGTACTATTTTTAGAAATTGTAGATTTGGAGAAGCTGCATGTATTAATTCAAACCGCAGAATGTGAGAAGTCGTTATTGTTATTAACAACTAACTACTTACAATTCACTTTATATACAAAATAAAAAGAAATATTAAGAGCTGTGCAAAGACATCGTGACCAACAAATTCATAATGTTTAAAAAAACTCAATAAAAGCGGTTACATTTTCATCTTAACATCTCATCGATTTATTAAATTTAATAAAGTACTGAAAAGGTAGCTTGTTTCAGTTCTTTCTAGTGTTGGACACTATTGGTATTTTTTGCCATTGGTAATGATAGTCGGAGCAACCATCGATAATATTGTGGATATCATCGATAGTGCTATAGATAGTCCTTGCACTGATAATATTATGGTTAACCCAATTTCTATTCTAAAAATCGCTAGAGATTTTCATTGTTTCATTGCGTTGGTTTTATTCTATAATTGCACCATCCATAATTATTTCTTTATATTGCATGTCTGATTGCATGGTGTTTGTTCCCCATGTTGTTTGCTGTATATATGCATTACATACGTTGCATCTGCAAAATGCACGGTATTATATATGTAACACGTTACAATTAGAATAAAATATTTGTTAGCTAGAAGGAAGATTTTCAATTCATTTATTTTCAGGTTCTGCAACACACATTTGCTTCCTTAAAAAAGTAATTTAACCAAAGAAAAGCATCTAGTAATTCCTATGTTTACATTTTACAGTCTTATAATGCTCATCACTAGTTCTTTCCTTTTGTATACAACAATCTGTAACAAGGGCCCGTGTTCATCTTTGTTTAAAGACACAATTAAATAAATCTTAAATAATACTTTTACTTTTAGCAGCATTTGTGTAAGAGAATAAATATGGAATCTCCGGTTTTATAGCGTACAATGTTGATTATATATAGAAAGAAATATCTTCCAATAAAAAATATTGTATGTGGACTTTTATAAGGATAAAGTAGCATTTCGCTATAGTCGCGATGTGAAACGTTTATAGCTTTAAACAGAAGTAAATTGTTCCAACAAGTCTATTATAAGTGATACTACAGACAAACACGAGTATATACATTGAGCAAGGATCCAAATATACTCCGAAATACTTTTCTTAAATTTACTATCTTTCGAGACACAGAGTCCAGTAAATATGCGGTTAAATTAGCAAATTTGTGTGTATTTACGTACATTAACACTTTAAGGCTTGCGAACGAAAGCACGTAAAAAATATACGCGTATTCATCATCGAAATGAAATAAGACATAAACAGAAAATGCGAAATAGCTCCGCTATTTTGTCATGCATCTTGATAATTTGTGCATGCCGAATGTCTGGGCGCCAAAGAAATTAAATGTTTTCAACCGACGCACTTGTTTTATATCCCACCACTGGCAAGTGGCAAACGCTATTTTTATTGGAAGTAGGAGGTTTTCGCTGCAGTTTGTCACCCAGGAACCTCCCACAGGTGTTTCAAAACATTATGTGGGAATGTGTTTAGGGCTTGTGCGTTACAGTATGTTTAGAGGAATAGCTTTATGCATCCTAGCACCATGTTCATTGTGATCAATAAACTATTTTAAAAACGTATAGTAAATGGATTTATGTGGTTCTTAACATGACTGATTCGACTGATTAGAAGAAAAAAAAATGAAATGCTCTCCAAGCTTTTAACATATTTATTGTATTAAAACCTCGGCGAACATTGTTTTTTTTCTGTTCTAAAAATAAATACCCAAGTACATTTTTAAATTTCTTAGTGTATTAACCATTCATCAAAAACACTACATACCAGCAAAGTACAGTTACAAGGAGGGTTAATATTAAAAAATACATGGGTAAATAGTTGCATTCACTATGAATATGCGAATAATATCAGCACTCCGCTCCGCACAAGTTATTTGATTAATTCGCAACAATTGTTTTGAAAATTCATAAGTTCCTATTGTCAACCGTGCGACCGAATGTGAAAAAAAGCTCTTAATCATAACATGCCTTATTACTTCTGATTACTTTGAGGCTCCCTAATTGTGTCTGGTTTCGTTTATGTGTTGTGATACATTTGACGATCAATCCTTCCATAGCGGTAATGAAGTATATGCTATTTGTATCCGACGCCTATCACCCGTTTCGTTTATTCAACGTCTCTCTCTTCCATAGTGAAAGCCCCATAAGGAGAACACCTGTCTCTAACCAAATCGGCCAATTCCCTCTACTGACGTTATTACGTCCATTGCACGCGATTTCATAAACCCTTGAAATCCGCCAATCTTTATAATGTCTAGCTGATGCAAGGATTGCAACCAACTAAATATCATCGAATTATTTTAGTGCTTGACCAACCAAGTGCTTTAGTATTCTTTCCAAATAAACATACAACATTATTTATGGTAAAGATTTGATTTTCATTTTATTTGACCGTTTAAACTCAGTATCTTACTTCATTCACAGCTAGCAACAGTACATACTAGCGTTTGTACCCAAGGAGGTCCCCGATCAATTTTATTTACTGGTAAAAGAACACGTGAACCAATTTCCAATGTGACAATTTCCTGGTCGTATCTGTTTTGCCATTTGCTTGCATTATTTCTGTTGTTTTAAATTGATATTTTATTCCGAGATCCTAGCATTACTACACAGCTACAATAAAAGACCTACATAAATTCAACTTCATCTAAGTTGTGACAATAAATATCAGTAAACTTGTGTCGGACATCCGAAAGTTTAATCCCTCTAGTATTATGACAAATTACTATAATCAGAGAAATAACTGAGCTTCACTTGGCTATATTAGTCGTTTGTCTAAAACTGAAGTCATTATTCAAACATTTGACGATTTTCCTGTTTGATGACAGTTCCTTCAGTAACTAGACATATTGCGAATTGCCGGACTGTCACTGACATATTCTTTTTGAATTTTTGTTCTCATATGTAATAAATACTGCCTAAATTAGTACGTTACATCCAAAGCAAAGCTTGACGGAAATAAGTACCATAATTTATAGTGGCGCAAGTATTGTTCATACGACCTTGTAATATGACAGTATTTTTTCTTCATTTTAACGCTAACCTTATTTGAATTTAATCATATAATTAACTACGCCAAACTATTATTCCAACCGCCTTAGTTCAATACAATCGGTTACTCATCGGAAACTGCTTCAAATTATGTGTCTACACTTATTTTTTATATCAATAAACTAGTTCAAGTTAATAATTAATTTGGTACCATGTGTACTGTAGATTAAATTTAACACATATGATGCATGTCCATGTAGCGACCTACATAATTTGTAATTTGATGCGTCAAGTTTAGCATACTAAAAATACTAGATTGAACTGTCACGCTGTACAATACACATTAACTAGAACATTTTCACAATATAAATTAGCAAGATATTTGATTCTTGATGTGGCGCTAGACGTTTACAAATAAAACAGACATAAAGATTGAGGTTGCGCTTTAAGTCTCCCGACTGCACAATAGGTCATCTGTTAATAACTGATGACGATGTTTCGTCCGAATACCGCAGTAAAAAGAGCTCGATTTTGTTTCAATAAACAGAACACAATGCGATGGAAATGAGCACATCTGAGATCCCTACGTTGAGCTCTGGCAAAGGAAGTGTCTTTTTTGCAAGCCTTGCCGTGTTCCCTCGTTCCTTTTTCCTAAATATACACTGCCTTATGTAAGCACCTTGCTCACGCTTCTATTTTGTAGCGAAATGTGGTACTTTTGATGTGACAGCTTTTGAAATATAAATGTTTCATAAACGACAGTTAATAGACAGGAATGGTTGAAGGTAAGAACAAATGGATAATTTATGCATTTTAATTTTAAAATCCTTAGTTCAATATCCAATTACGCAAACATGCATTATTACTACATATGTGTAAACTAACTAAAGAAATTAACTAAAGAATTTCCTTAGTACAGTTAAGTTTCAAATTTCTAACGCAATTATCTAAAATTACGAAATTTTCATTCAGTTTACAGGCATTGTATGGATTTATTAACTTTACTGTTAAATAAAATTAACGCAAAACAACATTAATTGTATGTTTCTAAAAACACTTCGAAAATATTTGCATATGCAAAATTATATGATTTATTCATAATGAAAATTCTATTGGAAATACGCTCTTCGCTTGGAGATCTTATAGCAAAGCTAATTAATACATCAAGGATAATTAATTAAGTTTTCAGTTGTACCTGAACAAACATCAAATAATTTATTCTGTCAATAAGCAGCAGACAGCTGTTAATTCGTATAAATATCTTAAATCGATATACGCAAATAAGAATGTAGTACAAATAACACATTAACAAACACAGAAATGTTAGCAATTTTAATGGCAATAATAAGATAGGTTACGCCTATTATTCATAGCTGTTACTTTAAAGTGTTCATATTCATTGATTTTAAATAAAATATAACAAGTACATGATAGAACGTTACAACCCCGGAAAACGGGAGGCAGGAGGAGCGAAAAAAATTTAAGTGGCGTGTGAGTTGAGGGATCGTTCCAGAGAGTTTTCCGATGTGGGATTGCCAAGGTTAGAATCATAATCATTTGAACATTTCTATTAAGATTTTGAGGTAGTCATGGACCATAGCTACAGCAGAAGAAAGGTTCCTACGGTCCTAGATGTGCTAGCGTGTCCGGTTAATAAAAGCAAAAGCGAGGTGGGAGCATTAATATATGTGAAGGAATAAGACCACTAATTTTATTTTACACTGATGCCTTTCGATAACTTGGCAGAAACCTAAGTGGGCGTATTGTGATAATCATTAGTTCTAAAATAGGCTGAATACGAAACGTTCACTATGATGATAACGATGCTTCTTCAAAATTCGATAATTCGACAGGCACATACTTAAAAACTGGCGTGGTCGGATAAAGCTTTACCATTCGTCCGTTGTATTCGTAGGCCAAAATCTCAATAGAATTGTTCAAAGGATCATAATATTGAGACAAAATATCGAAGAGAGCACCGAGTTGTTTCGTTGTTTCCCATAAGCGACTCAATAAGAAGCACTCCATATAGTCCGAACAATATTTCTCCAAACCAAAAAAAAATAACGGTTTTTTCTTCTAAAGTTCAGTAAGTATATCTGTAGCATAATTCTGTTCTGAAGAAAGTTGATGTCCGAACAGCTTAGGATATTACATATTTATAGTAAAAAATATTTTAACGTATGTCAATAGATATAAATTACTTTTTAAAAGGAGGCGAGCAAGTTATGTTTCTATTAAAAGATTTTGCAAGCAAGGACTTTGGACACCTAAGACTTTCGAACGTAGAAACCTACGTACATGTAATATTACTGAAAAATTAACATTTTGAATAATTTTTTAAATTATGTACTCAATTTTATCCTTTGCCCAAATTAAGTTGTAGAACTACGTTCGATTATAATTAGGGGAAATTTTATTGCCACTGTTTTATTAAGATAATTTCACTCGTGGTTCACAAATTTTCCCTAATTACGTTACTTTTGCAAGTGATAGAACGAAAACCATAAAAATATTTCGCTCCATGCCATTGCCATTATAATTGCTGTTATTACTGAACCGTTAGCATCGTTGCTTCTGGCAAAAGTTCTATGTTCTAAACTAAACCAGTAAAGTTTGTAATAAAAAGAAAGATAGGTAAGGAAAACCTTTATTGCCACGAGCATAAATCTTGGATATATTTTCGTTTTCAACGATTTTCTTACGAATTAAGATTAAAATGAAAAGTACGTTTTATAACAACCACTGTTGCAACGTCTTTAATAATTAGAGGTTTTTACTGTATTTTTATACAGGATAATAGAAAAAGGTTTAAATTAGATATAGCTAAAATTAATTGAAATATATCAGGGCTAATGTACAAGGATTTCCGTTTTAAATGTGAAAACAAATGAAATTATATAATTGCTTACGTGTAAGTCTCTAGTGGATTGTTATGAAGCAAATTATACTTCTCGGGACCAATCAATGAATCTGCAATTCAAAATGTTATGGAGCTAAACGCACATATGTTTACCGCTTATTTCATTTCGAACACTTCACAATCCCCCTATTTCGGCAGAATTTGTGCCACTTTCCTGGATTGTGGTCAACTATTAAAATGATAGTTACGTATAATAGTTTTCACTTTACTAAACAACCGATTAAAAAACTGAAAATGAATCATGATAATAGAGGTTTACATTTCTGCGCTGTGTGTTGTATTTTATTATTCTATCAACAGCGTACAAATGGCGATTAACCATACTGTTATTGCAAACTTTGGGCACTGTTTTATAAACTGTATAGAATTAGATGTGAGAATTGTTACGAAGTGCTGCATGAAAAAGATAAGCTATATAAAATGAAGTTATTTATTCCGGAAGTTGGTGATGATGTAAGTTGCCAAAGGACATTAAAACATGCAATTTCTACTTTCTTCTAGTATTGCTATCCGATACACATATGTATTGTTTAAATTATGTATTTTCATATTGTAGACTAACTTTCATATTAATAGCCCATGTATGTGTGACGTATAAAACGCATGTTTTATAAACGTATTAGAGACAAAATAATTACGATTCAGGTAATGGGATTATGCTTGAGTTGAAAATGCGAAAAACGCAAACAATATGGAATTCACTGCGCAATAAAATTGGAAAGTTCAACGGAAGCAATTTATTGCTAATTGTGTGGTTTTTACAAACTAAATCCGAATAACAGATAAACGTAAAAGTCAATATTCCTGCCGCAACTGTTATTCCATAGTGTCTAATGCACTCGCTTTGGTGGTTGCGTTAGATGTCTATTCGAATTAGTTAATCTGGTATTGAACACTCGGTAATAAATAGGATTTACTTCTTTATCACAGGGTAATGTATTAAATGAAAACCATTTTCAGGATGTGTTTACTCTACTAATTATTATTCGCTGTATACAAACCCAAAAGTTTAAATATATTTTGAATATCTTTCTTCCCTTAGTTTCCTGTATAAAAGGTGATACGATAAAGTATTAGTATGAGTTTAAAATAAAATTCTCGATAATTACTTCTGTTCTTCTTGCTACTGTGTTTAAGCAAATTTAGGATTTTGAATCGGAATTTATTTATATAGTATATAATGTAACAGTTAAAGTGTTACGTTATACAAGGTTCCTCTGTAACTTTAACGAGAGGGTGGGATAAATTTAACTTTAAATGTTAATTTATCCGTTCTAAGAATATTAGTTAGGAAATTGTTCTATCACCAAAGTTTCTATCTTTTGCGTAGTATTTATCTATTATCTGGATCTCTTCTTATTGGTTTTGAAGTTATTGGGTTCTTGGTCATTTTACGATTTTCAAATGTTGATTTGAACATGTAAATGTTCAAATCAACATTTGAACATTTACATGTTCAAATGTAAATGTTCAAATATCAATCGATGATTGACATCATCGATTGATATTCCAAGAGAAAACACTACATTACTTTTCACTATTTATGCTAATTGGGATTGCAATATTTACCCACGTTATGCAGAATACTTTTTAGTTTTAGATTAAGTTAACAAGCTAAGTTTTAGGTTTTATTTGTAATTTATTATGGGGCGATTAGCAGAACAAGATGTTAATGTGAGTTAGGGCCAGAGTACATGAGCAGCTACAAACTGTCGCTGCCGGCGGGAATTTCTTGTTGGTGAACTGCTCAGTTACCAGCAGCTTCAAGCTGCCAGGTCCGCAGCATTTTGCCATCAGACCAAGCAGGATTTCCGTTTGTCACTGATAGTAGTTTGTTAAAATTTAAATTTAATTTTGCCACTCAGTGTACAATTGAAGAAACCAAGAAAGGCAAAGTAGCGGATAAAAGAAATTGGTCAACAAAGACATTTTTTTATACCGTAACAAACGTCCTAGTGCAAAACTGCTACAACTGTTAAAATATACATCAGATATATTTGCCAAAATGATTAAGTGTCAAAATTTAACAAGAAAATAATAGCTACTACAAAACTTTTTTTGTTGCCTCTCCAGGTATTTGAAATCATTCTGAGATAGATCGCTCCGAGCACTATTTATTACATCCGTAAGTTCATCTCTATTGTGAATGCCTCATACATTTTCAATAGGATTACGATCAAAGTCATAGCTTGACCAAATAAGTACGTTTACACTTTAGGAGTCATTCTCAAACACTGTCAGATGTATGAATTGGGTAGTTACATTATTGGAAAACAAAGTAGTTGTCCGGATACACTCGCAGAGGACACAGCACCATATTTTCCAAAACCGTAATGTAAATGTGACTTTTCAGCCGCAGCTCTACTTGCGTAATACATAAGAACTACTTGCGGAAATCTACGCCGATATGTTTACAAATTTCCCGCCAGTGTCTGTTTTCACTGCACCACAAAAAATTTTGGGGAATTCCATAGTAAAAATAGAAGATAAATTTGTAACCTCCTCAAATGAAAAAATTTAAACTAATGAGAAAATTACCGTATATCAGTTCAAAATTACCAACAACTTTAAAAAAATTTTACTTTGTATTTAAAATTCATTTTAGTAATTTCTTGTGGGGTTCTTGTACTTCGAATATTACTGAAGTAGTATTTAATATTAGAATCTAAAAGTAATTTTTTCCTGGAAATTTGACACCACCAATTTTTCATTTTCTGCTGAAAATGTTTCAAGCGCAAAACAAAAGAAAAACTTCACTTTCTATATTACGCCGAAAAGGGCACTCTTGGTCGCGAGTTGTATGTAAACAGTAAGCTTTCCATAAATTTTTAAATATTTATAACATCTGGATAATTTTTGGATTACCTTCCCCTTTCTCCTACCACATCGATCGTTATTATTAACAAATTATTGTCACATTAAAACGTATCAGAACAACTAGAATACAAGAAAATACATTTAAAATCAATACGCGCTGTGACGAATGTTATAAAAAAAGGAGTAACCATATCTTCAACATCCGTCGATAAAATCTGTGTTGCAGATTTTGTCAATTTAAAATTTTAATAAAGTATTTCCAATACCTCGAGTGTCAGTTCACCTTTTGGTAGGCGTGATATAAAATCATCGATTTACTACAACGCTGTACGCGATATCAGGTTATCAGAAGAAGAGGGGAAAAAACGTAAATGGGCGGACTATCGACCAAAAAAGTTCGTTCGCATGCTAAATAGCCGTGTATTTCCATATACTTAAATTGAAATATCACTTATGCAGGTTTAGCTATCTGTAGTACTAAAAATATCGAATAGAACTTCTTCCGTTAACTCTAAACGGTTTCATCTCACGGACTTTCACGCATCAACGTCTATCGCATATTGCGGTTTTATAATGCCAAATAATGTATTGTAAAACATTTTTGGGAGTTACCTTAAAACTCTGTATTATTACAATAAAATCAAAGGAACGGTATACGCCTCACTACTAATTACGTGATTATAAAAGATGCAAAAACAATTCAAATCCATCATTTTACTAGCAAGGAAATCTTGGGAATTACTTAGCGATCTGTTTAAAATTTGGCAAATTCAAGGTTGTATCCAACAAAGTAAAATTAACTTTTTGATACGTCAATGTAATTTCGAAATGGAAATGGTACGAATATATAATGTGTATGAATATAATCTCAAAAACATTTCTTTCCTAATATCCCTTGGATTTAATCATATCATTTGACGCAACAATATGAAACAATATCTGGGCAAGAGTTTAAAATATTTGAAGTTGTAAAAATCAAGAATGTGTAGCAAATAAAGATTTTTATTTACCTTGTATTGTTGTGATTGTAGTACTTTGTTAATGCAAAATTTAAATGAAGGAAACAACAAAAGCATGTATTATTGGAGCGGAACACAATCACCGTAAAATTAACTTGTTCCTAGCGGAATATTTTCCTCAATTTGCGCAAATAATTAATAATAAAGCTGCTTGGTTTGGATTTTTTATACTAGGAATTCATATGAATTATACGAGGGCCAAGTCGATACTATTGAGCACAAAAAAAAATCCAGTAGGTCATTGAAAGCAGAATATACACTGTTGTTTAGGGTAATTTTCTACTTGTAAGTTGAGGTTTAGTGGTTGTATTTATATTAGTTAGAACAGAAGCTATTCATTTTTCTGCTGCTAAAAAAACAAGCAAAATATAGATTTCACCTTTAATAAAAAGGCATCCAGACTATGCCGATGGTGCAAAGACTTTGAAGGACATTAGAAACGACCAACAACTATTGCAGCTCATAAAAAAATAATTGAAGAGGTCAATAGAGCAATGTAAGCAATAATAAATAAAAATTCAAGATTAGATCCTCAACCGTCAACTGCAATCACACACGGTCACCTGAATCTAAACAGAAACTTTTTGTTTAGATCTTGTTGTTTTATATCTTATCAACTCTTTAATGTTTATTGAAATGAACAAAAAATAGTTACAGCTAAATGGCACACTGTCGGAAGTGTTCATCTTTCTACACCCTAGTTCTTCCGTTTTAATGTTTGCCTAGAAAAAATAGACAGTTAACAGAACATCCACCTTATCCACAGGATTGGGCAATGTATTATTGGATTAAAAAACATATGAGATACGAGATTTTTATCCGAGGAAGAAGTTGGTGCGGCCATTCATCGATGTTCAGGGAGTGGTCAAAGATCATTTTTATTCACAGTACTATCAGCTTTTCTCTCGTAGTATCTGAAATTCATAATTACAAACTACAGTCTAAATGATTTAAAGTCTATTTGCCGCAAATCCCTTGCCTGTGCAGTAGCGCTTACCTCAGAACGTAAACGATGAAAAGGAGGAACACAAACGAAGTATGCATGAGACATCCTCCTCCCATCCGTATTTCATACATTTACGTAGGGAATTGGGAAGTACATACGATATGGTACATGGTATCGTAAATAGGAAGATTCTTGTCGTTTTGTAAGCCTTGATATGTTCAACATTTAACATGTAACAGCTGTAACAATACTAAACTAAACCTAAACCAAGCATAGAAGAGCTCCTTCAACTTAATCCCAGAAAAAAAAGTTAAAGGAATGCGTAAAACTAACTCCGATCCTGACCGTTTGTCTGAATAAAGTTTTACATTCGAATTAAAAATTTTTCCGGAGTGTATTGAATGGTTTCAACAATTTTTATATTTCTTTATATTCGAAACATTGTGTAATTGCCATCGACGTATAATGCGACTATAAACCAGCCAACATACAATAAACCAACCTAACTGCTAAAATAGTACCAGCAACTAAATTTATTATAGCATGTAACGATTATATCATACCTACTTCATCTTACAATTGGAACAAAAACTTTGGAAAATTTCAGGTTTCTGACGCTGAATATTCTTAGTACGGTGAAAGATAGACTAACAGAATAGGCTTTATTATTAGAGATGACAAAGGCAGGTGGAATTATTGTTTTTTTTTTTTTGCAGCGACTAGATAGACTAGTGTCTATTCGCCTTCATCCGCCTTTGTCCTCTCTATTTATTATTGTTGTCAAGATTTTCGAGCAAGTTCCGTTGTGGAAAATAAAGGTTCTACTCTTCTTTAGACAATAGACAGCAATTTAAATAAAGCAGAACCATACATTACATAAATTATGATTGAAAAACATGTTAGAAATTAATTTAAATGCATTAAATCTATTGTCACAAGAATATTACTTTTGAGAATCGAAGAAGAAAGCTTATTTTCGACAAACTATAATAAATCCTAATTCTGTTAATAAAATTAACAGTATTTCCTCTCTTCCTCTAGCAAGATCTGTTAGTATTAGTGCTTCTTTTTTAACGACTAATTTTTAAGTTAAAGTTATTTAACTATTTATCTGCAACTTTTAGATTACGTCTGTGTAAGAAACTGCAGCCATGAGAAAACTGACGATGCGATGGGCGAATATTTATAGGGACATTTGTTTTGTAGTTAACTCGGAGCACACGAAAGAAACCGGTTAGTACCAATAAATTTCATTCTCAGGTTGAATTAACAAGTAACTCTCAGATATAAATACAAGAATTAAGGAAGCTGTTTAGAAATTATAGCCCTATCAAGTTGTGCATGGCAGTGGCACTGTTAGATAACAAGGATATTATGTGCTCCTTTAATTTGTGAGCTTAGTAAGATAGAGAAGGTTACTATAAACACCAGTTTAAATTGCATTTGTCTACTTTTGTGCTATTAATTATTTTTATGTTACAATGTTTATTATTTCCAAATACGCTACATTTGTTGTTAGAATGTCAAAGCTTACAACAAGTAATACGTAACAATCTAAAGCAATTGTTGAATCAGTACATAAAGGGCATACATTGAGAAAGTATGATGCAAATGCGTAATTTTTCCGGCAAATCATGTTAAAATATTTTAATACAAACCAGTAGATTTATTAGTTCCCCACTGGTAATTACTCGATATATGGGCTCTCCTTAGAATTTAAATTAATATTTACTCTAAACAAAATCCCTTTTGTAATATTTGTTAATAATGAATAACGACTGTAAAGCGTATATCCGGGCAGCCCGTATTAACATGAATAATAACGGACAAGATTTATTTAACATACCAACAGTATCTGGCACGTAGCACGCTAAGACGAGAAAAATAAACGGAAAAACCGTAAAGATAATATTTACCTTTCGATCTGGAAACAATGACCTAAAAAATAACAGACATCAAGAATTCATTCATAAACGGTACCGATATGTAGTTATTTATAAACATCACGCATGATCTCGGAAATAGGAGCAGATCGTCTCCGCTGTTATACACTTGTTAGAAGTTAGATAAATTTCGCTATTTATAGATGTGCAGCGTAAAGTACGAATAATGCAATCGTTAAATTAATGTTTACAGAAAAGAGATTACACAGTATCTATAAACGCGACAACAACGTATGCTATGTTCACTTGTTTTAGAAAACCGTGGGCAAAACATTAGATAATATTATATTTCAAAGGAAACAGGTGGCTATACATCAATGTTTAAGTTTGGACGTGTCAACAAGGCTAATCTCTGGTTTAAGGTTATTAGGAGAGTTGATAGAGTAGTTGTCACAGCCCCGATTTGTTACTGCTCTCATGTAATTAAAACTTAAGATCCTTGACGTGTGACGAAGTACCATAACAGAAAATGTACTAATCGTGCCTTGTATGTGTAAAAGATTTTAAAGTTTGTTTCATAAACAGTAGAGAGTAAGATCATGATTTTATTTCCTATTGTTATACTGTTTGTAAAATTCTATTTCATTACAACGCATTTTATTCTATTAACAGGATACTATCTTCCTGATATATTAACTACAATACATAAATTAACATGTTTGGCGAACAAATGGATCGACTTATATTACTTTTGAAAGAGCATTTATGAACACTTATTTCGTTAATATCACATTGGTTTGCTTAAGTTAGATGAGAATTTGAACAACGAATTGTTTGATCTTTCATAATATTCAATGTTTCCTTTATTACTAGCGAACACCAACTTACTAACAATGCAATCCTTAACTTTGAAATTTAATATTAGTATTTAATGTTCGTATTGGTTTAGTAGATCTGTGAAGAAGCATGTAAATATGTACGCATATTTGTACATATTTACCTATAATATACGCGTTCATCCTATAACAGCTAATTTAACATCAGAGGTTAACAAATACACGTGTTGGGAAAAGACCGGCAAAGTGGCCATAGCGCGCAAAGCGGTTACCAGCGGTTGAGGGCCGCGAAGTGCTGCCATCCGGTATGGAACGTGTGAACTGATTCCGTGCGATGCTTAGGTTGCCCAATACATTGAGGATTACGATACGGTTAATGTTTCGTATCATAATTATGTTGTTTTAGACCATCCTAATGTAAGGTAAGTATTCGATAATGTTTTTATTGCCATGAAACTACGTGACCGATGGTTTTCGAACGGAATTTGTTTTGAAAAGGCGATCATCTTGGCTGCAAGATCTCACTTTCGTGATCGCGTAGTTCCGATGGGTTGTTATGGGTTAGATCTACTTGGGTATACTGTGATAAATCAAATACTTTTATTTCATTCTACATTTCTATTATTTATATATAGCCAAGGCTATTTTTGCACCTCTCTGTTCTTTATCCAATAATCATTAGAATATATTATTGTTTCATGTGTAGACACATTTGACCAAAATAAATTTTTACAGTAGCAAATTGAAAGTATCCTACTTTTGCAACAGAAATTTGCAGAGAATCCTATCTTTTCTGATCAGCGACGAAGCTGGATTTATAAAAGACGTTTAGATGAATGAAAATAGTAATTCCATTGTGGAATGAGAGTCATTAGGTTTTCTGTAAATATTTCGCTTTGTACATTAAGCGGTTCATTGATAGAACCAGTATTTCTTTCTACGAAACATTACCGATATTATTAAATGCATCTCGTCAATATATATTGTAATGTTTTCACGGGATGAATTTTTGCGAATATCGTATCATATTTATGTCCTTCTTCGAACACCACCTTTTCAATACTATACTATTGGACACATTTGTGAACTTTTTATAATTGAAATATTTCATCACTATATAACACAGAGGAATTTTAAGTAAAATGTGCCTGAACGACAGTTAAACATAAAGTCACAAATAAAATTAGTTACGTTGGCAAATGTTTTGTTCCATTGTCATCCATAATAATTTTAACAATTACAATATATATTACAATATATATGATATAAGACATTTAACAGCGATATAGCGATATATTTGATAGCGATAACAGCAATTTCCGAAAAAGAGAAAGATAGAAATAGGTAATATATGTCTTCCTCACGATTGTCTTTGACTGGACTTTCATTAATTCATTTTATTATTTCTACCCCTATAGATATTCGGCTAAACATAGGAACCTTTCTATAGGGATCGGGTTACAGATCTACCAACAGATGGACTCTCATAACCGATAAGTGTACAATGTGAAAATCGAAAGAGAGAAGTGAATATGGGGCTAACCTGGTTGACATTATTTTATAATAACACAATTTATACGTATATCAATTAATTTAATGATGGATGTGTTTGACGAAAGATTAGCGAACTAAATTACCACTTGATTTTCTTGAGTTTTTCGCTCAGGGTTACTTCATTTGTTCATTTCGCACCTATAAATAAATGTGATCTATCTAACACGAATACAAAACGCATGTGAAACAACGTCAATTTTTCCAAAGAGTGCAAAATTCTTTTAAATGAAGATGACAAGGTTGTGTGTAAGCTATTTATTAAAATTAAGCTGTTATTAAATAAACATTTAATGACATAATCGCTTTATTACTCTTGCTATTATTATTACGTATAACATTTCATGCCATATTCGTAAAATAGAAAAAAATATATTCAACATCAGGAAAACAAAACATACAAGCTTCTTTGAAATCAAGATATAACGAGATATGGTGAATTTCCATTTGATTCGTAAACACAATAACCAGATAAATGGAAAAAAAATTACGATAAAACTATTTTGACATTGCCGCCATATCATTGTGAATTGAATCCGATTGAGCTCAAAATAGCAGTTAAAAAGCGTTCAAAATGGCAGAAGAGAATACGTTACGAGCAATTCAGAATGTTACCGCTGCCAATTGGAAAAAATGCCTCAAAGATGTTATTACCGTCACTATATTAATCTCAAAAATGTATTTTGAACATATATTGGGCCAACAAAAAAGATGTACAAGGAGCATTTGGGCTACAAGATTTGACAAATTTAATTTCGCGTTACATATGCTTCAACGGAATCATAAAGTTGATTATATAAAGTTTAACAAAGCACATAAAACAGCAATATATAAAGGGAGGGAAATTTGCTTTGGCCTCTATTCTTTGTTAGATCCAGCACGATCGCGGTCACTGTGCTATAATTTTAAAAGTGCATAGTGTAGTTTTAGCTTAGTTCATTCATTCAATTTATAATCAAAACAAAAATATTCAAGAACCTCTTGTGAATGCAGAAATACGTATCCTATTTTTTAGCATTTACAAATTAATTCATCCTAACAAAACTAATTATAAAAAATTGAAAGAGAAAGTACTATTGCATAATATCCCGTGACGACGTACTCAGCAAAAGTTTATTATCAAACTTCGTAATCGGATTAGAAACATTAGGTGCAATACTAGTAAGATGTACATAATTTAAATGTTCAGTTATACATCTAACAAATCATTATGAAATCCTAATTTTACAGTAAATTAGTTCGTTAATAATCTCCCGTCAAAACGCTGGACGATCATTAATACTTTTGGCTGCTTCCTTTATTAACCTAACAATAAAGATACGGTGTTGCAGCCGCCCTAACGATAGTGATGTTGATTGATGATTTTGACACGGTTTTTAAAAAATAATTACGACAAGCTAATAAGTAGGTGAGCCACTATATACATATTAAAGGTTACCAATGCATCAGTTTATTATGTATGCTCGAGATTAACGCAATAAATATTCTTATCAAGAATTACTTTTATTTGTAACCACAAAAGCATATTATTGGAAATCGCTTTAAAATTCACAATGAAGAATTTCGTACGTTTGACTTTCGTTCTATTAATACAGATCGCAACGATTCTGGCATTATTCCAAACATTATTTGATTTCGTAATAGTCTTACTAACTTTTATGATTAAAATGCTTAATATACCAATCACTACTTTTCGTAAAATGTACTAAATACTAAGTATTGTTAATAGTTTTTAAATCTGCTGCAATTTGAGGATTTTAGAATTGCATTTAACTTAGTTTCATCGCAGTTGCAACATCGGTAATTTAATCTTTTCGAAGAATAGCACTAGCTACGTCGGTTTCAGTATATCAGGACACTGAACGAAATATCCGAATACGTTTCGATGGCTTAGGAAAAACTGCTTTCGTTTGTGCTACTAGTTGATCCACATCGTGATAACGTTTTCGTATAATGTCTGCTACAAGATGTGTAATACATACCGCAGACATGTTATGTGCTGCAAAATCGGTTGAATATCTCTGGAAAGCTGACCTGCACGATGTATAACCGAAAGTTATGTGAAATTTCAAAGTTGTCTAGTGTTCTATCTAATACATTATAAACAACTTCGACAGTACGTCTTTTGCTGTCTTTTTACAGGCTAGCACATGAGAGTAGGATGATCCATTCAAGTTCATTGTCCGTGCTACAAATGATACTATGGAATTTTTTTTAATGTTTATAGCTTCACCTAAAGTTAGCCACAACCGTTTTTTTTTACTGTAATAAGTACTTACGTAGTGTCTGCGGACTCGGTGGTTTTCACGTTGGATTGTATTCCTTCCAAAACCAACGAAACATTGTTGTACGATTTTCGCAAACAGTATATTACACGCACTTAACACCATCCTTAAATCAGATAGAAATTCTTTATATGGTCTCTGCGTTTTTTTTCTTTTTTTTAATTTGTGCGTTGCGTAATTTACATCAGTAATTATTTCCACACATTTTTATCGCAAACTAAACAGCTGATTTCTTTACCATTGTATAAAGTCTAGAAATTACCATAAATACGTATTTGGTTAGCCCTGTTAGCAAACAGAGAAGTTGATGCATTTCTACGCTCTGTAGCGAGCGCCCTTTGCGATTAAACACCACTGGAAGGCAAGCGAGAACGTTGCGCTCTACTGATTGCACAGTATATGGTTGGCTCCAACTAGTTCGTGATTTTTGTTGAAATAAAGTCTACATAACACACCTAACGTGTACAGAACTGACGAGTATTATAACATATTTTGCTACTGGCAAATCTTTAAATCTAAGTGGAAATGCACGTAATTACGTTATATACCAAATCTACTCGTGGAATCTATAATTTAGCTAAAAAATGTGCGATTGTCATACAGTCGTAGTCTTCGACATTTTTTACAAACGAAGCAGTGATTCGTTTGTAAAAAAATGCATAAAGAACGAAGTCATTTAGCATTACCATTCTAGTTAATGTAATATAATTTCGATCTCGCGTTCGTAACTAAGTATTTTTGGTGTATTTCTCATGACAAATCGTCATCACCATTATCTGGCACCCGAATCGATTTTAGCAGTTATACACATATTAGAACAATTATCTCTTGATAGGCGGGCCTAAACTCATTGTTAGTTTCGAAATGACAGTGTCACTCTCAAGGTGTATCGATGCGAATACTTTATAGAAATGCACCTATCGCGTGATATAGTCAAATATACATACGCGTAAGTATACACCCTTGACAAATGTACATACATATGTGCTTGGTACGACAGTAATTGAATTTACTATTTTTGATTTAAATGCTCGCGTACTGTAGGGTATTTATATTGGTTTACAAGTTTAATTTCAAGGTAACCCAAGCTTCCGGAAGTGGAAAGTTGCCTTTATTGTGTCAAGTGTACGAAGCAACAACTTTTGATAACATAGTAGGCGTCATGGAGCATCGTTCAGGATTTCCTCTTCCGTTTGCCGAACAGACGAGCTATGCCAGAAATTAAATCACCTTTTAACTTAGATATTGCAGAGAAATAACATTTCGACGGACAATATGCTTACTTGCCAAGTATACTAATTGATTAATATATAGTGTAAGGTTTTACACGAGGAAAAAAAAAACTAACCTTATTTATTGAAATTCTTGACTTTGACTCCCAACTTGAATTCTTCAAATTACCTGCTTTTTATTAAAAATTAACTCTAACATACTTTACTTGACTGAAAAAAGGCTCAAAGTCAGAAATAAAAAAGTCATTTAAAAAGCTATTGCTTAATAGTGTTGGCGACTGTTTTTTTCCATAGTCAGTTATGATGAATTTTACTATTTAAAAATATGTATATTGATGTCGAAATATATGCAGAAATTATTTGGCATAATGGACGTAAATGAGGTTGAGATATTATGTTTTCTGATGACATTTTACACGTAATGTGGGTTTCGTACGTCTATTTCTTATAGATTTAGAGATATATGTTTATAATGTTGTCCTTAATCGCCTAAATTTAGATATATGTATTTCTTTTTAAATATTCAAAATGCAAATATATTTTAGTGAAAATTGCTAGTGATAAACGATGTTTTAACAAAAGTTTAGACGGGCGAACAACAGCTTAATTTGCCAGCCTAAATCTAAAATCAAAGCAAAAATTGAAGAAAAAAAAACAACATCCTACAACACAATTGAAATACACTGTCAGTAAATTTAACAGTTGTTGTAATTTTTATTAAAATAATTAGCGGCTATCTATTTACTTATCAATCTATAGGGAACGCTTGAAACTTCTTCCTTTCACGTCGATACATTTACGCAACTGTTTATAAAAGCTGTAGTGCATTTTTGTATGTGTTTAACAGTTAAATACAAAAATTATATGTTTTGTTTATTGTTGTCATGATAATCAAATAATATTAACACTAGAGACCACTTAGATGCCATATTCCAGTGCAGCTCTTTTACTTTCAACATTAGACATATGCATTACTTTACAGATGTACATAAATTTCCTAGGAACAATATACGGCGTTTTTGGGGTTTAATCTTGGCAATGTATGGTGCTCAGTACTAAACAGCCTACATGTAACAGCTACATTCAAAGCGGCGTCTAGATAAAGCCAACTTCTGAATCTAATCCTGTAAAAATTTCTACTAAATATATTGGCATTCTGCACTTGTCCAAGGAATAGGAGCATGTACGTTTAGGTGATAGAAAACAAACGTATAAATATTTCGAAATCAAGTGGAAATAGACATATCAAACCTGTACTACCAAAATATAATAAAATACAGGATCTTCAGCTTAAAATAACAAACTTGGTGCTTCGCTACTTATCGCTCACCTTATATATCTGGAAATATATTTGGAAGATAGCTAAAGGTGATTACATTATCTGAAAATGTTGACCTAGTAATTACTCATTCCACAATTTTTCCATTCCACAAAATTAGAGCACATGCACACCCATTAACTTCATCCTTAAGTATTGAAAACTATGTGCTTCCTTTTTGCGTCTTGTGTTGCGAGTTTCATTATGCCCAACCTATTATATTGGAACTTGTTTGTCATGCTCTTTTTAACGCTGATGTTATTAGGTTATAAAAAACAGAAAACAGAGCATTACGAGCAGTATTACTTCTATAATTACACAATGGAAATAAAAGGTGTGCACGTAAATTCTAGGCGAACAATAACTCCAATGTACATAATATTTCCTTTCGTTCTAACACCTTATTGTATTACTTTAGCGGTGGAGGAAATACGAGTAAATAAACGGGCTAGTTAAAGCACCGCATGGTGTAAATGCAGAGTAATTGTAGTATTGAATGGCGGTACAAATTTCGCAATGCATAAATATATGTTTCTACTTCGTTTTACCCATTCTTTCAGTTAAATATATTCTACATGCAGGGTACAGCGTGGTATTCCTATTATGCATTCTGGGTAAAATAAGGCATTGGTTTTAAGAAGCCCTGCCTAAATCTTTCAAATATAAAGGTTCATTATATGGAAGCTTAACATTTTTTCAGTTGGAGGGGAAATTATCTGACCGGTCTTGTAAATTGAACCATCACAAATAATCATAATGACTCATGGTATTGATGGAATAATATACGTCAAAAGCAAAAAAAAAGTACAGGAAACACTAGCCAACGGACACGCTGCTAATAATCTCTGAAAATATTAACAGATACATCTCTTACTATGAAGAAGTCAAAAGTAATAAAGGTAGTAATAAAGGTAGACGAAATGTAATAAAAGTAAACGAAATAAGTAACAACAATTCTTAACGTAATGAAACAGTCTAAATCTCATAAAGAGCATTATGTATGTACTTATATTACTAAACACTTATTGCAAAAATGTGTACATTGTGCAAGCATGTCGTCGCGATAGGTATTGCCCTAAATTGCTAAGAAATGTTATTAGTCCTATTCATTCAATTGTCAGTCATTTTATATAATTGATATTTGATAACTTATTGTAACAGTTTATCGGACTCATGTAATGCATTAACCCTCAAAATAACTGCATCCTACGCTGTAGCGGACTAGCACATTCGGAGGCTGGAAAGAATCTTTAAGATATGGTTCTTCATGTTGGATAGGATAATGATAGACTAAAAACTTAAGTGTAATAAAATCAATATCAAATGAACTAAATTGTAATTAACTTTTGCCTTAATTTTACTGAACTTATGCATAAGAACAAAATGTGGTGCCTTCGCAAATTTTCTTTCTATGCGCAACATTTTCTAACATCTTTTTAGCCGGTCATAGCGGATAATGTGTAGTTTTCGATTAATGAAAGGATTTGGAAATATCCTCTCTCTAAACGTTACAAACAGCCAAATTGTTAAAAAGTGCTATATGATGATAAATATGTTCGCAAGCGATTCAGTGAAATACAGATTGTAGAAGTTCTTATGCTGTCTATGTAACAGCCATTTTTGTACTTGTATGGATGGCGCAATCTCTTTACTCCTTGCACCACTTGCTCTTTCTCAAATTTGTCATAAATGTTCCTGTGCTTTACTACAGATTTTAAAACATTGCCAGGTGGCTATTATCCAGTATTTTTGCTGAACAAATGTGTTCGAGATGTCTTGCTTAGGAGCATTGCAACAATTCATGGGTAAATTAATCTATATATTCAAATATAGATCTACGAACCTTATCTTATATTGTTAAGTCAACATCGCGTGACCGTTCTTCAGGTAACTGCTTTTTAAATTTACATCTTGTACGCCTTTCCGATCAATGCCCATTGGCTCGCATTTTCGAGTGGCAAAGTTTATAGATCGATCGATGACTGTTATTCTTTTTTAATTGAAAAATATCACGTAGAGTTTACAATTTTGTTAAATAAATATCTAACATACTGCTTTGTGTGTTAATCGATCATGTTTTGAAAGGAAAGGCTTTTGATTATCATTCAATTTGATTATTCATTCATTTATTTAGATCTGTTTTTATAAAATATTATAGAAAATTACTTGTTATCTTTGCCTATGTAGGTTGCTTCTTAAAATCAACATCCCTTTTTCTGTGAATATTCCTTCAAATCCCCTCTGGTGATTTCTCCTTTTGTTCGAGCGTACGCTCTGGTTTGTTCTCGATTCATTTTTTTAAGTGATTGAATAATAGATTGTGATACGTTTTCGTTAGTTAAAATTAAATTTTTAAATGGGTTTCAAAAATGCGACTACTCTCAAGTTTTGTTTATATTTATGCCTATTTGTTTATTCGTTTTCCTGGGATTCTCCTAGGGGCCAACCCGACGACTTGAATAACGACTTACTAAATAACTAGGCTAAAGAAAATCGTTTCTGAGGTGTTAATTGATATTTTAATTTTAGATCGATAGATAGTGTGTGCTGCGTGAGTTTTTTGTGTTTAATGTATAAATTATTGAAAATAATTAGAGCTTTTGATTATCTTCCACATATTAACTGGAGTTAAAGAAGTTCTTTGTTTATATATAAAAATTTAATAACAAATTATCATCATTATCGATTTCCGCAAATGTTAAATTAAATTTTAATATTTTGTACATATTGAAATTAAATAATGAAAATTTAGAGAATTTAATTTAAAATTTAGAGAAATTAATTTGAAAATTTAAAAATATCTTGAAGTACGTGTGCAGGCACACGTACTTCAAGATTCATTACAACAATATAGAAATTAATACATTAGGCCAGAGGAAATTGAAAAAAAAAAACAATTTTATACAATTGAAAAAAATCGATTAATTTTCAACCAATCGATTTTTTTACAGAACTGCTGCATAGAAATCCAAATATTTCTTGAAAAGGGTCATTATTATGTTTATACCAATCGGAGACAAAGTTTCGGCTTAAATACAATATTTGTAAATAGTAGACTTGATGTTGAAAGTAGTTAATTAGTGGATGGTTTTAGAACTGAATCTTTTAATGTTGCATTTTATTTTATTTTATTACTATACTTCTTAAGTTAAAAATAGGGGTGGAAGAGACGGTGCCTTTCCTTAGCCCGCCACACACTCTTTATAAAATTCTTTGGATTCGTTAATCATTTCATAATGAAAATGTTATGGCTAATGCAGAATAGAGTTGGGATTATTTGAAAAAAATCAGGTGAAAATATGTAGTAAGTAAACAGCAATTACTGAATGAAATGAATATCAATTTGACTTCATTGAAATTCAATTCCAGTTACCTTCTCACACTTAGTTCGCAGCAAACCGTTGTATTACTTCTAAACGAATTTATTACGAACGTTTTACTACAGCAATTAAGCGCTTAGAAAGTAATATATCCAAAATCTTATTTCGTACACATCTTTTACTATTAGTTACTCTTATTCTTTCCTTTATTAATTAGTGAAAACTAATATCCGCTAATTTGGCGATTCTTGGGAACGTCACAGTAGGAAACGCTATTACATAGAGAGCGTAAAAAATATGTGAAAGCAGAGCGCAGTGAAGTATTAAGTATATGTAGTTCAGAGAATTGTACGTATGGTAATATCGTAATGTGTAAGAGCTACTTACTTATTGATATTGTGTAGTCCCAGCTCTCAGGGTCATTCTTGTGGACGTTCAGTTTGTCGGGCTGTAAAGAAAATTGTATATAAGCAATCAAATTATGTAGATAAATAGGAGTGTTTAATATGACCGATCTATGTTTAATCAGCTGTTACAGCACGTTTTCAAGAACATGTTGAAATAAAGCAAGGATAAATGTAGCAAGATATTGCCTTTTTTAATACAAATTAGTAAACACCATCTTTGTGATATATAGTTTCATCACTTGTAGTAATATCAATGGGAACTATACAGATTAACGATCCTCACCTAAAACGGTAATAATAATAAGTACTAAAATGGAAAGCAGAATTTAATACATTACAACAGCACTACCGGATTTCTTTTGTCTTTCAAATAGAAGCAATATATATAATATAGAGATCAGTTTGCTCAAATAGATACACCACCATGTTGGGAAATCATTTGCTGAAAATTATCAGATAACCTAAGAATTTCTATGTAATCTATGATCTATGATCGTTCTGCATCTAATGATGTCGTTAGCGTTACATTCTCACTCGAGGTTTTCAGTCGAATTTTTGTTTACACGCACCATATTTTGTAAATCGGAGTTCTTATTTATAACCACACATAATTTATTGGTTATTAGCCTTCCTACATTATCTGTTAGATTTCCCAACGAGGCTTCGGAGTCATCTTGTATATTTAGCGCTTCATGCAATGAAGATTGCTATTTTCTAAAATGGAAATAGCATCTAAAAGAATTGAAATCAGTGTTTCTTGCTAATTTAGATTTAAGATGCAACGTTTAATAATGTGTAAAAATTTCTAATTTCGTCAATACCAGCAGCGTTTTGGAGAATTAATAGAAACTTCTTTACTACAAAGAGTTAATTGATCTACTTTTGAATAACTCCTTCTAACAAATTCAGCTACAAGATGACATTCATTGAGCAAACAATATGAAACATGTCAGGATGAGTTAGTACATTTAATAATAGTGCCAGCGCCTTCTAATGTCGGAAATCGGTTAAGAAATCTATTAACACTCGTTGAACACAACAAAGCAGCCGTTGATGCATCATCATCAATCCAGTCCTCATTCATACAGACAAACTGACTGCACGTGTATGAATTCAGAGTTCGTGATATGTCCGACCGCTTTTCAAATATGTTTATTATCTGCACTACTGAGTGCGCACTCGTCTCTGCAGGCTTATTTATGACATTTACCTATTAAAAATACTTATTTTTTTGGTAGATATATCAATCTCTAAAAATAATTTAAACATACCATTGAAATTTTGATGAAAAACATTATGAATAAAGTGTTGCTTTCTGAAGTTGTTATCAACTACAGCATACTCTTGATTAAACCAGAAGAGGCTATAAATGAGCTTTTAAAATTTAAATCCAATGTCTTGTCACTGATAGATAGATTTTTCGAATAGTAAGTTCAATGTGTACATACATACACATGTATGTACGCATGCATCGTTAAACTGAGCGAAGAAAAAGTACACGAATTTTTTCTCTGAACATTTTGGTATATAAGAGATTTAAATAATTTTCATTCGGTATCTAAGATATTGGGATTTATGGAATATCCACTTATACATGGAAATAATCTATTAGACAAGTTATTTTTCTTAGTTTTGGCAAAATAAAAACTAAACCAAAATCTTCCTAATGGAACAAGCTTTAAAACACTAAATCCCAGAAAGATTTTACCGAGAATGTTTGTGATACTTTCATGGCGTGTGTATTTGTTCTCAACAATAATGAACAACATATCACTGCAATAAACAAAAATTCTCTATTGTTTATTATTCACTTTAAGACAACATGTAAAAAGGTCGCAGTTTTACTTTCTTAGGCTTTTTATGCTGCAAGTTAAATTTTTTTTCAATATCTTTGAAAATCTATTAAGTTGTTCAATAAAAGATGCAAAAATTTCAATTTGCCTCACGGTATATTTTTTAACAAATGGCCTTTTTATCACACGGCAATAAATAAGAACTGTATGTATTTACTAAACTCACCATGCAAAGGAGCAATTTAACTACAATAAAGTTTACAATTAGTTGGAATAAAATTAGCTACGTAAACAAACAATGTATTTGATTTGTTTCTAAATCGTAAGCTTTACGTACGTAGCTACGTATATCTACCATACGATAAAGGCACCATAAAACATGTTATAAAAACGCCCACAATTACTTTAATTAATACATACAGGAATGTAATCGAATACATTTGATTGAAAATGCCCGTATTAAACATTATTAGAATTTGTAGGTTTATGAATAGTGTATGAATTACACGAATCGATAATGGCGTTTCCGAATTGCCTCTATTATCTGCAACACTATTAATTTATGTAAGCTGCCGTATTTTTTTTTTGTCATATTGTGTTACTGTGTTAATACATCATGTAGTTCAGCATGTAATTCATTGCAAAATTAATTACTGTTCCAAACAAATAAACACGAATTGGGTTGTTCTGTAGAGTCTAGTACAAATAATTATAAATATAATAAAGGAAATAAAATAAGAATATTGAAATGCAAGTAACATTTTTCTTAATCCACATATTGCGAATACCAGTTTAAGTAATTCTATCAATTTGATAGGTTAGTGTTGTTAAATGCAGGCATATAACACCTTTAATAACTTTGAATGCAATACTCTTAAGCTTTGCTGTGAAAGCTAAAGGAACATACATACGGTTAATAAAGAACCAGTAAGTGGAACAATATATTCTATATGTAGGAACAGAAAAATTAAAACTGTTATATTCAGGTGTCTAAACCTTCCAAAATTGTTAAATTGCGCCTATTCTATCAAAGGTACTATAAACTCTAAAATTTTTTGATAACATAGTAGACGTCATAAGGTGGTATCATTGAAAATTATTTAAGACTAGATAAATAGATCAATAAATACCGAACCATGAAACCTATACGTACCTATTAACTTTCTTCCTTCCATTTCGATGTGCAATTGTTTAGCATTTTCTTAGCTTTTTCACGTTATCCCTAACTTCATATATGAATTAAATTAAATTAAAAATATTGACATGTTTTCGTGTATTCATTGCTTAAGTAGCTAGTTAGGATATAAAAAAGAACAGCAATGTCAGTACGGTTTATTTAAACGCAATATTTAAATGCGCGAATTGCGTTTAATTGTTTAATTGCAAATAGTTAAAAAAAACACTGTTTGAATTTGGTAAAGTTTGGTGATCAATACGGAACACACTGTGTATGTCGAAGGCGGTTTACTATCCGCCTTATAATGTCCTGCGTTTCCATTTTTTTTTTTTTTTATTTGAAGGGAACAGATACATTTACATCTAGGTGATTGACAACTAAATTATAAATACCTCCAAATATGTTTATTCCTAAATGAAGAAAGTGATGTGACTGTAGATTATATGTATCTTATATCTGTAGAAATATAGCTTACGGTGCCTTATATTACTTGAAAATGTTGATCCTACAGTAGACACAATTTTACAATTCCAGAAGATTCGGAAATCTCTGCTTTAAATTCCAACAAAAACGTAACTGTAAATGCTATCAGCCTTTTTAGCCACACGGTACGAAAGTGCGGGCAGTGAAGATTCTGGGTGTAGACAATGAAACGTTGCCCCAGTTTGTTAGACATTTAACAAATACCTATCTTTTTTTATGTAGTAACCGTTTTTGTTCTATTCTCTTAACAAGCAACAGGACAAACCGTTACTACATAAAAAAGATGCAACGGAAGCGCGGATCATTTGTATTTTATGAGGTAGGTTACCTATGTCCAAATTAAGTTGGTTATTTCTTGAAGGAACACCATGAAAGAAGGGTTAAACAAAAAATATATATTTGTATACATAATTTGCTGTTTAGGGCATTTTTCGGAGGCATAGAAAAAGCAAATTTCCTACTGTTTCTGCGTTGTATATTAAATTTTAACGTATATCTAAGTTCTAATTCGAATTATAGAACCTTCTATTTTATTTAATTTACGGAAAAATTTCGAAGCAATACACAGGTAATTACTTTAAAAAATTAAATATTTTAAATGAAATTTTACAACGACTTTTATGACTATCCTGAAAAACAGATTTGTTCGATGGAAACTCTAACTTTAACCAAGTGTTGGAAAGAAAAAAGAAAACGGAGCGTATAACGAAAGCTAGAAAGAAATGTGTTGTATTTCAAGACTTTTTCTCTAATTTGCTAAGAGAGAGCAGCAAAACAATGGGTGGACACGCAACACATTAAGTTGGTGTTTAAAAAAACAGAAATTTGGTGTCGAATTCAATTGCATTTCATGAATTACATGGTTAAAGCCAGTGATGAACAGAAACTATTTAAATATGTATTTTGCTAGTATATCACCCATTCAACAACCTAATGTATATGTTGTAGATTCAGCAGAATTCAATCTAGGAAGAAGCTTACATCGTACTACATATGCAATGTGTTAAACTTCATGCCATTCCACCCAATCGTTTCCGACTTTGATTCGTAATTATCGTATACTAATTTTTGTGAAATCGCATCGCTAATATTGTAATAAAAACAGGAAGAAGCCATAGACCAAAATAAAAAGCAATCGAATGTATTACTTATTCGTACTCTTTTTTATTTCATACATGGGATATAACTGCCGCAAGTTTCATCCGCTAATTCTGTATATTATTCCAATAAAGCATAAAATGAACAGTAATTTTGAGTAATATTTATTGACCGAACATAATGATATACAAACTTTAAAACTTAACCTTGCATATGCATGTCCACGTATGAGTATTTGATACTCATACGTGCAATCCTCAATGCAGCTTCAAATTCATAAAAACAACAACTTGACTTACCAATAAAATTTTTCTCAATTCTAAGCAACGAAGAAATTACATATATAAAAGTAGTAAAGGATAGGCGGTATTAAGGTCCTGCTTGCAGTTTATCCTTCGACAAGACAGCAGCATTTATGTGTCTGGAATGCTTTAGCTTAGTTTACGCCTATTTTGTTAGAGTTTTTGATACATTACTGTATATTGTACGGTATATTGTATTAATTTTTGTAAGTAATTTTTTAACAGTTTTTAAGATAAGTCTAATTCACATGTTGGGATGGTGTTACTCAAGGGAACTATTATTTAAAATAGTAATTCCAACATTTCTGAATTTGTGAATCACAGGTTAAATTTATATATGTACGTACATATACATGATGTAAACCGAACTTACAATTACAGGAGAAAGAATAGCTATCTTCGTACTTAATACGTACTATGTTAGCATGGAATTGAATCAAGAAATATAAAACTCTTTTGCAAGAGAATAATTTTGAGCGCCTTTTCACTGCCACACCCACAGATATTCTTTGTAACGTCATTCTTTTGTATATCGAGCGGCAAATCGCTTGAAATAAACTTTTTTCGTTTATGAAATCGAAAAACTTTCTTCTATAAAGCCGATGAAGTAGTTTGTATAAATTTTCTTCTAAATACCTCCGTCTTAATTTAGAAAATAATACCGTCGATTAAGTATTTAACTAATTTTAAGGCGCCAACTTCATAATTGTTTGGGTTAGATAAAAAATAACTATTAATAGCATCATCAAGTGTACCAAAATAACTCGCTCGCAGACTAACTCTTCCATATTCATTTCACGCCAATTAAAACTGCAAGCAACATTTTTCATGCTACTAATATTTGGCATACGTTTCGAAAAGGAGCCTGGCAAGAGGGCAAAGGATGTTAGGTATGCCGTGGTGAATTTTTGTTTATAGTTCACCTAATTTATATTACCGCATCATCAATCTATTTTAATTACATCGGCATACGCGCAAATATGCGTTCTGAATGAGAAAAAGGAGCACTTCGAATTGTAACAATTTATGACATACACATCTATGCACATCTCTGCAACAAATATGACTCACCTACTTGGAAAAAATCCAAACATCAAACCTAAAAATTTCACGTGAGTTACAACTCAGACAATTCTGTTGTGTATTTGCTTAGAAAATGACGAATTACATTACATATTTCAATCTATTGATAGCAACGCTTTGTAAACTTACTGGATGATTTAATCATAATGATTTCACAGAACCAATTTAATCTTTTTAGCATTACATCAATTTTGAAATTGAAAAATCACATGTTCCAAAGAAGGTAATAACGTTTGTTTTTTGAATTTGTTGAGATTGAGTGATCACCGCACGTATTAAGCAAGTGTAGACGTTAACAATTTTAAAATTATTTCTTCGACAACAATCCGTATTAGAATTGCCTATACTTATGTGTAGCGGTTTCCAGGATACTCCAAAATATTTAAATTTAAGTGAACTTATTTAAAGAAAAAGCAAACGAATTTTTTTCCTCGTAAAAAGAACTTATTAATAGAAAAATTATTGAAACCCAAGAGCAAAAATAAAACATCAGCAGGTATTATCAACAGCAATGTCAAATTTAACGTAAATAATAAAATATTATGCAGTACTTAATGTAATTTAAAGTGATAAACAGATATAAAAATGGTAATGAGAGAAAGAAAAATCTCAAGTAATAAATATTCAAAGCGCTTTTCTTCTTCTCTAAACTCGCATTAGTTTTTCAGATGTTAATCTACTTTGTTGTAGTTGAAGCTTCAACAAATACAATTTCTTTAACACGCCCCTATAATAAATAGAACTAAAAATGTAGTAGATCTCTCGTACAGTAAATTTTATTAGCTTTCCCTTTTGCGTCACCCGGTATAAAAATCATACCTGAAAACGAATACTTTTCAGTGTACTGTTTCATAGAAAAAAACCAGAACATCCCCAGAGGTAACTACTTATCAAAAGAATTGCTCGGATATCAACAACAAAGCACTGAATAAATCACCAAATCTAAAAAAAATTATTTTAACCTTGAACAGTATATCACACATAGTTTTTGTCAATTAACATCTAATATTATTACTAGAGCGCAACAAGTCGATTGCCTAGCAGTAGCGTCAGTGTGCTAGGCTAACTGAAATAAACGTGCGTTATTTAGAATAAAAAACAACTTACGAATATGCTTAGATGGTTGAAAAGATATACAGAAGTGAGGCCACCTGTATGGTCTACAGCGGTCTCTTTGAGACACGTCCGTTGCGGTGTATATGTATATCAGTTTATACTGGGAAAAAGATCGTTCTACATATAGCGACATTTCTTCCGCAACACTATTGTTAAAAAGATGGTGTAAAGTAAGCACTTTTTTCGTCATCTGAAATATGTAGGGCTGTTTGTACGTAATCAACAATTTCTGTTACAAGGTGTAAAGCATAGTTACGTGCAGCAAATTGCTCCGGTAGAACATCTTTGCTATCTTTTACAACTAGCAAATAAGGGTGTGACGGTTCTTGCAAGGTCATTATCCGTGCTACAATCGATACCATGGAATGTAGTTTGTGTCTATAGTTTCATATTAGTTAGCACAACCGTTTATTTTCTATTGCAGACTTAACAGTTCCCATGTTGGATTGTATTTTTTCAAAAACTGACGAAACATCTTTTATCCGATTTCTGCCAACGATACTTTACATCATCATTAAATCACATAGAAATTCTTTATACGGTCTCCATATGGTTGTTTTTAAAGTTTCTATGTTGCGCTATTTACATGGTTTCCAACATAATAAACTTTTATCGCAAACTAAATACCTGATTTCTTTACTATTGTATATTAAGTCTGGAAATTGCCATAAATACGTGTTTACCCTGTTAGCAAAAGTTGATGCATTTCTACGCACTTTCAGCACTTTTAGTTCTTTCTGTTCAATTCCGACACTTGGCACTACGATATGTATTATACATAGCACAGAGCATAGAAGGCCGGAAAGTGCCAATACGTAAGTTATTGTGTAATTAAGAAGGCTATTCTTAATTACTTTCTTTGAAAAGACATTACAAAAATATGCACTGCATTTTTTTGTAATGTTGTAAGCATTTATCTGTGTATTATTCAAATGTTAAGTCAATACTTTTCCCTAACTATTAAATACATTTCTAGACATCTTTATCATTGAATTGCCAATTTAAATTGGTATCTAAAATGACTTCCTAAAGCGGTAATGTAACTATAACTAATGCAACATAATAAAATATGTTAATATTCCTACATTGTACAGTAATAGTATAGGGCAATATATCTATTTTCAATTTCATTAACGTCTCAAGATTGAATGGACTGCGCAATTCGTTCACTTATCGCGTAGGTAAGTACTGATCTTTAATTAGAAAGGCAATTTTACACGTGCTATAAACAAAGTGTTCGTCTACAAGTATAAACTGTGAAACAAAAAAATTTAGAATACGTACAATCGTTTGGTTAAATATTATTTTGTTACATATTAACAGGATAACATCCTAAATGTTTCAAACACAATCTAATACAGATCGTATATTAAAAGTTTATTTTAACATTTACTTACGAATGATACTTTTTTTTTTAAATTAAGGATTATAATATAATTCCAAATTTTGTTTTATTAATTATTACTATGGTATTATGATACTTCAAGCTGATTTATGTTCGTGTCATCTTAAGGCCCAGTTACACAATCCGTTGTTCGAACCCAGGACCACGGAGCGCGGACCTTATTAACATTTGGTATGACGAACTGCAAGCAATGATATCACATGGCCGTTATCCGAGATTCCCCAAACTACGGGATTTGTAACTAGACCTTAAACTGACAACCATTTCACTTTTTTAAACAGTATAAATACCAACGAAATATATTTTGAGATTTGGGATGAATTAGTTTTCGCTTGCAGATGGTTTCAACAAAGAACAAATCGCAATTAATTTGAAATTTTTTCTTCCTTTTTCGCTAACATCCTTTTATACATTTTATCCTGATCCTTATACATTTTTATTGTTATTATTATCGGTATCTATTTTCTCTAACGATGAATTACAAATAAGTATATACTACTATCATTATTATTTTGTTATTAGTGTTTTATTTACGAATTTTACGAAAAATGTGTATTACATATTTACAATATTGCTTTAATATAAACATAATTAAAAATGAGATTGAAGTGTTATATCCTATCAAAGCACACATTTATTAGTCATATTAGATTAAAACATATAGATCTAAGTGATTTATATGACTAATCTATTTAAAAAAATTTAAAAAATAACTGCGAAGTTGCTGTGAAAGAAATAGGGTAAAATAAACATTTGATAATAAATCCTTTGATATCTTGATACACATCAGTTTTGGCAGTAAGAAGAGCTTTTCCTGCGCATATTCAGTTTTGTGTTCGGGTAACACGATATTAACAGAATTTATACATAATATTGACAGGAAATGATAAATCAAAATGTTAATTTACGAGAACGATTATATATACGATTTTAAGATTCCTTTGTTGCAGAAAATGCTTTTATTATAATGTACCAAATTAATTTTGTCAATCTACGTAATAGCAGTGTATCTAATTTAGGCTTTAATTGTTTACCTATTTTCAAGCTAAGTAGTAAACATAATCTCAACACGTAAAATGTACACATATGTTAAATATGCATAACTAAATGTATACATATACACAAACGAGAAGAAATCGCCAAAATATTTGGGTTTAATATGTGCTAAACAATGTGACCATAAACAATCTTTCACATTGACCTTTGAACGCTACAAATTAGCATTTTTAGAAAAAAAAAGGTCGATTTACCTTTTTCATGAACTAATTTTTGGTATTACTGACAGTTCGAGTTCAATTCAACCGGTTATCAAATGGTTGAGAATGAGGATTCCGCGCATCCTCGAAATAGGCGTCTCGGATTAATTAATTTATTAAACTTGTGTGATGAGGAGTGCTCCGAAACTTTGTGTTGTTTGCCATACTACGCCACAGTACTCGCTATCATTATACTTTGATGGGAGACAAAATTAAGTTATTAAACAATTTGTTGTGCAACTACGGCAAACAAAACGATGATTTACCATATACTAAAACTTGTCCAGTAATTTTGCAGACTTTGTGTAAAAGTCACCTTAAAATACCTCTAAAATAGACATATTGCTTTTCAAAAACTAAGAAATGTAAAGGATTTAACGAGGCTCATGATAACTAATTCAAACAGAGTTCAATAAAATGCAGAAATTAGTTATTAATTAATTTCTCTCTTCTAATTAATTAATTCTCTACAGAATTATGCATCGTATATGTGCCAGCTTCGCATTTTTTAATTTTCAATTTGTCATACAGAAATTGTATGTAAATGGCTATATGGCTTCTATGTAACGTTTACCGTTGTTTGATAAGTTACACAGCACAATTTTTCTGTAAATAACTCTGGGCAGAATTACGCGTCGCATAAAATAGGCTTTACATCAGGTAGTATTTTAAATTAAATCATATATTTAGCTACTTTTAGAATCCCTGAGTATCTTTATAAGAATCTTTGTATATTTTTGTTATTATATATTTCATTTACTAAAATAAATTTCAAGGAAACATATTTTCTGTATAATCTTCATATAATCGTCAACAAATAGAAGATGTTCGCAAGTTGTTCTTTGTTTAACATTGTTTAAATTTAATATATCTAACATAATTTAATATTACGACTGTAAAGATCTTATTCCATCTTCTATTTGAAGAAGCAAATTGTTATTCTTCGCAGATGTATTCATATCATACTTTGCATGTACTTCGAAATTCAAATTCTCATCAATAATTGTTCCTAGATCTTTTAGTTTTTCTACTTATGCACACATAGAACCTACTGCAGGCGTGGACTAGTAAAAGTATCTGATTCTAGGTTATCTTGTCTGTGACCGCAATCTGTGTATTCATTTAAATGGCGTTAGGCAAGTGCCATCATCTGCAAGAACCTCTAGATGGCCTCAGTTCAACATGTTTTGGGTAGGCCCGAGTTACCTATGAGTGTTTAGTTAGTCGCTGGAATGTATTGAATCTTCTAGACCATCCGAACGTTATCACTTATCACAAATGTGTAAACAAATCTGCGGAAGCGAACATCTGACTAATTTGGAAATGAAACTAGTGGAAGAGAAGATAAAATTAAGAGTTCAAATTTTAAGTATTCCAAGGGCTGTTTCAGTATTCTTATTGAGGTATAATATTACTCATCTAGAGTAATCAATTAGCTACTGTTGTAAAAGAAATGTGCTATGAGCTTCTTACTTTGTAATTATATATAGCAATTATTGAGACTTCTTAGTATTCCAGTTTTGTCTTTTATGTCAACAACGGGAATGGAATATAACGCTCTTTGTTTAGATTTAATGTTTCTGGAACTTGCTAAGATCAAAATAATTAAAAAAAAAGAAATGAAAGAAAAAAGGTTATATATTGGATTTCTATTGATTCACTTTTAATTAATTATTAAACATTTTTGTCAAAGTTGTTCCATTGTACTGTAATCTTTAAAACGAATATAATTAAATTAGTAATTTTGAGTTACTACGAAATGTAGCATTTTATTTATAAAATACAAAAAATAAAAATAGCATATTAAGCCTTAAACACACTCCGCTTTACCAATACATTAACATACCTAAGTTTAGTAGTGAAGGTAAACAAGGTGACGAAAAATACGTGATTGATGCAATTAGATGCCGTTCGCACTTAATACAAATTAAAACACTTTACCGATAAATATCACAATAGCACGAAGAGGATATACACCCTCGTATAACGCCTGAACGGAATGTTTTTACTTCTAGGAACATAGATCTTAATGGAATTAATAATTGGGAACACAACAAGAATGCGTTTCTTGTAAAATTAACTGGGATGTTTCAAACATAAAATTGCATTTATTTAATTTAGAATGGCGAATCATTGTTTGCAACATTTATAGTCCCAATATTAAGTACTTTAAACTTCTTCTAAAGCATCAAGCAACCCTCCTACTCTTTCCGAATAAAAGATCTATTGACGAAATGTTTGCAGCCGAGTTAATTTCCACTAACAAAACTCCAAAAGAAAAATACACGTCATTGTTATTACAGTCACTTTCAGCGAATAATCAAAGTGTAATTCAAATATAGTTTCTTCAAGATATTTTTAAAAACGCTTTTCAGTAAAAAAATACTACACAAAACTTACTATTGTTGCTGTTTTACTAACAAATGCGAAATAAAATTTGAAAGTGCAATATAAAAATATGAAACAAAAATAATTTTTACCCACCCTTACGGGGTTTGATTATTTTGAGGTTTGAAAATTATTTTGGTATATAACTGGCTTACAGTTGTAAGGTTTCGTGTAAACATTTTTGCAATACATAAGTTAATGCAACCAAAACGTTGAATGTACAATATTGAACGTTTGCGAGTTTTATTTAAGGCAATATGGTAGTTATACCGGTCAATCGAAAATAACTCGAACGCTCTAGACGAATGTTACACTGCGCAACCGCGGCCAGTGGTTTTATTTTTTAATTTATGCTGACATCGATATATGTTTCTCGTACTCCCCAAACGTGCACTGATGAGCTGTTATACAGCGAAACGCTTGTCTGTTTATGCTGGTTACGTGATAGTTTAACTTCATTATTAATAATAACATCTTTTGCTGCTCAACAAAATAAATATCACAATGTATTGAATTTAGTAGAGTGCAGAAACAAAGATCATCCAAAAATAAAAGCTATAAACAGCAGAACGTAATGTAATAAATAAACATTTTGAAATTACAACTAAATGTAAGAATGCGCAAAGAATTATAAAACAAGAAATTATAAGATATACAAAGTGCGAATAGGAAATTTTTAATAGACACGTAAGTGTATTGTTTATAAGCAATTCTTATCATGTTTGTCCTGTTTTGTGGAACTTGGAAAGTTATAATTGATCCAGTGGTATATTGAGGTACTGAAAAATTAATCTGGGAGAGTAACATTGGAGCGTGGATAAAGCCATTGACGAGTATGCCGCTGGATGCATTCTTGCGGATTCAAAATGAAATAAGATGTAATGTTTTGTTTGGGGAGAAAATAGATGATTCCCAAATTGATTAATTAAATTTAGGGTTCGCGGACTTTGGGAGCGTTTCAAAATTTAATTTTCCGATAACTTACGTTCAATTGAAAAGCGGATAGATGAATTTTAAACGTATTACAAATTTAAAACTAAAACTAAGTTGATATAGCGATATTCAAACACATAGAAAACATTATGTTTTCACCCCAAAATTCAGACAATGGACACCATGAAATTGAAAATATTTAAACGCGCATTACCTGGATAGCGAATTGGACTCGAGTCAAAAATATAAAACACACAAAAAATATATAGATAATAATTAACATCACCTCACTGGTTTATTTAGTAAACTCTTACCTTTTAAATTTTTTTTTAAATACAAGCGATACAGTGATGCATTATCTGCTAATCTATGACGTCTTATACTCAAACGTCTGTACATATATAAATTTTACTGGCAAACAAAACGATTATCTGATGAACGATAATTAATTTATGAAATTACACTGAGATACGACTAAAATTATACTAAAGATCGTTGTAGAGTAATTTCATTTTAAATTTTATATTGCAGGAAGTAAGGAAAGCTATAATTCCATTTCATCATTATTGTCATTGGCTGAACTTAAGTATATCATTCTTCGAACTTCCACGTTGCCTAGACAATGAGAAGAAAAAGCGTTACAATTTTTGAAAACAAGCTCACACCCGCCAGAGGGATCTTAACTTTGAACGTATGGATATCGCATGAGCGACTAATTAACATTATATTAACATTATTACACTGGCTGGGAAGCCCAGAGCAGTTAATTTGTATAACATTAAAATGTGACCGATAGCGTCAAACGCAATCAGTATAACATCTACTAGTTGGCGTTTGCCTGATGTATTGTATTATTGGATTAGTACAGTCAGAGATTAACTCACATTGTAATAATTTTACAGTGGTATACATTTTTCGATATAAGAAATGTTCAGAAGTCTTGGTGAATTTTGATTAAATATCCATAAATTCGGTCCGTAATTTTGAAAATGTTAGCACATGTAAATACCGTACATGTTTGATTTAGTCGCTTATGTCCACAAGATATGTAAAACTTGATGTCGAATTTACAATGACTCTATTGATATTCAATTTGTTTTACATAGAGCTATACAGTTGTAAGTTTTAACATGCACCTCTCTTCTCCTCAATCGTGGTAAATCGTTAATATAGATATTCATAGAACTTTACAGAGATTGAAATGAGTCAGTTGTGCGCCACTCAAAATTTGTGGTAAATTGTTGAACAATGAGTTCTATTAATGGATTTTAATTAGATACAAATTGCCGAAAGAATATAAAAACAGTGAACTAAACAATAAATATGTGCTTTGTGACTTTATATTAAAATTACATTTTCATTCAAGTGATACTTATTATTTATTATATTTATCATCTACTAATACCACTAAACTTCGCCAAGAAGATCGCTAAAATATTAGCTAAATACTACCAATAGCCCGCAATCCTGCAGTGTTAGAATACAACAAGAAGGTACATGTTTCAAAAACATTTTAAATAGTGCTAGCAAGGATTGGGACGTAGTATGATAACTTATCATACTTATCATTGATAAGTATCGGTAATCTCCGCACCATACAAGTTTAATTTATTATATAGCAGTATACAACAATAATTAGTCCTTACTGAGGTCCATTCGTGTCCTCGAAATATATATTATTATATAATAAATTAAACTGGTGTGATGCGGAGGTTACCGATATTTACGTGTTGTTTAAAAACATTTTAGTTCATACATGTACATGTGTATCTACATACACTTTGATATACAACTTTTTGATTCATTCTGTATATTTCAAGAAAATCTTATCGATTTTATTGGAAACAATGATTTCCTTGTACACGGTTGGCTTTTCGTACCAATATTACTATCTCGTCTTTAATCGACGACTTGTTTCTTACTTGGAAAAGGCACATTTATCTTAAGACCACATGACCTTATATACTTAATTTCTTTTTTTCTGTAGTATTTTAAGAGATCAAACATCGATTAACTTTGAACCACCTATAAACATTTCCGTATGAAATTCCTTACTAGAAAATAATTCGACAAGGTGCGGCTTTACATTAGTTTATTTCCTCGATCGAACGTTCGCTAACCATTGTATACAAACGTGCAGCACGTACAGAACGAGATTATATCAAAAGAGGTACGTTTGAAAAAAGAAGCTTGAAACGTGTTTTGAGGGCAGCGAATTTAATAATCCTCGACCAGGTACAGGGAAGAGGAAGCGGATGCTTGTGTCAACATAGAAGCGAAGCAGGTAAGAGGAAAGGAGGACGACGCTTTCATGCAGAAATCTCGACTGAAGTGCTTGAGCGCCCCGAAAACTTTTGGCAAAGCCAAGAGCGGTATTATACGCGTATTTTAGTCTGTAGATAGGAATTTCTATATTGCATTTTCCGAGTATTAAGTGCTCAAGCCACAACCGATAATATATACTCATGCATCTAAAAGCTGCTATCTTCTCCTATTTTCTCTTGCAACTAAAGGCTGATATCCTCTCCTATTTTCAAACCTTTTGTATGCGTTTTTATTGTTTATGTGTTATAGCCAGGAAGCTATTATTACGCGTGTTAAATGAACAAATAGAAATCGTTTAATTGTTATGCAACAGGAGAATTGGTGATGTTATACTTGGTTCCAAAAAAAATTTAGATAGCATAAAAAAACTTAAGTGCCTAAAACGTAAACTCCTTTAATTACCTACAACAATGACCAAGAAATATATTTACGTACATTTTACTTTTCTTGCATTTTGCGTACATGATGCATGATCAGAAAGGAAAGAAGAATGTATGGTGTTTTATGCTAAGGGAAAGACTAACACTAACGAAGGAGTACCGCTAGTTGATACTACCCGAATTTATTGTTACAAAGACTAATTTACTGTAAGAAAAGTATTTGTTTAGATAATCAATAGCTGCCCTATTCTTTTTTTTCAAATTTATATGTATAGCTAAGAGTGAAATAATCCATTTTGCGAAAACGTAAGTACTTCGTTAGTATACTTTTTCGGTCTATTAACCATTAGAAATTCTGAAGAAAAAGTAGACTTTTTAGTGAGAAGACATTTTAAATCTTAAATTAAAATAAAAATATAAAAATTCGATCAATTTTTTCCATGGCGCGTTAACACAACATTGGGAATTCTACGTTTATTGCACAAGAATGTAGTAGTGCTTTTGCATACTCTACGTCTCCTCCAATTTTTACGATTTCACTCAACTGCATGACCCATATTATCCAAACGCGAAATGAATGATAGAAATCCAATAGATCCACGTCCTTTAACAGACTGTGTTTTAGATCTTCCAGCAGTAAGAACGCTTTGGAAATCTAGCATATTTATAAATAATTGGCACCATCACTTCGCGGCATCGTATTTCTTACAAATGATGATATTAAATATATTTACTTCATTAGACCAAGGAAGTTTTGCTTGTGGAAGAACCTCTACTCTAAATTAAATTGAAGAGGGTTGTTATCCCTTGAATATTTTATGAATTTGAAATATTGAAATGTATAACATCTTCATCAAACACTTGTATAGAAAAATTAGGCACATACTTTTTTACATGTAACGGTGTGCCTGGTTATTTTATTTTATTTTATATTTTTTACAGCAACAAGAAGATGTAACAATGAGCATTTTATTTCTACAAAGAGAGATATTTATTAGCCGTATTTTAAGGCGAAATGTTGTTCAGTTAACTTTTTTTGTTAATTCAATACATAAACTTTTCTAAGTAAATAAATATAAGAAATGCATCGATTCACTGATTTTGCGAAACTCTATCACCAACAATTGTTTATTAGGTTTACTAATACCGCCTTTTTGTCGTCCATTAGAGGATTAACAGGGGGTCGAAGGCAGTTTAATTTAAAGTTTTGCATTTCTATTAACGGACCCAATCGGTTCAATTATAAGCTCGGCGGCTATTTGAAAATTTAATAATGAAACCCTGTACCTCTGCGGTGTTCTACCCTCCATAATGTAAATTACGCTTGTGCTTTATAAACAGAAACCATTCTAGAAAATATATGGAATCAATAACCGCAGATATAAAGCATTCTTAAACAAATACGTACTCAAACATACGTAGTATAGAATATCGCTACTAACAGAAGCTAATACAATCACTTTTTGTTCCAATTTAATTAAGTAAGTGGCAGCTAGGCAATTTACATAATCTGTTAATGATTTGTGAGGATTTTATTAAATTCTTTTAGGATAAATATATTTATAAAACATCAAGGAACATGGCAGTTGTTGGGAACTAATACGTGATTAAAACTGTTGGGATATGGACCGAAGTTTAAAAAATCTGTAACTTATTTCACCAATATTTCCATCTTATTTTTTAAAGTTTCTTCAGGGCAATGAATTAAAACAAGATTTTAAAATTTAATTATGTACATGTTCGATTAATGAATTCTTTTTTTCAGTCAGGTCTAAGTCTCATAGTGTTAGGATGCTGATGATGTGAATTAAAATCCATTTCATGTAAGGTATTATTAATGCGAATAGCTACATTGGTATCTTTATTGTAATCACTACGATGTTTGGCAACTCGACATTTTAACCAAGTGGATTTGGCTGATATATATGTCGACACAAAATCCGCAGGGTATTTGATAAATGACGTTTGATTTAAAATCAAATCAAGTATGGTTCTTTAATTTAGTGAATAAATTATTTGATGGGTTTATATTATATCTAGCAATTTTTAAGGTATATCCCTCTTTGTGATGTTAATTATCGATTCGTCAGTAGAGATGACAATTAGCCAGGCGAAATTATTACTTTTTTGCAGCGACTAGACAGACTCGTGTTTATTCGACTCATTAGAATGGATTCGTGTTGCCCTGACGGTTTCCCTTAGAATCGACAAAACACGAGTCTGTCTAGTCGCTGAAAAAAAGTAATAATTTTATCCACCTTTGTCCCTTTTATTCATCCGTTAGAGTTCATTAACGAAGCTTAAAAACAACGAAATATTGGTCAAATTTACAAGAATCGTATGTTTTTTAATGCTTTGGTCGTCATCCTGGCAGTTTTAACTACGTAGAAATAAATTTAAACAAAAATGACTATAACACTATCTATTTGTCTAAAATCACATCAATACATCTCCCATATTGATTAGGTATAGATTCAGTGGAAAATGTTCATAATTGTTTTAGCCTACATAATAACAAGAACATTAATTGAAGTTTGAATATTCAAGTTCATACCCCAACTGAATGGAAATCAGTAGTTGGCAATTAACAAGATATTTCCTATAATGTTATGATAGGAACCCTGCAAAGAAAGAAAACAATAAGCAATAATTTGGTAGTAGGTTTTACATTATCATTAGGTCGGGTCTTAGTACAGATGCCTTTCGTCGCTGTAGTCTTAATAGATTTATTATAGCAAAATGGTCTTGTACGTATTAGATTAGCAGGAAATTTTTAATAAACCTTAGCACTACAGCAGATGGTAGAAATGCAAGGACAAATGTTAAGGCAACGAGGTAATCGAAAAGATACTTCTGATAGGTTTCACATAAACTTTCTATAAAACACCTTACAAATAACTTGCATCCACCTAATTGCATATTGATTCTTTTAAGAATAAAGCCTTTGGTTCTTCTTATTTTAGTAGTTTGTTTTGCATACAATGAATTGATCTATACAGAATCAACGCTAAAAATTTTAAATGGCAGGGATTTTAAAGAGCTCCCTGCTTTATATTATTCCAGATACTTAATAGCATTAAATTCTTTGATTGCAGAAACTACATAGTTATATTTTATATAAAATAAGCACATTCATTTATGTACGCATTTATTTCGAAATCACATCAACTGCTATTTCTGATAATAAAGAAGGTGTACCACAATCAGCTTGCGTTAAAAGTATGTGGAAAAATGAGTGAAATAGAAATCTGGAAATTTCTATACAAGTGTTATCCTTTAAAGTTCGTTCAATCAAATTATGTTCAACTTTCGGTATCTCATAGAGTAGCAGTAATACCGACAATTTTTAGCGGAAATACACGAAGGAAGCTAAGCGTAACAAAACAACTGTGATAGAGTATGTTGCATAAACTGACTGTACAACTTAATACAGAATCCAAGGTTGACATGCTCTAATTAAAATAGGTAAGTTGATGGTAGCTTCTGAAAAAAGAAATACCAGAAGTTGAAAACATTTTGACTAATGCATCTATTTATAGTACATGCGCGAGATGCTGCTCAAGTGGTCCGCTCGTTTGCATTTTATATGTATGGATCGTTGCTTAAGCAGCCAAAGGGCCCATTTTGGCAGTGAGGCGACGTAAATTTAACCTACACCTTTCGTCCAAGTAACAACAGCAGAATGTACGAAATATTTAAAAAATGTGGAAAGATTTTAGAAAATCAGATACAGCTACGTGATATTCACAATGGTATGAAGTTTTTAACGCAAGGGAATTTCGGTAGTTTCCAAATGTTTCTGGCTGTACAGATTGTACACACATAAAAATAGGAAATCCTGGTGGTGATAGTGAAGAAATGTTCAGTAATAAAAAAAGGTTTCTTTTATTGAAATTTATGCTAAAATTTTAGCGGTAGATGCTGCACGTAAAAAACATGATTGTACCTAGAACACGTCCAGACAGAAAAATATTATGTACAGTTGTCTAATCCAGGATCAAATCACGACAATGTTATATTTGACCGTGGTATTTTAAGGTTAGGATGGAACCGGGTGGTGTCTCAGGTTTATTGCGCGGTGACAATGGGTACACGAGCAAAAATCACTTTCTTACTCTAGTCATACAGCCAGGTATTACTACAATAAAATATGCAATTGCTACAAGGTAGTATCTAACCATATTTGTTATAAGCAATGAAATGAAGTACCGACAATATCAGAACAAGGAATATTGTAGAATGATAGTCTGGGATTTGGAATAAACGTTTGCCATGTCTTCAGCGAGGCTTCCAAACAAAATTCGGAGATAATAGTACAATGAGCCAATAGGTGCGCGAAATATTTCTGATGCTCAACGAAGATTGAATTTTCGAAGGCATTTCATAGTACAGCGTATTTCGCATTATACTTACCACATATCATTACATTTTTCACACATTACGTTAAGTTGTACTTTTCTTTTTTATTGAAAATGCACCTTCTTTATAAAATTTCGATAGAATAAAGCTCCTTCTCGACTGCCGGAAACCCAGATTCTTTAAAAGAAAACAACGATCGCGGAAGTCTACAACGATATATACACCTCATTTGTCAATATTTGTTCTACAAATACATATTGTTTACGTATTGTTGATACCTCTGCTATATCAATATTTAAACACGTACACAATTTCTCATAAACTACACACCACAATTAGGTGCACGATTTGTGAGCAGAAACATAGCGTTCTAAACTTTTAAGTGGTTGACGAAAAAGATTTTTTCGTTGTCTGAGTAAACAACCAATATTGTTGGATTCGTCTAGCACTTACTAGAATATTTTATTATTTATTTTAGTAATTCACACATTAACGTGCATTTAATAACAATAATAAAATGACACTTACTTTTACCAAATACATTAACAGTGTAAGTGAATATTAAAAAAAAAGAAACTAGTTTTCGAACGGCAATAAAGCATCCAACCTGCTAGAAAGATCCATATAAAATTAAGGATATTATAACAAAATAACTTCAAAGCACTTAAAAAAATGCCAAAAAGTGTTTGAGGGAAGGCACTTCCTAAGAACTTTCCTAAGAACGCTTGCCTAAGTTCAGCCTGCTTGAGTATACGTCTACTTACGCAAGCGCTGCTTCGAGTAGGGATTGTAAATACGGACATGAGCTATGTTTAAGGGGTAACTCATGTACGTAAATTTTCAAATTTCTTCAAATGCCATATACCTTTAACTAAATGTCATTGTCATATACATATTGCATATTATAAAGTTTTATAGTTATGAAAAATGAGAAGGTGAGATAGATCTCTCAGCATTTAAGTCCACTGGGCACTCTCTCTATGGTGGCCAGTTCTTTACACCGTCAACAAACGCACTGCAGTCACAATTCTAACATCAATGCGATAAGATACGTGGAAGTGATTTTAGCTGCACAACAGGAACTAATTTAATCCCATCCCTCTAATATTCTTTACAGATGGTTTTGGATTGTGAACAATCGTGCCCATATTCGCCCTGGCCACTTCCTAACTAAAATTAATACTGGGGTACATATATTATGTTGATATTTGTTTCTAAGATTAACAACAGAGCTTTATGGAAATCTGGTGCAGATACGACAGATACGATATTAGTCAGTTCAATGCTTACACTATTTGCTTGCTATCATCGATATTTGTGCCTACAACCTCAAGATCAATTAAACAGCTACTCGAGTTAGCGGCCAGATTTCTGCTTAAAAAGGGACGATGTCCTTTCTTAGCGGTCATGATTCGTTTAGATAGAGTTTTTCAGAAAATATTCCTACTCTAGTTCCTTTGTTAGTTTTTGATCTGTTTACGAAGAGACTCCTCGCTGTCGATCAGTCAATCGATGCGACAAAAGTTTGTGGAATTCGTCGCATACGAAAAGGGGTGAAATATTATTTGCTCAACCCTCAAGATGAATATTGTACGACTTCTTCGAATGCGTTTACGGTCAGGAGAAGACAACTCCTGAAAACGTGGCGTGGTTGTAAAATGAAATGGATCGCACTTATTTCAATGTGTTGCAGCAGACGAGCCTTTACCTAGCGTAATGCGCGCTAAGAATCGCGACACACTAGAAACAAAAAATGCTGCGTTTTTTCCGTTGCATTTTCTGCGGCCCTGTACTCGTGATGAAACTTAATTTTAACATTTTTTATGGATACATGATATAATCCAAATATTACTCTTATTCTGTTTTAGTTAGGTACATTAATCTGGAGATACTTAATGATGGCAAAAGTACTCTACGCACAAACCTAGTCTTCTTTAATCAAGCATGATATGGTTCCTTTAAACCAATTATCGGACAATACAGCTCATATGCAGTAAAAGATAAAGTTGATACGTTTTTAGTTAATAGATTATACTTAGCGTCGCTTTATTTTATTCTTCCAAGAGACTCTCTTTTAATTTTACAGATAGGAACGAACTCTATTATCTGCAATTAATTAGAACGTTTCATTTAAACAGTCTGCCTTGTTTATCTGATAGCTTTCTGTTGTTCTGGTGTTTGGATTTTGCATCTGCCAAACCATTCAATTATTAAATTCATCTATTTTCGGCTTAACCTGTGTAATGTTAACTTTAACTCTCCAGGATTCCAACATATTTCACAGGTAATCCGTATATGTACCTAACAGGTAGTTATAGTGAGTTTTTACTATAATTGCAAATCGTAAAAAAAGATGCGCACTACATTCAGAAGAGCGTTGATACTTTGAGATTTAATAAGTTTTTTTAGAATCTTCAATTTTATTTTAAAGGGGCCTAAGATGGTTAAACATCATAAATTACTGTTTTAATTATATTGAATAGTTCAGCCTTGAAAGGTTTTTAGAATAGAAGACTCGTTCTACATCTAGACGCTGTATAAAATTCTAATACATGGATGCTCACGGAAAAACTCATCAGTAGTTGGAAATTTAAAAGTTTTGGGTGGACATCAAGTTTTCCTAGGCTTGCTTACCTTAGAAAAGGATAAGTCCATTGTCATAAATCACTTAAGTACTAGCGCGTTCAAAAGTAATGACACCAGATTTAATCAGAGAAAAAGAGGTGTAGACCACCTATAAACTGGCCAAGTATTATACAAGACCGGTATATTCATAAAACAAGCACATTGCGGTCTTAGCGACGGGGCAGTGTGTTATCTAAATGGAAATAAGATGTAAATAGCAATAAGAAAACCTATTGAACAGACGGCTCCATTTAGAAATGTCAACTTGTTTGATGTTACGCAGAAAAGTTGATATTTTTCAAACACAATTTTTTTTGATATATATATATTACTACTGTAATGTGGTTTATTTATTACAAAATCACATAAAGCAGTTTATAAGATTATTATAAAATTCTCAAAGCAATCAGGTTATTTATTTTCTTAACCCTACATTACATACGATGAAAACTTTTGCTTATATTTTCTTTCGAAGTGTTTTCAAAAAACATATCCTAACCATTGTCTGTGCCATCCATTGTTCTATTTTTCTGGAAATGAGAAAGTACTGCATGTAACGAATTCAAAAGCAATTGTTTGGACACTGACTGAGATTAACGAACAATATGCTTTTTAACAAAGTTATATAGCTGTATGCATATAAATGTAATAAATGTTGTAGATATGATCATTAAATGAAAAATATCATCCTTTTTTTAACAAATAGATAAATGTTTCATTAAATTACTTACAAAATAAACTGTAAAACAGCATTTTAGTTTGCTAAATTTTACCAAAAACATTAATAAGTAGCAAATGACGAATTTTAATTTTAAAACATAAAATTATTCTTTTATTTTTCTGATAATATCTGTTTAGAGGACTAGAAGTACTTTCTACCATAATATGAGAATTAAGAAAAGGAAAACAAGCCGGTGTCTCAATATTTTTCCTGAGAAGTGTACATTCGTAAGGTTTAATTAACATAAACAATCTTAATATGTACTTCCTAATTGTTTTAATTCTCTCACAAAATTTTTTCTAGTGTGTCTAGTATCTAGAACCCTTCTTCAGGCATTAAAAACTGTAACAGTGTATAAATATATATAATTTTATATATAAAGTATATAAAAATTAACTTATATAAATAAATTTTCATTGTTAATTTTTCTGTTCTGGTTCATATTTCATGGTTTTTTTTCTACTCAAATTACAAAGACCGTACTGTACTGAAATGTGTTAAATATTCTGTACGTTACAAGCTATTTCAATTTTTTGAATTCTGTTGACAGCCAAACTGAATTTTGCTCGTTGAATACAGTAGAGCTACAGGTTTCACACCGATCGTTTTTTAGCTAGTTGAGTACTAATAGTTTTACTTTCTGGCGCGACATACAAGCTAACAACGTTTTCATCTAAAATAAACAGATCCTCCCGTGTTGTTTGGAATTCGTTTATGACAGTTATGTACATATACAGGTTATCTATAGTATAATTCACGAAGAGTTTCTGTAAGTAACCACAAGTAGCTACACCGAGGTTGCGACTACTAATGATTGCGGTTTTGTGGTTTACAATTAAAGAAACAACTTGGCGAATATGCATTTAAGTATACTGTACTTCATTTTGTAAAAATTTAATACCTTAGTAAAATCTGGCACACTGGCAATTATCTAACGAAGAGAAATGTTTATTTGTATAGTGTTTTTTTAAGTCCAATGTCCAAGTCCATAACAAATAGTTATGTGTTTAAAGTAATCACAGTTATTAACGTTATATTAGATTAAAAACGAAAATATTCTCTTTTTCAGTTTACATTGAATAAGAAAATATCTCTGTTATTAATATAACATAATTTTAACCATGACATGCAATTTCGTGGCGCCGCCTATATATTTACCTTGCACATTCTATTACAACTCATTCTATTTCTCTCCGTTGTGTATGGATTAACGATCCTAACACTATTGAATATTTACATGAGAAAAAAAAAAAATAGGAGTACAAACTAATAAACAGTTACGCAGCAGTATAATTGTGCTCATTCGTTTCATTATAGGTAGTTCGGAGAGATTTTGTAACCGTGTAGTCCCTAAAAAATTAAACTTCAAATTCGAAAAACTATAAAATTTGATTAAAGTGATAATCCATATTGTTCCAGCAACTTGTATATCGTATGCTTCTTGAAACACACAGAAAGCGGTAGTCGATATCTGTAAATTACTTAAAAATCGATACTTTCACACATCTCGGCTCAATGCTGCTTTGGTTTACAGGCTTTTTACGCAACCCGTTCATTAGAAGTTTTCGCCGTTAGCATCTTAACCTAGTTCTGAAAATTTGTAGAAGACAATAAGAGCATCCACTCTACTATAACAAATTATTGTTGAACTCGTAATACTTCCTGTTATACCGGAAGCCGTAACCAACTTTAATAAATTCTAATTTTTAATTAAACGACAAACTTGTCATTGCTTTTCTAGATTTCATAAATTGTTACGAAGGTTTCCTACTTCTAAAAACAATTGGTTTTGAGTTATTTTCATTTTTGTTTTTTCCCTCTTTTATAATGTACTCTTTAAAATCACACATCGGAAATACAATTGAGTGAATTTATGACATATCTATTCCGCAAGCAACGGAAATATTTTCTAGTATCAACGTAAAGGTTTCACATATAGGACGTTCAGAATTTGAGAATATCCAACCCTAGGAAATTTACTTGTTCTTAATAGAACGCAATGCATATGAGTACATTATCCTAAGCAAAAGCGCAATCGCCACCGATGTATGCATATTACGTATATGTATACCTATGAGTAATATCTTCTAAACGTAGATGCTATAAAACTTTTCAGTTATGGTACAAAACGATGGAAGTTACGGCTTGCCGGAATTCTTAGAAAACATGCGGTGAAGCAATAATAATATACAATATATATATTATTCTATTATATGAATGATAGGTGATAATGATCATTAGTCATTTGATCAAACTTAGCTTAACTACCTTTGATAAATCTTTTTATTCCACAGAGTAACGGTGCAAAATTTTCAGCATATCATGTATTCTAATATGCATGCCGGTTAAAAATTGAAAATATACTTACTTATAATTAGAATAAAAAGCTGGCATACATTTACTAACCTGAAACAATGAACAAAAATATTGGTATTCCTAGAGAAAAAATTGCCAAATAAATATGTCGTTATAAGCATATTAATTGCCTGCTATAAAATTAGTTTAGCCTACAATAAACATGTACCCATTATTTATTCTAGGGTTATATGTTTCGGCCAATTGGCTTAATGGTTGCATAAATTCCGAAGTCCTATAAATGAACAGACCCGTCAAATTTCCACACCTATAAATTCCTTGTAGAATGGTTATAAATTTCTGGAGGACATAAGCGCTACTTTTATGTCAAGGTTAGGAGATAAATCATAATTTCAAACATGAAGTTTATATCGACTTTCCCTACTCACAAAATACTTCAGGATTACGCGAGAAACTCTCTTTCGAAAGTATAAGCAAACGTGGCATATCTTGAAAGAAATCTAAAAATAACACTCCCAGAATGTAAAATTTACCGCGGACAATAACATTATACAATAAAATTAAGGAAAATCCAGAACTAATATTTAACTTGTTAGCAAACAATTATTTTATTAGTTTTATTCAGTCTACACATCATGGCAAATAGTAAATATTTTACTTAAATCATATGTATTGTACTAAAGTAGGCTACATCAACAAAGATTGAATTCGTGCGTTTTTTTATGGGAATTGCCCGTTTTGTACATAAAAACATATTAGATAAAAATAGAGAGAGATAATGTAAGAGAGTAACGTGATTCATACCGGATGATCTGTGTGCTCATCTTAGCACGTATATATTACGAATTAAATTGCATTGTAAAATATGTAAATCCATATCCCATGTTTTCTAATTTGTACATATACAGCGGGTTCATCAAAATAATTACATAAATTGTTGTCTCGAGATAACGCCTAAACTCCAAAAGCTTAGATTATGTATTTTAAACATTTTATATGTGCTTCAGTCTCAGGATAGAATTAACATAAATTTCTAGGGTAGCAAACTTATAATTTTCAAGATGTTTATGACGATGTATATTTCTATGAACATCGTATGTTTAAAATTGTAAACATATGATGTTTATTATTATAAACAAACACCATCTTAAATTGAGGTGCGAAACGGTCTGAATATTTCAGGTGCGGGTCGGACTGGACTTCTGTAACGAATCCACGGATATGTTTCTGTCTACCCGGAGTCATCAGCGTGGTTCCGAGATTTTTTTATCTCTAGCTTCTATCGCTGTTGCCTCATAGTTAATGTCTTTGGCAATAGAGTACATTAGAGAGCCCGCAAAGGAATGTCGAGTGTGTATTAACTGTGAGGTAATAGCCATGGAAGGTAGAGATAAAAAATACTCTCGAAACCACGCTGATAATGCCGGGTAGGCAGGAACATGCTCGTGAGTTAATGTATTTTGTTCTCCTTTTGTCGCGTTAAACGGGAATTATTTATTAATACCATGAGGAAGCTATCTTAGCAATATATTTTTGGTTATATTCATGTTGCTTGTTGGGATTAAATTAGTTTTTTTTTTAATTATTAGTGACTTTTAATACTGATAATAGTGATAATAGCCCAATATAGCTTAGATTTATGTTCTTTGAGTTTACGTTCTTTGAATAGAACAAGACTAGTTTTGAACTCATCGCGTCGGCTCAAACCGAACCTACATAAATCACCTCCGGTCTTAAGTTGTTTTAATGACGAGTAACTACTTGGTAATCAACTCAATAGGAACATAATATTTAACTGAATTCTGACATATCCGCTAACGTCAGATCTCAGGAAAAGCCATATATCCAAATAACGGCCGTGTTGGATTGTATACAATGAAATTCCCTTTCAAATTGGTCGTGCAAAAGATATAAATATTTATGTTAAGAACATTTGAAGTGTAAAATAGGTTAATTGATACGTCTATAAAAACACGAAAATAGAAATATACCGATATTTTTTTGTTATTTTAGAGTTATAACCGATATTCTATAGGGCCTCTATGTATAGAATTTTCATTAGATAGCGGGACGAAATAAACTGTTATAACTATTGCTATCGTGTGTAATTTTTATAGGAATATTTGTTCATAATCATTACATTGACGATACAGCTTGATTTGCTAATTCTTTTTGTACAGATAAATACTATGCATCTTAAAGTTCATGTCAGCAAGCACAAATAACTTTCATATGAACTAATATTTTTTCCCATTCCACATTAAATTATATGTATTATTTGTTGCTTTAGTAAAACAAATAGAACAATCGTAATTTTGAAGATGAAATAAAACCGGGAATGTGGGACTAGTAATTCGTTTAAGTAGCTGTCAACGTATGCATGCATTTCGTCTTATTTAAAATGTTAAATATTCGAAACACAAATTACATTCAAATAGTAATACTATCACTTGTCTTAGTACGCAATACGTAGGCGGAGTTGAATATTTTAGTTATTTCATGTAGATTTTAATTAAAATTAAGTTTACCGCTTCATTTTAATTCATATTTAACCTTAACTAACGATTACGAATACCATTTTAAGTAGATTATACCTCTTATCGAAAAAAATTTTTCCATATTATTATTAAAAATAGATTAAATCATCATAGTGCTGCGTTTAAGTGCAACACTCACTTGCACTACAGCACCCGCAGTATTGTATCATGAAGAGACTTCCGACATCAAGTAATTCTTACCGTTCGTGAATTATATCGAAAAACAGAGAATTTATCAATCTTTGGAGGGACGTGTCACCCTTGAAAGTGGATTTTGTCCGATGAATAAAAGCTCCCTTACGTATCTGAGTTTCATTCAATTCGAGTTTTAACTTTGGTCGACAGTATATGCCCATCGTTCAATTTATTCGGGTCAAAACAGCATTCGGTTCGTAACGTCGTTGCTAGTTCGTTACTTTAACATGCTCTCTAAAGCGTGCGACGGAGAAGCGTAACACCTAATACTTATTTCACTGTTTAATAAAATAACGCATCGTTAATGACTATAACCTGGTTTGTAATAACAATGTGTTAGGATAGTGTTCATTTTACACCATGGTTTCTTTGAAACATCGGGAATATGTTAATTTTCGTTTTAAAAAGAACATTTTTTGACAATAACTTTTCACATTTCCTTCTTTATGAAGCAAGTGATGCATAATTTTAAAAGTCTCTTTTACAATTTGCGTCCCTTTTTTTATTTTAACAGACTCGAGTTAGAGATATGTAACGATTAATGTTTTAATGCAAGAAATAAAATGGATCGTAAAGGACATTTAACATTTTACTACTTTATAATGTCCACCGCCAACTTATTTCCCACAACCAATTCTGACGCAAAAAGAAAGACAATTTTCTGTCCTAATATGTATATGTGACCAGGCTACATCGCCGTTTTTTGCATTCTTTATAGATGTTTGTACCAATAAATATTTAGTAATACTTTATCTAAAAGCACTTATTTGACTTTTTTCTTGAATTAAAACAGTGAGTATTTTAATTTCGAATGTAAATATGTAAAAATTAGAAAAAATAGGAGCGTTACTCTTGATAACAGACCTTTCAAACGTATATTACTTATCCCATAATCCCACTTGACATTTCTGCAGAAGAAGAGAAAAATATCAAATGTCAAGGTGACCCCTTAAAATGATCGGTTAAATAATAAATAATGAATCAGATCTAAGAAACTTTGATATTCCACAAAGTATTACAGGTATTAAACGGCACATATATGCTGCAAAATATCCAAGTTGTATCACTGCAAATGCCCTATATTGGGCTTCTCATATACGGCACAGCAATTCTCTGAGTTGCAATAATTACCACATCAATATATGTTGTACTTGTTGTAATTCTTCCGTTAAAAAAAAGCCTAAGACTCGCAAAAAATATTTCAAACTTGGACATTTCCGCTTTAAATTTATAGGTCGTTTAATATTATGTCTTCTCTCTAAAATATATCGTTTAAAAACTACGATTCTTTTACAATAACCTTTAATTAAGTACTATAATTTCGTTGGAACAAAAGGAAGATGTTCCCAGACAGTATCTGCGTAGAGTGGTCTAGATTAAACTGGCGAAAGCCATTATTATTGCGAATTTTCTCTTTTGGTTCTAAACAAAATTCATTTTGTATGCAATATCGCCTTTTCAATTTATTTCAAAGTATTTATTCTAGCTATTCAAACCTAAAGGGTTTAATTAAGTCCGTTTACCTTCATTTATAGATAACGATATTACCAACTGTGCAAGTAGTATTCTAACTGGAACCGTTCTGCAAGAAGAATAATTAAACAAGCGCTGATGATTACGTAAACATCTACGAGCGCTTGCTTGAATAAATTTTCTATTTATGATTGTTAGGAGTATCCAAATATTCCAATTTAAGAAGCATTTCTTTCTATCTTCCAACCTTAATATGAAATAAAACGTAGAGTGGGGCTCCAAAAAAATATAATCTTAAAAGAAACATTTTTTCTTTAAATTCAGTTTTATTTCTCAACCTTGAAAGTTTACGTATTTTTCAGCTATGCTCACATTCATATGCTTCTTATAATTCTTTTAACTGCAAGTCAAATGCTACACCGAATCTGTCCAAATCTTATGCATCGATATGACATTATCAAATAGCAAATGTTATTCCGTCGGAATACGCGGTTTAAAGTAATGAACAATATCTCGTGAAAAAACAAAATATCCAATTAAATATAGTTATCACTTATCACATTAAAGCGAACATGCGAACCATTAAACATAACAGCGGTAAATTACCAAAATGCAAATTTTGATAGTTCGTTGGGACTAAAGACATATTATATTTTCGAAAAATGACGTAAATATGTGGGAGTTTCTTCACAATCATTCAATCATCACGTTGTTGCTTATTGTAAGTGAATAAAAGATTAACTCGGAATAATATGAACTTTAACTAGAATTTTTTTACCCCAGAGATCTTCATTAATTATTTACTTACATCAGAACTGTTTAATCTATTAAGAAAAGATGGGGGTGCTAATCAAATGCTCTTTCTAATTAATAGTACCTGGATAGCATCTTAGTAGCAAAGTCACCCATTATGGTTAACGGCGAAAAATTTACTATTATAGCACATATTTGTTATAACGTACATAGTTTCCAATAAAGAGTTGTCGTGAATATAACGCCTAATGTAACACAGGCATCTACAAATTTGCAAACTGGCTGCCTTACAAAATTGAACAGATTTAGAGGAACGAATACAATCCGCTAAGTTCCAATAGTGGGCATTTAATCGGATCAGTGTAGGCTATATTTGAATAGATCAATAAATTTAGACGTTCTACGTAAATCAATATTTGTTATAAAACCCGGAATTATTCATATAAACGCGTTGCGGCCTACATGTAGCGATCCAAAAAAGTGGGACGTCAGACAAACTAATACTATTTTAAACAGAAACAGTTAGGTACCGTACCTAGAACGTCATTATTAATTTTAGATAATTAAATACACATACCTCTCTGAATCTTCTCGATATATTCGTATAAAAAATTATGATAATATAACTTTGGGAAAATCTAACGCAATTAGAAATAAATTGTGTATAAATAAGTTCAACTCTAGTTATACTCTTCCTTTTACCAATTAATCTTAATTATTTAGGTTTTCATATAAATACAGCGTTTATCAAAGTCTAACGTTATCCAACGTAATTTAAGACGTTCCTGCTGGTGAAAATCAATGATATTAAAAATCAGCTGTTTCTTTAACAGTTATTATCGTTATCAGCTTACAGACTAAGGCTATTTTAGGCAATGCATCGAAAACCTTTTTTTAACAAAACATCCTGTATATCTTTCTGCGATTTTACAGAGATACTTAAAATGCATCCTTCTTTAGTAAGTCTATCTGGATAGCGTTTTTGCTAAAACGCAGAGTGTGACACAATGCTACAACCTTTTATTTTTCTAAAGTTGGAGAATTTAAATTGTGCATACAATTTCACATTTACTTGAAGGGAACCATTTTGGTTTATGAGTCATAAAAGTATTACAGTCATAAATTATGACTGTAATACTTTTATAGACTAACATTTCGGCGGTACCCATTTTTGTAATGACCTTGTGCATTGCCTTCTGAAATTTATCCAGAAAGAAATTAAAACTTTTAAAATATTTTTCATTTCATGCTATTATATTTTTCACCGTTGAAAAACTTGGTATGCAATGTTAAATACTTTTACTCCTTTTATGCATTTGTCTGCTTGTTTTCGCAGGTGTATGCTGATTAACTTGCCAGACAATGTATACGTAAAATTATAGTTCCACATCCACGTTTTTCAATGAAAAATTTATCTGCATAATCTCATATTTAATTTACTAAGGAAGGACGCATTTTAAATAGATACGGGGAAGTGCTCTCTGGAAAAGCTTTTCTATTAGATTTGATAAAAATAGTAGTATCTTCCATTTACAATTAAACTTAGCAATGATATCGATGAAATAATCTAATAGATATAAAATGTCTTCGATATGTTCATTTTGGTAAAAAACAAATCGATTTATATAAGAAAAGAAAAATATGGCAGCGAACTAAAAAATACTCAAGATACTTGTACCTAGTAGTTGTTTTTTAGAAACAAAACACTAATTTATTTTCCAGGAGAATAATCATGGAAAATGGTTAAAGGTTAACCTCATAATTAACGTGTTTCTCATTAGAATTATTCTGTTTGTTATTTTGTGTTTATGGCAGATTTATCGTGCACAAAAGACACACATTAACGTTATTTTGCCTATTCCATTTCGGTTGTGTCATTCTCTTTTGTTCCTACAACGCAGTCGACAGCAGTGACTATCCGCCGTAAATTAGTGAGGTTTAAATTGTTGTTTTTTGAAAAATGCAAGGCTTTTAGTAATTCAGAATTATGGAGTCTTAATGGTAGGCAAAATAAAGGATTCCTGCAACGTGTATAGGTGAACATTTTCTGTTCTTTGATATTTAACAACGTTGCCTATTTCATATTTGACATAATTTTAGAAATTCGCAATGCGCTATTTAATTCCTGTGTAAGTAACAGTAATAAGTTATGCAATTATATAGGTACAACGGGTGATACTTGTATTAGCAGCTCTTTAATTAACATACATTAAATTAATTTCGCCCGTGATAAAACGTCAATAACACTTAATTAAATTGAAAGCAACGTCGCACAGATGGTCTCTACGCACAATATTGAGCATCACCACGAACACCTAAGTTTCGAAGTATACTATGCCACATGCAGAAAGTTATCTTATTTCAGGTACCGAAGTAATGAAAAGGAAGTAACCATAATCGGGATTATTTGGATTGTCTAATCTTCTAAGCAATATTTTTACGTGTACTAGATGTGTTTTGAAAAATATAGGCAACGCACATTTTATTTGTACTATTTTAAATTCTATTCCTACCTCTAATAAATACGTAAATGTTCTGTATGTACCTTACTTCGACTTATCTTTCAAATAGTGCTTATTTCAAATAGCTAAGCTATTCACGAAACCCCCTGCTGATTGGTACATATGTACTTTAATTTAATTTTAAATGAATATCTTGGAATGAAGTGCTCCAAATACTTTAGTAATAGTTTCACAACATCTCTCTCTCTCTCTCTCTCGGTTTCCTGTTTTGTACTAGCAGTAAAAATTCAGATGGTCTGTTTTCTTTCAAATCTATTAATTAGAACGAATGGTTTATGCGTTCGTTTAAAAATAATCCTATAACCTTAAAATGTATTAGTCCTAAAAGTTCTTTCGTTTACGAAACTCCATTATATCGATTATTCTGTATACAGTGGGTACTTCACTACTTCATTAATTTAAGTGTGCAACAGCACTGATAAATATTTGTACAGGAAAGGAATTTTCGCGTTAATTGCTGTAGCAATTTTTATTATATGAAACAGACTAAAATGATTTTCACGTGCACAGTAATAATAAAGAGGATATTTGTATTGTAGGTACATAGATTAATACTTCTATTTTCGCAAAGAAACAACAGCAACTACAAACATCACATACTAAGGTAACGAAATGAGACGAAGATCCATTAATAAACTCTGTGTATATTAAGTTCTTTTTTATTTTGTAAAAGTAAATTGTTTTGTTTGGAATTAAATAACTACTTTAATTCAACGACAAATATATTTAAAACTTCGCGAGAAGTAGTTAATTTCTACTAAGTACTATGCATTTTTTAAAATGCATAGTGATATGATCATTTAGAGTCTTTGCGTGGATAGATAGAAGAGATTCGCTCATCCTGGGAGAATTTTGTATGATAAAAGACCGTTTTCAAATGGACTTGTCTGATTTATTATATGAGTACGCCCTTTCTGTGAAACCCTCATATTTGAATATGAATGCTTTTCGATAAAGCCTTCCCACATCTAACGTTCTCAATATCCAATTACCATGTAAACTACTTCGTTTCATCATCTAACGTGTACTTTTTATTATCTGTTAGAATTCGGTGTGCTATATAGCAATATGTTTAGTTTTAAATAAGGTAAGTTTTATATTGTTCATGTATATTATTCAAATAATATATTTACCAGAACATCAAGATATTTTGTAACATCTACTTACTGCTGTGTTTTTTCGATAAGTAATGATCTTTGTTAATTACAGTGATACTATATAAGGGTCATTAGATTAGCAGAAATATCTAGATATTGGAGCTTTGCTATTTAAAAATACTACTAAGGGACCGAAAATTCAGATTTCGATGAGAATCTGGAGGTTGAAAGAGTACATTGTTATAAGAACACGATTCTATTTAGATCGATTTCAGTGCAGAGCCCTTTCCAAAATTTTTACATTTTTGTAAATATAATTTTGTTTCCCGAACGTAATTTGGATATTACAACAAAAGGAGCCCGGGTACCCCCTTATATATTTTGTTTATAATCAAAAAGGAAAATACAAAGCTGTTAATGCTCTGGCATTTTTTAAATATTGGAATATAAAATAAATCTAGCCATTGTGTATATACATATATCGATAAAAATCGTTGTTATTTATTTTTGAATTGCTCCAAAAGTGTGAAAGATAAAAAGAAAATAAGATAAAGTCGTAAATGCACAGCGAGGAGATAATCAAAATATTTTGTTTAATTCATCAGAACAAACATTAACAGCTTTATCATTGTTTGTCCGCATCTTATAATAAGCGAGATTCATTTATAAAAAATGTAATTTGATTACCACTGCACGAAATACAATATTTTCAGGGCTAAATATTAATACGACGGGAAATGTTTTTTGCAAAATGTACTTGTTTAACTAAAGTTCCGCATTTCCCTTAACCTCGAATCATTTCTAATATCTAATATTACAGTGAATATTCAAATACAGTGTACTAATTTTACTTTGATGCACTGAATAACATTTTCAGAATGGAACAGTGTAATTCCGCAAATGTGTGTAAAATTAAGCATATTATAGCTGCATGTGTCCATTTTGTAAACTTTAAACTGCGCATCAAAGTAAAATTACAAGTAATTTTTTAGTCAGATAAAAAATAAATTTAAAAGCCTGAATAGAATGATATTAACGAAAGAACTGGTCGAAATGTAAATATAAAAAAGAAATTACAGTTATAATCCATATGCACACACATCTAACTGAGTTGCCTTGAAAGTAAAAGTTGCATCTGGCGATAAAATTAGTCGCCAGTTACTTAAGGTCACCAAATACCGAGGTTAAGGCTGGCGGTAATCGGTAGGCACCTGAATTTTATTTGCATAATAGCGTTGTATACACAGATCATAAATACAGAAGCTATGTATTAATTTATTATAGCATGAAGCCGTAAAAGCCGTTTTTACGTCTTCCTGCTTTAGTAATTGTGACATTTCCAAAATCATCATCACAAATATTTGTACAATAGATGCAATAATACAAGGCCGTGCAAGATATAATCTGTATTTAAAACATCGTGTAGGCAACATATTTCTTAATATTACACATACCACACGAAAAAAGAAGAACTTGTACGATGTTTTCAAACTTCAAGTTCATCTGTAAACGTTTGCCATATAAAAGGAGATTTGTCATATAACAAAAACAAACACACAATCAATGTATCAGTTATAATACATACATATATCTCCTCAAAAGCAAGTCTGACTATTTATAGGAAAATATATACAAATTTGTAATGTTATGAATAACCGAAATTTGTTACCTATTCGTATTTACGATCTGTAAGTTCGTGTGTTTCCTAGGCACCCTTCGGCAGTTTAAATAAATTTGCAAACCGCAAATAACTTTTACAAAATTAAATTGAAAGAATAGAAATGAACTTAATTAGAATACAAGTTAACATAAGTTAACGTCTTCGGTGAAATTCGCTTGAATGACCAAATTGAGTTAAGTTCGCGCTTGAAGTAAAATTTGTTCGCTACAATAACAATAACAACACTTGAGCCTGCTTGGAAAATTAAATACTTAGCCAAATATGTCTACCCTCAAAGGCAATTCGAACTAAAGGGTCAGATTATCGTCTTTGCCCTCTGTTCCTTTGTTACCGATAGCATTTGTCAAAAAGCAGTACAAATTACGGTACACGTTTCGAATATACAGCGCTAGACACTTCAAATATACAGCTGTACACATTTCCAATATATAGTATTTCATATTCCTACAAATAAATTCTCAATCAACTAAAATGTCTATTCCTGAAGGAAACACCATAATACAGTTTGTAATACGCCATGGACGTTCGCGATCTCAAATCTAATAAACTGAAGTTAAAATATCGGCAATCGTCAGTGCGAACATTTATTACCAAATTTTGCTAATTACTTACAGAGTGATTTTGCGATAGTATGTTGGCAGTAATAACGAACGAAGATAAGTAATATTGACATTCCTCTGGGATTATCGTTGGCTGGAAAGATGTTTAACTAGTAAGGAGTCAGAGACATGTGAAGGAGGGGGCCGAGGCTAAAAAAGCCATTGAAGAAACCGAGAAAGAATGAAGATGGCGGTTGGGACATTTGAATTGAGTTACCAATTCTCTTTTTTTTTTTAATGGAATACCCTCAACTCAAACTAGTTGAATTTTTAAAAATGTACACCCTACTCGAAAATTTTTAAAGAATTTAAAAATTTTAGTTACAGTAATACACAATAGGATGAAAACTGTAAATGATCAGATTTAGTAAGATTAGAAGTATGTCAAAATAGCCAGACCGCCAATGAAAGAAAAATATGACTCGAAAAGAATGTACATAAAACTTTTTTAAACTGAATTAGATATTTTTTCATTTGAATTGGTAATACGCAGGATGTTAGATTAAAAAAAATACACAACTTTGGTAGTTTAACCGACTCTAGAGCTCCAGAAATAAGGATGATAACAATAGCGCTAACTTAGATGTTAAATTAGACTATTTGCAATATAAAGATGTCAAACCTCTTTTTTATTATTAATGAACATTATCGAGCTAGACGGCTATTTTTCAAAATACAGAAAGTAGAAGCAAGTTTCGTCTTAAATAACATGAATATAATACATCTGAGAGACGTTCATGAAATTTTAAGCCAGAAATCAAACAATTAGTCGTTCTAATCTACATTTGTTCTAATAAATAAATGTTCTAAATATTTACATTTTGCCTCATTTACCTTTACCTGAAAGTCCATATTTCTCTAAAATGGTATAACAAAAAGAAACCAACCGTCAGACAATCAAGACAAAAGTTTATATCATGTTGGAATAGGAGGTAGTCAATTAATATGTATCAACTTCGTTTAAAATTTGACTATTACTTGTTGTCACTTGTTAAATACACGCTTCAAAAACGACTGGTTATTATCCAAAACTATTATGAAAATACATCTCCTTTTATTACTTTTTTGTACTCAATCTGCTGTCCTTATTCTTCGTCGAACTGTTGAGAAAATTGATTTACTTTCTGTAATCAAAAAACACCGAACGCAGCATTCGAATCGCGACATTACGCCCGAGTTATGGTATAAAATCATCGAAAATTGGCTTCTGTGAATTCGCTTGAAATTGAACACTTAAATGATTTGTTAATAAAACATAATATGAATGTACTTAAAAGTAATATGAAAAGTTATGTATGAAACAGTTCTTATTTTACCTCATGGTAAAATCATATCGTTCTTATTGGAAAACTGCAATTATAACTATGTGCAAGGACTAGTGGATGTTCATCACCAGTTAAACATTTCTTTGTTAAAGTTTATGTTTTTATTTTACCATTAAGTCTAGTACTTCGACTACAAAATAAATATATATAAATTCAGAATACCTAGTCCTAAACAAGAATACTTGTAAAATATCTTATAGTTCTTATTATAATAAGCTGATGCGAATGTAGGTGTTCCACCTGCATAAACATGATCTGTGGGTGGAATAATGAAGGTAAAACAAATATTACTTTAAATCACAAATTAAAGCAAAAATAATGTAATACAAATAGTTTAGAAAGAGACCCTTTTAAAATATTTCAAAAGAGTGCACATATACAGCGTTAGTCAAAGAATTGTCAGAGTTCAGTGATAAAGTTAATATTTCTACATATACAGACGTATAAAATAATTATCAGTGCATATCCTAAAAATATTTGTAATTTCATAAGCTGATTATCTCCAGAGCTCTTTTTTTAATTCATTCTATACTTTATTTTGAATGTTCTTAATTAAGAGTACATACATTATATTATAATTAGAGACGACAAAAGCGAGTAAAATTATACCTTTTCTGTAGCGACTAAACAGACTCGTGTATTGTCGACTGTCGGGGAAACCAGTAGGCAACACGAACCCTTTCTTATGAGGCGAAAAGACACGAGTCTGTTTAGTCGTTGCAAAAAAGGTATGATTTCACTCGTTTTTGTCCTCTGTAATTATAATCTAGTAAATTTTCTATATTTCAACGAGTTATTTAGAGTACTCTATAAACAATAGGCAATTTCATAACTTTTCCTATATCGTAAGATTCACTCACTAGTGTTGTAAACAGTTGTAAAACTGTTACAGAAGTAAAATATAGAGTAGTTCCAACTAGAAAATACATTCCGCCATAATTATTTGCGTGAACAAAATTTGGTGCCGTAGATATTTTGAATTGAATGGGGTGCTTAAAAAACAAAAAAGAAATGACACTTTTGTAATAAATATAATGTAGTGGAAACAAATCTAATAGAGATTAGTGGAGACGTTATGTTCGATACATGATTATTGTTTAATTAGAACTTCATTGGATTCAGAAACCGTAAGGGTAAACTACATCAGTCGTCGAGTAATAATTGATTCGCCCTATTATGAACATGCCTTGTACACATATGTACATTGTATGTGCTGCTCTAATATGAACTGTTCTATCCATAATAAAAGATTCAGAATGTAGTATACAAAACAAAAATGATATAAAATGGAATATTTGTGGGGTAAGCACTGTTAGTTATCGTATGTTATGTCTACATACGACACATTTGAATTTTAAGTCAGAATAAACAATAAATATACTTTGCCAAACCGATGACTCACTCAGTACGAAGCATTAATGTGGACTAAACAAAAACCGATTTAACTATCTTCTCTTAAATTGCCTTTACATGATAACTTCCAACTTTCTTGAGTAATGTGACCGCAATTTCGCAGTTAATAAGACTGTTTATACGTGATCGCCGAGTGTTTTCAAGTAAACGTAATGTATTCATGTTACGCTCTAGGAGAAAATTTAAAATTCTGATTTGTATTTCGTACCGTTAACTCATCTGCAATACAATGCAGTACTTATCTACAATGGATATACACTATGAATTATTGTAAGGAATCCAAAAGCAAGACTATATAGCACTTCTCACATAACGCGCATAATATCGCATGTCACCTCAATGGGACTTCCGATTAAAAAAGGAAGTTTGGCTACGCTTAACTTCATTCGTCTTTAAAAACTGCGTCGAACTACTCTTCGATCTTTGTACAATATATTTTAGTACAATATACAACTACAATTCTAATAAGCGGTTTTTATCTTGTGTTGGGTTAAACAATTAACCCAAGAGGAACACGTGCATTACGTATTACAGTAAAATGTTAGTTTTCTAATTTAATAAAAAAAAATAAAAGTGTTCCGTGAAGTCCGTAAAGTATTGTGTTTATAGCAAGTAAAGCTTACATCAACTTTTCGTTCCAATAATATAATTGAAGATGAAAACAACGTAACTTTTCTAAGATTCCAGGCACCATTCATATTTTCGAATTCATTTTTTATGAGAAGTTCTTCTAATTGATTCGTGGCTCAAATTTTCGAGCATGCCTTACTCTCTTAGTAGTTAATGGAGTAGAACATAGCCGATTCTTTATTGTGACCTGTTTAAAGATATCCAAGACTGACAAATTCGGGAATTGAGATAGTTATAAAAACGTTCATCGTAAATTATCCATTGATCATAAAATACCTTTTGTAAAAAATGTTTAATCATGTAATCGTTGTAAGGTGGTGCGCCCTCATGTTTCTAAACGGGTAGGTTTTTTCAAAATTTTTAAAATATTGAAGCAATCATTTTGTGGTTAACAAATTACTTCATCTGTTGTCCAAAAGTAATTCATTCCCTTGATGCTAACATTAGTTCACACAAGCTCACTCTTTTTGGGAAATCAGTTTGATTTAGTTGTTGAATCATAAGAAACAGGGATGGATAAAACCTATGTTTGGGAAGTTTTTATGTATTGAGCAATTAGACACCTTGTCTTAAGAGCTCTGTTATATATGCTACGAAGTATCTCAAAATGATAGTTTCCATGTTTTCACAAATCAACAATAGATTTGTGGTTTTCAACTTTTGCCTCGACATAATCTAAGTTTTTAAAATTTTGTATTATTCATTTAACTGTGTTTAATGTTTCCTCGTGTAAGTTAAATGTATCGGTATTGTTTATAACTGAAAATTATGCGACATTATGTCAATGCAGGATTGTTTTCTGGTTCAAAGGTTATAAAACGTGTATCTATTTTGCTATAATAAGTACATATTTTCCGGGATATATTGGAAATTATGAGCTTCGGATGGTTAATCTGCACATTTAATAAATATTTGTTGCATTTTTGTAAGGGCAGATTGTTAAACCAAAGAAAAAAGGTAGTTGTATTAGAAAAAAAATTAGAAAAAAGTTTTGACACTTTTTCATTTGAAAGTTGGTAATTGTTAGACACGCTGTGTTGTTTTGGAAATATCTATTCGTTTAACAGTTATGCAAAATTTCAATTTTCCCAATTAAATATTTTTCTTTCAAAAAAAGGCAAATATTTCAAATATGGCTAAAGTAGCAACATTCAAAGATGTAATGTATCCCATTGAAAATAACAAAGTTGACAGGTATTTCCGTTATAACCAAAAATGTCAGATTATTAAAAATATTTTAGTTAAATAGTTACATGTAGACTGCAGTATATACTATAGTATATACTATACTAATATACATATATATACTAATATAATATACATATATATATATACTAATATAATATACATATATATATACTAATATAATATGTAATATATATACTAATATGACATACATATACTACTAGTATATATATAGTATATATATTACCAAGATTTCAATATTTCCAATGTATACTCTTTGATATATCCATTGATACAGTTTCCGGTGAGACATTCATGTCATATATTATTTGATTTCGTTTATCATTTTACTCACGGCGACATTTTTTATTTGCATAATGAAACAAAATAACAAAGAACAAGTGAAATAATTAAAATCTAAAACAAATGGAATGAAAGTGAAAGGAAATGGGGAGAGGGTAAAAAGCTAATGTGAAAACTAATAATTATTTAATTGTAGTATACATTCCAGCACTAAAATTAATAACCCCCGTTTTTATCCCTGTCCAATTAATACAGTTGATGATAAGCTACGAGGCACGCCACGCTGGGGCATAGCGACATAAAATCTTTATGGCGATATAAATAATATCCAGTCTTCAAAGTTAAAAAATAGGAGACGCCTACTGTATCTCGTGACAATTAATGTGGAACGATTTATCGTCTTGCTACAAGAATTCTTCTTCTGGTTTAACCTGACACCACCGACAGTCATAAAATATGTTACACGGGATTACATTGCCTGCGGCTTTGACATTGACTTTTCTTCATAAAACTATAATTAAATTTACAAATGGTCTATGATTCCCATAATAAAACAAAAGTTAGCAAATCCCAGATGAAAAACGGTTTTATGAGTAACTATAAAATTTTTCTAAATATTCTGAGCTGACGTTCCCTTTTTGGTCATAGAAATTATTAATATTTTAGATAAGTACGTACTATAATCCTTTTACGGTTTTAGATTTTAAGTAGTATGTCCAGATAAACTATTAGAAATTATGGGCATATGCAAATATTTCCCTTTGTAATTGTAAAATAAGCTAAGTTCCTTCTATCAACATTTTAGCGATTTGTATGTTCATTGGTTGACTATAGGAATTACTTATGGGTTAGTAACAATAACGTTTAACTAAGCCTGCAGAAACGAGTGCGCACTCATTGGCGACGATGGAAAGAGGTCGGGACTCATACTCGTACGGTTGGTATGTGTATGAATGACGGGTTGGATTGATGATGGAGAATCGACGGCGTGCTTTGTTATGTTCTCGAGAGTTAATAGATTTAACCGATTTCTGATATTAGAATACACCGGCACTACTATTAAATATATTGTTTAGAATATCAACATTTTACCGTACAAATTATTAATTGAAATCGAAATTCTCTTTTTCTTATAAGAACGCTTCACGAGCAATAATTTAATGCTGTTAATTTACGTAGTGTTGGGCGATTAATAAATAGTCCTGGTATTGCCAATCCAGACGAGAAATTGATTATTTAAATGCTTTCGAATCGCTAAAACATTATGCGGTGATACACCATCTTGCTACTAAATCATTGATTACTTAATGTTTTGGAGTAAGTCATCCACATGATATGTCTATTGACCTTTTGGTTTACACGGGCGTCTACTTTTTCAATTAAAAACGACCGAAGTGGAAGAACTAATTCGTCCATGTAATTTCATAAAAAAACTGTGTAATTATTTAGTCTTCCAGTTATTTGCTAGCTAAACTGTAATCTTGTCCTCTTCTGAACTTCGGTAAGCTTTTAGATCGGTAGTATTTTATATGGTTTCCACACATTTCCACGCAGTTCGACGGACTGCGGAGATGCTGACTTTTAACTCCGAATATCTCTGAAGCTTATTTAATAAAATAAACGACTAATTACTTAAAATAATCTTATATAATATACATACACTTGGAATTGTATGTATATTATATTATAATTAGAGAAGATGAAAAGCTATATAAAAATATATTATATACAAAAATGCTGTGTTTTGTTGGCCGCACCTTGCATATCTAGTTGTTATATTTATTAAATTCCTATTCAATAGAGAAAATGAATGAAAACCTTGTACAAAAAGTTTAATTTAATATTACATTCGATATAATTAGATGAATGGAATAGAATGATTTTATCCGATGAATTCAATTGTTAAAATAATTCGATACACTAAAGTAATACTAAGTTGCAAAAAATAACTCATTAAAGTTAGTAATCGATGATTTTTATAGACTACTATTTTTAGCAATTCCTACTGACTGTTATTATTGACTATTTTTAACGAGTGATTTTTGGCGCCTACTAGTGTTAGGGAGTAACTTTTTTTAACGAATAAAAATCGACCGAATTATGGGATTATAAAAAAATTCATCGATTTCGATTTTTCGATAATCATGGCTACCGCCTTGGGACTACTTTAGCCATGATCATTTTTGTGTGTAGGTAATTGACATTACGAACGTTCAACAGATTGTAGTTTTCTTGGGCCATTTCCCGTTTAATTCTAATGGTAGAGTGGAGAAAATAGCATGAAATAGGCAGGCAGTTATCTGTACAATACAACCCAGCATATTTTAAAAATGCTGCAGTAAGGCATGTGCACAATGTATAGAGTATGTTCATACTTCAGCGCTTTACTCAATCCAACTCAACAGAACTTTTGAGTTGAGCTTTCTATTAAAGAATGGGCTTACTTCTACCGTGATTAGACAAATATTTGAGTTTTAGCGCGATATGAATAGGGTGGAAATCTTTTAATCTGTTCGACTCCATTTTCCAAAAATTCAACTTCTTTGCCTTACGTGTGTATCTTGAAGAAACATTGCAAATTGTTACCATTGATTGCGTGCTTTGTAAACCTCTCATTGGAGATATTCCCAAATCAACAAAATAAATCATGTTAGATACAATATACAGATCCTTGGTCAATAAAATAGGGCAACTGTGCAAATATATGTAAAGTACTTATTGAAAGGGCATCCTGACGTTTTTCGATACACATTTACAAATATGAAGGTAAAAAAGCGACAGCTAAGTGAAACCAAGAGGGCATATATTGCAATTTTGAGTTGTATGAGAGATAAAATGTATGATGTATAGATAAAAATAGCGGTCCAAATATGTCAGAAAAAGTTTAGAATTGGCAAACACCAACATGAGATATAACTGAAAATCGAGAGAGACTGTTGTGGTCCGGCAAAACGACCGCTAATTATCAAAAGAATGCTTTTCAGGAGGAACCTTTGCGCATCACGTGTTAACAAAGAATTTCATAAGGATTGCGTCGCTCCTACTCTTAAGGCGAAGGTGGCAGCATTATGAATTATGATATGAGGGTGCATGTCAGGTTTGTGCAAAGTACAGGAAACCATTTTCAAATAGATTATTTGAAGAAGAAATGTAGAAAAATATGCCACAGGCGCATTGTGGAAAATTTGAAGTCCTAAACATATACAAGCATTCATTAAAGCACCAGGAGTTCCTACACGACAGTAATTTGCATGTAGAATTTTTAAATTCTGCAAAAAAAGTGCTCCGTTTTATTGGCATGATAACCACTAGGTTCAGAATCAAATAAAGTTTGTTCTATATAAGCGCTAAGTTAAAATACACTTATTGATAAATTTTCTCGTGTAAAAATTTTCGGACCGAAAATTTAGAAGCAACTGCAAAATGGAAACGAAATGTTAATTCATTAATGCTGTTGAATTGTGCTACACAACTTTTAATAAAATATGAGCTGGTTAATTGCACGGTGAGTAGGTAAGGGAGTAACTTCTTGAAACTTTAGGGGTAAAGCAATATCAATTTTATTCAATATTCACAAGCGGATTAATTAAATTCCGCTATTTAATCCAACAACGTAAATAAATTATCACTGAATCTGCAAAATCATGGTCGCTTTATACCTGATAAATACCAGCAGCTAAGCAGCTAGGTGTTCATATGTCACAAAGCGGTCTAATCTGGACGCAACAATTTATATTACATTAAAGATGACACCTTTTAAATGTTCAGCATTGAATAATAATGTGTTTGATTTTCCGCTATTCATTTTATCCAATTTATTCTCTATTTATGTTAACGGGATCGCCTCCTATTATGCATGGACACATCTAGCTAAAATTTAATTTATTTAGGATCATAACAATGACATCATGCCAGTTGTGTTGTTTGTAATTTTTTGTACTTTCAAATGTTAAAATGTTTCGTCAACATGACATGACAAGCTCAAAAATTGTCATAAGCTCATAGTACTTTTAGTGTGTAAATGGTATATTTCAGGGCTTTATAATTACTTCTTAGCATCCAAACCGTGGCTCGAGCCTATACTGGATCCTTCAAAAAAATCCGTCAGGTCCACCCTGGAAAGACGTACAAAACTGCGTCGCTATTTGGACCAGTGTTACTGCTATTGCTCCTAATTTTAAACTATGCCTCTTTAGAATGTATGAAATAAAAGACGTAACGAAAAAAGAGATTAAAGTTTAACAAAAATAAAGAAAGCTGCTTTGATCCAAAAACTTATCAAAATATATGGATACCGGACAAGAACTTTTGAAATGAGAAGAGAAGAAAACCGAGGAGAGGTTTTAGGAATAATAACAGCGAAAATTGACAAATGTGTAACTGCACGAAGAGTACAAAAGCAAGCACACTTGGAAAGGATGTGATGTGGTAAAACGGTGAAATAGATAGTAAGGATCAGTGTTGGCAATAATGCCTTTACCATCGCGCACGGATAATTTTTCATATCTCAGTTAGTGTATGGCGTTCAGAGTGTGACGAGCAAATCTTTCACCAATCTGCCATTTCACGTTTTTTTACGCACAGCGTAACCTATTGTTAGTCGTTGAAGTCAATAGATATCGCAACGCGATGTAGTTTTCGAGAATGAAGCAGTGCCGATGAAAGCAATCTTTAAAACCCTTTTCACGCAGATGTACGATAGGACAAGCTAATGTAAATATTTCCCAATTCTTACTGATTGTACATGTATTTAGTTTTCATTAAACGATTAATTGTACATCAATTAGTTGGAAATTTAAAGGTGCTAATTCATAATAATTAATAGGACTTTTGAAGCTTTTCAGAAACCACGTACTCATTCAGCGCACTAACCAGTCCGGGTTACCTAGGAGTCCGTATTTAATTATTCAATTCTAGAATCGTTTTTTGATATTCAAAACCCCGTATTCAGATAGTTGGTTCTAGGACTGAATGCGGGCATTAGTTAGAACAATACCATTCATATATGCATATAATTGGGCCGTTTTCTAAAGGAATGAGATGCCAATAAAGCAAACAACGTATGAAGGCGAAATACGAACAGAGAGCGATGTTGCCCTGAGATTCTTATGGTACTTTTCGTTTCATTTCTTCGTAATTTCACGCTTAGCTGTGCAGGTGAAAGAACCCTAAATTCATCCCAGCACTAGTAAGGATAGAATGCGATCACAAGAAGAAAGAAAGAAAAACCAATGAAAAGAGTATTTTTGAAATCTCAGTTTCTTTCTTAATACTTTATTGTCGACCTCTAAAATATTATTCCTATTAAAGGAGGCAAAAAAAGACACAAAATTGAAATATTACATACAGCGTAAAACACATTGGTTGGATTAAGTAATTATTTTAACTCTATATTTTATTACTTTTTATTACAACAAATTTTTCAAAATTCATATCTGAAAGGACGTACATTTTGGATGCCTGAATCATTAAAAGAAAACACTTGCTAATAAAAGGGTAACTTTGCAGCGCGGCAAAGTTTTGCCTTGCATCGTCTAGAAATTGTAAAACTTCAAGATGCATCCTATTTTCCTTTTCTGTTTGAGCTGATTGTGTGTATCTTTCAGTTCCTTCATTAAAATCCATCAAATAACTGTTACTAATTTCCTGCTTATAGGCATGGGTATTAGTATCTGTAATGTTTATAGATAGATAAAGGGATAAAAGATAATTCACACTCCGAAATACGCAGTTGTTTAATATGTTGATGTAGCGCAGACGCTAACTTGACTAGCAGAAACCAACGAAGTTGCGTCTCTGGATGTGTAATTGTCCTTAGAAGTTCATTGGTATCTTCCAAAGTTAACGTATTTCTAAATCTATTATCTAAATTTTTAATTGCATTATGGAGTATTATATTTCCTCTTATTTAACTTATTGTGATACGAAACTAGAAAGAACATCGCAGAAAACGTTGTTTTCACCTTGTAAAATTTCTAAGGTCTCCGGTAAAAGTGCAGTGATTTAACAATATTTGTGCAGAGTAGGCAACTCGAATTCAGAAAAACAAGATATTTGTAAATTTAAAAAGTGAAAGAGTGAAAAGTTTTTCCTTCTCGTCAACTATTAACTTGATATTGTCCTGCAATGAATTATATTGAGTGGTCTTAGGAGGCTAAGGATATGGCCTAAATATGAGTTGCTAGAATGATTGTTGCTCGGGGTATGGTTTTTATAAGGTTGGTTAGGAAAGCAGGTTATGATTGTACGGTTCAAATTGAAGAGATTTTCACTGAAAATGTAACACTTAACCATCGTCCCTATTGCGATTTTTTAAAATGTTTGTGAATTTCCATAGCTTTTCCGGATTTTTCTAGAATAATAGTGGGGTTCACGAAACAAACATTTGGTATCGTTAAGCAAAGTCTGGTGGTCGATGTCCAGCTTGGGCTCGGTTAATAGAGAATAGAACATCGGCAGCAATCTAGCGTAACACTCATGTTACGTTACACCACCGCTTCCTTTTTCTGACGTATACCTTACCACAAGAATAAAGTTTCAGAGTTACACATCCTGGGTGTGTAAAGGAGTAGTTTCGTTTTGCAGTTGCCCGAGCAACCACAATTATGTTTCTCACAGCAGCGACACGACATCCAGCAACCCATAAGAAGCTTGATGCAACTGAAAGCGAAACGTGGCAATTACGAAGCGGTTTCAACCCGAAAACCTAAATTCTTTCTAAAATAATTAGTAACTGTTAATTCCATTTTTGAAAGTAATTACTCAACCCTGTTTGACGTTATTATATAGACAAAACATTTTTTTTTTGGGAACACATGATGCTAAAATTTTATTATCATTTAGAGAAAATGCTTGTAATCTTCTAACAGAAATATAGAATGCCATAGAACACTATTATTACCTGAAGAGAATACAAAATTCTAGATATTTGATTTGAAGAATAACTTGTTTTATAGTATTACTCCTTATAAGAATACCGTAAGCGTATTTCAAAACTTTTATATTTAAGAACACGCTATACTTCCGCTAAGAATATATAATGTTCATAGGATATCTTTACTTGTATATGAGCTTACTTTATACTTTAAATGATCCCAATAATTTTGATTCAAGTAAATATTTTTTTGGAACAATTAAATTGATTAGTAACATTAACAATTGATTGAGAATTGATTACATTGTGCCACGTGTTCAATGCAATACATTCACTTCAAAAATATGTTTAAAGTCCTTAATAACAAAACTGTCACCACCTTTAACATTCGATTGAAGACCCTTGAATGTTTACCGCTAGATTGAGGATATTCTGAGAGAAACTCCGGTTTACAATAAAAACTGCCACTTCCACTTTTTGTCTCAAATTGAACTTTTTGTTTGATTTCTTCAGATAAATAATTAACATTTTAGGTATTAAAAGTGCTATTATTGCTTTTACCATTATTATTGTTTCTATATTATTAAATATAATGCTGAAAAAAAAAATTAACAGCTTCTCTAATATAAGAAGCGAGTATCTAATAATACTATCGAATGAAATTGAATTGGTATAAACTTCTGACTGTTTTCTATTAACTGAATGAAATAACAAAGCAATAGCAACAGCAAAGCAATATGTTTAACAAGCCTCAAAAGTTGCGATTTAAATCAGTTTCTGTATGTAGCGGTAGTTTTTTCAAGGTATAGTATATTTACGAAAAGTTAAAAAAACGAGGAATACAAAGCTCATTTCTCCCTATTAAAAGCACCTACGCAGCTACTAAACGCTCGTTGACTTGTAATTTCCCACTGCGTTTCTCACTACTTAAAGCACGATTCAGTAAAACAATCTATATTTAATTTTATGACTACTTATTTTTCATTATGTCAAAATATTTTTAAACATTACGGAATTCAGTACGATGCCTTCAAAGTGAGTACGTAGATCATATGCTCTTGATTCAATCTCAATTGGAATGCACTTATAATCGTTAATGGATTTGTTAATTTTACACTTCAAAATCATCTTCGAACATATGTCAGTATATTAAAGAAATAACGTTATGAAATCATACTTATTTCAAATTTGTTAGTAACACAAAAACAAATTTTCTAATTTCGTACATGCACTCATTCAAATATATTCAAAGAATTGAAATTAGACATGTTAAAAATTGCTACTTAGAGCTTTGATTTGAGAAACTGGCTAATTCTACAACTGTTTTACTGCCCTCTTTTGTTTCATAAGCCACATAACTGAAAAAATAACACTAAAATAGCTTCCTCATGGTGACATCAGTCAACAAAAAACATTAATTCATGAGTGACATCGAGATGAATTGTAATTTTACCATATATAGGGCAGTTTTAGAATAAAAAAAAGGTTATATCAGTATTGTTTCATGATGTTTCATGATGTTTTATGATATTTATGATAACTATTGCAAATAATTTCATTAAATTAGGGTGATTCCAAACATTGCAATGTACGTGGAGTTGTATGTGTATGTGTTGTCTGAGATTTTGAAGGGCAATCAGTGACGAATCTTGTAAACAACGAGAAAAAATGTCTGCATGTAAGGGCTATGAGCTTAACTTGTTTGCATCAGAGTCAAACGTACTACATCGGCTATTAATGCAATGCGTATTAGGAATTTTTAGTAATTTTTGAGGCTCATTAGTTTGATTGAAAAATTGATATTTTGCTAAAAACATCATTTCATTTGACATACTAATTACAAACCCCTTGTCTAGTTGACTTAACTTTTAACAAATGTTCGGATTGGATCTAAATTATATAAATAAGCAATGCCATTAATACCCTAAACCAGAAATTCCTCTTTTCTTACTCATAGCCATCATTTAGATACAAACACGTACACGTCAATTATACATTAACACTTCCAAATCCAAAACTTAAAAAAAAATCTAAACTTTTCCTTTGAAATCTTTTAAAATTCAATGATAATATAAATATCGACTTTTTCCGAGTGTTGGACATTTAGAACAAGAATACTTTAGAATGGAGACTACTTACTAACGTATCCAACTACTGCTACGTCAAAAATAGTTTTAACAAAATATCTCTATATAGCAGCTTTTATTGAAGAAAATGTCGTTATTATACAGTTACTAATGTTTAGCAAAGGTAAGTGCTTTGCCATTGACATTTACCTTCTTTATCGTTTTTAATATATTGGTAAAGTGAAACCAATTTAGGTACACGGTATCATTTTTCTTAAAAACAATGTTCTAAGTTTTGTTATTTAAGTTTTTTTTTTGTATACAAGAAACATTTAAGCCACAATCACTATATGTCGGTGTCATCTCGCAATTTATATTGTAGGAGTTACGAGTCAACAACCTATACAAATTCCCGCTATTTATTACTCTAATTGAAAAAATAATTGATTAAAGTGGATATATACATATGTAAGTCAAACTTTCGTCAGAAGGCACCCTCTTTAAGCAGATATATTGGAAAGATTCTTTAGACAATTTTTAATAAACTAATCTTTCTCACGCGGGTACTTCTTAGTGAACGCGGGCACACTACTTTTAATCTAATTCTGGCCCTAATTTGATATTGAGATATATGCAGTGGTTCAGCATTTTTGTTGAAAGAAAGTTGCTAGAATTTGATTAAATTTATTCCTTTCATCGTATGTATTTTAATTTACACAAGCGACGTGCTGTAATTTTGTTTTAAAATGTTATTTAATTAAAATGTTAGTGACTTCAGTAAAATAAGAAAGGTTGGATAACTAACTTTATTATGTCAGAATAGTTACAATCGGAAAATTGAATCTACTATCTTTGGTCAGCGCCGACAATTATTGAATTAGGAAATATTAAAACCATTTTTGATCAGCAGAGATGCAGAACCCCGTTGACATTATCATTGAATCGAGAGATTACAAAAATGTTTAAAACTTGGTTGCAGCATACGTCATAATCTGCATTTATATACATTTTATATTTTCTTGCATGTTTTTCTCATAAATCCGGTACTAGTTTGGGAAAGTATGTTCCTCATCCTGTTCATCCTCAAGCAGCAAACACTAATGTTCAGTTAGTTTAGTTAGATAAAATTGTATTTTATCATTTTTAATGTTACCATTTGTGTTGGAATAAATGTCATTTAATTTAAATTTCGTTGGATCTGTTGGATCTGGAAATGTTCCTAAAGGAAGCGGTGAACAAGTCTCTTTGACGCTCGAGCTCATTGTGAATTACGTACCCGCAAGTCACCATATTGATCAACTCGGTTTTAGAATAACAGTTTTGTGTGATTGCGTAAATACATAAGCATTTTTTGCCGAATAACGGTTGAATCAAGAGTGGTTGCCGTAATAATATCAATCAGTAATAGACCACATGTACGGTCGCCACAATAGAAATTGGATACCGTTGTTGTCATGGTATTTTTTTACAACCTAACCTTCACATAAGACGAAGAATTTTTGAAACCAACGTTCTAGGTAATATTGCATTTGACAAAAAAATGTCTTAACTACTTTCATTTACTAATGCTAAAGGAAAATCACTGTATCTCCAAACAAGAATTGTGGCAAGATATGAAGAAGCAGTAATCTCTAAGAAACACGGAAAATCTATATTCCAAAAATGTAACATCCGTTTCTACCTACCTTTTAAAAGAGGTGATAAATATTGATCAACTATTTCGGAATTTTTATGTTATGAAATATTTTCAATCTTTCGTAAAAGCCGATATCCATCCTTCGATAATTTAAAATTGGGGAAGCTGTTCATAAACGTAAACATAAGAGTAGGTATTGTTATTGTTCTCTCAATATTACCAAATCTTTTTTAATGTGTATAATTAAAAATATAATTAAAAATTATACATTATTGCGGCATTTTTTGTAACAGATCAACAATATAAATACAATCAGTTAATAAATCAGTATTGTATTGTACATTCGCATGTGTAAATTGTTTTGCAATTGTCTGATTCTTTATAACAGTAGAGCATGCACTAGTTATTTATTCATTTCTTTCTTTTACACAAATTTATTTTTATTAGAATAGGTGCCTATTTAAAAATATAATCTAGAAGGTGCCTTTGTATTACTGAATATACAATACAATAAAAGATAATATCTTTTAGTATATTGTGAGTAAAAAATTATTAAATAAGCTACTTTCCACTGTTATAAAAGAATAAAACAAACACGAACATTTCCGTGACTCAAGCAGGCTTTGCTGATAATTTAAATTCTGTGTTTGTTTGCAACATTTTAATTTACTTTGAATCTATTCTATGTTGGTTCTTTAGCGAATTGGAAACAACGTGTACATCAAGCATAAACATGTTCTATACTAATGATAAAATTAATAAATAAATAACAAGAACTGTGCGCTAGAGGTACGCGGTTGTAATTTATGATTTATTTATTTATTAATTGTGTATACTGATAACTTTTGTAGTGTAAATCAAGACTAGCAGCACAATAGAATATGAATTAGGAGAATCTAATAAGATTACAGGTTGTTGAGCAGCATTAAAATTCTGTCCACAATTCCAAAAAAAAAAAAGATCTACATCAATCAAGCACTATAAAAGCGTTCTAGACATTCTCTTGACGCAAATAGGTAAACAAACCGGTATACAACATGGGACGTTTCGAGGATGAGTGTTGTTTAAGTGGAAAATGGAAAATCGATTCAATGTATGGTACGATATTCGTACGTTTTCTACGTAAGTACAAAATACAAAAGAGAATCTAAAAACAACGAAGATAGAAAGCTAAACATGTATAAGTATGTCGATATGTTAAAGAGAACCTAGAGAGCTACACAAAATAGTTGAAAAATGAAATATTTACATAAATTTGTATTTACATATTGATATAATGGAGTACGTGCTCATTCTTGATGTTATTCAACTTAGAGTATGTATGAAAAGTATTTACGACTTAATAATGCTGGAATATAACATTCACTATAAAGTGAAATTGTCCAAAGGTTGACAAAGGTCGGATTCGTCGAATATCTAAAGCTTTGGATACCTTAACTAGAACGAAAATCAAATCGATAATATGCAGAAACTGTTTGTTAAAGTTGCTTCTTTTTTGTATTAATAAGGAACATAAAATTAGATACTGAAAAAAAAATAAGGATGAACATGATATTATCTTCCATAAAAAACAAATGAAATAGGAAACATAAGAGCATCTCATAGAAAAATACACTTATATTAAAAATACAAGTAAAATCCCTGCCAATTTCGTGCCGGCTACATTTGTCAGGATTAAACCTATAGTTTCCGGTTTCTGCAAAAGCTTATACAGCTTTCGGCTCTCTCTCTGTATCGTCAGTACTTTATTAGGTAATTATCTCTGGGCAAGGATAGCTCCCGGGAAACGGCGAAGTAACTTCTTTTCGCACCATATTCAGTTCATGTTCGTTTTGATAAATCTTTCTCCTATGGACACGTACGTAATAAATTCTATCTTGTCTTTACAATATTTTCGCAAATTCATATAATAAATATATTATTCGATGATCTAACATAAAATTCGGTGAAAAATGTTCATATTTTTGAGTTGTTAATACCAAAGAGACTCCAGCTTTTTAGTTCGAGTCGCCTTTGAGAGAAAGCGCGTTTGGTTAGTTTCTTATTCCAATAATTAACTTTTTGTAAAACGTCGTTATTATTTGTATTTTACTGTTATTACTGTTTTTAAACAGGCGAATGAGTATTTTGCAATATTCTGGAATCTACGGACTGAAAATGGTCTTTTATAAGTCTTATCAAAATTGTGTCTTATCTTTGAGTAAAGTTAGCTTTAAGCTACTAGAAAGCTATAGGAGAAGTTTTAATTGGAACACAATGTATAAACGCCATTATTAGTTAAACGTTATTAATATTCAGAACAAAACATTCTCATGGCCATGTCATTTGCGTGCAAATTATACACTGGTAGACATAGCTAACAAGAGCATTGGCGAAATAAATCAATAAACCTCAGAATTGCAGACTGATAAGACACGGAAATTGTCGTTATTAAACAGTAAACCGATAACATGACACATTTCAGATTTAATTACGGAATGTACCATCTCGAATACAGTGTTACCGCAATGCCTCACGTTAATAATGGATACACCATTGAAATAATTGGTTCCCATGTTCATTTGTGTTTCGCATGTATAGTAAATAAGACCTATTTCAATATCAATTGCAAACTGTCACCGAGATTTCAGCTAATATACAAGGATGAAGGCGAAAAATACACTCAATACTTTCATTCTGGGAAGTCTTCTTTCAATACTGGTTTCTAAACTCAGGTAATTGATTTTTAAATGAAGATTTGCTTGGTTTCAATTATGGATATCGATTTTCATTCTATAATTTTGGTGAAGAGACACATTATGTTGGGAAAAAAATGAAAATTGCGATAACATATACATTAGTTCATTCAGATTAAAGTACAAATAACGTAATCAAGAGGGGCGTGTTTTTTTACATTATTTTTTTATGTTGGTTACAACAACAAATGTTATATCATATCAAGATTGAAACTTCAAATTAAATTTGAGAATAATAATGCAAATAAGTTTCTGTTTAAAGCGTAAATGTCTAATATGTGGTAATATAAGTCAATGAAAATTGGCAGAATAAAAAATATATATGTGTATATGTGTCAATACAAATTCTACTGGTTTCACTTCATGTTGTTGAATGCGTTGACGCAGTGTTGAGGAATTATGGTGTCACAAACATTTTTAATTGCCTCGGTAAAATCAAATATAAAAACAGAAATAGTTAGATTAGTAAAACGTGGAGGAAAATCTAACAAAGTTTAATATATTCATGCACGAAATTCATTATTTGTGGTGTTTTATGAGTCTTCTTGGAAGTATCCGTCTTTTATTTCGTTATCATACAATTGATCTAGGAAAGATTACAACAAGTTGTTTACAAATGTGTTTACTTTCATACTTTTTTTTTTACTTTCATGCTTTTATTGAAAAAACTTAAAAATTACTAATAAAAACAGTTCAATAATGGTCGGTCCAAGTGTGTCACCCTACTCTCAATACAAGTCGTCACTTTTTCCTTCGTTTTATCAGAAGCATTTCTTTGTATGTCCAACAGGTTGCGTGAATTCTTCTGGATGGCAGATTGCATTAATTTTAAGATGGCAGATTGCATTAGTTTTAAACATCTAGGATAGCCTGGTATGCAATTGTCAAAAAATATATGAGGTTATTTCGTCGTTTGCAATGATTTATGGGTTTATTATATTATTGATTTTAATCGCTATAGGATATTGTCTGAATTTATAGAATTGCTAAAAAATGTAGGGTCGAAAAATAATTTGTTATTGCTTGCTTTGCATTACTTCTGTTTCATGTCCTAGCGCAGAGATTTGCAACTTGCAGCCCTTTAAATGCACAATGGCGGATTTTCTTGAGTTGGTAAGTAATAAATCGCTTTTATTGAGACTTCTCTAAATTAATTCTAACTAATGAAGCTTTTTTACTTTTTTGTGATATTGATCAAGTGTCTTTCCAACTACAATGAGCCAATTTAGGAATCAAAAAAATGTAGAGTACAGAACTTGTTAAGTTAATTAGAAAATTTAGGGTGACAGAAATTGACTTTTGTTTGCTTGAAGTTATCTGTATATAATAAAATCTATATATAATATATATATCTATCTTAAGAAGAATAAAAGAATCTTAAAAGGCGAGACCAAGTTGTAACATTCTTGAAAAGTTTAGCATCGACAATCTCCTTAGAAGATATATATACAGATGTCATTTATGTCTCTAGTGAAGTATGGATTATAAGTTTATTATTCATACAAGTTAAACAAATTACAAAATATTTGGAATACTAGCACGTTTTTTGATCAAGTAAGTTTAAAAATATATTTTATGATTATAATTACAACTACTATAAAATTGGTAATAAATACTTGAATGAATGCATTTTACTGTAGCAAAAAAAAAAACACGGTTTTAGGCTCAATACTCAAAAATTGATACCGCTATTCTTATTCTTATCTGATATTTTTATATACTGATATTTATACTGATCATGATAGCCATAAAATATTAACGCTGAAAATGTGATATTAACACAAGTAAGCAACATGTACTTAACGGTTTCAGAGACCATTTAATTTACATTCACAGTGTCAACCAGAAAAGTAAGCGGTTGTATTTATAACATCGCACGAATGAGAAGTAAGCAAAATAAACTTATGCACATACTTATCACATAGCAGTATCATCCATTGGATCTTAAATCACTCGCACTACTACGTGAAGAATTAAATAAGGAACAATATAACGATCCTCCTCTTGGGAGCTATTTGAAACTTAACTGAAAGAGTAACGTGAACAATGTACGTGATATTGGTAAGTAAAAGCGATTATTGACCGTTTGTGTGGTTGGACGCCATACTCGCCTTTCGATCCGAGCGACACGAGTTAAAATGCGACCGAAACGGTTAGTTCTTGTATCATGTAAGGAATTAAAATCGACGGTTCCATGTTAATACGATATTTGGCACATTAAAAATCCCTATCGGACGTTGGAATACCTGTCGATTCGGCATAATTCTAGTAGATTGGATAATGACTACAGTAATCGATGCCTAATAGACGTGCATTTCATAACCTGACGCTGATACGATTAGACACTCCGACGTCTAATATAACAAAGTAATTATTGCAACTACTAGATATACATGTAAGTAAATGTAATTGTATACCTAAACAAACAAAGATGTAAATTTTCCTTGTCGAATTGAAAAAACATTTAATTATCACCAACTGATAGCGACAATTAGGTGAAATATGTTCAACTTCTGAGGCAAAACGTTTATGAGCTACTGGCAAGAGGTAAATTGTGCCTCGTATTAGAAGTGTAGGTGTGTGGCCTTTTTGTTCATAAAGTCGCTGAATAAGATCGTAAATTGTATCATTAATAAAGCAATATAATACATTTAAATTTTAACAAAATATGCGGCATTCTGTCCACGTAGTCACTATCCCCAAGTTGAAGATCGAATTAAGTTGGTGAAAGCTTTAAATAGAAGCTGTAAATCATTTGAGCTGTCATTTAGTACTTTTAAAACGATCAAACATTAAACAGTTCTTCAATTTCATTCTAAAAAATGATATTAAACATAATAATTGTTCTTACGAGGACCTACTTTAAAAGTATGCAAAACTTGTCTGGATTTTTTATTAGGATTACATTACTCCTAATAAAAATCTTTTTCGCCATTTAAAAGAGCAGCTGTAAGACACATAACATTGCTTCTGGTCATTTACAATGAGTCCAATAATTTGAGAAAATTTGAGAAGCATGTGCAAGAGTTTCAATTTATTTCAATTAGCAATGAATCAATCTTACTTGCATTATATTATAAACTTTTAAAATGTTCCTTAATATACGGAAAACACTTAATATTGTTTACTTATTTTTTCACCACATCAAAAAAATAGCATACGGAAAGTAAAAAACTTTCGCATTCAAATATTTAGATTCTCTGCCTGGTTGAATGTGAATTATTATAACTACGCTGTATCTATATTTTTAATTCCGAAAAAATGTTCACAAGGCTGGTAAGAGTTAGTCAGCAATAAATTTGTTACATATACACGCGGATGTTGGCAAAGAAAGCAACTTGCACATCACATTATAAAAAAACAAATGAAAGCAATGCTTGTATGAATAGAACATAGGTGTATTAAAAGATGGGCGATCATAAGTCTAGATTTTTTCTACCACCAAATAATAAAAGAAAAAAAACGGAAATCACTTAATATTACAAAGCTTTACATAAAATTAGACGTATATTAATAAAACCATTTGTCATAGAAAATAAAATGCATGCGTGTTCATATGTTATTTTTAAATTACATAATTTAAGACCGTGAAATTAAACATGTAATCTGGAATCTTAATAGCAAAAGGCGGCCAACATAAATTAGAACGAGTTTTCACTAAACAATCAAACAGCGCACGAAGGTCGAATTTATGCTTGCGGAAATTTACGTAACACTCGGCTGTTGACCCAATGGTTTGTTGAGTTTTTCCCGCGACCACGTGCATCACATGAACGAAATTGGATTTAGCTATAAACATCAAATATCTTATCATACCTTTAGCACATGGACTGTATGGCGTACTTAAATATTTATATAAAATCTAGGGAAGTTAACAATGGTTCCCTGACGCTCGAAATCCGCAATGTCTTCAGATGTTTTATGTCTACGTATTAAAACAGTTTTGATTTTACTGGCTAATAGCCAGGAAAAATACATGAAATAAACACCTTCCATCTATGTATACATATGTTCCTTGTAACTTTGATAGAAGTCGAAACGATTAAGTAAACAGGTAAATACAATTTCGAGTGTTATATTTGTTGCGGAAATATAAATGCTAATACGCATATAATTGTTACAGTAGTAATAGGAAATATACTCAAATGCAGAGAATTCCATCCTTTACTTGTTTCACATTCAGTTCATCCAAAACTCTGGGCTTACGACAAGACATAGATATGTAAATTTAGATTACTTTTAGATACTTTATACTTTAGATACTATTAAATGATATCGGTCTTCTGACTTTCTGTTTTGCATTTTTCGAACAATCGAGAAATTATGTTTTTGTTAACATATTTGTGGTCGATAGTTAAAGATATATTCAGTGCGGCTTCTGTATATTTTTTGACATTTTGAGAGTTAAAAAGAGTTTGAACTGGAAGACTTCAGTTTTTCCCAAAACACTTTATTAGTACTGCAGTATTTAACTCCCGGTGCAGCCAGGGTAGTAACATTGGTTCCTGCTCAGATATTAAGCGATACTCGTTTAGTAGTCCAAAGAACCGTTTTGTAGTTTAATAGATCTAGCGGCTATGCTAGGAAACTAGGATGGCGCTAGCAACATACGAACAAGGTGGTTTCTTCAGTTTTGAGCGATGGACGCTTGTCTTTAGTTCGTTGTCGACTAATCGAAGCTAGTTCAATATCTAGAAGACCCACAGTTATCAGTAGAATCTCATATAGTACAACTACCTTTCACAAGATCATGAAAACTGAAATCACATCTATTAAAGCAATGTATAATTCTCAGATGAATCAAAATTGTGACTAACATCACAAGATCGTCGCGGAAAAATTTGTTGAATTTTTCCGCGCTTCGGGTTAGATGGAAGCAATTGAATCAAGATGATGTTTAATTTATTCCATACTAAAAAGCATGCAAATTGTTAGAAATGCGCCAGGTAGAAATACTTGGTGTTAGTTGCAATAAGCACTCTAAAATTGTATTACTGGTCTTATTATGAATGAATTCTCTAAATTCCCAAATAATGTAATATAAATCTATAAATTAATTTGTTTTTCCTTGGAATTGTGATTCATTGAATATTACCTCTATTCCTTTTATTATTATTATTATTATTATTTATTATTAACTTTAAGGTTATATGTCAAAGCATTTTTTCTTTACGAAAAAAAAAAATAAATAAATGGATGGGATTTTTTGCAATAGTACATTATTATCCACAACGTTTAAATACTTTGAATGTGCTTTGATTCACATTAATGTTTTGAATAAAGATTTGCCTGGAGTTTCACGATTTAAATTTGTTTATGCGAACAAATTGGCTTGCATCAGTCAATTCGTGCAGTCCAGATTACTAAAATGCCTTCGTTAAATAGAAGTAGTTTTAATAATTTCCTAATAACTGCCTTGGCGCATCCGGTGATAAAAACGATTTACTGACAGCGTGATGCAATCTCAATCACTCCACCCAACAAATTTTATTGCTAAAATTAAAAGCAATTCTTTGGGATATGTGATTTTTCAATTTCTTAACAGAAACAGCAATTCGATAACCATAAGACAGGTTACTTTCATAATTTGGAAACAGATGGAGTGTAGTTGGGGATCTTTTATAAAATAGAAATATATGGGATGTTTCATTAAAAAAAAAAAGTAAGTTTGCACCATCTGTTTTATAAAACAAAGATGAAATATAATACACCGTATTATATTACATCTTTACATCTAATACATCTAGCGTACAGCCCAAGAAACAGAAGACGGACGTAGTATTGCTGCACCCTTGCGCATACAATGTATGTATGTATGCAATCGGCGTAAAGCAAATCGAATTCTAGAATCCTTAGTAGAAAGACGCTTCTTAATTTAAATTGTTTTCGAAAAAATCCTAAGAATTTGCTAGAACTTTTGCTCTTCTATTGTTGTTTTACCCACTCACTTTATTTTATTTTTAATAGTTCCAGGTGATAAATATTTGAGCTCCGGTTTTCTTTAAACTGAGACAAAGAAAAAACTGCATTTTGTGTGAGGTCAAACGTTAAAACAGGCGACTTTCATTTATAATTTGGAAAATTGAAAAACTACATTACAGTATCATTATTAGGAAACTTTTTTAAATATAACTCCCGTAATACTTTTGGTACGGGCAACAGTCAAGATTAGATTATAAGTTTGCAATTAACTAAAATAACTTTTCTTCTTACTAGTAGAAATTCCATTGAAAGTAGGTAAACTAAACACATCAGACGTAATAAACGTAGAAACGTAAATCCGACGGTTTCTGGGCATATTTTAAATATTTATTCCTGTAACATTTGATGTTTCCATTTTCAATTCATCTAGTTATCCATCTTAGTCTCTTAAAAATCTGACAGAATCGGTTGTATATATTTGCACGAACATATTACAAAAAGCTTTCTAGGTATGACGAAAATTTTAATTTATCGTTTTGAACTTGGCTATGGCGGGTTTTCTATTAAGTTATGTTGGGACAAGTAAAACGAATAACACGCGTTTGTCACACTTGTATTTACTACTTTCTTGATTACAGTTGACGGCTCCTACTGCTATATTCACGCGTGTGAAAATGTTCGTCTAAAATTGAAAAAGTTAAACTCGACGTTTCTTGCATATAATTCATAAATATTCAAGCCTGCAGTGATTCCGTTTGCTCCTGTGACTAACACAATCCATAGACACCGGCGGAAATCAGCGAAAATTGCCAGTTGCTCATTTATTTTCGCACCGTAAGACAGCAAATAACACTGGCAAAACATGAAATCAAACATCGGATGCCAAGAATTTCGTAGTACGCGCTGCTGCGTCGTCGTCATAAATTTTCATTCTAACACTGGTATACAATATGCAGCACATAAAAAAATAAAATTATAATCTTCGTTCCATTCGCATTACTTGGCAAAACACTCTTTTACCTCAAAGTTTATAGCGTAATGATGTGGCACTATACTACGCAATACGGATTCCCGAGGATATACATGCAAATTGTAACTGCTCGTACTAGAGCTTCTTGGTAACATTTTCAGTACAAGAGACGTTCATATACTTTGGTATGTACATATACATTACAGCTCATAAATGCGTTCTACCTAGCTTACGCTCCTTGCGTGAGGCAATGTTATGGGAATAGTTGTATAAATATCAATGTGGTGTAAAGTAGGGTTGTACTACAATTAAACGCTAGGTTGTAACAAAATGTCCCTTTACAAATAGGTTCTTGAGAGACACAGAAAATAATACCATACACCATAATTTAGCGCAAAATCAAAAGAAATGGGCAAATTAAAATAGTTAAGTGTAGCTTTCGCGACCGTAATCCATAGTACAAACATCTTTCGAGTGTTGTCGCGTGCTTGATGTTTGGCTTAAAATAGTATTTTTTAGTTAGTTATTGTATTTAATTCTGTAAATACGGCGATCATGTTACCAGATTAAAAAATGAGTAGTCTCGTCTGCAAGAATATTCAACAAAACAGTAAAGACCATACTACCTATCTCCTAATGGAGAGGATCTAAACATAGCAGCATGACTACCGACAGGATATGCTGCACTACATGAAAATATTATTTCCAAACATTATTTGTTAGGCAACTAAGATCAGTCCACTATCATATTCGGAGAGTATCAGGAAACATGAAACATATGCCGTGTGAACGAGTTACCATTAGTTCAAAATAACGCCGATACGAGGGTAGCTGAAATGTGTCGAATCTTAACATGACGATGGCGATGCTCGTCAAAAATATTCTGGTAATAAAACCGTATGCGTCAAAAGATACTTTTGAAAATGTCGTCAATAGGCGCGTGTTAGTGTTTTTGAACACTTGGGAAATATCGAATATACAAGCTACCATTTAATTCTTGCATTCGAAAGGCAGTACGTCCACGCAAATTAAAACTGAGATGGACGCTGTAATAAAACAGAAGTTCAGGAGTGGCTTACGAAAAACAACATAACCTACAGTGCAGATATGCTACAAATTCAATTACATGATTTAGTTAAAAAGTAGGTATTAGATCGGTTTATAACTTTACCTATATTTCAAAATTGCAGAAATAAAGCTTAACCTGTACATGAAGGTGATCAGTTTGCAGAGAAATATTGTCAAAACGTTCTACGTTTTCCACCATATCATTGTATTTTCAATCCAATAGAGAATATCTGGGGTATGGGTATACACTCACCACGTTGGAGAAATGGGCTGTACAATTAAAAATGCAAAGTCAATTTGGTTAGATACCCTTAACAGGATAACACCAGATAATTGGAGAACCATAGTACACCGTGCGGAGAAAGAAATACATAAATGATGGGATAGGGAAGTGGGAATTGACCAGGAAGAAATTGGAGAATTTATTATCCATGTTAATTGGGAGAGTGACACTGAGAAAGACTACCAGTCACGAGCTTATTACTCGTTCTATGAAATTGTAGTTACTATTAAATGAATGAAATAGTAATTACTATACCATTGTTTGCTACAAGTTTACCATTAAATTGTGAAATAAAACACGAATTGTGTTTCATTGCTTATTAATAGTAATTTTAGCAGATGTAAAGTTTTGAATTAATTTATTTTATTGCATATAACGGATGAAAATTGTTTATCGAATTACAACTTGCCAGTTAAATACACTGAATGCTTACAATAAATGCTTGTAACATGAAAAAAATACTGGTTCAAGCCATATAGAAAAAAAAAATACTTTCTAAAGTGTTATTGTTCGAATACCTCCAATTTAAAAAATATTTAACATAACCAAAATTGTCTGTCAATTCGAAGTTTTAATTCTGTCAAGTTGAAATTTATTTGTGTTGAAATTGTATAACATAGCGTCAACGTCATCAATGACGTACAACGGTTCGTTCTGTGAAAACTTATTTTTGGCGGGAAACAATCTAGTTTATGGGAAATCTATTTATTCCTAGTTGGTAATAGATTTAAAAAAATCTTTTGAACTAGAAAGGTTTTTTTGTAGACTCTTGCGAACACAATAGTAGAGCACTATCGATTCTATCAGTCGGTGAAGGTAGATGACGATGATATTTACGTCTATTGTCTTAGCAGTGCATTGGTCCATAATGTGTTTTAATTAATTTAATTAATCCTGTTCCATATACACAATTAATTAATGTTAAACAATCTATTTCTATCGTTGGATGTTTATCGAGCTTCTGTAAATTAAAACCATTGTCGTGAGCTTATCAATCGCAGCGATTAAGGTACAAAATAAAGTATTGTTCTAGTTATCTCGGTTCAATCGTCAAATAAACCTACTTACTGTTATAATAATAGAATCAGTAGGTGCTCTAGTAACTCGATTTCCTATTTTTCTCGAATACCGCTTCTGCTGTTCAAGTTCATTATTTCGCGTTCCACACTTCTTATATTTTTGCCAGCGTTTGATTAGTAGTAATAGAGGTTATTAGAAAAACAAGAACACGCAGATGTTACGAAATTCGCCTCGGACGTATGCGGGTCAGATAAATTATCCCCGACTGACACCAGAAAAATTTAACCTATAAATACAGCACGCAAATACAATTAAATCTGTCTTTGTTTGCACTAGTTTGTTAGATTTGCGAGACATAAATTGTATATAGAAGTTGCAGTAGATTTTCGCAGTCGTTTTTCGTTTTAACCAGAACGCCAGATTGAAACAGCGTCATGTATGCGTCAGAATGCCGACGTTTCGCTCTCGATTCCACGGTACTTCCTCTGGCCTGCACGACGTCAAACGCTGTTAACATCAATAATCAACACTCAGTTGAATGTCAGTATTCTGATATTCAACGTAAACGTGACGCGGTTCTAACTTTATGTATTTTAACAAACCATGGAATTTTTCTCAAATGATACTTTTTTAATGAAATCAAAAAATTGATCTAAGGAAATTTTTGACTGAATAATTTGTTTAACACGAGTGAAATTGTATTTATAATTTCATTCATACATTAGTTTGCGTAATTACTTGCAGTTTACAAACGCAACAAGAGATAATAGACACTTTACATAACACCTGTCTCGTAAGTTAAACCATTCTGCTATAAACGTTTTCGTGTTAATGTAAACATAGGCTAACATATTACACCTAGGCATGCCTGTATATACACTCTACACATGTAGGCATTAAATCAACTTAGGCTGATTCAAAATTTTATGATATGTATAAGTATGTCAGGTTGGATTTTTATACGTTGGAGGCTATTTCTTCCCAACACGAAAATTATTTAGGATACTTTTAGCGATCTTAAGCTAAACCGAGTGATGTGAAGATATGTTTCAAATTTCGTTTTCTCTTTACAACATATACATTAACTTTGTGATAGAACACGTGTAAGTTTACTACGTTTTAGCGCATGAAACTTATAAATTGTAACATTCAGAAGTTGTAATTGGTATCTAACAGAATAACTTTGTAACATAAGCAACTTTTCCACTGAAATTATTCGTTATTCTATTTGATACATTATTTAAACAATAGACGAATGTACAAGGAAGCGTATAACAAAAAAGTGTCTTTTTAGGACGAAATTAAGGTTAGAAGCGAGAACGCGCTTCAACGAGTCCACGTCTTGTTTTCAGCGACCACACAGAGCGCCGCCATTTTGAAGGTTATAGCAACACGTATTTTCATTTTATTGTGATTTGATTATTAGTATATATGCAAAAATTTGCAAAGATGTACGCAAATATATCAGTGAAGTACGTTAATGTAACAACGGGATTTTCATTTTACTAAACGGCTGTTTATTATACGGATAAACAAACGCTTTAGTATATACCCTGCATACAATAAAGGAATTCATTAACATAAAAAACACATTTATTAATGTCTAACGGAAGAATTCATAAAATTTATTTCGCTTCTCATAAAGTAAGTAATCTTTTGGAGTTATCGACACCGAAAGCGGTGTCTTTCTCATTTTGAATACAAGAACCTATATATTTTTGTTTTTGAAACGATTCCTGAAAGAATTGCCATGAAATGCAGGAATAAAAGTTTCGGTTGCCTATTTTGTTTTATGTAAAGTTGACTAGGGCTTCTCCCTAGCCATCATTTACATCGATTTTCGAACTTTATTCCTTTTTTTCGTTATTATATTATCCTTCGATTTTATTTTCTTACTTTAACCAACTTTACTGGAATTAATTGAACATAGTACGTTTATTTAAATTTTTTAGTTTCTGATGTGCAGTTTTAATTTTTCAACTTTTATGTTGATTTTACAATGGCCTACACATGGATGACCTAAGAGATAAACATTATATAAAACAATTTTAATTTATGAATTTGGCAAAAATTATTGGGAAGTGGAACGTAATGAATACAGCTATTGTACCCCCGGAAGTATTTGAACGTTGGGATAAGTACAAGATAGATAGGAACACAAAAAGGCCGAAAAACAGACTAAATTGTGGATTTTCCATTCTACTGTGTAGTTCCAAACTACCTTGGTACTACTAGCTTAGTATTCTTTTTACTGTGACAGAAAATCCAAATCCTTCCTTCGTTTTTCTCTTTGAGTACTAGTATTGCCTGCACACCACACTTGATGTTAGGTAGAAGTTCCCGCCGTGACATTTCGCATTAATTTCGATAAGATAGATACACTGAAGTATTAATGTTAAATCAAATATCGGATCGATTAGGTTAAGCAACACAATTGTCATTCGGCGTAGTGCATGATAACATAGCAAACTCGTGCGCTACTATGTGAAACTCTTCAAAAGAATGCTATTATTCGTCATCTTATCTATTTAAGTTTTATTTTAATTTATAATCTTTGTTTATAAGCTTTCCATTTCCACTTGGAATATTTTTCTGTTCTAACTTGACATGTAAAAATAAAAATTATCGGTAGAAATACAACGTTACATTTGCAGATATATAACATTTAGGTACTGTAAGCCAGCGTTCCTGGCATCAAGATCAGGTAGAACGTTAATCCAACAAACGAGAGATATTACGTTCGATTGTTTACCGGAACAAGGTTTTTTCAAACAATCAATTACGTCGAAACTGCCAGCAGATTACGTTCGATTTAAGGCGATTGTAGATGTACCGCAAATCAAAAGGAATAAATATTAAATATTATCCGTTCTGAATAACTTCAATCACTTGCTAATTTTTATAACTTCGTTTCTTGACAACACTTGAAACAAGTTCTTTTTTTAAACTTCTTGAGCGAATCACAATATCAATTAACGCACGCTATTTGAATCTCTACACCACGTCTAAAATTAAAATACAGATACATTCCTACTTGTTTTCTAGTCTAGTCCACAGCCGCTTGGCAATTGAGGTTTAATTAAATTTATAGTCGCAACACGCTGCGTAAGACACTAGCGTTGTATTAGCGGAATTGCACCCGATATAAAGTACCTAACAAAACTATTCATACCCTAATTTTTTTTATATAACACTTCCTATGCGACGTTCTAGTGTAATTTATAAACGTGATCCGAACAAAGCAAATGCTTTTGCACCAAGAATAATTGGATGATGCACGGTGACGCCATAAATAATGTTATTTTGAATAACGCAACGCGAGTGTTTATGTTTATTATCATACATTGCTGCAGTTAAAACAACAATCTAGCTCGATAGAAGATATTCGAATTGAAATGAAAATGTAAGACACTTTTCTTGTATTTTCATGCCCTTTTATAGATGACAAAAACGAATAAATTTCTCTTACCTTGGCAAAGTCGATCTTCAACGTGCAGCATCCGGAGTATATGTCTGCTCCATTAAGTGTGTCTTTTGCTCTAACTGCTGATTCTACACTATCAAACGTAAAGATAGGTTAAGGAAATACATATGTTTTCAACAACTAACAGTTTTCAGTAAATGACACTATCTTTTAGTTATTTAATGTACTAAAATCATATATTGCATTAATTTATAATAATATTTGGCATTATTGTTTTACAATTATGTATGAAAATCGCATTAGTTTGCAAAAGGATAAATAATTGGAACACCTTTTTGAAAGTTATTCTGCTTTATATAGGATAGTAGATTAAAACAACGGCCACTTAACGTTGCTGTAATAATTATGACGAACGGCCTTTATGGTATAGCAGCAAATAGGGAATTTTAAAGCGATAGCGACGATTTTACAGGTCGCACTAACCATCTATTATATTTAATAAGCTGTAGTTTTTAGTATTAGTTATGCAAAGACATTGTATTACGCTAACGGTCAATAGAAGTTTGGCCAAATGAAAAATCTGGAACACTTGAGTTGAAAGGAACTCGGTTATAAAAATAAAGAATGTTTTAAACAGAGAATGCAACTGAGACAAAGGACGTATTACCAACAACAAATCCATTTGAATATTGTATAGCATGTAATCTGATAATACGGACAGGGTAAAGGTAAAAAACAAGAATTAAATTAAGGTAATTGTATTGATAAAAAGCAAACAAAAGGTTTACGATACCTCTCCTTTTTCCTCGGAATCCATTTTTTTTCTTCGACTGAGAGCCGACTACAATTCTCAACTCAATTTTCTGTTTTAATATTATTTTCATACGTCTTGTAATAAGTGAAAAGTTATACGCAAAATGTATTATGGCAAAATACTGGAAGCTATTAGACGATTTAGCATAATTTCACTCCACCAAGGACGCTGTTCCGGTAGGCAAATTGAAAAATCAAGTTTTGCTCCGTAAATCAACCGTAAAATATACCATTTGTCAATGTGAAGAAACGAGTGACTTGGAATATTGTGTGCATTTAAGATCATTCCAAATAACATCTGCAGTAGATGACCCTTTACTCCATTTAATAAGTAAACGAAATCAATAAAAAAAATAGGACCAACAGCGGCATGCCAACTCAATGGTGGAAGGCAAAAATCTGATCTTTGAAACTCTGTAAAACGTTCACTACGATAGTTAGTTACATAATCGTGTCTCGTAAACCGTGGTAACTGACTAAAAAGGCAATGGCTGACACGGAGGCATCCAAATTGTATCGTAGAATAATGAAAGAGTCTTCTATGCATCAGAATCCATATTTAAAGTACTCGGTTGAAAAGGAAGGACGTTTATGAAACAATGTACCAAACAGTCAAATACGGTAATGATTCGATTATGGCATTACCATGATTTTTGAGCTGTGAGGAAAATGAATAAATAATGCGGAAAGAACACTAGCATAGAATTCTAGAAACCCAAACAATTTCTGGTTCGTGACTTGGGCAGAACTTCATTTTTAGAGGATATTTGGAAAAATAGTAATACAATAAATAAATAATTAATGTAGCACCTCGCAAATACATTTATATTTAACTACAACGTTTGTAAATAAGAAATCGAAAGCATTGACGAGTTTGAACTTGTTTGTGTACATTATAACATTACTAAGGCACTAGAGTGTATAAATATCATTAAAGGGATACAAAATTATGAGAAGTTTTATTAATGAAATAACGAAAAATCCATTGTTAATAATGTGTATGATGAATGGAAATAAAATTTGACATCTCATCGGTATTGATCGAATCAGGACATCAACAAATTCTTGTGAAAGATTGTTCCATTCCTCCATCAGAGCAGTTTGAACATCCCGAATTGTACGAGGTGACATATTTTTTGCTACAACACGTCCATTAAAATGAATAGCACTAGTGTAAGGAAGAACAACGGTTCTCAATATTTCATCCAGATACCTCTGAACAATCAGGTTGCCATTCTGTATCACATAAAGGTCTGTACCATTACACTCCCACCTTTATATTGTGGCATTTCTCAAACAAATTGTGGCTGTATACGTGTTCCGGGTTCACGCCAAATTAAAATCGCCTAGTATCTGGATTCATCACAAAATAATACTTGTGCTCAGTTATCGTGATTCCAATTTCTATGTTGTTCAGCCCATATTCTTCGTCACTTTTTATAGAGAGAAGTTAGTGGAACGTATACCGGGGGTCTTCGAGCATACATGCCAACGCTGCGAAGACGATTTCTTATTGTTTGAGTTGATACCACTCTTCCCGTAGCAGCGACAAGCTCACATCCAAGCTGCGTTGCGTTATGAGTGCGGTTTTTGCGTGCAAGAACTGTTAGGTATTGATCATCTATTAGTGTTGCAGATGCTGGGTGTCCTTGTTCTTGTCTTCTTTAAACATCTTCAGTTTCTAAAAACCGATTCCACAAACGCGATATCACACTTTGCTTAATTGCAAAAACTTCAGCAGCAGCTTGCTGTCTCCGTCCACCTTCCAATTGACCTATCGCGTTCTAAGCCTGTCTATAAGTCAAATCGTGTTGCCTTTCCATTATTACGCGTAATTACAGTTAAAAATTTGCGACGATACGGAAAAAAGCTGTGACGGTTAGCGCAGGCGCTGCACTGAAGCGCTGTACAAATTGAAACTTGTCAGTGCATTTTGTTTCTTGTTTAAAAACCTTATAGTTGCAATACAAAAATATTTGCGTGTCTCATATTATTTATTTATTTATTTATTTTATTGTTATTTTTCTAAATATCCTCTAATTGTTTTAAGCAATATACTTAAATACAAGCCAATAGTTTACAAATTAATACATGGCCTACTGTAAAGTTTTGACCTGAATCTTATCAAATTTCTGTAGGATAAGCTTCAAAGAGAAGTACGAAACTACCCTATAAGAGGAGTAGAACAGTATTCCCGATGTCCCGTCCCAGAAATTAATTGAAAGGGTGTCATAACTCTTGCGATGTGTTATTAACGCTAAAAGTAAATTTCTTGATGACAAAAATTTAACATTATAAATTTATGTTCCGAAATTTAATTTCTGAACTTGTCCAAACCTCCACTATTAGTTACCAATGTACGTGCAATATTTGTTCATCAATGTTCATCATTGAATGTATCTACTGGTAATTATTATCGCCACAATATATGAATGTAGATTTAAGAACAAATTGATTAAGAACTATTCATAATACAGGCAAATTGATGACTAGTAGAAAACGAATGAGATATGTGTGTAATGAACTATTTTCTCAATTGTAACCACCTACATATGAATGTATACATGTGTTACCACCTGTTTGCTACATATACATACATTAAATGAACATATAATAGAGAAAAAAACTAAAGTTGATGATATCATTAGCAAAAGTATTATAACCACATTATAAACAAAAGTGATTTACGGTTCCCGCAACGTACATAGAAACGGCTGGAAAAAGATCAGTTAAACGAATATAATAAAAATTAAAGTTCTTAAAGAATAATATAAACTGTTTAAAAAGGATATTCCACCATCGCTTGTACACCATTTTTCTTAAATATCACGATCCGTAGTACTTGTCCGCTAGATTGACATATTGTGTGCAGGACGTCCTGAAAAAAATAAAAAAAGATATCACTAACACGGCACTTTGGCAAGATAGAAATAGAAAGTAACCAACATTTCTGTATACTCAAAAAGAAAAATAGATATCGCGTATGAGAAGCACGGTACGATTTTTTTTAACAAGAGATATAACAATATTAACTGCGTTAAATGATGAAAGGAATAAATTCAATAATATTTTAGCAAGATTTAGCGAGTACAAATACTTTATAATTTGGGATAATCTACACTACATACCACTTTGCGGTTTGGACAGAAATGACAAGTCGATTATTTTAAATTGAGTACCCAATACGCCGATTAGATAAAACAAATGAAAACAAATAATAATTTGACTAAATTGGCAAATTAGTTGGAACACTTCTTAAAACAGATGCTCCACCCGTCACCCATCAATACATCACAGCGTTTCCGAAGCCGAGAAATATCTGCTTCTTGGACATTTTCCAAGATTGCTGGAGAAATTGAATGAAACTCGCTACCTATCCGGTATTTTAAATTATTTAAATTATTGTTCAAATAGATATTGGTCATATGTATAAATCTACTTAATTGAGCATGATGTAAAAAAAGTTTACAAGAATTTTATCGAATTTATTCCTTTCATCGCGAATGCAGTGTACATTAAAAATACGTACCAGATATGAAAAGATAGCATAATTGTAATAAAACGTTACCATCAGAATAGCGCTAATACTAATAATGATAAAGGTTATTAACTCGATTTTATTATCTTTTTTTGTGCGGGCATACATCCGAGAAAGCATCCAATCAACTCATATAAAATGTATGTATACTATAGAATCTCGAGGTTTCAAAGTTCCGTGTAACTGGAGCCAGCTCGCTGTAGGCAAATTACCATAACGCAACGTTTTTTCAAAAATCTTCTGCGACCACAAACCGTAATATACATATAATGGCGGCGATGTATTCACTCACTATATTCGCCCATACTACATCATCATTACTTAGACGATCAAACACTGTCGTTGTTGTAGATATGTATATGAAATAGTATGGAAAAATCCAACAAAGAGGAAATGTTAACCTATGCTTAAAAGCTTTCAAATGTTTGAAGAAAAACTAATTCATATCACGATAAGATATAGAGACATAAAATTGCAAACAGTCGTTCTAAGTAACTCTAACTTCTCAAGCAGTAACAGTCAGCTGCTTAAGTACGATCGCAATTATCAATTCGCCGAACCAAAATAAGACATCTGCGCATCTGACGTAATATATTCTTCTCAATTTACAATCTCTATACAGGTTTTTCATCTTTTGTATACTTAAGACCTCACTGCATAGGGTATCGTCTTAAAGTGGCTTTATTATTATACTTCGTAATGTGTATTCTTACTCCATAAAACTTCACTTTTTTGTAATGTAATGTAATGTAATGTAATTTAACATATTTGTAATACAGTCATTGACATAGTAATTAAAGATACAAACAAACAAATATAATAATAAATAGGAGTAATAAAGCAGCAGTATGAATGAGGAGAAATAAATGACGCGACCCGTATGAAAACAATTTATATCAACAGATATCAACGAAATATCTGTTGATGACTCTAGGTTTATAACCAGGTTTAAACCTGTTTGATAGCATATACATACAACAAAAACAACAATACCAAAATTTTAGAGACTTTCCCGAAAAAAGTATCACGTGCCATGGTCAATGCTCCATAGTACGTAAGAAATAATGATGTTCACAGAAGTCTTGATATATCAAATGTAATGAAAGAAATCTAAAGGTTTGCTGAGACTTTCCCGAAAAAAGTATCACGTGCCATGGTCAATGCTCCATAGTACGTAAGGAATAATGATGTTCGCAGAAGTCTTGATATATCAAATGTAATGAAAGAAATCTAAAGGTTTACTAAAAAGCTTGGAAACAGACTTCACTTTTATGACAAATTAAATGCCATATCCGGAAATTGATGTGGACCAAACTATGCGAGATCGTCTACTGTTTTGAGTAAAAGCAGAGCATAATATGCCACTCGCTAATGTTTAAGAAATGTATCAGATGACCTGCACGAATCTTTCTTAATTAATCCCTCGTGAAGACCACGTAGTCATATCTGTATCTTTTTTTCCAGATAATAACGAAAACAGACCATTATCAGTAATAACTTTCCTATATCAGTGGCAAATACGTACTTTGAATACACTATCGCGCTATGGAAGCAATCATTTTATTTATTTATTACGCTCTAGCCTCTGAACATTTCTCCTTTACCGCTGAATAATAACAAGTCATTATCTAATGCAGAAGCATACGATTGCTCCCAATCTTTTGGCTTAATGTAACATAATATGGAATCGATTTAACAGATTACCCATTAAGATGCGATGAATTTATGACTTACACGTACCTAAAATGGAAGATATTTATCTAGTGTCTGTGAGAGGATGAACTTCAACGTGTGCAAGGTATAATTGCAGTTTTAGCTAGTTCTGGTCGAATTTCGTTAAAGATACCCTGCTCTCACGTAATGGTACCGCTAAACATTTAAATACTCAGGTGAAATGTTTTCTTTCTGAATACTTAATGACACATTCGCGATCAGCAATACAAGCTTTTTGAAAGCATTGAAAATACACTGCAAGCATGTCATACGTCTCTGCATTAGGTAATGATATTTTCATTTAGCAGAAATCTTCAAAGGTCAGAGGCTATTCATTCTATGGATTTTTCTGGTATTATTTGGAAAAAGAAAAACGATATTGCGTGGTTTTCGTCGGTATTTTAGTTTGTCAAGAAGGATATTTTAGCGCGACGTTCGAATTTTCAAAGATAATTGTGAATAACTCATACATTAAGCGATAACGTCATTTGGTATACATCTTAAACATTAACGGATGACTCGGGGAAACCAGTAAGCAACACGAGCCCTTTCTATCAGACGAATAGGCACAAGTCTGCGGTGCAGTCTAGTCGCTGCAAATGATAATTCACATGCCTCGGTCACATTAGTTACCAAACATTTCTTTCATCGCTATAGTTATTGTAACTTCCAAAATATCGTCGACCCGCAGTGTTAGTGGGACACGCAATATATTCACTAGTGATATTTTATTTTAAAATAAAAAAAAACTATTCTCTGTATTTGTAAGAAGTATCTATTTGTACCTCTAGATCAACAAAGATAAACAGTGCATACATACAATATAAGTTTATAAATTTATAAAGTTAATTCTTGCAGACATTAGAGAAATACACAGAGAATTGCACAGAAAATGAGTAACTCGTCAAATGTATTTCATCAATATACCTTTATTTTAATCTATCCAAATGAAGTTGGTAAGTATGTTATAAAGACTCTTTTGCAAGATCTTTTACTTTGATATTACTCAACAAATGTAAAGGCACAACAAATTGACTAACAAGTTACGTCAAATATTAAGCCTGCAATTAATTCAAGGAGAGAGAAGTTATACCTTTCTTAAAAACGCTTATATGCACATTTCATTACTCTTTAAAAACATTTGCATACGTAGTTCGGTATATCTCATTAGCATATACAATTCTTCAAATCCATTAATTATAAAATACAAAAATGCTCGCAGATATGGGACAGCTTGTCGATTATACAGACTTTACTTTGTTTTCAAGTATTTACCAAAATAAATTTTATTAAATCATAAAAAGTATCATTAGTATAAGTACTAGTATGAGTAAATATCACATGTGCATGAATTGGTAACTTCCCATCGAATAATAAGCAGGTAATCACAAAATTAATAACATATATTACGAAATTAATTGTTGTACATGTTACAATCTATGCTGCAGCGTAATACGCAATTTAACATTTGACAATTTACTGTGAGGCCCGCTTACATTCCATTAGTAATCGCATCACACATTATCGATCGTACATGCTCTATATGTAGCACAACATTTCCAGTGTCTTAAAGATGTTCTATTTTTAACGTTGCGAGTAATAGTATAATATTAGTTACGTATAGTACTGTAATTATTTGCCGCGGCTTATGTAAGTTCGAGTTAATTTGAACATGTAATAGGTCAAGTGACTTTAATTGAAATAAATGCAATGATTCCAAAAATAAGAAAGTATAATTTTCAAGCAAACGTGCTTAATTAAAATTACGATTAATGGATACGATAACTTCCAGTACCGTTAACTACGCGGCTCAGTCTGCTTTTATATCATTATTCCTGCTTTATTTGCAGAATGAAATTAAATTTTACAGTTTTCCAAATACTTTTCCGCTCTAAAGAATGTACGGACTAGAAGGCTGCAGCAGTTTCTTAAGGTAATAAAAATCGCCGTATACCATTCGATCCGCCAAAGCAATGTTGCGGCATATCCAGTACAGTGAAAAAAAACAAGCAATTATTTTCCTGGAAATGATTCTTGAAAGAATTTTTGTTGGATTCGATTCATCTGGGAACACCCAAACAGTCAATTGTTGCTTAGTTTCCAGATCGTAAGAATATAGTTGCGTCATCTGTTACATCAATGATCATGAATGATTCTTTTTTGTGTTAGGCCTTTATTAGAATCGTAAACAATTAGCCAACTAACGGAATTGCTTACTCGGTCCGTTTCTGTAGTGTCACTGCTTCAATAATAATAAACGTCAAATTTGAGGAAAACGATAATGTTAATTCTACATGGCGTCATCTACTTGTCATTTGTAAATACTTAAGACGCTACTTTCGTAGAGAAATGATAGAAAAAAATTAGTTGTCAATCAAAAATTGATTTACTGAAACAACTTTGTTTCATGTTAAAAAAAAAACAACGGGATATAATTGGTTCAACCTTCTCTTAGGATCAACTTCAAAACGGATGTCAACCTATTCAACCTAACCGAAAATGAATACGTGTGCATAAAGAAATAACTTGAAAACCGTAAGTAAAATAAATACAAAGGATTGTGCAAATCTGAATGTGTTTTATCTTCAAAGCTGGTCGAGCCGTTCAGGATGACACACGCAGCTAGCGAATTTGAATGAAATAGCTTTTCCGTAGATATGTCATGCAACAGGTTTTATCGTTCTGGTTTCAGAATCCGTAGTTACAATACATCGATAAATAAAAGTCGTTATCTACTTCGTCAATTAATTTACTATAAGCGACAGTTTTAAGTTTTCAGCTGTGATTTCTCTTGACGTTAGTATTTCCTCAAATGAAGGAGACTATTAACTAAATGGATTACTGCAACGTATGCCAACGTGCCACCTTCCTGTCTATGAAAATTTGTGCACTCTTATCACGAGCGAACAATGCGTGTGTACGGCTTCACCATCTTTAGTTTAACAAGGAAGGATGTCTTTATGGAATTTTAAAGGTATTTGCGTTTGTTATGTGAAAAAAATGAGCACAACCGACATAAATATTGATTTGATTTAACAAAAAAATAATCGAACCAAAGTTAGTGCGTTCTGTTATATAATTGCTAATGTATTAAATGAACACATAAATGTTTAACACTTCGTGGTTCGTTGGATCAAAATTCCTTTCCCTCAGTGTACAAACTAACAATAATATGTATAAGTTGATATCTTCCTCGAGTCAACTGTCTACTTTAAAACAAATATAACCTAAATCAATTAATTATAAATTATAACTACTTAAAAGTGATTAGATAATTATGATGATTGTCATAATTAACAATTCAAAATTGGGGGAATCTATTAGAAAAAACAGCAAGAAGAGACAACAGGTCATTCTTTCTTACCGACCCCATTTAGTATTCTCTGTAATAATGAAACGACAACGTTTGCTGTGGTGTATAAATTAACAATAACCAAAACTTCCGTTCTCTTTATTGATGAACCTAGATTTTGTTCAGACGCACTTGACGAAAGGTTCAGACGGTGTTGAAAAGAATCTACACGTTGCGTTGTTCGCACCGTAGGGGTTCAAGGTGTGAAACGCTATCTGCATTGGAAGTCGATCAGCGTTAGTTTTTATACAGGATATACTGGCACTAGGCGCATTACATAAACGACGTACTAGAGGATTATACTTTTCGATATCTTGAATGCAAATTCCACCTCCGGCCGTCAGTTAATCGAATATTTGGAATATCAGGTGTACGAGAAAATAATTTACATACTTCGCAGACATTAGATACCCTTCCCAAGTCGGCTGGGATGAAACAGTACTGAAGGAAATCGATAGTATTGAAAGTATACCTAGTCATGTACAAGAATGGAATCGTCAGCGATGTTGCCCTGCACATTAATTATAAGTGGGGCAAAAAATAAGCGATCAGCATTTATTTCAATTTTCATTAAAATTCCGTTGCTTTCAAGAGGTGATGATGTATTTTCACCCATAAGCCGTATAAAATGAATCTTACACTTTAAACCAAGCTCTGATACGATGTTTTTGTACCACTGAATAATTAAGATGATTATCATATCTCTCCGTAATAGAATTGTTTGCAACCGAAGCGTGCCTTACTAAAGATGTAATTATAAAGACGAAAAATTAGTTTTGAAAGAATTAAATTTGAAAACAGTTTTATTAAATTATGAAATTAACTTTTTCATGATAATGCGAATATTACTAAGTGCATATTAGTGATATCCTGATAAATTAAGTTGGTTTGCTAACAGATATTTTTAACCACTACTAAAAATAGGGAGAACTTCAGTGTTGCTATGAAATACCGAAAAGAAATGTCATTGCTTGCTTATACTATAAAGTACTTATTAATTAATTTGCCACATAAGTTAAATGAAAATCATTGCCAAAAGAGATTATTCAATCAAACGTTTTCAAATTTTGTATTTCTTGAAGAACCAAACAATTCAATTTTTAACTACTTACAATATAATTCAAGTCGTGACAAAGTTTGACGCTCTTAGCGAATATCTTGTCCTGTAACTTTATCCAAATCAAGTCCAAAATGTAATCATGTCGTCAAATTTCTTTAGAATTTTATAATTCTCAAATTAAAGGAATCCAAGATTATCCAATAATGTTTCTCGGTCAAGATCAGAAATTTTTTCCAGAGCCACTCTACCGTTATGAGGTATGGCGTTGTCCTGCAAGAGTAGGACTTTCTACTGATTAGTCGAACAAGGCTGTTTCTGGAAGTGTGCTGCTTGTATTTGCTAAAGCTATTCACAACATATGTTAGCAGTGACTCATTATGGAGACAATTGCAGCTGCTGTCGGCCAAATACATAATAAATTCATTTTTGGGTGCAATATCTTGCGAGTGGGTGGCATTTGATCAGCTAACAACATCCGATGATACACCATATATTGAGTACAATTTACACTTTTTCGTCGCTTTCGATTAAGAAAGGGTTCATTATTGTTGCGTGAAATGTTTGCCAATCATCAATTTAACTTTCATACATTTCGTAGTTGGTAAAGGTGCAAACCAATGGTTTCGTTGTTTTCATAACTTTTCTAGTATCTATAAGCATGTTGCACTGGAATTTGCCTCCACAACCTGTTGAATATCCATCCAGAGCAAGCTTTATCAAAGAAACTGAAATCTCCCGTAGAAAATATCTTGAATCACTGCGAGCTGTTTGGCTATTTACAGTATCATCTCCATATTTTTAGCGCAGCCGTTGCAGTTTTTGTACCGACTTTGTACAACCTCAAATTCGTTGCCATTTTAAATTATTATAAAATATGAATAAAACAATTAACACCAAGAGAATAGGTATTGGGTTAATACTAAAGCAGATGATAGGTAACAAATATGTACTATCGATCAACATCTTAAAAAATATTCATTGCATTCTGACGTATACAAAAACGACACGAACTTATATGATCACCTGATTATTTTAAATGCTACATGCCTTTTTTGGCATTTAAAAGTTGTTTACTGAGCTTTTCTTCTTTATACAAAATGGGTCTTATCTTCGTATGTAAGACAAGAACAAAAAATGAATCTGAAGGAAAATCGACGGAGGGAAAAACAATTAAAAATGTAAACAAACTCCAGATCAGATGTAAATAAATACGTTTGAATACAAAAATTACCACAATATGTTTGTAGCAAAGCATACTATACAAATACATATGTATTTGTGTGGTATACTACCAGTTCCACTACTTCAGAGAGCAACAAGGACAAATATGGAACTGTTGATGATGCATTTATTTGTAACAGAAGATAAAAAGAAAGGTTTAAGAAAATTCAAAGGCTTTACAATAGCGCAGCTTTACTATTCATCAATAGAATCTGTAATCACTAAGGCATATTATTCAAAATCCAACATTTCTAAATGGTTTTCTTCTATAAAAATAACGCATTATTTATTAACCTAGTGATTAGGCGTAAGTCTTAGTGGGTAACTATATGACATTCAGTGAGTGTGGGGAACATTACATTAGGTTTCTTATTAATTAAACTTGCGACCAACCGCATCACCAATCTAAATGTTTACTACATTCTACATTTCGTCAACATCATACTATTATAAATCGATACTTTTCTGTTAAATATTACTGAGCTATTTTTGACCTTTTCATTAGTAAGTCATTTTTTTCAGGCGTAATGACTACTATTAATATTTTTTCTACGAACGTTTACAATTACGTCAATACTGGTAGTAAATACACAAACTAAGTGCCAAATTTAGTTATAACACATTCTTCAGTAATTTTCTTATATATTTTTAAATAAAGTTTTATATATATTACTATATTATACATTTATTTTTGGCCGTTATGGATTTTTAATTAGATATTTAATTATTATTATTATCATTATTATTATTATCATTATTATTATAAAGACTAAGTGAAATAGAGTGTAAATTTAAGAGATTTTTTTGGTGTTGGTCTGGCAATGTAATCTAAGTTTAAGCAAAAAATAGACAGTGGCCCATTAATCCGAGATTCATACTAAAAATTAATTTTAACAAATTTTATTGTACACATGTACACACAACGAACATGAAAAAATTAATCATTACGAACTTTCATAAGCTTTGGCTTAATGCACATATGTGAATCATTGTTCAGTTATTTGTTTCTGTTTAGTAGCTTTTAAGAATTTTTTAAAAACCAACTCAATCCATTTTCGTTGTTCATCACGTCCAATGCCGTTGAATCTTTTTGCTGCTCAACATATTGCAGTAAAATTTCTGTAGCTTCGTTGCTCCGTCGTGTTTTGTTTTTTGCGAGTCCTCCATGTTTGCATTTTGGCTATCGTCTTCTCATTCGCAGCCATCTTCTACTGGCGATATCGATTATTTCTTCATCCGTTAGAAATTTGTTTTCGAGTCCTTTCGAGTCCTTTTTATCATCTATTTCTCCACATTATCAAGTTGCATTTAATTCCCACCAAGCAACAACCGTAGATATGTCAAATGGCTTGATTTTCTATTTCTTTATTTTCTGAACCGTTGCTCTCGAGTAGATTTTCCATATCAGACCAAAACTTTGATAAATAAGATTTCATAAAGAAAATTACGTTTGTGCAGTCTTTTTAAATTCTTTAATACTCCTTAATTTATAGATTGTAACTAGTGGCATTTGGAAGGCGTGGATGATATTTTGAGACTTAATACAAAATTGTTATACCTTAAGTAATATGCAATTTAAACCACTGTGAGCCGGTAATGCGACGGCCTATTGATCGTAGGCCGGTAAAAAGTGGTTGTACTGCATAGATAAACACCGAAAATTAAATTGGTTGAATAAAAACTAACCTCAAATTTTAACGATTCGCACACACTCTGTGGCAAAGCATCACGTACGATCATCTAAACAACTATTAAAACAATTGTTGCAGCGATGTCTTACATACTGACGTCCCCGCTTGGTTTAGTTACGGCACATGTAGTGATCAACCGCCAGGAACTATTAGACGGATTATACTTTTGAGTAACCAATACATGGATTTTACCCGAATCTTCACACTAAATAAATAACACGCTTATTCAAATACATGCTTATTCAATTGCGACTTGAACTCCACTGAAAAATTGTCTCTTCGCTCTTTTGCGCTCAATAGCATTTCTGAAATCATGGCCAATTGAGATACACCTTTCAAATTACAATATTTCCATTAAACTTTCTTACATCATATTGCAGTATACGAGTATGCATACGAGAACAAAATATACCGGTACAATACCACTAACCCTTGTATGTGGATTTATACTGTCGGACTTCCTATCGAATAGTATTTAATCTGCGAAGTTACAATACAGATACTATTGAACTTATACTGCACGTTTTTGTAGGGGCATATTACATTAAATATGAATATTTATGTACAACCTAAAGAAAATTAAGAAAAAACTACTTAAGGGAGAACATCGTCTTATAAAAGGCAAGGAGAAGCTATATAAGTAATTGAAGCGTTCGACAAAGAGGTCAGATCACGGAAGGATACTACATTCTACAGATAGGCGCTATTTTACATTTGATGCATTTTCCAACAGAATAGAAACTAACGGAGATTGTTGTTTTCTCAAAACCGGAAAAAATGCTCGTTTGCGATCTATCTTCTGTGGTACCTTTAGATCGTCAGATCGTCCTTCAGTCGGCTTCGTAATGAATTAGTAGACGAAAACGCCATCCCACTGAAACAATTTAGGTTCCGAGGTTTCTCAACCAATTTGAGGTTCCCGGAGGTAATACTGGACGTGCTAAGAACCTGCAAAACGATCAAAGCTATCTTATCTTACTGGCCTCGGAGCTGTATTTACTTTACAACCACGACGTCCCAAGACGGCTCATGATTGAACTGTCTGTATACATCGACAATATTTCGATCTACACGGTGGATCGCTTCGATTCTATCATATATATCAATATTTCGGACTGGTGCTCGGCAAGCGGGTGACCTGAGATCTGACAAGTGGTCCATTTAGAGGAATTACGAAAAAAGGCAACGAGGACAAGAAATCACCTACACCCAATAACTGGCAAAAACAGTGTAATGGACGTAAAAAATAAATGGTAGTGTATATCTCTACGATCAGATTTATTATTAAAATTTATTATTGTTGCGTGGTGCCCAATCGTCGCTACTAACGTAGAACTGTGCGCTGAGGGCAGATCGTTGTAATTCATAGCAACTCCACAACGGCCTTTTAATTCCTACTATCCAGAAATATATCAAGCACCATAGTGGAGTCACAGGATCGCTCACCACTCATCGAGATCAGTATTATGAAGGTTAAAGACATCGTGAAAGATGTGGGGTACCCGGAGGACGAAGAAGAGACACACTATCATTTCGAATATATTAGACAGCAATGTAAAAGAATCTGCGAAGAAAATGCACCTGAACTTCCAGAAGTGTTAATTTTTCCGCCAATATTAGGGCGAGGGGCAATAGAGACTGCAATGTATCCCACAAAATGAGCGAAAGGCTTCGAGAAAGAAGTTAAATCACCTCCAATCTTGTCTATTGAGTAGACACCGGCTCAACAACATTATATATGGCACTAAAGACAGATACCTTCGATGTTGTAAATTTATGATATTACAATAGTACCATCACAAATCTACAATATATAGAAATCATTTATGTGTCTTTTGCCGAATCTCAAATGAGATAATATTTTGTTCAAATGTTATCATTTCAGTATTTGGTAATTTCCATTTCGTCGAATCAGGAAATTGTAAATGCTAATCCTCCTGCTTCTTGAAAAAGCTTTCTGTTTAGACCTAGTGCAGTCTCCAAGTTGCATTTGTTGCTCAAAAATTGATTTTGTTGCTCCAGCCGTTTCCGAGAAAACGATGACTATGTTAGTTAGTATTAAACCAGCGTAGCCATCCCTGGCAACTTTCGACACACTACAGATATTAATACAACTAAACGGCATACTTTGTTACTAATTTGTTGCGAAGAATTGATTTTGTTGCTTTAGTCGTTTTTAAGAAAATGGTGGCTTCATTAGCTTAATATTAAGCTAGCTGTAACTTTTGATCCACTGCAGGTATGAACACAAACCAGGCAGTATCTTTTGATGCTAATTTGTTGCTAATTTGTTACTGAAGAACTGATTTTGTTGCTGCAATCGTTCCGAGAAACGATGGCTCGACGACATATTAAGCCAGGATAGTCACTCGCGATAACTTCTGACTTACTACACATATCAACACGAATTTAATGGCATATTTTGTTGTTAATTTGTTATTTAAGAGTTTAGACTTAGAAACTTAGCTAGAAAATCATTATCAATCCGCTTCCACATCCATTTAAATTCAGTTTTAAAACATTATGTAACAAGTAGAGTAATGAATATGTTATTGCTAATATAATGCTAATTCGTTTTGCAAAAATTGATTTTCTTGCTCCATCTGTTCCACTGGTTGTACGATCAATAATAAAAATGGTATTCTTTTTATTATAGTTAAGATTTTCATGAAAACAGAAGCAACAAAATTAATTCTTGTTAAAAAACTAGCAATGTATTAGCAAAATATTTACTACTTACTTTACTTCAAATGTTACAAGTACGTATGCCAGATCAACACAATTTGAACTATAAATTTTAATAATTGGTTTTACAAGAAGTTTGTTTCGTGCATATAAAACTTGAATAGTAGTCTCGATATCCACTCTGAAATTGCGCAGCATTTCATTGCAAAGTATGCAATTGCAATACGGAAATATGGTAGTAAGCATCAGAAGATATTCTTGAATAAAACGAAAATAACGTAAAAGGTAATTATGAATATAATGAAAGAAAGAATATGTTAAGTATTAGATTTAGACATGATACAAATACAGAACGTTTTAACCATGCGAAATAGGCTGGACAAAATATAATGGATATCTGCCATGCTTTAGTTTTAAAAATTAAGGGTTAAATGTAATAGAAAATTGTTCACATCTTGAAAGCAAATAAAATTTAGAAGGTACTTTTTTAATCATATAGCTTTTGTTAATATTATCCTTTGGTGTTTAACATACTTCTAGAAACTAAGAAATTTCTACTTCTTTATAAATTATTTGCCCAAAGGTTATTTGCTTCCAGTAACGCGAGCAAACAGCAACAACTTAATTTAAGTGTTTATATGTTATAAGTGTTGCCCTAACCTCTAAACTAATTTCGATTATACAGACATATTATCCCGCGGTGTTGCCAAAAGAATAACGGTATTTTAAGACCTTGTCAATTTGATTCTGAAATATCGCTTTCCCGAATGAATGAAAGGAGCCATGCGATAATTGCATATAAATGCATTCCCGATATAAAACATTTACATAACATACAATGGTATTTACATATGTATATCAAAATAAAAATACTCATATTAAAAATAAGCAGACACAAGCAAATCAAGAAATATATTAGATTCTGAAGTTAAACATAAATACTAATATTATTTAGTATTTCTAGAGGCAACCTATTTTTCTCTTAATTTGAGATAATTATTTTTTCTACGCAACGTCTAGCTTAAAATTGCGTTAAATAACCGTTATGCACGTTTACACTACATCTTGACGAAATTGGTTTAATTACAAGAGGTTCTAAAATTTCGCCGACAATTTTTCCGCCTCATAAATCCTGTACTTAATTGGGTCGAAAAAATATCATTATACCATTATGCGAGAATTAATAAGGTGCCACATTGTTTAAATTGATTAATAAACTCAATTAACAATACAAATAAATTTGTTAATAGTATAATTTACTACATATTACCACATTTCTAAATACTTTGTTTTACAAATTATTGAAACGTTCGATATACATATGTAAGTACCCTAATGCAACTCAATATGTATTATGCAAAGGATCACTGTACCTTTGCAACCTTAATGTATTATAGAACTAGGAACCCTGAATCCAGGAATCTAGGTCAGAAACTTGATTGGTATCGATCGAGTGTTATTTTGAGAATAGAACATTTTTTGCCAACCGAGATCATTAACTTAGAAGTCAATTGGTGAAGTGTAAATTAAAGCTCATCTACAATTAAATGTTGATCTGTACGCTGTAATCTGATCGAGAGAAAAAAATAAGAATTTTACATCGACCAGCATTGTAGGATGTATGTTACATTAATGTTAACGGATATATGTAGGAGTACATATGAATATTTGGAAAACTACTAAATCACTAAAACTAAAAAATAGGTAATATTTAATATCGCATAAAATATTTCTTAGCAACAAAAAATGTATTAGGTGCAGTTGTTAAACTACTATTGTGGTCAGCGGAGTTTGCAGTGGTTTAAACCTTCAAAGTATATGTTTGTCTTACAGTATGGTTCTATATAAGAAAAGATAATCAGAAACTGATAACTGTATACCTGTATGTAATATTTCAAAAATTACTCATTCTGGTAACATTTTGTATACACATAGAGGGGTTGCTAATGAATTGAGATTGGTTGATATCGGTAAATTGTTTATATCACTCAATGTATAAAGTAGTCTTCAGGGAAATATTGACTTTACTCATTTCAAATTCGATTTTGTTAAATGAAACAACCTGCATATTAGGAGTAGAAGTGATGATTAATTACTGATAGTTCATTCGATACGATTATACGATTCGTACGATACGAATCTTTACTATCCTATACGTAAACCCTATATGAATTATTTCAGTTAACTCGTTCAGTTAACATCGAAAGAATAAACAATGAATAATCAATAATGAACAAATAAAGAATGAACACTGAAGATCGTTCGCTTCACATACAGTGAAAGATATCCAGACATCCTATAGAGGAGAATTTTTGAAAAGCTAATGAGCAAATTTATTTAAATAAGATATGTCATCCACAAGGAATGTCAAGCAAGTCAAGGAGGTATAAGAAAGGACACAAACGCAAGTTGGCAATTTGTTTTATACGTAGATGTTAAATAAAAATCGTGGATGTTCTTATCATTTTCACTTACATTAGAAGGTTAATATTGAACTGGATTTTGAATAACGTTTTGAATTTTAAATTTTGAACTAGACAGTTTTCAATTTTAATTTATTATTGCATTGTTTTTTATCACATATACCTTGATAACAATTTACAAATTAAGTGCGTTAGTTCCAACATCGGTTTGTATTGTATCAAAATAAAGAACCATGAATATCGAACAGTTATAAACATTTATAAAAAAACAAGAAAAAACAAAAAAAATATTCGAGAAGAAATGCCGGCTATGTACGGGGATGATTGTCCTTCAAATTCGAATATTTACAAATGATCAAAGCCGTAAACTTGGTCGAGAATCACTGGATGACGGTCCCCATCCACATCTGCTCTGGTCCTGCTGACGTGACCACTTTCGATGTTTGGTACAGGAGGATGAAAGATGAAGGAATTTGAAAAACTATGAATACCTGAGAATGACAAAAGTTAATGCAAGATACATTTCATGATTGGTTTCGCTATTCAAGCCCTTCGAGATATGTGAGAAATTTTTGGCGGTTTGTATAGACGAGTGGGATTTAATAATGAATCCATTTGGCACTGAAAATGAAACCCGGGTGAACCATTTTGACCCAGCATCAAAACAAATCAAACCTACAGGAAAAATAATGGCAATGTTTTTTGGGATTGTCAAGGAATTTTAATGATTATCTAAATAAGGGCGGTAGGGTGTCGAGCGAGTGTTAAGCAAGTTCTATAAATCGCCTCTATTAAAGTGAAACGACGCGGAAAACTGCCGCAAGGTGTCCTCTTGCTTCATGATAATGCACCAGTTCACAAGCCAAATCTTTCGGAAGCTGTTATTGTTAAATGTGTCTTCACAAAACTTTACCGCCCACCTTTCAGTCCAGTTCTAGTTTTCTATGACCACTTTTTGTTTCTAAATCTCAAAAGAACAGTGAGAGAAAGAAAATTTATGGACGACAACGACCTTATAGCAGCTGTTAACAAATATTTTGCAGACAAATCAGTAAGCATGGGCCCTATATTGAAGAATGAGTTATTGTTGCTTTAGTCTCCTTTTTATGTCTAGTCCGAGAATATAAATAGGATTCCTCCTATTTGGCACTTGATAAATTGTTCGCTAAGATTTTGCAATACATCTGCAGCCATATCAACAAATACGTATTTAACAGAATGGAACAAACTTTGTGTGATAGGACACCCATCTGAGAAACGGGAGTCGTAGGTTTAAATCCTATTGGCATCTAGTGAGATTTCCATTTTATATCAAGGATTGGTATTATATTAGACAATAAATTAGTCAATCACAGCGTTAGATTTTAGGAGTACCAACATTATTTGACGCTAGATAAAATCTCTCTGACCTTTGAGATTGACGTATGGTTTAACACAACAGCGACGAAGTTTAATCCTATGTTGTTTAAGAATGAAGCAAATGCGAACATCACTTTGTCAAAATCGAACATTCCGGCTACGATGAAATCCACACCAGAGAATCACCAGAAAGTTACTGAGGAATTAGATGTGGTTCTAAATTCACCAATTACCTGGTCAATTTGCATCCGTCAATTTATTGATTAGTTAAAGTGTATTACACAGGCTTGCATAAGGCAAATTAATACAACGCTAACAGTGCAGAATTAAGAATCGTGTAGTGCGAAGCTATACACACGACAAATCGACATTACCACGGCGCTGTTTTCATACGTTATATATTTGCTGTGTACGCGACAATTAGAGACTGCTAATAAAAATACAACATAACGTTTCTGTGTATTATATCAACAGACAAATTTGGGTTACGATATGACAAATCGCCAGTGTCAATAACAAATTGTCAAGTCAGTGCGAAACACTTTAATTCTCACTCTAATTTCGTATCACCGTATAAGAATGCAGGTTAAAAGTAAATGTAATTATGTAACTTAATAAAAAAAACGAAATTTCTATTAAACCACTACAAGTATATACAGATATATATGTAGCATATGAAAACATATTACGATTATGATATTGAACGATATGTAGTGGTTTTTCAATACATATGCCAAGACCTGTGTTAGAAAGAATTTTATGAGGTTGGGAAAGAGAAAATAGCACCTTTGCTATTATTAGACTAAAGTATTGTGTGCTAAAAGAACACACAAGCACACACTACAGTAAACAAAAAATAATATAAATATACGTTGTTCTCAAAAAACTTCCACCAGTCAGGACACAAATGTCTTATAAAGTGAAAATACTTTCGTGGAAAATAAACAAACTTCAAAAAATCGTTAACTCAACTTGTATGTACTTATATGTACATATAAAAGAATTGAACAAATTGCTTTACTAATTACTGTGCTTTTAGCTAAAAAAAAGACATTATATAAACCTTAAATTCTTTTTTCACTTTAATAGACGTTAAATAAATAAGAACGTTTGACAATTTATTTCAAAGTCTAACTGATGTATACGTATACACATAGTCGTAATGCAAACAATATTTACTTAGGTGTCTGCATAAACGTTTATTTGACCTTATTTCCATTCTGAATTCGCCACATTTTATAGAATTGGGTTAGTTAGCATTGTGAGACCTGGGCACTAGATATATGTTTAGTAAGATGTGTCACGTCGGGTGGGTCATGCTTCATCTGCGGTACACTTGCGCTCAGCCTGTCACCGGGGCAAACGATCAGAAATCCTCTTTGTTTAGTTAGAATTCCGCGTATTTTGCTTGTCGGAATTGCTGTCAGATGCATTCAGACTCTATCACTTTGAAACCATATCATCACGGAAAAATACGACAAGCACTGTGTGCGCCTGTGTATTTTCGGCGACTTTTAAATTGATCTGTGTTTATAAATTCCCGATTTCGAGTACCACGTTTGCATGTGCCTAATGCGTTTTACCGTTACATAACTTCCTAGTCCACAAGATATTTTTGGAAACAATATTAAAAACAAGCTCGTAGTCTTCTTGATGGAACGATAACTATCTTTATTATTAGAAAAACTAATTCAGTGTAAACGCAGGCCACGTTAGTGTACTAGTTTTATCCATAAAAGGATTATCGATTAAAATAAAAAAAATACAGTTAATTTAATATCCACATTCTTAAATAATCTTTCCAAAAATATGTTTCTTGTGTTCTAAGCTGATGCACCATCTACTTGACATCCAACGGTAGCAAAGTGAACAACTGGCAATGTTTCGAGTCCTTCTTAGACAATATTAGGTTATCTTTAACGGAGAATACACGAACTACTACCAGCATTCTTAAAACGCCTTCTGCCTAACTACATCGCAATTTTTTTTACTATCCAATAGTGACTGTTGTGCCTGCTGAAGATACTGTTTTTCGTAGGTTTGCTTCTGTTTACAATTTCTAGCGTGAAGCTTTCATCATCTTTACAAAACATGATGAAAAAATTGCAAAACACAGTTTTCATTAAGCACACTGCGGATGTATCTGCTATTATGAACACAAAACGTTTTTTGAATGGACATTCACGAAATTTCTAACGACGTTGCTATTCCTCGAAGAGATCATCATATTATTATCATATTATTATATATTGCTCCAGCATTCATTTTAGGTATGGAGAAATGTAATACCATCTCACAAGAAATTAATATTTCATCTACAATAAAAATATACAGGATGTTCTAATTGAAATTGCATAGGTGCTGATGTTTGAAATTTGATTGGTAATTACTAACTCCCTGTATATTACTGCACAAAAATTGTAAAACTTTTCAATAGCCCATATATGTAGTTTATTAATTCACAACAATTTGTCGTCATTCCGAATAAAAAAGCGATAAAGTGCTACGACGAGTTTGCTAAAAATCACGTATGGTAATGGTAATGTTTAAATCTATCGAAATACATAACTGTTACATTAAATGTTCTATAAAAATTATAGCAATCCATTTAAGGAAATTAAGTTTACATTGCTTCCGGTGAGATCCGAAAATAAAAAAAATATGTTATAAATAGAAACCCTTTCGAACAAAGTCTAAAAAGTCTGCAGTTTCGGAAAAAAGATCTCGTGCTGCTGTACTATATATACGTGCGAAATAAGCGTTAGTAAAAAGTCCCGGAACGGTCGAATAACTTTGTTATTTGAAAATTATGATTTCTGAAATTTGGTATGGGGGTATAGTTAATATAAATGCATTTTATGCAATACAGTTAATATTTTTTTCACTTCCGGTTTAATCGGCAATACGTCCAACTCATAATTTTCAAATAACAAAGTTATTCGACCGTTCCGGAACTTTTTACTAACGCTGTATAACTTAATATTGTTACAACCAGGATTCAACGTTTTACGAAAACAGGATCGGCGATTTTGTCGCCAAATTTAGATTCAAGCTTTCAACGACAAACCTGGAATGATGATATAAGAGAGGAGACAGGGAAAAGAGAAATAACATGGGATGAAATTAAATAACACAAAAGACAGAATTCGGAGAGAGACATGTTCGGTAAGAAAGAAGCCCAGTTCTACCGCGCTTTTCATTTAACATTAAAAGATTAAGTAAATAAATATTTATTTGACATACGGTTTTTGAAATTTGACTTCTGACAAAATAAATATATTTATTTTTTATTGAAACATTTGAAACAGAAGTTTCATTAGAAGATTACTTTTACCCATATATGTTTAACACGAAGTTGACACGAAGTTTGGTATAATAGAGTGCTCATTGAGAGTACTCATATTGATGGGTAACTAAAATTGCATTAAAATCCTTCTGTTCTCTTTCTCTAATTAAAACAGGTTGAAATGAATAGCCTTTAGATTTTATTTTTACTACTGGAGGCCAACTAACTTCAAAGAGTAATTTCTCATTTATAATGAAAATTTTCTTGAAAAGAAATCGAATATATTTTCGAATTAACGTTTTAGGCATCAAAGATAATTTTCCACAACTATTACAGGTCGAGCAAAAATGTATCTTTACTGTTTTCAATGTACAAATTAGACCACATACTCAAATATGTTTTTATGTAGAATTATGTCGGATATATTGCAAACCACATCTTCACAGATGGCTGGAACCAGCCCTGTATGCAATTATGCAACTCACTAATTTCAGAAATACTAAATCTAGGACTGTATGAAAACTGTAAACACATCATCTAATGTCTTAACCAGGAAATTTGATTTACACAATGAAATGTGCTTCTTGGCAATTATGTACAAATATCGTTAACATATGTGTAGTAGTCTGCATCTCGGCCGGAGCGAGAAAACGATTAATCTGTTTTCACCTTAAAATAGTTTGTTTGTAAAAATGAATTTCAATGTAGCATCAAAATATTCAGATAATACAGTCATATATGCAGTTTGTATATAGTTTGTAGATATCGCTAAAAACAGTGATTACGTTTTTATATGAGACGTTCAAATCGCACATTCCTTACAGACGTGAGCAATGTTAATTTCTTTAATTGCCAGTGTAATGCTTCTAGTACGAAGGTGTTCGTCGTTGACAGGCTGATTCGCCAACATCAGAACAGCATAACAGAACATATGTCGCGAAATTAGGTCAGGATATTCTTAATGCAATTGTTAAGTATCTCCTTTTTCTGATATATGCGTAATACATGGTTTAATTCATAGGCCGCATATTGTTACCGGAATATCGCCCACCTCTCTACGCGCTCGTGATCTATACAGGTTTTGCAAACCAGTTATCACACACAAATCTAATGTAAACACATATACCATATAATTGTATGGCACGTTAATTTTTGTCACTATACATATGTTTATTTAATGCGAAACTATATTCCTACATTTTTACTAGGTTCTTTAATCTTTAATTTACATACAAAGTGCAATGTTGCGTAGTGATTATGTTAGAGACTCATACTCTACCATACCTTCGGCACATATCAAACATCTTTTTCTAACAACACAATGTTTATATATCTATAGCCGTTCATTTAGATATTTTTTGGAATAATTCACTTCGCCATTGTTCTCATTACCTCCACAGTTTCCCATAAGATAAAATTGCGTTATCCATACTTTCTATCAGAAGTATCTATAAACCATGCCCAGGAATGTTTTCTTCAGCGTAGTGATGCTGCGCATTATCCATTATAATTTAAATTTTAATCATATGTATCAATTTTTATTGAAATGTTGTCACTTTTAAGGCGGTATGTAATGCTTTTATGTGAGGAAAAATAGAGAAAATTTCTACTTAGTTCAACAGCCACATTTTTCCCCATTTTCCCATATCGACATCTTTACAAGATTTCGTCGAGAAGAGTTAAAATGAAGACACTTTGATGGAATATTATGCATAAACAGTACATTTAAACATACATATCTGGAATCACTCGGACCTGAGTTCGCTAGGATTTCACAATTGAAAGGGACTTTTAAGCTTGGATTTGAAGACTAATATATTACAGGTACTGAAAAATTAAACATTTGGACAAAAATAAAACTAAAATTAGTTTTATTTTGAATTTCTTTGAATGAATTATTTAGTTTTTCGGAAAATTATTTATACGAAATTTAGGGTCGTAAAATTCGGGAGTGTCCCTATATAGCAAAAATTGCAGAAGTATTATGTACACTTACTCAGAGATACAGAGTACATTGTACATAAACAATCCAACATATGTATACATCAATATTTGTTAAAAGTTACTATTCTAGAGATTGTGAGTACTAATTTATCCAAGGTAAGCATTAAAACAACTGGATACACGATTGCTTTTTGTAAACATAAATAATGCCGGGTTATTATCGAAACAACGGATATAAGGTAGCAGGTAATTTACAAAGGAACTGTATCTGTCGGAAAAGGCGGAGTATTTTAATCACGACTTCGTGCGTAGTGAATTACGAATCACCTAGCCTTAAAATTGCCGAATAGTGATTATTATCACATCTGATATAATAACGTAACACCAGTGCACTACTCGCACAATCTTGACCCTAAAATTAATTATATTCACGGCTATAAAAAGCAAAAGGCGCGAGTACAACTGTCGATACAATCGAGTACAATACGATTAGAAAGTATTACACACCACCCTTCGTGAGGTATATATACGTATGTCAGTGTATGCAGATAATCGTAAATATGTGTAGGTATATTTAATGCGACGTTTTATTTTTTGTTCATTTTTAAGCAGTAACAGTAAGCAGATACTCTAGTAGATACCAAATGCAGTACAGCAAATATGTGACAAATAAATGATAAATAATATATTAATTTAAAATTCTTTACATATGATAAAGTGAATCGCCAAGCCTCTTGTAAATGTAGCGCAAGGCCATGGTAATTGAAATCGAAAGTAAACGCAAATATAAATCTTGTCTTTAAAACTAGAACTTTACTACTATAAAAGCGTGTGTATGACCATGAGTGAGAAAACATCAAGTTCTAGATACGTATATAGAAAAAGTCGAGGCTGCTTTTACCCGTGTAAAGTACCTAATAAAGAACTTTACACTGCGACAGGGCAATATAACTTTAAAAAAATCGGTTAGAATATTGTTTCTTTTGATCTGCAACAAGCAAGAAGTAAGGTAAATAATAATATCCACTACACACCGTAATTCCAAAGAATTTTGTGAAAAACATGGCAAATTTAAACAAAAATTAGTATAAAACCCTTAAATATCACCTGTTACAAATAAAATCGATTAGAACACCATATTGATCTTATATTTAATTTTGGCACACTAGGTAATGAGTAAATATCAGAATATGGGCGTTGATAAAATATAAACGGAATCATCTTGATTGTTCTGTATCACATGGCTTTTTGAATTTTCAAACCTTAGCAGGCTACACGTGTTCACTTGATTTTCGTAATTTATAAATATATGACATATCTGTTACGCGAAATTTAACTCACGATGAATGTATGTAACCAGACTAAATATTGGTGAAGGATGGATAAATCGCCAACTTAGAAATGCGTGGCATACATTACAATTTTAAGGGTCCTCCAACATTTCAGAGAGGCAAACTATCATGCCCTGAGCAACAAATATCATCGAAGATTGTTTTACAAAGTTATCTCAAATTATAAGGTTGTTATCAATGAACGTTCGGGTGTTTCCGTAAAAATTGGTTGCTACTTTCACACTGATTATTGCAGGTATGTACTTTAATTAAAATATTTCTTAACTTTATCAAACTACTCCTTTTTTTTTGCTATTTGTTTAATATCAGTAAGAGTTATGCATTAATGAACAAAATCGAGAAAATGAAAACGTATAGGGGATATGGAGTTACTAAATTTTTAAGATGTCCAGTAGTAACCCTTTATGGACGAAATCCGCTCTCTAAGGGCGGTGATGCTGACCCGTTCATATTGCTTTTTGTTAAAATAAACGCTTTAGAGAAGCAGCAATAAATGCTCCATAAAATAAACAGTAAAACTGAAGCAGAAGAAAGCAATGCTAACCAAAATATACGTTTTTTGATATGTTATGTTATGTACATCACGGTAAACCTGTGGGAATCTTTTAGATGTGCTGTTTTCCAAAACCGCTTCTTGCGTACATGCAGTGGTAGGCAGTCCAAGAAAACCTTAAGAGATGGCTTGAAGAACAATACCCGGTATGTCGTTGCTTTCTAAAAGGCAGGCCTGTGTTTCTTGGCACTATTTGATATTTGGTATTTTTTCTCTTCTCGCATTGCGTTGGACATACATCAATGCCATGAGAAAGCTATCTTAGCATTATTTATTTTTGGTTATTTTTTTGTTATCTACTGTTTCTATGTATTTTTTGATGTGTTCTAAAATACACTACTCAAAATAATTGAAGAAGCACTTGTTTTCATATCAATAATTTTTGAAGTTATTGATATGATAAGTGTATGTATATATAATATATATTTGAAAAACAGGTATTGGCAAATTACTTAAATTCACTTTTGAGGTGACAGTACCAATTCAAAACAAAACATAAGGAATAAAATGAGCCAAATAAACAAAACGTAAAAAAACAAATGGAGTATGCTATGGAATAATAAATAAAAGAAACAATTATATGAAAATGAAGGATTTAAAAGTGGTAGATGTTGTATATACGTATTATAGCTGTACCTAGAAGCCGTGGAATACAAAAGACGTATCGAATAAGCTTCTAAGAGGACCTACTTCCAGTTCTGATCTCTTTGCTTCTCGCACACCCACAACAAAGGATCTTCTAGTGGCACTCAGAGCGACCCATTGTTTCGATATTTATGACAAAACTGTTAGGAAAAGGTTGAGAAAAGCAAGCCTGAACTACGTAACGTGTCGCTTAGATTACTAAGCAACTTCGACATTGAAGGCGACCAGTACAGATGAGGCACGATTTGGTTAAGTCGTTTGATGGCCGAGTATGTACACCGATGCCCGTCAACGCCATTCTGAAGCTATTGTAAAAGAAGTCGGAAAATAGGTGGCGTTTCTGTTGGTTTGGGGTAAGTTTAGTGATTTTACTGAGCGAAGTTAACTTATACATATGTATGTTTGCTAGGTATAGGGTGAAAGAACTTAATTTTCAAATGAAACGAGGTGAAGCGAGCAAAACAGAAGACACCGGTATTTAGCAGTGGTATCGATATCTTATCTCTTACTTGCTTTTCCTCGTTTCGTTCGGAAATTAATTGCCTGATAGTACGTGATTTCAGTGAAGAGTAGCAACTATCACATTACCAACCGAATGTCGGTAATGTTTCCCAAATAATAGAAAATGGATATATCTAAAGTAAAAAATATTTTTCAGAATGGAAGTAACCCAGTTGCCTCCATTTACTAATTTTATTTTTTATTTTATTTTAAGCAAAATCTTCCGTTCACCCGTGGTTATACCGCTGACGTTTCCCAAATTAAACGAAGATAATACAAACTCTAATGGAGTTTAATTTACATTAAGCGTTCCCGACGAGGTCTCTATCCAAAGTTTCTGAAGGCATAAACTACTTGACATACGCTAAAAGAACATTTATATATACTTATAGAATCGAACGCGTTTCGTGATAGAAATTTTGAAGTGATTTCTAGTTGTTAGTATAGCATTATTAAATATCAAAATAGTTTCATTTTTTTTATCTATTTTAGTCACAAAACAATTATTTCTTAAAAATACATCACACCTATAAATTTGTTGTTATACTGTGTATATAACACACCATATACACAACATATTCACAAGTGTATATACACTTGTGAATTAATAAATAGCCCAAATTACCTCGATAATTATGATTTCGAAGACAACTAGTTTTGAACAACCTTAAGTACAACCCAGGAAAGGGGTCTAGAGATCTGATATTGTAGAACATTAGCCAAGGTAGATGCCGTTGTTTTCTTTCTCATTCAGTGAGATTACCTCTGTTCATCATTTAGACATGTATAATATACATGATGATCGGTACAATTATCAGTTGCGTTATTTGCGATAACCAACATAACTCAGATTTTACGCATTAAGAGGAATGCTGGTTCTTCGTTTATTTTTTTCTATTTCTTTATTTATTTTTGCTACGGGTTCTCTTTCGGGTTGTTAATTGTTTGAGATTGACTGGAAGAAAGAAATGAATCCTACGGTGCAAGGCACCCTTTGATGATAATAGTTCTTAATATTCTGCTTAATCGAACCTTAATGGTTCCGCTAATATTTTCAAGAAGTATAAAGCTCAGAGATGAATTAAAGAAATATGCATAAGCGATTAAAAGAAGTTCTCCTACATTATAGAAAACATACAATACCATTAAGCGCATCATCGAATTGACCGAATCGATTGCCGCGGGACATGGAATGTTTTAACGAGCAAAAGTAGAAAGAAAAGTTGATTTTTCGAAATTGATGAAATTAGACTTTAGGGTTTATAGATCTGGGAGAGTCCATACACATTCTTTCGCCAATTAATTAATCAAATTTAACGAGTATTAACGTTTGAAAAAAGAACTAACCTAAAAGTGTAACGTATGTATATACATACACTTACATATCCAATGTATATACATACACAGGCCCACGTTTGTATATTTCGTACCTGGATCACGTGTATTTTCAGACCGTCACAAATGACTATAACTTCGTATTAATGGAAAAATATAAATAATGAACATTTTCAAAAATCGAAGACAGCCAAACACGTGTCACCTAGATAATTCTATAGACTCAATGTGAGAAATTAATTAACTGGTCTTCACTCCTTTATTTAATTTTGATAACTGTACCTTTCAAAATATAATTTGATAAGAAATTTTCATTGGATATTCTTACTTGTAAAAATAGCACAATGCATTACACGTAGGAACACTACCTCTAAGCTATTCAACAGCATTTAACACCACCAACCACTACATAATAATAAAATTTACTGTCAAACAAGATGATTACTTGCGAACGATATTTAAATTACGAAATTTCAACTGAGATACAACTAAAATTATTCTTGAAATTGTTTTAGGAAAATATTACATTAAATTGGCAGATTCGATATGTGAATAAATTTAATAGATAATCAATTATTCGCCTGCTACACCGAGGCTGTCGTTGCCTGGACTTATAACGTTCTCTCCCGCTACCCAGATAGCAACAGATAAAAGCAGTTGGAGATATTGAGAAAGAGATCACAGGAAATTTTGTATACGTCCAACTGAAGTATACCATTGTTTACTTACTTAATAATCCTCGATGATTGGGAAGCTTATGCGTGTGCATAACACAATGCAACACTTCTTAACGTTGAGATTGAGCTTATTATAATATTTACGATTACTTGTATATGATTAGAGCGCAACATTCTCGCTTGCTTTCCAATGGTGTTTCACCGAGAGAGGTTGAGGCGATAAAAATGAAAATAAATTAAATTAAAAATCCGGAGAAACGTATCAACTTGTCTGTTAACTAACAGGCTAAACACGTATTCACGGCAATTTTCAGACTTAATGTATAATGGTAAAGAAATCAGGTGTTTATGTTATGATAAAAGTTTATTGTGTTAGGATTTAGTTGTTATTATATAAATAGCGCAACACACAAATTTAAAAATAAAACGTAAGGAGACCATAGAAGGAATGTATATGTGATTTAACGGTGGCGTTAAGTGTGTACAATATATCGTTTGTAAAAATCGGACAAATAATGTCCAAGTCCGCAACGTACGGACGGTTGTGACTACATATTTTAGATGGTTTCAGCCAGAGAAAAGTTAATACTATATTACGTAAAAATATCGTAATTTTTCTAGATTACACCCTACTTTTTAACAATAGTACTGGGAGAGATTTGTCGTATAAATGCAAAGACGAATCAACAAATTTAAAACGATCTTTTTCTACTTATAAGCAGATACGTACGCAGCAACGGACGAGTCTCAATGAAATGTACGCTATGATACAGGTGCTGAAGATGTCACTTTCGGATATCTTTTCAGCCATCAAAACATATTTGGTAAGTTGTTTACTATATTATGTTTGCATTTTAATAAATTTTGTTATTGTTTTTGTTCTAAATGACGCGGACGTTTATTTCGGTTAACCCAACGCAGTGGCGCTAACGACTGCTAGGCAATGAACTTTCAACATAACTCTAATATCTTCGATGAGCTACGCAATACTTGAAAATAATATACTTCGGTGAAATGCAAAAATTTAATGGTATATTCCACATAATAAATATTTGAAAGAATATTTAATACCTACACCACGTAGATCTATACCAGGAACGAATTCCTTTTTAATAGTTTTGCCTGTAAATACATTAGGATAATATATTATTTACACATCTGTCGAAATGTAACATACCACAGACAAATAATAGCTACGTGTTAAAGAGTGATTAAAGATTCGCATTTTTTTTCTGAGCAGAATGAAAACTATTTACATATAAGGATATCGTCTATTTTATGTCGTCTCCATATCTAGTTAAAAAAAAGCGTATCTCAGCATTGCGAGCATTACAGTGAATTTGAAATTAAAAATCCTCGAGGACACCACTATCAATTGAGCGACATTAGGCATTCTGATTTTAGAATTTTTATGTCAATAACATATGTTAGAAAATAATCTCAATAACCTAATCACATCCATTCCCTTTTATTAATTTTGACAATTCTACACTACAGCCATTTATATTAGCCGTACAATAGCGATGTCGGTATCTTGTTAAAATGCCTTGTGTATGTTTCATAACAAATCTAAATTTCGCTCTGTTGAGTCAGCGTAAGACACAAGTCACATCTCCAAGAATGCTCCGCGCAAAAAATACGTTCCAGATATCTATTCATTATTCATTCAGATATGACAAGCAGTGACAGCTGAAGCACGAGTCTGCTCCAATGAATGGCAACGAAATTCGTTGAAGTCGGGTGTGCCTTACAAAACATTCTTGTCGAAAACACCGGCTTAATATTATGTAAATTCGCCCAAAACCTACAAGTTCGAATCCTCTATCTTACGCTTTCGCAAATTCAAGTGATCACATTAGACGTAAGACAGTAATTAAATGTTTTTGTTAAACGTCTTCGCTACTCTAATAGTGGGATTGTAACAAATGAATTGTTTCATTCCCGTTCAATGAAATTTTATGATATATATACGTATTGGCAATTTCTAATTGGATTTTATAAGACCAACATCTAAAATTAATTATTAATATCTAAAGACCAAAAAGCAGTAACAAAATTAATTGTATAAGTAAAACAAACCAATTTTCACGGTAAATAGTTTCTGGTTCTTCCTCATCTTTGCTAAAGTTTAATTTTGGTTAACCAATACGATTATATACCTTAATTTGTTTTCAAATCAAGAAAAGGAACTGAAAAAAATTAAAATTGTATAAACTAAATATTTTTCTAATAACAAAAACGGTTAGCGTGATACTTTATGGAACCTACATTTCGACTGATTAAAGGGAAAAATATCGACTGATAAAAGGGAAAAATAATAAGGGATTAAAAAAAAACTGACTCTGTACTTTTAAAGATTTCTTCAATATAAAAAAATCCCCATCCACACTAGATTCAAAAAATAAAGGAAGAATTATACGTAAGATTCAAAAAGCAATCAAATTGAAAATACAGCCAAAACAAAAAATTAATGGAAGAACAACGTTAGTGTTACTAATGATTACATACCTCATTCTTCAAATTACTAAACAGAATATGCGGAAATTAACTACCAAAACAGATTTGCGCCTACTATTCGCCTTAGATAGAAAGCCCTATATAATTAGTAATATTTATCTACTTACCACTGTAATAGGGTACATTGGGTTGATAATTGTGAACAAAAGTATGTGATTTGGCTTTGCTTCATCTTGTCTTTTTCTGCGTGGTTCCTCTGTTGTATTATAACCGGTGTGGGCCTAAAACCAAATATTTGCGTAAATATAAAGAGAACAAAGAGAAAAACTAGAAAGGATTGATATACCAACTAATAACAAATCTCGCATAAAATGCTCGCATAAAAACATTTAATGATCAAAAATTAAACAATAAGCACGTTTACGTCCTAACATGATTAACAGAGCAAAATGAAAGCAGGCGGGTCAGTGAATAATATTTACACCGTGGGACCGGAAACATACCGCCTATGAGGCTTGTTAACAAATTCATAAGAAACTCAACATCTAAAAAGTACTGCAAGCGTATTTTAAGAACGTGTTCTATATAGAAGAAAAACTGCTTACATATTTTCAGCGTTTTGTAGACTTTGGTGGTTAACATTATAATGTTAATTTGATATAGCGCATAAAGTTCGTTAATAGCTCAAAATTAACAGGATAATAGTTTTACAATTTTAAATTGTACGTACAAAATATTATAAATAAAATAACCCTCTTATTAGATACTTTACATACTCTAAGTATTTTAAGTATCTATCTAGTTCAAGAACTTAAATTATTTAAAACAAACGAATGTATCTCAAACACTTTTAAAGTATTCCAAGTATGTCCATATTTAGACAACAAAATACCCAAAATATATTTTTAAGTAGTTCTAGAACAGAATAAAATATAAATTAATAATTAACCAATAACAAGAATTCGTTTTAGTTTTATTTAAAATAAAGATGGTTCATTTAATTTTTTAATCCCAATAAATAACTCACAAGGGATAATCCAGAACACGAAAATTCAAAACATTCTGAATCTTTGAGAACACGTACAGAGACTATGAGACAATTTTTATTTAAATTTTAAATTTAAATAAAAATTGTTTTATACAATAGTAATGAATTCGAACAAGAAAAGATTACTCTTATTACATACACATTTTAATTAGAATGGAAAATAGGAATAAAAGAATTTTCCTATGCAATACAAATGGACTTCATTTTGTAGTACTGAAATGTGAGAAAATATTTTTCAATTCAGAAGAATTTATTTAATTAAATATTTAAATATTTATGTAAACATGCACATAAGAAACCAAATATAAAATTTATTTTTAAATACATTCATCTTCAACAGATATTAAAAACATTCGATAGAATTAATACTAAATGTTCTTCAATTTTGTAATGTTACAAAGGATTGCCAGCAGTATGTTAAAAACGGTGATGAATTACGTTATTGTCAAATCAGATTCTACAATAATATAATTAGCTTATTTTCTACAATTATAATGTATTATGCCCTAAAATACCAGCTAATTTAAAAATGTTTATATAGAGAAATATAATAAGCTATTCTGTATCGTGATGAAGTGTTTAAAACACAAGAATTTGTCACACAATGTCATCGATGACCTGATTACCGCATACGAAACAAGAGGATTTACGAATCTTGTGCAGATAGCTGCACAAGATTCAGATTTATTTGGTCCTAGATCAATGTATCTGTTTTTATTGCAAGCGTGACAACATGGAAGCCCATGATGTTTTGGCGCCGAAAGTTGATTATGGGAGACTGAAATTTGATAACGTTGTCTATGTATGCCTACATAAAAAAGTTCCTCTCGGTGAAAAATCCTCATACTTCCACTACCATTGTTGTTATGCATCAATGTCGATATGTTTATAATTTTTCTTTCTTGGTAAAATTAACTATTGCTTCATAAGATAAGTCATTACAACAAACAGTTTTACTGTCAAAATTGTTGCTCTATCTCTTACCAGTAACTACCAAAATGTAATAAAAATAAAAAGTTAAAAGTTAAAAGATGTTTGTTAAATGTGTAGAAATGGAGGGTAGCAATCAAGAAAATTAGTATTTGAAAGGTTTTTTCTTTTTTTTGGAAAAAATGAGAGAAGCGGCTACTAAAGCGGTTATATGAGCATACACTGGTCGTTGCACAGAGCTTCCTTTCCTATTTTCCTTTTTCCAAATTAAAACCTTTAAAATAATAATTTATTGATCATTACTCCCCAATTTTTAAACATTTAAGAAACATCTTTTAACTTTTCATTATTTTACTCTCAAGATTTTTAGCGACGATAATTTGATGACTTTAAGTTAAAATCGATAGTTAACAATTAAAATAAAACTTTACCTGATATTCAAGTGATTTTAAATTAATCTGTAGTAATTCCCAAAAAGTGGCAAGTAACTTCATCAATTTTATTGATGTATCTTCTCCAACTCGACAACTGCCCCTAATATCCAGTATATATTATATGTGTGTGATAGTAATCAAAATTTTAGGGCAATCTAGTGCACTGAAACAAAGCATTTAAAATTTCAGAATGGTTATCGCAGATATTACTGTAATTTTTAATTCAAATGTAAATAAAACGCTTGGCGGTTTAGCCAGTTGCTTCAGACTGCTAAAGAAAGTTTAATATCTTGTAATTTTATGTGCAATGCTAGATAGAAGACAATCTATAACTTCGTTCGCGCTTCGACAAGATTCTACAAGTCACATAAATTTCCTTGATCGCAACTTTCAAAGCTTCCTGAAACATGAAAAAATACGATGGATTTAAATTTGGCTTATTTGAGGAACGACAATTATGAATACAAACAGTGAATATACAACGATGTATGCAATAAATACCAGTACTTAGAATTTCAAAATACTGAAAGAAGAAAACACTGGAAAGTCTAAAATATCTTTACGTGCTTACAACTAATAGTAGCTAGTCATAATTTCCACAATATATACCATACATCAACAGGGATGTTTTAATTTTGATTGTGCATAAGTTACAGTACGGTTGATAAACTAGCAGGGGGCCAGAAATTATTGTAATCTAATTTTTTTTCGCAATTTTCGGATTCGTTTTCTTGGAAAAAATTTATGTGCGGTAAGTAGAAGAGATATGAGAAACATAATAACATTAGTAAATGAGCGTAGCGATAGGATAGAGACAAATATACCATTTCGTTGCCAAACATATGTACACACTAAGGTGTTTATGTGTGAATGAGCAACCGCATAGAAAACACACAACAGTACGATTAATTAGTTTCAGAAAAAATGGGGTATTAAATTGACTCGAACTGTTTGCGGAAAATTAGCTTCATCTGTGAGATGTAATTAGTAATTAGGAATTGCACCAAAATAAATAATAGATCAATAACACAAGTATATTTGTTATAGGAAAAATATATATTTTGGACTGAATTTATCCTTTACTTTGGCATTTCTTTCCAGTGCATAACAACTACGTACGACAATAGTGTTAAGCACACAATAGAATATTAAAACATTTTTATATCCACTACTATAGAGCTCACTATTATACAACTCAAAATAGAACATAATTGGAGAAGCAAAAGGTAAATGTTTATTAAAAATGTACTATGGCGAATAGAGACTTCTAGCAAACAGGAATAATTTGAGACGTAACTTACAGACAACTAGAATTACAACATGCAGACGTTTTATCTCTAGACAAAATAACCTAATTTAATACGACGAATATTTCTGAGAGCATAAAGCAGAATGGAATGAAATAGAAAATTCATTTAACTTGAGAGTAGCGTTGATATCATTAGAAGCTATGAAGTTTTGCATTCTGTAATGCGATTTAGTCAAGTCTAAGTTGTAATAAGCGTAAGTTTTAAACGAAAATCATTCAATTTCATCAAAATCTAGTTTTCGCATGAAAAATACAGATCCTATTAATACTACCTGATTGCTCAAGTCTCAGCGTTTCGTGTGAACAATCATCATTAAGAATCATCGACTAGCTAAATGAAACGTGAAAATTTCACGTACAAAAAGAACTTTAAAAATAATATTTCTATGATAATGATATCTTACACCATATTGGATCATGATTTTGCAGTTACAACTTGTTCATTACGTAAAACGAATGATGAAACTGCATTTGCGATTTTGATTATGTGTACAAGTGAGCTGCTCACTTAGGCTTTGCACGTGAGCGACCGAACATCCAGGATCATCTAGGATTCTCTAGCTATTATCACTATTTCTACTGTTAGAAAATTTACACTATTTAGGAGCACTTCCACAAATCGGGCATGTAAAAATCTTTTACTGTGTAATGTACAACTACTACATATCATACTGTCACACTTCTGGGAAGATTTCGTTTACATGATATTTGTCACAACCTACGGGCATGTTTTATATAAAATACAGGGATATAGAATACATCATATAATATAATTTCATGTAGTCTATCATTGCGCATGGAAATATGTAAGTACAAGGCTTCCCGTAGCGTTAGTAATATAACCTAACCTACATACGCTGTGTAAATCATTTAAGTAAATACACCTTTATTCGGCAAATGAAAGCTCCCTTCAAAATTATATCAATGAAGATTTGCAATATCAAATATTTGCTCAGTACATTACCCTGGAAAACCAAATAATTGGATTGGTGCGAGTTCAACGATCCTTCTTTTCCTACAAGCTCGCAAGATATCGAAATTAATCAGTTGAATGAAAGATACTTTAAATGTGCAATATTATATGTAATAGAAGGTATCATAATCGTTTCGTCCTTTTCGATAGTAATACAATTCTATCAATAATTCATAAACAATGTGAATAGAAATAATTACATTCTGGATTAACTAAAATTATGCTAAAAGCTTCTTTTAATACGGAAACCCCCAGTGATACCCGCGTGCAGGATTCTAAACTAAATATATAAAGAAATTGGTTTGATTTTGGTCATTCCTATAGTTAATAATCTATCTATTATTGCTAATTGGTACACATACGTTGTATACCAGATAGCAATAATAATTCTGTAATTTATTCAAACTATTAAAACACATAGAATCTTTAAAAGGGTGTGCATAAATTTCAAATTTATTTAGTAAATTTCTTCCTTAAAATATCCAAATAAATCAAGTACTAATTCGAATAAAACATTTTATTAGGTGTTTACTGTACCCCGACAACTTAACAAACCACGTAAGAAACAAAAAAGGTAAATGATGGATGATGAAGCGTGTAAGAATTTATATTTATACCTCTCATAAAAAAAGAAAAACAACGAGGTTGCTTGCTGTATAACGAAACGTGATGGGCATGAGTTATGTGAAACTGCGGCAGGTAAGTCTATCGGCTGGTAAACCGCCATCAATTTCATCCAAAAGAATTAAGCAGAGACATTTTTCTAAAAATAGATTTGTACAAGACAGTTGGCTAAAATTATAATGTGTAAAATTTACTACGTGATATCCGCCTAGTAATCGAAAAGTAATAGCAACAATTTAAAGTATCTAATTCTTATTCCTCTCAAATATGCATATTCTAAATATATCCGAGCTATGAATATTATTGAATTTAGAATGTCAAGCATTTTCATAAGACTATGCATAGTCTTATGCATATTGTATATAGTATACTAGTAGCAATAGACTATAGAATTTTCCTTTTTAATGTTTTGATATTCAATCAATGATAACATTCTGCTTAACTATTTTATAACAGTTAACAGAGTAAAATTTGAAAGCAAAACTATGTACAATAGATTACTTCTTTCTTAATTAGAATAGAATAATTGACTTGTTAAGATTACTTATTCACTGCTGACATTAAAAATGGAATAAACAAGTTGTCACTAATTCTAAAGCAAATAAGTTTTCATACATCAAAGTAATATTTTTTCTTTCTAACCAAACCAACTGGTGAAAAAACTCAAGGATGTTTGCATTTTAAAACATAAGGAAATCGTGTCGTTAATCTGTAATGTTTATATATGCATATAATAAGTATAAAGCCGAAGTACTATTCTAAAAAGACAAGCAGTACATCAAAGCAGGTCCAGTATTTTTATTATAAAAAAAATAAATAAAAATAATGCATCGTTTAATGTTTAGGACCAGTTTTTAATGTTTGTTATTTAAGATTCAAGGTTTCTCAAAAACGACCGTTCTGCAATTAAAGCCATTTTGAAAACGTTTGCAAACGAATTGAAGAATATGGAAATCTGAATTAACAAAAACACAAAGTAGAAAGAGCTAACGGTTTTGTATTATTCTAGATTCTCATATTTTTTAAATCATATATATTTTCAATATTAATCGTCTCTAAAAAGTTTGTTGAATGTATTGACAATTTTAAATGCTCCTCTTTGTTTCTATAACATCCTATAACAACATGTTTGTTAATCCTTAACTCTCATTTTTACTCTTGAGGAAGTTCTGAGTAAAGGACAAAATATCGAATTTTAAATAAAACCTGGTTTTTAATTTATCCAGACAGAAAGAAGCTACATACGCGGATCTTTAATTTGCAACCTTCTCACGAATATGAGTGCTTCCCTCCTGCTATTTCCAATTGTAATAAAAATAACAATAATAGTAATAATGTTATTACCTAACATATGGCATCAGTATCCAAACGTTTCAGAATCAAAGCTGTTAGTGATGTTTCGCGGAGGAACCTTATCTGCATGAAAAGGGATGGACGATACCGAAATATGATAACTAATTTAATGTCATCCAATGTGTTTCCGCGTTACAGTTCAATATTGTTATAAGTTATTTTTCTTGTTAACGTTGGATATTTTTGATTATACAATGTTTAATGCGTCAAATGTAAAGCAATAAAAATAGAATTTCTGAAAATTATATAACAAACATGATCAATATTTTTATACGGTTGTTTAATATTTTGGACAAGTTTAAAATGTCCAGCCAAACAAGGTCTCGACTACTTCCTACGTGGTATCTAAGTTCGAAAATTGGGTTGGCGATTTCATGAGGCACGTATAATTTTGTGGGAAGCGCTCTTTCACCAAAATTAAAGAATATTTTGGATCATTATCGTGCAGAAATCTGAATTTTAAAGGCATCTACCACTCTGCGTAAGGTAACATAACGTTCTGTAGTATATTCAGATAATAACAAATGTGAGGATTAGATTTGCTTTCGCGGCTGAAAACCATTTCTTGTCATGCTTCTGCGTATTAGTAATAGGCAATTTCATTGATGGTGTTCTTGAAAATGGTCGTGCGTCTATTAATCTTCTTTTAAAATGTTGCTACCAATATAGCTTTTATTTACGACACAGACTTTTACGATTTCTATTGATACGTAATTTTATTGGTCAAAATCGTCAAAACTTGGAGATAGTTTCTATGGGTCCCTTGTTTTGTATGTTCGCCTAATTCATTTCTGAGATATGCATCAATTATTTTTTTTTGCTTTATTCACTTCCTATTAGAATAGATTCATACAAATTGTAAAATTAATAAAATTTGCTCTAAATGATGAGCAAAAAATGAGCTAATACCAAATAAGTTGTGAATAAATCAATCTATATGCGAGATGTAGAAAATACATACGATGAGGCAAACTAGTTTATTACTTCATTTGTTTTTCAGACAGTGTATATACCAATATTTAATTCTTTGGATACAAATTTAAAAGTAGTTTCGGCAAAAATTGGCAGGCTTCTCTAGTATCATTAAAACAAAAAATACAACTCGAACCTTTTATCTTAATTGGAGTAATTCATTCCCTGATAATTACATAAAAGATTCCTGATAAATAAAATAACGTTCGGTATTATAACGTGATTAAGTTAGATTAGTTATGATTTATAATCTAATCTGTGTTGTAGGTACAGCAAAATTCGGCGGCTTAACGGTTTTCACAATAACTTAGTGGGTATTTTAAATGCAAATTGAATTTCTTTAATAGTGTATTATCAGATTCGACATTGCCATATCAGATGCCAATATTTATTTACAACACACTTTAAGTTAAATTTGTCTACCTTAATCAGTGCCAATTTATCTTTGATGTATGTACCGTCGATATAAAAATCATATCTATTAAAAAAGATATTCAATTACACCATATAAAATAATAGAGAATCAACATTTTGATTTTCATGAAGACAAAAACAAATTAAGAAATATTAATTGCAAATACAATGTGAACCTCCAAGAAATTATCGAGATAGTATTATAGCATTCCGGCTATCACAAATATGAGAATAAACAAACTGCCTGTATATTGTAGATAAGATAGAAGAAAGACGGTCGCACAATTCATTTCATTATAGTACAAAGTGCACATGACTTCGTTCTTACTTTGCATTGCAACGACCAATCGCTTTGCACAAATGCATATATGAACAACTTTATCTTTCTTCCGATGCACAGGTTTGCTTGCTTTGTGTTAGTATGTATATTGCTTGTGTATATATTTAAGGTAAGGGAATTCACTTATAGACTACTCTGATATTGAAAAAAAGTTGAAACAACGAAAGAGTTTGGTGTAACTTTTAAATACTGTTAAAATTTACTGTTACAATACTTATGCTATTGCGACGCGGTTTCAACCCGGAATCCCAAATTCTTTAAAAGATTACAATACAAAGTTATACCAAAACATATCTATTATCCAATTTTTTATGAAATTATTACTTTTTTGCTTTTTGACTCGTGTTTTGTCGATTATCGGGGACACCAATAACCAACACGAATCCATTCTCATGAGGCGAAAATACAATTTTGACAGCCGACAACATCAAAACCATTGCAAACAAAAGAGGTGAGAGCATAATAAATCAAATTAACACACAAAGAAAATTTTTTTAGAAAATTTTAGAAGTTTTTAGGGTTTTAGAAAATTGAAAGATTCAAAGAAGGCAACAAATTACATTGACAGTGGGCGAATAGGATTCGAAGAACGAGTAAACAATGATTATTACGGAGATCCTTTAATAGCAGTGGGGAAAAGGATCTTAAGAACCAACTCGTAAGCAGTGACGGGAAATGTATGTATACAACCTCTATAATCTATATCTATAATATCAACATATTTGCTCATTTAATCTAATTCTAATAAAATAAAAAAGAAGTTCGTATTTTACTTTTGTTAGCAGAGGAAACTACTGATATTAGTCAGGTAGACTAGTCTTCTCTTTGTTTGCGAATCGTTGAAGAGCATCCTTACAAAATCAGAGATTTTTTAGCTTTCGTTGCTGTGACAGGTTTAACTAACACAGAGTTAGATAGCTTATCAAGTTTAGGTCTAGATCCAAATAAAGTACGAGGTCAAGAATACGGTACCACAAGCCTTGTACGCAGCTTCTGTTAAAAATTATACAGGCACCATTAAAGAAATCTGTGGATTCTTCGATCCTTCGATCAGCTAAAAGACCTCACCTCATACTTCTCATTTAATCATTTTAATTACTTTCAGGCTACCAAATTACAGCTTGTGTAAGTTTCCAACATTTCGCTAGCTTTTTTAAATATTACCTACGCTGGAATTGGGTATGCACCAAATAAATTTATTTATTACTCACAATTAGAGTGAATACCTTAATTGAAAATAATTAATACAAGAACTAGACGAAATGTTTTGAACGTTTAACCTAGTAATAATAGTACTACCATACTACAATATCGTTAGATACCTAAATTTAATTCCAATATTAAATATTTACTTTTGCACTAAGGTTAAAAATGGATTTTACCATGGCAATCTCCAAAAATTGATACACTACCGAAGTTTCTATATACTTTAACTTGGTTTCATATGTTTATAGGCGATATCATATACATTTATTTTATTTGAAATGCTTAGAAAAATAATTTCCCTTTTACATAAAAAATTTACGATGTGTTTGCGCAAAAAGTATACCTTTAAGAATGATCTGTAGTGATAAAAGTTACCTTCATTTGGAATCGTAAATATTTGTACGGAATATTTGGTTTAAACGAATACCAAGTACAAAATTAGTTCAAGAACGTCGAATTACGATTCATTCATGCAATCCAGTTTACAAGCACTACCCACTCGCATTCGGAGTAGTCTTAATAGTAATAAAACTTGTTTTCAAACCTACGCTCCTCAATTCTTTGCATTGTGTTTACTTGTTTCGGACTTTTGTTAGCAGGGGTATGTACATTTGAAATTCTAAATATTTGTAAGAAACGTTTCTTTTAAGCAAATGTGACTTTGATATATTTAAAACTCTTGATCGATATTCATTTATAGAACTTTTTAAGTGTTGTGTTAGCTATTTACCTTGGCTGTATAAACAATACCCCCAAATTAGAAGCTCCAAAAAAATTTTAAAGATGTTTTACACTTGTATATAGAATAATATAGTTCTATATATAGTTCTTACATATGTAAGTTTCTATAGGAAAACAAGAAATAGTGAAATGGCCTGGGACAACTGCAATATTAAAAAATTAAAAAACAAAACTTTTTGGGAAGCAAAGTACCTATCTAAGATTCCACAACTATTTTTGCTAATATTGCACTTACCGTTCCAAATTTAAATTACAAATAAACTTAATATAAGAAGAACATTAATTGCTGCCACCGAAGGACCCAAAGCAAACGTTTCTCATCTCTAGTACTAAATTCAACTGACAACTAGCAGAAATGATGTCAAAACATACAAGTGGAAAACATGGGAAATTCACCTTAATCTTTCTCCTAGTGCTTACTGGTATATTAATGAAACTATAACCCTTGCAATAATGATCAGAGACATTTGGTGATATGTATGTACACACGGTAGGAAACACTTATTTATTGTCATATCATACCAAAAAAAAAACCCTTTTTAGCCTAACAGTATTATGAAGTGAAATACGTCGACGTTACCGTTGTTGCAAGTAACGGATGCTGTACGAAGAAAATTGAAGTCTTACATATTTTAGTTGACAAATGGAAAATGTAAAGAAAAACCAATAGTTGTTTTATTATTACAATCAATTCGAGATATTAATGAAGAATATCATACGTCAACCTATCAGTTAGATGAATTATACTTTTATAAAATGAAATTCAGATATTCTAGAAGTGCTAGGATTTCCAAAACATTGGAACGCAACAAGATAAACACTATAAATGGTATATACTACTCTATGTATATCATATTACTCAGGAACCAACATTGCTAAACTAATTTTCCTCTACACTGATTTCACTTACCACCTTGCTCAGAATAAAATTCTAGGATGCCCGGATTTCGTTCGATATTAGATATCTTGCAAAGTAAAATATGGCAAAATAATTGGGGACGCTTTTTCAAAATCCGTATAAAAAACTAGTCAACATTTTCCTCAGCCATGTTTGTGTGAGAGATTCTGAGCAATGCAAAATAATGCAAACGTGCACTTATTCAAAAAGTGAAATTATCTATAGCATTAAATAAAATCTTTTATTATTTTCATTATAACATATATCTCGATGTTTTTGTTGAAATTTTTATAATAAGGCAGTTTATAGTTGTTTCTCAAATTATCAGAAATTATCTTCTGTTAACGTACTAGGTGAACATGCTGAAAAATATTCCAAAATAGTGTCTCAATTTTGTATCTTGCGTATGATAGGATTGAAAATTGCGAAAGCAAGGTATTTTTGATAAAGTTCCGTTAGTGGATGCAAATATTTAAAGAATTCATTGGATACTTTGTAAGGGTAATAACAGTAAACATTTAATTAAATTACAAACAGCTTCCCTTTATAACGTAACTGTAAACATAAATACATTAATTTAAGCTTGTTTGCTTGGAAATTATCATTATAAAATGAGAATATACACAAAACAAATAAATATAAACTTCCAGCGTTTACATTTCAAACAGTTTCGATTACTCAACCCAATTGTAACGTGATTATAATTAGCAAAGGTGAAATCGTACGACAACACATCATTGCTAGTATAACCGTCCGTTCCTACTTTTGGGCAGGAAGAGAGCGCAAATTCAGTCTCGTATAGATAGCCGAAGATTTTACAGCGTTCTGATATCGAATTTTATTTGTACACATACGTACTTTACCTGTTATATATTTTTGCTTGTCTTTCAAGTTTCATATACCAGAATGATAAAACCTATTATATAGAATGTCTAGATAAGCGACAAAAATAACACCTTCGTGAATCATCCCGTCCAGCTATACCAACTATAAAAAATGTATATCGCCTGTCAGCGCTTTGTTAAATAAGTCGCCTTTTTGGCAAAACATCCTATATATTTTCACATAGACGGATTCACAGCGACATTTTAAATAAATTACTCTTACTATGCTAAAAACGTGAGAAAAAAATCTAAAAGATGAATCAAAGCAAGTAACCATTGAATTTTTGAGAACATTATGAAATTAGTTTAATGGTTTACAAATCTTGTTTGGAAGGGCGACCAATTGCAGAATTTATCAATGACAATTACTTTTTGCCTAAGGTTTGCAGTTTCTTTTTGTACCTTTACGTTCTTAATTCTTAGGAAAGTACCCTTATATATTGCATCTGACGTGGTGTGCTACAAGAATTTTAGACAATTTGAATCAGGAGGGCTCACATCTTTTTTAATATGGTGCACCTGTGAATAATTTTGTTGAGACGAATAGACCAGAACGACAAACTTACTATTTGTCCAGCGTGCCTTCTGCCGTTGATTTCTCTTGTGGAAGTTGTTACAATATCGTAGCATAAACATTTAGAGGAATTGCACAACGTAATTAGAAAAAACCATGACGTTTTACACCACAAACAGCATTAGGCTTGGTAACTGACTAACAGTGCATCCGTTTGCTCAATGTTAATTTCCCTCTGCTAGCTCGGAGCTTAGCTTTGGAAGCAGAAATTCTTTTTTTTGATCTTCGAAGTATGAAAGTAAGGCAGTATTTATATTTTTAAGTGTAACCAAGAACAGTATACAACAGGACAATAACTTTTTTTTTGTATTCAACTTTTTCATGTTCCAAAATATCCAAATTAATGTAAAATCTTCCTACAATATTCAGAGTAATTTTAGGCGTATCTAGAGGTAGTCCGTAAATTATCCATTGCCCCTTTTATAAGCATTAAAATCAGTAACATTTTGTGTTGTACAGATTAAATTTTACTGAGAATTTTGATAAGATACCAGATGAAAACTACTTAAACTTTGAAATGATAATCACTTGAAATAAATTTTTCAATGCAACATTTTTAAATCCTTTCATGCAAGAACGAATTACACAAATCTTGAACAACGTAGCGTGGATATATGTACAGCGGTATTTATATATCTCGCATAAATCCAACGAAGTATCAAGGATGTGTTGGAAAGCGTGGGTAATAGAAACAAATAACCCAAATACAGAATTGTAAACATTTATAAAAAAAAAACTTTGCAGTTAATAACGTAACGTCTTACATGACACAAAAGAAGACAGCTAATCCGAAAATTCGAATTGAAATCACAAGCGATTGCAGATGAATTCTTTTCTAGTGTTCGTTACCCTATTTTAACAGCGGTTATAAACCTAATTACTGTACAAATCTGTGCTAGTAGTAATTTTAAATAGAAATAAATCTGTATGATTGATAGATACGTTGCAATGTCAGGTTTGCGTTTGTAGCGAAGGAAATAAGCAATGTATTTGTAGTTAGGTGGATTTCATGGACTATAAGGTGCACTGTCATGCTAATTATCGAGGAATTGTTCGGTGTGTGTAACTAAAAATAATAAACACGTTACTCATGCCAAAAATATGAAAATATTAGAGAATAACGCTGTTAGGCAACGGTAAATTTAAATTTGTAAATATCAAGAACTCCAATTTATTAAAAAATGGATACATGTAAAAACAATAAGTTGATTCTGCTTGTATGTATGTACATGTTTGCATTATATGTAATTTTTGATTAAATTTATTTACTAAATAATTGACGATAAAACTAGCGTAAAGCTCAGAAATTCTCTCAGAAAATACGTTCTTGCCAGTTCATTTACTATTATAATTAGTTGCTATAGAATAGCTAGTTTAGCATTTTATTTAGAAGCATAATGAAATTATAAACGCATCCTACAACTTGCATTCAATCAAATGTTAATATCTAGAACCGCCATTAACGCATAGACACTGACGACTTAAAACAATTTAAAATTTAAAATGCAAAGACCTACGCCTTGCCATAGTCACTGAAAAAATTACAAGGCAAAAATGTTGAAATGTTACATGAAGTTTGAAGTAAACCAAGCATTAACGTTACAAACATTTTTGGTTTACATTTAGTGGTTTTAATTACCGATACTTACATATATTTTCACTTCTTTAATTTTGTCATATTATTTCTGAAAATTCTACTTTTCAAAAAAATTAGTTTAGTAGAAAAAAATAAACAAGGTGATAATAGATTATGAAAACGTATAAAATGCCGTAATAGGGAAGCCTTGTTATTTATTATTTTAGACAAATGCTAATAAAAAGAATTACTTGTAAAAATTAAACCTAAATACGAAGATTCTAATCGTAAACTATTAATTGCTAATCAGATGTAACAAGAAGACTAGAAACGTCGCATGAATGAGCTAATTTTAGTACTAATCATTTACTTATAATTTAGCAAGTGATATGGCGATAATACAAGTATCTATAAAGTAGCAGCCAGAACCGATCAATCAAATCAGTTTGAAATATCTTTTATTACAATTATGCAAATATGAAAAACTCGGCATTGAATTTATTTGCTGTTGACTTATTATTATTATATAATTATCACAAAATTAATTATTATAGTTGATGAGATATTTGTGATTAGAAAATAAATATAGGGCAAGTAGAGAAAATAACATTCATATAAGAAGATATCGAAACATTCAAAAAGATAAACAGCAATAATAATTACAGCTGAGTGGGGAAATGCAAAAAAAGGAGCTACTGTATATCGCTGATTCGATGGATTTAATAATTTACTGGCGGATGAATTTAGAAAAGGCCGTCGAAAATCGGTTGTGACGCTAGCAAACTTCAATACCACGGGCAAACTGATAAAGGAAAATTATCATCCAACTTAATGTAAAATTTAGGCATCGATGCATTTAAACATTTGGTCAATAACTACCTGGACGTCAGATGCAGTATAAGTTAACAATCAACAAAAGGCTCGTGTCGATCGGTCGTAAAAAATACGATCGCCGGGTTTCAGAAACCGTTTACATTGTCGACTTTTTGGATATGCGTTTGAAAATATACAGCAATCGACTGTGTGAGTTTTCCAAAGTCAAACCCAATCAAAGTTGTTTGGGCTCGAAACAAGCACTTCGCAACAAATAATCGTCTGTTTTTTCAGAAAAACCGGTCGTGGTTTCAGAGGATCGCAGAACAGTTAATTCCGAATGGTACACAACCATTTGCTTGCCAAAAGTATTCAAAAAAATACGAAAAATTACATTGGTTCCAGCATAAGCAAAAATGTGTCGACTACCACGGACAATATTTTGAAAAGGGTTTCCAATAGTGATCATTTGTTTGTATTATTTTTCGCGAGGAATTGAAGGCAATACATCACTAGAATATTAGACGCCGCCGTAAATCAATGGAAATATGTACTACTGAATCCAAGCAATTATGGCTCAATACACACAGATTAATATGTTAGAAACTATTATCCCGAGAACTTGCCAGTAGTTTGGAAGTTTCATCACAAGAACTCGGAATACACAACTTAATAAAAGATCAACTTGCTCGTGTTACAATTATGCATCGTTCACCTCGATGCTTTAAAATCCGCAGAATGACATGAACCGAAATTTGAGACGAAAACCAATAACCCATTTGAATATTATTTTGTAAGAAGCGACGATCTCGTTACACACATAAAAATTTGGCGGAATAAAAGAAGACTGTGTTAAAGTTCTCTGTAATAATGTAAATATCCCCTGCAGTTAGATCTTCGCCTGTTTTATGTTAAAATAGCAGCATCGTCGTGATTAAAAAAATAACTACCAAGTAGTTACTTTTTTAATATCCCAAATGGTGATTTTGTTAATCCTGGAGAAGTTAGTGATATGAATGGTAAGAATGAACGAGCGCAGGAATAAAATGGCAATGTGCATCTAATAACTAATGAAGTGAGATTGCTGAGTAAGCCTTATTTATCAGAATAAAGTAACAAAATAGAAAGAAATGGAGAATTTTTCACTAAAATTGAGATTTTTTTACTGAAACGAAACATATGTAATATTGAAAGTTATTGCACCTATTCAACCGCGCTTACCACGTGACAGTGTTGAAAGAACACCGTAAAATGTTAATTCTGTCGATTCTAATTACTTGTTAAATGAACGCGAAGGAAAAACCTAGACGATGTTAAATCTTAAACAGTGATATTAGCGTAGTTATAAAAATTATTTTTGTTTCAATGCTGGATTTTCGGGAAAATCATTGCGCATTTTCATAATAGATTGCGGTTGTTCATTTTTGAAAGTATGCAACTGTTACGCCATTTAAAACTGCCAATTTTAGCTTAATTTAAAAATAAATATCGTTTTCTTTTAGTTTTGAAGGATTTTAAAAGTTAGTTTACTGTTTTACTTCAATACCAATGGTTCACGAAATTCCGTGCTAATGACTTTAATCGCTGTAACGCTGCTGAGAGAGGAAAACCAACCAAACTTGATGACAACAAAATAAAGGCATTAAACTGAAAAACTAGCATTATATTACATAAGTGATTGAAGAAACGTTGAACATCCATTATTCAACTGTTCACGACCATTTGAAGGAGCTAGGATACATGAACAAACTCGATATTTAGGTTCCTCGTGTACTCAAACAAGTTCATTTGACGGCAGGCATAAACATCTACAACATGATCATCAAATGTGAGAAAAACGATCCTTTTTGGAGCGGTTGATTATTGCTGATAAAAGGCGGATCGTTTACAACAATGCGATACGCAAACAGTATTGTTGCTGACGTAATTTTAAAGGTGTCAAGTTTTTTTACGTACTAAGGAACTAATCAACTCAAAAGTGTAGTATATGCATTTGGATGGTTTGAACGAATGCATCATCCAGAGTTCGCTAATTGCATTACACTACGACAACACAAGATCGCACGCATACCTGTCAAAACATATTAGAGCTTATGTGTTCCAATCCGTCATATTCATCTAATCTTGCACCGTCAGACTTCCTCTTTTTTCACCGGTAAAGAAAGAGTTAGGTAGAGAGGTAAAGTTCTTCTACAAACAAAGTATTATGAAGCTCGCTGGAAGTTGGCAAAGGGTTACCGAGCAAAATAAGCTATGTATTATCGATTGATCTTTGTTGTTTATTTAAATAAAAATAATAATTCCCCTCACTCCTCCATCACTAGCCTTAATTATAGTTTCTTCTATATGACATCCGGTCGTACGATTTCACAATAAGAATTCGAAAATTTCTTATTCTCGAAATTCTCGAAATAATTCTTCGAAATTAATCAGGTAGCTTATGTGGTGAGGAGTGTGACACAGAAGTAAATTTCTTCCACCTACTTACTGTTAGTTTTCAGTCTTATTTTAAAATTTTTCAACAGTAAACACAAATCTATTAAAAATATAGCTTTTAAGTATATGATCGCCGCTATTACCATACATTTTTTAAATACTATCCCAAAAGAGAGTTGCAATCTTCAATTGCAGAAACAATTAGACACATCACCTTGCTTTAATTACAATCTCGATTTTTATGATAACCAATTGAATCAATTCATATCGTATTATAACCTTATCAAAAGGAATTACAATTGATGAATTTAATACCTTTTGCTTGGACTAATATATCATATTGTATAACGAAGATATTAAATTAATCACATGTCAAGGCATATTAACCGATATAGATTTACTTCATAAATTCTTTAGTAATCACTTTGCACTTGATTGCTTTAATCTGAGATTTTTTTTATTTATTAGCGATATTTTGACGCGTGCTATACAGAATGTTTTTTATAGTAAACAAAAATCTTGAAATTTTGTACATCAGTTTAGATAGAAGTATGCTATGCAATGGACAAGGAACTGCGATATACAAGGATACATTGTAGTAGATCCAGTGATAGAGCCTGGTGTTTTGACAGTCTGTAATTCTTCCAGCAATGCGAGATGTACAACAGATATTTTAATGCTAAAAAACCGTTTTATATGTGGATATACTACGTGTAATGTAATTTACAAAAATGCCCGAAATAGTATCGCATAATATGACTTATGAGTCAGTGAATCAAGAGCATAATTTAGGCACGAATTTGTAGGGAGTGAAACTATTGGTTAGATACCCAAACTGTACATCTCAAATTAGGCCATGGCGTCTATGATAGGAATGTACCGCGTCTTATTTTCGATATTTCATAGGAAATCTCGACTTTCTTGTCCACTTACTCCTCTTCATTGTAATATACTAGTTTTTCTCTGTTAGATCAAATAAAAGGTCAAAGAAGGAAATAAACCTTTTCGTTCCTTTCTTTCTTAATTTCGATCATCGTTTGTCATACGTCAATTTTCTCTTCGAAAACATAACAAACACAAAACTTACGTAGCAACTTTTCCAAATTTAAACTTACCCCATATCTCCAATAACAAACAAGATCCCATCTATAGTAGAATAACAAAAAGGGAATATTACAAAGATTCTTACAACACTGCGCTAGGTTCAGTTTTCTTCGTATTTATTATCGAAACATGAGTCTAATCTTAAAGTGTAATGAATGTCAGTATTCCCACACGTGGTTTATGCACAACATAATCATAAGTAAGAAGGAATAAAGTGCGTTTATTAAAGGTTTTCTTTCTGTCTTCCAAAAAATAAGGTATATGGCCGTTTTATCCTACAAAATCGCTTAATAGAACATTCTAACGTGTTTTTCGACAATTTGAACATTTCTTTAAACTTTGCAACTGCAACTAGTTTTTTCAATCAGTAAATTGTATTTCCTATAGGAGGTTATTAAAAACACTGTTTAGAGTATTAAATTATAGTAGTACTTAGTGTGTAAGCGTTTTTACAAGGCAGGAATACTTTTATTTAAACTTAATAGCTTTCTGTTTGCCTTTTCTGTCCATGCGTTCATCTGGGACCACCGCATAGACAACCAACATCTACTATATTATAGATAATTACAACAGAAAGATAAATGAAATGGAACAGGTTCTAGTTGTCACAAAATGCTTGTAATTCGTTTTATTTCTACCTTTCATTAACTTCAACTTACGTGTAATCATTATGGATTATTTAATTACAAATATAAATCAAAAACACAAGAGCAACTAAAGATAATAGCAGAAAAGCAAACCAAAAATACATACAATACATACAATACAAATAAAGGCTACCAGATAGTTCTTTTCTAATCGCCAAGAAGTATTTTTCTAATGTGCGACTTAAATGAGGGCAAAAATAAGCTTTTAAGATGATCCGGACATAGTGTTGTAGAGTTTCGCAATTTGCATTTGATAAGTAAAACTTCTCTCATACATAACAATTCTACGCGGATATAAGCCGTCAGCAGTGCTCTGCTTCAGACATTAATGCTGTGAGCGTAAGTTCTGTAAGTTATCTTATGAAATAAGTATTCGGAAGATTCTAAATAAAAATGAAACAATGATAAACTGTGTAATTTACATATTTAACCAGGTCACTGATTCTGTCTGGAACACGAGGCCTTCTGCGCAAATCAGAAATCATTCAAAAATTTAATTTAATTTAATTAATGTTTGCGCTAATATTAACCTCAATTTTTTTATATTCTGCCCAAATACTGTATTAAAGTATAACACTTTCGGTTAAGAGAAGGGTTTCCTTCTACTAGAATAGGTACCGCTTGAATTGAAAGGGGCATCGATAAATTACGTGTAATGATGACTAGGGACAAAGTGTAATCATCTCAAATTATTTTTAACTACTTCATGAATCAAATTTTGCTGGATTTTGTGTTGTATTTTAATTAATTATATTATATAAAATTAAAATTAAATATAAGAAGTATCTTTAGATTTATTATTTAATATGTAAGTTAAAACATATTTCTTTTAATTTGTTTTCTTATACATTCGCGAATGTTCTGTTTTATGTTCTAACAAAAAAGTATAGGAGGAGGAGGTCTATGAGGCCTTAACATATAAAAATGCAATAGAATAGAAAAACAATTATTTAATTTTAATAAAATTAATTACAAAAATACAGTATAAATATCCTGAGGGTTCCTACTTATTTTGTAGTGAACATTATGAAATGAGGTATGTATGTTATGTAGTATTTATAATGTACAATAGGTTAAAAGTAAATCTTTAGGTCATAATGGAATCGCGGCTCTAATTGCTACGAGAACAATACCACGCCTGACTAAACAACCACAGTCCAGTCACTGTATATGCATTAAAGGCGCACCATGTTCACGACCAGTCCGATTTTAGCTACAAGTCGAATTTTTTGCATAGTGACAAGTAACTATGTTTATAATAAAATTAAAAATGAACACTAATGACTAATAAACTTCCTCTGGAAAAAAAAATAAAATTAGGTAAGCCATAACCTCAATTAAAATAGGAACAAATAACTGAAAAAAAAGCTAATAATAAATGGATATATAGAAGCGAAGTTTCCGTGTTATGCGTTTGGATCCTCATGAATTTTCCTCATGAAATTTCATCTACGCTAGAGCTGGTGTAAAAGATCTATGTTATTTAACCATTAACATAAAGAAACATGAACTTGGTAAAGCAAAGATTCTGATAGAGCTCAGCTACGCTTCCGTCGATATTAACGAGAAAATTATTATATCATTGAGAAATAGATAACTCGATCGAGTACGTGGCGGTACAATACTTACATGAACATTCGTTTTGTTGTTAGCAGTATCCGACGGCCTAAAAAACAACATTAGCAGTACAAATTAATCATGCTGTTTATAAGTTATTCAACAATTCATTATATTCGAACCAATTCAATCAAACATTAGTTCGAATAATCCTTTGACTTCCTCATGTCTCCGCAAGTCCAAAATTACCATTCTTTTTTAAACATTGAAAAGAAAGTATTTGAAAATCAGTAAAAAGTACTATCTTTAAGTTATGTCCACAACTTTATTCATGATTATGAACAAAATTTTGATTACTAATGGTGGGCTCGTACTAAAAATGGTAAAAAATAACCGATAATTTACACAAGCACTAAATTCAAAAACGAACTAGAAAATTCACTTGGAAACTTTCCTCTGCGCAACATGAATGTTTATAAATGTATATAATGCTTTTATATAATTATTCAATAGATGTTCAATAGAATGTTGAATTGTGAATGTGGTAGAATTGTGCCTTATTTTTTAAGACCTTACCTACTTTCAAAGTATCTGTTTATTATCGGCAGTACAAAGTTTTAATAACGTAATTATAGTGTTTTATTTGTAGTGATATTAAGGAATATCAAGTCAAATTAATTCAATTTATTGTGTAGGTGTAACATTTTGGTGTCAGATGATAATTTTATTTAAATATATATTTAATTGCCGAATTTATAGGCATTTTTGGGCATTTAAGCGAATTAAGGATGAACGATGTTCAGAAATAAATACCCTTATCCACGTTATATTCACTTATATGCCTACATAGTAGGCGTATTACAAAAAAAAACTGTCAACAATTCCCGCTCAATCAGGTATATTTTTTATAATCTCCCCCCTTCCAAATGGTCACGTACCGCCACTGTATTGTATATTCTTCGAATAGTATTACGATTTTTTAACTTCGTTAAAATGAAATCACATCAAGGAGCTAAAAACAACAAAAACTGAGTTTTGGCAGTAAAAAGAATCTTTGTCATCAATTTATCCAACTATAAACAACCGGGACAAATCACCTCATAAAAGATGTTTACATTCAGTCATAATCCTAGGATTAGTAATTTCATAAAATTCCGGTTATTTAGAGCAGATATTTATTGTTTCACTTAAAAAGTCGCCGAGGTTTGGATAAAACGATTTCAAGCTTAAATCTTTTAAAAAAATCATAGTAATGCCATTTAGTATTAGATTAAACAATTCCTGCTTTGAATTAAGTTAGTATTTTTAAATTTTAAATTGCAAAATCTATGTAACAATATACGACATTAATTGCAAATGATTGCAATGTTTCTGTAGCAAAAAAAGGCAAAAATAGATTCTTCATTGGACTAATAGAATAAGAACAAAAGAACAAAAAAGTTTATGTTATTGTGCCCGAAAAGTCACAAGAACGCCAGTTAATGAAAACGGGCGATTTATTATTTGTATTCGACATAAAAGTGACCTGGTTTTTGAACAGAGCACCACAAAGTTTTAAGAGCTTTCAGCTCTCTTTCTTGGTAGACAATAATATAGTTTATAAAGCCTTATCGTCCTGGTATATGCAATTTAATAAGTATTTCATAACCTAAATATTAAATCCGTCTTTGTCATTGTGTACATATTTACCTTATGGCGTTTACCTATAAAATCCTGCAGCTTCGCTGCCTAATCCTTGGTTACTCACAGAATAACAGCGTTGCGGAGTAAAATACGTAAGGCAATTGTAAGGAAGAAGGCTACGTTTCGCTGTGCCAATTGTTTCCTGACTGGTTTGGATTCATCCTAATGTCAGGAGCTTAAAGACTGGATCTAACTATCGTAGTTTGACTCAATCCTAAGGGCCTGGGTAACGCATATCCTAGATGGCGCAATTTAGGTAAACGCTTGGCCCGGCCAATCCCATTGTATAGGCTTAAATTACGGGTGGACAGATTCTACCTCACAATCGGTTTCTGATCGATAGTTGACAGTGCCCGGTGGCCTAAGTATAGTAAAGATAGTTTATGCACTTGGGCGACCTAGGCTCCGACGGGCCGATAGTTATCACATTTGGGCGAACTTGGATTAAACAAACTGATAGTCTAGAGCGGCCTACATTACGGCGCGCAAACTATAGGAAGTTGGTATCAAGAGATCGGTGCCGACCGTTATCTAATAAAGGTTGAGAAGGCAACTTCTCTAACATAAGTAGCATGGAGAGGAAGAGCCCACCGGCGACCAACCGATCTTCCACCGACTGGTCGGACGCATGCGGGCAGTTCCTAGTTGGTCGGTAGTAACTAGCCGGATGCTTTTGGGAGTTAGCAGCCTTCCCTTAAGTGGAGTTAGCACCACATTTCTATATCGTTGTGTTAGAAAATTTCAAGATATACTTGTTTTAATTATTGCCCATTCTTTTCTAACTTTCTAGTGTTAACGTTCGATTGACACTAGAAAGTGTCACATTAACTTTTAAAACAGGAATATGTAAAAGTTATGTCTTTATCGGCTGAAACTTTAAATAGCAAACCAGAAATAATAATGCTACATGGGATACAGTGGATGATTACGTAGCCGTAAATCAAATTCCCATAAGACGTATTCCACATACAAAGATGATGAGTAGAAAGGACAAAGGCGGATGAAATTATTACTTTTTTACAGATACTAGACAGACTCGTGTTTTGTCAACTCTCGGGAACACCAGTAGGCAACACGAATGCGTTCTCATGAGGCGAATGGACACGAGTCTATCTAGTTGCTGCAAAATTCCACCTGCCTTTGTAATTTCTAATGATGAGTTTTGAAGATTGGACAAGCATGTTGTAGCAACTATTATCACGGAATATTTTTATATTATAACCTGTCGCGTTCATTTTACAGTTAGACACTAAAATCGTGCGTTTTGTTGCCTATGAAAAATTCATGTGATTTTCACCGCAAAAAGAGTTGTTTATTCTCTACTCTATGCTGATAGTTTTTCAACCAACTACGTTTTTCAAATTTCTGAAACAATAAATACATCTAAAGCTAGCTCACTGAAAAGATTGGGCAACAATACCATTTCCTGATTTCTTACTCTAGTATAACCTTCAAAATATCATAACTCTATAAAAATCGAAACAATGCTTACAAAGATGTATGACTTACAAAGAGTACATTTGATTTCACGCCAATAGTACTCGACTAGGTAATCCAATTTCTGAAAACTGTAGTCACTAGGCTGAAGCGAAAAGAATATGGAACGAACGCACCGAAAGTACTGCTTGAGAGTAATGTAGAAAGTTTTTAATGATTCTGCACACATGCTAAAACTAAACGAATTTTATACAATTTAAGAATGATAGTCTTGCATGAAAATCTACAGAATCCTTATGTGGGTGAATTTTTCAAAGCGAAAAACTAAATCGTCAAAACCAAGGTACCCTATTCGGTAGGATACGAAAGTATAAAGACATGCTTTGAACTCGATTGAACCACATCCTAGCTAGCCTTGATAGGTCATTGGCTAGGTCAGCATCAAATATTTGTACATAAACTATAAATCTGTCTGGCTGATCTTTTGCCACAATATTTGTCAAATGTCATACAGTTCCTTTTAAAAGAAAGAAAACAAGGTAACGAATATCCAAGAATATCTGTTTATATTCAGGGAGAAGAAGTATTTAGTGCATATGTTGCAAGTGGCGGATTTTCAAATTTGTTCAAAATTGAATTATCGCATCTAATTAGTAAACTTTGTAGTTTTGACATTCAAAAATCTTATAAGAAAATAAACCAAACTGTTAGGTGTTTTTGATCAATGTACTACAAATTGTAAGGTTAGAATGTAAACCGGTCACAAACATTATAAGTTTTGACAACAATATGCTTTCGAATCATAGCCCTCAATCACGAATACGATTATTAAAAATAGTTCAATTTTATTATAGCAATTTGTTATTTGATATTTACAGATTACATGAATCAATGTACAGTATACTTATCCAACAAAACAAGTATTATTTAATGTAATGTGTTTACCACCTGTACTCACCCTGTTATTTGTAGATTCTACTTCTGTTCGTTGCCTTTTATTAAGAGGTCCATCTCCATTGAACGCCATTTTGATACAAAGAAGCACACGAAAACCGAAGCTACCCCTTTAACGACACGCGCAAAACTGTCAATCTAATGCTTGAAAGATACGAAATTATGTTTTGTACATTCAGCTCTCATGGCGACATCTATTCCAATATGTACAAAATATTACTACTTACAGTTTTCTAGACATCACCACTTACAATTCTAAAATTTAATTTAAGCCTAAATGTTTTTTTTTTAATATATTCATTTTCTGTTAAACTATTATCAATTAAACCAAACAATGGGAAAAATAAAATTAATAGCTAGAAACCTAGCAAATACTAAAAGGTATATATTTCACATTTACAGGAGCTCTTTTGGTATGTTTAAATTTCTGAAAAAGAATTCATATTCATACGTCTTTTAGTAACGAGTAAACCTTTGCATACCCGCGGAAATCCGGGAAACTTTTGTGGAAATAGCTATCCTTTATTGGAAATATACGCGACTACATTTGCCCTATTTTATTTACAATTATTAATTACATGTATCATAAACATAAATTGTAGATACCGATACGGATCATATAAAGCGAATATAACTATAATAAAACTACAGATACGATTGGGATTAAGAAGGCACTAGAGCGCCGCCTATCGTTTAGAAGTACAAATATAAGTTGCTGGAACCAGGGTAGCCACAATATGCTTTAGGAATCTACAGATCTGAAGAACATCGAATCGAACCTGGGTTCAAACTTCTATATACGACCTCCAAGAACCTGTCGAAACCCGCATAAGACAAATAGTCAGGAACATTATGTAACTTGTTTTTGACTCTAGTTATAAATTATACGATGGTTAGTAGTAAGTCCTTATAGGAGGAATGTTGGCTTTTAACTAACATTTTTTCCAATTTGTTTCATAACGGTTCCACCTCTCTTCTTCATTCTAAATTTAGGGGATTAACGTGATTCTGAGTATGCCCATTATTGAAGGTATTGCAGATTGGAAAACAATCTTTGCTCACTTTCTACCTTCATCTGCCGTACTTGCGATTGCTTTTGAATAATTTATAAATTGATGCCTCCAAACTCATGAATTGTGAACACGTTGCCTACAAAATTCAATATTTTTTTTCCTCTAACCATTTCCTACTTGAATTATTTATCTTGCTTTTTTGCGCTTTTACTTTACTGGACACTACTCTGTTAAGTAAGTACGCTGAGCAATGCTAGTTACTAGACGGACTCGTGTTTTATCGACTCTGGGGGAGTTACGTGCTTAACTTAAACATTTCCTTAATACAAAATAAACAGCTAAAAATAGTAATAGGAGAAGCTTAGCCTCCTCCGACGAACTGAAGCTGGTACTTACTTTAATAATTTCTTCATTGGAGTTTTTAGAAACAATTACAATACGTAAGTCAATCAGAAAAATCTTATTGGAAAAAGGGATTGAAATTGATTTATCCCCAAGAATCAAGAAAAGAATGAGAAAGGCAGGTAGAATTATTCCTTTTTTGCAGCGACTAGATAAACTCGTGTCTATTCGCCTCATGAGAATGGATGCATATTGCCACTGGTGTCCCCAAGTCGACCAAACACAAGTCTGTCTAGTCTCCGCAAAAAAGTAATAATTTCATCCGCCTTTGTCCGCTCTAGCTATAATCAACACTGGTTAAGTGGTACGGGAAGACTCACTTGCAGTTGGCGAATATAAATGAAATTCATTATTTTTGTAACTTCTATAGACGTACAATGCAATATAGGTTTTATCTCTTTGATTGCAAAATCTATGGATACTCATTTACAATATTATTGAAGAACATCGTTAAAGAAGATTGTTATCGATTATGTAATAAAAACATTACTTTTGTCATCTTCTACCACAGTTAGCATTAAATGTTTGATTCACTTAGTATCCTTTTGCCCCAAGCTACCATTTATTTTTTCAACCAATAGTAACTTACGCACAATTTTTACTTTTGAAATATTTATTTATTTTTTAATAAAACCTTATTTAATTTATACATATGATTTCAAATTTCCGAGATCTAATGTTACGCTGGGTTTTGCTGTCTAGCGTCATAGTGAAGTGGTATCGTTATTTATCAGAACACAGGATTTGTGTTGTGTTTATTTACTGTTATATACCAAAAATAATTACATGTAAAATATAAGTTCACAGTAAAAGGATATAGGAACCGTAGCTAGATCTATACCAAATATTCCTACCCCATAACTTATAAGTCAATGAATTATTTTAATACAGATCACAACAATAATTAAATCTAGTTAAAAATTCAGTAAATAAATAAAATAGCTTAATAGAGATTGAGGTCAATCTTTACCACTTTTTTCTTTTATCTTATTCGTTTCCATATTTAACACATTGTCTAGTTTATTTATATCCCCACGTAGTAGTGCCAGTTCGCCACTATAATCATCCTTTTCCGTTTTTACTTTCTTACTGGAAACAATTTCTTTCTCGCTGTCAACGGGTCGCTTAGTAGCATTACTTAACTTCGAATCTATCGGTATCCTCTTAGAATTTACAGTCTTAGGTGTTGTCTTTTTTATACTAGTCTGTGTATTACTTTGGTTGATCGGTGTATGGGAAACGGATTGTAAAGTATCATAAATTACCGTAATTTCCGAAACACTTGATGATGGTTCATTTGATGATCTTTTATTCTTTAGTCTTGCCTGATTCATAAGTTGTATTTTTATCAAATTCTTTTTTGGTCGTCCCACTTTGGGAGGTTCCACAATACAAGGGCCCGCCTTATTAACGGACTTATTTACAAATAAAGATTCTTTTGGCTTTACTAATGACATTAATGCGGACCACTTAAAAATACAATTAAATCTTGTACAAAACCTTTCCTCATCGGTTATGGTAATGTTTTGTTCCCCATTAACAATATTAACTCCTTCAACATTTACAGGATCTCTTGATACATTACATTTTTCTACATATCTTGTATGTTTCGATTCATAAGATTGATGTAAAAGTAATAAGCTTCTTATACCAACTAGGCTGTTTATATTTGGAGGTAAATAAGAAATTGTGCTAGGATGGTAAAATTTGAGAACTCGTCTTTCACAACCTTGAAGCTCAAGTGCTTGAATTGCTGGACTATAATTTTTGGTAATTGATGTTGATGGCAATGTACATTTATCTTCTGTACTTGAAATGTCTGAAAATAACAAAGTGAGTATCTCCACATCTAACACGTCTAACATAGGATTTTGATGTAACAATTCGTCGGTCGGTACAAGAAATTCAACATCAAACACTGCCATTATGGTTTTGATAATATCAACAATACGATTCAGCTCAGATCCAGATATTATTTTGCTTGTTCTAATTTTACAAGTACTTTGAAAATATTTAATTAGCTCTTTATCGATGTTTGCATTTGGTGGGTGATAAGTTACTGGTTGATGCCGAAGCAATGAAATTGATTTTTTGCCAAACTTCCTTAAATAGTCATTTATCTCATACATTGACGGTAATTCATGCGATGTAGAGAAATATTCTATGCATGAGTTGATTGCCCACTTATTATCTAAAACCCTTTTATATCTGGCTTTTCGTGGAAGCTCTATCAACTTCTTTTCAGGATGATTTAATAACCATTTTTTTATATAGAAATATCTGTAATGGGAAACAAGTTATAAAAATATCATTGAGTAATATTAAAATTTACCTTTGTCTCAAATGTGTTCTATTTCTCGTTTTAAAGGTGGGAAATAATTTAGACCATTCCTTTTCGCCATATCGTTTAACGTGATCCATAATTATTTCATCATCTTCCAGTGTATAAGAGCCTAAATCCATTTGGTCAAAAGTTAAATAGTTCATATATCTATGTGCTAGTTGATATGGAGCTCTATGTGGTATATGTTTACTGCACCTATAGAAATCCTTTCCAAATTTTCGTACCAAAAGAGTAAGAAGAACATCTTCAGCTTGGGAAAATGATCCTTTTTTAACACCTGTATATTTTAGACAATATCTGTATCTGTGATATAACTGTGATCGTGATCTATTTTGGAAGTAATGACAAACTTTGGACCACGGTATATAATCTCCTATTCGACAAGCATTAACTACATCTACCAAAAACTGATCTTCTTCTGGATCAAACCTGTCTTTTCTAATTTTATCAAATAAACTTGAGTAATAATGGAAGCAAACAACAAATCCACTTCTACCATTATTTAACTCTTTAGCTATCAGATCCCAATTTTGAAAATTATATTTTTTTGCAAGTTCCATAATTTGGGCGTTTTCTGCTTTAGTCCAATCTTCCTTATTTATAGATGGATGCAAATAAATATTCCAGAACCCCTTACATGCTTCTGGCAAATGTCGACCTGGAAAAAATATATTTCAGTTTGAAAGGAGACATATAAAATCTTTTCTAAATGAAAAATAGAATTAAAAGCAATGAAATTAATTGTATTATTAAATTTGATTTTGCCATATAATTTAACATTTAATTTCAGGTTTCATACTACGGTTAACATATGGCGTTCAATGGATGGCATCACTATCACTTGCAAACAGCGGTGCCGTTAAGACAAAATTCAGAGGGAGGCAAAAGGGGAGCAAAAAAAACAAAGGCTAGCAAAAAATGATTAATAGAATAACTACTTCTCCAGTAAGTTGCAAAAAGTAACTCATTAAGTGCATAAGTGTTGCCTACTGCATACACTAATAACTGAGGGGCGCAAACATCTCCACCTCTTTCGAAACGGCACCACTGCTTACAAATATCACTCTTACACTATGTAATTCAGGTAAAAAACATTCAAAGGGATTTGTTGAGATATCATTTACTGTAATATTCCACTCCTAACATAGAAGTTACAATAATAATAATAGAAATGAATATTTTGTAACTGAATTAATAAAATTACACTTTCCATACTTACTACCAAAGTCACACTTCGATATGTTTACCCAATTAATGTCAACATCACTATTCAGCGGGGGTGGTTCATGATCGGTTGTTTCTTGCAAAATAGTTAATTTTTTCTTGATACTTAGAATATTCGTTTCTATATCAGCTGCAGCTTCTGTACTGGTTAAAACTTTTTTGCTTGCTTCCAAAACTTTGAGATCTGATTCCAGTTTGTCTATTAAATAGGTAGTGTAGTTGAATATTATTGCTCCTTTTAACGTAACCTGGTCTTCCACAGTCCATCTGGACAGCTGTGGTAAGTAATCGATGCAAATCTCTTTACTTTTTTGTTTTCGAATAGTGTCAGGATTGGGTCCACAAGAATAAAAATCCTTCGTTTTAAAATATGGATGGCCCAATTTTGGAATTATGCTTTTTAAATAGTGCGTTTCCTGCTTTTTAGACTTTTCTATTTGCATCTCAGCAGCTTTCAATGACATTTTACATTCTCTCAGTAATTCATACAATCTATATTTTATGTTCTGAAGTTGTACATGTTTGGCACGATTTAAAATTAAAAGTCTCTTTAATTTTGCATCCTTGCAAACATTTATAACTTTAATTTCCTCTAGACTTAGAAAACGCTTGACTAAATTTAAGTCAGCACTAAAATTTAAATTTTCAACGTTGTGATATATGTTTTCGCCTAATTTGTTTACAATATTATCAACGACACCCTCGATTTCGGTTAATTCTTCTTCATCAACACCATCCAGCTGCTAGAATTTTACAAATTGTAGTTTATTTTTGATGTTCAAGTTATTAAGCCTACACTATGCATTAAACTTACCTCATCGTCACTTATTGAGTGGTTTATAAAGTCATCAAACTCATCCCTGAAAATGTTATGATCGTTTTCTTCCAATATAATAGCATCCAATTTTTTAATGTCATCAATTTCCTTTTCCATACTGCTTAGTAGCGTAGCAGGGTGCAGTAGATTAAATAAAAGGTGGTTTCAAAGACCAGTATATTTTATATCAAAATATTTTGACTTTAATTCAGTTAAAATGAAACATCCATTCCCTGCATCATTAATACTTTTATAAACAACAAAAACAAAGATTTTTTGTTTTGAAAACAAATATTCCCACACTTACAAACAACAAATAAGCCGCAAATAATAATAATAGATCAGATCAATTATGAGTATATGCCTATTCACCACCACCTAACTGAAAACTACGTATAGAAATCATTGCCATCTATACACAAGAGGTAAAAAACAACTGGGAATGGAAAAATACAGCACATATAGGTTTCCTGATCATCAACAATATTTGTTCCAGGAAAATCTAATGCATTTTTACTTCAGCTCTTATGTGGGGATAACGGTAATTCAGATTTATTAAGATGTAGATACATTGATTATATCATATATAATAATATAGAGTACCAAATACCTTAATTTTGACGGAGAAACTCCGTAATCTGCAACCAGAAGTGTAGTAGCGTATGACTGGTTGCGTGTTCAGGGCTGTTCTAATTTTTCAAACTATTCAAATTGCTGAGAAATAGATGCGTAAAGTCGGTAAGTCCATTTTCGGTGTTTCAAAATTGAACTATGCCATCATCTAGTGTCCGTTTTATGCTCTTATCTTTTCGAGATAGTTGTAATTGAAATTTGTGCCAACATAAAATTGGCAGTCAGACTTTAAAATATTCCAATTTGCTTTATACTCGCGTTTTGTGCTAGTTGTAGCACAAAGCAATGCGTGTATATAGTTCACAATTTGCACTGACTTTACAAATAACAATGCAGTATTTTGTTTGTCGCTTTCAAAAACACTTCTTTAATATTTGAAATTAATCCATCCACCTCTGAATAAGATTTGCGAATCCTTTGTGCCACAAAATGTAAAGCATGAATTTTACATGTCACATGTAAAAGTTGTTCACACAAAAGTTGATTTGGATAACGGCCCACGCAATGCATGGTTGACGCGCTACCTCTTATAAACATCATCAGTTGATTAGGTAATACTTTAAATTTCCGTAAAGTATCTAGCACTACCTTGCAACCGCTTCATCAGTACACTTTTGTAATCTTTTGTTTATCAATAAGATTGGAAAATTCGGTAGAAGGGATCCCAGTGCACGCACCATAACATCAATAATGGACTTTTTTTCGATCTGTCGCTTCGTACACGCTTAACCGCAGGTGTTTGTTTATCTTTATCGACGGCTTTCATGTTTTTTTCGTTATCCTCGTTCACAGATGGTAGATACCTGCGCAACGTTGTCCGAGATGGTAACTCCCTGATGGAATTATACATATTCCAGAAGTCGTGAAATGGTTGTTTCCAATAGGCGAAGTTGCAACTCACGCTTGAGAAACAAGGAGAGTAAATCCAACGTGAATTGCTCTCTTGATGGCTTACCACTTTCTCGATTTGTGTGTTATGTACTATTGATTGCTTTGTGCAGACGTATTAGTTCCAGTAAAATTTACTTTTTACTCTCTTCGTCCGTTGCGTTTCTACACACCCGATATACTATGAATTAAACAAACGACGTTCGACTATCTCGCGGGGGGACCCAAGATGAACTAATACAAAACGTGACTTCTTCGCATTCTGGATTGCGCGTAGATATTCGTACTGGACACGGTTCTGATATACAGACTCACTGGCCCCCTCTAGCTATTTGGCGTATAAAACGAATTTTGCGCTCCTACCCGGATTCAGTAAAGGAATAAGCAGTGCAATGTGCAGGTGCAGCTGATATGAAATTAAGGTGTTGAAAAGCGTTTTCTGCGGGTATAGAACGGTAAGCGCCAACTGCTGGACAACATTGCCACCAATGATAATCCGAAGATTATCTAATTTGTTAGCTTCATAAATTAGAATTTTAAAAATTTACAGTAGCTAATAAGATGTTTGTGCTAAAGGTTGAAGGGAGTAATCAAGATCCAAGAGACAACTAGTATTACTGGCATAATAGAGCTTCGTGTTAGCGTTCTCTTTGTAATAAAGTATCGTTAATTAGCTTTTAGTCGTGCTGTTTTATTTTTGAATCGCTTATATAATTCAAAAATGGAATCTGTGTCGAAAATATTTAAAAAATTTGATCTATTCGTACCAGTAAAACAAAACTAAGGTGACGCTATTGTAAACTCTCGCACTAGGTCAAGGAGCAGTAAGTAAAGAAAACTATGTAGAAACCAGTGATCAAAGTAACCAATGTGATGCATCGAGAAATGATATGAACCGCTCAATAAACGTGATGATGGAAGAGAACCGATTACTTTACCTTAGAAACTGCGAGAACAAAGTTGCAAAATGGGGCTTCTTATTGGCATAAGCGGAATCCAACTAATATGAAAATGGCGGATGATTTCAAAAGGTATATTTGTCCATGCAAAGAGTGTACCTGTTAGATGGCAGAAGATGGCTAAAAGAGTACAAGACAAAAAAGAGACGGTTACGAATTATTCTACGAGAAAGTTAGGCCTAAATCTAGGCTTTGAGGAAACCGAGGAACAATTGCTGGTAGATATATGGAAACGGAAACTGTATGTAATTGTTGCAGCTATGTAACCAAACAAGAAACGATAGCTTTACGAAGTCATGATAGGATCATACGAAAGATACAGGAAAATGATAAAGGTGAATATTAATAGTAATAAATAGAAATACTGTAAGGAAACAAAAATATGAGAAAAGTATTCAAGCATATGTAGATTAGCAGAGCAAACGTGTGCTGCTACAAGAGTGAAGCGAAGAATAGAAAAATAGAATATGGAACAGATATTGAGGATTTAGTAACTGAGAGCCATGGATCTGGAGAGGTAAGGCCAATTGTGCAAATTAAGGGAGACGTTTTAGTGGCACCAGATACTGCGCAAAAAGATACTTCCGTTAATTGGATAACCCTTCACAGAGTAGCAACATATTACTATTGAGAAAAAATGCATTATCACCATTTAATTGAAAAATTGAAAAATAGAAAAATTGAGCCCGCAAAAAATAAAGTGCCAAGCATAGAAAAGTTTCTCGTTCCTTAGAATGTACGCAATATCCAACAATTTCTTTGACTAACATCTTTAGAAACTTATTAGTAAGTATGGAATTATTGCTAAACATCTAAAGATTTTGTTGAAATAGAAGACGCAGTAGATGTGAGCTGATGGACAGCAGATGGCGTTTGACTTTTTAAAGCTACTAAGTAAAGGATCAATTCTGATATTTCCAAACAGCTCCGATAAAAATCCATACTTATGTATGCACGAAAGGTCTAGCAGGAGTTATGGTGCAAAGACGGAATAAGCAGAAATTTTAAAATCCTAACGTGCTGTACAGCAACTTTCAAAAAATGATCTAGTGCAATTCGTGTCAAGTAGTCAATTCGTGATTGACTGTCGATGTTTAAAGATGTTGGACATTTAATTAAATAGAGAGTAGATCAGCTGAACGAAAGCAGCATGTAGATGCCCTATCAAGAGACACATTATAGCATGAAGAGGAAATCGATTGCGTAGATGGAATAGAGGTGTTGATTGGAGCTGGAAGAAGGTGATTGGTTAGTAGTGGCTCAAACGAAAAGCGATAAGATTCCTGTACAACTTCCCATAGCGCATTGACGCAACCATAAACATAAAGAAAATTGTTTTAAGTGATCTTATACCTATTTATATCTGAAAAGGAAAAATCCAGTGAATATAATTATAGTATATATAATATATACCAAACTTTGAAAACTATATTGTTCGTAGAATTTTTAATATTTCACTATTTTTCATTCATATTTTTCACTATTCAAATCCGTAAGTATATCTAATAAGAGGAATGTTATGGCTGAGAAGCTACCAAAATACTTGAAGTTTTGATATATTTTCAAATGCAAAGGTCAATATCTGCGATCCGTCAATTGTGACTTATTTCAAGTAAAACCGTGAAACAATTTCGATGCTGATACATATAATACATATAATTTATCAAATACACAAATCTTATGCACGATGCTGCTTTGGTGCAAGTAGCCAATGGTTACCTGCAGCTTTGCAAGAGATATTTTGTAATAGTGGGTAGCTAATGAACGATCTATTTGATAACCACTTTGGTCCCCGCATCAACGTATGCTCAGCATTTGACAGTTTGAGTGGAGAATCATGAAATTTCAGATTATTAAAAATATTTTAGCTCGATAGTATATGTTGGTTTTGGTGCATTGACAAGTTATCAGAATTTTCCAACATATACTCTTTCACATATCGATCAATGCAGGTCCCGGTGAAACATCCTGTATAATGTATGCATATATGGATTGTATTTTTCATCATGCATCCGACCGGCTCTCGATGTTAATATTCTCTGAGCCCAATTGGCTAGCTGTTACGACCCTGCTAATCACTTTTATGCTTGTAAACAATTGCACTACTATGTTAAGAAGTTGACATTGTATTATAAGCATTACCTATCTACATACATTTCATATTTTATTTTGTTATAAATGTGTTTTATCCAACTTCCAAGAATACTTTACAGAATCTCTTGTTGGCAGTTAGTATTTAAAGCTTTTGTATAAGGTAATAATTATTTTCAACATACAACACTACGATCTATCCGGCTTGTTTGCTCACAAATTCTGTATATAATGTCGTTTTAAAAAATGATGTAACAAAAACGATCTCATAATAAACTCATTCTTTGTGACACACATACATATGTATCCACAATTATAATAAGTATGGCAGTGTATGTATATATCACTTTTAAATTGTTTAGTCACTGGTTATATTAAAGATGTTAAAACAAATAAATTAATCGTTTTATCAGACAAAATTTGAACTTTTGGAAGTCTCCGTCTAATCTGGCGTATTTTGATTATCACTTTACGCGCAGACTGTTAAAGAGATAAAATGCCGAAGATGGGTTACCATTTCATTTATAGTACTTATGCGAATCTGATCTGACTGAAATGTCTCTTGTAGTAAAATACTTTAGTAACAATAAACGGCTCATATGTGCGCCATTTGTAAGGTATAAATATGAATTAAGTGCAAACAATACAAATAATGGTGATCACATCAAGTCCACGATTCCGGATATTAAAATACCGAAGGCACATTTTGTGGAATACGTAATGAAAGATTTTGGGAAATGGCATAACAAAATTGCAATAGTAAGTAGCAATTTCAATTAAAATAACTTTTCCGAATAGCGTGTACTTTTGCAAAATTTAAATGTTTTCTTTTGTGGAAATATTTGGTATATTGGAATGAAATTAACGACAATGTTCAATAATTTTATTTCCCAACTTATTTTGCATTTACATTTTTATTAGATATGAATATGTTTGATAACAGACGCTATATTATTGCTTTTCTATAAATAAATAAATTCAAGTCGTGGTCGTATTTGAGTATAGTTAGACAACACAAAACCTCTTAAATGAAAAATGTGCTGCTTATTTAGGAGATAAACTTGTGGGTGAAACGGCTAACGATAGTAAGTCTAAAACGAACTTTTAAGATGTAATAAATACATAATGAGGTATGGCAGTTCTATAAATATTAACCGGAACTTTTCCCGTAAATGCTACTCCTCCTATGCAGACATAAATATGCAAGTCCGCACAGTTTTTTTCAACTACATGGCGATTTGATCAGAGATTATGATTAACTGTTTCTTCCAATAAATATCGTTGCTGGTATGCCATCCGCTACAGCTTAGATCGTAAAAAATTGATGTTGCAAATAATGCACTTCGTTGAACATTGTGTTTTTTCCTATGTTTGGTATAGGAATGTAAAAGAGACTACCAGAGATCAAATGGGGAAAGAATTGCAATTTAACAAACTTATTTGAATAGGGTTTTTGTTTTGTTTTGAACAATTGTAATGCACAATTAACTAGATATCTCCGAAAAAACTATTGCTTCACTATTCGGTCGATGGCTATAGCTTTGTTATTGTTCATCCTTACAAAAAGTGCAAAGCAGAAATTTGTGAGTCATTATAAGTAATGAAATGCTTTCTGGAAACTATAGACGGCCATTACTCCATAAAAAAGGTACAACACTTAAGATAGTTATTTTTACAAACAAATACATTACGGCTCTCCTTCTTTTAATCTCCTTACTGTTCTCGTAATAAACTATGGATGCAATTGATAGATGCACATTACATTTAGTAGAAAAATTCAAAATAGTTATAAAATTTTATTTTTGTTTCAAAATTACGATAACGATCATTTTATCGTAATGTGTTTTTTTTCCGATTTCACATGAAAATTTCATGAGATAATAATTCTAATAAAACAGAGAATAACAGAGAATAAACCGACGGTTTGAAACCGACAATGGATCTGAATTTGAACAAATGTTCCGTCCACATGCTACCGAACAGATTACAGACGAGAGACTCTGATTTAGAAAATGTTGAGGAAGAATTTGAGGAAACGCTCGTACTCGAAGGTATAAGAGAATTAATGTTAAATGACCTCTTAATAACGGGCATTCTCAGTGACAGACACGGGCAGTAAAAATTTCTCCAATTAGCACAATTCTTATGAAATTTGGCTCTTTATGAATTTTGTGCCCTTTTAGGAGCACAACAATGAGCAAAAGAAATACATTGGCAATACATTGAAAATTTTTCTTTCCCTAAAGTTATTATTGTTATTATTCGTTTTTTTCATTATTACTCCTTATTTTTATTGATATATCCAAACAACACCATCTGCTTCAACAATTTTTAAAGATAAATACAAAGATTTTAAAGAGAAATATTGCCGGTGTAATAACTTTCCTTGCCGTATCTTAAATTCATTCTTAGAAATACTGTAACAATGAAATATTAGATATTATATCATGTACCAATAAAAAACAATATGACCAATGTAATGTACATAGACCTTTTTATTGTGTAAAATTCACATCCTCAAGGGCACATGTTTCGACACTTTTGCCTTAACTTAATTTTAATGGCATTTCAATGAAATGTCCTAATACATAAGCTGGCGTGAAATTTTCGAAGCCGTAAGGGCGGTATTAACAGTATTTCATAGAATTGTTTGTTATCTTTTACCAATCTTAGCGCAAAATTGTAAATTTAAGAAAGTGATAGTAATAATAAAGAAACAATACGTACAGAAGGGATTGACATTAAAGACACACAGAAAATTAAGAGATTTGCAATTTTTTGAAGTGAAAAGATTATCGTAGAAAAAGTAATCATAAAAAAAAATGGTTTCTACCAAAAAACCAACAATAATAATACCTATACGTTATTTTGTTTTCTATAATTAGATACTTGTATATGTTTTACTATGTAGTTTGTAAATAAATTCTATTGCGAGTGATTTTTAGTTAAAACTCTTTTGCTTAAGTCTTAATTGTTTGCCAGCTCTTTCTCAGTAGACTTGCGATCAACTGTTTCCCGTTTAGTTAGTTTCGCCTCTGACGTGGTTTACACGTTGAGTTACCGTGCTAACTGTTGCCTATCACTCTTCTGAAGAAGCCCTATACAATTGTGGGTGAAACGTCGAGTTTTTTAACGACATGACACGGTTCAAACCCGGAACACGTTTACTTTCAACAGACTCTGGGCGTGGAAGGCTACGTTTTTATTTTACTTAATTGTTTTTTTTGCGGTATCGTTTCTTAAAAAAACTTGCATCATTATTATACGTGCGGTTTTACTGTGTTTTATACAGTATAAAAAAACATTGCTTAAAAATAGACTTCCTATTAACGAGCATCTCCCAATAACAAACAGTTTCGAATTCTCCACTACTGCCCGTTGTAGAGAGGTTTTACTGCAATATAAATTTCGAGTATAAGACGAAGGCAAAGAAATCCAGTAGTGTTTAGGAAGGAAGCCACTAAGAAGATGATCAAATTTGTAGCACAATTATATCAGCAAAACGCAGAGAAACTAGAAACCATTGCTCAAGACTTTAGGATATGTGTCAAGCCGTACTCCAAATATGTGGTGCAGTTAGTGACCTTTCCTTGTAGTGTTCAAAAAGGCTGGAAGCACCTTTGATCCACGACTTCGCGAAAACTTATCCCGGGTTGGTATCGATACTTTTCACATGTTTAAACCATGATACTTTATTTTTGTTATGCATCGAAAGTTAAGATTCGGACGTCCACGTCAGGCAAGTTAATTTCTCAAATATTTACAAAATGGTTAACGGATATATTTTTGCATCGAGTAACAAGCGAAATGAAGATAGCCCTGCATCTCGATTCTTAGTGGCTATTGACATAAGAAATTGCATCTGTCGATAGCCTACACATATTTTGACCATTTCTAAGCAAACAACTGGTGTGGTGTAACCTCTTGATATAAAGATGAAAAGGATTTGTGAAAACGTTTTTGGATCAAGTTTTACTCGCTAATATGGATATTTGTGGATTTACATTAGTGCAATTACATAATAAATGGCAGTCTTTAGTTCACAATCAACTCTCTTCCCTAAAATATCATCATTTATTTTTGTATTCATGGTATAAAGGTGGTTGTATAAGTACTGCGGCAAACCTGCGTCTATAAAATGTGCGTACTGTAATCACTATTTCTGCTTTCAACATTTCTTTAATGATTTGCATTAGCATGTATTAGAAAAATGCGGACGAATGTATACTGGCGACAATTTATAACATGCGTAAATATAATTGCACCCACAGTTCTCTATCGATCTATTACAACCTAATTTTTGTGATTTTTACCTTACTTATTTTTATTTTGATTTAAAAGATATGAACAAAATAAATTAAAAAAAAAATACATCTTACTATTAGGCTTCGATGATTATCATGCACATTTTGGTAGTTTTGTCGAATGTGCTATACAAAATACTACAAAATCAACCACTCAACAGTCTCGTCTGAATTAGTTTGCGGATATAAGCTATAAATATTTTTTTTATTGCAACAACGGTGTAAATTGCAAAAAAATCCCAAAATTGTCGAAATGTTAACGGTAGCTTTCACGCCCTAATCGTGAAATTCCGTAAAGAGCGATGTTTTACAAGACTCCGTAGGTCTTACAAATCTGACAAGTTTTACTCCGATTGGTGAGTATCACCTTAGAATCTTTCTTTGTTAGACGATTTCGCATTCTTAGCTGATTATGCGGTGGTGTTTTACCGCTGTTGACTGCTCTGTATGTTTTTCCAGACTCTGATAAAGAAACGGTTCTATTTTTCTTATAAATATTGCACTATGCTTAAAATGTGTTATTCTTTAGTAAATTAAATATGAAGCTATGCAGATAAATTTTCGCTAAAATGCATTGAGGAGTATATCATTTTCACATCTATTCGAGATGAGGACCATTTTTCTTGGTGCAAATTCTTCCATTTTGTTGATTATTTATTATCATTTCGAGAGTATTATTTTGTTTAATGCCCACGCAATTCATTGGCTTAATGTAAAAAACTTCAACATTTCTACTTAGCTAAATTGAGAATCTTTTTTAACAACTTTGTATATGTTCTTATCATATTTTTTTACTGTTGAAAAAATCCTTGGAACAATGCTATTCGTTTTACATCAAACTCTAGTCAACATTTGTCTACTTATTTTGACTGTTTGGGCACATAAAAATATATACCTGCTTATGAAACGACGATGATGCTGGCTTTAAAAATGATATTAAAAAACGAAAAAAGCTGAGGAATTAAACCGGAAGTAAATATCAAAGTAATAAAATAAAAAACATTGAAATTTGTTTAATTTCTAGTACGGCATACTTTTTCAACTATTAATATTTTATATCCATAAAGCAATGACATCAATTTCAAACCTTTATTTAAGTCTTTCAATTACTATTTGCGTAAAGCATTTCTATTTTTAATTTGGACAATTATCGTTATATTTAAGTTCGTTTATGATATAATAACATTTGAACAACGATAAACAAATATGAAATAAGACCTAGTATTCGAGATTTTTGATGAAGGACGATGAATTAGCGTTTCTTTGCTAGCGAGAAAAGTACGTATAAAAATAATAGGACTAGTACAACTATTGTAACAATTACGCCTGATCCTATTGATAACGGTGTTATTACGCTCACTTTCTGGGTAATATTTCTGTATAAAATATATGTATATTATTTATATTGACACAGGGTAAATATTCTTACTTTTAAAAATAATGCCGTTAGTCTTTTGAACAATGCCTTGACTGTGTAAAATGTTCCGGAATCAAACATTGATTCCGGAACGTTTTGCGGCGGTGCGGCAGGATCGCAACCGTTGTTGTGCAGTTATATAGGGTGAATCGTTAGCTACAGACCAAACTCCAAAAGTGTATTGTGCATATGAAAATCACGCAAAAAATCTGATATGTTCTTATCTGATTTTTATTTGTTGTTAAGTTATAACGTAATTACAAATAAACAAAATTTTAGGCATTAACATTTTTTTTAAACAATGAGTTCGTGTAATAAATATTCAAAAATACTCCAAAAAAATGATAATAGGATATTATTATTATTATGACAATAAATAGCAGTTGTAGTATTCCCCTAATAACAACATTATATTTCTTTTACATTATTTTCACGTACTGGAATCTTCTTGTCTTAATATACTAATACTAATGGTGTTTTTTTTTTTTTTTTTGTAACTTTGCATTAATATAAATTACAAAACGCCAAATTCAAATACATAAAAATATTAAATTAAATTTTAAAAATCATGGGTGTAGCATTTTTGTTCGGCTTTACCAAAAAAGTTTATATTAAGTGGATTGTTCGTATACAGGAATGTTCCGTTACTCAGAAGAAGTACACGTTTGGGGAAATTCGTCAAAATTCCATAAATCTAGGAAAATCCCTAAGAAAAGTTTTTCAATTAAGGAAGGGGAACACGATTGGCATTTTTCTTCCAAATAATCCAGATTATCCAATATGTGTATTTGGAATAATGTTAGCTGCTTCAACAGTCACTACGATCAATCCGTCCTGTACTGTAGGTGAGTATATCTATGTTGTTAAAATTATGAGATCACAAGAAAAACATCGCTACTGTACGCTTGTAACTGCTTGCTTGAAAGTTTTTAGTAATTATCTTCATTATTATGAATAGCTGGCGAGAGTGATGAATGAAAGTAGTAATAGTTAGCTTTTTATTTAATGTTAGAAGTACGATGCAATTAAATTTATACCATATAATTAACATACAATGTATTTCAAAAAAGAGGAAGTAATAATTAACTACTACCCTGTAAACTAAAAACAATTGCTTTCTTATTCTTATTCTTATTATAAAGTATTTCATATTCGTCAGAGTTTCGTTATGTAGGCTATGTAGCTACGAGAATATCTCACGAAATAATATGATTATTTCAACCTTTGTGCCTGTAATGAAAATGAAAAACAGTGAAAAGGTGGTCGAAAGTTATAAATTTTGGCCTACCTTGGACTACATCTACGTTCGTTTATTAGCTATGTAGCTTAGAAACAGGCAAGTCTTCAAATAGCTTCAACAAGCAGCAATTATCAAGAACTTGAACATCTTCAATGCTGTTATTGACTCTAATACTTTTTCATGCAGAAAATCAATAATTAAATTTACGTAATTTACGAAGAACATGGTTACCTGTAAAAAAATCGACAAAACACTTAGCGGGGTTGTTAATTTTATGTAAAATATAATAAATACTGTTTTATTAACGGATTTCGAATTTTAATAAAGTATATTAGATAACGGTAACGTATATTTTAAGTAAAACAAATATATTTTATTTTTATTACTCATAGTGTTTCATTGTGTTTATGTTATTGTATTCATATATACAATAATATAATATATATAATATTCATTGTGTTTGAAGGTGACCCATTCATGCTGACTAGAACGAGGCTGTGCATAATGTATTAACTTCTTTGCAATTTCAAGGTTTTTCTCAAGACGTGTTGCTTTGATGATTGACATTTTGTGTTTTCCTACTGTCTTTAACATAATTTTCTTTAGTTAATACAAACATTTCAGGATAATGATAGCAGAGACTGTGGGGTAGTAACACTAAAGTAACCGCAATTTTAACTATATATGTACATAAAAACAACACAAATTTGATGAATACTCAATTTGTATTAGTATACATAAGCTTCACGTTTTGTACTACAATGACAACAAACCCTTTCGTCTATCCTTCCATATTTTTCGCTTACCTTAGTTTTAGGCTATGTAGCCGGCAAAAATAGGTATTTGTAAATGATATTTTTCTCGACGGAAGATCGTCACATCCTAGAAACAGCTGTCCCAGATTACCTAATTAAAGTTGTGTGGTTGTTAGTTATATTAAGGTTTGTCTTACCGCATCATTCGCAGTTGGGAAACAATTAACTGTGGTTTACCCTTTACCACCTTACTAGCAAAAATAATGATAATGTTGGATCATACGTGGCCGAACCAGTGTGTTGGTATACATGGATTTTTTACATGTCTTTCTAAATTTTAATTATGAACAGTTAACACTATAGAAATATAGCAATACGTATGCCGCAGAATTGTTCTACAACTACGAAATATATAGGTTTGCAGGTAGTTATAAAGCAGATATTTGATAGCAACTTGTGTTCAGCTTAACAAACTAACTTTTTGCAGTGAACCTTCCAAGAAAGCGTTTCGTCGATATGTATACCTAAAAATTTAAATTCAGTAACACCTTTGATCCTTTTATTTTGCGCACCTATTTGTACATTGTATCCTGTTTTGTCCCGAACTGCGTGAAGAATCACATATTTGGTTTGGTCGTTATCGAAAAAGAACTTGTCCCAAAATCGTACAACCTTATTTTGTAGAGGTATGTTTATCTTCTTTTCTTTGTGTTTTATATGCTGCTAATATTGTCGGCACACATAATTAAAATGTGCATTAGTGAAAGCGATATGCGCTACTTTTGCGTGTTTGTCTGACTAGATAAGCTCAACCTAAACGTAAAATATCAAAGGCGAAGGTGCAAGAATCGTAATGCATATAATTCCCAATATCGTATTTCGTTACTTTCGTTGTACAACAGTTTTAATATTGACAAATCGGGGTTGTTGGTAAAAATTGAAGTTATTGTATCAGCATTTACCCGTTCTTTTATTTTGTCGGCTATTAAATACGGATTTATTGAAGAATCTGTATACGAAACACTAACAATGACCTGAACTATGTTGCGCTCTAACGCATCTATATTTTAGAACAATCATGATTCTTAATCCAGGTATTCATGAATTCTTGACAGGGAGGCTTGCTAGGCGACATAGTAAATGTAAAAGAAAACCAGATTAATACACCTGCACAAATTAAAAAGAAATCATTCCAAAAGTAGATGTTGAAAGGAAATCAATTCTAATTGAAATCAAAAGGAATTCTGAAAATGCTCAATTAAAAAGTAAATGTGAGAGTAAAGGTGATAATTTTCAAAAACTAGAAGGGTAATATCATAACGTTACTGTTGTAAAAGAAGACAACAAGACCGTTCAGCAGCATTTCAAATGTCCCATATTTATAGCCCATTGATTTAACTTGTATACAAATACTTCAATTGTCCAGTCCCTCCGTATTATTATACTGCAATACAAATACATATGCAGATATTTATTGGATTTCAAAAGTGATTTTATTCCTTAGATGAATTGGAGCAACATTTGATGGATGCGGACGTTAAAGTCCTTTTTACCAACAACAGTCTTTGGGACAGTGTTCAAAAGGCAATTCGTAAGTTAAAGAAGAATATAGCTGTAGTGGTAATAAAAACTAGGGTGAGTGATGGTTAAACATGGTAAATTTAAAGTAATGTAGCCACGCAGACAGAAACGTGGTAAAGTAAAGTATGTAAACTGTAGTTCTTTTAATATTCGAAACTATTTGGTTCAATTTATTATTAAGGCGAATGAAATTATTCCTTTTTTGCAGAAACTAGACAGACTCATGTTTTGTCGACTCTTGAGGACTTTAGTAGGTAACACGAATCCATTATCATGAGGCGAAGAGAGACGAGTCTATCCTATCTAGTTGCTGCAAAAAGGGAATAATTCCACCTGCCCTTGTCATCTCCACTTATCACATCTACATTTTTTTCAAGTTTTTCGATCAATTCACTGAAATTTGTACTTCCTCCACTTTGTGCTTTGTTTATATACAACATTACGAGTATCTCATCTCTACAAAATAAACCACATTTCTTCTGAATGCCGTCGGTTAAACAACAATATTGGAGAGCTAAACGCGCTTCTCGTTGCGGAGAAAAACGTAACATTGTTGGGTAATAAAGAGATGTACGACAAACTTGATTTTTTGAAACAAGTAAAGTTTTATATTTTAGTATAACGGCTAGTTTTTTCTTAATAGATCATATCCCTTTCATGCTAAATTCGACAAATTCAACAATATTCTTTGGTTAAGCTGAACAACTCCAATAGATGGTTTACCTTTTGATATAAATAAATGTCGTTTAGACATATTTTTCGACCAAACCAAAAAAAAAAGATGCCCAAGAATATATTGGCTTTTGAAACACTTTCTTAGAACTTTAGAGGAGGTAACAAATTTTGCAATAATTGAAGAATCATAAAATTAGTGATCTAAATTATAACTGGCACAAGGCAAGCTGTGTCACAATCAAACTCAGTTGAGTGTTCAAGGTATAAACGTGAACATGGGGAATAAGCTCACTGCCTTTGGTGTTGGATAATGGAATAGACAAATGGTGTAACTATCTGAGATGGTTACAATATATGAAGAACATTTCCCTACATTCAGGAAATTATCCCCATCTGTCCGAGGTAAAACCAGAAATTGATTTAAAAACGTATAACATTCCATTAGAAGCTAAATTGTAGCAACCATTTCACAAAAAACTTTCAACTGCAGGAAGTATTATCTATTAAAAATGAACAGTGAATAAACAATGACAATTGTAATTAAATTAGCAACCAACATATTACTTAAACATACGGTCTATACACATGTTCTTTAAGAATATTTTATTGAGTGTCATGTGTTTAATAAAGTGGCTAACATATTCATTATATAAAAAACCGGATATCAAGCAGGAGCCTTAGTAGGACTGGAGAAAATATACTAGCGGGACGTGACATTTTCTTATTGAATCCCGATCTTCTCTTTTGCTATTTTAGATACTGGTTTCTATACCATCCCTTTATGGTCAGTAGTTCTGCAAAATTTCTCTTTTGCAAGTTAAACACTTTCACAGTTATAAAGATTCATGTACTCGTCCATCTGTCTAGGATCATCCCTAAATAAAAATAAAAAATTTTCATCGTCATGTTTCATCAAACAAACCTTGAAATTGAACAAGGAATCCAAAAATGTAAGAATATATAGTTTTATATTTAAAATAATTCGTTTATTTAGTGCTGCGTGTAAGAGTTCCGCTAGGATCGAAAGGTTTTCTTAGTGGGTCCGGGATATATTGGAGTTACCATTCGGAGTTGGAGTATAGCTTTAACTGCGCTGCACGTTTTACGGCGAGGAAGAGAGTAACAACGCCATGGAACACTTTACATATGCAATTTACACCTAAAGTCAGCACACAAAAATAACTGAAATGCTTTAAGTAATACATGCAATCTCCATTATATTGTCAAATTTATAAAATGTTCTACTTTATAAACGTGTAGTTCGTGCAGTTCCTTGTGATACTTGTAATGTTATTTTGTCAAAATATTAACTTTTCCGTAGTTGTTATTTCAGTTTTTTTGCGCAATGAAAGTCTTCGTTCACAAGTGAACGCAACACAAGATAGTCGATTTTATTACTGTTTTTCATTTTTTTTCCAGAATTACTATAAATATTAAAAGATTTATCAAATAGGTTCTTTGTCTATTCACCATGCGTTGATTGAATATAGCTTTTGGCGGTTGCTTTCTGCTGAAGTAAGGTTTTTCGGGTTTTATTATGTTTCTTGCGCGAATGTACTCAACGATACTCAATGTACTAATACAGTAGAAAGCTTATGTAGTATAAAAGATTTAATACATTGAATCCCCAAAAATATCTAAATCGACAGCATAAAGTCTTCTAGTTCGAATCAAATTGAGAGTATACACTAGCAATCTCCTAAAAATGAAATACAATTCGATGTGCGATCCCTAAAACAAGGACGTAATATCCACCCAATCAATATAAAAACCATTCTTTCCAATGCATAAGAAAAAATGTTGTAGGCAAAGGATTCACTTCCAGACGGAGCAATAAATTATAACGATCTCCTTCATATGAAAGTAGATCTACCAGATGTAGTTCCTATTGACGATGAAGATGTGATTTTTCTTCCATACTCAAGTGGAACGACGGGTTTACCTAAAGGGGTAATGCTTACTAATCGTAATTTAGTAGCTAATATTGCGCAACATACAACCCCAAATGTTCAATATGCTATAGAAGCAAACGGTAAGAACTTAAATTGTATTCTTTTATTATAGGAAATTCGAGTAAATAATAAGTAGCAGATATTAAAATTTTTGGACAAAAAGAAATTTCTTTGTTTGAGAGAAGTTGCTTGATTTTGATTTCTGCTTCTAGGAGATTATCAGGACGTCCTGCCTCTAATTTTGCCTATGTATCACATCTATGGGTTTACTGTTTCTACTGTTTCTTTACTGCATGTAGGATGCAAACTCGTAACTATTCCAAAGTTTATTCCAGACGCCTTTATAAGGACATTGGCACAGCATAAACCTACGATAATGCATCTTGTTCCACCGTTAAGTAAGTACAGTGACGTAAACAAAATCATAAGATTGTATGTGATTAATTTTAGTTGTGTTCTTTAATTCCAATGCGGGAGGTAAAACGTGAATGTTTTCAAAGGTTACGAGTAACTCTCTGTGGAGCCGCTCCTCTAGGAGCCTCGGATGAAGAAAAATTTCGTGCAACAGTGGGTAGACCTACTCAAGTAATTCAAGGTAAAACTAATTTTCTCGCTAAAATCTAAAGATTTCAAGTTAAGAATTTTTATTTCAAAATTCAACAAAAATCGTGAATTTTATTTTATTCGATTGCAACATTTGATGACTTTTTAAAATATACGATACGAACGTGTTCTTCAATGTAGATCGAACCATTTAGCACGTGCTTTAAGATTGTTATTACTATTCGAACGAAGTGTTCGAGCAACAGTCATCAGAGTAACATGCATCCAGCGCTGCCACCCCTATCAACTCTTGGGTAGATATACTTTTCCACTGATCCATTACTATTTACGAAATTTTCAATTAGCCACATATTTTGAAGATATCGATATAAATCGATAAATAAGCAGATAGGTATTATCTTTTTCAGCAGTTATGAAGAAGCTATGAACCAGTGTGGATCATCAAAACAAACATTGAAACACTTATCATTCATAACACAACACTAACGCTTGGTTTTTTTCTTTGAGAATTCTTCCATTGTGTTCTTATTAGTCATTAAATAATACGTCTAATAAATTTAGATTTTTGTTATATGTATAATGTATTTCTGTTATTAACACTGGGAGCGATGTATTGTTTTGTTTAGTTGTGAACGTGCTGTATATTTAGAATAGTTTTAATAATAACTATACATATTTTTATTGTAGCCTATGGGATGACCGAAACCTCGCCTTTGGCTTTTATAATACCTCTGTCAGAAGAAGGAAAGCATTTTGGTACATTTGGTGGTCCAGTATCCAACACTGTAGTAAAAGTAGTTGACCCTAATGATTTAACGTTGAAACACTTAGGTCCAAATCAACCAGGAGAAATACTCATAAAAGGACCTCAAGTAATGAAGGGTTACTATAAAAAACCAAAAGAAACGAGTAACGCTTTCGCCGACGGTTGGTATCGTACTGGGGACGTAGCAAAGTACGATGAAAATCACATGTTTTATATCACTGACAGGATTAAAGAACTCATAAAAGTAAAGGGATTTCAAGTGGCTCCAGCTGAACTGGAAGAAATTATTAGATGCTTTCCAGGCGTTTCCGAAGCTGCGGTTGTTGGAATTCCTCATGAATACTTAGGCGAGAGTCCAAGAGCATATGTAGTTGAGAAACCCGGTGAAAAAGTGAATGTGCAGAAGCTGATAGAGTTTGTGCAATCTAAAGTGGCTAAACATAAAAACTTAGTAGGAGGTGTGGCTATTATTAACAGCATACCTAAAAATCCATCTGGAAAAATTTTACGAAGACAGTTGCGATCTTTATATGACGAACGCTCTATATGAAAACTAAATAACAGTACAATGCAAAGTGTATATATGTCTATAGTAAGATTTCAATAAATTCAGAAAACGAATAATGCTGTTAATTATACCATATCATTAACTTCATCTGAAAATCGTTAATATTCAAATGTTAATAGCATGCTTTTAACAGTATTAATAAGTGGTGTAACATCATTCCAAAGGGCTTGCTTTCTTTTAGCTATTAATATTAGCTTATTGTAGATATGTTCCTCTTACAAATATAACTTAAAAGAATTAAATCTTTAACTCTTTCTTTTTCTTGATCGTTTCGAAGTTTATTGAAAATCCAGCTATATCGCAAAGGTAGTTAGCAATACTCAACATTTTCAAAAGCATAAAATTTTCAAAAACTTGAATTGAGAAGGAAAAAATTATCCTCCGATAAAAAAGCGGAGAAAAAATTAAACCTTCGAAAAAATTCCAATATGTTGAAAAGAAACGTGATTAACAAAACAACCGTTTTGAAATCCATGGCGTAACGGGTGAAAAAGTTAAATCTATCTGAAATCAACAGATTGAAAACTTTGCGAACGGTACATATCAGAAAATCCCTACAAATAATAACCAAAAATATATAATGCTAAGATAGCTTTGCTTCCTCAAGGAATTGATGAATAATTCACGGCAAACGCAACAAAAGGAGTGAAAAAAGTACACTAACACATTGATATGTTTCTGCCTATCCGGTTTATGTCGCTACGTCTTGAACGGCTAGCATACGCCAAGAAATGTCAAGTTTGTCGCTTTGAAAGTTGTGGCGTTAACTGTGAGGCAACAACGGTAGAAGGTAGAGATAAAAAGTACTCTCGAAACCGCGCTGATGACGCCATGTAGGCAGAAACATGCCCGTATCCTTTTTTTCTCTCCGTTTGTTGCGTCCGCTGTGAATTCCATCAATACCTATATATTTTTGATTTTACGAACGTTATTTAACAAAATTTGATTGCATTGTCATGGATGACGAATCTTTCTGCAGAAGAGGTTCCTATATCTTATATCTATAAATCAGTTCATTAGTAGTTAAATAAATAATTTTCTTCAAGGACAGTCCTTAGTTCGTTGGTGTTTTTTATGTTATTGTGAGCTTAGGCTTTGATGCGGACGAAATATTCAATATAGTATCCATGTCTTCATCCAAGGATATTTAACAAATCTGTTTTTAAAGTGGTCTTTAGAACAGTTTACGGTTAGTTTAACTACTCAAATAAGGTTCTTTATTTATTGAATTTAATACATCATAACTTTCTGGCTTCTGGTGGTAAAAGAATTTGATATGATTTGAAAGTGGTATTGTTACACACACGGGTACAAGTACAAAGTATTTGTAGCACTGCTTTTCCGTCCTTAAATTAACCCAGTACCCACAAATACGCTAGTTTTATTCAATTAACTGAATATTCAAAATCGTCATAATTATAAAACAAATATACTTTTGGTACAATTGCTAGGATACCGAACAAATTCAAAAGCAATCATTTTATTTCACTGTCAGTTGAGTTTCTAATCAAGAGATGATCCCAAACCCGAAAACACAAACAATTATGAGCATATAGAGCGTATATGGTGCACGTTACACAATTTCCTTTTTCTGTTAGTATTTGCTCTGAGTGGATGAAATTGATTTTTGAAATTCTGACATTTTCCATTCTGTTTATGTATACAAGTCGCTAATGGTAAGAAATAGAGCAAAAGTTTTAAGACAGAAATTGTTTGTTGTAATGAGTTTTATAAAGAACCAATGAATTGGGCTAAGATGAAGCTTTCTTATGTATTGTAAATGCCACCTGTTTTATAGTGCATACTATTAAAAATATATATGTTTGAAAAGGGCTCTTTTATGTATGTAGCAGATATACATACATAACATTATTAAATTACAATCGTTTATTCATAATCAACTTTCTGCATCAAAATATCTCGACGTCTTTGCTTAGGCTTGGTATGGAGGTGGATACGTTGATCAAACATCAAATAAATTTGAAAATCCAGTCATTTTTGTTTTCTCACAAGATTTTATGTATTCTCTTCCTTGCTTCATTTGCAGTAGCCATTCTATCATACGATTGACAAATTCTTATGCTTTTTTGAGAAGACTAATATTATATATTTTAGTTTTTTTGAATGCTTGTGGCAAACATTTGTAACACTACAGGTCTGTTACAAAAATCAAAGGATATCTAGCGTCGGGTTATTTACGCTAGGTTATAATTTCCTTTTGAATTGGAAGTTATTTTTTGTCAATAAATTTCTTTCCACGCTTTCTCATTGATGAAATGGTAGAAAACGTAATAGTTAGTCTGAAACCTCTACAAATTATATAAATAGAAATATATCTAATTTGCAACAATGTACTGAAATAAAAAATACATTTGCCTCCACTGAGGGCAGTAATAAACGGGAAGTTTTCAGATGACTATGCGACCCAGCATTGTTTTTGCCTCGGAAAATTCTTTTAAACGAACTTTCACTCAACCCAAAATGTTAAATAATATTTAACATTTTGATCCTATTTTCTCTGTATAAATTTTAATCCTATATTATAAATCATTTAAACATTATTTTGGTGATCCGGAACTTAGCCGGTAGGTAGCCGCGTAAATGACGAGTTTATGTTATACACTAGTGTTACTCCGAAAACAACACCAAAACAAAACAAATAGACATATAGCTAAGAAAAGCGCAGGTGGGGTAAAGTTTCCCGTGCTACTCGACTAGGGTTACTTAGGGACACTCCGAGTTCTCCTAAATTAGTTCATAAACGCTAGAAAAGCGTAAATATTGACATTAATCATCCATAATTTATGAACAGTCCAAATTAAAAATTAATAAAATAAATTAAGAAGTTCGAAAATATAATTTTTGTGCGTCGCGCTAATTTTGACTACAATGAAATATAAGCTGGTACACAGTTTTATTTTTAATGGATTTCATGGATTACGATCTTTTTATAATAATCCCTTCACTTCTCTATAAAGCGGACATAATTAAATTAGTTGATAACAATATGAAACCGGTAAAGCAAGTTGCTACAGAATTTAATATCGGCATATACATACTTCGGCCAATACTAGATCATGTTATTCTGGAGGATATACCGAAAAATTATCGTAATTTTTAGTAAAGGTTTTCAGATTATTTTCCACAATTTTTGTTAGTCACACTTTACAATAAAGAATATTTTGCTACACTCACTACTACACTCACACTACACTACACTTTTTTTCTGGAATTAGTGGTGACTTAGAATTCGGAAGGGGTGAACGGTTTTTGTTCACAAGTAGGACATATGTTCAACTATCAAGGAAACATTGGCATAAATATGGATGAGTAGTGTTACATAGTAAGGCTACCTTTTTTCTTTTAGTACTCTTTCGTTTAGAATGGCAGCAGCGCATATTAAAAAATAGGTTTTTTATTTTATATTTGAGAGCAGTAAATCAGCTGACACCTGATATTTTCCTAATTTAGCCGCAGATTGATCAAAATTGTGTTGTATTGATTGACAAAACGTATTTATAAACTATCGTGATTGATATTTAATAATATTTAATTTAGTGAAACGTAATATTTTATAATTTATATATTATTTGAAAAGTTGTTGCCATTTGATGTATTTTGAGTCATATATTAAATGATCTATAGTTAATTTTCACATTTTAATAAACATGAAATTATGATAAATATGCATATGTACTTTACTTTACAAATTTCATCGTATCTGAAGCAGTCTATCCATAAAAGCACGTGGCTGGCGGCTGACATCTACCAAATTGCGTTATAGCGAAAATGCTAATGTTAATCTTCTTTTTTATGTCTATGGCGAAGACAACGGCCGACGTTCGTTGTACGCTGTGAATGCGAGATTTCAAGATATTATCTATTACGACCTCGTAACCAACAACTTGAGAGAGCTCCGCTTGAGTCCATTTTATTAGGATACTATTCGGAGAAATTGGTTTCACATTGATTATTTTAATGTTGACGGATTCTTGATTGCAAATGCAAGTATTATTATCTATGTATCGAGCACTTGTTCTACCGTATTTATGATCGCTCAATGGACGAGGTAGACTGTCACAAACTTCATGTCTATCGAAATCCGCGGTTGCGGCAGGTAGATCTGCCATAGATCTCAACATATCTTCAAAGATATTGCTATTCGCTCTTAATCGAAGTTCTTGCGTCATCGCCTCGATCATTTTATCTTTGATTCTGCACTTCTCTTGTAAGGTATTCATAGCAATTTGCAATCCTGATAGTGTATTTTTGAACGACGATGCCTTTTGTATATACATTGGATCTTGAGGGGTAGTTCGAGTGGCTTGTTGCTCAGCATCGCGGCAAGCGCAATGAATTTGACTCATCAAACCTTCTAATTCCCTTATATCTTTCTCTCTTCGGATGTTTTCTTGTTCTATATTCTTTATATTTTTTCTTAAAGTTTCGTTTTTCATATTTTTAGCAACAGGAGCGGTATTATTTCTCATTGCTGGGCAATCATCGCAAATGCATATAGGTGAGCAGTCACAATCAGGACATTCTTCTGGTATCCCAGAAAGCTCTCCTGTTTGAATATTAGGTTTTACCTCTGAAGTGCCTTGTTGCTGCTGTTGTCTCAACTTATGCTTGCAAACTGAACATTTGCACTTTGAAGAATGTTTGTCGGCGACTACAGTAGATTTCGGCTTTTGTACACCCTTTTGTTTACATATAGAACACCTGCAATTTACGCTGTGCTGTAACTCTATAGCAACAACCTTTTTACATTTTTCACATATGCAATCTGGCCCATGGATGGATGGTTTTGGTTGAAGCTCAGTACATGGATCACAGGAGCATGTAGGACAATCGCAGTTAGGACCATGCTTAATATCAGGTTTACATGGATGACAAACGCACTTTTCACATGTGCAGCCAGGTCCGTGTGCTTTAGTTTTTGTCGGATCATTGCATGGATCACATAGACACTTGGGGCAGTTACAAGAAGGAGGATGTGGTTGTCTGTCAGCCACTATTTTAGGATCTTCACACGGATCGCAAACACAAATGATACATTTGCATTTTTGACAGGTTTGTTTTTTTGCAACTATTTTCGGGTCGTCACAAGGATCACAAATGCACTCTGCGCACGTGCAGTCTCCTTCTTCTATGTGCTTTTCTGGTTCTTTGATCTCCTCCTGTTTCTTTGTATCTTGAACTTCGCTATCCCTACAAGGTTCACATAAGCAATCAGGGCAATTACAATTGGGCGGATGCTTCTGTTTCTCTTTTTCCATTTGAACTTTGCTATCGCTGCAAGGTTCACACACACAGTCAGGACAGTTGCAATCGGGAGGATGTTTTTCTTTTTCCCTCTGCTCTTCGACTTTCATGTCGCCGCACGGCGCACAAATACAGTCTGAGCAACTACAATCCGGAGGATGCTTTTTAAATTGTACGATTACATCCTTACAGGGATCGCATTTACATATTGCACAAGAACAGTCTGGCTGATGACCGCAAGGATCGCAGACGCATTCTGGACATTTACATTTAGGATGATGTTTGGTCTTAACAGGGGGAATGGATGGGCATACGAAAACCGTTTCAGATGCTTTTCGAGTGATCACTTTGGGAGTAATTCTTTTCTTTTCGGACGTCGGTGCGCATAAGCAGTCGATACAGTCGCAACTAGGAGAATGTGGCATTCTTTCTAACGGAGGAACTATTTTTTGTTCTGGGAGTTGTTTTCTTGTCACATCTTGTGGTGCACACAGGCAATCGATACATGTACAGCTGGGACTGTGTTGTGGTAGATCGGGTTCTTTTGCATGTTCGGGTTCTTGGACAGTAGGTAACTGTTGCTCGAATTGCTTAGGGCGACATAAACAATCAACACAATCACAATCGGGTGGGTGGCCACTTTTTTGTATTTCCTCAGTTAAACATTCTACACACGAACAATCCCCCTGGTGCTTTTCCCTTAGTAGCGACGATGTTTTCATGACGGGAATTTTGGATTTCGATTTTTTCTCCGATTCTGTTGTACCTATTGAAGTTCCACTTTCTTTATCAGGCGGCTTTTTTTCTAATTTACCGATTTCATCGCCGGATGGTCGGACAGGATGTCGACCGCATGGTAAACAGATACTTTCTTTACTAGGTTGTTTATCGCCTTTGATTCGTTCTGTTGGCGATTGCGGCTGTTTATCGCCTGACTTCGTTTTTGAAATTTCTACTCTACCTTTTGAACCAACAGGTGATCTAATAGATGATGTTTTGCTAGATTTGTCCTGTTCTTGGGAAGTAAGGTCAACTTCTTTTGCTTCATTTTCGTCCGTTTGTCTAGATTCTCCGGTTGATTCGCTAGATTGTTGGGAAATTTTATGTTCACTATCTTTTAGTTTCTGCGAACTTCCTTTTTCGTCAATTGCTGCTTCTGCAATACTCTTGTTGGATTGCGGTAATGATTTGCGGGATATGCTCGATTTGCTTTTAAGACTTTCGGCATGTAAAATGTCTTTGCTTTTTGAAATAATCTTTTGATCTGAAGTAGATTTAATATGTTCTTTTAGCTGTTCCTTTTTGCTTGAATCTATAATACTTGTATCCCTTTCAGTTAATGTGTATCTGCTGGCGGATTTAGGAGATAACTTTGGAATTTTCGACGATTCTGTTGGAGTAACTCTAATTTCCGTGGACTCCTTTCTAATTATTTCTTCATTCACTCCAGAGGGTATCTCATCTATACTTGATATAGTTATTTCATTGGTCGTAGGTGGCTGTTGTGCGACACCTGACTTCTCACGTAGCGCTATCTCTTGGGTATCACTAACGCTTGGTTCTTTTACTGGTACTGCTCCAACACTTTGCTTAATTCCCTCCACACTTAGAATTTTTGATAATTTATTATTAGGTAGGTTTTCTAAATTCGTTACCTTTTCAATTTTGATTTCTAAATGCGGTTGCTCTTGGTTAACACTTATGTTTTTCGATAAATTCCTACTTATTTCTTCTGTACCTTCCAATTCTTGTTTAATATTCGACTTTGTCGTCGACGTAATACTTTGTTCTTCAGTTAGATTTTGTTTAGGCTCCTCTCCATCTGCAATTTTTTGTTTACTTTTTAGTTCATTTGGAAAATCAAATGCTTCTATATCTTCCTTACTGCTTGGTTTTTCCAAAATATTAAGCGCTTCTAAATCTGTAACATCTTGGTTACTAATTGGTTTCTCCAAAAACGTAGGTGCTTCTAATCTTTGAGGTTCTTCTTTAGTGTCCGACTTCGTCGTCGGATCAATGCTACGTTCTTCGTCCGTTTTCTGTTCTGTGCTCAACGGATTAGTATCAGGTATCTCTAAAACCTGCATGTTTTCTTTTATACTTGGTGACTTTTCCGATAAATCTTGGACTTCTTCTGCAATACTCAATTTTGTCGCGGAAGTGTTACTTTGTTCTCGATCTTGATCTTGGGGTTCTCCATCTGCAGCAGATTCTTTTGTTAAATCGACGCTTGATCGTTTTTCTAAATCTTGTTTGTCCTCCTCGGCGCTCATTTTCTTTAAGGAACTATGTTGGGATTCAGTTGCGATGGAGGATTGAACTTCCGAAGTATCCTGGAATTTTTCTCTATTATTTGAATCGCTTAGTTTGCCTAAAGATTGGTTTGCGGAGGTATACTCGGTTCCTAAGCCATCTGTTGTACTAGATGTAGTTGATTTTGGACAAGGAATATCTTCTGCCGCAGAACATGTAGCTGATGCACCGGGAACACTATACTGAATTGATTTACTGCTTGCCTTACTACCATTCGATTTATCTCGATTTCCACCTTCTGGCTCAGAAATGCTGTACTGAATTGATTTACTACTCGCTTTGCTACTTCTCAATCTATCTTTGCTTTCACCTTCTGACTGAGCAATGTTAGATTGAATTGATTTACTACTTGCTTTGCTGCCTTTCAATTTATCTTTGCTTCCGTCTTCTGGCTGAGCAGTGCTAGGCTGAATTGATTTGCTACTTGCCGTGCTACTTCTCAATCTATTTTTGCTTTCACCTGCTGACTGAGCAATGTTAGATTGAATTGATCTACTACTTGCTTTGCTACCTTTCAATTTATCTTTGCTTCCGCCTTCTGGCTGAGCGGTGCTAGGCTGAATTGATTTACTACTTGCCGTGCTACCTTTTAGTTTATCTTTGCTTTCAGGTTTTGGTTCACAATGTGCTGGAGTAGTAGTAGGTAATGGTTCCTTTCCATGGCTCAAACTTTTTCTTTTTGGACATGTTGCGGATGCACAGATAATACCACTTGTATCACTACTTTGTCTAGGTAATTCATGACCTACAAGGCTCTCGCCTACACTTGAAGCTGGTGTAACGAACTTGGAACCGGAACATGTAGCTGATGTACATGTTCCGGTTAAATCATTTTTTGGACCCTTTGGTATTAGAACAGAACAAGTTAGAGATGTGCAAGGACTTCTCGATACTTTTTCGTCTTTCTCCTTACTGGCAGGAGATTCTTTTTCACAAGTACAAGGTTTATGCAGGCTATCGGTATGTGAAGGTGACGAGGGTTTATACTTTCTTTTTGTTCCAGAATCGTTCTTACAGTTGCATATGCTTTTTTGACTGTGGATACTTGGGGATGTGTAACCGGTACTGGCGTCCTTTTTACAGCTACTAGGATCGCAGACTTTAGGTACATTATTAGATACTTTTGATTCTGAAGAGGTTCTAGTTTTGGAAATATTTTTCTTCTTACAGATATTTGGATCACAGACAAGTTTTTGAGATTCCGAGGGAGATTCCACTTTTGTCTTGGTTTCCGCTAGATTGCACGAATAGTATGTACTAACAGTTCTCTGCCCACTTTGAGAACTTTCAGAAATACCAAGATTATATATTTTACCCGACCATGGCGTATTTGTAGAACGACTCTTATGTTTAATCGGAATAGTTTGCCGATTTCCTGTTGGGCAGTTTGGGTCACATGTATCTTGATTTTGAGATAAGTCGGCACATACGTCTTTAGAATACGATTTTGTCGTCTTTTCCCTAAAGACAGTAACCTTCTCGCGGGTTCGTATATCATCGCAACTTTTCGGACAAACGAACTCAGTTTTATCTTTCTTTGGTGCGGCTTGAATACCGACTTTACTAACTTTGGGACACGTGCTAGGGCAGTGGTATACATCATCCTCTGGTAACAGTGAATCGATGCTAGTATACTGGGATCCACTTTTAATTACTTGACAAGACGTTTTATCGCAGGTGGTACATGTAGCATTCTCAAGAAGCAACTTATCAACGGAGGTTTTAGCTTTGGACTTTTTCTCTTGTTGGTCGACAGTGCATGTAGCCCGATCCTTTACGTTAAATATTTTTGCGAGTTGCTCTTGAATGCTTTTCGGACATTCACATTTAGGTAAACTTGGTGCTTTCTTGATAATTCTTGTCACTTCTTCTTCAGGATAGTTTCTACAACTATCTCTATTACATATGATGATCTTCAAATTATTGACAGCTGTAGCGCCGGGATAACTTTCATATTTGTCGCTAGTTTCTGATGTACGATCTTGTGTTGTTGGTCGACGTTGTTTCCCTTCGCATTCACATGTGCTAAAATTCAAATCTGTTGTACTTGTTTCTTTTGCAATGGTCTTCGGTTCGTGTTGTCCAAGCCTTACAGCGGGCTTAGGTTGTGCAGGTTGGACTTTTGCTGGTTGTTTTGTTACTTCCTCGGGTATTGTAGGTTTTTCTTCTGCGGATTTTTCTTTTATGGGTTTTTCTTCTGAAGGTTGTTCGTCGAGAGGTCCTCTTTGTATGGGTTCTTCCTTTATGGATTCTTTTACGGGTTCCTTGAGTTCTTTAATTGTTGTAAATTCTTTATATGTTGTGGGCTGTTTAGTTGATTTACGTTCTTGAACTGTGGGTTCTTCCAACTGTGAGGGTTCCTCTTGTGGAAGTTCTTCAAGTTTTGGCGGTCGATCTGTTTGCATCGGTTGTGAGATGCTATCGAGGTATGGAAACCTTTTAGGGGGTTCAAATTTAAGCTGCACTGACCTCTTCGATGAATCACTAATTCCATCTACAGTATAATCTGATTCAATTAGAGAGCGAGCATCTTTTGTTCCATCATTACTTGCAATTGAGGCTGAGGACTTTAGAATGCTTTTGGACGTTTTTGTTTCTTGCGGTTTATGGTAAGGTGGCAGTTGTTCAAAAGCAGAATATTCAACTGATGTTTCGATCAAGAAGCTTTTGGTAGGTGTAGATTCAATATTTGTTTCTTTTACAATTTTCAACCTTTCCGGATGTAAGTCTTCAAACATTGATATACTTGACACTGACGATCCGGATGATGGTGGCGAGCTCTCATGACGATTCTTTTCGCTGGATAAACGTGATGCTTGAGGTTCTTCGATTATTTCTACCGACAGAATTGATTTTTTCTCTCCCGCGGGAGATTTAGCAGCATTGCGCTTTTTTGATTCTGCTTGTTTTGAGCCTTCTTCGGCTTTATCTGCTTCCTCTGGAATATCACTTGCATCTTCTTCGTCTTCGTCTTCTTCTCCTTCAGCTTCATCTGCTCCTTCATCGTCTTCTTCTGTTTCCTCTTCAGCCTCGCCTGCTTCTTCTTCAACTTCGTCTTCTTCTTCTTCTTCTTGGATTTCACCTCCTTCTTTTTGAGCTCCCTCTTCTGCATCTTGTATTTCATCGTCTTCCCTTTGAATCTCTCCCTCTTTATAGGTTTCATCCAGTTGATGTTCTGCTTCAGAAATATCTTCCTCTCTAGGTACTTCTTTTAAACTCCTTTTAATATCTTCTCTTTTAAAGTCATCTTTTTTACTGGCACTTTTTCTACACTTGCACTCAATAATAACCGGTGAGCACTTGCAAACTCTTTTCTCAATTGGTAATTCTTCAGTTAGTCTCCTATCTTTATCAGCTTCTACATCTTCTTCTTCGTACTTATCATCTTCTTTCAATGGTTCTTTCTCCACCACTTTTCTTTCTTCAACAGATGATTTATCTCCCTTATCCGCTTCTTCTTCTTCCTCTGTAATGACTCCAAGAGTTCCTTCACTAGGAGATTTGGCTTCTTCACTTACTTTTGCAACACTTTCTGTCTGTAATACTTGTTTAGAGCCTTCTTCTGCTTCTTTGAATGCAGTCGAACCATTATCTAAAGATTTAGTTGAATCACGGATATCTAAAGTTTCTTGCGATTCTTTGATGCTAGAAACGGGAGGATGAATAACTTCCACTTCTGGCGTTTCTGAGTGTATCGATTCAGCTTCTTTAGCAATGTCTAACGTAGGATAGTCATATTCTGTTACTCCAGTTACGACCTCTAGATTACCGGATTCGGTTACTTTTAATGTGGTCTCAACAATACCGGTGGGTCCTTCAGTAGTAACTTCAACATGCCCTAAACTTGTAACAGTTGTCGTCACATATATACCGTCACTAGATTTTGATATGAATTCCACATCTGCTTCACGTGAAACAGTACCTTCAGGTACTATATCTGTCGTAACTGTATCTGGTACAACTTCACCACTACTGATTGTAAGAGTGACCTCGGAAGGGATTTTTACGCTTTCTTCTTTAACACTAGATTCCTTTTCAGAAGGAACTTTTATGCTTTCTTCTTTTACACTAGATTCTTGCTCAGAAGGAATTTTTATGCTTTCTTTTACACTAGATTCTTCCTCAGAAGCAATGTTTATGCTCTCTTCTCTTATGCTAGATTTTTTCTCAGAAAGAATCTGTACGCTCTCTTCTTTTTTAATAGATTCTCTTTCAGAAAGCGATTTTTTGCTTGTTTGTTTTGGGGTACGTTCAGCGGAAGCGATGGAAGTTGGTTTCGATGTGATTACCATTGGCAAGGACCTTTTACTTATCTCCTTTGATGGGGATGCAATCTGCCGTGGAGATGCTACAGGTATATCAGAATGCGCTTTACTTATTTTTTCTGCTGATTTTAAACTAGAGGTCTTAATTAGCGTTTCTTTTTCTACATTAAAACTAGCATCTTTATCTAAAGACCTTTTGCTTATTTCTTTGGATAATAGTTGACTTTTTTCCGAAGAAACATTTTCTGGAATATCAGCTGCTGGAACAAGTAACGCTTTTTCGCCGAATTCTTTAGTTATGCCAATAGTTGGTTCACCAGAAACTGATTTGCTTATTTTCGGAGAAACTGTCTTTTCGTTAGATTGTGTCACCGATTCGTCTGTTTCTGAAGAACGTTTTGAAACCCTATCAACCAATGATCTCTTGCTAGATTCTTTTGAACGTATTTCACTTTTTCTTTGAGAAAGTACCTTACTGGATTCTTTTGACAAGCGTTTACTTATTTGTGAAGAACTCCTTTCAATCATATCTCCTTTATCTTCAGACAAAGTTTTTTTACTAGATTCTTTAGAACTTAATTTCGAACTAGATTTCTTTGAAGGCGATATACTACTTATTTTTGACGAAACATGTGATAATGATATTTGATCTGATAGTTTTGAACGGATTGATTTCTTGCTGAGTTCTTTCGACACAGATTTACTCAATTTAGCAGACCCTTGGGTAATAACGTCACCACCTTCTTCCTCTAACGAAGCTCTTTGATAAGCTACTTCGGAATCTGTTTTAATTAACGCCTTCTCTACAGAGGATGTAGTGGATTGTAGTTTTTTAGTGAAGTCACTTTCTTCTTCACTGGTTGCTTTTAGTTCGTCTGTCTTAGCATACAATTCCTTTAAAACATCACTTACTATTCTTTTAATATGTACATCTTTTGAGCTAACGCTGCTCGTCGTGGATGGTACTTTTTCTTTTTCTAAGCAGTCGCATAGTGTCGGTTGTGTGCGTTTAATACAATTGCAAATTGTTCTTACAATATCTGCTACGAGTGCTTTTGCACTAGATGTTACAGGCTTACTAGAAGTGTCTTGATCACGTTCCGCTTGAAGCTTTTCTATACCTTGCTCCACTAGTACCGATGATAAGCTACCTTTATCAATTTCCTCTATTTCGCCTTCTGGAATTAGTTCTTCTGTTTCTAGTAGCTCTATGGAGGCAACTAATTCTTTCATTTCTTCTTCTGAAATGACTTCAGCTTCTGCACCAGCTATATATTCTTCTAACATATCTTCTTGTATAACTTCATCAGATATTACTTCAGTTTGTTCTTTTGCGACCTCAGCAGATATTATCTCAAACGATTCTGGTACATCACCAAATGCTTCTCGTCCATCATCTTTCGACATGAAGGTTGTCTCAAGATTTATCTTTACAAGGTCTTTCGCAACATTTTCTTCTCTCACAGGTTCTGCTGTCGTATCAGGTGTTTCCTCTTCATTTGCTTTTTCCTCTGGAGCACCTGTGATAAATTTTCATTGTTTCATCCCTAAGTACCAAGATATTTTTGTAGTACTAACTATATATAGATTGAGAGTCGGTCCTTGATTGGATGTATTTGGAACGGTAGAGTAGATATTCGTTCATTACTCAAGTATATATTATATCGCGGCTCTTAACTACAGTTGAGATTTTAGTTTTGATGTGTTACCTTCCAGAAAGGTAATCCTTAAAAAGTATCAACTGTAAACTAACGAATTGAATACATATTTGAGTAGTGAATGAATCTCTACTCTCTACTGTTCCGATAATATCCGATCAAAGTAGGTGCGATCAACTCTCAATCCATATGTGTAATGTATGTGATAATAATAAAGGATGAAGGAAATATATCACTGAATAACAGAGCTGTCTAAGGCACTCTGATGAAGTGCCTCGATGTAGTACTTCAGGTACTGTGGTTCAGTACTTGAGACTTTAGAATACTTTAAAAGTAATTTAAGCACTTTTGAAGTACTAAATAGTAAAATAACTGACGCTCTATTTTTAGCATTTCATAATTAGATTTTCTTTTAGACGTAACGACAACTCTCTCAAGTTTATGCACCAGTTCGAAAATTCTAAAACTTTGGTGGTAAAGATTGGTGCATTAATTGCATGATTAACCTTGATGAGTAATTACTGCTAGTTACAGACGTGACAAAAATATATCTACTTCCGATAATAATTACCTACCGAATTCTTCATAAAGTGAATATATTATACCTTTGTTACCCAGATACTGAACAATAGCTTACGTATTACGTACCTTCTTCATTACTTGCTGTTATTTGTTCACCAATTTCTTTCGTTACGTCTATATTTTCATCACTTTCTGGCATCTCTTCATGTCCTTCAACTTCCTCAGTTACATTCTTTTCAATAGTTTCATCTGGCACTTTTTTTGCTTGTCCTTCCTCTTCCGTGTTCCCTTCAACAGTTTCTATTGTTTCTATTATATTTTGTTCGATAGTTTCTGTTGGTACTTCGTTAGCTGTTCCTTCCTCCTCTATATTTCCTTTATAAGTTTCTATTGCTTCTGTTGTATTTTCTTCGATAGTTTCTGGTGGTACTTCTTTCGATTGTTTTTCCTCTTCCACGTTTCCTTCAGCAGTTTCTATTGTTTCCGTTACATGTTCTTTGACAATATTTAGTTCTTCGTTTTCAGGTACTTTTTGGTTCGACGCTTCTTTAACGTCCTCTATAATGCTTTCTTGTTCACCGATACTATATGTTATGTCATGTCGATCTTCTTCCACCATATCAGCAGGGAGCCCAGAAGACTTAACAAGTGGTTGTTCTGCGTCACTTTGGGCAGTAACTTCAATTTCAGCACCAATCTTATCACCTTCAATTCTTCCATGTTCCATTTCTTTGAGCTCTTGTGCTTCATATCCATTCTCCATGCCAGCCTCTTTCTCATAGCTGATGTGCGATTGAACTACATCTGCTACGTCTTGAGGTGTTTCAACAATACTCTCTCTTCTACTTTCTTTTGTAAGTGGAGGAGTTTTCTCTGTTGTCGCACTTAGTATAGGCTCTGTAGAACGTACTTTTCTGTCTTTGGCCGAATCAGGAATACTTTTTCTTTTGTCTTCCTTTTTAGGTAGCAAAGGAGTTTTGTCTGCTGCGCTTGGCACAGATTCTACAACAGATATTTTCTGATACTCGATGGTCTCAATAACACTACTTCTATCTTTTTTCTTAGGTGGAGTATGCGGTCGAGGAGTTTTGCTTGATGTTGTAGTTGGTACAGATTCTAATGAATGTACTTTTTTAGGTAATTGATAAGTCGGCTCCTCTATTTGCATTTCTTCTCTAAGTTTTTTCCAGTCTACGCATTTGCAAAACATATCACTCGTGGTATCAGTTGTAGGAAGAACTTCTGTATCAGCATTTACCATATCCACCAAATTTTTTATATATTGAACTGTATCTATCATGTCTGTGTGAGTATTTCTACAGTTTTTACATGATTTTGCATCTTGTATTAGTTTGCTCAGGTTTCGGGCGATATTGTTTAGATCTTCACCGCTGTCAGATCCATTCGAAGGAAAAAACGGTTTTGTAATTGCTGATGCAGATGGTTCCTTACCATGCGACGCGACTATTCTGGTAACCATATGAATTTCACTAATCTTTTGATTTATTAAGTCGGTCTGTAATTCGTTACTTTTACAATTCAACATGCATAATTCCTCTTTCAAACGTTTATTTACTACGTGCAAATCATTTAAATTGTTATTAGCACTTTGCAATTGATTTTTTAAAAAGTCTATCTTGTTTTGTTGTTCAGTTTCCTTATTTTTTATGTCCGTAGAGTATTTCTGTATCTTTTCCTCAAGAATTAAACATTTAAGCTTTTCATTTTCCAACTCATTTTTTGCAGGTTCTTCTATCGTATCATGAATGTGTATTATTTCCTTTTTAATTTGTTCTAACTCCTTTTCTAACGATTGGTTATCACATTCTAATTGATAATTTATACGTTGTAGCGCTTCAAATTCGAAATCCCCTTCACCATTGCAACCACTTTCCTTAGCAGGCGACTCAATAGGTTGCTTTAATGCCTCGGCGTAGGCTTTTTCTCTGTTTTCTAACTCTCTTAACTCTTCTTTTAGTTTCTTTTCGGTTCTTGCGAGTTCTTTAATTCTATTCATATATTGTATATCATTTGATTTAATAAAATTGTAGGTATCGGTATTCAAAGGAATGTTGGGTTCAATACTTGTAACCAAGTTTTCATTTTCTAAAATGTTCTTTTCCGATGCAACCAAAATATCTGGAATAAAGAAGTTTAATAGTTGAGAAACATTTGCCTATAGTCTAATAATTTGTTTTTTTAATATTCTCCTGAACGTATATTATACAAGGTGCATGTAATTATTCTGACAGAAACCAAAGGGAACAGGTTGAGGTGACGTGGTATTACGACTAAATATAAAATATCTGTCTATAATGCGTTATCTGGATGCGGTGTTTTAAATCTTGAATAAACACCAAAATAGTTAAAGCGAAAGCAAAAATAGAAAAAAACAACAACAGCATGATCGCGTCATTCTAGAAGCCTCCGCGTCTGAAGGTATTTTAATTTATCTTGCTTTCATTTATTATTCTGTTTCCTTGACTTATCCTAATGATTATTTTGTGGCTTTTAAAATTATTATTATTATTTTATTATAAAAATAAACCAATCAAATGCAAGTTATATTCGGTATCGAGAACAGATGAATTGTCAATATTAACCATATGTAACTTATTAAATTGAATTATTGTGATTTCTGCAAATATTGACGACACGTTCCCTTTATTGTTAAACCAAAAACATATGGTTTTGGACACCACAACAGACTGTTTAAGATGGATTATTAAATATTATTCTGATTTATCACAAACATGTATATGTACCTTTGTTAATGGGACAGGGACTGCAGGAACAATTTCGCATATTCATATCATTTCGAACATTAACAGAAGCAGCAGGTCTATTAACGGATTCATTTTTAACGATGTAATTAGGATTTAATGGGCACAAATCACAATTACAACTTCGAAGATTTCTATCAGCCCGTGGGTTCTTAAAAGACTGTTCTTGATTTCGAATATTCGTAGGCGGTTCGTCTTTAACTGGACTATCGTACTTTACTGCAGTAGGTTTTATAGCTTCGTTCTTCGGTTGCATTATACTATAGCACATTATTGTTGGTAGAAAGCATTCCACAGCCTCGAGCCTCTTCTGTAATTCACAATGTCTTTGCGTAAATTGTGCGTTTCGGCATTCATATTTCTTGATCACGTCCTCAAAATAATCCCGTTGATAATCCAGCCCATTTTGTCCGTCTTCCATGATCACAATAAATTTTGTACCGAAGTACGCTTATTAACAAGAGATTTTTATATTTTGCCATTCATGTTACATAAATTTTAGACTTGTCACATCTTGATATGATTTTTGATTAAAATGTCATTTACATAAAACTTTCTATGGAGACATCATATTAAACAATGCTATGCGACGAAGAAAATTTTAACCAACCATTTGTATTTTCACTTTGCAGTTGCACATTTTCACTATGCAGTTGGCTATATAGTTTTGTATCTTTTGCTCACCCAAATGTAACCATTTCCTTTCTTCGTCATTATTGTGTTACTTCAACGGCAGTGTAATTGTATATCTCAGAGGTAAAGTGTATTAAATCTAGGTTTACGAAAAATTAATTGCATATATGATGTGACTTACAATTACTAAAAAGCCATGAAAAGTAACATTATACTAACAATGTGACTAATCATTTTGAAAAATACTGTCACATTTATTGTTTATGGATTTCAATATTTCTTTCGCTTGTCTTATAAAATTCAATGATTGCAATTTGACGAAGTAGTAGATAGTAATCCTGCAGAAATGAATGCTTTAGCAATAGCGTACAGCTCGGTTACCATCAAAATAAAAATAATGTATGTAATTTAGTTTAATTGTATGGTTCATGTAGACTAACGCAAGACTCTGTAGTATTATATTATTTAGGAGTATGGTTTCCATTCATGATTCAGTCATACTCTTACGACGAGGTGAAAATGTGTTGATGTACGAGCGTTTCACGTCTAATAATGATGTTCTCGAATTAAAAAGAGTCGTTCGCATTCACACTCTTGGTTTTCGCTTGAACTCTTATCTATACGCACTACAGTTTCAAAATCGAGATTTTGGTTGCTTGTTCTTTGCTATATTGTCCGTTAGAATTCCTAATTTCGAAGCTTTAATTAATAGTATTAAATAGTATTAGTAGTATTAAATGTAGTAGATGCTTTAATAAGCATCTACTGCATTTAGCGCTTCATGTAATGAAATCTTGGTGATTTGGAAATAGTGTCTAAAAGAATTAAATAACTTTCGGGAACTTGCTCTATTTTGAGTATAGATTTCGGTAACTGAAGCCAGCAGTGGATTTATATTTGAGATGGAAGGTTTAATAATGGACAAAATTTCTCATAATATAACAGCTTTAAGCCGCATTCCATATTTCGCCAATACCGACTATGGCGGCTGAGGAATGCCCGCCGAAGTCTATTTAAACTCGTGAATGCGCTTTGGAGATTTAATAAAAACAAAAAAAAATTTTTTTCGGCAGAAATTATTAATTGATCTACTTTTGGATAACTTTCTGATAAATTCGGCTACAAGATGACATGCAATGAGCAAACAGGTTACATGAAACAATTGACGGTGAAATTGTTTAAACATCATCTGTAACTAACATTACAAATTGGATCACTGATATATTCAAGTTTCCAAAGGTGCTTAATGCAGTTTCTACTACTGTTTTATCTGTTCGCCTTCTGTAATATTGTACAACGTAAAAGAAGATGCAGGGATACCACTGGGAATGTTGGTAATCTTCGTCGTCTTATTTTTGGCACACATTTAACATAAAAATAAAGTTATATAAAAATGTATTTGGTATATCACGTTTCGCATGTAACAGGTGCTGTTTGCTATTCACATGTCTTTTATAAACAAGAATACTGCGTACAGTATTAACACTTGTTAAACATAACAAAGCACGACGTCGATCTGCCATCATCAATCTATAACCCGTCGTTCATATACATATCAATCGTACTTCGAAATATATCATCGCCACTAATGAGTGCGCACTCGTTTCTGCAGGATTAGTAGGTAGGCTATACTATTACGACAGCAGTTCAATGTTACTCCTTTCTCATTACATGTAAGGGTAAGGGCAGAAATAGCTTGAACGGCCCTTGTCCTTTTCTCATAGAAACTGCTCGGAGATAGCTTAAACAGTTCTTGCTTAAGCTGTTTCTATAAGAACAGCTGAAAAGAAAAAAGGAAGGAACTGTTTAAGCTATTTCTGACCTGTAATAAGGTGAAAGTTAGCTATGAATGGTCTTGCATGAAGTTACTTGATCTTGAACTGCGTTCGCAGTCGTATAGTCTACCAACTCACATCTCTGAAGAATAATTTGGAGTAATCACGTTCTCGAACGTAATTTCTTGGTGTATTAATTGATTGTATGAAGAAGTGCTGTTAATAAACACCTTTAGACATTGTTGAAAATCACCCAGGTTAAAATTCGTATATCTCTTTCTTTCTATATTCGGTGCAACTGTATCCTACGGTCTTGCTTCTATAAACGTAACCGCGATTCACCATTGTGCGGTTCCGTCCCTCTTATCGAAATTGTTACTTACGCAATACTAACCTAATAGTTCCACATTACTAAGGGTAACAAAAGAAGATAAGGATCAGAATGATGTGGGAAAGTTGCCAAACGCTCGCTCCTCTACTATTCAACTGTGATTCTATATACATACATCCCTTAGGTGGAACGAACGTTAAAATACTTAATATACAATTTTGCCTCGTCCAAACATGAGGATACAACAGGAGGAAGAATAGATGATAGCTAACTATACAATACAATAGGAACCATACAATATTTCCGTTGATATTGGAGCTATCTCCTCTATTTGTTTGATTTGCAGAATCCGACGTTTAACAGACCAACGTTCTGTCGTCTTCAGGGTAGTTCAGATAAGAGGGGGTTTCTTACCAAATTCGTAGTTTTTAAACAAATACAAAAATCCAAAAAAACACGTTTGACAAATGACATTGGATGCCAAACTCGTTGGTTTTTCGCAAGTATATATATCTCTCACTATCACTCGCGATATATTATTAGGGCTACTCTGAAGACGGCAGAAGATTGTCTGCCGAAATGTCGGATTCAAAAAATCCAACGAACGAAGGAAATAGGCCCAACATTAACTCAAATATTAATAATTCCTTGTCAACAACATCCCGTAATGAGTTACGAATTACACATATAGTTGTAAATCGTATATATTAAGATGCGGTGATCCATTTAATAATTGTGCTATAACAACTACAATCATTGTCGTACAAGTATCAATTTTAAGAAAAATCCTTCGCCTGCCTAAAATCCTTAGACAGAAATATTCATTTTCTTGGGTCATCCAAGAGTTATTATTTTAGCTACCAATAGTTACCAATATTTTGTTAAAGAAAATCTTTGGTGTGCTATTTCATATTACGTTGTTTTCAAAAAATAGATCCATATTTTTTTACAACAACCTTAACCAGCGTATACATTACGAAATTTCTTTGATAAGGGTGTGGGCAAGTTGCCTCTCAACGATCGAATGTCATTGTCAACACAATGGTTGTCTTGCGCATTAGTATCGAATTGATATGAATTGGCCAAATTGTAAATTTAGTAATCGTTGTTCAAATAAGAATTGTTCAATTTTTATGGCCCGTAAGGAAATCAGATTTAACAATTGTGAACTTTTTTAAGAGGACGTTTAAAACAAGTTGTTTATGAGGAAAACTTACCCAATTGAGGAAATTCAGAATAGCTTTAGAGAGTTGCGTCAAATGACATATCTCCATGAGTAGATTGGTAAATAAAACGCATATAAGACTATATTTATATATATATTACAAAATAATGTGTACATACATAAATATTCCTGCATAACAGCGCCCGAGAAAAATGATAATGAACATAAAATTGTACTTGATATTCTAGCAAAAAAAAAATATATAGAGCTCACGAATTAACAATTTTTTGATTAAAAGTACCAACATATACATATGTACATACGGAAAGCAGATTCAAAAGCCCTATTTTTTAGGTGTTTATAGAGAGTGAAGCAATTGCGTGTTACCACATAACAATTAACTTTAGAAATTATTTTTTGTGCAAAACAAATATCTCATTGCTACTTGTTTCTACTGTGATTCGCATATTTTCTGATCTGATTTGCTTACTTTTATTAGACAACCGATAAAATGCCATACTTGTTTATTGGCACTGCTACTACCGCATTAAAGTTACTTCTTTTAAATAAATGTTTCGATTCTGCGTTATCGCCGAAAATCGGTTAGATCGGTTTTCCTGAGTTGTTTTCCTCTCCTAAACTTTTAGAATAAAATGTATTAGCAGTGTTGTTATTTTAATTATAGAGACCTGAATTACGTTAATTTGTACTAAAAAAATAATTTCTGCCTAACTCACATTTGAAACTTATCACCATCTTTAAAAGCGCCAAGTAACTTGTTGTTCACCATTTTCGACAATAATAACATCAAATATCCGCCAGTTATCATATTTACTAAATAATTCATGATGACTCGACGTGAGTAGGATTTAAACAAATGGAAAGCAAAAAATTGTCTGCATATCCCAAGAATGTTTTAGCCGTTTTCTTCATTAAGTGATATGCGCGTATAAATTGAAGCCATCGACACTTCAAGTTAATTTATCTAAGTTGTTTTCAATGCTAAACAAAAGCTAAACACATTTTCAAAATTTTTCCATGCATATATAAACAGCTGCTTCTTTTGTATTTCTTCCGTAAGACAACTTTGCCTTTTCTCTTTGCATATTTTTCTGTAATTGTTTCCGATGTTTCGTGGTTGCCAACATACAACTGAATTTTTTCTTCTATAAATACTAGATTGTAGATGTAAACTTTTTTCTAGAGACATTGAATATTTTGAAATGTTTTACGGTCCTTTAACGTTAGAGATGGCATGATGTATAACTTCTACCGGTATATTGTGCGAGTGATTTATTTCGTTTTCTTTAACGCTGTCAATACTAAGTTGATCGTATTCTGTTAACCCAGTTATAACTTCTAAGTTACCGGATTTTGTTACTTTCAGTGTAGTTTCAATAACACCCGTAGGTCCTTCGGTAGTTACTTCAACATGTCCTGAGCTTGTAACAGTTGTTGTTACATACATACCCTCCACGCTGGATTTCGGTAAGAGTTCTATTTCTGCCTCAAGTGGGACATTACCTTCAGTATCAATAATGGCGGTAATTGTACCTGGTTCATCTTCATCGCTATTAGACTTATGGGTTTTCTTCTCTGATAAAACAGAGCTTTTTTCAGTCATTGCGCTTTCTTTGCTAGGTCCTCCCACAGAAAGAGATTTTATGCTTCTTTGATTTGGTGTAGAAAATACTGAAGCTTGCTCAGGTGTAATTATCAATGGTAGAGACCTTTTGCCTTCTTCTCTTGATGCGGGGCCGAACTGGCGTGGAGGTATTATAGCTGAATCGGAATGTGGTTTAGTTATATTCGATTTGAACGCAGGCTCCTTTGTAGCGGATCTCTCTACTTTGTGTTGTTCACTACCTTGTTTTGTCACTGGTTCAGCCATCTTTGAAGCTTTTGTATCAGGTGACAGCATTTTAGTGGAATCGGTAATAGCCTTACTTATTTTCGAGGATAGCATCTCTGCAGATTTTTTCGACGAATGTTTATTTTCCATTGACGAGTTTTTATCAATTAAATTGATCTCTTCTTCAGATAAGGTCTTTTTACCGGGTTCCTTAGAACTCAGTTTCATACTAGGTTTCTGAATTGGTGACGGCTTCGATTGAACTGGCTTATTGCTAACTTCATTTAAAACTGACTTAGACATCTTAGTAAAACCTTCAGCAATAAAATCATCTTCTTTCAGGAGGGACTTCCTTAATACATCACTCAATATTCTTTTTACATGTAACTCTTTCGAAGGAACACTGCTTACCGTAGCTGGTGCTCTGCCTTTTTCTATGCAATCGCATAATGTCGGCTGTTGTCGCTTAACACATTTGCAAATTGTCTTTTTTACAGTATCTGCTAACGATGCTGATTCCCTGGAAGGTATTATGGGTTCGATAAAATCATCTCGATCATATTCAATTTGAAGTTTTTCAATGCTTTGTTCGATTGGTTTCAGTGGTGTCACCGTTTCTTTAACCAGTTTTTCCTTTTCCTCATCTTCTTGAGTTACTTCTTGTGCTCCTGGCTCTTTCGATGATATAACTAATTCTTGCATCTGTTCCGTTTCGTCTTTCGGACCTATTTCATCTTTCGCATTAGGAGCTTCGTGCTCTTCTAATACAGCCTCTTCAGATATAACTTCAGCTGATTTAAATGTGGTATCATGGAACTCTTCGTCTGAATGAACTTCCTCGTCCAATTTTATCGAAATTTCTTTCCCCTTTGCTGGTTCTTCGGATACTGCTTCAATCGATTTAAACGTATCATCACGGAATTCTTGCTCTAGATTAACTTCCTCATTCAAAGATGCATTTTCGTCCTCCTTTGCGTTTGGATCAGATATTACTTCAACTGGATGAAATTTTTCGTCGATAGCTGTGCTAGCTACATTTTCCTCTTTATTTACTTGCGTAAGCTCTTCGGCAACTTGTTCTTTTTCTTCCCCAATTGGTTTCAGTGTGCCTTCGACCGTTATTTCTTCGTCAGGCGGCTGGTTGCTTTCCTCCGGGGTACCTGTAGTAAATCCTACTGTTTAATCAAAAAGACAATAAATATTCTAGTGCTGATAATGCGTAATACCTTCAAAACATGCCAATACACATATGTATAAAACGCTTTCAACTGAGTTATCACTTTTTGAACCAGGTGAATCTTGAAAGGGTAAATCTTTTCGCTTTTACATAAATTTGAAACTGACTGGTAACACATAAGCTGTGTTCTTTTGCTAATAACGTTGAAACATGTTTGACATGACATCTATCAGTATATATCTTTCGCCGATTCCAAAAGTGGTTTCTTATTTGTTATTTTAAAATACATCTCCGACTCTCCTAGCTAACGTCAAAGAATTCTGGCACTGACACCAGGCATGGATTAGCGCCTGGTCGATTATTCAGTAGATATTACTCTTTTTGGGTAGTCTATTCAGTGCCCCCTTGTGGAATTAGAAATAAATATATCCTTTATTCCATCAGTATCTATGCTATTCAATTTATTTGTCATTAATTAGTCTACAATGTCCGTAATTCATTTAATACAAACATACTTCTGATTCCACTAAATGATTCCCCAATTAAAATAAATATATACTATAAAAAAATATCGGCGAATACCTTACTTGTTACATACCTCCTTCGTCGGTTTTTGGTACTTCGGATTCTTCAGTTTCTTCGGTAATGCTTTCTTCCTTTCCAGAAATCGGTATTGCTTGCGATTCTCCCTCTGCTTGATCTTCCTCCGTAAGTTCTTTAGGAGCTTCTATTACTTTTGCATCTTCGCTTGTTGCTGGCTTTGGCGTTTCCTCGTTTACTGGAACATCCATCGTAAAATCCTCTGTTTCATCTATTTCGCTTGTTATATCACCACCGCCTTCCTCTGTTGTATCAGTAGGAAGCTCAGAAACACCAGCAAATAGTTGTTCTGTACCACTTTGAGTTGCAGAGACATCAGTAGTTTTTTCATCAAATTCAGTTTCCTCTACTCCGTCTTTTCTTTTATAAGCGATGTCTTGCAAAAGCGCATCTGCCACGTTTTCCGCCGCTTCAACAGCACTGCGTTTTCTATCTTCCTTTTTGGATGGAAGCGGTGTGGGAGCTTTTTCTGTTGCTGTACTTGGTATGGATACCACTGCCTCAACAACACTGCTTTTATCTCTCTGTTTTTCAGGGGAATAGGTTTGAAGAGTTTTGTCTGTTGGCCCGCTTGATGTAGATACTGCGGGATGTATTTTCTTCGGTGACAGCAACTCATAAGTTGGTTCTTCCATTTGGATTTCTTCTTTAAGTTTTCTCCAATCTACACATTTGCAAAATATCTCGCTTTCTGCATCAGGCATTGGAAGAATTTTTTCATCAACATTTACGATATCTACTAGATCTTTTATATATTGGACCGTGTCTATCATATCCATATGAGCATTTTTACAGTTTTTACATGATTTTGCATCTTGTATTAATTTGCTTAAGTTTCTAGCAATGTTGGTTAGATCTCCACCGGTATCAGATGATCTACTCGGAGGAAAAATAGGTTTTATGACCGATAGCGCAGGTACTTTACTTCGCGATGCGACTATTCTGCTAACCGTATGAATCTCACTTATTTTTTGATTTATCATATCTGTCTGTAACTCGTTACATTTGCAATTCAGCATACATAATTCCTCCTTCAACCGTTTGTTAACAATATGCAAATTATGTAAGTTCTGATTAGCACTTTGTAATTGCCTCTTTAAAAAGTCTGTCTGATTCTGTCGCGCAATTTCCTTGGCTTTTATATCAGTAGAGCGTTTGTGTGTTTTCTCCTCAAGAGTTAAGCACTTACATTTTTCGTTTTCTAACTCTTGTTTTATAGGTTCCTCTATAGTATCATGAAGGTGGTTAATTTCTTTTTTAACATTTTCAAGCTCTTCTTCTAGCGTTCTATTCTCACATTCTAGCTGTTGATTTATACGTTTCAGAGCTTCACATTCAAAATCGCCTTCACCACTACGACCATTATCTTTACTGGGCGAAGCAATTGGCTGCTGTATAGAATCAGTATAAGCCCTTTCTTTACGATTTAATTGTGTTAATTCTTCCGTTAGTCGCCTTTCAGTTTTTGCAAGTTCCCTAATTCGATTCATACATCGTATGTCATCTGGTTTAAATAAATCGTAAGTGTTACTATTTAAATTTTCATTAGCCTGAGCTGGTTTTTCACTTTGCGTAAATTTACTTTCAGGTATTATCGACACATCTGTAAGAAAATAGTTTAATAGGTATGAATTATTGTATTTCTATATGGAGTGTGGGTAAAAAGTAAGGAGCATCGATCCATCGATAGAAAATTTCTTAGGGTTAGATAAGAGAAAAGCAGAGAAAAGACGCTAGATGTTAAACTGGAGATGTTACGTGATTGGCAAACTTCTTAATGTACTAATTGAACATTTTTATAAGAAATTGTACATAAAAACGCATCACAGTGAATTTTTACAATTAAAACATAAAGGATAAATGTACCTTTGCTAATAGGACAAGGATTGCAGAAACAACTTCGCATATTTATATCATTTCTGGCGTTAAAGGATGTACTCGGTGGTTTGGTGGAATCATTTTTAATTACATAGTTAGGATTCAATGGGCACAGATTGCAATTGCAGCTTCGCAGGTTTCTATCATCCCGGGGATTTTTGAAAGGTTGCGTTTCATTTCGAATATTTACAATCGGTTCCTCTTTAACTGGACTACTATCATATTCTGCCCTGACAGGTTGTATTGGTTCGGTTTTCGTTTGCATCATATTGTAGCACATTATCGCCGGTAAAAAGCGTTCCATAGTTTCAAGTCTTTTCTTCAGTTCGTGTTGTTTTTGCATATATAATGCATTTCGACATTCATATTTTCTTATCACGCTCTCAAAATAATCCTTTTGATAATCTTGCTCGATTCGTTCGTCTTCCATGGTCACAACAAATTTTGTAGCGAAATATGTTTGTTAATAGAAAATGTTATATTTTCTTGTTCATATTACATAAATTTTGTACATGTCACATCTTGATATGAGTTTCGACTAAAAGTCATTTATATGAAGCTTTCTATGGAGACGTTATATTCAATAATGCTACTTACTATAGAACATTTGAAATTTTTCGGTAACACTATTTAGAGACCTGCGCATTTTGTCATTCGTTATATAGCTATATCAAAACTGTAAATAACTCTTAGCAATTGCAAAAATATCCACACATTCATCACGTACTAATACTGATCAAATCTATTGATTGCAAACTCAAGCTAATCACCGATTAATATTGTTCAAATCTATCAATTGTAATTGTAAAAGTAAGTTTATAGTCATTCTGCGATCAGTAGAATATACGTATTATATATGAATCTTGTCGGATTAATTAATTACTCCATCGAGTATCAAAAATTTGCTGCATATGTCTTAACTTGTTATTTCCGCGCTTGTAGTATTACATTTCATTGAAGAACAGTACATTGCGTCATTGAAGCATGACCATTCAAAAGATAATTAAACCAACAAATTTTAGCACTGTTTCATTGGCGAAGAAACAATTCGTCCATGTATGATCTTAGTCACAGAAGTTTTAAAATGTACGTCTCTTCGTTCTTTCATAGTTGATATTAACCGGTTTTTATTTTATTTCTTTTCTTTAACGGAGCTACATAAAATTATACTTAGAAATACATAATCTCCATTCAGAACGTACAGTGTGACTGCTCTCCATATTTCCCTGCTGGATCTATTTTGCTAATCAGCGTTGTACGTTATTCAAATCCAATATATAAAGTATTGTCAGTATAGAAAGTGTTTGGAATTTTTTATTTTTCTTAATTTTAACATAATTCATCAACTTAGTCGTGTCGACTGCAGGGCATGGTAAAAATCATATAACAACACCAGCTATCAAATATTATTAATTATCAACAAGCTTAAAATTTGTAAAATAATGTCGCAAATAGAAAGAAGAAAGTTAGTGGAATCTTTATATAGAAGAGGTGTTCAAAAACATTAAAAAATTAGTGCAATTGACTGAACTCGGAAGAACTGCAGTATATGAGACAATAAAGAAGATAAAAAAATAGGAGAAGAAGAAACAATCTAAACGCTTTAGTGACTTTAGAACGACAAAACCCGCATCTAGGGTTACGAAAACTGGTTTACAGATTTGGAAATCAACGTGAAATAAGAGTGTGTCCAGATACTATCCGCATTTCACCGAGAAGACAAGGTTACTTATCAAGGAAACTGAAAAAAGTCGCTACAATGGCACCTCTACAAAAACAACGAAGAATAGATGTTTCGAGCAACAACGATTTCGAGACGATAATTTTACCAATGTTTTTATATCCAACGAAAGTTGTTTTCAGCTTGGTGCAAATCATTTAAAAATCACATCTAGAGAATATGTTACCGTTCAAATTTCCAAATTTTCCACAAAAATAATGATTTGGGAAGCAATTTCTTTCTTTAATACAAGATGCTATACCTCTGCCTACACTAAAGCTTGGATGCTAGAACAAAACTTGGCAACAATTCCATGGCCAGCAGCTTCCATAGATCTTCGTCCCATCGAAAGACTAATGAAAATTGAAGTAGAACGAGTAGCATTAAGGAAATAAAAAAGATTTGATTCGGTTAGTTTTACAAGCATCTATCGCCGAAAAGTGTAGTGTTGATCTTGTTTCGGGGCTACCTGAACGCTTAGGTAAGTGTTAAATGGACAACAGTTAAATGGAGATTGCATTAGTAAATGAAATAATATTATTTGTTGTGATGTTATTATTAAAGTAATAAAAATACAGCAAAAAATACATATATACTTTCTATATTATAATGCAACAAATTTGCAACATTAAACGTAGCTATTGTTAGCATAACGTATCCTGAGTTCAACCAACAATCTGTGTCCACTCGTTCAAGGCACTTCGAGGAACTTTGTTCCTCTGAACTCTCTCTATTTTGAGCCCTTTATAGCCTCGGGTTTCCCTTTCCCTGTAGTGGAATCGTTATCAGATAATCCTATCTCCCTATAACGATGATCTTGGAGAATGGTTAACTAGCCCATTTCTTCTTAAATCGTAAATGTTTCTTACAAAAATTTTAAGAACAAGTCGTGATTTGGATTATTAATAAAATGGTAAATAAAACGCATTCGACTACACAAAATACGTTTGTATTTATTATGAAAATGCACAAGTTGGATATATATTGAATACAGCATTTCGGGACTATGCGAAACCAGTTAAGATACCGTCAGTAAAGTAAGAACAGCCACAAAAGTAAAATCTTTGGTCTTATAATAATAAGTATACAATTGCTTACGAATTATCTTTTTTTCCGTTACCAGTAACATAAAAATAAAAATGAATACTGAGAATCTGTTATGTTTCTATATTGTACATTAATTCGTATGATGCTATTTCTAAACTTTGCAAAATAAAAGAAGACCGTCTTCTTATCATTCTAAAGCATATTAAGTATAAATAAAATTGCCCATTTCGCATCTTAACAGATAGAATACACATTCACGCATACTGATAGTCGTATAAACGTACAAAAATGCATAGAAAGTTAAAAAAGTAAGTCAAGAGGACATTATTAAAATTAAGGTAAACGTAGCAAACCAAGTAAGTATCTATATGTTCACAGATTTACTCCGAAAACTCGTTTGCTTTGTGGTCGGTATTGATACACCTATTATATCGTATTCTTTAATGTACACCACAGTGCCGAGAAAATTATTTAATACAGGATATTGCCAGTTTTGTAACACATTATATAATTAGATTCTGAAAAGAAGATACATGTACTTTTTTTAATATTTTGTTTGCTTAGATGAGGTACAATATGCTTTTTGTTATTTTTTCTATGCAATTTTTATAAAGATTGAATTTTGGAAAAACGCCTTCTAGATATCATCTGTGTTATTTCCGGATCAAAAAGTAAATATGGACATAATTCGCGTCAACAATGGTTATCTTAATATAAAAGTAAAAAAAGAAGATGAGCGATATAAGTTGAGTTTGTGCCTATTTTTGTCATTTCTTATTATCTTTGACAACGAATATATAAACATACAAATACTTTTAATAATTTGTATCCACACAAGTAAGTAATTGTTTTAAGTTTGATCACACTTCTTGATTTAGTTTGACGTTTTCCTCTCCCCCTTTTACATAAATTCCTCCATTTTGTATGTTTTCTTCTTTATCATCAACTGTCTTCAGAACGATTTCTTCAGACTTCATTTCTTTCCTAAATGTGTAAAATGGTATATAGTAGAACGTATGCATTTACCAACAACCAATGTACAATGAAATTTATTCCAAATAAAAAAAGAACTTGTTGGTACTTTCTAATTTTGTTAATATTTGCATCAATGGATTTATACACATACTCACCTTCCAAACTTTTCACCATCTTCAATAGTTTCAGGTAATTCTTGGTTTAGTGTTTCTGGTAATAGCAAAGAGAGACAACCGCCGGCGAACGTTAGACATCCGTATACAATTAACGGCAAAGGTGTCCAAAATTCAGCCATAATGTTTATTATTGGGGCCAGAACAGAACCAACTCTTGCCGAAGTGGAACCAGCTCCAAGTCCGGCGTTTCGAATAATCGTTGGAAATTGTTCCACGGAAAATATGTAAATGGTTCCGTAACTTGCCGTTATTGCCAGCTTACTTATCATTGCTAGGGTTATCACCAACCAATGATGTTCTAAAAAACTACAGTAATGTACGTTTTTGTCATCAGCATTATTAGAAATAAGAGGTTTATTATTTAGTGAATTTATTAGTATGTATAATTGAGAAAAGTATGCCGTTTTTGGTATTTAGGCGTTTCTTAATTATTTATTTCTTCAAAGAAAGTAGCTAAGTAAGCTTATTTCGCCCATTGAATTTGGGGGAAAACTTTGATAGAGATGGTCTGATAAACAATAGTTTACCAACGCTCTTTAAAAACAGGAAAACTTTTTTTAAAGAAACTTTCGTACCAAGTTATCTCTAGGTAAAGCACTGTGAATTTCGCAATCTACAATGAAATTGTTATCAAGTCTGGTTGTATCATTTTTTTTTTATAATTTTGTACAACTTTTAAGTTTATTGTTCTCTTATACACTTTATGTTATCGGGTGGAGATGTCCACAAGGAACTTATATCCCCATAAATCCAGATCTATAACCCTTGCGTTTAAAATTAAATAATTAAATTGATTTTGCTTAGATTGCTACTTCAGTTTTACTGCTGAATGTATCCAGTACCACATTAGAATACAATAGACAAACGTAATTAAGCGTTCAAATATCAATTTCCAAAGAGAATGTTATTAAAATGGAGTTATCGATTTTACCGGAATACAAGCAATACGCGAGTAGTTTACAAAGTAAATTTCTGCTACTCTGTAGATAGTCACCTTCTAGGCCTAAACAAATTTTTAAACGCCATACAAAACTAATTTAACCTTTTTGCAGAATCAATTGGCCAATTTTTTAATTAGGAGAATAGTTACACAAACAAAGGGAAGGTTTATAATAACTAAGAGTACAATGCCTAATTCATGTAAATATGTAGTATGAGTGACAGTAATCGTACAATACATTTTCTATCTACGAATATATGCCTTCAATGTTTCAATGTATTTTCCTTAACTAAACATACCTATTGATGGAAAGAGTTATCCTAACAAAAATAAATACCAAGATTGAAAGCTTTCTGCTTGGCATTACTCAAACTTCGCGGATGATTTAAGTTGGTAATTTTTGCGTTCATTACGGCGAATATGTCTTTTACGATATGCAGATGATGGCCGTTTCCCAGTACTTAAAGTTTCTTATCTTATATTTCGGGATACCTTTGCTCTCGGAAAGCTAAGAAAAGCAGTTAACAGAAATGTTCTAATATCCTACTGCGCCTTCAATCAAAATCTCATTTAGAGGAGTCCAGGAATCTAAAATAAATTTGGGAACAATGTGAAATTAATGCTTTTTTTTTCTAGGAAAATGTTGAGAAACGTCGTTACAGCAATATTTTATTTTTTGTTACATGTAATTTCAGAAATACGTCTACTGCAAAACTAATACATGTCAAAGATGTGCCGAAACGTTATCCTGTAGTCTCGATGCATGCACGAACTCTACGCTTCATGTTTTTACAAGCGCTTGACAAATGCTGAAGGGTTATGCTATCACAAATTTCTTTAATTCCATCACAAAGTTCTTCAATTGTGTTTTGGCGTTCTAAAAATCGTGCTCTTCATATGCGGAAGAATAAACTAATCCAGAGATCTGGAGATCTTAAAAAGGAAATTCACCAGTGAACTGTAAAAATGAGCAAATGTTTGTCCAGCAGTGCGTGCTAAAGTATTGTCTTATTGTGAAAATCTTTCTGTATTTTCTTCATCACGTAGCTGATTAATAAAAGGTTCTAATAATTTATTTCGGTATCTTTCAGCATTTATTGTTCCGTTAATAAATATGGACGTGTAATGGTGTCTCCACAAATTTATGAAAGTTTTCTGTCGTTGGTGAATTAATACAAGGGAGGCAATAATTAGTTTTGTAAATTTTAACGTGACCGTAGTATCTAGATATCTCCTCTGAATGATCTATTAAATCCTCACTTCAATTGTTTTCTACAATTTAATAATTAAGGGTGTTTCTAATAAACAAAATAAAAAAATTAAACAGTTGACGCTAATACCTTTTAATAGTTCTGAAATAACTTTCAATAACAATGTGTATTTCAAACGATAATAAATATTCTAATTGATAATATAAGCTTTAATATATTGACTTTACTTAAAAATTATATTTATATTTCACACTGTTACCAAATTTATGAGCGAGATTAGAGAGTAAGGATTAAATTGAAGGCACGGTACAGTCTTATACTTGGCGAAATTTTAATTATGCCTCAATATTTCAATTCCTCTCATTCTAGCTAATTCTGGGATTGAACGTAAGGGAATTGTTAGACGGAATCAAAAACGGTATCGGACGTCCTTAGCCATCTTTTGGTTCACAGAATAAAAATAAAAATGATATAAACAAATTTATCACCTTAGAAGCGCAGCTAATATTGGGTTTGTAATATTGATTTTTAATATTGCTGTACTTAAGAGTGTAACGTCTACAAGGTAGTTGAATAATGTTTACTTTTAAATGGGGATCTTACCTGGGGGAACTGCCAAAGTCAACAGCAGTGCAGCTCCAGCGGTTACCATGCAACCACAAAGTATGATCTTCCTTCCCCATTTATTTAATGTGAAAATAAGAAAGATATAGGCTGGTATTTCGACGGCACCAGATACAACAAAATTCAGATAAACATTTCCACCTAAATTATTAGTATTCCACGAGAGTCCATAATACGTTAAACTATTAGCGAACCTAAAAAGAAAAAACATAAAGATAACGAGAAGAAGATATGTTATTGATATGTTATTCAAACCAGTCAAAAAATATTATCAAGGAACGTTTTCTTAAATTCGAATGTTTGAAGATATCTAAAATCGTAGCCCTGTTTTCATCTTTATCCACAGGTTTTAGATCTAACAAAAGTAGTGTATCTAATTGTTCATCCGAAATCTTTACTTTATTCTCTTTGGCGGCAATTTGTATATATTTTTTGGCGTCATCAATTCGATTTTTGGTGATTAACCATCTGGTCGATTCGGGGATGAACCTTGTAATCAGGGTAGGTCTCATAAATTTAACATTGCAATCTAAAGTTACATTTACTTACCACCAATAACAAAAGAATAACAAACCTGGCACTGTTATGGCGATTTGTAAATATCTCCAGTGGTGAATGTAGTATGCAAATAATGCGGTCAACATATAACCAATGGAAAAGAACATTTGAAGAATTGTTCCCGCAAGTGGCCTTTTAGGTGGTCCCACCATTTCCATGGCTGAAAATCAGTTTACTATTAGCCACTTTCAACAAAAGAATCAAAATATTAACCTATCACGTAAGCAACGAGAAACACTCCAGATGTAGTTGAACCCACTATTGCTCTAGTTATCGTGAAAGTCCAGAATTCTGGTGCTATAGCTGCTATTAGTCCGAAAATTACTTGTATAACTAAGCATATAAAAAATATGAGTTTTCTTCCGAACCTACACATAACGATAGTGTGATTTCAGATTTACAAGATAAATAAATAAATCTTAATTTTTACAAAAGACGAAGAAATAATTGATACTAATTATTATTTAAATATAGGGTGTATCACAGGAATTGGATGTATCCTTTAAAAAGAGTCTCGTCAGATGTAAATGTAATTTTTATTATAATTTACGGACCTCACTAACGAATTGAAAATGTTCCCCGTTATTAATCGCGACCACAATTTTCTTCAAACAAATTGTGGCCTAGTGATTACTGAAATGGTATGCTTATATGCTTTTCACCCATCCATCTCGTACTGTTTATTCAAAAAAGAAAAAACATCCGAATTCCGTAATTTACCTTATATTTTAGAAACTCTTACCTATCAGATAATTCTCCAAATCCAATAGAACCTAACATTACGCCAACCATAAATATGGAGTCACTGGTAGCTGACAAGTACGCCCTATTACAAACTAAATCCCACTAAAGCCAGAATAAATACAATTACGAGAGTATTTTTAAAATGAATACTACTCTTACTTACCTCCATCACCGTCGTGCTTTCGTACACTGAAGTATCATAAATATATTTATCACAAGGTACAATTGTTCCATTCCTCATCATTTCACACGAGGAATATTTATTTTGCTTATGATTGAAAGGATAGGAATTATTCATGATTGTCTTTTCTAAAACGAAACTAGCATTTGAGAATTCGTCAGGTAATTGGCACCTACGGGAAAAATGTTAAACGTTTTACAAATTTTGGAATATCTCGCATTGAATATGTACCGAAAATCCGGCCTTGCTTGTATAAAAACGTTGGCTAATTTGTGGAAGGCACATATTATGGCAGGAAAGCAAAGCAGCAAATATATCCTTCTTTGATATTTTCCAAAATCGCCTAAAACGGGAATAACATCATCGTAACCCATAGCGCATAAATCGAAGTAATTTATCGAGATATACTCTGAAACAAAATAAATAGTTTTAGAACGTCGCTTTAATACGCGATCGCAATGTCGATTTCCTTGTTAGTTAATTCGTTAATTAACCTCTTGTGCCCTAATTGATACCAATTAATTTTAAAAGATGATCCATTAACATTTACAAAAATTAATTACTGGAAAACTTTTAAGGATGACGGTGAACTATAGTTTTGAGAATAATATTTTCTTCAAGGTTGTGTTCCTTTATTCTTCAGTCTTCCATATCATCTAATTCAAATATGGTGCAAGTAGGAAATTTTCTTTAAAATCGTCAACTTTTGTAGTGATTTTGGAATTAATTTACCATCGTCTTATCTTATATTTATAACCCATGTAATGACACATATTATCAACCCATGTTACGAAATTTCAACTGTACAATAAAAAAAGTTAGATAACATTTAATATAGTTTGGCTTCCGTCGGTGAACTGGGAAAATTTGAAAAATTTTCTATTCATACTTATCAAGATACTAATAGTTGCAGTTATTTGCGAGACTAACATTAACAAATAGGTAATTTCTTCCGGATTACATCCAAGTATATTCAGAAAACATGTATTGTGTGGTTTTGCAACTCTGAGTAAAAAGAAAAGAAGGCAGATGTTTCTAACGTTTGGATAATATATTAAGATATTCTGAAAAAGATAATATATTATATTATGTTAACTGTAATTAATTGCAATATAATTGTAATTGTAATTTTTTTTATAATAATCAAAAATGGTCTGTGTATATGCATTTTCTTTTTTTTTTTCAGAACGGAATGTATTTAAATTTCTATAATATATGATAAATATTCTAATTAAAATGTTTTACTTTTTTCGTATTACTGAATTCAAGAGATTTTAAATTAATTTAATAAATAAGTAGAAATATACTTATTTATTAAATGGAGTTAGAAGGCTACTCATACTTTAGTTAACAATACCATTTTACCAATATAAGCTTTCTTTTAGCTTTCTGGTTTGATATTCAAATAAATTGTTTGAAGTTTATTTCTTTGTCAAAATGATTTTTTACATATCTACTCTGCACTGGCGCATTCCTGATTCGTACAGATCATTCGATTTTCGTACGATGCGAGTTATTTCAGTTTATATGAACCCGTAGACGTACCGCAGAAAATCACTTGATACGAAACCGTATCGAAATAATACATCAATATAGGTATACATAATCCATACAGCATATACATACATACGTATCATTCATTGTATAACAATAGTATATTATTGTTTCATTTTGTTTTTAATTGACTGTGTTTTTGTAATATTTTTAGAATAAAGTGCAAAGATTAATAACGTCTAAGCTACAGACATTCCTTTGTTTTATAATTAGAATATAATCCGAACATACTGATTGGATATGAATCGCGCCATATGATGATTTTAAGATGATTAAGATAATTCGAATCATAATAGAAATTATTTTGCTAATAATTGAGAAGCGAGCGGAAACAGAAAACTCCTCCACTTTTGCTGGTGCGATAGCCACTTCTAGATTAAAAAAGTCCACACAACCTGGAATTTAACAGTGCGGGAACCGATTCTGGATAAAAAATCGTCACCGCGATAGCCGATTCTGAACCAAAATTCCACAATTTTGAGATTTAGGTTCGTTAGTTATTGTCAGAGTCGATTTTGGGCAACCTTTCGCGAATGTTACTATCTAATCCTGGGTGGTGAAGCTTCGAACTAGAGTCGGACCTTATGGGAGCGTGAGGTCCTAAAGTAACAAGAACCCCACAGTTGTGTGATTGTTTCCTTAGCTATGTAAGTGCGGACCACAGTAAGTTGTCTAAAACTGATGATTAAATCTCGTTAGAAAATTATAAGTTTTAATATCAAGAACTTGAGTAATGTTGGAAGCGGTTGGAGCAGGAGCTAAAGGAAATGGGAAAAAAATCGCAAATGGAAAAATTCTAATTGGATCATTATTATATCCCATTTACACAAACGGATGTAAACTTGTTAGGTAGGAATCAGCTTAACAGCTGGATATATACCCCTTGTCAAAATAAATGTTTATGCCATAAATCATATAAAGTCAGTATTGTTGTTGTAAGAATGTTGTGATTATTAGAATTAGAAGTTGCTCGTCGGACATAATGTCACCCAAAATGTACCTTAATTTAAACACGCTTAGAGATGTAATCATGAAGAAATTGGCAACATAGAACGCGATTAGATTTTTAGTTTTTTATAGGAAGGTCATCTAATTCTGCTTAAAATTAGATCAAGATCTACACTACTTGACGTTCACAGTATGCAATTGGATTAGTAGAAACTGTAATTCCATAAATGCGGAATTTAGAAGTGTGGAAAACGCAATACATAGCTTTAAAAGCATTTAGAGACAAGAGTTGACAATTTGGAAAAACAATGAGTTGTATTAAAGAAGACCTAGCACAAGCCAGCAAGAAGAAGCTTCAAAGGGCATCGTGTGATGATAAAATGACTTGGACAGGCGGACTTGACGGACTTGGCGAACGTTATACAGTACGTGAAAATCGCAATTATAACTTGCTAGCTAATGACTCGTTCTCCAAACATCGTTGGACGGAACCGCTAAAAACTAAGAGTGCCCTTGAAATGAAGATGCTATGACGAAAATGTTGAAACAAGATCGTAGACCAATACTTTTGCAAGCCGATCCTGACGAAGAATTTTATCATCAATATTTTAAAGCACTGGTGTCGAAGTACGATGTGAATCCCTATTCCTCATATAATATAAAAAAGTCCTGCATCGCAGAACAAGTAATGTAAGTATATTAAAAGAAAAATTATACAAAGAATTTAGTTTATGTGGAACTATAGCTGGATGAAGATATTGGATGATATTACCAATCAATACAATAAAACGAAACAGAACCATTGATACGTAACCGAGATAAGATATAACACCTGCCACCAATCTATCCGGTTCATATAATCGACTCCAAATAGCTGAGAAGCAAAAATTGTCATTAAATGATGTAATATGAATAAGCAAATACACTTCGCCAAAATAGTATCGCATAATTTAGTTTTGAATCATAAAAGTATCGCCTAATCTTTGTTTGTAGCATAAAGTTGTAAATATACTTTAATGCGCTCTAAGATATAATTTCTATGATTGTTTAAATAAAATACAGGCCAAATAAAAGCAAGAACTCATACTTGAGATTTTTATTAAAACAAGAAATTATAATTTTGGAAAGAAAAATGTCATAACAGTAGCTTTTAATACTGAGTATTGCCACCTCTGGCTCTTATGACCGCTCGCATACGGTTTGGCAGAGATTCGATTAACCTCCGTATCTAAGCCTTATCCGAATTCTCCCACTCGTCACGGAGAGCATTTTCTAGTCCATGCAGGTCCGCTGGGGCAACATTTTGGGTTCGTATCCGTCTGTGAAGGAGGTCCCACACGTGCTCGATAGGGTTCATGTCCGGACTTACCGCAGGCCCATCTAAAACTGGAGTACCAACATCGTTAAGGTATTCCTGGACGATTATTGCAACATGCGGTCGTGCATTAACATGAATTCGTTTCCTATAATTGGCGCATATGGTACTACATGTTCTTCTAAAATGTCCGTTATATACCTGTGGGCAGTCAGTGTACCTCTGTCTACTGGTACTAACTCTGTACGACCTGTTAAACAGATGCCTCCCCAAACCATAATAGAGCCACCAGCGAAATTAGGTCTAGGTCTGATATTGCACTGCGAATAGCGCTCACCGTCTCGTCTGTACACTGAGATATGCCTATCTGAGGTGTAAAGACCAAATCTTGACTCATCTGTGAAGAGTATATTGGCCCAGTCATTAATGTTCCAATTTACATGTTCTCTGGCAAACCTTAAGCGAGCCACTCGGTGGTTCTTAGTGAGACGAGGGGCTGTTACAGCTAGTCTAGCTCTTAATCCACTCTGTCGTAACCTGTTCCGAATAGTTTGAGTACTCACACGAGTATTTCTGTCTCTAGCCAAGTCGTTCTGCAATTGTCTCGCAGTTACATGTCTTCGACGTAATGCTTGTAGTAGTAAATGGCGGTCATCTTGGCGAGTAGAACATCTTGGACGACCTGGTACAGGTCTTCTACTGTAATTGCCTGTTTCCCTATATCCGGCTACGGCTCTAGAAACACTTGACTGATTGATGTTCATCAAATTAGCAACGTATGCTTGAGATCGTCCATCTTCGATTAAAGCAACTACAGCAGCCACTTGTTCTGAAGTGAAATTGCTCATTTTAGTTTTAAAAGCGTTGGTACAGAACTCTGACTTCGCACTTTAAAATTTGTCCGTATAGGAAGACTTTCAATAAACAACTGAACAAACCTTACTCATATGCATTTTTCTAAATGTATTCTTTTAGAAAAAGTAAAAAAGCTATGTTCCATGATTTTGTTAGTGTTTTTATAGTTCACATACACGAGGCAAACTTTTTGTGAACGTATAAAAATATCTTGGTTTATAAATGCCCTTTTTTAGTTTATGCGATACTTTTCTGGCGGAGTGTATAAATCTGTTTCTTTTTTTATAAAGAATGTACTCCACATTGGTATCACTGAGTTATTTCAAATTAGAAAAATTCAGCTCACTAGTCCAGTAACCTATCTATTGAAGGACATGACTAGGAGATCTATGCTTATTTTTTACGAAGAAGAACTGATGATGTTGAACGATGATGATGAGTTTTATGTAAAAGAGGAAACGAAATGTATGCCAAATGGTTAGGTTTCGATAAGTTTAGTTAATAGTTGGATGGCCAAAACTAATGCTCTGTAATATAAATACTCTTAGCAACTACCGTGTTCAGATATCCATGTTTTATTTTGTTTCATACTGAGCAGCATATCACGCCCTCTTAAGCTTCTACTCTAGTTATAAACCTCATCACCTAGGATTGGACAACAACTCTTGGGACAAGGTGGCCCAAAATCGGCTCTGGCAATAACTAGCAAGGGGGCCTTGGTGTCCTACAATCAGATTTTCTCTGTTTGGTGGTACATTTGTATCGTCTGAGAATTTGAGAAAAACTACGTTAAGTAAACTCCTGCAATTTACCACAAAGACAGGTCTACTCGACGAATTTAGTATTATCTTGCCGGCCTACATTAAACCTTGCTGGTCGATGCGGATGGTTACTGTGGCTATTGTAATCGATGTATGTATATTTAAAATTATGTTGAGTTGTATACCTGTTGTTTTTGTGTTGAATTCGATACACCTTTACGACAAGGTGGCAGTAACAGTCATGAAACTTGATGCACACAATTAAATGCACGACAGTCTTCACGGTTGCGATAGACAATTTAGCTTTCAATCGCATTGGAAGCTAATAAAAAGCTGAACTTAGTAACTTTACCAAAATTAAATTCCTTAATTTAAAGCAATTTAAATGTAAAGAAGTGACATTGGAGGATTTTCACAATTATTGAATTAGTTATTGAAACACGCTAGGCTTAAAGTATGCGTTTACTTTACTACTAATTGATTGATATATCGTATGAGGCCGGATATTCAACTGCCAATTGGTGCTTATTGAATTCAATAAAATGTTCGTCGCATGCTCATTTTTATCTTCTTTGCCATATTTGCGTGTATGTGGTGCGTATCATCGCGACATTTATTTATGGCTATCGAGCCGTTTTATTATATTGTCTCTTGGAGAATTCAAGATCAATATTTTTAATAAAGTCTTATGCTTATTAGTATTGATTTGTCACGTGTCAGGTTTTTTTTAACTTTTTTTTTGTTTTAACATTTTTCGGACAATGGGATGTAAGGTAAAGATGTAAGATTAGTGTTTTAATCATAATGTAAGCATTAGGATTAAAGGACTAATCGTAATGCTGATCTATTAGCAAAGTTCAATTACTTTCTTTTTAATAAATCAGCACAGCACGCCTAGAGCCGGCCAAATTAGGGAGTAGTCAAACAAGAATTATATTTTTTTTTTCTACAAACAACCCTGTTCGGACAACACATTGGAAAAAAAATTATGTTCGAACCCGTAAGCGAAAGCCGAAGATAAAATAAAATTAACACACTGAAATCCTTGCCCAGAAATATAAAATTAATACATTCATTTTAATCCAAATAAGTAAAGATCAGAGAACAAGGACTTGAGAGGAAAAGATTCTAGCTCGCTGCGTTAAACGACGTAAAAGATATCCGTTTGAAAGAAATAATTAAAATTTTGACACGTTTATTGTGGAGTCTGACTTTAGGACAGGAATTTGAAATGCGACCACCTTTTCTTGAAGTTTGAATATAGAAAAGCTTCGACGTATCAACGGACAACTAATATGTATTGCTTAAGAAAAGCTTTGAATTAAACGTTTACCTAGTGCTCTGCCGCCGATCGTTTTAAGTTACTAAGGGATTACACAATTTTTTTTTTAACAAATTAAATGAAGCTCTCAGGCATAATATTTCAAGTGAAAGATAAAAAATACTGATAAAACGAATTTTTTAATGGAATATCTACATTTAGAGATTCTTTTCTTTCTCAGTCGGAAATAAGAATTATCGAATAATCGAATTTTGCAATGTTGTTAAGAATACTTTTGACTTCATCAATTAGTGGCGCATCTACTGGAAGAAGTTTCTCAAAATTGAAATTAATAGAAAATTGTTTCAGATCAACTATAGAATAAGAAACTTTAACGAATTTGTATAGAAATGAAATCCTGGTAATTCAGCTGCACTTCATATAAGAAATGGATTTTGGTGGAGGTTTTGCAATTTTGTGGTCCTATTCAAATGTCGTTATAGGTATAAATTTCAAAAGAAAATTTCATCTAAGTAAAACATGAAATGTAGAGTTCAAGTTGTGGTGTTTCGTTGTTTGACTATTATGCTATTGACTAAATTATGCAAGTTAAAATTTCACGTATTGTGAGAACGTTTAAAGAAACGCTTAAAGCTTTTTGAATGTGTCATTGTCATCGTCAGATTATTATATTATTAACACACAAATGCTTTAAGAATTTTTTTGTTAAGGCTTTGAGCCCCTATTTTATTTAGTATGAAATAACCAAAGTACGGGTTGACAACCACGCACGTTACAGTTGATTAAATTTAGAATTCATATTAGTATCTCTTGTGTTGGATGATAATTTTATAGTTACAAGTCCTTTTTTAAAGTATAAAAGTAGAGTACTTCAAGAAACAAAGGACTCAAAGATTCATGATATTTTCGTTCAAAAATTAATGCTTTATTTTATTTATATATCAAAAAATATGTTAAAGTTAGAGTTAAAATTATATAAAATAAATGATAAAAAAAGCGTTTTCATTTTTGATTTATTGTTAGTGTATACGGACAGTCAAGTAAGACTTTGCACGCGATCAAAGTTTGGATTTACCCCTGAATGTTATTGTTAATAAACCATTTAACAAAGTGTGTACAGGCAAAGCGGAATAAGTGGATAGCAAAACCAAATGTTGCCAAACGTATGAAATGGTCAATAATTTGGGAAGTTTGTTCTACGTGGGATGTTGTGAAAAAAGAGACGATACTCATTCAAGAAATGTGGGATGAGTGATCCGATAGATGGTACCGGGGATGACGCAGTTGTTGAAAGCAGTGACAACAGTCGGAAAGATAACATTAACGGGACGAATTATAGGTCCGAGAATGAAGATGAACTGAATATTGCTAATATGAATTATTTTAACAACAAATAAGTAAGAATTTCAATTCGAAAAACTTTTTCCTAAAAATCGTCTCATAAAATTGAAGTACATTTACACATATACATAGATGCGTTTTATCGTCAAAATCAACAATCTAAGATCAACTTTTTGTACTCTTTGGCTAAACAGATAATAGCAAAAGGTGTTTTAAAAGAGAAAGAGTAAAAGTGATTTAAAAATGAAAATAATAAAATATGAATTATTTAATATAAGATATAATGTAAAGAATGAATAGCGAAGGAAAATAGTATTTTGGGAATCCCTTTGATCCTGTCAAGTTTAACTAAATCGTGAACGTTTGGTGAAGTTTTCTTGTTAGAACTGAAATGATACCCAGCAGTTGTGATGTAATCTATTCCGCATTTCTTCTTTTGTATTTTTAACATTACGTACAACATTACTACAGAATGCGAAACTGCAATGCTACCAGGAGAAACGCTTTCCATACCGCCCTTTGGTTGTGAAGAGGTAATAAAGTGGTTTATATGAGATGTGCGCCTAGACTAGCAAGAGAAAATCAATAACACCTTAACCGGAATCGCTTCATCGGTGGGCAGCGGCTATTTATAAATCTACATCTGCATGCTTCTGCGGCATTACATTAGAACGTTGCTGTGGAAAAGTGGGAACGCGTGGCTTCTAAATTAAGAAAAATATACAAAAAATCCTAAGAAAATGCTTCCGTAGCATTTAACGCATGCGCGGTTCGCATATTTCGAGAGTAATATTCCTCATAATACGTAAATAAGGCTTGAGAAAAACAATATGCTAGAGTGTAATGGATTTGACAATTTCTCTACAATTTACGAATTCGTGCTAAAGATATAATTGAGTTTATACTACAAATTGTTATAGGAAAGTATTCAAATTGAAGACTTTAGGATAGGAAAAAAAATGATAGAACAAAAATTGCTTATCTGTTTCACCATAATGATCATATAGGAAGATAGCGATACCTTCGAATATCTCTGAGCCAGGGAGAGGGAGAACCCGATAGTATAGAAAGATCTGGAAGTATAGAAGGAGATCAGAAAAAGTTCAGGTTACGCAGTACATCCCGTATTCTATGTATCAATCGAGAAGTGAATGGAATCAACTTCCGGTAAGAACTTTTACCGCGGCGGTTTTAGTTCCTTATCCGAGAAGAAACTATACTTGAAATTAAAAATCAACCGTTTTGGTTGGATTTGAACTATCAGTGCGTTGTTCATGTAAATAAGGCTACTGTTTAGCTGCATAGGACCTGTTGTCTTCTTCTTGTCGGAACCATCGTTAAAAAGGTAAATCTCTCACAAAAGCCGTAATGATAACGACTTTGGTTGACAATAATTGTAAGTTCGTCATCGCTCTCAACAAAATAAAATACAACTTGCAACAGTTTGCAATCAAAGTTTTTCTATCTACGATGGACTTCTTTAGTCTTTCATGTATTCTGCGAAGCTCGTATGGCCAGAGAAACTCCAAATAACAAGATAGGCGTTGCAGAATTTATAACGAAAAAATTGTACTTGAAATCTTAACATAAATTGCACGATCTTAACATTTTTCAAATAACAAGTAATGCAAATAGGGAACATCGTAACAATTACATTAAATTGCAACTATAACAGTAAGAGGAAATATCATAGAGATATTCAAAGAAAGCATAGAATGAAACTCAGTATCATCTCACCTCACTTACCCAACGCTGGAAGAATTATATACGTTAGTATAGGCCAAGTGCAAGATTTCCTATTTGCCGATTTGTCTAAACTCCTTCAATTGCAGTCATGTGTACATTCGTAGATATCGTATAAAAAAAAAATCCGAAATACAGTTACTGCTAAAATATAGTCTCAGTAATAATTTATACCGCTGCCATGAGACGATCGAGGATCGTAGTGGATGTTACATTTTCGGTTAATTTTTTTCAATAGATTATCCTTGCCACTCTCGAACTTTGTTCGTTCGTTATTTTTGATTTCTTTGTATGTATTTGGTAGTTATACTGTTTTTTTTTATGATAATCTTATAAATCAGGAAGTCGTTAAATGGTACTACGCTAAGTGGTAGCATCAAAAATGATGTTCTTTTTTTTCTCTGAACACCTATTATAATAGTAAAATTGTAATCGATTTTGGGATTTTATAAACATTTTAACTTTTAAGAATTACAGCACAAGTTTTGAAGTGTCATAATGCAAGTTAAAACATTTTTTCTTGTATAACCTTCTATTGAGTTTCCTTCGAAACAAAAAATTTAGATTTCCTGTACGAATCAATCGAAGCAATCCAATCAACTCGATTAGACTGTTTTAACCTTTATCTGAAAAAAAAAATCACGAACAAAAGCTGCTGCCACATATTTTACAAGCTTTGAAATATTCCAGGTCTTCTCAACGCATCGTTGTTCAAATTGTTGCTATGGAAAATGCGAGTTGTTGATACGATATAAGACTATTTTTATTTACAAGGCCATTTCAATTTTCATTATGAACTATAAGTTATTGGTCACTGGATCGTAAATGCGAAATACATATCTTTCAATAAACATGGAAAATTTGACAGTATAGTAATTGAAAAACGCGAACCTTTGTGTAACTAGGTAAATTAGAAAAATTTATTGTTTGCAAATACATAGTTTATGTATGACACGTGTATATTTGTAAAAAAAACATAACTCTAGAACTGCGTTTTGTATGAAAGAATGGCTACAAGATACTTTAAGATCTAATGAAAAAAAACTTTGAAAACACGATTTTCATATAAATAAACGTTGTGCTCTGAATTAAGTGTAGTTAGAAAAATATTGTAATTAATTTAAATCGATCAAGGAATATAGCGTCAAGAAGATTTCAAAATCTTGCCATTGTTCTTTATACATACCTGCATTCTGAGCGGAAACATTTTGGAATATATTTGAAATTAAATTTGAAGCAACTTGTTTTTCAAAGAAATATTCCGTCAGGTCAATTTTATTTTTTAAAAATAAACATTTTTCACTTTTTGTTTTCAAGTAGTAGCATTATCGATAATTTTTTTTAATGACAACTCCCGATTTTCTTTTGTAGATCATTTAATTGTTTAGATAGGGCTATTAAAATTTTAAGCTGTTCATAAATTTTACTATCAGCAAAAGGATAAGTTTTTATAGATCATGCAGATCTATAAAAATCTTAATTTAAAAATAAGGTAGGTAAAAATAAAGGAAACGATCATTTAATTTCTTGAATAACAGAATTTATTTTTGCTGTTTCTTATTAATAAAATTTGTTTTTCACCCTTTAATTTAATTTCATTCGAAAATTTTGTTGAGATATCAAAATTTTGATTTCGGCATCTAGGCAATTAAATGACCTATCAAAAAAAAAAAAAACGGGGGTTGTCATTAAAAAAAATTGCGGATTACCTGAAAACCAAAAGTGAGTGAGTAATTAAAATTCACGCAAAAGTGTTTATTTAAAAAAATAAAATTGACTTCTCCGGGCATTTCTTGGAGGAACAAATTGCTTCGAATTTTATAAATTTATTCCATAACTTTGAAGCGATGTACGTACATTTAATTATTTTTTCAATTAGAAACAAATAACACATTGGACGTGAATTGCCGCTGCTAATGAAAACTGCATTAAAATTTAATGGAACTTTTTTGATACAATGAAAAAATAATAAATACATCGGCAGAATAAATAGAATTTTCAATTGAAAAATCTTTCTATGCTACGTACTCTTATGTAGAGCAATAGACGATGGTAAGTATTGATAACAATGATAACTAACATTCTTGAGGGTTTAACAATATTTATGATCGTCAAATATTCTCTAAATAAGTAAGATTAATGTACTTATAAAACATATTCAAAAGATACGTGAACTCTTTGTTTATAATTTGATAGTTGGTATAAAAAATTACCGTCTGCTTATCAATCGGAAACTAGTACTAATTATGGGTACAGCATATTAGACAAGGAAACTAATCTTAACATTTTATTTTGGGACAGTCTGATCGCTACTCTATCGAACTCATTGGTGTCAATTGGCTGTATTGGAATCGATCTATAAAATTGAGATTAATTAGTTCGTAAATTACTTTTTTAATATTATAAATAAAACATGTTCAAATGTGTTCTATATAGAATCCGAATCTGAGTTTAGATAAATATAGACGAATTTATTTATAATACTACTCACACTCAAGTCAAGATTCTCTTGTTTAACTTAGACAACTCATTGCACAGATGCAACACAACTTTACACGTGAATATACTGAAACGCACGTTGTCGAGTCATACGGTTTTCTGGCGGGCCGGCATATGGTATTCAGTTATATGCTCGGCTAGATTTTTAAGGATCAATACATTATTTACTGTTACGATTCCACTGGTTGGCTGTGTATGATCACGCGATTTATATGTGGCACACGTGCGCATGGGCATTGCTTATTTTACTTTGCGGCGTACGCGGTTGACGATAGTAGCCAATAGTCATTAAAAAATTCACTACGGATGTGTTACCTGCGGTTATTTAAATATAAAAATTAGTCGAACAACGATTATTTTATTAAAAAATGCTTACCTTGTGCACAACTGAGTTGAACGTGTAAACTACGAAGTACTTCCTAAGGAAAATGGTATCCACAAAGCAGAAATGCAGATATATTACTTACTCTGTACATATTTGAGCCGAGTACTGTGATATTTCTCTGCACAATATGATCCCGGAAGTTTTATTCCTATACATGCTGATATATTCTGCCTATTAATGGAAGTGTTAATAAATAACAGGCGAGATCAAGTTGACGTTACATCATAAATTGAGCAACCTGAAGCAAAAATAGTTCACGAAATTCATGTCGTTCAGAAAATAGAATTTAATATTGTAGATAGGGTTGCAACTATCGGCGGCGTGACAAGACCGGGTCGACTGTTCGTAACTGGCTTCTGACCAATTTCAAGATATATGATTAACTTTGATTAGACACGATTTGTGTTGGAATACGTATTTTTTATGCACATATTCATTATATATCTCAGAGAGACGGTTGATGTTTATATTCGTTTCGCCTAGTCGACTATCTGTTTGTGGGGTTCGAGCACACTACGATCGTTGCACGCCGCCCAGAGGGTGCAACCTTAGTTGTGGATAACCAAAGATTATACATACAATGACAACAAAATAAAAGTAATCTGGTACGAAGCATTTAACTGGAAAGATTCACCAGTTGAAAGAAAGTCTAAAAAAGCGTTTATGATGCTTTTCACACGAGGACATTGCTTTGCGTATGTTATAGCAATTTTCGGCCTTTTGTAATTTTTTTTTTCGCCGGCGAAATCACCATAACTTACTTGAACGAAACAAGTCTAGAACGTATTAACATTACACAAGGAAATGTTCTTCAAAATTAAAATAAAGATATTATCATACATCTGCACAACCAGTATACAAATACATATATGTATATATTTGGTTCAAAGAAGCGTATGTAGGTGTCCTAATCTCCTGGAATTGTTGTGTCGTGCTTGCTGTGTAAGTGGTAAAATATTAACGTGTTCACATAATGTAATGGACAGCCTAAATTATTTTTCAAAGATATTTCTGGATATGCTGAGTAAAGGCGGTAACCAAATACCGATAAAAGGGTTACGGTTACAAACATCTGCATTTGGACATTGCATCCAAGTGGTTTTTGTGCGTCTAGTATTGTTTAGTTGCTACGATAGTAGTAAACAAAATGTACTGACATTGCTGTCCTTAACTGTTGACTCCGATTTGAAGACTATTACAAAATGAATTATATAAAATAATGTTAATGCGTATGATTTATTTACGTAAATTTTTCTTCCCAACTCGGTGTGAAAGGATAAAACTTCGAGCGTTCACTACAGGTTGAAAAATAAGTAAATAATCATTGCATTATATAATAATTATTGTAGTAAAAATTACAAATTGGATTATTTAGTTTGTTCGTATTTCCATTCGATTACGCGTTATTTAACTACCTATTTTCTTTTTTAATTTATTCCGATGCATTTATGTATAATCTTATTGCTAAGCCGTGTGAACTGCTACTATCGACTTTTCGGAGCGGCAAATTTTGAGTGCGACAATTGAAGAATATTACTATTAATTATTACAGAGACGTCTTATAAAAAGTGCGGAAATTTTTCATTTTGCTCAGAAACTCTCAAAATGAATTGTTTTACTAAGAATTGGTCATTTAATCTTCTAAAATCCTTTCTATATACGATGAGTCAGCAGTACAGTGACGTCTTGCATCAGAGATAGGCATTTTAAGGTCTATATAGGATCAGCCAGCGCCCCGACCCGACGAGTTTATTAGCTTACTCCACCTCGGCTCGGTTCCCTACCTTCACCGGATGTCGACCCATCGAGTTTGCTCGGTTCGACAAGTACCAAGAAAAAGGAAATAAATTTAATTTTAGTTATTGTTTGGTATTAAAAAATCAATATTAATTTCAATGACGATTTATTTATTGCTTATTTATGTAACATGTCACGAAGGGGTTTTTCTTTCTTTATAACATCGCTTCTGCACGAATTAGGTTTTTTTCGTATGAAACTATGGATAATGATAGTGGTCTTCAAAGCAGTAGTATCATCACAACATTTAAAAATATTATTCCGTGGACTTTGACGACTGGTATCAGTACTGATACAATTATCTCTTGGTAAATACGTTAACTTACGCATATGAATTATACCGATTTTCTTCAAAAATCTTTGCGGTATAGTACCTTACTTATAATTGTTTATACGCATTTATACTCAACATAGATTTCCAAAATGAAAGCTTCGGACGAAAGTCTTGAATTTCAACAAAGAACGCTCAAAATTAACAGCGCGGGAGTACAGATTCAAAGTAGGCAACCCAAAATTCATTTTATTTTTTTGTACATTACTGTTTACAAACGTCATTGCAGAATGTGAAACGCGACATTTAATAAAGGCATCCAAAAAATATGTATAAGTAACAGATAAAAACGTTTGCACGTGGATTTTGAAAAATTAATTAAATCACTTTACGTAACTAAAATTACCGACATAAAGTACATAATGTTACGTTTTTATTGATTTGTCCTTGGCTTGCGGATTTTGCAACAATTTCTTTTAATTACGCTGTATTTATAAGTACATCATCTTAATGCAGTGGGTCATAGATAATTAACACTGGAACTGGGTTGTTGGGATTCAAAGAGAACTATATTTTTTGGTAACGGAGCCACGTTTGCGGCTAACATTTCGAAGTTATATTATTCGAGCTAATATAGTTGCCCCCATTGGTAAATGGAGATGTTGCCTTCACTTTACATAAAGCTGAGGTTCAATATATTTGTAGATAGTTCTTCAAAGTTTGGAAAAATTAAAGGCTAGAATTTTTGATGGCCCTCAAATTCGCAAGGTTATTAATGACTTGAATTTCCCAAAAGCTATAACTGATGTTGGGGCTTCTGCTTGGCGCTCTTTTATTACTGTGTTTAAGAACTTCTTGGGTAACGATAAGGCAGAACATTATGACGAATTCGTACGAAATATGCTGGTTAATTTCAAGAAAATGGGTAATAAGAGTATTAAATTACAATCATTTGGACAGATTTCTGGAAAACCTGGGTGAATTTAGTAGACAAAGGACAAAGCGAGCAATTCTATAAAGACATAAAGTTAACGGAGCAAATCTATTAAGAAAGATGGGATACACACATGATGGGAGACTATTGTTGGAACGTGATTTTTTTCTACTCCAACACAATGGAAAATCATATATATTTTTAATAATTAATAATATATTTTTAATTTTTTTTCTTCATACTTTCCCATAAGAAATAAAATAAAATAAATAAATAAAATCAACAACACTAACTGACCCTGAAACTGCTATAATATCGGAAACAATAACATCAATGTTGGCCGGTGTCGTAGGTGGACCTTTTCAGGAAATATTAATTTGAACTATTACTGCTAGACAATTCACTAACAGCTATTGTGAGCTAACCAACATAAAAACTGGCTAGTGCTTTCAGATATCATTTGAACGTTTGTAAGTATTACATCAAAGCAGCAATGGTGAATTATAATTAACAATAAGGGCAGTGGTGTAATGATGAGATGAGGTAACAATTTCAAAACTACATAAATTTAGTTTTGGTCTATATTTATAGTACACAACATTTTACAGTATAGTATTTGGTTATCTTTCATGCGCACATATGAATTATTTTCCTTTCGAGTATAATCATATAAAATGTATAGAAATATGGCAGTGGAAACAATCATACATGATTACAACTAACGACATATAATACACGCACACAAAAAAATAGTTGGTCTTAACCCTTTTAATCAGAATTTACTAAAGCTAGTCAATTAGAATACCATTGGAGTTGGTGTCTTGTGCAGAGAGCTGGGTGAGTCAAAGGATTAAAGCAGTCTCTCTCACATCAATAAAGTCTAAACTTATACTTGTCGAACTTCCTCATAAAGTCTTCCGCTCTGTTTGTGGTTTTCTCTACTTGTTTTAAAGTGTTCTTAAAAGTTTGGATGTCGATTTTGTAGTTTTCCTGAAAGATTACTTCGTTAGCCAGAGTCGATTGTCCGGTTATAAGTAATGGAAATCAAATTGTTCGATTACTATAGTGCTCTATTTATTATTATTTTATGCATACCGTATCCTGCATCCTCAACTTAATCGAAACAATATCTTTATTGATATTTTCGATATCACTTCTTATATTTGGTATTTCTGTTTTACTTACTTCGTTAAATATCTGCAACATAAATAGATTAATTATTATATAATTTACATTAAATGTAAAGTGAAACATCTACACTTCAATAAAATCGGTGCATAAACTTTAATTCAATAGTTAATAGGAGTAAAGAAGCAAGTGAGGATTTGCTAAGAGAATTTTCTCTATTTTGAAGCGAAGGCGAAATACCTTGGAAATGACTGTTGTACATCAATGTAATGTACTGTAATGTAATTCCTCCAGTACGCAAACTAGTACAATTTGCGGTAGTGACCATACAAATACGAGTATATTATTTGTCTTTAAATACCCCAGACAATATTTCTGTAACTATTACTTTCATATACAAATAATTAAGTTACCCTATTGTATTGTTGTTAATTACGTTTTTTAATAGTTATTTGGTAAGTCCTGACTATTTGACATTCTTTCCTCTTAGTTTTTATTGAAACCTAATAAATTGCAAAATGTAATAACATATTTAATGCCAAATGCCAATAACATCAAAAAATGGTTGGAAATAATAACCAAAATAGTGCTATCAATACAGCTATACGTGGTGCTGGTGCAATCACCCACGGCAAAACCAAAATCAGAGAAAACACTAAGCAGCGGACATATTTTTGTCCATCCGGTGTTCCAAGCTAAGTTCAATAATATATGTTATATTAGAAATGTATAAGCAAATATTATGGCGTCACAGTTATTCTCTTTCGTTAACTCAATTATTTCGCGTTGAAAAATATTGATGTAGTTTTCATTGTAGTTGTGCTGAAGCATCTTTCATTACCTTATCGTACCTTTAATATTTTAAATATAGTTGTTATTTAACATTATTCTCAAAAAGTAATATTTTAAAACAGATAAGAGCTATTTTAAAATAACGGGTTCCTTCACTAAGATGACTTCTATTGAAATTTTATGTTGTTAAGTTATTTTCTAAAAATTACATAATTACTAAGTCGCGTTAATCAGTGTATCCTTATTGAAGTTTAACAATTTTGAAATTTAATTATGTCACATTCAGTTCGCCAAGTTTTTCTCTTTGTTTGTACTTATCAATGTTGTTAACAATAACAGTTAGTCTGCTATTTGTTTGGTATTTCATTAAGAAAATCTAAATTGTCTTTGTTCCTCCATTTTTATTGTTCGGTTAAAAATTAATTTCTTGCTATCGGAGTGGTACTAGAATAAGTTGCAGTAAGAAATACTAAATAAATTTGCGAGCTGTCATAATAAAAAGTAAGTATATGTATTTATTTTATTACTACATTGAGCTATTCAACAGTTATCAAGCTATACAAAAATTGAATTAAAAACTTTTAAAAATGATCAGTGTATATGGATGTTGTATTCTGATTACAACAAAAACATGGGATATGGTTAAATTGCACATTAAAGCCTGATTTTGAGAGATAGCTGCGAATATTAATAAGGCAAGGCAATATAAATAAGTTATAAGAAGTTTGTTTTTGTTGTGGTCGTCAGTCTTCCTACTTACATTTTCTAAATTGGAAATTCGTTTATCGAGCGAGGAGAACTCCAAATCGCTAGCTTCAGAGCCTGTGCTTTCTTGATCTGTAAAACCATTTATTTTATTGGCAAATACATATTGAATATTTCGCAAACAACACAAAAGTATTGGCACCCTCCACACTACTCAAGTTTCACATTATTGTAATACGAAACATTAAATATGCGTATGGTCTAACTTAATAAATCAAGCAGAACTGAGTATGACAACAGTCTGTTTTCTCTATTCATCAGATTCGTATTTCTTTTTAGGTAAATAGTTTCCTAAGCGTCTAATTCGATGTTATGTTATAGGCGAAGTTATGTTCTTAGTCAATTCTAGGTTTTCTAATTTGATATTGTGCCCGATTTCGTGTATGTGTTGTGCTACACCTCACAATTCTATTCTACCGTATCGATAATCTCTAATATGTTTCTTAAACTTGGCTCCTATCGTTTTTTCCATTCAACTAGTATAGCCTTGCATTCCATTCAATTTTAAAAATTTCCGACCTTTCCTCCATGTCCAGTTTACCTTTCGGATTACCAATCTGATCTTCGATGATATTTTCGCGGTCGTTGATACTAGGAAAACGACTACTCTGGATACCCTTACGATATTTAATTTAAAATTTGAAAGAAAGTAGTAAGAAGAAACGAACAATTAACCGCTTTGTGTTCTTCGATAGTTTAGCAGTTTAGCAGAAACAACAAAAAACTGAAACTAGATACCTGTAATAAGGAAACAAAGAATAATAGATAGATTACGAACGGTTCTAACCACTGCGGACAACACAAAAATGACAGTAATTAGTAAAATTCCTTTTAAGTGTATATACATTAAATGGTACATTAAAAAACTTGAATTCTTAAAACATGTAACTATTTACAATGGTTACTTTCTGTAGATGTGGATCACATGTTAGAGAGAGATATATATAGACATTATGTGAAAAATTCAACTCCCTTAATTTCGGCAGAAACAAGCGGTAAGGAATTTGTGAAACTGTAGAGAAGCCTACATTGACCTTTTGTCTATTTTTCCGTATTTTCGACATGTTTTTCGGGGATGTAGAGTACTTTTTTTCTCGAGAGTAGAGGTAGAACAGGTATGTTAGACTTAGAGTTTTTTCTCAAATAATTCGGTCAACGGTTGAAAATCAGAATGGATGCATTCTTGATTAATTTGTATAGTGCGGAGTACGCCAATACATTTATATTGAAAAACGCTCCACCAAACTTCCTCAATTTTCAAGTACACGTAATACCAATGATGATATAGTGTTTTGGTTCGATTTAGCTTTATGTCATTATACAACCAACTAAATTGGATAATTCTGGCAATGTATCTCAGGCTCGGCTAATAGACTTTCGATCAATACTGGCTAGAAAAGTGTACGACAACGGCCAGCAAGCTGCAGAGGAGGTCTAACTAAGACGCTGCAACTGAAGACCAGTGAATATAAAGGCCCACTAACAATCATTTGAATGTCAAGTATTTATTGTTAAATTATCAGTAAGTATCTAAAAAGTTTCCGAAAACTTTGGACCATATATTATGTAATACATAACACTTTTCCAATATCAGAAGACACATTTTGTGAAAATAACACTTTTCTTTCAACAGAAGCATATTTATCTGTGATACATATGCTTACAGTTACATAACTAATAACCAACAAAATAAAGTCTTGTAAATGATAAAAGCAAAAATAAGCAAACAAATGTTGATTAGAGTTTAACGTAAAACAAATTATTTAAAGCAACGCCTGCTGTGTTTTTCGGTAGTAAAAAGTAACTTACTGAAAATTGCTAAAACAGATATGTTTATAAAAAGAAGAATTTTCTAGGTATATTACTTAACACACCGTCTAACTTCGACATTATACAAAGTATTACTCTCGAAATATTTATAGAGAAAATTTCAAATCAGATTTTGGCAAAATATTGAAATAACATATTGCTGAAAATTGCAAAACATATACAGGATTTTCTAAAAACATCGTTTTATTGGCTATCGAAATATAATGGGTTCATTATATTTTCGATGCCAAAGTTATTGGCATTTCCAGGAAAACCGAAAGTAAAATTCTATTGTAATACAGATGAACACAACATTCTATTCTCAAATACATTAAATAAACTAGGAGCATGTCTACCAAATAAATCATGAATTTTGTACGAATTTTCATATATTTCACAATTATAGTCCACTGAATACGAATGTGTATTTTGTTTCAATAATCATATCTTATATTAATTTTAAAACCGTGGTGTATAGCAACAGTACCTTATTATGATTAACGAAAATATAACCACAACAAAACATAGAAATAGGAATGAATACAGAAGAAACAGCAAATTTTACGGCTTCTAATTTATTTTTATTTTTTCCTGTAATTGGCGCTCGCTGTTGGGTAATAAAGAAATATTATCATTACAAATTCCAAAATTATATACATACATGTGTCTGTCATGGTAATTTCCTCCCAAAATAAATATATGCTTACCATTAGCTCGACAGGATTGTCCATCAGGTTGCAACGTAAATGCTTTTCTGCAATAGCACTTAAAACTACCACTGGTGTTTTCGCAAATTTGATCACAGGGTTTATATTCTTTACATTCGTCGATGTCTAGCTCGCAAAGTCGACCGGTAAAGCCTCGCGGACATTCGCAGAAATCTGGTTTCGTACAAGTTCCCCCGTTCTGGCAAGGAGTAGAACAAATTGCTAAAAAAAATATGAATGCTATTAGGAAAAACAAATTAAAACATCTCTATGAACTAATATAAGCTGTTTCTTTATAAGCTAGTTGTTAATCTTAGTCACAAGCTTAAACAGACCATTTTCTTTTCACATATACATATATCACAAGATTTCTTGACAACTCCGCATGTTATATAAAATAGGGTAGAAATTTAACATTGGCTAAATCTAGTTGTGTCAAACAATCCAGCAAAGATTTCGAGTATTTTGGAAGCTTTTTTACATAGTTCTAGAAGTAAAAGATTTTGTTTTTCTGTGCAAAACATTGAATACGATCATTTTTTTTGTACTGACATTTAGGAAATGCCAAAGCAATATAACATTTTTTGCACATGGATTCATCTTTACTTCTTTTCCAATGAATAGCTTGTTATTTTCTGATTATACTGATGTAATATATAAATGTGATAAACTATTGTGTACTAGTTTGGGAGAAGTAGATTTGTGCACCATTGAGTAATTAAGCAGACATTTCAAATACACGTCGTGCAGTGGGGACTGGGTCAATATCTCAAGAACGAATAAAGATATCTGAAGAACTTTACTACTTTATGGTTTTCGTGGATTTACGATCACGGTTCCTATGCCTAGGTAACTAAATTAATAGTCTACTTTCAAATATGTCGGAAAAAGTTTCGGATTTTTTTAATCAATCGAACCACAACTGACTGATTTGTGATTTCTGTTGGAACAAACCTTAAATTCGAGATAATGAGAATAATCAAGCAATTGCTTCTCATTTGGTAAATTTATTTCTCAACGTAATTTCTTTTCAGCACCATACATTTAGTTAAATCCAAAATAATAGAGAAACCTTTGTGGAACTCAAATAGGCTTCTGCTTTGGTAATGAAATAAGACACGAAAGGCTAAATCTGGCGAATATGATGGATCGGGCATCAAATTTTATTATAGTTGAACAGGTTTTGCTGTAGCAATTGCCAATGAGTGAACCGAAGAGTTATCAGTTATCACGATAGTAAAGAATTTTTTCCTCGCTAGGTGGGGCCTTTCCCTTTTTTTTTACTTCAGCATCGAATCGGTCTCGTGGTTGTCCCTTTCTTCTCCATATAATCAGTTTTAAAAACGTCACCATGATTTTTTCGGCTGGCAAAAATCGTCTTCGTCTTCTTTGGTGCATCTTCGCCAGAAAAAGTGTTTTATGCTTGCTTTGCATTATTGCTTTGCTTATGCGATCCCGTTTTTGGCAGACGCAACACTCATCTCGGCTCTCATACTCAATTTCTCGTGAAGGATATTTTGCACACGTTCATTTTAGATATCCTCCCATTAGCAGTCTAATCATATATCGTCCTAAGACTCCTTACCTTGTTCGGCCACCCTTTAATTCATTCGCTCAGTATTTCATGGTACTCATCCGAAGTGTGTGGTCTAAGAAACTTGAAGCAAGAGACAGCTGACATTGTGCCAACTTAATATTTTGTTGTTTTCATGTATGTATGTTTTTGCTTTTATATGTATTTCTAAACTTTTAAGCTCTATAAATTAATCTAAATAAATTAAACCTAAATAAATTTTCGAGAACAATGGAATAATGTGAAGATTAACATTATTACTCCTGGAAATAAGATGTGCTAATCAATTAGATATAAAGTAAATTAATTTGTCCAGATTATTCAAAATAAATTCGTTATCTCAGTGATTCCAAAAATCCAATGAAAAAAATCGTTTTCCGATTCCTTTCTTACTATTGCGTGCTGAATTCTATTGAGCTAATGGAAGCAATTCAAAAATAAAATAGCTGCAAAAATGAACACTTTTAGATTAGCAAAAGTTGGAAGGACAACATTCGTTCGATATCAAAAAATTTAACTGCCAGTAAATGTAAATCAGGTTATTAAGGCCGCCCTCCCAGACAAATAATCGACGATCAGAAAAACAGAATTACCAGCAAAGCCAATCAAAGGCGAAATTGAACAAGTCATTTATGATTGACTAATTAATAAAAATAGACAGTGATGCTCTTATCAGCATCACAATCGCCTTTGATTACGCCAGCTCCAGCAGTGGCTAATTAAATCTTGGCCCAAATCCGGATCGATGGGGTGGAAGTACAATATTGCGATCCAGCAAAATTCTGATCTGAGACTCTAGAAGCTTTTTCAAACCCTTACATATAGATGATAATCGACTAGAGACTTCTTTTTAGGCATTAATTACATATTAGAGATATAGAGATAAGTACTGGGAAATTCATTTTTTTTTATTGAAAATGCGTTCAAGAAAGGGAAATATAAGAACATGAAAAGTTTTAATTGGTGTATATCGATCTCAACAGAACCCGCTGCGATAATAGATATGCCTGTCACTATATTCAAAATACCTTCTGTAACCATCCTAAAGATAACTGAACTTAACGTTTTCAATAGTGGTGATAAACAACAAATCTTCTGGAAAATAAGAAATTTTAAAGAGAAACGTTAAAACTAATTGTGTGTGACAATTGTAAAAATGAATACAATTCTTTTGGAATTGAAACTTTCAGCGTTGACGTTTTATTACCGATAATTTTTGTTTTTGGTGAATAATGTGTGCATGGCATGTAAAGAACCTCGATTATTTTTCATCAGTGCCGCCACTATTGTAAACAAAGTTTTTGAAAGGTACTGACCTGAGAAAAACCTTCTACGTCTCCGGTCACCTATCTTCAAATTAGTTATTTATTAAAATCCTCAGAAAAGCGATGTATTGCGCAAGTATCCCATTAAAGTTGAACAAATATTAGTACATTATTAACAATAAAATCGAGGATGCTTATAGAGACAATTTTAAACGAAGTGCATACCGTGAAGAACGTATAAACGTTTTTACGGTATTTAAAACAAATATGACTTGTAAAAGTAGAAAGAGCGGAAGATCCTTTAATACAAAGCGATATTTTACGACACTCAACCGAGTACCTTGCTTACTCTTTAAGAAGTTTTATCCGAAGGCCATTCTCATTGTTTCACTACATTAGCAGTCTTAATCTTTTCATTTTGAGCTCTGCTCATGCAATGAAATTGCACTAATAGATCTGTTGTTGAACAGGTATTGTAAGAATGGACAGCACTTTATATGATGGATTTAATATGGTTTTTGGTGGATCTGGTGGTAAAAATATATGGTCAGGGCAAGGTAAATATTTTATGATAATCTCAAATAATTCTCTGCACATCCATTTGCTTCTTCAATATTAAGCATGTAATATGGGTGGCATGTGTTCCAACAGTAGGAGCGTAAGTGGTCCGCGTTTTCTCTAACACAAGTTGTAATAATGTATTGATAAAGCGAAATAGAGAACGCATTGCTATTATTTGATGGTGGGTAGAAACCAATAATTTATATTTAATTGAAAATTGTTGACCGTAAGCCATGATAAAGGTTATCAGCGCACAAGATGGGTCAAAGGAAAGGTGTAGCTTATATAGACCAGGAACAGGACTGCGCCCAAAACTGTCCCTTGGATAATTCAGCATATGATTGATAGTTAATCGGAAGATTCCTATTAGGCTTCTTACGTCCTCTGTTTCTTTGCCTACTTCTTTCTTATCTTTAGCTTTGTGCTATAACTTCGTCTGCGTATTCGGAATCTCGACCTATTTTCCATTCTTTCCATGATTTCCTTTTAAGTTATTGTATAGATTTCCCTTTTTTTGTACTATTCCTATTGTTCTGTGTATTACTGGGTTATACATTCTAGTTTTTGTTTTGGTAGATTAGCATTAATTTCTTTTTTCAGTTCAATGTGTTATGTTAATGTATATCTGTTGTTTCTTTGCAGCTAATCCTTATTCCCAAATAATATATTGCTGTAACTTCTTCCTGGGTGTCGTCTCTGTCTTTTATAATTTTAGTCTTTCTTGTACTTACTACCATGCCCATGCTGCTTATCGCTTTCTATCCTTTTCTGTATATTTTGTATCTTTCATATTCTATCCATGCGTATTATAAATACAAGTGGGCTCAGATTCTCTTCCTGTTTTAGCTCTTTCCCTATTTCAAACTTATCAAATGTTCTTCCGTTTATTCTTATTTCGCCAGTGATCGTTTTGTGAACGCCCTTTATTACCTCTATTATCTGTCCATTTCAAATGCCCGCAGAAATTTCCACATATCTTTGGAAACTGTATCAAACAGATATGTCTCCTTTCCCTGTTCTTTAACTTTCTCTATTTTTATTACGCTAATCTGTCCCTGGATTTGTGTTCCTTTTCTAAAAGTCGCTTGTTCTTCTAATAATGTGCTTTATAGGTTTCTTCTTAGCTTCGTTTCTATTAACCTTATGAATGTTTTCAAGACTATTGATGTCAATCTTATTCCTCTGTATTAGCTCCATTGTACCAAGGAATAAGTATATTTGTATTATATTCTATTTTATCCGCATGTTTTCTTGAATGTGCCAAATATCGTGAGAGGCACATTTTATCATTGTTGATCTTATTCTGTCACTCCCTTTTGCTTTTCCTCTCCTGATCCTTCTTATAGATTCTGAAATTTCTTCGTCCATTATCTCGATTTCTGTGTCTTTTGCTCCCATAACTATTTCCAGTATTTGTAGTATTCGTGTCCAAGGCACGAAGGCCATGAAGAGAACGTAAAGCCAGACGAATAAACTCGAGCAGGCTCGTCAACTATCATTATCCAATGTACTCTGTGGGAATGGCATATACGGTAGTAAAGGTAACTATTAAACAGTGAAACGAAACACAGGCTTACATTCACAGCGGACCAATTAAGCAGAAACAGGAAGCCTGTTAGAACAATAATGAGCCTGCTAACAGGACATTGTATGCTCAAGGAGCATATGAGTGTTCTAGGTGTGACAGAGGAAATAACACATAGATTCTGCCAGGCGGAAAAAGAGATTGTCGTTCTGAGATGTGCTGTGCGGGTGTACAGCACTAGCAGGCTCGGCTCTCAAAAATGGGGTCGGAATATCCTAAAGCCCAAACCTTTGCGGAGAGGTTACTCACAAGGCCGCCAAATCTGTCGAAGAAACCAAAGCTAATGTAATTGATCTAATGAGAGAGGAACTGCTACATATCTGAAAAGGTCGCAGTGGCGTAGGTCAAGAACCACCTCGGGTAGTAATATAATCTAATCTAATCCGTGTACATTTTTTTCCTAATTAAAATATAATGGAATAATTACTTACGTTTATTACATCCATATGTTTTAGTATTAACTTGCGTCCAACCAGGGCAGCATGTGTAAGTTAACCGCTTTGAGTGCTTCATTAAAACATCTCTGTATGCAGTTTCGTAGGCCAGCCTACGAATGTAAGCATATACAAGATTGAAAACATATAGATTTTGTAACGTACCTCACTCCCGTGCATATTTGATTATTGTTACACCTTTCTTGGTATTTTTTGAAGATCGGTTTGCAATAAGCTTGCTTTGATTTTACTGGGTACAATACTTCTTTGGCACAGACACGTCTCCTATAAATAAAAAAGTAAAGGTATAGTTATGACTATTCTTTGAGACGAAGAGTTTATTTCTCCTTAGAAAAATTTTAAATGTACTTCTTTCGCAATTAATAATACATACAAGATCACTCACGGCGATAGCCTATTACACGTATGTAAAGCGTGTAGTGAGGCTAATTGTTTTCGAGTAATGGTGAGGATGCTGTAAGCATTGTCTCAGAATATGTCGACATATTTACAAACTTAACAAAAATGACGTACTTTACCATAGTCATATTTTCAGAAACTAGATTTCAGGACTGGAACGGTATCTAGAAAAAATAACCAAAAATATATAATGCTAAGATAGCTTAGGTCTCTCATGGTATTGATGGAATAATTTACGACGAACGCAACAAAAGGGGAGAAAAAAAAAACAAGCACGCGGACATGTTTCTGCCTACCCGGCGTCATCAGTGCGGCTTCGAGCGTACCTTCATCTCCACCTTTTGTCGCTGTTGCTCCACAGTTAATACTACAACTTCCAAAACGACAAACTCGACTTTTCTTAGCGCCCTCTGGTGCCATAGAAGCTGCGCTGATAAGGCCGAGTAGGCAGAAACATGTCTGCGTGCTAGTGTACTTTTTTTCTCTCCTTTTGTTACGTTCGCCGTGTATTATTCCATCAATACCATGAGAGAGCTAAGCTATCTTAGCATTATACATTCCTGGTTATCATTTCTAGGCATTTTCTAATGTGTTCTATTTAGGCATCGAGAAAGTACAAATTTCTTAAGAAGAATTTGTAAATGATTTATGTGGGTACTTGTCGGGGCTTTTTTAACGGAATATACATTTTTTCGACAATTAGAATGTTTTACGTACTCTAAGTAATTCGACAAACAATAAATAAAATCAAGTCAAAATTAAAAAAAATATATCTTCGAATAAGCACAAATTAAACAACAAATATTAAAGCAAGATGTGTTGTGTGTAGTACGTTGTATCCGGAAGATCCTCTTATATCATTCTTAGTAGCCACAACAAAAATTAGATTGCGTGCTACTTGTTAACGAGATTAGCGACATTATAATTAACAGTGTTAAAGATGTAACTGGTGACGATTGTTTACAAGTTTTACTGTTTCTTTCGCATTCTATAAGCATAATGTTAAAAACAAAGAACCACTGAACGCTTTTCTAATATATAAACATGCATGGAAACATGGCGATTCATAAAATTATACTTTAAATTTATCTGTACTACTGCACGCGTATACTCAGCCGACTTACACGCGTACCGAACGCATCTCTGCTAATAATATTTGCATAAATGCATTTCGTAGCTTGGGATAAGGAAAAGAACTTTATATAGATCCTGAAACAGTTGTACTGGTGCTTATTCTATTTTCCGCGGCCGAGTTAACGTAATATCATCAAATACCACGTACACCTTTCCAGATAAAAGCACATTAAATCTGGTTTTAATGTCACAAATCTCAATACCTAAAGTGCTTGATTATTATGACATCGCAGAAAGATACGCACGCTTCACCGACGTTTGAAATAAGGGATCTGTGTAATGCGATGCCAGTAGCGATGCCAAGCAAAACTCTTCATTTCTTATGTACTTTATCATTATTGTTGTGGAAATAGTGTAAATTTGTTGATATCTTAACACTGATATTGAATATTTGTTGATAATTATTTGTCTTCCAGTTTCTATGCATTTGAACATGCCTTTCTGATTTAGAAAGAGAGAAAGTTTTATAGTGTTATCGTAATGGGAAGAAAACTCACGTAATTGTTGTTCTTGTAAAGAACGTCGAACTATCATTTAACGTTTATAAGCTTACCGTCGTAAACATAGAAAATAATTTGAAGTATATTTACGTTGTATATTCACGTGCGTATTGGAAACAGCTTTTAGTCGTTATTTACAAACTATTCTGTTGGTTCAAAATATAGTTTGCGGCATCAACGAATAAAACCTAAAAGGATATTTAAAGAGAAATTACTTAAAACCTTCGAATGGAATCTGACGTTTTTATTTATATTTCGAAACTTATGTGACGCAAATGTATTCAGACCTTTTCTGTCAATGTCGCCGGAATACATAAACTACTTTCTGTCATCTCTTGGTAGTTTTAATTGGAATTTATACGTAAGTGTAGTTTTATGATCTTTTTAAGTTTACTGGCGCAACAGACGAATATTCGTAGGGATAATTTCTTCGTTTTGTAATGCTGAACGTTATTGCGTTTAAGAACTTAATGTCGAATTTTAAAGTCGCTTAAAAGGCCCGATTCTTTTTCTCTCTTGTTGATTTCCTGATTTATTGCTTTGTATACCATGCCTTCTTGGAAACTCTCACTGTTTTAAATGCGTATGAGATTTTATAACAGACAAGTATGCAGGTGGACAGACACGCTAATAACCGAAAAAAAGCAATCCAAACTTTCTTCAAATTAATGCAACAGAGTAGAATATGCAGAGTTAAATACGCTTTTGTATGATTCTGTAGAAGTTTTCCATTTTTCTCCAAATGTTCTGTTATTAATTTGTCTTTTCTTTTAGTTTCCTTTAAAAAATTTACTTCTGTACTAATTTACTTTTATACTTATTTTGTAGAGAATTTGTGTCAATATAAGAATAACAAGTATATGGACATTTAAAGACATTTCTTCATTACTTTAAGTTAGAATTTTTCTTCTTTAGTTTCTTTAGTGTCTGCTTTAATTTATTTTGTCCAATTTGTCTAATTATTTTGTCAAGATTTGACTTGTCATTGATATTTGTTACTTCTAAGGACTTGAACTTCCACAACTGGCCCAACCTAGTTTTGCATTTTCTAAAAATAACGTCCGTCTTCGTTGCAATTTTTGCCTTACCTTTCAATTGTACGGGTTTAAAGATTTCTTTTTCGATTTTTTTACAAGAATACAAAAACCGACTGCGACAACTGATATTGGACAATATCTGGCGAATATTCATGTTGAGGCTTGAAATTGTTCGCGATAACCTCATTGATATTAGGAAAGAAGAACATTGCCACACATTATATCGCAAGGAATAGATTCTACTAAACAAGGGATCTACTTCCGAAACAAGTAAAAAGCTTAAATGAATTAGAATGCAAATGGGAAAAAACAAATTTGCAATAGTTCAACACCTTTGTCACGGTGAACATCATGGCTTAACGTGATTATGATAACAGGGCACTACTACGTACACTACACTATTACTATTCGAATACGTAAATCCGTGGAAAATAAAGAGACATAATGAAAACGGAGCAGAACGTTGAGGAAAGGATCAGAAAGATTTAATTTTGACAAATATTGCCGGAACGTAAATAGCTGAACGTCGTCTTTTGTTATGTTATTTGTAATACCAAAATTATAGTATACAACGAGAAGGACGTGGAAATGGAATTAGTCTTTAGAAACCTCCTGAAGAAGTTGACAATATGATCAGCGAAACGTTAAGATTAAACTCAACTATACACTAACACCTGGAATATTGTATTTTTGTATTCCGATTCCATTGATTGTGTTTTCTAATAGTACTACAAATGACACCTTCAGAATATCCGTTATGTATCCGTAAGATGTTAGAAAAATATGTTAAATTGGGTATACATTTAAAGAAGTTATATGTGAGGGTTTCAAAAAAATCATGTCTAAAATTGATTTGCAAACTAGTTTCTTGTAAAACGATAACTTTAAAAGCATTTTAGGAAGCTTCGAAGACGAAGTTAATAACATCGGTAAGTTAGGAATTTATTTTACATAAAGAGCATTAAGTAACAAAAGTAATTTTCCTTTGTATCAGTTATCATATTTATAAAACGAGTACTAGAATTGATTCAAAAACTGTGCCGCCTTCAACAACAAAAAAAAACAAACTACAAAACAATAGTTATACAATATCTTTCATTTGAAAGCTACACTTGTAAAATATAACAATATTCACTTCCAACGAGTAAGTCATAAAATTATGCGTTTCTGTGCGGGTATATATTCGTATGCTAAAAACCAGCCGAAGACCAGAATCTATGCAAATCTACAGCTTAATATATGATACGATCTCATCTTTTTATACTGATATGTGACCTGTTCCTATGCATCCCGAAAACAATTTAACGAAAATTACCACTAAAACAACTAGCCTTTCTTGCGAAAGTAACACGCAAGGCCTGAAGGTTTCCTACCGTAGCAAATCGAATTTATGAAATCGCTTTATGTTCATAATTATAGGGTCTTCTGATGGTTACATGAATATACCGGCAATTATTGTCTCACAACATGGTAGCCGCGTTAAACGCTACCAAAAATATGCATCTATAAAAAACATGCTAAATTATTAAAATTTGTAGAGTATACATATAATTTTCTACCCAGAACAGCTTAACACAAAATGTAAAAATATGCTTCTTGAGGATTAGATGTTACGTATAAGATTATATTCTTCTGCATTATTTATAATATATGAAAAACAATAACATCGAAAATTTAATATAATATCAGTGTATTAGAAAACAATACTTTTAGCATTGGAATTATTTTTCAATATTAGTGCAGATGTTTGCAGAAATTTAAAAATTTTTATAATTCTTAAAATTACATACTTGCACTGTGTATCCTCTTAATGTCTTTCTGAGTAATTCGGAAAAAAGTTTTAAAATAAAAATATATTCAAAAGTTCTGCACAACCTAAAATTATATTCAAGCATACAGTATACAACCCGCGATACAAGTTTGATTTTCTAAATAGAGCTGTCCGTATATTCTTACGTGTTTGACTGTATTCCTTCCATTCGTGTCAACTTTTTTCGATATTCTCTATCCTATCTTACCTTAATTTTTTACATAATTGATATAATTTGAGATTTTTGCGAAATGCCTTTGTTTGTGTGACCGACACCTTATGAAATTAAGTTAAACAAGTGACTTAAATTTTACTCGATTAAGTATTTCTTGCAGCCTTCAGTAAAACAAGGAATATTTCTTTATACCAATCAGATTATGGAAGCTCCTCATCAATATTGTTGATATGTTTTTGTTGTATTTGTGTTGTTTAAAATAAAAATCTGATAGAGAGGCCCTTCTTTCTAAAATCGAACAATCTAAGAAATCGTTTACAAAATGGCCAAATTTCTTCAGAATTTTTTATAAACATTTTATAAAAATGTCTAAAATGTTCTTACTTAATTAAATATGATATTAAAATACAAGTTTTTTGATATAATGCATCGAGTGCTGTTGCAACATTCTATAACTTTGGTTTTCTAAGATATACGCTGTACATATTTATTTATTGTAATTCAAGGACTGCTGCACTCCAATCAGTTGTTCAATAGTAAGTTCTCATTTAACATTTTTTAACAAAATTTTCCACGGTTCTAATAATATAATTTTTTTATTAATATTCTGTTAATCATCTTGTGTTGGTTATTGAAGTTTACATTTCATCTTGCCTTGGTTTACAATAATTCGTTGTAATTAAATTTGTAGAATTACAGCCTAGAGGATGAGATGGGATTTGACTCTGAACATTTATGTATAAGATATAATATCCTTCAGTTTAAAACGATCTTCAAGAACGATGTAGAATAAGAAATGTTATTTAACACGAGTTATATAATAAATTTCTACGGATATATATATATATATATAAATACATTAGGTATCAGTTTCTTCGCGGAATTCTTACGAAGTTCTTGTAATGTGCTAACGTCAAAGAAAGCTTGCAACAATAAGAAATATGATCCCTGATGGAGACATTTTTGTCTTATGGAACTGGCGAAAGGCCAACCTCAGTTTATTTATTTCCAGAGTTTTACTATTGATGCCGTAAAGAAAGTTGGCACACACAGTTGGTCTGCGAGCTTTTGTTCTTATTTCAGACAAAGACGTCGCATGCGTATACGTTGCAACGGATAACAGTACCTCGTTGTTGAAATTTGGAACGTTATCTTCATTCTGCATGAGCTTTGTGTGCTTTTGTTTACTTTTATTAATCCATGTTTGTAAGCTTTTCTGAAGTCAACGTAAACAAAGTATTAAAAGCGTTGGCCAGTGTATACATTTGCAAATGTAAATTACGATTGTTTTCGTTTCACTTTTGTAAACAACATGACAGAAGTGTATCAGTGGCATCAGTAATAAATAATATTGCCTGTTATCCTTTAGATACGAAAGTGTAAAATAACACTATATCTATGATTGACATTTTAATTTATGGTCCCGTTCATTGGATTCAATGCCATTATTGAATTAATGAACGTTCATTTAAAGTATAATAGCTGATGCTTGCAGCTCTAGCTTTAGAAAAAGGGATTTTTAAACCTTTTTCTAAAGTTCTAGATGTATAATTTATATGTAGCAACAAATACGCTTCGATTTAAATACTAGTATTTTGCGTAAAAAATTTCGAATTGATTTTATAAAGCATAATTTCAGTGTAAATTAATATTAAAAGCATTTGGTGTTTAAAATATCATTGCCATAAGACAATTCAAAGTTGTAAAAAGTTGAACATGTATCTGGTTGGTTTCCTCTTTATTAACTATACTTTTAGTGATAACATTGATAAAACACCTTTTTCCTATTTTTTTTACTTCTCTATCGTTTATTATGTTCACAAAAATGCTACCAATGTACTAAAAATAAAAATTGTTATTCTAGCAAAAGTGTTTGTGACACGATAGTGCCCCAACTACGTCGTCAACGTATTTCATAATATTTAACGACTAGTAAGAATTTGTATTGGAACCGAAGAATACTGTAATTGTTTGTAAAATAATTTTTGTGTTCTGCTAGGTTTGTTATTATTGACTTGAGCTATGTTCTTTAGCACTTTAAAAATGGAACGAAATTCACTGTGTTTCTTTTATAACATAGTGTTTTGTTGAAATTAATCGCAATTGGTAATCCCTTTACTCCTCTGGACCAAAGACTTTATAATTCGACATATAAATATTTACAGTTTTACAATAAGGTAGTTTTCTAAAATGTTTGGAATCCCGAATACAAGATCATGACTTTTGGGTTATTAAGCGAAGAACATTGCTTTGAATTACACATTAGTTATTTAAGCTTTAAACAGAAACTTATTCGCATGGTTACTCATTACACTGTCAAATTCATGTTGAAGTTTTGACGTTGATATGATTTTAGCAAAATTTAACCCTCAGATCAACGTTCAACAACCGACATGAAAATAATAAAAAAAACTGTGACCCCCTCGATTGTGTTTTTTTTTATAATAATTGTTTCTGTAGCATTTCATGATTATTTGAGATCAAGCTGAGTAGCGGTTTTGGAGCTTGCTTCTAAGCATATTCAAAGTAAGTTGATTCTATAGTATATGCCTGGCTCTTTTAACAATATTTAACATATCTCTTACTCATTTTTGACCACCATATTAATATTATTATTACTAATTGAAAATGCAATGATTACGAGTCAAAGCTTTTTCTAAAATCGACTTATATTGCATTATATCCATCTCTAAACATGATTTGTTACTGTTCAAAAGCAGTCTAAAATATTTTTTACCAAAAACCTAATCAGTAATGATAGTGAAGATTGCGGCGTACTATAGCAAACACCAAGGCATTGGCACACCCCGCATTAAACAAGACAATTAATTAGTTCAAAACAATTATTTCAGGAATACAACAGTGAACAGTAATGTAGATGTAGATTTCTTTAATATTCTGCTGAAAATTGAAATTTGAAACACCTCTACAACGTTATAGAAACAGCGGTACAATATTTAAAATTATCTTAAAAACGAAGGCAAGTAAGTAGCAGAAGCTGAACACCCCGTATACTTGAACATAAGTTTCTTACTCTAAAAATACCATTCCGAGCAGATGTTCTTAGCCCTATGACTACATTCAGACGCTAATTATCCACGCCTGCACATGAAACTTAGCAGTATGAAAGATCTGTCTCTTTTCAGATATATCTTCCAATTAATAATTTACCATTCAATTTTCTATCTCCGCTATAAAAAATTAATTTCTATCGTCGCCATAAAAAATTAACGAAAAACAACTGTCTAGAACAATAAACTTCTTGATGGGTGCAGATACATAGATATATCGGTGCAGTTATGTTCTAGCAATATTTCGCGTGGGCTTCTGGGCTTCAGAGATGAATGGGTTGATATGAAGTTTTAATATACGTTATTGTTTATCTTCTCTTGCATCGGAAACTTGAAAAACTTGCGAAATATTCAAAGAATTTTTCAACTAAGTACAGGTAGGTAAATACTGCTTGGCTCTAAATAGAAGACATGCGTATTCTCATTTCTTTATTTTGAGTAAAAATTTCACTAATGAAGCATTACTCTTCAAATATTTTTTAAATTCGAATTTTGAAATCAAGGTTAAATGTACAGAAATATAATGCCAACCCCATTTCTGTAATGACCGCTAACTCGTCAAAGCCTTCAATCGGTTCCTACCAGCCAACTAGGAATTACTCGTACAAATCTGAACCCTCACTGGAAGGAAACCGATTGGTCTCAGGTAGGTCCTCGTTTCCTTATGCTCTCTTTGTTAAAGAAGTTCTCTTCTCAATATTTGATGGGTAAGGGTCAGTACTGATCTCGAAACCTACCTCGCATCTTGTCCGACGGAAGTTAGGTCGCCCAACGGCGGCAACTATCCCTCCCTCGCGACTTAGGTCGCTGAGCACTGATAACTATTCACTGGCGACGGAAACAGAACCGACAGCGAAATATTTACAATCGACCGGCCCGTGATTACAAGGCAACGGATATGCCCAGAACTACGCCCTATCCAAACCGTGCCTACCAGGATGTTGGATGCCCAGAGAAAGTCTAGGATTACAGCAAACCGCGAAGGCTAGCTCCAGATCTTAGGGTCCAAGCAAGAAGCTCTTGGCATTAAGATGAATGCAAAGAACTTAACCAAATATGTTTTTAGCCCTGCCACACTATTCTGCAAGGCTCTATGGGTAAACGCCATAGGGTAAACGTTTACTCAGAGTAAGTGTACTTTTTTTAGGGTTTTCTGAACTTCACCTTATACTTGTAGTGCCCCAGTTTCGCTTGTTCATTTCTCTCTTTTTATATATATGTACTTATTGTTAGAGAGGTGATACAGTAAAGTAATCATGTTATCTGGGACTTGATTCCAATTTTTTGTTATTTGCAAGTGGAAAGAAATCACGCACTAAGTGGACACACTGTATGCATCAAATATAATAGGGCAACAAGCTATCTTTGCATTTAGACTTAATACTTTCAGAGTTATCGAGCAAAGTATATTCAAGAATCTTGCGCACTGTATGTTTCACTAGTGTGCTATGAAAATGTGTTATTGTTTACAACAAATAGTAGGATAACAAAGAGAATTTGTATTGCTTACTAAAATGCGAGCTTTAAGTTAAGTTTGTTGAGATAATATACACCTACAAATTTTCAATTTTCTTAAGTGGTATTCCATCTGTGATATCCTTTGTAATAAGTTAATTTCCTACCAGATTCAGCGAACATATTTCCTTTAAAGCATTTGCATTCCTATTGTTTCAGATAAAGCAAGAATTCCAGTAGAATACGTGTTCGTATTTTCTGTTCTCACCAAAACAAAACACTAGCTGGATGTGTAGCGATGCAGCCGCTGATGTAAATTTTGTTTTACTGCTGTAATTGTCTTGCTTGTGGGTGTGGAACGAGTATAGTATAAGAGATAGCGGCGAAAAGTAACCGGCAAAGCAAGGCCCTCTGCTTTTAATAAATGTCTGAAATGACTTGTGTTAAATTTATTTTTCCAAATTACCTTATGGAATTCGAAGAGACGGGTTAATTTAAATATAACTTAGAAAGATGCTATCATATTGAAATATATTAAACGCAAGATCAAGAGATGTAAAAATGAGACATTCGGAAACTTTCGCTTTTATAGTTTTAAAAGCTTTCTTTTATAGGTATGAGTTTTATTTACGCATGAAAAGAGTATTTGTATCTCATTTTTTACCCAGTAAAACATCTAAAAACAGCGAAAAGTAAGACAAGTTATTTCAACATAATCATACACCTCAGTATAAAAGCGAAACATCGCCGCAAAAAACTGAAGCATAAATATTATTGTTTTTAACATAATTGGAAGAAACATTTAAATTACGAGATGATATGTAATATTTTAGTAAACAGGGAAAAACTAACATTTCCGAGATTCCTGATATTTCCCCATGTACTGAAAAGTGCTGTACCTTGGGTAGCTCGGGACTTTGAACCATCTTCAAATTACACGATTTTTCGTGCCCAGTATTCCTACCTGTTGTTTCCATTTGCTTTTTGAATAGTTTGTAAATGTAAGTTTTATTGTGCCTAAAAATGTTACATGCATTTAAAAATAATTGATTTCGGAACAGAAGCCTTTATTACCGACTGCATTTTTGTTTCCTGCAACGATCCGAAGAAGAAATTTTTTCTTTCACGTCCTAAAAATGAAATGTGAACATCAATATTTTGAACTGCAGCAACGTAGTGTACAATTTCCTTTTTTGTGGAAAGCTTCATCAGGACAATCTCCAACAGGATCATCACATCCAGTAAATTCTTCCATACTAATGTCGTTTAAGTCACTTTCTTGTACTTTAGATCACTTTCAGTGTAAAAATCAAATTCCGTGATTAATGCTTGTCGTTTGTCTGTATTTTCTTAATATTAGAACGTCCTTTCTCTTTAATTAATTTTGCATCATCACCATCGACTTTGCATATTGTAATATTTGTTGTTTTATCAATTTTTCCCTGATTTATTGACTGAAGGTTACACTTATTTGTTGTTGCAAACTGATATTTTGGTTGAGCGGCGGATACTTGCAATCAGTTGTACTCGTTATTTCATCGAAGTCCGTGATGTTTGCAGCTCACTCGGCCAAGGAGGATCAGATGTCCATTAGACTTTTCGTCATTACCAAATTACGAAGCTAATAGAATATAGATAAATATCACCTAGCTTGTGATATTTTAAAGGGGACTATAAAACATTGGATCATACATCCGGGCTCCTGCATATATTTTAAATCGATTTGTGTAAAATAAAATGAAAATGTCGAAACGCTCATATATCTCTTCATATACATATGAAACTATCTCTAGGGTAGTAAAAGTCAATATCGTGTAAAAAAAGTTATTGTACTCTTTAGTGTTGCCCCTGTCTCATTAGCATACTTAAACTCTAGCTCTGCGTGTCGTCTCATTAATTTCGTTGCGAATAATGACCAAGAAGAAACGTCACAGATCAAATATACACGCTACACTCTTATAGACTCCGGCATAATTTTGCAATTAATTGACGAAACCTTAAGTGGACACGGTTGACGCCATAAATTAAAAAGCTGGTTATATTTATGACCAACTCGCAATAAATATCTTAAACAAATTCAGCACGCAACTGATTTGTGGCCCCAATCTTCCAAAACAAGAAGACGTACAATTTACGACTATTCTCTTAAGGAGACCGGTAAAATAAATAAGTCAGTTCCAGATCCAAAAGGTGTCAAGAAACAAGGAGGATTTACAATACCATTTAACTATTTACAATCGTTTTTGACATTGAAGATATGTTTTGAGTTTCTTCGTTCCATTTAGCATCAAGAATTATTAACGACTGGTTATTTAGAAAACGAAATAGTTTACAACCATACGTTAGCATATTGCGCTGTGTTAAAATAAAAAAAAAGAGAAAAAAGATCGAATATATTGGCGATTATTTTTAAACCAACGCTCTTTATTGTTAAAGATATTTTTAATTCATTTTATTCAAGGAGATTCGGTGTTTACAGCTTGATCCAAATCAAGTGTGCATCGTTACTATTGCTGTTACTGTTGTTGTTGTATTATTTGGGGAAGTGTCTGATTAATACATTAATACATATTACAAGTATAGGCATCAATTACTGCAATTACTTCGAATTCAGAGGCGTTCCAACATTCAATAGGGATTTTTAACATGCTATACATGGTACACAAATCAATTTTTATTCGCAATTAGAAACAACCGTCTTGGCTAGGATTTGATCCAAGTCCATTAAATTAATAATGCTTTCGTGTTCTTACCGATTAACATGCAGTTAACAAGTTAATAATTGTTTAATATAATTCATTACACCTTTCAGTATTTAAAGATAGTTAGCTTTCTGGGCCAAGCCGCGTTGGCATATTTGCTTTTGAAGTTAATAACATGTAAGTTAAGTACATTAATAATTTAATACCAAAAATATGTAAGAGTAAGAGGACATCATCATACATGTTCATTTAAGATGACAAATATTTCACGTTTAAGTATTAGTTGCTATAGAAGATGATTGCACTACTAGGTGCTGATACCAGACGTAAAAGTCAACGGAATATTTTCAAAATTTGCAATGTAAAAACAATGCTTTGTAAAACAGCATAAATTCAATATCGATAATTTAATGAAATGTATTTCAAAATACTAAAACAGTGTTGTTAACAAGGAAGAAAAACTTTTAACGTTTTACTATATCCATGTTATTTGTTCGGATTAAAGAAGTAAAAGTACATCGTAATTGAAATTACTAGCAAAATAATCGAGTGTAGCCTTTCACGATCGTAATCCATAGTAGAAATGTCTTCGGGTGTTGTCGCGTTAATATTTTACTTGACGATTCGCTGATCGTGCTGTCAGTTTCTTCAGAGGATTTCGAAAGACTGGCGTTGTTGAAAAACGCCTTACAGAAGAACGACTACAGTACAAAAGATATAAGGAAGCCACGTGAGCAGAAAAAGGAGAAAGATCGAACAACAACCAGCAGGATACGCATACCTTCCGTACATAACTGATAGTCAGACAGAGTCACCGACAGGCTAAAAGGGACCCTAGGAGAAAAGAATATCACCACATGATTCGACACGGTGACCAAATTCGACTAGTTGCTCCCTTTAGCTACATCGGTCAAACAGGATTGAGTATTCAGTGAAGAGTAAATGAACACGAGAGAGACACACGCTTTAGGCATATTGAAAAATCTGTAGTTGCATCAACAAGGAGATCACCACATAACCTATAACAACGTTAAGATATTAGCCAGGATCTGCCACTACTACTCGAGGATAGTAGGCGAAGCGATAGAAATGATGAGGAATACCAACAACTTCAATCGCGAAGACGGATACAAGATCAGCAACACGTGGAAGTTAGTACTGCGAAGTCGTTATACAACGATAGACGCGATTCACAGGAACGGAACGGTTATGGATCAGCAAAGCGGAACAGAAATAGGATATATAACGAGAAGCAAGAGGCAACAATACCAGTCTTTAGAAATCATCTGAAGAGACTGACAGCACGATCAAATAATATATTAAGTAAAAATATTAATATTAACAGCCGACAGACATTTCTACAGGCATAAAATATTTTATATAACAATTAATTATACAGTATGTTCACCGAATCAGCATTACTTTGTGTGAACTTAGCTGGAAACGTTAAGGGCTGAACTTGCCAATCAAATGTTAGTTGGTGAAGCTTTTACGACGAGTTTTTCTTTGCAACAAAAATAGTATCGGCTGAGGAGCAATGTTAACGTTACAGCAAAAAATCTATTTGGTTCAATGCTACGATGCAGGTGAAGACAGCTACCGTTCAACCTTATTATTAAAGTTCCACCAACGGTTTCCTGAGCCTGACTTTTTTCATGTTGGCGTAGATTTTTAACGACGGGTTCTGTTACTAACATTAAGAAGAAGGAAAACAGAAACAACGACGACTACGCTGCGATTCTTTTAGCATTGAGAGCATTCCTCAGGAGGAGAGCATTTACAGTTGGACATTAGTAAATCACATAGCAAAATTATGGATGTTTAACCGAAGTTTAGACAACCTATAAGGCTAAATGTCTTTTTGTTTATGGATAGGGAATGACATTTCTGCAGAAGATTACGGCTTCGCAGTACTGCGAGTACTGGAGTGAAATAAATTTGCGTTTTACTCTTCCCGCTCGAAGTCAACATTTTATAAAGGCGAATGGCATGGTATGGGTCCGATAGGATAAAGTGTCTAATTATACCACGGTATAATTAGACACTATTTTTTGGATCAAAATTTACACCGAGAGAGTTATTTGGAAATTCTGTGAAACCTTTTCGACCTAAACTTGACGAACTATAATTGATTTGTGCAAGTTTTGTATATTTCCAACATATCTGTCTATAATGTCACTGGATGACTTCCAAGTTTGGAATAAAATAAATAGGGAGCAATGGCCCTAATCTATGCCCATCTCGATCCAGATTTCTTGATTGTGAAGCATACAATACATGCAGCAGTGCAGCCCATTAAACGCAAAAGTTATAATGAGTGCAGGTTTTGAGTTGAGCCGCATGGGCGGTTTAATTCAGTAACGTTTTTTCGTTTAGCTTAACGTTCTTAAATTCTTCTTAAATTTTGAGAACTACTTTTCCGAAGGTTCTCCAAAAGATAAACCTTGGGAAGAATAATTTCTTCCGAAGAGGAGATTTCTGCTGCTAACAAATTGAATACTTGTAACTGCTGGAAGATATAGTATTAGTACATTAACGTCAAACAGTAATAAGAACATTACCGCTTGGACAATATGACAACTGCATATTTTAATTATATAGCAGATTAAACATATAATTAAGCCGTCGGTATATCAAAGAATACATTATGTATGCAGGTATGTTGCAATATACGTGTATTTGATGAACTCACGTACGAGCAATTTTAATAGGATATTATACCTTAATGAAACTTTCGTTCAGTTGTGTAAGTGCAAAGAACGAAGAGATAAGATACACAAAGCTGATTTAATGTTATGAACCGAAAAAGTGAATTGTGATTATATTATTAATGCAATTAAAGCAACGATTGTCGTTGAATAATATGCGACAAAATAGCGTTTAAGGCGATCCAATCGTTTGGAATAGGAGCCCTAACACTTAACTACTTAGAAAACGCTATTTATTCTAATGTAAGCAGCAAGTGGTTATAATTATGTATCCTGTTATTATTAAATGCGTGCACGTTTCATACTAACATGATACATGTAATTACCTTATAACTAAATAATAGAAATAAATGTATTCCGAAAAGCCTTCTAGGGACTACAGGAGACTTCTATAGAAATCATTGGTAATGTCAAAAATTGGTCAGTATGCTGAACACAAGGTGATTAATTATATGGGTTGAAAGCAACATTCTAAATGATACTTGAATTAAACTAATTACATGAAGGAAATATTTATACAATGTGTAACTCGCAACACTTTATAGATTGGAATTGTTCTTCATGTATCAGATGTATAACAGCAGTACCAAATTGAACATTAAATGCATAAAAAGCATTAATAAAATGTTGTAATATTATTGTTTTAAACCAGAAAATCATTTGTTTATGATTTCATGAAAATAAAGGTTAATTAAACTTCAATGAGTTTACGAACGTTTTGGTACATATTTTTTTAAATAATCGTATTCTCGCATACAAAATCTCTTATGTACAAGGTCCACCAGTGATGTGGGAAATCTTGAAAGGTCCAGTAGTAATGCAGATTCTATTCATGGGGGTGCTCAGGCAATTACGTCGTAGACGGAAAAAACTGGTTTCACATTAACGTTGTGTACAAAGGAGCCGAAAGGTTCGAAAGAACACAAGAAAACATCGACAGAATTAGAGTTGCCTTTACGCATAGTCCAAATCGCATTGAACATTTACGGCGCATCGAATTTTCCATAAAAACTGCCAATATAAAGTTCCAATTGTTCGAGAATTCATAAATGAAAATGGAGATGTACAGCACATCTACATCTGAATGGATATGAAAACAGATGAAGTACTTAAAAGTACTGAGAAAAAGAGTACAATTACGAGAACCCACATATTTGCGATTTGGTGAGTTTCGTCATCTGGAGTTATTGAGGATTTTTTTCCCAAGAAGATAGAATGAAGAATAAAATGCACAATAACCATTAACGCAGACCACTATACATATGTACATGATGACATTTTGAGCACAACAGCTGCTTCAGTTTTCGAAAATTAGTGAGTTCCTGCAGCTTGAAATTCTGGATCACAGGTCATATCGCTTGTGCGTCAATAGCCGTTTTAAAAGACGTTTTTCTCGGATCGGCTTATATCTAAGCAGGACGACACTTCTTAGCCAATCAGAAAAGCAGTGTATATGTCGATCGATCACTAACTATACCGGAATTGCTACGTCAAGTAAACATTTTTGGTTAAGATTAAGAGGATGCGTGAAAATGGTACTTGAGCCGCGTTATTTTTTAAAAACAAAGCGGTATATTTACTCATCACATTTTCTCCCCTTTTTTTCTAAAATTTACATTTGTTTAAAAATATTCTTTAAATTTTAGCGTTGTTTTGGAGGGTGCTCTAGAAAAAATATATTACCAGAGTTGTTAAATTTCTTTCTTCTTTCTTCCTTATGAAATATATTACGAAACAAAGTAAGTTGTTGCACGTTCATGAGGGAATTACATTAAGAACTGCTGTGGAAGGTAGCACCACAAGAAAAAAGTCAACATCTACATATGCCAGCAGGCCTTCTGTCCACTTTCCTTCTAAATACTCAGTATCATACGCATACAAGGTGAATATGCCATCACAAAACAAAAATTGAGTCTTGAAAAAGATATGTCACAACAAATTTTTTAACTAAGGAAAACCGTCGAATAGAATTGAAAAGTTATTGAAGAAACCATATTGGAAACTACAGTATATTATCATAAACTACGAAATCACTGTCAGGCCAACAAAGCTAACCCAAAGCTAATCCCCTTGGTTAAGGGGAACAAGAGATCAACGGATGAGTAAAAAGTAATTCAAAATTCAGAAATTAGCAATCATCCACCCCTGAATCGTAGCTTATATAGAAACCTCTGCAGACAAGAAAACCATTGATCCAATAAACGAAAAATTGTCAAATGTCTTCTGTTAACATCGTTTTATACATTGTATTCTTGAGTATGATTTCTTAAATACCCTAATTCTCCTCAAGGATTTTCCTCTCTAGACAAAAAAAGCCTTCTTCGAAAATAGATTGCCCAACATAGGGATGTAGAAATTAAATAATTAATAATATGTATAAGAAAAACAATTCCAGAACTCTAAAGCACTTATAGATGCTTTTCAAATGTAAAATTTAAGATTTTGTGCTGAATATATTATTAGTCCTTATCAAAATGGAGGTATGAATCCACTTAAACCATTCTCCAAGCGTACTGTACCTTAGCACATCATAATAATTATTTCTTATTGTTTATTATGTCTAATTATCAAAAAACCATACAAGTCAAATTTAAAGTTAGAAAATCAGTCGGATAAATTAACAAAAATAAGTAAAAGTAAACGTTTCAAATAAAATTGACGGATATCAATATCGAGGATTCCAAAGACTCGCTTATCTTTCATGCGTCGCTTAAAACGCTCTAAGGTGGATATATAAAAGAAGATACATTGATGTCAGTAATTCGTGCAACGCGTTCATTCTAAAATGATGTATTGGCGTAGCCATGAATTAAATTTTAGAGGAAATATGGTTTATACAATATATTGTGAAATTTTTACTTGGAGAAATGATAGCTAACAAATTGGTACACAAGTACAAAGTGATAAATGAGACTGGCTCTATTTTTCTAGTAAAAAGGTAAAGGTAAGTCCCGAATCTATCTATCCACAGTACGGTCAAAGAATTAATTTCCGAATGAAACGAAGTGCGACGTACTCTTATCGAAAACCATCGAGATTTACAGCACAGATAAAGGAACTTTACAGAGAGCGAATGCCGAAACATGTGCAATTAATCTTGAATACGCATTCTTAAATACACAAACACGAAGAAGGGTGTTAGCGTTGAGCTTCTAGATTTCTGTAGTTTAAATAAAAACACTTATTAGGTTTCTGTCTGCCAAATCAACTAATGTTGAATGTTACCACCTAACAAATAATCCGTTAAATCCTCTTTCAAAATCGAAGCACACAGACTAACGCCGATGCTGGAGGTGGCCCTAAATATACAATAGCCACAGTGACACACATTTTTCTATCAATTATTTATCATGTTGGTTACAATTGCATTTGATAGTTAATTCTTACGTAAACTATATCATGGTTGGTCCTTCAAACTATTTTTGACATATTTGACAGTAAGATGCTTTCCGTTTAAAGCATGAATGGTTAATGTGGCACTCTAAGTCAATAATAATAAAGTTCGCAAAATAAAAAATATTTCCTAGTTAAGGGTAAAGAGGTATTTAGCAAACAATTATAATATATGCTCAAAGTGATCTACTTGCATATCAATGGTAAACAAACATGTTGAATTTCATTGTGCGTGATTCATTGTTTATGGTGTTTTGTGAGCTGTGGCATTCATCTTGTTAGAACTATCCAACCCTCAGCTTATTATCAGCCAACTAGTTTAATAAGTTATTACATCTTTCTGCGTTTACCGTTTCATGAAAAAATAATCAATCAATAGTTCTTCTCTGTGGAGCTGCTATACAAATATCAACCATATGGGAATGCCATGGTTTCTGTATCACGACATATTCAGATGTTTTATTTTTTATTAATGCCATTAAGGTCAAATCAAGTTTTGTCTAAGAAGAAGGAACTGCCAACGATATTATCAATATTCATATAGATAGATAGAGCTTTTTCCTTTCCTTGTGAAAGCTTTCTAATTGACATAAAATGAATGACGACTCATCATATTCACAAAAGTTTCAACAGTCCTTTCTTCGATATATCATTAACAAATTTGCATCCGTTTCAGGAGATTTAGCGATGCTGAGAACAATTTATCGATATAAATCAAAATATATAATAATTTTAATTCTCAAACGAATCAATAAATGTTAAACGAAATTTGAATGAAGCTTCAATCTAGGATCTAATAGTCAGATGTAGTTGTAACCAATACAAGACATTATTCACAAAAAAGATTATCCTCACGACCTTTTTTTAAGATTATATTGCATAATACAAGTAACAATCAGCTCTTCCAATTACGAACGAATTAGTATCCCTTCGCTAGTGGATCTAAGATATTAACTTGTCTTAGTGTTTTAACACTTCTTTAAGACATTTTTTATACTGATGTTAACAAAAGGCAGGTCGTTGGATAAATACGAGGAATGAATTTAATAGCAAAAATGAGGGCAAAATGACTATCTTTACGACAATGACTAATAGGAAAACAAAAAATCTACTCGCTACAATGTAATTTTTAACATATGTTCGAATGATCACATTTTGCGGGATATTTTAATTATTTTACAATTTAGCTTCCCTATTTTTTTTCTTTTTGTTAAATTGGCAGTAAGTATTGCTTTCAAATGACGTAACGCAACAGTACCCAAAATTTAACATTTTTAAGTTGCAGTTATTAGTATTCAGGAGATTGAGGAGAGGGGTGGAGAATGCCTTCAACGGATGAACCTACTTGAGCTTTATTTAAACAATTAGTAGCAAATAATTCAAACATATTATTCTAAACTTTTGTAACTATTTTTTTAGAATTTAAGTATCGGAAATAGATATGTTTTTTATCAAAAAATTATGTATGCGTAGACAGTACAAAGAAAGAAACACATGTACATCTCCGAATATTGCATTTATGCAAGTATGAACAATCACTAATAATAAACAAATCAACAAAGAAAACAGCTCTCGATAATGAAAAGCAAATTAAATTGTAATCTTTATGCTCTTATGATGGTTTCTGTGGAAGGATATCGTTTCAAAATAAATAAAAGAACATCTAACCGTAACAATTATCCAATTATAACTGCGTGCATTAAAAAACCCACAGCATATATTTCATCATTTGCCAAGGATATAATTGCCTTCTTCATTGTTACTTAAGAGCAAAGGAAATGCAACATTGAACCTGAACTTTCCGATAAGCAAATGTCTTTATTTGTTCATGTACTATTATCACAAACTATACTAAAGCCAAATTAAAAATATATCGTTCTTCGTGCGTATACATTCAGTAATAAGTAAAAGCGACTAAGAATAATTTAACCTGGCAAATAGATCGATAAAGTGTCGATGGTGGCATTATTGTGACATGGCTCGACGTCTCTAAAGACTAAAATTAAATGACTGAATGATCCTCGCAGAATATAGATAAGCATGCTATTATTATTTTAAACCGGCAAGTTTTAAGGTTATTGCAATATCGAGTACTATAGTTTTTTTTCTAATTTAAAAAGTTAATTCTCTAGTTTTCGTTACGAATATGTTTGCCAATTAATCGTGCTACCAAAATAGTTAAAGGATTCTAATGCAGCAGCAAATATTGCATTTTTGAAGACCATTTGGGAAACTGAAAGAGTTTTTTTTTAACAGTGTAAAAACTAGAAATTAGAAATAACTTTCTTGCGAATGTACTATTGCAATACAAGCAAAATGGAACTAGCTTTTAAGTAGATAAGAAGAAGTAGAATGGATCTAATTCTTAACTGGATCACTCAGTTCCTTTGCCATAGGCATATATTTTCTATATGTCTTTGCGCCTTATTTAGATCTTTCAAATTGGTATTCTAATAAGAGAGCCTTTCAATTTATAGTTAAGTAAGTGGTTTACCTCAATTCAGAGTCTAACTTAAGCAACATGCTTGTTTGAGAAAATGTAATGGATAAAGAAGAAATATCTTACAGAAGCGAAAATATTAATAATATAACTTAAAAATACGATGTACGAGGATAGCCTGAAAAGTTTCCAGGCTAAAACAGAAACAAGTATATTTTTTATTAAATTCAGTTTTACTTCTTTTCGCATTCTCTTTAATCCGTTCGAATAATCGTTGATATCTGTTTCTGCAAACTAGGCGTTTACAAATATACTAGCATCCTCGTTCTATGGAAATTTCTATCCTCCGGGCGAAATTTTGAACCTAGAAAACAGAAAAAGGTCGCTGGGGAACAGATCCAGTGAACTTTCCCTATTTATTGGAAAATTGATCGAATCTCGCCTGTTTTCAAGAAAGGGGCCGAAAGGAAAGGGAAAAGCCTTTAATACGATAGATCCAGCGAGACTTTTGTCTGAATTATTTTTCCATTGGATTTTGCCCCATTACTGTAGCACTAATTAGTTCTTATCGCTGCAACCGCTTTTGCTACGTTCATTGCAATGGACTTCTTTCCCGACCTTTGGTTTGGTAGCCTCATTGTCATTCAGAATAGATTTCTGAAATACCTGTAATTCAAATTCCATGGTATATATCCTCCTCGAAGTGCTGATTATGACAATTTACTCTGTAGACGCAGTATTGACTCGTTCTCTCGGCGTAGGAAAACGTCTAGTGTCCAAGTGCTTATCGAAGCTGACGAACAATACAGTAGATTCGCCTGCTTTACTTTCCAAAATTTGCTTTTTAATTCCACAATAACCCTATAGATCTACTAACAGTTTTGGCACCTCTATAGCACATACTAATCAATTACACAAAGCACGGTTATCGCACACATGCAGGAATGGCAACTTATTGATTATTGATCCATTCTTTCGGCATTAGCCTCTTTCCCTTTTTCTCATTATTGTCGCTTGTATACGTTATAATTTAAGGGATGCGATATTAAATAACTGTTTTGATTTATATATTTTTTGTATTATTTTAATTTTTTTTAGATATTTTTTTTATATACTGCATTAAATCTTTGTATTTAACCCTGTCACTGGAGTTTGTATTGTATTGGGCAATAAGTATTTATTATTATTACTATTATTATTCACAGCGCGGATGGCTTATCAATTCAAACCCCAATTCACGATTTTTTGCCATGGTCACCACTGAAGTATAAGGCGGTGCATTGTTTTGGTGGCTATGGCTATTTTGCCGCAATTCCTGCTTTCAACTTACTAAGTAGTTATGCGTAGTGTGCCCCCATTATTGTTTTTCCTTTTTCAATAGTTGACTCACACAACTTCATGGTTATCCCAAACCACAGTTACCGCCACTTTCTTGACCAATGGAACGATCTTCAGCTTTTCCAGTTTTTGGGCCTCCTAAATGTTCATCTTCAAACAAGCTTGCGTATTCAACCACGTTTAAATTCAGCTGCCCAAAATTTCTCAGTGGCAATGGATGATGCAAAGTCTCCATAAACAGTGTTTCCCAATTTAATAATGACTGGATATTCGTTTTTTTTTTTATTCTTTATACAAACACTAAAATAAACTGACAGCAGGCCTGCTAAGCAACAACTCAGTGTCAAACTTGGCTGAAATGTTCAAAACTATCTTTTAACACATGCGCAATTATATTACCAGAATGTTATTAACGAAATGCTACCTTCATGGTAGGGCTAAACATATCAGCATACCCTCGTAATGAGGAGCACATGATATACTTATAGCATTAATTCAATTTATTAAACATGTTTGTAAATATATTTTTTTGGGACTTAAGGTGAAATGTAAACTATTCGAGGCTATGTAGAGCTAGTTTGTTAAAAACTTAAAGGGACCATTATTATCCGAAATAATGATCTTTTCAGTGGTTGAGAGCTCGGTTTTCTGACCTATTATCTTGAGAGCGTAGGTGTTAGATAGATATTATAAGTCCAGCTGACGACAATAGTGATGGAAATTTATATTACCTTCTTTTGTCTCATTCTCCATAACTTCTATATTAATTTCATTAATTAATCGTTTACTTAGTCTTCATCAAAATTCTCAGTAACGTTTTACGTCGTAGTGCTGCATGCGATGTAAAACGCCATAAAAAAGCATAGAACTTATGCTACAATGCTCTGCAATACCTTGCATTGTGCTATTTCAAAAATTAATAGTTTCAGTAGCTGCTTCGGCAACAATATATTTTTCAATAGTAAAATCACCAATATTTGCTGTGGAAATGAGGCAGTTGCCAGCGCTTTAAAACAATGGCGTGAGGTAACGCTAAATTTATATTTGACTTTGAGTCTATCTGTCATCGAGACAACTTGTGCTAAGTAAATCTCGAATCGAAAGGCATTTAATTCTTAGAATTCTAATTATAAATCAAAGTGTGAGTCAAATCTGTCGTTCAAAAGAAGTTGATTTTCAGAAAGAAAACACATAAACTTAGTATTTATGTTTTGGAATCTTACCAAATAAGGCTAGTTTTTGTTTAAAAATTAAAAGTTTCTGCCTAAAAATTAATTTATCTTTTATCCAGTAAAAATCTATATTATTGAGAGTATTTTAGAGACACTTCCAACAAGTCCATCTCTAAATTTCATCTATATAATTTGGAAAATCCCAAATTTTGTAAATGTTTTTCCCTTCGTAAAACATTACAGTATTTATAGAAGGTTGCTTATCAGAGGAAAACTTAGTGAATCTTTTCCTTACATCTTATTGAACAACGTAACTAAGGTAAGATAAACAATGCAAGAAACAACAAGGTAGCAATAACACTTGACATGAAAGTATATTCCGTTTCTGTTCTTTTTCTAATTGTTGAAAAATTGCACTCACCAACAAATTATTCGGAGGTTGGCTCTGTTGAACAAGAAAAGAAGATTGTGTTATTAAGTAATACCGATATTATTCATAAATATTGTGTGTTGCACAATCTTGCAGATGACCAAGATCTACAACTTCTAGAAGGTCCACTGCAAGAAGATATATACTATTTCCCAATAAAAATTACTGAAACGAGACATGTTAAATTAATGTATCGAAAATTGATTTATTAATCGAAATGAAGCGTCGTATAATTTAATGTAAAAGAAAAAGTACTTATAAGAATATTCTTCAATACAAGAAAACCACAAAATACGAAAAATTTTTAAGCACTTATTTATTACTTTCCAGCAAAAAAAAAATAGAAGAACCTTCTCGGGAGTTTATTTCCTTCTTTTCCCGAGCTATTAATAATCAATAATTTGGTTCAGAAGAAATCGGAATTATGTTTTGGTCTTTCGACAAATGCACAATTTTCGTTATTAACATTGTAGTATGTACCTATATACTACAAAGTTATTTCACAAACGAAAGGTAACTCCCAAATTTTTTTTAAGGGGGAAACTTTTTGACATCAAGGTGGTTTTATCTTATCAAATCTTATTGAACGAAACGGATCTAGTTATGACAAATACAATAACTTAACCGTTGTTATCCTTTAGTGTATCAGCATCAGATCCTAGGATAAGTCATGCAGATCAATAACAAACGATGACATTTGTTCGCATATACTTCTTTGTTCGGTATCTTGACGAAAATCTAAACCTTAATGTTTCCTATTCTTTTTTTTTAAGACATTTATTACAGGCTTTGTATTATTTGTATTATATGCAAATGAAGCACACATGTTTACCACCTGCCACAGTAAGAATGTTATCAAGTTTTAAATTCAATGCCCCATAATTACTATAGTTTCGATTGGTCACTTTGCCATTTCAAATGTATTCATATTTTTTTAAATCCTGAAATTCTTTTAACATCTGCTTATTTCCAACACAGTGGTGTTTGAGACTTAACGGAAAAGTAATTCTTTGCTTTGCATCATTTCATGACACAATCTATTTATGAAGTAAACACTTTTTTTATGGTCCACATCTATTTGAATATAACATTCCTTTTTAGAACTAGGAATATTGCCAAGTCAAACATCGGTACTCCTGAAATAAAACGTTTATTTTGTTTACATTACATTTATGTCGCCGATTAAATTCGGTTCATCGTTTTTCTTGCAATTTGTTACATATAGTGCTCGTTTTTCCGTCATGATACTTCTCAATTAATTAGCTGTTTTAAGAACTGTTGCAACTTTCGATAACGTCAAGTATTGTACGTATAGTACAGTAAGTAATTACTGCCGTATGAAGAAGTACGTGTTCAATGCGATTAAAGAAGAAAGTAAAGCATTACACTCTTGTGTATTTAGTTTCAAAGGAAGACAAGAGAATAACGAGAATTATTTGCCTGCTATTGTGGAAAACTAATGAGAGTAGAACCCACCTTTTAAAATAAAAATTTCCCCACAAATTACAAAGAAAAACAATGCAAAGGTATAAATATTATTATTTTTTTAATTTGAAACGCCAACATTTTTCCGAATGTTTTTTCACTTTTCATCAATGTAACAATATGAATGAATATTCCTATAGTGTCACCTTGACGAAGAGTGAACAAACATTGGGAAAAAAATGTTGGCTTTTTTAATACAAAAAATAACGTTTAGGTCTTTACAAATTTTTGCGTTTCCAATTTATGGCTTCCAATTTATGCGTTTCAATTAAAAATTGTATTTAACCCAACAACTTTCGAACAGCGTTCAAAGTTAATAAAATGCCCAAACGTATCACGGACAGATATAAAGATATGAAAACATCTCAGAAATGGTCAGCGCTTGCATTCAGTTAGTGAAAGATAGAAACTATTTATTTTTCTTGTAATTTTTCGGTTCGGAGGTTCGATGAGTTACAAGGAAGGACTTTATTATTCACCCATCAATCGGATCGTCTCCTTCAACTTGGTTGACCGTCAGACAACAAAGTTTGATCTTTTTCTAATTTGGTGCCTTCAATAATTCATCTAAGGTACATTGAAAGGTGGATTTGTAATAAATTTAAATTAATATATTTATATAAGCTGTATATACATGTTTCTGAATAATAAACAATGTAATTGGATAACTTCCTTTAGCTTGGTTATTGCTATTGGACCCAATACCATATATCTAGTTAAAAGAAATTTAATAGTGTGTAAATGAACGTCTAGGTGTAATTAACCGAACATAACTGCATTTAAATTGATAAAAACAAAAAAAAAACACTCACTATATGTTTTAATTTACGTTGGAGTCATTGTTACACTATATTACAGATAACAATGTAGCCTATACGGTACGTATACTTAGGACGATTTTTATTGTCAACACCCACGTAGTCTCTTAAATAGCTTCGACGTAAAACCAGCTACGGGGCCTAGTAATTTTCTTCATGACTCCAAGATGAGATTTCAAAAATTGTAAATGACCACGTTTCATTTTATATATACGCGTCAACTTCATGTAGTCGTCATTCTGCAATATATACAACATGATATTGTTGACTGTATTTTTCTTTAGTCATAATAAATTAGCATTGTTATGTTTCCATGTTTGATAGAAAATTATAAAAAGTTACTATCCGCAATTATACAACTTTGGGAACAATTGTTTGCAGTTGTCTCGGTTACTGTTTTTAGAAACACATTCTTGACGATACAAAATATATCGAGTATATATTTTTAAACCAGATTTTAGTGCTAACAAGCGCTGGAGATGTGTCACCCTAGACCGCGCTATGTATGCATGTAAGTGCATATGTGATCGTACCCATTAGATCTATATTTGAACGAACTGTTAAGTCACGGTCACGGTTGTGCAGTATAACAAAAGGCGTGCGTGTTTATGTAAACTGTCAACTGCAATTTACATCTGTTGTAGGTTACTCCGTCTCTCGTAAACAATAAGTTCTTACAAGATAAAATTGTACAAATGTTGCAAGAGGTTTTCATAACCGATGTATCATATCCGATCTCGTCATCTTCTCTAAGAAGTTTCACCTTCGGTTACGTAGGTGTAGATTTGCAATATTGATAAAAGACGACAAGCGCCCTATAATAAATCAATCTGATAAAAGTAATTTATGTTTCATTCTTCTCAGATAATTTAAGCATTTCCATTTTTTAAATTTTGTATAATGGAAATTATATAGATTTATTTTGATTTATCGAATTACGTAGGCAAGTGGATCATAACAAGGTGGTCAAATGCCCATAATCACACAAGCTTAATTAAGTAATCGGGATTATTTGATTAAACTTGTGTGGTGCGTAGTGTGCCGATACTTTTGTATTGTTTGCCATACTGTGTCACAGTCCTTGTTATGATTATTTATTACGAAAACAAAAATCTAACAACGCATTGCAAAACAGTCAGGTTTTCTCAATCAGGCGAAAAGTTCAACTTTCAAAGTAAGTGACTACCTCAAAATGTTATTAAGCTTAGAAGATTGCTTAACTAATTTCCCTTTCTTGACTAATAAGATTGTAGTAATGAAAGTATCACAGATTTCTGCTTTATGAACAGCTAACTCTATTGAGATGAGATGTAGTGAAAAATATTGCAAGAATAGTAACTGAAAAGCAAAAAGAACCATGTCATGTTATCGACTGCTGCATCATAAATAAAGTTTGGAATCAGGGACGCAACATTAATATAAACAATGGTGGATTTTGTAATTATTTTTCGGTAAAATGGCAACACAACAAAATTTGTTAGAATTAAGGGGAATGTATTTCAAAATATCTAAAAGAGAACTTTTATCAACATTGTTCATTGTGGAAAAATATGGCAAGTTGAAAAAATTGAATTAATTGAATTCTGTGGTGCGCCATAGAATATTTACGTTTGACATAAATGAAATTGTACTGATTAGAAAAGTTTCCAAAAAGTAAAGCGAAAGGAAGAATTCTTTTAAGCGAAACCTGAATGAAGAATTGATCAAAATTCTCACAAATGGTGGCAGACATTCCACTAGATAAATTTGAGAGCAAAAAGTAATAAATAATAGCTTAACGAACCTGAAGATGTTACCAGAATCACTAACAAAATGGCGAATAGAATTTTGACACAGTGAAACCTGGAAGGAGTCAGTGTTTTCAGTACTTGTTAACGGTGAGACTTTTGCACAGTGTATGTTTTGGCCTCTGTAAATTTTCTTAATATAGCCAACGAAGTTGATCTTCCGCTTTCTCTAGTTAGAATAGAATCCTCATCAGCAAATACGTCAGCTTTTGATCCACTTTTGTGAGACATAGTATCATCTTTACCACCTGCGGCACCTTAATTCGGATTGTTGTGCTTTTCAAATATGAAGCTTATATTTTCATGGCTTTATCCCTATTTTTAACCACATTTTTCGTAGAGTACAATAATACCCAGGCCTCGAAAGCGTGATGCTTGTAAAATATGCTTGAGGATTCAAATTTTTTGAATTAACCCACTTATTGCAATATGAATCTTGTCAAACCGTTAAGAAATTGGAGTTCAATATATGAGAAAAAATAACTGAAAAGGACCGTGAACTAATGCAGATTCAAAGATAAAAAATCAAATTAAAAAATTATGATAACAAAAATTTATTTTTTCTATAAGTAGTCGGCAATAAAAATTCTGAAGATCCAGAACAGTATTAAACATTTTTTTCCTGATGAGTAAGCGAATCGATTAGCTTCATACACCCTCGTCATAGCCCTTAAAATGCTTACATGACCCAAGTAAAAAAATCTGGCATTAAAAAACTAAATTCATCAACGCAGTACAGGTAGCAAAGCAAAATCGCTCTCTTCCATAAAGCTTAAAAAAAAGGAAAAGATAGTACTCAGTATTCACCGTATACCGTATACCGTAAGATCCAAGAAAGTCGGCTTTCCAATTGTATTAAATTATATTATTATATAGGTATATTATTCAATTGTAAATAGATTACGAGTAATTTGAAGGCAAAAACGAAACATTTTTTTTATTTTAAAAATAGTCTAAACGTTTCTTTTTATGTCGCAAAACGAGCACATTTATTGAGTTAATTAATTAATTTAAACGTTTAATACTTAGTTGCACTAGCACAAGTTAAAACTTAATTTCACTTAACTTAATTCTAGATTAAATCTTAATTCCTGTCGGTGCAACTGATTACTAATACATTAATATACGTACTTATAGATTATATTATGTAACTTCTTTTAGCCTTAATTTAAATACCGTGCCAGTACTTATATGGGGCCATGTATATATTTATTCCTGAAATCCAGTTTCCAGTGTTACAGTGATATTTGCCTAGCATACACTTTCTCATAATTACCACGCATGTACATCTTGTAAATAACCGACCTTGGTTCTGAAGTTCACTTTATTTTCTCACTTACCTACCTTCGCTGTACGAAGTAAATCTTGATTTGCGTTTACAAAAAAGTGCGTTGAATTTAAATAAGTGTAATTCTGCGCAACACATGGAAGGATGACTTCGACTCAATCATCTTGATAATATCGTTTTTAAAGCAATCGGACAAGTTGGTAATTTGGGTTCATAGCAATAGACATGTACTATGGTAAACGATTGAATTGACAACGCTAGCATGTTTTAATTTATTCTAGTTGTAGTAACATTTTTAACAGTAGTATTGCAAAAATTTTTATAACTAGAGATGGGCAAGGTAGGGGAATTCCATAACGACTAGACAGACTTGTATTTTGTCGACTCTTGGAGAAACCAGTAGGCAACGCGAGACCCCTCACATGAATCGAATAAACACGAGTCTGTCCAATCGCTGTAAAAAAGCAATAATTCCCCTTGCCTTAGTCATCTCTAATAACTCTTTGTATAAAATCTTTCGACTAATAAACATTTTCAATTGAATTCTCCTTAGAAAAAAATTTACAGAACTTTTTGACAACATTAAAATTTCGATTATCCGAAAATCTTATTGTTCTACAAGGAATTCTGTACGGAAACTTATCGCTTCAAATGACTTTTCAAGCACTTTTAAAGAGGCCGGAATGTTCGTTAACTTGTAGTCTTGTACCACCACCAAGAATATGAGCAACGACAAGTACTTCATCCGTCATAATTTTTTGAGTTTACTAACTGCTAAATCATTTGATATCGTTTACAAGGTCTATACGTTTCCGATGACAATGTTTCTGTGCTTCATTCACATGTGGCCTTTCAATTTATTGTTGAAGACATTTAATCACAACATTAATTACATTGCGTTGACAGTTTGAAAAAATAATTTACGTAACATAAAAAAGTTCGCTCAATTTCGTCTCTTCACGTATGACATGTGTATAAAAAATAAGGAGATTCGATGAGGTTCTTAATTAAAAAATAGTGAATAACTTCTGCGCTTTGTGCTACCTTTAAAATTAATTAAAACAAATGATTAAAATCTTCGCGCGGAGTAAACAATTAATTTTTAGTAACAAGCAAAGAATAGGCACTTAATGTTGGAGGTAAATTCTGCAGTCAATACAAATCCAAAGTTTTACCATGCTACTGAATTTTCTCTTTTTTTAAATATAGCCCATTGCTTTATTAGATCAAGATCTACTTTACATATAAATAAGAAAACTAAAATTGTGCACTTTTTCAGGCAATTGGAAAGTTCACACAATGTACTGAATGTTGTAATCGCGGAACTTGATTTTCTAAATGCTTCTTAGTTGATTGACTATACATTTAGTAATTTTGGATGTTCATACTATTATGTTTCTCGGAGAGAAGATTTGAAGAAATTTAGAACTTTATGACTTTCCCAAATCAATTGGATTGAAAATAGGCTTCATAAGAATTGAAAGTATTTCGAAAATACTCTTTCAACAATTTAAATATTATTGCAAGAAATAAATAGATTTTATTAAATGAGTATTAAAAATTTAAACGAAAACTAACCTCATATAGCGAAATTCCAATACATAAACACCATGTTTATGTGTTTTTTTTTTCTCGAAATCAGCCACTTCTGAACAATAAACGTGACTCACCCGACTTGAACTTGAATTACAATTAGAGTTCACCTTTCGATTGGAAATTTAACCAGCGTAAGTTACCTCGATGATAGATAGACTCAAAGTCAAATATAAAATTAGCGTCACCTTACTACATTATTTTCCTCTCTAAAAATAGATTGATGTAATACGTACGGAAACTATTAATTTTAGATGCAGCGTTACAGGGACGAAATTGTAGCATAGATTCTATGCTCTTTAATGACGTTTTATGCTACATGCAGCACTGCAACCATAAATTTTACTGAGTATTTTACGATTATTAAGCGAACGATTAATAATAATGATAGCAAGGACTGTGGCGTAGTATGGTAAACAACACACAAGAATCGGCAACCTCTGCACCACACAAGTTTAGTTTAATAATAATATAGTAATTAGTTAAATTAGATTAGTTAGTTAGTAGTATAATAATTAGTTAGACTTAAATATAACTAAATTTACACTGAAACTTTTCATAGAAAAATTTTACATTAATTTGGACGTTTTCGCAAATGAAATGAAATACAAAAGAACTTTTTTTTTCCTGCTTCACCATTAACCATCGTTGGGTGGACTATCCCTGTAACTTCCTCGCTCTCTAAATGAGGCCAAAAAGAGAATTGCTGCTCTAGAAATCGAACTTTTAACAATTAGAGTGACCTTTACTTTGTATGGGTGGATAAACTGAAGTCACTAAACGAAGTGTGTGGATGGCGCTGAAGTCAGTTACCCTCTAGGTCGTAAGTTGTAACACTATAGAATACTTTTTAGCATTCCTTCTCAAATAGTCTTTGGCATCTAGAATTAAAATCGCAATGAACGCATTTGCAACATTGTTAGATTTGTGAATGTTAGAATAATGGGCAATTATTTTATGAGTTAATGTAAGTACTACGATTTGGTTGTACTGCATTACAACCAAACGTCCATGAGGTCACCTGACATCCGGGTCACCCTCAAATTTCTTCTTATCATTTCAATCTGTGGCAACCTATCGAGATTAAGCGTTCCTCTAGTGATAGAAATCCCGATTCGTAAAAGAAAACTTCCTTTCACAAAGCAAAAATGTTTGCTTTGTAAATCGTTAATAACCACAAAAAATGGATCTTTTAAATGAATCAATTGAATTTTCACGTTCAGTATTGTCCAGGAGTGTGTAAACAAAATTCGGCGAGAAACGTGATCGACTCCACTCGTTATTTGATGTTCTTTTACAAAAATTGCAAGTTGAAACCAGACAAAAAGTAAGCTTCCAATTCTTTTTGCAGACAGAATTTATTGAATATATCACCCAGAGTGATTACCATCAGCATATTTCCCATCGATTCAGCTGCGCAAATCTTACATGTTGAACAAATTTAAAAATTGTTTTGTTTTTTAATTTTTAACAATTTATGAAAAACTTATTGTTTATATTCAACCCGCATATTTGGTATCATGGTTGATATCACTCCGGCTGAAGATATTTATATTACAAATTTGGCTTATCAAAAATCTTTTACTCTAATATATTGTTTTCGATATCATTTATTAGTTCTAAAAGGTTATCCTATTAGGAAATAGTTTTTATACCACATACATGACTTGCACTCCACTAGTTGCTCTCTAATGTATGCAAATTTCATTATCTATTTGTCGCCTTGCACTTACATTCTTAGATTAAATCAAGGAAATTGTCAGCTTCGTTTGACGTAAGTTAGTATAGTGCCTTGTCCAATGAAGCAATATCATTTACATATCCTAGGATATTCTAAAGTATGGGGAGGGGCACGGAGAAGAAGCATTATACTTTGCTATAACTAGTGTCCTATCCCATATGCGGATATCTATCGAATATACTATTCTTGCGTCTCTTGTTGTCGAGTAGTTCATTATTAGTCATTTATCCTTCGATTTTTCTGTGTTGTAACTTGTAACCCTGTTTACGCAAATCGAGTACGGTCATTAAACTAATACGGATTGAAAAGACAAACGCGGAATTTTCACCGATATATATATATAGGCCATGAAATTCTTTGGTGTTTCTAATGCTCAATGCGTTGGGCAAATTCTCTCTACTAACAGTACCATTAATAAGGCGCTAAATCCATTACGGGCTTTAAGCACGCAACATAATAACTTAATCGCTGTCTACCCAAGAGGTGCATAGTACGGAATGTTAATAGATTTAATTAGGCCTACGTAATAATATGAAAAACAATCTCTATGGTAATTGAACTATCTGGCACAGGCAGAAGTAAGTTTATGGGGTCTATGGGTATATCTTATGTCTATTCATCCGACTTACATTGACATATTATCCATTGTTTTAAGCATGCGTACGTAAAGTGTGTTAATAGAATGACTTCCTTGAGAAAAGATTCATCCGTTTATGTTGTAAATTCCGTTTATATACCAGATTGTGAATTGAAGAACCGTTAGTAGTTCTAAATCGGTATATTGTAATTAATAAGTAATCAATATAATTACACAATTACATAGAAACAAGTAAGTTTTTATGGTCTACGTACACGTACGCTACATTGAACTTCGTCCAAGTGGCAAATTTACAGGAATTAAAAAGTATACTGAGTTTTTCAGTTTATTTTGACCACCACTTATTTACGTTATTATTAAAGATAGAAAAAAAGGTTTCCAATAAAAGTTCTAGGCGATTAAAAAATTGATAACAATCAAAATTGCATGTAGAGGACGCACAACAAAACATATATTTGTTTTTTCCAACGGGATATCCTGTATATTTTTTGTTTTTGGGTAGTCTTTCATCTCTTAGTTCTCAATGTTTATTAACGACTAACTTTAATTTAAATTTTAACACGTAATTTAAAGGCTATGGGCAGATAAGCTAGTGAAATCTCCCCCTGCATAGATTTGACTATTTTTCTTTCTGAAGTACCTTTACATATAATATATAGGTTAGCTGCTTCAACTGTGTACAGTTTAAAGCTGTTGGTAAATACTTATTGAAAAAAAAATTCAAAGTCTTTTCGCTAACTTAGCTGCTAATTTCCTTTGACTTCGTAGTATGTTGCAGTAGGTGTGGATGGTGGTTATCTATAAATTTTGAACGATCCCAGACGTGCCCGTGTTAAATTCGGGAGGAGCGAGTCCGGAAGCCGAGCAACATGGTCTTTTCCAAACAGGAGATAAAGAGTACAACTCGACACAAGTGGTACAAGCAATAATACAGATATTGGATATAAATTTAAATAATCAAAATTTTTATCATTATTATAGATATATATTCTCACCACCAAAATAAAATATTGTGGTAATTATATTTGATTTTATATGACATATATGGTGCAAAGATCACACTTGCTTCAGAAAGGATCTTCATTCGTCTTTAGAAATCTTCTGAAGAAGCCGACAGCATGATCAGCGAAACGTCAAGTAAAATATTAATTACGCGACAGGGACTGAAAGAAATTTCTACTATCTTAGGGAGCACGTCTAACAACATCATCATTCATAGAGTGGCAATAACTATAATAAATATTTGCATTATTATAAGAAATACTATTTTTTTAAAACAATGTTGTATTCATTGCGTCGAGTGAGATTGCTTAATTTTTATTTGGATACATACTAAGTATATTTGGCGGAAAAAATCATGATGCATTGAGATTGGCCATTGGATAAACCTCCAATGTCCTCCAAGTCCAAACAGGAAATTGATGTTTAATTCTTTTTTGATCCGTTAACACATCGTGCGATGGTGCCTCAGCTTATAATTAAATCATATTCATTTCTTAAGAAATTTTGGATCTACTTATTTCCACCATTAATTTAAAATTATAAAAAGTTGACCGAACTGGTTTATTTTAGAGAATTTCTTTCGGATTTCTGTCCAGAATCTTTTTTGTACTATTTTTTACCATGTTTTGTTCTCACGAGGGCCTATTTTTCTATTAAAAACCTCAAAAGTGAAACCACATAATTTTATTAAAGAAATAAGGATCATTGTTTAAACTTCCAATAATCTTTAGCAAAGCGTAACAATTTTCTTTTCTGAACCTACGTGATTTTTCGGTCCGGTAATATCTTATACAGCTTGTGGCCGCAAGAGGGTGCAAGTCCCTTGCAGAAGTCAATGAACTACATTCAGCATTTTCTATACTAAAATATAATATAAAAATAAATTGTTTAATCAGATATGTTGATAAGCATTTAAGTGTTACTTTCCAAATAAAGGAACATGTTAAGAACACTAAAGGCAAAGGCATCCCGTAGTTGTACCACTACTGTGTGTGACTGGGACTGGATTCACTATCCTCTCGTTCTCCGATACTCCCATAAACTCATTTCTTCTTTGGTCGAATACTTTGGTATTGCTTCGTTAGTACAATTCTTCTACTGTTATACAGTCTAATCTGGATGTTGCACACCATTTACACACAAATATCACCCGATGTTATGACAAGCTTAAAACGTTTATACCGGGTGGTTTAGATTTTATTACATATCCAATAATAATAATTACTTGAATTAGTAGAAGAAATTTTAACGTGGAAAAATGTGTGATCCACAAATAGTCCAATGACAAACATTTTTTTTTGAAATGGCACCCCATATTTTTTGTAAATTCTTTTGTAAATCCGACACTGTTATTATGTGGTACTTTCTTATTTACTTTCCGTTTTGAAGCTATTAAATTTTTTCTTCAATGTTTTTTTTTTAATGAACAACCATAAGGAAGCTTCGTTTGGTCAATATACAAAATAAAAATAACTTTATTGTAATGTAATTTGAATAAAACAAAAGACATTTAAAATATAAACTTAATAGCAAAGCTAGATCAGAAATATAAATAAGAGAATAAATAAAGAAATAAATAAATAAATAAATAAATAAATACATAAACGTTGTTTGAACGTAAATTATGCATAGTTATTTAATATGATCAAGATACTAATAGGCAATAAAAATATTGATCAAATTTCCTTTCTCCTATCTCGACAAAGACCTCAAATGCCAGTTATATTTCGACAAGCCTGTATCTATTTAAGTTCGAAATCTTTAAGACCCCTTTTCAGAACAAAGTAAAGAACATCTTTCACATAACCACAGAAGGAAGAATCGAAGGTGATCAGATCTGGAAATCGAATTGGCCACCTTAAAGGACTTCTGTTGCAAAACCAAGAATCTTGAAATATGTGATTTAGGAAAGGCAATATTTCATGGTAGATCATTTTCAATTCCTTCTAAAAGCTCTGGCAAATCTTTAAGTAAATATTATTCATCCGTGAGAGTAGCGTTGTAAACACATAGTCCAGTTAAATAACGGTCGAACACTCATTCGTATCGAAAGTCAACGGCATCTTTTTCTGAACAAAGAAAGCTCTTTATTTTCCTGCTAAATCCTGAAAGAATATTCAGGCGCGATGTGTTTATTGTTTGTCAAAAGCATAATATTCAGTGTTTAAAAAAGTCGTAAACAAATGAGTTGACCACCCTCCATTGACAGCAAAAAAATACATTTAGATCACTTAGACACTCAATCGCCAAAGAGATCGTTTTTTTTTTATATCGTTCAAGTAATTTGGTTATTTTATGTGAAGCAAGTAATCTTTAGGGATAAAGTTGTGTTTTAAGATATTTTCAACAAACCTTTTATTTTATCTGAAGAAGAAGATTTAGCAGGCAAAGAACAAAGTTAAGTTTCACGCAAAATATTTCGAACGTCTATAAATTATTTATCGATTATTAGGAGTACTAATATATTGTTTTATTTACTCTGTAAAGTACTTTCCCTAAATAGGATCCTTTTTGAAATTGATATTTGTACATGAAATAAGATTCTAAATAACTTAGTTATAATATCAATCAATTTTTTAATTTTTCAAACGCTTTAGATTTATTTATTTCTGCAAAATTACAAATACAATTCTAGCAATAAGAATGTACTTCTTGTTGCAGATAATATAGAACGCTGGCAACATAATTCTTAAAGTTTACGAATTTTCCGTCAACAAACTGAACGTTAAAATTGTTTAAAAGAACCTTTAAAACGGATCAGTTTTAAGGTCTTGACAACCATTATTTTTATATTTTTCTTATCTGCGAATAATCCTTTCCGTAGTTATAGCGATATGGTTTCATCGCTTTATTCTAGTGCGCGGGTATTTTACCAGATGAGCTTAAACTTAAGAACAACCTAATACGCAAATGTAATTGCAACATAATCTCACAGAACAGGTGCTCTTAAAATTTATTATCTTGAATACATATTTCATGCGCGCCATTCAATACCGTAACATTTACACACCTTGCTGTTTTACCAATCTGTTCTCTACATATTAAGTACCTTCTTCATAGATAGCAAGAAGATAATGGTTGCGGAACAATAATTACAGCCCCTCCACTATAAGTTCTCATCCAATGTTTACCTTATGAAGTACTGTTAATATCTTATTCAATTACTTCCCAGTGCAAGCTCAATCGGAAAGCGTTAATGGAATAGTTCAACGAGGAACAACCGTTCACGAAATAAGGATATTTATTTAACGCAATAACATATTGAGAAATCGCCAGTGCCGCTGCATATTTACTCCCGTATGTGTATAAAAGTACTTAGTGGCTTCTTTTCGGTAACGAAATAAAAATAAAAACAATTGAGGTTGTTTAAAATGTATACCTCTTTGACTCTTTAATCGTTCTGTCCTTTTTTTGTCGACAGATAAATGATGCATGTACGAAAATGTGGGCTTCTTTTTGGCGTGCCTAATTATACACATTGAACGAAATCCTAGGACAGTGAACTGTAATTTTATTTATAAAATAATTAAACTTTAATTGAATAATAATTTCGTTTCGTTAGCTATTTTGACTGGATGATATATATATGGACCCTTCACTTAAGAATATTAACGTCTGTTTTGTTTTCATGTCAAATAAATATCGTTTATAAATTTGTTTGGGCTGGGTTTTGAACAAAATTAAATACATTAAGTAACGCTGCATCAACGCTATTTTGATTTTATTAAGAGTATTAATGTTTAAGTGGATTATTTTTAAAAACACAATTGATGTCTTATATACTTGTCTAAAGTACATAACAGGATTAAACGTATCTTACGAAGATTTCTATATATAAATATGTTTAAAAATATTTTTGCCAACCCAAAACAATTAAGTACGACCTATTTTTACATCATATTCTTTGCTAACATTTGCTACAATAATTAGTCGTACGACCTACGGTTTTCAAAAACTAGGTCTATGTAGATAAAATTTACAAATCTATATTATTATCTATATTATTTATTTTATTATTATCTATATTATTATATTATATATTATTATCTATATACAGTTAATTTTGTCTAAAAAATTATGTAAAGAAATAGTTTTCTTGGAAATACTTTCACTTTCAAAAATAACTTAAATTTGATTTATGCATTGTATGCAAAATATCTATTTTGAGACGAAAGACAAAGTATCGAAGAGTAAAAAAATGTAAATATTAAGAAAACGTGATTTTCCCCATCATTATAGCTGCGCGTTGTATCTAAAAGATAAACACTGCTAACATAGCCCGATAGATATTTTTCGAATTTTGCTTCGGTTACAAACATAGTTTATAGCTAAATGTTTAATGTTGAAAATAAGTTGGCAAGCGTAATTTATGCAGGCGTGACTTACATATTAACAAGGACCTAACCGATGTTAAGATAAAATAAGTGATGTAAATATTTTTTAAGCAATACATGTACGCTTTCTTAATTAACAAGTAAATTCAACTATTACTAAAATATACAAAAGATAATTAGAACATTTAATGGACTGGCTAGCTAGTTATAACTTTACGTTAGCTTGAGACTATTCAAATTCTTCTTTACTTTATCCGCTTCATATTTCACTTTTTATAAAATACAGACTAACTTAGTGATTGTGTTCCTCTGAAATATATATTTCTTAACTAACCATATTAAGAATTCAGATCGGTGTATCTGACGTACAAAATTTAAATGATTATTGTTATCTGGTTGTTAGGTAGCCTATTAATTGCCTTAAGTAAATTTCCTTTGACAAAATCAGTTTACTATTTCACCCTTATTCATTCATAACAATGCTTACAGGTCGTTAACTGTCAACTTATTTAGTACTTTTTTTACAGCTGTTTTTCACTTTTATGTCTTCCATGAACCAAAAATGATCTTGGAGCTTGTGACATAATGAATACAAATCCGCAAGAATGACCAAGTCGAAATACAAAATGATTTTGATTGTTTCTTTGAACATAACCAACACTGTTATGTTGAAGACTCATAAGATGGGTGCGCAGGATGCGGATGGATCTCTGGAATGACTACTTTTGGGCCCTGCCTCAGAACAACGGACCAACTCACAGTGTCATTTCTGCGAAGAATTGTTTTGCCTATAAACGCATTCCATTTTTTTTTTCATGTTTCTCATTCTCAGTTCAAGAAAGAGATAAATCCAAAAAATAGGGAAAATACTAGGTTGACAGTTAATGTACTGCAGCACTGCTGCGTAAAGCGGAAGATCCATTTTCAGAGAAAACTTTGAGGGCGAATAAGTTGAGTTGTAATAAATCAGGTTTAATATAGCAGTTTAGTTTTTTATAGTCACGCCTAATAAATTACTATTCTTACTAACTATATTGTGATATAGTTGGTAGTTAAGTGTGATGCACGTTCCTCGAGACTTGGAAACAAATCCCGATATTTATTTTATTTTATGTTTTTGTTCGGAATACAAAATTAGAAGAAAAGATATTAGTCGCTGAAGTTCTTTCATACTCGTTTTAGTTTAAAGATGGCTAAAAATCTAACAAGTTAATAATAGGAGGAAATGAAGATCGATGTATCCTCGAAACAATTGTCCCGGATCAATTAACTAAACTTGTGTGATACGAAGTGTACCGGTGCTATTGTGTTGTTTACCTTAATGTACAATTAATTGTATAAAATTAACATTCTCCAATAATAAAATTAAGTCTGTTAAATTTTCAATATACGGTAATTAATATAACAAAATACTAATGTGAACATTACAATGCTTCCTTGGTACACCCTTCCACAACTCCAGTGTACGATAATAAATTCACAACATTGTCGCTAAATATATGTCCAGCTAGATTAAAAGCAATATTCTATATTGATTAGCTTCACCATAAAAAAGAACAGACGAAGCTGATAAAAAAGGATAAAACATCGGGTTATCGTATCAAATTTAAAATCCGGAAAAATTTTCTTTATTGCAGTGTAGTCAGCGTATGTGGTCGTATATAAGTTCAAATTTCCTGTAACTAAAGCTTTGAGCGCAGTTTGCATTCTTGAGATTAGAAGTCGTCCAATTTCATTAACCCTTTTCTTGCAGTAATATTTGTGTAAATAAATAGCCACATATGTGTGTGTTTCGATTTTTGGACTGCCATTTACTGATATTAAAATAAAATGATAAACAGTACAAATATAGCTGTTGAGCCAGGCGCTCATGTGGGTTCTTCAAATACATAGGTATACTTAAATACTTTTTACATTGAACAAAATAATAGGCTTTGTATATTCTTTTTGCATTTGGGTTCCTTATAGCCATTCGTATGTAACCAAGCTATTGATTGGCTTCTGTTAAAGAAAAACGTAAAATGTAAAAATATAAAAAGTGAAAAAGATTAAATATTTCAAGTTTCAACGTTGAGAAGTTTAACGGTGCTATAATTTGGCAAGTCTCGCTAAAATATTAAAGAAACCTTTCGATTTAAAATATAATAGTAATTCAATCTGACGATCTGACAGAATATATTACTTTTAAACTATCGGCTATTTTAAATTGAAGCTCTGGCTCTGAATAATTGTTTGTAATTTTGTAATTTAAACACAAAAGGTAAACAATAAAAAAAAATGTTAATAAATTTGATCAGTTAATTATTGAGCTGCAGACGCAAGTTGAATGCAGCTTACGTTTTTTGATCTTCCTTTTAATTTTAAATTGTCGAAAACTATTTATATATCTGGTACATTACAACAATAAATAACATCTTAGAACAGAATATGTTTATTTAAATAGTGTCGCACATAAAGACCCTTTTTTTATTAATTATTATTTTATTATTTATTCAAAACGCAAAATTATGCAACATTAATGAAGAAATGCTAAATATATCAATTTATTTTTTTTTATAAAACACAATGACTTTCGAAATAGTTTTTAAAGTAATAATTGCTTTACCTGCGTTTATTGTTGTCCAAAATATTTGTAGTTTTCAATTTATTAGCAAGTTAACGTCAATAAACTAATTATCAAGTCTGAATTTCATTACATCCACAATCCACCTTGCTGAAGATGAACGCGTAGAAATTTTGATTGAATTGGTTTGCGAAGATAAAAGCAGGAGTCATACAGAATGTGCATGTTAAGAAAATGAAGGTGGATCCGAGCAATTCTTGATCATGTGGTATGTACATTCTTGCTTTGTAATTTGTTTTCATAATTATGTAATTTTTAACCACCAAAATACAAAAATAATAATAATAGTAATAATAATTGCATTAATCACAATGAGTAAATGAAAAAGATTGCACTAGCTTTTGAATCGATGTAGTCAGATTTTTTTTAATTTTTTTCTAGATAATTGTCTCGTTCTTTTTTCAGTTTACCTGTTAATACCATAGTACAACACTATTTTTTTTTTAGATTCAAGATATAAGATTAAAGGCATCTATTTTTTAATATTTGTTATTGTTCAAGTTAGATCCTTAATTACTTAAGAATATTGCAATGGCGTAGGCTACTATGGTTATTTATGCAAATTAAATTAACTTTGCATTCCAACTAACATACGACTTACAACTTTTAAATAACGAAATAAGTTTATACAAATTTGGTTTAATTAAAATTACGAAAAATGCAACTGTTTAACAAATTAAGCTGTACTGTATATGTTGAAAATTAGAAAATTGGAAAAAATAAGAAAGTAGTAACGTGTTCATATAACATTTTACAAAAATTTTCAAATATTTTGTTCTTTTGAGAAATACAAAATTTTGCGATTACAAAATGTTGCATATGCGTGTTATTCCATGTAATTTTATAAACAAAAATAAACGGCATTTTATTATTTGAGTTGCGGTATTTTTAAAAATGCGAAATTTGTTGAACTCTTTCTATCAAACTTGTACATATGTATATTCACATCAATTAACAGAAGAAAATTTTACAAGTTGAACGATAATAAAATAAATGAAAAACGTTTTACCCAGGAATTTTTTATTTGCATGAGTTAAGGGGATTAATTATCTATCAGAAAAATCAACGCATGCGCTTTTTATTTTTTTAAATTTTCGACGGTATCTTTAATACAGTGGAATAGTTTCTCTACACCTGTACGCAGTATTGATTCGTCACCATATAATCAGCACTTTTCTTAAGAATTAAAACAGTGGTGTATTAGTATATGATGAAAAAAAGTGAATATGTGTGAGTTAAGCTGAGTTAACAAATATTAATTCTCTGTTCATTAATTTTTCTCTATTAATTTCAAAATACTGTTTTGTTGTTCCAGGTAAATGTAGAAGAACCTTTTATTTATAAATCGAGCAACAACCAACCAACAGATACATTTTTGCTGAAATAGATAATTACATTTTTAACTTGGTAATAATTAAAACCGTAGCAAATTGAAATAAAGTATATTTATTTTATTAATTCAAGCAATTAACGAATTAACTTCGATATATTTCTCAGATTTCTTACGTTTTCTAACGTATTCTCGTAGGTAGCGCGGGAACTTAAAACACCGAACGAGTTCATGAAATAATAGCAAAGAATGGTTCGCAATTTTTGCTTTCATCGAAGAAGCACACAACAATCACTGCTACATTGCGTTACTTACCCTGGATGTTGTTTACCGATCGGATTGTAATGTATACCGGTCGCGCTGTCAACGGTAACATATTTGTCGAGCTGAATTCCTTCTGCAGTTAGATTGTGCGTAGTGTATTGGGCGAAATGCCGATGACGGACCGCGCTGCTATGCACTAGGAGTGCTGCTGCCACCAATAACAAACGCATTGTGCACACTGCAGTCTCACCGTACTTCGCACGTGAGATCTAAGAGCTCTTCGAGGAGGCTGAGTCACGTGATTGGATTCGAATCAAGATCTTGGTCAAATAATTTTCAAGAAGTGGTACGTCTATATTCGCCAGTATATTGCGACGATTCTGCACGAAAAAATAATAAATAAAGCAACTACGTTATTTTCGAATATTTCAAGTTATAGTTTCTAAAGAATCCAGATATTTTCTATTACTTCTGTATAATCCAGAGATCTAAAGCCAGTGGCGCAATATTCTTCAATCATAATTTTCTTATTACTATTGCCGAAATTTATACAAAAACTACAAATATCTATACGCTTTACAATCTAGTTTCATTTTGAAATACGAGTGGAGAGTTTTACACACGATGAGTCAGAAGGAACAAAAGAGCAAAGTAGATGCCTGGTTTACTATTTATCGATCATCCTGTGCAAACCAAAATACTTTTAAAAGATACTCTATAATCATCACACATAGATGTATACAAGGTGATCCGGGAAGAACGGAGCGAACTCCAGCAGTGTATAATATAAACGCACGTGAAAATAATATAAAGTAAGATATATGTTTTAAGTTAAAAAACTTAATATTTGAAGCGTTTCTGTAAATGATCGAAATTTTCGGATATTTTCGATTTAATGCGCTCCAAGTGAAATAAATAAAGTCTTTGCATTGACTCCTTTTGTCAAAGAAAAAGTAAAATATGTTGTATATTAAAAGTTTAAAGATAAATAAAAATTTATAATTTTCTTTATAGGTTATTTAAAATTTTCAATGTGTTGTGACAGTCCTACTATACAATCTCATCTATATAAATTTAATAATTTTGATTCGTGGATGGACAAATACTTACTGATACATGAATTCCCTTGACATAGCTTAACAATTCCATAATTGACTGGAACTTGGCTGATATATTCTAAATTGAAGATCGGAAAACCGGTAGCTTATTATTTCTTACAAAATGCAATTTGTGAGGGAACAGACCAAACATTATTATTTTCCTCATTATCGCTGTATCTGTTCTAAAATAATGAAGAAACATCAGAAAATATTATATCAATTTTGAGCAATAAAGATTGCTCTTTTAAAGTAATGTAATTATTATTGTCAATTATAAGACAAAATAATGCAATTATTTTGTCATGTACTTAATGATATCCACCGAAACAGATCTCTGCTCACTACATCAACATCAACGGTACAGTAACATTACAGTAGACCTTTTACTTAGTCTTTTTCAGACGTTTTTTAGATGTTTCTCTCTTTTTATTAAATTAATTCAGTTTACTTATAATTAATTTAATAAAAAGAGAGAAACATCTATTAAACTATTCTTATAGTTCATAACATATCTATTAAAAATACTTAAAAATACAGAGTTTTCCATTTAAGATAAGCAGCTAGTTATCCATCGAGTCTTTTCGCTTTGTTATGAAATACAAAGAATTTTGTAAAGATCTGTAAAGAATTGAAACTATCAAATTTAAGTATAATTTAATTCTGAATATATAGTATGACATTGAAGGATTCTATTTAAAAAAAAAAGATAATTTAGTCGGACCGCTTTGTAAAGATTCATTCATTCAAGTTGCACTGATGCGTTGCTATGTACATCTACCTAGGTCAATTTTTAAATTCATCTTTACTTGGGGAATAACTTGACTTCACCAAACTGCTGCTCTTACCCTGTACAACTAGACAACCCGAAAAAATACATATCTGAAATAGATACATTATGTAGCTCTATTTAGCTTTATTTAAGCTTCACTAACTTTGGCAACTATCGTTGAGCAGTTAATTCTGTAAATGTTGCCCGTGCATGAGCTGTAAAGATAAATACAGTGAAAAGCATAACTTCTTTGTAATACCATCGCTTCCTGAAGCACTGCCCTTATCGAAAAACTAACAGATTTTCTTTACGTTTATCTACATAAAATAAATAGCATTATCGGTTTCATATGCATGCCATTCGTAACTATGGATTGTAGTTTGAGTGCGTTAACCTTACTGATAGCATGAGAAAAAGGAATAAAACTGTAAAGAATTACTTAAAGTCAGATGATATGAAAATTAAATTATACCAAGTGGGTACAACGTATTTTTGAAAGATACACGATATAATTTTATGGTGTAACTGGAAGAATTATGCATTGCAATACTTTGATGGCAAGTGGATGAAACGGCAAATTATTCTCTACTTTATATCTCATTCTCTTAAAAAGATAATTAGAACAGCAGCAATCAAGTGCATATTAAATTAAAAATTGCAGAATAGGCTATGAATATGTAATATACGAAATTCTTATCTGTATACCTTTACGTTATTGAAACATTTTACTTTTTATAAAAGATTAAACCGTTGAACATATTTCGAAGGTTATCAAGCTTTTATAGACATCACTCACCAAATAAAATACCGCCGTTAACTTTTTGAACGATAGTAGTTACATTTTTTGATATTTTTACATTTTTGGTATTGCAGGCGGCTCAATTCATTTCGTATGTCATCGGAATTTTTGGAAAAGTTATTAAAAAAGCAAATCAAATGACACCACAAAATATGTGAATTGAAGCTTTTGTATTTACCATTCGGTCATGTCTCAGGAGGTATACTTTTGACGTTGTTAAAAAAGAATGAAGGAAAAAATGTTGATGGAAAATTAAGCAATAACTCAGATGAATACAGTCAATGAAACATTAGTTCGATGTTTTTGTTATCATTAGAATGATGAAGGACGATGCGGCGTTGTCGATTGCTTTTTCTGATTTCATGGATGACTGAATAAAAATGCTGTTCATTCAGCATTAACTACTCTTCAATCCTCCAAAGCAATTCAGTATAACGAAAGAACAAACACTTTCTTCAAAGTGGTTGATGAATGAATCATGAATGAATTTTTGTTGAATTCGGTTCGTCATAGTTGATTGTTGTTCATGTTAGTTTCTGTCTCCTACAGATACACTCATGTTTCGTCATCTGTTGATCTTGTATACTGATTTTGAAGTTTCTCCGTCGAATTTTTTTATTCTTTGTCAATTAATACATTTTTTTTTGTGCCGGTGGTGGAGTCCACCGGGAACAGATCTTTCTCACACCAAAATGCAAAATCATACGTATTTTACGATTTTACGATGTTGCGCACAGTATCGATTGTTTTTGGAGTAACAGCCGATTTTCGCCAATCTTCATCGCTAATTACGACAAAATTCTGTACACCTCTTTTCTGATGGTGCTTCATTACCAAACGTTGAGCGAAACGATTCTAGACACTGTTGTTATATTGCGGCCTTTACTAGAATTCTAAAAAATCATCCAACGAAACTCTTCACGTAAAATTTCCATTTTTTTTTCACAAAATTATTTTTTTGTAACACGATCCATTCGGCCGATTTTTGTCTCTGCATGAATGATAAGAAATATCAAATTTTACGGAAATAGCAATATCCAATCTCAATAGCGCCAACCAATGGTTATTTTTAAAAACTTAGACAAAAACGTAAAAGATACTGAAAAACAGGTTATTATCTACTAAAAATTTGCACATGTTAACGGATTTATCATAGTTTGCAACACATTTCAATAACTACAAAAATAGTGTCAATTAACAAAACATGAAAAATACTGTAAAATAACAACGAGACCGAAAATATGAAATACGCCGGATTGAACAATAATAAATAGTAACAACAGTTGCTACTTTTGGTTGGATGTTGAACGCTAGTGGAAGATTAATAATTATTGTGATTACGTCGGTTAGTAGCAAGCTCTCTAAAGAAACCTGAAATCACCGGAAACAACTGGCAGCTTTTCCTAAAACCCAAAAATATATTCCCTGTTTTAATTAATATAAGATAATTATCATCATATCCGGTGACATCGGAAATTGAATTAAACTGCAAACAACAAAAGTTTGAATTCAAAATAAGAGTCGGACATGATTTCCTAAAAATGCTGGCTTCTGTCGTTCACGTAGGAACAGCATTAATTGCTTAAATGTTAAGATACATATCGAGGAGAGTAATGGCTCTGATAAGTCCAGCCGCTATATTTACCCAACTTTTTTATAACATTTATTGGTAAGTATTATCTATTACCTTTGTTAATTTATTTTACCAGTGTATCTCCTCCATCTACAACTAATTTCGATTGGTTATCTAAAGAATGTCTTGAGTAGTCAAAGTTTGGTGAATAGAGAATATATAGGAAGTGGTATGTATTTACTTAGAAACTAATGAAAAACGTAATAAAATCCAATACCCTTCTTCCCGCTTCCACTGCTTTACTTCCATATATTTTTTTGTAGTTGCCAATCTTGTAAATACGATTATGTGCAATAATTTGAAATATTTCCAAAAATTATATTTATTTTATATAAGCAATAAAAATGAACAAGATAGCAACATACATACGTGTTTTGCTAATTAATTTCCCACCACGAGACATTTGTCGCTAAACTTTCAACAATTTCCGAAATATTGTTAAAAAAATGTTAGCAATTACGCCTAATGCAATAACAAGAATATTTTTACAAATTCAATTTATTTCTCAACTTATAAGTCTTTTTCCAGCAGATACTCCACCTGTCTAATCCGTCCAAATAATGATTGACATCTAGTTCTACAAAGTAGGTGTTTACCAATATAATGGCCTCATGATTCGATGAAAATCTCTGTTCTTCAGGCAAAAATTTAACAGAAAAAAGCCGCTGCGGACCAGATCTGATGAATACGAGGGAGTGATCTTTCGATTCGAATCCCAATTGATGAATTTTTGCCATGGCGAGCACTGAAGTATGATATATTGTCTTGATGGATTTGTTTTTCCGCAATTTCTGGCTTCAACTTGATGCGTAGTATGCTCCGTTATTGTTTTTCTTTTTTTAAGATGGTCGATTATCACAACTCCATAACAATCCTAAAAAAACGATCGCTATCACTTTCCAGGCTGATATCTTCAAGAAAAATTAAAAAAGAGAAAAAGTTCGCGTACTTTCTAAACGCGCGCTATATAAAATAATATTATCGGAGTCGCTTTAAATTCTATATTTAGTATGTTTACTTTTTAAATCGGAGTGGTTTTCTTTGCTAAATATTTTCTCACTTGAAACATTAATCTGACCTCGGTCAATGTTACCATTATTTTTATACGCCTTTAATAAGCATATTTACGTTTCCTGATGCTTATTTACATTTGGTACTAACACTGTCTGCGCTGTATGATTCATGGATATATAGAGAATGAAACATTGCTAATACTATCTTTTGTTCATCAAAAATATTATTGAAATACATGAACATGTGAACACATTCAAACACTTAACACTTATCGGTCGACTAAATTTAGTGAACAACTAGACATTTACTTTCCTTATAGATAGATCTCATTGTTATAATCGGTCATAATTTAAGTATAAAAGTCGCAAAGTCTGGAATAGTTCGATATAAAAAAGTAATCAAGGAACATAAACAACGCGCATAGGTTTAATGGATGAAAGATGAATTTCTTGAATGTATTCATAATTCTTCATCCGCAGTTTAATCAGTGCTGTACGGATTACCATACGAAATATACAAAACGTTGTTAAAATAACGATGATGTCCAGCAGACATCTTCAACTTTTACGACTAAATGGTTAAGATATGGTGGTTCAATGCGCTCTCTGAACGATACAAATATGTATTACTTGTCACGAAACGTTTTAAACAAAACAAAACTGCAGAAAACGATAAAGTAAAATTTCATAGCAATTTATTAGCGAGCCGGACATAGTAGAACGATATTGAGCAATATTATTCACATTTCGGCAATTATTTCAGAAATTTATTTGTGTATTATCTATTTGATGTACACAGACGTATTTATCCTATATATTAATTTTCAACTCTTACCATGAGGATCTTGCTTCTTACTGCAGATAAAGCGTACGTCTAAATTTCGAAAAATTGCTTAATTTTGTGTCTGTTATGAACCAGGAGAAAAAATGGACTTTTAACAAACGACGTTTAAAGAAATCCTCATTTTCGTCTTTTACCTCTACTATCTTTATTTAATCTTGCAGAGAAAAACTAAAAACAGATTCTCGAAGCCACTTTCAATTTTTTAACTAATGGTGCAGCTGCAATGTTTTATGGCGTTTCGGTTCTTTTTGGCCATCATTAACTTTCTAATTTTCTGACTTTCCGACGCCGGATTTTGACACTGTCAGGAAGAATTTTTGAAATTTCAACTAGTACTCTTATGCTTTAATCGAACAGATTTTAAGATTAAATAGCACCTATGAAATGTGAAACTACCAAATATTTCATCGTTCATTAATGGTAGGAAAATGTACAATAACAAAGGGAAACTGGATTTGTCAAGTATTTTTATTCATCAAACCGAAATACAACAATAACGAGTATTGAATATTTGCAACTATTATTTTTCTAGATCTTGATGAAAAAGAAGCTCAGTGGAGAATAGTTTGTAGATCCTCGTAATGTTTATGTTAACAAAAATCTGAATGAAAATCGACTGGATATCTTGCAAATGGTAAATTAAATGTGTGTTTTTGCAAAGTTTGCAGTCGTATATTTTCGAGGTAAATAATGATTACCCATCAACATCTACGTCCAGGATTAATTAATTTTAATTTAAATGCTTTCGATGTTATCGGAACATATGCCACAATAATATATACAATAAAGAAACTTCAAGTAGATGGATTAAGAGCTTTATTCACTTTTGAGATTTGTATCAAGTTGAACATTTACTACAATCAAAACAGAAATTATTCGAATGCGCTATATAAATACATTTCCGGTAATTTTTGAAATTATACCGAATCAGTCGTCTTTTGCTTATGCAGCTTTCGCGTGTCCTTCCTTTGAAACGACCCTCGTCATCATTCCCTATATTTTCTTCTACATTTTCTGCCGCTTATCTAAAACATATTAGCCTTGTTTGGAGTTCTAAATGCAATTCTGATGTTTCGTTACATCTTCTAACAGTACGAGGGAAAGCAAACTCATGTGACAAATGTTTTGGATATTCCGCATTAATTTCATACCTATTAATCCTGAAAAAAAATGTTACCATAAGCTATCGATGTATGTTCCTCGCAACATCGTCAGAGGCACACAATTTATCTGTAGTGTCCACTACGCTCTTAGTTTGATTATAAAATGCTGTAATCGTTATCTCCGCTTTTGGAATATATTGTGCGTGTCCGTAAGGACTACTATTAACGGTTCCTCCTCTAATGTTAGTAAAATTTACTGGAATCTCTCTTTTGTTTTTTTATTGTGCCTACAGAAGCCAGTTTCCTTTTACGTATTTCTTCCACTAGGTTCGTCCTGGTAAATCAATTATTTATGGTCAATTATTTCGAACGGAACTATATTGCTGACCTTCGGGCTGAAGTCCAGAGTATATTTTTAAATTGTACAAATAATACTTAAATCTTAATTTCATACTTGTTCGGTTTATCTACATCTTCTCCAGAATTCTTTTAGTTTCTCGTCCATCGGGACATTTTCATGATTTTTTGTAATTCTTCACAAATTCTGCGAATATCCCCGTAACTGCTGCAATTTTGTTTATTTTCCTCTTTCTTTTCGCGCGGACCAATTCTCAAATTGAAGACATAGTCTGATGAAAATATTCAAGCAAAAACTACATTTTTCCATACTATCACCGTCGATCCACAAATCCGCCAAATTTGTTTATCGCCTGTGTGAACATCTGCTAAAATCAAGAAACCCATGAAGACTTTCAATTTTATACGATCGATCGGTTTTGTGGATTTTCGCGTTGAAACGACGTTTCGATGCTGTCGATATACTGATTTGTGCATTTACCGATAATACGCTATTAAATTTATTTCTATTTCTTTTTTCTTTGAAATAACAAGGAGTTGGAGCGCATGAAGTAAACGCATATCGTATTTGGTATTAATTTTTATAATATGCAGTAGAATATCCCATGAAAATCATGCTATCCTGCAGGCATATGGTGTCTGCAGCATCTGATCGCGCAGCCTTCCCTACTTCACGGTACTCCTGCATTATCTGATCGTCGCCACCATCGACATCGCTATCGCGATCGGTTTACGTAACGCTTACGTTCCATTGGTGCTGTTTGATGTAGAATTTTCAAAGCAGAATTGCAAGTAACAGAAGGCACTTTATGTCGATTGTATATAAAATGTGTAAAAGTATCAGACCGATGAACGTATCTTACAAACATTTATCTGAAATGACTACCAAAGTTGACACGAATGTCGATTAGATACCATTCTTCCGACAAAATCTTTTATTTGATTAATTTTTCTAACATGGACGGATCTTCAACATAGACGGATTTCCAATAAGATTGATAATTTTTTCAAATTTTGGCATGAGATCACGAAAAGGAAACACATTTGTGACTGATGATAGTGATGATAGTTATTTTTAATACAGGACGAGTGTTCTCTAGTGAAAAATACCTTACTTCTCTCTAGCAGATTTCACAAAAACGAAAACAAGGTGATGATTAAAGTTTGCCACTTTCTGTGCGCTTGGCGCAATTAGCAAAGACTAGACAGACTCGTGTTTTATCGACTTTCGCGTACACCAGCAAGCAACGAACCCATTCTCACGAGAAGAATAAACACGAGTGTATCTGGTCTCTGCTAATTTCGTGAAGCGCACGGCGGTGCTTTAATGAAGATGAAGTGATATCAGGTTCGAGTCAGTTAAGTAATATTAAGCTCATAGTAACATGTAATACCAGTTTTTTGATAGGAAAAATACATTGTCTACATTAAAGCAAAAACGTTGCTTTCCAAATTTCCGTATAAAGATGGAACTTACCGGCTTATTAAATTGGAGTCTACGATAATAGTACTACAAATAAGTGTACTTTTTTGACATATAATAAATAGTAAATGTACCTATTGCTATAATTGTAATACCTGTATTGTTAGATTCGTCTATACAGGCAGCTTTCAAGAGACTAATTCTTAAACGAAAACCTCAAATAACAGAACTAATCGAGTACTAAATTAACAAGCCCATTATTATTCATTGAAATCTACAGACAAACTCGCAAAATTAAACAGGAACGCTGTATGAACCTTTCGACCACAGTTACACATCCACACGTATTACGTGATTTAAAACCCTCGTTATGAACCAATCATAAAAAAGAAAGATATATATTAGTAGCAGAGTGTCCACGAGAAGACTAAATAGTGATTTCATTGGATTCCAAACGAACCTTCTCCTTGACACGAATGTGTGGTGATTGTACGTCGCATAGCACGACATCATCTTTGAGGTGCGAATGACATAATGAAGTTAAGCATTCACTCGAAAACTTCAGTGATTTATGCTCACTTTCATTTGAATGGAACCTGTAAATTTCAAATAAACAACTTCTTGAATAGAATGAAATGAACTCCTATTGCATCTTTGCCTGCTAAGCCGGCAACTCTGGAAGGCAGGACTAGATAAAGATCACGTTAAAGGTGTCTTGTGAGGTTGCCAAGCTAAAGACGAAACAGTAAGACGCTTGCTCGGCAAGTGTCTTGCGATGATGTTAATTAGAAGAACTATGTTGGGTGATGAGCAGCCACGAGGGCTCAATGGGCCTATTGGTATGTGATCTATCTTAGCCTTTCATTTTCTACAACCATACAAAGAAAAAAGGTGTTTGAACATTGCTTGATTCATATTTATTTGCGCGTTAGGGTTCATTTTTTAATTTCTTTTAACGTATGAATATTCAATTGGTAACATTTTACCCAAGTATTAACATCAAAATCTCTAAATATCGCTAGTAGCCCTGAAATAATATGAATGCCCAGCATACAGACCAACTAACCGACTAGATGACTTTAGGTCAATTATAGTTTTTTGTATTTTGGACCTTTAAACAATTACCAATTCAGCATAATAATTTTAAAGTTAGATTGAGAAAGTATGTTACCAACTTTACGGCTTTCTTATTTATTAATTATTTAAGCAAAAAAACCTCTGTCGGAAACTAGAGAAAATGGCATTTTAAAATTAAAAATTGACGTGTATGATTTTCTTAAAATGATAGATTGTAATTGATTTTCCTGTTATTTCTCGTTACTAGCTGCAGATAATAGAGAGATAGATTAATAAAACAAATCAAAATTGCTTACTCAAATCAAATGCACAACTTTTGCATTCACAGATGCGAAGTTGGTAGCCTAACACATACATTCCTGCATGTTTAGATTGCTAGTGGCAATTTTTATTTTTTATAAATTCCTCATTATCGTTATTATGAAAGTGGTTAATTTTATTTAAAAGCAAAATAGTACCTTAAAACATAATTCATTTTATAGGACGCTATAATTTAAAACAACTATGAAAATAATTGTTATTCCACACATTTTTTAACGTGTACAATTTGTAACAAATGAATTTGTTTAATATACAGCGTCATTGTACTTGTACGTGTTGCGCATTGGTTTCCTCGGGAGTTAAATTTCGCTAACTTTAAAAATAGCATTAATATTTGAAGTTACAAACTGACACTTTATAATTAGAAAATCTACAACTTTCCTCATAACTTCTTGTTATTTGCATGCTGCATCTAAAGGCCAACTGAAAACGGTAAACCTTCACAAAGTAAACAGATATATATCTTTTACACAAATATGAAAACCCGGTAATATTTTCCAATGCATTTATTCCATAAAGGTTTGAAGTAAATCAAATAAACTTTAGGAATCATATAGACATTCACTTTCCAAAATTTAATTAAAACTTCCTTTGTAGAATTCTGGAAAGTTTACGCAATGCTACTTATTTCCATTCTTAATGCTTCAAAGTCATTTTCAATCAGACCTTCAAGCGCTGTGATCCAGTCCTGGATTTTTTAAGGCGTCAACAACCAGGTTTGCATGTAGCGCAGTACGAAATGATGGAAAAACTAATACTAACCCAAACACACTTACCCTCTCCCATCTTTTTCATGCGATAATTAATTTAAACAACAAGAAAGCATAGATTTACTTCTGCAGTCAGTTATATTTTTATTTTAATTATATCGCTGCTTATCCTCAAATTCCGTAGTTAAGAGTCCGTTAAAATAGCAGTTCCGTAAACGAAATAGAGTTAAGCATACGTTTGACTTACCAGGTCAAGAATGATGACGATTAATGAGCTTTATAAGTAAATAAAGTTATGATATCTATTGTTTCTTTGCTTATAAAATGTGTACGGGTCGGTGTTTCACAGAACTCTATTCTTGGACCAACTCTTTTCCTGATCTTTATCAATGATTTTTCGAATTGTCTTGGAACGGTATTTAGTGATATGATTTTGTAACCGGATGACATAAGATTAATAGTGATTAGCAAATATCTACAAAACCTACTTCTACTAATGAGACATTTGCCAATATATAAAAATAGGTAAACGATAGCTAATAATAAATATTAGAAAAGCCCACCAAAATCTTTGGTGTAACTGAGGCTTTATATTGGGATGCAACCGAATGTGATTTAATAACTACGCCCGTCTTATAATTAGAAAGGACAAAATAATTCCACCTGCCCTTATCATCTCTACCTATTATGTGTAGCAACTAGCCACCAGATTTGGTTAATAACGAGTGCGTATTTGTTTACCCGTATTTTTTATCTATGTCTCTGACTCTACATAAGCATCAGTCCTATTCAAATTAAATTTATCATAAACATTAAATGTTGGTATCCTTTTACAAAGATAGTAGCCGTTGCAAAGATTGCTGAATCCCTATCGCACATCTTAATCAGAAACACGTGACTGGGTGAGTTCAGCAGCGCTTCACATAGTCTTGAGTATCGTGTGCTTCGCTCTATATTAACGGCTTTGCTTCCTTTTTTCTTGTTGATGTACATTTGATTACTTTCAGTTAAGCTTTTACATTATTGCTTATGAAGTAAGTTATGAGTTACTACTGAAGATACAAAAGAAAATTTGGTACATGGCAAACATCCATTATATACTATAAATATAAATCCATTATATACGTAATATATACGAACGAATATATTATCTATATATATATTATAGCTGTAGCTAAGCTGTAGAGCTCTGGCATATGCAGATGATCTCAAGATTTTTACAAGAATAGAAACACCAGATGTTTGCAAGAAGCTGTTGGAGAACCTTCAGATCATCCAGAGTTGGCGCGATCGTAATAGAATTCGTTTAAATTTCAACAAATGTGGGATAGTGAGTTACTCGAGAACCACAACACTCATTATTTTCTCCTAAGTAATAAATAAAGTCTATATACCTCGAGTGGAAATACACTCCCCCAAAAAAGTATCGCATAAACTAAAAAAGGGCATTTATAAACCAAGATATTTTTATACGTTCACAAAAAGTTGGCCTCGTGTATGTGAACTATAAAAACACTAACAAAATCATGGAACATAGATTTTTTACTTTTTTTTTTCTAAAAGAACACATTTAGAAAAATGCATATATGTAAGGTTTGTTCAGTTGTTTATTGAAAGTCTTCCTATACGGACAAATTTTAAAGTGCGAAGTCAGAGTTCTGTACCAACGCTTTTAAAACTAAAATGAGCAATTTAACTTCAGAACAAGTGGCTGCTATAGTTGCTTTAATCGAAGATGGATGATCTCAAGCATACGTTGCTAATTTGATGAACATCAATCAGTCAAGTGTTTCTAGAGCCGTAGCCAGATATAGGGAAACAGGCAATATACAGTAGAAGACCTGTACCAGGTCGTCCAAGATGTTCTACTCGCCAAGATGACCGCTATTTACTACTACAAGCATTACGTCGAAGACATGTAACTGCGAGACAATTGCAGAACGACTTGGCTAGAGTCAGAAATACTCGTGTGAGTACTCAAACTATTCGGAATAGGTTACGACAGAGTGGATTAAGAGCTAGAGTAGCTGTAACAGCCCCTCGTCTCACTAGGAACCACCGAGTGGCTCGCTTAAGGTTTGCCAGAGAACATGTAAATTGGAACATTAATGACTGGGCCAATATACTCTTCACAGATGAGTCAAGATTTGGTCTTTACACCTCAGATAGGCGTATCTCAGTGTATAGACGAGACGGTGAGCGCTATTCGCAGTGTAATATCATACCTAGACCTAATTTCGCTGGTGGTTGGTTGGGGGTGGATGGTTTGGGGAGGCATCTGTTTAACAGGTCGTACAGAGTTAGTACCAGTAGACAGAGGTACACTGACTGCCCACAGGTATATAATGGACATTTTAGAAGAACATGTAGTACCATATGCGCCAATTATAGGAAACGAATTCATGTTAATGCACGATAATGCACGACCGCATGTTGCCATAATCGTCCAGGAATACCTTAACGATGTTGGTATTCCAGTTTTAGATCGGCCTGCGGTAAGTCCGGACATGAACCCTATCGAGCACGTGTGGGACCTCCTTCACAGACGGATACGAACCCAAAATGTTGCCCCAGCGGACCTGCATGGACTAGAAAATGCTCTCCGTGACGAGTGGGAGAATTTGGATCGGGCTTATATACGGAGGTTAATCGAATCTCTGCCAAACCGTATGCGAGCGGTCATAAGAGCCAGAGGTGGCAATACTCAGTATTAAAAGCTACTGTTATGACATTTTTCTTTCCAAAATTATAATTTCTTGTTTTAATAAAAATCTCAAGCATGAGTTCTTGTTTTTATTTGGCCTGTATTTTATTTAAACAATCATAGAAATTATATCTTAGAGCGCATTAAAGTATATTTACAACTTTATGCTACAAACAAAGATTATGCGATACTTTTTTGGCGGAGTGTATTTAGAGACTTGGGTATTTTGTTTGACTCGTGATTATGAATAAAAACTCGACGTTTCGCCCACAACGTGTGAGCGAAACTTTGATTGTTGTTTTTATTTTAACGACGACCAAACCCGGTACACGTTTAATCAAAAAAAAAAAATGGTTTTCAGTAATAATGAATAGTTCAATGGCCGTATTATTGAATCATATTTTTACAATCTTATTCCTACGAGTGAAAATTTATTAACTGAAAGGAAAACTTTTAGAGATAATCGAAAATGCTCCACTACATAACAGTGCAGCAACTACATCGTTTTAATATTGTTGGATTGCAAATGAAGTCCTTCAAGATGTTCTGCTAGAATTTTGTATCCGACATTGCTCGATCTTTTTCTTTTAGGGTAATGTGAAAGATGTTTTTCCGATAAGGGATCTTGATATTTTCAAAGTTAGAATCATATATGGTTCTCGAACAACTCGAGCATGATACATGATGATTTGTTGAGGCGGAAGAAATACGTTTTTATCAACATTTATAATTCATTACCTATTATTAGTTTGATCATATTAGTCCCAACCGTGTATAATTTACGTTCGTACAACTTTTAAAATGTTGTTTCTTTTTATTTGTATTTCTATTTATATCATAATTACAGTAAAATTATTATTTCTGTTTAACAGTTTTGGATAGATATTGGCCACATGAAGCGTGTTTGTTATTGTCCAATCAAAAAAAGAGTCCTACGACCAATGGACAAATGCCGCAAAGTATTCAATAAATAATATTATCCAATTAATATTATAATAATATTCAACAAGTAATATCCAACAAAAAACATGGTGTGCCGTTAAGAAAAGGAATTATTGGAAGTATATTTGTTATCCTTAAATATCTTCCTAAAATAAAAAAATAAAGTGAATGGAACTCAGATGATGGTTACTTGCGACTTAACTTTGAGCAGGTATTAAGCAATCCTTATTGTTGCAATAAAATATTTACTAATCTTAATCTATAAAAATATAACTAGAGTAGAAGTTCTTTTTTTATTATCAATAACGTACAAATATTTAAAAAATATATAATAATTATTATACAAGCGTTAAAAAAATTAAGAACACTAACTATAACAATAATGTATTCACAGATTCGTTCAGTATTCGTTATCACGACTTTCTAAACCTCTAGAGCTCATCAAACCTACTTCCGCTATATCTTGATGGCCGAACTTTAATTGCATATGTATCTTGTACTGCAAATAGAACAGTACCGCCACTAAACCGATAAGTATAAATATTAAGCTGTACATAACATATTCGTTCGGCGACGACGACTTTGTTTCTACGGCGTTTGCCTCTAATTTTGCAGTTTCAGCATCTGGTACATCGTCCGGTCTTAAAACTACAGTTGCGTTGCACGTTTCGTTTATCTTCCCGTATTTGTCATCGATAGAGAATTCAATATTATCCTCCTTGAAGTATTCCAACATCTCTTCAACGATGTAACATGGCAGCGAATTATTTTCCAAGTTAATCAACACTAACCTTGGAGCATGTTGAAAGAGCGATTTGTAATCCAAGTACTTCAGCTGATTATGTGATAGATCTAGACTGTGTAAATTATGTAAAGGTAGTACGCCGCCGCGTTGAAGACCTTTAATACGATTGTAGGATACATTGAGGTATCTAAGTTCGGGCAAATGTGTAAACATCGATGTTTGAAGCATCGGTAAATAATTACGAGCTAAATTAATTTGCTTCAGATTATACAGTCGAACGAAAGTATATTGGTTTAATTGGTTGATTTTATTGTTTTCTAAATCGATGTATTCCAACCGTTTACATCCCTTAAATGCACCTTGCTTGATCGTTTCAATTTCATTATTTGATACGTTCAGGACTTCTAGTAGAGGTGCGCTAATTGCTCCGTCATCTAAACTTCGTAACTTATTTTGGGCTAAATTGAGATCTAGTACTGTAGTTGAATTTATGTCGGCAGGTTTTAAGAGAAGCAGGCTGTTATTGTGCATATCGATTATTTTTACAGAAGTCAATCCGAAAAATACATCATCTAAATTAGAGATAAAATTATTTTGCAAATATAGTTCTTCTAAAGCTGACAGTTTGTTAAAAGCGTTTGCATCAACATTTTTTATTGCATTATCATTCAAATACAATATCGTCAAATTACCTAACTCACTAAATCCGTCGCGCACTAATATAGTAATCTCATTATATGCCAGATTTAACCATTTAAGTTTCTTTATGCCTCTGAATGTAGTGGCTACGATATTTTTGATATGATTATGCGCAAGGTTTAATGTTTCCATATAGACCAATCCCACAAAAGAGGATGCAGCCATGGACGTTATGTTACTACTCCGTAGGTCCAAATTCAAGATATGATTACCAGAGATATCGAACGTACTGGTTCCTATTGAGTCTAGGTTGCAATGAAGACATCTCACGGTCTCGTCTAAATTATCAAATCTGTATCCAGTAGCCCGAAAATAACTAGCAGTAGCGTTTTCGCATGTCGCCGTCAACGAACCTCTATCGCCGTAGTAACATCTTGGTTGCCCTCGGGAATGCATATAGAGCGATTGAGATAATGTAAAGGTGAGACAGAAGATTATAAATACCTGTAACAATAGAAGAGAGTAAGTGATTTGTGAAACATGTTTTTGATAATGATATATGTATATGCATATATGGTATTGGGAGTACCTTCTGTTTTGCAAAACTTGGAGCGTTACTGAAATCTATTTTAGCTTCGATAACCCCCGCACGCGTTTAACATTCTACCTATTCTTTCTCAGTGCGTCGATTGAATATCTTCCTTAGTTCTTTTGTGACTATCTATTCAATTTTCGTGAAATGCGATATTCTCGATTAAATTTAGGCTTGGAAATTGAGACATGATGGAATCCATTTTTCGAGCGATGGGGCACGAAACCTTATTTTGTTAAATAAGAAATCTTATCCAAAGACTCCTCGGAAAAAAAAAAAGTTTACATACGATGGCCTTAATACCGCATTTACAACTTGTTTGTACAGTTGGCTATTCATGCTAGTGATATTGTAATTCTAAACGAAAGCACAGATTATAATCATTAAACCAAGAAAGTTGAGCTTAAGAATCGAGGTACATAGGATATTTCGCAAAACTTGTTAGTTTTATTATGTTATTATGAGTTTAGAATTTTGATATAGATAGTTATAGCATCGCATTTAAACTATTTTTGCCTACGAAATATTTCCAGTTGAAGTTATCAACTTTCTCATTTTAAATACGATAGTATATTTTTCAACAGTTAATAATAAGATAATTACGATTATATTCAAACTTTAACATTTGCGCGGTTCTTGTTGCAATTAAAGATTTGAAAATGTTATGAAGATTAAAGTATTCAGTTTTTTAAGAACAAAGTGTAAAGTCATGCGTATTACACCTTATCCTTATCGATGCTAAATCTTGTGCAGGTTGCTCATAGATATTTTCAAACTGAAAGACTCCGACTACATTATTGAAATTCTACATCGATTCATATTAATTTATTTCTACTAGTTTTCAGCATATTAGCAATTCTTTTGTAACTTACTTCTTTAATAACTTACAATGATGTGCCATGTAGTAAGCATTATTCTGCCAAAACTAATACGTGTTATTAATAGTTAAAAAAAATCTATAAGAACTTTTATATATCCGTTTTAGTTACATTATTTGTTCAATTACATGAAAATGTTTCTTTTTTTGTTTTTGTTGTTTCTTCCTAAAAGATGTAGGTAGTCTGTAAGTATAAGAAATGGACAAGTTGTTCGTAAATAATTTCAATTATTTCTTTTATGGCTAATGTTCTTTGTTATTGAGGATTGGGCAATGCAAACATTAACTTTGGAATAATTTCGCATGTCAACTGATGATCGTGCATCAATATTCTAGCAATACGACCAATATAATCAACAAAATATCTACATAGATTTTCTCAAATTGAGTACCTGAAATTCTTCCTGTTTACATTTCAGTTTATGCGGTTGTTTTTACGATGAACCTCGTAAGACAAATATGACACAATTTTGGAGATGGGTATTAAATTCCGGAAATATTTGTAGGAATTTTGCGCTAAATAAATAACCAGCAAAGGGGATAAAATTAACTTTAACAAAAGATAATTATATTCAAATTATTGGACAATTTGTTGCGCAAGCACCGCAAAAAGTGATAATTATCAGTAAATTTACCGAATATCAACTATTCCCAGACATTATTTCGGATTGTTTCTGCTAAGAACATCCTAAATATATATTATAAGAGAAGCAATATTACAAGAGAAAACCTAGAAGCAAGACATATTGTCTACGAAAAACTGACAAATTTAAACGCATTTACCATAAGTAACCAATTCCAATGAAGTTCGATAAGTTGATGAAAGATCAGCAATTAACAAAGACTCTTAGCAATTGATATGATTACATTGCTTAGTAGCCTCTTTGGGAGTAAAACAATAAAAATATGCGATGTGCCGTTATTGGATTCAACATCCCATTATTTTTACAAAAAATACAGAAAATTATTAACCTTTTAATGTTTTCAGATAAATAAAGATATTACTCACAGAATTCAAATCGACACGCTTCTCTAAAAACTCTAACATATGTCGTTCAAAAGTTAGTATGGAGGGGCAGACATTAGACTTCATTCTATACCGTTGTAATGAGCATTTTAGCAATCAATATAAACAGATTACATCATAACTCAATCGAAAATATCAACAAACGATGTATTAAAGTTTAGGTCACAGTAGGTTCGCCGGATCTAGTACGGCCAGCCTCCGCCACGATATGTAGATAGGTGTTACCATAAATAGCACGCTTAAAAGATAAACATATGTTATCGCTTTAGATTGAATACTTATGTTACATTATTGTTGTGCATAAGTGCATGCATATTCTTCATTAAAAATACTAGTCTTATTATTTTTCCATACATCAATTGACGAATTTGTATAACATGCGTATTAAGTTGTGTTCCAATAGAAATCACAATCAGTCAGAAAACAGTTTAGGAATTTATTTTTGCCGATCCGATATAAGGATAAACAGAAAACCGCTTCAGATACAAGGATGGCATAAGAAGTACCCGTGTTTGGAGACTATCCTTTGGTTTACGTCTAGTTTTAAGAGCTCTCGAAAATGAGCAAGTTTGCTTATTTGTGGAATCACGGCAAGAGATTTGTACCGATCAGTGGCCGAACATCCGCATTTGACTAGGAGTGGCCAAGTCATCCCATTGAAGTAACGACGAGCAACATAACCAATAAAGGTTATGTTACTCAGTTATCAGCAGACCACAAGTTGGAGATTAGAAAGAGATTCAAAGCAATGATAGACATGTTCATATTGGACTAAGTCTTTTGTATGGCTGTAGATGTGACATGGAAACATCACCATACGCGAGAAACCAAAGGTCAATCGGCAAAATAAGTTAAAGAAATCATTGCCGAAGCAGCGATTTACTTTTAAGAGTTTGGCAAATCCTCTCATTTGGGTGAAGAAAAGAAAATCTGGCTTCGTGCGAGAAGCAAACCGTTATTGGGATCATCCAATTACAAGTTCAAGGTTAATGCAAGAACAATTGTACAAGCTATTTGAAGATTTATGATAAGATAAAGTTTTTCCAGAATTATTGAAAGACGAAAGGTAGTTTCGACGAAGTATTAGGGCAATAGGACCGTTGATAGTATAGAAGGTCACAACATGGAGGCAGTCTACAAAAAGCAGGTTTGCCGGTCAACTTTGAGGTAAATACAGCAATTACGTAACGCGTTGTTGTACTTTATTTATAGCTACATTAGTCTAAATAGATTCCAAGTTACATACACCAAACATATCTATAATTCTCCAATATTTTTATAAGCTAGATAAATCAAAGATATCACCCTACTTGCAGAGGACGGTAGCATAAGGCTTCCTGCAAAATTATTATAAACTGGGTCGACGAGACCAGTATTTTACGAGTGCTGAAATTGATGTCTAGTTTGCCATCTGTAGATTGAATTTGACTAGATGTTGGTTGATGCTGGCGTTGGAATAGATTACCTTATGCTAGTTGTGGTTGGGAATTAAAAAATCTAGCATTCCCTATAACATTTATATTTTTAACGTTAGCGTAGTATTTCTGCCCTTCGTTTAATGTCCCAAGCATTGAAACCAACATCAATACAACTCAAAGCGTTCTTCGAGAAAATTAAGAAGAGCGCCAGTCCCGCCCTCGAGAGAGCGATCGCCCCTAGGTCGACCGGAAGGCTGAAGCACAAGACGACCTACGATTACCTGAACAGGCTATAGTGTCGTCAAATTCAGCTAAACACATAAACTAATACCATCTCTGTTTCAAATACTCAAACGAGGGGGAGTTCAAGCGGAAGATTCCAAAAACTAAGAACAACCGCACTTTGTCCCAGTAAGATTCTCAAAAGAAAGGTTTTTCAAAAAAAAAATAACTTTTTCTTAAAAGAATGAAACTGAAAGACAACTGACGCAAGTCAAGAGAACTGCGACGACATCAATGCAAAAGTTTTATTTTATTAAGTTCGTCATTCTGTTTCGTTTTCAATAATTCAGTAGTGTTGTTTCGTACGATGTTACTTTTTGTTTATTGCTTTTATTGAGATGTACAGGTCTGACCGTTTCGTCAACATTAGAAGGTCCACTGGTAGAGTGAAGAGGCTGTTACTGGACGTATCTTCTAAATTTTCATCATCAACAATAACAGTGCATCAAAATTTATATATTTCTATCATTTTTTGGACCTTTGCCCAATACTGTTTTGCATTGAACAACCATCTCTCTTTGCAGTCCGGGCATTTCTTTTGAATATCTGTCCTGAAATAAAGATGTGGTAATATTAATTGTAACAAACTTACTGCTTATGGATCACCTAACCTCGAGAAACAATGAATGTTTATATAATAAAGTTTTATTTTCAGGTACGTTGCCACCGGAGACAATTCAAATTCGTTATCCTTTGAGTGCTAGTTAGAAAAGTTTACAACCACTCCATATGCTTATCAAATTCGATGAAGATTGGAAGAAGATCGCAAATGGATTTTATCTCCGGATAAATTTCTCAAACTACTTTGGGGCAATTAACAGTAAACATGGCAGATTACAGAAGTCATGTAATTGGGGCTATCCTTTTTTTAACCTTTCTTTTTCGATTATGTTATTTGGTGTAGTACTGCTTTATAGTAACTTTTAGTACTAACATGGAACGAAATATTCTGAATAATTCGGCACCTGGTGAGAAGTTGAACGTTGGCAATTTAAATATCGCTCAAGCACAAATTCTTCCTTCCGATTAGAGCGCCAAGCCAATGCACTCACCCAAGCAAAACATATTATAAGATTTTACCCTGAAAATTCATGAAACAATTAGAAAATATTCAGACGTGAAAGGATGGTGAAATGCACTTTTCGTATTTTAGTCAATAAGAAGCATATTTTTCACCGGCCATTAGGTGCGCAAACAAACTTAGCAGGTGACATTGTAAAATCGTGTTGCGTTCTGCACAAGATGGAATATAAATTGTTGGTGTGAGTGGTATGAATGCCCTCTAGAAGGAATATACTCAACTGGTTTACGGGCTGATTCTGAAGATATCCCAGTGAGAAAGTTCTTTGCTAATTACTTAAATTGGCAATAAGACTATATCTAACCGGTAGTCAGTGCAAGACACCAAGGCTACATAAAGAATTGTGAAATGGCAACACACTGTTAATAGAGACACTTGATTCGATTACTTTCTGTAATAGTTTTTATACTAGTCTCACTTTTGTTTTCTTCTTATTTTTGTGACGATGTGTATCTTATATTTTGGACCATAAAACGTTTTGACAATGGCGATTGATACATTTTATTCATTTGAAAAGCCATACCGCATTTGTTTATTAACCATACAGCTCTAGAAACAAACTGTTTATAGGAGAGTTTTGTAAGATACATACATGCAAATTTTAATCAAATGACCCCACTTTCTAATAAGAAAGGATGTAAGCTTGCGAAGTTAGGTCGTGAAACTTGCCCGTTGGTAATTAATAATTGTAATTCAAGCTTACCTTTACTATTCTTCCCATTTGCTGATAGTTCGCTCCTGTTTGGAATCACCCTTTTATTTATTTCAACCCACAGTCTTTCTTTTGCAATACGATTGCTATATACTTCTAGTTATTTATTCAAAAGAACTGGTCTCTTTTCAGTTTCTTTAATAAGTATATTGTTATCAGTCACTGTAAATACTAGTTCATTACCGCCAATAGATTCGTTCTCGATGATAGCACGTATTTGCTATATTTTACATGGACATTAGCGCAAGACTCAGTCAGAATAGTCAGCAATAGTTTAGTCTCTTCGACTGAATTATTGCTAGTGAGCAATAGTCGCGACGCAGCAAGTTTCAAATTTCTAATTGCTGCGATTATTTAATCGCATGTGTGTGCATTTACATTTGAAAACATTGGATTTTTGCTAGAAAATAATCGCACGATTGAGAGTACCCACCACAAAGAGATCTTACTGTATCTGCGCACAAACGCAAAAACAAATTCCTAAAGATACTGAAAGAAGCTAACGAAATAAATCGTATTATTCGCGATCTTGACGTTTGGCATTATTTTGGTTTTCCCCACAAATCCAATCAGAATATGTGACAAACAACAAAATAAAAGAAGAATAAAAATAAAAGAAGAAGAATCAATTGCAGGGAATAATTTTGTACAATTTAGTCGTAAGAATCCCGCCGTAGAGTATTCACTTTAATTGTTAGCTAACTAATAAGATTAAAAACAGTAATAAACCGTTTTTCGGAGCTCCTTTGAAGAGAGATATGTAATACAACTAGATATTATAAGAGCATATGCAATAAATTTTACGTAAAGTCACCCTAAAGCAATATACAATAGAGTCCCGCTTAGTTCATAGATTTGCATAATCTGCCACTTGCCAACAGTCTATAAATCGTAAAGGCCCGTATTGAAAAATGACATTAGTCTGGTTTTTCTTAACACGATAATATTGAACATAATATATCGGATATAAACATATCATAGCAAGTAACTATTTTCTTCTCAAATTTTTAGATATTCTCTTAGCACGCATCCGACTAAGTTTAGTTCGGTTTACTTCTAGTGACTTTCAACATGCTTTTGTTCCATATTAAATGCAACCGCTTTAAATGTGCGATTTGCGGTGTTTTAGAGGCAATACGGAATTTCGCGACCCTAAATCAGGTCCTAGGTGAGCATTGATTTAGACATTTTTTCCATTTTTCTCCGTAAAATATTACAGTACATAGCTTACATTAATGAATTAGATCTTAAAATAAATATGCAATAGAGATGTCTGCTAGTCTCTTAATTTCAAAAGCAATGCCATATTTTTTGTACACACGTAACGAAAAGTAACGCTAGGTACAAAATGGTGACTGTATTCTTAATGCCGTGTAAACAAACAAACTGTTTACACAGTGATAATATGTATGGTACCTTTTATAACAAGAATGTAAACGTGAAGTAATATTCTATGTTATGTTGTTTTTTCGATTATGAGATAAGAAGCTAATAGGAGAGAGCGCATAAGCAGATAGAGATACGCCACATATCTTTGACAATATAAATAAAGTAAGACGTACGATTAATAATTCAAGATTACTAACAATAATATTTTTATATTTAACGTTACCTTCCTTATATTGCTAAGCGAATGCTTCGAAAAAGTTTATCGCGATATCATACAAAGAAAGATGAAACAAAAATTACTCAATTTCTTCAATAACTATTGTCTATATTAATTCCGTAAAATTAGACTATTTTATATGCTATATGATTTAATATATAATAAGATTTTCTACATAATTATTAATCCAATATAGAAAATAAGCATACGACAGCAATAAAATCTGAAATATTCTAGCAAGCTCTGAAAATTATAAATATTAATAATACTAGTTATATTTAGTAAAACAAGGCATTTCTACCTCAGCATCACCGAAGCCCGTCATAATAATGTTGATACTATTGTTTTCTTAATAGAGTGTTTCGATTGATTAACGCAATGAAAAATTAGCTTTTCAGTCATTTATATTGAAAATTTCGCTTCGTCTCCTATTTACAAATAAACAAAATTTGATAGGCCTTGGAAATAAATATGTTAAAAACGTATTCCTAGAAAATGATGTGTTAAATTGGGATAGGTCAGAAGTGTATTCTGCGAGAAATTAACTTTTTTAAATATATATCTATTACCTTAACTTAATTTAGTTTAACGTATAAAACCAAAAAGGGCGTGGCCATTTCCTACTAGTAACTTCACTCAAAGAGAATAAAAAAGCAAGTAACACCAGTAAAAGCAGAACGGTAGTGTATCATAAACATTCGAAAGGTGAAACTTTACGGCGTGAAAGTGAGTGTCGGGAAAAAATAAAACAAAACCAAAATATTTGGAGAGAAATTAGAGATGAAAGATACCGAACAATTATGTGCAGTGGCAACCCTAAAGCAGTGTGCATGAAACATCAGCAGAAGCTTCAACAACGACGAGATTGGGATGCGGAAACCAAGAGAACAGGATCATGGAAGCGGAAAAATTGATCTTAAGAAACAGAAAGAAAACATGGTGGTCGGAAAAAATTCCGGAGTAAGTTAAAAAGAAGAAATTAACGAGGTAATAAACATATGACCGAGAATATCACAAACACTTGCAAAAGATATAACACACAACGGAAAATTGTAAAAATAATAATTAAGGAAACAAAAAATAAGGAATAGAGAGATTTCACGGCAAATCAGAAACTGTTTTATAACAGATGGGAAAGGAGAAAAACAATCAATAAAACAAATAAAGGACGAAAAGGAACAAATGAAATAAAAGTTTCGATAACGTGGCAAACACATTTCAAGATGGGAATGAAAGCAGATGATATAACGCATATAAGACAAGAAAAATACGAGACGAGAGGCGAAAAAAGCCGGAAAAATAGAATATAAGGAAGTACGCGGTGCAATCCAAATATGCAAAAATCTCCGTCATCACTGGGATAGAACTAATCGAAACAATCGAGGGTAATAAACACAAGATGGATGAATAGAAATATTTCATCAGACCGGTAGATGGCTACATTGTTCCCATTCATAAAAAAAGAGGAAGTAACTGAATAATTACAGAGGGATTCTTTACGTAGCCAGTGAAATATAAGAACATACTGTGAAGAATAGACTAGGTACCAATAGAAAAATTACCGACAACCAGCACGAATTCAAATGAGCGTAGAGGAATGCAAGACCTTATCTCTAACCTACTGCAGCTAGGAACTGCTTTAATTTGCTTTATAACTGTTGTACTAACCATCATATAATAGATTTTAGAAAACCCAAAAATCTGAATATCACTTTTCGTTTCCAACATCAATCTATAATTGATGTTGAATCAATTATAGATTGATGGCTACTGCGATTATCAATTAATTGCAGTAGCCATGATTTAATATGTTTATTATTATTTGTGTGAAAAAATCGCAAAAATCGCGGACACCCCCAGTAGGTTTTTGATATTTGTGATTGTTTCCGGGAATCTCTTTAAAAAGCATAAGAAATGTGTCTTAGTTTACTTTTCAAGTAAAAAAAAAATGGTTTAGAGGAATCGTTGGATAAATCTTTTGTCAAAAGCTGAGTACGTGATTAGGACGATAATAATATACCTCATATCAAATAGTTTGTTTCACCGAATACAAGATCTAATATTTGTGGACGAGTACGATTTATACCTAAGGACTAATGTGATATTTCAAGATGATAAGATTAGTTCGACACCAAACATATATTTGACAAGACTGATTCATATAAGATAAAACTATCGAAATCTAATATTTTTCAAACTCTAAAATAAATGTGAAGTCCTAGGTGAGTGACCTGCATTTAATAATATGTTTTTATACGCGACAGCTAATAATAATCTCCATACAATAAAAGTAAAAGGTTGACAAATCTATTTTAAATGGATAATTAAATATTTCCACGAGCACATTCAAATTTCCTTATCACTAAGTCTCATCTTATCCGTGCAATAAACAGAATATATGGTACCTAAGATGTTTCAAAATTTGGTCCTACTTAACCGAATAACATGAGATAAACATTACTTAGAAATTCAAATTTGTTTATTATATCATATCGCGTACTTTACGATAATACATTTTCTCGATGATCAATTCAACTTTTGTCATATATGCGCTTAATGCAAGGTAGACGTTCTTGTATATATGTGTAATTGAAACAGACCAACGAACTTTAAACGTTATTGAGCAAAAGCTTTTAGCGTGCAGATTGTATTCCATGATTTTGTTACTATCACCCTACGGTTGCTAAGAGTGAAGCTATACGGTGACTCAAGATTTTAGCGAAATCACTACCGATTCATTAACTTGATTAAGAGATTGTATGATTGAGCAACGTGTAGCGTGGATATAGCTTTCAATGGCTCATAAATACTTACTAAAGCATTTCTACATTTAATAAGCTTCTAAATGATTATGACGGTGGATTTTTCCGTAAAAGATAGTCATGTATGACATTCCCATTGGAAAACATGCGATAGATGCGTGTAGATACTGAAGCGCCAGTTCACGGTAGTACGTTGGCGTCACAAAGAAATACTGACTGATAGCCGACTTTATGAAATTTGCACACTGAATGATATAAAAAGTGAAAGATAAACAAAAACAATACATTACATGGATATGCATATATGGAGATATTCTAAAAAAACATATTTTATCGCTGGCGTTTATTGACTTGAGATACTGGTTAAATTGCAACATTTTCTTGTGGTAAAGAGATCGACGTAAACATGAGTGCTGTGGTCAGGTCAGTGTTATCTTATTACTGGGTTTTTCTCTAAAAATTATATTGATGATTTCCGATGTTTGATTTCAATATCATAGGTGTATACCTTACTTATCGATAACGCGACATACTGATTCTACGGCCAACGACCCTTTTATGTGCCACGCACAAAATTTTTTTAATCTCCTTCTACCAACCCATAAAGCGGCGCCATATAAAATTATATTTGCATCTCAAATACAGTAAAAGCTCAATAAACCGTGGTAATAAGTGTTATGTTACCAGTTTACAGAAAATTCTTTTTAAAACATTTCTTCAATGGTGAAATCTTTGTGGGTAAAATAATCAGTAGTTTTCAGACTTGCGGGCCAAGCCCGGAAAGCAACAGTACGTGGAAACCTACGTAATTAATTAACAGTGTGGATGTTTGAAATATGTTCTATTCATGATGAAAACTTCTGAATACGCAACAAAGAAAATATGTATATTAGATTTTTTAGCATACTTAGTTATTAAAAAAATTTGTATCGTTTGTATTTTAATGATATATTACTGTATTCTATATTACTACACTACAAGATAGAGTTTCTTGTTTTGTTCTAAATTCATGTGCTACTATATATAATTTTGCTGTAAGAAATTGAATAGAGTAGAATACATATCATTCGCTACAGCAAGTAGTGAATATCGTCCATTCCATATAGAAAATTTATTATTTAATTTTAAATAATAAATTTGAATTTTTTATTTATATTTTATTATTTAATAAATAATAATTTTAAATAATTATTTAAAAACACATTTATTTTTGTCTGGATAGAAGAAAGTGTTGTGTTGTGCAGCTGCACCATTGCATCGTATATCACATATATCAGCTCTACATAAGAATTTACAAATTGTCAATAGTTAGCTTTCTTTCCGAGGAAGGCTTTAATTATCAAAAAAAATAAAAATGAGAAAATTATTTTCTTCAACATAACGATTCTACTATTATTGTTTTTCTAGTTGTAGATTCTAACGGCTTCAGCCACGCAAATGATGGCACCACAAGAATTATAGAATCATAAAGCGATAAAACACAGAAAAGTTCAAAAAGTGTTGAAGTTATTCTGGATTCGTAAAACATTCTCTAACCGTCTCTAAAAATGCTGACTTTGAACAATCGAGAATTCTTATGTTAAATAGAATCACAGCGATTTTTGTACCATCTAGATATGCCATACTAAACAAATTGTGCACTCACGAAATTACTTATAAAACCCAGACAGTAAAAGTAAATTTCGTTACTTTTCATATCCAGTACGTGCTGTTCAATATAAATAAAGTAAGGTAGCCTAGAAAACTGAAATAATTGCAAATAAGAATTGGATCTTAATTACTACAATAATGGTATTAATATATTTATGAAAAACAAAAGCTTAGTCATGACTACAGAGGACAAAGCCAGATGAAATTATTGCTTTTTTGCAGAGACTAGACAGACTCGTGTTTTGTCGATTCTCGGGGATACCAGTAGGCAACACGAGCCATTCTCATGAGGCAAATAGACACAAGTCTATCTAGTCGCTGCGAAAAAGGAATAATTTCACTTGCCTTGGTCGTCTCTAGTCATGACAATTATTGTATCAAAGTACCAAAGCAAAACGAATGCAATTTAGTATTCTTATCGTAAATTCAAACACTTTGAATTTTAAAAAAATTGATTTGCAAAAAAGAATAAGCCCAGAACAGCGTTATTGTGGATGTGGTACACATCCACAATGTGTATTGTTATGAAGATTTATGAAGATTTCATACGAGAAGGGGTTTGAGAGAATGTAAAATAACGATTTACTGTAATTTGATTAGAAAATTTCATAGAACCCAAAGTTCTACAAACCGTATTCTTATAAACCGCTTGATTTCAAGAAGGCAGATCTGAATTTTTCTGTACGAGTAAAGAAATTGAATTCGAACAGTCAGCCCGTATTTTATAGATAGATGAGTAATTCAAAATTGTTGAATATGGAAAATAGAAAATCCATAAGCAATTGTTCAGGAAGGTCTTCGAGACAAGAAAGTCACTACCTAAAGGACCTTTTTTAGAAGCAGGCATGTTGAAAATTCATGGTCAAGATCGCCTTATCTGAGTTGGGCTTCGGGGTTATTTAGATAATGCTATGTTGGGAATATGGCCAGAAACGGGTGAAAAATTAAAAAGCAGTATTACGGACGAAATTGCTGGAATTCAATCCGAAATATGAAAAGGTTGGTGCTTTTAAACCACCAAAATAGAAGTCATATCGCAATAAATGCGGTGAACAATGTTGAACAAACAATCCTAATATTTAAGTTTAAGTTCAATTTATTTTGATTTTTGTTGTTGATCTAATATGTAGAAATTATATGTAAAATAGTAGGGAAGATAATCTTTACTTGTATACCGCTATATCTCTTATTTAAAAAGGCAGCGACGGTTGGTGCACTATTGCAACACGATTGTATTACAACGCTTTGATTCCCTCGTGTATTTCCGTTACATATTGTGCATATTGTACTACGTAACGAAAATACACGCGGAAATTGCAGCGTTGTAATTGACCTCTGGTCTACGTCACCACTAGCCACAGCGGATGAAAGGTATACCTTTAAAACTATTATATTAAAAGGTATATTTCTCATCGCTGGTATTATTTGTTTCTTTATACGGGGTTAATTTCAGTAAACAGGGATAATCCAAAACGAAATGTCAACCAAGGTCACACAAAAGAAACTATGGATGAAAAGAAACTTTCGGGTGTTGTCCCTTAATTAATATTTTACTTGACGATAAAGACCGTCTTTAGAAATCTTCTGGAGAAGCTGACAGTATGGCCAACTAAAATATTAATTACGCGACAACGCCCGAAAGACATTTATTTATTTATTATGAAGCTATATAAGCAAATGTTATTTAACAGTGCAACGTCTGCGTTTAGTTAGAGGACTTATTCCACAAAAAGTACTTTGGGAAAGTATTGTTCCTATCTACGCAACATTTACGATATAACAAGTAAGTACGTAGCAAGGGCAAATTTTACGTTAATATGTAAGTGCATATTAACAAGTAAATACAAAGAGGTCGGTCTAAGTGCATTCAACAACGACAATAAAAACGCTGAACAAACATTTTTTATCTTTCGCAAATCAGTGGAATATTCTTCATGCAGTTGCTAATTGTTACATATCTTTGTATAGTATTGAAGTTTGGCAAGCTACAAAGTTGAAGATCAATAATATAAACAATGCTAACATAAGTGATAAGGTAATGCATTTCTATTTGTAATAAATATTGAACTTTCGATTTCCTGATAAATTGGACGATTTCAAACAAAGCAATATTGTGGCTGGTTAAAAAGAAACAGCTTAAATTTGATAATAATTAATTTAATTTAAAATAATAAATTAAATTTTAAATCACAAGATAAAACCAATAAATATAAGAACTTCTTCGCAACCAACAGACGAAAAGTAACAAAACAAAGCAAATGATAATAATTAACAATAATGTAGGCGTACGCTTAATTTACTGGCTGTATTTTAATAAATAAATATAACACATAACGGGATGCTTTCTAAAAATATTCTATAAAATAGTAGAATACGGAAGATATCAAATATTACAGAAAAAAATATGAATAAAAAATTTTGAAATTATTACGCAGTGTATTGACAAGTGTATGCACAATTCCGTGTAATATAACAATATGACATAAGTGTATTTCGAAACGTACATTAACATTTATGCATAGGGGCATTTAAAATTTGAATAAAACAAAAATATATTGCATTTAACTTACCCTGTAGAACATGTTTACAACTGCTTTAGCTATAATTCCCTAATGCGCTGAATGTTATCCCCACTAGAATAAAAACTTTTAATATCTGTGATGAGAGGAAGAAATAGATAGCTTCTCCAACTACCATTTCCGAACTGAGAATTGATAGGAGAACACATACAATTTAAATATTAAAATAACCATACATAGTCTTATCATTACTTTGTTTTTATTTTGTATAGATATACGTAAGTAATGTATACATATATTGCATATGTTGAGAAAACGTTGCGTACGATCGTGGGGTATCGACTGTTAACGTCGTCGTCTAAGATCGACGATTTTATCACATCACGATGAGAAATATTTGACCTAGTACTTATTAATAATGTCAGGCAAATTTGCATTATGTACTTTATATTTGACTTAAAACAAGCATCTCACATGTTCGTGCATTACAGCTTTGAAGTAACAATTATAACATCTTGGATTTCGACGAATGTATTTCGTTTTGGAACAAATAGTTTCTTGGTTATTGTTATTAAACCAAAATTTACGTTTCGATTCAAGCAGCTGCTCAGCAGACGAGTGAGAAACTTTGATGTATCCTAAGTGACGTAAGTACAGCGGACCATTTAACTTGGATAACGAAACTATGTTCAACTATTATCATAACAATAATAAGTACGGGTTGTTCTGATTAAATTGATCACGTTCTATAAAGAATCTAATACTTCCCATACAAGTTCGCCTAAGAATTTTATTAGCAATGAATTTTAAATTTATTACGTTAAATTAAATAAAACACAATTAAGATCGATAGTTTTATAAGATATAAGTGCTACAGGTAAATGTTCATAACAAAGCTAATACGATTGTAGGTAGGTAGATACTTTGGCGAATATTAGGTGGTTTTCTTAGTTTAATAGAGTAGATAATTCAAAAAATAGTATTGCTTTCTTTAATAATAAAACATAATAGTAATAATAACACACGTTTATTATCCAACAGCCTTAGACTCACATTAATAAAGTTAAGAACTTGCACTAAGTTGAACATAAAAAAACAAATAAAATTTAGTGAACACACATAACTAGTAACAAGTAAATACTAATTCAAGATTGGAACAATGAATGATGGCTTAAGGTTGGTCTCGGTCTCGAAAATTGAGACGAGACCGAAACTAATCTCGGCGAGGGCGAAGCGATATTTAGCTACTCAATAGAGAAAACTATATTGTCAGCACTCATAGAATTATGGTAGATAGCAAGAGATTTTTTAGTAAAGTAAAACAACTCCCCAAATTAATATTTGCTCTAACACACTTATTCAATATTATTGCCGATCTTACCAAATTAATAATTTACAACTAAACAAAATATTATGGCAGAATCAACATGTTGATATCATTTGACATAGTAATATTTAGCTATGTTATTATTTCGTACAATATTGCATTATACCACAAGCTGTTATTAAAGTAATAGCATTTGTTACGGTTAACTAATTAACTACTGCTTATAATATTTGTAACTGATACCTAATAAACTTACGTGTAAATGTAAAAATACCGTTACACGTATAAAATACATACACGCCCTAACTATAAGCGTTAAAATGCAACGTTTGGTAGGATCGCACAGACACCGGTATTTGGATCTTCTTTTGCTTCCCTCAATGTACAATAATCAATAATCAATATCTTGGAAATCTTCCTTGAATCTTTTTTCCTGGGCGTGTTGATCTCGGCGTCTTTGTCCTGCACTTCTTTCTCTGTTATGTTTCTAAAAAAGGAAGATATGCGTTAGTATCATGAATGATGATGCTAATGCTAACCTACGAAGACAGTCTAAATGATGGCCTTATGCAGCGTTCCTGAAGGGGTTCTTCGGATGATATCGTTCTTCATGGCAGAATTCTCGTTCATTTGCGACTTTTCGAAGAAGTTTTTGATAAACCTTGCAAGGAATTCCTGCAGCTTCTACGTCTCGCTCATGTATGTCAATGCAGCCAGCAAAGTGCATGGAGATACATATAGCGGTAATCGCAAGCAGTGATCTTATACACTTGCAAGAGACGCAGATGGGACTGGCGTAGGCAAAGATGGGAGGTATGTTTACTTATATAACATGACGCCTTTCTGAGATGTTCCACGAAATTCAACCTTTTGTCAAGGATCGCTCCAAGATACTTGATCTCGCTATTCCGATCGATCTCCATCGCTCTGACTTCGATCTTGCGTCCTTCTGGGACTGATCGTGAGTCAATGGGCATTGAAGAAGTTAGAGATTTTTCTCAAATGCGCCTATGGAAGTTAACCGCCAACTCGACGTTCCGCGATGTTGCCAGGATTGCTATGTCATATGCTATGTATGATGGCGTTTAGTACTCGTTTGTCGTCTGGTTTTGGATATCCATGATATAGATCATGGACAGAACTGAGCTTAAGGGAACGTTCCTGTATTACGCGAGTTTAGCGTGAGTTTGTATAATTTACTTACGATGCTTATAGGCGAACAAATAATTTACTATTCAATTCATTATTTTTATTTTGAACGTACTATATTTTATTATAATTCAGGTTACCTGTATATAATTATTTTCCATGATGTTTCTACGCTTCAAAATAAACAGATAAGAACTTATCACCCCAACTGTGAATTCCCATATGATACGATAACGTAAAATCCTGTAAAGACCATATCTTTTTTTATCAAGTATACCATTATGTATTTTTAATATGAACTAACTACATAGTAAAACATATAGTATGTAATAAGTATATAATATATGTTTATGCCCAGGTTAAGCGTCAAATTCGTTATGTTATTGCGAGATTAATTTAGAGAAATTTTTGACATTTTTAGGAATATCAGAATTTACCAAAAAATAGGGGTCGTAAATCCAGGAATGTCCCCAAACACTCTTTCGGCAAATGAAAGTTTTGTTTGATGATGGTCTTAAAACGAAAGACCGGAAATAAAACAACTACTAACCTTAAATTTTGTCACTTTCTCCTGCTTGGAGGAAATTCTGCCTAAGCGACAGCTAAAGTCACAAATAAAAATGAGCGTTGTTTTAACCATTTACCAGTTTTCGTTGATAATTGTTTTGTTCCATTGACACCTATGACAATTTTTAACAATTATATAATTAGTATAAGATTTTTTAGATGGACTCCGAAACGAACGATTTTTCTATAACATGATGCAGGGATGAAACTGCTTCCGAGATTCTGTGTTCCTTAATGACACACTTGGCCACATGCAACTCTACAAAGTTAAATCGTACCGAGAGTTTAGATGATACGAACCGGAAGACATTTACTTGACATATATAGCTTTCTGTTATTAATTTTCCGAGAAAGAGAATGACAGATATATGTAGTTAATATATGTACGCCTTCCCCACGCTTGTCGTTGGATGGACTTAAATTAATATTCCATATTAACTAATTCCAACAGAAGTGACAGCTAACCTTGCTGACATTATTTTTTTTATACATATAACAATAATAACAATGTATTTGACAAATAAAATGTTAAACAAAACAATTAAGGATATAGAAAAGAGACAAAACTCCGCCAATAATTAAATCACAAACTGTTGAATAAGAACTAAATATTAATTACAACGCAAGAAGATTACAGGAAACTCGTAATGAAAGCAGAGAATAGAAAAGTGCATGGTTCTAATAATTTAAATATTTTTGTATTGAATATCGCTCTATATCGCAAAGATACCTTATTAATTACTTCTTAAATAAACCAGCATAAACGAAATGTAGGTTTTGGTTAAGTAACTTGTCTATGTGATAATACAAAAAAAGTATCGGTAATTTCCGCACCAACAAGTTTAATTAATTAATTCGGTCACCCGTTAAGAATGTGGATCATTCATATCCTCAAAACGGCCTTCCCGAATTAATTAATTAAACTTGTGGTGCGGAGGTTACAGATATTTTTGTGTTGTTTACCATATTAGCCACAGTCCTTATAAATGTCTGTTAGTCAGCCTATATATTAGAATAGAACACCTGGAGCATTAAATAAGTTTCTATTCGGTCGGCAAACTTTTTATTCAGGTTTACTATTATTTGTATTTCAGAGAATGGCGAATATTTGAAAATAGATATTAATAACATCATTGTAAGAATAGAAACAACAACGCATCAACAGCGAGGAACGCAGTAACTATGTAAAATAGAAATTCCAATAACGCAATAAGGTCGTTATGTTCCCGTACATTTAAATTATCGTTTTCGTTTACTCTTACCATTAACCGTGAAACAAAAAAAAAAACGTTATATTTAAAAAGTTACAACGGATTATCGTGATGCGTGGTTTAGTTCTAAGTAATTTTGAAATTGACCGCAAAATTAATTCTCTTCCCGTCAGGTTTTAAATATTGCATGTGCTGTTATAATCCCACATTGAATTATATTTATTTCTGAGTCTGCGAGTTTCAGATTTTATACAATTACACGTATAAATAACCTCATATTTGAGGTTATCGTGGACTCAAAGTATAAACGTCATGAACATAACAAAAATCAATGAAATTGGTAAGCAATAAATACTTACTTTTACGACAAACAGTGAGATGATAAATGGGTGTTGTGGACATATATGTACAGTACAAAATATGCCGCTAAATCGAATGTAATGAATACATTACAAAACTGAATTCTTAACTTGCACACCTCTCAAAAATTAATCGAATTAACAATAGCGAAGGCGTGTTTTACTTTTAAAGTTGGATTTTAATATGTTACAATAAATTAGTTTAATCAAAATTAAACGAAGTGAAAGGAATACTTTATTATAATCAAAATTAATTGGCATATCCCGTACAGTTTTAGAACTTTCAAATATTCGCGTACAATGATCTCTACTGATAAGTAATATTTTTTATGAAATTTATGATTAAATTTATGAAGCCAATCAACAAACTCCACCAATTAAAAAGGTAAACAAACTAGAAATTAGGTAATATTTTCTTTGTCCATATCACCAACATTTCTTCGAACTTCCATCCTTCAAGGAATATACCCACTTCAATAGCACTGGCCAACAAATTTCAACTTTTGATTTTGCCATAAAATAATTTATACTAATTTCAATAGGAAACAAATAAACATTTATTTTAATAAAAGGTAGAAAGTCAAGTTAGCTCGATTTTTTTATATTTTATTTAAGGTTTTTTAGATTGGATAACGTATATTTCAAATTATTATAATTAGAAATATGAAGTAATACTGCTCCGTCTCGTTTAAACAACATCTACAGCATCATAACATAACAGGATTCCATTTCCCCTGATACCGTTTTTCCATTCCCATGATGTCTTGGTGGAAGCGCTCACCGTGTTCATCGCTAACGTCGCCCATATTTTCCGGACAAAAATCCAAGTGAGAATGTGGAATGTGCACATTAAGGGACATATTTCAGCCAGCAACGTGAAATGCTTGTAACATATCCATTACTAAAGTTTTATAGCTGTCGGCTTTTTTGTTTCCCAAGAAATTCTTGAAAACTTGGACCATGGAAAGCCAAGCTGTTTTTTCCTCCGCTGTTAATTTGGTTTCAAAAATTTCATAATTTACTATTTCTTGTATCTGAGGTCCAACAAAAATATTTTCTTTCAGTTTCCCTTGTGTTAATTTTGGAAACTTTTCACGAAGGTATTTAAGACCTTCACTTTCCAGATCCAGTGTCTTTACAAAGTTTGTCATGAGCCCAAGTTTCACGTGGCGAGGTGGTATTATGATTTTCCTTTCTCTACTAGAGGCTGATGTTGTACATTGTCTTTTCCTGGTATAAACTGTTTTCGTAGTGGCCACTCTTGCTTATGGTAATGTTTTTCCCAAAGACATAAAAAGCAACAGTATTTAATGTAAGCAGATTGCATACCCAAAATAATTGTAATTACTTTAAAATCTGCACAAATATTCCAGGAATAGTCTTTGTACTTTATCTTTTCTAATAAAATTTTCAGATTTTCGTAAGTTTCTTTTATAGAAACAGCATGACCTATCGGAATAGAAGGGTAATGGTTTCTATTATGCAACAAAACTGCTCTTAGGCTGGTCTTCGATGAGTTTATGAATAATCTCCAAGAATTGGGACAATGATGTATTCCAAAAGCTTCAGAAAGTTTATAAACATCATTGCAGTAGACCAGATTGCCGGCCATACTATAAAGTCATTTTCTCTAAGCCAATGTTGCCGCTTTTCGAATAATTCTTACTTTATATATGCTGTTCAATTTCATCAGTTACTAACTTAGGGTAAAAACCTGGTTGGTCAGTGTAATTTGAACTTTGCGTAGCTGCCTTTTTTTTACATCCCCTTCAATACTGTTTTGCATCGTTTCCGAATGTATTCAACGTTAAAGATTTTAACAATGCTTATTCTAGAAACACTAGTATTCTCTAATAGTCTTAAATGTTGATATTTCATACATTTGATTTAATTTTCAATATTATAAACATTGAAAAGGACTTTTACATTTATAAGTAAATTTATTGTAAATGAAAGCATGAATCTAGTTGTTTTTCAACAGCTCACTCTGATGAAGAGTGGGAGCCCACTCGAAAAGCGTTGATGATAAATGACGAAATGAACTGACTTTACTGACGTTTTTCCTTTATAATAGGTGTAATTAGTGGACTGACGTTACAGTTTGGTAGTTTGACTGCGCTCCGTTGGTTGTGGTCAGGCTATTATTTTTCTTTTTAATTATTAATAATTTTTAATATGATATTAAAAGATTGACCAAAACGAACAATGTTCTTTTTCCACACTAAAAAAAAGAAACCTACTTTTTTGCTATTCTAAGGGTTGTGGATAATCTGCTGTAGTAGTAGATTACGTTTCCAATTTTGTGGTTATAATTTAATTAATCGTATATTAAAGCAATTTTACTCCAAAATGTACTTACTTGCACTAAGAAAATTAGTATTTATTATAATAAATGCCTGGAAGTCTGTCAGAATCATTCATACTAAATCCATATTGTTGGATTATATTTGAATTTAGACACAAGAAATGCAAATATATACAGGCGGTCCCATTTAAATGTAATTAAAGTAATGAGTCGGTATTTATCATTTGGAAATATTTTGGACTGATACCATCTAATAACTATTATGTTATCGGGGGAAAAAATGAGGTCTTAGTAGTTACTCAATAAGCGCAATTTTACAATTTCAAAATGAAGGGAATTCTCCACAATTTCGTTGTTTATTGTAGTAATAAGTTTATCGATAGGTAGTGTTGCTGAAGCCTTTTGTATGCTTTTCTTTGGATTAGTAAATAAAAATAGGAAATTACTTAGGAGCCTTAGTCTTTAACAAAATACTGCCTAAAATATCTGGTTTTGGAAAAATATAAAATAGCATGAATGTGATTGACACCGGCCGTGAAAGCTTACATTCTTTAATAAAGTGGCGTTTTAGAACAAGGATCAATATAATTAAATGACATCATGTAGTATAACGTCATAGCACTTTATGTTTTATAGACACTGCATAGCTACATTCAATTTACTAAAACAATTACGCATTTGAGGTTTAGAGTAATGCTTATAAAAAATTCCAAAAGATTTTATAAAAATATACAGGTTGTTCTGTCTGGTCGGTATGGGAAAAGTCTTCCATGTATTGCCAACTTCAACGAATATTCAAACGAATAAATCACACTCTAACGTCTGGAAACAATGGCATTTGGCAATATTGAGGAAAGCTAAACATAAATTAAAGACAGACATTCAAAAACAGGTGTTACGCTTAAATTTTAAATTTCTATCGTGCACAACGGAAATTGAATACCCTGCATGCTTGAATATAATTTTATATTGTCTCTGATTACTACTTGTTTGAAAACATTTTCTATTGATTGCTCACATTGGTTAGCAGAGGAATTATACACACGCTGTACATCAAAAATGGCAACGAACAATATTTTTTGTGATTTCGATATCACATTGCGTTTCAGTGTATATCTCATATTGTCTTATTTTCCTCTAGGCCATCTATTTACCTAGTTTACGATGAATTACGTGATAACATTTAAAAAGTTCTAGTTCAAACTTTGATCGATTCAAAATCTTCTCATTAAAGTAAATATTTAACATCATAACAGTCTACATCAAATAGGCGCCTTCTTATTATGTAACATAAACTATGCGTACGATAAGTCTTCTAATCTAACATGTCCTATGTTGGAATTTTTTTGTTTTTACCTACTCGACAAAAAAATATATATATTTAATAATAATTTTAAAAATAATTTAAATAATTGTTATTTTCTAAGTGCGGTCAAGTGAGGAAGTTTATTTTGGAAAACACATTTCCTTGTCCTTGAGGTTATCAATGCTTACGACATCGTTTAAAATCTATATCAACATATGCAACTTAATCGATAATACCACGTGTTTGTAGTTTCCGTTTGCATCAAAGTTCGATACCAAATCGCTTATTTTATGTGCAATATCCTGTTTTGCTGCATCTTTGAAATAGAATTGACATTTTTAGGCAATAGTTTTCGACATATTTCAAATTCCAAAAATCAAAAAATTATGCGTATAGTTCCGTAGATGCAAAAGAACAGCTTCTGTAAATATTTTCAGTTTTTTTAACGCTGTTGCTAAATGTTTTGGTACTAACGTACACCAAAATCGCATGACTCGTGTTTAATTGTATCTCATTTCTTTGTGGTATTAGACATATGCACCGTTAGTCATTACACAGAAATGATAACGACTAATGGTTGACTTTTTGACAAGTGTAGTAATTATAGTTACATATGTAAAGGAAGTTAGACCTAAAACATCTAAATGCTCCTGATTAGTTTACTAACGAACATTTATTATTTGGGTCCAAATAATAAATAAACAATAAATATTATTTTATTTAATTAATCCAAAAGTTAATTAATTTCCTTAAAATGAATGAACTTCTGTTGTCGGCGGTCATTAACTCGATTTACATTTCACTTCTGGGGACAATTTAGGAAGTATCCCCCATTATCCGATGTGTTGTCTTGATAAAACTGTGACGTTTCACCTATTTTTTATTCTTTTAAATCTTGCGTCCCATTTGTGTTCCTTTATTTTTACCGCCGTAGCTCTTCTTATTTGTCCGACATAGCACTGCCCGCATTGACATATTACCTTCTATGCGATTTTTGTCTGTCCTATACTTAGCGGTCGATAGATGCTGCTGCTCTTTGCAGCCCCGAAACGAACGTATATGTCGCGTTTCCTCAGAATTAGTCCTACTTTTTCGGTGACTTTTACCACGCATAGTATCTTCTCTGTAGTTCTGCAAAAGTCTATAAAGGCATCTTCTTTCTAATGGCTCTTTTAAGTTTATGTTGGTGTAACCATTCTTCTTCAGTACTTTCCCCAGGTGTATCTTCTCACTGGCTGGATATTGCTCATCGCTGACGGTCTCGGCGCTAGATAGTAACGTTTTAATCACCGTCGTCTTCTGCATCGGGTGATGGTAAAACCCTGGATGCAGATATCGATCGATGTACATCTTTTTTTAAATACTGCGTATTGTAGTATTTACCCTTCCATTCTCTTTACCATTACATCCAGAAAGGACAGATTTCAATTTTCTTCTTTCTCCATGAAGAATTAAACGGCTGAGTGCTGCGAATTGATGTATTTCAAAAATTGTTGTAATTTCTCTTTTCCGTGTTGCCAAATACAAAAGTACCATCGACATATCGTAGCCAATATTTCGGTTTCGTTTCGCTTGAGCTTAGCCTCTTTTTCAAATGTTTTCATAAGCAAATTCACTATTACAGGAGAGGGCTTCCCATCGCTCTTCCGTTCTTCTGCTCGTAGTACTTTCCGTTGTATAAAAAATATGTCGCAGATAAACATCCTTTTGCTCCATTTTGCATACTAACAGAAAACCAATACTGGTGATTCCGTATTACTGTTTCCATCTATCCAATTATGTAGGTTCCAAACACCATCGCGACCAAATCTGCCTCATCAGTGAACAAGATTAGACAGAAAATTTTACTCCTGATTTTACAATCGCTCGCAAGATTGTACCCGGGGTTGCCCGTACCCGGTACCAGCCCCGTTTGCAAAACAGCCTTTTCGTTTGTAACAATACAATGAGCTTTGATAACTCCACTGTTAACCTTTGCTTCTTTGAAGCAGCCATCTTCTCTCACCCGCCTCTTCTCAGACGCCTATGCATTTCAATAAATGTTCCATCAGCAAGAGCATGCCTCAATACGTATATTTTTCGATAAATACGCGTAGCTCTGCAAGCTTAAAAAGTGTAAGGAACCGTTTTTAAAAGCAATTTTAAAAAAACGACAAACAACACAATCAAACAAAAACGTAATCAAGAACACGACAAACTTGAATAAATGATTACAATATTAATGTCATATGTATATTCCAAACTTGTAAGTAAGCGTTTTTCCATGCGTTAAAAACATCATAATATACTACGCGAAACTAAAATCTGAAGAAATTAAAGGAAACTGAATTTTCTTAAAAACTTTGAAGATCCTATATCTTGTATTACGTTATGATCTCGCGGTACTATAGATTGTTTTTTCAACGTTATTAGATATAGGATGTTCAATTTTAAACAGCGAGACAAGCGTATGTTTCTCTAGTTATCGATCACATCTATACACTGGTATACTTTTGAAAGATACTATACGGTCAACAAAAAATCTACTTAAAGCTTCCTATTGTTGATACAATAGTCGCAATATACAGAAAGTTAAAACACATATATATAATATTTAACGTAATTTAAGTGAAGAGTAAAAGTGGTTAGAGTAATTTTTTTGTTAAAATAATTAATTGTTACTGCTTCTCCTAATTCTTAAAATTGTTTTTTTTATACAGAACTATTTAATAAAAGTTTCACTGCAATATTTTTAATTATTTCATTAATTATTATTATTTTTTTTTATTTCAAAACCTGCTAATGCGATGCATCCATCACTTCAAAAACATAAATAATTCGAATTAACAATGTTGCGACTAGCTGCACATTAATAGATGCGAACGCAACTAAACAACTTTTTAAAACGTATATCCTTGAATGGCAGATAACTTTTAAGATTAATTAAAGATTTGATAACATGAACCAATATCGTAAGAATTTGTTTGTTTATCCTGAATTCGAAGTACTGGCATACATATGCATTCATCAATTTATGGGGCCAACTACTAGATATATAAATCCGACTACTCGACAAGGTCCTTATATCATTCAAATTACTGAAACACGCACGTTTTATGTTCACAGGAGGCGAACTTTCAGTTAGTTTCCGGCGAACTGTAGTACAGTAAATACGAACTATTTTATACGTTGTTGATTCATTTCCTTGAAGAAATGAGGTCTGCGGCATTGTTATTATGTTCATTTTTAACGTTAATCTCATCCAAACCAGTTAAAGATTCCGATTCCTGCGGGTACGAGGTAAGAAAGCAATGTAAATTCAAAGTTACTGTTAGGCAAGGTTGCTTCTCATTTTTATTTAAAACGAAAAGCGAATGCAATGAATGTAGAGAAACTTTTACTTTAAATATTTTAGTCTTGCAATAAAGTTGATTCCAATAAAATGAATGTGCACCTAGTACCTCATTCGCACGATGACGTAGGATGGTTGAAAACTGTGGACCAATATTATTATGGAGGTGAATAATAGAAAACGCTATATGAAAAATGAACAAAATTTATATTTATTCTTTCAGCGAGGAACTCTATTCAAGAGGCCGGTGTTCAGCATATAATCGGATCAACTATACAAGCACTGCAAAAAGACAGTACTCGCAGGTAATTTTGACCATTCATGTTTCATCGTAGATCAGAATAATCAGGTCTTACAGGTCATCGTGTAGTTTTTTTAAATACTGCTGTTCAATTGCTCAACATTCAACATGCCACACCACTATATAAATATTTCCGAAATATTGCACTCTTCATCTATTGCACAATTCACGGATTTAAAATTTTCTTGCTGTATTACGATATAAAATGAAAATTGGAGTAACTAACGACTCTCGTTTGAAAATTAAAGACCATGACTTGTAAAACGTAAAATAGTTTTTATTGTCACTTAAGATATAACGAACTTGATATGTTTATTTACGTATATCAATGATCTCAAGGTAATCATAGTACGGTATTAATTATTATTACATGTATTCACAAAGTTCGCACAGTCATGTGTAGGTCATCATCTAATCAACGCGCTACATCAAAATTACTATATGTGCTTATATTAACTGCTTCGCATATTTTTTAACCATTCCAAAATATCATGCTCATATTGTGAATTATATCTACAGTTATTATCATTATATGCTCGTACATTGTTGAAATTATCACTTTCTTAGGTTTATCCAAGTAGAGACTGCATTCTTTTGGCAGTGGTGGCAAGACCAATCAGAACAAACGAAAGAAATTACAAAACAGCTTGTTAATAGCGGAAGGTTAGAAATCATAAATGGGGCATGGAGTATGAACGATGAAGCAGCGGCACATTACCATTCGATCATTGATCAGTTTACGTTAGGCTTAAAGTTGGTTTCCTTTGACGCAGTACCATTGAACTTTATTCAAGGGCTATTGTTTGTAGGAGAATTGACGATACGTTAGGTAAATGCGGCCGTCCTAAAATAGGCTGGCAAATAGATCCGTTTGGGCACAGTAAAGAGATGGCTTCTATATTTTCTCAGATTGGCTTTGAAGGGATGTTTTTCGCAAGGCTAGATTACAGAGATAGCAGAAAGAGACACGTAGACAAAGATCTAGAAATGATTTGGCAAAGCAGCAACGATTTAGGTTAGCATTTACACAAATTGTAACGTGCTAAATCCATAATTTTACATATTACGATATTATCGAGTGCCATGAACCAAATAGATAAAGCAATTTTATTTTAGGCAATACTTCTAATATATTTACTGGGGTTCTATACGATTTCTATACTGCGCCAGCTTACTTCTGTTGGGACGTTCTTTGCGGCGATCGTCCTGTTATAAACAACAAAAAGAGTCCTGATTACAATGTGGATGTTATTGTAAGTAGATAATTTAATTCACTATATGCGTATTATACACATTACGTATCTATATTCGGTGATTTCCAATTTTGAAATAAATAAAATAAATAAAAAAACGTAATTTATATTTTAAAAGATTAGTATGCTTGCACATAGCATATATCTTGAATGCAACCGAAGGGAACTTAATTATTCGAGTATTTGATCGCTCCATTATAACAAATTATCCGTCTTATTTCCGGTTACGCCGGAAACTACACTACACAACAAATTTGATATTTTTAATAGAATAATTATCTTTTTTTAATTGCATGGATTGTTATGGAATGATTTGGTAGACCTATCATTAAAATCGATTGGTTTGAGTTATTTGTATGCTTCTTTTTCTCATTAAAATCACATAAAAATATAATTGAATAATTTCGTGTCTGTGAGCAAGATGTTAAAAGGTAAGAAAGTGACCTACTGAAGCGTTGATGCGCGTATGGCTGATAGAAACGCATTCTTGGCATATATTTGATCGTAGAGTTTTCCAAGTTTATATAAGTGGTATTTTAGGGTTGCGTGACTTACCAGAGATCTGCATTTTTGCCGTCTTTGCGTACCTGAATCATTTTATCTGATATTGTCCTAGCATATTGCATCAGCCTTTTGATAATCCACCTTGCTTCCTTTACGTAGCTCTTTTATAAATTACAATAGGAGTTACGAGCATATTTGTTGCTTCTTTGGGCAGCTCTTCTGCCTTTTCATTAGCTTCGATCCCTTGGTGCTTTAGAACTCATCGTAAAGTAACGTGGCGATGCTGTAGATTACGTGCGCATTTGTGTATTGGGCCAGTATAGGTTTTAATAGTTTTTAATGCTATCTTACTATTAGTGAATGCATTTATAGTTGCATCTCGGATTTCTTTACAGTACATAAAAGAAGAAATTTCTGCTTCAAATATATTAGCTATAATAGCTAGGACCATTAATGTCTATGCTTGTTTCGACTCCTTCTACTCTGGCACTATCCACGAATCATGCCAAGATTCCTCTTTTTCATTGGTTCGTTGGATGCCCACTCGTACGACCTTCAATGACCATCTTCTAAGACTACCCAGAACTGTACGTTGCGTATGGTTCACCTCTTTTACAATGGATACCAAATCGTTCATATTGGAGTCTTCAAATCTATTTATCTTAATCCATTTATAAAGTATATCACATTCATTTCCTTTGAAGTTTAATGGTAATGTAAAAATTGAGTTCACCGGTGTGCCTAAGATATATGACCAAAGCCGTGCTTTAAACCTCTTCACTGAAGTAAAAACAATATGTATATCGATTAAAAATAAAGTAGGTGATAATTTGAATTATTTTTTATCTTCTTTTTATATCCAAAACAATTAACTGCTAATATAATCTTTATGAAACACAGGACTTTATTTCACAAATAAGTATTTATTGTTGAGGTTGTTTTAAAAACTCTAAATCGAACTACTTGTTCAAAATGTAGTTTGAATTTTAAATAGTAGTTTAGTAGTATTTGCGTAGTCTGCGTTGGCAGACTACTTGTTTTTCGAAGATATTCTTGGACTGGTCTATTTCATACAAATAGACAGTTTAGCATTTTATCTTTTTAATAACAATCTTTAAACCAAATATTCGATATGTTATCTACCTGCTCATAATTTTTTCTACTAACAAGAAGCCTAGCAAGGAGAAAAGTCCAAGCCAATTAGGTATCAGAGTAATCAGTTTTACACACCTCCACATGCTAAATACTCCTTATTCCCAATAATATTTTGAAACTTAATTAATCACGGATCATTTAAGTGAAGCTCAGAGCATAGAAAGTCCAATTTTACTTCGCCGATGTAATTTTCCATTCATCGTCCTATTGAGCAATGAATCGACAAAATGTCAACTCCTGAGGATCGTCGCGCGATTATTGAAGCACATACTCAACACTTTCGTAAAGTTAATATGTGAATAGATGTCGCCAATATAATCAATAGTCCTTTTCCCTTTGATGAAAACATTACGAGGTAGCGATATCTGGATCTGAAGAAGTGCCGGAATTTTGCTAAATAAAGATGATGCTGACTTACCAAATGACAATATTCGCATGTCTTGTTCGCCAGTTTTGAACTACTTCTTTCCTGAGTGGATCGATAAGTAAGGATCTAGGACTCTAGATTTTACGCCCTCGTACTTTTTCTTACGGGGGTATTTGAAATAAAAAATCTAGAAAAGTTGGAAAATAGACTTAAGTATAAAATGAGTTGAATTCGTTCTGACGTCATTCGCAATGTACAAACTGGATGTTTCTTAGATTCCTCCTTTGTCAAAAGGTCAGTGAATGGCATTGCGCACATTTGATTATTGCAAACAATCATGCCATTTCTTAAATGGCAGCATTTATCTTTTTACTAACAAAATAATGTCTGTTTTCCATTCTTTAAATAACTTTTTGACAATTGAAAATAATCTATTAAGTCCAGAGTTGTCATTATACAAAATGTCGATTACGTCATTACGTGGTAAGCAGAGCAGGGGACAGCAGAAACTCAAAAATGACCCAAACCTGTTTATATTTTTAAAATAAAATTCTCTTCTCATTTCTTCGAAAAACAAATTATTTCAAATTTAATGAATTTATTCCATAATGAGACGCGCAATATATAATATGAATGTATGGTCAATTTATCTCACTTTCCACTAAAATCTTTTATTTTTTAGGTAGATGAATTTGCAGCTTATGTCACTAAAGGTTTAAGCTACTATAAAACTAACAATCTTTTAGTAACGATGGGTGGCGATTTTACGTATCAGGCGGCGGAAATGTACTTCACTAACATGGATAAGCTTATCGAGTTAGTATAGGAAGTTTAAATTGTATGAAAAAAATTTGACGTAGTCAATAATGCCGTTGTTATATTCCAACACACGCGTATACCGTATGTTCCTATATAGCAAACAAATGCGTTCGAGTTCTCAAAACAAATTTAAATTATTTTTCTTGCCACATTCTAATTCATTCGCATCGGAATAAGTGGCCACTCAACGGCTAAGCAACTTTAATAATTAATACTTTCTACTCCCATTTTATCAGTTTTTCTACGACGTCATATTTTCAAATATTTTAGAGGTTTTAAAGAATACAGGCCTGATATCAATGTCATATATTCTACGCCATCTTGCTATTTAAAAGCGGTAAACGAAGAAGCTCATAGCAAAAACATTCAATTTCAACTTAAAACTGACGACTTCTTTCCTTATGCATCTGGCGCTCATACGTATTGGACAGGGTATTTCACGTCAAGACCCAATTCAAAGAGGTTCGAGAGGCAGGGTAATAATTTATTACAGGTACGCAGGATAATTTTTCCCAACATTTTATTTCTCTATTAATTCACTTGTTTCTCCAGTTAAATAAATTCCTTTACTTGATATGTTTTTACATGTTCGTAGGTGATGAAACAAACCACCTCCTTCGTGAAACATAAATATAATTTGAATTTTGAAGACGATCTAATATCTCTGAAGGAAGTTATGGGCATAATGCAACATCATGACGCTATTACGGGCACAGAAAAGCAACACGTTGTGAATGATTACGTACGGTTATTAACAGCTTCCATAAAGGAGGCTGAAGAAAACATCGATGAAATCATAATGTACGTACCATTTTTTTTAGGCGTACAGGCCAGGCTAATGATGCGAAATCCTTCGGTAGCATTTTTACTATCAGTAATACAGAAGAAATTTTTGTATAAAAATCGTAGAGATGCGTTAGTAACGTATTAAATGGATGAATCAAAAAAGTCTACATATCAAAGTAACGTTCTCTTAAATAGAACATACTATATACAATGGAACTATATGCAATGGTACTTTGGTTTACAGAATTAATTAGTTCCAAAAAGCGTTTCGTAATCCGAAATTTCCTATAAAAAATAAAGAAAATAGGAATAATCCGTTCCCATAACCAAAAAAGAATCGTGCACCTTACAACGTCAAATAGCGAAATCAATGATTGAAATTAAAAAGAAATAACTTCACTTATAGGTGCAGTACTTTCGATTATTCTTTTTGGTGTATGGGAGGTGACGAGCGCGTGATATTTTTGATTTAGATGTGTTTAGATGTCTTTTCATTTAGATTGCTTGCTTGACCAAAACGGAATTATTTGATAACTTGCAATTACGTTCTTTGAAAACTATTTTACACCATGAGATCCAATAAGGTAAGGCAATCCAAAACAGATGCGAAGTGACAGACTATCCACTCAAACGATCACATTCAACTATCTCTATCTAGCGTGCACACGACTCGCGCGAAAATTCCGCCGAATCTGTAACCCGAGTTTCGCATTCGGGAACGTCTTTCGGTTTTGGAAACAAAGATCTATCTAAATTTTCTTTCGTAACCCAAAAATTCTGTGACGAGATACTATCGTAAAGCAAATATCTGGAGGGGAGAACATTGATAGCCGATAGGTCAAAAAGACATCTTATTCTGCAAAATAAGACTCTATAAATGTGATAATTTCCTAATTTCTGTTTTCCAATCGAATCTTTAAGCTTAAAAAACAGAAAAAACGCCGATGGAATTCGTGAATTTTTACCCTGACGACCGTGTGAGGCGATACATTATCTTTATGGAACAAAACGTTTTTTTATTCTTCAGCTTCGTACTTCAGCATTTTCCCACCATCTCTTGCTTTCTTTCTTTCAACACATGCTCTTTATATTACAATTATATTTTCATTAAATTAAACGTCATCATGTTGAAGCTTCAAAATTTTTAGACTATTCTCGTGGAAGTTAATAAAGTAGATAGTACTGGTTCTTTTTATTCGGTTTTTTAGCCAATATAATGTTATATTTTGCAATGGTATCAGAAACTAAGAATTATTTACCGCATAGAAACTCTGTTACCTTACGGAAACATTTCAAACGTCCCTGTATTTCTACGGAGCACTGCAAAAGCTAAGCTGATATCTTATTACATCGTACATTAGAAAGAAATAATTTGATATATGATTTTTTTGGTGCGTCTGAATACTTTTAAATTGCTCTACTGAAGCCTATTTGCGATTGCCGTACTGTTGCTGATAGTAAAGTTGATAGCGAAGCGGTACATGATCCATCCTGTATACATTACTCCTATTAGATATAAACTTTTACTTTCAGAAACCTGTTGAAAAAAAGTGACGACACTGATAATGCCAAAATTAACTTCGCGTCGTGTCTTTTGGCAAACGTATCTTACTGCCAAAAATCTAATCTTGACAAATTCGTGGTAGCGGTATATAATCCATTAAGTAAATATGTAAACCATTATGTACGTTTACCGGTAAATGGAGAATCATATGTAATTACTGGGGCAAAAGGTACGTAATTCATTAATTAATCTGTATCATTAATCTTGTAATACGATCCTTTGGGTAAAAACTTAATAAAAGCATCCCTTTTGTCTTCGTTGAAACTTTTATAAGCAATTAAGCTTAATTTTTTTTATAGGAATCATCGACTATGAAATATTACCAGCAATTGCTGATTTTAGTTATGTGTATTCTATTACTCCTTCTAAATACGAATTAGTTTTTATGGTGGAGAATTTACCACCACTTGGTTTGCAATTCTTTCACGTACAGAAATCTGTGGCTGTCAAGAGAAAAATAGCACGCATAAGTCAGCAAACACGTTTCGGTAATACTGTAAGTATAAAATTAGATATTTTTAAAATCACAATAATGGGCATCGAGCATTTCATATTATTATATATTCATATTATTATTAGCATTCACTAATGCTAAATAGCAATAAATAATAAATGCTATGTTTCTCTAATTTGTCCTTTCTGTAGTTAAGGGCGACTTTTGCAGCAATACTTGGCGATGGTCATCAAACTTTCACATATGACGTCGAAATTATTAATGATTGCCATCCGTTGGGCAATTTTAGCTATATCTTCATGCATCTAAATACCTTTCTAATTTCCTATCTTATACTGTTTGAAATTCTAAAAAAGAAAACAAAATAGTTACTTCACTTATTTACTTCTGCATCCACTTGCGGTGTAGAAATGTTGAAGTGGAAATTCTTTCATCATGTTCGATCCAATGTCAGCAGTGTTCCGATTTCCTCATTTTAGATTCTGCTCGATGTTTCTTGTCACTGCTCGTCTTCGTTTTGCTTAACTATTCTTTAATTATACATCGTCACCGTGTACCGCAACCACTGCAACGGTCTCATCTATACTGTATTAAGTACTGATTCTGACCTATATCGCTCTCGTTTCGAGTGGTTCGTATTTCTGTTCCTTCTAACCCGCCACGCTTGTATCTTGGTCACACTTAGCCGATGTTTCACACTAATAAGAAGAACTGTTTCATACCATGTAGTGATATTACCAGCGATATCGTCTGCCTGCTCAGCTAGTTTCGTTCGCTAGTTCGCTAGTTTAGTTGAGTTATCGTGCTAACTGTCCCCTCGTGAAGAAGCCCCACATGATTGTGGGCGAAACGCCTAGCTTCTCCGAACGCGGAATACGTTTAGTTTTAACGGACTCTGGCAGTGGAAGCCTATTTTGTAAAACGTTACTATATATTTTTGTGCGCCTAAATTTTTAATTTTTATGTTGTTCATCTGTAATTAAAGTATTACTTAACTTCGTCATTATATGTATATAATATAAATAGATAATATTAAAAATTTTTAACTTTTTGTATATTTAAACAAACAAGTACACGCATGCTGGCAAGTATGCGTGTCATGCACCATGATGCATATCCACTCCATAGCGATCTACGGGTTTATTTGTATTGTAACTTCCGTCTCCGTCAAGACGTGTTTTACGTTTGTTTTCAACTTATACGGTGGCAATTTAGGCCCACAATAATACAACATGTTCTGCATGTGTTCCAATCTATGCTTCGTCTTTCTAAAATTTGGGCGATTGCGAATAGCAAAGTTGCGGTTAAATGTTCGTAAATGTATAGAGAATATGTAATAGGTGAATACCGGTCACTTAGAACATTTATTTGATAAAATTTCTCTTAACTTCACAACGACAACTAAACGTCCAACATGGCTGAAATTTTCAGTATTTTTCAACGGGTATCCAATAATATATTTGACGAGCAACGTTATATTCGTGTTGATGTTCGGCGACGGCAGAAGAGAGCCTTATACCCTTTTTCTTCTTTATTTTAGGAAAATTACCTAACAAATTTGTATTAATATATTCTTTATTTTTAGTTGTTAAAAGTATTCTGCGTATTCAACCTGATTAATTTTCGTAGAGCATGATACAATATAAAAGATAGTGATTTTTTAAAGAATTTAACTACATCTTTATATAATGCTTAATTTTATAGAACTCCGGATTTACTATTGACGAAAGAACAGGTTTATTATCTTCTGTCACATTGAATGGTGATAGGTTAAAAGTTAGTCAAAACTTTATGTTCTACAATGGAGCAAACGGTTCAAATACTCAAGAAATTTATAGAGCATCAGGGGCTTACATATTTAGGCCTGCCAATGTCACTCCAGCAGCACTCTCACTCTCAAATACCGTTACGTATACATCCTATAGCACAGATTTGGTTGATGAAGTGCATCAGATATTTAACAGTTGGATCAAGCAAATAATTCGCGTATACAAGAACGAAAATTATATTGAATTTGATTGGCTAGTAGGACCTATCGCAACTATAAAGTAAGTAAATAGTAAGTAATCAATGCGGCGTAATGCTGTATTGACATTGTTGCAGTGACCTTGGCGTTGAAGTAATTACCCGCTTTACAACGAATAGACCATCTAGTGGAGTCTTCTATACAGATTCCAACGGGAGGCAGATGGTAAAACGAATACGCGATTTTAGAGAAATGTATTATTACACTAACGAAGAACCGGTGTCAGGCAACTACTATCCCGTTACTTCTAAAATTGTAATTAAAGATGGAGGATCCGACGTTTGCACCAAAGGAAACGATTTAGAATTTGCGATTTTGAACGATCGAGCACAAGGTGGTTCAAGTCTAGAAGATGGCCAAATCGAATTAATGGTACATCAAATTTATCATCATCGTCGTCGTCTATCTCAATTGCTCAATTTTTTTTTTAATTTCAGGTTCATAGAAAACTCTTGAAAGACGATGCATTTGGCGTTGGAGAGGCACTAAACGAATTCGAATTTAACAGAGGCGTAGTTGTACGCGGTCAACATTTCTTGACGTTTGGTCCGAAAAATTCATGTAGTAAAAAGTATAACGGTACCTACTATCCAATTAATAAAGATGACGAACTATAAAAAAAGATATTGTTTTAGATAAAAGCGCATCAGCTATCCAAAGAGATTTAGTGCAGAGAAAATTATTATCACCTTGGGTATTTATTGGATCTACTAAACATTCATTAGAAGACTTACAATCGAAACTTAATTTTGAGGTAATACATGAAGTTTAATTGTTTTTATTGGTCATAAATATGTATTTTAGTTTTCCGGATTAACGAGAGCACTTCCCGATAATGTTCAAATTCTTACACTAGAGCCATGGACTGACGAATCCTTATTATTAAGGCTAGAACATATATTCTCCGTAAACGAAGATAACACTTTATCTCAAACGGCAACAATTAATTTACATGTACGTCAAAGTATATATTTGAACAAAATCAAAACTTGTTTGCAATATTTCTTTTCTTTTTCAGAATTTATTCACCTTATTTGACATTGTGAATATTGAGGAAATGAATTTGGCAGCAAACATGCCGAAGGCAGATGTAGAGAAGATGTCTTGGAATACTTACGAACCTGAAGATCGAAGAAAGATTTTTAAAGCAAAGGATATTGATCTAATTATTAATCTAGAACCAATGGAAATTCGTACATTTATACTTCAAGTAGTTGCCAAAAGGCCTTAACATAGGATAAATATTATAACATAAAAAAATAAAAAAAGTTATAAAAATTTAAATTGTTTACGTATTTGTTTATATGAATATGACGTACGAAATATTTCAAGCATGAATATCTTATTTATTTTCCTTACTAATACTGTATTCTTACTAGAAGTGTCAATTATTCCTGACTAGTTAAACGGTTTCTTGTAAGTAGTTAATATGCACGGAGTGCCACCATTGGTTCTCTCAGACAGTAACTATAATATAAATTGCATTCGTTGCTTTAGCAAATTTTTTAATCAACGTCAGAACAAGGTTCGGGCATTATATTACTACAGAAATTTATTTGTACTTATCCCTACTAGAAACCTGGCTACAGTTATACTCAAAGTAATATGCACCCTGTACACCAAATTACGGAACAAATAGGTCTACTAACCCTAACAGTAATTTTTGTGAGCATCAAACTAACTTTAACACACATAACTAAATACAATGTACTGCCAAATTTGTCTTTATCTAGCTAAGACATTTTGTTTTTAAATAAAAAAAAGGAAGTATTCCAATACCAAAGTTTATAAAATAACTGGTTGCTTTGTAATTTTCTGCTCCTTCTTCCTTCAAATACCAAATGCTAAAAGAGTCCAAACGTTTTGCTCAAAGAAAATTACTTACAGGCAAAACAATTTTGGCTCAGAACATACAAAAACACCAATCAGGCTTATATGCTGATGTCAAGAGAGCTTGGCACGTTCCTGGATCTGATATGAACAAAAAATATTGTACTGCTTAATAAATACCCTGTACCTTACCATCCGCTACTTAAAATCAATGCATAACGCGTAAATTTCGGTTAAGCCCAACAAGATTGGTATGAGAACAATACAATTTCTACGATTTTTAGTTTTTCATATATTTCTGTAAACTGCAGTAGATGATTTTTATTTAAAACTTAATTTTGTAGAATTTCACAATATTTTCAGCGATTTTCAGAAAATTATAAAAAAACATGATGGGTATCAGGTTCCCCATATATCTTCAGTTATATATCGTTTCTCGAAAATAATTTGCTTTGTCCTTGGGACTATCATACATCTAAAATTATTCCAAACAAGCTCATCTGTTGTAGAGATTTTTGGTTATTTTTTTGGTTATTTTCGGGTTAATACGTCTTAAATAAAACAAAAACATCTTTTTATTAACTGCACGTTCAACACTGAAAGCTTTCTCGTTTCTTGTCTCATCAAAATCAGTTCAGTAATTTTATTATTTAAACAAGTGTCCACACACTTATTAAATTTTAAATATGGAACAGGTGCCCCTCATCCTTCAGAAGAAGGATAAAATGTTTAGAGGTTAACGGCGGTATTTATAAACATGTATTAAAAGAACACTACAATTAAAAAAACTGTTAATGTATTTTGTGTATTTGTAATTACGTTAAACTTTAAAAATAAATGAAAATCGGATAAAAACAAACGTTTTTTTACATTATTGTTACGTCTATAATACACTCCTGGAGTCCGGTCCGTTCCTTCCGAGTTACCTTGTATAATGTGGAGATGAAAATTGCGCTGCCAATTTAAACTAGTCGTGCAATTTTCTTCATTATTTTCTTATTTTTATTTTCAAATATCTTGTTGTTTGCCATTTTTCACTCTGGCTGGCTTAATCTTGCCAATTCTATTCTTGACTTTTGCACTTCATCTTCAAAATTTTGTTTTTATTTGGATTTCAAAGTCAGGAGGAAAGACAACCTTTCTAATCATTATTTAATTTCCGACTTATTCAAGCACCTAGAACGAGACAATAATAATTTCATGATTTCTTCTTAAATCTTCATTTAGTCCCGTGTTGTTTGCAATTTTATTACTTTGGCTTGTTTATTGTTCTAATTTTATTCTAGATCATCACATTTTATCTTCAACATTTTGTTTTTATTTGTATTTTAAAACACCTAATACGGAACAACAACAATTTTTGTCTTGCGTTTTTCTTGCTTGCTTATTCTTAATTTATTTTAAAATTTATTTATAACTTTAAACAAAAAGATTGTTATCTTTTCTCCGTGCCTCAAAACTTAGAATAAAATTGGAAAATTAAAAAAAATTAAGATTAATTAATATTGGATTCTAGAAGATTTAGGAAGAAATCATGCAGCGAACATAGTTAACTTGAAACATAAAGAATACAGTTTTACAATTAAGACAAACTAAAATTTGTTAATAAGTAAATCAGTTTTAAAATAAATTAAGAACTTAATATACTACTTAATGTTGCACAGATGTAAAATTAAAAATTATTGTTGTCGCATACTAGGTGCTCGAAAAAGTCGAAAACTGAAACGAGAAAACGTAGCATATTAAGCAAACTTTCTTTAAAACTTTAAAGAAAAGGATAACAATCTTTTTCTTTAAAGTTTTAAAGAAAAGGATTGTTACCATTTTTCCAGACCTTGAAACGTAAACAAAAAACAACATTTTGAAGATAACGTGGGAAGATCAAGAATAATATTGGAACTATGGATTTAATTCTTTTGGAAACCAATTGCAAAACTTCTAAGATTGAAAATCTCGCATTGGTTAATGTCTTCGACAGAAGTGCTTGTCAGTGATGGTGCGTGATCTTTTGACAAGGACAGAGTTTATCATATTTTTTACAATCGGTAAAAAATATGATAAAATCTGACATGTAGCTTACAGTGATCTTTAAGGAAAGCAGGAATTACTGACAGATTATTAAAAAATATAATCATTGCATTGGTAGGCATAGTAGTGAATATAATATTCACAAGAAGATTGACTTTAAATGTATAAAATCTAAAGCTTAAAAAAGGATTACTTCAATGTTCTCAAAGTGTCACATCCAAATTGGCAGAAATACCGATTAAACTCCTCCCGCCATCATGATTTTCAACCGCGGAATCAACCGTAACGCTCCTCTAACCGCCATATGCAGAGATAAAGGATTGATTGAATTGGAGTTTTCGCTCGTTTCTAAAAGCCATTGTTAAATTTTTTTCTCTAAATAAATAATAAGAAAAGTTATTCATCGAACCTGAGGATTATTATTATTATTATTATTATTATATTAATACATTTTTGGTCTTTCAGATGCGATTAAATAGCCATTAACGACAAAACAAATGCCTACATATATGGATACATAGATATTGTATGTATCTATGTATCTTATCCAATCGAGTCGTCTATCTCCACATGGTATAATGACTTTTCCTAGCATTCTTGTTGAAACCGGCGATATGTTGTCGACAAACAGAACTAAGTTCTATCAGGGTATTTGTTCTAATAAGTAAAGTAAATGCAATTCAAGCATTAATGCGACTGCGACATTCTTCATGTTTCTTTATTTTAGCGGTTAAATAATGTAGATATTTCACGCCAGATCTAGCCTCATTGAAGTTTGGTGAAGCAAGCATAGCATAAAACGGAAAACAATATAATAAATTCGAAACTTCACTTGCATATATCCAATTGTTGTTTTATAAATTTCCGTAGAAAATCATTCATTAATCATGTGGACGTTACATTTTCAACTGTTCCTTCCGTTATTTATTCCAATTTTGGACGCGGTTATTGGCTACGTATTACTTTGTAACGTTGACCATGGAATAAATAGAAATTAAGTAATATAAATTTGAATGATTTTATTTATGAATTCAACTGAATTTTTAAAGGATATATTAGGAAGGGTTCGTGTTATTGTGTGTTGGTCGAACTCTTTGTGTTTAGAAAAAAGATCCTTTTCCGCAGTAGTTTAATTTCACCGGTATTAAGTATTAAATACTAGGCTTGTCAAGAATATAATTAAACTATATAGTTACATATATGAGAACATTACATTAAAAGTTGACGTACGAAATTCAAGTTTAAAATAATCTCGTCTAAGAGTATTGCGACAGTATTCCCTCAAATAGTTACTTCTCCATTCTATTAATACCGGAGTCATAGTTATGTAAATTACAGCCAGCTAGGTTCAATGGGATTTTATCCTTTGCCAGCAGATTAGGTTTAGTATTAAACCGGATATTAAACGTTGCAGCCAGGTCAAATCGAATCCGGAAGCGGATAATGGTGTGTTGGTTCGTCGCACGCTGATCAATATCGTTACATAAAGTTTCTAATATACAGGTTATTGATTCCATTAAGTGTAAATATTTTTGATTCACCGCCGAGAAAAATCTATGAGAAAATTATTGAAATTTTGAAGTAATTTTTCAACCTAAAACTGTGCTTTCTTTTTTTAGCAGTAACTTTATTTTTATCCTCTTGATCCACTTTTACTTTTACTTCGTAACGATGGTTATTACATACCCTTATTGTGTAAACCTGTCTGCAGATGGAAACATTAAATAATAAAACAAGTACATATTTAGTTTTCTACTACATATATCTTAAAGAAAAAATTTTCATGCGGACATACTAGAAATTTTGCGGGCCAGGGAGCTTTTCAGAGATAAATTAAATTGGAACGAAAAGCGTATAATGATTTCAAAAAAGTAATGGAGCCTGAATATTATTTATAACATTATGTGCAAGTATTAGTACTCCAGCACTACAACGTAACCTATATAACTCACCCAAACATCCAACAGAGTGATCAAAATTTCATTTCATTAATTCGACCAAAATTGCGGCAATCCGAACACTTACGATAAAAACAAACAATTTAAATTATTACATGGAAAACAAAGCGTACACCTTCATTACTTTATAGATATACATAACAAATATGCTGTGATTTACTACGTTTATAGACTCGATTGCAGCGTGCTAGAAAGATACTTATATACTTAAAAGCTGCCGAAGTTTCGCTGAAATATGTTTTTAGTTATTCTAGCGGACGACGATTTCTTTCTATGAAAAATTATATTCCAGAACAATCCCGAAATACTGTATAAATACAAGGTACATTAGTGAAATTATCAACAATGATGATAAGGGGATAAGGTGTGTGTAACCTTCAGCCACATACAATATGTGACTCAAATAATGAAATTGCATTATCGCAAATCTCTATTAACATTTGTGATACTTAAAGATGTTCAAGATATGTGTTCTTTGAAGAGCTTTCGTTTGCTGTCAGTAATATTATCTCATAAAGACGCTTGAAGTGCTGTATCGTTGCGATTTATTCAACAATCATGGGAAAAAAAGCAACTCTAGCCGAATGTGACTGAACTGATGAAGGTGAAGATTCTATTCTATTAGTTAGTCTGTTTGCAACGATGATTGAAACCGACATAAAATATGAGAATGGTGTATCGCGTAAAGAAGCCTTGAAATGTTTTCACCACCGCATGAAATCGAGTAAGGAAAATAATAACAAAATTACCAACTGTTAATTCTATAGCGTATTAAAGACCAAGCGCCTGATGATCTTATAAAATCTCTGAAGCAACATCATATTGATCCATATTTCAATTTGTTTAATACTAATTTTTTAAATCCACGTGTACACTACTAAAATACTCAATTGGAGCAGTTTAAGGAAAACGTCGTTATATTCGTTAATCCAAGCATTTTCTTTCCCCCATTAGTTTGGGCTAACGCATCAATGTATTGATGACAAAAAAATCGCGTGTGGCACTACAACACAGCATGCCTCACCAATGTCATGTATTATACACTATTAAGTCGCCAATCGATTTAATAGTGCAGGTTAATGATAAGATTTTACACATCAAATATTATGTATTTTTTGTAAGAAACTTCCAAGGCGTACGAGACGAGACTTTATTTCAGTTCCGATTAGAAAATCTTTAACTTGTACTTAATTAGAACTTGATTTTGAGTTTGACTTTTAACACCTGAGATATTACTTTTATCAAATTTCAGCGTTGCTAATAATTTTTAGCATTTTACCGCATGTGCCCACAATTTAACGTGTCGCAAGTACGTTAGTAGGTTACGGAAAAATTCATGCACATGTTAAGAAATATTCCTCTTCAGATCCTTGATGTTTTAGAGCACTTAGATTTTCGTTTTTACTAAGAGATAATGTGTGCGTTATGTTGTTATGTGTTCTATGAAACTTTTATACTTAATAACTGCCATAGTAGTAGAGAAGGCAAAGGCTGATGAAATTATTACTGTTTACAGAGATTAGATAGACTCGTGTTTTATCGGCTCTCGGGGACATCAGTAGGCAACACGAATCCATTCTGATGAGGCGAATAGACACGAGTATAACTAGTCGCTGCAAAAAAAAAGGTATGATTCTACCTGCCTTTCTCATCTCTATACTCATTAGTTATTTCTAATGCAATAGGAAGTATACGCGTAGAAGTATATCTCTTTTCTCACAATCCACGTGAGGAACTTACGCGAACTGTTAAGCTAATGGTTGTCGAGTGTTTCTTTTATTTCAAGTAATTTTGACCTTTGCCGCTTGTTAAAATTAACTCCCTTTAGCGTCATTACATTCATTTATTGTCGGCTTATTTTTGTAGCACAATATACATACATTGTCCATTTCAAATCGACTTTCATTTTCACTGCAAAGTGAAATTACACGCTTTTTTCGCTTCCATTTTGTTCACGATCTTTCTCATTAGCTTTATTTTCGCCGAGATTTTCTTTACCACTTTCGCAAAAATTTGTCCTTTCATCCTGTAATGAACCCATTATTTTTTTATCGCGAAAAACTAGTCTTAAATCTACACCAAACATTGTACGGATAACATTTTATACCAGAACCATATCACGCTGTTTCGTAAACTGAACAAACTTCACCAGACTTTGATACATTTCTTTGGTTATTTTGCTGCATGTTTTCCACATCCTGATTCGTTCTTTTAAGCTCTTTTAGGTTTAGTCGTGTTTTGGCTTTCCGTGCATAGTTTTTCAACATCAGTCACACATCATTTAACTACAAAATTCGCAACTATTGTTCGAGTTCAGAATACTAAGAGCTCTAAAAGGCACAGGTATTTCAAGAGCACGACGTGCAACTTCCTCATTACGTTTAGTTTTCAAAGGCTTTAATACGACAAATGTTATAAGGTGGATATTGATAGAAATGTAAATACTATCTGGATGGAATTGAGAAGTTGCAACTAATAATGCCTTAGAATTTTCTTCTGGGATTCCTTAACAAGAACTCACATCGTTTTTATTTATCGAGTTTGTGAACTTTTAATTAATTTACTTTCTTATCTCACTTCCTTCCATGTTCATTTGACTAAATAGAGCTTTTTCACAGCGCCACGCCAATTAATCCAAAAGAAATACAGGTAGGGGATGGGTATTCAATTTTATGAGGACGCACAGGACCCTGCCATTTTGATAAGTAAAACTGTGGCACGTGGTTTGATCATTTCAATGTAGTTTTGATAATCGTAAAATGCGCTGTTGTATGCCTAGATGCTTATATAGTCAACGGTTTAAACCAAAACACGTTTCTCTGCACTAACGAGCGTTTTTCTAATTTTATCTTTAGTTATCGTAATCAGCGAAATAAACGGTTTTGATTAATTTTTGCGATGAAAACGTGGAGGTGGACGAAAAATAAAGCAGTTTGTTTGCAAAATTTTAGCGAAAAAGATGATGTGATTGAATACAGCAGGAAGTTTCTTAACTAGAATATAGTTTTCAGTATTGGTAATCGGAACCCTCGACACAATTGAATAATTTAATATCATATAACCATAAATACTTATTTGTAGTAACTAACTCACTAAAATATTGCATGCTTAGCTGTAGTAATACCCACAGCAGGTACAGTGCTCTTGTCCTTTCTTTTAACTAAATAAGAAAAGAAGAATTTAATTGTAATATACTGCAATTTGCATCATCGTAAATATCTTTGTTATAATATAACTAGATTTTGCAACAGAAACATTATGAAGTGACGTGCTTGATCTAATTAATTATAGAATTACTTTGAGAATAAAATCTTGTCGTATGATATTGACAAAACTTAAAACAAAGTTGTAAGTTTCAAAAATATTTCAATTTTATCGTCCATGCTTAAATTAAAGATTTCACGCTTTAAGGGTAACATATACTCTTGTGATATTGTTTATCTCTGTCAAGTTGACATGATGTTCTCGCTAGTTACTTTTAAATGCTAGGAGGAGCAGTGTTGGCGGCTTCTTTCCTCCAATTTCCCGAAGGATATCATGTGACTTAATCGATTTAGTAATCTATAATATCCAATAATCGAGAAATAGGATTCCTTTTTTGACAATGACATCTTTTCCCAGATTTGTCGAGAATAAGTTTAAAATTAAATATTGTACGGGGCCACTCGAACCAAGAAAATATTGTGACGAGACTCTTCGCTAAAATAAATAAAATAATATAAATAAAATATGAAATGACTTGGGATCTCATCTAGAGATTGTCTTTATGTCGTGGTACGAACTTGTCAGGTCCATCGAAATGATGTAGATTACAATAAGGATGATACGTACAAACGAACAGCAGTACCCTTGCTAAATTTGAAATAATGAAGAAATTTTCATAAAAAGAAATATTTCTCGCTGCACAAGTTGTTTGATGGACTATGTAAGACGACGATGAAAATTCAATCTATAAGGAAATCGGAGGCAAGAAGTCACCAACCACTAACAAGAACAACCTGTCAATTTGAAACACTCTCCAGTTTATATGGACAATATCAAAATAAAAATAACGCTTAAAATAACGTTAAAAATAACGCTATCGACGAGTATATATACAAATTGTTCACAATTTGCAATTTCGAAAATAACCGAAGGGCTCCTGAGAAGTAATATATTGAACTCAAAAAAATTTTTGTATGATTGTATGTTACATAAGTTTATAAATCTTTTTCTTCTTCGATTGTAACAACAGTGATGTTATTGAAGTTGAGTAACTGGTGAAATATTTTATCAACAAAAACAACGTTGCAGAACTAAGTACACTAACGAAAAATTTTCATTCAACCTATTCTGAATACGAACCAGCTCCTTTCACTCTATCCAAATCGATATTTTTTTAATCTTCGAAATTGCACAAACAGAGGTTTATCTTGTCGGTAACGAATTTCCCATTTCACATAGATTTTGGATTAATTCGATGTCAGGATTCTACTCCGATGCTATCAGTTTGATTAGAATGCGAGAAAAATGGTCAATAAATACGAACCCCTAATACCCAGACTCTGATCTCCGTACTTTTCCAGCGATGAGAGGGTTAGTTTACGATGACGTGTCTTCGCCGTTACGTGACGTCATAGTTGGGAAAATCGACGCTTGCGTCTTGGGAAAGATGTTCACGGTCGACTCGATCGACACGACGCCGGGCCAAACTCCCGGCTCATGCACCAGTTCCCACTGGACGCGCCAACGGAGTTTTACATTCCCACTTTAAGACATTAAAGACTATATGCAACGACATTTTCTGAAATTCACTGAAACGAATGTTGTAAATGGATCGACTCTAAAAACAAACGGCGGGAGGAAAATTTGTTTATTCTACGTATGATAGGAGTGTTAAATGTGTGTGCCAAGTTATTATTGTTTTGATGCTAACTTTTGAATTCGCAACACTGAACTGACGCTAAATAACGAAGAAAGTATTAAAGCAGGACCAAATAATTTGTTTATAAGTCGCGATTTAATAGTGTAAGATTGATTTCACCGTACAATGTTGTTAAATATTAAGTGACTATTGAACGAAAAGTATTTCGTAATCTTCATAAAGACAACTGCTGGTTTTCGGAATAAAATTTGAACACACTTCCCTTCTGAACCAGCTCAATTCTATTGACGGTGGGTATATTTTAATAATTAATTATTGTTTTTCACAGTCAAGGTCAATACAGATTGATCCCACGTATAAGCGAAAGTAGGTATTCAATTGCATCGTTTTTTAAGCTATGGTAGGGACAATTGTTTAGTTACTTAAGGACTGCTTCGACAAACGATTTCCTCGGAAAATTCAAAAAATTAAAAATCAATATGTGGGATGAGGTTCGATACGGTTAATTGTGAAAAAAGGTACTGGCTAAGATGCATAATATAGGTCAGAACATGCAGTATTTATTACACTTAATCGCTTTGCAGACGAATGTTTAATTGACGAATGCACTATTCTTAAATAAAAATGTTTGACATCCGCTTGTGTTTAGTGAATTTTATAATTTACTGATAGTTGCACATACATTTTGTAACCTTTAAAATAGTTTGATTTTGTGGATCCTTGTAAGAGAATTCCGAAATTTTATATGCAAATCCTTCCTTAATATTTAACTAATCTAGTAAGCGAACAACCTGAGTGTATACGTGCATAGTAGCTTAAGGATCCATAGTTAGCAAAGTATATGAATGGTTTGCTAGTTCATTGAAACTTTCTTATTGCTTTAAAATTTATTTTCGTGAAAAAGTCACACTAAGCTATATCATAAACTAACAGGTGGCATATAACTTTTTCTAGCATGAACATTTACAATAATTTGCGAAATATCTTATTATTTTTACGCGTGGCATGTGTACATAAATAGGCAAGTTGTATCATAAATTCTACGGTTAGCTAGCAGTAAAACAACGAAAAACAAGATCAATATTATAATAAAACGGAGACTCTCTAATAAATTAATATTAAAATATACGCTGGGAATAGTTTAGAGAACGTCGATATTAATAACAATAGGTATGCGTAACAGATAACCCTGACCTATTAAAAAATATCTAATTATCCATTTCAAGTCCTGAAAAATATCCATGTACAGGAATTAAACAGTATTTTGCATTTCGTGGAAAAACTACATTCGTGTTTGTGAATGAATGCTATTTTATCTCTTCTGAAAAATAAATTTGGTCGACGCTATCTGAAACATAAAAAGGGTGTTTAAGCACGGGTGTTTATTAACTATCTCATGAATCATTTTAGGCGTGTCTCAGTGTAATTTCATAAATTAGATATCGTTCGTCACATAATCATCTTGTTTGTCAATACAAAATACAATGCTATAATACTGTATAGTTGTAGGTGTTATTAAAGATGCTTCAGTTGAGCCTCTCCATCGCTTGCATCATACTGCATCTAAAAATAGGAGCATCCGAATTGAGTTTCGTTATCGAAGCATTTTTGGAATGGTGAAATTATCAAATGTCGGAAGATATTGTGAAATAAATTTCTGATTTTCATTGAGGTAACACTTGTTCGGTTCCCCCATCTTCAAAGTTGTCGTTGAATTCTAATAGGAAGTTCTAGTCAAGCGTGATGGTCTGATTAAGTTGAGTTCTGGTACGGAACATATAAATATAATCGTTATATGCGTCGAATCAGGTTAGTTTTTCATTTTAATTTCTAATAGTCGATAAAATTCGTTTGTCGTCATCTATTTAAACTTAAATTGCGGAAAGAATTCTCTAGAAACATCATTTTCGAACTCCACAAACGAACTATTTTCTTAATTTTTTTCCTCGTACAAAACAAAACAATATATAAAATACGTTTTTACGAAACAAGTACAGTAACTTAAGTTGTTTTTTAATCTATAAAATTTGCATCGACAAAGTTAAGATATTGTTGAAAATAATAAATAATAGAGATTTCTATTTACAACGGCATGGTTCGCATTGCAATTGGCATTATTTTATTTAGGTGCATAAGAAATACAGTTTATAGTGAAACTCAGGCAACTTATAAATACTGGACACTCTTCTAATATTTTATTTTCTTGAAGTCACTGCCTTTAATTGACTACCCCTGTAATGTAGCTGCTTAAATATGATCTTACTACATACGCAGGTGATACAGATACGATTTGGCTATATTTGTTTTAATTTTCCATAATACTATATCTCCGGATTCAGTTTACAAAAGGGAAAAATCGTTATTTTTGACTTTACATAAAAATTTTTAAAGGAAGCTTTTTTGCTTGGACCTAAACAAACAAATTGCAATGTGATCTTCAATAAATAAACTTGAAGTGGGTTAATAATTAAAATTATATAAACAAAAATCTAATAAAAAAATAAATTATTCGGTTGATTTTTTTTAATGTTAATTTGCAATTGTTATTTGGGTTCCCGGGAACCATAAGATTGGAGCATTCCTGCGGATCCATTGATTATTAAATTTACTACTTAGACAATTCACAAGAATTTAAGAATAAAGTTCCGGACAAACCTAGTGTTGCGAATACAATGGCATTCGGTAATTGAGGATCAACTCGCCTAAACGATAATTGAAAAATTTCGTAATATACAGGTTGGCACAATGGTGGGGCAAAACTCGATATATAGGAATATTTAGAAGTGACATCTAAATTATTTTCTAATAAAAATTATAAATACTTCTAAACATAACATTTTAAAATTATTTACATTACACATGGTGCTCTCTAATTCCAGAAATGGGGCACTCTGTATATTAATTAAAATTTTAGTTAAGCTAAATTCAGCCGTACTCCCAATATAGGATTTCATTACGTTGTACCGTGTATTTAAAAAGTTAAAGTTGATTTAATTCCATAAACATAACGAACTTAATAACTTGTATCTTAGTAAATAAATTATACTTTATCGTTTTTTAATATTACCAGAAGTTTAGAAGTATACGCTTCCGCAATTTGCTTCCTGAAGTGTTGCATTTATACAGGATAAGTTAAAATGAAAATGTACGATTTTTCTGTATTTTTCAAATGGACATCCATTGAAACTAAATTGCTGGCGATGCTGGCATCCATGTATGTTATATCAAAAGCAGATATATTATATTCTAATGTTATTACATTTTGGATAATATTTTCCAAAATGACCTAAATTAACGGATATGATTTGGATTTTGGGTGTATGAACAATTAATTACCTACAAAAACGGTTTATCAGGAGAGGTATCCTGAACGAAGACAACCCGACAGAATAACATTTTAGGGATTAGCGGGGAGTTTTAGTTGCGCAGCTCCAGTAGTGTATCAGAAACACGAAAGAACAAAAGCTATTATTACGAAAAACAATGGATTTAAGCGATAGCCGTAATCCATTTGAATTCATCATCTTTAGCCACTAATGTTAGTGAACAAATAGTTTCTGCTTTAAATCTAAAATATTTGTGCTTCGAAGAAAGCATATATGTGAATTACATTTTGTTATCTTTTAAACAAATATTTTCGGCCAAATGAATACAATATTCGTAACTAAATCTAAAAGTACATAGTACGTTATCTCAAAATTAATGTTTGGCAATAAGTTTAAATTACAAAATTAAAGACGAATAAACTTAAAACACCGAACGAACTGATCGGGTTGAGTGGGCAAGTTGAGTTGAAAAAAAAAACCTAAATATGCGAAAAAAAATCGTCGTATACATGTTGTTAATTGTCGTATAGAGGAACCTTATCAATAAATATAGTAGTTGTAATTGATCAAAATTCCTTATCGAATTCGATAAATTTATCAATTCTGAAACAAAGCATTACTATTAGTTGTATCAATTGTATTCGAAGAACAGAAACAAAGCTTTTGTTTATTTATACAGAAGGTCGACATCCAACTTGCCAATTTGTGAAATTAGAGAATTCGTAATCGTAATATGAGCAACCTAAGTCCTAAACTTATGTATGTATAACGTATATATGTAATTACTTCGAAATAAATATTGGTATTTACGTAACTACATTTGCATTTTATTAGATTTACCTCTTTAAAATTTAAAGGGCCACCAGTTATCGAAAAATTTGGATTGCAAACAAATCGAATAATAAACACGCAAAAAATGTTAGTGTTCGGATAAAGACTGCCTCATCTACCTACTATTCTATTGCAACAACAAATGTGAATGTATTTATTTCAATTATAGATGTTCAATCTTTAAAATAACTCAACGTGTTATTTTGAAGGTTGCGTGGATGAAATCCCTGAGTAATCTAGGGGAAACGTTTAAAAAAAAATATTCAAAGGTAAGCATTGCACAACATAATATTCATAAGTTTCAATATTTGGCAGCACATCGAAATTTTCTATTATATTGGGCGTGTCTACAAGTTGATTATTGAAATCGTAGTCTATACAGAATACTATACATTTTTCGAGATTCCGATGGAGAAACTGTGTTAGAATATTCTTTTTTCGATATTTTCGTATACTTAAGTTGTTTAATAATTTTATTGCCAAAATACGTAACTGCTACGAAGAAATTCTATAAACTTTTGTTTTTTTTTCTAAAAATAGTTTGACCATAGAATAAATTCAACCATACCTTATCTGTAATGCGATTCCTTCTTTTTTGGTGAACAATTACTAATAATTTGGGAGTGTTATTTAAAAATTAAAACAAGAATATTTTGATTTGAACAGTTACATGAAGTTCTAACCGGACATTACTTAAACTAAAATTTAAGGGAAAACTAACATTATATAGCGAAGTTCCACCTTGTAAACGTGGCTTCTTTTTGGCAATCAACTACTTCTGAATAATCACTACTACTCATTCTGAATTTCATTTGAATTCTTTAATTCAACACCTTTCAATTAGACGTTTTCTCGGACACATTCAATGTCAATTGAATTGTGTGTGTATTGTTTTATTTCAACAGTCAATTTTAATAGTACTCCTATTTAAATATATATTGATGTCGAATGGCAAACGGATACTAAGAATTTCAATGTACCATGATGCTGCGACGCAACTGTAGTTAATTTTCTATATTTTACACTACAAACAACCTTTGCGAATCTTAATGAAGACGAACTAAACGATTCAATTGATGAAATTTCACTTTGATATTCTTACATTTATACCGAGTGTTTTAGTACGTTCATATTATATGTTTTACCGCTTAAGATACTTTAAATAAATCTGTTCGTTTTATGCTGAACCCTAATCAACATTTGTCTGCTTCTTCTCGGTATTGTTTATGCGTACTTGATAACTTGCTAGAGAATGTAAGCATGTTGCAAAATTATATTTATTTGAATTAATATTTAGTTAGTATTTCATTGCAATATTTTGCTTCTAAACAAAAAACTTATTGTTTTATATTTTTATATAGACTATTATTGAAAATAAAAGCATACATTTTAGGTATCGGAAAATGTTTATAACAAAAATCTAAAAGAGCTTCTCCATTAGATTTTGGAAAAGTATAAAGTTCGATAAAAAAAGAATCCAAATAATTCGAAACGAACTTGTGAAATCTGGTTGTTACAAATAATTCTTAGATATTCCTCAAAAGCCTAGTAAACATTCAATTAAATCAAATTAGAATTACCACTCTAGCATGCGCAGGGTTTAAAATAGCGGCCGTTCAAGAATCAGCGACATTTTTTAAAAAAATCTTACATAATCTCAAAAACTAAGATAGCTGAGAATAAGATGTACTGAAGGAAGTTCATATGAATCAAAGAGAGGCATCCAAAGAACCTGAAAATATACGATTTGTTCCATTAAAAAAAAATAGACTTCTAGGCTCCGGTATGGAAACTGAATACGTATACTTGGACATAATTTTATCTAAGTTTTTAAGTTACTTATTAAACTATTAATTGGGTGGATTCACTGTACATTTTCTCTAATACAATAAAAAACAAACAATTTTTATTAATTTAGATGAAATCTGAAAAACATAAATTTAAACCTATTTCCCATAAAAATCTATACCATATCGATGACCGACTAACGAGTAATTCGGATAACGAACAGTTACTACAGTTACTACAGCTAGATTATATTTACTGATCGTTTAAATCAAGTGATCTTGATACAGCTTCGCTCCTTTTAACCCATCTTTGTCCAAAACTTCCACGTAAATACTTTTAACGGCCGAAGCGTCATCGTATCTGTTGTCTTTGGCTGAAAGGAATTGTATCCTGCTGAAAATTTAACTAAGCAGTGTCTGCGTTCGGTTTGGTAAAACAACCGAATCTAACAGCCTCTCAGCTACATCACCCATACAAACGTTCAATGAAAGACATAGCTAATTTCTGGATTGCATAATAGTATTAGCAGTAAATTAAGATTCTTAGCGTCATTACGTATAAACCAGCGAAACCAGCGGTAAAAATACCAAACGTGTTTGATGACCAGATGGATTTGAAGCTTACACTCGTTCTGGATTGCAGGGGTTAAGCCGCCGTAGAGGCTCTATAAACAAAAGTAGCACTAATCCCTGCCTCGAAGGGTACTCTTCATAAACTCCTAGAATTGACACTTCTATTTCAGCGGTAGACACCAATCTCGGTCTCCGGGAATAATAAGATTGTTTCCTAAATGAACCAGTATCAGGCAGGCTTTGGTGCAGCTTCGACAAACACAAGCTGAAGGGATTTGATGCTGACGATTGAGATACACATCAACATGAAGACGTTACGCTTCTCTGACATTCCTATTAGACCGATCAATTGTGCACTAACCACTAAATATGTCAACTACGTACATTTTTGCGAATGAAAGAAGAGATAAACAAAAAGTACCCAAACGCGTATTACTTTTTTGACACCCTGTATACATAAAGAAGAAGAAGAGTTGTACAGTTCAAAAAGAAAGATCGTTTATACCAAAAATATTTTTATAAACATACAATATTCATATTTTTAAATTAGACTTACTGAAACATTCTTTTTTTTTTTCAGGATTAATAATGGATTCAAAAACTTCACTTCTACTTCATAGGTAGCAGGTACTAGACACGTGACTCTGCACACAGAGCACGAAATCTTAATGACGGCAAACTATCACGACCATTCAGCAGTCATGATTCACCCAAGGGACACCTCGACTATGATCATCTTCAGTGATGCAAATGATGACGTCGTCTTGACACTGAGATCACTAATATTAGCTGCATTTATTTTCATTATGAGCGTAGCTGTTATTATTGCTAATGTCCTGCTCATTGCAACGTTCGTCAACTTTAGAGGTATGCATATTTATTGTCTTCTTATAAAGCTTTTATCAGGATTTTCAATCCAATTTCACGTTTATTATTTTGCGACAATAATTTAAAGGCATGCAGCTAGCTTAAGACAAAACAAATAGGTGGTAATGATGATCATTATTATTTTTTATTTTTATGCTGTAGTAATGCTGCAATTATTACAGGTCAATCAAGAAAATAAACAAAATTAACTTGGATCCCACGAATTTAATTTTCTTTGGTTTATTTTAAAATTGTCGGTCCTAAATAAATTCAATACCCTACAAAGAAATAAAAAGCAAATCATATGCTGTTGTTTTCCATTCAATAACTTGAATAGTTCCACAAATCTAGTAACACAAAGCATTATGTACTTGCATAGCTTGGAACCACCTCCCGGCTATTCCAGTATAACGTATTTGGGAGTAATGATAGAAATAAGTCTCTATAAGAATCTATAAGAATGTAATAAATAATTATAGTAAATGCTCGAACTGATCTTCTTCGGTTTCGGTACAATTCCTTTGAAACATCCTTGAATTTCGTCCGTAAGTTTTTGTATTGTGTGTAGTGTATTTTTAAGAACTTAAGTTTTTAATAGAAGAAATGCTACAATACAGTAACTTAGCACCAACAGCGTCGGGAACCATATAAAAATGTGCAACCTCCAGTTAGTTAACATACCCCAGAGTTCGTCAAATGTGGAACACTTGTGTAGCCAATAATTGCAAAGTAAAAATATCTGTAATAAATACTTCTATAAAGATTTGATAAAATTATTCAATAATACTTATGTTGATGTTTAATATATGCTACCTTTAAATTATCAACCTTTTCAATAAAACGACCTATTCAAAATTTCATTTCCTTTGTGATGATTTAATATTAGTTGCTTATTTGAATAAAGCTCAGACACTATCAAAGTCTCTAGTTTGAAGGAATATCTGTGAAAGTAAATAATCGTTAACACAATTTGCCGATAAAACAGAATATTGATACGGCCAAACCTCGCATATTTGAATAACCCACTAGAAATTTAAACAAGCCCAAATTAAAGCCTAAACTAATATATCTAACCGTTTTCATGATTTTCATAGATGTGAAAAGAATTATCTCGAATTCGGCCACACAGTAAGAACCGACTAGATATTTATTAAATTAATTAATAAATATGAAAATAATAATCAAAAAGCGAACTAGATAAAACAAGAGATCGTAACACCAACTATATAAACATTCCTTTATTGTAATAAATAACTATCGGCATTTCTCGAATGCTCTGATTTTGAGAATAAAAGAAAAGAGATATTATTGTGGACAACATTAGCGTCGTCGGAGTTATACTTATGAAAAACAAAGTAATACACAAAAAAATCTTGAAATGTATTATTAAAACTAATAGATGGACCCGAACAAATAATATTTATAAGTTTATAATAAATAAATTATTATTTTTCATTATACTCTTAACATGAAAATGTTACTCTTTACTTCCGAGTTAGAGTCGTAACTTCTGACAGCTTCGCGATCATCAGTGAGTCTATTACTGACGATCGCAGACCCCTACGTAACAGATCAACAGTACTGTTGCTTTCGACCAGGAATGAAAGCAACCCTCCAAAAAATAATAGTTCTAGATTAGTTATTTAGAAGTTTTCTCTAGTGAAAATTTCGAAAGGTTATATATGTATACGTTATTAGCATCAGACAAAGTGAATATGTATAAATTAGTTAGAGAGGAATTAAAGGCTCGATTGGTACTAAAACAATAATTAATAACGACTCTTACGAGCCTTGTAAGATATATTACTTATTGTCTTACAAGGTTAACTAGTCATGAAGTCATAGCGGCGACTGGATAGACTCGTGTCTATTCGCCTCATGAGAATGGGTTCATATTGCCTATTGGTTTCCCCGAGAGTCGACAAAATAGGAGTCTGCTGATAGCATCCAACCCACGGAAAATATACTCGTTCCTGCAGGCTTAGCTATAACACAAAATGATGTGATTATTTTATTATTTATTTTTATTATTATATTTATATATAAAATTTATTAAATGTGTTCAAAAGTATCAATTTTAAGATACGCTCAAAATCTTTAAAATTATCAAGTCTGGACAATAAGTTTCTATATTTTTGATATCGTGAAGAATTAGCGAAAAAAAAATATATACACAAACATACCGTTTCAAAAATAGGTCGATAACATCATATCGAATACTCCTGGCTATATCGACGCCATAACTAAAAGCAACACATGATACGATGCATAATTGATAATGAATGTCAACTGCCCCGGTATTAAAAATTTAATTAAAAATTAATTTATCCCATGCTTTATACATGTTACTGATTCTGATCCCATTCCAATAATTGTTAAGCAGGCAAACAAATAATCCTAATTCTTGGACTGTTCTGCAGGTCCCAGCGATGTGATAAATTGCTACTTACTCTCTCTGGCCGTCGCCGATCTTCTGTATGGGCTTATAGTATTCCCCCTATCCGTTTATCCGGCATTAGTGCAGCGATGGGTATATGGAGATGTGGTTTGCGGACTCATAGGATATGTGGAAGTGACGTTGTGGGTTATAACCGTGTATACATTCATGTGGATCAGTGTGGATAGGTACCTGGCTGTTCGGAAACCACTTCGTTACGAAACCATACAAACCAAAATCCGGTGCCAATGTTGGATGGCTTTTACTTGGATATCATCCGCCATGATGTGCAGTCCACCTTTATTGGGGTTAAGCAAACCTTTATTCGATTCCGAAGCTTATATATGCGTGCTAAATTGGGGTAACATGGCTGCCTATACTATTACATTATTGATTTTGATCCTGGGTCCTAGTTTAATCACCATAATATACACATATTCATACATCTTTAACATGATAAGGAAACTGAAAAGCGATGCGCCGATACACGATAAGGAGTATGCGACGGCTTTATCTGAAAATTTAGCTAATCCGAGTCACATGATGTCTTTTGTTTTAATAGCATCTTTTTGGATATCTTGGACACCATTCGTTGGTGTAAAGGTGTACGAATATATGACGGGTGTTAAACTACAAATACCGCTAATACATTTCTTGATCGTTTGGATAGGCTTCATAAATTCACTTTGGAAATCACTAATTTTGATCTTTTTAAGCCCCCAATTCCGTTTGGCGTTAAGAATCTTTTGCATGACTATTTGCTGCCGGTACAAAGGCCGAATGCAAGCTGAATTAATAGATATGGAAGCAGACGACTGACTACTCTTTCCAATTGGCGGATGTTTTCCGCCTACGAGATTTCCTATAACTGGCTTGGTTGTCAGAGATTATGAGTACATAGTGAGAAAAATTAGATACTGGTGCCATTATACGAGACCACTCTCTTTTCCTGATTATCAACAAGATGCTTGAAACGTATTTTTTGCGTGAGAATAAAGTGCTTCTGTTGTAATATGGTAAATGCAGTATATGTTTATGTATATAGAGAAAACGTTTTTCAAACACTATATATTGATATACATATGTATTTATTAGATCTGACTGTTCTTATTGATGGCGATTGTATAGGTAGATGCGAATTGTACAAAACGTTATAAGCAATGAATTAAATACAGTCAATTAAATGTAATAATTGTTATGCGGATTAGAAGAAGGAAGTTAGACTGAATTTCCATACTAATTAATCGATTGTAGTGACTTATTACAACGACTGTTTTAATGTATATCTAGTAAGTGTTAAAGGAATGTAACAAATATATTAGATCAACCAAACTTAAAGCAATTGCAGGTAATATTTCGTTGAATTCATTCAAAAACATAATTTCAAAATAATTCATTCAAAAACAGAATATGTTGTTGTAGACATCCGCATTCGTTGTTTTCTTTTAAAGAATTTGAGTTTCCGGGTTGAAACCGGGTCATAATTGCATGAGAATGCTGACGTTTCGCTCTCAACTGCATGGAGCTTCTTCTGGACTGCAAAACGTCGGTATTTCTATGTAATTACGACGCGGTTTATAAAAAAATATTACTTCAAAGCAACTTGCATAAATATAATCAGGAAAAGAATTAGAAGGGATTAAGGCAACTTCTCCACTCGTCACCACTCCTTAGACGTCTGTTTACCTATCTGTTATGCTACCGAGATCCGGTCCAGCAAACAGGTAGAACGGGTTAGATGGACAGGTAACGTTCTGCACATGCCTTAACGCGTGTATTGCATGCTTATCTGTTTAAGCTGTCACAAGCCTCGAGAAATTCTGAGGAAGGAGTGGTAGAGGGCCGATAAGTTACTATAATGCCTACAGGAGAATTTCAACAAAATCTGCTCCTTTATATTTAATTACAACAGAGATGATATGTATAACGTATAATGAACTAACCATATAGGATTTTAAGAAATTTGAAGAACACATAAAGCACAATAATCAATAATGCATGGCGTACCACAAGACGATGGTCGATTAATAGTACATGTTGGAAATAGTAATTTGAAGATTTCCAGCTACTTTTGTACTTGCTAGTTCTATTTAATGTCGAGTTAGTTGGAACGATAATATACTATAAGAGCGTTAATATTAATTTTTGTTAAACAATTGATTTCAAATTTAAAACAAAAAAGAATTAATGTTAAACGTTAATATTAATTCTTTTCTATTTGAAAATTAAAATAAAATTTTTAACAAGAATGTAGTTCACATAATTTTAATAGTTTATTACCAAAATCTTTTTGTAAGTATTAGAAAACAAATATTTACTTGAAATTATTTTGATTGTAAATGTTCACTAACAAAATATTATTTATATTTTTTACTATGTAACCATTTATGTTTTCTAAAGGAGGCAATAAATTTATTGCCGAAACGTAGAATGAAATGTTGAAGTTTTATTTAAAGTTAAATAACTAAATCGGTGCTCCCAAAAATTCCCTTTATGAAAATATACAGGATGTTCCATTATAAAAAAAAACTTTATACCTTGTGCCGCGAATATTGAATAAACAACATGCGCGAGGATAATTTTGCATTGTGCAGAATTTGTCACCGAATACATTTAATTTTAAAAAGTTTTCTCTAAATTCCCTTTAGAAAGAAATTATTTTCTGTCCACGGATAGAAAACAGCAACCTCTTGTGTTTTGAAATAAGAACAACTACTACTATACTACTACTACTAAACACGTTTATTTAACCTAACAAAACATGTAGTTGTTCTAACAAAAACTATAGTTGGATTTATGACTGTCGCTATCACATATTTTATAGTAAACTGTATAGCTGTACATTTTGTTAGATTATATTTTAAATTAAATTGTTCTTACATATAAATACAAGAATTGTCCCAAAATGTTTTTGTATGCGAGACATACTTTTAACCGACTATCGTTATGGCGTACATGAGATCAAATAATAATTTAATGTAACCAAGAAACAAATATTTGTGTAACTATTTTTGCCAGATTTACAAATTCTTTCACAATTTACGTTTTTTTTACAAAGTTTTACAGTTTTTACAGTTTTACAAAAAATTACAAATTAAAGTGGTGATTGATTTAATATGTCTGGTAGAGTTACTATAGTAGAGTATCTTTGTAAATATAACTGAAAACATAGATAATTATCCATGATACCTTAATAAATGTACAGTACAGTATTTTCAGTACACTATTTTATAATCAAAATAACACCAAATGGTATTCGTTTATTTTTTGATAATAAGTGCATTATAATAGCAATTTAATGTCAACGAAAATATTTATCCGATTTAGTTAGATAAATGAGCTTAATACAATGCAATCAATGTAAATTACAATACATACACATATACATACCTGTGGCAACAGGATTTGCATCATATTTCTTCGAAATCAATTGTATTGCAATAATTCTCGAAAATAAAATAGACAAATCGCAAATAAGGTAAATCAAGAGAAAAACTATATCGCATAATCATCAATAAATAGATATCTTGTACATATGGTAAAGGTCGAAAATAACAAGCGCCACATTAGTTACCGTTCACGAAAGTATTGCTCAAAGTTGTTTAATTTCGCATTAATATTGATCGTTTAGGCAAATGTAGTGAAGCGTAAAACAATCAAATTGTTTGCCGTTCTATAACGAAATGTCAATTTATCCATTAACAATTGTTGTGTACTTAGGTGTAACTAGAAATTGTATATGTGTCTATTTTTTCAATTTGAAATGCATATGTAATAATATATTAACTAAGCAGAAAGTATGTAGCTAAAAGTTACTTCGGCGATAAAACTAAAATTGCTACTAACGTTGACATACTAGTTGAAAGACTAACAAAATTAAAATAGAACGAGTATATAAATAATATACATATATGTACCTAGTCTGAATACCTAATGTAGTTACAAGTTCCCATAACTTTAGCTGCATTCAAATCTGCTTGAAGTATATACATAATTAGTAGATACTACATATATATGTATTATTGCTAAGCAAATAATTTGCATGTAAACTTTTCTCTCCACATTAAGCTACTGATAGAGAGCGACATTTAATAGAGGCGTAATTATCAAACCTTATAATGTTCATTGTCTATATTAAGTTTATTGTAATTGTATAGTAGTGGAGGTCGTATTCCACGCTAATAGAGACATTTGAACAATTATTATACATCGTAAGAAATTAAAACGGTTCACTTTACAATACTTAGATCCAATACCATTTTGACCCTTCTTAACAAGTTGATCACGTAACTTTTATCTTTCACGGGGCCATTTTACAAAAACTCACTAATACACTAAAATCGATTTTCCAATTTTTTTTTGTTTAATACCAATTAAACTAAGCTAGCACTTTTAGAGGCGCTTGTTAACGCAAAACTTATCATGCAACAAACGTTAGACGAATCACATGAGGAAAAATGGCGAATACCAGCAATTAGGCTAATACCAGCCGGTCGGTTTGTGCCTCATGGAATCCTAGAGTTGATTACATTTAAGGTAGTTACCTAAACATCCATGTGTGATTTCGTTACTTTCGAATGTACAATTGTCGCTTGTATTAGAAAAATTATTTGTTTCTATGCTCTTAGAAAGCCACATTCTTTCAAGTATATTCTGCCCATTTATTATTTGAGAACCCTTTTATCGCAAGAATGAATGTTTCTGGCATTGTTCTTTAATGTTATACTAACGTCAAAAATCATAAAATTTGCATATCAGTGAATAGCAACATTATTTGCCACTGTGCAATGCCAACCAGTCGGAACTTCACGACATGAATAGAAAACAGATGCCACGTATTTCTGTAGGAAAACCAAATAAGAGCTCTTGGATCGAGGAATTATTGCAACCAGCCACTAATTTAACATTACCAGGTATACTTTACAAAAACGGAGAAATAAAAGTAGCACCACAAAAAGATTGGGACGGAAACCAATTTCTCCGTAAATGAAAAGGAATTTTCAGGTCAGATAAAAAAAATTAATCAATCCGAATTACTTTCCATCTTTATCCGAAATCTTTCTACCTTTATGGAAAAATATAGATTTTTGCCTTAAAGAACTGAAATTACCATTGTTCAGGATTCGAATAAAATATTCACACATTGCAAGGATAGAGAGGAGTGGGATTTATTAAAAGTTAGGAAAAACGAAAGACGACGACTGAAATGTACGCATTTAGTATATCAGGAAAATATATACCAGTGATGTTTGGCTATATTAATCGAATAACATCAAAGATCCACCGAGAGTCATTTACGACTGCTTCGGTAACGTGTGGATAACTGGATATCAATAAGAAATATTTCTAGCCTAATTAGAACATTTTGCTGCCTTTGTGAGGCCAACTAAAGAAGACGCAATGTTATTCTGCAAACATACAATTTTTGTAGAGACCATGTAGTTGTAGTTTTAACTATTCTATCATGTAGATCACACCACCTCCAACCGTTGGGTGTCTTCTTTTAAATCACCTTATTATACTGGATCTGAGTTTTTAAACAAAACACCCAATCCGAAAAGAAAAAAAAGCACTCTGAACGATATAAGTTATTCGATAAAGCAAAAGATCTTTGAGAAAGGGGTGTGTTCCTCATTAACTCCGATATTGTTACAAAATGTTAGCATTTTCTGTTCATTTTAGACTAAATGCAAGACATTGTTAACACTAATGAAACGGTGCCTGAAAAAAATAATATTTTTTATATTAATCGAGTCTAGTTTTAGATTCATTTCACATATTGGCTAAAAGTATTGTCGATGTTAAACGTAATCATACGTTAAAAACAAATGTTAAACAGTTGTGAAAGTGCTTTTCTTTTACATTTCTTGTGTATCTCTTAATATTTTTGCAAATCTTAATGTCTTATTGTGGATCTCCCATGGTAAATATTAAATTTACTTGGATAATAGAAAGAGCATATCTAGCGAACGGTACTCTAAGCCAATAAGTAACTAGTTAACATGGAGGAAAATATCCAAATTCTACATTTGAACTTCTTTTATTTCAAACTTTTCATTTTGCAATTTTTCTTTTAATTAATCGACCATTTACTTTGATAATATTTAATAATAAGAAAAACAAAACTCAATAAAAATGCATTTTTCTGAACGGTGTATCGCTAATTAATAATCGGATATAAGCAACCAAGGCATATCCTTTAATCCATATACTATTTTACTCACTATGCGATAAGTAAGTTGAAGAATTTGTACGGTATGTTAGGTGGTAGACAGACGTTGTATGATGTATGTGGAATAATTTTCCGACTTAGCAGTGTTATTTGCTGCTGAGTTATTTTCGCAATGGCTAGTCTGATGTAATAAAAGACATTATCCTTCTTCGTCACTTATAATGGTTTCTTTCGGGTCAGCGTGACTAAAATATTCTACAACTAATGGTTAACGCTAACACCAGTTTGCCCGACACGCAGCGGTAATTTTTGGTCTTGTTGTTCCGGTCGGCCTAAATGTAAATGTAAAGGTTTGCGTCACATATAAGAGCCTGATTTATTATCAATTCTGATCTCGTTAAATTTGTGTGCAGTGCGTTCACTTGGGGTGCCGTCCTTTTTATGATACAAAATAATTGAATAATTTCTTCAAAATAACAACAATTATTAGTAATCCAACAAATACATATACTGAAGTACTGAAACAATTCTTTGCGACAAACAATGTATTCCAATAGTTCAACATACTCTGTATTAAATTTTGCACAACTGAAAAGAACTTTCAAGCGCTATCAGCTGCGCATTTAAGTTATCAACTTAATCCAAATTTGATCTTGCCATCTACCGAGCGTACATAGGACAGGTACCGTTTACATCGTAGGATTGATATTAACATCTGACATTATTAACTGCAGTAGTTAGCTAGCTCACGATGTAAGCGGAGTTATATATATATATATATATATATATATATATATATATATATATATATATATATATATATATACTTATTTATGCCTCACAGGTGTCGGTACGGAAGTGGTCGTTCGGGTGTGTAATTCGTAATAAATGCGCAAGCCATCTTGTTGCAGTAGTAACGCATCCGGTATGTGTTTGACGGCCGGTTGGAATGTACGCGAGCGTAGTGGAGTGCTGCATGTACGTTATCCGAAATAAAATGTTTAATAGCAGAAAACCAAATACACATTTCATTCTTCCGAATAGAATCTCTCTACTTTTATACTTACATTGCTAACAAGGTCGCGACCTTGGTTCATCACATAGTCTAAACGAATCACACACACGAACAATTACTCTCACGCCGACAGCTGTGAAGCGCACGGAAAGTAGCGAACTCTAGTTATAAATTTGTAACTCAATGCATGAATACACATAGATTTTCGTAGTTAAAGCAAAATGGTATTGGACTAGTAACAACATGATTTCTGTAAAGTATTCCCTATATTTTTATGGAACAAAATTCTAGGTAGATTGTATCGTATTTGCCTTAGTAATACTTGCGGAAAATAGTTTACATTGAGAATACAATTAATTCGAGAAGAAACGTACGGTAAGAATATCTTTATCAAATACATTTATACGCACATATTACCAACAGTTTTCTCTATTGTATTTTAAATAATCGTCGTAGTTGTTTTGACGAAAGTATTATTTTCATTCATATTCCTTTTTCAGGATGCTTTTTACACTAAAACTGATCGAAAATACAACAAAATAGTTAATCGGTCATTTAAAAATGTTGATTGTTACGCTTCTATATACAGTGTGATTTATTTATCTTGAGACGATTGAATAGCCCACAAACCATTTATTTAATCGCAAAGAAGTATATGAAGGGAGCGCCATCAACGTATTTCGAGGGTCAAATTAGCTTTTTTTTATGGAAACTACAGTTTCTTGCGTTCATTAGTTAGCGTTGTGCAAACAAAGCGGTGACGGTGGAGCTGCATGACGGTAGCGCTCACTGATGCGCAATCTTCGAGACGAGAATAGAGCAATCGAAATAATTTTATTAGGGTCGCAATATGCACAGTTAACATTACAAAAAGACCATATTTATATCAAAAAATGTTTGTTTTAATTCTCTTGTTAACGTTTATAAACCTAAATAGTTAAAAGTTATTTGCTTTTTGTGGAGAATCACATACTTTATCAAAAAAATACAGGCTTCTATTTTTGAAAAGACTAACTTAACACTCGAAAGACGTTAATGCTTAATACACTTCTCAAACGTAAACTTTGCAATATACTTTTCGCGTGCACAAATTCTTTTTCGATTAAATAATTAATTGTCTTTGAATTATTCAGACGTCTGAATATAAATGAATCACCCGGTATAATTTATAAAATATCGTAAAATCAATAATATATGTACTTATATTAAACGAACTGAATGTATAAATTACTATAAAATATTCATTGTCGCTTATCAGTTTGTTGTTTAGTTAGTGTGGTTATAGCCGTTCGCATTTTGCAATTAATATCCTGCTGAATCCAAGGTGCAGGCGGCGTATGTTTCCAAATGGCCTATTCATCAAGATGGTGCGCGTTTAGCAGGCTTTAGTGTACAATAATTACTTCTCTAGGGGGAAAAAATGTTATAATTCTAAATCTATCTAAACGTATTTAGTAAGTATAATCAATTAAAGTCTTAAATAAATAAAGTCTTTCATGCACCATTTTGTACATGCACGTTGCGCTGATTTCTTTATGAAGAATTATTTTATTTTAGCACTTATCTCTGATTTACAAGTGATTATCTCTCTGAAATCGTTTCCGCTAATGTAAATATTACAAAACATTATACGACAACTTACAATTTAAATTGTTTTTATGTTGCTTAATTAAATTTGGATGCTGGTATACCAATGGTTATAACAAATAATAACCGAATAAACACAATAAAAATTCTCACAATTATGATTTCTCACTAGTTACTTTCAATATACATCAAACATTCCATAAACCACATCAAAATTTAGAAAAAAAAGAGTAAAATACTAACACGCTGCAGTATGTGCACTTAGCTCTATTGTACTGTATTTTCTTCTTTTGTTTATCCATACTAATTGCACCTTGTTAGTTATGTTCTAGTTATTGCTTAAATAATAACTAAGCATACAAAAACGAATTGCGCTTCACAAAATTAGAAGACACTAAACAGACTCGTCTTTATTCATCTCATGAGGATGGGTATTAGTTTCCCCCAGTGTCGACAAAACACGAGTCTATTTAGTCTCTGCTAATTTCGTGAAACGCACGGAAAATGTTCTCGTTTCTGTACGCCTAGTAACAACAAAAATTTCGGTGTAGTATGCTAAACATAAAAGATATAAGCCCATTTCGCAGTATACAAATTGGTTAAGTATTCGGGCCGACAAAAAAAAGCCACAAATTTCTGAAGCATACCAAAACCTTTTAATGGTCAATATAAATAAATAATATGTACAAACGCGCGGGCTGGTCTTGTCGTGAGTGTTGTCGTATATTCTCCGAATTGTAATAATATACTAAACTTCAATCAAATGGAAAGCGATAGAAAGCGATGGTTACTGAAGAGTATAGAGTGACGAAAAAAATTGTCCATAAAGTAAGCGATCTACTTCAACTTATACAATTTGAACAAATTAAGACAATAACGAAAATCAATAGAAACCGAATTTCTTCAATAACAGGATTTGTGGAAATTGGTGGAGTAGAAGCAGTAACCTTTCCTCCAACTCATGCACGGCATCATACATTTCGGGTCGAATTGCAGCAATTTACTCCCTAATAATATGCCTCTAAATGTTCCTAACGTTTTTATATTCCAAATATTAATTTATTCTTAATAACCCTAAAGCCAAAAAGTCGCTAGGTTCAAATTAAGCAATCTTGGCGTCCATGAATTTTTAAAATGTCTGCTTACGATCGATCCTGAAACACGACAGTTAACAAATGTTTAACTGATCGATAAATGTGCAGAGTTGCCTATACAAAAATTCAAAAAATTTTTAATTCAATCTTCAATTTGCTAAGGTGAAATGAGCTTCATTTATCTATACGGGATAACAATTACAATTTGCGCCAGTGGCGGTGGATGTTGGCATAAGCAAGAGGGTGCGGGCAACGATTTGATTGCTTCGAGTATCTCCGTTGCAGCGTACAATGTACACAATATGCAAGGAAAATGAATGAGGAAATCGTTCGTCACCCGCCCCCGTTAACGTCATCAATAGAGAGGCGAGAGTACAGTTTGTCATTGGCGTTGGGTTAAATGGAAATTTCGCGTAGCGTATACTACGATAATTGGCGATAAGCGGAACGCGCAGTACGTTGTTAGCAAACGAATAGACCGTGTTGAATATTTAGTTTCGTAAAGTATGTTATCTTAAGGTATGTTGTATCAAAGTATGTTATCTTCATAATATATTCCATCTTCGCTTAATATTTTCCGGTTACGCATTCTTTCGCTTTGTTCTAGTAGTTCCTAATTAATACCGAAAATGCTCTTGTTAACAAAATAAAAATAATTTGAGATTGCCGTGAACTATTTGTTCTCTGAGATTAGGTTTCAGAGGCAGACAGAGTCTTGAACGGCTATTTATTTCGCTTTTATAAGCATTATGTTAAAAAGAGCCAACGAGCTTAAAGAAACGTCTTCCTAATATGTTGCACTTAATATAGCGTTGTGCTTGAAAACATTGCAATTAATGCATATACCTGATTAACGCTTGAGCGACTAGCATGCGCTAGCAAACTATATCGAACGTCTCCTTTTTATTTGAGCCTGATTGCCAAATTTGTATCCTGCAAATCAAACAGTGGTTGCTGTTTCTAACGGTGCATTTTTAAGATTTTGTGTAAAATTTACTGTTTTATTTGCATTTGATTGTTCTGAAGAAATTCTTGCAACTTGCACATCAGTAACCCTTGATTTTCCTAATCATAAAAACTCAAATTTTGGTCTACTCTCAAACCCATTTTTGTACGATATCTCCACAAACCAGCAATTTCTACCATCACATTGTCTTCTTATTTGCAGATCTATTTTTTTTAGTTTAACTCATTTGAATTTGCGTTAGGATCAATTTTATTTTGAGAATAAATCAGCAAATTGCATTGGCTTTATTTTGAGCTAGTTGCAGTTGTCATGATGAAACTTTTGTTTTACATAAATACACTAAAATGCTATTAATTGTAACAATTAGTATCCAATTCCTACTTCTAATTATTTTAATTTTCTAAAAATGTATAAGAGCTTGAAGTACATCCCATTCCTACTTTGTGACAATCCCATATGCAACGCGTGACAAAAAGTACGCGCCAAAAAATGACTGTTATACAATGCAGAAAGTTTTGAATCTGTTGCACGCCATTTATCTTAAATCGTAGACAGGATGCGCGCCCTTATTTTCAAAATACAAAAAACTATTATCAAGGAAAGTTGTTCAGAACTAATATCCTCAAACATGAAATCACAGCCACCCGTGCCTGTATAAAAAAAAATGTCCAGACTTACACTTACTCTGATTAAAGTATTTGTAACTGATATAACTAGTGGCATTCCTTAGCTGTTTTGACTTGTTATTAGAGATTTATGTTAAAACTTACGCACTGTTGATACATTTTATTCATCTACTCCATGAATTAGAGCATTAATGGAAACCGAGAAATTACTTTCTCAAACAGTTTAAAATAATTTAAAATTGAGCCTTTTAAATTATAACCTTTTTTGTTAAAGGATCTAATTATTTGGTAGCATTCAAACCTGTGAAGGTATAACTGATAGTTTTGTGGAGGAAAGTCTGTCTCACCACTTACAAGAAAAAAAACAAACAGAACCAATAGCACCATTGAATTATCACATTTCAGTGTCGTCCGTCCCTTTTCATGCTGAGAATGGTTCTCCACGAAACACTATGTTGCTTATTATAGAACGTTCGGGTATTGATGGTCAGTAACGTTTTCAATGTGATCTTGATTGAAGAAGAATCGTTCTTGATACATTTATTTTATTTCAAATAATCCCACAGAAAAAAATCCGTTGAAGTCGATCGGGTCCTAGGATCGTGTTGGCTATGGATAGTTAGAAACACGTCCAATCCACTTACCGCCAAACGTTTGCTAAGACATTTCGTACTTGTAAAGCGCTATGCATTGGTGCTGCATGCTTAAAACCACATCGTACGTTTAAAGCTATGTAATCCAATGACATCAAATTAATTCTAAATTCTAAAAAATTAATTCTAAAATTCTTTAAATGAATACTAGGGTTTTCTTGTCACCTGTAGTTCTGAGAACATCTGATGCTGTTTGACGTAAAAGTAGCTTCGTTCGATCATATAATTTGGTCTAGAATCATTCCGTTATGTTGTCGTCCACCAGCGCACAAAGATCAAATCGGGGAGCAAAATTCCTATCCTGACTACTTCTCTGTGTGTGGCATTGAGTAACTACAAAGTAATATAGTTTCTATTTTGTTTTGCAAACAAAACACACAAATCTGTATAAATAATCATCGATGAGAATTGAACCATTTATTTCCAACGTCAACTGTACTCTAGTTTCAAAAAATACCGCGTCCGATAAACGAAATTCGTAATTTCAAATATTATCTTAATTTAATAATGTGTAATTTCTTGAATATAACATTATTTCCATTCACATCCTAATTCACAGAGCAAATGTTCAAAATACACCGAGAATACATGAATTTTTGCGTAAATTTAATAATTCTTCAGAACTCTTCAGAACACCTAAAGAGTGTTACTAATTCCCATTTCTTTTTTTTTTTTTTTAGTTATATCAACCCTCGATACGTTACATAAATTATATGTTCTATAGAGCATGGTGCAGAAATAACATAGCTTTTTTTATTCTTGAGGTATAATAAAGATCATTTCACGTGTTAATTCTGAACAACTTCTCTTAATAACACTCTCTTTTATATTTAAAATACTTCACTCTTGAATCTACTTCAATTCTAAATGTTTATCCTGTATACGGCGAAAGATAAATTGCGGTTAATAGATGCCAAGTTGATTTTAAAAGGTTCGCAACGATGCGTACTTTTTGACATATCTCATATAGAGATATGTCTAAGAATCTTAAATTTGTAGGTGCACCTTCAGCTTTTAACAACTTTGCTGTATTTAAACATTTATTACGTTGCTTACTGTGTTTCGCAACTTACTTCGACAATGTAGTTTTCCATTTAACAGCTGCGCTAGTTCCCAAGACCTTAATGATGCGAGTTACTTAGATAACTTGGAACTACACCAGTTATTAAATAGAAAACCACAATCGACGATAGTATCCAAATTCATTTAGCCTCAAGCTAGTGTTTAACCATCTATCGTATATGAAATGATAATTCATCGTTAATAATATATTAATCGTAAATACCTTTCAAGTTCTAATATAATAATATGGGTGTTAAAATAAAAATGTAACTATCTCTAACTCTCGGAGAATATAAACCAATATGCCATACTTTTAATTTGGTAACTAAATCGGCGTTATTGCCGCTTACTTAAATATACAAATAATACAAACAAAGAGCTAAGATTTATAAAGCACAATAAATATACCTGCTGTCCAGCTGTTAACTATCTATAGTCTTTTAACAACATCGCATTTCGCTTAACCTTCTCTCGAAATATATTTCGTGAATAATCTACACACATACTGCATACTCAGTTGGTAACTATATGATAGCAAATGTAGATATGGTATAAAAGATTCCATATCGTGCTTAATTGAAATATACATACATTTAACTATATAGCGTATTTTCTACTGTTGTACGTGGTGTATTTAGCTATAGAGCATAGTAATGCAATTCGGTTTTTGCGGGATGGTCAAAAATGCATTATCATGGAACAACCTCTCCTTTTATTACACATTCAAATGAGGTAACAATTTGTAGAAAACGTGCCAAAAAATCCAAATGTGACGGATACCAGATTCTTGTAAGTTGCGATGTAGTTTTAAACCTTTCTTTCCAAGCAAGCAATATTGTATGAAAAAATCCACGTTACAAACCAAACGGCTATAAACTACCAAAATTTGACAATTACAAAATTTTCATAATTAAACCAATTCTGAAAAATTACTTTAAATATTCCTATTTCAAAATACTCTCTCATATAAATATATTTGCTCTGCCAAGGGTGCTTCAGTTATACGAGTGTTGTTAACTTTAAACCTAGAACGTATGTATTTTTGACCAGCCTATATGTTTAGATATATACATGTATATTTCATAATAAAAATGTACTAAAAGTTATATCATTGTTAAACATGTGTAAATTTAATATTAAATATCTTAACCTTATGCCTTGTCGTTTTATTTGTCTTTTCTATCAATCTGGCTTAATTACTTAATATTCGATGAAATTCTTTGATGTTTATACGAGTAAATGAAATTATAATTTGGTGTATATCAACCGAGTAAAAATTCACGGCAAACACTCCCCATATAACGTCGCCGATTGATATTGGGCTCAATTTTACTTTTTCAATTTTTTTTTTAATATTATTACGCGTATTCACCGTCAGTGTAAATTTCAGGGGATACTTGCCTACAACTTGCTTGATCATTTTTCTACTATTCATGAACTCAAACAGTAGTTAATTATTTCCAAATAAATAATTAATATTGTATTTGAAATCCTCATTTTAACAACAAAAATTATGAATTTCAAAAACAAATAGAACTCATTATAAAACATTTTTGCATGTTCAAGTACTCAATACCTTAAATGTTTAAATATTAACTACATAACAAATGCATATATTTTTAAAAGTAAAAAAATGTTCTTGAAATTTAACTAAACTTTTCATCAGAATAAGTTGCATTCGTATATACATATGTGTAAAAATTCAAGTGAACTACTCATCGTATCAAGGCAAATGTTCTAATATTAAAAGCAATCATTTGCAGACTGTCAGTAACGTAGTACCATTTAATGACCCTGCTTCACAAGAACATAATTTCAAATTTATTTTATTTTATTTATCAAATTTCAATACAAACAAAACGAGAGTGTCGCGCTCTCTATCATAACAAGAACTAGATTATTACTGCTCGATGCCATCGTCGTACATCGAGAGGCATGCACATTTTGCAGTGCCCATAACCGCCATTGGACTTTCCATCACGGTATGTATGTACATAGTAAATAGTGCGTATGTATTTAGTATATCATTCTGTATGATATATCACTTTCGAATTGTACACTACTTCCTGATTATTTCTCTTTTATTAAAAGTACTTACATCTTAATTCAATAGTTTTTGAGATACTTGCAATTGTTTAAAATAATGTTTGATGAAATTTAATATTTGTGGTACATTGTCATAAAGAAAAAACCTCTTCGCATTATATCTGCTAATTGTCAGAATTAAATAAATAAATCGGAATTGAAATTAATCATTTTTATGCTGAAAATAGTACTTATCGGACAAAACAGAGCGACAAGCAATAAAGCTAATGGCTTGGGTTAACAAACGTGCCAAGCTGACAAACGTATGAGACCAGGCCTGATAAAATGTCGAAATTTGTATTTCGAAATTTCCTTGTATTTCGTACGATATCAAATCAACTTCCGATAGGCAGTTTACATATAGTTCATTTGAAATTATTAGTAAATAACATAACGTTTTTCGGGAACGTATTAAGTATCACGTTCTGCTTTGTTAGATTAACAATTAGAGGCACTAATTCGTTATACAAGGTGACGCAAAAAAAAAAAACAGGAACTTTTATGGGTATATGGGTGATATGTGTAAGGACAGCCATATACAGTTAGCAATACTGCTTTATACAGAGAGAACGTTGTCGCTCAATCATGAAGTACATGAACGTGCAACATGCCATTTCGCGTTGAAAATGTTTTACAAAACCGACACTTGCACGCGGAACTAGTTTCAACGCCATTACAACTCAAGTTCAGGCACATTAGATAAACTCAAACAACAAATTCAAGACGAAATTCGCGATATTTTAACTGAGATAGAACAAGACATAGCCTACCTGATTTAATTTTCAGAAATTTGTTGTTGTGCAGGTAAAATGTTTTTTACCTGCATATGATCACATATTTATTTTTTTTATCAATTTGAACCTGCTTCTAAAAGGCAAAACCCAAAACGACTCGAGTTATTGGTTTAAAATTAAAATAGCTATGAACAGCAAAGAATAAATATTCTAATCTATTGCTCTATCAGTAACAACTTGCGCTTGCTTAAAGCATTCGGCTCTAATACATTTTTTCTTTTTACTTTTTTGTTATTCACATCGATGATTTCATAAATGCAATCAACTGGAATTATTTTTTTACCGGTCAATCGACCCGAAAAGTGCAATTGTGATTCAAAAGGAGATATTTTAAATGATAAAAATATAGTGAAAGCTAAATTTGCTGAAACCAAAAGCAATGTGTAGTAAGGTCCATTCTAAAATAAAACAAATGTTATAAATAATTAATTAAAAATCTCTATTTGTAATAAAATCTTTCTTTAAAATATACAATAAAAATATGTATGGATAAACATGAAATGAATTAATTGCTAATGTCCATTTCATTTTCGAAGGAATCATCTATAACCCGATCGTCACTAATATTATTCGAATTGTGGGAGATGTCTGATTCGTCAATCCTGTCATTCTCGTCAGAGTTCTCGTCTTCATTACCATTTACAACATTGTTATCCAAGGCGTTTCCGTTTAGTCCATTTTGTAAATGTCCATTTTCTGTTATTTGTAAGGAACCTGGATTAATTGTGATAGATTGCGTGCAGTTGTGCGTTTTGAAAATTCCCACCAAATGATCAGCTAATTCAAACATATTTGGACGCAGCGATATAATAATGAACTGTGCATTCTTGGCTCTTTCCTAAAACAAAAGCCACGGTATGGTAGGCTCGGTTAAAATATTAATACATCAATTTCTTGTTTTTTATAATACTAAGATAAATAAACAAACAATCAATAACTGTGATGAGCACATCAATTCAAAAAATTACGCGCAAGAGTAAGTAACTAGGACTGTCCGCACCAGAACGATCTTATTCTATCGGAATGGAAGACTTTCCATTCGGACTACCAACTATCTCAGGAACTATGAAATTTACTCTCTCATATATATTGCACCGTTATTAGTAGAGAGGACAAAAGTGAGTGAAATCATACCTTTTTTGCAGCGACTAGACAGACCCGTGTCTATTCGTCTCATAAGAATGGGTCCGCATTGCCTACTGGTTTCCCTGAAAGTCGACAAAACACGAGTTTGTCTAGTCGCTGCAAAACAGGTATGATTTCACTCGCTTTTGTCCTCTCTAGTTATTAGAGTTATACATGGAAGTCCCGTGTAATGGACCAAACTCCAAGAGTGTACTGTCTTAAAAGCCATATGTTCTTTTTCGATTTTTATTTGTTTTAAGTTATAAATAAATAAAATTTCACACATTTCACAGTGTCCTTTTAATCAACATTTACGTTTCGTTTACTTCGTTTGCGAAGTGGAAAATGTTATTACTTTCATGTCGAATACCTAATTGAGTACCAATTTTTTGTGAACTAATCGTTTCATCTTCGAGATAGTCGATGCAAGGATATTTTTATTTTATTTGAAACGCATTAACCAGCGAAAACATGGACCACTTACAAGAATGTTAGTTAAAATGTTTTTAATAAGTTACAAATGAAAATCGGACAACATTTTATATTATTTTCACGTGTACAATACACACCTGGAGTTTGGTCCGTTTCTCTCGACTCAACGTTCTTTCCGACTATCCGGAAAGCGGAACGTCGTGTTTTGATAGAACTTCATCGCTGTCTTCTCTTATTATTAGAATAAAAGCTGGTTACAATATTGAGTATAATTTTAATTAGACTATCTATGGTTGCTACAGTTAATTTTGTCTGTAGTGTTAACCACACGATTATTTTCATTTGATCTATAATTCCACCGCTGTCTCGGACACATATTTCTTTTCTTCAAAATTTCTTGTAATAAGAGTCAGTTTGACAACTAGATATTGGGTGTTAGTTCACCTGCATGATGTGAAGAGCATTAGGATAAATGCAAGTAAATATTAGTTTCATATTATACGATTTAGAAAAAATCGGCTTCATTGTTTGCAAGTTTTAGAAGAAACAAAATCTTTTATGAAGAATATTTTTTTATAAATTCACAAAACAGGTAAAGATCACAGGACCGTATGTAGATACATATATAATTCATAAACGGATTAGGCTAAAGACATTTTACAAAAGAGTAGTTATAGGTAACGAATGAATAAATATATAGTCATTTGCTGTAATAACAATGACATTAATTTAATATGATCTTTTTTCAATTTATTCTTTTTTGAATTTTTGAATTTAATCTTGCAAACAACTTTTTAACTATCTTCAGAGAAATTAACGTAAACCGCTACATTAAAAAAAATAAGTCCAGCATTTCACTAACATAATTCAAATTTTAAAACTTTTATTCACTAATAAAATCTCTCCTGACACATTAGTGACAGAGTACTTTGTCAAATATTATCTAATTTTTTGTAGATTTCCCTATCTCTCAGCATCAATTTGAATCCTTAATAACAATGAAAAAGTGTCGGCACTTGCAAAGAAACTTCTTTGCATATGCCAATACTTTTGACTTACTAGTCAACTTCCACATTTGCTGTACAGTGATACAAAACGTCAATAAAATAATTTTGTGTTTTCAAAAAAGTGGGTGATCGTTTTTATCTCTTCTTCAGTGGCAAAACTCATTTTCCACTTTCCCACAATCCATCATGTGCATAACCCTTGAATTTACTCGGAATCTGAGTTCTAATTTTTTTAAACATTTCAGTGTCGCGTGGAAAGAAGGGCAGTAAAAACTGCTATATTATTTACCTTTATATAATGTCCGACAATTGAGACATTTTTAAAATCTAATGCAGCGTCAATTTCGTCCATAAAATACAGCGGTGAAGGTTTATAATAATGAAGTGCGAATACCAATGCCAACGACGACAGCGTTTTCTCTCCTCCTGAAAGGTTACTTATAATCTTCCAAGATTTCTTTGGAGGTCTTACACTGCAAAGAAAATTATCGTAAGAAATGAAATTGTTAATGTACCCAAAAATCGTATTACTTAAACTGAACTCCTTCAGTAAAAGGATCGAAATTGTCAACCAACTCGAAGTCTGCGTCACCGCCCAGAGTAATCATCTGATACATTTCCTTTAGTTTCTTCCTTATTATTTCGTAACCATCAAGGAATTCGTTTTTTCTTCTATTTCGCAGGGTATCGTACGTGTTATGCATTTCACTTCTTTCTTTAGTTACTTCTTCTAGTTCTTGAAAACGTTGCAAGTATACCTGTTGCTTCATGTCGTACTCTTTTATTACTTTCAAATTAGGTTTAGCATTTTTTTGTATTTGCTCTTGGGCATGTAATTCGTTGTTCAGCAAAGCATCATCTTTTTCTTGTAACTCTTCCAACGTAAATGTTTGAAGGGTTTCAACTTCACCTGATGTATTGAAAGGGATTTTATTTAATTTTAGACTATTTTTCTGTAAATATAACGATTTTATATTAATTTGGAATAAATGATATCATTGCGGTCATACCCTAATTTGCCATTCGTGTATTTGCGTATTTATTTCACTAATAATTTTATTCAACTTATCCAAACGTTGATCAACTTCTATTTTACTAGATTTCGCACTTTTTTCTTGCTTAGAAAATGCTGTTATTTCCTGCTTCAGTTCTGCAAAAAAGTAACATTTAGAAATAAGTTATTAACTTCTAGTAGCATAAAAAGGGAGTAAATTTTACTTGACAGTTCATCTTCCTTCTCCAAGATTTGAGTAACAATTTCTTCGGTACACTCCAATAGCTGTTTACCATCAGTTTCAATTTCTTGTCTTTGTGAATGCATCGTTCTTAAGGATTCTTCTGCATTTTGTATTTCTTCTTCCAGTGACGCAATTTTTTCCTTACATTTACACAAATTCCTATAAATAAAAAAAAATAATTTATATATTTATAATAAGATTGTACTAGATTTGTTTCTGCAACTGATTCTGCAGAAGTTTGATCACAGATTAATTTGGATTATTTTACGCCAGCGGAAACTAACACTGATTCAACAATTTAACTACCCTTTTTATTTCCATGTCGTCCTTGTTTGTATCTATCAAGTAATTTTTAAGTTACAAGCATATTTAAGAGTCTTGAGAGAAAATATGTTTCAATATTGAGATGAGAACGACAGATTTATCTTACATTCAAGTATTACAAAAGGCAAGTGCAAAGAACTGTTTATTCGTAACGAAACAGGAAGCATGAATAAAACACCTGTAAAGTGTGATTATCAGTAACGACCTCAAGAACCTAATACATGCATATATAATTATTTTTAATTACTTTTTCTTTCTCAAGACTCTGGTACACATAGTGTATTAGATTACTTTTAATTTCAAACCTGTAAAAATAAAACAGTATAATGAAAATGAAAAAAATCAATAAAGCGAATGGGAAGCATCAATAAACTAACCGAACCTATCCCTAATTTAGTTTCTACACAGATCACAGATCAGTAAAACGCCCTGACAGAATGTTTTTATGTAATGCTTCAATCACCTTTAAAATAAGATATTTAGTACTTAAGGTTAGGAACACTAGTTTACTACTAGAAGTTGAGGCTTTAGGACACTTTTGAAGCGTTTGAATTGAAGCATATTGAAATAAATTGAGCCATTTTAAAAGTAAATGAAATACTTGTAGAGTAGCTTTTTCCCCCTTTTTAATGTTTCAATTATCTTAAATGGAATCCTTGAAATACTTCAACATACTCAAAAACACTTTTTTTAATCGTCCACCATTCCCTTAGTTAAATATCAGCTTCAACATTCGAAAATTATGCAATTATCAAAAAATAGAAAAACTTCAGTAAGCTCTGCTATGCGAGTCACCGCAAGGCCTCGAGTTTGTATTATTTTATGGAATAGGTGATAAGTTTTAGAATTATTATGAATACGGTAATTTATTCTTGTTTGTGTTTTGCAACAACTAGACAAGATCAGAAGCAACCAACAAAGCAAAACCGTTACAATCATGACAAACGGCAGTGAAAAGATTATTTGTTTATCAATTGTCCGCGGCCATTGAGTGTCCATTTAAATTACTTATGAGAAGTTTTTCTAGAATTTTTGAAAATGCTTGATTTTAAATACTAATACTTACTATTTATTAGTAATACTTTGCTAACAAATATGTTGTAATATGATTATTAGAATTTCGACCCAGTATTTCTGTTTGTAAATTTGCCGTGAATTCGGAATTATCGGCCTAATACTTTTTACAGAAAAAAGCTAGCTCTTTATCAATGACCTCTAACACGCCCTTTGCATTTCAACTTACACCCAATATTCTTTTAAATGACCCAACAAATAATTGTGCTTGAACTCAGTTTTACAGGCTGATAAAGAGTCGCACTCGAAAAAGCATAATTTTGAATTATTATGTGCGAATGTATGCATGTGGCTGATCAGCGTTAGTCATAGTGCCAATATCAGATTTACACTAGCGTTTTTTTTTTTAACATTACAACACATTTTCTCTAAACTTCAACGAATATTTAAAATTTATATCATGTTATAAAATAAATTAATGTATTACTATTTCTATTTACCTCTCTGAAGTCTTCACTGCAACGTTTATACGGGTTATTTCAGCTTTTACTTTATTTATCGATTTATTGACATCGGCGATGCTTTTATCAATTACTTTCACACGACCTGTCATTTTTTCGTTTATTTGCTCAGTAATACTATCCACATCCTTTTGATAGATTGATGCATTTTTAGAAGCAGCTTCGAATGCTGCCTTCTTCTCTTGAATAACCATTTCCAATCTGTTCACTTCTTCTGGATCGGCTTTTGTAGCATTAGCCCTTTTCTTTTGTTCTTTTAATTCTTGTTGTAAGATTGGTTCTTGATGTTTTGAGGACTAATAAAAAAGTGCATGAGACATTTCAAAGTGGTCAAAATTACTTTAGAATGAAATGATTTTTTGAAAATGCTTACATCTAGTTCTGTTGTATATTTCTTCAAGTCAAGCTTCATCTTTTCCAACTCTGGTCTTAGCGTGCCAATTTGCTTTTCAAGTAACACGCGTTGCTTATTATTTTCTTGAATAATTTCTTCTAATTCCTCAAGACTCGATTCCATAGCTTTAATGTCTTCAGGGTTAACATCACTTACGGCAACTGATTGCCCCATTCTGCCCCTACTTACTCGATTTCCACCTCCACTCATTACGCCACTGATTTCAATCAGACTTCCTTGTAATGTAACTACTCTGAATCTTTGAGCACCATATGCGACCCTAGATGCTTGCTCTAAGTTATCCGCAACTAAGGTATCTCGTAAAGCATAGTAGAATGCCGTTTTGACACGATCATCATTTACTTTTACTAAGTCGTATAGACGGAAAACATTTTCAGGTCTAAAATAAATGGGGAAATGTTAAGGATTCTATATTGGGATAAGGAAACAGTTAAATTACGTCTTTATTTTTAAATTCGCGGCTTCTCGAAACCGTTCTTGCTTGTCCAACGCAATAAAAGTAGCTCTGCCCAAATTATGTGCTTTTAAGAATTCTATACACCACTGCGCCGTGTCCACATTATCTACAACGATATTATCCAAAGGTCCGCACGCTGTAGAAATCGCAACATCATATTTTTTATCGATAGCACCTAGATCACCCTAAAATTATCATTGAAAATACGCCTATATATTAAGAATTTAATACATATTTAGTAACCAAAATAACGCCTTAAAGTAAACATGGTCAAGGTATGGCTCAGAAGTTGACTTTATCCAGCGCGTAAAATATTTTTTAAAACCTATTAACGTCGATAAGGAAATATACATATACAAGTCTAGCATTGAATGATTTTATTTAATAAAAATATTTCCTGTCGATAAACTACTTTGGCCTTGAAAAAGGCAAGGACGTGGCACAAAGTCTTGCAGATCTGTAATATGATGAATCAACGAAATGGCGAATAACATAAAATCAAATCCTGGCCAATGTGCGTCACAATTTGAAGCATTTTTATTGCTTTCGACAAGAGCACAGATATTACCGATATCGATCCAGTGGCTATGCTTATTTGTGAAGTTGACGCTAAGTTTATGAAAGATACTGCGATGATGAATATGGGAATATGAATATGATAGATGTATATGGGGAAACATTTCCTCGGAAGTGAAAACTTTTTTTAGTTAGGTTGATCTTAGGTGGAAGAAGCTAAATGGAATTTCCACTATTGGTGCTGCAGCTGTGGTTGGTCAAATTGGATATTGCACTTAGACTTAAATCGGATTTGTGTGATAAAAACATAGATGCTGAAGATAAGAGTGTATTTCACTGCAATTTATGTGCAAAAATTGAAAAGAACGATCGAATCAGAACATTCACTTGATTACAAAACAAAATTTATAATCCGTTTGAAAAGGAAACCTAAAAGTATTTTCTCCGTAATTTCACAACCCAAAATCTTCAATTATTTTCGGAAGGAGATATAATTATTAAAAACAGAAATATAATAAATTAATATTTGGATATATATTAGTACCAATAAGGCATGCAATATCCACTCTTCTGAGCATACTACTGACATATGAGTAGAAACAATACTTTCATTTCGATATTGCTTCGAAGAATAATTGTCAATATGTTGATAGTATTCTTCCTTTCCCATCTTGGTCAAGAAGATGTAACCAAAATGCAACAAGCCAAAGTGAAGTTGTATCTATACAATCATTGAAAAAGGAAATGTTACATCGAAACGTTTAGGCAATTGTATTTTGGCTTTCTATTTCGTAATAAAGTCTTACTTACAAGACGTCCAAAAAGTCCAGGACAGTTTCCTTCAGCTTTCTGTCGCATGAGGTTATCGAGTACTCTTCCTCTAGATCTTGAAGCTTGCATTGACGATTTACAATTTTCCAAATTTGTCCATCTCTGTCGTCTCTCATTTTCTAGATCTTGTTGCTTGGTCTGCGTTGCATTCAATTGTTTTATAGCTTCTTGCACGGATTTCTCAGTTAAGGGAATTTTATTTTTTAAAGTTTTGATGTTTTCTGTATATTGAATTATATTCCTTTTTACGATTTCATGCGCCTCTGCTAGCGATTCGAATTTACGCTGTTCTTCATCTTCATTTTTTCTATACATTTTTAATTTTGATTCGGCCAATTGGAACTGTAAGCTTTCATATTACGTATCACACATCTTAATTATTGTAAACACCTTTACTTACAACTGATTTCGTTTCTAATACAACAGATTTTAGATCAGCTAACTTTGGTTCCAGTTCCTGCCTCTTCTCACGTAATAACTTAGTGTCATCATTTAAAGTAGATAGTAATTGTTCTTTATCTAACTCTAGTGTCTCTTTTTTCGTATTTAGTTGTTGTTCCTTTTGATGTAATTCTTCAAGATCCTAAATAATTTAGAAGGTTTATACATAAAAGACATTTCTTACTGAATATGTGTAATTTCTACGTAAGCCCCGGAAACGCATTAAAATGTGTCCCAATCTTCCGTAACTATAAGTTTGTTTCCATTATGTAAATGACAGGAAGTCACCAATTTCAGATAATCTCATAAAAACCAGGTATCTTCAAAGGTATTAAACAGGAAATGTTCATCTAGTTATTGCTATCTGCCTCTATCATATGTTTTGAGATTTTCGGTATAGACAGTTTTCTCGGTTTTGGAAAATTAATTCAAATTATCCATTACATCACAATCGCCGTAAATTTTCGACATTTATCCTCACTTCTCTTCAAACACTAAACAAAATTCTTAAGTACTTTTCTCTTATTGGGTTGGTATTAAAACAGAGAAGTTAATAAAAAATGGTTGGAAAATCAGGGTATGCTTTATTCGATTTAATTAATAGTACGGTAAGACCAATTGTTTAAGAAATCATATAGATTTTTGCTGTTTCACACGATTCAATAAATTCGAAGATCAACTTTTTCAATTAGTTGGACAATAAATCTCTCGAGTAAAACAGGCTCTCCGTGTTATATTGGTTTACTTCTAAATGGAAAAGCTAAAAAGTAATATACAGAGCGATCCGTTTAAAATAATGAAGTAGGTGTTTGGTTCATTACTTGTCGATCGCCTTATATGTTCGTAATTACATTACATTATTAAAAAAATTAAGTTTCCTACTATTTACACAACAAGCACAATTTTACAATTCCACATGGTTGGAACGTTATTAATTAATAGTTATCACTAAAGTTCTTCACTTTTCGTGTGCTTCACAAAATTAGCAAGAACCAAACAGACCCGCGTCTATTCGTCTCATAAGAAAGGGTTCGTGTTACCTACTGGTTTCCTCGAGAGTCGACAAAATATGAGTCTGTCTAGTCTGTGCTAATTTCGTAAAACGCACGGAAAGTGGCGAACTTTAGTTATCAGTAGTGCTCGGGAGGTTTGCGTACGCTATAGCAAGGAAACAAATCACAGGGCAGCACGCGGTTATGTTGTATCTTAGGATAACCCAAGAATCTAGATTTATCTGGATTCATGCGGGAAGAATAGTACTGTTAGAAAAACACAACTGTCAAAAAATAATTTGCTCTTATTTTTCGATAAATATTCAAGGGAAAAATAAGTGAAAAAATATTACATAGCAATAATAAAGCCAATAGTAATTATAACAGCAAATACGTGTGATTTCGATAGAACAACCAACACTGTGTAATTTTTGTCGTATGAAATACTATACAATACGTATCTCCTTAACTATTTTTGGTTCTCTTGTAATCCTAATATCTCATGGAGTACGCAATACACCTAAGTATAAAAAAAGCGATTTTTCCAATTACTCATTATCTTAGGAATAGGGAAAGGCATACTGTATTGATGAACTTGGTGTAACAGAAGCACTTTGTGAGCAATAAAAAGTGAAGGGAGTGATGTAGGTCACATACCCGAACAGATTTTTCCGGTAAATGTTCCAATTCATTCAGTTTTTTATTTTCGGTGACTAATTGTTGCTTAAATTTTTTTCTTGATAGGTTAGTTTGTTCCATATTTGATTTTAACTGGTAATCTTTGGTGTTGGCTTTTTCAAATGCATCTTTTAATACATCCTTCTTCTTCTGCAATGCTTCATAAGCTCTACGATAATAAATTTTTAGCAAATACAAAATTATTGATGATACGTATACTTTAGACAGGTATTGTAGACTGATTCCTGTTTCTTTTTATTTTCGTCGATGGTTTCGATTTGTGTTATAAATTCTTCCTGTTCTGACACAATTTTCTCCTTTTCTTTGTCACGAGCTTCTTTTTTAGTCGTGAGGTCATGTCTAAAAAAGCATAACGTGGACTGTAATTATTAGAATAGAGAATTATTGTCTACCTACAATTTCTTTTGGTATAAGATATTTTTATTGTGAATAATACTATTTTCTAATTTTAAATATTCGACGGCCTCCTCCATTGGCCCTTTAAGCTCATTCATATCGTTTTCTATCAATTTTAGCCGATTTAGTTTTTCTGTTCTCCTTTCAGTTAATAATTCAACCCTTTCTAGCAATTTTTCCAGCGGTTGCTGTAATAAAAAATCAGTAAAGGTATATTTACAATTTGATTAAGTGAACCTTGTATCGCGATGTTCCTATGATGTCTTCTAGATATTCCAACATTCCTGTTTCGTGCTCATTCGATGCTTTACTTTTCATCATAGCTATTTGTTCCACTTCTCCCTAGAAACATTTAACGCGTAATGCACATAATCACAACAATAAACTGAATTGGGCAATATAACATTAAATAATTTGTATGTGTACATAACAATGCTCAAATTTAACTTAATTCGTGCGTACTTGTAATATTAGAAATCTGTTATGATCCAAATCAATGCCATGTTTTCGCAGCACCATAGCAATTTCTTTAAATTGTACTCGCTTTCCGTTTAATTGATAGTACGAAGAATTATCTCTGTTGGCTGTTCGCGAAATAACAAATTCACTATTCGGAACAACTTTATATTCGTCGCCTTCCTACAAAACACTTTATATTACTTTTCGACATATTTAATAACGAGGAAATGTATATCTCCACAAAAAAGAATCGGTTACATAGAAATTGTTATTCACGGTGATCCATTTATCTTGACAAACATGGTACCTCCAAAGTTTACTTTTTGGCAAAAGGAATACAAAAGTAACATACGCACAGCGCCTAGCGCACTTGTTATCAGTCTCAGGGTATTTGGCTCGCACTTCAATCCCGCAATTCGCTGAATAAGGTTCTTCGCAGTTTTTCTAGAAAAACCACCTTCATATGCTCCACGAGCGCAGACGTGTGATAATAATCCACAGTCAGAGAGTGCCTCCTACAATTGGCTGTTGGGTAATGCGAAGGCATAGTTCGCTATTGCTATTATTATTAACACATGAAAAGGAAATTCAAATGTAATTGTTGTAACAACGTAAGCCAAAGTTACGTTAACTTCTTTTCTATTTTCTTTAATAGAATATACTATTCAATCAATTTTGAGTAAGTAAATATTAAAACTCACAGTACTTAAAATTAACGTGACATAGGTAATGTAAAAATGAAGGTAATGTTTCACAATTAAGAAAACAAAGTATGCGCACTTTAGAAACAATAATTAAATTCGGTCCGTAGTTAGAAACTTAACTCATTCTGGGTATCACTCAATACAAACTCTCGCTCCTTCTTTCAACGAACGCTAGAACCCAAACCGCGCTTAAACACAGACTGTAAGTATATATTATTCAACAATATACATACATTTAAGTGTATAGTCAAAAAGATTCTGAGAGAGCTCGTTTATTTAATCATTTCGTTGAGTTGAAACAAAGAAGCTATTTGTTCTCTAAAAGTTGCATTCAATAAATTAATACATAAAAAGTTGAAAAGCTTAACCCTCTGTTAATTTGCCAAATTCATCAGATAAACTAAACAGTTGACAATTATTTCCTCGTGTTTCGTCGTTAAAGTGATTAATGAAAGTTGCGTTTAATATGCAACAAAGGCAATAGATTAACTCATTAACCATCTTAACATTATTAGCAGATGGCATACTTAAATAGCCTAATAAACATAAGATTCTATAATAACCGATTTCTTTTTTGATTAAAGGAAGTGTACCCATACCATATCAGTAATTTGTGCAAAATAAATAGATACAGTGGCGGATTGCACATTTTTGTATTTATCGGTGTTATGTAGCAGCGTCGATACTTTCTTACACCTTATTTTAGTAGCTCTGTATCCAAAAACAAAGAGCATGGAATCAATAACATTGCTCTTTCCACTTCCATTTGGTCCCATAATAGCATTAAAACGCTAAAAATAAGTGAATATTAGAACTTCCGAATGGAAAACGTGTAATAATTGTAAATCACAAACATTTATATCAATGTTTATAAAGAAATTTTAAAGATCAAATTTTTTAAATTGAGCAAAACGGTTATTATTATTATATTAATTTACTTTCCACAATTACTCCACCAATTCTAGGTATAAGATAAACTTGGACAATACGCAGTAGACCTATAAGAAAGTGAGCTTTGTGTCTTCGTCACTTACCAGCCGTCCAAGTATACTTTTGTCCTTTAATATAACAATGAACAAGTAGATATTAAAATGAAGATTTCAAAAAACTTATTTTGGAAAAATACGCTCACACGAGCTAACTTTTATTTTGAATTTAGTTTTTACTTTGATTAAAGCTGCTTCAACCTCTTCCTAACGACTAAGATGGTCTACAAAGAGCCAAACATAGATTTAGACAAACAGAACGAAAAAAATTACTGCAAATCAAGTTAATTTATTCCTTCGATGAGAATAAATTCAACAGAGTGCTCTAGTTTTATCATTAGACAGTAATTTCTAAAAAAAAAAAACAATCTTTAGATAATGGTTACATCAAATGTAGTTAGAATTTTATGCAGGTTCCAAAAATGTAAAAAAAAAAGTTCTTATTTTCTCCAACTTTTGTGTAAAATTATAAACAACTTATAGTTACTTTCAATTTGAGCGAGACAGCCATTCGGAATGGAATGTTTTGTTTTTCTTCTCTTACTGGTTTCGGTGAATTTTCTAGAGTAATACACTACAATACCCTAGTTGAATGATTTGTAGAGCACTCTAGGTAAGATGCTCTGTATGACTCACTCAAATCGAAGCAACTGAAATAATCTAGAGAAGAATCACGTTTAAGGTTCGTGACAAATAAAAGCAATGACCTTCTATACTACGCAACAAACCTTGTGAAAGGGACCAACTTCTTGTTCACCAGCATAACTTTTAAACCATTCATTAATAATATTGGTAATAATAAGTCTAGGTCCAGTATCGTTTGTGGAACATACAGGTTTTGGTGCTGGAGGAATGTATATATCACCTATATGTACGCCACCTTCTTCATCAGAAAAATTTGCATGTTCATTGTCCTCTTCCTCATTTTCGTCATCAGAATGTGGTCGTTTCAATGAGGATTTTCTTGTCGCCATCTGATAATTAAGCTAACAATTTATACAGCATACATATTTGTACTATACTTACTTAGGTAATGGAAACTGGTTTATATTCAACAAAAGTCGCTTCTGCTTTAATAAATAACTATCGATTTATAAGATATTATTCCTAAAAATAAAAGCGATACAATTATATAATAAAAACAATATATCATGGGATTAGTGCAAGAACCTGATAAGTCCTCAATCTCTCAAATTGAGAAAATAAATAAACTTGGTCAATTACCATGCATTATGACCCAATAAGCTAATTCTTAAATGTATATGTTAGAAAATATCTAGTTTTGCCTGTAGATAATACTTAAATTTAGGAATGTAAAGTGTAGATAATTAAAAGTTATCCAAATGGACTTATCTGGTTTTTGCAATTGTCTTAAAATGTACTCCCTATATTTCGATAAGTATCTAACTACAATGTAATATTAAATGAGTTCTAAGCAACAAAACACAGTTTTTTTTTTTATTATTATTGATCATTACCAAATCATTATGTAGCTGTATAACAAAATTATGATAAAACTACAATTCAAACCAAAAGTTAAATTATTGTGGCAATGATAAATAATACATTTACTACATTCGGAATAAATCTTCTTTTCATTAAACATTGAATTTGTTCTTTTTATTTATCATTTTTTTATAAACCATTTTCGAATAAAACAATGAACAAGCAAAACTATCTACAAATTTGAAAATAATGACATAAGATATTTGAGCTACACAAGTATAATACGAAAGAAGGCTACAGCAATAAAGCATTACCGTTGCATTCCTGCCCAACAGAAAGCTAACAAAGCTAAAAAAAACAAAACAATTTAAAACTGTACAAGTTTGGAAGCAAATGAAATCAAAATTTTGCTGACGCTCTTTTTGCAAATTTAACTTCTGCAGGTATTCGCTTTATCTCTAGTACCCACTCGTGTCTTGTTATGTGAATCAACCCTGAATATAAAGATATTTGTCTATACCTAAGCTGCTATTTCTCTGGATATATGTGATAAATACCAGAAATTATAATATATAACGTTGACGTTAAAACTAACAATATATCTGTATTGTTCAATAATTTGAATTGAAATAGGAGTCATTACAACCTGTTGTCAAAAAGTGTTTTCCATTGCAAAGCTAATAAATATTTTACACACAATGCCATTATTAGACGGTATGGCAAGCAAATGTCAATTTAATATCATATATCCAGTTTGGCGTACTGACATATATACACTAATATCTTTTTTTGTAACTTCATATATTTCAATCATTCTTGCTAATTACCTAAATGTGCAGAAAACAACATACTTTTCCTGATACACTAAACAATTTCCAATAATGCAATGATATATGCAAAAGTTGTTAAGCTCGAAAAATAAGCAAATAACCTTTTGCTAGCGCCAATATGTAACCTGTAAGAGACAAAATTATTAATTAGTGCTGATTATATACATAGCTGCTACAGTATAATTTCAATTTTCCTCTAGTTTAATTAAATAACAGAAACATAAGAATAATGAGGTTAGATGATAAGATTAAAATACAAACTACTTACCGATTTTTAACAATCACTAGTTCAAAATCGATATACAGAATAGGTACTTCAAATATGGTAAAATTTGGTCAAATTTTAAATTTGCATTAGAAGAATGAAAATTATTTACAAATTCTGCCGTTAGAAAAACTTGGCTTGGGTTAAAGTTTGAAATGGTTGTTTATGACAGGATATGTCAATACCAACATGATAAAAACGCATTGTAGGTTCCTAAATTATGTAAATATATAATTTAAGAGCTTACAAAATATTTAACAATTATATCTATAATTTAATCATTTACATAAAGCAGCTAATTCTATCCTTTCATCAATTTTCAGGCAGATAAATAGATTAATGGTGATCATGAATGATTTCCTGTTGAAGTTAAAGATGGCGCTGACGGCAGTGATGACATAGCAACTCTGAATTAGCCTTTTACTTTATAATTTGCAGCTTTTGTCTACTAGATGGCAAAATAATAAAAAGAAGAAGAAAAATTAATTAATATTATTATATAAAATATTATATAATAATATAAAAAATAAAAAAAAAGTATTTTATAGCTAAGAATGAGCAAAAGACATGCTTTTTTACTTGAATATGTAGTAATCTTCAAGAATGGAAACTAAAGCTTGTAATTTCATAATACAATAAAACTATTTTCTAATATTGTGAGAACTAGGATCTTTTCAACCCTCATGCTACCAAAAAATGTTTGTTCCACGCAATATTAGTGAGGTTCACACTGATCCCAAATAAGATTTTTCTATTTTCTATTAGATAAAGTAACAATATTTGTAAAAGAAATATTTTACTGCATGTAAAATTTAGTAAACCTGTTTAAACGTTTTAAATATAATTGCAGTAAAAATATATTAAAATTAATTTTTACATTCGAAGCAAGATGCATATTAATAATTATTAGAAATGAATCTATTGCAAGCCTAAAATGTTGTTAAATATTTTCTGTCTAAATTTCTGGGGCACCTCCCTTTGTTTTGTTCCTTGGTGTTTGTGCAAACGATTCTGTGAGGTCGAAACTTTTTCTGATGTAGCATGTTCCAGTAGTAACTAATTCTTTTCTTCAGTGCTTCAAAAATTCGTGTCGTTTATAACCAGTTTTTTTTCTATTCATCATTTAGATGAACCCATATAATATAAGCGTCCAATGCACTAACTTCCACTATGTTATAAAAAAGTCACCAATATGTGTTTTCACGGTGTGTGTTAGAGGAAATTTATCTCTGGCATCTGCAGCTTGACTTCGTTCTATCAATGATTATTTGAGGTTTTTTCTTCTCATCTTCAAGAACTTCACCACTGTAATGCATGGTGGATAGCAAAGTAATACTGTTTCTCCTTTTTGGTCAGTAAGATGCTTTGTTTTGATACATAAATGTTGTTGGATATACTTCCCTCCCACGCGTAGTCACTAATTCCTGAAGACGTTCTGGTTTACTTTTTCGAATTGTAACTAACAAAGTATTTTTTTTCTTTTTCATTTCTTTGCAAGATTTATGCTTATAAGAACACTTTCAGTAGTAACATTACCACCTGATTTTTACGAAAGTTTAACCAGCTTTTAAACAACCTGCTTGCTCTGATTTCGTTTACGTCAGTCTGCTGTTTTACCAGTACATATTAGGCAATTGCAAGCATCTGAACCTTCACTGTCGCATGCTTCTCTGGCTTAGAACGTATATATCGTTTGAATGGACACCGAGGTATGTTGTAGTATAAGTAACCATAATTCAAAAACAAAGAACTCTAATTGTCGATAATTTAACTAAAACCCGAAAATCAGAAAATTCGCGTTTCGGCGTTATCAAAAGAGAAATTATAGTAAACCTGTGTCTGGTCATAATTTTATTGAATATAAGACGCTCATCTTCTAAGTACCACAAATTTGTAATTTCTTCGTTACGAGATTTGTAGACTCCTGCCAATATTAACAATTCAACGGAACGTGGAAATTCTTGGGAATCCAGAATTTTCCATAAATTACCATGTTCGAGTCTAGTTTCAGCATTAGACCACTAAACGACATGGTTTCCAATATTACCTCTAAAAGTACTGCAAATTGTGTCCACGTTTATCTTTGCGTATCTCGATGCATTACATTTCGTAGTAGTTGTCGTTCCATTCTAGGTGTCTTTGTCAATATAAAATAAAACACAAGAAGATCTCATTTATTATTTATTTAAAATATACATAATAAAATCTAGGAAATACTGTATTTGGCATAAATATGTCATCACAATTAATAATTCGACTGAGAAATATATCTATCATAATATATTCCTAAACATAATATTATGTACAATACAAATTACCAATTAATCGCGAAACGTATGTATATTTACATAACATATAGTAAGGTAGAGCGATTTGTACAAATTTAAATACATACAAATATAAAATTGTAAAATTATCAATACACTGAAACGAGTTCATATAAAAGATTGGGTTCTGAAGCTGTAGGCTAGCTTACCAAAGGCATTGCATCAGCTATTTTTCACCCATATTAATTTCTAATACATACATGTACCATTCGAGACAAAATGTGTTACTGCAAAGAATATATATGTGTTGAATTTCGTAGCTAGGTAATATAACCTGGACTAATAATGTTGTTAATAAAATAGAAGCAATTCCTGACCATTTTCCATAAATTCGTGTTACGATGACGTGCTCAAAAAAATTCTCTCAAGATAAAAAAAAAGGTATGTTACTGTACAGACAATTTGGCACGCCTGAATACCTTGTAAAGAAAATTGTGAGAGCATTATGAATTATACGAAAAAGAGGTATACTTTTTGGGAAAATGTATTAACTTCTTAGTTACTAATTTAATTGATGCAGTTCATGTTTTACTTAATATTTATATAAAAAAAGAAAATAGATAACAACACAATGCGATTTTTTATTGGGTGCTTCTGTTAGTTATTCTATTTAAATTGATATATTTCGTCTAGGAACATATTCCCAATAAGTAGACAAATGACAGGGACGTAAAAAATGGGATGTAGACATTTTTTTTTTAATGTTCGTAATTCGTATTCTCTATTGTTCAGTGCTGAAGTACGAATTCTGCATTAAATATAATTTATCTATTGGATTCGCTATTCCGCTAGAGGGTAAACCGTCGTGATTTTGCTGATGCGCCGACTGTATATCCAAATGTTGAAGCGAAAGAGTGTCAGATGTGCCTTCGTCCAGATGATCGAAATTCGTGCTGCCGTCGAGAGATATATCTGAACTGCAGAAGCTCTCCCCAGAATGAGCAGGGTAAGCATCTGTAAAAACATAAGAAAATCTAATTATAAATATGCATGCATACGTGTACATACACATATTCGTTATTAAATAATTTCTAATTACTAAAGAATTACTTATAAAGGTTGCGTAAACAAGTTAAAATTAAGATATACAATAAGCAGAGTAATAGGAAACGAAGATGTTTATTTCGAGATAATATGTTTTAAAGGAAGTTAGAAATAAATTTTACCCAGCAGTTTTTGGAAAAAATACAAAGTGTTCCCCATTTTTATTCTATTAATATTTGTTGTTGAATTGAATTACACTAGCTGATAGGATTATTATAACTGCCTTAATAACATACAATTTTAGTATTTTACATTGTTTTAAACATAAAAATTGTGTTATACCGTAAGGTATCATGTCACCTTTTCAAAATAATATTTTTATCTGTTTTCACTAAGATAAGTAATACTACAAGCTCGAGCATGTTCGCAGTAAATAGAAGAATGGCAACCACGGACCAACATTGTTCCTGGAAAATTTAATATATTATAAATTTAAGCCGTAAGTGGATTCTAATTTGGTGATTTTGCTCCCTCTATATACTAAATTAGGAATGATTAAACAGTTTGTAAAAACACCAAACAAAGAACCCAACTGTTTTAAATACTTAAGGAATAAGTGTCCAAAGCTGCCTGATGCGAAAGTTTGTTGGTCCACAAATTGGAAAACCGTTCAAAGAGGAAAATTTTTGAACGTACCAGAACTAGCAGTATGAACTTCTTTTAAAAATGTTTCCAAACCTTTTTTGGAAAATCAAAAGAGTGAAAGCTACTAAGATCTTATAGTTAATTGGATAGAAAAAAATAAGAATTCAGTGTGTCGCTCGGAATGTCGCTCGAAATTCATTTTTTGCATTCACACTTGTTTCCTGCTTATTTAGAAAAGATGAGTGATGATGATATCAGGGTAGGTGGCATCCGGTCATGATAGGAGGTTTTTACTGATTTCTGATTAGAGAAAGCAGCAGTCAACATAAAAGGAAGATATAGATCTATTTATACAAAACTAATTCTTATATTCTTGAAACAAATTAAACATTCTAGTACCTATTTGTTACGTCAAGATTTTTGTACTTATCTATTTTTTTATAACTTCTGATTAATAAAATTTGTAAACGCAATTAGCATTTATCTATTAGCGAAGTATGATTATAACTCTAAAATTAGAGATGGTGGAAAGATTTGCATGGATTTTAGTTATTCAGTTAGAGACTGTAAGAACTTTGCACCATTTTTTACAACTGTTATTCAAAATAATAATAATAATAATAATAATAAAATTGTCGGCTATTAGTGTTAGCAATCTGAAAACTTTAGAACACATGCATCAAACAGCCATATTGAAACAGCCATTAACGCATCTTATAATAGTGCTCGCGTTGTGAGAAACCATATCTTGTATTTATTTCTAAATTTTTCTGACACAAAACAAATAATGTGTTGCTAGCACAAATTCGCTTGCATTCGGCCGTCTTGCAGTACAACGTCTATATATTGAACGCATTTAGCAAATGCGTGCGATATAAGATACAAAAGCGTCGAATTTTACCAGCTCGTAACATGTAGATTTTCGAAAAATGTTCGTTATATAGAACACGTTGCGTTATAAAAAAAGATCAGTTTTTAGCTGTCAATTTCCAAATATTATCAATTATGTATTATAGCAAAGGAAGAATCGACAGTTTAAAAGCCGTCAATACTTCAGCTAAGTTTCTAATGTTCTTAAAATAATACAGACTTGGCCTAAGACTCGATATCCTTCGTCCTTGACGCAGCTCCCAGTACAAATCTAAATCTACATTTCTTCAAATTCCCTTTATGATTTCACAATTTTGAAGTTAAAGAATCATTAAGTGATATGTAAAAATTCAATGTGATATAGTTTCGTATTTCTTTGGACAACTTTAATTGATCAAAGAATTTTGAGAAGAACACAATACTATTAATAAATTTTATGTAAGAGACATAATTAACGTTTTTGATGATAAATCTTGTTTTAAGCAGTAAATGTTGGATGAAATGGATTTTAACCTGTTTGTTTTGTTCCCTTTTAAAAGTTTTTAATTCATTTAACTAAGTATTGTTTTATTTATGTTCCTGACCCTTCTTGGCTGGATCTTTTGAACTTACATCTAGGTGTTGATGATTCAACTTGTAATTCTACTTTAAAGCAAGTAATATCTTAACATTTAATGATGTAGGGTCGCCACACAAAAACGTTTCTCGCCTAATTAAGAAATAAAAGATATTTATGAAAAATAATCTTTTTTCCAACTTCATTATTATATGAAATGTTGTTTGTTGGATTTTTTCTTGTAACAAAATTAGGTTCTTATCTTCATGTGTAAGACTAGAGCAAAATATAAATCTAGGCATCGAGGCCAATGGCATTGCTTTGCTTCGCAAACCTGCAACCATATGCAACTAAAATTGTAAGCAACCTTACTTTACAATGTAAATAAATAAAAATAAATTAAGTTTTGAATAATTATCACAATACGTTTTATTTGTAGGAATCTTTTAGCTTTATTTCTTTTAAAATGTAAAACCAAAGCATTTTTTTATAGTTATAACATACACTTTTTCTTTGTTGCCTCGTTTTTCTAATTTAAAACGCTACGATACTCCAATTAAGGGCTGTTTATGGACGCTATATACTGGTCATTAAATTTGTCTAATGAACTTTATTGTATGAAAAATTAAAGATTTCTTAGAAAATATCAATAAGTTTGTATTGTATATATTCGTGGGAATGTTAGATCACTATTGCAAATATACCAAGCGTATTATCTACCCATTATCGCTTTTGTCAAACATTTGAAGTTTATCAAAACTCAAACTCACCGTCTGGAGAATATGGAATATTTGGATTAAGTGGTTGTGTTGATGTGGGAAAGTGTGTATCTCCAAGACTTCCCAATCCCATATAGTGTCCATGTTCACTAGACGGTGATTCTTGTTTGATAACTTTCTCGTCTTTCTCACCCTTCTCTTTGTCAGCTGATGATTTTCCGTCATCCTGTTTCGCTTTCCTTTGAATCTTCTTCATTTTCGCGCGTTGATTTTGAAACCAAACCTGCACAACTCGCACACTTAAACCGGTCTCTTTTGCTAAAGCTTCCCTTACTTTTCTGCATGGCTTAGGACTAACTTCGAAGGATGCTTTAAATTGCCTTCTTTGTGCCGATGTTAATATCGTCCTCGGTCGCTTTGGTCCTCTTCTTCCGTCCCTTTGCCTTCCACCCTCTTCTAATATATCGTCGTCACCGGAACTAGCTTGTTGCATCAAATACATTTCTTTTTCAAAGTCTTGTCTACAGAATAACTGCCCCGCACGTAGCACAAATTGTTCGCCTTTTTGCAATGGTTGACAACATACTACACACACAAAACACGGTAAATGATATACATGCTGTTGAGCTCTCATTACCATTTCATGGGGTAATAATCTATCTCCACATCGCGAACATTTCACACCAAATATCCTAAAATCCAATAACAGCATTAATTTTGGGCGTCTATACATGCTTTTCAACGGTACATAACAAATATATTCATTTATATAAAAACTAAAACAAATTTCCATTTATAGATATTTTTTTTACATTTTCCAGAAGAGTATGTTTCAATTTCGGCTGCTTGCTTGATACGTGGTGCTTCTGAATTATGTTTTTTTATGGATGTACTCAATAGAACTATAATTAATAATAGATAAATTTGCTATGATTTTTTAAATTATACGTTTTGAGGTATATATAAATAAATGATTTGCCTTCCTAAGTATGCAGTGCACCTGAAATCATTGCATTGCTTAAACGACCAGTACACCATAAGAGTTCATTTATAAATCCTCGTCTTCAAACCATTTCTTAAAATATATAAGAAATTGAAACCAAAATTATTATCATTTGCCTGCTAGGGATGATTTTTGGGCCAATATTATTCTCCAATTAAAGCAAATTCAACATTTTTCGTTGTGATCTCCCAAATTTCAAGCTTATATTGAAAATAAATGTAGAAGAGCTTGTTTTAATTGTTACTACTATGGATAAGGTGGGGTACTTTGATATCCTACTAAAGCAAAGTGACCCCAGGTAAATTGAATACTTGGTTCGATTATTATATATTGCCATTTTAACTCGGTCACAATACAATCCATATTAAACTTATAAGGCACCTACGTACAGAAATTCTAATCATCATCAACAAATTAAGAGAAATTTAATAACAAATATCAAATACAACTAAGTTTTGCATTAATTTATTTTGTTTTATTCATTATCTCCATTTATAACAAAAAAAAACGCACATACCTGTTCACTACTCTACTTATCAGAATTTATATTGTGAAATAAAGAGAAAGCAGCCGGTGAAAATAAACAGACACATTCAAAAATTGGGAAAAATAATAATAAGAAAGAACAAGAATATTAAATACGCAGTATTTAGCAACAATAAGTAACAACAATAATTTGCGCCGCTAAAATTGGTATTTGACAGATTACCCTCGTGCAATTACCTTCTTTAGATGAGGCTGACCTCACATGAGACACTCTGGCTCTTTTTCATAGCCAACTTTGTATAAGCACAAGAATATAATTACTTTATTGTACCGTGCCGCGATATCTTTTAGGCTAAAGTGTGAAATATGCGGTATTGTCGTCTTTCGTCTCTTCGTTACATTTCCAAGAACGCAAAAATATATAGGATGTTCTAAAAATAGTCTTCGTTTTCCGTGGTGGCAATTAGATTGGCGATATTGCCAAAAATTAGCTAATAAAAAGTAGATATTAATGGAAACTCATTAATGTCATAATTCACCGAGCAGCCACCAAGAAGAATACGTAAATGTTTCAGGTAAATATCAATAATTTTTGATAACAACTTTTAACATGTAAGGAGTGCCACTAACTCCTGTTTTTTTTGTCAATTACGAATGTTTTAAGCTGATTAGGTGTTTTACATAAGCGGTTATAACGAAGAAATTGTTTTTAAAAGAGAAGGCAGTTGTATCATATTTGAGTACCTATAGTTGTTTTGAACGACTCTTTTTAATAAAGAGTCGTTTAAATTTTCCTCAATTTTCAAAACTAAGAGTTCTTTACTCTGAGCTTTTTTCAAATTTAAATACCCACTCTGTATATGGTAAAAGATATATTCCATTTAGTGGTTTAAGGTCATAAGAAAAAAATCATATCTTTATACACTTTTTAATGTTGTATATAAATAAAATAATTATTATTAGTAGGCGCTCGTTGAACCACATAGTTAATACAAAGTATTTCGTAAATAACGGCAATTTATCTTTTTTTCTTCAAAAACAAATAATCTAAGAATAAGCCCAATACTTGACTTTTAATGCAGTTGTTAACTGGGTCTAAGGATTCCGTATCTCATTTAAAATGCATACACAGTGCGATTTGTTTAAATATCACCGAAAAAATGGTCATAATTAAAATTTAATCGTGCCATATCATTGTTAAAAATAAAAACTCGACGCTTCGCCCACAATCGTATGGGGCTTCTTCGGGAGAGTGATAGGCAACAGTTAGCACGGCAACTCAACGTCTAAACCACGCCAGAGGCTAAACTAATTGAGCGGAAAGCAGTTGATTACGGTAACTCAGCATGTGAACTACCAACTGGAGTTGGTTTTCGCCTCTGGCATGGTTCACATGCTGAGTTACCGTGATAAACGTCTTCCCGTTCAGTTATCTTTTTAGGTGAATACGGCTCCTCACATCCATGATATTTTCACTATTTCTTTTCTAGAGTCTACCACTACCGACTTTAAGCTAATTGAGCCAGTTTCGGGAAATTTACCAACACATTATAGAAGAATATAATAAGGCCATTCGGTTGTTGTGCCCATTTTTCAAAATGAGATACTAAAACGGTTCTCCCTTGGGTTAAGACGAACACGACATCAGAAAACGGGCTTCGATTGGTTTAGAATGTCGCGGTACCAGCAGGATTTTAAGATCCTCAAAATTCGCTGATGAATTTCATCTATAAATAGGCCAAGTATCATTATTATTGTGTCCTCATGGTATTCTCCTTATACCTGTGTTCTTTTGCATTCTCCAAACACGCTTGGTTGGATTACTTTGTGTTCAGCGTTTTGTTCAAACTAATAGGCTTTAGTAATCCATTTACCGTCTGGATCAACGAATCTATGCGATAAAGTAATCGCAACTGAATGTTAAATGTAACTTGTAAGTTTCAACTTTGGATTTAATTAGCAGATATAATTGTAATGTAGCCAACATAAAAATTAATAATAAAAAAAAACATAGTCCTTTCGATTATGTTCTTTTATTCTTATTATATCGTACATATCGGACATCTTATAACCTAGATACCCAGTACTGGCCTCGCACAACGAAAAGCAATTTGGAACATAATTAACTTGGCGCATTATACTTAAAACAACAAATAAAATAAGAGGTAAGTGAATTTATGAACCCTACCTGTCGTAGTCCGTTTTGCAATATAATTTTGTATTCCTAGTGTAACATGAATGGCTTAAGAGAACCCCACATATACAACATGAAAGGCAATGTTCGTGCCAACTAGAATCCGCCACTCGCATCAGGTACCGATCGTGGATTTTCTGGCCGCAACCCTCGCACATTTCATAGTTTTTCTCACATTTTATTATCGTACCATCTGAAAATAAAAAAGGAATTCATTTCATTGTAAAATAAAGAAAACGTTAGATGTAGAGGATCATGTAATTTGATATTTGCACAACTTTACAGATTAAATCTAAAAATATAAAAAAAAAACAGTGCTAAATTTTCAGCAACTGGTTTTTACGCACGTATTTATGTAGTCTATAATTTCTTAATTTGAAGGAATCTGTTAGAGGAAATTTGGAAATAACCATTTACATACAACCCTGCATTTAAACGTGACAATTGACAAACATCAGTAACTACACAAGCTTTTCTTCTTGTTTATATTTCTGTATACTTGTTTCTTAGAACATTATGATGTCATAATAGCAAAACTAAGTTTTGACCTGTAATAAAATTAAATAATTTTTGAATATACGCTGAAATTATAAAACAGTTTTTACACACTAATTTATATAAAACGAAAGTTTTGTAGCACCTTGTTTCAGCATTCTATAAATTTAAACAAAAAAATTGCTTGCATAGCTTCATATTCAATTTACTAAAGCAGAATCTACTTTAGATGTGCAGGGAATTGTTTATAATAAAAAAAATTTCAGTGTACTTGAAGAAAATCTGGGATCTCTTAACATCTTGTACGATCTATTTTAAAACTCTTCTTGATGCCGAAAACTTCAAGAAATACGCATTCAAATAAAATTTGCATCACCGCCCTAGTGCGTGAGGCGTTTAGGCTATCGATTGTTACAGATACAATAGCATCTCGCAAAAATCTCAAATTATCCCAATTATTTCAAAAACTAAATTAGATAGGTAGCTGGCACAAATTGGAGAGAGGATATGTATACTTAAGCATAATTGCAACGTTATGCAGAACTTGCTTTTAAATATTTTTATCTGAAACTTTCAGGAAATTCAGAAAAAAATGCCTTTTCAATGTATTATTTAAAAATCAAAATTCTTATATAACGTTTCGATTCTCTCTTATTTCTTGTCGGCGCCATATTGGATTTCACACCGTCGAAAAGAGTTCTTTTTTTTTATTTCAACAATGAATAACACGTTGATGAAAGTTTTCAATATTACACTTTAGTTGAGCCAGCCATCAATTTCAGATTGTCAACATTTCAACTGTCGTTTATTAGCAATAGCAAAATGTCGTACACTGAAAAGAAACAAGGTTTTTATTCGTCGAACTGAAAAACAAACAAGTGTAGATATTTACATTGTATTCAGAGCGACAACAGCCATATTGCATAATTTTTCTGGATCTTAATAGAAACTTCGCCTTCCGATTTAGAAGATCGATGGAATATTTTGCAAACGGTAAATTAATTTTGCAAAGTTTATGTAAATTTAATATTTTCTAAATAAATAATATTCTATCAATATCTATACACGAAGTGCTGCTAAAATATATTTTGCTCCTTGAGTATTAGCTATCAAGCTAGGCGTGAGTATGGAAAATTTTACATTGATGTAAATTCATGTCAACCACAAACTAGTGACAATTTAAGACTACCGAAGTATTGTAACTAATCAATTAAAAGACGACGTATTCATTTTAAATGAAAACGTATAGGAATTATGGAAATTTTTACAAAAAACGGAACAATATTGGGCAGTATACAGACAACATAAGACAAACAGATCATCAACATCACTTTGAACTCAACGTTTGGATGGGCATTTTGGAAAATCGTCGGAAAGTTGTTAAATATAATATTCACAAAATTGTTCCACAAAACATTGGCCTTCTTCATCAATTAGAAGTATAATATCGAAAACTCTTGTCAACAAGTCAACAATGCTTGAAATTTGATTTGATGGTGGTCAGAAAGAACCGAAACATCATATAGAAAATGTTAAGAACAGTATTAAATAGAAGATTGGAATTGGCTTTAAGAATGTAGGTTTTGTTTTTTTCTGCAAGGCCAACAAAATGCCACAAGTAAGAAAGGGAAATCAGCGTTTGGTTTTTTAAATCTCGAGCGTCATTAGTAATCAGACTAATCAGATCCGTTTTCTCTTCGGGTTGTTGATAACAAACACAAAATTTAGCAACTTTGCCAAACTTAAACGTATTCTCTATCTCTAGTAAGAAGATATTAGCTTACAATTCCTAACAATTATTTCCATAGAAAAACATAAATTATTTTCAAGAAAATGATTTGTAAACCACACCAACTTTACGTTGAACATATTGCATATATAAGGAAACTTCCATTAATATAGAAGTAGTCAATCAAATCGCATCTCTTAGTTTTCTTGTATCATGTTATAGACTTGTGAAATCACGGATTATTGCATGTGGTAATACTCTGATTCTTCAAATCACCATATATGATAAAGGGAATCAACAAATTTTGAATCCAGACTTTGTATGTTCTGCAGAAAGGAATACACTTTAACTACAATGCAAGAATGACTTAAAAGAAAGTTAGAAGCTAAGCAGAATGATTGGTTACATGTTGACCCTCCGTCGTAATTATTTGTTCTATTTTTACCGATAAAAAGAACTTTAAAGAAAAATGGTATGAATGTACTTTTGTAAGTAGATACCTATTACAAAGTATAATATAAGTGTACCTATTATGATATTTTTGAAAATTATCTGATTAAGAACATATACTGTTTCTTTTTATAATTTTTGAGATATTCGACATTTAAGTGGCCTTTGCCTAGGGTTGTGCGAAATTAGTATTAGAATTAAGATGAAGGGCGAATGTTTGCCCAACGGAATTCAATACCACCGTTCACTTGCAGTATAGTGCAGAACAGAATTACTGTAATATAGTGACACTAAGGTATCGCTTATTTTGCAAAATAAAGGTTGGTTGAACGGATACCCTCTTATTTTCTTCGTTTTATGTAAGTCAAATTTCATAAAATTTGAAGCACGTTAACCCGTATGGCAATACAATATGCAAAATAAAACGTACTCCTTTTATTATAATCATATAAAACGTATATTATGTTGTTGTATATGCTACTAAGGTAGTTTATATCATTTTTATTATTATTTGTTGCATCTGTATGTTTTTTTTTTATGCGCCAGATGTCTTTAAATAATCTTTTGTAATAATTATTCTGGATATTTAAGATTTTGGCTTCGTTAAAATTGAATTTATGAGCGTTATCTAACGCATGTTTCGCTAATGCAGTAGTCCCAAAGTTTTGGTCCATATACTACAATTATGCGAGTATATTCTCTAAGGATTGCTCATTTAGCAGCTATTCATATTTTCGAAATACCGATACCCATTCCCTAATATGTATTTAAATTGATGCTATTTAACGTGTAATATAGCAAACTGAATATTTTGAGTTAAGTTTTTGCTGTACAGAATGTAATTATCTTCCCACAGTTATTAGACTATGTTAGTCTTACAATTTAACAGCTCTTCGACCTGTATCATTTATAGTTGCTACAGACTCTTCTTAGTTTCAATAAGTTAAACATACACTTCTATAAAAAGAGAAACTGCTATAGAAAACTGTTATTCGCGTAGATTGATTTGAACAAAATCATCAATTTTATTCTTTGAATTAAATTGATTAAATTCTCTTCTGTTAAATTTATCACCACCTTTCATCTTTGTCAACCATGACATCTGACGAGATGCTCTAATTGTTTCTAAAGATGCTCTTGTACAGTTTTTGTAAAACTTTATCTACTTAAGAGAATAATTCTTTGTAACAATATAAGAACAAATCCTCCTATATTTTTATAAATAATTGTAGCTTTTGCCATCGTCGGGATTCGGGTGCACAGCTCGTCAAGGAATATCTTTTCTTTCCTTTTTATCCTGAATGAATAAAATAAACTTGTTTTGCACTAACGAAAACTGAACAAGCAACTGATACCTATAAGTGCATTTGTCGGTGCGGCTTTACGACACGGTTTAACGTGCTCCAAACATTAACAAATTTGGTTTACCAATGTTTTGTGATAAAATGAAAAAGTAAGAGAAATTACCACGACGTTGCATTAATACTTTCTCCATTTGTTTTGTATTTGTGTATCACGATCAACAGAAACCGTTAGTAAACGTGCCGCTTTTGTGAAATGTGCATTTCAAGACATATCGTTAGATAAATTAAGATTGCGTTATAACAAAGCAAGTCAACGTCAAGTGCAACAAATGCCTTTTCAGTGAAGTCATTAAGCAAGGTTACAAAAGAAAAAAGAACAACAACGGGCATAAATTAACGAAATTGCTCAAGTTGAGCATCGTTTTCTAATACACCGGTCTATACGTATATCTTTTAAGTTCTGCAATGCAAGATAAAACTACTGGCGTTATTATTGTACTAAGCAGCTAATTTGCTTTCCAATTTTTGCTTCATTGCCTCTAATCATCAAAGTTTATTTACTTAGTTAGACTTTTCTATAGAAAGCTACAAATCAAGGCTCTTTGTTGGCGAACGAACAGTGTCAGCACATTTTTCTCGTAGAAACCCACGGTTACCTGATTCACTGTACGATAAACATTGAGACATTAAAACCGTAGCTTCTACTACAACCTAATACCATTTCAATGTTTTGTTTTCCTAATAAAGTAACAATGTAAAGATGTTTTCAATATAATGTCCACCATTTAAGTTTAATCACTTTAAGTTATATAATTTAATTTTTAAAATAGTTAGATTTCTTACAAAGCATCTTAAAACAAAACATTTTCAACGATGCTGTTGTATCAATGTTTAAAAGATGCAAAAGAACAATGAAAACTCCGGAATGTTTTTCCATCGCATTTTTTGGTACCACATTATAAACCTGACTGTATAGTTAGTAATTGCAATATCTGGTCTAATTTCGAATTTCACTAACAATATCAACAACATTACATTCTAAGCAGATAACTTTGATGTTTAAGTTTAATTTAACAGTTCACTCATACTCATGAGTTTGCGAATAAATACGCAAACGATATTAGGCACCAAGAACATTTTCCGCTCTTTGATGTCTATTGTACATAGATTTACGTGTACTATCTATTTGTACAAATATTAAGCGCTAGATAAATATATAGCTGTCAGTATTATAATGTGACGTAACTTATAAATAGCGAAAATATAAGTCACCTGTAATGGGATGGAATGATAGACAATTTCAATAAGTGGTATATTTTAATTTTCCAATACATTGCAATTGGAAAGGCCTAATATGAAGCGGGCATGCAATTTATAGCAAAATAGCAATTTTGCTTGTAAATCAAGAATGGTTTATTTATGCATTTATATATTAAGGCTGTATATGGTAACTTTCAAATTGACCAGTGTTTCTTCTGCATCTGAAAGTAAATTTATAGAGAAATCCAAAGATAAACGCTTAAAATAGGCGGAAAATAAGCACCACTAATGTGGATGTCAATCGTGGTTAGATGAATATAATCTTTGCATGAATATTTCTCTGTAGCAAACGATTTAACTCAAGAAACGTTCATTCTATTTTTAGTTTTAGAGCAGGATAAAGATGAACAAAACTATGTAAAAGGTAAGTACAACAGCTACAACCTTCGAAGTTATTGCGTTTTGTCCAAAGCTGATATCATGAACTATGAATTTTGTACCATGTAAACATCACGAAAAACTCTTGGACATTGTACATCTGGTATGTGCTATATTGAAAGAGAAACTAATAGCATTTTGTCCAATAGATGAAGGCAAGCTGCAATAATTGGTTTATCATCCTCAGCTAAAGGCAGTTTTATGTTGTCATTATTATTAAGATAAGTTAGAAAATAATTAATATAACTGAAGAGGTGCATGTGTAATAGTAAAATGAAAAGAGCGAGTTAAAAAGTGAGCACAAATGAACTTAATTTTTAAAGTTTTGGGAGTTACGTTCTTGTTAATCATTCCTTTTGTCTTATTAAGATGCTTAGATCATTAAACAATTTTGCAACAAAGTTAAAATATTATTTTTCTTATCAATTATGTTATTTTAACATCCCCATGTCAAATTACTTAAGTTTACTTTACAGAGTTTGTTGAGCACTATTTTTTTTATATTGTATTATATGAAAAGTAACCCTTCACGCGCAACTTTAAACAGATGACTTGTATATTTTGTAGTATTTTTGGATAATAGTCAAAAGTTAAAATACATATACGTACGTCTTACAGTTTTAGAAAATATTAAATTTTATTGAACAAACGCTTAGTATTAGTAGTAAAATGAAGAAAAAAACATCTTAGTGGGCAAGAGTACGCAAAAATGATTGCTTGAGGGAACACCATTAGTATTTATCCGGTGTAGTGCAAGTTAATTTAAACGTTGTTTCAGTTACTCTTGTCCAATATATGAAATGCAATGAACAATGCCAAAAAGAATTGCAGGGGTTATATCTAATTCATATGTAAACGTTGTTAATCCTTTACATACATATTTGTACAGAGAATTACTAAAACCATTTTTTGTTTTAGTAATTCTCTGGGTCTGTAGGATGTGTTTGTAGGCATCCTACAAACGCAAAATTACAAGTATTTAAGAGCCTTTATTGCGCCATTATTACAGCAGGTGTAGGTAAAGTGGACATTTTTGTATATAAAACTGATACTTAAATCAACGGACCCAATTTAAGTACGTACCTCGGCCCATATTTACCTTATTATTATACTTTTATAAGTCCATCAATTATAATATAATGGCGCAACTCAATATCTACCTCCACCAGAAAAATTTTGTAACATACCTTTTTCAAGATTTAAAAACATAGATCCTTCAACAGCGAAGGTAGCCACTAATAGTTAATATACTTTCTTTTATTTTGATAATATCGTTTTAGCAAGTAGGAAACAACTGTTCAAAGCATAATTTATGCACAAAATTTAACTTATTCTTTTTTTAAATTTAGAGTTAAAATATCAATGGTATTATTATTATCAAATTAAGGTATTAGTCTTGCCAGAGAAAGTATTGCACAATATACCACATTCATATTGAACATAATAATATCTCAACGATACTTCTGTACAGTATCTTCCAAAGCGCTCTGGTAGATTATATTTATCTTTTTATCCGAATTTTTTGTTAATGATCAGATTAAATGTTAAGATTTATTCAATTCATTTCCGTAAAAGAAAGGTGTTTTCTATAGCGCAATTAAGTTCCATATTGAATAAAATTGATTGCTTCTTCTGCCGAGTTTCATATGTTCTTTATTAGCACCTGAATTAAATCTAGTCTAGTTCAGTTTAACGCTAGCTGGCAGGTCGTGGATAGAATAATTTATACTAAACATACCTGTACGTCCATTGCAATCACTATTTTGCATATTTGGATCAGATAACATCACAGGATTTATATTTAAGTTAGGATAAAACTCTAACATTTTGATTATAGCTTTACTATCTTCCCTGGATATTTTCACTGACCACTGAATCGTTCTACCTACACATCACTAGTTATTATGTTACTCTTGTATTGGTTTCTTATTAGATTTGTATTTCTGTTGCTGATTTGAAAAATTCAGTTTCGATGACGCCGAAATTGCTGATCTCAAAGAAAACAAAAATTTCTATTTTGAATCGCGACACGAAATGCACTACCTTCCCTTTTGGCTATAGATTGCCAGTGACACCAGATATTGAGGGGTTGAAACGCCCCACCCTCGACTATCTAAGCTTTAATCAGACGAGCCTGACGTCAGAACCGGGTTCCTCCGCCGAAAATGTAGTCCCCAATTTAACTCCGCCCAAGCAGCGTGCGCTTCCCATTGGAAGGGATACCACGATCCATAGCCTAACTTGTGCGTGCATGTGTGTGTTCTAGTGTCTATGTGTGCGTATTCTGGATTCAACATGAGATTTAATTTTCTTGTTTGGGGGAGATTCTGCGCCAAAGATTCCCTTCGGAACGTAACTGAAAAGACGATCTTCAATTTCTTCCTTCACTGTACTATTACTCAAGTAATATATGTATGTTTACTGCCTTGATATTATCTTTTTCTTCTTATTCGAAATTTTTACAGTATATGGTCATTTTTTTACACATTTTCTTTTCGAAAACCTTTTATTTTCTCTATACAGCCTTTTTTTAGATTAACTTTTTGACCTAAATGTATAATTCTGATTTAGTCTATGTAGTTGATATTTGCTTGACTCAACTAAATTTATATTGTTAAAGGAAATTTGTTTAGATCAACAATTTACTTTATTGCTTCTACTATATTAAAAAAATGAGTACGTCGAATGAATAAGAACTATTTAGTTAGAATATTTATTAGAATGAACTATAGCATTCAGTTGAATAGAATATTTTGTTTCTTCAAGTAAAACATTGTCTTAACTTAAGAATTTTAATACTGTTGATGCAATTATACATTCGGTTGAATTATATAAAATAAATTTTTATACGGTTAATATATTTAATTAAATTTTTGTAGTAAATTCTAAATTACTTCCCAATGAATAGATACGCAAGCGTATGAAGTGTAAGTAACACAAGCTAAAAAATTTGTTTACGCGGATCACGTATCCATAAACTTTTGTACAATAATGAACAAACCATTAAGTTTCAAATTTCTTAAATCTTTCGAGTGCTTATAATAAAATAAAGGTCATAAAAAGTTTGTTAACGAAATGAGGTTTTAAGAAGTGAATCAGCGCTTTCAAATGTAAATAAACATTTAGCAACGTTTCCAGAGGATAACGCAAAGTTGATGTACTCGCCTAAAGCTTTAATACTATATTCTGCGTTTAGTGTTGAATTTGCATGTCATAATTACTGCGGAAGCTGTTAATAGGCGTACAATGTGCAATTCTGTGAATTTCTTTGATATCCCTTCGATGTGTGGAAACTTGAGAAACCGCTGGAAACGTCCCAAAAGATGCTGGAAAAATGGAGCATGAAGAAAGAGAATTTCGATTCAATCACAAGAACGTTGTAGTTTGCAGATAGCAAGAAACGAAAAAATTACTAGCAATCAGTAACCCCTACAATAAAAGAAAACGATCATAAGGCATCTTTCATAACTTTGCCGATAACGATTGTACGATGTTTGATTTGAAGCAGACGTAACGCTAGAAATAGAAATCTCGTTCAAATAATTCGAACTTATGAATGTAACCTACTTGAAGAGTCTGTTAGACCTCGCTGCGCATGATGTTCATAACAATTGCACAAAAGGAAAAGGACTATAACATTAAAACTAATTTCACTCAATATCTAAAGAAGTATCATCTAAATAGCTTTTGTGCAACTTTGTAAATGACAATAAGAAACATGCAAAGTAAATCTAAAATGTCTAATGTTCATGTTCCATCTCTTAGGGAATGACATTAGACATCTACCTTGGCATATTTCACATTTTTTGTACACTTAGTACAAACACACAGTACTTACATGCTAGTGAAAAGTAATTTTAATAAACTTCAAAAAATACGATTCAAAAAGGTTTTAATGTATAATTCATATTTAGTAGGTATGACAAACGATGAAAACTGTTAATGTATCTTATGCTCCATCGCATTATTCAATACAGGCGTAATCTTCATCCCGGTAGTAAAGATGGAAATATTCACACATAATATCTTTTTGAGTAAGCTATGGAACATTTCTCACCAACTCGTCAGGGTAATAACATTATATTCCGTCTCGGTAAGATTCATCTAACGACGATTTAAATAACAAACTAGTTGAAAGCAGAAGCATACACAAGTAAAATACGACTGTAATAGAAACTAAGAAGAAACGCCAGTTTAGGTGTGAAACTTGCGTGCACGGTACATAATTCGCCCATCCGTTGCTTCTGTTTAGTATAACCTTTTCAAGTAACTGATATAACTTGCATTAGCTTGTTCTAAAAAAATTATCTGTCACTTTATTAGGTAATAACCTTTACACTGTTCAAATTGTGTTTCAAATGTAGAAAATATTAACATCGTGCGTGATTAGAAATTGTTTATCGAGACATTCGACATTTGCACTGCTTCACACTCGATTCCTTACCGGGATAAGCTTTCTTTCAAACAATTAATTAGATCGGAAATACCAAGGAAATTTCAGATGTTCGTAATTCAGCGTCAGAAGTCAAAGTATATTAATTAGCATGAATAGTTCATACGGCATAGTACAGTTCCTAAACTCGTGTATATATACGTATAGATAGTGGTGATAACATGCAAGTATTACACCTTTCAATCGTTGATTGAGAAAATAGTGAAGCGGGCGTTAAATAGTATTACACAGAAAAAAATATTGTTCGAAATTTTCAAACAACGTTGTGTTACCCATTTTTAACACTAATTTGTGTCAAGAGTACGTATAATTGTAAAAACAATAGGTAGCGCTGTATTGAGGAAATAACATAATGTTGTGCATATGAAATTGTCTATAAATGCTAATTCCATTGTAAGCTGTACATAAACATTATTACAAGAATCACAACAACATTTTCTTCTTTAAAATGCATATTTCCTTATTTAGTAAGCTGAAGTAAATTGTGTTCGAACAAAATACAATTGTTAATTGATTTACGACAATCTAATAAAAGAATGTGTGCTTTCATTGCAATGCCCTTAGAATCTCTATTGTTGAAATCGCTGAGAGAGGATTGTGATAATTTTTCGCGCTCTTTGCAATTCTTTGAAAGTTTAATTTGACAACATTCATTAGTAAGAAAATGTTAACAAGATGTGTAAAAACGGTATGTTAACGTTGTTTTGAAATAGCGCATAAAGTACAACCACATTTGACACAATTTCGTGACATTTGAGTTAGTACAATCTTGTATATTCAACAACTTACAAATTGTTGCCGTCCCTATATGTCTGGTAATTTGCAAGCAGAAATGCGACAATTGCATTAATTCTCGCAACAGTTTTTTTCTGTGTACTCTATACTTATGAATTATGAAGTATTCTCCACTCTTTTACAAATGCACGTAGTTATTAAATAAGAATTGATCGACAACCAGTGTTTTTATTCATTTTAATTTAGAATGAAAAGTTCCCTTAAAACATCGTCTCTACACCGTTTCTGTATGCTTACATTGCACTTTCATAGATTTTTAATCGTAAATGTCGTTGTACTATAAAATATTCCCAAGTAACTTTGGAAATAGCTAGTCGAAAATGAATTTGCTGTTAATAATTTGCATCAGTGTGTATACGTATGTATGTATAGATGCTCAAAATATCTAATAAAGCGACAAGTGGCTGCGACTATCGATGGGATAGTAACACCTGTTTAACATTCCAAGCAATATCTGATTATATAAAACACGATGTGTGACCAGACTACAATTGTGTTTACATTAATACCCAAAGTGTAATTATAACAACGTAAAAGCTGTTATACAGTATCGGTGTTGTTATTGTGTACTAGACATTTTGAATAGAGTGAAATGCTGAAATTGGTGTATTAACGAAAATTATTTGCTAAATATTTAATTTACAATTATTACGAATTTGGCGAGGTAAATGGATAACTGCTACTATTGAAAATTGTCGCCGTTGGTATGTGATAATTAACATCCGGTTCTATCATCCGATTCTTTGGATGCGAATTGATTATCAAATAATTTGCTTCCAGATGCAAATTATATTAATGGACAACATAGATACGCATTCATAGAATCAGTTTATATGTGTATGTATTAATGAAATCCAATGTAAATGTAATAACGTCTAACGAAATATCATATTTTGAACTTTTATTATTAACAATGATTAGCAAAAATCTCTTTCCATTCATTAATGAGTAGATAGGTATATGTTACTGTATGCAACACCAATAATAGCTCCCGATGTTTTCTTCAAGCTCTGAAACGCTAGATATGTAAGTCAAAGCTCAATATTATTTTGCAATATAGAGAGTGTTGAATAAAGAAAACTTTGGATTTGTAATATATGAAAAAAGTGCAAAGGTTTTTAAAATCCGTGAACTCAGAGTAATACCGAGTACCATGCTTACAATTCAAAGTGAGTGATTATTGCGGTTATTTGTTTGAAAACTTTTTGTATGGTGACCGCCCAACGGGGTATATACGCCTATTTGACACTCCTTATAACTTCAGAAGACCCTGTGTATAAATTATGCGAACAAAGTCTTCCATTGCTTTGCCAGTATTACTACCTGGCCGTAACGGGTGAGGAGCAAGCAGCTAATTGTTTCCCAACTTCAAATGGTATACCAAACTCACTTGAAAAAGTTGTTCCTAGCGGGATTTTAACACACAGCGCCCAATTCTACCCAATCAGGGGCTCTTATCGCTAGACCGTCGACACGTGGACACGTGCCTATATCTACAGAAGATCTGCTAAGCAGGGACAGGGAGTATGTTAGAACAATAGTGGGCCTGCTAACAGGATCTGTATGCTCAAAGAGCACATGACCAATCCGGCTCTGACAAAGGAAGCAGCATATAGATTCTGCCAGATGAAGGAAGAAACTGTCGTCCATGTGCTATGCGACTGTACTGGTAGCTGTACGGCTCGCAGAAATGGATTCAGAATATCCAAAAGCCGAAACCTACGTAAAAGGATCACTAATAAGACTGCTAAATTTAGTAAAAACAACAAGACTAATGTAATTCATACAATAAGAGAGAAAAGAGATATGTCAAGAACCACCTAATGTAGTAATCTAATCCAATCTAATCTACAGAGTGTTCTATATGTAAACTACAAAAGTAGACAACATCCGATTGATAATAACTTGCTTATTTTAAATGGAACATCCTGCATATACTTCCTTTTTCCATTATTTTCTGTTTATTAATTGTATTTTGTATCTATCTATAATAGTTTAACTTTTACGTACCCTAGGACCCTTCGTTTTCTATAAATGTTGACACGATTTGCACATCATAGAAACCTTGGCATTGAAGATACGCTGGTTTGTAGATCAAGTTAGGCAGTTAGGAACTGCATAAAAGTACGTTTTTGGTGAAAAATATTTTGTCGTAAATTATATTATTTATTGGGTCACCAATGGATCCAATTTTTAATGTATAGCATAAAGTGTATCCCTTATGTATAGGTTCACTTATTTTTATCGTTTAATCCGTTTAATCAATCGTTATCGTTTGATGTAAATTTTTAACAACCTTTTGAACATGTTTCCTTTGAGAAGACAATAATTATTTGCATACTTTTAAGCATAACGTATTCTACTACCCAGTGCTTTGTGTTTCAATTTCACGTTTTGCTAGCAAGTACTTACTTTCGTATTTTTCTTGTTAAGAAAGCGACGAATATGTACGTGATTATCGGAACTTCTAGCTTAAATTGTAGAATACCTTTTACTGGGGCAACGGTTCTGTTAAAAATCCACCCATTGATTGTATTATCTTTGGGCTATGGCACAAGTGCCTTTAGTCACCGCGACCTTGATTAATCTATTATAACAAAATGCCTTTATATGTGTTAAAATAGATGAAGGCCTCTTAATAAACCTGAATATTAGTCTAGAACCTTCATCCTTCAGTTCAATAGATGTCAAAAATAGTTTACTGGTTGTTGTCGATTTCGACTAATGGCAATACACTTCCAGAGATTGCGTTCAGCCGTCTCTACTTCTTCTGAAATAAATGACAGATTTGATCTTTAGCTTTTCCTAGATTGAGTAGCAAGAAAGATCCCCTTTCTCTTTACGATAGAACTATTTTTGTCTTGAAACATTTTCCTTTTTCTAGGTCCTCCCATGTTTTAATTACTTGCTTTATGTGGCTCTCTTGCAAGCCCCAGATGGGATTAGGACTGATGAAGGGCATATTCGCTGTTTTCTTTGCCAGCTTATCTGCCTCTTCATTACCTTCGCTCCGTTGATAACTTGAAACCCTCCACAAAGTATCGTGGCTTTTGTGACCGACTGCCTAAAATTGTGTATACATCCGTTAATCCGACCGAATTCATATGAGTAGCCTTTAAGGTGGTAGTTACGCCCATTATTGCCTATATCTGTTCCAACACCTGTTCTTGAGCCGTCGATGTGCCTTGCCAGAGTACTTTAAGGCTGGCCGGATACCCTCTCAGCACAGGTTTAAATTCATTATGTCATTCATCTTATAAAGCTAATCAAAATTATATTGCATAAGGGTCATGTCCTTTGCAATGTGAATCAGATAATTTATCTTCAAGGATTCTGGATGGCCTTTAAGATCCCCAGGCTACAGCCCTTTCATTCCACAAAGAATGAGGTTACTCAATATAGCTAGTTTTTGAATGTAAACAGTACTTCCAGCGATGTTGCGGACACGTGCGGATCACACCTGCGATGTTGAGACAAGCAAGCCTCTGAATTTGTTGATGCTGCAGCTGCGCAGTCTTTTGAGTTGCTTCAGACTACCAAACTAAGGAGACGTAGGTGATCACGGATCTAAGTACCGCTGGGTATGACCAAATCTATCTATTGGTCGATAAAGTCCTATTGTACTACAATATTAAAAAGTCTAAGTAAATAGTTTACTATCATTTCACACAATATGCGTATAATAATTGGTATAAATCAAGACTCTAATAAAAACGCGATAAATAGCTGAATGAATGAATGTGTACTGTAAACTTGTTTGAACAGTAAATATATGTATAACACACATGCAAATCAGACGAAGTTGAGAGTAAAATATTGCGTTCATATTTAGATATTTTGTGTAGTATTTAATTTTGTAGTTTTAGCAGTATTTGCGTGACAAACTCATAATTTGTTGTATAAAACGAGTCTAACATTAATGGTAAATTGCTGGTTTCATATTTTAATCGTACTATTGCAATTAATATAGTTATATGTATGTATATGCGGTTTTAATATGTGATTATGCATGATGGAAATACCAATTAAAGTTTCCTCTTGTTAGATATAAATTTTAAATGTTGGCGAATTTAACACTATTAATTAAACTATCAAAAATTATAGGTAGATATTTCCGCGCAGTAGTTAAATTAATAAAAAATCATCGGTAAACTTTTCTTTATCTGAAGTTATCTTACTTCAAATTAAATAATGTTAAAGCATTTCATTTTAAGGAATGCACTCGAAGTTATTATGACGAAGTTCGTACTGGCGTGAAATAAGCTTTCAGAATGACTTTAGCTCTTCTGTGATAGAATGACTTTTAATTCCTGTTTTTTTTTTTTTTTTCCTTAAGTGATCAAGTTACGATACGTTAACGAGCAAAAATTAACGATCTAAATTTATCACATTATTGCTAGGAAATAATCGATCAGAATCTTCACATTCACATTGCAGTCAGTGCTGTAGAAGACATATTTAAGATATTTGGCATTAGGTATACAGTCGTTTCTTAAAAAGTCCCGAGTTATGACAATATCTATGCTATCTCGAAAACGTAGGGAGTATTGATAAAATTTGAAGGAAAGGCTCTAAATATGTAATATATAAATTGATAAAGCCAAATTCTTTATAATGGGCGTAGTCAATGTACAACACTTGTCTTCAAGTATTATTTATTTGTAAACTCTTTCTTTAAACTACTCAGGCAAGAAATTATCTTACAGTTACACTATAGGTGATCAATAGTTCTGCACCGTCATTTGTCACAATTAAATTTTGGCCAGCTGAATAAATTCAGCTTAAAAGCTGAATTGAACGTACCAGTTTGGATGATTATGAACATTCGGGACGGGCAAATAATACCGGAAAAGTAAACTAGATGCTATCAAATTAAAGTTAGATTAGCAAAGGCCGTGGGCTTGTTAAAAGAAAGTGTTTATCATATATTAACTAAAGATTTGGGAATGAAAAAGTTAACCGCACGTCACGTGCCGCGTTTGCCAACTTAGGAACAAAAACACATCCGAATGAGATAAGCGGGAGTTTTGGCGTCGATTAATAACTAGATGAAGCTTGCGTGTACTGGTATACTCTTGAAGCAAAAACAATCGTTGACTGCGAAAAGTTAATCGACTTCGAAAAAGACGTAGACTATTCCTTCGGCTGAGGAAGTGGTGGCGACCATTTTCTGGAAAAGACTCTCGAAAAAGGAAAAACAAGGAATCGAAAATCGGGGTTCAAATAGATAGACCACGCACTCTATTCATCAGTTTTCCTAGGGTCAAAGTTTCGGTCGGAGGACAGTCACTTGGATCGAACAAGAAGGCAATGACATTCGTAACCACCTGTTTAACCGAACAACGTGTTAACTACTGTTTAAACGGATTAGGGATATGAGAAAACTATATAGATTTACAAGAAGACTGTGCTAAAAATTTGATAAAAGTACATTTTATTATGCTGGAAACTTTTCAGGTTACTCACGTAGCTATATCTCCGGTTTTACTGTTTGCAAGTTTCATACTACATACCGTTACTGGAGACAAGTAATCACCGATTGATCCATTCTTGACTTGAACCGTAACATAAACAGTGATCAGATGTAAAGTTTCTACGAACCAGATCTTACACAACATTCTTTCCTATAACTATATAGTTATATGGCATTTTTAGTGTTCAGTGTTTAGAACTCCCGCCACTATCACTCTTTAAATCTTTTTAACTTGTTATCATTATTTGCTTATCTATTAAATCTATCAAAAATCAAAGCGTAAAGACCTTAGTTCCGCATAGCAGAGACATGGACTTATAATTTACCTCTACTATTAAATGCTTTTTTGCGATAGATAAATACGTGAAACAAACAGTCCTACATAAATTAAAATAAACAAAGGGGGGAATAAACATATATTTACAAGTTACTCAGAATATCGCTCACACTCAAAAAATCAATGCAAGCTGTTTGCACAATTGGTCACCGATAATGGTCTCGATAGAAATTGCAACGAAACCATACAGAACGATTATCATTTGTTACGAAAATTGCCAGATAACATATGTATGGGTACTATAAGAATAATAATCTGTGGACGCAGGTGTCCTTATTATAACTCTTCTTATTGTTGGTTGATATAATTAATTGGCTTGTATTCTTTATCTATTTTGATTTTATGTCGAAGGAGATCACTTTTAAGTACAGATGTTTTTAGAGAGGAAAAGATTCGTGGATTTTTGGATATGGATAATGAATTTGACAGGTTGAGGAACTGTGAAACTTGTTTTATGCCCTAAATTAAAAATTTCAGTGCCGTCTTAAATAAATAAGATTTGACATTGTATATCTTGAAAAAAAATTCCTTATATCCCTATCAAAAAATACAAGTTTGATGAAGTTACTAAGTTTTATATTGTATTGCATTTTATATGTAATGCATAGCTTTGCAGTCACAAATTTTATAAAATAAAGAATTATTGACTTTTATCTAATTTTGTCCGTTTATATAAATTGTTTTTCTTAATTGATACCATGTTAAAATTCTTTAATACTAACATTTAAGAGTGCGAAACCCTTCCTCTGAATGAAAAAAACGCCTGAAATTCATCGAATGTATGTACGACAAGTCAATTGAACGATGAAGAACCACGTCGCAGTTTAAAATTAGAATGAAGACCTTATACACGTGAAAATCTTGCAGATAAAAAAGAACGACTGTTAGCGACGTTAAATATTCTGCAGAATTCTAATCTACTTTTAATCCATTTTATCTAGGTCATTATTACTTATTACTGATGGGGTTACAAGATGGAAGTATCTTTAGTCACTGCTACCTAAATACATCTATTGTAACCTTAATATTATTCTAACATCTTCATTCTTCTCTCTTGATTCATTTCGAGAAGTGGGTAGATGTAGAATACGATTGGTGGCAACATATTAACACAAAATGTATTCTGCCGTCTCTAGATCTGAATACAAACAGATTTGATATTGAGCTTTTACTACTTCATTGTATAAGTGATTCTTTAGGGTTGCATGGTTTGTCAAAAATCTTACCACACAATCCAAAGTTCTCTTTACTGAGCGACACTAATATTTTTGAATTAGATGGCTCTTTTGCAGACCATAATAGACGCTAGAATCAAGGAAAGCATACTTGCTGCTTCTTAAGATTGCCTTTTCATTTTCTGCAATCCCTTAACGTAATTGGGTTAGATTGCGTACACAATTCGTATAATCTTTTCAGATGTTTTCAATGTTGTCTGGGTATCAGTAAATATATTTATGGTTACGCTTTGTATTAACATATAGAAGTCCTTTATGGCACATAAGTTTAAAGCAGAACTCTCCGAGTAAAGTATGTTAGTGTGGAGTCCATAGGCATTTTTAGGAAGTAGTTGGTACCATTGATGCCTATATTTGTCCTGAATCTTTCTATTCTCGAGTTGTCTATACAGTAAGTGAAGGTTCCTTTATTTCATCAATGGTCGCTGATTGACCACTTGTCAATCAGCTACCATTGATGAAATAAAGCTACCTGCTGCATACCAACTGCTGTATGGCTTTCGATGACCTCCTTGTAAAGCTAATAAAGATTATATTGCATAGGTATCATGTCGTTTGCACTGTGAATCAAATAATTTAAATTGGAATCTTCAAGGATTTCCAGACATTAATGTCTTCAATTGGCTAAGAGGGAAGATCTTCTTTTGAATGTGGATGCAGAGTGGCGTAATTCCTAGCAGAACTTGCAGCGCTGCTACAGGACAAATACTCATCACTCCTGTAATGTTTAGAGGTGTAAGCCTCTGAACTTGTTGAAGTTGTACACTTTTCTGTTGTTTCTAGCCACCCCACCAGAGAACCATAGGTAATCATGAATATAAGAATTTAAGGCTTAAGACTCCAGTTCTTACTAAGCACCCTTACTTAACTCAGTATTTAGCTTCATCGTTGGAAGTAATAACTTTCTCCTCCATAGAGGAACGTGTAAGACGAACTATTTCTTTCCTTGCTGCCATCTATACATGTAGCCAAGAGCTCTTTGCATAAGTTATAATATGGTTTTTCATGTTTTCCACAGATCATGATTACCAGATCGTCAACGTAACCTTTCGTTCATATCTAGTTCTAGTTAAGTTCCTTATACTATAAGAAAATATAGCAAGAGCGTCAAGACGCCTCGTGGTAGGCAGTTTCTGTTGCCTTTTATTATTGCTTTTTATATTACGAGGTAGCGCTGATTACTTTTGCAATGTCTCGAAGTTTCAAATCAAAGTTTAGCTGACAGCTGTTTATATTTGCAAGCTATTTTATTTAATATTCACAATACTTTTTCAAATGGCAATGTTATCCAATGTCCGTAGCGAACGTCTGGTACACAATACATTTAATTAGTTCTAAATTAAACAAATATAAAAATTTCCGATGGTGTTTTGTTTAAAAGATATTTACTAGCCTTTTTTAAACAAAAATAGATCTTGTCCTTATGTATGACAAGAATAAAAATTAATCTTGGTGAAATCGAGGAAATTCAAATCTCATATTTGAGTAATCTCATTGTACATTAGAACTACTTATTTCGTCCACTAGTTAGGCCTTATTACAACACATTGATATTCGTTATTATATTTCGGAAAAAGAGACAGTTTTATACAAGATATTGAAATTCGAGTCAACGTGACGCATTCCTTGGATGTTTCTTATTGGTAACTATAATAAGATGAAGATGAAGATGAAGATTTTTGTTTATATAATCGAATGGAAATCACTAAATTTTAAATCTTACTTGGTAATAAATAACACTATTCGCTGGATAATATGTTCATCGCCCATCTGTGTTATGGCATTGTGAAATAAATAATGAACGAGAGTCCTAGAGTGCCAAACGAATTTAGGTTAATCTGTAATAACAAATTATATTTCCTTATAAAAATGCATACACATGTTCAACAGAGGTTTCCTGCGCTCCTTTCAAATGAAAGCATCCTGTTTTACCTGGTTGGAAAGATGCGCTTCATTGTTTTTTTTAAATATATTAATTAATTTAGCAGAACATGTAACTACTACAGTAACAATTGATTACAATTCCAAGAAAAAATAAAGATTAACACAATTTAAGCCTTGTATTAAGCCATAAATAGTAGCATAAGATGCGGTCGATAGGATTGTAAACCGAAAGCTGTGATTCGGCCAATAATCGGTTCTAAGTGTCACTAGGCGACCTCCACTACCTAACCATTGCCCTGGTATTGGAGAATCAGTCTTCTAGTTCTAGCCATTAGACAAAGGTGGCGGTCCTGCATTTCGTGAGTTCTTCTTCTGCCCCTGGTTCCTCTTCAGTGACTTTCTTGATTCTCTCTGATCCACGATTGTTAACAGCTCATTATGGTGGATTGGTTTCGATTAAGGCGATATGCAATTTCGCTGAACGAAAAACCACCTTCGCGCAAACCAACAGTTCGACCTCTGTCAAGATTACCTAACTGGCAATAATTTTCACGCTACCGTACTCTAGATATAAACAAGCTTTCAATGTACCTTAAGCAAAAGTATCATAAGAGAGAAAACGGTGAAAATTGAGTCAAAACTTGCAAGGAGAACACTGACACTTTACGAAGTGCCAGATACGCCATGATCCATTACAACAAAATTATAATCATTTATTGCCCTTAAATAGTTATACATTTCTGCCAAGTTTAGTAAATGAATTCATATCCTTTCTTGGTATTGCCAAGTTTCCATCTGATGGAGCATACTTTGATTTGATGAAAACACATCAAAAGGAGTGCAATGAAAAAAAAAATAACAGCATGGTACAACGTCATTAGTAGTACATCTGTAAGAAAGCAGAAATGTCCACGTTAGTTATATTTAATCGGTTATGCAGTATCTCTATTTAATAAAAAAAACGACAGCAATATTTTGGAATCCCTAACTTGCCGTTTACACGAGACGTCTGAATTGACCAGACGATGCATGCACACGTGCAGCTAATCGTCTCAACAGCTTTCCTCCCTAACCGAATAACGAGCTCTTTTATTTAAGTCGGAAATTTCAGTTATCTCTGTCCATATTCGAAAACATGATACAAAACCATCTCATTATCAGAATAATATTTTTGTTAATATAACATTTTTTTTAGAAGTATTCTATACGGTTTTTGGGAAAATTGTTATGCATTTTGGGGCAAACCGTGAATGAATTTTATTTGCAAACGCAAATTATTATTTTTATGGTATGTGTTAGCGATCTATGATATTAGCTGAATTGCAACGAATTGGTGTTTGCGGATAATCTCAAAATTTATACTAAATTCAATGCCCTTTCAAATTACCATTTAACGCGGTATAATATCTAAAGATTAGAATGTCTAATGTTATTGTTTATACAGGCACGTTTCCTCTGTTCAAATAAAATTATAAATGCGACAACGTTAGTTTTGTTCCATGTTCTGTTTAACATTTCATTATTTTCATTAAAAGTTTTTAATTTTCTCTCTTCAGGATAATGACACATGTATGTATATATTTTGCGTTTGTGTGTTTTAAACTTGAATATACTTCGATAATTTGATCGCTCTTGTGCGCATCACCCTTTTTGCTGAAAAGTAATTAGAGAAGTTCCATAAGTATGCTTAAGCACAAGGCCTTGATCACAGCATTCTACTGACCAATTTTCAAATATATTGTTTGCAATTGCAATGTAATTAAGATAATGCGCGATTTATTTATAATAAGGTTGATGCTCCTTCCTTGCTTAACCAAATTCGCTGCCTTCCGTAATCTAAAAAGTCGTCTAATTAAATTGTGTTATTACTACTTCATCAACCATAAATATATATTAACTTGTAGTTAGATCTCTTTCACACCTAAATATTCATGCGAAATCGAATGTACTGCAGTCTTCAATATCCCTGGAGAGACAGATAGGCCGTAAGATAGAGGATCGCTCTACCTCACGGCAAGTTACATACTTCCCCAATCATGTTGCACACAGCATGGACGTTTTTCAGAACAACAATCGTGGTCGATTTTCACGAAATTCATTGCTGATCAAAGCATGGTAATAAAGCACCATCAGAACTTTTGGAAAAAGTTGAGCAAAGCGATTCAAGGCAATATTGTTGTGTTAGGCCTTTAAATAAACTAAAATCTTCACATAAATTTTTTTCGCAAAATTCTCCTTTTAAACCCTCATTGTAAACAAACTAATATGCCAAATTGTTTGGTTGTTTGTGACTGTTTATAAAAACTTAAGATGCTATCTTGGTGTTCGGAAATTATCATCTTTACCACTTATGAACATGTAAATGTTTTGCTTCCGCAAAACTTCTTGTATTTACTGTTTCATCAAAGCATTGTAGTGATTTAAAAGTCTTGAAAATAATACATTTCCACTAAGCTCCCTTTTAAATATATATATTTAACAATTTAAATTCGCATGACGTATTTATTTGAGCCGGTAAATTAGGATAAAAGGCCCTCACGCTCGAGAAAATATTCAGTTACCCATACATATGTCTCTGCAAAATAGAGATTCATGCAATTCTGATTTTATTCAATCGAAAGCATCACACAACGACAACATCTTCATCCGTGTTGTACTCGTACCGAAAAATTGTCCGATGAGTACTCATTGTGGATGGCAAATACAAAGCGCTTAGGCTAGTTAACCACTCACATGACGAGTATGTTTTATGAATCTACCCACTGTATAGACCACATAGGTAGGAATATTAGAATACTTGTACATGCATCACTTGTTCCTCAGCAAGAACCCCAATAAAAATTGTGAAGAGGTAATACGTCTGCATATGCACATATTTTGAACGGGCGCAAACGTAGAGGTTATTTTAGTTATAATATTTAGCGAGATTTCTATTTTGTTAAAAAAGTCAAGCTTTAAAGAACAAATGTTATTATTAGGCATCATTAAATAGTTGAAACTATATGAGTGATACTGATTGATATGAGACAGTATTGCAATGTTTTAACATTGAGGAGTTTTATAAAGCAAATCAATAAAAACATAACACTGGCCAACAAATTTCAACTTTTGATTTTGCTATAAAATAATGTATACTATTTTCAATAAAAAACATATAAACATTTATTTTAATAAAAGATAGTAGGTCAAATTAGCTCGATTTGTTTTTATATTTCAATGAAAAGGTTTTTTAGATTAGATCATAATTTAATGTATATTTCAAATTATTATAATTAGAAATGTCAAGTAATACTGCTCCGTCTCTTATAAACAATATCTACAGCATCTCTTCTTAACACCCAACAGTAATCTGCCAACATAACAGGATTAAATTTCCCCTGACACCTTTTTTCCATTCCCATGATGTCTTGGTGGAAGCGCTCACCGTGTTCATCGCTAACGTCGCCCATATTTTCCGGACCAAAATCCAAGTGAGAATGTAGAATGTGCACTTTAAGGGACATATTACAGCCAGCAGCGTGAAATGCTTGTAACATATCCATTACTAAAGTTTTATAGTTGTGAGCTTTTTTGTTTCCCAAGAAATTTGAGAAAACTTGTACCAGGGAGAACCAAGCTGTTTCTTCCTTCGCTGTTAATTTGGTTTCAAAGATTTCATCATTTACTATTTCTCTTATCTCAGGTTCGACAAAAATATCTTCTTTCAGTTGCCCTTGTGTTAATTTAGGAAACTTTTCACGAAGGTATTTAAAATCTTCACCTTCGAGATCCAGTGCCTTTACAAAGTGTTTCATGAGTCCAAGTTTCACGTGGAGAAGTGGTATTATGATCTTTTTCCACTAGAGGCCGATGTTTTACTTTGTCTTTTCCTGGTATAAACTGTTGTCGTATTGGCCACTCTTGCTTATGGTAATGTTTTTTTCTGTTACGACGGTCCCTAAGACATAAAAAGCAACAGTATTTGGTGTAACCAGATTGCATAGCCAAAATAATTGCATTTACTTTAAAATCTGCACAAATATTCTAGGAATAGTCTTTGTACTTTATCTTTTTTAATAAAATGTTCAGATTTTCGTAAGTTTCTTTAATAAAAACAGCATGACCTATCGGAATAGAAGTATAATGGTTTCCATTACGCAACAAAACTGCTTTTAGGCTGGTCTTTGATGAGTCTATGAATAATCTCCAAGAATTGTGATCATGATGTATTTCAAAAGCTTCAGAAAGTTTATAAACATTATTGCAGTAGACCAGATTACCGGCCATACTATAAAGGCATTTTCTCTGTAACCAGAGCTAAGCCAATGTTGCGGCTTTCCGAATCATTTTTACTTTACATATGCTGTTCAATTTCATCAATTACTAACCTAGGGTAAAAACCTTGTTGGTCAGTGTAATTAATGTAAGAAACCGATAATATAGAAATATCATGATTGTTTGAAACCTACTTACTGCCCTATTTAATAAAAATCTTCAAATGGAAATGGAATTCATATGGAATAGTTTTGATAGATTTTTGGGGTCTGCAATTTTGCTAACTTCTTAATCTATACAATTTTTATTGAAACTAATCGAGTCATTTTACAAGGATCATCTAGAACAGGAGTTCCTAAAGTGTATTTCGTAAAGTTAAATTTAGAATGAAATTCAAAGCTTTCTAATATTCATTCCTTATTCTATGTAGAGCAAAATCTAAAAATTAAATATCTTTATTTTTTGTGATGAGTAAAAATGACAAGTATTTGGAAAACGCTAAGCTAATAGAAACATTAATTCTGATTAATAAATAATAGAAAATCTTTTTTTTTCTCTAGTGTAAAATAAATATTTCCACTTTTGATATAGAGAGCTTTATAAGGTATATCACCAACTCATTTTCTATTGTAAACCATCAAAAAAATAAAAATATTCTACTACACTTACAAATTATGATCAGGAAATTATCCTAACATCGATAAAGTTGTTTTGTAACTGAATTGAACGTAACTTCTTGAGTATCGTGCTGTACATTTTCACTAAAACTCTCCAAATTCCATTTAATAAAGGATTTTAAAGTCCTTAAAATGTACATGGATGCGATCATGAGATATAAGGAAACAGTCTTTCGAATTATTGAAAAACATCCGTCAGTTATTTTTAGGAGTGTAAGATACAAATGGAAGAGTTTCTACGAAAACATAACTAAAGCGTACTTCATACATATTTAAATTTTGTGATAACCATTATTAATTTCTGTCGGCTGATCGAATCCATTTGCAAGAATATAATACAGCGCTCAACAATAAGCGTTTCTAAGCAAGTACCTACATACATGCTAAATCTATTCGAAATTGTATAGAAAAAGCGTAAAACCCAATTTTCCCCAATATAACACCAAAAATAGGGTATCCGTGTCTGATCTTTCCTGCGTTAAGTTTCACTTGTCAAAAAACAGGTGATTATCGTTTCTTCTGAATGAAATTGCGAATTTGACACGCGTTAAAGTTCGTACGTAGTATAGTAGGCCATAACTAATTACAAACAGCTGCGCGTCATTTTGACGTAACAGTGCACCCCTCTAACTAATAAATATTCCGTATTGTCGCAGCAAATAAATTACGCTCAGTTGCCAGTCGACTATATACGTATATATCTATGGATGTCATCCATACTGGATTGTAATTTTTCCTCTGTTTTCACAATCCGATTTGTTACTTTCTACTTCCCGAAAAATATAGAAAGTTTGTAAGTATTTCCAAAATTCAGGCTTTCTTGCCCCTTTTCCCTTGATCGTTTATTATTAGCACTCAATTATTGATACAGCTCTCAGTAGATGTCCCGATACTCTAGTATCGAGACATTTCTTTGACAATTCGTCGCAGTAAAACTATTCCGTCACAATTCATCGTAGACGATCCATCGCAAGATAGTTTATCGTACCAACAGTTTATCGCGCCGACATTTAATAACAATCACCCCAAATAGTAAAAAAAAAGATATCTATTTTTTTAGGTTATATTTATTTAACGAAGACATTTAATCAATACTTCCACTATCATGTACTATAAACATTAGTTACGAAACTACCAGGTCGGTCCGGCACAACTTTGCAAGCGTTGGAAAGTCGTATGTACACGTAACGATATGCAACAAATATTATATTTGCAATTGGAAATTATGAGCAATTCCCCGAAGATAATCGGCAACAGTTCTATTAACGTAATCATGTATCACCACTTTAAGTCGTTTTGCGTTATCTCTATACTCTTTTTTCTGTAGCACCGTATCGGCCATTTTTTGTTTGATCTTTAATAAATTTCCATGTAGTGAGTACAGCAACCTTTAGTAGCATTATTCGTGCGGGTGATATCTTTATAAACTTGTTATTCCATAAACAACGCATAAGTACCGGCAACTTCCGCTTCACCCAAATTTAACTAACTACTAATAATTAATCCGGAGCGGTCGTTTCGAGAATACGAATGGTCTACATCATCAGGTGGTGAACTAGTATCGCTTATAAAATGATATTTCGTTACTCTTTCAGAATGCGAGCTGAAAAGCTTTCCTGGCATATTATAGAAAAGGGTATGTAATACCAAAAAATATGATTTAAACTTTAAAATATTTGCTCTTGTTACTCATTAATCACCAATAAATCATTTATTCTAGTTCCTGGTATAACATGAGATTTTTATTAATGTAGTCCTCCAAAAGTTTTACTATGTTTGTTGCAATAATGTACTTGACGTTCCGCTGAGCTTACTGTCAACTTTTTTTAAGATTTTAAAAAATCAATGTTATCTTCTAGTCCTTATTGAATATCTTTGGGATGTTTGATTTCATTGCACTGTGTCTATTGCGATCTAGTATATTTGTCGCTGTTCGAGTAGTATCAATCGCGGCTTGTGTTTTACGTGGTTTGCTATATATGTATTGTATGTTCTCAAGCTTAACGTCTTACTTACTGTACCCGTCTTTCCCATTGAACTATTGGCATTGTTCATGACTTCTACTAACTTCCTCCAGCAATTCCAACGTAATAGTGGTTGCCCGTAATAAGTACCTTGACGTTTGTTATGGTCAATATTGTACTGGTGTTCGATAACTGCTGAAATGTCCGCATATCCTCGTTGTGCGTCTCTTTGGTGCTCACTGTTTCTACACTGAATGATGCGCCCAATTTACCCATATTATATGGTATGCCATATCGACGCTGCAATTCGTAAATCCAACTTATACAACTGGTCCTTGTTATAAGACGCGAAATCGTTAAACCTTCCGTATTGTGTTATATATAATTTTTAGGTTTTTCTTCTTTAACCTACTCAAGGTAGGCGAAGGTGGCCAACTGCTTCTTTTAAAAATTTACATAGTTCTTCTACCTAGTAGTTACCTTTTTTTGGATTTACTTGGTTTACAGACGTTCTTCACTAATGTGTTGTAATGCACATGTAATTTCTGCTTTGTTTGAATCGTTGATTTTTTCCGCCGTTTTTAGGAGTGTGCTGATGAACGATCTTCTCTACTGCAAATGATGATAAGTGAATACTTGGCGCATCAAGATATGTCTAAATATATCTACAGGCATCGAAGATCTAGGAATAAAGGGATTTATTTCCACGGTGTAGTTGATAATGCGGCCTTCTGGCAAATGATAGTTGTAAGTCTGAGTCTTATCGGTGTCTTAAAATTTTATGTCACTAATTAAGTTTAATGCCGTCAATAAAATCAAGAAAAAAATGATTTTTCAGTATTCGCCTACTGAAACCAGTGTATTCATTGTTATTTTTGAATCTTCCGCCTGAAGTATTCCATAATTTCAACAAATATTCTGATCTAATATTATCACACAGTTTTTCACAAGTTTCAATATGATGTACATGAATAATGTAGGAATCATTGATTCATTTTAAATGTGTATTGATCATTAATAAGCCCCAAAAGTAATAACTAAATGTGAATATCGTAAAAAAAGTCAATACATTCCATAAGATGCAGGAAGAATTTATAATTTACTAAATGAACGCTTCACGGTGTAAGCAATAAACAAATACGTTCAGGGGCATATTTATACTGAATTTAATGAAGAATGAAAATTGGTGAATTAATTTGCAATACAAATCGAAAATTTTCAATTCAAATTAATTAAAATGTGCTACCCAATCCGTTTCAAGCTTTTTACTTTTAATTAATGTAATTGATATTAACAGTAGATAAAGGCATGATATTTCAAGATGATAATTTTAGGAAAAGTACATTTTATATGTGAAAACTTCAAAACTTCATATATCGTTATGGTAAGATGAAGGTTTCACGTTATGATATAGAAACAATTTGATCAACGTTCGTTACTACCGAGATAAATTCTCAATGATTCCGCAGCTTCTTCTTGAAATCAAGAAGAATCAAATACTTATTGGAGCGCAACCATCTTTTCAAACAGTTACCTCCAATAAAACGTAATGAAAGTGAAATATTTCCTTGTAGATGTATATCTAACCCTTCAACATATGATTCAATGACGAAGTATTTAACGAAGGGAATCAATCAATCTTTCTGTGGAACCCCAACCGATTCCTACACCCCATGTAACGTGCGGCGGGGCGCGTGTTGACAAACAAGCGATTGAGAAGCGGAAAATCATTCTCTCTACGACTCCAGTAAGAATCGTTCCGTATTCGAACGGAGGGTGAGACTAAACCTAACTATCCCTCATTATTAGTTTTCAGAAGAAAAATTCACCCAAAACAACTTTTTATTAATGTTTCAGGTATGCCGTACCTGTACAGGTAGGCTGTTTCATTTCGATTACGTAATAATAATAATATTTTAAAGGGCATCAAGTTCAGACAACTTTAATTTGGTATTTTAAAGTACGAACATATGTTTATACGTAATCCTGTAATATTAATTTTTAAAGCAAAGATATCAAAATATCTACCAATATTGATTGCAATATAGCTTGTGTTGCAACGTTAATTGATTCATCGGAACCATATATAACAGATACTCGGCTTAAAAGCTATTTACAGAAACGAAAACTTGAAATAGAGTAACATGTAGGAACGATTTTACGTAATTCGTAGAATATTCACATCATATATTGAACATTTCCAAAAGTTATTGCATTACATTACATCGCTCTCAAAATAAGTAATAATAGAAAATGAGCTAGGTTCTATTTATGTGTGAAAACGATTATGGAAGGGATGCGAAATATATGAGCTAAATATTTCCTGTCGTAGAAGAAGATCCAGATATTGTAGGTTATTTACCAACAGATGTTTCAGCGGAAACTTCAGTATTTTCTAAGGAAAGATCTGCTTATGTGCTCAAATCCTTTTCATTATTAATCGTAGCATGACGCTACCATTATGCTATCGGTCTCGAAGTTTCGAGTTTGAGTCTCGGGGCTCGCAACTCTCTTAGAGTGAAGATCTTTCCTAGTTGATCTTATTCTTCCAAATGTTGACGAATGCTTTCCTGTAAATGACGTAAGTTGCTGGAGATACGAAATCATGACACTGATTAACGCTATTTCAACCATTATAGCAATAAGAATAAAGTTATTAATGTACAATTGTCAAAGATTTGATTTCTAATTTAATATAGAAAAATATTAAACAAATATTCATACTTTGTTCTTAACTATTAAAAGATAAGATAATTGTGCTCTATTCCTAATTTCAGATAACGATAAAAAAAAGAGTACTTTCGATAAATACGCAAAAGTCGTACGTGTTCTTATATCTTCCATCGACCGAATTTCATTTTATCAAATAGTGCAGAACTCTTTATCAGCTCTAGATGTATTGATCTTTTTCGTCGAATACTACCTACTGAGATCACCTCTAATACATTTCTGTTTGCTCTGCTAGTCACAAAGCTTTAGCTTCCCATGATGCATGCGCCGCCACGTGTTGGTGACAAAAGGATGATCCTGCTTAAAACAAGGTTTAAACGGATCAACAGATAGTGACGAGTTGATTTAGTTACACACCACCTGGCTCGGCCGTTGTTTAGAATTGCTCCGCTGACAGATTTCATAAGAAAACTGCCACCCCCTATTGATTTCCAGCCCCTTTATTATTACCTCCTTTTTGTATTAAGTTATATGCAGTGTTCGAGAAGTACAGGTGGATGAACCCTTTGTACGAATACACTTCAGTTTTAATTTACATCAGTAAATTTGAACGATGAAACTTTCTCATTCGTCATACTTATGTCGAAATCATGTGAAAATAATGCAAACAAATGTTTGCTCACGGTCTATACAGAATGCTTTTACCTAAATACACATTGATACGGAAGTCAATAATTATTGAACTAACTTGAATATGGTGAAAGTTTTTATATAACAAAAATACAGTTACCTTTAGCCTTTGTTATTAATAATAAACAAATGTGTCTAATGCACCAATAGCTTTTCTGCTGTGGTCTGCTTAAAGAGATCGCATGGAAATTCCAAAAACGCCAGAGTTTAAGACAATTTTCAATTTTCTATTTGAAGGTAAAAAGAGAAAGGAAACAAAAAACGCACGGAGCACCCCAATACGCTAAAATATGGGCTTGACAAATGACATCGAAACACGTTGAACAACTCCCTACATATATATCTTTTCTGGTTAGAGTAACACTTAAAATTAATATGATGATTTAAAGTAAGAAATCAATTCAAAAATAGCATCTAATCCTTGCTTGTACAACTTTCAATTCTGCAATGATTTCAGTAATAATAATAATAGATTTCTTGATCCAAATAACAAATAATAATAATACAGGAGAATCAACACAAAAAGACATATATATTATCTCTTAGTAGTACAATATCCGGATCACGCAAGACCTAGTTCTGTCCCCGCAAAAGGTCTATTTTAATTCTCTTCTTAAAACCAAGAGAAGACAACTGCTGGAGTTCTAGCGGTATCGCTTTATAGACGTTAGCTAGTATCACCTTCTATAAATCTCCAATTTGAATTTCTTTACGCAAATATATTGTGATATTGTGAACATCGGTTCTGTACGTAATCTTGTCATACAAATATGGTGGTATCTCTACCGAAATGATCTTGTGGAGCAACACTACCTCGTGCAATTTTCTTTGCGAATCCATATTTAGTCAACCAGACCAACGCAGTGCAGCAGATATATGTTAATATTTTCTGATATTATAGAAAAGCCTCCAGCAAGCGTTCTGAATTAATTTCAAACAACGATGTCAAGTCCATTTACGACCTGCACGCGAAAATACTAAAGCCTTACACAGCCCCGCCCTTAGTTTTGTATTGAAATATTGTCTGTTAGTACAGACAACAGCTCGACCGTCACCTATAGAGGTATAACCTCTCCCTTCACTCTAATGGCAACTGCGCTAGACACGGCTGCAATTGCTCTCTTTGCAAAAAACAGTCGCTGCTGGTTTTGATGGATTAATCCTCAAATAATGCTGTTCTGCTGTGGCAACGATTCTCTCTAAACCTGTGTCCATAGATTTCACCGCCTTTTGCAAGTTATTCTTATCGGCATTACTGTGGTACTTACAGAACTTAAAATGATCGTCAAGACAACTAATGTATATAATATATAATAATGGCCCCAACACCGACCCTTTCAGAACACCATAGTTTATTCCCAACAGCGCCATCCACGAAAACTACCTGCCTTCTCCAAGCCAAGTAGCTCCTGAAAAACGCAATCGCTGTCTCAGGAAAACCAACATAATGCAGTATACAAATCAGCATATCCAAGTCAGTGGTACCAAATGCCTTTGTAAAATCTGAACATACTGCTGTAACCACCTTACCGTACCAATGCGGCTGCGCAACTATGGCCTGCTTTAAACCTTGATTCTGTCTCGAGTAAAGTATTATTTTCCCTAAAATGCTCCCTGACTTGAAAAGCAGCAACTTTTTCTATAGTTTTAGATAAACATGGGAGTATGCTAACTGGTCTGAGATCCTGGAATTGTATCGCCGAAGACTTTTTAGGCAATGGCACAATCTTGCAAAGCTTCCAGTTATCTGGAAAAGATGATTCTCATAGATACACATTTATCGAATGAGTAAGAACCGCCAAAACCACAAGTCAACGCAACTTGATTAACTTAATACTTATGTCATCCAAATCGAACCTCGCTAAACTTCTATCTATGATCCTTGCCATCTTCCCCTCACAGACATCGCGATATTGTCAAAGTTTGGTAAGCCAAATACCAAAATTGCAAAATTGGCAATTTGGTTTGCCAATACCAAAGTTTGGTATTGGCAAAGTGGGTAAAATGCTATTAAATTATGATTACTGGGTGATAGAGAATTACAAATATCGACAACAGCCGCAATAAAATAATTATTAATCCCATTAACATTCAACGTATGCAATTCAGACCGAAGTTCTCCACTAATTTTAACCCATTTTAAAGCCTGGTCTCGCTCAACATTCTGATAACATCAGTTATGTAAGATAATCTTGGTTTATGTTGCTTAATCCCTATTAAAGGAAACAAAAACAAAAACTACGGATTCAACTAAAAATTTCAATTCATCATTAAGATTTTCCAGATCATACATTGGATGATGGAGATTGAATGGAGATTCAAAACATCAAAATAAAAAGTTTCATAACTAAAATCCCGAAAATGTCTGAAAACCTTACCCTGGGACAAGCAATTATTTACATCGAAAGTTACAGAGCAACACACTAAACAGTGATCAGATAAATTATGTACGTCCATTGTATCAATAGACTTAACTGTTAAAAATCTGTTATTAGTACGAAATCCAATAATGAAGCTGTAGCTGGAGTAGTGCGAGTTGTTTTATCAACAATCTACCTAGTACCAAATGAGTCAAGCAAATTATGAAAACGATCAACATTCCTATTAGTGATGTCAGACAAATATTACGGCAAATACTGCGAATAAACTGCTCAAACAATTCGCAGAATAATTTGTAATTCTCTTTAGGTGGTCGGTAAACACTCCCTACCAATACATTTAACTTTGTCGCTGATATAGATATCCATAAATGTTCAAGGGATACCGTTATCTCTGAGAACACTACATTTGCCCTTGTACTGCTTTTAACATAAATTCTCTGTTTCTGTTCTCTGTCTCCTCTTGTAATGTGAAAGAATTTGTATCCATCAACATCAACCAGCTGTAACATGTAGTGGTCCAACCATACACAATATATCATATTCATTATACAATAACAAGTCCCGAAAAGCGGCAAAATAAGTCAAAAGTGACTGAACATTAAAATGAGCAATTACCGTAAGGTAAAAAGAAAATGAAAAAATAAAGAATAATACTAATTCTACGACAAAAATAGATAAACTAATCAATAGATGCATAAATATATAAATAATTTTAACAAACTAGTTTATATGTAAATTATACTAAGAAAATTTTGTGACTATCATAATTTTGTAGCGCAAGTAATCCGCGCTAGAAAACTCAAAAGAAAACAATTGATTTGTCATAATAATAATAATAATAATAATAATAATAATAGCAATAATAATAATATTGGTGAACCTTTGTATAGATAATAAACAGAGATACAAGGGCAACGTGTTATTCAATTTTGAGGAAATAATCTTTAGTTTCTATTTTGTATATATCAGTTCCTACTACTAACCATTTGCAGTCTACGTTCTGTTTTTACCAAATTAATTATGCTTAATTTTTCTAGAATAGCCTTGTATAAATAAGCTAAAGCTTGAGTGACAAATAATTTTGTTACTTTCAGTTTCTTCTTAGATTTTAAAATATTCTCCTTATAGCAATATCTAGCTAGTTTCACTATTACCGGACGCGATGATGTGATGTGTTCGCTGAATTTCCTTTTCCTAATCGATGACAACGGTCAACGGACTGTGATGTAAGTTTCACGTCTAATTTATCTCTGGATAAATCAATCAATTTGCCTCTTAAGTCCTCATTAACCTCTTCCGTAACGCCCACTATACTTATATTATGTCGGCGACTATATTGTTCGAGTGTATCGATTTTTTTAAGGAGGAGAGACTTCCCTTTTTCTAGTTCGTTGCATCTATCCGAAAACATTTTTTTTTTCAATTACAGTTTTAGTAATATTTCCTGTTAAATGTTGCAGGAAGATATCACTTAACGGAAATTCTTGGATACCTTCTTTGACAATCGTTTTAATTTCGGATATATATCTTCTGGTTAATGGCGTTTTTGTGTAGAGTTGGAGCATCAAAATACCGTACTTCTCAAACACAGTGCGCATACAGATGATTTTAACCTTAATAAAGTATACTGTACATTATCATCGTACGTTCCAAAGCTTTGGAACTAAATTTATTGATAATCTATTAATAATTATTTTTAGAGCTTGAATACGCTTCGCAACCGCTGATACTTCATTTTAAAGCATTATTTTTGCTGAATTCAAGAAATAGAAATGTTGAAATTAATTTGATGAACACCGAATATATGAGTATTTATTTAAATATATTCGCTTCACTAAAACAAGCTTCTACGTTTGTTTTGTTGTGGCAATTTGCGCTTTACGTTGACATTATTAATATAAATATCTAATTTATTACATCAGTAGAGAACTCAAATCTTACAATAAGACAAAATAAAAATCAATTAAACGTGTTTTATACAATACGTTTTTACATCAATCAGGTCGACATTATATTTAATAATTTATTTCTGGGCCTTATCGTTTTGTATACGTGTATTTTATATACTCAGCCCAGCGATATTCCAACTTCTTTAAACCATCCAAATAATAGGATTTGTCGAACCCTGCAAAATACGCCTTTGTTTCAACAATGACCTCTTGAATTGACATGAACCGCTTTCCGCCAAAACATTTTTTCAAGCCTGGAAAAAGAAAGAAGTAACGGGGGTTAAAATCTGGCGATTATGGTGGATGGGGCACCAATTCACGCTATAACTAGATTAGTTTTGCTGTCGCAGTTGCCGATGAATGGTTCATGGCGTTATCGTGACGTTCTTCGTTAAGTGGGGCATTTTTCAGTTCAGTTCAACTCAAATAATGATGCATTCATGATATATAATTCAGATATATAACAATTTTTCTTAAATGATGTTTTGCACACGTTCAATTGAGATGTCATGAACTTTATTGATTACATCTCTCGTAGCTATCTCAATAGGACGACCAAGCCGCTCGTCATCAAACACGGATGTTTAGCTAAGTTTAAATTCATTAAACTACTATCTGTTGGTAGTCATAGAAGGAGCATGGTCCTTATAAACACCATTTCTCTTTGATGTCGGCACATTTTCACCCATCAAAAATAAAAAACAAATCGAGTCACTGACTCGTATCGCCTTTTTTAATGATTTCACAAATACATAAACTTATTTACTTTCAACAACTTTCGAAATAACATTCATTGATGAATCACTCCGAAATTTTAACAGACATTAAGTTAATTAATAGTACCAACCAAGTCGGTAATGTATTTTGATACAAAGCACCATCTGTTTCCAAACACGGTACTTCTCATGCCATCCTCGTACATAACTTAGCAACGGAATGGTTCAAAATCACGACAGTTTCACCGTAACATCAAAAGTTAAAAATTGCACCTATTTAAGGTACCTGCATCACGTTCGATAGCTTTTTATCTAATGATAAAGATGTGAGGTTGACATTGTTTATAATTGATAGGTTGGTTAATTAATTTTTTTTTATGATAGTGATGAACAGAAATGTTTAAATCACACACTCAAACATTGTCGCACTGAAACACTCAAACGCTTCACTAAAAGATCTACCACGACGCTTCGCTAGCACTAGATGCATATTTCGATCATCTTCAGTAGAAGGATTAAACTTAGTTTCAAACATATTTATTTGAACTCTCTCTGACTTGCTACTGGGCTTGTTTCTCACAACGATGAACCTAATTGGCTTCATTAACGTTACTAGCATGACGTCGCTTCTACAAATTGTGAAAGGCTTTTAATGAAGCCTTTTTAAACAGGCGAACGAGAAGCAGTCCGCTGATCGTCGCAATCACCTGATGTGACCCCATTTAACTATTGCTTGCGGGGCTATTTAAAAAGTACGATTTATGCGAATCGCTCCGCCAATATTAAATGTTTAAAATGATATTAGGAAAAACGTTCTTAGAAATTCTAGTTGAAATAATAGCACCGTTACTTTTTAATTCCTTTTATTCAATTTCATTTTAAACTTATAAAGTTTGACCAGAATCCTGAAAATCAAATTATTCATTTGTAGGCATTCCTGGAAACAATTAATTTGCACGTCTTAATTATAAAGATCGCAGCTTTCTTTGATTCTTATATGTGTTTTTATTATTTATCAACCGATTTGTAAACCTCTTGTAGATAGTTGTAGATTTCTTTAAAAAATTGTTTCTGCAAAACTAGATCGTTGAAGGGGTACCTTGCAATTACAATGTGGAAGTTGCGGTTGTTAGAACTTCAGAGATTGAAAATTGAAAAAAAACAGTTTAAATTTTTTTTTTGTTTTGAAGCTTTTTAGATATTAATTAGTTATAGATGATAAATAATTTTTATCACATGCTTTCGGGTAGTGCAGCATATTATGAGGATAAATAAGTACTGTACAATATGGCATCTACCCATAGATAGAACGATTTCCTCTTGCTTTGAAAAATATTACTACAACAAACGGTATCCTATTTTGCTCTAGTTCAATTTTCGTTTACGTATTATTATCAGTTTATTATCTAACACTTGTTGCCATTTCGATATTAGTTAATCCCTTTCTACAAAAATTAGGGGAATATATGTGACAGAAACATAATAATGTTTTCTTAAATATCTGTCCATCAATATATTTTGTTAAGAAATAACTTGTAGTATCTATTAACAATTCCTTTGTCTTTCAACGTATACGATAAGCGAATTCTTAGGGCGAATACAACATGAATACTTCAATACGTTGCTAACGAAATCAAGGGAAAGATTTTAAAGACCCTTTTTCGTTCATAAAGACATATTTTCAACTCATTTCGAGCTATAATTCAATTAGCCAGTTCAGTGACTGCCCAGAATGCGTTTGCTAACTCGTTCCGCCGATATCATTGTATCTCAAACATCTTCATACGTTTGCGTCCGTGTAAAGGGAGAGGCATTGAAATACTGAATACACATACGACCATACACTGAGATATAAAAAATACATTTAGGTAGCGCACGTGTTCATATGTGGTTGCAATATTAATGACTTATGTTCCCCATTAATTGTTAGATATTGGGGTAATTTTTACGCCCCATTTATGAAAGTGATATTCTAAATTTCCTTTCATATGCAGATTGATTTCACTAAAAAGAAAGATGGACTACAACCGCACTCCCAGTTCAACTCATCTTGATGTAAAATTCGTCGGTAACCAATGAAGAATTCCATTGGTTCATTTTTCATAGTTGATAAATGGGCTCGTGAGTTGAGATCTGGTCCCGTAAGTTCCAACTCAACAACAACAAAAATTGCTGAAAAGCTGCAATGCCGTAAATGAATGTTTCGTCTGAATAATGTGTATTTTAGGATAAACGAAAATGCATAAACCATAAACGAAAAGTAAGTAAAGTAGATGTGACTTAATAACGGACCACGACACCAATGAAGAGGTGAATAATTTGCTATATACTAATAAATATTAGTAACAGTGATTTGAAGATTCAGATGGATAACATTATATTTGCAAGGCTTGTTTCACTCGTCGAAGTGTTCGAAAGTTTTTATAGTAATCGTGCATTGCCCTATTTAATTTTTTTGACTATGTTAATCAACAAATTAAAGTTGAACTTAAACAAGTGTTATACCGAATCATTTCCTATGAGAACATTACCTACTTAATATTACGTTGACAATTATCAATTATCGAGAGTCTCTTCGATGCGGAATCTTGGCATGATGGTATTGGTATGAGCTTTATTAACTTTTTACTAGCTGAATGGTATACGAAACGTCGAGGACGGCTGATGCGGTTACCATACAACCATATACGAGAATAGTATGCGAAGTTCCCGTGTTTGGAGGCGAATGGTGCTTTGTGTTAAAACCTGCATTATCGACTATGAGTACTATTCTTTGTTGTTTCAAAATTTCAGAGATTTATCGAGTAGTGTTATGTATTTGTGAAATCGTGGAGAAAGAAGAAGATTTATTTTTTTTGTTTTATGGCAAAGTTTTTTCCAAACTTTAAAAAATGGTTTGGCGGAAAACGGTTCGCGTAAAAGGTCACTGCCGAGACAGAAGCCTATTTTGCATAGTTCCACAAATTCTGATTATCTGAATGTCTTTAAAATCATCGTTAGTCTAAGTGTATGGAGCTACAAGAAGGTTATGTCGAGAAATAGATGTATTAAGTGCACAACACTTGCGTCGTCTTTCTTAACACGGGTATTTATCATACATACAAACAAACAAGTCTGTTTCAAATGATTATTTGAAGAAACTAATGTCAAGTATGCGTAAATTCTTATAATTGGAGGGGACAAAAGCGAGTGAAATCATACCTGTTTTGCAGCGACTAGACAGACTCGCGTTTTGTCGACTCTCGGAGAAACCAGTAGGAAACACGAACCATTTCTTATGAGACGAATAGACACGAATCTGTCTAGTCGCTGCAAAAAATGTACGATTTCACTCGCTTTTGTCCTCTCTACTTATGGTAATAATAATAGTCATTTATACAAGAAATCGTTATGAAATGAATAAGATTATTTTAGGGATTTCGTTTCATTCAGGACTAATTGAATGTTAATCAGTTAAAACCAACTGCTCTACCCTTGGACCCTCGTACTCAATACAACACATACAAACCTATAACTATTACAGAAAAATACATACCCTAGATGATCAGGAGAGGAAGACACCAACCACCTGTAAACATCAACCTATGTACGTATTAAACTGGCATAAAAATGTAAATCCATAACGCAGTCGCTGCTTCTCGAGAAAGATGGCCTTTAGGCTGGATTAAAACGCTTGTATTGAAAGAAACTTTGAGTTCATCAGGCAAATTATTATATATTTTAACCATATTATATGAGAAGGATCTAATGTATATATAGAAAGTGATACACGAGTGGAGAGAGCAAATGTCGAAGCTGATATTGAATTCACGTAATTACTTGATGCGAAACCACAGCGTAATGAAGTAGTTTACAATATTTCATATTTAGCTAACTTTCATATTTTAAGGAGTAGGAAATAGTCGGTGCTCTTCCGATTACATAAATTAATTAAAAAGACAAGCGTCCTTTACCTTCTGAAAGCGACGGGTATCATTATGAAGCTGTTCACAACGTCGAAATAGTTGAAATGAGGTACCACACACAGCAATTTCTTCAATTTCCCATCGATATATTCCTTACTACCGTAAGAGGTATCTAATTTAGCGTAAATCAATCCAAATATTGAACTAAAATATTTCCTAAACCTACACTTTCAATCAAATGTAACATTCAGCATTTTCGTAGCTGATGACAAAGTCATTGGACAACTATTCATCAGGCGAGATTGTAAACGATATTGCTAAACGAGCAGCTGGTGTACTCGGAGAGTATTTAACTGAAGTCCGCGTTTCAGAGAAGATGAGGGAATACGATCAAAATCAGAATTAAGCTGTTTAGCAGCGCCATCAAGATCAGATACCGCAAAAGAGTAGAGTTAGACATCATCGGTATACATGTGATATTTGCAATATCTCAAATTATTCAAAAGGGAAGAAATAAGTAAATAGAACAATCGAACCAGCATGCTTATAAATTGACGGAATTTAAAAGAATTCCATACGAACTCTTTGTGTTTTACCTATTAAATAATTTGAAAAAAAACAACCGCACTATTATTGAATTGTTAGTAATACATAATTCACGGATTAGGGTATGGAAAGCCTTAGAGTGATCTATGCTCACGAGTACAATTACGTTACCTCTACCAACACCAGAAAAAATGTCGTCCACGATGGAAGTATGAACAAAGGCAAAATCCGACAAACAAGGTTGTAGAAAGGAGTGCACATCTAAAAGTTCATTCATCTGATTAGCAATAATTCTCAACGATTTTAGACGGAGTTGAAAATATACTAATCGCCCTCAACTGTTTATATTCGGTTGGATACCTTTGGAATGAGAACTACCATAGCCTCCTTCCGAGAGGAAGGAAATACACTATCAGATAAACAAAAGTTCATGTAGGGTAATATGAGGCAAAAGATACAGATATCACAGCTGCAACATAATATTTATACCATCAGCATCACAGGAACAGATTAATAGTTTTGAGAATAGGCAACATTCTCTTCAGTATCCAAATGAAAAACGAACGGTGAGACAGAAGCATCAAACTTATTAGGCACTCAAGAAGATTTATTTAAACAACAAAAAATCAATTGATATAGAGTAAGTGAAATGCTTGGCATGGTTCTTTCATAAACATTATATTTATTTAGTATCAATAGTTTGATCTGTGGTTAACCACATTGTTTTACGCATGCATTTACACAATTTATTACAAAGAAATGCTAGAAATTAAATAAAGAAAATCGCCAAAAATTGAAAATAAATGCGAAGAAGCCACACGCCCATAACATCTAATAAATTCTTCTTTGTCCAACCCACCAATCCTGAAAAGGTTTTGTTTACGAGGGGTGAAACACAAATCCGTATGAATTAAAATTTAGACTAATTATTATGCAGGTAATTCATTTCGTTCCTCCGATTTAATCATTGTTATCGCTTATTTTGCATTCTTCGCCATTTCTATATTTGAGAAAAGGGTTTTTTCATCCGACGAAAAGCTTTCAACCAGTTAATTGCCTGTTTTTAATTTGAGATATCAACTACGTGATTATCGCTCGGCACATTTCACATTCAATTTTTTTCGGTAGATACTCACTCCTTGTGAAGTTAAACGCGATATGATTTAGCATCTCATGACAAAGGGCTCACTTTCGTTCAGTGCATACGCTCTATTGGCAATATCTAAACATCGAGCATAAGGCCAGTCAACGGATGCGGCACGTGGCCTTGGCGAGAAAACATTTAATACCGGTATTTGCAGCACGCGCCCGGACTATTTACAAATTGCCGGTGGTGTGATGCGAAATGTTACAGTTCGACCCCCCATGGGAGTTATGAACGTTACTACTGCACTGATCGACGTTCAGATATAAGCCTCTGGGGCCGTTTAAATAGATATCAACGGAGTAATAGTGATAACATAGAGAGACGGTAGAAAAAGCAGTAGTAAATGCGCGTGTTTAAATCTACAACGAAACTGTTTTATATCCTTTTTGACAATCTCTAAAAGAATAGCATATTTATTATTATTATTATTATTATTATAAATGTTCATTTACAGGAAATAAAAACCAGTCATGATTGTTCTTTATATATTCAATATTATTTTCTTTTTGAAAAAGCGAACGTCTTAACGACATTAATCAATATTTAATATGTTCTTGTTTCTAGTTTGTCCTGTACAATTTATTCAGGAAGAACGTTTTTTGTATTAGTGAAACACCACCGAAATAAAAAAAAAACAGATCAAAAATTATCCCGATCCTCTTTCTGATTCTTGGATCAGAATCTGCTATCTGCTTCGCGAGTCTGAATCACCTATCCGTCTACTGTAATAATTACTTGACCTATTGCAGGTTTTCATGATTTATTACGAAACTTTGTGCTGCTTACTACTTGCTTGCAAGAGATATCGAGACTGTATCAGCGTTATTGGATAATTGACTCAAATGGATCCAAATTAAGATTTCGGATAACAAATTTGCATCCGAGTTATTGAATACCAGCTGCGGAATGGAGCCATCGAATAACGAATCCAGACCGGAGGTTTCAGGTAATGGATCCGAATTCGAAATTTGGATCTGAATCCGAGGTTTCAAATACCAAATTTGAAGTTTCGTTTAACGGATCAGCATCGGACAGTAAATTATCTGGATTTGTACAAGAGCAAGAGATTATGGAGATATTGTTCACACCGGAAGATTGATTAATTGTAAGAATAAGTTCGACTATAAACATTGAACGCTAGAACATATAGAACGTGTCCTCGTTCTGAACCCCTGTGATCTTATTTACGTACATTTACATGACTTCCCTACCCTAATGTCCGTTCGGGTGATTTCGGTGTGTGCGGCCAATAGCCAACGCCGAAACCACAATCAATCAATCAATTAATTTGCGTTGCCTGTAGTAGTTTTACTGGGAAATTACATTTACGCCAAGTATTCGGGCTTCTTAATATAGTAATTTTGTTTAGTTCTTGCGCAGTTATTTTGAATTGTTATCGTAGAACACGTTTACCTTTACTCTGTTAATGGTCTTGTGCGTTCAGACGAGACATGTTAACTTCGAACACTTAATGTAATAGCTATTTTTGATGTAACATTTTTTCAACTTTGTTCAACTTCATAAGCGGCTGCAACTAATCCTTCTATCGATAATTTTCAAAGATTTACACCAACGCATGAGAGAATGTATTCCCCGTTTTCCCTCAATGCGGAGACTGAAAACTTTCGTCTTGGATGTCCTGAAAATGCAAGTTCTCACTCCTATGTGTTAACTACTAAAAGTTGGTTTTACGCAAAAAAAGAAAAAATTGTAAACCAACTTTATAACTAAACTTTTTTAAGAATATGTAACTGTTTCACATGTGGTTCTTTCCAATGACCAGATTTGACTGTGCGCCCCGCTTAAAGATCTGTACACTGTCTTATAAGTTGCGATAAGTATTATTAATTTCATTCATTTTTAATTTTAATCCAGCAACAAACTAACTAGTGAACTTCGAATATACAAATAATTTCAGTATATAGGTCGCCTGATGTCATGATCAAATTTGATACAAATTCACAAAGGCAGGCTGCAATCTTAAGTATTTTTGTGTTTTTTCCTTGGTATTTCTCTGTTATTTTATAAAAAACTTACTATTAAAGACGTTTCTGTCAAGATCTCCCTAATACATTAATTTGATCTTAAATATCATCGTATTCAATAATTGATTCAATGAGTTACTTGTTTCTGTCATAACACACAAATCGCTATAACAAAAAAAAACTTGATTTTACACCAGTAACTTGCTACCGGTTCTTCATCTTGAGTTACACGTATGTCAGCAATCCAGAACCACATAAACGTGTGTGTATTGGATCCTTTTATGCTTAGTCTAGGTATAAAACTTCACAACAGTCTAATGCGCTGGGCCAGAGAAACAATAGTGTAAACTCATATCAACTTTTACAAACTTTAAAAGCTTGTAAACTTGTTAACTTAAAAAAGCTTGTTAAAAGCTAAACTTTAGTTTTAGAACAATAGTATCTTTACATTTAATTACATTTACTTCAATGAGAATTCCAATCATGCATATTGCACTAAAAAAGTTGATTAGATTACTGCCCGAGGTGGTTCTTGACGTATCCCACTGCGACCTTTCCAAATCTATTGTATTTTCTGTATCATTAGACAAATTACTTTCTTTACTCGATTTAGCAATCTTGTAAGTAATTCTTCTACGAAGATTTCGACCTTTGTGTATTTCAAGCCCATTTCTGAGAGTCGTACTCCTGCTAGCGCTACACATTCGCACAGCACATGGACGGCAGTCTCTTCTTCCACCTGGCAGAATCTACATGCCGTTTCCTCTGTCAGGCCTAGGCATGCTTCTTAAGCTTAGTAGGCCCTCTGCAAATGTAGGCCTGTGTCTAATCAAAAATTGCTTGGCCTGTCTCTGATCTGGAATAATCTTCCATCATTTTTGAGATTTCTGATCTTTCCATTGTTTAGTAGTTGCTTTTACTACCGTATATGCCATTCCCACCAGTGCATTAGGATATTTTCAACAGTTGACGAACCTGCTCGGGCTTATTCGTCTGCCTTTACGTTCCCTCGATGGCTTTAGTTTCTTCATACCCAAGCCAGAATCACCCTGATTTAGCTTTCCAGCCTATTGAGTACATTCATGCAGTTTCACACCAGTTTTGAATTCGCCTGTGTAGAATATAGCGGTTTTATTGCTGTTTGACTGTCTGAATAGATAGTAACACATCGATAGTTTACTGCTTCCGAGACTAATTATTCAATACACCACAGCATTGCTACTATTTCGGCTTACTGTGGTGCTTTGGACTAGACTTAATGTTTCAGAACTATTTCAAATCTCAACTCCGACCCTATTCTCTATCTTTGAGACGTCTGTGTACCAGATGGCTTTGGCTTTTACAGGTGAGCCTTTCTTCCACCTGTCTCTATCTGGTATTAACGTTGTATAACACTATATTTTGGGACAGATAGGACAAAAGCGAATGAAGTCATACTTTTTTCGCAACGACTAGACAGACTCGTGTCTATTCGTCTCATAAGAAAGGGTTCGTGTTTCCTACTGGTTTCCACGAGAGACGATAAAGCACGAGTCTGTCTAGTCGCTGCAAAAAAAGGTATGAATTCACTCGCTTTTGTCTTCTCTAGTTATTAGCCCCGTATTTACCATACGTGTGTATTCTGTTAACCTGGCTTCCCCATGCTCCAATTAAAATGGTAATACTTTGGGGACTGTAGATGTAGACTTCTATATTATTTTAAACCATACTCACAATGAGTCGTAATAACAAACAAAAAGGCGTCGTGAGAATCTTTAATCACAAATGCACATTTTCCGAGCCCTTAGAGATAACTCATAAATATGGAAGTTTACAGAAGAAATATAGTTCTACTAGTGTCTAATTGCATAAAGCTTATTCTCGAATTTCTTATATTTATTTCGAATTTATTTTGTCTTTGAAATTTTTATAATTGACAATTTTTAATAAATTTTTGCCACTAACTAATTGATTGTAATCCATAGTGGTTTTGATTTTCTTCGATGAAGCAATAAACTAATTGCAAAGGTTCAGAATCTGAACAATTATTTTTCGCTACTGCTCTACCCAGTATCCACTCCTGTTGACGTTACATAATACGTTCACACTATAATGAATATGAAAGCAGCAACAAAAATGGCGATCTAAAATACTCGAGAGCGTCGATGCGATACCTCTGAAAACAGATATAAAAAGGCTGCCGGCGCTGAAAAACAACCGGATAGAATTTCTTTTGATGTATCACGCGGAAACGTTCGTTTCGTTGGAAGCGATTCTTCCTTCTGCTTTGCGCCTCTCCAGGCGTTTGCAGCAAGAACGTTTGCCACGTTCTTGCTGCAGGATACACGTACGCATTGAAGCGTTAGCCGTCTCATACAGCTTCATGCACATCTATACTTCCTATCCGCCATTCCCCGGATTTCTTTTGAAGACCGAATTTCATTTCGGCGGAGTTCCAGCATCTGAATGTGTGCATTCAGCGTTGTATTACAAGGATTGCAGCAAATTTTATCTAATTAAAAAAAGAGTGTGGCTATAGTAAGTATTAGCACTGTTAGAATACTATAGCATTTAGATTTAAAAATGAAATAAGATGTTATATGTTTATTACTTAGTTTTTATGTGTTTTCAATTTAACAAGGATGTGTAAAGAAATAAACACTACATTTAAATTACGTTAAAAACTACGTTTTGTTGTGTATCTCCTCTTATGTACTTAATGAAGGCAAATTTTTATAAGCAAGATCGACTCGTACGTACTCGTCAGAAATATTGAAATATCTAAGAATTGAGAATTTCTAAAGAACGAAAGAAGATATGAGAAAAAGATGATAAATATACGAAATATTAAAGGAAATATATCCAAAAAAAGAAAGCCAAAGGTACTATGAATTACAGCGAAGGACAAATTAACCGTACAGTAAATATGTTAGGTCTCGTAGGCCCATATACATATTAAATTGCTAATAACGTTTATTGACGTGTTCACTGTAGTGTTAAGGAAATTTGAAAGGAAAATATATTAAACTAAAAATATTATCAGAATGGTTCTTTTATGATGGAAATAGCCAAATGTAGATTGCAAAAAACGTGGATTACATGAATTAATTACTCTAGCCGGCACAATTTTTATAATTGACTTAATCTACAATGTTAGTATTTTGCATTGTTTTAAATATGAAAATGTTCAAATATATCAAAATAATATTTTTATCTGTTTTCGCTAAGATTAATGTAAAATTGAATATTAAAAAAGTGTTGTGACAAGCTCGAGCTTGTTCACTGCAAGTAAAAGGATGGCGGACACGAACTAACATTATTCCTGAAAAATCTAATACAAAATTTGAGCCGTTAGTGGATTCTAATTTGGTGATTGTACTCCCTCTACATATAAAATTAGAATTGACTAAACGATTTCCCTAAAAGCACCCTGATGCGAAAGTTTGCGGAGGAATATTTGTTGGTTCACACATTAGAAGGCTGTTCAAAGACGAAAATTTTGAACGTACCATAAATGATTTAGAGCTGGCAGCATGGACTTCTTTTAAAAATGTTTGCAAATATTTTCTGGGAAATCAAAAGAGTGAGAACTACCAAGATATCATAGCTAATTTGCCAAAAAGTTATAAGAATTTAGTAATTTTTTGCATTCACATTTGGATTTCCTTCCTGCCAATTTAGGAAAGATAAGTGATGATGATACCAAGGTAGGAGAGAGGTTTTTGCTGATTTCTGACTAGAGAAGGCAACAGCCAACGTAAAAGGAAGAAATAAATTTATTTATTCAAAACATTGATATGTTACCAATTTTCCTTTGTTTACAGTTAAGTGTTCTTATATTCTTGAGGCTAATTAAACATTCTAGTTTTTTTTATGTTTTTTTTTTTAAAGCAAGTATTAATTTTAACGCGCACTAGTGTTAATTTTAATATTCGCTAGTGTAAATTGTGAATATGATGGTTTTTTCAGGTAGAAAAAATAAATAAATTTATCTTTTATCTATGTATTATTATTGATTTCATATAACCCTCTTTGTTGCAAATTAAGAAAGGCCAGTTCAAATATTTCGTATCCAAAGAGAACATATCTATTTTGATATATTGTCATATCTAGTCATCCTATTTTTCAATTTGAATATAATTGACATTTACTACAATTAACCTTAAATCGTGCGTAGATGGCCTATGTATAAGCATTAACACAAAATTGCCAAAAGTAACTTATATGCTATCAATACTGATATTTATAAACTTATTATAAAATGTCTACTCTAAATTCTTTAAGAATATTGCTACAAATTGCAATTATCTGTATATCTACTATAATTTGTACCGTACCCTTGCAATTATAGCAATGCTTCCTAGGAAGATGGTTTGAAAAATTTCAAGTCTCAACATGAAGATCGCGTTATTCATCAAAAATATGTTAATACAATAGCGCTTGCGTTGAAAGATATTTTTTGTAAATTTTATACGATGCTTAATAGTTGTCATTTAACAGTTATTTGTACCAATGATTGTTAATGTTTTTGTAAAGACGAAAAAATTGAATATCGGGCCATTAAATTCTTGTATTAATACCGCCATCATTTTCCACGGTAAAAATTTGTGCAATTGATTTTCATAACATAATCGTACCAACTTGGTGGCCAATGAACGCTCAAACGTCCAAAAACTGCGAACATTATCGGTAACATCGGAAAAGTTCATCAAATGGTGCTATATAACTTTCAAGTTGAAGTTAATCGGAGAAAGCAGACGCTGTGGACATCTCCAAAAAATATGTTTGTCGTATATTGTCTGGAAGATTTGATGGACGCCAAACTTTTGCACTCAGAACATGCGAATGAACGTTTCCAAGTCCCTCTTGAAGCAACTTAAGCAAAATAATCCGGAATATTGGCCTTTGTTAATAATTATAAATGGGCACATCAGTACACTCCTAAAGGCAAGTAGAAATTCCGAAAAAATATTTGAATTTGAAGAAAACGAATGTTTTATTCTATCGGGACAATCCTTCTATCCATTCTGTCCACCAGCAGTTTTTTTCTGTTTAATAGACTGAACATTTCGCTCAGAAAACAAAGATTTCCATCGAATGGGGAGACCGTTACTTTCACAAACGTCGATTTTGCAGAATAACATCCCAACAATTATTTGAAGAGATTAAATTGGCGCATCGTTAGAAAAAGTGTATAAATTTGCAGAGAGACTAAGTTGAAAAATAAAATTGAATTTTATTAAAAAGTACTTTTTTCTATATTGTTTTTATATAGGCTATAATCTACCTGATATGTATCAAAATTCTTCTTCTAATATTTGAAATATCTGAAATATTGTTCGTTGCACAAAAATTATTTGTCATTTTTTTATTATTATAGAAATTGAAGATTCATCTGTGAGTTGTCTAGAATACTATTTCAACGTATATGCTTTGTCAGAGATGGTCAGGATTGCATAGTAGTAGTATTGGTTAAATTAGTTGGAAAACATTTATTTTTGAAAGTTATCGGTAAATGATGTTAGTTTCCATTTAAAATTGGTACAACTCTAAGCGACGGACATGTTAAATTATTTATTTTCACTGAGATAAATAAATATTGCACAAGTATACCCTACTGTACTTATTGATAAAAAATTACACGAAAAATTGTTAAAAAAAAGGTAAGCTAAATTTTAACCTATCTATGTGGGGAAAAGCAATATCAATTATTTACCGACGCCGGTTGATTGTGCATTCATCGCATGCTTTAGGAACTTGACGCCGTTCACAAAAGATAGATAAGAGTTTGTGTGTACATATATTAATATTAAAAGCAGAAAAGTAAATAAGTTAATATAATGTTGTGCGGTGTAGAGCCACAGAAACGGTACGATATAAACATTTTAGAGTATTAATCCCGTACGTAACGCATCCTATTGACGCTCGGATTACGTCTCAATGTTGGAGCGTGTCTGCTGACTACCGCCCTTTAATATCCAAGACCACCCGCGGCCATGACTCATTGTGCTTACCATTAATAAACAGCAGTCTATACGGGATATATACGGGATGTTAGATCATTCTTGTAAGAATGTGTAGACGATAAAAAATACACACCTACGCTACGTTGTTATATTTGCGTATATTCACGTGAGCCTACGTTTACATATGTACTTAATTGTATAAGTACGATGTTATAAGAAGAAACAAACTAATAAACGTCAACTCCTTCACGGAGTTTTCGGCCGTAAGGATACATAGCTGGTGCAGTATTGGATAACCCCATCCTGACTACTAGATGCATTGTATCTTTCTCAAAACTTTATGCGGCGCAATATTACATCGTACTCCTATCACATTCATCGCGTCCAAACGTTACAACTGGACGATTATGGACACCGCGTACAATTCTATGCTTGGTTGTTACAAAGAATTATAGAAGATCCAATATTTTTAACTAAAATGCTATGGATAGATGAGCCCAATATACTAAAGATGGCGCTCAAACAATTGCTGAATACTTGGTATATTTAATCGAGAACTGCAAATTGCATCGCACACACTATATGCAGGGCACCATCGAATTTTTCTAGGTGAAATGCATTTTGAGGAGATCGCTTCTTGATCATCAACAATAGTGGTTTCAACATGATAACGCTCCTGTTCACTACGGTAGATACATAAATTCGATGGTTGAATGCATATTTTTCATTAGTCGTAGAGGTTTCGCAACTTAAAATAATTCAATTCAATATCATCTTTGGAATTTGCCAACACCAAACTTATAGAAGTTCGAGGTGAATAATTTTGCTGAAATTTAACAGATCTTACAGTACGTAATACGGTACATTTATCTTACCAGATTCCGAGAAATACACTATTCCTTTTTTCGGTGTTCTATGTCCCATCCTTTCCAATGCGGGTAACATTAAAAGGCTTAAATTCAGAGCATTCTCCGGTACTATTAATATTATAGAAAATGTTTTCCAAACTCTTAGAAAGTTTCCTATAAGCATTCATTAATAATCTACAGCGGCTTTTCTCCAATAACCAACATTGCATCGTTATAGCGTTTAAAATACTACTGTCGGTAACTTAAAGGCACAAAATTATTACATTAACTGTAAAATTAAATCGTCGACCTCCATAAATCATACAAAATATGTTTGAGCCGACTAGGCAGGCATCTGCCATAGTAGGAATAGAATAACACTGACCAACAAGGTTCTTACCCTAAGTTAGTAACTGATGAAATTGAACAGAATATATAAAGTAAAAATGGTTCGTAAAGCCGCAACATTGGCTTAGCTTAGGTTACAGAGAAAATGCCTTTATAGTATGGCCGGTAATCTGGTCTACTGCGATAATGTTTATAAACTTTCTGAAGCTTTTGGAATACATCATGATCCCCGTTCTTGGAGATTATTCATAGACTCATCAAAGACCAGCCTAAAAGCAGTTTTGTCGCATAATGAAAACCATTATCCTTCTATTTCGATAGGTCATGCTGTTTCTATGAAAGAAACTTACGAAAATCTGAAAATTTTATTAGAAAAGATAAAATACAAAGACTATTCCTGGAATATTTGTACAGATTTTAAAGTAACTGCAATTATTTTGCGTATGCAATCTGGTTACACCAAATAGTGTTGCCTTTTGCAACACTTGCTGTTTAAAACATTACCATAAGCAAGAGTGGCCACTGCGACAACAGTTGATACCAGGAAAAGACAATGTACAACATCGGCCTCTAGTGGAAAAAGAAAAGATCATAATACCACTTCTCCACGTGAAACTTAGGTTCATGAAAACCTTTGTAAAGGCGCCGGATCTCGAAGGTGAAGGTTTTAAATACCTTGGTGAAAAGTTCCCAAAATTAGCACAATGGAAACTGAAAGACGGTATTTTTGTCGAACCTGAGATACGGGAAATAGTAAATGATGAAATCTTTGAAACCAAATTAACAGCGAAGGAAAAAACATCTTGGCTCTCCATAGTACAAGTTTTCAGGAATTTCTTGGGAAACAAAAAAGCTGACAACTATGAAACTTTAGTAATGGATATGTTACAAGTATTTCACGCTGCTGGCTGTAATATGTCCCTAAAAGTGCACATTCTACATTCTCACTTGGATTTTTGTCCGGAAAATATGGGCGACGTTTGCGATGAACACGGTGAGCGCTTCCACCAACACGTCATGGGAATGGAAAAACGGTATCGGGGGAAATGTAATCCTGTTATGTTAGCAGATTACTGTTGAATGTTAAGAAGAGATGCTTTGGATATTGTTTATAATAGAAGGAGTAGTATTACTTCACATTTCTAATTATAATAATTTAAAATATACATTAAATTATGACCTTTTCATTGAAATATAAAAAAATCGAGCTAACTTGACCTTCTGCCTTTTATTAAAATAGAATTTTTATATGTTTTCTATTGAAATTAGTATAAATTATTTTATGGCAAAATCAAAAGTTGAAATTTGTCGACCAGTGTAATTAATAACGGCCGTTGCCGAAATTTAAAGTTTAATTCAGTATTTGGGTACGTCGGTTTATTTTTATTTCCTTTTGTAATCCTGTTTTATTCCTTCCCCAAAAATGTTTATTTAAAGGCTGCCTATAATGTAGATATTACAATATTTTAATTTAATTAACTGCATTATTATTGTATATACAAACATTTATTTTGCAAAATTTTATGAATTTTTGCTTGCACGTATAATGACAAATTCATTCATAAATAAAACATATAAATCATATAAAAAACAATAATGTCAATATCTTAATAGATAAATTAAAATATTGTGATTTTGTTTTTTTGAAAATTCATCTTTCAAAATGAAATATATAGCAAAATTGCCAGTTCCAATATTATTACATTATTACAATATAACTAATATTACTACAGATTACCTAAGATTTATCAAGATTAAGTAGAACCTACAATTCATATTGATAATGAACGGAATGATATCGATTATTTATTATATCTAAATCATTTGTGTCGAAAGCTTAGAGTACATTTCCTGAAGAAGTTGAGTGTAGAAGTTTTCCCATGCTGGTAAATATTCTACAGACATGGCGCGTCTACAAATAGAAATTCTCTCTCATTCCGCCTTTGCCGCAGGCGCGAGGGTGACGTGTGTATTTGCACTATCAGCCGGATAGATCCTCTCTTTGGCTTTCTGCTGCCAGCGTAAACCCACCCGTGAGAAACAGAAAAGAGAGAACAATGCGATCAGTCACTTTTATTGGCGACCTTTGTTTAGCTTAATCTGGCGGCAAATCCTTGAAATTTTCCACATTTTACAATTCCATTATATGGACATGTAAGCTGAAAATTAGACGTCGTTCCGGAACTAACTTTTTGCTTTAAAAGGAACAACTTTTGACTTTAATATTTTATATTGTAAACATTTTGTTACACAAGGAAGTGCTTTGGAATAACAGCAGCTGGAAAGACATCGCCGTATTCCTTTTTTGGTATGCTAACTTTTGGTGTTGTCGACAGTCCATTTATGGTGCCAGCGAAAGTGACATCGACTTTCTTATCTATATATAACAGAACATCCTGCTAATTTTTAGGTACCTTGAAAAATTATTGGCTAAATATGCTTAAAACTAAATATATATAGTATGTATATACAATACGCATACTATATATAAATATTATACTATATATAATATTTATATATAGTATAATAGCAGCAGTAACTGTTTTAGTAACTAGTTTTTGACTTCGCGTGCAAGGTTGGTTGGAAAAAAGCATTAAGTTATTTTCTGTGGGATTAGGTTTATCCAATTGGTTCATTATTATGCAGCAAACTAACAATAACTGTTAACCTGCTAACAGCATTAAATATCTCAATTCAGCCTTAAGTATTTCATATTTTCATTTTCCGTTTTTGTTATTATTTTTTCATTTATTTATTATGTTCGTCTATTTACTATACTTTATTGCAATAAATTATTGCCATCTGAACTTATCAGTTTTTGGTTGACCAGGCATGATGGACAAAAAGCTTTTGGGTTGGAATTTAATATTTGCCAAGTATTCAAGCCGCTTGGATTGAAATTTACTTTTAGTTTATTTTCGATTTTTGAAAATTACTTTGCAATTCAGCAAAAATTATTTTAATTGTTTGAATGACCGGCCTGCTTTCTAACTTTTCCATGCTAAGAAAAATTGTTTGCAACGAAATATTATGCATATTTCCAAAATGATCGATTTACTTTGGTAATAATGCAGGAGTTGACAAAATAAACATTACAATCAACTCTAATAAAAGTTCACTAAATATTACATAATATAATAATAGATTAACAATTACATCGTTCAACAATGAGCTCTTCAAAACTTGGTGGCTCGAACAATTTGGAGCGTTTTATTAACCAAATTTATATAAAAGAAATTAGTTAACTACAAAAGCTTATTGCCAAGAATGATAATATTTTTTTAAATATATGTGTTATTAGTTGGAGAAGGAATTAAGCTGTCGTCAAGACCAAAAGTTAATATACAAAAACGATAACTTCTATCGTTCGAAAACAGACACAATTCTTTTTGTATGAATGAACTTAATAGGTACAACTTTCTTATTTTTATTCCAACATAAGAATACTCTTGTACAAACGTAAGGTTTTAGATCTGATTCCAGTATTCCAGAAAATATTATATATTCGAAATGGGTACTCTAATTGGTCGTCATGTGATAGATGTTATCGTGAACAAATAAATCAAAAAAGATTGAGATTAATTTTTCTTCTTTCAATTTAATTTTCGTGAAACGTTACTATTTGCTGTTTATTTTTAATTAAGCCAACGAAAAAGTGTCTCTGGGACATATCTCAGCCTACAGACTGTAAAAATTAAATAATATAATTTACAAAACAGTTTATTTATTAACGATAACAATAACTGGTTTCCTAATGATTATGCTATTTTTTTTTTCAATAAGCTTTACATTCATGTAATGCAAATTTCCTTTCAGTTATCGTTATGATAATTTTTCTTCTATTAAACTACTAATATCTACTCTGAAATGTAGCTCTAGAATTTTCTTAAACAATCGCTAGGCTTTGTTTTTTCAGCCGGCAACCGATATAAGAAATAGTACGATATGCAGCAATAATAGTTTTGAACTATTTTTATTGCTGTGCAAAGTTGGTTAAAATTGCCTCCTGTGACACTAAGTTGATCCAATTACCTAGTTGGTTGGTAACAATTGCCAAACTTTCAAATCTTATTGTTATGTTTGTCGAATCATGGATACTCATTACCAACTTTCCATAAGGGACGCAAAAATTTAAAACAAATTAAAAAAAAATTGTTGTAATTAATTAATTCGGAAGTTCAATAAATGGAGAAACAGGATCATAAAATAGTTAGAGGTAAGAAAAAATAATACCGAGAATGAAAAGAAAAAGAAGACGAAGATATAAAAAATGCGAGCTGTAATAACAATAAATAATAAATTTTTAAAATTGAGACTTCATAGATAGCCAACTGTTATGATTATGTAACTTAGTAACGAGCACATTGGATCAACTCGACGTCCCAGGCGTCAATTTGGCGCTTTTTCCTGACCAACTAATAAAAATGTAAAACTTACTAATAAAGTAGACCATACGTGGTATTGTTGGATTCGCTTTTCAAAAATGTAAATATCTATAGGTGTCCTATTCACTAGATTAAACTAAAATTAAAATAAGAAGTTTGACGTCACTTCTAATGACACCGAACATCTAACTGAACTGACGATAACGCCAAAAAATAGAAATTTACCTATTTTTGCTAGAAATTCTAGCTTCTGTTGTTCAAAAGTTGGTTTTTTAACATTTTAAGAAATATATACATATGTATAACATGATGTTTCATTCTAAAAGTATTTATTTTTTTCTTCGTTAATTGCTTTCTTAATTATAAAACCTTTAATAGACATATTTATATATTGCGCATCAAATACTGAATTACGTATATTAAGTAAGGTAGAGTGTTGAATTGCACAATTATCCGAATAATGCCTTCATGAATTTATTTTCACTAAATGTTTACACAAACAAGCACAAGAAAAATGTTAACAACGCATTCTTATAGTGATTTTGCACTACTCTATGTAAACGCAGCCTAATATTTATTTTTTAAATAATTCAATGTAGTTCCAAATAGGGTATCGGATGATCTACATCACTGTTTAGAGAATGATATACATATCCATACATTCACTCCCTTTCAAAATTGCATATTTTAATAGACATGAACGTGCACCATATTGCACTACTGCTAGGGTGCATTTTTTAATACCCCCGCATTATATGTTGAGCTTCGCATTTTATGCTTGGCAATATAGATAAGTTATTAAAGATTAAAAGAACACAGGTGACATCCAGTAGTAGTAAACATCGTGAAATGTCTTAGTAGTTCAATTTCAGTTTTCAGCCTTATGTAAAGAGGATGTGTAAAGTGATCTAATATATCTACAATAGCTGTATTTAATGTATCTACGTCGTGTGAATGTAAACTTCTTTTTGAACTAGATGTTACCACTCCACACATCCAAGAGTATTTGACTTTGAAGTTAGCATACGTACCTACGTTGCTACTTCAAAGCGTAAACTGCAAAAAGCAATTTACAGTCGAAAAAGTCCCAACTTCTATATAACGTCGCTGCCTATCATGAGTTTACATGTTTGTTCTTTTATTTCCTGCTCAAGCCAGTTCAAACTGAGTACACATCAGCATCAGTACAGCTGAAGAGTACTTTCCCCTTAAAAAGTTGATCTCCAGTAAATTCAGTCCCCTCACGTTTCGAACCCGACTTCACCCACCCACGTAAGTTTAATATCTGGCTGGGGTGTAGTCATCTATCAGATCGAAACAGACAAGAGTTTTATTAAAAGTCGGAGCAAGCACGTCAATGGGCTACTAAAAGAAGGGGCACAGCACGAACGAATATACTCGACATCCTTCGTGTACACAAATACAAGTGCACCTATCCGTATACTTTGAGACTAGTAAAATACATTTGGTATTATATTTCGATATGCGGACTATCCGAATGCATTTACTATCGGTGTAATTAGTGTGTATAGCACACTATGTATTACACAAAAAGTTTACAGATACATATATGAGTACATATAAAAAAAAAGAAACATAGTTGGACCTATAATCCTTTCTTCTGTCTGAAAGTGCGCTTGCGACCATACATAATTAAATAAAAAGAGATGTTGATGATGATGGATGTTTAAGTCGCATACTTCCATTTATTGTTAGAGCATTCCTGAGCAAATCTTGAATAATTTTCGGAGACAATCCGTCTATTCAAGTATCAAAAGTGTCAAGTTTCCTCTGCACTTGGTTTCCTTCTTTACATTGAATGTTCCTTCTTCGATTCATTTAATATTTCTTCAATTTCCTTCAATACGAAAATTGCTGCCAAGTTTGATACTTATGTTATTTCTTTTTTTTTTAGTGAAACGTCCTGTGAATTATCCAAAATTTATTTTTTTGAGCTATGCAGACATATTTTGCATTGAAGTGCACATGGTTTTGCGATGAGTTACTATAAATTTTTATTTCTATAAACAAGGATACGTTGAAGCTATTTTTTGTTCAATTCTAATATACTCGAGGTATCTCTATCTCTATCAAATCAACATGTGCATATAATTAATAAATAGCGAAAGTAAACAAAAAAAAAAAAACAGGGATTTTTATGAAAAATATTTTGAACGAGTTTCTTAACACAGCACATACATAACTTGGGCATTATAGGTACTTTAGTAGCTGCTCTATAAAATGCAAGAAATTGCATTCCAATTTTTACCACTTCGGGACATTTGGAATTGTATCTAAAAAGTATACTTTACGCAATATTTTTGCTACAGAGACAAAGACTTATAGCGTTTGTAGCAGCACTTAATATAGTTTTTCATATTTAATTTGCCAAAGAAGAACGCATTTTAAGCAAATGGTTATAAAACTATACTAATAATAAACTACGGAAGGATCAACCTCGGTATGTTTAATTACGCCTGGAATACCAAGAAAATCGGGAACTTTCACATTTCATAATTCATTCATTCAAATTATCTTATTTATTTAAAAAATTAAGCTATATAATTATAAAAACTGTTGAAAAAAATTGACTAAGTTCAAGAAAGGCAACATCGCTGTACTATGTACTATGTACTCCTATTCCTGTCCTATTCAGCAGAAACTGAATGCTCGAATAATATTGCGCGGGATTTATTTGTAAATATTATTTGGAAAAGTTTCCTCTAAGCTTCCAGGTAAACAGTAATAAGGAGCAACAATTGCTCACGATGTGTACGTGCTGAGTACATTACATTACATTAAATTTCACCTATTGTAGCACTAACCATTTTAACAATTTTTTACTATTTTGATATTTTAATATATAAAACCTTTGTTTATTTACTACCACTAAACAATTCACCACACTCTTGCAGAATGAAAATAAATTCTTGCAACCCCAAACACCTGACACTTTGTATCTGCGTTTGCGTCTCTACTACCGTCAAGTATAGACGCAATAAATAAACTTTAAATAGATGACATCGAAACTGAATACGGAATTGGATCTAAGCTACGCGTTATTGTTTTGAGACTCAAATAAAAATTTGAAAGCAGTGAGGTAACGCACAACTAAAAGATTAAATTCAAGAGATAGCTGTAGAGATTCAGTCGTTGAGTTAGAAGCCTCAACGGTCTGCAATCTCTTTGTATTGGAAGTTGCCATGTATGTACATAATAATGACACAAATCTACCACCGCAAATGCACGTAGTTGTTCTATCCGAAATCGAAAAGAATTTACAACTCGTATATTTGCATGTATGCACAATACATGTCTTCCCACCGCACAGGCAGGGTTCGCCTGCCTGTGCGGTGCCTGCATTCAGTTCAGGTCGCTCTTACAAGAATTTTGAATAGATAAATGTATTTTTACGATCGAAGAATATATTGACCAGCCTGCAGTCTTTGAGTATAATTCAATTATACACTGTCCCAGGAGGATCTGCATCGATCGATATAACTATGGAAGAGTATACATTGGAAAATGCGAAAAACTTGATAATATATTAAAGTTTATTAGTATTGAACTAAAATATTTTCAATTGTCTAGGACCTGCGATTATAGCGGAAGTAAGCGTCAACTTTATAATTTTACATAAAGTACCCTATACACTATTAAATTTTTGACTTCATAGTTCAATTTTAAGTTTATTTGAAATATTTACAATGTTTTAACATTTTTGATAAATGGACAAGTGCATGTAAATGTTTATTACTGTTAAAGTATTTAGCTTGGCAAATTGAAATTTTGGAGAATGGTTGACTAAGATTCAACATTGAATTAATTTTTCAAAAACACTATCCGACAACTTCGATTAAACCTTGAAATGAAGAAAGTGTAAAATTTTTTTGAAATTGCAGCTACCTATTTTTCTCTTTCTTATCAAGTAGCTTTTACAAAAGAAAAAATATAAAAAGTTTCATTCATTATACATCTAAACTTGATACTTTTGAAGATATGTATCTAGAAAAATTTCTTTTGTAACACGATTTTCTTGCAAAAGAAAGAGTAATCAGCAATGAAAAATGAAAATTATAGTTTAATAGTTTTAACTTTGGAGATATCTAGGTTAGTCATAATCAGTAGAAAACATCAAGCGTTGATGAAACATTAAAATGCTAACACTTCCGGAAGTTTTGCATCCTAAATACGTGGGAATCCGAATTGTACTAACTAAGCACAACACGCTTTTCGTAATTGGCTTCATTCGTCCAGATAATGCTATCCAAAAATATCTCGTACTCTGAAAACCATTCGGAAATAAATTCGCAAAAAGTTTTCTCCATTATTCGTTTAGTTGTGTTTGGTAGCGGCTTCTGTTTTTCTGGATACCGAGCGGCAAGGGTATCACATGTTGTCTCTGTTGCTGTCCATAAATAATAGTAAACAAATTTATGGAATTGTTTATAATTAAAAACTAAATTACATCAATGTTGGATTGTTCACTAATGGTTATGATTAACTTCTATATCTTCAAAGTCGAATGACTTTTTAGAAAACTACATATATTTTCATTGTATTCCGTTAAAATACACATCTTTTTAAATTTCTTGAAATGGTAATGGATATGATCTTTTTTATTTTTTTTTATAACAGCAATTTTATAAAAAGATGAAAAATAGGATAAGGGAGTACGAGAAATAAGTTTTGACACTCTCCATTTGAAAACTTAATTCTATATTTCTGAAAAATTTAATCGTTTTTTTTAATGGGGTAATGGGATAATTGGGTAATAGTCTTGCAAAATTTCAAGTTTTCAGATCTGTCAAAAATTTTCAAAAAATGAAGAAAATATTTCAAATATAGTTAGAAACAGCAACTAGGTGCCATTTTGGATATAGGACAGATACACCTGCTTACGGAAATTAGGATCGCATGAGCAATATCCTTTTCGGGAACAACATAAAATCTTCAAACCCAATTTCAAACTCTCAGACTACTTTGTCATCAAAGACCACAACCACCCGGATCGGGCTGGTGTCTACCAGATTCCATGTACGTGCAGTAATGTGAGCACTCGTGTTACTGAGCACGAGCGTTGTACGTGCAATTAGGTTCGCGCTACCTGGGCATAGACTGGAAACTGGGTACCAAGTCCAATTTAATTCTACTCGCATCTTGTCTCGCAACAATTTAAATCGCGACAATGATGTTCCATTGACCTGTAACAAGCCCTGTATAAACCCTTCCGGAACGAATAATGCAGTTACAGCCCTGAAGATGTCCCATAAGAGTGAAGACGAAACGTCAGCAAAAGACACAACAACGACGTGGTTGTTGTGTCTTTTGCTGATCCAACTTTAATAGTATAGTATTATTCGTTATGGAAGGCTTATGTAACAAATTCAACATTTATTCTTGTTTAGTAGTATTATTCTTCTCCTTGTACCTATTCAGATGTCAGATGAGGGATTCCGGTTCCTTTTGTATGCATTTTTCCATTCTCTTCTATATTTCGCTATTATTTTCATTTCTTCTAATATCTCCTCTTTTTTTCTTTCCATTTCCAGATAAGTCTGGTCTATTCATTTTCTTCTTGATCTTCCTCTTTCAGACTCCATTACATTAAATTTTCATATAACAAATTTGCTTTTTCCAACGCTGTACCTTATGTTCCGTGACAGGTAAGTTAAAAATTTCGAATATCAATAAATTATTATCGATGAACGAGATTTTACAGCAATAAATGAATATTCGCCCAATACTTATATTCTTATATACATATTTTTATCTTCTATTTATATTGTACTTACATCCTTGACCTTTCTCGTTTTTAAAATATGCCTATATGGAGGCTTTGTATAATCAGCTGACCGAGTGAACGATTTATTGACATTATCAATAATATTTCTTATATAATGTACGAGTATCTATATTCTGTGAAAACTAACATTTATATAGCTGAAATGTAAATAAACACCTGTGGATTATAACATCATGAGAGGTGGGGTAGCAATCATTTATAAATACAATGTATTACGTTACTAGATGACCATCATCTCTACAATTAACGCAAAATAACATCGTGTTGGGAGTTAACTTTTTAATAAGCTATAAGTAAGTGTATGCGTCACAAATTTCACATGAATTACAACTACGCACAATTCTAAAACTTACAGTCCGCAGACTCCTGGAGGCTGTAGAAACATTCCATCACAAGAAACTCCTGACTATGTTTATAAAATCCGAACGATTCATATTTTTCTTACCTATTCGGAAGTTTGCTCTTGCAAAATTAGCTTTTGTGTGTAATAATAATCAAAATTTGACGTTACTTTTGATCCTAATTTTGCTATAATTAATTGCAATTGGCATGCACTGGTACATCCATGTTTGTATTGAAAGTATGTTGTTGTAAGAGTTCATTTTAATGTCTGTAAAAATTCCTAATGTGGAAGGATACACTCAAGCGATATGCATATACAAAATCAAGTGTTTCAAAGAAAGTAGAAAACTATCACGTACACTGTTAATGACGAAATTGTCACTGCCTTTAATCTTCATAAACGAATAAACCGTACCCGACATGATTTCGCAAATGGAGAAAATTCTTAATCTTCAATTTTAAATTATTAATATAGTATTAGATTATCCGTAAATATAATTAAGTATTTATTAAAGTGACATTGGGCGTTTTCTAGGTTAGCCGCATTTCAGCCACGCGCCGGCAATCATAAAGCCAGGGGTGTTATGGGCTTTCGACGACGGTCGTTTTGAATAATATTCAGCTAACGACGATGTCACGTGGCTAAACCAGTTAATGGGTTCTAAACAACTTACTTGACTTATACATGTATTTCCGATAAATATTTCATAGCTTTCGAAACAACGAAGGTATAACGGGGTGACATTATTCGCACATTTAAATTGATATTTGCGGGTTTTCACATCTATATCGCAAAATGCGCATATAATTTTGAAAGAACCGATAGGAAGATAAAATAAGTATTTCGGAAAAATGCTAATTGCAAAATTCGGCAAATCGTCGTTTTTTTTTTATCAGAAGTCGATACCAGTTTGTTCCCATTAAGTAGAGCACTGTGTGTGTATATTATTGTGATTTTGGATACTGCATAAATTGCAACAGATGCTCTACATTCAGTTACAAGACAATACGTTAAGGAAAAAGGTAACTCTTAAAACTAGACTTAAAACTAATGCGCGTAAAAACTGGAAGAAAGATGAAGCAACCTTGGAAGCGATTACTGCTTTATTTAACCCACAAAGAAAAGTGGGTTAAACAAAATCAAATAGGATTAAAAATAAAGGCATCGGACAAAAACAAAAACCAATAATAAGAAAAATAAAAAGTAAATAACTAATATAATAAGAGCACAGAGCAATGGTGGAGACAGATGGAACGACAAGGGAAATAATAAAAAAGAGGAGGACCAAGAAGGAAATCAATAGACCAGATTTATCTGGAAATGGGAAGAAAAAAAGGAAAAAATAGAAAAAATGAAAATAATAGCGAGATATAGAAGGATATGGAAAAATGCATACAAAAGGGACCAGAATGTTCATCCGACATCTGTAATGCTGGGCAAAAATAATTGTTGAATTTGTTGCGTAGGCTTCCGGTCGTCAATAACACTATACTATTAGCTTCCGGATGGGAACCACGTGATTGTCGTAACTTCTTCCGACGTTTCGTCAAATTCGCACTCAGAGATTCTATTCCCGTTACCCTCATTTACCTATCTTTCGAATTACTCCTGAAAAAGACTAAAGATAGGGATCAAAGTTTTCCAACACTCGAAAACTTAGCTCACTTACCGCAAAAAGTAGAAAATCGGGGTAGCTTTTAATGGATCTAACGTATCGAAATCTATCGATGAAGCTATTACTTGAACAGATAGAGGGAAATTAAGAAAATGATGAAACAATTTCTTTGAAAATTCGGGCGATTTGAGGATTTCACAATTATTTTAAAATATTTATTTTGATGATGATTCCTTATGCAATTTAAGCTGCTGATTGCAGAGACTATGATATCTTCAATGATTATTGAGAAATTTGAGTACTCAAACGGAATTAGCACAAAATTTATAATTTTAAAATTTCCTTTTAAAACTTATTGAATCAACTATGCAGTTATATAAAATTGGCCACCTTCCGTGGGTTTCACGAAATTAGCAGGGACTAATCAGACTTGTGTTTTGTCGACTGTCGAATCCATTGTCATAAGACGTCTAAACTCGTGTTTATTCGTTTCGTGAAAATGGATTCGTGTTGTGTGCTGGTATCCCCAAGAGCTGATAAAGCGCTTATAAAAGAGTCTGTCTTTATAAATCTGTTTATAAAAGATAAAGAGTCTGTCTAACCTGTGTTAATTTCGTGAAGCACGCGGAAAGTGGCGAACCTTACTTATAATATACTTATATCAATTTGCTCCTATAATACAGGTGGTACCACATGGTGTGTATGTCTTTATATGCGTCTTCTGTAAAAATCTAAACAATTAAGTAATCTTAGTAACTAGATGATGGAAACATTGGGAATAAATATAAAACGAAGTAAAACATATAGAAGATTACAATTAAAAAATCCCCTAAAGTATAAAAACTTTTCTTTAATAAATGTACTTACTTCCACTGTGCGATTATATTTCATTATATCCTGGATGGTATAATTTGGCATCCTGTTAGTTAAATATTAATGGCGGCTTTTGTATTACAACTTCAGCCCGATTTATTTTCCATCCATAGTAAAGGGAGGGAAGTGAAGATCATTTTCCACAAACACTAATCTACAAAATGTTGGTTCCTAAAGTTAACGACTCTCCATATGAATGACACAGATGCCTTTAGTCACTGCTACCTTAATAGATCTAGCTAGATTCCCTTGCATGGAATAGAATAAATAGAGAGTTTTAATGAACCCTAGTACTAATCTAGGATCTTCTTTCTTAAGTTCAGCAGATACAGGAAATGGCCTAATGAAATGATGATGTCACATGCCGTTAATAGCAAAAAATTAATTGGACAGAATATCTTCTGGCGTACACCAGAATGTTCTATTGCATAAATACTGACTAAATCTTCTAGCAACTGTCACACTTCATCGCCTTATTTTTCCGTATCATTCACCCTCCATCGGAATCCTATATAAAGCCTTTCGGAATAGTCGCCAGCCAACAGCAGGAATAGAAGCCCTGAATATGCCTCATAGTCATGTGAATGAAACGTCGATAGAGAAAACCACAACGACGCGGCTCCAGCCTGGACAACAACCGCATCGTGTGCGACTATAAGCTATTTGTATAATGTTATCTAATTTATCCTTATATTATATTGAACATTAAGAGATGCTCCTGATTCTGCAGTATTATACATTATATATTTTACCCACACATTACACAAGATCTTTTTTACTGTGTATAATGTTTAAAAGTTTTTCTTGAGAGTGTCTTACTTCTGGATAAAAGTTAACAACACTAAATTTGATAAGATTAACACTTTTCGGTGCAAGCTGGATAAATTATTGTATTTACATATTACTGATGTTGCAATACACATATTTATCTCAAAATGTCTAATGTGTAGATCTTGTTTGAAGATCAGATACTATTGTAAACGATCGTATGTCAAAATGGAATGTTATCTTTAAAAAATATATTCATTTAAAGGTAAAATTGACTATTCTTCTATCAAAAATCTCGTCAATTACGTCAATTTATTTCAGCGAATATTTTCAAACAAATACATTACGTCAATCAAACACTACCTCTACGTGTGTGTTATACGCAAGAGCAATTATTCTCGGATAACTTTAACTACACCTTAGTTATTCCATTTAATTGAATAGCTTATTAAGTTTAATTTGTATTTGCGCCTTTGATCTGTGAAAGTATTAAATTAATAATAAATTTATTTTTGTTCCCCTTTAGCAGATACGATAATATAAATTGAAATACCCTTTTTTTAGTGACAAAGCAATTGCGATTATTGGAATTGTTTATTACTGACATTTCCATTGTAATTATTGAAGGGCTATATCAATATTGAAAATACGTATATGGTTTCAACAAATGTTGCTTTAATATGAATGGCATATATTATGACAATTTGTTCTTTTGATAACATATGCTTTATTAAATTTATGTGTGGAAATGAGCACCTGAAAATTTAATTTAGTCCAACCTTGTTGTCTATCTCCAACGAAAGCAATTGTTTATCTTATCAAAATTACCAGTTTATAGTATTTAATAAAATAATTGATATCTATTATTTACCTGTCATGCTTAGCCTCACAACGAGAATTATTTTATAAAAGCGGATCAAACAAAACTGATAAGTTTTTTTTATTATAATAAGTTGGACAACATTAACGTACCCCAAATATTTATTCAGACTTATATATATACCTGGAAGTATTGATTTTCAAATGAGGATGCCTACTTTCGTACTTAATATACGCTGAAATAGAGACTTTTTTGTGAGCTAGATATATTTCTATATTCTAAATGTTACGTAACTAGTTCCGGTTACAGGAATAATTTTCTTATTATGTATCTACTTGTATCATAATTTAAATTAGGTCAAAATGAAATTTTGTATTTATTAATGTATTTATTAATAGAACCACCTTGCATTTCTAACTAAGGATCTGGTGGTCGTTCCTGTTCGCAGGAGCACAGTTAGGGAGAAAGCTCTTAAAGCCAAATTTACGAAGGGCAAGGCTGTGGAGTTCAGAAAATATGGCGCCATGTCGGGTCCGTAATAAGACTTTATTATCCTTTATAAACAGGTAAAAGTGGCAAGACTCGCGCAGGAACGAGATCTAGCATACTCCGGGCTTAGTTTTAGTGTCGGCCGTTTACAGAGAAACGACAACTGACAAACGCAATATCAGAACGTGCGCAGCTAAGCGTCTGTTCCAGATTGAATTAAAAGTGGAAGACATTTTCGTTGGCGTATATGCAAAATAAACGCTAGGCCAAATATAAAATATGTTTTGGCAAAAAAGAGAATTTAAAAGAAAAAGCTCGCGCGACATTAGAACTTATTCCATTCAGAGTGTGCCAAGTCTAGTTAGGAAATTATTCTATAACAAATGTGATTGCCGACCACGCCGAAAATATTTCCACATTGCTGCTATGAATTAAGTGATGCATTTTTTGCTTTCGCTGAGAAAAATCAATTGTAGATAACAATGTAATAAAATAAAATGCAATGAATGAAATAAACACCAGTTAAATTAAAATAAGATGGTCATAGCACCCTATACTTACTGCTAATTTCGTTTCTTTTCATTACTTGTATATCAAATTGTTATTTCCGGTACTTTTATCCGTCACTTTATATTTAATAGCGAGTACTTGTTGGTGGTTTGATTAAAGAGGAATCAACGGATACAGCAAAAGTGGCTAACAAAAACCGGTTTCTCGCCGACAAGAACCAATTTCGTAATTATGGTCGTGACTCAAACTATCATTTCTAAAGAAAGAAAAATCATTGCTTTTATACAAAACTGCAAGTACATATTTAAGTTAATATGTGATACTGTTCATACTGTTTATAAAGAATGAGCATAGTTATTTATTTCACAATATCATCTTCTCTAACAACAAGGAACATTCTAACACCTTTAAAAAAATCCCTTAACGCAGAACTGGAACAACTGAAATCGTAAACACGACATTTGAACAGTACATTCGCTTTGTATGCAGACGAGCAATAATTTTTGGAAACTTAGCTCATAAAGGTGTAAAATAGAGGAAATTCGGTTGGGAGTCTCCTCGTTTCTTTTTTTTTTAATTAACAAAGAAATTTGGTGCTTAGGCTTGTGGTTAGAAACAAAAAAAAAGCGAAAATTCCATCACCGATTTTTCTCCTAATTTTCCAAAAATACTAAAAGAGTTCCTTTTTTATTTATAGCAAAATTTAAATAATAATTTCCGTGTTCCCTTAACAATTAGTAAAACATCCATTCAGCCCCTGTTATAACGTTTTAGAGTATAAATTTGCAAGAAACTGCAGAAACACAGAGTTACTCTACGTTTTTTGAAAGCTTATGGCAGGAATTTTAATTAAAAGTCCATCTAGAACCCCCTGAAACAGCTGTCCCGGATTAATCAATTAAACTTCTACGGTGAAGAGTGTGCCGCTACTACCATACTACCCCATAGTCGTTGCTATCATTATTTATGGCAAAAGTAAAGTTTCTTGACCTTTATAATATAATTTTAGTAATTAACGCGATTTGCCTGTCGCTGAAATACTTTTTACACCATAATAAATAGGGAAACAACGTCTGCCCTTTTGGATTAACTTATCTTTAGAGTTAAACTGATTTAATTCTACAATAAGGCAGAAGCAGAAAATTCAATGGTTTACTGCACTATCTTTTTCTTAACATCTTTGAAAAGCTCTAGTTTAATATAGCAGCAATATATTAAATAATTAATTAATTGCTGCTAAATATATTATTAAATATACTAAAGGCAGAAACCGCTCATATCATTTATTTTACTCAGTTCTTTACCCTCATCAACTTCTGCCAAATAATGAAATCATCCAAAAACTACTGCCGCCAGTTCCCCAACTATAAAATAATACGAAAAACAGATTGCACAGGAGCGATGATAGGTTAGATAAATTGTACTATCTCATGCTAAAATAAAGGCCAACTCCAAAATTTTTTGAAGTGCCACTGCATCGACAACACGACAACAAATGTCGGCAACAAACGCCGTCTTTGCTAATTGCAACTTTATGGAGACAACCATAATTATTGTTATTTACTAATATAAGGCGACGAAACCTATGTAAATTTCCGCAATGTTTTCATGATTTATTAACTCAGATTTTTCTGCAAGAGCGAATAAAATTTAGAATTGCAAGGAAAAAATAAGGCAATGATTGAAATAATTAGTAGTGTTAACACATAGAAAACAAAATTTATTATGCTAATAGAATAGTTGCTAATCGACTATCTTCAAAAAGGAAACACATATTACGAATCGCTATCTAACAAGCTTATCGGTCGTATTTGAAAAAAAATGAAATGTTGCTATGATAAGAATTGAGGAATTGAGATTCGAATTGATAGACGATGTATCCTGTTCGCCAGATTTGACTCCTGGCGACTTTCTTCTGTTTTCTATGCCATTCGTCGCATATCGCATTCGTAACCGCCTCCTTTGCAGAAAGGATACCAACTCTGGCTGGATTAAGAATATGGCAGCACTTTTGGTAAAAGTGTATGAAGTTGCGAAGAAAGTATGTTGAGAAACAAAACTGAATTAATGTATGATCGTACCTGTGTTAGGCAAGAAATTTTTCAGACTACTGTCGTATATCCTTTGTACCACAATTATTCCTTTTCATTAGAGTCACATATAAAACTACAACCGTAAAAGGCTGCATATATTACGTTACACATCTTCTCCGTTAAAAAAGGAAACGTGGATAAGGTTAACATTTTTGTATCCGTAATGGTTTTATCAAATTTGCAAAGTTTGCCCTTCATTTTCAACGGTTCACATTTATTCATGTTGAACAATCGGCGACTTTCAAATTCTTCGATGTATGATCCTAAAACATGAAAATTGTAGATTAATGCCTCTTCATCCCATTTCCTTTGCTCCTCAATTGCTTTATATATACATATACGAATTCGCTATAACAAAATTTTATCTAGGAGCAATATTTAGACAATACGAATAGAGAACGCGCCTAAGTAAACATCGATAAATGAATATTACTATTTATTCTGTTCGCTTAGTATGTGCTCTTGTTAAACGTCAAGGTCTATACAGTTGCCAATAGGGTGAACACTTTTCCCACAGTACTATTAACATTATACGTGTGTACACGTAATATATTTTCTATCTATATTGATATTTTTTTCCCTATATCTCTCGTAAGTTTGGAATGTCAACTTCATATCTTTTCGACAGTTTAAATGAATAAATTAGCGGGCCAACTGCGAAGAGTGTATTGTACAAACACGTGAAGATAATCTAAAAAAACTCGTATATTCTTATCCGATTTTCATTTATTTTATTTATTTTTGTATTTCATTGTCCAATAGATTATTTCCAAATAACGACAAACAAAGACTAATCACTCGTAATACATTCAAGCAAACACTATACATAACTAACTCTAACAACTGCTTTGCAGTAAACAATGAGACACGCAAATAGTGTTGCTACGACAAAGGATTAGTTGCTATTCTCGTTGTTTCACCTATTGCGGTGAAGTGAATATCGCACTGAGAGGCAACTATATTAAAGCTACCTGACATAGGAACAATAGGACAATTAATAATTTGACAATTTTTTTCTGAATTCTTTCCATTGCAGTTTTATGTGTGGAATAAAAGAGATTCCAAGTAACCACAAATCTTCCAAATATTTTATCCAATGATTTCACTGTACTTATATGATAGTGCCTAGAATTACTAATTAAGGAGCTTCAGTTTTCATTGGTTTGTTCTGTATAAAAGGCAAAGATAAACGACGGAGGATGGAGGAGATGCTAAGGCCATTTACAATTGAATCCCGAGATCAACAGCTCCTCATTAAGACCAAAGGTGAAATATATGGACTTCAACTTTTTGGTAAACGTTAGAACTCTGCATTTAGCGATGATTAGATGTGGTACACCAACTAGCAACCATATTCAATTAGTTCTGCAAGTAAGTACAATCAGTGTAAGATGTTATTGATGTTAAAAGTTTTAAGCCATCATCAAATGCTCGAGCAAGTCAGTGTCTGTTTTTCTGTATTTTGTAACAAATCTGTCGAATCTCGCACAAGCAAACTAGATGTATTGTACTAAGCAATAACTAACGCTTTAATATAAAAAAGTACATCAAATAATGATACAACCTTTTAAAAAGTGTCCTGTTGTAAAACATTATGAAACGGTCAGGTATGAACCGGAAAATTTGAGTATTCCGTTTGACCTTTGTAGTATCATTATAATAAATAATTTAAGCACAAACCAATAAAAATCGTGATCTACTAAAAGAAACCAATCTACCAATTGCGTAATGTTAAGAGGTAACTCTAACAGTTGAATTTATAAGCTTTTTACCGCGTATTTTGGATTTCTATGAAGCAATTCACACGTTTTGATGACTTAATACAGAGTATTTATTTATCTATCCTATCATTGATATAACACAAAACGGGTCCCTACAAAATATACAGTTACATATCATCATAAAGGATAAAAATAAAAATTTTCCTGGAAATATTAACAGATTAGATTAGATTAACTCCTCTTAAGATTGGGTACTATCGCCCCTTCTAACACATTTCTTCGTCATCGTCATTTGTAGTTTTGTTAAAAGATTCAATATGGAATAAAAATATTAGTCCTTAATTGATTTTTTTTCATAGTTGCACATATTTTGGTAAGGAATGCCAGAACTATTGGCGTATATTTCGCCACAACGCAATGATTTCAAGTAATATAGAATCCGAATTCGATAAATCTTAGTAAGTACGTATTTTATTGTTTCCTTCCCTAACGCTATTCCACCCACCATATGTGTGTGAGTCGGATTAGGGTAAATACGATCTTCTGGCAGCATATTGCGCAGGGATCTCCCTAGACGCAATATGTTTTCAGTAGCCGCGTGTCGCGGTTTATTTTATTAGTTTAAAAATAAAGGCCACGACAAATAATTAAATTAAAATTTCCACGTTATCTGTGCACAAGTTTATCATAAAATAAGAAATATATTTCAACTTATACGACTTTAACAAATTAAGCCAACAACAAAAATCAGTGGAACATAGGATTTCTTACGTCCAACCTTGTTTATTACAATTGTTCAACGTGACCTCCTCAATTTTGATAGTATAAAAACATTAGTAATCTTTCCTCCAAATTATGCAACATTTTGGGTCGAACTACAATAATTTGCTCCCTGTTACTGCCTTTTAATTCTTCCCACGTCTTTGATCGTATTCCAAAAAAATAAGGATACATTGAATATTTTTGCCAGATGTATGTCTTAAACAAATTCTACAATTTTAGTAAACCAATTACAACGTAACAATTAATTTATTCAGTTAGCGGAGTTACCTCTTCACTTACAGATCCTTGCAAGATGAGAAATTTATTGAAACGCATTACAATTCTTATTAACTGTACATATCTTATAACAGAAAATTGACCGTAACCAATATCTTTTTCGCTGTAACCCATCATTTGCAATCAGAGCAATTTCAAGAATTTATCAGCTTTTGAAATTGCTCTGATTGCAAGTGATGATGTTATATACTAGATGTTGTTAGATTTTCGATAATTAACACAAAACGGGGCGGAGTGAAGCATTTTAAGAACATATTTGATATCTAGGTTTACAGTTTTCTCGAGAAATTTAATTTCGTCATCGTTGCCCTAAACGCTATCCATTTACAAATATATTTTAACCACTAGACCACAAACTACTCGACAAGAACAAACCGAACTTTAAAACTCAAACATTCATTATTATTATTATAGTCGATCCGCCTTTGGTCATTGCCTCCTTAGTACATCTATTGTAACAAAATATCCTTGTGTATGTTAGAATAGTTGGAGGTTTTTAATGAACCTTTGTGTGCCTCTAATGGCAACATTTTCGCATAAAATGTGTTCTGCTGTCTTCTTATCTTATCACCCACAGGTTTGATTTCCAGCTTTTCCTATTGAAATACTTTAAAGCTACATAATCTGTCAGAAATCCTACCAATAACCTTTGCTGAACAATAGCATTATTTTTTCTTGCTTTGAAGAGACTGATATAAGTGCTTTTTCCTATTTTCCCATTATTCTTGTATATAACTGGAACTGGATGGAATTATTCCATGTCTGGTTTCTCAATAGGAGTAAATGAAAGAAAATATACTTCCGTTTAAAAAGTTATGGGTTTTGTTTCAAATCTATAGGTTTTAAATTTATGATATATTCTTTCAAAGGACGACTGTACTTTGTGTTGAAGAAATAATCGAAATAAAGAAATATGCTTAAAAAGTTCTTCTACAACAGAGGTAGTAGTAAATAAAGACTACAGTCTGTTACCTATACGTTTAGATCATAGTTCCGTTGGTCTTTTTGTTTCTATAAATGTTGTGAAAGGTTGAGAAGAGCTAACATACTCTACTCATTGTTTCTAATATTAATAATCCAATTTAGTTACTCTACTTATCAGTACAAATTCGATGTGAGAAAAATTCGTACGCATTCATTGAGAAAAATCATAAGTTTGCTGTTTTCTAGCTTCTTGATCGCTGTAGCTTTCGAATATTTAGAAAAACTTTGTTGGTCAATGGAATCAATGATGGTCGTTAATATAATTTCTTTAACACAACTTTTTTTCTACGTCAATAATACATTTCACCAAGCAACTGAAGAAAAGAGAATAAAGAAGCATATGTCCTTTTCCGACTAACCTCTTTCTGGGCGAATTTGAAACTGATTTTAAGAATACCTTCGACATTGTTCAACTTTAACTCTACAGGTCTTTGAAATATCTTTTCTAAAGATGCTTTTATATCGGTTTTTCCCCCAAATAATAATACCGAAACCATTACAGATCAACAATTTATAAAATGTTATGTACATCCATCAAAATTCAATTATGTAAGCACTGATACATGTCAACATTAGAAAATTTTACATACCTTACCTACGTTTGAAACGAATCACGAGGTAGATAACATCAAATAATAATCATCAAAAAACAAACATTCTAGTGAATTTGGTGTTGAGACCTTTAATTTCATGCCTTCACTAGCTCTGGTGTAATAATGAGGTTTCTAATATTTTACTGTCGCACCAGATGAAAGAAACATTCCAGCCCGATTTTAGACTTATAAGAATGTGAATGGTTTCTCCTAAATATTATTGCAAATGGTTTCTTCTTTTAAGTAAATATAATTTCAAAGTCTGTTTTTATTAATTTGAATGTTCGACCGTCCGAAATCATCGTGTAGTGTTGTAATGATTATAATTCTCATCGTATTCAAACATCTATTAGGTTCACATCAATCGATTTTGGTAGGAATTCGTTTTTAGAATGTCTGCTTATAAAACAATCCTGAAAAACAGCGGTTTTATAACTTTATAATTGGTCAACAAATGTGAGAAGTGCTCCGTCCTTCATAAAAATGATGTTTTCACTTGCATCCTCATCTTGCAACTATGGAATTGTCTAATATCTTAACATTTACAGGTATTGCTTGTCAGTAGATTAGTATTATCTTTTGCACTGGGACGTCACTAATCTCTGGTCTTCTTAATCTGGGGAGATCAATTACAAATAACAAAATAACCAAAAAGCTTAGAGCATAGGGTATCTCTTATTACCTAATGAAATAATACATCCATTTTCCAAACAATTTTCGAAAATTTGATCACGACTAATAGGTTCTGTTAAGTTACAAGATACTCGTTAAAGTGTTGAATGGACATATTTTTAGTTGAATGAAATGTGCAACGCTTCGTGGTTAGAAAAATAAACCACTTCCGTTCTCTCAGGGTCTTGAAATACTAAAACGATTATTTCTTAAAATCTCAGTTCTTTCTTGATTTTAAAATCAGCATGATCGAGTAAACAGATGCTATGCAGTATCTAAAATTTTAAAAAAGCTTTTTGCCTGTTTATTAGGTCCACTAAACATTTGCCGAAAATTCCAATAGTTGTAAATCCTTCTCCTCATTAATGAAGTATTGTTCTGTGATTATGTCTTCAATGATATTGCTATGTTCAATGAATAGAACAATACAAATTTTATGTTCAATTCTGCTCACCAGGAATGCTGACCAGGAAAGAGTTAATTTTAAAGATTAGCTATCGATTCTGACTAAAAAGTCATCCTCAGTCTAACGGTCATTGAAGTTGTTAAAAACCAGTACCATCATGCTATTGTCATTTATACAAAAGTAATGATTAAGAAAATTATTTAAAAAGATTCTGTTTTTAAATAAACGGAAAAGGAAAAACGGGAATGCCCAACACGATCAGCTCTATGTACCCCTTAAATGATTTAATCAATTTTATTGTTATCTAACGTAAAGTGTTACATCTCTACACAGAATGTATTCCCTGGTTGATCTGTTGGAGAAGTTTCTATAAGAAGCAATAGTTATAATTTCAACGTATTTATATACATCATATGAGAAAATCATTAGTTCTACGTTACACATTATTACACGTTGAAAAAATTACAATTTCCATCCCTCAAACTGCTAAAGGGGAGGGTTCCGCTAAACTGTAATAGGTATAACGTTGCATGAAATTGTGATTAAAAGAGTTAAATGGGCAACAAAGCCTTGACATCGTGGATTAACACCCTTTCCGTTTCAAATATGAAGATTGATGAAGTGATGCTGCAGGTGGCCTGTTTGAGACTTTACGTATTTGTAAAAAGGATTACGCAGCAGTTAAGTAGCTACATTAATTCTATGGCAGTCTGCATTATATGCGTACAATAATAGAAGCATATCACGCGCGATTCAAGATTCGCTGTTGTTATTTACAGAAAAATCAATAATCAAATGCATTAGACCACTTTAAATAGTTACATGATATGAACTAATTCTGGATATTGGGTATTGTTCTTCTTTTGTATTGGAAATGTACAAATTGTGTTTTGGAATCTAAAACATGTTCAGGAAAGCAACGATGAAGTTCTATATGTTAGAAGGTTACCTTTCATATTTAGTATTTACGTATATTGACAGAATTTGCAATATAATAACGAAAATTATTAAAAAAGTGTGATAGGTGCCTATGCAAATAAACGGTAGGCTGCAAATAATTCATATTTAGTTGCCGCTATATATAACTTCTAACTGATGGGGTGAGATTTAATCGCTATGGAAGCGTGTAATCAGCCACTGGGGAATTACCCCGATGTACTGAAGTGTGATGAATTGATTCATGTGAACGACGGATCTTATATTATTCAGAGGCGTAAATAATTTCAATAACAGGTGCGAGTGTTGCAAGATCAGACAGTGTTACCGAATTTTTGCTGTAGTGATAACTATTTTTATTGATATGTACATAGTTATTTAAAACAGATCTAAAGTTAATTTCAAATTGTAATTGCAAAAAATATTAAGATATGTATCTTCCATTTATTAAATGTAATTAACAAGAGAAGTAATTGAATTCTTCGTACATCGTGATAATTTAAGCACTTTGCTTGTGATTAATATTTAACTAGATAGAAATACATTGGTATCTCCTTTTAGAAAAATGACAATAGCTTAACTCATGTTTTGTATTGGCTACTTTCTCTTTTATCTGTTTGCTGTTTTGCGCCTTTAAAATGAAGAACGTCTCTGTTTACTACTAGGTTTTTCAGTAACTAACTGTGTTTCTTAAATCTAGGTCACATACCTTTCAAATTTCTAAATATTGAAAGCTGAAGAAAATATATGAAAATCATAAAAAATCATCACTATACAAGGATCATTTTCTGAAGAAAGAATTCATCCTAGAGAGCTCCAGTGAAAGAAGGAAAGGAATAAGAATTGTAGATTCTTAAATTCTCTTTAACGGACACGAACCTGTTAAAAAGACACAAGCTGCACCAGTATAAACCCATTTCAGTGCAACACTTGTGTTCAACAACTTATTGCGTCGCTAGCGCAACTACTTGATGAACCAGACATTTTGAATCGAATTTTGTTTACAGACGAAGCAAAGTTTACTAGTAGTGGTGATATTAACAAACAAAACAATCGTTTATGATCGGACCAAAACGCATACTGGACAAGAGAGACGAATCATCAAGGCATCTGTGATATATCGTACTCTCATCTGGAGCGATTTAATAAGTGACCTTATTTTTATGGCCAGAAAATATCTTCACTTTTTTTAATCAAGGAGTCAATCACGACGTTAGAAAATTTTCCACTGGTTTTACTTCCAATTCGGTGGAACACCGACACATAATATCTTCATTGCATGCAGTACACATGCTATTCTTAACCAGCACTCAATTGCCATCCGTGGACTAATACAATGGCTCACAAAATCATCTAATCGCACACTGCTTGATTAGATTCCATTATATTCTGCCTTAAAACCTCAAGCGACCTAAAAACTAAAATCTAGCTGGCTTGCAAGCAGTTAACACCCGATGTAATACATAAGGCAAAAAAATAGAGAACTTGGCAAAAGGCCAGACGCATATGTCGCTAAATAACACTAAACTAAACACTAGATATAGGTTTATATTTAGCGTACTCTTACCCAGTTAGCTATCAAAAAATTCTACTTTTTAAGTACTGCTGATTTTTATTAGTTTTTATTGGCATTGTTTAGCTGTTCCAATTTCAATTAAGACAAAACTTCACGACTACAGATATTGTGCTTTTTCAAATAGCTGTCTACAGATAACAAGGTTATTGGGTCTTTTTTAAAAGACTTTGTAGGTGGTGAGATTTTTGGAGATAGCATCCTTCCTATGTGTACATGTATGTGTGTGCATTGGAAAATTCTTTTTAGTCCATGCTTAAGAGTACTTCTATATAAAACTTAGTCCTTGTATAAAAGGGTCATGCTAACATAATATTTTTATTTTATAATTTTTAAGGTTTTAAAACTTTTATCAGAGTAGTTTTCGCTTTGTCTGTTTTCTTTGCACCGTACAGTAGATATCCACCCACAGCCTTCATGTATTAATGTGTCCAACGTTACGATTATTGTATGCCTTCATTCCATTGACGTCATATACATTTATATTTTGATTCAAATGTTTTTATTGTGTTTAATATTTATGTAGAAATTGTAATTGTGAAATAGATTCTTTGTAAATAAGAAGTTTTTTATCACTGCTTTTAAGAGAATTCTACTGAACTCTCAAAAAGTTATTTAAGTTAGACATTGTATATTCAGAATAGAATGTAACCGCATAAATTAGAACAATGATTAAACATAGATCCAATCTCAGCATATTAATGCCTATAATATTTTTTCCTTATTTATGAACAGCCAGAACTGTTAATAGTATATATGCATCTAACAAAAAAGAAAACACTTCTTAGGTATAGACACATGAAAGACAGTAGTACTCCATATCCTCCCACAATCCTCGTATGTATCTAACAAATCAGTTTTGGTCAAAAGATATTCTTTTTTTACAAAGTAATTTGAAAATGAAATTGGATAAGAACGGAGTTCGTTTTATATTATTTTCACGTGTACAATACATTCCTGGAATTTGGTCCATTCCTCCCGAACTCACCTTGTATAAATAAGGGAGAGAAAGGATTATAAGCCAACAAATTTACAAAAACATAGACATTACAACAGATTCTTATAACTGTAAGTAATTTTCTGAGTTTACTGTAAGTAGACCATTGAAAATAAAAGAACTTGTCATTATTTTGCTGGAAAATTATTTTCTTTTTGTTTGCTTTCATTTATAGTGCTTATTTTTACTTGTTTGGGTACATTTTATAAGAACTTATTTTTTTAAACTAAATGCTTATCAATCCCTAATTTTACTAATTATTAAATGGCATCAGCATGAAAGTACTGTTAATACGACGGTTTAATTTTATGTGCATGAATTGAAAATTAGAAAGCAGTTAACATGGGTGTAAATCGAAATGTATATTTTACCGTTTTCGACAGTCAATAGCTGTATTTTCGTCCGTCTAGTTATTTGATGTGGCGTCGATACTTTTACGACTTGGGAATGCTGTCTAACTCAATAGCCGTGTCGTCACCTAGTGCCACGTGGCTACCTTTAGTAGACTTCAAAAATAGACGTACAAATTTAAACAAGGAAAGTAAGAGAATCGAATCTTTCAATTGTAATGCTTTTGGAGAAGTAATTTCACGCTTCACAATATAACACAACATTCTATTTCGAAATTGCAAGCAAGTGGCAGTATGTGAAATTACACTAAGTTAATTTTCAAGAGCAACTCATACAAGCTGTATTCTACCAAACTTACAAGATCAACAATAACATGCATTGCCTCAGTCAGGACATACAGAATGTTCTAATCTTGTGGAATTATAAAATTACACCTCTTATTTAAAAATAAATAAAAATAAATAAATAATAAATAAAAAAATAAGCAGCAATCCAAGTACTTACTTTATTTTAAACAGAATATACTATATATATATATATACAAATCTATTTGTAACAGACTTCCAAATATTTATACTGTTGTCCCCGATCATATAAATTTAGATATAGTTCCTTCAAAAAATTCAAAACGCAAATACATTTTAGTGCAAGCTTTAACAAGATTAAATCACATATGTATGTACTTGACTGTATCTAGACGTGGTATTAGAGTGCCTTCGAAATATACAGAGCGTTCAGTATTGAAAACCAAATTCAAATATGTAATTTTTATAGGACCAACAATATATTTTTCACGTGTTCACCGTATAGAAAATTTTCAACAACTTTATATAATCCTGTACGTATATATGTATATGTCTAACACTGCAAATAAATGTGGCATTTGCTGTTAAGCGCATATCCTGCATTTGGCTATTCAATCTAAATTGTTTCTAGTATTAATATTGCTCGGTTACCACCTCAACAGTAAACAAAAAAACAATAACGTTGATGTTTTTAAACTGTTGTTCCAAAATGTTGAGCCCAAGTAGCAGCTTGCATTCAAAGCGAGTCTTAAATTAATAAATGCAACACATCGGTTTCTGCTATTAACAGTTTAGTTTCGATGTTACCAATAAAAAAAACATACTTATATTAACAATCTTACCCAGTCGGTCCAAAATTTCAAGCCAAAGTAAGAAAAGGTATGTAATATTAAGAAATTGGATATTTGAGCTAGTATGATGTATAAACTGCGCTATCTTCTGACTGATAGCGTATACCTTTGTCCATTTAAAACTATGATTTGGTACTACTGCAAACAATCTTTCTATTCTTGGAGAAATTGAAAACAAAATACATTGATACACTTGCACAATCGTTTATAAAAGCGGTTTTGTAGTTTTCTCTATTTTTTAAGTCTTCTAGATTTGATGGTTTATCAACATAGATTTTTGATCTTAAATAACCATAGACAAAAAAAATCAAGTGGCGTAGAATCTGGGGACCTGGGAAAACCTACCATCTACGTCCCAGGAACGAGCAGGACATGGCAAGTTTGGAGGTACAACACCTTCCTGGCTCATCTTCGTTTGAAAAGCTATCTGTAAAAGCAGGTACAAGTGTATTCAAATATTACAATTATATCCTGTTGTCGACTATCCCTATCCACATGAGTATTGAAATTTTCTCTACTGCCGTACCTACAATTTTGTAAATTTACCATTCCATTTAGGCAAAATAAGGCTTCATCCCAAAAAAGAATTTGGGAAATGAATCACAAAACTGCATTCGGCAATTACTGAGTTTATGCGGTGGTTACATATTTTGTAACAATGATACTTCTTTTTTAATACACGTATTATTGATCGCTAAGAAACCTCACTGACTATTGGAATTCATCGAGTTTCACATGTTCATTTTCTTAAGATGCCTTGCATTTGAAATAGGCTTGACGTACCCAATCTCTCTAAATGTTGTAGATTGTCTGATACCTCTACCTACACTTCTTGCTGAGTTATGGTTTTATCACCACATCCAATAAAGTCTTAAATTATCCAAACTTAGTTAATTTTGAAAACATTTTTCTATTAAGAATAACCAGTATTTGGTACATGACCGGATAAAACTGAATATTCTGCATTTTGTAATGTATCAACAGGTGAACAGTATCTCAAACATCTGAATTAGAGCAAACAATCATTTCACTTCTTGAGTAACAGCATTCATCTCTGTTTTTTGTTATTAATAAATCCACTCTTTAAATGACTTTTATTGGAAAATGTTGGTTATGTGAGCTATTAAAATGCTGGTACCTTTTGAACAACACAAAATAAAGAAAATTTGCAGTTATTAAAAAAAATGTCATTACTTGAAAACCAAAAGTGAAGGAAACTTAAAATAAAAGCAAAAATGTTCATTTTAAACCCCAATTTAATTAACTTGAAGCATACGATAAATACTTTTATACTTTTGAAAATATCAATAAAACATAATCATTTTGATAGAGTTATAATTAAGGACAACAAGAGGATAGGATGGATCTCTCAGCATTTACGATACAATAGGCCTATTAAGCATCTTCCACCTGGGAATCCACCAATATTTTAGCGAAGGTTGAGGCATGGCCCAACAGAATCGTCTTAATAATGATATTTTGGTAGATATTTCAGTCAAAATGCTTTTCAGAAGCCCTTCTCTCATCTATTTGTTTATATCCAACGCATTTAATTTTGACAGAATAACTATGGAAAATATGCTTTGCACGTGTTTAAACATCTTTAGTTACCTTCGATAACAGGTTTATAATGCTTTATAAAAGGTTTAAAGGTTTATAATAATTAATATAAGTAATATATAATATAAAATACCTGATATAACAATACAATATATATAAGGTGCGTGAAAATGATTGAACTAGGGAAATTTAGGGGAAAAATCGTGCTTACAATAATGTGTATATGCGAAAATATGAACATTATAAAACTTGACAAATAAATAAGCTCTTTTTCAAAGGATTTTCAACCAATAGGATAACATCCGTGTAGTATAAATTGATTGATCACCTTGTTAAGTGCAATGCTACAATTGGTTTAGAAATCACAAGAATGATCCTTAACAAATCCTCAGATGAGGCTTAATTTCAGTTTTACTAACAAACAAACCATGAAACCAGAAACTATTGCATTCTGATAAAGTCACTGTTCACTACTACACACTAACAGCTTCACTAGTAAACGCAGGAAAATATCTTGATTATTGATTGCAACTTTTTCACAAGCAATTAGAGGTGCCATATGTCATAAAACACTACAATGAACTTCTTACATGAATATTTTGACAATCGTGCACCTTCCTTTACATTTTCTTGATTAGCGCCTTTAGATTGCTTTTTCATCCCTAAAAAACGAGGCTTTTAAAATACACCATACATAATACAGAAATTTATAGAAGCAGTTCAAAATGTTTGACGCATGATAGTGTAATACCATATAATATAATCAACGTACATCAAACAATAAATAAAAGTTTATATTGAAATCGAAGTTCGAGATCGAGATCGCTTTAAACTATTATTATAACTCTTCGATGCACCTTTCCTTTACTAGAAAATATTTTTTTATTCTTTTAAATTTATTATTGGCGATTTAGACTGCTACGTTAGTCATTTACGCCCTAAGCAGAAACATATTTGGATCATTACTGCCAAATTTATCAAACTTAATTTCACTTAAGCATTTAGCTGTCTAGATGAAGTTGTAACCAAAATAAAAAATAACAAAAGAAAAACAGCACTCTCGATTACGGTATCCATGATCGTATCGTACAAAAAAGCTGTACAAAAAATTAAATGTTTCTCTACAATTAAACTCAAAAACTTGGGTTTATCCACATTATTTTAATAAAACGAAAATGGCCTGCCCGAGCATTTTTTCGAAAAACAAATGCTTCAAATTTCATAAATTTATTTCATAATTTTATCGAGTATTGTTTATGTTCTACTGAAATTACTTAGATCTTTCCATTGAACTACGAGTTTCTTTTTAGTGAACGAAGCAGCTTAAAAGGAAACTTTCAAATACACAAATTAATGATGTATGTGAAAACGAAAGTAATACGAAATGTGAATCAAGAGGTCTTTTTGGAAAAGTATCTTCCATTGCCCGATTTATTTTTTTGATAATACAGTCACATTTTCGAAAAATTGTCTAAATATAAATAAAATAAATAATTGTCAAAAGTCAGATATTACAAATTTCGAAAAGTAAAATACAAAATTGACGATCCCAATAAAAATATCATCATAAATACATACATGTATAGGAAACCGAATGATTAGAGGACCGCTCACATTTAACCTAAAGCTACACATGGATTATCTGGCCCTCTGGCGGTATTTTTCTATATCCCGCCATTACTGTATTCCTACGCACGGTATTGGGGTGGAGCGTTTTCGCTGCTGCACAAACCACACCCCCGCAATATTCTCCACACCAATGCCAGCCGAACTCATTTAGATGACACTCAAATACAAGGATATCGACATTGTGCTTTACTCCAGAAGAACTTTTTTTATTTAATATCTAAAAGTTCTAAACATACTAGTCTTAATATTTCTGTATCGTGATCCTGCGTATATGGCTGTATAAATGTAAATAATGTAGCTTAGGTACGTACTACGAGAGGAGATCAATCTGTACATTTCAACTTTAAACCAAATATGCTTTGAACAACTATTATTAGTATTTGGGAAACTGTAATTTCTACTTTAATCTTTAACCGAAGCTTTTATGTTACTAAGAATACAAATAGAAGTCTATTTCACATAGCCTATAGAAGTGCTATGTGAAACTACGGCTAATAAGAGAAAAGAAACGGGGAAGATTGTATAGAATATTAATTAATTTCTGTTTCAACGTGAAATTTCAGGTAAAAATGCAAGTTTCAATTTAGATGTAATTTAACACTTTTAACGTACGTTTTCTCGACGTAAAAATTAAGAACTGAAATTTAATCTTTTGTTTTATTTACCTACATGATATTTACTGCTCATTACTACTACCACAATAAACAATTGTTTTAGATTTATGTACAGCGATGACATTAAAACTTGTAAGTTTCATCCGTGCAACTGACTACTTGTTCGACATTCATATGCACTCGAGGAGGACAGCAGTCGGATGCTTTGGCGTCACTTACGTATACGTAATATTTCCGCAACAAATAAACCTAATAAAAATTAGACTTTAGGTGTGCGATAATTTGATGAAAATCAAGTCAAATGTTGGTTCCAAGATATTGTACAGCAGCAAATTGGTTTGCCGTAATTGGTCGTACATCCCTTCATATTGTCCGTAACAATACTCTGTGCTATTCAGAACTTGATAAAAGTACCATATTATGGAACTTTTATTGTAGATGTATACCATACAACAAGTAAAATAATTCACATACCATTGCAAATGCCATTTTAAAATCATGACGTCATTGCATTATCATGATTTTAATTTTTTTATTATTTTTTTTTTATTTTAAGGCATGATTTTAATGCAAAATCATTAAAATCATGCCTTAAAATCAATGTATCTTAAAAAAAGTAGAATTGATAGTTGATTTTCTCAAGTATTATCTGATAGGCAAATTATGAATGTTATTACCGCATTACGCGCATACGTACAATAACCTTTTATTGTCCTTGACCGACGTATACATATTGTTTTTTTTTTAATTTGATAGTTACTTTCAATATACACTCTGTCCCAATTTCGATGCTCACCATTGGTATCTCGGTTATTAGAATACATAGAGCAACGGTTAAATGGGGAATGTTTTGCAGAATTCAATACTCGCAACTAATCTTGTTTCAACTTTGACCCAACTTTTTTTTTTTGGAAAATTAAAAATTTGTCGATTTCATTATTCCTGAAAAATTGAATAACGCTTAATCTGGCCTCTTTTAAAGTTTTACATTGTTCAGGCACTTTTTTAAGACGAAATTTTTGATATAAACAAAAACCTCCGATTATCATTTGTTTTTAAGTTATTGGCGCTAACTTTTGTTTTTCATATGGTGGCAATATTGGATTTTGAGTTTATTAGATAATGCTTTAAAAGTGTTTTTCAACTATATAACATGCATGAAAAATTTTTAGTTACAAGCAAAATATTCATAAAAACGTAAACTGATCTTTATTATGAGAATCGAAAGCGAAAAGATAATTCTAAGTGATACTGCAATCTAACGAAACGATAACAAAATCATAAAAATAAAAAGTAACGAAACAGTATTTAAACTTCATATCCACTTAAAGAAATTGTTCAATATGAAGACCATTCTGTTCCACGCACTTTTGACACCTTGTTCTAACAGAGTTACAAACTACGTAGCGTACTAATCATTACTCTTTGTTCTAAAATTTCCCGAGTTTTTGATGGTTCAAAAGTAAACACTTTGTTTTTAGTGGTATCCCAGAAATAAAGGTCAATGAAAGTAAGGTCAGGTGATCTTGCAGGACATTGCATTGGTCCATTATTTGAAATCACTCTCTCATTAAAGTTTACTCTCAACAAATGTTGCACGTTACGAGTGTTATGAGCCGAGCAAACATCTTGATGGAACCAGATGTTTTGCATGTCCTCGGGATTAATAATTTGTCTCAAAGCAGGCATTATCTTATTTATTAGTAACTCCAAATATCTGTTGCCAATTAAAATGTAAATAAAACAAAATAAAAATGTAAACAAAATGTCATACCAATTAAACCACACCAGACACTATAACCAAATCGAATTTGAAATCTTCTTTGATTTACCAAATGTGGATTTTCAGTAGACCAATAATGTTTCATCTTCCATAGTACTTTCTTCACATTCTTGAAGGTACCACCTGTCAAACTGTAATCTTCGATGATGGTCATTATCACTTAAATCTTGTACAATTGTTGGTTTGTACGGGTGATACTTGATTTTCTTCAAGGTTCTATGAACAGTAGATTTTAAAATCTATGATTCTCGAGCTACACAAAGAACTAGTGTGCTAAAACATTATTTCGACGTTTATCAGCACCATCAACTTCATAGCTTGCATCGTCTTTGTTCGAAGCTTCTAAAAATTGTCCTTTGCGGTTGTTGTCTTTCTAGAAAACGCCGGTTATCCATTCGGTCACCTGTTGATGATAAAGACAATTCGTGTCCTTGAAACGGCCATCCCGGATTAAAGTGCCGATATTTATGTGTAGAAGAACATTCACATAGAAAAAAAGTATTGTTTGAAATTTTCAAAGAACGTTGTGTTACCCCTTTTTTACAACAATTTATGTCAAGAAACGTATAATTGTAAAAACAATAGGTAGCACTGTATTGAGGAAATAACATAATTTTGTGCGTATGAAATTGTCTACAAATGCTAACTTCATTGTAAGCTGTACATAAACATTCTTACAAGAATGTCAACAACATTTTTCTCTTAAAAATGCATATTTTCTTGTTTACTAAGGCGAAGTAAATTGTTTTCGAACAAAATACAATTGTTAATTGATTTACGACAATCTAATAAAAGAATATGTGCTTTCATTACAATGCCGTTAGAATCTCTTTTGTTTAAATCGCTGACAGAGGGCTGTGATAATTTTTCGCGCTCTTTGCAGATCTTACTTGAACAGTAAGTATGAAAGTTTAATTTAACAACATTTATTAGTAAGAAAATATTAACAAGATTATGTAAAAACGGTATATTAAGGTTGTTTTAAAATAACGCATAAAGTACAACCACATTTGACACAATTTTGTGACATTTGAGTTAGTAGAATATTGCACACTAACAACTTACAAATTGTTACCGTCCCTATATGTCTGGTAATTTGCAAACGAAAATGCTACAATTGCATCAATTCTCGCAACAATTTTTTTCTGTGTGTGCATATATAAATACATATACAGTCTTATTCAGATATAGTACGAAAAAAAAAAATGGGTGAAAGAAACGCATGAGTAATGCCTAAATACAAAATATTATGGTTCTATGTGCACGTAGTAACGAGAAAATGATTTTTCTTTATTCGAGTCCGACTCTGTCTTAGTTAACATATGGGAATCACCGGCAGTCGCTGAAGCAGCGTTCGGATATCCATTTAGTATGCACATAGTATGCACTTTTTTAGTATGCACTTTTTTCTGTGGGGATACATGAAAAGCTTGGTATATGATCGTCGCCCCGATATTGAAAATGTCGAAGATCTGCGAAATCGCATTTATGTTGCAGCTCAACGCATTCGCGAAGACATGGTAAATTTTACTCGTGTGCATAATAACTTTCGTCGCCGAATTGATGCCTGTATTAGAGTTCACGGTGGACATTTCGAACATTTTTTACATTAATAAATTATTTTGTCCTGTTTCGCCTATACTCTACTTATGGATGATTATAGAACAAAATGTACTTAGGCTTTAATTGTTTATTCATTCTCATTCGCTCCTACTAATATATAGGTTTTCTAAGATGTTTTACGATAACGCAGTCATCCTTTTGCATTTTGTAACATATGGCTTTACAGATTAACGATGTATACATACTATATGACGCGCGTCAATATCCGATGCATAAATACATGTATTATAATGTATACTACAAAAATATTTGTCGATTGTTTCGTATGCAACACATGCTACATATATTTCAGAACAATTTCAGTCAAAATGAACCATAATTTTATAATAGATATGGCTATACGCATAACAGCGCTATTAGATAAATTGTACGCGACTTTTGTAAAAATAGTTAGAAGAACAAACGATCCTAAATAACTTTCTTATGTTTAACAATACTGGCACCTCCACCAAATTTATTATTTTGTTTTTAACCTGAGCGATTACATTGTACATTGTGTTACTGGATAGGTATCGCAAGAAGAAAAACCCTGTTTTTAGGAATTTATAAAGAAAAATTATATTTTATAAAATCTTTTATTTGTTCAAAAACACAAATTTGCGTTAGACCTTTTAAAAAAAGGTCCCGCCTGCTTTTTTGAATCTCCTAATTCCCATTACTATTGTGCAAATATCTAATTATATTGATTGTAATGGTTGTTTTAATACATTTATTAAAGGAAAAAAGAAACACTTAATAAGTTTAGCAATAACATAGTTCATTGTAAAAGTTCTGTAACAAGCGTAGTTTTGACAATTAAACACCCGTGGTCGTGTATTCACATAACATGATGTGAAAAGCATTATGCCATGCAAATGGAAAAATCGCTATTTTCGGGATTCGGCTGGCACCGTAACATCAATTAAATTTCCAAACATTTTTAAACCAATCAAATTCTGACTCGTTCGTGATATCTGCTGGAATAGGCTTAACGTTAAACACTCTTACATAGAAATTTATGTTGAAATCATAGGCTACTCTAAACGAGAAGACACGGTGTAACTATAAAAGCACGTAATTATAATCAAATCCATGGCAAATTATAATTGCTTTTTAAGACACAAATGTTCTATTTTGATATTAAAATTTTAAGCGATGCATAGATATAGTTTTAGAGAGACATTTGTTTTATAAATAACAAATACTCTAATGAAACTACATTAACTTGCAAAGTTGCTTTCGTTTGTACAAATAACTGCAAAGCCTAATTTTATTACCAGTGATGTAGATAAAAAATTTGGGAACTTTTAGGGGTCCTTTCTATCTATTAATTTTTTGAAGTCGGTTAATAGTGAATAATTTGAGTACGTACTAGGAGAATCCTAAAAATATCCACTTGCCGTATATTTCAATTTGATTGTCTTAACCATTGGCATTTACTATGACAGAGAAATAGTCGGCTGCGTCATTTGAAGAACTATAAGTGTTGAGTGGTATATAGCAATTTGTTTACCGCAAGTCTTTAATGAAATCAGAAAAAACAGCAAACATGGGCGATTCGTCCTTCACCACGACGACGCCAGCTCTCGCATAGCATATCGCACAGTCGATTATTTAAAGGAAAATAACATTGAATTAATGACTCCTTGTCCGTATTCGTCCAATTTATCTGACTTCTTCCTGTTCCCTTTTGCCAAAAACAAATTGCGTGGGGAACGGTTTTCGACACCGGAAGAGGTTGTTGAAGCATTTAAAAAGCATATTTCTGAGACGCCCACTTCAAATTAGTATAAATGTTTCGGCAACTAATTTCTTCTAATGGAAAAGTTCTTGAAGCTTAAAGACGAATATTTTGATAAATAATAAAGTGGTTTTATTTTTCATAAAATATAACCACTTTATTTTATGAATATGGTTTTATTTAGGAGAAATGTTTATAGTAGTAGTCTATGTAGTTTATGTATATTACCACAAATTTTAATAGAGAAAGATGCAGATATATAATATTTTGTTTTTAATGTCCTTTATGGTACGAAGTAAAGAAGTTAAAAAAACTACGCCAATTTTGTACATTTTGGAAATTTAATGATTAAACATTATTTAGCTCGTAAAATTCCGAAATAGTTCGGTAGTTCATCATTGTAAAAATACTTCTAGATGTTGTAGATAATTCTAGTTTATTAATTGCAACTGTGCATATTTAATTGCATATTTAATGTAACAACATTTAAATAGTATTAAATCGTCCAATCGGTAATTTCAATTTAGTTCAAAGAAATCTTATAACTGAAAGATCCTTTTTAATTCTAAAACCGTGTGTGTGAACATGAAATTTTTTTGAAATTATAAACCTTCAGGATTTTTCATCTTGCTTTTCAATTCTATTAGTGCTGTGGCGCCCTCTAACAATCGGTAGCTGAACACAGAATTATTGATTTATTGGACCTAGTTAGGAAGCTTCTGAACAGATGTCGCGGATGGTTGCAATAAATATTGTATGCGTTTATGGTTAGATTCAAACACCATTTCATTTAAACTGCAAATGTGTACACTTGCTTTTATGAGCTATTAATTGATCATTATATGAGAGATATCAAAGTTACTTGTTAAAATGGCAAATACGAAAGACGTGAACCCATCTAATAAGAAGCGTCACAAAGAAAACATTACTCCTCATAGAATTACCGTTTCAGTTTTAATATATGAATTTTGCAATATTCGAGAATCAGGTATGGACAACCACAAAGTGTGGGCATACTTACTTTCTTACAATAATCTATACTACTATTTTCTTACAGAACAATTCCAGCAACTTACGGAGACTGAACGGAAGAAAATGATCCGATCGTACTGTATCTTACTCTTGAAATTAATTCAGAGTCCTGACATAGCACTAGATGAGTTGCTTGGTTTAATGTTAGATGTTGACCATGTTATAAATAATGTATTAATTGAAAAAGTAAAACAGTTAATCTACAATATAGTAACAGTAGGTGTTCGATATTTATTAGATATTATTGATTCGATTGGTAGATTACCTGCGTTTGAGGAAAATGCTGGGAAAAATGGCACAATACATATCAGAAACAGTGTTGTTGGTATGTATTGCAATCTATTACAATAATGGTCTGGTAACTTGTTTTAATATCGTAGGGTATTTTTTAAGAAGATTTATTATCTATTTCGATAAACTTACATTTTCTGAAGTGATTGTCACGTTAGAGTCATATAAACAATATTTTAACCAATCGTGTTTGTCAAAGGGCCTAAATACATTACCTCCAAAAAATAAAATGCTAGCTGGAGATTGGTATTTTCTACATAATACAAAACACCCATTTCATTTTAGGATACTTTAATTTTTAAGGTATTCTAATAGAGATCAGTGGTCGAGAAGACAAGCAGAACTTTTTATAGCAACACAAGCTACTCTTTTAACAAACAATCCCGAGCAAGCTTTGGCACCTGTAGATTTGCATAAACAAATTAAGAACTTGCTAAAAACAAATAATGAAATACCAGAAGCGGTAAGTACTATTATTACAAAAATAGGCTTTAATAACTGACAATTTTTGTTTGTTTTAGCATTTTTTAGAATATTTAAACTATTTACGTGTGAAAGATTTTTGTGGTGCAACAGAGAGTTTATATCATTGCTTTGATAAGAGTACTGCAATGAATGGGAAGGGTTCAATTGAAGATAAAATAAAAAGTTATAGATTTGCTGCCCTTAATTTAGCTGTTTTACATTACCATTTTAACCATAAGTGAGTGTATTGAATAATATTTAGCAGTAAAGCATTTTACCATAAACGTAACTTAAGTGTATGCTTATATTGGAGCCACAATACTCGATAAAAGCGGCGAGTTAGCAAAACTCGGCAATTAGTGAGCGTGGCACCTTTTCATTGTAATAAAAGAGCAATACTCGATACGAGCGAAGAGTTAACATAGCAGACACATGGGTGTTGCACCTTTTCGTGAAGCGCACTAGCTGGCCTGTTTAACTAACTCGCCGCTCTTATCGAATATCGCAGCTCTACTATATGTCTGAGGCGTGTAAGATGTCGGTCGTTAAAGAATCGGCAGGATTTCAAACGAAATTAAAAAGATTAATTCTTGTAAAGCTACTACGTAATCTGCTACAACATAGTAGTTATGTGATTAATAAGAGTAATTATTTATTTAATTTGTTGTAGAGATGAAGCATTAACAGCGTTAAAAGAATCTATCAAAATGGCGCAAAAAGTAAGCGATAACATTTGCTTACAGCACGCATTGTCATGGCTTTTTTGCTTAACTCAGTGTAACCGTGACAAACTTATTGAACATTCCATTTTAAAAAGTTTGGAAATAAATTTGTCATACGTTATGTCGTTGGGTATATTGTCGTTTGGACAGTATGGTGGACTCACGTGTGGAAATCCAAAACAAATTTTTGAAGTAAGTTATTGTATTTTTCAAAGTAACAATTTTCTTTATTTAATATATTGTACAAAGAAACTCATGCAACCATTACAATATATCTAGTAATAATCCAAACAGAAGTTTTTAAAAATCACGGATAATTTAAGTTGAAAGTTGCGGCAAAAAGATCAAATTCGCATGTTGTACGCCAATAAATTAGTGCGTTCTTCATTGCATGAACTACCACTTTAAATTGTCCGCGAAATTTAAAAATATCTACGGGGCACACGTATTTGTTCTTAATATTTAATCAAATATATTACACTAAGTTGAATCAAATATATTACACATCTAAATCGAAGAAATAGAATAGGAGTAGCGACGTAAACGGACGGACGTAGGTATATTCTTCATTACGAATACATGGGGAAATGTAATCGTTATCCGTACTCTTCCTTTTGCATCATCAGTATATAGACTCTATACAAGGTGTTCCAAAAAGTCACTTTAAATAATGAAAGAATTTCTGAGACATCTTATATGTCCGTTTACTGTATACTAATCAAACTCTGCAGGCATGTTTTACTAATAAACTAACTAACTAAATATAAGAACCTTGTTGGTACGTAATATAATGTATTTCCAAATACTTTCTAAAGAAACTTCTGATCGAGTGACATATGAAATGTTGGCAATAATATATGTCAGATTTTGGTAAAAACTAAGTAATTGCTATTCCATTTTAGAAGTGTTTAAAATTACATTGTAAAGCATGTATTGCTGCAGGATATCACAGTAGCTGTGTACTTGGTACTTTGTATCAAGTAATCATTGGGGCATACCTGTACACAAACTTTTCTTATATGCAGTTAGATTAAGTATGTGTGTACCCACAAACAGATAGCCGACTGGAGAAAGAGATACTAATGACGAGTGTCGATTTTATTATTTGCAAATTGAATAGGATCCGTGGAACCTTTGCATCATCAAATATCTTTCCACATTTCTCTCGGTTAAGTGATAAAAAAATGTTTCTTATGTCTTGCGAAAGGTCGTTCATAATTTACCGATGTAAGACATGTATAGTTAGAACAACCTTTGAAATTAGTGCATGGATCAGCACACATATCATCACAAATTTGCCTTGATGTCGCAAAATCTGAATTCTTCTTTCTATTTTTGTGTCTTATACTATTTACTTGTCTTCTACAATCATTTACTCCGGCTTCAACACAACAAACTTTATAAAATATCTTAATAACATTACAAAATGATTCCGGAAAGGCACAAATAAATTCGTTTATTTTCCCATGACATTGTAGTTTCTTGCCCGTCCGCACGTTTAACATAATTACATATTTATTACAACGACACCTACACAACCCAAGAACCGTATAAAACTGCTGCACACATCGCCGATCGGTGGCTGCCACTAATACTAACGTCGCCCATTCCAGTTTGATAGGTACTTACTATGACGGATCTAGTCCTGTCGGAGTGCGCCGTATACCAGCTCTAATGATTGATAATACTTGCTAAAGAAAGCTGTGCAGTTGAAACAGTTATAGTAAACAAGCGAGATACACTTTTTACATGTACATAGAGATAGCCGCTACTGTAATTCGACATTAATTCTAAAAAATATGCATTTCTTTGTTTTAGACATTAACCCGAAGTGATTTAATAAACTACCAGCACAGTCATCTCGATTTAATATCGTATAGTTTCGTGCAAAAATCAAGTTTATGGTTGTTTTACGGTAAAACCGAAATGTCATCTTTATGGTCGCAATTACTTCTAAACTTTAACACGAGCAATAAGCAAATAACCAGGAATTATTACGGGGAAGGTTTCTGCGACGCATTATGTAATATCGCAACGTACATGTACCAACAAGGCGAATATGGAATTGCAAATACTCTTTATGGGTTTGCTAGAGAAAGATTTCCTAGTGAACCAGTCTCCCACGTGTGGATGCTCTCTGAAAATATATTTCAATTTATTTACTATTTATACCATGAAAAATTTGCCGAAGCAGAAATTATCGCTCAAAAAATATCCACCTTCAATAAATGGGAAAGTTGTTTAAGAATGGCTGAAATGTACTTGTGTAAATGCGATTATAGCCGCGCTCACTACTGCGTTAATCAAATTTTATCGAAGTGTCAAGAAGGCAAAAGGCGATTTCGTATTGACGTTCAAGTACGAGCGATGATATTATTAGCAGAAATTCAATGCGCTACTAGCTTTCCCGATTTTGTTTCTCCTGGTATTTTAACGCTGCTGAATTCCTCGTTGGCGTATTGTAGCGATTATCATCTGGAATACTATACATCGTTGGTAGAATTACATATTGCGAATGTTCAATTGTTAACAGGTATGCCGGCGCAGGCTTTAACTGTTTTAGATCGCTGCTTGGTGCAAGTTTTAGCCCATGGCGGTTTTTACGACAGAGCAAGAGCGTTACTGTTGTATGCTAAATGTTTAGTGGCTTATTCAAGAAATAAGAGTGAAGAAGGGAGGAAGAAGGACATATTTGATGCTGCTAATATGTTAAACAAATCAAGAGAATATTTCCAAAAAGTTGAAGCATTTTCTAGAGTAAAAAACGTTCTTCTGTTGCAGGTAGTAACATGTTTTTAAAGTATACAATGTTTGTACAACATGCTTTTAAAGTATAAATTTGTCTAGTCTTCCTTCTTGTATGTAACAAAATTTATTGTCCCAGGAGGACTTAAAGTATGGAATAGATTCATTGAAAATCACTGTGATACCTGAACTTTACTTTTGAAAATTAAAAAAATATATTTTCATATTTTATTTTTAGTTTAATTCGTTAAAAATAACTACTGTTGTTTGTTTGTTTGTTTTTCTTTTTTTTTGCGGCAACTTGTTTAAATTCTAGTAAATCAGTGTGAGCTCAGATCAAGTTAGTTTAATTTAAAGCGGCAGTTCTAAAAGCATCTTTTTTCCAATGTTCATTAGTTTCAAATTGTAAACGGTTTTCCAGTACCTTTTTTAAGCTGTTCCGTATCTTAAAAAATGTCAAATCTTACAATACATTTAGATAACTTCTAGATGTTCACAACTTTTGTTAAGTTAGAAAAGTTTTGGGATAATTTACATTTTTCTTTTGCTGCTATACAGGGCCGTGTGCTAGAATAATTTTAGCGCCGCCAATTTCATAATTTAAATCTTGAGCTATGAGACCTTTTTTGGTTTTATATTTTTCAGACTTATTTGCTTTATCCGATTTTGAAAAATTATGTAAGTTATTTAAAAAATCGAAGTGTTTTTTTTTTAATCAACCCATGATTTCGTACTGCAGATATAACTTTTTAGTATCTTTCTATTGCTTGGGACAAATGCCTCCAATAAGCCTTGGATAAAAGCACTAGTAATTGTAAATATTTTCCAAAGAAAACAAAATACCCAATCTTTAAGTTACCACCGCCATTTTGCTTAGTGCTCATGTGGTCCGCACACATAGATCTCGCGGCACAGAACGTCTCTGCTTCTATACCGCAGAAAATAGGTACTATAAATTATTTTTCAATTTGTATGATTAGTAGTATGAATATATAAGGTGCTCAATTAAAAAAAAAATGAGCTGCATCCTATTTTATAGACCGTCCTGTACGATAAAAAAAATATTTTTGAAGTATATATAATTAATAAGAACAACATTAGAACAATTTTTTTTTATAAAAATAAATCGCTTTTTAAATAATGAATTTAGTCCATACTTTATTAGGCTGAAGTTGCTGAAGATTTTTCTCGGGAAGGTCTCCAGGTTATTATACTCTCGCAGAGCGCGAAGCTTCTGAATTCCATCATATTAAAGGCTGCTAACAGTTGTTCTATGTTATTAATAATTAATAATTCAATTTAATAGTTATTCTGCAATCCACATAGTTCAACAATGTCAGTGATTTCTAAAGTACTGCGTTTATATTTAATATTACGTTGTTTAAGTACATATATGCCTTAGCTAAAGAAACCACTTTCAAAGATGTGAATGCGATTGCAAATTCTAAAGTTGGGAACAATTCTACAGAAAACATATTTCCTGGATCTTGCTGATAAGAAAGGTATCACTTAACACGATACTTACTTATTGCAACTTAATCGTATTTCTTAACGGAGATACATAGGTAATTTTGATTAGGTTTTTATTCAAACTTTAAAGTCGAATTGCCATCCGTGGTACTTTATCGCACATCTATATACTATTCGTGTAATTTTTACATCTAATTCCATTCAAAAATCTTTTCACAATTTTTTTTTTGTCTTCAAATAACGGAATCAATGTCTGCTATTTAAAGTCTCGAACACCTATTTTGTGCCTTTTTAAGTAAAAGTTTAATATATTTTGTTTTTCAGGCACAACTATTTGATGAAGTAAATGCTATTAGTGAAAGAAATAAGTGTACCATGGAATATAGAATAATGGACGAAGAACATCCAACTACCAATCCATACAAACTAATAACGTCACTATAAATTTAACTTAATATGTATAGGATTTAATTAGTGTATATGCTTAACATGTTATATTGTTTGCGCATGCCTTTGTATGCATTGTTCTCAACCAAACAATAGCTGTAAATATATTTTTCCTGTACAGATGTATTTACGGCCATTGGTACGTTGCCTATTATTAAACTGCACCGCTTGTAAATAGATGAATACAAAAAATACTAACCTTATTTAGAATGTATATTTGATATAGTTGAATTTACCAACTTACCTGCAATCATTTTTTGTTATATTTCACTTTGGATAAATGAACCTTTGTCGCGTAAATAAAAAATGATTTTTCTGTTTTATAGTTCTTGAATTGAGAAAATAAGTTTTAACTTTATTCGCCTAAAAAATAAGTAATATTTTGTCTAACTAACAACACTAAAATCAACATATAATTGTAAAACGTATAGAAAATTGCTGTAAATATGTTTTATTAAATTAATTTTTAATACTACTGTGTTTACTTTTGTGTTTTGCCATTATAACTCAGTATATTTTGGTATTAGCCAAGTCTACATTATAACGTGAGGATTACCTAAATAATTTACAGACTTGATCAAACACAAAAAGAAAGTAACACTCAAACAGCCTTCCATATTGAACTGTTTCAGTATCACTATTAATAGCGGTTGGTGATATAAATTTCCTCGTGTATTTCAGTTGTATAGTACAATGTACGCAATATGCAACGAATATATACAAAGAAATCAAACCGTTGTCATGATTATACTCTCTGAAGATAAAAGACAGTCAAGTATGATAAAATGCTTAAAATCGGTGAGATGTTTTAAAGGGCAGCTCTATTTTATTTCACCTAATTAAAACATATATCTATATTGCTTGGTCTTACTCAACAGCTCGATTTTAAACTGTTGGCAAACGTCGTGAAATATAATAGCGGTATGAAATTAATAATAAGGTTGTTTTAGTTGTACATAATTGCATCGACAAATGTTTGGTTGAGGTGTACACTATGTTAAGTATTGAATGGGAGAAACGTGCATAATAAGTTGCCTATCGTATTCAAGATATTAAATTGTAGGTGAGATAACTAACATAAAATTTCATATAAACGACGGTATTATTACATTATTGGTGTAAGAGAGGAGATAACAAGACAAATTAAATTTAGCCATTTATGAAACACAACTTAGTATTAAGTCCACAGAACTTGTTATAAAGAATTAGAAAGTAGAATTATATTTTCGTAATTTAGAAAGAAACGCATGAGTAATGCCTAAATACAAAATATTATGGTTCTATGTGCACGTAGTAACGAGAAAATGATTTTTCTTTATTCGAGTCCGACTCTGTCTTAGTTAACATATGGGAATCACCGGCAGTCGCTGAAGCAGCGTTCGGATATCCATTTAGTATGCACATAGCATTCACCGTCATTACACGCAATTGCAATGGCATCCTATACGAATATCGAATACACCGATATGATTTTGATTTATGGCGAAACAGGACAAAATAGTCTTGCGGCAGAAAATTTGTACGCGGAACGGTTTCCCAATCGGCGGCATCCATCATCCGAGACAATTGTGAGAACCGTGTATCGACTTCGAGAAACAGGATCAGTAATTCCACGTTTCGAAGGTCGTGACCGTCATATATCACGTAGAGTTCAGCAAGCAGAAGAGCATATTTGAAACATCGTTGAGGCGGAACCAGGCATAAGTACTACAACTTTAGCCCAGCAAGTAAATGTGTCCCAAACGACGGTGCATCGAATTTTGAAAAATAATTTACTTATTTACTTGGCCACCTCGTACTCCCGATCTAAATCCATTAGACTTTTTTCTGTGGGGATACATGAAAAGCTTGGTATATGATCGTCGCCCTGATATTGAAAATGTCGAAGATCTGCGAAATCGCATTTATGTTGCAGCTCAACGCATTCGCGAAGACATGGTAAATTTTACTCGTGTGCATAATAACTTTCGTCGCCGAATTGATGCCTGTATTAGAGCTCACGGTGGACATTTCGAACATTTTTTACATTAATAAATTATTTTGTCCTGTTTCGCCTAGATCGGTCCTTGTTAGGACCACCACAAATTTCATAAAAAGAAAAAGAATGTATAACTACAAATAACTCAAAACCCGACATTTCGGATGCATTAACTTTAAACATTAAGAACGCAAATCATATGGTTATCGGCATATTCAATGTAAACACATAAACACTTCGACATCAGCTGTACGACAGACTAATGCATTTCAATAGACTATTCACTATTCATAGCATCTACAATGCTTTATCGATTTTTATTTGCATCTGGGTTAACTTTGATTCATCAGCGGTATTTGTATAATATAGGAGAAACAAAGATATGGACCGGCTTTACCTGCATTTTGGGCCCTAAAATTTGAAAAAAATGTATATGTTACAAATAAATTTCTTTTTAAATTTTCAGTAACACATTGATAGGTAGTCTTCAGATTTCGGTAGCTTACGTGCTATTTACAGGTAACCCTGTATAGATGCGACACAAGACAAATATTAATTAACAACAGGAACGTATGTTTCTTTTATGTATTTAATGCAATGAATTAAAGGTAAACCAAGCTTAAATCAATACTTTCTTTACATTAATTACCAGAAGTTTGCCTTATTTATGAAAATATTTTTAAATATTAAACCTCCTTGCGGAAACGTTTATAAGAAATCTGTTTTTGTATTCAGAAAACGGAAGAAGAAAGGAAAATCAAACAATTGTTAATAAAAGGTGAAAGAAAACAGAAATTAATTTTAATAATGCCTACACAATTTGAAATTATATAAATATTCTAACTAATCTTAAATTATAAAAATTCAAAGCGGGCATCAATCGTTATCTTGATAATATGAATAAAATCTATTTATTTCGCATAATTTAAGAACTCGTTGTTTGAAAAGCCCCATATTGAACTCTCTCATTCCAAGGTGAGGAAATACGCCTTGGATTAAGCGATAAGGATCCCTATCTGCGGTACTCTCCGCGCGTCCGACCGTAACGAAAAGGGACCGTGCTGAACATATTTAATGAAGCTTTCTTAGAAAAAAAAAATGGATCGAAAGGTAGAATATATGGAAATATTTAGTTATGCAGAAATTCGTAAATACGACACTAGAAAGATATTTAAGTGTTTCTATCCAAGAGGCGACCTATACTGCCATTACAACATTTAAAATTTCCACTAATTAATAACAGATGGCGTTCTCAACTTAATAATACATTAAGGTTAGATCCTAAATTTTGGCGGGATAATATCTACCCTAAATGTTTCATATTATCTCATATTATATACATATAGATAAATGTTGTAACTTTTATGCCCTAAAGTGATCTTTTAACTACTTATATACCATTTATTACAAAGAAGATTGCATCGCAAATACTTCGGCCAAATTTGTTCAAAATGGATTTTGATATAGGTATTAACGATGAAATGACTGAATATGAACTTTTAAGACAGAAAAACATGCAGGAGATAGAAGCAATGGTATGTAGGATTTCTATTTCCAGATCTTGTATAAGAATTGTTAATTTATTCCAGATGTCGGAGTTTTCTGATGACATTACGGAATCTATAACGACATTAAACAAGTACGAAGACGTACTGCATCAGCCCACCAAAAAGAAAAAGAAAGCTGGAAATTCTAGGTTTACAATTTTAGAAAAAATACCTTTTGAGAGGAGAAGATCAGATAGATTACTAAATATAGCTCCCTGTTACTCGTATGCAGACTTAGATGATGAAGAAGTATATTTCTTTTAATGTCTCTTACATATATATATTCTCGTTTTTATAGGACTTTGAGCCATATAAAAGAAAATATTCAGACAATATTGACGACTTGGAAAAGGTAATATTTAGAAGAAGAGAATCATTGCCTAAAAGGTCTAGCCTTGTTCCATGTGTTGCTGTAACAGATATAACTAACAAGTATTTGGAAAACATAGCAATGCGAGTAGTTGACAAAACTTACTGTTCAAGAACTGGTACCAGTTGTCATCAATGCCGTCAAAAGACTTTAGATAGTAAGACATATTGCAGAAGTGGATATTGCGTCGGTGTGCGTGGACAGTTCTGTGGTGTATGTTTGAAAAATCGTTATGGGGAAGATGCAAAGGAGGCTTTACTAGATTCTAGGTGGAAGTGCCCTCCTTGCAGAGGCCTTTGCAATTGTTCTATATGTCGAACAAGACAAGGTAAACGACCAACTGGCATTCTAGCCCCTTTGGCCTTTCAATACGGACACAAAAGTGTAAAGGACTTTTTACTTAGTCTAAATGGTAAATACGATTATACTGAAAACCGCGAACATTCGCTAAATTCCAATAGTAAAGTCGCACATAAAAAGACTATTAATGATAAGAATCAGTTTCTATTGGGCTTCAATCAAGATTTAAAGCCTGTGTGGGTTATAGAAGGTAAAGCATTTAGTGATGATGAAGGTGACTTAGTAGGTTTCCAAAAAGGAAGAGATCCTGTAATGATTAAATTTTAATTTATTTAAATATTACAATCTATATTTTTAATAAATTAAAAGTAGTGTGTACCACTCCAAAATACCCACCTATTTTTGAATAGCAATATGTCTTTTCCAAAAAAGAGAATTATTATATACAAAATTACTAAAACCTTATACTTTTGTTCTTACTAAAACGTTATATTTCACTGTTGCTAAAATTTGGAACAGCTACTTTACAAAGCAGTCAGTTTAACTTTGAAAGTATGCGACAAACGTTTCTATATTTTAACTAAACAATACTTTAAATATGTTCATATTAATTAGCAATACTTAAATGAAACACTCTCTGTATAAAGTTACAAAATGTATCTATTGCAGACTTAAAGCTGAGAAAAATAAAGTTAAGTTCAATACCTTTTAGTTGTTAGTTATTGTTACAACACTGATGAAAAGATTTGAAATTTGTTAGAATTGCTGTTTAATTGTCAATTATTTTGGAACTTTAAAATGGCAGTGTCGGTATAGAAGGGTAAATAATAAACGCTTGTTTTTAATAATAAAAATATATTTATATAATAAATTAAATTTTTAAAACGCGAAAATAATTTCTTAATTCAAAAGTAATACTAGCCCAGTGAAAGTGATTTAGAGTATGGAGATGAAAAATTCAACAAAAATGTTGGATGATCTTTACTGTGTTGGAAACGCACGTTTTTTTTTTTTTTTTTTTTTTCCATAAAAACAAGGTATATGCAACTATAACCTTGTTCAGCAAAGCCTACACGCAATATTATTAAAATTTTTATTTCAGCTAAACAATTAAGCTGCCAATGTTGTTCTTTTTTTTGCACAGTGGCGTATCCTATTTTCAAGCTAACTTATGTTATTTATATTTTTTAATATAACATGCTGTATATTAAAATTTACCAACAGAAAACTATATTAACGAGTAGGATATTTTTTTATAGAATCCCCATAAAATGTAATCGCAGTAGATTTGTTACTTAATTATTCTTTTGTTAACGGAAGACGAAAGGAGTTCCTTCTCTACATTTATTTCGTTGACTTTTTTTGTAATCTTATAAAAGCTATTTTATTACTCTCTTTTTGTTGTCCGTTTTATTTCCTTTAACATATTTTAAAATTTTAATGTCAATCAAATCATGCCTAAGAATTAAGTCATGACTCATGACGTACATTAAAAAAATATATATAATTTTTATATTAAACATGTGTACAGTAGCCGATTTATGTTTCTTCAGCTTCAGTTACATCTTCATTAGGAAAATGGTACTCGAAGAATCGATTCCTGCCACGCTCATTAATTTTTCGAATTGTAGCTTGCAAGAGGCTAGAGATAGAGTTTAAATTTTCCCAACATTCTAAAAGTTATAGCTCGCATACCGCAAGAGATAGAAAATCGAGGTAACTGTTAATGGATCCAGCGTATCGAAATCTAAATTGAGCTATTAGTTGGAGAGGTATAGAAAAATTAAGAAGCTGATGAAAAAATCTGTAAGAGATACCCTTTGGAAATTTAGATTGTCGATTTCAAACAAATATTTCGATACGGATAATACGGAATCAACGAAAGAAATGCAGGAAAACAAAGGAACTGTTTTTCGTCTTCATATATAATATAAATAAATTCATTATCATTATAAATAAATATATAAATCACAAATATCATTCATAATATAAAGCAATATAAATAAAGTAACCTTGTAATTAATAATTAATTTTTTGAAAAAATTGAACTCCAATACGAACTCGAATCTAACGCCTTCCGTTCATCAGACTAACTACTATACCACAAGTTCTTGCTAAGATCTTTCTACTTTCTAATACGTAGATCTGTGAGAAAGAAATATATAGACATCGATTCCTTTGTTTCATAAAAAACTGTTAGGATTATAGAATTCATACTATATATATATATATACTATATATATGGTAGATTATTATAATCGGCTGCAAAAAATAAATAGTTGATCACTTTAAACATCCTTCATAGGCAAATAAAATAAAGATCAATTTTAACAATGAATATCGGTTAAACCAATGCCTTTATATTTCTTTTATTAGTTCTATTCTAGTTCTATTAGTCGCATTTAACCCTGTGTACTCTATGAATATTAGTCTATTATGAAAAGAACCGATTAAAACCGAAAAAGCATCCACTTAAACTAAAAAAAAAAAATGTTTTGTGTGTAGGCCATATAAGTCGTTATTGATATAGAAGAGTAATATACACATGCGAATCCAATACAGTAATTGTTTAAAAAATTTAAAGTGTTCCTTTCTTGCTAGAAAAATTTATATGTGGTACATCATATAAATAGACAATTATACAATTTTACGATATTTCTCCTCTTGACGTTTAATTTGTGATTAAAGCTATTGAAATTGATAAAAGGAAAAAAATTAATTTCTTAATGGATATAAATAAGTTGTTTTTTGAAACGATACATAATGGGCATTTACATATTTTTGGAGTTCATATGATGAAACATAAAAGATACAATCTACGTTTACATTGGAGGTAAGATATATTCCTCTTCCAAAAACAAATCGGCAAACTTGAAGAAATTTAGAGACGATGGAATACTGAATGAAAAACTGAATATAATTTTGTTTATTTATTTATATGTTAAATGTCTACAGTAACAAAAGTGTATCTTTGTTTTATAACTACATATATACGCTATCTCTTTGTAGGTACCATTGAACTGAAAATTCTCAAATTTTCTTCAAGCTATGTTTTTCATCTAAGTTATCTCTTAAACAAATTATGAAATTTCTTAAGCTTAATATGACGTATAATATGTTATGTATAATATTCTAGTTCTAGTGGATCACTGTTGAAATATACAAAATTTCGAATACGCGAGATAGTCTACGTATACTAAAAGTAATATGAAGGTTTGCAATGACCTAAATTTTGCTGCAGCATTTACATCATGCTAATTTTGAGTTGAATGTTATTAGTATAAAATTATCTATTAATCTTATTTACATATTTTTAAATACGCATCCATAATTCAATATATGAAATTTTGTGACAATACGAATTTAAGAGTTATATATAGAACTAATCTAGATGTAAAATGTTATAAAAGTTAAGTCGCTTCAGCAATGATACAATTCATTTAAGCTTACTTAAAGAAAAAATTATGAATATTATTGGAGTTTCAGTAGGTTGATATGTTATATTAACAAATGGGTTAATTTTTACCGAATTACTTGTATTTCCTTAGTTTTTTTTTTTTCCTTTTTTATAATTTGGAAACTATCACTTTATTTACAGTGAAATATATTTGGACCATACGACAGTCTCTTGATCTATACGCGTTGTAGCCACTAAGCAACGCTAGTCGAGTTTTTTATACTAATTTTACTATGGGCGGCTTCAGCTAGGTAAATAAAAACATTGGTATTCGTTTACATATATGACATTTTTTGTTAATTGCTCGTTTTTATTATAAAAGTATTTAACTGGAACCTGTTTAATCGTAACCTATAGCAAAGAGGTATTTTAATAATATTGCTAAGTTGTTAAATTAATAATTTCGAAACAAAATGAAGAACGAAACGCATAGTAGAAATATTAAAAATTACAACGATTTTAAATATAAAAGTCGAAGTTCTTTCAGTTTCAAAGAGTAGAGATAAGAATTGCAATGAATTATTTGTTTTTCTTACGGATATTATCTCAAAACTGCTGTGTTATTTTTGCAAACCAAAACTTCTGCATAGATTCTAATTCTTTCAATAAAAATAATTAAGGTACTATGTTATAATCAATTTTGTACTTACTGAAGACCAAAAAATATCCAAAGAAAATAAATTAGGTGCCAAAATACTGTTTGTAACTATTGAATGTTTAACCTTATGGAATTAACTAAATTTGTGATGTAAACTTGGAGCTTTTTATATATTTTTTGACAACTTGGGCAAAATTTACCATTATAACTTGCAAAAGAATAAGAACATTGAATTGACGAAAACTGTTTATAGGTGGTTAGTGGTAATGTCTAATCCAGAAAATATAGACAAAATTTAGTCAAATAAAAATTCATTATTGAAATAAAAGTTGTTGAAAATTGAAAACGTTTAGTTGGCGTACTGTTAACTAACAAAGGAAAGAAAATAAAAGTGGTAGGGTAGTTGCTATTTTTGATCAGAAATCTTTTAAAAAACTTCGAAGAGTACTTCCACTTCAATGTATTATTGCCTTTCTCTTTCATCATAATATTCACATTCACCTTATACAATATAAAGGTTACTTTATACCTTAACATTCTGAATTTGTGTCAGTGAAATAAAAGATAACACCAACGATAAAGAAACGTAAATAGCGGCCGAATGAGGCTAGTATTTGCAAAAGTTGGTATTAGCTCTAAAATTTTTGGAGAAATGAAAGCAAAAAAAAAACGGCTAAAAAGTATTCAAAATAACTTTGAATAACATATGTATAGGTAACCTCCGTATAGCACACTTCAAGAATTGAGGAAAACCTCCGATAGGTTTAAGAATTATGTAATTCCCCGCATAACGCTTAACGTTCTTACAAGCGAAATGTGAAAATACGGAATTCCCGCTACAATATGATTAGTATTCGGTAGAAGTTTACCATTTCAGCTTGTATGCCGTATTTGCCTGCAGTTGCTTGTAATTTACTCAATATTGTCCGCAGGGTTAAGTATTAAATAAGTAAGTCAGAACTTCGGGGTCATTTTCTTTTTTAGATGTAAAAGTTATATCTTTCGTTTTTGTGAATCAATTTATGGCAGTAGACCATGTCTGATGAAAATTGAAAAGTACTATTTAAAAAATCTGGCTAGAATAAAAATTAGAAATTTTGGACTATACAAAAAAGTACCTGGAATTAGAGTTTTCGTTGCTGCTGGTGGTTTTACTTCCACAAGTATAACTTCTCTTCTCGCATGATTTAAAAAAAAAAATGGAAAAGACTTTTAACACCTGGATTAAGGAATGCTAAAGAAAATGGATTCCAATGAACACCAATGTCATTGAGCTTTAAAAACCTATAACTACTTAAGAGAAAATGGAGAATTTATAACTTACCCTGGCCAAAGGGTAAGTTATAAATTCTAGCTACTTATGGTGGAAATAGGGGTTACCCCTATTTCCAGCAAAAGATGGTTTGACCGACTAAAAATATAAAACCAAAGTGCTTCATCTGATATAGAAACTGCTAAACTTCCAACTGATTCAACAGATTGAAACTGATGACTCGACGTAAGTTCAGGAATTATCCTGAACTCGCACTACATTTCTATTAAGAAATGGGTAAATGGGAATTTCGAAAACATACATACGATGTGTGTTTTATACATACAAACATACGATACATCATCTTTTAAAGATGTCATGTCAAGTTTTGCGGGTGATGGTGGTTCTTAACGGAAATTTTTCAAGTTGACTTTTGTTCGATCATCGTGCGCATTCGTAGATTCCTAGATTATATTTTTCCTTTTTAGATTTTAATATATTGGGTGACTTGGAGAAAGTTAAACGGTGTATTTTATCCACCATATTGGTAAAAAAAAATGTATATCTAAAACTGTATCTTTATTACTGTTATACATATACGAATTACTGTTTGTTAAAGGTTTTTATATTGTATTGTTCGCAGACGGCATTTCGGCGAAATCGGGGGAAACAATAATAATTGTAATAATTATTGCATTAAATCAGACTTAAAATGAATCCACTGTTAATGCGTGGATGGAAATCTTACATAATAATGTTTGCGGGCCTTACTTCTTGCCTCCACCAACTCTGAATTATTTGACCAATTTCTTAACAATATTTTAAATAATCTGCTTGAGTACGTATTACTTCAGTGGAGAAATGGCAGCTAAATTCAACTGGATGGTGCACTTCATGGACTATTGGTGCGACATTGGTCAAATTATCCACAACGTTAGATTGGGAGTTTAAGACCTGTGCTGGGGCTTCCACGATCGCCTGATTTTAACCCATTAAATTTTTATGTGCAGGATACGTTAAAAAATAATGTATGCGCCCACTACTACTAATTATTGATTTTAAGAATTGAAGAAGTTCGAAATGAAATGTGACAAAAACCATCACATATAACCCGCGCAATTGATTCACTGGTAGAAATTTCATTTTGAACATCTTCGATAAAATCAAGTTTTTAGTAGTTTTTTTTTAAAGATTAATGTTGTTTCTGTCATATTATGATTAATAATTTTCAGATTGAATAAAGAATTTATTACCCAAATTCTATCCAGATTTAATCCAATAATTATTATATTTTCCCCCAATTTTCCCGCAATGCCGGTTGCGCTCGCTACAATATAAAAACTTTCAACAAGGTGGAACTCGAAAAGAAAAATTTTTGGGCATACGTTTATTTATAACGTATCTTCATTAGTATGCTGGGTAGAATACGCTGCATTTCTCCAAATAAAACTGAATAATCCTGTAGATGTTTATATTATCATGTTATTTCTACACTGCGATTCATAAGCTACTTCTTAATAGTTTAATTAAAATTTTCCATTAGTTTTTAATAGTAATTATATCGGTTTCGTTTATTAATAGTTATTTGAATAGTCTTTGTGGGATAGGAGAAGTAAACGGGCAATGTTTTTAAGTCGGGAAAAAACAGTTCGTGTACTTCAGATTTATTCGGATTTGCAGAGTCAGGTGTTCACTTAGATAGTTTTCGTTTTTGAATGAATGAATTGGAGGCAGCCTCCGGTCAAGAGTTATTTTTGAATTTGGAATAATAATAATAAGATAAAAACAAAATATATTTTTTTAAATTCTTGTTGCAGTTCATTGATGGATTCGTGTAACACGCTATTTGTTGCGAGCATTATTTCTATTGTGCTGTACGGGGGTTACCTGTATTTTTAAATTTTTGTCGAATAACAAAGCTTGTAAATAATGGCCTCAAACAATTCACCTACTTTACTAGAGTCTTAGCTTTTGTAAAGTACCGCATTACTTCTATTGATTCCCTAGACGAAAATTATAGATACATCGCTTTATTATTAATTTTACCTACGTAGGTAGACTGTACAATTTATTGAAATATGGTTATTAATTCTTAATGGTCTAGAAATGTTGTAGAAGATGTTTTCTTAGTAATAAAATATAGTATCAGCGCCTTTGATATAAAATTTACTTACGTAGATTTTATGACATTTTTTTACTTTTACTCACATAGCTTTTGGAAAAATGATACAATTCACACGGTGTAACAGTTTCTATATTCTCTTGAAATAATCAACATCTATACTTCTTCTAACTACTGTAATTGATCCCTCATTCAACATACCTGATAAAATTATATTATACTGATAATTGGCCATTAAATTACATTTTTTTATTTTTTGGTCAACTTGGAAGAAATTCTTTTTATTTCTTACAATATTTGCAAACCAACGACGCGCTTAGGTTTACTAAAATACTTAGGCCTAAGTATTCTACATAATCATTAGAATTAATTTAGGGTCGTCTGATAAAAGTTAACTATGTATATTGAAGTGTTCGAGTGTGAAAGCTCATAATTATTTATATTCGTACTCTAATGTTGTGGGAAATGAATAATAATACCAATATATTGTAATGTCTACGCTTGTAATTCGGTCAAATTGTTTGTTGACGAAAATTTATGTCGAATTGGGTAGTTTCCTGCTTATACAGCATTATCTCGAAAGAGTCGATATTGTGATGTATTGACCGTGAATGTTCGTATGGGTATGTACTTGAAACTGCAAAGGGAACAATAAGTTTCGTAAGTTCTTCCTCTTATCTATTTCTTATTACGACCCCGGTAAATATAACAAGAAAATAATATTTTAAATAGAAAGTCCGTATAAGGCCAATTGCGGTAGAATATACACCTATTTTACTCTAGAATAAGAAGAAATTAGCCGTGGAAGAGAGGATTCAAATCCATTTATTTCGAAGGCCAGTTAATTTCCTCCCCCACATAGGGTTATATCATACAATAGTTCCTTGAAGATGTTGGGGATCTGTCGACGGCGACGGTGTTTGTAATAGACTAGTTGTTTGTTGCGGGGGAGGGGAGTCACCATAAGCACCTGGTACGTTAATACCTAACAGACTTTGATGTATATTACTCGCGCCAGGTAAGCTGCTTTGCACTAAACTATGCGTACTACCGGCGTGTGACAACATCCCCGACGTTGCCAACGGATTAATAAGCGCGGTATTACTGGATATTGTGGGAGGACTAGATTCTTCCGGTGGTGTTATTTCCAGATCTATGCTTCTATTTAAAGATATCTTCGTTGGTATACTACTATAATTAACAGAAGAGAAATGCGATAATCCTACGTCTTCTAAACTGCTTTTTCTCCTTCCTCCATCTATGCCGGTTAACCCCTGCCTTAACGAGTTCGATCTTCTGAGCAATATGTCATCTATCACCCTAAGTGAATTTGATCTACCTCTTTGGTAACTAGTAACGGTAGGGCTATCCGGCAACGATAATGAATTTGATTTAGTCGTAACTAGAGGAGGCGCTCGCGGGGATTGATATCCGGATAATCCCAATCCAGATCCCCGTCGACTACCAGGCTGCGCTGACGTTGATAACTGTGATAAGAACATTTGTGAACAAAAACTGATGTTTGATTTTCTTCTACTGTTGTGTCTTTCGAAGGTTTTTTGTGCGGAGAACGGACTAGGTCGAACCAAATAACTGAAAAGAAAAAAAAAAAAACTTGAAATCAACCTACGAGATGTTTTAAGCAATTATGACAATTACTGAAAAGTACCCATATAAACAGTCAATATAATATCCTATTTTTGCCCAAAATATGGTACTGATCAATAAAACGGAGTGCTTCCAGAATTACGAAAATGTCTAAAAAGTACCTATTACCTAAGTCGTTTTAATATTAGGAAAAGAGGAACAAAATTTTTATTCTTTAAATTATTTTAAAATTGCATGCAAGCCGGTACATAAATAGGGAGCGCCCGCTCTTGGGTTATAAGAGCCAAGGAAGAGAGTTTCTCTTCGGGATAGGAAGAAAACTTGTTTGCAGTTGTCTGCGATGATAATTGCAAAGGGTACTCCAAAAATTTCTATTAGAACGATTAGAAGACGCTTAAATAGTGCAGGATTAACGGATTGTAAGGCGTTAAGACACGGTTATTGTCCGCGGGGAACAAAGATTTTTTTTAGAATGGGCAAACTGAAAATGCAAACATTAGATAACTGAAAAAGCTTTTGTAAATCCGGCGTAACGAATATATAAATAATTATTAAAAAGATATTGCTTTCAAAGTGGATGTTAACAATGGAATTAGTAGTTTCTACTCTGCAGCGCGAAGGTGACAACATTACTATATAAGGGTGCTTGTCATCACAAAGTCTTAGGAACATATTCTTATGTCATGGTATACATAAATAGGCAAACGTACATAGCAGTTCCCATTCGTGATAAAATATATTGGGTATATCCATATCATATACATATTAATATGGTGAGCATGCAAATAATAAAATAACACTAGTCGACACGATATTTACAACTGACTTAACAGTGTTAGTATTTTGCATTGTTTTAAATATAAAAATTATTATCACATAGGTTATCACGTCACAATTTCAAAACAATATTTTTATGCTTTCACAAAGATTAATGTAATTAATGTAAAATTTATAATTAAACAAGTATTTTAACAAGCTCAAGCATGTTCGCCGCAAATAAAAGAACGGCATCCACGGACTAATTTTGTTCCTGGAAAATTTAATATAAATTTTGATCCGTTAGTGGATTCTAATTTGGTGATTTCACCATCTACACATTAAATTAAGATTGATTAAATAGTTTATCAAAGTACTAGAAGAAAAAGAAAACTGTTTTAAATACTTAAGGAAAATATTTCCAAAAATATTTGTTGCGAAAAGTTTTGAAGAAATATTTGTTGGTCCACCAATTAGGAAGCTGTTCAAAGATGAACATTTCGAACATGCCATGAATGATCAGAGCTAGCAACATGGATTTCTTTTAAAAATGTTTGCACATTTTCTGGGAAATCAAAAGAGTAAAAGCTACAAAGATATCATGGATAATTAATAATAATTAATGATCGCTGAAAGTTTATTTTTTGCATTCACATTTGTTTCTTCCTTATTTAGAAAAGATGAGTGATGAACAGAGTTAAAGATTGCAGATCAGACATTGCAGAAATGGAGAAACGATATCAGGGTAGGTGTTATCCTGTCATGATAGATGATTTTTGCTGCAAAACATTGATATGTTAGCAATTTTTCTTCGTGTACAGTTAAGTGTTTTTGTATTCTTGGTACTAATTAAACATTCTAGTAACTATTATGTAATGACTTTTGTACTTATCTATTTTTTTATAACTTCTACTTAACAAAATTTGTAAATACAATTACTAGTGAAATATGATTATAACTAAAACTAAACGTGATAGAAAGATTTGGTTTTTGGTTATCGCTTCAGTTAAAGACTGCAAGAACTTTACTTCCATTTTTAGGACGCTTAATAAAAAAAATAAAATTGTGGACTAGTGTAATAAGTCTATGTTCTTGGCATATATTCTTTATATAACTCAAGACTCTGGTAAATAGAAAAGGCCATAAAATATAAACGTGACGTTGTTTTAATATCGCTAGTATATTTTCAGAACATTGCCTTATCTCTGTACGTAGGTATTACCAAGTCTGTAATGTGTACGTACTAATGTCAAGTACATTGTTTATTTATGCATTTGACACAAGAAGTATTTTAAATGCAACGTTATGGCCATCGTGTGCAAAATTTTTTGCAAAAAAGTGCTTTTTTCTATCGAAACCACCCTCTTTGGGACACAGCTTAAAACAACATCGGGAAAGAAAATTGATTTAAACATCTGTACTAGCCAGGATCTAAATCCAGTCGAGCATTTGTGACACTTCGCCATAACCTAACTAAAAAGTCGTAAATACTTGAAGTCAAAGCGTGAAAAAATTTCAACTGGCGCATTGCGAGTACGATGTCTAAATGTAATGACTCTCATTAAAGGCCGAGGAGGACGTACAGGATATGAACATATATGTAGAATAGTATGATGGAAGTATATTCCAACACTTTTAAGTTGGGATGCTCCATTTCATTGACCAAGGTTATAGATTAAGCATCTGCGTGAGTATCTAATTAAAGATACGCTAATCACCGAATCGCTCTACAAAAGCGAGTAGCATGTAGAGATATAGCTACTAAATTGGGCATTTTGCGCGATGAAAGTATCTTTAATTAAATACTTCCATCCGTACAAATTACAATTCCTCGTGAGTCTTTGTGCGTGAATTAGGAATTGTGAAGCAAACCCGCAAAAGAATTAAATATGCTTACATAATATCGCCCTCTTCTAAATCTAAATCACAGCTAGGATTAATTATAACGTAAGATAAACTATTTCGTTTTTCGCTAACGTCGTTGTAGTCTACTGCAGGTAAGTTTAAGCTATCCATCCTTGACCGTACCAAATTTGCAATCTCCGCCCTTTCAATGCGCTGTTCGTGATTGTCTTTAGCTTCGTCCACCATATTGAGGGAAAACTGCAAGAGATACATTAGCGACATTGTTAATCGAAATATGCAATCAGAGCGGAACTAATAGCGAACGGCTAATTCCTATTATGCATTCGTATTAGCATGCATTAGTTAGATTGTCTTAGGTAAAACTTACTGAAGCAGAAAAGATAAAAATGGCCGTATAAGCTGTGATAATTTACACATTTTTACATAAATAGAGCTTCATCGTATTGAAGACTTCTCGACTCTTTCATTTTAAAGCTTATTCATTGTTTGTAATTCAACTGATAGTACATAATAGTAATGGACGAGAGTATACTCAAAAGTATCCAGGTGCATTGCATGGGTGAATGCAATTAATCGTATCTTGACTTTATTAAATACCAAATAATGTATAAAGATCATATTTACCTGTATAATTTACTAAAACCATTTAATTTAATATTAAAAACTTACCATCGAATTACGTTTATCTGTACAGCCTAGGCAGTTCGTGCCTTTTTTGGGTCGATAGGTTACGCCTACACGGTCCTTTCCGAAATTTTCTTCGTCAAGCTAGCACAAAAAAAGCCCAAAAATACTGTAACCTGTAACGCTGTGTTACTTTTATATAAAAATTAAAAAAATAGACGGTAATTAGATATATTTACCACTTTCTTCAGTGTTACAACAATATAATCGAACGCATACTTTATTTAATTCGATTAGAATACGTTACTCCTTGGTTTGAATATAGGAAAGAACTCTTCGGGAAATTTCAAATATTTTTATTTAATATCAACCGATTACCAATCTTAAATGGCAACCTCGAAATATTATTATACAATCGAAAGATTTTCATTTATTATAAAATACTTTTCCCTATGATCTATTTATATAGTACTCGTCTAAAAATCAGCGACAGACTTTTTAGGGACGGTAGAAAAAAATGAATTTTTTGTTTTTACCTTCACTGCATTTCAAAAGAAATGAACCACCCCAAAGGATAAGACGCAGAACTTCGGAATTACGTAGAAATAGTTAGTGCATAAAGACAGAAAAGTCATAATGAATCGTTAAGAGTTGATAGTTTTAGTTTGCATAAACTAATTTACAAAATATAAAAGAGGTTGGCGAACTGATAGTTGAAAATCTGTTGGTTTAGCTAGTCAAGTCAAACGTTGACCGTTGACAATCAGTTCATCCGGTGGAGGTAGTCTTCTCCCGGTAAAACATATAACCTCGTATTGAAATTGTCGCCAACGTATAAATTCCAGCTCTCGACCCAATCAACAATTCAATCCAGAAAGATTGAAAGCTTAATACGTTTAGATTTTGGCTGGTATGAGAGGTGTAAACCACCATGTCATAGGCGTAAATGACCAAATATCTAGAAATGTCAAAGGAATAAAGGAAAGACAAGCTCCATTTAGTCTAGTCGTTCGCAGCGATGATGTAACATTGTCTATTCTGACTTCACACGTCGCCGTTGAATTCCTTCTCGAATTGTTTCTGATAGTCGAAACAATTGAAAATCAGTAGATAATAACGGACATTGTTATCTCATGAAGAAGCCTGATCAGAATTACAGATTCTGCCAGCTTGGCTTGGCTTGGAAATTATGCAGAAAGAGAACGCCATTAATGATATTGGCGAGGAAGTTTGTACCTCCAGTAAGCAGTATCTCCAAATTGAATTCAATCGACTATTTCTGAGGTTTATATTTATTACTACTCATTGGCATTTAAAATTTCTTCTTTTTCGTTGGTAAAAGATCGTCGGCGATTTTTAGACGTCAGTCGTATATTAAAATAAAAAATGACTACATTACACTTAAAATTACAGAGTTGCTATTGCAGAAATGATGCTAACGTTGAAACTTGAAAATAAACGAGCCTGGAAACTTTCCAAATGTTTACTATTTAATAATAATTTGATGTAGATAAATAAAATCTCACAAATATCTTTGTTTAATAATTAGGCTATTTCTTTCACAGGTATTATATACACATTATATAATAAATTAAGCTTAGATTAAAACAGAAAAATTCAAGCTTTAACAATGTAATTAAACTTAAATTGTTGAAACTACTTAAATGTATCTATTTTAGTCTAGGCTTGATATGTAATGTATATGCGAGGTTAATCATGAAATAAATATACACTCCGCCAAAAAAGTATCGCATAATTTAGTTTTGAATCATAAAAGTATCGCATAATCTTTGTTTGTAGCATAAAGTTGTAAATATACTTTAATGCGCTCTAAGATATAATTTCTATGATTGTTTAAATAAAATACAGGCCAAATAAAAACAAGAACTCATACTTGAGATTTTTATTAAAACAAGAAATTATAATTTTGGAAAGAAAAATGTCATAACAGTAGCTTTTAATACTGAGTATTGCCACCTCTGGCTCTTATGACCGCTCGCATACGGTTTGGCGGAGATTCGATTAACCTCCGTATATAAGCCTGATCCAAATTCTCCCACTCGTCACGGAGAGCATTTTCTAGTCCATGCAGGTCCGCTGGGGCAACATTTTGGGTTCATGTCCGGACTTACCGCAGGCCGATCTAAAACTGGAATACCAACATCGTTAAGGTATTCCTGGACGATCATTGCAACATGCGGTCGTGCATTATCGTGCATTAACATGAATTCGTTTCCTATAATTGGCGCATATGGTACTACATGTTCTTCTAAAATGTCCGTTATATACCTGTGGGCAGTCAGTGTACCTCTGTCTACTGGTACTAACTCTGTACGACCTGTTAAACAGATGCCTCCCCAAACCATAATAGAGCCACCAGCGAAATTAGGTCTAGGTCTGATATTACACTGCGAATAGCGCTCACCGTCTCGTCTGTACACTGAGATACGCCTACCTGAGGTGTAAAGACCAAATCTTGACTCATCTGTGAAGAGTATATTGGCCCAGTCATTAATGTTCCAATTTACATGTTCTCTGGCAAACCTTAAGCGAGCCACTCGGTGGTTCCTAGTGAGACGAGGGGCTGTTACAGCTACTCTAGCTCTTAATCCACTCTGTCGTAACCTATTCCGAATAGTTTGAGTACTCACACGAGTATTTCCGACTCTAGCCAAGTCGTTCTGCAATTGTCTCGCAGTTGCATGTCTTCGACGTAATGCTTGTAGTAGTAAATAGCGGTCATCTTGGCGAGTAGAACATCTTGGACGACCTGGTACAGGTCTTCTACTGTAATTGCCTGTTTCCCTATATCTGGCTACGGCTCTAGAAACACTTGATTGATTGATGTTCATCAAATTAGCAACGTATGCTTGAGATCGTCCATCTTCGATTAAAGCAACTATAGCAGCCACTTGTTCTGAAGTTAAATTGCTCATTTTAGTTTTAAAAGCGTTGGTACAGAACTTTGACTTCGCACTTTAAAATTTGTCCGTATAGGAAGACTTTGTTTGTTCAGTTGTTTATTGAAACAACTGAACAAACCTTACACATATGCATTTTTCTAAATGTGTTCTTTTAGAAGAAAAAAAGTAAAAATGATATGTTCCATGATTTTGTTAGTGTTTTTATAGTTCACATACGCGAGGCAAACTTTTTGTGAACGTATAAAAATATCTTGGTTTATAAATGCCCTTTTTTAGTTTATGCGATACTTTTTTGGCGGAGTGTATTTATTGATATTGGAGATTTAGTGGCATTTTCATTTATCTACTATTTTTTATTATTTTTTTATTTTTTTGATAAAGCATCTTGCTTAGAAGGTTTGAAAGCATTTTAACATACTATTGCTAGTCAAAATTAGATCACAGGTCCATGAATCATCGATTAGAAAGTAAAAGCGAAAGAGCAAAGGTATGTGTTAACATTTTTTAACTCCGGTTAGGCATTGAAATGGGAAGAAAACTCACATAAACAACTTATCTATTACTATTTTCGTGCTCTAACATGCATTTAAAACCATAGGTATGATCTAGCTGGACTTGAATTATTGATATTTTTATTACGTTTTGGTTAATTATCGATGTATTCGAATATTATCGAATGAAAAAGATAAACTTATGGAAGTATATTTATAGAAAATCGTTTGTGTAAGACGGTTTTCGATCCGCACAACTTATTAAAATTCTAATAAATTAGTTCCAGTCTATCGATTTCGAGAGTGTATTTCGAGCAATAGCGGCAGGCGATGACTTGGACGGCGCTTTGATTCTCTCGTTAATTTCCGTTGCATACTCTGTAGATTGATAGTTAACAAAAGAATACACGAGGAAATCGAAGCGCCGTCCGAGTCTAGCACCTACGTGATCACCAGCCGCTACTGACTTTGCGATCAAAATCTTATTATTATTATTATTAAAATTATTTGTAAAATAACGTACTTTATTGACTGTATCTCAATTGTATTTTAATAAAAGCTCAACGAATTAAGCTTACTTCTTTTTCATTCCGCATCACTAATTCGTTTTAGAAACTTCACCAATGAAAAATTGATCAAGCAAGATCATCCTACCTACTATTTGCCACAGATACTTACGTGTGACGATTCCGAAACAGACGTATCTGTTGTTCTATATATTCCAATCGGTATTTCACAAGTTGTTGAGCAAAGTTTCTGATACAAGCGACCGTATGTCCTTATCCACATATCTTCTTTCGTTATTTTAATCTAAAAATGTAATAATTAGTCTGTTGAAGTTTGCTAGTTTTAAAATTAAGAACTATCATGGTATCATGTAGCCAAATAAGTTCGAGTGGTTTTTGGTAATAAAATAAATATTTGTTAAGAAACAGCAAACACTATATTCACTGAAGTAACTATCATCACAGCCTTGATGATGATCTTTTACCAACGTAACATCAATTTTTGTTTGCCCATATTGTAAAAATGTACAGATTTTAAATAAAAAAAGTGACGGACAGCATTTATTAAAAAAACAACTCGTGCTTGGAACTGCCTATGTCTCATGCAATTGTCAAAAGAAGAAAAGAAAGCTGTTTCTGAATTAGTGCCGCTTGAACTCACTAAAGCTGGTAATAATACAAGTTAACAGTGATGGTTTGACCCGTTTCCAAAAGCTCATAAAGGGCACTTCCAGCTGCTGTCCACCAAATACAATAAGTTCTTTTTTGAATGCAAGCAAACTTTAGCAATGTGTGGCATTGGATTAATTGGCAACAACCAATGTTACGAACCCTTAGAATTTGAGTACAATATCGTGTTTTCGTCGCAATTAACAAGGGATCCAGAAAAAGTTTATAGTTGTTGCGTAAAAAGCTCACCGAACTAATGATAAGGTCGCTGACATTTAACTTAATTTTTTCCTAGCTGAAGAAGATGCAAACAAATGGTTTCATCGCTCACACTGAACTTTTTTGCAAAATCTAAGTATGCAAGTTTTACGAAAGCTTTCGACTCTATAGATCATTCCATCTTATTTCAAAGTTGGATGCATTTCCTCCAACGGATTCAATTCGAGGCGTACACATCATCTCCTGACCTACCGTAGTTAACAAATTTCGGTTCCTTCCTATTCAATGTATACATTAATAACGATCTTCTTGAAACATTGAGCGGCAGAGCTCTGGCATATGCAGATAATCCCAAAATTTTTACAAAAACAGAGACACTGAAGGATTGAAGGAATTTGCTAGAGAACCTTTAGAACATACAGAATCGGTGGGAATGTAATAGAATTAGTCTAAACAACGACAAATGTGCGATACTTGGCTACTTGACAAGCACAACATCCACTGCCTTCTCCTACGCAATAAAAGAAATCATTATACCACGACTAGAAATATTTGGAGATGAGTATTTTATTTGACTCTTTATAAGGTTTCAATGACCACACTCATTATGAGATCCTGTAGAAAATGTACTAATTTCACAGCTTTGAAGTGTCTATATTATACCTTGACAAAACTAAATTGGAATATTTATATTGGAATGTTCATACCCGGAGAGAAGGCAATCTCTTGGATCGGCCATTCATTGCATTCACTTGATAGCAGAAGAGAGAAACAAAGCGCCAAATTTATATTAAGGCTGTTCCGCGAATCAAATTTTGTAGTACCAACACATCTAAGGCGGTCTTTCGATAAAGAGCGATAAGCCTAGAGCTAGTCATTGAAAAATATATTTACCGATGTTAGAAAACCGGAACCAGGTGCTTGATCGATTCCAAGTAACAGCCTTACAAAAGTTATCACGTAGTCCTTAACGAATGCCTGATACAGTAATGTGTCCAACATGCTGGCGCTAAACACATTTCCAGCTGCAAAAGGTAGCCTAAACATATACGATATATGCGAACCACGTTCCTTTTCCCGCTGAGATAAAAATAGTTAGTAACATGTTGACAAAATTGCTTTACGGTTTCATACCTTTTCCATTTTAGATAGATGAAGAGCGTACTTATCGTGAGCCCGAAACTGCATAAATCTCATATTAGAAGATTGCGATAGCTCTGTTATACTTCTGATGCTAGGAAAAAATCTGCAAACAACAATAAGAAATACAATAAACATACGAATATTTATCAGCGGTATCATTTTTAGAAAAACAAATGCACAATACTTAACCATACATAAATACTGCTGCCATAAACAACAAACCTACAGATACGTATTAAAATAAGAATCGCGATCTTAAAAAAATGTCCAGCCCTTTCTGTTTGTTACTAGTTATTTAACTTCTAACCATGCTTATCCTTTCTTCTTTAAAATGCTCCCAATTTTATTATCCCATGACTCCTTTGATCGTCCTCTCTTATTTTACTCTGTTATTCTAGCTTCCCAAATTCTTTTAACAGGTATATTAGCGTTCAATCTTTGCAAGTAAGTACCATCCAAATTGCCTGTGATTGCTTTTGTTCTATAAGATTTTCTATTGCTTCTACTTCCAATTTAATTTAGTTATACCTTGTACTCTTCGTAAATATCTTAAATCTGTCGCACGAGCCTTAATTTTTTCTTTTTGCATAAACACCCATGACTCGCAATAGAAAGTAAGGATAGGCCTGCAAACGGTTTTGTAAACTTTCATTTTTGTTTATTTAGTTACTTGTTTTTTTCTATTTACAAAACATTCAATGCGTAAAATACTTTATTGAATTTTTCTATTCTCTTGTTTAGTTCAATTTCTTCCCGATTCACTTAGAGTTGTTGTCGTCTATAAATATCCAAAACTTTTGACCAATACTATTTTTTGTGTTTGTTCTTCTATAACCATATACCTACTTTGTATGTATTTATTTTCATACAAATCCTTTCAAAAACGTCATTGAGACATTTAAATCTAGTCGTAGGTCTTTGTTTTCTTGCTATAATCGCGATATCATTTGCAAATATGCTTCCTGTGATGGCGACTCTTTCTTTTTGTCATCTATTTTGTTTCTTTTATTAGATTATCCATAAGAGTAATGAAAGGAAGTGGACTTCTTCCCTGGTGTACTCCTCGTTTAATGCTGAACATTTCTGGCGCAATATTTCTAGTTATAGAGTTACCTCTAGTTTTCTTGTAAAGACGTTTAGTAACATTAATCAATTTACTACTTACATCTGTCTTCCTTTAAACATTCCCATATTTTATCTCTGGGAGCTTTATGGAACACTTTCTCCATATCAATAAATCCCAAGCAAACTAGTGTCCTCTTGTTATTCTTTTATTTATAATTTTGTCGACGATGAAAACATGGTCTTGGACACTTCTAGCTTTACGAAGTTCACTTTATTTTCCGTCTAAAGTTGATTCAACTTGTCTTCTTAATCTTAATTGTTGTCTTGTAATTATTGCAATTTTCACTACATCCTTTTTACGATTTCTAAGATTTATAGCTTCTATCGTGATTATATAAAAAAAGAAAAACGCTAAAATGCTTTGTTTCGTATTATTCTTTTTTAAGTTACTTAGTTACCGAGTAAATCGAATAAGCAAAAGTTAAGATAAATAGTGTAGATAACGATTTGTATTGCACACATACGTAACTATTTTTGCAATTACAGTAAAAGTAAATAATACTTACTTAAACATAGTCTGTACAGCAACTATTGTATTACAGTCCGCCAGCGAGTCTTCTTCTGCAGAATTTGATAGTTCTTTATTTACAACTACGACATTCTCAGCTAAAGTAATTCCAGCACGAAGCAGATCGTCTAAACTATAAATAAAAACAAATGTTGCTGTTTTGTATGTTACATTGTTGCGATAAAACAATAAAACATGTATCAATTTTGCTAGTTGCTAGCATTTCTAGAAAAAGTTACTAATATAAAGTAGTGCGTTTACGAATTTGTTTTTTTGTCAATTCAAATGCTTATTATAATCATAAAATCGAATTCAGTTGAAATCCTGAAAGACAACAATGTAGATATACAAGATGATCCAAATTTCGAAAATAATGTTTTTCAGAAATTATTTGAAACAAATTGATAGCCGTGGAATTCGAGAGAATTGATTTGAATCAATAAATGATATTTTATAGGAGTCAGAGATATGTAAACGGAAATATGTCTGTTGCTTGTTTAAATATGTTTTCAATTTTGTTTAATTGCCTCACGTTGGATACCAAGTTTAATGTTTAACGCGGTGAAAAATAGAGACATTTTCTCAACATTTCCCATCGTAAAATACAAATTTGTTATGTTTAGGAGTTGAAACATTAAACGAAAACCTTTATTTATCTTTATTTAACTTTATTTATCGAAGTTCCACTTTAAAATGCGATATTGATGTGGCTTCTTTTTGACAATCAGACTTTCTTAATAATTTACTACGACTCACATTTGTATTCCAATTTGAGTTCCTCAACTTAACACCGTTTTATGTGAGATTTACTCAGACACAAGTTACCCCCATGACAGATAAACTCAAAGCCAAATAAAAATTTTCACGCCATTCATTGAAATAAATGATCCTTTTTTCCGTGTATAATGAAATGGGGATTATCACCGTTGTCACATCAACTGTGATTTTCTGATTATAAAAGCAAATGCGCACTTGTTTGTCCAAACGGCACATCTTTAGTCATTTTCCAGTAGCCAGTTTTATTCTACGCCTATAGTTTCATTCGATTTCCTCGTATCTATCTGTTACTATTTTTGAGAAAATCTAATTTGAATGAACGTTATGATTACATGCAAAAGTATGAACTATTCTCAGTAGTATAATATTGTCGAATACATAGTTAAAAAAGGCACTTTAATTAGACAGAGTCATCAAACATATCCATAACCTATTATAAACATAGTGATAATGTTACCAAATCAGCATTTTACATAGAATATCATGTCTCTTAAAGCATTTAGTGTTCTTGCCCATGGATGCAGTCAGGCGTCACTTGAAAGTTTCCGCAATTTGCAAGAATATTAAAATTTGGCTCTGATCAGGAGAATAACATGTTTTTCCACACCTTGTATATGATTAATCTTGTATCGATAATCTTAATTCAGGAAGATCAAACAAGCCTTCGTTAAAACTGCACGAGCTGTTTAAAAAAATGTTATTTCCGATATAGGTTTGACAACCCACTTAAACCATCAGGAACTATATATATTAGTAGCTGTAGCTTAACAAAGGACAGTATTAAATTAAGGTTGTTAACTTTAAATTATCGGACTACGTTAACCGAATTAATTGATCGTCGTAGACATAATTAAAGCAATTTTTATTGGCGTGATCGCACCGTAGACGCAATTTCAAACCCGATTGATTTTTGCAATCAGCTGATTCGGTTTGACCACGCGTTGGTTAGCTCGACGATTTAACTACTCTGTTTTCTGCGTACGTTACCTTTTCAGCTAGGATACTACTATTCATATTTGTATATAAATCTTCTTTAAAAAGCTACAATACACAAAGCAAATGAGATAACTGGCAAGTGGACAATGGCAAGATCTAAAAAAGTGGTTTATAGCAATAGATATTACGGCTTCTGGCAAGTTCTTCTTACAATAAGCGCTTTATTTCTAAAAATTTTAACTATTGCGCCTATGTGGACTTTAGCTTTTAGTTTTATTTCCTTTAGCTTAAACCACGTGTATTTGCATTTTTAAAGATAATTTTAAAAGGATACTTTTCTTGAAAATTTTTACATAATTTTTAATTACATAATGATTATGCAACAATACATTTAATTAAATTGGAAACGTACTACGTATTTACAAAATTCAAAAAATCAACGAAAAATAAAAAAAATCTTAATAGAAGTAAAGACTCCGTATACATTATCTCTTATAATTAAAACTTACCAGTCAATTGAGCCCATCATCCAATACACCAGTGGAAAGTAAGAAATTGAATCTAAAAAGGCAATATCTGGTCTCCGCTCCAGCAGTAAGATAATAGGATTTAGGGAAGTTTTCGAATGGAAATGCGCCCTTAACGGAATAATGAAGTTGTAAATTCCATTGGAAGCATAGTCCGCTGCCAAGATTATCGTCTTATTTTGCCACTGGTAATCTCTAGCGTTTCGGTAGCTGCAGTGTTCGCATACTTGAGCAAGTTGAAGGCAGCAAAGGGGTTTTTTCTCTTTCAGTAGATAACATAACGTCGGACTGACACCGATATATGGTGAAACAGGCGGAAAGCCTTTCACTATTCTAAATAAAAATAATTCAGTTTAAGTTAATATCTTCTTAATTTAAGAAATAGATGTAAATATTATTGGCACGCGTTAAGCGTATAGCTTTTTAGCAAATAATGCGCTATGATGATTTTCGTTAAGGTTTGATTTAGAAGGCTTATCATTACAAGTAACGATGCATGGTTGAAAAAATATATATTCACCAAAGGTAAAGAGTTAAGATTAACGGTGCAGGGAAAAACCACAGTATTAAAGGAATATTGAAATACTGCTTGGAATCTTCAAAAGACTTTTGTTGCAACATTATCGATAAGACTGTACATATTTACATCTGAATATTTTGCAAAAGTTTTTATGGGTATTGATTTGCTCATATTACTTTTTCAAAGCTTCTCTTTTTCACCAAATAATTTTAGAAGGAGTTCCATTTAATTTCTATTTTTCCTGGAAATATTGGAAATATATGTATGTGCTGCTTAACTATGAACGTTTTTGTACCGCGCTTATTTTATTGAGAATTGTGAGATAGAATTTTTGTTTCAATGTAGCACGACAACTGCATTTGTTGCATTGCTTTGAAACATTCTGTGAGCCTTAACAACTGTATGATGGAATCCAATGTAATATTTTATTAATGCTCTCAACATATTTATTAAGAATTCTTGCATGTAGGGATAATACTACAACAAAAATAAACTTAAAAAAAAAGAACGAAAACTAAGAACACTAGCAACTTGTTATGTCTCCTCTTAACGCAATAACTAAAATTCAAGGGTACACATATCCCAGATTTGTCTTGATTTAGCTCTTAATCAGCAATTATTGTTCTTCGAGATTTGTTCCTTGGATACTTTTTCATTTCGTGCCATACATTTCCGATGGCATTTAAATCCGGGTTACTTGGGGAAAAAAAAGCAGAATTTTTATATTCTATGGAGCAAACCATTATTTGACAAAAAAATAAAATAATGCTAAGATAGCTTCCTCATTGTATTAATGGAATAATTTACGCAAACGAAACAGAAGGTGAGAACAAAAATATTCAAATTCATAGAAATGTTTCTGCCTACCCTGGGTCATCAATGTGGTTTGGAGAGTATTTTTTGTATTTACCTTCTATCGTTGTTGCCACAACTTTTAAAACCACACATTCGACATTTCTTGACGCCCACTAGTGCCAAAAAACGCACGTTTGCCATTTAGGAAGCAGCGACATAAACCGACTGCTGTTTTCCAAAGTTCTCTAACTGCTTAACACGAGATGGTGGCGTAAGTAGCATTTTGAGAAACCGCACATGTGAATATTCCGACGGGCTTAGCATGATGTATGTAAACAGAACACATCAGAAAATGCCTAGAAACGATAACAAAAAAAAAACAGTAGGGAAGGCATACGTTTCTTTCTCGTTAAGAACTGTCGAGTTTGTCGTTTTGAAACTTGTGGCATTAACTGTCAGCGATAGAGCGTAAAGATGTAAAATACACTCGAAACCACGCTGATGACGCTGTGTGGGCAGGCCCACCTTTGCGTTTGGCGTGAATTATTCCATCAATACCATGAGGCTATCTTGGCATTATCTTTTTGGTTATTATCTCTAGGCATTTTCTGATGTGTTCTATTATAAACCGTTAGTTGGTTAAACGCTTGGGGTGTCATCCGGTAAGATCAACGAATTTTTCGTTCAATCTTTCGACGTTGGCGAAACAAATTGCCCTACAAAATTTCTTGATATGAACTTTGAAGTTTAACAATTTTTTTGAGATAGTCCTTATGAAAAATCTCTATTTTATTTTTAATCCCCAGTTTTGGAGTATCTTCTGCATAAACATCAAGCTTAGTCTCGCCACTGAAAGTAACCGATTCCGATCATCAAAGGTCTCATTTGCTTTTAACTTTGCCCAAATCAACCAGCATTTCTTTGGCGGAAATAAGTTGTTTACGCAATTTATAGCGTGCATATCTCAAGAATTCAGCTTTACGTATATACGAGAATGTACTCGAGACGCATTAAAACTACGCTGATTCCAAAGCACAACTTCTGCAATTTTCTTGGCAAGTGTTGAATTTGTTCCATTATAATTCTAGGTTATTAGGACGTTTTCCTTTAATTTTTATAGGTCCAATTTGTCTGTAATGTTTAACAACATATCTCACTGAAGATTTTGTTATTTTTAATTCAGTGATTTTTTGTCTTAATAATTTTCCTGGATTATTTCCAAAATTTCGTATATTCCTTTATGAAACCTTTTTAGATATTTCGCAGGCATTAAAAAAATTGTGACAAAGATACAATATTTTTTTTAAATCTTGAAAGATTTGTTTAACCTGCATATTTTGCATTACCAGGCGATTATAATGGACTTTGTTTTTTGCCATTTTGCTCTATCGTTCCTTTTAATTAGTATGGAGATAAGGAACATTATATTGAAACCTAAGCCAAATAACACAAGAAAGTATTTTCATTTCTATATGCATATAAAAACAGCCTAATTTTTCCTTATGTTTTCCTTAATATGGAAATTGGTCATTTCCCATTCGTGTTCGATTTTATTCAAAAGAGCATATACATAGCAAGGGAATGTCCAGGGCAACCGATATACATACATATCAGTGGCGGGCAATAGCTATTATTTTTTAGGGCGCTTTCAACATTTAATAAATACAAATAGCAATAAGTAAAAACAAAAGAAAATCAGCTAAAGGCCAACGATAAAGTTGTTAACGTAAGAAAAAAGTTCATAAGAGCAAACAACAGTAAATAGTTCCGGGTGATTATTTAATTATTGCTTTTATAGAAACTCAATTCGTCTTGTTAGAAATTAAACAAGTAGCGAAAATTATAATTGCAGCATACAAACGCGGAACAATTTATCAATTCTGCTATATTGTCTTAGTAGATTTTTTAAATAAAATTACTACCATCAGTTGGTCAACGATCTCAACCAAATAAATTAAAATTAAATTAAATAAATTAAATAAAAACCAAAGTTTTAGTTCAAGGAAAATCCAAAGATTGTGGAGTGAAATTGCATTTTTTATTAGTTTAATCTGCTTCCCCCTAGTCACCTTGCACAATAAAGTCGATTTCTCAATTAGTGATGGTTGAGAGGCCCGATCTTTTGAGCTTTTCTTGAGAAACCGCCACTGATACATATATACATGCATATATATGCTATAGTTGTAAATCGTTGCGTTATATTTTAGAAATTATATGTACAATATACCACTGGTACCTACGTTATGCGTTTTACGATACTATTAGTCTTTACGAACTAATTCTAATATTTTGGCACTAAAGGACCACTTCATCTATCCACAAACCTATAGTCAAATCAAATACATATACATATTATTTTGCTATTAGTTTTATAACCATGCATGATCAAGGTTAGATATATGAAGTAATTTAAAGCTAGTATGTTATGCGTTATTAGTAGTAATGAATAAGAAAGGGAGAAAATATATAGAAACTTACCGGGTGCAATCATCATGCCATGCGGGTCTTGTAGATTCACCAGAGTCGTCTGAAAGACTGGACCTAGGGAGTGCAAGGTTCGAAGAGAAGTGGTCAAAAAGAGCCGTTTGTGTGCATATCATAACCGTGCAAAAACAAAACACACCCGATGCGTGGTTATGGTAAAACTATAAAAAGGCGTAAGTGGGTACTTATATTGCTCAAACAAAATAAAATAACTAAAATAATACTAAGAAAGTTGAGGCTAGTATTTGCACCAATGAGTTATATTTATAAGAGTTTTTCTTTGTTCGTATTAACAGGTTGGAGATAAGCAAGGAATAATTAAGATTGTTCGGGAGGGGAAAAATAATTTAAGTACTACGTCGATTTTTCATTTTACAACTGCATTATTATTTCTAAAAAGTAAATAAGCCAAAATCAAGTGGTTGATCTTCATTTAAATGCTTATAGCTCGCATTAGAAACGGTCTGTCTACAGCATTCTTTGCTATTATTACTACAGTGCCGCATTTTATACGGAACACAAAAAGTAACTATAAATTTGAATGCATTTAGTAGTTAAGTTAACCAGCAACCAATTATGCCGTCTATGTATGGACGCTAGGTCGTTTAAGGGAGGTTACAATATGAATAAGTATTACTCTTTTCGCAACAGGCAGGATTTCTACATATACAATGAAAGCTCATCTTACAGTGAGAGAAAGGAATTGGTCCATCCAACAAACAACGAAGCGTTGCACATTTATGCGTTCCTGCAACCAGCACTTATGCTGGTTGTAGTTCAAAACATTATATTTAAATACTTCAACTACAAAACATCTTTTTTTATTTAAGACAATGCGCATTCAGGTTTGCACGCTCGGCGCTTAAATCTATTTTACTTTCCGTTTTCAAAAAAACTTATTTTCTTAAATACACCTCTTCATCTTTAATTTTACGCATCCGTTTTTTTTTTTCTTTCTACAAATAATGTAGGCTGATAAAACATTCAATTCAAAATTGATCCAATTCAAAAGGTTCAACGAATTGTATGCTGTTTTTTCAAACCATATGGTACGTTGAATAAGTTTAATTAATTTTTAAATTGAATATAGTCGATTAATTTTTGGTTAACTCTACCAATTTATTCTCGTCGTGTGCTGAAAACTCATTTAAATATGATGCATGTCACGTGCTTAATTCATGGATTGACTAAAAAGGTACATGAAACTTTTTCAGTAGTCAACAAGATTGTGAGTAATAAAAAAAGAGTGCAGCCAGTTAATTATCACAATGTGAACTGCTGCTAGAAGTAGTTTTAAAGCCATGTGGGACATGGTTATATGCAACACTGTTTATTAATTTCATATTTGTGTAACTTTGTAATTTTTTTGTAATTTACTTTGGACGAATAGCTTTAGTTAGCAGGTTTTGGTTTTCTACGTGCACGTTTTTGCACATTTTCAGCTACTTACAACACATTTGTTTTGATTTTTTACTACACAAAAGCCCAGTCTGTTGAATGTATTGTGTATATTGAACTAAAGAACAAAAGTAGCAGGTTTAAGGTTCGTTAAAGGTCTACAACTACTTCAATATATATTGCTAGTGTAGGCTTTCTTAAGTTTGAGGGATTGATACCGAAGTCGTAAATACTATACCTGAAACAAATGTCAATCTGCATAATGTAATTTATTCCAGTTACGCCGATTACGAAACTTATTTATTTACCTAGCATTGATAAATGCCTACGGGCAAAAGCCTTGCTAACCAATGCTTTTTATTAAATGCCAATGTTCTTAATATTTAACTTATCAAGCTGCCGCTTCACCTGAGTGAATTGTTAATTTAGAAATAGCGAAATAATAATTCTTAAATTTGAATCGTCTTTGCGTAGGACTAAAATAGTTACTAAAATACAGAAATTTGGCATAAACGAGCAAGTAAGTATTACTCATCGAAGTACGTGAATTACAAGAGTGATTCTAATAATTGCAACATTAAAAGCTGTATTATTTGTGATAGGATTTTCTATTATTTATATTTTCCGATGATTTTGCATATAACTCAGTATAAGGATTTCATGTATATACTTACGAAGAAGGATGATAACTTTGTGACTTTATGATAAAAGATAATGTCGGTTATAAAGCAATATACAAACGTCTTGACTCAAGATATGGAGAAGGCGCAAATAAATATCCAAAATAGTTTGGGACGTAAGCTAAACGACTGGATAGGAAAGCGAATTCTTAAGCAACAAAAACATTCGGAGAATCTGCATACTACGTTTACTAATTAGGAATTGGTATGCCGTAGCAAGTTTCAACTAAAATGCAACTAAAAATCAGAAAGCTACTCGAAGATATCGACGCAATATGATAGTCAAGAAAATCTTACGCTATTTTTTCGCTAGGCGACCTCCAAGGCACATCGTCTTCTAATTCGTCTTCGCTCTCGTCACCTTCGTCCGCGACGTCCTGTGAAATATTCAGTGAGGAACTCGTAAACATGTCAGGCACGGGAAGTATGCTAGGTCGGCGCGAGTTCCTCCTTTGGTTTATCGTTTCTGGACTGAGTAAGTTTGGATTATCTCCCGTTCTAGGGATATCTAAATGATTACCCGTTACACTGCCGACTTCTGCAGGGGAATCGTTCGTAGTATCTCCGAGACACTGTTTTGAATCACAAAGTCCACTATTATCTGGGAATACTGCTGTGGCACAAACAAAACATTTTTAAAAAAATTACAACTGTTTATCGATTCTAATTACTTTCAACTAAAATCTAACATTAAAAGACACTTATTTATAGATTCTTTTCATACGAATATTTAGTATCGTATTTACGTCATAAGATAGATCTAAAAAGCGTGCTGTAAGCATGTCATGTTTGTTATACAACATGCTGTTATGCACTTCACGATGAAAATGATACTGCATCAAGTTGTTTCAATAATCAATTTCATTAACCTAGGTTTAAATTCGTATTTCAAAAAGACGTAATTTGCCTTGGCTAGCGTACAGAAGTGCATATAAGCATCCAATAAATCAAGGTAAGTTTCAAATTACTAAATATACAAGTGATTAAAAGGCTAAAGATGTGCCTCCTTTATATTGCAAGTTATATAATTATCTCTTAGTTAGTAAGATGCAGTTACTAATTATCTTTTAGAACTTTATCCTTTATATATTTTTTTATTATTGTGTTTTGGTTTTATTACTTTACATTTATTGAGTAACACTTCCAGAGCAGCATTTAGCATCATACGTTCCAAGGAACCTATTGTATTATTGGTTTCTATTTTGCTCAACCAGGTTAAAATCAAATATGTTTCTTGTGTAATATCAACAATATATTATCTGCGCTTAGCAATACGAGCCTAATGCTGCACATTTAAAAATAATATAAGAGGCTGCGTCTTCCTTTTAGTAACACTGACCAACAAGGTTTTTACCCTAAGTTAGTAACTGATGAAATCGAACAGCAGATATAAAGTAAAAATGATTCGAAAAGCAGCTTAGCTCTGGTTACAGAGGAAATGCCTTTATAGTATTGGCCGGTAATCTGGTCTACTGCAATAATGTTTATAAACTTTCTGAAGCCTTTGGAATGCATCATGATCCCAGTTCTTGGAGATTATTCATAGACTCATCAAAGACCAGCCTAAAAGCAGTTTTGTTGCATAATGGAAACCATTATCCTTCCATTCCAATAGGTCATGCTGTTTTTATTAAAGAAACTTACGAAAATCTGAAAATTTTATTAGAAAAGATAAAGTACAAAGACTATTCTTGGAATAGTTGTGCAAATTTTAAAGTAATTGCAATTATTTTGGGTATGCAATCTGGTTACATCAAATACTGTTGCTTTTTATGTCTTCGTGACAGTCGTGACAGGGAAAAACATTGCCATAAGCAAGAGTGGCCACTACGACAACAGTTTATATCAGGAAAAGACAATGTACAACATCAGCCTCTAGTAGAAAAAGAAAAGATCATAATACCACCTCTCCACGTGAAACTTGGGCTCATGAAAAACTTTGTAAAGGTACTGGATCTCGAATGTGAAGGTTTTAAATACCTTCGTGAAAAGTTTCCAAAATTAAGACAACGGAAACTGAAAGAAGGTATTTTTGTCGAACCTGAGATACGAGAAATAGTAAATGATGAAATCTTTGAAACCAAATTAACAGCGAAGGAAAAAACAGCTTGGCTCTCCATGGTACAAGTTTTCACGAATTTCTTGGAAAACAAAAAAGCTGACAACTATAAAACTTTAGTAATGGATATGTTACAAGCATTTCACGCTGCTGGCTGTAATATGTCCCTTAAAGTGCGCATTGTACATTCTCGCTTGGATTTTGGTCCGGAGAATACGGGCGACGTTAGCGATGAACCAAGACATCATTGGAATGGAAAAACGGTATCAAGGGAAATGGGATCCTGTTACGTTAGCAGATTACTGTTGGATGTTAAGAAGAGATGCTGTAGATATGTTTTCTAATTGAAGTTAGTATAAATTATTTTATGGCGAAATCAAAAGTTGAAATTTGTTGGCCAGCGTAATCGTCTCTAAGATCCCCGTTTTCTGAAGTGCTCTTTCATGCGGCCGGGTCTTGTCAGCGGATATATTAGCTCCAGAATGCGTTCTGTTTAATGCAAACGTAGCAGCAATTAAATGTTAAAATGGTTTTCTCTATTTTACTATTTGTTTGCCGTTTCTCTACTCAGGTGCGTAGTTACTGTTAGGTTTGGAGGAACGGACCAAACTGCAGAAGTATAGTGTACACAAAACAAAGTGCAACAGAAAACTCATCTGTCCTTATCTAATTTTCATTTGTTTTTAAGTTATAGCGTAATTAAAAAATGTTAATTAACGTTTTTGTGAATTATCGATATTTTCGCTTATTTTTGAATTAATACGTTTTAAATAAAATAAAAATATCATCGCATCGAATCCCCGAACTAATGCATCTTCACATAATTTAGATATTCAATTTTCTTCCCTCTTAATTTTTCAAATTTTCCCCATCTGAAAGTACCTCAAAGGAATCGACTTAGAAGATACTGGAGAATATTATGTCACTGTCCGCATCAAAGATAAAGTACGCTGTTATATATATATTTTTTTCTATTCTGGCATGTCTTGGCCGCTATGGGCTAAAGTTTTTCAGTCTGTATGCTCTCACTTGAATAGGATTCTGCCACTGTCAAAGACAAAGTATGCTGGTCTTGCTTCTTTTCATAATTAATTATTGCGGCTAAATAAAAACAACATTAGGAGCACTTCTTTTCTACTCCATTAGATGCGATAAATCATGAGATGTTTGAACATGCGTGATGTGTAATTACATAACTTGTAATATATAAATCAACTTCGTTTATTTTTATAACGTAAGAAATTTTTCAATGGCAGACTGTTCCTAATTGATGAAGCAATTTTATAAAGATAGCAATGAATTACATCAAAGCTTGATGCAGTATCTTATAACTCTTGATCGCAAAGTGTACCAGTATATCGTGTGTACATATTTACTAAAAAATATACATAAAAGTATGTTATAGTAAGAAATAATGAAAATACAGTTACATTCATATCAATACATTACAGCATTACCCAAAAATTATTGTATTATACATAAAGTGCATCCCACATTAGAGGCATTTTTTATATAAAGCCTTAACTGCATTTACAAATTCATAAAAGCTAACATAAATTTATCTTCCGAACCAATTATATCCTAATTTGAACAGCTCAATTTAAAAACGACTTATTAATCAAAAGTTTAGTTAACCATACATCTTACAAAATGCGATGTATTTATTTTTCATTAGTCTCCTAAAACCATAGTTGCCGTAAGTAAAAAAAAATCCAATTTGCAAAAATTTCTTGTCTTCCATCGTTTGCAACATCTATAAAAATTTCCGGGGCAAGTATCCTTTAGTGAATCTTAATATCTATACGTCTAGAGCCAAAAGCGTCTTTTCCAAATATTCTGTTAGAAACGATAACAATGTACAGTTGACGATAAAAGTTATTTTGGAAGCCACGTAACGCCTTATATTCAATAATTCCTTCCGTAAAATGAAGAATGATCATCACAAAGCATATATAATGCAGAAAATTAGAAAGCTAGCTAAAACAAACAAAATGTAACTGCTAAAACATCTAGGATCTTAAGGATTCTAGACGACGATGGTTTCAATACCAGATTTGGTTGTAATTGCTCGTGTATGATTATTTTTTCCGGATATCCAGTTTGGATTCGGACCACTCTTGTCCACAGATTTTTAGGCTTTGCGCGAAGCCAGTAACGTATCGGAGGAATTTTAAAGACAAGAGACCTTGTTCGCTACACGAAAGAGGCCTTCAGATTTGGTGTGGTACGACGGATTTATTTATGCACTTATCCGCTGGGTCGATCTCGGCATGTTAATGACATCTCTCAGATCGTATTTTGGTAGAGAGGTGTCATCTGAATGACCATTAACTGTAAGCGTACCCCAGAAATCACTGTTAGATTCATATCTAATTAATCTGTAATTGTTGTCCGCCTTTTCAAATTCATATGACGTAAAACTAATCGAATATGTAAACGACACGGCAAAGTACGTGACATTTCAGAATGAGAGCTGCTAGTAAATATCGGATATCAAGAAATAACTGAGTTATTTATAAAATTTTAGTGTTACACATATGTATATTGAGCCTTAATTTAATATTTTGCAAACATATCTTTTGGTAAAAAGTAAGAATCGATAACCGCAACCGTTTTAAAAAGTTTTTGCAATTTTGGACAAAATGCAAGACTGCAAGACTTCTACTCATTTATGACTTTCGTGTTTAATTCTGTGCAAGTTAAGTGTTTTGAAGATTATTTATATGATCTTCATTAGTTCTCGTCGTAATTTTTTTTAAAAGTATGTATCTAACGTAATGTGTAGGATTTAAACACGTAAAATTCACTCATCTGATATTATTAATGACGCGTAAAATGTTTTCGAAAATTGAACTATTGATTAGTGAAGTATTGTCAAATGTTATGATCTTTCAAATAGCTCCTGAAAACATATGAAGCGTGATATAGATTTCTGAGTTAGAACCAATAAGTATACGTTCACAATTTTTCATAATTTACATTTCGGTTTGGAGAGAATCAGAAAGCACAGTTTTGTATTCTACGTGCACAATACAAAAGTTAGTCCGCGGGCAAATTAATATGTGATGTTAATTTGAGCATTAAATTTTACTCGACGAGTACTTAAGACTCTTGCGCTTATATTACCAACTTCTAATTACTTTTTTCGCCATATCTTTGTATTTACTTCAGACATATTAATTTAGCGAGGAAGCGTATATTATTACGTTTCAGTTTGATGCCATATACTTAATTAAAGATTATTAGGAGTTGAGAGTAAATGTAGTGAGGCAATTTACTTTAATTAAAATGTGGGAAGCACAGAAAATACACGATTATATTTACTTTAGCTAAAACTTGGATATTAAATTGGTTTTTGTATCATTTTGCCGTATATACAAAGACTAATTTTACATGCTAGTAATATACATCATACATATGCTAATATTTATAGATAATATGGCGGAAACATAATTTTTTCAATGAAAAATAAGTTAGCCTGTCTTAACGGTAGCTTTTTGGTGATAGGTGTTATGAAGGTAACCACCGTTAAGATGAAAATGAACGTCTAAAAATACAAGCAAAACGAATTGCGCATCACAAAATTAGCAGAGACTAGACAGCTAGTTTTGTTAGTTGATCTACTTATGTTAAAGCCGGAATTATTCGTGAACAGCATATCGATTTAGATATTGCCAAAACAAATATCGTTACGAAATTAGATGTATTTCAGTGTTCAATAATTGCCTATCGGTTACCTTTATTGGATATAACAATTTGATCGTTGGAAACAGTAAATATACAATTTAATCCGCTTATGATGAGCTCCAAGTGCCCCCCCCTATAAACGCACACTGTAACTGGATACCCATAGTATAATATATGTGAAATAACGCTAAGGTTGTGTATCCGGAGTTTATTGGGACAACATGGATAGCTATTGTATTTGAGGAAATAGAAAGATCGTTAAATTAGCAAAAAGGTAGGGATACTCCGAGACCTAGTAAGAGTCCATTTTCAAATATTACTTGTCATTGCCAACTTGCTTAGAATTGAAACTAAACATGTTCCGGGTTTGAACTGGTTCTGACTGTGGAAGCCTACGTTTTTATTGATTAGAATAAAAGAAATCTGCTAATTTATTTTAGTCGCCGTAACTTTTTTATTACTACAGTGAATACGTAAGTAAATGCTAATAACAATTTAATACGTATATAAGTCTATTAGATTTATCATATTAATTGTAGGGTTTAAGAGATTGACATGCAGTTCGACCTTATTTACGTTTTGAGACCTTTTAAAAATCCATCCAAACCTTAAAATTTTAAATTGGTCTATGCAACTTACTTGGAACCTTTTAAGACAGGATTTCTTTCTGAATGCAACGATGTATTACGCGATCTATCAAATCTTCAAATTTTTGAAAAAGGAGAAGTTATTGTTTTTACCGACAGAAATCAGTCGTGATCGCAGAAACTTAAACTGTAAAATTGTATGATGGTGTTATTCATTTTTATTATGAAGTCTATCTAGATGAAGATATAATTTGTATCCCACCCCACTCATTTATAATTTTTTTATATTTTTCAGATTTTAGAGGAAAGTAAATGTTATTTGTGTTATTAATAAAGAAATCGTAGTTTTAGAAAATGCGTATTTCCATTTTGTTTTAGTAGAAATAGCAACATTTAATTACAATGTCTGATGGTAAAATCTCGTAAAATCTAGGAAATCTGGGTCTTTACTAAAAGAAAAGGGATTTCTATATTTCGTTGGTAGAACAATATACAAAAAAAGTAAAGAAAACATAACTTAGAGAGCTTTTAAACGTTAATCCTTACGACTAATGGATTATTGACGTCACTTTCAAGCGTTTCGGCACTAGGAAGGAATTGTTATTAAACAGAATATTAGGACAGTCGATTTCCACTTTATTTGCGAAGGCATTGTGCAAGATTGCCAGCAGTCTTCTTAACTACTCAATCTATTTGCTTTTTTATGGACGTCTTATACAAACTAGAATCGAACTTCAGTTTCTTAGAAAGACAGATAATGGAGCTTAATTCCAAAACACATTTGAGGAAAACTTTTGTTTAGTGATGTTTAGTGATTCAGAGAATGTTTTTTGAAGTTGTCAAAATCTAAGGAGCAATTTTTTCTTTTTTTAAGTGTAAGGCTCAATTTTAAAATGTCGAACTTTTCTATATGACAATTTTAAAGAAAATATAATTGTAAAAAATAAGTGACGTTGTTAATTATTTCTTTAGCTTTCTTTTTATTTTACGAATTTTTTTTTGCATAATATTTGAATTTTAAAGCAGAAGTATTAATTACTGATGATTGATTTTTATTTATATAGCTACTAAGCATCTGAATATCCACTTACTAAACTAAGACGTTAATTCTTATCTCGAGATTTTTATTTCACTAATTAAATTTACATCGGTAAATTCAAGGGAAAATTGATTTTTCAGTATTTGCCGATAGAAGCTAATGTCTTCATTAATTAGTTTATACTTGGTACGTAGGAATATGTCGACACTTGCAGTACATCTGCAGAAATTCCACATTTAAGTATGAACAAGAATTAGTTCATGCAGACTCTCTGATTTATGTTAGCGTACTGCAAACAGAAGCTAGAGGTTCGAATCTTACCGGCGTCTTGAGCTTTCATTAATTAAATTTAACTATATCGTTAAAATCCAGGAGAAATCAAAGATAGATATTGTTTTGTTTATTGGTAAGAATGATAAAAAGCTCAGAGAATCATTTGTTGAATACTTATTCAGAATATCAAAATAGTTATTAGTAGTTTGCTTTATTTATGATTGTTTATCATCATTTTTTTAAATATAAGATTTGTATTTGTCTAAACACTCTTTAAGTAAAATTTTTCTTTCTTAATAAATATAATATAATAATATATAATATAATAATAAATTATGATTAACGGAAGTCACAACTTTTATTTAACTTAGGTAATTTTTTTAAAGCAACTATTATCGTCAGAACTTGATTTTCCAAAGAATTGTACTGGCGATTATTTTGGCGATCATCGTACATTCTCGTAGATTTGCTACGAATTTAGGAGGACCAACTTGTTATTTTTCCAACATTGGGAGTTTAAATAAATATATAAATAGAAGTATTACGAACATAAAAAAAATAAATTAATAAGACTAAAAGAATTATTCTTTAAGTGTCTTGTGGATGATATTACTTTATTTTAATTAATTTTATTTTAATTAATTTTATTTTAATTCATCATGTAAACCGCTGCAACATCATGTCAATTGTACAGCGCTAGTTATGGTAACTATTATAACGATAGAACCAGATTTAGCCAGTATCTATTTTCAAAGTTATTTGTTTTTATGGGGCTGCTTAGAGTCAAAAGTGTTTTCTAATTGATCGCAATCTTTGGATCGACTAAAATGCAATATCGAACAGAGATGAACGTAATACCAATTGAAATGGTAGGTCGGGTGATATAAAACTTTCGTGCTAGACTTCGGGAGTGCCAACAACGGAAGGAAGTCATTTGGCCGATTTATTATTCAAAAAGTAACATTCCAAAGTGGCAATTAATAATAACGACTCGATTAATGGAGTCTTCAGTTTACCGAATCCTGTACTAGCAGAATTTTTAAGATTACAGTATAGATGCAGTGGGCCTCGCTAAATGTTCAAGTACGGGCCTTCAAACCTTGTATGTTAGGACGTCCATTTTTATGATACATTAGTATCCACGTAAGTTCAATTAGTTACAACGTGTTTACATACCTGCAATAAGTTTTATAAAAATGTATTTTGATGTAATGTCTACAGCAAATCAATTGCAAACATGTAATTCTTTACCAAAAATTAACATATCAACCTCAAGAAATTTGGTCTTTCCAAAAATTATTTCTAAGGTACGTTTCCTTCCGAATACAAAGAGTATAGTAGCTTACTTTTGATCCTTTACTTATATGAATTATTGGAGGCAATAATCGTATTTTTTATAAATATTATTATTATTATTATTATTATGGCAACAATTTTGACGTTTGACGACCAGTTTGTAGTGGTCACTGAATATCGAATAAAAACTTTTCCTTGAATATTTTTTATTTTAAAAGTTTTTTCCTAAATTGCTCAGTAAAACGTTTATTTTTCACTCACGTATTAGATGGTCACGCCGAATTTATATTCCAATTTAACTCTCGAGAATTATACAATATATTTGATAGATATCGTAGGAAGTGAAAATTTTATATCGTTAACCCAAAACTTATCGCAAGCGTAAACAACGTTTCTTCATTACATCAGTAGTAAATGGAAAAATGATGCTTCCTGATGAAATTGCATGCGTGACAACACTCACTGACACAAGTGGGGACTTGAAGTATGAGTAGAGGAGGACCGGTACCGTCTTTGTTAGTAGCAGGCACGTTGGTTTTCTCTTCGGCGGTCACAATTACCGGATCGGAAGCGGCATTATTATTGTTCGCTTGCTGATTGGCTACCGTGAAAGATGAATTCTCTTCCTTCGTTATGCTCATATAGTAGCAGATGTCGGTTTTCTTCATTATGTGCCTAGGCCCTGGGTTGAGAAGTATGGTGTCTTCGTAAAATTCCGGAAGCTCTGAAGGTCTTACGCCTACTAACGCTACACCGTACCTTTACACACAAAACAGAAAACATCGTATATTGAGCGAGTGATAGAAAGTCAATATAAAGTTTTCATTTAAATGCTCGACATTTACAAAAATTTTCATGGGCATGTACCTAACAAGCTGAATATCTTCGAAAGCGTCAATGTGTACTTTTTCCTACTGTTATCACAATGCAAGGTAAATAGCATTTCTATTCGTTTCTACAATAAGAATGACGGATACCGAAAATTAAAAAAAAAAAGAAAGTCAATATAACTGATATAATAACATTTTTCGTTTTACATTTTCAACTACTTATCTTCTTTCAGTTAATTAAGAAAAGATATATAAACTTGAATAAGAAAGAAACAAATGTTTCAAATTCTACGCCACGACATTAGTTTAATAAACATTCAATTAAAACAAAAAGCAGCTTATTTGTTTCAATAAAGAACATTCAACGCTTCTAAGAATCAGTGAGTTACCATTGCCACATTTTAGTTTTTACTTGCAAGGTAAAAACTAAAAAATAAAAATAGGTTTCTAAAGTTTTATAAAGTAACAACAATTACTTTTGTTACTTTACAAGGATTTTGGCAATTTACGTAGTTGCTACGATGTCTGTACTTAGCTTAAGAACTGCTTATGTATGGATATGCATACAAAAGAACAACTTACGCAACATAGTCGCGTATCGAGTGAAGACGTTACTCCGCAATAGTGTAACGCAGCGTGATTGCATAATATGTTGCGTTATTCTGTTACATGTTTTTACACAAAGCTTTACATTTTAGTTACAGAGAGCATGTCAAAGCACATAACAGAGATAAAACAAATTGTATATATCGTCATTGAAGATTTTCTGATAAACTGGATCATCAATCAATCAATCAATATTCTAATCTGGATACAAGAAACGCATTGCTTTGCAACGGATAGACAAGGCACATTCCGAAAATCGTGACTATGACGTTAATGTGACAAATGATGGTTAATTTGCTATCAAAAGTAATCCACATAATTTGACTATATCCCTCAAGTACTTCGCCTTTCGAAACCAACATGTCCTGTATCGGTACACTTATTAACTTTGAGATGTAAACGATTCCCTAGGTACCAAAATACATACAGAAAAGATCGTTTTAAAGCGTAAAGGAGTTGTTGACCGTTGATGTTATATTAGGCGGAGGCGCCGGTTATACAAAATTATTTACATTATTTTTCCAAAATTATAGCTTTAGTTTGATACCTGCTTTGAAATATACTTTTAACGAAGTAAACGAGCTATAATCGGATACACAATCGGTAATATCATACCCTCAACGCAGAGTATCTTAATTCTAATTATTTTTATAGTATTAATAAATAAAGGGAATCTCACGTACTTTCTATGCGAATGAAAGCTAGCGTATGTAAAACTTTTCCCTTCGTACTCTCCAAAAAATCGGCTGTCTCCGAGCACGATGTGATATATCTCATTACCGGAACAGCGACCATATAGCCGATGCCACTCTTCTTGAGATTGTTGTCCTTCCCTGAAACAAGTAAACACAACAGATCAACTGTTAGTCATCGTGTTTTGGCGAAAGTTGAAGTCTGAAAACAGTCACGTACTGTCCCCGTGAAGTGTGCAGGAGTAAAGTGACGAGAGTAGAAGCCCCGGGACACGTACAATTGTTGGCCAACAGGGCGTATTTAAATTCATCCTCGCAGACGACATACTCGGCAAATTTTACGTGTAGCTTATTTTCCGGGCGAAAGATTTGTACGTACTGCGCAACGTTGGGTGCAAAATCTTTCACCGCCCAAGAACGCAGTATAGTGTGTTCGTCCTGCAACAAGCACGTAGCATGTACCTGAAACTTTTCAAGTTTATTTATTGGTGGCAGTTATACCTCGACAAGCTACAGAAAATGTAAGTGTAAATATGGGAAATATCACTAATTTACGTAAAAATATTTGCAGTTTATGCAATAAAATGCAAGAATGCAATTGAATATTGCTTAACGAATGAACAGATAAAATAAATGACCTAGTACGTTATGCTAGGAAGGGAAGTTCGTTATTGTAGATTATACAAGTGTTGTAAGTATATGTCCCCAGATGCGATACCCCCACTTATAAACTTCCTTATTTTTTTACTAAAAAGTTTTCTTGATCAACAGTCTCCTCCCCTTTTTTTTCTTTTGTTTTTTACTCTTTTTCACTTAAACCGTATTTACCATCTAACCTCACTCGTTGCCTAAAGTACACCTCCACCATCGAAATATTTTATAAAATATTAGATTAACGGTGTCAGCATTTTGTTATTTTTACGAAAACCTTTGGGAAGGGTTGTTAAAGTTTTGATGGTCAGATAAAGTAATTTATAAGAAAAATAATTGTTGTGATATCGTCTCTGTTCACCTTCGTTTTTTCATGTTTGCTTTCCATTGCTTGCAGTGGCTAGCTTAGTGAGGTGAAGAAATGTTAGTTGTTTATTTTTTTGTTTTCCCTTGAAATTTCTTACGTTCATTCTTTTGAATTCATACAATATCTGTGAGACAAACTTTAAAAAAAAAACGTGAAACGTCATATACCTGCTTCAGCTAATATAAGAGAACTCATAAACGCGGTTTTTGCAGAATGAGAGAATACGGAAGAAACCGTTCAAAATTTAATTTGAAGCTTGTCTATGCGTATAAACGAGTTCTGCGAAGCAGAGATTGCAACAGACGCCGTTATACTAACACACTAAAATCTATTGAAGATAGTTTTTAAAGCAGAAAACACCTTTAAGACCTTGTTTTATGTGAAACTTACCATTTATGGCTTGATACACTAAGATTAATTTACTTAAGGCGTTAGACCGAATTAAATCAAACTGCTATTAAAGTTTGTGTATCTTCAGATTAAAGTTAATTTCTTTTGGCAATTTTGTATCATACGAACGTGAATGTGGTATTATACTGTAGCTACTTAAATTTATCTTTACTGTTGAATCCAAACAATTTGTATTCCATATTCCATACGTAAATTGTATATACTGCAATGATATACGATAGATAAAGAGTTTTAAAGAAAATTCACGCTTTGTTAACATTTATTACTTTAAGAATGCAAAAGATATGTCGTTTATTTAAGTAGTAACTTTTAAAAAGTAAGAGACAACTCGGGAGAACTGAGAACCTTTGGATCAAATATATTTAGACGGTCGACTCCGCATTGCCTAGTCCTTGCATCTCAGAAAGTAACTAAAGTAAAGTATAATTTTTGCATACACGCGTTTTGTAACAAATATCAATTTATTTAGAGTTTTTTTAAATAACAAGGTATGAATAAAATCTGTAGGAAATATGAATTAATTATTTAGTATTATATGATAATTAAAGATGACAAAAGTAGATGAAATTGCAGCGACTAGACAGACTCGTGTCTATTCGCCTCATAAGAAAGGTTTCGTGTTGCCTACTGGTTTCCCTGAGAGTCGAGAAAACGCGAGCCTGTCTAGTCGCTGCAGAAAAATACTGCCTCGACCTGCCTCTGTCATCTCTAGTGATAATTTCCCATGTTTTCGTTTAAGTACGCAGCGAGCTAGATGTAGATAATAACAATAATGAATACTGCATTTAATAACGGGAATACTCACTGCGGCTGTTTTATCGGCATAATTCCTAGCGGCTAATATAAAACACGCTTCCGCTTCACTCATACGCGCCCTCACTAAATCCGTCCCTTTTAAACAAGAACCCTGTATATAAATCACTCGTTGTGCCCAAATTGGCACTTGCAGTATCATCCTCATTGTCGTATCCAATTCCATTGGCGATAATAAAACGACGTAATAGTCTTGAAGAAGAGGATGAGCGTAGAATTCGTTCAGGAAATCCATTATAGTGTCCGCGTGCAACGTTGTACTACAAACGACGACGTGCTTTTCCGATTGGGCTCTGTGCGACGAATACGAACCTCCTAATTTCTGCCGTTCCATCCAGGTAAATGCTAGTTGTTCGAACTAGATGCAAGGGAAAAAATAAAAGGTGGTTTACTATAGCATTATAAGTATTATAACAATCACTGATGTAATTAAGAGGTAGATGTGAGGAGGCGAATTCGAGAATAATAATTCTGCCAATGTTAAGGTTTTAATTAAAATGACTAAAGGTTGGTAAAGGATACCTCTGCAAAGTGTAATTTTAATTTATTTTCTGCATATAACAAAATGATAGAGGATTTTATACGTTTCTCTACTTTACGCTCACTTATAGCGGTTCCACGAACATCTCCTTGTTTGAATTGCCATGTGACGTTCCAACAAACCGGAACGAGCTAAACTGATTACTTAACAACTCAATTGTTACTTAACAACCTAATTGTTGTATAGTACGTGTTTAAAGCATGTGTATAAGCGTGTTAGAGCATTCAAAGAAATCTAGATACATATATGCTATAAAATAATAAAATTAAGAAGTAAACTAACTATTGATCTTTGAATTGATACATTTCCGGAGATTGCACTTCTGCTGTTTTTGAAAATCAACTTTGTTATTTTAAACGCGGCATTCTGTATATTTTAACGGATTACGATATACAGTAAAATTACATTTTTAAAAAACATTGTTGTGTTACGCACAGTTTTTCAGTATATATACAAAAAGGTGATGCATAAACATAGTATGCTAACATGCATATGTTAATGTACTGCTAAAAATTGTATTGAATTTTTTGTTTTGTTCGTTGTGAACGTACCTGTAACTTTCAAATGCCCATATTAATGCGTTATTAATTTGAGAAAATACTATTTTAAGCCTAATAGAATTGATTTAAACGTATCTAGTGAATCAAATTGTATTAAATTAAATTAAAGTTAAGTACCCAACTGACACAGACGAAAAATTAATATAAATTTTGTTTTTTCTAGGTTTACTAATAACTGTTGGCTGCAGGTATGTATACCAAATAAAACATTCTAAATAGAGAGGCAGACCAAGGGAAAGAGAACTTGGCTATAGAAGTTACCGCAACGTCGCTCTAGGAGTCGCCGTTACGTGAATATGCTTGGCTGAACAGCACCGGTCAATAGATTTGAATAATGGTGTTTCTTTAGTTTTTATTACGTATATGCAACTGTTTGTTAGTTATTTGCGGTTTTGGCATATTTTTTTCCTGTTAACGTACGTGTACATAATACCTATAAATATGATTTATTCCTGGCAAATACAGCAAAATACTATAAATAACAGATTTTGGATATATTTCACTTGCTCAAAAACAACCTAAAACCAAAAATGTACTTTATGAAAGGTCTGTTAAACATCATACAAAGCTGTACATGGAAGGTAAAACATGCACTTGATATGCTGTGCTTATCATCAGTTAGAGGTACGCCCAGATGATGTTTCGATCTGACGGTTTCAAAAAAAAAAAAATTAATTAAAATTTATGTTCATAGTATTGAATGCTGAACTCCACTTTTCAAATTTGAGAACAACATTCTAGATTTTCTAATTCGCGTTAGCGTGATACAATTTTTATTATTGTGGATATACACGACGTACATGGGGCAAAATGCAAATATATTAAAAAAAGGGGGGACACCAAAATCTTTATTTAAGGAGACTGTTTCTTGTCTTCTTAAATAGGGTACATAAATACATAGGTACATAGGGTAAATAAATCCGGGTTACAATTGTCAATTTTTTTCCAAACTTTAAAGAACTCAAAAACGTACGTTTGTAGCTATATCGAACCTTACATAAATAAAACTTCAAATTCTATGTCATCAGATTTAATTTTTGAATTTTGATCTAAAATAAGTTAGGTAGTATCGATTTTCAGTATAACTAGAAACGACAAGCGCGTTAAAATTAGGTTACTAGTTTGCCAAATTTTCGTGACACTGTGTTTGTTATTACGAGTTAAGTTTTCATGTTTTTGACGTTCTACACTAAAAGAATTAACACTACTATAACACTGACCAACAAGGTTTTTACCCTAAGTTAGTAAATGATGAAATTGAACAGCATATATAAAGTAAAAATGATTCGAAAAGCGGCAACATTGGCTTAGCTCTGGTTACGGAGAAAATGCCTTTATAGTATGGCCGGTAATCTGGTCTATTGCAACAATATTTATAAACTTTCTGAGGCTTTTGGAATACATCATGATCCCAGTTCTCGGAGATTATTCATGGACTCGTCAAAGATTAGCTTAAAAGCAGTTTTGTTACATAATGGAAACCATTATCTTTCTATCCTGATAGGTCGTAGGCTGTTTCTATGAAAGAAACTTACGAAAATCTGAAAATTTTATTAGAAAAGATAAAGTACAAAGACTATTCCCGGAATATTTGTGCAGATTTTAAAGTAACTACAATTATTTTGGGTATGCAATCTGGTTACACCAAATACTGTTGCTTTTTATGTCTTTGGGACAGTCGTGACAGGGAAAAACATTACCATAAGCAAGAATGGCCACTGCGACAACAGTTTATACCAGGAAAAGACAATGTACAACATCAGCCTCTAGTGGAAAAAGAAAAGAACATAATACCACCTCGCCACGTGAAACTTGAGCTCATGAAAAACTTTGTAAAGGCACCGGATCTCGAAGGTGAAGGTTTTAAATACCTTCGTGAAAAGTTTCCAAAATTAACACAAGGGAAATCAAAAGAAGGTATTTTTGTTGGACCTCGGATACGAGAAATAGTAAATGATGAAATCTTTGAAACTAAATTAACAGCGAAGGAAAAAATAGCTTGGCTCTCCATGGCACAAGTTTTCACGAATTCCTTGGGAAACAAGAAAGCTGACAACTATAAAACTTTAGTAATGGACATGCTACAAGCATTTCACGCTGCTAGCTGTAATATGTCCCTTAAAGTGCACATTCTACATTCTCACTTGGATTTTGACAGAGACATCATGGAAATGGAAAAACGGTATCAGGGGAAATGGAATCCTGTTATGTTAGCAGATTACTGTTGGATGTTAAGAAGAGATGCTGCAGATATTGATTATAAGAGACGGAACAGTATTACTTCGGATTTCTAATGATGATAATTTGAAATATACATTAAATTATGATCTAATCTAAAAAACAGTTTTATTGAAATATAAAAAAAGTCAAGCCAACTTGACCTTCTACATTTTATTAAAATAAATGTTTATATGTTTTCTATTGAAATTAATATAAATTATTTTATGGCAAAATCAAAAGTGCACATTTGTTAGCAAGTGTAATTAGAGCATATCAGCAAATTTCGTTTAATCAGACATGCTAATAGACGCTGTTAAAAAGTAAATAAAGAACTTAACAGTATACATGATATTATTGAATAAAAGCAAACTATTTTATTTATTTATTAAAAAAATACGTGTGGCATGAGAACCGATAAAACTGTGCCCACGTTAGGAATGTATTTAAAAGCTACTTGTGCAAACAAACATTGTTAACACAAACATTGCAGACATTCAAATTTCGTTACATATTTTTTAAGCTAAGCAATTTTGATTCGCAGTTGTGTTAAACCATTTCCAACAATTCAATACATATTATTTAATAGGCGTGTATACCATGGGGGTGGTTTAATACACTAAAAATTATGTTTTCCATTCAAGTAATCTAGCCGATATTTAGCTCTGTTAGATCTTCACAAGTAACCTGCTTTCGCAAGCATAATTACAATAAATCCTGCATACCACGTGAAGCGTTCGGAATTTGTAACAGTTTTCGGTGATTTATTAAACTGCACAGTTCAAGGAACATTTATCAAGGTGTGTCGGTACTCTACACAGAAGATCTACATCGTGTTATTCGAGGAATGCAATATATTCTCCTGTAGGAGATCACGAACCAGCAATAATTCTTACGGAGATATTTCTTTCTTCATCGGGTGGAAATAGAGCCCTTTAGAAATGTCAAGTGATGTGCTCGTCCGTTTCTTGAAATTGGACCGCAAAAGTAGGCAACGAATTCAGTGCCAAAAGTTTCACCCGCTTCGTACCGTCGACACGAAAGTAAGTACTAAGTTTGCTCAATTAAAACCCGCAGTGGATTATTTTTAGAAATACGCTGCAATTGCATCGGCTAGAAGGTCGGTAGATTTCAATATGTTTTTCACAATAAAACTGATTATAGCTTGTTATATCTGTACAATATTTATCAAGTGATCACTTTAGTTAAGCGATATTGCAGCTATTCAAACTTAAACAGTATTTAACACAATGAGTCCGTAATAATATTAGAAGTTAATTTCTTTTTAATGGACTACGTATAGAATTTGCAATGTAAGGTTTTCTAAACGTTGAAGACTGCTCAAGGAAAAGTAAACGGAAACGATCTAGGAAAAGAGGTGTCGTAATAGATATGAAAATGTCGTTAATCTACCGTATTTGAAAACGTAAAAAATTATTTACCTGTGTCGGCAGAACTATCAGTGCTACGCATATCATTATCACCATATATAATTGGGAAGGCCATATATCAGGAACGAAGTCCCCATAACCAACAGTAGAAAAAGTAACAACCACGTAATACGTTGCTTGAAATAAATTTAGATGTCGATGGCCTGCTCGTTGAAAATGTTGAATACCACATACGCTAAAATTAAATAAATTTACATATAACTCTGATGAGAATAAGCAACATGAGCAGCGACATTCGATTTGTAACCATGGTTACAACGACATTATTTAACCCTCCGTATTTAACCAGACTTACAGATCTAGTATCGTAGCTTTTATGATTTATCGCAGTTTCAGAGCAAGGGCACCCTTATAAAAGTCATAAATCCTCAGTTTATGTAAAATTGAATAAAGATATGTTTTAACTCCAATTTTCTGGAAACACTATCAAGGTCAAGATAGGGGAACCTTGCCCATCACTGGATAAGACGATCTCAGTGGAAGTTTGAAAGATTCGCTACCAACGTGTTTGGTAACATACTGGCACACGAACGCTACCATTCCAACATGTTGGATTTGCGTATAATTTACTTTGTAGGTCAGTTTATATTTCAATATTGAAACTTGTAATAGTTTCTTATTTCTTGTTCTTGCAATTAAATACTACGCAACACTATTAAAAACGAACTTGAGGATACGAGGAAAGGGATGCATAAACTTGCGCATTATACTTCCAAAACTGTTTCATACGTTTATCTCTATGGATAAAATTGTTCTTAATATATACAGCGCCACCATTTAGCGCGCAATAGAAAGATCATTCCTTCCCTGAATAGTTTAGAATTCAGTTTCCACAGCGCATGATACCAGACTAGGATTTTTAATAATAATAATAATAATAATGTATTTGCTCAACAAGTTATATATATATATCCATAATTATATTAATTACATATACATAATATAATATATACGCACGTAGATTGTGAATACAATACAAATTTACAAAAAAAAGAACAGTGTACTAAAGAAAATAAAGATAATTCCAATTGAAAGCAGATCCAATAATAGCAGGTTAAAAAGTAGCGTTGGCATACTGGCGGTAGACGCATAGCGAGATGCGAGGAATGTTAAAACAGCGTTGACGACAAATAGGAACAATCAGCTTTGTTGTTTAGAAGCTTCTGTAAGTACCGAGCTCTATGGAGCTCACATCGATTACTTCAGTGAGACCATTTGATGCCTACAAAGCAAATCATAATAAGATATATTCCAATCCGGATAAGTACCATCGATTTTCCATGGTAAGAACCATAAAAAATGCCATTGAATCCACTCGATTGGAAACTGCTGAGACATATGAAAGAGATACCAAAAAACACAAGGGTATCCTAATTTAGTGAATTTTGTGACAAAAGCTGTAATGCTTTTGTCGTTACTAAGCGTTTTTAATAACCCGATTCCAACGTGAAGTAAATGGCTGAAAATAGTTCTAGAAAACATAGTTCGATCTACGTGTCAAATATGATTCTATTAATATGTGTAACCTGGAAGAGAAGCCAAAAAGTCTACTTCCTGTAAAAGAATCAATGGCATCAAGCGCATGATAGAAGTCAGTGGACACAGTATTCACCTGTCCTTGATTATCCGACACTTTACTAACACATTGAGTAAAGCATCCCAAATTTGTCGTTTTAGAACGACCAGTCAATCCATGCTGATGAGGTGATGTGTATTGTTTTATATTCAAAAATATAGTACGGTATAAGTATTGTTCAAGAAAGTTGAAACTAAACGTGTTTCGGGTTTGAGCCGCGTCATGTCGTTTTAGTTCAAATAAAAACTCGAAGTTCCGCCCACGCTTCTTCAGGACAGTGGTAACAGTTAGCACGGTAACTAAACGTGCGAACCACGCCAGAGGCGGAACTAACTGAAAGGCAAGCAGTTAATTACGGTAACTCAGCATGTGAACCACGCTAGAGACGAAAACTTGTGGAGAAACGAAGGAGGTAGCACGCTTTTATGCCGGTGGTGGATGTCGTTAACTGGTTGGATGTGACGGTCACGGCTGAGCGAGGATGAGTCATTATTAATGACGGGTTTCCATATGTCTGGGAGTGGTAACCTGTGTCCCTATTGAAATTATTAGGATGTTTAAAGATCTCTATGGATTCTATAATTTTTCAATTCCCCCAATCGCACTGAAAAATATCTGGTGACCAACGTCTGATGATGTACAGCGATAGCCAAATTCGTTGGAAGACGTGTTCTAACGCAACGAACGTGCTCTTGTAGACAGAAGTTTTGAAGTTTTGGAAGACGTGAGTTTTGACAGAACGTCCATTAATTAATCACTGAAAACTTATGTACTTGATGACGATGTGAGGTGGCATTGAGATATCTGTCGGTGTGTGTGGGTTTTCGATAAACAGAGTTCGATAAGCAACCATTCGGGTTACGTGTGACCAATACGTCAAAGCATGGGATTGCACCGTTATGTTGTACCTCTACAGTGAAATTGATATCTGGATGTTGACGATTAACAATTCAAACCCGGAACACGTTTAGTTTCAACTGACTCTAGCCATGGAAGCCTACGTTTTTATTGTCCAAGAACCAGAGAAATTATTTAAAATAGAATTGGCCGGCAATTAGTGATGCTTATTAAAGTCTTATCGCCTTTCTTGTAAACCAGAACAATTCTTGCTCGTTTCCAATCCAAAGTTTCCTCCCGTTCTCCTGAAAGGTCAAATTAATAATTTTGGCCATAGGTTTGTTTAACATGAGGCGAGCATCTGCGATCAAAAACCTCGGTACAAGATCTTCACCTGCAGTTAATTTACATCGTCCTCACAAATCATAGGGATGTTGAACGTCTGTAGTTGTTGGACATTATCAGGTAAATCCAATAAGCAAGTCGGCGAATATGCTTCGGTAAAACAATAAGTAAACGAGTCCACAATTTCTTGAGGATCGTTCAAATCAACTCCGTTAAACGATAGTCGACCATACGACATACCGAACATACATACGGAAATACGTGTCGTTTCTTACCTTGCATGAATAAATTGCTTAAGATTAGATTTCATTCATATTTGTACATGTGTGATGTATGATTTTTAAAACAATTTGTATATTATGGCACTTTTGGATGAACCCCTAAATCCATGTTATAGGCATTATACTGGACATTTATGGTATAATTGATTAATATGTGGTTACATGAGAAAAGGCTAGTCAAAAATGGTTTTTAATTTATTATCTTAATATTAAAGCTCATTGAATGCTTTGTATACGTACATACTTAATTCTTCTATTTATTCAGGCATGAAATATTAAAGCAATTTTAAATATATATAAGAGGCTAGACACCACAGTTTGTTTCATGATTTGGTTTCTTCGAGAAAGTAAAACGTCCAACTACAATTTATCAAGTTGGGATCTACTGCCCGCTACAATTTTGGCGGGAAACTTTATGTAGTGTAGGTGCACTTAACCTTATTTGACTTAATTGATTATTCGCTCAACAACATTGCCGTCAATAACAATTTATGCTCGTTATACCAAATAAATTGCTTGCGTATTGTAGTTTCATTTATAATTAAATCCTTTGTTATTCAAGGGTAACGAGATATTGGGCCATGCTCTTGTCGAATCTCGATACGATCTACTACATGCGCATATTACTGATCGCACAGAGGACAATTTACGTACATACGTTATATAACGATCAAATTATGAACCGATTTGTAAACATTTATGTATTACAATGTTAATCCCGGAACAACGAAACGCTTCTTGATTTAATCCTAGGCTTGTGCACGCGTTTAACATGTATACGTTGTGTTAAAAAATTGAAGTGATATCTTTGATTTAACCAAGTACATACAGTATTCTTTGTTGTGAACACACTTCTTATATTTACTTTGCAAAATAGGTATTCAATGTCATCATCATGATCAAAATAAATATAAACAGAAATGACTTTCTACAGTAACCGTTATTTCCATATATGTACAAAAGAGATTTGTTCTGTGAAACATACTTGGAAACTATATTGGAGCTTACCATTTCTTTTTATCTCCATAAGAAACTGGGAAAATGGGAAAGCTTTTATTTTAGAATAAAGTTAAAATAAAGTGACAATAGTGCCTATATGAAAATTTTAGGTAATAAGGAAACATTCCAAGGTGACAATCACCGATCGGATTGAAACTTGGCAGATTTGTAGAACCCATCAAGTGTAAATACCGCCTTCCTGCGTTTCAACAGAGTCTCACGTTTAGGGCGTGAAAGCTATCCCTGAAATTTTTACGATTTCCGAAATTTTCAATTTACATTATTGTCTTGTTTCAATGTCCCCTTGCGTTTATTGTAGCGAATCTGATTCATAAAAGAATTTGATGAAAGTGATTCTTAAATTTCAAAATGTCCACGTTTTGTATTGACTTGATCCACAAAAATGTTACTCTTGAGATCATTGATCTTGGCAGCATTGAAGTTGCTTTAGCACTTTTATTTATTTAGCTTTGAATATGCTGTTTTATGGTAAATTGACACGTATAAACTTAATTATATGCTTGTTGCTTTCTTAAAATTCGAGAAATATTGCTGAAGATTACTGTTTGACAGCCACGGCAACAATCGATTTTTGAAAATTTTATAACCCTAACTTTTCATGCTTGTTTGATGCTACTTTGTGCCATATAAATTTCGAAATAACAGCTGCCAAGTTCAAAAAAATATAAAAAGTAATTTGCTGACTACGAAATGTCAGTTGTTGCCACTCTTCAATCCAAACTATCTCAAAAATAAGATGAATACAAAACGAAATTGTTACTGCGTAATTCAGTATAAAACGAGGACAGACTCTTTTCAAAGATTTTCAAATTTTAAAAAGAATAAAAGCCAATTTCACCTACGCAGAAAGTCAGTAAAATTGTCAACATAGAAAAAGTATTATTTTCCAGAAAGAGAAGAAATATTCAAGGAGCTTTTATTTTTTTTCTTTTCTTTTTTCTAAACTTTCATGAAATAAAACTTAATTTAAAATAAAAGTAGATAGGAAAAGCACCGACTAGGCAGACTCGTGTCTATTCGCCTCCTAAAAAAGGATTCATGTGGCCTATTGGTGTCCCCGAGAGTCGATAAAACACGAGTCTGTCTAGTCGCTGCAAAGAAGTAATAATTCCACCTGCTTTTGTCAAATCTAATAATAAGCCTTTGTGAGGATAAAACTTTCAAGAGTTATAGTTACTAGAATTAAGAGAAACTGTTAACTGTCCTAATCCTGTTTCCTGTCCTAATTTGAATGTAACTGTCCTAATTTTAAAGTAATTTATTAGTGTTTGATAACGTACATTTTGCAATAGATATATTATGGTTTTCAGCGCCAGCAAAAGTTTTAAACTATGAGTAGTAGCAAATTATTTTCCTTTAAGTCCTGTTACTCTTTAACCATAATGTTGATTTGAAGTTTTCATATTTACTTTAAGAATTCTTTATTTAAAAGCTGTTGGGAGATGCGAAGGTATGGATTGTTATTATTACTATTATTATTATTATTATTTATTTATAATCTGGCACTAAAGGTTGCTGAAACTGAATTCGTTAAAAAATTGCTCTATATTTAGAGCAAAATAATCACAAAAGAATGCTGTTTTTCAATTTTAGTTTATTTTTTTTATTTGTTTATATTTTAGTTTAACTGTTAGTCCTAGATGTTGAAATATATACGCATACATAAAAAATTCGCTTATATTTAGCTTACGGAATTTGTTAATGCATAATAACAATACGGAAGATTTTTTAATACATTCTTGTTTTCTTTATTGCATATATTTTAGTAACAGAACATGGATAATATAACCAATTATGTAAACTCTAAATAAAATATTACCTGGTGAACACTAAACAAAGAAGCGTCGCTGACAAAATCATAAGTTGCTGCGAAAGAGCAGACTGCGACTTTTGCATTGCTCTATGGAGATCATTCTGAAAAGAAAAAAAATTATAATATGAATTATAATAAATAAAGAAAACACATTTCTAGGCCAGTGCTCCTTTAAAAAGGTCGATATAAACTTAACTTAAACGAATAAATGCATCGCATGAGTATTCTATATTCTACGATTACCGTTTGGTTTGCATTTGACTTCAGGATAATTTTTTTTTTGCTTCTTTATTACCTTCTTTTAATATTCGTCTTATTTTACAATCGACATTCTTTCGTTCTATTTGCCCAAACAGACCCAATTAATCGTTTCTTAAATATCAAACATCAAACAAACATTCGATGAAGTATGGCCAATTTGTATATTCAACTCGCAACATATTTTTCGCATTACTTTTCAGCTTCTTTCTGATTTTTTCTATATTTGATGATAGTTTTTTTTTCGATTCGCTACACTTATCATAATTTTATTTTTTTTTTTTACAAAGCAAACCATTTCATATAGAGCGTGAGGCTATAGTGGGAGGTTTCTTTGAAGAGCGCCTTTATTATTGCTAGTAACAGTTAGAACCATCGAGATAAGATACACAACTTGGAAAAACACAGTGAATTTGACATTTGTAAAATATCCCGTCGATTTTCATTCAGATTTCTGTTAACATTGTAAGCATTCCGAAACGCGGTAGTTTCTAACAAGATCTACGATTTGACTGTCGTTATTCTAGATGCCAGATGATACTAGAGCATAATATCGAAAACTTTCGTTAACGGTTGAAATCAAAAGAAAACACTTTTTGACGGTGTCAAAATTCAATGCGGTGCCAATAAGCATGAAGAAAAGATGATCGATGAAACGTCATATCAAAATGTTAAGAAAACTATTAGATAGAAGATCGATAGTGGTCTTGAGAATGTAGTTTCAGTTTTTCTCTGCAAAGCCAAATGGCAATGAAGAAAATGAGAATTTTCACTTTTGTTTTTTAATGTCGAAAGTCATTTGTTACTAGTCCATTTTCTCTTCATTAATAAGCCAAATGGTGAGAACAGAAAACCCAAAAAAAACAGAGAATATTTCACATTGGATAACAACAAAAACATAACGCGAAAAAGTAAATCTGTGGTATATTGTCAGAGATATGGTTTATAGTTTTTCTTTGCATACGCTAATGCGCAAAGTGAAATATTAAATTTTACGTAAGCTACAATTCTTTCGGTAGAATTGAATACCCATAAATTCTTAAGAAGCTAAGTGTGGTAATAGACATTTTTTGCAGATACATCGCGTATATACATCTGAAAATAGTATTAATTATGATACTAACGCATATCTATCTATCCATCCAATTGGATGTTAATAATCTTTTCTGTATTACCAATAATCTAGATGCTCTTGCGAAAGCCCTCACTATTACCTCACTCTGAACATTTTTATTTGAATTAATTGTATTTAGTAATTTAAATTGCTTATCAATTCATACTTCAACCTGTAAATAATCAGCTTCATGGTTCATGCGATACACGTCGTTACTATTTTCGAATGCATTTATACCAATAAAAGAAATTATTTTAATACATGAATATAAAGTACTCACAAACATATTCTCCAGTGAGTGCTTCGCCAACCAACAATTTAAAAAAACCGGTATAAATAAATTCCTTATCGGCGGATAAAAGACCTGAAAATCGAACATTCGTAAATGCACACAGCCGTAAACAGCACAATTATTTACCAGGACTTACCGTTAACGTGAACGGAATTGTATTTACAAGTTCTAATATAAAATGGAACGATAGCAACTGTTGCCATATATTTCCCTACAAAATAACTGTGATATTTATTTCAACGATCACTTTATAAATTCAACAAGGTGCCTTAATGATATTTATTCGAATATACACGTTCGAATCCAATATGCCGTTCATACGTAAATATTAGCAAGACCGGAATAAAACCGTTGAATGGAAAATGGAAAATGGAGCGGGAAAAACGCAAAACAGCTGTTGTCCTAGTTTCCAAAAACCGTTGTTTCCTGAAAAATACTTATCTGTCGGTGCATATATACATTGGGGATCAACTCGGGGAAGTTTGTGTCACAATACTTTGAGTGAAGAAATTGGAAACAATAAAATTTATGTCAGAAAGTATTGGTTTAATCAATGACGTAGACATGAAAATCTACATGTAGCAAACAAAATATATAACGTAACAATCCGTATATTTTTCTATTAAATATATCTTTAATTTCAATATTTTTTTCTATAAAAAAAAATTAAACAAGACTAGATTGTATCCTAAAATTTGACAAAACCAAACCGAGTTAATTTCCTTTGATAAAGGCTCCTTTACAAAACGCGACGTGTGCTTCCGGTCATTCTCATGTTAGCAAACATAATTTTAGAATAAACCCACATTATTGCCGTTACTGAAGAATCTTGTTTTTAGTATGTTCGGATCCACATGCCGATCCATCACCTGTAATAACTTCGTGTCCATGTTTTATTGGGAGCATCAAGTTTTTTTTTGTTTTGAGCGCCTCGTTCAGCTTTCATTTTACCGATTAGTTTCGCGGATTCAGCGGTAGTTTCTTGTGAATTCCAGTTCTTTACTCTGATTAACACGCTTGAAGGGCTTTTTACCGGAAACCAGTTACGAATAACTTTCGGCATCCGTTAGACAGATCGTTTAGGCCATTTATCGACTTATCTGATAATGTTTCTCCTTAGTTTTTCATTCTGCTCCAATGATCGTTTACATCGTGACTGATTTTCATACATGAATATATTGCCAATTGTTTTCATAACTTCGCAACTTAATAACATGTTACATGTACAGCAATAGACACTTCGTTTCACATTCATATTCGCAAGAATTCAAATAAACTACCTTGACTGGTCAAAACAATATTATATTAAATAGCCTATGCCATAATTACACAAAAGCGCTGTATTTTAGGGGAATTACCTACCTTCGAAGCGCAATATATAGACTTTTGTTAGAGGTAATTTGAATGCAGTTGTTTTGCATTTGTTTTTCATTGGTTTTTGTATATAATATTCAGTAAAACAATAAATGTAATACGTTACATTTTTTATGACTTTTGTTAGCTGCGTGTAGACTTTTGTGACTATGTAACTTCTGTTTTCTCTTTCATGCTCAATTCTATATATTTGTGAGTGGACTGTGGATGAATTTAACACACTGCTATGGCTATTTGTTATATAAAATTACACCGGTGGTTGTTTTATTACTATTATTTATTGCACGATATCTCTTGCGTTGTTTTGTTGCAACTGCAGCAGCTAAGTACAGCTACTGTATAAAAAAAACTACGTGAAAACGTAACAAATATCGCCAACAATTCCAAAATATAGCAAGAAATTGTAATGGCACGAAATTTAAATATTATTTATGATAAATAAATTAACTTAGAATGTATTCATCACAAATTCATGATCATAATTCTTTCGTAAATTATTATGAAAGAATTACAACTGTTTATTTCCGAAAAGACCTAAGTCATTTTTAGTGTGTAGTGGTTTCTACTCCGCTTAAACTTGTAATTTTCACACATTTTCACTCATTTTCAAACATTTAGAAGACTTATGCTTGAAGAAAGAAGGAATATTGTAGCTTGAATGGAAGTCCTTCTCTTCCAGGGAAGATGCCGGTTTTGTGTAAAATTTTAGAGGGTAGTGTTTATCTGCTTTTCTGCAGCTACCAATAGTATGATTTTATCTAGTGCAAGTTCCTTTAATAGCATCAATGTATTCTTCCTTAAAGTGTAATGTACAGCTCTAACATTCACCGCCATTCTCTTTACTTTCGACGTAAACCTTTTATTCGACTTTATGTATTCTAGGAGGTATTGGATTTGTGTCCTTTTCCTTGTATAATCATATTATTTCCTTCTAGCTACTATATTCTAGCTTTTAATGTATTATTATTATTATTATTATTATTGTTGTTACCATTATTATTGTTATATTTATTAAGAATTTACAGAGAACAAAAATTCTAGAAAATTAACAAAGACTCAGATTAAATGTTTTATTTAGTATGAAATAAAATAAAAACCGCCCTTTCGTTTATTTTGACGAGAACTATGACAGTAAAATATCCGAACACCTTTTTCATCACCTCTAGTGTATCGTCTGCATTTTCCATTATTCTTGTCATAAAGCTAGGTAATCTAACTCGTAAGATTTAATTAACGAATGAGCAGTATTTAATATAACGAGAGTAACGGCGTTTACTAAAAAGCATTTAAATAATTCACTAACCCATTAAACGCATTATACTTAAATCGGTTACTGGCTTTAACTACGTCATATTGGACTCTATTATAGGGGTTCTCGGTTTAATGCGGCACTTACCTTATATCCTAAATACGCTAATAAAAGGGCTTCCGTCAAACTAATCATCGCTAATATAATCTGAACGACCCACAGCTTCAGAGGTCTATTCACCCACACAATCGCATCCCAGTTGATGATCGGATTCTCTTGAAATTTTTCCTCGGTCAAGTTGGCCGAAATCTTGTATTCCGTTTTATTTCCCGGCATACAACCGTAACTTAAATATATAAATACTTATTGACATTATTTTGAATGTAAATAAAGCAGCATACAAGTAGATATCAATATATAGATATTGTCCTAAAAGTAACGCCGATTACAAAATAAATAATAATTAATAAAATGTAATTAATATTCAAATCTCCTAATAATCACCGCGAGCCTTAATCTGTTATTAAGATAAAAATGTAATGCAAAAAATGATCAGAGACTAACCCTGCATGACATAAAAAGTACCTGCATGCTGTATACGATACAATTCTTCAACGTTCCTTACACCTATCTCAATATAATTGAGATTATTTAATATTTTTTGTGAAGCACCCATGTCTGATATTTTATATTTTAATATTCTTGAGGGGTGATTTAATCATTTTTATTTATTTTATTCTTTAAATATACCCGACATGCATTAAATATGAAATTATACAAAAAAGTTTTTCTTTTCTAAAGACTGTTTATAGATAGAGCGAAGAGATTTTAAAGAATTTATAGAAATTAAAAATAATGTTCTTGTAAAATTTCGACGTCCGCTCAAAATGGCCAACAGTTTCCTGCGTACAAATCGTTATCCCGTAATATTATAAAGAAAATTCACAATTGTCACAAAAATTAAACCAATCGATTAGTTAAACTAAAAGAATATTACTTCAACAAGTGGCAAGAGATTGCTTCAATATGTCGTTCCATTTCGCCAGTTAGTTCACGATAAAGCGAGTAGCTCAACCTACCAAACATATCTTGAAGCTATAGAAGAGAATATTGTTTCTAATTAAATGAATTTTGGACGATGACTCTACGAAAATCTCTAATCAACACGAAGTAATTTTTTGAAGTAATTTGACTTGCATTAAATCGAACGACACAGATGATCAGTGTGTACCAGGTACCTAATTTCTTTAGGAAGCATTTGCGTTAAACAGCACTAAACGTGTTGCGGGACTACGTCGTGATTAAACGAAAATTGGACCTTTCTCCCACAATCATATGGGGCTTCTTCGGGTGATTTTCGCTTCCGGCATAGTTTACATGCTGAATCTTTATTGATTGCTTTATCAACTGCTTCCAGCTCAGTTAATTTTTGCCTCTATCCATTCCTATCTCCTATATCTATATCCATTACAGTTTATACGTTTTCATATATCAATCGATGCAGTTCTTCGTAAGCTACCTTTTATTGGAAATAGATTTTGCTATGTATTCTATAACCTCTATGCTTGTAACTTCTTGTTACAACTACTTGTTAATGCAGCGCAAAGATTTTAAATAGGACCTCTCCTATTCGATACTTAATTTATTAACTATTAATAATTAATTCATTATTAATTATCTCGTTGATTAAGTCACAAATCTTTTCATTGTTGAACGGTCAAAATGCTTAACATCAACAAATATACAGCAGTTACTTATTTCAATATCAACAAAGCAAGTAAATATATCTTTTCGGTTAACAAGTGTGCTAAGGGTGGCAAATTTTAAAGACTTCTGCAAGGTGTTTTCGTGTTCGTTTCGACTTCTTCTACACTCTCACTTACAATTTCACTTTTGCGTTTCGACGTTGTTCACCTAGAGGAGACTTTATATTGTTCCGAAGATAATTCGATGGTACTCCAGCCACCTTTCCCGAAGTATGGTTCGGCGATGCCTTTGGTTATTCTGAAGAAAAGGCTTGACGATACTCGATCAACCCTTGCCCCAAGCAAAAACCCTTAAATTCGATGATTTGATTTATTTTTCGTCTGTTTTTATTGGAATCAATCGGCGATTTTGGTCACTGACTAAAAAAAACAACAATTTCTGCTAGATACTGTGTCTTGTTTTTGGTTTCTGACTTCGGGGATTGCATCTGTTATTCCTTCTAAGACTTCCGTCCCTTTTAGATAATAGATAATAGAATAATAGAAATACTAAATTTATAATCGGAGATTCTTGCCTTCCTATATCTTCACGTTTGTTCTTATAATCGGTTGCTTTGTACACAAAAAGCTGCTTGTTATTAACGTCTGTCTTGATTTTAGAAACACACTAATTGGCATAAGAATTACCTTATTGCGAGTTTGGGAAGTATAAGAAGCGACGCACATGATTTAGAATAATATACAAAAAGAGTTTTATATTTCTCTGACCGATTAAAAGATAAAGAGGGCGGAGCTCCAGGCTAACGTATCCTTTATATATCGAGATAATGTTTCTTACATTTATTGAAATTAAATGATGATAATAAGAGAGACCTACTGAATCTACTGACATTTCGACTTGTTACATTATTACTAGATTGAATCTAAGGAACATTGAAGAATTTTTATCTGAAAACCATTTCCATGAATAGCCGAGCAAAAAATTATATTCTATCCAAGCCCCTTGCGAAGACGCAAGAGCTTGAACGATCCAGTTCTAATTTCACTAAACAATTAGATGGAAATGCTCAGATGGAAAGGTTTACAATAAAGATCTCTTGGAATATTGAGAATAATTAGAAATTTTCGAAACTTCTCGTCAACAGAAGTACTAATGTAATACTTACCAAGACGCATGAATAGGATCCGTATCCGTAATAACTCGAATTATATACAGCGCACATGTGAGAAGTTTTAAAACCAAATTTGCTATTCGTATTCTTAAACCTGAAACAAGTAAAGCATTGGTATAATTGAGAATTACATTTATTGCTATGTATGACTATTTTTAATGTGATTTGCAAATAGAATAATCTCCAGTTACTTTAGACAACGTATACATACATGCATGTGTACACAGAATCTGGTAAAGATATTTTGGTAGGTTTCCAGACAAGATATATTGCTAGAAGACTACACAGGAAAAATATTGTTCGAAATTTTCAAACAACGTTATATTACCCATTTTTTACAACAATTTGTGTCAAAAATACGTATAATTGTAAAAACAATAAGTAACGCTGTATTGAGGAAATATCGTCATTTTGTTCATATGAAATTGTCCATAAATCCAATCCAGCCAAATCCATTGTAAGCTGTACATAAACATTATTACAAGAATATCAACAACATTTTTCTCTTTAAAATGAATATTTTCTTGTTTAATAAGGTGAAGTAAATTGTATTCGAACAAACGATGTTTGGTTAACACAGCCAAAATAAAGTATATAACGGATCTGATTTGGGTCTTTAGAGACCCGCCAGTCGCAGTAGGGGTCAAGAGGAAACTCAACTTTGCAATTATTTCCACAAATTATATCGTCCATTCAGGAACTTGCTACTAGTAGAAGCGCAAATGATGCAGGTCGAGGTGAAATATTTCAGATAGGAACAGGGTCTGGCTGAGCTTTTTAAAATGGGACGAGCCTGTTCGGCGCCTCAACTTCGTTAGACCCGTCAAGTCCATTCGCTGTTAATATCGAGCAATCGTTTTTGAAATTCTTTCCAAACTTTCTAACAAGAGTAATGATTTAAGAAGACGTAATAAGTACAAATATCATAGCATTTAAATATCTTAAATCGGGAACGATATTGGGACAAAAGCAGGTGAAATCATACGTTTTTTGCAGCGATTAGACAGATTCGTGCCTATTCGTCTCATAAGAAAGGGTTCGTGTTGCCTACTGGTGTCCCCGAGAGTCGACAAAACACGAGTCTATCTAGTCGCTGCTAAACAGGTATGATTTGACTCGCTTCTGTCCTTTCTATTGATAACACATTGCAAGTAAATGTAATGAGGTATAATGAGGTGTCTGATTTCGGATTGTTTTTGTTACGGTACTTTCGATTTAACCGAAAGTACCCTCAACTTTGTTATTTGGTACCCAATAATGGAAAGATAAAGCATTTCGATGATTACTATTTAGTTTTTAAATATCACAGTAAAAACTACGGAGGTAAGCGTAAGCAATCTGAATTTTTAGTTATTGGAAAAATAAGCGTGTACCATTTAGGACATAATTGTTGAAAAACTGCATAAGTTACGTCTATCTTGAAAGAAGTGCACTTAAATGAAAAAGTGGGTATTGAAATTTTAATAATGATGGATTTTGGCAATCGTATTAGAATTCATGAAGTCATCTATTTAATGATTTGCATCGCGAAAGAAATCCTTTAAGACGTCTAGCTGATTCTAAAGCACTGAGATATTTTGGCTTGACTGAGACCGTTAAAAATTTGCCAAAAAGTAGAAGACCGTAGTCCGACCAATTAGGAATTTCTTAAGAAGCTTACATATTATCGGGAGATAAGCGGAGAGTAGTTTGAAATGGATTTGTTTGTATTGAATAGAAACATAATTAATTGTTCAGTAAATGTGAAGTGAAGCCAGTATGGAAATACAATAGTTGAAGGTACTCTCAGTTAAATACAGTAACAACAACAACTTCGCAATCAAACGCATTATACGGCATTACACATATATCCCGCTATAAAGTTTCATTTATATCATGTTTCTAGTCTATTATTCAAATTGAGTTATTGATAATTGTTTTGAACTAGAACAAAAAGCTATTATCTTTTGAATAGCTTATTTTATTAATTTTTGGTTGTCATTATGGACTCCTTGTATGTAATTATGATAATCACAGTGGAACAGAAAAGAGCAGGAACTGATAATCCATATATTTAGATACACAAACAATAATGTCACATAACTATTTTCTTTTCAAAATATAAATAAATCGATCTTGGTAAAGCAATTTACCAACGACTGATATAATTATAATTCATACCGAATTAGATAAGCAAATAAAAACAGAAGAAGATTGTTGGTTTTCCTAAATGTCACGGTTAAGAAATATGTGTGTATGTAGTATACGTTCTACTGTAATGAACGGTTATAGCTTATATGTGTATGCTTAGGCGAGTAACTTCTACAATTTTGTAATATTATGCTTTATTTATTAGAACTTGTTTGGCACATGAATTATCGAACGTATTTCTACGTTTTTGTTTGATTTCCCAAAGAAGCCCCTGCAATGTAAAATAATGGCGGATTGATGTGTACAATCGATTAAACTGATAAAAAGTATACAACTGTATTTAAAATTAGAAAGTTAGTAACCCTTCGTAGGCCACAACAATTTAAATTGATAGATCCATTACTGTAATCATCTATTTCTCAAATTTCAAAGTTCTATTCATAATAACACCATTAAAACTTTTAACTAACGAATTTCATGGAATACCTGTAGAACACCTGGAAGTAATCACAGATCCGTATTGAATTCTAAGCCATTAGCTTTCTGGAACATCGTTTGCTTGATTTCCCTTTAACTAAACAACTAGGTATTAAAGCAAACTCGAAAGAAATTATCAACATTACTAACTTTAATGGAATCTCAGTAGATGTACGCCCCCTAGAATATATTCAGAGTAGTAATAGAAAGAAAATACTTTTGCTTTGCAAGTTAGAACCGCGTGGTTGTCGTGGCTTGTGCCGGTGTTTCCCTCTTATTTGGACGTCTTCAGATCTAGGACTACACACGGACTGGAGCTATTCGTTCCGGAAGGGCTTGTATAAGGTTTGTTACGATTTAAATTATTGAAATGTTTCAATATTTCTATAATAGTGAGGGTTGTGAGACAAGATACGAATATAGTTGAAATTGGATTTGGTGAGCAGTGCCGGCGACTTGTTTCACCAGTGTACACATTACACACGAACATCAGGGGGCTTTCAGATGATTGCGATCTTTAATGGGAAAGTAGTGTGTACGTTTGAAATTGGGTTTGAAGACGATTTCCAAGTTGTTCCTGAAAAGATTCTTGGTGGTGTCATCGGAGATGGTAATGGTCCTGAAGGTGTCACATAAAAGTGAAGAAAAAAACGAAAAGTATAAAGTGGGAATCTTTTACATGTGCAGTTTATCAAAACCTTTCCTTAGGTGCGCCATCTCGTGATAAACAATCCAAGAACTGCTCCAGGGATGAGCTAACCGAGGAAGCTATTTTAGAATTTTCTTTTAGTTAAATTAAGAATGCATTCACTTGGAAAGAATCACAATGATAATTAAAGTTAATTACGAACGTAAACGGCAACTCGTTATGAAGGTATGGACATTCACAAGAGTAAGCATGTTTAATTAAGGTTTAGAACCGGTAAATTCTACTTTTTGTTGAATTATGAACGACGACAATCGGTCTATCCTATCTTTAAAAGTAATTAAATAAATTGGTTTTCGATTCGACTTTTAGCCTAGTTTTACCGCTGAATGTGAGCTTAACAAACGAAATGTGGGTCCAGTGTTACTGAGGCGTTGTTGTATTGGTTTCGAATAAGCAAATAAGAATAATTTCGGATATATTCTAAACACATATTTAATGAAACACTCACACTCATGTACTATAAATGAGAAACTAAAGTTAAGTAGCGTAGCATGATCGAACAAACGAAAAAAAGGTAATATTTTGTTAAGGAGTGAATAGGTTTTATAAGACTTTAATAGAAATTGTACTACGTTTCTAGAGAAGGACAAAGGCAAATCTAATAAAACACCAAAATCTATAATAGCGGCAGCGTTCCTTTGATATCGCATTAACACCTAAATGGTTACTGTTGTTTAGTGAATGTTCTATGATAATAATAATGACAACACTGATATGCAATGGAAATCTCTTCTGAATAATACATAATATTTGAAAACAATTTGATATCATTAACATACACAGTCAACAATATTTGCAATATCATTAGTAAACAGAAGGGACAGTAAGGATTCAAGATTGGAACTATCGCAGACCTATGTGATATAAAAAAAGATGTAAAGTAAGAAAGAAAAGAGACAAATCTAAAATTCGTTGAATTAATTAATATATTCCATGTCCATCGTCATCATAATTCGAAAAATTTGACAAACCACACAACAACAAATTCACCCCCGTGCTTTTCATATATTAGTTAGGTACTACACGAATGAACATCTTTTATAGCTAATATCAAGCTACGCTATAAATTAAAGAATTCACCTTCACCATAGTTATATTTTATCGCAATAACGCTGCGTAAATTGTGGCAACGTGTATATTTTAATTTTGTGCGTAATTTTAACCATAGTATCTTATCATTTAATACTAATTATGAGTAAAATTGGGGTAATAAATTAGTTAAACCATATAATTTCTCAGACACAGCCAAATCAAAATCCATTGTTTAAGAAGGCATAATGGTAGTAGTAGATAATTTTGTTTTTGTTAAACTATGATATAGCTCATCTACGCAATTATATGCCTCCTTTCTTATCTTTCACCTCATTAAACAGTCGCTCCTTTCTTCAGTTTCCACCACAGTGATCTAAGAGACAAATGTAGTATGTAAAGGTTAAAAAAACATCTAAATTAATGTGAGCAATAAGAATTCTACGACCCACCATACATATGAAAGTGCAGCACTATTACAAGCTTCGTAAAAGACGCGACGCGAATACTTTTTGTCGCTTTCTTCCTTCGTTCTTATTTTTAAACTTGGCGACAAATATGTTTTGAGGCTGCTTTCTATTTTACTCGAAAGAGGAAATTGCGAGCAAATTGGACGCTTTTATATTTCCAAGAGGTTTTCTTTCTTTTAAAAGAGTCGCGTCGTAGCATTTGACGTGAATTTTTAAAGCAAATTTTTTATATAGTCAGACCAATTTAAATGTTATAATTACACTCCGCCAAAAAAGTATCGCATAAACTAAAAAAGGGCATTTATAAACCAAGATATTTTTATACGTTCACAAAAAGTTTGCCTCGTGTACTGTAGAACTATAAAAACACTAACAAAATCATGGAACATAGCTTTTTTACTTTTTTTCTTCTAAAAGAACACATTTAGAAAAATGCATATGTGAATACATTATGTAAGGTTTGTTCAGTTGTTTATTGAAAGTCTTCCTATACGGACAAATTTTAAAGTGCGAAATCAGAGTTCTGTACCAACGCTTTTAAAACTAAAATGAGCAATTTAACTTCAGTGTGGCTGCTATAGTTGCTTTAATCGAAGATGAACGATCTCAAGCATACGTTGCTAATTTGATGAACATCAATCAGTCAAGTGTTTCTAGAGCCGTAGCCAGATATAGGGAAACAGGCAATTACAGTAGAAGACCTGTACCAGGTCGTCCAAGATGTTCTACTCGCCAAGATGACCGCTATTTACTACTACAAGCATTACGTCGAAGACATGTAACTGCGAGACAATTGCAGAACGACTTGGCTAGAGTCAGAAATACTCGTATGAGTACTCAAACTATTCGGAATAGGTTACGACAGAGTGGATTAAGAGCTACAGTAGCTGTAACAGCCCCTCGTCTCACTAGGAACCACCGAGTGGCTCGCTTAAGATTTGCCAGAGAACATGTAAATTGGAACATTAATGACTGGGCCAATATACTCTTCACAGATGAGTCAAGATTTGGTCTTTACACCTCAGATAGGCGTATCTCAGTGTACAGACGAGACGGTGAGCGCTATTCGCAGTGTAATATCAGACCTAGACCTAATTTCGCTGGTGGCTCTATTATGGTTTGGGAGGCATCTGTTTAACAGGTCGTACAGAGTTAGTACCAGTAGACAGAGGTACACTGACTGCCCACAGGTATATAACGGACATTTTAGAAGAACATGTAGTACCATATGCGCCAATTATAGGAAACGAACTCATGTTAATGCACGATAATGCACGATCGCATGTTGCAATGATCGTCCAGGAATACCTTAACGATGTTGGTATTCCAGTTTTAGATTGGCCTGCGGTAAGTCCGGACATGAACCCTATCGAGCATGTATAGGCGTACAATGTTTTCCACGAATGTTTTTTAAAATAATTTAGTCTATGCTACGGTGAAAATTAATTATTATGCGTTTTAATATACAAAAATCTATTTTGTGTAATGGCGTTTTAATAATATAATATTAACTTACTTCTAAAAGAACTTAAAGAAGACTAAATAACAGATTATGACAACTGTCCCTATTTAAATACTCGCTTGCATGGGACCGCTCGTAAGAAATGCAAATATAACATTTTAATACTTCCGAGAAATGACCGGTGTGATGTCTAAGGCATATACTTTTATTCATTTCTAAGAATTTTATTAAAAAAATTCTTTTGCTTCGTTTTAAATTGTAGAAAAACACGAAACCTTAAATATATGATTAGTACCCTTAGTCATTTGCTCGCCAAAATTTGTGGATCGAATAAAATTTAATCACCGTTTTAGCGACGACACCCTATTTCAAACACATCAAAAACTGAGATAGGTAGGTATATTATCATTCCTTTCCAATGAGCCATATGCAATAAGATTTATTTCAAGTACGTTTTCAGGTCATCACCACCAGTAATCACCTATCAGTAAATCAATAAAGAAAACACGTCTCGAAAATTATCGTTGTGTGAATTGAAAATTATAAACACGCTGAGCATTGGGTACCATGAGGATAAAAATAACTCCCCTGTAGTATTCATGTTTGTATGTATTTTCCAGTTAAAAATACGATACTGAAAGTTTCCCTTTACTGAAATATTTCCCTTTACTGGAATGAAAAAGCTCAATTAAATTTTCTTTTAATCTACTGTAATTTGCAGCCAACCTTGAACGTAACGATCCTCTGGGGCTGTCTACCACTATCAGAAACGAATACATTTTCTAAATAAGGCTCTATGAAAGCAACCTTTACGGTGTAACTGCGGCTTTTCTATAGCAACAAAAATAAGTACAAGGCTACACATAATTACAATACGCATTTAGCAGTTGTGCTTTTTCTGTTTTATCTACAGGTTGAATTAAATTTTAATCGATGTTTCTTGTTATTTTCCAACTAACAAGGGAAATCTACGATTTTGATAAAAGTGTCAATTTTTGGCCTAAACTGTAAAAACCTGTACATAAACATGGCAGTGACCACAAATACAAATTAATAACAAAGTGATGTTAAGGTAGAAAGCTGATGAGGTTCTGTCTTTGTTAATAAAGTATACATACGTAGACATTTGTAGCTAGAGTAGCATTTTTATTTGTAGCTAGACTACCGTCAAGCAACAAACCTCATTTATTTGCAATAACCACGACGACAAGATTTGTTATCATCGACACATCTCCCGTGGAAAAAATATTCAGGCAAGTGCTCATCGAGCGATTTGGTGTGTTCTTTTGTCATTCACAGCCTTCTTTATACCAACCCATAAGTTTTATATCGGGTTGATGTCCGCCAATTGAGCTAACTAGGATGTTACATTAATATTCTTTTCAATAAACGAATATTGACTCTTCTCGTCGCATGTTTTATACGTTATCCTTTTGATAGACTCAATAAAGCAGTATTTTCTCCTCTGCGAAAGGTAACATGATATTGGTTGATTATCATTTTCAGTTGTAATATCAGAAATGCCAACAATTGATCCTATATCATATGTAGTAAAAGAAGGTGGCCCATTTTATACTTATTGAGGTTTCCATGATTCCGCTTCGTAAACTATGAAAGATGGTAGAGTCATAAATTATTTATCATAATTGCTATTACATAAAGTAATTTGAACTCATTGCTCTAGAGAATATTGTTCCATTAATGTGTTGGACAAAAACTAGGCTTGCGTTTTGTTCTTGTTGAATTTTAATCTTAAGAATGGGGCTCTTCTGGGTCTTGTGGTGTAAGAGCATTCCCCTTACTGTAGAACAACTAATGTTAGAGTTTAATTCGCTAACACTATTAGAAGATGCAGAATGGATTCATTCTCGTAAGCTTTATAATTTGTGTACACGTCTTGTTTTGTTGCTACCTCAATTTTCTTCTTTATTTTGCCAATTAATCTCACTTTCAATTTATTTAGCCGAATAACCTAGCATATTCTCTCTACATTTATAGCTTTGATTTTTGCATAGGCATTTGTAAAATTAACATTGCTGCACTAGTTTGTGCAACAATAAAATCATTATCTTGCAAACCTGCAGTTAACCTAAAAGAATTGGAATACCATCATTTTACCGATATTTTAAAGTAATACCGGGCTAGGGGGCATAAAGAAAGGCTGTATGTGTCTCTTTTAGAGACCATAAAAGGGGTTAAGATCAATGAAAGCTATTCCTTCAACGCCTTGGTAGCTTGGGACCCGCCGCAAGTAATTATTGCGTCCTAGTTGTCTTGGGTGTGCATATGTGTTGCTCGAACTTCTCGATCAAGCGTTCTAACAATTAAAATACAGGTTCAGAAGCGAGTTACTACATTTGGTTATTACATAGATATTTAATTCGTTGATTTTAAATTTCGATAATTGCTTAAATGACTCGGTGCAATTTTTCATAGCATTGTTGATGTTAATAAAATTAAGTCTCTCTCTGTATCAGTAAAAAATTACCTTTGTTTTGTGTTTTTAAATTTTTCAATAAAATACGTACACTGCTAAAATACCAATATCTAAAGTTGTACAGAGGTTTATTCTGAAAACAGCTTTCCTTAGGCGTTATATTTTAGTTTATAAAATGAATTCTAGAACATCTTTTCTATCGGATTCTGGGTGTTCTGTTTGAAAAGGTCAAATAGCACGATTCACACATGGCAATGATGACCATCTTGTTGATATAAAAATTATTGGATGTATTACTGAAAGCTAGGTATAATAAAAACTCAGTCGAATCAAACTTGAACAACCAATATATCGTTGAGCTATGAAACAGCGATATTTTGCAAAAATCTGTCAATTACCTCAAAAAATAAAATAGATATGCAAAAATAGAAAATCTTAATAAAGAGACGTTATCGTTTCTAGGCGAACCGTTTAAGAAACCACGCCATATATGGACACTAGATGAGAAATGATATAGACTTAAATGGATGTAATGATAAAAGATGGCTGAACATTTAAACCTCTAATAGTTTAGATCTATCAAAACATTTTCGGAACATTTCTGATCTTACTTTATTAGATTTTAGTAGCGCATTTTTCTTATTAAGCGTATAATTTTTGCATCTATTTTAATAGTTGTGTAATCGTTATCTTCGAATGCTTTTGATACTCGGCTACTTTCGTCTATCGGTAATTTTTTCCATTCCTGTAAGTTTTCACCTTATGATCACAAATTTAGTTCTTTTGGTGGTTTATTTTCGAAATATTTGCAAAGAGATAGCCGCACATAATATCAGTTTGTAGTCTATGGTGCTATAATTCCTCGTGTCAAATATATTGTTCTTATAAAAAATGTTTGTTAAAGGCAGTGGCCATTTTGTTATATCTTTAGTTTGAGTCCTTTAATAAGCCCTTTAATTATCGGCCTAATTTCTCCTTTTTTTGAAGTTAATTTAGTAATAAACAACATTATTCATGAAACATCCTGGATGTACGAATTATAATAATTATTTATAATGAAAAAGTAAAAATACTTACTAGATCTTTGGTTTTTTATAAAATAAAGTTGCAGTCGTTCCTTAAATTTATTTTCATTAACGTAGTATTCCACTCGAACTCTGAAACAAAAAACAACGAATATAGTGGATATATTCAAAAGTTGTTCAATTTTCATCGATCATCCTTTATTGTATACAAAAATATTTTGCATTTATCTACGCAGATTAGGGAATTTACAATCTTTTTGACTGACAAGTAAATAGGGTTTTCAGTGAAGAACATAACAGAATTTTTACCAGCGAGACATTCGACATTTGAATCAACTCCATGTTTCGACGCAACTAATTGCAAGAGGAGCATACTGCTTTGTTTAGATTTTTTTTAAGAGCTAATATTTAAATGTGCAGGGTAACAAAATTCATTTAATTTCCAAACAAAGACCAATTCAAAATTTGATAAACTGTTTTATTATATCTTATTGTAAATCTAACAGTTTTATAGACATGTGTTTGCATTTTCTTAATTTCTTTTTTGCAGGTGTTTTTATAATTCCTAATGGTGTTGATCAAAAACTGAATCCTATGTTAGGCAGTTAGTCAGCCATTTTTCAGGTTGTGTTCAATGTATGGCAAAAATTGCACAAAGCAATGAAACACCTGTATATTTCTACTGATTACTCGTAATAGTAAGTAATACTTAAGCTTAGAAATAAGATTTGGTCCCACATTTTGCTAAGAAATTGCGATTTTCGTATTTCGCTTTTATTTTTATTATAATAAAGCTGGGTGGCTCAATGGCAAGGGAGTATGTTCCTTGCTGTTCGAGTCTCACTAAAATCAAGTAGCAAATTTTTTTGGTGGGTCCGGTACAATTTTGATTCACATTGAGAAATGATTAACTGCACTATCCCTTTTTAGGGTAACGGTAAACAAGCTGTCGAGCATTTTACGTATACTGTTTATACATTACAAACTCCTGAGGTTATGATAAGCTCTAGAGTTTATATACTCCGTTGGGCTATCATAACACCTGAAAGAAAGAACAAGAAATTTAATAAAGCTGTGTCATTGCCAAAAAAATGTGATTGCAGTGAAATGTTAGTTTCTATTTATTTATACACATAGTAGGTATCAAAAAAACTAATCCTCCCGCTGTAAGTCTGTTTTCTATCATTTGGTTGTATTTTCTAGTTACTCTGTAAATAGTTAAATAACTACTAACTATTATAGGGAAATACAATCAATAAATAGTGGTAAAGAAGAAACAAATATACAAAGAAAGAGAAACGGGAATAAGAGCTTTAGCACAAAACCATCCAGCCAGACTGGAATAGTCGGTCAAATCCGGCCAAAATAACTTAGCTTACTTACTCAGCTTACTCAGATAACTATTACTAAACTTATTAAATTTAATAAAAAAATTTAATATCTATTAAATATTGCAGACAGATATTGTATACGGTTAATACAAGTTTTGGATATTTATATTCAAATATACAAGCCGTTTCTTTTCAAATCAATTGAATTTTGTTCACTTTGGCCATTTATTTAAAATATAAAAAGTACATATAATATCAGGCCATTTCATGATGCATAAAAAAAATTCAAATATTTCGAAAACTTTTGTTGTTACAAATATACACGAATGCTTACTGTACACCTATGTTTTAAGAATTCTCAGACATGTACAATATTAGTTAATCGTTCTCTCTTTTTAGTGGGCGATGTCTAATTTTAATACGTTATCAAAAATTAATACTAATCAAAAAAATTAAGATTTTTCTTCGACAAATCTATATAGCCAGTTTTTCAGCTGTTTTGGATTTTCAGTTTTAAGTTCTAGGAATAGCTTTCTATACACGCTTAAATGTCTCTTGTGAAGACTGAAAAACCTATTTGGTTGAGTCAACTGTAATTGACCCAATTAAGAATATGAATAAATAAACATCATGATGGTTTAAACAAAAACCTACTGGATTCATTTTTCCCAAAAAATATTCTTTTCACAATAGAGCAAAGAAAATAGATGTTTGAAGAAAGATTGTTGATTAAAAGTAGCTGTAAGTCATGGCATGGTCATATTATGGTATTATCTTCAACTCTATGACCCGTTATGTCATTTTCATTTTAATTTAAACAGAAATACTTGCCAAAGGTTAGAAAACGAGTCTCTAGATGGTAATTGTCGAGAGATTTTGTTCAAATATTTTCTTAGATGTAAATGGTTGCACAAGATACTATCAGATATGCTTTCAAAAGCTACTATTTTGGGCTGTATATCGGAACCGTATCTAATACGCAACATCACGTGCAGAAACCGAAGCAATCACCTTTTGTGTTAGTTCATCTTGGGTTTGTACGCGAGTTAGACGAACATGGTTTCATATTATGTCGGGCGTAAAGAAGCGCAAAATGCGACTATCGCTTGAAAATGTATAAAAAGTATGTCGATGAATTTGAGGATTCACATTGTGACGAGTGTATAAAGTAAAGATAAATCATTATTTTGCTGGCAGAAATACGGTTGTACAAAGCACGTCAATAATATACAGTGCACAAATCGAAAGTGGTGTTCCATCCGGGGTGTACTAAACCGGACGTTACGCAGGTATCTATTAAAATAACGAAAAAAAGATCAAAGTTGTAGTTAAAGATAAATGGCTGTGGTTAAGCGTGAACGAAACGACAGATCGCAAGAAAAATCCAATGTACGTGTTATTGTGCGTGCACCCTTTTAGCCGAATTTTCGAATCTTATTAGCAAGCAAAAGATTACAAAAGTGTACTAGCGAAGCAACTACGAGGGTAGTGCTGGATACGTTACGGAAATTGTCAGTTGAAAGTATCATCTAATCAACAGTTGAGCAACAATACACTGCGTGGGTCGTTCTTGAAAACAAGAATGTGCACAACTGTTATACGTGATGTATAAAGCACATGCTTTATGTTTCGTAGCACAAAGGATATCCAGAGGTGAATGCATAAATTTCAAGTTTTTCTTGAAATTTCTCAAGCGAATTCGAGAACTTCATACACGGTGCGCCAGTATTCCCGAACCACCATAGCAAATTCTCCCAAGTTGGGGATCGTGATTGAATCGCGATCAAATCTCTGGTTTGGCAATTTAATTCCGACAGAGCTGCAGCTATTAAAGAAGGTCAAATAAGATTTCAAGATACTTCCGTTGAAATAGATTGTGATGAAATAGATGGTGCATCTGATCCGTTATATTCTTATAAATAGAGATGACAGAGACAGGTGGAATTATTCATTTTTTCAAGCGATTAGATGGACTCGTGTCTATTCGCCTCATGAGAATGGATTCGTGTTGCCTACTGGTGTCCCTGAGAGTCTGTCTAGTCTCTGCAAAAAAGTAATAATTTCATCCGTCTTTGTTCTCTCTACTTATAAACATTAATTCAGTTATGCATGTCTTACATCCTTAGATGTCATCATCACGATCATTCTCAAAATAGAAGAACATTTTTCGTCACGACGTACTATACGTAACGATAAGATAAATGGGATATGTACATTATTTACATTTAAATAAATAAATTAACATTATTCTTTCCCGATATGTCCTTGTGTTACAACCTAATGAATAATATAGTAATATGGTACGTATTACACATACGTGGAAGTTAGCACTGCCCTGGCGTGCAGACAAAAGTGGTCCACTCTACTCATATACTTATCTTACGCTAGCTAAATCATCAGCAATCATCATCATGTTCTAAGTTATGTTTCACTTATCGCCGATTTTATTATTTTTCAAAGTGAATCAAACTTGAAAGTTTGTCATACTTGTGTCGATTAAAATGTGAACACGTTAAAATATGCGTAAAATGACAATTTTTACACAATTTCAAAAGAAATTATAAAACAAAAATTTAAATGGTTAAATGTTTTTCATATTTACTAAATTAATATGAATTAGATTTTAAACATTTATACAAATGCAAGTAATAGATTTCAATGAATGAAAAGAAAAGCTTTGATGTTTTAAATTTAATGTTAAATAAATCAATTTATATATTTTAAAATAACAAAACTACTTTTCGACTATTCGCACTCATAACTCAAAACTTACTTCCCTAACGGTTTCATCTCCAGCAAAGATAAAATCGCTTCTATTTCACTCTTTCAGGGAAAAACAATAATGCAGGTGTCCGAAATGTTGTGGAAATGTTCCCACGGGTTGTACTAACATATGTTTATCGAAATTAAACGTCATTCTTATTAGATCTTCGGTGTAGATTGGTGTTCCTGAATTACTTAGCCATGTTAGAAAGCACTGATTCACATCGTAGATGTTTAGAATTAGTAAACGATACAGATTATGTAATCATACAAATGAATGGGCAACGTATTTATCACCGACCTAATGACAAAAGGAAACCCAAGAAAGGTTCTGAAATATTTGTTGGGAAGTTGCCCAGGGATTTGTTTGAAGATGAGATTGTGCCGTTGTTTAGCAAATGTGGTACAATTTATCAAATTCGACTCATGATGGATTTTAACGGAAGAAACAGAGGCTATTGTTTCGTATCTTACTATGTACCAAAAGATGCTAATTCAGCGGTATTTATATTAAACGGCTTCGAAATAAGACCAAAGAGACGTATCGGTGTCTATAAATCAGTAGATAACTGTCGTCTATTCATCGGTGGCATACCAACTAACAAGACACGAGACGAAGTTCGTAAGAATTTTGAAAAATATGTTGAAGGGATTGTGGACGTAATAATGTATCCAGCCAGGGAAGACAAGAATCTGAACCGAGGATACGCGTTCATTGAATTTCAATCTCACCGTCATGCTGCTATAGCCCGTCGGAACATGTCACCGGGTTCTTTAATATTGTGGAACATGCCTATTCTGGTTGATTGGGCGGAACCTCTTCCAGAAGTAGACCCCTTGATTATGGCGCAGGTAATGTAGTGGTACTCTCATTATTTTAATGTTTTAATGGTTAATTTAAAAATACAATAAGAACCTATAAAATTGCTGTCGCATTAACTTGATATTTCTCTATTGAATTGAATAACTTTTTATATAATAAGTTTTTATTGCATTTATTATACAAAAATTTCAAAGTCGCAAACTTTAAATATAGGATGACCTTATATGTTACAGATTGTTTTTTGTTTAAGCTGTAAAGCGCTCTTTTACTGCACATGCTTTACAGAGTGTTTAGAAAATTAAATACAGACAAGAATATATCCAAATAAAAAATATTTTTCAAAAAGTAACTCCTATTTTCCAAACTTTCTACATATTCTACTCACAAATTAAATATGCACATTTTGCTTCCTATATACTGTATACCTAAGGTTTACATTCCCATAATTTTGCATCGGGAAATAGTCACCTTGTATGATGCTATCATCAATATCATCGGTAAGAAGTAACTGGCATGGGCGTAGGCAGAAATCTCTGAAAAAATTCCACTTTTCAATTTTTGCTCTCCTCCGGGGTTACAATGCAAAAATCTCCAAAACTCGTTCTCAATTCTCTTGTCCAAATTCTAGCCACACCCATAGTAACTAGCCTTTGTTTTATTAAATAATTACAAATTCTTCATGTAAATTTTGATGAAAAGAGGCTATATTTCTTTGACTTTATTTTATTATGTAGATAGCATATTATTGCTCATTTGCATTGTTTATTGGCCTTTTCTGCGTTCAAAGTTGCGAGGCGAAGCGTACAAGGGCAGTGGCGGCTTAGCGGATGTTACACATTTAATATTGGAAAATAATTAGTGGGCAAGAAGGCAAAAAAATAACAATTTTTTTGTTCAATTTTAAATGCAATTAAACTATTATAGCAAATATTCAAAGTACGTAAAGTATTCTTAGATGTTAATGGACATAAGTCACATCTTTTACGTTTCTAGAATTATGTTAATTCCATTTAACTAAGCTCACTTGCCAACAGAAGCAAAATACATATTGATTGGAGAATTATTTTTTTTATATTTTGGTTCGCTAATTACTTTCCATTTTTAAACATGCAACATGGTAGCAAAGCGGAAATGAGTTTACGCATTAAGAGATATCAGAAATTTATGTTTCACAGAAACACAGGACACATAAACATGTTGCCTAGAGTAATGGAAAAAAAACCTTTCAACATAGCACTTTGTTAACTAATTTTTATGTATTTTATATTAATTTTCTGCAAAAATGAGAAGTAACTAGATTTAGCCAAATCTGAGCTTTTCACTAATGTACTTACCAACTAATTCGGAACAACTGAATACTAGTTTAGTGCGAGATTACAACACACAGTAGTTTTTTAATCTAAACGCGCCAGAGCCATAAAAAAAGAATTGTTTTTGTTAATTTCTTAGGCATTATTAATTCCTTGTTCAATGAATCATATTAACCATATATATATATATTAGTAGCAACTTTGGCTTTTTTTGTTGTATTTCGGGTGTAACAAGACAAATACCCTCGTATGGTATAAGCCGCTAACACGTTTACTATTTCAGAAACCTTACGCCAGAATCGTATGATGATCGAACAATTCACATTAGCAACATCCGGCAACTGCATTTCATTTTTAATGTAAATTTAAGACAATGCATGTTTTTAAATTTCTTTTGATAAATGGGATAAAATTCGAATACTTATTTTAGTCCAACATTTTTTAACTTAATGAACTACTGCGTATAGTATGAATTGATAATTTTGACCGAGTAACTTGAAAGTTGAAAAATATTTAATTAAATAAGCTAAATTCAGCTGTCAGTTAGAGGGGTTCGAGTTGGGTAATTGTAAAATTCAGGCTTTGTAAAATGAATATAACTACATAATAATTTTAGTAAAACTAAACTCGTTTTGACAGAGAAAGAATTGATTGAACGCTATTTAAGAAATTTGCAAGTCATATGTGCATATATGCATTTATTTAGTTTGCTTTAACCCCAAGAAAGTTAGTTTTTAAGAATCTAATATTACAATATAGTTGATGGAAACTGACTAAAATGAAAAGCCGATAAAAGTGTACTTCACAGAAATTGAAAAAAAATAATTTTTCCGAATAAGACAAGTCTCAAGGAAAATAAAAACCATTTCACTGAAACTTCAGGAACATAAACGTTTCTATGTACTGAATTTCGCATTTGTTTTTTTTTAATAATTGCACAATTATATCCGATTACGTGATTATATTTTCTTCTTTAAACTAAATTTTAATTTGATCATTTCATTTTTTAGGAAACGATTTCTTCCGCTTTCAAAGAATTCTTTTCTAAGGGTAATTTATTCTGAAACCATTCATTATCCGTAATTGGTGACTTTAATGCACGAAACCTGAAACGTATTCTGAATAAACTTGGTTTTTTATGTTTTAATTTGTCATTAACGTAAATAGAAAAAAGCCTACTTTAAATAACGATAGCAAGGACTGTGGCGTATTATGGTAAACAACACATAAGTATTGGCAACCTGCGCATCACACATGTTTAATTTATTTTATAGTAATATAGAATAATTAGTCCAGCCGGACTGTAATAATTAGTCTGGCAACTTCCGGAGGTTGCCTACATTTATGTGTTGTTTAAAACTTACTTTGTTAATGCAGTTGGTTTTTATTCAAAACCAAGTGATATCATGAATCTTTTAAAATAGAAAATAGAGTATATTCTATCTTTACGTTTTGGAGTAAAACCTACAGAAAGGGCAGAAAACAGCGGTTTTTATTTCAGAAATCTTTTTTTCCATTTGAATATGTTCATGAGTAAAGAGGATAAAGGCGGATAAAATTACTTTTTTGCAGAGACTAGACAGACTCGCGTTTTGTCGACTCCAGTAGGGAGTCGACCAGTAAGCAACACGAATCCATTCTCATGAGGCGAATAGACACGGACATATCTAGTTGCTGCAAAAAAGGAATAATTCCAACTGCCTTTGTCATCTCTATTCATGGGTGAAGTAAATTTTCAGAGTATCTTCCACACAACATTTTCCATATTTGGATGTAATCATAAATAACTACTTACATCATTAGTGAGAATCTCAAACCTATTCGTATACACATTACTAATACTACCAAACGATATTTTCAGTATACATCTATTAGATACTGGTCGTGAATGACCACCAATATCTAATATCCTGTACATTTAATTGTTACGAAACATAAACGTTCGCAAATCTCCAGTGCATGGTAATTATTTAAATGTAACGAAGAAGTGGTTGATTCAATACTACAACATATGGAGCATTTCAAACAGTGCCATATATAACCAAAAATATAATGCTAAGATGGCTTCCTCATGGTATTGATAGAAAAATCCACGGCAAATACAACAAGGGGGTACTGTTCCCTGAACCATTCCTATCTGACTCTTTAACACGAGATGGCGGCGCAAGTAGCGCTTTGGGAAACCGTACGTGTGAGTATTCCGTGAATATTCACATGTGCATGTCGTGTTAAGCAGTCAGAAAACTGCTCGATGGATGGTTTAGGTAAAAGCACCCGGTTTATGTCGCTGCTTCCTGAACGGCAGGCATGCGTTTCTTTGGCGCGTAGAGGCGCAAAGAAATGTCGAGTTGTCGTTTTAAAAGTTGCGGCATTAACTGTGAGGCAACAGCGATAGAAGGTAGAGATAAAAAAATGTGGGTATTTTTTTCTCCTTTTGTTTCGTTTGCCGTGAATTGTTCCGTCAATACCGTGAGGAAACTATTTTAGGATTATATTTTTCGTTATTATTTCTAGGCATTTTCTGATGTGTTCAGTGCCATACATACAATACATGCTGTCTTTTTCAGGTGAAGAAACTCTATATTCGAAATTTGGATGTGCACACATCGATTAATGATCTACATCAATTTTTAAGTAAATTTGTTTGTTCATCAAGTATTTATAAAATCCATAAAACCCACGACTACGCATTTGTCCATTTTACAAATAGAAAGTCTGCAGAACTTTGCTTAAAAGCCACTAAAGGTTAGTATTTAGGTATAGGCCTTACTAAACTTCGTACATAACTGCATATATTATGTACAAGAAAAAACAAATTGCCATTCGTTTACAGGAAAGCTATTAGGTAATTCGAAAATAGAAGTAACCTGGGCTAGACCAAAAATCTACAGTAAAAGTTACAGGGCATGTCAACCAATAAATCATTTTTGTACGTAAGTATTCGCAGCTGTAAACATATATTTTGTAAACTTACACCTAACCGTATTTCATTTTTTTTTTATGCAGTTCCTTACCACCAACTCTACGGAAGCAAGTTTTATTGAACAAAACAGAACCTCAACCTGGTTTCGACGTGTTACCTACTGACATTCAAGTCCTCTCCAACTTAATAAATATTCCAACTATGTAACCTAGAAGACATAGAAATTTTTCTTTCTTTAGTTTGGAAAGTATTTATATTCGCAAAGGTGTTAACTTCTTCAACAGGTTTAACTCACCAGTTGCTACTCCGCTCGTGGTGTACGAGTAATTTGGTAGCCTTTAACGTACATGCATATGCAATTAAACTAAAATGAATTATTTCATAATTTAAAAACAAACTTCTGGTGGAATTAGTACTTGTTAGAGCAGTTTTTCTATCCATCTACTTATCTAAATGCTGTTGTAAAAATATGCTTTTTTGTAATAATGATAACGCATTAAAATTTGGTTTAACTACGACAAATGATTAATTATGTCCTAAACCATTTGTCCATTGTTGTGGTTACTTTTTATGCAAAGTATGATAGGCAGCGTCTGAGTACTATCAACTGTGTTTTTTTTATATATACATACAATGCTTGCGGAAGTCTGCACCGTATGGGAACTTTTTGATTTCTTTAGTTTTACATTAGCCTTGTTTGTAGTAAGTAGATTGTCTATGCATCATTAGAAACCAACAAATATTCCAGGGCATTTGTTTCATCATATTCGCATTAATACGTAAATGTCGTTTACATTTTCAAATGTCTAAAATGTCATTATTTGGACAAACGATGATTAAATGTCAACTTTTATACTTTCCAATTTCTTCTTAAAACTATAAAATTTTTAAGTTCCAGCACATGGTTGATATTGTTACAGGTAAGATCGCGGAGATTGGTGTTTTGCCAAGTAATTTTCAGATTTTCTTAATTTATTAAAGGTTTGCTTTAAACAGTTTTCATTAGAGAATCATTCGTTCCTTTACATGCTTTATTTTTTTTTTTAATTTAATCTACTAAATATATAGAATCATGAATACTATTTTTTTTATCAAAAACCCAATTGCACTTAAGTATCGATTACTTCGCTTTTAGATATCAATTATGTATAAAATAGCAAAGCATGTGGAAGGAATAGCTATCACCGCAATTGCATATTTGGCTTTACGCGGTGTGTACACTGTGCTTAGTTAACTGTTGATGCCGCACCGTAGAGTGGTTAATGTTTCTAAGACAAATGTTAGAAGTTCCGCTCCGAATGCATCCGATCACGATGAATGGAATCCTTGACAGCCATATAAGTCCTGTCAGTAGAAATTGCAAACTTAAACGCGCAAAAAATAAGAGAATACGTATTTGACACTCGAAAAAAGATAAGTTATTTCCATACATCGAATGCACTCTAACTTTTAATTGGTCCAAATCACTGGCAGATATGCAACTCCACATCAATTGCTCATTTGGTAATTTAACATTTCTTTCGCAAACGTTTTTACGAAAATCCTCTCTTTTATTTCTAATAAACCGTTTTCGACTGTAGCCTACATAAATGTGAAACTTCAACTTGTTAAATAAGCTTCTTCCAATTTGCTTTTGATTTCGGTTAAATCAGTTGATTTCATTTCTGAACAGTAGTTAAAGGTTTTTCGTCGGCCCAAATTTAATTTAAATTTATGTATGTAATTCTCTTATGTACACGTATACATTTACATACCTTGTAAAATCCAAATTCAGTTTTATGTACGCATTTTATAAACACTTAAAACCATTGCACTAATATCAAATAGCAATTTCATTTACACTGCTTCTACAATGTTGGCCAAGTTTCTTTGACTTCGTTCAGTTATCCACTTTTTAATTGTAAATTAAGTCGTCCGGTATTCAAATTTAATTAGCAACTAAGCTAATTTCTACTTATACATTTTCAATTAAATTCATAGCTAATCAATTAGAATTAAAATAATATTTAGAAAATCGATATTATGTATGTGATACATGTGTGATAAAAACAACTGTTCTCTTAAAAAAATTTTAGATTAGATAATATTGACAGATCTCAAGGTTACAATTGGTTTTAATCATGAATTAATTTAATTCACAATTAAAGTGGTAAATTGTAATTAGTGACGTCACAAATTAGTTAATCACAAATAAACCATGCTAATGCCTGATTAAATATTTATTCATTTTCTGTGGAGCAGGATTATTAATTTGTTTAGCACCACTACTACTACTATTTGCTCTATTTTTAAAACAATTAACAGATTAGATTAACACAGTAATTCGTTTTGTTATTTGCAATAGATAACCAGCAAAGGTAATTTTGTTTTCCATTAGTGCGTGACAAAATTTTTCTGCTATTCCAACATATAGGTGTTCACGAACGTTGCATATTTTTGAAATTTCATATAAATTGTAGTTATTTAAGTGTAGTTAGGGTTGATGTTTTTAAATTAGAAAATAAAGTAAAGATTTGGTAAAAACTATGGCGTTTCAAACATTCCTTTCAATCCAAAACAACACACTACCACGAAATAGCCGATCTGCTTTGGATGCTAGAATAATAAATCACTACACCAATTTAAGGTGAATGAGCCTAAACAATCGACTAGTCGATAAGGGTTCTTTTGACAGGGGTTAAATTAGACAGCGATACCTTGCTCGCCTTTTTCCATTATTTTGTTTAATGAATGATTTTGGAGTTTCAATTTGCCTTAGTTTCTCTCTCATTCAAGGTAATCAAGGACAATGACTTCGTAATATATAAAATAATTCGAATAGTAACTAATTTGTATTCAAATTATTGTAAGATTTGTTAAATGTTACAAAGAAGCAAAGAAGCTTCACAAAAATATGATACAAATACCACCCTACCAATAATTCAACAGTTCTAAGGAAACAGAATTCAAAAGCAGCAGAAGTTTCAGTAAGCTGAAATAAGTCAACAGCAAACTGATCCGAGTAAGTTCGATCTCCATTTTGTTTGTACTGTGCGCACAATTTTGTCAGCTATCCACTAAAAAGTATCTAATCGAACAAAGCCACTCTAGTATAGAAGAATTCCTTAACCACAGCAATTAATCAACGGGATTAAACCACCCCTTTGGTATATATTTTACGCTTGTGTTTATTATAAAGTTATATTTTGTTTTGTTTCTTTTCTTGTCGAATTAATTAATCTCTTCTTATACTTTCTTTATTTTTTTTATTATTTCTTTATCCGAATTTTTATTCATTTTGTATGTGATTATCCGTTTGGATACAAATAATCAATAAAATATTATTACTATTATTAATACCTATTAGAGAATATAATGTTACATAACGGAGGACAGACACATCGACAAATGGCTAAAAGAATAAAACTTCCAAAAACAGCAATTATCAATTAAATTGAAAAATTTAACGAAACGGGTATCGTTGAAGGCAAACAAAAGATTACACGGATTTCTAAAATTAAGAGTACTCACAGAAGATAGAAAATACGATGGAGAAATTGTCGAAAATCTTCAAAACAACTAGCGATCCATGTCGAAATTGGGACCAGGATGTCAGTAACTGCAGATACATTTGATTAAACGAAGGTCTTAAGGGATTCGTTGCCATTCATAAACCGCTATTTTGCGATTTATAAGCGAGACGAAGATTGGACTGCTGAAACGTGCCGCGGAATGTTGTTCAGCGATGAATCGCATTTAATCGGCATTTAAAGACGTCCGTATGTTCGTCGGAAAAAGAGAGAAGCGTACAACCCCAAATGTTTACAGCCAACGCACAGTTCTGTGTTAGTGCGGGATTGTAATTCGGCAAATGAACAGGAGAATTTAATAATAATTAAGGAAAAAATTAACTGGAGAGCATTGCTGTGATATTCTTACAGAACGTGCTATACCTTTTGGAACAGATATCGAATAGCAATTAAAATATGACCAAAGGAAGCATAAGTATAGTTGAGAATCAACGTACGATTGATATTAATATATACACATTAACAATTCAATTGCTGTACTATTAATTAATTTATACGACTGACGTGTCTCATAAAACTAATTTACACCACAGAATATCTGGTATATACGCTAATTAGTAATCGAAAAGTTGCCAATGTCAAACGCAGAATCTGAAGCAATTTAATTTTCTCCTTTAATTGAAGAAGGGAAATCATACTCTCGGAAAGGTTTACGTATTTCTGGTCGATGTGGAGGCGCCTACGTAGGAATGTCCTTCTTAACGACGATGAGTTTCTTACTTATGAGAAATTAGCTGCACTGTAATTATGTTATTGGTTCAGAACTTCAGAACAACGACAGTTAATTAATACAAGTTCAGGATACGACAATGAGAATGCCAGTGAATTCAGTTTTAATACGACGAATGAAACGGTTATGTGAAGAGCCAAAGCGGTCCATCCTAGCAGAATTTTAGCTAGCCTTAGAAAACGAAACGTGGCAATATAATAAACTACAACGATTCTTGTAAAGATGAAATAATAACGAGTTTAAAATTAATTTATAATTGTTTTCTAAAAAAAATTCATTCTTATATCTTGCTAAATCTTTATTTTAGTCATATTTATACATTCTTTTGGTACAAAAACATGTTAGAGAAAGAGTCATACTTATACCATAACAAAATTGATCTTCTTTTACTTACAATTACGATGTTTGTGAGAAGTTTATTTGCCAACAGTTCTCTTCAAAACAAATACATTCAAAGATTTCTGACAATAGATATTCCTCTCTTCTTCGCTTGTCTTAATGGCAACTCTACAAGGGTAATGAAAAGTTTCGAAAATGTGTTACTCGTACAAAATATTCTTGTGCATGCGTTAAAAAATACTTGTAAATATTTCAGCCATGTTAAAGGCCTAGTTGCTGTTTAGCAAGTTTGCGTTAGTCGATATTATAATTTTTGATAAAAACGAAAACAATCGAACGGGGCCTGATTACATTTTTGGGTTTGAAACCCAAAACACAAATAAATTGTAGCTCTACGTGCGATGCGGGGACTTATCGATAACATGGATAATTAAACGACAAACAATATGTGCACGGTTATGTTTTGTAAAGGTTGCTTCTTATATCCTTAAAGAAGGAAACAACCTTCTCTTTTCTGATGGTTCCTTTTTTGATTCAGTTTTTATTCTGCTTTATTCTCTTCGAAATGCTTTATTGATTGTTACTGAGATAACGTTTAATGTAATCCATTTGGGTTAATCTAAAATAAATTTCTAGCTAGATTTACCAAAAATATGACTGCTACCTAAACTGTTTATCTGGTTGCTGACGTTATGGGTGCCAAATACAGAGTGGTATGCGTTTTTTGCAGAAAAAATATTTGAAATATTAATTAGCGGAAACTATAATTTATAAATAAAAATAACGGGTTCATTGTTTTTTTAATTTTCAATATTATTAACAAGGATTTTTGAAATATCCAAATTCGCATACTAATAAAAACTAATTCGAATTCTGCATTTATCTAATATTTTATGTACATTGAAATTAAATAATAACATTTTAATGAATTATGGGTGTAAATCCGCGTACTTCAAGGCAATAACCCGTTACAGCATATTGCCGCAATGATGGTTTGTGGATGAATAAGCTAGCCGCACGTTGGTTTCGTTCGGAATCAGAACAAAGTATTAGAATAAACTTTTCCAAAGCACTGTTGACAAAGATACCATTTCCACTATCGATATTAAGAAGAAGTCTTCTTTAGACGACTAAAACAGCGCAGAAGACTTGCGACCAGCGTACCAAGAAATGGCGGTTGACTGTAACAAATCCCAACTGCCGATAGGAAGAGGTGAAAGGTAACTATCCTCTTTATTCCCCACGTAATATAGGTATTCGAGTATTGTCGCGGCCAAACAAGCCATGAAAATAAGTTAAAAAAAGTTACGTGCATATATAGATATTGCATGATAGTACGACGCGCATAAATCGCTACATGCCCCGCAGCAAAGAAGGCGTTAACGACAGCCTTAATACAATACACTGTAGTCACGTGCGTTGAAAATTGCTAAAAGTGTTTTAAAAAGAAGCTGGTCGCCATCGCCTGGAAGTCGCCAGTGTGCATAATTTTCCGCTCAAGAAGACGACAATCATGCGACATCAGAAATCATCGCGTCGAATTGGGTTTAATCGGCCGTTATTTGTTTGTTTATTGATTTTCTTTTGTATTCATACCTATTGTTACCATTATAAATTGTAATTATTCAGTATAGTTAATATTCAGTTCCGTGTTATTTTCGGAGGCTCCATCTTTGCGCATCTAGTCTTATAAGTTCTTGCTTATTTTTAACTATTGCTCCTAAATGTAATTTAGGAATTTCTCAATATTGGCAATAAAACTTTGTTAGTATATAAAATCATTTTTTTATTTATTAGTATTTAATTACTTTTATTGCACCAGAATCGTAACACCCGAAATAGCTTCATGCCCAGGAATCGTTATTAAAAGCTTCATGCAAGAATAGTTTAAATTAATCATATATAAAGTAGTGATCATTTTAGTCAATACATTTCATTTATTCCTTTTTTCTTTGAAATGCTTTGTTTGGTATTATGTTGTTTGGACAATACGCGCGGGTTACGTAGTGTGGAAATTATTAGAATTATATTACAATCCATTACATTTAATGTAGTACTAGATATTAACACAATGGATTTCTTAAAATTCTATAACAACAATTGCCAAAACAGCTATTTTAGGCAGTATTAAGAAATATTTTTCAAAGGACTTTTATAAATTTGGGAACAAGCAAGAGCTTTTAGAATATTCATTTATGTCAAGTGTAAAAGCAAACGTGAGAATGAGTATTGGCTAAACGTCCTCTCTGGTTAGCTACCACGACACGGTGCAAACCCGGAACACGTTTAGTTTTAACTGACTCTAGCCATGAGAATCTACGTTAATATTTAAAGTTAAGTGAAGTTTTGCAGTCGAGGATGTTTTTTGCAAACTAAGGTGAAGCCTGCAATAGCATTTACGGTACGAGTGGCATGCAATATTTTTCCTATTACCAATCCAAAATGTCGAAAAAAACCAACATTTTACAAAAATATTTAACATACATATGCTTCTCTACTTGCATTATTGTGAAAGTTGTCAATTCAAGTAATCGCACCCATTGCTACTTACTGCAATATTACTTTACGTCACATACACTACATCCTATACATCGTAACCCAAAGGTTACACTTACAATTAGTTCCTCCAATTAGTACAGCACGTACATAATGCAATTTAATTCTGTTCACTGAATGTTAAATAAATTTTGTAGATTATAAGGAAAATGTATATTTCCCAATGGCATCCACTAATCTTTACCTTTTGCAATATAGAGCACCGTAGACGTTTGTTTCTTCTGACTATTGTTTGTCGCATTCTATCAAAAGACTCAATTTATGTATATTTCAGATGTAGCTGAACAAATACTCATTTAGTCACACAGATTATTCTTCGGACAATGAAGTTAAATCTACTGCGTTACCCACGCGGATGTCCTAAGCTTACATTCGCTTTTATCGTACCCCGATTAAATATGTACAAAGCCACCGTTTGAATTCTACGTTAACGAAACAGAACAGAGGTTTCTGCGAGCTTCTTAGTAGGTAGCGCTATATCATTTTATAGTTTATTCTAAATATTACACTTAAACACTATTGTTCTTGATATATAATTCAGCGTAACGCTAGTTGGTTTCATCGTATTCATAATGGCTATAACGAAAGTAATATATCCTTGAATAAACTACTAGTAAAAAGCTAGTATATAGTCAGAGATATCCGTTAACCTTTTTATTGTATAAGGAAAAGTAATTGTATGCTTTGTTTTTGATACACCTAGAAAAATTAGTTTCTGTAGTTGAATATATTTAAAATTAATTCTTTGAAGTTGTTTTGAAATAAATTAAATCTAAATCTGAAAATCTGACATTTTGTAAAATATCTTTTTTGAGCTACCACTATTTAAATTGGTGCAAATAAGTGCAAGCCATTGTTTATCAGAAGTGTTAACAAATTTCTCTTCGAATATTGGCTTTTACATCGACAAATGTGACGGTAAGTTACCTTGTTATCCAAACAATTTGTTGCAAAAAATCGCTTACTTAAGGAAGAGGTTAGACGGGATGTAAAATGCGAACGCCTTCTTTATAAGTTTTATCGCAACAACTTGGAACACTACGAAACTGAGAGAAGAATGTGAGACTGTTTCATTTATCTAATAAGATATACGGTCAACTTTTCTAAGAGAAGAGCTTAGCAAATTCGTAACTATCGCGCTTCCAGAGGATGCCTACTTGTTTTTATACCTGTAGTCTGGAAAGAAATTGAATAGGAAGCGTTTATATAATAAAGTTGGTCGAAAAAATGATCGATAACAGATAAGCGAAGGGGCGCTAGTAGCATCAAGGTTTTTATGCGAGAAGCTAGCGGGCTTCACAGCAAGCTATGTTCGAAGGTTGATTAATTTACAATCGTAGTGCTAAAATTGAGGAGGCGCAGAACAATGCATTAGAAAACAAGTTTGATAAGACGGTATTTTTCGCACGTGTCCAAAAATCGAAAAATGGACTAAGCCTTCTTATGAAACTTGTTCTGCAATTTATGTATCGTTTGTAATTTTTTTTTTATTTAAACCGTAAAAGGAGCAGATTGTTGATACACCCGATTTCACGACAAATCCAACGAAAAAATTATACCTATTTCATCCTACTAAAATCCGTATTACAATACGTATTGTAATAGGATTACAATAATATACAACAAACATTACAATATTTTGTACTAAAAATACACGGAATCCTCAATTAAAGAATATATTTAATTTCAACATTAGATTTACTTATTTAAACGAATACAGAAAACAAGTATATAAAAATAATAAAAAGATACTACATAGCCTAATTCCTTTTTCAATAGAATTATGTAAATTAATGCAATATCAAAATAGGTAAAAGAACTAAAGAACTAATTTTTAGATATATTATTTTATCTAACAGTGAGTCAGTTACGTATGTGCTCATTAAAACTTTTTGTATTAATCATTTTGTAAAATGTAACGCATATCAAATGATGTATGAAAAAGAACTGTTATTTTATTCTCTTTTTAGTGCTTCCATTACTTATCATTGACATTTGATACTTGTATCGTATCAAATCAAAAAAAAAATCAAAAGAAAACGTAAATGCTTAAATACTTCATACAATAAAAGATCCTAAATACAATAAATTCTATAGATTTAAAAGTTTAAAGGTGAATCAAAAACAAATTGGTAATTGAATAGTTTCTTAACTTAATTCCTCATTCTCAAAATGGTTTTTTAAATTCCGATTTACCATACATTTGACGGTACATGTAAAAGACGAAAACTCATTTTGTCTTAATAAAATAAAAGCCTAAATAGATGTACCTAAGATCCAACTTATCATCCTACTAATGTCAAACTTTTGGATAAATTCTTTAAAGATAGTTAATACATGGAAGTACCTTTAACAAAACTCAAAAATCAGACTCTGTGTTGAAAATTAAAATTGATTAGGATCTGAAGGCAAAATTGCTGGGCTTTCTGGTGGTGTTGGTTGATTCCATACTCCAATTTCGAACGTAGAATTGTTTACCAACTCAGAAGATTGGAAGTCGCTGCATATTGGTAATGCTTGTCTCGTAGCGTAAGGAAGTAGTAGCTGAAAATCTGCTTTGCGTTCACATACTTGCAGTTCCAGCATCAACCTACAAAAAAGTCGAGATTCATAAAAAGATTTTAATTCTGAACAAGAAGGTTGAAATTATATTCTTCTTAGATTAACTTCAGATGTATTCAGTATAAAATAACTGAATAAATATTGCTTGAATTGCTTTATCAATTGTACACTGTAAAAAATGGTCGGAAATTTACAACGTTACAAAGATAATCATGGTAAAAATCAATATAAATGTATACCTACAATGAAGATACAAGGCAACATACCAAGTTAATTGTAACGGTACATGGCAGTATGTTTACTTTGAGTATATATATATATATGTATGTACTGGTACATACGACTAGTATAACTACAGTTAACGTGTATGTGAAGTTGGAAGTTGTCTGGAGGTTTTCATTAGCCTTTTGTACAATTACCTCTGTGAAGGTACAACACAATTCGTACGCGTTACAATTCGTAGTGTTTACACGTAGTATGATAATTACTCCTTTATAAAGCATAAATTAAATTAAATTAAATTAATAAAACTAAACTAAAGCAAAATAGCAACGTGTATTCTAGTGAAATGATTATTTAGTCTTAAACAATTTTTTCCTTCTAAATTGTTGTATCTATTTTTTTTTTAATGAATAATTATCATAAATCAGCGCAGAAAACAGATGACTAAACAGGTATTAAACTAATATTTTAATATCAATATGCAAGTTTGGATACAAAAACAATAAGACGTTTTTCATTTCAATGTCGTACTATCCAGTCACAAAAAGGTGTTCCTCTTCGACGTTTATAGATTACGACCATACGACCGTTTTCTATGCGATTGCAAACAGATGAAAATTAACGAGTAAAATGTAGAGTGATTAATATAGACTATACGATTACTTTTCACTTGCATAAAGTATTTCCAACAGTTACGGACAAACAAAAATTGTGCAAAAATTTTTATTTATTTTATAAATAAATAATTTTTATTTATTTTTTAAAAATAAATAAAAATTACTCGCACTAAACAAAAGATCAAGAAGAAACATTTGAACAAGGAACATGTTATCTATAAAATTAACTGTAATAATTATGATAATGACCATAGACGTATCAACACCTACGTAAAAGAATTTACGCCCATCTATACATTAAAATTGAAGATATCAATGCCAGCGCTTTATCACATCGCCATCGTAGTTTGGGCCGCTTTTTAGGTTTAATATATCGTTAACATTTTCGAAACAAACTAATCATCGCAAAAGGGTCATTAAAGAAATGCTCAATATCAGAAAGAATAAAACACAGGGAAGGTACTAACATCTAAAGGCCAACATGTAATAATTTAGTGAAATAGCTTGACACTGTACCTATAAGTAACATTAAAGAACTTCGAAAGCAATAGATTGGTGATTGAAAGTCATTTAACGTAAAATTTGAGTAAGTTTCTCTCTACCATTTATGATAATGAAGCTTTGAAATACGTACACAAAACATATCGTATTTAAATTAAATGCTAAAGAAAATAAACGCGTCAAAATTATTAAGACAAGAAGAAAAAGTCAAAGAAGTGATGTGAGAAGTCATATATATTGTACAAAGTAAGACCAGAAGGACAAAGTAACTCTTTGTTAAAATTTTATGGTATAAAAATAAACAAAATCTTAGTACATAATGTTAAAAAGATACCAAGATTATGGATATGCTAAAAAATGTCGTAAAGGAATGATAACGTACCAAAATGAAATTAAAAGCAATGAATAGAAGTTTTTGTCTTAGAACTGTTACCATATTTTGTAACTCCACAGTTTTTCCAACAAAAATATTTTTTTAAACGCCAAACACTTGGGAAGAAAATGATTTATATTTTTAATATAAGATATTCTAAAATTACTCACTGCTTTTCACCGTCATCGGATAAATCAAATAGTTGGGTAACAATTGGATTTCCTCCAAGAAATTTTCCTAAAAAGCTTTTATGTTACGAATATTCCATGCAGTATGACTAACGAGTACTTACCCTGCAATGAATGTGAAGCAGCGACCGCGTCCTTCTCGTGCAAAAATTGAACGATCGCGTAAGAGCCGCGTTTATACATGTTAACTACACTGCTATGTCCTGGAAAGTTCTTCAGTAGTTCTTTAACTAAAGCTGATTTGGTTTGGTCGATGTTAAGGTTTTTCATCAACAGTAAAGTATTCTAAAAATATATATACATAAACTGAACTATTCATATGTTTCTACAGGTGAGTTCAAGAAAAATTATTTAAAATTAATGTTAGTAACGAGGATGGAGTAAGAGCTTTTATTATTATTAATCTGTAAATATCGTAAATTTCTTCAGCAAGTAGTGGCAGTATGGATTACATCTCTTAACTCTGTAATTGCTTTAAAAAAATTATTATTAGTACTGTGAGATATTTTTTTGTTAGGCAGTAATTAACACGATTATTGTAAAAGCTTTGCCGTAAAATGTGGAGGTTAAACTAGCCAGTCGTCCCGGGTTGTGCGGAACTGTCCTGAAATTAAGTAATAGAATTTGAATATGATGTGCGGAGAGAACTAATATCAAAATGCCCATGACAAGCTATTTAATTATTAGAAGTTCAAAAGTTCAACGTACAAGAGTATAATCTTCTCTATAGTCTACAGCGAATCAATAACCTGAGAATGGTATATTATTCTCCAAAAAGAAAAAACTAAAATTTTAATGAAATACAAGAGACCTTGTAAATACCAACAAACTAGATTTTTTCAAGAATCGCAAGAATACAGAAAGCTGTATTAAAAAAGAATTATTTGCGCTACGCTGTAGACTATCGTTCAAATATTTTTAGGTTTTGGTACATACAGATTGTAAACTACCGAAAAGACTGTTGTGTACAGAGTGTAAGCGTAGCAATAAAAACAAAGTAGTAGAAAAAGGAGGCAAATTCGCACTGCATAGATCTGTATATGGGCTGATTCATTCTTAGCTGTCACTATCGGAATCTTACTTATGTATTATCGGTGGTAGATGGTAGGTTCAAATTTGGAAAAGTTGTTAAATTCCGTGTTTATTATGAATCTAAAAAGAAAGGTGTACTCCTCGAAATTCTTATATGAACTCTCTTTTTATTATCACGTATAGCGAACGTTTTGGATTATCCTGCTTTGCTGGGATGAAAAGGATCAAATCAAGTAATCATGACATTTTAAACTGAAAAATTTTGCAATTATTGATCAATGAGAAATCTTTGTACATCAACGAAGCCACGATGCCATGATGATGGCTAGACAGAAGAGAGGACATTAAATAGGAGATTAATTAGAAATGAGGATGGAAATGAGTCGGTCTGCGTACATCTTTGGTGTATATAATAGCAGAATTGTAAGTATATATATATATATATATATATATATACTTGTATATATATATATATATATATATATATATATATATATATATATATATATATATATATATATATATATATATATATATATATACTATCTTCTCTTAATTTAATTTTGAATCAGGTAGATATTATTGACGATGGTGCATTAAGTTTATTTTAGAAATTTAAATGAAATAAAAGCAACGGGGATAGCAAAGGAGAATAAATATTAAATTTACAATAAATGTTTGAAAGGTGACAAAACTGCTGATCTGTCTTGTTATTGTTATTATATTTAAAACGATCATTTAAATAATTAAGTAATTCTTTAAATTACTTAATTATTTAATTAACTTAAAGAATTACTAAATATAAACGCGTATTTATTTCGTATAGCTATTACATTAAGAATATACAAATATAATTAATGAAATTACTCAAAATTATATATTCATTTACGCCACATCTTACTTCCTTTTCGTAATAGTAAGTTTATAATATCAAACTAATTTAATTTTCCAGAAGAATATGAATTTGATATCTTACCTTTGTATGATGGGGAATGGGCACAGCCCACTCCATAGCAACAGGGACACCAAACAACTTCAATTTAGTTGGCCAAAAGCGTTTGCGGCAACTAGCAGCGAAGTGATGGTTAAGGAATTCAATAAATGCAACACCTCCAGTATATAGAATAACCCTGTTTACTCCTGGCAGGCGATTTCTTATTTCTTGCTCTACCTCAATTGGCGTCCTATCATTTGGAATGCTTTCCAAGTACAACCTTTTATTATCTAGTGAATGGTAACAGTATATTTTCCGTTCCATGGGGCGTATACGATAGCCATGTAAAAATGACACGGCAGCGTCCGCCATTTCTTTAGTGGTGTAAGTCACGTAACAAAATCCTCTTGTTAAACCGGAAAAGTCCATCATTAATCGACATTCGTATATTTGTCCTAGAGTACCGAATAGTGGGACAAGCTCTCCTTCGAACGCATCTCTAGGCAAATGACCGACGAAAATTTCACAGCCTGATTCTGTTGGGCGGTATACATCGTTCCAAGAAGGCCTAAATATTCGCTGACCATTCACTTGTTTGATTTTAGGGCGAAGTGCCTCTAACATTTTATTGGCTGATGCAACTATAGAATCCATGGTGTGGTAACCGTTCATTTCTGTAACCTCAAATATGGTGTTCTTGCACTCGTGGATAAGAAGAAACTGTTGTCAAGATCACAAATTTATAATAGCCTTCTCGAATTGCTATTGGATAATTTTCCGTGCACAAACTCACAAATAACCAATAAAATGTAAGTCCCCACTCTAACAACTGTACTTTCATGAGTTTCAGTTTTTTGTTTTTTGTTTGTTTTTCCTTTGATGATTGTGTCTGTGAATATTAAAAGGAGATAACTGAAAATCAAACAAGCCGCCTGGATTAGAAATATAACTTAACTGAAGTCAGATTTCTCCGAAAATGTCGGCGACAATTACAAAGACGTTTGCTGCATTTTTTGTTTTTAGAATTACGAATTTGGCCCTTGGGCGATTAAATGTATTACGGTCTGTCCCCTACTTCAAGTCCTAATTTTACTACGTTTTTAAAACGGCCTAAATGTTACCACATCTCCATTTGAAAATTAAAAATACATATAATACAATACAATATATAGTTATAGTAACAACTAGTATTACTATATTATTACTACTTATAGTAATATAGCTATATACCTATTCTAACTCTTGCAAAGCGGTACAACAGTGTTGCCACAGCAGTACGACAGAATTTCTCACCGCAAAAAAACAAGAACGCCCTATTTTTCTTCATTATTTGGCAGCTGTCGAACATTTGCAAAGTATATAATATAATATTTAGAATGTTAAACGGTAACACATATATGACGAATATTTTTTCACGAACTAACAGAATTGATACAAAAATTTTCTGTAGGTATTTACATTGTTACATATTTTCACTTATTAAAATTGACTTCTAGGATACCATTTTATTGTTACGTTCAGTACGCCTCCCATCCAACAAAATTAAGATATAACTTTCATTCTAGAAACAAACATATTTTTGAAATTTGCGATCAATGGTGCTAACTTCATATAACAAAATAGTCGTGAGTGGACAAATTCAAAAATTAGAATGTACTATATTATTTGCAAAACATTTTTGTCAAACCAATGAAAATGATTTATGCTGATCTTGTATTAATTAATCTAAATACGAGTAAAGGCTTGTGTTAAGGACTTAACATTTTATTTTGTTTTATTTTATTTTATAACTTTAGCCATTTTTATTTATTTTGTCAAAGTAATATTTTGTTTATGTTTACTTTATGATAAATTAAATGTTTCATTTGTTTTGCTTTTTATAAATTCATACAATTTGTATTCAGCATCATTTAAACTTAGACGTGTAAGCATTTAATGTAAAAATATGTTTAATTTCTTATAAAATTTGCAAAAGATATAACATTAGATAATGTTCTAATTAAAAAAATATCTCTGTTAGCCCTTTGTTATATCTATTTAATGTCACTACTGCTAATGCCCGTATCGGATCGAGCGCTGGTCAGAGAATCTCCGCCAGTACCGTACACATACGTAGAAAGCATCAAAACTTCGTCGAAAGTCGAACGTACGAACTGATGACTGCCTGCCGTCGCTCTTTCGTTTGTGAGTCACGCAGAGCTCAGACCCGCACTATCGTTGGTTTAAGATTTTTTCCGCTCATACATGGGGACAGCAGCTCGGAGCAAGATACTAAAGGTGGTGTATCGAATAAGAATGCGAACGTCTGGGTAGTGATCGGCTATTTGTTGCTGTCGCCCAACCAGACGTTCATGCTCCGATAGGGTTTAATGGTGGCCCTAGCGTTGGATATTGAACATTTGAATGGAAACGCAAAGACCCAAATTATGAAATCCATACATGCTATTCATGTATTATAATTTTGATATATATAGGAAAGAGAACCTAGAGAGTAAGAGTAGGGAATTTAATTGTAAGAGCAGTTAATTAAGCGGGTAAACATATATATATATATAAGCAATTGGCCCTTTCACCTCAGAAGAAAAATACACCGAAGTAGATGACTATGGGCATTGTTCTTAAAAACTAGAAGGACGTAACAGCTTATAGGTTTGTACAATTGCAAACCGTGCTTATTTAAAATAAAATACGAATTCACATTTGTAGTTTGTTTATTCACGGAAAAATGCAACAGGAGACTTTTACAAAATACTTAATAACTAATATTGGATATTTACTAACTATTAACATGTTCATTCAACATAAGTTTAATATAAAAAATAATTTCGTGATAAGTTGGTGGTTGGATTTTCTTAATCAAGGTAACCAGTTGAAGGTACCAGTTGGGGTACAATTAATTGCCCTTCACCCTTTACAGCGAGGGGGTGACAGAGTAACAAAGCCATGGAGTACACTCTACGCACACAATTTACACATTAAAAGGCTCCTGAGGTTATGAGAAGCTTGAAAAAAGCTTATACACCCCGTTGGGCCGCCATCACACTTGAAAAAAAACACGAACTTTCGAATCTGCAGTATTCTTGTTTAACATATTTTAAGTTAACAAGATCATATGTCAGTATCAAAATCTATCGTTATCAAATTTTCTTAAAAATCTTTTATTTTTAAGAAATGTCGTGATTATCATATAATACCTGATCAATCGAGAATTCTTTTTATCAGTTTTTACTATTTTCCCGTATTTTATTTTCCTCTGATCAGTGTTCTTATATTCTCATGCAAAGGTAGAAAAATGTTGGCACTTTTATCAACATATTTTTATTTTGTTTCGTCGATTCTTATCACATCTTATCACCCAATGAAAGAAATCAGCGATTACTATTTCCCACGGCCGATTTGGAATTTCTTTATTCATTAAATGTTCCTTAAAATTCAAATTTTTAAATTTAGCAAAAAAAATAATTCTTTTTTTACGTAATTTGTTGTTTGTCGAGTCATAAAAGGCTAATGGATTAACTTTTGCTTTTAATAGTATGCTAGTGATTCCCATGTTTTGTAGTGCAGTCTATTATTTCATTTCTTAAAGATTTGGGTATTATTATTCGATTTATATTAGTGTTGCTGTTCGTACGGAACAATACGGCTTTACTAAATTATGTACTTTTCCCTTGTTTTTAGGACAACCCTGTTGTTAGGACAACTCCAAATTTGTGTGGACTAACACTGCTAACCATAATTGATGAAATTTAATTATAAATTTATTTTGCTCTCCCTTAAGTAAAATTATTTATCTTCATCATTACATCTAGAAGGAATATAACCGTTTTCTAGGTTTGTATTGAACTTTAAGGAAATATTGTTTATTTTTTGATATATGGGGCAATCTCAACGGTCATTTACCTAAAGGTTTTCTAAATACTCCTTTAGACGGTGAACAGTTTCGATAAGCAATTTTTTCCCAAACAAGTATTGATAAAATTTGTGACACTCAAATAATATCCCTTCCGAAGAGCTTCCGTTACAATTTGCACAACAGATGCAGACGCTACTAATTTACAATTTTTTAATATTATAGAACTCATACCGAATTTTGAGCTATCTATTGAGAAAATTATTAATACGTTTTGATTGGAATATTTTAAAAGAGATTTTTTTGTTAAAATATCCTTTAGATTTCGAATTCTTTTTTTTGGTAAATGTAAATACTTTGCTTTTTCAAGAATTGTCTTATAAGTTAAATTGGGCACGTTAATGATAAATCTGTAGAAATATGTTGTCATCTGCAAAAATCTACTTAATTCTAAAAGTGTAAAACATTTTGACCATGCGTCAAGTCATGAAGTGTTCACGTTTGCTTGCGCGAATTAGTGCTTGAGGACCTAAACAAATTTGAATTTCATTACTTGGCTTTTTGACTAGAACAATCGGATTAACAAATTGTGTGGGTTCACAAGTCATGTGATTTTCTGATAATTCTCCCTAAATACCTCAGCTTCTATTATTGCAAAAGTTATATTGGACATTTTTTTGTTTAATTTGGACATTCTCTTACCACTGTCAACTTAGCACCTCCGTAGTTTGTTATATTAAGTGAACTTTCCTTAAGCAAATAATAGAATTTCAATTTGGAGAAAATGTGGGAGAGTATTACGTTTATTTGCCCGGCCGTATTTAATTTAAAATGAACATTTTAACAAAGTTCTAACCCTAAATTATTACTTTTAGTATTAATCACAAAATTATCTTTTACAACACCAAGGATACACTGAGTATTCTCGATTTTCCAAGTAATTTTTTTTACTTCACACAGCCGAACAATTTCCAAGGACAGCATGTGTATATAGTCCCGGCGTGTACAATGCCCTAGATTCTCTTTGTCGGTCTCGTTTATCCTACCGCTTGTTGACGCTTTGCGCATGGAGCTGCGCCGCTACTCCCGCCCTTCTCAATGTTCGACTGGCCGCCTATTTTCCGTCTTTCTCTTGCTTTCGTCGGCGTTGTTTGTGTATCTCCATGTCTTGGAAACTCTATCTACTTCCCCAGAATTTTAATTAGGGAAGTTTTTTTATATGAATTTTAGTTTGTTCTGGGGATTTATTTAATATTAATAGACTTTACCAAGTCTAAATTCTGTTCAGGAAGTAACCTGTTCTTTATTTTTCGAGCACGTATCTCGCAGACAATACGAGTTAGTAGATCGTTACGCATTGCGCCAAATTCGTTGATAAATGAATCAGATGTTTCCCCTGGTAGTTGCATTTTTGAATTAAGGCGATGTTTTTTCACGCATTTGTTTGTTGGAATGAAATAATTGTTAAATATATTTAAATTAAACTCAACTCTTCTAAGAAACAAACGTCTAAGAGCAGTATCGAAACTCCTGGCCAGCTTACATGTTTCTATATATACTTCTGTTTTTATACACAATAACAGGTTTTATAATTTTAGTTTATTGATTTAACGTATGAATTAACAAATACTGCGCTGCAAACTTAGTAAACAGTAATGCAGATCCTAATAAATATCTTGCAATTTATAGTTATTAACACTGCTTGTGCTGCAGAATCGCCAACAGATTTAGTTTACAGTTCCTTAGGTTTACTTTTATTAACATTTACAGAGATTAAGTTCAGCTGAAATATCTCGCGAAGCTGAAAAAATTTATTAGTTTCGTTACAAGTACTATTACCAAATTTCGTAATTCTAATATATGTAAGTGTACTGTTGTTATTAAGCTAAACGACCTCTACATCTTAAATAAATTAAATCCATTTCACCTAAAAATTTTACTTTATAAACTATTTCATTTTATCAATTTTTGTGTCTTTTTATGAAATTGTATGTTTTACGTTATAAAGAGCAACAAAATATGATAATCTCAGCCTCTCAAAAATAAATGTAGGCATTAAGCAATTGTCATACAGACTGTCATTATTTTACATCAGTGCCAAGCTTTAAAGTTCAAGTCCCTAGATGTGATAAATTTTTAGCTATACCATGTCTCAAAAACGGGAAGAGTAGCGGAAGTAGAACGGTTCACAGGCATACAATATAATGAAAATGGATCAGTTTCCTCCCAAAAAGCATTTCCTAACTGATAACTTTCAAATTATAACTTATATTTTCCTTGAAATGCTATCGATTATCTAAGAATATGAGATAATTTAGATAATTATCAAGAAAGGATAAAACGATATGTAAGGCATATACGATCATCTCACCCTAAATGTAGGAATGTATGCATGCATCTACAGTAGTATATGTAACGGTGTGTCCGCTACTCGCGACTGATTTACCGAAATTTCTTTCCGAAATTACCGATTTTCTGTACTTGCATAATTACAAAATGAATTCCAGTTACATACAATGTATTATGCTTTCTTTTAAGTTTTGAATTTCAAGTACTTTTTTTTTTATTTTATTGTGCGTATGTGTAAATAACGTCAATGATGCAAAATATTAAATCATTTTTAAGTCTGAATTACGTTAATCTGTGAGAGCCGATTTCATAATAAAACTTAATATCCCATTAAACTTTATTGTCACCATTAAGTAATCTACTTTTTTTCCGATTCATATAATTGTAACATTAAATAAATTATTGAGGCTACGTTCTAGCGACTTCATACGTGAGTGTCGTTGGAGTTGTTATTTCAACGGGGATGTTGTTATCTATAAAAAATATTGAGCAAAAGAGTATGAATGAGCGTTGTGTGTGAAGAAGTAACAAATTGTTGAATTTGTGACTTGATTATATGGAATATTGCTGTAAGCAGAGGTATTTTTTGTTGTTGTTCGAAAAAATCAAGGGCGTGATATTTCTAAGTTCTATTTTCGTGCTTTGCAAGAATATTTCTTTTTCACACAAATTTTGCAAGCTCAACTCAAACTCAAGCAAACGTAATTTCGTAATAAACTTAGGATTTCGGCTTATCGTAGTGGACGTTATGTTAAAAATTATTTATGACAAAATCATTCTAGAACCATCGTATCAGATTGTTCTAATGCACATTATTTAGTGTTACTAATGTACACGCAGAAAATTATTACTAAATAGTTTTATTTTAAAGTATTATTGAATCTGGTGTTAAATTAATAAAATAACTCTTTATACATATAATTTGAGGCGATCAGCAACATAAAAATATGTTAGGGGATGTTAACCTGGTAATAGTTAGATAGTTATCTGTTTTGTTTTAAAGAAACTTTTGTTACTTTTTTACTTTTTTCTGGTTAATATTGACAGTCAATTGAAGTCAAAGTGATTTGTTTTTAATCGCATAAAATTAACTTAACTACAGATTAACTCGCTAATCCCTGATTAAATATGAACTGGATTTTGAGAATCCCTTAAAATTGAAATAGAGTGATTGCCCTTTGCCAGAGCTTAAGATTTGGCAAACTAGTAAGGACATACATAAAAGTGGTTTCGATCATACAACTTCACTTTGTATAAAAATTGTATAGCCTATTTCATCTTAAGTTGAAGCTGTTCTCAGGGACAGCACTAAACGTTATTAGATTTCCAATACTTAATTTTGAACCAACCAGTAAGAACTTTAGATAAAATATATCTAGAGTTTCTAGAGATATTGAAATTAATTGCTTTAGTAGATAATACAATATATCGCGTATTTAGTTTGAAGAGTTTTATTGTCATTGAACTTCCGGTTTAATCGGTAATAATTCCCACTTGGAAGTTTCCATTAAAACAGCTTGCCTATATTTTAGTTTCAATTAAAGCATTTTATCACCCGTACAGAAATATAAGGTTCGATATCTTTTATTCTACAATCAACTGTGATATTAACAAAAAGAAGTCCTTTTAGAAGGAAAATATTCTAAACTTTTACGTATATATAAGGAAGTGAATAACGTAAAAATTACCTTTCATCCATTTGAAAGCTAAGTCTGCTGATGTCGCTCCACGCGCTTCGTCGGCGTCTAATCGTCGATCGACTGTGAGGACGCTCTAATGTCTCCGGCGGAAAATTTACCCTGGCTCTATTTATTTGCGGAGACGTCTCTCCGTTAGGTAACATTTCGTAAGTCCAATGTAGGGCGGAAGTACGAGAACTTTTCCTGATCCCCGCCATCAGTTTGGCCGCGAATTTTGTTAAGCACTCTATTTTGTACGTAGTTAGATTAAATCACGTCAAGTTAAATTCAGGTTAGTTTTAAAAGTTAACCTCGCTGGCTTCGTTAATCTCACGCACTGCCTACATACCTATCCATGTGTGAATCTGCTTTAAATCGCAAGATGCAATCATTTCTCAAAGGATAATTTAATACTAATATTGTTGTGTGGCGTGATATTAATTAATAACACTTCTAAACGAAAATTGTTATTCATGACATTAAAGTTTGATATAAATCTATGGAGAGGTATTAACCTCGAAGTATTCATTCTACGCTAGATAATGAACCACAAAAGCTGGTGTTTTTAGAAGAAACAGGTTGATTTCTATTTTTTGTTGTTTTTCGTGTTATCGGCAGTTTGATTACATTTGCAGGGTCATCGGAATTTAAGGATAGCGTACCTTAACGTGAGAATTACCACGACCTGCAGCAAAAAAGGAGTTGATAATCTGTTATTGTTTTCATACGAAGTTGACTAGAGAATATGGTAAATTTTTCCTGTGATGACAGGCTACACCAAAGAGCTCATAATCAATTCACCAAATCTGAATTTATTATTATTACTATTAATACCTGCATCTGCGTACCTAATTGTTGTTATTTCTTTAACGTTTATTCAACTCAATTAATTATTATAGGTTTGTTTGATTTTTTTGGTTCTTTTTTTTAGGCAAAAAGCTTATTTTGTAAGTTTTTATACTATTGATTTTACGATTGTCAATTATTGGATATCCTATTTATATGCACTCTCTCGGCAAACCAATATGTGATTAATTGTTGCCAGAAAAATTAAACGAGAAAGAACACAGGATTAAACAAAAAGAATAATTTGTGCTTTTCAGAATTAAGCGTTGTTGTAATTTTGTAATTTAGTAATGTCGTTGCCTAGCAACGAACTCTTTGAGTGAACTTGGCATCACATGCGACAATTTGCCACTTTTTTCAGTCAATTTTGCATAAAAGCAAAACACAAATAATCTTTATTGCAATTTATCGTGATATTCTTTTAGTTAAAGTATAACATGTATGTATCGTCGAGTTCGTGTTCCTGTTACCTTTTCGAAAACGTTAAAGCAGGATGATTACCATTTGCGATAACGTCGGATATGCAGTTAAACCGCCGATAAAACAAAACGTTAGCCCACGAAAAACGGAAATCGATTTGGTGTTTCTGAAAACGCTAGTTTTTGTCGTAGGCTAGTATAAGAGAGGGCGGAGAAGATGAAGGCAAATTTTTCTTGCATTAAAAAAACTACAGAGGCCCTAACAAATTTATAGGAATTGTGTTGTTTTATTGTAGGGAATAGAACCTAAATTTCAATTTGTAAATTTAATTCTAACGAACAAAGATTTTCATTATATTCCTGCTTGTCAACTATACTCTATAATATTTCGTAAAACTAAAAGATAAATAGCGCTCTACTAAAATAATGCTTCGAAAATAGCAAAATGAACGATTAATCATTTTCAAGTAGCCTATTTTCTTTTGAATGATTGCGGAATGATGCATGAGGTGGACAGGATTCGATGCTATAGGAATTGGAGTCAAAATAAATCTTTTAAAGCACACAACATTTGCATATCAATTAAAAATCGCATTCTACCAGCTAAAATATTCTAAATGGAATGTTATAACAATATTTCCAGCTAAAAGATCATGCCACTAAATAATATTATGTTTCTAAAGACTACAAACTGTCAAAATAGTCTACAAGATAAGCAATTATAATCTTTAATGCTCTGTTGCGGTTAATGAGAGTTGTAAATGTTAAATAATTTCAGACTGCGTCGATCTCCATTTAAAATGACCATACACATTTTTGTATGGCCTTATGTTTTTGTTTTTTTTGTATCTAGCGGATATACACGATTACAAGCTTTAAAAAGTAAATAGGTTTCTAGTACAGAGTCGAATAGTAATATACAGAACGCTGTTATCTTTTTGTCAATTACAGTGTACACGATATACGACGGAAATACACCATGGAATCGAAATCTTGCGCTTAATTTTCCATTTTCCAAAAAAAAAAACGACCTGTTGTTAAATATAACGCTTAGTGCCCAATTCGACAGTAAGCGGTCTAGTTTCTTTTCTAATTATTTTACCTTTCTGACATAGCTTGCCAACAATAAGCTTTGTAATGTAATTATATTTATTACGAATTCATCTCTTACTGAATTCTTTCCTGTTCCATATAATGCTTGGTAACCAGTGTCTGCTTAATATTTTGACAATTTTAATGACAAAAATACACAATACGAATATTTAAATTTTAAATTATATAGCAGTGAATGAATTAATGATAAGAATACACTGTTTTCTTACAAATGCATATTACATGTTACTGATATTAATAATTGCACCGACATTTACATTTAGCATTAGTTGAACCAATGATTAGTTTTAAGTTTTAATTGCAAATGTTTTTTTTTCAATTTTCCTTGGAAAAAAGTAACATTTCACTCCTTATTATTTTTTTTTTAAGAAAACGCGTGCTCACACAATTGAATTGACATGCCTTTTTAGTACACTGGGTTTATTTGAAACGATATAAGAACATCGTTAGTAACACCTCGCATTTTGTTTACCTATGTTGGAGCGAACGATAACTGCTATAGAAACAGTATTAGCACTGTTTGACATCTACATCAAAGGAACAACAATTCGGAGCATGCCACGTTAGAAACAATATTCTCCAAGATTGAAAAAAGCAAAAAAAAAGACAAATTCGGTCTACAGATAGGTTAAGAATGGGTACTAGTTCCAGTACATGCGTGTAACTCAGGCCATATATCGCGGCATTTGAAGCAGAAGTCTATTCTATGCACAGCACATATGTACTTGTGAGAGGTTTACATTGACGATTTGATTTATGTTTTCCCCAACAGTTAGGCAATCATAAAGACTGGCATTGTAGGCCTGCCCAAATACGATAACTTTATGTAAATCATAGATGATAAAAGTATAAAACTAATTAAATTAGACTAGGTAGCGAGAGAAATTTGAGAAATGAAACGAGTTCAAGTAGAAAATGGTGGCTGGCAAACATGAAACCATGAAGCTCAACTTCTGAGGATAATAGCCACACGGTTTCTCGCAAAGAAGGTTTCTCGCTGAAGCTAGGAACAAGCAAGTTACCGTTAATTCTAAGTTTTTTCATTTTCAAAAGTAAACCGCGCCTGATCTCTAGAAATACTGCAGCAACCATCTGTCTATGCTTCAGTGCATAGACAGAGCCATTGGATGCCGGCACTAGATCCAAACTGTTCGTCTGCAAGTGGTCCAAGTACAATCAGTACATTTCTTAATCTAGCAAAGGACAGGAGACTAATGGGGGATAGCTCTGTGAAAATATTGGATCTTCATTTGGTTTAAATAGTGCAACCACAATCGAGTGTTTCCTGATGTGAGGGAACTAAGTAAGCTTTAGAGCAATATTAATGACAAGAAAGTGACTGGTTGCTGTGTATAATATCGAAATTTTTTTTCTAATCTATACAGTGTTTGAAAGTAATACTTGAGCAAAAGTCGACGCAGAGGTTTATTTAATTTTTCGGGAGGCGTTTTTATCCGCAATGTCTATGGGGCTTGAAAGTGACACCCCATCGTGAATAGTGGTAGCAGTTTTCTTAATTTTCCGGACGACTTTAAATCCCCGTGAACTGATATGCAAGTAAACCTGATCATCTCTACGATTTTGCCTAAAATACTGATTCAATATAATTCCATTACCTACACATGGGTGTTCGAGTGTTTCAAAAGATGATCTGTCAACTGTTAACTTTGGCCCGTTAAGTTCATATATCTACAAGAAACAACAAAATATATTAGTATTTTCTCCACAAATATTAATGAGATAACCAAATTTGCAAGGGTTGTGTTGAATATACAATCCCCAGTGGGACACTCGTATACGATACAGCAGCATGTATACTAATGTTGCTACATAAACCACTCCTGCCGGGAAAGGGTAGTAAATTTCATACATATTGTACGATCATCCAAATAGAAAGTTATGTATATAAACGGATTAGAATACTTGCAGAAAATTAGAAACTTTGCAGGTCTTTCCAAATATTAGGTTGTTTTCGCATTACCTACAACAGATATTAAGAATGAGCAAGAAAGTTAAATCGCTTGGAATAAGCCTAATACAAGTATTAATTCAAAGCATGGAAGGAAGCAAATAGGCTCTGTAAACAATATTAATAAATTGAAGCAAGTCCATATATAGTTGTCCACGTTAGTGCGTTTTTTGTATTTGTTTTCTGAGTACTTTAGAGACAAAGTTTTCAAATAAAAAATATTTAAATTCCTGTTACACATGATACAAGTTCTTTTAAGTTGAATACCTTCCGTATTATTCATTTTAGATTTTCGCAAAATGCCGCTGCTTCTTTAACGGCCCTTAGCTTAAAAACATTACATGCTAAAGCGGCGATTCGAGTTTTTACCTTACACCAATAATCGAATCAGTCGACGACGAGTTCACTTCAACTTCGGCACTGATGATGTTTACCGTAGCTGTAAACCACACGTTCGGAAAAATTCCCACAGACCACGGGTCAACGCGCCGAAAGAATATTCGTCTAATGACACCAACCGTGAAAGCGTACCTTTTTCCAACTTTCAGTATTTACTGCTGAAAGGCCTTATTGTGTGATGTACTATTCGATTCATGCCGAATACTAATGAACATTTGTTTGTTTACCTTCTCTATTCACTTTTAATGCAACATATTTATTGATTTATGAATTTAGATTTTCGGGTTGAAGCTGCGTCTCTCTACTCTGGGTTGCTACGTGCAATTGAGAGTGAAACATCGGCATTCTTATGTAATTACGACGCTATTTCAACCCGAAAACCCCAATTCTTTAAGAGAAAACAACAACTACGGAAGCCTACAAACCTATATTTATTAGTTTGCTGATGTTGCAATATTTTATCGCACCACTTTATTATGAACAAAACATTTATCTATACGACTTCATATTTAACTTATCAATAACAACACATTTAGAAATTCCGGTAAAATATGCCATTTCTAAAAAAATTGAAATGACATGAAAGAAACATGTTGACATAAATCTTCGACATATTGTCGAAAACGGCGAGAAATACGCAGTCGAATAAAACTGTTCTACTATGTAAAACCTTTAAGATAGCGGGCCTTAAAGACACAAAGGCATTTTGTAAACATTTCAAATTATCTCAATTACTCAAAAACTAAGTTAGAAAGATATAAGGAATATTGAAGAAAGTTTAAAATAATTTAAAAAGGAGTATCCAAAGGCGCAACATTATATGGGGCATTCTATTTAAAAATCTAAATTTGTGTTGCATGCATCAGAAACTAAACACTGCAAGGTAGAAATATAGAGGCGGTAAGAAGCTGCGGCTCGAGACATCGAGGATGAACATCGATGTACAACATGTAAGGGAAGAAAATATAATGCGAGAGACCACCGTAACACCAGTAGTAACAGTTAACATCAGAACGGCTAGTTTCTAAAAATAGTATAATAAGATAGATCATATTATTGCTGCAAATGCGACCAGAGATCCTTATTTTTTAACAAAGACAAGCACAAATGCACAGATACACGCAACGTGGCATAAAATTTTTAAGCAAAAACATCGGATTATCTACGTATGTACCTTCATACGTTAATTGGAAGTTTCGTTTGTTTGGACTGAAAACAATATTGTTCCACATATACATACCTATATATTCTCCTCGCGTGAACGCCCGCATTCGTTCTTTTATATACATGTATACATATAAGCGGTATGTGCATCATGCCTACGTAGAAAACTAAGCTTTATTAATCTGAAAACCCATCAACGCACTAATACTTACACTAGTGAGTGCATTATTTAGTAGCCGAGTGATTATTTAGGTGGTGTAGTTAAAACGGAAATAGGAAAAACCACTGAATTATTTAATGAAGCGCCTTTGTTTCTTTACTGCAGCACATTTATTTTCCTCCTGAGAAACGTGTGTGTTTAAAATATGCAAAATAAAAGGCGTTTGGAAATAAATAACGACAGTTGCATAAAAGGTTAATGCAGAATATATTTATACTAGCCCAAGGATAACTTCGCTTTACTCTAACAGCAGGGAAAGTTACCGATTTTAAAACATTAGCAGCCGAATTTCAGAACTTATAAAGACAAGTAAAAAAAAAATAGGAGATAGTTTTTGTTTTTTTCTTTTATTATCACTTTTAATCAAATTACAAAATATTTGCTTTATTCCCTTTCTTGAGTCTATTAAATAAAATGATCAAAAATAGAAAACTAATAAATTACAGAAAAACTAATATTAATTCTAGATTTACCTATGCTCTTCCTATTTTCACCGCGTAATAATGATATACATACATAGTTGTTTATACCACAAAAAGGATGCCCGTGCAGTTTGTGGTGGAGGATACCCGAGGCGAAGCCAAGAAATGCAAGACATCCGAGTAATTCTTTAACAACCGACGACTCAAACAATGGTGGTACGTACATAACGCGCATTTGCAAACGTTTACATGCGTTGGTTTGCATTTGTTCAATTTGTGTTCCAACTAGGGTAGGTTTCAGAAGAGGAACTTAACCTTTTAACCTAACGAAGGAATTACATCGCAACTAATTGGTGTGACTTTTTTTCATCGTTTCTCTTGCAATGGTTAAGTGTGTTTTTGGCACCTAGCGATGAAAAGTTATGTTATGTTATGGTTATACCAAACCGTGACGCGTTGTTCGATTCGGTTTTTAAACGTAAAAGTTATATTTGTATCTCAAGAACTTGTTATTAGTGTTATAAATATAACAGCTGAACTAAGACTGATAAGTGGAAAACTTAAATATTTAAGCAGAATATTTTCACTTTTTATAGTGGGAGGGTCGTGTGTGCTCTATCCCTATTCCTTATCTTAGGCAAATGGGAACTAGATCAAATCTGAATAGCAATATGCTCAATAAAGGCTGGCTAGAAGAAGAAATGTATATTTTTTTTAGTTGTGTAAAAAGTAAAATTGTAAGTTGTATGTAAAATGTATAGTTTTGCTAAGTGAATTTTGCTTATGGTGGTGGGACGCATTGTGAGGTGTTCATATTTTCCCACACAACGTCTAAGATAAACACTATAACTGCAAAATACAACGCAGGACTCTACAATAAATATTATGTAGAAAAATAGCAAATGTAGTACCCATTTTAAACTGTTATACTTTTTTTTTTGGAGACGCCACTTATACATATATGAAGAAAGTGGGTAACTCTTATTGGTACTAAAGGTTAACTACCGTTTGATACGGTCCAGCCCAAAAGAAGTTTTGAGCGATAGAGAACGTTGGTTGCGGTTTCAATCTAGAAATCTTTCTAAAAACAAAAAAAAATGATTGTTTGACTTAACCCTAAATCGTTCTATTGTTGTTGATCGACTTCACGGAGAGCTTGAGATGAAGTCGATCATCCTTTAATCAAAATTTTGAAAAACGGTGGTTACCATAGGGCGCTAGTCCAGTGACCAATCGACAGCCTACAGATAAACGAAGTTATAATAATTCCTATAAGAAACTGTTAACTGTATATAGTTTACACTCAACACCGAACTTATTCTTACCTATTATAACGGCCACTAATTGATGTAATGAAATAAAATCCTTTATTAGCAAGGCAATCATTTCTTTCTATTTTTATACTAATAGTTATCACCTTTTGCAGTTTCACGAAATTGCAAACACACATAATTCAATAAAAAGAACAAGAATCTAATTATTATTCTTAACAAAATAAACAAAAAGGAAAGGTGTCTACTGCTATCCACGGTCAGTGTCTAATGAATTTACCAAATTAGATCTGTCAAATTAAATGCTGATTTTTCACACAAGTAGTTCTAATCTTAATAATAATTTAGATCAATTTTAATTTTTTTTAACAAAAGATTTACTAATGCTTTAACAAATAAAATAGAAGAATTTTATTATTCGGTAAGGTATAGATGAACCAGTACCTTAATTGTTTCAGGATTATCTGGAAGATTACCTCCGGAATCTATGAAGAAGGGCTTTCAGAATACTTAAACAAATGTAAGAATTATTAGGTTTTCTGAATGAATTGTAATGATATAATAACTTTTAAGAAAATACTCGGTAAATGCTGGCGTTCTTTTATAAAAAACTGCAATACACATGGAGCGACGTCCTTTTCCAAAACGACTCCTCATTGGGTTACAGCTTGTAATAAACAGAATAGCATAAGAACTTGTTTTAAAGAGAAGAAAAGAAAATTTAATTCCTTTTTACTTAAAAAAATTATAAAGTTTACTGGATTCAATACTAAGTTTACCATGATATAGCTCCTTACTTAATCTCTGAATATAGGCATTTCCTCTTCTTTTGTGCAAGTTTTCATTTATATTTAATTTATTCACTTCAAATTTGTGATATTTGCGATTAACAGTAATTTTTTTGAACGTGGCGTAGTTGGAAAGTTTTCATTTTTCGACGTATGTATTTATATAAGAAAGTAATCGGTCTTGGTCTTGCGTAACATCCTACGTAAAAATGTATATCTAAAAAAAGAAGCTCTCAGCCAAACAAGCCTGCTGTAAAGCAAACACAAAGAGGAGAGGAAAAAAGTTATTCCATTATAAAGACATGAAAAGAATAAAAATCTGCTTCCGTACCGAAAGGTGAACATCCCTCTAAGATGATAAATTTTAAATGTTCACTTCGGAGTTTGCTGACGACGATAAAAGTTTGCTTGGATATGTGTACATATATCCGCACATGTTCGGCGCACTAAACAAATGTATTGGGGGATTCCCAAAAAGAGGATGGAACGGCGAATTTGTTATTTAGCAAAAATGTATGCAAACTTCACGTTTAGGCGTCTTATGCGTTGAATTCGTTTATGCAGTTATCATAGGTTAATAAAGAGCTTTAGTGTTCAAAATCAGTCTATACTAATATCTACTCTGTCTCCATGGTTAGAGCTGTTACCAGCTTTTGCGAAGGGACAATATGGAGAAAACAGAAAATTATGATTTTTGCATATCAAGTAGATAAAATTTAGGGTCGTGGTATTTAACGATCACTCGCGCCCACTAACCTAATGTATTCAAACTTCAATATATAACCACTATGTTTATGTTTTTTTTTTTTTTTTTTTTTATGGAAATCAGCTAGTTTTGAACAATAAATGTGACTGACACTTTGAACTATTACAATTAGAATTCTGGAGATAAGCATAAGCACCTTTTTATTCAAAATATACTCAGCTATAAGCGGCTTCGAAGACAAATAGACTTCTTTCTTTTTTATGCTGTTTTACATCACATATAATATAACAACGACAAATTTTATTGAGAATTCTGATGAATATTTACAAAGGATTATTACTTTATGAAACTTACACAGAAACTTGTAGAAAGATTTTGTTTTTATTTTATGCGTTAATTTTGACGTTATGGAAAACGAGAAAGTGAAATACAAAAGCAGTTATTGTCCTGTTTTATCATTTCTATCGTTGGCAGGACCTATAATATCCTTCCAACTATCCCGCTCTCCAGATAAGAAACCGGAAGAACGAATCTTGATATAGATAGATTCCTGGGATGGTTGGGAAAATGATTAATGTAGTGAATGTATGATACTTATAGCTAAATCTGCCACAACTTTATAAAAGCCAAGTTTTGTGGTCATTGGAAACGCTCGCAAAATCTAGTTCTTAAGATGCGTACGAGTTCGATATTTATGCTCTAAATGCGTAGCTTAATATGTAAGTATTGAAAATTCGACACGTGCTAATAGGATCCTTTTCGTATTTGGATTAACTATTGCAGTCCCCTATCTTTCTGAAACACTTTGTCTAACAAATGTAAAATAGGGTCCGAGGTGTTATTTGACTAATAGATTGCTTAATATATCCCTACTCATGGCGCATAAACCTTATCAAAGATTTATATGCATTCGGTCGCCGGTTGATGATGAGGACCATTCGTATCCACGAAACGGCAATCCCGGACTAATTATTATATGACTATATAATAAATTAAACTTGCGTGATGCGGAGGTGTTGATACTTATGTGTTGTTTACCATACTACGCCACAGTCCTTGCTACCATTATTTATAGGCAATGTTTACAGTTCTCACGAAACCGTATTATGTTGTATTGTTTGTTTGCGATATTCGTTCTATCAAGCCAATGGTTAAAATATATTTGAACAAAGATAATTGAAATTTGAAAATGTATAATCTAGAACTTCTGAAATTAATAGAAAGGTGAACTTGTCAGAAAAATAGTTTTTCTAAATAAATTGATTTTTACGATTGGTAGATCAGGTTCGTATAACATCAAATTTTGATGTTATATGAACTCTCTATGGCAACGCGGCACCCAGTGAAAATCCCGCGTTTGTTTAAGTAAACGAAACTTGAATATATCGTAGCCTTGAAATATAATTTGCATGCTACAACACGTGGTTCCGCTTAGAAAATAAAGTAGTTAGCCAAATACGTTTCCACTCAACGGAAATTTGAATTAAACATCTTTAGCCCTCTATTCACGATAGCATATGTCAAATATTGCGAGCAACTACGTTTCATGCTTCCTAATGGTGGTTCTTGAGCCAACTGAACCGTGGCTAACTAGGCTAGGCAAGCTTTCTGAAAAAATCGTATCCGCTGAGCACACTACGTAAACTGGGGGAAGCTGAAGAAGTTGCGCGACCATAAAAAGTCTGATAGGTTAATCTTATCTGATTGGTTAATCACTTAAAGATAACCGAGCCAATTCGGCCGTAGTTAACTCTAGTACGTGCCATACGTGAGACTTCTTTTTCCAGCTCATAATGCAATGTGGGGGAAGTGAAGAGTTTGTGCGAGTGCGTACGCTGAAGGAACTGTAGAGCTTACAAATGGTTCCTGAACCAACTCCGCCGTAGCTGATTTCGGTATGTGTCATACGTGCTACTTGTTTTTCCATTTTACGAATTTACAAATGTAAATTTCGTTTACTTTCTTTTAAATTTTCATATTGCAACTCGTAATATTACATACGGGTTCGCAGTCAATCGCTTAACAAAGTAACATAAACGAATACCGCCAACTATTGAAACTGAACATCATTACTAGACTTGACGACTTCTCATCGAATGATAAAATTATATCGCGAAATGGAGATATAATTTGCTAATAAAGTGTTAAGGGCAGATAGAGCGGAACTCGAGGTTATGATGCACCTAAAGAAACCGAAAAAGAGATCAGACGGGCTCAACTCCATCCGAAGTCGATCGAGAGGACACCGGCCGAGTGATACTTCACACGATGCTAATGGCAGCAATCTTCGATATGTATGTGAATCGCCAGTAGATCGCTTTATTCCCAAGCAAAAGTTATTCAAATTATAAGAATCTACTAGATGCACTAGAATAAAACAAAGTATCCACTTTACGAAATGGACAACATATCATATCATTGTATTTGGATAATAGAAGATTGTAACGAATTTAAGCTTTTCAGAAAACAATAACTGAATTACTTTACAAATAATAAGATGAGAACATATTCATGCTTCGCCGACTTCCCTCATAACTTGGGAAAAGCTCTGACTGCCTTCTAACAACTTCCGCATCCAAATCTTTGCGTCTTTGTGTCTTCTCTCTCAACTATTGATTTTGAATTTGCAGACGGCGATATTCACCCGTTGAATAAAAGGCGTCAGAGAATTTCGGGTGAACAACCTTACATCTTGCACTGTTAAAATGGTCAAGTCATTTACCTTTAGCTCATACAAAAAGGTTTCTTTCGCTTATCAATTAAGAAATTAAATATAACGGAGTTGCTAACAACATTAATTCTATTCCACTCAGTTTAATTATGCGTTATAATTTTTTTTATCGTGAAGTTTGGAGTAAAATTTACCTAGTGGGAATTTCATATTGCTAATTTAACGAACTAAAAAAAAAATAAAACGAAAAACGACATAGCTGGAGTTTGTTTAATTGAAAAAGTTTTAACGAACTAATCTCTGCTTGTCACCAATTAATTTCGGGGATATTTCAAGAGGATTTAAAACATTTAATTGCCTTTCATCTCAGTGATATGTACGTATACACTTACTTTAGTATTAATAATGGATCTAAACATTTTTAAACAATTTGTACTTCCTGAAACGTTTTAAAATTAAATTGAGATTATAAAGATGCGGGTTATCTGCTTGGTAGAGCAAAGACTGATTGGGTAAATGAGTGATAAAAGTTAATTCTCTGAACCATGTGGATAACTTTATCTTTGTTTTAATTTGCAAATTAAAACAAAGATATCTTGTGAAACACATTCTAGTAGGTCATTAATGCTAAATTCAACGCTTTACGCCGTATGCTCTGTTATCAGATAGTCTCTTTATGGGTATCTTGTGCATTGTATTGTATATCAAGGTGCTTATGTTGTGGAGATCTTCAAGATAACCTTTAAGATCCCCCAGCTTTGGCTCTTTATTCTCTTACGAGCAACGACACTTGTTATAGCCTATTTCAAAACGAAAATGTGAAGTGGCGTTATTCGGCAATTTTCATTTCTCACATCGTTGTAATTTTCTCGATATATGTATGATCGTACCATATATGTTACAGCCTTCTTGTAGTTTCTTGCTTCGTATTTTATCTGTCTCTGTTGCCTTCTTAATTTTTCTTAAAATCTCAATTTGTTCTGCCATAGTTCGTGATCCGCAGCCGTGTATTAAAATGGGCACTAGCCTATTTCATATACTTTTATTTTATTCGTTTATTACGTATCTTTTATTAAAACAAACATATATTGTAATGAGACTCTTATTAAAAAAAGAGACTAAACATTGAATACTTAGGGTTTCTTAATATTGAATAATCAGTAAAGAGTCCAAACGATGTGCCCGACCATCGCGCACATCCGGATATTTCTGCAACAAAGTAAACATGTTAGGTAAGTTATTTATGTTTTTTCTTAACGTTTTGTAAAGTGATTCAATATATTTATTTTTAAATAAGCGCACTGTTATTCTGGTAAACTCTCCACGCAACGCCAATGCTCGGTCACATCGTTTGGAGTCTTTAATAATCAGGGTTGATTAGAATCGTAGGATCTATTCGTTCCTTTGCAAATTGAAAACGATCAAGGGAAAAGAAAATTAAATAAATTAACATTTGTTTTATTTATGGTCTTAAAATTATATTTCTCTCAAAATTTTGAAAATTTCTTTTAAAACAGAAACCTAGTTTAAAAGTTACAGAAAAGATTTTTTTTTCTGTATATGTAATATCTTTAAATTCAAATCTAGAAGTCCTTCCTTCCCAATCTTGAAATACTTGCGAACCGGGGCCCGCGTGATCACAGGTGAAATTTATTTAACAAACGATCCAAAAGGTCGTACTGAATGTTGCGAGAAGATTCCATCAAGGAATTTTAATCTAAACTTTTCTGGAAGCAATTTTGTAAAGGTGTTGATGTCGAAAGAAGGTTGTTTTTTCTCTTGATTACTCTTGATTTCTCTAATCATGCTTTGCTCGCGAACTATTCAACATTACAGGTATATGTATAGTAAAGGGTTAATACCACCCTGTCTGTCTATCCTGTCGTATTTCCTACTGTTTTTACTGCATTTAAAGTTTTGCCTTATATACCTCTTAATCATTCCTATTGTTTTCACATTTGGTTCTCTTTTTTTAGCACTTTCCACATTTTTTTTGCATCGTATAGAATGTTTGCTCTAAATTTGTTGCACATATACATAGCTCCCCATTTGTTTCCATAATTTTTTCGGATAGTTGTTTAAATGAAAAAGTCCAGAAATCCATCTAAAATTTGTTTTTTGCCGTTTATCCTTTCAATATAATATATTTAAGATCCTACAACTTAATTAAATTTAACTGTGGTATGGTGGCCTATTCCTGTTTAGAGCAGAGTCGTGGTACCACCAGTACCAAGCATCAAGTGGCTGATTTTTCTGGTGAATCTAGTACAATACCAAGTCGGCATTCGCATGTTGGGGGTACTTCACCATTTGCAGGGGGGTGTGATATTAACAAAGCCATGAAACTTTTTTCATGTACCGTCACAAAGCTCGTCACTACACGTAGGATAGAATTTCTTTTGTATAAGTGCGACAGGAAGCGCGGATGTGTAGTAGTAACAGTTCTAGAGCATCTGTAGCTAAATATGAGTCACATGTATGAGTAGATTTTAGTGTAATAGTCTCTTCATTTATGTGACATAAATAAAAACATGTTCGCTATAAGCACATAAACGTGTTTATGTAGCGGAAATTTGTAAAATGTAAAGTTAATTGTCATTTTCATTTCTACATCTTAAAAATGTTGTCTGATAATCTCCCAATTACCGAAAGAGTGTTTAGGGACACTCTCGTATTCACGACCTTAAATTTCCATAATTTAAGCTCTTTGAAAAACTTTGGTTTGGTTTGAAAAACAATGGTTGGCAACATTGGTTCTGGTTACAGAGAAAGTGCCTTTATAGTATGGCCGGTAATCTGGTCTACTGCGATAATGTTTACAAACTTTCCGAAGCTTTTGGAATACATCATAATTTCAGTTCTTGGAGATTATTCATAGACTCATCAAAGACCAGTCTAAAAGCAGTTTTGTTGCATAATGGAAACCATTGTCCTTCTATTCCGATAGGTTATGTTGTTTCTATGAAAGAAACTTACGAAATCTGAAAATTTCATTAGAAGAGTACAAAGACTATTTCTGTGGTTACAAGCATTTCACGCTGCTGGCTGTCATATGTCTCTTAAAGTGCACATTGTACATTCTCACTCGGATTTTTGTCCGGAAAATATGGGCGACGTTAGCGATGAACACGGTGAGCGCTTCCACCAAGACATCATGGAAATGGTAAACCGGTATCGGGGGAAATGGAATCCTGTTATGTTAGCAAATTACCGTTGGATGTTAAGAAGAGATGCTGTGGATATTGTTTATAAGAGACAGAGCCGTATTACATCACATTTCTAATTATAATAATTTGAAATATACATTAAACTATGATCTAATCTAAAAAAAAACCTTTTCATTGAAATATAAAAAAAAATCGAGCTAACTTGACCTTCTACCTTTTATTAAGATAAATATTTATATGTTTTCTATTATTTTATCGTAAAATCAAAAGTTGAAATTTGTTGGCCAGTGCATTTTGCCGCATACAACCATTACAATACATACATTGTTTAATAGGTTTTCTGTGCCTCGCCTTCCATTATTGAATGCAACTATTTTTAACATAGTAGCAGCAGTTAATGTGTACAGTCCCTAACAGTATAACAATATATTCATGCATTTTTATATAAAATGCATAATGTCTATAATCAAATTGCAAAATCACCTCAATTACTACTTACCACCAACAACACAAACTACAGCAAGCAAGTACGTATTGCAGGCATTTAGTAAGTAGATATAGGTCATGATAGTTTAATATAATTATATTATACGTACGTATGCATAATGTATTACTGTAAGGATAATTTAGAAAAACATCTAGGTAATATAAAATGCTTACTTTGATGTTTTATGTAAATTAAAATGTTTAAAATTCCCTACGGTATTATAACTGTTAATTTTATTTACTTTCTTGTTGCTTTAAAATGTATGTATACACTTGAGAAGTACATGCAACTGAAAATATCTAACTAGTTTACTAGCTACGTCCTTTTTAAGGCGCAAACTATGGATTTATGTATTATAGCAAGCATTATACAGATACGAAAGTAATTTATGCGTTCCGCATGTCTTCGATACTTGTTTACAAGATCTTTTAAATATGTTATAGGTACACTCACGTTAAATGACCGCATTCACATGTCTATATTGACGTCTACAGAAGTCTACAACGTCATAAAAAGCACTTAGCAGGAAAGCTTCAATTCAATATTCACCCTGCTGAGAAACGGCAGGTACGTAATTGTAGTTGGTGTCTCATTACGTCATATTTATATATTGATTTTTCAAAGTGCACGGGTGTGGTCATTTTACGTGCTTCTTATTACGTAATAATAATAATAGTAATAATAATAATAATAAAGTATTACTATTTGATGCAAAAAAAAAATACTTTGTACTTCAAAATAAGGGCATACGAGCGCTATTGAACATTAGAAGGTGTAGAAGTAACCCCACAACCTTAAGTAACCGTAACTCGTAATCGTATTTTGTTTACTCTGAAAAGGCAGGAAGATTTACTCTTTCTTTGCAGCGGCTTGATAGACTCGTGCCTATTCGCCTCATAAAATGGATTTGTGTTGCCTACTGGTGTCCCCGAGAATCGACAAAATACGAGTCGGTTTAATCTCTGCAAAATAAGTAATACTTTGTCCTCTCTAGTAATGGGTATAATTTATCTATTAGGAAAAAGTTAAAGGAATGGTGTATTTTAATTGATAGGACGTATGAGTTACGCTATCCAGTGTAGATCGATATCCGCACTCAAAAATTGCTAATGGAAACATTTATTTTACTGATGGAGAAATAAAAAAAGACGAAAATAATATTAACGCATACCTTTAGCAAAGAAGAATAGTTTATTGTAATAATTATTTACTATTAAATCTACTTATTTATCTACTTGCAGTGGACTCTAGAAAATTCTTCGTTCCGCCGCGATGCATTTGGGAAATCGTTTGTAAAAGCTATTATGCATTTTCTTATCACGCTAAATGTTGCATTTCGGAATGCCTGTCTTATTCATAACTTTATACGTATATCATTGGTGGTAACTCTTACTTACCATTCGTTTCGTAAGTAGCCACTTAGGAAAAAAAAATTTTAAAGGGCTAATACCAATGTCAGTGTGCTTTGTTTATTGTTATCATGATAACCAAATAATATAAACGCCAGAAACCACAACACTAAGTGCTTCTTTTACTTACAGTGTTGGATATGTATTATTATGCAAGAACGTTAGAAGTATGCAGTGGATGTTAAAAAAAGACATTTCGATGCAATTTAAAAAAAATATATTTAAATTTTTTTAATATTTAAATTTAGCACAGATTAGTGGACAAACGGCATTCACGGAATTGGTTTACCTCTAGATGGTGAAAACAAATACGTAATAATATACAGAATGTTTTATCCAGCAAAGTAAACTTGATTTGATTTTCATCGACCATCATCGACCTGTATACACAGAAATAATTTTTAAATGTTCCGTGGAGAATATTACAATATTTGAAATTTTGACCTGGCTACACAATAGTTGAAACTTTACGTGATTTCCTATGCAATCCACATGTTTGGGGAAACATGGGGAAACTCTCGGGGGGAGAGTCGATAAACACGAGTCAAGATCAAAGATTTAATTTGATTTAAGATCGAAGTTGCTCTAAAAACTCAAAACCTCTGAAAGTTTTGAGTTATTTTGATTTGCTCCTTTTCTTCTTTTATAATACATTCTAAATGTACATATAAAAAATGCAGTTCATGAATGAGTTTTTGTAATATTGTCATATCGAAACTTTTAATGACCTCAGGAACCTTTGTGTCATGGAACACAAAGGTGAGGGGGTTATAATAACAACGCCCTCGCCCCTCGCTGTAGAGAGTGAAGTGCAATTAATAGTTCCCCAATTGCAAACACTAAGAAACTTTGTTCTAGCGAGATTCGAACACAGTGAACACAGCTACCTAACTCTGCGCGTCAGACACAGAACCTTTTACCAATGGATCAACGAGTCGTATCTCTGCTTCTCTTTTTTTCCTTTTCAGTAATAATATAACATTTAGTTTATCACATACGAAGTGTTTAGAATTTAAGAACCAGTTTGTGTCTACTCAACTGAAGGATAAAGATTTTTTTAATTGAGCGCACTGTACATTAGGACACTACCTTGAACAAAAACGCAATTGCCATCGACTTATATTAGGTGTGCCTTGTATAGTTTACGAGTTAGAAGCAATTATTTGCATCAACTAAAATTTTAAAATTAACGGTTGCCTATGAAAAGATACGTTCAGAGCAGTTGTGAAAAAAAATTGTAAATTTGCTAAACTGAAAAATTTGAAGTAAATTTTATACAATATGCACATCTAATATAACAAACCATATAAAACAAAAAAATACAATTCAAAGTACGTAATGTGACGTAAAAGACTAAAAAAAGATAAATGTTACAGATGTTTGAAATGTGGACATTGTTCTCGCCAATAATAAGATTTCTTTTGTACTGACAATGCGATTGAATATCGATTCATCTGTCCCTGAACTTTAACTACCATAAATTCGCAAAATTGCAAAATTGCATAATTTTTTTTGTTTCGATCGCGCGGACTTGTTGAAAAGACTGTCGGTACATTCTATGCTTCTTTAAAATTCCACGTATCGACGTAAGCAAAATTCTTAACTACGAAAATGCGATGAGAATTTGGCTATTGGGATTTGGATGAAAATAATCCAAGACATTTATTTTGTTTCCAATTAATTACAAACGAATGGAATTTGTGTCTCTCGTTATAAAGGCACAATGTTCTTTGATCTGTTGGTATTCACGAGGTATGTGTGTTTGAATGTTTTTGACTATTTGTGAATTAAATACCAATAAAGTAATGTTGCTGTAGATTTGACAGAACTAAACGATAATAATTGTTATTTTGCCGTGAGTAACTGTTGTAAAATTGTAATTGATATAAGTAATTTCTCATAATATAATTCCTAAACCATACAGTACAAGTATATGGTCATTTAATACACTTCGATGGTAATTGTTTTTTTTTCCTTTTTGTTTCTGTGATTTGCTTGAATCAATTGGATTTTAAATTTTGAACATTTCGTATGTGATATAAATTTATTACTAAAAAGAAATTGTCCAATTGACACTGAACATAATCCGGTCAAAAATGTAAGAGAACGGCCAAAAAAGATGTTTAGCAATTATTAGAGTAATACGTAATTCATCACATAATGAGAGGACGTTAAGATAATTATTCAATCTTGTTAACTTTAGAAATTACTCTTATTTAGTATTCATGCCTTCCAGGATAGCAGCGGCCATTACATTCCGGAGAGAATGCGTGTATATGTTCACCGCTATTTGGAACGGCAGGCTCGGAACTTCGGATATTTAAAGGGGAAGGGAAATGAAAGCGAATGTTGGACCATATGATTAATTAACCCATTATTTTTTTATTCGACAATCTCTCTTTAATGCGTCATGACTTATTAAAGACGCATTAAAGAGAGATTGTCGACTCTCATGACTCATGAGATAAATGCTACATATGATTATAGCTAGAAAGGACAACAGCGAGTGAATTCATACCTTTTTGCAGCGACTAAGCAGACTGGTGTCGTCCCATAAAAAAGGGTTCGTGTAGCCTATTGGTTTCCTCGAGAGTCGACAAAACGCGAGTCTGTCTAGTCGTTGCAAAAAAGATATGGCTTCAATCGCTTTTATCCTCTTTAATTATAACTACCAAAACGTTATGTTAAGCGCCACATATTTAAATATTCGGTCAATTTTCGCCAATATTACCTTCTGCTGCATTAAAATTAAAATTTGAAGTAGCCAGGTAGTTAAATATTCACTCATCCGAACATTTATCTTCCTTAAGAATTCGACTAAAGTTTGATTAGAAATGTGCACTAGCACATGCTACTGCAATGCTTGAGATGTCATTCTAATATTTCAATAACATTTAAGTAGAGCACGTCATCTACATACGTAGGCGAAACTAGTTTTAAAGTTTTAAAGCAAACTTGATTCAACATAATTTCTGATGAAAATGTTTGTTGCAAAGGGCAATGGGTTTAAAATAAATAGAAATGAATGTTTCTAGCGATTGCTTTTCTGTTTTCTGGGCTCAATATTTTGCTCGAAGGGCAGACATTTTCATCATGGAAGCAACGCTCAGAAAAGTATTTATAAGAGACTATGTTGAGAAATAAAGCTAAATTTGAGAAAAAGAGAACTTGTTATTGTGTTAAGCTGGAAATTTGCGGGCTACTCTCGTACACTGTTTACGACTGAAAATGCATCAATTCTTAAAAGTAACAGAATTTCAATGAAAATTAGTAATAAATACGCGTAATAAATGATTAAAATCTTAACAAAAATATTGTTTATTTTTTAGTATAGCACCATATTTTTTCTTGCGCTATTTCATTTAAGGTGGTTCAACAGATATGTATGTGGAAAATACGCTAAATTATCGTTTTTTTTTTTTTTTACCTAGGATACCTTAGGTATATTTGTCTGATAATAAGTGTTCGTGGATCAGGATTACTTCAGCAATTTTTGATACTCCTGCACTTTGGCGGAGGTGCCGATACTTATGTGTTTGTTACCATACTACGCCACAGTCCTTGGTAACATTATCTTTCATCTCGGAATCATCTCAGTTTCGGCAGATTATCAAATCTAATATATATTCGCTAAAGTCACACAATGGCAGATAATGATACTTTGAAAACCTTTTTTTGTCAACAACCTCATTCGTTACACATTTGATTCTTTTCTGTCTGTTTTCAAACGATTGCTTTGAAATGCTAGAAAACACTACATACATTTATCTTTGCCAGGTCAACTGCTTTACACCTTTTTTCTTTTTCAGTTAATTTTTTGTAATTGTTCGAACAGATTTGCAATGAAAATATTATTGATATTCAGTCATAGACTTTTGGCTTCCTCATCTCTTTTCACCTCTTACCATAGAATTCGTTACCAAAGAGCGAAGTAGGATTGAAAACCTGTTAGACATGCTTCTTCTCTGGCAGTTTTCGTCGAGAACGAAATTATGTATATCCTGTTGCTACGCGTGAGTAATATTTTGAAAAATTGTGAGTTAAACTTGCGATTTTTCACGTGAAACAAGTATATCGTCAAAACGGCAGGTACATATGTGTGTGTACAGGATGTTTGGTTCACTGTCATATATCTGACAGGACGTAGTTGATGAGTCGGTTTTCAACTTGTTTAACCAACAATATCTCCTATTTCTAGTGTAAGGCTAAGTTAGTGATTTTTTTGCTTTGCTACTACGAATTACAGACAGGTACTAGGACTAGTACCATCTATCTAAAATGACTTCGTACACCCCATTGTGGGACTAATTTAGTTAAATCACTAAACTGGTATTATCTCAGGTTTCGTGTAGAATTACAGCGGTCTGTTGCAAATTTTAAACTTTCTTAAGGCGGATTTCGCTAGCGACTGCAACCGGATAGCTATTACCAATTCACCCAGACATTTACTATTTTTCTTCAAACACGTCAGTACCTTTATTCATTGTTGAATATCATGCAATTGATAGAAACGCACTCAATTTAATATCGAGATCAAGAGGATGTGCTAATGCAAACACAATTTAAATGTTTTTAATTTTTTTTCGCATTTACGTTAAATGTAAAGTTAGAGGAAGACCCGCCTTTAATAATAATTTCAGACTAATAATCGATAAGACTCTATATTAGAATTCAAATCGTTCAAGATTTTCAAAAATACAAATGATGTTCCATAAAAAATTAGTAAATGTTGATTTTGTTTTTGTATTATTAATTGATCAGCCGTAAAATATATTATTAGTTTGCCAATTTAATCGATTATATTCGATCGTAGTTTCATTAATAATGGAAAAAAAAGATCCGATTGAACTTGATCGTTGCGAACGGTACTCTTAATTATAAGAATCTCCTTCGTTTGTGAGATATTTACATTATAGACTAGATAATAAATTAACTCATCCTAAGTATACAATCACCGATCCGTAGCGGAAAGTTATAGTTACGATTGTGCAATAAATGTTGTATGAGTAGCAGTTAACTATATAGCGTTCATTCAAAACCAGCCAACTATTGTCTTCATTTCCTGCACCGTAGTTTACGCTACACTTAATTAATAGCGTAGCTGCACGTAGTTTTTATTAGGGGTTTGTATGTCTTGAGTTAACGAATTATACCTATACAGTGGGGTCTGCCATTGTTGTGCCGTAGAAGAGGGTGCAACTTGCAAGCATTGCGTATATAAAACCGCATTGGATTGCATTATGGTTTATTTTTTATTTGAAGCATAGTATTTAATTTCTTAGCTTGTTGAAGCTCTAAAGTGCATTCTTTATTAAGAATTATATCTACAAAAACGCTAAAAATCACGTGACAATTATATCTGCAAAGTGCTCTCACTGTCAACATGGAAATTGTGTTTGTACATGCTACCTATATTTACATTTGGAATCTTAAATGGAATAATTACGTTTTTGGATGTCTCTCTTCAATTCATGACAACTTTTACCAACGGTCGTTGCCGTTTTTTATTTATGTTGTTTTATTTTTTATTTTATGGAGCAGTCTGGATATCTTACAGTCTTTCTCCATACCTAAAATTCGTCATTATCTATTGCAAACGAGTTGTGATTATTTCAAAGATGTCGGGCAATTCCTTTTTTAAATTTGATAATGCTTTTGTGTCCAAGTTTTAAATCACTCTCTTCCCTAATTACATCGCCTCTAAAACTACAATTTTTCAATTTCAACCTGATTGAAATATTAGTAACAGATTGATACTATTTGACGTTAAAGATCAGTGCCATTTGCTATATTTAAAGGGCATACAGATTTCAAAAACTCCACCGGATGTATCTATTTGATCTATAAAGACCTCAATTCAATATCAACGAAATTTGGAATATTGATTGATGTGGAGTGTCGATCAAAGAATTCGATTACCGCTGGGTTTTTGAAGCTTTTCGCGAGGATTTGGTTTCTCTATTGGCAAATCTCTCTTCCAACAGCGATAAAGTCGATGCTTGTGGGTGACAAGCATCGACTTTGGTCCAAGCAAGATGGAAATCCTCCTGATTTTGGTGTTACTGTTCGAACATTTCACAACAGATATGGATGACGAGAAACAATTGAATGGTCTACTAGTTCAGCGGATTTAAAGTGAGCGTCTGTTCCAACAGACCAGATAATTTAAATGATCTCATACATCGAACTCAAAACTAAGATTCAGCATGGAAATAATCAATCCAAAGTATTTATACTAGTGCCCGTAATTGTAAATTCTTTGACGAGGAATATTTTGAATAACTGGTAAGTATCATTACTTTCGTTTCACATATTAAAATTATTTCTGTTAAAAGTAAAAATTCTAATGCTAACTTTTCTTTAAGAGCAGCATATAAAGAATAAGAAAATAACCTTCAGAGTGGGGTACCATTGTATATAATGTGAAATTTTTTTTTTAATTTTAAGTTTATTTTTGTTGCATGCACAATAATGCCATAATTATAAAACAAGAAATTAAAAAAAAATATATTTACGTCAACTAGTGCGTTTTATAATAATAAAATTGATGCATTTTAACCTTAAAAAAGAATTATCCAGACAGTTATGATTATTGTGCGTTATTTTAAGGATACGTTGTTTATGTGTCCAAGAAAAATTACCAAATACCCAATAAAACACGCCACCAAATGCTGATTTAAAACTAGGCACTCTTTGTGAAGATTTATCCTTATTTCCACTCGTACATAATCTATAGAACCTACACGTAGATCTCAATTGCGATGCATTAAGAAATTTATGACAGCAGGAAAGAAAGCGTATAATTTTTCTCGTAATAGCAAATGATCCTCTGTTTATTAGCAGCGTCGGGGAAAATCTTTTACGTGTCGGAATGTAAAATACTTAATATGAAATTATTTACTATTTAAGGTATGAACATGCGAAATTATTGCTACAGCCCGGATCATAGATCGATGTTATCCAGAAACAGCAGACTAGGCGAAGTAAATACTAACATCGACGTACGGTCGGTCTCATTTGTAAGGAGAAAACAGAAATTAGACATAACCAAACGTTACAGTTGAGTGTTCCATTGGAAATTGTAGCTGCCGAAATCCTAATCAATATTGATTGGTGATATCTGAAGATTCGATATATTATTAATAGTAGTAGTAGGATCTATTCGCTTGAAGTATTTGACTTGTTCTACTAGAAATCGATACCACCTTGGTTACTTTAAATAGAATATCGTATATATTATTTTATTTTTGAACATTACAAAGAATTTTGAGTTAAGTTTTATGTAGGTAATATGGAGAATTTTTTGAAAAAATTTGGATATATAGCCCAGATAAGATATGTTTCTTTCTTTCTAACGTTTCCATATTTTTTGGAATTTCATAGTATTAGGCTTCCATTCAGGCTTGGTGTTCATCCAAGCGATATTTTTTTATAGATGGTGTGCCCATAAGACCAAAATACATGAAAAAGTCGTCGTTTTAAACGGAAGGGTATTTTTTTATGTTCCTTATATCTAACTATTAGCATTTTCTTCTCTCCTCATTATCTGTTCTTTATTTCGTCAATGTTACATTATCGTTTTTCAATGTATTTTCCGTTTAAATAAATACTTATTCCAACGCTGAAGTATTTTTTAAGACTATTTTCAAAAAACTTCTTCGAAGTCTCCGCTATCTACCTATTTGTAGCTCGCTTCATTACATTCAAGTTTTTAAATCGAACACTCCGTAGTGGTTTTCTAGGACAATTCCTTCTACGCGGTCTTGCGTTGTCTTGTTGTAAGAACTGCCTTTTTTTTTGCAAAACACCTACGCTAACGTGACGGAAAGAAGAATAGAATAGTATTCTATGTTAATTGTGGTACTTCTTGATAGATAATCCATAAAAATATTCCCTTTGGAAGTCTAGAATGAGCATTACCTTCCCAGCCTACGACACGCGCTTTAAATAGAGTTCCTCTAAGTTTACACCGTGCTTTGAACTGGGTTTTCATCTTATGGTTGTAGCACGGTATCCATGTTTTATCGTTAGTTATTTTCCGTCCCCAAAATGTGTCGCTGTAATGAGTTAGGTTAATAGGGGAAGGTCCAAATTAGAACCTTGTGGGACTCTTATGTAGGACGAATTCTCTGGATGCATAACCGTTGTAAAAAACATAACACTCACTTACTTAAGTACGATTTTACTAAACCAATAGCAGATAGAACAAAATAAAAAAAACTCTAACTTAGAGAGAAGTAGGGGATGCTCTGTTGTGTCAAAGGCTTTCGATAGGTTCGCATAAAAACCATCTACTTGTCCACGATTGTTCAATACTTTACTAATGGTGAATTTGGTTACCATAGAGCGACCAATCTGAAACCGTGCTCATTGAGAGAACGTCCTCCTTCAACAAAAACAGACCGGTTACTTTTTGTGGTTTAGCGATGTCTTTCACAGTTTTACAAACAGCGCCACGGAAAGTGCAGTGACGGAATTAGACTAACCAATATTGGACGGGGTTGCTTTATCAACCTGAACTCGTATATTTAATTTTCTTTCTTAAATATATAATATACAGCGTTAGTAGAAAGTCCCGGAACGGTCGAATAACTTTGTTATTTGAAAATTATGATTTCTGAAATTTGGTATGAAAAAATTGGTTAAAAAGATATTAACTGTATTGCATAAAATGCATTTATATTAATTATAAAAAAAAATAAAATAAAAAACAAAGTTATTTGTCCGTTCCGGGACTTTTTACTAACGCTGTATAATATGCCAATGTATAAATATATAAAATATATAATATGCCAGCAAAATTAATTTAATTTTATGATATAAAAAGAAACATGTCGCAATATTTTCAGCGAGTTGGTTCCGCTGGTGTCAGCAGTGGACCACATTTTCAGATTTCAATTAATTCATACTCCTAGATAGATATCTGTACTAGCAGTTGGTGGCAGGATATTCTTTGAAGAAAGCTGTTTATGAATTTCTAATATCCAATAATATACCTGGTCATTATATTAATTCATCTGTAGTGTATTTTCTGTTAAAAAAATACACTTAATACAATTCTGGAGCTTCTGAGACTTCATAAATAAGTAAAATCTACTTACTATTATTACTGTCAATCGTATTCAAAGAAACCTTTGTTACGGTTAGAATGTCTTTCAATACAATAAATAAAAATTGTATCAAAGGCAGTATTTTAGCTTACTCTTACTTAAATCACGTTATTGTTACTTCTTTATTAAATTTAATTGCACTTTGCGATGTAAAGTATTATTTATTATTAGAGATGACAAAGGCAGGTGGAATTATTCCTTTTAGGAATAGGCTTTGTGTTGCCTACTGGTGTCCCTGAGAGTCGACGAAATATGAGTCTGTCTATTCTCTGCAAAAAAGTAATAATTCCATCCGCTCTTGTCCTATCTATTTATTACGAATTCGGCAAACTTCTAAATATACGATCTTTTCTTGACATTCAGATTAATCTACGAGTGTTAGCACCAACCACTAAACTACGAAGCTGTTTGAATCCTTTCTATATGTTTTCGTTTTCCGGTGTTAAGGGAAATGTCCGGTCAGTCTAGCAAAAGATTCCCATAAGACGTTCGCATAAAAATATAAAGGGCATTGAAATCCCAAGACGCCCACACAATATTATTGTCAAATCTTGGAAGAGAAGTATGTAGGAAATGGAACTACCCTCGATAAAACTTTTATATCTCATGTTCGTTGCGCTTAAATTTTCCATTGGTGAAATGGCTGACAATACATTTTATTACCTTAAATTAATATGTTTAAGGTGAAGTGTTATGTCGCGCATTGACCGGACGAAACCAATTCAGTTGGCAAAAATCGATTTTAAACGTAAATAAACGTAAAAATAACCAGAATTTCATCCTATTACTATTTTTAAAGCCATAAAAAGTGCTTATTTTCTCTCTAATGCAGTTACTCTTTTTGCATTAATTTGTTTTTCAGTATGTTACTAAATGTGTTAGTAAAAAGCATACAACTGCATCGGAAGAAACCGTCCAACCAGTTCTCTTATTTAAAAAGCCTAACGTTTGAATACGTCTCGCTCAACTATTTAAAGTGTGTGCAAACGTTACGAGGGGATTGGATCCTTCCAAGCGGCAAGCTCTAATGACAGCTTTAATGCGTCAATGACTTAATAGGACAACAGCTCCGTGAAGTCCGAGGGATAAAAACCAGTCAGTGGACAGTAAGACAAAGTCGGGCCGATAACTGGTGCAGAAACTTACGCTAGATCATTGTTTGGGGTTAGCACGAAAACATCTTTATTGAATGTTCGAGCAGTAGGGGTCTGTTTTGTTTTCCAATGCGGTAAAGTTTTTTCATGTTTTTTCTGTTCCGATAGATTGCGAAAATTTTGGAACGGCTTTCATATTTTTGTAGTGTGCGATGCCAGAAGCAACTTTATTAATTTTATGTTAGATTCTAATTAGCATTTTGGCTACTTATTATTTATACGTGGAATTGTACGATAATATTTACATACTTCCTTTAATTAATATTTTTAACGAAATAATTATTATTAGAAATGACAAAGGCAAATAGACTTATTCCTTTTTTTTGCAGAGACTAGATAGGCTCGTGTCTATTCGCCTCATGAGAATGGATTCGTCTTGCCTACCGGTGTCGCGCGAGAGTCGACAAAACACGAGTCTGTCTAGCCTCTGCAAAAAGGTAAAAATTTCATCCAACTTTGTTCTCTCTAATTATTATTTATAGAATTCCATCATTATGCTTCTAATCGAAGATCTACACAGTTTCATATTTTATTTATTGAGGAACGACACATTTTAGGTACGAGAAAATGTTTAAAAAAAGCTTCTAGAATAGCTTCTTTATTAGACTTTATAACACTATACAGGACGGTCCATAGAAACGTGTAACAACGTGAATCAAACATAGGAACAGTCTTGTATAATCTAGGTGATAAAAATGATCTTCGATGTTTTGCCAAAAACTCCAAGGAATACTTGATAGAATAAAATTGTGAACACCGCTTTAGAGTATACGGCGTTTAAAATATCGATCGTTAAAGAAGCGGCGTTATTTCGCAAAATTCTAAATTATGCCAGTTACCTCAAAAATTAGTGGAGGTAAGTAATACTGGAAAAAGATGACATGAATTGGAAAGAGCAATTCAAAACCATGGTAAAATTCAGGCTGTTCCCTTTAAAAAGCCAAACTATATTACTACATTTTATTTGATAAAACTTTAAATACATATTATGTATTTTCGCGGTGTGCTGCCAATGTTCTGCGTATAGTTCTGTATAGTTTTCATTGTTTAATTTTAGCATGACCGGCTCCGAAATGTATATATTATTATAAGACTGGGGATTTGATGAATTTCCAGACAATTATTACTATTTATGTTGTACAAGTTATATTGATGTAAACATTGCTTTCTGTAAACATTGTATAACGCTTTTTATTTGAGGAGTAGTGCGTTCGTGCATACGAAATATGATGGAAATTACCAACAACAAAATGCTTATTGTAAATGTTTTAAAATTTGAACTATTATTGTTCTCTGATACATTTTTCTACATAACCATTATTTATTGATAAATAATAAAGAAATGAATTTGTTAAGACTCTGCTCTACAAATCAAGAGAACAGAGATATTGTGTAGTAAGATTAAATGGACGATCTGTTTAGTCGTTTGGCTTCGGGTTTAGTTGGAAACTAAAACGAGGCAAGATTCGTCGGGAATCTGATTGGATGTTTCATGAAAAAATACATCTTATATCGTTATTTTATTTTGTTTCTTTGTGTTATAAATGATAATTATGGGTGATTCAGCCACAGTGAATGTATAAAATGTTCAATATTCAAATCGCAATAGGTCACACAAGTGGAAACAACAGAAATAGGAACAAGTTGAGATTAAACGAGAAATGACATACATACGTACATACCGAGTAAAAGAATTCATAAAACCATTTCGATAATAGTAGCTAGTATTTTCTCATTTTCTTTAATTTCGCAAATGTCATAAACTTTCCAATTATTTGGAAGATTGTTTTAAATGTTTGCTATAAAAATATTAGGCTATGCTTTCCAAAATGCAAAGTTACCTTTTAACATTTTGTTTTTATGTTTGTGAAGCAGCCTCTAGAATAAATAATTTAAATATGGTTAGAATTTTCAAAGATATGAAATACTTTCTAGACAAGAAGGTAGTCGATTGGCTCCAGCAATATTACCTACCTGATAAGAGAGGTAGATAATATTGCAAAAAAAAATGATTAAGATTGAAATTGTGAGAAATAAACAATTCTTAAAGAGTTAATGTCAAGAATGGTTCCAAGTGCCCTAATGTTAAAAATATTTTATATATATAATTCCAACATTCAGGGCGGAGAATGATCGTTCTATTTCAGCAAAGAAGTTAGGCTAGCTCCCAATAACATATTCTGAAATAAAGTAGAAGGATTAACAATGTTAAAAATCCACAATTTGATAGGAATTATTTTATTTTCTTTTTTGAGAGTGTAAACTTAAATTTTCTCTCGTATAAAACTTAAGAGTATATTTTACTCAAAATTTAAAAATTATGGTCAACGACTATATAACTTTTACCTTGATATAAGTGCAAGCTCGTATAGTATTAATTTTAGCCGGAGGATATACAATTATAGCCTCTAGCTTCATAAAACGTTTTGCGGATTGCTATCGATACAACTTGCACCATCGACCAAGCTTGTTATTGTTAATTAATAACATTAGTATAAATGACAGATGTTCTGCTTTATTTTGATGCGGTTCCTATTTTTTAATTGTTCGTCCACATATATACTTGTACTATCTATTCTTTTGTTAATAAGAATTAGAAACGCTTTTTTCTTAAAAATATGTGTATCCTGTAAAAAATGAACTTGAAGGATGTAAAATATTGTTTTCTAAAACAGGCGAAATTGACCATAAACCTCGGGGCAATTTATTGTTATTTATTTCCGACAAAATAAAACCATAGAGCTGTCTGTACCTATTTCGCAAAGAATACAGAATTATTTCTAACGCGAAAATTGTGCCATCGTATACACGTCACATATTTATAAGACCATAACACTTCTTTAACACTTCCAATGTAACGCATTTTTTTTAATAACTATTTAGCGCTTAGTGCTAAAGAACAACAAAATAAAACAGCCACATTTAAAAATCGCCTAGCAATGCTTGCGAAACTCAAAATCCACACAAAAAATTTCAAGTACCATGCAGGCTTACAAATTGCATTACAATCGAGCTGCGTAATGAATGATAATAATGTAAGGTTCGGCAAAGCAAGGAGTAAAAGTAGTAGTAACAGGAGAAACGAATTAAAGGGAGAACTTGGTGGTTTTTAAATTAAGGACTTTCAATTCGTTTTTAACCTATTAATTGAATATGCAGAGTATTGCTGTTATTCTTGCTCCATCTTCCATTCTTTGATTCATTTATTCCTATCTTCAACCGCGTCATTTTATTTAATAATGTGAATTCTAAAGAATTATGATTGAGTTTACCACTAGTTTTGCAAATAGGATAATTGAACGGTTTTTCTCTTATTTTAAAAGAAAGAATATGTTCTTCTTGAGTTGTTCTGGGAATGTTGAAGAAGACTATTACCTTTTTCTTGATATTAAATATAAGACAAAGGAATAAAAAAAAGAAACATTTTCTTTTATCATCCTTTAATAAGAGACACACAACAACATCATCAGCTGTATTTGAAAATCAAGGAAATTCGATAAAATATTGCTTTTATTTTAAATATAAGCACTAAATATACATTAAAATAGAAATGTGAAGTAAGAATAAGTTAAACAATTAAAAGTTTACTAAAACTTTCGAACAATCGAAGAAAATTAACTGGATTTTATTCGAATTAAACATATTTTTTTATTTTAATTTATTATTTTTTATTTGATGCTTTGTTCATACTTAACCTTTGGAATTTTATGTATTTCACTAAGTGCCTGAGTGAATTTGTGTGTAATAGATGAATCACAAAAATACGCATGAAATCTGGTTCGATAAATATATTTTATGAGATTATGAATTTAATTACAGCTGCTAAGCATTTGCAAAGTTCAAAAATTGCCAAGCTTGTTTGAGCGAATTACTTACATTGGAAAAGTATACACATAGATATACATAAGATTTCGATTTAGTATCTTTTTTATTCTTATTTGTTTACTACATTTAATTAATATTTATTTTTAGATATTCACTAAACACATCATAACACTGGTGCACACATAGAACATAGAAATGCTATATACGTGAAATTAATAGAACAGCACGTTCTCCTAGAGGGAAAGCGAATTGTTTCAATACATCCGTGACGTTATGTTGGGTAAACGGTGTAACATTTATTCACGATTATTACGATGGTATCATTGGAAATCGTTCCCTTTTTTCGCAAAAATTACAACGTCGAACACCAATATTGTTAATGAAATCATACAAAGGACAATGCTGAGTAGAACTGAAGTGCGACAGGGGAGAACCTACGGTAAGTACTCGCACATCGATCGGGGTTGAAACGACTGTGGCCCGGTTTTCCAAATCCGTTTTGCAGGCAACTCCCTTCCACTAATGCGTGCAGCTTTTTTGTGTTCGAAAACTTGCATGGACTGTATCTTATTAAAATAGAAAATCGATTAACAATATATAACACTCGAGTCGTTTACCATGACAATCAAAATTAAAATTGTTAAGCGTAGAAATTGCAATTGGATAAAAATGGAAATAGAAATATGTCGCTAAATACGAGGGTTATTTAAGCTATTTATTACTTTTAAAATATTAAACTACTGTTATAGTTATCGTTGTTAAATTTAGTTTCTTGATTCGTTTATTTTTGGAAATAGATAAAATTCACTAGAAGATGTCCGATTAGCTCTAAACATGCATTATGAATTACGTTCAAGCGAGTAGTAACAGTAATATGTATTTTCCAACGGATTTTAGATGCAATTACAATAAGAAACAAGCAAATAAAAAATATGAATAACATATTAAGTCTAGGAAAAATAAAGAAACAATATTTAATTATTTCAATTAATTAATAATATCTACAAAACCGAGAAAAGCTACATTCATAATACATCTGAACCAAAAAATTGCATTTGTTTAGGAGTCACGCAAAATCGGCTTTAGTATGTAACAAGAAAAATAAAAAATTGAGAAAGAAAATTATTCTTCCCACGTATAAGAAATCTACAATTAACTGAGTTGTCACTAATTGGTCGGTCTCTTAAGGAACAGTGGGCCAACTTTTTATATATTACATGTAAAATCCATCTTGTAGCAGACCAGATCCATAAATATTACCTAGAGGTAGATGCATTAATATCGAGTATTCCTGAAATCCCTAAACCGTATTCGGAAATTTCAGCAATTGTGTCCCAACATCTCTCTGCCACCACAACCGATTCTGACACGATGGAGAACATGGCTAAAAGCGGCATTTGACTATCATGAATATTTTCAGGATGCAAAAATGGTGGTTTTATTATTATTTATCCAAAAGAATGTGCCGCTATCGAAGAAAGTCGGGAAAAATTTAAAGATAGTCAGGTTAAACGTGATTTACAAACTATGCACAACAACTACTTCAGAATAGGACGAGCAATAGAAAAATTACAACAATTACATGTTGCAACACTTAAACAAATTTGTAAAGGTACATCTATAGATGCCTTAATTTGTTTCAAAGCTTATTTTAAGTATGCAAATATCACATCACTAGATGTAGAGCGATCGTTTTCTATATACAAGCACATATTTTCCTTAATGATGCGTTTGCAAGAAATAACTTTGGAGACGCACCTTATATTAACAATATTTCATCGCGTTTCCCCTGTTTTTTTCTTTTAATTTTTTTAATCATATAATTACATACACTCTAGATTTTACTTTTTATACGTATCATTAAGAACGTTATATAATCAACAAAAACCGTCTCAATTTTTTTCGTATCTAATGTAATAGCAGCAACGTTCGCGATAGTATATCTGTAGATATTAATAATGTTTTCGCATGCGGAAGCCCATTCGTTAGTTACGCCTGCGGTTTCACTACGAATTTGTCCTCTTTAGTCGTTAATGAGAAAGATGAGGATTACAAGATCGAAAGTTGTAGCATGCGACATACATAACATACCTGGAACTATCTAGTCGGTTTAGTAAAGTTCGTAAACAAGCAGAGAATCTCAATAATTCTTGCTTTTGAAGAAGTACGCAATGATCAATTTGATCAAACGCTTTTTTGAAAGTGCAGGCATCTACGTGGCCCTTCCTATTCAAAGCTTCACGCACGACTTGCGTAAACTCATGTTGACTCATTTATATTAAATTCCAAAATTCCGAGTTAAAATGCGAATAAAGAATATATTTCAAATTATATATCGCATGTAACGGTTTTGCGAAATCTAAATAACCTATATATGCATGGTTTGCTAGTAATTTGTGTCAATTACACGGAATATCTATCTCAATTAACAATTCCAATTTGAAATTCGACGATATTTAGTGCCATCTATAGAAACAAACACTGCGTTCGAAACGTGAGACAGCCAGTGGTAGCATATGTATATATGTGTCAATGTATTCGAATTCAAATTTCTGTAACGCGGTTCGAATTTCTGAAAAGGCGGCTTCACAGTTGATGTAAATGTAAACGTAAACAGATGCACCGTATAACAGCATGCACAACTAAATTTGAATTCCTGTAAATTTAACTAGCAAGTGATGCAGAAGGCGATGATGAGGTATAATACCAATATTATTCTATAACATAAAGTCATATTATTATTTTTTTTATATGAAGAATTCAATATTTTCAGTTCTAGAAAATTCAAAATTCAAAAATTTGTTCTATTATGACGGCAAATTATTTAGGCATCTATGGCCATGCAAGCTGAGTGAAGTATCACAACGAAAACTAATAATTTTTACGCCACTGGTTTAAAAAATAATTATTTATCGTAGAAAGTAAAAAATATGGATTATAGGTAAAAGAAAAAAGTGGTTTTAATGTTCGTTCAAACATAATCAAAATGACGAATGAATATGCAATAAAGCTACAAAATCACACCGATTCCGAAACCAAACTTAAAATTAATGTAATGCAAGATTAATCTATGCACGCGATAAAAAAAATGGACAAGCATTAATACCAAACATAGCAATACGACATAATGTCGTCGTTTGATTAACAATGATTAAATCGATTTAGCATAAAGGAACAGCAATGTCCATGAATTTAGATAATATAATTGGATCCTACTGCACGAGGTACGGCAGAAAAAGTATCCATTTTCAATAATTTAGCTCATAAAACAGTGAAATTTACATTTCGTTATTTTATACTGGTTGGTGGAAGAAACATGGTTCATTATTTATTTATCAAAACGTTTGGGACAAATGTCAATTTAGCTATGAATATGAAGCGCTGGTCAAATATTCGTTCAAATACGTTTAGTTTTTTTTTTTTTTTTGAGGTTGAAGCTTATTTGAAAAATAGCAATTCAGTTGTGATCACTTAACGTTAATTTCGCCTCACATTCATTTAAATCCATGAGAGCTCATTCCTTGTGGAGTAACAGTTAAAAAGTGTGTCCACAAGTTTCGCGATCATCATAAATAGAGAGGACAAAGGCGGATGAAATGATATTTTTTTGCAGAGACTGCTCTTGTTTTGTCGCTTCTCGAGGACACCGGTAGGCAACACTAATACATTCTCATCAGGCGAGTAGACACGAGTCTATCTAGTCGCTGCAAAAAAGGAATAATTCCACCTCTCGTTGTTATCTCTAGTCATAAGTAAGAACACGTTCTGTAAGGGTAGGAGCAATTTTGCTACATTAGCAAACAGACCATTCATTACAGAAGATCTTCAATAATTTCACGGCTACAACTACGGCTTCATAGCGAAAATGTTCTATACTTTATTCTGGCGAACCCTGTACATTTGTATATTGATGACCATCCCTTATGCTACCGGTATCATAGACTGCTCATTCACCTTCACGCTTTAACAAGTTATTTGGCAACATCTAAAAGAGACAACGATGAAGACTGATATCTATCGCCGATAACGAGCACTCGATGCATTCGTAATGAGACCATGGCCTGGATGTAAAATTTATCACAAATTTCAAGTACCTGCCTCTACGAAAAATTTATAATCGTCGACCAAAAAACAATAAACACGGATGCTCTTAAAATTAAACGTATTTCGGGTTTGGAGCGTGTCATGTGTTCACCTCTGGCGTTGTGTTACTATATTAACCATAGCCTGCTACCTTTTTCCCTCTTGGAGAAGCCTCGGCGAAACGTCGAGTTTTCGATTAACCATGATACGATCCAAACTCGGAATATGTTACTTTTAAGTGATTCTGGCCGCGGAGGCACCTATTAAAAGCGGCAGGTCGAAGAACTTTCAACCAACGAAGGTATGCATTTAGAATTTTGCGAAAGATTGGAGTCTATTTTCTAATTCTTATCAACATTGTTGTTGGTATTGTATTATTCTAGGTACCAATCCAACAGAATCCAACAGTGTCTTCGGGTAAGAATGTTTAACGTGCCCCGGAAAAATGTATAATTCTATTTTTTTCCGCATTTAAAAACTATTCGTTCGGTCAAAATTTAAACCCGCGTCGTTCGAATCAAAAGGCAAATATACCAACTGTTCGACCACCCAAGCGGTTTCATTATTGTTGTAACCAGTAGTTCTCTTATTTAGTGTGAATAATATAGGCGAATACTACATATAGGCGCCATAAAAAGTGCTAAAGCAAAAATACATTAGTTTGCCACAAACGTGTTAATTGCACCAAGTTTAGTATATTTTGATGTTAAACAATGCTAAATGTGTATATGTTTCAATAATTTATGTGATCATTAATAGGAAATAATTAGTGAACATCTGAGAAAATTATGTTTCTTTAAATTTCAATACGACCCCCCAAAAAGGTTCTTAACGGAAACGAAAATCAGTATTTTGGATAATCCTATAAAGCCTACAAACCAATCAAGATTCATTAAATTCCAAGTTGGGTAACCTTATCTATCAATGTGGTTTTTAATGACCCCCTTATAAGTGGTGACGTCAGGATTGTGTCCTTTGTGAATCAAGTAATCTGAGTTGCGATCTTGTTGATATATATGTTGATACATAATGGAGGATATCAATGCAACAACGTGTTTCCTAATTGAGATCCTGTACCTATCAAATACATGGTTAAGGGAATAACACGTTTATTAAAAAATTTAAATACCTTGGCTAAACGAGATTGGAAAAATCAAAGCATGCTATTATGTATTGCGGCTTTCATGACTTTTTCTTAAAATGTTAAAGAGTGCATGTTCATTAATTTCAAATAAGGCGATTTTGAGGTAAATCCATCTTTATGGTCAAGTGTTCAACCTACAAACGAAGACATCCATCAGATACATTAAATCCATCAATCAAGTTGCTTAATGAAGTTTTTGGCACGTCGTGCCTAGGAACTCTTGATTTTAATATTATTGATCGAATTTTCTTTTATCTGAGATTTGATTAGGATGTAATTAGTTCTTCAGTTTCATGCATTTATACCGTAGAGTGTGACCTTTCTGAAAAACTTATAAAATAAAAGATACTAAAAGATAAATATTTTTTCGAAATTAAGGACGTCAGGTTTTCAGTAAAATACTTGGTTTTCATAGCAATTAAACAGTTACACGAAAGGTAAATATATTAGATTAAAAAATTGAAAATAATCATGAAACCATTTTTACTCGGGGGCATTCATTCAGACAAACGGTTTTATCGTGCACACATTCAACTAACATTGCGTGCCCGAAATATTCACTGCCGTTAGGCACATTAATACATTTGCAAGTTATGAACATATGTATTAAACATTACGATCAATACAAGCAAATGACCCACTTGAGCGTGCTTAAGTGACGCCACGTCGTTTATAACTATCCAATCTAAAGATCGTAGATCTAAGTGGTGTTTCGTTTTAGCAGGATTTTCTAAGTTGTAGTATTAAGAAGGCGACATTAGAGGAGATCTAAAGAATCTCCCTGGAGTTGTCGAATCAACCGTCCGATTAGATGTGCTGATCCTAACACTTGACGCTAGTACTGCAGCGGTATAATAGCAAAGTACGTAGGAGGAAACTAAGAAACCACATTTTATTGCTCTCATTCTTATGTTAACGAACTCCAATTGGCTCGTAGTAATTTAAATAATTACACATCTTTTTAAAATCCAGATGGGTAGAATTTACTTTATTTATATTTTGTAATGATACTAATTGCAGCTTTTTTACTTTCGATATGTGTGCAGGAGCAATACAGATTTGATGATAAATAAATTTGAAATTATCAATTACTTCAGAACATATTACAAAAGCTTTCTCTTATACATTCTTATAAAAAAATTTCTGATTGAAGTAAAAGAGTTAGATCACCATATTCAAAAGTTAAATTTTTATCCTAATAGAGAATTACAGTAGAATACAGAAGAGTCCATCACCTACAAATATAAAATGTTGCTTATTGATTTGACTTTTGATCCCTTAAATAATATGACTAATATAAATTTGGTATGATATATTATGAAATATGATAGAATTGGTTCTTTTTCATCTTCCACTTGGTCGTGTAGATATCATCCATCATGGAATTAGGGAAAAAAGGAAAACAATCCTTTTACGTGGAGCAATTTGTTACAATCGCTGCGATCAGTAGCAATACAATTATACGTGGATGTCTGTAAATTTATGTGAGTGTAATCGTAATTTCTTTTGGTCTTCCAGTTATAATTCCTTTTTCTTATTCCTTTTGATTCCCTAAGTGGTAAAATTCGGATTTTGGAAATCTCATTCAAGCTAATCTAATCCATCTAAATTTTTTAATGTATTGCCTATTTGCAAATTTCTTGTACAAAATTAGAAACAATAATAAGGAATTGTGAATATTGAAAATGAATTAAGATACATCAAGAAATGACCGAGTAACAATGAGAAAGAACTAAAGGCAAACAAACAAGATTTAAAACAGATAAGTAGCAAAATCAAAGACATCAAATACAAGTGACATTTTACTAATTTAACAATCAAAATAAGTGTGCAGCTACTTGTGATATACCAAATTCGTTTTTTTAGCAAATTCAAAACCTTAAACGCAAATACACACGTAGAACTGTTTTTAATGTACCTTTGTGACATCTTTCATCAATTTTCGATATGTTGTGCATAGATTTTCAGAGTATTCACAGACATCATTTCCACAATTAATTTTTCTGTATTGTGTCATGACGAAGGATGACTATTTTTTTCTGATTTCATTATTTTCTTTTGGCAAACAAGTTCCTCTGTCGAATTTCTTACACCATTTCCTTCACCAACATTCAAAATTTTCTTACATCAATTGATATGAGTCTCTTATGTTGTTTGCGTCAAATTATGGGGAATCTATGGAGAACAGGTATAAATGCAAAATGTTTATACATATGCTATGTTTTATAGTATTAGATATATGTACTTAATATTTCTATCTCACAATGAGTCACAATCTGATCCTTTATACACAATATCCATGTTTTATTGGAGACCAAGCGATTTTGGTTGAGGAAATTTGTCATTAATCGAAAAGTTGACCGAAGCAATTTAATAGTATAGTATCATTACGGTAGCCTTTTACTAAAATCGCAAAAAATCATTAAACGAAAATCATCACTTGAGATTTTTACTATTTTGAGATACTCATTACAAACAAACTACTCGATCGATTTCTATGCTGATACTGTTTCTACGATATCAAGTGTTTTTTATTATTACTTCTTTTAACTCCAGTATTCACTAAGTACAAAGGGTAAATTGACTAAGAATGAGTAAAACTTTGAAAACTCCAAATCTTGCCTATAAAGAAACCTATTGGCAAGAAAATTTCCCATCAGTGATATTAAAGATCAAGGAGTCAACGAAAGCGTCGAGTAATCCCAGCGCATTGAACATGATGTGTTGACAGTAAAAAAAAAGTCGTATAATCAAGATGTATATTTAATATTCTCAACTTTCGCATTTTTATTACTCTACATCAGAATATATCCACTTTGCGCAAATGTAAAGTGCGAAAAAGCATGCTATGTATATACTGGTTCATATTTAAACATAAAAAAGTAGATACAGGGCTTCTTATTTTTACCAATCCACTATCTCTACCGCACAGGACTTGGTTTACTAGTTATTGCTGTGAACACCAATCACTGAAAAATTTGTTCTCTCTTGTGAGCTTTTCATATGATTGGTAGGAATATACCTTTATGTCTGCATATTTTTATAATTCTTTACCTTTCTTTCAGGTACAGGTTATTTTAAATAAAATGAATTACTTCACTTTATGTGATACATTTCGAAACTTTTTATTTGACTTTTTTCAAACTGATTTCAAACTGGTTTTCATTTTTTTCCCTTTTCTTTCACATTATTAGATATCAAATATGGTGCGCGTTTTCTTCTTTTATTATTTGGTATGGTGACAGCCCAATGGGGTGTATAAGCTTTTTCAAGCTTATCATAACCTCAGGAGACTTTTAATGTGTAACTTGTATGTGTAAAGTGTTTCATTGCCTTATTACTGTCACCCCTCTCGCTGTAAATGGTGATTGGGAATGGCGACTCTGTACACCGAATAAACGAAAGCATACCGAAGCAACTAAACAAATTTGATCGTAACGAGACTCGAACATAGAGCGCCTATCTCTGCCTAGTCAAGCGCACGCCCTTTTACCGATACGTCTAATAATGCGATGATCTTTTTGTTTGTTTGTTTGTTTGTTTTATTCAAATATATATTTAAAAACAAATAAAGATTAATATTCACCATATCATACCATTAGCTCGTTGTAGAATCTATCATAGAAGAATGGAACGGGTTAAAGCACACACACCTTTGAACTTAAATGATTACATTGAAGCATCCACATTATGCCTTGATATAACCTATCTCAGTTTTGAAAACAATTTTTATATACAAAGTTTCAATATAGTAATGGGCTGATCGAATTCAGCTGTCGTAGTAAATTTACTAGTGGAAAAATTGGAATGAACAATTCTTAATAATATGTTGTGTACACGTCTGCGGTCGTCGTTTTCGTTTAAAGAATTTGGGTTTTCAGGTTGACACCGCGTCGTAATTGCATGAGAATGCCGACGTTTCGCTGTCAATTGTATCCATACAATAAATATTTTAACAAATTTTAATTATGAATCCAACTTACAATAGAAAACAAAAATCTTTACTACATATCTTTCGCTTTCGAAAGATATATACTGATTGGGTCATAGAACCCACGCATTTTGGTAGATGCTTACACCTACGTCACATACCAATAATATACAAAATCGGTCAATGCATCCCTTTTTTAGATAAATTAAGAAATTTGAAAAATGTTACTAAACAATAACTATTCTACCTCAATTTTAAAAAAAAGGAATTCTAGAAATTTTAAATAAAGAAAACCTCCACAACCATAAAAACAATTGCTGCAAATAAACCAAATTATTCGAATAAATAATTTTTTGCACAAATCAAGGAATCTATCCCATGAATCTTAAGAAAGAAATATTACTAGAATTGTGAAGGAGTTTGGTCAATCATAATCCGCCGAAGAAAGAATCTACTGAAACAAATACAGCAAAAGCACACAAAATCATAATTCTGCAGCTCTAGTGAAACATGCAATTGATAACAATCATATATTTAACTTTGACGAAACCAAATATAATTTATTACGGAAAATTATTCGAAAAAAAGTCCGTGCTGCGCATCATAACTCAAAAAAACAATAAATTAATAAATGAATTATTCTAAGAAAAAAAATTGTTTGAAAAGAATAAAAGAATCTGAGATCTGAGAACACGTAAGAAGAATAATGCGTTTTATGTAAAGTGACCGACATTCTCTAAGAAGGACACAAAATTGAAAAATGGAGAATAAACCGATTAAAAGGAAAACAGAATTTTACACTGAAAATAATGTAAAAAGCTCACATTCCGGCCAAGGTTTCATTTATTTTGAGGTTATAGCGTAATTAGCGAGTGCGGCTTCGAACAAGTCAACTACCTTTCATATATTTCGATATGGCCCCTAGTGTAGTAAATTTGAAAAAGGACCTTTGTCAGACCCATTTTATTGGTGACGAAGAGGTTAAGATTGCATTTTAGCCACATTTTGAAAACAAAGAGAAGAATATTTTTTAGTGGTTATTGAACTGTTGTGAAACGTTGGAATCAGTTTATCAATGTCACGTGGCAGTATACTGAAAAATAGAATTTAACCGCGGCTCTACGTTATTTCTTTCATAGTCAGAGCGAAAATTTTTTTGTGCTACCCTCGAAAATTCCATGCAAGACATTTTTTTAAATATTCAGATTTGTAAATAAAACAGTTAATGAAATTTATTACTATCTGGAAACATCGAAATATATACAAAATTATAATTAGGTCCTACAATTAGGAAAAGCTGTAAAAAATTCTACTAAAAAAGCATAATTGTAATGTACTGGGTTACGATTTGAGTTTGATATTTGTATGTTGTAAACTATTTGTTAAAATCAATTTTTTTCACGTAAATTCCATTTGTTTTGTGCAATTGATATTGGTAGGATGTCCTCTGTTTTTAGAGAATACGCAGAAAAGTGCATATGTTCTAAAATAATAGAATAGGAAATAATAGAAAATAAAACGTTAATAGTGAATAATAAGGTGATAAAATAAAAACTGGCTATTGTTGTTTTGTGAGAAATTGTTTTGTAAAACAACTGCGTTATGCCTTTTCTATTACTATCCTAGTAACATTCAAATAATCGAAATGTAATAAATGTTGGTTTCGACGATCGTAAAAAAACTCATACGAAGGTTTGTCATGTGTTTTATGATACTCATGCAAACAGGTTTCCAACTTGTAGAACTCTAGAACAATTCAGCGATTTGATGAGATAAAAAGCGCAATAAATCCTCCAACCTTGAAACGATTCTCTGTACAACCAAAACTAACAACCGATAACGAAATTATATTAAGCGTTTTGCTTGATTTTGCAAATGTGCAGCAGACCAACTTTTTGCTGATTAAAACATAAGAAAAGTTTGTGAAATAAACATAAGAAAAATACTAAATCGGTCCGAACCGGACCTCTACAACCAACATTTAATGCGGAAACTAAAATTGAAATAAATGAAATGTTATCAATAGTTTAACCCTACTAAATACTAAAACTAAATGCATTACCGTTGGTATGTTACTCCGCCTAGTGCAACGCTTTATATGCAGCGTCTTAGTTTACCATGCATGTGTGAATCGTAAAATGGTTTGAAATTAGATAACTGCGATATATGCACAAGGCCTTTTATACACTCCGCCAAAAAAGTATCGCATAATTTAGTTTTGAATCATAAAAGTATCGCATAATCCTTGTTTGTAGCATAAAGTTGTAAATATACTTTAATGCGCTCTAAGATATAATTTCTATGATTGTTTAAATAAAATACAGGCCAAATAAAAACAAGAACTCATACTTGAGATTTTTATTAAAACAAGAAATTATAATTTTGGAAAGAAAAATGTCATAACAGTAGCTTTTAATACTGAGTATTGCCACCTCTGGCTCTTATGACCGCTCGCATACGGTTTGGCAGAGATTCGATTAACCTCCGTATATAAGCCTGATCCAAATTCTCCCACTCGTCACGGAGAGCATTTTCTAGTCCATGCAGGTCCGCTGGGGCAACATTTTGGTCCCACACGTGCTCGATAGGGTTCATGTCCGGACTTACCGCAGGCCAATCTAAAACTGGAATACCAACATCGTTAAGGTATTCCTGGACGATTATTGCAACATGCGGTCGTGCATTATCGTGCATTAACATGAATTCGTTTCCTATAATTGGCGCATATGGTACTACATGTTCTTCTAAAATGTCCGTTATATACCTGTGGGCAGTCGGTGTACCTCTGTCTACTGGTACTAACTCTGTACGACCTGTTAAACAGATGCCTCCCCAAACCATAATAGAGCCACCAGCGAAATTAGGTCTAGGTCTGATATTACACTGCGAATAGCGGTCACCGTCTCGTCCGTACACTGAGATACGCCTATCTGAGGTGTAAAGACCAAATCTTGACTCATCTGTGAAGAGTATATTGGCCCAGTCATTAATGTTCCAATTTACACGTTCTCTGGCAAACCTTAAGCGAGCCACTCGGTGGTTCCTAGTGGGACGAGGGGCTGTTACAGCTACTCTAGCTCTTAATCCACTCTGTCGTAACCGATTCCGAATAGTTTGAGTACTCACACGACTATTTCTGACTCTAGCCAAGTCGTTCTGCAATTGTCTCGCAGTTACATGTCTTCGACGTAATGCTTGTAGTAGTAAATAGCGGTCATCTTGGCGAGTAGAACATCTTGGACGACCTGGTACAGGTCTTCTACTGTAATTGCCTGTTTCCCTATATCTGGCTACGGCTCTAGAAACACTTGACTAGTTGATGTTCATCAAATTAGCAACGTATGCTTGAGATCGTCCATCTTCGAGTAAAGCAACTATAGCAGCCACTTGTTCTGAAGTTAAATTGCTCATTTTAGTTTTAAAAGCGTTGGTACAGAACTCTGACTTCGCACTTTAAAATTTGTCCGTATAGGAAGACTTTCAATAAACAACTGAACAAACCTTACACATATGCACTTTTCTAAATGTGTTCTTTTAGAAAAAAAAAGCAAAAAAGCTATGTTCCATGATTTTGTTAGTGTTTTTATAGTTCACATACACGAGGCAAACTTTTTGTGAACGTATAAAAGTATCTTGGTTTATAAATGCCCTTTTTTAGTTTATGCGATACTTTTTTGGCGGAGTGTACTTCTACTACTACTACTACTTTATAAAACATCCTATAATATTGTTTCGCCTTATATATCTGTTAGTAATTATTTAAAAAGAATTGTTGTTTGTGATGTTTTATCGTTAGAAAGAAACGTCAAAATAGGAAATTGAATATGCGTGATTGAGTGTGGTTAGAAAAGAAAATTAATTAATTAATTCTGTAATGTAAAGTTTCACTAGGAACTACTTTGCATATTTCGCGTCGACTATGTACGTGGCTTTATTATATGTATTGAACTGCATATATTAATATTTTAGCATAGCTTAAATATATCATGACTTTCTATTGTTGTAGCAGAATGCATGTTGCATCAAGTTGAAGTATTTATAGTTTGCGCTAGTAAACGTAACTACACTGTATTAAATACGTTTCATTGTAGAAAATATAAATAGTACAGATTGCACTACATTTCAAGAAGCAGACTTCTAGCTTTTCAACTTCTTATAACTAAATACTTACTTCATTTTTTTATTCTATGTCAAGAAATAAAGTTATTTTCAACAAATTACATTTGGATTATAAATTTTACCAAAAACACACAAATCAATCTTGCTTTATTGGAATCCAATCAAAATCGTGTAACATCGCATACGATCATTAACTATTAAAATATAGAAATCCTTGCATTAGGGTTCTTGTGACGCCGAGTAAACAAACGAGCACAAAGAAATTATACGGTATGAAACAGTTTTGGACTGAACTATCTAGAACTGAATTTAGAAACAAATATAAAGAATATGTCAATCCTAAAACAACATAAAGAGAAGATTTAAAATCGTTTAGAAGTAAAGAATAAGAAAAGTAGAACCGCAGAGCCGTCGAAAGGGATTTAAAGATGGCTTTATATCGGAGAACCGATCTAAAGGGTCTACAACGTTAACAGAAGAAAAAGAAACAAAGAAGAGGATTTAACAAGAATTTATTTTTCCCCATACACACGTTCAGGAACAAATTGTGCTAAATTGTACTATATCATTGCAAATAAAGGATGTTGACACATACATACCTATAACATTTAGAACGAGAGACATCTTTTAAATTTTTATAAAAATTATGAAAGAAAAAAAATTGGTACAAACTGCTTTATTGATTTTCAAAATATGCACTGTTAAGATTTATATACTTTTGCATGTGTTCAAACTAATTTACAACAATTTTTTTCCATCTCAAAGCCTAGTTTTTGAAGGCTTCAACGGCTTCTTGAGTTGATAAAAATTGTTATTCGCGCATTTTTTGTTTGTTATTCAAGAAAAGAAATCGATAAATCAGTAAAAAACGAGTTGTGAAGCACTAATTCCATATGCTGCTCTTTTAAATAATCAAATGTTTGATGTGCTATGAAGGCTGATATTGTCCTGATGAAGAATGTCGCAAGGTTGTTGATTGCTATTCTTGATTTCGTCGATTATTTAGAGTAAACACATCGTTGTATACCAGTAAGTATCAAATATTTTTTTACCTTGCAAAGCAACGCTTGTGTTATGTACATTACAACGAAGGAAACAAGCAATCATTTTCTTGTAAGTGCTTCATGTACGGAAAACTTTTGTTATCTGGGAATACTCGATAGTTGGTTGTTGCATATTTTTTGGGTCATACAAATGACAACATTGTGTACTGGTTTCGAAGTGCCTTTAACGTTTTATTCTTTTTGAACATTTCTATCTATTAAATAACATGGGTCTCTTATGTGTTTGTATCAAATTATCCTGAGTCCATCGGAAACAGATCTTTTTCATACCTAAATGTGGCCATGATCACCTTGAATCGTTACGTATAGCGTCAATAATTTTTAGTTAACGGTTCGGTGGCCCAGTGGTAAGAAGGCAGTGTGTTCGAGTCTCATTACACTCTCGAATCACCATTCACATTGCAGTGCAAATAATTGCGCTTCACTCTTTACGGCGAAGAAGTGACAGTAACAAGGCCATGGAACACACTTTACACACACAACTTACACATTAAAAGCCTCCTGAGGTTATCACAAACTTGAAAAGATCTTATACATCCCGTTGGGTTGTCATCACACTTAAAAAGAAAACAACAACAACCAATTTTAGTCAATTTTCACCAAAACTTAGCGCTAACGGAAGCACGACCGCTGCGAAATTCTGCAAATCAGTTGTAAACAGTCTTTTTTGATGATGATTAAGCGAAAGAAAAGATAACATACAGGATTTATCTCAGCTTGTTATTTGGCAAAAAGTGTAAACGGAAACATTGCGTTCAGATTAGGATTATGACATAAGCTCAGCTGCTTATTAAACCTTTCCAATTTTGTTGTGGGATTATAGCGCACATTGGCTTAATTTGGCTAATACTCCTAAAATCACAGAATGTAGAGGAAACTATAGAAGAGAAAATAAAATCGCTAAGCTGAGTATGATGTGGTAATAATAACAATTATATACGTATATGAGAACTATGTGAAACATTGGTATATTATTCATTACAAGAAACTATACTAATCTGTATATGCAATAAAATAATAATGCAAAGAATTCGTAAAACGCAGCGATACATACCAAATGTGAATAAAAAGTAACTCAAAACAACAGATGCAATACCAGCGATTCGAAGATTCCTAAATTCTGCTATGCTAGCGCAGTCACTGAATGGTTTGAAACAAAAAATATTAGTCCTGAGGGAAATTAAGATATTACCCCTGCCACTGCTTCAACAATAACAAATGTAAGATTTTACGACAACAATAATGTCAAATTTCAATTGTAATTCAATTCAAAATTCATGAACAGTTTTCCTGTTTTCCAGATAGGTACCGGTGTCGCTATCAAAGAAAAAAGTATTTGTTTCTGAAGGTAACGCAAAATACTTTGTCGTCCAATGTGTTGAAAAATAAAGCCGTGTTAAATTTCTTTCGATTAATAACATTGTAATAACAACTGAAATTGTTATCAGAATGTTTATGAGCTTTCTGTGAAATGTCCATGGTTATTTCATTTCTCTTTCGTTTCAAAATTGCTTTTTGCGGCCATAGTATTTATTTCCTTTCTATTCACACAAAGTAGGTGGTTCTTTGAATTTTTCAGTAACTCAGTTAAATAATACCTCACGAAAACATGAAAATACTAACAATGGTAGAAGGCTATACTGGAGAAAACTTTAGCGTAACTAACGCTAGATAGGATAATAAGTAGAGATGATAAAGGCAGATGGAATTATTCCTTTTTTGCAGCGACTAGATAGACTCGTGCCTATTTGCCTCATGAGAATAGATTCGTGTTGCCTGGTGTCCTCGAGAGTCGACAAAACCCGAGTCTGTCTAGTCTCTGCAAAAAAACAATTATTTTATCTGCCTTTATCCTCTCTAATAATAAGCATTCGGAAAAACCTGTTACATCAATAATCTACACCCACTGACTCAATAGTAGAAAGAGCGCACAGTTCGCAGTTCATATACATAGATTTATAGTAGGCGTAGTAAGAGTAGATGACATAATTAATGAAACAAGAATCTCTTAATATGCAATGAAGCATAGTATCAATAGGAATACGATGAAATGTAGTTTATCTGCATTAATTAAGACCGAGGGTTGTGCATATATCGAAAATATTTAGAATGCATAGACTTTTTATTTAGCTATTGATTAAACAGTGAAACTATATATTATAAAAAAATACATATATATATATATATATATATATATATATATATAATGTATATATGTATTATATATATATAATGTATATATGTATTATATATATATATATATATAATACATACACATACATTATGTAACTCTACTTATAAATCTAGAATATGTAATCTGAATTCTTTTACTGGTTGTAAAACAAAGACTTCTGTATAACTCGGTCCTCTTTCTTCATTGTCTGAGCTCTCATTTTCTTCATTCCCACATTTCTTCTTACACCTCGCAATCGCCACTTAAAACACTAATTTTCCAACCAGGCCTGTCGATTTTTCTATCACATTCAGAAAATCCAAAAATCTGAGTAAATACTCTGTAATTCCACTCATGTCTCCCTCACCAACAGTTTTACTCTAGGCCTCTTCTTTTCTTCTTCCCACCAATTTATTCCAGGCTTTTCTGGCGTTTTTAGAAAAAGAAGGAACACTTTCCTCATCGTATGTAGACAATAGCAAAAGGCGCAACGCGTCTCGCTTAAGGTTTACTGTAATCACGTAAATATGAGCGTAACATTTGCAGCAAATATTTGACTTTATAATTGTCGTCAACCGGAGTGAATATTTAAAAATTTGGATGGAATAGTGTATTATATAGTAACAGAAATATTTTTCAATTTTCTCCTGATCATTTCTAAATTCTTTCATTCGTAGGACAAACTCATTCATTTACCAATCATGAGTAAAGGTATGCTATGTCACTTTATTGATTTTAAAGTTAGAAGCTCCCATTTCTCGAATAAATGCGAGCAACTACCGCGGTAACGGCCTGAAATTCAAATCTGTTTAATCAGCATTATAGAATCTGAGAGTCTGAGAAATTAACTTAGAATACTTCAGTGTTAGTCAGACCATTAGACAAACAAAAAATTATGTGAATAGTTAGTGCTAGCCTTAAAGTCCAGAGACCACCCAGTTTTTTTGTCTAATAATATCAAGAAATTAGTGTTCCTTTAAATGGGTCATTCTACGCCGATCTCATAGTTCTTTTTGTTTTGGGGTCTTGCTCACTATCTACAACTCAAAATCTTTTTGGTTTATAATATTATAAGCAAATGTATGGATAATTGACGACGCGGATAATTTGCGTATAGAAAGACGATGTTCTAATGCATTCTATTGCAAGTATATCAAAAATGCTCGATAATTATAATAATAATAGTCGGTAATACTGACGGAAAATAATGAAGTTTTCTTTTGCGAATTAGTTTAAAATATCATACAAGTTTTTCTAAGAAACCAAATAAAATCGAGACAAAACAATTTTATGAATCAAAATCGGTTATACAAACAGGTTGTTCCAATGTTCTATCGAAATCAGGTACTCGCAACGACCAAGTGTTTCTCTACAAATAGTTACAATTATTATGGCAAACGAAAGAAACTAAGAGGACACGAATTGTGCGTTTGAGTTCCACCAGAATCTTTCAAAACTAAAACAGCTCGAGAGTTTGTAGTTTCACGTCGTGCTCATCAGTTGGCTTCTGGATATAGGGCTTCCCGAAAACAAGTCAGAAAGCACGGAGAACCGTCAAATAATTTGTATCAGTTTGCAGAAATTAGCGCCGAATGTCGTCCAATTTTCAAAGCTAAGCATTGCTTTTGATAAATAGAGCACACAGCTCATACCCTTAAAAGCAGAGGTGGCTATATTACCGTGGAGGTTCATGTCATTACAAGATGTTTGGAAAATGTTCGTATGTTACGGCCACATGATTAGCAGCATTACAGAAATTCTAAATGCGCCATTAGGACCATTGTCCAAGCTCCAAAAATTAAAGATTAAATAAATGAAAATGCACTTTTGATTACAAATTCTTTTCAAAAACACTACTTGAAGCCTAAATAAAAGATTTGTGGAACACCATTTCATCGACGCATATCTGAAGATCCGTGGATACAATGTCTAAACATGTATAAGTATTCGATGATGTTCGAAGAGGTCATATGCGATATTAATTTCCATGTGATGCGTAATCACCATTCTTAAAGAAATATTTAAATTTTGCAAAGTTTGAGGTGCTCCGTATTATATGCAAAGCTTTATAATATCCAAATCAAGGAAACAAAGATAACGGAGAAGTACATTTCTCCAATTTAACAATTCCCTTTCTAACTTCATCTCTACGTATATCGTAGAACAAATGAAGTGCATAGTAAAGCATGAGAATAAGCATGCCTTCAGCGATACTCACAGCTTTTTTCAATTAGATTGTTTCATCTTATAGTTGGCACCATGAACATCTGTATTTATTTTTGTTTTAAAGTGCTGAATTTTTCCTTTGTATGGGATATATTTATCTTTTCAATTAATTATTTTAAACCTCACATCAAATTCATATGAAGAATCCTTTAATTAAAATATATTGCTTCTATCTTATATGAAAACTAATTAAAATAAATAAATAATCCGTAATATATAGCCGTTGGCCAAATTTCTTAGGTATTCCAGGAAAATCCAATATTTATACGCATTCCTATTAAACTTCAAAGGAAATAAGTGCAGCAGTATACATTTGTACAATATATTGACTACATCTTGGTACATAATCGATTTATTGCATAAATAATAGATAAATAATAAACAAGAAGGGAGGAGAATCGGAAATGAGTAAACCAAGAACTGTAAATGACCACCAATCAAATATTTCCGTCATATGTTGGCAGAGAAATCCTTGAAATGCGAAGTATGATGCAATATGTCTAGATATAAATAACTTTTATCTGTTAGAAATGGTCGTTCAAGTCAGTTTCTTATTTAAATTATTTTGCTGCATTGCTTTTTGCTTCAATAGCAGCACGTACCTTTCATATCGTACTAACTACTTTGTAACATTCTTTCGTTATCTTAACTTTTAAGACGTGACACAAATGTCTGGTTACCGAAAAGTCAAAGCTGTGCAATAGCAATGGTAAGAGATTGCTTCTTTGTTACAAATATTCTTGGATAATGCACGAACAGCTCATTAACACAATTCAAACCTGCGTTTCCTTTAAAGTTTAGTAATACTCCGGGCGTCAACCACTGTAGATATGGTCGTATCCCTGCGGCACGCTACACGTAACGTTACTCGCTCGGGACCGAAACCATTCCATATCATAATATGCATTCTATCGTAATGATACGAGAATAGCGTATTAGCGGACTTTATATGTTCCTAAAGTTTTAATCATAATCGAAAGGTCCATGTTATCCACACTAAGGTTACTCCTCGCCACTGTCAAACGTATTGTGCACTCTGTTCCGTAAACCCCTTTAGTATAAAGATAAAATGAAGATAAGTCTTTATTTTTCGACGTCGTTTCAGTTTCACAGTTCTATATTGAAATTACTTTGGCAACCTTTGAACAATTTGGAAATACGCCACTGATATAGTGTCAAATATTTAATGTTTATATTTGATTTTCACAAAAACTACAATTGCAAAGTAGATTCTTTGAAAGTAAATTTTATTATTTAAATATTATGTAGCTAAATAAAAATAGTATTTAATTCTATAAAATTGAGTACATTATCGAGTATATTATATCGACTTCAATTCTGGGATATAATAAATAGTAAATTAAAACAACGTTATGAAACTACATAAAAATATGCATTTCCAGGACTACCGCCTGAGATAAGAAGAAAATCATTTTGTTTTTGAAGTAGACGCGTGGCATTTAGTAATTTTTTATTTATAAGCGATTCTTCTATTTTTCATATTCTGTCGTATCCCGTTATTAACAGCTCAAGTAATCACAAGTACCGCTCCCATAATAAAGCTAATGAAATAAAGTCCCACGGCATGCTGGAAAAAACATAGTACACTGCATAATCTATGGCATGCGTTTTCTATTGCGCACATTACTTAATTACATACATTTTGTGTGAGCATAAAAAATATATCATACATATGCATATATGGCGTGTAAATTTCCATTATGGAGTAATCTATCGTAAGTTTCGAATATTCTATCTTTTAGAATAGTGGAATCATACGACATGAACGAAGAAACGAAGATGTTAAAATGCAGTTACTTTAGATGCAAATAAATAAAATCTCTTGATGCACATGAAGTGCGGAAAAACAAATTTTATATATCTTTAAGCGCATGTTTATCAGCGGATAATAACTTGCTATATCCAACAAACAAAGTATTTAAATATTATCGATACCATTACTTTGCAACAAAAAAGTTGATAAACTTTACAAAATATTTTGCTGATAACACAGTTCTGCTTCATTAAATTTTATACGAATTTTAGATATGTACTTGAAATAATCCAGCTAAAGTGGTACTAGTCACAAATATCTTTTACAGCTTTCTTTTTCTTCTTAAACTAGGGGTATATCCGCTATTAGATCTAAGGTATTTTTTGGAGTTTAGCCTACTTCGTTTTATTTCATATATTTCTTTCGCTTTTTCTCTTGCCAGTTCTTTAACGTCTTTCCTATTGGTTTCATTTTATAATCGGTTTTTGAGTTATTCCTCTCATGTCTTCCTTGGCCCTTCCTTTTCTTTACTCTTTGGTTGTTTAGCTTCTTTTCCGATATATTATTATCCATCAAAATATGGTCGAAGCATCTATTTCTTCCTGTTGGCGAATCTGCCGCATCTGTTTTAAGTTGATTTTTTTAATGCTTTAGATTCTTATATTTATGACAGGTGGCGTTGCTCTTTTTTATAAACAACAGCTTTCGTTTTCTGTAATATTTCGTTCTTACGATTAGTTAATTTTATTACCTCTTCCTGTTGCTTTTGTTCCTTCGTTGTTTTCATTTTCACTTTTACTTTCTTCGTTGGTCACCTTAAGCTCTTAAAATAGTACTAATCCATTTCTCTTTACTTCTATGTGGGCTCATCCTTTTCTTTGTTTGGAGCTTCTAGTATCGATAATACATTCACATTTTTGTACGGTATTCTATTTTCCTTTGGCGCCATATTGTTGTCTATATTTTATTAGTAGTAGTATATAACTTCTTTTCCACATAAATTCAAGATTATTGAATATAAAGGAATTTTTGTTTTCTCTAAATTAGGAAGCAAGTTTCATAAGATGGCATTTTATTGGACGCCAAAGTGCGACAAAATGTCTGATGAAACGAGTTTTCTACATTAATATAATTACTACTGGAATTATAATATTATTATAAATAATAAATGTAATTATTAAATTCATACCATTGTTTAGAATTTCGTATTTTATCTTTGTTATCAGTTAACTAGAACATCGGGTCACTACATTATGTATATTTTCACGTAGCCGTCGAAAGGACAATAGCGCTTCTTGAAATAAGTCTTTCAATGGTGTGTATTCGGAAAGCGGTACAGATACATAAATTGTAATCACTGAAATGTTGACATCATTTTGCAGGAACGAAGTTTATTTGGAAGGTCGTGCATGAGAAAGTTGATTCTCCTAATTCACTCTCCCGAATTAATTTCTTCGTGTTTCGCGTTTCCTCCAAAGTTTCCAATCGGGATCTATGTATTGTAATGCAAAATTATTTTATAGTGACATATCAAGGTACCTCAAATTATAAGCATTTTGTAATTTGTTTTTTTAAAACTTCCATGAGTAAATTATGAACCAAAGGCATCAACACAATCGACAAATTATTTAAAGTCATTGCATTTTTTTTCAAATTGCCAAATCCGTAGAATTTCCGGTGTTACATGTTATTTAAAGCGAATGCTAGCAATTCCTAAAGAATTCTGCGAATGTATAGATAGTTAGCAAGAATTGTAAAGCTACATTACTTTTGTAAAATGTGTTTAAGTATTTTTATAAAAATCAAACATTAACTGTTATTAGTATCATTCGTGTTTTCGACACCTCAAAATTATTCCTTGTATCTTTTCTATAAGGAGTCTTTACAATGGAATAACTAACCATTTAATAACATTTACTAAAAAATAAATCTAACGTACCTACTTATATTTTGCTAGTTAAACAATTATATCATCAGAAAAGATTCTGATGGAAAGTATTTTCTTCGAAGTTCTTGAAGTGAAGGCTATGTTTAATTTTACATGCAATGTAAACATTGTTTAGTAATACATGTTTACTTTTTGTAAATAATAAAATTAATTACAGGGTCACCTTAGCTACAATGTCCATACAATTTTATGTATAAATAACGCCTGTGTTAAGTATTAATTGTAGATTCATAGTATTTTAAGTAGCAAAAAAAGAAAAAACTAAATGAATTAAAACAATCTTTGCATATTTCATTTTGCATTTCTAGACGTAGACATGGGCAATAAGTTTGATATTGTCCTACTTTGATATTTCACTTTCACCTATAACACGTGTGCATCTATATATACAATACATCACGGTGCTCGTGCATCACAACCAGTGGTGAAGCGCTCGAAACTACGAACATAATGAGAACGTGTTTTAGTGCTATTTATTGGTTTTAATATGAACATTCTTCTAGATAGGGCATCCCATCTTCTGAAATTGCACGGTTGTGCCTGTTGTGTAAATATAAATCGTCCTCCTCAATTATTTTTACCGAAAGGTTCGTCTATTTATAATAATAGTTGCCCTCGTCAGAGCTCCCAATCAGCATATGAAATCATGCTATACTGGTCACTCCACTGCAATTTGACCTGCTCTGCACAATTTATTAGTAAAGTAATAGATAAACGTGGACAAATGGATGTTATTTATACGGACTTATTAAAGGTCTTTAACATTGCACCCATTGTTCATTTCCAAGTTAGAGTCCTTTAGTCCTTTATTCCATCTGCAATTGGTTTAATAACTAAGTACTATGTTTCCTGTAACGAATTTGTTTGATATACAACACGCAAATTTGAGTCCTTTCTTATTCAATCTCTTTATAAAATTTTGACAAGACTGCTCAGTTCTGACTTACGCCGATGACGCTACATTGGATAACTTTCGCTTAGCTGATGTTGCTACGGAAAAACTTAAATAAACTTATTAAGTTCAACAGCCTCAACCTCAAGATGTTACATTACATCATCTACACGCGTCAGTTCCATAATTATTGAGGATTACAATGTCAATAATACTTCCTTATAACGAAAAGCAGACTTTCAGTATATCGGTCTACTCTTCGATGCCATTTTTACCAATAAAACTCAAATTTTGCTAGTCTGCAGAAACGCTTGGATTCCTGATTGTGTATTATGCTACTTTCCCCATGTTCAGTTATTTAAATTTTTTACAATTTTCATGTGCTTGGTAAGCTACAGCACGCACCATTAGTATAGTAACCATTTTATCCATGTGATTGCTGGCAACTTGATCGGATTCACTGGACGTTTCTTTTGTCGTATAAACTGGATGAAACCTACTTGGTACGTGGTATCCCTACCATGCAGGAGATGAGAGACTATGCAGTAAATTCTTACTAAATCTAGTCAACAGTAAGATAGGTTATCCTTATTTTGTGGAGAGTATTACGCTCCACTACTACTACAAGCCAAAACAAATGTAGTGAAGTGATGACCAAATTGAGGAACACCATTGGAAACGTTTTTAAAATATAAAGTTGGTTGGGAATTATGCCAGTAGTTATAATTTCTTTTTAAACCATAAATTTCTCAATGTAAATTTTTTTTTAGTTACATTAATAATTAATCTTTTGATATTAGTGCAGAATATCTTTTTTTCGTTATATTATATGCATTCTTCGTTGGTTTATACATATTGGACGCATAAACAAACATTATTATTATTAACCACGACAATATGGTTTTCGTAGTTTTCAAGATATTTAAAATCTTGTCCTTGACCACCTAAATATAGATATCTGTTTTTTGTGACACTGTCGCACTGAAACAGGGAAACACTTCATTAAAACCGTTAGGTACGTACCACAAACTTCACTAACATTGGACGCACGTTTCGATAGCCAAGTTATCATCTCCAGCAGTAAAACTGAATTAACAAACTTTGTTGACTACGGCAAATTAGTTCGTTAGTTAAGCTCTACTGCTGGAGATGTTAGTTTAGCGTCCAGAGTTAATAATGTAATGAGTGTTTCAATTATCTAGACATAGAATCATGTCTTCTATTTGTACAAGATACTAACCGTTTAGTTTTTTTTTTTGCTGTAGACCATAACAGTACCGATCCAATGAAGGTCATACCCGCTACAGCCCGTATATTTAAATGCTTAAATTTATGAAAATTATAAACAACTACGATTACTAACAAATATTTTGTTGAAACAAAGTAGCGTAAAAAAGTAGTGTAATGAGCATGAAATATAAAATTGTCAAAAAGCAAAATTGAAACGTCATTGGTACTGCAGATTTCTAACGAAAATGTTTATTTTCTGGTTCTTTGAACAACAATAATCTAATTAACATTTGTAAATATATCCGCCACTGTAGTATTTTAATTTAAACTTGTTTATGTTGTACATTGTTTCTAGAAAAACAATACTAAATCGGTGGTTGTAATTCCATTTTTCACCGCTTATTTAAACTACTATTTTAATGAATGGGATGGGCCAAGAGTAACGAAACCATTGCGCGCTACTGGTTTAAAATATATAGCAACCTTAACGTATCCACTCCACTTTTCTAACTTGCAACGGATGCGCTGTATCGTCTGCAGTACTACCAAGTCAAGAGTTCTTAAATATTCGTAGTTTACATATTGCTTACACATAAAACCGGCAGTGCTCCCGCAAATTGCTCTTCTACGTAAATCAAGCGAAGGAAATGAAGATTTGTATTTTATTCGTTGTACTTGTTGTAGCTTTAGGAACTGCTATGGGTCAAGGTAAAAACTTGTTTTGTATTTTTTTTTTATTGACAACTATTGCTTAACGTGAATCTAAACTGGTATAACGCACGCCGCGGTACCAACATTCATTATGGAATAATAATAGCTTCAATTTAAATATTGATATATACAGCGTGTCTATCTAGTACGTAAATACAATATAATTCCTTTCTTCAATAGTTTGGAGAAAAGATGTCTAGATTAAGCGTTGATTTCTTGAAGTTTCCCGTGACGTACCGAAGCATTTTTTTGCATCGACTACTGGCCTTTGACATCGTTACGTGTAACTCATACTATGCTGCTTCCAAGAAAATAGGATATCTTGTATATTTTTCAAGATTCTAGTGAAATTGTTTAGATTTTTGTCTATCTTTGTTGTCTAGATTTTTTTATAAATGTTTCCCTGTAGCTCCAATTTGTCGTTCTTTAGTAAATAAAGTATGCAAATAAGTCTGCTAAAATGGGGAGAAATGCATGCGACGAAATAATATATAATAATACACGAAATATATAATTGTAACATCTCTTCGATGTTAACACCGTTTTCCTTTCAACTTAGAGAAACTAAAGTAACATGAATTAATCATGGCAATGGTTTCATTAGTTACTAAAACGTTTTTTTTTTCGACGTCAAACGCGCGAAATGCTTTATTTACTTTTGTTGTCCATCTTAGAAGTTGAACCTGAAGAACCATGTACTAGTGCTGGAGGAGTCTGTGCCAAAGGATGCGAGTATTCACCATTTAACCAAGGACTCTGTCCAAACCAACAAAAGGATGGAGTAGAATGCTGTTACCGTATGATAATTTTCTACTGTTTAAATAGTCAATAACTAAAATACATTCATTTTAGCACTAGTAGAGAAGCAATGTAGAAGTCAGGGTGGATCCTGCGGAAGTTGTCCGCCACCCCTTGGACGTAGTGACCTAGGCTGCCCTGACGAAACAAGATGTTGCATATATTTGTGATCCCTTAATGGAATTTCTCTAAACTGAGAAATATTAAAATTAAGTTTGTTTTGTTTATTGTCTTTTAATACAAATAAAACTGGTTATTTTTGACTGAATCCATATTTTGCGCAAAAATGCCATACTTCTCTCTTATTAACAAGTTGATAGTACTTCGCTAGCATCGACAAATTTTCTTTCATCTTAGGTAATTACTCGATATTGTTATTCTTTATTTTCGAACATAATTTTTGAAAATATCATCCTTTAATGTTAAAGGTTAAATGTATGTTATGAGAGATCACAATATCTATCATACATACAAAAACGTACTAGCTGGATACATTATTGGATACATATAATTAATGTCAACATGGAAGTTTAAGTGAAAGTGGAAAAAATATGCATATAATACATAATATTAATGTCATACACATTGTAGAATCATTATTTGAACATATATTTATAGTTTACGCACGTATAATAATTGCATTCGTTTTATACTGGTAAGTACTTGTTCTACCATATAATTAATTAAATAATAATTAAGGTTTCCACATGAAATAGCGAAAAATATCTTTATAAAAGCTGTATGGTAATATTAAATAGTGCCTTCGTATACTCAGTTATTGTAAAAATACCTAGTATTGCCACTATACTTTCCTAACAACTTTACACATCAATTTCCATTAATACATTGTTTTAGTTAACGCGGTTTTGATTTATACGCTATCCGTATGGAATCGATTCCAGTAAATTAAAGAATTACGGTATTCATTTGGAGAGTTTTTAAAAGTACATTTATTTTCGTTGAAATCAGAAAGACAGGTGAAATAAAATTTGTATGATCCTTGGACATTCATTAAACGACTGGTGAAGGTTATATCTCTCGTTTAAACATGAAAGAACAGTAAAAAACCGCTATAGATGTAATTTATGAATTAAACAAAAGTGGTCATTTTAACATATCCTGGCAGACGATATATTACAAAATACATACAAATTAAAGCCAAAACTATACGTGATCCGAGTTCGGATCGTGTCATGGATAAATATAAACTCGGTGATTCGCCTACGATCGGTTTCGTTTAACCATAACTTAGTCCAAACCCCGAACACGTTTACTTTAAATGAGTCTGGCCGTAGAAGCATACGTTAATATTCCAAGAGTTGTCGTTAATTATATTGTGTAATGTCGAAAATACAATTTTAATATCGCTGTTATTAGCACTACGAAGAATGACGTTTACCTATTTTAGCCTTTCTTACCCTTTTCGCTTTCTGCAGCGGCTTATACCTATAGCACTTAGTTCCTCTTTGTCCATATAAATATAGAAATTTTTTTTAATCAAAATTTTTTTTAATTAAATAAATTTCTCTATGTAAATGTTTCTAGCTCCACATTCCATATTCTATCTTCTCTTAATTCCTGTCCGTGAAACTTCCTTTTGTAAACACATACAAATTATTTTACTTTTAATTATATACAATTTTGTCTAAGTCGTCAAGTTCGATAAGAAATGTCCATATTTTACGATTGTCGAGACGATATATCGCGAACTCCAACAGTATATAACAAGCCGAATTATGGTATTTAGTTGAATGTGAATTAGATTGTAGAGCATAAAATATTGTCAGCATGAGATAATATCGTAGTTGATCGTGATTATTTATATTTAACAAAAGCTATTGATATCAAAGGGACAAAGTGATGCCAGAACAAGACTATATACAGGAGTCTTTAAGAAAACATATTTGGTTATGCGGCAGGTTTGCAAGTGTTGTAATGTTGCAAATTTATTTCATCTTTAAGGTTAATTTAAGTCTAGTCATTTGAAAAAACGCGGACTCACATACGTGATGCCCTAGTACAGAGAGAGCGCATAGACTTCAAAGTTTTAGCACGAAATTATTCAGACACTGATAATTGTTTTACTCTACTGAGAGATGTACATAACTACATTTTGTTAGTTAAACAATTATATGATCAGAAAAGATTCGCTTTCTTGGAACAAACCGTGAAGGTTATGGTTAATTTCGCATGCAATGTAAACACGACTTAATAATGGATATTTACTTTTGTACATTATTCAAATTAATTGCCTGGTCGTGGTAACTATAATTTCCATACAATTCTATGCCTGCGTATATAATGATATGCCAAATATTAATTAGAAAGATTCGTAATGTGGCAAAGATAAGGAAACGAATTAAAGCTATCTCGGTATCTCTTATTTTATATTTGCTGGACGCACGCTCTTGGCTGTCTAATAATTTGGAAATTGTACTACTTTGGTATCTCACTTTCACCTATGATGGATCTCTACGTACAACGTATTATAGTATTTATGCATCACAACCAGTAGTGAAACTGAGGTTTGTATCAACACAGTGCTAAGCAAATTTTCATTTCGCAATTCTTTACATGATACATTGAAAACTTTACAAACAAAGTAAGAATGTATTTTAGTGCTATTTATTGATTCTAAATGTATTTATCTTCTTCGAGATGTATACGGCGCCCCTTCTAAACTTGAACAATTATATTTGGTGTACGTATAGTGAAATGCTAAATTTTTGTGATAACATAACACATCATAAAATATTTTTTCAACATATTTCTGCATGTATAGGACGCTCGATAAGTAGCGAGCCAAGCATCTACATTTTTATTTTAAATGAAATGGCTTGTAGATGATTACATTTTTAATTTCTATAACATCTACTTTTCTATTTATAATAATACTCGATCTCTCCTGGTACTCAATCAGTACAGCTTCACTGATTACGCCACTGCTACCGATTTGACCTACCTTACACAATTTATCAGCAAAAGAAAGAATAAACGTAGACAGGTAGATGTTATTTATACAGACTTGCTTTTAACACAATAGAGCATCCATTGTTTCTCTGCAAATTAGAGTCCTTCGATTTTATTCTATCTGCTATTGATTTAATAAAATCATATCCAAGTATTCGTGAGTGTCATGTTTTCTGCGATGGCTTTGCTTCCAAAGAATTTTTTTTACTTATATGAGTCTCACGAGCCTCAAGTTTGGCTCCTTTCTTATTCAGTCTCTCGTCTAGTTGATCTTGTTATAAAAAATTTGAACAACTGTCTCAATCTTAAAATTTTCATTGTACCGTGTGCACACATCAGCTCCCCAATTACTGAGGATTATCATGTCAGTAATACTTCTCTAGAACGAATAACAGACGTTCGGTATTTTGAAATGCTCTTCGTTGCTGGTTTTACCTTACCCTCGGAGCAACGTGATTAAGTAGTGAATTCTTATTAACCTGATCTATTATCTTTGTCTTTTAGGAAGCATCACATTCCACGTCCAACGTTTAGACATCATGAATGAGACCACCGCAAGCCAAAGTAAATATAATGAAGCAATTACCTAACGCAGTGATGACCAAATTGATGAACACAGTTGGTAACATTTTACGTACAATGGGTGTTTACCTATTGGACGCATAAAAATTATTATTGTTTCTTGCAGATTTCAAGATGTTTAAATTGCTGTCCTTATTTTTACTTTTTTAAAAATAATATAAACATTTATTTTCTGCTCATTCTAACAACCCAACAATTTTTATGAATATAACATGGAATAAGCAATCGCACCAGCTTTCCCATCACCAAGGATATTCATACTAAAGCCAGGAGCGTTGAAATCACCAACTATAACACATAGCTTACCCAAGGGCATAATTCCCAGGATGATATATTAGCGATGTACATTGGGAGATGACAAAATTAACACCTACACAGCACCAAGTCAATTAACGGGGCCAAACCCACAAGGGCGGAAACATCAACTGAAGTTACATCGACGGTGTCGATCGAAAAGTCAAAGAGTTCACTACTGCTATCATCCTCACCGAGCCAAGTTTCTGTTAATATTATTTTAATAATACTATTTTAATAATAATATTTTTCTCGCCAGCATCTACGTCCACAAAATTATTGTCTCGCTTTACGATAGAAATTCATCTGATAGTCTTATCCTTAGATACACGCACCATTTTAAATTCATTTTTTTTATATATAATTACGCAAGGGTATATTGACTTGGGGATTATCAGCAAATGATAATTTAATCGATTCTTTTTTGTCTGTCTTAGAGGATCGAATTTACCAATCTTATAGGTTTAGTCATGTGATATCCAGAACGCTTAATATATTCCGGGTCCTATCACTAAGCGCCGCTACCTGGTTATCCCTACTACCGTCAGCTTTTCCAAGAATATTAAAAAGAATAATATTATTCTACCTCTTTCCCGATCTATGATTTTCTGAACTACCGTTTCTATCTCAAACTCATCGGCACATTGTTCAGGCAACACCTTACGCTTCAATACATCAATCTCAGTTTTAAATTCTTCAACCAAGGGTTTCGGTGAATGAAGATTCCTTATTTGTAATTTTAAGTCTGAGTAGTCCGGGCAATAATAGGACAATTTTATATCATTATTCTTAAGGACATTGAACCTCGGTTCTAGTGAAACTAGCGCATGTGGTATGTAAATAATTAAAAAAAAAATCGCAAACAATTTCCTTATCAGGAACAATATCTTTCTTACACAATAAGAATCTACAGTGAAAGGTTATAGTGAACAAAAGCAAGTAAGTACAAAGGAAAGGGATACAAACAAAGACACCTTTCACGCCAACGGGACTATTTTGGTGACTCACTAAAACACACAGAGCGCCGCGGAATATACATACATATAATAGCAACAAGTATGGTATAATATAGCTTTGACCGAGCCTGTATTAACTAAATACAAATAAAAATAAACTGCAAGAACAATAAAAATATACTAAAGAACAGTTCGGTATTTGCCGAAATGATTATTACAACTAAAGTTAATGCTTTTAAACAGATATGGGTTAAACCTACCCAGTAATGATACTTACGGGGGAAGAAAAGGCATGTATAAGCTACCAAATGATACAAATATCAATCGAAACGATTAGGAAAATTCCATATGATTCACGAAAACCGATAGAGGATATTTACCACGAACTGCACCGGATGTACCGCAGAATGATATACATAGGCACATAGGACCATTTGATTCTATGAGAAAACCTTGTTCCCGTTACATCACGCTTTTGGAATGTAGTCGCTTTATAAAAACGATGGCATCCTTTAATTACGTTTTTGCAACGAAATCTGAAATGGGATTTAAGCAGATAACTGCTTTTGCATATATTCTGATCCAGGAGTCGATGTTTGCCACAAATGACATATTTTAGTGCTCATACTTTTCACTATTGCGCAGGAGAAAATTCACATATTTCTGGAATATAACCATCAAAGAAAGTCTTCTATTTGAGTAGGCACTAATAAATCCCTGGATCGTCGTGCGAATTTATCTACCAAATCGTATAGATATCAGCGGGTAATTGGATTTACTAGAACGTGTTATTGACGCGGTGAAGTCGAACATACACTATAACATGGTATACATGCGTGATGAAGCATATTAAAGAGAAAGTTTATGCAACAACTCCTCAAAACGCTGACAAAGTTTGATATAAAACTACACTAGGTCGAATAATATAGACGTTACCACGTAGATTGTGAATATGCTTAGAAACAGAAGGATTTCGGTGATAACATTTACTTATATGTGCAAGATATTATTTTACGTACACGCGGAAGCGTGTAAACGTAGATGCTATTAAGCTAATATAATGGCCGCAATGTTTGTACATATCGTTAGAAATTTAAAGTGTAATCGCATAGAATTTTACATGTAGGAATAGAAGTTTATTGTGCATTTATTGGTTACAATTCGGTAAATGACACATGAACACGATCACCTATTTATCCTTGTTCCATTGATAATTCTCAATCGATAGCATTAAAATATTCAGAAGACAACTGTAACTGTAGGAGTTCGTACTCCTACAACCTACTTTTCTTTACCTATTGGTTCAATTTCTGTCACTATTTTTGCCACAAGAAGTAAGTCAGTAGATATCGAATTACGACCGTAAATATTTCATACATCAAGGAAATAAGATAGTAGGTAAAATCAATGTAATGCTTTAAAATACTTGTTAAATTAGATGAAAGCTTATATAAGAATTTATATATTTTAACTAATGTTAAAGCTTTGTTGTAATTCTTATATTACACATAATTTGAATATGATGGACATTCAGTACTTACGACTAACATAATAACATGCAGACGTAATAAATTATTGATTATAACAACTTCCAACAATACTTTCCTTCACAACTACTTTATTTTAATTACTTGTGTGCAATCTCCATCTTCTCAGCACAACTCTTAATGTATTCATTCAATTATGGGTTGCTTCCTTTCATGTATGTGCTTCTCTTTGCTGTGTTATTGTTATTAGCAAAGTATTGTTTCTTTGTTATAGAACATTAATTGCTACCAACCAAAATTTAACCAAGTAGCTTTTACATTTTCTATGTCAACGGAAGGTATTTGATTTTACTTTCTTATTTAAAACAACCTGTATATTTTCACGCTTTTGTTAGAATGAGCGTTAGAAAGGAGCGCCAACTTATTTCCCAGGATGCCAAGTTAATCCAAGAAGCTCGCTGTTAAGCAACGTAATTATAACAATTGCCAACGTAAATCCTAAAAGCGTAAATTATTATTCCTGCTTGTTTCATATATTCATTCATTACTCTCGTTACTTTATCTCTCTCTTACTTGCTTTGCTAATTGTTATTGCTTACTGTATCGAACTTTATTATAGTTAATTATGACAGGTCTGTGTAAATTTGTCTATTTTTGAAAAAGTGTGCATTGTTTTCAATATTTATTTACTTTATTTAGTTATTGATGAGATGGTTATTTATACTCAAGAGTTCAGCGGGGAATCAATCAAATACGTTTCTTAATTCTCGCCTATGCCATACCCTCATTTCCTTGAGGGAGAGGTGTGAATAATTTTAGTAGGCGTCGCATTTCGTCGGTCGTGATAAGTTGCGTTTCGGATTCGTGATTGCACTCACGTCAAGGCTCTACAACATTCGTCTTGTAGCCGTCAAAAAAAATTAATTGCAGGGCTTCCACATCTTCGGGTCCGGCCGTACCACTTAAACGGATAAGAAGAACGATTATGGTCGTCGTTGGCGTTGATCTTGTACGCGGATGACTTTCCCTGTATACGTTTATTTGTCCTACGTTTTCTCTAACTCGCTTGAATTTTCATCCATACCACTCACGAAGACTTTGTGGAACGCGAGGAAGGTGTTGCTAATTTCTGTTATATTAAATTTTGCTGTAGCCAACTTCAAGTGACGCTGCCGGTAGAAGCGAAAATATTTAAATTTAGCGTTAAGTGAAGAAAAGGGATAAAATTTACAAAGTGAGTTGCTTTTTTAGAAAATAATAATATTTAAATTATAAAACAATTTGTTATACAACTAGAGTGAAAAAAGGTGATAATTATTACCAAGTTCACGTGATAGTATTCATACTTACATGTTAGATACATATTTCACACTTATTTGTTAGAAAAGGAAGTGAATGGGATGGGTAACTTAATTTATTAATAGAGATGTAACATACTCCGCATACTTTCACATAAATGTTGAATACTGAAATGCTGATCATCAGCTTCCGCTTGGGCACGTTTAAACGAATTCACCTACGATTTCCATTTGTACCAGTATGCAGACTGCCTCGTATGTTTTACCCTGGAATTAACTGGAAAACTTCAGATTGACGTGGCACAAGAATCTGTCGAATTCGAACAAACTACTTGACTTTCATTTTAATTGTCCCGTACAAGAAATAAATTAAATTTTATTCATGAAAACCAGAATTGGTTAAATAAGGCCACCATACCAACTTAAGAAGATCTAGAAGCACTCAAAGGAATTTTGATTGGTAATAATAAAAATTTGGTGAAATGCTTCTTTCAGTTGCTAGCTATCAGACAAACAATGTTTTAGATGCACTGTAACTTGGAAGGGTTGATACGGAGACAACCTATTAAACAATTTGAAAAAACCTGTTTGAAAATTTCAAAATTAGAATAGCTTTTACATTTGCCATTAATATCGGAGGAGTTGAAAAGCCCTTTACCAATTCACCGGGACAACTACGTTGTCTGAATGAAATGAAACATAGCACTCAACGCAAAAGCGATCCTCGTATTAATCTCGTTAATTTCGATGAAGTTAAAATCTTATTCCGCGAAAACAAATAGTAAAAGACTTTTCCTATTTCTATTTCTTAAAATCTCGCCATTTACATAATTAACAACGTAAATACGCAATCTACAAATTTACTCAAACCATATAAGCTTTTACTAAAAAATTACAAAATCAATATTTAATGACGTTTAAAAAATATTTTTCGTGTTAGCGCCAGTGTAGAATTCTTGGTACTTGTCACGTCCCCATCCTTCGTACTCCCGGTGTGCATATAACTTTTGTTTTTTATAAAAAAATTGTTGACTATACACTAACGCATTATATTCACCAAGTATTTTAAATAATCGACAATTTTTAACGACGTTTTTAACAAATATATACGTTAGTTTTATATAGAAGCTTAGCTTTTGTGATGTTTGCATAATTTTTCACGTTCATTCACATTTTACGCATCATTAGTGCGCGATCTACTGTGTAACTTGAATAATTTAAGAACAATTTTCCGGTAATGTATGTCGTAACTTTAATCTCTTCTACTTTTACCAAAGTGAGTAGTTTAAGAATTTTTTGTAATTCTACAATTATAGAATTACATATAATATATGTCCGTACATAATTTTTATCTACACCATCGAACAATATCACTCCCGGATAATGTATTTTTCATGTCAACAAAAAAAATAAATAACTTCAGAAACAATTATAATAAAGGTAGAAGATACATTAGATAAGTGCAAATGAGCGGCGATATTACGAATGACCGATCAATAAATCGCCACTGCCAGTATGATGAAGTGATTGTGGCATTGTCAATAACAGGAAAACGCGTGATTAAAATTTCAAAATACGGCTATGATTGATGATGGAACAAACATTACATAAAACAACCTCCCCTATTTATTATAATAAACATAACGATTAAGGAAGATATCTTACCTATTTTTAATTTTACTGCACGTGTTAGCGCAAACATTTCTATTAAATTTCGTATGCTTTACTTTCTGTTTTTCTTTGCTTAAATTCATAATACTTTATTTACATTTATTTTTCTTTTACACTTATCTCTATCAATTACCTAGGATAGGTCTATTGTAGCTTATCTACCCCAGTGACAATGCATGTAATTTGTATTAAGTGATTAAAAATGACAATGTAAGATAAAACTGACAACAAATCTCTATTACATATCATTTTAAGGAACTTAGAGTAATAGAAGCATGTTTGCATACAAAAATGAAATCGAAATAAAATTAAATGATTGAGCTTTGGCATTGTTAATCGCAACACCTAATTTTGCAATGTCTATAAAAAGTATCTACTTAAATACGCGGGCCAAGCATTTTATCGAGAATAAAGGAGGTAGTCAATGCATTTTAGAATTATGTTCAAAGTAATTCCCTTCGGCAAACATTTGATTATTCTCTACTTACACTTTTCAAAGTCCCCTTTCAGTGTACTTCAGTTTCTGCTGAAATTGTTATCTTATATGTATTTTTTATGCACCTTCTTGTTTGTTTCACATTGTCCTTGATTCGGTATCTGTATTGTTGAATAAAAAATTATTATTACTATACTGCCCTTCACGAAGACTCAATTGAACATCGCAAGCAAACATTTTCCGATATACCATTTAGCTGTAGCTATTTTTTTGTTCATTCACATACCAGATCCATACCTCTAAAGAATGACATATATTTTCTTCGTCGTTGTAGACTCTCCGACTCTCCTTATAGGTATGTAGGTACAACGAAAAATGGAATAAACGTTTCATCTTCTGCAACGTGCGTGCGCCATTTCTATTTTAAAAGAGTTAAAGCAGTTAGAGTTCCATGGCAAATTCTCACGCCCTTTACTCTTTGAAAGTAGAAGAGTTGATATTGAACAAAACAACTGACAACTTGTTTTAATGCTGTTGATGGTGTATAATTGTCTTAATAGCTGAGAATCCAATTTTGAGTTGATGCTCAATTGCAAGATGCGCAGCTCTGACGGTCTTTTCAATTATTTTCATAACAGCAGCAATATTTTCCTTGGTGACAACCAACGAAAATATGCGAGGATGTTTGTGACTTTCTGATGCTGAGCAGACGTCGTTCGTGGTAAAACCTTATAGACCAGTAAATTGTAAGCAAGAGAAGATTTTTTTAATTAAATGTTGAATCCAAACTTTCAAATATCAATTAACAGTTGCCCTAAACGACAATGGTTTGCTTTTCAAGATCGACTAGATCTCTTATTCTCAATAATATCGACTTGGTCTTCATATAAAAAAGCAGCGCAGTTTTTATTCGTCCCTGCTTATTTTTATGTCTTCTGTACTCGCTACCTAACTATATTAAGTATACTACACCAATGAAATGTCTTGCAACTTTGTTGTAGAAACTATACAGTAATAAGCGGTTGACTTACATTTGTACAACGTTTAGACATGACAAAATGAATTAGAATAGGGAATAAAGAGAAACTTCAGAAGAAAGCTCACCAGTATTACGAATTTATTAAGATAATTAGAAGCTTGCCCCGATCCTAATGTATGTGTACTAATGTCCATCTCAAATATCAGTACTCTCACAAACGCTAATAACATCTGACATGGACATTGCTGTACATGTAGCCCAGCGCACACGCACATAGATCATAATCGATAATATTGTACTAATAAATGTCATGTACTTCAATTCCTCCGGCGTACTGTATAAAAGCAGTTGGACATTTATATTCAACTTTGCGGCATGTAAATTAAATTTGCAGAGTTTCTAAAGTAAAGCAATAAATTTACAGATTTTCCTCAAAGTTTTATAACACGAGATAAATAGCGGTTAGGTTAGCTGCGTCGATTTTGCACGTAAAACTTTCAAGTACGTTATCACTTCCAAACATTAGATTTATTTAACTTTAATCCTACGTTTTTATATTCAAATTACGGTTCCGGCGAGGCTTCGGACCGCACTGTCTATACACGATATATAGCCGTATTTATTTTAATAAATGAATGCATTGAATACATGAATTTTGAATCATCTATTCGCAGAAACCAGTATTCACAAGTGAAACACTAATCTTGCAAGAATTGATTGTTGTATTCAATCAAAGTAATGGCACGGTGGCGTGATCTTCCTACAAAACGTCGTTACCATTAACATGAACTTTGTTTGTGACAGTCTTTCGTATTACTTCGATGAGATATTAAATTAAATGAGACGGCAGATGTTGCAAAGATGAAAAGCTTCAATATGTTTATTGCAATTGATTTCACCTGCAACCTTACAACCGATCACTGAACCAGCTAAATTTGCAGCCATTATCTACAAATTTAGATTTATTTTACGCATTCTTACTTTTACTAGTTTCTATTAGAAAAGCAGATGTCTGCAACAAGTATAATTTAAGACATAGTTCACAGAAAATTCAATACTTACTGTTAAATAAATGACGTGTGAAATTGAAAACAACAAAGAAGCTAAAAAGATTTAATACATTATATATATAGTAAGTTAATCACATTTTCTTATTGTTTCGAAAACTAATTGAAATCTTTTAGGTTAATTATTGTTCGTAATTTTTCCTTCATCAGTAATATTCCACGTTCTCAGGTGATTATGTTAAATTTTCAGTAATTCAGAAAATTGTTTGTCTGCTCCTGCATATAGAAAGTATCCTTAATTAGTTATGGGAAAATAGCTAGCACCAAGCAAGATCTATCCGCATTCATTTATGTGAGGATAGACATGCGAGTATCCCAACCATATGAAATCTCTATTGTACAAATAGTACGAAGTTAAAATTTTTAATTACATGATAGGCCTCATACAGTTTTAACTAAAATGTGTAACAATTGCTATAGATAGCTGGGATGATTACTAAAAGAGGACAAAAGCGAAAAGTGAAATCATGCCTGTTTTGCAGCGACTAGACAGACTGCTGTTTTGTCGACTCTCGGGAACACCAGTAGGCAACACGAACCTTTTCTTATGAGACGAACAGATAGTGTCTGTCTAGTCGCTGCAAAAAAGCTTTCACTAGCTTTTTTGCAGCGACAAAAGATTTCATTAGCTTTTGTCCTATCTGTGTTTACCACAATAAAGTTATGTATCTATCTATTTTCGAATATATAAGGTAACAAGAGAACTATCTTGCTATTCTATGGAATGCGTGAATGTTATTACGTTTTTAGCATCCCCATCTAGAAAGAAAGGAATGTAGTAATCAAGAAGAAGAAGCTCAATCCGTGTTATTTGAAAATAGATTCGATCGAATAAGAATCGGCATTCAAAATTTCGGATAGCGAATCCAAATCTGAGTTATCGGAGAACAGATCCAATTTCGAGATTTCAGATAACCAATCCGGATCTGAAGTTTCCAATAACGTACTGCTCCCTGACGGGTTGTACATATATTTGAAATCTTTGTCTTCAATCAGCAATCCTTTTCTCAAGAAGTGATTTTCCCTTCATTGAAGTTATAAAACAGTATTTCTGGATAATGGATATATGTATATGTATGAACATTTTGTACCTCTTTTCCTGTGTATATAGAAAACGACGTCGAAACGAATTTTTATACGAATTAAATTGTAAAATATTACGACCAAAATATTACGGGGGATAATAAAGCAACGAAAATAATAACTAATACACGTGATAAGTTTTATAAGATTACACAGATAAGTTTGTTGTTGTAATGTATAGAAGGTAATTCACAAACGGTCTCCATCTTTTCTTTTAGAAGTAGCGATTTTCACAGAAAGTAGTTTCGAATTAGTTCTTTCTTGGAAAATTGGCATGTAGGAGGTTGTGGGAATCACGGAGCATTACTGAACAATATCAATCTACACTCTATCAAATTATCTATGTTGTATTTATTGGATTAGCAAAAATGGAAAACCATTTTGATAATTATAGAAGCCGAGAATTCTAAAAATGTATTTATTCACGGTATATGTAATAAAATTATAAGCAAAACTTGACGAGAGTTTAATGAGCGATATCCTCATTTGCCATCTCCTAACAGAACACTTCTCCGAAGGATTCAAAAAAACTGTTAACTGGACAATGGAAGTATAATAAATCCTAGAATAGAGAATGAGAATTATGAAATAATGGTATTAGCTTACTTTCACAGGCACTCACGCAAATCCATACGTGCCAGAAATAGGTATTAATACAGCGAATTCTGCCAATTCGTAAAATGCAGGCATACGCGTTTAATATCGTACAATCGTTTAATTCTAGCGATGATGTTCAACACCTCATTTTTTGCCAGCGAATATTAATATAGCTTCAGGAAGATCCAAAGTTTTTACAATAAATTATTTGGACGGATGAATCTAAATTTACCAGAAAAGATATTATTACTAAACACGACTGGCACTACTAGCTTTCGGTATACATTTAGTATTAATATATTTTGTTCAATAAAGAATAGGAGAATACGTTTTCAAATTTATGAACGTAATGGGCTTGGCCACTGAAATCTCTTGATTTAATGCACTTGGATTTTTATTTATGGGACACATAAAATCATTGGTGTATTCGGTCACAGCACAGACCAAAGCAGGATTAGAGCGACGAATAAGAGAAGTGTTCGATAGCATAGATCCCGAACAAATAAAACAGGCTATAACAATTTGAGTTTATAACAGGATTTTGAAGTGCTTGCAAACGAACACAAGTCGTATATAGTAACAGTTATAACTTTATTATACATAATATATAACGGTATTTCGCTTTTGATTGTTCTGTATTCAATAAATTTTATCTTCTCGTACAATATCTTGTTTTTCTTTTATATGCTTTCAAAGCTAACCATGTTTAACCTGGTTTTTTCAAATCGACATATAACGAGCTTCGTGATTCACTGTATGTAGTGCTACAATTAAAGACTATAACTGTTGTTTTCCTAAATATATGTATTAAAAGCACAAATTCTTCTCCTACCCGGTTTAGTATTCGGTATCACGCAGGGTAATCTAATTGTAGGCATTATCCAAACTCGATGATGCCTGCTTGGTGGGACTATCGACTCATCTGTGTGAATTTCGTTTTGTCCTCTTGAATTCAACGATCTAAATTTATTCGGTCACACGTATTTGAATGTCAATAGATGCGTTGCCAAGTTATTCAGGGATGCGACCGAATATAACCACGTTCGAATCAATACAATTGTTTTTACTCAGAAAACAAATAAATAAATAGAGGGAATAACAACGTGTGTTAACATATTTTACCTTTAAAAGCTAAACGAGGGACGTCATTGTATATAAAATGCAAACATTGTATATTTAAACGTTAGAACAGCCGTCTCGACTGCTTTCCGTACAATTTTAATTTGCTGGTGTAAAATATTGTAAAGCTATCAATATGGCAATTGCCTATCTTTACAATCTTTACACGTTGGCAAATTATTCAGCAAAATAGAGAAGTAAAAAACAAAACCTTTTAGAGAAACAGACAAAAATTTCATAAGGAAGAATGTTATCTTTTTACAAATAGAAAACGTACAAAATTTTATAGAAAGATTTATATGTTCACTATTTTCAGTGTTATAAATACAAATATCTATAACCGCAAAGATATCTAATAAACTAAATAACAATGTGTTACTTTCTTAATATAGAATAAGGCAATTGCATTGGCTTGTTGTATACAAAGAGAGACGAGAGCAAATTATTAAAACTATAGTCTATGCTTAGCATAAATGTAAACAAATTTCAATTAATTCATTTAGATGAAACTTTTCGTAGTGCTTTGCTTCCATCTTACGAGTGCACCATCCATTTAACGATACCAACAGCTACACAAAGTGGCCACTTCCACATCCATACTTAAAGATCTCCATGAAAATGTTGGCGATAACCGGTGATAATGATAAATCTATTGTAGCACATCTCTGTTTATGTAATTTGATTTTAAATTGCTTTTCGACTGAAGAGGATGCAGATATACGGATACTGCAACAATATAAAATATAATCGCAAGTATCCGACCAGACAGCAACCTATTGATACAGTATTTAGTTTGATATTTCCACTACTCGAAAGTATGGTAATGCAGCTCCGCCATAAGGTGTTTCACTGTATGGAGTAAGCATGCAACATGAAGAAAATCTTATCGACTTTGTTTTGAATAACCTTCCGATTAGTATACTCACCATGTAGCAGCTAATTTATATTTTACTTAAAATTTTGTGTAGTATGCGCTAATTCGTATCTTTTATCATTGCCAATACAGACTTTGCAATCTGAGATTGCACAATAACTGTTAGCATATTTTGCTTTTGAGTTCTTCAACAGCGAGCACAAAAATCACAATTTTCTTCTGTTGGTATTATGGTCGGATACAGAATGTTTTACATAATGATCCCTTGTAATATTCTGCTCAGAATAAATAATCCTATTTTAATAGGAAATTAATTCTTTGGGAATGAAAAGGGTGAAAAAGCTGTTCTTTGAGTATTTGTCTAACTGATTCTGGGTTGACATTTCGCGCAGCTGAGCTTATCTTTCTAGTGCTTATTCTCGAATTGTTTTTTATTATTTGCAAACAGTTTCTTCGCTTAGAAAGATAGTTCAAAGAAAAAAGAACACTTTCAGCCATGCAATTGTTGCTATATTGACAGCTAACGAAAATGTCCCATTAGAAAAAAACAATCGATATGAATTTCTGAAGGAACATTCAAAGCTATTAATGGTAATTTATTTAAAAATATTAATATTTTGATAATTTAAAAATTCTCGTACGGCTAACATTAATGGATGTAAGGTTGGCTAAAATATAAGGAACCGCCTTAACGTATCTAATTTCAAAGGATTCGTCAAGGGCGTGTAAATACAATTATTTAATATTAGGGCGGAAGGGATACATGAAACATTAGACAAAATTCTAGTTAGCATCCTAATGTAAACCAAGAATATTAATCCCTTCTACGTGGGACGGAAACATCGCATCGCTCCTACGTAAACAAGCATATCTACTATCTACGTCTAGACAAAATTATCATATAAACACAGGACAAAGTATAGGTAGATCTCTAGGGTAACAAACTTGAAATTAACACTTCATAAATATAGAAGTTAAAGTGATAACGACCTAAATTCCTGTTAGGTATGCTAGGTATTAATTGTATACCCATCACCTAGCGTATGCAGATTGCTACCGATAGTCATCTCGGAAATTCCCTTACCTCATGAATTTCACAAGAAAGAGCTCACATATTTTTTGGAATTTCGAACGTCAATTTGGAGACAAGATTGGAAATTCGGATTGTCTTGTAGAAATGTTAAGAGTATTATACATAGTGAAAGAATTGAGGCTATTTTCTCGTTTTTCCAGTATTTTTTGCTCTCTCTATTTCAATTTCCAATTTATGTGTAGTATGTTTATCCTTATTGAGGATCGTAAAAGACATTCTGTTTTCCGGAATATCCATAAATCCATTTTGATAGGATATCGATGTTGACGCTAGAGAATTGCTTTGCTAATATAAGGAAACATGCTGTGTCTAGACGCCGGGATGTGACTTCTTTTCCAGTATTCTTATTACGTTTCCTGGTAGATTTGTGTGCAAAGAGAAATTACAAATATTTTACAGCAAATTACAAAACAAAATGTAGTTTTGTATACATCATATACGATATCATTATATATGTAGTATACTGCTTGATGTAGATCGAAAAATTCAACTTTTTCTTATTTCAGTGGCTATGGTTATTTAGGTATTTAGGTAGCGAACAATAATCTTTTGTTTCTGATATGTTTTACTTTTTTCTGCCACTATAAGGTAACCTTAGAGAAGAGCTAATCAAGATTATTATTGTGAGAGTCGAAAGGAATGGATTAAACTCCAAGAGTGTGAAATTAACAAAAAAAGCCCATGTCCTTATGCGACTTTCATGTATTTTTAAGCTATGTCGTAATTACAAATTTACAACATTTCATAGGTTAATATTCTCTATTCAGGGCGTTCTTTTAATAAATGTTCAAAATATCATTAATGACCTCTTTTTTGCCTCATCTACGAAAGGCGCTTGTTGCTTTCCTGATTCTTTAATACAGACTGCAGTTTTTCTAACACATCGAATTAGTATTAACTTTTACCTTATAAGCTTTACTTTTGAACTAGCCCCGTAAGCAATGGACTAATGGTGAAAGGCCCGGAGTACTCAGAGGCCAACTAGTAGGACCGCCGATCGCGACCGATCCAAAGCCCTGGACATCTATTGTCCAAATGTTGCTTGACCCGACGAATGAAATGTGCAGGTACTTCACCGTGCTGATAATGTTATTTATTATCACTTATCACTAAATAACTAGAGACCATACTATACTACCCATTAACCGAAAACTTGTGCTGAAATTAGCTTTCGGCGGCTGCGTAAAGAATTTTGTCTAACTGTACGGCATTAATAATACGGTTGGTTTATTAATGCCGTGGGAGGTGGATGTTGCTTCATCTGTAAAAATGATGAGCGATATAACACGATTACTATTTATTTACCGAAAATATGCAGGTGCTATATACTCAGAATATGGGGTGAAGTCTTGGTTGTGAAATGTGATTACTTTGTTTTTTTGTTAAATACCCGCAATCAAGTACCAATTTTTCCTGAGCTGGTCTTCTGACCAGCTTGTCTACTTCTCCTAAACCTTGTCGAGTAGTTGGCTCAAATGTTATTTTATCCTTTGGGAGCGTTCCAGTATCGCACAGTTTGTTAAAAATGAAAAATTACGAGTATTTTTCTGATATGGAAACTATTGACAATATTCTTCAATAGCAGCTGTAGCATTCCCATTACAAAAACAATAAACAAACACTACATTTGTACATCCTAAATTTAATATAATAATAATAATAATTTAATAATATGACACTGACACATATCAAAATAATAAAATGATTAAAATAATTTTGGGCCCCGAAATAATTGCTTCAGATAGCAGATTATATGGTGATGTAGAACGTTCATGATATTTTGTTTTAATATCAGGATATTTTTATTTTATTTAGGATATGTACATTAACTCAAAAACAAAAAAATTTGGACCATTTACAAGATTTTTTTAATTACGCTATAATTTAAAACAAACAAGAACTGGATAAGAATAAACTATGAATTTTCTGCTGAAGCTTCTGGAGTTTGATCAGTTCCTCCCGACTCAGACTCTATACTTTTAATACTATTACAGTTAGTTATGGAGTTTTCCTCCATTAACCAAAATTTACTATTAACGTTTAATTTAAGAGTATCTAACCAGAGATCATCGAAAATGGTGAAACTAATTGTTCTATGAACCTTTACAGAACTAAAGCAGTTAGTAGTGCCCACATTGTGCGAGGGTAGCAAACTTCCACTAATGCTTAACAAATAATTCGCTGTACTAATGATGGTATTAATTGCTCACTTTGGTAGAGGTCAATGTAACTATTAATTTCGACATTTTCAGCGACTGGAATCTTTAATTAGATACTCACATTATTCTGCTTGATACAGTGAAACACACGTCTGCACATGGTTTCATAATTTCCCATATCGTTACCATATTAAAACAACAAGCAATGTAATATTACTTCATTAAAACAAATGCCTTATTGCCATATACAAGGTGTGGGCTAGCTTCTATATTGTTGTATTTTGCAGTTAGTTATATCGCTAATGCCATTCTTGTATTTTTTTTTATTTGAGCACAAGGAAGCAATTTAACAAACTTATATCAAATAACCAATTCACGAAAAACAATATATAGATGTACACTTTAAATAATATAATTGGTAAGGTGGCAACATTATTTGATTTCCATTGTCCACTGATGTTATTATTGATTTATTATGACATTAAAAAGGAAGAAAGAAAATGATTTTTTCAATGCTTTTTATTAAGTTTGTTTGAGAGTTTCTAATAATAAGCAGCAAGCGAGCTCGTTGTATTCGGCATTCAGGTTAGTGCTTGGGTTTGGTGGTTTAATTCGTTTTTGAATAGTTTAGCTTCAATAACGTAATATCGTAATATCCCTTTCTCTAACTAAATGCATTGTAGTAGAAATAAAAAAAGAAAAACATTGATTGCTTTACTTCCCAGAACATGCTTTGTATTTCGTTTTTTCTCAATTTTTCCCCGCATTTTTTTGAGCTGGACAAGCTTTGTCTAGATAATATAATAACAAACACATTTTCATCTTCAATTTTATTAGCTTCTAGACGAATAGAAAAATATACTGCCCAAGTAATTTCAAATGTCGTGTTAAGCACATTGCAAAAATTTGGAATATCCAAAGATCATGCTTTCTGTAGGCTGGTCTCTTATGGAACTGCGTGGTACCTTATTACATATTACACCTAAGCTTCATGGACTACATATTGTGGAAGAGACAATTCGTAGATGTTATCCACAGACGAATGCGCCAATTGCAAGTACAAAAGCAGTGTTTTTGATATCCCCAAAACGTATTTGCAAATTTCACAGTCTGTGTTCTCATATCTCTGAACCACCACAACCGATTCTTAGACGTTGGGAAATATGGTTACAAGAGGTATTTTACTGTCATGAATATTTTAAGAGTATAAGGACGGTGGTTCTATGTATTACTCAATTCAATTCGAAAGAATGTGCAGCTATCAAAACAAGTAAAAAAAATTGACAATAGTTAAAGTAAAAGTGATTTACAAACTATTCACAGCAATTACATCGGAGTAGTGCAAACGATAGAAAAATTACAAAATTCTTCACTGTCGTTAAAAGAATCACTGCAAATTGTGAAAGATGTACACGCACAGCTTTGTTCGGTACAAGACGCAAAACATGAGTGTGTTCTAATTAAGTTTGAAAGTTTTAGACAAAGATTCATACCACATTTAGGTAAATTTGTGAAGGTTCGTCTACAGTTGTGTTTGGTTGTTTCACACATTTTTTTATTGTGATAGTATTGAGATATACCTTCATTAGATGTAGAGCGATCGTTTTCTTTATGCAAGAACATATTTTCCTCATGTTCTAAGGAAAAAATGTTTTTTCCTGTTTTGCAGAAATAACTTTGGAAATGCATCTTATGCTAAAAATATTTAACTTCGCTTTCGAACCAGTCTCTTAAGTCACTAGAGACGACGATATACACTCTCGATTTTATTTTTTATACATATGAATAAAAATGACAATTTCCCGTGTACCACATTTCGCAAATGCGATTTGTAAATCTTAGCAATAGAGTAACCGTCGGCAGTTTTTTACAAATATTAAATTCTCCATCGTGGATCTTTAATTGTGTTCAATTAGATATAGATAACATTGCGGGGATTCCATTTAATAAGTACGCAGTTTAAAGATAACTACCAGCACGAATTCTCACTTTTGCTATAAGGTATACGATGATTAGCGAGTACTTTCTGCAAAGATACTCGAACAAAACAGAACGTATATAATTCTAATGGTTTGTTGAGTGGTTTTGGACCAGTATTCCATAATAACTTATATGTTTAATTTTGCTGTTGTATTATATTAAACAACTTTTGTTCACGTATAAAAAATTATGCAAATATACAAAGTATTCTATTTAAAATTTTTATTTTTGCGAATGTCTTATAATTATAATGTTTAATTGTTTCCCTGCTTTTATTGCTTTAATCCGGAGAAGACGATAGACCAATTTTCACAGTTCACATATAATAATCATCTAGTAAACATTCTGGTACTCAATCACTTCCAAAATGTATTCATCGGAAAACTTGAAAGTTCTAATCAATAGTAAAACTACGGAAACACTCCGTACTACACAAGTTTAATTAATCCGTCCGAAACAGCTATTTCGAAAATGAGAGAAATTATGTCGGAAAAAGTCTATTGAAGCTGATTGTGATTCCCTTGGAACAAAGTTCTTACCTTCGTTTTTATTCCATTATACTCCGACAATATTACTTAACTCCCTATAAGATTAGATATTTGAGGATAAGTGCTGGTAGGACACCTATTCTCTAATATACGCATCAATTTTTCCATTTTTGAAAATTCAATAATGCCATCGTTTTATGTTCATTTATGATGTAAAAATTTCATTTTGTCCTCGCAACGTTCTCGAGATATTTGAGAATACGGGTTGATGAGGAACGCTTATCCAGTAATGTCCTATTGATTACCAACTCTCATCCTTAAATATCCCCAGAACGGCACAAATTAGCACAAAACAATGGTATTATTGAATTTTCAAGAACCGAAAAATTTTTACAGGTGCTATTGAATAACGGGCCCCGCCATCTCTCATTCTCAAATATTTCGAGAACGGTGTAAGTGCAAAACGAAATTTTTGCATCATAAATGCGCGCATGGCGAACACAAAACATTTCCGGTGTCAAATTTTCAACAATGGAAAAATTGGTACGGTGGCTACCAAATAAGTGCCTGTACGGGTTTCATTCTCGTATATCTTGTTCCTTGATTATTTCTATCTATAAATTTTTTGCACAAAACGGGTGTAAAACAATGGCCTGGTCAAATTTTGAAAAAGTGAAAGTGCGGCAGCTGCGTGAAGTTGTCTCCCGTTTTTCAATTTCGAAGGAAATAAGCACAAAATAACATTTTTTTACCGCACAGACTACCACAAAAAGAACACAAAACCTGGATATTTTCAAATTTTAAGCAATCGAAAGTGCCCGAATGAGATTTATTGTTATTTCATAGGTTAGTAATATTTTGAATATTATCTGCTTCTTTGTTTTACCTCTTGGTTGCATTGTAGGAGTATATCTTACTATTATATTAGTAAATTTGTTATTTTAAATAACAATGAAATAAGAACAAACAGCAAATATAATAAAATGCACGGTAGATATGTTTTTACAATACCGAATATTTGCTTACGTATTTATTGAAAAATAACTGGCATGAAGAACAGCCACCTATATGATTGCAGTCGTGTAAGCACTTGCTCCAAACATCTTAAACATGATGATTTGCCAAACATGACTTAGTTGCCAAACAAACGATCATGTCTTTTTGTCATATCATCCCCAGTATTTCATAAATCGTCATTAGAAAGTTCTGTTAAACATGTTTTGTTTTATATCAACTCTTTTCTTACTTGCAAAAGTAGCAAGATACAACTTGGAAGTTCACCCTTTTATTTCCCAAGCCTTCTCACGGCATTTATCAGTAGCCATATGGAAAACTGATATATTTATTAACATATAAACTTAACAAGATTAGGGGGAAAATTTTTTTAGTATCATATACTATGTCGTGGTGAATCGATTTGAGTCCAATCTATAGCTTTCATAGACTATCGTTTTGAAATTAATAATAAGAAAGTTACATTGTCGTTTAGTTTGTATTAAAGTTACACGTTTGTGGCTCAATAAACATTTATTTTAAGCTATTGTTTGGATCTTATTGTTAACTGAAGCGGACGGCGCGAGAAGGTAATGTAGGTGGAAGGACTGCGATGTATAAAATCCTTTGAAAATATTAATTTTCAACAAACAACAGTTAATTAATTACATTACGCAAAAATGGGAGAAGATATCCGGCAACAAGTTTGTGTAATTTATGGTTTACATCAAATTTTGAAATGTTCTTAAATTAATTGCCAAACCTTATGTATTTATATAACAAAAGGGAGAATATAAAATATCCAAGTACAAAATTACTTGGGTACTAGGTTCACAAGCGGTTATAAGGCACTGTTTGAGAGTTCTGCAGTGCATTCAATTCAGTATTTAACGTCGCCGACGATAACAAGAATATGAAATTTTATTTGCTTTAGAAGTTGTACGTAAACTAATGAATATATAGGAAAGATAGATGATTTTCTGAGAGTGCTCATTCAGATTTCACTATATTAGAGAAAGGTTTTTGAAAATCCTTAAAATTCAAATTTTAATCACATGATTTAGAACAGACCGACAACTAATGCCGTTGAATGGGAGATTTATTTCTGAATCTTTATGGTGGAAGTATGATACATCAGTTTATCATGTACGAACATTATTTGTTTTACGCGCAAATAACTTTTTAGAAAACTTAATGGATAATTTTGTATTGCATAGTTCTAACACAATCCTAAAATTCATCACTCAATAGATCAAAGTTAGTAAGCTGCAAGAGATAAACGCTTTTAGCGATTAAACTGTTATTTCTGCTTAGAAGTAGACTCTCTGCATAATATACGGAATATATAGGTGTCTGCATTAGATTACGTCAGAAATTATATTCTAAAAACTCAGTAATCGAACATCTTCATTCTTATTTTAAAACAGCGCAGTGGAACATACGTACGGACAGGGGATTAATTTCTGAACGAAACGAGGTAAACCGGGTAAAAAAAGAAAAGAAAACATACACATTTCCGCTACGTACCTATATCTTGCTTCTTTCGTTCAGAAATTAATTCCTGATTCTATACCTTCATACCTACACATATTCACAAACAAGGATGCTATGATTAGAGAGGACAAAGCCGGATGAAATTATTACTTTTTTGCAGAGATTAGGCAAACTCGCGTTTTGTCGACTCTCGGAGACACCAGTAGTCAACACGAATCCATTCTTATGAGGCGAATAGATATGAATCTATCTAGTCGCTGCAAAAAAGGAATAATTCTACCCGCCTTTGTCCTCTCTAGTAATAAAACTTATTACCACGACGGCAATAAACGGCAAATAAAAAAAAAATAAAACAAAATGGAATGAAATGTATTCTAGGATTTGTAAGAGAAAAATAACACCTCACATAATTAGCTTTTAATATATATCCATTTCGGTAACAAACACATGAATAAAATGCCCATTGCCGTATTATGAAATTTGGGACAGAAATTATCTCGTATTGCGCTTAAGCATACCTAACCATTGCCTTAAGGTTGCCACACGATTCCTGTTTCGATTAGTCGACCACAGACACTGCACGCAACTTTCTCATGCTCAATTGTTCATGAAGGACATTCATTCAGATGTACATCACATTAACACTATTTCTAATCTTTACCCGACGCAGTGCGGCGATCTGCTAACACGGTGTCATGGGACTTTATTGATCATATTGTTCTTGATCACTTGAATGGAGTCCTTATCAAAGACGGATGTTCGAACACACCTAAGCTCATTGAACCAGTAGTTGATGTATTTATGAATGTTTACGGTCTCATTAAATTGGATCAGATTTTGTTTTTTGTTTCTGCACACGTTTCCCCGTCCAAAAAAACAATTAGCTAACTGGCGCTCGGTCTTGTTTTTTCTACATGATACAAATACATAAACTTGTTCAGTTTCAACAACTACCAAATAACACTACTCGTCGAATCTCTCCGAAATTTTGAGATACATCGACTTGGGAATCTCACATTTGGCATTGCAGATTTAGATCCAAATATCCATCACTCCACCTAACACCGGTACTTCTCATATCATCCTACACGCAGAGAAATGTTAACTTCTCTGCCTTCCTTGATTATTCCACTGTTATAAATCTAAGAAATATTTTCTTATGTTATTTACCCTGCTTAAGACAAGTACATATTTGTTATGAAATAGTTGTATCTCTTTGATTAAGACATTTGTTAACTTAATTCAAGAAAATCTACGTTTTCTACAATAAAAGACACCACAAAACATATGACTACAATATATAAACTTATATTGCCTTAGCATTTGTACAATATAAGAATAATGTAGATGTACAAATGATACCTAACTGTAATTACTTCATATAGCGATATAACATTTAACGTACAGCGTTTCATAAACATTTTCAAAAGATATTGATTAACGTATATCTTTTGTATGTATTCACATTTCTTATAAAACTAGTATAGTTGAATATGTATTCAGCCATCAATTTATAAATTAAATAATTTTTATTTAACTTATAATACCTCGAAACATGATTTTGCTTTGGTTCTTTTTCATTTTTGAACTCGAAGAAAATATTTATTTAATATAAATAAATTTCGAAGATAACTATTTTCTTCTACTAAACATTTTCTTCGTGAGTCTTCAAGTAATACCGTTTTCTTGACAGTATTGTATTTATTGTATCAATTAAACTTGGCAGCGATTTCAACGGTGTAGAATCTAATTATTATTAAACATTCTTCGATGAGCCGAAAAGTCCGAGAAATGCTTAATCGAATAAAATTCATAGCTATAGCATATGTAAGAGGGTTAAGAAAACAACGGAATTTCGCAAAAAAAAATACGTCAGTTATCTCAAAAATTAAGTATTGAAGAAAATAGACATGGACTGAAGGAATATATTTAAAAGCGAACATCCTGTATACTTAGGTGTACTTTAGTATTATCTTTGAATATTCTTTATCTGAAAACGTTTTCTCTAAATTACCCAGAAAAGAAATTATTTTCCATCTAGGCATTAATACCGCGCGCTATATGCATACGTAGGTATTATTCATATAATATATATGCCCATAAAAGCACAAACGATAAAATATTCGTAAATAACTGAAACCTTTTTCTGTATGAAACTTCAGGTAGCAGCGTCGCACTAACAGAAATAATCAAGAATGTAGATTGAAAATGTTAATTATATAGTTGTATTTCTGGCTAGATGGAAAACAAGACCATGCAATCGACTAAATTTGTTTGTATAGCTTTCAGTAGTTTACTTCATGTAATTTAGATTTTCAATCTCTTTCCGCACTGGGAAAATGGTTTGATTAAATTTGTCCACATGTGGGTTACGTTATCAAAGTTAGGAATTATTGTTTATATTTTTTTAAATGGAACACACTGTATAATTTTTCAACTAGGATAGGATAGGAAATGGAATCTTACATAAAATATACTCATAGTACTGTAGCACAAAATGAAAAATAAAAGCGATACGATGAGAATTGGAACTATTATTGGAACAGCTACTAAGATAGTCCAAATACGTAAAATATGCAATTTATTCCGCTTAATAGAATGGTTCGACCAGAAAGAAATGGGCATCGTATTTTGTGTTTGGTTAAATAACTTACTTTTTTTTATTAAACATCCTTTGTATTTTTTCACAAATCGACATTTCAAGTAAATTACTCTTATAACACTAAACCTCTAAAATGAGAAAGAAAAGAAATTTGATGAATTTTAAGATGAAAGGTTTAAAATATGAATGAAAGCAAACAAGCGTTACTTTCTTTGATCCTTTGCAAACCTTGTGCGTTGTTGTTAATTAGAAAATTTGTTGATGAGAATAATTGCGTTTTGCCTCCAGCTTTTTTAATTTGTCTTTATTTTTGTGTTGAGTACGCGTTTTGCAGTTCTTCTTATTGTTACCATACGTGAGATGCTTGTGGAGTATTTTGCGTTTGGTAACAATTGCGAAAAAACCTTGCATAGTATTACAGCAAAACATTTTCGGATAGCGTGCTGCTTTCCACTAAGCAGCTTTGAAATTTAAAAATTTATCAAAAGCTGTAACTGTATTTTCCACGGGACCTTGAATAACCTTCTGCAGTACCTCCTTATTTTTACGCTACGTAAAAATCTTACGTAAAGTTCTTAAGAAACACTACGCACCTAGTGTTTCTTAAGAACTCCCACAAGAAGAAATCCATAGATGCCAACCAATGCCACCAATTCATAAAAACTCAAACTCAAAAAAAATATTATCACTAATAAATCCTCTAATTGATCACAGTACCAAACAAGATTTACAAAGGGACAAAAGAAGTAACACTTGCATGCTTTGATTTACATTTCAGCCTTTCACCTTGAAATGTATCAAATCTCTTTTTCCCTTTACTTGAAATGCCCCTCACCGATTGTGAAAAAATATACAGGATGCTTAATAAAAAAATCGAGTTATTTGATCGAATGCTGATTAATTTGTCAAATGCTACGTATTTTTTTTAATACTTCATTAGGCGGATTAAATTACATATTTTTCATGTTTCGACTATCTCAATAATATGCAATAATAATGAAATTACAATTTCAATCGTTCAATGTAAATTTCGTGGTTCTTTTTTTGTATTCCATTTTAGTGCGATAGTACTTTAAGGATATTTTAAAAGCTGAAAACTTGAATTCATGAGATAATTCAAAAATATATAGGGTGTTCAATTTAAGAAAAATAAACAGTTGAATTAAATTGTTAAAATTAAATACGATGTGCATTGTTTTAACACTGTTGCGATCAGCGGAAAAATCAATATAACTTTGGCTTAACCATAACAAATTTCTCATTGTACATAAGTTGTTTAAAATTTGTTATTTAAATTCTACGAATCCAAACAGGTCGCAGTGTTGCAATTATAGAGATACCAGCAAGTAGGATAATCGGTAATCTTTCCTTGAAATATTAATTAATTAGATTAAGATATATGTTTATACGGACAAAAATAGAAATACATGTTCTTTAATTTATTTTTAATCAATACCTACGCTACTGTTTGTTGCATTTACTCTATTTACATTTATTATACAATAAGTTTTTGCTGAAATAAACGGAAAATGTTGGCAAAAACAGTTTCTTAACTCTGTATGTAGGCTTTCCTGTTGAACTTAACGGAATTTCTGTTGCTACAACAAAAATAAAGTAAAAATCGATTCTGTTGAGTCAACCCTCAGTTTCTTCGAGTGTACAAGTAGCAAAACATAATACACATAAATGTCAATGTTATGCGAAACGTTTTTACGGATCGCACCTTCCATTAGCAAGTTCTCCTAGATTCATATCAGACGTTTTCTAGCCCTAAATTGTTACCTAACGAAAACGAGTAATCCCCCAAAATCGCGCTGTTCTTATCGGGACGGGATCCATAAGCAAAGACCTTGACATTTAAAAAATAGATGCTTACATGTGTATGGATACATGTATGCCTGTGTGCGTTGGTACATACATATATGGTAATATGTGGTTCGTATCGAGAAAAAGAAGCTAATATATGTATATAATATAGTGCACGCAATAAAGAATTAATTAGTTATCATTAAACAATCATAAGACTGACATTTGTTTAAATGATTATAAATGGAACTTATTATTTTCCTTTTATAATTTATGACATTTGTATTATTACTATGATTTAACATAATCAATAGAATTCTTATCAAGGAAATAAAAGTAATACTTTGTTATAAAAAAAGGTTTTACCTCCAAAATTAAACTAAAATTGCAGTTAACTTTACAAAAAATATACAGGCTGATTCATGTTCAACCATTACCATTGGAATTTCATTGTTGTTGGAGATAGAGAGCAAATTTGGCAAAGTTGCTAAATTTTGTGTTTGTTATAAACCTGAAGAGAAAATTGTTGAAGTATCTCAAAATATGGGTATGTATGCAACACAAAGTATTTGTAACCACGTTGTTTTTGTATAATTAGTGTTACATTTGTTGCTTTAAATAAATTAAGAATGATGATAATGATCAAAAAGCAACAAAACGTCATATAAAAATGTTTCCTCTAGAAAGCGAAACAAAGATGCTAGAATTAAAGGAAAAATCGACATCTTTCGTTTTTTTTTATAACGAACGTCATTTGCTACAGATTCATCTTTTTTCCAGGTACATATAACAACATAACAGACATAAAATTTAGCCACTTTGTTAAATTTAAAGCTATCATATGTCTGTACTAATAAGGGAGATTCCCTTAAGGTCAGCAATGTCAATGAACGTGACTTCTGCGTTGCGATAGGAGCGTCTGCAACGACCCTACTAGTCTAGCCGCAAAGCCGTCGCGACAGCTTGGTTGGAATTACGTGTTTTATAGAGTTTTATCAGGAAAAATTAATGATTTCCTATTCAATGAACTCGTAGGGCAAAACTTCTTTTCGTTTTGGAATGTTGTCCTCAATTCAACATAGTTTGGAAACCTTCCTCCCGTCGCGTACAAAAATTATCACGAGAACACCTTCGTAAGAAAGAAGCAAGAGCTCTTCGTCCTCATTTTTCGTATCGTATCACGAAAACACTGCTATTTCCATAAAAGTCGATCCACAAACTGATTTTGCGTGTAATTTTTAAACGCGAGAGCGTATACAATTGCACAATCGACACCCGAATAACTCGCCAAAGATGTACTACATCTATAACCTCGCGGCTATAGTCGTTGCAATCGTGTCACTGACACCCTATCTTTAGAGAGTATCGAAAAGGTGTGTAAAATCTGTATATTCAAAAAGGAGGAGGTTACTAAACGCGTATTTCAATATGCGTTTCTTGTGTGGTTTGGGCAGAAATACGAAACTAATACAGTGTACACATAGATAAATATATGATAGAGCAGATATCGCCAATTCTCAGACCATACTGGGAGAACATATCGAAATATATGCACAATGAGTACAAATTTATACGCGTACTCGAATGTCGGTACAAAATATACAGTTAGTCACAGTGAAAATTGTTTGCCTAGTATCAAACGCACATTTTTTGCTATTCTTCATTATACAACCAATGGCGGCAAACTATGTTTTCTAATTTTGTAGCACAATACATACACTACACAAATACATAGAAACATTGTAGCTTGAGTTAATACTAAGTTGACAAAAAGGAAAGTACCGTATAACCGCTCACAGTCAAAATCGTCCAGTTGCAAGCAAAGGTAGTTCCCCCATAAAAACTTGCGTATTTCACGTCAGTTACTGCAACAGTGTTCTTTTATACGGTTATATTTTCCTGCATATCTAGATATTTCAAAAATATTCAGTTAATGGAATCGAGAAAAAAACAAACCAGTTGTGACGTTCAACGTTTGATAGTGAAACTGCAAAAAGATGAAAAATCGCAAAGGAAAATCACTAAAATTGTAGGCAAAAGCCGTACAACAGTTTAGTCTATAATAAAAAGATAAAAGAATATCCAACAAACGTAGAACCGTTTCGAGAAAAATTCTTACCGAAGAGGATAAATGATGGATTTTAAAAGAAAAAAACAAAGATCCGAAAAAAGCATACCAAAATTAGCGAAGGAAGTAGAACAATACTTGGGGACGAAAGTTCATCCTGAAAATATTACAAGAGTGTCGAGGTAAAATGAATTGCATGGGCGTATCGCTAGAAAGAAGCCGTATATCAGCGACAAAAATAGGAAACTAAGAGTCGAATTCACGGACCAGTATATCGGAGAGGATATCTTATTCTGGAAAAAAAGTTTTCTATACAGATGAAACAAAAATAAATTTGTTTGGATCGGGTGGGCGAGTAAATGTGTGGCGTAAATCGAATGAACAGTTATAACCAAACAATTTGACATCAACCATAAAGCACGGAGGAGGATCGCTATTGTTGTGGGGTTGCATGTTAGCTGTAGGTGTCGATAATATTCATTTTATCGAAGGCACTATGGACAAAGCATTATCTAGACATTAAAGAAGAATGTCAAAGTGCACAAAAATTATGTATTTTGGATACATTTATTTTTTATCGGGATAATGATCCTAAGCACAAGTCCGGCGTTGTAAGAGAATGGCTACTTTACAATTGTCCAAAAGTTCTTTAAACTCCCAATCGTCGGACTTGAATGTAATAGAGCACCTATGGTAAAAATTAATATTTAGGCTGAAAAAACACACAATTGCAAATAAACAACAACTCATACATGCAATTGAAGAAGAACGGTCAAAAAAATCCGGCGAAGTAACTAATAAATTGATGCTTTCTATGAACCACAGAATAAGTACCGTCAAAATAGCAATGGATGGTCCACTAAATATTAATTGTTAAGTTATAAAGATAATTAAACAAATAATAATGTTGTATTTGTTTAATTATTAACATGAAATTAATTAAATAAGACTTTATAACAAATTAACTTGCAATAATAAGCGGACGATTTTCGCTGTGACTAACTGTACATTCAAACGAATAACTTTTAATACGAAAACAAAATTATTTGCAAACAAACTTTTAATTAGAAAACAGAAACGTCTACTATGTTATTCCAGACCTTCCGGACTAGTATTGTATATGATGGGATGCACTTCTAACAGGTGGCGCAAAAGTAATTTCATAATTTAAATTGGCCGGCGTTTTTGCGGTTGGCGCCAAATGTCACTGTGCACAGATGCTAAACAAATATTTTTTGCCGCAAATTGCTGCATTGCGTCTCGATCATCCTGTTGGTTTCAACAGGACGGAACAACCGCTCACACAGCTCGGGCAACTATAAAGATTTTGAGACACCAATTTCCAGATCGAGTGATCTCCCGCTTTGGAGATTTGAACTGCCCGTCTAGATCGCCAGATCTAACCAACACCACCAGACTTTTTCCTTTGGAGCTTCTTAAAATCTCGCGTTTACCTCAACAAACCACGAACCTTGCAAGGCTTGAAAGCTAACATTGAAGCAGAAATCGCTTATCTGGAGCCAGATGTTTTGCGAGCAACAATCCAAAATGCCGATGAAACATCAAATAAACTTTTTATAAAAACAGCGCTCTTTTTTCTTAATTAATAATAAAATGGCAGCCAATTCCAAATTATGACATTACTTTTGCGCCACCTTGTATTTTCTGCAAAGCAAGGCTGAAGCTCCGCTCGTATATGTTAGTAGCACAGTTCATCTTAAAAAATGCAAATTTTTAGTCGAAATCTGAAAGATATTTTCCGAAATATAAACAGTACATTATAGCTATTTGTAGAAGTGTACCTACGTTCGGCTATCAATGCCTCGATTTTACTTTAGAAGCAGAAATTCCAGTGAAATTATGAACTTAGCATCACCAAAATGTTACCATAGAAATTACAAATTACAGTTTCAAGTTGTTACAGTGCTGAATTTGAGTATCGATTTATTGCAGAAAGAGCGTGATTGTATTAAAACTATCGTCTAAATGTTTTATTGAAGAAATTCACCCCACCTCTTCAAAATCCTTCACGTTCCGTAATTTCATGCACATCCTATTGTCGTGCAATCATAATTAATAATAATTTAGGAGTACTGGATAAATAAAAGTAAGAAGTACAGTCAATACGCAATAACCATAGCATTTTATTAACTTCCACTAACCGCAAGATTAAGTTTCTTAGCTAAAGAGTAAACATCCAGCGGTAAGGGTCACCAGACTGGCGCCTTCAATAGCATCTTGTTTATCTTGTTCACAATATAAGGGCCTGGAAACTCAATCTGTTTACAAATTTACATTGAATTCCGTACCATCAGAATATCAATATCACCTTTGTACAAATTTCGAAGAAGGTGTTCACTAGCTTGGGTTTATTAGTTATAAAATGAATCGCTATGGCTGTAATTAAAACGAATTACTGAATTACCATCCCTTATAAATTCGTGCTATGTTAATTAATTTTTTATAAGGATAACGCTATGATCGGAATAGAAACTGTATAACAACAGCCTCGATCGTACGACGTTTTCGGTTGAATGTATAGCAAATACAGAAACGTTTTTTATCGATTACGTGCAGTCGACGTTATATGAAGCTAATTTTTGATATTGTTGTTTGTATCAGAACAGAGTGCGAGAAATAGCGAGTCGCTTTGCTATTTTCGTTTCTCGTAAACACGACATCACTCGGAAGAGGAATTAGCCGAGGAAACTGAAGATGTCGCAATTAATAAATATAGAAACTTCCACCTACCTTTCTCCGTCATCATTAAAAGCATAGTCACCCATGAAGAGATCTCTTAATCGGTACCTCGGAGGTAAAGGCGGGACAATATCTCTTTCTCTGTCTTTACTACCCAAAAGGGCCATAATCTGTAGACACGACGCCGTATTTTGGAACTCAGGTTGCCGTAACGTCACCAACAGAAAAATAAACGCACATTGTCCTTGTCGGCTCACATATCGCGTTTATAGGTCGATTGATGCCGGTCGTCGAGACGCTTCTAATACGAATGCGGACGCCGAAACTCGTGCACTAGGTTCGGCTATTAGTCTTGCGCTGTGTGCAGTCCGTATTGAAGTCTTAGTACACTGAGAGAAATAGATATTACCCGCTAGCATAAACAACAAATACATCGGATGCAATCTTTCCGAAAAGACGCTTGGACTTGCAAAAATACTTAACCTTACAAACGTATGATTTTTTTCCATTTTTTCAATTAAAGAATGCAAATTTTCTATTGTATTGTGTTTCTAAACTGATCCGTACTTTCCATAAATGACAAACTATGAGCCGTAGTTTTGAGAATTTAAATCATCAATTTCTTTAACTAAAGATGGCAATGCATTACTTTTTACATTTATATGTTTTCGAAATCAAACCCATTAGTAACAAAATTGAAGTTATCGGCGATATTACAATATTGATATTATTCTCTAGGGCTCTCGAATAACACACTTTAAAAGTAATGTAATTTATATTGCCGATTTCAACATACAGGTTTCTAAATACTTTAGAAAGAAATGAAGGTTTGACTTTGGTTTTTTTATTTCGACGAGATAAAATCGTCGAAGATTGTTTCCATATTCCAAAACAATTATGATAATCGCCGAAAGAGATGTAGCGACCACACATAATATGGATCACGGACTGTTACTTGCTCCACTGAAAACTTGGACTGTAAGAGCTCTCTGCAGTAAGATTGAAACTACTGCATATCTATGATATGATCACAGAAAAACGAAATGTCCTTTTTATGTTGATTACACCTGACAATTAAATCTAAATAACTAAGGAATTATAAACAGAAATGATTTGCAAGTGATTAGAAAGTGAACCAACTCAATTGAAATTAGTGATTACATATTATGAAATGACCGCGTCATCGAATGTTGACTTTAACAAACTTGTTAAATGTCAAATTGACAATTTTTCTGGAGAAAATAAATGTCTTTTACATACAAGACGGACAAGACTTACATCCACTCACCAAAACCACAAAAAAAAGGACAAAACATAATTAAGAAGCAGTTTGACGATTATTTAAAGTTTAAATTTAAATTTCTAATTGTACAATTGTGAAAATCGACTTCACAAGTGTGGTACTTACTACTTACACACTTCACAAGTGTGGTAAGTAGTTCACTGCAAAAGCTTCTTGATTAAGCATCAAATTTAGAAGTAGGTAGGATGCCATTAGAAATTCAAATTCTCTTCTCAATGGATTCTTCAACATATCTACCTTTAGTCGTCAAGGATCGCCAACCCCTATATCTCATAGTCTGTTGGCAGTATAGTAGATGATCTTCGAAAACAATGACTAAGCAGCTAGCAATTTTAAATATCTTTCTTTTGGACGTTTTAGATGTTACTAATGTCAGTAATGTGATTTACACCTACAGTCATCGCTCTATACAGTGAAAGACCAAAATGTTGACCGAAATTACACTGTAAAGAGTTTTTCACTATATAAAGAAAAGCAGTTTTCATACCTTAGCGACTTCGGTTATACACTCTTTAAGGGTAATCAATTTTTGGACTGGGTCTTTCCCCGGGTTTCTCACAAAAATCTATTGTACCTGTTTTACATATTGCCTACCATTAGGCATTATGAACGCGTTAAGAACCTTTTCAAAGCAGTACGTCATAAAAATGGAGTCCGTGCTAATGTTAGGTAAAAATGGGAAACCCGATGCGGCCAAAGTATCAATAAATGCACAAAAATTTATACATGAAATTCCACTTTATTCACTATATGCAGGGCGTTTTACGTGAAATTCCCTTAAAATATTCTAAGGCTTGAAAAAATTGCACTATAAATAGTTTTTCACTATATAGAGTTTCACTATAAACAGCGTCGACGGTATTCGCCTTACTATATTAAATCTACGCCAACAACGGAATTACAAGTGCCATTTGAGTGTGTTTTTGAATCTTGAATGTTTATTGAAACGTTATCCTCAATATTACCTCTTGCTAAATTCAATAATACGCTTATTCTTCATACTTTATATATACCTAATAAAATAACCTGAAACATTATCAATAAAACTATATAAATATTAATAAATCGAAACTAATCGACTCACCTTCGTTAGTAAGATTTTATCTTGTGCCTCTTGTAAAAATTTCTTAATTTCCTTAATAGCTTTTGGAATTATTTCCTAAATAAGATACTAACTTGGGATACTTTCCTGTACCTGTATTTTGTTTGACCTTTTGTTTTCTAATCACTATAAAATAAGAACATATCGTAATATAATGATTTACAACAATGAAACAGTTAGCATTAGCGCCATGTCCAGTGAGTTCACTATGTTCACCCATTCAATACCAAGCTTTAACAGCACCAAGTCGTTTTATCTCCTACTATCTAGGTAGTCGGAAAGTTGTGGGAGAGTGAATGTTATATATGTCCAACCAATAACGGTTTAAGAGTGGATAAATAATTGATCTTCTTTTCAATTTCTTCACGTAATACATTGACAATTTCAGGAATAATTTCAGTTATATCTGTCGTAATTTCGTAAATCAAATATCGTTCGTAAAGCAATCGTTCTTTTGTCATTAATTAAATTTGTTGTATAGTTGTTGGTAGTGCCAAAAATCATCTAATTTTTGAGTTAGGTCTTCCCTAAACATGCATTATGCTATTTTTAGAATGAAGAAAATTGAATCCACATTCATTACCGAAGAATTTTTCAAAAGGCCGTATTATCAAAATTACCCGCGATGAAAGAATCAACAAGGGAGTGAAGGGACACCAATTAATTTCTTGCTTTTAGATTAACATTCATTTAGATAACACGTGTTTGTCCGTGTTCCGGTTTTCTAAATGTGCATTGTTTGTGAATTTTAGTATTAATTCGAACTGACAGTCGTGTGCTGTGGCATGAATAAACTGGATGTTAAAACGATACAATTCGCGACCGTTCTCTGACATCATTTATTGGGATGGGGTATTGTTTTAAATCTAAACAAATATCAAAATTCGGTTGTACTTTTGCGGGAATTATTAATAAGCGAACGACATGATTTGAGACAGTTTCACAGCAAAGTATGTTTTTGAACTGTGAATTAAAAATGAAATAAGCTTAACATAGAAACTCATTTTCAGAGTTATTGTTATATGTGTTGCCAGCAGAACAAAGATAGATATAAAGATACTATCATAAATACCAACGGATAAGATTATTCATTATTTCACAAGAATTTTAATAGAATGCTGAAAGACGTCATCCTACAAATAAATATTTTTTATGGAAATAATACTTCGTAAAAAAATAAATAATATAAAAATAATATTTCATAAAACAACTTGGGATTTATCTTAATTCTACTAAAGAAATATATACTGTGAACCAATAAATTTCTATGGCTACGTCACGCATTGCTAGCATAGCCTTTGTGCTTATCGGTAGGAAATAAGACTGCAAAATTCAGTGTCGCATAAATAGTGAAAGTTTCACAATGTTCCCATATCAAATTTTATTTGTACACATACGTAGTTTCTCTGTTTTATGTTTTCACATTATCCGTAGATTTTTTGCATGGCATGTCTATGGAAACGATAAAAATAAGGTATTTCATTCATATTAGCATAGTGAGTCACCCCGTACGGCTTGACGAGCTTTGGCAATTACCATTATCAATCCTCGTTAGATGCGTGTACGGAGAATTTCTTTCTATAGTATAAAACATTACAGTACACATGGAAATAGGGTTATTAATAGAGTAGACAAATTCAAGTGCGCACCATCCGCGCAGCCAACGAATGGACTCTCGTATGTGAAACAGTAGTCAGTATCTAATTTTTTAGTCTTGAGCGTACGTAATAGTAGCAGCGAAGGTGCATGCAGAAAACAGCTGTCATTAAAGACAGTGAATAGGTTCACAAGGATTGAGGAATACATTGTGAATGGCACGTCCAAAGTGCAAACGATAATAATATAAAAAGTGGTGTCGCCGCAAAATACGAACAATTCTTATTTGATTTATGTACAATGATGATTCAGTGTAATCTGGGGTTTACCTTATTAAACAACGATTCATTTACTTCGTTTTGAAACAACTATGCCAATATTACCTTAGCGAGCAGGACAACGTTACGAAATTATTTACCATGTGTGCATGTACATACAGTTAGAAAACAAAATTAAGACTGAATTGCAAAATAAAATTGTGTTTGTGTGTGCGATGAAATAACTGGTTAAAAAAATATTTACTTAATGTTATGGTGCACAAAATGAGAGTCATCTTCAATTTTATTAGCTTCTAGCCGGATAGAAGAATGTACTGTTCAAGTAATTTCAAAAGTGGTGTTAAGCACATTGGAAAAATGTTAATATCAAGTCTTAATTAAAGAATTTGGGTTTCAACCCGGAAACCCAAATTCTTTAAAACAAAACAACGACCGCGAAAGTTTACAACAACACATAATCAAGTCTTAATGTTTATGGCAGATGGTGTAACCACACCTTCTGTAAGCCGGTCTCTTAAGGAACAATGTGGTAACTTCTTACATATTACACGTAAAATTCATACACTCTTGTGGCAGAGACAATTCGTAGATGTTATCCACAGGTGGATGCGCTAATTGCGATTACAAAAGCAATGTCTTTGAAATCCCCAAAATGTATTCGCGAATTTCACAGTGTTGTGTTCTCTGTATTCTCATATTCCTGAACTACCACAACCAATCCTTATGCGTTGGGGAATATGGCTACAAGCGGTATTTTACTATCATGAATATTTGGTGAGTATAAAGACGGTGATTCTATTATTCACCCCGAAAGAACGTGCAACTAGCAAAACAAGTCAGAAAAAGTTTAACAATAGTTAGATTAAAAATGATTTATAATAATTACATCGGAGTAGTGCAAGCAATAGAAAAATTACAAAATTCATCACTGAATGTATCAGGATGTGTATGTATGATCACTAGATGTAGAATAATTTGGTATCGTTTACGTTTCCATTTATTGTGAATTATTTGTTTGTAAGACATTAAATCGAATTAGATAATTACAATATATATAGTATATACAAATATACGTAAGTACATATGTATTTTGGGAGAATTCACATGTATATTCTGTTTAAATAAACTATTTACGATAAAAACTGAATCAATTTTATATTTGCTGCAGTGCTCTAATATTTTATAATTAACTAACGATGAATACCACAAACCATTTAGGATGAAAATTAGCAGCGAAGGAAGCAATAATGCTGCCACAAAGGAACTTCCCGATGATGATAAAGGGCCGTCCATTCTTTCAAACTGGACACTGGCTAAATAATGTCTGGCCATTTTTATAGTGATAAATGTGTTATTTCCGGGGAGCCGCTATTTTGTATGTAACAATTCAAGCTTGGAAGCCTTTGTAAGGACGATTTGAACATAACGCATGATTTTATACAGGATACGTCACAAGAATTGTACGTTTTCTTAAAATAAGCATTACTCCGTTAACCTTTGCTTCAAATCGTGTTTATGATTTGATAATGCAAATTCATTAAAGACAATTACATCTGCGAAATTACACAAGTTGCTGTATGAAGTTACTTCTCTATTTGACTGCATCTCTTTTCAACGAATGGGATAGACCAGGAATAACATATTGGGAAAACACATTTCAAATGGAGCTATTTTGGAAACTTCACCGTTCGAAAAGAATTCTAAGCATATTAACGAGTAAGCTGATAATAACGGTTTTTTGGCATTGGTCAATAAAACGAAACACCTTAAACTTTGCAAAATATAACACTTAATTGAAATATTTACAATGGTCACTACATTATAAAATTTTACGTATAAATTAATACCGCGCTTGAGCTCCTCTGGTTTTCATGATTGCCTGTATACATTTACATATCCACTAAGTTTTTTTGTAATGTGCCGGTGAAATTTTCTTCCACACTTCTTTTTGAAGAATGTTTGAGATCCTTTAACTGATTTTTAATAAAACGCCACAAATGCTTAATTGGATTTGAAGATTGAACAGTCGATGCATTTTCGTGTATGCAGTCTTTAGTTTTTCGAGTTGTGCGGCAGCACACGTTATCTTATTGGACGGAAGATATTTTCTAGAAGCTCCTCCTTTTCGTGCGATGGTTTTAACGTCACATTTGGAACTTCTAATATACCTTTAGCTATTCATGCGATCATAACAAGCGAACATCAATAATACTGTTACCTTCGTATTTAAAGGTAAGAATGACGCAAAATCTATGAAATTCTCGTTATCTTTATGATGTACAAAGGCGCTTTTAGGGATGCCAAAAAGCCAAGAAGGGAGTTATGGGTGCATTTTATTTATCAAAGCAATGTTTACCTTCCCAAAATTTAGCATTATCGCGATGATAGTATTCAATTTGAAAGCAATATGTTTTATAATTATTTGTAATTTTGTTTCGTCGAACCTCAAAAGCCTTTCACCCTCTTCTATTGTCCAATATGTCTTTTTATTTATTTTAAACGTTTAATTCTGTCGATCAATACAAGCTTTTTTCCTGTCCTACAGCTTATAATCTTGCATTACTTAAGCATCTTTTAATCGTTTATAAGTATAAGAATAGAATTAGCACAAAGGTGGTCGAAAAGTCCCAAGTAGCTTTCTTCTTATTTCACAGAGAAATTTTTTAATAGACGGTTCTCCCTAACTATTATTATTTTGTGGACGGCCGCTTAATAGTTTGTTTCCGAAAGATCTAGCGCTGTTATATCTATTGGTAATTGAACAACGTTACGTGCATAGCATTAACATTTGAAAAGTTCCAATTTCCGAAAGTCCTGTAAAACTCGATATCGCAATTTATGCCTCTCTGTTCCATTTAATAATTCTGGATTTTTTTAGAACACTTACTCACTGTTAATGCCTGACTTAACAGCCCGCACACAGCTGAAATGTGAATACTACTGCACCTAGACGCATCACTTTTCTAAAACCTGTTTCATTCTTAGAATTGCTTGTGATTTACAATAAAATTTAATTATTTTTTCGTTAATATTAAAATAACGAGTACTTTTTATACATTTACGAAAATGAAAATCTTCAGGTGCTCCGCTTTATTGACTATCAATAAACTTCCCGAATGTTTCCTATGCTCCAGTTCGGAGCTTTGCTTATTGATTATGAGTGAAGAGCATGCCTTGGCATAGATTACAAATACGTCCTCATGTACTGGACGCAAACTATTGTATTTTGATGAAATTAACAAGAATGCCGCGTACAATTGGAATTGCTGTTCATAGTTTTTAGATGATTAAGTGAAGAAACATAATTTCAGAAGTAAAAGAACAAGAAATAGATAGCAGACTGAGGAGATTAATCGAATAATCATGAGAGAAACAGAAATCAGTACATTAACGAAAAACGGAGAAGCTGAAAATGTCAGTTATATACGCATTTTTTAACTTAATATCGAAGTGGTAGCTAAAACGTAAGTAAAAAAATAGTAAAGGACAAAGCCGGATGAAATTATTATATAGAGAGTATTAATTATTAATTACAGAAAAATCACAAATCGCATGCGTTATGAACAACAACTTTCTACGGCAAGGTACAAGGTATTGACTACATCACCAGAAATGTTCGTCCTCATAACTTATTACCATGGCGGCAAAGCTTATTTAATTGACTTCTATTATCTACTTGTACTACTCTTTTTTTCGCTTTATCAAATAATGACGCAGCATAGATAATAAAACTAAAACAAAATAGAATGAGATGTATCCTAGGATTTGTAAAAGAAAAATAACACCTCACATAATTAGCTTTTAATAAATGTCCATTTCGATTACAAAGACATCAACAAAATGCCCATTGTCATATCATGAAATTTGCGATCTTATTTCATCAGTTAAACACTGTCGGTTACAAATTAGGAGTGCAATGAACTGTACCGGTGTTATATTGAAAATTATATCCGAAGTGAATATTATCTTCTACTAAAAGATTCCTGCAATATCAGGTACTCGAATAGATCTCGCTGTCCTTACATGTCGCATACATCCCCCGTTTTAAGAAAAGTTGTATAGCGCCTACGTATGTACTTACTTCGAAAGCTTGGAGAACCCTCAGAGTTAAATAGCATTTACAATAGCACTCTGACTCTAACAAATACTTGTCATGTTTCAAGGCACTTCTTTACATTTCACACGGTTGCGCGACATTATATTCTGTTCTCGGCACATTATTGCAACTACTTAATTTGCTATACTTATAACCTTACAACAAATAAAAAAAAGTAAAAATTTTTCCAAAAAATAATAGAACATGACAAAAACAATATTACATATAGTCTATTTCAAGAAGAAAAGGAAGTAAACACCGTTCAATTAAATATGGTAAAAGATGCGCCTAGATGTTTTTGAAAATATTCTTTGGATTATTTTTATTACTTGAGATAAATATTGCGCTGCTATTAACTTGTTCGTTGACTAAAATAATCTTGTAAATCACCATTAATTATTTTTGTGCATTCAAAGCATTGATCTTCTACTTCTCATTCCTCCTAAAGTAGAACATACATTTGTTAACCTACACATAACATATAAACAATAAAATACATTTCACGCATAATGCAATAAAAACCTAATAACTTAACTACAACGAATGGCATATTAAAAATACATTTCTAAAGGATTTGCATTTGAATAACTTATGAACATTAGTTTTATTAATGTAGCTACACTCGATACGTCTTTAAATCGACACATTAATGTTTTTAACAAAACAGTTCATTGGGTTTATATTTGTATTAATTTTAATAATAAAAAAAAAAATGACTTTCGAAATTTAAAAACTAGTTTTCAAAGAATTTGATTTGAAAACTGCTATATTCTAGTGTATAATTACTAAAGTTCGTGCTTCATAAGCGTTGGTGTGGGAGTGGTCGCTCGGATGTGCAACGTATGCGTAACACGTCCAGTATACACACGAGCGTAGTGAAGTGCTGCATATGCGTTATACGTAATAAAATGTCGATAAATGACTTAAGGAAACGATTATTGTCGGATAATGTGAATAAATTTATTAAAGAATTTTCGCTTTTAATATACTATTGGCGCAAAGATAACATGTTTGGTTTGCGATATATCTCTATTGTGTTGGTGAAAAACGCATTGCCAAGAGCGCATGGGAAATGTAAAGAACAATAATAATAAAACGGGCACATATCGGGAACGGTTTATATAAATAAATTATGTATAAATTTTGTTACGTATGTAGCTATGCACGCGTGCACTCCAATCCATCGCCAAGCATATATCAGAAATAACACATCATATCCACGCCTGTGAAGCGCACGGTAAGTGGCGAACTTCAATCATTACAGGCACTTCATCAAATAAGGTACCATATAAACAATACATTAGATTATTGGTATTGTATTTGGTAAAAACGGAGTAATTGAACAACGGAAGTAATGCGTCCGTGCTCATTTAACTTATTAATAAATGGTAAATATTTGTTCAAGAGACAAACGCAAATCTTGCTTCCTTTTTTGGTATCCGTATTAAAGATAGATAACTTAAAATATGCAGGCTGCTTTAAAATATCTTGAATATTCGTATATCTAAAGCATATGTGGGCAACAACCGGCCCGCTGTAAGATTTGATCCGGCCATCGAGACATTTTGAAAAGCTCAATGAAATCCAGTACACTTGCAAATGGAGTTGATCGAGCTTCAAGGAAGCTTACTCCTAAAAACTAGATTTTAAGACGTGGAGTTGTGCGATTTTTACAAAAAGTACCTCGAAGAAGACCATTCTCGGGAGCTTAGAAAATTCGCAAGAAGATTGATTTGTGCGTTTGGCAGTACATCTAAATGCGAACAGTTCTTTTCAATGATGAAAGTTAATAAATGTGTTGACAAATCGTGCAAGGCTGACTGACTGTAATTTGGAAAATTCTTTACGTCTTTGTGTCAATGGAATCGATGGATTAGTCTCCCAAAATTCAAGCTCAAATGTCTCATTAGTTTTGTTGTCGCTATTTAACTTTCGTAGTTTGTAATAATTCCAAATTTCATACTTGATCTAAAGTGTGTGCTACTAATAAGAAAAGCTACTTAATGTTGAAATTCAGAATTTAATGGAAGATGGATGGTTTGTAGAACTTGTACGACTACGTAAAATATGTACCAGTATCCATTTCTGCTGAATAACATGTGTATGGACTAAAATCGATATATCAAAATCGGAGTTTTTCAGTCTTTCGTAAATTACACCGGCCGACAATCTTTCTATTAAAATGACAACTGTGGCTGTTTCCTATGTATTTTGCTACACTAAGGCTTAATATAACCATAAATTGGTTTCCTGTAATTTTACATAATTACTTCGAAAAAATGTCTATATCCAATGACCTAAACCTATCAAAGAATCAGACAAACTTGTAGGCATCCAGACTAAAGACTTGGAATTCTTTGAGAAGAGGACTAAAATGTCTTTTTGTGGCTGAAAAAAAAAAAAAAACATTTATTCCCATCAGAAGGCAATTTAGTGTATTCTATTGATGGTGAGTGTGTTAAGATACCGTCAGGATCCTAAAAAGTTAAGGTACTTTCTAGACTCATAAAAAAAATTTAAAGCCGTGCTTCTTCATAAAAAAAATAAATAAAGAAAGTACAATATCAACAGTATTCTTGGAAAATATGTGATGATTTGGAAGTTATCGCAATTTTATTAGATATTTAACTAAAATATACAAATTTCTGTTCATTTTGTCAAGAAGCAGTAGTGCATAAGAGATTTGAAACCTGGACAAAAAACTGATAAATCCTGAAATATATCTATAGAATGCATAGAATGGTCAACGTTTTCTATTTCTAATGAAGAAATGGAGGTGAAAATAAACAGTATATTTCAACAGCGGCGGGTGACACATATTTCCGTTGTATGTCGTCTACGTTGAACTTGGCGAAAAGTACATAGGCAAATGCAAGCGTTTCCCGCCCTCTTCCATTAACGTTACCACGAGCCGTGACCGGTATATTTATGGGCTCAGGAATAAGGCAGCATAATGGACCATAACTTAAAAAAAAGTTGAAATAAAGTTCACAGAGCTATAAAACGTTTTTAAAAAATAACAGAATCTCTTCATAATACAAAAACTGATAACTACAGAGCTTCGCTTCGTTAAAACGTACAAAACTCTGACGTGTAACATTAATAAAAATATTTTTTTGATTTACTTTTGGACTTCATTCTTGAAGCGTTTCCACTAAGAAATTTCAACAATGAAAAATTGTTATCAGGGAAAAAGGAATTAATATATTCCATAGTCTATTGCTGAGCACTAAAAAGAGATATTTCTCCAGCAGTTCAATAAAAAGTCTTAGATTTAACTATGTATGTTAAAAAAGTCAGATAAAAAGCTCTTTGACCAGTATTATTTGCTCTTAGATATTTGTAAAGGTTACCGATTTTGATGGGCTACCGAAATACACTAAACTTAACGTCATTATCGCTTAATATGATAATATTCAGTTTGAGGTGTCATTTTTGCTGTAGCACATCCACAGTACTAGCCAGTATTTTTTAAACACTAAATAGTAAAACTTTTAATAATTAACCTCGAGTTTATTGTTTCAACATTGTTAGACATAAATTCACTATTACACATATCTACACGTTAATCAGTAAAACGATAGTTTGATGTGCATTTCACATTTGTATTTGAATATTTGAAATTGTGGACATTCACGCTCATTGATTGTGGTAATGATAATTTACATAAATCGAATGCAATCGTAAAAATTGATTGCAACATTTAATAGAAGCAGGCCCGCAATAATGAGGGAAAACACACATATGCTAATTCGATATGTAAGTGCACATAACGTTACTATTATTACTGTAATTTAATAACGTTGTTCCTTTGTAGAAGACTAACATAATAATTTTTAAGTATTACACGGTCGAAATATTTTTTAACAAACGATTTCCATAAAATCCATATACATCAGGGATTAAATCATGTCGGTTGCTGGTGATTGTTACATACATATGTTGTCTACAATATCGACTAAACAGTTCACAGATTAGGTTATCGGAATGCCACTTTTTAACAAGTATATTAGATATCAAAAAACAATAAAAATATTAATTAAAACCATACACCTCCAAATATTACCTGATTGTAGAGACCCTTAACCTTATTGCTTCTGCTACGGCTAATGTACGCATGTGATTTTAAATTAAAGCTGCTTTCTTCGATGTGAAATATGTTGATTATCATCAGCTCCATAAGAGCAACTTAGAAACTGGTTATTTTTCTTCAAACCATTCTGTGACCCTTTTTGAAATATAGTGTCCATTTACGAGAAGCTGTAAAATAATCTAACTGCATCTTTTAGGCTAATCTAATCTAAATCACGGACGATTAAATTCATATCTAAATCTGCTGCAAACCTATTAAATGAATATGGATTTATTTCATTTTTTTCAAAGTACGAAACACTTTTATATTATTATTGTTTAGCGCCATATTTTGCTCAATACTAACTAGCATCAACTATATTATTACTGCATATTTTCAAACATACATTTAATGGCATAATCAATCGCGTCATATAGATTATACAACTTAAATAATTTAATTGTCCAGTAATAAATGAATGCTAAAACTAGCTATTTTATGGTATCAATGAGGGCGCAAGGACACTTGGGTGACGTTGTAAATGGTGTGCTTAAGTGAATATAATCATAATTAATGATTAATGATAAATATAACTTACCGCAAGTTGTTTTATTTTGTGTATGCTTTACTAACTAGGAGAAGGTAATGTTCTTCTTATATTTTTCCTAGTCATTCCCGTTTTTTAATCTTATTTGTTTCTAGATTGTAGATGAAATTGTTTTTTTCCTTTATTTCTCATGTATTTTTTATAAATTTAATTCACCCTAATGATTTCTTACTACATAATTACTAATCCAAAGTATCTATTTACATGATTATTACTAACAGGTATTAAAAATGATTTACAAAAAAATTATAAACTATTTATAATTCTTGAAAGACATATTTATTATTATGTATTATAGTTATTATTATTGGGATAATTCTTCATTGGTAATACGGAGAGGATCCTTTTATCTACTTTTAATATGATCAGTATATTTATGTGAACTAGTCAGGAGCAAATTTTTGGTGAGATACATCTAACAACAATCCGATTATTTTTTCCAATTCAACATCTTGCTTTAAATACTTAAAGAAAACAATAGAAATACCATACGAGACACTTTGAAGTATATCGTATTTCATCTGGTATGTACATACTTGGTTTCAATCGCTTTAATATTGTTCTATGTTCGTGTGAACCAGGACCTACTTCGTTCAAGTTCCGATTGAATCTTTGAGGCAGCAAGTACAAAGTACTACATTGCTAATTTCTTTCCAAAGTTTTTCATATTAGCTCCGTATTCGTTATCAAAATAATGGCTTATTCATTTTTATTTTTGACTTTTCAAAAATAAAAATTCATGAAAAAATTTTACATTTTTTCATGAATTGGACCAAGTGAGTTTTCGGAAATGAATTTTTATTTCCTTTTTATGAACACTGTAGTAATATAAACATTTTATGTTTTTTGTGGTTCAACATTCTTTATAGTTGGTTAGAAATAGTTGGGTAGAAATGTAAATGACGGGATAATGTATTGCAGCATAGATATATGCGTGTCGATGTATATCGAATGTTATGCTGACGCAATGTACATATATTTATTCTCGGGTCACACTAAATCCTGAAAAAGGTTTTGAAAGGCGTTTATCGTGCTCTATCGACAGCAATATACCATCGTTCCATTACGTCGCTTCCTCGTTCTAAATCATTAGTAATCACATCAAGGCTAACAAAAACCATGAAAGATGATTATGTTACAGAACTTCAAAAAGACATAGAACTTAAAAAAATCGTCTCCTGGATTTTACTGACAGCAATAAAAATATTCTATTAATTGAGATAATTTGAGATTTCTATGAAATTTCCACGTTTCTTTAACATGGGACGATTTAAACGTTTTAGCCTGTTGAAGTGCTGAAGTTTTATCCGATCACGTATTTCTTGAATTTACAGCTATATGTTGGGAAAATCAATATATCTATATCGGTACCAGGTTTTATTTGCTATTTATTTTTTTGAAGAGAATACTCTGCATATTTTTGTAAATTCCGATTCAGGAGCGCTTCTAGACGTTTCTTTTGATAAGCATTTCTCTATAAGACAAAAATATTCATCAAAAATAATGTGTAAAAGTTATTTTATGTCTGCAATTCCAATATTTACTCGAAGTGATCGTCATTTGCCAACAAGTTAACAAGCATCTATCTATAAACAATAAATAGTGAAAGCAAAGTAACAAGTGTTGGTTCGAACTGCATATAAAAGTATCGCACCAAGTTCAAAATCTTTCTTTATAACGTTGCTGTGTGGCATTAGTCATTCAACACAGGGAAAAACAATATTTCTGTAACATCTCTATCAGATTCTGGAAAAATATATTTCTTCTTCCTTTTAATCCCTAGCTTTTATACCTGCTACATTGGAGCCTGCTTTTTCCACATCTTCTTCTATTTTTTTTTGTCTCCTCCTGGCTGCCTTATATGTATACTTCCTCCCATTTCACTCCCGTTTTTCTTTTTGTTGAAAAATACATTAAACAATTCTTGAAAATTTTTGTAATAACGGCTGCTTTTCCTGCCTGGGACTAAGTGTTGATTAAGATATTTCAGATTATCTGACTATTATCTGCGTTTCGATTATCAATGTCCTTAACTATTAAATTATTTCTGTTTATTGTTGAAGTATTAAAATTGTAGCTTTCTCAATTCTCAATACATTCACAATCACATTCATAATGAAACAAGAAATCTTTGTAGAGATGTAGGTAGCCGCTCCCAATTTCAGCGCAATAATGAATGGAGAAAAAAAAATAGGAAACGGTGATCTGTAGTATTAGTCATTCAACACAGAGAAAACCAATATTTCTATAACATCTTAATCGACGCTTAGACTCCCGTGCAGGAAAAGCACCCATTACAAGATTTTCAAGAATTGTTTAGTGTATTTTTTAACACGAAGAAAAAAAGGAATGAAATGGAAAGAAGTATATAAGGCAATTTGGAGGAGACAAAAAGAGATAGAAGACGAAGTGAAAAGAGCCGGCGCGCACATAGCAGGTAGAAAAGTTAAGGTTAAAGAGGAAGAAGAAATATATTTTTCTAAAATCTGATAGAAATGTTACAGAAATAGAAGAATAAGAAGAGTGCTGATTTTCCTTGTGCTGAATGTCTAATTGCTGGTTTTCCCTGTGCTGAATATCTAATGCCATAGATCAACGTTTTCTATTTTTTTTTTGTCAATCCATTATTAATTTTCGACCCATTCTCCTGAGACGAATGAATACGAGTCTGAAACCTTAGTGATTGACTAGTGATCTCATCGGTCAGTTGCTGGCGTTATGGAAAACCTACATTGAGCGTTAATAGAGTACAGCTAAGGTATTAGAGAGAAGCGATAATACTAGCAAAACCGTGAGAATGATACATTTATTTTATGCGGGTGTTTATGCGCGATCTGCCAGTAGGATCTCGATACTGTCTCAAATGAAAATTATCGCCTCCAACAACAGACTAAAACCAAGAAAATAAAAAAAAACAATTGCTTTAAAGTGAAGTAACTATCGTAAAATAGACACGTAGGCTTCCACGGCCAGAGTCTGTTGAAACTAAACGTGTTTCTGGTTTGAACCGTGTCATGTTGTTAAAATAAAAATAAAAATAAACACTCGACGTTTCGCTCACAATCGTATGGGACTTCTTCAGGAAAATGGGTGTAAACCACGCCAGAGACAACAACCAACTACCAGTTGGTTTTAGCAACTAGCATGGTTCACATGCTGAGTTACCGTGATCAACTGCTTCCGCTCAGTTAGTTTCGCTTCTGGCGTGGTTTACACGTTGAGTTACCGTGCTGTTGTTGCTGTTGTAACTGTTGCCTATCACTCTTTTGAAGAAACCCCATACGATTTTGGGCGATACGTCGAGTTTTTATTTTTTCTTTTTATTTTAACAACCACATGACACGATTCAAACCCGGAACACGTTTAGTTCTAACTATCGTAACTTTGCTATAAAGACATCCTAATAAGGATCATTTAATATTGTAAAATGTAATCAAAATCTAAGATTTAATTATCTGTTGGACTTACTACTTAATTTGAATTATAGTAAAAGTAAAAGTAAAATATTGAAAATATTCGTTAATTTCGTTAACAGTTGGTGGTTAAATTATCTTTAATATTTTGTCATTATAATTTATATTAATGACAACAACGTAGCAGTCTTATTAGAATTTCTAATAAAAAAATAAGTTTCACCAAAAATATTGAAAAAAAATCGTTTATCAGTGTCATCTAGTGGACATATGTTAGATGTAAGTAACAGTTTGGATAGTATATGTCCATACCGATAATGTAGGTGAAATGATAACTATCATTTAATGGCATTGCAAGAGATGGCGCTAGAGTAACATTTCGGGGATAGCTGTCGTACCGTCAAATTGTATAGTGCATTGCGGTAACGTGGTGTTTAATGATATATTTTCCGTTGTGTTTTTAACTGCAAAAAGTGACAATAGTTTTATAGTGTGTGCTTGAAATGCCTATGAGAGGGAAAGTTCAAGAGGACGACCCTTTGCTCCAACACCCACCGCATTATTTACATGAATTGCCAAAAGAAGAAGAGGAACGTTTCGAAAAGTTATTTATTAAATTAGACAAAGGTGGTGATGGGAAAATAGATGTTGAAAATTTGTCCGTTGCTTTGAAAGAATTTGGTCTTCATCATCGATATGCTGAGGTTAGTATACCCTATGTGTGACTAACCAATGTCATCGTTAATTTGCAATGACAGTGACACGCTTTTCTTCCAGCCATAAAAGTACGCTTAGATTTCAAATTCTTTTCAAGTGACGTGTTTTATTCCAATAGTCGGGATCATAAAGTATTACCTAGAACAATTTTCTACTGATCCATTTTTATATCGGGTTTAAACAATTAAATATTTAACAATTGTAGTTTCCCAGCGTTCGTTTAACATTGTTTAACACCTGTTCTGTTATCCTAGAACAATTTTGAAAACAATGTCACTGGCTAATTTCCAAATATTTAAAAGCAACTTTCTGATTCAATCAAATTACACATTCACTTTCACAAGCTACTGCTGCCATGACAACTAACGTGGTTCAAATAGTCTTTAGATGACCTAGATTATTTGAATGAATACATGCGTGTTTTTGATTTAATCTGCTAGAAGCTGTTTGAAATCTGATTAAAGTAATACAAAATCCTTAGATATACCTACTGCGGAAATTCTGTTGCTGCTGTCTGCAGCGTTCTAATTTTAAACGACCATTCTCTTTGGAAACTAGAGTCAAAGGCTACTTTGATGTTACCAAAAAGATAAGCAAACACAAAAGACTTTTTCTAAGAATAATTTTTCTCTCTCTACCCATTTTAGTTAGCTAGATATGAAAATGCCAAAGAAAATGTATGCACATACACAATTAAAAAAAAACTTTCTGCTTTCGCAGTAGTTCTGTTGGTTTGTGCTATGTAGGTACAAGGAGCAAATGTTACGATACCAATATACGTAACTATTTGTGCGACCTTGATATTTACAATATTACTCGTTGAATATTTAATGTTACATCTTATTTACATCCTATAACTTTATATTTGGTTGAAAAATTAAAGTTTATGCTAATTAGTAAATTCGACAATTCTACAGCGTGCCTTCTATAAAATATTTTTAGATTATTAAGGCAAATGCAGACTTTGGTTCTGTTGTTGCAGTAATTATGTAAGAATGTGTCCGTTTGCAAAGCAACTTTTGACCTACTTCGTCACAGCACTTATCCATAATCCATTCGATGTTATAATATTATATTAATCCCCAAGGTTTGTTAAATATGGTCGAATACTCCTGAATATGAACAATTCAAGTCTTTATACTGCACATATTGCGTCAATTCGTGCGGCATATGTTATACCTGGTGTTCACTTCTACAGGGGACTTAATTTTCTTTTGCAAAATATTTTCTCTAATTTAAATACATAGAAGGAAACAAATTTCCAAATACATATCTATTGGAAATTCCTCGCAGACGTTCATTTTTCATTTCCATGTAAGAGCAAATGAAATTGTAAATAGCCACAGGATGCGATTAAAAAATGTTAACAAACTCTCGGAAATTGTAAAATGAAGCAATTTTCTACGAATTTGTCTTCCTTCAGAAGCTGAATGCTGTTTCAGCCTTTTGCTTACTGCGTCAATTGAATTGCTAAAAAAATCACATATACTACGAGAGTAGTTCAAGAAATTCTTACAAAATTTAAGAGATGGCGCTCGTAGTATCGAAAATGGTCTGTTTCTAGTAAAGATCGTAAGTCACTAGACAACTGTTAGTCTCAGTTTTATATCCATCACTCAGTTTCATTTTTATTGTCGATTTAAGCAAACAATTTTTGTTTATGTAGAAAAATAGAAAAAAGTGAGTTTCAAAAGGCTTAGCGCCGAAGTTGACTTGGATGAAGTTCAATCTATTCAATCGATCAATCACGCATCTGCTGCAATGTTAGCAACTGTACAATTGGGTAAATGAGTTTAAACGTGGCTGTATACCCACAAAAGATGAACATTGTTCTGAATTTTCAATGGGAGTGACTAGTTTCGAAATGAATCAAAGTGCGTGAAATAGTTGAGGTTGCAAGGTACGGTGTTTTCGATTTTGTTCGAAAAATTTAGTGCGAAAAAAAATTTCGGTAGGATGGGTGCCGCCGAGTTTCTGCGTTTATACGTAATTATGGCCGATACTTTGAAAAAGAACAAACAATAACTGGAAAGTATTATGTGTTGTGGTTGAACCGGTGGAGCGAAGAAATCACGAAAAAACGTTGTCATTTGAAAAGAAAAAAAGGTCCATTCCCATCAAGACAATACACGAGTGCATCTGCGCAGCTTTGATGCCCAAAATTATGGAATTAAAGTTCGAATTGGTACAACAACCACTATCTTCACCGAATTTGGCCCGCAGTAACCTATTTGCAAATTTTAAAAAATGGCTGGGCGGACAACTGTTCACGTTGAAGGAAGGAAACAGATGCCTATTTTGAGAACTCGAAATCCTACTTTTGGGAGGGCTTAAAAAATCTGGAGAAACGCTTGGAAAAGTATATAGAGCTGAATAGAAATCCAACTGAAAAATAAATATAAATCTACAGAAAATATTTTGTTTTTCTACCTTTTTATAAGGACTTATTGAACGACCACCGACGACAAACTTGTACATAAAGGTCGATTTTTATGTCCTGCGAACACGTCTTTGATGTTATCGGCACTTTAATTACATTTGCCACATCGACTTTCCTATCTTAGATGGAATACCCCTTATATTCGCACGTTTTTGGGATGGTAATCTTCGAATAGAGTCCAGCGATAGGTATCATAAACGTTTAAGAAATATTGCGATGTGCAGCAATAAACGTTTTAGTAAGAATTTTTCTGTTGTTACAGAAAGTTGTTTAGGAAAAATCCCTGTCTACTATAATGTCAAGTTGTCAAGTTGTTGTTATATTTAAAATGGCTTTGGCACGAACCATCCAAGATTGCTGGATCAACTTCAACACTATGCAAATCTGGCTAATGTTCACCTTATTTGCTGTGACTTGTCCAATTGTCCAATAATATTCTATAAAAACATTTTGCTTTTCAGATATTATTCTATGTATCTTAGTCTTATGTACAAAGGTTAAATACTTGCGATTTTGCAAAGATGACGACACTATATTCAACTTTTTATTTTTGACACATTCAGCGATTATTAAAAGGCGAAAAAAAAAGTAAAATCGTAGTAAAATCGAAAGTAACATTGTAGAATCAACAAAATAAAAAAACTGAAAAATAAGATTATTGCCCATTAAAAACTAACAAATTTAAATAAATTTATTATAATTAGTTAATTTCAATATAAATAATAACGTAGCCTTCCACAGCCAAAGTCAGATAAAACTAAACGTGTAACAAAACAGGACACCGTCCACGTTTAGTCGAAATTGCAATAAATTTCGATAAAGTCCAACTAATAATTAACACAACAGGTGAAAGTATTAAAAGATATAAAAGAAATGCAGGATGTAATATATAATATGAATAATTTACGATAAGTTTGAGATTTAATAGTTTGATACTTGTTGTGGTTGTGTTACCTAGTAATGGGCCCTTTGTATTGGTCACACCTTATAATTGTAATAAAAAGCAGGTCTTCACTTACATGCAAATATTGAATTAAATATAGTAGTATTACACACTGCTCCGTAACACATATGCCGCGGCACACTTCTGTATCACAATACCACTGTAGATGTGCCGCGGTGTAATACATACAACTTGTGTGAAAATTCCCATTTTTCCTATATGTTCCAACATAGCAACCTAAATTGAAAAAGGGTTGCAGAGCATTGCTGTAGACGACTTACTGTTAATCGTAAGAAAGGTAATTCTGCCCTTAACTAGCCACATCTGTATTTTGCAACATAACGAAACTTGAATGGATCTGTCGCTAACCTATGTGTAACTATACTCTCTATCATGCATTTGATAGTTGCGATAGATTGTATATTTGAGGATTTAATTAGAGACTCCCACCGATATGCGAGTTTCTAGTGGGTAACTGTATTGCAACACGTTGTATATGTTAAGTAAAATACCTTACAATCATGAGTACTTAATCGAATCGCTATACTAGTAGCTTTCTATTTAAACTGATGCTGTTATAAGTTATAATTTGCGACAGAGAGATTTGGAATAATATGGTGAAAATTTAAACGAATTGGTTTTTGCGTGTCTCTAATGTTAATTTTCAGGACACTGTACACTCTTATGAATAGCAGTGAGATTATTTAATACGGTAAACAAATAAATAAGAGTATTGTAAAATTAAATATTTTTTCATATCATTATGGTAGCTAACTGTCACCTGCAAGAAATAAGTAACAAATTAGATTTTACCGGCTTTTTCGACTCTACATATTGTATGTGATTCAGTACCTTATCTTCATGAATAAGGTTCGCAAATCACGGTTCCTGATCATAGACGTCCGACTGGGAGCGAGTAGCATTGTTTAAGTAAGAATTTATGTTTATAATACTATGCATATCGAAAGACACTTATTTGGTAAATCTTAAAATTCTGAATGTGTTCGACCAAACATTCCAATGATGGCTTACGTTAGCACTGTCATTTCCTTGAATCTTGTTGGCAGCGGTAAAAATGTATTTATGTAACGGAAACGACTTCTAACGATGTAATGCTGTGATGGTATTCGTTGTTACTTGGTAGTTATTTGAAAAGAGTTTTCGGGTCAATTTTTTTCGATGGTCTTGATGGTAATAGCATTTTAGTTCACTTGCTTTGATGCTTTTGTATAAGGGTTTATGAACCGAAGTGATTGGACGTGTTGGAAATAAAGGAACGCGACTTTCACTTACATTCCCTATCGAGTCAAAACTGACTACGAAGGTTCAGAGATGAAGTTAGCGAATTCGTTTGGGAGATTTAATTAGTGCGTGCTACTATATATACCTAGATAACCGAGATGTAACGCGTACAGCATTTATTGGGGAAAGTAGGTTTAAACAAATAACTAGCGCAAGCATATTCGATCATAAACGTTAACACTTGAGTTGTCGAAACTTTTGTAAAATAGGTAATGATTTCATCGTTAATGTTTCGAATATTGGTCACTAAGTAATAATTTTGTCCAATCATTTCTTCCTTCATATTTGGTACTACATTGAACCAACTAAAATGATATGTATCTGCAGACTAGCGTTTGTAAAGTTCCACCTCTCCTAAGTACGTGCATAATATATAAATGTTTTCTTTTTATTCGTTCGGTGCAATCATATTTTCGAAATATCACCCACCGCTCTACACACTCGTGGTCTGGCATCGTCTTTGCGAACCTTACTCATTAATGATTAATGATTTAGTCTTATGACAAGTTGCATCATAAACTTTTTTACACATCTTAACGATTTGTGGTTGCTTCATATTTTTAAAGAAATGTGATAACAACTTATCATATATGCCGTATTCTTTCAATTTGTAAACCGAATTCATAATACACTGCTATTTGGTTCAATTTAACTGTCTTAACAGCATATATTCCGAAATTTTGTATTTACGTATGTCACATGTTTATTTGACTTTACATATGCAATAACAAACTTTTCTTTTTGTTTCCAGAGATTTATTCAACAAATAGGCAAAACTCAATCGGGTGATATTTACTTATCGGATTTTATAACGTATGTACGAGAACACGAGGACAACTTAAAGCAACATTTTGCTAGCTTAGATAAAAATCGTGATGGTAAGTATATTCATTTACTTCGCAAAACTATACATTGTCTCAAATACAGGAAGAGCTGCGGAAGCAAAAAGTTTGATGACGTTTTACAAGTTATTTTGTTGTGGAAAGATATACTGGATAGAAACTTTTCAGCAATTTTTGCTATGAACAAAAATTCTCACTACAATATACAAATGTATAATCATATCTTTCTGCTAGAAAGTTGCATTCACTGCTGTTATCTGTGTTGCTAATATTAATTATAAAAGGTTCAGTTATATCACTACTTAATTTGTCTAATATTAATTAGTTTTTCAATTTTGCTGGATAGATATTATTAACCGCTTCTAAAAGAAATTGGCGTACATTTGTTAGTTTAAAGTCTGTATTTCGGGAAGATACTTTCCTTTTTTCTAATTCAATAGGACACAGTTCACAATGATAAGGTGGTAAACTAAAAACAATTTTTTCTGCATTTGTTATAATTTCATCAATAACATAGCTATTACATTTTTTAAGAAGTACCAAGTGAAGCAATTAAACCATATTCATGCTGCAAGAAACATAGTCGTACCTAAACCTTTTTCAACTAGAGGTTGAAATCGTATTTCACTTTTGTCGCGATGTAACAATCCACTTTCGAGGAAACCTATGTCGAAACACAACAAGCCTTTCTTTTTTGCCCATTGAATCTTTGAAGCCGGTTTACAAACCTTCAATATAAATTTGTCGAAAAATTATGACATTTGTATCGGTCTATACTATCTGTTTCGTGTGTTCCTCGTTCATCCATTCTTCGTCTAAATAAAATATAGATCTGCTTTCCATTCTATACTGCTTTACTGTAAATAATTCCTTCCCCATCTTGTAATTTCATCTCTTTCAGTGAATGAAATATTCTTTGGGCGTTTATCATAAGAAGTTTCGTTGTCCAAAAGAAATATATTCCAATTGCAGCACAGTGAAGGCGCATAAATCAAATCAAAAGCGAGTAGATAATTACAAATAATAATAAACAAAAGGAAACATTAAAGACAAAAAGAAAAGTAATGCACTAAACACAGACAACAAAGCAGATTTAATACCACCTACAAGACAGTGAAAAATATTACACAGATGTCATTAAAATTAAAACAAGTTGCATAAATAGAAAACGTGTGTGAAAAAAGTAAATAAAACATGGCGGAATTACACCCGCCCAGATGTTGTATTTGAAAACGCAACTCTGAAGTAAAGCGGGAAAATTAATGTAATTGGGACAGCTTCTACAAGAACCTAATACCAAAAGACGTACGCCTAAAACCAAGTGATGACAGATTCATGCGCGAAAAGAGAGTGGCATGATCTATGTCTCTCACGAGGTACCTTCCATCCATCCGAAACCGCACAAACTTACGTTGAAACATTTCCTGCTGCCTTTTATATGACAAATAGAAGGGATTCCAAATGATGGAAGCGTATTCCAAACGGAAGCTAACTAAAACATAGTAAACTGCTAATATAGTTCGGTTGTTTTTGAATGTTCTACAATTCCGTGTAATAAAACCAAGCGTTCTTCTAGCAGATGCAGTGATAAATACAATATAAGGCAGAAATAAGAGTTGGCTATCGAACAGTACAGGATGTTACATGTGAAGTTGGTTGATGTTCTGCGTCAAGGATATCACTTTATAATTCAATATATTTTATGATAATTTTTACCGGACATTAATGTATGACTGATAATAATAATATATTTATTGTTAAACCCAATTACAGGATAATTAAATTTAATAGCACATAGCTACTTATGCTAAACTTTGGAGTTCAGGTACGAGGAACAAACAATGAAAAAATAAAAGGAGCATGACAAGGAAATTTATTGAAGAAAGAAGTGCCGTTGTGATCTTTCGATGACAAGTTGATATAAGATATAACATATCGTCTTGACCAGATGGTTGACGTGTATGCCAGCTTGTTGACAGCAAAACTAAAATATAAAGTTTTAAACAAAGATATACAAGTAAATAATTCACAATGTTTTGCTAACAGAAACACATTATTGCGTGATATGAGGAGACAAAACTTAGCCGAGAATTAAACAGCACATCTAAGATATGTGATCAGAGCTTACTTGTGGTTGTTTTCAGCGTTGTAAGTTCATTCTTGAATAATAAGCTATGTACTATCCAACTTATAGAATTTTTTACACTTTCATCGTGCGCGATAAGTTGACCACTTTCTTTGTATTTGACTTATGCACCACCGATTTTGCTATGCCTACAACAATATTATCATAAATACAGAAATAAAGGAAAATAAACACTTACATCTTACTATTGGAAATTTAAGACGCAATTACGGTGCAGCTCATATCTCCTTTAAAAGAAATCGTCTTGAAAATATTCAAAATGGCAGTTTTTTCTCATCCACAGATAAATGTCCGACAGAAAAACATTCTTAGGCAAAAAAGCATCGAATTAGAGGGTCCTGCTTGTTTACTTGTTATTCAACGACCTTGCAACTTAACCGGTTACAATAAATACTAGAGACGTTCGTTATATTGTTTATTGTAAGTTGGGTTTAGAACCACTTGAAGCGGTTACTTTTTGCGGGGAAAATTTAAGTCACTCTTCCTCAATTTGAGACAATGCGTAACAGACAAGATTATGCAACTTGCTAAAACTTCTCATAATTAATAGCTTGAATTATTGATGTTTATGTTTTAAATTAATATACCTACGTCACTTGTAATAATTGTTTTATTGATTATGTGTAATTATCACAATTGTACTAATTGTATACGATAGAATTTACAAATACGTTACAATTCAACAATGTTTAGCTTATACACTGAATAAGTTCTAACAGCCACATCTCTGTTACTTAAAAATGATCTATAGTAATCATAAAGCAATCACATATGTACGTATGATGACAGAAATAAGTAGGCAATAATTCGTTTCAAAAACGTGCTTTAGATAATCGCTTACTACATTTTCACTAAGTATAACTGGGCAACTATGAAGAGAATGTACGGAGATCAATCAGCTTACGAAATAGTACTTTGGCTTATTATATACTTAAAGTTTCTTACAGACGCAGATTGTTAAACTAAGCAAACCATCCTTTGCTCTGTCTTATGAAAGGACAATGTTGGGTGTCTATACATTTTATCCACAGCGGCGACGCAAACGGGAAGCCGCGCACAAAGATTTGATTTCTTCCCGTATTTCCATTACATTTTTTCCCATTTTTCAAAACAACAAATAGTAAACATAAAAGATATGCCAAAGAAACATATGCTCTATTCCTGACAACTTCCTAAAGCACTGCTATTGCAGAAGCCGTAAGGGGAAATAATGTCGGCATATTCTTCGTTGCTGAACCCAACATATCTGACAACTAGCAAATAAGTTACAAAGCAGTTTCATTAAGTTTATGGACAAAAATTAAAGTTCAAAGAAGATCATGGTCTCGATATTTCGAAAGCAAATACCGATTGAAAAAAAAGTTATTTTGATTTTTTTGCTTAGAATCCAATGTCGAACACGAATTTTCCTTTTTCGCCTCTTGGTGTAAGTCACCTGGTATTTTGCACTTTTTTGTTAACTGGAACTAGTAAAGCAGAAAGTTGCAGTTTATATCATTGTAATTGTTGTTCTAAGAACCTGATAAACTGCGTTTCTAACATATGAAGTTTAAAGTTTAGCAGCAAATTGACGTAATTTTTGTAAGTAAATGTCGGTAGAATTATAGCAAAGAAGTATATGTACATATACAAAACAAAACCGTACTTGTTTACATACTCTGCCAAAGAGAATTGATAGAAAAAGTTACATTCATTTTCAGAAATGTGCAAATTTTGAAATTGTTAAAACATGCGCGTATAGGCAAACTAAATGAAATAAATTTATCTAATCTATCCACTTGTTGAATAGATTTGAAAGCGGATTAATTATTTTGCATTTGCTGATTTATTATATATACGCTGCCAAATATACACTACTGTCCAAAAGTTTGAAGCAGGGACTGATTTTACAAAAAAATCACAAACTTAGCAGAATTTTATATTGGTTATTAATAAATCTATATGCAATATAAATTAGTATTATTCGGGTTATTTAACGTTATTTTAGCCTTTAGCATTGTATTAGTTTAGGTAAATACGTTATTTGCGTTTGGTTACTCATATCCGCTTGGGTTAAGCTTAATTTCTGGATTTCCGGTGTTTATGGCACATCGTCATAAACCTATTAGGTGACAGGATAAATTGTAAACCGAAATTACTTGAATTGTTTGAGGATATCAATAAAAACCTAATTATTTTATTAGTCTAGAATTCCCAAAAGCACTTAAACTGCAAGTAATTTCGGTGACGAATAAACATTCTCACATTTCATCCCTACTATTGTATTAGTTAGTAGTGGGGGCACTTATATGAGGGTTAGAGTAGATTGTCAAAAAAGTCTTCTTGACATGTAGTAACACCAAGAAATGTAATCAGATGTTATCTTAGCTATGTTCAAAATAAAGTACCAAACAGTAAAATGACAAGGTTTTACTAATAATCTCATAAGTGCACAAAACTCCAGCGCACATTACAAAACAAGTATCATCAAATAAAAGTAGATAAATTAAAACAATCGATATTCATGCATTATTTAGTTCATAAGTTTGTTTGTTTTCGTCCATAGGACCTCCTTTTGCTTTAATAACCGCTGCACAAATTTTAGGAATTCTTCCCAGCAATTTTTGGAGGCAGTCCGCGTCAATTTGTTCCCAACCGTTTTGAAAATATTCCCATAACTGTTGAGCATTCTGGGGTTGCCGCTGTCTGGCCGTCCGATCAAGTTCATCCCAAAAGAGCACCACCAAACCATTAATTTTGCCTCATTTGTAGCTGCTTTGTCCGCCAGAAAGTTTTTACATATTCGAGCCGTATGTTTGGGGTCATTGTCTTTCTGGAACACAAGCGGTCTACCAACAACACGGCTTCCACATGGAATGGCATGATTTTGTAAACATTCAAATATTCTTCTTTTCTCATTGTGCCACGAGTTTTCACCAAATCGCCTGGCGTTGTGCCAGCAAAATAACCCTGTACCATAACACTACCATCCCCCATGTTTAGCGGACGGCACTAAACAGGCCTCACTAGCTCTTTCACCCGGTCGTCGACGAACAAAGACTCACTGTTTTGTACCAAAAATCTCGAATTTGGATTCGTCGGTCCATAAGACTGTGTCCCATTCGTCCAATGACCAGTTCTCATTCTCTCTTGCAAACGTCAACCGTTTCTGCTTGTGTACGCGTTTTAAAAACGGCTTTTTACGGTGGATGCATCCCCTTAAATCGGCTGCCAAAAATCGCATCTTCACGGCCGTAACAGAAACATTTGTTTGTCGTTGGCTATTAACGCACGTTGCCTAATATCTGAGGCCGTTAGACGTCGATCTCGTTTCGAAATTGTTACGATATATCGATCTTCAGGTCCAGAAGTCACCCGTTGTCGTCCGCTATGCCTTCTATCAATATTTTGTCTCTCTTCTCCAAGCCAATGTGTAATGCGCTTCTTTCGGTGCAATGCCTAGGCGTAGAGGAATTTATCTCGGTATATCCTTCATCCCGAAGAGTACAGATAGTGGAACTTTGTTCTACTGTCGATTGTCTGTGTTCAATCAAATTGTTACAATGAGGCACTAATTTCAAAAAACTAATTCTGTACGCAAAAGGATAGAACGCTAGGATTTAATAAATTTCAGCATGCACTCAATGATTACCGAAACAGTACTAAGCCTATTGACCGAAAGTAATTACTGCAGGTACCTTACCCTTATCATCCCGTTCAAACAATAGTTATATCCTTGAAAAAGAGCAATAAAATTTAATCTGGTAAAAGTTTTAGCTGAATGTTTGCAATTTGGGGATATGTGTATTTGCACATATTAAATTAAAATAGAGATTAGCGATTTCACCATATACCTATGGGTTGTAGTATTTTAAACTAGTTTTTCAGCTTGCTTCCAAACTTTTGAATGGTAGTATAAATATCGTCAACCTCGGCATCACACAAGTTTAATTAATTATATAATAATTAATCTGGGAGAGCCGTTTCGAAGACACGAATGGTCCTTATCATTAATCGGTGTTCGAATTATTATATTATTCTATAATTAATTAAACTTGTCTGGTGCGGAGGCTGCCCATGGTTATGTGTTATTTAGTGCAATTTCGACGTCAGAGCCTACTTTTGGATTGTTTTAAAGTCACTGCAATATGAAAATACCCTAAATAAAAGTAAAAGAACATTATTAGTGTAGCTGTACTGAAAACCGGGAATACTACCGAAGCCACTGTATGTATGTATTTTGATGCATTAAATGAATTTCTTTTTTTTTTCAGGCAGAATTGATTTGGATGAGCTGTGCAAGGCCTTTAATGAGCTGGGAATACCGCTTGAGAAAATGGAGGCAACGAACCTTCTGCAAAGGTTAGCAAATTTACATGCTTCAAATACTAATTAATGCAGTGCTTGCGCTTTACTAACTTTAACCGTATAAAACTTGTGAATAAGGAACACTATTTCTCAGAAATACACCTATACGTAAAACAAACCATGTTTAATCCCTATAATTTTATCCAAACTACAAAAAAATTGTGTTGTCGGTTATCCATCCGATTTGTTATATTTACATATTACAACTTTTACATAATTTAAGTATTGAAAAATTGATATAAAATGAATATTTCATCGCAAAGACAGTACACTTCTTCTTTACATCAGTTTTTTTTTTACGGTATTTTTTTTCTAGTATTGATCTACCATTAAAAAAAAAAACACATCAGCGAAACATACAGATTGTCTAGAGACTTTTCCCCTTCAGAAATTGTTTTTATGTAAGCAGTGGTACTTTTTCTTATAACGGGGCCAAAATTTAAATATTTTTCATTTGTGTGGTATATACATGCACAATTTCGATTAGACATTGACAGCCGTTGCTGTGTTAGATGTATAGGATATACAGGAATGTAGAATTCAGTTACGCCAATGATGCAACAAGGCAGATAACTCCTAGACCAGGCTTACGTGCTTCAATCGGGCAGTAATGACTAATGACTTACCTAGCCGATAGTATAAAAAAATAATTTATTTCAACAACATTCAAATTGTACACAAGTATTAAATTATTGTTTTCAATTTCCGCAATATTGCCTTTCGTGTTTTGTCATGTCTATTGTGTTAATGTACACTGGACACGATTAAAAGTACACCACCAAAAATATTTGCGAAAATAATGTTTATCAGCATAAAAAATGTTTGTACTGTTTATAAACATGTAAACGAAGGGCAATTTAACAAAGAAAAGTCGATGGGGTTCGCCTAGCACCTTCATACTAAGGTGTTAAAGAAACACTGATCGCTACGGAACCCTATACGTACCATTGGTCTCTAAACTGTCCGTAATGTTGTTATCCAACCGATAGTGTTCCACCACTACCAAGCTAAAAGTATTACCGATTGATATAGGAATCTCCTCGGTAAGTGATACTTTTGGACGCGCCTGAACTTGCGATACATGTCGTACCTTCAGTTGGAATCCACAGCCTCCAACACTCTACATACCATGATTAAGTCTACGTGCAATTTTCCGGAAACTAACACTTTTATGTAGCTCAATAATCAGACCATGTTTGAATGGGGTTAATCGTTTAGGTAAGATATACGATTCACGATTGTTTGAAACGTACTGCACACATTTTACTCATCTTTGTGCATTTGGAGTGCTACTACCTGCTTCTAACAGACGTTCCTGTAAAAGCATGTGCGGAACATATGGCCCTGGTAAACGGTAAGCAAAACGTACTATGTCTTTCAATATGACAATGTTTCATGTGATAAATGGCGCGACAATGGTATGCAATTGGTGACTACAATCGCCAGATTCACCACCAATTCAACACCTGTGGTATGAAAGTAGTCCAATTTAAACGTAGTTAGAATAGGCGGTTAAATAAATATAAATAATAATAAAACGGCAAATAATAAGTAGGAATAGCGTCTTATAATTAGGATCAAGGTTGTATATGTACTTAATAAAATGATAAAAAACGTTTCCAGGAGATATATACTGGTGCTCTTCTAAGCGAAACGGTCTTAATTAATAATTATAATATTAATTTTTTAAATATTATATATATATAATATATAATAAATAATATATATATATATATATATATATATATATATATATATATATATTCAACGTGCATAGGAAAATAACTTGTTTTTGTTGTTCTTTTCCTAATTGAGTACATTATATTTGTTTGCTCTATTTTAAAGTTTCCATTGCCCATGTATATTGATCAACCGGAAAATTACAGTTTTATATGCGTTACATAAACATTTATAAAACAAATAGTGTTAAATGAAGTCAATATGTGTTATCATCTGATACAAATTTGTTTTTGTAAGAGATTGAATTGATATGACATTGATTGATTGTATCTTCTATTATTGCATAGAGCTAGTAATACGAAACATATTCCCTTAATAAACTTTAAAAAGTCATTTCAATATCCGGCATACATATTAATGTAAAACGAAAGCGGTGTACCTAAACCCAAAAAATAAAATAATAGCGAAGGAAATCTTTAGCAGTAATTATTAATTATTTCACCTGCATATACAATGGATTGAATCGTTTTAAATTTACTACCGATTACCGATTTTACGAGGGTATCTAGTAGGAAGGTAATCAAAAACAAATACCATTTGACAGATCTGCTTTTAATTAACATTAGCTTTGCTTTTCTTCCACGGTTAAACCGGTTCAAAACCATTTAAGCCAGTTGTTCTTGCAAGTAACATAGACTGATAGATCAATTGATAAACCATTTTGAACGGTTCAGAATCGGTTCGAGTGTAGAAGAAAAACAAACCTATTGAAATAATTTGGCACTTTATAGCTATTGCCATACTCCGGTAAGTAAAACAATTAATACATGGTAAATTGTCAAAATGTCCAAAATTATAATATTTCTTTACCAGGAAAGAAAGATACCGCTTGAAATCAAAGACCGACCTGTTTTATAAAGACACTCGTCCATAACACTTTATTGTGATCAAATCACTGTTTTATTAGCTAAATACAAATCACTGGTACATCGAAAACAAGACCCTCTATATTACCAGAATTTGATAACTTAAGAAAAGTTGCAATTAGGTACTTTGGGCAATTTTCCAATTGTGTTGATCTCTACGGGAGCACATATACAGTATGTTCCCAAATCGACTTTAAATGAGGAAAAGATTTCTTATTTTTGATTTCTGAGAAAATTTCACTCTTGTTGATCTGCCCTACTTGTTTTCAAACGTCCAAAACTCAAATTGCTTTTTATTTAACTCGATCGATTCTCGAGATAATATAATTTTTCTTTAAAATTTGGACATTTGGTATTTTTCGTAATTTTTAGAAGTAACTTGTAAGTAAACATACTTTTTATTGATTGCAAAAACGTGAACAGTTTTTTACACCTACATACACCAAAGCAACGCTATTAGTGAAACAATCTAAATTGAATATCACTAAAACGATTAAAAGAGATGAAACTTGAAGCCTGAATCTACTACATACTTTCACTGCGAGGTACATCATATCAGCTTTCTCAATAAATGCATTAATTTCTTCCATCTGTAATATTTTACTTTTTTGATTTGTATCCCATTGCCAAGCGTTTCAAAAATGCTTATAATCTAAAGTACTTCCATATGTTTATAATCTTACAATATTAAATATAACCATAAAGCAAATATCTTTGGTTTGCTTTGTATTTGATAATATGCAAATAAAATGTTTTCCGATAGCGTTTTAACGACATGTGTACAGCAAGTGTAGAAATGTTAATTTTTTTTGTACACTTACGGGATTTACTAATAGCTTACCAAGCTCACATGAAATACAATTAATATTATTGTCCATTGTTGTATGCGTCTAAATATAAATAAAATATAATTGCACTAACAATTTAATTGAATTCAAACAATGTAAATGTGGTATACTTAACACCTTTATTGAGTGCCAGTGTTAGTAAATATGGGCAACTTGTATATCACATAAGCTTAATTGTCTTCAATAGCTATCAGAAAATACATGTCTTTTAAGTCAAAGTTAAACATGCAAAATTAAAAAAATAGTGCATCTCGTTAAATTAGACATTTTTTCGATCCGTTTTTTAAATTTTCTAATATACTATTTTGAAAGGCCACAACACACATCAATATATATTAGACGAAATTGTAGATGTATTGGTTTATTTTTGTTTTTCATTGATATTTAATAAGTAATTATATTACAGATTAAATATTGGACGTACGTAAGTATACGATACTGTACTAATGCACACCATCACCGCCTTTAGACAATCGCCTATTTCCTGTTAACAACTCCTGCATTTAAGAATTAATTTTTAATTTCTATTGCAAGGATATTCAAGTTAGTTGATCAGAACTATAGCCAAGGAATACGCTAAGATCCTTTTACGGACTTTCTAGCGATGTCCTAAAACCCTCAACAGATATACTCGTGTATAAGGTGGTTTACATATGTATTGATTTGCTGTCTACAATAAGATTAAGTTACCACAAACCTCTGTAATTTTCTGAATTTGCTAATAAACTTTTACTGGCGTCGTTACTGGCACTATTAAAATTATGCATGTGTGGATTCGCCTTAATGCTATGACGTTTTCACAAAACTGATAGTATGGAATCTTAGGCAAGCTGATTATAAAATATAGACGTAGAGTATTGTTAGTAGGCTCAACTTAGAAAAAATAGGCTTGCAGGAATCTCTGTAAATCGCTCCAACTAGATATGTGGTCGCAGACTTTTGCCCCATATTTAAATAAATTATTTTTCTTTAAGTTTCGATCGTAATGTCGACAGTGACAACCGCGTACTATAGAACCCTTAGTAACAGTCTATCATCATCTATCATAACTTTTAACAGTCTATCTAGCTTTCAAGGTAATCGAGTTAATTGGAGTTTTGATATAATCGAGATAGTTCGAGTGAAATGTTTTTTCTGCTTATATTAATTATTAGAATTTTATATTGTGCGAGACTTGTTTCCGAATAATTTTTAATAGAAGTGGGCAATGAATTCATAAAGAATAATGTTACATATGTATAATAATGTTACATATAATACATGTAGATAGAAAAAAAGATACTTTAAAATTTTAGGAGAAAATATTTACATTCTCATTTATAGAAAATTACAATGGTAGGCCTTCTCTGATTTAAGATTTGTTCTACCAAACAGTATAAAGAAATTATTTTCATAATTTCATAATTTATTTTCATAATAATAGGAAATGTTCGTCCTCTTTGATTTGAAATGAGTATGGCCTTTTATTTAATATATTCCATTATATATTGTGAACTTTTAATTATTACATCTTTAAGTCATTGTTAATTAGTTTATATTTTATCATCGTATGAGTTCATACAGCATGCTTATTACAAAAAAAGTGAACATGTCGCTAAATGAACAGGAGAGAAAGAAGCTTCCTTTTTCCTTTTTTTTTACGTTTGTTTCATTGTTTTTTTTATCAACTTTCTCGTCCTCTTTCTGTGTTTATTTGTATTTTCGTATTTATTTTATTTATTTGGAATTTAATTTTTTACAACATTGACGGCACTAGTCATGTTTGAAGATCAAGTCCGGTTGAATATTAAAAAACATTTTTATCAAATTAAACCCGCCAACTATTTAGATAAATTAATGTAAAGAAAAAGATAAACGAAGTAGGTGCTAAATTATGGTGGATAATAAACCTTTAACACAAAGAAGAACTTTTATTATAAATTGATCACTTCCTTGATTAACTGAACCAAAAACTGAAAATTCAATTATTTCTGCCGGAACGAAAATCAGAACAGAAATGATTTATTTTAATTGAATGGGAACGACAACAAAAAAAATTGCTGTTCGGTCGGTTGTTTACAATGTCGTCTCAGTTTAACGAATTGTAAAGTGTAATTGTACCTCGAAAAATAGATGCGAGTTAACATTATATACTAATTGTTTTAACTATAAATTTATTGAAAGCGTAGCACTAGAACGGTGTAATTGTTCTGGTAAATTTTTGATTTTCAATTTTACCAGCATAACCCTAAAAAATTGCGGATATAACATAAAATATCATGTTGTATAAACTGCACCTCTAAATTCCTGAATGTAGGATGTATGCAACACTATTCGCAAGCCAGCCAAAAGGTAAAATATTTCCTTCTACAGAACGTCTACAAAAACATCACGGAATTGGTTCAAGCCAAAGTATTATTTTGTTTACTGTATAATACAAAACCCCATCTTAAAAGGTTTAGAAATGTATATACATGTTATAACATTAGGAAAGTAATGTCTTTTTCAATAAATGAGAATATAAAAACTTTACGTTCTCATTTACATTTATGTATTCGGAAGGTTAACTTCAACGACAAAACAAGCACATATCTTATCTAATATCATGATCCAATAAAATTAAGTATATTTTGTGTGGTAAGCTAGTCCACGGTTTATATATTCCTACAGGTTCGGAAAAGTTTTTAGTTTGCATATACACATCGTTATGATAAATACATAGCATCAAGTAAGACCTTCAACTGTGCAAAACAAAACTTAATCAAACATCTTATAGGATTAAACAAGTACAGCTATGTGAATATGTATTAGGCACCTCAAAAAAAAAAACGGTTTATAAAATCCTTGCTTATTTCCGGTAATTCCATAAGTAGATGTATGTATACACCAAGGGATTTTAATAAGCGGATAAACGAAGATTTATGACGGCAGTAAAATAGTTATTCATTGCAGAATATTGTATTTTTATTATTAGTTTCCTAGAGCGTATTGAAATAAAACGCATAGAAATCCTCAGTGCCTGGCTAGATTACATCCAGGTAAGTTACTGAGTAATAGACTATTCGATAACGTTTGCAAATATGTCTAAAGAAGCGAACAAACTATGACAGAACGCGGCCAAATTGTATTACTTATTGGTAGTACGCAAGGCTTAACGCAAAGTGTAATTTCAACAAAAGTAAGTGGTCGCGATGTGCGGTTCAAACCGTTCATAAACGTTATAAAAAACAGGGGGTTATAAAAATAGACCTAAATCGGGAACAAAACGGCGAACCACGGCAAGAACAGGTCGCCTTTTAAAACGAACGGTTTTACAGGATCGACGAAAATCGTTGAAAGAATTATGTAGTGGAGCCGTGGAAAGCCATGGGGTTTTCTGACCCCAATTGCGGTAAGAAAGCGAATGAGGGCAGCTAATAAAGAAACCGTACTTCAACGCATCGAAAAAAACGTTTGGAATAGACCAAGAAGTACATGCATTGGACAGAGAGAACCGTCGATTTATTAACCTGTATTTTTTCGCAAATTTGACGCACTGAATAACCTTCTTGATGAAAAGCAACAATGACAGAGCGCTTCTCTAAACTTGTCCGTCTTCCTCTCGGCGTTTTAATAACTTATATGTATAGCTCAATAATAATCAGGTTCACACAAAAAGATACGCTCTTAACACTAACGCACGTACAGGCAGGTTTATTTAGAATTTAAAGCATTTATCAATACACAATAAACTTTCGGTTGGCCTGCTTCCACTCCAAAGAGTATTGTACATTTGTTACCTGCAATATTGTCCCAAAAGTAATCCTATTTGTGGCAATGAGAATTATTCTGTAAATTGCTGTCTTAGGTCGTAAAATATAATAGGTTTTTAATCACTCTGTAAACGATATTCTTGGAAGCCTGTACAATTGGTTACAAACTTCAGAAAGGACCTAATATAAATATGTTATTTATGTATAAACGCAATTATATTATCTTTTTGTAGAGTTTACAAGATTTCACCGGGTGTCCGAACTAATGTGGACGGTAATGTACATTTAAAATGTTCAGTTGTTATCACAAAAACTCTATACATACAGAGTTTAAACATTTAAATGTAGGTCATGCTACTCCAACAAATTCACCAGCGATAAAATCCATATATTCCTGCCTTATTATTTTAATTTTTCCAGATGAATTTTTTCGGATCTGTATATACATGCATATTGCTTCCTTTGATAAGAGAGACTCTCTTATCAACAAAATCAGAATGAATATAATCTCACCTTAATACCAGACTTTTATTGTTTGCAGAATGGATCAAGACGGAAGTTTAAACATAAGTTACGATGAATGGCGGGATTTTCTGTTGCTTGCACCAAGCCATGATATACACCAGCTTATCAACTACTGGAGGCATTCCACGGTACGTATTTATTTAGTCTATTTAAATTATTAATAATACGTTCCACTGAAAGAATTTAATAACCGAGGTGTTTGGGAATAAAGAAAGACATATGTACGCGAATGTGTTGATGTGTATCTCATCTTTGTAAAATAATAATTTGACCCTCCCGGATTTCTAAGATTCGTTCCATAAAACAACTATGTCTCTGTTTCTAACCTAAGTAGCTGTGTTTTTCACAAATAGGCGAGTCCATGTGCACTGTGAAAGTGTTTAACTTGGAACTTTTGTTGGAAATATTATACAATGTGTCCAATAATAACGCTTAAACTAATGAAGAAAGTTTAAAAACTTATTTTTTTTTAATACAACTACATACATATTTTTTCCTTTTTTATCAAATTACAAATGTCATATTCATTACATATCTAAAAGTAACACTTCAATTTATTGAGGAAAATGTTGTAACACAATTTTGTTTTAAGAAGAGTAGCTTGCAGTGGAAATCTAGCTTATGTAGTCTTTTAAAATTTCTATTTTTGGAGAATCATGACCTTTAGGAAACAATTCATCATTCTTCATTTGTTCAGATAATGTCGTCCAAAAATAATTCGTGCTCTTAAGACCATATTAAAATAAATTTGTAAGAATTATGTTTTCGAATTTTTACCTTCACCGGTTATAAAAATTCACAGTCACTCGTCCATCTGACAACAATTTTTTGAAAACTCAAACAAACCTTAAAACTGAATTAGAAATTCAAAAATGTAATAATGTATATAGGATGTTTTCCCAAATATTTTTTTGCATTTAATATTTCTTATAATTATTATTATTATTATACTTATTTGTTTATTATAATATTGAATAGAAATTATTTCTGGAAACTAGAACTATTTAAGAAACTTCACAAGCAAGCGGCTTATAGGAAACACTACGTTTATATTTAATATGTACATAATTAACTACCATTTGTTTTTATACTTTGTTGTGGTAGAAATAACTTATTATTGCGATTAATATTATCACGTTTTATAAAATATTTCCCAACTTATGAAGTGGAAATGTGAAATTTTTAATGACGTCTTTTGTAAACACATTTAACTATGGAATAGTTATGGATATATTAAAGTAAGTGAAAATACTGAAACGGATATTTTGTCATACCTGATGTTGATTTCTTTTAATGGTTTTTAAATTTTCATCGATCAATGTAAGTTCGACCCTTGCAAGTGATAACATATTTTTGGAATAAGTTTCCTCTATTTTCAAACGTTAAATCTCGTCTCAATTCTGGGCATTTCTGGAAGATTCAGAGTTTACAATGTCCTTGTAAGAAAAAAATTTTAAGATATTATCTATTCAATTAGAAGTATTAAGTAAGAAGAACAAATTACAAGTATACATATTAAATATAAAGCAAATATTTTCAATAATCTCTATGTGAGCGTATTTACTATGCTTCCTGGTTATTAAGTTTCTCGCACTGTTCGAGTTTACCTAAAATCCTCTGTTGAACGGTAATGATATCCATCAATATTAATGGTAATAGTAATATTTGCCAATAATCCCGGTATTATTGTACGGTTTATCTATCTGCTACCTCTATTTGAGAGCAAGTATTTATAATATATCCCACAATAAATGAGATACTCCCTATATTTAGGTATCTCTCTCTTTATTGGCTAACATGTCGGTTATTATATTCTTCCACTGTACAAAGAAAGCGTTTTATTACTGTTTGAAATAATATTGTAAATACTACACCATACGATTGATATGTATCGAAAATCCGGAAAATCTATAAAGCAAGAACTTAAAAATGGTTCAGTTAATACAAAATGAAATGCGCTCTTGATACTCGCTTCGACGGTACATATTGTTCTAACTCTTTATAGTAGTAAAAGTATACAAAGTAAGTAGACAGATATCCTAGTCAGCACATTTGAAACATAAAAGGAGTTCGCGCTCGAGCCTCAGGAAAGTATAAAAAAAACGCTCTCGCGCATCGGTCGTTACATTGCTTTACTTGGTTTAAAAGTTTATATTAGAATTCCATGTTAATTCTAAAGTTGTTCTGAAAGAAATCTTTATGATAATTGTATGTTATTATGTAACGGAGTACACAAATAATAGCTGCCCTGGAGTGAAAAAGTGTCCTTTTTAAAAATCCCGTATTGTGTTGAGAGGAATACAACAATACACTAAAATTGGAACAATACAGATATTAGTGCAAAGATGACACGCAAAATCATGAAACATTCCACATTTTTGCATTCCAACTCAAAAATTGTATTTGAGCTTCTAGTTACTGTCCTTAGAAAAAGTAAACGTGTGAGATCGGCTTTGTAAGACTTTCCATCCCTAGAGTACATGTGTGGGTAAACCTATATAGTCCCCTGGCCCTTTTTTTTGTTATGTCTAAACAGTTAGTCATCCTGATAGGCACCGGTACGTGAAATGTGTATCCCTGTTGGAACTTCAAGTTTTGCAAAGTTGTAGCTAGATCTAACATTGAGGCATATGGGCTATGATTCTGAGGTGCCGTAGACAATGCGCTCTTATTTTTGGTAAATATGAAAGTTGCTGATTTTCTAATCAATTATTTTGAAGTTTTTAATAAAATAACAATGTGAAATATGCTTGTTTCATAATTTGATATAAAGTTGGTATAATGACCATCCTCAAAAGGTATGCATATAAGGCTAAATAGCCCACTACTACTACTAGTTTCATTAAAAAGAACTTTATTTATTAGTTCATAGGGTGTGTTGAAATTTCTGTTCAAAATCCGGATAATACAATTGATCAACGAAAGAATTAATGTGTAGAAACTGCGTGCAGTGGGTCTTCTTCTTCAAGTAAATTGATTTGTTAATGTAATTTGGAAAATCAATGATTTCTCTTCAACTTGTAATCCAACTAGCAATCCTACATAAACCTATTGCAGAAATAAGCGATATGATATCTATGCTAGATACTATGATAGATAATTGGCTCCGCCGAGTACACATTACCGAAACTTTACAATATGGACCAATTTTTCTCGCTTGTTCACTAATTAGTTTTGCAGATTATTGTATTTGCAACCCAAATCTTTCTCACTATGTTCAGATGACGTACCATTTATATTCCAATCGAACCTACCTACCATGTATATTTTTGATTGATATTAATTTAAATCGAATCATTACATACACATCGCAGTCAGTAAAACCAAATGACATAACTTCGCCGTCGTTTGTCATTTCTACGAGGAGTTTCACAGAGCTCAATATTGAATCCGATTCTTTTCGCCCAATACTCTGTTAATGCTACAGCTTCACTACACAAGGCTCATAAATTGTTACGTATTGCGTAGTGTCACACATGAGGTATTGCAGCGTCGAAATCATGAGAACACTCGTAATCATATACTTTACGTAAAAATAATCTAAAATAACCCAGGTTCAACAGACAATATGAGGTAGTCACTGAAAATAGTATTTGTTTTTAAAACTGAGAAAACCATTTAATATAACGTGGTATATGTATATTGCTCCAGCTCTACGCCTAGATGTATTTTAGGAATTAAATCATGCTTTGAGTAATAATACCAACAAACTTACATATTTTCCCGTCTATCATATTTAGACCGAAATAAGTAGCAGCTGTATTATGAACTGTTCCCAATTAGACTATCAACGAATAACGGAAACTTACAAAATGCGGTAAATACTGATCCTAGCTGGTTTTACTTTATAGACGACCCGGGCAAATCGTGATCGCCGATTGTTAATCATTTGTTGCTGCCTGAACTGCACAAGGTCAAAGTTAAAGATGCAGTCTGATACAACAAAATAAATACAAAAAGATTATACGAAAATACAAAAAAAAAATAGGTTGACTGTTTTATTTCTATATAACACAAAAGTAAATGTACTTCGTCATTTACAAACCAAATTCGTGCAATACTAGTCGCCCATTGCGTCAACTATTTTTAAGGTTCATAGTGGGCAAAGTATTACTTTCAACATGATTCTCGGTTGAGTAATTTTGGTGTATTAAACAGGTCAGTTTCATTTAGTTTAATCATACTGCGTGTTGTAGTAGGAAGCTTGGCAGAATGCCATTCGATGTTTAAAGTTCCTTTTACCAAAGTTCAGAATTCTTACCTACTTTTCTAGTTAAAATACATTTCCCTTGCCATAAATTGTCATAAATGCCATAATACAAATACCGTTACATCGTACGTTGTTTAGATACTCTTTCTTCACCATTTTAGAAATATAGTTCAAATTAGTAATTTATATATAATACTTGTAAATGTTTTATTGCATAAAAAAAAACAAACTATCCATGAGTTTTTTTTTTTAATTTTGAATTTGTTACAGTTTGCCACCAACATATCCCAAATACCTTCAATAGCTGTCAATTTGTTGCTTTTTTATTTTACTTTTTGGTCTTGAAGCTTTGTCATTAAATTGTCAGTAAAACGAGAGAGCTAATAAAAAAAAAGCAGCCATGAAGCTTTCAGCATTTCCATTTAGTTACGGCAAATATTTTGCGGAATCCGGTTTAGCAGTAACAATATTACGTTGACAACGACGTGTTGCTTCTGAATAAAATTTTGATTTCCCTTTATCTTGATATTTATATCAGAATTTCCTTCAAAAACCTTCTCCAATTCGTTTTCAGACTCCAGAAAATTGTCAGCTTCATCATTGTTATCGCTTTCCTTCTTTGTTAATTTGTTTACCTCGTCTGTGATGAGTGATGTATATTTCTTTTAAGAATTCAGTTTCTTATAATTGCCATAAACGTGTGTCAAAAATTACAGCAAAATATAAATTACCATTAATTTTTAAGGGGGGTACATGAGTGGCCCATCTACCCACAACTGAAATATTGTTTTATACAGGCACAGTACAGTAATGAACACATATCTGCAAGTACGGCAGAAACCAGCCAACCGACATATGGTAATGTCGAAAACAGTATTACTGGGGCTGCCATTAGGAGTTTACATGTTAAAAGGGACACTTCTGAAAATTTGTTCGTTTTATTCGAATTCATTTGTTGTTACTTATAATTATAATGTTTGAGTATTTTTACTAGATTTTAATAAAATTGTGATAAGCATTTCTAGTAGTGTCCTATTATCGTGTCCATGTCTGTTTGTTTCAATGCTTAAATTCAGTTGAATAGATTGGCGTAACGTAACATGACGCAGTAAAATCTGAAAAAAGCTGATTTATTTGTAAGTTTTTAATACGAGAATACTTTTTCCACTACTTGGAGGATAGTGCAACCCAAAATGGTTGAATACAATAGCTTTATGAATGGAAGCTATTTATTTCTGTGTATCAAATCTTTTTAATTTAAAATTATACGATACTGCGTGATACGATAAATGGTATACTTATGTAAATTTAAACGCATTCGACTGTTACTAGTACCTTCAGAAAATTTCTTAAAAACAAATTTATTTAAAAATTAGAATTTATTTACTTATTTGCAATACTGCTTTATTGATCTTTCTTATCCTCTGAATCCCTGGAACACTGTGAAGTGCTTCAGTTTCTTATCCTCGCATATTGTTCATTTAGTTCCATCGATAAGTCGGCATCGCTCTTAAACATACAATACAAAATATCTAATTGGAAAATTTATTATTAAATGTGCAAAATAGGGATCACAACTTTCGAAACTAAATTAGTCTAGACAAAATATATTGTTGAGCTAACACGATAGATATTTTTAGATAAGATAACAGTGCACAATTATTGTCTGAACATATTTATTTATGTTCATATAAGCCCAAATGCATTGATAAACACATTTTGTGTAGCTACCATTTCAAAAAGCATATGTGCAGATAGATTTGTTTAAGTGGAGATTGAAATATTCATTATCCATTGATAAATTGGTTTATTTGATGCATGCCATGCAACTGCGAAAATGTGCAGTTGTTCTAGCCGGGGGACGATCGATTTATTGTGTCTGTATCATAAATCATAAACAGTTCCATTGCGATATATAGTTTTTGGAGGCTCGTCCACTAATTTGCAGACCAATTGTCTTATTATAAAAATCTGACGTCATGTTGACTCGGCACCGGTTGCACTTCTCTACGTGGTATAGTGTTTCTTGTTGTTGTTACGGCTTAATGCTACTAATACGTATCATAATCGCATTCAGTAAGTATTTATGCACGGGAATAATTCCAATACTATCGTTTAAATGCATTTACTTGCGTTAGTATAAACGCCTCTTATGCAATATCGTGTTATATTGCGTCGTTGCGACCTGCTGTGCCTGGCATGTATGCATGTTCTCAGCTGGTAGAAGCATGATTACACGTAACATTTAATATTTATATTGCTTCTTCTTCTGGTTTGTGCCGAGGATGTTGTTTAAATAAGAATCACTCTATGTTCTGGAATGTATTTATTCCTTTTTCCAAAAAATGTTTTCGCCGTTTCCTAATTACATTTGGGATTCTTTGCCTTTTTTGTTATAAATTTGAATTTTATGGACAAACATGTACATCTTAATTGGTGCGAATTGAAATTTTAAAATAATATTAAAGTAACACCTATATTGTAAATGACCATGAAACTTATTTGAAAGACATAGGCTACACATGTGAAAAAGGAATAAGTAAATTCCAAAACATAAAAGATTCTTTTTTTTAATAAGCGGGGCAACCCAAGAAAGAGACTGCTAAATATTACACTTCAAGCTATGCGTTTGGAATAACTTCTAATTTAATAAAGATGATATAATAAGTTTTCATAAATACAAAAATGAAACGGTTTCCAGTGCCTATATATTTTACTTTAAATTGCGTGATATAAACCGATGGATTCTTGTTTTTTTTTTATTAAACGGACTTAGCTTGGTTCTGATCACCACGGTTATGCTTGATGACAGTAACAAGGCTCATCAACATCAAACAAAGATCTTAGTTAGTAAGATTAACTTATATAAGTGGCTTTTTCAGAATAAAAATACTGTAGCCTAATTCTATTACGTTAACGTAATAGAATTAGGCTACAATCAACAAAATCAAAAGTACAATCAACGTAACATAAATAATAAACTACTGAACTAATGGTATCTACAAACACCAATGCCAGGGATATTTTTTGTTGCAATGTTATCATTATCTGAATATAAATTTTTCTTCAACACACCTGCAACTTAAATAACCAAAGTATTACGAACAAGAAATGTAATTATTCATTTTATGACTCGGAATACCCAATTGCATTTGCACGCAATTATTGTAACCTACTTATTAGGTAGTATTTATCCCTACTCGACTTAACCATTCAGAATGTTTTGATGGGATTTCAATTTTTATTTGAATATAATTGTGATAAGCTGTATACTAAGGACATAATAGTGCTCGAAATATGCCGTGGGAAACCAATAGGTATTGGTAAACGATCCAGCATAATATAATAACTTTGCATAAAGAAGGTTATTCCGGTAGAAAAATTAAATCTAGCTGCGTCGTCAATAAGGTTCGGGTATATCAGAACAATTTAGAAGACATTGTCGTTCAGATCCATCACGAATAACCACCATAGTAGATGATTGTTTACTACAATTAATAGTAAAAGAAATTTCTGCGCCAAAAATAGGGAGCAAATCCAATGGCAGATGTCATACCATTTCATGCTTCATGGATATGGATGCTAGAATATCAGATGTTTTATGGACTGATGAATCGATATTTAAAGTCTTCGGTTAAAGGAAGGAGGACGGTCCGCTAATGGGAGAAAGCTCTCCCGGTGAGTTGCACTAACAATAAAACACGGTGAAGGTTGAGTTACAGTTCGAGGTTGTTTTCCTTACACCGGAATAGATACGTTACACCGAATCGAAAAAATAATGCGGAAAAAGAAGTACGAAAACGATCCGGTATCTGAATGAGCAAAAAGAATGGAATATTTTTAAATTATAAACATGGCCACCGCAAAGTATCGATCTCAACCCTATTGAGCTGCTATGGGATGAGCTCAATAGAAAAATCCGAATTGTTGGTCCTGCTTCTAAGCAACTCTGAAATATTCTTCAACGAGAATTGAACAACATCCCAGGTTATACTAAGAAAATTAATCGAAATGATACCGTGAGTTGTTCAAGCAGTTCTCAAAACAAAAAATGAATTTTATGTGGTGGAAAGAAGTAATTTTGCGTTAGATTTTATCCTTTAGAGTAATCAATTATTTTTTTTGTAGTAATTGCTGTTTACTTTTTATTTTTTCAACTTTTATTACTTGGCCAAACTTCAACTTGACCAGAAAATTATGATAACGTTTTGTTGATGCTTGCGCCGATTTGAAAAGTTCTTAAAACCATATAGGCAACGGATTTTATTATAATGTAGAAAGATGATTCGGTTACTCATAAAAATATAAGTTCACCTCTGAGTTTTCTAAAGTTTTTGCGAAAAATATTAATATAAAAGAAGTCTTTGCAAAGGCCAAAGAAGTAAAAAATATTAAAGAAGTGCATTATTTTTCATTTACTCATCACAAAGCCTATGAATTAATTTTAGTTTAGATTATTTTGTTTTTGTTCTGACGAAATTAAACTTAGTTGGGTTTTATTCATTTACTTTCTTCTCATTATTATTAAAACATTTAGGAAGGAGGTATTGTTTTGATAGCTATATAATTGAAATATTAATTACGTATAGGAATGGTGATATAGGAGGCGTTACTATAAGCTTTCCTATTTTATTGAGAAATATCCTACTAAGTTTGTACTGTTACAAATTTCAAATTTGTATGTCAATCTATAGTGAATGAATAGTCCAGAGTTTATTATGGTTTTAAGCTTGATTGAACATTTTTAGAGAAATTGCAGTATAAACTTTAAGTTTGAAAAACGACATTATATACGCGCAAGAAGTATTACCATAATAGCTTTACAAAGGACTATTGTATGAATACTAGGTCTTCTATTCTCCTCGAAAATACTATAGTTAGCAATTGTCGTATAAAAGTATTCCTTAAACGCAAATTGCGACTAAAATATACTTCGTTGTCTAGAAAGCGTTACCAATCAAATATCTTTCCAAATATCTAAAACCCGCCTTAGAACTTTACAGATAAGGTACGTATGCTATAAAATAAAATGTTACTGTGTATTACTGTAGATTTTGAAAGCTAGCTTGCTGAACTCTTCATTGACACTTTTATCACAACGCAGCAGTAAAGCTAGAGCATCTCAGCTTTACACGCCAATAAAACTGAAGCTTAAATATTGAGTGTGTAGAGTGTTACCGAAATATATAGTGGCAAGGACGAAGTGTTTAACTTATTAGACTAATGAAGTGCGTTATTTAAGCTTGTGAACGGTCAGTAAATTTTGCCCTATTAATTAGTAAAGAATCATTGTAATGTTACCAATATGGTGAAAAATGCTGTGCTTGCAGCTTTAAAGAAAATAAATAAATATTTACAGAGAATTGAGTTTTTTACTTCGAACATTAAAAAAATTAATGGATTTTAATACCAAGTGAAGTTTATTTAAAACCACTATTAAAGAAAGAAGATTGAAATTCAATTGAAATTATCCTGGTGGGTTTAAAGTTATTATATTGGAGATAGAAAAAGAAAATAGAATGACAAGAGTCATAATTCTGGCTGTGAAGTTGTGATAGTCGGAATATAGAGAAGAAGTTTTCAACTCTTCAGTTTCAAACATATATTGCGAGACAAATTCAACATAACACGGAAGCATGCTGAAGTATACAAGGTGTTCAGTTTCTGCAGCTCACGATACATGTTTTTAATTTTTATTGATATGAATTGAGATTTTTACAACGTCCTTGTTTCTCTCCAAAAATTTTTCTTTAAAGACTCTCTCTAAATTGCTACAATGTGTGTAAATGTTTTGAAATTTAAAATGCGATAAGACATTCTGGTATCCATATTACAAAATCAAATATAGTCGGAATTTCTAAAATGTCCATGTGGACTAAAAGTTAATTTATTTTAACTCAAATGGTCTTCATTTTTGAAATGGAATGATGTACAGCCACAATATATGTGAGTTGTTGCATATAAATCTATTAATAACATTATTTAGGCAGCTAATCATTAGTGATTACACTTTTGCCCGCTTTATTATTTGTTTGGAGTGTATCGAGCAATTCGTACTTCTGATAGATTTAGATAGATTTTACCCACTTTTGCTACATTTTTTAGATTATTTTGTAGCGTTCATCGATTACGATTGCACACAATAGAACCTTTGCTTTCGTGTTAAATCCAGCTAAAAATGTGAGTTATATCCACTGATAAGTAGTAACTGCTTACGATATACGCCTTGCATTTATTTTGCATTTGCATTTGCAAAAGACAACAATACTTAAAGCAAGCATTCTCGATTCATATAAAAGACTACAGAGATAATCAGATTTAGTACCAACGTAACAATTAAAGTGTCCTACAAGTGTCAGTCTATTCTTTGTTAGTTATATTCTGTATATTTTGTAATTGTTTGTGTTCGTCGAATCTGAAATAAATTTTTTTAACGGCTGATTAAATTGCGACCGTTAACTTATGTATAAAACTCCTGGTATTACCTAAACAACTATTTTACTTTTCGTTAAGAGGGACAAATTGATTCTCGAAAATATCCCTGAATTTAGCAATTTTGCTACCACCTACTTAAAAAATTTTCAACTGTAGCACAGAAAATGTTTCTTAAAGTGTATAATGATGAACATTTTAATTTAAAGAACTGCGGTAGGTTCTTAAATGTACCAAAGCGGTAGAGGAATGTACATTTCTGTAAGAAAGTATATTTTTCGATTGGCGACGATCCAAATGTCAATAGAGCTAGCAGACGATTTTTCTGAGCTGCAAATTCACTCCAATAATAAAAATCTCATAAATAACAGGCAGCAACATTCTAGACTCTAGTGCAGAGAATATTCGTTTAAATACTAGAATTTACGCAATTTCGCGATTTACAAAAACAAAAATATAACGTGAACATACGTCATTTGTTTAACCGTTTCTATTTGCCGTGTCCCATTCCTATATGCTGTACTTTTCAGACAAGATAATATTAGCTTTGGTAAATATTTATTATATGTCAGCGGTTATGTTGAATGTCAGTGATCTTTATAAATTATGGTCTGGCTTTATATCCTAGCAAATTAACATACAGACTGTCTCGACCTTTTGGAATTGTAAAATTGTACCTGTACCTAGGGAACTAAAATTGTTGTATGATATAGGAGACTGCAAAGACCAAGTAGATATTTCCGTAATACAAGACGATCGATAAGTAAGAAACTAGGCACTTGCTTTGCTTTTAAATGAACTAATTAAATGAAATACAATTATTACGTTTTTGATTACTTCGGATACTTTATTTGGAAATAAATGAACATACTTCGTTTATGTATACGTATTGTGCCCGTAATTTCCTAAATGTAAATGTATCAATTTGCCGATAAGGGGAATAAATCGCGTGACAACAAGAAGAATAAACAATCTTACCCTGGTTAAGCTTGGTTTGTCTTTTTTTTTTAAAGACCAATAACTCCATGTTATTCGTCTTTTGAATTACAACAACATTATGAACATTATGAACAAACTTAAACATTTGTATTGTAACTTTTGCTGCAATAATTAGTAGCTATCTACTTATTTATCTGTCGTCAGTGAACGCTTAAAATTTCTCCATCTCAGTACATCGTTGGTAAAAGCTGTTCTGTACTGTGTACACTCGGTAATGCTTATGTTGCCCTTAACTTAATAGATAAATCATGTCTGTACTAACTCTGTATGTAATTAATTTCGTAAGTAAATTACGTGCTGAACTGAAAGTTTCGTATTAAGAGTTAAGAACGGCATTCTATTTTGTTTACGGATATTGTGGTAACCAAACAATACTAATATGCATTCTTCGAAGCAATATCCAAGTGCAGGACACGCGTTTAACTGCAAACGATTTATTTCCAATGTTACACATACGCATCATTGTACAAACAACGTTAGAAATATACATTTAGATACAGAAAAAAAGATAAAAGATACTATTTGTTTCTGGTGTTTGAATTTGGCGGTTTCATGTAAAATACTAAACAGCTTGTACATCAGAAAGAAGAAGAAGAAGTGTCTATTACTGCCAGCTATGCAGTTTAATCTTGTAAAAATTTATGCTAAAATTTATTGGCATAAGATTTTTTTAAAGGAAATATCCGATTGTGAATAAAATTATAAATACCCCGAAATATGTGAAATAAACACATGAAATCCATATTATGTTTTTAAATTGAGAAATCAAATACGTAACATAGGGGATGTTCCATTTAAAATAAAGTACCTGGATTGATACTTCTCGATCTTCCTGTATATACGGAAATACTTAAATAAAAGATGCTTTATGTGCAATTCAAGAAGATTAGTATTCCTTATATACGCGTGGATCGATGTTTGTTGTTACTAAGTAGTTAAACATTTTCTCAAGTAAGAGAAAGTGAATGATCGTTTAGATCTCCCAGTCGTTTTACGTAATAGTTACAATTGTCAAACTAGTTCCTCGAGTATCTTAAACAAGAAATAATTATTTATCAGTTAAACACCTGCCCCTTAATATCCCAGGTGTAGTTCATTTCTAGGATTAATTATAAAAATATTAGAAATTCCTTTTAATCAGTATTTATCGTTCGTATATTACATTTGTTTTTTAATAAATCAACGTCCCTGAAGCACAAGTTGAATGTGAACAGGTTCATATCATTAATTTTAATAGGTTTTAAACATGTTATTAATAGAAAAATACTTCACTGTAGCTAAGTTGTTTTAATGGTACCTTATGAGTAAAAGTAAATTCGCCCGATGTTGATACATGTTTAATATTTCCTGTTGGTCAATACAGTTCAAGTTCAAAATTCCATTGAAAATTACCTACCTAGTCAAACAGTTAGGTGCATACTTTATTCCGAATACGGGACGTATAGAACTTTGTTACCCTTCCGATTTATGCGCTTGTTTTTAGCCGAATTCAAGATGTCCCTGAAGTGCTTGAAAACTTGAAATAGATATAAGTTACTTGATAACAAGTATGCAGTTCGGCAACCTATGTAGGAAGGATTCTTTTCCTTGCGCGCTTTCAATTCTACATCGACGTTTATAGTCGTGAGGCCCTGTTCCCTCTAAATTTATATCCAGCTAACGATAATCCCGAGGAAATAGAAATATTACTCGTCTTCGTTCCATTCGCTTAGTAATAAGTAAGCCTCCAGAAACAATATTAGCAGAGACTCGATAGACTCCTGTGTTCGTGTTGTTTACTGGTCTGGAGGAATAGACAGTCTCCTGTCTATTCGTCTAATAAGAGAGGGTCGAAAACTCATCAAATTTGATAGCAAATGTCTATATTTTACGGTTACCGATACTCACTAGTATCAAGTCGTTAAATATTAGATTGTGAACCTGTGTAGTGTATTATAGGCTCTAATATATGTATCTTCACTGAAGAGAGATGAGGCCCAAAACGTTCCTGCGTTAAAACCTTGAAGGAAAACTATTTCTTTGGCAAATTTTAATATGCATAGATATTAAATCCAAGTTATATAAGATATTTTTAAGCTGCCATATGTTCCTGTATGGTTTTTTCAATTCAAATATTTTTCAATAAATCATCTAATCTAATCTTTCAGAATCTTAATACGTAAATACACGATTACAATTAGTCTCTGTCTCTCAATATTAAAAATCCTATTTAATTTTAATCTAATTTATTGTTGTATACATACTGCAACCAATATAAAAATCCAAATTTAAAGTTGTATATATTTATTTTGCAAAGTACATAGACATTTGTGTGCATATAACGGTCTGATATTGCCATCTCGGCAATTAATCTTAATAAACTTTTTAAGCTGACGTCATTAAAGCGCATTCCCTCTAAATCTGGTGATGATGATAAGAAGAACTTTATTGCGATTAAATAATTCATTGTAATAAACACAGATTTTTGTTTATATTTAATTAATCTAATCGTTGAACTTAGGATTTAAACTTCATGATAAGAAATATGTAGCATTAGTTTTTTTTTTACAAAAGCTATCCATTCTGATTTGTCTGACATTGCATATGTACGTTGAAGGTACTGCGGAAATTGGTATATGTATGTGTATAATCAACAATAACAGTGTAGAGTACGCTTATCCTTATGCGTTAGTTAGCGTCGGTTTGCACACTGTTCATACTACTTCATCGCTCAGCCTTAGAAGTTTACTTTTATCCCATCGTGCATTTGATTTGATAATAAAAAGTTTTATAATTACATAATAATTTAGGAATTATAAAGATCCACATAAAGCCTGAGACAATTGGTGTCTGAATTAACATAAGTGCTTGCATTAAATTAAAAAAAAATGGAACGTGTTGTTTGTACAGTTTAGCAGTTGCCTTCTTGATTAGAAGTATATAAGCAGCTAGGTATAATAGACATTTCAAAGATTTGCTCAATGAGGCCGATGTGCCTGTTCAAGGTCAATTTGAAGTAAAGAAACTAGTCCTGGTGATTATTTACCAAAAATACTAGTTATTTTATTCACAAGGCAATAATCTTAAGCATCAAACTGAATTTGTTTTCGAACTTACGCAAATTAGAGAATGAATAAATTACAATAAAACAGAAAAAACAGTATGTAATAAGCGAAGTAGTCTTGTGATTATTTGAAAAAAAAAATACTCATATTCATACTCATCCTCTAAATCTAATCTTACAATTGAAGGTCTTAGTAGATTTTTCATTTAACGTTCAAATCACTTCTTTGTTCAACTAATTAAATTTAATGTTTAACATCCAAATTTTAATATATGAGAGTGTAAAGGTTACATTTCAATATTATTTGCTTAGATAGATACTAGATATCTTATTCATAGCACATTCTTTACGAAAGATTGTTTTTATATTCCAGAACTAAAGGCAGTTTTAAATGTGACTTTAATTTTTCATTATATTGTTTTTTATCACATATGCCTTGCCAAAACAATTGCAGCAGTATTAGTCATAATATCTGTTAGTTGTATGTGTTGTTACCTGTTAAAATGAACAAATCCGAATATCGAACAGTTATAATATTCTTCGCGAAACAAGAAACATATCAAAGAATTATTCTTAAATTGTTTAAACGTCGAGAAAGGATGCGGAACTAAGGAAGCGGCAACTAGCAGCTTTATTAGAAGTTTCAGTAGCCCACGATTTTCAAAATTCTACGCGAATATTTTGGAACGACGAAAGTTAACGTAAGATGGGTTCCACGAATACTTTCATTATTCCAAATACGTGCCGAGATAGAGACCTGTGGACAATTTTTGGCGCTTTATGGAGACGAAACAGATTTATTTTTGAATAATTGACTTGTCACGGAAGATGAAGCCTGAATCCATCATTTTGACTCTTAAATGAAAACAAGAATCCACGCATTGGACATATTAAAGGCTCCAGCTCTTCTAATAGGTCACCTAAGTCCCCTCTTCTACAGGAAAAATAATGGCAACGACTTTTTATGATTTTCGAGAAATTTTAAGGATTGATTATCTAAATAATTGTAATACGGTAACAAGAAACTTTTGCAAATCTAATGCATTGGCGTGGATATTCTACTAACGTGAAAAGGCGCGGAAAACGGATGCAAGGTGTCCTGTTGCTCCACGACTATGCACCAGTCCACAAGTCAAGACTTTCAAAAGCTGCCATTGTTGAATGTGATCTCAGATATTAACCATCCTCCTTATAGTTCTCTGTGACTATTTTTTGTTTCTAAATTAGTATCGTTCGGATTTTTATGCAACCAAAATATGAAAACGGACACAATAAGCGTAAAAACACCTTTTCAAAAAGGCGAAAAAAGGCAAATAAGTTTTTGATTTCGTAGTTACTGTCTTGTAGCGACTAGACAGACTCGTATCTATTCATCTCATAAGGAAGGTTTCGTGTTGCCTATTGGTTTCCCTGAGAGTCGACAAAACACGAATCTTATCTAATCGCTGTAAAAAGTAATAATTCTACCTGCCTCTGTTCTCTCTACATAGTATGCATTATACTAGAGATTTTTTTTACATTAGATTTCCAGTTGGACATAAATAGTTTCTCTAAATTAGAAGACAAGAGTTGCTGTAATCTGCCTGATAAAATATTTTTGTACACATTGAAGATAATCGTTGGTACTCATTATGATCCACAGCGAAGTTTTTTTATTCTGTCCTATTCTACTATTCCCAGTTTCCACTTTTCTGGTATCTTTTCTGTTGCCGTATTTTTGTTTAGCAGTCTTACATGCTTCCAACGATTTTTTCCCTTTTTTTTGGGATGATACCATCGTGGCCGTGATCAACTGCTTTGCTTCCTTTTAGCAATCGTATTGCTAGTACTATTTCTTTAGTCGTTATTTCTCCTTGTTCTCTTTGTTTCCATAAACTTCCTGTCACGGACTATAGGTTTACCCTTTATTTAATATTTGTTCAAAATGCTCTTTCCATCTCTATTATGTCACCATTTTTTCGTAATATTTACCAATCTTTTCCTTTCGTACATTTCACTAGGTTCGGCTTTTATTTTTTCAGTAACAGTAGCACTTTGAAAACATTTTTAGTTTCCAAAGTTGTCTTTTTCCATTTTAATCTACGACTTTTGTTCAGATTTGTTCATATCGATAACACATACATACATACATATGCAATCTGCATCGATGTTGATACGGTTTCCAATTTCACCGATAAGGTGTTTCATATCCTACTACCTTTATTAAATTACAATTAGAAAAAAATGGTTTTGATTGCTTCGTTTTGTCTTAGATTTTCCAAACTTGGTGCAAGTTATTGCGAACAATAGTTTCACATTTAGTGGTTCAATATGAATTACTGGGTATGAAATTTGCTTCAGCATCAACAATTGTTCAAGCAATTCGTTGGGCTATAAAGTACTAACTACACTTTATGATCGTATATGACGTCTGAAATAAATTCAAAACATTTCTTGGAACATAACGTAATATTATAATAGATAAACAAAGTACGTATTACGTAGAGACCTCGCAGTTCGTGTCCCCGTGATATTTATCTATCTTCACGTGTTTGAGTATAGATCATAGACAAATAATATATAAACAATAAATAAATAAAAATCTTTTGGGTTAATACGTAAAGTGTAATTCCAAGGCGATTCGCTATAAAACATACGTCAATATTTGTGAGAAACACAAAGTTCAAAAATCGTGTCGAACTTGATAAATGTCGATATGTCATTTAGTACATTGTAATCATTCTCTAGTAGTCCTACACGTTCTAAACTACTGCCAGACACGCGTTAGGAACTATTTCGTTCTAAATCCGCTAAGTAATATAAATAGAAATCGAATTATTCACAAACGAAACGTAGACTAGTGGACAGCATACGATCAAAGTTCATTTACAACTTCGTCTAATGAAAATATGTAGTATTTGTTTTTCTTTATTCGCCCGCATATAAACATAACATACAAATATTTCCTTTTCAAAGTAGTAACATGTTTTTACTTTAATTTTTATCGTAATAATTGATTTCCTGAATAGCAGGATATGCATAATACCACTTAATATTTATAAAGAAAAAGTATTTCATTCCTGAAATGAACATTTTATCATGTGTCTGATCTGTTCCGAAATATTTCCCAGTACCGTTTTAGTATTTAGATATTAACACGAAAATTACCTTCTTATCATCCAATTAAATTCAAAAGTAATTAAAAACTCACATATTCTTATCAGCAATAGCATGACTATACTTATTATACCCATCATTGGAGTGCCTATCTTCTTTTGCGATGTTTTATTGACTCTCGGAGAAGTCAGTCAGAAGTCAGCAAAACGAACCCATTCTCATCTGACGAATAGAACGAGTTTGTCTAGTCTCTGCTAATTTCGCGAAGGGCACGGAAAGTGACGAACTTTGGTGATAATACTAAAGCGGATCATGTGTTGTTTTCTTTTAATAAATGATAGGCATTACCTTTCGCATTATGTTTCGTATTAAGAACGTTCAAATTTCATTTTCTATACGATTCGTAGTTTGAGCTAGGTGCTATCGCGCTCTCTCGTTCTAGAAACGATAACGTGTAAGGTATGATATATGTACCGATTCGTTTTTCGAGATAAAACAGTGTGCAAGATGATATAGTTCCTTTATCATTATCAGTCTTATCATTAATAAAATAAACTGCTTGTAGAATATTCGGTTCTCTCGTGTATTTAAGTAACCTTAACAAAATTGTCTAAAATTCGTGTTTATTAATTAGTTTAATCAAAGAATTGTCCTTATGTGATATGATTGAATGTCTTTTTTTTTAATGACTTCGGCTAGTATACACTAAACTAGCAAAAGTAAAAGTAGCAATCCAAGTTTTCAGCAATTTGGCAGCAGAACGCAAACCGTCGTCAACATGTCGTTCTTCTTTTTTTTAAATTAATTTCTTTGTTTGACAGTATTTCAGTCCGCTTTGTTAAAATACAAACACAAAGCAGAAACAGTATTGCGTTAACTTAAATGAGCGTCGAGCATGTTGAATACGCAGCTTGCCAAGAGAAAGGTGAACGTAGTTTTGATTATGAACACGCCATATACATACGTTCATCTTACTTGTAAATTTCGGGGATAAAGAAAAAGTTATAGGTAATATAGACGAGATGAAACAAAACTATAACTTTCGGTTTTAGAGCGTAATCGACGAGTAAGTAATTTCGCGATTTTGTGACTCGGCAAAAAGTAACAATAAAGCTCCCATTGACTCATTGCATAACTACATTATTGTACGTATACTGGTCAGATTGGCGACAAATAATTGTTTGGCTAGCCTCTGACTTCTGCTTGAACCACAAATAATAATTTTAAAATTTGATATTCTTATATTCTTATATTATCTATTCATTTAAAAATATGATATATTTGTACCAAATATACTTGGAAGAACCATTTAATTCTGCCTATTGTAGATATTGAAATTTTTTATTTGTAGTAAGTATTGCATTTCGCAAATAACTACAATTATTGAACGTATTTGCGAGAAGCGTGAAACACAGTATTATTCTTCTTTATTCCAGCTGGCAATAATTGTAGATATTAAGTATTAGTGTAAAGATAATGCTCACCTAAACCTACAGCATTGACTTAATTTACTTTATCGGTGCTTTTTTTAGGAAGCTCTGAAAACGTGCTGCCATTTTTACTATAACCAATTACACAGTTTACAAAATTTCCTATTATAATAATTCATTATGTGTTAAACATAAAACAACACATTCGAAATAACACAATTCGAGATACCAATCTTTTAGTGCAACTACATAGCTCCACTAGCTTAGAATTATTAATATTATTAAGATAATCAATAATTTTGATCGCACTCACTAGATCTACTAGCAGGTAAGAAGCAAAACGGTACATGAATTAATATTTTCGAGGACACGAATGCTCTTTATCATCGGTCACCGGTTGATGATGAAGACCATTCGTGTCCTCGAAGCGGCGGTCCCGGACTAATTATTATATATGACTATATGTATAATAAATTAAACTTGTGTGGTGCGGACGGTGCCGATACTTATGTGTTGTTTTTGTTTGCAGTTTTGCTTCTTAAGAAGAAAAAACTTTTTCTTAAGAAGCCGGAATATTCACCTTATTATTATATGCTATCTTATTGTATTCTATTGCGATATTAAAAAAAATACGATTTTTAAATATAGACTTCCTGTTAACTGGCACCTTCCCATAACGGACAGTTTCAAATTCTCCACAGCTGCTCGTTGTTGAAGGGTTTTACTGTATTTCTATACTAAGATAATGCGTTTTAAACAATATTTTTCCTTAATCTGAAGTGTTTTTCTGCATGTAATAGCAAAAGTGGCCAAACAAGACATTTGTTCTCGCCTAATACACGAATGTAATAATCGAAATCGATTCAATGGCTACGTATCTGTCAAGAAGAGATACTATGCTGGTAACGTTGAATCGTGAGAAGGCAATATAAATCTTCAACAAAAAAAGCATTACTAGGAATATATGTACATACGTAAGATGATCGGAACACATCAGAATATACCTAGAAACAATAACCAAAAATATATAATGCTAAGATAGTTTACTTCCTCATGGTATTGATGGAATAATTCACGGTAAACGCAATAAAAGGAGAGGAAAAAGTACACTAACACACGGACATGCTTCCGCTTACCCGGCGTCATCAGTGTGGTTTCGAGAGTACTTCTTTATCTCTACTTTCTGTCACTGTGAATGCTCACAGTTAATGCCACAAAACGACAAACCCGACATTTCTTAACGCCCTCTAATACCAGGTACTGTTCCCCAAACCATCTCTCCAGCAGTTCTCTGACTGCTTAACAACGAGATGGCGACGCTGATAGCGCTTTGGAAAATCGCACATGTGAATGTTCCGACAGGCTTACCATGATGTATATAAATAAAACACATCAGAAAATGCTTAAAAACAGGGGGATAGTTTTTTGAGCAGCAGGCATGCGTTTCTTTAGCACTAGAGGATGCCAAGAAATGTCGAGTTTGTCGCTTTGAAAGTTATAGCATTAACTGTGAGGCAACAGCCACAGAAGATAGAAATAAAAAAATACTTTCGAAACCATGCTGATGACGCCGGGTTGGCAAAACATGTCCGTGTGTTAGTGTACTTCTTTCTCTTCTTTTGTTGCGTTTGTCGTGAATTATTTCATCAATACCATGAGGAAGTTAAACTATCTTCGCATTATATATTCTTGATTACGTAAGATGCTATATGAAAATATCTAAGTATTTATCACTCCATTCTGTATGCAATAGTTCAAAGTGTTAACAAAACGTCTAATCCTTTTTATTACCAATGCAACAAAGATTTTACAATGTTGCTCAAAATACGACAGATTCATTTTGTTTCATGTAAATATGTTTCGTTACTACACTCTACAAACCATTGTTAGTTTATAATAAATTGAAAGTTTCTAAAGAAACATACATTTCATATTCGGGATTATTCAATTGTTCCTGGAACATACATACTTACAAAAGTACTACACAGAATATTTTAAAATAATTTACAAGTAGTGTAATGATTCGTTTAACTGATTAACATAAACGAGAAATAGGAAATAGGTTAGAGGCCAATGGGGAATTAACGTCATCCGTATCAGGTTTTCCCCGGTAGTCGTGGAAAGATGGAAGCAGTTCGCTCATGCTTACCATTGCAATCTATGTAGGAATGTTAAACTTATGTCAATTGATATATTATATTTATATTTAACTATATGTATGTATGAACACAATTTGCACCTATTTTCGGAAGCTCAGAGAACTTTTTACATTCTAAATATGTTGTATACCATATCTGTCTGTGGACATTTGAATATATCAAGCTAGTGATAATCCTTATACTAAATCTGTACTATTACGTATTAATTATCCCATCAACTTTATATCGTTATTTGTATTTGAAATTTTTACATAGTTATATTTAGTTAATTAGTAAGTATTTAACATGCGACGAATGTGTAACTCTCATACTTCACACTTTTAGTACCAGGCTCACTTTGTGATTATTTAAAATTAGACAATCAGTTTTTATTTTATTGCCTTACATGAGGCTGATAAGCGTAAATATTTTTATGATATTAAAATTCGTTGCTTGTGATACTTATTTTTTTAATTGTTGTTTTAAGTACAAGTTAAATGAATTTTGAAGGAGTACAGCGTTTACTTCTTTCTATAATCCTTCTAACGTTGCAAATGTAAAATTAAGTACATTAAATTTTTATAATGGACATAACGTATTAAAGCAAAATAGTTTCAGTGAAAGCGACGCAGCATCACGTATCCACTTTTTGAAAGTAGTAACTACATCTAAAAAAAAAACAAGTGTTGGTGCCAATGTTATATATGCTATTTTTCCTGCCGAAGAGTATCTAATCCGTGGAGGTTATTTTCGGAGAAAATTTATAAAATTTATTTATTTATTTTCATTTTATAAATTTTTAAAATTTTCATTTTGTTTATACAATGAAAATTTTATAGATAAATTTATAAAATGAAAATAAGAATGTTATATCAAAAAAAGTAAACATAATTTGCGATCACCTTCAATTTTTAAATAAAATATAAAAAATTAAATTATATTCCGTTATAAGTGCATACCCTATCGTACGTCATACGATTGCTAAGATGATATATTTCTTGCGTTTGGTGAAGATCCAATAGATTATATAGGTTTAGAACTTGTAACATCAAGTGCCTTCGTGGTGTAGAATGTGTATATAAGCTGTCATGCAAATTTGTTAGTATTAGTATCATTGTAACAAAATGAGTAAGTGAAGGGCTCTGAGTAAACTTTAATATTACTTTAGTTTACTGAAATGTTGTTGTCGAGTGCGACTGGTAGCAACACATTTGCTTATTAAGATATGTTCTGCCGTCTCCAGATCTTTTATGCATAACGACAGATTTGATCTTCAACTTTTCTTAGATCGGATAGGTAATATTTCAGGGCTACATGACCTGTCAAAAGTCTCGCCAGTAATCAAAGGTTTCCTTTGCCAAACGATAATATTGTTTTGTTGTCTTAGATAGACAAGCCTGATATGAATGCTTTCGCCTGTTTTTGTCCTGGAAAATTTTCCTAGTACAGGATCTTTTGATTCTCCTTCTATATTGTAATTACTTATTTTATCGTAACATAACGTGGTTTTAGTGTCGCAATTGCTTTAAGATCTGTATACATTCGTGAATCAGACCAGATTTGTTCGAGTAAGCCTTTAGAACTGCATAACTGTTACCGAATGTAGTTACGGTTGCGCTTCGTATCCCTATCCTGATGTTCTTTAAAACGTACAAGTTCAAAGCAGAAATCTCTGCTTGAAATATGTTGGTATGAAATTCTGTATGCATTTTAAGATGCACTAATGCTTATACCTGTTTCAATACCTTCTATTCTTGAGTCGTTCGTGTACCATGCAAGGGTACCTTTTTTTTACTTTGAGGCCGCGGACGTATCCACTCATGATCATTTTATAAAGCTGGTATACGGATCATGTACTTTGCAATGTGCATCAGATAAATTATGTTTGGATCTTCAAGGATTCTGAGGTCTCCTTTAAGATCCCTATTCATTTTATAAAGCGTGAGGGCACTCAATATAACCTGCCGTGAAGCGGCGTTAATCGCAACAGGACTTCGAGTGCTACTCTAGGACATGAGTACATCATACTTGTAATGTTGAGACAAGTAAGCCTCTGAATTTGTTGAAGCTGCAGCTGCACAGTCTTCCGAGTTGTTTTTGGTCAGCAAACCAAAGAGGTGAGTGATCATGGGTCCGATTATTGCTGCGTATGACCAAAGGATCATTTGAGTACCATGTTCTTTTTTTGTCGAACGTGACTACCAAGTATTTAATTTCATCGCTGAAGCTAACCGTTTTTCTTTCGATGCGGGTGAGTAATCATGGGTCTAATTGGGGTGAGATTGTTACTGTCACTTGTCGCCCTCACCATAAGATTTAAAGGAAAAATATTCATGTAACCCATATTACATTAAAGCATATTGGAGCCCTTAACATTGATGTAGATGGTATATATCGATAAAATCACCAACTGTAAAATAGTTAAGGCAAAAAAAGCAAATTTCATCGAAAAATCGTAAAATAATGACATAAGGTATCAAAGTGAAAAAAGTACGTAGTAATTCAAATGATATTATTAAAAATTATGAGAACATTTATAATAATGAATATTATTAATAGGAAATACGACCTGCTCCCAAAAGTCTAGAAACAACTAAGTATACCAAGAATTAATAAACTATCATTTTTGAGAAGAGCATTTTTCCTCGAAACTCCCCAATATGGCACATGGTTGGTTGCATTATGTTTAATAAAAACATAACAAAAACTACTCAAAAACATCAGATTAAAACAAATCAAGTCATCGAACAAATGAAAAGATACCAATTGAAACCAATTCTATCGCGGTTGTGATGATATGACAAAACTCTTCAACAAAATTCGCTGTAGTGCAGAATCATGTATCACATTAAATTCGGAAAATGCTCTAAAAATAATAACACTACCTCCTTTTCTATTAAAAAAAAAAATCGAATTAGCCTTAGAGCTCAAAACTGAGGTCGAGAAAATTACAATTAATCTAATTTAAATTCTTACAGTTCTATGCCAGATTTAAAAGATTATCTCTCATTAATTCCTGAGATATTCAGCCGCTTTCGAAATTTTTGGCAACTTTATATGTTTATTTTTACATAACTTGGAACTGATATTGAAAAGTAATCGTGTATTATTATTATATGGCTTCGGCTGACACTGTTGATCATTTACCCTGACAACCTCAATGGACACAGGTATCAACAACAAAAGATACACTTCTCACCTGGAGCCGATCGGGTGACAAAAACAACGCAGGTATACTACAAAGGTTAAAAGCAAAAATATCAAAACAATGCCATATTTTTTTCTATTTATGAGCATTGTGTGATAAATACCTGTGTTAAAGGAAACAACAAAATTGTTTTGCATTTAGTAAATTTATTTATTGATATAGGTCTATACACTTAGTCCGGTGGTATACCATCTAAATAATAGAGAGAAACTTTGTCACCTTCTTTGGTACACATTCGACGAGAAAAAATCCATTTTGTCGACTAACTTTTAGTTTCTGATATGTATGTGTCTCATCTACATTCACATAATGTAGCAGGAACCTAAATCGTATTATGCTTAAACATGTCCAAACATTGTTCAATTCAAATCTACGCCATATTAGCAGTAACCCCGCCAATCATCACTCAGCGGTCTACTAACGCGATATCATGAACTTTGTTGATCATATCCTCCCGTAATTACTTCATTGGGAGGACCTCTCCGTTCATCATCAAAGTCGAATTGAAAGGAAAAGACATAAAAATTCAATATCTAGTCAGATGTATGATAACTAGATAGAACAAAGACGGATCAAATTGCAGCGACTAGACAGATTCGTGTCTATTCGTCCCGTAAGAAGGGGTTCGTTTCACCTGCCTTTGTCCTCTCTAATGATAACTAACGTACATAATAATTGAGATCGTTTGCTGTTACATATCTCTTCATCATAGCTAAAGATTGAGGAGATGATATGCTCATTATTTGGCGAGTTTCTCGGGAACCATGCTAAACAATTTCAAATCTCCGGTGAATATGTAATATATGAAAAGATGATTTGTTTTTTTTTACAAATTTACATAGTTTTTTTTTAATAAATTTATAATGTTGCAGATAATTTTCGCCTCTCTTTCTTGAATTAGTTTTTTAAAAACACTCAAGAACTTAAAGCAAAGATTTTTTTATTTGAAGTTGACAAAACAAGATACTCAACAGGATGATGGTTCTAAACTACTGACCTTAAAGTTGTTTTAGAAATGATAATTCGCCTAATATTTATGAGGTTTCCTAATTCAATATTAATGATATTTATGTTTACTTTTGGTCATGCGAAATATCATTACTAAATAACAAATACATTAAAGGGACGTTTATTTACATAATTGGTAATGCTTTTACATAGCGTTATTGTCTTATCTACATAATTAGCTTTTTACTACAAAACTATCTAGATGACAGAAGTAACTTTTCTTGCCGTTTGTAATATAATTTCAACAATTAACGCAGTCTGTCTGACGATGAAATAATTTATTTGTGTAATATTAAATGGGAAAAGCGCAACAGGAACAATGTCTAATATTTAAATTAACTCATTTTTGGAGTCAGACCAATTTATAACAACAAACAGACGCGATTATATTGTTTACGGTACAATTTATCTTTCGTGAGCTAACATTTAATATGTTAAAGGCAGAAACTGCTGACATAATTTATTTTGCCCAATTCTTTACTTTCATAAACTTCTGCCAAACAACGAAACCATTTAAGATTTACTGCTATCAACTCTTTAATTATAAATTTCCTTGATATTCTCGACGTAATTAAATACAATAATTTTTCAGTTGGAACTACGTTGAAACTACCAATAAAATTACAGTTTTCATAATTTATGGACGGAAACCAAAATATATTAACTAACTAGTGTAACTAGTAGAATAAATATTGTCTCTTCAGATATTACACATATCTGCGACAATTAGGAGATGCTCTAATACCCATTTGCAAGCGATATGATGAATGTATTGAAATTAACGGGAGATTGGTGAAAGCTACAATAACTTTAAAATATCTACTTATCTAAATCTTGATACAATTATTTCAGTAAACTGTCTTTTATTTCATCTACCTTTCATTTAATTTACATCTATTTCTTATTGTGTGGCGTTTAATAGTAACAATTAATTATTATTATTTTATCAATTTTGATCTACCTTAGTAGATATGACAAACGGATTTATAAAATAATGGACGTTAGAGTTTCTTCTTCTCAATTCAATGGTGTAATCGGGTTTTTAATAAAAAAAAAAACAAGTGGTAATAAAAAATAATCAGTGTAACACTTTAATCCGCTATGTATTTGGAAAAATTGGTTTCGTTTTACTGTAGAATATTAATTCTAAGGGGTGCTTTCATTCCAAATGAATCACACTGTACATCGAAAATCATAAAATACGCAACTGAAAGACGAAATAGAATTGTTGATATACCCGCAGTAGAATGTTACAAACCAATTCAGTACCTAGACGTAAATCAAAAATTGAAAATGAATTAAATACGAATAAACATTAAAATACATAAACGCTATTAAAAATTATATTCATTCAGACGTTCGATACAGGAACAAAACAATAGTTCCTGTATCAAACATTGTGATGCGTGCATTATGTAAGTTATTTTCGTATTTTATTGAAAAAAATGTTTGATCGTCTACCAACAATATAAAAATAATCTCAAGGTAATTGTCATTGAAATTATCAGGATGGGTTACGTATCGGTAATCAGTACGACACGAACTTTGCTCCAAAGCCACATTGTCGGCGTGCAACTGTGTCGTCATATAGCACGAGATAGGCGGGAACCCCACCTCCTGCTTAAGTCACGATAAAATTACTTTATGTGCCCTGTTCAGTTGCATTCCGGTCGTGTGGGACCGTCAACGTGTTATCAAAATGGAAATTTTGAATTGACGCGAGTGAAGTGCAACTCTTACCTGAAACGTCCTATTACTCTTAAGTGACTATTGCAAACTGCTTGATAATAATTTATTTGTGATAAAAACTACAAAAATGTACGAACAAGAAACAGCAACGGCGTTACCCGATATCATCGAGGATTTGGTGTTCGTATTCCACCAAATACTTAATAAGGTAAATTTTAATATATATATAAATAAAAATAATGATGTAATTCGGATGTCTAAGTATTAATTTTTTTATCGGCAATATTATTTTTTGAATTTTTTTCGAGATCGATTAAATATTAAAATTGTTTGAATATTTAATCGATATGTTTGAGTTTTACTGAAAGGAATGAAAAAGAAGTATTAGTTCGCCATGGGTTATTTTTAAAAAATTTGTAGGTAGTATAGTTCATATGTATACAGAATAGTCTAGATTATCAAATACGCCGCTGTAGCAAAGTATATACAAATATTTGCTTCCCTAATAGATAGAATTATCTGAAGTGATTCATTTTTCCCAGAATCATTTCAGCAGTTAAGTTTAATAGTTAGCCACATCACCACGCTGTAGTGCGCTAATATTCGAATAAACTCTGCTTAAATATCATTTTTTGCTTCAATATACTTTTTTTTCTGATATAATTTATTTATAAAAATCATACCACCTCGTTATCTCGACCCAAACGAAGTACTACAGAATTTTTAATGCAATTTTGACTTTATCTTGTTGCTAGGATACGACTAATTACTGAGATATGGATATCTGAATTAATTTATATATTAATATATTTTTTCGTATACACGAATATAATTCAAGCTTGCTTTTTAATTGTTTTAATTCTTGGCTTGTGAACACTAGTCATCCTAAAATTATGAGTACAATGAGCTATAGGTGGTAATATCTGCAATATTTAAAAATGTAATTAACTATTATCTTGGGATATGCGTGTAATATGTTATATTATATATAAATGGGTTTGTTTGTAGTTCTAAAATTGGAACACATGTAAATGAAGGATAGAGAAGTAATTTGCTTCTCACCTATAGATGGGTAGATATTTGCTTAAACACTTTTAAAGGTGAATGGAACTACTGATTTAAAATTATCAGTGTTGATAGTCCGTATAAGCATTGTTATTACATTACGCAACCCAACCACTCGCTGTAGTCTTGTTTGTTAATAGTCTTTGAGTACCATAATTAGTATTGTAATAGATGATCATGAGAAAAGTACTGCATTATTTATATATAGTGTATTTCTTTATTGCACTAATTTTAATACAACAATAATTATATAAATTGGTCTAAAACAAATCAAATCAATCCATTCCATTCAAGTCCATTCAAACCAAAAAAGAAAACTTTTTTGTGTTTGTGAAAACCTTCACGAACCAGGTTATGTTCCTGAAAACTTGTGACCAACCCCAGTAACATTTTTTTATTTTATTTTTTTTACCTATTTTGTTTACTTTAAGGTCTTTGTTGGGCAATAAAGTTATATTTTAGGAGATAACAAAACATCATCGATCTCCTCCCAAATTAAATATTTATTGTACTTGAAGCGTCTTGTGACTTAATATGGATGCAAATCTCGAAAAACCGGATAAAATAATATGAATTCATAATTCGTTTATTTCGAAATATGTTAAGACATGCAGTTTAGTACTGTTAATTTAATAGATTTGAAAAATTAATTCTGTAGTATTAGTCGAGCAAATAAAGCGCTTTCGGTTGGTTCCCAAAAATATTGCGGAATATTTTGCCACGCGCTGATGATACTAACGTGAATCTGTAATCCTAATGGCGATTTATCGCTAACGTTATTTTTAAATCATATACCCCATATGTTTACAGTTCATTCGAGCCATTGACAAATCGTGCGTGATAAATACAATTTATCATATATTATTCGCATAATCGGTGGAAATTTGTAATGTTCTTCTGGTTCGTATGTGTAAGTAACGACTGAGGTATTTAATCATCAATTTAATATACCTATGTTGCTGTTAAATACAAAAACACACTAATAATGCGTACAATACAACTATTTATAGACGAACGAGATATACAATTAGAGACTACCAAAAAGAAACTAACGTTTTCATATAGGCAATTATTTCAAATTAATGAGAAGTTAATCTTCTTTTTTTCAGTACTTGGACATCGGGGAGGATATGAATGTTCCCGATGACTTCACACCAAGTGAAATGCAAACGGGAATGTGGTGGAGGCATTTAGCAGCTGGTGGAGTTGCTGGGGCTGTATCGAGGACGTGCACTGCCCCGTTAGATAGGCTAAAAGTTTTCTTGCAAGTAAGTATCGACGAAGTAACAATTCTGTCGCGAAGTTCAATATAGTTAGCCTAATCTCGCTCTTGTCATATGTTGAACTCTGCCCGAAATCTATCTTACGCGATTGCTTCGCATCGTTTAATTTGCTACTGATTATTATTTAATGTATTTCATTGATGTGTTGAAATGTTGAACGCTTTGAAACGTTTTCAATTTTTCATTACGTTGTTCTAAGGGCGTTTTCAAATTTACCAGTTGCATATGCGCTGTGTATGAAATAGGACGAAAACATCCTAGACATCTATATATAACACATTCCGCGCCACCGTATAATACTATAACAGCCGTTTTCGCTCATAGCGTTTGAAATAGTTTCGTACAACTTCAGAACAACACGCGCTCGTTTTTGTACTATTCTGCACTTCTGAGCTAGTTGCACTTTCAAGCCGCACCACATTACAGACTGTTGCGTGGTGCTGTTACACTAAATTAGTGGGAGTACTCTGACTGGTGATATCTATCTGTCAATAGCCGGTGGAAGGACAATAAATAATATCTAACAAGGACGTTAACTTAGAAGTAGCAGAATGGACAGGACGGCTATGCTAATCGATGAAAACGAACTCGTTTAACATCTAGGCGTGACTACATACATACGGTTATATTAGATAGATCTCGGCTCTCTATCCTTAATAATGTTGACGCTTGAAGTCATGCCGAACTATCTTTTGTCTCTACTAATTACAACCGTGCTTGTTTTCTAGACAAAATTACACCATCAAAAAGACATAAAAGAGTGAGTTACTCTGGTGTAACTTACCAACATACATATATTAGCAAAAGCGGTTCAAGTATACGTTTACAAAGCGAACCTGGTCGGGTTCAACGAGTTAGTCAACTCGTTGAAGCTTTGAACATAGTAGTTCAAGACATATACATAAAAGTGTTTAAGGCTCTGAAACGTTTCTAATAAAAATCTAGATATTGTTATCTACCTAGATAAGTCCGTCGATGAATTTTTTACCGGCCCTGTATACGCAGTGCCCGCGGCACAGTCTACACCATACGAGAATTCCTTATATTTCTTTAGTTTTAAAGTAACTGTGTTTGTAGTTTGTCTGTGCATTATCAGAAATCAAACAATGTTTCAAAATATTTGCCTCAATAGGTAAATGTATAATTTAACTTGGGGAAATTACCTTTTTAATAAAAAAATAAATTAAATTTTCTCTATCATGGGATGAAACCTTAATTTCCAACTGATTCTAATCAAGATACAACGCGTACTTTTAACAAAATGCAAGAAAAACAAAATTTGGCGTTTGCCAATCACATCTAGGTAAATACGTACAACTTTTTCTTATTACATTTGTTCATATTTGGTAAAATAATTACATTTCTGGACACTTCAACTGTTTTACTGACAAATTTAGGAAGTGATGCGAATACGTTGAGACAAATATTCGGGAATTTTTTTAGTTTCTAATAATTTGAGAGGACAAAGGCGGATGAAATTATTATTTTTTGCAGAGGCTAGACAGATTCGTGTTTTGTCGACTCTCGGGGACACGAGACGGATGAGCCTATCTAGTCGCTCCAAAAAAAATAATTCCACCTGTTTTTGTCCTCTTTACTAATAACGCTCAAACAAACTACAAACATAGCTACATTAAAATTAAAGAAATAAAAGAACCCCGTAATAATATATACCCCGTGTCCGTTTAACGGTTGATTTTTTTTTAATAACTAATTATTAAAGAAAATCAACTTATAGAGCGATCAAGAACATTTCATTAATAGTAGTTTTAATTTCTGAATTTAGCTGCAAGATATCAAAAGTTGTGTAAAAAAGGGAAAGCATATTTTCTCGAAATATTGAAATGGAATACTACTGTCAGTACCTGGCCCACGTGACGTTGCATTAGTTTGCCTTGATATTCTCTCAAGTAGACTAAGCGATGAGGGTACGGGAGTATGTCATATATCAAGAACCCGTGATAACTTTGGTTTGACTTAGCGAATTTTAAGAACTTCAATTAATTTTAAAGAGAAAGAAGATTTAAAAAAAACCTTATTCAATCGGAGAATATCAAGTGCTAAGAGATATAACATTTTTCAAAATTTTTAAATGGAAGGGTATATTCCTTATGAGTCATTTTTGATAAGATTTAAAATAGAACAAAAAAAAAAATGGGAAAACCGAAAGTTGCTATCTATTTCCCTTTCGGAATTTCAGATTATGTACCTCGACGGTTCTATTTAAACAACATTGTCTATCTCTACCCTACGGGTCATTCCTTTTATCGTTGGGAAGTGATTTAAAAAATAGTTTGTATTCGCAGCTAACATTCGCAAAGTTGTAATTTCGAAAGATAAATTGCTAGTAACTTCCGATTTTTCATTCCCTTCTATTTTTGAGCCTTTATCAATAATAACTCACAATAAGTAACCCTTCTATTTAAAAATTAAAAAAGGTTATCTTTAAACGACTGCTCTCAGCACTGGGTTAGAGAATCATATCTTCCAAGTGAATAAATTTTCTTAATTTTCTCAAATTTATATTTAAAACGAAATCAAGTTTTTAACAATCCGTTAAAGCAAATCAGAATTTGTACAATATCGTACATCAATTACTGACAATGATATCTGATTTCAACTTCTGATAAGTTATGATTTTCCTACTTTCTCACATATAGCACTCAATTCCGGAAATTAAAATTATGAAAAAACTCTTGGTCACTTTTATCCATGGATTTTTTTTTCAATCGCCAAGGTCTACAATTGATAGCGCCGTTGCTCCGACACGCTATATGCCAGAATAAAATTCCATTCGTGTTCAATTTGTGACCTTTGCTTAATTTGCAGAGCATTTACATTTACAATTTCGCCTTTCACAATTCTTTTCCGGCATAAGTAATATAAAGGTATTAATTCACAACGATTAGTAGGGAAAACTCTTACCAATTAAATATGCAAGAAAGGTGTCTTAAAATATACGTTTGTTTAGTTATATCGTACTTTGGTCATTAATATCTACTATTAGATTTCATTAGCTTTGATACGCGGAAGAAATGCGTATTTAGGCAACCCCATAACCATCGTATATATTCACCGTACGAAACGGTTATCTAGTGCATAAATCAAAATATTTAAGAATTCATAGGATTACATTACTGTTGATAAGGTTTTATTTTACAATGTGCCGATAAGGTAACGCACAATATTTATTATTCAATAATTTTTTGAATAACACGTCAATTTTACTTTCGTAAAACGCAGCGGACGATGCAGTAACGAGCTTAATTTTCAAAATTGTTATATCCTGACGGTGCTTGATTTTCTTATTTTTTCCTGTTTTTCGCTAGACACTTTTAAATTGTTAAATATCCAAACATTTTCAGTTTCATATTGCTCCATTAATATTATGGTTATAAATAGAGATGACAAAGGCAGGTGGAATTATTCCTTTTTTTTTTCAGCGACTAGAAAGACTCGTGTCTATTCGCCTCATGAGAATTGATTCGTGTTACCTACTGGTGTCCCCGACAGTCGACAAAACACGAGTCTCTCTAGTCTCCGCAAAAAAGTAATTTCATCCGCCTTTCTCCTCTCTAGTTATAAACATATACTGCTAAAAGCAGTAAGAGTAAATGTCAAGGACCTACTATTGTATGTATTTTCTAATAATCGTGATGGCCAGATAAGTGTTAAAATTACAAATTTCAGTTTGCTAAATTAGTCTTCTACCATAAACTTAATGCCAAACCGATAATTGTAGAAGTCTTTCTGACCTTTGTGATCCCACAATCTGTTTTATTAACACAGATGCCAACTGTTTTGCGTTTGGCACGCTCATTTAAAAGCTTACATAAAAAGTCTTATAAATCCTAGCTACACTTCTGTATGAGTGAATCCATTACCTTTACCTTTTTCGCCATTATTGAGCTCAATTTTAAATATTTTTCCTTTGTTTCAGGTACAACAAAGTAGACAAAAAATTAGAGACTGTTTAAAATATATGTTAAAAGAAGGTGGTGTAAAAGGAATGTGGCGAGGGAATGGAATAAATGTTTTAAAAATTGCTCCGGAATCTGCTATAAAATTTGCGGCATACGAACACGTAAAGAGATTCATTAAAGGAGATAGCAAGCAAGCGTTAGGCATTTATGAACGATTTTGCGCTGGTGCATTAGCCGGCGGTATTAGTCAAACCGCAATATATCCTCTAGAAGTATTAAAGACCAGATTGGCATTAAGAAGAACTGGACAATTTAAAGGCATTGTCGATGCCGCTTACAAGATCTACACGTTAGAGGGTCTTAGGAGCTTTTATAGAGGTTACGTTCCCAACATGTTAGGTATTGCTCCGTACGCTGGTATCGATCTAGCAGTGTACGAAACATTGAAGAGGAAATATCTCAAAACACATCCTAGCGATGAGCAGCCCAGTTTCTGGATGTTGCTGGCGTGTGGTAGTGCCTCTAGCACCTTAGGCCAAATGTGTTCTTATCCCCTAGCGTTAATTAGGACAAGGTTGCAAGCTCAAGGTAAATGGAATTCTGTACTTGTTAAATGTAAAAAAGATATGGATGGTTGTGCAAGTAGAAATTTCGTTAGAAAAGCATCATTATCCATTTTGATAGATGCAATACAATGCAAATGAAAAATGTTCAAACTGCTGAAACTTATTATTTTTATTTGAAAAAAGGATTTTGTACCAAAGGAGGCTGGCTTTCTATTTCCTAGCTAGGTTATATTTTAATGTTATTTTTTTTTTTCAAGTTTTTTTTACAAGTTGTTAATTAATCCAGTAATACTACTTTCGCTTTATATGTTCGGTAAATTGTCACTTAGGTATCCTTTACACTGAGGCGATCAATTATTTAACATATTTAAGTAATTTTTGGCGTTAGGTACAGTTTTGATCTAAATCCTGATATCTAATCATATCATGGTAAACATATAATTCACAAAGTAAATAGAATTTTTTTTTTTTTTTTTTTTCAACAATATTAATCAACTTGCAAATCAACGGCTGCAGCCTTTTTAGGCAGCCTGTAACTTCTGCTCTCTACATATTTTTGAAAGGTTATTTGTTCCTTCTTATTAAAGTCATCTTATCAACATAATTTTTTTCTGTTTGTTCTAGTGGTGACGCCAACAATGGATCAAGCTAGTTTAACAATGACTGGAGTATTTAGGACGATATTAGAAAGAGAAGGCATATTCGGACTTTACCGAGGCATTACACCAAACTTCATTAAGGTCATGCCAGCAGTCAGTATAAGCTATGTGGTGTACGAGTATACGAGTAGAATTCTCGGTGTGAATATGACGTGATAAAAGAGCTGTTTAGGGGAAAAATGTTATTTATTTATTAAACAATTCCACATTCTGTCCAGTCCGAGAACTAAACGCTATTATTTCCGTCGTTCTGGAAAGTATGATTTGTACCCTCTTGCAGTTCTCTCTTCAATCTGATCGCTTCTAGCTAATTTATTTACAATTTAAAGAAAGTTAAGCTTCGAGAGCGGTTGACTCTCGTTACACACAGTGTTTACTATCCACCACATGACATTCTAGCTTATATTGAATTCAATAACGGATATAAGTGTTAGATAATGTTCCGACTCGGAGCAGATTGTTTCGATCTTTATAAGAATGTTATTTACGTCGTGAGTTCGTCGATTATTACAGTCGATTGGTCCCCACGTTCTATAAACGAATTCTTTACCTTAAATAAATATTCCAACGTTGTCGTTTTCCGTGAAGCATCATTCACTATCACTATTATGATAGATTTTTAAAGTGTATTACATGTAGTAGATTAAAATATTAAAGTTTCAATATGCATAGGTACACTAGGCTCCTCAGTAATAATAATAATAATACTCAATTAATCTCGAACGGTCGTAAAGGTTTTAACTTATTGCTTCATGGAAAGCAGGTTTAAGGAAATCATATAAACGGAGGAAAGATATGATGTACTTAATATTTTATTAACTTGTATTTATTATGCTATTGACTGTATTTAAATAAAAAATAAAGATATTTAATTAACTAAAGCGAAAACTGTATTATTTAACCTTGATCCTACACGCAGGAGTTCCAAATCTCCAAGCCAGTACTATATTTCGCGAATTATAAGAATAAGTTCTTTAACATTAAAGGAATGCGGTAATAAAGAAACACCAATTTTTTGAGCTCAAGAATACCGCAAACCACAAATATCAATTTGTTGACGCTTTTATAATTTTGAGTGATGTAAAGTATGTAAATGTAAACTACATTTTTTACCATCTGTTACATACCGCTCTGATTGTAGGGGTGTAAGTGTAATTTGATCACCAACAATACGATGTAATGAAAATTTACGTTTTCCGAAACGTAGGCAGTACCACAATGTAGACATATAAAAATTCTAATCTTTCCTGGCGTATCGGAGAATTCTTTTGTGCAAAATAAAATCAAAGACAGCGAATGTCGCTACGCAACATGGAAGATGCAAGCTAACAATTATCGAAACGATTATCACAGTGGTGCCTTGCATACTAATATCCCCACTATTCATAGACATTAACTACAACTGAATGTAGAATGATGAAGCTTTTTGTGTAGCTTAAAAAAAGGTACGGATTAGTCAATTTTCCGTTGATTTGCTAAAACCTCAATATACCTTAAATATGTAATTTAGGTGATATTTTCTGTTGGTTCGTAGATTTGTCTACGTTGTATCTATAACTTATTGTGCAACCAACACACAAATTCATTTCTAACGTACTGGCACGACGATTACTCAGTAAAGAATATTATCGATTTTCTACTAGAAGTCGGATGAATTAGACACAATCCAGAAGTGTCCTACTGGTTTCCCCGACAGTTGAGAAAACAAGAGTCAAGAGAAGAGAGTTGAGAAAACAAGAGAGAATATATATATATATATATATATATATATATATATATAGCTGTAGCTGTGTTTCATGTAGCTGACAACAAAGATAAATATGGATAGAATTAGTAAATGATATCTTATTTAGGTATCTACACATAAATAGCAGAGCACGATGGAAAAAGCAGAGGGATGCCTGACTCTGATTTATATCCATTTTTTTTATAAGTGCAGGATGGCTTTATAGGTGTCCTAGAAGACAACTCCATTTTCCTTTTTTCCTAGAAAAGGTCTAATTGACACGTAGCTGGCGAATACTGGTTATAATACAGTGTATTAACATTAACACCTAATGCTTTTAACAATCACCAAATGAATGCGGAAGTGATGGATAAAAAAAAAGAATCTTTTTTGGTTGCCAAAGATTTAATAACCATTTTGGATTACTTAGCGCTGGTGTCTTTATATTAAATTTTTTTAATTAAATTGGTTCTGATTTCGAAATAATCGAGAGATGAAATTAAGTTACATTGTTAGTATTCTCTCTCCGGTAAGAATTTTTGTATAAAACGGAATCTTCTTGTTAGTAACGTTTCAAATATTGCAATGAAAAGATTGAAAACGAGCTCTTTTGCTACTAGGAATCATTTCTGTTCACCGAACAATAGCTTCCCGATAATCAATATGACGGTATGACGAACTCAAGAAAGTTCTTTAATTTTAATAGAGCATGCTGTAACGAGATGAACCGAATAGGTAGGCAAACTTTATTAGACCGCAGGAGAATAAAGTCGTTAGTAACGACTCGTTACATTATAAAATAGCCGAATTCTCTTGCGATGGTTATTCATTAGGTGATTGTGCAATTAAAGTAAATTTCTACTCGTTAAATTAAATAAACGTGCAAAATTCAAACGCAATTAACAATAAAAGTATAATTTATTGGTAAATACATTATATACTTCCACCCATAAATATACAAACGTGATTAATGTAATCAGTATAAATACTTTATAAAATTAATTACATGTGCAACATGATCTATGTTATACATGATTGCAGGAAATATATAAATTTTGAGTTAAAAATATAGACATATGATGTAGTATTATATGTATTATTACAGTTAAAATCGACGCAACTGTAAGATTATTAGTTAGCCAAAATACATACTATCTTGGTAGTTTTATCTGGAATCTTTCTCGTTAAATCTGTTGGAGTTTTTGATTTCATTAAAGTATTCTATAAATAAAAATATTGTTTAAGCAACTATTTCTTTAATATTTAGCAGAGCGTGATTTTTCCGCAACTTTTTATTTATTATATCATAGAGAAATTATACAACATATCAGCACAAGAAATATTTTATCGTCAAATAAAAAATAAACGAGAGTAATAATCGCTCGCTAATAATTTTCATTTCAACGTAGTAGTAAAGCAACAACAAACATTGGTCCGTTCATACCATGTAGCGGAGCATGGATTTTATTTCTAATTTTAAGTGCTTGTGAGAATAAAAGTAACACTTACGGCACGAAGAGTTTACCTGTAATCGTTCGAGCATGAATTTTTGGTACCATGCGTAATCCTTCCTCTTACTCCACCTTTTGATAATTTCTTTGGTTTAAAGAAACTAAATATGCAACAATATTAATTTAGAATACAGAAGACATAGAATATTGTTTTAAGTTTTTTTTTTCCTTTACATGAGGTACTATTTTCATTTTACGAACGGGGAATCGTAATCAAAATAATTTTTTTCTAATTGCAAATACTACATACGACGAATTGACTCTTTCGTTTGTCTGCTTATCCTGTATATATTAGTTTTTATGTCAAAAAGCAATCATTTTACTTTTGCGAGAGAAATTTGCGAAAAAACGTTTTCTTAATTAACTTGCATGACATTTTCTCAGAAAGTATACAACCCATTACAAAGAGAACAAAAATCATAAACTAGAGGTTTGAAATAAACGATATCATACTTGCAACCCTTTTGTTCCGTACATTAAATTAATTATTAAATATATAAAACACAGAGGGAATAAAATAATTTCGTTTAAAATGATTTATACATGATAGATAGTAGAAAAAGGATACAAAAATGTACCTTCTCAAATTAGTTCTCGTATTTTAATTTCGTAACATATAGTTTGTTTAATTGATTTAAATTATTTTACATAAATAATGGAAGAGTCGTAGAAAAATTGATCTACAGTCTTTACGCGATTTACGCAAAAGACATGTACGTATGAGTATAAATTTTCTTTGAGTTGTACTATTCAATGCAATCGTCATTCAACTATTTCAGTGCATAGAAATATATAATCCAAATATTCCTTTTTAATTTAAATGATTTCTAACTATGCATTGCACTATATAAAAGTTTAAAGTAATCCATGAATAGAAGGATCTACCGACTTTTTGTCTTTTACTGTAGAACATTCCTGGCGGTATCGTGAATTTAATTCCTTATATTAGTCCTGAAGAAAAAACAGGCAAACTAAAGGTTAAAAAACCTTGTCTAACGATTAATGAAGTCCCTATGATTTCTCAAATAAGTTTAATTAGTTTTCTATGGACAATCCTACTATAAAGTTATAAAGCTTTACACTTTTGAGTAGTAATCATTTTTCAGGATTATATCGTTTGTAATCTACCTCTTTAAGTAATCTCTACTCGCCAACGTAACGCTGTTGATAGTGTGCAATGCATAGTCAACGCCAAAGCAAGTATTGTTTTGGAGATGTGGAAATTTTCACTGTACAAATTCAAATACTCGATTACCTCACAACATAAAATGTTTTTTTTTTTTTTTGAAAAAACAGTCACTTTAGACTTTATTAAATTGACACATATAGAATTACAAGCAGAGCTCGGCGCTGAAAACAAAAGTTACTCATGCTACTTGTACTATCGATTAGGAGTAGCAATACCGAACTGCAAAATATAAAAGTAAGTATCTAAAAGATGTGTAAAAGTTAGCTGAAGTTACACATAGCAATAAAATTCTGAATCAGAGATTTTAATGATTTAAAAAAGATTAAAAAATAAGTTTGAAGATCATTTAATATTTATTATTTGATCTATTTTGATATTAAAATGAATATTTTAGAACAATAAAAGCCAAATAATTTTTCTGGTCATGTAATTTTCAACCCTTAAAACGTTTTATTCTACGTTTAACATTCGGTTGCTAGTTATTGGGCATGTCAACATAATATTTTGGCGAGTCGATGGTGTCAAACGTATATTTTTTTTGTAAATTATGAGAAAGCAAGTAATATGACATGCCATTTATATATTAGGCTTTATTACGATGAACTTTGTAAAAGATATTGCTGTATTGCTTTTTCACCAATTTGCACTCAACAAAGACCAACGTTGGATTGAAGTGCTCTACATTCCCATCCAATTTATTCAACTGATCATTATAAAAGAAAAAAAACTTTGCTGATGAATTAAAGTGCTTTAACCTGCATCTATTAATTTTTACTTTAAAAAGTTTTGGTATATACTTAAAGCAATATATTTCTTCTTTAATTATACTTTAGTACTTACGTTGAGTTAAAATAACATTATTGAATTGATATTAAATTAGTATACAGCTAAAATAATTAACAATTGATATTGATATATGAAGTATTGCATAAATTTGATTAAATAACCAAATCCTTACATAAGTCTTTCCAATGCATCTTGAATACGATGTCACCATGTATAGTATAAAGTTTTCATTATAATAGGATTTAAAAATATACATATTTCAAAAAAAAATACCAAACATATTTACGAGGCTTAATTAATATAGACAGGTGCTTTCAATCTTGTATAAGATTGTTTTTGTTAATTAAAAACAATTTCTGTCTTAATAAAACAAAGTTATATTAATATTAAACTTGATAAATATAGAAATCTGATATATTTATATATATATATATATATATCAGATATTAGCTTGAGGCGATTTAGTGTATCCACCTACGGTCTTAACTTTACAAACTATTATTTTTTGAATTCGTAAAAACCAATTAATTATTATTATTCTGCATTAATAAAACAAGTTTTTGGAAAATATAAATATGAAATTCGCAAAGTAAAAGATTGTTCTTACGTTAAAGCGTAATAAAACTCATGTATAAATATATTGCAAGTAAATAGTATCGAGAATTGGGCGAAAGGGCCAGGTTCTTGGTAAACCTTTATTTATGTTATAAATTGGGATATGATACTGCAGAGACTACGCATTTTTAAATTTCGCGGATAATTTGGTGATTCCGGAAAAATTTTAAAAATGGCAAAGTTGATAGTTACAGTACCTTGTTTAATGGAGCCTGGTCCAGTTTTAACGCGGAGTGCGGTCGTAGACAAACGTCCTCGAGAATAATTTTGTTAGCGCGCTCAGCGCTGATATTTTAAAGCACCTTTGAGGCATGGTTCAAATCACATAAAAAATTTCGCTAATCAAAAAAAATGTTTTCGAAAAGTAGATGAAATTGAATGAATTTTATCACAGCTTTATCTAATAGTTGTATTCATTAGCAGTGTACGAGGCACGCAAGAAGATACTGCAGATATGATATGCAATTAAAGTTTTTCACTTACTCAAAAAAACTTGTGATTCACGCACAAAACATTATTTATCATATAAAAACAATGACATGTGTTGCACGTTCATAATCAATATTCAAAATTCAAAAATCACCCAGCCATTATAAAACTAGACACGTACTGATACACGGATGTCCCAATTGGTGGTACCTTTAAAGATTTACCTCATATAATATATTTTATCAATTTAGTTGAGCATTAAAGCGTATCAATAGATGAAAAAGCGGCTGTACCAAAAATAATAGTAATACTTAGAAATAGTAATTTGTCCAACATAAGAATCAGGTTATATGTGTACACCTTGTTCCAAATATACGGATTCATTTATGGAAATAATTTGGAAATTTTAAAGTATAAAAACCTTAAAGGCATGTGTGTATAGAGTAAAATACATGTAAAAAGTTTGGCATAAAATACTTGTAAGAGGTTTGGCACGTGTACATATATAACCATAAATTAAAATATGCATACAATTTGACAACACCTTCTACATATTCAGTACATAAAAATTAAAATTATTGCGTAATGTTAAGTAATATATAAATCTATAAAAAGATTATAAATTTCAAATATATAAATATTATATAATGGAAAAAGCTAATACATAGCATAAAATAGTAGTAATTTAATAGATACAGTGTTTTATATGTTGTACAACCATAGTTCAAAATGCAACAGAATAATTATTAGCAATCTTAAAATAGAGACAAAATAAGATCAATCTAAAAATCTTCCATATTCATGATAAACGACACATACGTCGAAACTCGTACGAATAGTATAATCCATATATTTAATATATAGTACGCATTAGTGGATAAATGAATAAATTGATGTATCATGTATCTGTCTCGGATCCCTTAAATTCATATATGCTTACCACAGATAAATGAATAAAAATCAATACACGTAGTAAATCTCAAACAGAGCACGATAGTTGAAACGTAATAAAATGTCAATATGTAAACATATAATATACATATAAAGTAAGAGCAAAATAGGTATAAAAATCACATCAGAGCTATTCCTCAGTTCATTATATGACATTGAAGACAATTATCTATGCATTTTCAAACAAATGCATCAAAGAGGATAGTAGTAAATATCTTATATCAACTGATAACATTGATTTACCAATCACACACAGTATGATTAAAAACATGTGACAACATTTAGAGCTGCCAAAACTGTTACATATGTACGTTTACATATATCATTACATATTTATATTTTCATTCAAGACTTAGTGATGTATAACATTTGCCTTTCGATTCCAATAAAACTGGAAGTAACACATTATTTTTGCATGTCAAATTCGTTAAAATTTAAACTTTTGATGCTATTTGCTAATTCATTGGATGTTAAACTAAATCTGTCAAAATAAGATCGATAGGTTTCCGGCGTAGTGAGACGCGTTTATCAAATTGCGTACTGATTCGGTTTGGTGCAAAACCCAGATTTGGAGATGCGGTCACGAAAGAAGTAATAAAACTGAACCCATTGGGTTGAATCTATTTAGTATTGGAATCGTCTTCGCTGCTCCATCTTTTCTCGTGTTCTTCTAGTTCCTCTTGTAGCCTCAGTTCTAACTCCCGAATATCGTTAGCAATGAAATCTTCGTAGGAAGCTTCGTCCGTCGGTTGTAAAGCCGGACTTCCATTTCCATAATTTACAAGCGAAGAATATATACGATTCTGAAATTAAAATAAATTGGAAGACAAAGTGGGATGTTGTAGAGGAAATATAATGATGTCCGGTTTTTTAGCATCGAAAAATTGTTTGAATCGGCGTTAAAATCAGTAAAAATTGTAACGTTCATCTACCACTCACTTATTTCATTCTTTATCTTCGTTATCCCTGAGAAAGTTTTCAGAACCTCGTAACAACATAGACAAATACCAATATTCTCTACCGTCGCCCTGGCCGGCATTTAAATAATATAGGTTATCATTACAAAAAAATATAATCAAAAACGGGTGTTAATGGAGATCCCACATATTACAATAAAACAAATCACATTCATATAACAAACACGCGTATCTAAAACGAGAATTAATGGCAGTTTGTTTTTCCTGATAAAAGCTGGATCTTTCAAGATGGTACCATTGGAAAATTTTAGCGTGATCGTAAAAAAAAAAGTTAAAACATCAAAGGTTGATGGAAAAAGGTATCTAGCTTTACATGCTGGAAATAGTGAAGACGAAATAGAAATTTATACCAGGAGCAGTCGTGCACATTTCTAGTGGTTCTAGGTCAACAAAATAAGAGTCTGTCTAGTCTTTGTTGATTTCGTGACGTACACGGAAAATGGAGAAATTTGATTTGATTGGGTCACTTGAGTGACGTCATAGATGATGTTTAAACTGAGCTGATCCGACTGACAGATAAAACACAAGCAATATGTCTACATTATTGCAATTAGAAGCTCGAATAAAATCAAAAATATAACAACCGCGTATTTATTTACATCAAGGACTCCATGTATTTCGTCTAGGCGTCGTTTCTATCTACTGTTTCTTTGTACATCCATGTTGATGTAGACTAGGAAGATTATAAATATCTGTGAAGTTAATTGTCTGATAGTAGATAACTCGTTTTGTAATTTTTTGAAATTAAGTTGAGCAGAGACATTGGTCCTTAATTTTCTAATTCGGTCGGATCTTTCTTTCAATTCAATAATGCTATTACTACTGAAGGGCCTTTTATTTTTTTAAATCGTTTATGCAATTTACTTACCAAACAAACTTCCTTTTGTTTTTCTTGAATACCTTGTTCAATTAATTGCAGCTCTTGTTTCAACCTTTCTCCTTCGCTAATATTGGTCACTCCTTGTGTAGCCAATTTCAAGTCATTCAATTGTTTCTCTAGATTGCGTAATTGCAATTTTACTCTCTGGGATTCGGCAAGGAGCTCTTTTGAAGGATCGTGCATTCTTTGAAAGAAGAGCTGAGGAGATCCTGAAGCGAATACAATAAAGCATAATAATTCTCTACAAACATTTAATACAGTACCTATAAAATAACCATCACCAACTCCTGAACCGGGAGGAGCGACAAGTGCTGGTGCAGACGTAATTCCATTTTGATGGAATTGATGATTGGCGTCATAATAATATGGTGTTACAGAATTAGCAGTAGTTTTTCTGACCTGCAAGAAACTTTGTAAGGAATACGCAATAAATCGCAATTTACTAGAGACTTGGAATATGTAGAATGATCAAATTTTGTTTCAACATTGAATTTAAGCAGCTACAGATTACGTACCATTGGTGTTGTAACGGTTCCTTCTTTATACGATGTTGGTACTTGTACATTTTGGTTGACAGAATTATCTTTGGGCATTCTAGATATGGGACCGTACTTACTTACACATGGTGCATCATACGGCACACAATCGTCTTTTAATATAGAGTCAGATCGTACAAAGGTAGGGCCGCTGCTAATGTGCGACCAAAACGTATACGGCGAAGTTGGACTGTCCAAATCCGATTCTTGACGTGCCAGGTTGGTAGCAGTATTTGAAATTAGAGTAGTTGCGGTTTTACCGAAAATAGTTTCTAGCTGGGAAATAACTTCTTGCTTTCTCTGTTGAAGTTCAGCAAGAGATTTGGTGGAACTACGAGATTTCTGCAGCGATGATGCGTTCTGGTTTTTCATAAGCTGCAAGAAAATAATAAATTAATTAAAAAGCCAGAGCAAAATTCAATAGTTAATAATAATGACTCTACTTATATAGGAATTTCAAGAAGAAAAATATATACAGGACACTTTACCAACATGAGAAATTTACATTACATAAATAAAGTATTGTCTTTTATTGTAATATTCTAATTTCACAAATAATAAAAAAATTTACTAAAATGGTACTAAGTTCGGAAGTAAATATAGTGTTCCAAAATTGCAGACTGACAATAGCTTGATGCTCTTTGACAATGTGTCAATATAAAAATACGAAGTCAGACAAATTTTAGAGACTTTAGAATTCACGGTCATTTATGGTTCAATGCCACATACGAATGTTATACAGTATAGAAGGAAAGTAACGGATGGGCTGATTTGGATACTCATCTCTAAAAATCGGACACACTTCTTGATGTGATTTGACTCTGCCATCATAAGTAATCACCATTCAATTCTTTGTTTCTCGCTTAATTGTGACATTTTTACTAATAAAAAAGCTTACTAAAGGTAAAAGCTACTTTAGAACAAACAAATGACTATAATTTTATTGCTTACTTTTGAGAGGTGCAACTTTGGATTCTTGTTTATTAATTGCATAATCGAACTTTGACACTATCTTTCTAGATTTTTTTCAGACGTAACATATTGATAATTTTATACCGTTGAAAACGGAATAAAATTACTACTGAAGTTAATAATAAAAAATATAGGCTATCATTGAAAAAATCATTTGATTGATTGATGATGATTTGAGTTGATCACATGATGATTTGATCAGCAGTGTGAAAACAAATGACGATAATGATAAATATTAACAAATAAATTAATAAATTTATCGGTTATTTTCTTTCGACGCTGTATATTTGCCAAAAAAGTAATTTTTAAATTTTACATATGTTGCGATGTATCTCCCTTAGCTATTTATTTTATTTCTTTTTGAAAAGACATCACATTTATCACTCATCGTGCCCGAACACAACTGACAAATGGATGTAGCTAGAAGGTAGAAAACGAAAAGCATAGTTCCATTTCGTTGCCCGAAAAATAAGTACTGAACAATTTCCAATAAGTAACTAGATGGACAAAAAATACATAGATTCAAGAAAAAAACAACGATAAAATGAACGTAAAACAATTATGAGTTACACTCTACAAGTTAAATCAAACATATTTACCAACTGCTCCCAGTTGTTTCTTTGTTTAGTAATGTCAATATTTTGTCCAGGTGTGTTAGAGGCACTAAATTCTTGCATCGATTGATAATATTGTCCCCCATTAGTAAACACTATATTATGAGGATTTGAATTGTAAATGTCTGACGAATACGCGTTGGAAGTAACAGGAAATAGCGTCTGTGGATTGGGAAATGATGTGCCGTTGCTGGAATATGGAGTCCCATTAGGAGGGAACGTTGCGTTGTAAGGAATATCAAGTCCTATTCTCGGAAGGGGTACGACTGTTGGTATTGATACAGAATTAGTGTTAGCATTTGCTACTGGGAAATATTCTTCCGCTGCAGAGAATGGTTTTTCGTTTGGTGAATGGTTGTCTATCCGGTGTTCCTTATTTCGTGTATTAGTTTTCTTATTTTTGGCCCTATATCTAAAATTAAAAATTGCATAGTTACGTGTTCAAATTAATGATACTTTATACACACTTTTCTAATTCTTCATTTGAATGAGCAAAAGTACAATTGGTACCGCGGGGACAACTTCCCCGTAACGTTAAATCTCTACACATACTGATCTTATATTTTGCATGTTGAGAGTGAGTCGGATCTTGCAATTTCCGGCTTCCGTGCTGATGAATAAACTCGACTAAACCAGCTACAACATGTTTTACTGCTTCTAAAGCATCGCTACATTCCTTCCAAGTTGGCGTTACAGTTTCTAAAATATGATAAATTCAATAGTAAGTAAAGTATTAATGCAATTACCTCCAATATATCTTCGAGTAAAGAGTGAACAAATATTGAGGAATAATTTTCCATTCAAAATTTAGAGAACTTTTAATTTTTTTTTATGTTGGCATATATTTGCATAATATATTGAGATAAACATATTTTCAAAATATGGCGATCTTATTTAGTTAATGAGGTGTTTACTCTATAAAAGGTTAACATCTTTTCATTGTACTAAGTTTGTTTAAAGTTACTACAAAAATAATTTACCTGGACTTGGATCGATATTTGCTAATAATTCCAAATGAGATCTTAGCACGGATAATTTGCCGGGATCGCCCGTTCTTTGCAAAGCTATTACGAGTTCCTGAACAGATTGAGCGAATGATTGTGGTGTTTGTAATTTATCAATAATACTCTGCATATGCGATTTATGTGCTGTATCTCCATACAATAGCGCAGACCATTGATCTGGGGCAATCCGCAACCCAGCTTCCGTTGCGATTTGAACAATTTGGGCGTCATGTTCCCTCCTTAGCGCTTCATATGTTCGAAATTCCTCTTTCAATTGCATAAGTGATGAATCACCTTCCCTTTTAGAAACTTTAAAACAGGACGCCCTGTATAGTAATTGAACGACATGTCCGATACTTGTTTTTGATGCTTGCGGAAAATGTGGCTCGAGTCTTTGCACAACAAACATTACTAAAACTTTACGTGATAAGGCAGATCCATCTTCTAAAGCTAATAGAACTAGTTTTAAGACTTCTTCTTGCATTGCTGAAAAGAAAAAATGAGTATATATCGTACAATATCTCCTTACTTTTAACAAAACTTTGTGTTGACATGAAACTCGATAGTTAAAAGCAAAACCCATAATGGAGATTGTTAAACATTAAATTTTCCTCATACCAGCGACATTCACATATCCCAGTTTGCTTTTATTAGCTAAAATCTGGCGTGGTTGATGTATTTTCCAAATCGAACGTTCTGTGTAATTCTTTATTTTTGTATATTCTTTATTCTAATATATCTTATGCTTTAAAATTGATGAGACTATTTTCAGCAATATTTTTAAGAATCAATTTCGTAATATGACAAATACTTCAGATTCAAAATGAGAGTATATCATGTTAAACTTTGTTTTGTTCAAAGACTTATCAAATTTTGATTACATTTTAACATATCCTTGTATTATCTGCCCCAAACTGTTATCAAGGATTGTAATATGTTTGTAAGGTATTCATTAAAATGATCAACATTTTCCTAACATTACACAACATACAAATATTGATCTAAACTTCGTATTTGTAGAATTTAGGTAATTTAATGCTACCATTATCAGAAATGGAAGGTTTGTTTAATGTTGTTTTATGTTGTTTTTTAGTATTCAATTATAAGCGAATATTAAAAACAAAAATAAAACCATTATTGAAGCTACGATAAATTCTTCATTTCGAAACGAAACATGAGAAAAGGAATATTTGTTAAAATTAAAAGACGGTTTTTTGTTAACGATGATTCCCGAAAAAACACAAAAAAAAATGTAGCAGAAATTGCAACATACTTAAGCAAAAGGCAATACTCTTTCATGAGCCATCATGATCTGCAAAAAATCAATCTGCAAATTACCGGTCAGTGCAACGTTTCAAGAAAGATATTATTTTGAATGCTTAAAAGTGACCGTAGAAAAGTTATCTTCTACACCAGAATTTGTGAATCCTTTTCGAGATATATTGAAATTCAAAATGGAAGAATTTAATTTAAATGAACATCGAACAAACAACGTTGATGAGACGCGCCTATTTTGAAAACTCTTTTCCGTAAGAGCGTAAGCTCAAGTAGAAAATTCCCAGATTTTAAAAATGAGAAAACTAAGAATAACATTTCTTGATTCTACAAAAGTGGCGGGTTTTCACAAATTGAAAACATTGAAAAATCGGAACAACAGTCCAGTAATCTGTAGGAACAATAACAACCGCATTGATGATACTATATTCGTTTTTCATGAGTGGTTTTTTTAAATATTTTATTGTTGAGATACACAAGATAAACATTTAAAGTGCTATTCTATACATTTTAATTTTTATTGTACTTATTTTTAGAATGCAGCATTTCTGAAAAATATAATAAAAACGAAAGTATTAAAGGCAACTAGTGGCAAAATGTTCGCATTTTTTTATGCCTTTAAACGTCCCGCCATTAATCGAATTCGCGGACCAAAATATGCTTAGGCTAATTAAACTTTACTACAGAAACCGTTTGTAATCGAAGAAGACAATATTGCAGAAGCCCTTAGGAGTTTAATTTTAATATTCGCAGCTAATTAACTACCTCAGCTGTTTAGAATATATTAAATCAACCATTAAGAAATGTAGGAAAAATATATCATCTAATGGTATAGAATTTAACGATGAAGATAATTTCCTTCTAAGAGTTTTAAAATCGCAAGTGGAATGAGGAAAGGGATGGGATGCAAACATAAGAGAAAAGGGTGGAAGTTACAACGATAATGAGAAACTACTTGATTCAAGTGAACAAAACTGTGTAGCATTCACATGCCACTAAAGCACTAGTTTTGGCCATGCATTTGGTAGAAGATAACGTAGATAAGACATTCTTAATTTAAGGCGAATTCAAGAAACAGCAATTTTGTTAAACATACGTTTCAAAAAAAAATTAAACTAAAATATAAAATTATTTTTATTGAAAACGTTTTTGAATAAATGATATAAACACATGTTTAATATTTGTTTATTTACTTGCTAACATAAAAACATATTCAATACTGCGAAAATTCTCGGCTTTTATATTCACGGTTTCAAAATTCTACTGTTACATCAACTGTTCTGAATTTCAAAAAACATGTATTTTTTTTAATATAAAAATACTTCGTTTTATGCAAATCTGTATATAGTATCAACAGGTTTTATTTTCAGCCCTCCTCATCTTTAATCAGAAAATATTTGTACGTGTAAAGAAATACAAAAATAATTAGGAAACTAAACTCCAGGAATAACAAAGCGAATTTACTCTGATAACTGCAAAAACATTCTAGATTCTTATAATTACCTTTTATTGAAATTTAAAAGTAACTACAAAATTTTAAAAATCTTTTCGGTAAATTTTGGAAAATTACTAGAATAGTATCAATTCCTTGTACAGTATATTTGACATTGGAAAAATACAGCCATTTATACTATACAAAGAGCAAATTAAAAAATTATAAAAATCATACAAATTGAAAAAGAATGAAAGTTTGGTATTATCAGTTAAAAGAAAAAAATATCAGTATGTGATATTGTTTATATATTAGATAGTTCAAGGTGCAATATGTATTTACTGATAAAACAAAAGTTGCAACATGGTGGCAAATTAGTAACTATATATAATAGAAAACAATACATATGCACTAAATGGTTTAACACTTCTTTAGAAACAGGAAATTTAACCACGTACATACAGTTTCCCAAGAAATATATCTTCAAAAATCTTGAAAACACAAATACAAAGAAACAAGACATATGTAATTTTAAAACTTACTGAATCGATACTTACCTGGTCCCAAGAATTGACATCCTCTTGCTCTTACTGCAGCCCATAAATTTGCACTTAATTGTTGAGGATTTTGATGTTGTAAAATAAGTTCAGTAACAGTACGTTCACCCAAAGACCGAGCCGCTCTCATTGCCCTTATCCGCCCTTCATCTTCAACTAGTTGGCAGTTGATTAAAGTAACCAATTTCCTTTGCATCGGTCTTGATAAAATACTCGCACTGCTACATATGTTACCATTTGAGAAAGGTTTGAGGTACATTGCCAGTTCTTCAATACAATTTTTAGAAACCATATAATATTCCAGATTTTCCTGAGATACCACCTTAACATCAACTGTATCAGTATTGTCATTTTTAACATTTGTTGTCACTAGCTGTAGTAATGCAGTATTAACTGGTAAACTTTCAATGTCTATGCTTATTGTTGTTTGGTCAAAGGGACATTGTTTTCTGTGCAAATTCGATAAACATGTCTTGCATATTGTATGGCCGCAACCCAAACTTATAGGGCTTCGGAGTGACACATCAAATTCATTAAAGCAGACAGGACATGACAGAAACTCCGTCCACTGAGGTGCCTGAATTGGCATTCTAGAAAATGCATTAAAATAGTAAATATGTAGTGTTGTCAAAATCACATGACAAATTATGTCCAGGTGGCACATACAATAACAAATTAAGAAGAAACCATTCAAACAGCTGATTATTAAAATGTATACGATATGTTATAATTAGATAAAAATATTAGAAATAAAAAATACCTTATAAAATAGAAATCTCTTCACATTATGAGGTACTATAGAATATCACAACATTGTTGTGAAATACTTCGAGAACGTCAATGACATGTAAAATGATGTAAATGACAAATCAAGAATATCGTTGCAACATACATACTGACCAATATTTGCACATTAATATGATAAAATTGCAATTGAAAAGGCAAACTTTAGTTTATCTCAGTACTTGAATTATATATAATAGAAGTAACGTTATAAATTCTTCTCTTGCAGTTATACTTCAACTGTATAAATAATAGCCCCGAACAGATACTATCACGTCAGTCACTATCACTATGATTAGCATTGGTAATGTTAGTATGTTAAGTTGGTTTCCTGCAAGCGTAAATTAGTATAAATTGAACAAGATTAGATATTTTGACATACAGTTAATCACAATTGGATATAGTTAGGAATAGGTAAAGGTGGGTAAACAAACACTATCCATTTATTTCTTATAATATTGATATATGCGTGTGCTATAGGTATATACTTTATCGCCTATTGTGTACATATACAAATAAAGTATGAACAATGTAGATAATAAAGTTAAAAAATACGAAACTTTCCTTGAAGACGTTTTAAAAAAAGACCTTAAAGAAATAGAATTCAAATTAAATCAATGCACAGAAAAATACGAAGAATGGGAAAGTTTACAAAACACAATCCGTATTTGGCAAACATTAGATGAAAAGGATTTGAAGATGTTGGTTCCATTAGGCAGTAACGTCAATGTAAATGCTATTACAGAGGATTACGACAAGTTATTAGTGGATATTGGGCTGGGATGTCTTTTAGAAATGAACTTTGAAGAAGCTTTAAAATATTCTGATATTAGAAAAAAAGTGCTGAAGAAAGAAATTGATCATTTTAGAAAGCTAGCCATTGAAGTAAAAGTTAAAATTAAACTTGTGCTACTAGGTGTTAATGAATTAATATCAACCAAATAAAGTTTTCCCTATAAATGAGTTTTATTTTGCTTTATGGGACAATATAACCAACAATTCATCTGGATAATCTATTGTATTGATGAATTTAGATTATAAAGGTTGGTTACCCCAGACGAAAGTAGCTAATTTAAGACGCGTAAATCGTGAATGTCAGTTGTCATTTTTGTAATTCCACCTTAGAAACGTCATTATCAATACTAATATGCAGAAACTATTAAAATCGTGTCAATAAATTAACATTTTTTTTTTTTATTATCTTATCAGAAATGAAAGTGGATGATGCTTTGAATTAGAAGTGTGCGTACAGTGGTAAATAAAACCAATTTTATTAATTCAATGTCTATTCAATATCTCTCATTTTCTCAAAATGAAAAAGCTATTTTCTAAAATAGATAACACCGCGAAAGAAACTAATAATTATGTCGGGAAAGTATTTACAGTTGGTCGATATACGGTTACTGTAGAAGAAGTTCTAGCAGAAGGTATTACACATACATATTTTACTAATTCACCTTAATATTAAATAAAAATGTGCAGGTGGTTTTGCAATTGTGTATCTTGTGAAAGCAAGTAATGGATCAAGGTATGCTTTAAAACGTATGTATGTAAACAACGAACCAGATCTCAATGTAGCTAAGAGAGAAATACAAATTGCTGTAAGTACTCGATGTAATTCTTAACAATTAGGAAAAAATTAAATAAAGATATTGTAGAGTAATTTAAGTGGTCATAAAAACATAATTGGGTATATAGATTCAAGTTTAACTGCAACTGGAGGCGGTGTGTATGAAGTGCTTCTGTTGATGCCTTATTGCCAAAATAACGTACTGGGATTGATGAAAGCACGAGGAAAGCCATTGTTTTCAGAAGTGGAGGTGCTGACAATATTTTGTGACACGTGTGAAGCTGTATCAAGACTTCATCACTGCCAAACTCCAATACTACATCGAGATTTAAAGGTTCGACAATTTTTTTTTTAACGAGAAATAATTGTAAATATTTATATGTTGAATAGGTTGAAAACATTTTAATTGGAGAGAATGGGAATTATGTGATTTGTGATTTTGGTTCTGCAACTGGGCGCATTTTAAATCCAAGCATACAAGGAGCCTCGGTAGTGGAAGAAGAAATTAAGCGTTATACAACATTAAGTTATAGAGCACCAGAAATGGTTGATATGTATTGTGGGAAACCGATTACAACTAAGTCTGATATTTGGGTAAATTTATTTAGAGTTAAGGTTTTGTGTGTATTAATGAAGACATTTTAGGCATTAGGATGTCTATTGTACAAGCTATGCTTTTTTACATTACCATTTGGTGAAAGTACTTTAGCTATTCAGAGTGGAAATTTTTGCATTCCCGATAACTCAAGATACTCTAAAGGATTGCACCAATTGATCCGATACATGTTGGAACCCGATCCTGATAAAAGACCAGATATCTATCAGGTTTCTAGTATTGCTTTCCCACTTTTAGGAAAGGAGAATCCCGTTGTTAATTTAATGGTAATTTTTTAAGCTTTGTATTTTCTTTGTGTGCATTAGCCTTACATGCAGTGGCGGCTCGTCGGATGTTGAACGGAATTGATTCACTTTTGATGCCAGAATATAATAATTGCTGAACATCTATAACTTCATTGTGAATTTGAGGTGACTGACGTTTTGCAAATGGGATGACATAACAGCTGTTTTTATCCTGCACTTCAATTTTCGTTGTTTGAAAGTATTTAACAATTTAATTTGCCATACCCATTGAACCATATTTTTTTTATAAAAAAATCTGTTAACCGGTGTGAAATCGATTAAAAAATTACGTCTTTTTTTGATTTTGGGTAATCGATTTTACTTCAATGCATAATTTAGAACGACTTAGAATTAAATTGATCAAACAATGGAAAATATTAAGGGCACATTTACGGAAAAAAAATTTTTTGGCGCGCTTTAAACGCTAATTAATTCATTTGCTATAAAAAAAAACCATGATCATTAAAAGAAAGAACAGGAAAATCGCTAATAAATAACTTAACCGAAGCAAACCAAGCAAAGGCATGAAAAAATCCCGTTCTTCTTTAGCTGGATCACCAAACACGACTTAATTTTACCCATTTACTCGCAATTTATTACGCAACCTCTACATAAGCAATATATTCGAAGAAAACAAAACTAATCGGTTACCGTCTAGCAAATATTGCCGTCAACATGAAACAAGAGCATGGATTTCTTTCTTTTTCTCACGCTGCAATTCAAACGAATATTTGCACGCATCACTTGAAGTTGCACCCTTTAAAAGTTGTGAGTTTATTACAATATGTAACTTGTTCTGGAAAAGAGCTCAACATCTCTGTCAATTCATTAGTCCCTCACTGCCACTAGTCGAAGATGGCGGGTGGTGAACCTCATTCGTTATTCTTCGGGGACCTTATCTGCTTGCTTCCAGTTAAAGTGATTTGCAATTTATCCTACAATTCAACCTCTGTCGAATTCGCCCAGCTGGCGCCAATGTCCACGTTGCTCCACATTAAGAATAATCAAACCCTCGACGCAAGTTAATCAAAAGTATGATCAGAAAATCTGTGAAAAATAAATGGAGACTCGCAATAAATATAACTGATATTAATGTTAGAAAAGACTGCATGAAGTGTCAGACATGCCCTGACTACTTGGTCCGTCGCAATAAAATTATAATCAATTATTACCTTCGAAACGTTATATGTTTCTGCAAGTTTGGTAAAAAAATTCGCATCCAACGTGGTGTTGAACCGACTCTCGTTCTGTATGTAAAATCTAAATAATGTTATTTAACGTAGTTTTATCGGACATAATTGTACCATTGGAGAAACCGTCACTGCATACATGCTGTAGATAGCAACAACATTTAATTGGAAGTAAAATAACTAGGAATTTATTGTATTATAAGATTACATTTTGTATTATCTTTGTAGAAAACACCAACACCTTGTTTAGAGGATCTTCCGCTTCCTCAATTTGAGAGTGAATCAAAGAAGATGCAAGTAAAAGTTGCCACAAAAGCCAATGTTGCTCCGGCCGTTGAGGGTACTAGCGTTATACCACGCCAACGTCCAAAAGGCAGTTCTACTCAACCACTCACTTTAAATAATATCCCTTTAACATTAAGTCCAAGTCCGACAACAGTAAAGAAATCCCAGAGTCCAGTAACTTCTACCGATTTTCCCGCATTTGCTCAAAAATCGAATTCGTCCCAAAATTTCATTCCCGGTACTAATTATTCCGCGTTTCCACAGCAGACCACTCCAATATTCCAGAATTCTCAAACGTATTTCCCACCTAGTCAGGAAGCTTCAGAAAAAACACTCGATAACCTGTTTCAGTCTTCCATTTACCCCGATCCCTTTCGAGACGACACAAATGCATCACCCTCCCTACCTGTTAGAACTGATTTTGACACGTCTAAAACGGAAACTAACAACATCACTTCGCCTGTATCACCTGATAGGTTTGTAATAACGGGTGCAGCCACACAGGGATTATTTACTGGACAGTTAAAGCATGGAATGATGGAATCGTCTAGCCAATGTATTGTTAGTTCTTCTGATACACCTCCTAATTCACCTTCTTTGTCTGTTCCAAAAGGACATCGTCGTAATATGAGCGACACAACAGCTTTTAATAAGTACTTATCAAACTAAATTATTGCACACAGTCATACCGATGCACTTTTTTAAGACTTTTGAATGTGTTATCAATTTTAAATAGGTTTATTAAATGCAGTTAAAAAACAATTAGAAAAATTTAAATAACATTTGGAAATTCCTTCTTCTTGTACTAAAGATTTTTGTTATAATTGAATTGCACCCATGAATTGTCCATATAATGGGGGGTTATCGTAAATGTCTCGATTAAAGTTCCTGGTTTCTTGAACAGTTATTACAGACAATATTTTCTTAAATAGTGGTTTGTTTTCTTTTTTTAGTTATTTATTTGAAAAGTTGTATTGTAATAACCATTTTTGTTTTATTAACATTTAAATCTGCTTTAGATCTATAATGATAGTATGGACTGTTGAGTAGTCGCAATCGACACTAAAGTTTAACCGTATGGCTGAATTGGCCTATATATATTAACCGATATGATTTCGAATTCCGCGTAGTGGATGTGCTCATGCGCTCTCAATTGTTTTTAATCGTAACAAGATATTTTATTCGGTAAACAGTCTCGTGATTTCGACAAATATATCGAGCATCGATACCGATAACCCTGTTAATATAATTCGGAGCATGCACATTAAAGGTGTTAAATGGATTATCCTTAAATTTATCGAGATGTTTGCGATAACTTTCTAATAACGTTACTATTATATATACCCAAAAAATAAGTTTTACAGTATTGGCCAATTTTGTAGCAATTTTCCATGCTTCCAATGTTTCCAATGCCAATAATAATAGTCATATCATCCTCGAGAGATAATTATAAATTATAATTTATCCTATGCATAGGTTGCCATAACATTTGCCAATGCTGTTTTTTACTTAGAAACGTAAAATTTTCCAATGCATACTTAAATGTAACATTAACATTTCAAAGGTATTGCGCAAAAATGTTGGAATTGTGATACATCCAAATAGATCCAATTAGCAATATTCCAGTTTTATCTTACGTTTGGAATAATTTTAACGTACTTTTACATATTTTAGAGCCTATGCAAGTGAGACCTCTCAGTTTTTGGCACCGTATGAATCTTCAATTAAACCTAAAGGAAGTGATACTCCACCTAATGAAATAACTAAAATGCCCATGGTTCCTCCGGGAGTATCGGCGTCAACCACTGATATTAGCCATCCAATAGGACGCGACAGTCGCTCTTTATCAGCAGACGTCGCTGATTGGAATCCTTTTGAGGAGGAGCAGCCTTTCAACCAGATGACTGAAGATCATATTTTTGGCGAAGAATTTGATAAAATTAGACGAGGAAGTCAAAGCAGTAAGTTAATAGAATTACTGAATGTAGAATGTAATTACGAATTTTAAGAATTAATTACGGTCACTATTATTTTATTTTTAGTTAGATTACTCAAACGTAATTTTTAATTAAACGTTTTATTTCATAAGTTATAGTGTGAACCATTATTGTATGGAGTATCATAAACTGAAAATGTCTTGTATGATAAAAAATATATTATGTGTAAATTAGCTACTAAAAGGTCTACAGCTTTAATGACGGTTCTAAGTAGCATTGACATTAACTTCATTATACATTCTAAATATTGCGAAATGCTTTCGTTCAAAATTCCCTGAGTTGGATTCTTTGATTTCTGTTTTTCATTGCCCACGATGTCCTACGAAATATACCAGGCCTTTATCGAATTGTCCAATCTCTGTTCCCAGAGTTACAAATCAAATTTCACTTAAATATTATTTTACTGCAATTCTTTCGTTAATAACAAATTATTTTGAGTCTGTAAAGGAGGAGAGCATCATTAATACGAAATGCCCGTGGGTACGTCGGGTGAGGAATGATACGTTGGTAGTTGATTCAGGAATATACTCAATTTCACTTATTTGTTCAATTAATATTTATCGCCAATTTCTATAATGAATTATATAAAATAAAGTTTATTTTATTGCGTTAAAAGAAACATTGACGTACAGTTTGATACAGAACCCATACTTACCCGTATACGGGCTACAATGTACTGCGTTTTAAACAAACTTTTTGTTTTTTTTCACTCCACTTTTTTGAAGATGTATGGTTGCTATATTTCAGCTATCTATTTTCGGGAAAATATTTAATTTTTCTTAAATAATCAATCCTCTTCGAGCGAACATCTATGTGTTCATTTAAAACTTTTTTATTATTTTGCATGCACTTGAATTTGTTTTTTAAGACTATCGTAAAGGATTCTTCCGATCCGCTTCATCCTTACTTGTGTTCCGCTTCATCCTAACTTGTTTTTCATTTTGTTACGTAAAGTTGGCACATTTGCATAACATTTTCCGTAAGTGGCAGTTATAAGTTGCATCCTGAATGTTTCTTTCAAAATTTCAAGTTCAAGGTAAATTCATTGTTGTTTGTTATATCGTTTTGCTCCAGTCTTGCGAAATTTCTTTTCTCCAAAAATTACATAAACAATTTGTTCTATCTCTTTCGCGGACACCTCCGTTGCTAGAAAAATACATTTTTTAATATCTTTTAGTGTCTGCTTTTTGATTTTATTTTAACTAAAGTACGTGTGCACATTCAACACATGTGCACGCACTTAACTGTGCAAAATGTTGTTGTCCACTATACTCATTCCGCTGCCAGTTTTCTCCATTTTTTCGTTTCATTGAAGGAAGTGCTATTTTGCCCTGCAGGCTTTATTATTTGAGTGTACTATAAATTTCTGTATTGTTTTACATCCAATAAAAAGATGACCAGACCAAGTGATTATTAAAAATTCACATACAACACCTTCTGGTATTTTATAATTAAGAAAAGAAAATCATAAAAATTATAATCTATTTACATACTAATTTATTTATCTATCTATATATGTTACATTTCATAAAATTTAAGCAGGCATACAAGGCGTCAAATCTCGCGAGAGCTTGGTCATGTCCGAAGATCCATTTGGCTGTGCTCCATTTAGTCTTCCTATGAGATCCCGACCTAAACCAGGTCTCCAGTCCTCAGGTAATAAACCTTAGTAGATTTTTTTTTGTTTTCGTTTTTATCTTAATTCAATATAATAGCTTTATAAGCAACTAAGTCTGAATTTTCCACAAGCCAAATTGTATTCTTGTTGTATACCTCCTTTTTTTCATTTTATTAATTTAATATCAGATAAACATGCATAAATTATTTAACACCAGGAAAAATATATATCCTTGTAATATCTATTTAATTATTATAAACCTATGTATTATTTATATTATAGAGGAAACGAAATATTTTTTCACTAATGGTAACATAAGCTTTCTGATTTGAGCAATTAAGCAGTTTTATTTTTAATTTGATATTTAGATTAACACGTCTAAAAACAATAAGATCATGTATCTGAGATATCTCCAGATGTTTAGTTGAAAATATTTTTGCGAAACTGCTATTTAAAGTTTAAAGTGAAATTGTGCCAGGGCATTTCAGGCGCATTATGAGAGAATTTTTTCGTATACTTCCCTAATTATTGAGCAAAAGTTACGAAAGTGCGATGGTGTTAAAGATGAATCATATCTAATTTGTTCACATTTAATCTGGTACTACAAAAACCGAATCAAAAATATACTGTGATAAAAATTATCACGCGTGTTCTCCGAGGTAGGATTTCTTAACGCTCTGTTTGTACTGATAAGGTTGCCTAAGAAATTATTAAAATAATTCTGAAAGTATATATAAAAGTTGTAATAAAATCCAATGAAATTAAGACATTGCACAGCATTATATGAAATAATGTACCCCGACTTATTGATATTTTATTAATATTTTTATTTACGTAAAAAGAGGCAGACAGAATTCCTGTTTAAAAACCAGGTCATAAACATCGATGTACCAGGATGGACTTAGCATTTATTCAGACGCCACTTAGACAAACACATAAATGTTACATAAGTAACATTTATGTGTTTGTTGGTTATATAACCATATATAACGTTATATCGTTATATATCGTTTATCTAAAACGATATATAACGTTAAAAAGTAGTCATTTAGTAAAAACTATATAGTAACGATATATATATATAAATTAGATAAACGATATATAACGTTAAAAAGTAGTCATTTAGTAGCGCTATTTTTGTGCATATAATGAATATCGTTATCGCATGTGGACTCAATTTTACTAGAGCTTATGCTTATAAATTATGATCAGCCATCTACTATACGTGGCTAACATTAGTGCAGATTTTAGATATGAACTCAAATGGTCATTGGTTATTTTCCAATAAACATTTAAATGTAATATTGTCATATAAAGAGCAAATATATTGTCCTCCAATTGAATTTAGAAAGAAAAATTACGACTCTTTGTCAAAATAAATTGCATTTGCATGTGTAACTTCAACTGAAGCTATTATAGTAAATTTTCTAATAAGCAGTTGGTCACTAATGCGGTACCAACTAACGACTGTCTAGATAATTAGAAAGGGAAATATTTGGAACAGATATAGGAATAAGCAGGTATATTATTGCCCTTAAAAATCACCAAATCAATATATTTTAAAATTAATTATTAAATTAAAATATTAATGAATTAATAATATTTTTAATATCAGTTATTGCTTCCTATTAGTTTAGTCTAGAAATGTCCATTTACAAAAATTTTTCAGTTTTGAATGTTTTTTCTATTTCTTCTTTTTTTTTACATATTTTTCCAACGTATTTTAAAGATAACATACGACAAATGCCGATCATTGTTAACTTAAACAGACTTCTTCAGTGACTTTTGTTAAAATTTCTTAGGGTTTCTGAGATGATTTTCAACTCGTATAGTTCTGAGTTTAAATGTGACCTTTATCTTATTGAATCATCGTCTCGTATTAACGTTAACCGTATCTGCTTCGTTGTTTTTTGACTTAATCGGTTGCATCTAACGATCAATAATGTCTGTTGGATTTTCACATACCACATTCTGAAGTTTTATTCATTAATGCGACCAGGAATATGAAAGAGGGTTTCGTCGCTTATTATGTAACGTTGGAATGAACTCTTCGTTCATTTGTCGGCCTAAATTTAGACGCTATTTAGAAAATGCACCGAAAAATGAAGTGAACGAAGCTCACTTATCTATTGGCGTTGTATCAATTATACTAAACTTAAAGTTGCGCGTACTCCCACATTCATTCTTCGACCATTTACATTTCATAGGAATAAACGTCTACCTCGCGGAGGTCTTAGGGTTTCCTCGACAATATCTTAGCCATGGACATGTTTTACACGTGTTTTCCTGTGTTCTGACTGGACGACGTCTTCCAGTGCGTGAAAGATCTCGGAAACTTCTAACTGCAGAAAAAATTACCGTATGATTATTGCCTTTGAAACAAAAATTGAACAGCTTTACTTCTTTGTTCGATGATAAGCCCTTGCTTAATAAATACCCCAAGCTTCCATTTTGTAGTGCTGAATATGTTATTATATAACTGTAAACAAATTCTTTCCTATTATGGTTACCTAACTAGTTTACAGTTTTCCAAAGAGCGCATGAAATTTTAAATAAGATACAATAACAACTGCACGTGATAATCCTTTAATCTTTATTTTATTTTTAAGTTTGTTGTGTATGTTTTAAAAGTAAAATGCACTTGTGGTCTTTGCATGACTGAATGCATTCTGGAGATCCAATTTACGACACTCTTACACATTTGCGTGGTATTTTATAACGATAGGTTGAATATCCCGTTTAAGTTCGTTAATTGTTTCTGGCTAATTTTTGTAAAGCAGAAGAACATGATCCTCTGGGAAAAAGTTGTACTAATATAAAAGGCGTCAGATCTCATGATTTCGATGAACAATTGTCTGATGAGATGCGTGACACGCCGGACCGTCTTGTTGAAAGAAAGCATTTCCATTAGCATATTCGATTTCATCATTATCATCATTTTAAAACGTCCGATCACGCCTACAGCCCAAACGGTGACCTACTCAAGACAAAGAAGTACAATCTCATTAAGTTAGAAATGGGCATCCGAAAACATTATCTTTTATGCAAAACGTGAATCTTCTTTTAACCGGTTAAAACGTTCGGATCGTGACTTACAGCGGCAATATTGGGATTCAATTAGGCACCTTGATGACACACTAATGTTGACTTATCTGTAACTGAGTCGGTTTATCCAAACGTTTGAATTAAACGCTAAAAAAATCATTTGGATGGTCGATTATGTTGACCGTAAACTTGCTTTCTTCACAATGTCAGACGAACCGAAGATGCACTCGATGATGAATACGAACTGGCACAATGTATCCAACTGATTTGTTATGTATATTAAGTATTAATATTTAACATTTATATTCCGAAGTAATCTTGTTTTTATCTGATGAATTAATTGAAAAACCCTCTATTTATGTTTGTTGATCGTAGTTACTGACAGCTATATTAAAAGTTTTACGTTGAAAAGTGTTGGATATCATATGTTATAATCTTGTTTTTTAAAACATCTTATTAATTCTGTAATAAATGAATGTCGCCAACTGTTGTTATATTTCGTTACTTTCTCAAAATTGATTTTCCACAAGTTGCAATTGTTTGAAAATGGATAGTATACATGTCCATATACTTCATATTTATGAAAGTACTTTTTATATGTTTGCATCCAATGGTATACGGATTTCTGTATTTAATATACGTAAAATTGATCTGAATTTTTCAACTATAATCTGTAGCCTATCTGAGATGATATACTTATTTACAGTTGTAACCATTAGTGAAAAAATATGATAATATTTAGTTAAACGAATTGAAATTTTTCAAGTACGTATAAAACAATGCAGTTACAGAATTAGAGGGGATATTTAAATTTAGCTAAAAATTGCTTCGTGCCGCAAACCATGCGCTTCTAGTTATGTATATATAGAGCATATACGAAAAATGATATATCTGCAAATTACAATATTGAAGTATTTATTTAGTTACCATTAACTTTTTGAAAATTAGTATATATAAGAAATCATTCCAATAAGAAGCCGATCAGCTTCCAAAGTGAATTCCAACTGGTTTGATGGCATTATCCCAAAATTCTGTTTAGGATATTATCGATGAAAGAAAAAAACGAACGAACTTGTTGATAATTGTCATGGTATGGAAAACTCGGTGGCGAAAATGGGTGACGTAAACGGGAGGACGCGCTCAACGGTTCGACTTACTCGTGCATTTCTGTTCCATGGTATAATGCACACAATATACAGAAGTGAGTAGAAAAGCTGTTCGCGACCTCCCGCTTACGTTAACACTATTGACGAAAGTAAGTTAGGATCGAGGTATGATTTAGAACAATACAGAGATGTGAGTCACGCTTCTATTCTAACTAACTTTCGTCTTTAGCACCCACCGCCGCTCAGAAAACTAATTGAAACAAAAAATGCTTGTGATAATTCATAATCTTGTTAGGGTCTGTATGGTCTCAGAGTGCAAATTTGCATTGTGTGCCTAAATGCATTAAATTATTGAAAAATAACACAGGCATACCTGGTTTAATAGTGTTTAAATAAAATATCAGTTCTATCTGAATCATTCATATCTATTGACAGTAAGTAATTTATATTCGCACTTGTATCTCTCTCCGGTATATAACGCAAAAAATGAAGGAATGCTTTTTAAATACGTTATAATTTAAAGCTCAAATATTTTCACTTTACGTCCATATATTGAGTCCTCTTACCAAGAACAAAATACATCTTTTAGGGATCCAGTTTGTTTTTGAGAGGGAGACGTTGGAATTTGCTTGTCATCAAATAGTAAAGCATCTTGTTTTTAGAATTCTTATAATTATGTTTTTTTTTTTTTGTAAAAAGCACATGTTAAATAGGAACGATTTAATTCTTTTTCGTTTCATACTGTTTGTTGCGCTGGTATTTAATACATACACTAGCTTATTTATTATATGCGTTTGTGTTGTTACATATCGAATTACCTCCGTATTAGAAATTAATCGTTCTATATAAGTATTTACTTCTACATGACTGATACATATCACTTTTATCGTACATTCACAGCGATACCGCAAAAACTTGCTGGCGCATATTTAACTATTGTAGTTTGGAAATACATCTGCTTTTACTGCGTATTTCTCAGGCGAAGTTATTAAACCAGGATATGCCTATGCAGGTTGAATCTAATAAAATAATAATTACTAATACATTTTTGTCAGTATATGTGTATAATGTGTACTAGATATAAAATATAATAGCCAGTGTTTAATTATGGTAAAATGATGAGTTAATCAACAAGTTTTTATAAGAACGGATTGAGTTAATTAATTTCTTTTAATCATGGAAAGAATTTAGAAAAGGCTGTGATTATTTCTTTTTCGGTTTAACACGTTATGCGTAACTCGTTATTTTACTTGAAGGGATTTGATATATGTAATTACATGCTAAATTATATTTCCTCTAAATTTATTTTCATCTTTTGATTTTTTTTCTATTTTTTTTACCTTTAATTAACCAATATAACGGAACAGCATTTTTAGAAGTTTCTTTTATTGCGATATCTATCTAATAAATGATATTTATTTCAACACAGTTAATTGTTCAGTGATAATTATTTTCTTTTCATTTTCAACGTATCCGTATCAATGTATATAACTGATGTTAATTTCATTGTATTTCTTAGAAATCATCACCTATAATATAATTGTATATATATATAAATTTGACTATTTACTTGTATGAATTATTGTAAAATTATGCAGCAATAAAGTTGCTTTCTGTTAAAACAACATACCGTTTTACTCCAAAATACAATTTATCTAAGCAAAAATTTACGCCCGTCTTTAATGCATCATAAATTTTTGCTTATTTTAAAGTTACACCTCTTCTAAAAATAGCTGTTCCATGCAGGTGGTGGGAATTTTATTACTTATAGCTACTTTTACTAATGTAGATGCACCGATTATTTCATTAGCACCGCCAGTATTGTAGTTTTGGCCCACTATCTGTATGTAGATACAGCTTTTTAGATGCTTTACGTAACCAACCAAGTTTATTGTCAGCAAGATATTTAAAGGTACATCATCCCTCGTTTGTAAACACGAGCATGGGATACATGATGTATCATTAATTACTATGTAAATACGATCCGATAACATCTTTAACATTGGCCATTTTCTATTGTTACAAATTATTCCCTGCTGTAATAAAAAAATCTCTGCATGTATTTAATGCAATTTAAAAGTAGTATAATGATGATGAGCGCCTTTGAAAAATTGATGTCAGGGAGAACTGCTTGAGGGAATTAAGCCTCAATTGCTTCGTATTCTTTAAGTAAAAGGATAGAAGATTAAAAGCATATACCGCTAGAGAAAAAAAATAAAAATAATAATCAGGTAATGTATATATGCATCAGTTCTCGTCGTTCTGAATTTGACTAAATTTCTTCAAATGCGACTAAAATATTTAGGTAACTTGTTATGGTGATTAATTGTTGATACTACTAACACTATTTCTTCCACTTCCATTAATTATTGCAACAAGAGCAATATTTTATGGAAAATAATCAATATTAGGATGTAGTAGTTTTCACGTCGAATACGAAACGTAAGTTACTCTCAGCGTAAAGCAACTGGCTGCTCAGTTTTAAATAACAAAGTGAAGTAGGTGCCGGGCAGGGCAGCCAAAAAAAAAAAACAATAACGTAGTTATTCAGATTCTGAGTTTTCGCAATTAAATTATTGCATGGGAGAATACTACTAGAATTGTAAGCATTATAGTATGTACTATATTAAATTGAACAACACTTACATTTGGTAAATAATACTATAACAACTTATACTTCGCACCACATAAGTTTAATTAAACAAAGTCCGAAACATCAGTTTCGAGGAAGTGTGGATTCCCATTACACTGACCAACAAAGTTTTTACCTTAAGTTAGTAACTGATGAAATTGAACAGGATATATAAAGTAAAAATGACTCGAAATACGGCAACATTGGCTTAGCTCTGGTTACAGAGAAGATGCCTTTATAGTATGGCCGGGAATCCGGTCTACTGCAATAATGTTTATAAACTTTCTGAAGCTTTTGGAATACATCATGATCCCAGTTCTTGGAGATTATTCATAGACTCATCAAAGACCAGTCTAAAAGCAGTTTTATTGCATAATGGAAACCATTATCCTTCTGTTCCAATAGGTCATGCTGTTTCTATGAAAGAAACTTACGAAAATCTGAAAATTTTATTAGTAAAGATAAAGTACAGAGACCATTCCTGGAATATTTGTGCAGTTTTTAAAGTAATTGCAATTATTTTGGGTACGCAATCTGGTTACACCAAATACTGTTGCTTTTTATGTATTTGGGAAAAACATTACCATAAGCAAGAGTGGCCACTACGACAACAGTTTATGCCAGGAAAAGACAATGTATAACATCAGCCTCTAGTAGAAAAAGAAACGATCATAATACCACCTCTCCACGTGAAACTTGGGCTCACGAAAAACTTTGTAAAGGCACTGTATTTCTAAGATGAAGGTTTTAAAACCTTCGTGAAAAGTTTCCAAAATTAACACAAGGGAAACTGAAAACAGGTATTTTTATTGGACCTGAGATACGAGAAATAGTAAATGATGAAACCTTTTAAACCAAATTAAGAGCGAAGGAAAAACAGCTTAGCTCTCCACGCTACAAGTTTTCACGAATTTCTCGGGAAACAAAAAATCTTACAATTATAAAACTTTAGTAATGGATATGTTACAAGGATTTCACTCTGCTGGCTTGTATGTCCCTTAAAGTGCAGTGCACATTCTACGTTCTCACTTGGATTTTCATCCGGAAATATGGGCGACGTTAGCGATGAACACGGTGAGCGCTTCCACCAAGACATCATGGTAATGGAAGAACGGTATCGGGGGAAATGGGATCCTGTTATGTTAGCAGATTACTGTTGGATGTGAAGAAGAGATGCTGTAGATATTGTTTATAAGAGACGGAGCAGTATTACTCCACATTTCTAATTATAATAATTTGAAATATACATTAAATTATGATCTAATCTAAAAAACCTTCTCATTGAAATATAAAAAAAATCGAGCTAACTTCACCTTCTACCTTTTATTAAAATAAATGTTTGTATGTTTTCTGTTGAAATTAGTGTAAATTATTTTATAGCGAAATCAAAAGTTGAAATTTGTTGGCCAGTGTTATCAACCGTATAACCGATTTATTCGGTCGGACACAGCCTTGCAACAACTAGTTGGACTAGTGGGTTGGTTCACTAAACTCGTGTGGTGCGGAGGTAAACCAGGTATTGCACAGTCAATTCCGTAAGGACATTAACAATCAATTATTAAACGTTGTCATTTAAAACCATTCAAGAATAAAAATACGAAAAGAGCAAGTTTTATGTGATTACATACGCGTACAGAGCATGGAAAAGTGCGCGATCAGCCTAATCGTAACTATGCAGAAGAGACAGAAACCAAAAAGTTTTAGACACAAGAAGAAGTATACGACATACGAGGATGTTCGAGAGAAACCGTTTAAAAGGAGAAAGTCGAACCAACCAAGTTAAGTGCCAAAAGTAATGTTGTTTTTATCGTTTCGAAGATTACGGTCAATCGAAAACTCAAATTAATTGCTTAAATACTAAACTTAACAATATTTCTAATTGTATTTATATAATACACTTCTAAGAAACAGCTTTTTTCATGAAAACTTTGCTGTAATTAACACAAATACTTCCTTGAATGAGAACCATGCCAGGCAGTGGTCAGTTAACGCTGTTTTCCCACTGCTACGAAGTAGATGGCTACAATCACTTCTAGGTTGTCTTAATCTGAATTTAAGATATTGTAACATTTGTTCTACAACGCAAAATACAACGAGAGATTCAAATGAAAAATGTACGGAATTTTTATGATTAGAGAATAATTTATCTAACGTACTTGGTCAGAATGACCGGTAAGTCTTCAAAACGACCAGAAATTACCGACGCTTCGGTTGGAGTAAATGAAGATCTGTAATATTCTCGCGAGACGGGGTCAGTCTTTTTCCAATGATAACAAAACTAACATAATTGCTATTACATACAATCTGATGGACCAAACCATTATTCACGAAATTAACACCAACTGTCTTCAAATTACTGTGGATGAGCTCCGTTCTTAACTATTCTGGAGTGTATGTGTGGTTTTCTTTTATTTATTTTTTTATTATTAAAAGGATGATTACAAACAATAAAGGTGAATGTATCTGCCAAAATAATTCATATAGCAATCTAGACGGATAGTTTGGTTTGTTCTGATCAACTTAGGATCGAAAAAATAACCATATAAATAATATGGGAATGTCGGGGCTACCATAGGAATACTGAATTGTTGTTTGTAAAATTGATCGTTGAAAGTAAAATTGAAAAACCCATCAAAACAACCAATAGTTGTAAACAATAATTTTTATTAATAGTTGTATATCTCTGTCTACATTTCCAATTTTCTTCTATTATATAGATGATTAATCAAGAAGTATGTTTGTTTAAAAGATGCAACGTCTAAACAGACAAGAACAAAGTCAAGAAGAAGTTCAAATTCTTTCACAAACTACACAAATTGAAAGATTATAGTTGTTTTTTTCTTAGAAAAACCATCAACGCATCAAATCCATCTCTTGTGGACCTAGCGACTACAGCCTTAGACGTTACGTCGAATAGTCGTACGTCCAACGTAATTGATTAGTGTATTTAATTAGATTGAGAATTTGTTAACACATTGTCTGCTTTTTACGGGTCCACAATGCTCAATACAATTTTTTTTTACAAGACATTTTGGTAATTTGGTATCATTACTGGAAGTTGGACAGAAGCGCGGTTGATGCCGCTCGTATACCCCGTGAAGTTGGAAGTCAAGATGTTATCTCAGACTAAACTACCCAAAACTAGTATAAAAAACGAGGAGTAATCAAACAAATCTTAGAGAAGGACGACTCTCCGGGAGTCCTATATCGTTAACTAAGAAGTTTCACTCTGGCTTTCCGAATGTAGCAGTTGTAACAAGAATTTGACTCTTCGCGGTTGAGAACAGGTTACTATCTTTATTAATTGGAGAACGTAGAGATGAGTCTCGCAAATCGATTGCGGAACAGGTACAGCAATGAGTACAAATTTGTAATTAACTTGTTCGAAATCCACAAACTTTCCATTTTCATCAACAAAGTATAACATGTGAGGAAAGGTAATCCTGCATTCGTATTCTAGGAAATTCAAACTAGCAGAAGCAAAGGGGACATTAATATTGCGAGCAATCTGATCGAATCTATGCAGTTCTGAGAGAAAGATACTTCGCATTAGTCAGCAGAAGGCGCGTGCTATTCTATCAAAATAATACTAAGCCGCCCACTAGAAGAATTGGCTAGGACATCCAGCATGCAACCCGAATTTAGCGGTATCCCATTACCGTCTTTTCTAAGTAAATAGCACGCTTTCTCGCGGGGCGTGTTTTTACCAAGTGGAGTAGAATAAGGTTTGCCATGAATTTTTTACTTCTATAACCAAGGCAACGTGTTTTTCCAGACGTCGCCTTCGTAAATTCACCATCCAGTACTATAAGCAATAGTAAGTTTACGGTTTTCTATGTACTGAAATAAAACTGCATACGATCCTGCGGCTGTTGCATATTGGGTTTAGCATTGGCTAGTATTTGACATCTTTAGAGATAAAGAAATCGTTTGTAATTGAGGTATTCTGAAACGTTTTGCTCGTGTTATTGTAGATGTCTTCAGAAATAAATATGTATGATTTAAATCATGTGATAACAGTTAATGTGAACACAATAACACGAATAACTTCGAAAACAACGAATGAAATAAATACTAGAATATTAAAAGGATAACTAATAAATCGATCAATAACATTTACGTTATGTTTAGAAACAACTAGAAATTTCTCACCGTCTTAATGTTGCTTTTTAAGCTACACGCATTAACATTTTTTGGCGCTTATTTGGTTACTTAATTGAATTCTTGTATATAGTAGTTAATCGAACTTGAAACATATCATTATCATCAGTAAACAGGACAAATTCGGAGTGAAACCGCAGGCGTCAGTAACGAATGAGCTCTGGCATGCGAAACATTATTAATATCTACAGATATACTATGGCGAACGGCGCTGTTGTTATGTTAGATACAAAAAAAAATTGAGGCGGTTTTTGTAAATTATAAAACGTTCTCGATGATATGTATAAAAAATAAAATTTAGAGTGTATGTAATTAGATGATTAAAAAAACTTACCGTCTTAAGCGTTTTCCGTTACTTAAAAATCAGGAGAAATGCGATGAAATATTGTTGCGTCTCCAACGTAATTTCTCGCAAACGCGCCCCCCGTAAGGAAAATATGTGCTTGTATAAAGAAAACGATCGCTCTACATCTAGTGATGTGATATTTGCATACTTCAAATAATCTTTGAAACAACTTAACGCATCTGTAGATGTACCTTAACAAATTTCTCTAAAACACATAAAACTTTGTTTAAAACACTTTTAGACTCGTTTCTTGCGTCTTCTATCCTGTAATTCCTGTAATGATAGCGAAGAATTTTGTAATTTTTCTATTGCTTGCACTGTTCCGAAGTAATTGTGACTATCTTTAAATTTTTTCCGACTTCCTTCGATAGCGGTACATTCTTTCGGATTTAATAATAAAACTACAATTTTTACATCCTCAAAATATTCATGATATTAAAATGCCGCTTTTAGCTATATTCCCCATCGTGTCAGAATCGATTGTGGTGATAGGGAGATATTGCTACACAATTGCTGAAATTTGCGAATACGTTTTGGGGATTTCAGGAATACTGCTTTTGTATTCAATATTAATGCATCTACATATTGAATAACTTTTCATATGCAGGTTGCAGGGCGCGAGAGCCCAATCGTTAGTCACGCCTGTAGTTCCATTCCGAATTTGTCCTCTTTAATCATCAGTTAATTTAACATCTTTTTGAAGCCGCACAACAAATTAAATTTGCGAAACAGTCCTTAATCGTGTCCTACCTTATGCTATTTTTCATCGATTATTTGGTTTGCTTGAATTCATTTAAAATGGATTGAATGACTTATTATTCTACTTAAACATACATATTATAAAATGATATGCTGTACTAAAACTCTATCTGGATTTGAAAATTAGTGATATATTTACATGGTGGTTATTACAATATTGTGCAATGTAAATGCATATTTCTAAAAAAAAAAAACAATCGCTGCAAATGCAAAGCAAAGTAACAAGGATTAATGGTACAAGAATTGCAAATTTTGGTGGTGTAAAACGTTACCACGTTCGTAACAATAGTGAACACTATTGTTGCGTGTTTTAATTATAGCTATTTAGATGTTCAAACGCCATTTAACATCAAAGACGGTAGTTTGCAATAGTACTTACATTTATTATTTATTAAAATTAAGCTTTTATTAAAAACTTGTGACAACTTATTACATAATTCTAAAAATGTTATATTGGCATTTATTAACTAGATAAGGTCTTCAGGCAAGATGCTATCTTTAGTAAGAAATTTCGGAAAGAAAAAAACTGGTTTACATTTTCCAAATTAAATTATTGCTGAACTGTTGTTGTAATTTCTAGAACAAACTAAAAAAACAAATAAGATAGTTTACTAAAAGTTATAATAATACTAATAATTAGTATTATTATAACTCAAACGATAGATCTGTAATTTAGAATGTTAACGTATGTTTTCAGCATCAACACTAAGTTCTACAAAAGAAACTGTTTATAAACAATCATCATTGGAAAAGAAAATTGCAATTTATGAAATGTCACCTGAATCAGTGACCGCCAATTATTCTGAAGGTAGAGCTCCTTTACTGAATACCCCCGAAAAAGAACCGGAACTACCAATTTCGCAGTTGTTTGTAAAAACACCTTTGGAAGATCGTTCTAAATATGAAAAGTTAACACAATGTGCGTACGTAAGTTCAGAGGATAGTGTACATGATGACAGCGAACCAGCGAAGCATACTGAGAAAATGAAAAAAAAGCGGAAGATAAAGAACATTCCAGAAAAATTGCAGTCCGTTTACAAAAACGTTGAACTTCCAATTGTAAAAAGTTTAAAAGATAAAGGTAACAAAAGCGTAAGTAAAAGATCAAGAAAGTATGAAAATAACGAACAAGCCGATGCTGTAGAAATAGAATCAGATGATTCGATCGGTTCAGCGAGTGATTTGCGGGTTGATGAGGATGTTGAAGCCAATACTTGTAAACCAGATGCGGTAAGTGAAACTATTAGTGAGAGTATCAGAACGTGCGGCTCATCCGCTTATCACGCTGAATGTGAAAGTATGGCAACGCATGAAGATGATGCCACCAGTAGAATCATAAGAAGTAAATTAAAAGAAGAGGCAAAATCTAAAACAATTCAAAGTGAAGATATGCTGTTCGTCGGACACCAATATGGAGAAAAACCGTTGCTACTTGACGATGAACTTGACTCAGATTGTGAAATTAAATACGACAATTATAAATGGTCTATTGAAAAAAAGAATAAAAACGCAAATTTGTGGATGAAAAAGGAAAACTTGACGGAAGAACCTAATGATGTATTTGCATTAGCTCCCTTTAATACAGCAAAGATGAAAAGTAAGGAAGAAGACGCTCCTGCTATTTCTCTTAATAAACTTGAAAAATATAAAAGCGATACGCCTATTGTATCAAGAGAACATAGTCCTGCTTTCACTAGCACTCCGTTCAAAGCTTCTGAACAACAATACACGACAAATAACATTCCAAAGAAAATTAATGACTCCTTTTCTAATCAAGGTACATCTCTAAATCCATTTTTGAATAATGATTTTGATATCCAAACAGTACAAAGTGTTTCAACATACACTCTGACGAATGATCCTACTATTTTAAGTTCAAATGTTCCACTAACCACGAATGCCAACTACTTTAATAATTCTACATTTAACACAAATTTTAACGTAAATCAGGGAGACTTCTTTGTCGGCAATAAAGATAATGTTATTTATGAGAATGTAGATATACCGTTCGATAAATTTGAAAACAATTTTTCTAAAGACGAATCGTTCTATAGTCATCCTGCTTGCGAGACTGATTCCAAATTGTTTGTTGCGTCAGAATTTCATTTGCCCACAAGATGTAGTGGGACATTCCACAAAACCAATTCTTTGGGTAGCATGAAAGAGTTTTTGAATGAAGACAATAGTCGAAACACATACATTAAAGACGACGCTAGAGACGTTCCAACACATAAGTCTAAGAAAGATCGCAAAAAAGATAGTAAATCAAAATATTTTCTAATCGATGATAGGGTTTCCGATGAGAACGTTACCGTCCAAAAAACTGGAAAACCCAAAGGACATACGCATAAAAAGACTGGGAAATCTAAGAAACTCAACAGAAAGGTGAAATCACAAGCTGGTTTTAGCAATATGAGTTTCGAAGATTTTCCTTCTGACGAAGGAGAAGTTGATCAGAGTATCGTTAGACCGTTTGAAGTGTTAAGAAATGTTGACGATAAAAAGTATGGCAGCTTGAAAAGGAAAGGTAACCCTTTCTCTTGAGGTACAAAAGATGTTTCCATATTTGCATAAAATATTTTTTTAATATTTTATGATTTTTTTAAGATTTTCGTCCCACTTTAAGGAGAAGTACATTTTTTTAGCTATTTGCTTATACTAGCGATGCTACAATTTCAATCAAATCAACTAAAGTTGTGACAAATCAATTTAGATACCATCAACCGAGGTGAAGTCGATCAAACTGTCAATTAGGTTTTAATGCCATTAAAAGGATAACTTTGTTGATATTTAGGCCGTCGATAAATATTGAACAAAATTCTGCGAGAACCATGTGATGGACTTCATCCCATTATGTTGTGTTTTTTATGACAAAATTTGATATTGAAAAGTATGTTGTAAACACTCCTTAAAAATTAAAAATTTTGTTTACAAGTTAGAGAAATAAAAATAAAAATACTTTTTAATATTTATTAATTTATGGAAGATTTGTCACTTACATTTAACTGGCACCTTTGAAAATGTTTGTTCGTGTGCCGGCTATATCGTTGTAAATAGAAAATAATTGTGAATTATTTTCTATTTACAATTATTCGTATTATTACAATCGTTGTAAATTAAATAATTTAAAACAGAAAAAATATGAAAACCCCAGTTTAATCGACCACACTGCTGCTGAACGACCTCACCCCGGTTGACGAAACATAATTACATACACACGCCTACATTAAATATTTACATTTGAGGTGCTTTTACTATTTATTATGTTACGCAAAAAGTATTTGTATGAAATTGTCGAACGTTCTAAATTGAATTTAGCCCAGTAACTTCTCTCAAATTTATCACAACTGTGCACAGATGAAATAAGAGCAGCTAAAATTTTTATTATAATTATACGCTATGTAGCGATATAGAGCTCGAATGTTATTTTATATGTTAACTAATAATTCACCAAAATATATTAGAACAAGTTCTGAATTTACTGAATACACTATCTAAAAGAATCTTATTGCTTTAGTACTTGAGGATACCGTTTGTTGATATAGTTAAATATTATGATTACCACTTAGCGGAAATTATAATATTTGTCATGGTTGTATTAGATTTATGTATATTATAACATTTTTTACTCTTATCCTTGTAGATGATGCGGATATAGTAAGCTAATTAAAAGTCTGAGGTATTAATTACATTTTACCTTTAGTTTTGTGACTATTTAACGTCCATCAAAGCATTTATTCGTAAGTTAATGTATCGAAAAATCCCTTATCTGTGTTTGATTACTTTTGTAATGAAATCTCGTTAGATGCTGCATTTCTTTATTTTATAAGAGCGGTTATCAGTATTAGGATAATGAAAGTATTAATTTCTTCGAAAACGTTGTATGCAACTTGCTGTGTTTACAGTTATTAGTAATATTGATACGAAAATATAGATATGTTATATCTTTGTCAAACATTTGGAAATCTGGAAAATTTTACGGATTTATTAATCATATTTTCTTGATCGCATTGTGTTCAGAAATTTGATTTTCACATGTGCAACTATATATATATATCTTGCGATAGTGGAGCGATTACATTGTCTACGGTATAATAACTATTTCACTTAAAACGAAATGAAGATGAATAATTAGAAAGATGTATGTGAGCATTCACATTATTCGTGTTAAGTACAAGTTAAATAATTGTGTGTCTACCACTACAACTAGACGAATATAAAATAAAAAGGATTATAATAACTGTACTATGCGAGAATCGAATTTCGTTTTAAAAAGTATTATATCTTTTGCTAATTATACACTAGATCTTCAATTTTATGAAATCTTTATTTTATGATTTACGTATTGAGTATGAAGCGTTTTCTCAGTGATCTTTGGTATATATGCTTATTTGAATCTTTTAAACAGTAAATAGGGTGAAATTTAAAAATTTCATTTTCAACAAAAATTAATTATAATAATTGATGTATGCAGTAATAAACTATTTTTTTTTTTGTTGCATATATTTTAGTTTGTCGTATTTCTTGTGAGTAATTGTACAAAAATATTTGTAGATATCAATGTAAGATTCCATAATGTTAGAAAAATTCTCTTTTACTACTTACAATTATTTTGTGTTTACTTTTTTTATGTATTTTTCTTTTTTCTAGTAAATCAAATAATTTTAAAGGAAGTAAAATAGAATTTTTATATTTTTATTTTATACAATTGCTAGTAAGACCGTTGGGATGAACCAAGGGTGTCGACTTCTGCGGGTGGTTCGAAGCTTGAGCATATAAAAAGATAAATAATTTAATTTATAATAACAATTTTATTTTGAAATAAAATAATTAACTTTATTTCATTTACAATAAAATTTTTCTATAGGTACTCAGAGTCGGCGCCATTGGGATGAATAAGCTTATTAACGTTTGATTTTACTCTTGTACAAATAATTGTTTGATATCTATCGTTAGCAAACGAAGGAATCATATGTACATAAACTAGTATTGATTCCCTTGTAAATGTTTGCAAACAAACCAATGTTATTGAATGTTTAACAAATACTTAAATATTCAATAATAATCTTTTGATTACCTTATGGTTATAGAAAATATACTGCGCTTAATTAAAGTTCCGGACTACCAAAATTAATTGTTGAATTCTTTGAAATATAGGATTGAAATTACAAGTCTATTAAACAAGTCTTAACTCAGATGGTATTCTCATGCGAAAACAATCTGAGTTAAGATCGTTTCAATATTTCATTACTGCCTTGATTGTTAACATTTTATAGTTCCCTATATTTCATACCATTCGAAAATTACCTTAGCGATCCGGAACTTTAGCTTGGCACAATACTTAGAATAGATTATATTCTGTAGAGGCTGATTTAAACAAATCTAGAAAGTAAAACATATCTGGGAAAACGACTCCTGGGCACCCTACACATACTCATTAATACATCGATTGACAACACCACGCTGCTGTTTTCGCGTTGTTGTTTCACATTTTGCGATTGAGAAAGAGAAAGGGAGAATTTGAAAACGCTTTTATATTTATTTGACCATAACGAAGTGATATACTTCGTTTACATGTTTCTATTAATTTTGCTTATTATTTACATACGTAAACCTTGTTCAATGTGAAGCGCCGTTCGTTTATTTATTGGTATTGTCTTTGCCATTTAAAACTTTCATGTTATTTGCCGAAATTGCCGTAACGATACACGCTTATTATTAAAAACAATAATAAAGATTGAGATTACTAGTTTGATTAAGAGATAACAAGATTAGTGCGAAGGACACAAGGCGTATCAGTTGAATCAGGGTATGTACTATGCTGTACAGTCTAACTAATTAAATATTTTAACGATGCTCTAAATATAGTATTTATAATCTCTTATTAATGTTGTTTGTTAATTTTGTTGTTATATTTTTTTGTTTTTTTTATTTTTTTTTTGTTAACCAAATTTACCGTTTCTACCAATTTATATTGTGATATACATTATAACCATTTAATATTTGTTATCTGAATTGATTTAGAAATAATTGATTGATTTCGTTAGTACTTTACGTGAGGTATTTCCCTGGTAAGTTGAAAAATCAGTTAACGAAATGGCTTTTCGATTCCTTTTTCCGACGTCGTATTTTTAACTTGCACTAACTAAAGTTAAGGTCGAGACCGTATGCGGTGATCGAGTGTCGACGGTCATTTGATGAATCCATCAGTTTACCTTTTGTACATGTGTGGTCTGAGCTAAAAAATAAAAATAAATATAGATGCATAGAAAAGCTTTCGCAAGTTTCTTACGCTCTATGATCACTGAGATGTACGGAAATACAGAGTACAAAGAAAAGGCTAGGTATAATTACCAATCTCCAGAATATATTTCTTCTTCAATTTCGAATCTAGCTTAATTCGAAGCAGACGAAGTGCATTATTTTAAAGTAATTGTAGAATTTCGTTTTATTTTCTCTTTACTTTTTTTGGTTCCATTTCGTTATCTCTTCCCCAAAAGCAAATGCCATAATTCCCAATTAAATACGACGAAAATTAGTAAACATTCTTTCCCATATTCACAATCAACACGGTTATTGAGACCAATTGCCAATAAATGGGAATGCTAATTCTCCTGAAGCAATGATAGTAGCTTGGACACACGTTTGGACAAGCTTGTTATTTGCGGTTTGTTTTTAGAAACACGGTTACAATTCAGCCGCTGTACGGTCCTCACACGGTATTTACTAATAACACTAACCGATGGAATCTTTCCGCCTGTTTATCACTCATCTTTCCTAAATTTCTAAAAAAAAAAGGAGGAAAGAAGTCCAAATGTGAATGCAAAAAACTTCGACATTCGGCACACTAGATTCTTGTAGTTTTCTGTCAAATTAGTCTTGGTAGTTTTCACTCCTTTGATTTCCCAAAAAATGTTTGCAAACATTTTTAAAAGAAGTTCATGCTGCCAGCTCTTGGTACTTTCAAAATGTCGTCTTTAAACATCTTTCTAATTTATGAACCAATAAATTTCGTCCGCAAACTTTCGTATCGGACAGCTTTGGAAACTTCCCTTAAGTATTTAAAACAGTTTCCTTCGTCCTCTAGTGCTTTTACAAACTGTTTAATGAATTCTAATTTTATGCGTAATTAGTCAGAAAATTATCTTCCAATTTTTTAATAAGTAAAAGGCTTCGGTACAATTTGAATAAATCAAAGGGACACTAGAGTACGCTAATAGTTTACATTTAGATTAAGAAAATTGCTTGACGATATAAGGAACTTGTTTCTTCTATATATAGTCTCAAATCTTCATAAGTTAAATTACTAATAATTTGTTCTACGAAACCTGCACTTATACTTAAACCCAATAATTTTTTAAATAACTCCTAAATATATCGACAGTATTTATAAAAAACATTCAAACGTTTACATTTATCCTTGTAATATTTTCATGTGTTAACAGCATCTATACAGATATATAATTATATAGTCAATTTTTATACAAAATAGGTGCCTTGCAATTTGATAACGTAGTTGTAAAAATAATGCCATGATATACATAAAACCGAGTGAAAGAAAAATATTACGCATCTACTGTGGAGCGTTCCAATTTCATTCTAAAAAATGATAGACCTTGTTTGGCACATTTCTCACAGTACTAAATTAATAAAAAAAATGTTTAATTACATCCGTCACTACCTTATTTACCAAAGGATTTACGAGGTGCTAATATTTATCATCAGTTATGTAAAATACTAAAACTGAGTTCTTATAATTTATTCGCTACACAACAAATTAAATGAATTGATAAATAATGCGGAGAACAAATTTAAAAAATGTTCTAATAAATTTGCCAATTCTAAAAAAAGGTAGAATGTAATATAAACATCGTTACATCCGAATTAGTATTTCAGCACGTAAGATTAGTCTTTGCTAATAGTGCTTGGACTAATTTTTTTATTATTATTTAAAGAATCTATCTATATACAATGATGTATCGAAGGAAACTTGCTTTTTTTTAATTGTTAAGTATTTATTATGGCCGCTGTATAAAAATATTTATACTTCTTATGTAAATGTGTTATATTATTGTTACATTCCTTAGTAACTACATTAGCGCAAAAGGAATATTGCGCTTTTTATATAATTTTTTTTTTCTATATTATGTAAAATAGAATTAAAAATGTTATGAGAACAATTTAAGTTTTATTTGATCCTAATATCTCATTTGCCGTATCTGTTTAATTGCGCGAGGTTTGAGGATACAGAGCTGCTTCGTAGCCTATCGGCATTTCCTGGCCTTCTATGGTGAACATAGAAATTTTAAAAACCCGGAAGGAGACCGTATAAAGAATTTCTATGTGATTTAAAGACGATGTTAGCTGAGTGCAATATACTGTTTGCAAAAATCGCACAATGTTTCGTCAGTTTTGAATGAAATACAATCCAACGTAGGAAATACCAAGTCCGCAGACGCTGCGTAGGTATTGCCGTGGGTGTGCGACAAGATTGAGTTTTGTGGAAACATTAAAAGAAATCTGTGGTATCGATTGTAGCACGGATAATGACTGAAAGGACCGTCGCACCCTTATTTGCTGGCCAGTGAAGGAAAACAAGGATGTACTGTCGAAGCTGTTCATAATGTATTGGTTAGAACAATGCACAACTTTAAAATTTCACCAAGGTAAGTGTTAATGATAGTTACCGATGTAGTTGCCGCGGCAAAACACTTCGTTATCCTTATAGGAGAATTCATCCGACATTGTTGAACACGTACAAACAGTGCTATATATTTTAGATTACGGAAAAATATTTTAGTCAGAGAAGAATTTAATACATAATATATTATGTAAAACCTCTTTAACAATAATGTTGGGTAAGATCCGTTATACAAATGCAAAGACCACATAAAGTACGCGAATATTACATCGCTAGATGTAGAACAATCCTTTTCTGTCTATAAGCAGACGTAGCAGCAAGGTACGCAATGATACAGATGTTGAAGGTCTTGCTCCCGGATTTTTTTTTCTAGCCATCTAAGAATATTCGGTAAGTTGTTAACTATATTATGTTTGCGGTTTCATAAATTATTTTATTGTTTTTTATTCTAATTGAGACACACGTTTATTTCGGTTAAGCGCAGTGACGCTGCTAGGCAATTGATTAGTTGCGCTTTACTTATTTTATTTATTTATTTACTTATTACGGAACAACTTGGCATTAACATAGATACGTCGCTTAGTTTTCAGTTACAAACAATACTGGGTCATTTAAATTATACGAATTAAGCTTATTTAAATTTAAAAAGAAATAAAACAAATTTAAATTTTATGAAGAATCCAAAAGTAAAGTAATATTGAGAACATGTGATACCGTTGCTGCTCGATATCTACAAAAACGAAAGGCTTTGGAAATGGCTTCTATTAAACGAATATTACAGAATTTCAGAAATTTCGAATCGCTTAAGGCAAAAATTCGAAAACATAGTTTTTATTAAATTATTTTAATATGATTTCAAGGAGGCATATAATTTTTGAGCAACATTATCTGGACGAATAAAGTCAAATTCGGAGCAATTTTAGTTTAACAATAAATAAGCCATCGAAATTGTGTCTTTCAAATTGCAAAATATGTGATTTTTTTTATAAAATTCAGCTTATTTTTTAAGATATTTTAAATTGTTTCGAAATTTGTTATAAAATCAAAAGAAAACGAAGTTTTGAACATGTATTCACGTTTGAATTTCTTAAGAAACCAGATGCCATATTAAACAGGTAAGGTTAAGCTGCTAAATTGTTTTATTACGTAATACCGAAATCTTATTGTGCTTCTAGGTTTTTCTTAGTACATTTTTTCACACGAAATTATCACAACTGCTAGTTGGTCTGTCTGTGATCAAATAAACACCAACATATTGCTAATCAGTTTGCCAGCGTCAAAGTAAGAACATATTAGATTTCCTATTTTACTCTAATTCATACGTTATATTAACGAACGTATTTTCATTGAGAATTAAAATTACTTTAAAATTCCAAGATTTTAGTATTCATTTTGTTACAATTCGAGGGTCGTCCAACGGTTATAAAGTGAAAAGGAGATATCTCGATTTACTAGAGTTGTAGTAACTAAAGTAATGTAAAGTTAGTTACCACTAGAGAGGACAAAGGCGGATGAAATTATTACTTTTTTGCAGCGACTAGACAGACTCGTGTTTTATCGACTCTCGGGGACACCAGTAGGCAACACGAATCCATTCTCGTGAAGCCAGATACGACTAGATAGACAGGAGTCTATCTAGTCGTTGCAAAAAAGGAATTCCACCTGCCTTTGTCATCTCTAGTTACTACACCCCTTCCTAATATATAGTTATGGTTCGTAAATAGATTAATTAGATAAATCATACGTGAATGGTTCACATATGGTAGGAACCATTTATGCAATCACTACACTTTGGTTAACGTAAAAAAATAAAGTAAAAAAAATAAATTTGTAGCACTACTTTTTATTAAATACTTGTTTTTAATCTATTATTTTTCCTATAAGTAGAATATAAAAATTAAATTTTGTTCCATAATCTAATATTAAAATACAATATAAATATTTTGTTCAACGTGAATTCACGTACTAATTGTAAAAAATAAATGTTTCCCAAAACTTAAAGCTAAAAGTCACATGATACGTAATATGATTACCGTGCTTAATTAAATACTTAAAAACAATTGTAGAAATGGCTCAATCAATGTATGGCTTTATATCGTGTAAAAACTACAGATTTCCATAAAACAAAAGAGAGAAGCGTAAATATACAGGCACTATATGGAATAATTTATGTATTTAATTTACATCTGTTCGCCTGATATTCTTTAATACAATAAAAAAATATAGTCATATATGTGATTTTAAGAGAAATATGAATACTAATATTAATATATAAATTAGTTAAATAATTTCGTAAATGTAACCATAAAAGAAAGAATTTTATGATTTACACTATTACTTTTATTTCCTAATTCCATTGGAGAAAATTGTTTCCAAAACATATCCACTATGTTGTACTATGTGATCGTTCTTATTAAGACCCCGAACTTCATTATCGACTAGAACAGATATCCTGCAAAAAAAATCGTCAACTGCTATGTTACATTGCAAGAATTTTGAACTGTTTGGAAACAATTTTCTCATTTGTACATCGACGTCGTATAGGATATAATAGGTACACTTTGTTCTCATTTGGACTTAATCCTTGCCAGTCGTACATTCAACACTGTAGCGATCAGAAACAGAAACCATGCAAAGAACGATGAAAGAATGCCAATAATTAAAGCAGCTGCTGTATTTATAAGGCCGCTACGATAAGTATCTGCTCTATTGGGATGAATGTAATCCATAAAATCAAATACCGCCGAACAAGATAATCTCCTATGTATTACAGATATAACTGTGCCGCTCAGTCTTAAAGCCTTCTCGAGCGTTTTCCGATATTCACTACAAGTAGACAGGAACCCGTCGATGTAAATTGCAAAATGAATTAACGAATACACCGTTAGTACGGCCGCTATTACGGAAGAAGTTATCCAAAACGCACGTGGTAATGGGCTTGTATTATTCGTTTCCATTGTTTGTAAAATTACGGTCTCACCGACTCTGAAAAAAAAAATCATCACTGTGTAGAACATAGGAAAATATAGTAGACTGAGTAATTGCGTATTTTTCGACAGACACGGTGTAAAATCAAAGGTTTAAAGCCTTTTAGTTTTATAAACAAAATGTTGTTGTTAATATCAAGATAGGACTGCGTCTTTTTTAAATAGAAGAGCTCTTTCCAAAAGTGAAATATGTAATTGCTTATACCCGCCAGTACGAAAAATTAAGAGTTAAGAGATCTTCATAGAGTCGCCAAGATGTTAATTTAAATTTTTATATTTGACTTAACAAATTCAAGCGAAAACGATTAACTGGCTCTTAGAAGCATTAATTAAGAAGAAGTTAAAATTGTTTCGAAAACTTGCAAATCCTTTCAATGATTACGTTAACGGGATGCTGTACTTGTAAAAGATCTTCGGGGTTATATTTGCCTACCATCCACATAGAGATGATATCGACAATATTGGATTCTAGATGGCGAAATGGATTTATAGATGGTGAAGCGCTAGCAATTAAATATTGCGCTTTGATGTACCCGGTGAAGTTCTTTCGGTGGAGAAAAGAGTTTGGAATCCGGTAAAACGCGTTGGAAACCATCAGTTAGGTACAAAGATTCAATCAAAGATTTCGCGAAGGTGTGCAATCCAATAGTTGATAAAGGATTTAGTATGAGGACGGTGGACACTACATTAAATTTTAAGGACTAGAGCTGTAATTTTAAGTTCATCATTAATATGAAATATGTGTAAATTCCGATGCATTGGTAGTAGCCTATACTCCGTTCGCACATTAGAAATCAGTACAGCTTTTATGGGAATCGTGAACACGGTTGCCAGTTCTTATTAAAATTACATTTATAGGAACTTTTATTTATCTAGACAGTTTATGAAGAAATGACACATGGAACATAGATATTTATTTTTCATATTTGTTAGATTAATAAAATTTCAAATAAGACGCACAAAACAGGGACAAGTTACAACGGAAGCGGGAAATTAAGTGAATTTAACCAAAATACGCCAATAATGTAAACATCGGAGATGGGTAATCATGGGTAATGCAGCTGTAAAAAAGTCACGAGGTCAAAGATCGCGCAACTCTGGTCGAGTTGGAAAGAGATGTACATACACAATATCCCTGACAATTGAAAGAGAGTGTAATACTCCATAAGACCCAATACTGATTTTTAAGGTGCGAACGGAGTATAGGTGCTATGAACCTCGATTCAAACCGAGATGAAATATTTGGTTCGCAATACCCTAAGATAAGTTTTTTTTCTCGTATTGGAAGTTAAATTATAGATTTCACGTATACAAGGTACTGGCCCAAGTTAACTCGGGCTATTACATCGTTTCAATATCCACTAGCTACAATTTACTCCGTTATTGAAAATTTTACGTTATCCTAGTTTGCACCCGAATTAAGATATTGCAATATTGTGAGCCTATCCCTGTTTTTTTTTCGATTTTTCAGAGGTGTACAAAGCACTGTATGCAACTCACTCGTTTCTTGTTGTTATTGTCCTTCGTTTCGTTCCCTTCGATCCAAAAACCACTCGAAAGCCATGGAAGCATGCCAGTCCGGCACTAAACAGCATATAAGCTATTGGACCAAATGTTACCCAAGCACACGCTGGTACACCGCCACCTAAACAAATAATACATAAAGTGCGACGCAATTCTTTTGCAGAGTCGCATTCAGCATAAATTAGAATAACAATAGCAGCAGTTACCATGAGGTGTTAGTTGTATGTGAGATACTGGCATACACGTAGTGTGAATGATGTTTCGCTAGGAACTGCATAGATCAATTTATCAAAAAGTACACGTTGGAAAATGATGAACACTTATAATAAGCAAGTAAGTGTAATAAGGCATAATGTATCTGATTTCGATTTTTTTTGTTACTGTACTTCTTTAAGTGCACCAGACGTTGTTGCGGTGTCAAGGCATTGCTATATAACTGTCATTTTGCTGGGAGTAATATTGTACGAGTATTGTGTAACTTTAACAACAAGCTAAGCAACATGTATCATATACATGTGTTACATGTCTCTTTGTCTTACGTTGTTGACGATGTCGTGAAAACGTATACAATGCGTGTTTTTAACTTTTGTGACTTTATGATCAGTGTAACACGCCTCTAGCGCATATTTTGCAGGTAGGGCATTTCATTTAAATAGGATACACTGTATATCTTTACAAATTACAATAGCTCTTGTTTTTCCGGATTCGTCCCTTCTGGGTTTGATACTATTTTCTATAAAAAATGCACTTCATATTTACTGGGCAAACAAAAGCCCGCTTATTTGATTTATTTGGATTGGTTCACTGTTCCTCACATTTTACAATTCCTCCATAGATATTCCGTGGATTGGCAAAAGATTGATTACTTACTACGTTGGGCTGCAATCAGTACAACATAAAGAACTTTTATCGTCTGTTTACCCTTTGCCAGATTGTCCGCTGAGAAGAATGAAACTTCTGCAACAGTTATAGTTCCCTGGAAGCCGAAGTGACCTTCGTTCTTTGACGAAGAAGCTGTCGGCGAAGGATAAAAAGTGTTCCTGAACGTCGTTCCTCTCGAAGGTTTGTTTGACCATTTCTGAATTTTTTACAGCATTCACGCAGTTCAATCTGATATAAGATTTTCATGGATTATACGAGGAACAACAACGATACTTCTGTCTAATTTTGCCAAATTTCTATTTATATTGGACGTTGCTTGGTGTTAAAGGTTCTTTAGTTACACACACTTAGAGGAATGATGTTTATATAGCAATTTTTGATGTTTTATAAATCTATAATCTATCAATATAAAAAACGAAAAAGCTTTTCTTTCACCTTAATACTATGATGCAATTATTGGTATATGGTGCAGAAAATTTTCAAAGAACTATGTAATATTCCTAATGTACTATCAATGGATAAAGACAAATAGATAGGAATAGACTGCCTATATTGAGAAATGATATGGAACAATATTGCCTTCGTTTTTTTTTCACAGCTCAACCCATTCAGAACCGCTCAAATCAGTCGTTCTTATAAGTAATACAGATTTTAATATCATACGCTATACCATAATTTGCACTGGTGAACCATCTTGAACGGTTCAGAATCGGTTCAAATATACAAGAAAACAAAACATATTACCAAGTAATTAGGTTTGATAATAATTTAAGCACTTCTTTTATGTTTAACGAGAGATTATAATTTCTATAATTTGATATTCTTACCTTGAAAATAAGTTAAGGTGTTTTGCCCATATAATATACAGCTGCAATTTCGTCTACCGCCCAAATTACCACAATGATCTAATGTTTCCATCCAATGTCCCCAGGCTACACCAATGGTAATCGCGGCAGTAGCGCCAAGAATTACACAGAGAGAATAGGCTATGCTAAGTCTCTTTTCCACTAATCTTTGTTGCTCCATCTAAACCGCTAAAATGTTCGACAATGAAAAATACTTAAGCATACATCTACTGCTAAGCGATTATTTATGGGAATAAAATAAAACATACGAATGTACAAAGGTTCATAACTAGAGTGGGTCAGCGTGCCTGTATATCGCGACTGTGTCCAGTACACATCATATACGCATTGAATTAGTTTATCTTGGGTCTCCACACGATTTAGTCGAACGTCGTTTTCTTAATTCATAATTAGAGAGGACAAAAGCGAGTGAGATCATTCTTTTTTTGCAGCGACTAGACAGACTCGTATCTATTCGTCTCATAAGAAGAGGTTCGTATTGCCTACTGATTTCCCCGAGGATCGACAAAACACGAGCCTGTCTAATCACTGCAAAATAGGTATGATTTCACTCGCTTTTGTTCTCTCTATTCATAATATATGGGGCGTATAGAAGTGCAATGCGTTACGTGTAAGGCTCATGTTTTACATGTTGTGGCACCAATGATTCGCAAATGTTTTCCAAAGATAGACGCATTAATTTCAAATACTAAACAAGTGTTTTTGAAATCTCCCAAACGAATTCGAAACTTCACAGATGATGCTCCGATATTCCCGAACCACCAAAGCCGAGTCTCAGACACTGGGGATCATGGTTGAAAGCAGCGACAAAGCTGCGACTATTAAGGAAAGCCAAATAAGATTTCAATATATTTCGTTGAAATAGATTTAATAACTACTTACGGCAATTATCTCGATTTATCTGACACGACAGAAATATTTGAAAGTACTGCGTTGTTTTTATAGAATTAGTGTAAATTGTACGCATTGCTATGTGCTACAAGTGATATAGGTGAGTATGTGTGTTGTGGAAAAATTCGAGAAAGATATAAACAAAGATTCTGATTTTACCAGATTAATACAAATTGGTAATGATGAATCTGATCCATTATCTATTCATAAAGACTATTTTAATTATGCGTGACTTACATCCGTAGATCTCGGTCATTCTCAAAATATAAGAACATTTTTTTCATCACGACGAACGCAGTTCAGCAAGACAAATCTGGAAACTCCCAATCCTGTAAACTTTTCAGCAATCTTATTCTGTTTATGTTACGTAGATAAGATAAGTACAACTATGTGAATATGTATTAGGCACTCCAAAGAAAAAAATCCTTGCTTATTTCTGGTAATTCCATAAACAGATGTATTATAATAACTGACTAAACGAAGATTTATAACAGCAATAAAATAGTTATTGATTACGAAGCAAATATTGTATTTTTATTAGTAGTTTCTTAGAGCGTATTGAAGTAAAACGCATATAAATTGTGAGTGCCTCGCTAGATTATATCCAGGTAAGTAACTGAGTAATAGACCATTCAATAACGTTTACAATTAAACCTAGAAAACGCGAATTAACCATGGCAGAACTTGGCCAATTTCGAAAAAGGGAAGAGGAAGAATGGTCGCGTGTAATCTTTTCTGACGAATCCAACACCCATATGTTTCTTTTATCTTTTCTTATGATTGTTTATTAATTATTACATCAAATGTAATTAACATAACGTAATTTTATAAATGTCTTATTTCATCATATTTGCTGTATTTTCTTCTTTTATTGCAGCTTTTCGGACGACCGGAGTCCCAATTTGTACGGCGAAGACTCGGAGACGAATATCCCCCACAATGTATGAAGCATGGCGGCGGTAGCGTCATGGTATCGAGATGCACGTCGGCATCAGGCGTTAGCGAAATTTTTCTTCACGAGGGGCGTATGAATAGCAACCGTTACACCGAGATGCTACAAGAGGTCCTGGAGCCATCCGTACTAAGATTGTTTGAAGACGAAAACGTTGAATGTTTTTATCAACAAGATAACGCTCCTTGTCATCATGCAAGGGCGACGATGCATTGGTTCATTGAAAAAGGGGTGCGACTATTGGACTGGCCGGCAGAGTCCCCGGACTTATATAGAAAATTTATGGTACATTCGCCAATAAATCTTCAACGAATGGATCTCAATTTCCAGCGATGTATGCCGCAAATTAATTAGTAGCATGCCAAAACATGTGAGATCACTAATACAAGCAACTGGTGGACCGATAAAATATCCTGTATGGTATATCTGCTTTGTCGTTTTATTGACAAATTGGGGTGCCTAATACATATTCACAAAGCTGTAGTTATACAATACGTGTGCATATATGAAACTTAGTACTGTCCTGGTGTGCAGACAAAAGTGACCTACTGATAACTATTCATAGCAGCCACATATTTTTTTGAAATGGCACATAGCAATGCTTGTTTTTATCATTTAGTAAGTGTTTGTTTATATATGTAAAATTTATTTCTTATAACATTAATAACTATATACAACAGTATACTTACGAAGGCTCTTCAAAGAACGTCTAGAAAATATGATACTCGACTACACGAAACAATGCCACTTAGGTTGTCATTGGAAACATCATGATTATTCTCTAAAACTATATATTTATAAGTATTATTTGGTCAAATGTTATGAAATACAGCTAATATAATAGGTTAATATTAAAATTTTTATATTTCTTCCATCAATAATGTCTCTATTATTGATCTATATATCTATATATTAAATACTAATAAAATCGTAATTCACTATTTAAAACTGCAAAAAATAAATGAAGAAGTTTTGTTTCATTCCTTTTATTTAGATTTTACGAGAAGCTATCATAAATTCAAAAAAATAAAATCTAGCTTAAAACATATTATATCTGGGCATAGTTTCAAAAAAAATGTTCGTCTTAATTTTTTAACCATTTTTTGAATGTAGATTTCCATCAATTGTGATTTTGCAGCAAAAAACGATATATAGCTTTAATTTCTTCAACCAATCAATTGTTTAAATATACATAGATTATCATCAATTGTGTTTTTGCAGTAAGAAATATATTTAAACAATTAAATAATTCATTTTAAACTTGCATCTGCTTTGCGAATATTGATTTTCGGCGCGAAATAGAATCAAGTGCCAGATAAGGTAAAACAAACAGCGTCATCAACAATAAAGAATTTTGAAAGATATAAAGTACACATAATTTAAATAATTTCCTGACTACAGTGCTTACATGGTAGTCTAATTGTTACTTACTTGTACTGATTTTTTTTTCAAGATGTAAATACATATGTGTTGCTTATAATCATTGGTAAATTGTTCCCGACTACACAAGGAGATGATGGATACTAAGTATGTTCGCTGTTATAATAGGTATAATTAGATGATAATAGACCTTGTTAGTAGTTTTAATAATTACAATTAGTTACTGAGTAATATTACATCGCCACACCCACGTATACCATTCAAAAATCGGTCACGTTTGAATTAACCTGTCTCTATAAGCTTATATGGCGAGCAAAAACATGCTATCTGTGTGAAAGATAAGATTACAAATAGGCCTATGTTAAATATCAAATACGTACAAATATTTCGTGGGATCTCTTGCAAAATATAAAAGTGGCATTTTGTTGCACACGTTTTGTTTACAAACAACTTACGGTGAATACCTGTTTGGTTTGCCGTATACCTGCTGGAATACCTACCTATTGAATAAGAGGGGGTACCTATAAGTCAGCTTATAACCTACTTTTAAACTTAAATAATAAATTGGAATCGTTCATACTAAAAAAAATTCCTTCCCGTTTTTACATAAACTAGCATTTTATAATATTCATATACAGGCTGATTCATAACTACTACTTATTAGACGTATTTTAGAAAGTAACTAAAATATATTTATTAATTTTAGTGAATGGCATGGATAAAGATCTATTTCTTATCATGTTTTGAATTTCTTGTCATTGTTGATCCCATTTCAAATTAAAACAACGCATATAGCGAGGATGGAAAACAATTATTTCCCTAAATAAGTTAAACACTTTACAAACCAAAAGATATTCAAAGTGTAGAAGACGTTCGTATTTAATGGAAGATTTTGGACTATTTGTCTATCTAACCGGTTTTTCTTCAAATATTTAAAGTAATTCTTATTTTCGGATTGTTTAAATAAGAATCCTTTTACGTCCCAGAATTTGTTCACTCTTTTTCCACATTTTTTCTCTCCCTTTTGCTAATTAAATCTTAGATAATTTGCCTTTTTTATGTTATAAGCTATAAATTAAAAACAATTAATTAGTTTAAATTATGTTCATAATTTTTACTTGTTTTTAATTAATCGAGTTTACTTACTTTGAACTTTATGGGCAAACTTCCTTATTTTATAATTAATTGGTGCGACTTAAAATGTTAATACAATATTAAAGCAACGCATGTAATTGTAAAAGACGATACTTATTTGGGACATACACAGAATATTATTTATATTTTCGGTACTACATGCTAACTTATCGTGTTTTTTCAAATAAATTTAATTTTAAAAAATGAGGGGAAATAAAAATGTTAAACTAATTAAATGTTTTTAAAAAAATTGTTGAAAAAGGAATAAATAAATTCTAAAATATAAAAGGATTCTTATTTAAACAACACAATCCAAAAAATAAGAATTTCTAATAGCTAAATACTAGGTACTTTTGGTTATAGAATTATTGAATCCTTTAGTCTTTAGCTAAATACATTTAGTTGCTTTTAAATGTAATACATTTGAGCACATTTTGCGAATGTGCTTGCCTTCTCATTTTGTATTAATGGACATGGATTATTTATATAACAAAATTGCTCATTTCCCTCAATAATCAGATTGTAATGCCACTGGTATTGTTCTTTGATAAATTTTATTTGTGGCTTAACATATTATCAATTACAATTACAAATTACAAACAATTTTAAGAGGGGCATGTTAACATATTATGTAAGTAGGAACGGTATTTTTCTACGCGTATCAACTTTATTCCATCCCTCAACGAAACCCATTGAAGTTAATTCTGTTGCTTAATTTTTAAATTACTTAAAATGTCTGTGACATGATTGATATTGGCGGCAGTTATATGTGCTAACCATATTCCGATTTTTTAATGGTATTCTTTTACTCTTTACAGCTCTTTAAATCGCCATCCAATTCCAAATCTGTATGCCCCACTTAATTCGAAGAACTCGTCATTAATTGTTTTAAAAATGCTTTCAAAATTTAACGTTAATAGAGGCATATAATTTGAAGATTTTTATAAAACTAAACGAAAATTCCTGCCTTTATATCTTCGACCCCTAGAAGTTTCTAGTTAGTTAGTCATTTTTTTTCTAACTACAATGAATACTTGTGCTTGCTGACTTCTCAAAAGTGATATCAGTATTGACCGAAAGATACCTTCACATATATCAATAATTCAATTCAAAAGAAATTGTTTAACCCTTTAAGCGGGTTCTCAAATTGTGGTATAATGAGAATTATACGCCCATACCACTATTAAAAATATTCGTATTCGTTGAAGGTTAAATCGCTTAAGTATCTAAAGTGATAGACTAAAATTATTTCACTTAGCAAATTACAATTAAAAATGGACGAAACCAAAATTGTTGCGAAGACAATTTTTCATATTTTCAGTTCTTTAATATCAAAGTTTATTATTCAGATGTATATCCCAATAGTAAATTATGCGAAGTTATTGATCGCGTTGTGTTACTAACTTACACATGATAGTTATTGTTAAACTACGTCAGCGATTGCGAATATCATATAGGTGATGTTTAACATCTAGTAAATTAATTTACATATGGGTTGTGCAGTAAACAATACCACCGCTACATACTTTTATTTGCTTTTAATAATGGATTCTCAAAATATTCTAAATAAAAATATGCGAATTCGGAAATAATTTATTTGTATTTGTTTACAGATTCGGGAAGTATTATAAATGATAGATTTACTTAAATATATACACATCAGGATCCTAGTACATCCGAAAATTACATCTAGTTAGTACTTCATATAAACGTCATGTACACCACTTTTGGGCTACCTTTGCCTGTTAAACAAAGTCAAATGTAAATTAAATATTTTCTAGTTACGAAAGCTATTAAAATGTTAGTAGATAAGAAAAAAACACATTTAAAGAAAATGAAAAATATAAATATATTTCATGATGAAAGATCACAGCACAAAATATGTACAAACAAAAAAAATAATAGGACAAAAGAATATACAACTTAAAGAAAAATGTACACAGTCTGTTGCCCCAGCTCTTTTAATAATAGCTTACATCCTACTTTGAAACTTTTGCTATATATAATTGGAATTGTTTATACTACTCACAATCTCACAGAACTTGATCATAATATTCACACAAGTGTTCTGTATGAGATCGTTTTGTAAAGAGACTTAAATAAATAAACTTTGTCTTTACCTTTACTTGTTAAAACGAATTTTTAAATGTACTTAAAACATTACAACCTAAACCAAACTCAATTAACGCTTACGCTGGATTAAATTGTGTAAGTTCTGCTAGTTTCTCCCATGAGTTCCAGAGGGCATACAAGGCTGAGATACCAAATCCTACTGCACCACCCATACCACATTTTCTCATACCAGCTACAAATAATTATATTTTACTTTATTGAAAAAAGTATTCTACATGTACATGTACCTGTAGATTTGTATAAAAGTCCAGTTGCTGTCGCCGCTGTTATTGTATTTAGGTCATCGTCTGCGCCTCGTGCCCATGATAATATCACCCCAAATGCAGAGTATATTACCGCAATTGATCCTAAAGTGTTTGCCGTTGCACTGCCTTTCTTCATTACATGATTTAACAATCTGGAATTATAAGAAAAATAAATTTTATTCGAATATTTATAATTTTTTTGGTAGCGTTTGAATAATTGGGATTTAACTGCTTTACTACTCACTGAGTTCGTCTCAATTTTCCAGTCTGGCCTTCTAATGTTGTAGCTTTCAGCCCATTAATAAAACCCATACCTCCTCCTATACTCGCTCCAATCATACAAGATGCTCCGATTTGTCCGAATGCCAACTCAAACCGTCCACGTTGCTTGTTACTTCCATCCAAAAATATATATTCCGGTTGACTAGGTGGCATATATACAGGATCATAGTTTAAGTATGGGGACAAAAATGGTTTATATAAACCTACACACATGAATTTAGAGGTTAAATTACGAAATTGTCAAGAAAGATGTCTATTACCCGTTAATCCTCGCGTGGCTTCCCCAGTATTATATCCGCCCGAATAAATGTCGCTGTCGTTCAAAGAAGTCATAGTTTTACTTTTGAAATAGATCAAATACAAATGGTTAAATCGATTTTTACTTCACACAAAAAAACAGGAGAGAACTCGAAGGTCTTGGAACAAAATTGGATAGAGTCATAGCCAACCTTACAAAACTAAATGTTTAATTTTGTATTACAAATTGTTTTTATTTGTGTTAGGTAGTAAATTTTAAAGTAAAACGATGAAGCAAGTAGACAAATTATCCAAGTTCTCAATTAGTTTACAACCTCATCAGGAAGAACTATTGCAGTTATCAGAGCTAGCAGGAATCCATTGTAATCCAGCTGTATTTCAGTGAGTAACCCGAATCATTTTAAATAACAATACTTTCATGTTTGAATTTTCTTTTCAGTATTATCATCGAATTACTGAATATGCAGGTGGAACCAGAAGCTATATATAAAATGCTGAAATCCATTAGAAAATCATATAAAACAGCAAAATGTATTCGGAAATCTGTTTAGCTAGATAAATTTCAATTTGTTACCTGTATCTGCCTCTATCAACTAATTTAAATTTAAACGCTACAGACTGTTATGACATTTTATTTTATATGCTTACATGAAGCTTGAGAAAATAAATATTTTTTGTATACTTGTATTTATATCAGGATTTTTAGATTTAGGTCTTCCTAATTTAAAGTTAAATGAATTTAATATATCTAATTGTAATTTATATTAAAGTGCATTCACACCGCTTTTTGATTTTTTGATATTCAGAAATACACAAGAATTTTGTAGGTGTATTTCTTAGGGATATTGCAGAATCAGTGTATCCAATATAAAATTATATCAACTGCTATAGGTTATTTATTTGTTGTGATTACACTTTTCCTTATTCAAAATTATTTTCCCCCAAGCAAAGCACGTACAATGTTTTGTATGTTGAAGGTAATTTAATACATGAATATACCGCTGGCTATAAGCGTTTTCCTCAATATTATAAATATTTGTGAAACACAAGTCCTAAAAACATCTGAAGATGTCTATTGAAGAAGACACAGAGCTAAGAGATTTGATATCTCAGACTCTGGAGGCAAATGGATGCTTTGCTAAAATAAGGGTGTGCTGTTAGATCTCAAATGATAGTTATAAATTTAATAAATGCAAATGTTTCAGGCTCAGTTACGGGCAAGTATTTTCTTGGCATTAGATGAAGAGGATATGGTAATTGAACCAAATTTGTAACACTTGATTGCTTGTAACGTTCGTCTTTACTTTCAGAAAACAGAGTTTCCATCAAATAAAAAGTTACGTTCATCGTTAGAAACCGAAGAAGGAAAATTGATGTTTTGGATTGTCCGTGAATTTCTAGAGCAATTCGATCTTGAATTTACAATTTCGGTGTTTGAACCTGAATCTTACATGGGCTCTAATTATGAGTATATTGGCAGACAAAAGCTAATAGAAAACTTGAACATCCCAAACTTGACACAAGAATCTTCAGATCCTGTATTACTACAACTACTACACTTATGCAAATTGAATGATACATCCAACAGTTCGGAAAACATTGACGGTTCATTATCAAGTTTAAACTGTAAGAATAATCTAGTTTCTCAAACAAGTTATAATCAGAGTAATAGCATAATTGCGGCAGCTAATGATAGTGATTCATCAGATAAATCTGTAGTTAATAATTTTTCTGCTAACACTTTAAATGAAACTTTCCAAGTTGAGAAAAAAATCTCCGAACAACTTAGACACGAATCTTTATTTCCAATCAATAATGTTGAAAATCAATATAAAAATATAGAGATTGAATTGAATGAAACTTCAAAGGAAAATTTATTAATTGATTTGGATAAAAGTTTATGTTCGGATGTTCTGGATAAAATTGACCATCTGAAAAATAAATCTTCAATAGATGTAGAATTTTCACCGCCTATTGTGAAAGATTTAAAACATTCAAAACTAGAGTGTTCTTTTGATAAATTAAAATTATCGCCTGCTAAAGGTGAAAAAATTAAGACAAAAACTAATTTAAGTGGTTTATCTGATTTACCTCCAATCCAAATATCTAAATCTCGTACCAATGATATGTTACTACCATCTTTATATACAAAAGAATTTAAAGATAGAAATAATGTAAAAGACATCGATAAACTATTTGATTTAGAACCTATGGACAATTATGAAGAAGATTTTTTATCAGAAAGTGAAATGGATTTAGCAATAAATAAACAACGGGGACATGTAACAGGAGAAACACAAGAGAATACAATGGAAAAAAATGACAATTTAACAAAGGAGAATAGTAGTATTTCTTCTCAACTATCTAACCTTTGTGATAGAAAGCTTAGCTTGGATGGTAATAGTACGACAAGTAATGTAATAAGTGAGAATTTTGAATTAAATTCTAATGTCGATGATATTTTCAATTCATGTTGACAGTTTACGTTAAGATTTTCAGTATTAGTCACAGCAACATTCCTTCAAACAAGTACTTAAAAGGTTAAACATTAGTACTTAATTTTTTTTATTGTGTTTTTTATTAACTTATTCTAATTGTATTGTATTTAATAAACAGTAAATATTGGCGCACATTGTTTTTTTTTAATTAAAATATTAGACAAGTTAATAAAGATGTCGGATCACATTTCACTGGAGTCCTTCAGAACACTAAAATGTGTAGGTAGATATTTCTATTTTGGTCAAATCGGAAATCTAGTTAATATAGGACTACATATACCATATGCAAGTAGATTACATACGATGTCTTTCTTTTTCTATTCTTTGGCTGTATGTTCTAGATACAAGGTTCCAAGAATCCATATACCTATCCATGCACATGGCAACGCATTTCTAGAAAAATGTTATAAGTAGATACTTTTTATATACCTTATTTTTGGAAATATACCTGCTCTGAGCTGTCTAACGAAGTACCCGGCTTAGTTATACACTTTTTGAAGCACTTTTCTGTCATTTTCTGTAACAATTTTTTAAAATTAAAAAAATGTATTTGTATATGTGATAACTAACCGACCGTCAGTAATTCTTGAGCATTTGCAACTGCTATTTGTTGTTTTACTTGATCCATTAATTCATCTTTCTGTGCGCTTGTTAGGCTTCCAGGTAGGGAGTCCATTATTAGGAATTTAAGATATAAATCGTACTGAAAATATTTAATCTGAATTAGGGGTTGAGGTTATTTCATTACTTATTAGAGGTTATGTTTTAAGAACTTGGAAATCAGTGTTGCTCCGCACAATTTTGTCAGCGTACCAATAACTGCTGAAAAATGTACCAACATTCAAAATTACTTTGAAAAAGGAATATGTGAAAATTGTAATTTAAAATACATTATTAGGAATGCGTACCTTACATATCGGCGATAAACGCTGCAATAGTGGCTTTCGATTTATTCGCTGTGCTTCTCCGGAGTTGTTTAGGAACGTCCTATTTAGTTACGGTATATACCTACCTAAGTAATAAATAAGTCCATATCCTTGCTCTTTTTAGCAGTGTCGCCAAGCAAAACTTTTTTAATTCCCTAGTCATTTACAGAATATTTTCCAAAATTTTCCTGAACATTTTAAAGAATTTTCAAGACGTATTTAAAAACGATTGCACAAATAATAAATACAAAATACATATTTCTATTTTTTAATATAACAATAACTAAAGCTGAGGTAACCTAACTCTAATACTTACTAAACATATAATATTTAAATAAACTACGTAATAAAGACAAACAAATTTTTTTGCTAACACATGCAATTACATAATTAATAAATTCACTGTTTGCTTTATACTTATTATCTATACACTTATTATTAAGTACAATCTTATCAAAATTTTTTAAATAAGTCATTGTTTAGTTCAAATTTAAAACAACTGCTGCCTTTCATGTGTTCACCTTTATTATGATTTTTGTCTGGCATAACGACATTTTTAAAATTATTAAAAATGCTATTTGAAGAAAAAAAAAGGATTTCTACTGAGTAAACAAGCATCTTAATTCGTTCTTTTTGATTTGAAAGCTTAATCAATAAAACATTTGAAAGAATCTTACGGGTAAAGAGAATATTGAAGAAATATTAAGAAGGACGAAGCCAAACCGGGATGAAAGACTGTTAAGAAGCCAAGAAGTGAAATAATCTCGTGTGAGTAGTATTAAAACTACATATTATTTAGCCGGTGCTAACAATCAAAATTCTATCTTTATCTTTAATTTAAAATACACTCCGCCAAAAAAGTATCGCATAAACTAAAAAAGGGCATTTATAAACCAAGATATTTTTATACGTTCACAAAAAGTTTGCCTCGTATATGTGAACCATAAAAACACTAACAAAATCATGGAACATAGCTTTTTTACTTTTTTTTTTCTAAAAGAACATATTTAGAAAAATGCATATGTGTAACGTTTGTTCAGTTGTTTATTGAAAGTCTTCCTATACGGACAAATTTTAAAGTGCGAAGTCAGAGTTCTGTACCAACGCTTTTAAAACTAAAATGAGCAATTTAACAAGTGGCTGCTACAGTTGCTTTAATCGAAGATGGACGATCTCAAGCATACGTTGCTAATTTGATGAACATCAATCAGTCAAGTGTTTCTAGAGCCGTAGCCAGATATAGGGAAACAGGCAATTACAGTAGAAGACCTGTACCAGGTCGTCCAAGACGTTCTACTCGCCAAGATGACCGCTATTTACTACTACAAGCATTACGTCGAAGACATGTAATTGCGAGACAATTGCAGAACGACTTGGCTAGAGTCAGAAATACTCGTGTGAGTACTCAAACTATTCGGAATAGGTTACGACAGAGTGGATTAAGAGCTAGAGTAGCTGTAACAGCCCCTCGTCTCACTAGGAACCATCGAGTGGCTCGCTTAAGGTCCGCCAGAGAACATGTAAATTGGAACATTAATGACTGGGCCAATATACTCTTCACAGATGAGTCAAGATTTGGTCTTTACACCTCAGATAGGCGTATCTCAGTGTACAGACGAGACGGTGAGCGCTATTCGCAGTGCAATATCAGACCTAGACCTAATTTCGCTGGTGGCTCTATTATGGTTTGGGGAGGCATCTGTTTAACAGGTCGTACAGAGTTAGTACCAGTAGACAGAGGTACACTGACTGCCCACAGGTATATAACGGACATTTTAGAAGAACATGTAGTACCATATGCGCCAACTATAGGAAACGAATTCATGTTAATGCACGATAATGCACGACCGCATGTTGCAATAATCGTCCAGGAATACCTTAACGATGTTGGTATTCCAGTTTTAGATTGGCCTGCGGTAAGTCCGGACATGAACCCTATCGAGCACGTGTGGGACCTCCTTCACAGACGGACACGAACCCAAAATGTTGCCCCAGCGGACTTGCATGGACTAGAAAATGCTCTCCGTGACGATTGGGAGAATTTGGATCAGGCTTATATACGGAGGTTAATCGAATCTCTGCCAAACCGTATGCGAGCGGTCATAAGAGCCAGAGGTGGCAATACTCAGTATTAAAAGCTACTGTTATGACATTTTTCTTTCCAAAATTATAATTTCTTGTTTTAATAAAAATCTCAAGTATGAGTTCTTATTTTTATTTGGCCTGTATTTTATTTAAACAATCATAGAAATTATATCTTAGAGCGCATTAAAGTATATTTACAACTTTATGCTACAAACAAAGATTATGCGATACTTTTATGATTCAAAACTAAATTATGCGATACTTTTTTGGCGGAGTGTGCTTGGTTGGGACCTAGAAATTATTACAGGGAATTTGTTTAATTAAAATCAAAATGCAAGATTTGTAAGAAAATATAATTTAAATTATTTTATTTTTAAGAAACTCTAACACTTGTTTGAAACAAAATTTGTTCATTTGAACCTGTTTAAGAAAACTTTTCAGAATTTTAATTATTGAATCCTTATTTGACGTAATTTTTGAAAAAAAATGTAAGGCAAGTGGAAGACGTAGGATTGAATTTTACCAGAGTGTTGCAATGTCAATTTTCATTAATTAATTCCATCAATATCATCAATTTTCTATGGAAATTAATATACATATACCGTATATAACAATTTTACAATCTTTAGAACCAGGTACTATTAATTGTAAAATGATTTGAATTTGCATCTGTGCAACGCGCTACCTGTAAGATAGATGAAAACGTTCAAAATTCAATACCTGTTGAAAATGAATGTGCATGGCAACTATAGTAAAATAATTCCCTATTTGAGTATATCACAATTACTCTAGAATATTAAAATTGTCCGAAAGACGTATACAATGGACAGAAATTTAGGTATATTTCATTTGAAAACTTCTGAACTGAAAAATTCATTTAAATACAGCCATAAAATATGCAAATATCAGCGATAACCGACACAGCTCGCTGTATAGCTCCTTCCTACAAGGAAAAAGGTTTGATATCGCGGTATAACATTAATTTTGAAACAAATTGAACGCTCATCGATTAAGGGAGACAATTCCGTTTCCCGCACGAAACCTGCAATACTAACTTAAAAAATGCTTATGGCCAAATATTTCTATTAATTTTTTAAATTCCCATCCAGTCTGGTAAGTGTGTCGGTTGTTCTTACAATAAATACTAATTTAAATAAGATAGACGCACACCTATTTACCCCTAGAAACACAGAAAAGTATGACTCCAATGAACATAAATGAAATAAACATCCAATCAAAAAATTTAAAAAATGCACCGAAAGAAACCTGCTGTCCATCTGTTGTCTTCTTATCTGCTCGTTACGATTGAATGCTATGGTTGCGTAAACTACAACATATATTTTGCAATAATGATATATGTCCTGCAATATTTCTGCAAACAATATAAGCGTCTTGCAAAAGATAATATTATCTAAAGAAAGCATTCCTTATACTTATATAAAGGGAACAGAAATAATGTTGGTAGTAGCATTGTTAGCGTTAGTTTAACCTAAACTCCGTTAACTTTACTCAAGTGTATTTTGTTTGTTCAAATTTCAAATAATTTTTTTTTACGAACGATTAAATTGCGTCCGCTAACTTGCCATATTGCCATTTCAAATATGTATTTATGTATTTAATGTTGGTATAAATTGTTTAATAAACACTTTCTCAGGGTGGGATTTTACTGCAATACGCAAAAAATAGTTGTAGTTTGTATGTAAGCTTCATATATAAAAAGTTAAAAAGGATTTTACGTTAGTCTTTTTACACCGTCATTTAATTTTTTTCGTGAAATTACTTTTCGACCACTTACTGAAAATTACTCATCGTTCAGAAACAAATAAAGGAAATCTGTTAGTTTTAAAATGAAGATTACTTTATCTGCGCGATTGCGAGTATCAGTCAATCTACCTTTTGTAATGTCTATCAAAACTGTGTTTTAACGCCGATAATTTTGATAAATATAATTTCCAAGTAAGGGGCTGGGGAACGGGCGGAGGAGGAGAAGAGTAGTTGAAGTCATGGAATACAAAATATTTAAGTATATATAGGAACAGATAAACTTACTTCACTTTACTTACTTACGATTGCTGAATAGGTACAATGGATGTACTTGTAGATATTTCCAGGTATATTTAGAGATATACATTTTACATTTCGATAATTAATAAAATATTTAATATTATTTTAGAACTTTCAGATATAATAGCGATGGTAGATTAGCAACTTTTTGGTAAAGAGTTATCAAATCATCATTTCTAAATATTTGTGAGAATGAACTCATCAACAACTTAAAAAGTTGAGAACTGCGGATTATTACGCACTACTCTTTCCATTAGAATCCAGACCTCTTTGCACAAATTTACGCGTTTTTAGATGTGATTTTTTAAAAAGATATTAACTCTTTTGTGCATCGTGTTTTATATCTCTTATTTTATTTATTTGCACATAGATGCATACTTATTTGCAATGACTAACTATGAGTCCATAGCTATATTTCATGTTTTAAAGTTAAGAAGAAGTTAAATGACAAATAACAATATTTGGTCGTCCCTCCAATTTGAAAGATAAAAATCTGAAGGGGACGTTCATTAGCATCAAGCTACTCTGTAAAACGTCGGTTGAAAATAATAATTAGAGTATTGGGATCTATATAAGGTAACACATAAGTACTAAGGATGCTTGAGGGTTCTCACGTAGAGAGGACAATAATTACGTTTTTACAGAGACTAGACGGCGAATAGACACGAGTCTATCTAGTCGCTGCAAAAAAGGAATAATTCCGCCTGTCTTTGTCATCTCTATTCATAAGTAAAGCTACACTTGTAAATTTCAATGCAATACTTAGGAATACACGAGAAACAATTGTGACGAATATATCTGGTGTGGGCGTGATATCTAAATTTCATTTCCTTTAATAATCTATAGGGAAGAGATCGCGTTATGTAATATTCCAGTGTGGTACATATTTAACATACCCATATCCAGGAGCTTTCGAGTCACATCGCGCCATCTACGCATAGCAAAGGTGAACTTCAAACAACTATGTACTTTGAAGGGGGTGAACCATCCTGCTTTGCAATGCAGTGGGAACAGACGACGTTTGCGTAATTAAAACTTGACAACACGAATGCATTTCAAAGCAAAGACTTAAACTTGCTGAAACAGATTTTTATGGACGAAGGTAGATTTGAGAGCTATAACAGTTTTTGTACTAGAAACAAGGCGTTCTCTCGAAAGCGAAGCAAAGAATTCCTTACCCAATTCGCTATAGTAGTCCTATTAGTCACAAAATGAATGTCAAGCCCAGTGAGAACATTCCTTCGAGCGCTCTTTGTACCAAAAGTGATAAGTTGCGTTTTAGTTGAATTTAGAAATAATTGATGGCGATCACAATATGATATATTACTATGTGTCGTCTGCATACAAATGATATGTACGTTTTATCGGATTTGGAAGGTTACTACTATGTAGATAGAACAAAATAGGACTAGTTAGTTATGGGACTTTGCGGCAAACCATAAGATTTATTAATTTTTTCTGCTACGCAATTATTCAAAACCGCCTATTGCAGCCTGTTATCTAAGTAGATAGTTAGAGAACGGGTTAATGCCAGAGGACTTCATAATTGGTAGTAGCTTGTCACAATGGATTGTATCGAAGGTCCTACTGAAATCATCTTATCCATAGCCTGCGGAATGTTGTCAACATTATACACGGCACAAACTGGCGCAGTATAGTACATGATACTGATGGAAGTGTACTTATAGATCTGATATTTTTCATTTCTTCGATAGCGGATGATTTAGGAATGGGTTTTATTAGTGGTAGGTTTTCTGTACTGGAGTACTGGAAAAGTAAAAATCAAGCAAAAGCATTAACAAATTGTGAACTTTTCGAATGAAAATCTGTGACTGCTACAGTTTTTCTTTTAATTAAATTTTCTTCTCATTGCAGGTCTCTCTACCCGAGCTTATAGCATAGTTAACCTTATCCCTTAAAGATTTATAGTATTCAAAAGGCGCCTGTTCGTCGGTTTTGCCGTGACGCTGGAAAGATGAACTTCCAGTTTTAACCATTGAGTCAGAGGTCGCGTCGGTGTATTAATGACCTGAGTTACATTCAAGGAAACGAGAACATCCAGTCATCTTGTTGCCCAAATTTAGCAAGTTCACGTTAAAATCCTCCACACAAATTAATATGTCTAACTCTGGCAAACTACAAACAAATTGCGCTATCTAAAAAAATAATTTTTCTGGTACAAAGTTTGGTGTTCAATACCTTCCAATACCAATACCAATAGTCTTCTTTAACTTATTTTATGAAGATTACATGTCTTTTTTGTATTGGGTAAATAAGTGAAGGTAGAAAGGAAAAAAATTCTCCCGATTCTTGTTTTTATTCCTACGTTTCGTTAGATGTCCAAGTTTCTTAAGCACAGACTGCTTATTTTCCTCGACAGCTTCTTTTTTTTGTTCATTAGCGTTATATCAATCTTATGTTTTTACAAGAAACGTAAAGAGGATTAAAGAGAAGATTAGCGTTAATGAACAAACAAACCGAAGTTCAAGACAAATAAAATTATAATTGTGAAAAAGTCTTAAAACCTGGAAATTTATCAACTTTAAATGAACTAAAGTACATCTACTTCTCAACGCTAATTATAATCCTTTAGATGAAAATGGACATTTTTTTAAATACACTGTAGGAAGTAAATTACAATTATTATTAATTTATTTTATAATAATACCTAACAGTAATAAAAATATTTATTAACATTCACTAAATTATCCTAATACATGTGTATTGCACATGTATTATTACTGTTCTACCTTATTACTTCTTACGATTAGATATTGCGGTAATTTACAGAGAATGTAAACTAAAAAAATAAAAGTTTCGGTTGAAAAATATACCTCTAAAAATAAATATACGTACACGAACTTCATAATTTTTGTAATTTTCTACATATCAAAAACCTACATCTCTTATCGATGCCTTATCTAAGGCCGATAAAGGATGTGCATGGCATTCATTGATTCGTTTCTGGGTAGTTAGCAATATGAAAACCGACACGGAAACTTGTGACCCTTCTGATGCTTTTAACAAAACTGGCGTCGAAATCAGTATAGAATTTCCCACGGAATTAATTCCGGATGAATACGAACACGACAATAGCAGCAATGGGTTAGTGTACGTGCTTCGGGATGACGTTGACCAAACCCAAAACTTTGTAACCAAACTAGCGGCTTCGTTGGAGTATTACGGTTACAATGTAAACTTGTCAACGTATAATAAGGATGAACTCTTAGAAAGCTTACAAGAACGTAAGAATTTTTAAAGCTATTATCCTGTAATTGTTACTATTTGTATAATTTGCTAATTACTTAATGCAATTGGACAAGAAAATGTCATTTTAACGATTAACTATTTATTGAGGTATAAAAACATAAAAAAATGCTTGTTATACAATATTAAAGGTGAATCAGCGGCAAGACGATTTATTCTTCAAACAAAAATGAAATTAAAATTCGCTGTATATAAATAGATGTACTAGTTATCACTGTAAAACCTAAAAATGTTTTTAATTCCACAGGCTGATTATCTGCATCATGTTTCGAGTAAACTATGCCCTTTTTAAAAGAAAATGTGTATTTGCACTTCACCCTACATTTTCACTATTTTTTTATTTTCAATGCATTACGCTCCAATCTAATCGTTTTGGATATAATTGCGCTTAAAAAGAATTTATTTTAAAGGTGGTGTTTATAAAGCTTTTCCCATTTCATGATAGTATTGGTTAAAAACTATATCCTGTAATCGATACTTAGTACGTTAATGTATTATATTTTCTGGTAAAAAAATTCGATTGATAATTACTTGTTTATTTTAAGCAGAACACCTTGTATATTTTTAGGAATTGTAACCATAGTTGTAATAGCTCGAAAGAGATTACTAATATTTTTAGCAAATCAATTACATTTACTGGTATTTATTTAAGTAGCTAGAAGTGCATTAAACAAAAAAGTAATCTAGTAACTAACCGAAATTTAGTTTTGGGCTTAACTTGGAAATGTTACTTTCGTATTTTCTCTTTAATTTATTGTTGTTTACTGTCTTTGGCGAATGTTCAACAAAATACGTGAAATTGCGCTGCAGCTTATATGAACGAGAATTGTGTTTACTTTGAATAGGCGTTGAAATTTTGCAGATTATTTAAAATAATATTTTAAGAATAACATTTCGTAATATTTCCTCATAGTGTTGTATGCATTTTTGCAAAAAACTTATACGCTCAGTTTCGTATTAATTTACACTGCAAGATTGGTAACTTCTTTGACGGCCATCTTGTTGACGTTAGTTTAAATAAAAAAAATCGCTGTGTATAAATCGCAATTCAAGGAAAGATATCAATTAATTATCAATTATGTCAAAAACCAAGATGAATATAGGAAGTATTAACGGAAGTTAAAATGAATAACATAAGGTGCTTCACTTAAACAACGAAACGTATAGTATAATTTTGTAATGTAGAGAACTCGTTTTCGAATATATTTTTTATTTGAAAACCTCTAAATATTTCAGCAAAGAAACTACCGCCCATGCTCTAACAATCAGTGGATAAAATAAAAGTGTTCGATATAGGTGTCAGTTTGAGGATAATCGCTCTTTGAAGTTAAAAATTCCCATTGTGAAATTTTAATTTCATTTCTGTTTTAAGAATAAGGGAACTTGGCTAAACCGTTGACTCATCTTATACAAACACATCTTTGTGTGTGTACGTATAGCAGTTTAGAATTACTGATAAGGAAAACGAATTTTTCGTTATCTAAGCGCAATCAGGTTTATTTTCCAAACAATTTTCGATGGAGATGTACCCAGATAGGATTCAAAGGATTTAATTCATCATTACTTGATAAGCAAAATAAAGAACAAAAAAAAACAAAGCACAGGACCTTGAAAAAGTAATGTTAAAAGCCAAATCTATGATTGTTCATACTGCTGAATCTCAACGAATCTCAAATTTGACAGTAAATCAGGATCGACTTGTTTGGTTTTTGTTTACTTGTGTACTTAGTATGCGTAGCCTAATAATGCTTTAGATTAATGATTTCGTTTTAAATTTTGTTGCTATAGCATTGCTGGCAGGTTGCGAATCGACGCGCATTAATCGATAGAATTAGACGCCTGGACGGTGTTGCACATTAACGATAGATATCTGTTAAGCCAACATTATTATTCGATCTCGCCTTTGCAATTTTATTTATCACTCGTACACAGACAAAGAGAGCTTGTGAGTGTGCTTTTAATTTACTTTTATACTATCTATTATTTTACTTTTTATCTAATTAATTATCTAATAAACATGAATATTTTACTTTTTATCTGTTACTTACTTCAAGCAAATATCGCTAGAAATTAGAAAAACCGTCAAGAACTTCATTGCTTCATTTTGAATTGAAATTAGTAAAGTTTCAAGGAAATAGTTTATTATATTTAAGTACACACATTCCCTCGAATTTATTACATTTTCTTGAATAAAGAAAGTACTATGTTACATTTAGTAAAAATATTTAAGAGAGTAGATGTACTTGGCAATAGAAAACATTTTTCTGTGTGTACAAGATCATTGCTTGTGAATTTATTGATGTGCATTTTAACGAGTTACTTAATATTAAATAAAAATATTCGCCAACTGAAACAACAAAATTGAAAGAAGGGAGAAATGTTTAAACGATACTTTAAATAAAGTTGAAGATATTGAGAATGGTTGGCAAAGATCGTATATATTACTTTTCGCTATACACCTTTTATTAGTTGCGACACGAGAAGATGCCTTTCAATATTTAAAAATATTCCAACTAATAACAGAACAAATTTACAGAAAGTTCTGCTAATAATTGTGATAAATAGTAAAAATGTGATAAATTGAATAATTGTGATCAAAATTTATATAAATGTTTGTAGACTTTCTATTAGATAAATACGAAAAGAGAAAGTAACGTATAATAGCTGAGATAACTGAAGAAGCTGCTAGACTTTCAGCTAACTAACAAACGAAATCGCCAGCAACAAGCGCATGGCTTTCAAGGTCTACGTAGTGTTTAAATAAATAAATAAAAACTAATTGGCACATAAAATAAATAAAAGTTGTTGTTAAATTTGCGCATACAGCGTATTTCAAACAATTAAAAATTATTGTTAAAATAAATAAGTACTGTCAAATTGATACCTAAAGCGTATTTAAAATAAATAAATATTATCAAATGATTTTTTGATTTAATTCAATATAGATTTTTAACAACAAATTTATAATAAATTCAAGTGAATTTGGTGTTTGTTATATGTTGTTTGTGTGTATATTTACATTTGATTTCACCAAAAATTTTTCTCAGTGTAGCGGTGTATTTCAGACAGGCAGAGCTTTCATTGTATCTGATAAAAGTTGTCACTTTCTTAATAAATCATTTACTCTAAAAGCGACATCGAAAACTACAGACCGATAATCTTCAATATCGGAAAAATCATCGAACACTGTATAGTGGATGCAATAAACTCATTAGCAGACAAACGATGGTCTCATTCTATAACATCATTGGCGAAGAGGTAGATAGAAAATCGATCTTTCGATCTTTTGCGGTATCTCTAAGACATTTGACTGAGTATAAAAACTTCTGATAGACGAATTATGTATATGGATGCGGAATTAACCAAACTGGTTTTCATCACGGTATACAAGTACGAGATATACAATTTATAATCGAATTAGCGATTTCAGCTCTGCACATTTGCTGACTTATCTATGCACAACTGACATCTGAAGGTTTGTCTTGGATGCCTTGATTTATATGCATGTTACTACCCACAGCTTAGGTGCTAGGGCAAGGCATAGTAATAAATCAATTAGTTAGGTGTATAAGTGGTTTTGTTGGAATCAAGTTAAATGAAGACAATGCTGTGCATTCAAAAATGTACAATGACACAAACGTTGCAAAGGGCAACGAAGTAAAGCTAAATTTCTACTATTGACGGTACAGGATAGCATGTTATGAGACGAACATTGCACCAATGTTAAATAAGTTGCTAGATTCAAAAACATACCTGTTCGGAACATTAAAACAAAATGTAGATCGCGAAATTTTAATATGTATATTATAAATTAATACAGTTAAGGTTGATGTATGGTATTGTACTTTGGGGCTTATCTCCTTCACTTAGTTTTCTTCAGAAGAATATTGTATCCACCGTATAGAAAATTTGGCTTCAATGGTTCCGTATAACACTGAAAGTAAACTAGATACTTACGGTTAAACGTAAGCATTAATTTGGATATACTGTCGAAGTGTTCTGTATATTATTAACCTTAACATTTTTCGTTAAATGTTTTCGATTAATGATTTTTTCAATTTTATTGCAGTTAGCAGCAAAGATTTCACGAATGCGTCATGTCTCCTTTTGTTTATAATTGGTAACAATATTGTCAACGATTTGTTGAAGACTGGTATAGCGACGCAGATATGGTCTCCCTTTATTGAAAACGAGAGCTTGAAATATAAGCCAAAAATATTTTTCTTTTATGTAAGTATCAAGAAGACAATGTTATTAGTTCTCTGTGTCGGGAATTTATTGCTACTACATTACATTGGCAATCGAGAGAAGTCGATTAGTTCGGATTTTTCAAATTTTTTAATGCGTATAGTATCAACCCACAAACAATACTGGATTTCTATGCACACAATTCAGAGTTACTTTGCATTACATATGCGTTGAATAAATTTGGCGATTGTTATTGGTACTTATGTTGCTTGATAGTTATTCGACCAATATTACTTGGATCTGGATGACAGTTTTATTTTTTTTTTAATGTAAAAATGTAAAAAATTACAAAAATGAAACAACACGAACAGTTTAAGAGACCTCGAAAAATATATTTTTCTAGTTGCATAAAAATATAAAAATTCGTTTTGTTATTTTTTTTATCAACTGCGTTCTGGTTGATGGTACCTTTTAAACTATCTATAAAAAAATAATTGGTTTTTCTGATTACAACATTAACATTATATAATTGCAGAAGAAGTCTAAAATTATTATATACGCATTTAGTCATGCTCATAATAAACATTTGAAATAATGTATTACTTCATAATCCAAACCATAGCCTGTTAGAATAATATAGACGACATTTAGTAAAAAGATAAAGAAGATGATCATGTTGTTTCTTCTTTCTTTTGTTGATTAAAACTTGAGACTCTGACTAGCTTTTCTTTTATATATTAATGAAACCTTTATAATTTTCTAACATTACCCATAATGATTAGAAAGTGGAAAATAAATTATTAAAGAATATTTGTTGAAAACATTTTTTATATAAATAATGTTTAACAAGTTCCAGACGTTAGGCGGTATTCATTTTATTGCTCTGCATATTCAATTCAATTGATAATATTCAAGGACTAACTAATTTTTGCCCATCATTAGGAATATGAGAAAGAATCAATCGTAAAGACAGATAGCCGTGCTCTGTTTGACAGAGATAAACCGTATGATGTACCATCCGAAGCCGATGTGCTTATTGTTTATCAGAAAAGTTACGGTAACAAATATACCTGTACCATAACACAAATACAGAACTAAGTTTTTTTGGCATATTTTAGTATCTAAAAAGAGAAATGGATTTCTGGAAGAGTTTTCTGACAAACTAAAGGAATGTGGCGAACGAGATGATATAATGGGATTACTGACATTCACGGAATACGATCCTAGGCCGTTAATTATTTCCACTCTGAGAAAAAAATTCTATATTTCTTCCAGCAATTTCCGTGAGCATTTCTTTGATATAGAAAGCTACAACCGCAATGTGCTGGAAACACTAGAATCGCTACAAACCCGTATGGATAGAATAATTAGATTACGGAAAAATCCGCTTCGTACCAGTCTCAATGTAGATAAAAGTAGCAGTGGATCACGCAATACACTACCGAAACAGGCGAAATTGCCGAGAACCACAAGAAATCTTGTAGTTAGCGATGGACCTAGAAACAGAAGATCTAGTAGTGAATCGAGCATAGCTAAGAAAGGGAAACAACCTGAAAAAAAAAAGTGGACGTATTAGGTCACACTATGTATAACAATCTTTTTTCTATTCTAAGCTTTAAAATTTATTCATTATAAATTCAAATTTTAGTTACCCTCGTGAATTAAAAAGCTTTGATCAAAAATATTGAAGAAAATTTATTTTTGAATGCATAATATGCACGGTGCATACGTTTTTGATAAAAGCATTTAAAAAAAGTGCAAGTGTAAGTGCAAATCATGAGGGTTAAAATCAATAACAAGAAAAACTAAAAAACATTAAAGCATAACGCTAAAGCTTATTTTGTATTTATCACATTTCTGGAGTTTATAGTTAATAAAGGAACAACATTGCTTGAAAATATAATGAATTTTATTTAAGTCCTTAGTATGTGTTAATTATTAAAGCACGAGTTTCGCGCGACGGCAAATATTTCATAGAACCTCACCATGAGCAACTCGTTTATTATTACAGATGGTAGGTTTAAGTGTTGTATTGTTCTTCGTTGTGAATTGAAAGAAGAAATGGGCCTGTGATCAATCACATTCTAAATTCTTTACAGAAATAGAAAAAAAAGGTTATTTCGTATCTTTCACTTTAAAACCTTTATTTGCAGACAAAAGCTAAAGCACTTTGGATCTTGTATCTAATGGAATACTTAAAATTGTTCGTTGTGTTTCGGTTCTATCTGGTAATCATCAATATTCCTATTTCTTATCGACGTTCTTTTGGATTTTGATATCAACAGAAAGTTTTTTTTGAGTTCAATCATGTATGACATATTGACAGAAGCTATCAATATTAGGTTTTAATTGCCAAAGGAAACATTTCAGGATTAAATAAGGTAGCCTTGAAATTTCAAGCTGTCAAAAAAGTCGTACACCAATGAAGAGAAACGAGATATGAAAATTTCACGAGATATGAAACGAGTACATTTCATTCAGAAGGATAACCGCTAAATTGGATCGTTTTTCTAGATCTTGATAGAAAGTTGGCCGAGAATGGAAATTTTAATGAAGTTGAAAAGTTTATGTAATCTTATTGTTTAAACAAATAATTTATTAGCATATATAGGAGTATGGAGAACCCTACTTCGAAATAAGTTTAAAGCAGACAAAATTTGTGTCAGCTACAGCTAGTCATAATTTAAGACTGTACTATTGTAACTAGTTATTAGGAAAATGGTAAATAATTTTAAAATCAAATCAACTAATCAGATGAATTCAAATTTACCAATTTTCGGACACTATTGGGCAGTACAGAATCCGCAAAATAGATTCAGGAAACGTTTTGTATTGAATTTGATTGTAAATTTTGGAAAATGATCTTATGTGTAAATTATCCTTTAATAAATAAAGCTTAAACCTTTTTTACACATACTTACGTATATAATTTCTTAGATAACAATGTTTCATTGAAAGAATTTTTAGCATTTACGCACTGGCTCACAATGCGGGAAGTGTGAGGAATCATTTTAAGTCAAGACTTTTCAAATTGTTGAATTATTCTTTCCGTCTTTCCTTTTCAAAATCTAATATGGCGCCGATAAGGAACAAGAAAGTTGATGATGGAACTGAAATACCATATATATGTATTAGTATACCATTAAATAGAATATCGAAAACTTTGGTGTTACAAGTTAATTTCCTCTACGGGATGATAGAGAAACAAATATTTTGCCAACTTTGCATAATTTAAACCTATCTTCCATTTTCAATAATAAAGAGTAGAAAATGAATCAGCCCAGTATACTGTTATGGCGTTCCTTCGAGGAAAAGTTTTATTTTTGAAGTTTATTAATGTTCACGTTTTTATTGTATCCAGTTGTGTGAGGTGAAGCGATGCTGATGGCCTCTTCGCTCAATTTCCCTAATTTTCTATCTAATATGTTGTTATTCTAAACAAACGTATGAAAATTTAGCGATTATATGTTTACTACCATTAATGTATGTATATTTCGACTGCATAATTACTTGGAACCATCAATTATTTTTGTATACTTATCGAAATTAACTTGCGTGACGGTAAATACACAGTCATTTCGAATACGAACTGGGCACACTTTTACTCTGTTTAAATGAAAAATATACTTTCGATAATGAGGAAAACAGGCGAGTAAAAGAATTTAAATAAGCTTTTATATTAAAATTAATAATTGTGATTTATTATCGATATTGCTGTAGGCGTGACTATATTTTCAAGTATTTTAACGAACAATTTGAAACGTATCAATTTTTGAAGCAGGTACACGGAAATCTCTGCACAGGAGAATGAGAAGATTTTTTTCTCTACCTTTGAAGACATTATTCGTTTTCCATTCATATTCAAAAAATTATCAGTAATTGAAAAACTAACCTAACTATTAGCAGAACTTATTTTAGGTGAATAAGAGAAAATTTATAAAGATATAATAGAAATATATTTATGTTTTGCTCTTATTATAATTAAGTTTCAATTAAGCCCTTAAAAATGTCTTTTGGAACAAATAACAATGTTTCGCATGTTGGAATGGCTAAATAAATTACACTAACTCTCTAGGAGAAAAAATCAAATAAAGATTAAAAGTAATAAAAAATAAATACAAAAAGTAGAACACATACAGAGTTATGTAATTAAATATTAGTTGAATTTTTAGTTTATAAATAATGTAAACACGAGCATTTTCTTAAACTCTTTATGTGCATGTTTGAAAGTAAATAACAATACGGATTTGCCAATTATGGAGGGATCGGTGGTTTATGATTTATTATAGGCCTGCACCTGTAAAATGTTTTGAGATGTTCATCGCTAACACTCGCAGAATTTGGAGCAAGGAAAACTATCAGAAACCTTACTTGGCCAGCGTGGAGTTCGAATTTGGTAACCCGAGACTGATTTAAGACATATATTGAATTATAGACGGGTTTATTACCCTGTATACTCTGTACTTGAAGCAGCTTATTCCGCTTATGTTCTAACAAATTTACATTTGTTAATTTTTGGTTCTCCTTAAATTTCCTTTCTTAGTTTTGTTAATAAATGAAAATTACTAGCAGCTAGGTAGGGTGGATGTTCGAAACCTGTATAGTAAAATGCGTTTGAGGGAACGAGGCTTCTAAACGCTGGAGCATTTTACTGGTGAAAGAGAATAAATATCTTTTTCTTGAATACAATTCCGAAGTTGATTAATTAATATGGTCTAACGTTGACTCGTCGTTGTAACGCTTCACGAAATCAATTAATAAAATTTCCTTGGCATTCCAGAATGGTCCTGCTCGTTCAGGTTTGGACCTTAACCATTGTTGCTAAGGCTCGAAGTCGAAGTGATGATCACACGTTTCGTTAATCGTAACAAACCAATTCAGAAATGTTTTTGATTTTTGAAATATACGATACACTGAAAAAAACTTAGTAAATCCTCGGTTATATCATTTTGCTAATGTATGACGTTTTTCAGTAGGACTGAATGTACCAGATAGAAATTTCCAAATTGTTCCAATATGTTAGGTGGTAAATTTCAAGCTGAGTTAATTTCGTCATATGTTGTGGATTACTTACAAAAAAACTCAACAAACTAATAGGTAATAAGTAATATAGTTCAGAAATAGGACTGCTTGTGGAAAGGGAAAGAAAAAGAATAAAGAACAAGGTTTATTAGACATCTGCAAAAAATGTACGATAATTGGTCAAATTGTAGATTGGATTGTGAAAGTTTCTCGTTCTACTTTTTTCCTATTGCTTGCTCTCATAACCTTGAATTCTGGAATCCATGTCTTTTAAAGTATTATAAATTTTAGCATACGATTCACGAATAGCTATTTTGTTAGTTCTGTCTTTGCTTTTCGTTAAATAAAATTTTCGTGATAATGTCGATATAAGAACAGGCATTTGTTTTGTATCGTCATGCGTGTAAGTAGATACACATTTCGTTACTCTTGTAAATAAGCTTACGACGTCATCTCTTCTACCATACATCATAAAATTTCTGCATATTTCCTGAATAAACCAACTCCCGTTTTCGATATGTCTATAAGCCTTCATTCCTAAAATTAATCATTTAGAATAGTCACATTATACGATACAGACGTTACCTTCTGCACTGCTGTAACAAAGTAAAATATCTTTGGGCAAGGGATACGAAGATAAGGATATGGAAGATATTGCATGTTCTACACGTCCGAACGTCTTTATATTATACGGACTTGATAAATAATTACCCTTGCACGCCTAAAAAATTATTGGAAGTATATAGGTTATTATTATATTGAAACAATACCTGAAATATGAAAAGTTTGGGTTTATTTTCTAAATCCTTATGACGCCCTAATGTACTCCAGATTTGATTTGTTTTAAGTATCCCGTCCTTTGTCATGATTGTCTCTTCTTCGTCGCCGTGGGAAAGAAAGAATAATATTAAAGAATTTCTGTTAGATAGATCTTCTTGCTGAACTGCAATTAGCTTAAAATACTCACTCAGAAAAAAAAAACATTTTTTTATGGTAACGGTAACATTTTCTGGCAGATTTGAAATCCTTATAAATTTCTTAATTTAGATGTGCATTGTTTTCATGGTGTATAAATAACAAAAAATAAGATACTTGAAAATAATTAAATATGGGGTCTCACTCGTTCTTACCGTTATTATTAAAGCGCAACAAGTCGACTGCCGAGCAGTACAATGTGCCCCATGGTCTAACAATTGTCCGCGGCGGTTCTAGTACGTTAGGATACTGTGAACGAAATAGCCGAGTATTATCTAACAAAAGCCGCTTTCGTCTGTCTTATTGGTTGATCTGCGTCGAGATAACATTTTCGCACCAAAGTCTAAAGTATCAAGCAGATATGCTACGTGCGGCAAATTCGATTGAACAGCTTTGAATAACTGATCTATGTGGTATGTGGTAACCATCATTGACACTTGCTCTAGTAAAATTACAAAGTTATCTAGTGTTCTAGTTAATACATTATGAACAGCTTCGGCAATACATTTTTGTTGTTTCTTACAGGCTAACAAATAACGATCCTTTGAACGTTATTGTCCGTGGTAAAATCGATACTACGGAATTTTTTTAATATCCGCGATTTCACCTATAGTTAGTTACAACAATTCATTTTTTACAATGGTTTTCATTTAATACTTAATCCTTTCGCGTATTGATGGTAAATACCGACGTAATGTCTGAGAATTTAATAGTTCCCACCTTGGATTGTATTTCTTGCAAAATTGACGAACCGATTTTTGCAAACGGTATATTGTGTAAATTCTTTATATGGTCTCTTTCGGCTTTTTTTTTTAATTTTTATGTTGCAGTTTCCAACGCAGTAAATTTTTATAGCAAACACCTGATTTGTTTGCCATTATATATTAAATCTGGAAATTAATAAATACGTGTTTACCTAGTTAGCAAATAGACAAGTTGACGCATTTCTACGTATTTTTGCTGTCTTAAACAAGCCTGATATAAATGCTTTTGCCTGCTTTTGCCCTGAAACATTGCCCCAATACGAGGTCTTTTCATTGTCTTCCCATATATTTATCGCTTGTCTTCCCTTAATGGGTTGGCGCCCATCGCAGAGTAACGTGGTTTTCCTTGCCCCAATGTTGTTATCCGATTTTTATTTGTTTTCGAGTTACGGTTTTTTTTTTACATTATTTTCGCCTGTAGAATACACTCCTAGAGTTTAGTCCATTCTTCACGACTCACTCTCTATATTAATACATATAATATTTATGAAGAAATTTATAAGATCCTTAAATCTGACAGAAAATGTTATACAAAGTCATTTGAAAGAAAAATCACAAATAGTGGAAAGTATTATAAAGTACCTTGACAAACAAATTTATATATATATTTTTTTCTAACGTATATGTTAGACTAATACGTTACCCTAATTTAACCGTCTTATAAATCATTTTGTTTACAGTAATAAGTAATAAAATACGTTCAACAGGGAGTTATTATGCTGTTAGTTACTCCGTATGAAAGATATCCTTTCAATAATGTAAATAATAACAATAAATGGGTGTAACAATCAGTAATAAATATGAAGAAAGTTTTACAGGTAAACGGTATTGAATTTACAAATAGCGCAGATGGATTTTGTTAGTAATTTGTTTTTTTCCTGACAACGAAGAAGGAATACGCTTTTGTTTTTGAGTGAAACACAGAAAAAATAACCTTTAATTATGATAAATACGCTATGTGTTCCAATTATCGGGATATTGTTATGACGAATGCAGGTAAGGTGCTGATTAAGATAATAAATAATTGCATAACGCATTGTAGAAAGAATTAGAATTTCAACACATATTTAACAAATATATCTATGCTCTTGGAAACTGGCAAAATTGCGTACTTGTTTCTGAAAGTAATTAAATATCGCTTTGACATTTTTATAGTAAATGTGGGATTTTATTATATTTTATTATATATTCTTTTCTAAAATTCTTTCAATTACAAAGCACTCTGAATTAAACCAAAAACGATTTTATTTCAAATGAAATATCTCGTACGTGATAATTCTTAGAAAAAGACTCTTAAGTACAGGTTTATACCGTACCGAACGTAATTTTGGGAATCTTAACCTTCTCTGATAATATTGAGGTGCAAGTTTTAGATAAAACCAATATCTTGTATTAACATCTTATCAGGTATTTACCATGTAAATTATTTTTGTTATTGATCGTGCTATGTTCCGTACATTTAAGTTTGTTGGTTTCTGGGCTATGTATTTTGAAAGAAGACGTGAATTCTGCTATTTTTCATTAAGTAATTTTAAACAGAAAAATTTAGAAAATGTTAGATTTTAGAAGGATTTTAGAATAATAGATACTTTAGCTTAAGCAGAGGTTCTCAGTGAGGCTGATGAAATTATAAAAAAGTCGATAGCCGAATATGCACCGGCGATCGATGAGCTTTCGTACGGAAAACAATAAGCAAGAGGAATATTTCTGAATTATTTTAAAAGCCATGTTAAGCAGTTCTAGTGAAGAAACCCAATTTTTTACCGAGTGCAAGAAAAAGGATGGGGGGTCTCTGGTTCGGGGTGTAGAAAGCATGTTAAGATGTTTAATTCAATAAAAACGTATCATTAATTGCTTGATACATTAATACCAAAATCCACCATTTGCCGATCATCTCTTTGTGAAGTAAGTTGTATTGAATTTAACTCTAATTCGACTTAATATTAGTTTACTTACTCTCATCGATTTTGCTTAATATTTGATTAGTCGTTAAGTTTGAATATATATACTTCTCATGAATATTATAACCTAAACGACCCAAGGTGAATATAATGTCATTCACATCTTTTGTGGAGCCCTCACGAGAAGGTTCATACGTAAAATTTACTTGGTTAAAGATTATTACTATTCCTTGATCGTTGCCGTTTCGTTGATATTCTAACTCATCTGGATAAATGTCCGGACGTTCTACGTATTCGTGGGATTTCACGTCGAAGCCTGAAATTCACCATAGAACCACAATCAATTCGTCTTACACAGTACCTCAACTATACAAGAATTCAACTTAAAAACTGAAACTTCGACATTACTACTTCAATTCTACGAATTCTCAATTTGCTAAAATTTTATCGGAAAAAGGAATCTTGTCGAAAATATTGCCTTTTTCTTTAAATATTGATAACAATGTAATTATATTTAATCCAAAAACCGACCTTCTGGAGTTGTTTTCTTGATTTTAGGTGTTAGAGGCACGGCAAGATTATCGGTTTTAGTTATTTGAATACAAGGAAGTTCTTGAGCTTGGTATGTGTGTTGCTTAACCTTTCCGGCATCCGTAACTGTAGTTTGTTTGTTTTGCAGAAGATTCTCGTTTTCCATTGTGGAAATAGTTCGAAATAAGCTGAAATTATAATATTGAGCAGACAGAATAGAAGAAGGTGACCTGGAAGTAAATATACGTTATGAAACATTATATTCAGATTTCTTGATAATCATTTTTTTGACAGTGAAAAGTTTTTCTTTGGCACTCGTGGTCTAAGCCTACATGCCTCGGTAATAATGGAGAGGGAGATTGACCATATTTTAATATGATATAAAACTATTTATGGGTAATTTAGTGAATAGCTAGTAATTATTATTATTGTTGTTGGTTAAAATTTTGGCAGCGATTCAGGCTAATAAAATTAGTATATCGTCAACACATAAACGTAGTTCTGCAAGTACTAATGACCTTTTCATATTCAAAGGCTTTACATTGCTACATGATATTGTATAAAGAAATTGTTTAAAAGTTAAATACAAAATTTATAACCAAAGAGGACAAAAGCAAGTGAAATCATACTTCTTTTGCAGCAACTAGATACACTCGTCTTTTATCAACTCTCGGCAAAACCAGTAGGTAACATGAACCCTTTGGTATCGGACAAATAGACACGAGTCTGCCTAGTCGCTGCAAAAAAGTATGATTTCACTAGCTTTTGCTCTCTCTATTTATAACCGTTGTATGTGCCGGGAAAAGGGAAAAAGTCCCATTAAAGCTTTTCTTTGAATAGTTAAGCAAAATCTACTAAATAATCTTTCTTTTTGTATAATTTTTTAATAATACACCAAAAAACAAAGAAATGAAAAAGCTAGTGTTGCGTCATAGATAAAATTAAAAGCGAATTTCTTTAAAAATTTTTTTAAATTTCTTTAAAAAAGCGTTGAAGAAAAGCTTCGTTATATAATCGTTATATATATATATATATCTAAAATGGAATCAGACGTCAATATCAAAATAAATCTTTTTATTCTCTCGATACATTATCGATTTCGTGAAAATCTCAATATGAGGATTCCAAGAAAGTACTCGCCATATTAGTTTATATAGCAATTTATTAGATTTTATTTAATACATACTATTGAATGCAGAATAAAAATATTCGTTTCTTTTCTATTGTTATAAAAGTAAGTTAATATTGGGTGGGACAGCTTCTTAAGTAACCAGACAAAATTACTTACCCAAAATATGTTGATGTAGCAGCAAAGATTAGTAGAATTTCATATTATTTTGCTAAAGTATCGCATATACCTGGGTATTTTTTCTTTGTTCGGAATACGACCACTTTTACGTAGCCTTTATAAATCAACTGGCACTGACTGAACGGTGTAAATATTAGTTACACGAATTGTTATCTTATTGTTTATCTAATCTGAGCCTATCAGTTTTATATGTTAGAAATATTAATAAGACGTGTATACTGCAGTTAAGACATTTAAAATTATGTTTCCTTTACATGTCGTAATTGAAAAATGATACCCGATGAATAAAAAGTATTTTAAAAGGCGTCAATTGAAAAAGCAAATTTCGTTCTCTAAAGACTCATTGTTTGTATTATTCCTTGGTCTTTTTGGAACGCGTCAAATGATTTCGCGTTTTGTTGTATGTGAGCAATCGCGGCATCTATCTTGTGGACAGTTTTCTCTATTCAAATGTTGGTGCAAGATAATGCGTGACCGTTCGCGATATTCACAGCAATCTTATTCGCCCATACTATCCTATCACCTATCACCAAATCATAAGTTTTATGATTTTTGGAGTAGCAGCATATGGTAATTTTCTATCTTTTAATCTACCTTAGTAAACATAGAACAATAAACCGGTAGTTAACATTTTGCGGAAGTTTACCTAAGAGATGCTACTAGCTGACATTATACAAACTTTTTAAACTATTCTCATATATTGTATTGTTTAGAATATAGCTCTATTATATATCTCGTGTATTAAGGTACGTTCACGTGAAGATTGTGTGTGATGCTAGGCCTTAATGCAGTTTAGTTTTTCTAAAAGTATTTTTGTCTGTACTTATTTAACACTGTGTTCATCGGTATTGTCTTTACTAAACTTGACAACCGAACGATTTTATTTTGTATTTTATGATTTTATTGATTTTTGTATTTTATATGTTTTAATTTATTTTTACTTTACATTCATTTTATCACGGCGTATTTTCTGCTAATGTTACCAAATTTCCTACTTATAAAGCTGTGATTTATTAGATATTCCTGCAACTACACCGACCTATTAAATTAAGGTTTATTCGATATCAATTAATTATTCTTTAGTCTTTTTACCTCACGTCTGGGGTGCTTTCCAACTATTGCTGTAACACCATTGCCTATGTCTAGAATTTCCCTTGACGCTGAGATAGTTAACAGTTCCACAATTTTTATACAAATACAAAACGTAGCTTTGACAGCATAACATCTTTAGTTCTAAAACATTTAGCAATAGTCTTAATTCACAATTCGTTAGCGCTGCTCATGTGGTTCACGAGCTTTTGTTACACGAATGTGTAAAGCAAGAATTGCGCAAAATAGTAAATTAACCAGTGACTGAGTGTGTTTATTAATTGTCCTTTTTCTGCTGTATACACAATAGCGTACTGGTCTTTCGAATAGAAAAGCAAAACGAGTTACCGAAGCGTATGTAGTATGTCCAGAGCATTCGGTTAAAACATTGAGCAAAAATTTAATTTAGTAATTTTCATTCATTGATAAAGATGAATATTCTATTTTTTTGCAATTGGACATCACCATTTAAATGATTGACTCAGCAATGAATTCGGTCATGGCGAATATCAACGGAATTAATAATTTATACTACAACTAGATTTTGTTATGGGGTAGATAGATTATTCTTTATACCGGAAAAGAAACTTGGTTATTTTAAATAGAGCAGTCTGTATATTTTTTCATTTCCTTTTAATTCTATACCTACCTTTGATTGTTTTTGAGAGAAAGGGATTTTAATGAATTTTGGCGTCTTATTCATTGGAGAATAAAAAATCAGTAACTGAGAAAATGTTTAAGTTATGAGTAGAGATGGCAAAGGCAGGCACTACAGAGACTCGTGTCTATTCGCCTCATGAGAATGGATTCGTGTTGCCTACTGTCTAGTCTCTATAAAAAAAGTAATAATTTCATCCGTCTTTATCCTCTCTAGTTATGAGAGTGAAAATTTCTGGTGATATATACAAAGTTGTTCATAACGTAAGCGATTTGTGATTTTTCTGTAATTAATAATCAACACTCTTTATATTTATCTCTTATTTGAGTTAATTTGATCTCTTTTGTGTTAAGAATAGATTCAGATTGAAAATTAAGCAACTCAATTACCTACGAAGAATAAGTAAAGAACTTGACAAACTCTATTAATACAGTCTCAAGAAGAATCTCTTTTTGTTTCTAAAAAATATTCGCAAAATTCAATCCGTTGATTGAAATTACTTGGTTCCAAATGTTGAAAGGTATGGTTTTCAATAATATCCTCCGAAATAGTCTATTGCCAATTGTTGTAGAAAAATGCCCTACACACCTACTTGGGTGCTTGCATTATCTACCAAGTACCTTTGTTTGCTTAATTATTTTATGGTTCGGTCTAGGTTTCATGCGAAATAATTGAGAAAAAGATAATGCACCACTTGCGGAATTTCGATGACCAACATTATAGTAATAAAGTTCGAATTAGTACAACATCCACTGTATTTACTGGATATGGTTCCTGATGGCTTCTAGAGGGCTTTCCGATGTGTCTTTTTGGAGGCGGGAGAAAAATAAATAAAAATCTACAGCAAATACTTTGTTTTTTATCTTTTTCTAAAGATTTATTGAACCAATCTCGGATTATTTGGAAAAAGAAAAGATATTATCCGTTTTCAATAGAATATAGTTATATTTGAATTTTTAGAGATAATTATACAGTTGGGGATAATGCCATCTGGTATATTTCTTAGGTACCAATGGATGACACAGATTCCGAGGTTTAAGAGTGCTGAAAGCTCTTTCGAACAAGTCCATGTTTATTAACCGGGGAAAAAACTGTAGAAGCTACAGCAAGTTTAAATGCATATGATTCGCTAACCCTTGCTGCATTTATTATTCATAATACGACAAAAATGTCTTTTATCAAAGTGGTGCGTAATTAACTAAGCCTCTTAATGAAGCATTTAAAAACATAGTTAATCTTGCAACTTTTGCTAATTTCAAATTTACCGTTGACCCTATCTATGCGCCCTAACGGTCACGTTTGAATTTAAAAATTTCACAACATCGAAAAATGTTTTCCCACTGCTATAGATATGGTGCCTTCCAAGATATCGCCGCTTCCCTCTCTCAGTGAGAAACGCAATATGGTTTCTTAGAAGTGGTGCGAGAGTATATAATGTGGTATGTACACTGCGTACAAGATTCAATAAAATTATTTATTATTATTGTTATTAACAGTTAGTGATTCACAAGTGGAATAAAAGAAAAGTAGTAATCAGAGGAACAACATTTATTACCTACGTACATATAAAAATATCTCAATTAACAAGATTTAATTAATAAAATGTTGTCTATTATTTTACATTATATTACTTCTTATAATCTTGAATTCTAATATCTATTTCTTTTAAAGCTAATTCTTTAAAAATTTTTAGCATAAATTTTGATATACATTTGGCGAATGGCTATTTTGTTAGTCCTATCCTTATATTTTGTTAAATGACATTTTCGTGATAATGTTGATACAAGAACAGGCAACTATTTTCTATTCTTGTGTCTCCTCTGTTGTACATCATAAAATAGCTACAAATTTCTTGTTCCTTTACATTATTCCAATGAGATTGCATCCCTACGATTCATCGTTACTTTGAAGAGTTTATATACATATATAGTATATATGTAGGTACACGTATACCTTCCACAATGCTGAAACGAAGCAAAACATCCTTGGGGAAGGAATCTAACGATGTAAATGTAGTACAAGGGACTGGGTGTTGCACATACGTACTTCATCAAATGCATCTGATATATTTCTACTCTTACATTTTCCAAATGTCACCTGTTTCTGTTTGCCATAACTTCTTCCTTTTCCCCTCCGTGGCTAAGGACGAACAACATGAAGGAGTTCCATGGAGATCTTTTTGTTTTTATTACTGATAAGCTTTAAATTGTTGTATAAAACAGAATACTTAATGTGAATGTTTTATCGTATATTGTAGTCGGAGATTAGTTTACAAATACACAAAATAAGTTGTTTTAAAGAAAGATATTTAAGGATTGATACATTTAGCAAAGAGTAATTAAGGTAAATAGGCAGCGAGAAATAAAATCAAATGAAAAATTTATTATTTAGCAGTGAAACACATTTCACTTCGAATCAGTGTTTATGTTATTTACATCGTTTACTTAAAGCAATAATTTCATTCAATTTCCATATTGCACAATATTTTACACTCTTGTGCTTTAATTTTTGAATACAGTCCATCATAAAACTGTTCGAATTGATAAGTATATTAAACAAATATGCACTAAAGTATAAAGTAGAATTTCTGGAAAAGCTGCTCCAAGTTAATCTAATAAATTGCGTAGTAAGGAACGTGTTATGATACCTTAGCGTTTGTCATACAATTTTACAGTTCGTTACTATGTTCATACATTAAATAAAGTTTTATAGAATTCTATCATATTTATTTGAGCCTTGCGTGGATTATTTTGTAATTCGATAAAGAAAAGATTATTGACAAATTATTCAACGAAGTTCTAACAGTGGTATTACATGTGAACAAATTTCACTGTGTTTGACTTTCGTAGCAAAAGCAGTAGTAGACTTTTGAGATTAGAGTTGAAAGTTTCCTTTATTACAATCGACTCCCCCTTGAGTATGATAATATAATTTTTTTTAATGTGTTCTTCGTATGGTTGAAGAATTTCTTTCCATAAAACATTGATGCAGATAAGAGACAAACACATGTTTATGTGAATGTAGTAGGGTATAACTAGAGAGGACAAAGGTGGATGGAATTATTTCTCTTTTGCAGCGACTAGACAGAATCGCCTCTATTCTCGTCTCATAAGAAAGGGTTCCCGTGCCTATTAGTTTCTCCGAGAGTCGATAAAACACAAGTCTGTCTAATCGCTGTAAACGACTAATAATTCCACGTGCCTTTGTCCTCTCTAGTGATAGCTAGAGCGCAACATTCTCCTTTGTCGTCCAGTAGTGTTTAACCGCGAGAAGTTGGGATACAAGGGTACTTAGTTACATGTCGGTACTTCCCGGCCGTCGATGCTGTGTGATATGTGTAATACATATCGCAGTGCGAAATCGATAAGTGCCGGCATTGAATGGACTCAATTTGTCTAGTGGCTAACAGGGTAATAACGTATTTATCAGACTTAATATATGATGTTAAAGAAATCAGGTGTTCAGCTTGAGATAAAAGTTTATTATGGAGAAAACCATATATGTGTACAAACCATGTTAATAGCGCAACACAAAATTTAAAAAATTGGAAGGAGACCGTATCAACAATTTGTACGCGGTGTTTCGCCAGTTTTGGACGAAATACAGTCCAACGTGAGAACTACCAAGACCGCACATGTTACGCAGGTATTTGCCGTCAGTGCGCGGTAAGATTGAAAATTAGGTAAAAATCGCACTAAAAATGAATGGTTGTGGCTAACTACAGATGAAATTACAGACATTAATAACATTTCGTAGTATCGATTGTAGCTCGGACAATGACCTTGGAAAGGACTGTCATACCCTTATTTGCTAGTCTGTAAAAGACATCAAAGATGTACCGCCAAACCTGCTCATGATGTATCAATTAGAACATTAGACATCTTTCAAATTTCACAGTCGTATCACGTACCCACCGCATATAGTACTTACGGGCACGTAAATCGACACGCTCGTGAGAGCTCTGCTCCCCATACGCCAATTTACAAAGAAAGCTATATGTTTTTATTTCTGTTTTTATTACCCTTCTTTGATTGTAACATACCATCGTATTGTAAATATACATAACGCTCGTATAATTTTGCGTGAATTCTTACGAGAAGAGCTGTTTTACTAAGATGCACATTTCATTGTTTACGCAGATACGAATAACGGTATTAACTTACCTGCTTCTTTCAATTTCTTCTAAAATTGATAAGTCTGCAAATATGTACTTTCTATCAATATTTTATCCTAAACAATTGAAGGTGACTATAACTATAACATATCTTTTGTGGAACTCTTATGGTCGCCCTCGCCAATTACATTTCGCCCTCGAAATGTAATTGGTTAAATATCATCATTATTCCTCGATCTTTTCCGTTTTGTTTACATTCTAATTTATCTGAATCATTGTCCTTACGCTCTTCATAAGAATCTAAATCTAAATCCAAAAATCTGAAATTCACCAAGGTGATATTAATTACATATGTAGCTTCACGGTATCTTAAAACATCTAATCGATGGTTCGATTTCGAATCTTTAGCATAAATTTATAACTATCAAGCATTAGGATTACTGGTTGATCAGAATTGCACTAGTATTTATGATGAAGATATTCATTATCATATAACCCAACAAAAAACAATAAACACTTAATCCGACGCTGTACTAATTTACATTGTTTCTGTATAAACTTGTTAAATAGTTTACCTTCCTCATTTGTTTTAATTTTGGATACTTGAGGTACCTGGCTAGTGGGCTAATCCTGAGCTTTATGTGTGTGCTCCTTCTTTCCTGCATTTGTAACGGTTTTCCTGTTTTTTGGCTGGTAAATGTTTTCCGTTCTAGAAGTTACACGAATATGAACTGAAGTATATGCAATATGAAGTATAGGTACGCAAACTAATGTGATCGGCGCAATATATATAACACTATATTAAGATTAATTTTTTGTGTTCTAAATGAAGTAGACGCGTAGGGAAAGTAAGTACTTTTAACTTATTAATGCCAGCGAAGTGTCTGGTCTAGACCTGCCATTGGATAAACAGGCTCCTTGCCCAGCTGTTGCGTACTGGCCAAGAGTCTACAGAGGGACCAACGGTGTTCTATTGTTCTAGCTCTCTAGCTAGTAGCTACTAATGTACAATCTACCTGTTTGTTTCATAGACGGATTTGTGAGTGAGACATTGGCTTCATTGTCCGGGCAGAGAAAAGATAACCTCAAAACCCTAAAGCCATAAATGGAACACGGGCACGAACTCTGAATATCTGTCGACCGTTGGTTTCAATTAGGCTTGCCGCCCGAAACGGATAATAGGATATGGAAGCACTGTTCCGGTTAAATTCTAGGCTAACGTCACTTTCGCAAGAAGTCTACTGCGTCTACCTGTGTGTACCAGTTAAAGGAACTTACTATAAAGCTCTAACCAGTAGAATACAAGAAGCAGCTCACGGGTATTGTAAGAAAAAAAAAAAAAAACTAAGTGGCCGATAAAGGATGCGCTTAAAGCTGAAGAACCTCGGCAGAAAGCCTTATAGCTAATATAGGGGAACAAAGGGCTGGAAATAACCAGGTCCGAAGGCCAACTCCAGAAAGAGAGATAAGAAACGAAGGACAGGTTCAAGTAGCAACGAGAGGGGCTTTTCTCAGCTTTGCTCTAGTTTCTTGTCGTGAATGACTTACCACAGAATTGAACATATACAGCAACAATCAGACCCATGGACAACTACACCTTTTTGATTTAGTGGCTAAAAACAACAGAGACGACTGTGCAACAGCAGCTTCAACAAGTTCAGAGACTTGCATATCTCAACATTACAGGTGTGATGCGAATCTGTTCCGCAGCAGCGCTGGAAGTCCTGCTAGCAACCGCTTCACAGTCACATTCAGAAGCAGGATATATCGAGTGTCCTCACTAGAGGACATTCTAAAATCCTGGAAGATCCCAATATACACACTCCGATGTACATTGCAAAAGAGACGATCCCTATACAATACAATTTTGATCACTGAAAGCCGTGCCGATTGGTTATCCGGCGAGCCTCTAAGCAAAACAGGTGCTTAAAGACTTAAAGGGAAGGTGATTAAATAGATTCAAACATCTACGGCCCTAAGTACCACAAAAAATGCCTATAGGTATCCACACCAACATATTTTAAGCAGAGATTTCTGCTCCGAATTTGTACACCATAAAAAAATTTCGAGTTAGGGATACGAGGCGATATTCAATTACAGCCAGGCAGCTCTAGAAGTTATTGAAATATTGAGACCTACACATACGAATCTGGTCTGATACACGAATGTACACGCGATTTAAGGCAACTGGGACGTAGAAACTACGTTCCTTGGTGCTGCGTCCTAAGCCGCCAAAGGATCGAAGGAAACGACAACGCAGCTAAGTCAGCTAAAGAAGCAGCGAACACGTTATAATCCCTTCTATAGGCTCCAAAGAAACGTGTAAATTGAAAACGTTGATTTCATTTACTTGAAGTTAAGTTAGCAGTACATATTACAATTATCCTTGTTAATGGGTATTCCGATATAATAACCAAGACGAAATTGAGATAATTAGAAAGCATAAAGATATTCTAGGCTAAGTTTACGGTGTGATGTATTTAAAACAAGTTTGGGAATATATAAACGCTTTGACATAATCAAGTAGCACACATAAGTACAATTTTGTCAAATGAAACCAGTTTATGTGGTATAAGGAGGAGATAAATGTTTCCTGACTGCTACCCTAAAAGAACCAAAAGACAATGAATTACAAAACCTATTAATAGAATTTTTATTATATACATTTAAAGGAAATTAGTATCTTTAAATAGAGAGGCCCGATACGTAGGTGGGTTATAGATTATGATTTTGTGCTTTATACATATTTACTAGTGTATTTACGTAAATCCTACCTTAGCAACAATTTTGAATTATCTGAGTGCGTACAGATATAATATTATCAATAGTAGGATAATATAAAAGCGGGCAATAATTAAACTGCCACAAAACAAATACTTCAGACAGATTTCTATCTGTGTTAACAATTGATCGGTATGGACATAACTCCTGTAAATTAAGATACGTACCATGATATCTGAAGGAATTGTTTAAGATAATACCAAGATTTACAGGAGATTCCACAAGAGGAACAACCTAATAATTAATATTCACATTATGTTTTTAAGTTAATAAACAAATTTTTAATTTGTCGAATGTCGTCACTTTTTGGCAGGATTCATTGTAAGGTAACTTCCCGTAGTTTGTTTAATCAAAATTTATTTAAGCTATATCATTTATGCTATCTTTATCAGAAGTACATTCGTATACAGTCTTATTCGGATATAGTACGAAAAAAAAAATTAGGTGAAAGAAACGCATGAGTAATGCCTAAATACAAAATATTATGGTTCTATGTGCACGTAGTAACGAGAAAATGATTTTTCTTTATTCGAGTCCGACTCTGTCTTAGTTAACATATGGGAATCACCGGCAGTCGCTGAAGCAGCGTTCGGATATCCATTTAGTATGCACATAGTATTCACCGTCATTACACGCAATTGCAATGGCATCCTATACGAATATCGAATACACCGATATGATTTTGATTTATGGCGAAACAGGACAAAATAGTCTTGCGGCAGAAAATTTGTACGCGGAACGGTTTCCCAATCGGCGGCAACCATCATCCGAGACAATTGTGAGAACCGTGTATCGACTTCGAGAAACAGGATCAATAATTCCACGTTTCGAAGGTCGTGGCCGTCATATATCACGTAGAGTTCAGCAAGCAGAAGAGCATATTTTAAACATCGTTGAGGCGGAACCAGGCATAAGTACTACAACTTTAGCCCAGCAAGTAAATGTGTCCCAAACGACGGTGCATCGAATTTTGAAAAATAATTTACTTCATCCGTATCACATCCTACGCGTGCAAAGATTAACGGAATTAGATTAAATGATCTAAATCCATTAGACTTTTTTCTGTGGGGATACATGAAAAGCTTGGTATATGATCGTCGCCCTGATATTGAAAATGTCGAAGATCTGCGAAATCGCATTTATGTTGCAGCTCAACGCATTCGCGAAGACATGGTAAATTTTACTCGTGTGCATAATAACTTTCGTCGCCGAATTGATGCCTGTATTAGAGCTCACGGTGGACATTTCGAACATTTTTTACATTAATAAATTATTTTGTCCTGTTTCGCCTAGATCGGTCCTTGTTAGGACCACCACAAATTTCATAAAAAGAAAAAGAATGTATAACTACAAATAACTCAAAACCCGACATTTCGGATGCATTAACTTTAAACATTAAGAACGCAAATCATATGGTTATCGGCATATTCAATGTAAACACATAAACACTTCGACATCAGCTGTACGACAGACTAATGCATTTCAATAGACTATTCACTATTCATAGCATCTACAATGCTTTATCGATTTTTATTTGCATCTGGGTTAACTTTGATTCATCAGCGGTATTTGTATAATATAGGAGAAACAAAGATATGGACCGGCTTTACCTGCATTTTGGGCCGTAAAATTTGAAGAAAACGTATATGTTACAAATAAATTTCTTTTTAAATTTTCAGTAACACATTGATAGGTAGTCTTCAGATTTCAGTAGCTTACGTGCTATTTACAGGTAACCCTGTATATACATGTTATAGCTATATAGCTTGTTTATAAATAATGAAGTACGCAGAGCAAACAAAACTGGGCCTTCATGTAACTGAAGCGGGTCTGGAACATTTCCACCAATCTAAATATATTAACAACGATTGTATAATTAATTAAATATTAGGCGGGAGGAATGTGAACTAAGATTTAAGGTGTTAGGAAGACAACGACTGTTATATTTCATAGACACGACTGTCTATGAAATAGCGTAATTACCTCTGTATAATCTTTAGAGCAAATTGGTGGCCTGGGAGCCCTAAAGTCGGAAAGTTGTTGAATTTTAGGTAAATTTAAATCAACGAAAATATTTTTACCCGTAATTTATTTAAAAATAATACTTTAATGGGCGATAAATCTGGCGCTCAATCCATCGATTGGATGCTATTGTTAGCAAACGAAGACACTGGACATGTGGATAATTCAGCATATCCATATGAAATAATTTTAATTCAGACCTCTTGCAACGCAGCAAGCATTATCACTCCGAGCACAAGAATAGTTCTTCGATACCTGCGTCCGATAACAACAAAAATATCATTAAAAGATACCGGTGTAGTTTCCTTGTGGGACTTTGTGGGCCTTTAGTAGAGTAATCTATTAAAACATAGATCTATTATATGAACTGGCATTTTCCAATTTAATTTAATAGTTCAATAAAATCTAATCGTTATGCATGAATTCAAATGTTCTTAATGATCACATTCTTAGAACTTCAATAATAGCATCACTACTGCCTTTTTCGAGCATTTCTGATACACATACCATTCAGGCTGTATAAAAATGAGAGTAGTTGGAAAATGATCTGAGCATAATACTTAAGCGTTCTATTTCCAAAAATAAGTCGATATAATATAAAGGCACATTATAAAGTTAAAGATGATTATGCTTGAAGTTGTTGGGACTTACCCTTGTTGTCTGCACTATTTACCTATGTAATACACAGAAATAATATAGACACTTCGAAATCGATGCATTCTGATATAGGATATATATGCATGTAGAATCACGTCACAAACATTATCTCTTATAGATACCACCGAGATACTGTCAAGGACAATTTTTTGATAAAGTAGAAGCATGGATAAGGACATCTAGGTGTATACTACTAGGTTTGGCTTTATTCTTTATAATTGTTGCTTTAATGAAGTAATAAATAATAAATAATTGATAACATAAAACTTTGCATGTTTAGGAAATCTAACTTTTATCTAATTTTTTAATTTGATTTAACATTTTTTCACGATCAGTTAGGTAGTTAGTACGCCGTTATTGTCCTTTTTACGTAGATAATCATTATTAGAAGTGTTTATTATTAAAGAATATTGTCACACATTGCTTTCACGATACGATACGATTTAGTTCAGTTGAACCAAAATTGCTATGAATGTCGTTCGATTAATATAGGCAAGTTCATGCAGTGAGCGTTTCTTTGTAGATAATGACAATGCCTAAAGCTTTGTGACACTGTACTGATATTTCGAAAACTATTTCAGTTTTTATATTATCGGTATAAGTTTATGTTGTCGATCGAAGATACCTGAAATCCCTTTCTCATGTTGTAGTTTAAAATATTTGTAAGATGCGGTGAGAATATAATTGATCGATAAAGTAGAAGACAAAACCGCATGAAATGGAAAGCAATTGAAGAAGTAAAGTTAGTTTGTATTAAAATTTAGAATTTTGTGTCTAATTTAAAGCCGCATTACATTGAGTGTTCGCCTGTTATTTCTAATATTATGTAATTAGAAGAAAATGTACGATAAAACCAATGTATATACGCAAATACCGACACATCCCTATTTTTCAGTATTATCGTATCGTACTTAATAGGGAAGTATCAGGGGTTTTCTATCACACAAAGGAGAGCATTTAATGATATTAAATACTCCGTTCAGTTATAAGGATGGTCGGTAAATACCCGAGCATAGAAAGACAACGCATTTAGTAAATTTGTGATGTTCCAACTTTTGAAGTCGCCCATATAGTAGGATTTATCGAACTACGCGAAATAGGCCTCTACTCGGCAATGACCCCTTTTGAGGTGAATCAGTTCCCGCCAACCAATTTTTTCAAGTTTGGAAAAAAAAGTAACAGGGGCCAAATTTATTGAGTGTAGATGGGGTCGTAATTTTGCTGTCGCAATTGCCATTGACATTGTTTTTAGTTCAGCGGTCGAATCGATATAATAAGTCAGCATAATATTGCTGCAGGATTGTTCCTTTCTTGTTCAAATAATATGCTTTGTGAATCCTGCAAAATCGTCGCCGCAACTTTTTCGACTCGCGGTATCGTTCTCGACTTCCTGGATGCCCAGATACTTTTGTCTGAGGTCATAGTAAAAAGAAATCCTGTAGCCAAAGGCGGTTGACAAACTGTGGCTTAGAGTTGTGCTACAATAAGCAGCTTTGGCCTGATACAGATTTGACTGCAAAAATATTTTGATTGATATAGTTTTGTTGTAAAATTTACAGTTTCCGAAATATTCGACAAATGCGGAATTAGAGAAGTAGAATTATCCTTTGTTGATTCTTGCATCAGTGAATAAGCATATAATGAAAGCGAAAGCTGCGAATTTAATGTCGACAATATTACTGAAAATTAGGTAACATTCTATAAAAACGCCATCTAGTTAATATTGTAAGTAGAAAAATCTGTGTTCACATACATTGTTTGGGACTGCAAATTACAGTGGAAACCACAACACTTCAAAAGCGACACATGGCGATGTGAAAACTTTTCTGGTGTTCGAATTGGGAAGGTTATGGTTACGTTATTTAATTGAATAGTGATGATTGGGTTTGAGAAACAAGTGGAAATAGTGAGAATTGCAAATTTCTGCAATCAGAATCAGTAAAGTGTGAAAATGTGCAAAAAAAAAACTTGGAATACTCTTCACGCGTGCCTTTGAACTTAATTTAATTTTGAAGTAGGTTTCCCAGAGCTCCCGGTTGTTGGTCCCCCGAAAAAGATCTCTCTAAGTAAATTTACCACTCTAAGCTGCAGATTTAATTGTATTTGAAAATTTTGAAAAACATTTAGTATTATTTCAAATTAATTTTTTTATGCTGTTATTACGACCTTAATTTTGATAGCAAATGCAAATTTCTCTACGATCCCATACATTTAATTCGATATTTTAATTTTCCCTGAGGCAGTATCTAAAGATTTGTTGCTAGGGATGGTGATTCTTGTTCGCACGCAACGGCGCAGACCGTGGAATGGCGGCCGAAGTTATATGTATATGTACATAAATCAGTTTGCTTGCATCGTCCCTTCTGCGTAGATGAAACAAATCGTGTACCACAAAAATGTTGCGTAAACGACAACAAAGATTGCATGTAATAAACGAGATCGAAGAATACATACATCGGTATTCGTTTTTAAAATATCATAGCGCTTCTGTAAAACGTGATGCTTGCAAAGTGATCCTTACGGTTCACAATAAACAACGGCGCATATGGAATCAGCGAAAGACGGGAAAATTAAAAAATTATGATTTTCCTGACAGATTTATACTCATGTTAATTTTGGGAAAAATATTGTGGTAGATACCATCAGACTCAGCTATCCAAGAGTACACCAACTCATAGCTAACACAAAGAAGGTTGTTTCTCAAATCCCCTAAACGGTTTCGCCAATTCGAGAACTTCTGTCTAAAAATTCCTCAACTACCTGAACCTGTATCAACCAGACGTGGTACCTGGTTTGCAGCAAGATCGCATTGCTGTAAACGTTTCCAGAGTATCAAATCTTTTATCTAGACAATGACACCACGAGATATTGAAGTTGTTAATATAGGCGAAGAATTGTTTACGGATCATCATATTGAAGCAGATATAAAATGCAAAATAGTGCATTACCCTTATCGGAAGCATTTAACACTCTCAATAAGATGAAAAAGGCCCTTGAAAACTTAACGGGTGATATAGGATAGCACGTATGACAGAAATTTATAACCGTTCTCAATAAAAATCGGATCTGCAGAAAATGCAACTTATAAGCAGTGACACACATTTAAATAAGCAAATATTACTTCACTAAATGTAGAGCGGTCATTTTACAAATACAAGAACGTATTTTTATCACGTCGCAGGAGGCTAAATGAATCTACAATGGTAGCAATAATAATGTTGCAATTCTATGTTAATTCTTTACTATATGATAGACCTTTGTCTGTATTCAGTTTTCAATAGAGAAAGGTAAGCGCATATATTATTTTTCTCATTGTCTTCTCCCGAAGGGACGCTTTCAATTGGACTCAATTGCATCAATATAGATATATGTATAAACTTTGCCTATTAGTGTGCGTAAGTACATATATATTTCTTAACTTCACGCCTCCTCAGTTAGCAATTTTTACTTCTTTTTTATGTGTAATATTAGGACATTAGTAATTTTAGACATTTTTGAAATTTTTCGGAAGTTTTAAGTTTACAGAAATTGAGGGTCGTGAATTTGGGAATGTCCATAAACATGCCCTAAATGAGACGTGTTAAGACGTAGAAATGAAATTAACTACTAACCTTAAATGGCGTTGGCAATTGTTCTATTCCATTGTCACATAATGATAATTTTTAACCATTTAAAATATGCTACTATTGAAATGGATGCCAAACAAACGATTTTTGCTGTAGCATGACGTAGGGACGCAACTGATGTTGGGATTCTGCTTTCTTTGATGCGCATGCAGCGCTATACCGTTAAATTACGCTGAGAATTTAGATGAAACACACCGAAAGACTTTTAATCGATAGAGGTAGCTTTTATACGACTAACGTATGTACCGGAATTTGCTATAGATATCTCTGACATTAATTAACAGAGAGAGACTGACAGGTAAAAGTAGATAATATAAGTCTTCCCCACGGTTACTACTGGCTGGACTTATATTAATTTTATTATTTTTACACCTCTTCTAGCCAATATTCGGCTAAGAACAGCAATTTTTCTACAGGGATCGGGCTCCCTACCAACAAATAGGGACCATGTGAAATACCAAGAAGGGACGTGAATATACTGCTGGTGGCAGTTAACCTGGTTGATGTTATTTTGTAATATTACTTTTTGTTGGTCGATCTCTTACGGTCTGCGCCGCTGCTCACCATGTCTACTTATTACAATAAAGTCTACTTGTCTCTTTGTAGTAATTTATTGTCGCTATTACACCCATACATCTTTATTTATATTATTTCTTTTTAATATGTGAACGAATTCTATGAGTGCTAATTTTTTTAAAAATAAACGCTTATTAATTTACATTCTGCTTATAAGACTAATAGTAAATTGTTCTGTTTTACAACTCGATATATTTTTAAGAAGGAAACACGTAAATGTGATCATTTAAATATTTAATTTTCATGCACGTACGTATAAATAATTATATTTTAACTATTAACGTTAATAATAGGATTATTTCTAAAATATTCCGTGAAAGTTAATCTTACTTTCTTCGCGGCACTCGTAGCATTTTTATTCTTATTACCTACTTGCCTGTAATTTACTATTGTAGTATCAAATGTGTCGTTCCTGTTTTCGTCAACCGCTATTACAAAATTATGCAGCATGCAAGCGGCTTTGATGATTGTTCGGCCGTTATCCATGTTTGTATCGATTTGTTTGGTGAAAATTGGCCATTTTTTAACCAACTTACGGAAGGCACAGTCTACACATTGGGTGGCAGTCGATATTCTATGGTTAAATATTTCGTTACCTTCTACTATATTGCTGCGGGGATACGGCCTCATCAGATAAGTTTTCAAAGGAAAACCTGCATCTGCAACTAACACGTTTGGTGCCTGAATTGTCGAATTAGGAAGATATGTACTATTGGGAACGTTAAATCGATTGTTTTCTAAGAGCGTATGCAGCATAGAAGAGGTGAATGTGTCGTCGTTGTCCTCTCCTCCTCCTACTTCTACGAAAGTAAACCTATGATCGGCATCCACGACTGCTTGTAGTACAACGGAAAAGTGTTTCTTCGAATATTTGGACCTAACTAAGTTCGCAGGACATTTAATTTTGCAATGCATCCCCCCGATCGCTCCAAAACAATTAGGGAAATTATATCGCATTTGAAATCGATGTATTACGTTTTGCAGGTGCTCCTGTGTTGGGAACGGCATGTATTGCGTTTGTAATTCTTCCCATAAAGCGGCGCATGTCTCTAATACAATCATTCCTACAGTGGAAATACCCATCCTAAATGTTAACGCTATAGAACGAAATGATGTACCTGTTGCTAAATATCTGAAAATAACGAATAGGACGTATTAGTATAAATTGAAATATTTATGAATGAAATAGAAAGAATGTAGGTAAAAGAATCGACATAGCAATATGAGATACAGCAATATTCATATGTATTAGACACCTATCCTATTTCTCTATTTTAGCTGTAATATAATGAATAAAATAAAAGTGGTTTAACAAAAATGTTTTAAAAATGCTTTATTTACAAATATCAATATTTAATTACGCACTAGAAACAAGATTTAAGACATTCTTCTTGCGCAAACGAGTTCCACATTTACAGAATTTTATTTTTTTACATTTCTTTAGAATTGCATTTAAAGAGCTTTCGAGATGTACTGCAAATTTTCGCTTGTCGAGAAGTCGGGTGTCCGTGCAGGCTTTTCCAATACGCGAACACTGTGTGCGTGTGATTTATGGGAGCGACGGGGTTATTTTGCTGAAAGAAGAATTCCGGGATGTTACCGTTAACGCGGGCGGCTCCGATAATTGCTCTTGCACACGTACTATTCTCCGACGCTTGACGCAGATATACAGTCCCAGATCATGGTGCTACCGTCGCCATATTTGACTGTAGGCATAATACAGTTTACATTGTATGCTGGCCTCGACCTTCTTGGAATGTGTCGAGCGCCGGACATAGAACAATAAATTACGAAATAATTCTACTATTTGTTTCTTAAATAGATATGATCTAGAATAAATTGTTTCCATTTATAAGAATACCAAACATTAATCCAGTTTAGTTATCCAGACAGGATATTTGCGCGGCTCCGTGGTTGGCTCATCACAAACGTTTCTTTTTATGTTTTTCTATTAGGTCAGACTTGTGTCAACGTAAACCGACATTCACGAGACGCCTTCTCAACATCTATGCAGATACGGCAATTCTATGTTGCAGTAGAAGCTTGCTTGAAGTTTTTTGATGATTACGTGGTAAAAGCCGATCTTGCCACATCGTTGTGGACAATTTGCGACCTTTTTTTCGCCTATTTAATAAGAATCCATTCTCTGATATCCTCTAATAATCGTATGGACCGCAATCGTGAACACTTAACTTTTCACGATATAAAAATTATTATACACCAGCATTCACTTACAGAAATTTTAATGGTACTTCTTCGTCGAACGCTCGAAAGAAACTGTGGGTTATCCCTTTCTTACCTGCTATTTACAAATACAATATTTTTTTATGTGCTACAATAATTTAAACGAGCCTCTGTTTAAATATGTGCCATACTTATTTTCTTTGGAATTCCATGAAAATATTAGTCTTTTGCAGGAGCATCTAATAAATATGAACATGACTGTATCTTCGTTACTTAGATTGCCTACCTTAAGCATACTATTAATCTTTCGGTTGGTGATATAGATCTTCTACACGCTGTTGTTTGTTTTGATAATTTGTGTTGAATTTTATTCAGTAATAGATCGAAGCAATCTATAGACATTCGACAGTATTCGAAGAATTTGTTCGGATCTTTCCTTAGATTTTCGTACAGATGAATGAATTCTCCCAGCTCTTCCCGTTGTAAATTTTCTTCTGCTACCCACTTTCTTCGTTTAGCCTTCAATAATCGAAACTTCAGTAGCGAATTCTCGTATAGAAATAAGTTACTTGTGAACATGTTGCGCTTGAAGTTATAAAGATTCATTTTCGGAGTCGGTAAATACTGTTTCTACGTACAATATGTTGTTGAATTAATCGCAAGTTCGTCAATTATTCGTGATAGCTTAGGAAGCCTCTGCCGGAGTAATTTAGCAACAGCACCTTTGTATTTGTATTTGCTACGCATTCCCGTGCTAAAAAGTAAAACGAGGACATTCGTTGCTCGGGTGCGTATAGGTTTCTATGTGTATTCGTGCTGCGTTGCGGTTTAGTGCGGCAACATTTCAAAAGATCGAGCCAGTTTGAACGCGTACTCGTTTGTGCGGTCCGAATCCAACGATTCGTTCGGACCGTCATGCGCGCATTTGTTGAGCCCCGGCTGGATTGCGCTACTTGCTCCATCTTGAGTAGAAATAGCTTGTGAGCGGTGTGTGTATTATTGTGCGACAAATAACCGATGTTTATAGTTTAAAGTGTATAGAATTATTTCAAGAAATGTCTTCGAATAACCAGAAGCTATCGACCACGCAGCGTATGATACAAGGTCAGTGATGTGCTGTATCGTATTTTATGAAATTTTCGCGGCCCTGCATGCACCTTCTATACTTCGCGCATTTCGCGTACACAGAATTGATTTTCTAGGCGCCATGACTATTGATTTCACAAATACCTGTGACACTTTCAATATTAAACAAGTGTGTACAGTATATAGTAAATATCACCTTCGTATATGTCACGTCTTTGCCGTGCCTGGCTGAGCTATTTGTCGTATCAACTGTTGACGAACTACGCCTTTCCTACTGGCCACTAGCCTAGTAACTATTCCCATGCTGCAGTGTTCCTGATTTGGCTGGGTCTATTTAAATGTTTACATCACCTCATGTTCTGCGCTCCACAGCGAAAATTCTGACAAAGCTTAAGAAAAAGCCGGCTTTATTCTTTTTTATTTGAACTTTTTTTTTGCATACGTTTCAAACACTTTAACATTCGTAATCCACCAAAAAGTAAATATTTTTGTTGAAAAGCGTCCCATTTCTTTAGAAGTTCTTCACTTTTCTATAGTTTTGCTTTATTTAATATTTATTTTTTTTTTAACTTTCCTTCAAATATTTTAAGCCTAAATTTGACTTTCCAATAAAGATCGATGCTCATGTTATGGTTGATTAGTTTTTACCACTTATTCTAAGAAACTTTAAAATCAGAATTTTCTTTTTTTTATTCTCTTATCCCGGGTTGCTAGCAGATGTATTTTTGCTGCCCATCAAAGTAAAATGTTAATACGTAAACATTATACTTGTTTAAATCAACAAAAAGTTTCCAAAATTACTTATTTTAACCCACTTTCCTCATTTCACGATGCTTTGATATTGATTCAAGGTGTTTCCTGGTCAAAGCTTGCAAATAGATTAAATAATTTATTTAGCTACCGCTTTCTTTCTTATTTTCATAATATTTCAGTAGATTGAGCCAAAATATTTAACACTGCGACAACCGCAGCTATTCGTCTATTTGCTAGAAGTACGTCCCAATCATTTATATTTCAAGTGTGTCTGAATTACTGCAATGCAGCATATGCAAGAGATAATAGTATCTCTTACTCTGTGATCATTGGCCTCACTCAGAATTGCTATCATCGTAGTTTAAATTTATAACCTGCACGATTTCTAAACTTTGCTTGCTGGTAGTTCTGTAGTTGCTTTGATTGAAAGGAAAAGAAAACATACGACTTCCACTATTGAAAAATGGCGGTGTGCTGATGATATAGGGAGAATAAAAAATACTTTTTAGTTCAACTTTAAAACGTAGAAAGCTTTAGTTTTATTGTATGATTTGAAAGAAAACTATCTCATTTCCCCATTTTGGATTGTTTTATTTTCTTCTGAAAGATATATTGGTATTTGCGTATATGCATATGTAAACATAGTGGGAGTGTACTCTTATTGAATTTTTGTCGTTTAGCTAGCTACAAGTGAATTTAATAATTCTTCCTTCTTTAGTTTTACCACAATTTCTGTGAAACAAATGGGATTACCATTTTAATATTTTTGTTCTTTTCAATTTTTGTTAGTGCCTGATTAGGTCATTAGAGTGAAATCACGTTACTTCCACATCCATTAATTAGTTTTATACAACAGAAGTATTGCAGATATATTAAATAGAGTGATGCGGCAATATTAGGACAAAAACGACCTATTTAGGCTACTTTGCTGTGTAGACTATGATATTTCTTTTGTGTTTGAATTCAGGTCATCTGAAGTAGATTTTTTTGTAGATGTCATCTGCTCGTGCAACTTTATACTTCGGAACTTTCTTGGTTTCACTTATTTATTACAATCTCTTACTGGTATTGATTCCAATGAGTTACAACCTGTTGAAACAATTATAGTTTCATGAAGTAATTAGACGGGTTTGCATTCCAAGGATGTTTGTCGGAAATTGGTAGTCTTCGATTATATATTTGTACTATAAACTGAATCTTTCTATTATTACATTGAATTTATTCGTTTTTGATAAGTCAGTGATACTTACATCTTATTTATATTTTCCAATTTCGAAAGAGCAAATGCTTTTCTTTTCGCATGTAGTATAACAGAACCCAGATAATAAAAGTGTGTTAGTAACCTTCACCACTATTTCAATAAGCTTACGTATATAATAACTGCAAAAAGTAATATGTACTTTGACTATCTGATATCTGCTCTTCAATGCATATTGTTATATCTCTTACTAAAAAATTCGGCCGTCTGTATATAACTAAAGTGTAATAAATTTTATTATGCTGTATGATATTTCTTACCAATGATTTAAGTGCAAATTATCAAACTTGATGTACACATACCTTCAAAAAGGGTTTTGGATTATTTTAGTTGATGATTGCGTTAAAATGATTGTTTTTTCAGTTTTTGTAAAAAACTTAATTAATTATTAAAAAAATTAGTTTATTGCATTTGTACGAATTTTCAAAAGTAATGTAAGCCTGTCGCGAGTGTAAGCATTTTCTTACTGTGGTAACGACCCAACGGGGTGTATAAGCTTGTCATAACCTCAGGAGTGTTAAATTATGGGTAAAAAGTCTTCTATGGCCTTGTTACTATCACCCTTTTGTCGTAATGGGTGAGTATCGTTAATTGTATTGGCTCGAATACGCAGCGCCTAACACTACCGTCAAGCGCAGGCCCTCTTACTACTGGATCACCGAGCCGCCAAGTTTATATAATGTGTGTATCGATATTTACATATCTATATTCATGACGTGACGATTTGCTATTAAGTAACTGATATTTCGATACAAATTGACCAAATTTCGTTGCTATTTAAAGAAGTTGTGTTGTTGTATAAAGGCTTAATCATCAAACAATTAGTGAATTTCAGATAAAACGCAAACGTGTTAACAAGTTCTTAACGAAGGAAGGAACTGCACCTAAGAATATCTATGATTGGATCGATTTATTTATCTGTTGAAACAAGAACCAACGAAAACACCATGAAAGCTAAGCACGTGGTCTGAGCAGATACAAGAGTGCGGGTTTTAATGAATGTTGCTGAAGCTGCAGTTTAAAAAAAATGATACATGAAAATTGCGAAATTGCTTAGCCGTCAATAAATTTGTGAGGAAAATTTGACCGTATTGGCCGAAGACAACAATCGTTTTTAGGATGTTTTAGTTTGCAGAAGAAAGGGACTTCAATAATAGGGAAGTCTATATGAAGGTAGAGAATTGAAATTTGTCATTCAATAAAAAAGACCTTAAAATTTTGTGGGCAAAAGATTATCTTATTTCATGTCAATGATAGAGTTCATAAAGCTCACTAAAGTCCAAAAGGTAATCAACGGCTGCTGTTTTACAAAAATGAAACATCCTCCATACAGTTCAGACTTGGCATCGAATGATTATTATGTCTTCTCTATATAAGGTGTATATATGACCGTTAGTAAAAAAATTAGTTTCCTAAATTTTTCCTTCGCGGGTAGGTAAATAATACAAAAATTTGCTCTCTTATATTATTAAGATGGAAAACATGTTCGCGAAGTTAGTGCCAAATATTACAATATTTTACATTGGCTTAATGGCCGCTTAACATTATTTTTGTAGGAAGTTCCAGGACACGTTTGTCATTTATTTTATTTCTAAGGAATCCTGTAATAGTCCCCGAAAATGCAGTGTCAAGCTATAAATTAACTATGAATATATTCGTTGCACGTTGTTTCAGTGAAGTGATTCCAAAAACAAAATTTCTGTATTCTACCCATTTCCTAATAGAACGTTGTCTAACAAATACAACATGGGTATATACATTGCTATATTTAACGTTCAATATGTGTTGTATTTGGTAAGAAAGTATGCACAAAATGGAATCTTAAAGTATAGAAATCGATACGCTACCTAAATTTGATATTTGAAAATTATATGTCCTAATACCTCGAATAGAAATAATTAACATATCTGTTTTTGCTGGGAAAAAATTGTTCTCAGCAAAAGCAGGTCGATCTTTGAATATAATTATAAACTTCTAGGGACTTAATCCGCCTAATTAAATTATTGGTTTGACTTCACTGTAATCATTAGTGAATGGTGAGCGTTTTTTTACCTAAACCCACATAACTCGCAGATTTAATTTGAAACGAAAGTGATTGTTGGAAAAAAGTAAGACAGTAACCTGTTTAATTCTAACATTTTACATTACTAGGAAATCCTTATTCATTGAAAACATTTTCTGTTTAATGATCGTCAACGAAGGTTCTTTCCTCGTCGAATACTACTTATTATTCATAATAATTTTCTTTAATAAGTCTGTCATGGTTGAACTGATATGGATAATATCTTCTGAAAAAGGAGACATGTACAAGTACTCACACAAACAAATTTTAGAATTCAGACATTATTTAATTAGGGTATACTACTAGACATACATACATACATAGATTAAAATTCTATTAATTAGGAAATAATCTCAAGAATGTATGATTACGATTGCTTGAAGAATCAGTCTAACCAGACTTAATTAACCAAATTATGCAAAATTGTTACTTAGAATCGACAGATTGAAAATTGCATATTATGTACTTATCTACATCATATCTGTTTATACTTTGTTACAATGGAACAAGAACAATCGGGGCAGTTATAAGAAATGGAACAATACTATTGAATACTTCTAAATTTTGATGGGAAATTGTTGTGTAAATTTCGTTTATTGCTTTACACTTACTTTGAAAGGAAGCATATTCTATATTCATATATATATATATTATTAAGCAGATCAAGTTACAGCCATAACCTAAAACTTTTAAATTTGCAGTAAAAGTAAAGGATTTTAACTTACTGTACAACCTTAACAAATTAAGTCAACAACAAATATCAATTGAAAAACCACAACAAAAATCAAACTGAATTTCTTCTTGAATAATAGAATTTCTTATGTCCAACACTGTTTAATATATCGTCTATTTTGATAGTATAGAAACATTAACTCTTGCTCCAAGTTATACACAGCATTATACAACATTTCGGGTTGAATTAAGGCAATTTGCACCAGAAGTTAATAAGCCTTCAACTGGTTGGTAATTATGCGGGGTTGTTCCATCCTGCATAAACATTGTTTTCAATTACGTCCTTGTTTTGCATCTGTATAATTGCATAACAGTTCTTAATAGTTGCAGGTTACCAGTAACCGTTACAGCTACGACCTTGACATTCGATATTTATGAAACCGCACTACAAAACAATGACCTTTTTGTCATAAGACCTTGAATGATTTCCGGTGGATTTTCTGTTGACCACATTTGACAGACTTGAGCATCGACTCTGCCATTAAGATAAAAAGTGTGCCTTATCTGTCCATAAAATGCGGAAATCTCTTTCCTTTATTCCAGTTTCTATAAGAAATCACGTTGTTGCGATTTTTCCAACTTGTGTAACTTTGAACATGAACGTGAACATCATTAATCGTTGGTCCTCCTAACATAGCGAGATTAATGACAGACCTTCCTGTTTCAAATTTGCCAATTATGATGTGCCTTCATTTTACAATAATTCAGTTTTATTTAATATACAACACCTCATAACTGTTTCAAGCCTGATAAAATCACTTTGCAATTAATGCAACTAATCCGTTAACAAATGAAATTCTGGGAAGCTCGTACAATTAGTGTTGGTAAAATGAAACACTATAATGTAAGGTTATTAGCAAACGTAATAAAGCTAAATTACAACGATTAAAAATAAACAACAAAACAATTGAATATCAACAAATAAAAACGTAATATTCGGGCATTTTAACGTTATTACTGCATGCATTCTTCCATTTATATCTTTTACAATTTTTTGAGGCAAAGCTTCTCATACGACTATTATTGTAATTTAATGCTCTCGGACGTTAGACTGAGGCGGATTTCGTACTCGAACACTGAATTATTGTTATTTGCCCCTCTTGGAGATAGTCAGTAACTGTTGATGCTGCGTCTGGAAAGCATTGTCATATATTAAAATATATCCATCACCAACGAATGGCAAAAGATACATGTTCTTTTGGGATACCTTCTACGTATCGATCTGTTGTGGTAGGACCTCTATCGATAAAGACTAATTCTGTACCAGTTTTAAAATAAACACCCGCTCAGACTACCATTCATTGAGAACAACGCTCTCTGGGTCTCCTTCATATTTGACCTCGGCCAATTAGTACCAAATAAGCAAATTCTTTACTCGTTTATAAATAAAACACGAGTCTATTTAAATCGGAGTACTCGATGATGTCAGAGAAGCTTAGGGCTGGTTGCTAATCAGTGAGCTTTCTTGTTGATTTCCTCCAACCTGCTTAATATCCAATCATTTACATGCCTCATGTAAACAGTTACGGATTCTTATGGCAGTGATATGCCTGTTTCGCAACGCGGTATATACGAGCAATAGAAACTTAAAAGTATTTTAGTTCAATAGCACATGTTGACTTCAATATACTATTAGATTTTCAGAATTTTTCAATGTACGCTCTTTTCTATATAAATCGATGCAGTTTCTCATGAGACACCCAGTATAGGAAGATGACGGTCACATTCAGTAGATGTTGGAACTATTAAGAAAAAAATGGTTATATAATTATTATACCGGAGAAAAACCACACACATTGTTCAGCGTTTAAGATATCAGGCGTAAAAGGAACATCGGTATTTTGCAAGAATCTCAAATTATCTCAAAAAGTAAGCTAGAGAAGTATAAAGAATATGGGATGATTCATTTAAGAAAGCAAACTTGTACCGTGCGTAGCGGAAATTAAATATCCATATACTTGAGTGTAATTTTATCTTGGCTAGAACATATCTCCGACTATTTTTTATTTGAAAACAAAGTTGCCCACGAAAGAAATTATCTCCCGTCCCCGCGCTGGGTAGACTGCACCCATCTGAATTTTTAGTGATAATGTTGTTATGTATGAAGTATGTAGTATGAAAGCAAAGATTGGAATAGCAGGGTAGAATCGGCACTAGAGAAAGCATGAAATCGATATATTGTTTGGTAAGCGCCCGACATTTTTTCTTTTATTTTATCCACTACCTTAGTTTCCTGACGAGAACGTTTCATACGCAGAAGTGCTAGTATTTTTTCATAACTTTTAAAATTCGATGCGAGAACAATTGAATTACATTAAAAGTTTTTGAAAACATATTAAATGTGTGGTAAGTAAATAGATGACCTTCTTTTATGATGACGCCAGATGAAGTTTTCGGACAATAATAATTTTCTAGATAATGTTAACTTGCAATTTGAAAATCTGAAATGCCTATAAACTCAGTCTACAGTTAGTTTTGATTTTATACATTATAAAACCGAAAGGCTGTAAACAGCTCTTAGAAGCAAATCATTAAATACAGTGTCAACAGGTAATATTAACATATGCGTTTCTGTTGCAAAGCTATTTTAAAAATGTTGTCTATGTGATGCAGTGCACCATAAAACCATATACTTACACTTACTAAGTCATTCAAATAATGTTAAATAAAAAGCTAAATAAACCCAGATTAAAAGATAATCAGGTAATTTGGTAATTAGGTAATAATACATTCTAACCTAGATATCTATTCACACAATTATTATTGCTAATATTTTAACTTTTAAATAGATAGATACCCTCCGATTATTTTATTATTAAATGCAATATTTCGCCGGAAAAAAAACAAGTTATCACTGAAAAATATAAACATACACACTCCGATGAATCAATGTAACACTATGTATTGATAAATAATATACACATGTATGTAAGTAAATTTCAAAGACTGGATACATGTTTATGTGTTCGTTAGTAGATGATATCGCGTACACTGCACTGAATTACCTAATTAACGTATTTTGATGTCTCATTATTTATTTTTTCTAACATATATAAACTAGGTTGAAGCTTGGGAATGTTTACGCTTAGCAATCTTTCTGTAATATTTCGGGACCATATATTTATATTTAATAATTTACTTTTACATTTTATTTGAAAACTATAAAGACTCTTAATAAATAAATTGCCACGGATTACAACAAATCTATCTGAATGATATGTGAATATGAATTTTTACGAATGTATTGAAGTAAGTTATGCCTACTAACAATTCATTGTAATCCATCGCTTACTTGGCGAATATTAACATGTGGCTCGATACTGAAATTTGCGGAAGCCCTCCCAAAAGTGAAACAGATTATTGAATTATTGGCTTGAAAATACACAGGGTGTTAAATCAATTGATCTACCTACATTTCGCCCTTTCACGCTGGAGCAAATCTGATTTGATCGAGTATTATTTGAAGTTTTCGGCAATAAACCGAAATATTCTTATATCAACTAATGCCTTTAAAATGACTACCACGAGAGAGATGGATTGCTCTTATGAATAGAGCGCAACAAGTCTATTGTCTAGCAGTAGCGTCACCGCGCTAAATTAACTGAAATAAACGTGTTCGTTATTTAGAAAATGATGAAGACGCATACGTAATATAGTTAATAACTTACCGAATATGTTTAAATGGCTGAAAAGAAATCTGGAAGTCTTCGCTATCATAGCGAACGTTTCGATAGTGGTCTGTTTGAGACCCGTCTGTTGCGGCGTATATATGTTCTTATACGCAGAAAAAGATCGTTGTATATCTAGTGATGTAATGTTCGCGTATTTAATAACGGATCTTCCTCAACACAATTGTTAAAAGGATGGTATAACATTAAAAAATCGAGATTTTCACGGAATATAGATTAAATTTTTCTATGCCCGAAACACTTTTTTGCCATCTAAAATATGTAGCACTTTGAAGCTTGTACGTGATTAACAATTTCATATGAATCCCGTAAGGACAACGAAGTGTTTTGCAATTTTGTTATTGCATCGGTTACTGGAACGTAATTGTTGTTAATAATTTTTGAATATGGTGCAACTTGAGGATTTTGGAGTTGCATTTAAGTTAGCACTATTGCAGCTGCTTTTTTAGCGTCCAGTTGCTGCTTTTAACCATGTACGTCATCGTGTAAAAATTGGCTGCGTCGGTTTCACTATGCCAGAACACTGTAAATGAAACAGTTGAATACGTATCGGAGATTTAAGAAAAACCGCCTTCGTCTTTGCCATTAGTTGATTCATATCGGGGTAACGTTTTCCTATAGTGTCTGTTACAAGGTGTAAAGCATGAAGCAGGCAGCAAATTTTTTATTGTTGTTTCCACATTATTCTTATTGACGGCAAATGCTTACGTAGCGTTTGCGCACTTGGTAGTTCCTACTTTGGATTGTATTTCGTACAAAATTGACAAATCACTGTTTGTCAGATTTTTGTAAAAGGTATATTGCAGGCACTTAACATCATCGTTAAATCGTATTTATACGGTCTTGACGGAACGCCCCATATATCGTTTACACTCATTAAAACAAGTATATAATAAATTATTTTTATATGTCTTGTTAAGTTTTGTTATTATATATCATTTACAAATAGCAAGGAAGGTATAAATACGTTTAAATTTATTATAAATCTGCAAAAGATATGCGTTAGAGGAGTTATTGAAACTTGTGAATATTGTGAGAAACAGATACGGCTGATATATTCTTTACAAGTCTTAAAACATATGTACATACATTTTACATATCCTTGTTAAATGAAGGAATTAATGAGACTTATTATACATAAGTCTCATTAATTGCGCTTGCGCTTAACGACCAAGAAGGATAAATGAATAATAAATTCTTTCCAATCATCTTATAACTCATTGAACTTATCTTCTTCATCTAAAACAAATAAATTATAGAAAAAAGTGATAACAACGAGATAAAATTTGTACCTTTCATTAATTATTATGTATAACACATTTTCATATCTCTTTTCGATGTTTTGGCATTTCATTAACTTTAAATGCCGAATTATTGCGCTAAATACAGTTTTTAATTTTATGGGATGGATTGTACTTCTATTACTGTAACTAGAGGCAAATGGTTTTTGTTTTCTTTTTCTTGTCAAATTAAATACACACTTCCGTCGCTACGGCCTAGTGCTTTGCTTGTTTCTTTAACTGTAAAGACTTGTAAAGTTACCTGTAACTTCTTAACTTGTAAAGACATTGAAAATCATCTAGTTTTCTCTTATAAAACAGCTTTCACGTTGGCGTATTCTTTTTCATATGGTAGTATTTAGTTATTGTATTATATTTACGAGAGCTGGCGTTATTAAAAATTGTAGTAGTTCTTTAAACAACTATGTGAACGGTGGAAGTTAAGAATTACAAGAAAAACGATGAATCGACGTTGATTAGTGTTATTTGTTAAAGTTTGAAGAACACTGCCGCTAGTCGTCTGCTTCGGTGTATCTTTCTTGTGAGGCGAAAGGACCAATTGCTCATATGTACTTCTTATACGTTTACTTGTTTAATCAGTTGCTCCTAAAATTAAACACAATACGTAGATATATTTATTAAATGAACAATTCCGTTGACAAAAATTAAATAAATATGGTACACTTTCGAATATATCAAAATTCAAATATATAAATGGCATATACGTGTTCAATGTCTAACGTAAGGGCTATGATAAGCTCTTACCGTTGAGCATGAGCGTTTGGTTGGGAGACAGCAGCAGATAACCAATCACCACTGCAAAAAGATATTATATAACTTAGGGCTACCCGTACGCTCACATTCTTATTTGATACACCATCTCTAGTATCTTGCTCCGAGTTGTTGTCCTCATGTATAAGCGGAAAAATTAGAAACCAACGATAGTGCGGGTCTGAGCGCTGCGTGATTCACAAGCGAAAGGGTGACGGCAGGCAGCTGTGTCAGTTCGTACGTTCGACTTCCGATTAAGTTTGGATATGTGTACGTTACCGGCGGTAACTGGCGGAGATTCCTTGCCTAGCGCTCGATCCGATACGTGCATTAGCAGTAGCATCGTCAAACAGATATAACAAATAACTAATTAAGGTATTTTTTAATTAGAACATTGATCATATTTTGCCTCGAATGCGTACACGTCAAAGTTAAATGATGCTGAATACGAATTATATGAATTTATACAAAGCAAAAGAAATGAAATATTCAATTTATCATAAAATAGACGTAAGCAAAATATGACTTTTATAAATAAATAAAAATGGTTAAATTTATAAAATAAAATAAAACATGTTAAGTCCTTAACAACTAGCGAAATAAATGTAAACAAAACAAATATTTTACTCTGCGGATAAAGCTCGCCGTTTGACTTGGCAATACTTCTACGTCTAAACAGTTTGAAATAGATAGAGACTAATAAAAGAAGGCTATGCTCCGTAAGACCCGATATTTCCAATTCAACGTAAAATCGATTATACAGATTTTGTTTTTCTAAAGATGTTGATCAAAAATTGTTTGTGAGCATTAATTCACAATTTCACCATTTATTCGAAATTTATTTCCTTCTATATAAACTGCAATGTAGCTCCAGGTACTTTGTTGAGCATTTGCTAACATTTCGGGAATAATATTTTGTATAGCGTCCACATTATCCATTGCTTCAGAAATTCATTCATAACTTGTTTTATAGAGCATTTTACTATTCAACTAAATGGCTAAATTTTTTTAAGTAACTTGTATTTGCTTGGTAAAGAACCTATATCCTCGATATAAATTGAATTAAATTAAAATTAGTCTTTGAGTACATAATATACGCATAATTAAGTCTTCAGTAGAAAAGTCAACGACTAAAGTTAGGTACAAATTAATATCGACTTCCAAGCTACAAATGTTTCTGAAATTTTTCGATTTCATCGATTCATGTTTTTCTAAATAACTACACGGAAAGATGGATGAAATGAGCTGATAGCAATGTTGTAAGTGAAGACGGACACTTATTTGGTATAATAAAGTCGTTTATTAGATTCGTTAATTAATGTCTATGCAATTTATTTTCTATGGTCTGTTTTACCGACGATAAAGGGAAAAGGTATAATTTCTTTGTCATAAAAAATTCACGTGGAATTAAATCAATATTTGTTTAAAAGCTTTATATTATTTATGTTTATATATTGATGTGTATTTCACTCACACATCTTATCCATTGACTACAGATTGTTCCCCTATCCGAAGTAAAGATCTGTCTAGTGGTTAAGAGCTCGGCTTCTAGAACAAAAAAAAAACCGTTTGTCTGGACCCACTACCTTTGGAGCGTGGGTGATAAAAGGATTCTGTAAGACCAGCCAACGACGGTAGTGGTGAATCGGAATGAAAACCTTTTTTATTTCATCTTCATTATATCATCTTCTCTTTCTCCAAAACGTATAAATTAATGCAAAATCTTCTTCCGACAAGTTTCAGTGTAAAATTCGGTTAATATTCATCAAAATTCCCAGGAACATTTCACGTTGTATATAGCATAGAAATCTCAAGCATAGAATCTCAGCTACAGTTGCGCTCTTGCACCATTTGCATTATGGTGCATCAAAAATAATAGTTTCCGTTTGTCTTTCGATATCAAGATAATTTTTTGCGGAAATAAAATAATCGTCCACGTAATTAATTAAACTAAATGACACTAATGTGATATTTGACTTTGAGTGTGTCTGTCGTAGAAGTAACTTGTGTTTGAAAACATCTTAATTGAAATGTGTTGATTAGAAGAATTGAAATTGGAATTCAAAGTGTGAGTCGTATTAATTATTGCCACACAGAAAAAAAATTGTTGCGAGAATTAACGCAATTGTCGCATTTTTGCTTGCAAATTACCAGACATATAGGGACGGTAACAATTTGTAAGTTGTTAGTGTACAAGATTGTACTAACTCAAATGTCACAAAATTGTGTTAAATGTGGTTGTACTTTATGCGTTATTTTAAAACAGCCTTAACGTATCGTTTTTACACAATCTTGTTAACATTTTCTTACTAATGAATGTTGTCAAATTAAACTTTCATACTTATTGTTAAAGTAAGATCTGTAAAGAGCGCCAGAAATTATCACAACCCTCTGTCAACGATTTCAACAATAGAGATTTTAACGGCATTGTAATAGAAGCGCGCTTTCTTTTATTAGATTGTCGTAAATTAACTAACAATTGTATTTTGTTCGAATACAATTTACTTCACCTTACTTAAATATGCATTTTAAAGAGAAAAACGTTGTTGAGATTCTTGTAATAATGTTTATGTACAACTTACAATACAGTTGGTATTTATAGACAATTTCATATGTACAAAATTATGTTATTTGCTCAATACAGTGCTACCTATTGTTTTTACAATTATACGTACTCTTAACACAAATTGTTGTAAAAAATGGGTAACACAACGGCTGTTTGAAAATTTCGAACAATATTTTTTTTCTGTACAGGTAGCACATTTTCAGAAGAAAAAAAATTGGTTTTCATTTAAATTTTTTAGTACCCATACCAGAATTCCTTTACCTCTTCAAATCAAATTTAAATTGTCGTTTGGTTTACAGACACTTTTAAATGTCAGGACCTCAAATTTCATCTATGTAATTTGGAAAAATATTATAAATCTAAATTTTCCTCACAGATAATAAGGTGTACGGGACTTTACTTCTAATACGTCGGAATGCACAATACGGAATACGGGTACATTTATAGTCGAAAAAGATAAAATTTGAAAAATAACTAATAAAGTAGATTGCAAGATAAATGCCTATGGCTATATTTAATCTACATTTTTAAGATTGTTTTCGAATAGTATTTTTGGAAAAGTATGGATTTTTGTTGGACGTATGTAGATATTATAGAATGTTAACATATTCAACGCTTTGATGTATTTATGTACTAAGCGACTTTAACCAAGAATTATTTTTTACGTTCTTGAAATTCGGAAATTTGCCAAAGGATTTATCAAATATTCCTACGTAATACACGGATAAACTGCATAACGCCTTTTGTTGAAGATGAACAACTTACAACGTAAGTTATCTAAGCGGCAGTTTCAAAATTTAACGAAACTCGAACTGTAAAATACCGGCTTATGCTTCTGTTGAGAAACGGTTTTGGAGGGTAAAATCGAGTTTTGAAAGTACAGGGCTTTTACGTTTCTCGTTAATTACTTCATATTAGATTTAACGGGCATTATCTCCCACCCTTATGTACGAATGGGTGTGATTTTCTGGTGATTTATTTTTATTTGGGCGTACTATTCGAAATGAATCTATGCTTTTTGTCTTAGCACCTTCATGTCTACTATAAACTAGCCATAAATAAGACGCAATATACAAACGTGTGCAAAAGAATAGCGGTGCCAAGTAGAAAAAGTAATTTGGCCGTGTACATTTTTTTTGTTTAACGATTTCTTTTTCAAAGTAATCTTTTACTCAAACAGAAAGTGTCAAATATTTTAATTGTGATACTGCTATAAAAAATTCCGCCGATTTGCTCTTGATGGAAAACAAAGGATTGCAGCGCGGTATTAATTTGCAATAGCCGTAAAGTTATGGTAGTCCTAATAGCAAGACGAATATATTGGCTATCAGATCAAGTTGTGTACAATTAAATAAGCCAAAAAAATCTTTGGAGTCAATATATGCGGTCCTCTTCTTTTATCTTTTACAAATAGAAAAACAAATATTTAAAAAAAGAAAATAATTCAAACCTTCATATTGGACCTGATGGGCATGGCGGGTACGCGGATGTTTCACATACAATCAGTTAGAAGTAAATTTAAGCGTGTCTTTAATTATATTAAGGGCGTTGGGATATTAATAAATCGAAGAAAAAGATTGCGCTATGTAATATTCGAGTGCGGTACATATTTAGTATCCCTTCGTCTAATAGCTTTCGAGTCATATTTCGTCCATCGCAAAGGTGAATCGTAAACAACTATTTTAGAGGCGCTGAATTTTTTGAACATCCTACTTTGCAATGCCAAGTGGGATGTTCAAATGGGAATAGATAACGTCTGCGTAATTCAAATTTGACAATACGAATGCGTTGCAAAGTAAAGTCGTGCGGTGTGAGTTATTGCTGCTCTTTTTTTCTTTAGAAATGGAGTGTTTCCTCGAAAGCGAAGCAAAGAACACATGTGTAACCCAAGATTGACATAATCCCATTAGTTATACGTAATTGTTCAAAGCCTATTAGATGCGTAGAGGATGGGCTGAGGCCAGAAGACCTGATGAGTGTTACAATGTACCGAATTAAAAGTCCTACTGAAATCCAGAAGGACTAATAGACTTTCACGACCTCTATTCGTAGCCTTGAAAATGTCGTTAACGATGGAAGGCAATGGTGTGTGCCGGTCGGAAATATCTGCGCTGTTAACATACTGGCGGAGTTTCTCTAGACAGCGTTCAAGAACCTTTTAGAGTGCTGGAAGTATAAGTTATGGTTCAAGATTTTTATTAATCAACACTTCTTCACACTTCGTTCCGTTTATCAGCTGGATAATGGCTCAAAATATACAGCGAGAAGGGGTAAAATTCTTTTAGCGAAATTAATGTCTTGGTCAGCTCAATGGCGATTGAGCATGTTGAGCCGATAAAAAACTTATGGGTTGGTATAGAATAACAACAAAACCTACCAATTATGAAAGGCAGTGCTGTTTGCTAGCTAATATATTTTAAGAAAGATGTTAGCGGCAAGTAGGCAACAATCCCCGTCGATGTTGTTAAAATTATTATTAAAAATAAACATCGTGCAATCAAGTATTAATGTTTAAAATATTAGAAACATTAATTTATTACAGTTACAGATGAAATTACTTTATTTTTTATTATTATTGCTATTTTAATTTACAGGTTCGGTATGCCATAATATAATATGTATTAATTATGTAAAATAAAATTTTAACTTAATGGCAATGTTAGATTTGCTTAGTCTTTTGGTGTCAACGTATGCTACAGTAATAAACTCAGACTCTTATCAGTGTTTCCACCTTAACATAACTTTCTATTTTATTAATTTCTGCATGTGGCTATTCCTATTTTCGTGAACACGTTTGCACATCTACTTCAACAGTACTTATAGAGGTATTGTTCCGTTTTGCTTTCTTTTTCACTTCAATTATCTAGTAAAAATTATAGAAACAGCTGCAAGATAAATTTACCCTCAAATAGGTACATTTAAAATCATGTTATTTTCTTGTTAGCTATACGTCCATGTAACTTCAAATTAACGACTTCCAACAATATGTTAATTATTACATCTTCTTTCACTAGTTATGGGTGAATCGGGTAATAGGTAGAGATGACAAAGGCAGGTGGGATTATTCCTTTTTTGCAGCGACTAAAGAGACTCGTGTCTATTCGCCTCACGAGAATGAATACGTGTCGTCTACTGATGTTCCCGAGAGTCGACAAAACGCGAGTCTCTCAAGTCTCTGCAAAAAAGTAATAACTCCATCCGCCTTTGTCCTCTCTAGTAATGAGGTATTAAGCTGGTCGCGGAAGCCTAGTACATGTACATATACAGGATATCCGATGAGGAAGTTCGAGAACTTCGTAGCGTGATTCTGAAAATTCAAAGAAAGCTCGTTTCCGCTTCAGTGAAGTGAGATTGCTATAATTATTGAAAACTATCCATGTTTTCTGTTTTTGTGTGGTTATTGGGAAGATAGCATTGATAGAGCTTCAGGAATATAGGCAGAACGTCTAGATCTTTCTCTAGATCAAACGGCGAATGTGAAGTACCTAGTAAGGACGGAGTTGGAGCAGTAATAGCACAGTCATCCACCCATACTTCATGTGTACATGAAAAAGACTTGTACCCGTATCATTTTCAGACAGTCCAGAATTTATAACCTAGCTATTATGCCTGCAGGTAAATTTTTTGTACTTTTCTATTTCTTAATTTTAGAAAATCAGGCTTTGATTTCGATTACTCCTTTCTTTCTTCTTCCATCCCTAGAAGGATCGCTAATCGCTAATTTTCACAACAAACATCATGCATAGGATACCGGAAACCTACATATATGTCGGCCTACATTTCCAGCATCGCTTTTCTGTGAATGTTTATAGACTAATTCTGGTTGCGCCCGATGTCTTCAAGAGAAATCTTGGCAGTTTATTGTTTGAAGATGCCCCTCTGAACATGCGCCAGTAAATGTGGTACTGATAGGATGGCCTTCCTGCGCATCATGGAAGAACTGTCATGGATTTTTTGAATGCAATGTTTTCAAGTCTGCATTATGTGCAGCTATTCATAGTCGACACGTCGGGCAGTTTTGACAGTTTTATTTTAAGAATTGACAACGGTGATGTTGTAATTTCGTTTTCATTGTTTCTTCTGTTGATTATTCGAAATTTTCGATGAATAGTAACTTCAATTGGGCGAATATAATATTCATAAACTTAAGCTAGATTAATTGAACCAGGAAGTCCACCTAAATACAGGTATCATGTAAGGAAATAATTATGAAACATTTACTACAGTGATAAGTATGCCTTTGTACATATTTACCGCAATACTACGCGGCGGTTTATTACATTCTGTTGGTTTAATTATAAACAGTAGAAAATTAGCTTTTAGTAAATTCCATGTAATTAACATCAATTACATTTCGGATGTAAAATTTTGAAATTTGTATATATAAAGTAATTACTTGCGTGAATACACCGTCCAAGCAAAATAAAAAGATAAGGCAGAAGGTTGAAGTTGAATGACCCACTATTTAAATAAGGTTAAAAGGACGTAAAGTAGAACATTTTAGGATTATTAAAGCTAATGAAGTCAGAGAAAATCTTGATTATGCCCTATTAACTTAAATTAGAAATTCTTGTAGCATTGTTTACTGCTCATTTAACGCCTATATTTTTTTACGATAATTGTTTATAGTTAGTGCTAATTTTTTATGTACTTATCATCATTACCAAATAAATATATCTAATAAAATTGTAAATTAATGTTAATTAATACCATCAAGTTATGGAGGTGGAAGTGCCGAATTACGTGAACAACTGTGTTGTCATTTTATTCAGAACGGCAATTTTAGATTAAACACTGACAAAAAGAAATGGTTGAGCCACTGCAAAATACATTCAACCATTTGCACCTGTTAGCAATGCATTCCAAGTGTGTAGTATGCTGTTTCATTAAACAGTGTTTGGCTTCTAATTGAGAATATTACTGTTTTGTGTCAATGATGTTTTAAACGTTCGGTGAGCATCGGAAGAGTTAATTAAACACAGGTATATTTCGTTTAGAATTTTACGTAGTTACTTAAACATGCAATTGACTTTATTTAAAGATATAAGACAAAACTCTTGTATGTCCTTAAAACGCGGGTATTCTTTATCTCAATGCTGGAAGGTATATAATTAAAGAAATGCATTCAGTATAGTCTTCAAAAGTGTTGTCTTGACACTAACAAGAGTTGTTGCAAAGAATTTCGTATATATCACATTGCAATGTTCAACTCACACTAAAAGTTGGTATTTGCTAGGAATCTTTGGACTGAAAAACTGGTCAAACGTATTCTCATTTTTTCTATAACTTTTCACCAACTACTGATGATAATATGCAATAATAAGTAATAGAAGTATTTCCAAAATTAAGGAAACATCTGTTATTATTATCTTCTTGGTTTTTGGTCGTTGTCGTCAGCTGACGCTTTAGAAGTGTCATTACCGACTATTCGTTAAGGAGGAGTTTATAAAGGGGTTGCTACAAGTCAATGGAATGGAAAAGTTATGGATCAATGAACTATGCCGATTACTAGGGAGTCAGTTAGATAGATAGATTTCTCATGGTTGCCATCATCACATTTAAATTTTTTTTGAAGTTTGAAGATTTCTATTGGTTGACGGATTTTTCTGCTATACTAGCGAGCTTCTGATACAAGATGCGGAGAGAATCAAATTGGATTTGGCCAGTTTCTAGTCTACATTCTGCTAGCGCGAACCCGTAACACATAATAACCGCTTACAACACTTGTACTCATTTGAATCTGCGATACAGAAAATGGTCGCTGGGATAAATGAGGATTTGTTCGAAAACAATGTCATATTGTTATTTTGCATCGCCATTTGCATTTTCTTCTCCACGAAATGCTAAGAGTTTGATGTTATCCTCAGAAAGAATTTCTGCTGTATTAATACTTTATAACTTTTTTAAGATATTTCGGACCGTTCGTGAATTAACACGAATTGGATATTTGACTAGATGAGGGTGGCTGATTTTTTTTTCAAGCACGTTAGATATATGCAGATCTCGTCGCTGCCTATCGTCATTCAAGCGCCTAACAACAGGTTATTGTTACTCTCAATTCCGTACATTTTATACAACTTGTGACGCATTCTGACACTCAAATTTGCGTGGAATGTTTAATACCTTCGCTATTGTAGGAACAGGCCTATACTCAAACGTCATATTATTTATCTTTATCTGGTCTCTTATTGAAATTTATTTAGTTATATCTGCGAACTCTGTCATTTTACTTTTATGTTGTTGTAATTGTTTAATTAACACAATTTGTTAGAATTTTGTTAGTTGTAGTTGTTAAATTATCGTTGCTTACGTATGTTTTTTTAGTCGAGTTATACAAACATGGCGACGCAACTGTAGTTTACCTTTCTTATCAAATATATATATACATATATATGTTTGTGTTGAATTGATATGATGATCTGTAAATAGCTACCTATAATTGATGACGTAATTATAGATAAGGTAGTTATTATCTAGGCTACTGGTAGTGAGTTTGAGTATTTTCTGCTTGGTATGTGTTCTCGACCTACTTTAAATAACGACAATTCCTGCAACATTTCTTGTTTACGTATGCATCCCTAGTATTAAACATATCGAAATATTTTGAAATATAGAGATAGAAGGAGTAGGAAGACCTCGATCTATGGAAAACTCGAAGTAGTAGAAAAATAAAAGCTAATAATATTTATTTTATTCTATATATAGTATAAAAACTACATTATGATAATAATAGTAATAATAATCTTTAGCTATTCCAAGTATCTATATGGATAACGGAATTGGTAAAAGAATTTATTAATTAAATTAATAAACAAGAACAGACATTTTATCAAGGGGAAAAAAAGAACTAGCACATAGCGCCCTCTAAACAATAGTCAACACTCTAGTAGCATTTATTAATTAGAAAATTTTTTAAATTCTCCTTCAATATACATATACTTACAATTGACGGAAGCACAATTTAATTTCTTCCGATTTAAAAAATCAAATAGACCTATCTGCAGAAATTTAACAGCACTATGTTTCCAAAAATATAATAAGATGACATATCAAAATTAATAATAGTTATATGATTCAAGTGGGCTATGAATAATCTTATTGTTCGCGTATAAATTTTGATTAGACGACTCGGGCTAACACCCTCGTCGTGCGATCATATAACAGCGATAGTAATATGTGTAACCCACTTCTTTCCTACAAAACTTTATCTGCGATCATTAAAATTTATCTAGACACCTATTAAAGGTGGTTATTCGAATTTTAGGAGGTACATACACATATTTAAATGGTTCGTGGCAACGATTTGAACGGAATTACTTGGGATAATAACGTAGCCAATTGCTAGAGCCAGTTAAAACTAAACGCGTTCTGGGTTTCGTGGAGCGTGTATATGGTTATTCGAAAACTGGACGTTTTGCTTAGACTTCTTCAGGTGAGGGAGAGGTGGTGGACCACACTTAGCACGGTAACCAAACGTGTGGACCAGATCAGAGGCGAAACAACAGCTCTCACCTTCCATTCAAGTGACTACCACATCCTTAGATAATTACGATTCCATTTAATTATCGATAAATACAATAATACAATATATAAGAGGAGCACATAATTTACTGATCTAGCATATGTAAAATGAATATATTCTTTCATGCTGCGTTGAAGCTATTATTAAAGATATAAAGAATCAATTATACAAATGTCGCATGAGTAAATTTTCCAAATATGGGTGTTAAATACCAAATGGATGAAAGCTAATGCAATAGTTTTATTGGTTTTGGAGGTATTAAACCCATTCCTTCTGCTTGATATAAATGCGAAAAGCTTAAAGGCAATGGTTGGGCTTCTATGCCAAATATAGCAGATAAAAATATATGTTATATATTATATTATACATATATATTACATTATACATTATAACATATATTATATTATATAATATATGTTATATATATAAGTATATGTTATAATACATTATAATACATATATATGATATCGTGTTGACATACTATAGCACTGAATCCCTGGATTTGTATCGTAGTAAAACTAAAGAACATACGTTGGCTAAACAAACGAATTATTATCAAATTTTAAGTGAAAGTGTCATGGAAGGTGTCATGTATTTTCTCCAATGGTATTATGATTTACAAATGATTTTGTTGATCTTGACGTTGAAATTTAGCGTTGTTAAATTCCGGTTTGCGCTGATAATAGGCTGACGGGAAACTGAATTTATAAAAATCCGCGTTTTCAGTTGCGTTTTCAACGTTTTTCTTATAGCCTGTTAATTCGTCTTTTACATTTTCAGTGAGCTACTCGGTATATTTATATATATATGAACACATAAAATATTGCTATATTATTCCAATTATATGGATATTTAACAAAATATTGGTAATTATCGATAATAAAGTGGACATACGAGAATTTCTTTTTTTCCTTTCGAGTTTGTAGTCCTCTTGTTACATACATTAGTTTAATATATTGCCTTAATTAAAATCCAATTAATGACGGATGTATTTTGAACTTGCCACTTATTTCTCATTCTGACGTGTTATGAGGAAAGCCGCAATCTATAAAAATATGCATTGCAACTTTTCCTGTATGCTTTTCTAGTTGCACAACAACTGTTCTGCTTTTCAGTTATTAAGTCAACCTGTATATGTTTTGTATATTGGAAAAGTACTCTTATAAAAAAACAAAAAGTATAACAAACAAATAAAACTAATATTTGTTGCAACTTCTTTGTTCTGCTAGTTAGGTAAAACAGTTCATTTGTGACGTCAAAAAATTAAATGATTGATTATTGCGACCCGGCGGCGTCACAAAAACGCTGAACGAAAACCATCTATGTTTAAAATGACAGATTTGTTTTTCAATCTTTCTAATAAAAGTAGTATGTTAATATCAGATTACACTAAAAACCTTTGCTTTTAATAATAATAATAATAGTTTATTGCCCAACGGTTTCCAGTTACAGGACATTATACAAAAAATACGTACAATACTAAGAATAGTAATTGTTGTTCCGTACTGGATAAATTCCATCAAATTTCAACGATAAGAATTTGAGAAATCTCCGTTGAATCTTCTCAATTTGGAGTTTGTAGTGTGGTAACCAAACAGGTGAAGCATAACAAAAACGGTGTAAAATAAAGTTTTGAAAAGGAATATATTTTCAAAGCATTTCCAGGTGCGTATTATGAAGCCTAAAATTTTCAATGCGGAAATACAAAGTTGGTTGATATGAGGTCCAAAGCTTAAGCGATTATCAAAAATAACTACAAAATCGCAAAATTCATTCACTCTCAGGAGTGCTTGGTTGTTAATGGAGTAAGTGGAAGGAATTGGGTTAAATTTGCAGTTGTTCACATTGACCAGTAGCTTTGAAGAGACAAACCAATCGGTGATCGTGTTAAGGTTACGCTATAACTCAATAACGTAATTTCAGTTCTTAATAGCCATAAATATTTTTAAATCATTTGCATAGGTTAGAAAAGGGTAAGATATAGAAGCAAGTAAATCATTAACGTAGAGATTGAATAATAATCGACCCAAATTCGAACTTTGTGGAGGACCTGAAGATGGACTAAATTCGAAAGATTTGAAACCATTATAAAAAACATAATTGCTTCTGTTGGCCAAATAGGACCTTAGAAGTCGAATAAGCGATGGACTGAAGCCAAAAGTAGAACATTTCTGAAGTAAAATATTCTGATCTGATGTGTCGAATGCTTTACTGAAATCTGCATATATCACGTCAACTTCTTCCATGGTTACAAGCGGCAAGCCTGGTTGAATGACTGCACAACGATACCCCCATTACACGCGTTTAATAAGTACTCGTTTATGTAATTAATTGTTTCTATAATTCTGTAAGGAATATTGGCCCCGTGTTGCTACTATAATGATATCCTGTTCTATCTCTTTTCCCATTGATTGATCGACTGCATCTCTCGTGGTTTCAAATTTATTCGATGCGTTTAACATGCAGTATGAATTGGATTTTGTTTCGAACATTGGAAAAACATGGCGGATGGAAATCCAATACGATAGCAGAAGGGAGGGTAAAAATCAATAAATATCCTTTTGAATACCGAACTAAGAATTAATTTGTGTTTCTGTTGTCATCTAGTATAGATTCTGAGTGCGATAATGTTACATATGACTGATGTTTCGTGTTATATCTGTGGTTAACCAACTAGAATTATTGCGATAAGTGACTCTTATCTAATGATTGTATTTAAATTTCGTTGTAATTATCTACAAATGTTTGGCAAATTATTTCACTACGCAATGCAACGATTCTGCTATTCGGCGAATCATGTCTATATGATCTACTACATCGCTATTTACGTACAGGAACCAGTTTTCTACAAGGAGGTGTGTGCGCGTCATCTTTACGAAATTTCATTGCTGTTAAGCGTGTCTACTTGTGACGTATTTCTATTGTGACGTTTTCTTTGTTTACGTATTTAATTATATTTTTGGAATAATTTATTGTAAATGCGACATTGTGAATTTTTTGTAAAATATTTACGCTTTTGAAGTAGGTCAGCACCACGTCAGAAATTATGGAATTTTGAAGCATTTTATTGATAAGTTATTCCAATTATTTTTTTATATATATTTTCGTGCTATTTTCAAGATAGAATGAGATTTCATCATAAACGTAAGGCAACATTCAGATGGATTAGTATTTCGAGGCTTGACGTACGTATATGTAGATAGTAAATTGTTAATGAATATTCATTGTCATATTATATATTTGGTATATATTTAGCTACATATTTGGATTTAGTGGCATATATACACTATATCCAGGATGAAAAAAATAAATTCGATGAAATGTTAGTAACTTTCATGGATGATAATGTTCGACCAAGTTGATTTACATTTTTTTTTTTTTTTGTTTATGTAATAGTCTAATACTACTTTCGGTTTGACCAAGATAATAGTAACTTTGCTTATTTTCACTAATTTAGGTAGACGAGCATATAAGCTTTTCAGTTAACTCCGTATATAGCGGTTTATTGTAAATAGTTTGTGAGATATTATAAAAATTAAATGAACGCAAATAACTCAAAAATTAAAAATCGTACCAACATTGTTTTAAGCGTTCACTAATTGGTTTCCACATTTAATTAAATCCATACAAAATACTTTTTAGAGGAAAAGAATGAATAAAGGTTTTTACGATAATTGGCTTCAGATATCGATTACGTACCTAAGCCGTTATTGTCTGCAGTAAGAATGAAAACAAATTCATAGCGTTTGGACAAGTTGGTTCTACCTAACGATCGTCCAACCAAATAATATCATCAGGTATTTACCTGATGATATTAAATTTATCTTTTTAGCTGCTGAAAGTAATCTTTACGTTACTGATACGAATGATATTGAAACAAATACCAAGGAATTATGGTGTTGGATTAGGAACTGTTTCAAATACATGTCCAGTGGCAAAGCATTGTCCGTACAAAATATAGTCTGTCTACAAAGTATCCGGAAAACAGAAAGCACAGCTATAATTTTACGACATATATTTTTATTACTTCAATAATAAAATTACAACAAATAATTCATCGCAATTTAATCTCCATTTAACTGTAAACACTTAACTAAACGTTCGGCTAATCCTAAAACAAATTCAGCGCTATACTTTTCGGTGGTAGTGGTCTAGACTTATAAAACTGACCGAATCAAAACTTTTTTATTTCGTAGTGCTGCTCATTCTACTTCAATTTTTATTAGTTCCCATATGTTTTCCACGGGACTAAGATCTGGGGAAGCTGCTCGCCATGGAATTGATGCCAAGTTTCTTTCTAGCATCCAAGCTTTAGTGTAGGCAGTAGTATAGCATCTTGCATTATCCTGCTGAAAACGCCACTCTTCGGGATATAAAGCACGAGCCGTTTCAAAAAGAAAGCTTTTAAAAATTTCACGATACTTTTTTGCACTATTAACGGTAATTATACAGAGAGGTGTAGCACTACGTTGAAAGATTGCCTTCTAAACTATAATTTTTGTGGGAAATTTGAATGGTAACATTTTTCTCTTGATAGGTTTTTAAAATGATTTGTACCAAGCTGAAAACAACTTTCATCTGGTCGATGGCTCATATCTCTCCTATTCTTTATCCTCTTTATTATCTCATATACTGCACTTTCTCCGAGTTCAGTCAATTGCACTAATTTTTTATCGTTTTGACCACCTTTTCTATACAAATATTCCACCAACTCTCTTCTTTCTACTTGCGACATTATTTCACAAATATTAAGCTTGTTGATAATCAACGATATTTGACGGCTGGTGTTGTTATATGATTTATTTGATGCATTCCTTTTGTCTTAGGGTGTAACAACAAAGAAATATATTAAAGCAAAAAAAAAATTCCGAATACTTTCTAGACGGACAATACGTCTAGGAGTTGTCAGAAAACGACGTTGACCAAAGAATACAATTTTGGAAGGAAATAATAAGAATACAACAAATTCAAAATGTCGTGTTGAACATGTTTTTTTTAACAAGACGATGCGATGTCTTCCTTTTATGGTTCAGTTAGCAGTTGTAAGTACGAGGAGACAGAGTATCGGTATTGGATGTCAGTAGGACAAATTCAGCATCCATAGAATGTTAATGTGTGGCTGCGCATTGTTGATATGAGAATGCAGGAAGCTTATTTTATTGACAGACGTTGACCGATGAATGCTATTTAGAGTTTCCTTAGTTTGAATTCGCTCCCACCTTAGCTTTCCCAAACAAGGGGACGCCGACTTACCAAAAAACTTGATTTTATTCCAACACCTCCGTACTGCGCAATCACTGCTCGAACCCTTTTGAATGCAACTTTCCCTAACAGATGTATGGGAAGGATGAGAACAATCGAGTGGCCAACTAGGTCATCTGACGTAGTCCCATTAGACCTTTTCTTTGGGGATTATTTAAAATCCAATGTCTATTTAAACAGGTCGAATAATTTAAATGATTTAAAAGAACCGATGCGTGACGGGATTCGTTTAATTTCTCCAGCAATGTTGGAAAATATCCAAGAATAATTTCTCGGCTTCCGAAATGTTATGAAGTTGATGGGCGACAGTTTGAGCGTTCGCTTTGAACAATATTTTAGATTATTTTCCAAACGAAAATTACAAATTGATGTATCATAGTATTTTTACTCACTAAAAGTTATTAGAATATTATTGAATTTATTTTATTTATATTTATTTATACGTATTTATTTATGTGTAAACAAATTTAAACTGTTCAAGCATTACTTTCAGGATATTTTACTTTAAATTGGTCTTAAGTGACAGTTATGGTTATCGAATATGTTATTTACTAGGTTATACCTAATCGTATTTAAAAGCGATTTCGTTGCGATACTTAATTTAATTATAATTAATTTATTAGTACCACAACTAACGGTGGCCAATGTATAATACTAGTGAATGATAGCAAAGTAATGCATTTCTTTTAATATCACGATTGGCCCTGAAATAAAAGGTCTTGAACCCTACACCTTTTGTACTCGAAATAAAATATTCAAATATTATTTGTAATATTTATTTACCAAATTTAATTTCGATATTTCCAGAAACTTTTAATATGTTTATTAGTTTCCAAACATTGGTCCAACACAGTTTACTTGTATGTATATGCACGTATGTACATACTTTGTATTCTGCGGACTGAACTATTTTATATTTTTGAAAATTCTAAATAAAGCACGTTATGACTAACACAAGATATAATCTTCTCTGATGTAGGATAATACAGGAAGACAGTCTGACACCTCTCGCTAATTTATGTGTGTGTGGAGCAGTATTATGCGTTATTGATGTTAACAGGCATCATAATTTCTAATTAAGTATGCATGATGTGGCGTATCATTACAGACCATTAATAATTAGGATTCCAATTTATCTCTGCGCCTAGACACAATGTGCTGTGTACGCTGCGAGAGCGTTGTCTTGCTGATTTTAATTAGGACATTGTGTAAATCCCAGCGATAAGCCCAAGCATGACGTATTGTACCCCGAATAACGAATATAAAGAGCAAAGGCAAAAGATTTGTTTGATACAGTTTCTTATTAACTAAAATGGCTGCAGGCGATACATATATTCATTGCGGAATATACGCACACACAATCTTTTTCATCTCTCAGTTTATTTTAAATTACTAATACCTGAAAACTCGAGCTTAATCACCTAAAAGCAGATATATGTATATGCTTATTTGCTTCAAATATACGAAATCCACATTTTAGCGTAAATTTGAAGGGGTAAAATGACCTACTTTGCTCTATCTAGACATGGTATTACAACAATCAGGAATATACAGTGTACGTTATAAAACAATAAACAAACAAACAAATGCAAGCACTAGAAATGTAATCTTTCTAGATAGCTCAGTATGTCTTTTTTGTAAACATCGTATAGAAAATTTATATTTCTAATATAATGTTACATATTTCTATGTATAAGCTGTGCTATCCTGCCATAGTCGAATGCGTTTGACAAATTAAAACTCAGATTCATGTCGATGGAAACGTTAATTCTATTGATGTAGAAGTAAAAAAAAATACAATGCATTTTCTTTGTGAAAAGGAATGAAAAAATAATATTTCAATAAAAGGTCATAGAGGCTAAGTGATGTGGATATACATACGTCAGTATCAATTTAAAATTGAAGCAAAACAAAATTAACATGTAACACACTTGTAATACATTAAGAATACTTAATACTCTTTATTCTAATTTCTATTGCAGTAATTCATAGCTATCTCTCTTCGAAATTCTCTCCTTTCGCCTGGATATACCACATTGCTGTTCTGCATTTTTCTCAACACACTTACTCTGCCATCAGTTGGCGGCGGTACGTGCTACTGGTAAACAAATGCTTTTCCAGCTCACGCAAACTACATTGCGTGAACGGTACGAGCTGGAGAAACCGTACCACCGCCAAAATGCGATAGATAAGTCCTATCGGCATCATTTAGTCATCAGTAGAGAAGACAAAAGCTAATGAAATCATACCGGTTTTGCAGCGACTAGACAAACTCGTGTTACACGAACCCGAACACGGACCCTTTCTTATGAGACGAATAGACACGGGTCTGTCTAGTCGCAAAAAAAGGTACGATTTCACTTGCTTTTGTCCTCTCGAGTGATCAATATCCAGACCTAGGCTGCCATCAATCACGGTGGTGTGCATGCAGTGTTATATACATAAACCGTATGCATCGGAATATTTTTAGGTATTTCATTTCGTAGTTAGACTGATATTTTGAATTAATAGTTAAGAGCGGCAATTTCAGTGTATTTTGTTTATCGTTGTTGTGGTAACCAAATAATAATAACGCCAGAAGCCACTTAGATGCAATATCCAGATATTTAAATGCAAGACTCGCATTTAACTTTAAACATACCGTATTACACATGCAAAAACGTTAGAGGTATAAACTGATTGTATGGCGGATATAGAAAAGGCCGATGGTATAATTTAGAAAAACGTTTCCAGTGTTTGAATTTGGCGAAGTTTGGTGTTTAATACTCTCTGTATATTTCAAAAACGTTCCAGTGTAATTAAAAAAAAATAGATTAGAAGATGTTATTTAATTTGGTAAAAGTTTAAGCTAAAACTTATTTATAGATAAAATTAGAAATGTTTCAGTTTGTTGGAAATAGAGAGATAAAACCCGTATTATGTTGCTTTATCTCGAGTTGAAGGACTCAGAAACAAGAAGGCAGACGTTTGGTCAGCTATTTGGGGGTCATCCTGTGTAGATGGAAATATGTTTGAAACATGTTCTATAATGTCTATTATGTAAATGTTATGTAAAGCAAACTTCAGAAAGCAGTCTATTATTAGCAAAGAAATCCTGACAGAATATTCAACAAAGTGCGAAACGGGAGTACTTCCCAGTGCTGCCAGAACACCTGAACGAGATATTCGACAAGGTTATAAGAAGTGGGAAACATTCTGCTTCAATAGAAAATGGAACGACTAGCTCACTAAGAATTGGTACTCAGTTGGTCATCGGCGCAAGAAAGGGCAATAAACGCACTCCACGAGCTTATTATATCTATCCCTTATTCAACGTATACAGCATCTACAATCAGAAGATTATGCTAAGCTTTTGAAATTTTGTCAATCATAAATGATCGGTAAATGTGTGATGCGGCCCGATCCATAATTAGTTAATTGGCCCTTTCATTTTGGAAAATCGCCTTAGAGTACAGAACTACTTAAATGTTTTACAATATGAATTACAAAGTCTATTAGAGCATGTTTCTCTAAACAGCAAAATGAAAATGTAATTTTATGCATCAAGTCAAGCAATATTTGGACGATATGTTTCTAGAACTTTGAGTTGGTCGTAACAGGACGTGACGTGACAGGACAGTGGTCCTAGTCCTGACTTCATACTACCGGTTTTGGTGTTCATGGGATTAGTTAAAAACGAAGTTTATGGGGTAAATGCCAACATTCGACGTAGTAGAAAGACTACAGTCGATATTAAATAAAGACATAAAGCAATTAAAAATAGGTGGCGGTATTTCTGAGCATTTATTAGAAGAATCATGTTCTCTTGACTTATCCTGCACAAAATGTTTCAATTAATACGTCTGAAAAAGTAACTACATATATATTTTCGCCTTTAATAGGACGTCGATTAAGTGTGAACTTGTAATACTTGCGTATGTATTGTTGGTTGAGAGTCGTGTCAAGTATGGTCACTCAAAAAACTCCATGTTTCGGTCGTTTTCGTGTAAGAGAACTTGTGCATCCGAAAACAATCGAAGTGATATTCGCACACGGTGATTGAAAGGGAGATTGTATGTCTGTACATGCAATATGTGTGTATACTTTTAAATCTAGTATTTTAATAATTCCTTTATCTAAAAGCATAAATTAAGTATGTATCTAAAGATTATGCGTTTTTACACACGCTAAGATGCGTGATTAATGTTTATAACGTGTTGCGACTTAAACTACTTTATTGCAGTTGTATATTAGTTATTTTTTGTTCGGAAAGAACGAGCGTAGACCATTTATGTCCATAATTTGAATTTCAATGCGATTACTTTAACCTTACTTTTTTGTTTCAGGTGAGCATATGGCTTTGAACACGCGAAAAATGCGGAGGTACATGTTTTCGACGTGAACAGTAGGTATTGAATGTTATTTGTAAATTAACTTTCTTGCTTCTAACGGTTGTACATATAAAGTAGAGGTATAATGCCGGAGGTGATGAGTGATTGATATTTTTCTATTGGCTGGGGGATGTATATAGTATATAGTTCCTTTTTTGCAATAAACAATTATAGAATTTTTTGCGTATCACCCGCGGTATTTCTTAGAGGCAAATTTTATTTTTTGATTCGACATTGTTGTTAAATAGATAATTCATATTAAGAAAAATGTGATTGGTTTTTCCTAGTAAGTGACTGGCTAAATATAGCTTTTTATTCATCCTTTGATAGTCACATTCTTTCCAACTAATAAATTAAAATAGCGGATCCGATTTATTAGCTTTGCTCGCAAAACAAATCTCAAACTATTAAATTAAAAACATATTTTGTGCAATTGTCAGGCGGAGGAAGGTCTACACTCAATGCATTTTACGTGTAAGTTTTTCATTTGGCCTTTTGTTTTAATCACAGGTAGGGCTATCGGTTGCAACCGATGTTAGTTTTGACGTGTCTACATTAATCGGTTACGAAAATAACATTTCAGTACCAATTGGTTTAAAATGCGGTCCTTCAAACACACCAGGTTTGCCAGCTAGAATTTCGACAAGTACCAAAAATTAGGTGATAGATTATGGTTTATTGTGCAAGCATCAAATAAAACATGGCCGATGCAAACGAAAATATGGGTATAATTGAAGTAGAAACGGATACACGCGATAAAGTATATAATGTTACGAAATAATCCAGATTCATATTTGTTCTTGTATTTCAACTGATAGTTTTATATGGTCCTACTGAAAAAAGAAGGATCAAATGTGAAGTTAGCGATTTTAATCAACCGAATCATGTTTAAATAGAGATGTTTTTCCATTATTGAGGTCTCGATCATAGGATAATTATTGTAGGTTATTAGCAAAATAACATAACTCTAATGTTGTCGTTCAACAAAAATTAAAATGGGACAACTTTTAGATTACGATCGTCGTGTTTCCTTTCAAATTTTATAACCGTTATAAAAGTCGCCAGATTACATTTGGAAGTAGAACTAATGGTTATAATCGATGTATTTTCACGGATATTTTCTAGGGCGAATAAAGAAAACTCGTATCTTCTAATTTTTGAAACTAACGTAATTGCTTCGTGTGAACTGGGATTGTTTGGTCACTAACAGGTGGAAGATCTCATTTTGAACCGGTTAATATTCAAACACGGTACTTTCGTAACCGGTTAATTTCGAACTGTCAAAACAGATATCTGTTGCAATTGGTAGCCCCACCGGTGAATAAAGAAAATTCGGTAAATAAAACATTTGTCACCATAAGGGTACGTCAATCATCCGGATAATAATCATACAAATTGCAGTCGAATGATTTCAGCGCAGAACTAATGGAGCAAATCGAATTCGCTATTGAACTAATTACCAGATGGCATACTAAAAATTTGCTGTCCTCTACGTAACTCGCATTCTTGCATGCTGCTGTAGTTGTTGTTGTTTGCTTTTATGTAGCTCACTGGAATTTCGTAATAATACCAACTTTTCGTTTTTTAATGCTTTTGATAGCGTAAGTACTTGTGTGTAACTACCGTAAATATTATTCTCGGGAGTTATAAATCCTATCATGTAAATGGTAGTTATTAATCGTGATTGATGATGTAAAAGCATCCGAATTAGTAACTAACGGCATTAGTCAGTGCAACTGATATTATCAGGCTATTCCTCGTATTCATACGGGTTACATGTGTACACGGGTGTCATCTGTAAATAATTTGACCTATTCAGTATAAAGAAGGTTTTTTTTTACCAAGTTTTGAACCGAAACATGTGGTCATGGTCATGGTGGTCTAAGTAAATAATTTAAAGGTGCAATTAAATTAAGGGTACACATTGGTTACCAGTTCTTTTTGGAAATTTATCTAAATTTTAATGTAATGTGAACCGCACCACTAGAATATATTGCACAGAAATGATTTTAAAAGATTGCTAAGCGAATTCAGGGTTGTGAATAAATCGGGGTCTTATAGGTCCGATAAAGTTAAATGTGACGATCCTCGGAGACGCTATAGAATCAAACATATTATGATCCATTCCATTTACCAGAAAATACGTGGAGGCTAAGCAACATTCATTTATTTATTATTCCGATATGAACAAACCAAATGAACAACCAAAAAACCAAACAAAGGCAGGTGGAATTATTGCTTTTTTGCAGCGACCAGATAGATTCGTGTCTATTCGCCTCATGAGAATGGATTTGTGTTGCCTACTGGTGTCCCCGACAGTCGACAAAACACGAGTTTGTCTAGTCTCTTCTGAAAAGTAATCATTTTATCCGTCTTTGTCCTTTCTAGTAATGACACAAAAGGAACGGAAAGGAACGAGAAAGACATTATTTTTCTTTCCCACTTATAATTATGACGGTCAGACTAGACGTTGCGATAACACATTAGATTCTAAACCTATTTAATGACGTCCCAGAGATCGTCTTTACTTTATCAGACCTTGCTTTTGAGCAATCTCAATTGATAGAAGTTCTATTAAATTTATAAAACAAGCAATTGAATATTTTTAATTTGTTTTCTCTTTCAGATATTTTTCCGTCATTTTACATGACCAATCCACTATCTGGCAGCATAATTATACCTAATTGCAATGTAGCCGGTTTTTCTAATCTACAATTTACCATTTGTTATTACCATGTTTCTACGATCAACCGGTATTTTGAATTTGACAATTTTCTATTCAATATTTAGTTCAATTTAGAGCTATGAAGAAGTGTAATGAGTATGATTAAATGCTCTGCAAATATGGAAGTTGTGATATTATTTAGCTTATGTTTATCGTGGATGACAGTAAATCAGCAGCGACAACAATGCAAAAGCACGGGCTTAGTTTGTCAAATAACTTTCTCTTTCGTTATTTACGCTTATCAATTTCTACTGTAATGTTATATTTACCAAAAATACAAGTTAAAATTAAATTCTGCAACTGAAATTAACGAAAAATATATATATTGCTTCCGACTGAACACAATATGGCAACAACCTGAATCGCATTGCGCATTTCTGTTTCCTTGCTAGTGACGTTATTAGCCCATTAGTTGAATTCCCCTTTGGACGGGAGTTACCTCTAAAAATGGGGAACGTAAAGGTAGACGAATTAACTCGAGCAGGCTCGTCAACTGCTGAAAATCGTCCAATGCATCCGGGGGGAATAACGTATATGGGGCAATAAAAACGATCTCCAACCAACGGAAAGATAAGAAATCTCAAGACTAGTGGAAGATTACTACCGGTCAGAGACAGGCCAAGCAATTTCCGATTAGACACAAGCCTACATTTACAGCGGATCTACTAAGAAGAGACAGGAAGGACACTAGGTGAAAGAAGAGACTACCGTTCACGTGCTATGCGAAGACTGCTAAATCTAGCAAAGAAAGCAAAGCAAAGGTAATAGATCTAATGAGAGAGGAACCACAATAAATCTGAATAGGTCGCGGTAGGATAGGCTTGTAATAATGTAACCTATCTTTGGAAGTTCATATAAAGAATACTGTAATTGTGGATATGATGCAAATTGCAGGTTCATGTATAGAAAAACGAGCTCTGTCAAATGCGGATACAAAAAAATGGAAACATGCTCATTTTGATTTCCATGAGCAATCATTTGAAATCACTTCTGTTCAAATCGTTTGCTTGGAGTGCTGTTCTTCAAGTCGCTTAAAGTATTGAAAGGTGACCACACGTTTAAAACACTCGCAGAAAGGTCTTCCTTAAACTGAATATAAAGACGAATTAATTTTTGTTGTGTAAAAATGCGGAATTAGCTAGCTCGATATTGAGTTACGTGATAAAGTTGGTAGTTAATCTGATCTAAAATTACTCCGGAGAGTTTGCATCTTGCCATATTAGTTATTAATCGCGATTAGTAACTACCTTTACATCGTAGGAGAACTCGTGAGATTAGTATAAGTACGATAGTTAGGTCACGATGTAAACGAGGTTATATGTATGTATATGTTAGTATACGTCATTGCGTACTATTTTGAAGTTTACTTTTTGGGATTAAATAATTTAAGCTTTTAATCCTTATTTAATTAATTTGTCTAATTTGAGGACTGTTTCATTTCATTCCATAAATGTTCTCTTATTTCCAGAGTATAATATGCAGCTGTCAATTTGTTGAAATTATAGTTTTGTCAATTCTGTGACATGTCGTCTTTAATATATACAAATATTTTACAGTTTTATTTCCCATCTTAAAAGTAAATTTTAGTCCAGAATGTATAATGAATTAATAAAAGAAGAGCACCAACTTTTGGAACAGTTCCAATCGGCTTTCGATATTCAGCAACATTTACAAGAGAACATATATCTAATAGATTTATCGTACTTTACTGTATGCCTATTATGTGTCTACATCGCCATAATATTGGTGGTTAAGTATAAAATTCTACCTGACAAATCTAGCGATAATGAAGAGGGTCGAGAGATGAACGATAACAACTTCGTTTACAACATTGACAATTGCCCGATATGTTTAGGTCCATTGCGCGTTCCAGTAAGAATTCGTTGCGGACACGCATACTGTGTGTCTTGCTTGGCAGTGCTTCTGAAGTATGTTAAGAGAGGCGGTAAATGCGAGTGCCCACTATGTAAATTTCCCATTAAGAACGTTAGACTCATGCAAGTGGGCTCGGATTGCGTAAATAGAAAGGACCAGGTGATTGTCGAAAAACAGCTGCAGAATATGATCGATAAGGCAAAGTTCGCGTACCACAGACGGACCATATATTTGGTGAATTTAAGTATCATATATTTATTTATATGTGTACTATTATTATATTTAATATTTGCCACGAATATACTTCCGATTTAATCCGTAAATTGTTTTATTCTTTTAAGTATGAGTTCGTTTACGTTTGAGTTTAGAAGATGCAACGTACAACTGTTAAATTGCAAACAACATACGTAGCCTCGAGGGATTAGTACATTTAAAAGGAAACACTTAATTGATATAATACAATAGAGAATTTGCGCTTTTCCAATATGATAATAATAATAAAGAGAACAGAACATGAAAGACTTTGATCTAATGTATTAATTACTTCCATTACAAAAATTTGGAAAACAAATCTGTAAATCTAAACTTAAATGAAAGCGCATCAGTTTTTTTGAGATGTCATTCGGCCGAAATAATAACTTCATTGTAGATTAAATATGGCTTGGCGAAGTGGTTTATATTGTCATTTTTGGCACTATATAGTCTGTTCGCACCTTAGAAAACTCGTATGGAGGCTACATACATTGTTGTCGAATTGTATCTTTAAAGGAAATATTTAACATTGCAGTTGGTAGTTAACGTAATGAGTGACGACAAATTGAACATTCAAATGTAACATAACGAATTTATTTATTTGGATTTAGACGCGTTTTTTTCTCGTGAGGTTTGCCAATTTGAGTAAATTTATATTATCTCAGTAAACATTAAACAAGTAATGATGAATACATGGTCTAAATCTTTTTATTTAAATCGAATCGTATAATTGCCTTTGTCTATTTTTTTTTAACAAATCTGAATGTGGAGAATCTCATCAATTCTCCAATTATTCAACAATGAAATTGTATTTAACTTTCCTACTCCTACCGGAATATGCTTTTTGGAATACAAATTAATGCCAAACTATATCTACAATGAAGTATGAACATTCTACACTCCACCAAAAAAGTATCGCATAAACTAAAAAAGGGCATTTATAAACCAAGATATTTTTATACGTTCACAAAAAGTTTGCCTCGTGTATGTGAACTATAAAAACACTAACAAAATCATGGAACATAGCTTTTTTACTTTTTTTTTCTAAAGGAACACATTTAGAAAAATGCATATGTGTAAGGTTTGTTCAGTTGTTTATTGAAAGTCTTCCTATACGGACAAATTTTAAAGTGCGAAGTCAGAGTTCTGTACCGACGCTTCTAAAAATAAAATGAGCAATTTAACTTCAGAACAAGTGGCTGCTATAGTTGCTTTAATCGAAGATGGACGATCTCAAGCATACGTTGCTAATTTGATGAACATCAATCAGTCAAGTGTTTCTAGAGCCGTAGCCAGATATAGGGAAACAGGCAATTACAGTAGAAGACCTGTACCAGGTCGTCCAAGATGTTCTACTCGCCAAGATGACCGCTATTTACTACTACAAGCATTACGTCGAAGACATGTAACTGCGAGACAATCGCAGAACGACTTGGCTAGAGTCAGAAATACTCGTGTGAGTACTCAAACTATTCGGAATAGGTTACGACAGAGTGGACTAAGAGCTAGAGTAGCTGTAACAGCCCCTCGTCTCACTAGGAACCACCGAGTGGCTCGCTTAAGGTTTGCCAGAGAACATGTAAATTGGAACATTAATGACTGGGCCAATATACTCTTCACAGATGAGTCAAGATTTTGGTCTTTACACCTCAGATAGGCGTATCTCAGTGTACAGACGAGACGGTGAGCGCTATTCGCAGTGTAATATCAGACCTAGACCTAATTTCGCTGGTGGCTCTATTATGGTTCGGGGAGGCATCTGTTTAACAGGTCGTACAGAGTTAGTACCAGTAGACAGAGGTACACTGACTGCCCACAGGTATATAACGGACATTTTAGAAGAACATGTAGTACCATATGCGCCAATTATAGGAAACGAATTCATGTTAATGCACGATAATGCACGACCGCATGTTGCAATAATCGTCCAGGAATACCTTAACGATGTTGGTATTCCAGTTTTAGATTGGCCTGCGGTAAGTCCGGACATGAACCCAAAATGTTGCCCCAGGCCCCAGGCTTATATACGGAGGTTAATCGAATCTCTAGCAAACCGTATGCGAGCGGTCATAAGAGCCAGAGGTGGCAATACTCAGTATTAAAAGCTACTGTTATGACATTTTTCTTTCCAAAATCATAATTTCTTGTTTTAATAAAAATCTTAAGTATGAGTTCTTGTTTTTATTTGGCCTGTATTTTATTTAAACAATCATAGAAATTATATCTTAGAGCGCATTAAAGTATATTTACAACTTTATGCTACAAACAAAGATTATGCGATACTTTTATGATTCAAAACTAAATTATGCGATACTTTTTTGGCGGAGTGTATATTGAATAATTTTGGGTTGAAAACTTCTTCTTTTTCCTCCTCTGTCCTTTTTACCGCAAAGAGTAAGGCTGTTTGGAAATGAGTCATTTTTGTTTCTCAATTTTTTTCTCTCAAATCTTTCTTGTTTTGCATTATTTATATTTTGTTAATGGGTGCCTTTCTTTCTGCATCTTCTTTAATCGCGCCTTTCCGGGTCTTTCTTATCATATACGTCTCGAATACTTTCTTAGGGCGTCTTTCATCCTGCATTCGACACACATGCCCAAACAGTTTCAAGCTAGCTCTCCACTATTTTTTCATTTATAGGTTCTATCTTTAAATTCTCTGTATATTGCAATTTCATGTCCTGTATATTTTTCGATTTTCTGTAAGAATCTGATTTCTACAGGATTCAGTTCTTTTGATTTTCCGTTAGCGCATCCATTTTTTTTATTTGAAAACTAAGAAATTATAAACAAGGTTTGAAGAACGAATATACTTCGAACTTGATTTGTTTACAACAATAGGGCAGTACTTTCGTGAAGGACATTGTTTATCATTCACACTAGAAGACCTATTACAGTGATTAGTAAAAATTCATTAATTTGTGCAAATAAAAAAATTGAAAACAATTCATTAAATACATTTATAAAAACAGTTGTTTGTTGAGCATTGATTTTGGAAACTGTAACGTTTTGTGAAAAACGAATGTAATTATTAAATATTAATAACGCTGTAAACCTCCTTTGCCATTAAAACTAGTTTAACTGTGATTTAACTTTATTTGAAAAATAACAAAATTTAGTTAAAGAATAAACTGTAATGATTATCAGTATTTACTAAAATTTAGGGGGTTCTCCATTTTACTAATTTTTCTCTTTACTGTTAGTGAACCTTGCGGTTACGTTATTCTCTTGTATTATTGTAATGTACACTTATTTAATATATTTTGACAACGATGTGTATGCCTTTTTTCAAAATTTAAGCTTAGGTTACTACTCTCTCCGCTAGGCGCCGTACAATTGTAAGCGCGCTACATTTAAAAGACGAAACAAAACGAACCAAGTGTATTTAATCTATAATTTAAAAGTCCGTTTCGAACATGCAAGTTGCCACGTATATGGCATGATGATTACATGCGATTAGATGAACCTTTGTTCAAACTACTTAATTGAGAAAGTGGATATAGGCTTATTTTTAAAAAATATATTCAATTTTATGACACTCTTTATTAATCGAATATCAACTTTCCTATTTCAAATAGAGCACACTGCGTGTTTAAGTTTAGTTCGATTACAGGCGGATTTTCTTTTATAGCAGTATTTTTAGTTGTAAGGTTTGGAAATTTCGGTGAAACTGATATTCGGCTATCGAGAATTTTCTATATCGGAACCTTTGTAATTGAGAGGCTTAAGCGTTTATTATCTTTGGTCGACAACCATATCCGTTGAAAAACTTTTCCCCTTAAACCGTGACAAGTTGTTCACGAAAAATTTTATTCTGTGCGGGGTCTTTTATAGTTGACTTATGTAATAATCCAAAAATAATTGTATCTACCACAGATTAGTAGTAATACGCCTCTAGAATATAAAATAGACCATGTATAAGTTTTATTATTATTTTTAATCAAACTACCGAGTTTTGGATATGGTTGTCAACTTCTGGCCTTTAGCAGTTCTTTCAAAATAATTCAAAATTGTCTAAGACTTTAAATTATAATTTAACGAGGATTTCATGTCGTGACAACTAACTTATTGATAGATCATTTTAAGACTTCTAGTTACTATATTAGTAGGTATGTAAGGATGTTATTTCTAAGAGAATCTTATAAGAACACTAAGAGGTAGGTTTTGATCTTAGATGTTTTTCCTCATGAAACACACAAAACATTGACGTTCTTTCAAGTTGCTTTGCATTGCAAATTCCATGGTCCAGTGATGACAAGAATCGCAAATCTATAGGCCACGAGATTGTTGCTTGAATACATACGTGGAATAATCACGACAATCATCTACTGCATACATAAGTAAATTTGCTTTTCTGGACGAGGAAATAGGTTTAAGCATTTCTATTGCTTCGAGAAAGTAAGAAAGCTTGATAGCGTAGAAAGAGATTAATTACGTGTTGTATTTATACTATTAATATCGTGGCGCCCGTCAACGTATAGCAGTAGTTACAATTTTTAAAATTCAAAAAGTAGCCATCAGAAATGTTATATGTATGTCAAACTATACGTCATGTCGACTTTTTTTCCGTGACTTGCGAGTGCTTACTACATATTCATTATGAAAAAGAAAGATTATCATGGTTGTGTTCACAAATATACAAAATGTTTCAGTTTCTAAAGAAATATTTATTATTTTTAAAATTTCTATTTTTTAAAAGATTTTTTGTTATGGATAGTTAACTTAAATGTATCTTTTTTTGTCACTGTGATTCTACGAATATTTTCATTTGCATCTTTTATCCATCATTACTGTACAATGTAATAAATACTATTATAGACGGTAATTACACCAACAATTTTCGTGAAGATATTACACATCAATTCTCCCTCGAGTAGGTATTAATGTGTGTGTATGTAGCTCGAGGAGTACGGAACTAGTTCTAGTCGCTGTGTAATTTGAATTTTATTATTTGCTTAATTCGAGCTTATATGAATACTTAACTACGTAAGTTAAGCCGGATTATGTAATCGGATGGTAGTTTCGGTAGCTTAGGATACCCAACATGGGAAATTACTTCTTATACACAATGCCGGTACACGTGTAATATCTTGGAAGTAGACCAAAATCTAACTTCTCGTATTAGCTTTAAAGTAAATTATGAGATAAGTCGCAATTTCGAACTTCTACTGTCAAAAATGAATCTGTATTTACAAAGCCGGGAGCTATAAGCATCGAATCGAATGTCGCAAAAGCTTTACGTAGCAACATTCTTCGTTCGTTTCTGAATCGAAAATATAGATGCTAAAATATTGTATCACGCTTCATACGTCTTCACGAGGTTCTTGAAGTTTGGTTTTTTATCGCCTTAATAACCTCGTGGTAGATCTACGGGTTTCCTAAATTAATTGAATGAATTCGTAGAGGCAGTGATAACGATCTTTTGAGTGACAAATTATCAACGAAAAATGCCGTTCAGTTCGCGTTAATATTTGCAGAGTCAAAAGTTATAGCGAGTGACTACGCTAGTTTAGTATCCCAGCCTAGTCGTCCGAAATTTTAGGAAACGGTTACAGCAACAATGTCAATTTTAGAGTAGTAAATTTGCAGGAAATTAGAAACAAAATATACCGTTTAGTTCATGTTAATGTGACTTATTAAAAGTTACGAGTGGCTACGATAGGTTGATATGATCGTTTCTCGAAATGGCTCCATCAACAAAATCACTTCTTGGAGAATAAATTAGCAACAAAATACGCCGTTTTGTTTGTATATCTGCAGAGGATCAAAAGTTACACCGTTTTCTCCGAAACGGTCGGTGTAACAAAATAGCAAGTACGTTGGGCTTATGAAGCAGCTTCGACAGTTAATGTTGTAAAAGCCACCTGATGCAGGAATATCTTTGGTGAGAAACTTATTAAACGAGAGAAAACCACCACGAAACTCAATAAATACTTAGGACCGTAGTCAATCATTGTCGATTTGTTTGAAATTTGATTATTGTATCAGAGGGACTCAAGCATTGAATTTAATTGTAAGTGCTTATATTAAGATTTGCTAGGATGTACCTGGGTTAGAATAATAAAGTTTTAATTGGCATTGAATTCTGGCTTGAGGTATGGATTATCAATGAAGTTTAGCCAAGTAAAGAATGTAATTCTGATCACATATTAGCCACCACAATCTCGTGCTAGATTATAAGTAATTTTTCTATTTGGTGGTAAATTATCAACAGATTGGAAGCTGTACTATACCAGTATTCTATGTAAGGCAGTTAATGACCTCTTAACTAAGTCTTTTAATACAAGAGGATATTGATGTTACTTGAATAAATGATGGAGCACTAATCATACATTAGAATTATGTAAAAGATTTTTTCATCATGTTCCAACTGCTACCCTCTTATAGATGGCAAGTTACACCTCTGGATATTATATTTTTTACAGATTTAGATCTCACTTATTAATTATTGTTAACAAGCAATAAAAATCAGGTTTAGTTCAATGATAATTCTCATACGTGAGGCTTCATAAACAAGAGAATTAGTTTCGATGGTGAAACGTGGAATATGGAATTGTAACATTTCCTTATATTATATTATATCAAGGTTTAGAAAGCCTCATCTGCATTAGGACATATTTTTGTATGTTACCTTTTTTTTGGAAACGAAATGTTGAACCTTGTTATTGTGTAGTTGTAAGCCTTACTAATCAAGGAAGATTGATCTTCTTTAAGTAATTTATTACAAAAGGGATTTTATAGCAATTGACAGCAGATAAATTAAGCTAGCTTATCTCGTTTTACATATTTCATAATTATAAAACGATTAAATTTTGTGAGATATTACTGGATTTAAAATAGCCCGGTGCCAAAACGAAAGTTTTGGCAAGATTTACAATAATGAAAGATTTGGGATTTTATTAAAAAGCGATTATGTTGGAGTCGACTATAGATGATATATCGATTCATTTAACTACAATTCAGTGATTTGGTTAATTTCCTTGACAGTTTTACTAATTTTAATTCAAATACGATCAAGTATTAATAAGTTTTTAACGTCCCTTACATATAAAAACGTAGGCTTCCACGGCCGAAGTCTATTGAAACTAAACGTTTTCCGGGTTCGAACCGTGTCATGTCGTTCCTTACATAGTTACCATATTTTTTGTGCGATCGAGGCTCATTTAACCTTTAATGAATATAGACCGAAAATATCCGCTAAAACTGATTGAAATAAGAAATCAGCCTTCCTAGAGCGCTACTTCATATGCAAGTAGGCAGATATTTTAAAAATTTGAGTGTCAATGTGGTATTCCTTGAAAGAAATCATGGGTCAGTATGTCATAAGTCCTTGTTCCTGTGTTCTTTTCTGTACCTATTAATTGCAAGTTAATGGTGCTTAAATGAATGATTTTGTCGATGAAAATGGTGCGTAGTTCATCATTGATCGTTTTAGGCAATGGTATAAAAATGCAAATATTCACAAAATTGTGCGATGAAAACTAGACTGCTACCAGTGAAAACGTTCTGCTGAGTTATTTCGCTCAAGGAAACACATCTTTAAAAGCTTCTGGTGGCTGATGAACTGATGTTGAAAGTTAGGTCTTTTCTCTGAAATGTGACTGAATCTGAATCTGAATAAAGATAAATGACTTTGTAATAATATTCATTGAAGTTTCACTATTTTTAGGGAAAAAGGCTTTTGCAAGTGCTTAACATTCAAATTTTAATAATATGATTTAAAACGCATCAAAAATTAATGTAACGCCACGGACCACTTTCGTTTGGTTGCAAATATTAATTACTTAGTCCTTACTTTTCTTTCACTAAATAATAGCGATTTCAGCATTACAATATCATAACTATAACGATGCAATATATCAAATATATACTTTATTGGTCTAAATTTTGTAAAATGAATAAATACTCTTGTTCCGCGTTGAGTTCCAAGGTACAAAGCGTTATATCCCAGGTTAAATTAGTCTCAATGTCAAAAATTACAACACAAAATACACTTGTAGCGTCAAACAATTAAGTTATTGAACGCGCCCGTTTTACCTACGTTTATAGTATTCGTAATGTAGTTAGAATCTGTCAGTTTATTACATATTAACATTTTTATATAAATAATATATATAATAAATTATCATGAAAAACGCGTTATACATATCTCTGTTAATATTCCTAAATTATAATATTAAATAAAAATTTTTCACTGTAGCCATAGAGAAAGAGAACTTTTACTAAAAATTTTTAAATAAAGTATTTCTTGAGATTGTCTGAACTTACAGAGTAAATTTTTATTTCTTAGCAAAATTTAACGTTTATTTAAAAGTAGTAACTAACGGATAAATGTGGCAAACGCTTATAGAATGGTAATTAACTGTATTCAAGGCCATAAATCTTTTTTCGGCGCAAACATTCCTTATTTATAAGAACAAGTATATAGCGCAGAGTTATAAAATATATTTATCCTGTTTGAATTATCCTAAAGGCAAATGTTGTGACTGGAGGAGGTCGGCTCTTGAAAATTGTTGAGTATTTAAACCTACAAGACCAAATTGAACCACTAGATCAAAAAATATATTAAAGATTTTGAGATTTTAAAATAAAGTAGAATTTAAGAAAAACATTTGCATGATTATAATCAGGTGCCTTGCAGTATTTAAAAAATTCAATTGCGAGTTCTGCGTCTGGTGCATATGAATTGCTTTCTGTTAATACAAATAATAATCTGAATGATTCTGTTACAGCTTCATTTTTCATATAGATTTTTTTGTCTTCGATATTAATAAACATAATGGTAGGTAGAAATGAAACAAGGTCCATTTCTGACAAAATTATGTCAGGCTACCGGTTTCGTGTTTATAAACTCATCATCAGACCAGAAATGCTACACGTGTAATAATTGCGCCTATTCCTACCATAAATAAAATGACTTTATACTAGTCTCTTTGTGTTACGTATGCATACATGTTCAAATTTTGAAAACTCTAAAAGAAAGTGCTCTATATTATTTAACTCTGTATGTTGCCTTTCTTAAGACGGTAGCACTTACCTTCTATTTTAACCATATAAACTAGTAAGACGATTCTGATGTGATTTACAAATACCTAAAAAATGAACGGGGGTATCCCATTCCTCGTAATCAATATTAATGATAAGTTATGATGATAGGCATCGGAAATTCGAGAAAAGACAACTAACAAGCAGAAGTCTGTCGACGCATTTAGTTTTGTCATTAATTGTTGCTAACTCAATTTTCTCGAAAATATAATTCTATTACTTCTGGAGTATTTCTTTAATCTTCGTATAAATTAAATAGATAGCAATACACCGATGAGAGTAAGTAAATTATGAAGAGAAATAAGGTAATCTAACTTTAATTAAATCGCAAAATGTCCTTTGAGCATAATGGTCGGTATTGGTAAATCTCAGCTGTAGCACCGGAATAACCTAATTTCGCCTGGCTTTTCCCCGAACGATACGATGGTAGAATATGGATGGGACTTCAGGTTATCTGAGCCGGATCAGTTGTAAGACAAACAGAAACCTGTAAGTAATTGCATAGAACTAAGTAGTTACCTCTAAAATATCTTTAATGATACATTTCAGGCGGGAGATATTCTAAGAATAATTTGGTTCTACAAGTAATGCACAATTTAAAGTAAAAATCTTGACTTTTTTGATTTTAACTGTTTTTCATACAAGTTAGAAATTTTGAAATTATTTTTTATTAAATTTGTCTACTTGTTTTATTAAATATTACCTTAATTAACAAACATAGAGTTTTGTGCCTTTTAGAATGCCAAAATTGGAATTCAATATATCTTTTAGGCTACCGCGTCTTCAAATGAGGAGAACCTCTTCTAAAATTCCTCCTATGTAGCTCGGCTCGATCATTCTACCACATTGTCGTAGTTTGTGGGTATCGTGTTCCTTCACATAAAAAAAATATAAAAATAATATTCATTCAATTCAGACGTATTTTGAAAATATGAAACCTCAAATCTAATGAAATGCTAAAATATTAAAAATTTAGATAGATTTAGTATAATAGACAACGGTTAATTTCGATTGTTTTGACACAATCATTGTTGAAACGACGGTTCTTTTTGCTGTGATGCCAGCTATGCCCGAAAACAGGCCTAATTACGTCAGTAGAAGTAGTCGGTAGAAGACGTTCATGCCATGTCACCATCCAACCTATCCAATTTATCGTACAACGAAGCTCGCCAAGATGAAATGAAAGAGACTCGTTGTGCTTGCACTCATCCATTTATGTAAATCAACACGTATCCTTACGGAATTCAGAAGAAACTGGTCAACCGGTCTCAAAATCAGTTGAATTTCATCCGTTTCACATTATATTGGTTCAACCCTTGGCGACTGATGCAATTCTACAACTAAGCCCAACAAAACGCGAAAGAAGAGGTGAGATATTTTTATCGCGTTGTGTTCTCCGATTAGGTTAAATTTCAGAATGTTGGTGTGGTTACTAGACACACCTGTTATTATTGGAGTGGAGAAAATGTTCACTACAGGTGATCATTAGAATGATTGGAGCGTTAATGTTTGGTGCGAAATTTGGATTTTCAATGCCTTAGACACGCTTCAATGATTAATCAGGCTTAGTGCTCGACCAACGATAATAAAGGAATTTATTATTTTCCGATTATCCAATAAATACAACACACAACAACATATTACGGAAATTTGATAAGATGTTCGCGTGATAACGGAACTGATTGATAGACTTGATAGATGTACAGCATTGATGAACACTTTAATAGAAAATTAATCTTAAATCTATTAATTAATTAATCTTAAATCTATATCTGGTTCGATAATATCCAAGCTTTGTAAGATACTGATTCTATGAATTGTTGATTGCACAAATGCTTCTTGATATAATAAATGTAATAAATTTTGCGAATTAAAAAACACGAGGATATATTTCTTAGAAGTATTAACCATTATACGTATACGATTATAACCCTATCTAAGGTCTTAGTTTAAAGATATGTATTTGGCCTGTAGTGTAGAGGCTTAATACATGCTATATATTGCAAGATGAGAGTTTCTATTAAAATAGATAAAGGTGGATAAAGGTAATTTTTTTACGTTGAAGCTAAAATCGTAATTTTGTCGCCCCTATTGGGACAAACTATTTCGTAAGGCATCTTGAGAAATACGAACCTTACGAAAGTTCATATTTCTCAAGATATCGCCCTACTAAGATTAAAATGGGGGACGGGTAGATGTGAACTACACCGATTATAATAGGGATGTTGGTGGCGTCAGTGAACGTGTAATCTCAGCCGATCAGTAAAGATGTAACTTCGACCAATCTACAGCCTTTGGCGTTACATCATTGTTTGCTATGTGCGGATAAAATGAAAGGTGACTATTACTGTAATAGTGGCCTGTGTTAGGAATAGTCTCAGATGGTATAGGTTTTCCACAAGCAGATGTAGCAGCGAACAATTCTTTCTTTCCTAATTAACGATCTGTTTCTATGGTAAAATGATTCTCATAATTAATGGCATTGATGGCTTAGTTTTTTTCTCTGGGTTAGCTCCTCGGTAGCTTACCGTATGAAGTGTTTTAATTGCTGAAATAATTCTACAATGATCTTGCGTCTTCAGCGAACTGTAAGCTGTAAATATTACTATATTGTTATATTCCAAAGAGCTTGTAAGTACTTGTAAGAACTTCACAGGGCTGCCAGGTTCGTCATATAATAACGTGATTTGCTTGACTGCCAAATTGATTATTGTGGAATAGAAACACATATTAATAACTTAATATAGTATATTATTTACTACTAACGTTATCTATCTTATAATATTTGCTGACTAATAGGTTTCAATCTTTCTTTATATTCTACCGACTATTTATTTATCTGAAGGATATAGATACAACATGTCAATTTTTTTCTGAAAATACGCTTTATCTACATATCATAAAAAGCTTTCTACATATCTTTATTCCTTAAATTTAAAAAAATGCAACATTATGTTCGTCATTATACTCATTATGTATCTGAAATTTGCGTGCAAAATGCAATATACGGGCAATATATTTAAAATAGTGACCGAGAGTTCGATTTAATATAATTAAAAATAGCATCAATGTAACTTGTTTAGAATTAATATTTCCATTTTTTTTTTATCGAAGAGTAAATTACAAAGTTATGTTAAAAAATTCATAATATATTATGGAGCTTTTATCTACAAAGGAAAGATAAACCGAGTTGCATCTTCAGCATTTTGTTGGCCAAGCCTGTCACAGCCTGCCAACCCGATTCGTCAGTTTCACTGGTTGTCGCTCCTTCTTCCTTTGGGAAAATACTGTTTTAATTTAAACATTTTCATTGTTTCTGTGTAAATACCGATAATGAATTGTAGCAGCTAGTACTGGCGAACATGTTTACTTAGTAATAAAAAATATGTAAATAAGGCAATAGGGAAAATGTCGCTGTCTTAAATGTGAAATATTTGCCATCTTAAACGAGTTTTTGTATACAATTACATACATATATAATGTTTTGTATTTTTTATTTATTTGGCCGAACGGGCCGAGCGAGGCACCCATTCTAATATAGAAAAGCTAGGCCCGGCTCGTATGCAGAATATTGCAGCCCGGCTTGGTTTGTCTCCTGAATATTGCAGCCTGGCCCGCGGGCCAAGACAGGTTGGCTCGGTCGATTCGCACCTTTAATGCTCCAGTGAAATATCAAGTTCAAAACGCGACGTGTTCAATATTTATAGAGATAAGCCATCTGTCGAAATCGCGCTGTGTCCATATTTAGGATCTGTTTTATAGTAAAATGTTTTTCCCAATTTTTTCAAATGGATATGTCGCATTTCGTATCTATAATCCTCAGGTGCGTGTTTATCGTGCTCATTACCTGCAATTGCATTAGCACTAAGCATCGTTAACATACTACTATTAGACTATTACATAGTAACTGTTAAAATTTGCTGCGCTAACCTTTCAATAAGTCCGATACACAATTGTTGAAAGATATGTATCACTTCTGTTTCTTACAATATTGTTTCATCAATTGCTACGTAACTATGCTACAATTGTAGAAGCTATTCTAATATTTTTTCTATGTAGTAAGGAAAAATTTGCCACCTTCTAAAAGTTAGTCATTGTTTAACCTGAAGCCTAAATGTATTTATTCAAAATTTGTTCTATTTGTATAGGTATAATTAGAAGTTTGGTGTTGTGATACGTTTGCTCAAGCTCTAAATTAAGGGCAACTGAACGTCGCATATTTGCTGATGTTTTATTGGTAAAATTAAATAACAGTGCTCATTTTATTGATTTTATTTACTCAAATTCGTATTGAAACTAACAAATATTTAATTTTTTCTTAATTATCGCGCACATAAGTAAGAATTGATAATTATCAAACATTAATACATGTTAATAAATAGCTTAGAAAATGTATACAAAGATATTTTAATTCAAGACATCTGCTTTAAATATTAAGTGGACATTAAACTTTAGTGTTATTTTCTGCATTTATGTTTGATATTTTTATATTGTGATTGTTAGTATTAGCAGATAAATTGAAGCTAGGGTATGACAAAGCAAATCATCGGTCTCAGTTGTCAAATTCTTGCGTTAATTTATGCCCTACTCAAAAGTCCGATGTTCCGAAACGTTCGCTCGGACGCTGTGTAAAGCAACAACCTCAGCTTATATGATTACGTCTTTCTCTGTGTTTCAGCGGTTCCGTTTCCACCAAGTCACAAATTAACCATCGCCGAGGTCTTCGATGGACGATCAGCGAAACCGCGACCTGATGTATTGAAACAACACTTCATTTTGGAAGGTCGAATCGACGAGCAAGCTGCACTCCGAATAATCAATGAGGGCGCAGCGCTGCTGCGCGCCGAAAAAACAATGATAGACATAGAGGCTCCCGTCACAGGTTGGTTAGCTACTTACTTACTTACTTGCTTGATCTATTTAATCACGGGTTTATGTTATGGTTATGGCCAATCGTTTACACATCATTAACTTCCTTACTTTTCGCTGCTGATTGGTAACGCATCGACGACGCTTGCGTCGGTAATGTATTGGTATGACGGTTTTTATGTCTGTAACGAAATAGGTCGTTTTTTACGATGACGCCAGTTGGCAATAACATATAAAGAAAGTTAATTATATTGAATTTTCGCAATGTTGACTGTGATCTGGTTTTAATTGACGGTAGGAGTATAAAGATAATATTTTATTTTGCTAAGGGTAAACATTCGGGTAGCTATAGTGTCACAGATAAGTTCCTCTAATATCGTTTTAAACGTTTGTCATCATATGCCAAATAAACAAATGTAGAGAATTTCAGTAATCTAACGCAATTTGAGGTCATCTTTCAAACTCGGGGAGGAGCAGCAACAGGATCTGTTTTTGTAAGTTTGGTGACGAAGAAAAATACTTCGTTATAATCCGCCAACAATAATAAAACTTTCGGGTACAACGAATATATACACTCCGCCAAAAAAGTATCGCATAAACTAAAAAAGGGCATTTATAAACCAAGATATTTTTATACGTTCACAAAAAGTTTGTCTCGTGTATGTGAACTATAAAAACACTAACAAAATCATGGAACATAGCTTTTTTACTTTTTTTTCTCGAAAAGAACACATTTAGAAAAATGCATATGCGTAAGGTTTGTTCAGTTGTTTATTGAAAGTCTTCCTATACGGACAAATTTTAAAGTGCGAAGTCAGAGTTCTGTACCAACGCTTTTAAAACTAAAATGAGCAATTTAACTTCAGAACAAGTGGCTGCTATAGTTGCTTTAATCGAAGATGGACGATCTCAAGCATACGTTGCTAATTTGATGAACATCAATCAGTCAAGTGTTTCTAGAGCCGTAGCCGGATATAGGGAAACAGGCAATTACAGTAGAAGACCTGTACCAGGTCGTCCAAGATGTTCTACTCGCCAAGATGACCGTTATTTACTACTACAAGCATTACGTCGAAGACATGTAACTGCGAGACAATTGCAGAACGACTTGGCTAGAGCCAGAAATACTCGTGTGAGTACTCAAACTATTCGGAATAGGTTACGACAGAGTGGATTAAGAGCTAGAGTAGCTGTAACAGCCCCTCGTCTCACTAGGAACCGCCGAGTGGTTCGCTTAAGGTTTGCCAGAGAACATGTAAATTGGAACATTAACCACAGGGCCAATATACTCTTCACGGATGAGTCAAGATTTGGTCTTTACACCTCAGATAGGCGTATCTCAGTGTACAGACGAGACGGTGAGCGCTATTCGCAGTGTAATATCAGACCTAGACCTAATTTCGCTGGTGGCTCTATTATGGTTTGGGGAGGCGTCTGTTTAACAGGTCGTACAGAGTTAGTACCAGTAGACAGAGATACACTGACTGCCCATAGGTATATAACGGACATTTTAGAAGAACATGTAGTACCATATGCGCCAATTATAGGAAACGAATTCATGTTAATACACGATAATGCACGACCGCATGTTGCAATAATCGTCCAGGAATACCTTAACGATGTTGGTATTCCAGTTTTAGATTGGCCTGCGGTAAGTCCGGACATGAACCCTATCGAGCACGTGTGGGACTTCCTTCACAGACGGACCTGCATGGACTAGAAAATGCTCTCCGTGACGAGTGGGAGAATTTGGATCAGGCTTATATACGGAGGTTAATCGAATCTCTGCCAAACCGTATGCGAGCGGTCATAAGAGCCAGAGGTGGCAATACTCAGTATTAAAAGCTACTGTTATGACATTTTTCTTTCCAAAATTATAATTTCTTGTTTTAATAAAAATCTCAAGTATGAGTTCTTGTTTTTATTTGGCCTGTATTTTATTTAAACAATCATAGAAATTATATCTTAGAGCGCATTAAAGTATATTTACAACTTTATGCTACAAACAAAGATTATGCGATACTTTTATGATTCAAAACTAAATTATGCGATACTTTTTTGGCGTAGTGTAGTTTAGCTTTTATTGATACATACAAAATGTTAATTTTGATCTTGTGGCAAATAACTTGTAAAAAAAAAACTAAAATAAAAGAAATAAATTCTGTGGTTTAGATACATTTTGTTCTAAACGCAATAGAGTACTATACTTCTGGTTTCCAAGTTGTCCGTTGTCCGCCGTAGCTTCCTCACGTGTGCACGAAACGTCGCCAGATGCTATAATAACGACGCGGTATCAAACCGGAAACCAAGAGTATTGTTATATTTATTGTATTTTATGTTGTACGTATGAGAAGTATAGAAAAAAATATATTTAGGAAACTACTTAAACAACATCAAATTTATTTCTTCTTGTTTCGGTTTTGTTAATAGATTCATTTGCCACAAGATCAACGTTAATTTGAACGAACTTAAGTCATTTGATTGCTCTCATTATGTACATTACGATTCCGTTGAATGCATATAGCTTGATGTCTTATCCAATTACATATGATGAGATTAACAATGTACTAATGAGTACGACAAATTGCCGTAGTGCTGGTGTTGATGGTGCTTATGTTGAAGCCATAATATTAATAGAAAATTAATAAGAAAAGAACTGGTCTACGCATTATTCATATTGTTTAATATGAAACAATATTATGGATGGTAACTTTTTAAGCATGGTTTTACAACTTCAAATCACGGGCCAATATCATTATTAATTGTTTCTTCTAAAATGTTTGAAGAGTAACCTTTGAAGGTTACGATAGTTACCCATCGTACAATATATATCCACAATAGATATAAGATATAGGCAGCACGGATTGCCCCTTTTGGTGTTTGTACAATTTGCATACGATAATTCGATAGAGGAAATTTGATAAAGAATTGAAAATGAAGAAAATGATAGTTTAGAGTTTTCTTTCGTTACTGAGAAATTATCCTCGTCCGTATTCTCAACCGAGTACCATGGTTCAATTCTGAGATTCCTAATATTTCTGGTATTTATAAATGACGTGTCTTCTGCAGTGTCATTGGACGATGTACTACATGCTGTAATTGTGTATAAAGCAGTTACTTACGTTAAAGAGCTATAAACCTCTTCTACTGTCGACATTATAAAAGCGAATTATGTAAAAGGTCACCTCTCCGTTTCTTCGCCAAATAATATCAAAGTGTTATTACTCTTTAAACGAATTTCTTGATGATACGTTTTAATTTTAATGACAAGCTGTGAGCGAATGTTTGTTATATATAACAAACATTCGCTATATAATAAACATATATATTATCGGGTTTGGCACATCCTTTCATATTATGAAGGGTTAAACATTTACTCATTGTTAAAACTACTCGTAATAAATTAAAAAATTCAAAACAATGATTTAACATAGATTTGTTTTCGACTCTTTAAAAAAGTTATGGTGCGGTTGAAGGCTTTTTACTTCTATTTTAGAGGAATGAGGAATAAAATCTAGTGGTAGATGAGTTATGCAAAGCCACGACAAACGCGTGGAGTTTTAAATATGATCGATAAATTTATTATGTTGTGTTGAACAGGAGTAATAAGTGAATAATTTCAGTACTTTACAGTTAAGAATTTTACGTTTCTATCACAGGAAGAATTTGGCAGTTGACCTGCTCTGTTAAGCTTTTAAAAAGGATATATGATCCCAAATCTTTGCGAGCATTTGAAGAAATTTACGGATACTCGACGGTTTCGTTTTTTAAATTGTCAACTTAGTTTTTAATGATTTTAAATCACAGAAATTGTCTATTGAACCGCTAAAATTTAAACAATGTTTAAATGCTGCGCAGTGCACGCTCAAGATTGAATTTCAAGAACTCTACACTGTTATCCATCACAAATTGTCATTTGTCTATTTCTAACTGCATGACTGGAACTATTGAGAGAGAATAGTCTATTTTTTTCGTCTTTCCTATCCCATTGACGAATTAGTGAGCATTAAAAGAAAGGGAGGGTTTGTTTTATTTTGATCCCCATGGCGCTCGAAAATAAATTGTTACATACGGATATTAAAGGATTCACATAAGCATTTCAGTACCCTATTTATTATTATTGTTCTCACATATTTCGGTGTCAGTGACGTGCGTGGAGCTTACGGTTCCATATAATCTGCATATATCCTGATATGCACCTATGATTAACAACGCCCGAATTAGTAAATACAAAACAAATACTATTACTATTTACCAAAATCCGCGAATTTCCCAAACAATTTCGAATTGATTATGTAGTTTATGCGGTGTGGGATATAATACTTTATACTCCAATACTTTAGTATTTGCCATACCACCCCGGAATTCGTACTGTTATCAAACACCCAACATTTTTGTTTTAAGCTGCTAATGTAGATATTTTCTAATTATTTTTTTTATTTCATGGCGGTGTAATCAACTTTCCGTTTTGATTCATTCATTAATTCGAGAACCCGTTACTGTTGTTTAGATAAGTAATTACAGATACGCACAGTAATGTGTGTTTATTTTATCTAAAACAGATTTTAAGCGATTGCAAATAAATAGCAAGTAAATTTCGTTTCAGAGATTTAATAGATAAATCTAAGCGATAATGAAATCACGAGAGAAGTGTACCAACGTAATAGTTCAATTCAAATAATTCTTCAGGATCAATTCGTTTGAGCCACTAAATTTCTGTATTTTATTGAGAAGTTCTTCAATGTTAATTAATTAACGATACCTGTTATTTGGTATTTCTCTTATTGCTTCAATAACAATTATTCAAAACTGTCTTGGTTAGTTGAATAAATAACTTTTGTTCTGTCCACTTTCTTTGCATCCTAGATTTTGAGGAAATATTTTTTACGACAATTTACATCAATTCAGTCGTATCTCAGTCGTAATATCGTTACTGCTTAGAAAGTCGTGTGTGCTAGAAAAAGCAAAAATTCTAAAGGTTGCTCGTCATGTCCAAGTCATGTATCATGTATATGTTATAAAGGAAATAAAATTTTAATCGAATTGTATATCGAAAAGTATTATCTGTGATTAAACAATCGCTATCGCGATTAAAATGAATTTGACTGTGTTCTTAATTCCTTTAAGTGTTGGGCGTTTAAATTCTACTGTAAATTTGACGTAAAAGCCATTTTATTGGCTTAAAAATTCGCGAGGTTTCAATGCGTAACATATAGACACAGTTTATATTGAAATGCCACAATTTCAAGTTATTTTTCTTTAAAAAATACTAATTTAATACTTTGTTAAACTTAATCTATATATTTATTTAAATTTAAATTGTAGAAAGAACCGGAATACTCCCAGATCTAGAATTAATTTTTAAAAGATATCTTTTTTTAAATTTCTCTTTGGCATAAAATATTACAAATTTTGCTATAGCTCGTCTTAGAAAGTCTGGCTACCCCTAGATAATGAAAAGCATAATAAATTGCATTAAAAAGTACTATATTTTCACATATAGAAATAATTACAAAGATGGTAAATATAACACTGAGTTTTGGAGAGGTGTAGTAGTTTCATTTTTCGCGACTGCAACTGAATACTGAACAATATGGCATTGGTAAAGCTAGTATTTCGACGCGTTTCGACCGGACTGCGAAATGTTAATATTAGCTGCGACCGTTAGTTTTCTTTAGCTCTTGTATTGGGTGGTTGTTGATGTAATAAATATATAATTACCTAAGTCGATATAAACGACGTAAAAAACTGCAGCGTTGAAGAAATGTGGAAGGGTGCTTTAAAAGGGAATTCAGAAATTGTGACATTCAAACAAGTTTGTGGGGCAGATCCGTTAACTGGTTTCAAAGATTATTTCAACCATGCCTGCCTAATTTCAGTAGATGAACGATCTCTTTGGAACGTGGAAACGTATTTGATGCTGTAAACTTTCCTTGGATCGTAATGATTTCACAACAGCTGTGTAGCACATAAAATAATAAAACAAAACAAAGCAAAAAGTGGTATTGGAGTGGTAATGGAAGATATTATACGATCCCTACCTAGGATCTGGTTGGCATTATTTTAAGTGCACGGAATTTGTACGCTTGCGCTCTGTGACTAAAACTAATTTTAACTTATACAGAGTGTTTCAATCTTATCGAACATGCAATGTAAATTTGTAACCCTGCTTTTGCTGGAGTGGTCATAGGTCACAGACACTTGATTCCCTGCGTAAAAGGTAGTCATATTTTCTTAAAGGAGTAGAGCCAATTCCGGAAAAATTGTTCTTCATCGAAATCTAAATTATCGGTGTCCCCTTCTCAGTATAATTAGTGCTAATTCCACTATGGTCGTTGTTTTCGACAGAAATAGTAGGTAAGTCGTTCGGTGATTGATGAATCTGGTCTTTGGACACGCTTAACTTCTGCTCGTGATAAATAGAAAATTCAAGAATACCACGCACCCATGCGCCATATAAAATTGTGTATCCAACTGGCACTCATGTGAAAAAACGGGTATAAATGGAATTAGATGTTTCATCATGGCACTTATGTTGTTATTCTTAAGTGTTACTCCTCAAAACTTCAACATTTTGACATATAGCCCTTTTCTTACGCATGTGGTAATTATGCGCTATGTAAAATAACATTTAGATAGAGAGGCTATTGACTAAAAACCAAAATCTAATCTATTTTCGTTAAATTTTAGAAAGTTCATGATGTAGCTGTTCTATGTAAGTTTTATGTGAAGGTACCGTCAAAATTTGATTCCTAAAATTGTCCTTGGAAACTCCTTTGTCAGAGTAAATAATCTCAAACGAACATCAAGTCATGAAACAAATTATTACTGTTACGTTAAATCCTGAATTTTTACGGAAATTTTTGTTTTCTTTCTATTATTAGTTTTACATTCAGTTAGTATTAGATATTCAGAGGCTATAACTTAGGCGTATTGTTTATAATCTGTCCTTGTTATGATTATTAGTACGTATACTTACGCTAACAACTGCGCAGAGCTTTTATAATGTGATGAAAACGATTAAAAAAGTTCAAAAAGAATATATTTTACGCGAAATGACATTAATGACTTTCTGTGTTTTGATTTTCATCTTAAGACGTGCAATATTTTTTAATTTATTATTAAAGAAGAGTAAAATTCTAGCATATTTCCTAATTTCGTATTCGATTTAGATAGGTACTGAGTATTTTAATATTGAATTATGTTTTGAGGATGTTCTATTTATTTTTTTGGAAAGACTTCATGTATAATGTAGTAGATAATAACTACTATAATTTTAGCTTTCTTTGTTATTGGGTGTCGTTTATAAGAAATTTGCATGCCGTTTAGTTTATAGTTCACTTTCAGCTTCTTTTTAATAGTTTCACATACATGTCCTCAAACATGGAAGATGGTGTAATTTATTACGTATGTGTAAACATTTAAAATTTTAATGGGGTTCATTAATTTCATAAAATATGACAAGAATAAGAACATTTTTTAACTTTTGAGGGTACTATTACAGATTATGATATACAGGATGCGCGAGCTAAGAAGATTATCCTTGTGAATGGACATTTTTTAAAACGTTTTTTTTTTTTCTCCTTATTATGCGATCTGATTGTGGGTATTGTTTTCTAAAACGTAAAATTATAGCCGTACTACAAGTAGCATCTACTAATCAGTGGAGATTTCAAGTAGCAGCTTCTATATTATGGCGGTTAGTGTAGATCTATGATTTTACATGATTCCTGCAAATAAATAATTACTTGAACTCTTACCTATGCGCCAAAGATAATATGCCAGAAAGATAATAGACCCCAAAGATAATAGGCTAACGATAATAGGTGTAAAGTACAGCGTGTTGTTACGTTATTGATACAAGAGCAGTACATTCTTACCTGTGTTCTCTTGTTAGTCGATTCGATGTTGAATTACTGACGTGTGAATTTATTAAAAAATTCCCTGGTTTTGTGTTAAAGTAATTTCATTGCAATAAGAAAGATCTCCATTTAAGGTCCCTTCGTGATATAAAATATCATCGATTTAATGTAAAAACTCTCCATCACAATGTAAAAGTTCTTATTTTTCCCAGCGTTGTTGTTCTTTCCTAGAAAAGAATCGAATATTTGATACTTTGGTTCTACTTGCTCAACTCTCGCATGACCAAGATCCGAAGCTACACAAAGATTACAAAACTGATTTGTATTGAAAGGTTACAACAAAAGGTTTATACTTTAGAATACTTAACTTAAAGAAGCAGGAATTTCATTAGTTTTCGTTCTTGCTGCTTGAACGGTTCAAGAATAATAAAATGTAGATGTTTAACCATATTAACCTATTTCTCCCTAGTTTGATATTTTATTCGCATATCCATTCGTTGAATAGAAAATATAAACTATATTCCTGTCTGGAAACACCAAGATGAAGCTTGCTAAAAAAAAAAATGCTATTGAGTACCACAATAGCATTTTTTTTTTACATAAAACAGGTAACGATTTTATTAATTTGCGGGTTATGTTTACATTCTTACGGGTGAAATGTAACACCTTCTCCTTTTACTCAGAGAAATTATTATTCTAGAAAAGAAAATGGGGATCGTTGTCCAATGGATTAAGTAACGAAAATGTGTGTACTTACGCATTGGTGGGAAATTTGACAGGACCAACTTCCGCATCACAAGATAAACGAGCTTACAATACCGTCTGTACGATCATCTACTTCCGAGTGACTAACTATAATTAGGACACATTGTAAATACCGATCTAATTATATGAGGTCGGGTTTTATTTTCGGAACGAACGGCTGCGATGGATACATTTCGAACTATTTAAGACGGTTTGGCAGGAAGATTTACAGATGCATGTCGGCTTTTATTATTATAATTTACGCTTAGATATTGTCTTTACCTTTATGAAATGTACTTGAAATTTACATTGTATACATTCATTTACAGGGAGAATAGATCTAACAATCGTTTTTTTTTCTTAACTTTACCACTTTTTCATTGGCAGGTTGACGAATTTTTAATTTACGTTAAACATAGGCATAAACTGGCTTATGTTTCTGAAAACATATGATTTAGAAATTTACTATTCTTCAAGTATATTTTTCATTGAAAGACATTGTTGAAATAAATTAAAAAAGGAAGTGGCCTTAAAATACAGTCTTGAAGCATGTTAAAGCTACTCTCCTAACATCATATACATAACGTTCCACTTTGTAAATTAATTTAAAACACTGTCGAACGTAGATCGAATGGAATACTAGACGGTCGATATTTATACCTAAAGCTGTAATGAAAAATGTTTTTCCTTTCTGTTAGCGTGCAACTTATGTACCTTTTCACGTTTGTCTTTATCAGCACACAAAGGAAAAAGAGAAAGCTTATTTGGCTTTCTCTTTTTTGTATACCAGTTATTATATTGGAAAATGGAGGTAATTGGATACGTAACCTCCTTTTTTATATGTATGTAATTTATTCATTTGATCGGTGGACACTTCTACTCTAGAACAACGTATACTTCCATTGTTACTCTATACAATGAAAAAGAGACAACTTGTTCATCGAAGTAGCAACGGTTATTACCGTTAATAAGCATGAATGTGAAGAAAATTCAAAAATTAAAAAGTTTACTACAACATGCACCAGTAAAATAACTGACAATTTATACATACTGTCCTGATTTGTGTGATGAAAATCATCGAGCGCTAAAAACTTGTTCTTTTGTGTTTGGAAGGCTCAAGTTAATCAAGAACTTTTACAAATAGAGTAGAATTGTTGAATTCGTGGCTCATGTGCGTATATAATGAATTTGCCAGATATAATTTACCATTTGCAAAATATTCCTCACATTCCAGTTAACATCAGTATTTAGCGTCCTGGTAAACGATCCACTCGCGACCACGTTTCTATCAAGATCTAGAAAAATGGCGTGATGTGGTCGTTGTTGTTTTGAATACAATGGTATTCGCTATTGTTGTATTTCCATTCAATAAACAAAAAATCCCTCACATATCTCCTTTCTTTCCTGGTGTATCTGAAGCGGTGCGTGAAATTGTAAAAAATACGATAAAATCTTACCTTCGTTTTTTAATTATTGATATTATTTGGTTTAAAACGGTCTTTTATAAAATATATAAATATTACCGAATGTTCCTAAATCGACAAAATTCTGCTTGCTAATAAATTAGTAACTGTAGATTTTCAATTACTAGAAAACTGATTATATTATTTAGTAATAAAGGTGACACTAATAATAATAATAGTAGGTATTTTTTAAACAGAAGACAATAGAAAGATAGAAACCGGCGGCACCTGACTTTATGACGAGAAGGACGCAATTGTGAAAAAATATGATGAAATGTTAGCTTTAGCTTAAAATGATCTTTGAAAAAAAGCAGAAAAAGTAGTGAATATAGTATGCACAAGAAAACTGACCGTGATTTCGTTACGTTCCAAAGATTCCAACCTATTATATAATAAAGATATCTAATTAATATCATTTAATATTTACCACGGAATAATTAGGAAGTTTAAAGATATTCGAACTGTATTTTTACAATAGTTAGGCAATACAAATTTGAATACTTTTTTTAATAATTTATTTGAATTTTTAAAGGGTATATTAGGGAAAGGCCCTATAGATGTCCCTGCCTGTAGTGCACGATATTTTCATCAGTAAAGGATGATATTAGAAATGTCCATTATCATGATACACATGGCTGAAATCAGAAGGAAAAGTTCTTTCTGACTGTGTTAAAATCCAATACAGCGTCCAATTCAACGTCCGCGAGGTTATCTGATATCGCCGCCACCCTCACATCTCTTGTTGTCACTCTACTTTGGTCACCTATCGAGAATAAAAGTCCTTCTACTGATAGAAAGTACGATTTCTTTTCTGGCCTATTATTAATGAGGTGCGGGTATTATAAGTCCAACCAATCACGCTGGTGGTGAGAACGGACTATTAATGTACTACAACAACATTCAGTGCAAATTTTAGCCGCATAAAAAGCTAATTTCACCAATTAAAAATCGTTCAGTCAGTAATCATCAGAATTCTCAGTAAAGTTTCACGTTATAGTGTTATATTGTTGGGTAAAATGCCATCATAGAGCATAGAATCGGTCCCTGCATCATACCGGAGCAAAAATAATTAGCTTCCATATATATTTCAACGTTAATAAATTTAAATGGTAAAAATAATCAAATGTGATAATTGATTTAAAATAATCGGCAACTGAAACGATGGCTTTAAATGACGCCAATTTTTCAGTCTAACTGTCACACTGCCATCCTGTGTCTAGTAATATCTTCAATAAACAGATAGTTATTTGAACAATTTAAATTAAAATTCAGAAGTGAATTAATGTAAATTAATCTAAAGTAGCTGAGATAATTAGGGTCATTTAAATTCTTGTATCTTATTCAAAGCTTCCCTTATCAATTTCCAAATTGTCGAAGCAATACTTTAGGAAAGCTCCCGAATATTATGACCCCAAAACCCGTAAAAACATATCTATATGAAAATTTCGAGTACACCATTAGATAGAAGAACGAAAGCACGACCGCGAGAATGTTCTCTTTAAGGCTAAGCAGAGGTAGTAGGGATAAAACAAGAAAATCAGGATTTCTCATTTTTTAAAACAATCTCAAACGTCATTTGTCACAGGTCCATTTTTTGTTCGTGTTCACAAATTCATTAACAATCCTATCTTTAATAATAATCAAGATCCGTATGGCGATAATCGAAAGCGAATCAGCATGTATTTAAATAAATTGAATTTAGTCCATAAAAAGAATATGATGAGTGGTACTATTTCTTGAGTACAACTTAAAAAGCACTGCTTTTTTTATCTACTACGTAGCCATGTTTATTTGTTGAATGTGTTTATATTGTTTCGTTCATGATCGCACTAGTTGTTAATTAGATAAATCTTGTAGTTGCCTTTACTAAGAGAGAGCTGTAATTCATAAATAATATATTTGTGTTTATTAAAAAAAAAATAATAAAAAATAAAACAGAGCCCTTGCTTTAAAACCCCTTAATTTAATATATGCTTTGGTGGTGTTATATCCCAAGAGAAAATAAATATGTAGTCACTGCAAAGGTTTTTCTTGAAATAAAATGTATCATAGAAATTTTGCAGTAATTTATTCGTACGAACGTCTATGTCCAAGATAACAATGTTTTCACCGTGCTTACTTTGTGTATAAGTTATGTTGTTGCGTAATAAAAGGAATTTGTGTGAAATATGCGTAATATTTGTTTAGTTGTGGATGTGAGTAAAGAAAAAGTTTGTAGTAGCCTACTTTCTGATATTATGTATCTGGGATGTTAATAAAAAAATATAATGTTGAAACAGCTTCCTCGCGGTATTAACGGAAACATTTACGGCAATTGCATTTCGAGAAGAAAATGCATTTAACCCATGGACATATTTTTGCCTGCTCGACGTCACCGTGGTCCGAAAATATTTTAATTCTATCTCGTATTGCTGTTACCTCAGAGTTAATGCCGCAACATTTCGAAATGACAAACTAGATATTTCTTGACATTTCTCTTCCAAAAACGCATACGTGCTGTTTAAAAACAGCGGTAAACCGGGTACTGTTCTTCAAGCCATCTCCCGAACAGTTCTTGGACTGCTTAACCACGAGATGGTGTGCGCGAAATGAACAGTGTATATTTTCCCTCCTTGCATTGCGCTTGCCGTAAACGATTCCATCAATACAATGCGGAAGCTATTTTAGCATTATTTTTTTGGTTATTGTTCCTAGGCATTTCATGATGTGCTCTGCTGTTTTCCCGGGATTTATATATCGGCGTTACGAATGGATGCGCGTCGATGTTTTGCAAAATCTTCTTGTTTTTCTGAGAGGATATACGCATTTCTTCGTAGTATACTACGATATCAAACAAAAATATATATATATATTTGTTAGATATCGTTCAGTTTTACCATTAAACAAGCTTTAGCAAGCTATATAGCAGACCACGTAGCTCTTATCTCTGGTACGGATTAACCAACCTTCTTAGAATCACCAGAATTTCTGATTACTCAAGCTTACGAAAATCATTCACAAATCATCTTCTCTTAATCCAAAAAGCAAGCACACATTTGTGGATTAAAAATGCGAGTTAGCTGGTTGGAGATTTGCCAAGATCTATTGAAAAGACTCGAGCTTAAGCCAAGTTTTTTTTTTTTTATAAAGTAGGAACAAGAGATAAATCATTGGTGTTTGAATTCAATCTCGACAGTAAGCGGCACATATTCGAAGAAAATGCATGACAAGATCTAAGACGAAAATAACGTTTATTGTTTTTGTTGGCAGACTTCGGATTATTGTTCTCGAAGATTCTACAAAGATGTCCTTAAGCGTCTTGGGAAACGAGTTGGATGATGTTGAAGTAATAATGGTGATAATATACTTAGTTAATTTAACTTTTCTAGAAAAGTAAAAAATAGCAGAACGTTTGTATAATGCACCTCCGACCTTCGTCGCCTCCACAACGGAATTCAACTATTAATTGATTGCTTAAATATTACGACGTATTGGCTAAAAATATTTGCCGTTTGCTTCTTTCTAGGCAAGAAATGTTATACCGTGTGTCTCGGATTGAGAGGGATTGCATGGAGATTTGGTCAAACGAGCAATATTTTGCAATGTTATATGTTGATCTAAAATCTCTTTAAAAAGTTCAATATGTCAAATCTGTCAGAAGTTATTTCAAAAGAACTACAAATTTATTTTGCTGTATGTCAAATATCTTCTTAAGTATTAAAGGTACGAAAAAGATTTCTTATAAAAGTCACTGTTCTCGATAAAACAAATTTGAAATTCAAGATTTTCGTGGTATTCCTGTAAACTTTTTATTATTCTCTTTTCAATCATGTCAGTATAACGGATGATTCTATGTATATATAAAAGTTACGATCGTAGTGTGGCATTTTGTAGATGGTTCAGCCGCAAAAATACTGGAAATAACAGCTTTATGAGTCGAAAATTATGGACAGATGAGTTGTATTTTTCTAACTGCGAAATGTTTAATTGGCGCAGTGAACATTATTGGTTGTAGGAAAAACCACACGTTGTAGTTCTATATCGAAATAATAATAAATAATAATTGAATCTGTTATGTCCAATGGAACTTTAACTGGTCAACGTTATTTAGAAATTCTCTAAACATCCTTGAAAAATTGCAGAGATAACTTGTCTTTGGTAGGTAGGATATGGTATCAAGAAGATAGCTGCTTTCCAAGAGACCTGGTAGATTACTTAATTGACAGATTGCCGTATACTAATATTCGGTGACCAGCCAGGTCAACGGATCTAACGCTGCCTGACTTTTCTTGTACGATACGTTAAAGAATATACTTCCATATTCTCTATCTAATTACTTTCATATACTCGGAAGTAATTACAATTACAATAATGTTGAAGGACAACGCAAAGCAATGTTAGAAACTTGTGCTATTATTAGTAATATAATCTGTCAAACAGTGTTGATGATGCTGTTTAATATCTTAAACATTTCATTTGATTTTTAGGATTAAGCGCTGTTTTTCCTTTTTCGATTTCGTTTGTTTTTGTTTGAATCTATGTAAGCCTGCTTGATTAAAATGTAAGAACAATCGATTTTGCTAGTATCTTTTATTCAATGAGACGTTATCTTACATAATTGGGAAGGTAATCTAATCGGAAATCTAAAAGTACAATGTGGTGTGCATTTAACTTAAGGATGTCGATGCGAGTATCTCAGAAGTCGCTCTCGTGAGTTTTGGCTCAATATCAATTTTACATTGGACTTATCGAAGCCAGTGTCATACCATTTCGTACATTATAATCTTACGAAGATATTTGACATACAAGTAATTAATTTTTTTTTATTAAATAATTTCTGAAGGATTTGACATTTTGAAATTTTTCAAACAGATTTTAAATTTCCACATAAAACTGGAAAATATATACCAATTAAACAGATCTTCATCTTTAATGTCCATGCAATCCCATTCGATTTGGGTCGCTTAATACGATCAAGAAACTATCAGATATCTAGTGTTATTCACTTCTTAGCCGATGAAAAATGGTATTGTTTGTGGTGTATCTATTATGATACTCTCTTTCTCTTGTTATCAATTCATTTAGAATGTAGTATACTTCTTGCTCACGATGGTTAAGTTTAGTTCGCCACGAACGTCATATTCTTTCATCCAAACTGTGCGATTCCTTATATTTTATCTTCCTTATATTGAATCTTTTAAGGCTACGAGCATTGCCTTAAGAGATTCATCCAGAAAATTTTTTCGTACGCAAATAACATGGCAACAATATCGATAAGCTCTCTATTTAATCTTGTTGATATAAATAAATCGTCGACGTTGTAATCAGATACTTCCGTTACACCGCAGGTGCTGTCAACTATGTTATTTTAAATGAGTTACTATATATTATTGTATTTTTGAATCTCTAATTCAGTTTTGTTGTTCAAGTTTATTGGTTAAGCAATTAATTTTGCTTATAACCGTATTTGAAATATTGATTAACTGAGTTTGGTGTTGAATTCTGTTTTTATGGATACCGAGAGCCGAAGAGAACGTACAACATGTGTATGACGATATCCACGTTAGTGCATTCTCCAATTCCAGTTTAAATATACTTCGTTTGTATGCTGGAATATTTACAATTATTTTTTCGTTAATGTTCGACTTCCCTAATTGGACGATATTTTAAAAAACCGTGTAAGCTACATTAATATTGGGGGATACTTTATTTGGAAGAAATATTCAAAATATTTTCCTAAATATTTTGAAAAGCATCTCATTTTAAATGGGCAATGAATATCACGCAAAGTTTAGTAGTAATTGCTGTATAGCGCAATAACAAAGTAAAACAATCATTAAAAATATTTTAGTCCAGTATTACGCCTTCTTTAGTGTACTGCCCAGTTTTCAAAATTTTTCAGCGAATGCTATTTCATATGCCAATGGATGTAATTCGCCGTGAAACACTTCGTATCTGACAAAATACATGGGTAATGACTTATCGAGTATGCATTGATCGGAGATTTTTGATTACTGTTATTTTTCATGTCACGAGGTCAATCTATTAATATCAATGTACGATAAAATTGGCAAATGACACTAAAGTATCGGAACACTCCGTACCACACAAGCTTAATTAATTAGCCCGAAACAGCTGTTTTATTATTAACCATATAACTATTTACATAAAAAGGAACTCGAATTTGATCAATAGAGAGAACGGACCGTCGTTATACTCAGTTCTGCTTGATTTATTAGGTTAGGGCATACACGTTCTATGTTTCACACTAGGCTCTTCCATACATCTTTCAGTATTTTTCCCTTTAGTTCTAGTTTTTTTTTTTTTTTTTTTTTTTTTTATTACTACAGCACTATAGTATGTAGTGGCGTGATAGGGAACCTCATCCATTTTCTTTATAGTAGCACACATCATATGCGAATTTCGTACACCCAAGAATAACTAAAAATTAAAAAAGAGTTTTCACCCTGCCAAAATGTTTTTATACCGATTCTGAAAATAGATTTTTCAACATCGTCACGTAAACTAGACAGAGTTTTAATTTCCCTTGAATTTTCGATTCGGAAGTCTTCCCTTGTCGGGCCGCATTAATAGAGCGGTCGCAAAGAGCTCGATTTTGCAATCGTGTAGAACATATATGGGACCTTTTTGACCGAGAATTACGAAAATCACTTTGAACTAGTCAAGTAATAGTTTGGAGAGAATTTCCGAATGCCTGGAATGCAATCGATAACGAGTATGTATACAGGTTACTAAAAAGAATGCCTGGCATTTGTAAAGCAATAGTAAGTGCTAAAGACTGTTGTTTTGACGAAAAACAAATATAATTTAATCATTGACACAATTTGTATCCTTGCGGTGAATAGTATTGTAAATCAATTTAATACTAATTGAATTGCTATTGGAAATATATTATCAATATATTAACTCGCTTATTCCACGATCCTCTTACATTTTTGTGTAATGTTGAAATGAAAAAACGGGTATTAGCGAACTTGCAATGGAAAGGTTGATGTTATCGCCTTGTTGATAGTAGAAATTAGTAAAAAGATATACTACATATATAGGTTATTGTTACTTCAGGGTGTGGTGTAACGATTTCAAAATTTTGCTATAAATACATAAATAAGTCAGATTGAGCGTTTATTATTTTCAAATCAGTGTAGTTGTATTTCCTTAATTATACAAAACACACGCATGTATGGATTGTATATAATTTACAGCCACAAAATATAAAATAAATTGCTTTTATATTATTTTTAACTGGAGAAATTATAATGCGTTTAACGGTCAAACCACAGAAGGATGCCTAATTTCATCTTCTTGTTTATTCAACAAGAAACAAACAAAGAAATTCGGACAAAAAGGAACAACATGCTATTTATATCTTTCCTTATTTGATTAATACAATTTTATCAATTCTCAGTAGAACTTTTTGTTACCTTCTTCGATAGGTTATTTCGTTAACATCATATGTTATGCCTATTCAATTTCAATTGGACTAAATATACAATGAACAGGTGTTGTAGATGTAGCGTGTACATCCCATATCTGCAGCTGCTTCATGAAATACAAGTTTGTCATATTTACATTTTTCAGCAGATACAGTTTGTAACAAATTACGTTTGAACATTTTGATTTCAATAATGATGACCCCAGCATTTGGAATAATAAAACGTTACAGTAGTAACAACTGTAATAAAAAAAAAATTTAAGGCAGACTGTAATATGCAAAAGATGCACATGTGTGCAATTTAAAAATTACAGGAAAGTAGTCTATTAATGTCGTTTCAGTCTATTTTCGTTTCTTTAAAAGCGTAAGTGTTGACGCTAAGTAGGAAGTTGGCTTTATTATCATCCCAGTAGCGATAATCTAAGTATGAATATTTAAACCGTCGGGCGAGTTTTACGCCGCGGTGTTCATTAAACATAGGGAGCCGCAGTAATTAAACGCTCGAACTTGGAGGCCTGGCGGGAGCCGACATGAAACAAGAAAGAGATAGCTAGACGACGTGTGGGGGAATAGGAACGACAGTGGTATTGGTAAATCGATGCCAATATGGTTACGGTGAAAATTTAAATTTCATCTACCTACCTCGAAGTTGTCCTCTACTTGTTATATGCGTTGCTATACTTGTGTTATTACCAAACAGATCCTTGTTTTTCAATTGTCATTATCTACACGTATTCATATTTAGATACTTAAATAAGTTCTTCAGTTGTTAAAATAAATAGAAACAAAACGGAAACCAGATCAATATCAAAATCGGATAAAGGAAACTAAAAAGTAAATCGGTAAAGTATAACGGTGGGTTAAGAACAGTAGATAATTAGAACACGAAGGAAAATTAAAAAAAAAGAAAAGGCCGACGAAAAAGGAAAACCGAAAATTACGGAAGAGTCGTAGAGAAATAAACCGGGAAATGGAAAGTAGACGTACAAATCTCTTCAAGCTGGGAACGTTAAGGGTCTAAAAGAAAAAGAAATTGGACTAACTGGTGAATTTGAGAAAGCACGTATGGACGTATTAATGAATGAGGTTAAAGAAGGAATGAGAGCGACTGCTGGGGTAGGATGCATTTTGGATAGAAACATTAAAAATAACCTTAACAGACAGGAAGGAGTACTGTAATGTAGAAGTGAAATCCGACCGCTATGTAAAGACAGTTGTAGCCGCCCATGGTCATTTTGAAGATGCGAGAGCACAATAAAAGGATAGACAATTAGAAACAATTAGAGGAAGAACATATGTCATTGGAAATTTGATCGCTAGAGTTGGGAAGAGAGGAGAGACTTACGTGGCAGTAGTGGGGGAACATGGAGAAGAGTTGGTAGATGATAACATAGTAAGATTAATTCAATTCCGCATGGTTAATAATTTAATGGCGAATTTTTTTTTTTAAATACAAAGAAATACATAAATTTAGAAGAAAACAGACAAGTATAGGAGAAAAATGTACGATAGACTGTGTTTTGATAAAGAACGAAAATACATCATTAGTTCTAGAACAGAGGTCGAGAAATAAACAGTGATAATTATTTATTGGTAGCAAAAGTAAAAGAAGGCGAATTGAAAGATTGGAAGACAAATCCGAGAATATATAAGGAATAATGGGTGCTTATATATTTAAAAAATACGAAAAACTGTAATGTTCGCGTATGTTAAGAATCTGAGTACAGCAGGTACGAAAAAAGTTTGATATTAGAGCCACAGCTTTCGATAGGACCTATTTAAAATTGTTGCTAAACAGAAATTCAAGATGGCAATTTTTGAGGTATTCGCATCAACTTTTTTAAGTTCAATTTTTTTTATTTTTTAAAAGTTAAATTAAAAAGGATACCATGTTGCATCTTTAGGTTACCGAACAGAATCTTTTATTCTCTTATCAGCAATGAAATATAATTGCTTTTAGAGTTTAATCAAGTAGGCTTACATGGATCCAAGCAGAAACGAACAACGAAAAAACAGAAGTTCTAATCATCAGATGATACGTTTGAAACGCTGGCCACTGTTAGCTAATCATAGTTGACAGTGTTTGACTATACATCGGGTTACTTTACGTAACGTATATTGATTAATACTGCTATAAGCATACGTTTTTAGTAGCGCTTTGCGCTATTCCTCGTCTCTTTATTGCAACTACAATTACTTCCATGTACTTCACTCTTTGACTAATCCTACAAAAAAAGAGGTGTTAGATTCTCTGATTTGGTTTGCGATCGATTGCTGGTGGTGATGGCGGTAACTTTATTGTCAAATCTCTCAGTTAAATACTCTATTTCGTCTGTTGAATTACTACTTTTTTTTAATAACTTCTCTTGGATTAAATGATGTTCAATGATCTACGTAAGCCCACTCCATCTGAAAGACCTACTGTAGTTTTACATATGTACATGTTCAAGTAATTTTACGCCTATCCTTTACTTTACAATCTTGTTCAGGACATTCTTACTTAGACATTCCTAACTACGTGTTCATTTGTTTTATTCAATTTAACCAGAATATGGAGCTCTAACATCATCACTTCCACTGTTCTTCGGTTATGTTATTATATATCTGTGCCTACCTTTCTATCTGATAAGTAATTAGTCAACATACAATGCCGTAATTAGCTCGCAATATCTGACATTTACTCCGCTACTACTCGCAACAATTTACTCTTTCCAGTAGCTACGGTATCGCGCTACAGGTGATGTAGATAACCTATTAAAAACGGGGAGACTACGTGTTTGTGAAATTAATGAGCCAATGCGACTTCAGCCGTTGTTTCGTTAGACATCACATTACTTTCCCCGGTGCCATATTTATCGATTGTAGTTACGTGCTACAAACAAAGAGTTTAAAATTGCTACCACTAGCAAATGTTTTAAGTTTTGCACAGTTTAAAGTGCCACCAACGCTGTACACGTATACGATTGGAGTTCATCATTAATAGGCATTAGAGCCATAGTAATTTATTGATACTAGAGACACTTAAGTTTAATTCAATTAAACAGCTTCTTGTGGTAAGAACTACTAAAAAATCAAATGTTTTGTAGCGTTTATATGCATAAAAATTTAAATTAAAAATTAAATCAATAATCGTTTGTTTCTTCATATTTGTTTGTTGTGTTCTTTCGAATAAAATTATATTAAAAGGTTTTTCCTTTAAAACCAGTTTACAACTTTTCCATCGTTTCTTTACATGTCTATACAATATTGCTAATTCAATTCACTTGGTAAGTCATTAGACTTGGAAGGAGATTGGAGTTGTCGTTTAAAAAAATAAATCCACGGCGACGTCCATTACTAAATTAAAATTTGTTCACTAAGTAAATGTTATTTCACTACATTTAGTGGAATTTCCATTAAGTTAGCAACATTGGATGTACAGAAATTAAACTTCGATAACTACTACAAAAGTTCTGGTATATATATATATGTTCAGTGGAGCATAGTATTCTTTTAGCATTTCATTTGATTATTTACATAAGAAAATGTAATTAAGGTTGTTGATAGTATCGTTAGTATTGGTTTTTAATTTACCAATAAACGTCAATGAGTGTTTCTATTAATATTTATTTTAACGCTTAATACTCAATTTTGGAATATTGCCGTTTAACGGTTGCTGTTAAATTAAGATTATTTTGGATATTTTTATGATGCGGTCTATTTACGCCGAGGGAATTAATGATGTATATGCGTTGAAATCCATGTAATTTATTTGATTGATTATATTGGTGCTATCTCGATTATGTGGTTTAGAATACAGTACGGAGATTTGGAATGTTTAACGATAATTATTTATAAAGTTCATTTTCCTGTCTCCAGGTAAAAAATTCAATTTTTTTTATTGAACTTACAATAGTTCATTTTCTCAAAAGACTGAACGAGTTTCATAAAACTGAATAGGTCGTAAGCAGCCAAGTTATACTTAGAGCAAGCAAGACTCGTCTTTGACAGCAGGTATCTGCTTGGTCTCAAAATTTCGAACCAGTGCTTGACAACGCCAACATCGATATCTTCCGCTTAGTGTTACTAAGAATTATTCTGCCGAGGTTCAACGATAAGTTGTATTAACCAATAGACGCGATGAATAAAGAGTTTGTTAGTAACTTAATCATAATTTAAGAGTTGTGGCTCGTATACACTTACTATCTTTGTGAGGATCTCAACGTTTAACAAATACAGATAGATAATAAATAAATAAAAAAAATAGGCAGCTTACCTATATTCTAGCGAGAAGTATAATTAACACAAATGAAATATGTATATAACACAAAACAATGAACCTGTGAAAATGTGAAAAAGAAAAAGACGGAAAAACAATTCGTTGGTTAAAGGTTATTGTTTGCGTTCTTTTTCTTCTCTCTTGCTGATAAATGATTTTTTTTAACAAGTTACTGATATAGTATATTAAATCATATCCGTATAAAAGTATTAAAAAGTAACACGTTCTACAGACATTAAAAGCTCACATCTAAAAGTGAAATATTGAAAAGTAAAGTAGTAAACGTTTACCGGCTATAATTGTCGCATAAAGTGGTAAGTAGTGTGTAAGTAAGTAATAAATGACAGTTAGAACGCGACAATTAGCAGAAAGATTGTTACATTCTACCTACCGTTTCAATTTACTTCTACATGAAACTTCAACTTGTTTCGATTCAACTGGTAGCTAAAACAATATATTCCAGCTAGCACTTTTTGGTTAATAACAACAGCAAAATGGTTTCAAATTGCACGTACCGAAATCATAATTTTTCAATGTCCACGGAAGGAAACAAATTATTTTTAGTTTACATCGGAATCGATAATGGTGGAATATATCCTACTGGAATTATATCGTCTAAATGTACGTTATTATTTGCCATAGCGAAATTGGGTCGTGTTCGACGTTCACAGCTTGCCACATACTTTTTTTGCTGAACCTTCCGAAAAATTATCGCGTCCAAGCACACGCATCCCATCCCGTGCACGAGGTTAATAAAATTTTATTCCTCTTTCCTGCTGTCCAATTTTTATTATTATTGGCCTATCTCACTATATTTTTTGTGCGCGATAAGGCAGTCGCTTTCAGTCCGTATCATTAAACGATATCCTTCCCATCAACCGACTATTTTCAGTTTGTTGTTATTGGACGGTCGGTAGGTTCATCAAATTGTCAATACCTTTTAAGATCTTATAGGATATATTAAATTGATCCAGCGCCTAGGAGCGTTGTTTATTTGGCGATGAGTAGGGTTAGGTACTCGAAACTATTCATTAGTTTAATCCGTGGAATTTGATTCACGTTATCGATTTTATCGGTGCTCTAACCTTAATAACCATTAAAACATGTACTATGTGAGGGAAATAATATCACTGCTACTATTGTTTATTGAGTGCTGAATTACTTCAGTAAATTCTGCTTGCAACTTTTTGTTAGACTTGACAAAAATAGATAAATATAGTGTGAGGTTGTACTTAACAATTAAATGTATTCACTTCGACTGTATTCACTTAGTACCATTGGTTTATACAGGGTAGTGTCTTCATTTATCAATTCCAAGTTTTCCAAACGACCATGGCATGCATGGCGCTGGTGAGACTTGCCATTGTTATTTTTCTAAAATTTGTTATTGTTGAACATTGAACCACTAACAGCGCGGAAATTGGCCGAGCAGTTTGCAGTGAGCATTTAAAAAAAGCAATTTTGTCAAATGTGAAGGTTTTTGTTTTCGTTGACTTTTTACGACTTTAGTAAAAGCCTAGTACAATAACAACTTCGTCAAACTTTTGATAATGAAGTGACTGGTTTACAGAATTTCGTCGAGATTGTGCTCCCGTCATAGATGAATTTTCTGATAGTTGTCCTCCAAAAACGATGCTATGCTTACACATGATTGAGGGAAATTGACGAGAGACTTTGACCCAAGCACAAAAAAGACTTGTGTCAGTTGCTGCAAGGATTTGCTGAAAAAATTCAACAACATCGTAGTAGTTAACGAAAGTTCGAAGAACGATTAATGTTGAATAGCATATATAAAATTTGTCTGCCAGATGTCATCCATGAATTCAGGGAGAGCAATCGACAACGTTACATCATCCTTCATTATGATAATACGTCAAACAATTTTCTTGGCGGGAAAAAGTATCGAATGTGTCATTCTAACGCTTTTTTGTTCCCGAATGTTAAACAAAATGTGTGTGAACAGCGACTTTTATCACTTCAAAATCCGGTCTTTGAAGACAGCTTCCTCAAAGGTTTTGGAGTATCACCTTAAGAATGGAAAAAAGTATTTCGAGAATTTGTTCGGATTGATACAGGTATGCGTAAATCCTAGCCGCGTATATTTTGAAAAACAACAAAACAATTTGTACCAAAAATGTCCTTTTCTTTCATTGTTGTTGCAAAAACTTGAATCGTAACCCTCGTATTTAAGGAACATGTTTTATTTACTGGGCTATAATTTTACCTTTTGCTCTGTTCCAAAGCAAATATATCTTCAACAAATTTTTATATGCAATATTTAAGAGCTCTATATCTACGCGAAAAGATCCATTAAAATAATTGATGACAATAAATGTCTATTGTTAAAAAAATCGTAATTGTTTTTGATTGTAGTACACTGCCACATCACTTGACCTCAAGACAACAACTCAATTAAGAAATTCGTATCGGAATATTTTCCTGCATCTTTTATTTTGTGGCTACATATTTTAAATATTCACCATGGTGATACATAAATCCCAACAACTATTATTTGTTATTATTGCCTTATCAAAAGAAAAGCTTAAGTGCTACCTTAATACGATAACAACGCACGCTAATTATGTTGCAACCACAAATACCGCAATCACTATTAGGTGTTTATATCGAAAGTTTTTATCAAGGGGAATAGTTTATTATAGCTTATAAACGGTTAATCAACTGTTTAGATGTATTAACGTATCGCTACAAGTCATTTGTTGTAAGATCTGGTTGTGGGCATCTTTTATACGATATTGAAATCTACAGGGTGCGTCATGAATTTGCAGTTAAGTTATTAAGTTAAGCTACTATTGCTCCAAAGTTAAGAATTATTCTTGTTTTTTTGAAAAGTCGACACTTACGAAAACCGTTTTTTCCTCGGAAGTGCCCATTCGATAGGTATAAATTTTGGCATCTGGAATATACATAAAAGAACCTAATATACTCGCGCTTATGTGGTTCCGAATCGCTATTGAGATGTGCGTAATATTATTTAAATTGGCACGACATATTCTTGTCGAAATGTCAATTTTTAATGAAACATCCCGTATATTATTTTGAATTTTATTGAATTTTTGGCAAAATTCTAAACAAAAAAAATTAATAGCCTAAAATGAATTATTTTGTAGTTGTGTTTGATTTTTCAAACTATAGCGCCAAATATTATTATTTTACTGCAATAGTGGCGAGAACGAGTCTAGAACGCTTCGCGAGTAATATGCCGTCAACCAAATGAGTAACGTTAATACAACAATAATAGCATTTGTAAAAACATACTTAAACACAAGGCGTCACAAAAGTACTTACTCGATGATTTTCCTAGACAGTAACTTTGTAAATAAAAAGAATTGTTTGTATTTATTGATTTATTTAGACGTTTAAATTTATTCTTATTAAGTCATGAATGTCGCTTAAATGGCCGGCATCAGAGCTGACGCTCAGTCGGGATCGTTTTATACCATTTACTTATTATTTTTTTTTCAAAATTTCTGACTATAAATTGGCCACTTTTTGAGATATGTTTTCCGCTAGAGTCGCCAAGGTCTGGGATTTGTTTGCATACGCCTGTGACTTTAAAAAATCCCAAAGAAAGAATTTCAGAGCGGACAAATTGGGCAATTTTGCAGGGCTGTGCAAATCTCCAAAGCGAGCTGGTTCAAAATATTCACTTCCGCTCGTGCTGAATGTGCCGTTGCACCGTTCTGCCGGAACTAAATATTTTCTAAATCCAATTCGTGAGCTTTTGGCAACAAGAAGTCGTCGACCATGATTTCATAGCTCTCACTAGTCACAGCAGCAGTGTTTCCGACGTCGTCATTGAGAAAAGACGCATCAATCACTTTTATTTCACAATACGTAATACCAAACAGAGATTTTAAAAAGGTGTGATAGCTCTTCATGTAGATTTTTCAATACCCCAAAAGCGATAATTTTGTTTACCTAATGCGCTTTGCCGCTCATAAGGATTTTCAATGGGAAACCTTCTTCATCGTCGTCGAAGTTTAGAGAGGTTTGGCTGTAATTTACATGCGAATTGTGGATACACTGCCTGAACTTTGGAGGAGAATTTTTAAAATTTTTTGTCAAAATCGCTACAAGAACCGTTTGCTGATACACAGTTCTGTCACCTGTCTTCTGGCCGATGTTTGAGGGATCCACAGCAATAGCAGTATATTCTCAAACGGATCAAACGTTGTCTGATACTGTCTCGTGTTGAGCCACCCTCCTTGAGGCGAATGGTTAAGCGCCCTAAAGTTTGACCAATAGGTGCCACGGTATTAGGAAACCGATAACGAAATTCACGATTGATTCAGTATCGGTGAAAAGCATTCATACAATTATTCTGTGTTCTTGAAAAATATAGCGATATATGTTTATCTACGTTTCTTCTGGTATTTCACAAGCGTTAAAGTCGCGATGATATAAAAAACTTTTATAAAAACTAAAGCATTTTCCGATAGGGTGATTACCTTTACGTTATTTGTTATAATTTCTAATTTTGATTTAGAAATTTTCCATTTCGTAGGCAGAAATCGCATCCCTAGTAATAAATAAAGAAGACAAAAGCGGATGAAATTATTTCTTTTTGGCAGAGACTAGACACGTTCGAGTTTTGTCGATTCTCGGGGACACCAGTAAGCAACACGAATCCATTTTCGTGAGGCGAGTAGACACGAGTCTATTTAGTCGTTGCAAAAGAGGAATGATTCAACCTGTCTTTGTCATCTCTAGTAATAAGTAAACTACGGATATTCTGTACATATGTATCAAAATTCCAACAGTTTCGTACAGAGGTAGCATTGTACACTGTCCGTGCAGCTAATATCCGGAGCCCAGTAATACGCTATTACTAATAATTAATTAGTAGTGACTATAATTTCCTGTCTTTTTTATTTTACGTATTATTTATGCAGCTGCGTCCTACAAATGTTTTTTTAGAAATTGTTATGTTTATGTTATGTTATGTATATTTCATTACTTAAATTGAATTTTGGTTTTGGACGAAACATGTACATATATGTATTTTCTTAAGGAAAAGCCGATTTAAGATCAAGGTTAAATCATTGACCCAAATACAAACACACATACAATATGTGGTAAAACAGTGATTAATGAGCCGTTCAACTAATTTTACGGTCTGCAATAGTGTTTTGATATTTATTTCAACGAACATGAGTAAACTCTTATTCAGAAGATTTAAAACAATTTCGCACCAAACATTACATATCTACAAATCACAAGATAAGATCGTCTGGTCCAAATGAAATGCGTATTGCGTAGTTTCAATTTATCATGTAACGAGGATGTCTATTTGCATTTCGTATTTTCACTATATACTTGTTATATGTTTGTTCTATCGATTGGCAACCTATATTGTATTGTTACAAACTGATGTCAAAAAGGTTATTTGTCGTCAGTGCCACTTCGCACAGTCTTGATCTAATGTCGATTTCAGTCTGTCCTTTTGCCGGAAGTAGAGGTCCCTCTAGTGGTGGGAAGCTCGATTTCTAAAAGAAAACTCCTTTTCTGGTCTGGGCGGTGGAAGGTTATTATAAGTCCCATCAACGATGGTAGTGGTGAAGACGGACAATTACTTCTTCCGTATTTCAATTTCTCTTTTCTACAATTTTTAAATTAACGAAAAATTCTACCAAAAGACTCGCTATAAATTAGACATTAGACATATATCTAAATGTAAACTAATCAATTAATCGTTCGGCCAGTCTTCATCGACATTCTTAGTAGTGTACGTAGTGTAAAGCGTCATCGAAGAGCATAGAATCTCAGCTTCAGCTGAGTCCCTGTATTATGCTATATCAAAAGTAAATAGTTTGAGCATATATTTCAACATTAATTTATTTTAAATAGTAAAGTCATCAAAAGTAGCTATCGAATTAGGACAGTCGCTAATGCGATGAAACAATTGCTTTAAATGTCGTTAATTTTATATCTGGCTTTAAACGTATCTGTTATAAATCCCCAGTTAAAAGGTGGTTGTTTGAAGAATTCAAATTAAACGTCTATACCTCATTTAAGAATTTCATTTATCCATTCCAAATTGCCGAAAGGGTGTTTTAGGGAAATTCGATTGAGCAGTCGAAAAATTAGGGAGTCCACAGAGAACCTTAAACATCCTGAGAATGTCAATGGAGATACAAGTTACCCACTCGCAAACATGTGGAAATCCGTCATCTTTAACCTATTCTATCCTCGACTAACACTGGCCGCGCCACTCAGCCAATAAGCGACAGGCCCCGCGCACTGTCCGCATAAAAGCGTGCCGTTCCCCTCTCATCTCCGCAGTTGATTTTCACATGCTAAGCTACCGCGATCAATTGCTTTCCGCTGAGTTAGTTTTTCCTCTGATGTGGTTTATAGGATGAGTTACCATGTTAATTGTTGCCTACTGCCTTTCCTTCTCCTGAAGAAACCCCTTGGCATTGTACGCGAAACGTTGAGTTCTCCTGTATCCGTGATACGGTCGCAACCGGAAGCACGTTTAGTTTTAACTGACTCGAGTTGTGGAAGCCTACATTATTTTTTCATAACATTGCATAATGTAATATACAGTTCAAAAGAAATATAATAAATTCCATCCGGTTTCGTACTTAAGAGCACATCCCCTCGGTAACTTCACAAGAAAATTTTATTTGTCTTTATCTTTGCTTTCATTAAAGTTTAATCATTTGTATTTTAAAATTTGAAATTTAAATTTATTTATTTATTTATTTAAGATAAAAGCTTCGTTTAGCTGTTAATCTGAAACTATTTGAAGAAAAAGAAACTGTTTTGTTTTTACTTGGAATTAAAGAAAATGCTAATAATAATGCATACGCCTTTGTTCGTGCATTTATGTATGTGTATATATGTTCGAATGTGCTTGAATCTTTACTGAAACTGTATAGTTCAATATAGGACAATAGTAAAACCCCTTGTTTTATGGGTACTCAATAATACTTGTATGTATGTAGATGTTGCGAATATTATATTGTTTGTAATTTCATTACGTAAGTTCTTTCTAAACCTGCCTACGTATTATTATTTAATATGGAATGAATACGGAGCGCGCAAAACCTTTTAATCTTTTAAAATAGCGTCGTCGGTCATGGATCGATGGCAGTATCCTTCCCGCCACCATTCTTAACTTTGAATAAAGGCATTGTGGGGGCGTTGCTGATTTTACAAGGATACGGTCAGGGTTAGGTGATGTTCAGGGACTAGCGTATTAGACTCTGCGATTAGCATTTACGGAATCCATAAATAATATAAATATTTAGTTCTACCCACTGCGCTAGCGCATGCGTGCGAACCTAATTTCGATACAATTACTATGTATTACGGCAACAGACTTTTGTTGTACTTATTTGCGTAGGTATATTATTTTTTTAAATTGACCCAGATATTGCGTGAGTAGCCATTCAACTACAAGTAACGACCCGATGTCTGTTTAGTAATGTTATTGCTTGCTATGTTGGTTTAGTATATATAAATTTGCAAAAATTATTTTATTCATCCGTATAGATGCAATGTACAAAATGAATTAAGCATATTTTGAAATATTTTCATCCCGTATTTGAATGCTTCTAATTGATTATTATTGTACTTCGGGTGATTGCCATGTGCCTGTTGATTCAAAAATGGAAGCGATTGAAAAGATAACAGAAAATTTCTACAAAGTGTGTTCCCTCCTAGTATTTTGGGATTAAAAAAAAATTCTTTTAGTCGTTTGTTACAATATGGACACGTCGTCACAAAGTCCACACAAAGCAGGTTCCACGGTGAAACTTCTTAAAACGATGAAAAAGGAATACAAAGACAATTAGATCGAAATATTTCGTTTCAATTAGCTGTTGCTTTAAATCACAAAAAAATATTTCAATAACTACCAACCACACCGAATTTTATAAGTTGAAGGGAAGGTTACAGAGAGGCCCTTGCTTTCGGTGATTAAGATGCAATCACTGCTGGCCAGGGATTTCTTCAGGCGCTTGAGTTGATTTCGTCTTTGTTAGGAATAATAATTTGTATGATTAACGTTGAGTTGGGTCATGGAATTTTGTAGCTAGAGAGCGTTTGTTTTAGTAATTTTGCTCGACATCCATACTTTTTTAAGCAATAAGATTTAATCTCAAATCTCACGAAAATTTTGTAAAACTTTGGCGTACTACCCGGACCTATTTTCATTCCTCTAACTTCGATTTCCATTTATTTTCCTCTGTTGATCGGTATTAATTAGGACTGTAGCTCGAAACCGGGTACTAGAGGGTAACATGTCGATTACCTAGCAATAGCGACATTGCGCTGGGTTAACTGCGTTATTTTTAATAAAAAAAAAAGAAAATTTATGAAAACACAATATAGTAAACAACTTACTAAATATATTTAGATGGCTGAAAAGAAACCCGGAATTTACCATTAGATATTAGGTCTTGAAATTGCCGTAAATACGTTGCCCTGTTAGCAAACAGACAAGTCGATGCATTTCTACGTATTTTCAACATTTTTAATGCTATCCGTTCAATTCCGACACTCATCAAATTCCCACTACGATATATATTACACATAGCGAACAGTATACAAAGTCAAAAAATACCGATATGTAACGAAGCAGCTTTGAATGTTATGCTCTACCGGGTGTTCGATATTTTTAACATCGGTTCTATCCGAAAACGGTTCTAGAACTAAATAGTTGAAGACCACGTTTCGTGAATCAGCGTGACTGGTTAACCCAGAATCCGGTAGCGCACCTGGTTCCTGAGAGAGACGATTTTTGACAGCATTAGAGTAAACTACATGGACAAAATAACTTGTGCAGGTTATGAGAGATGCATATATACGTCTGAGTTAAGGTTGTGCGTAAAAAACATTTGAAAGTTCTTTTAAACACGTCACAGTGTATTAATCGATGGCTTTTTGTTGCAGGTAAATCTTGTTACTTTCTTGTCTCTTGGATTCTAGTGGTAAGATATGTTTTATTTAGTTTATTTGGAAGTGCGTAACTTTTAGGTTTTAGAAAATATTGTGGTGCTATCAAGATTTTTTATTTATTATGTCATACCTAAAAAGTAACAAATAATTTTAATTAGAACATACAATTTGGTGCGACCTTAAGATATGTAGCAGGTGGCGCGAAAGTAATGTCATAATTTGAATTGGCCGCCATTTTTGCAGTTGGCGCCAAATGCCATTGTGCTTTGACATTTATGATGTTATAATGTAGATATATAGAGGATTAGAGTTGTCAACAAGCCATGGAGCGGTACACATCTTAAGAACGTGGAATTACTGTTACTTCTTATTTGACAAATTTTCTATCCGTTATTTTAACGCGTAAATGGTGAGCGTTACAGACATGCTAAACGAATATTTTTTGCTGCTAATTGCTGCATTGCGACTCGATCATTGTTGGTTTCAACGGGACGGAGTAACCACTCATACAGCTCGGGAAACTATGGAGATTTTGAGACATCAATTTTCAGGTCGATTGATCTCCCGTTTTGGAGATTTGAATTGGCCGTCCAGATCGCCAGATCTAACAGCATCAGACTTTGGGGCTTCTTAAAATCTCGCGTTTACCACAACAAACCACGAAACTTGCAAGTCTTGAAAGTTAACATTGAAGCAGAAATCGCTAATATGCGGCCAGATGTTTTGCGAGCAACAATTTACAATGCCGTAAAACGAACGCAATTATTCATCAACTCTGGAGGTGGCTATTTGAGCGATATAATAATGCCGTCAATTTTACACTTTCAGATAAACTTTTTATGAAAACTATATAGCTCTTTTTCTTCATTTATAACAAAATGGTAGCCAATTCAAATTATGACATTACTTTTGCACCAGCTTGTATAAATATTTTTTATGCTTCCTGGATTTTTCTATATTCTTTCTTTACGTAACAATTTTTACGTATTGGTCCCCAATTTCTTTTATGCGTATGTTCTATATCTGCCAAATTGATAATGAATGTATGTACAGGTTATGCTACTTCTTACTGGGTCGTCTTCATTTTCGATTGTATCTTGTATTCTTTGGCTCTTGTCTTTGCTTATATATACTTCTGGATTTAGTGTTAGTGCGTCTTAACTAATCTCTGTTTCACTTTCGCCGTTTATTTAATATAATTTAATATAAGAGTCGTAATTTCAATTAGTTCTAATGTATCTACTTTTAAAAAAAAGAGAAAAGCTTTCAGCAATATATTTGTGTACATATATTTCAAATTTAAGAGTCTAGGTTCTTTTATTTTAAAAATATGTTGTTACGTGGTTGAAACTTGAGTTCAAGAATCCTTGCGACAAGTAGCGAAAAATTATAAAGTGAAACTAAACCGTAGGAGTTGTAATTATAGTACTTTCAGAATAAATTGCTGCAAATTCGCTGCTGGCTTTATTTTCGACAACCTCGTCTTTGTATTACATTCAGTCTCAGGAGCAATTGATATCTGGAGTACATATCGAAAATACCTTTAATTAATCAGAAGTAGCTTCATTAGTTTTAAAAAAATTGTTGACAGATGCATAGATTTAACTTGGAAAATCGAAATTTTGCAGAACTGTTGGCTGTATAAGGTAGGATTAAACACTGAATGGATTTTTCGAAAACATTATAGACCGTGTCCGACAATTACGATTAAACTTTGAAATGGTAAATGTATCAGAACTTTTTTAAATACAATTACCTATTTTCCCTCTTCAAGACGCTTCTACAAAAAAAATGAAGGAAAATAATTTGTTGTGCATGTACAATGAATACCTTTCAAGAAATCTAGGAAACTGTATATTGTAACACAATTTTCTTCCCAAAAAAGAGTAAATATCCATCAATTTGAATGCAAGTTAATCTAGTTTCCTAAAAATCTCACCCTACTTTAGTGATATCCAAACTAGTTATGATCACTACGGAATAACCTAGCAGAGCTCACTTAGTCTTCTTCTGATCGTAGACAATTAAAATCATTTTAATTTTAAATAGATTTAGTAATACATGTTATATAGTACTAAGTTAAGTTTTTAAAATGTTCCAATGTACTCTCTCGATACATGGATGTTTATCTAACATGGAGATTATCCAAATTTGTAATACTGGAATACTGTAATTGCAGATAGTTAGTACAGTAGAAACAAGAAAGAGAAAATAAAATTTATGATTAATAATGTAAGTTTAATGGCGGATTCGGTTAGTCTTTGAAAAGAAATATAAATGCATATAAATGCATATAAATACATAAGTAGCAATTTCATTCCAATATAAAGCCATACGAACTAAACGAAGTGGATTACACACTATCGCCAGATTTCGCTCAAGTACATAAAAAGTTTCTACAACCGAACTTCCTAGATAAAAGAAGTATCATGCTGTCGCTTCTTAAGTTATAAACGAGGTTATTATAATGTCAAGTTGAATACAACTTTTCCGAAGTTTTTTTATATATAGTAGGTTATACATGAGTTTAGGTATACGAAAACGCTTAACACTTATTAATTTAGTACTTGATTCTTTCTTAATTGGAAAATGTTAACTTCAATTTATCGGCTTGTCATTCGGTTGTTTAAAGCACATTCTACGTATTGTGCCATATTTTTTGTGCGTATTTTAATCGTAGTTGTAAGCTTATTTCATCAGTTACTGCTGTGACTATCATTTTTCTGGCTGGAAACCTCAACACTTGTTACTCAACATTTGTTATTTGTAGTTCAATGCTCGAAGAAGTTCTTCCAATTCAATCAGTAATTTGGTTCAACCCTTTTTTAAAATTGTACGGTAGATAAGTTATTCAAAAATTAACCCATGTTTTTTTCGCTTTACTTGCAGCAATCGACAAACTTTTAGGCAGATGCATCCGTATTGATCTGTATAGTTCAGTTGGCAATAGTTTAATTCCGTATCCTCGAAACTCTTCCTCTAGGCGGCAAACGGTCCAACTGGTCTTTCATTGTTTGTGCCAGCGCAGGATTTCGAGAATCAGTAACTATTTTCCATGAACTTTCGAAGGTGTTCAATTAGTTGCGGGATTCCCAGACTCCTAGATCTAATCATAACTGTTGGTTCCATACAAACGATGTAACCCCCATGAACAGATTGAGAATTCTGTTTCGCAAGTGTTTCAAATGCGGACTGCAAATGACTTTGGCTCAGGACCTCGTACGTCTCAAACAAATGATGTATAAAAGTAACTTCATTTTAACATTCGTTGGATGGTTTCTACATATCAACGGCATTAGTTGACGCTTTGTCGTAATGAATTTGGTGTTGACGTAGTTCATCTGGCACTTCCAGGTCAAACGCCTGTCCAGCTATAGTTTCAAATATCGCAGATCATTTCCCAGAGTAGGTTGCGATCGTTAATAACAATATTGTTCGAAGAACAAGGATGGTTCCCGACTCAAAAAGGACGCTTGGGGCACTTTCGAACGAATCGAGTGGAGAGCTGCGACCCAACCTATTCCGAAAACATGCAATTTCCAACTAAGACCCGATCAGTTTAACCAATTGTTCCAATTAATTTCTTAATCAAGCAACACGCAAAGTTAAAGAAAATCGCTGCTTCAATCTATCTTCTCTCAAACGCCCTTCGTCATACGTAGAAGTTGGAATTCTTTCCTTAAAACCAAGCTGCTCATTGGCGAGCAACGACAAGTATCTGCTTATCCATAAGTCTCGGGAGAGTAACTTAAATGAATTTGTTGAATAAGGAAAACCTATTGCATTTCATCGCAATTATTATTTATTATCGCAAAGTTTTCACGATGTACAATGAAAATGAACGATAAATATAGCATATTGGTGACTTATTTATTTGTAATATATATCTGAAGAATAATTAAAACCTTCTCAGAAATATGGATTACATTACAGTTGCGTGTAATGTAATATAACCTAATTCTTAAATTACAAAAAACGAGAATAGCCTTAATTTTTACTGACAATATTAAAACGCAGCTAGTGTTTGTAATAATTGGTTCTAAGCAACGGTACTTTTGTAGTTAATTCTTCAGGGATACGATTGATTATACCTTTGAAGGAATGTATGTATGTTTCCTGAACAATAGCTGTTATAAAGATTCACTTCTGAATATAACATTATAACATTTTATATTTGATTTATTTGATTTTGATTGATTGAGAATTGTGTCCATTGTATTCAGGCTAAATATAAACGGTACACTTGCAGGCGCGACTATGTACTCCAGTACACCTAACGGAAAATAATGCACTGTTTTTCTTTAATTCCGCGGTTATTTCAGCAAACACTGCGGGATAGCATGGTAAATAATGCTAAAGTATTAGCGCACTCTGTATCATACAAGTTGTCTTACGGTTGATAAAGAGGATCTACATATTCTCGAAGTAATTGACACTTTATATAGTTATACTTTATATAGTATTGACAGTTGCTATGCTAGCGGGTTGTAATATTTCATTACGACACTAGGTAAATAATAGCAATATTGGAACATTTATGACAAATTTATTTGAAACATAATTTTATTGAACAATAACATAACTAAATAATAAAAGTACAATGTTGTACAAAAACTTATTGCTTTGTAAAATTAAATGTAAACGAGCAATTAGAATGATTAGTTACCTGAATAATAGAGCCTTCTTTCTTATTGAGCCAGTTTATATTTTCAGTAATGTGAACATTATTAATGGTCCCATTTCTGATGGAATCATCAACTTTTTCTCGTTTTTCTGTATCGCAGATGAGCAGATGACCAAAATATTACAAAGACCTTTTGTAATATTTTGGTTATATAAAATTTGGTCTACTATCTGAACTTTATTTATCATCGAATCAGAAACATAGCTTTCTGCGCGGCGGTGGAAAATTTCTATCTGCTGTGTCTTTTCAGACCAAAAATACCTGTCCTTCGAGATGTTCGGTGGAGTAGTGGGTAGTATTTTGCTATTTGGTCAGAAATTTTTACGAAAGTGTTTTTTCTTGCAGGCTGATTTGGACATTTAGGACACCTGTACTTTAAGAAAAACCTATCATTGGTAATATTTCCTTAATCTCAGACCAATGTATTTTTAATAATTAGCATAAAATTAATTGGATAGTCTTCGTCTGTAATCGTTGTAAAAGAACATTTTAATCCATTTTTAGTATCCGGTATTTTAATTATTGTTAGATTATTTTTATTTTCCACATCTGGAATTTTCATTTTAACCGGTTTGTCTTTTCTACAAGCCTATAACTATAAGAACCTGCAAAAAATTAGCGGAGGGTGAACATAAACTAAAAAGAATCATTCTGTAAACTTATCTTCATTAACAAATATGTGTCGTCGGGAGCCTCAATAAAAAAATTATTTATTTATTTCCTCTCTCGTAAACATTTAGACTTTTTAGTTCCAAAACTATCATTTATTACGCTTCAAAATCCTTTCAATTTAGGATATTTTGAAACATCCTCATTTTCGTAAATAAATGTTTACGTCACAAACTGTTGGGTGATTTTAATTCCATAGATCGATCATAAAAGATCATTTCTATTGAAATAATGTAGATTCGACGAAAAATCTCATATGCTCCAGTACAGTTAACTGTACTTATGAATCTACGTAGGTACATAAATAACTATTTGTCGTTACAACAACATAAATTGTAATACAATATAAAATATTTTGAAAGACTTTGAGTAAATTCTTCGAGAATAGTTATTCCGAAAACAATACTTGCATACAACGCATTTCTTCGTACGTTTAATTCTTCAGCTAACAATTTTCCCAGACATTAATTCCTCCACGCATTAGCACCGGTGTATACGGATCTGCCCTCTAGACATCTAAATATAATATATTTTAAGAACTAAATTAGTTTGAGGTATGTCCAGCTATCTCTACAATGGATACATTCATAATCTTCTTATTGTATAAGGAAAGAATGATTTATTTCTTTGAAATTCAAAAATGAGACTGATTTTTTAAATTAAAAATATACGTTTTGTATAGAGAGGAATCTCACTAACGTGAATTCATGGCTTTTATCGATTATGCTACGTCAACTGCTGAAAACGGCCAAAATCAAGTCCAAGCACTGATTCCTATATCAGGAAGCAAAGTTGCTAAAAGATTTTGCAAAAAGTTTAGATTTTACAGTTTTATGGTGAAAGCACGATATCGCAAAGTTAATCCCTTTTAAAAATAAAAGGGAAAAATTATTTGCACTGTTATAAGTACTATGGAAAAGTAACCAGTAGAGTAAATTAAAAATTACTTTTGTTCTAATTGCAAGTAATGAGAAAGACGTATTGAAAGAAATAAGTAATTTACTAAGAAATTAAAAGTTCCAGTTCGCAGTACAAAGTAATTACTCATTTGAATACTCTAATTTATTCTAAGTATTTTAATTACCTTGAGTAAGTACTTTTAAACTATGCGTTGTTGCAGACTTCCGCGGTCGTTGCTTTCTTTTAAAGAATTTGGGTTTTCGAGTTGAAATAGCATCGTCCGTCGCTGCCGTACGCAACGGCGCATGCAGCAGCCCGGAGGAAGTTTCATGAAATTGAGAGCGAAACGTTGGCATTCTTACACAACTACCCAAATTCTTTGAAAGAAATATTTTTAAACTACTTTAAGTATTTAAATTATTGAGGACACACAAATCTATTCCAAGTACTTTTAAGTTATTCCAAATATTTTAATCTTTAAATACTTGCAGTACAATAACGTATTAAGAAAATATTTTTAAGTACTAGGAGCAGTAAAGTAGAGGAAAGTGTAGATTAATAACTTACTAATATTAACCTTTTGTTCTAATTTTATTAAGAATGCTATGACGGTTTATTTAGTTTTTTATGTTTGATTGGAATATTAATGGAATATTATTTTCGGGATCCTGCAATTACTGCAAAAAACATTGATTTTCTGTAATAAAAATGCTATCACCAAAGCATTTAAAAAACTGGCATAATTTAAAAACATGTTTTTACAATTAAACTGTTTGCATTTAAAAAGTGGGTCAGAGTACAAGTACTAGATATAACGTAACAGTATAAATGGAAATTTGAAAATAGAATAAAAAAGAAAACCAAACAAATTAACGGAAGTTGAAAACGAAATATGTTACAAGTTTCGCAAAGTCTGTGTTGTTGTCAAACCATCGTTTTGGATGTTTTTGTTAATTTTTCGGAGAAAATAATTTTACTTCTCCTGTTTGAAAGAATTGGTCCTTACACATCTCATTGCTTTATGTTTTATGTGCGTCGCATACAGATGGAAGCTTACTGGAAGTTATTTCGCTACATTCACTCGCAACGGTAGATATGATGTTTTGTACAGCATCATTTGTTGTTTCCACTCCTGTGCGAATTTGCTCAAGTTTCATTGTACACTATTATATTACTGTTTCATCAACGAGTTTACAAATCATACGATTTTGATTTCTGAACTTGATGCGGGGATGAATTTATGCCTTGAAGAATTGTTAGCGTTTGAACAAACATAGTGTCGAAGTTTTTTAAATAATTGTCGTCCAAGAACTACTCTCGAAAAATTTTCCGTATCCCGTTTGGAAAAACTGCGAACTATGAACGTATTGCTACTAATGCACACTAGATATTGGCATGTTTTATGAATATGGATTTTATGGATAGTATCCTTGCGTAAATTGTATTTTAGCATTGTTTAACTACTAGCACACTTAATATGATTTGCTTGCGACGGTTAAGAAAATCATGCCAAAAGTTGATTAATCCTTGGATCTAACAGACCAGACCTAAAGCAAAATACGTTTCATTCTATTTCATGTCTATGGAAACTAAAATACCGTTTTACTGTAGTCTAGTGTTAATCCATGTTTAATCCTTTTGTTTCGTTTACATTAATTTCAATTTTTTAAATTTTTTTAAAATTGTTTTCAGGTTTTCTACTCCTTGATTTGTAATGTAAAATCGAGTTAATGTTTCCTATTATGATATTCCTTCTTTTATAAATCACTTTAATTATGGGTTTGTTATACACAAGTTCATCATTGGCGTGGAGTCTTTCCAGGTCAACACTGAAGGGAAAATACGTGTTGTTGTATATTTTATATACACTCCGCCAAAAAAGTATCGCATAATTTAGTTTTGAATCATAAAAGTATCGCATAATCTTTGTTTGTAGCATAAAGTTGTAAATATACTTTAATGCGCTCTAAGATATAATTTCTATGATTGTTTAAATAAAATACAGGCCAAATAAAAACAAGAACTCATACTTGAGATTTTTATTAAAACAAGAAATTATAATTTTGGAAAGAAAAATGTCATAACAGTAGCTTTTAATACTGAGTATTGCCACCTCTGGCTCTTCTGACCGCTCGCATACGGTTTGGCAGAGATTCGATTAACCTCCGTATATAAGCCTGATCCAAATTCTCCCACTCGTCACGGAGAGCATTTTCTAGTCCATGCAGGTCCGCTGGGGCAACATTTTGGGTTCGTATCCGTCTGTGAAGGAGGTCCCACACGTGCTCGATAGGGTTCATGTCCGGATCTTACCGCAGGCTAATCTAAAACTGGAATACCAACATCGTTAAGGTATTCCTGGACGATTATTGCAACATGCGGTCGTGCATTATCGTGCATTAACATGAATTCGTTTCCTATAATTGGCGCATATGGTACTACATGTTCTTCTAAAATGTCCGTTATATACCTGAGGGCAGTCAGTGTACCTCTGTCTACTGGTACTAACTCTGTACGACCTGTTAAACAGATGCCTCCCCAAACCATAATAGAGCCACCAGCGAAATTAGGTCTAGGTCTGATATTACACTGCGAATAGCGCTCACCGTCTCGTCTGTACACTGAGATACGCCTATCTGAGATGTAAAGACCAAATCTTGACTCATCTGTGAAGAGTATATTGGCCCAGTCTTTAATGTTCCAATTTACATGTTCTCTGGCAAACCTTAAGCGAGCCACTCGGTGGTGCCTAGTGAGACGAGGGGCTGTTACAGCTACTCTAGCTCTTAATCCACTCTGTCGTAACCTATTCCGAATAGTTTGAGTACTCACACGAGTATTTCTGACTCTAGCCAAGTCGTTCTGCAATTGTCTCGCAGTTACATGTCTTCGACGTAATGCTTGTAGTAGTAAATAGCGGTCATCTTGGCGAGTAGAACATCTTGGACGACCTGGTACAGGTCTTCTACTGTAATTGCCTGTTTCCTTATATCTGGCTACGGCTCTAGAAACACTTGACTGATTGATGTTCATCAAATTAGCAACGTATGCTTGAGATCGTCCATCTTCGATTAAAGCAACTATAGCAGCCACTTGTTCTGAAGTTAAATTGCTCATTTTAGTTTTAAAAGCGTTGGTAGAGAACTCTGACTTCGCACTTTAAAATTTGTCCGTATAGGAAGACTTTCAATAAACAACTGAACAAACCTTACACATATGCATTTTTCTAAATGTGTTCTTTTAGAAAAAAAAAGTAAAAAAGCTATGTTCCATGATTTTGTTAGTGTTTATATAGTTCACATACACGAGGCAAAGTTTTTGTGAACGTATAAAAATATCTTGGTTTATAAATGCCCTTTTTTAGTTTATGCGATACTTTTTTGGCGGAGTGTATTATAGGAAATAATTTAAATTTCCTATAATAACACCTACGTACCGACACTGTACTGTACAGTATATATTCCATGTGGAAATAGACAAGTCAAAAATAAAGGAATAAGAAAAAACCACGGGACAAAAATTGTAACAAAACCAAAAACATAATAAAAAATATAAAAACCAGTTTTGTAAATAACAATTAATTCTGAGCAACTATGCACCCTACAGTTCTTGTTATAAAATGGGCAGGAGCAGAAAATCATATCAGACTAAATTCTTATATTCGTCTGTCAATACTCGGTATGTAAGATATGTGTAATAATAATATTTTGCCGTATGATCTTCGAAATACGCGTAAGTCACGAAATTTACCGTTCAGCTATTGTCGGTGTGTAGTTGTTCAGTTACAGATAAGTAATTGCTATTTCCCTGTCATTTCCGGGAGCTTACATACGCGTCGTTCGTCGTTTACATTTATCACATCAACTGGTTGTTGCCGTTCGCGTGTTGATCGGTCGGTGCTCGTCGTATTACGACACAAAGGGAACCACGTGGACCGCGCATTACTCGCTAGCTTGTGCTTAATAATATTCAATAAAGCGAGGCCACTTGACACGCATATAGAGTTCGGCGCTTTCTAGCGCGTCGGGGGAGTCGCTCCCACGTCAAGATTGTGCCGAACGAGCGCATTAAGAAGTAGAGCCGAACGTCAACGCGCTCGAAACGTAAGTCTGCGTTATACTGCATCGGTTTTGGCGGATGCGCAGGTGAGAATACGGTAATACTGTTTCGCGAAGCTGTGTATTCAGTAAAGTGTAGTTGAAATATACAATACTAATTAGGTTTTTAGAAAATTTGAAAAGAATTTATTTCTAACTGGCATTATACGCCGTTTACTATTGATCGAATACGAACACCTGCTTTTTCATTGTATATTTAAATCGGGCTTAAGGTCTACAGTATAAAATGTTTTTTGAATATTCAACTATTACCCATGGTCATGAATCATGAATTTCTCTACGTTGTTTGCAATTTTGTATGTACGCTGGCAGTAGTTACATTATTCTTTCGTGGTATTGTAATGAATTGATTATCAGCTTCTTTGTAACATCACTTTAATCTCTATCGATTTTCGTGTCGTCAATAACCGTTATTTTCGTTAACCCTTTCCTAGAGTGACCTAACCACAGAAATAGCATATTAGAAACATCAGAATCTGGATTAAGTAATGCCTCTCTTTTCTTTTTGAAAACCAACACGAGGCTAAATATTTTAATTTCTACACATAGTTTTAGTCTCTTCTTCTAATGTACTCAAATGATAGAGATATTGTTTTATTTTGTTATTAAGAGCAATCATTTGGTGGCTTGTTGTTTAAAAATGATTAAGAATAAGTCCTAGGATATTTAAAATTTCAATTAAAAATAAATATTTAGGTGTGTCCTTGTGCTCTTAGTGATATTTAATGCAGTACATATATATTTTTTTAAGTAAAACAAATCATCTTTTATTAAATATATTGTAGTGGGTTATTGAGCTTAAGTGCGTTGACTTAAATTCGTAAATTTTTATTATTTAATTTCAATATTTCTAAGTTATCACAATTTAATTTAACATTGCAAGATTCGAGTTAATTTTGGTTAGTACTCGAATTGTGGCATTTTGATGTATATTTATGTTATTAATCTTTCATTAATAAAGAATGCGAGATATTCAGAGCCTCTAGTTCAGTAGTCTCAATTCACAATAGCAATCCATAACATCGGAAATAATTGTCGTTAGATAATGAGTGAACAAGGGAGTAGAGAATTATGTTTTGACAATAGTCGCAACTATTCAGAAATTTAAATTCAATCAACAATTAAAGCATGACATTCTTTTAAAGTTACTAACAACAATTCAGGAAGTGCTCTCAATAGAATAACAAGAAAATTAATTCGAGAGGCAAACGAAAACAACTAGCTAGAAATTGAAAGAAACATTTTTCGAACAAACACAAACGCAACACCCTTATTGTACGTAAACTAAAACAATTTTTGTGAAAAGCGTTAAAAATGGAAGACAGAGGATTTGTAGCTATTAATTAATTCGAGTTTTAAATGTTTAGATTGATATTTAATCTCCGGAACCAGTGTTGGCCCATAAGTACGGCAAAGCGCTGTGATGTGCGGAAATGAAATGACTAGTATCATAAGAATCTCGAGACAGCATCGCTTTTTGTTTGTATTTCGCCTTCATATATTACCGTCATTCGACTCCGTGACGGACGCTAAATACGAATGAAAACAGTTGCATTCATCGTACCTACAAATGCATAATCTAATGAATTAACAACTTCATGGATTGCTTTCGTCAACATTTTTTCATTCACGAAAAGTATATCGCGCTGCGAAATCTACTCAGTGACGAAGAGGTACCTTGTGTGTAGAAAAGCGTGAAAACCTTAGACACTGAACACCGTACACTGGCTGATATATGATGATATGAAATATTATTCGTGTGTGATCCCGAAGATATCACTCCCAACACTATTGAGAACAACATTATTTCAGTTTTTAGGAACAATGTCATAAGTTATCAAAATGCCAAGAGCACGAAACGATTCCGGAGATTGTGTGGAAAACATGAGGCGTGTTAAATCAAATATTTTTTAAAATTAGAACAGTTAAAAATTGGAGAAAAGAGTTGGGATTAATTGAAGATAAAATTATTACCACTAATACATTTCCTGCTCTTGAATTAAAGGAAGTCATTCAAATTTGTTGGACGGATGTCGTGGATATTCAATAACATATTTAAATGCCATTAAGCGCGTTATTACAGAAAAAATTTGATTTTTTCGTATTTGCAATATAACTAGGTCTTCTATCGTTGACGATGTCAATATATGGCCTTTAGTCGTGGAAATTTCACTTCAAAATTGTTATGATTTCGAGTCCCACGAAGTTAGACGTAATTTATTATTATTTATTGTATTTGTTTATTAAATATAATACACAAAAAGGATGTTCAACGAAAAACTATTTTATAAATAAATTTTCGATTAGGACAAGGTGGTGAGTTGTTTAAGTTTTGCAAGTATAATAAACCACAAACATAGAATCAACAACAACAATCAGCTATCTTATATACCACATGATCATCAGAACTTCAGGCAATCAGGAGAAAACAAAAATTATGCATCAAAATTGCAATCGCTATTAAATCTCCCTTCTACTCTACAAAATTACAAAATTCTAATAATTTAGGAGAATACGGATCTAGATAAAATGATATTCTACAAAAACATTCAAAGAATACACAACTACAACCAAATTCAAAACAATACGATTTAAACATTTTTACCAACCGATCTTATTTGTATAGTGCCCAGACATTGCTTTGAAGTAACGTTTTCGATCAATCGTCAGCAGCACTCCCATCGCAGATAGGTTTGTCAAGCTCCATTATTCCTCAAAGATGTTTTATACACTTTCAATTGTTGAGACGTTTACCGTATTAGTTAGTAACTTCTTTGATCTTCACCTCGCTCCTAATCCAACGGAAACAGCTAACCTTCTTCTTTCAACTTCTTACTTTGCCTCACAGCTGGGTTCATAATTGTCGAACTACTGCGCTTAAGCGAGGTCATTCCAGTTAATGGGAATACTATACACTAGGCAATGTACAATCTGCATCCAAAAACGAATTGTTTGTAAAATTGAGAAAAATAAACTCAAACAAGTTTAGTAGTATTCATTAAAAAATTTGGAAATCCGTTTTATTTGCACATTACTAAATACGCTCAAACGTTAAAGACCAAGATTTTTTAGAGAATCCACGGAGATGAGCAATTTTTGGTGTTCGCAAAATGAAATGAAATGGATTTCTCAAGTTCTGCGGAGAATGTTGTTCATGTTTCGTTTGTAATGGACTGACACTAGGCAAATATTTGCTCGTGATAAATAATGCCACATTGTTAAGTGATAATAGCGTTATATAAGTGGACATAACAATTGAAAATACTAACCTCTTATTGTAAATACTAATTTGGAATAAAAGGATTTGAAAGAAAAATTTTGAGTCTTTTCTTTCTCATGAGTATGGATTCGTGTTGCGTCGACAAAACACGAGTCTGTCTAGTCCCTGCAAAAAGTAATAATTTTATCCGCCTTTGTCCTTTCTAATTATTATACAGCACTATCTTAATTATTATTTGTTTAATTTTATATTATTTTTATGTAATTTTTATTGATTATTAACTAAGATTGATTATTAATTATTTATTATACAAGGACATACGTAATTACTTTTTTTTTTCAGATTCTACACGTCTTTTTGTCTCCGTGTTTAATAATATCACACACGGAAACTAATAGAATCGTTCAATAATATTGGGATGCGTAACCTTTTTATTTTGGCAAAATAAAAATGAGTATGTTAAAATAAACCATTTTATTTTCGGAAATACAAATATGTACGAGTACGGTCGGGTCACCCGAACTCGTTTGATCTACCAACAAACACAAGTAAATAACATAAATCAATGGAGCTTTTGAGTTACAGGCGGAGCAGGAAGTTTAAATATAAATTTCCACTAGGAATGACCGATATTGCTGCGAAAGATTCTTAAATTTCGGTCCCGGAAGTTTCACTTGTTTTGTAGACATAAAATAATGGAGCATGTAGCGAAATCTGTGTAGGATACGTATTTCAAACCTAAGGTGTTGCTTTATTTCTGAAATATTGTTTTTAGTGTACACGTCATCGAATAATATTTCAGAACGAGTATGACGTCATTTCTACAGTCTGACAAAATAGCACAATTTTAATTTAATTTCGTATTTGCATTGTGAGTAGTAACGTGGTAGTAGAAATCTTGTTAAAATGTTGTTCTTTACTACCTGTTAACTTTTAAATTGAGATTTTAAAAGATGTATCCAATATCTAATACGTAAATTGGTTAACTTGATAGATAATTATCGTAGCTTTGTACCTGTTTTAATATTTTAAAGCAATTTGCGACAATACTGTTTTATTCCTTTTTTAAATAGCTACGCCAGTGTTGTTTGGCGCAATATAAGGTAAATTAATAGATCTTTACGGTGCATTAATACACATACAGAATAGCTGAAACAATAACTATAAATGAAGAGAGTTACTATATTTTGAAATTTTCATCATCATGATGATTAGTTTTATCATTTTGCAGCTATTGCTCTTAGAGATTCTCTTTGTTAATACCATCTTCCACAACAAATCTTGCTATTTTCATAGATAAAAGCTCGTTGCGTTTTTCTTTTACCCATGAGAATTATTATCTCTAAAAATTTGAATTTGAGTTAACCTCTACATGACATTGATACTCAATACAATGCACTTCCAATAATGTATTCAACATTCTAAAAATGACGCCAAGTAAACTTAATCTGGCCTTTTTTTTTGTATAATTTTACATTGATAAATAGAGAGGACAAAGACGGATGGAATTATTACTCTTTTGCAGAGACTAGACAGACTCGTGTTTTGTCGCCATAATAAAGCCCCATACGAATGTGGGCGAAACGTCGAGTTTTTATTTTAACCAACGACATGACACGGTTCAAACCCGGAATTCGTTTACTTTCAATTTTAATATTATTTTTGTTTGGCGAATAAATGGGCTTTAAGTTGACTCATCTTGCATATATTCTTAAGTTTGATCTATCTTACGATCATTGAACCAATATCGAAGTATCACCTTATGATTAATCAATCACCGCTTTCCCAGTATTTCTGTGGAAACTTGTATTCAACACAGAAACATATAAGCGTCGCTTGAGAAAATAAATACGATTCAAGTTTAATTTAACCATAACAACAATTGTTTCTTATCTGTAATCTCTATGAAATGTGAACGATCAATGTGAATGCCTTCCTCGCATTGCTGATAGCTAAATAATGTGACGGCATAAGACAATTGCTTCTAGAAATATGTACATCTCTAATTGTGTCACGTATCACGGTTTATCTGTATTTTGGCACAAATAAAACAAAGGGCATTGAAAGATGTTCCATTTTCTATTATCTCGCTAATTTCTACATGCGATGAATTTACAGAACCGCTAAACTACGAACTCGGTATTCATTCCGTTACGATAGATAAGGAAATAGAGAAGGGAAACAATGCAATAATTTGTAAAGCAGTCTCGTCTAATACACGTTTAAATATTGATGTTCGCACTTTGTACTTACGCCTCGGCAGGCTTACTGAGGCGTTAGGTTCTATTCATTAATCCTGTTAATTCGATTCGTTATTCTTAGTAATCCTATGTAGCCGAAGTAATTAATTAATCGCATACTACAATCGATTTTCCTTCGTAGAAGGAATGATAAGACCACCTACGTATATTTTCTTTTATTGTGCTCTTGAATAATTGCCAAAACATACGAAGGTAATAGGTTGGAATTTTATACTGGTTAAACTGTTGTTGAAAAATTGTTTTAAACTGAGCAAAGGTAATTTGGTGCCTCTCCGATTTCAAATTTGTATTTATTACGTAAAGGCGCATCCCTATTCTGCCGAACGACAGGGCCAGTTGTGCCGACCAGGCCAAAGAGTGCATGTCAAAGAGTCCACAACTGATCTCTTTGGGCGACCAAATTTTATTAGCAAAGTCAAAATAAATATTGTGGAAATTATTTAATGATGCTGATTTCAGAAGTTTTATGGGATGAAAATCTAAAATATGGTAAGGCGTCATATTTTTTGTCTCTGGTAATTTGCATTTCCAGAGAGTAGGACATTCTCGTAATATATGCTTCGCTCCGTCCTAAATCAAAAACAAACTGAAATTTAAAATAAATTGTTGGATATCGCTTGACACTACCGACGTTGACACCGTTAAAAAAAAAAGAAAAAAGGAACAGACAAGAGTTGCTTTGGAATTGACATGTCAGCGCCCTGTCGGTAAATCGACGCGGCTCATATACACTTCTACTGTTTTGCCAATCGTCCTGTTGTACCTGTTGTATATGTTTTTGTGAATCCAAATTCCATATATATAATGTTCAGAGGGCTACGGATATATAGAGAGAGGGGAACAGGAGTGGGGACTGCACATCACATTTTATTCAAAAAGCTTGTCTATCGTCAGAGAGAGCAAAGCCCGATGAAATTATTACTTTTTTGCAGAGACTAGACAGATTCGTCCTTTGTCGACTCTCGGGGACATCAGTAGCCAACACGAATCCATTCTCATGAGGCGAATAGACACGAGTCTATCTAGTCGCTGCGAAAAGGAAATAATTCCACCTGCCTTTTTCATCGCTACTCATTAGTATCCGGCAATAGCGGCATCATGTTCTCATCGCCCCTGATACTTTTCATTTATTTCTTTAATATCCTGATGGAATTGCTCAGCCCCTCAAATTTTCGTGTAAAAAGTGAACGTTAATGCTTACATTGCAAACTAACGTTTTAAAATTGTCAACGTGTTGTCTAAAATGCACACATAGTTTGACTCTATTATTTACCAGAAATTTCTTTTGAATTTCCTTAATATATAGAAAAAGGCAGCGTGATAATTGATTGGTTTGTGTATTAGTATGTTAAGAGTAATTTAGATAATTAAAAATTGTCTAATCATGAATTTTTTACTGGCTTGTGTTATGATACGCTTTTATTTCTGCTCGGCGGTCCTACTAAGAGTGAGCACTGGGAATATCTTTGAAATTACTATAGTTATAGTGATGAGAAAAGTGTTTTTGTAACTAAAGGCTCAAAGGAAAGTTTGACGAAAATATTTCTATATTTTGCAATTTGGGTTAAAGACATTTCGTTATATCACGAACAATGCGTTGGCGAATCATGTATCTAGACATCAATATTATAAACTAGGTATTATAATAATAATGGATTGTTTCCATTACTATCTGGAAAAATGGAACAGAAATCACTAGACGGTCTCTGCCGCAACAAAAACCAAATTATTACATTTGAATTTTTGGAAATAACTGAAATAAACATAATAATAGAGTTGGTGATGACGCAGCCTGCTACATTTTTTGAATATTAACGGGTGGCACAATTTGCGACGTTTAAAATATCGCTGAATAGTCTTTCAAACAAGTCCATTCGGATAAAAAATTGTTTATTTAAATATATGATGTAAACGATATCAATCATCAATCAATCATCGGTCTACTTCCCTTACTATACTACGGAAAATGTGAATTGCCTCAACAAATAAGGCTCAAAACTAAAAAGAGTGAATTTATATCTACATTTTAAATTTTATTCAAATATACTAATGTTTTGCCTAGATTAGGTAAAATTTCTAATAAAATGAACTGCCATGAACTTATTGTACGTATAAAACTAAAATACGTCAATTTAATGCTTTCTGGAAATATAAATTCTTCTAATCGACTTTTTATATGACATAAAAAGCGCCATTAGGCACTCTATAGGACGTGAAACAATATTTTAGTTACATCGCAATCCGCCTTCACTTTACAGAAAATAATATCCTAATATTAGGTGTCATATACTTAGCACGTACATATGTATATACGTACGCCTATATAATATATGCCACATACGATAAATGATCGTATTATACGTCTTTTACCGTGTAATCAGCTTAAAAATCAAGTAAGGCGTTATTTTCCTTTTTTTTCGAGAACACGCGTTTGAATATGCGTCAATGCTAATTTTTCTTTACGTTAGTGTTGGAATTAACGTTGAAAGTAGCGTTTTTAAAACAATCCTCGTGACATCTATGCAAATTTTGACTCTTCTTCAGGTGACATTCATTATTCTTTATTTATTTCTGCCGAAATAGTCATCATGTGATTATCTAATAAGTTTGTTACTGCTAGTGTTGGACATTAGGCAACCAGCACTTACACACAAGGAAAGCTTATTTTCAGTTTGAATTTCTTACAGCCGAATAAGGAACTAAACAGAAGCCTTAAATATAAGAATGCCAGCTGAATCTCTTCTAATCGACTTCTCATATGCTACCTGATATTCAATATTCGTTTTCCATAAGAGGTATACCAATAAATCGGTATCTAGAGGTGTTCTTGTGTAAGTTAATGCCGACTTGATGATCCTTTTATTCTAATAAGTTGAAAGTTGGTATTCTACAGTTGAATAATACTTAGTGTATAGGTATAACCAAATGTGAAACCGTTTTAGAGGATCCATCGCTACAAATTAATTTTTTTTGCCTAGCTAATAAATATTTGAAAATTATAAAATTGACAAAGGGCTCTTAGACAAGACATTCTTTTCAAACACGATTTATACTAACGACGTGTTGCATTTTAATTTCTCAATGAGACTACGACATTCTTAAAGGCCTCTTACTCTTGGTATTTCACAGAATCTCTTTTTCTGGGTGTTGCTGTTTCTGATCTCTAGTGATAAGTATTCACAGTTTGAGATAGCTAGTAAAATAGGTTTTTGAAAACGAGCCACACACTGTCAAACTCAAAGTTCTACCTTGCATAAAAGGATTTAAGTACAATGAATTTATTACAATGAAAGAATAAACATAGTATCAAAATCAAAAGTTGAAAAATATCCATGTTGAACCACCGATCTTTTCATTTCTAACTTCTAATCGCAGAAGTAATCTTTTCATTAGCCCACCTTCCTCCCCAAAAATACTTAAACATTAATAATTGTGTGATTCAGTGTTCCTTAGAGTTATATATTAGGTTCACTACTTCTTATTGCACATCTCATACTTAGAAACAATGAAAGCTTTACTACATTCCTACGTTTGCTAGCGATATTCATTTTAATCATACATTTAAATAGCCACGAACAACCACGAATTACAGGAAAATATTAGAAATGTTAAAATTTTATGTTAGTGAGAGGAAGCAGGTCACAGTATGAATTAACTTTATTTCCTCCATTTCAAAAATATGAAGAAAATGACGACGCACAAGGGTCGTCTCTTTATGCGAACGACTTATTTATAAATATACGTGACGCTAAACTACTTTTATATGCGGAAAACACATCTATAGAGGTGAAAGAACCCGGTAACCGGGTGCTGGTGAGTAAGTCTAAAGAAGGCCTCACTGGGGCGGAAGCTGGTTTGCTGCCAGTAAGTTGAAAATGAATAAATAGAAACACAAACGGTAACACCTACGACTAAGCAACTAGACACTAGATCAGGGGTCAGGTTTCTTGGATTTCTGAATATAATGTTGTCATCGGTAGCTCGTATTAACACCCGTCCACAGCGCCGTATAACAACGTAGGAGTTGTGTGCTTTGCTAGTCTCTATTCACTTCCAAGTTATAGAGTAATCTTCTGTGGAAATGCCAGCAAAGGATCTCGAATTTTCGTGCTACGTAAGAAAACCATGGGAATAATATATAGGTTAGATCACATCCAAACTTGACATTTTAAAAGATAGAAGATAATATCCATCTGCATCTTCCATACAACATGGAAATTCGATGGACCACCGGAGCCCTTATCTATGTAATAAGATACCAGCCGAAATTGAAAGTCTTCAATCAAAGAACTTTGTAACAACCTGGCGGCATGGGATCCGGTGGCGATCGTTGGGTGCGTTTTTTTAATTTGTATGTGGGGGTCTTGTTTGCATATGTAACAAATTAAAGAAATATTATGAAATATCATTATAATATTGCTACTGTCACTACTATTATTATTATTGGTAACAGAGTAATGTCAAATTAATGTATTAATATTGATACCACTTGCATGTTTTTGCTGATTGAAATAATTACCGCATGTGTTCTATTCTATTGATATTTCCATCGATCGATTAATGATTGATGAAGCTAGGAGTGTCTAATTATTCCTTGTAATTTTAGATTATCAGATCCTACACAGATTAAAATTGTTTGTTACTTCTTATTGATATTAATTAACGTGTACAATAAAAACATCATGGATCCTTAGGTTTATCCGAATCTTGAAAGTTACCAACGTCCCCTATACGAATTGAGTGCATAGTCGCAGGCGTTTTTACAACCAAATCATTGGGCCGTAAGGTTTTTTTTTTACTGATTTCTTAAAATCATACATTACCGACTTATTTATTTTGTTTTATTTTAATGAAACAATTTATATTAAATTAGGCAGTTACTTTGATTATCGCAGTTACGTTTATCTTTTATTTGTTGGTGCAACAAAACTAAGTTTACAGTTTCACGTTGATAAAGAACAATGTGGTTGATAGGCATTTAGTAAAATCGTTGTTGGTAGGATGCCAAGTATTTTTTTTCTTTCATATCTTAGCATCCCGTACTCACAGATATATAAAACTGAAAGACCGGATATCAGCTCACGTACTAAATTGAACTGTCATTTTATCCTTTCGTGTAGCAACTTGACGTGAGCAGTTCGTATTTCGCTTTGTTACGTTTTTACTTCCATGTTATTAATCTAGACTAACGCCAGAAGCTAGAACTTCTTTCACCGTTTTAGCGTAATATCCAAGACATACACTAATAATGTTTGTAAAAATGTTTTTGGAAAATACATCGTATTTGAGGTTATAGGGCAGAATAAAAGGAGGTATTTCAACTATTTTTAAGTTTTCGATATGTTTTTACTTTTCATCCAGACTACAATTTAGAAGGGAAAAACATTAAATAGGCGTTAATCAAATTGTTTATATTTACTATATTTTATTACGTGCAAGCTTAACCTTCTTCTTGTTAGGTAAGCGCAACTCTTCGTATGTATGACGCGAATTCAGTACTCCCAAAAACTTAATGTTTGGGTTGGTATCTTCGGTTGCTTGTTGGGCTTGTACCAATAGAAATCACGAACTAGTCAGGCTCGATTTTATTGTATCTATATAAAAATCTGAAACTATTTTTCGACTGATTTCACAGTATGTGATTCTGACCAATTTGTGATTTCTGTTGATACAAGGCTACTATCATTGGTCCATTTACTTATGGTGATTTGGCGAGGGCAAAGTATGGATCTAGTAGCGAATTAAATCATACCAGCTATTAAAAAAAATATCGGATGTAGAAATCGAGCAAATTTGGTACAGGAATTTGAGAACCAGGTACACACAAAGTAATCTTTATAGCCAAAACAACTAGTGTCTCTAACTACAGCAGCGTTCAGGGGGGGACATGGTAGAAGTCCATCAACTTCTTATGGATATAAATTATGAGAAGGACGCCAGCAACTTTGTTTATTTTAGAAAAAAACTATAAAATAAACTTTGTAGCATCTTCTGTTAATTTCTAGGAATGTACAACTCGTCGTTAACAAAACCTTAATCAAAAATTTATTTTCTTTGAATGTGTAATGATTATTCTAATAATAGGAATAATAATAAGAAGAAAAAAGAGATAAAATAATAAAAAAAAAACGATGATCCCAGGACGTTGTCTGTCTCAATTGGCTTTGCTGGCATCTTGAATTGTCCTTGTAATTTCCTTGTACCTTGAATTACTGTACCGTGATACTCGGTATATATATTTTTTAAATACCTAAACGTTACAAACTAAAAAATTGAAAATATGGAGATCGTTGCAAAGCTAAAGAAAAATGGATAAAGGATACGGTAAAATATTTGGCAAAAACAGTATCAATAATCAAACTAGATAGTTCAACAATAATATACTACTGCAAGATAGAATTAATTAAAACACATTCGAAAAAGGTACTCACCAACATAGAAAATTTAATATCTCCTTTTTTTTTTCTTATAATCACGTCTGATTGCCACCAAGGTTGGCAAGAGAAGAGGTGAAAGAAAATTTCATTCCTATAGAAGGCACGTATAAGGATACCTATGTGATTACATCGAGTTGCACTAGTTAGTGTTAAGTCCCCGTAGTTACTTAACAAGTTTACTGAGTCATAATTTTGATGTTGATCAAATACAATACATTTAATTTTTTCGTTGTTTAATACTCATTTATTTATTGACATCTTTTCATTAATATTGGTCAGTACTTGACGTCATGTCTTGTCATTAAGATACGATTCTAACCACTTTCTCAGTAACTACTGTTTCATAATTTTTGCAAATACAGGCAATTTTACTTGTGCTGTACTTTAGCTACGTTAGTAATAAAACGAAATAGACGATGTTACAAATATTATGACCCTTGACAGAGTTCTTTAATACTTGCCACAAAGTTAAAAAATGTCTATGACCACACAAATAAATTTGGCAAAAATCATTATTCAAATACTCTTCACAAATATTTACTATAATGCAGGCTAGGGTTAATTCAACTGATTGAATGCAAGCAAATGATTACATTTCATACCCACAAAATTTTCTGTTAGCAGTTTATCGATGATAAATATCTCACAACTAATAGTAATATAGTTTTCTTTTAGTAATTAATAAATATCAAGTTAAAAATAGCAGCAGCTTGTTTCTAAATGACGTTTTGTTGAAAGCTGACTCGTAAACGTCAACGGTTTACGCTCTGTATTGCTCGAATGACAGCTTAACGGTTGATGTAGATGCCATTACGCCGATTACTATTTCGCACAACATCACGCACAAGTATGTATAAGTTAGAAACGTTATTTTAATATTCCCAATTCAGCTCAACCTTTCTTACTTTTCGTGAAAGTTTTCGTTTGAAATGCTTTTTAAAATATAAATATTTACTTGCTAAACGTTGGAATGGATACTGTGCTATAGTCGTGTCGCGTCGATGTAGTCTAGTAGGAAGGATTAAGAATTAATCGTTTCATTTTGATGCTTTGATACATGTTTGACTTTCAAGCTGGTATTGTTATAAATAATTTGATCGTCACTCTTGATTACACAGCGTGTCCATCTACTGCGTGAACTGAAGCTAATTCAGATAAGTCTTGGTCAAGTCTTGTATCACATAAATATATTCAATTATGCTAGGTGTTCAGTTCCTGCTGCTGCAGCTGCAAAATGTTTTTGTTTTTACATTTCTGTAACTGTCTTTTTTTTTTAACAGAGCATTCTATACATTACTGAACTTTTAGAACCCGGCTTTACTCAGTAATTCAGATACATAAGCGATACCAAAGTTTCCAATGCTTCCAATGCTTCCCATGCTTAAGATGTAAACTATAATTGATTTTGCTTCTAGGTTTTTGCTTTTACTTTGAGATATAAAACTGTAAAGATCTATATAGGTGGGGCAACCTTGGACATTTTATGGGGGAACGTGTGAGCAGTGATTGCGAATGCCACAAAAAAAAATAAACAAATCAAGTAAATTAACTTAAAGAGTGACATATTTTAGGTAGGATCTATTGAATAAATATACGTAGTTCATTTTGCTAGTACAAAATGAGCTACGTACTTTCTCCTGATTAAACGGAAAGGAACATTTTTGCAAATGTCTCACTTGTATCTTCTATTGTTGGGTAAATGAAGGATACCCCGAACAAACTGGATTTTGTACTCGAACACTGGTTTAATCATTTCCACAATCTTGGCGATATAATGCTCCAATATTTTTCTCCTGTGAAAATTTTACCACAATACCTCGTTCCTTCTATTCTCACAATTCAACATTCTTTTCTTATCGAGTTTCACCTTCTTCTGTATATCTGTAGCAACCGTAGCCCTCTTCTGGTCACGGTTGTACCGTTGCGTAAGTGTCCAAGAAACTATCTTACCGCACACAGTAAGAGTTGAGAGTTTCCGTGAGAAACTGCTCATTGCTTGGCGTTATAGTAATTGACGGATCCTTATTTACTTTTTTGGTGTTGGCATCATCAGTCTGGGCAGGATGTTGAAGCACAGCAAAAGACGGAAAGAAAATGTCCCTGTCAATGATCTTTGCATAGCACCATTTTATTGTTAACAGCTTGATAATAATTCATATATATTCTATCTATTACATGAACATTCTTTGCTAATACAGTATTGAAATTATAAAAAAAAGAAACTGATAAAAACATGCACAATTTCAAGCATGTCCAATATAACCCCTTGTCTAGTACCTCATCGGTTTCACTTATTTTAGAGACAATTAGAATAAGTTGAGATGGTATAAATCGCCCTTATTGGTTTCATATCCGGTATCTTAAACCGTTTGTACGGTGGAATCTTGATGTAATTAATAATTACTAATTATTATGCGATAAGGAATTTCGTAGAATCTTTAGCGGTACTACCGATGGAAATGATAGCTTAGCTATCGAAATATGTATCCGGTGCAAGTGAAGTACCTTCGTGTTCCAGTATCGCAGTGTTTGTACAACTAGTTGATTGGATCTAATCTAAAAGAAAGAAAAAAATATTAGTTAAATAAGTATCTTATGCATACATTTCTGTCTTTGTCTCATACGTTTTCAATTTTTTTTTAATAATTCTGCTAATACGCGATATTCGACTAGGTGATATTGGTAATTAGAAAAGACAAACTTATACTAGACAACTAATCGAGCGTCGGCTAAATTATGTCATCGGTTTTCGCCTCTGACATGTTTTGCATCTGACTTGCCGTAATTGATTATTTCTCATCAAACCTTTCGCATGATTCAATTCTTCATTGTTGTAGTTTATATGTTGAATTTCCGAGCTTACATTCGTTCCCATTCCTTCCGAAGAAGTGTTTGACTACTACATCGGGGATTAGTTCTGGTTATCGCAATACTATGTTTAAATTTAGAACACGACTACTGATTTTCGCAGTGGAACTATGGAGGAGGGGTTTGCTATTTAAACATCAACATAATATAAAATTTGCGAATTAATATCATGACCTTGGATTTTTTGAAAGTTTTTGAAAAATTATTTTTGAAAGTATCAAAACTTAATAATTCAATAATTCAATAATTCAATAATTTCAATTTAAGAGAACAGTTGTTTTTTTTTTTAACACAGCTACGTTAGATGGTCGCTTTTCTGAAATGTTGTTGAGGAAAATAACGTCTCCTGGTAAGCCAATTCGTTATGAAATAATGCATATGATCATTTATTTGCATTCACTGAAGCTAGGCAACACATGCTACGCCTACGAATGTGTTGTTGTAGGTGTACATTCCCGGATTCCATTTCCCGGACATTTTTAGTAGTACTTACTGCTATTTTTCTCGAATTTGGATCTTTCCTTTTGGCTTATAAGGTTTTTACGTGGAAATTCTGTTCTTTGAGGTTCGAACTGTCCGTTCCAGGCCATGGATTTGCCGCTTTTTGTTGTTGGTCGCGGAGAGATAGTTTAGCTGGCCGATAACTTCGCTTTATTGTCATTCTACCCCCAATCGTGTGCATGATGATATTCTGGTTGGCATTCTCTTTCAACCAACTATTCCCTTTTCTTTCTTTCTCTACTCTTCTTCGGATCTCTTCATTTCGTATTCTGTACTTATTTCCCTAGTACGTGATGGGCTCGAGGGATCTGTTGTTTCGACACTTCCGCAATTCACCATTTCCGTCTATACTCTTTTTATTGACAATTTACCTTCGCGTTGTGTAATGTGTATTTTGTGAATGTGTTCGGGGCAAATTTCGTCTGGCTGCTGCTCCTTCCTTGATTGGGTTGTTCTACTTGTATTTGACGTATGCATGTATAGGTCGAGCTGTATTCTTCTAATCGTCTTACTCACTATTGGTTGCCTTTTGTCTTGGCAGTTATCTGAAATTTAAGTAAAAGTTACGTCTGGATTATTATTTCATATGGTACGTTACTATATAATTTGGCTGTATTTTGGGAGACTATATGCTGGGATTATAAACAGTATTAATCATGTTTAACTTTCTCTGGTACTCTTCTTATCCATTTATTTTTTTATTCGCTGGAGCAGGTATTGAAATTTTATTCAATTAAGTATGTTTTTCTCAAATATTTTTATATCGATTAGCGCGTTCCAGATATGGTCATCGTAATCGTTGCTAGGATAGATTCATGCTGTTTCAATTTTTTTTATGGAACGTCCTGTATATTTTTTCCAAAATCCGTTGCGCTATGGATAGATATATATGCTTCGGTACTACAAGTCGATTTTTAAAGAATGTTCATTAGTAAAAACTTTTATTGTACCTTTTAGGTTGCCAAGTTTTTACTATAGATATAACTTCTTTAGGATAATTTTTCTTATCAATTTTTTCGTCATTGACAAATTAAGCCGCCTACCTGTCTATTTAAGCGTGTTACAAACCATCTCAAATAATAAAAAATGCAGCTTCATTTGTTTAAACGATCTCAACCAGATTCAATTGTTTGATGTTGCTACTGAAATATGCCCACGATCTGCGTATGAAAATAGCAAATGTAGTATGTAAACGTGGCGCGTTTTGGACCTATGACTTAAGTTAATACATTCGGAAGATAGAACAATGCAGGAAACCGAGAAATTATGTAATTATGGAGTGTCGTGTGGACAGGCCTCGAGTGCACCTACAATATTCAGAGGCATATCAACTTGGTTGCGTGACAAGGCTAGCCTACTTCATATTCAACACCACTTCAAGCTAGGTCGTGATTGTCATTTTAATGTTCCTACGTCTAATAATACACAAAGGTTAATCACAGCGTACTTCCTTGGGTTACATTCTGATGAAACGCTGCTTGCTAATACGTCCGTTGTATGTGAAATGCATTAGAGCGGATGTAAAAGCGTTTAATGATATTTTAATGTAATTTTGTGTTTTCTGCCAGACGTTATTCTTACCAAATGTCTGATTTGTTACATGCCAAGAGGTAGGCTACCCAAACTACTTTCGCTCTCTGTCTACATATTTTTAGTTGTTTTTGGCTTCAGGTGCTTTTCCACAATTCCTATGTATATCCGTAAAGAAGTTTGCCAAGTTAGTGTATATTAAGAGATTTATCGGTTATTTGTGTCATATATCAGATATAAAAATGGAGAAAGAAAATTCTGAAGCAGGTTAATTGATGAGCCAGTGGAAATAGTTAATTTTCGGTTTGCGGATACGTTTCTACAATTTTTGATATTTCTAATAAAAAACATTTTATGGCAAGCAAAATTTTAAAATCAAGTACTTAATCATCTTCATATGTTGTATTTCGGAACCGGATGCGTCTTGATGAATAATTTTATCAGGTGATATCCTTCATTTCTCGTTTTAATATCCGTTTTTTTTTTAATTATTATTGTTAATACTATTTGCTATCAATTGGGGTCCTATCACATGTATCAATATTACCTATTGTTCAATATAAGAAAATGTATTACAATATTATTATATTTGTTATCATGTTGTTTAATAATATATTATTTAATAATAATTATTTAATAATAATAATAACAGGTATTTATTACACAGAATATAATAGGAGATACGAATTCATACATTACATCAGTGGCGCTGTGTGATTTTTTGACGAGAGGGTGCGATTGTAAAACATATGATGAAATCTTACAATGATCAAAAAAAGCAGGAATTGCTGACAGATTATTCTAAACTGTCTCTCTCTCTCTCTCTCTTAATCTAAAGTTTTATTTTACAGTGTATTTGAAATTTCTTCTTAGATTAATTCCTCGAATGTACCACGAAATTCCGTTTTTTCGTTGCCATCATGATCGTTAAGAGCCAGTTCAAAAGCACATCAAAGCTTACATCCAACGTATTGAACGTTTTAAAATACTGGTAGGTCGGAAACTACCGGAATTCCGTTTCTGATTGCTGCACTGCGAGACTACCACTTCCAACATTCTTTTTATTTGGATGAGGGAGAGTTAGCAAAAAAGGGTTAGACGAACTGATGATGGAATTGAAGTTTTTACTAATTTTTTGAGAGCATTGTTAATTCTTGTCTGTATAGTTATTTATTTCGAATGAAGAAATATACTTTATTAAATCTGAGGATTGCAATTACATGTAATAATATCGCTAATGTTGTTTTTATTTGGTCTTTCAGGTGCAATTTTTCTTTGTAATTGACAGTATGTCGATAAACAGAATATTTATTTTATCAATTAAAGTAAACGCAATATACACCTCGAGGTTCTTCCTGTTTCTATATTTTAGCGAATACATGATGTAGATCTTCCACACGTTTTTAGCCTAACTGAAAACTGTATTATATACAACAGATATAGACAACGAAAATCGCTGTATCGTCGTTTTATTTTCAACTCTTCTTTCCGATATTGTTCCAACGTTAGTTGAGGTTGTGGCCCATCTACCTCTTCAATTTGTTCTTTTATTCCTGAGCAAGTCTGTTAAAGTCATTTTTTAAAATTACACCGATACCGCTTCTTTTTAGTATTGGAAAAATCTCTACTAAACAACAACGCTCCTTGTAATAATTAAAATAAGACCGGAATTCGTGCGCCCCAAATGCTTGGTTGTTTGGTCAGACATTCTACAGTTGTTACAACTACCTAAACCGCGATGTGGTCGCGTCCCAAATATTTCATCTCAACCTATTGTATAGGTACAGGTGGTATTATATAATATGGTGTATGTATGTTGTACCTATTGTTTTTTAAAGATAAGTGTGCCATGTAAATATAGGGGCATTTTAAATATAATTAAGTCGAAGCAAACATAGGCGAATGGAATGTTCTTTACGACCTTATATACAATCAACCCGCGTACTCCAACATTTGAGAAATATGCTGCGCCTTCCCAATATTACAGATAAACCTTGAGCAACGTTTGGAACCATTTGTATATTTTCGGCATGTAAGTGACATCGTGATAATTAAATCTTACAATGGCAAAGAGTTTTACTTAAATCCACTGATAGGAACTAAACTTTTAAATTGAGGAGTATTATTAATGCATGTACGTTGTTGCCATCCGCGGAAGTAACTTAAAAAAAAGCAAGTAAGTAGTCAATTTGAAATACCGAATAGTAGAAATTTAGTGGTAAAATAATTCTATGGTCTTACTTATTGTATTCTGTCTCTATTGTACTTCAAAAATTGCTGCGTTATTCTACTTTATCATCATATTTTCACATGTTGTGGTAAACTTGGATACCTGCGTTTCAATAATTATGCACTGCTTTTGTTTTGCATAACTGAAAACCTACCGTTGTTTGTTTAGTATAGCTTTTACTATACATTTTTAGTATTGTATTAGAATTAAAGCGCATTGAAGCTAGACAACTGTAATGAAAAGTTCGGAAAGTATATTATGATGACTTAAATCACTCGCGCGTGGTTTTGGATATTTGTTATATGAATTTATAGTAGCTTTAGTATTATCAAGTTCAATATATGACTTGACGCCAATAAAACTTAAGACATTAAAGGAATTGTGCGTGTTATTGATCTATAACAATAGGTCTTTAATTGAATCCAGAAAAAATCAATACCGATCTAACTTTGTGTGTTAATATCCAATTTTATTCTTTATCGACGCCGGTGTTCTTTTGCTTTCTATGTATAGCTCTGATAAAAATGTATTTGCACTTTAGGTATTGAAAATACATTATTAAAAAAAAAAAAAAACACCATCAAAACTGTGCCCATTTCATAAAAAAGTGATACCATTTAAATAATTAACGAGCTTGATTAATGACTTTGATTAATATTTATCAAAGCATACGAAATGCTCCGTATATACAGATTTGTTCGAGTCGATAAGCGGTACGCTGTTAGTAACTGTACTGTATGATTATACAATTTATCACAACAAAGAAGTGAAGTTTGTTACGAGTTCTAATAAACTTTCTCCTTCTTCTAGATATCTCATAAGAAAGCTTAGTCCTCCTTGTTATGGCATTTATTAATGATCTACGTTTCTAGCTGTATGGCACCAAATTATTGTTTGATTGCTGATGATCTCAATTTATACGTAAAGACAAATACACTTTAACATTGCTACCTAATGTACCAAAATATCGCAAAAACTAGAATCCCGTTTTTCATCTACAATTATCAAAATTATAACGTTAGCTTGCACCAAGATGCGGATGTTCTGTTTCGCATTAAATTAACATTCATTTGCCATCATTAGAGCTTCATCCTCTGCATTAAAAGCTCTGGGATTTATACAATTGAATATAATGAGACAATTTATTTCTCTTGTTATCATAACGACATTAGATTTTAAATTCATGTGGTTCACGCTTCCGTAGGTTGGTCATCTCTATTTACATCATCTGTATCCCTAAATGAAGATATTCTAGTGTTAAAATACATCACTGCCGGTTTGTTCAGGCAGTGCCATCATTTCCAATTGTTCAGCAGCTTTTATAGCTGCGTGGCAATATTATTCGCCTTCGTTTCTAAAAACACAAAATAATTTTTTAGTATCTGTATAATAACACAAATTAGATATGAGTTGGTAATAACTCGTTCAGTCCGGTAATCAAAGTTCACATTGTAGGGTTGTGGATACTGGCTAATGTTAAATAATGTTAAATAATAAATGTCAGCAATAGGACGTAATTTTTTAGAAGATATTTATAAAATATTATGTATTCCAAGTGTAAACCGTAAATGGCTGTTATTTTTGGTAAATGCTGGTGGTAAAAAAGGTGTGAAAGGTCATCACAACAATCTGCTTTGTTTAGTTCCAGTCATCATATTTAACTAATAATAATTGTTAAATCTTTAAAATAATTTCATGTGTAGTAGTGTAGAAATTTTACTCCAAGTACTAGATTAAACGAAAACTCCATTACGACCATTAAAGATGCCATCACACATCAATTACGAAAGCTTTTTGATACTACAACGCAACATTTAAGATGTTTGAGTAGCATTGAAGAAAAATAGAGATGTATCGAATCGCTTAGTAATATTCATTACTATTAAATAAGTTAAATCGAAGTGTATTAAGTTCGTAAAGTAACTTCATAGCAGAGGAAATATGTGACAAATTGCAATTAAAAAAAGATGCCCATCAATCATGCAGTAAAAGGCGTGGATCAAAATGTCGAAAATTAATAATTAAGTTAATATCACTTTTACATTTAATGATGAATAATTCAATATGAATATTGATTTTTCATAGACGTTTCAAAAATTACAGATAAGCTACTAAAGTATCGTTTGAAACATCGATTTTGAATTTACCAAAAGATTTGGTTTTGGTGAATCCAACATCCAATGTGTGGACAGATTCAGATATGCTATTAGGCTCGCATGTCTTTTGTCAACATTAGAGCAGATGCGATTAGGTTAGATATTAGCTGGAAACATGCATTCAAATAAATGTTCATCTATAACGCATTTAAACGTTGACGTTTTTGAGAAAATTAATGAAAATCTTTCGAAATCTTGGGCTTTGGAAGAGGTTAGCAATAAAGCAAGGTTGTTGTCTGACGAAGAAAAATATTCTCAAGATCATTTTAATAAAACGACGAGGCGTGATTTTGATGGAAGCTCCATTGTTGATATTCCATTTAAAAGCACAATAGCAAATTTAAGAAACTTACGCGGAATGGCATTACAAAGCTTTTATAAAATAGAAAAAAGATCCAGAAGTGTGTCAGAGTTAAATTCATTGTGCACTAATTTCATGCAAGAGTATGAGCATTTAAATCATATGCCAAAGATTGAAGATGCACCGGAGCAAACCATAACATGTTATCTTCCCCACCATGCAGTCGTCAAACAATCGAGCAGCGAGTAGTGAAAAGCGCCATGTTCGCTTGGAAGATAATCCTGCCGACTTCTTATCACATTGTATTAGTCCTAAGTTTATAAGCCAAGAGAGGTTAGCGTGGTACGGATGTGGAGTCCAAGCAGCGTTGAGACTAAAGGTGATAATCCAAAAGAGCGTGTAAGTTCTCATGCGCTGATAAATTTTACGTATACTAAAGTCCTAAAGAATCTAATGACTAACTTTTCCAGTTTAAATCGTTTAGTTCGTGTGGTTGCCATATATACTGAGATACATTAATAATCTAAGGAAGGGGCCATCGGAAAGATATTTTGGTAAATTTATTACTGCTATGTTGATGTTAGTAAAAACTGTGCAAATACAGTGCTTTGATAAAAATTACAGTTGCTTGTTAAAGGAAAAAGAGCTTGGCAATAAAATTTCAGTTTTAAGGTTGAATCCTTTCCTTCACAATGGTGTTATATGTCATCAGTCATGGGTAGATTGCAAAATTCGAAATTAGCGTTTGAAAGTAAACCTCAAATGATATTGTAAAAAAAAAGGGTACTAACTAAGAGATTTAATATTAAGACATTAACATATAATATTAGTACACTGCGGTGTTGCGAGGGAAAAGTTTTGACCAGTATTGGTAAGAAATTCGTGACAAAGACATTTTTCAGTGTAAAGCCAAATGATACGGGTTATTTAATGGGAAACGTATTTGAATTTCGTCCATTTTAAATAAAGGATAGGGATGGACGAGGTGCAAGGATTTGTTTATTTAGTTTTACCTTATCGTTGGGATTACCGTTCTAACATTTGAGGAACTTCATACTGTACTGTTGACGACAGTTAAACATCCAGGAACGCATGAAGCAACGAAACCACTGGACATATTACTCCTATTTTGACTCAATATCAAACTATGGAGTACTTTTGTGGGGCACGTCGATGGTCCTGTAGAAGCGCGTCACTCGTCTTATACATACGATAAAAGTTATGAAGCTGAAAATAATAATTCTATACCAATGCAAACTAAGCGGTGTATTTTGGAGCTAACCGTGGTGGACTCAATCCTAATCTCCTGGTTAGCGAACATCCCGGTAGGTACTATTTGGGTAGGATTTAGGCCCGGCTATCTCTACTGTCTGGGTTTAAATCACGGGCTGGCTGATTGTACATTAGTACTTGGTGGCCTAAGTTCCTAGGGATTGATAGTTGTTACGTGGCCTGGTCCTCGGCGACCAAGAGGTGGGATAGGTTTCGAGATATCAGCACCGACCGACATCCATCAAAGGTTAGGAAAGGAACTTCTTTAACATAGGGAGCGTGGGGGAATTAGGGCTCAATTGGGGTACGACCAGTAAGTACTTACTTCCAGTAAGTATCGAATTTATGCGGACAGTTCTTAATTGGTCGGTTGGAACTTGCAGGAAATTAAAGCAGACCAGCAGCTTTCCTTCATTTGTGGTTAGCGCCAATTATTTTTATTGGCGAAAGGCGTCCAAGAACGCTTCTATATGTTAGGATATATCTGACAACAGTCTGGCTTATCGTCTTCGATTCCTTAGAATTCGAGTTCGTCGGTCATCTGATCGAAGGTGAATCGTGGTTTCATTTGGAGAAAGGTGTTCTAGAATTCCATTTTGTTCTATCGGGTCAAATCAGGAAGCGGTCTCTTGCTTTATACATGTTAAGCACGAGGTCTCTAACGAATTGTTTCAACGCAAACACTAACACCTGTAGTGTCTAAATGTTGCCTTTGTAGCTTTAGATGCGAAAGAGCGGCGCCTTTCCGGTAATCTAATACACGGAGCGATCTTGTTGTTCAGTAGTTACCCTTTAACGACTTTAGGTGCATTCTTGAGTGATACGTTTTAGAGACAGCGCACCGAGTAATGCTTATTTTAGCAGCTATTTTTCTCCTACATCTGATAATCCTACGCAAGGCCAAAGCTATGATACATTGAAGGATGCTGTATATATAAGCTGATTTTATTTTAGAATAAAACTTCTTTTCTAACTATTTACTTTAGTAACTACAACAACAACAATAAAAGTCCACAACTTGCTCAACTACTTGCTACTGATCGTTGTGCGCGTCAACGACGCAACCTACATCTATTCCCTGAAGTTGGTACTACCAACTTCTCTCCACACCATATAAGTTATGGATTACAATACCACTAATAGATGTATTTTCTAACATAAGCGATAAAAACGACGAGTTCGCAAACGGACCAATTGGTGCAAGTTACGAAAAGGTTATGCGTTCACTAATTGGTCCGTTTCGCTAACTCGTTGCTTTGATCGTTTATCACAGCTTCAATATGTTCACAGCCTAAGGCATTCGGCCATCTAATATCCTCTAATAACACGCCAGCTTCAGTTTTACGATTGAGCACAAATATCGCAGCTGTGTCGATCGTTATAATCAACTTCTTTTAGTAGAATGTGTAGCCTTTTTAAAACTTGTTACAACCGCCGGGATTATACCGAATTTATTAAGAAAAATAGATGCTAACGGAAGGCCACCAAGTTAAAGGCAGACTCTTTGACCAGTAGATCGCGCCTTTTATTGCCCGTGTGCTAGAACTATTTTTTTGTTTAATTCGTCACTTTCTACTTCTACATTCAATAAAACGAAGTTGATATTAATTTAAAAAATGTTTCAATTCATTAATATTGACATTTATATATATCTAATCGGTGTTCAATTCAGGCAATACATCAGACTTGTATTATCCTGGAATAACGCAAACGCAACAAGTTTGGTAACCTATGTTCGCGCATTTCAAACCGTGCTGAATTTATAAATATATGGTGACACGGTTTCTAAACAGTTAATAACGTTTGTTAACGTCCACATCTTTACAGTTTCCCTGAAAATAATCTATAAGTGTGGGATTTTATGATCTATAAATTTTTTTACCTCATACCGTCTGCGTGTGAAGTCACAATTACATATTTTCTTGGCTATTTATAAACCATTGTAAGCTAGTTAATATTTACGCGACGCGGAGACTGTTCGTTGCTGTAAGAGTCAACTCAACCAGCATTATTATGGCCTAATTTCCTTCGTTTGTTATTGTTTGTTTTCTTCTAATTCTCTTCAAATTAAATATCAAAAACGTTAGTTTGCAAAGTATAATATCATTATTTACATTATGAATAGTCTACTGCTCAACATTGTTCTGATTAATGCGGCACACATTAGAATTTGTTCAACTGGAACAGATTATTTTATTTTTGAAAAGTTTCAGTTACATCAAGCAGTTTATTTCTCATACGTGTATTACGTATTAGTACAATCAGAATTCTTTTATAATAAATATAATAATAATTTTCCTGATTTGAATTTGGTTGATAATAATAATTTTACTTCCGCCTTCGTGCGGTACATTTCTTAAGTAAGATAATATAATAATACACCAAGAAATATCGCACGTTATGAGCAATGTAAGAGTAATTATTGATCGCTAAAATTATCAAACTCCGCGCACTTTGTTTTAGACTTTTGGCAATCTTTCAAAATATAAACGTGACTACGCCAGATCGGTATCCCTGTTGACGGACGAATGTTTGGCTACCATTTCCCTTGACAGGTTGTCGTTGAAAATAAATAGAGATTAAATGAAAATGTATCCGTGTCGCTAGGCATCTGTTTGTAGCTCTTGTAACAAGTGTAAACAAATAAACTAAATTATGCATAAGGACTGAATAACATTGAGTTAAACTTGCATTAATATAACAGCTGTTTGGATAATTTATTTTTAAACAGGGACTGTTATACTACACCGTGAAACAAGATTTGCTGATTCAACCAATAACCGGTTTATTCAACTAATCAACTATAAATATTTGAATATACTCAAACCATTTGAATATTTAGATCAACTATATAGAATGTTACGTATAAAAACAACCTTCCAAACGTAGTTCATTCAATAACCTTTTCTATGTTGCCTGATGAATTTAACCTTGTGAGAACATATTTTTTAACAGGTGACAATAGTGTACTGTGCCAACTTGAAAAGCTAATAGAGAGTGAATGTCTTTGTGGTTTTAAATTAAAAGCTATGCAACTGCAGTATGCCAATAAAAAATGTAACTTTAAAGTACGTTTGACAATTCAGATCACATTTAGTGTGTATTGATGTATCCCGCATAATTATTGAAAATGCACCAGCATATAGATCATCACATACTTATTATAATTGAAGCTATTTTCGTACTGGACGAAAGCAACAAAACGGGTCAAGGTCTTCTGTGCAACTATGCATGGATAAAATGGCGTCCATCAAGGACCAAATCTTGGATCTTCTTCACGTTTGCTTTCCTTCAATGATTTTTAGAGCTTTAATATATAGCACGTCGTACATTTCAGTAAATGTGATAAATATGCTTTTGCTGATGAGTTAAAAGTAGTCTTCTCTATAACAAGTTTTGAGGACGGTTACGCACTCCAAGCTGAAATAAATTCAATGAATCAATGGTCTGACATTAAGAAATGTGCAATTAACATACATCAGACATAGAATCAAAAATTGGAATATGTTTCCTTAATTTGATGTCCCTTATATGAAACACGAGATTTATTAAATATTTACATGTCAGAGTTAAAGGTACGTTTCCACCTCGCTAATTTACTATTGTAAGAATTTGATATGCGGTGGAGAATTTTGCATAACACTGTACATAATAATGACTGCAACTATTTGGTTTCTAGCCGTTTTACCTGCCCTGGCTGTCATCTAAGTACAATATGGCCTTTTGCCTCCCAAAGCCAAGAAGTAATATTTCCTACTCACCTAACTGTAACTACCTATCAGCTGATTGCGTTACTGATTTTACATCCTTTTCCAATATTCTTGGAATGGCAACCCGAAATGTTTGAATTCATAAATTTTTATTCTATTGTTTTCAGCAGATTTGCACTTTAATTTTGTACGTTCGGTGTTTTTAACACAGGATTACTTGTTAGTTTAGTGTTTATATTAAAAAGAATTAAGTTAAAACCTTTGCTTATTTTTTCGTGGTAGAAGTAATGTTTCCGTTCACTTTGTCTTGTAATTGGATTTTCTGACATTAACGTCCGATAATATAAACAAAACTGCTTGGAGTGATATAAATTCTTTGTACCTGCCATGTGACTTTTCTACAATTTAACAGTTTTTCCTTAGTGATATTCCGCATATGTCAAAAATTTTTCTTGTTAGAAATGGTTCTTTAGTATTAGTATAATTATATGGAGGACCAGATGCTTTTAGTCACTGCAACCGTAATAGACCTAATGTCAACAAACTGTTCTCATATGAGTTAGAGAAGATGAAGGTTCTTGATAAATCTTAATATTACTCTAGGATCTTCGTCCTTCAGTTTAGTAGATGTCAGGAATAGTTTACTGAAGTGTTGTTGTCGAATGCGATTGATGGCAACACAATTGCATAAAATGTGTTCATGCCGTCTCCAGATCTTCTAGGCATAGACGACATGTCTGATCTTTAGCTTTTCCTAGATTGAATAGGTAATATTTTAAGGCTGCATGACCTGCCAGAAATCTCGTCAACAATCCAAGGTTCCTTTTACCGAACGATATCACTATTTCTGCAGTTTTATGTGAGTCTAACTTGAATACTTTCGCTTGTTTTTGGTCGCTTCCTTAGCTAGCTTATCTGCCTTTCCATTGCCTTCGAGCTGATGGCTTAGAGACTAACGTCCTAATTTCCTTAAATTGTATATACATTTGTAAATTAGGCCAGATATACATATAAGTACGCTTTGATAGCCTTTAGAACTGCCTGATAGTCACTAAATATGGAACAAGTTCAAAGCAGTTATTTCTGCTTGAAATATGTTGGCGTTTAATACTTATGGTTGTCCCAGCACCTTCTATTCTTGACCAGTCCGTATAACATGCCAAGGTACTTCTTTTCTTTGATGTTGTCCGGATGCCCTTTCACGGCTTTCAGCGGTCAGCTTATAAGGTTAATGAAAAGCTGTATTGCATAATAATTTTATCTTTTGCCATATTCAAGGGTTCTAAGATGCCTTTCAAGATCCCCAGGCTACAATTCCTTCATTCTGCTTAGCGTGAGGGTACTCAATACAACCTTTTTCTGAACGTGAATGTGAAGCGCGGTTAGTGCCAGCAGGTTTGATGTGGGATCACACTTGCGATGTTGAGACACACAAACCTCCGAAATTGTTGAAGCTGCTATTGCTCAGTCATCTTTGCTTTTGGCCACCAAACTAGAGAGACCTAGGTGATCATCGGTTTAATTATTGCCGTGTATGGCTAGAAGACCATTTGATGCTTAAGATCCTAATTCTTACCAAGTAACCTGCGGCATACTAATGACCCCACAATAGCTTTTTTCTGTAGGTTAGACATGTTCCGTTAGTTCCGTTCCGGAGTTCCGTGTTAGTTTTTTTGTCGAATGTGACCTCCTAAGTATTTAACTTTGTTGCGGAATCATTAATTAATCATTTTCTCTTCAATGGAGAGTGTATTTAAGCAGATATTCCTTTTCCTTGCGTAAGAAACAGTTGTAATCCTCTTCGGGTTTATGCGCAGGACACCTGAGGACCTTGACACCTCTGGTTCACGTAAGAACTCACGAAATCTTACACATTTATGTGTTCACTCAATGAAAAATATGTTTCTTCGACGCATTAGCGAGTGTATCCGATTTACTTGTCGTATTACTTAACAACTAGCTTTGGTTCAATCATTTCTGTTAAATCAAATCAATATTTGCGCTGAATGTGTTTCAAAACACATTACTTTTAGATCGGTCATACATTAAAAACACATGAAAATTTGCGGTTAAATTCGCTTCAAAATCCTAGTAAAATAAAATACGTGTTGAAAATTTTATAGAAACCGGGCAAATTCAGTTCTCAACGAAGGGGAAAAAACAGTAAGACATCTAAATTTTGAAAGATTGAAATAATACAAGCAAATCTTAATAGGTTATTTGCTCCCTAGATTATCGTAAGCTTGCAAATAAATTGAACAAGATATTAATTCGATGAATTCTTTTCTGAAAGATCTTGTAGGATTACAAAAATTTGTCGTCAAAATTTTGTCGCACAAAAAAACCGTAAGCTTTTACGTTGCAAGACTTCATAAACTAGGTCAGTGTTATTCCAGAAAACTTAAATAAATTCAGTGGATGCGCTATAGTGATACTTAGAGCAAGATCTCTAACAATAACAATCTATAACAAATGGGAAAAGTTGAAAAATGTAGAGAATACATTTGTAAACGGAAACAACTATACAGGATTACAAATTAAACTAAGATACCTCGATTAAGGTGAGAAATATGGGTTGCCTAACTGCAGACAAGATTAATCTATAAAGTACAAATAAAATCAAACGGTGAGCGAGAAAGAGCCGAAAGATATGTCGAGCTAACCGGAGGAGTACTCTTGTCAGAAGCATTGTACGCGCGAAAGATTGCATGCAGCACGAACAGGGTGAAATATTGGAGAAAAAGCAAACAGCACGTAATAATGTACAAACAAATTAAATGTTCCAAAAAGAGAATTTCTTACAAATCGATCGCATTATTAGTTAAGTAATTTTGTATTTCCAGTAACATTCAGAGTAATGATTATTTCAACTAACAAATATAATTTAAAAAAATATGCTTTTCTTTTCATTCAACTATTCTTTTCTTTCCTCTTGAAAGCATCTCTTGCATCCTCTCTTAACGTGTGAAAATGTACAACGCATAGTTGGGAAAATTTAATAACCATATTATTCTTCTTTTAAAAAGTAATGATAATGATAATAATTTGGAAGGAAAACTTATCGATCTTAGGTACGAGGCGATACGATATCTCGGGTCATCACACGTGGTCTGGTTCTTCTGGTAGTCACTTTGGTCTGCCCGAAAAAGTTTTGTTATAACAGTCAGAAAGAATCGTCCGAGTCTTCTCAGAGTACCTGAAAGTGTAAAATGGCCAGCAAAACAGGAGCTAAGGGAACGAATTTGGGAAAAGAAATAATAAAACAAAAAGGGTATTTAATGAACAGTGAACAAAATACCCATAAAGAAGATCTAATTCAACAAATTCTAGAAATTTATAATTGAATATTAGTGAACTAGTTCCTAACTTAATTCAAAATGTTACAAAATATCAATTCAAAACAACTACACTAATTTTCATTATGTTATATTCCGAATTAATATTTAAAAATGAAAGATAGGATAGCCATTATCACTCATGCAATGAAGTTCGACAAAATGACCATGCGATAAAGTACACAGATAAAAATGTAATTGTAGAGCCTACAATATATTTGTAGTTAAACTATTCTGGTAATATCTACAATACAGTTCTTGCAACCAACATGAATATAAATCTTACTATAACGAACGTAGCGCGAACTACCTTTTTGTTGCTGTAGAAAGTTCTACCGGAAGAAAGAGATTAGCTGTTGCTTACTGATATTAAGAGGAAAATTGGGGGTCCTCTAACGTGACAATGTCATCGGATAAGATTATTTTCAGTAAACAATTATAGCAACTATATACATGTATGTGTACAACAAATTAATCTTTTATTATTGCTTAATTAGTGCTCCTCTTGGTACATCCACGGAATCGCATGTTGTCCTGTCCTATTCATATTGTTTTTAATAAATATAAGAAGGCCATTTCAAGAGAATTACAATAATATTGTATTTTCTAGTTATCTCCATAGCTGTCACTATAGTAACCATTGCTAATTGTAGGGTATGCTATAATTTACTACACAATTAGATAAAGTCAAATCATTCTACAACAAAGTATTGCTACAAGATTAATTTAAACACATAATGGAAACGGTGATTGGAACGTATTCACCAATTTAGAAAAATTAATGATTCTTCTTAAACTCCAATTATGACTAATCGGTACGATAAAGATCGATAAGAGAAATTTCGTTCGATCAAACTTTCAATATTGAAACAAATTGAAATAAACATTGGTGCATATACACCCGTGTTCAACTCATATATGAAATTGCAAGATAAAATTATAATGTAATATATTAAATATAATATAATAAAAACAAAACGTTGTTTGAGAATAAAAATTAATTTGAAAAAAAAAGAATGTAATTAACTTCTCAATTTTAATCATATATTTGAAATTAAGCTGTACACGTAGCTAGAACACGGATCGGAAAAGACAAATAAATTGATAAACATACGGATATCGGGAGAAAGATAAACAAGGTAGATGTTAATGGGAAAAATATGACTTTCCATCACGACGTTTATAGAGAAGAATAAATCCCGCAAAAACGAAAGAGGTATTAAGAGTTGCAAAGCTTGAACCATGATTACATAAACTTAATTAATTGCCGGACGTAAACTGAGGCTCGCCGCATTCAGAAGAAATACAGACCTAAAGCGCAAAAGGGTACGGAAAAGTTAATTCCTTTCCGTGGTAATTACTGGGTGCAAGAAGTAATTTCTACGTTAAACGTTTAGCCAAAGGGCGTAACTTGTTACTTATAATGTTAAACTTCACGTAATTACGAAATGAGTCAAATAAAGCAAATACATTCCCTTTTTAGGGAAAATTGAATGCTTTTGGTGCTCAACTAAAAACCTCTATCGTTGGGGTTTCGATATTAAATAAACATCTGAAATTTTAGAAAAATGGAAAAATATGCCCGATTAGTAGTTTATGTTATAGATGAAATTGTATATTCTGTTTAGATATACTTTTTTCAATTGTATAAATCCCTTAATTTAGCCTTTCTATCACTCTTCAGCTGTTACGATTTTCTCAATATAATATTTATAACAAAAAACTCTGACAAACACATATGTATATCAACATACTAAACGATATAATCATTGATGCAATGACCCGTTTGCAAATTTACAACTGATTACAAAATCACATGAGCATAAAGATCAGATGAAGCGGCCCATAAATGTTGCAGTTGTAAGAGTTATTTAAAGAAGTTTTAATTGTTTATACAATCTTTGTTTTGCGGTAACAATCTAACTGTTTACGAACATTCTATGAATGCTCTTCATTCTTCGTTAGAACGTGTATGCACTCAATGTTATTGTTTTTAAAATGGCGCCCTAATTTTCCTGCTATAGTCACAATGCCAGATTTTTCATTTAGTAAGAGCTGCGGCGGAATCATTGGTAAATGGAGATTTTTATGTTGTACGACGTTGTGCGGATGTCACATCCGTTCTTTAAGTGAGTATTTATAATTGAATTTAAATTTACGATATTGCTTAATTTTACCTCTCATTACGATATGTGCACGTACCTTGTTTATGACCTAAACGATATTAGAGAATATTTGGGAAAAGAGCTGAAAATGTATGGTGGGATCGAAAACATACAGCGTGTTCGAAAATAATATTTTCTTTCCAAAAGAAACACTCTCAATCAGTGAGACAGACTCGTGTCTATTCGCCTCGCAAGAATGGATTCGTGTTGCCTACTGGTGTCCACGAGAGTCGACAAAACACGAATCTGTCTAGTTGCTACAAAAAAGTAATAATTCCATCCGCCTTTGTCCTCTCTATTTATTACATCTGTCTAGTGCACTTTAGGTTATGATATTTTGTATGTTCCTGCTCATTTTAACAATTGATCCAAACATGTTTAAATTCATAACATGTGTGAGTCGAATGTGAGGTTAGAGATTTTAGTTAACGGAATACAGCTGTTTTTTTTTTTGTAAAATTTGATAATTTTGTTATCAGTAGAATTAAGTTGACGTTGATTATTTACTGTGAGGAGGTCTACCGAAGCTGTAATGTTTATTTCTAAATAACTAAATACTATACATAATGCCATCATTTCTTCTTTCTTTTCTCGCTATTTGCTATCTTCTATAACGTTGCCCAAATTAAAAATAAGGAACTAAATTTAATATTTCAATTTACTGCACTAATACAGCCAGGATTCAACAGACGTCCTGTCTGCTTGAGAAGTAGCAAAGCATTTCGCCGACGTAGAAGCTAGGTAAAATGCAATGTAACTATTTGTGAATCATTTAAGATTGCTAACTTCTATTCTAAAATGATTAAAACATTTTTTATGATTAATGAATCAGTACTACTTCAGTTTGTTTTAGAAAAAAAACATGCGTAACTTAATGATGAACTTATAACTTATAAAGAACAATATTTTTTTACACAGTAACTTGTAAAGCAATCATTCTTAATTAAATAAAGTACATTTACCAACATATTGTGCGTTAATCCTGAAATTAATGTCCTAGAGTTTTGGAAAGCGATAATAGTTTCAATCTTACTTACTTTTTATTGTTCGTAATAGTTAAGAGGTAATATTTATTATAATGAATATTAGTGTAATAAGATAGCATTTTAAAATGTTTAAACCTTCTGCCCATTTAAGTGCTAATTTTTTTTTGTTTCTATTTATACACGTGCACTGTTTAATGTATGTGTTTAATGTAGATATAGATGTAATTCTAATTTGCTAAATATTTATTTTGTTTCAGTGTGCGGGGATATACACGGTCAATTTTACGACCTTATGAAATTATTTGAAGTAGGTGGACCACCAGCTAGTACAAAATACCTTTTTCTCGGTGATTATGTTGATAGAGGATATTTTAGTATAGAGGTAAGTTCAACTTTACGTATCAAATTAATAAGTTTGGGACTGTAAAATATAGTATAAAGAAGGCGAATAAAACGCTGCAAAGTGAGTTCTAACGACGAAGTACCCAAGTTTTTAACGGGATTAAAGCCATGCTGAAGTTGTACACTTTTCTCTTATGAGCCTCAGTGCACTGCAGGTTCTTTTCGTCTTGACTTAATCAAAACTTATCCGGAAGCTTTACGGTTCAGTAACTTTCAGTAACGTATAAATATATTAATTACTTTTTTCTTTATTCGTAATAAGCCTTGCAATTTTCAATCAAAATATTGTTATAAATACTGTGTTTGTAAAGTAATTGCGTTCGATAATCAACGAACTTTCGTTTTGAATTTGCGCCTGAAATATTTTTAGTGCGATACATCTGAAAAGAAGTTAAAAGAAAAACTGTGAGTTTATTCCCCAAGATTGACGAAGGACGATATTATCAATTGTTTATTTGTGCGAATACGGGTGAGACATTAATATGTCATTCACCTGTCTTATGCAGGCGTACAAGGAAAATTACCCTAATTACTTTTAACTGGCATACGCTTGTCACTGTAATGTTATCATCCGTTAACATACAAAACATTATGCATTGTTCGCCGTTTTGATGAATTAGTTTGACGTGCGCGGGATATTTGACCGACTTAATAAAAGGTTTAAGGTAACAAATCCTGAAAAATGTAACTAATGCACATTGAAAAGTATTTCAATTTAAATTTTCAATGTAATCGAACTTTTCTTTCCGTTACTGAGTTCAGAGGAATATTTTTCAGTATATACTACTTACATATATAGTGCTATACAAGATGTCTGCATCATACGGGAGTATTTCTAAATATGTATTCTTGCGTTCTTCCATCCATTGGATGAAGGTGTTGATGGCATTACGGATCAATTATTAATTGATGGATTCATCAATTACTATTTTTGTTTGTATTGAATATCAAATATTTTCAACTGACTTTTTAAACCAGCTTGTAGATATAAGGAGGATAACAATAAATTAATGGTCAAAATATGTATAAAATGTATTTGGTCCAATTCATTGTAATGAATACTATCTTTAATTCCTACAAGTTAACACTTCGAAATATATACTATTACTTTCTATTACTATAGATAACCTATTCAATGGAAAAAAATTGTTCATGAAATAGTTATACGAGTGTCTCACTGAGAAATGCACCGAGCGTAAATGAAAGAGTATGGCAAGTACGCTAAAGTCGGCGTATGATATTGAACCAAAATATGTTTAATTATTTGACAATTCCGACTATAGCGAAAGTAGCTATCCATTTTGTTACTTACTAATAGGACATGCTACATATATTAATACATATTCGAGTTCCTAATTCAACTTTAAGGTTTGTTTGATAAAGTAACTATGTCGCTACGTCAGAACTTTTTAAAGTACAACTACTACCAATTGCTTTTACAAAGAAAAAGAAAGCGTCAATATCATTACGCATGTAGTCTTTAAAAATGTTGTTTTACTTGGAAGATATTCCATTACTATTATTAATTAAACATTAATTTTTTCTGCTCTAAATGCTTGGAAGATTTAAATTGCTCCAGTAATGAGAATTTTGCTTGTTTGAAAGTCAATTTCTCGTAAATTTGTCTTCACTTGACTAAATAATATTGTCCAAAAATAATTCGTGCTATTGATACCATATTGAAATGCAAAGTTATTCAAGCTTTATACATATAGCTTTTTATAGTTATATACTTCATAAATAATAAATAAAATTAAGTAATCTTCGTTCGTACAATTTAAACGTGTCGGCATTGTTTATAATTGAAAACTGAGTGACATTCCATCAATTTTGTAGTGCTTCGTAATTGTCACAACTATCTTAGATACACAAAAGTTGAATGATAATAGGATTTTTGTTGTATTCTTAAAAAAGTGCTTTGATTGAATAGAGAAAATAAGTAGTTGTACAAGGTGGCGTTAAAGTAATGTCATAATTTGAATCGGCAGCCATTTTGTTATAAATGAAAAAAAAGAGCTCTGTTTGCATAAAAAGTTTATTTGAAAGTGTAAAATTGATGACATTAATTGGAAAAAATTATATCGTTCAAATGGCCATCTCCCGAGTTGATGCATAATTGCGCTCGTTTTACGGCATTTTGAATTGTTGCTGGCAAAGCATCTGGCTCCGGATTAGCGATTTCTGCTTCAATGTTAGCTTTCAAGACTTGCAAGGTGCGTGGTTTGTTGTGGTAAACTTGAGATTTTAAGAAGTCCCAAAGGGAAAAGTCTGGTGCTGTTAGATCTGGCGATCTGGACGGTCAGTTCAAATCTCCAAAACGGGAGATCACCCAACCTGGAAATTGGTGTTCCAAAATCTCCATAGTTGCAATTCATGAACAGTTTACGCTTTATAGGGGAACATTTTCAAATCTCTCACCAAAATTCGTTGCAACGTACGTCTGCTGACGCATAATTGTGTGCATCAACTTCTCGTTGATGTCAGTGGATTCTTTCTGACATCGTCGGCGACAGCAGCGATGTTCTCGTTCGAACGAGCACTACGAGGCCGGCCACTTCTTGCGACATCTGTAATGGACCCAGTTTGCACGAGACGACCAGGAAAACGACGGCTTTATCTGTCGACAATTTTCAGAATAGTCAGATTTCTCAAAAATAGTTGGAAAATGCAACGTAGTTGTTCGATCAAACAAACTTTAAAATTGAATTAGGAAATTTAAAAGTGTAGAAAAGATAGTATATCCCATTCATAGTAATAACTATTTTCGGTGTAACCGAAAGTATCAGATTATTAGAAATGCTTTTGTAGTATTGTGTATATGTAGTATTTTATATATCGATCGATCCAATTCTCGGTGAAACTTCTGTTTTTTTTTTTTTTTTTTTTTTACACAGCACCGTTTATGGTTTACCAAATAGCCGAGATTAGCGGGAAATTTAAATAATTAAATACTGTATTTGAACGTAAGGCCAGAAATCGTCACGGGAAACGCGTATTTTCGAACTATTGATCTTAAATTTAATAATATATTTAGCACAAAATCCTAAGCTTCTGTGGTATATTTTATTTACTCAAATGAAAAGAATGAACGAATTATAAATTAAATACCCACGTACATTAAAAACCAAGTTGTGAAACCAAAGTAATTAATTAGAGACCACTAAAATGACCAATAAAATTGACAAGTTATATGAAATTAGAAATGACACGGTCCGAACCCGGAACACGTTTAGTTGTAATTAAACGATTCCTTCCTGTTGTTTGCTGACAAATGCCTAATGCAGTTTTAATAAGGTAAACAGAAATAAGTGCAATGGGCAACTATTCAGGTGATTGGTTGTCAACGATTGCGATTGTTATGACTTACTAATGTCTGTGTTCTTGAAAACATGTTTGAATAGCACACACCACCTCTAGACATTTTGTAAATTTAGGTACTATCAATGATAAAAATGAATATATACATATATACATATATATACATACATTAAGTAGTGCCAAATTGTATTAGAAGGCATACTGCATAATTCTCACACTCGCAATCTCGCCATCAGTTGCGTCCCTGCAACATGCTGCAGCAAAAAGCGTTCGTTTCGGCATCTATTTCATTAATTGTATATTTTAAATAGTTAGAAAATTATCACAGGTGACAATGGAATAAAACGATTGCGTCTGTGAAACAAAACCATGCCAATTTTATTTGTGACTTTGTATCTAGCTGTCGTTCAGATACGTTGTAATTAGCATTTTTTTTCAAATTTAATAGTTTTCATTGAATATTTATATTTAAAATTTATTTAAATATAAATGTGTTCAGTAATGTGTTACTGAAGAAGGGGTGTTAGAAGAAGGGTATAAACCTGGTATTTGTGTAGCGGAAAGTTGCAAAATTTAAGGTTAGTTGTTATTTTCATTTCTACGTCTTAGCACGTCTCATCTAACAATTTTTCAACTGACGAAGGTGTGCCTAGGGACGTTTCCGGATTAACGACTCTCAATTTCTGAAAAATTAAGAATTTCCTAAGATTTCAAAGAATTTCCTAAATTATCTCCAGTTATTGCTTTGAAAGATGTTACATCTCTCCTGCATTGGTTTGATAATGTCCTGTATAAATTCAAATTATGTAGTGGTATACTAAGTTTAGGACACATTTATTGCCACCTGTTAAACTTAGACCAATAAGTAAGAATCGACATTTACAAATCCTAATTTTTCATCTTTCGAAACTGAAACTTTAATACTATTATTTTATTTTTATAATTTTATCATCTTTTTTTAACTTGATTTTATTTATATTTTGTAACTACATTAAAATAAAATGTCAAGTGTGCTACATCATTCGAAAGTTCATTTTATGTGCTTTTCAAAAGTGTAAAAATATACAGGGTGTTCCATATAGAAAAATCTAAGTCTTGATAATATCTCAAAAAGTATGAGTTTTAAAAAAGGAAAAAAATAGAGCATAGGATTCTGTGTCAAAAAGCGCCCCAAATATAGTTTTTATATAAGTCAAGTATTTTCACAAATAAAAAAGTTACAAAGATTTTTAAAAAATGCACATTTTAAGAAAACGCTCTGTATTTCTAATTCTAAAGTAGGGATTTGACCAATCGACTTACGATACGTTTACCATTAAAAGTATCGAATTTGGTCCAACCTGTACACATTCTATTATATTCGAAAAATATAATAATTCTTGATAAAATTATGTTATATCTACTAAAGGCGTCTGACAAACACAGTATATATCGTATTGTAAATATTTTGGTTGAAACACTGTGAACTGTGTATGGGAGGAGAATGGTGCGACGTTCGGGCTATGTCTGTGTTGGTTTACAGTGTGGTCTGGTTCTGTTGGCAGTGCGTGCTGTACCTGTGGGCTCTCAAATTGTGCTATCCAACTACACTGTTCCTCCTACGCGGTAATCACGAGTGCCGGCATCTCACAGAGTACTTCACCTTCAAGCAAGAATGTAAGTATTCTTTCAAGTTTTACAATTTAACAATAGCTTAAGACATTTTAAATTTAGTGAAATCTTAATTTTACCTCCAACATACATGATACTGTTTGGAGAAACTATTTAATTAATGGCAACTGCATATTATTGATAATCTTAGTACTTGCGGCCTATAATTACATTAATACATCAAGCTACAAAACTATAATTTCATCTTTATTACTATTATTACTATTGAAGGAAATATCACTGGTAAAAACATTGGGAGTAAGTATAATATTTACTAAAAAAGCTTAATAAATTGCGAAGTCTGGAAATACTTTTTGGAGAAATCATAAAACTTTCTGATAAAAAAGATATCCTTTAGTAATATTAGCGTGGCTTTTACAATGGTATTGAAAAAGTATTTTTTTTCAAATAACTATCTTATAACACTTTTGCTTCATTTTTCAATAAACCTAAATGACTCTTAAAGAATACTCGCACCTTATACAAGGAAATTTTCAAGGAAAATGTCAAAATTTAAAAAAGTTTATTCATAACAAGTGTTGAAAATGTTGACTTTGGACTTGTATTACTTCTGGAGTGATCCTGTAACCTGGCGCTCCGTCCAAGAATACAGCAACAGCAACAGCAAAGCCCACCGTCTCAGTGAGCACCATACGAAGGATACGAATACGAAACTCGACCGAGATGGTTAAATTAATTAAAATCCTGCGTCTCGTGTCAATGAGATGTTCGACATATTAAAAACCTATATAGAAGCGGAAGTTGGAAGTTCTATATCGTTCAAATCGCTTACATGTGCATCCTTTAATCCTTTTAAAGTATTTACTATGACCCGGTTATATAACTTCCCAATTTACCACCTCATAATGTTACTTTTTCAAGTCCTCTTTGACAGTAATATAATATACCGATATTTTTACCGGTTGGAAGTTAGATTTTCAGCAGCATGGTTTATCATTTTCTCGACAACTTAGTTACCAGACGGATATGTACGCAAAGGTATACGACCACTTGGATCTGTCTTTAATAACATCATTAAATAGAGAATTTATATATGCAAGACGTAAATTATATTCTGCACATAAAAAAAAACTATATTAAATAAATAGTATTAAGGTAACAACAGAATATAAACAGCCTTAAATTTGGACAAGCCAAAATATTCACAAATAAGATGTTACCGTAAATACAAAATAAATTGTATCTCCTTTCTTTTGTCATTCTTCAATAAAACCATTTCGATTGGATACTCCCTAAGATAAAGATTAATTTCTACTGTAAGGGTTTATGTCGGGGCTTTGCGGTGACATGTGCGACAGAATATATGATCCATTTCTTAACGATCCGAGCCGTGTAGGCGTGTATCTTCTTAGGAGATAAATTCTCTTCTAGTTCTCAGAATTTTAAGAGAACACTTGCCTGTGAGTGTTCTCTTAAAATTATTCTGTCGAAGATTCTCTTTTTTAAATTCGTCCTCTTCCTCTGTACACATGTCGCTGCCCAGTTGAGTAAAGTTGGCTATCGTATGCGATGTTTTAGACGATTTTGAGAAGTCTAGCAACTAGATTCTTAGAGGTTTTTTGTTACTCGGCTTCCGGTTTAACCGGAAGTACCCTTAGCTGCCTTACTTAAAAGGAACATCTTGTATACTTGTTGTTGTGTGTGTATGTTTTTCTAGATTCGTCTATACTAGCTTTAGTACTTGTAGTACTGTAAAAAATGGAAAGATAAAGCACTTCACATTTACTGTTTAGCAACTTGGATTTGTTCTATTTATTAACAAAAATAAACGTCTATCATCTAGTAGATAATTACTGTTGAGTTTATTTAGTTTACGTCTATTTAATTACCAGTTGCATCTGTAAATATGGCGCATATACATTACTTGAAACTTATGCCACAAGTTTGGACAAACCTCGTTATAATTCGTCGTACTGTAGGGAAAATTTGAGGTTTTGGGAAAGAATTATGTAAATTTTATAATCTAGACCAGCTTGTTGTAACTAATGTAACATTCTCGGACGAGACCGCTTTTTTAATAGAACAGCTAATCGCCATAATTCAAGATACTGGTCAAATGAGAATCGTCGCTAAATTCATGAAGCCCATACTCAGTATTCAGAATAGTTGAATGTTTGGACGAGAATTGTAGAAAACAAGCTTGAAGGCTTATTTTTGTAGACAGAAAGCTTGAATGGGGAAGAGCATTTGGTTCCGTTAAATATGCAAATTATTTCTGCACTTCAATATAATAGGCCGTCATTTAAAACTTTTTTGGTTGCTATACTTCCTAGTCGATGGATTGGATCTAGAGGATTAATGAATCTTCAATGGAGCGACCTGCATATTCTCCAGTCCCTAGTCCATTATATTTTTTTCCTTTGGCCTCATCTGAAATTAGATATTTACGAGAAACAACCAGCTATCTTGCAGGAGTTGAGACAAAGAGGATTCGTTTAATAAAAATTAATCCACATTGGAAAAGATAACTCAGGATTTTCTCAACAAGCTTGCATTTTGGAAGGAGCTTAATCGCGAGTAATTTCAACGTTTGAAATGATTTTTGTTTATATTGGATGATTTTCATTTTGCCATTAATTTATAAACAGTTAGGGTAATAGTATAGGTTCGGTAAATGTGAGGTACTTCATATTTCCATCTTTACAAATAATAGACGAATGGAGAAAAACAAGATCTGCTGTAATCTGCAAAAATATACAGGGCCCTCCATTTAAATTAAAAGGTTGAGGGTATTTTCGCCTAAAGCAGAGGTGCAATAACAACAATTAGATGCAGTTTTTATCACACACTTACCTGCAAAAGTTTATCAATATCGTCGATCCTGTTTTAACGATTATTTGCTGGGTATCACACTTTATCCCAATATTATGGCAAAATCTTATTTACATTATTTACATATTGGCAATAATACTGATTTTATTTATTATTTTTTATTTTATTTTTTTAATGCTTTTTGTTTACACTTGCCAAATATAGAAAGTTGGGTTACAATTATATTCATCAGTGATCAGTGCAATAAATGCATCTTCCAGTTAGAACTTTTTAGTATCGTTCAATACAGTAATCTAAGGAATAAGGCGGTACATTTCATAAAGTAAATGAAAAGCAGTTATAAATCATAATCTCAAAGAAATTTTAGTGGTTAAAATATCAAAATTCAGATTCATTTATGCAATTTTAGTGTTTTGAAGGTCGAAATACAACAATTCAACAATATTTCATTTATGTACTACAAGTGGAACGTTATAAAATGTAGAAGTGGTAGCACAGGTTTCGAAATTAAAACAGAACGAGGAAGCTATTTGAAATAGGAAATACGTAATCAGTTTCCTTATATAAAAATAAAAATTAAACACTTTAATTTAACTTGCTTAAATGAATCACTTAAGAGGTAGTCGTGGTAAAGTTCTAAATTTATAGTTCATACCTCTAGTTGTATTTGTCTGGAGATTTAGGAGTCTTATTGTTATTGATCTTTTGTAGATGACCAGGCAAGTAGCTAATATACGTATACGTTCTATCAAGTCCGTAGCCATATCATTTTGCAATATGTAACTACATCTTATAGTTAGTGCATCCAAAAGCATCTATCAATTTTATCGGTACGGTAGCACATTCAATAGAAATGTTGAAAGATAAATAAATATATTTTTTGCTTGTCAGCATTAATGAGAGCAGTCTCACTATCACTAGAATGCATAAGATCACGTTGGCCAGTAGTAGGTTTGCCGAAGCAGAAATTGCAATCAGCACATTAACATTCGTTTAATAAATTTTTGAGGATACGCCAAGTAAGCGTTTAACGAACTTTATTATGTTAATAAAATAAATGGCTTAATATGTACATATGTATCTTTAGAAATTACAAGAATCGTAGGAACGACTCCAGACGCGTGTTTAGAGATCGAAAGCTTAATACATGGCAATAAAACGAGAAAGCCTTATACTTTTACCGGTTACATTGCAGAGTTTATGTATGTTACAATTAGAAGAAAACTAAACATGCTTAAAATAGTTAATTACTGCGACTTCAACAGAAGCTGTTACTATATTACTACGTGAGAAATACAATTTTCTTTGGTTTCCAAGCTCGTTTCAATTACTTCTTTTATTTTTAGGATTTTTAGCATGTTCTATCGATCATTTAGGCATCACAGTTTTGCCATATTTTTTTTTTATTATGGTTGTAATTATTTTGCTATGTGCACGAGTTTTATAATTTTCAGCGTTATTTCATTGTTACATACTTCAGAAAGGTTGTCTGCAGAAAATTATAACTTGACTAATTTTATACAAAACATTGATTTAAATTTTCTTCTCCACAGCTATTTTGACGCTAAAATCAACAATATTTCTGAATAATGTACATAAGCTAAATTATTCGGCGAATCTAATATGATGCTGAACTACTGCTGTTATGTAACGATGTGGTTATTGTTATTTTATTAGGAACTGAATCGTTTTTCATAATACCCTTCAGAAATAACGAGGCCTTCACATGCAAAAAAGATATTAATGGCGTATACTCACTGGAATGATGCGACATTTATTTTTCTATTTCATCTTTCGATTGACATATACGAGTGGTTTCAGTTAATATTTTCAGACCGTTGATGGTGTATGTTAATTGGTAATTTAGCGGCTATATTACTCATATATAGCGTTTATGATGAACGGCACGGCACGTTGTTCTAACATATGAGATTCCTCTTCGAATGACAACCATTTTTGTAATAAATTCTTCTCTTTGTAATAAATTGAATAAATTGTAATAAATTGAAGGTGAACACCGTGTTCAGTGTCCCGATTCGTCGAGTCGAGTTGACAACAGGAAAAAATCTTTATTGTTAGTTTTACGACGAAAACTTGTTTCATATGACCAATTCTGCTTTTCAATGGAATTGGCTTACCGGGATCAGATGTACAGGGTGTTAGTAAATTAAGAAAATGTAAAATGCCTGAAGAGAGAAGTACTTTTTTATTATCCTCAATAAAACACTGGATGTTGAAATTTTGAATTTAACTTTAATACACAAAAATTAACAATAAGCCCTGATAGTATAGATAGCGTACTACATTTCGCACGTTAGGTTGTCAATAATAACCCCCTTATAAACATGATAATCATGTTTTCTTTTTTTTTAATTATTATAATTCACAGTTCCCGTCGACTTACACGCATTTCTCCCTTTTTTTATTTTAAAACACCCCACAAGAAGAAATTCATCCGTGTAAGATCGAGGGCTTTAGCACTGAAATCAATTGGGCCAAATCTTTTCATTTTTTTTTTAATTTCTCTTCGAAGCGACTTACCAAGTTCTGCTGTACCAGAAATATGGAATGAATAGGATACCGTCAAAATGTAAAAAAATCCTCCGAAAGATGCAGTTAACACGTTGATTTATATTTTCACCAATACAATTTAAACCGACGATTTGTTAATAAAAAGTTCCACGTCAAACATTCGTTTTTTGAAAATGTAGACCTCGTTTATCGATGTCGTAGCTTGGATCTTCATTGCCAGTAAAAAAGAACATTCTCTGAAAACTTCTATATATTCAAGAGTTCAAACGCTTCTCTTGATTTCCATTTTCAAAGGCATGTTTGAATAGTGGCTTAAATGGTAAAACATTGTTTACATTATAAATTATTGGTAAATAACATTTACTTGTTTGCAATCTTTACGGAGTCTTATTATTAATCTTTTTATTCAATTATTTCTATCATTTTACACAATGCTTCGCGCGATGCAATTGCGTCAGCGCACAAAATCAATTTCACACGGATAGGAAACGTTTCCGAAATCATAGCACTTAGGCACACATGTGTTCTCTCATTTTTTGGTTAACATGTAAGAAAAATCAATGGAATAATAACACAAAACTATGAACAAATATAAGTTTCAGTTGGTAGATATCGGATGACGAATATGACCAAATGACGTTTGTCAAATCAAACACACTCTAAAAAACAGAGTGTGTTCTTTGTATTCTTATAATGAATTAAATTGAAAGCAATGAAAACATCAAATTCAACATTCTCACTTTAATTTTTCTAGTTAGATTTAATTTTAGATTACAAACTTTACAAATGATTTCACACAAATGAGGGTTGACATCTATCCATTTCTGTTAGGTGTCGATCTGGAGATGGCACACCTATTTAGTTCCTATAAAATATCCCAAATTCAAATGTATTTTAAAGTACATACTTGGTTTTATCCACACATTATATTAAAACCCCTTCAAAATATGCTTTTCAGTCTGAAAATAAAGAAAGTATTTGCAGTTTAATGCGTGTCGCGCTGTAGGACATTGCATTCGGGCGCGTTCTAGTGTTAGTGTCGTTTGGTTGCCATTATAACAGTAAGATGCTAACGTTAACGTTTCTAGATTGATTGATACAGAATTGAGCCCATGAAGTAAAATGTGGATTATCATCATCACAACAGTAAACCATATCAGCAATCTTGGAATTTGGGACCCTCATTTTTTTGTATTTAAAAGTAATTTTATTCCTCCATTATTTTAATTTGTACGTCCCTCAACATATTTAAATTTTTATTATGCGCTACATGTACAGCAATATCTGTCTCAAATATTAGGACACACTCTCACCATACGAAGCTGTGTGAGGTGCGAGTGAATAAATAGTGCAAAGTATAGTATAAGTATAAGTACATAAGTAGTTAAATAAACAAGTTTTAGATAAAAATTATTTGTTTTTCGCGAACAATAACATACGTATTAAAAAATATAGGTTTCCATTTGAAAAAACTAACTTTGTCCCCTTCACATGTTCTTTTTTTTTTTTAGGTGAAATAAGTGGTTTCCATGCTAATCGGTCTTCTTAAGATAAATAAATCACCGAATATATTATACATATTTAGTATTAATTATTATAATAAATACAGCTCCGAGCAAATATTACAAGCAAGTTAACTCTTTTTACGATAAAACAAGAAACTTGAAGCTAAAAAAAAAAACACACACATAATTCAGTTTATAAGGTTCTTTTATTAAGTAAATCAGTATTTGATACTGTCTCCTTTAGCCTTTATTATAACCTTAATTCTTTTAGCATTTTAACATGTATGTGGGAAAGTATGCGCCCATTCCATAAACACTGTTTGCTTCAGGGCTTCTTTAGAGGCATAGTTGTATTTACGAAGGTTAATATATGCCATAGATTTCTAATAGGCGAGAGGTCAGGCGATTGCAGGAGCCAGTCCAAAATCTTCACTCGGTTATCTGTAAACCATTTCATTACAGGTCGAGTCTTGTGGCAAGGGTCATTGTCTTGCTGAAAGTAATAATCCTGTGAGTCCACATCATAAAATCTGACAATTGATGGTACTTTGGCCCAACCATCTACAGTCTAATGTTGGTACTTCTTTGCCCACGTAAAGTGCAGCTTGCGGTATAGCTCGATGAGCAAAGGCGCGGTATCGCGGTTTCCGGGCACGTAAATTCGCCGCAGTTAACCGTATGTACGGAGACTGATGCGTCTCGTTGAGCGCGGAGCTCAGCACAAATCGCTATCGCGGATTTGTGCCTATCCCGGAGCGCGATACGCTCTATCAATCGATCTTCTCGCACAGTCGTTACACGTTTTCTACCGTTCTTGGGTAGATTATGACAGCGAACACTTTACTGTCTTGGCAATTTTTACTTGTGACAATATCTGTTTGTGTAATAAAATTATCTGGTCTCATAAAGCTTTAGATAATTGGGGCTGTTTTGGCATATTGTGTATACACAAACTTACAAAAGAAGGTCCGCACTCTCAACGAACTTTTGAAATCGACAAACGATGTTTCTTTCTTTGCGCACAATATATTACTCAACCTAAAAATTTTAATTTCTGTCTTATATAGCTCCGAAATTTATATTTTCTATGAATTTTTACTTTAGATAACGACAACGTATAGGTTCACAGTACCCTTGCTCTAAGAAGCGCTACCTGCTGTGCGAAACACATGTTTGATCGGGATGCCTATGACATTTGCTCGCAGCTGTATTATGTGAATCGACAATTTGTGATAAAGGTTTTAATCAGTCTTATACTAGATTTTCGACGCTTCTAATGGATTGTATGCCATGGTCACTATTAGACGTTTCTTAAACCCTTGTAATAGATCAACATACTATAAGAATATTTTTAATCTAGTCTTATAATATCTTCTTATGCATATTATAAGATTTTGTCAACCAATTTCTAGTTTTGAAACTGTAAGTTATGTATGTAAAAATAAGCGAAATGTTCTCCGATCTTGTTTAGTTAAAAATCACAACACTCAGGAAAGTCTACTGTTTTACTGCAATTTATTTAAATTGGAAGGTTTGCAGTAACATTTAAATTTAATAATATGCAGAATTAAAGTGAGTCTAATAGACTACCTAGGTCTATATAAGTAATTATCGCATCAAAATTTAAATAGGTAAACAAGCAACATTTTTGGGTGATCGTACAGTTCAGGGTGCCAAAATAGAAAATAAACTTATTAAAAGCAAAACAAAGCATTCCAAATATAATCACATGCATACGGGTAGAAAAGACAAAATATTAATGGTTAGACCGTATTTCCTACGGATTCTTGGCACCGAATCGAATTCATTATATTTCGTTTGCCAAGAACATGAACACCTTGCCGAAATAAGAGTGAAATCCTTTTCCACATCGTGTATTCGTATATACTTTAACATACCCATTGCACCTTATGACTCATGAATTTCTCGAGATTATGCGCGTTTACATAAACATATACATACATACTTACTTCTGTTTATCTACCGATATAAGCTATGGAGAATTACACAGCCTACTGGATTAAGAGTGAACGGCAACTATTAATTACCAAAGATTAGCAGCTAAGTAAATCGTAAATTGAATTGGGTACCATGGGTACCTTCTGTAATTAGTTGTGCACCTTAAACTTTCAAGCGATTTAGAAATTATTGCAGTTTTCTTAAAACTGGAACCTTCGTAACACTAAGAAACATGAACAAATATTTCAGCTAAAAGGTGTTTGTTTTAATGAAGTACCTTTACAGTTTGCGAGATGCAAATAGCGACGATTTCTATTTTAAATAGATGCCATACGTATTTTGTTTTTGTAAGGTAAGATACTACGCTCTATGTCTTATTAAAGGAATAAAGTTGAATTTACACAACAGCTGCTTTGTGGCATTTGGAACTTATGCTTCTTAATGATTGAGTTGCTAGTACATACAGTGCCAGTGTCACCGACAGGCTGAAGAAGATGCTCGGATGGAAGCACGCCACAAAGCACTGAAAAGAATAGATCAATCGATCACACCAAACAGGCATCTACTTCCGAAACTACACACGAAGAGCGTACAGAAGCTGAACTACAAACGCGGGAGGAAGTACATTGATCAAACTGGAAGAAGCACGCGGTGGCGAGTGAAAGAATATCGACGAGATCGCAGCTTAGACATACGGGTAGATCTGCAGTTATTCATGTGTGTGAAAAATGATACCGTATGATAGGCAATGCCATCGCGGAAACATTATCCGGTCAACTACGTGCGTGAAAGGCACGAATCCTTGAAAATTTCAACTATAAGGAGAACACGAGAATACAAGCGAAGCAACCATAATATGACGGATCAACGAGACAACAACATCACTCTCTAGAAACCTTTTCGAGAAGGTGCTAGTATGATCGGGGAAATCAAAGTTAACAACATAACAACGTCAGGATGTTTATTTTACAGTAGACAACGGCCGTGGAAACCTACACTAAACTATTATTTAGAATCTGTAGGCAATAGTCAAAATTCAAAATAACGGTTGGAACGACCAATTCGATCAATGGCTTTACTAAAACCTATAGAATAGAATCGAGTTGAAATTAATTATAAGGAGAAATATCGTGCCCTTAAAAGGAAGTGTTAAATGGAGAATTTAGTTTAACAAGTGCCGTATCAGAATTTGTGGTTATGTAATATTGTAATGGTAATGCAATGGATTGAAATTAGATACTCATGTTACTCAAATACTATCATTTTAAACAAATTGTAAATAACCAGGAAGCGCATTAAAAATAACTTTCAAACTGTTCGAATTGCGGCGCTTACAAAATATTTCGTCGTTATTCACAACTCTCTGGAGAGCTATAGCACCAACAGTGGTCGATTTAAAGTACAATTCCATGTTACCTATACCGGATTTGAAAATGGAACTAATAATGGCAGAATACGTCAAGCTTGGAAAGTGAACGTTGTGGGGATGATTATGTGTATTACTTTGCCCGAAATGCCACAATCGTATTTGCATACTGTGCTGGGAATAACGTCTTGGTTTATATCAAAATGTTATAAATTACTTTAACATAAGTATATTAGTTTGCAATGAATGAATTCAATTAAACAAACAATATTTCAATACAAATATGAGTATTTTTTTTTTTCAAAAAACATGGTAAACGCTTATGATTGTTTTAGCAAACAAAGTCAAAGATGTAAACCAATAAAAATTAGATAATAGGGAAACATTTATTGTGCAATTATCAGATCGTTAGTTCCTATGAAAGCTTGACGTCGTTTAAATCGATATTAGTAAGAACATTTCTAAAGAGTCGTATTTCAGAAGGAGGAAGAATGAGAAAATCACTAAGCGGGATACGATCTCCACCAACAGGTTTGCATTGTGCGCAACGTCGAATCCTTGTTAAAAGGCGTCGACGTCATCAATATCCGGTATTCATATTCATATACTTCGTTGGACTTTTTTCCGTTTCATTGATGCTTATCTTGTTCGATTCTTTGCCTACGGCATGTCAGAACTTTTGAAAGATATATGCGATGATTGCCATCCTGTCTCGTTGAATGGTTTGAAAGGTAGAACGCGTGAGAAAAGAAAAACGTGTTGAAAATTGAATGGGTTTAGATTTATTTACTGTTGCGTTAAAATAAACGCAATAAAGTAACTAATATTTTGTATTAAAACAAAAGCTGGATATGTGCCGTAGAATTTCGAAAGCGTAAACAAAAAAAAAATAAATATATTAATGTTAACGTGTAGATAAAAAAAATAAAAATGTGTTTACATCAACGATTTCCAGAAGGTTATGAGAAAATAATTTTATATTTTAGTTTGAATTTTTTGATATGTAAATTTAACCAAATTGCTATCTTTTGAAATCGCTTTGAAATAAGAATACCTTTCGTGCTTAATCTGTTACCTTTTTTTGTACATTGCAAAGACAATTAGCATCTAAATGTGAAACTGTTTCATTTATTTGAACATGTAGTTTGTCATCATCGTTTTTCCGGTTTTGTTTCCTTGGATTAGTCTTTATTCCGTTCCACAACAATCAAAGTAGTTGTTTGGCATTTCTAGCAAATTTTACATTCATTTTTGTTTTAAAATGCTTGGATTAATTTTGTCAAATTTTGTATCGTTAGATAGTATAATTTTCCAGCAATGGTTGATTCGTCTTTGGTACGATAGACGCCAACGGACTGCTTCTGTAATAAGGTTTAGTTAAGCCATACATATTTTGGTGCTTGGGTTGGATTAACGGAGTGACGTTTGGAGGTATAACCATTGCAAAAAGTTTGCCACAGATGTCTTTAGTACTTTCGTCGAAAGGGCGCGTTGTCAAGGAGGGAAATTGCATGCCGAGGAAGATATTTGTTTTTCAGAAATGTTGAAATATAGAAATAAGCACAGTAAAAACCCAAATGTGTAATTGCATTTTTTAAATTTATCTTGCGTACCTGCTTCTAATTATCTTGCAGATTACTAAATAGTTCCTGAAGTTTCTAGTCTCCTGGATTTTCCAATAATTTACTTGCCACGTTTGTACAACCAAGAAATTCTTTATTTCGTCATGTTTAGCTTTGGAGTAGTTTTTCTGAAACGAGACGTTTTGAAAGGAGTTTCCAAAATACATAAAATTAAATTCTTCTCTTACTTAAATTCTTCAATTTTGCAATATCGTGCACGTACGCCATGTTATTAGATTGGATTTCACGAGAGAATTGTAGGTTATTCATAACATTGTCGAAAATTCGTGGAATTGAAAATAAGCTAGTCAAAGAAAATTGTTTATACAGACGAATTATATTGTTAGATTAGAATTTAAAATATTTAAAAATTCCACACAAGGTTTGTAGATTTTTTTTGAGAGGACATCGAATGAAATCGACATAAATGTAGTGCTATATTTTTGAAACAATTTATCAAAATTTTAATTTAGGTATTATCATCTAGAAAGTTGAAAATTTATCATTCGAATGCAACTAGTTGAAAACATTTTTGACCCTTACCCGGTATTGTGGAGTTCCTGGGACTCTGACAAATCCATCGTATCGTAAAATTGCCAACAACGCCAAATAAAATTAATATTTCTGAAGTCATTTACGAGTTCTTTGTTCTGTAAAACTGCGAGGTTTGTTCATCTCGTGAGAATGAGTAAAAGTCCCTGCTAATTTCGTGAAACGGATGAAAATTGACGAACTTTAGTTATTAATAACAGTTGCTTTCGAAATAGTGGAAACATCAGCCACACACTCGTCTCTTAAACATGAGAAAATGTTGATGCATTAATTTCCTTTTGTAATTTTGTAGACTTACGGGATATAGAACTAGAAACTAGTAAATTCAGATAGTACTTCAGGGTTGCATATATGTATTATATTGTATAGGGACTATAAATAGCGTTGAAATTTATCATTTCGTATACGTTTTTTTACAGTTTGTTTTAGTACGTTATTCTTCTTGATAAACCCTGAATTCATATTATTTTTTTATTAAGTAGCTCCTGAAGTACTAATATTGTGTACAGTCATTAGCTACTAATCTGCTTCCTGTTCAGAATGTGTGTTTATTCGTCATAAAATTAATAAACTTTAAAATTGTTAATGGTGACGTGGTGAACACGGACATAATTTTATTCTTTTTTATTACTACTGTTAACTATTCCAACCTATGGTCGGTAATAAACTGGAAATTTATCTTAATTAGATGATCCCCCAACAAAAATATTTTAGATAATTGGAACAAGTAATTATAGATGTAGTATTTGAGACTCTATGTAACCGACATTTTAAATGTATTGTTTTTTATTTTGTTAATCTGTAGTACCCATAATTGCAGATGCAACTTGCTATAATATTGTATGATCCGTAATAAGATCCAAATTAATTAATTTAATAAACATTAATCCACATGATGATGATAGTAAGGACTGTGCACCACATAACTTTAATTACTAGATTCGGAATAACTGCCTCACATATACGTCCGAGCTCATCTTATAACTTATATAAATAAGCTCTGATTCTAACATGCATGGTCCGTTCTTACTCTTCAGAAAAAATATTTGCAAGCACCTAGTATTGTCGCATATACACCCTAATAATAATAATACTGTTAGTAAAAGGCTTTATTTCAAAGACCAGAACAGTTTGTAATAAGTCATCGTAAAAGTACAAGGCAATAATGGAAATAATGCAATCTCTAAATTGAAGAAAGAAAAAAAGTAGCCACACCATGAGCCAAAGTGACTGCAATATTAATGGAAAAGCAACGGAAAAATTGACGAAATTAATAGAAGCATATGGATAATAATAAAGAATTTAGTGTCTTTTTAAATTTATTTAAATCGTAAGATTTCCAGTTATCCGGACGACTATCATAGATTTCTTCTGCAAGAATATCAATACAATCGGCTGCTAGCTTTAGACTATTTCGTAGAACGTACCTTAGGATCCCTTATGCTATAATCATGTTGCGCATTGTTAGTCTTTTTTATTCTTATGTTAATATAATATATTAATTATATTAATATTTTATTCTTATGTTTGTGAATATAGGAAGCAGCTTCTAAAATATATAATCCAAAAATGGTTAGAAATTTTAAAGAGACGAAATAGTTTCTATAAGATGTTAGTTGACTGATACTGGTAATACATCTAATTGTAGCTTTCTCCTTAAGGAAAACATTGGTAATACAACTGGGTCCCCAAAGAAAAATTTTACAGAACAATCGAAATCCAATTCTCAAGGATTGCTTTGAGTGCTTTGAGTTTTAAATTGTTATATATAGTTTAGAGATTAAAGACTGGCAATGACATGCGAAAACCAGACGAAAGCATTTGTAATCGTTGCAGCACGAAATATTCCGAGTTTCAAAAGAAATGAACCACCCCGAAAGAGTAGACGTAGAGAGTAGAGTAGTAGACTCGTAGAGTGTACGATTTATCGTTGAATACGCACGTTTGGATTACATTCATATCGTCCTTATTTTCGTCTTCCTATGACTCAACAACATAAACTTTATCGTCTTCAGCGACGAATCCCGATTTTGCTTATGGAATTCTGACGGACGTTTATGGATCAGACGACCTAGAGGTCAGAGCAAAATCTACAGTTTGTTCAGGGTCGCTACACGGTTCAAAGTCCTGGTGTAATGGTGTGGGGAGCAATACGCTACGGTGACATGTCTCCTTTGACATTCATTCAGGTTCATTCAGACAATTCTGGAGCCCGTGTTAGCCCCATCTTCTAACACGATAATGCGCGGCTTCATATTGCTCACGTAACGTTAGAGTTCCTAGCACAAAACCATGTTCTGTTTAAGGTAGACAATTTGTTGGTTTTGAGAAAAAATGGAAAAAAAACGAATTTCTGTTTCAAAATGTGAAAAAGTAACTGCATGGAAGCAAATGTACATAAATTTTTGATCAAAACAAAATCTAAATCTACTGGATTAAAAGTGTGTAATTGTAAAAAGAAACTGTTGAAAAGCATATTTTTATCCTTAAAATAAGTCTTTGGAAAATCACTGTCAAACTGCTCTTATATAAACAGAGGTATCTACATAAGTACTAAGTCTGTAGAAACGAGTACGCTTCACGAAATTAGCAAAGACTAGACAGATTCGTGTTTTAACTACTCCCGGAAAACAGTAGGCTACATGAACCCATTCTCAGCAAACGAATAAGCACGACTCTGTCTAGTGTCTGGTAGTTACGTAAAGCTCAACTTGTTCCTACAGGCTCAATAAGTACGTTTTTCTAAATGTTTTTGTAATTTTTGGTTGCAATAAAAAATTCTGGATAACCGGAGCTCCGGTGTGTATTTTTGGTTTAATCATGGTATCTGTTGTTCATTATCCTAGAAATATGCAGCAAAATATTACAAATAAAAGCTTGATATTCATCGATTTACTAACAGAACTACATTCTATTTAGCAGATTAACGAAATTGTATCAGCGCGCTCGTTTGTATACGCATATCCACCTAATTATTGCGAAATCAGCACGGCAGAGTACAATGTTTGATCAATATTGGTCCACTGAAACTAACAGAAACCGCGTATCAATTTAAATAAAGCAGCAACACACAATAACGTGAACGACATACATAGACGTGCTGGCATAATATAAACGCGTACACAGATACATATGCCGTTGTATAGAAGTGTTTGAGGGACATTTTGCGGATACGAATACACTGACGCAGGTTTATGTTAACGCAGGCATACGTATACATACGTATACTCTATATTTATTTACGTACCCTCTTGTCATATTCAATGCTAACCGTTTCATAGATCTGACAAGTCATTCATTTTCACATGTCGTTATCAAAAGAACATAGTAACGAGAGAAGTGTAACAAAAATTTAGTGAAATCAAAGTACAAGCGCGGGAAAGTTCGCGTAAAAATTTACCAATAGAAAAACCAATAATTGCCATAGGATCCTACCAGGTCGTTATGGCAATTATTGGTTTTAATAAAAGCTTACAGTTTCTATTTTAAGTAACACTTGCTTTCGAAAAGAATGATTCGCAAAAAAATTAACGAAGCACAAAGTTTAGAGATTATTTGTACAATAATGAAGTACTAACTGTATGTATAACAGACGGTTATATTAAATAGTATTACTTAATGTAAATAGTTAAATTAAATAAAAAATCTTTGGAAGCTTTTCATGATATTATTAAGCAGTAACAATTTTGATAACTATTTTATTTAGAGGGAGAAGAAAAAATATAAACAACAAAATAAAATCATTTATTTATTACATCATGTGCTTTTATGATTTTTATAAACAAAATAAAATTTTGTTTTTTGAAAAAAAAATAATGTCATGTATCAAGAGGAACATTGAAATAATTGTGAACATATCTGTATTATCTTAATTCTGCAGATTTCTTTTCTGCAACTTCCACAAAAAATTCTAATGCGATGGATGTCAGGAGAAAGGGGATTACTTTGATTTGGGCTTCTAGATTCGATAATAATCTAGTACCTACACCAAATGTACTAATAACATATGTGTTATAGGAAAAGAAGTTACAGTGACTTCCTCGCTAAAAAGGTTGAGCTTTGGATTTACCGTTACATTCTAGGATTTTCCGATACTATAAATCAGAAATATGATCCAAGCGAGTCACGGTTATTTACTGATTTGTCTAAATATTGCTTATTATTGCTAACCATCAACTACCACTGACCACTATTAACCGATATCGTAGCTATAATTGTTTTGTGGGTATGCAACAGCTATTTCATGGAAAGGATGGCTCACTCGAATTAACTTATTCCAGGACAAATAAATGTAATATAATTTTCGTCATGTCACGGACACAGCAAATTTTTCTAGGGATGAAATTATTAGTATCCATAATGACTAGCATTTATCTGAAGAGAATTCTCAAATAATTCAACATATATCATGCCACATTCCAACTAGCGTTGTTGGCGATTATTTAACGAGATCAATGTTTTCCCACACGGACAAAATGGGCCAAATTACAAGAATTTTTTTTGGTAGATCATTAACTATTTTACTGAATAGCGCTTCTTAGAGTCGTGGCGTACCTGTGTTACAATGCTCCACTATATTTCAGCTTTATTGCTAGGTAGCGCTAACAATAATTTTTTTTCCAAATGCATGGCCATCGCGATCTCCAGATTGCAATCCCTTAATTTATTTATTTTTTATAAAAGCACCTAAAAAGTCATGTTTACTCTAAACCGATTCTTACCTAGAAGACCTCCACGGCCGAATACTACAACGTAACTTTTATGTAGTTTGGAATAGCTCCGCGACCGAGCGAGTTTGACAATCGATAGTCCGGCGATGCGAAAAGGCTGTATTGTTGCTGAGCAATTGTTCTAACGTCTAATGAATCGTGTTAGCAACGATATGAACTTTGTTTCTACTGTTTTTAATTAAAGTTGTTACTGTTTATTCGCAATTTTGAAATTCGGCTGAATTTTTTTTTTAAGAAGTATTTCTGGACAGATGTTTATAGTTTTGTTCCTTTTTGGCTGATAATGATTGGACTGGCAAATAGAATAATCTACATACATCCTGAGCTGTGATAATAAGTGAATAACGCTTTTTTTCGTATTAAATCATATTATAAGATTTTAATAATTAACGTAATTTACCTGATGTTGGAATAACTTTTATATTTCATAATAATAGGAAAAAAGTTAATCAGTTTTAAACGCATCAGGAACAACGTCTGCCACCGTCATTCATTTCTTTTTAGAGTTAAACTAATTCATTACAACAACAAGACAAACGCGATTATGTTGTTTGGGCAATTATAGTTTTTTAAACAAATTAAAAGTATAAATTAATCATATGGTTTATTTTATTCAGTTCTTTGTTTTTATCAATTTTTATTTAGGGCTGGAATCATTTAAAAATTACTGCCATCAGCATTGCTTCTAGCAAAACAATACGCATTTTACCATATACTTGATATTGACTTTGACCCCTTCGCTGTTACATTAATCTAGACGACTTAAAGTCACTTTCGAAATATTTAGAAAATTTACGACAATTTTGATTATTGGCAATATATGAATATTCTACTGAATTGCTTCCGAGCATATCTTTATTTGGTAATGACCGCGTTTATTAATTGTGGGATGGAATATCTCAATGAATACCATTTGTGTCCACATGTTTACGCCTTATTTGCTTTGCAGGTAAAATAAAATATTCAGAACGAGTATACGATGCGTGTATGGATGCTTTCGACTGTTTGCCATTAGCAGCACTCATGAATCAACAGTTCCTCTGCGTGCATGGAGGACTGTCGCCCGAGATACATAATTTAGATGACATTCGAAAGGTTAGTACGTCTTTGTTTTTCGTCCGTAAATACTTGTGCGTCAATCTTCTTAATATTTCAAGTATTCGACATGCTTTCGCAAAACAAAAAAAAAATATCCTGATAATTTTTTCTAAAAATAAATCTTTGCCATTTTGAATCGGTTATGTAATTTACCTTCTTTGTATCAACATTATGGCATTGCGTGGCAGAACTGTAAGCTTGTATAAAATTGTTACAAAACTTTAAAATAGCGCATGAATATTGCAGCAAAACGTAGCAAAATAAGCGGAGTGATTTGTTTGTAGTGAATAGCGCTAAAAGGACTCCTTTCTTCCATTGGAAAACTGCTATTCAAATACTTTGTAAAATTGTAGTGCATTTTTTATAATAATGAAACAAACAATTTGTGAGTAGAACTGGTAGTATTTCCTAATTGTGTTTTTTTTTGCTTTTATTATATTTTTACAAAGCTACAGATTTCACGGTTAAAGCTTAAAAATTACAGATCATGAAACGAAATAGAGATACTTCTGTTTATAAGAAAAAGGGTAGGCTCGTTGGTAGACTCGGCCATAAGACGAGACGCGAAGTTTCTCTGCGTACCAAATGCGTAGATTAAAGAAATGTGGCAAATCTTCACGCTTGATAAAATTTAGCTTGCTTAAAATGTAGCAAAAATGTTAGCAGAATTAAGAAATACTGGCGTTCTAGTGTTAACTTACTACGCTTAATTATAGATACCACCGTAAACAAATAATTATGTTGGGAAATATAAGAGCTCATGTTACATTTATACAACATAAATTTTCTTTTAAAACAGATAAGATATCTACTTCAAACACAATATTTTTCTGGTAAGTGGGAATCATTTGGCACGAAGCAAAATTTTGCGTGGAGGGTTTGGTTTAATACATCAGCAAGCAATTTCATGAGAGCAATGCGACTATAGATCAAAATTATTAATGAATGCGATTCTATAATTGTTTAAGTTTCTAATAGCGTTGTTTATTGTAGTGCCTAGAGCATGTCATATCTAGTAGAAGAGATTGCTTATAATATTTCTGTTGATTTATATTATATTGTACATTAGCTACTATATAAACATAGAAATGTTTTTATTTATATAAAATACGTGGAGTATTTTATGTTTATACGATTTAGTACTTGAAGATATTGTAATTAATTAATAAAAATATTTGATACTCTTATAGTTCCGGTAACGTTGTTTAAAATTTAATAATCAGTCAATACAGCAAAACGTCGAGCAGATTGTGACTGCCTTTCTACTTAATTAACAGCACCACATTCCACCTGGCAGCTTAACTGAATTATAATTTGAATTTTAATTCGTGTAGATGCAAAGTCTACAAAGCAATAAATAATAAGCCATTGCCAAGAAAATTAATTAGGGATTTGTTCCAATTAGTTATTGTCTGTAATACTAGTGGCAATATATAGGATTATTCAAAAGCAAGTTCTAAAACTGAAAGAGCTTTATGTACATATCAACAGATTGGTTCATCATTATGTTTTAAATTTGGATTGGAGTGGTTGCAGTGCTGATAACAATTTTTCACTGATACTTTACCACTACAGATTCGTAATGGCCTCATTAAATGCCGCTATGAATCCAACAGAAAATGTACCAATGCATTGAGAATATAAGAACATATGCCCAGTAAAATTATTTCGCAAGCTTGTTAAAAAATTTGGAGAAACTGAAAAAACTGAAAAAAAGCTGAAAAACTAAGATAGATGAATATAGTTATATTTATGTAGCTATATATATAGAATAAAGCTGACATGAATAGAAGATGAGTTTCCAAAAATGTATAATATACAGAGTGTTTCGTTTAGAAAGTCAAACCTCTGTCATTTGTAGTAGAAACTGAACTGTACACATGAACATGATTTTTTGTTATATAGAACATGTTTCTGAATACGTTTTAGTTGAAAACTTTTTATCTAAATTACCTAGGGAATTAATGATAGGTGAACACGCTGTATGTCTACGTATCAATCTATCTTGAACGATAAGATTGACTCACCTTTAGTATTTCAAATCATTTGTTTCAAAAGACATGCGTTAATCTTTTACAAGACTTACTAAATAATATACTTTCAGTATTTGTTAACACCTGAGGAGGTAAATTATCTATTTAAAAGCATTGCTTTTCCATAATCTACAAGCATCGTCTAGCTTTAATTTTTAATTTTGTTAAGTGTGGTCTCTGTATCTTATAAAGTGAAATTTGATCTTCCTGTTTAAATTACATCGAACTTCATTAAATGCTGTACCACAGCGACAGAAGTCAAGTAAAAAACTTTGCGTTTGTTTGTGTTTTGATTGTCATTTCATTGAAGAACGTGTATTTATTGTAAAAACTTATACCAAAAACGGAAATATTCCATTAAATCTGCAACGAAATGCCGTATGCATTACGAAGGAAACGTTACAACATTTGTTAAAGTTATTTATATTTATACATAAAGTCTTAGGTTAACAAAAGTTACCAACAATAACGTTTTCATGCTACAGTATTGCTACGGTAAAGGCGAATGCTGTTGAAAACGGAAAAAAATGTAAGTTTGTAAACATCTTACAGAAAGCAAGTATTAAAAAATGTAGTCGACATTTCATTTTAAAGAAAGGTCATTTAAGATCGTGTAAGATACAGTTAACCCAAGAATTAAACCCAAATCACGTTATATGTTTGTTAATTGTGTCTTAGAAAGAAGGCAAGAAATTACGATTTTTTCCAAAAAATTATCAACAGTAACAAAGCGCATTTTGAAATTGGACGATACGTAAATAAGCAAAATTGCCCGATATGGAGTGAGGAAGATTCAAGAGAAATATTGAAGTGACGACAGTATCCAGAAAAAGTGACTGGATAGTTTACTTTTTGCGTTGGAGGCGTTATTGGTATTTATTTTATCCAGAATGAAGTTAGTGATGATAACAAGTTACTCGTTCAACAAATTTGAAGGCAAGTATGCTGCAGTTTCAGCAGGACACTGCTACTTGTCCTAGAGCGAATAAGACAACCGATCTTTTAAGGGAGATGGTCATTTGCAGAATACGATTTTTTATTATTAACGGCAACATTTGTAGTTTAATAAAAAAAGTTCAGAGTTGCAATATTCTGTGAGTTATTAACTGAACGGTGGGTTAAATTTTGGACACCTTTGGACCTTAATTGATGGGATAAAGATGATCAGTAGGTTGACTTCATATAGTCAGTGTTAAGAAAACCTTTATCTTTTAGCAATAGTTGTCGCGAAGGAATTAAATCGCGTTTTGCTCATTGCAATATGCATTGAGTGCATTTTTAAGTATCTGCTTTACTTGCTTTGAAAAGTTACATGCCTAAGCTTACTTGTAGTACACACTACAGAGTTGTCCAAGGAATTATATTTCAGATTTATTACGGCGAAACTGCCTTTTTTGCGATTGGTTCCACGGGATTCAAAACAATCTTCTATAAAAGAACGGACCCTTATTAATTCATAGTGGCTTGCGACGCTATCGCCTTTTTGGAGCAGCGATAACGCAAGAGGTTATTAAATATGCAACTGGATTACTCACTTTGATATGCGAAGGGTTTCAGCGTTCCCCTTCAATGTACTTCCTCGAATATTGCGTTTACTACCTCAAAATAAATTGGTTATGCATATCCCCCAGAATCTTCTTATGTGCGTGTATAGGTCTGTTTAAATTTAGTCTGAATTTGGACATCATTTGGAAGATCCTGAGTTCTTAAGAATGCTCAATTTTATACACGTACGTATTGTTGCGATTTGTTATAAATTTAAACTTTATACTTACTATCGCAAGCGATATGTTGTGATATGTAATATCATTACGAATTTTGGTTATTACCTCATATGTGTAACGTGGTTTTCTTATTTTCCTTTTTATTAATAAAAGCATCAGTTTCCTTGCTTTAACAATTATTCGTCTCTGATAAATCAAAATTAAAGGGAGTTTTATTTACTCTTTCAGCTAACTGCATTTTCCAATAGCTTTTCTTCCATCAGTAGTGTACAATCAGAACTTGTTAGATACTTTATTATTTAGAAAACACTAGCACGGAGTCGACTGCATATATTATGCGAAAGGTGGTAACAATCTGGATGCTGTGATTACAGCTTACCTTTTCATTTAATTGGAAGATGTTCGGAATAAAAGTTACCTAAAATCAAATGATCTATAGCCACAATGAGGGGCCAAAGTTTAAATACACAAACATCAGTTAAAATGAAAATAAAGCATTTTAACGCAAGTACAGTTTATTTATAGTTGAATCATGAACAATGACGAAAACTTAAAAAAAATATTTTGCAGCATAGATAAATTCGCCAGAAATAGCAAAAATACCCTGGACAGAAGTGTAAATACAATAAAAAAAATGTTTGCGTCGCAACGTTTCTTGGGTTTTTCCCGAAAGAAGTACTCTTTTATGCTAATTTAACCAGTTACGCATTTTTGTTCAATATTAATCCTGATTTCATCACTATCCGTAGAAAGAGGACAAAATAAAGGGCAAAGTAAAGCAAATAGAGGCTAATGTAAATAATTTAATCCTTAAACATTTTCAAGAAGGCAAACCGCACCGAAATGTAGGAAATGAAAGTTTTAATTTTTGTGCGAAATATTATAAGAAAATATAAAACTTACAAAACAGTGGAAAATAAGCCCAAAACTGAATGACCCAAGAAATTTTCTCGCCCAGATGTTAGCCTTATAGTGAAGAAAATGGACAGAAATCCAAAAATAAGTGCCCCAAAGTTAGCCGGTAGTATTGCTGCAGTATTAGGCGAACACGTTCGCCTGAAAACTGTACAAAGAGCTTTACGGGATAAGGATTGTCGAAACAGAGTTTCACGCAAGAAATCTTCTATATCTAACAAAAATCGGTCGCTTGGTCTAGATTTTGCAAACAAGTACAAGGATGAGTTCATTCCGAGAAGAACACTATTTAAAAAATTTCATATTTTTAGCAGTGATGGCTACGCAAGAATTTGGTGTAAGCGTAACATAGTACTTCAAACCCAAAATTTAATACTTACCGTTAAGGATGGTAGCGAAGTTTGATGGTTTGTGGGGTGACTGGATTAATTGGAGTAGGACATTTAGCTTTTATAGATGGTACAATAATAACATTTGCAGCCTTCTGTCTCTGGGGAGAGATTATAGATTCCAACAAGACAACGACAAATATTAATTTACGTTTTTCAATTTAACTAAAATTAGCCAAAAGAAATATATTTTTTGTATTGTATTTAAACAGTTGTCCAACGTATATCTTTTCTGGGGAATCTACCGTTATCCATGCAACAAAATAAATTATTTTAGTTTTAGTTATTGTTTATTATTCTACTAATAAATATACTGCATACACACAATTATGTTATAATGCTTTATTTTCATTTTGAGTGATGTTTGTGTATTTAAATATTGGTCCCTCGCTGTGAAATTATTTTGAAGTTTACTGGGTGTTTGCTTTCTTCGGTACGTTGTCTAAGTTTATTTTAACCTGAATATCATGTATGTTATTACTTTTTTGAGATCTGTGGTAAAAAATAAAGCAAATTGTTTTGATACGCCATATAAATTTTATTTTAAATTAGCAGTTTTGAATTTTAATTAGCAGTTTTTGAGGTATACGCTTTTTAAGAAGAAATACAGCATTTCCAAAGTTTTCTCAGAAAACTCATATATCTTTTGTTTGTACTGTCGCTGCGATAATAGTTCAAGATCATTGATCAATAAATTTTTTTCACATATAGTGTTGAAATTACTTCATTCGATGTATATTTAAAGCCTACCTTGCACTTCCTATATCGAAATTCATACTTTTTGATTTGTTTATGTAATGTAGAGTATAGGTGATTTCCAAATAATTGTATGCAGAAATCGAATTAAAAAATAAACGATTCGGCACCCTGTGCGCGGTTGTTATACCGGTGTCTCGCCCGAAACTGCCTCAATCGATTTATGAAATGCAATATACTGGAAAATTCTGAACATTTTTCAGTTCAATAAAGCTGATATGTGCTATCGGACTAAAATATTTGTAATTATCGTACACTTCCGGTTATAACGGAAATAGCTGTTAAATATGTTATTTAAACGAAACAGCTCATATAGTATTACGTTTTTGAATTCATAATGTATGTTTGTTAAATAACTATATCGCTAAATATTTCAAATAAGTTTACAATATTTAGGGTTTTTGAAAGTTTTTGACACACGGACGAATTTTTGGGTGAAATTTTTATAATTGTCAAAATGTTTAACTTGCAAAATAGAAATGTTGCAGATCTGCTGACCGTCTACGGTAGTATTAAAATCAGAATAAATTTTTCGAGAACATTATACAACGTTTCCAACAATTAAAAAAGTGCCAAACCTTTTAAATGCAACTACTTATTTTTCTATGTACTATTAAAAAACACAAAAATACAACAAAAATTTAATATTCATTTTAAATGCATTTAAAATGGATACTTTTAAAGATATTTCGAATAATGCGTATTGTAGCACAATTTCTTTATAAAATGTATGTGCGGAGTAAGAATCTAGTATGCCTTTTTTATGTTATCCAACTTTCGTACGTCTAAGTTAGTCATAAACATTAGTTAAGAATCCAGAACTGATGAAATGTTTCTTATACGAATTAAATTATACGAATGAAGATTATTAATTTTGTTTATTATTTATGGAGGATTCAATAAAGATATATCTCAGGCGTGCGATACGTGTGCGGTATCCACAAAAATAAAAATCGTTGCCGGATATAATTAAACAAATAACAGAATTTGAAAAACTTCAGATCGACAGATCTGGTGAATGGGGTGGGTGATCTAGTATTATATTTCAACTGTCGTTCAGCTCCATCTGGTGAGCTTTTCCGTTATTGTCGGTAGTGATAGCAATCTTTCATTATCAACTAAGTTGGTACAACTACGTTTAAATTCACCTGTCCGAAATCTCATTGTGGTAAATGGCTGCGTAAACAACATCTAACTCGGCTTTTATTTGGCAAGGCGTATTACCTTTCAAATATATACAAGGTTTCAGCTCGATATTAAATTTTTTTCAATTTTTACAGTAACACTAACATCAACAACATGGCTAAAATGTGCAAAAGTGTATTTCAGTGCATACGCAACTATATTGCTTGTATATTTTTCATGTTTAACACCATGTTGACGTTTAAAACTTTTCGGACTATCCTCGTAAATGGTTCAATATGGTGAAAATTATTGTTTTGCGAGTGAAGATTAAGAATTTGTTATATTGCGACACTTCATACTCGTACATGAAGTAACGCCATTAATATGTATGTAGTTCATATTTTATTCACTACGTAAAACTGTGTCGTTGCTTTGGGGCAAAAGAATTTATTTATGATTAACGCAAAATCGTAAATATCAAGCCAGCGAGGGTCACGTCGTTGAATATTTATAAATCGACATATTCAGTACGTTAAATAGTAAAAAATTCGTTCTTAATCCAACCGGAATGTTCTAAAACGCGTGCATGTGACTTACCTTCTAAATGTAATGCTTGAATACGACATTACTATCGATTTTTACGTTCGTATGTGTCAGGATATAGCAGCGAATGTAGTCGGACGCCAGGCTATATACGCGCTAATTAGGGGACAAGAATATGTCACACGCAATTAGGTAAATAATTAATATGGAAATATATGCGTTTTCTTATCTTTTACTAGGTATCCATTCACGAATTTACATTAAGTATTTGTGTTACAATAAAATGGCAGAGATAAATACTCGTTGTTTGTTTTTCTCTTTTTGGCGGTTGTTCGGCATCGCGTCGGCTTATTAACTTAATTAAATATAATTTGAGAATGTCCGCCTGAGCAGGGTTCCCACCCAGAAGCAAGGGATTGTATAATATTTTATCATCATGTAAATTTTAATTACAATGCTAGGCTTCTGCAGCTCATGCCAAGATACGAGTATTATTATCAATAATTTTCAATACCATACGTAACTGTCATAAGTTGTTTTTTCTCTCATTTCCAAATAATCAAGACATAATATCTAAAGCTAATTCGTAATGCAATTATGTTCAAGCAATTGCACAACAACCATGGTTACAGCGGTAATTATATGATTACGCATTCATTATTTTATTTGTGAGTTATTGAAATACTGTATACAAAAATATGCTTGTAATCAGAATCCATACAAAAGTAAACAGCAGAATATTTAACTTATTGGTGCTGAATAGTAAGAAAAGCAAAACTAAGCGGATAGGTAATTTATACTACTACACTTTTTATGTTAAAGTGGATTTTGTATCATCCCTTAAATATTCAGATTTTTTCGAATATCACTCATTGTCATTTGGATTCACGTTTCGCTGTTCATATTGCCAACTTTTTCAGAATCTTCGTCTGTAAAAGCGTCGATCCAACCGAAGGTTACTTAAGAAATAATAATTATTATTATTATTGATAATATCTCGGAGGCGCTTTCGGATTGAAAGTTTCAAATTTTCCCTGCACGGAGTAACGTAATAGTTTAAATATATTCTACATATCAAGTACAAGTAAGTTTATACCTTTTTGGATACGGCGAGGTCGGGCAACTCTGTAGTAAAAAGATATTCCCAAACCGAAAGGAGAATGCAAGTTTCAATTTAAACATGAGTACTTCCTTCTTTTGGTACTAATTGTGTAAATAACTTTTTATAACCATAAACATATATTAGGAATCCTAAGCGGCATACTAAACTAGAAACGCATTTTTATTTTTAAATTCAGTTGTTTCCGTGTTATTAAAGGAAAAACATCCCTCTTTCTAACTAAAGTAATAAGGTAGTCTTTATTTTGCTACGTTAATTACGCAAATTACAAGGGCGAAAATGTTATGCTTGCTTCATGACCTGCTGTAGACACCGTTTTTAACGTGTTTGATATTATTACACTGCAGGCAATGCTAGTATGCCTAAAGGATACAATTTCAACCAGATTACATGTATTCATTAAAACTGACTAAGTAATTAAATAAGTGCTGCTCGGAAGTAATTTATAGAAAGAGGTGGCAGAAGTACAAATAGAAGTATTGATTAATAAACTGAACCGCAGACAACACAAATAGTCGTAAGTACGTCTTATAAGCACTCTCTACTAGTTTTACAGGTTACATTAGTTTTCACCGTTGATACTTTGATAATGATGGTATTCAACTATTTAATAAATAAAAACATCCAAATATAAGACAATATTGAACAAACATTAAACTCGGGAGTTGAAAAACTAAAAAGGCCTTTAAAACATTCTAAATTTTTAAATTATTGAAATATACAATGGTAAAAAAAGGAATGTATGGCAGGTGTTTGTATCAATTTGTCAATTATTTACAAAGTTGAAGTTACCGAGAAGGCTGTGTATTCTAGACTAACTTGCAATTAGTGTTAACTGTGGAATAGATGGTGAAATACACTCCGCCAAAAAAGTATCGCATAAACTAAAAAAGGGCATTTATAAACCAAGATATTTTTATACGTTCACTAAAAGTTTGCCTCGTGTATGTGAACTATAAAAACACTAACAAAATCATGGAACATAGCTTTTTTACTTTTTTTTTTTCTAAAAGAACACATTTAGAAAAATGCATATGTGTAATGTTTGTTCAGTTGTTTATTGAAAGTCTTCCTATACGGACAAATTTTAAAGTGCGAAGTCAGAGTTCTGTACCGACGCTTTTAAAACTAAAATGAGCAATATAACTTCAGAACAAGTGGCTGCTATAGTTGCTTTAATCGAAGATGGACGATCTCAAGCATACGTTGCTAATTTGATGAACATCAATCAGTCAAGTGTTTCTAGAGCCGTAGCCAGATATAGGGAAACAGGCAATTACAGTAGAAGACCTGTACCAGGTCGTCTAAGATGTTCTAGTCGCCAAGATGACCGCTATCTACTACTACAAGCATTACGTCAAAGACATGTAACTGCGAGACAATTGCAGAACGACTTGGCTAGAGTCAGAAATACTCGTGTGAGTACTCAAACTATTCGGAATAGGTTACGACAGAGTGGATTAGGAGCTAGAGTAGCTGTAACAGCCCCTCGTCTCACTAAGAACCACCGAGTGGCTCGCTTAAGGTTTGCCAGAGAACATGTAAATTGGAACATTAATGACTGGGCCAATATACTCTTCACAGATGAGTCAAGATTTGCTCTTTACACCTCAGATAGGCGTATCTCGGGCGTTTTAGATTGGCCTGCGGTAAGTCCGGACATGAACCCTATCGAGCACGTGTGGGACCAAAATGTTGCCCCAGCGGACCTGCATGGACTAGAAAATGCTCTCCGTGACGAGTGGGAGAATTTGGATCAGGCTTATATACGGAGGTTAATCGAATCTCTGCCAAACCGTATGCAAGCGGTCATAAGAGCCAGAGGTGGCGATACTCAGTATTAAAAGCTACTGTTATAACATGTTTCTTTCCAAAATTATAATTTCTTGTTTTAATAAAAATCTCAAGTATGAGTTCTTGTTTTTATTTGGCCTGTATTTTATTTAAACAATCATAGAAATTATATCTTAGAGCGCATTAAAGTATATTTACAACTTTATGCTACAAACAAGGATTATGCGATACTTTTATGATTCAAAACTAAATTATGCGATACTTTTTTGGCGGAGTGTAGATTTGTCGGTCCAGTGCTAACCACTTAAAAGTATCAAGACGGTTATAGAGTAAATGAAACATTTTAGATGTTATTAATCACGGTTATGATCAATAATGACCTTGTTGATTGATTTGCGTCTGTTGAAAAATGAGATCTGTTTTTTGAGTAGGTGTAGAAATGATCAAAAATAAGAATTATATAAAAAAAAGGTAAATATGTTCATGTTTGTACTGGATTTTAAGAACATTTATGTTCTATTATGTTCTGTTATGGTGATTTATGAGAATAACAAAACCGGTTTGCATTTACAAAGAAAGAAAAACATTTAAATACAATTTCATATCACAGACCCATGGTAGTCAACGATTTAACTATCCAATAATTAGAAATTTTGATATTTACAATTTCTCAATTCGCCCGGCCATATAATTTTATATAGAAGATTAGGATCCTCCTGAATTTACGTGGATTATCATAAATTCGCAACATTCAGTTCGTCAAGCTTGACTGACTGCACAGAAACTTCAGGCTTCTTCAAACGATGTCGTTTATTTTTGTTTAAAGTTATCAAGCTATAGGTATTGAGCTGGTGACATTCTCATAAAGACAACTCAAAATACTTATTTATTGATTATCCTGTACCGTGTTTTAATGTGGCCTTCTAATTAATTTCAAAACAAATGAATTATGAAAATACCAATTTGTTGATTGTTTGTGAATGTCACATATATTTAAATTTCAAGTCATGCAAGTCACCCACACTAAAAGAAATAGATACACAAAGGCTAATAATTTCACAATATATTCATATATTGTGGGAAAAAGGAGAGAAGAACGTTTCTGTTAAAGAATAGCTGTTGGTAATGATGAGCATTTCGCAGTTTATCTGTTGCGGCTGTAACAAAATGAGCTTGGGTCAATGATGGAAATACTCTTAAAATATGATAACTAGGAAACCAACTTTGCTCGATACCAGTTTGTAATTTGTTGAGTATATATGGCGAGATTGATTTGTTCTTCAGTGCCGAATATAAAATACAATGTAGGAACTTCTTGCAGAATGACATGTGATGGTTAAAGAAAATCTTGTATTGCCACTGCATCATTTGTCTTCAAACAAAGTGCCAAGAAGAGCATGTTCAGAGCTGGAATGCTGTAAACTCGAATACGTTTTATGTCTTCATGTACCGTCCATATTTCGCGTTGCCATTAATTTAAGATAATAAACATACACGATTTTTTCACAACAAACAATTTTACTTAGAAAATATATTTTGTTGCCAGAGAAACCAACGATAACGTTATCCATCGTTTTTACGAATAGATTTCTAGAAGAAGTGACAATAATTTTGGGACGATTCGAGAAAGGATAACTTTCAGCTGTCTTTTTTAGATTAGATAGGGTTCGAAGAGGTGGTATATATTTCAATGTCAGTGCTTCTTTCGGTGCAGTCTGCGACATAAAATAAAAATCTGTGTAATTATATAAGGTTGTTTTCTGTAATTTGAATTCTTTTTTGATAATAATAATAATTCTCATATTTTGATTTCCCTCTTGTAAACGATTTAAGCGATTGCAGCATAAAATTACTTACAGCCAGATTCAGTTAATTGCTTTTAAATTAAATCGACGCATTGATTAAAGGTTTTTACAGAAACTGGTGGAAATCTATTTCTACCATCAGCTCGCTATACATTCATTAGACTTCATGAAAATTCTTTCTGATGTTGTATTATGCCAACGAATTCCAAAAAATACAATAACGAATCGTAGAAAATGTTAATACCGCAATGTTGTCCCTTTGGCTAAAATATTTTCCCATTTTTCATAATTCGATAAATTTGAAAATATTTTGATTAAGAAAATTCTTAAGATTTACACATTAGACGAGTGTTAATAGATCTCTTAACCGGACCATTATTTCAGACCATTATCAATATTTTACCGTACAGTAAAAGATATGTTAGTAGCAAAAATCACCTGTTAAACGTGGAACGTGATGTACCATATTATAAATTTCTATATGACTTTATTTTTATGTTGTTTAAGTGTGTAACATTCCACAAAGTGTTGCAACAGTTGAAGAATTTCGAAAGTTTTGGGGTGAATGCATTCCGGAATGAAGATTACCAACAAGGTGTTAACTACAATTTAATTTACCGGGGATGAAAGATAGGATTACGGACCAAGTCAAGGCAGAGCTAAATTATAAAAAAAAATACGGCTGACGGTGAATGAAACAACGGATGAAAGAAAAAATTGTGTTAGTGGGTTGCTTAAAAAGCGATGCGGCCTTCGTATCTATTCTTTTACGTAGTTCAATATTACAGAAGACAAACCCAGAAAGGGTAGCAGAAACTATAATAAATACCTTTGGGAAGTTCAATATATCGATAACTCAACTTGTACTATTGAATACAGAAGAAGGTTCATACATGGGTAAAGCTGGAAAGCTACTGAAACAATTTCATCGTCAACATCGTCAGCTTCACGTATTAATTAATAGTTTCTACTGATATTGACGAGAAGGGGAACGTGCTTTAAACGTGTTATGGGAAATTTTTGAATATTATTAAACCTTGAATCTTAAATTTTATATCCCCAAGAAGCCCAAGCAATTTCAGTAAACCGGCGGCTAGTTTCAGAAACTCAAACAGAGCAAATTTCCAAAAATTATTCAATTCTTTTAGATACAATTTCTAAATTAGAGAATAGCAAGTTTTGACTACATGAAGCGTTAAATATAATAGATGAGCTTAAAACTTCGTTAGGAAATCTAATGGATGATGTACGAAGATTAACAGCCGATTTATTATGTGCGACCTTTTCAAATTCGCGAACATGGCATCACTAGATGTAGAACACTCATTTTTCAAATAGACCAACATATTTTTACCTCGCCGTAGGAGTGGAAGCCATGCTAATGATACGATACTATAGCGAGTTTTTGCGTTAGTCTACATCAACAACATAATCAAGCTAAAATGTTAAGTAAATACACACATTATTTTTAATACAGGTAGTAACCTAGCCGTACGCTGCTGTGAAAGTACTTGTTTCAGGCTTACATAGGACCGCATAAAACCATCCGCAGGCTAAAAACCCAAACTTATCCATTCAAAAAAGAGCACATACCTCATATTAATTAGAAAAAGAGAGTACAAAATTAAAAGTATCCAATAGGGTACCTGTACACTTTAAAGAGTACGGATACGTAGCCACATATGTATGTATAGCGAGTGCCATTATGTCTACGTGTCCGTATGCGATCCAACTAAATGTTGTTTCATTACTGAAAAGTATTAAGTTTCAATTGTATCCGGTAGAAATATGAAAAGAAAAAAAAAGAAACAACTTTAAAATTTCAGAACTCAAAAGATAATTTTTTTAAATAAAATAAAATCTTTAATGAACGAGTTATGTGGAAAACCTTGTATACCAGGTATATTAAAGTATTTACGGTAGTTTTGTGGAGTGCTAGATTAGTAGGTTTCAAACACGGGTAAACTTGTTTGCTAGATATAATTAATATTTACACTGGATTGAAGAATTAAGGAATCAGTCCTTTTTTTGTAAATGTATGTCGAAACAGAATACTTATAATATAGATAATCTCTCCCATATGTCGGGACTTCTATGCGTCATAATACAATTTTTGTATTTAGAGAAATTGTTAAATTTGCACATAGAATAGGATTACCTGCGAGCTGCTTCGCTTATCCTTTACATAAATATTTAGTTAGAGAGTAAAAGCTGCCATATTACTTCAAGGTTTCGAAGTTAAATTAGATGTAGAGCTGGCAATCAATCACAATTACACCCTAATGCAGATGTTAAGAGTACACCCTTATATAGATATTAACACAATTTAGAAAATCAATTCATGTCAATAAACCTCCATCCGGTCGAGATTTGGGTCATCTGGACTCGGCTTTTGTAACCTAAATAAGAATACGTAGAAGCAGATCAAATGTGCCGGGAAAATGGGTGAACATTAATTTTCCATGCTTGGCTCCAGACCGACTCCATATACGTATGTACATATATAGTTGAGGGCTACTGAAAATTTTAATTCGGCTTTTGGCTCGTACACGGAGAACAAATTTTCCTTGGCCAAATTAATGCCTCGGCCAGATTTTTTTGCCCGCATAATAATTTATCAAATTACAATTTTATTTAAGCGAAAACTACGAATCTGAAAAGGTAACAAATCATTGACGTATATTCTAAATAGCTAAGATTATAAAATTACTTCCAATTATAGTAGTTCTGTCCCATTTCGTTCCCCAATCTCCCAACATTGTGATCTTGATTAAATCATTCTGCAAAATTAACTCGGTGCTTAAATAACGAAGAAAAATAGTTGGCCGAATAGCAAAAAGCAAACAAAAAGTGCGGGCGATATATATAATTACTTTACTAATTATTGTGTGCAATAATAGTAAAAATACAGCACTTTTTTTTTTCTTTTCTACTGCTTTTAGGAATGCTCGTGATGTAAATTTTTGGGATTATAACTAATAGACCGCTAAAACAATAAATATCCCATTGCTTTACTAGTTTGAGTGACCGAGCTCTGCGTTCCTGCTACTGGATCGGATGAATATAGAAGAGCAACGGAATACCTGGCGTTGGTTTTTTCATGCGAATATATTGTCGCAAGACACTGATACGTTTCGATACAGTATGTGTGTACGCTTTCGCACACATGGCACGTTTAGGATTTTCTTTCTTGAATTGAAAGATTAGTCGAAACCAGAGAAAATTCTTTTTACTTAAGAATTAATTTTAATTAATTCTTAAGAATTTTAATTAAACCCTTCCACTTCTAAACTAAATTTGACTCTGAATAAGAGAATGTTGTGTGATATTCGAGGTCCGATACACTATGAGCTTTTAAAAGCGAACGAAAGGCTCAATTCGGAGAAGTATTGTCAGCAACTGGATAATTTGAAGACAGCACTCCAAAAAAGGAGATCGGCGATGTTCAACAGGAAGGACATCATGAGATACTGCTGATTAGATCATGTTAATGCCAGGCCACATGCTGCTTTGGGGACTCGTCAAAAAATTGCAGAACTTGGCTGGGAAATTCTGTCACATCCACCATATTCTTCGGACTTAGCACCCTCCGGCTATCGCTTATTTTTGTCGTTATAAAACTTTTTGAAGGGTAAAAAGTTCGAAAATGAAGAAGATATCAAATTAGCACTTATGCAATTTTTCAAAAATGGAATATACAATTTAACCTCACGCTGGCGAGAAGTCATTAATAGTAATGGAAAATACTATTTAGTAAAGTTTATTGATGGTAAAAAAAGTATTATAATTACCTTGACTTTCGAAAAATTTTTGTATTCGATCGTATTTCAATAATGTTAATAAATTGAACCTTTAACTGACCTACACACTTGAAAGGATTATGAATGAAATGTGTTTGTCCATTTAGAGGATTTCAATACGTTAAAACATAAATAAAAAAATGAAATACATGAATTGTGTTTAGAACCTCGCCTCGCCTCAGCGTCCAAATTACTGCTCTAGAAATGTAAATCACTCCTGGTTTTCTTCTTTGTTCTCTGTATTATTTTTCCTTATCTCTTTTAACTCTTAAATCACTGTTATCGTTTCACTTTATGGATTTTTTTATCAGTAGGATTGTCTTTTAATTTAATTTTTGATGGACAATATGTCCGTATTTCGGGGGTTTTGTATTCTTACTTTTAGGATGGTTTCGTTGGGTCAATTTTAATATCACCTTGTGATTTTGGGAACAAATACGACTTTGTACACTTTGAACAAACACCGCTGCAATAGTTGCGTAACAAACTTAAATTTTATTGTTTTGTGTTAAATTACTTCACTTGGTACTACACTTGGGGACTTTATGTCGTCGTGCTTATTGCCAGTGCAAAGTTCAAATATATTTGACTGTACAAGAGCAGGATTTATTATGCTTTACTTCGTGGTAATTATTGTCTAGTTCATCGAATATTTATTCGATTCATCTCACATGGTTCGTGCGGAGTTCATTGAAAAATCAATTATATAAAAAACTAACTAAATTTAAACAAACCTATCAAAATTAGTTATTACTATATAGTTTAATCAAGTGAAGGAATAGCAACAATTAATACAACCATGTGAAAATAATAAAAAATAACGCCAAAAATAAAATAAAAACTTGACAAATATAAGATATAGTAACAATAAATACCAAAACTAATTTACGCCTTTGAAGCGGAGATTTCAGAGTTTGGTAATTGTTATTATTAGCTCATCTAACAACGAGCTCTGTAGATAAATCTGGCGTCACAGGAGCCAACTTGGCGCTTTTTCCTAGCCAACTTTACATAAGAACAGAAACAGAATACCAAAACCTTTATTGCTGTATATCGTAATATTTATTAAGCTGGAGTATAGTACATGCGGTATCATTAGATCCGCCTTTCAATTCCCTTTTCAAAATCGTAGATTCTAGGATCTTTTAATTAAAATAGGAAACTTTGCGTTACTTCCGGTGACACCGGAAATGTAAACGAATCACCAATTCAGTTCAAAGTCAGTTAATAAAAAATAGAAATCTATCTATTTTTTCGAAAAAAGCTAGCCTTTATCCATCAGAAGTTAATAAGCGAGGCAAGATAACACTGTAACAGCTCACTGTATACGCGCCACATTTCATTTAGTACTGCTCGTAATGCGGACCAAATTCTGACGTATATTCTCGTATGGACCATCCATATGCGCTTGATTACAACGGTGGTAAACAGCAATGCTTTTACCTTGCTTCCACTAAAACCATTACGTTATAACGGTGGAATACATGTGCAGTCGATCGAACCCGTAAATACGCTCCCAAGCGGTCATAACTTGGCGAAGTTCTCCATATACACGCTACGTGCATACATACATTATTGAATATATTACCCGGTTTTACACGGTATGTTCGGTGTCGTATTTATATATGTTGGCGCGAATTTCACGCTTACTATGCTGAATAAACTCTTAGCTTACAACGTTGTCGTTGAATTTTTCAGAAATCCCCTCTGAGGTATACATTGGTACGTCTTTTACCATATGCATCTACTCTATGCGAATAGAAGATAATAACTGTAATACCTTTAAAAAGTAAAGTGCGGAGATGCTACAGAATTGATGCTTCACCTTTCGTTTTACCGACTTTGTACCTTACCTTAATACCTAGCAAGTTTCAGTCAAGTTGTTTACAAATACTTTCAACTCCCAAAATATTTACGTTACCTGTAGTCTTTTCAAGTTTAGGTAACATCATACCCATATAGCAAGGAATGAGTAACTAAGGGGATCATTCATTGTCAAGATAGTACTATTTTACGCACAAGGAATCATTTTTTTTAAGTTTTTCAATTAATTCAAGTATCCCATTTTTTCTCTCTAGGTTGTACTCAAGTTTGCCATTTGTTTACGGACGTGGTGAGTCTGAAAAGTTTCAAGTCTTGGCATGATGAAGGCATTGCTTGCCAAAAATATTGCGGCAATGTTATTGCGTTGAAAGATGCTTTTGAAAATTTCAGCCATGTTTAACAGTTGCTTGGATCAATCGAGTGTTCCGGTAAAAAAAAACGAATATCGAGGCGTCATTATCTTCTTCACTCACCAGATGGTGGTAAACGACTACCAAATTAAAGTTAAGGAGGAATCAGAGGCTATGCGCATCCAAAGAGAACTGTCCAAAAATTGCACTACAAAATATGAACGTGGCCGGCTACATAGTGAAGTTCTCAAACCATCCTACCATAACTAAATGCAACAAACATTTGCTAAGAACAACAATTAAGAAATCAAACATGAATAAGGGGGAACAATAAGAGGATTATATGAAAAAGGCATCAAATAATAATAGATAACAAGAATAATTTGCGTATGTAAGTTGACAGTTGTTGTGATTACGCCGCCTAGCAGCGAGCTCTTTGGATATACAGGACGTCACAAAGGACAATATTTCTTTACGGTGATGGCCCAACGGGGTATACAAGCTTTTGCTTTACAAGTTCACCGAAACCTTAGTGTGTACATTGTGTGTGTAGTGGTTCATGTCCTTTGCGACCCACTCGCTCTAAAGGGTGATTTGCGAGTGCACCGGCCCATCCTTGAAAATTTGATCCTAGCGCGACTCGAACACATTCTGCCCAGTCAAGCGTTAGCCCTTCCATATTCCAGATACTGTAAAAAGAGCCCGGTCGTTCATTACGCCCGTTTACCCCGTCAAGCTTATTTAACCCGATAATTCAACTGGGCCTAACAAGTTCGTCCGCTACTAATTTATATTCGCTCTTTTTGAAATTCAAACTTATTCTTCGCGAACATGCATTTGAAAGAGCTGGGTGCCACGCTTGTCGAATTATTCCAAAGCTTATTTGAAGAGTTTTAAGAAAATAAGTCATTGTCTTAGTGTCAGTTAATAACTGTTGATAAGACTTGAGTGTACCACATTTAAAGCCAAGACACAGATGGGACGGTGCAGTGCGATGGTTTCACGTAGTTCACGCGATTTCATATGGTGTGCGTCCTGATGGTATGATAATGGTACTGTACGCCAAAGAAAGAATTCCAGCCACTGAAACATTTCTTGCATTACCCTAGTCACCTCAGTCACCCAACATAAGGGAACCGTGTAAAGGGCGGTAGTCAATTGATGCATCTATAATCAACAATTTAATTGCTTCTTTGCTAAAGCAATGTACCGCTCTTATTCGGTTATTCCACCCAATATTGGTGTTTTGTTTAATAACGGGACAGAAATATTGTTCTTTATGCGACGTTTAGTATATTTTAACCTAATTGTTAGTGAATTATTTGCTGACAAATTAAACACTTTTTGTGGACTTTTTCGACACTTAGTTCATAATCAACAAAAGTTCAGAAAATGAATACACCAGAATGTAATTGTTACTGTAATTCTGAACAATGCTTTATATTGAAATTTTCTAAAAATGTAAGGTTTACTGGTTGGTGTTAAAAAACTGTATGACAATTTTAAAAGTTGCTTTTGTTTTTTTTTTTTTTACGAGGATGGGATAAGAAGTATCAGAAATATTTGGAAACAGATGCCACATTACCGATCGTGAGTACCATCTTTTAGTCGACGTACGTCAAAATTTCGAGAAATTCATCAAGCAGTTGTGAGCTTTCGAAAGTGACCGAGATTATGCATTTGTCGAATTCCGGTCAGTGACTCGATTTCTTTTTTTGGATGGGTAAACGTGTACAGAAATCGGAGAAAGTTACATGCAGTTTACATGAACCATACACCGTCGATGACTGCCATCAGATATTGGTTAAATGAATTTCAGTGTCTTCGATGAGGAGTCCTATCATCCGTAGATATGTACAATAAAGTTCATCGTATCGTGTTAGCAGACTGCAAGTTAATGATAGAAGTATTGCTAATAAGGTACACGTCTCAATTGAATGTGTATAAAACTTTTTTCACGTAAAATTAAGTATAAGAAAGCTACTGCGGAATTACGTGATAACTTCAACTTCAAAGTAACATGTTAAGCGCAATACAAGCGAGTTTTTAGGGCGTTGTGTGACCGTAGATGAGACAAGTAGCCGGAAACCAAAGATAATGCATCAGTTGGAAAAGTTCTGGTTTTTCAGAATTCGGAAGGCATAATCCTAATGAATTATTTGGAGAAGGGAAAGACCTATTGGACCGATTCAGTGGTGAACTAGAGGAAATAGGAGCAATATCAGTAATTAAGCCACCGTACGGTGCCCTTTCCTGATTTGGCCCCGTTCGATGTTTTTCTTTCTCGAAATTTAAAGAATGACTTAAATGAAGCAGTTTAGACCATGTGAAGGTATCGTTGCTTCTATTTTGCAGAATTCGATAGATCCTATTCTAGGGATGGCTTAAGCGAGTTGCGACATGGACGGGCTAAATGTATAGAGCTGCAAGGAGGTTATGTCAAGAAATAAATGTACTAAAATGCGAAACAAGTGCGCTGTTTTCCTTAACCATCCTCGTACAAATACAAGCATATCATTTTCGGCTTCATATTTCGTTAATTTGGTTACACCTTTCACTGTTACGTTTTCAATAAATATTAAAGTAGTACGTATATGTAGATACATATAAACTCGCACGTGTTAATACACGTACATACATTCGAAATTGTACTTCAGTAAAATTGATATATGCTCCATAAAACGAACCGCAAACGATGGCGAAGAAATGTTATCTCTGTTACATAAGTATAGAAATGACACGGATAATCTGCAGATGCATGTCGAACGTGTACTCTTCGCAATTAAAATCACCGACATAAACTTATGTTTGTGTTGGTTTTTCGTTGGTGAGTAACATCTGAAAATTATAACACACCGTAGACCTCACACCGGAGTAAAAATTTATTGCGAAAATACTATCCTCCCGATTTATGTGTCAAGTTTTACGACGGCGCACGTTATATAAATGATGTATTTACGTCCATTTCACGTTTCCAATATACGAAATAAACCAGCGTGAAATGTAGCCGAGGAAGGAATGTATTGTGTATGCATACAATATTCATCGTACACGCAGCCATACATACGAATTGTGACGTTATGCGGTATTAAGGAAATGTTCCTTTAAATAAGATAAATTTTGAAAATAAATATTGTGCAACACACACGCGTATGTACATATATAGAGGTGATTTAGATCTAGTCTTTTAGTTCCCGTCCATATAAAACAAAAATCTCGTAAAATCTTTGTTAACACTGGTCGGACGTTTCGGTAATTAAGCTATTCAGCATATTCAGCATTGAAGCTGAATTGAAATTGGAAGAGGCAAGGTGATGAAAACATGCGCCCAATGTTAGTGAGGTCTTGTGGTACGAGCGATAGTGAAGTACTTGATTTAGGTAGAAATATCGTTGTGTAAAGTTATTAAAATAGAATGCGAGGTATTCATTTCGCGTCTTTGATTAAAAATAATTATGCTACATATGAAGATTTGTACTTTACTTTATATAGTGAACTCATTTGAAAATGTTATCAATGCATTATGAAATTTTAACAAACAATGAAAAGGACGCTACGCCTGCTGCCAAAATGCTTTTTAATTTACGTTACATATTTCCTCATTTCCGTCACCCTGGATTATCTTCTTCGTCTCATTAATGAAGTGTTAATTTCATTTAAGTAATGTGATACAGTTTCATTTAGATTGAGAAAGTAGATGTAGATACGTTCATTAAATAATCTTAGAAAACACTTAAGAAATTATGAGAATCGATGATTTTATTTGATCAATAAATACTTAAAAATAAAAAGCAACACGATATATATATCTTGTTTTTAAGATCCTATATCTTTTAAGGTACTTTAGAAATTGGTAAAATTGGAACCAATAATCTTGTGATTGCGGTGCCATTTTTAGGAATTTTATCAGTTTGCAAAGATTCTTTGAAATGCTTGCCTTTGATGAAATTTATTCTATTTGAAGATTACACCATTGCGAATATAGATTTTTTCCGAAACAGGTTGTTGAGATCGGATTGTAGGCCGCTTTAATATTATATAGAAACCTACAATGTGCCTCATGTCTTTTTATCTACGCAAAGTAGTATTTTTTAACCTAATAAGCTAATAACCTACGATAATGAAGAAATAATTCAATTTATTAGAAGTAAATAATTTTACAGGCGCACGGATTAACAACGCCCTTTAGAAATCAATAAAAACTCTATTTCGATCAATCATCAATTCGAATACGTAATCCTTGTTTTTGACGACTCTCCCGCATTTAGATAAAAATGCTGCGTGTTGCAGTCTCGCAGTGCAGTATTTAACGATAGCATTTGGATCGTTTCCTAACGACCAGTATGACATATTGCGCAAGAGTGCTGGTTTTCTTTCGCGTAAAAATTCATTTTCTAAGTTATCTAAACGACCTGTTTCTCGCTTTATCTCTAGAAAATGTTATTCTATTCTCTTCGTACATTATCTTTCCTTTAGAGTAGCCTACGGGTTATATACGGCGGAAGACTGAAGAAGAATGGATAAGAGCGTGATACTGATAACTATTGTTAATTTAAGAAAGAACATCTATTTCTTTAAATTTTCTTTTAATTGACTTTCACATTACTCTAAAATATGAATTATTTTGTTGCAGTTTATTTAACCATCGTCTTCCATTAACGTTGTCATTAGTGTAATAGCATATATTTGTAACCAAACCATTATGAATTGTTGATAAACGTGAAATACTTGAATAAAACGCAAACCAAACTTATACAGAAGAACATAACATTAAATGTAGTAGAACTTATCATATCATTGTTAACAGTATGGAATACGCGCTAGGTATAAATGATTGTTATTTCGATCGAGGTTCCTATGCTGTGATAAAAAATAATTACTTAAGGATAGCAAGTGAAAAGGAATAGAAAATGTTTGTTGACGGTTACATGGCAGCGCTTTAAATTTTAGCTGCCGGAAATGATACAAACAGTGATTATACGTTTCGTGAAGACTCTTTCCCTTCAGGTGTGGTGATGAAAGAAGACTCTGCAATAACAAGCGCCAAGTCGGTTTCTTTTTTCTTTTGTATTTACCTTACCAAATTTATTCACAGTTAGATTATGAAATGGGTTATTCTTGAATTAAGCTAACATTATTTATATTATTAATGTTGAGTGTATGTAATAAGAAAGTTAATCATAAACGTTCTTCTTCTTTCCGAAAATTTGCTACAGTAACTATTTTATATGCATTTTTATCTACATATGATGAAATAATGTTAAGAAATGAAAAACGTTTATAACGCGAATATTTTTTGAAGAGATTGATACTTTTCAATCAGTGCAAAGTTTATAAGCGTTGCATGAAAACAACCGTTCTTTATATGGGCAAATACCAGATTATAATTGGGAAAATTAAGTAGGTGTTACATTCCAAGTTCTTCACTGATATATTTCAAACCACAATACAAAGATAATGATGATATTCATATTCCTCAGTTGCTATTTAACAGTGAATTGTGTACGGTATTTGGTGTATGGTATATGTAAATATAGAACAAATCGAATATGGAGGCGGTAATAAATTCTTTAAGTTAATTTGAAAGGCAATACCTCTTACCCTTTCTTCTGTTATTTCTTTGATTTCAATTTTATTTCTTTGTTGAATTTCAAGGGCAGTAACGTTCGTAATGTTTTACTTTCCTTGTAACATATGCATACAAACATGTATGCATATGTATATCAAAGAACAATAGTGTACGACTCATTGTTATGATTTCTATGTAGCCTATAGGGTCCGACTTGTATATATTGTTTTCGTTTGAGTTCCGTCCTTTTTCTTAGAAGTCATTACGATTTGGCTATGCTGCGTTATTTCAGCTATACGCCATATGTATACATTTGGTGTATTTAAATTTTTACTACAACATTCTATTCTAAACTCTCATAATATAATAAGACGCAACAGCAAGCTATTAGTATATGTATCTAATCCGTAGAAACTTAAAATAAAGTTAGTAGTAATTTCGGTGGTTTTCTTGCTGGAACACACAAGTCAATCAATTTAGATGATCTCACATAATACGACGACGCAAGTTAAAGGCTAGGTGAACACTCTATACGGGATCGCTGCACCATCACTTGAAACGGGGAAATTTTCGGTAGCCGAGCTGTGATTAATGAAATCATACACATATGCCTGTGTCAATGTTTAGAAGTATTCTTTTGAGTAAATTAAGTAATGGTAATTACGTTAAAAACCAGGTTAATCCGGACAAAGAAGTTGAAAATGTTGGAGATCTTCTATTTACTATTGTTTCAAAAAAAGAACTCCGATAATTGTTAATTTCATTCTGTTTTCCACGTTTGAATAGCGGTTTAATTGCTGTGATTTTTAAGGAAGACAGAATAAGTCCGGCAGATTATACCCTAATATGAATTGATGCAAAATTTCTATTCCAATCCAATAGCGTTAATTAAAGATACCACCGTCCATTTGACAAAAAGGAGTTTTTTCAGTTTGAAAATATCAATATTTGGGAACTTTTTATAAACATCCTGTATAAAATTCAATAACGCCATCGTATTTAAAATAAGAAAGTTGCTAGCCACTTAGAAGTATAGTAGGTCCCATGCTGCGACTTTCTTTTCCAAAATTCTCTAATCTGAAATTCTATTCATAATAATGTTATTAACTAAACGACTTTCTTGAAATACCTGTGTATGCAATACTGTATTTATGCATGCATTTGTTCTATTTATTATTTACGATTATGTAATACCTTACGCTACGTAAGTAGCTGTCGGCGTTACACATCGTAATTGATAACATTGTGGCTCTCATCCAAGATATTCATTGAAACCAGAGAGCTTATTCATACATGTACGTAGCTACTTATTATACCCTGGATTACAGTAATGCTCTTAGCTGCTAATTGATAGTATTTATTTCACTATACATATGCGCTTAATCTAAATAGGTTAATGTATTCATTATATGCTTAAAGATTGCATTAAATAAATTTTGTTTTGAGAGCAGAGTCGTGTAAGATTGTGTTCAATTTAAATCCGTCCTTTGCAAAACTATCTAAATTAAGACCGACGCGATTATTCTCATTATTTAAACCTAATTGGATGGCTTTGTGCAATAACCTCGAACCGCTCCTGCTATTAACGCAATTTATTATTATCCCATAATTTTCTGCAGAATTCAAAACGAACTTTTCCAACTAGTGAAATCCTTAAGTATTTATCCTTAATATACAAATGATATACCGCTTAAGCAGTACCTTGTATGGAAGGAAGCGTAACTTGCTGATTACCCTGTTCTGTATTTATTGCGCATGCAAGGGTCGTTTCTTCTTAACGAACACGCTCACAAGGAATAGAACTTGCCGCGGCAAAGTGCTTGCCAGTAATAGCCGTTATAAATCGTAAAAAATTCAATTAATGGAAGAACTTTCTTTTAACCACCTGACGACCCACCAATTAAGATAATCGCTTCGGATGGTAGTGTTACGCTTCACATTGGCATAACTCAAAGTGAAGGTTGGCGGAAGCTTGAAAGGCAATTTTAGTATTAATGCTGTATTTAATGAACTTTGCAGGTAATAACATTTATGCTGATAATTTGGTGATAGTAGCCAGAGATATGGAAACATTAAAAGAAACATGGATAAGAATAATTAGTCAAGCGTGAAAAAGTCGATTTAGAGATAAATGAGAATAACATATGTATGTAAGTAGAGAAAAAGATCAGGAAATGACGGATTTGAAGAAATTATATACTGAGAAAAATGTTCAGTAGTCCAAATTTCTTAAGGTTTTGCGACGGTGGTAAGAAGGGGTAAGAAGGTAGGGTGACTCTATGAAAAAGAAAGGAAAACAATACAGTACGCCAATTAGGCAATGAGAGAACGCCAAAGAATTATTAATAAGGAGAATTATAAGTTGGACACGTTAAGCGAATAGATTTAGAAGGTATCCAAAAACAAAATGGAAGAACGGGTTATAAAAGTTATTCAGTCACAAAATAGAATGAGAAGATGAAAAAGTGAAATTTATTTATTATTTATCCCTCCACTTGAATTAATAAATTCCTGAAATTTTAGCGGACAACATGAATAAGGATCTGTTCATTTTTGTTTTGTGTTGATTTCGAGTGATTCTTATGTGTTTTCAGCTAGTTAAAGTAGAAAATTGAAAAATATCTTTTCCCTAATTGTGTTAACTTTGTTCATACAATAATTTAAGATTAAGTCATAATGTTTATAACTATATTATTAGTAAGTATTAAGATAAAATTTCTTAGACTTTGTATTCTTTTAACGTATTCTTTCAACGAACACGTCATTGAATTACCTCTTGCTTGCTTATTACTCCATTGATCGTATCTTCTATTTCACGCTCCTCTCTGTTACATTTAATCTTTACAATTACATTTTTCTGGGCTCGAAAAGTGTAATATTCGTTGGAAAATGCGTTGCATGTGTCGCATTTCAGCAGGTATTATAAATTATTGTGACCGTAGTCTTATCGAGATTTTTGTATTCAAGGCTTTTGATGTGGTATATTGGAATTTCGCGATAAGACATTTCTTGTGCAGTAATGTAAATTTTCTGACCTTGCCGGGCATGCATGGTTGATAAAGAGTGCATGTTAATTCCTTCCAAGTAACAAGTTGTTTCATAAATCAATAATCGATGTTGGAGGATTTTCTATGCGCTCTTCGTCTTTCGTGTGTAACAGCTTTTATTACGTTACACATGCATATGAGGCATCAAAGTAAGAACGATGAAAGTGTTAGTTTTCATAAATTTAAAATAGACTTGTTACGTATTACGTAAAGGGTAACAATTTACAATTTATTTTTATATTTAGATATAACGAAGAAAAAAAAATTGAATTTTAGATATATATTAGGCAAATTTCCTAATCTATGATCAAATTGGTAGCTCCAACGTTTAAAGAGGAGTGAAAAAGCAATCGCAAATAATTAATGTTAGTGCAGACGAAGAATATTATTCTTGCTTATGAAGTTTGGTTACAAATTTTAGTCTACGTTATACCAACTCAATTTAATTATAATGTAGACATTATACAATCAACAATTCGAACATCATAAAACACAATTTCATTAATTCATCACATAATAATTAAAATCAATATTACAAATTTCCATTTTATTAGACTCGCTTTTCACATATTTGTTGCAAACCTATGCCTTTTCTTATTTTTAAATTTGAATGCAAAGCCCTTTTATTCGCTGATTATTAGTGGCGGGATTGCACACGCAAGTTATAAAATTCGTATCTGCCTTTTATTGCTTCTGGTTCTGTTTCCGGTTCTAAATCCGCAAACATGTATTTGATACATTAAGTGGTTTACTTTACTCTACTGCATCTTTGTTGTAATTCTACCTGGGACCGAGTAATTTCCGGGTTCTTTCAGAAATTTCTGTCTAAATGCTCATTAAGGCACATGTATGTAGAGGCATTTGGAAAAGTAAGCTTTTTAACCTCAAGTTTTATGAAAACTTATTTCCAGAGGCTGCTTCCGAAGAAGGAAATTTCCATTCTTTTAAAAAATTGTTCTAGTTTCCGACCTTTTAGATTTAGAAAGGTTCTAATGTTTTGTTTGTTGTTAACTCTTTGATGTTAACTCTTTTATTTTCTGCAACTGCCGGTGAATTGTTTTCTGTATATGCCCATACGCAGTCAGTATGTGCATTTTTAATTATAATAATATCAAATAACTTCTGTTACTTAAACTTCACATTTTAGAATGACTTGTGATATATTCAAGTCCAATACAATAATTTTCTAAATATTTATATAATGCTGTACGGAAATGTCTATTCATTAAATGAACGATATTTAAAGTCAAATCATTGTATCTAATGTGCACAAAAGATAACGAATATTCCACGTACAGTATGGAATTGTTTGCTGCACAATACGTACCAGAATGATACGTAAAAAGTCTAATAATGTGATAGTAACGTTTGGCGTAATTGTAGTAAAGATTCCCAAAATATATCAGACAAAGTTTTATATGAATTAACACCAAAACAATTTTTTCCTAAACGGTTGCCGATGCTCGCTAGTGTTAAGTTCGAAGATCTTAGATCGTGAACTTCTATGGCATATTACCGAGTCCAATATGGTATTTTTAAAGAAAAAAAGTATTAAATACTATCTATGTCAAGTATACTATACTTGGCATACGCTATCAGCAACAAAGAAGGAAATTCAGGTTAGTTTATTCAAAACTTTCGATCTTCCTTTTATGTGGCCTCTTACCAAATGGAAGAGGCGTAGACGTCAAATTTGGCCAGAAAAGTATTTAGGAATCGAATGTACGGTCGTAAGAATGTTATCGTTTATTTAGAAATAGTTGGTTATGTCACAAAGGACGTAAGTGCGGATTGCAAAAACTTTTGCTGGTCGAGTGATATTTTGCCAACAACCGGCCCAAAGTTTCCAAAAAGTCAGCATTTTACGAAAATGTTTGACATTTGCTTATATAGTTACATAATTGCTAAAGTATTATTATATTAATATATTATTGCTAAAATTCTATTACATTTCTCTGTCAACTGCAGTGTAGGTATGTCATCCGTAACCCGCAATTACGTCCCTTTACTCAGGATAATAATATTCGAGCTACGCAAGTGGTAATATGAAAACAATTTTTCTATTTCTGTATTACAAAAAGAGGAACTAGTGATAATGTACGAGTCTAAATGTTTTTAAGAATCAATAAAGAAACTTTTCAAATGCCCTACATCAATGTTATTTTGTTTTACAGTTAGATCGATTTAAAGAACCACCGGCTTTTGGTCCAATGTGTGATCTACTGTGGTCGGACCCTCTAGAAGACTTTGGAAACGAAAACAACGCAGAACACTTTTCACACAACTCCGTAAGGGGCTGCTCGTATTTTTACAGGTATTTATCTGCGAATATAATTTACTTTGTGCCGGCGATGATTATCATAATAAATCGCGGCTATAACCAATCTCAAAAATATGTTCTTTTCAAATACACCTTACCTTTTGTACCTTATTTTTTCTAGTAAACTAACCAAATAGGTTACCAAAATGTGTTTTTATCTCTTGCGATCAAACTTCTATCCTTATCAGTAGCATTATTATCACCGGAGGTGACGTAATCTTTCTTATTTTATCTGTTGAACATGGTAAATGGTGCACCAACGGGTAACGAAACTATATTGTCGCAAATGTCTCATGATTAGTAGTTCATCGTTGAATGGGTCCAATAAATCAGCATGGTTATCGTCCTTTCTTTTTCTCAATGGGTCCAATTGAGAATATATCTTGCGAATCTCAAAAAATTGTCGTCGTAATTTTTCCGGCTGATGAAGTTATCTTTGCCTTCTTTGGTGTACGCTCGCCCGGAAAAACCAATTCTGAAAACTGAGCCTTCGTGTCACATAAAGCCGCAGAAGGACGTCCCATATCCAAACATTTGAAGTTATCGTGTTCTGTTCAATCGTTAACAGACGCGGTGGCACCCATAGCGCATTTTAACATATCGATAGTTTCCATTCGACGCTTTGTTAACATATCATGAACTGATTTCGTCCGTAGTCACCTTAATGGAATGATCTGGTCGTTCCACATGAAAGGCGGATGTTCGACCACCCTTATATTCATTAAATCAGAGGCTTAACTGAGGGCAGTCATCGAAGGGGCGTGATTTTTATGAATTTATAAACAAAGAAGAAATGGAGCCTCGGATTTTCATTGTTCTCCAAATACGTAAATTTCTCCTTCAACATCTCTTAAAATAACACTGGCGCATGAGTATCCGAGAAATTTGGCACACGTCGACTAGAACATCATTCACGATCGGTAATGCGGATTTTAACATAGGCACTTCTCACACCACCCACCTAGATGTTTTGATAATCTGTTATGTTATGTTACATTAAGCTGACTAGAGAATGTAATCATAACAATTGGTAAACTACCAGATATTATTTCTTAAAGTGTATAATATTCTTATTTATTATATCCACGTTTCATATTTTCATTCTTCTCGGTAGTATTTCGTTTATTTTTACTTGTCTCAGCGTTCTTCTCGAATGTTTCGGTTTTATTGACTCGCATATTTTTGTTCGTTTCAGCATAACTCCAGATCTACATTTTCCTTGCCCTTTTTCTCAAAAATATATTCTCTTGCGTCAAATGTGGAAATTTAACCTATGGTCATGATATAAAAAGCTTTACGAGGATCAATACTTATTTTGCTTCCGCTCAATTTCGTAGCATTCATGAAAACCACTTTGCTTATTGAAGTCTGAAATAGTTTCTCAGACAACGATCCCAAAGTTCAACCAATAATAATAATTCAGGCCTTCACATCCCCCAACAGCTTTCGTCAATTACAGGGAGCATCGGCCGGCCATGAGTTATTATTACTCCGCGCCTGTAGAGCGCTTAAGATGTTTAGTCTTAATATTCGCCAAGTTTGGACTAAGGAAGAACTGCAGAAATCCTTAGTCCGCGAGTTGTGGTCTCAATTGTAAACGAATATATTTTATACACGCTACTCTCACTTGCTGTATCTCTGACGAAGTACTATTTCTTTATGTTCACATTAACAACATCGTTCCGCCTACTCATCTGGTTTTATGCTTCGTAGCTATCATGTATCTTTTAGTGTCTTCGGCTTAAAGCCTTTAAATTATTTTCTTCTAACGTTTAAACTTTACAATGTAATAAAATAAGTAATAGCAGTATTATGCTAAATCCAACTATAATTTTTGTTAGAGTAATTACATATTTTATTGGATTAAATAAACGTGTTGTAGTTTTTAGTATAACTTGTTATTTTTAAAATACCTGGGTTTGTTGTCGAAATTTTTTTAACGAATTGGATTAGAACGAACTACTATCAATTTTGTGTACTTTTTAAAATTAGATATCGAAAATACAATTGTTCAGAATATAGGACCAAAGGAAAAGTACACAAAATTCAAGATTGTAAAAGGAAAAAGTAACACAAGGCTCAACATAATTCAAAACCAGTTGATTTTAGAAGTACGGAACGTTAATATAAATAATTCTATAACGACCCATGAAATCTGAGAATGCTATAAATAATGTATCATTCCATTTGCAAAGTTAGCTGCGACTTTCGGTATAATCGGACGTCATACAAGTCTAAAAACCCTTTTTTATAATTAACCGGATGTGCCTATTGAATGTTACCAGTTTTCAGAAATAAGCTATGAGGCTAACTGGTAGAAGTTTTAGTGAACGTGTTGAGCGGAATACTCTGTATTGGTGATTGAATTTGTAGAATTAAGGCTTTTTTTAATTTAAGAAATAATCATTGAGTGTATTCATTTACTAACCATTTTCTTTCTTTGTAGCTATGCGGCCTGTTGCGATTTCCTACAGAATAATAATCTCCTATCAATTATTAGAGCACACGAAGCACAAGATGCAGGGTAAGTGTCAATTCTTATTCTATTTATTCAAATTAAGAAAATTAATTCTTAATGCGTGTATATAAAAAATATGGATAATTTTACCAATATTGGAGGAAATGATCTGACAGGAGTATTTCTTACCCATAAAAAAATATACGTCCAAAAAGAGGTAATCATCATTTTATAGCAGCACCATACACTATGCGTATATTAGAATACACTAACTTGTAAGACTGTCAGAAGAAGGATTTTATTAAAAGGACTAAATTGCCTCAGCTTGTAGCTATAAAAAGTGTTGTTTAGACCACTTTAGGTTTAATTTGAAATAAGAAGAAAATAAAGCACAAGTAAAAGCTAGCATTGAGAAAGAATTCTCTGGGCTTAGAAATGCTGGTTAATTCGATTTGGAAACGCTGATAAAAGGAGCGTGAAGAATTCTGTAGTTTACTGTTGATATTCGTTTTTATTTATTTAAGGGATTTTTGTAGTTCTTAATATCAAAGTCAAAAATATTAAGACTTTCTATCCTCACGTGGAATCTAAAAGTAACCATTTAATACTTTTTCCGCTAATTAATCTAATCTGATTCTTATAATCTTTATTTGACCAAGGTTTAATTCAATATAATGCATAGTTACTACTGTTGCTAATGGATAAAAGGAAAAAAACTTTAATCAACAATTGAATAAAAAGATGAGTGAAGTCTACCGAATGCTATGCCCAGTTTTCTTATTTTTTTACTTAGTGTGCGATTTCACTGGGTGTATTGTTAATAACATCCATATATATCTACTGCTTGTTTGGTATATTTTCCATTATAATATCGTAACAACAACCGGGGAATGTGTCATCATTTAAAGGTCTCAACGTAACATATCTTCTGCAAAACGACAAAGACACCTTTGTTGTTAGTTACAGTAAAAATATGTCTTTGCTTTGTCTTGGTATCAGGAATCTGCAGTATTAGTATCAGTCCTTATCTTCTGTATCCTCGATGGTCATTTTGGCCTTCGTCAAATTAAATTGTTTAGTATGAACGAATGTATTACGTTAGATTATATGATTCAATAAATATACTTCACAGGGCGCCCTAGAGAAGAATTTGGGTATCTTCCCTTTGGTAAAAGTGTTCGGTTTCTTTGCCTTGCAGCCGATGGACTGTCGTTTCAAATAATCAATTACGTTTTTATATTAACTTAATATTTTTCAGAGAAATAACGTTCTCTCTGTCGCGGTCTTGCACCACACTACGAAGAGCTCGTATTATTTTTCATATTTGTTTCCTCAATAGTTTTCATTTTAGTTTTATCACAAACAACGCCAACACAGTGACATAGCTGACACGATTGTTGTCATCAAATATTTGATTTTAACAAAAAAAATTACAGAAAGAAGGAAACTGAAAGAAATGATCCCGCTTTTTAAATGTTAAATAAGTTTTTAAAATGTATGTCCAAATACGCCGTATGCATTGGCTATCTGTAAAGCTTTTTTATCCCCGACTCACTTTATGCAATGCGAAAACCGTTTCGATCAATTCAATTAGGACTTCAATTCTGCTTTAAAAACTACAAAAATAGCTATTTTATGCATATTGCTGTAATCATTTTTCATAAATAAAAAGTGCATTCTACACTGATACGTGGAAAATTAATGTCAAAAGGTGGAAATAAAGCGTATATATGTAGTAAATGCATAGTAGTACAACGGATAAGTTTGGCTTATCCTCGATACAAACAAATGACAAATGAATTTATACAAATACCGCTAGAAAATTCAGACTAGAAGACTATCAATTTATGAGTCACATTTTTATTTTTAAGAAGAGAAAACAAACCTCTGCTTCATATGCTAGTGATACAAATTACGTGATAAGTTAAATACGTTTCATTAAGTGCTCTCAAATGTTTTAGTACGGAATATGCGTAAAACTAAAATGTGAAGGTTTATAGTGACAAAGTTACATTATAAAAGTTTCCGGTAGTAACATATTGTATAAACAGTACAGTAAAACCTCAGTAATTAGAACTAATTAAATGTTCGGATTAGATAAAATAACGATCTTTTCGTTTGACTTGTTTCAAGTGAGTGTTTTAGGAGTGATATGAATTATAAGATAGAACCAAACTCGTTAGGTCTACGCGAATTAATTGTTAGGTAGGACACTGAGTAGATCCTTTTATTATTGGCTGCTTTACTCAATAATTTACTAATGGTTATTTTGAGTTCATTTCTAAAATTTTTTATGAACACCAACTGCTTAATCTTTAGTGCGTTGTGATAACAGCTAAAGACCTGTTTTGTTACTTTTTATACTTCATTATCTTCTTTATTCGGAACCGTTTCTTCCTCGGATTCATCCTTATCGCTTGTTTGATCCACTGATCTTGATGAAATTATCCCTTTATCCTTGCTAGAATCTCTCTTCGCGCCAATGGAATAGAATCCTTGTTTTCATCATTTGTTTTAAGCAGTGCATCCACATGACCCTTGAATAAATCACGACGGTGCTGCACACTAAGCGCCTTGAGGAGATTATTACAATATTGTTACCATTAGTATTATTTACAGCAAATCAATATTCTTCAAAGGGCAGTATATTTTAAACATAAGTTGATATTAATGATAATGAAAATTGATTTTTGTGATCACATGTTAATCGAAGCTAGTGCAATTTGATAGTAGAAACATTGCTTAAATGCTTTTATCTTCAGTACATAGTTTTTCTATATCTGGATGCCCAGGGGCATCATTCAAAATGAGCCATGCTTCAGGAGATAAATTGAAATTCCTTATTTCCTTTTCAACATCAAGTACAAGGAAATTATCGGATTATTTACTAAAAATATCCATGGTATCCTATTCCTTATTTTGACTCATAATATAAGCAATGGAGATATTTGGATTCCTCTTAAACGGTTAGCTTGTCTTCCCGACAATTAGCAGTTTTCGCTGAGGAGTATCGGATACCTTAGCACAAGGCATGAAGGTAAATCTGTTCTTACTTACTTTGTAACTTGGCTCTGTTTGTTTATTTCGGTAGGCGTTCTTTTTTTTTTAAGAAGTTTGCTGACGAGAGTAAACAGTTCACTCGTACTACTCGCTTTGTTGTAAAAAACAAGTTGTAAGGGTGCTTTTCGTATTTCGATATAACTCCGCAACTTTAGAGACTTTCTTTGGAACACTTTCTTTGATGATACGGTATGGATTCCTGTTATACTTCATTCTCTTTCAAGTTTGTTTGATAATCTCGCTTTTATCCTGAAGTGACAGCATTGTATTTGCCATGAAGGAACTAAAGGCTATGGAGTATGCACACTAATATTATCGACCTATTTTTTCTTGTCGAACACTATACTGTAGCAAAATTTCTGTATCTGTTGCGGGACAATATCATTCTATCGTGTCATTTAGTTGTTTTCTACATTTAAAAAAATTCTAACGTCAAGAAGAACCAGCTTTATAGCCGAAGATATAGAACAATCACCCCAGTAATGCTTAATTCAACCATTCTTTCTGTAAACTAAAAACTTTAACGACTTTTATTTATATCTACAGATTCTGAAACCAAACCGATACAACTTATTGCATAGCACATCTACGGAAGTGGCAACAATAAGTCAATATCATCGTCCTCGCTGACTGCATGTGAGTCATCTCATACGGCTTGACCAGCTTTGGTAATAAACAATAAAGAAACTCGGTGTATCTGTGCACAACGGACCCGTTGCCGCCGCCCAGAATTGTAGTGCCCTCTTTATGATATGCGGGAATTTCAGTCTTAGTACATCTTACAAAATTTGTTACAAAACAATAGGGATATCATGCCGAATTATTGTTTTTAACAATTGAATTGTTATTGTTTTAACTATAATGTATAGCCGAAGAATAGCAGAAATGTATCACATCTATATTATATTCTCGAATTTACAGATTATGAATAGATTCCAATTTATTCCGATAGAAAATTGCATTAGATTTACATACATTAGACGCTTCTTAACATACGAAACTTATCGCTGACCTCCATTATTTGTAAATAGGGAGGTCGCCTGTATTTACATTATAGAAGAACGGAGGAACCTTCCAAACAAGTCCAATTCATTTAGTTTCTGTTGACAGACCCGGTTGGTTTTGGTTTTAGTCAAACGGTGGGGCAAGTCAAAATTAATATTGTACGTAAGGCTTTGCAAATAAGCGACGGATTTTCAGGAAACAGTTCGCTGCGTCTCGATTTAATTAAATTCGTTAGGAAGAGAAGATGAATGCGAAAGAAATTGAAGTGACGGTTCCTTGGGGCATAATATCAGGTGAATAGAACTATATTGTAGAATATTAGAACTATCTAATGTTAATGTGTTAGCAATTGAATTATAACTTATCTGTGTAACGGCTTGTGCCTAATTCTCTGTACTGTTCACAGAATTAGGAGAAAGTAATCAAATCATTCTTTGATATATATGAAATAATAGTGCACTTGAAATATAGTGAGGCCGTGTTGAAAGCGTGCTGTAAAATATTTTTTATTCATGATTGACATTTATAAAAAGGAATTTCATATTTACATTGATTTTCATTTTCAATCATGAGATCACTCATGGTAATGAATGAATGAGTAAGTTTTAATTATGAATGTAAAACTAAATCAATCGTTTTTAATTATTACTATTTGCTTTTGTTCGGGAACCAAATTAGAAGATAATTTTCGACCATTAATCTCAACGCTCGCCTTTATCATAAAATACATTTATATTTTCAAGGCCAAGATTATGTTTACCGGTTGTAATATAAACTTTGGTAATTTCAGTTGATTATCTACACTTAATTGCATTTAAATAACTAAATAAATATTCAATATTAGAAGGATGTTTGATCCTCATGAAAAGAAGTTTGTTTTGAATTTTTATTTTTATTCGCCAATGAATTAATTTTTTTTTCTTCTGAACAATATTCACCGTATTAATATTTATCGTTCATCGGAGAAAAAAGAAAGAAAAATCAATTTAGAGAAATGTTTTCAAATAAAAATTTTAAAAGACCAGTCCCCCATAACGTAGACTTATGTTTGTGTATACAAGGTCTTCAGTTTTCGTTGCGCAGAGTAAAAGTTTGCTTTTTTGAATAAGACACATATATTGCCACATCTTTAACTTACGTGATCTTCAATATCAGGTATACCTACTACCTCAGTTTTTCCGGTAATTGAGATAATATGTGACTTTTTTTGTAAAATACCGAGATTTCTTTATACAATATTGCAAATGCCTCACACCGTCCCATTTAAATTGTTTATTCAAGAACATTGAAATTGTGTGATAATTTCAAATCAACGTTTGGATGTGTTAAAGTGTAATACGAGTGAGTTCTTGTGGCGTTATGTGGCCGTAAATGGGACATTGTTACATCACAATACACTAGAAACCAAGGGTTACATCAGCCAGAAAAGCTATTTTCTTGGGATTCGTCAGGCTAATCTTAATATAAAATGATATTAATTATTTAGAGAAAGGAAGGACAATCACGGATCAGTACTATGGTGGTTTATTCGATTCGGCCCCGTTTACAAAAAAAAAAGAATTCTCTACCATCATGGTAACACCATGGCCTACTTAGCAGCAATTGCAACAGCAAAATCAGTTATGGTACGAATTGATGCCGCGGTCACTGTATTTGCCAGATTTGGTCCTTTATTCTTCTCTCTTGCTCAAAACTTAGAAAACGATTTACGTCAAGTAAAGAGGTCATTACCGAAACAAATGCCGATTTCGCGAGGAAAAATAAAATTACTACGTTCAAAACAATTTGGTTGTCTTCCTTACCAGAGATATATATTATGTTATTTTCGTATATGGTAATTTCACGGTATCGTCAAAGGAATGACCGCACAGGTCTCACAGACTGAAGGACGGCGATTAAGAAAAATCTGTTTGAATGTGGATTACTTCCTCTATTGTGTACGAATCATTTGTTTTCTAATTGGACGTAAAGTAATATTATCCTGCTTATGCTAGTCATTTCCGTATTTTCTGGCTATTTAACTTTGATTGTCTTTTAATGGTTATTATTCCTTACAGAAGTGGAAACTTCTCCTGTTTTCATGTTTTAGTTTTGAAAGCAACTCATCTTAGCTATCTTAACTTATTTCAATTAATTTTTGATGGGAAACATTTTCCCTTTTATGAATATGCAATAAAAAAGGCTGAATCTCACACATATATATCTATTGTTAGCTACCAATTTCAATTTATTTTGCCTTATGTCTTCATATCATATCGGGCGATCTAAAATAATTGTCTTATTGCCCTACGAAAGTTGTTGCTTTCTGATTTACCGCTGTAATAAAATTGATTTCCGAAACGGCCCTATATATTGCACAAAAGGCGGAAGCAGCCTAAGAATAATTGAAAATACAAAAACTGTAAGATGCAGATTTTATTGTATTGGACCTACAAAACGAAATACGAAATTATATTCAAGTATACAGAGCGTTTACTATCGATAGGAAATGATACAAATTTTGCCTTTAAATGGAATACCTTGTATATTTTTGCGATTTTAGATGCCTTTCTTCAGCCATGTCAATTTTCAAGAAAATGCCTTCTAGCTTTCCTTAGTTTTTGAGATAATTCATAGTTTGAGGATTTTGCATTTCTTTAGCAAATGATTAGAAATGAAAGAGTTTATCATCGATTATATTTCTTTAACGGCCAGATCCTAAACCCCTTACTCGCTTTGGTTGTTATTCAAGTTTTGTTTGATTGGGTTTTTCTTGAAGTTTCAGGTAACATATCTAAAGGTTTTTCTTTATATAGAGTTCATAAAAGGTCTTCGAAATCGTTCCCACATGTTTCATGCTCCTGCTTTTTCCTTTAATGCAAGACCTTATATATTTTTCAGTGGTCTGGTAGAGAAGGAACTTCTCTAAATCTATTGATCTAACATTTTCAAAAGATATACATTAAAAATAAACCACAAAATGTATAATTTATCAATATCAACATCTATTTGAAATTAACACAATTCTCCTTTAAACTGTAAGACCACTCTTTGTATTTTCTTGAACATTTACTAGCACTATTTCCTGCGATGTTCATGTTTCTCACTAACTTAAAAAATTTATAAGAGAAGTTTTGGATATGTTCTGATAATATTTTTTTATTGATAGAAAACAGTGCATGATGATTTAAATTTTAAATAAACCTACATATTTCTTTGATGTGGAATCAGCTTTTGTCTATTTAGTTTCCCCATTTATTAATTATATGTGCTATTAACTTATAAAAGAATGCACGTAGGAAAACAATGGTTACTTAAAGTATGTGATGGAATTGTGAAGTATGAAAAAGATAACGTTTGCACATTTGCTTTCAAAAGTATCTTCAGTGATATAAAAATTTATAGTATTTTATCACATTTCTCTATGTTTAACCTGCACTGTTTAATATTTAATTGACTAAAAAAGTACAGATTTTAGCTATACTTACGGAAATGTTTACAAAAAGAGTTCTAGAAGAAACCCTCAATTAGATTTTATGCAAGCATATAGGGCGTTCCATTAAAAAGAATGAGTGGTTAATTAAAAAAAATCTTCTGCGCTTTGACGAAAACTCTGCGAAATATTTAATCGAACAAAATATAAATCACTTCCTTCAGCGTGTAAAGCATTTAAGACATCGGTCGTTCAAGAAACAGCGGTGTTTCGCAAAAATCCAAAATTATGTGAATTATCTCAAAAACTAAGAGAAAAATAAGGAATATTGAAGGTAGTTTACAGGAATTGAAGGGATTCATCTAGGAAAGTATTGTATACTGGGTGTCATATTTTGAAAAATCAAACTTGTAATAACTTAACATCCCGGATTCCTGCATATAATTCTGTGTTACGCAGAATTTATCTTCCAATATTTTTTACTTGAAAACTTTTTCTTGAAGGAAAGCAATTATCTTCCGTCCACGCACTAGGCGGGCACGCTGTTTGATACAGCTCTAAAGGGATAGTAATTAATTTTAACCTTAAATCAATAATTACACAATTGTTGAAAATGCTCACGATTTCAAAATACGTTCCGGTCCCAGTTTGCCGTTGATTTTGTGGTCAGCAGTTAAGCACGGCTCTTTTACCGGTGCTGCAATGTTCGCGAAAATTAAATGTATGCGTACGTATGTGATGATTGAGCAATTCTTGTATTTCTCGTACTACTGTCATTAAAAGAAAGGATTTTTAATTGTTCCAGAACCATATCGCGATAATATTTTTAGCTTGACTCTTGAATTAGCTTATGTAAATTGTTCTCATTTATCTGTCATCTGTTTATGTTTATATTATGTAAACTTTTCTAGAGATCTGATACGTAGTAATAAACATAACGAGTTAGCTAAGTTTCAAGTACGAATAACGTTCTCTTATAACGTTAATCTTATAACGTTCTATAGATCCAGAAGTAGCTTTATTATATTCTCACAGGTTTCGATTACATTCAAAAGCCATAGAAGATTATTTCTCAATCCCTTTGGACCTGTAATTCCAAGGAAGAGATGTTACTTTTCAATTCTTTGTGCTAGTATGTAAAAGCGTACGTTACGAACTCGTAGTAGTTCTTTTTGTAGATGACCAACGATTGGATTTGGGCAAAGATGTCAATCATTTGCCTGCTTATAACATTTATAAAGGTAATTCGCGTTACATGGGTTTCAACTCAAGACAGATTTTGTAGAATCGTTCACGTTTATAAGTCGGGACCCGCTTACATAATTTATGCGTGTTGGAAGCTCTTACCTACAGTGGTATGATCATGGCAAGAAAATTCTTGAAGGCAGTGAAATCGATAGGGCATAGCAACGATTTAATAGCTCCAGAATTTAGACCTTTTCCAATATTCTTGTTTGCTTAATTAATTAATATTTGGGGCAATTAGAGGTTTCATGTTCTTTATATTTTTGCAGCACAGTTAGAAAGCTAAATTCTTGTAAAATGTAACTGATTGTGAGCTCAGTAATAAAAGAATATGATCCAATCTATTTCAGACGAAATTAATTGATAATTGATTTTTAAGAGAAATTATACTTTATAATAAGATATCGATTAAATCTACAGAGTGATTAAAAATTAAAGTATCAGGAAGGAGTTAAAATATCACAGTTACTTAAGTAAGAGTAACTTAAAACAGGGTAGTTTATGTGAATGTTCCAAATGTCGTTTGAAGTTCAGATAATATAAAATTTGTCTTGCCCTTGGCTGATCTGCCTTAGTTCGGCCTGATTTCACGTTAACCTATGCGAACCTGAAGCGTCCTCCTTGCGCCATATTAATTCAATATTTATTGATTCAAAATAAGCCTGCAGAAACGAGGACACATTCCGTGCAATTAGCAGAGACTAGACGGATTGGTGTTTTGTCGACTCTCGGAGAAACGTAATAGGCAACACGAAGCCATTCTCATGAGACGAATAAACACGAGTATGTCTAATCTCTGCTAATTTTGTGAAGCGCATCCCGGTTTTGCAGGTTTAATTCAAAGTCACGAGTCCAAATCGTATTCATTTATTTTGTTGTTTGGAGGACGTCGTGGACATTACCGACACGTAAAATAAAATATCGAAGGGTAGAAATAAATCCAAAATTCTTATAATTGATCGAAACAATGTAATCGGTGTCGTGTTTGACAGCGCATCCTCGGGAGAGCTGGAAAAAGTGTTTACAATTCATTTCAGTGTTCAAATGGTGATGTAGTTATAATTTAGAATAGAAGATAAGATAAGCATTTAATTAGTATTTGTTAAAGTGATAATTTAGCAATAAATATTTTCGTTACTGGCACGAAAACAATCCACAAGAGATTTATAGAAACTCTTGCATCTGCCAAAAGATCGCTGGTTCCCGACTCGTTTTCATTTTTTTTTTATCGCCACGTATCTTTATCTGTGAACAAAACTTTTTACAAATTTGTTTTTGCAAAAATGAAAATTCAAATTTATACGTTTGGCAACGTCCATCGATGGATACACTATATAGCACAATGTTATGAACAAACTTTTTTTATACTTATTTTGCTACCAAGCTTGCTTATGAATTTATTCTAGGTAAACAATTGAAAGCAAATTTTCGCAATCGAGGTGGTGAGACTTAACTTTAACAGTAATAATAATGAATTGCTGCCATTGGTATTTAAAATTTTGAAATTGCAAATTTAGTTTTTTTTTTCATTTTTTTTTCATATATAACACTTATACATAAAAAATTAAAAGGGGCACCTTTATTTTAAAATTTTTGTAAATCAAATGTAAATTGTATTTGTTATCTTCTGGTGTTATCGTTTTTGTTTAATACACTTTTTATTCTTCATTTCTCTTGACTAAAATAGGTTATAAATTATTTTTTGCCTAGTTAATTTTGTTACAATTAAGATTAATCTGAGTCAAGATAACTACTTATGCTACTCCATGATAGGTGGTGTCTCAAGTCATACTGTAACTTATAATTAGTGAACCTCGTTACACCTACAAGTGCAACCAAATCTTTTTATTGTAGCAAGTCAAATTTGATCATTTTGCACAATTATCGAACTTGTGATAAAACGGAAACATATAACAAAATCATTGTATTCATTTGTTTGTAGCAAAAACTTGGGGATTCGAGTCCGACCCATTAGTTCTCATGTTTCATGGCCTAGAAGATAATGCTAACACTTTCGACTATTTGGTTTGCAAATTACCAACTGAGTATTATTACGTGAGCGTAGACTTGCCAGGTCATGGAAAATCAGATAACCTCCCATCACTCGGTTTACCACTTCAAGGAATGAATTTTGTGTACGTTATTAAGTTAATAGTCGACCATTTTGGAAAAGAAAAGACCATTATAATAGGACATAGCTTTGGTGCACTCCTATCGATGCAGTATGGGTTGATTTATCCCGAAAAACTTGATAAGCTGTTCATTTTGGATACTATATGGCTCGAAATTGTCAAACCCTGTGACTTCGGAAAATGGACTAGGAACAAATTCGAAGAATTCACGAAAATTTCAAATCAGATGCAGCGAAAAATCAAAGCTGAATTTAGCTATGACGAATGCGTTGATTTGATGAGTAACTGGAGGTTTAATAACTTTCAGTTATCTTCGAAATCTGCTAAGAACTTACTTGAACGCTCGATTAAATCATCCGGTAATGGTAAATACGTGTTTACCAGAGATCCCAAATTGAAGAATTACATGTGCTATCCACTGGATGACAGATATGCAAGCGAAGTAATTAACAGCCATAATATTAGTTTTAAAGTTGTTGTGATGGTCACGAAGCACTATGAGGATTTTTACAATAGCGTATGCCCTAATCTGGTAGCAGCATTCAAGAAAGTTAGTGACTGGATAAGTATCCCTGGAGATCACAATGTTCACATGAGCGATCCTAGCGTCGTCGCAAATATTATTAATAACTATTTGGAAGAATCGGTACCTATCTAGCATCCATTGATATCTATGAAGTAAAGCTGATTATTTGTAGTTATTTAAATATACTGTTGTTAAATTCATGCATTTTTACTACAAATGTTTAATTTATAAGCGCAAGTTATGCAAAAATTCAAGTAATATTTATTTTAAGAACAAATATAATCCTTTTATATAAAATATTAAAATTTCAACTTTCGTGATACAGCCACTAAAACCTTATGGTGATCGTGTTGGTCAAAAAATGTAACAACATTTATTTGGGGTATGTAGTTTTCTCATTTAAACCTCTTAGAAGAGACATCTCCGATTGTGAAAAATATAAACTTGACTCTTTCACTACGTTTCAATATCTTGCTTCCAAATATACGTACGTACGGATGTAACCAACTGCACAGATACAAGAGTTTGTCGTCCCATATTTTTCGCCGTGTTTCAACTATATTACATATCAAACAAATATTGCATTAAAACAAATTACTAATATTCTATCTTTGACCATTTAGAAGTATATTAGCTTTGGCAATGTGAAGTTCACTCTGTACTTGGTAAACCTGCGTTTTCCTTTCATATTGTTTGTTTGTATCTATATTTAAGGTCGTTATTTGGAAAAAAATAGTTCCTGGACAATAAAAAAGCACTTACTCTGCCAATTCTAAAAAGTCAGGGCAGTGTTGATCAAAGGTGAACATTGGAAGAAACTAATCAATGAATTTTGTAAATAACTGATGTATTTCAATTGAAATGTAGAGAATTTATACTAAATACTTTATAAGATTTTTGTCTAAAGTACTAAAGTCGTGAACGTGAATGTTAGCGGAATATTATCGACCTAGAAATCGTTTTGTTGTCAACCTTGGATGCAAATGGTTGTGTATTAGTGCGAAATTAACGCGTAACAAGGGCTTCCAGTGACAAACTATCGGCAAGTATCTGTCAGACTGTGATTTTTCCGATCAGATACATACATAGAAAATAGAAGTACTCGTATAACACTTATACACCGCTGCACTGCTTAAGCAGCCTCTCACTAGTTTCTCCATATTTATCCATTTCTCTCTTTAATTTATTCTTAAAAATTGTACGTGTAAATTTAAAGTTGTTTAGACTCAATTTCTTAATTGAATGTTTTATTCTCTGCGCTTAAGCAATGTTACGATTTCATTTTTATTCTTTTATCAGGCACTAATACAAACTACGACAAATGCATTAAGAAGTATGATTAATGTTGTTATTGTCATGAACACAAACTCAATGTTTATTTTATTGTAATAATGTAAGAAAAGTTGGAAATATTATAAAATAGTCTAAGTGTATAATCGAAATGTAGAACCATTTGGCAGAAGCAATCCCTTACCTTAATTTTATGAATGAATATTTGGCCAAAAAAATAAATATTGCACAACATAAACAATAATTAATATTCCAAACAATCTGGAGGATGTATTCAGTAATTCTGATATCCTTTTGAATGAAATTTTAACTCGGTTTTTGTTCTTAATCGCTAAATATACTTAAGAAGTTTTGTAACGAAAACATTGCATATAACAAAAATGATGAGTGAGATGATTTTATATCTCCTTCGAATGCGTCTTCTACTAGTTGTCACCTTAAAAAGGTCGAAGACTGTTCTGGCTAATAAACAGACCAATAGTACAGATAAACAGACTAGTAATTAATGTAAATAAACCATGGGTAACGCAACTTAAAAGTAAACGCATAATAAATCATTCACGCATCTACGGTACTAAAAATTCACATTGCGGAGTTCCTTTCTTCGGAAACATTTGACCTAAGGGTACTCAAGAAGTTAATTGCTATACTTTCTTTTGTTTCTAACTTTGATCGTCGTGATAATTGAAATAGTAGTTGTTATCAATTTAAAGGGTTCTTTCTTGCAGCGTTACAGCCGAACTGCTTAAAAACGTGATAATCAAGCTTTATATCTTCGTACATGTAAGAAACCCATAAACAACAATCTGTGGTATGATATCGAGGACGCAATTGTAATTCATTATTAATTATAGAGGGCAATCGCTCGTAAAAACAACGTAATGCCCTACGAAGAGAAATTATTACACAAAAACTTTTTCGCTCTTTAAATTAATGTTATCACTAACTGAAGATCTAGTTACTTAGCGTGCAACAAAACTGATCCTCGGCGGTTTGTATCATTAACATATTATCGCTTACTTTAAATGTGGTTTAAAAACACCACTTGATATACTTATACAGTGAGTTATGTATTGCGATCGTGACATGTTGGGGTAAACTGTTTTCGTTGCGATATCTTGGATCTCCGTATAACTTGTGCTAGCCGATATGCGCACGCGTTTATTTTTAATTATTTCGCTTTTGAATAATTAAAATAGATAGCGTTTCTTGGGAAAAGAAACGAATGCGTAGAACTACCTTTTGGGCACTAGACTACTAAAACATTTACTACTAATTATATGGCTTCCGGTTAGATCTAAAATATGCAGTATAATATCTGATCTAATAAAACAGTAAGCTGTTAAAAGGCGACCAACGAAAATATTGTGTTTTTAACCTGTAGATCGTAGAGTACTGTGCCCGATATAAACAATGGACAGTACAAATAACTGCATTGAGCGAATTCATAAAATGTAGAAATAAAAATGTTATTCGTGGAAAAATCTTCAACTGTATCGAACTTCTGAACTTATATTTTCTCACTGGTTTTAACATCAAACTATCAAAATTCAAGAGGAGCGCTACCTGTCACGCAGTGATATTCATCAAAGTGGTAATTAATCACAATTTCAAAATTAATTTTCTCACGAACTGTAAATCCGATTTTGATAACCTTTTAAATGAACGAGACGGGTCGTCATCAATTCGACATCGATTCATTTTATTAAAAACTTAGCTTTCATATCAAGTAAAGTAAGTACATTTTAAATTCATTTTTTTAACAATTTTTAAATTTAATGTCCGATTCAAACGTTAGCTGTCGGTTAGGGATCAAGTTTTTGTATTTATTTAATTTGAAAGAATTTTTTTTAATTTTATAAAGGAATGTAATTAAAGAAAACTTTGTCTAAGATAAAATATGTATATAAATTGCTCGTATCTCCCAATCATTTTTCAATATCCGAAAAACAGATAGATCTCACCATTTAAATATGGAGGAATCCTAAATTTTGGATTTTATTCATTAAAAAAAGAGCCTCAATAAAGTACAAAATGATAAGGGACAGACTAGTTTAATTATCGTTATCAAACGAAGGGTAGAGAACCTGAAATCAATAAATATTTAAATGCCCTTTAAAAACAATTTAGGGATGGAACACTTTTAATTGCAATCAGTGTATTTTATAGTTTATAGTCAAACATTTTTATTTCAACATTTTTGTGAATGAAACTTCTAAGATTGAACTGCGAGTTGTTAGCAAATGCAGATAGCCTAAAGATATTTGACGTATTCTACCCTAAAATGCAATGTGTAAAATTGCAGATTAGTCTTAAAATTATTGATGGATGGTGTGATTTCCTTCAATATTGCCAAGTGTTTAGTTCATTTATTAGTCCGTAATATATCACTCCAATACATTTCAATTATTCCGTGACATCAAGGATTCCCTTTTGTAGTAAGTGTCCTACTGTATATATTACTGCCTCTGATCGAGAAAGCGTTTGCTTTTATTACATTACACTCGTTAAAGGACAACTTCGTGTAAATTGGCTATTTCTTACAAGATTGCTATAAGATTGCATATCTTCAGTAGTAGTAAACATATAATTGATTGAAAAAGCTTGCTCGTAGTTGCCGTTTTGTCTAGAAAGAAAACAGATACAAACAAAACTATAAAATAAATAATGTAATGTCAACAATAACGTCGGGACGAAATTATTAAAATATTTTTTCGATACAAGTATTTCCAAATATGTAATTCCCCGAAAACCTCTAGGACATATAATCGCAGAACATTTTATGGGCGCCGCTATAAAAATGTATGAATCCTTCTGACGATTCGTTAAAAGGAAAGTCTTATGACAACCTTAAAACTGATATAAAAACGATGGATCATATTCCTACTGCAAATAGAGAAAAGATCGGCCCAAAAACTTTTCGATGTAGCATACGACCCGAGATTTTCTAGATAACTTTTCTAGCGGTTGCGGTAAAAACATCGGATGTAACTTCATTCTCATATAAGTATTACTTCCTCTATGTTGTTGATGTGAAAGGAACTTAAGGATCAATGTGGTAACTGCACGTATAAACGTAAAATTCATGATCTACGTCTTGTGGCAAAGACAATTCGTAGATGTTATCCCCACGTGGATGCGCTAATTGCGAATACAAAAGCGGTGTTTCTAAAACTTCCAAAACGTATTCGTGAATTTCACAGACGATGTTCTCACATCTCTGAACCACCACAACCGATCCTTACACGTTAGGGAACATCATAAATTTTTGACAGTATAAAGAGGGTGGTTCTATTATTCTACCTGAACGAATGTGCAGCTATTAAAACAAATCAGAAAAAATGTGAAGATAGTCAGGTTGAGTGGTTTACAAACTATTCGTTGAACCAGTGCAGTCAATAGAAAAATTACAGAATCCTTCACTGTCGTTACAGGAATCACTGCAAATTGTGAAAGATGTACACCTACAGCTTTATTCGGTAGAAGGCGCACAAAATTAGTGCGTTCTTAAGTTTGAAAGTGTTTTACATTTAGAAAGATGCAGATTTTGCTAAACTGAGACAAATTTGTGAAGGCTTGTCTACAGATGCGTTAAGTTGAAAATTTTTTTTAATTTTGCAAACATAACATTACTAGATGTAGAGGGGTCGTCTTCTTTATACAAGAATATATTTTCCTCACGGCGGACGCGTTTTGCAGAAATAATTTTGGAAACGCATCTTATGTTAAAAGCATTTAATCTCGCTTCTCCAATTCAAGTCACGGAAGACTCTTAAGACGGTAAATTTTGTTTAATCATTCAATCACGTTTACTTGCGATTTATTTTTTACATATATGACTAGAGAGACAATTTCCCGTGTTCATTCAGTAACATGGAGATAATTTATCGAGATTGGTCCATAATCTACAAAAACCATCTTAAAAGCTTTCTTGTATCTTTCTCAAAAGCTGACTAGCGGAATACTAACTCACTTCGCATGCAAGAATCCATTCGTTACGCACCCGAATTTGCCCACTCTATCGATGAAGCGCTCTGCGTTATATAATAATGTTTATTACGGATGAATTATCTGCAACAATGAAACTAACATAAACATACACGCGATCGTAATCGAAATTCTGTAATCGCACTGAATATTAACGAATTGTAGAGAAGCTATGAAACCTTGAATTTATACACTTAGGTGTAACTGGAAATTAAATATTCTGATATATCTATGTACTTGCACCATAAATTTAGATGTTCTTTGGGTCCGTTCCATTTTATCGAGTTACAGAATGATTTCATGTCGTTTCGGATACATCAGTTTCCTTAGTGCTTACTGCTTCGTCTTCTCCTTATACAGAGGCGTGCTATTTTACAGGAATATTAAATTTGAACACGCTGTCTTGCTCGCTTTTATTCGCGACGGCTTCGAGCGCGAGCTTTTAAGATCGCATAAAGAGAGGAAAGGAGACTGCGGGCAAAGGGACAATGAAAATGAATAATACCCTTGGGTCGTCAACGGGGGATTGCTGTTTTGATACATAGTGCAAGTTATTCTCGGTAAAATGTACTTTAAAGTTGGTATACTGGGGAAAAGGACGGGGTTACTTTTAAGATATACAGACTACAACAGCTCAAAATTGCCGCCGTTTCTTCATTTTATTTGTATTACTTTTTCGCATTTGCTCTCTAACCAGGAAATGAATAAGGTTCGTTGACCTCTGGTTTATATTCTTGTAGTCGTTCATGAAAAGCGTATAAATTAATATTTATGTTACGTTCGTGGAAGGTGTGGGATGGAGCCGTGAGTGTAAATAAGTAGTACTTTAGGGAAAATTATTTTTCATTATGTTAGAAGAAAGATAAAATCGGACTAAATATGAACATACCATTTACTGCGTTGTACGAATTTTTGAAAATGAAATCATTTGTAAGATTGTTAATCTTTGGTATAATTTATAATCGTTAGATATAGGAATAGAAACAGAAATTTGTCCAGACAAATGTAAGCATTTCCATGCCTTGACTTGCCAATATTCAGGATGGCTGTACTTAAAGTGTTCTACAATTGTAAAGTTGGTGCTGCTTCCCTAACATTTAAAGAAATACAATAAAAAAGCGAGAAAATGCGTTTCAAAATCATCGAGAATTTTTGTCTGCTTAAATTCGCATTGATAAATAAGAACCGGTCACATAATCGCTAGGTATTCTACCGAATACTTTTCCATCGATTATGCTGATCAAAATGTGTTGCACTAATTTTTTAAATTCCAATGAGCGCCTTTTTAGGTTTCATTAGCAATATTTCTGCAATAGCAACTTTTTGCAGGTGATTTTGCCCTCGTCATTGCGTGCACCCAACGTTTCTTGTACTTTTGCTATTATTAAATCAACAATTGTTATTTATGGAGTTAGCCAATTTATGGTCAATTAATTAATGTTAATAACTATTTAACCATAATTTAATTAATGAATTAATTATAATAATTAATGAATTAATTTATGGTAGTTAGTCAATAGGACTATTTATTTGCACCAAATACATAATAATACTCTTCTCGTAACGATTACGATGATGCAAGCGAATTTTTTAATTATAGAGGTAGAAAAAACTATTTGGTTAAAATTCTCTTGAAGAAATAATGACAACATAATCAATAATTGCAAGTCTTTCGTTGTTCGTTTATACTGTTTATTATCAATTTAATTAAATATGCAGGTCAAAGGAGTGCCTGTTACCAAACTATTGAAGAATAACAAAAAATGTACTTTTGTTAGAAAGATTGTAACCTATGGAAGAATATATTTTGTATCATGCAAAACAAAATATCCTGTACGTAATTTTCCGTAAATTAAACTTGTTTATGATACGTTTCTCAATGACTTGGGAATGATATAAGCACGCTTTTTAAATTTATAGAATGTATCATGGACTTTTTACTTCTTATTGCATCACAAATCATAAAGTTTCGGACAGATGCCGCAAACAAGGATCGTTATCTTTTTTGCCGGAATCATCAATTTAAATCTTTCGTAAAATTTATATGAGTATGTTTAATCTATTCCTGTCCTCTAGGTTAACTGTGCAACTCGGCTAAAAACAAACAATTTCGCGAAATACATATATTGGTGTAATAACACGACAAACAACACATTAGCGGTATACATAAGAACGTTCGAATAAAAACTGATACATACGTTTATGTCTTAGTGAGCCTTAGCATTAGCTGCAACGAAATTTATTAAAGATGTACATCAATAATATTCCTACAATTGCATAGTTTTTATAGTTTGTTAATATTTCGAAAAAGGTATGTGGCACATATATTGCCAATTGCACGATTCAATATAGTGAGAAACGTTTTTTATTATAACATGTCCTGCTCTATTTCCACTGTAAGAGAGTACAAGTACCAACTTTATCACAACATTCGAAGCAACTGTTCCGAATTAATTAAAGATTTCGTGTGAATATTTTGATGTTTGCCATACTACTCCACAGTTCTTGCTCTCATTGTGATCAAGTATGCGATTGATTTTGTAATGTGACGCACATGATAAACTCTTATCTTGATATTTATTATTTTCTTACACATTTGCCAATTATGCTAGTGTTTACTAAATATTTAAAAAGTTACATTCACTCACGAATAATTCCACTCATTTCATTTTCATTCGAGTGCGTGTGCGTATTGTTATAACAATATGTATTTCTATGCATTGGGGTCGAAGACTACTTACGCTACTTCCAAAGTTCGTCGCTTTTTATAGGTAATAGGAAAGAGAAAAATTTGGATTGGCAGCATTCGAAACGTTTGAAGTATTGCTTCGAACGTTTCCAATGCTTGTACTTGCAGCACAAGCATTGTAGTCGGATTTCTTTGCGCGATTGGCAGCAGTAACCTTTCACTGTTTATTTGCTCCAGATTAAAATTTTGGATGGAAACGTTTCGATTTTAGTGTATTACTCGAAAATGTAATTTAGACTCATTGTGAGCTATGCTATTTGTTGCTCTGATATTTTAGCAGATACGTAAGAAGAAACAAAAGGAAAGACCGCGTTGAAACGCCTATAAAACCTTCTTAAAAGTTATGTGTATAAATTAACGAGCGCATTGTTACATAAATAGACTTCCTAGGCACGTTCATTGTGACGAAATGAGACTAGACAATAGAGAAGCGATGATGTTATGTATGTACATACATATGCGTATAAAATTCATTTAATTTGGAAAATTCTTCCGTTTTCCTCCTTTTTAAAATTTTACAATATATTTGTATATGCTTATTACAGAAATAATAGTAATTAACTATTACAATTATTAGACTTTATTTTGTTCATAGTTTTTCTCATAATTCGTATTTAACGAATGGTTTTGGGCAACTAAGAATGAAAACGAATTCACCAAACAAATAGCCGCCATTATCATCACTCGCACTCAATCTTCTCGTTAGCCTCTAGACAGTATTCGCACCCTCTTTTCGAACCTTTTGAAATATTTCGGGTCGTACTTGGTCACTCTAGCCTTTTACGTCATTCCCATAAGCTCTTTCGTGAAAAAATAGAGAAAAAATATTTATGTTCCAAGAAATATATGTTGTTGGTTTCATAGACGAAATTGACGTTGCTGTTGTTGTTCGTAGGTTTGGCGTCAGTATACTAGGCCAGATTATCATTTTATTATTGGCGTAGCGAATATTGGTAAAATACACAAACTTTGAAATAATATCAGTTTAAGGAAGAACTTGAAAGTATGCTATTGAATAGAAAAATACGAAGAAATATATATATATAGCGAGACATATAATATACATACAAGCGAAATTTAAATGTGACATAAATGTAAACAAAATAAATGTTTTACACTAGGAATAAAGCATGCTATTTGACTTGGCAGCACGCCTAATTCTAAAAAAGAGGTAACTATATTCAAATAGCATAGACTAATACTTCTATTTCAACGTGAAATTGTCTATACAAGCTCCGGGGGTTCCAGCAATCCTTAATAACCTTTTTATTTTGTTTCAGGTATCGAATGTATAGAAAAAGTCAAACAACCGGCTTCCCATCACTTATAACAATATTTTCAGCGCCAAATTATTTGGATGTATATAATAATAAGGTAAGCACGTAATATTCTGGCATGCTTTGCCAATAGTGGTAAATAGTGCAAATGCGAAGGTTTAGTTACACGTATGCCTAGATAGTAGCAGAGTAACCATTTGATACGTTAGATGAGGATTGCTGTATATTATTATTGAATTCTTAATAAGTATAGAAAAATATCAATCAATCGACTCGACTGTTCGATGGCAAGAGCGTCTGTTTGGATTGTGGTAGAATGAAGCGCCGTGTGTTCGAGTCCTGCTAGAGTTGGTACCAAATTTTGTGATAGATCCGATATAATCGCCATTTGTATATCGTGGAACAATTAATTGCATTCTTTCGACCGAAAGGATAATAGTGACAAAATATATATAAATATAAATATAATATAAATAATGACGAAAGGATAGTGACAAAACCGTGGAAGGCTACACTCATTTTTTACACTCTAAATGCTCTTAAGTTTGCGACTTGTATACGTTACCATACGTAAAAAATCTCTATTCGCGTTGTAGTTAGTTTTTTTTGCTACTTCATGAAGTTTCCTTTATCGAAATATCAGCGTCGATTTGTATTAATCATTAATATTTGAATTTTTACAACCTAATAATAGAACGCATCATCGTTGTAATTGACACTTTGTAAGCCAAACACGCTATTATCTTGCAGGCAGCTGTATTAAAATATGAAAACAATGTAATGAACATACGACAATTCAACTGCTCGCCGCATCCGTATTGGTTACCCAACTTTATGGATGTGTTTACGTGGTCGCTGCCATTCGTAGGTGAAAAGGTAACGGAGATGCTTGTTAACGTACTCAATATCTGTTCGGATGATGAACTGGTTTCAGACGGAGACGACGGACAAGAAGAAGGTAGGCCTTTTTACAATGTAACTATCATATACTGAAGAGAAATCGATGTTAATCGGTGTCGTAATTGCACTAGGATGATTGAATATTTGGTCGAAGGCTTTACGCTTGCAGTCGTATATTTCGACTGGCGAATAGAGAGTTTTTAATGCAAATTTTTAATATCTGCGAATACATCACTTTTTGCGTATTGTGATCTTCACTTTGAGCATAATCTTTCCATTAGTTAAGAACTGTATAGGGATACATATACAGTTAAACTTTAAATTTTCAGAAAATTAATTTCTTTAAAAAAATCTTTCTTTTAACATGTTTGTCATATTTAAAAAGATGAGGCTGCCAAGTGAAAATATTATTTGAATTTATGCGGATCCTTGCAACTTAAATTAACTAATCTAAACCAAACGAAACTAATGAAAAGATCTACGTTTCGAAACTTATCATGAAAGATATTCGAAATAAGTTAAGCGTAAAACGCGCAAAAAAAATATTCGATCATTTTAATTAAAAGCATATTATGCGGCTTACGTACAATAGCTTCTAATGTTGATAAAACTGTGTAGGTAGGCCATATAATTAATACGCGATCTGTTTATAATGATATGAACAATAATTAGCAGCAATTCATAAGTGATGTAATACATAGTTTGCAGCAAAATGTAAAAGGGGAATTATTGAGTTTTACCGTCGAAAATATTATTAGTTCCGCCCATAGAATACATTTGCATTGTTTTTTTTTCTTTCTTAATTAATACATTCCTTTATATACAATACACTAAATAACGCATTTTTAATTTTTAATACTCTGGAATAGAAATAATAAAAAAGTTATTTATGTTTATACAAATATGCCAAAAAAATAGGTTGTCAAATACACGTCGGAATCGTTGCGACGATAATCAGCTAGTAAAGTACAATGTTTGCAGAAAAGTTTGCATCATATGTTCATAGTTTTAAAGTAACTATGTTCGTGGATCATTCGAAAGCAAGAAGAGTTGCAAAATATCTCTCACGTCGTGTTCGCATCAATACGTAAATGATATTTAAAAATATAATATAATATACAATAAGAAAAAAAAAATAGTTTACATCTACATATTTAAAGATTCCAAATCTAAGATGTGATTCAAAAATCTCAACTTGTAGTTTTTCTTATATTTTGTTAAAAATGCGCACTGTATATTTTTTCATTGTATATTCTTTAACGGTATCAGTTGGAAACAGAGAGTTCGTATTAAAGAAGAATAACTTTATTTGCCATTTATTAAGGTTCATATTCCAAAATTAAACAATTTTGCCTAGAAAACTAAGACACTTGGACTATTTTCATATTTTCGTAATTGAAAATGTCATGCTAAGTGTGAGCTGAGAAGATTGAAAAAATACCATTGATTTTTTTGTTTAGAAGAAATTTTGCTTTGAGAAGTCTTTTTCCGGTAAAACTTTCCTTAAAATCTTGAAGCTTGTTATCTGCCCTTACAATTAAATAACTTACAAGTTGGCTGAGAATACAATCGCAAATTTTGTAGTGACATATTTATCAGCGAACAGCGGCAAAAGCACGCAACGTGTATTTTTAGCAAAATGTAGGAAAAAAGGAAATTTTGTTTTTGAATCGCATATGGAATTTTTAGGCGAATCGAAACAACTTTTTCTTATGACTTTTGTTTAAATTTGATAAAATAATTACGTTTTTGGACATTTGAAGTTTTCAGTTACGTTTATGTACTGACATGACAAATATTTTGGAATGTTTTTGGTCTGTAGGGATGCACAGACAAATTACAAACGCAATCAGTTCGCTTCAAAGCTTCAGACATGTATTGTACGTATATAAAAGTTCCTTTGTTCTCATCGGATTTTCATTTGATTTAGCGCCATAAAAATTATTCAATCAAGTAAATAATTTTTTCGGCGATTAGTCGGTCTTAAATAAAATAAAAGGCTGCGTTGATTAGCTTTGTAATACCAGTTAGGTACGCTCTACATTAAAAAATTTTGTCGTTTCTTATTATACATCGGCTGCCTGAATCTGTAATTTCTAGGCTGAAAATCATTTCAATAATTATTTCGTTCCAGCTCATGTCAATATCTGTAACTCAATAGTGGTGCATTTCGATTTTTCACATTATTTTGTTAGAAAATGCCAGATACTAATTCGAATTTAGAAACAAGGAAACGAAGGAAACACAAACATGTTGTTTCCTTATAGTTTTATAATGGAAGTGCTACTGTTTTCATGCCAGAGAAATCTTAGTAAAAGCGTATATATCACAGTTTTCAACAATCTACATGAGACCGGAATCTTTCCAGGTGATAACATCTGGAGGAGCTATTTGATACGGTTTAGAAGGAATAGAAAATATTTTGGTGCTCAATTGGATATATACGGAAAATGGTAATAAACTTATATTCAGCGTATACGATGTCTACAACGGGAAGATTAGGCTAGTTATATGGAATTTTGTCGGTAGATCAATAATAATCGCCGTGTTGTATTTCACATAATTTTTCTGGATGGAGCAACATTCATCTGTGACGGCATTAAAAATACTGAAACTCTCATGTATGGTCAGACGAATATCTCTAGGCAATAATGAAAAGTCATTTTTAGTACAAGTTTTCGATAAATGTGTGGTGTGGTAAAGTGGTATAGTTATTTAACTTGTCCTTTTATTTTGGAGAATCTCCTCACAAGAGAGAGGCAGAGGCACTTACGTTTTTTTTTTTTTGAAAAATTAAGGACTATTAGACTATTAAAGGATGTTCCTCTAAATAACAATGTAAATGTATTATCAGCATTCCAGGCCTCACACCACTAGACTTTGTTTGTGAAGCTGGTTCAGAAATTATGTTTATAAGATACGAGTCGACACAAGCGTCGTTCAAAGCCGAAGCATAGATATTTAGGACTCAGCAGCGGCATTTTTGAACATTTATCGAAAGAACGTTCTAATAAAGAAATATGAATGAAATTTTGTTTATATGTAACCTGAAAACAAATGAAAATCGGATAAGGATATACGGGTACTTTCATATTACACGTGTATAATGCACTTTTGGAGTTTGGTCCGTATTTTTGGAGCCGCCTGCATACACAAGTGAGAGTTAAAAATAGTTTAATTCTGGCAAGAAAAGAGTTCAGCTCGTTTTCAGACATAAAAATGATCACCGAACTTTGCATGTAAACGAGAGAATGTTCTTACTGAATACAATGTTTCTTGTTCACGGTAGATTTTGAAATATAATGAGTACATTGTGCTGTCATATGGTTAACGATGATAGATGTTACGTTACACATATTTTATACAATACTTTGGCAATCAGCATCATATATCGTATGAGGTAACTATCAGTGCTGGGTAAATGAAAACTTAAGTATTTTTTGGAATAGAGGTTGCTTAAGATCAAATGATCTATGACCGATAATTATTCTGTGGTTGTTTAGTTTCTCTTGCACGTTAAGTTTATTTTAAATGAAGAATCCTGTATATTATTGCATTTTTAGTTCCCTGATGGAAAATTACGTAATTTTGAGAAATGCACCATATACTGAAATGACAAAAATTGCATTTGCGGTGTTACATCAAATAACTTTTTTTTACCACATAGAATCTTCGGAAAGATAACATTAATTCATGTAATTTCAAGCAGTTGAAATTCGTTTTTTTTTTAATGGAACACCGTATATATTTTTACTCTATTCCTATGCTTAAAGTTATTATCTTTTGAGTTAACTACAGAACAGGATTTTTCCATACTGTACTCATATAACGCATTTAATTTTGCGTTAATAATCTGAAACAATGCAAATGTGTCTAAATAATGTGATATTGTTACCTTAAGGGTATCATTATGAGCAGAAGAAAACACTGGCTATTTACATTATATTGCTGCAATTTATTAAGAACAATTGTATTCTGATAGCAGAACAACCAATAATTAAGAATGTTGCAATGATATTTTGTTGAGGTAATAAAGTAAATTATGCCATACATCATATATTATCACATTACCTTTACACAGTCATCGTTACTTATAAAACGTTGAATCTAACACGCTTATTATTTTAAAATGGAACAAAAACATTCAAAAAATGTTACTACTTTTTTTCAATGCTACTTGGAATACCAGATGGTAAGGTTCAGTTTTATTTCGTTTACTTCGATTTGCTTAAAACTGTAGATAAAGATTAGTCTGCCTGAATAGTTCTTACATGTTTTAAGTTTTGTTTGTTTTTGAGAGAGCTGAAACAACAGAAAATTTTACGGGTGGTTAAAGAAAACGTCTAGTATGACTGATATAACACAAAAAAAAAAACTAAATATATATTTATTTCTGAAATTGGTTCTTTTCTGTTCAATTTATTTCTTGTATACCTACTGATGTAATTATCTAATCAATCAGTAATATTGTGTTACTATTTATAGCATTGGAATTTTATACATATTATATATATATATACATATATATATCTTCCTGATTTGTGTGTACAATTGGAATGCCTATGTCCCAAGTAGCATCTATTTTTTATCTTTGTTGATGTTTTTTTTTGAGATTTTTGAAATTTTTACATATTATTGTTATTATTACTATTATTCTACGATTGTTTTCTAATGGCACTGCATAATTCTTCGGCACTATAAACTAAATTTCTCATTTATTTAATGTTATCACTGAGACAATTCCATGCACACCGTATGCTTATATTTTTCTTCTATTCTGACACTTCTATTTTTCACTATTTGTCTATATTCGCCTTGGAATCGCGCCCCTACACAGCGAAACAGGCAAAAATAGTATTAAAAAAACCTGGTAAGTTATCACAGAACATGCAGCTTGGACAGAAGAGTTTAAAATAACACTGCATTAATCATTTTGACAAATTTTCGAAATCAAAATTTACGTACCCGCGTTATAAGTGATGCTTATTTTATTTTTTGAATTTTATTGAGTCTGACTCTACTAACAAAAAGCATAGAGATTCGTCAGAGTAAGGATTCAGGAGTAATGTATTAAAATACATTCACCCTTTATGCAGATATGGTCAACCAGGTATAAAATAGGAATTACTCAAATCAAGTTTATACAATAGTTGTAATCATACACGAATTACAATATCCTACATTCTTAAAACGTCAGTTTAGGTGTAGGCGTTACATTAGGAAGGATTAAAAGGACAATTAGCACTTGAAAACTATTTAAAACTATAAGTTATATTATGATACTAACAAGGAACGTGCATGCAAATAGCTTGCTTCCAGTTATTAACAGCATTTAGAAAATCATTCTACATTGTTTATAATTGTTTTGAAAAAATAAGATTATTTAAATTGTAGCTAATGTCAATGTGCGTATTGTAATCTATAATACTTAACATTGCAACTACTAGCAACCTTAAGATGGATTAGTGTCTGTAATAGACAGTCATATAAAAGGAACTACTCCATTATCGAAGATAAGGCCATGAGAATTTGAGAAACATTGACGTAGTACAAATTTCTGTGATTATAAACTTCTTGAAGCCGTTTGTTATAAATTGTTTCGTTTTAATAAAATATCTAATGATTGTCATATTCGTTGAATATTTTGAATTCAAACTTCACCTTATTACTAATGGAAGAGATTAAAACTAGTGAATCTCCTTAAAGTAGCTATGGTGAATAAAACTCACGTGTAAAGTATGCTTTCGTTAAATTTTCGAAAAAAAAAGCGAACAAAAACGATAACGGAAAAGAATCTCTTATGGTATAATAGTTTGCAAAACAAAAATGATTTTTAATAGAATACATATGATAGGATATAGGTAGGATAGATACGTGTCGTTTAAGTAATAAAATAAGTATCAGTCTTAACGTATGGTACAACACTTAACGATATTCAAAAGAAAGATAATTATTGTTTTTGAGAATTAAACAAAATTAATAAGCTGTTCTTGTTTTTGTTTATTTAATTCAGTTTCCTTTTATCAGAACACTAACCACCTTGGCAATATTTCTATAAGTCTATGAAATTATATTAGTTCTTTTCGTGCAGAGAGCAGTATCTTTTTTCAAGTAGTACATAGTTGTTTAATTTTTTTTTTAATTCGATGTGTTCAATATACAGTAGCAGCATAGTGGCATGTCGCCTAAGTTTATATATAGTTATTTGCTGTTTCCCGAAAAAAAAAAAAAACGAAAACACAATCCTTGTTTACGTTCTGTTTATATTATTACTTCATTTTTCTACCACTCTACGTTTCTAAATGCAAGATTATAGTTATTCTATTAAAAAGGTGTCTGTGTATTTTTCATTGTAGTAAGTATACGAAAACTATTATTTCAATGATTATTTTTTGTATTTAATTTTACGAATTGTCTTCAACGGATGCCGTACAGGGAAAATTTTACAGAAAGTAATCATGATTCAGGTATAACATTTTTTTATTCGTCAATTTCGATGAAAACCTAAGTTTGGAAGTCATACGTGCTAAAAGTACAACTACCAAGATAACTATAATTATTTTGTTAATCGTAATTGTTACTGTTGTCGACTGAAATCTGCTAGTTTACGTACTATTAATTTTACCAATTAGCAAGGCTTACTCATATTTTTTATCATCTATTACTGAGTGGCATTTATCAAAGATGTCGAGCTTTTTGGATTTCGCAATTTTCTTTTTGTTTTTGATTGGCTTAACTTACTTGAAATGTTTTTTCTTGCTTAATTTTATGCTATTTTGTTATTGACATTCACGAGCAAAGCGGTTTTTGGTGTATTTTTTTTCTGTTTTTAAACAAAATTATTGGTCCCCCGTTGGCCAATATTTTGTTTTCCTTTTTTTGTTTAGTCAAAGATACCATGGATTTATACAAGTTATTTAAGGAAAAAAATATATGAACGCAATCTTTTAACTTAACTAATTAGATATCCATTTTTAAGGTAAATCCATGGCAATTATAAATCTAACCTATAGAAGAAAGGAAACAGTTTTTTTTCTTATTTGTCTGTGTATATGATGCTATAATTTTCTACATGCACCGTTTGTTTTTTGTTTTTTTCTATAACTCTACGCTCGCTACACTTTGCGTCATTCTGCCCGTTTGCTGTCGATTCTACCCTACGTCAACGGTGCGGCTGAATCTCTGCATCGTTTGGTAAGTTGACAGTCGCTGTTTACTTATGAAGGACCTAGCGCATTCGAAATAAATGGGATGAGATATTCGAAAACCTTTCCAGTATCGAGCTACTACACCTTCTGAACGAGAATAGAAACTCGCGTATGAAAGGCCTTTAATAGCACTCGTGGCAAACGGACTGTGTTTGCATGTCATGAGAAAATATTTTTTCTGTTTCTTTAGGTGCGGTTGCAATTTGGGCAGAGTTTAAAGAGACTTTGCTTAAAGTTTTTTTCTTTTTTAGGATTGTATAACAACTCTGCCTTATCATGCATAGTTAAAATGGGCTACCAAACGTATATTGCTTAGTATCGTCTGGATATAAACTTCAACTTACGTTGTCTTTGATTATTACCTTAATTATGTCCTCTGTGTTTAAGAATTAACAAGCTTTCCCATTTCAGTTGAGTCATTGTAAGATTTTTCAGAAATCGATATAAAGAGCAAGGATACAGGTAATAAAAAGCGAAGTTGGTATTTTTACATAAGTAATACCGTATGAACTTAATAGTTAAGGCTGATAACCAACAGAAAATTATAACAAATAGAAGATAGGTAAAATGAAAAGAAAAAACAGTAACATCGCCTTTACTTTTTAAGTACGTACATATTTTCGTAAATCATTTCAAAATCTTCTGTAACCGGTAAATGCGATTCTTCTAAAATGTCTAAGTATTTATTGATATCTACAGCTCCTTCAATGGAGTAAGGTTTTTGAAGTCGTCTAAATGGCAAGCTGCCTCCGACCATAACCAATTCAAGAAATTTTACGTTTGGAGATAACGAGGATATAATTCCTCCACATTTTTATGTTCTCTTGCCTCTGGTTTTCTTTAGCTGTTAAAAGCTGTTAATGCTGAAAGTGAATTTTCTTCGGCCTAAAACAACTTTATCAGTTTTAAGAGTTTATTATAATAAGATATTTTTTTCACTCCTATTTTTTTTAAATCGAAAAAGAAAACATAAACAAGCAAAAGTGTCTTAGCCCTGGTTTATGTGTCTCCTTGAGTTTATATAGATTATACTTTCTTTCCAACAGCATAAGTTCGCAGAGTACCTATCTAGAGGTAACTAGCACGCCTATTTTTGCCGATAATACCTTCTTAATGCTCTTCTATGGCTGTTGCTGTTAATGGATTGTTTAAAAGAAAATAAAACATAAAAGACTCCCAATCGAAAGTAGTTAATGATTTAAGAGTAGGTGATAAATTTCTAGATAAAAGAGCTCTCTTACCAAATTCAAATATCCAGTTTTTTAAAAGAAAAGAAACAACCCAAAATAAGAACTGATCCGATGAATTTCCATCTTCTTACTATACTTCTTCTTACGCTATATCGTGATAATTCTCAGAAATTTCCTATTTCAGAGTTTGATTTTTTAGATCACAATTACATTTAAAGTGATTTCTGACAGCGACTATCAATTGTCTAGATATCCTTTTTTGAAAGCTATTTGCAATTATAAGCTTATTTTGTGACAAAATGATATGCTAAAAGAATATCCTTTTCTTGGAGAATTTTTATTTTTTTACTGGATATTTAACAAACGAAACTAGAGATATTAACGTTCTCTATTGCATATATGCGTTATCAATTAGTTTGGAAAATAATGTAACATATCTTGTTTTTTGACGATATTTTAAAGATTTCATTAGGTGGGCCAACTGAAATTGGAAGGGGCTCATAAATATCGATTTCGTAATATTCCATTCATAGGCGATTCTACTACCACTTCTTCCAATACGATCGGTTACAAATTTCGTGTATTAGATGCTTCTTCAATAAAGTCCTGATGTCTTTTGTTCACATTTTAAGAACGAATTTTATTTTCGTGTTATAATTTTTATATGAAACTCTTCAACTTTAACTTTTAATTAACTTCCTGGTGATTATTTAGAAAGTCTGGAACATTTTGAAACGTTTCGCTTTTTTCTAATCAATATCTAAATTTATTATTTAACCTTGTTGAACTTTTATCGAATTATATCGGATTGGGAGGAAAGCACGTTGTACATTTTTCTCTAAAAAAAAAAAAAAAATCGCATTAAACGTTTCTTTAGAAAAATAGTTTTCTTGAACTGGAAGTAGTGATTCGTGGTAATTTCATGCTACTAGCGTGAACATATTTATATTCCATTTCATGATTCCGTTTAAAGAAGTTCATGTTTACGTAGTATAGAGGTAAAACCTGATTTGCATTTTTATAACTTTTGAGGATATACGTTCAAGTCTACACGTTTTATGCCGGTAGAAAATGATAATACGGAAAACGTTACACCTACGGAGGGTTACTTTTACAACATCGACTTTCGCTTATAGCAGAATATATAAAAATCATTTACATACATGCACTAGGCGAAGAGGTTGTAACACATAAAGGTATTTGCCATTCTAGACTTAGTTGCTTTATTGCTACTGCTGAAGTTAAATAGCGTCGTCCGCGAAACCGTTCCCATTTGAATCGAGTCGGAAGAGTTTTATCAAACGTCGGGATGGTAACAATGGTTGACCATCAAACCGATCCGACTATAAAATTGTTTCAAGTGCAAATCGTAATAAGAGTTTCCAATTGGTCACAACCCAAACGTAGTAAGTTTAGAATAACAAATAAAACGATACGAATTAAACAGGTAATATTAGAAAAAAATAGAAAAGAAATAGATTTGAGACGCCCCTTGATAGGAATCCATTTTATTTTCTCCCGATTACAAAAGAGTTATGCAAAAAAACAATTATGAAATGGACACTAATGAAGCACATAGCTTAATATACTTAAAAGGAAAATTATTTATTTAACGGATTTGCAGTATTCCTGCATTACTTCCGTGGACACATTACATGGAAGAACAATAATATAGATAGACAATTGTTCTATTGTCTAATGCAAAACTTTTCCAGTCTACGTCTTGAGGATTTTGCATATAACACTAGATGAAGGTATGGAATAAGTAAATATTGGAAGATGCACCAGAAGTAAGTGATAGTTTACTAAGTGAGGAGGAATATTGAAACATCGAAAAACTTAGAAGTTATTCCTTTTACTTAAACATATGGGTTTCCCCTATCAAAAGTGATTCTTTCCAAGATTCGACTACAGCGAAAAAGAAATTTAAAACAATACGCAAATTCTTAAATGTTAATCAAATTTTTTATTCAGACTCTGCTTTTCGCACTTCGAAAATAATTTATTCCATTGTAACCTAGAATCCAGAAAAATGCACTTGGCAGAGCCTAGATTTTGGTTAATTTCGGTATTCAAAACCATCGTTGTGTGGGGTAGAAGAATTGCATTGCTTACATCTTGGTCTTTACGTGTATTGATACAATTTGCATGCGAGTAATGGAATACTACCCTATCAATACAGCAAACCATGTAATCTTGAAAAAAAAGTAGATTCCAAACGTGTGAGTTCTACAAGATGAGATTTCAACGAGAGATGCCTCCCAACTGTTAAAAAAGTAATTTTAATTAATTTGCGTTGTTTTGGCAATAAACTTTAACGAATACGGAAAACACCAATTTCAACAATGACAATTTCAACGTTAACTTATAGACAAAAGTCTAACAAAGGGAATTAGTAGATGGAACACATCTATCGTAGAATTTGTCATATGTTATCGATTGATCAGAATTCATCGGTGAAGCACATGTTTGCTTCGGCTTTGTCTACATATTAAAAAATGTGGTTCTTCAATAATCTAGCATTCAACTGTTCAGTAGCCTTTATGCTTGTGCGTATGTTATTAGAACTATTATTATCGTCTAATTCTATACATTCGTCCAAGACCTAACCGTGTTTTGCGTTTACATTGTATCGTAATGAGAACAGAAGCAATTCTTAATACTTTAGCTAGCCTCGAGAAAGGTTCCTACTTAGGATACGATTTGCTGTGGATCATCATGTTGAGTTACTGCGCTCCCATTGCTCTGCTTTTCTTTCTTCTTCTGCATTTTACCTTTGGGAAACGTTAAAAACTGCTTTTGTTCTCATTATTATTCAATTCAAAACTAAAACACCGTTCGTGTTCATCGACTTAGATCGACATTATTTATTATATAAATAAATTAATTTCTCGACATTACTCTACGATTACATTTATTTATTTTATTAAATAGACTTGAGTACACAACCACTTTAAAATTTGTCTTCGTACAGTATTGACTCTGTCAAGAAGGAACCTAAATTATATGCACTGTAGCACGCAAAATTGCATTGTTAAATGTGTTTTTATGGTAAACAGCGCCCTTACTAACTATGCAATGCAACACATGTATGATATGTACTTCTCTACTAACGCTGTCTCCGCATGATCTGTCTACAAGTGCTATTTCAGGCCAAGAATGTACATAACCAATTTATTAACAATCTCGTGATTTGTACGTTTAGTTCGAGAAGTCGTAATCCAGTATTTCCGAAGTGTTAGGTCCTTTCCGTGTGTTTCTATTCAAATGCATCTTTGCATGTGAACTCATCGCAGATGTATAGCTCATCATTTCGCCCGTTTTGATATACAAAAAGCAGATAACCATTTATAGCGGTTTATTGGTACTTACGACAATTTAGTACACGTAGAAATGTACAGCATATGTATACGAGAGTCTGGTAAATCTTTGACTCAGTAAAAATATTGCAGTAAACGTGGAAGGTAACCCGCTACTGTTCTTAGATGTTTTAGGTATCTGGTTTATATTACAAAAAAAAAAAAATGGGCATTTATTTTTATCATGTCTCTTTATTTTTTTTCGCCACAAGCTATCTAGTTTTAGCGTTCAGTGCAGTTTTCACTTTTGTTTGGTTTTAACACGTTCACAAAATCGTGGCTTAAATCTGGCATTGATACGTTTATGCATATTTTTTAGGTACAGCAGCAAATGTTAGAAAGGAGGTTATACGCAACAAGATACGAGCGATCGGAAAGATGGCTAGAGTATTCTCTGTGCTAAGGTAAGTTCCACAGCCATTACCTGCAAATATAATAATTTTTAAATAACTTGGGTTTACACTGAAGAGTAGATCTATAATTTTATAGTAGCAATCGCTATAACTGCGTTGCCATCAAATCATTGAACGTGAAGACCATCACATTCATAAATCGATATTTTGCCGAACAAGATGCCAAGCATTATTTGAACGATCTAAAGAAATAGAAACATTATTGGGAAAGATGTTTACTCCCGAGGAGATTGCTTCTGTGTTAATACAATATAACCCCGTCCGCCGTGCATATATTATTTGGACGGATTAAAGAGATTAAAGCCAGAATAAAATTAAATCAAAACAAAAAGAAATTTCTTCCTGTGTTAGGCAGGATACTTTTCGTAGCACCTTCTCTCTTAGAAGTATTTTGTTCCAAAAAAAGACTACAGAAGCATAAAGATCAACAATGTACTATTGTAATATTAAAAGGAATAAACACTATGAAATATTGGTTGAAAAAGTCAAACAAATTATTAAAACAACATCGTGTCAATTTGACACCTTTAGCGTCTTTGATTGCAAGGTAAGGTAACGAAACTTCCCGAAGTTTTTGAATAATCACGCCATTTTGTGCATTTTCATTATCTAAACAAATTGAGCCAATGTTGACGAGTGCAATACGCAATAGTACAATTCATTTTGTGTTGAGTTAATATTCACATTGATGTTGCTTTTTATGTCCTGCATGAAGAAGACTAAAAGGAAACTTGATATTCATAATGGAGAATTTGAATCTGCGCCTTCGATTGGAGCAGTTTATAAGTGGCTTCGAAATTTTGTGATGCAAGTAAGGCCGGATGTTCTGGACATCTTTTTGAGGCCACTACTCTAGAAATTATTGATAAAATCCGTAATTTGGTGATGGGTGATAAAAGAATTAAGATGTTTTAGATTGCATCATCAATGAACAGTAACAAAAAATTTTACACCAACCTTTAAGCTTGAGAAAGTTATCCGCAAATTAAGTATTATCAAGTGAGAGCGTACGGTTGATATGACTTGAACCACTAAACTCATCCATATGCTGTTGCTGCAGCGATAGTTAACAGATTGTAAAAAATACTTTTACTAAACTTGATCACTACAAATTTTACAACCTGTTAAAAGAATATCTATATTGCTATTAAATCTTTTAAGTAAATATAATAATTGTAAATCAGTTGAATGGGAGAATAAGACTAAAGTAGATTCCGGTAACTATGAATCTATGAACTTTGATTGATGGTAAAATGATAAGTTAGTTATTAATTATTAATAGTGAAACATATAAAATATATGCAAAATGATATTTTGCTTCCAGGGAGGAAAGCGAGTCTGTCTTGCAACTAAAAGGTCTGACGCCTACTGGTGCTTTACCATTAGGAGCGCTATCTGGTGGTAAAACAAGTCTAAAAAACGGTAAGTAGGTAAACTGGTGTAAAATATACAATAACAATAATACTAAACTACACGCAAATTCTATGATTTTTAACGATTTTGTGCATTTTTAATAGCTTTACAAGGATTCTCGCCGAATCACAAGATCACAAGCTTTGCGGAGGCGAAAGGATTAGATGCGATAAACGAACGTATGCCTCCACGAAAAGACGCTCCACCATCTCCCGCGGAAGAAACGCCACAAGACCACAATCACACCCAGTCCAACGCGCACTCGTGAGCTACAATTACATAGTGCATCACATTGTCCAAGATCAAGTAAGAAGTTTAAGAACGCGTCAGAAATAATTTGCAGTATTATCAAAGATAATAGTAATGACTGATTGACAACAATTGATTATTAGTTGATCTCCGCTAGAATCAAACAAGATTTTCTTGTTGGATCCGGTACACTCACCATTCACAGTTGAGATGTAATTATGGTGTGACAGTAACAACACATTCAACACATTCAACACTTTACACACATACACAACTTACGCATTAAAAGACTCCCGAGGTTTTGATAAGCTTGAGAAAGCTTACACACCCTGTTGGGCAACACAAAAAAATCTAAATCTAAATTTAAATGTAAGCTCAATTGTAATTGCTCTTTAAATCTGTAAATTTTCAATTGCACCTAGCCCTATCAAAAATGGTATGCAGTGATAAATGAGGTAATTTGGTGAGCCAACTAATTGTTCCTTATTTCGAAATGATTCGATTACCGAAGGTTGCTCTAATTGTTATGTCATCGGGTTATTGAGAGGAGGGCAAGCATTCTGTTTATTTACGGGATACATAATATGATTTCTAGTAATCAACATCGTTTATTTTTTTATGGAGAGATTTATTTGGATTTAAGAGAAATATTATTGGAATAGGCGCTTTTGAAGAATATCTAAACAAAACGGAATTCACTCGTGATTATCATATAAGAATGTTTTGTTTCTTGACATATCGGCTTGATTTTTTTTTGTGTTGATGTCTACGCAAAATTATGTTCAATACTAAGTGTATGTATGTCGCGTACCTTCTTACCGTTATCTTTTGGTTTCTTATATCCAAATGATGAAATATAACGTAATATTTTTATCACGTATATATGTGATCACAACTAAAAAGATTGAATATTTAAGTTTTACTGAGCTTTCTCTGATACTTGATTTTGCGTTGAAATAATTCAGACGCGTCACAGAGTCTCGCAGCGCACAACAATTTGTTTAGTTTAAAAATAATAATAACATGGTTTAATATCAGTTGGAACATTTTTTACGGAGAAACAGGTAGAAAGGTTATCATGTCTCTCTAATTTAACTAAGGACAGAGATTTTCTTTTCTACCCTCACCATTGCGATAACAATTGCGATAAGCGTTTTATTTTAGTGTAATGGAACGGGACTCTGTTTAGACTAAAATAATCTAATAAGATCATATATTTACTTCTTGTGTAAAGGTACAAAACATTATCAGGATAAATGTATTCTTCTGTCCTAAATATGTTATCGCGGGAATTATATTTTATGAAATTAAACTAAATAAAGCTAAAGTTAATAAACTTGTGGATGTTATATCTTTATTCAGGTGAATTTAGTGAAAAGGCCAGTTTGCAGAGATTGATTTTTTGGTTATAGAAGTGATGTGGAACTAGGTATACAGTACAAAGTAGTCTTTTTTCAAGCAGAGTTTGTTATTTCAAAATTACCGATTTCGACATCCACCTTTTTTGTTCTAAAATGCAAAGTTTCATAAACATTTCCGTATTTCTAAATACGAGTTTGGCTAGCGTTGGGAAGCATGAAAAAGCAACATGTTGGACAGCGGAAATTAGACGAGGTCATGCAGCTTGGTCGGATGTATGAGACGGCTAAAAGCTGCAATCACGATACCATCGGAGAACTGGATGGTGCTGGACGACTGTCGATTTAAGGCTAGGAGTTTATCATAGACTTATCATAGATCATGTAGACATCTTGAAAGAATGTGTTTGCCATATATTGACTGAAGATTTGGGCATGAAAGAGTTAACTGTATCTTGGTAGGGAGTTACATAAACATGCCGGAGTTTTGGCTTCGGTTAATAACTATAGACAACTTTGGATTTACAGTATGCTCCTGAAATCAATGAAAAATGCGGAAAAGTGCAGCATCTGGATGGCGCTAACCGCATCAATATTGTTGTACTAAACCAAGACATAGTTGAAATAGTGGACTGCTATGGGAGAATCGACTGCGAATAAGACGATGGTTATTTCATCGGACGGGAAGGTGAACAGCGACCTAGGCGATAGCGATGTTTTGTGAGCCAGTCATGGATTTGTATTAATCGATGATCTTTGAAGAAGGAAGTACAATAGCAGAGATATACAGCGCATTATTACTAGACAAAAATTGCGGGCAAACGGTCGCATTTGAAAAAAAAAAGAGAACGCAATGGAAAGAATTTGTAAATGGATGAATTCGAATTGATAAACCGCGCACTCTATTCACCAGATTTGGCTTCTTTTTCGACCTTTTTTCAGATTCCTGGGCTCAAAATTTCGCTAAATGACAAAGAATTTAATCGAATGAAAAGATCAGATCGCAAACCTGTGTTTTACACAAGAAGATGCAAACCATTATTTGGACGGATTAAAGAAACGGGATCGCCGAGGAAAGTGAATAAACTTACAAAGAGACTGGTGAAAAACAAAACTGAATTTGACAGGAACATTTTTGTTTCTGTGTATTTCAGACTAATAATCAGATCATCGTATAGCATTGTGTACCGAGTCCGCTATTGTGCGTGAGCAAAACGTTTCGTCTCTGTTATTGACGAGTCGTCTTTATCTCTTTCTTTTAGATCAAACGTCACTGAAGCTATTATCGCTGCAAATTATTTTTAGATATGCATAGTCTAGACAAATAGTTCATTTAAAGGATCTTTACCTATAATATCTCCAGAATACCGTTTAGTTCGTGACATTTTCGTTTACTGGAATAAAAGGTCACAGGTAAAGATCTTTTGAGGGACAGCGTTGTGTGATGATGACTAGTTCTAACTGAATCATTTAGGTAACAATAGTATTTTTGTTTCAGATGTATTCAATGAAGACACTTGTTGAATCATTTGTGATGGCATGTCACCTCTTTTACATGTTACATCTCTCTTAGCTTATAAATCACATTTTGTCATTGGGACGACAGGATCGTTCACATTCTCTCGAACAAGTAGCTGGTCTGCTTCCTTCTCAGTACCTCCTGCAGTTTGAACCTCCAATCACCACTACATATTCCACTTATGTCTCTCTGTTCAGGTTATTTTTCGTTTCGTTTACATGTTATGTAATGGACTACATTCCATGCCTACTGGTTCATTCAAGACATCGAGGGTAGACGATCGACTCGTAATTGATTGTACGTTTGCATTGTTTTATTTCGTTTTTTAATCGCGACGAATAGAAAGGAAAATAATTAATATACGCTTTAATGTTACAAAACGGTTGTAATTCAGTAACGTGCCCAAAAATAATTTCTAAGAGGGGGCTGTGAAACTCTGACACAAATATTATAGTTATGTATATGTGTGTATATTTTATGTATTGTAGAGAATATTCAGAGAAAAGAAAAACAGTATATATTTGAATAAAAAGGGTAAATAACAGCGTTTGCGATGGGTTCGTTTCTTTTAACAAGTGTGAATTAAAACAGTGATGGCTTCTAAGAGTCTTCAGAATTTTTATCGGATTAAGTCGTATTCAACATTTTAAATAAACATTAATAAGCCTGTTTTTTTTTTGCAAAGTAAAAAATTTATGAAAGGGGCAACGTGAAACAGTTCGAATTTATACCTACGACACTAACTAAAGAAGAAAACGCTCAGTTTTGGCATCTTTCAATAACTACGCAACTCGCATTATACAAACTTAATTTTACTTTGTGAGTAATTAAAAGAAGCCGTCGTCATTATTATTACTTGAGATAGAACTGGAACTATCAAATGACTTGTACCAATATGTCAGTAGACTTTTTTGTTAAGCTTTTAATTAAACTTTTATATTTCGTTCTGCTTTTATCTTTTGAATTTTATCATTGTTGTATATTAATTTTAAATAAATTTTATTCTTCATATATACTGAATATACTAACTAAATAACTTAATTATTTGAGATGCCAATTTAATGAAATCTCACAAAATAATTATATAACATTTAAGCAATTATTTTTTCGGAAGTCTTTGAACACAATCACAGTTCAATGATCTTCCATTGGGTACGTTGCTGTCGTGGTAATATGTAGTGTAGAGGTTCAAATATGCACGATTGCACGTATTTTATGGGTGATAAACGTGCCATAAACCTGTCCGTCGCCAAGAAGTGGAATAATCATTGTTATCATGTTTCATCATTCTCCCATGTACATTCTTCACTATATGTGTGTATTTAAGTTTTAAACTAAAGAAGATATTGCTAAAAATATATTATTATTAAACTCATATGCCGAGTTGAAGAAACCTTCTTTCTATTGTTTATCTCTATAATATGAAAAAAAAATTATATATATATAAATACTTGTTTAAAAGATAATACGGAAAAAATAAACAAGTTTGCTATGAGCTGTACTTATTTTTTGATTGTACAAATTGTGTTAAAATGGTTAATATTAAATATAATACTTTTTGTATTAAAGAGATTTTTATGGCGTGTATTTTATTACATAAAATATATATACATAAAATAGTGTGGAAATTTGTAGCAAAGTCAAAATTTCAATGGCTTTACGGCACAACTAAACCGATCGTTGTTCCATATTTATGTTCATATTCTTTTTGAGGTTGGTTTTATAATTGTTATGTTTTACCGTTTCTATTCGAAATTGAGAGGCTATCATATACAAAACTTCGGCGGAACATTTAATACACGATTTCGTATTAAATCAGAAAAGAATTTCTTCTGGTATTGGTAACGGTAAAAGTACGTAATCGCCCAGCATTTTCGAATAGAACCATGTTTACTTTAATCTAGATTATATATGTATATCAAGAAGAACATCTATGCGACTTCAAAATCATAGCGGAGTTTGCAGCATTCAGTACACATAGATCGTAATGAAGTAAATTGATTTACTGCTTTTAACTTAAAATGATGTTTGAAATTTTGGATGCTTTTCCAAAATTTTCCATACACTATATTCGCATCTTCTTGTTCATTATTGAATATAAGGCTGTTTCAACTTAACTTACAGTTGCAAAGTATTTTTGCGAGCAGTAGGTCACGGCTTTATGATAGTTAAGAATTTCTCTTCGGCAAAATCTACTAATTTGATACAGTCGCTTCTGATTTAAGACAGGAATGTTATATATATATATACAGGAACGGTCGTAAAAAAGATAAATATGAGATTGAAAGATTTTCGTTAATTCTAATAGCCCTTAAAGTAATTTGAAACTACAAAGTAAGATCCTTTTTAAAATTAGGACTGCACTTATAATAAATATATAATAAATGGTAACGCACCGTAGATTTAACTATTTTTTCCTTGATAGTTTGTAAGCGAGTGATAAATATGCGTTGGAGAATGTTGCTTAAAATAACAATCTTAGGCTAAATAAGTTTGAATGAAAACATTGTTTTCATGGATCATTTTAAGAAAATCTACCTAATACTGCTAAAAGATATGATGTAATCATTAGAAGTCTCTTTAATACAAGCAGTTATCGAATGAATGACTTCTGTTGTGTGCCAGTGTGTTAAATTATAAATATATATATATCTGATAAATCTTATTGAATACTGTAAATTTATTCTATAATATATATACATATTATTATTATGGTATAGTTAATTATTATAAAATAGAGAATATCTCAAACCAAACTATCGGATATGATGATAAATTTAGGAGAATATCAAAAAAAAGGTTTCATAAAGTATATATTGTGACGTCCCTTAACTTTTATACATATTGTACTACACATTTTGCGCTTATGATTGATTAATTGTTAATTATAAGCTTTTACTAAATCTTAAAAGTATGGAAAGAAGAAATAATAACGAACCATTTTATTAAAACAATCTCCGAAGGATTTATTCTTATATTTGTAATGTTTTTTATAAACATGTAATTGTTGATTAAGCTCTAAATACCTAAGTAATATTTACTTCTTACTACCTATTAGACTATATAAATATAATATCTGTATTAAAGTTTGGGACAAATGTCTTTTTATCTAAAAGAAACAAAGGAAAAAATATGAAATACATTTAAAGATTTAGTAACATCAATCACTAGATAGACATTGATTGAAATTTAACTAGTCATTTAATTTTTTACTACCTCTCAAAGTAAACGTAGTTTTTTTAATCGACATGTAGGTACCTACGTATAAATCGTAATAATTAAAGCAACAACTCTCTCATCGTAGTTAAAAATGTGCGTCTTTAAACTAATTTCTAATTTGTCGAAAGAAAATATTTGCGAGAGCAGCGAAAATAACTAGAATTCATCGGTTTGCCTTTCCTTTTCCAAAAAGTAATTTCATTCTGTATCTATTTCCGTTTTATTTCTGAGCCAGACTGTGGTATGACTAAGCAATAAACACTTTTCTATCTAGCTAAGAACAATCCGCATTTTGATAAGTGTTTTTAAGTGATTGATTGACAAAATCTTTTATGTATATAACTTCGTCAAATATGTGTAGTTTGTGACTGACTGCATCGTTTAAACGAGTTTTATTTTCTTAGTGGTTTCCTTTTTTGTTGTTAACTTAGTTGGGGTTTCGGTCGAGCATGTTTTATACATTTTATCGTTCTATATGATATATATATACAATGAAGAATACTTGTTTTCCAAAAGGGAGTATTTATAATACGTGTAATCTATAATAGACATATTTGTATATATATGTATATATATGAGTTAGATCGAAACCTGACCATTACATCTGTTGCTATATACTATTGTGACATGTTAAGTATCCTTCATTAGCTTGGTCATGGAAATGAAAAAAAGATGAAGAGGAAGGAAAGAACCAAGCAATAAAGTACGCTGAGTTATTTGTGATAGCTATCTTTGATTTTGAATAGCTTTACTGTATTTATATTTGATGTTTTGCATTCGCTACGGCCGTCAGTAAGTTGATTCTAAATAGGGAATGAATATATAATACAAATTGGCGAAAATACAGAAATGAAACCGCAAATTACTGATTATGCAAAATGTCAAGTGTTGATACGCGATCTTTTGAAAACAAATCCTTAAAAAAAATGTATAAATATGAAACTATCTATATTGCCTTCATACTTCCTAACTTATTATTATATATAATAATGCACTGAAGTATTGGGATGTTAGACTTTTAATACTTTAGTACTATCACTGTGTCACGAAACGGTGACCATTTTAATATTAATCTCAGTACTGGAAACTGCAAAATATCACTACAAAATAGCACAAATCGGCAATCTACGCATTCAGTAAGTTCAAGGACATTAAATCATTATTGCTAGTTTATGTTCTCTCGAAAGTGGTTGTGTTGGTTGTGTTTTATAAGTTTAAAGACTTCTACGAATCAATTACTTCTAGAAATTTATATTTTAGTCATGTATCACTTACCTTAAGTGTTGCGAATCCGAGGACAACATAATTTAAGCGATTCTTTCATTTTTCCTTTTTATTGATGATGTTCTAAAAGCCGAATATAACGATCCAATAGAGTTCAGCAAGCGAAACTAAACCGAGTGATATTAAGAAAAGAAAAAAAAGAAAACTAAAAGAAAGAAATGTTTTCCAGTACACCTAGAGTTAGCTGAATGTTTTTAAATAATTGAATATACATTATATACATATTAAAAAGCGTTGATATAATTCATATCAATCGAAATGTGCAATTTACGATGGACAAACTTCTAAAGTTCTGCATGTTTATATTTGGCAGTTGTTTATCTGTGATCGCCTTGCATTACTGAGTTATTTGAGTTTAAACTGTGTTATTACTTCTGTCATGGATATGGTTCGTTTAATAAAAAATGTTATAATTCTACATTTCAATTGTACTGGATATTTTGATTTTGTGTTCTTATTAAATATACATAATTGAAGTGACTTATTTGTTTGTTTAACCTTGTAATTACATTCGTTTCTTTTTTCTTTAGTAAAATTAGGCAGTTACTTTTACGCAATCGAACTGTGTTTGTAATAACACGCTTACAAGAGAATAGTAATCGAATTTTTAGAAAAATTGAAAGTTTGTGGGTTTGTAGGCTGATATACTGTAAGAACAATCGACCGCTTCTTGGGTAATCGAGCCTTCTAAACACAATACCAACCTTAGCAACAATTTACGTTAATATTTGCGAAATTACGAGAAATACTAAAAAGGATCACGTTAAATAACTTTTCATCTGCTCGGAAATAGTGCAGTTTTCTTCTTGCTATTGCCTTTTCGGCACCAGTGTCTCCTCTTTCCATCTTTTTCTTAAAAATTAAAATTTATGTTTGCTGGAAAAATACCCGTCGCCGCAAATTCATACGTATGTATTAAATCTGTCCAAAATTATCTGACTGTTCAAACTATTTTTTTTTTTACATTTATGAGGTATTTTTTAAGCTCGATGGAACTTAAAATTATAAAAAAAAAATAATACGAAAATTTGGGTTTAATCAAATTTTGACGTATTTGTGGACTTAAGTTTTGAAAATGACTTCGGGCGTATGGTCACTTACGTGCACTATTGGCCGTATGTCAAAAGTAATTTATTGACGTAAGCCGGTGACTTGACTAAATGTCCTATATCCCCATAGGAAATAATCGAGTGATGGTTGAATTTCAAGACCTTGTAGGCCAATTGACTGGTTCATTCCTCCAAATTAATTTATCGTGAAGTGCCGTAGCACGTAGCGCCATCCTGTTGAAACCATACATCGTTTGATTCAATGTCCTTCATTGTCTTCAAACAACAAACCATGGAGCAATAAGAATTACCATTGACGGTAACATGATCTACGGCCTTATATTTACAGACTATTGGTGTCTAAACCTCACCAAACTGTGCTTTTTCTGGATGTAATGGACTTTTGTGGATTGACCCCGTTCCATATGTTTATTCACAAATCCGTTAAGCGAAAAAACTAGATCACTGCCGAAAATTTTCCACGTACGGTACGGATGGTACCTCAATAACTGCAACCAATGACAAATGGATATATCGAGCCATAGAAATTACGAAGTTGTCTGTAAGTTGAGCGAATAAAGACTAATTTCTAAATTTTATTGGAGCTGTTTGGTAGAGCATGCCGATCATAAATGTCAAAAAGTGGACTTAACGTCTTAGGTCGTTTGATTTGGAGGAAGGTTGTTAATCTGCTTTCGCACGTAGCCGACCAACTAAGAACCTTCGCACGAGTTCGAAGATTCAGCCAAAGAAGACTGATTGTTAGAGAAGTTTCATTCTCAACTTTTGATGCGTTACCGTCTTACATCTTATCCGCTGGGGACTAGACCGCACAAGGCGACAACTATCGCCTTTCGAGACTTAAGCCGCTGAGTACTGGCAACTATCGACCAGCGACGAAAATTGAACCGGCCATGAGGTACATTCCGCTTGCCCACGATCGAAGCCTATACAACGGAAATGGTTGGGCCAAAGCCTTAACGCGAAGCATGGCGTTCGTTACCTAGAAACTTGGGATTGAGTAAAACCATTATGGCTAAATCCAGGCTTTCAGTCCAAGTAAGGAACGGATGAATCAAAGAATTCCCCAACTAGCTAAGCGAATTCAATATCGGTAAGCAATGTGGATGTATACTTGACTTTATGGTAAAATGCCGCTTTATTGTTTTTTTATTATGCCTTATGTCTGTGATGTTTTATGTGATAAACTTTATTGTAAGCGTGGATTTTGCAGATACATGCACCTATATGGAACAAAGGATTATTTCGTGTAGTTTAGTCTTTACGTTTAAACCATTTTTTTACGTGCAGCTAGTGTTAAAACAAATAGAATCAGCATTGCGAAAGTTACAAATATTATCATCACGTACACTGCGCATAAAAAATAAGGACTACACGTTACGTTGAGGAACATGATTGTCAGAGTTAGTTCAAGAGTAACCTATCCATGCTCTGCGATTTGTTGAGCCGCACAGAAATACGAGGATAAACTGCGTGGATCGACATACCTATCGAAGAATATAAAAGTGAAGCTGTGAAATTTTGGATACGTGCAAAAACAAAGCGTCGTTCTTTGGAAAGTATACAACGTCGACTTAGAAAGGTAAAATCAGTTGCGTAACATTAGATGGAAAGCGAGTACTGAACGAGGGGGTAGCTGTAAAGGTAAAAATCTAAATATATTACAAACATTCTCTGATATTAACTATTTTTCATTTAAGGCAATTCAGTTCCTTTAATACTTTTAATACACGCACATTTCAAAAATATTAGATAATTATCGTATATAAATATTATCTGCCGTTTAGAAAGTTATTAGTGGATTCTTTGTGTTAAAAGAAACAACAGGACAGTTTGAGTCGCAGGTCAAAGAAGCTATTCTTCGGCCTATTACCATATCTATTGTTCTACTAGTGAATATTTTTTTGAATATTCGAACTGTTTCCCGGTGGATTAGCGAATTTTACCGATTGTCTCATAAAAATGTTTACATTTTTGAAAGAAAAATAAAGATAGGATTGGTTTCTCCAAATTGATATATACATTTCTCTAGGATATTTATTGCTATTACTCCACCTAACTTCAAATTACCTTGCGACCGTACATATGGTTCAAACGATAAGCCGTTATACGTTTGTTCGTTACAAACCAACGTTTTCGTTTGTACTCTGGCTAATATCAACACGTTGGTCGCCACAATAATAAGAATTTTGCTGTCTCTGGGGCCACGCATTTTTTTTCTTTTAAACTCGTTATAAGCGTCAAGGATGTTATGATATTATCACACGTTGCATCGCGCGGCCTGGTGACCAAAAGTTATAATGCAGAGGCCACGCGATGCTCACCTGCTCCACGCTGTTGCATAGAAGACTGCAAGGTATAGACTTGCAAATTTGCTAAATTAGCAGATAGAATGCGCTAATATATACGATCCCCTTATATTGATACCTCATGTTGTACAGTTCACATGTGTAAAAAAAATTAAATGGGGAATTATGAAAAAGAACAAGCCGGCTCGTTGGCACTTTGGGAAGAAATTGTGAATGAAATGAAATTGCACTTTTACACAAAACAAAATGACACAGCAAACATTATAAAGGCAATAATGATAAAAACAAAGGTAATTGTGCAACAATAATTACAGTTCAAGCCAAAGGAACTACATTTATCTATTCACTAGGTTGGATACTATTATTTCCTATAGTATGTCCAAACAGCTTCAATTACTGTGTGTGAAATACTACATGCGATGCACCTGTGTGCGGCGCGGCCAGTGCTGCGCAATGCGTATTGCGAGGCACACGTGCTTCACACAGCGGTCAACGTGTTAATAATGCAGAAAACGCACGGAAGATTTCCGCTGTTGCTGTACCATATCGAACTTATTCCTGTCGAATGTCGACGGTCTATTAAACTTAGTAGAAACATCGTAAGATAATAAAAATCTGGCTCAGAGAGAAGTAAAATGTTAGACAATGTTGATTAGTTATCTTAACGAAACAAATTTATTTGATTTAAATCGATTTTCCTTGTTCAAATTCAATGCAGGAATAATTACAATGTCTTTGTTTTTAATCCACTTCATCATAAAAAAGGTATTTCATTTTGTCAAAATTATAATTTAAAAAGTTCAAAAGCTTCATTAAAAAAATTTGGCCTTGTATATGGTGGAGAATGTATATTATGATATTCATAATCTTAAATTAATATATTTGAAAGATACAAAATAATATGTATAAGAAGATTAGATCTATACAATAATTGCCACTTGACGAAGGAATAAATACTTTTTACATTATTAAATATTGCGTATCTATTTCTTCTTTTCCATCATTGTAGTTGCATAGATATTTTTCTTTGTTTGAATTGTTTCTTTCTGTATAATTGAAATTCTACAATTATTCTTAAGACGAACTTTGTTGCATGTGTAATTGTTCAATATTGCATCTATTTCATTCACTAAGTGCTTTTCTCTCTGGATGTTAATTCTTTTTCCAAAAAACACTTTTATATAACAAACAAGAATAATTTATTCGATTAATATAATCAGCAATTATTAAATGGTTAAGAACCATTTTTTGGTGTATAAGTAGTAAGATATAAATAACCAAAGACATGTAGCCCATACATTTTCCAGCAGGACTAAAAAGTGTGTCTGGTTGCCGTTCCATTGCCATCTAATAAGAAAGTTGCTGTACGTCATGCTATGCCCGATGTATAGGACAATTGCATTCATTCCTGCGTATAAGAACGGCTTTCCACCCCAATATTTCTTGACGTCTACGAGGATATAACAAACAGAGAGTAGAACGAATGCAAAACACGAAGTTACCAGGACAAATGAAAGAGACCTGCAATAAATTAAGTATTATTCAAGTGTTGCTATTGTTAACGATATATATTTATACCATAAGTGCTTATTTAATGGAATGACGCCATCTTCTTTTGAAAATCCGCATAGTCCGCCTCCTATAATGCCAAAAATTATAGCCCAAACAAGCCAACGTAGCATCCGACTTTTGTGATCTTTAAATGTCATCAGTGTAACACCCGCTTGGACTCCAATGAAAACGTGCACAATCGATGGTAAGCATCCTGTTTAACAAACTTGATAGATTTACTTATTTGTAACGAGATCATGAAAGTTTTACCCAAGAGTCCTTCAGGATCAAATGCGAAAGGAGCTTGGTATATAGTTCTTATTTCTGCATATTGATATGTGTGCTTGCCCAATACTTCCCTATCGATGTACCCTGTTATACCACCAGTGCAATTAAAGTATTCACCATTTTCATGGTATCCTCCAGGACCTAAATATCCGCTAAAAATAAGAAAATCAAAGCTGGAGATGATTCGAACGAATCACGTACGATTGAACAAAATACATTTTGCATACACCATTAGGACGTATTAATCGAAACTGTTTTAAGAAGTTTCTCAATTTTACATTCTGCAGACAAAACTATACCAAAAAGGGAAACATTAACATTTGCTTGTTAGGGTAGTAGTTTTTGTTTAGTACGTCACAGTGTAGAATGATGTTACTGAAATAGCTAATGTAAATTTTTACAAGAAATAGATGCATACGAACTACTTCCTCTTGTCATTTTCCGATGCAATATCTGATCTGCTTTGTAGGAATTTTTACGGCTTTTCCATTACTACAGAATTACATGTATTTATTGTTGAAACTGATACCTAATCTTAGCACACCATAGCGACTGAACAATAAAAATGGCTTTCTTCTTTTATAAAGGTTATCATAAGGTAAGAGATATATTTTAACAACGAATTAAGCCAACAACAAGAATCAGTGGCCACTGAAGTTTTTAAATACTGGGGTTTTTTATGTTCACCATTGTTTGTGCTAACTATTTAATTCGACATCCATTTTAATGATATAAGAGGACCAACCCGTCCTTCAAATTTTACAGCGCATCATACAACATTGCTTGTGGATTTTCTGTTAGCTCTATTCGATAGTTTTCAATATTGACCCTACCCTATTATGAGAAGAATGAGTCCGATCTGTCAATAAGATAGATATTTGAATGTCAAATTTGCTTCTTAAAAATTTAAACAGTGATTGCAGTTTATTGGCTGTAGTTTTAGGATTTTGCGTAAAATTCTTCAAATGTGATGATACCGCATTAACTTTTGGCCTTTTTTTCTTATTTTCTGAAGAACTTGTGCAACTTGGACATCATTAATCCTTGCCTTTCCTAATCTCGGTAGGTTAATTGTAAGCCTTCCAAGTCCAAATTTGTAAATTACGGTACAGCTTCGTTTTACAAGAACCAGCTTTCAAACTTATTCTCTTACGAAATTTTCGTAAACAAACAGTGTAAGTTTGTTGTACAACATTCGTACCAAACTTATTTTTGTTTGTTGATAATTTTTTTCCAAGTCTATCTCGTTACTTTTCTTAATTTTCCTACATCATTTCGATTAACAATACGCTGATAGATTTCGATACGCTGAATCCATTAAAGATTGCCTCGATCTTTTACGGCAAGCGAGCTATAAGTTTTTGAATGTTGAGAAACTTTAATTCCTAACTTTATTGTTTTTGGGGGCTTAATTCGAAAAATAAACGTGATAGGTAAATGAGTCCGACGGGAATCGATTCTTCAAATCCGATTTTAGCCAGAAACATGTAACTGAAGTCTTTGTATTGCGATGAAAAGTCTTTAAAGGGATTTAGAGTAAAATACGAGAAATTCAAATTTGGTTTTATCTTGGAATTTAATAGAAATTCAAAAATGTTTAATTTGGCGTAGAAATCATCTAATGGTATCTAGAGACGATTTCCTTTACTTAAACAAACGCGCACTTAAAAAAAATCAAAATTTAAACATTTTGATTAAAATGATACAAATGAGACGACTTCGTATATTGTGATAATTGTAATTGTATATTGCAATTTCATTTATAAGCAGTGGTTAACAAATAATAACTATGTTAGGTGGTGAAAATATTATTATCCATTCACTTTCCATTTTTTGTTCAATAAATAAAATTTTATCTCTTTTCGACATGTTCCGGGGGATGTTGCAGCTCGAAAAGTAAACGAGATAAATGAATGGGGTAACGGGAATCGACTCTCCACGTCTTATTGTACTTCTAAATATGCAATTTCATGCTCTGTATTGCAGGGACGTTTATGGGTATGTAATTAATAATAATAAATTCTGCGACAAATGAGGTTATACCTGTTTATCACTAGGATACAAACAAAATTGTGGCATGTGCTATTGAACATACGACTTGTGTATGTTAAGTTTCCTGTTTGTTTCCTTCAAGTTTGCCGATTATTCGGGGTGAGGTATAAGTAATGGTAATGATTGATATAATAAATCTAGAATTTTAGTTAATAAATAAAAATTATTTATTTGAAAAAAATATTTTTTTGTCGAAAAAGGTCACAAGTATTATACACTCCGCCAAAAAAGTATCGCATAGACTAAAAAAGGGCATTTATAAACCAAGATATTTTTATACGTTCACAAAAAGTTTGCCTCGTGTATGTGAACTATAAAAACACTAACAAAATCATGGAACATAGCTTTTTTACTTTTTTTTTTCTAAAAGAACACATTTAGAAAAATGCATATGTGTAAGGTTTGTTCAGTTGTTTATTGAAGGTCTTCCTATACGGACAAATTTTAAAGTGCGAAGTCAGAGTTCTGTACCAACGCTTTTAAAACTAAAATGAGCAATTTAACTTCAGAACAAGTGGCTGCTATAGTTGCTTTAATCGAAGGTGGACGATCTCAAGCATACGTTGCTAATTTGATGAACATCAATCAGTCAAGTGTTTCTAGAGCCGTAGCCAGATATAGGGAAACAGGCAATTACAGTAGAAGAACTGTACCAGGTCGTCCAAGATGTTCTACTCGCCAAGATGACCGCTATTTACTACTACAAGCATTACGTCGAAGACATGTAACTGCGAGACAATCGTAGAACGACTTGGCTAGAGTCAGAAATACTCGTGTGAGTACTCAAACTATTCGGAATAGGTTACGACAGAGTGGATTAAGAGCTAGAGTAGCTGTAACAGCCCCTCGTCTCACTAGGAACCACCGAGTGGCTCGCTTAAGGTTTGCCAGAGAACATGTAAATTGGAACATTAATGACTGGGCCAATATACTCTTCACAGGACTGCCCACAGGTACATAACGGACATTTTAGAAGAACATGTAGTACCATATGCGCCAATTATAGGAAACGAATTCATGTTAATGCACGATAATGCACGACTGCATGTTGCAATAATCGTCCAGGAATACCTTAACGATGTTGGTATTCCAGTTTTAGATTGGCCTGCGGTAAGTCCGGACATGAACCCTATCGAGCACGTGTGGGACCAAAATGTTGCCCCAGCGGACCTGCATGGACTAGAAAATGCTCTCCGTGACGAGTGGGAGAATTTGGACCAGGCTTATATACGGAGGTTAATCGAATCTCTGCCAAACCGTATGCGAGCGGTCATAAGAGCCAGAGGTGGCAACACTCAGTATTAAAAGCTACTGTTATGACATTCTTCTTTCCAAAATTATAATTTCTTGTTTTAATAAAAATCTCAAGTATGAGTTCTTGTTTTTATTTGGCCTGTATTTTATTTAAACAATCATAGAAATTATATCTTAGAGCGCATTAAAGTATATTTACAACTTTATGCTACAAACACAGATTATGCGATACTTTTATGATTCAAAACTAAATTATGCGATACTTGTTTGGCGGAGTGTATATACTGCTTTCTATTGTACAGGTTCTTATATTCGTATAACAACCTCCTTTCTGAAGAGAAAGACTAATTATTACACGTACACGTACGAATGCTGCACATATATCTCCTTCCAGCAACAATAATGTACGTGAAAAGATAATGTGATTTTTCATCAATTAGATTGAGGGGATTAAAAAGGCAATTTCACGTTAAATGACTGCAAATCTACATACCTGGGACATTCCTCGAATGGAACGGCAAACAATATTAAAGTATGTATTGTCATAATTGTAATAGTGATTACCCATGGAAATTTAATTCTTAAAATATCGGCAAACATTCTTTTGTCATTCTGTAACAGTATACGGTTCTGTAGTATAAAATATAATACGCCCTATTAGAAATTATACTTACGTTTCCTTTTGTATCATCTGACGAATTTTCTAGATACTTCATCGATACGAAGCAGGTGGACGCAACAACAAAATAAGATACGCTAAATCTCTGTAGCACCCCGAAAATTCTCATAGTTTGTAAATATGTTCCGGCTCCCAGAAAGAGCCCGATCAAGAATAAAATAATTGACCTCTAAATGATTATTATTCTGTATTTATGTAAAACAATAAAATGTTACCACAGATTAACTTACTCTGGTAATTCTTAGTAACGCTTTACTAGTTGGTGTATTTGATTTAATGGTAGATCTGACCGACATCGGAATGCATACTCCCATTATCCATAGAAACCATGGAAACACCAAATCAGCTGTATGTAAACCATTCCAAACTGCATGCTCTATAAATTTATAGTCACCACCTCCATAATTGACAAAAATCATTAGAGCTATGGTTATACTAAAAGAGAAATACAACAAACTATTAATAAACATGACATATATTTGAAAACCTGCCTTTAATTCCTATTGTTTTGTTTCGCTTTATTTTTTTAAGTTCACTTGGTAATTTTTTACATGAATTAAGACGAATAAGTGTAGCGAATCCTGAATTGAATTGATTTATTAATTACCCACTTAAGGAATTTTGCTTCAAAATCACGGACAGAGCAAACAGTTCGCACCAAATGGTGAACCTTTATTTTTAAAATTCGTCGGCTGGGGCCATTTGCCCCTTCATTTCTTAATACATGAAGATTACCTAATTTTTCTTCCTTTAAGATCGAAATTTTGAATCAACGTGTTTCATTTACCGTTCTCATGGTAACCAAACTATATAAACATCAGAAACGATTTGGATGCAAGACTCGCGTTTTGCTACAAGCTTCAAGGCGTGCAGGGGGTAGAAATAAGCACTTGAAAAGAATATATTTTTCTAGAAAGTAGGGATAGTACACGCATGTTTAGTTTTGGGAAAGATTTTCTCACATTATTGGGTCACCGGTTGATGATGAGGAAGATTTGTGTCCTCGAAACGGCCTTCCCGGACTAATTATCTATTACTATATATTAAATAAACTTGTGTGATGCGGAGGTGCCTTACTTATATGTTGCTTACTACATGACGCCACAGTCCTTGCCATTTTACTTTTAATGCTGGATAAACGATTTGCACCGTTATACAGATACAGACACAAATATCCTAGCAATTCTTCAAAATGTGATGCTCACAATGTAAACATAAGGGTTTACGAAGAGCGGAATTGCAAACAGCACATTTTACCACATATCAAGCAAGTAAAGTTAGCGAATTGATTTAAATGTAGAACAATAGGCAATGCGGCGGAACGATCCAATGTAATACTTGGTAAGTATACGTCCTTACGCGCACTTATTTTAAGTAGTAAATAGCTTAAGTGAAGCCATGATTACTGTAGTATGACATATCCCCACAGACAAATATCTTGAAAAATATGAATCCTAAGAAAAAGTTTGTTACATCATTGTTTCTTGATTTCAACGGACAATCATCATTGTGTGGCCCAATGACGATTGTAGAAGGTCTACAATTGGTAAAAATATACGAAGTAACTTTTGCCTAAAATACTCTAATTTCTATTTATTTTAATGTATACCTAATGTAGGCTTTTTTTATATCGTTGTCTAGGGTGTCTAGGGCGTCTTCTCTTATAAATGATAACACTTATTTTAACGATAAAAATATATTAAGATACGGTAGGTTAAATTAAACGAAATCATTATACGTTGGCGGTTACCACATCTGCGTTCAGAACGTCTAGTACATATATAACTTCCGTCTTAAAATACGTAACAAAGCAAGATTCGATTAGCTGCATATGGTCTGTCGTTGCTTACGGCTTTTTAGCGAATACCTTCTTCAAACCTCTCTAGCATCTGGGATCGTCGGAAATGTATAATGTAAACAAATCATATAGGCATACTAGGCAAAACTGACTATATGATAAAATTGAATACGACTAAAACTTATCCTATACTAATGTGGTATTGCATTTTATCAAATTTCGTAAAGGAATTTATTATTTTCCGATTAGTCAGACAAAGTAGACAACTACAAGAAACTTTTTTCATCAATTGCAGCGTCATCTACGAAGCTAATAAAAGCTAAAAGAAACTAAGATCGTAATTTTGAGGTATCCGATGAGAGGAAGAAACAATGGTACAACGAACTTCTTCGTAGGATTCACATTTCTCCAGATATTGTTAGATTAATATGAGACAACAGATATAACTAAATTCCAAATACAGGTTGGTTAGATTGATGAAAGCGGTTGGATTCAGGTTCTTACTTTAGTTCTTATAGTTGATATAATTAATTGTTCACAATAATATCTTAAAATATCCATCCCTGTCGGATATACTTTTGATTAACGGAGGCTAAAATCATAGCCTCCGTTGATTTTTCAAAAAAAAAAGAACAACCCTATTTCCATTTTTGTGGACTAATCTTTGGTGTTACATTTTCAGTTTTCAGCGTAATCGATAGCGCACTAAACGAAAATGTATTATGATAGTTGTGGTAAAGTTGTTTAAATTTGTTGGCTTTTGACAAACAATATTTATTTTTCTATTTTTAACCAAGGGAAGGAAGTTAGTTTAGAAGGAATCGAAATCGATTAATTTTTCAAAAAAATCCTAGATTCTGTTGTTCTAATAGCGACTCTTAACTTCTGTTAAGCAGGAGAAAGTATATTTTAGGACTTCACTGCAAGTAATTTTAAGTTGACAATGTAATATTCCGTTACCCTCTAAAAGTATCCAAAGATTTTACTCGTTCTTTTTTTGTGGATGTACTGTTTTCTGAACTGCTGCTGCCATTTTTTATTTTCCTTATGAAGTATTTACACACTTCTAATAAAATAAAGAGCACGGAGAAAATAATAAAAACAGTTAATATCGCTGAAACAAAAGAATCATAATTACGGAGGGATACCGTTTTAAGTTAGTACTACTTACGTAAGTATATATTTACCGGTTCCTTTAGAACTTCAACCGAACAGTCCTTGTCTGTGATCGCTAATCTGTAAACACCAAATTCGCCAAATTTTCTTTCTACGTCACAAAATACGCCCTCGCTCGAATTCCAAGGTAGCACATTCATCATTTCCGTGGTCACTTTATAAAATTTTTCGTATCCAGTGGATAGCTTTACCGTCCTATTCGATCCCAAATATTCATATTCGTTCAAGAAAGGACACTATTGATTTATTTAATATAAGATGGTAACTAACGTAAATAATAATGGATTACCTACGTTTACACAATCTTTATATTTGCTGTATAAGTGTGTTTCACTACTTCGAGAATTCGTTATAATAAGATATGCTTCGTCCCTTTTTAGCATTGTCATGTCCAGTCCCATAAACGTTGCATCGCCATAGTTTTCAATGAGTGAATGTATTGTCATTTCGCTAAAAAGTTTATTATTTAGCTATATGGTTTTAAAAAGATTTAAGATTTAAATTTTATACAGCGTGTTTACCTAGTACGCGCTTGGAAAGGAAGATAATTCCTTTCGTAAGTAATTTACAGAAAATCCTGAAATAAAAAGTATTTGGAAATAATATAAAATAAGTAAAAAAAACTTAACCGAACATATTCATTTTTAATTTACTTAATTCAGTTTAAGGAAGACTCTTAAAAAATATACCGGATGTTCCATTAAAAAGGAATGAAAGCAGTATAAATCAAACGCGGCACTGAACTGAAAACTGACCGCCGGGTCTAGCTGGATATAATTTTATATTACGCACCATCTGCCTTCGAACATCAAGATTACTTATACTGGCGGACACACTGTATATTGCCATGAAAATTGTTCTGAGCAATTTATTCCATTCTGAAGGCACCACAGGTTTGTCGCATGAGCTACTATACTTCTATTTGTACGTAATTAATACGTCTTAACTTGAATGTGTGACGCAAATAGGAAACTTGTTTTCGACCAGTACGTGAATGTTTGTATTAGCATAACGTTGCCTAGTGAACTTTCTTACTTTATGTTTATGCGTAGCCATGCATTAAAAAATTATTAATATCGTATGTAATTTTCAGCAGCGCATATGTTAAATGTAATAATACATTTTTTTTGTTTTCTCTACAGAAGCGTATATATGTTTATAAGAAAGTTCTGCATAATTCTAGAATTAAATCTCTGCTGCTGTTTGAAGGATAGCAAAGTACCATTCAGTTTGCCACAAAATAATTCAGAATAAACATGTCACATAAAGAGACTGTGTGAAATGTTCAGAGAACGGCTTGCAGCTGCTTCGGCGGAATGCGGAAGATTTTAGACGTCATTTGGCCAGTACACGTCTGAGACCAAAAAACAGTCTACATAATAGCTTGTCACCGGAGAGCTTTTTGAAAATGATGTAATTGGGAAACAAATTTAAATTTTGTTAAATTGAACGATTGAATTTTATTATGCGGAATGAGTGGTATTGATCGAAGCATATAAGTCTGAGAGAAGTTAACAAATAAAAAGGTTTATCTGAAAAAAATAATTACGTTTCATTTTTGCACGGACTTTTTAAATCACCTTCATATAATAATAAGGTGCATTTATACTGGAGCTTCGATAAACGAGCAGCAAGTTAGCTGAACGGGCTAATGGTTCATTGCATATTTTCCATAACCATGCGGTGAAATGTACACCGAGTGATCCGTTTCACTAACTCGCTTTTGGATCTTATATCGCACCTTCACTCTAAACGCACCTGTAGCCACTTCTCGAATTCCTTAGACAACTCCACACAATAACAAATTAGTTGATCGCTGTACGCGTTCGACAACATATCGATCTAGATTTTTGCGAGTACATTCACGGAGCTAGGCTGTTTGTGTCGAGATTCTGAATTCGAACTCAGGACTCGCATTCTCCGAGTAAGGCTTTTCGCAGTTTTTTTCTCTTCAAATTTGGCGAGTGCTGAGGGTTCCGCCCATAAGATCTTCTATGGGCGGAAGTGTAATAACAACTCATGCAGTTTGCAGCATTTCCAGTACTGCAGTACTAACAACTCATTGGTTTCTAAGAACATAATTCAAAAAACGTATATTTCACAGCATAGCTACGAGAAACAAACAAAACGGACTAAAAATAATGAAAGAGCAAAAGATCGGAGGAGGTAAGGACAATTACGTAATAAGTAGGCTAACGTTTGACTAAAATTGAGCGCAATCTTGTCACCGCTACGGTCAATTTGCGATACAACACGCTGCTTCTCGCCATTGTACCTATGCACATCTTTACTGGGCAAATTTTGCGACACTGTCCATTAATTTTGGTGCCCAGTGTTATGGGATGTTCTGGCGAGGCATGTCAATTTTTAACCTAATTTTTGATTAAAAGTCAAGTAAAATTTTCTGAACCATTTACATATTATTGTTATGACAATTGTATACAAGAGTGTATTTTTTAACATTTTGACCGTACTTAGTTCCAATTTTTTAGGATGCGAAGGAAGCAGCTTTGGCTCAAGTTTTCCAAAGATTCATTTTTGTTCTTTGTCTTGAACATGTAAGCAAGAAGTACTTTTGCTAAAAAAACCACAAGTTTAATTGTATTTAATTGTTATGTAGTTGCATTGTATAGGGGCAAGCAAACTGCTATTCGCATGCAGCCATTAAATTAGAAATGATAACCACTCTAGTTTACCGTTACATGAAAATTTAGACACATCACTAAGGTAACGAAAAGTATTTTCGATAGATTTTGAAAACAACAAGGATGTGATGAAATGTGGGAGCATAAATTAGTTTCAACAACAAGACTTACTTTAAAACTCCTTAATAAAGTATAAAAAGTTTCAAGCTAATATTCAAATATTTAAGTTTTGCTTCAAAGTAAAACTTAAAAATCCCCTAAGTAAATCTACTTAGACCTTCTAGCATCAAAATTATTATCCACCACACAAGATTTGAAGAAAGCAATCTTTGGCTTTGAACCGGGCCCAGATTCGAGCCAAGATTTAGAAGAATGGATGTTGAGGTATAATATTTTACTGGAGAATTTCAGTGAGCGGGTACTAAATTTACAGTTTGGTCAAATAAACGAGAAAATTCCGTTTGAAAACAAAGTTCAATTAAGTTCAAAAAACTTAATAAATCGTTGCAAATAATCGTTTTAAACTTCAATGTCTTGTTGAAATTAAACGTGTTCCAGATTTGAATCGTGCTATGTCGTTGTTAATAAAATAAAAATAAAAATTCAACGTTTCGCCCATAATCGTATGGGGCTTCTTTAGGAGAGTGATAAGCAACAGTTAGCACCACTAACGCACGAAAGCCTACTGCTGGCAATTGGTTTCGCCTCTGGCATGGTTCATATGCCGGGTTACCGTGGTCAGCTACTGCCGCTCAGTTAGTTTCGCATCTGGCGTGGTTTACACGTTGAGTTACCATGCTAACTGTTGACTATGACTCTCCTGAAGAATCCTCATACGACTGTGGGCGAAACGTCGAGTTTTTATTTTTATTCTAACAACGACATGACACGGTTCAAATCCGAAACACGTTTAATTTCAACAGACTTTGGCCGTGGAAGCCTACGTTTTTATTTTTTATACCAATGTCTTGCTGAAAGAAGTATATTTATCACAATATTAAAAATGCTGGTGCTAAGTATACTGAAGAATGCTTCAAAGAAGACGTTGAAATAAATATTAAATGCTTTCAACTCGGTAGCACCTAAATATAGTATCATTGGAGAGATGATGCAATGTATTACCCCATATAAACGAAGCTAATTTCATATACTTATTCCTTAGCACAATAAAATGAGACAAATACATTTAGAACATAACATGTAAAAAAACAATCTATCATATTCTTTTTCCTGCAAAAAGTACTGCTACAACAAATGTTAATAGAAAAACACATGAGCCAACAATACAACAATTAATAAATCTAAACGATATAGTTCTTTCATATAAAATAGAAAATAAGGAAACAAAACCAAATGTTATACACGATTATATTAATAATACAACACGAAGGAGTATCACATTTAAGAAGTAAAAAATACTTTTACTATAAGAACAGTTAAACACTAGCAACAAAAGGATTAGATATGCACATAAGAAATCAAAAAAGCCATTCCTCATATTTAGGACAAAAATAAAGCATACCTACATTAAACAATATTAATATAAATTAAACAGACATATAAATTGGACTCGACAATAGAAATAAATTGGAGGATGTCCTTAGAACCGTTAAGCCCAGATAGTGATCCTGCGGCGAGGACGAGGAATGGAAAAACGGCATGTTATTTCAATGTTTGTAACAATATATTGTTGTTTATTTATAAATAAATTCAAAGTATATCAAAAAGTAACTTAACATCAATTGCATACGGTGTATTAAATAATTCAAGGAACCAAGATTAAAATGAGTCTAACTTTACCCTAGAAATCCGCTTAAAGCTGTACGAGCACTAAGGTAAACACAATAAAACTGCACGTATACGTTTGGAATAAAAATTTATAGCCGAATGAGCATCTAGAAGTATGAAGGATTAGCTACTTTTATTAAGTACATATGCGTATCAAGTATCAATGTTCTTGAGTGTGTGCTTCATTTATTCAAAATTATAAGTTTACAACAAACGGGTTCATCGACATGGTTTGAAAACGAAAAATCGACAGGTTTTCTGCAGCAGTATCTTTATTTCTTTATGTTAGATAATATTTATTGATGCACAATATTTTGGTATCAAACCTTAAGAACAAAGAGGGAAATTTATAATAGCTCACATGTTAATATGGAGATACAGTTAACATCTATGTGTATTAATCATTATTAGTTGAGCTTATCTGGCAAAACGATCCAAAGCAATCAATCTAATTGAGCAAATACTAACAAAGCAGATAAGGCTAAACATTGTCCGACCTTATCGCTTGACGTATTTAAATGATGTGGAGTGTTAGAGAAATCTGTGAAGATAATGCAATCGTTCAGAAAGAAATACGAATGATACCCGTTTAATAAAAAAAGTTAATTTTTATATTTATACGCACCAATAACATCGGTAATGCATTATTTCACTCACTAAGTCAAGCATAAGTAAATAACTTCCAAAAACATTTTTAGTTTAATTACAGGCCAAAGCGTCGTACGTTCTATTAAAATAGAAAGATAAGAAACATAATTTGATATGCTAGACTACATTATCAGATTATTTCGAGATGTTGAGAGTTGATTATAACAATTCATAAACATTAGATGTCTATAAATAATTTGCGAAGAAGGATACTACTTTGTTTATTTTGTTGAGTGCTAAAGAGGTAACTCTTTTTATTTAATCTGGAATGATTTCATGCAAGGTATTTTTATTAGACAAATGTCCACAATTAGAGGATATTATTTTATATACGTTAAGACTCTAGGCTCAATAGTAAGATTAAAATAGATTAAAGATAAATCTTATTCCGGTGCAATATTTTACATCTTCAATTTTATACGCTCTTTTAAAAGTAATGGAAAAACCTTTTATGGTTCACAGAGCTCGCGATGTTAATTACAAAGAATGAAAAGGACTCCTAGGATCTAAAATATATTTTATTATCTTGAATAATGATGTAATATTGTTATTTGTTTTATCTAATCCTACCTTGTTCGCTCTCCATTATTTGGTCTTATTTATCATATTTTAACAGTGAGTTATTAAGGTACTAATTTAGTGACAGTCGGTGTAAAACAGGCGATTATATTCCAGCAAATCAACAGAAATTTTATAGAATAGTAATCGAGACGACTTTGTAGAAATTTCGATAAAATTCGAGACGATATTTTCGAAATGGATAAGTTCTTTTTTGTTAGCTCACTTCCGTGTGACATGTGGATTCCTCCTTAATCTACTATAAGGTGTGGCAGAATATAAATATAATGCAAGTGTAAAGTACACATATATAAGAGGAGGATAGCGCTGGTTGGTTATTAGTAATTAAGAGATAAGTAATCACGTTCAAGATTGCAACCTGGTAGTAAAAATGTAACGGTATTAATCTAAACATAAGTTGATATTTTTGATTATTTTGTCAATTTCATGCAAGAACTAATAAGAACATTTAATTAACACTGCCTGCATAAATCCTGGAACAAAAGTAAGAGACGAGGTTTTCATTAATAAAGAACGATAATAATAATTAGCAGCAATTAGTGCATTGCGACTGCAAAACTGGATAGGACCACTTAGACCAAATCAACGGCAAAGTCGATAAGGAGATTGGTAAAAGATTTGTGTCACAGTTCGGGTACCTATCATAGAAGGGCTGAGCGGGGGAATCTAATAAAAAGATCATTAACACTTGGGGATTTTCGGTTAGCATCAACCCTACTAACCGATCCAGCAATCATAGATAATTTACTAGAAAATATGACAATAAATAACCAAAATCCGGTTAAGATTAAATACTATAACCGTGACAAAGAAGAGCATTATGTAGAGCAATGGGGAAAGTAAGAAATTGTTACCCGAATATAGTGGTCCAGAAAGTATGCGCAAGTACAACTCATTGAAACCAGGTCCAGAGAAGGAAAGCGACTAAAACACTAGTGAATATGATATTTGGACGATATTTAATTAACTGAAGTACTCCTTAGGAGCGAGAAGATTTGCAACGTGGCCGAATATAAGCGGAAGTTAACGCACTATACTTTTTTCAGTGAGCTGATTCAATTATCGTTCTCCGTCCTCTCTTGGATGTGGCCGGCTGGAAAAAAGCCCAAAAGCACGCTTTGACACAAGTGACACTTTTATTTTTAGTACTCATGTTTTTATTTCATATTTCCTTTTGATTCAAGCGGTTTTATTTACATTTGAATCATTCGTGTTTGATAATATATATGTTTTTTTCTTTTATCTGAATAAAAATATGTAAATACAGAATTTCATTATTTCGTGTTAAAAACGACTCAAATGTTTACACCCAAAAGCATCATACTAATTCCAGCTGAATAAAAACATTTATTTAAACAAAGCGTAAAAGGTTACAATAAACGAAAGACATTAAGACAATAACAAGAAATACTGTATAAGTAAAGCACTGCGTTCATTAGCACACAGCTCAATTAGATATTATTGTCAAGTTCAGCATTTAACGTTTGTACCCAAGTTCTGAAACATGTTAAGTCCAATTTTTTGTAAAATGCAGTAGCTACATGCAAAGTAAGGCTGAATTTTGGTGTTTGAAGACAAGCTTAAAAACTTACTGTTAAAGGTGTCTTCTTTTCTGTGAAATTAAAAATTTATATGCTTTCCTCTTTTTAAGTCAATTGGGAGACATACTGTATATGTACCGCTTTAAGCAATAATGTTAACATTCGTTTTTCTTTTATTACGCTGATTAGTAGAGAGGACAAAATGGAGTGAAATCGTATCTGTTACCTCATACCCCAACCATACCACTAGACAGACTCTTTTTGTGTTTTGTCGACTCTCGGGGAAACCAGTAGGCAACACGAATCCTTTCTTATGGGACGAATAGACACGAGTCTGTCTAGTGGCTGCAAAAAAGGTATGATTTCCCTCGCTTTTGTCCACTGATTGGTCAGTTAAGTACATTTTCTAGCAAAACAGTGAACGCTTCCTTTGAATTTCAAAAAGCCCTCTAAACTTTCTTATTTGCGTATGCATTGTTTTATTTCTTGTTTATTTCTTGGTTCTTATTGGATAATCGATCTGCATTTTATAAATGTTAAGCCAAAAAGTGTACTCACTCAGAAATAAAACTTTGATAAAAAAATTTTGATAATTTTTATAAATATTTATTTAAAATATTCCTAAGTGGATGCTATTTTTGCACCAATCCTTAGTTTACTTTCCTGAATTCAAAAATTTTGGTCTTTATTGCTCTAAAGGTAGATTTTAAAAGTTTCACTGTGTAGAAATGTTTGTACTTAACTCCAATTTACTACTATCAGATAGTATTCATTTTTTGAAACGTATTTGCTTACTTAGGTTTTGAAATTTAACATATCCCATAAATAATTTTGAAACGGTGCTTCAGACCAGCATTTTAGAAGTTCCTAATAATTGATAGGAAGGTATAAATGAGCTTCAGAGAATATATAAATCTCATAAAAAATGTAAAATATGCTTTAAGTTTCCATGAAAATAAGGCTGACCTTTTGCCAAAAAATCAACTGCAATAGTAAAGTACCTGCACATTGCAATAAATATGTAGTCATAATTGAGAAAACATAAACATCTATGTATTACATTGATAGTATTTCAATAATTTTTATAAAACCGTGATGTTATATAATTAATTTTGTTTAATACGCTGATACCTTTACTTTTACTTAGTGAAAAATGTGACCTAGTTATTGTGTTGTTGATATTTTTTGTGTAAATACCACAATACGTTGTTATTACTCCGCACTAATTGCACCAATCCCGCGTTTAATTTATTTCACTCTCGATTGTTGATATGAAGTGATCAGTGTGATTAATGTCTGAATTAATTATTGGTATCATCAACAAATATCTTCATACAGCGTGGCTCCAAAGGAAATCTGCCTCGTGCTAACGTTTAAACGACAAAAGGAAGCGTTTTTAGAAAATGGCAGGGTTGATTTCTATTCGTTAGTATCTAACTTTTAGTGTTGTCGGCAGTTCAATCGCATTTTCAATGTCACTGGAAATGATGGCAAGTTTTTTTAAATTTTAAATGGATGAGCCAATACATGTATGTTACACTTTAACTGAAGATGTATTATGATACGAAGAAGTAAAGGTTTTGACGTGTTTTTATGCAAAATTAGCTAGGAATGTTTCTCCTGTGACGCAAAAAGTTGCGCGTAATTGTTATTGCACAAAATCTTACTTGCAAAAACGAACATTGTGTGTCCTAACTATTATGCATATTTGATATTTTCGTTCTTCATTTTTGTTAGTTTTGTTAGTTATTTTTTCTTGTTTTTATTTTTGTCAATAGCTGTTATTTCTTCAGTTTGTAGAATTTTGTTAGAGTTAATTATTCCTGAAAATTTATTTTGTTTTTTCAGGTTTTTCTTCTGCTGTTTGAGTATATACAGCGTTAATAAAAAGTCCCGGAACGGTCATCTACTTTGTTATTTGAAAATTATGATTTCTGAAATTTGGTATGGGGGTATAGTTAATATAAATGCATTTTATGCAATACAGTTAATATTTTTTTAACCAATTTTTTCATACCAAATTTCAGAAATCATAATTTTCAAATAACAAAGTTATTCGACCGTTCCGAGACTTTTTACTAACCCTGTATGTTCAATTTGTCCACAATTATCATTTTGATTGCAGTGGTTGTATAACAAGTTGCCCAGTAATTTGGATATCATTATCTTCTGTCAAAATACTTAACCTTGTAGATTTTAAAACGCCAAGTAAAATGATACGTGGTTAGAACTGTCGGGACGACGACAAAGAGTTTTAAGTACTTTTAGGCGTCCAATCGGGTATTCCACTCAACACTGAATATTATAATTGCTTCAAGTTTATCTTATACGGTTTAATCGTGGACATCAAAAATTAACAAATTTCAAGTGCCACACCATAATTAATTGCAATAAAGTTCAATGCTCCTTCTGTTTTTGAATTTTCAGTTTTCGTAGCTAATTTGTGGAAATTAATAAAATCAATGTAATACACAAAGACGTAATTTAAAGTATTTTTTATTAATGGATACGTTATATGTTTTGTCTTATTGCTTAGCTTATTTTCACATGCATATTGATTTTCGCAATGTTGAGAAACTGTTTTTTGTCTGGTCTTTTACCGTTGAAGAGAAGTGTTTTGAAATGAGAATTTGATTACACTTAAAACATAAAGAAAAGCTCCTTTTAACGTGATCAATCTTTTGGAATTAACATAAGTCAATTCGATACACCGATCTCCATATAGAAACAACATTCCTTATTGTACATATATGTCTGCATGTTACATGTGTACCTTACAAATACGGACGAACGAATAAACTAGTAAATATGCAAGGAAAATAAAATCGAGTACTAAATACGAGAAGAAGTAAAATATAGAAATAGAAAAAATATGCGCGCAAAGTCAATTTTTTGCAAGTTGCTATCTCAGACAAGAAACTAATTATCGAATTAGGTATCTTGTTAATCGGTGAAATATTGTATAGATCGAGAATCTAACTATTGTTGGTAAATTTCTAGACATGGGTTGGTTTTGTACATTTATTAAAAGAATTTGTCAGATAAACTGATATGATTATTAGTAAAGAAAGCTCTGGGAAGATCTGATAAAGTACATAATAAATTTATTACACTTGAGAAGCTTTGATCGCAACTTGGAAATACGGCCGTAATTACTAATTATGACTTTCTAATAAAAAATAATTAAGAATACGTCTACTACATTATACTGACCGAAATTATGTTACAGTAATGCAGTAGTAACAATTGTCCCGTCGCGGTTATTAAATCTACAAAATATGATTATAGTCTACCTTTGACATTCAATGCAGTGTGCTAAACAACAATTTTTAAAGCGGTTCTGAACAAATTATACTTAATTTGATATAAAGAATATTCTACGCTTAGAAACAAATAGATACATATACAATTTACAATATGCACAAATAATACGTATAAATAATGTATATATATTAGCAAATATCGAGCAATCTATGAACTACATTGCGTTTTTAATATGTACAAAGTGTATTCAGTATATTCAATGTAATTGAATTGATTGTTCATACTTTATTCTTTTCGGTAATATATCGAAAAGTTGTTGAAATTTCCACAATTTAATTCTTGGTGCTTTAATTGTCTATAATGGAACGTCCTGTACATTTTCCCGAAAACTGAGAAAGAAACTCATTTAAAAAAGGACGGGAGACGATTTCTTAATAAAAGCGACCTCCCTTAAATTCATTTAAATTTCTCGAAGGTATAACAAAAGGAAACAATATTTTTTGGTTCGCGTTGTACTTTTGTTTTTATAAAGTTTTCTTTATTTCAAATTTTGCTTTTCTTTATTTTTTCATTGAGATAGTCACTGCCACAGATATATATATATATTTTTACATTTATTAATTTTAATAGAAGAACTTGTGGAAATAAGGAAACTTATTAATGGGAATCTACAGCGTTGCTTTAATTAGATCAGCAAACATTATTTACTTATTTGTACCACGAACGCAGGTGAATACCTCCTGCCATGATAAAAATGTGAGGTAATTATGAGGTAAGTAATGAAGATAATTAAATAAAAAGATTTACGTATCAAAATTTTCGAAAAATGTCGAAATTTTAAGGTAAAGTGAGACTGCTTTTGTTAAAAGGCCGTCACCTATCTTCTAATACTAATAAAAATTTCCTTGCACTTCCGTTAAATTATATATCAAATATTTATTTTCCTAAAGACATTTATTAAAAACATATATTTTCTGGGTACAATTTTAACCACTCCAACCACAAATGTTAACTGTAATTCGATTGTTTGTATTGTGTCGAATATTTGTTTATTGACATTAAGAAATCCAGGCCAATTAGTTGAATTACCATCATAAAGTGTCGTATAGTAGAGAATATACTAAGTATCGAAAATGTAAAAAAGCTTCATACATCAAACTGCGATTCGACGGTCAACGAGATCGATATTGGACTTTACATATGAATGTCTTCACCGAAATAAAAATATTTCCTACTAGACCTATTTTTAAACGAAAAAGAAGAAACGAATATACCTTCGTATTTAATTTATTACCGAAAGTCGGATCAATTTCAGGAGAATGTTTATAAAGAAGAATGTAGAAGAGCTGCTCTGTCAATCCATTAACAAAATTAAATATGAATTAAATTAGGCATCGATTCCGAATTTAATTCATACGAATTCTTTTCAATGCACTACTGAAAACTCCAAGAAATACTGAATTAACAAAACTTGAATTACGGCGTTAGCATGCGTTACATTTACAATATGGGACAATAGTACAAAAATCTAATTTTATCTCAAAGTTTAACTAAATAGATCTAGAAATGTTAAGGTAAGTTGGCGTGCATTGAAGATAGCCATTCAAGATAAAAAAATTGTATAGTGTTGAATAATATGCAAAACTTGCCGCTGATTCTCTTTTATTTGATTTTTTTTCGAAATTATTCAAGATCCATAAGCGTCCCGCTTTGCTGATACATAATTGTTCCGGTCCGATGAATCCTGTGTGTTGCTGATTTTGTATCCGTCTTCGTGATTGAAGTTGCTGGTATTCTTCATTATTTCTATAGATTTGTGTATTATCCTCGCGTAGTACTGGCTGGTTCTGGCTAATACCTTAACGTCGCTGTAGGTTGTGCGGTACACTTGCACCAATAAAGAGACCACTGCACTCACATTTACATTGATTGTAGTGCCTTTTTTTAACCTTCACACATCAGGACGGACATTCTTTTCGTTCAGAAATTTATCAGGATTTTAAAACAAGATATGCATACGACTGAGTCTCGGTCAAACTTCACAACAGCTTAAGCATCGCGAGACCTAATACAAAAGTGAAAAGTGTTTTTTGGACGAAAAGTCTTGAACTTTGGCTCACCAGAAAGAGGAAAAGGACTATTAGAAGAAGAAGCTTTCCTTTATATAATACTATTTATTACGTATTGTATTCAAAAAGGTCATACCATTAATTTCGATTCGGATACTAATAAATTAAGTAACATCTATTGTAATATTTAAAAACGCAATAAGGAATAGGCTGATTTTTCGGAAAACTATATACCTTATTTTCTGATCATCTGTTGTTACTGTATTTTCTTTCATAATCGTTTTTTGTTAATATTTCGTATTAAGATTATTGTTAATAGTTTTGGTGGTTAGAACTTTCGTGGTCTAATATTCCAATAAATTCTTTTCGCCTGTCGAGTAACGTTGAAATTTTATTTTAAAATAATTTTAATATCTTTTAATTTTTTTTTATATTTGCCTTATCGTGATGACTAATTAAGGATCAGTTTTGCTGACTTAAATCGCCCCCATTGTAAATAAAACTAATCCAATTATTTTATTGTAATTATTTTTTCATAATTTCTTGTTAAAGTTCTAAGTAAATCACCGTGTTTGATTTTGTTTGCTTTTATTATTATTATTATCATCATTCCTATTAGTATTATACTCGCATAATGTATAATATAGTTATTTAACCAGTCATAAATTAGTTAATTTCCAATATTATAAATAAATACATGAAATCAATGAAAAATTAACTTGCCAAAAATTATAAGAAGTTTCAATTTATTCTTTGATTGATTGGAATTTCGGAGCACTGGAACTATTTCAAATACATTAAGCTTCTCTATTGTTCACATTAAATTAATTTCCCCAAAGCATTTAAGAAAGTAACGAAAATAAGAAAAAAACAACTATTATGCTCTAAAGATATTTTTTTAATAAATAAGAAAAATACTTACAATTACTGGACTGAAATACTAATTGTCGCTTATGGAGCTTTTATTCGCTCAAATACTGACGTAGTAAGTATCCGGTTAGTTGTTTGCAGATCTCAGTCAGTGATGACACTTTTAAGCAAAAGCAAAGCGAAACAATTCTCTCGTTTAAATACTGCGCCGTATTCATTTAATTTGATAATGATAACTATACTTAAATGGTCCAACAGAATTATTTGAAGAATCGTTGCCGCATTTGCTGTCGATAATTGTATAAAATTACTCAATAATTTCGAGTTACTTTGTTAATTATCAGATCTTATTAGGAAATAACGAAAACTACTACAGACTCGACCTATATTTTTGTGTAATTATTCCGTGGTTATTAATAACATATATGTAGGACCCAATTAACTCGCTATTGTCCATATGTAAGTGCAGATGAACCGAATAGCAGGTCTACTTGCGTAAATAATGTTATTGTTTACTTTTAACATTAACTATCGAAACGTACAATGTATAATATTTACCTGTTAAAATTATTTCTGTCACCTTCACTTTATGCATTTACGATAGGTTGATATACTCTCATGGACGTTTCGCGCACTGAAAACATTTAAAAACGAAACCGCTGGTACTTTACCCACACCACTTATAGTTTCGGATTCCACGCTTTCAATAGCATTAACAGCATGTAAATACAATCAGGTTAAATATTTGTATTAATGCGTTGGCGCAGATGATTTGCTTTGTAAACATTTGTTAACCGTAGGCTATCATATGCGATGATAAGTTATCTTCATTTTGAATAATATTGTTGCGATCTTGAATATTGATTTTATAACATTGACACTATTAAATGACCACTTTCACTTTTTTTGCATATGTTCATAGTCGTTATTTTAGCGTATGCGAATATAAGCGTTGGCATTATGATATTTGGGCGGGAACGGTTAGTTACATCATTAAATAAATTAAGCGACTAAATTAATCCTCCAGAATGACTGCCGTTCTCAACTTTATTATCCTTGAAACTATCAGGTCGACCAAATTAACATACTTTTAAGATTTAGATTATATAAAGAGAAACCAATTTTAAGCATTTTATTTTTAAGATATTTGCGTATTTTAAATAATTTCTTGTCTTTTTGAAATTTGAAAATGTCTTACGTTTTATGTTGTGTTCACGCCGCTTTTTTGATTTTTTGATTTTTTGATTTGGTCAAGCTAATTCTATTTATTTTATTGTCACCGCGCTTCTTAATTTGTCGGTTTTTATAGTGGGTAAGTTTTGACCTGATTTGTGCCCACAACATGTATTGCGCATATTTCTTTTTCTAAATAATTGAAATTGTGGGAAAAAGTGGGAGTTAATACTGCCCCCGCACTTTATTTATTTATTTTTTTTAATTTGATTAGGCTAACGTTTTGTGTTGATCTGCGCCGTCCTCTTCTTGAGACAGACTATTCGCTAGAGTTAGTTAGGGTTAGTCGGTAGAGACCACTGTACATTTTTCGATTTTTAAAATTCTTCATAATCGCAATATTTTGTGCTAATCAGTGCTAATCACTGTAAAAATGTCGATTTTTTTTATTTCTATCGCTTTCGACATATTTGAGATTGAGTAGTGCGCTTCCACGTTCAACAACCGCCGGGCTATTTTGTTGACTTGTAAGAATTTGATTATATCAACATTTTGCGCTCGTCTTATGCTGATTTGTGGTGCAGCATTTTTGTTTTGTCCTAATTCTGTCTGTGAGACTTTTGAAAATGAGCCACTTTACTAATTTTTCGGTTTTTGAAAGACACAATATGTACATATATCTAGAGAATTAGATATATTGCTGTTTAGGACCGAATAAAATACACGAGAGGGGACAGTTACATACAGTGTGTTAGAGAGTTATCTGTACGTCTTGTAAAGTATTACAGTTTTATAATAGAAGATAATAGTAAGTAGATTGCTAGAGTTCTTTATTGCTAGATTGTTAGAGAACGAAGAGCGAGATTAAATTCTTAGTGGAAAAGAAGAAAACGTGGCTAATTGTAAGTAAAATAGAGACAAGTTATCAGCATTGCTAGGTCTGGAACGGGATATTAAATTAAATTGGAAGAAATTCAAACAGAATTTTGAGATATATATAACTGCTAGTGGCAAGAGTTGAAGCCAAAGTGGCTTTACCTTTAACTATTATTGGTGAGGAGGGTATGGAAATTTTTATAAATTTTACATTGACCGAAGCTGGGAGGAAGGTACAAACATCCTAGACGAGATCTAGAATAAGATATACGAGAGCTTTGTGCTTTACAAAAGACACCAAGAAGAAAGGGAAAACACACCGCATCTTATCGAATAGGCGAGAAAAACTTTTTAAAACTTGCGACGTCGGAAAACAGAATAATAAACTAATAAGAGACGTGATGGTGTTAGGAATCAGAGATCGTACTTTACCAGAGAAATACTAAGCTTAATAGATTTGAGATTGCAGTGGATGTTAGAAACGTGTGAGATAACGAAGAAACAAATAAACAACAGATGAAAGACAGCTACAAAATAAGGTGAGTGATGTGGGCTTTATAAACAAAAGAGTAGACCAAAGAAGTAATTAAAGAAAAGGTAAAGGTAGTGGCCAAGTATAATGGAAAAAAACCAGTGGACTGCAATACGCAAGACAAAGGAAATGAAAGAAGTGGTAAAAACAGCCGACGAAGAAATAGAGGATCTGTTTGTGCTTGTGAGCCTTTCGAGTCAATCCAACTGCGGTACTTCTGAATATCTTCTGACTGGACTTCTTTCCTGTTATTCTAACATTTCTGACAACTGTATTGCACACTCTGGATACGATATGACGTCATATACTCTAACCAAAAGTGATCTGTCTCTCAGCAATATATAAATGCGAAGAGCACGTAAGCTTCATAAAGAATTTTTTTAATATCTTGATTCAAAATTGATCGCAACGAAGAATGAAATTTTATGCCGATTGATGACACTTTACACTATATACAACACAACAACGTGAAATTCTACTGAAAATTTCGTCGAAGATTAAGCGTACGATTATTAATAGATTAAATTACACTTAGATGTACCTAAATTTGCTCCTCTTGTTGTTTAAAGATCTTGCACTCATTTAGAAGTTAGGGAAAATGGGACGATGGAATTCGCAGAATCTTGGAAGTAGAGTATTACCGATCAGTGATTCGACTTTTTTTGGGAAAACGTGTGCAAAAATCAAAAGGAAGTTGGGTAAAGGTTACAAGAACAATGCACCTTCAATGACGAGCACCTTCAATCATCAGGTGCTGGCATAAGCGTGGACGAGTACGCGTGGTCTTTGAGGAGGAGCAGTCATCAAAAGCCAGATGTTGAGGCGAAAACATCCTTTCGCGAGTATCGGCGAGATGGGTGCCACGATTACTAATGACCGGTTGAAAAACATAGCTTCAAAGCAATGTTTGGATATGTTTAAGCGTAAAATTAGTAACGTTATACCGTGTTGTAGACGAGGCATAGATGCATTACCACATGCTAGAAAGCAAAGGTCAGTCGGCAAAATGGTGATTTCCTGGCACCAAAGAAGGCGAAGACAATTCCATCAGTGAGAAAAATTATGGCGACGATTTTTTGGGATTCGCAAGACATCATTTTAATTAATTATTTTGAAAGGGAAAAGACAGACACTTAACATATGCTGCGGATGCATGCTGATTTATTGGATCGATTTGAGGCTGAACTGAAAGGAACAAGCTAGCGACAAGGGGATCTCATAGTACCATGATTTTACCTCGGGTCACTCATTGTTAATTTTCAGTTAGTCATTCGATATCTAATGCAGTTACTGTACGAATTGGTGCGCCATCCACCGTATTTGCAAGAATCGGCTTCTGTGACTTCTTTTCTTTAAAATTGAAAAAAAAGCTTGGCGGCAAAGTTTATGTCAAATGAAGAGGTTACTGCTGAAACGGCTGTCTATTTCGCAAAGTTCCACAAATCGTATCATTTGGGCATCTAAAAAGATTGGAACATCGTAAGGCTGATGTGTAGAGCTACAAGATTATGTCGAGAAGTAAATTTATTAAGTGCACAGCTATTGCGTCGTTTTCTCCTTTTTTTAATTTCTGTGTGATAAATGCCTTGTAGTTTCTAGTGTATTTTAAGGAATTTCATCAGTTTTTATTCTTTCTTAAACTTTAAAACCACTGCATTTGTTAATTAACTTCGATTTAATATTCAAACTACATTCGGTCGAAACGTAAATCGTACTTTCACGTACACGGCGTTCATATCTTTACAAAAATCTTCTTCTTATACAAGCAATATGCAATAAGTGTCCAGCAAACAACTCCCGTCACATTGGCCAAAAGTTTAGTAAAATGTGTCTCCTGTTCATTTCTAGTAAAAGTAAACGGAAATACATTTGCAGTCAAACTCTGTCCGACATAGACCAATATAGAGTTTGCTCCGAGAAATATAAACGGTTTACCATTCCATACTTTCTTGACATCCACTAATAGGTAACATAGAGAGAATAAAAGGAAGCCTAGACCGCAGGTTACCAATACAAAAGATAGCGTCCTGCAAAATACAAAAACTCGTATTTACTTTAAATCATCACTTCTCCTCTTCAGCTGACCATAGATGTCTGACCAATGGTATTATACCACCACTACACGAGAAATCACACAGAACCCCGCCAGCTAAGGCAAGCATTGTGCCCCAAACAAGCCACCGATTCACTCTTAATTTGTGATCTGTATAAGTTAATAGAGTGAAACCAGCTTGAACTCCAAAGCTGACGTGCAGAAGAGTAGTTAATGTTCCTGTCAAAAAAGATCCAGCTGATATATGTGCTGCATAGAATTGTTACGAAAACTATTCTGGCAACGGTATACCTACCAAGAATTCCTTCCGCATCAAAAAACTTTGCGTTATAAATGTCCCTAGCACGAGCAACTTGCAAAATATGGCGTCCCAGTATTTTCCTATCAATATACCCAGCAATACCAGCTGTACATTTGTCGTATTTAAAGTATTCATGATGTCCTCCTGGGCCGAAGTACCCTCTGAAAATATGTATTAGTAACTCAAATTTAATACGAACAATATATATATATCAATTTCAAACGTTATCATGTTAAATTCTGCTAACTGCAATCATCGATATCTGGTAAAGTACGAGTTAACTCTCAAATTTCACAATGCATTAGTGACAGTGAAACCACAGAAATATAGACAATGAAAATTGTGTCCCAGCCAGAAAATTGCGAATTTAATGAAATTTGAATGGTTTGTAGGCCTTACCGGACTATGTGAAATCGGTATGCGTTTCTGTTGAAACAGTGCTATCGAAATACTCTAGATGTGTAAGTCCCAGCCGGTTGGAAAGTTGAATCATTGATACCTCATCTAGGGCGAGATAGTTTTATTAGGTCATCTCGCTAAGAATTTAAGTAATGTGATTTTTAATGATAAAACTACACCCGCATGTTAGATGTGACTGGATGTGATATTATTGACCAAAGGCTTTAGTACTTTCGATACAATTTGAAATAACTTAGGGGATTAACTAAGTAAATGAAAATGACTAGGAAAGAATTATACTGTAAACCTTCGTTAAAGAAGTGCTCTTATAGAGCACTTGGTGCTCTCTTGGGCAATACATACAAACTTCGCCTTCGACTCGCTTCATAATATTTGCTTGAGGCCCATAACAGAGCACTTTCTTAACTGAGCTTAAAATATGTTATTTTGTGGTGATTATATTTACTTGTGAATACCATTCGAAGCTGACGTATGTACTTTTGCCTTAGCGTCATCGTTGACACGACAAAACAGGTGTAGAGAAGAAGACGCAGTATAACCATTTTATCTACTAAAATAAGACAATTACCAGGAATACTAGATTTTTTAAATTATTCAACCTATATCACGCCTATATTACCATCATGTAGATGATCGTGTCATGTTTTCCTACTACGTAGTGATCCTCGTCAGTAATAAGTAAAATAATAAAATCATACGATTTTAAAATGATCGGGATCTGTATCAGTTACGCTCATGTGTTTAGATTATTTCAATTGCCTAATTATACAAGCAATATTTGTTTGTTTGCCAAACCAATCACAAAAATACAACATGGTATATACAAACTTGTCACAAAGTAGCACGGACGGTTGGCGCAGCATTGGATTCCGACCATGAATCGCTTGGCTGGATGTTAGCATTAGGTGAAAACGTAAACATTTGATCGAACGTAGTCTTACAACTTCCTCGCATACTTATCTGATCTTTGAGCGAACTATATACTTTTATTCTGCCTTTAACGAACTTGAATTGGTCCAAAATCGACTTGCTTATGTCACTCAAGTGTTTACTGTCAAGCGTAGTTTGATTATTATTTTCCGACTGTCAGCTAATGTTTAACTGATTTGGTTGATTCAGAAACAATCGATACCCGACGTTAGAAAAATACCATTGGTCAACACCCAAGCAGGGAGAAAATAAACTTAATAACAGCGTGAAGACGTAATAAGTTAATGTATAAAGGATACTTTCTTAGAATATGAAATAACTTATGGATTCAAATAGTTAGATGAACATCCACCAGTTGCACCAAAAATAGTTACAAAAAAAGAAAGTGTCTTGTACCAGCGATGCGTAAGGTGAACGAAAATTGGCAACAGATTGTTTAAAAATTCGCTCCATAAAAATGAAATGTCTACAATAATATAGATAGAGAGAGTCACGGCAGAAAGATGGCGCAGAAGTGATATGTCGCTGACAATTTCGGGGTATGTATTCAATAAGTTTTGCAACTATACTGGGACAAATCCTGGCGGTAAATATTAACGCTACACAGTAGTTAGATTTTGTATTTAGAGACTAAATACAACATATTGTACTATTTTTTGTAGCATTGATTGTTACAACTAGACGTAGGTATGAAGAACACTTTGTAATAAAATTTGCAATATATCGTTTAAGTAGTTCGTATTGCTCTAGCATTCATTAATATGTATCTTCGCTGATCGACTGAATTGGTTCAGCATTTAATCCAAACAGTTGAACGTTAATTTTTGATATAACAGTCAGAGTTGAAAATTTATCTTTTATTCGTATTTTTTCAGATGTCGATAGTTACAGTTCTTGATTGTTAGGTCTTATTTGGGGATGTTCGATGATTGTATTCTCTTACCTTGGACAATCTTCAAATGGTACAAGAAACGTTACTGACGTATGAAGTGCCACAAGTACAACCATTAGGAGCCAAATATACTTCATCTTCATTATATCACCAAAACGACCCTAAAATTATACTTGGTTATTTTAAGAAAAACAATGAATGCGGGATCTGCGGGGTAGTACAGCAAAAACTAAGTTACTAGCAGAATACTCAAATAATTAATTCGGAAAAATTATTTCGGAAATTCCCACATTTCTATTAATTAAATCAACGACCAAAATGATTCTGTCCTTAGTCTAAAAAATAATTACCACCAACTATCTTCATCGCCTTTAACTACGTTTTATTCTCAATATATGGTGATTAAGATGATCTTTTCAGTATAACAGATTTTTAAGCTAATTCTCGCGATACAGTTAATTTAAGGTTTCCTAATCTAATATTATGCCCTGATTTGTTTATGCGTTGTGCTATACTTGATGATTTAATTCCACCATAGTTGTATCTGTTACTTAAGTGATATTCTATAAAACAACTGTTTTATAAAATTGCTTCTAGTCGTCATCTGTTCCATTAACATATATGTTACGAAATTGAAATGCTAGTTGATAGATAAAAAGAAAGCAGATTCTAAATAGACTAGAAAAGCCTAAAATATCTGTATTCAACTTAACAGTATCATCTATTGCATTACTATTTTAGCGAAATTTATAATTGTTGAAGTACTTGAAAGCTAATATTCAATATGTCACTTTGTGGTTGTTTTTACTATTAAATATGTAACTTCCGTTTGTCATCCTGTGTTGCTCATTCCGTTGTTGTCTCTCATTTAGGTTTACAAGTACAGAAGGGTAACATAGATTATCATTGAAGGAAGATAATATTATCTGGTAAGACGAAATGGAGAGGGAGAGGGGAACCTGATACAATATAGGTAACTGGAAAATCCTAGAAAGAGGTTGGCTCATTTCCAACCTCGTTCGAAGTCGATCAAGCGGATCTCACTGATCGGAATTTTAAGACAGAATACTGTGTTTTCTTCACAGTATTGATATCGTATTCGCTCCGGTTTGGTAGATCGTATCTATCACAATATGAGTTATACTCATTGTAGATTGTCTGTTTTTGTAATTTGCTATTGTGTTCTGCTCCATATGTTACTTAGTATATAACCTACTCTTGGTTGTTGGTGTCTTTCATTATTTCTATTTCTATTCGATTCTCTCACAAATCACTGCTTATGCTCCAATGCTTGCTTTTAGCAAGTATCTTCTGTTTCGCAAGGATGGACGGCGACTATTGACATGTTAACGTGTTTTTGTTGTGCATCCCTTTAGACATTTTTGATTCTGGTCAATTTATGGTTTGCGTCATCGGCTCTATAATTCCTAGATTCCTCTGGTTTCTGAAGACCCAAGCTGTCCAATTTATTTTACTGTGTTGCATCTAATTTCTACATTTTTCCAGGACTTCTTTAGTTTTTAGTCAGTCACTTTAGAGACGTGGATAGGGAGATAATTATTGTAATCCAACAAGGGGAGAAATTCGTTGAAAAACAACAGGAAGAGTCAACAGAGACGTAGTTAAGATACCTTGTTGGAATAGTGCGCGAATAGAAGAAGGCTATCACAAGTACACGTCGAACACACAGGTTCGAAGGACTACGATTGCTTTAAGAGGCGGATCTACTAGCACGAGACGGGTACTGTCGCCTTTAATAATTGAATATCGTTGCCAACGTTTCCAATGATCCAAAAAGTGACGTATCTGGTGATTCTATATGTAGTTTGGTTCTGTTCACTCACATAATAGATACCGAAGTGTCAGGTGGCATCGAGGTGAAGAGATTTACTGCATCTTGTTACATGTACGGATCGTAACACAGTGATTGAAATTAATCTGTTTGCGCAAAAATCAAAATCAAATAATTTTAAATTGGAACATTTTGAAAGCTTTGTAATTTGTAAATAATTAAGGAATATCGAAGAAGCGATAAAACCATTCTAAGAAGCGTATAACAGTAGGAATGCATCAATAAACGTCTAAACGGGTCTATTATTGGTAAGACCTTCTTCATTATTAATTTATCTGTTACAATAAAGTTATTCTTTCAAATGATTGTTGTGGTTTTGTCAATTAGTCAAGTAAGTAAATATACATTATTTCTACATATTTCACACGATAATCGTGACTTACTCAAGATACTTTTCCTTTTATGATTAGTGGCATTTTTTCAATTAAAAATGTGAACGATTTCATGAATATTTGATGTCTGACATACTGGAAAGACTGAAAAGAAAACAACTGAAAGCAACAGTAACAGCAAAGTATGCTAAAAATTGACACACTGGCAAAGTTCAATAAAGATTCTTTTTGTTAGGAATTGTACAGTTTATATTACTTTTACTTTTTTACAAAAATCTATGGAACCAAGACCATGTAGGCATTCAACAGGAACAACCACTAAAAATGTTCCAAAAGCTAATACCTCTATTCAAAAAGCGGAGGTTGCTGCGTTCGTTAGAGATATGTTCCAATGAAGAACTATCCTTTGAGATGCAACAAACGTAGTTTACGAAATTTCGAAGTCACTGTCAAGGGAATTTATGTATAGACGTCAAAGGTCTGAAAACCATGGAAATGTTGTTATTCCTTGATTTTATCTGGCGCAAAAAGGCGGCTGACAAATATACACCAGCCATACGATATAATTTTAAAGGTTCAACAAAATTGTTGTTGTAAAGTAGAATCTTTGAGAAACAGATGACTTCATTGAATTATCAGCAGAAATAAAAAGCGGTGACTGTTATCATCACGCTGTGAATAGACCGGCCATCCATTTTTCAATGCTTTAATATATACCACGCTGTATATATATAACGTTCAGGTATATATTCTCCTCATGAAAATGGATTCGTGTAGGCTATAGGTGACCTCGAGAGTCGACAAAACGCGAGTCTGTCTAGTCTCCACAAAAAAGTAATAATTTCATCCGCCTTTGTCCTCTCTACTGTTGTGGAAATTAAGTGTTTATTGTTGGTACTTCCTCTTGTTGATTATGTTTTGGAGTCGGTGGTTGAAGTTGACCCTCAAGATGATAGTGAATAAGAGATTTTAAATTAAAAGAAAAAATGAACAGCTAAAGAGTTTCAACGCTTACTTTTCACCTACTTCTTAATGTATACGCTCATTTCCTATTATTAATATACTTGCCTTCATTCAATAACACGTAAAATGATACAATATTGTATACTAAAAAAGACGGTTGTGTTCAATTATTACTTTTGCACAAATAGTTTACCAATTTGTCACCGTAAGTCCTACGCTTCTGTGCGTAGGGCTTGCTGTGTGGGGAGCTGTATTGGAAATCAATCACTTCTAATGACAACTACGCGCTACATAAATGTTACTGAATCATAACTTTTGAAATGTACCAAATACCCTTTTTCAATAAGACTCAACAGTTATCAGTATACTGCTCGTTAAAGTTTAACGTTTCGTTTACCTTCACGGTCTCAATTTCTTGTCTATCGCTATCGTTACTCGAAGATGTCTGGCATATAGTATGTAGAGAAATTAGTAATTTACCGCGCTCATCGCAGCACATACATTAATTGGTCTACTACATAAGGTTCAAGTAGCCTGGGTCCAGTAGCACAAGAATAAAACCTTATTAAAAGCATTTCTGGATGTATTCAGAAATATATGCATCACCAACGTAGTCCCACACGTTACTGATTATAATTAAAAAGAATATACAAACGAATATATTTTTTTAGCAATGTAGTTATTGGTAAGAAGTCATACATTCTCAATGATAAGCGGTATAGATTGACATACAAGGTTAAGAAGTGATTTGCTAATTTTGTAAATGGAACATCCTGATAATTATATATATTTAATGCTAGAAGTTGGCTTATTTCAAATATTTACTAGTTACTTAACATTTTAAACTGGTTTTCTGTAAATTTGCGAATATTAAGTGCCTTTGTATAGAATTTATATTGCAATTGTTGCGGAGAACATTTTTTCCATTAATTTTTCTGTGATTTGCCTTGGGCACTTAATAATAAATCAAATACTATTGAGTAGAGTAGCATATACTTGAATAAAACTCGTAAATATTGGTTAAAACGACGGCTCAATGGTCATGTTCACCTTTCTCAAACTATTAACCACCAATGATCCATTTTAGCCAATATCCATTAGTTTTATTAAAATAGAACGAAAAAATACAAAAAATTAGTTACTTAATATATGTAAATGGAGATGTGTTCATGATTATCATAAAAATCAAAGATATTTACTGTTAACCCTACAGCGAATATGTAAATATACGTATTAAATTGTTGACAGCATTTACTAACACATTCATTGCAGGGTTAATTGTAACAAAAGAATTAAAAACTACTTACGGTTAGCTGAGAACTATATTCTTTTTGATTTCTCATCGTCATGAGGCAAAGGAATGAATGGACGGCATAACATAAAGCTAGCCGTTGCAATATTCCCATTACTCGCAATATACTGATATTTATCCCACCTCCAATGGAAAGACCTAACACGTAAATTATGCACGATCTCTGAAAGTAGTACTCAAGAGAAATTCAAAATGTCGTAAGTATATGTTTGTACTTTCAAAATATGTGCTGATGTTTCTATGATGCTTTCCCCTCGCTTGATCCTAGATCGCATTGCGATCGGAATGCAAATACCCATAATCCACAAGAACCACGGGTACAACGTATCGGCCAAGTGTAAACCGTACCATACCACGTGTTTTAATTTGTAATACCCACCTGCTCCGTAATTTGTGAAAACCATCAGCGCCAGCGTAATACTAAAATGGAAACTACGTATTATTGCAAGTGAGTAAAACAATGAAGATATCACAAAAGTTAAATGCCAGTCAGTACACCAGATTGAATTTGAGCGTTCCAAGCATTCGTGTTGTTGTTTACAGTACAGTGTATTATGGTTTCAATCACATTTCGTTTATTAATGCTGTAGCTCAATAGCTTGCATTGCGCTGCTTTTAGCTGTAATTCATAATTAACAATTTGCAAATGAAATTATTGCACACGACTATCTAAAGTATATTGCCAGTCTCATTATTGTTAATCACAGGTATAGGAAGGCATTATTCACGTGTACCCCAATAAATGCTTTTCGTGAAACAGTTATTTTTTGGATGGTTACATATAGTCTAGTTTGCTAGTTTCCAATTTCCTTTTTAAAAATAAATTTTTACTTATTAAATTTAATTTATACACTTACGCTAAGTATTCGCAGAAAATAGTTGATTTTAGATTACTGATATTGTTAGTAACATTTCAATAAAGATACATATATCGAACCACGCAGTATTGCGCGGATGTCTTTGTAGTTTAAAGACACATAAACACATGTGAATTACGTCCTTTCATTTCTGATCTAGCTACCAACATTATACCTCTCTAACACGTACTTCTGGAGAAACAACGGTTTCCGTAAATGTTTACTTAGATTGCAAAGACGCCATTGTTAACTGAAAAATGTTTGCGAGAATCTCCATTTCCAATGGCCCAATCCTCCAATCCGATATGGATTTTACTAGAAATAGGTATCCCGAGTACATATTTGCCCGAGCAAGGGACACCGGCACAAGAATTAATTAAACATCGGAAGCAGCACTAACTCAGGCGGATATGGTATGTACAACCATCTCACCATACACTAGCGGTTTTTCGGAGAAACTTACGACGAATAAGCAACAAATACAAGGTGAGAACTGCAATAAGAATAACAAACACCATCATGTCGATATTAACAAGTCGGGCAATGTGAATCAACAAACGAAGAATTGTATATATCGAATTTCTCCTGAATGCGGACGTCCATATATAGGACTAACAGACCTGTGCAAGTGAGAATCAAAGAGCACAAGAAAATGGTTCGCTTAGAGGAAACCAATAAATCCAACTTGGCACAATACGCTCGGGAAGAAGATCACAGAATTAATTGGGATAACACAACGATTCTGGAAAAAGAAGACCATCAAACCAGAAAGCTGTTGAAAAAAAAAACAGCATACATGGTCTCCTGCTGGATCGCGAGAACATTACCACACACACCATTAATAGCTGCAGGACAGGCTAAAAGACAGTTTTGCGCAATCCGCACTGCATGTGCAGAAACAATGCGTTACTTACTAATACTACGCACCTACCTTGAAGACTATAGAATACTGTCTGTCGAAACGGTTGCATCCTAAAGATCCAACAAACGGAGGAAATAGCCTCAATATGAACTTTGTTTGAAACGAAGATAATTTTGTGAATGACAGATAGCGATCGTAATTACAAAAAATAAATATATGTCGTGTACATTTGCGTGTCCGCGTTTGCGTGTGCGGGTGCGTGCTTGGGTGTGTGCGTGCGTGCCTCTGCGTGTGTTTTTGCACGTTATGTAGTGCCCTTATAAAGCAATAATAGCGGAGTAAGCGTTCAAGCTTCATTGAAAGTTAAGAGATAGGATTTTATCATAGTTTTTAAAAATGACGTTCCCTCATCAAAAAGACACACGCCGCTTTCGACAAGGCCCTGCACTGGTGACTAAAGTTCGCCACTTTCCGTTCGCTTTATTAAATTAGCAGAGAATAGGCAGATTCGTGTTTATTCATCTCATGAATGAGGGTTCGTGTTGCTTACCGGTTTCCCCGAGAGTCGATAAAACACGAGTGAATCTAGTCTCTGCTAATAAAGTGAAGCGCACAGAAAGTGGAAAACGTTACTGATGACTGTTGACAATGAACTACGTTATTGAAACTACGTGATTTTCTTACCCTCTAAACGTGTCCAGAGATTTTAGCCTTTCCTTCTCACTCATTGAGACGTCCACTTCTTTAAGGCGTGTTTTCGCCTTACCGCGGAGAATATTTAGATCCAGCAATATATATTTACATGTAAACGCAGCAAGTAATGCCACCAAATAAATAAAAGCTACCATAAATATCGCTAAAATTTTTACAAAGTTAGTACTGTACAACCTTTAGTGAGAGTATTGCTTTATGAGGTTTCTCAAATTTTAAGTAGAATATCTGATCAATTGTTACCTGCGCTTATACCGGAGGAAGCAAAACTGCCGCCAGTGAGTGCTACAGCAGTGGTGTTGTATTCTGAAAAATCGAATACATTCGATGCAAGGATCGTGGGATATGCATGGCTAAACTGCTCCATAGTACGCGATGGTTTAGCCATAATGTGCGGTTAATGTGAAAATCTTCATATAACATACGTTTGAAATGTAATGGATAGTGAATCCGTGAGTAATGTGCACCGATCGGCCTATTTATCTTATTGAGTATCACAGTTACATCATATATCGTCCTGGTTGCACACGACCGGCGAAATCACTGACCCAGAAAGATGTGGAGAAAAGCAACGATATAAGCCGGTTGTGTACAAGTAAATACAAGTAAAAAAATAGTAAAAGCGGTCAAACTTATCTTTGATTAATTTTTATATTGCCTGCGCGAAATGTGTCTTTTTTTGTCTTGAGCCAAGAATCATTTAGTTAGTTTCACAAGAAATATAATTATACACCGAAATTGCTTTGCCGCAGGATATTTGCAAAATATTGAAGAAATTATTCAATTATTATCAGTTGCTGTTAGAGAAAGTTAGATAAAATTTTAAGGTACACAAGTGGGAGCTGATTAGTACAGTCACAAGCTCGATCGTGTGGTATAAGTAAATAATTATTCTTTAAAAGAAAAGAACAACAACCGCGAAAGTTAACAGCAACACAAATAATTATTTAATTGCCCATCAAGCCTCGGATATCGTTAAATGATGAGAAAAATTTGAGTGTAAGGGAGAATCCAAATTCTGCCAGACTAGAACATATTTATAGCAACAGAGTTGACAAGAATTCATTAAATAAGCTCGGCTACCATTTTCCATCACATTTTTAGATATTGAATGGTCGTTCACCTTATATACAACATTTTTTTTACCGCATCGGACACCTTTAGACATTATGTGTTGTGCCGTAGATGTTCACCAGAACGAATCTGGTTTCTCTATTCTAACTTAACAAGTGTTGGTCACTATACAAATTACTCCCTTCATGTTGTAGCACTCACTCACGTTGGTATTTGCAGTAATAAGCAATTCACATGGTAAAAATCAGAATTCTGTACATTATACGATCTGACTTGCATGTTTCTTTCCCCTTTTTAATTAGGGTTGTTGAATAGCAGAGGCATGACTTACGAAAATATGTATTTACTGGCTCTTTTCGCGTTTGCACTCTGCACGTGCTGTTTTGATCCAATATCAATTCATAAATACCGAACTCTCCAAATGTGATATTAATGTCGCAAACTACATTTTCAGCTGACTCTGGTTGTAGGAAAGTAGAAGCTTCTGTTGCTACTTTGTATTGCTTCTCAGACGATACCTTATGGACAGACAAATTTGTCATGCCAGCAGACATTACGTACGGGCACTATAAAGTTGGTATAAGTATCTTTCTTAATTCTAGCGTGGTAAGACTTACATTTAAACACTGTTCATGCTTTTCAAATAGAAATGTTTGCTGATACGTTACTAAATTTATCCATATCATATAAGCAGTGTTAAGCTTTAGTCTGGTTAAATTAAGGCGATGTACAACTGGGTCTTTAAAACTGCCAACCAGAGAGTAAATATCCATCGGTGCTTTTTGTTCAAATGTTGTGAAACGTTTTCAGTTCCCAAAATTTAATACAGTGACGTACGAAATGTGACATTACAATTGTCAAATGACTATTTTGTTCGAAGAGTAATCACGGACTAGTTAGACATAATTTGATTGGCAGAAAAAAATCAATTAATACCCGATTTGATCCGATTGTGATTTCCCGAACGCTTTACCTAGTTTGAGATTATTCTGCAAACATAGCTTATGATATTGAAATATTTGCATTCGAGCGCTCGCCGAAATACTGCTGCACCATTTCCATTCCATTATCCAATTGTTTATGCCAGTTTAAAAAAAAGGTGTTGAACAATTATCCGAAACCTGCATACATTGGTGTTGTTTTAATCAAGTTAAATATTTGTAAAACAGTTTGGTGGAAATGCAGTGTTATTAATTCAATTTTCATCAATCCCTATTAAAAAGAAAAAATAACGGCCGATGAAATGATAATGAATTCGTTCTAGTAAAAAAAGTAATCGACTAATTCGCAATCATTTTATACGAATTTGCTTGTAAATAATCTTGTATCACACATCGGCGTAGCTACGAGTGCCTTCTTACCTTACACCGCTATTTCTCTCTCAACTTATATCGCTGTTCTTTGAAATAGTAGAAAGTATATCTTTTGACTCTATCCAGTGCCACCGTTTAGAAAATAGCCAGTACAGATGGGAAACGAACTCGAGCAATTCTACAGTTGCCAGTTCCATAAAATCAATTTAGCTTGCTTATTTGGAGGATTTGAAATAATTTTCCTAAAGAACACGTATTTTCTTCATTTATTTGTAATTTTTACATGGAAATGAAGGGCACCAAACAACAAATAAAAATTGATGTGTTTCAAGATTTTTTTGAAAAATATAACATAGCTAATATTATAGGTTTCATTTAATTGAAGTACACAGTATTTTCGAAGGCCGGAAAAATATTTTCAAATTATTGTGTTATCTACTTGTATCGTTCGCGATTGTTTTTGCAAACAAGGAAAAATTTCTTCGAATGAAAATTATAACCACTTCTTTGTTTCACTTCAGCGTCGCGCTTGGTGATTCATTTGAATAATAAATTGTTTGACAACTCCTACCATCCTAACAGAAATGCTTCAATTACTGGTTACTCTTTAAAAATATATTTTTTTCGTTTTTATCAAAGAAATCAAATGATTCAACAACGAATTGTTGAAGATCGTTGTAAGCGAAATTTATTTACGTTGTAACAACTCCTAGCATGTCTTCTTACACATTACGAAGTCATAATGAAATCCTTGACATATCGTAAAAAAAACAAGTCGCGTCATCTTGACGCTAAGTACTTTAACCAAGGTCAATCATAGAAAGAAAGAAACAAATCAAAAATAATAGTATTAGTTTTATCCTATTTATTTAACACTTATCACAGAATATATTTACAATTGCTATTGATACACGTAATTTAATCGACACTAAACTGACATAAGGCAAAAAGTTGTGGAAAGGACAGAGATCGACAACTTTTTGCCAGTCTGGTGACTATTTAAAAATCCTTACTGTACGATAGTTGAAATTACGTATTTCGCTTATTTATCTAACCAAATCATTAAAATGATTAAGAAATTGCTTAAAAATTTAATTCTTAGCTTAAGTTACTTCGAATTCTTCCCTTAATGGATAACGTTCGATTTCATTTGTAGTATTTTCTCTTATCCGCTGAAATACAATTAAATGTAATACTTCAATAAAACTTTACTGTAACGTTATATGTGGTACCACTATGGTTTCTTCTGGGCAAGTCTGAGTTACGCCGTTCGTTGGGTTGATCCTCCGTGGTAGCTGAGGGTGATGAGATGGAATGTCTAAAATTGCAGGAACATATGTTGCTCCTGTAAGGCATTTTGAGCATTGTCTCCGTAGTGCTGGTCTCTGACGCGAGCCTCGACATCGAAGAGCAAAGCAGAATTCACCGCCCATTTCTGAGCACAAGGATTGTTGTGGTGTAGCCGATGACCGCTAGAAATGAATCGTGAAACAAATTAACAATTATCGTAAGTTAACGGATGATGTCTTCGAAACGATTTTAGTTTATTCCGTAGCCAACGTAAACTCGAGAAAGAAACTGAACCTAATACATTTGGAGCATAGGTACAATTGTATAACTTGCCTGTATAAAGCTTAAAAGGAAATATGCAACTATAATTTTTATTTCTGCTTACCCTCGCATCATTTAGATGTTTATGTTAGGAGTTTCCGATATTTCCCTAGAAAGTTCTACGCTAAATTGCCATCTTATTTTAAAGTAAAGCAACAATTTTAAACATGCAGTTAAAATCGACGAACTTCTTTAATTAGACATACTCCATTATTCATTTTGCACTTGTATACTGCTCGCACTTAAGACCATTATTTGTTTCTTTATAGACACTTGAAGTTAATTTTTTTCCATCGCATTTCATTTTGACCGATTTTATTATTATCGTTGATAACAATAATAATAATAACGTAGGCTTCCACGGTCAAAATAAGTTAAACTAAACATGTTCCGGGTTTGGATCAGTTTTTGTTTAACTGCCACTGCTAGCATTTACTTCGCAGCAAATACAAAATTAAATTACTACAGTCTTAATTTCGAACGTTAAGTGTTGGTGACGGAGGAATGAAGAAATGGTATTTATCCTTTTTGCGGAAGTAATACATCCGTTGCAGGTGATTACGACATTTAGTAGAATTTAATGGAATGTTAATTTAAGTAATTCTACTATAGTTCCGGCTGGAGCGATAGAATCCGGAAGTATACGAATTACTTACTTTTTCTGTTAATGCATTTTTCTTAGAATTGTAGCAAAATTCAAATATTGCGACAATAACCGCGAATGCCAGTCCACATAGCAGCACAACGAACACACCGCCAATGTTATCCACGTCTAGCGAGTTTGCTTTGGATTCCTTTCCTTTTTCATTTCTGGTACAAATGTCGCCGGTATTCTTCCACCATTTATCGTACAACATCTGAATTTCCCCCTTCTCCTGCATTTCTAGAATAGCAAGCGAGATCTTATCTCGCCAGGGGCTACCCATCGGAGTAGCGATGCCGTAGCCTTTAGAATCTAGAAGTCCTCCAATTTGGGTGAGGTTGCAATCTCTTTGAACCGTATAATCGAGCATAGTGGATTCCATTAGGAACGCGTAATTTCCTTCTAGTACCCTCTTTATGCCGGCTTCATACGTTGGGACAAATACTGAGGGCTTGCGATTTTCCATAAAACGCCACATTTTTTTATAGGTTTCGATCATGGAATCCTGAAATTGCTGCTTGATATATTGATACAATATTTTGTGATACGTTATACTCACCCTGAAGAAAGTCATGGTGGATCCACTGTCGAGGGTTCCATAAGGTATTTCTGTTTGACTGGCTAGATCTTCAGCGTTTTCGATAGGAGTAATCATTCTTTCTACCGTAAGAAATGCCGCTAAATTTGCCGTGTATGATGAAATAATTATAAGAGTGAAAAACCACCATATTCCTCCGACAATTCTTGTAGATGTGGCCTGCAATGCACGTGGATTGTTACGCGGTTGTTCGAGGGAAGTTATTATTACATTTATCATCAACTGAACCCATCACTAAATTGTACCGATAAGGTATCATGTGTAAATTAAATAAGCACCCTAATTAAATGTTTGTAATTTAGTAAAAAAAAAGAACACTTGTGTACTATTGTATTGTTTCGTTTGGGTGCTTATTCACCAAATGTACTTAGTAGGTATTCTTCAACATAAAAGCTGTTATTTAATTTTAGTTAGTGCCTGTGTTGAAAAATACGTTTGTTTAGGTTCTCGGGACAAGTTAAGTTGGTGATAAATATTTATATAGAGTGCTTATTTAATGCGCATGGTACCTTAGGATTTAAATCGGATCCTTGCTGCATTAAAGTGCCTATCGTAAACCAAAAGGAGTTTGCTAAAGAAAATTGATTTTCGACTGTTTCGTTTTCTATATCGCAAGGATGGGGGTTGTGCCATTCGTACGGAGAGAAACGTGCCACCACAAACATTGTTATTGACACTAAAACGTACGCCGAGAGTACGTAAAGCCAAATATCCATTGCCAACGGATTCATAAATGAGAATAAACGTGACTGTTGGCTGGTTGGTACCTGAACAAATAACATAAAAGTAATGCAAGTAGTTAGTTTCTACAAAATAGGTCTAAAAAAGGTTGTGCATGTTTATCAAGTATGTCTACTGTTAAGTATACAGGACAAGATTGTTCATTGTTATACGAAAATTTGTATATAGCAGAGTTACTTCGCAAGTTTTGTATAATTAAGAATTAAGCAATGGTAAAACCATGACATTATTATCCTAGCCACTTTGAATTGTTTGATGTAATACGAGGCTTGTCTTTTTAGTTTCGCTTACTACTACGTAGAGGGCGCTACAGAGCTAATTTTTAAAATTGACTAGTCACTCGACAAATTTTCTATAACATCTGGGAAGAATTATTTCAACAATATCTCGTCGAGTTGATCTCTGCTTTCTTAAAAAAACATCGCTGCTTTGACCACAGCGGCGATCAAGGAAGTCGATCTTCCTTGACATATCGCATATAGCGAGGCTGATACATCCTTGGGTATTCCAAACTCTCAATCCAAAAAATTCTGCGTGATGAATAGGTATTGGGAAAGTTAATTTTCCACTGGATCCCACATCTTTTAACCAAAGAACAAATGGCTGCTCGCGTTAACTGATGTCGAACAATATTCGGCCGATTCAACAAACATTTATAGTATATCACTCGTGATACTACGAATCATGGATTTATCCCTATGAATTAGAAACCAAATATCAATTCCTTGTGTGGTTGTTTCAAATTGTGAAGAAGCCAATAAATGTTATAGGCTCCCAAAGCGTGTCGAAGAGATGATCACAACTTTTGTCTCAATTTCTCGGCATCTTAGTACAATTCCTTTTAAAGATTGAAGGATTGTTAATGTCCATTGTTTTACAACCGTTTGTTTACAATGAAACTGGTTGTCGAGCTTCGAAATAGCAACCCACAATGACGACTCATCCTCCATCATGATAATGCGAGTTTTTTAGAGAAGTGAAACATCGAGTTATTAGTAGAAAGGACAAACACGAGTTAAATCATACCTTTTGTGCAACGACTAGGCAGTGTCTATTCGTCTCATAAGAAAGGGTTTGTGTTGCCCCTGAGAGTCGACCAAACACGAGCCTGCCTAGTCGCTGCAAAACAGGTATGATTTCATTCCCTTTTGTCCTCTCTATTTATTACATCATCCTCGTTACGGTCCTGAATTAATATTCAACGTTTTCTTTACGTTCCTTAGAATCAAGAATGGCAGTTTTGACTGTTCCAACAGATGATTCGTATAACTGCTTTAACAGTTGGTTCGAAAGAAAGAAAAGTGTATCAATCTTTAAGCAATAAAGCACGTTAAGTCGATCAACTGCCTGCTGTTATGACTACGTGCTAAACTATAAACACAATCCTCGTAGTAACTTAACAAAGTAAAAGAAGTCAAGTAGCAAGATTCTTTGAATATTCTTCCATACATACGTAACAGTATCCATTAAATCGATACTCCAATTTAATCAATCATAATATTTAAACTTGAAGAAGTTTAATAGCAATTAATCATAACATCTCCTAATGCTTCGTAAGTTACGAATTATGCACGAAGGTTAATTGATTTTCCTAAGTTTAATGTAAAAAGTAATAGCAAGTGCGTTGGAAACTGATATTGCAAAAACTTAGCTTGATTATGCGAGAAACAACGCTAATTGATTCGGCTACGTTCTCCACGGAAAAACTTGTACTTCCTATATGTAGTAAATTTAATGATGGGTTTGCTTGCGTTGTAATAGTTTTTACCTGCGGATTTATGCCTGAAGCCTGACGGAGCAAAGTGCCTGTTATAAACCAGAAACTATTCGACATATCTAAATTGTTGGTTAGATAATCTGTTTCTCTCCATGGTGTTGGATTGATCCATTCGTATGGACTAAATCTGGCTAAGGTAAAGAGCGTGAATGACGCCATAAAAAAGGCGCCGAATACGAATATCCATATATCGAAGCCTAGCGGATTCAAAAATGTAAAAAATGCCGACTCTTTATCGGTAGGTACCTTTACGGAGTAATTTCGCATTAACTTTGTAAATTTTACAGATTAATTATATATAGAGTTAGTCAGGAGGGGCGGACGAAACTCCAGGAGTGTATTGTACACGTGAAGATAATGTAATTATTTAATTTATGTCATCATTCTTATACGATTTTTATTTGTTTTCAAGACGATTAAACAAACATTCATCCATTAGTTTTTTTTTAATTATAGCATTCTTACAATAAGTTTTACAAAACATCGCAATTGACCTCTAAAACATATCACGCTTCGTTTATCAAGGGAACTTGTTTCTCTCCTAATGAATCGAAAAAGATTTCTGATGTAGAACGTATCTGACTTTTTGTTTTACATGCGGGGATAATTTTATATTATCTAACATGCATTAACTCGAAAACAGGCGAAAATTTGGACCATTTACAAGAACGTCAGCTAAATTTTTTTAATTACACTATAACTTGTGAACATTTATTATTTTCACGTTTACAATACACTTCTGCGTTTTGGTACGTATCTTCCGACTTACCCTGTATGCGCACTAATGTTCAACACTAAATAGCTACTAATTGGAAATAGTACAGCGTGCCCATCAACTAATAATTTACACATGTATGAAAAATATATACACCAAATAACTATTAATAGCTAGTATGAATAGAAACATATGTCCGCTATGTCATGACTACACCCATTTGAATCTTTCACATCCGTTTTACGTTTTTGTATTGTTCTATTCTGTTTTGCAACAAAGTGATAGGTACAGAAAAAGCTTGAAAGCAGAGAATATCCGAGAGCAAATTTCTTGTACCATTAACGCCCATTAACGTTCTTGGAATTTTGAAAAGAAATCAAACGTTATCTTTATCGCTGCAGAAATCAAAATCGGAAGTGTTAAAGCAGAAATGCAAGGCGTTTCTTAGTTAATACGCCATTCTATTCTTTACAAACAGAGCACAGCAGGTTGATTGCCTAGCAGTAGCGTTACTAGGCTGGGTTAATCGAAATAAGCGTGGGCGTTATTTAGTACAAAGACAATTAGAAAATTTATGAAAACGCAAATATAATGTAGTAAACAACTTAGCGAATACGCTTATATGGCCGAAGGGAAATCTGGAAGTGAGGCCTTTAACAACTGCATTATCGCGTACATTTCTACAGTGGTCTCCTTGAGAAGAAATAAGATTCGATCAAGTTCAATAATTATACGCCCCGGGTGACTATGATGACAGCGAATAAGTACAATAAAAATGTTTGTTAATATCGTTTTAAAATTGCCCGTGTCAAGTTATTTGTTACATGAACTTAATGTAGCATCGTTCACGTAATTAACGTTGTAATACTCTTCATTGTACACTTTTATACTGAAATATTCTTCTACGTTATAATTAATAGTTACGAAAGCGTTGAAATTTGTTTTATGTACTCCTAACATTTAATTTTATTGATTATCGTCGTTCTAATAAATTGCCCACACTAGAAAAACATTTGGATTCGTCAATATATACCTGCGTACATGACGAGTAACATAACTTAATATTTATCTATGCAATAACAACTGACAAAGCATACGCGATTGTTAATGTGCTTTGACAACAGTGTAATATATCTCGGAATATATGATCAAGGGATATTTATTCCTGACTCCAGTACATACATGCTAGAAAGAGCCAGTTGCGATCGCCTATACAACCGCTTAAAGCCTGATTTCAATTAATTTTTCCCTAAGCATAAAACTGGCAATCATTGTCAAACACTTATTTCTTAATTTTCGCACTGCAACTAATATAAATGAGAAATCATAAATCAAAATAAGAATTGATTGAATACATCTTTTCTTCGTAAATAATTCTACGCAGCCGCGAGGACCTTTATTCCACGCACGGATTACGAAAAGTTTTTCTGCAACATCTATAACCAAAGGATTTTTCTCTTTAAAAACGAAAGCTTACATCTGTTTCTAATTTAATCAAGACTGCTATAAACTTGACAATAATCGTAGATCTTTATCCTTAGTAATAGTAATAGTAATAGTTTTATCGATAAGTTTTCATTGCAATTATTTACCGTCTGCATCACCATTGGTTATTTAATAAGGCTACGTATGATTTACCGATTGCAGTTGGCTAATTAATATGCTTAACAATTCGATAATAATAATAAACATAATCAATAAACACTTGATCAAGATTTGGTTATCATGTTCTTTTGATTTTTATGAAGTTGGATTATTATTGACGTTTGGACTATTTAAAGCAAATTTAATGGTATTCATTAAGATCAATGGAAGAACCCTATTAACAATCCAAGATTTACTAGCTCACTGCTTTACGAATAGAAATTTTTCTTGGAATGCTCTTAGATTCTTTAAGAACGATTTGTAGAAAATCTTATTTTTATATCGACACTTGAGATTTTTTATCTCTATTGAGAAAATCTATCCAATTAAACTGTTTTGCTAATACAAGTTCACTTACTGGTAAGTATACATCGACTTGTAGTTAAACATAGTTTGCTGCAAGTTTGTTGCTACGGTAAGTAAATTAGTTTGCCGTTGTTAATGTCAGGCGCAAGTCAACAGTGCATTTGTGGTATCTAACTAAGCTACTTAAAACTAATCGATTTCTCTGATCTTTCGTAAAATTCCGTAAAAACGGTCTTCTTACTGCCATATTATGCATCACGTGATATTCCGTCGTTGCAGTGCCAATATTTGCATTGCAAATTTTGCGTTGTACATCAGTTCCAATCGAATTATCAAAATAATACAAGAGCTATTGGAACGGTGAGTCTTGGGATACTGGCCCGTTTTTATATGAATAACTGCCTCGTATTATTTCTGCCTTAATTATTGTTTTGTTTAACAGGTGAAATAAAAAACAAATATGAATATTTTCTGAAATAAATTAATCGTCGTTGAGTAAAATCAGTTTACATTTACCTAAAAATACAAAAGGATGTCTTGCATAAATCTCCGGTTTTGTTATTTTCTTAGATTAAACAAAAGTATTAGGATTATCAGAGTTATAACACTTCCTCCGATAAAAGTTATGTGAATGAATATTTGTTTGTTTATTGAATATGGTATGGCACTGATAAGCGCTGTTAATGATTTGTTGTTATTTTCCAGGTATAAGTAATAGAAACTAAGCAGGTAACTTAATTAGTTCAAGTGGCATTGCACAGTTTGTTTGGTTTTAGTAAACTACTATTTGCAATAAGTGAATAAATTTTATTGCTGTTAGCAACTTAGTGAAGTAGTAATCTCACCGCACCCAATTATTCGCTTACTTGTGGTAAATAAACAGTTTATTTATATATTTTACGTGTACTAGTGATTGTTAAATATTTAATTGGGATTAGTAAATATTTTTCTCAATGTAACGAAATAATAAGTCAATGCCAAAAATATCTGATATGATGGGATGTTAAAAGCTCCTTCGGTAGAACTTTATAATGCCGAAAAATTTAAAATGGTTTGCATTGAAAGATTTCGTAAATTTCCTAATATGACCGAAGCAAGCCTCTTAAATGGTTATTTTACGTGAACTAGCTCTCTATTATCGTCTTTGTTTTAAATTCATAGACCAAGTGAAGTTACTTTTATAATTTAATGCGAATTAAAGAAAATGAACTTTATTTGATTCGAAAAATACCTAATTCATAATAAACATCATATAAATTGCTGTAGAATAAATACAAAATTGTGTAGTTAAGCGCAACGTAGGGCTTATTTGCAGCTCTAAGAATTCGGTTGATGGGTTCGCTAATTAGTTTCCTGTTGTTAGCTATTTTATTGTAATTGAAATTTAGTGTACATAGATTAAAAGAAATCCCGTTACAAGTTAGCATAAAGAATTGTGACGCACTTATTTGTACGAAATAAAAGTCAATTTGCGTCAATGAAGAACCACAAATCGTACAACGCAGTAACACGGTGACGCAGATGCTGTTTTTTTTTTCTTGTGGCCAACGAAATGACGTTATTATTTTTTTCGCTATAGGATTTAATGTAACCGCTGCAAATGTTTGAAAGAAATTACTTTCTAAAATATCTCATACAAAACAGATTTTAGTTCCATTTAAATGTCGTGAGGCACAAAATATAATGTCATGTCGGACAAATAATAAACGTAATAAGGTTGGAGCAGATTATTAACTAGGAAGCATAGGAACCAGCTATCTTGCATATTGTTTAAAAATTTCATTTAATTACAAACAATTTTATGCAAAAATATAAACAAACATCTTGAAATGGCTAAAATAGTGTTTAATAGATTCTATCGGATAAGATTAAAAAGTTGTAAAAGTTGTACCCAAACAAACTAGGTATTTGCAAGATAAAAAATTAACACACGAAAAAATTTGGTTAATTAATTAAATTGTAGCAAAGTGTATTATGTAAAGATTGTGAGGAGCATTAAGATATACTATTCGAAGTTAACGTTGCCAAAGTTCAGTAATTTTTTTAATGGAAGTAAACCAGACATCTTAAAAAGTCACATTTTATTACAATTTGAAAGAACAAAACCTGAGGTGAGTTTCGGCACCTGTGAATATTTGAATGAATCTGTCCTAAAGAAGTTTAATTGGATTCATATCGAGAGTTAATGAAGGCCAATTAAGTTAGTCAAAGTTAGTAGTAGAAGTTCTTGGTGATGGCATCGGTATGCGTCCCAGCGTTATCTTGCATCAGCACAAAAATTGGATCTATAAATGGTTGATATACGATCTCCCGCATTCTAGGATTATGTTGTGGATATATTTATCGTTGAGCCTCGCTGGAACTACGGCAAGATCTCTTCTTTCATCAAGACCAATTCTGCCACAAGCCATCGCAGATCCACCTCCAAATTTGTCGAACTTTTTTGCGGTAACCGTAGATTAGCATTCATGTAGGTGTCGATGTATACGCACTCGACCATAACAATGGGTTCGTAGAAATCGTTACTTATCCGTAAGAAATGTCGCAGTTATCGTGCGACGCGTTTATGAGCAAAACTTAAACGGGATCTTATATGGTTAAAACCGGTTCTAGCACTCAAAATCGGTCTTGTATTTGACTTGCTTTTCCAGTAGAAACGTTGTTTGTATCCGCCAATTTCCAGGTAAGGGTTAACATTAACATTTTTCGCAACGCCTTAAACGCTGGTGCCATTGTCGATACCACTCGTACAACAGGTCACTTTAATTTACATTCTGATTGTTTGATTGATTTTATTTTTTGTTGTTGCTTTGAATTAATATTTCAAAGCTCATACGAACATTTTATTTGTGTTTGTGCATTTAACGGAACAAAATTCAATTATTTAAGATAAGCTAAATTTTGCAGAAACGTATAATGTATTCAAAGGTTAATTATAATTTCGTTGCCATAGATCAAGTGGACATCTCATATTTAACACTTCATACTGTTTCTCCTGACAATGATGTGAGGTGTATTTCTTACGTGTTTTGGTTCAATTTTTCACCATTTTTTTCTTGTCATACTTTTGTTGTTTTTTGAGTGCGGCAACGTGGAAACTACTGCCAGTTGAACAAATTCGAGATCGAATCATTAACAACTTAATCAAAACAAATACGTCGTCATGCGCTCTTGTCGGTCATAGAGTAGGGAGGACCAAGAAAGTTGCGGAAGAGAAACCGTGGATTGGAGAAGAACTATTGAGCTGTAGGCCCGTCACCTCCGCTTAATGGCACTAAGAAACAGCTTCTCCAGTGCTGAATACAATTGCTGATCTGTGATTAGGTAATTGAGGTCGTTCCGCGATTCTTCGAACCGTTTATCGCCGAATGAGCTTTCGGTTTACTATCTTGTGTTATCTATTACGGCTCAACACCAATAGCAATGTTGGGAGTGGTGTAAGTTATGGGCATTATAGGAAGAAAAATGTGGAACTTAGCGAATCTTCCGTAAACACTGGAAAATTTTCACGCACATGAAGTGGGGGTTAGTGCTGTAAAAAGAAATTTTTGTGTTTTTATATTAAGCGAGTTATAACGACTTCTTTTTGAGGGATTCCACATTTCTGCCCAATATGAAGACTGCATTTCTTCATATGCACTCATTACTTTTTGCGAAATCGCCTCAGTTGGTGGAGCAACCTTCTCTTTAAAATAATGTACATAATAAGAGACCTAAACCGATGCAGGATTCAAATTAAAATGTAAGGAACAAGGAATTATTGATTACCCTAGATAGAGAATGAGGACGAGATATTTAATGAATGTAAAACGAAACAGAAAATACCAAATTTAAGCGAGATCGTGTAACTAATTGGAGAATAAAAATAAAATTACCGTTAATTAGTTACCATCGACAATCCTCAAAATGTTACTCTCAGGACAAATAAATCTAGAAGAATCAAATCTATTCAGCTTCTTAAGGGATTCACGTAAAGAATGAAGAGTAAGTAAGTAATTTTCTAATAAATACATTTTCTAATAAAGTAATAGAAGTATGTTTAGGGGCGTACAACCAATAGACACAACACTCTTACTTGACGCAATAGAAATAAAACTAAACGGTAGTCAATCTTCTACAAACTATCGTCATTGGACGCAAATGAAAAAAAAAAAAACGTATTTCCAGGAAGTATCCCGTGAACGTTTAACTGTTATAACGAAATGTATGTATGAATGGTCAGAGAATTCATTTCCGAACGAGACGAGGTGAAGCTAGCAAGAGAGAAGATACTCGGGTGCCGGCATCTTCTCTCCTGCTGGCCTCACCTCGTTTGGTTCGGAAATTAAATTTCCTGACGCCGTACGAGTTTGCCTCTTAAATAACACCTTCGTTTCAGTCAGAGACTTTAATGTGAAAGTAGCGAATTGACTTTCGAAACTATCTTTGTTGGTAAGAAATTGGTGTAGCTTGAAATTACGTGCTATAACAATGGAACATCTATAAGCATTTAGCGACCTAAACGAAGTTTCAAAATTCTGTGGTGGTGGGGATGGAGATATCCAAGCGCGGAATTCAAAGTGTTATAACGCAATTTTGAAGCGCACGATTTTCCTTTAGCAGTACGAACCTAGCAGAAAATGATAACGTGTACGAAATTTCAAAGTCGAGAGGTATAACATGCTCGAATTTCAAACCGTTATAACTTCCTTAATATAGAAGCACGTCTTTCCTTTTGCGGCAGAATGATAGCGTACACGCTATTTCCAAGTGCCGAGTTAGTGAGATTGGCATATCCACAGCCTCGTCAAAAAGAAAACGTAAATCGGCACAAAATGAGCCGCATAGTACTAAGGTATCTTTTATTTGAATTATCGTGGACTAATTCGTATCACTTTTAATTAAAGTGACTAGTACCATATAATAATTGAATAATTGAAACGGCCATTTTTCGAACTACTCATGTAGTTATAACAACATTTGGTCATTTTGACGCTGATTTACCCGCTTATTTAGCTTCGATGCAATTGCTAAGCGCTAAATAAGTTCAGATCCTAATCATCTATTGTGTTGATTAGTTTCGTTGTAGTTGCCATAGTTACGTAGAATTAAATAGGTGTTCCTTTTCTTAACATCTTATCTTAATTTCATATTAAGATTGAAACTTTAATTTAAATTTGATATATTTGACAGTATGAAAATAAGTTTTTGTTTAAAGTTTAAATAGTTGATGTACTAATCTAAGTCAATAATAATAAAGTTAAAGAATAAAGCATATATTTCCTGGTAGAAGCAAAAAGAAAATAAATTTAGCAAACAATTGAAGTAAATGCCCCAAGTGTTTCCTGTTGTTGAGTATGCTGATGAGGGGAAGACGCATTATCGTGTTATAAGCATTTTAAGTTGTTTGGTTAAGTTTTTGTATTCTTTCCGGTGTATTTTTAAAAACAAATTTTTTTAGGTGTGAAAAAATAAAATAATTTATAATAGTGATATCAGGAGATCATGGAAGATTACACGACTGTTTGTTATAATGTTTTACGAGGTGTGGTTTTGTCTAGTTGGAAGTATCCATCCCTCGGTTTGCCACTGTATTACTGGTTTAGAAGGTTACAATAAATTATTACATCCTTCAGTGCATTAGACGTTTCATGAAAAAATAATGGGCCATCCTCCTTCGTAAGGTTGTTATCTACAATGATTTCTGCGCCATGACACAAGTGTTTTCACTGTACCATAAACGAATGGACTGTTTGTTAACAAAGCCATTAAGATGAAACCAGGCCTTATCTAAAAAAGATTTGTTAAAGGTATTATCGTTTTTCATGTGATTTTAAAGGCAGTTGCAGTATTGTCTCTCACATTGGTCAATGATGTAAATAGACACATGCACTACAGACTTTTTATGTTTTTTTTTATTAGTTATTATCATACTGCAGATCGACGACCGGTTCTATCGCTGACGCTTAAGACAGAGTGGGATACTATACATTCGTCGAACTGCAACGTGCATATGAGTTAGGGAAAGCGATAATACTACTTTTGCGCGTTTGTTTAACTAGAGATGCTCAACCCAAATGTGAAATATCGGAAGGGTAGATGCATGGAACGAAAAGTTTCATCCTTAAAATTGCAAAAACATTAAACAAACAAATAATGTCTAAGGCTATATTTCATAGATGTCATGTTAGAAATGATTTACTAACATCAATTACCAGAACATACTCTACATCTTTTCAATATAGAAAAGCTTATTATTGTATTTCTACATCGTAACTTGTGAGAGGAGCACAGTGAATCTCTAAGATTTGTTACTTTCGTTGTACAAAGTTTAAATATTGACAAATTCAGTTTATCGGTGAAAATTGCATCGATTGTTTTACATATAGAAGCATTAAAACCACCAGAAATATTCTTTAATTTATTTCATCTTGTAATTATGTTGTTCGTGATTCAAAATATTTTATTCTTTAGTAATTCTATCCAAATTGTCTGTGTAAAATGAAAAAGCTTCTAACTACGTCCCCTATCTTGTTACGACTAGAGATAAAGATAGGAAAGTGCTGGTCATTTGTCTTTGTATAACGCAATGCGATATTTTGGAACATTGTACAGTAACTGAACAAATCGTCCAATTTGTGTCATTGATAATCTCGATACAATATATAATATATAACAGCAATATAGAAAATATAAAAAAAAACAACGGTCACGAAATTAATACATTTGTACAAATTAAGAAAAAGAATTCCAATAATAAGTGATGAAAGGAAATCAAATTTAATCAAAATAAAAAAGTAAAAAGTTTGAAAATAGCCAATTAAAAGATATATATTAAATATGGTAGAGTAATTTTGAATAATATTTACACTTACGTTACGTCTGAACTTAATTTTAAATTTCATAGATTAACCGCAAAAGACAGTATTTTATTTAATCTATAAAAACGAATACAGGCTTCAGTAATTCGTTAGACATATGTGTAATAATTACGATCAACTTCGTTACCACATAGATATCTTTAATTTATTCGCTACGCTGTTTTATATATATTAACGTTTTAAAAGCCCTATTATGTATTAAATTTTTTGTCATTCATAGCTTATTCTCTAGTGGTCTAGTTTATAATGTTCATATTCATTTGGCAAACCTGTAAATACTGTTACTTCCTAAAGCAGGTAGAAAAATGTTTAGGTAATAATAATAACCTTATTGGAAAACGAAAATGTATAGATTGTCAACTGTACTATAAAATAACATACTTATCTAACCGGATCTTTCATATGTATCTATCGGTACGCAGTAGCATATAACTTTCTCACCATAATATTCTTTATTTTGTTACATACATAGGCTATTGAATTAGTTTATCGATTGGCAACCTGTATGTGCACATACGAAATGCAACAAAGCTAGTTGTAGTAGTAGTAGCAGCTAGAACTTATTTTGTGAATCGGAAAAAGAAGAAAGAAAAAAAATCAGAACATAGTTTTCTTACAATAATTCTCAAAGATTAAACACAACTTTATAGCGTATGCATTACGAAAAAGTCAGTTTGGTTACTTAAAATGAAGACTTTTTTCGAATAATGTGATTATTATGACATCTATAGCAAACAAACAAAATTTAAACGGTTGGTGCATGCCCCAAATTGACTGTAGACAAAATCATTCTTATGTATCACAAGTTATAGAACATCTGTTTACTCTTCCTGTCCATTTTATTAGGGCCATCTTATAAATTTAAATTTATTCGTTTCCAACGTGATAATGTATAAATACAGGTATAAATTTCATGAATAGGTCTTACAATACCTATCTTAATAGATTCCTTGAATATCTTTTTAAGAAATTGAGATAGTGCCACATAATGACCTCCTACCTATTATTATCCTCCTCAGGAATTTTTCTGTATTGTATAGAAGATGGATAGAAACAAGATTCATAGAATATTAACTTATTAAACATTAAGTTATTGCCAGTTTGTCCTTTACATTTTTTCATTACGGGTAAAAAAAATTGACATACCAAATGAGAAAAAACTGCGTATTGAGGAAGTTTTTGGGTTCAGGAGTGTATTCTTAACTGCACAATTGCAAAAAAAGAAGTATTCCGATAAACAGTGCACCGAATCGCCGTTTTAATGAAAGAGAATATAATAACTATAAGTACCGGAAGAGCATTTTGCGGTAAGAAAAGGATCACTACTAACCGAAATGATCGACGTATCCTGCAATCGGCAACTGAAAATCGAGGTTTATCCGCCAAAGAAATACGAAATGTAATGTCTCAACAAGGAGTATAAATATCCACGCGTGCAGTACGTTGACGATTGTACGAAGCCGGATTAAAATGCAGACGCCCCCTGAAAAAGCCAAGATTAATACCGATGATGAAGCGAGGCCGCTACGAATGGGTAAAACGTCAGCAAGATTGCACATTTGAAGATTGGCGAAAGGTAAGACAAAATAACTTAAATGAATATGAAAATCAATCAAAATTTTTTTATTTCAACAATATCTTTTCGCTAAAGATCAGTAGTAATAGTAGATCAAGAGTATTCAGCGATGAGTCAAAACTAGAAGCCATGACCGAAGGAGCTCAAATTTGTTAGACGACGTCCATCTGAACGATTTGATGCAGCTGGTGTATGGTGTATGGTCCTGTATATCAGTCGAAGGCCTGGACCACTGTATTTTTACCAAGGCACCATGAATCAACACCAACATAAGCATGTATTAGAGGATGTCTTTGACACCATATATCAATGAGTGAAGGCCCTTACACATTTATGCACGCAAAAGAACCATGCTACGCGGCTAAATCTAATCCATTTTTGGAAACACACGCTTTGCTAATGTTATCTTGGCTGGGAAAATTTTTCCGACTTTAATGCAATTGAGCAAGAAGAAATTGTGGAATGTTCTAAAATCACGCGTGTATTCGAGAAGAAATACTCTAAAAAGGCAATTAGTAAAAGATATTGAGGATGTGTGCAAAAATGACCTTATAATTAGACATACCATTAACGCTTGCATAGATAGTATGTCAAAAAGAATAACAGCGATTATGAAAGCCAAAGGAGGCATTACAAAATATTAGTTACATAATTGCGCCGATGTCTACAAACACTTTTGAATAAACTTATATTATTTATGCAATACATTTTTCACTATACATTTTAACAAAATCGCTATTTTAGCAAGTGGCCCTAATAAATTGTTAATATTTTATCTTTAAGTCAAGTTATGACTTATAAATTAAATCGAATTTTGTAGTCAACTTGTAGGAAGAATTCAGATAACACCGGAATTTCCTAGGATCTTATGTTTACATGGGCATGTCCAATATCACGTTGTCACACGCCGATGCCGATATTTAAAAATAGTGTTATGGCTTGTAACGGGACTCTCTACAAAGTGGTTAATATATAATACAAACCTTAAACAAGATGCTGATACCAAGATTCATAAACGGTTTGGTGAAATCAATTACACTCTCCCGGGCGTAATTTATGGTCATCGATCCAACTGCCAAATCAGCCTTCTGCAAAAACAAGAAGAAAGACGCGATGAAAACAATTACGCAAAATTGGAAACGACATCAACTGAACTTTCAACGTATTTTGAATCGCGTGGAAATTTTCAACGAAAAATGCAGAACGCCCGGAATACAAAGTAGCTTTTCAATCATTTGTTCGGAGCAAAAAAGGATTTCCTAATAAAAACTAATGAGCCCAAGAACATTTTGTTCGAGCGATGCGAATGGAAGTAAAATGAATAACAGGGCTTGTAAATATAGCGTTTTTAACGGTGTTTCGTAGCTAATCCGCTTTCGGGTCACTGAAACTGGGTTTCAAAAGTTTCAGTTAGGATTACGAAACTATATTGGCTAGCAATGAGTTCTAATGAAATTAGGAAATATTCTTTTCAATCAAAAAGATTAGTTTTAGGTGACAGTATCTAGAAAGTTTATTGGATAAATGCTATTCCTGGATATTATGATTGTGGGTCGAGTATGTCGATTACTGATATCAAAACAAGCGTAAGGTAAATATGTAAATATAATTTATCTGTAATGATACACATGTGGTTATTTACATAACATAATGTTATTAGCTACGTACCAATTGAAAAAAATAATCATTTACTTTGCCTTAAAACTAAATTGAAGAAATTTCGTTGTTTGTATCTATTACTTTAAGCAACTTCGTAAGACAGGCGTTCGATAATATAATATCTGTAAACATGTTGTTCCTAAAATTACAGGTAGTAAATCATATTTTATATTAGCAGATTTCAATTAACACCATTTTAACCCAACGTTGTTCTTTTCCATTTTTGTACGTGCTAAATATTAGTTAATTTGTTGGATTTGTTTCAGTAGTTTCAGTAGTGGAATAGGGTTGTTGTATATTTTATCACTTTTGTTGCCAATTCTAATTACAGCTAACGGAAGGATTACGTAAAAACTTCAGAAAGTAGACACATATCATATGTGGCGACTACAAGTAAGTACAAGTAGTCTTTGTGGAACCTTTATTTGGAAAACTGCTTTGCTTGCGATTTAGCGAAAAGCTGAAAGAACTCTGTTCTTCATACTCTTTGCAGTAGTAGGGATCTACCGATAGATAATCTTCTTCAGGTAACGCCACAAAAACAAATCTGAAAGTATCACGCTTGCTTTGCTGCCAAGAGTTGAGGCTTTGGCTCTGTCATGCTATCCATATTAATTTTGGTCTGCTTTGTCTAATATCTTCTTTTTTGCAGTTTTTGTTCTACATTTTCGTCAATACGAATTCTTGCTTTTAGTCTCTCAATGCCGATAATTGACGACATACACAATTTTCTTTTATACAAACAGCTTATCAGTAAGCATTGTGTTACTGCAATAATAAACATCATAACGGCAAACTCTACAAACTGGCAAAAGCTGTAACATTACAGAAAAGAACTATTTCTAGGCCACTTAGAGTTTAACACGATATTGAAAAAGTATTAACTGTAGGTATGGCAGGTGTGCTGCTGAGATCAATATATGCTAGATAGATGGAAATCAACTGGCGTAAAAATATACAAATATGTGCGTTGAACTTTTTGAGAGAACAGCGCAAATGTAACATTTCCTTGAAAATTGAATATCTCAAAAACTGCTTATTTTATTTATATGTATCATACAAATACCAATGAATTTAAAGTGAATGTTTTGAATCAGTGAATTGTTAGAATCATGTATAACTATTAATTATTATTTACAGGGAACATAAATCACTAAATCACAGCTTATTTAGTTGCCCTTAACAGCGGGTTGTGATAGAATTTTACTTCCTCAGCGCCAAACTAATAGTAAAAGCATACAATACGGCCATAAAAAGCGTAACTGTGAGAACTGAATTTCTTAAAATTAATTTCTATCTTGGTTACATATAGATCTGGCAAAATATTCTTTGACGACTCGATGGCTTAATGGTCAGAGGACCTTCATTTAACTGGTCAAATTTAAGCGTTTCGTGTTCGAGTCCTGCTTAGATTAACAAATTTTCTTAGTGGGCTGGATGCATCGTTCGCAGATGGCGTGTAATTACGGCGAAAGAGTGACATTAACAACGCCAAAGAACACCCTACATACACAAGTTAGACACTAAAAAGGCTCCCGAGGTCATGACAAACTTGAAAAAGCTTATACACCCCGTTGAGCCTCCACTTCTATTTTTCACTGTAGTCTACAGTCAGTACAATACGTTTAAAATATTTGACAGTATAATGCAAATAAGCTTCCGTTTAAAGTGTAAATCGATAATGAGGTAGTCTAACTAATTGTATAAACAAACTACTTCCTAATAAAAGTATAAGTAAAAAAATTAGCAAACAAGGTAAATACTACTACGTTCTTACACAACGTGGGTTTTATACGAATAGTGAATACGCCGATGAGTACTATATGACAAAGTAGTTTCCTCCGAAAGCTCTGTAACTGACTTTTTTTTAGGTGAATGATACATACACTTCCCGGGGTCCGCAACAGTTTCAGCAGTCCTTTTCTTGAGTCCGAGATGGCGTATTTTATGTCATAAGTACTACTTTGGCATTTGTAAAATACATTTGACACATCGTCTAAATTTTCAGTGTTTATTTTTCATCTTACCCATTCATCATGTCTAACTGCTCTTGCAATCAAGACCCATATCAAAGCTTTTGGCAGAAATTGGCGGTGAAGTATGAGAAGAGGATACAACGGCTTACAGAAAGGAGACTTGAAGTGCGCCATAAATTAGATGTATTGCAGCTGCAATTGCCCACATACCTCTGCTACAATTTAAAGAAAAATCCTGAAAGTGCCGAGAAACAAATGAAGTACTTAATGAAACTACTACAAGGACCTAATGAAGATCCAGGTGCAATTACTACCGGGTGCGTTTGTGATCCATGTCCTATTAAAGTTCCCGACAATTTTCCTCAAAATCTATTTGATTTCAAATATCCTCGGCCAATTCCGAAATTCACTAGAACTCCGAGAAAGAAAAAGAGGTTAGATAGTGGTTTGAAGAAGGGTTTAATCTGCGATTGTAATACGTGTGTGAAACAAGCTGAACAACGCTTACGTGAAGGAAAACCTGTAATTGACGATATGATCCCAGAGAAGCTTACACCTAAGGATGGCGCAGTAAATAAAGTGGATAAAAAGCTGGATAATGTATTGAACGGTATACCTGAAAATGATTCAAAACGTGAAGGGTATAAGAAATTAAGTAACGCTGGCGAATGCGTTTGCTGTAATAACATGGTCACATTTAAAAATGCGACGGTATGTAAATGTGATATGTGTCCCGAAGAGGTCCTGAGACGTATTAATGCTTCCGATCTCAGTTTTGAACCACTTCCGTGCGGTTGCGAGGAATCGAAGAAACACAAAGGTTCCGATGTTGAAGTGCCTATATGTCAGTGCCAATCATGTAAGTTAGAATTAGAGAAACGCTTGGGAAGTCAGCCTAAAGATAAAGCCAAAGATGATTGTATATGTTACCAAAATTTGGAAGCGAAGCACGATGCAATTTGCAATTGCGATCTTTGTGCGGATAAAATTGGTCATGTTGAATCAACGTGTGAATGTAAACTAGAAGATATTGATATATTACCTATTTGCGCCTGCGCCGAATGTCACAAACCGGCAGAGAAAGAAGATTTTGCTTCTGCGGAGAAATGTATTTGCAATTGCGAAGTATGTACTCAAGCACATGCAGTTGCACAAAATCAGTTAGATTCTGAGGATAGCTCATCACATGTCAGCTGTATATGTGACTGTGAAGAATGCAAACAGGAGAAAGAGAAACTATTCAAGAAAGACAGAAAAGCAAAGAAGGAAAGAAAAGAAAGGAAGAAAAAGGAAATATGCGTATGTGAAGCCAGGCACCAATCAGTTTTAAGAAAAATCATGAGATCAGAGACTGAGCTTCGAAACTACCTGAAGGATGTAATCTGCGACTGTGGATCATGTACAAAGGACACTATAAAACGTCTTCAAGAAGAAGGTTTTCTGGATACGATTCCAGAGACACTTACACCTGTGGGTGGTTCACGCAATAAAACAAACAAGAAATCGAACCTTGTCCGTGAGTGTACTTGTTGTAGTAATATGACGAAAACATTTAAAGACGCGATGGTATGCGAATGTGATTTATGCGCAGAAGCAGTCTTGAAACGTATTAATGCTTCAAGTCACAACTTTGAAACACTGACGTGTGGTTGCAAAGAATTGAACCAACGAAAGATATCGAATGTTGAAATTCCTATATGCCAGTGCCAGTCCTGCAAGATAGAATTAGGGAAGCGTTTAGGAGAAATTCCTAAGGATAAACCTAAGGATGAATGTATTTGCTACAACTATTTAGGAAAGAAGATGGATGGAATTTGCGATTGCGATATTTGTGCTGAAAAAATTGGATTCGTGTCCTCAACATGTGATTGCAAAATCGGAGACGATATCGCCTTTCCGGTATGTACCTGTTCTGTATGTGAGAAATCGCAGAATGTACAGGACATCGCTTCGGCAACAAAATGTATTTGTGACTGCGAGGAATGTTCACATTATGCAAGAGCGCAGGCACCTCAGGAAGCGGAAGAAAGTTCTTCTGATGTTCGCTGTATATGTAATTGTAAAGAGTGCGATGATTGGAAGAAATGGAAAGAGGAAAATGGGGAATGTATATGTAGGACGACCAGAAGATCTTGCTTTTCTAATTATGCCCAAGTGGGCGAATCAGTTCGTAAAACGAGTGTAGAAAGTATTTGCAGTTGCGAACGAGAATTTCCGGCCCCGATTAGTTGCAAATGTAGCGTCGAAATGTTAAGCTGTTATTGCGCCGAAACTGGTAGTAAAAATAGTAAATCAGAGAGTTGTGAATGCTCTTCGACTTCGGTCGAATTTACTTCAACGCCCGCGCTCAAAACATCGAGCAAAGGAAGTTGTACGTGCTCTGTTGATTCTGCACCGCGTACACCAACATCAGGTTCTAATGCGATCACTAGCAGTAAAACCGCAAGCGGAGGTAGTTGCACATGTTCAAAAACTTCAATAGAAAACGCTCAAGAATCTAAAACTAGCTGCGTTTGTTTTGATGAAACGCTAATAGAAATTCAAGCTCAAGAACTTCGTCTAAGCCCAAAGGTTAGCAATAAAGGAAGTAACATAAGCAGTTGCATGTGTTCTGCAGAAAGTATTCCAGAAACTTCAGACCGGAAAACTGATTCCGACGATAAACGTAAGTAAATTAATCTTTTAGAATTAGCAAAGAGTGACGTTATTGGTCGCTGTTACTGTGTAGAAAATATGGAGCCCGACCTTTTTAACGACGCGGAAAAATATTCTTTCGCTGATCCCTCCAAAACGGAGAATGCAGTACAAAAACATATAGATGAAAGGGAAGTTCTTAAAAAGCCTAGTGATGTAGAACAAATTGAGAGTATCACTGATTATTATGATGCAAAAGCTACGGATCCTGAAGAAGTTATGCGTGACGGCACCAGCAACGAGGATCGGCTTCATATAACCAAATCTGTATGCTCTTGTGAGGAGTGTATGACAAAAGAAGCGTACGACTTAGCACCTAAAGTTTGTACAGCTGAAACTGGACCATGCCGCTGTGTGAAAAGTGATCATTTTTCTAAAATACTCGTCGAAAGATATGTTTTAGCACCACTGCCAATTAAAAGCTCGGAAACAGGAAGCGAGGACGGAGACACCCCATAATACAATTGAGGAATAATTTGGGCCAATAAGTTTTTTTCTGTAAATTTACATAAACTGAAAGCATGAGCGATAAAACCATCAAAAAGATCAGCCTGTCTATATTTTTCATTGTTTACGCGATACCTACGACGATTGGTACTGTAACGATCACAGGCAGAAATGAGTTCGAAATACGTCATCGTTGCGTGGTGCAATTAAGATATCAGTTTTATATTGTTCAGATCTATACAGAGGAATGAAAGAATGGAATAATATCGGCGAAATGTAAACTTAGCTAGTGTCTTCTATTAACTGTATTCGTAACTATATCACAAAGTAATATGGGAATCCCGCATAATATAGAAGATAAAATATAAATTTGGATTAAAGCTGTTGTTTTATCGGACGAAGAGTCAACTTACGAGATGCGCCTCATACGTATCAAACACCGTATCGACACTAATAAAAAATGGTTTCCGGCTTATTTGCAAGGCACTATAGTACGGTTTAGTTCGATACTTTGTTAAAAAAAATCTATCTGTGTTTTTGCTTGTTGGTTTGCTTCTTTGTAATTGTTTATAGTTTATTACATTTCTTTGCTAGACAGTAAATTGCTAACAGAGTGCGTAGAAGGTATATATGTATTTCCTCCATGTATTGCATTGAGAATTAAGAACACAAGTTACGGCAAAGTAGTTAACGTTCACGAAACGGTACGAGGGAGAATAAATAGAATTTAAGATCTAACGTTATACCTTTCCAACGAGATAACTTATCGTTTATCGCTATTTTTAAAAATAACAATATTCGCAATATTGTAAACAACGCTTTTAAACTGTAAACAACAACAAGGAAGCAAATATTATTTGCCAGAAGTCAATTTTATATTGCAAGGTGCATAATTTATCTATTTATTAGGTTTGTATATAAGACTATACGTTATACATTTCTTAGATATATTTCTTAATAATTAACATATCAAATTATGTTTATTATTAAATTGAAATATGATTTTATTTAAGAATGGTTCGTTAAAATTTTAGGTATGGTTACAGGTAAGTCCCTTGATTCATGATCAAAACCATTCCTAGTTAAGTAAGACAATTCATCGTAATATGTTAGCTACCTTTTTATTATGTATGTATATGTTTTATAGGAGCAGAGAACTGATTCTGGTATGGATGACACGGAAGAAACCTAGAATTGTATTAAAGGTTAAGAATTGAAAAAAGTGAAGGTTAAACGATGTTCGTTTTCGTGTATAAGATAATGTAAATAATTGTAAGTCAACTTACTGCAATGTACATGTACATTTGACAATAATTATAGAAATTTGGAATTGTTTTTCGACGTTCTTTTACTTCAACGATTTTCGCTTAAAAAACCAAACGATACTAAATTACTCCGAACGTAATCAACTGTTCAGTTTTAGAAATATCAGCGAATAATATATTTAAATATCGACGATCGATTTAGCTTTCGCCATTAAACATGGGGATGCCGTTAATACATTTACATCGCTGAATAACGAAAATGTAATTAGATATTACTTGGGAACAGGAAATTAATTTTAGGTAAGAGACGATTTACTGGTTCTCTACTAACGAAGATATGGTGTATAATTGCTTTCTATTTCAGTTATGGAATAACCATATTTCAGGATGTTTAGACGTTAAGTTTCCAATATCGCCGGTATGTTGCTATTGCTTTCGAACTAACATTAATGAATTGCGATGGAAAAATGTGGAAGCAGCGTTATTAAGCCCATTGTGGAATATTATGGAAAGTAGAATAATGTTAAGCGTTAAACTCGATATCGAATTTAGAGATGATTTATTTACGAACAAGATTCTAATCACAAAATAACAAGTACAATGTCGAATACATTGTGCATATCAAAGCAAATAAAAAGGGAATGCGTAGAATGAGACAGTAGCAATGCCTCGATATTGTTCTAGAATAGATAAAGGACTAATTGAACTAAGAAAAGGTGATCCTAAACCCAGGCCAAAAATCCCCCGTTTTTAGCTCCTTGAATTTTTAAACCAGTTGTGCGTAAAATAAAGGTTTTTGGCGAATTAATTAACTAAATTTAGAGAATATGCTTCACAGAGAAGGTAGATGGAACTTCCCGTACACAGCGGAATTGATATGTTCTGTCGTTGACGGAGGAGCCACAGAATTTGCGTCTACATTCCGATAGTGGAATGAGCCAGAAAGAACTTTACAGGTCTAGCTGGGAGGAGGCTCTTGAATTGGAAAATCTTATCAGCTATGTTTTGATTGTTTCAGGTATTTTATTTTCCTGGGTGATCTTAATCACGATGCGAGCATCGAGACACAGCTGGATGGAATTGTCTTTCTTCTCTACCACAACTGGATTGATGTAAAATTTTCTTGATCTTTCTATGATTCTATTATTTAACATGTTTTTAATTCCAAGGTTAACAGCTTTACGAATTGTTTCAGTGATTGGGCACATCTTGCAGGAGAATGGAGCAGTCTGGTCGACATAAAGCGTATGCGTACACTTCTTATAATTGTTATATATATGTAATTGTATAAGAGATGTTTCAAAAGTTCTATTTTTTTTTTTATTTTGTTAATTTTCATCAATATTACAATGTGAATTTTCAACATGGAATACATTTATCCCAGCGATAAACTATGTTCTATTATGTTTACATATACGTACCTATATATCTCAAATTCTAATTTGCCAAATCGATGACTGTATATATTTGTGGATCTTGACCAATGTTATTTTATTCAATAGAACTTGAGAATTTCTTTTCTCGTAATAAAAAAAGCAAGGCTCGTGTGCTATGCGTCGTGTTCTTGCCATCGGCATACAGCAATTCTAGCGCACAGTGGCAATGTAACGCCGGAAGCAAAATGACTTCTTAGACGAATGAAGACACACAAATCGATAGTATTCTTTTTATGGTAGAAGAGGAACGTATACTCTGTATACGTTACAGTTATTTTCAACATCCTAGAAAATTTAGCACTGTCGCATGTTTTTTGGTGGCAGTGGTTTTTTGTCGATAGTACATTTTAGAATTGTTCTAATTAGTAGCGAATATGTTATGAATTTGTAAATGGATTTTCCTAACAGAACATGGTGGTGATAATATCATTGCATATATGAAAATGTTTACATATTTTTAAAATAGAACACTTTTCTAAATAAATTACAAAATGATATTTCCCCGAAGATATTTTTATCACTTAGTTTCAATTCCACTTTCCTTTATTAAGTTTAGCGAATTATACAGGCTGGTTCATCATCTACTCTTACCATGAGCGTCTAGTTTATTATTGAAGGTAGAAGGTCAATCTTCCAAAATTGCAAAATTTTGAGTTTGCTATTAACATGAAACGAAAGGTTATTTTTCTTCTTTTACATTCAGCACCTTTATTTGGCATTGCAAAAAAAAAACTAGAAATATATTATCGGAGCCACTTTTGATCTTCTATATACAAAATTTTTATATAACGTTTTGTTACCTTTTGACCATCTTTCCTATTTGAAACCGCCCGAAAGAGCTTTTTGTGATTTCAACTATGTATACCATGTTGACAAAAGATTAAATAAAGTACCTAAGAAGTTTCAATTATTGTTTGAATCTTGGCCTATCAAGGATGAAATTCAATCGGATATTTTACAAACGGTAAATTGATGGCGTGTCTTTGTGAAGTATCAATAAATCGAAATTACAATAACACTAATAAACCAACAATTATAATTAACAATTATACTCGACCAGCGTCTCTATTTTGGAGAGCACATAAAGTACGCCGTCAGGAAGGCAGAAGACAGGGCCGCGAAACTATCTTATATAATGCCGAACATCAACGGGCCGAGTAGTGGAAAGCGTAAAGTACTGGAGGAGGTAGTACACTCAGTCGTTCTTTATGGAGCACCGGTTTGGCAACCAGTCTTAAACAAGAAGGTCTACCGAAACATTGCAGAGAGAGTGCAGAAGAAGATGCTGCTCAGGGTCCACCTTCAGGACAACTTCAACAGCGGCACTACAAGTGATCACCGGAATCCCCCCAATTGATCTCCTAGCGCAGGAGAGAAAATACACCTACGAAAATGGAGGGCTTGACTGCAGAGCTGCGGCTAGGAGAATTACAGTGGAGAAGTGGCAAAGAAGATGAGAGGAAAACAGGATAAACGCCCAATGGACCAAGCGACTACTTCCGAACCTGGAGCTGTGGCTAAACTGCAAGTTTAGGAATACAGACTATTATCTCTCGCAGGCACTGTCTGGTCACAGGGTATTACACGTCTTCTTGTTGCCATCACAAATGTTGTAGTTGATTTATTAGAACATTGGTGTCCAAGAAGTTAGATATATGATATAGCTGGTCGCGTAAGACTATGCCCATCCACATTTTTTCCGTAAGGTTCCAGAATTGAGAAGTTTTGATGTGTATCTAACCAGATAATTCATGTTTAAAAATCATTATCATTTTCTAACCTTCCCGTTAACTAGATGCAATATTTCAGTCGTCTTAAACTGTTATCAGGTAATAAACTATGGCTAGATTAGATTAGAACCAATAGCTGTTCTGAAAGCCGTTTGAAACCTGGAAGTGGTACATATATACATATATCTAAGGGAAGGACAGGTTAACAAACTATAGTTTAATCTATTAAGGGACGTCGAGGTGGGGAGATAACTAGCATTTCTACCGATGCCATTAGTTCTAAATACAGCTTCGACCAGCGTCGTAAAAAGGTAATATCATATAGAGAAGATTGGATGAAACGCCGGCTATAAAGGACAAATCCATCTGATAGACTAACGGCTCAAAGACGGAAAATGGAGTCGGAGTCGGCACTTTCTATCTAACTTTCTAAGCATAATTCAAAGCACCACATTATTTCAAGTCGAAATAGTAGCACTGCTGGGGTGTATCGAAGAATTAGGCTGGCAAACAGATAATTATCGATCTATTGCTATCGATCAAGCAGTAGGAAAAGCGCTAGATTTCACACAGGTGAATTCGAAACTATTGTGCCTAGACTGCGCTCAATAGGCTGGGCGAACTAAAGTGATTCTGGGCTGGGTATCGGGATGCGAAGGCCATCGACGAAACAGACGAATTAGCCCGAGCAGGCTCGTCAACTGCTGAATATCGAGCAATGCATGGTGGAATCAGTAAAAGCAACTACTAAACGATGGAAAGATAAGAAATCTCAAAACTGGTGGAAGATTACCCCAGGTCAGAGACAAGTCAGGCAGTTTCTGATTGGAAATACGCCTACATTCACAGTGGACCAACTAAGCAGAAATGGGTCCGTTAAAGTCCGTTAGGACAATAATGGGCCTGCTAACAGGACATTGTATGCTCAAGAAGTACATGAGCAATCTCTGTCTGACAGAGGAAATAGTATGTAGATTCTGTCAAATGGAAAAAGAGGCTGTTGTCCATGTGCTGTGCCCAGAAATGGCCTCGAAATGCCCAAAAGTCGAAACCTATGCAGAAGGATCACCCACGAGATTGCAAAATCTAACAAAGAAAGCAAAGCGAATGTAACTGACTTAATGAGAGACGAATAGGTATAATAGATTTGAAAATATTGTATTGGAATAGGTGAAGAATTACCTCAGGTAGTAGTCTAATATAATAGATTACTGTGGCTAACAACTTTGTATGGTTTTGACTCATTTCGAAGTAAAGTTCTCTATACTCGAGTCTGGGACAAATTTAATTCTGGCACCGCTCCGCGTCTCCAAAGAATACAAGATTTACATAAATTTTGCAAAATATCTCGATGATTTTTATTGGCTATATAAATCTTTTGACATAAGGATTCCAGAGATTGGTAAATGATCTATTTTCCAAAAAGTTTCTATCAAGACCTGGAAGAATGATACGATATGACGATATGCTGTCGTTCTGGATATGATTGTAAATTGTGATAAATATACATGTTCGTTTTATATTCTTCCTCAATTAAAGAGCAATATTAAAAACTGTTGTCAATATGTTATATATGATTGAAACTAGAAAGAAATGGCGTGTGCGTGGCCTGAGTTCAATATTTGTCGAACCTTGTGCCTGTCACGAAGTTCGACGACCAAATGCATACTTGGAGTTCCTTTGTAGGTGTGTAAAAATAATGCTTAGTCCATGTGTCGTTATTTGAATCATGGACGTGGACCGGATTTGCATATAACTTACATAGAATTCGACCTTGTGTAACCTGAAATATTATATGTAGTAGTTCTTCGTATGGGTAGCGGTATCCAGGAATTGAATACGTTTAGATAAGTACATAGATAAAATTTACGAAACATTTGATGGCAACACCAGGCGATTGATCACCATTAATTTAAGCGTATAGTTAATTTTACCTTAAGTGGTTGTAATTAATTGCATATAACGGTTTTATTTAATTGCAAATAAAACCTTCCCAGCTTTTTTAAGATACCAGAATTTGTTAATGAAAGTGGAAAAATTAAGATGTAATTTTCAAGTCTATTTTCTCGAGGAATAATTAATTTTTATCGTCGGCAGGATAACAGCCATCCTTTAATTATAGAAGGAACGAACCTCTTTCAGTAATCGACGCTAACAAGGATCTAGAAGTGAACGCTCGTTTTAATAGCGTGTTTTCCGAGCTCCAATTTTTATTGATAATTGACAACAATTTTCGCATATAAATCATCGTTTGAATGATTTATTGGGTATTATTTTTTCCTTTTTTTTTAAGCAGGTAAGGTGGACAAGATTTCTTTTTGTATATACATATGTACTATAGCGTAGCGCTTACGTTTATAGATAAATATTGGAAAGTATTTTCCGTAATAGTATCTTGTTCTTTATCTTTCTTTATCTTAATTCTTGTTGTCAGTAAGTCTTTGTCAGTCTTTTTTATTTATGTATATCTTTCTTTATATTACTTATTTGTTTATACGTATATTTGGAAATAAATACTTATTAGGGTGATATGTGGTGATAACATTGCGGAAGCAACAAACACATTGGCTAAAATTTTTATATTTGAATAAATGATACAAGTAAGTTGAAAACTTGTTTTGATATCAGTTATACGATATTTTCTTGTAAACTCATATTTAACGATAACTTTTTGTTACTACGTATAGGAAAGAGTAAGTATACTTTACCTTATCCATAAGTTGCCTAACAATTCCATTCCATTCGCCGGTTTCAAGATCAATTGCACCATATTTACCGTCGGGCACAAGCTCGATGCGGTATTCAAACCCTACCATAGAAGCGATACATTTCAGCAGGTCTATGCAGAAGCCTTCGTAGCGTGTGTTGCCGGTTAGGTTTGACTGAGGTTTCAGCTTTACATACGGCAATTCCTATCGTTACAATTACAAACCACAATCACATAAAGGTATACAAGGCGCGTAAATGCAATATATGGTGATAGAGAGAGAAAGCGATAAACTTCGGTACAACCAATAACTACAATAGAGTGCATTATAACCCAAGCCACTATCTTCACCTCAATAATTTAGATTGAAACGTAATCGTATCGGAAATGTTTCCGCCAATGCGACGGTGCAATTAAATTAGCTAAAACGATATTAGTGCTACAACAATAGTCTCGTATACGTATGCATTTACATGCAAGCACACAAGATGCATTGTGGCCTTATGGGAATTGCAATGTAAACGTTATTTATTTTAAGTTATGCCATGAATGTACAATGGGAAACTTTTAAATGGGGATTTTCATTCACCACTACAACTATAAATCCGATGCAGCTGCAAGCGAAGCTATACCTTAGGCTATTTTAATCCACTCTTCAGATGGAATATAAGTAAGATTTCGCAATAAACAATTGTTTATAATGTAAGCAGGTGTAAATCGTACTCGTCTAGAATATTCTTGGTCTACTATTATACTTATCTTTTTATCTTATAAGGTTATTGCAAGTTTATGAAAGTTTAATTTGCTTTTAAATGAACGTTTCCCTATTTCTGTGAAGGAATACTGAACAAGTGACTAAAATAGACGTTACAGTCTTAAGCTCTTCAAATTCTATTATTTATGGGAAGACTTGCTACTATTCACTAAAAATAATAGCTGCAATAAAGAATAACATAAAAGAACATGATATTTAAAAGAAAATTTCTTTTAAATGTAAAAGATATTTTCTTTTTTACAAACAAAGCAGAAACAAAAATAAATATAGATTCAAGAGTAAAGTAGAAGATTCAGTAGAAATAAAAGTTACAAATAGAAATAGAAGAAAATAGAATGGTTATTTTTGTTTTAGGTTTTGAAATATTTGTGTTGAATTATTTTCGAAACACCACATAATTACTTCTAGCTGTTTCGACCTTGATATTTAGTAAAACTTTACTGAGCTAACTATTTAATAAGTTATACCATTGGCAATTTAATGTTAAATGCCGTATGCTTTTGGAAATTAGCGTAATAGAATTTGCAAGTATTTAGAATAAAAGTATAATAAATAATATAAAAAGTATAATACGAAGGCTTTATAAGTACTTTCCTAAGGTGTAAGGCTTCTATAAGTATTGTCGCTTGCCACAAGAAACGAGACACTTAGATTAGCTGCCTGTGACACGGACTTTGCTGTGATACGTATAGGTATGGTGTGTTTTAAAATTTTTTATGTTCTGTCATAAAATCTGTCATCAATGTCATATGAATATTAAAGTTGTATTTCATGCCACTTATACATAATAACAGGCGCAGAGAAAAAAAAACTAATTTTTATCTTTTAATGAAATATAAAATCACCACTGCATACAACATCCACAACCACATAAATATTTATTAAATAGGTATACAAAAATAAAACGGAAGATTATACAGCGTTAGTAAAAAGTCCCGGAACGGTCGAATAACTTTGTTATTTGAAAATTATGATTTCTGAAATTTGGTATGAAAAAATTGGTTAAAAAAATATTAACTGTATTGCATAAAATGCATTTATATTAACTATATCCCCATACCAAATTTCAGAAATCATAATTTTCAAATAATAAAGTTATTCGACCGTTCCAGGACTTTTTACTAACGCTGTATATCAATATTTGGTCTTAACTCTATTATTTTGAATAACACTAGCTAGGCGCCTTGGCATTGAATTTATAACATTTTGAACATAATTATTATCAATTTGGTCCCATGATTCTTGTGTGGAATGTAACAATTCCTCTCTCTTTCTAGGCCTGAAATTTCTTTTGTAAATAGATTTAGTTAATAATTCCCATAAATTTTCGATGGCATTTGAGTCTGGGCTATTAGAAGCCCATCTCAAAACATTTATATTATTGCTTCAAGCCATTCGCTAGCTATACGTGATGTGTAAATTGGGGAATTGTCATGCTGGCAAGTAAATTCTTCTGGTTCTGGATAGAGCATCCGTACAGAGGGAAGCATGTTTTCTAAAATGTTTATATAAACAGGACCAGTTAGTCGATCTTCAATATCATAAGATACACCAGGACCACGGTAACTAATCCAGGCTCATATATGAACTGAAAAACGTTCACTTCTTTTTATTGGATGAATATATCTTTCGTTATATCTCGTGTTTACTGGTCTATATACACGAATAGGACGGACCGTCGTAATAATTTTGAAAAACTTTGTCCTCATTCAGATTCAGTTTTTTTTTTTCTATCTGCGGCACAATTTTTTAATTCACTGTTTTTAATTCGTCGAAAAGCTGTTTTTACAGATGTTGAAAAATTCACTTCTTCAATAGCATCTAAGGGTGTCTTGAATGGGTTGTTTTGTAAATAATGAAATATCGTTTCATTTTCCTGTCTAGTGGTAACTGGTCGCCTTCCCGAACATTATGTTCTACTTAAATTTTGTTCCTCCCTCCATTTCATATTAATTCTAAAAACCGTATTCCACATCAAGGCGCTCGGACAGTCTTCGTATGAAGTAACCATCTTCCAAATATTGTAAAACGCGATATGTCGTGGCATTTGTGTAAAAGTCGTAATACTTTTGCATTGTAATACTACTGCTGTATTGATACTGACAATAACAAATTAAATCAATCCGTATCAAACAGTAAAACAGTAACAAACTTAAGAAAATATAAAATTATCGTTTACGAGTCATCTCGTCTTTTATGGCAAGCGAGTGTACATATATTTACATCAAAAACATCCAGTTATTTTATTTTTATTAGGACTTTGGCAAATGCCAGGTTAAATAACCTGCAAGTGGCCCCTTCGAAAAAAAGGTATGCGCGCTCTCTTTTCTGCTGATATCAAATATTCCTACGTTCCCCGTCCACCATAGGGTGCTTAGGGCCTCTGGTCGGCGTTACTCTACTACAGCTCAAAATCAGAGCATCAGGCCATTTCAGGTCTTACTTCCCATTGTCACCTCTCTCTAACATCGCCTTTCAATTTCCTCCAACTTTTTATTTTTTATTATATCAATCGTGGAAAGTGTTATTTTCCAGCTCCTGCCAGATCTTAACATTTCCATCATCATTGTTTCCTGGTATAGATCTTCCCTTAGCACGCTGTAAGTCGACTTACGTGTAGCGTTCCATCGTGAGCATCCAAAAATTGTATGCTGAACAGTATTCTCAATACCACAGTATACACATTGGTAAGGGTCGTCTTTACTAAATCTCTTAGCATATTACCTCAGCTTGGACATCGTCACCTTTCTTGTCCTTCCCTATTAACGTTGCCATCCTTAGGTCGAGTTCAGAACTTATAACTTATAATCACGGTTCTTATTTAAAATGTCGTACATTGTACACACATGTTATGTGCCAAGAATATGGTCCAAAGAAATATGTACGACTTTTAAAGTAATATCTGATTTAAGTTTGATAAATGATAATATAAGTTTGATCCTAATATTAGTTCTATATGCACTAATTTGCATAGTTCTGCAAAAAAAGACACGGCGGTAGAAAAAATTATTCAAGATAATTTTCACGAGGTATAAAAGAAAAGCGGTTATTCCATGCTTCGTTTCTACAACTCCACTACAAACCTGGAATCATGTCAAACAATGAAATTAACTGTGCTTGATATAAAAAAGTTTTACAACGTATAGTCCATCCAATCCTTCCTGGGTGGCGGGGCAAGTTATTGCGCGGAGTGAAATGACATTTGGAGTGTAAGAGATAGCGAATGTCGCTCGGTTTATGCATTCACAGAAAGTGTAAGGCGTATAGGCTCAGACAAGATAACATATCTCGTCTGCGGTATTGGATACTCACTAACAACCATCGAAACGATTGTCTTGCATACTAACGTCCCCACGCCAGCGCCTGGCGCATATAATTTGCAACCGTCGAGAAGGATTGGATAGACTAGAAATTACATTAGTTAAAGTGCAAGAGAAAGCAAAGCGGTTTTTGTGTACAAAAAGTAAATCAGAGATGGGTACATTTTCAGATTTTTAGAACATTAGATTGTAGAAGAAATGTTACTTTCAATGTGCATTTATTGGCATAAATGATTGTTCATGGTCGCTGCAATAAGTTTACTTGCAGTCATATACTATTCATAGTGAGCTATTTACTTTATGTAGTGCCGAACTACGATGACTACCTTTTATTATAACATACAGTAACCGCTAGATAAGTCGGGCGATATGCTCTTTTTATTAGTAGCAGTAGGAAAATGTTGATATTCTATAAGTATGTGGCCTCATCTTGATCATCATCCCGAGCATTTCCACCGTACACATCGGATATTGCTCCAACTTTCGCAGTGTAATTTTGGTTTGGGATAAATATGGATACCATGTAATTATAAAATATCAAAATTTTCCTTGCACCACTAACAAAAAAGAAACCCGTATGCTTTGACTTACCTGGAAGACACTGTAAAATAAAGTTCCGCCAATATGAGTTTTTGGGTATCCATCACAACTTACAAAGGAATAATTAGTGAATGCAAAACAATAGGAGTGAGAGAGAAGTTGTCTTTTTTCCTTGTTTCTGAATTTGTTGCATAACTAATACTGGCTGCAAAACGCATTCAATGAGAGAATAACTAAGTCTAATTAGAAGCATGCCCTGCAAAAGAATCGTGTAAATTCATATAATTTACGGTTTGTTGTCGTTAAACGTTATGAGAGGAACAAATAAAAGAGGGACCAGGGAAAAGAAAAAAACATCACGATGTACTACATCTGCGCGCAGGAAAGAAAACGAAGACCTAACATTTGTGCTTTAGTAATAAGTAAGAGATTGATGAAAGCCAGCTTGGCCGATGGAGCACCAAGAAAAACGCAATAAGGGGCACTCTTTTATTATGGTATCGGGATACTTTTACTGGCTTTACAAACTTTTCAAGCGAATACGCGTAAATAATTATCAAACAGTGTAACTGTAATAATCATGAGATTTATGGAGCATCTATGTAATGCAAAGTAATTTAGAATTTTGGGAATGGAGAGCCAGTACTACTCTGAGTGCAAGAATTTGAAGAATTATAGCACATCTCAATATAACACAAATTCTATGTTTCCTTTATTAAATCCGGATGCGAAAAAGAGAAAGTGGATCACGATAGTCTTCGATCCGGATATTGGGATTTAGTGACATGCCGCGTAGTGACGTTTCTGGAGAGACTTCAAGAGACGTGGGACGAAATGTGGGACTACTGAGAGCGTCGCTGAAAGTGCCTGTACACAATACATTTCAATGGAGAGATGCCAATGCTTAGCTACACATATACGAATACAATAACCGCGTAGTCGGCAACAACAAACATTGTACAGCAATATATTAACTTGTAGTTGTTCTTTAGGGGGGATATCTTTTCATTAGTCATAGTTACGCAACAAATTATTTTCCTCATGTAAAATTCTTATTTCTAGTAAGTATTACGTTCTCTGAACAGAGCCGTAACACGTTTAGGCGTTTACTAAAGAATGGTTCTTCAATAAATAATAAGACATTCCACGCATTAGAAACAGCTTTTCTTTTGTGTTTCAGATAAATGGTTTGGCTTTTAAATGTTGCTATTATTTCGCACACACTGCACGCTATATATTAAATTAAACAAAAATTATTACATGTATCAGTTATGAGCATTTTCTGTAACTGTAAATAAGCAACGTATATTGCTATTTACAACAATCTGTATGCTGCAATATTCTCAGGAACCCGAGTTAGTTTTCCGAATCGTTTACTTTAACTAATACGAACAACTTTATCTTACTGATATTTTAATTTTCCTAAAAACATATTTAGTTCTTACAACTAATAATAAGCACCAACAATCAATATCGAGATAAATTACATTCTTTGTGGATGTATTTATTACCAATCTACTTACATAATTATCATTTAGAATATTTAATAACAACAACATAATAAAAAAGGGAAGTGCAACCTACATGCATAACAAGCTGTTGAACCATGCCATTCCATTCGCCGGTTTTCGGATTCTTAACGCCGTACTTTCTATCCGGAACTAAATCCAATAAGTAGTTAAAGCCCACTTCCCTCGATATTCTATCCAAGACGTCAACGCAGAAGCCGAAAAATCTATTGTTGCCCGTATAATTTTTACCAAGATGCATCATCATGTACGGAGTTTCCTAAAAGCTCGTGTTCATGCATAATGTAACCTGCACTACACAGTTAACGAGGGGTAGTTAATACGCTCAGTATGATAATTTCCACGAAAGCGGTTACGAAGTTAATTATGCGGTTGCACCCGAATGTGACTGAGCGTATCATTAAGTATATACGTATGCAAATAACCATTTAACCACTTGACACTGTACTTAGGAAGCTAACGCAAAATTTCATTATGTTTGAATTTCTTACATGGAGGTACGTAAAGTTCTATGAGATGCAAGCAAATATCAGATTAAGGTAAGTTTCAATTAGCATAAATAGCTTTAGTAACAGTCAATTCAATGTGAATTAGCGATGAAGGAAAGATTAAGTAGGTTTAAAATAAATGTTTAATATAATCAAGGACTTGACAACTGTAATAGTCGCTTAAAATTAAATGTGGAAGGTGATAATACCATGAAGCTTAGTGTAATTATTTAAGATGTCTGGAATTAGTAATTTTAAAAACACTGGCTTCTTCACAGTTTTTTTTTTTGGGACAACTACTTGATGTAACAAAATAATGGAGTATAGTTTGAAATTTTGGTGGATGATATTATGGATAGAAATGTATCTTTTTCTTGTGACTGCTTTTCTAATAATTTAGTATAGATACCGCTCTAGTTATACATGCATCCTGTTTCAGTTAAAAACGAAGATGATTTGTTAACTAACAACGAATTCGAAGAATAATCGATGTAGCACAAGCTTGCTGTTGACTGATGGCAGAGTTACCTAGGCCAATAATAATAATACGCTTGCTGTACTTCAATGCAAATATCTGCGAATATATTGGTGACTGTTGATTATTGTTATGTATTGTACAATATTGGTAACTGCTAATTTCTGGGTTCAACTTTTGATGAACATTTACTAAATCGACAATGCTGCAGTCACAAAAATACATTAAATTTAACATTTACTTGAAAATTTTAAATGTGATGCTTCAGAACTAATTAGTTTCAAACGATTATACTTTAGTTGGTTCCAGATTGAATGGAATATGTTTATTGGCTTTGACTAGCGGAGCTGATCGGGTTTCTTTTTTACTTACAATTAGAAGCAGTATCAACGCATCATTGTCAGGGATTTATTCAAGTCGTTTATCTACCACTTGCCATTAAATACATTTACGAATAAACACAAGTTTAATTTCATAAAAAGTGTCCATAATATTGCAACCAGATAACCAGCCCGTGGAAGGCGTGACAATGTGCGCAATTCCTGGAATATGCGGGCTTAATCGTGTTTAACAAATTTCCTGAAGAATAACGAACTTATAATAATTTATCCAATTTTAAAATTAAAATTGATAAACCATTTAACCGATGGCGCCTTGTTTTCGGTCTAAGGTGAACAGATTCAAAATTCGTAAATTTGTCGATTTATTTTATTGCTTCCTTTTAGAAAATATTGGCACGTTTTTTCGACTTAATGTTTCACCAGAGGTAACGTCAATTTAACTTTTTTTCTCAATTTGTATAAAACAATTAGTTCGACAATTAATTTGACGTATGTGAAGGGTCCAAATATTATCTATTTAAAGATAACTTAATAATCCTAGCGCTTTATTACTTATTTTCTTGGGATGCAAAAAAATTGATTGTTGACTGTTACGATTTAATAAGCTTAAACTACGGGCCATTGAAAAGTCATCCTTCTTTTGTACAAATATTGTACAGAGTGTTAATATTTATCCTTAAAATATATAAAACCTCTACAATTTCAAATGGATAAGCTGTATAGTTTTATTCTAGATGATTTGCCTATACCTGGGCAACTATTCGCAATTAGTGTTAATGTATTTAAAAGTTATAAACATCACGGCGATGAGAGCTGCTTAGGTCGAAATTAATTTTACTAAAAGTCAGTGTATTGTGTGATTGGAGTTGACTACCTTAAAAATAAAGGTTTTTAATTACGTGTTTTTATTTTTTAACGAATTTCAAAAATAAAAATAAATAAAAGAATGTTTTTTGAAATAAATTCATAAAACTCTGATTACGTTTGAAAAAAAAAGGTATTTTGAAGAAAAACGATCTTTTGAAATTTTGAGGGAAAATAATTATTAACAAAAAATAAAATTTTAGATTTGGATAATTCTTATAATGACAAAAGTGACCTACGGAGGTTACGGATATCTAGTTTTACCTTTAAAATTTATATTAACAATATCTACTTTTAAAAAATATTCCAGAAATGGCCTCATCGTGCGTGGAATGATCCACTGATTCGAAAACTGTAAAAAGAGACGGGGTGTTCCATCTTTTAAAATCAAATCTTAGGAATATTTCCGGTCAAATCGGAAGTAACAGAGGATTACGATTTATCCAAAAAGATCACAATGTGATCTGATGTCAGCCCTCTAAAATGTAAATTTCTATTTGAAGTAGTAAGGAAGTTACAGAATGTACGGTACTTCCTTTTGCCACCCGGCATGCACACATGTATGTTCATAACTTGTTGTTACATGTAGTAGAGAAAGGAACTACGTGACAAGAGTTAAATTCTATGTGTGCAAACCGTTCTGCTTCCGCTCATCCTACATTTGAGACAATGTGTAGTGTTGGGTTGCTTTAGTAATTTCTAGTAGTTTAAAATTTCATTAGATCCAGCTTAGCCTTCCGGGTATCGCTTTCATATATTTGAATACGTTGTCAATTATTTTACTTTGCATATTTGTACGATCCCATTCTTCTTCGAAATTCTTTAAAGCACTTGTAATGTAACTCTGATAATTACCTAAGTACTGACATTAATAAGATTTAATAATTCTAAATAATTTATGTCAAAAATAAATTATGAGAACATGCTCCAAATTCTACGCACACACAAACTAAATATCACACTACGTTTCTTAAAAGAGATTGTGATTCATCAACGATAAATTAACTGTGTAAAACCAGGAAATTAAGCGGTATACTAGTCTTTATTTCTCGCACTTCTCTGCAAAATAATTGTTCTACCTATTCTATCTAAACTAACGGTTGCACTAATTCTTCTTTGCAGCAACTCCATTCATTAAATCCTAATTTTCCTAAGCAAGCGTATTTATCCCACATTCAAGAAATCACCAATCATATAAGTGAGGTCCTTTTTAGGACTAACATATCATGCTATTCTTTAATGTTAAAGATCGCAATCATTTGTAAATCTTTTGTGTCTACCAAACTCGTTGTTCGTGTGGCGGTGTGTACATATGAAATAATGCGATCGGTCTGCACCCGTATTATTGAACAATCCCGTAAAGCGCTCATTTACGGAATTGTTCGGTGTAGCTGAGTTTGCTCTTGTTAAGCGTGGACTGGAATTTTAGCCGCCAAATCCCATTTAGTTTTGTTCGGATCTTGTCTTGTAACTCCTGCTGTTACTGGTTTGTTACTTGTTGCTTCAGATTAAGGGTTAATAACAATTCTTGTTCTTATTGATTTCTCAAAAGCCTCCGAACGATGCTCTGGCAGCATTTTCTAGCTTTATTTTCGTAGTTTCATAGATCGCAGTTAATGAGGTTGAATGGTAGAACTTCGTCCCTATTGTTGATATCACAAGCTGTTCCAAAGAGTTCAATTATAAGTCTTTCTCTGTTCTATTCTCTATTATACAGAAGCCCATTTCTACGTAGACGATCTTGCCAATGTCTAGCATTTTTCCATAAAATTACTTTTTTTGGAAGGAGAGTAGTTCTTTGCCAAATGTTCGAATTCATATGACCAATACTATAATAGTCCTGTCTACCAGCGTAAACAGTATGAAATTAAAAAGGCTTTAATAAACGTATAGAGGAGACATCACATTTCAAATCAAACCAAAAGTTGGACCAAATGAAACACAAAAGATAACAAATTCATATTAGGTAAATAATTTCGGACAATTGTATTTCATGGAACGGCTTGGGAAATGGCAATGAGGGTTGTTGGCACTGATTGGCATAAATAAAATCGTTTACTTCAATCATCTCAAATAAATTTAGAAAATTGGTGAAATCTTGAGATAGAAGTCATTGTGTATTAATCGACATTTCGATGAGCCATCTAACACAATACAAAAGTTAATTGTAAAACATTGTAAATAAAACTAATTAACATCAGATATGCAAAATCTCAACATTCTAATGTTAAATGTTAAATTACAATGAAATTTTAAATTGGAACTAAGACGTTTTTAATGTACCCTAACAGCAGTAAGAATAAGCAAAGTATATCTTTGTAGATAAAGCAGAGCGACGGTTTTATAACCAATGATCTTACAAAACAGAGTTAGCGGATCTTGTACTGCATATAGTATTTCCCTAGGCATTTAAGTTCCGGGAGTAAAGCAAACGGAAGATTGTATAAGTAATACGGTTTTTGCTATACCGCCTTCGTGGATAAAATAAAAATAATACTTCCTTTCTCCCGCAGGAGACGGATAAATCGAATAAAACGTTTGAAATTTTCAAATGATTATCCTCTCCCTGTTTAAGATGATCTCAGATCTTGGGAAATATTTTGCTCTAAATTTTAAAAATTTGAACGCCTGCGATTTCAAATATTTAAAGAATTTTACGATTGCTGGAAGAATATGAAACGTTAGATGAAGTATACCCACAGGAGAAACAATATGTCGCGATAGAAGGCTACCATTGTTTTGAACAACTGTTAAGAATACAAGTTTAAAGTTTTTAAATGTGCTCAACATTCATTTGCGTCAAGGTTGTCCAATTAAAGGACTCGCATCGACAACTTTTAAAATGTTAAATGGGTAAAATTCTTAATATTTGTAATATTTGTATGTCAAAGGACTTGTTTTTAACAATTTATGACATGATGTATTTTTACGCCAATTAATAAATTTAAAAAGTTCCAATTTTTTCCATTTATTTGCGATTCCTTCACAGCGATAGACTTACCCTTAAAAGTAATTGAAATGTCTTTTCGACATTCTGGTGGACAATACATTAAGGATCCATATTGTTTTTTGATATTTCTAACTTTATAGCATTCTTGATTAAATCGGAAGCACATACCAACTTTTTTATTTTAGTTAAAACAGGCTGTATATAACCGAACCTCCTGCATATCCCTCTTAAGTGCAGGTTTAATAATACATGATATTGTGGGTGTGGGATGTACCAGCTGGAAGAAATAAATTATTTTCTGAAAATTTTTGCGGTTGGAACCTTTAATACTTCCTCCTTAAAATTAGTCATGCAACTCAGACTTTTATAAGGTTATTTTACTTGGGATATAAGAATAAAAATTATAACATATAATAATGTGACATATTATTATAAGTAACAATATTATGTGTCTGCAAATGAACCACTTCTTAAAAAGTAACCGTCTCTGGTATGCGTAGTGGTTAACAAGCCTGTCCGGTAAGTGAGAGATGTCAGATCGATTTCATACTCGGAGATTTTTTCAGTATTTAATAGTTTTTCAGTATTGGATATACATAGGAAACCGTGGATTTTTACGTAAATAGTTACTTATATCCAGCAATAATTATCAACAATCAGAACATATATAATTTGTAGTTGTACGGCCGTGAATGAAGGGAGAGAAGACGATGTTTACGTTTCGATAAAATACAAATTATATACAAAATTTCAATAAGGAGTGAAACCAAAACAGTTATTCCAAAAATGTTTCCGCACAAGATATTTAGTAGCTAAAATTAAATTAAAGTTAATTAACAGAAATAAAGGTCAACTATTTCGAAACATATGAAACTATATGACTATATCGTTTAGGAAAAGAATACAGCCGCGAAGAAATTAGTATCGACAATGTTGTACAGGCTGTTTTAAAAACCTAAAAATCTAGTCCAAATAGAAATGTAAAGACATTCATCCAGGAAAAGGCGTTCGTTTTAACGTTTCAAGAAACCATAGAAAAAATTCACAAAGCCGACCTTGCTCCTAGATATATTCCTTTGATAAAAAAAGTAATTATCACCATAAAAGGTTAGATTTCATTCACAATACGTAAATAATTAAAGAATAAATCGATCAAAAAGCTCTTTAGCTAGTTCTATTTCAACTCATTTCCTTCTATCTGCGATGTTTTAACAGTAACTTTTGCATTTATCAAAATTTAAGTGTTGAAATTAAAGATATGAAAAAAATTAGATCAGGCTGAAGGACAAATAACAAGTATAGATCAGTATGTCCACTTATTATAAAGTTAATCAAATAGAAACGGTTTGGAGGGGTTTAAGGAATTGTATGTAGTTGTCGTTGCCTTTAGATAGAAACTACATTAGGTGACAATAAAGCAGAACAGGAAATTTATTATTATCAATTTTTCTTATATTGGACTTGATGGATCAGCTTGCTCTTTTGTTTCACACGGACGAGAATAAATAGTCATTCTGTACATGTGTGTTTGTTATTTGAATAGTTCTAAAATGTAGACTAAAATAATTAAAACTAAAATAGTTTCATACATAAAAATGATTAGCTTAAATAATAACATAAGTTCAGTTGTAATACACGAACATAACGAAATTATTGCTTCAATAGCTTTAGGGTGGTTTTGCAATTTTATAAGTTTGGTTAAATGGTTGTTGCAAAGACAATAGTTTTTAATAATTATGCATGCTTCGAACATTTTGTACACCTTCCTAGATACCAGCCAAAGCAGCTATTAAACTTACGAGAATAGTTGTTACTATTAGGGTGACGTTCATGGTTCCTGGATCAAAGAAAGCTGCCCGGTCGGTGACATTGACCCCTGCCCCTGGGCTCCATTCCCCGACCTTAGCAATAGCATGCTGTTTAAGCTTAAGTAGATCCATCTTAAATTGTATGCGTCTGCCCTCTTTGAATTCGATGGGTCCACTTAGACCTCGAAATTCTACCTGCAATATAAAAAAAAACTTTTATAATTTTATTTTATGTGCTCGATATACAAAGTAACTAGTTTGGAATTAATTAGAAAAAAATGTAACATTTTACATAAATGATTGTAAAAATGTTTCAATTTTAAAACGGCAAATGTTAAAATGCAGAAGAGCATTCTATCATATTATCTGTTTCTTTGCTATTTATTAAATACTTTTTAGCAATATATAACTAAATCAAAAGAGTTTATTTGTTTATCGTTGGATTATTGCGGCTTGCACAAGTTAAACTAGGTAGTAACTGTTAATAAAACGATTAGTAAGTGTTTATATTATTCTGCTTTATGCACATCTCTGCTTAATTAGTATCTTCACGAGCTTCTGAAACTTGGGAAAACAATACAACAGTTGCTTATCATGGCAACTACTATAACTTTATTACTAGCTAATTTTACAGTTCGGTTCATAATGCTTGTGGTTACGAGTTTACAACCTTTGGGACGGCTAAATATAATACGTTATAATGTAGTTTAATGAATTTGGTTTGATTGCCGACATGTTGGTTAACTTACTGGTATATATGTACATATACGTGGTTGTTTGAGGAAGGAATGTTTTCTGCACACGCAAGTGTAATCCAAGAGTCGAAATATTGAACTATAATACTATTTTTAGAATAAGGAACAACGAAGGAAGATAAATGCAGAGAAGACTAAAGTCATGTCAATAAGGAAACACGATGCGAAGATGAAAATTTATATAGATGGACAGGTTTTAGAACAAATAGAAATATTCAAATATCTCGGAATAAATATACACCAGGAAGGTAAAGAGGAATCAGAAATTAACAGCAGGACTGAAAGTGGAATAAAATTATATTATGCATTGAACAGCGGGGTTTATAAAAAAGAAGGGAATTTCAAAGAAGACAAAAATAACTGTGTTTAACACAATATTCATACCTATATTGACATACGGCTGTGAAAGTTGGATTTTAAATAATCAAACTAAGAGTAGAATACAAGCGTTGGAGATGAAATATTTAAGAGCGGTTAAATGGGTCACTCGAAAGAATAGATTAAGAAACGAGAAGATCAGAGAAAATTTAGGAGTAGAGTCGATTTTAGTTAGTGTAGAGAGGCAGAAACTCAAATGGTTTGGGCATATGGTACGGATGGAAGAAGAAAGACTGACGGAAAGAGTATGGCTGGCATGATCAAGACACCAGAGAAAAAGGGGAAGGCCAAGAAAAACATGAGATAGTACAATAGAAGAGAGCTTGAGAAAAAGAGGGATATCGTGGAATGATGAAAGAATGGACATCTATATATATATCATATATATAGCAACTCCTTGCCGTGGACAACGGACGGAAATGGACAACGGTGCTATGTAGGCAACACCTATATCGTGAATTGTATTATCCTAAGTCTACTGCTTTCTGACAAAGAAACTAAAGTTGCTTTCTTTGAAGTGTATGGACGAAGGGACAATAGAAAATTAGGTTTTTTAAGCAAGGAGGTATCGTCCAGGTTTACTTTAGGCCATTGCACATAATTTGGTATACGTGCCACTTAAATGTATTCATATTCTTCTTCGATATCTTCAACAACTTATCTCATATACATATATATATATTACAGTGTTTCACAACATCGACGTTATCTGTATTAGCGCCACGCATAGCAAGTTCAGTATGTCCACTTCGGAGGCTGCGAACTCCTTTTCTGTAGTTCTAATTCTTTTTACCTCTTATTATCTACGTAGCGGGGGAATTAGGAGGATATTATAAATCCAGCCAACGACGATAATGGTGGAGAGGAACTCTTATTCAATTTCCTTACATCCTAAAACTTGCGATTTAATGTAAAAATGTTCGTATAACAAATTTCCAACATAATTTCAGGTGTAATTTCGTAAATTAATTACCGTTTGTCACTAAAATTCAATATTGCACAGTTGTAGGTGACGAAAAAGGTTATAGAATGGCACAGAATAGTTCCGTTTCTGTTATTCTATTTAAGGATAAAAGGATCCGCTTGAATTTCGTTTTACAAGTATTTTTAGAAAGGTAAAATTTTTCGTTGAAACAATCGCTATTGTACTAAATAATTAATTTCCGGCGGCAATTGCTGAAAATTTCTCATCCGAAGCAATTAAATTTAGTTAGCGGTAGGATTTGGACCTGCGCTAGTAGTGTAGCGGTTAGCGCACTCGTTTGGAAAAGAGGAGACGTAGGTTCGGACGCTACTGGTATCTAATGAATTTGGATTCGTTGACATCTACATCAAATAAGCTAATGAAATTCAATTTTCAATCGCTGTTGCGATTGAATGAAGGAGTGAACAGCCACTAATTGAATTTCTGACCTTTCAGTCGAATCCAGGTAATATGTGTTTGGCAGTGTTTCCAATTTCAAAGTATTTATTGTTAGAACTTTAATTGTAATTCGAAGACCAAGTCACATGTGGTGGCTTCAGTAAGCTATATTAGTTTGTCTATTCAATTTTCTAATACTCGTTAAATTAATTTCTTGTTACTTATTTGAATCTAAATTTCCGAAAGACTGTTCTTCGTTCCCAAAATTTACACAAATTTTACAAACACCAAATGAAATCAAATAATTTCGAAAAATCATCTATTTTCTAAATTTCTCTAAATTTTACCTTCCTACATTATAATATACGTATTTCTACAACTATAAACCATTCCACTTTCATTAAGAAGTATTATTCTTATGGACTACAATAGCGGTCCTTCTTAGCCGTTTTAAGCTCCAACATAAAGATGATATTACCTACTAAAAGTATTTTTGGTAATATGTTGAAAATTGGAAAATTTCACAGGTGCTGTTTGGCTGTTGTTTAACAGCCGTTCGGGTCAGTCAATGCTAGTATTTTTCTGAAAATGGAAAAAGTCGAACATCGTGCCGTCATTAGATTCTAGCATTTGAAACACGATACATCTATGTAAGTTAAACTTTAGGTTTAGGCTGCTTATGGAGATTCCGCATTATTTGTCATGGTGAAACCTTGGGCAACTGCTTTTAAACGCTGTTGTATCAGCTTGGTCGGCGGTGAACGTTCGGCACTGCCAAAAATGTAACCATTACCGATAATAACGTAAAAATTCACCAAACGGTGATAGATGACCGTTGAATTGAGACTAGAGAGATAAATGAGGCTGTGGAGACCTCGAGCAGACGCGCTTATCATCTAACGATTGAAGATTTGGCTAACAGCACGTGCTCAATTAAGGCCAAAAACGCATTTGAATACACAACACATAGAACAACACTGGACAAGCAAGACCCTCATATAGAAATTGAAGAAAAAACAGCAGTTAACGATCACCATGAGCCACAAGGCTTCGTCGTCGTTATAAAGTCTTCAACTGAATAGCATTCCAGGTCAGTCACCATCTTCTTTGCCGGGTCGTATCCGGTTATATAATTTAGTAGCCGATCGAGTTCTGCATAGTTATTAATTGGCGCTGTAGTATCTTTTGTTGTTGGCGGTTACATGTAGAATAGTGCTTATGGCAATTTTCCAGGAAATTGCTGCTATTTTAACGATTTTCTATTATGGGACAACCTTTACAAGCGACAATATGACAACCTTGGGTCCAGGGTTAAACCAGCAAACTTGACGCCTGATTTACTACAGCTTCTTTAATTTATCCACTAACATCCAACCATTCGGTCTAGGCAAGTCGTCAATATAAAGCGTAAGTAGCAGGAAACTTGGAATTGACTCTTGTACGATTGCTATATTTTATTTCTTGAATGGAAGGAATAGAGTGTGATCTGCCTCCTGTCAGAGATTTTAATAGGTCTCATATTTTTCTTCTTAAACCGCAGTACCCCAAATTTCTTTTAAATAATTTCGAGTCCGACGAAGTCAAAGGCTTTTAATAAGTACAGCATACTCGTCTTGGGAAGCTTGGTGGATATTGTTGACCATCTTTAAAACACCAGAAGGCACAGATCGTTCTTTCTTGTGCTCATACCGTTTCTTTGATATAAAGCCAGTCCTTTCTAGATAATTAGACTTTTGATACAATGGGAAAGTACGTTAATTTTTATAAAGATTTTCATTGCCATTCATTCATGATCTAACAATTTTTGCTACTTTTAGCAGAAAAAAAATCTTGTTACATACAAGCATTGGAAACATATGCTAGTATCTTGTTAACTTGTGAGTATAAATCCTAACGTATCTACTTTTAGAGATTTGTAATAACCCTTTCAATTTGATTAGGTGTTATGGGGTGAAAGAAGAGGGAGTTTTAGGTGTTCAACTTCAGGTTTTATAACGGTGCCACTGTGTTTGGACATTATTTGCCCACGGAAGCAAAGGCATATCTGATGACAATTTGGACGCTTTACGGATTGGTATGTGAACAGTTCTTGTTTCCTTTAGATATTATATTTCAGGTCGCTTTTACTTGGTTTTCTGATTGGCCAATATACTGGGCGATTTTAATTTATTTTTGTTTACGCACTGCTGCCAGGTATACATTTTTCAATTACTTGCAGTACTGATAGCAATCTTCGTCTTTTGTTACTGTAGCTATACAGACCAGAATATCTACATGTTTGTATCTCCGTATTTGTGTGTATACATTTTTCGTGAGGCACTCCTTGATGATTATTTAATTATTGAAATACTGAAATATATCGTAACGTAGGAGTATTTATGTTGCTATTATTTGATTAAACAAGCTGATGATGTGCTGATTAATTTTTCCCAGAATTTTCTATTCTTGTTCTGATCGTCGCAGTTACAGGTCAATATCTGCTCTAGGTGATATAATATGTTTAAGTTTACTGCAGTGATATTTATTTTTGTTTCAAATATATTAGAGAACATACACTCCGTCAAAAAAGTATCGTATAAACTAAAAAAGGGCATTTATAAACCAAGATATTTTTATACGTTCACAAAAAGTTTGCCTCGTGTATGTGAACTATAAAAACACTAACAAAATCATGGAACATAGCTTTTTTACTTTTTTTTAATAAAAGAACACATTTAGAAAAATGCATATGTGTAAGGTTTGTTCAGTTGTTTATTGAAAGTCTTCCTATACGGACAAATTTTAAAGTGCGAAGTCAGAGTTCTGTACCAACGCTTTTAAAACTAAAATGAGCAATTTAACTTGAGTCAAGTGTTTCTAGAGCCGTAGCCAGATATAGGGAAACAGGCAATTACAGTAGAAGACCTGTACCAGGTCGTCCAAGATGTTCTACTCGCCAAGATGACCGCTATTTACTACTACAAGCATTACGTCGAAGACATGTAACTGCGAGACAATTGCAGAACGACTTGGCTAGAGTCAGAAATACTCGTGTGAGTACTCAAACTATTCGGAATAGATTACGACAGAGTGGATTAAGAGCTAGAGTAGCTGTAACAGCCCCTCGTCTCACTAGGAACCACCGAGTGGCTCGCTTAAGGTTTGCCAGAGAACATGTAAATTGGAACATTAATAACTGGGCCAATATACTCTTCACAGATGAGTCAAGATTTGGTCTTTACACCTCAGATAGGCGTATCTCAGTGTACAGACGAGACGGTGAGCGCTATTCGCAGTGTAATATCAGACCTAGACCTAATTTCGCCGGTGGCTCTATTATGGTTTGGGGAGGCATCTGTTTAACAGGTCGTACAGAGTTAGTACCAGTAGACAGAGGTACACTGACTGCCCACAGGTATATAACGGACGTTTTAGAAGAACATGCAGTACCAAATGCGCCAATTATAGGAAACGAATTCATGTTAATGCACGATAATGCACGACCGCATGTTGCAATAATCGTCCAGGAATACCTTAACGATGTTGGTATTCCAGTTTTAGATTGGCCTGCGGTAAGTCCGGACATGAACCCTATCGAGCACGTGTGGGACCTCGTTCACAGACGGATACGAACCCAAAATGTTGCCCCAGCGGACCCGCATGGACTAGAAAATGCTCTCCGTGACGAGTGGGAGAATTTGGATCAGGCTTATATACGGAGGTTAATCGAATCTCTGCCAGAGGTGGCAATACTCAGTATTAAAAGCTACTGTTATGACATTTTTCTTTCCAAAATTATAATTTCTTGTTTTAATAAAAATCTCAAGTATGAGTTCTTGTTTTTATTTGGCCTGTATTTTATTTAAACAATCATAGAAATTATATCTTAGAGCGCATTAAAGTATATTTACAACTTTATGCTACAAACAAAGATTATGCGATACTTTTATGATTCAAAACTAAATTATGCGATACTTTTTTGGCGGAGTGTGTTATCAATGAGCGTGCAGGAGACCTCTGATGTGATTCTAGAGTTATTTAGAAAAGATTGTGTTAAACCGAAGCGGTGCAAAAGATCACATTAGAGTGAAGATACTTTAATGTTTACTCTAATGTGATCTTTTTAGACCAGCTACGATAATCGTTTTACTTATTCATCTTGTCATCCACTTGTAATTAGAATTCATTTAGTTTCGAATAAATATATCGTAGTTACCTGAAGGAGACCTATAAATTGCAACAAATAACATATTACTTCTTTAGACCGCTACAGCGCTCAACCCTAACGGAAAGGACGACTATACCAAATCTTCCGATAGACAATATTCCTTTTATTATCAATATTAATAGAAGTGCCTCCGTGAATAGAAGTTACTATAGAAAAACTACTTTCAATATAATAATCATCAATGCTTGTATGCTTGTCTTTCTTTGAAACGGAATTGCTTCGGAAGCCAAATTATCAGTTTTGTTCTCATTTACTACCAGATGCAAATCATCGATTTTATTTCCTATTGCCGATATATTATTGTATATTTAATATATTTTAGCACTTTTTTAGACCACTTTTGTTCAATCTTAGTGCGTCTTTAAACAACTTCCTACAAGAGGAAGTTTGCTTTATTAATTTGCTCATTCCTCTCGGTTAGTTTGGTGGACTGGTTAGCCGTCGATTATGGGAATCCTACCTTAAAGGCGTTAGGTTTATATCATTTTTCTTCGTCAATTTTTAAATCATAGAATCTCTACCACCGACTATTCTTTGAAAGGTAAGTCTGATGTCTTCTTCAAAAGACGCAGTGTCTTGCCTGCTTTTACAGTTACTAAACACAGCTTTTTCATCGTTGTTTGCAATTTGTGTTGCAGACGTTTCCTGTTTTATTGTCCAGTCCAGTCGTCACATTTGGTTGCCTAACTACATTCGTTTCGGAGTTTCTATAATTGCTATACGTCTTTCTTTCTTCTTTCTTCTTTCTTCTTTCTTCTTTCTTCTTTCTTCTTTCTTCTTTCTTCTTTCTTCTTTCTTCTTTCTTCTTTCTTCTTTCTTCTTTCTTCTTTCTTCTTTCTCCTTTCTTCTTTCTTCTTTCTTCTTTCTTCTTTCTTCTTTCTTCTTTCTTCTTTCTTCTTTCTTCTTTCTTCTTTCTTCTTTCTTCTTTCTTCTTTCTTCTTTCTTCTTTCTTCTTTCTTCTTTCTTCTTTCATTTCTTTAATACTTCAATTTACAATTATTTTTATATTCTTGTACTTATTATTTCAACACTTCACCCTACTTATCTTGTTCTGGACACACACCTTTGATGTGTGCATCTTCCAGTTGTATTTTTATTTGTTTCATCTCTTTATCATCTTTTGCAACTTTGAACGCTAGATTAGTACAATTCTTTTTTCCTAGACACAGAGCTTCGCTCGGAGGACAGAGATTCTCATCAAGTGAGGAGGTGAACTTATTTTGCAGGACAAGTGGCATCGAACCGGAAAAGAGATGCGAGCATCGCTGGGAAAAGTGTTTACGCTTACAAGACTGTGATGAGAAATAAAACAGAATTTCACAAAAAAATAATTTTTTCAGTTTCAGCGTCGTAGTAGTTCGAAAAGTCGGAAACTTTTCGAACTTCTCTCGTACATTAATAAAATTCTTTTAAAAGCCATGATACTATACCTATACATCACTAACAGAACAGCAAATGATTTTGAATTTCTTTAAATATCTTATAAAAAGTAAGAACGTCTCCAAGGTAGTGGAGGAAAGCAGCAGTTCGCTTGACTGCGGCAAAATAATTGTGTATTCTATTGACAAGGAGAAAGGAAACCATCCACGCGTAACGGTTACAAAAAAAGCAAAAGATGAATATTGTTCCTAAGAATTCTTATTTAAGAATCGATGATTACTACTCGTAAATGCTTGTCGGACATACGGTGCAGAGTTCTTTTCTTTTTTTAAGTATGGTCCATACATGCTGCAAATGATCTTAAATAGTCTAAAACAGATTTTTAACAGATTTTTCAAGAAATTGGAAAAAAGTAATGTTGACGAGGCGTGATAATATCATCAGATGCAAATAGAGTTATTTACGCATAATTAGGCAATAGTGCCGAAGAGGGAGAAGAGGTGTTTTAAACGAGTTGTAGGTGAGTACAGGATTATAGCAAAAGCTTAGGATGACAGCACAGCAAGATATAAGTACGGATCCAACGTTATCAAAGGGACGCAATAAACAATACCCATTAATTCATGCTAGCAACGAAGAAGTATTCGTTTTTAGTACTAAATATGATGTTCTGTGCGAAGAGAATACTGTGGATGTACAGGATGAAGTTTGTCCAGAGGTATATCGAATCTCGTACTTCAACAATTCATTATCCGATTTGATTGTCCATACAGTCATTATTCTTGGCATAATGACCTATAAACAGATGAAATTTTCGCTGGAAAACTAGCAAAATTACATTAAGCATGATATGGAAGGTATCAAATCACCTATCGGTTTTAATTGAAGAAGACACGCAGAAATTGGAGAAATGCAAGGAGTTTATTAGTCCTTAATGTGGAAGAACCGAAGCTACAAATTAGTACATTTTGTACCTTGACATTTACACGTTATCAACGTGAAACGTAGATATCCAAACCGACAATATACAGAAGATTACCGCTCTGGCAACGTTGAGTATGATCTCCGTAAGAGCAGTACCAGTAATTTCTTCTCAAACGGGGATGGTCATTAGTAATAGATAATAGCAGCAGCCCACTCTGTTTACGTTGTTTAATTGTAAGTAAGTATTAGTAGTTATTATCGTTTGTACGCAGTGTCAACAATAAAACAGAGAATAATTTAACATCGTACTTTTAACATTTTTCATTATTTCCTATCGCGAGTCGCATTATCGCAACTTTAGAGTATTACTGAAAGATGTTGGAAAGATCTCTTCGTTTAGCTATCATTATGGAAAGCACTTCTGATGCATATATTAAGCAATATCAACAGAAGAAATAAAAGACTGATATTTTGTTTTATTTGAGAATGTTAGAATGCCAGATTTTGTGTTGTAATGACGTAAATCTTCTGTTAGGTATTGTTAGTTACAATAAAGGAACATAGGCTCTTCAGAAATATAGCAGCGGTTCTCGCTTGCCTAACCCGACAAGTCCGTTTCGTCCGACAATGGGATAGTTAAATCTATTTAATCTCACTTCAATGGATTCATTCTTCAAGAAAACGGTGATTTACTTATTACGTATTTAGTGCCGTCAAGTAACATGAATATACTAAATACAGGACTTGCCTGCTTTATGACAATATCGTTATAGATACATATATTCAGATTAAATTATTCATAATCAATTTATGATGACTTTGAAAGGAGTACTTTTATTGCAGAACATAGAAATATTTTAAGATTATTCCACAAATTCTTACATTTGCAATCAGTAATGGTATAGTTATCTTCTGTGGCATGCTTGTGAATATTTCGACCATAATAAAAATGATGAACCAGGTGAGAACAGGAGTTATGTGAACAAAAATTCTCTCGGTATGAAGTTATAAATGTACTTATTTGCACATTATTATATTTGATGAATGTAATAAGCAAAAAGGGTGTGTTTATACAGATTGGCCCGTTGATGCGAAGAATTCTAATATCTCAAAGTATATAGAAGCTAGGAAAAAATGTTTCAAATAAAAATTAGTATACTTTCTCTTGTGCACATTTCTAAAGTTGTACCTTATATACAGAATATTCAGTTAATGCAGGACAGCACGAAGGATGATTTTCTTAAATGGCACAGTATGCATATCAATTTACTATTAAATTAGCATAAAGTATTACATCTATTACCGCTTTATCTGTTCATGAGGATTACAACGTTGTTTCAAATTCAAGATAAATTTTTGCAATAATAGTGCACCAAACTATTTGACAATAATGAAGTTCCTGTCATTTACATTACTTCGCTTGTTAAAATCACAGTTTGCTTGTTAAAAATATAACATTTTTACGATATGCAATACAATTGCAATTTTCAAATTGTTAATTTTAGGAGTTCCTCCAATTTTGATGAAACCTATATTTGGTGAAACCGTCGGGAGCTGAGAAGAAATGTACCATTTTGGCAGCAATCGGTTGCAGCAACATGGTTAAAATCGCTCTCGAAAAGAGTTAATATCGATCTAAAACATATTTTTATTTATTCGGGCAACGTAATATTTGAAAATTGATCTCCAATATAGCACATACACTTGTTTGTTAATAAAAGTTACACAGTTTACTTAAACGTTTGTACGTTTTAAAATAATATTACAACTTTTCTAGAAATTATCAATTTTACGGGTTTTATGGAGATACAATAGTTCTATCGATGGGCAAAATAATATATTGGGTGCTCCATTTAAAGAACTCAGCTTTTGTACAAGTGGGAAACATCTGCCAATGTAAGTCTTTCAAATTTCGCTTTTTCAGCGTATCTGGCAAATATGCTTTGTTAAATCGCACTAATACAGTTACTTTGATGGTTATTATAATGCGCTGTTTTTTTTGAATTTCCGTTCTTTTCAGAACAACTTGAAAATTTTTACAAAGATTCATGCTGCTCTACATTAATTGAACATCCGCTGTATAAATTGAACTATTTTAGAAATATGCATAAGCTCCTTACTGAAATATTGGACTTCCTAAAACGAATGTTTACAATTAGCAAGACGTCTTAGGGTGGGGCTACCCGATTCATTCTGAAAAAGCACTGTTCGTCGGCATTTACGGTATTTCAGCGTGACAAGGATCGGGTTCATTCGCACCTCTATTTTCAACGTGTGATAATGAAGCCCTTTAAGGCTTGTTCGTGTATATCCAAATAGTTACTCCACAGCTGCGCCAAATCCTCGTTATTCTAGAAATTTTGAGATAAAAGCGGCACATACATCAAGACCATTAACAATAAATAAGCAAACTATGCGTCTACTCTAATACACGTATGAAGTGAAATTATACAAGGTAAATCGACACATAATTTGGGACAGGAACGTTGCCGTAAGATTTAACACCTCACCGACTTTTCGCAGATTCTTAACAACATTTCATATTCATAAATTCAATTTGGTATATGTATAATAGCGTATCTGCTTTCGTCTAGAAATTTATCCAACCTTTCTTCAAACGAATAACTAAATGTATTAGAAACAGATTAAAAATTAAAATTATTATTTTTAGAGGAATTATAGTGAATGGTTATTTTGTTTTTTTTTTTTGAGATATTCTTGCTACTCCGCGCCTTTTTTAAAATCTTGATGTACTGTCGTTAGTCACAAATGCGCATCGAACTATCCTGCTGCTGTATCGTAGCATGGAGTTCTCGCAAATCGATATCAAAGAAATTATCTGGGCAAAGTAGACTGAACAAGCTACCTAGGTGGTAAATTACATCATTCCGGGGGATCGTAAGAACACTATTCGCTCGATTTGGTGCTTTTGAAGTACCGCTGTTTTTCTTATCTGCCGCAATATGTTTTTTATTCAACATTGCACGACTCCCATTACCATTTTGCTATCATTCTATTTTCACTTGTTAATGCAGTAGTATATTCTTCATTTCTACACTCGTAACACGTTACAGCTTTTAGAATGTTCTTATTCGACTCGATATTTTTCTGAAAACATACAAAGTTCTTGCTCATTTGTTTATTTAGACTTTGAAGACTACTCTTTGAAGAAGATCTTGTGAGCTTTGACTGTATAAAGAAATCGTAGATTACAACTTCAACGCGATACTTGCATTTATTTGACGTACGGGGCAAACAAATTCTTCCTTTTAAACACTTCTATGAAGATTATTGTTATTGTACCAATTTTGTCAATTTATCTAGTGGTTGTCTTTGCAAACTGATAACATCATTCTACAATTATTCAACTTTTTTAGACCGACTATAAGATCCAATGTTAGATATCAATTTAAATGTATCCAATTAGATACTTAAACTCGGAATTTGCGTAAGACGCTTGCTTTACTCTGGATGTTAAACAATTTTAAATAGAACCAAGAATAAAGTTTAATTGACGTACGTTGTCCTGAATGATTACTCTTTAAGATTCATCAACGATCAGTCAGATCAGATGTTTTAATTTAACCAAAAAATGCTCCGTATCACGTTGCTAAAGTATATCTGACAGTTTTTTTTACAACCTGTTTTAGGTCACCTTTTCTCAGAAGCAATGGCTCATTTATTGTGTCACACATTTCATATGCAGCGTACTTGAAACGAGTTTATGTTATGAATGAGAGGGTAGGCTAAATCACAACATTTAGGCCACAATAGACCCCCTATACAACATCTCTGTACTGAGGAGCTAATTAGGCCATCATGCCATTGCTTTGACGTAGGTTAGAACATTGTCCAGAAAAATTTCATATGTTTGTTTCAGAGACTAAGGATACAGTGTTGAGGTAGTTAAACACGTACGGTGACATTGGTTTATTTAATGCCGATAGGTTGATGTTTTTGCGTAAAATCTTACAGTCAGTTAAACAGTACTCTGCTAGTGCCTGCGCCGAGATTCGGGACAGGAAAACATTGGGCTCCGATTCTAACGGGCATGAGTCTTAGGTGGAGCTTGAAAAGGGTTTGTTGTGGTTATGTCCTCAAACAGTCGATTTGGACTTCTAGTAAGGCGAATTTTTTGTTTACATTTTTTATTTAATTAATTCAATAAGGCCCTCACAATTTTTAATAACCCTTCGTCATTCAGAACTAAATTATTTTGATGTTTTGCCTTTTCTCAATAATATTTCTTATTGTTTGCTTTTTTATCTAATAATACCTTACATACAGTGAGAGCCTTAAGTATCCCCCCATAATAATCTTTGAATGTCAGAAGTTAGCGATACTAGGAAAATAAGTTATCTAATTAATTAAAAAATTAATTCTTTAATTAAATTTTATGATAGATGCCTAGTTGAGTTTTCCTTTTTTGACGAATTCTATTACAAAGTTTAGCTGTCGTTGGTACTGCTTATCCAGTCCATCCAAACATATACAGGGTGCTTCATCAAGAAAATAGCGCGAATCAAACGTGACGATAATTTCGATGGCTATCAAGTATGTATTAATATTAATCCACATATTGTCGCAAACTTCAAGGAATACACACTCAGTACATCATTTTAATCATAGCTGTAGGGTGCGAAGCGTTAAGCGTCAATAAATTGGTCATTGGTCGTCAAACAAATAAAAAAGAAAGGAAACTTGTACTGTACATTGCGGAAATTAAACAGCCTGTATACTTCAATATATTTTTGCGTCGTGCAGCACTTCTCTTGTTGGAAAACTTTCTTTCTAGACTACACAGAAAAGAAATTATTTTCGTCATTTTCGCTTTCGTTGTTACCTCTTTCTTCGCTTGTCTCATAGAATGATAGATGCGTTCCGAATTCTCTCGGTGATTTCCACATCCTGACTTCCATTTCTGTCTATTGTTATTGTTAATATTTGAGCTATGATATTTTCCTCATTTTTAATTTGTGTGTTCAGTATTTCTACATTTCCTTTAGACGATTAACTTCTTACTGTTAATTTTCATTTCGCATATCTTTATAGTGTCGCTCCGCACGTTCAGTATATATTTTCCATTAGTTGCAATTACTAAAAACCCGCGAATACCCGTTTAACAGTCATATCTATGCAAAAAGTGTTTCTTTAGTGGAAAGAGAAAATAGAGATACGAAATTGATAATCAAGTTTATTGCGCCTTCTACTTCTAAAGTCTAATTATAAATAAACATTAATTTATTTGATAGATCTGGATTAAAATGGAAGCGGATATCGAGCATACCAAGTATGTACTACTTCAAAACGTCAAAGGTATCGGAAATCCTATAATCAATAATATTGCAATGATAATACAACGCAAGAGTGTAATTATATTAAGGAATCAAATTCTTTCTACTATTTCAGTAATTTCAGTAATAGATAGATATCGACACAATTGTTGCCACAATTTAATGATAATTATGAGTATTTTGTCGACTCTCGGGGAAACCAGTAGGCAACACGAACCCTTTCTTATGAGACGAATAGACACAAGTCTGTCTAGTCGCTGCAAAAAAGGTATGATTTGACTCGCTTTTGTCCTCTCTAGAGATGACGTTTGAAAAAATTTAACTGTTTTCATCAGAAGCTTTCAACAATTAAGGTTTTTAGCTTCTGATGACTAAAATTCGCCACTTTCCGTGCGGTTTATAGACGTCGCTATAGGAGCTGTCGTTCGGATGTGCGATTCGTAATACATGCGCAAGCGAAATTATCGCAGTAGTAACGCATCCAGCAAGTATTTGGTAGCTGGTTGGGATGTACGTTAGCGTAGCTAAATGCTGCATACACGGTATAGGTAATAAGCTGTTGTCGATAAACGGTTCAAGGAAACGCCCTTTGTCAGATTTATACATGATTTAAGTGTAATTACGATTGTGTGTAATCTGCCGTTTACTTTATTAAGCAACGAACTATTTATTTGATTTTGGAAAAAATATGGCAATCCTACATTACCGAGTCAGACAACGTTATAAAGGCGTGTATTATCTGTGCGTTAAATAAAAAAAATATGGTTAAGTGTGGATGAAACATCTTAAAAAAAGGACCGTACTTAACCGCATCAGCCACCATCTTCAATTTGGTAGCATCCAGACAAGTTGAACAATGTAACGTCGAAGAAAAAATTCAGAGGTGGTATTAAACAAATTGGAAAATTTTGCACTTTCGAGAAATCAAGTTTTAATGTTTACGATAGATCGTGTCGTAACACAACTCAGAAATCAATGATTTCATACATTATCGATTTCATTTCTACGTACAACGTTTATATAATATGTACTACTCTTATTTTTCGTGTATTTACGCAGATTGCTTTAATAGCAGAAAACCAAATGTATATTTCATTCTTCCAGACAGGATAAATCTCTCTACTTCTACACTTAAGATCATCTCCCGTTCCCACTTCGTCGCATACTCTAATATGCGACGCATAAATTTGCACATGTAATACGAATCATACACGCGAATGACCACTCCCACGCCGACTCCTGGGGGAGCACGGAATGCGCCGAGCTTTATTGATGACGGTTAAATTATCGAAACGCCATAACGCCATCGACGTTAACCAGTCTTTCAGATTCATTTATAAGCCGATAGATATATTTGTAACTGCCGTTTGCATTTCGAATTAAACGTACTTACATTTACTTACCGAGTTGATGTAGTTAATAAGGCTTAATCCACCATCCCACGGCTGCTCGCGATCGCACGAGACATTTGATAGCTTGAGTGTATGCGATTGTTCGAGTGTCTGTAGTCCTATCGTGAAGACGAACACGGAATCGTATATGAGAGCTGCTTCTGCCTAGAAAAAAAAAATGCAGAATATCACGAAGTAGTTTTGCTTCATTTGAAAGCATAAATCAGAATTTCAATTTGTATACCGCTTTGCTATCCATTTCTTCGCCCATTCTTAGTCCGTCTTTTTTTTTTTTGTTTCTCGAGGTTACGATTCATAAATCTCTCCCACAAAGCTTTATTTATAATATATATTCGGTTGGAATTTTAATGTTGGCTCCAGATAAAATAAAAGGAGGATTTTGTATGGCAAAATTTATACTTCTGTTTTTGTGTTGAGGTTATATAATTCCGAAATAGAGAAAATATAATAGATACGGCACCAACAGAAAAAAAACCTTCAGATATTCTATAACAAAACAATAAAAATTATTAATGACGTATACGTATATATATATATATATAAGCTCAAAGATTGATGCGTCATCGCTAATCAATGCGTTCATACTTACTTTGAATTTTTTTTTCTGCTTGCAATTTTTGTATTTTTTTATTGTTTTATTTATATTGTATTTGATATCTGAAGTGTTGAAATAGCTATTATGTATGTGTACTTCCAAAACGTTAATATGCAGAAGTATTTAGATGTCAGAAGTAAAGATTTTTGTCTTTTATAATATAATTTTAACAATTAATGGAATCAGCCTATCGATGAAATAATTTCTTTTATACCGGAGCTGATCGCAATTGAAAATCCAGCACCATCAAATTTTTGCATAATAATAATGCTTATTAATATCCAAAATGCTTGTACAAGTGGCTTGCTGCAGGTGCATGATTTTGAAAAAGGCTTTGTTCCCTTCCTAACAGTCCTGGAAGGTTAAAAGTGGGATAGATAGAAATAGTAGGATATTCTACGCGGTTTCAGTTGCTATGATTGAGCTATTCATTGAACAATGTGTTTTTTTGTATGCGGATGCATACATATCTGTCGAACGTCCGCTCGATCGTCTGCCTGCAGAAAACATCGAGAGAGTTCGATTCAACAATCTCACAGGCATTCAGTTCGGAAATAGACTGGTGCTCTTGGAATTTCGAGACGTTCCGTTCAACCAATCATTAATGTTTGTCGTCTAAGACTTGAAGCCACGTGTTTTCGAAGCCAGTAAAACATACTTGTTGTGTTGTCTCCCAGGGAGATACACCGGCAGCCTCTGCATTCGGACAATGTGACAGTATGGTGTACATTGTGAAGAATTAGGACCATAGGTCTTTACTTTTTTGAAGAAAATAATTGAGCACGATCCAGAAATTCTTCTTGCGCGAATTGGAAGGGTTAGAGTAGTAAGACGTTAGAAGACAGCCCCACAGTCCACACACGAAAGATTTGCATGTTTTTTTGTTGCCCCTGGCACCACATCTCTCTAAGAGACGACTTGAATTGGTCAGCGCGCTCTCCGGATTTGGTCCCTTCCCTGTCCTGAAGAAGCCCCGAAACGTCGAGTTTTCGATGAAGCACGAGACAGTTTGAACTCGGAATAGGTTTATTTTAATTCATGGCATATGACTAGCTCTAGCCAGTTTTGTGATTTTTCCTGAAACAAAGCTATATCTTGCAGCTGATGGATCATACGTCAATGAGGCGATCTAATCTGTATTGGTAAATGTTGAGGTTAATTTCAACTCATGCCATGGTATTTTATTAACGAGGTATCAAAGAAATCTGCCAAGGGTTTATATGCTTTAGCGTAGACGTGGATGAAGATATATAATAAATATAACCATTAAGAGATACTATGAGAACAACAATCATCGTCAGGATGTGGCTATATTTATATCCATTTAATTTATTTCGTGTTTATATCCACCCAAGCCATTTTCGAAACATAATTCTACCTCGATAAAACTCAAATATTGTTATTTGTTTTGGAGTTATAATGTCACAATTCCCCAACCACAATGTTTTTTAATTGTCCAAGTCACATTTTTACTTTTTGTATCTGTTCTTTGAACCAGCCCCAACGATGTGAGGTCTGGCGAGTTTGAAGATCAAGTAACAGGACCACCACCATCAATGTAATAACCTGGAAACCTCGCTTTTAAATATTGCTGTGAAATATGCACTCGCTCCATCTAGCTGATAATACATACGCATTATGATGTTTACAGCAATATCCCCTAGTAATCCATGTAATACATTTTCCAAAAAATGAAAGCAGTGGTCCACTGAGCGAGGTGCTGCTCAAAATGAAAAGCTCCGGCATTAAATAATTGTTGATCGCACCACACGTTTACCTTAAGCTTGTTGTCGTCCAACCATACGGAAGTTGTGAGTATTATTGATACCATCACGGATCAATATTTCTTCATCAATAAAGGGTTTATGCGATACAACGCGAGGATTAGCATTTAACAAATCTGTTGATCATTGCAGTATCTTCTACATGAATCAGAATGTTTTTTACTTCATTCTTGAACACATTCTTGAGTTGTCGGTTATATTATATTAGCAATGGAAGGCATCTATGATCTTAAAATATTTTCAAATCTATTTACTAAAATTGCCATAGTGTTAAATCGCTGATGTTCATTTTAAAGTAGATACTTATTTTTTTCTATTACGTGTAATCCTGGGAAGAAAGATGAAATAGGTAGATTGAATGTAGTGTACGTGTATGTTATAATCACACACACATCGGGTATAAAAGATCTATTTGAAAAGCTTAAATCATTACAAGTACAGACGTACACCTGATTATCTTTTAAAAATACAAGGGAAATGTAGTAAATGGGATTGGACGTCTCCAGTGACTTACAAGAATAGAATGAATGTAAGGAAAACAAAACGTCTACTAAGATTGCCAACGTTAAGGTTGTTTTAAAAAGACGATTTGCATATATTACGTACTATTATTGTGTACTTCACAGGGTATGTTGGGGGTAGAAGGAAGGAGATTTGAAATTCTATACCAACGTATCGGTTGTGTAAGGAATCTCCAAGACACGGTAAATAGCAGCTAGACGGATTTAAATAGCATTCGCATATTAACAACAGACATCTCAATTTACTTTATCGTATCATGATCTTGATTTATTTGTTAATAACATATTAACAATTTCTTTTGTAATGGATGAAATGACACATAGATGTTATATTTATATATGTTTATATAACAGTTTCTACAATAGCCACCGATAAATTTAAAAAGCAAATGAGGAAAAGAGTGGACATTGGCTGGTACGTCCCATCAACATTCAGAATGAATAGAGGGATTGCTTAAATTTAATTAAGGGAATCTTCTTCTGATCGCTTTTTTCTTATATTCAGTAATCAATTTTGATATATTTGAAAATTTGCTGAAAATAGGACCAAATCAATCATCTGAAAAATATTTCGAGAAACAAACACTGTGGATCGTGACCCAGCCTGTTTTACTACATACCAACATGATGTAGTACTCTAATTATAGAGCTACAATAGATGGCGCGCACGTTCACGTAAAACAACCAAACAATTCTGACTATAAGGGAATTTTTAGTATTTCACTTGCTGCGTGTGAAGCAAATTATAAATATCTGTATAAATGTATGACAACGATGTAAGGAAAGCTTTTTAAACGTGATTTGTTATAGGAAGTTACCTTAAGAAGGAATAGAGGGGAACACGTAAACGCAATACACGATTTATTTACATTTTATTCTATTTAACCTCATCGTAAAAGCAGAAATTGAAGTTGCTCTAGAAACGACTAATATTTATCCAAGAGTAGTACTGTGTACGTTCCTTAAATGATATAGTTAGTTACTCATATGTTTACGTATGCTTTGATGCAGTTCGCTTGGAAAAATAACTGAAGCTATTACCATCTGCAGGTATGGTTGGAATTGTTTTCTATCCAATAGTTATCTATTGTACTTGTTTTGAAAAAGAAAATATAAACTACAATAAAGCGGTTTATTGGCTAATAAATTTTAACATAAGATATAAAAAGAAACGTTTAAATAAAATTAAACAAAAATTAATATAGCCAAAGTGTTCAGGATCAGCCATTTGCAAAGAAAGCTGCTATTATTCCTCTTGAACATTACAGTCATATTAACTAAATGCAGAGCAAAAACCAATAGTAATAATAAGAAGTACATAACCAACTAAGTATCGAATTATGTGACTCAACGTACGATCATTAAAAGGAAGAATGAACAATCGCATAATATATTAGTTACTAAATTGTCCACGCAGTCGACATGCCAGTGCTACGGGAGACCAAGCACGTAGCGCGCCGAGGATTGCGTTAAATAGGCGAACAATATTATAAGAAAAAAACCTTTTGAATATTTCGAGGTTACGCATTGGAGATGTCGACAACCCTCTAGATCTAATGTTAACCGCATGCACATCGGTTCTAAAAACCAATTTCCGATACAGATATCTCGGCTTCTTATTATAAACGATCTTATAATAAAAAAAAACGGTGGAAAAATAATCCGCTTTGCATGAAATAATCATTTATTTAACTCTTTATATTTTAGACATGCACTTTGTGGCCGCTGTAAACGCATTCCATTAACGCTATTAAGATAATGGTTATAAATACTTGGGCAAAAATTAAGGTGAAAGAGAACAAGTGACTCGCACTTTGGAACGAATTAGAAATTAACAGAGAATTAACTTTTGGAAAGTTAATTCTCTGTTAATAAATTTTAATGGTTGGGAAATAAACCTGTAGAAAGGAGTTGCCCTTTAAGAAATCAGCAGAGCCTAGACAGAATTACCTTTATTCGTCTCACGGAAATGGGTCCGTCCTGGTTTTCTCGAGTATCGATAAAACCCGAGTCTGTCTAATCTCTGCTAATTTCGTGAAGCGTTTCTGCAAGATTAATGAATTCTTTCTTGTATAACAACTTTAAGTCGTTTTCCAGAACATGCGTTACCATTCGAAACATATCGCATTCAGATTGTTACTACAATCTGATACTACAGCAAATTTTTTAAGATCAAAATCTTGTACTTCTATCTTATGTAACACCACGGTTCTATATTTATTTATGCAAAATAAAGTGGTCTAATTTCAACTGCAGACATGCATGCTCGAACTTTGTACAGATAAATATATAAGATTATATGTATATGCCATCTGAAACAATTATTTTAGCGTCATACGTCTGAGAGTTCTCGTACCTAGTAACCCCACTGTTTATTTTCTGCCTACAAGAAATACACACTAAAAACAAATATCTAGCTTTGGGTGTTTGTGTTCTAGTTGACACTGTACAACTAATACTAATTTACTAACTCAAGGGACATACTTAAATGAACTGTTTAAATCACTAGGAAACGCAATGAAGCTTCGGTTTCAAGAGCTATATTCAGCTCACATTTACTACGTGAGTTTGAGGCTAAGGTATTGCTGATTTATTTTTAGCCGGATTATTGCTATATAAATATATATAATTACATCAAATAATTTTAAAATCTTCTTGGTGGACCTCTGCGATAATTTCGGAATTTTCGAATTTATATCTGATATAGGTGCTGTTTTATTACAGGAAAATTAAAAATTCAATATTAATCAATAGAACCTCGAAAGTACGCAAATTGACATGTATCCAGCATTCACTTATCGTTACCTGCTGGGATGGTTGTATTGATACAGAACTGTGGTAGTGAGATAATCTAATACATGTGTAGTTTCACGGTACAACAATTCTTAATTCTGTGATACACCGTTGCGTGGACGATTGTTGAGAGAAAAGTTTGGATTGGCTTGAAGAACTTAGTAAATTAGTTATTGGAATTGGTCATGTACTTTTTTGTGTCCTCATAGAAAAGCAAAAAATATAAAAGCGCTATCAGGAGGCTAAAATAATATATTAATGAAGACTTTTGGTGCATAACTTTGTGATTACTTTGAACATGTGCTTCAGTAAACCAATAACAGTGACTGTATTATTGAATCGTTATTTTCGTTTTTTCCTAATTTGGCAAATAAAAATGGATATTGTCAAATAATCGATTCTCTGTTATCAAAGATCCACCTGCGTATGAAGAGGTTATAAAAGAGGTCTTTATGTGTAGCCTCCCTTTTTGCTTGTGGTTAGTTAAAACTTTTTCCTTTAGGATTTGCACAATACTATTTCCTGAGATTCATTTAGTTTGTCCTCTTCTCTTCTTGTCTTTGATCCTTAATTCCATTACTAATTTCACTAATCTGTCTGTAATTTTTTATGTACGCCATGTGACGAAACCCTTTCAATGATATATTATATATTATATATGATATATTTAATCTTTCGTTCGACGTCCGGACATTTTATTTTGTCTATTCTTGTTACCTTCGCGAATTATTTTAATTTCGCACGTTTGTATCCTGTGTTTTCAGTGTCTTGTTGATAACTCAAGATTCGCGATCAGCTTTGGCTAACCTTGTTTTTGTTGAAGAATAAAATTATAGCGGTATGAAAACTTTTACTATGCTTGTGATTCTTTAAGTAGTAGCAATAGTAGCAGATATTTTAGACTTTTTATTAGATTTTTGTCTGGTTTGTGGTTATTCCATATTTTAGGTGTATATTATCTTCGTTTCCTCTGCATTCATAATTAGTTTGCTTTTAACAGTATTTTTGTCTTAATTGTGACCAAAATCGTCCGCGTACAGAAGCTGTAATTTTTTACATTCCTTTGATAGAGAAACGTAAAGTTTTACATGGTACTTTTTGGAAATGATGTTCCTACATAAAAGAATAAATATGACATTACATGGAAAACTTCTCTATTGCATATTTCAGGAGACTGTTCCTAAAATTCATTTTAAAATCTTTTAACCTTTAATTTCAATGAATGCATGAACTTTTTGAAGATTTTTTGAATTTTTTAAATAGACCTATTTACAGTAATCGCATTTGCGGCCTGACACTACATCATCACTGTTGCTTGCTGAAGATCGAGGTTCCTCTCTTTTAACCATTATAGGTGTTCTAGGTTTCTTTTAGTATTCTAGTGTTCACTCTTTTCCATTTCTTTACTTACCGAATAATCACCCGATTTTTATTCAGTATGCGTATTCTTACGCACTCGAATGCGTAAATTTTCAATAACCATAAATGTTTCTCTTCCAAATATGTTCTTGTTTAGTAGCTAGAAATGTAATCCATTAAAACGAGTTTATGAATTTTTGAGATGTTCTGTGTTTTCTTTTAATGATCGTGGAAGTTATATGCTATGTAAGTGCCTGTTTAACTGGATAACTTTGAAGTATATTTAAGATGAACCGATAAATATTGTAAAACTTTCCTACGGGTAACAATTTAGGTGCGTTAACTCTGTATTCGCGAAGGTTATCGTTTTCATTCTGTTTTATTACTACGCTGCTTTCCACTTTCTATTACTATTCCTTTCACAACGATATATATTATTATTATAGATGCTTATTCCTCTGCTGAAAATATGAATGAAGAAGTGGCGAAATTTCTAACCTTCTTGTATTTCTACACGCAAACAAACCCATTAACGTTCTATTTTATTGTACTTATGAAGTAGGTTTAATGCGGCTTCTTTCGATCGATGGATATAAGGGAGCTGAATTCATATAGCAAATTTTGCAATTTTATCAAAATATCCTTTTCAAATGTCCGCCATCATTTCTGAGCATAGATCTTATTGTTTTTGTATTATGTGGTGTTGTGGAGTTTCAATCTAAACCATAGTACGCTCACGGACAACATTGTATCTGCTAAATTGAAATTTTTATAATTGGCATGCTGCTTGTACCTAATGGTATGGTATTTGATAGTGCGAATAACGTTTAACATATGTATATTTAAATATGAATTTAATGATTCTCACATATACAGTAGATGTTTACGAGCTATTTAAGTACGGGGTGGCCAATAGGAAACCTAAATTTATCAATATCTTTATCTATTTGACTGACGCTATCATATCATCCGGATATTTACTAGAAAATGTGCTGAGTTGGATCCTGCATCTGGTACTGCTTTGTGTATGTAACTCAATAGCTATTTCTTAACATTTGAAGATTACGTTTTAATGTAGTAATGTATAACAGCGGCTGAAAGAAACGAACGAAGGAAATAACAATTAATCCATGTTTTCGCATCTTCAATAGTTTTTGCCATCCGCAGTAGCGATGGTACGTACACTGGGGAAATTTTCAAAGTGAACAGCCTAAGTAAGAGAAGCAATATTCACAGACATAGCCCGCTTTAGCCGAATATTTCCGAGGTGCTGGAAGACGCTTTTTACTCTTACTACATTACTGCCGTTCGATGCGAGCACGCCACATGCATCAATATGGTTGTCATATAATGTGTTCGTTATATGCACGTTATATGCGAACGAAGACGTTACGTAGTAAGAAAGGATTATACCTGCTTTTCAGCAATTGTTGCGTAGACGATCTTACTGAAACAAATTTAACTGAAGTCGGATATATGTACATGTACATATGCGTTTGACTGTGGGCTGTGTATCTGCATGCGATATTAATAGGTTTATATTGTTGTTTTGATTGTATATATATATTTATTTTTATAATGATGACATCTGGGAGTGTTAGAGTGATTTTTCAATATGTAGATTAGAGTAACAGAAAAGGTTTTGAATTTTATGTATGATAGAAGATAGCGTAACATGCAAATTGGGAATTAAATTTAGAATAAACAATTTGAAAGTATTCGTTTCAAAGGGACTCCTTAAAATTACCTTTTGTTCCGACAATGCTGGATTGGTACGCAATAATCGCAACCAACTTGGGTTAAGTCTTCAAAAAAAAAACTTTTGGTACTAAAAGTGCTGCCATACACATTTTTGCTTTAATTTCTCCGGTTTCTATTCTCATTCTGTACAGTCGACAGTTGCTGCCAAATTTCAGAGTTCCGGTTTAAATATTTTCACAGTTATAAAACTTTCCATGTATCAAATATTTTCACAGCATACAGGATGTTCACTTTAAAATAACGAAGTTGACACTTGCTTCCGGTACAACTGGGAGGCTTACATAATTGCTCTTTTTCTATTCATTAGTGCATTTATTTTACAATGTAGTATCAAATTTTTACAAATTCCAAATTTATAGTCCTTCATATATGGCTCGATGAAGTTCTTCTTGTATATATTGATGGGGGGTGAATGCATGAACAATCAAAACGAACACTATTCAACACTGTTCCTGGTGTCCGGGTGCTTGTTAAGATATATTTGTTGGAAAAATATACCTTGGAAAACTGTACATTCTCGGAAAACTGTAAATGTGATGTATTTTCGTTTGTATCGCAAATCCGAACATTACTTTTCCCAGATATTTCGGTTTAGACTAGTCGCACAGAAGTTATGAACACCTTGTATATTATATTTACTTTTATATACAATGTAGCCCTGGTTCCAGAGATCATCAGCAAAGTTAACAAGCTTGAATTAAGATAAATTTACGTCCAATCATTAGATTGGCAACGTTTTCGCCTATACCAAAAGCAATTACCGGGAACTTTACTAAGATTTACAACAAAACTAAAATCTGGTTACATATGGAACATTTTGAATTTTAAACATTGACTTAACCCCCTTTTGCCCCTTTTTGGCAGCTACATTAAAATATTTATAAGTTTATTTAATTTTAAATTCTAAAATTTGATTTAAGTTGAAATATTCCAGTTAGTTTTACCAAATAAAAATTTTTATGTTTCTTCGCTCAAGTTCTTCACAGAAATGATGGATTTCGTTGTCCGCTCACGAAAGTCTTTGCTGAAGCTACTACATGGAAGTTATTTGCGAATACATAGAATAATTTAATTCGTAAAATATAATGTTTTCCTTGATTTTATTAGCATCTAATAATAAAAAAGTTCCTTGTAAAATAATATTAAATGATAAATATTTTTCATTTTACAGTAACTATAGTGATCTCTTATAATTTTTATACTCTTATCATTGCTTTTATCACCCGTGATTTAGATTAAAAGAAAGAGAGCAAGGGAAGCAACTTTCGTGTACACATGCATTTGCATACTTTTATTTAAATCCTCTTATTTAAAGCAACGTAGAATCATGTTATTGAAATAGGTAGATGACATCGATAGAATGAGAAGATTCAGAAGAATATTCAGTTTACAATGGAAAGGAGTTCCTTTCAAGAAGCAGTAATGTATTTAAAGAGTTAGCGGAAGATATTCGGAAGTAGGGACCCAAACGTACGATTTATTCCGTACGAATGTTTCAATCTATTCCCAAATGTTAGAATGTCGGTACATATCCTTTTTAAAGTACATGGCGGTGTCCGAGACTGCATGAATTCAGGATGCCCCAATTTTCTGGAATTGTAGAATTGTCTTTACCGCGTAAATGGTGTAGGAGGTTAAAATTGTAACAAATATTTCTGAATATACCGGATGATTGTTAAGTATCAAACCTTGAAATTTTTTTGGTTTATTTATTTAGAAATAAATCGACGCGATATAGATTTCATTTTATTACAAGCAGATTTTCTGCAATACAAATAGATTAAATTACATACTCGGCTTTAACTAAGTATTGTATTAAACACTTTCGAAGTATGCAGTCTGTTCAATGGTGAACATCAAGCTTTAGAAAAAATCAAGCATTAGAACCGCTCTCTTAAAGTTATTACATACTCTTTTTGTATCCACTGTCTATCGGAAATTTATGTCTGTAGAATGTTTACAGAATTGTACATATGTTTAATAGTGAAAGTAAAAGAGTTATGATCAAAGGCGACTCCTGCATTTAGATATTGTATCCAAATGGTTTCTGGTGTTACTATCATTTAGTAACCATTGCAATAGATAAATGGTGACATTGTAGCTCTCAGCTATTGATTCGAAATTTTAATCCTGTGTAGCTTCGAATAAAAAGACTTACTTAAGAAAATATCGATACATGTGATTTATACGTATTAAGTTAGGGATAACGCAAGCATTCCAGAGGGCAACCGTTATTGTGTTAAGAAACATTCAGATAAGCTTTTTACAATTAACTGCGGAAATGTACCGGTCAGGGAGGAACGAATTTCGAACCTTTACTATTAATTGTTACAATGAAACTTGCAATATGCGGGTATATTTATGTTTACATGACTTACTGTTAACCGCCATGAGCTTTTGCTCAAATACTGCTTCCCATGTTCGTTTTCGGTACAAAAGATGCGTTATTACTAGTTTAGCATTTCTTATAGAGACGATATACCTATCACTCAACATTTTTACTTCGGTTTGAAATTATGAAACAACGAACGGACGAAGATCCTCAAGATCCCCAATGTCAGCATGTTTCGTTTACAGTTATCATGGTGACCCCATGGAATAAATGAATTTTGAGCACTAGAGATTTAAATGACAACTACTCGTAGCCTTATATAGCGAAGTTCCACTTCATAAACGCTATGTTTATGGGGCTTCTTTTTGAAAATCAGCTACTTCCAAATAAACATACGACTCACACTCTGAAACATATACCGAAACTATGAATTTTTATGTAGCATTATGTAGAGACGCAATTGTAACCGAGATTCTATGCTATTCGATGAAATTTTACACCGCATACAACCTTACAACGTGAAACTTTTCTGTGAATTGTAATGAAGACTAACCGAATTTCAGAATTACTAATTGCTGAAATTTCATTGAAGTATGCCTAAACTTATGTAGAACCTCATTTTACTTAGATGTTGCATTGATTTTTACGTTTCTCGTCCTATTTCACCACTACCGTCGTAGACTGGATTTACATTATTCTTCTAACACCAACGCTCCAAAGATAATAGGCCAGAAAAAAAGTTCTAGAAAAGGTGCTGATGACAGATAACCCCTGAGACAGTAATTATAACACTCTACTAGATTTATTTTTATTTGTAATAATTCTTGGTATAAAAAGAAGGATTCTTCAGTGGAGATTGTTGAATATAGTTTTTAGCTTGACTGATAGACTTTTTAGTTATGGAATGAGAATCAGATCTGTTGCGTCCTGTGCAAAAGAAGAGCGATGTAAGTTGTAGAAAAAATGATGATTGCATCTTTGTTAGAATGAAAAGACTACGTGTAAAATATAATAGCAATAAAGGCCAGTTGCTACAGAATGTCCTACGACCAATAGCATTTCAATTGCTGCGCTAAAAGTTTTACCGACTGAAACCAGTCTTACACAAAGAAAGTCCTTCTGGACGCGTCTGAGCTCGTTCTACGTGTTTTACATTGATTTGCAATCCACAGGTCCCAACAGCGTAATACGGTCGAATAATTACGATTAGACCAACGCGCAATTTCCCAGAAACACTGCCCTTATGTATCGTAGTAATTAGCATGTCCCACGTACGAAGGAGGTTAATTGCTACACGTTCTCGCCTGCTACGCATCACTCACGATTCTACTAATTTTTGCACAACTATCGAATTGTAACAGACGTTACCATAAAATATCTGACTAGATCTTGCAAATGTTGGAAGGCAATATGATAAGCACTCGTTTAAGTTCAGAAATACATGCAAGAAATTAGTGCTGCTGCGTTTTCAATTGCAATCAGTGTATGTAGATTCGTTCTCCATTCTTATCATTTTTACTGTTTATTTCTTGTACTAGTAGTGCTAGACTTATCTCGACCATATTTAGCTGGGAACTCTTTCGAGCTTATCATAGGGCAAACATAAATTTATACTTACTTCCGTTACATTTTAAACGTGTTATCTATACACGTTTAGTGGTATAACATACGTAAATCTTTGAAAACGCGAAAGCAAGCGAATGTAAGGAAACATTTTTGAGCCAAAGAAAGGCGTTATTTTCAGTTACGTCCGCTACCGCTTGATGTTATCTTTATGTATCTGCTTCAAATTTAAACAAAACTATAAACTGAAGTCCTTTCTATTTCGCAATTGTTTACCTGCAAATTTTGACACATCTGCCTATTTTGCGTAAAGAATTCTGTTGTTTTACTCGATAAAAGCTCGGTTTCAGAAAAAGCGTACAAGATTACAGTTTAATGAGAAAAGCAAGTAAGAGACGTGATGGTTAACAAAGAAATAGAAATAATTCCCGATCATTATATGTTTGTAGTAAAAATTAAAAATGGCAAAGATAAAGAAGAATTTGAAACAACAAGTGAAACAGCAAGTGAAACAACAAGTGAAACAGCGTTTGTTTTGAAACAATACAAACGTACAGACTGACGAAGAAGAAAACAGTATCCACGTAGATTCGGAGAAGTTGAGATCGTGGCTGCAACAGAAATACGTGAAAAACGTGAATTTTATCAAGTAACAAGCATTGTAGTTAAGAGATGCGTAAACAGACAAAAATAAAGAAAATAAAATGAAACGAATATTTGAGTGAAAGGATCATATCAAAATGTGAAGCTTAGGAGCAATAGCAAACCAAACTAAGAAGTATGGGTAGAAAGATTAAGGTTGGAAAGAGAATAGAGAAAGGATAGAAGAATGGATCATCTTACAAATAGAAAAACATTGACAAACGAAAAACATATGAAAGGTCAATAGAAAGAATTAACTGTGTAAATCTATTTAAAAGAAAACAAATCCAAGAAATTCGGGAAAAGATTATATTATTAACAATCGTTGTTGTGATGGTGGAAAATAGGTTTATTCTTGAAGTTTTTCGTAATTAACACTTTTCATTGAAACTTTTCGGAGGTTAACGTACATAGTAGCTCTTCTGCTCGTAAGCGCAGAACACTTTAGTTCACTACTATTCTTTAATATTCATGTAAAATATGTTAAACTTTTTCACCGCCAGTTATATTATTCTCTTGTATCCATTAATCAGATTTGGCTTATGTTAGCGTTTTGTCCCTAAGAACATTCTTCCCAAAATTAATTAAGAAAATTGTTTTTAATCTAGGAGTTCTATATGTAATGCTGATTGGAGAACCTATCACAAATGAGAAAACGTTTGCACACGTGCTGTTATTGAATACATCAAAACGTCAAGAGTTTTCTCCATTTTTATTCTGTTGTAGCAAAAAATCATGTCCACAGCTTACGGTGGATATTTCCAGTCAGCATCACATGTAGTGCTAGTCTTAAGATAAAAGTAACGTGCGGAGTGTTAATCAAAGAAAGTCAGGGAAAAATTAGGAAAAATGTTAGTGGCAATCTGTATCAAACAGACACCTGCATAATACGTTAGGACGAAGAGGATTGTCCTACTACGGTTCTCCGATATGATAATGAGGTGTTTGTTCGATGTGAAAAATATGAATATGGAAATCAAGAGTAATGATTATAGAGAGTTTTATAGAGTAAAGTCATACTTACAACAACACCATATTAAGCTAAAGATAATATTTTATCTTTTGAAGAGTAACATAATAGGCTTTTTTGTGGTGAAGAGATTTAAAATTCAATATCAAATAGTCCGTATATATCAGCTGTATTCAAGCCACGACAGGACCATGGATGACAGGTTCTATAGGAAATAACTGTGTAATCAAGGTTAACCAAATCACGACAAGAACGTAGCAAAAATCTTATGGTATACTGAGGATCGATAAAACGTTCTTAAAGTGGTAAACAACACTGAATTAACTAATGTTAACTAACAATTAACTAATTGGTAACTAATGTTTCGCCGTTAAAAATATGATTAAGAACGATTACAAGTTTGCAAAACCAAAAAAAGAAACTTTTCCAATAAAGTTTCAGTCAGCTTATAACGGGAAATTCTGTTTGGGAAACAGAATATATATATATCCTTCAGAATAAAAAAGATTTGACCGAGATGTGAGCCCTTTGGAACGCCAGAAGTTACATTCATGAAATGTACCATCACAGTGTTATAATAGGAAGCTTCTCTTAAGTATATACCATTTATCAGATAGACCATATATTTTTCGGAATTTATTTATTTTTAGAATGTACTTGATTGGTGTGAGATGACGAGAACAACGATATTCGGGGGAAAACGCGCATAATGATCAGCAACATTATTATTGAAAGAAAAACGGGACTGGACTATAAGCGGACAGGTGGCTAAAGAGTTAAAGAAATAACATTGTACTAAGTGTATAGACCACACGTAGATTGTGTCGAAAATAAATTTACAAAATACAAAACAATCCCGCCGGCTTCTTTAACAGAGATTTTTAGTATACCAACTTCGTGTTTCGTAAATAATGAACCGTGAAGAAAGCGGTCGTATACTTTTGTTGACTTAATTTAGCGCTGTAACATGTCTAGCTTCTATTTGCTGTTTACATATAAATACCCAGCATTAAACAAAGTTTGAACGGGTAAAATGTCTAGATTATTATCTAAGTGGTCGGTGTTTGGTTAATGCGTTGCCTGCAAATTACTTAATCCCCGGTCTCTTCCGACAATATAAACGGAACGTGAACATCTTTTGATATAGTCTAATCTACGTAATGTGCTGAAACATGCAGAGTTACTAAAAATAAGCTTTGTTTCCAGTGTTATAACAGATTGTATCTATTATTATCAGTATATTATTTATTGGTTGACAACTTATTCTTGTTCGTTTCTGTTTTTAGGATTTTGGAATAATATCTTCATTAGTGACAATGTGGAAATTTTTGAAAGCTGCCTTATTGCTATTATAAATCTGGGAAAAACTCTCGCAAATTACATTTTTAAAATTTGCGATGCTATTTATGATGTTTTGGCAAATATTAGAAGGAATTACGTTTCTATTAGTGGCACGTTTTATTGTTAATCAGAAGCCACATATCGTAATTCAGACTAAGTGCGTTGCATTTGTTCTTCATATTATGTGCTGTACCTTGAACGTGTGAAACTACGTTGTCGAAAACACTATATTTACGTGCACTGAGTACAATTGTATTGTGTATAGTAGTTGCTTTGTGCGGGCTTGCATGATATTAGATTAAATGCAGTTGCTGTAGCGACTGGCTATTTCAATAATATAGCGCCTCTATTTTTTCTTTTTTTAATAGTTTTTTTATATATATATTTTTATAATTTTAATATTTTTACGTATATATATATATGTATATACAGTGTGGGATTAAAGTATGGAATATTAAAAAAAGCGTTTTCAGCAGGCTTTGATGAAAACCCTGAAACATGTCGATTTTTTTGTTAGAAAAACACATGCAACACGTGCAACTCACCTTCCGACTTTCATTTGTTTTTTATTTATGACGTTATCGAAAAAAGATTTAAATGACAATATACATTTTTCGTAGTGGAATCTGATAGTGCTTTTTCTACTCTTTATGATCATACAAATAAATCAAGGTTGCATAACAAAAATTCCGAGAAAAATCAAGTTGAACATTTAATGTTGATATTATCGTATTTGTAGCTTAAGACATTATAAACAAAAAATTCTGTGCTGAAAAATAAAAATAATAGAAATTTCGCAAAATAACAAAATTAACTCTATTAAATTAAATGTTCAAAATGTCACCCATTGACTTTTTGGCAGTAATATAGTCTATTTACAAATTCATCTAAGACGTTATTAACATTTCGTTCTATTGTGCGAATTTCTTCTTGAATACGCTGCTTCAATTCCTCTAAGTTTTCTGGTTTTGTTTCGTAAACTTATTATTTTATAACCTCATAGAAAATAATCTAGGGGTGTCAGGTCAAGGGATCTTGCTGGCCATTCTATCGGCCTTCGTTTGCCGATCCATCTTTCTGGAAAAACAGTGTGCAGAAAATTACGAACAGAAAGAGTACAATGTGGCGGTGTGCCATCGTGTCGATACCAAAGAATATATCATTTGGGATATTAGGATCGTCTTCGTATGGGTAATGTATAGCCAGCGCTGGAATTAGATGATTTTGGAGAAACTCCAAGTATCTATCTCCGTTTAGATTTTCCTCAAATAAATAAGCACCTAGAGTTCTATTAGGTACTATTCCTGCCCAAAAATTAATTTTTTGTGGATGTTGAGTGTATGTTTCTGTCATTCAATGAGGATCTACTCCACTCCAATATCTGTTCTGACGATCAACTGTCTCATTTATACAAAGAGTTGCTTCATCGGAAAAGACGATTTGTGATGAAAACGTTCGTTACCATGGTGCAAATTCATCATTGTCTCGCAAAATTGTAAACGCCGGTCAGGATCGCCATCATTCAGCTCTTGAATTAGTTGGATCTTAAACGGACCATGTTTCTCCTTTTTCAACAACTTCAATAGTGCAAACTTACTGACATCAATATCTGCCGCTAACCTAAAAAGCGATATCTTTTCCATTATGTGCTGTAAACTTATTATTACCTGCTACTAACTTTCGAGAAGAACAGCGAGGATTTTCTTCCAGTTGTAAAAGAATGTCCACCTTTTTGTCTGCACTTACTTCTGAAGATTCTTACCATCTCCCGTCTCCATAAATTTTTTTGGATTTTGCTAACTGTCGATTGCGTAATAAGACGATCTGGATATTTAGCATTAAACACATCATACACGTCCTGTTGGGATCTTGTGAGGTTTCCACAACGAAGATAAATTAAAATTTTTATACGTCGTGTTATTGTTAAATTAGCCATGGCTATTTACTACAATAAACTACAATAATGATGTCAAGAGTGTTAAAGATTGACAGAATGCTTTTATAAAACTGGTGGCCAGACTTAACATTTTTACCAGAGTATTTCGATTATTTAGTACGCTATAAAGGTTGTAAAATACAAAGGAAAGGTACATCAACAAGTAATTAATTTTCCGTTCTTGGTATGAATTATTTATCTTGGATAATACTAACGTTTAATCTAATTTTATATTTGAAATAAATAATTTTATGTTGTAGTATTTTAATAATGATAACTTAGAATCATCTTCTGTTAAATACGATAATATCAACATTAAATATTCAGCTTAATTTTTCTCAGAATTTTTGTTATCCAACCTTATGATTTATTTGTATGATGATAAAGGGTAGAAAAAGCACTATTGGATTCCACTACGAAAAATGTATATTGTCATTTAAAATATTTTTTGGATGAACGTTATAACTAAAAAACCAAATGAAAGTTGGAAGGTGAATCGCAGGTATTAATGCGTATTTTTAAAAAATAAAATCGACGTGTTTCAGAGTTTTCATAAAAACCGGCTGAGTACGCTTTGTTTTTTAATATTCCATACTTTAATCCCACACTGTGCCACAACTGTAATGATGGATATGCGGTAATGGCAGTATATTTACTATATACTATATAACGACCGACACGTTGGTCGCCAACATTTTTACTGAACCTACGACCGTGACTGCATGTCAACGTAGTTATATTAAATGGTGAGCGGAACGATTTGAAATTCTTGCTGTACGCGTAAGATTTATGTCGAACTACGCTTGGTATTTTACCTCAAGAGTGCTTTAATGGATTGTAAGAATTTCGTCAATAAATAACAACATAGAAACGACCTATCAATAGGACGGTACGACAATCAGGGTATGAGAAAATTAAACAGGTAAGGAAACACTGTTATTGTTCTTCGAAATAACTTTGAAAATCGTCGTCCTCCACGAAGATAACGAGAACTGGCGGAGAAACTTCGAGTACCTGACGTGACTACGTCCCCGGTGGCGGATCTGGCTGGTTAAAGGACTGGGATGAATCCCTGGTCAGGAATTATCGGAAGGGTTGGGAAATATTCTTGATAATGTGAACATTGATTAATAAGATTCGAAATAAATTCCAGCTAATCAGAAGCCGGTTGTCAACAGGTAGCTCGTGCTTATAAACGTGGAATGTTTTACTAGATAAAATGGAAAGTGACGCAACATCGAAATGAAAATTTTAAGAGCAATTAGCGTAGCATGTGATGCTGAAAATGATAAACTGTTTATATAAAACCACGTCCGTTTCCTTTATTAGCTCATCAGTTCTTCCAAATATCCAAAAGTAGAACACTATGCACACTACATGGTGGTATGGCTATTGCAAATGGATGATGTGCAAAATGTGGTATAACAGTGAAAATGACTGGAATTTCAAATTTATTTGATCCTCGATCAATGTATTAATTTCTGTAGTAGTGGGTATTATATCTCCATAATAATTGCGTATCTTCTTCCGTAAATCTAACTATTTTGCATTTAATCATATGGATGAACACATCCCGCATCTTTCAACAACCCAAAAGCATTGACATTAAACCACTGGACCTGTTCAGGATCTGTAGCGTATCTTAGAGTGGCTTACACGTAAGCGAAACCTAATATGACCGGAAAAATAGAATAATCTATTGCGTGAAACTTAAATAACACTTAAATATCATTTATCAAAGGTGATGTTCTTTTACCATTAAACCGCATGTAGTATATTTTTAATATTTTGTCTCAACAAAATAGAACAAACACGCTCAATCTTCAGCAAACTGTCAGAGTTTGCGTTCTTAAATATTATGTTCTTCCAGTCATCAAACTGTGCTCGTTTTTGCATGTTAAAACAGAAAAGGTAGTAATATACGGTATTTCTAATTGAAAACAGTGGTGACTGACGGTGACGTAAACGATAATTTAGTACAAAGCTTTGATTCCCTCGTGTACCTTTATCGCATATCGAAGTACAAGCGCTGTTACAAAGTAATATTAATGTCTGCATACTTGATACATTTAAAAGGCAGCGTTACTCTAAGATGCACTACGTTAGTTATATTTAAAATTCTTTGTGATTATTTCTATTTGTTACAAGTTCTACCCATTTACACAACGCTTAAGCGAATATGAATTTTTCCTTTCTCCTCTCCGTGAGAGCTTTTGCACCCGATGAGGTTCTATGCTTTTATATGAATTTTCTGGATTCAAACATTTCATCAAATCCGACGAAAATATTTATTCAATTTTGTTATATATATATGAGGAAAGGATTATTCTTGGTATAATAATAAGAGCTCTGTAATTTATTTTAATGATAAAAGTTTTTCATCGGTGTTTATTTACTGCAGCGATATTTAAAACAGTCGCGCTAGAGCTACAAAGAGACCATTCATAATAATTAGTTAAGTCTGGTTATAATTTATTGTGCTTAAAACAGTAAGTAATATAATTGTAAAACAGTTTTCTTGGAAGAAAAACTTAGAAGAGCTACTGTGCTTCAAAATGAAAATGCGAGCTATCGGTAGTTATCTAATTACATGTTTCCTGTAGCTATGTGAGTTATGCGCGATTTCAATGTAGACAGTAGAGGGAGATTTATTAGCATACATGCTCATGAATCTTATAACCAGATGGCGGAATATATGCATTTTGCATATGGACGCATATTTGCATAAAGTATGCATTTTGTACGTTATTTACATATCTTTTATTAATTTTTTCATATTTAGCAGCAAGTATCCAACAAAAGATCTGTCGACTGTATAATAACACTTGCGTTTTAGAAGCTCTTTAAGACAGTAAACCCGAGCGAGCCTTTTCTCAAATCTGTCTGTGAATAATTAACAGATCTTTCTATTTAGATGAATGTAGCAATTATATAACTTGTTAGACTTTGCCACATTGCGACGAATCTGACTTGAATTGCTTATTATATTTCTCACTGTATGTATGCTTTCTTTTACAACAGCAGGATGTAGTTTTAATGTCTGTCCCAAAAGAGCAGGCCGTAACTTAAACCTGAATTAAAGCGAGCGTGCAACATATATAACTTTTAATGTACATTGCTCGTCTTCTATATGTCTTCTTTTGTTGCACTCTTTTGTTGATTTTTCATATTTTCTTAGAATATAAAGAGTTTAATTTAGGGTAAAAGTTTAATGTTATTTATTGAATGTTATGTTATGACATATGTTATGCTATGACATATGTTATAACTAATTATAGCTACACTAATTCATACAAACATTAAGAGAAACGAGAAAAGAAAAAGCAACAAACTAGATTTTATTATACTATTCTGCGTGTCAAAAGAAATGAACCACCCCGAAGGAATAGACGCAGAACTTTGAAATTATGTAGAATGAGTTAGTGCGCGGAGACAAACAAAGGATTAAATTTTGATGGTCATCCGTCACTGCTGATAGAAGTTAGGACCTGAAATTGCGTGTTGTTGAATAGTATTTTTCGTAGTAGTTCGTTGTTTGTTGGTGATTGTTGTTATTGCATTAATAAAGTTAGTGCCTCAAAAATGCCACGAGTTCGAAAACGTGAACATTTTCGCTATCTTTAGCCCTCGGAAAGAGGACGAATTATCGGGATGCATAAGGCTGGTTTAAGTTTTCAGGAGATTGGCAGACGCATGGGTCGACCTCAGGCCACTATCAGACGGACTTGGGTGGATTGGAAGGAAGAACGCTTAGAAACTCGTCGTAGAGGCAGTGGACGTCCTAGTCTGACAGCAGCACACGAAGATCGGCTGTTCAGGCGAAGTGCAATGCAGGACCCAGTAGAACCAACGCGTGTTGTTGCAATCCATTGGGTACGAGCAATTGGTCGTAGAGTGTCTATGAGTACGAAATGAAATGAAGCTGAAATATTCAAAATCCTTACATTTGCTAAATTTCCGAAATTACATCTCTCCAAGTTAAAAACGTCGTCTTAAAAAAAAAACTGAAATCTGACCCTAAAATTGCTATACTAAGAGCTAATAAGGCAACTGCTACGGCGCTTCTAGACAGCAAAGGGTGCCTTCTTTCCATAATTTTTTCTTTACTACAAGACGGGACCTATTAACTTTTTAACCGAGATCACTTTTTCGTCAGGATAGGAAGAACATACAACAATACAACAAAAATATTGGCTAAGAAGGTAGAGGATGCTTAGATAGTGCGGGATTAAGAGACTGTAAGGTAAGAAGAAGACCACTATTGCCTGAGATTAACAGAAAAAGTTGCTTAAAATGGACACAAATATCGGTGCTGTGGTCCGATGAAATGAAACGTAAGTAATTGTTAAGAAGGCATTGCTTTCAAATTGAATACTCATGATAATGTTAATTTTAAACTATAAACATAGCTTTCGATAAGTAAAGCCCACCAATAGTTGCTTCGTTACCTTTTTGATACTCTTTGAAATATATTTCCGCGTTAACAAGGAATTTCATAAGCAATGCTATGCTTAAGTAGCTAAGTTAAGCTTTTGAGCTTAGGTACGCATATAAAATAGGAATGCATGGAATGTTCACATATCTACTGCATAAGCAGCTAATTGTACCTTCATAGAAGTTCTAAATGCAAAATTAAGGTGCCTGCGAAACTTTTTGGAAACATTCTCTTCAAACAAGCTAGCGCTCCCTGCCGCATAACACAAATTACTAATGATTGGAAATAAATAAAACCATTTTCTGGATTAGCCTGCTCAATTTTCAGTCTTAAATACAGCTGAGCATACGTGGCATTTAGTAAAAACTCAAGCAAAAGGTTGGGAACCCACTTCAAAACTTAAACACTTGAATGCGAAAATTCTGTGGATACAATACCCAAACATATATAAGCAATCATTAGAACCTGACGGGATCAAACACATACTAACTTACATGTACAATTTTATTATGTAGTCACCATTGTAAATAAAGTTTTGCAAGGTTTAATGTACTCCATTTTTGGCATTTTTGGTCATTTGGTTTATTTGGCAAGAAGTCGAGAGGAATCGTGAACCCACACGAAGACTAACATCGATTGCATGTCAATCTAAGTCAGTACTAGTGTGAACGATGTTAACTTTTCATCAGTTTCCCTATGTTAAATTGGCTATAAATTTGAATATGGCTTGGAGATTTTTCAAGTTTCTTTCTGTATACTTTTTACCGTCTACTACGCAACATGTATATGGAATCCAAAAACGCTCATCAATTGCCAAGATTAAGTGCAGGCTTACGTTGCAAGCTTACATACTGTAATTATTTTTTTTTCTTCTACATTTCAATCCAACCGAATAAAATCAGAAAATTAAATCGTGTAAACTATAAATCAGGATTTTAGTTAAATCGTAACATTTAAATAAACTGAAGCGTGTATTAAGCGCTTAGCGTTTTTATCCGGTATCCGAAGATTTATTACTACCGCACCAATGCACAAGTTCAATCGTTAACATCCGCCGTCGTTTCAAAAAAATCTAAAAGAAGAATGGGAATCGATATTTTATTTTATATGCAGGACTAAGTTTCTTGTAAACGACAGATGACACCAACGCGAAAGCTCTGTAACCTTAATCGCCTTAATAATAATAACGACCTAACAGTTTTTGCTGATAATACAAGGTGTAATTATATATATATATATATGTAACACATAGTTGTACACATTAAGCCCTAAAACATTTGTACTATTCATAAGGTGCAATTGTGAGAGGTTTAGTTACAAGCAGAAAATTAGCCAGGAACGTTTTTTTAGGTAACGTATTTTCTTTTTATGAGGAACAAAAGTAGAAGCGGAAAGAGTAAATGGAAATTTCTTATTAATCTCCCCTAGCACTTGTTGCTGCTGCCGCCGCCTATTTGTTTGCATCGTTATACATTGATGGCAATATATTGTGGGAAGTTCCATTTAATTTACGAAACGTTACGGTCTATAGCAAGCCGTTGTTATAAATTTTCTTTGGTGTAACAGTGCTTTTAACAAGATTACTCAACCTTGAACCGGTGATTGCTTTTAAGTGCCCAATATATTGGTCCTAAACATTACATATGCTTAAGTATAAAAATAATTTTTGCCCCAAATATTTTCGACGTCAATGGTGCTACTAGCGGAATAGGTAGGAAATATGAGAGGTAGTTGTTTTGGCATTCATAAAGTTTTTGCATAAAAATTGGTGACTAGCTGCGAGTATATAATCGTTTTCAAAAGAAAATAAAAGCCTTCCTTAAGCTCTGTAAATTAGGACAAAATGTCAAGTGTAGAAGCGCTCGTTGAAAAATTCTATTGCTAATTTCAGTCAAAGAGATAGTAAAAACTGTTCCTTATCACAAGATACCGTCAGCTATCATCAGAAAAGTTTCTTTTAGTAATAATTCAGTACCAAAAAGAATAAACGAAGTCTTCAAGATTTGCAAATTTTTCAAAATATCTTGTCAGCTGCTACTGATGGTCCGTCAGTAATGACTAGAGAGGACAAAGGCGGATGAAATTATTACTTCTTTGCAGAGACTAGACAGACTCGTGTTTTGTCGATTCTCGGGAAAACCAGTAGGTAACATGAACTATTTCTTATGAGAATAGACACGAGTCTATCTGGTCGCTGCAAAAAAGAAATAATTCCACCTGCCTTTGTCCTCTCTAGCAATGACATTTGAAACAAGTAGTACCAAATGTACTCGCTCTACATTGCATTACTCATCGTCAGCATCGGGTTGGCAAAAATTTAAATGATTAATTCCTGCAATTAATGAGAATGGAAGAAATTCATCGAGTGATCGTTTACTTGGTCCGTTTTGTGGTAAATATTATGAAGATCATAGTCGCTTGCTGATGCACACAAAAGTACATTTTTTTCTCTAAAGATGCTTATCTGAATCATCTTTTCAATCTATTTGACTCAGTGCTGGATTTTTTCTTGGAAACAGACTCGAATAATCGTGCGCAAACCTGATTTAACCAAAAAATGATATCACTTATTTGACAGACTTGTTTGGAGTATTTAATGAAGATAGCTTACAATTGCAATGTGGCGTGGTAAATATAAACACTTTCCCTCACTATTAGCACTCTCTACAAAACAAGAAGATTTACTTTGCTGCCAACACTTGGACGTTTGTAATGTTCATTTGCGCCACCTGGTATTAGTCGTATTAGTTCTGCCGGCTACATCGCATAGCAAGTATTCGAATGCTTCTTGTGTGCTAATTTTGTTTAATTCTTATGCGGCTGCTACTTTAATTTATTGGTAGAACAGATTTACATTTTGTCTACGCAATGAGTAATCTTGCAATAAAGTACCTTTAAACACTTGTAAGATTACTTGTATGGCCAGCATTGCTGCCTACACCTATATTTAGGTAAAATTGGGCTATCAGAGTATTATTGAATTGCTTGGGCTGCTATGTATTGTATACGCATTTCCATTCATAATTCTTCTAAAAGTTTAGGCGTTATGTTGTCATTTACTTTAACTTCAATACCTATTCCATTTGTACATCGATTACTTGAATTTACGTTGCGCGTTTCCCGATTGACTCGTTGCTTCTATAGGGTATCACGGCTTCATTATAAACGCACCCTTAGGCTGATGTAGTTAGTGCAAATACATAATAGTTTAGCAACCATTCAAATTCAAATTACTTTATTTAAAATAGCTGTATTCCTTAAAGGTTTATTCTATGTCTTTGAAAATCCGTGCTACAAAGGGAACTGTTATCGTAATGCAAGTTAACGTATAAAGTGATGTAAATGCACTGAGGGAATTGCCAAGGATAATTTACGTCAAGGTATTAATATATACAGTTAATAACTTACAGTACATACATTCAAATGAAGATGTACATGTGTATGTATGTACGGAAGGACTCATATCCGCGGGCACGCAGGATTATGTCATTGTGAATGGAGCCTTTTCTCTAGTTATGAAGTGTGATTATGACAACCTATATATCAATAAAGTAGTAGTTGCCTAAAGTTGTATTGTTTAAATATATGGAGCATGCTATATATTATTGCATCTTTGGAATCTTTGTTACATTCTGAGGCAAAATGTAATGAGTAGAGAGGCTCATGTTTTGTTGACTCTCTGGGACACCAGTATGCAACACAAATCCATTTTCGCCAGGTGAATAGATACGAGTCTATCTAGTCGATGCAAATAAGTAATAATTCCACTTGCCTTTATCCTGTCTAGTAAGATACAATTGCCTGAAAGCTATAGATTTCAGTTGTTGGATTATTTTTGAGAAAATCGATAATTATAGAAGCCGTTATTTTGCCAGAAATACATCCTAGGAGGTGGGGTGTTCGTTATATAGATGGGGCAAGAAAGGAATTAAATACAAACGCGCCTATATGGTATTAAATTACCAAAGAGAAGCGTTAAGTTGGTATGACGTATTTTTGTGATTTTTTTATATAAGTAGGATAGAAGTTCTGGCTATACACATTAAAGCAATGGCATGAAATGAAAAGGAAGACAATAATGTTAAGGGTTATAAGTGATTACAAAATAAAAGGTTCTCTTTTATGACTTTCTAAGTTATTCTTGGATATTCCGCATCTCTCAGTTGCTTTTCTCTAATGCGTAGATAAGGTATGCGGAAGTTTAGGAATTCATAAAAATTTGTTATTTTGTGTTCGGCGCAATTTCCAGAATTGTTTTTCTTCTAGATTTGTCCATTTCTTTAACGGACTACATTTAGCTTTGCAGTTTTTACAAAATCTTAGGCAAAAGAATACCAACACGATAGCGGTCTAAAATCAATCATTGTCTCGATATAACGATTTTATGACGTAGTGAATTTAATATGTTACGTATCATATATTACGTGTAATACATATGTGTGACAAACAGTAGATGCGCTGCGTAGTGCACTTAGTTTAAAATAAAACGGCAATATTTTAATGTTCTTAGTGAATGTTCGCGAAGGAATAGAGAAAACCTAACATACATTCATTTTCCACAACTAATATCAGTAAGCTAAAAAAAGGACAACACAAAAGTCTTCAGAAAAATATAATAACTGAAATTCATAGATTAATCGTATTATTAATTAATATTAACACTATTGAATGAAGCAGCTCTATAATTTGAAAAATTTTCGAAGCGCTCTGAACTGTTAATAGGCATATATAGGCATTTTCGGTTTGGCAAGTAACACTAGCTGTAATTTAGATTTTAAAAATTACAAGTTCATTTACGTTATTCAAACGAATGCGATATATTGAGGTAATAAGTGTGTGATGTTTACTACGGAACACTGACTTTGGCTAAAATTAAATGTAATAAATAATAACATTTATATGAAAATATAAATTAATCAGAGTGTGTTGTTTTTATTATGAGGGTACATGATTTCATTTCCTCTTCACGATTTGAAAGTCAACATTTTAACGGCAAGGGTAACCTGCGGCCTTTTATAACATAGATATTTAATATACCAAACTTCGGAATAATTTCGAAATATTATTATTCAGTTTATATCCGGAAACGTTTAAAAGTCAGATTTGCGAACGTTTGCTAATATTTGTAGGAACTCTAATTTAATAAGCGGTGACAGCCGACTTGTGCGAGATTTACTTAAGACGTCTGCCGATAAAGTAACTAAGCTGATTTATGACGACAAATTCGATTTGGTTTTGTCTGGAACAACCGCTACAAGAGAAAGCTTATTTCCTCACATTTATTTTTGTGAATTTCAATGGTACATGGTGTAGAAGACGTGCCAATATATAAATTATATATGTACATATTTAAAGCAGTTCCAAGTAAATACATCATCAATACATCTACAGGTTACCTTGGAAAGCGTCGTAGTGTTTTTTTTTTATTAATTTTATTTAGTGACTCAAAATATTTTATTTATAGCGAGAATAAAATTATTTATCCTAAAGAATTAAAATTAATCCTGATATTAAAATTAAGTTTATACGAATATCTTCTTCTATTTTATTGTCTTATTGTCTTTCCAAATATGATTATGTTGCAGAAAGCGCACGCGTATTGACAAGGTAACATAACTAATTTTTTTGCCAATCGCTGTTTTTATTAGCTTAAAATTGAATAAATGAGGGTGGCACGCTATTTTACTGGGAAGCGAATTGTATGTATACTTTTCTATAGAAGCAAGCTAAAAGGAAGCCTTGACAGTTAAAAGTATTTTGCAATTTGGATTCCTTTATGGTAACATTTCCGGGTGTAAATCTGATTGAATTATAATTTTATATATAAAAAAAATATGTCTATTTCCGAAATTGGCTAATTCACTGCAATTAGTTTAATCAACCTAATCCACACATTTATTCAGGAAGTCAATTCTACTGAATTTATTTAATTTAGTAGAACTTGCTGCGCATGCCTGAAATTAAATAATTTCAGCACGCCCTTCATGTTGTGGATCATCATCAACCAAGAAAAACTAACCGCCAATTATTAATAATAACTTCAAAACGGGTCTAGTTTAGATTTACCGCTGAAAATAATAATTGAACTGTAGAAACGTGCGTCCATTGTTAGTAAAGCATTGCGGTAAGGGCGATAATAAAAGTGTTTTAGTATATCAGTCCCGCAGACTTCCAAAACGTTAAGTTCAGATGTGCTTTCATTGTTTGGAGCTTAAAGAGAAAATTTTTAAAAAAATCCCAATTTTTTTCATCCACATATATACTGTTATATGACGAGTATCTCAAGATAGAAAAATCTTGATCTTAGTACTGTTTCTTCCGTGCAAATCTATGAAGAATCACATATCAGCTGTGATAGCGCTTTTCAAGAGTCTAAAATTAAATATATCCAGGTGACACCATTGTTTTTTTTGTTTATTTAAAGTATTTGTAGTTTTATCTTTTGTCATCTTTTAACAAGCATTTCTAAAGCAAGAGGCCATTTGTAGAAACCACAGGCAAACTTGTCTTATTATATCTTGTAGAGTACACGCCTGAAGTGAATATAATTGTTTGTAATTATCCTTAATAATCCTGACGGTCCAAATTTGGTATCTATGCCACTGTTTTTACGTAAAAACAATTAAATGAGATGATAAATGAAAAAAAAAGAAAGATTGACAAAGAACTTGCATCATCTTTGAAACTATGTACTATACTTCAGATTGTGTTATATAAATTGTATCTGTTATAGTTTTCTAGATATTTACAAAAATTTGAAAATTGTGTAATTTCCGGAAAGTGCTGTATCTAGAAATTGAGCTATTCCATCAAAGAAATCGTGTTGTTTCTATATCACATTACTCTACACGCAGAACTATTCTGGACGACGATCCATTGTATTTACAACGAGCTTATTTAATCCAATAGAATATGTAGTTCTTCTAAGAAAGCTCGTCTTATTATTATACGTTTTCTATATCAACTGTAATATGAACTGTATTTCTGCGTGTAGAGTTTCATTGAAAGTTGAATTAATTTTTTTAAGAAATATTACATTCGAGAATTATCTATTCTCCTTATAACAACATAAAATGCTGACCTGGATGTAACTGGTGTTCAACATCGATGGCATCGATAAGGTCTTCTGAAATTTGATCATGTCCCGTAAAACTTCTTGCACAGACAGATCTTCCACATCTACGACTCGAAATGCGGTCATGTTGACGAAGTTGTACTTAAAATCCTCCAGGTCAAAAGTCTCCAGATCAAATGTAGTGAATAAGTAATGGTATTTGTAGTCGTTCATCTGTAGTTGTAAGATCTGTAAAAAATTTACACAAATATTAAAACACCGTTCACAAATAGTAGTTAAAGTTTTAGATAAAAACCATAAAATGAGCTTTATAAAATCTCCCAAACATTGGGGTAATGGCTAACTAAAACACCTTAACCCTTTCCTGACGAAGAGAACCTCTTCTGCATTTTTTTGCTATGTTAGGCATTCTATCTATCGTCCTAATTGGCGGACTTCGTATTATCTCAATTGAGTATATATGCTGTGATATAGACTCCAATAAAAAAAACATTAATCAGTTCAAGTATATTTTGAAAGTATGGAACTTGAAAAAGGAATCATAGTTGTATTGCAGTAAATTTCAGATTTTTCTCATCGTAGCCTTTACTTTATTACCGAAAGGGCTAAATGGCGAATTAAACTTTCATATCCTCATATTATATGCTATCGAGTTTCTAAAATTAACATTTAAGGTAGTGCTTATCAGTAGAGATGACAAACGCAGGTGGAATCATTCCTTTTTTGCAGCGATTAGGTAGTCTGGTGTCTATTCGCCTCATGAGAATGGCCATTCCAAAGGCATTCGTGTTGCCTACTGGTGCCCCCGAGAGTCGACAAACCACGAGTCTGTCTAGCTTCTGCAAAATAGTAATAATTTCATCTGCCTTTGTCCTCTCTAATCAGTCTCGTAAAAATTGAATAAGGATGGTTAATTTACCAGATTAATAAACCACTAAACTTTTAACAGTTTGTCTTCAAATTTGTACTTAGGTGAAAAACTGAATACGTACATTCATTAACAAGGAGAATGATTCTTTATCCGAGCACTTGATCATAGTCTACCATGTGAGGATTTTCAAAACTAATACAATTAAGTGCTCAATAGGGTTCCCATAGTTTATACGGGTTTCTCAAGTGTGCTGAAGTCGAATTAGACATTAGCTTTCTTGTTTCTTGGGAATTAGGTTTCAAAGTTACATATTTTCAAAGAAGTGACGGACATAACCGTGCATGGGCAAATAAACAGCAACCTGTGGGTAACTCAACGACCGAACCATTTCCGAATCGAAGATGTCCAGCTAAAATTAGGAAAATCCGTCAGTGACTTCATGAGAGAGTATCTTTTAAAGAATATTGTAGATTGGGAGGTTCAAAGAAGCAACAGAACAGGCGATTCAAGAAGACGTACTCGATAGAATTGCGTGAAATTTGTTTTGAGAATTCTACATGTTTACATGCTACAACTACTTTGCCTGCATCACATACAGTGAGTATGGAGCCTTAATGAAGTTGATCTTCGACCATGCTGCAGCTATTTTGTAAATAGCTCCTACAACGGACGAAACAAACTTTTCTATAGATGCAATTATTAATTTCTATGATGATCGCGCAATTAGACAACCAAGACACCCACAAACTTTTTCATACAACATTTGAGCTGGCACTGTTGGCGATTATTTTATAAGACCAATGTTTTTACTAGGTAGGTTAAACGAGCCAAATTATAGGAACTCCTTGGTAAATGACTCAACTATCTTATTTGAAGAGGCTTCGATTGAAAACACGCCGCGACCTATGATCCATGCATGATGGTACTCCGCCATGTTTCAGCTCTATTGTTAGAGAGTACTTCAATAATGGTTTATCAAATTGTTCGATCGGCAAAAGTGAACCAGCTACGTGGCCAACTTATTTTCTAGACTTCAATCCGTTGGTTTTCTTTATGGAGCCACCTAGTTCATACCTTCGAAACCAAATACAATATAATTTTCGTATATCCCAAAAAAGGTCCGGAATTCTAGAGCGAGTTAAGTAATCAATGTACGTATTCGATACAAAATTTGGTGTTAAAAGTTGTCACAGTCATTATTTTCAATCTTGGCGCGAAGTTTTAAATACATCTTTTCTCATAGTTTTGTACCATACGGTCAAGAAATTCAGATACATCCTGTATGCCGGCGATAGACTGTGATTAGGTGCTTGGGTGAATTGTCATTCTGCTTATAGGCAAGCGACATGCATTTGCATCATGCGCGTTTTATTTTGGATGGCACACTTAAAAGAAGCAAAACTAATGATTTGCATCTAGCAGTAAGCATTTTTAACATAAACTCATATACTTAAAAATCCTTAATAATGCAGGATAATGCTTAGATGTACCGCGGAATTGAACGCAATAAACTTTATCACATCCTTTATGCGTTACAAATTTTATGAATTCATAAATATGTGTTTGGGCAGTTAGTGGTTGCGCTCATTCGTTTTAATGAAAATTATCGTTTATGAAGTATCGTAAACTATAAATTTTCAATTTAAACGTATTTTATTACAAGGAAATGAGCCCTATAGTTCAGGATTTTATGATTATATAACAGTTCGGTAAAACATAAAAAGTTCAATTAATCCAAAATAGGTTTAATATAGTTGGCGTTACCGTCACGTAACACATGATTTTTGCACGACTATTACGTTTCTAACCGTTAAAAATGAAGCTTTAAACCGACGAAGAAAGTTGTGGCATTAACTGTGAGACAACAGCAATGGAAGGTGGAGATAAAAATATGTATTCTCGAAACCCCGTTTATGACGCCGGATAGGCAGAAACATGTCCGTATGTTAGAATAATTTATTTCTCTCCTTTTGTTGCGGTTGCCGTGGACTATTTCATTAACACATTGAGGAAGCTAAGCTATTTTAGCATTGTGTATATTTGGTTACTGTTTCTAGGCATTTTCCGATCTGCTCTGTTTAAATTACTTAATGTTGGTTAAATTTCACACAAATATGTAAAAAGATCTACAAGAAAACGAGACCTGCATAGTTGGTATACAGAAAGTATTCGATTCAGTAAGTAGGAAGGAAGTATAGAAGACTTTAGAACAGAGAAATGCGTTGAACAACTCGAACACGCGCCATAAAACCAATAATTTGGTTAGAGGGCAGGGATGTACATACGTTAAACCTAATATTGTTGTTATTGGCAAAATTTCAAAAATTATTAGCAAGTCTGTTACAAAGAATCAAGCGGAATAGTGTAAGGGCACAGAAATTTACAAGTACCGGTGTTTATGGTAACTATGTAATTTTGTATGACATACAACGAAAATAAAAAGCAATAATGGTCATAAAATTGGAAAAAGGAGATGATATAAAAATTAGAATTTAAAAAGTAGGGATTGCACAGAAGATTAAGTGAACAGGTGCAGCAACAGAAGACGGGGGAAAATGGTTAGAGATCTAAATAATAGCGATTACAACGTTCAATAAAACTTCCTATGCATTATCAAAGTTTTATTTGCAAAGAAAGAGTTAATCTGCCGATAAATGTGAAAGCGTATTTTTTTGTACCTACAATCCAAAGAGATACGGAAGTATGTTAAGGGGGCAAGGCGAAATGAGATCTCGTTAAAGAATATTAAGAGCGAATAACAGAATCAAAATCCCTAGAAGATGTAATTGAAGAAAAGTAATTAGATAGGTGGGGCCATATGGCGAAAATGCCACAAAGTAGCATGGCAAAGGCTGTGTGAGATGTATAAACGAAGAAGAAAAGGCAGGGATAGGTTAAGAAAGACGTTGGTCGAGGAAGGAGTGGAAGTAAAAAATTAATTTAAATACATAAGATTGAATGTGACAAGAAACATGGCAGAGGAAAGGAACTCAATTTACTACTTTGACACCGAAAGATAACGGCGGTTATGGATAAGTAAGTTTATTTAGTGTAAAAATAGTATGTTAAAAATTACACCAGCTTTCGTGAATTTCCGCAGGATTTAAAGCATATTTTGCTACAATAAAGCTACTCCAATATTTTCATGAAAAAAAATTAGTTACTCCTTAGTTTTTTATAATTACGTAAATTTTTAGTATAAAATTATTCCCGCAGCATTGCCTCGATTATCACCTTCGCGGAATTTTTTCTGTGTAGTGCTTTTAACTTCGGCAAGAAGGCGAAGTAAAATTAAATCCGAAGAACGGCATTTTCAAAGATTCAAACAATAATTTCCAATTTTCTGATAATTTAATATAACGATGTATATACTTACCCCTTTCAGAAAGTGTTTCATATTCTTCGACTTTGTATCGATGATAATGTTGTGTATTTCTTTGCTTTTGATTTCTTTTAAAATTGGTCGATATGTTTCCGGATCGGCTTGGCGTATATGAATCTCCATGTCGCGGTTATGGGGGGATCGCACCAGTTCACGAAGTTTTATCAAACCTGAAATAAGATCGGGAAATCGGAGTCGGATAAACACTATCCTACTGATAGTACATACATACAAATACAACATTTTTTATGTTGTTTTAAAACGAGATCTATTTTTATATTTGAGCCGGGGACTATATATACTAACTAATAATAAAGTCAATCGATAGTTTAATAAATACAGCTGTCCCAAAAAAGCATTTCTCAAATATTTGCCACCGTGACTATTTTGATGGTGAAAAACTTCAAACACCGACTTCTATAATTTCCGTCTTGACTGTTTATCGTACGATTAAAGCAGCTAACACTTTTAAATTTGAAAACAGATACACTCCGCCAAAAAAGTATCGTATAAACTAAGAAAGAGCATTTATAAACCAAGATATTTTTATACGTTCACAAAAAGTTTGCCTCGTGTATGTGAACTATAAAAACACTAACAAAATCATGAACATAGCTTTTTTGCTTTTTTTTCTAAAAGAACACATTTAGAAAAATGCATATGTGTAAGGTTTGTTCAGTTGTTCATTGAAAGTCTTCCTATACGGACAAATTTTAAAGTGCGAAGTCAGAGTTCTGTACCAACGCTTTTAAAACTAAAATGAGCAATTTAACTTCAGAACAAGTGGCTGCTATAGTTGCTTTAATCGAAGATCGACGATCTCAAGCATACGTTGCTAATTTGATGAACATCAATCAGTCAAGTGTTTCTAGAGCCGTAGCCAGATATAGGGAAACAGGCAATTACAGTAGAAGACCTGTACCAGGTCGTCCAAGATGTTCTACTCGCCAAGATGACCGCTATTTACTACTACAAGCATTACGTCGAAGACATGTAACTGCGAGACAATTGCAGAACGACTTGGCTAGAGTCAGAAATACTCGTGTGAGTACTCAAACTATTCGGAATAGGTTACGACAGAGTAGCATTAAGAGCTAGAGTAGCTGTAACAGCCCCTCGTCTCACTAGGAACCACCGAGTGGCTCGCTTAAGGTTTGCCAGAGAACATGTAAATTGGAACATTAATGACTGGGCCAATATACTCTTCACAGATGAGTCAAGATTTGGTCTTTACACCTCAGATAGGCGTATCTCAGTGTACAGACGGGACGGTGAGCGCTATTCGTAGTGTAATATCAGACCTAGACCTAATTTCGCTGGTGGCTCTATTATGGTTTGGGGAGGCATCTGTTTAACAGGTCGTACAGAGTTAGTACCAGTAGACAGAGGTACACTGACTGCCCACAGGTATATAACGGACATTTTAGAAGAACATGTAGTACCATATGCGCCAATTATAGGAAAGGAATTCATGTTAATGCACGATAATGCACGACCGCATGTTGCAATAATCGTCCAGGAATACCTTAACGATGTTGGTATTCCAGTTTTAGATTGGCCTGCGGTAAGTCCGGACATGAACCCTATCGAGCACGTGTGGGACCTCCTTCACAGACGGATACGAATCCAAAATGTTGCCCCAGCGGACCTGCATGCTCTCCGTGACGGGTGGAAGAATTTGGATCAGGCTTATATACGGAGGTTAATCGAATCTCTGCCGAACCGTATGTGAGCGGTCATAAGAGCCAAAGGTGGCAATACTCAGTATTAAAAGCTACTGTTATGACATTTTTCTTTCCAAAATTATAATTTCTTCTTTTAATAAAAATCTCAAGTATGAGTTCTTGTTTTTATTTGGCCTGTATTTCATTTAAACAATCATAGAAATTATATCTTAGAGCGCATTAAAGTATATTTACAACTTTATGCTACAAACAAAGATTATGCGATACTTTTATGATTCAAAACTAAATTATGCGATACTTTTTTGGCGAAGTGTATATGTGAAATTCAACAGTGTATTCGATTATAAAGTCTTTGAAACTTAAAGGTTTTAAAACAAGCATGAAAAGATACGGGGCAGTGCAATATATTTTGCATGAATATTCGTTAAACTAATTTTATGCTAGGGTACGGAATAATATTGTATAAATGAAAGTTTATAAATAAGAAGGAATAAAGAATAAGTTCAGATTAAAAAATTATGTTTAAAGAATTTGATGAACTGAATTGAATGTGATCAATAAAACCTATTTCCTTTTCTTTCTAGAGTCAGTATGCTTATATCGAATAAATCTGTCTATTTAACAAAATAATGCGGTATATACACTACACATAAAACGCATTTCTACTGACCATAATCCTCCTCGTATATTATAGCAACTCGCGTCCAATTGAGGAATGCCATGACGTCCTGAAAAGCCCTGTTAAGGAGATGCTGAGCGGGATATAAGTTGATTGAGAACTCTCTAACGTCGGTATCGAGATCTAGCCTGGCTTCCAAATGGGGAATATCGAGTGCGTCGCAGATAGAGTGGATGTGAGCTCCCAGTAACGGATCGGATGGACCGAAAACGGCTTGGACACCGAATCGGACTTGATTGCAAGCTGAAAAAATAAGATAAACGTGCGACAGGCTTAATCGGCGATTTTCCAAATAAGGATTAATGACGATGAAAAGTATCAAGTCTCTAAAGGATTAGAATGTTTACGGAATGTATGTATTTCTTTCGCAGGATTTGCCCAGTTACGTAAGCGTCACTGCTATCTTCGTATTATTTAAAATAAGAAGTGATGCTAACGTTCAATTTAAAAAAGAATTTTTTAAATTAAACATTAATTTAACAAGAATTTAAAAAAGAAAAAATTGAGACACAAAAGTAAAGAACCTGCTCAATATCTTCGACACTTTCAATTGATTTCTCTGTTCAATGAATCACAGGCTGTTTTACGCGTTCAACCAGAGTACGTATAAAGTAGTATCAGTAAAAAAAGTAATTTTCATGTATATTATGATTTGTATTATTATCCAAAAATGTTAAGCAATTCGAATCACAGACCCATAAAAATTTTACAATTGTGCCGAATGAAGATATTGCGAAACGGGTGGGAGGTAACATAAAAAATAATATTTTTAGTGTTTTTCAAATCACAACTAGTAGATTGATATAATAAAAAAAAGTATCTCGATTTATGACCAACAAATCATCCTTCAATGCTTCTTTCTTACACATAGCTGTTGTTATTGCATATATGGTCCCGTAGAGATTAATAGAGTTGTTAAGTTCCTTAAAATCATTACAACATTTACACAACAACAAGGTGCTATGGTGCCTGGTAGTTTCTTGGTGTAGACGAAAGTTACATTAATTCCTCAATCAAGAAGAAAATCAAAGTTGTACAGATGTTCTCGTCCCACCCAAATACATCAAGTAGACATTTAAGGTTTGATTGTTTGACTGGTCACAATGTACTAAAATTATTCACTGTAAATTTTTATATCTTTGACTAGCATATAATATATATACTGATTCATATTAAGTGCGCTTGTGTATTTCAGATATGTACATTCATTAAAAAAGATACCCAACCTAGCTGTCATATTATTTATGTATTACGCATCTCAAATAGAAAAATTCGTTTGTTAGAACCGACGTATCGCTGAAAGTGTACATAAATACCAGAGTGGATAAAATTCTATGATCTAAACCACCGCTTGCGATTGTCGTGAGTTATGGCGTGAGTTATGACGTGAGCTTCAATATCGTTGTTTAAAATAATAAATCATGTTAACAGGTGAAGAAATATTTTAATTACGACCATGTATTTTTGATCATGTTTCGTTTTTCAGTCGAAATACTGAAATTCCGTCGACTATTATAAGCGCTATTAATTCCAAGCACCGCGATAGCAGATGCTTCAAATTTGCGTTATTGTATATTTTAAGGGTGCAGAAGCGTCACTCGTCAACGTAAAGTTAATAATTCATTCGCAACCTCTTTATTAATTAATGTGGATGGTTCAAACTTGCTGAGCGGGTGTCGAGTTCATAATTCTGATAAAAGTTTATTGTGATAAAAGGATTTGACAGTCCGGTATGTACAACGCCCGAATGAGATTTGAAACTTTCAACTTTCGACTGAAAATTAACTTTGTTAAAGATCCTGAATCGAGACTTCTATATTTTAATTTTCGGAAAACTGCATAATTACTCGGTTCGTTTACTCCGACCTTTGTTCGCCAAAAAATATCACGGGATCCGTATTTCTCTTTTAGCGATACTTATTGCGTTTATACAAAAGGCACGCAGCAAGTCGCGGTGGTAGATCCAGTAGAGCTACAGCGTGTTACAAAATAGAATGATGTGGACTTTCTTCTATGACAAACATTAGGTAAATACAATACCTTATAAGTTTTTACAAAAACAATGAAAGAAAAACAGATTTTCATAAAAATCACTCGCCATTAAGTGGAATTATATCCTTTTGTATCCGGTCGAATTAGTTTTTGTTTGACGTCCGGAGACAAAACGAAGTCGTTGTCGTGGGGTCGTCGGGTGATAAGACTGATAAGCCAGACAAATACGGGCGAAGTAATTCGCCACTTTAATTCGAAGTAAAATAGACTGTTTTTAAAATCAATTTTTTCAAAAAATGGCCATCTAATGGTTGTTTGTAAAAACTCAAAACGTCACCATCGTAGTAATACAGTATTTGGTTTTGGAATAAAACTAATTTTATATTTTGTCACGTTTCTGGATTATTCCCTTTTAATGCTTCTTCCTGTAATACATTATATCTGATAATTTATTTCCTTTGTCTTAACTTTACACTTGTTTTATGGATATTCTTGTATTTACTTAAGAGCGATGCGTGCTGTTTTCCTTGAATTTAAGTAGATTATATTTAAAATTGCGAGAATGGAGTCGGGATTTATGGGACTAGACCAAAAATATTTAAATCATTAAGCGTAATTCAAAGCGTCACAGCATTTCAAAGCGAAATACTGTGTGAGGTGTACTGAAGAATCAGACCCGGCAAGTAGATAACTATTCAATCTGTTGTTATTTATTTCGACAATCAAGGCAGTAATAAAAGCGCTAGATTCAACACAAGTTGAATCTGGCGCTAGTTGAAACTGATGTGGGACTGCATGAATGAACTCAATAGTTTGGGAAACAAATTGAAGGTGAGGACATGAAGCCAATCAAGGAGATGTAAGGGCAGACCGATTAACCCGAACATGCTCGTCAATTGCTGAGATACCCAAAACACTCAACTAAAACAGCCACTAAACAATGGAAAGACAAGGAGCCTCAGGAATGATCGAAGAGCATTCCCGGTCAAAAGCAGGCCGAGCAATTTCTGATTAGACACAGGCCAATATTTACAGCGGATCTACTAAGCAGAGATAGAAAATCTGTTGGAACAACGGTGGGCTTATTAACAGGACGGTATATCCCCAAGAAGCACATGAGTAATTTAGGTTTGATAGAGGAAACATCATGTAGATTGTGCCGGGCGGAAGAAAAGACTACCATACATGTGCTGTACGACTGGTACAAATACGGCTTTCATAAATGGGCTCGGAATACCCAAAAGCCGAAATCTACGTAGAGAGATCAGTCACAAGGTTGCTAAGTCTAGTGAAGAAAGCAAATGTAATTAATCTAATGAAAGAGGAACCGCAATAGACCTGTGAGGCAGGTCAAGAATCTAATCTGGCTCTACTATCTTTGAAGCGTTGGAGGTAAAAGGATAAGTTCAGTCAACGATGGCAGTGGGGAAAACGGACATTAACTGCCTTTGCTCTCTATTTTCTCGATTCCCAAAACTCCTAAATTAATATAAAATTTTTCTACGACAAGTTTCATTGTACGCTCAGGCATGTCAAAATGTAATTTCATCAATTAATAACCACTTGTTTCGTTTTCACCAAAATTCACAGTAAGTAGCTGTAATGCTTATGTCATCGAATATCGGCTATAGTTGCGTCTCTGCATCGTATTATGGCATTGCATGTTAGTTAACGAATGGCATTATTTGACGGTAATTTTATAATCAACTTTGAGTCCTTTTGTTATCCAGGTGTCCAAATAAATCTCCAATTAAAACGTGGTAATTTGAAGAACTAAAGTTGTAATTCGAAGGGTGAATCGCAGTAATTAACCAGAACTACTGTTAGTAGTACAGTTTCAAACAGAAATACATAAACACAGCAATTATGGAGGCTAGTGATAAATAGTGAGGCTAGTGATAAATGATTTTTTAAATCTTTTCTTTTCATTTATCAATTCAAATCAATTCTAGAATTGCCGAAAGAGTGCTCTAGCGAGTCTCCCGCATTCCCTAAATTTTATCCAAATAACATCCGAAACCCAAAATTTCTTCTCAATTTTGTCCCCTCGTAGAACAATACAATACATTAACAATTTTTTCTATTAATTAATTAACTATAAGCTGTATCTAGCTACACTTATTAAAAATGCATTAGAAAATTGTTAGATAGCCAACTCGAAACGCAAATGTAAACTGTGAATATTATTTAACATCTAGTCTCAGAAATATTATTGGCTTGTGCTATTTAGCTTTAAGAATTAATTGTAAGATTTGAGAAATCCGAAATTGTGTAATTATATTAGCTATTATCATGTAACAATAGGTCAATCAAGGAAAGTGGTCAAGGAATTGCATGTGAGACAATGACAAACACATATGAGGATTGACTGGGTTGATACCGCTTTAGATATCAATTTAGCCATGATCTTTCTAATAGAGGTGTATGAATGTTCGAAATTAGTAAAATTAATTTCGCCAGTAGGAGAAAACGACGCCGTTTGTCTAAATAAATTACGTCGTTTATTTGGGAGACGCGATCGGAAGCAATAAAGGGAATAAAGCGGAAACATTTTGAAATTCTTCTTACCTTTGATATTTTCGTTTGTTATTAATATTTTGTATCTTTCTAAATAATTGATATCGAAATGTGAGATATTCACTAATTGTATAAGTTAGGAACCCTAGAATCATAGTTCGTGAAGTAATTTGAATTCACGAAAGAAAAAGAAAAGTGATAACGTTCCCTTTTTTAAATACTTATTCATCTAGAAGGCGTCAACTATCATAAAGTACTGACCAATTTTTAATTCTTATTTTGTATTGTTTCTATTTGAGTTTCATTCTTTATTACTTATAATTTAAAAAATATCATACCCGAAGAAGGCGACTAGCCCTGAGAACAAGACGGACAATCCAGAAAATTAAGTGTATTCTCTACATATGTATATAACAACTATTATTACATTTTGGCGAGTAACGTGACGGCCATCAAATCATTATAATATAAATGATCAGGTAAACAATGTAATGATACTCCTTTGTGACGTTTTATATTAATATTCTAGCACACAGACATGTTTCTGCCTACCTGGCGTAACCAGCGTGGTTTCGAGAATATCTTTTTATCTCTACCTCCTATCGTAGTTGCCTCACAGTTAATGCTATAACTTTCAAAACGACAAACTTGACATTTCCTGGAACCCTCTAGTGCCATCCCTCAGCAGTTCTTCGACTGCTTAACAACGAAATGGTGACGCTGGTAGCGCTTTAGGAAACATCACAGATAAATATCTCGACAGGCTTACCATGATGTATATAAACAGAACAGTTAGAGAACAGAGAACAGCTGTCAGAGAACTGCTCGAGGGTGTTCGCGTGTATGCTGTGTTTCCAGAGAAACATTTAACCAACATTTTCTTAAGCAAAAAATACTTGGTTTGAGTTAAGGTTTGGATAAGAACAACAATTTGTAAATTATTTTCAAAGCTGTTTTTGGGTAAACATATTTTAGAAGTCTTCGGGTTATTATAATCGAAAATCTCTATAGTCTTCAATGGACTTAGTGAGGCAGTACAAATACCTGCCTGCCACGGAGGCAACCAGTAAACCAACAAAAGCGATCAATGAATGTATATATTGTACCAGCCCTTATTTACTATTAGACAAAAGTTGGAATGATGCGACCATATCTCTGGTGTGATAAGTAATGACAGTTAGTATGTATACGTGAACTACAGCATCAATTTGGTTAGGAATACATTGGCCATAATTAAAAATGTACCACGAAAACGCTTTTAATAAATAATCTTTGCTAGTAACAAAAAGGCTTATGCAACCTATAAACATGGTAAATTAACAGACAGTTCAACAAAAGATAAATAACAAATGCTATCGATTGAAACCGTTTGTTATACAACTAAGAGCTTCAAATGAAAATCTTTTCGGGGGTGGTCCTTTCAGTGGACCTATCGTACTCTACATGCTTTACTGGAATTTGCAATCTACAGGTGCCAACGCCGTAATACAGTCGACTGGTTACAATTAAATCTACGTTGCAATTACTTGGAAACTAACATCGCCTTCATGTAGCCCAATAACCCGACCACGTTCGAGTTTCGAGTTTAATTATTTATAAGGTGCCAGTTGTCATCTATGAGGCGTCACCTACGCTTCACAAAATACACGCGTTTTGTTCATTTTTGTACATTTGGATTGCTGTAAAAATATGTGTGGATCATCTGGCTGTTGTAAATGTTGAGAGGGAAACTAAGCCAATGTAATAGGATTGTTTAAGTTAATCCTCAGAAATACGTTTATAAAGCTTTAACGAAATAATCAAACAATTTGAGGGTGATGCCTTTGAAGTACAGCGGATGTATTTATTCAAGACCTAAAATTAGTTTTTGTTTTATGGCTCTAGATAAGCCTAAACAGTTATACAAGATCCTCAACTCAAGTAAACACAAATTTTATGACGTAATTTAATCGATGCGGTTATTATCCAGCCTTGTAATTGACAAAAGCTGTTATTCTTGTGTTAGGGAATCCATTTCAAATGTCTCCTGAAGTGATATCCATAATCATCCCACATTTCAAGGAAAATCATGCAAGCTTCTGCAGTAGTCCATAATGTTATATATATTTTTGATAAAATGTGAATCAAACACTACATTTATCACAAATTAAGTAAGAAAGTAATGCAACATGTAGCAAGAACCTCTTCTTGCTTTTAGACAGAGTCAGCAAAGAAACTGAACGACAGATGAGACGTACATAGGTAATAAGATGCAGTTTATCAGACATTTAAAAGCGCAATATAATTATATTAGGAGTATGTTACTCGTTTTATTTAACTTTATAATATTAGCTTAACGTCGAGAAACCAAGAAAATTATTAGACTATTAACGATGTTTGTAAAAACTAATTTGTTGGTTGTATCTACCAAAAGAACATTAGGAAATAATTGAGATTCAAAACCAACGTCCAAATTGTAAATCTATTTTCGCGTCAATTGTCTCCATTGTCCGTGAATTCAATAACTAGGAAGCAGCGTTCGTCAATCACATGCTATGCGAACTTTCATGTTTAATTGGAATATGCTCGATTAACAGAAGCAGTTGATTGGTACATTTTGGGCCAGTGATTTTACTGAATTTTGATACCTCTTCGTTAGTAATACTTAAATACATACGCACATGGTAATGAGGTGTGCTATTATGTTTATAATCGTGACGTAATTGACTTTCAGAACATTATTCCATTTGATATTTTCATATAAATTTAATTTATTGAATGGTATTGGTATTAAATATTAACTTTGTGGGAAATAAGCAAATTTAATTCAAATTTTATTACCTTGACATAAGTAGCTGGAGGGGCTGTTTGTATTTAGATTCCGGACTTGGTTTCAAATATGGTTCTCTTCCCCTTGAGGAAACGAAAACGAATCAAATAAATAAATAAAGTAGAAGGAATGGGCGGGAATCTATATTTAACACGTGGATGCAGCATGAGTTAAGTGCATTTATATATTTTGGTTTGCACAAGTTTATTTTTCTTTATCTGAATCTTGGTAAATATTTTGTACCACGCTGAAGGATGGGCAGGTTTTATGTTCCTCCTTAAGGAATTCTTTCTCTGACAAATTGGAGGCTTGCGTGGCCACCACTGGAACATTTTAGATAAAAAAAAAAGAAATATATCAAGGATAATACTTCGAAGCATTGCATTTATGAACACTTAATAGGTTGGTACTGCATACTCATGCTAACTTAATTGTTATTAAAATGTTACACATTATAGATGTGAATCTTAAGTGTAAATATGAAAAATAAATGTAATAAAATCGATCTGGTTATTGGTTATTGGTTAAGAATATTGACGTATGCGATAGCGAGGATGATGAAGATGAACCTGGTAAAGGTATAATGAATTGAGTCATCCTGTATTTCATCTATCCATCCACATATCACCTAAACTTAAAGACAAAATTAGAAAACATCTGACAAAGTGCTATACCTATCATGTCCGATATAACCTTGCCTTTTCAACGGTAACATTTTGTCATTCTCGATCTGCAAAGGTACGTCTCTCGCTTACTTCAAAGCTTGTATTATTGTTTTATAAAGTTCTTTACTTGCCCCAACACAATCTTAATTGGATTTAATACGTGGTAGTAAGACGGCAAACGTAGAATAAGAATGTCCTATTTCAATAGTTTCTTTATGGAATATACATTTATTGTACTTATGCTTTGTTATAGAACCAATAATTAAGAGATCATGTTTTAATCTCTTTTAACAGGAAAACTTTTTCTTTTAACTAAAGAAATGTAAAATTTTTTGCTGGTAAATTTCATGGTAATCGTTCGAGAAACCTCTCTTCGTATTCTCCAGTATAAACTTCATTGTGAGTATATGCGGTATTTACTTTTGCACACAAAATGGTTAAAAATATAAACAGCATTATAATTTCACGAGGCTTATGATTATTAATAATTTTTTTCTACAATTATAAATATAACTAGAAGCTCTAGCAGTTTCCATAAATGACTGATTGATATATAGAAACGAAGGAAAAATGTGAAAATTGAATACAGAGAAACATAACAAAACGAAGAGCTGAAATTAGAAGGCGCAACAACAATGCTGATTGTAAAGAAGGATAGCTTCGAACAAATTGTTGTAAATTAAATAAAGTTAAGTATACTCAACAAAACCCAATACATCGAGGTACGGGCGAAACGCACATTACGTTATTGTTGGACGTTAAGAAAGATATATAAATATCTTGAATATTTATATATCTTTCGAGAAAAACGTGGATATATAGAAATGTAGGTATTTCTAATATAACTAGAGATGACAAAGGCGGATGAAATTATTACTTTTTTACAGCGACTAGATAGACTCGTGTCTATTCGCAATGCATTCGTGTTTCCTACTGGTGTCCTCGAGAGTCGACAAAACACGAGTCTGTCTAGTCTCTGCAAAAAAGCAATAATTTCATTCGTCCTTGTCCTCTCTAATTATAACTATTATGATGATAATACGTAATTAATTATAAACGCTGTTCAAATGTTGAAGTAGGCGTTATCATCAAACTTTTTATGCATATTGCAAATTCATAACTAAGCATTCCTTATCTTACAACAAACAAATCCTGCGAGTATTTAAGTTACTTTAAGTATGCAACCATTTTAAGTAGTAACAATTTCCAGACATGTCAGTTGTTTTCGGAGCAACTCCGGATATTTTTAACGAAAATTGTTAGATATAAATGCATGTTATTTTGGCATAGAATAAGTTTTTCTATATAGCTTTACGTTATCACTTTCTACTCCTCCATTTTCTCGAATTATTAAACATAAGATTCTTTTAACGTTTCCCTAGCGTGGCTGACGCGATCATAAGCATCAGCAAGGAACCGCGACAATAAAACACACGCGCCGCGCCTAAAGTACATAGGGAGCGAGTATTTTCTATTGTGCTCTTACATATTAGCTTTTCTCGCTTGTATCAAATAATTTTCTTCTGCGTTATTGTGTAATTTCTTCACGCAGTATCAATGTAGCAGTGTAGTGTAGCGTACGAGATGCCGGAGTTTACAGCATACAAATGGAATACCTTGAAAGTGTCTACGAAACACTTTAGCGAGCGACTTTCATTATTCATCATTACAGCTTTCTATAGCTGTATATTACCCATTACGTTGGTTCTTACGACTATCTATTTAGATTATTTGTAATACTATGTATTACTGTTATGAGTAGACTACGAAGAGTTTTGTGATGACGTACCTGGATAATACCTAGTCATCTCTCATCACTGTTCTGTAAGTTGTGACAAAGTTTTAATACTACACAGAAATTGTTAGTTCCTTTTTTTTTAGTTTTAATGTTTTATCTTTACAACTAGATATCTACTTATTTATTCTTTTTTCTTGCTATTTTGATGCTTAGGATTGTTTTCTTAAATTTAAAGTTGCTTAGTTGGAGGCTTTCATTTTCTATGAGGTTTAAGATTGGTTAATTTCATACAGGAAGGAATTAATTTCGTATCATCTCAGTTGATACGTTAGAAATAATTATAATTATCGTTATTACTAGCGTTTTACCTCCAAATATATCAATTAAACTAAATCTAATAACGAAGGAGAATCTTGAGCTAGTAACTGCTTTCTTGCTGTTACACAGATTGTATTCTAGCACGAAGAAAGTTGCGACTGTATAACTAGAATGCATAACAGCCAAATGTAAAGCGATTGCGTAGGATTTATCTCCACAAATTTATTTAATTAGAGAACATTTTGGAAGCTTTTCTAAAAAAAAATAAGTACTTTAATAAAGATCAATCATAAAATTGGAAGAAAGTTGAAATAATACACTACGTAACATCAATCATAAAATTAGAACAAACTTGCTGTCCTTATGGATATGTATACTGCATATATAGGCTGCATAAGTATCCGCTAAAGACTGCGCCATACGGGAACTTCTATTATTTCTTCAATTTTAAAGTAACTGTGCATCGTTAGAAATCAAAAAATGTTCCAAAAATGTAATTATCTGGCCACATGAACAGATGTCACAAGAAAAAGTTGCTCGCGCCTAGAGATTCCGAATTTAAACTGTTACACAAAAGTCATTTGTTTTTTTGTTTCTGTATTTTGCCGAGGAGATTAGTTTGAACAAAACATATGTTACGAAAGAACGCACAGTGATCGAATCAAATATATTCGGCCCCACTTTTAAAGTGCGAAAAAAAATATATTTCCCTAAACTTCCGCATTGGAAGACCTACGCATCAACCAGGCGGTTTCAAACCGAAAACGTAAATGCGAAAGACGATATCTAAGATACTGTAGACTTTCCAGTATCCGCTGCGCGCCATAAAACATTGCTTAATTAAGCTGTACAGGTAACTAAAACTTGAATGTATTGTACAAGATTTCGTTTATGGGTATTAATTTAATTATCTCCTCACGATTTATGTAAATAGTTTTAAATGCACATGTCATGACATGTAGTTCTAATCGAATTTATTCGTATAACTTTGAAAAAGGTTTACAAGAAAGCCCAACTGTGGAATAGACAAGGTTATCTCGCCCTTACTTGATTATAATCGTCTGTTAATTATTGTGAACTAAATTGCTCTTAATCTAATTGTAATTAGCAATAGCTCATTTTAGTAGCTACATTACAAATAATGATTTACGCTACGTATTAGTGCAGCTCATTATCCCGTGTAACACTGTACAGAAAATATCTACACGTAATGTCTACATAACTACATATATGTTAATAATGTATTTTTTCTTTATCGCTTTCTGGTTTCTTGCATCAGGTGCGTTTTACCGTTCCCAATGACTATAGTGCGCAATCATCTTAAACGTGTAATCGTACACCTCAGTACTTAACCTTACTACGCTCTGTGCACAGAACCAGAACACGTGATAAATGGGTTGTTTAACCCCCTTTCCTTGATATCTCTCCGGCTGATGTAAAGACGTCGACACAACTTCGCTTTTATTTCATTAGCAACACGAAGCTCTTAATTCTCTAGTCTGCTAAGTTTTCGGTTATAGACGTTTATCGTTAGATTAAGTGTTTTGGGAATTTTTGTATTTACTTTACCAACAGCATTCTATCAAATATATAATTCATTCCGTTTTATAATGTTTCCTTTGGGAGAAGATAGTTGGAAATATTGAGAAAGATAATCGAATGTTAGGAGTGTGTATCCATTCTGTCTTGTATACGCAAAGGAAGCGAAGGAATGTTCACGTTTACATAGGCTTTCAGTATAAGCTAACATCTTTCTCTAGAAAAATTTTGTGAGGATGTCTTATTAGAATCCTTAGTATCTGAATTTCTATGATAATTATTAAGCTTAGTTCTTCGTACACGAAACTTAAGTACTTGATAATTCTTAAGGACAATTGTTTTTTGATACACCACGCAATGCTGACAAAAGTTTAAATGAAACATGACGGAGTAGAATTTACTATTTGTTAGTAATATTTAGTTTGTTTAAATAATTTTTACTCTGCATTTTTCTACTAATCATACACTCTTTTCTCAACATTTTCTACTAATAATAAACTTCCTACTAACTTGTAAACTGTAGGTATCTCGGTTTTGCTGGAATAATAAACAGCATGAGGTAGCATGTAAGGTGCTGCATTAAGTGCGAGTAAGCCTGCAGAAACAAGTTGCCATTCACGAAATTAGCAGTGACTAGACAGACCCGTGTTTATTCGTCTCATGAGATTGAGATCTTGTGGTCTACTGCTTCAAAACAGGAGCCTGTTTAGTTTCTGCTAATTATGTAAAGCGCACAGTTTAGGTATAAGACGTAACTCATCCTTAGAGATGACAAAGGCAAGTGGAATTATTCGCTTCATGAGGATGGATTGGTGTTGCCCACTGGTGTTCCCGAGAGTCGACAGAACACGAGTCTGTTTAGTCTTTGCAAAAATGTAATAATGTCATCCGTCTTTGTCCTTTCCACTCATCCTACATGGGTGGGTGCAGATTTAGAGTCAGTCCCATGGTCGCATTTACCTTGGTCCGGTATATTCAGAACGGAAGAGGGGATATTCGATCATTACTCAAACTATTAATATCATGTCATGGCTCCTAACTAAAGCGCACTAAGTTCACTTGCTGATTTCACTTGATTGCTTCACTCCACTGAGTTAGCCGAAACAAACGTGCGCGTTATTTACAACAAAAGAAAGAGAATTTACGAAAACACAGTAAACAACTTACCGAATATGCGGCATATACATATATTTGTTTATACGCAGAAAAATGTCGTTCAACACCTAGTGATATATTCGCGCACTTAATGTGGTCTTTGAATTTACGTAACGGATTTTCCTCAACGCTATTGTTAAAAGAATGGCATAATCTAAAAAGATGAAAACTTTTATGTAATATAGTATTAATTTCTTCCCAAACTGAAATACTTTTTTCGTCATTTAAAATAAGTATCGCTGTTTGTACGTTGTCAACACTTTCATACGAATCCCGTAAGGACAACGAAGTGTTTCGCAATTTTTTTTATTGTGTCGGCCACTGCAACGTAATTGTCGGTAACAGTTTTTAAATTTACCGCAAACTGGGGATTTTGGAATTGGATTTGACTTTGCTTTACTGCAGCTACTTCTTTCACATCCAGTTGTAAAATTACCAATTTGATCTTTTCAAAATGTCTAAAATAATAAAGTGCTGCTCCTAACCAGGAACTCCCTCGTGTAAGAATGGGTTGCGGTGATTCCGGTACGTCGAAACACTGTGAACGAAATAACCGAATACGTTTCGCTTCCGTCTGTGCTGTTAGATGATCCATATCGGAATAACATTTGGATCTTTTTCCGTTTTTTTTTTCCTTATTATTTTTAATCGTCTCTATAAATATTTATTTCAGTCGAATTTTTTATTGAAACGACGTCACATACATGCATCTAACCTATTCTATTCTACATTTGATGCAGAGACTGCGTAGGTGAATTGCTCGAATGTCATAAATAATTTCTTAAAACAGGCTGTTGACAACTTGTTAGAAAATATAGCAATCCGCTGTAGTAAAGTTTGTTCCAAATTAAAATATAATGAGAAACACACAAATTGGCTTTCACATTAAAAAAGTTATCCTAAGCGTGCCGTAACGCAAGCAGCACATACTACATTGGAACATGCCTTTCTTATAAACATATGCTTGCATGAAGAATGATAATATTCGATATTTTGTTTTTGAGTTGTACATAGATGAAGTAATGAAGAAGCGATGACCAAACAGGTGGAGCATATTCGAACAAAGGTATAAAATAAAGTAAAGCGAGGTAAATCATTAACGTAGAGATTGAATAATAATGGACACAAATTCGAACCCTGTGGGGCACCTGAAGACGGTCTAAACTCAAACGATTTGGATCCGTTATAAAAAATATAATTGCTTCTGTTGATCAAATAGGACTTTAGAAGTCGAATAAGTGATGGACTGAAGTCAAAAGCATAACATTTTTGAAATAAAATATTGTGATCTAATGCGTCGAATACTTTACCGAGGTCTGTGTATATCATGTTAACTTGTCCTTGTGCGTTAAGATGCTGGCTAATAAATTGGGTAATTGATAGAAGATTGGTAACTGTTGATCTTCCTCGCACGAAACCATGTTGGTGAGGCGAAATATAAGGTTTTGTGTGATAATATATGGTGGTATATATGGTGGTATACTGTCCACTATGTTCTTCTCCCTTTTCCTAAAAACTAAGATTGCTCTGGCTCGCTTCCAGAAAGAACGGGGTCTGAATGGAGCAGTTCATTATAATTGACAATGGTTTGGCAAGAATGTAACAGGCACTATGTACAACGCAATTGGGAATTAAGTCATCACCAGCATTGTGATTTTGAGGAAATGCAGCCATGATATTAACGAGATTTGTTATAGAAACAGCAGATAAAGTAAGAGGAACATATGTCTTCATGGTCAATTTTACCACAAGGAAGGTAAGAGGAACTGAATTTATGAGCGAAGGCGTTGATAATATCCTGGGGAGATTTAATTTCAGACATAAGAATCAAATACTGCATAGAGTGTGTCATAAAACAATTGAGCAGCGAGATTAACATTATGCACATCGCTTAGGAGAGTCAAATTTATAGATGCAAGTTCGCGTAGGAGTTGCGTAAGGTTAGCTTTTCGGAGTTCTTTAGTGAAGTCTTCCAAGATAAAAGTTATTGTCAAATATTGTCAACATAACAGGCTTGAGGTAGGTAATGTTGTTTATAGGTTTGCATACGTCTAAGACCGCAAGACATTTGTGATAAGTGTTACAAACGGAATTTTTTCTATCCCCGTTCAATACTTCGCAAGACATCGGTAAGTAACGAAAATGTTTTACCTGCGTTTATCGTAAACAATAAGCTAGCTTCTTTGTCAAAAGCAGGAAAAAAATTCTTGTCTGCTCAGAAAGTAGAAAATTACTTATATTTAGTAAAGCGAACGTTAAAACAAATTACGCTTCGTTAAATATATTTCTTATTTATTATAAAGGAGCATGGACGTCAACCCTATTAAATTACATTAAATCGCGATTACGCCGTTTCAGACGATGAGATTTACCGCTTGGAAGAGTTCTTTGTGTTTCTATCATCGAAAATTGGAAATATTCATTAATCACTTCAGACGTTTATTCGACAATATTTAATCGTAACTTCGAAAAAGAAAACTGTTTCGTCATCATCCAGATATTTTATTACTTGTGCACGGCCGACATTGTAAACAATACAACTCACCCTTTTTGCTGGCATGGAAGCTGTCATCTTTGGGAACGTATTGAATGTCATAAACGAGAGATGTGTGCGGCAAGAGGGTTTTATCCTTGTTGATTTTGTAAACGGCATATTTGAAAGCTAATTCTGTAGTACTGTTTTTCTGGTCCTCTGTAAATATGGCCCCTGAAAGTAAAATGTATGTATATTGGTAGAGTGCGTGCACACGTTTTTGGGCGTGTTAATACGTCAACAGCAGAAAATGGATGGTTGGAATAAAATTTTGATATCTCGCTTGATTGTTGACCGGGAGGTGATCTCTTGATAATATTAGTTGGCACACGAATGCGTATTTCTATGTTTTAAACCGTTTACATCATTGGCACTTATGCACAATTGTTTCTGTTGACGTACACTGGTATACAACATTAATAATGATAGCAAGTACTGTGGCGTAATATCGGCAACTTTCGCACCAGACGGGTTTAATGAATTATATAATAATTAATCCAACACGGCGTTTCGAGGATACATCGTCAATTGAATTGTTCCGGATTAATTGTTATATAATTAAGACCTGTGTGGTGCGAAAGTTGCCGATACTTATTTGTTGATTGATATGCGACATGTTTGAGGCTAACAGCTGTTATATGTTGAAACGATTAATGCACCGAAAAAAAGGGAAATGTTTTGGCAGATCTGGAATTTCTACCAAACGAACCCGAAGCAACTTCGACAATATTTACAAAAACTCTTGGAATCAGGTCAATGGTGTTGTCGGTAATATTTACTTAAAACTGGAGATATTTTGTCCGGTTGATATATGTACGTAAGTAACTAACTACTGCTCAGAAATAAAACCGGTTAATTGGAACAAAATCAAAAGCAAATTGGACTCTCGACGACTGAAAGAAAGTCATTTTCCGTAACGAGTGTAACTTTATTATAGCCGCCTTTTCATAAAGGTTGCCTCAGTATTGAAAATTGGATAGATTTTATTTTTCAATAGGGTGGTGTACATTATAGCAACTTTGAGAGACCCTCTTCATCTCAAGCTTTTTTAATGTTTTCTGCTACTTATAGCCACATTTTTAGATTAATTAAGTTTCTTGTGAAATATCTATTTCATATTCGATGTTTCAAACGCCGAAGTAATGATTTTTTTTAATCATTACTTCGGCGTTTAAAATTGCCAGTTATTGTCAATTATTTCACAAATTTTTAGGTATAATTGGATATTTGAACGTTAGCAAATATTGTACGATAATAGTGTTAAAGGTTCCCGCTAGCAGCTGCATACAGTTGACTTTTGAATGTGGTATTTTTAATACAGTCACTGAAATTGGTCATCTATAAGAATAGTTACCAATGAACAGCTTAGTCATCCAACGATGAGGATGATGATGGGGAATAAATAACTCTATTACGCCGCCCTGGACCAAATACTTATGTAACAGCAGTGATTACTAGAGAGGACAAAGGCGGTTGAAACTATTACTCTTTTGCAGAGACTAGACAGACTCGTGTTTAGTCGACTCTGGGAAACATCAGTGGGCAACATGAATCCATTCTCATGAGGCGAATAGACACGAGTCCATCTAGCCGCTGCAAAAAAGGAATAATTCTACCTATCTTTGCCATCTCTAACGATTACTGTTCACTTCTAATAGTTTTGTCGTTTTATACATATTCAAAACGAAGCAAAGTCTCCAAGTGTAACAGTGTAATACAAAGAACTTGGTACGTTAAATTAGGTGTACATAAAAGTATGAATCTAGTGAAAATAATCTTCAAACTATTCTTGGCTCAAATGATTTTAGGTTTAAAACGTGAAATTGAATTAGAAATAAGGAAAATACAATTAAAAAAATGTACTTCAATAAACCTTTAGTCAGGCTTCAAATTCAAATGAATAAAACACTAATCGAATATCGTATAACTGATAATAGTATACTTCTAAAACCTTACGCCCCTCTACGCTGAACATAGCGAATCTTTTATCCAAAATTCCTAACATTTCTCCAAACGAATGTATATATGTGTTGATTCTAGATGTTAGTGATTTACCACAAATTTTGATGTCGAATCTTTCTTCGTCAATGTTCTTAATCCGGGCGGTATCAATTATTACAAATTCGTCATCTCTAATAGCTAACCAAGTAATTTGATTGATTTGCTCGAACCTCGCTTTTCTCTTACCTACTTCGAATTTCATGGCAAATGCTACCAGCAGGTTTCGTGTGCAATTCTCGAATCTGTTTCCTTTCGCTGCTTACGTCCTTATGGCAGTCTATAAACAACGATCCCTCTTATTTTGCAGCCTTAAGCTGGTCATCTGGACCTAATTGCTTCCTCAAAAATTGAGCGATATCACTTTGTTTTGCAATAATTCTTCTAAGAAATATATTGAAACTACCAGTCACTGCCAGATCAGTTCTTCTCTCGTCAAACCGCAATTTCCGGAAACGATTGTGCATACCTCACATTCAAGATATGACCGATGGCAACAGAAAGACTTCCTTCGCAAAAGATCTCATTCCAGTCTCTGAGCCTACTTCTTCATCTAAACAATTATTATCATTATTTGAAAGCAGTTGGTGTCTATCAGATTTCATTTCCATGTGGTCGTCTGTACATCAATGAAATAAAGTGACTGGTCTATCATATAAGGGAATTCCAATATATTGAACCTTCTAGTATCAATAATACATTCTCTCCATAAACCGAAAACGATAGGTCGCCGAAATGAAAGTTGCAAGTATTCGACTGACAACTTTCTGCGGTAGCAACAGTGGAAGCTCCAAAGATGTCCCGTAGGAGTGCCGATGAAACGTTGGAAGAATTTTATAATTGGTAACCTTACGATTGCAGGAAAATTGTGTACTACGCAATAAACTATTCTACCTTGCAGTGCTGTAATGTTAGAGGTAGCATTAGCCTAGAACCTACAAATTGAGTAATCTTAAAGGTAAAACAGGAGTAAATATCATTTGTTTGTATTTAAAACGCCGACTTGGGTAAATATTCGTTTCCCCATTCCGAATACATAAGAATAGCCATTTAACAATTAGGACTGCGTAAAAGTACACATAAAGGTCATCAAGTTTTTTATCCTGAAACTTTTTCTTTTAAGACAATGTACCCTTTCTCCTATTTTTTCATAAAAAAACTTTTAAATATTATACAACAGGGCGATAACCAAAAATATATACTGCTAAGATAGCTTAGCTTCCTCATGGTATTAGTGAAATAATTCATGACCAAACGCAACAAAAGAAGAGAAAAAAGGTACACTAACACACGGACATGTCTCTGCCTACCCGGCGTCAAAAAGTACTCTCGAAACCACACAGATGACGCCGGGTAGGCAGAAACATGTCCGTGTGTTAGCGTACCTTTTTTCTCTCCTTTTGTTGCGTTTGGTATGAATTATTTCACTAATACCATGAGGAAGCTACTTTAGTGCAATGTGTAGATGTGTCCTGTTTAACATGGCAATAGTATTTAAATACGCTGGGAGCTAAATGGTTAAACTCGCACTATAGTACACGCTCGCGATCTGTATAGACGAGGGTATAAAAGGAAATAAACACACATATCTTTTCGCTTTTTACCTGTCTCTTGTCATTCGTCCTTTACTGCACATTTTACACCATACCATTTTAATGCAATGGTAGTCGGTTGCGAAAGTCGATGTTAAAAAAAGAGAAATGTTATTCTAAGATTCGGTTTATCTATCCGTAGATTCCAATTTCTTAAGGGATCCAATTAACTCTCCTTCGCTTGTAATTTACTACCTTTAACAAATTAATTTGATCTTGAAACATAAATCTTACGTGTAGGAGGATTGGATCTATTTTCAATGTGATATGTAATTGAAAGAAGCACTAAATAAATTCATCTACATAACTAAATAGTAAGAGTTTAGGCTGAAGATTTCGATTTACTGTATACATTAATATTTTTTACGTGTAATACTATTACGTTGAATTCCTCCGGAAAAAATCTAAAAGGAAACTTTGTCACGTACGGACTACTTAGACAAGTAACATCTTAAGTTACCAAAGTCAAATAATAAGAATAATAGCATTAAATGCATTAATTTGGTACTAGTTCACAATGTTATTAAAAATATATGATAAAAATCCGCTGAGTGACATATTGTTATGGGCGGTGCCAGTAATCTAAGGTCCCTGTTGCTGAACGACGGCACTATTTTTGCTCTCTTAGGTGAGTCTGATATAAATGTTTTCACCTGTTTTTGTCCTAGAACATTGCACCAGTACGAGGTCTTTTGATTCACAGTGATTTTTATGTCCCAGTTTCCTTAAATTGTGTGTCATTTGTAAAGCAGATCAGATTCATATGAATATGTTTTAACATCCTTTAGAACTGCCTAACTGTCACCGAATATTGTTACGGTTGCGCCTTTTACGCTTCTTTAAGACATTGCAGAAATCTTTGCTCAAAATATGTGTAATTTGGTCTATACCTGTTCTAACACCTTCTATATTTAAGTCATGTTCGTACCCGTGTGTAGCCATGTCAGGTTACCCTTGCGGGTCATATCCGCTAGAAGTCAAGCCCTGTAAAAAAATCATCTACAACCGGGCATTAGATCAGAGGTGATAGGACTCCTCTTTGAGGACAACCTTTGTCGGTTCTAACTGTTGTCGTTTCCGATTCCAGCGTGGCGGTTATTCGTCGACTTTGGAACATGGCTTTGATACATTTTGAGGACGACAGGTGAGAACCTTTGGAAAAGGCCACTTTCTCAAAGCCCTCGAAAGGGCAGCCTCAAAGGCATCCTCTATATGTAAAAAGCACAACGAGCTACTTTTCTCGCCATTAACAACGCTTCCAGCCTGCTAGTGACGTGCTGGAGGGTGGCTGTTGTAGATTTTGCCATCTGGTAAACATGTTGGTTAGAATGAAACGGGTTTGCTGTAAGCACTTTGTTCCGTGGGTAGTGATCTTGTGCCTTTTCTATTCCTTTAAGCAGGAGGAGGAGAAACTGATAGGTCTACACGCTTTAGGCTCTGCGACGGACCGCCTTCCTCCTTCAGGTATAAATATCACATTAACATCTCTCCATAACTTTGGTATATAGTTAAAATTACAGTTGGCTTTGTATAAGCACTTTAGTATTGGAAGGATAGCGTCTATACCTTTCTGCAGTAACAATGGGAAGACACCATCTCTTTCAGGTGACTTGTAGGGTTTAAAAGTAATTAAAGCCCATCTTATCTTGTTTATTGCGAAGATTTTATTTGCTAAACTTTGTACCTTCTGTGATGTAAATTATGTCAACTTAACAAATAAGCTGAGAAATAGTTACAAGCTTAACAACAACTGATCTGGCACGAATAAAGTCATGTTAATAAGGACTAATAAACGGGTTAACATTGTCATATAAGTTGAAAAACAGTATATTCTTAAGCATTTTGCCAAAGTTAGATGAAATACTTACTGGTTTGTATTTTTTCATTTTGTTTTAGCACTCGTTTTGTGTATAGGACAGACTCTTGCACGCTGTTACGTAGCAGGAAACATTGATTGATAAATTAATGATGAAAGCTAACTCTTTGACAAAACCACTACATTTACGTAATGTGGAAGACAATAGAATAATATCTACAAATAATTAAACGAAGTAATGAATTTATCAGTGATTGAGTCTATCATAACGAAGTTCTTCACTTTCCGTGCCCTTCACGAAATTAGGAGAGACTAGACAAACTCGTGTTTTGTCTACTTTCGCGGAAACCACTAAGCAACATGAAGCCATTATCATGAGACGAATAAACACGAGTTTGTCTAGTCTCTGATAAAGTCGTGAAGGGCACGGAAAGTGGCGAACTTCAATTGTAACCCAATATTATCAACTAATTTCAAAGCTCAATACGTATTTTTTGGAAGGACTGATATAAATAGGAAACATGCAAGAATTTTATGAAAAATACATTTCGCTGTCTTTTCAAAGTTTTTTTTTTATAATTGTTAGTTATGAGAGAAGTGCGTTCAATGTGCTATTTACGTACATACTGTTTATGGGACCATATTTGGAAACTAATAAATTGGAGTAAATAGAGCTGATCAAATTAAATTACATTCGAATTTAATCCATTAAAATAAATACCTGCGACAATGTTGCCAAATTTATCTATTCATTTCATTTACCGATTCAAAGATAAGATCCAGAAACTAGTTTGACTATCTGAAGTTTGATGTTATTATTATGTACTGAATTTGTACACATTTACGCGACTTTTCTACGTAATTTCTCATTGAGAATGAATTTTGCTAGTCCCGAAGGAGTCCTACCAACAAGACGTACGATTTATTATTTTTCTTAAGCGATTGTCTGGTCTCATGGGCATATAAAGCTCAAACACATTATAATTGCATGCAGAACACAATAGAAATGTTCTAAGCAAAATATATTTAATGTAATGAACTTCGCCAAAATAAATAAATTTCCTGAGGACGAATATATTGCTGCTGACAGCTCTTCGACTTAATATCAACGCCGTTATTTCCAATAACTTTACTAAATATAAAATACAAACATTATCGCGTTTCTAAAGGCCAAATTTAAAAACCAACATCATTTCCAATTATACCCTACCTTCAGCGGTCGTCTAACTTTCAATTTGTAGGAGCGAGAACACCATCTATTTACGAGCATAAAAGCATATATAACAAATATTTAGTACACCATATGCAACTGATTTCTTTTTTGAAAATTGCAAGCACGAGAAACAATACATTATTGCTTAATGTAACTCTCTTGTTCTAGCGAACGGACGTAATTTCATTTTCAAATTGATACAAAGGGGAGCCTTAAAATTTCAAAATATAAATCCTGCTTTCGCCGTTCCACGTTACGGGAATCAAATAGCTATGATAAATTGTGGGACGTGTTATTTTTCATTGTGGCATTGAATTATTATGCATGGCACTGCTCCAAGGTTCACTCTGCAGTTGGATTTTTTAGAACGCGTAGGGTTGGTTATCTTTACAACTATTCTCCATTTATGTGACGATGTTTACCACTACGAAAGAACTGGAAATATACCCTTCCCACTCGTGTCCGAAGAAAGTGAGGAAACGACACCATCGCTAGGAGTAAATAAATGCTAGAGATACGACAAACCGTCTAAAATTAATACGTAAGTAATGATAGAGAATCAAAATACTTTGGGGACAAGCCCTGCGCTACGCAAACTTACATTCATGTCCAATACAGTGAAATGGGGCATTTTTGAATGCTTCTCTTCAATTCATGTCAACATTCGCTCTATCTATTCCGCTTAGCTTTTACGATATTTGTGAATTGTGCAAAATGCTAATGTTTCTTTAACGTTCAATATCTTAAATGATTTACTAGTGATGATTCAAACTTTATTCGATTGACTATTTCATGGGAGCTTCAACACTGCATCGAAAATAACTATCAACATTTTTGATAAGCTTGATTCATGTCATTTCAACTATTTTAAGCAACAGCTTATACATTTTTCTAAAATGTAATAGAGAAAATTTTCAGAATATTTCGTTTCGTATATTTCCTTGTACCCAAAGTTTGTTGTCCTTCGGTAATCTAGATACAGAAGCTAGTATATAATCTATTTATTTCGAAACGTATAGAATGCTGCAACAAAATACTCTTCTTATTTTTCTAAAGACATCCATTAAAAAAAAATGTAATAGTTATTTATGCCACGAGGGACGTAAGTGCAGTGTTGCGATCGAGGATATTTGCAAACCGAGGGGAAGCCAAACTCTGCGATACATCCCAGACCGGAAAAGCAGTGACTTACAGTACTTTTCCTATTACTGGTCCAAAATCTACTAAAAGATTTGAATTTTGCTTATACACGGTTTTCCACAATATCGTTATCACAGTTATCACCTTAGCCTAATTACGAAAATTTGTAGCACGAAATAAGAGCATCCACTCAATTATAATGGATTGTTTTTAGATTCCGTATTATTTCCGGTCATATCGGTAATCACAAGTAACCTTAACATTTTAATGGAATAATTCTGTTGCTTTTTTATTATGTGTTTATTGTATTGTTACAGAATAATGATGGAAGTTAACTAAGATTAACCGGCTTTGAGTTATTTTGCAAAAGTTAACCGTGGAAAAATAAATTTAGAACAGTTGTGGAATTACAAATAATATATTTCAAGGTGCAAACCTTTCTATAAATAATCTTTAGAAGAGCTAAACTGAAATATTTAAATTAAATTTTAAATAATAGTTATATGTATCACAATAAGCATTATAAAACAGAAAACAGAATGAAATAAATCTAATAAAATAAATGAATATAATATGATATAAGAGACCTACAATTAACGATTATGTAATGTTTATGTTCTCCATTCTCTTCGACATGTTATAAAAGCCGGTTCTGTACTTCTCTTCTAATTCTTCGAAATTGATCTTTCGTGTAATTCCATAAATCGAAATTAAGAGGGCTAATGTTGGAAGATCTAAATGTTCACAGCCAAGGTCGTTTGGAGAAGATCCATCAATCTCCAAAGATATTGGCTGTTTCTCGAAATGTGTTAAAGCAAGTAGTCTCCGTATTTATAAACAATCTACTAAAATACACCTTGTCAGAGTTGATTTTAAATGGATGAGACTCATGCACACATTCTATACGGCGTATATCGGGAAATAAATATCTTTGAAGATCGATGGGTCGGCCGCAATGGACCTTAGTTTTAGATATATGGATATCCCGATCATGAATTCGAAAATGTGTAATTTTTAATTTGATGTCCCACATTCTTCGTATCATCTTGCGTCCTTCTCATTGTTTCCTGCTTTATGTTATGTTACACGATATGTACATCATACAGGATTTACTTCAAATATTCAAGTTGAGCTCTGTTGATTTTTTGTAAAAGGGTCTATCTAACTGCTTAAAATTTATTTTTCCAAGGTAAACTGTTGCAAAATTTTAAGGACTTAAATAATTGATTGTAACTGCTAAACTGTAATAGGCAGTTATGAGGTCATCTATATATTCGAAAGAAAAAAGAAACAAAAGTCAAAATAATTCAGAAATAGTTAATTTTAGAGGAAACCTAATAATCGTTCCATAACAATCCATGGAATCTACAGCTTTGCGAAACCGCCTCGCGAGCAAGTTACCTTGGCCGTTATGAAATAAAGACGCATTTGCACGAGGTAACGTGGTTCAAACTGCGTGAGACGAACACCCCGCGGCACATTTAATGCTGGCATTGGCTCGGACGAAGCAAGAAGTTGCGAGGCAAGTCCACGACTTGCGGGGCACGCGGAATGTGAATGACGTTTTAATAAGCTGTAGAAGGTGCGTTATTCTTACGGTTTGCTTACTGGAGAGGCGACGTTGAGTACAGTTTGTCTTTGGTGTTGCGTTAGGTGATAGGCTCATATATCGCTGTAATTGGCTATATTCAATTTTCCTTGAATATTTTCCGGTTAAGCGTTCTTTCGTTTTATTCTAGCAGTTTCTAATTAACTATTTTCCAATAATGCCGAGAATGTTAATATGTTTACGTAAAGAAGTACTTTATCAATCTTATGCACCATGCAATGCTTTTTGAAATTTCCGGAGGTAAATTAACACTTCAAAGGTATCTGAAAAGTAGAAGACGTATTGAATAGCAAAGACAAATTTTTCATGAAGAGTTCGTAAATGGTATTCCCCATCTCTCGACAACTAAATAAAATTTATGTACCTAAGCAATTGGATAAACAGTAAATAAAATGAAGTTAAACTAAATTTATCTAGTCCACTGCGTATACGTGATCGATGCTTGGCCGACCAACACGTTAGTAAACTACAGCGAACGTCGCTTCTCGGGTTATGACTTTCGGCATAACTGGAAATAATAGAGCGCACACGTTTACTGTCTACTACAATTTTTCAGGAAAAGGTTGAAATGGAAACTTGACAAACGGATTGCATGAGAAACCCTGTAAACTCACGTAATCGTCCAAATTCTCAATTTCTGCTATAATTTTGCAATATTACCACGTAAGTCGTATATATACCCTTTCACTCAAGGTAGCAATGGTTGACCATTCTACGTAGCTGGTGGTAGTAACGTTTTTAATATCTATTCGAAGTGATATTAATTTCGCATATACATATAAGAAGTTAGCAAGTACATATAGATAATGGGTATTAGAAATAAGCAGACAAATATTAAAAATCAGATAGATTTATCTTATATTGATCAGCGGAAAGGAGATATGGAGAGAGATAGTAATCATAGCGAAGATTAGCAATAAGCTATAAAAACAAATAAAAATAGAAAGAAAAGAAAAATGAAAATTAACCCACCTCATTGTCCGGGTTTCAAAAATGCACTAAGCGTTACTCATAATCTGAGGAATTGGACGGCTTAATGATGACGATGATCAGTCGAAATTGAGTAATTGTATATAATTTTATATTATGTAAAACCTGCCTCGTAATAATTTTTATTTGGTAACGTCTTCTCTGACTTGTTATCCGCCACAACAAATGGATACGCTGAAAGCAGCAGAATGAATGGAGTGAATCGTGTAATTACTTTCATTCTTTTCTAATGATGTATTAATTGGAAGGTTAGCAAGTAAACAGCCAAATATACAATATTAATGATAGAAGATCTTCATTAAGTTTAACATAAAATAAGGAATACTTTTTATAAAATTAAATGGTAAAGGAATTAGGAACGTTCAGGTCATTTTGCTAGACCCAATGCCAGGTAAGACAAACGATAGAATTATACTCGCAACTGTGAGAATGTTGATGCACCTAGAGCGAGTGCTCCTGCTTGAGAAAGGTTAAGGACGGTAATGATGTAAACAAGTTCCCGGTTAAAGTCCCCGTTTAAATGGCTAATGTGATAATCTCAGTTACTAACAGTAAAGCTTAAATAAAGTAAAATAAAGGAAATAGAATGAAGAGAAATATTCCCTAGTAACGGATGAGCGTAGTTGATAATTATAGTAAATGTTCAAAGTGATGTCCCTTTGGTTGCAATCCACATCTTTGCTTGCCCTTTCATGATGTTATTGACGTATGTGGTGTATTTTAAAAAATTGCATTTTGCGAGCGTGGAAAAGTAAAATAATCTAAAATAGTCAGATTAGCAGAACATAGAGGAAAATCTACTATACCGTTATGAAAATATTAATACCGGTATAATCTATAGCGTTGGAATTGTTTGTAATATTTTATGAACTGCGGAATTACCATATTAGAAGTATCCATTTCTTAGTTCATCATGCAACTAGTTTATAAAGGATAACAGTATGTACAGAGAGTTATTGCGTTCACCATTCTATGGAAAAGTAATGGACCAATCTTCTCCAAAACGCTGCTATTCAAAATACTAACTTTTTCAGGACGCAACGGTGGCATGAATGTTTCCACTGGATCCTATATGTATGATTAGTATGTAGATAAAACCATTAAGGACGAACCAAACTTAATCTGAGAAGAATAACTTTTAAGGAATTCCTATAACTTTTAATCCAATTACAATATTGTGCTGTTACTACATGATCAATAGATTTGCGTTCTTGTATATGAATTCTATATGTTTGAAAAGAAAAAATTAAGAAATGGTGGGTAAACGTGTGAAAAATGGGAATCGATGAACAAGAAAATTATTTAAAAAATTTTTATTAAAAAAAATGGAGAACACGGAGAGGAAGTAGCAATTGCCACTACTATACGGGTCGTTTAGAATAATACTGGCAAATTATATTTTACATTAGTCTTTTTTTGCTAGATTTACATTCATTTTGTATACTTGTTAGGGCTCAGTTATTTGGCTGTTGTGCTTAGTTGTGCCTACATTTTTTAGCACTTAACTGTTTGTTGGGATAATCGCCACGTTATTCCAACGTAATATCGGCGAAAATCAAAACTATATTTCTACAATACATTTTTTTGAACTTACTAACTTTTGTGGCGAACAGGCAAGTAAATACAACGCCCGTGCACCGTTTATGCCAAACGCTTGCCATCGTTATAACGCGGTACTTATCTTTTGTTTAACTAAACAATTTTGAATTAAATGTTAGTAACATTCCACCGCCATAGATGTGCGCCTTGATATAATTAACACGTGCTAATTTTAAAATTTATTATATATATAGTAAGTTATGTAGATTGAAAAGCTAATTCTAATACTGAGTCCCAAAAAAGTAGCCGGTTGAAATATAACAATAAGTCTATATCACTCGTAGTTTTGAGAGGTTTCTAAAATATGTGTAGGTTTTATTGACTTATACGTAAGAACTTGCAAATTAGTTACACGTAACAAGTTACGGTTGTGTTCATTGATTTATGTTAATAATTTTATTGGAAAGAGTGTTACTGAAATTGCCAGAGTACAAACTTTTAACTTTCAATCCCGAATATCTCACATAAATCGTCTATCTTGGCAGTGAGGTGCTGTATATCGTAACGGTCCGCAAAGGTCAAATACGAAAGTAATACGGACGGAAAATAATTGGATTAGAATGTCGTTAAAGTTTCGAAGTGTAATCTGTCAAACTTTAATTAAATATCAGAGTCTATGTCCTGTATTTCATTTTTATATTTTCCCAGCGGTAACTAAATAGAAATTTCAGCTCATATCGCGTCACTGAAATCTAACGAAACAAACGCATAAGCAGGCCGAAATATAGTAACGATTGCCTATTTTTTATTTAGTTTTTTTTAAGTGCGCTTATAATTAAATTTAATATGATTACGTAAACAAGTGTACATATAATTTCTAACACGGATACCTGAACCACTAAAGCTTTGCTTGCTGAAAATTAAAACATTCCGAGTCGAACATGTGTAGCAGCGTATGTGTGCATGTACGCCTGAAGCTCGCAATTTTCCTGGGTGGATCGTTAAAAAGAACCTCTTATCTCAATATTAGTTCAAGCATTTGTCGGTTATTCATGAAAAGATAGAACTATAAATATTAACGCGGAATTAATATAAAAAATGTTTGGAGATCAAAGAAAAATAACTGAAGGAGATCTCTGCCTTACATATATATGTAATGTAGAATTAGGTTTGTAGGTATAAATTGCGCTTCATGTCTTTCATTTCACATACAAATGCAAATAAAAACCGTAGAGATTTATTCAAATAAACATTAAAGAAAATTTGTACCGCACTGTTGGGTGAACTCGCGCGGAAATAAAACGGATTTACAATCTAAAGGGGTATGCGTGCGCCTTTTAAATGGGTCAATCACTTTTATTAGGATTAAATGTTTTGTAAGGCTTTATAGTGTTTTAGATTAACTGCATTATTAGGAGGGATAAAACACAAAATTGTTATTTGATCGTTTGGTGTAATATCATTCTTTGACGTAAAGATCCGTGTACTTCGAACATTCACGGGCGCGTGTTATCTACACAATTGACTCGAACAATAAAAAAATTGTAGAATGGCTGGAAAGTACAGTGTTGTTTAGGGAAACTCTTCGTCTACCCATTGACGTTTTACTTGCGTTAGTGAGAAGCGAAATTTTTAATTAATTTAAATACCTAGATTAATGATAAGATGGAGTGATCTGTAAAAAGGCTAAAGCGTTATGAATGCAAGAAAATACTGCTATTGCTAAGAAAATAATGGAAGTGGGCAACACAACTACGCATGCAATAACAACACATCAATGTAAGATCATATTCTTATGTGTTAAGATAACCACACACGATTACATTCATTTTTAAAAGGAACAATCAGTTATCGATACCAAAAGAAGTCATTATGTGAAATGCAACCTTTTTTCAGTACTGTTTTCATAATGCTCCTTTCCTTGATAATATAATTATATTCCATTATGAAATAACGTACGATTAGTTTTTATTGTCTGTAGAGTTACTGTTTTTACGGTACCAGTCAGACATTTGTTGTTGCCAAACTTTAATTAATGTAGGATTCTCCGAATATTGAGTTTTTAAAGTCTTACGTCTAATTCCATAATGAAATGGAAGGAGCTGAATGGAGAATATGTTTTTCGACATCGTACTTTCTTCTGAAACTATCTGTATGCTAAAGTAAACCACGGCTCCAGAAAGCTTTAGCTTTGCTTTCGGTTCGTCGATAATATCGTCATGGTCAATTGATATTCAATATGCAGACGATTGAGTTAGTAAACTGGGATCTCGAGTATTTGACAATGTATTTTGCGTTGTGTTCGTATGTTTTAACTTCTTGCAAGTATGTTCCTTGCACTTTTAGTTAAGGTAGGATATCGCAAAAGTTAGTTTTCTGAAGTGTAATACAGAAATGAAATCTGGAAGGTAAAACGATAAACTTTCGTCTAATAAAGGTATTTAGAAAAAATGTGTAATAATTTCTCCTTCCATTTCCATTTCCAGAAGAATGCAAAAGTTTATGTTACAAGCATACGGTTTCTTGATATTTCTTTCAATTAAACACTGGTAAAAGTTATATTATATGGAATATTATATGGAAGTATGTAGCTGATCTTTCTACTATAGAATTTTTATAATTTTTATAATTTTTATACGAGAAAATTTTGCATCAGCTTCGTAACAAAATTAAAAAATTTGGAACAAATGGACAAGATATTGTCAATTCCGATGTTGGATTGGAAAATCTATTTAACGGATTTTTTCCCTGAAACATTAGAGCAAATAGTCCCTAAATGTGCTTGGTTTTAGACTAGGAAAAATGTTAAAATTTTTTTGGATAAAGTGATTCCTAGGAATGCAATAAAGATTTGTATCAGAGAAGTAGCACTAATAAACTGCAGTCATTAATTTAGAAGCTCTCTTCTTCACCAAGGTCTTCAAATACTTGCGGTATAAGAGTGAATGAAAGATCGGGATTGTTTAAAAATCCTGTGGAGCTTTGTTTTGTAAAGGAAATGGACGCACCTGTAAGAAGCTCGTACATTGGTCGTAATGCAAGCAATATCTCCGTTTTCAACACTTACAAGGATGGTACGATAAATGTGTTAACGAAGTCAACGCAGTTGTTTTGCATTGTCCGATAACTTTGCCCAAGCCATCTTTTCAAATTTCCAAAAATAAAGAAGTCACAGAGGGAGGGGGCTGAGCGACAAAATTTGGCGAGTATAGCGGATGGAAACTCGTATATTGTTCGTAGTGCAAGCAATACCTCTGTTTTCAGCCCTCACGAGGGTGGTATGATAAACGTATTATCGAACTCAATACAATGGCTTTGCATTGTCCAATCGCTTTCCTCAAGTCATCCTTTCAAATTTCCAAAAATAAAGTCATGGAGGGAGTAGGCTGGGCGACTGTCTATGAATGAACTTCGTCTGTCGAGTCTCTATTTTTCGCAGAATAATATTTTGATTTATATCAACAAATAGTTCGTTGCATTATAAAATTTCGTGAAACTAGTGGAATAAGTTGCAAATCCTGTGGTGGTACTTATCAGCATATTCTTAGAAAAGATCTCAAGAACTATACTGAGTGAGAGTGCAATGTTGCAATTGGTTTTAATCAAATAATAAATAAATAATCAAATCAATTAATAATGATAATATCCTTAACAATGCACCTTAATTCTTTTATTAACAACCACAACAAACCATGATGTATATCATGTATGTCATAATGTAGAAACCATTGCATTTTAAAAGGGTTGGTGTTTGAACAGTATCTTCGCGGAAAATGAGATGAAAATAAGTCACCGTAATGACCTCACAAAAGACGAACGTTTTACATTGATCGTGTAGGAAACCTTCTGCCATGTTTTCCTCATATACTGCTTTAGATTATTTAATTCTTCTACATCTTAAAAATATAGTTTCTAAAAATACACCACACGTAAACATGAACACCGCAACACCTTGTCAATGCATTTAATATAAAACGACGAGAAAATATTTGTATTGAAACCGAAGGACATTGCTTGGGGTATTTATTGTATAATTGTTTGGTAAATTCTTCTTTCATTTTTTACTATATACTATGTAATTTTGTTATTATAGACTTAGAATACGACAATAGCCATTTGGACTGTAAATAGGTACTTACTTACATTACTCCTAATTATGCCAAATGTCCGTCTTAATATGATTTAAGGAAGATTTATAGTTATAACTAGAGATGATAAAGGCAGGTGGTATTATTCTTTTTTTGCAACGACTAGATAGACTCGTGTCTATTCGCCTCATGAGAATGGGTTCGTGTTGCTTACTGGTGTTCCTAAGAGTCGACAAAATACGAGTCTGCTTAGTCTCTGCAAAAAAGTAAAAATTTCATCCGCATTTGCCCCTTCTAGTTATAACCAACCCAAAAAATAAACGTACCCCATTTCCATTATGTCCTTTTCATTATCAAATTGTGTAATCACTTCTTTTCTGCTTCGATGTGTCATCCCATATAGAGAAATTCTTCCAAAGAAATCCGAGAAGTGTCTGACTTAAATTCCCCTTATTCACAAATATAAAGTGTTTTCAGCTAGCAGTGGAATGCAGGAAGGGTAATATTTCAATTCCGTAACAAAAATGTATTGAGCAACGTGAACCCAAGAAGCGAATATTTCATAAATTCTTACCTATTTTAATGACAGGAGGCAATGCGGAAACGACCGCGAGCAGACCGGCGAGCCCCAAAGTGGCCACCCAGCTGCTCGACCGCATGGCTCATGGCGCCAAGCCTCCGCAATATCTTAGTCTTCTCATTCCCTATTCACTGAAATAGAAATATTTGCATTTAGTTTAGTAAATGTAAAGTGAATTATTGCTAATGTATTAGGCGTTTCGCTATTTAAAGTTTTCAAGTGTTATGGCAGATTTAGCCGATTTAACTTATTTACCTGTTTACGTTAGTATTTTCCTATGTAACGCATCATGTCTATCTTTCTAATTTGAAGAAAGAAAAAACAAGTTACGCAAGACGCAAGCTTTACCTTAAAATACACTCCGCCAAAAAAGTATCGCATAATTTAGCTTTGAATCATAAAAGTATCGCATAATCTTTGTTTGTAGCATAAAGTTGTAAATATACTTTAATGCGCTCTAAGATATAATTTCTATGATTGTTTAAATAAAATACAGGCCAAATAAAAACAAGAACTCATACTTGAGATTTTTGTTAAAACGAGAAATTATAATTTTGGAAAGAAAAATGTCATAACAGTAGCTTTTAATACTGAGTATTGCCACCTCTGGCTCTTATGACCGCTCGCATACGGTTTGGCAGAGATTCGATTAACCTCCGTATATAAGCCTGATCCAAATTCTCCCACTCGTCACGGAGAGCATTTTCTAGTCCATGCAGGTCCGCTGGGGCAACATTTTGGGTTCGTATCCGTCTGTGAAGGAGGTCCCACACGTGCTCGATAGGGTTCATGTCCGGACTTACCGCAGGCCAATCTAAAACTAGAATACCAACATCGTTAAGGTATTCCTGGACGATTATTGCAACATGCGGTCGTGCATTATCGTGCATTAACATGAATTCGTTTCCTATAATTGGCGCATATGGTGCTACATGTTCTTCTAAAATGTCCGTTATATACCTGTGGGCAGTCAGTGTACCTCTGTCTACTGGTACTAACTCTGTACGACCTGTTAAACAGATGCCTCCCCAAACCATAATAGAGCCACCAGCGAAATTAGGTCTAGGTCTGATATTACACTGCGAATAGCGCTCACCGTCTCGTCTGTACACTGAGATACGCCTATCTGAGGTGTAAAGACCAAATCTTGACTCATCTGTGAAGAGTATATTGGCCCAGTCATTAATGTTCCAATTTACATGTTCTCTGGCAAACCTTAAGCGAGCCACTCGGTGGTTCCTAGTGAGACGAGGGGCTGTTACAGCTACTCTAGCTCTTAATCCACTCTATCGTAACCTATTCCGAATAGTTTGAGTACTCACACGAGTATTTCTGACTCTAGCCAAGTCGTTCTGCAATTGTCTCGCAGTTACATGTCTTCGACGTAATGCTTGTAGTAGTAAATAGCGGTCATCTTGGCGAGTAGAACATCTTGGACGACCTGGTACAGGTCTTCTACTGTAATTGCCTGTTTCCCTATATCTGGCTACGGCTCTAGAAACACTTGACTGATTGATGTTCATCAAATTAGCAACGTATGCTTGAGATCGTCCATCTTCGATTAAAGCAACTATAGCAGCCACTTGTTCTGAAGTTAAATTGCTCATTTTAGTTTTAAAAGCGTTGGTACAGAACTCTGACTTCGCACTTTAAAATTTGTCCGTATAGGAAGACTTTCAATAAACAACTGAACAAACCTTACACATATGCATTTTTCTAAATATGTTCTTTTAGAAAAAAAAGTAAAAAAGCTATGTTCCATGATTTTGTTAGTGTTTTTATAGTTCACATACACGAGGCAAACTTTTTGTGAACGTATAAAAATATCTTGGTTTATAAATGCCCTTTTTTAGTTTATGCGATACTTTTTTGGCGGAGGACAAAAAACCCAAGGTGATATCCCTACAAGAGAACTGCTCCGTTTGATTTATATATTGGAATAAAATCTAAAAATCAAAAAGGAACACAGCTTCTTTCTGTTTTGAAGGTAAGCCTTATCTTATATATGTTAAAGCTTAGCGGTTAGCCTTTGTCGTTGAATTAGGGGATTATTTTTCGCAACTCAAGCCAGTGTAATCTTATATTTGTGAAACGTAGCCTTCACTTGTCATAAATTCACCTTATTTTCAACATTCGAATGCAAAAGCAACGCGTGCAGTACTAGTACATGAGACTCCTTTCGTCATTCCTACACGAACTTGGTGTTATTATTCGAAATCCTTGATTCCGATCTGTTATTCGAAATCACATATTCTTTAGATATGCTATTGATTTTAGCGCTGGAGGAAGATGGACAACTGCCAAAAACATCTCGGCTTACTCCATTACGCTCGCATTGTATAAGAGCTTCTAAGCAGACGTTTCGTCATAGGTGTATTGGAAGGAGAGGTACCACAAAATAACGTTCCCAATCTCTCGACCTTACTTTATTGAGGTACTTTAAATTCCAAAGTTTATTTTAATGAATCAAGTAATTTGCAACAAGTGACTGACAACAGATAGGCGGACAGACGGGTGGCTATTTCGGCCTCTGTACCATTATTTCCGACACGGTGAAATTTTGGGTAACTAATTGTAAATATAATCAGACTTGGACGACATTGAACGTTCGGGAGGACCAAAGACTGTTTTTGGTGCGAAAAGGTTCACCAAATGTTAGTAGGTGCCCGTAGAATTCAGGTAAGAAGAATAGTAGAGGCTGTGAGCACCTCGAAAGAACGCTTTGTCGTATACTGACCGAAAATTTGAGCATAAGAAAATTAAGCGCACGTTTGATATTCCGTTAAGACCAAACACGCATTCGGACGAATATTTTCAAATTGCTTGGAAAACGATAAAAGAAGATACTTGCTCATGTGTTAGGATGGAAACATTTTAGACTACGCTTGTAGTCTACTATTATTGTAGTCTATACTAGTAAGTAAGCGGGGCTCTGGTTCTAACCATAATTTAGTTCAATGAAACTACTATTTTCAAATCTAACTTTGGTTAATATCATTATTACGTTTAGGTTTAATATTTGTAGACTGCTAGGTTACTTTGACTTTGACTTGACCTCTTAGTTAACTTTGAGGTTGGCGGTAAAATAAAAGATAAGAACCGCAAGTTTAGTTACCTAAGAATATTCAAACTAAATGCTAACAATTACAGATTTAATTCGATGTTTCTATGAACCACGGAGATATGTACTTGGTCCCGCACATTTTCCCAAGACAGCCTACGTAGTGCTACACTGCAACAGGATTTACCATATATTGCAATTTGAACGACGTTGATTCCCACAGAGTTAATCCAATATAATCGACGAAACGCTTTAAAAATTCAAATTTCGATTAATGTTTTACTTTCGCATTAGCTTACTCTAAACGGTGTTATTTATTTTAAACTGCTCACTCGACATATTGCAGCTACACGTATGTATGTACAAATAATACCATGTAATCAATTTAGTCATAAATTTGAACAGCTTTCACAAATAATATTGACAAATATTGTGGTAAATGTATTTGCACGTATAATTCATTTTATACAGGAAGTACAAGTGAAGCAATATATTTATTATTGGGACTTTATGCCCTACGATAGGTGCCTACATAATAGCGAGTAGTTATTAATTTTGCAGCCATTTGTTATAATGCAGTTATTTGAAAATCAATCAAATGAAAATTAACAGGTTTTTTTAATTATAAGGGAAAACAACCTTTGTACTGAAACTTGGATGGAATACAAAAATTTACATAAGTACTTCCAGGGAGTAATCTCTTCTTTTCTTCCATCACAGCTGCTACAATAATTCTTAAACAAGTGAAGGTTAGAAGATTTGGTATTAGTGATCAGTTAAAAGAAGTCACTAGTCCCTACACGTACATAATATCATTTATAATCATAAGTTTCAATGTACAAGGGATTACAATGTACAGGTGGAATTTTAATTTCCAGTCACAAATATTAATCTGCAAGGTGTAATTTTAATTTGTAATGGTAAATTTTGATTAATTTGTAAACGTAAATCTAGTGTACAGAGTAATTTTCGTTGTTCATATCAATAAATTCTAATGTATATCACCAGTGATATACAGGGTTACTTGTAAATAGCACTTAAGCTACCGAAATCTGAAGACTACCTATCAATGTGTTACTGAAAATTTAAAAAGAAATTTATTTGTAACATATACATTTTGTTCAAATTTTAGGGCCCAAAATGCAGATAAAGCCGGTCCATATCTTTGTTTCTCCTATATTATACAAATACCGCTGATGAATCAAAGTTAACCCAGATGCAAATAAAAATCGATAAAGCATTGTAGATGCTATGAATAGTGAATAGTCTATTGAAATGCATTAGTCTGTCGTACAGCTGATGTCGAAGTGTTTATGTGTTTACATTGAATATGCCGATAACCATATGATTTGCGTTCTTAATGTTTAAAGTTAATGCATCCGAAATGTCGGGTTTTGAGTTATTTGTAGTTATACATTCTTTTTCTTTTTATGAAATTTGTGGTGGTCCTAACAAGGACCGATCTAGGCGAAACAGGACAAAATAATTTATTAATGTAAAAAATGTTCGAAATGTCCACCGTGAGCTCTAATACAGGCATCAATTCGGCGACGAAAGTTATTATGCACACGAGTAAAGTTTACCATGTCTTCGCGAATGCGTTGAGCTGCAACATAAATGCGATTTCGCAGATCTTCGACATTTTCAATATCAGGGCGACGATCATATACCAAGCTTTTCATATATCCCCACAGAAAAAAGTCTAATGGATTTAGATCGGGACTACGAGGTGGCCATGGAGTACGACTTCCACGTCCAATCCATTGTGTAAATCTTTGGTTCAAAAATGCTTGAATTACTCGACTACTATGCGCGGGTGCTCCGTCATGCATAAACCACAATTGTTGCCGTATCGCTAGTGGTATCTCATCCAAATACTCGGGTAATTCATCTTGGAGGAACTGTAAATAGGATTCTGTATTTAATCGTTGTGGGAGCACATGTGGTCCAAGTAGGTAATCGCCTACTAAACCCGCCCAAACATTGACAGATATCCTAACTTGCGAGGTGCCTTGGTGTATCTCGTGTGGGTTTTCGTCTACCCAGTGGTGAATATTATGGTAATTCAAAATACCATCTCTTCTAAACGTGGATTCGTCGGTAAAGAGAATTACTGACGCAAGACGTGGTTGACGAACTTCGGTGCGTTGAAACCACTCGCAGAAGGCAAGACGGCGAGGATAATCTAATTCCGTTAATCTTTGCACGCGCTGGATGTGATACGGATGAAGTAAATTATTTTTCAAAATTCGATGCACCGTCGTTTGGGACACATTTACTTGCTGGGCTAAAGTTGTAGTACTTATGCCTGGTTCCGCCTCAACGATGTTTAAAATATGCTCTTCTGCTTGCTGAACTCTACGTGATATATGACGGCCACGACCTTCGAAACGTGGAATTACTGATCCTGTTTCTCGAAGTCGATACACGGTTCTCACAATTGTCTCGGATGATGGATGCCGCCGATTGGGAAACCGTTCCGCGTACAAATTTTCTGCCGCAAGACTACTTTGTCCTGTTTCGCCATAAATCAAAATCATATCGGTGTATTCGATATTCGTATAGGATGCCATTGCAATTGCGTGTAATGACGGTGAATGCTATGTGCATACTAAATGGATATCCGAACGCTGCTTCAGCGACTGCCGGTGATTCCCATATGTTAACTAAGACAGAGTCGGACTCGAATAAAGAAAAATCATTTTCTCGTTACTACGTGCACATAGAACCATAATATTTTGTATTTAGGCATTACTCATGCGTTTCTTTCACCTAATTTTTTTTTCGTACTATATCCGAATAAGACTGTATACAGAGTGAGTCGTGAGGAATGGACTAAACTCCAGGAGTGTATTCTGCAGGCGAAAATTATGTACAAAAAATCAAATATTGTTATCCGACTTTTATTTGGTTTCGAGTTACAGTGTAATTAAAAATGTTGATTTAGTACATCATGTTCATGTATGTATTCGTAGTAGTCAGATTGAAAGCAGTCAAGAAATAGTGTAGAGTGTTTTGTATGTCTAATTCGTCTAATGTCGCTACCTCAAGGTCACGGTTGACACAATGAAGGCGCTGCGATCATAAAAAAAGGTTCCCTATACGTTGGAATAAATTATAACATTGTCATTCTATGCTACAATTCTATGCTTCAATGCTGCTGCTAATGAATATCGTCAACGGTTTTCACATCACAGACATCCTAATAAAAATGTATTTATTAATGTATTCAAAAAATTTTGCGAGATCGGAAAGCTTCTCAGTGTAAACATAATATCGGAACGACGCAATCGATAACAATTACAAGAAGTAGAAGATATTCTGGATGCAGTAGAAGAAAACGCAAGTACCAGCTCACGGAGAATTAGTATTGGGTTGGGCATTCCACAAACAAGGATGATAAAAACACTCCACGAGCAAGGCCTACGTTCGTGCCATGTACAAAGAGTACAGCGCCTACAACCTGATGATTATTGTAGACGTATGGAATTTTGTCGATGGATAAATGATAATCCTCGTTTTGTATCGCGTATACTATTTGCGGATGAAGCAACATTCACCCGTGACAGTATTAATAGCACTGACGAACTAGGTTTTTACTCTAAGTTAGTAACTGATGAAATTGAACAGCATATATAAAGTAAAAATGATTCGAAAAGCGGCAACATTGGCTTAACTCTGATTACAGAGGAAATGCCTTTATAGTATGGCCGGTAATCTGGTCTATTGCAATAATGTTCATAAACTTTCTGAAGCTTTTGGGATACATCATGATCCCAGTTCTTGGAGATTATTCGTAAACTCATCAAAGACCAGCCTAAAAGCAGTTTCGTTGCTTCATGCTGTTTCTATGAAAGAAACTTACGAAAATCTGAAAATTTTATTAGAAAAGATAAAGTACAAAGACTATTCCTAGAATATTTGTGCAGATTTTAAAGTAATTGCAATTATTTTGGGTATGCAATCTTGTTACACCAAATACTGTTGCTTTTTATGTGTTTGGGAAAAACATTACTATAAGCAAGAGTGGCCTACGCACTACGACAACAGTTGATACCAGGAAAAGACAATCTACAACATCAGCCTCTAGTAGAAAAAGAAAAGATCGTAATACCACCTCTCTACGTGCAACTTGTGCTCATGAAAAACTTTGTAAAGACACTTCATCTCGAAGGTGAAGGTTTTAAATACTTTGGTGAAAAGTTTCCAAAATTAACACAAGAGAAACTGAAAGAAGGTATTTTTGTTGGACCTCAGATACGAGAAATAGTAAATGATGAAATCTTTGAAGCTAAATTAACAGCGAAGGAAAACACAGTTTGGCTCTCCATGGTACAAGTTTTCACGAATTTCTTAGGAAACGAAAAAGCTGACAACTATAAAACTTTAGTAATTGATATGTTACAAGCATTTCACGCTGCTGGCTGTAATATGTCCCTAAAAGTGCACATTCTACATTCTCACTTGGAAAATTACCCTGAAAATGTGGGCGACGTTAGCGATGAACGCTTCCACTAAGACATCATGGGAATGGAAAAACGGTATCAGAGGAAATGGAATCCTGTTATGTTAACAGATTACTGTTGGATGTTAACTAGAGATGCTGTAGATGTTGTTTATAGGAGATGGAGCAGTATTTCTTCACGTTTCTAATTATAATAATTTCAAATATACATTAAATTATGATCTAATCTAAAAAACCTTTTAATTGAAATATACAAAAAACAATTGAGCTAACTTGAATTTTATTAAAATAAATGTTTATATGTTTTCTATTGAAATTAGTACAAATTATTTTATGGCAAAATCAAAAGTTGAAATTTGTTGGACAGTGTAATTGCCAAAACTATCATGTGTGCTCAGACGAAAATGCACACGCAACAGTCGAAAGTAACTTTCAACATAAATTTTCGGTAGACGTGTGGTATGGTCTGATCGATGGTTTTTTAATTGGTTCTTACATTTTAAGAATCGCTTTAGGGGAGACACCTAATTACATTTTTTTGAAAATGAACTGTACGAACTGCTAGAGGATGTTCATAAACCTCAAAATCCATATGTTCTATCAGCATATCGCCTGCACATTACGCTCGTGCGGTCAGTAAACATTTGGATGAAAGGTTTCCAGAGAATTGTATTGGTCGTGGTAGTCAAATTGGTTGGCCTCCTAGGTCTCCAGATCTCACGCCGTTCGATTAGTGCTTATGACGCCGGTTAAAAGCTGAAGTATATCAAGTAAAAGTGGACGCTCCTGATGTACTAATTCAATGGATTAGGAACGCTGCTGACAATATCGAACATCAACCTGACGCAATCAGGAACGCAACTAGTGCCCTTGGCAGATGATGTACAAAATGTTTCGAAATGAATGGCGGAATTTTTGAAAATATATTATAAAGAACAGTAACACCAATAGAATACCAAAACTTTAGTGTGTGAAATTTTGTTTATTTTTATTTACGCTATAACTCGAAAACAAATAAAAATCGGATAACAACATTTGAGTTTTTTACATTCCTCACGACTCACCTTGTATATGATCGTTTCTAATATTTCGCTCACAAGCAACAAAAATCTCCATATCGTACGCTTCGCAGCGTCCGTAGTGTTGTTAAATCGATTGTATTCACACACGTCTTTAGACATGTTAAATTTAAGACCATTCTTTCTCCATTTTCGGCAATAATGCGTGTGCAAGTGCATATGTCAACTGAAAACTAGATAAGAGACAGTTAGAACGGTCGTGGTTATAAAAAAATACTGAGACACATTCAACGAAGTAACAATGAAGTAGTAAATAATAATATCGAATTTGAACATTCTTGGTAGTGTAAAATTAAATTAAAACCGTGCGAAACTAAACGCAAGCTGTTAAAATAATTGCTCAAATATATCGCTTTCGTACTAATCGCTAATAGCATTCGTTGAAGGCACGTAAAATAGTTTCGGAAGTAATTCTATTAGCAGGATCGATAAAATGTTGTTATAATTCGTTTAGGTTTTGAGCTCGTTGACGCTCATAACCGTAAATTATTTGCTTCATGCAGTAACAAGAGAAAAAAATCGAGGGGTATCAAGTCAAGTCAAGGAGAGCGAGGAAGCCACGCAGTTTACTACCGGCGCTTGTTTCTCTTACAAATAACAGCACAGTGCTCGTAATGCGAGTTGAACAGTTGTCCTGCTAGAACCAAGTATCGCCGAAATTAACATTAAGATCTGCAAGAGTTGATAGAACGCAGTTTTCTAACAGATTACAAGTTTAATTTTTGGGGATATGCGTACGTCGTCGAAGAGCGGGATATTGATTTGTTTGTGAGAAATATCTTGAGATGGAAAGATTATATTGACCGTGAAAAGAAAGTGATGGTTCGTCTGTCAATCCTCGTAATCGTATTTTCACGAAATGTGACTTTGCCTACATATTTAACATTAACCTTTATTTTATTTTTGTTTACTTTTCTCATTTAATTAATTATCTAATTTTTTTTGTTTCGATTCTGTTTTTCCTTTGTTATCCTTTTGGATACTTTTAACTAATAAAGCGTTATTACTAAAAATCTTGTGGCGAGTTAGCATTTTATAATTTCAAAAACCACGTCTTTTTAAAATTTTCCTAACCGTTGCTTCCCCATCATTAACTTGGTTTGAAATTTGCCTTAATGAACACAGTTCATCGTGTGCATATATTGACCAGACATGCCCTTTCCTCATTAACTACGCGTATTATAAGCCCCTTCGGAATCGATTTTTGGTAATTTGCTACACGCGGAGCGTTTTTAAATTAATTTCGATTGGTTTTGGTTGACCTTCACGTAGATTATTACGGACACGAGGATTTTCTGCATACCAGTGGCAAAAAGTTTATGCTGATGGTGCCTTATTATCAATAATTTAGTTGCTGCCTTTGCTGAAATCGTAAAAAACCATCCCACAAAAACTTTTATAGGAAACTTCCATTTTTCCTCTTACTTACTTTAAGCGCTCATTGTAAACAAACTACTTGGTCAAAATAATGTCAAATTTTAGTAAAATCTCAATGACGCCATATAGTATTCGTTTGTAGAAACTTAAAGCGCTAACCTTCATACTCAATGAAGTTATCAACCTAAATTTCTCAAGATGAGCCCTCCCGTTGTTAGTTCTTACAAACGTAAACCGTTAATATTTTGCGTCGAAAGAATTTGGGCAATATGCTACTTTGCCATTATTCAAAAACACTAAATCTTTTATTTTACCCTCCGTGTACAAATGATCTTTTAATATACTCGTTATACGCAATAAGTAATAACTACACAGGAAAGAAAACGGAGCTAAATACAATATAACTGACATATAAGGTACCAACAGAAAAGACGATTTCACATGTTTCGGAGAAAGTTCGGACTCGGAGATCAATAATACCAACCGAAGAAATATTCTACAAGCTCTGATGCCGATAACTTTTTAACAATGTAGGAGAGTTGGTGTAATACCAGAGCATAAAACTTTATTGCCGTAAGATTGCTAGAAAATCTCCGAAATACGAAATAAGTTAATTTCTACGAGTAGCTGAAAATGTAATGAATCCGTTATATTTGTTTAAAAATTGAAGGTGTACGTCAGTTTTAGTATGATGTAAAGTTTGGTCGATGGAAAAGGGGTAGATGATTTTAACAAAGTAGAAAGTTGCTTTAACATCAGAATTTGAAACCTTATTTTCATAGGATTGTAAAATTTTGAAATGCGAAAGTTAATTCCCAAGAGTCTTTGAAAAGGTAGTGAATAACCGTTATATATATATATGGGGAATAGGTGGGTGCTGCCTGTTTTAACCATTTAGCAAGATGTAACTTAATTGTATACGTGAAAGTCGGAGAATGTTCTTTTTCTTTTAACCAAGATAAATAATTCGTAAATCGCAGTTGTGCTCTCTAATCGAGATTGCAATGAATGACTTACACAATCGTTACTAGGAAAATGATATCTATTGTTACTTTATGAACAGCCAGGATTGGAACCATATAGTTCAACATACTTACAAGAGTCCTTCTTTTCTTAAAGTTATTTTAAAGCTTACTAGCAAACAGGAGAGTCTGAAAACAGCAAACCGACCAACACCCATCAAGTCTTCAATCTTATTGAAAAAACCGACGAAGAAGCCGTATTCTGTATTGATAGCATACTTAACTCTGCAGAGAAGCTTACTAATTCCGTAGTCGAGTTTACCTAACTGCGACTAGACAGACTCGTGTTTTGTCGATTCTCTGGGAAACCAACAGGCGACTCGAATCCTTCCTTATGAGATAAATAGACACTACTCTGTTTAATCGCTGTAAAACAGTAATAATTTTACCTGCCTTTGTCCTCTCTAGTGATCAGTCTAACTCTGTAACCATCTCGTTCAAAAAGGTTTTAACACCATTACAACTACTTTAACTACTTGCGCATTTGGACGCGAGAGAACCGCCGGTCAGTGATGAATTGGTATTAGATACAACACTATCTTTTTTGTGTGGAGCAAAAGATTAAAAGTTAAAACCAAAATGTGAAGCTAAGTACTGAATTGGTTCATACTGTATGAATTTTTGCGCACTTTTGTGTATCATGTATCCGTACGAATAAATCACCTAACATTATTCAAAAAAATTTACACAAAAAATGGGACTCGAAGTCATCAGAATTTTGAGGTGAAGCTTCCACAACTCTTAGCATCATCAGTAAAAGAAATTGCAGATTGGGAAAAGTGTTCTGTGACGACACATTTATTGGCATTTATATAGTTGGTCATTCACAAAGCTCGTAGAACTTGAGAACGATTTCTTCCAACTTGAACTTGAGAAAATGGTTGGATTGATTGGAAGCATCGTTATTAGGTGGTGTTAAGTATACGTCTGAATGACACTGTGGATTCAACAAATTTAAAAATCGTTTTGAAGGTTCGTTTTAACGCCTCAATATGAATACTTGAAACTATCCTCGAATTTTGAAAAGTAGAATATTACGACATAATCGCAATTTCCTGGCAGTGTGGGCAAATTTGCACGTGTTCCTTAAAATGGAAAGCGTGGTGTGTGTTAGTGTTCCCTTTGTAATTCTTCTTTAACATTATATTTTCTCGACTTTAAGCTAATATTCCACATCTTTTTCTTATCTCTCTAATCTCTCCTTTAATCGGTTTTATTAGTTTTCTGAAATCACTTTTGTTCCTGTTTTCTTCAGATTAGTTTCTGAATTATTTTTAACAGTTTTAAATAAATATGACGATCTGAATGGTAATTTTTAAAAGTTTGAATTTTTAAACATTATTTCTGGAAAAAATGTCCGTTATCAAAAGAATGTTTTCCTAATTGTCTGCTTGTTTAATCGTTATCCCCGGAATGCCTATCGTACGATGTAATAGATGTGTGAGCCCTAAAGATGATCATTTCCGATGATGCAGACTTCTGGATTCCATGTAAATTGTATTGTGCATGACTTTTGCCTGCTCCTTACAAAAGAATATTCTCAAGATATAAATTTTTGTGCTGCAAATATTATATTTAATTTTGACAATTAATTGAATATTGAAATCGAAATAATAAAAATCAACGAACTAAGCTGCATAAGCGCATGAAGTTGACCCCAATATGTTTCCAGGTAAGAACTAAGTACACCACACTGGAAGAGTGGAAGAATGCTTGGCTACTGACGATATTTAACATCACTCCAGTATTTTATACTTTACTTTAAACTTTATAATTAAGGGTTTACCAAATTTTTATACTTCAGCAGTTTTCGCGATTGCTTCGAATTTATGTTTAGGTGAACAAATATTGTTACTTTAGATGAAAGCCGTATTATATTTTCACCATAGAACGGCGTTCAAATGTTGTACTGAAGCCTGACGAAGACCATGTTTAGTGAAAACTGATAGCTTACGATCATGCTATCGCCATGTAATTTATATTTTCCGTACCTACATTGCGAATGCCAATAATGTACTCAATTTTATTGTATTGATTATTTCACCTTCGAAATTGGCGGATTACTTATCGATCTTCAACTCGAAATTTATGGCATTAGTTCGTCAACTAAGTAATTTTTCCACGGCTATAGTAAAAGTTCGTCTTTTAGAATTATTGCATCGAAAGCGTTGGGGAATGTTTTCGATCTATTTACATACATAAAACGTAAAGATCGATGCTCAATTAATAAGCTAAACGAACTGGATATGTCAAATTTTTTATTATATTACCCACCTCTTACGAATCATGGAAGAAAAAGACAGTAAAGTTCGTAGAGTATTATCACTACTTCCTTCTAAGTTCCTTTCGTCGCGCCCCTACGAACGAAAGTAAATTTCAGATAATCCTTTTACACATAAATCCCCCGGCATGAGAAAAACACGACGACATATCCTGTTAGCAAGGGACGATATCAAATCCGTCCCGCAAAATGAATCACGTGACATATTCTGGTGCTCAGATGGATTTAGACAGTTTAACCTTTGCCGTTCATCCTACAGTCCTTTGAGAAATAAGGTTTCGACAAAAAATAGTCGAATCATTCTGTTCTTTGCGATCAATTAATTCGGCTTAACGAAGCAGAAGCTAATGACTAAGTGTTCTTTAATATATGTCAGAGCGTCGTTCTAATAAATTAAAGAACTATGACAATTACATAATAGGTTTATTTAATTGTCCCCGAAATATATCATTAAGATATGTGCAGGATAAGGTAGCTGTTTCCATGCTGCTATTAAATAAGCTACAAAACTTGATACGAAAATATATCCTTTCTTGGGGTGGCAGAGTATGAGAGGTATGAGTAATTTTCATATTAATACAACCTACATTAAACGTCTCGGTAGCTTAGGTAAGAGGACTTGCTACTGACAGGAAAGATTACCACAGTCGATGGCAGATTTGTCGGATCCTGACATTTTATCCTACACGACGAGGAAGTAATAATAAAAGAGACGCGGCACTTGATATACTAAGGATTCCTGCGATTATAGCGAGCTAATAGCTTATATACCCCGTTAGACTGTTACGTAAAGCGAATCAAAAAATAAAAACATTGAAACCTGAATATCTGGTGCTCGATTTACCGGGTGTTCTAAACTTCATTATCCAAGCGGTACTCGCAATTTTTCCTCTTTAATTTCACTTACTACAAACAGTAGACAGGAATTGTGGACAATTAACTCTCAAAGAGGATTTCTTTTAACTTCTTGTAAATAATTAAATAAAATAATGTTTACTTAAATATTTCTGTTTCTTTTTTTTTAGCAAAATTAGTTTTACGTCGCTAGAAAAATTGTTTTATTTAGACGTAATTAAGGTACCAGTTTTGTGTTCGATGAATATCATTAAAAATTGTACTATTTAAAACTATCAAATTAGAATTGATTTTATGTATTTTCAATATTAAAGTTTGTAATATGATTAATATGATTTGTTTTTTCGAGGGAACCTATTTAATATTGCAAATGAAGAGTGCGATCAGGACGCCATGATGATAGTGTGTGGTGACAAAGGAAAAACTTTAATGAAAACTGCTAGTCTACAAAAAAAATTAAATGTGTTTTATTGGGGAATCCTTATTGTCAGACCGTCTGTATATCGTTCCGAAATACAATACGCACAAAGTAATAAAACATTCATATTATTATCAACATAAACGTAATCAACCAAATTATAAGTACGTAGATCTGCACAAATTACGATTGCGTTTCCTTATTTTTGCCTTTACTAGTTTGCCTAAGTCTGTTCTGGCAAAGCGCGATTATTTCTTTTCAGTTTTAAACGATTCTCTCAAATACAAGCTAAGATTCTTAAACAAGTAATAATCTTAAAAAAATACGTTGCTTAACAAACACATTAACAGGTGCAGGACTATAATATACGACTGCTATGGATTCGTCATGGACCTCACTAATTCCCTTTAAACAACTTTAATCGAAGATTAAATTAATTCGTAATTAAAATTAAGTGACACTTTAACATATGTCAATATTAACGAGAAAAAAAGTACTTGGGATAAATTTAATCATAATATCCTTAAACTCTTGGAATACATAATCATAGCGACTATTGTCGTTAACACAGATATGCCGGCTGTGTATGGATAGGTGTATGCAACAAGAACAGCCGGAATATAACACAAGAAACGAGATTAATGTCGTAAATACTGAAATATTGGTTTGAAGTTTAAATTAATTTGGCCATTGAGAGAATTAATTGCGTTGCTTCTGTTAATTTTTAGATTTCGTAAGTTTCTAATAGAGATTGTTGAAAATATTTTGATTATCCATGCAATAATTTTTTATATATTTTTTGTCTATATGTAGATCTTACTGACGCAAATTTCGTATTACATTCCATATTATTTTACCCTTTAAACTATCTTTGACTCTTTTGTTAATATTTATGCTAAAATTGTCGCCCGAAAAATTTAAAGGTCGCCAGTGATAATATAATTCATTTTAAAAAAGGCTCCATTGTTATAAAACGCGCAACAAAGGCGCACATTTTTGTAATACGTAGAACGTATTACACAAAGTATGCGACTGAGTCAAAGAATTAAAACAGATTTAGTATCAAAATATGCAAATTTGAACCATATTACAATCCTTCTACGTTTGCCCCATATCCTTTTTGTGCTTTATTGGATTTTCAATGCCGCGCTAAATGAGCAGATATTAAGTGAATGGTAGCTAACAATATTCTAATCGCCGTAATTTAGAATCTTCAAATTTTTTTCTGCCACCGTTATGTGCTCGATTTACGTCTTGGACGGCACTCCTTTTTATTATTTTTGTTGATAAAGCGTTCACTTCCAGAATAATTTATTCTCAACGTTTTCAGCTTCGCGTTAGTTACCTTTTCAGATTTATATTGCTAGTACTTCTGTTTTTTTCTTTTTTAGTATTCAAGTATCGTTAACGTAAAATATGTAAATTAAGTTTCCGTGGAACATTATGTATTCGAACCTGGACGGCCACCATTTTTCGAAGCAACTTAGCGGATTAATTGATAATTGGCAATTTGGGGATTTACTTAAAAATCGGGTTATTAATTTTTAATCTTTTCGGGTAAGTCATTTGCTAAGGAAGTTCCAATACTTCGTAAAGGTGAAAGACTTACTTAAAATTAAAACAAAGACTCAAAATTTATGCTATATTAATGAATATTATAGTTCACGTTAACACTTTGATTTAGTTATTGCTTTGCCCAAGACGTAGCATTTTTGATAATACGTTGATAGAATCTAGTATTGATATATTAAGGTACATTTCTTATGTATATCGGTATATTGAGACCAACTGTTTTATGCGCCAACTAATTTTAAAGTTACGACGTTATTTGACAAAAGTTAGCCAAGATGCTAGTTAATATAAATTACTTTTTTAATTGTTATTTAGAATTGACAATTAAATAAGTTGTCACATCAATTATAAGAAAATAACGTTTCAGTATTTACAAGTATAATTTGAATTAAAAAACATAATATAGAATATTTAGTGTAATCATTTTGGTGGAAATTATGGCAAAAAATTAGAGCTTCGAAGCCTGTTATTTAAACAACAGACAACCTAATTGTAAAGAGTCAGTGATCTAGTTACAACTGAAACTGAAAAATCAATTGCAATCATATTTACTTCCAATTAACAAATCGAAACATTAACATTATCATTTGTTTTATTTAACACACTAATCTTTCTCGACATGTTTGGTACAACAAAACAAAAGAACTACTTGTTCCATTTCGAGAATGTTTTTTATTTTTATTGATTTTTATAGGTATCAATAGCGGCAGATGATAACGTAAACGGGAGGATGCGGGCAACCGTTTGATTTCCTCGTACATTTCCGTTGCGCCAGAGAATGTGTACATTATGCAAGGAAAATACACCAGTGAATTGAGTCGCTGTTCGTACTCTCCCGTTTACGTTATAACCAAGTACGCAGAAACGAATTGTGTTACCTACTGGTTTTCGTTTCGGCACGTTTAGTCATAACTAGAGAGGACAAAAGCGGATGAAATTATTACTTTTTTCCAGAGAGGCAACACGAATCCATTCTGATGAAGCTATCTAGTCGTTACAAAAAAAGGATCAATTTCACCTGCTTCTGTCATCTCTGGTCATAGCCTATCGCTACTGACAGGTGTAGTACTAGTGTTGTTATGATCTTAACGTATGCACTATCGGTTCGATCACCGAGAGAACAGGACTCATAGATATCAATATTCTATGTTTCCGCATTTGCTAGATTTCTTTCTTCAATAGAAAATTTTCCTGGTTTAATGCGATTTTGGGATCACTTAAACGACGTGTACGTGTAATCTAACAAAAAAAGAGTAAGGGTTTCCCAACGGCAGCGCCGATACAAAGGAATAAAATAGTTTCCGAGCAGGACGTGCTGATTGGAACGTAAAACCAGATAGAATGCCACGCATAAACGGATTTCACGTCTCTTGCATTTTTGTAATCTTCATGAAATATTCAGTAGGTATGTACGAATGCAGGATATATGCATTAGAAACGTAGCAATATGTAACAACAGCTTACACGGTTCATAAACGATTTTGAATACATTTACGCTTAACCCGGCGAGTTGAAGCTTTACAACAGAAAGTCTCTACAGGGGAAATGTAGAAACTGATTTTGTTACACTACTGCTGCAAAAGAAATCAGAAAGGTGCATTTATAACCGAAAAATGGTTCAATATTATCAGAAATTTGGAGTAAACTTAAATATTATATAAAAACAGCCCTTGATATAAGCTTACTCCTACAAAATTCAAAACCCACGATTTTTTGGTTTGTTACACCTTAATGACACTCTTGTATACTTTTCCGCTGATTTAACGCTTTATATCAGCTAACTATAAAATTGATTTTTACTTCCGTAAAGGAGCTTAGCTGTTAGGTAGAACTGTTGACGAACGAATATGTCTTGCAATTGTAAAACTTTCGGCTTTGTGCTTTTAAAAAGGAGTAGATTCCAAATCAAGAAGATACTTCATCTCGTGGGAAGAAGCAAATATTTGCACAATTTTGGTCGTCAGGATGTAAGATAAAATTTAACCAAAATGAAGTATGCGTGTAGATCCGAGCTATAGAAAGCATAGAATAACATTTATAATCTGCCACGTCACATATTTTTTTTGCATCGTTCTGTTGAACAATATACGAGATGAAAGAAGGTTGAAATTTGAGGTATATGCAAGCACATTTGCGACCAAGGAAAGGTTATACACTTTGACAAAAAAATGGATTTGATAATTTTGTGATAAATTATCAAATCTTGGCCTTGGGTTTCTGAAGGGAACCATGAAGTATACAGTTCAAGTATATAGAATACTTCTGGAACAAAATGAAGCTGCACGATGAGTCCTAATTAAGGTGGCCTTAACCGTACAAGCAAACGCTGTACAACAAAAGGAAAAAGAACTACAGCTATAGACCATGTACAGTTCAGCGTATTGTAGACAATGCTTTCAGCATTTTGCTCAAGAGGGTAAACCAGATGAGTATCAAGCGCCACGCATACATCATCTGCACCAACTCCTATCATATTTCATATCCTATGATCATATTTATCATATTTAATATGATATGATCCTATCATATCATATTAAAAGAGCCCGTCGTTATTCAGGATATTCTAAGCAAGCTACCTAGGCGAATAAAATTTAAATAACAGTAACTTGTTTATTTTAAAATCAACATGATATTTCTACGGATCTATAATCATCCTAGTTGCTGTGGATAAATTGAAGTAAAAATAATGGATATGGTTGCACACGTTTACGAAGTTTACCTGTTCCTTTATTATCACTATTTACTGTTTGTTATTCTTCTAATTAGTAATGTAAACAAATATAAATACAGTAGAATTGTATAAACAATTAAAAAATAGACTGCTCAAGAAATTTTTATAAACAAATTGAGATTTCTTTAGATATTATTAAAAACATATCGAAAACGGGTTAATTGGTTTTGATTATCAACGCTATTCTGCATTAGATGCTTTTCCCCGTTGAATAGAAGCTACCGGAGATTATTGTTTTATCAGAACCGAGGAGGAACCTTCATTTGCCTCAGTCCCTCAGTCGGTTTCGTGACGAATTAGCAGACAAGAACGCTATTTAACGCGCTGTTAAACAAAGGGTTGAAACATTGTATTCGCAACCCAAATGCATCAATTGAGGAACTGATCGCGTCGTTAGAAACGTCTATAAAAAACTTAGATGCCACAACGAAAGATTCCGTACGAAACGCTTCCAAAATTACAATTTGGAAAAATTTATACAAACTTAATAGTTTAAGTCAAGATGATCTCGGCGTTATTAAAAGACTTAAAAATAAAAACTATTTCTATTTAAAAGAAGACAAAGGGAACAAAATAATCATTCTGGGCAAGCCGGATTACTTCCATCGCGTCAACAGCTTGTTATCATCAGGACCTTATGGAGAAATGAGAAAAAACCCTTTACCTTTAGCTCTAATTAGGGAAACAAAAGAAATTCTGAAAAATGGCCCAAAACTCATTCACGCCAATCTTAAGTTTAAACTGTCAATTTCAAACTCGATAGTGCCAGAAATGTATTGTCTATTGAAAATCTAGGAGACCAATTGTTTCAGGGATAGACTCACCCACGTACAAACTGTCCAAATGGCTAGTATATGAATACAAAAATTTACCCATCAAAGCAGACAGCCTTGAAGTAGAAAATTCATTAGATATTGTAAATAAAGGAAGCATTATCAAACTAGAAGATGGAGAAACTTTAATATCGTTCGACGTTTGTTCACTCTTCCCTAATGTATCGATCCTTGAAACCATAGAATATCTGGCTGAGCTCATAAAGCTCAACAATATTCAAGATGCCAAAATAGCAGAATATAAGAGATTAACGTCGTTCTGCATGAAGCAAAACTGCTTTCAAGTTGAGGGCTAGAATTATGAACAATTAGAAGGCACAGCAATGGGCAACTTTCTACCCTGCTTCATAGCCAACTTGTTTATAAGCAAATTTGAAACATGTATGAAAACGGATGCCGCACATTTTCCCAAAATCTGGCTTAGATATGTAGATGATATTTTCGCGGTTTTTGATACTAAGAAAGGTAATTTCGCATTGCCTCGCGATTCTCAACTCAAAATTTGAAACCATTAAATTCACACTAGAAAAAGAAGTGAACAATAACCTTCCTTTCTCAGATAGCTTAATGATTAAAAACAGTATTAAACTGAAAATTTACATTTATAAAAAGGAAACTAACGGTAATAGATAGATTATGAACGATTCTAACCACTGCGGACAATACAAAATTGTTTCGATTAATTTCTTAATTACTAGATTAGTTAAATTCTCTGTGAGTAGAAGAAGATTTAACAGAGAACTTAAATTCATAAAAAACGTAGCTATTTATAATGGTTACTCTTCTATAGAAGTCGTTCGTATGCTTAAGGGAATCGAACATAAGCTTTACGTAACAAATTCCACGGCCTTAACCCCTGTAGAAACTAATACTAAGAAATTCGTGAAACTTCCCTTTCATACCATATCGAAAGGCGCGAGCAAGGTGTTGAAGAGTCAATATATGAACGTATGCTTCGCGTAACACACTGAAAAACCTTCTTTGTAATCCTAAAGATAAACCGAAAATGGGAGAAAAGTCGGATATTTATAAAATTGCATGTAGCGACTGTGATAAAGCTATATTTGTCAAATGAAAAAACGATGGAAACCAGATTCAAATAACGTATAAGAAATTATCTCTACGGCAGATCGGACGCGTCGAGTGTAGCGCAACATATAAATGAAACTGGGCATAGTATTAAATTAGAAAATTTAAAATTGATTAAAAATGTAGCGTCGTCGTGAGAATTAGATACGTACGAGACTGTCTACATAAAAAGTAATAAAAATCTGATGAGCAGAGAAAACGGACCGTTGTCGTACTCTGTCCTTTTTGCCCTTTTGCAGTGGGCTGGTATTTGTTTATATTTTGGGTTACAAAAGAAATCTTCCCATCTATCTGGCCATGTTTTTCGCATGTCATAGTTTCAAGGTGCGTACGGGGTAGAATAGGCACTTGTAAACAGTATTTCTTCTTGAAAGAGGGGATAGTACATGTTCATCTAATTAAATTTAAATTACAGACTGAAATACAAAGTAAATACAAAACTTTTGCTTCTACATAATCCGATTAGTTAAATTTAACAATAATATCCTGTAGTTATTTGCTAAGTATATTTTCTTTTCTAAAAGCTGTACACTGATAGTACAAAAGATATCTGTTACGTAGCTTGTATAGTGTCGAGACATTCGCGTTCACGAACGCGTGATTAAAAGCGTTCATTCAATGAGACGGAAACAAGTTATAACTCTGTAACTCCCAACGCTCAGAGGTACATACGAGTCAAATGTTTGACGAACGCGAATCGATGAACGAAACAATTCGGCGTGGCGTTCACTTGGGATAGGAAAAAGATCTATGACGCAATCATCATTCACGGACGGCCATGTGAAGTACGTGCGATCGCCAGCTGAAATACCGACGAAAGTAATAAATGTGGAATAATTCGACTCCAAAACTTGCATTGCACTTTACCACTATAGTTTCCTTTATACACTTATTAGAATTTAATTGGTTGCAGTGGAAATTTTTCATAAATAAAAGAAACGGTAAAGTCGATGAAATTTAATAACCTATGATGTGACGATTCGATTTTATAAAACGTTATTTGATTTACTTTAGGCGTTCATCCTGGTGTTGTGAATATAATTAAAATTAAAAGTACTATAACATTGTTAATTTTATATTAAAATTCTAACCTTGTAAAGTATTTAGTTTATATAATGTTAAACGTACGCTCTTGATTGTTATGAAAATCATATACTGCTATTATATAAGAAAATGTTGAATTCTGGGCTTCGCACATTCATCCCTTCGTCTGCGTCTTTCTCTGAATGAACACGATAGGAGAACGAATGTGAGCGTATCCACAGCGCTATGTAATACAAGGCCAATAGATGAACTGTGAACTCGCTACCAAAAAACGTATCGTTCCCTCAATTTTTCAACGCATTCACCAAATGGTGTTTAAATTGAGGCCTATAAATGAACGAAGCGTTCACCCCAACACTAGCTGTACCGTGGCTCAAAAGCGCTAAATACATTCTGCGGGTTTTCATTAGTACATTTACATATATTCATATATCTCAAAGAGTTATTAGAATATAATTTTGTGTATTCCGCTGATGCATTACTGACTAGAAGCCTCTTAAGTTCATATTTAGATACTATTCTTACGAGGAGGAGACGGCCGCCACCGGAGGAGATAGAGATTCCCTGGAGTACCTCGGCAAGATAACTGGGCGTCGTCTTAGACCAGCGGCTGACCTGGAAGACGCATATGCAGCAGGTCAAAGAGAAATATTTCCACGCCAATAACATTCTCACCGCCCTTTTGAGCCGGCGCTCGACGCTATATATGGGGACGAAGCTGCAGGTTTACAAGTCTTGCCTGCGGCCGATTTTGACATATGGGACATTTGGCTGGACGACTGCTGTGGCCAACAACCTGCGCAGGATAGAGATCTTGCAGAACCAGATCCTGAGGACCGTCGCAAACGCTCCCTGGAACGTGAGAAATCAGCAACTTCGAGAGGACATACGGATGCCCACGATCGAGGAGCACCTCCAGGAGCTGGTCCAGGGAACTCTACATAGGATAGTACAGTCGTTTCGCTGATGTAATCCGTAGTCGCTGATGTAATCCGCCCGTGAGATGACCACCAAGCAAAGATAAGCCGTCCACAGGGACGGAACACCACATAAGCCCGGACAGCGTGGAGTAAGCTGTCTACGAGTGATAAGAGAGCCTAAGGGCCCTTGGCCCAGCTCTAGTAAGAGGAGCAGATTACAGATACTATTCTGAGACAAACATGTAACGATTCAATAAAGCTTTATTCGTGATCTCCTCTGTTAACTGATGTAAAACGTTTCACTAATTTATTATTATACTATATTATAATTATTATAATTATATGTGCACACTAGAAAATATTTCTATTTTTATATACTGTTACAGTAATAAGAGAAGTTAAAACTAGTGTTCTCCCTATACGTAGATCTGCTGACAAAAGTTTTGTTACTTTAATATCTACATAATACTAGAAGCTCTAGTAAACTAAAATTCAATTTTCAGACGAAAACCTTTACCACCGTAACATTCTTATTTCTTGCTTATTAAGGTAAATGATACCATAAAATATGAGCTCCAAACTTCGAAGTTATTCTTGAACAAAACCGATACCAATAGGATAAAGTTTGAAGATTCTTGTAAGTTTCCATTTTATCCATATATGTATGTATATACATGTCTGTGTTCATATTCATTGCGTTCTTATGTTCTAATTAACTGAAGAGCAAACTACGCTGTTCATCTTTACGTATGAAAAACACTTTTCTGTGATTGCTGTATCTTCTGAGTTCTTTTATTGGCTGTTTTCACTTGAAACAACTTCATTATACTACATAGTACGGTTTAGCTGATGCGTGTTAACAATATCTTGATGCAGTTCGTAACGTCATCGAGCCCACGAGGCGAGCCGCATTGACATTTGTACTGCATCGACATGCGGCCGAATATAATCATATCATACCATGAATTTTGTTATGCACCGCGTTCACGATTAAAGAAAAAAGAAAATTGAAGTCACGCGACAATTTACAGTTTTGGTTCGATATATTTCATCCTATACTACAACTTGATGTCACTCTGCGTTCAGGAGAAACAGCAATAAGTCTATCAGCTTATATATAACACTATATACTTCTATTGATTTGGAAGGATGATTAAGCAAGCTTTTCAGGAAACTCTCTATATGCACGGTTTGCTAGTCTTTATGCTGTTATAACATATGCATAGATTAAATAGATATGATAGACTGTCACCCATTTACTTCGTAACATTTTCGAAACAACATTGCTGCAGAAACTCGATGAATCTCGCACCATATCAGTTCTCTTAAATCATTTTAATTATTCCACTTGTCTGTTTAAATGGACATTGGATTTTAAGTAATTCAATCAGCAAAAGTTTAAGGGTGTTGCATCAGATAACGCCTGCAATCTTTATAGGAAGACGCAGGAACAACTTATATGAATGAAAAATGCTAGAAATTCATGGATTTCATGGACTGGAACGGTGACCGATTGCAAATCACAGTCCTCTGATTCCGCTACCATTGTTGGGAAGCTCTTCTCGTTAATTAAGGGTCTTCTAAATAATAGTACGGCTACTAAGACTCTCCTTTCTTATTCCGTCAACATTACTACCACATCAGTTTTCTCTCCTCTCATTCAAAACTTTTAGAAGCAATTATCTTGGATGTACTGAGAGATGATATTGAAACATATCTTGACGAGTAATTGTGATACAGTGCTGCTTATGCGCCGATTTACAGTCGCTGCGTCTTTCAAAATTTGTTCGAAACACGTTCAAGCGAAGGGAGACGGCTGGGGCGATATCCCTTGATATCATGGAGACGTTCGACGCAACGAATCAGTAGAAGTCTTGTCCCATTGGCGAGGACCTGTTTTAAGGAAAGAACTTCCTGCATCAGAAATTATCGGTTCTATTACCTAAACTAAATGATTTCCCGCACTTTCCCCAAATTTAGCTGTCCTGTTTACTAGCGATACTGCGATATACATAGTAGAAACGAAAGCCTGGCTACAGAACGTAGTGAGTAGATTGGTCGAGCGGATGTTGAAGCAGAGGCTTTCGGTAAATGGTAACAAAGGTGAGCTTTACAAGGAAAGGAAACTACTCCCTGAAAAGCTGGAAGTAGAGGGATTTAAGTTTCTGTGGGTCTCCTTTATGAAATACTACTTTTGATCAGTGGTTAGTGTGAAGAGCACATATCGGCTACATTAAAAACTTTGCCACGCCAAGAATATTCTCGTAGTTTTGTTAGTTAAAAATAACGAAAAAAGAATCGCGAGCGGGTCTTTGAAGAAAATGCAGAACCGATTTAAATAATGTTTTAATTTGAAGATAAATTAGTAAGGAAGATACAAGGAGACGCAGGTATATCATCATAGTGAGGTATTGAAGTGCTCACACCTACACCTAAATTCATCTGCTCTGGCATTTGCATTAATAATTTATATTTTTATTGTTTTGTTTCTTAAAAGAGAACCACCATTAATATTAATTTTTATTGATGATTTGCTTCTTAATTATTTTTTTATAAAATATCGCATATGTACGAACAGCGATAGGTCAACCATAAAACATTAGTATTCATGTGACAACGAAATAATCAAGAAGAAAAAATTTTTGTACATAAAATGAGACTAGCTAGAAATTTAAGTTTCAAACATTTAAAGCATTTTAGTTGTAAGAATTCTAGATCCACTTGAAGGAAAAGGAAAAGAAAAAGCCCAAAAAGAAAATCCGTAGAATACACCCGAAGAAACTGGAACCTTACCTAGAAGAAATAGGCTTTTACCCTTGATTTTTAGAAATACGGCAGCTTATGCTGTAAGTAGTCGTTTCAAAATTGATTGTTCACCTCCTCACCGCCCCAAGGTAGGACCACCACGACACCGCGCCGAAACTCACCCCTTCCCACCTCATCTAGAATAAACAATACTTGCTTCGTCATGTTGACTATTGTAGAAGCACAAAAACTTTTATAAAACAACATTTACATAGTTTCCATCAACAGCTTAAAAAATGAATATGATATTAATTGCCTACAAATCAAAAACTTTGGTAAGAGATGGAAATAGTGCAATAATAAAAAATCACGGAGCATAGGAACAGAAAGTAAACAGAGGAATTGAGAAAGTTGATAAACTATTCAGCTCTGTGAAAGCAAAGTACGTACCTCCAGAATTTAAAGTGTCAGAAACAAAAGATTTTGACTTATAACAAAAAGACAAATCCTTGGCAAAACGGAAAGGAATAAGAAAGGTTATATTTGGGAAGTAGGTGAAAGCACTTGACGTATCTCAAAGGTCAATTATATGAACTGATAGGATAGTCAACGTGCAGTACTTGGGGGAAAGAAATGAGTAAGGCACCATCCAGAGATGACGGAGTTGAGTATAGGCAGCTTTCCAAGCTCGCGTAAAACAGAAAAGAGTGGAAGAAATATGAAGAATCATTTAATTTCATTCAACTAATAATATTAAACGGTATCGGATGAAGTAAGTAAATATCTACATCACTAAAATGATATTTTAGTTTTCATTAGGGGATCTTCTAACTTTGAAAAAGTCTGTTAAACAAAAACAGCTATCGACAGTTCTTGGACGCAGAATGAAAACGTTTAACGTACTAAATACATATAAAAGCAAATTAATACTTGCATACGTCGTTTTACCTAGAACGGAGTATTTTCATATTTCAGTTGGACAGCTTTAAAAATATCAATAATTCCAATAAAAATGTCTTTATGTCCCGAGATTCTTCGTGTATAGGAAGGAATTTTAGCACTGCTCTCTGTCGATACGAAAAAACACAGAATCTCCACAAGCATTGAAATTCCAAATTTACAACATCTTATTAACATTGGAGATTGTTGACCCTATTGAGTCTGAACTTACAATAGACGATAATTCCTTAGTATAATGCCGGCTGTAATTTGCTGAATACAAACGATTCGGTATGTGTATGACCTCGATATTCGGTAGATGTTTTTATGCGACCTATTATCATCTCGTTCAGTATTTTGCGCAGACGGAACCATTCATCTCTCGTTTTCTAAGTCAGCAAACAATATAAGTTTTTGCATCTCTTCCATCCGCTTTGTCCAAATTGATAAATTACTTATTAATGTTCCGTCGATGTACAGCTTCTATCCATAGATAAGCATGATAGCTCCAGTCAATATTGGAAAGGAATAAAGTCACTTTCTCCTTTTTGTCGTGACTTCCTGCATCTGTCAAGAACACGTATGGCTTTGTATTCTGCTTATTTGCAGAAGTTCGTTTTTCACACTAAGAAAAAAAAAATACATACATTAAGCTGGTTTCTTTAGACTATGACGAACATTTACTAAGCGCATGCAGAGGTAATCTATTTCATATACGTGCCTGCGTATACAATAGGATTTGTATGACAATAGAATGATTACGGTGAGCGACTTTCACAATAACTTCCAAGAAAAAAATAAATGTAACGTCAATATAGAAAGCATTATAGAAAAATGTCTTTCTCCATTACATAAACGTTCTTTGTTAGTACAAAGAACGTTTATGGAATAAAAAATAAAGAACTAATGTTATTTGTTTTTTATTTTGAAGAAGCAACGTGAAAAAAGATAGCCACTTTGACATTGCCGTTGAGTTTCAAGATGCTCAAGCTTTCTTTTATTAGTGCATATATATATTTGAATATTATGTAGTGTAATGTTACAAAGTAACGTCCAAGACGTTATCTATCATCAGCGCCACTTACATATCTCACCTAGACATCAGTTTGTCCACTTATCGAAAGTAAAGATCTATTTATTAGTGCAAAGCCCGATTTCTGAACGAAAATTTCTTCTTCTAGCCTATTGCCTCCTTGGCCTGTAGGTAACAAAAGAATATTGTGAGTTCAGTTAATGATGGTAGTGGCGGAAACAAACCTAAAATACTTTTGTATTTTCTCCTTTCTAAGGACTTCTAAATTTATACTAATTTCTCCATAACAAGTGTAACTTTAGGGACATCAAAGAGAAATTTAATCAATTAATAAACGCTCGGTTAGTTTTCATTAAAATTCACAGTAAAATTCCATGTTATAGGGTTGCATGTGGAGAAGAATGTAATGGAAAAGCAAAACATCTCAACCACAGTTGCCCCCCTGTATCTTCCTTCATAAAAATTCATAATTTCCGTTTGCCATTCTATTTCAAGATGTTTTAAATATTAAAGATCATCAAAGGTGACGGAAGTAAAACAATCGCCAACTTGATTAAATAATGGCGTGAAATGACACTAATTTTATAATTGACTTTGAGTCAACCCAAGTAACTTGTGTCTAAATAGATCTCCAACTAAATTAAAGTGGAAATTCAACGTGTCAACTCCTCTAAAATTTCATTTATCAATTCAAATCAATTCTAAAATTGCCGAAGGTGTTGCACAATACTGAAGAAACTTAAAGACGGGCGATGCAGAACTGGAGAAGCAATAGCGCAAGCAACTGTTGCTCTCCTGCAACAGTTCGGATGGGACATCATCATCCACTCACTGGGCTCGGAACCTAGTAGCTATTATTAATTTTCTAAATTGAAAGAACGTTTGGTCGGAATGGTAACGAACTGATATGATAGGAACATACAAAAACTACCATCGCATCGATTCTCAATCTAGTGTTTTTTTCCAAACAAGCTATACAATTTATTTCTCGCGATGTTTTTGTTTTCATGTGAAATGGCTTGCTCAGTACTGAGCAGGAAAACAATAGGTATTTTGTTAGAATGAATGGGCTACATAACTTGTACGTATATCTGCATTATTATATTATTAATAATATCGGGAGCGTGTTCAGCTTCGTGTAAAGTAATCGCTAAATTACATTATATTAAATTCTTACAGAATACATAAAAATAACGCATACTTAATAAATATAAATATTTCTGAGGAGCAAAATAAAAGAGATCCTTCGTACTATTTGCGAACCATACATATTAATAGTAGCATTTGTATAATAGGGTTTGTATATTTGCAAAAGCAAATACAAATAGGTTCAGATATTTGAATTTGTGTCGTTTCATACTCTCACTTTGATAATTAATTTGCGCATACATACACATGCACACTCAATAATCGAACATGCATTCTGTTGTATAGCGCTGATCTTTCCGGTAAAGTACACATTCTGAATGAAACCAAATGATGCGAATGCAACCGATTCAATAGGTACTCCTTCGATCGTATGGTCGTTAATACATATTTGCAATAATTGTAATTCTGTATTTGATCAAACTTCCACAGATTTTAATATGGGTGACCATTGCGGCAAGATTTAAAACATTTGTCATGTTCATTTGCATGACTAGTTTCTGTTAGAACTAACAGCTTTTATACGACAAGCAGTTAGTAAACCATGCAACCAGATAATATATAAGTTTTAATCAATTTTGTCAAAGTTTTTCCAGAAACGTCTTCCTCCTTTTTAAATTTAGTTCTACTGCTACCGTTTTCAGTTGAATAACGTGTAAAAGTAAGTAGTAAAAAAGCTAAATTAATTAACGCACAGTAGAAATATAGAGAAATTTTCTCTGGAATGAAGACAATTATCGTCGAATTTTATCTGAATAGAAGAAGCTGTTAGTGTCTCTTACATACTGCATTACACCACGTACCATTACCGGCAAAAGATGTCGCTTAACCATCGAGCTTAACCATTTATATCGGGATAATTATCCTTATTTCAATACTGTTAAATGAATTTTTGTGAATTCTGTATATGATATATTCCAACACTTTTTTCCCATTCTCGCAGTTCTCACGTAAATTTCCTTGTTTTTCCACTTATTTTGCTTTACATTCTTTTCTTTTTGATCATCTCGCTTGACAGACGAATTGTTGCGCCATATGCGAAAAAGACATTAATGATAACTGATTGCAGCACCTTTTATTTCTAACAATTTCTTGATTGTTTCGTTAAATCATTATTAATTATTATTCCTTCTTTGCATTCTATGTTGATATGTTTTATACAACACTTCTTTATTTTAATCAGTTAGTTTAATTATTGGTACGAGAACTATCCTTTTTGGCATGAACTGATTTTAAAGCGTGCTTGGAAACATTCGTGGTCTTGCGTTACGTTTCGATATACATGAGTCAGCTTATTTGCGAGATTTACTTTCTGCATCTAACAGCACATTTTTCTCTGTAATCGACTTTTTTTTCTTTCTGTACTTGATGTTACAAGTTAGATCCACGTGCTAGCTTTGGAATTAATCTTACTGATTGTCTATACCTGTTGACGAAGAGAAATATCGTACCGAAGATAATTTTTCAACATTGAAATTTGCGGATTATAACGTTTCCACATATATTTGGGTGGAAATCCAAAAATACTACGGTTAGGTTTCAATTTATTTTATTTCTTCGCTTTACGCGATTCCCTTTTGAATTTTAATTCACCCACCCGCTATATATATAATGGTTTTTTCTTTGTTTTCTTTTTCTTTTCACGTCACGGTATCAGTTGTTTTCATTTGCACAAATAAATTCATTTCTTTCCCTTCGATTGTTGGTTTCAGTTTCTGCCATTATTGTTACTGTTGAATTGATTAATCTTAACTTACTAGGATTTTATAATTAGACTGTTTACATTGTAACACATATGCAGTTTTTTCTTCTCTTTAACTATATTATTATTTCTTTTATCTACTATATCTATATTTCTTTTTCTATATGTTCTAATGACAGACTAAAATTTCTCTATCTATTTCAATCTTCATTTCATCTCTAATTTTAAAAATTAACATCATTGATAAACTTAAATTTAATTTCAATTGTTTATCAGCCTGCCCACTAAATCTTCCGGAATTTAGAAAATTAGCTCATATTTTGGAATAAATTCGTTTGTTTTTATCACATCAGTCCTGAATACACGACTCTTTTCTTTTATGTTTCATATTTAGCAGCTCCAATCATTGCAGGATTGATTCAACCAACTTCAAGGTCAACAATACTACACTACGATTACCGTTACCAATCAATTATCAAATTACCGTTTATCAACAAATCAAACAATATTAACTGCTCTCCATATACGTATAATTATTTATTTTCACTTTGTAGAGTTAAAGTAAAACTGTTCATATTTATTTGTTTAGAAAGAGCTAAGTTTTCATTTTGTCATGGATTGGGGACAACTAGTTTTGAATGGTTTAGTGTTTTTCTTTAAAAATTCCTGGCGCTCCTTTTCTTTTGTTGGCAGTATTGATAAATATTCAAAATTCAGAATGAATTGATATATTGAATGTGTATTTCAAGGCAAACAACAATGTCGTTTCACGAAAGGACAACAACTACAAGATAATTTGTAGCTAAATTTACAAAATTTGGAAGTTCTCAACAGAAAAAAGGGAATTACGAAGTTAACGACGATGATATACGGCGAAACATTTTGTTATGTACAGTATAAGCACATCAGTTCGGTGAGTGACTCGAGAAAGCGGAATTCTAAAATCTACTATTTACAAAATATTGAAGGAAAACACATACCACCCTTACAAGAAAACAATAGTTCCACGTAGTACCTACAAAGAAAAAAAGAGCAAAAGAGCATTCACCAATTGTGAAGTATTCAATAAGCATAGTTGTCATCGCTGGTCCACTAAAATTCCGCATTTGGTGAAATAAGAAAGGTAGGTAGACCACTTCATAGGTCCTTCCATTTTTTACTTCAATTTAACTGGTAACAGGTATCCGGAGCTAGTAGCAAACGAAACAATGCCGACTATGAAACGAATTATGAATCCTGACAATACGCAGTACATCTGGTTCCAACAGGATGGTTATCCCGCTCATAACAATCATGGCGTGCAATATTTTTTGCCGGAATAGTTACGTGAAAGAGCACTTTTACATAATGCCCCACTGCAATGGTTTACGAGATCACCTGACCCTGCTTCTCTTGATATTTGTTTACGGGGTATTAAAAACGAAGCATTTACATTAAAAGCGACAGGAAGTCGGGAAATTTCAGAAGACCGGAGCTTGCACAGAAGGGTCGTTATACTTAACAGTTTCTTCAACTGAATCTGAACTTCCAACATCTCTTGTTTACCTTTCACCCTTATTACCTTGTGTTTCCGGTGTGCTCAATTTCACAATGTACTTCTTTTATACTATTAGAGACAAGTTTATTTAATGTGTTGATAGAAAAGTGTCTTAAATAAGCGTCCAAATATTGTAAAACTTTAGAAGTGATCAGGTTATATGTTATCGGGTTATCGAGAAAAATTGAAATCGGTGAATTTTGTTTTTCCGTTTAATCAATGATGAGTATCGAACTGTGGGTGCAATAACAGTAGCCGTGTTCTTCATCAGAAACCGAACGCTGAACACCAAAGGACTGTTACAATTAATTCCAAATTTTTACGTGTGTACGATGTTCAATGACGTTATTCTTCTAAATGAGGGTACCAACCTATCCGCACAACACACGTGTCTTCTACTACCACGGCAATTGTTACTTTGAACTAATTGGTTTATTGTAATTGGATATTAATTTTATAATTAGGATGCCAGAAGTAGCTTTCTACATGGATTAAGGACAATGCGAATATTCAACGTTAAATTGCTAATCCATCAAACCACCAACACATTTATAAATGTTTTTCTCCTGATTATTTTGTTGAATCAAAACTGTGCGCGTTAAGTATTTAATCTAAACATTAGAAAATCGTAAATTTGCCAAAGTAGGTTGATCTTACCCCTAAAGTTTCATAGAAGATAGTATATCGAAATGTTAAGATGTAAAATAAGAAATGAAATCCCAGTCGACAATAAATTTTGTTGCGGAATAAAGTTTATACAATAGAATTTATCTTATATTTATGTATCTCCCTGCAGAAACTACGCAGGGCTTACAGGCATTCATATGAAATGAACTACGGCCAAACAAAACGATTGAATCTCTCCCGTAATACACACGACGTCGCAAATAAAGGAGAAAAGTAGAGGAAAATCGATATGATTTGGCGCCGAATAAAACGTAGAGTAACTTGTTTTTTTTTGTGCCTCTTTCTTTTGTTCCCCTTTGTCTCTTCTTTTTTGATAAATTGACAGCAACTCCGGCAACATAAACTTCAATCACCATTTTCGCAAGAGGAACCATCTCCACCACTTTATAAATAGATAACCGATTCGAACGAATGACTACTGCATACATATGTATGAATTCGAAAGGGAACTCGAAAATAAAACAATACAAATCGTCATGTACAAAGCAAATTTATACAATTATTTCGTGTGCTTTGATGTAGCGAGCAAGACTCGAAATCAACAAGTTGCTACCTTTGCCTTACGCGGAACCGGTGCGGTGCGAAGGAAATTATCCCAAGCAAACAATCCACAAGTAAATAATCCGCGCAGCTAATCACTGCTTTGCGCTTTAATAACAAGTTTTTATTGTGACATTTTATTAGAATAACGTCAAGCTGTGGTAATTTCATTCCATAATTGAGCAGTTACATTCACGAAATAGGAATACGGTATATTGGAACAGAAGTTTGTTTTGTGTTATGTGGTATGTATGTGTTTCAGTGTTGCAATACAAGGTTTCTGACATTAATATCTCAAAAATTATGATAACAAAGGATTTTACTAATGATATACAAAGAGACACGTGCAAGTTTACTTTCTAACTGCTGAATGTAGTTTCACTATTTTGCTTATATATTTATGAGACAGCAGAGTATATTTTTAGAGAGTTACACAGAGATGTACACAGTTAGCAAGAAGCACACAAGCATGAGACTACGAGAAGGGACTGCCTTCATACGTTAGTATGTACTATGACCGTAACTAGCGTCGAAGTACATAACGCTGGCATTAACATCTTCAACGTCTTAATGTTACATGGAGCATGAATATTAAGTTCTTTAGGAAAAGCTTAAAAAATTAATGTTCAATTACATAGCGTGTTGTAATGATTTTGTCTTCCCAAAAAAATATGACTAAGTTACTCAAACTTCTTTTACAACATCATCAATTAATCAACAATTAAAAGAATCAAAATTGATGTAAGAAAGAAGTATCATTCACTGCTATTTTGGAACAAAATATAAACACGAAAAGGTGGAAGAATTAAAATGTGTGTTTCAATATAAATTCATTGTCACTTACTGGCAAAATTAATCAACTTCAATCAATCTTCAACTATCAAATTTTTATAATGAACATCAGTCAAACATATTAAATTGTCTTTAAATAAATTAATTTTTAGTTCATTTTCGTTTCACATTTTCCTCAACATATGCACCCTCTCTTTCCGTACATATAGTTGTTCTTGCAAAAAAGTTCCTTGAATATCTTCAATATATTTCGAACCATTATAGAAGCTATTCCCTCTATTGTTCCCTTAATTATTCTCTCCGAATGGTTAATACTTTGAAATGTTTTTTTGAAAGCATATTTTCTTTTTGAAGTACCTTCATAAAAAATAATCAACTTGCACTAAAGTCCAAAGAACCGATCAATTCATTTTCAATTAAAGAGGATATTTAAGTACTGTTTAATGCCATTTATGCTACGACGTATGCAATGTGATACCAATAGGATGGTATCACATTTGTAGCCTCTCGTGAATGGGTAGTTCGTAGGCAAAATCGTATAAGTAGTTATTCAAAAAAGGTAAGTAATGCCGACTATGTATATTTTTATTATTCGATTTTTAAAAATTGCACACAAAACATTTGTTTTAATCGAATATTGATCACGGGTCATGGGATTCACGTCACTCCATCGCCAAACAAATTTGTTCAATTACAGCGCTATTGCAAGTGGACGTTCCATCGTTGGTGAAATTAATTTTTCTCACCATGACCACCACCTTCCTTCCGTCTCTCCTTATATCAAACAGCTAAGTGCAAATTGTTGGTCTGTAAGGTCGAAATTTGTTTTCTTTTAATATTTGCTCAACAGCTTCTTCATTTGCAACATTTAACCTACGCTTTTTGTTGTTTACTGCAAAAGTTTTGAATTGAGATAGGATATTTCTTGGTGTTATGATATGTATACTCTTATCCAGATATCTTTCGTCGAAAATTATTACCGCTTCTTTGTATTTTATTTTTTTTATTAGTTTTGTTAATTGTTTCAAATTTATCTTGCGTGCTCAATTTTAAAGGCATTTTTATTTAATTCTGATTATCACATTGATATTTTAAGAAAGTAGCCGGATTCACTGTGACAAAAATGCTGTTATAAACAATTATCTTCATAGATAACTTTTTGGTTATTAAAAATAATTTTTTAGAAGTAAAAGGGATAATTTTAACATGATTGGCGCATACATACAATTCTTAGTGGAATAACTTATTTACTTATGTCTCTTTCGATAATTCTTGAACAAAAAATTTGAAAAGCCGTATCAATTGGTTTAAATTAATTTTATTTTTAATAGCGCGCTATATTTTGAAAAAGCAGAACTTTTTGTGAAAAGTAACTGTTCTCTCTATAATTGAGAACAAAGAAGTTTCCTAACAACATTGTCTTGCGAAGGAAATTCAGTAAACTCACTACGTGAGTTCATACACCCGAAGCGTCTATACGCTTAATATTCAAATTGAAGATTGTTGCATTTGGTGGTCTTTTCGCATAAGGATATTCTTTCTCGATCATCGCATTTGTATTCCAAAATATCTTATACAGATATCCATAATTTTAACCTGACGTTTAGAAATTTACTCTGTCTGCCCTTACATCGAACGCTTTATTTTCCAGGTTCTCCCTATAGAATATTTCGATTTATAACGCTTTATCCAACCAATTCAAGTGTTTGTTCGATTATTTAAACTCAAAGCCATGCTATCATACATCTTAGATTCTAGTGAAGATAATAATAAAAAGTAAAAAACTAAGATTGAAATATATAATAACGAGACCTCTTCCACTTTAACGCTGAAAAAGCATAAATCATAGCATTGTAAACATGAGACAAAATCAATGCCAAAAATGCATTGACGTAGAGGACGTAAGAGGAAAGAGTATCAGTCTTTGCTATAGCTATTTCTCTGTTCAATGCTTTTCATTAACGGACTATGCAAACATTTATAATAGATATACGTTCTATATGTAGACTATCCACTTCAGTAGTTCAACGATTTAATCCCTTCCGCAATTGCCAAAATACTGTACGTAAAAACATAAGCGCGCTGATTGGATCGATTCAGTTCTATAATCATTCGGCTTTCTGGTCCTTTTTTTGATTTTAAAAGTTGAACAATTATGAATAGACGGCTTGCAATCAATGGCAAATTCGAATCAGTGCGTTAACGGACACCGTTGCAAATAAATGCTGCTACGTTTGGTCATCATTCGTGAGTCGGTATGTCAAGTAATTGCAAAAAGTTTCTTGTTAATGAACAATTTTTGACTGCTCTGTCGGCTTATGTTTTCGTCAGTTGGCACCATTCAGGTTTGACCGATTTAACTTTACTACGAGGGAGTATTTCAGAAGTACTCTCCATAGGTACTATTACATTTGATTTATTTTATTTTATTTTATTGTTCGAAACATTTGTGAAATTCGTTTTTTGTAGTGCCCTGCACCTCTTTCGTCGTTCGTTTGTTCTCCTCAGTAGCGTCGGCAAAACGCATTGCTTTCATTTTGTCTTCCTTCGGTGAGGGATACAAAAAAAGTCGCAGTGGGTCGGGTGAGTAGGAAGATCGGGCACAGTGACCATGCCATTTTCATTCAAAAATTGGTACAGAGGCAGTACTGCATAAGCGGTAGTTTTATCGTGGTGAAAAGACCAGTCGTCTAACTACTACATATCAGCGCTATTCCACTTCTCAAACTTTTCAAATTTTCTCGGCCTGGTTAACATTGGTTCTAGCCTTTCTATGGCCTACAAGAGAGCCATGTAATACATATGTGTACATGTACTAAAAGTATTTGAGGACTGAGGAATTGGAACTGGGAGCAATGTTCCAGGATAAAAAGAGGCGAAAGCACTTATATCAGGTGCGTCTAGGAATAAGAAGCAACAATAGTGCTATCGCTCAGCAAAAGGGACCTTGGATTACTGGTAGAATTTCTAGCAGAACATGTAGCCCTAAACAATCTCCTATTCAATCCAGAAAAAACTGAGAATTAAATATGCCGTCTATGTCTAGAAGATCTAGAAACGCTAGAATAAATTTTATCTAGTTGTGTTGCCATCAGCGGCACTCGACAACAATATTTCAGCAAATTGATTTTGACATGTTCTGAAATGAGGGATGAAGATTCTAAAGTAATTTAAAAGTTTCCGAAAGAACAAAACAAATCAGCATTGTTTTAACGGTTGATTCTACTTGACGAGCTTTGTTAAGGTGAGGCGAACTTACAGGCAGGATACTGGTTTGATTGTTGCTTCGTTTTAGGGCCGTAACTATAGTACCATAATTCGTTATCTGCGATGACGAGGCACGAATCTGGCAGACATTCTTTCAATTTCCAAATTTTTTGTTAAAATTAGCAAAACTGTATTCCTAATGACTTACGACAACTCCACAGCTTCTTCAATGAGGTGTTGTTGATCTTTCAGGATGATTTTGCGGTTCAGACCATGGAAGCAGGATCAGAGCGACGATTATTATCAATTCACATTTCATCTCTTTTGAATCGGGAAAAACCATTCAAACGCTTGGGTTTTTCCCTGTAGCATCATACATGTTCCTTTACGGTTTTGGTCGGAAACCAAAGAACAATCAACTGTTTGTGTGTTCATATGAAGTACACGATTGGTTATTTCTTTTGCTGTACTGGATGTATCCCAAACATTACTTTGGAGGCTCCAGAACAGGTTACGCTGAATGGTGTACAAAAATTTGTTTGCCAAAAGTTATTCATGAAATCAGGAAAAACAATTGAAAATGTTACGTCATCCTTGATCGTGATAATTCCAACTCTCACATAGCACGTCAAAAATTGAATAATTGGAAGAGGCAAATATCAAATTAATGCGCACATTTATCAAATTTGTCTTCTGTCGACTTCTTTTTGTTTTCGAGTGTCACAAACAAAAGGTACACGAACAACGGGTTTACCGTCTCAAGAGGTTGTTAAAGGTTTTAGAAATCTTACATTAGAAGTGCTTTCGAAGTAGAAAGAATAATAATACCAAATATTTCGAAAATCAATATTCACAAAATCTCTTGTAATTGTTTGCGTGAAAACTTAAGAGGTATCCCTCCTATCCGCTTTCTAAATATAGAATTTCTTTTTGGTGATAAAATGTCATTTTTCTTACTTATTTAACCAAATCGTTTACGGAATTCAGAAAGCACCTCGAAGCAGGCTAATAAGTACAGAACTTCATTTCATAATTTTTAAAAATGCCTATTAATAACAGTTATCGTCCCAAATACGAATGTCTACCTCGATATTTCAAATTACACCTGACGTAGAGAAAGTAGGCGGACGTGAACACTTTCAGGTCACGCTTTGAAATAGCATAGCATCACTCAGCATTAGCTATATAAGTGCAAAAGGGGGAGAATGTACAGGGGACAAATTTGTAATTTTAGATGGTGTCATTTTTATAGGACTCCTTTTGTGAAAAATTACAGATGCGTAGATATAATAGTAAGGTTGCTCATTTAAAGATGTAGGAAGCTGCACGGCCATATTCATGCAAATGGCAATTTAACATTATTAAAATTCAATAAAACTTTAATAAGTCGATAGTCTGTGCTGAAATGCGTTTTTCCTTTGTCTCAATTATATATAGAGGAGTTTGTATAAATTGTTGTATCAGTTGAAGCAACTGTACAGTAGAGCCATTTCCTTAAGTAGTTAGGGTGACATAAGTTAAGAAAGTAGTACGCAAGTCGTGTCGGACTTGTGTGTAATTGTCAATGTACTAATTCTCGTCTAGTTTTCCCAATAAAGAAGTAACAAAGCATAGACTACATTAGATAACAATACAGCTCTGCTTATTAATTGCTCTTCTTATTTAACAAGGCATACAACATTTTGGTTCATGTTAAAGAGAAATTGACAAATGTGTCTGCGTGGAAAACAGAACGTAGACAGTTATGACTAGCAATTTATAATTTTAGTTTCAAACAGGCTCAATTGAAAACATAAATTACAAGATTTCAAAAATTTTTACATCAAATTGACAAATGGTAATAGATCTTCTGAAATGCCGTCATGTTACTAAGCTTGACAGCATATTAGATAAGCTCGAGCTTACACAAAATGACAGTGAAATTTTATCGGGTAATCAGATTCAGGAAGATAAAAGCTAAGTGTCTGAGAATTCGTATTGCAAAGTACTCTCGCTAGCTAATGCTTTAAACTCAAATCGTAATGTATTTGTTACAGTTCAAATCGCCCAATAAAGTGTAGTAATACATTAAATAATTCAGATGTTTCGAACATACAGGGTCAAGTAAAATTACCATGCATAAAATTGCCAATCATCAAGCATATAAAGGTGTTAATATTTGTAAGCGTGATTAAAAGGAGAAGCTGTAAAAGAACGCTATGAAAACTAATTGTTAACCATTAACACTCATATCAAGCTATATCATCAAGGCGTATCAAGACGAGATATAAATTGTTCATTCTGCAAATAAAAATATTTGAATCAGAATTGTGATAAAATTAAAATAAGTCGGTAGCCGAAGTAAACGAAAGCAAGCTCCTCTTAAACTGTTTACATTCGTATCATTTTGTGATCTCCGGCATGTAAGCATTGCTAGAGAAGACGTCATCTTTTGCTGCACAAACGGGAAGGTGTATCTGCTATCATCTGCTATTTCTAGAAAATTTTTCATTAGATAACAAGCACAATATTAAAGGCGTGTTCTGTTATTTGATACTAAACGAAATCACAACTAATTTAACACAATTTGCCAGAGCGTTGACCAACAATTGAATCTACTCAAGTCGATAGAGTTACTATTTGATGCTACTATATTTTTCCTACTTTATTGCTAAGCGAACAAATAGGATTAAGTAATAGTAAACCGATTATTTAGAAAACTATGTTTAAGTGTATACTAGCGGAACATGTTCGTGTAATTTGAGAGCCTCGAACAATGAGTTGTACGAAGAGATGGAACGTTACTGGCAACAACAAGAACGAGGATCCAAAACATTTTATAATAAATACTATCACATATGACAAGACTTCATCTTACTTAACTTATCGAACTCTAATTCTGTTGGCAATTCAAAATGAAAATAAGTTTCCGGAAGCTGGTAATATAATTACAAAATTACCTCTACATCAACAATCTCCTTGAATATCGAAGCTACACTAGCGATGACTTTTACATCAACAATCTTCTTCCCGGTGTTGAAAATATCGAACCTATACTAGACTAAAGCTTAAAATATCAAGCATACTTGTGTCGGCTGGGTTTATTTAAGGAAATGATGCTCAAAGAGCGAAGGATTTACAAAGGAATGTTGTATGCTCAGTATAATATTAAATATTAAAGCTTTAGGTCTTATTTGGGAATCGAATGAAGACGTACGCTGATTCAAGGAAGGGTTTGTTAAATGTTTGTTTGTAACCAAGCGTCCTTTTAGTTATATCCAAAATCGTCGATACTTTGGGATTGATTGAAGTCCAACAACATTTCAATGGAATTATTTATATAAGAATTTTGGGACTTTTAGACACATGAAGACAGCTGGGAAGGTGCTTACTTTAGGATCCGTTGAGTTTTCTTTTAAGTTACGCGCATTTAGCAATGCATCGGAATCAGCTTTTGCAACGTTAAAAAACATATTATCTCTAGTATTACGTGGCAAATAGGGACACATAAATCCAAGAACTTCCCAAAATTAAAGAATGGCGATATGTGCCATGTACGCTAAATCTCGCTGATTGATGGATTGCTCTAATATTTCCAGCGATATTGATATCAATTTTGTAAGCCCAAATCCTGAACTTGAACTTATTGACGAATCAATAATGAATGCTGTCAATTTTAACGAAATTTGTTATTACATGTTTGCAAATTTTATTACTTGACATTTTATTTACTCGTTCTCTTCCCACTAGGGCGATCTTTGGAAAACAGCTACATATAAAATCTGCTAAAATAATTTTATTTAGACTTGTGGGTCAGCCTCATTTAACCTATGATAGTTCGTATACTCTTCTATATCAAATAGAAGTTCTGTTTCATTCTCGACTACTCCTCCGGTTCAATGATGCTTAAGATTGTGCTTTTTAACTCATTACCATTGGTGATGACTATGTGCTGCACTCTGGTGATGATGGTATTTGTCGAATAGTTAGTGTGTTAGTGTGCGGTAAAATAGTTAGTCGAAGTACGCAAAAATTGTGTGAATTACTTATAGACGGCTAAGCAATGCATGTTCTACTGTGAGTTTCTTGTTTCACTTTGAAGTCAATGCCTTTAAGGCGGGCGCGATGTTTGTACTCTAAATTCTAGCACCTATTTAACAACGATTACAGTAACATCTTTCTTACATTTTTTTTTTGTGAAATCTTAGAAGTTGCTGAATTAAACAGCATGAAACAGAAAAAAATAGATAGATCAGTAACTAAATGCTGTGCAACAATTCCACATTTCTAATATTCTTCCAACATCAAACTTCGGTATTAAAGATCGTGCGAAATTCGTCGTACTAATATCTTGCGTAGTCATTTAATTTGAAGCGCTTTGTTGACCTACTATCATCATCATCAACGGACGATACGATTTCAGAGTCATGTAAATAAAACTTATCTGGTCATTTTGCCCAAGAAAGTCACTTTACCGATACGAAACCTTACAGATTGTCAGATAACAAACGTAGAAGTACATATACGACACGTAAATTGGTATACCGTCCTTCAAGAAAACAATTGAAAAAGTGTCTTTATCTAGATAATTTATGGTAGATTTGCGTGAGCGGTTAACATTTGGAAAGGTAGTAAAAAATCCTGTTTTAACGAACTCTGTTCAATGTAGGATAGCGACCGCTATCAAATTAATCGTTCATTATCAAGCTGAAGTTGATGTACAATAAAAAATCTAACAGTTTTAAAATCATTCTAATCAGTCTTCCGAGAAGAAAATTGAGGTAAGGGATGCTGAATAATGTAAATGAATAATGTAAAATTTAAAAGAAGTCTACGGAAATTACTGTAAGTATCTGCAGAGAATAGAATAAATTACATATTGCTGTCAACAAATGGAAGAGAACGCCAACTATAATTAGACAACGAAAGTTTGTCCAATTATCATAACATAGCTTGATCGAGAACGTTAGATCGATTAGAAGTACACACAGTATGTGAAAACTAATGAAAAGCCTATAGCGCTATATGAAACAGAACTTATTAAAATTTTCAACAATGCAAACAATGTTGAACAACATCGACCCAAGGAGCAGATGAATTACCTACAAAGTTAGTAGCAAGTTGTGGTTATCTTTTGTGGCAGCCATTCTTCTTAATTATAAACGTTTGTCGTCAACAAAGCGTATTCCCGGATCAGTTCAAGTCGACGGTAACAAAATCTGTATTTAAGAAAGAGTATAAGCGACTTGGAAAATCTTTGCCGCGATCGTTAAAGTATTTGAAAAAGCCGTATCGAATCACATGATTAATTATTATTGAGAACCATCCAATACCTTGACTACGTGAGCAAATATACAGGAACAAAACTAATTATAGTCGTTACGTTGCACTTATCATCATGCTTTCGCGTAATCCCATTGTATCCAAGGTGGATCTATTTACAGAACGGGACAAACGTAAAAATCAAAATTGCAATGGCTCGTTTTCAAATTGCGTCCATTGTATTGCTGCAATAGAGTGAAATTTATTTTCTCAGCCCTAACAGCTACAATATCTCTGAAATTTAATTTGGTGCACGACCGGATATGTTCCGTTATTGTTATTATTATTGTGATTCGGTCGGTAGATTATAGTTGCTACGTCTGAAATTTCTTTACTCTCCCGCATAGTCCGGCCTGTTTAATATCTTCCTTTATTGTCTTATAGACTGCTTCCTGTCGCGTGGGTGTTAACTTCCTAAATAAGAAGTAACTTGTTCCGAAACCTTGGACACATACAAGCCAAAATTTTGTCGTGGGAGCGATTATCATGTAATTTATACGTTGTACGTGTTCAATGCCAGAAAATAGGATTCTGTAAAACGTTTTCGTTATAACAAGAAGATTTTCGCAGCAAAAGAGTCTCGTTCCTTCCACAATGCCGAAATTACCGCAGGTAAATTTACGTACACGTCTGATATTATTATCTTAGACGGCTTGAGAATCGAATGAGCGCTTGTTGTGAGGCATGTGAAATAAGGGTGGAGGCGCCAAGTATCTACACAAATTTCGTTCCTTTCTCTTATAGATACTCTACCAACATAATTTTGAATAACCTCAACTTTCATTTGAAATAAAATGAAGCATATAGATTATTTAAAGATATCGTCGCACTCTTAACAAAATTTAAAATAACGTTGAGTTATGAAAATAATAAAAGCTGGAAAGTACCTCTTGTTTTAAGCTTTGACAATTTTGTACTGAATCGATTTTTAAGTATTTGTTTAATAATTTTTATGTTATATAAGAAGATTATTTAATCCTCTAAGACTAATTTAATTGATTTTATTCAATAAATCTCTGGTTCTTTGATGGCGGTAAGTATATGGGATGGTAAGTATGGCTCTTAATGCAGTTTTACTTAGCCTAGACTTACGAAGGTTTCAAAACATCCATTTCTGGTTTAAACGTGAACAAATAATATAGATAACCCAAGTTAACTCGACAATGCGTAATTGTTGTTTTGTTCATAGCAGTATAATCAGCGAAAAAGCACTACAACATTCGTAATTTAACCAACGTCATAGCATTAATAATAGTGAAATTAGCTAAAGCGCACCGCCTGGTCTCTTCGTTTACCGATAGTTAAGAAATCATTTAACTAACATGTACGGATGAGAGTATCTAATTGAACATACCTAATCACTGAAAATGTCGAAATTGTAGCTGTATCGACCTCTACAGGAATGAGTAGCTAGTAATATCCCATGTCCTGCGAATGTAGCAGGCTTTGACTAGTAGCATCATGCAAAGGGAAATTAGTAATATTGAAACCAGCTACTAATACCCGCTATATGTAGATGCGCGTTTCGCTGTATTACGGCTCGTCAGTAGTCCTTTGTGGAAGGTGTGGAATTGTCGTATATACACGAAGATATTAACTAATATCGAATCCTCCAGCAGTGAGGAGTTCGCCGTACGCTTTGCAAGGGTAGTATGTCTCGACTAGCGGGATCACTTCAAGGTAATTAATAATAAAGAATTCAAGCTTCCAACACCCACCATGCAATATGGAGAAATGCGCGTCTACAGCTAGTGGATGTTGGTGGATAGTTTCATTATTAATAATGTAACTGTTGGAATTTTTCGCTCTGCTTGTGTGTAATTGAAATGATAATGAAAAGTCTATGTAATGCGTAATTTTTACAAAAAAAAAAAAATGCGCGCGTTTCATCTTCATATATATACATATATATTATTCCTTCGTATTTACGCCAGGCTCTCTTATTTTATATTAGTCGTGTATTTCTCATTCTTTCGTGCCCAGTGCTGCTTCCGCTTTGCTTTATTATATGGTAATTAATGGTAAACTTTAGTTTTACGTCATATATTCAATTCTGAAAGTTTATGACTACGGTTCTCTTTTTACCTATTCTTATCTATCAGCATCTGCAATATATCAGGTTTATAGAAAAATACATTTAATACTTTTTAGAAAATTATCAGTTTTTCTTTCCTTACTTCAAATATAGAGAAAACCTCTGACAAATAGACGCGAACGTGTCTGACTGAATTTTGACTTTATATTCGAGATACCCAACCTTCTACTTTACATTTTACAGGCGCATGTATGTTGTTTAAATAAAAAAAATGGACCGTGTTTATTTTTGTAAATGCCTTCTTCCCTTGTATTACATTCAATGTGACAACATCAAACAGGCGTATCGTTCTGAGTATCGCATTTCATATGTGTGCTACATATATGCATGTGTTTGTCTCATCACAATGGTGAATAACGCCCGTACTGTTTTTATATAAAGCATTTCACATAAATTTTGTCAAGGATTACTTTTTATGGGAAAGCATATTTCAAATTAATTTCCGACAGAAATAGTCGTAGGCGGCGTATAGTGCATATTTTCACACGCTTCTGTAGAAGTTGGTGCGCTATGTGAATGCGTGGAATTCAGGATTTAGATTTTATTTCAACGCAAAAAGCTAAAATGATAATTCTTTTTATTCGTTCGATGTAGTCAAAGCAGACGGGAAGAAAATCCCATCTCTGCTTTTTTGCATTTAAAATTGTAATATTTGTACAGCCGAAAACACGTTTTGTTTTAAAATATAACTTCCAAGGATCCAAGTTAACTCTGTGATGTCATCTCAATAAAAAAATTGAAAGGTGTCCCTATTATCAGATATTTCCAGTTTCGTGAAAAATCATCAGTTGAGTAACATCATCAGGGTATCATGTTTCTGGCCTGACTTTTCAGGAAACCCATCGCATTCATATCTCTAAATAAAGAACCTGTGAGAAAAGGGACCTGCCTTCTATTTTACTCAACATCAATATTATTCCAGAACTTAGTATTGTTTCAATCTTGGAACAAAATAATCAACATTTGATTTGCAGCTAATGTCTGTTCTTGTTCTTAATTGGAAAATGTTCGATTGGTTGTAGTATAAAGTTTGTGGATCCATAGATCAAATGAGAATTGCTGCCACAATTCAAGGCTTTAATGTTAGATGTAATACATAACAGAAAATGCAAGTTGCATCATCTTCTGCAGCATTCTGTTTTTTCTAAGCCCTCATGCCTGTTTGTAACTGTTTTGGTACTGCATCTTTCGTAAATGGTTCCAATTTCTTCCTTAACTCTTCAAAATTTGGAAGAGCTATTATGTTATAAGTCATGTGTCCTGTGTTTCTTTTTCCACGTTTTAGATATTCCTGACTTACATTGAGCTTCAGCAAAGGCGCAATATCCTTTCATTTGAATTAAATGAAGACTTTTCTTCTGTACTGCTATTCTTGGGATTCGATTCATGATGACGTGACAACTTGATGGATCAGCGGTTTCGTAAATTCGGATAACGTTTTCCTGTATCGCAATTGATGTATCGTAAAGTTCGTCTGGTAAATCTATTAATTTCGCAGGTAAGGATATTCAATCTGCGAAAGCGCCTCTATTTACGTAATATCAACCAGTTTTCATAAAGAATCTCAAACAAATTGGTGCAGTACCAATTTGCGACATTTTTAATTATAATGTTTCATTAATAGCCCGAATATATGTGAATGTATTCATATGTACATCGTTTGCAACCCTAAGGTATGTATCTAAATTCCACGATCTTAAATATTGTAGGGCCCATGCACCCATCACGTAATATCTTCTGAATATTGAACTTAATATGAGCATGAAAATGTTGCAAAACACCTGACAATAAATTTAGAATGGATCCATTTATATAAGAATACGTGAGCCTAGGAAGGTGGACCATTAGAGATCTCAGGGGCCATGCAAATTTCCAGAAATATAGGCTTTGGAGGTGCAGTCGTTTATGCGTGTTACTGCAATTACGTTCATATAACTTTCTGCATTAACAACGGCGTCCACTTGCTTCCTGATTTTTTTTGCGCATCATCAAACATGCGCGTAAATATTACATAAAATTATAAAAGTAGAACTAAGCTATTGCTACAAACTAGTGGTAGCTATGATTATAACGGTGCTATGAGGCGTTATCTGGTGGCCTTTCATGTCAAAAAGGGTAATTCTCTATAAATTATTATGAAACAGTATTTTACTTATGGCATCGTTAATATCGCTACATAAGTCAAGATAAAAAGCAATTAAATGCTTCATCTGTTCGTCAGGAAGAAATTTTACACAACAGCGTATTATCTGACTATAAAGTACCTGGCTGCAATAAAAATCGCAACCTAACGGAAATATTATCTTAATGCAGCGGCAATATTAGTATAAATTCCATTCTTTTTCCATCAAATTTTTAGTCTCTTAAATTTTAATAAACCAAAGGAAGTCATTATTTGCAGATTGTACACAAACCAATCAATTACCATCCTACACTATAAAATTGTAGTAGTTAAAGAAGATAAAGTTTTCAAAGGCAACGTTACCGACCGTAACGCTGTATCTGGCTGGCGGAACTTATTCTACATATTGATTGGCTAGCTTCATCAGCTAAAGCTCTATATTCCCCCAAACAGTGTTTCAGTATCTTTATTTAAATTTTAACAGTCAAACATTAAAGCTAAAAGTACCCACATTATTCGGTTACGTGGACCATTCTCGTAAAGAATATATAAGGTGACAGGCTTAAATTATATATCAGAAGAACTTCTCGCAGTGTAAACAACAGATGTTTTCTTCCACCATTCCAACGAAGCAATGTTTTCTTTATTGATTCTTGGAGTAAACAATATATTGCCTAATATCAAGAACTGATGACGAGAGATAAAACTGTAAACATCTTAAATATATCCCAAAAAGACATTGGTGATGGTACACCGTTTAGATATATTTGGTTTTACACCGGGAAAAAGTTTCATAGAACTTTTTCCGGTACAATGATTCTTATGAACTAGGGCTCATTATCTTTTATTATTATTATTATTATCATTAACTGCCTAGCTTTGCTACGTAACGCCAATTCTTACGTAAAAGCTTTCTTTTTTATGAAAGAAAAGAAATTATAATAAAAAGGAGGACTACCTGTTATCCGGTTTTCCGCCATATACTTTTTCTGAAAATAGTTTAGGTTATTCTTAAGACAATGTAATATGTATACTTCAAATTACGTAAAAAAGAAATTAACGAACAAACAAATATTTGAAGATAGAAATAAATATTACTTTTAAAGAAGAGTACAAAAAAAGGCACGAAGTTTAAAATGAAGCAAAGTTAACATAAACCGTACGTTTGCGATGCCTGCAAGCTAGGATTCTCTAGGCGACTTTCCCACGAACAATTTCACGATATTGAACTTTCCTTCTAATTTGCATGTACAAAGAGTAAAACGTAAGAGTGAAATTTACAATGATACAATCTATGTATGACGAAAAACGAGGCAAGCTAGGAAATTACACGACTTTTGAATAACTATTAAATCTTCCCTACTATATGCAAGCGACTGAAAAGAGAACAACTACGTTTTATAATACTAGACGACAGAAGTGATGTACAGCTTTTCAGACCGAGATAAAAGTTCATTGTGTTCTAGGTGCTGTATGAGTTGTGAACTTCTCCATGACAGTTAATTTCTGCATAATGGATGATGTTTTCATAGTTTCGGTTTTGTAACTATTGAAAGTAGTTTTTATTACATCCCATTTCAATACACGGAGATTGCTTACGTTATCGCTTAGCGGAACTTCAGCTGCTAAGTTTTAAAGATTGAAATGCAATCTTTATGCTTACGAGTTTCTGGCAATTATTTTTTCACCTCGAGTAAGTATTAAAATTACAAAGTAAAAAGTTAATGAGGCGATAATGAAATGAGAAGATACCTTTGTATTGCGAGCCTCTGTTTCCACGTGGTATATCCACAACAACTAGTTGAGTAATAGCTAGAATAGATTTGATTGTACATTTATCGGCAGAGGCCCTCTGAAGCTATTTCATTTAATGTCCATGTTATGCACTTTAAAAAAGCCAATAATAAGTAAAGGGGTTCGTCAGTAATTGGCGAACGAGAAAAAATATTTCTCGCATTGGTAGACCTTCAAAATTTGCTATCATTCCGATTGCGAGGATGCTTGTTATTTGAAAACAACCGTTACCACTTTGCTTTGAAATGTTGATAAAATGGAGCATCGATTAATGAACAAGTACTTAGCTTTAAAGAACAAAACGAAAGAAGAGATCGAAGTTGGTTTACTTACGGCGACCAGTCCTCCATCGATGGCAACCACGGAACGACAGCTGAATTTAAACGTAACGTTGTTTTTAACGAGCAATACACATGATTGATTTAGCGTAATTGATCCAAGTATATACACAGAGATTGGTGTGCGACTTCATTAAAAGTGATAAACACGTTGCGTTTTAGGTAATATAGTGTAATGATTTTTGTGGGACAAATTTTAGAAGATTTCGAAATTTTTCAAAAGACTTAATATGTAGAAATTTTGGCCGTAAATTCTGGAGGGTTTAACTAACCTGAATTTTCGAATTTTTCTAGCTCATAGCCCTCTGTTTATGTGCTTCTAGCGAACTCAGCGTATACTATTATTAAGTACTTTAATACACTTCAAACTTTTTGATTTTAAATACTTTTCTTTTGAGGCACACATCGAGGAATCTTGTTTGCCTTTGTCGGTACGTATCTTGGTTGGGGCATTTTCGTCCCAATATTTTTTAAGAAATTGGAAAAACGTTTGAAGTGAATTTTCAATTATACCGAGCCCGTTCAGTGCATCGTCGATTAAAGATCACCGTATTAAAACAGGCAGTTCAGAGAGATTTTGATTTTGAGCCAAAGCCTTTAAGAATTGGATCGTGTCTTTCCCGTTAAATTTCGGCGAGACTTCTTTTAATTTAAAGTTGACCGTAATGATATTGCTCAGAGATATCGAGCTGTTCTTTTCATAGCACGTCCTAGTTTGCTATCAAGATCCTTTTGACCTAACCGATTGTTAGCTGCTTCAATATTATCTAGACATTCTTGCCGACTTTATGCTACGGAATTGTTCAAAATCCCTGTCTAATTTATCGTGCTACAGCAAAAATCGTTCGTGTCGGCATCTATTTCAATAACAGTATATTTTGAATGGTTAAAAGTTATCATTGGTTAAAAACAACGCCAGTTTTGCTTGTGACTTTATGTCTAGCTGTTGTTCAGGCACATTGTATTTAGAATTCTTCCAAGTTTTGTAATGAAGATCGAAATATTTCAATTCGAAAATTCGAAAATATGTTCAATAATACAATGTTGAAGAAGTTGTGCTTAAAAAAGGGCATAAACCTTGTGTTTATGTAGTGGAAAGTTACGAGATCTGACGTTAGTAGTTATTTTCATTTCTACGTCTTGAAGCTCAATTTCTTTAAATTAAATACAGTCCTAAAATTACGATTGTCTTAAATTTTTTTCAATTTTCGGTGTTTTAAATTGTACCTACTTAGTTGCGGCTAATCCTATTGTTCACGTTCTCTTATCAACAATTATGTTTGGTAGTTTTTGTTCTTTGTTATATTTTACCAGGTAAGTTTGGACGCCATATTTTAATATTTGAACGAAGAACTAAGCTCAGCAGTGTAAGCGATTAACATTGATACTTACACTATTAAACAGTTATTTTTCTCTATAACTTATTACCCAACAATCTACTTGCTAATCCTTGCTTCTCGAAAGCAGAGATTTACAAAATGTATAAATGCGCGTATTTAGAAGAACCACTGCATTTGCATATGGTAAAATGCAATTGGGCACAAACATTATGTGCACGATAGACAAGAACATATTTCAGCCTTCAATTTAGCTAAGGTAAGACATGATCTAAAGGACTTTTGGCGCCGAATAATAACGGTTGAGTTAAGTATACACCTGAAACGTAGCAGACGTCGAAACAATAGCCTTCGGCTGGTGTAAGTGCCCCGAGGGAAGCGAATAGCTACCGTATTCTCTAATAGAAAAGCTATGGCCACTATTTTTCTTCAGGAAGGTAAAAACAGTAATGGGAAAATATTTTTTCAATTGCTAAAAATAGGAAGAAATTTAAGTCTAATGAGGAAGCAATCACTGCAACTAACACATAGTTTGGACAGTTTGATGAAACTCTGAACGAAAAGCCTTGAATATCGACGTAATGTTACAAGTAGACCACGTCCAAAGGTAAAATAACTTTTTGTTAAAAAAAAATTGTTTTCTTATTTAGGCTTACCAATTAGTCATCCGCCCTCGTATAGTCCTAACAATATCTATCTCGTAGAACTGCGCGGTCATCCTAATGTACTTCAGTGCACATAGGAAGGTGATATTTTTACTGATATCTAAGTAATTCGTTCGGTTAAGTGCTTGTTAAAAGCAACGAAGTTTCTATATAATACGAACAATATATTCCCCATTATTTACCATCGCATATATATTATCCTTACGCTACGTAAACCTACGAATGTAACCTATCCTTTTAAGAGTATGTAATACTGAATACTGCAATATTTCTGTATAAACGCGGATCGTATATCATGGGCAACTTATGTTATGCAATGTGAAACACAACGAGGGCGCTTTCCTTTGGCAATAATGGTTTATTTCTCATGAATACTACTGCAATACTTTTCAAGAAACGGTACTAACTTGACAATAAAACAACGACCCCTGAAACATTATTTCTGCTTTATATTGGAGGTATATATGGGAACGGTTTTGTATATTTTTATCATCTTTCAAAAACTTTTGAACGTGATTTAATAACATTAATAATAATTATTTAAAATTTTTTTCTATGAAAAAGTGTTTTATTAAAGTAGATAATTTGAAATGTTTATTTTTAAACTGTTTTGTAAAACAAGGTTTTCAAGGACAACTATAACAGGTTGATAACTACATTCTGTCATTATATTTTCGAAGTATTATTGAAAATGTGCTAAGAGTTGAAAGATTGGTGGATATATACAGGTTCTTCAATGTTATCGGACTACTACTACTAACTTTATTAACTGTTATTATTGTTGCTGGTTACCAAAAAAACAATTGTACTTCAGCAGTTCAGCTAACTTGAACTGTTTAGTTTTTGAAATGTTTACGGTACGCTGAAGTTTCAAGCAGCCAATGAGATAGTCGAAGCATGAAAAACAAGTAATTTATTCTGCTCAATAAACTAGTGTAAGAATCAAAGGAAACGTATTGGTTAAATAATTCATCTATCATCCTGTATAGTTTTCAACAAATCGATGAAATGTTGTTAATAATGGTGTTGTATAACGACATTTTACTTTGCCGAAATACGATGTGCAATGCAATGATTTTTTCTCGTCATTATGATCAGCAGAAAAATCGTTACATCTTTGATGAACCAATGATGATGATTGAATCAAGGTAGCAATAGTAACCTGATAACTAGGGATGACAAAGGTAGGCGGAATTATTCCTTTTTTGCAGCGATTAGATAGACTCGTGTCTATTCGTCTCATAGGGATGGATTCGTATTGTTTACTGATGTCTCCCAGAGTTGAAAAAACTCGAGATTCGCCTTTGCCCTCCCTACTCATAACTAGAGAAAACAAGAATCAGTGAAATCATACCTTTTTTGCAGCGACTAGACAGATTCGTGTTTTATCGATTCTCGGGGAAACTAGTAGGTAGCACGAACCGTTTCTTATGAGACGAATAGACACGAGTCTGTTTAGTTTCTGCAAAAAAGGTATGATTTCACTCGCTTTTGTCCTTTCTACTGATAACTATAAACAAGCTGTCTACATTGAGATTAAATTCACCTTCAAAATTTATACAGTGTGTAATACTTAAATACTTTTCCTCGAGCATATAAAGAGCTTATTTTAAATAAACTTTATTTCATCTGGTGTGAATGGTGTTCTCCATGTACTAGAAGCAAACTTCATGTGAGATCCTAGAGTCAAAATATAATTTTTTTAATAGTATCAATTAAATCCACTGACGTTATTAACCACAATTTTTTAGTACGCAAAATAGCTCTTATACACGGATGCAGGTTCTCAGTTAGCTGAAGTTGTTTCCGTTAAAAGAGGTTTTGTTGCTAGTATCCTCCATAATTATATATAAATCTTCAGCAGCCGTTCTGTAAACCACAGAATCGGATTTAGGGATAAGCTCGCGGCTTAACGAGAAAGTACTTGATTATCTCAAGATTTTGAGTATGATTCAATTTAACGTTATAGTGGAAAATGCGACCGAAATCGATATTTAATTAAGTAAATATAATCTTGTTGTAGCGTCGCCACAAGTTTTTAATCCCGTCATATTTGACAGGCTCGTAAGTAACTTGGTATTAGTTATCAAGTTTATAAATTATGTTAAGGTAACGATAAATCTCCATCGCGTGTCATGCGGAAACTTTCGTGTTTGCTAGATCTGAGGCGAATAACGTCTCGAAGCTGAAGTATGTCTCTAAGTTATTGAATATATTCTCTCCATATACATATTGCGAATAAGTTTAGCGAACTCGCGGTAACGTCTCCTGTTCTGGTTATCATGCATTACTCAGCCAGGTCTCCAGGTAGATCCTATGTAAAATTTGTTGAGAATCCCACGCTCGTATCTCGGATATACTACTTGAATCTTTTAGAATATAGGATATTCCCGTGTTAGTCTTAGGTTTATTATACATATGTATAACCACATTACAAAATATTCCAGATGCTTGTTATATTTGCAATAAAAAAGATGATTATTGCAAGGCATGAGAAGTGTGCTTTTTAATTTAATTTATTACACCTTTTTTATTTAGGAACAACCTAATATTTTAATTACGGGTATTTAAATACATTGCAAATAATGTAATCAGTTATATATTCCAATAATGCGTAAATGAAGATGAGTGAGCGAACAGGTATAAAGTTATATCCGCTGATAAGTAACAACTGCTAACGATTTAGGTCTTGCATTTATTTTGCATTAATGATATACAACTTGCGTTATTTCTGCAAACAATAGGAACGTCTTGCAAAAAATAATAGTATCTAAAGTAAGCGTCCTTTGCACTTATAAAAGGGAACAGAAATAATGTTGGACTCAGTATTAACTTAAGATAGTTAGCGTTAGTTCAACCTAATCTTTGTTAGTTCTACTATTATACTTTGTAAATTCTCTGTCTGTTCGAACCTCAAACAATTTTTTTGACGAACGATTAAATTCCGTCCGTTAACTTATAGATACTGAATCTTTTTGAATGAATATGTTACTGAATGAAGCATTGTATCTATTTATTTCATCCTTTTTTAACCAATTCTACTACGATTCTATATTACGAGTACGTTTTCCGAACCGTGCACATCTGGAATTATAAATTGTCAAAGCTAAGTCTAAGTTCTAGTAGTTCTTGCACAAAAAAACAAGGAATTCTGGTAGAACTTAATTATACGTATTCATTATTTTATACTAAGGAAAGTATGCTGTTCATACAAATTCATTATGGGGCAAACACACGCAGTTATACCTTTAATAAATATTTAGGTTCATAGATTTCTTAAAATAGGAGAAGTTCGATTGTCGGTAACAAAATGCTTGGTATCTACTTATTCTATATCTTCGTTGTATTTGTCGTTATTAAACGTTTCTGGACCACTTCCAAAATAAGAAGACATATTAATAGAAGGGATAGATCCCATCGGGCGAACGTTCTCCGAACAATAAAACATATATAAACGTATTCTCGAAATTGTGGGAATATACGAATCAAAAGGTAAATGTTTCTCCATTTCTTCAGTAAGCTGTGCAATAGGCTAAAATGTTAGCAATTTATATGAAGGAAAATTCATGTACCAAGTAGCGATAGTAACGTGCACGTGGAAGTTTAGATGAAGAAATTACAGCAAATATATACAAAAAGGTCGCAATATCTAGACGAACATATGAATCCTGTGCAAGTATTAAAAAACACAAACAGGAAATTACAACAGAAATGAGATATTTACGAAGAATAAGGTGGAAGACAAGATTGGACAAAATTAAAAACGAAATACCGAGAAACAATACAATAAATATAAAATAATAAATCTGGTAGTAAAGGAAAATCACCTTCGTTGGCTGTGGCTCATTAAAAGAATGAATGCCACGAAAGTAATCAGAAATACGAGCCAAGGACAACAAAGCGAAGAAGAAGAGGAAGACCAAAGAGATTACGGCAAGATGAGTTAAGGGAGGGAGTAGAGCAGAGACGAGTACAGTACGAAGACATCGATAAATTAACACCTAGATAGAAAGAAATTAAGAGAAACCTGGAGGAAAAGTCCATAGCAAAGCGATTCAACTACCATCCCTCGTCGCGTTATTTTCCATATCGGTAAGGAAGCAGCAAGGACTAAACAGGTAAATTTATAGGTTGCAGCTAGTTCTGAGGAAACGAAAAAATGTTGTACAAGTTCCGGCAACGCTTGATTGACAAATATTTACAATTAACTTCGGAAATGAGATATCACATACATGTTCTGACAATACTTGGTACAATTGGCGCAATCACGACTTCAGTCGGAAAATCAAATGGATTTGTAAACTAAAACGTTAGAGTCAAATATCTACACTCTTGCGGGTTAAGCCATATGAGAACAGGGCTACTGGTCTGGGTCTTCTCACCAAAGACTGCTCTATACACTGTCAATCATTCGATAGTGATTTCTATCAAGGACAGCGGTATACGACGTCAGTGATGCGAATATTGGAATTCTTTACCAGAAACAGTGCTACATAACGTCGGCGATATGGAGATGAATCTTGCAGGGCAGCGTTGTACACCGTCATTGATACAAGCAAGGCAGCGTCAGGGCAAGAAAAGACTGCTGCAGAAAAAACTTTGCATCGGCTTAAATACCTCACCGGTGAGTAACCTAGTGGCCTTCTTGAATTACTTACTACACAAAAACAAGTAAAAATATATTCATCAATGGAAAAAGCAATGTTCACAAAAAAATTTTGAAATTTGAAACATTTGATTGCATGAAACAAAATTAAACGATCCCAGATATTTACGTGAAATATTGTTCTTATAAAGTATTGTTTCCTTTATTTTTCTTAATTGAAAAATATTTTGAATTCATGACGAATTCATTCTTCACGCTTTCGCAGATTGTTTGCGGGCCTAATAACATTCAGGATTTTATTGTGACGACAATGTAAGTAGATTTGTTGGGTAATCCAAATAAAACGAGAATGTAAGAAACCGGCGATATAGCATAGCGCGACCTCTCTAACAAAAAATCTTTAAATCTTTTTCAATTTTCTTTTTAATATGCTTGCTTTCTTCCTTACACTTCGACAATATGTATGTCTTCAAAATAATGGAGAGCAAATTGATAAGAAAGTATATAAGTTATCGTGGCGTCTGCTTTTTCTAGTATCTTAGATATTTACGAGAGGACAACATTTGTAGGAGAACTGAAGTATCGAAGATACGAGAATGTTAAGCCACGGGAATCGTTCCCATTATTCTTACGATGAGATTGTCCTCTTGCGTTGGAGAATATGCTTGAAGTGATTTTTAATTGGTCGAGGTTACTCGTTCGACAATAAACATCAATGGAAAAATGTTTATCTCAATGTGTTCTGTAGTAATCACTTTTTTTAACTTCAGGTACAATTGTATCGCTGTTGCTTATTGTTGATCTACGGATGCCAGATACCATCGATCGCTTTTATTTTATCGTAACTAGTCGTTATTCTTTTACTATAACATTGTTTACTTATGGGGTTTAATTTTCCAAATAGTCTCATCGCACATAATAAACGTTTGGGATACTGGCTAATTTCTGATATTTTTGTATTTTGTCTGTGTCTTTGATGTAATTTCTGATGAAAGGACCAGTGTTGAACGCTGGAAGAATAAACTGTTCTGTACTATAAAGTTAATCAAATTCCTAGGTTTAACTTAGATTACGTAACCTGTACAATATCAACGTGCTCAACATGAAGACAAGAAATATTTTATTTTTCTATGTGGAATCCTCATTACGTTATTGGAATTATGTCTTTCGGTTCAGCACCCTACGCTAGGTGGTTCTCCTTTCAGCAGCGAATCGTACCTACACTGCGCTGCTTGCGTTAATTCAATGATTCCCTATTGTCCACTGTTTACCGAATTTCGAATTTTAATTCGTACCTCGCTGTATGTTTGTGAAACAATAATATATTTTTTTAATGCGAATATATAGACGAGGGCCCCACTAACCAAGTACTTCCATCAATTGGACCGCGCTGTATGAGACGTCACCTTACTACAAAGCCGTCAGATGCTGCAACAAATTACTGCAGAACATAAAACCAATTTTAGCTCGTGAATACTTGCACGAATACGTGAAAAAATGATCTGAAAGATTTAGTTGCCCACATTCTCTATAATCTAGACGAGATAGATCTTATTTCACTATGTAGATTTCGCCGACCTTCTCTGCAAATTTTACATATATGGTATATTACTGCAACTTTTATTTTGGTTCGTCTTTTTTTTGAATTATCATATCTCTAACAGTATATCTTTTTATTGACAATAAACATTACATTACAGCGGAACGGTATTGACGATTTAGAGCCACGCACTGAAATGGCATTTTCAACGATTCAGGATATCCCCAGTTCGCTACATATGTATACATATAGGGGTTACGATTACAATAGACATGACTGATTGAGGTCAGTGGACGTAGCGTGCATTGATAATGTGATAAATTTATTTAACTAACGCTTGTGCGTTACTGTACGTAACCTTGCGTTATTTTATCTGAAAAGTATTAATATGGATGTTTAATTATTATTAATTAAGTGAACACGCGTAATTACAGCTATTATAAAACCTGTACGAATACATTCTCCAAAATGGATTTCCATACAGCATGTAGTGTTGCCCGTTCAAGGAAGTTTTCCAGGTTCCTTGGGATATGTGCTACAAATAACATAGGACGTACAGTGTTGAGAGATTCATTTACAAATGTATTAGATCTGGAACAGATTAGCGATTCTTTGTAATAATTAGGTAGTAGGACCATTGCCCATTTTGCTATTAAAAATACAAATTCACTGGATTAAAGAAACGATAAAGTTCAAGAACACGTTTCACGGTCTAGAGCCTGCCAGGACGACTTTCACAAATATTGACCGTCAGATTAAAAGGAGCCCTCACAAAAAAAAAACAGGAATGTATAAACATACAAGTTCAAATCAAAATTTCAAATGTTGATCATATATGAATTTACTGATATTGTGTAGCACGCAAATTTATACTAACCTCTACGCCTAGTAAACCTTGTATTAGACCTTTCTGATGTCCTTTATGCAATGGACATGCAAAAAAGATATGATATAGGTTTCCAGTCTCACCTTCACACGAACAAGCGCCTGTATTCCACGTATTACGCTTATGTAACTGTTCGTATCCATGATTAAACTTAAGCCTTGGAATAATAATAAAAATTGCACAATTTATGATTCTGGTGACACGAGTTGCAGAAAATATGCAGATGAATTTTTGCATAACGCGACATTCAAGTAGTGTACAGTCGTTCCTAGCAATCTTGACATTAATTTTTCAAAATGCTCTGTAGTAGAGACAATTTACCATCGTCCATTGACGTTGTATGTAATATTCCTTCTCCCTCTTACATACCTTCTAAATGAGTCGCTTACCTTGTTAACCCATCCACTATTTCCACAATACCGTGTTAGTGTATATTGCTGTATGATTCTTAATAGAATAAAACTGAATACTAACTTAATTACTTTGTAATTGTCGCTGGATGCTTTCTAAAGCACTAATTCTTTTAAGAAGCCATATCATTTAAGTTTTTTTATTTTTGAAGGTTCGCATATAGCAGAAACTTTCACATACCATTGGATTTTTTTTTGCTAACTATTGCGGAGCATTTGTCTATACAGTTTAACCCAGATGCTCCTATAGAACCTCTACTTCACACCAGAATGATATCAATTTTTTGAATACGTTTAGAAAGTTTACTTTCACACGATATTTGAGAAGTTCATCTAAATTTTCAAGGTGTCCTATGACCACTCTTCGAGTTTGAAATATGCTTCTAATACGTCACGGTAAATTATTAAAATTAGGAACTACATGTGTAACTAGCCAGGACGCTCAGGTAGTTAGTTGGGGAAACATACCCGTTCTTTGTCGTTGCTTTGTAGATGTCGGGCGTATGTATCTCTTGATACTAAATGGTACCTTGAAACATTGAAATTTATATTTTATATTTATAGTGGTGCCCCTTACCTTGCCCTTTATTTTTCTTGCCCTTACTTTTCACCAACTACAACAGTAAGATATGGAAAGTACGTATTGTAGCTGGAGAGTAGGATCCGGCGCAAATGGAACCCAGCATAAACACACGCAATACTCATCGCAAGCATGGTTGAAAGCTAGGAAGGCAACGCTACGCGTTGGATGAGTATTCAATTTGCACCGACTTTAATAATGGACTCGGCCTTTATTGAATCGCAGCAAAGAAGACTGCTCGGACAGAGTTTTCATAGACTACGATGCGTAGAGTCGTAAATTGGTGAGAGATACTTTAGCATTTTAAGGAAATAGGAGAACGACAAAAGTTTTCCAATCACTTAAATAGAAATTTTCTAACATACAAAAGTTTAAGATATGGGCGATAAATGGTACAACTCTCACGTCGTAAATGTAGTTGCTTGCAGTGTTTCCATTAACGCCGTGGAAGTGGAACGTAGACTTTAAGTTATTGGAAGCAGAGCTTCGGTACATGAATCCTAAAGAAGTCATTCGAGATATCTGAACTATTTCATTTTTATTGACGACTGGACCGCTTTACTACATGAACTAAAAGCATCTACTGGCATAGTTCATGTTCATGTAACTATATGTGTTGGTAAACAACATATAAATATCGGCATCTGCGCATTAATTAATAAATTATTCTATAATAATATATAATAAATAATAATTAGTCCGGGACGGCCGTTTCGAGGACACGAATGGTCCTCATCGTCAACCAGTATAATAATTCGATCACCGGTTGATGATGAAGACCATTCGTATCTCTCCGGATTAATTATTATATTACTATATAATACATAAACTTGTGTGGTGCGGAGGGTGACGATACTTATGTGTTGTTTATCATACTACGTCACAGTCCTTGCTATCATTATTAATTATGCGTCTTTTCAAAACAATATCGCGAAATCCTGTATCGAAATAATTCGCTCTGATATTAGAGTTGCATTGGTTTGTCAAGTGTTCAATTCTTGGAAAAAATATGACTATTGACAAACAATTGTTTCCTGTAAAAGCTACATGCCGTTTAAAGCGATGTGTTGTGACCAAACTAACCTAGCTTTGGCTAGATCGTGTTATCTTTTGAATGGGCTTCCATACTTGGGAAAACAAACCACAGGCCACATCGTAATGAATTGCAGAAAAGAAAATACCACAATTATTGGAACAATTGGAGCCGATGGTAATTATCAAAATCAAGGAAAATAAATAATAGCTCACTTTATCCATCAAACGAAAATACAAATGTGCAACTTCTTTCTATTCGTCGCAGTATGTTTGGGCACAGAATGGAGAAAAATAAAAATTCTAAAATTGTAAATTTTATAGTTCAATCAGATGGTACGCAATTAACTTATTGGAAAAAAAAGCTAGGTAGAAGGAAATTCATATGATAGCGCAGTACAAGAAGTAACCGATGCACGCATAAAAATCATAAATCGAAGTAAAAGTTGCCTTGGATCTCTACTAAAAGATCCAATGAATAGCGTCGGTGTCGCATATCGAAGTGCACAAGCAAGGGAAGCATTACATATTATAAATATCAAAACTGTACTTGTGATAATTATCGAAACCAAAATACCTAATTAGGGTCCACTGTTAGGAAAATACGCCATGTTTAGTTCTACATAACATATAAGCGTGTTTATTTTATGTTAACTTATGTACTTATATTTTGCATAAAGCTTTTGAATTTTTTTTTTAAATAATATTACTAATTTCATCATTCTGTATCCTTTGGTATAATATTCTTCAAGATATATAATACCTAACGGCTGTAATGACCGTTCTCATAGTTACAAGTCGTACGAATAACGGCGTCGTTCTAGTGATATCTTAGATAACCTACGCCAGGGTTGTCAGATGAAATTCCTTTATTGCATGTACATTAAATTTTGTTTTGATACGGCTCTGCAGATTTTTGTAATAAGATGCTATAATGGAGTGAAAGTATATACAATTAGTTAATTTGTGTTTAGCAAAAATTGCAGAATTTTATAAACCTAGTACGTATAACCTTCTATTACTTTTTTTCTTAAAATGTATCTTTCCGTACACTCTTCAGAAATATTTAATTCCTCTTCTTATCTGAAACTACAACATTCAAAGAATTTCTAGGGAAAACGAAATTAAATGAATTTGTCTAAATATGCCAAATACAAAAACAAAAAGCGGGAATAACCTTTAACACTCTAGTAAAAGATAAGACAGCTGACATTATTGCAATATTGTTGCAATACTTATGGTAATGTTCGTATTAATAGAGAATTTGTCATTAGTTCATTTTACCCAATAAGTAAACTTTATCGAAAGAGATTTCTCAAATTTATCATGCGCTGTGGTTTTCTGAATTACAAAATTACAATGAGTCGAGATAATGGTAAATATACAGCATTGTACACAAGTTGTAGCATTGTTCTGGTTGGTTTACGTTTAAAATGTCGAATCGCTAGATCTCGGGAGGTACATGCTTGTTAGCAATTTATATTTTTTTCCAGTTATCTAAATTGCTGCACATTAGCGCATGTAGCGTTTACGGCGCGTCCACCGATTTTATACCCGACGGCCGTTGAGTTTAATTTATGTATAAATATGTTAGGCGCTTGAAAAAATTGTACGTTAACATCAGGCATTTAGTATTTATATTTGCTTCATTAATTTTAATATGTTAGCAATATACTGATAACTCTAACCTGGGAATTTCTTTGATATTGTTAAGTCTAAGCTTGAAAAAATCAGAATTACACTAGCAACAAAATTATATTGTTAAATTTGATGGCATTATTTACAAATGTATAGCCAAGGTTATCGAGGTACAATAGAATCACTCGAGATGATGGCTTACTCCAGAAAATCTCTTTAACATCATAATGGACATTACAATAAACATGTTATAATTTTTTTAATTATATTATACCATATGTATCGAGGAGTACTTTTTATCTGTTGTTTGTTGCTTTCTGACTTGCTTATGGCACGTATAAGAGAAAGAGAAAGTATAGGAGAAAAAAAGAGCCAATTCTATATAGGGGCTGATTTCGCTAAATTATTCCACCCTCTTGATATTCTTAGGAATTTTGTAAGTAGCTGTCTCTATAAGATGGCATTTCGTCGCACACGTCTAAAATTTCGAAAACGAGCTAAAGGAGAGTCTTTAAACGAATAAATGTGACCAAATCCTTATGAAGCGAACTTTTTATAGTGCTTTTTCAATTTTGAATTTCTATTACTTAAAACATGAATTTCTTGACTGATCGGAGATCTAAACTTGTGCGATATGATAGGCTAGTAGCCTCTAGACGTTTAACTAACAAGGGGAAACCGGCAAGTGTCATATTCCGATTTCGATGAAACTTCACAGACTGGAAGCGTACGTTAAAATAAGAAGTACGTATTTTTTTTTTTAAGGGCCCAATCGCTCAATTTTGGGCGTCACCCCAAACTTTGGAGGGTTTGGGCAGTTTTTCAGTATTTATTAATATCTCCGAAATTATAACAAATATTAAAAAATTACTTTAACATAATTTACCCCATCTATCTTTGCAAAAAATTAATTATGGGGAATTAAGAGTGGATACCTTGACGAAAAACCTGACTCCATTAAAAATTCTGTAGTTCCTTTTTGGCCAAAGATGCACGGTCAATACTCTTGTGTAGTATTTGCAATAAGCCTGCTATTGTGCGCTGTTCGTGGTGTAAGAAAATCTGTGTTTCGAGCACTTTTACACAGATTACCACTATTGTAATAATTACATAATTTAATTACTGTATATAGATTAATCCTGTTCGCTATTGTAATGCATACGTATTTAATAATTACATTACCATATGTCAGGCATTTATATATCTATAAGCATTATAATTTTGTAATTCTTCTCTTTTGTTTCCGAAATTATTGTTACAAACATATTACTTATATTTATGCCCCATTGAATACGGACCTGTACATCTACATTGTAACGAAAAATAATATATAATGAAATATATAAATTTTAGTTCTTTACATGTTAATTACTATCTACATATTATCAAACTCGCTATCAGTTACATAATTAAAAAAACAAAAAAATGAATGGAATATCTATTATTATTATTAATATTTATAACTACTTTTTTAATTTATTATACATCATCTTTCTTTTTTTTTCTACACAAAAACGACTTATTTTTGGTAAATAAGGAAAAAATAAGTTATAAAAAAGATAGAGGGGAGGATAGAGGGATCGGTCCGCCGTAATTAACTTTTTGCGAAGATAGATGGCGCCATCCTTGGGATCTTGTAATACGCTGCATATTACGTTAAAAGAATTTTTTAATATTCGTTATAATTTCCGAGATATTAATAAAAATTGAAAAAATTGCTCAAAGTTTGGAAGGGGATGACATCCAAAATCGGGTGATTGGGCCCCTAAAAAAAATGCGTGCTTCTTATTTTAAGGTACTCTTCAAGTCTGTGAAATTTTATCGAAATCGGAATATGACACTTGCCGGTGCTTCCATGTAAGTATAAGAAAAAGAAGGAGTTCACAAATGATTATTGCAATTACATTTAAAATTGCATATACATATTTTGTGCATCGGAAACTGAACATGTACATTCGGATACAACTTTTCATTAAGCATTACCTACGAATTCTAAGAACAGTTGAGAGGGAGAATTATCTTTCGCCCTAGCATTAACGTGCATACGTTGTATTCAAATGTTTGCATATTTTCATACTATTATTTTGAGCTCTATTTATAACATTAAAGCAGTCATTAAATTCAATTATCGTCTGTAATGATAATTTAAGTAATAGGACAAAACACCCTAACACTTTTCAATTTTTAAAATGTTTTTACAATGTTGTTCTTTCATTATATTTTAGGCTGCAAGAAGCACGTAAATTATGCAAAAAGGATTCTGTTGGCATCCAATGTTTTACATATAATAAGGAGTAGTAGAAGCTATCAAATTATCGATCATTTTTTATTGTTACATTGAGATACCGTTCAGTAACTTTATTTTTAAAAATCTTGATACAATGATCGCAGTTTGTGTATTAATAGTTTTGTAGTTTATAAAGGAATACAACATAAAAAATTAGAAATTACGGTCTGCACGATTTCTTTCATTCAAGAAATCAAGTGCAACAGAGAGTCCTCGGAAGTTCAAGTACCTTTTTACGGTAATCCAGGTTACCTTTTGAAAACAAGAAAAAATGTTGAAGGTTGAGGACTACTTCAAAATATTAACACGCTCGAGGTTCTTCAACTAACTCGAAAACTTTTTTATGGAGAAATAAAAGTTAGTACTAGATGTAATATCAAATAGTTTCGTCTAATTTATATTGGAACTAACAGAAAACAATTTCAAATGATACAAGGTAGAGGTGAATTTTTATGGTATGAAGTTATTTATAATATTTGAATGTCTGCTTACCTTAATCTTATATTACGACGCGACGTAAAGCTCAGGCGCTTTCGGGATTCTCGACTGGCAGGCGTCGATTCATGACGTCACGAGGTCTACCGCGCTACTAACAGAAGACGCGATTTGTATGGTTTCCATGTAAGTATTCGGATGCGCGCATTCTATGGTCTAATAAGTTGCGCAGTTGGTTCGACCACGTGCTCGAAACGAGGTTACTGGGAAAACAAATCTACTCTTACTAGTATACTGATCATGAAATCTAGATCCAGGATATAAATGTGAAGGAGAATTTTCATGGCAATGATCCTGTTTCTTATTTTAAAATAAAACCCATTCGAGCGTGTTTTTATGTTCTGGATCTTTTTCGGAAGATTCAGATTGATTGAAATTAGCAAAACATCGTTTACATAAAATATTTGAATCTACAACTGACAGAATTGTTTTTATTGCGCTAGAAAACTTTCCCTTGATGAAAATCAAGCATTGAAATAATATAACGTGTCACTCTAATAGTGCTGTCGTGCTACGTGAAACATAATAGAATGCGAAAATCGAAATATATAGGAAAACGGGGACAGCAAAGTATGGAAAAGGTAGCCAAGGAAATGTGTAATACAATCTTGACCAATAAAAGTAAAAAACAAACTAGATGATGAAACAAAGAGATTAAAAAGGTGATAAAACAAAAGAAGGACTAGGGAAAAACATATCTTTCAGACAAAACAGAGCAAAACTACGAAATATACAAGGAATATAGAATGAATAAAATATTATGTTTTAGAGTAGGGACAAACGTCAGGAGAGGAAAGAGATACTCAGATGAGCAAATCAAAAATAAAGAGAATGTGATAAGAGAAAAGGGAATCATGGTTCGCTAGCGCAAACATTTCCAGGAATTCTGCAATGCAGAAGTTAACATAATACAGTAACCCAGGAAGGAAACATAGCCAATAAATGCACATGATGGGAATAGTACCATCGAAAAAGGCGAAGTAATGGGAATAATAGGAAGATTGAAGAAGGAAAAGGGAACTCAACATGATCAAATTACTCCGGAAATAATAAACGTAGGAACAGACGCAAGTTTGGAAAGGTGCCATCATTGTACCGATATATCAAAAGGAGGACATTAACGAGTGCGGTAATTATAGACATATGACCTCGATCGAGTTCAATAGCTAAATTATGGAGAGTGGAGGGAGAATAGAGCATGCTAAAGGGAAAGAAGCTGAGTAGGTTTAGACCAGGCAAAAGCGCACAAAGTCACATATTTATATTAAGATAAAGAATCGAATGAAGAGATTTACAAGTGTCTCTAGACCTGGATAAAGCTTTTGATAGAGTACCAAGGAAGATGGAACGGGAAAGTCTGCTGGTTGGTTATGTACAAAAACAACACAAATTACATAAGAGAAAGCAATTTTGCAATCAGAGCGGTGTACAGTTAATGAAGGATTAAAACAAGAAGGGCAATTGAGCCCGATTTTGTTTATATCAGTAACGTTTTAAAAGAACTTAAAGCAATATGGATTATATTTTCTCAACTGGGAGAAAATTTAAAAGTGTGGCAAAAAGGAAAGCAAACAAATACGTAACAACGTAAATGTTGGCAAAACGAAAGTGATCGCACTGTGGATAAAGTATGGAACCAAGCAAATAGTTATTTTAACCAAAAAGAACTGATACGCTACAAACCCGGAACACATTTAGTTTCAATTGATTCTGGCTGTGAAAGCCCAGGTTTTTATTTTAGTTTTAACAAGCAAATGGAACATAATGTACTTGATTTTGATTTCACTTTTTGCTCTCACTGAACATTCTCTTTAAACGACTTGGTAAGTGTAATTGAGAAAAATAATAGAAGTAGTAGTGACAAGATTTCTGTTGAAATATCCGCGGTAGAATTAAGCACTCTAATTGTTATACTTAAAAGCTGCGAATTGTAGCTATTCTCGAATATTTTTTTGTGTTAACATTTTTACGTTTCTCGAGCTTACTGCTTACTGAAAATCTAAAAGCTAATGGCTATATGAAAATAGCTTTATTATAACTGTAATTTAGATGACTATCAACACACAGTGTCAGCGAGGCACTTATCGTTACAGTGAGAGGTCAACAGAATGAAAAATTGAATTGGAACAGGTGTTATCTGGGACTTACCAAACTAAATGATAATGGGCTTTTCAAAATAAAAGTAACTTGGTATTGCAATAAATAGATGTATTTTCATTAAACTAAATTTTTCGATTAATTGAAAAGATCTAAACAAATGTGAAACTTCATCAACACTGCGCTTTAAAGGCAACATATAATATTAAAGCAATTTGGATCCTGGAGTATCAAAATTACCAAATAATAAACAAGATTTGAAGAATGAAAACATTTGGATTTGAATTGGGAGTAGCGCCGAGTCAATACAGTGAGTAGTTAAAAATACATTAATTCGGCCAACTAAGTTCAATATAGTTCAAAACAGTTCAAAATAGTTCAAAACACTTCAAAACAGTTCGAGACTGTTCAAATACATTTCATTTTCCGTCGGTTAGGGATTGATTTAGGAGAAATTGTAACATTTTGTAAAAAGGAATATGATTTTTAGACTTAATTAATACTGTAAATTTTTTTGGTATTAATTTTTTTCACTTTCGTTTCATTCATTTTAAGAAATAATAAAATTAAATTGTTGTCCTGTTCAAAAAAGTCGTAATTTTTCTGGCAACATTGGATGTTTGTGTTAAAGAAAGCTGCTTTATTTTAAAAGCTCATTTTGTGAAATCAACGGAATTATAATTTATAACATCTAATTTAATTTTCGTAGTAGATCCACTCGTTCAACGTTAAAATCCTTCTGGTTACCTGAATGTTTTCAGTAGCTTATTTTGTCCTCCTAACGGAGGAATAGGAGAGTATACTAAACCCAGTCAACGATGGCAGTGGTGGAACAGAATAATAGCTTATCTTTTGTTTAATTTCCTCGCATCCTAAATCTTCAGATTTAATATAATCTTTTCCTACAGCAATCTCCAGATTAATTTCAGTCGTATCTCAGTTGTAATTTTGTAAATTACAAATTTTTTGTAATTTCATCAAATCAAGTGATAGAGTTAGCCGACCCCAACAGATATAACATTTTGAGTCTAATATTCAAACAGGCAACACGTATTTGATTGTGCTCATTGTGCGAATTCATTAATTTAAGGTGTATGGTTTGAATGAACTGAGTTCCAGTACGGAATAAGCATAGAGTTTATATGTATTGGAGCGCTGTTATATCAGATTAGTTTCTCGCTTCAAATTCTAATGTTTGTTATAATTAATTTATTGTTTTTCTATTTGAACTTAAATTATCCAAAGGATATTTCCACAAACTCTAAATTTAAATAATTAATTTAGACAAACAATGCAATTTCAAATATTACATTTTAATTTTTTTTAAAGAAGAACGTACTCATCGAGAAATCCTTTTTATCCATGCTCAAAGAGAAAGAGTTCATGTTCAGGAACAATTAATGACACACATTTAAATTTTAAAACATACTAAACATACCACAGATAAGAGCTTAGTCTTGAGGTAGAACATTATCTTAGACATGTTAAATTTAGTGAGTTAAACAAAAAATTGTTTGTAGAGATTTTGACAATTGTCCCAAGATTAAATAAACGATCACCCACATATTCAATTGAAGTATTAGATGCAGGTGAGGTATATACATAATGACTATAAAAATATAAATAATTTTTATGTAGCTTCTTATTAAAAGCACGCAGGGTTATTGGCATTTTTAGTTTAAACTTCAACTATCGAATTGGTAGTACGTCCTATTTTGTTCGTTTTGTACTTCTACGTTAAAATTCGCAGATCGATGACAAGTTTCACAAATGAATCCAAAGATACTCATGTTAGAAGTAGTACTAGTAAAAACATAAAAGAAATTAAAACTTAACATTCGATAGTTCGTAATGTCAAACCTTTAAGATCGTAAAGTTACGCTTTAAAACAGAGAACTTTAATGGTACTTTGTCGTCCAAAGTTAATTTAGTTAATAAAAGAAAGTTAATTTCATATCAAAATGTTCTCGATTTATAACGTTATAATATGTATTATGCGAAGTTTAATCTTGTTCTATACCTACTCTTGGGGAGTTGTAAATAAATATTTTGGTTTTACACTGGCTTCGCTTTCGATTGTAAAGGCATGCTATTATTACTCCAAGTTCTTTGAGTTAGTAGATGAGAGGGAAGAGTAAACCAGTCACAGATCCACAGAACAAGATAGATATTTTTGAAGTTCGACGAAATTCTGACAAAGTTTTAATAATAAGGCATGCAGCCTAAGGGGAGTATAATTAAGCACGTATGATCTTTCGTTTGTAGGCACCTTCTAGTACCCAGAAAGAGATTAAAATATGTATAACAATTTAATATAAAGTCACATATCTAATATTATTACCTTGACTTAAAATTAATTTGTTAGGAGCGGACTTAATTAGAGACATATGAATTTTTCACGTGGCACGAATGTTGTAAGATCATTTATTTACAAGATGTGGAACAAGGAACTAAAGCGTCTTGAAGAAGTAACATTGTCTGTGCTCACCAAGATTGCCAGATCATTTATCAAATATTTTACTGCTTATTAATAATTCCATGGATCGAGCTGTGAGCCCTCTTTATTAGCTACATGCAGCTTCTTAGCGTCAGATTCTGCGGTTTCAGTATCTAGGATTGGTATGTAGAGACGAACATATAGAATGAAGTACATCCTGCCATTTATACGAGAAGCTTAAGGTTTCTTCATGGTTCTTATAACGCTAAGTAAAATAAAATTCTTCAAGGAAATCCGCAACTTTAAGATCCATACATTATCGCATTTCTAAGAAGCTTTCAGGAAGTATAATTTTAGTGTTGTTAACCACGTCACGTCTATTGTGTACAGCTTGTTCAAAGTTATTGGGTCACCGGTGACAAAAAACAATTGTTCTCACTACTATGCCTTTTAACTTCAAATCAATCAAATCCATTTTCCTTCTAATTTTGGAATCTCAGCGTTGTCACCTTATATTTATTTGTAAAAAAAAAAGAAACTATACAAAATGTTTAATAAAAAAGCCATGCCCAACATTTTTGTCATTTCACATTTTTAATGGACGGAATAAATTAAACAATTCTCGTGCTTCCACTGCCTTAATGGGTGCTCTAATAATAACAATGTAGTTGACAATAAGAGCAAAGTTTGCAATACTGGCTCACTAACTTTGAGCAACCTGTATAGTACGTCTAATTTAACAAAAAGTAATGCAATAGTATTACCTTCCACTTATGAATGTAAGTACAACTTTCATTGGAATTTAAATTTCGGTTTTGAAACAAAAACAAACAAACGTTTCTGTTATGCTGGCTGACCCAGAAAATGTAGAAAGATTAAAACGATTATTCATTCGCTAATTGAAGTAACAACCAATCAATGTTGATTTCAGCGGTGCCCATGCATTATTCGTTAGTCTTTTTTGATAGATACTACCGGAACCGTTAACGCAATAAATACAACCAAATTCATTGCCGTTGGCAGTAACGCTATTGACGTTCGTATCCTTCGCTACAGTGTTGTTACATTTACTATATTTGCGTATGTGTATTTATTTAGTAATAATTTATAATGATAATGCTTAAAAAAAAACGAAACAAACCATCTCTTGAATATGCAAGTCTTAAAATATCGGTCGTGCTAGTTAGCTGTTGTTGTTCGATATTAACTCTGTATTGCTTCCTGGAATGACGAATTTTATGTTGGATATCCTTCTGTGTCACTATCTTCCTTTTCAACATGAGAATCGATCCTCATTTTCACTTGTTAGATTAATTACGTTTAGGTTTGATAAGTTCCTTCAGTTCAACATCTTTCATTTCTAACTGAACCCATGTGTCACTACATTCTAGAGCAATACTCATAAAACCACGAGATCATATCTTCAGCTTTAACTTTACACGATTCAGTTGGTTCAATTGGTTTATCAATCATTTTGTTCGACGACCTTTGTACGATCGACTGTTTTATATTTTCCCAATCATCGCCTATCTCATTTTCTAGGTTAATGTTTTTCAACCAAACTTTTTCTCCAATATAACTTGCAATAACTTTTTCCGGTAATTTCTTATTATGTTTTCTAGAACGTCTTGATCCATCAATTTCTCATGGCTTAGATTTTTAAATGCCTTTGGTTTTTCTGATCTTCCTATGTACATAATGCAAATTCTATGTTGACCAGAATAATTGCTGCAAGCGAGAATAATCTACTCTCCTTTTGTATCTTTACCTTCGTAAATGTACTGCACGTACTGGTCGTAATGCGCAACCGAGCCTCACAGAACTACCGATCGGAGCGAACTGATAAACGTGTTTTTGCAAGATTGTGGAAAAAGCGCGCCACTTTCGCTTCGAAACGCGTCATTTCGAATAGTCATGAGCGTTTTGACCGGTATTTCGGATAAAGCGGTAATTAAAATTCTACATTTGATTTCGGATAAAGTGGAGTTTTGAATAATCCGGTTTAGGGTAATCGGATAATGGAAATATATTCCAGATTAGCGGTTCTCAAACAAAGGAGCTGACTAACACCTCCGTTCTCCTTAACCTTTTGGTGTCAATATACTTTCAACGCACCTCAAGTCCATAGAACACCTTCCGGATAGATGGTGTAATCGTTTTTTAAACTTGAACCCAATAGTCATCAATAATTAATAAAATGAAAATACTTTTAGACGATCCTTTTTGAAGATGCTTTTTAACGATTTCGGAAGTATTATGTCGATGCACCTCTTCTTAGTGGCAGTTGTTTCCACTATATTTCGACCTGTAACATAAAACAAAAATCCGCCAGTTTTATACTGCCCTTAATAGAAAGTAACAAGTAAATATATTGCTTTTGAAAAAGAAGGAAGAATCAAGATGTTACAGATTAAAAGCAATTAAAAAGTCAAGAGTACTTAAGTTTTCTGCTTACTTTAGCTTCAACTTTATTTTTACAACTTTGTTTATTGATTGTGCTTTGGTGTGTGATGAGGGTGATGCACTTGCAGAAGCTTCTAGTAAAAACACAATTGAATGATTTATTTTATTTTTAAGTATAATATTAATAAAATAAAAAAAAGAATAAAAAATTGTAAGTACTATCTTATGTCCGTATATTTATCATAATAATACTTTTACGTACTTTCCATAAAATAGCAACTAAGTAGTAGTAATAACAAGGATATACATAAATCTACTGGCCATAATATCTTGCAGGGAAATATAAACAGAAAAATTGTTTAATTATTAAACAATAGTTTAAATCTACCATGAAAAATTACAACAAAAGAATTGTTTTTGCCATTTTAATAATTCAACATGGAAATAAAAAAAAGAGTTTTAATGCATGCATACAAGAAATTAGCTTCCTCAATTGTTAAAATTAACAGAATTATTTCATTGTATACATATCCTTGAACTGACCTGAGGATGTGTTAAATATAAACACGAAACTGGTCACCGTTATTACTAAACATAGATGTTGTGAGGCATGGATCATTTCTTTCAGTTGTGCTCCTTCAGTTTACATTATGGGACACAGTATCGACGTTTGGTGCAGAATCTCGTTTGACAAAATAAATTGATCGATTTTTTTTTACATGATGGTTTCTTTATTTTCTTAGTACCGATTTTTAAGACGTACTTAATGAGCTACGATTAGTGGAAGAAAGACTTGTATTTGCAATTAAATGGCGCCTCAATTCATGATGCCATAACTGTTTGTAATAGGTTGAACGAAATGTTTCCATATATAATAGGTCTTTAATACCACCCTCTCCCCCTTCAACTCTCTTGGATTTTTTTTTCTTAGAAGTCTTGAAACTAATCTGGGTAATACGTAAAGGAAAGATTTGTAACCATATTAGACAAGCATATGCAGAAGCAATTCCACAACAGCTGCGAAATACTATCTCAGCGGATTCAGAAGAGCAGTAGATAGCAAGAAAATTTGGTTTAAATTGGTAAAATCCAGTTTATATGTTCATTATTGCATTGTAGTCGATAATAAAAAGTAAGGAAATAATTTTATTCTAACAAAATTGTTTTATGTGTTTGAATGCTACTTGAATAATAGCATTTAGACAAAAGGAAAATACTATGCTGTAAAGTAGAATGTAGAAAGGAAATAATTTTAATTAAATTTTAATATTGCATAAGGAAATATTTAAATTTGTGATTTTTTTAAATAAAAACATAGGACGTTAACTTATACTACGTGTTATGAAGAGAATTGTGTTGTATAATTAAAGCGTTCACTGCTTTAATGGTAGTCATAATATAAAAAAGAAGACATAAAAAAAGGCAGAAAAGCAGCAATAAAAATAAATAATGCACATAGCAATAACCATCAACTTGTTTATTGGAGAATTCCACAAAAAATATAAAATTTAACCCGCAGTAAAATCACTATGGCCATTCTCACCAACTTTATGTAACTATGCAGAAATTAACTGTCCGGGAAATGTATATGACGAAAGTTTGTTCGTAAAAATTTTGCAAAATTCACTACTGAAGATATTCAGCAGGGGAAATTATGACTAAAGTATTCAGCTTGCAATATTTTCGAAGTATTGGAAAAGTAGAAAGTTGAGCATATTGGTTCACGTTTGTTATGGCATGCTTTCCTGAAATATTATTTTTTACATTATATTTTTTGTACCTTTTTGATATTGCTGCATGTTCTGTTGGCACACTACAACGTTAACGGAGTTACTAATTAATCATAAGTAATATTTGCAATTCTCGCTCAAATATCAATACAAGTTTTAAAATAATATTTTGTAAGCTTAATATTTTATTAATCGAGCATTTCTGAGCATTGCTGAGTTTTTTTTTTAATAATGCCCTAATATAAGAGACCCCATTTTAAATATGGGCATTTCTAAGTTTATAGTGAAAGCTCAGAAAATAGTTATATAATTTTAATAAAATGTTAAATTTACGTCGTCCGCTTTGCCTGCCTTACCTAATGTTATCGACACTCTGGCTGGGAAAGAAAACTTCTAGAAATCATCCCCCTTAAACGAGCGAGCGCTATCGCTGCAAGCCAACAGATGGCAGCTATTGTTGTATTTGATATGTAGTATTCTCCATTCTTCGAAAATAATTGCTTATTTATTGTTATAAATGTACTTCAAATATTCGATGTAACAGTATCGCATATTAAATTAAAGATTAACGGCTATGAGTTGGTCACTTTTAAATGAATGTCTGTATTAGTTTGTCAAGTTATTACAAGAATGAAAAGCGCAATGTTGAATTTATAATTTTACTTGTAAGCGCCGAAGCAAGTTTTACAACTTTATTGGATAGAAACATTAAATTAATTGCGTAAATACGTAAAATATATGTACAGACAACGTTGTAACAGTTTTACTATAATTTTTTCCAAACGTTTATCACTTTAGGGTACCGCTACTTTTTGTTCAATACAAAAAATGTTATTGGCTAAAAACAATATTAGCCAAAAAAATTTAATAAATCCCAAAGTTTCATTTAAATCAATAAGTATCAATTGCCGGTACTTTGCCTAGTTTATTACTGCCGTAATAAACTAATCATTCAAATGAATAGACTTTTAGTATTCTGTGCAGAAGCACTGTATTGGAATATCTAGTGCCAAAGGTAGATCACATATAAACCAATTTACAAATATCATCATGTAGATTTGTCTATTTGCAGAGCAGCCTATTTTTTGGTCTATTTGGGAGCGATATTGCTGTTTATAAAATTTTCAAACGTATATATGGGCTTTAGGATGTCGTTTTTTGTCAATACAACAGTCTAACTTGCACCTTCTTTAGACTAGAATAACCTTATATTTTAACAAATTGTAGAAAAACATGTCTATTAAATTGGCATAGCCACTTCATAAGCCCAGCAATAACCTAGTTGAATATTTTGTGGGTAATTTATTGCAAATTTGTTACCTAAGAATTGATTTCGTTTCTTCCAGTCGTTTCCGAGAAATGATGTCTACACCTAACAATAAACTAGCGTAGCTGCTCGTTGTAACTTTTGACCCCTTACAGCTAGGAATTGCCATATTTTGTTCCTAATTTGTTACTTAAAAGTTAGTGACAACATTAGTTTATAGTAAGTTTTGACTCAGTATAGATCAGTACAAATTAGGTAAACTCTGACGGTAAAATCAATTCTTGTGTGACAAATTCTCAAGGAAATATGCCACCTAGTTCCTATTGTTATCCGTAGAGAGTCAAAAGCTACGACAAGTGACTATTATAGTTTAATATGCCAGCGTAGTCATCATTTCCCTGTAATAGCTGGAACAAAATAATCAAATCTTGGATAACTTTAAGAGTAAATTAGCAACAAAATAAGTAATTGGTCTATTGGTGAGTTTATGAAATAGTTACGCTAACTTTGTAAGCTTGAAAAAGGTTATTAAATCTCTGGTGAAATAACTTTACTCTGCCTATATATATATATTATTTTATTATTTATTATTTAATTACATTTTTACGACCTGATTGAAGATTCGATCACATCATGAGCTACGTTTCTTACTTCCTACAACTATATTGTCTCATTTGAGGTGCTGTGCTCGATTTGTCGGGTTTTTCTTGGTGTTCCTTCTCTAGTTTTTCTGTCCAGGCTAGGCACGAAAATTTCAAATATTTTCTTTGAAAGTTTGTCTATCTATCATTTTACATACATGCCAGTTATCTTTTCCAAGTCCTTTTGTCTATTGCTTTTTCCTCTTTAAGTGTCGTTCCTTATTCTGTTTCGTTTTGTTTTCCTTTCTATTTTTCTCATAGATTTCACTTCTGCCGTTAATTCTGCTAATTCTCCTCGTACTTCTCCTTTTTGTTGCTCATGATTTGCATCGAAGTAGTAGCATTGCGGATATTGTTTCTCTTAGATCCTTTTTCCTCGAAACTGGGCGTTTTAATATATTCAGGTTATGTTGTATTGTTTGTTATTCTGTGTTTGTGGTTTTCCTATTTTTGGTTTAGCTTTCTCTATAGCTTCAGGTATTACTGTAAAGAATAGGAATGACTTGTGAACACATTTCTGTTTTAGACTTTCCTTAGATTCATAAAAAAAGTATTCGGAGACAAGTCCTGCACAACGTAAAATTATGCTGTAGAGTATTCATTTTCTTATTTTTCTTAGATATCCTATTTCGATTTATTATTAACTTTCTTCAATATTCCCTGTACCCACATATAGTTTTTGAGATCATTTGAAATTTTTGCGAAATGTGACTATTTCTTTAAATGCTAGTTGATTAAGTATTTCTTGCAGTTCTCGCGCAATATATTGAAAAATGCTTTATACTAATTAGCGTATATAAGATAGCAATTGATACCGATGCTCTATTTGATTTATGCTGTTATTTTTGTTATGAAGCACCTGATACTTTTTCTAGAACCAGATAAACTGCCCTAGAACACACTCTATGCTAGAACTATCTATACTCGGCATGGAAAACTGAAGAAATTGGCTATTTTTAACTGCTGTAGGACCAATTGCAATGAATTGAAAGTAGCTATACTTAACCTTAACTTAATAGCTAAATATTAACTTAACAACTAAAATTAGAGTTTTCAGACATGGCTAATTATAATTTCGTCTCTAAGAGGTTTGTATCATCTATCGTTGATTCTATTAATCTCACATCGACTGTTTCTTTTTATTCGACTCTTTATCAAAACGCGTTAAAATACTTAAAATCAACTTAGTAATTTGGAGAATATTTCCTTCAACGTAAGACATTTTATAACCACAGAATTTACTTCGATTTCCACTCTAGAATTGATCCGATTACAAACACTTCTTTTATTAATTTCACTCAATTCTCTAAAGAATATTGTGATACTAATCCACACACTGATTAATAAATGTCGTTTCGCTTTTCTTTCTAGTTGAGGATTCGTTCTGGTCACCCTTGTGACATATTTAATCATATGAAAGCAGACCCGTAATACAGATAACGTCGTGTAGAGGTCGCAGCAATCGTCTAGTTAAATACTCTCGTTGAAATGAGATTCAAGAGACGCTCCAATCTAAACGTGACTATACTGACTCGTTCCCTTAGATAAGGACGGCAAATTCCGTATCGACACCTCGCATTCCAAGAATATTCCTTGCCGACGATAGTCTATTATGTAGGATATTTGAGATATCATTACGTAGCTTCTTTGCGTTCGGTTCGATGGAGAGCGTGATTCATACGTCGTCGAACTGGAAAACTCCGAGGGAAAAGGAGCATCCTTTATTCCTCTGATTATTCATTAGGTGTAATTGTGTTGCTGGAGGATTTGTAGGTCGGAAAGGAAAGGAAGCAAAAAAGCGGAACTTTAGAGTCTGATGATTTGAATTCAGGTTCTAATGGATAGGTATGGAATAATAAATTATTAATCATTTTTTTCAATTCTATAGAAATTTTGAAGGAAGGAGTAATTTTAAGTTTCATACGTAAATTGAAATTTTCAGAGAAACGTTCGCTTTATCAAGTATTCATGTACTGCTTTCTCGTTTGATTGTGATGACAAAAAATATAAAAAAAATATGACTATCAGCTTCATTCATATTAACAACTTCGTAAATACAAGGTTTCATTTATTTATTGTATCCTCTAACCAGCAATTATTTTAGTTAAAAATAAAAATAAATTCCTCAGAAAAATAAATTCCTAAACTAAGGTAACTTAAATCACAATATATTGATATTGCTAGTGGCACTAGTTTAAGTAGTTAATAATTACGTTCAACAAAAAATGGAAAGGAAATGGACGAGGATTGTTTGTATTTCCGGGTTTCACGCATTCAGTTTCGCGTAGATATTTATTGCCATTGGGAAGTTGAACATGAATGCAGGTTAATAGGGCTGTTTCTCATTGAATCAACGTTCATTAGATTTTGTCATGCTTTCTTTCCTAAAGGTAATCTGAAGGAATTGGTAGTATTATCATAGGAATATCTACTACTTGGGCATTTATTAAACCAATGCTCTCATTGGTGCGAATATAGACATTAATGCAGTGTAAATGAAGTTGAGCAAGACATATTTTTTCAGGAGTCAATCCTACCTGTGCGGCTAATAACTCGGCGGTTCGAATACCTTAGCTAAAAAGCATAGGAAATTTCGAAAATCAAAGGGGCGGCATTTGCTCGCAGATGTAAGAGGTTCTAGTCTCTACGGGGTAACTATGATTGAACTAAATACGATGATTATTTGAATAGACATTTAAAGAATCCACGTATTTGCAGCATTATAACTTGATCTTATGAGATATAGCAATAGACATTGCAGTGTTATGAATAGAGATGATAAAGGCAGGTGGAATTATTCCTTTTTTGCGGCGACTAGATAGACTCGTGTCTATTCGTCTCATAAGAAAGGGTTCGTGCTGCCTACTGGTGCTCCGAACAGCCAACAAAATACGAGTCTATCTAGTCTCTGCAAAAAAGTAATAATTTCATACGCCTTTGTCTTCTCTACTTATGAAACGTGTGTGTGAAACGTTGAGTTAAACCCATTCAAAATTAATTTTGATCTGGCGACTGCGAGCTTGTATGTAGGAGCTTCTGCTCCTTCTATCTCCTATTATCTAGGTAGCGAGCGAGTTAGGTGAAGTTATAAATCCCGCCAATAAAGGTAGTGGAGGAACGCAATACTAACTTCTCGTCTGTTCAATTTCATCAAACGCTAAAACATCCGATTTAATGTAAAATTTCCCTATAGTAATCTCCAATTTTATTTCAGCCATAATTCCGCAAATTAAATATTGTTCGTTTGTATCCTTGTATCCTGTTTGTCAGTAACATATAATACTGTACAGTAGATAAGAATTTACGTTTGAGTTTCGTCATTAAAGTATTCTTCTCAGGATAACGTTATTAAAATTTGTTGTGATTGAAACAATTGCTATCACAACTAAATACAGGAGCAAGGTGGCGTTAATTGACGTTCGGACTTGGAGTGTGAGAGTCATCCAGCTAACACGTATTTAGTTGGGTTTCCATTTCCAGGGTGTTTATCGTATGAATTAGCAATTGATGGTTCTAGTCAAATGTTCGATTAAGCTGAGTTCCAATAGGAAGCGTATAAACATAGTGTTTATATGTGGTGGAACGTGGTAATTCTAGGTTAATTTCTTGTTTCAATTCCCAACACAAACAGCTTAAAAACGTTTCTAGACAACTTGTCAATATTTACACGTTGCGTTATCGCTTGTTTTGTCAGAACTGTAAAAATTTATGAAGTAAAAGGTTCTAGTATATCAAAGAATGTTAAAATAAAGGATAAAAATAATATTTGATTTAAATTGGTGACTTAGTGTAAACTCATAGTATTAAGTAGTCCAACTTTATATTGGACTACTAAATTCTAATTTATTCTATTTTTACAGCTTCGCATGTTATTCGTTTTGATTTTTTGATATGACTATAATTTTTTTATATTTGTTATATTTTAATTTAGAGTATCTGTTCTTACATATCATTTTAACGTACGAAATCGGTCGCTAAACTCAATTAAAGATATTTAAGAGATTTGGGGTTGTTTCACTGCTTTACGGATTTGAACAGCCTGCCCAGAATTTGGAAAAAATATATCCATTAACTTCAAACAAAGTTACTTAAAATACTAAAGGCACTTATTTTAACAATATCATTCGCCAACTTGAATAATTTCGTTGAATTAGTTTCATTTCTTCGAGGTGGTTTTGTTAATAAATAAAAATATCCCAACGTTAATCTGGTATACATTATAAATGCATTGGATTCCTGAAATACAATACACGATTTTCAAATAGTGTTATTTAACAGTGATTTAAACTGTCAATGAGCTAGTGAATAATATATTGTAATCATTGTAACAATTTGCAACGTCTGATGTAGGAATTGTTAGCGCCACGTACATATAACGCGCTCAGCCAACTACCAACGTTCTCTTGTTCAACGCCAAGATTAATCGGACTTCTTTTATGAGCCCTTGCCTCTGTTCCGCGGGTATCAATCAGTAATCATCTTGGAGAACCTGCTAAATAACTTGTCTTCTGTCAATTTTTCTCTTTTTCGGAATCTTTTGCATCGAAAAATGCTCTATATTAATCTATTTTGGAATAATAAAAATGAATTGAAATTAATATCAAATTGTAATCCCAAATATGTAGCCTATTTGGCCATCATCAAATATTCATTATCGGGAATAAAGTAGTCGAGAGTCCCTTACAATTCTCTGTCTATTTCGAACTACCATTGTCTTATAACTAAAGCTAATCAAGCTGTACGTAATAACTAACATGCAGCTGGCGAATATGTATGTTATATGTGTACTATGAAATTTGCCATTATCTATGCGAGACTGACTTGTGCACTTTCCAACCGATAACCCCAAACGGACGACTATGCTGGTAATAATGTGTTCCCGTACAGTTTGACTAGCTGTGCTTATAACTAGTGAGTACAAGCGAGTGAAATCATACATTTTTTACAGCGACTAGACGAACTCGTGTCTATTCATATCATAAGAAAGGGTTTGTGATGCCTACTGGTTTCCCCGAGAATCGACAAAACACGAGTCCGTCTAGTCGCTGCAAAAGAATAATAATTTCTTCCGCCTTTGTCCTCTCTACTTATAACACATTTGGCTACGTGTCTTGTAAGTTGAACTTTCTAGTGCTTAGATTTAACGTTAATTACGAAGTGAGAATCAAGTTTGATTGCATAGAAAACACGTCGAATTTTTGAGAACCACATTGAAACATCGCAGCGGTGAGGTTAACGTTCTTTTTTCAAATTAATTATCGCAAAAATGTAAATAGTCTGCAGATTTATAAATTTATCGATCGCAACATTTTAATTAATTCAAAGATTAATTCATACAGAAGAAAGCAAGATATTTTTGTCAGTGTGTACCATGGCCACCAAAAGTGTATAAATCCAGATTAATAATAAATTAGGTAGGAGATCTCAGAAAAAATATTTTTTATAAAAATATAATTACAAATCCGGAATAAATATAAGAAAGGCATAGAATTCCTTAGTAGAAAAGGTGTAATTTTTGTATCTATCATCTGGAAGGAATTAACTACTTCTCGCTTTTCGTTGCCGAACATATTATGAGTCATAATATGTTCGAGTTATAATATTTAAAGGGTCATAATTTATGACCCTTTAAATAATGCAAATACAGCTAAATCAGATATGACATATGTTGGATAATTCGGAAGGATTCAGTATTGCTTGGCTTTCATCCTGCGTATCTTACTAAATATTTGTGTGAATAGAAATTTCTAATAAATTTTGTATCTATTGGCACCACTATTTTAAGATCGTCGAGATCTATGTTCAATTAATTACACAATTGTCAAGGACCATCCTCTTAAAATTAAATCATATGCTTTAGTTACTGTAAAATATTTTATATATTTAAGTAATTGAGGTATCCCCTACAATTATTTCGAACGACATAACATCGTTATTTTTGAACATTCCTTTATATTCCACGTAAATCCCTTTTACATGAAATTTCTTTCATCTTCCTGAGGTATTTTCTAATATAAGATACGTGCGGCTACGTACGGCTATAGGTATGAAAATATTCATATATGCTTCTAAATTAAGACGTAATGGCATAGGCCGTTACGCAAGAGTGTTTAACGTAACACGGGTACACTGCTTGCTCATCCCTTTTGCTCTAAAGCTTTTTCCTAAAAGAGCGACGAATATTCTTGGGACAGTTTCCTTCAGGGATTTCTTCTATCACAATGACTCAGCCGGATTAAAGTTTCAAGACCTTTCCAGTTTCAATGGAGTGCAAGTTGTTACATGAAATATGATTTGATGGGATGTAGACGTAATGACGACGTTATATAACTGAACGAATATCTGGTTTATAGTACGCCGAATGAAGTGTGTAATGAAGATGTTAGATAACTCAACGAGAATCTGGTTTATGACACGTTGAACGAGGGATACATGCGTTTCAATTCTAGTTGCTGCGTCGGCAGTAATATTTCCAACAGATGACAGATAAAATAATACGTATTGAGGTTTTTTAATCAACGCAAAATAGTTTAAAATTACATCAACATGATTCATAAGTTTATAGATATAAATAGAGCCATCAATTTGTTTATTTTTAAAAGAACTCTGTTTTAAGTAAGTTTGTTTTTTTTCATTATAATGAATTAAAAGTATTTAGATGTTCCATAGACTAGTGTGATTTAATTACTGACTACGTTTTAATAAATAATTATGGAGCATACGGAATATTATGCATTGATAAATGGAAAATTACATACAAATAAATCGGGTGCTAGAGAGCACATAAGCAGCTTGACAAAAGCGTAGGCGATTAACAAACATGAATATGAAGAAACACAGAGAGAAACATTTTGCTTGGGGCGACTAGGGTGTGCCAAATTTACAAATCAACGCATTGGTAAGACTATCTAATTACCCGACAATTGTTGATTATTTGTTTATTTATTTATTTATTTATTTATTTATTTATTTATTTATTTATTTATTTATTTATTTATTTATTTATTTATTTATTTATTTATTTATTTATTTATTTATTTATTTATTTATTTATTTATTTATTTATTTATTTATTTATTTATTTATTTATTTATTTATTTATTTATTTATTTATTTATTTATTTATTTATTTATTTATTTATTTATTTATTTATTTATTTATTTATTTATTTATTTATTTATTTATTTATTTATTTATAAATAAATTTATTTGTGCAAGAAAAGTACAATATTATCTGCCAGTATGTTTTCAAGACTAACAGCGCAGGAAAACATAAAACTAATATAAGAAGGAGCTTTAAACGAGATAGTATTCCGCTAAAAGCATCAATATTCAAGATTGAAAGAAACAGAAGAAGAAAAGAAACAGGAATTTATAATAATAATAATAGTATACATTTATCCAACAGCGCTAATTACCAAATTAAGAATAAAAAAATGTATAAAGAAAAGACATATATATGTCTTTCTCTGTATATATGCTATATACATATATAGCATAACACAGATAGAAAAGTTGCGCAACATTACATCATATACTTACTACAATATACCGTGAAAATACATAGTTTCGTATACCCTAAGTTATACATGTACTATTACATCGATAAAAAGATTCGAACAAGGGTAGCCCCGGTACAAGAAAATATGTCGCATCTAGACTTGATACTGTTACATGAATATATCATAAATAAATCTAATAGGTGAACTAAGTAGTACATTTGAACGTGCTTTGGGAGTGTAAAAACTTAACAAGCACCGCGCAGAATGTCTTGGAACCAGAAACTGCAACCTCTCGAGAACTTGAGGGCAGTAAATATTACCATGGATGATACGAAATATAAACTTTAGGGCTTGCACGGGACATCGAGTTAAAAAGGAGCAGATGTTGAAAGTGGCTAAAAGTTGATCCTGCGGATAACCTCGTTCTAGGTGGACACCGCTGGTCTGAAAGGATAGATACTTCACGAACTTCCTTTGTACATTCTCCAGTCTTGTCCTGTGAGAAGAATAGATTGGGTTTGAAATCAACGAACAATACTTAATTCTAGGTTTAGCAAGAAAGTTGAACAAAGTAACCATAGTAGAGCTATTACGGAAGTGCCTAAAACTTCGTAAGATGAACCCTAGCATTTTATTTGCTCTGGAAACTGCTGTCGCAATGTGAGGAATAAATGTCAACTTAGGATCAACAGTGACATCAAAATCAGAAACAACTTCAGATCGAGATAGAATTTCATTTTTCAGGGAATAGTCATAAACAATGAGCTTCATCTTTTCTTGAAAACGTTATTGCCTTGCATTTCGAGATGTTAAGAGGCAATCTGTTTGCGATGCTCCATTCGTGCACATTATTTATATTATTTTGGAGAGCAACGGCGTCATACATACAAGAGACTGATAAGAACAATATTATGTCATCAGCAAAAAGTAAGCATTTACAATTTAACCAGATCATCGATGAATAGCAGGAATAAAAGTGGTTCCAGGTTGGACCCCTCGGGAGTATCTGAAGGAACGCATGAAACGAATAATATCCTTTCCATAGCCTCTATCAGGTTTAATTGCATCTGTGACTTTTAAAGAATCTTCTTTATCGTGTTGATGCTTATATGAGCAAATTACTTTCTTGTTGAGCGCGTTCTTTGGATTCGTTAATAACCCTTTCAAACATTGCGGGAAAAATATCTCTTGTATTTGTTTCAAGCTTATCTAGTTTACTAGAAATTGCTGCAAACGCAGATTTGATTTCTATAAAGTGATCTGCGACTTTATCACAATTTCGGTAAAAGAATCTTACTTCTTTAGTTCGCTGACTAGTTAAACGTTTGATATCAACCAAATTCATCAAGGAGCGGCTCGCATGTGTATATTGTTTGCAACCGCCACATTGCAGGAGCAAGCTGGAGTCTTGTCTATTGCAGCTAGTACGTGTACTTGGCATAATGAAAGGAGAAAAACAGGGACACAATTTTCACGCCGGCAGAGCTGTTTGTGGCGACTTTCTAAAAGAATAAAACAGTGGGGTAACTGAGCAGCGGACGGGAAACAATAAGAAAATAGAGGAAAAAAGTGTATAATGCTTTGGAGTAACCTGAACTTTCGTTCAAGTTATAATTTATATTTGATGAGCGGTTTGAAATTGTGAAAAGCTGCAAACAATTCGTCCGCGAATTCATCTATACCTATACGTCAGGTAACAGAAACGTACATGGAAAGAACAAGAGGAAAAGGGGACAATAGGCACAGTACCTGAATATGTACTGATATTAATTACAATAACGATTTAACGAAAGCAATTCCAGCCATCAGAACAACACCAATGAATTCCGCTGCACTTAATACATAAGACTCCTGATAAAAATGATCTATTATTTGGCACTTTGTCTGGAGAAATTTTAATACATACTACACGCGAATCAACACCTTAGCACACCATAAATATAACAAAAATATGAACGTGAGGTAGAGATATTCGTTGTAACGATTGTCATTATTAAAAAAAATAAATAAACCCGGCGCTTCCACCAAAATTACTACACCCAACCTTCATCAATTTCTTCTATTTTAAGGTTAGTAATAGCTAAAGCGTAACAAGTAGATTGCCTAACAGTAACCTCGCTGCGTTGAATTAACCGAAATAAATATGAGCGTTATTTAAAACAGAAAAACAATAAGAAAATTTACGAAAATGCAAACGTGATATAGTAATATAGTAGACAACTTACCGAATATGCTTAGATGGCTGAAAAGAAATCTGGAAATGAGACCTTCAACGCCTATATTACAGCGTACGTTTCCGCAGTGGTCTCTTTGAGACCCATCCGTTGCGGCGTATATATCTGCTCATATGCAGAAATAGATCGTTCTATATGTAGCGATGTAATATTCACGTACTTCAAGTGATTTTTAAATTTGTATAACGGATCTTCTGCATAACTATTGTTAAAAAGATGGCGTAATCTAGAAAAATCGACAGTGTTTCGTAATATAGTATTAAATTTTTCTCTGACTGAAAGTCCTTTTGTCATCTAAAATTTTTTTTTAGCACTGCTTGTACATGGTCAACAATTTCATACGAGTGCCGTAAGGACAACGAAGTGTTTTGTAAGTTTATTTTATTTCATCGGCTACTGTACTACTACTACGTAATTGTCGTTAATAGTTTTTAAATTTGCTGCAACTTAAGAAGTTTGGAATTGCTTTAAACTTAGTATAATAACAGCTGCTTCTTTAACTTAAATTTTATAATTTACAATTTTTTTAAATAATAAGGTGCTGCTTCTAATTATGTACCCCATCGCGTAAGAATTAGCTATGGCGGTTCCAGTAAGTTAAGACCCTGTGAACGCAGTAGTCCTCATGTCTGATTGTATTTCTTCTAGAACTGAGGAAACATTGTTTGTCCTGTTTTTTCAAACGGTGTATTTCTCGCACTCAACATTACATAGAGATTCTTTATACGGTCTTCTTACGTATTTTTTTCTTAAATTTGTGTGATGTGCTATTGACATAGTTAGTAGTACATAGTAATAGCGGAAGGCAAGCGATAGTGTTGCGCTCTGGTAATAGTACGTATGTTATTCTAAAATACATTCTATTAATTTTCTGAAATGTAGACTTGCAAGTATATAAATTTCACTTCGCTGAAAATTAAACCATGAATGATTTCTTAGCTTTCTAAGAGTTTTAATTAAAATCACTTGCGCTGATGCGCAAATGCGTAATAAATTTGGTAAGCTTCGGAATACCTGATTCAGAAGGATAAGTACGCGTTACAAAAAGTGCGACCATGTTCTATTTGAAAAAAAGTTAGGTTTTGCCATGATCTTCGTGGGTTTCTCCCTAGTAATGATAGTATGCCGTCTAATCGGACACCAGCAATGCCCCAGCTTTTGCTTGAAACTTTCCGTGTACACAATAAATGGATCCCGTCTCTATATAACCTGTTTTTATTATATATAATGTGTAATATTATATAATATTATATATAACAGGTAAATTATACCTGTTCTCACTTCTGAAAAACAATATTTATCAATTACACTGACCAACAAGGTTTTTACCCTAAGTTAGTAAAGTAAGTGATGAAATTGAACAGCATATATGAAGTAAAAATGTTTCGAAAAGCGGTAACATTGCCTTAGCTCTGGTTACGGAGAAAGTGCCTTTATAGTATGGCCGGTAATCTGGTCTACTGCATATGTTTATAAACTTTCTGAAGCTTTTGGAATACGTCATGATCCCAGTTCTTGGAAATTATTCATAGACTCGTCAAAGACCAGCCTAAAAGCAGTTTTGTTGCATACTGGAAACCATTATCCTTCTATTCCGATAGGTCATGCCGTTTCTATGAAAGAAACTTACGAAAATCTGAAAATTTTATTAAAAAAGATAAAGTACAAAGACTGTTCTGGAATATTTTTGCAGATTTGAAAGTAATTGCAATTATTTTGGATATGCGATCTGGTTACACCAAATACTGTTGCCTTTTATGTCTTTGGGACAGTCGTGACAGGGAAAAACATTGGCATAAACAAGAGTGGCCACTACGACAACAGTTTAAACCAGGAAAAGACAATGTACAACATCAGCTTCTAGTAGAAAAAGAAAAGATCATAATACCACTTCTCCACGTGAAAATTGGGCTCATGGAAAACTTTGTAAAGGCACTGGATCTCGAAAGTGAAGGTTTTAAATACCTACGTGAAAAGTTTTGTTAGACTTCAGGTACAAGAAATAGTAATAGTACGAGAAATGATGAAATCTTTGAAACCAAATTAATAGCGAAGGAAAAAACAGCTTGGCTCTCCATGGTACAAGTTTTCACGAATTTCTTGGGAAATAAATAGCTGACAACTATAAAACTTTAGTAATGGATGTGTTACAAGCATTTCACGCTGTTGGCTGTAATATGTCCCTTAAAGTACACATTCAACATTCTCACTTGAATTTTTGTCCGGAAGCCGACGTTAGGGATGAACACGGTGAGCGCTTCCACCAAGACATCATCGGAATGGAAAAACGGTATCGGGGGAAATGGAATCCTGTTATGTTAGCAGATTGATGTTAGATGTTAAGAAGAGATGCTATAGATATTGTTTATAAGAGACGGAGCAGTATTACCTCACATTTCAAATTATAATAATTTGAAATATACATTAAATTATGATCTAATCTAAAAAACCTTTTCATTGAAATATAAAAAAAATCGAGCTAACTTGACATTTTACCTTTTATTAAAATAAATGTTTATATGTTTTCTATTGAAATTAGTACAAATTATTTTATGGCAAAATCGAAAGTTGAAATTTGTTGGCCAGTGTTAGCTATGTTAATTTAATGAAGTCTATTCAGCTCACTTATTCGGTTAAGTTTTTCAAACGAGTAAACTGCATCGAATTATTTTTATCACAATAGCTTCCATTATAGAGGTATATGATTCGTAGTGCTTACTTCACATCCGTTTACCCATGTATCTCAAATCACTTTTAGGTTTGCGTACATACTAAATATTTTCCCGTTAGATTACACCCTGGGTTGAGTCGCTAACGTTTGATATTCACGAAGTTAATTTATATTTCCGCGTACATGTTGTTACGCACTAGTTCTTTGTTATGCGTTTTCCGATAATATGCTGCCGTCCGACATAAAACGGTCGTCGCAAACGCACATTGAAGCAGGTTATCGCTCTAAACAAAATTATCAGGGAAACCTTTTATAATTTTATTAGCTGTACGAAGGGTGTTCGCGTAAAATTTTTAAAAAGGATGACCATCTACACCGAAAAAAGCCGCATCACATATAAGCATGAGAGTAGATTGCATCTACCGTACATGAGCAGGGACTAATACCATTGTTCCTCTTTATTGTACCGTGGCTCCTCATTAGATACTGAATTTAAACACGGCGCCAATAAAATTTTGCCCGGAAAAGCATGTTAATTAACATGCCCTGTTATTGCCCTGTATCGTGTAAATGTCAAATGTATGTTGTGGATAATTACCTGGAAAAGTATGCCCGTTAGGTGGTGAAATTTGCCAGATTTGTTAGAGCAGTCAAATGTAACGTATAAACCTTTGTCGTGTAGTAAAAGGAATGGAAATGGGTTGCCTTTTTGAATAAAAATTTGAAGCAAAGCACAGGTGCATATACATAATTTATGGCTTAAAGCAATTGCTTTAAGCTAAACTCTGCACTGATTTTTCCTCTAATGAAAATTGTTTATCGGAACTCTCTAGATTTCTGAACGAGGGTAGCATCATACCTTCCACAAATCACTATTAGGCGGCTATAGAGATTTCACATTATCATTTTCGTAAAATTTTACATTTGTTATTGTTGAAGGAGGTAATTTCGCAAGGTTTCCGTCTAATTGTTGAAAACGCAGCACCATCAAAACTTCGTCATAGTTGTACTTCCGTCAATGATGAATTTCATGAAGGTCGACCAAAATCGGTTGTTGTTCCAAAAAGTATCGATGCTATACGCGACATGGTTGATTAGAAACGGCATGTGCCGCCCGGTAAATCCATCCGTAGGGATATCGATGATTACAGTACATTCGATTCTGCTTTAAACATTTACGCGTGAATAGGATCTGTTCCTGATGGATTACGTACTAAAGCACAAGAAGTCTCGTGTGCGTTAGTAAAGCAAATACTCAAATATATCGACAAGCTCCATATATAAAATTGTAACCGGTAACGACATTTGAATGCATTTGTACCAGCTGAATACTAAGCAACAATGAGTAATTACGAAACACTAAGTAAATGATTGCTTGGTCTTGTCGTTGTGCTGGATACGTCGCAAACATTGTCTTGGAGTATGAGGGAACCTTTAACGCTGAATGGTATGCAGCAATTTATTTGAGAGAACTCATTAATGGGATCAGCAAAAGGACATCCATAACGTCGCATCATCCTTCATCACCACAAAGGCTCTCACACAATACGTTAAACAATTGTTTGAAGGAGAATTGATGTCTCATTATCCATAGTCACCTATTTATCCGTATTTGTCGCCTAACTATTTCGTAGGTCAAACAATAGCCTTCTTTATAATCTCAATATTCAGTTAAAGCCTTTAAAACTTGCAGAAGTACATACATTTCGCGACAATAATTTTTTTATTAATCAAAGTGGTCATCACTTTCGTTGTTGAAAAAAGCAAGTACTTAGTACCGGAGGATGCAGGATTAAGGACAATTAACAGCTTTCATAGGAGTTTTACAAATTTCAGAATTCCATATATATACCTTGGAATGGCAAAAGTTGGTACAAAAATGAATGCAGTAGCATATTAAGTGCTTCAGACCTGCCAAGAAATCACGCCTTCAGCAGGAAAAATGTAGAAATATGATTATCTAAACAAGAGTCGTACAGTAACAGGAGTGCATTATTATGCAAGCTCAATGTATCGTCTCATAGATCCTAAAAAGTCCCAAAAAGCTGGCGTAAGATATCCTCTTGTTCTACGAAATACATTAGTCCACAAGTCATACAAGTATGACTAATTTCATAGTTTGTTGTTCATAAACTATGAAATTAATCATACTTTATGAACAGGTTGTGTATGGATATAAATTCATTCCACACTAAATGAAAGCACGTTAACATGGAGGACATACATATCCTTCAATTTACATGTTAAATTACTAACCGCAAACAGCTCATTGTTTAGGTAATTCATGCTCACCAATGACTGGATATCATTGATGTGGTTATTTACGATTTCAGGCACCTGAAAACACGACGTAATCACAATTACACCTAGCGATATTTTTCAGCAAACTATGAATGTGATGTAAATAAAGCGAAGCCGTGGTGCGAAGAACGTTATTGATCATTGGAATTTATTTAAAATAAAAATACAATGCGTTGGCATTGTGAGCACGAAAAAACATGCATCAACTTTGTAAATGGAAACTGTCTTTGCATGCATCTTCGGATTCTGATTAAACGTCTCTGTGCATCACATGTAGTGGTACAGTTAACTTTATCTGCAGAAAAATTTTGTCATTAGGCGGGGCAATAAGATGAGCTCTACATCTAACGATGTCATCCCTACGTATTACTTAGCGTTAACGCAAAGAAACTAGGAGACCTTTATCTAAACGATGATATGTTCAGGAAGATTTGCCACAGCACCGGAAAGTGATATTACAGTCTACTATTTATTCTCTGCAGAAAGATATATTCCCGGACAAATCCATTAGTGGATATAGCCGCAGTACTACGAGTTAGGGGAATGAATCTTTCTCGTCTTGTACTCACGCCCGGACAACAAACACGCCTTGTGCAATGTCATTATGTATTTGGTTATTGAGAATCGGCACGTTTCAACTAAATAACAACAGGCGGTGAAACGTGACTGTAGTCTTACATTTTCTTGATTAAAGTAACTTGCCAAGTATCAAAATAAGAATAGTTGCTTCAAAAAAAGTAATTAGCAAATTAGCACTTAAAAAAATTGGGCCTGCGTATATTAAATGTTATTCCGCTTTAGATTTTCATGGCTTTAAAGCACAGAGTGCTCCAAATTAGAGGACTGGTATTAATTGTTTTATACATTATTACGTGTAAAGGTAGGTACTTGCTAAGTCTTCCCAAAAGAAAAGTCTGGAAAGAACAAGTTTGAATTTATAAAACGACTTGCCAAAGTTAACGGTTAACGGTCTTGTCAGATCGAATAAGTTTCATGAGCCAAACAAACCGCTCGTCATATATTCCAACCTGACTTAAACCAAAACGAGCGGATACGGCTCCTTCGAATCTCTAATTGTGTGTCGTCGTTGATTGTGGGACTCTTTCAGAAATTCAAAAGTATCGAAATTTGATAAATTCACGTTTTCATGACTCCCGATAGATAAATATAGTAGCTTAGCTTAGTTTTGTCAGCTAAAACGACAGAATGTGAATATGTTCAAAAAATTTATGATGCAAACGCTTAAAGCCATATTAAAATAGATCGTGTAAGCTCATCTTTAAAAAGACCCAAGGAAGCTTTAAAAAGAAGCTTTAAAAATTTCTTTTTATTATTTTAAAATTATGTGGCTTTCCGACTTATTGAGCTGCAATTTAATTCAAAGCTTAGTTTCTTTTAATATGGTTCTACAAGGATAAATTGTCATGGTTTTTAATTCGAAACAAGTTAGGATTTTTACAAAATCCTTAATATAAACAAGAGTGCATTATATTTAGTTTTATTAATAATTTCTATGACATGAACTCAACGTGGAAGTACTTTTGGATAACAAGAAATGAATCTTTAGTAATTAGTATATTCAAATATTTAACAACAAATGTCATCCCAATAGATAAGCATAATAGTTTAGTATTGCGACTGTGTGTCTACGTGTCAATTTGTTTAGGAAGGTATAACCTGGTGCATTCTGGTGTATGTGATCATGTAGGCATCACATATTATCTGCAAAATTTCTTAATAGCTTCAGAAAAGTGACTAATTCTCAACCAAAGAGTTCCTCACGCCTACATTGGCTTAAAATGATTGGAGGTGGGTAACATGAACTGTAAGTGAGTCGCCATCCTACAAATGATTAAACTAATTATAAGACAAAGTGTTCTTTTCGATGCACAAGAGTGAACTGATTGATGAACACCCAATTACCAATCGTCTACGCGGAATAATTATGAACAATTTCTTGTTGAGAACAAATTTCAAATATACTGTCTCCTTTCTTAATCTTACCAACAAGTAATAATTCTTACCTTGCTCCATTATTCGTCTATAATTAAGACTAGAATTTTAAGCAGGTGGATTAATCGAAGAATGTGATTTCTTTTATTCCTCGAGGCATACTTTCACATGCTTTGATCGTGATTGTTATATTTTCTATTACGTTAGAATAATCGAATATCTAGCCATTGCAAACAAAAATAATGATGTTAAAATGTTAGCTTTTTAGTGTAGAAGTATCCAGTTTGATGATGTAAGTACCGTGTGAACGCTTCCACGAACATTATAAAACAGCACAATTTTCTAGACGCAAGGTCATTACAGAATCTATTCCAAAGTCTTTCGGTTAACTCGAATTAATACATCTGCACTCCATTTATACCGTGACGATTTATTGCTAACGCGAAATTAGTTCCGGTTCAATAAGACCACGTTCTCATATACCGAGCGGCGATATCGGAAAGAAGAATGTAAATAACTTCCGATTAAGAAGAGGGAATTCGTCCAATTATTTTTCAATTACGTTGCAGCACCGATCCGGAAGAAAGAATGCTGTTTTAGAGAAAAGAAGATAACTGCCAAATTGATTTTTCATGTCATATTGCCCCAGCGACACTACTATAGGACCAAATTAAGAAAATGCTGAGTGGGTATATTGTGTGAAGAAGCTTTTATGGAAAAATGATTTATGACAGTTAAAATAAGGCATGTATGTGAAAATTTGATTTATAAACTGTCACAATATATATCATTCTTCCAGTGCTAGCTAAAGTACCTAAAAATTTAAATAACATTCTTGAATGCTGGATACGCATTCCTTAGACGCGGTTCTTTGATACGTTATATAAGTGACGTTTACAAGACCTGATTTATTTCTTATCAGACTTTATATTTGATTACTCTTACAATTAGTCTCATAAGAAATACGTACTACTATCATAGAACAATCAGTATTATTATACTACTTTACTAGCTTTACTAGTTTTGTTTTCAATATCGTGCTTTCTTGCACAGAAAGTAGAGAGCTTTATGAGCTAGATATTCTAATACACTCATAATTAGAGCTCCCCAACTGCGTGGCGCATCATAGGCGTCGATAAGGAACATAAGTAAAGTACATAAAAACAAAAGAAATAAAGAATTTTAAAACGCTTACTTTTGTAATTAGCCGTATCCAATATAGTGGGTGTTAATGCACAAGGAAAATAGTATTAGTCAGCACACGAGGAGGTAGGCACATTAAAACTGTTACCGTAAGCGCAATCCGATTTCTCAAACATCTGAAGCATTAGGAATGTTTCCACAGTCGTTTCTTTCAAGGATGTTCGTCGTTCTGAAAAAATGTTTTTATATCTTGAAAATGAACGCTCGACGTCTAATGATGTAATACACGCGTAATTAAAATAATCTTTGCATTTAGTCACCGGATCAGTAGAGTTACCTTCCCAAACTTGTCTTAACCTGCTAAAATTTGTATCTTTCTTCATAACACTTTCAAAATTTCTTGTAACGATATCATTTTTTTTTGTTATTTATACAGTGTAGGAGTGTATTAACGTCATCTAATATTTGTACTGACTCCGTCAGGGACAGTGCACTATTTTGTAATTTATTTATTGCCTCAAGTACTTCTCTATAATTGTTGTAAACGGTTTGTAAATCTGCTTCAACGGAAATATCTTGGAATTTATCCTGGCTTTCCTTAATAGCCGCAGATTCGTTGGGATTGAATTGTAAGACGACTGATTTTATTTGCCGGAAGTATTTACAATAATAAAACGCTGCCTTCAGCCATGTCCCCCAACGCGTAAGAATCGGCTCTGGTGGTTCGGGAGTACCGGGACACTGTTTATGAAATTCACTGGTACGTTTGGGAGATTTGAGAAACACTCGTTTCGTATTTGTTATTAATGCATTTACCTCAGGGAAATTTGCACGAATAGTTTCAGCCACAATATGCAGAGCATGAAGTTTACAAGTAATATGTAACATCATCCCATAATGTTCTTGAAGAGAACGACCTACACAACGCATTGTCGCGGCACCATCGGTCATGAAAATGAATACTTGAGTAGTGGCAATTTCAAATGTTTGTAAAGTATCAACGACTACGCTCTCGATAGCGTCGGCAGTACACGATTTTAGTCTTTTACTAGCTAATAAAATTCCCTTTGTAGGTTGACGAGGTTCCAGTATACGTACAATCACATTCAAAATAGAATGTCTTTTACGGTCTGTCGTTTCGTCAATACATAACCACAGTAGTTTATTTTTTATTGCAGATCTGATCCTGTTTTCAATTTCGGTACGTACACTTGGCACACATCTCCTTAAGCTTGTTTCCAACGGTAACTCAAAGTCTGGATTATATTTATTCCAAAATTCACGGAACGGTTTCTTCCTCAGTCGGTGATACACCCGATTTTTTATTTTTGTGTTGCTGACTATTTACATGTCTTCTACAGCCATATTTATCATTGCACATCAGAGGTATATTACAAATTTTACATATAATCTTACTTCCATTATATATTAAGTCAGGAAATTCTCCACAGAACTTTTTCACTTTGTCGGCCTGTGGGCGTTTCTTACTACGCGCGTCCGCCATACCGTCACAACCCGATCGCATACGGTAATAAACTACCGAAATGCGATGCGAGTTATTTGCTTATATATTACATTACATATCCCCCCGGCCACGCCCGGCGGTACGCCTTCTGACTTGCCACGCACTTTGGGGAGCTCTACTCATAATTATATTTACTATTGCGGAAAATAAATAAAACGCTCGATGTTTGACCCTTTAGACTAATTTGGCTATCAAAAAAATTGCAAACGCCATAGAACACGGGCCCATGTAAAAAAAAGCGCCCTTACTAAATCAAAAACTAGAAGCGTGCTAAAGGTAACAAAAAGATGTGTAAAATGTTACTACGACATGTATCAATAAAGTAACAACAGTTACATAATTGGTTTTTATTATTTTGTATTATTTTATATTTCCTCACATTTGACCGGGTTTATAATCACATCGTTCCCGCGTATCGCTAGCTCCTCACCAAATTAGCGAAGACTAGACAGACTCATGTTTATCCGTCTTAGGAGAATGGGTTCATGTAACCTCCTGCTTTCCTCGAGAGTCGACAAAACACGAGTCTGTCTAGTCTCTGCAAATTTCGTGGCGCGCACGGTAAGTGGAAAGACAAGTATATTGCAGATAAAAATACGGAATGATTAAGGATTCTGCGTGCTATCTTTGCGCAGGATCCATGTTAATCTTCTCTATATCGTTCTACCTCTCGTGCTCATATGTCCTCCGTTGTCTAGAACCTTGTCTTTCTTCTACCAGTTCCATTAAGTTGGTTTTCCTGGAGTCTTCGGCCCTGAGTATTTGAGCCTCGCGGTCTTCTTCCTGTACTCCCTAAAACAGAAATATATACGTTAGTATGGCACTAGTAAATGCTATAGTGATACTTATGGCAGCCTACTAAAGTGATCCTAGGTGGTCTTGTGCCCCGCCCCTGAAGGGGTGCTGCCGTAACATGGACGAGACTGGCGGAGGTAGAGATCGGGCGTACGTGTGGCTTGTACAGCATGACGCCCGTTTTAGGGTTAAGGTATGAATTTGAGAAGATATAACTGTTTGGCTGCACTTAGTGCCCCGTTTCGAAATCTTCTGAGATGCTCCGCCAAGTTCACCCTTTCGTCAAGAACTCCGTCGTTCGGACTTTGATCTTGGGAAGCGGATCGTGTGGTTTCCAGGCGAACGCAATCGGTTACGTTCGCCTGCATTGCTGCTTAGACGGTCTTCAGTACTCGTTGATCTTCTAATTTTGGAATATTCATAACGTAGATCGTGAGCAGTACTGGGTCTAACGCCGATCCTTTTGGGACTCCAGATAGAATGCTCCCTCTCTGAAGATTTCGTCCTATAGACCATGGCGTGGAATGTTCGGTCCATGAGGTATAATCTGATGGCCTTAAGGAGCCTCAGCGTAAAGTTGGCCTACTTCATCTTCAGAAGTATCCTTTCGTGACTTGTCGAATGCCTTCTCCAGGTCCAGGGATGTCGATGGTCGTCTGGTTTCCGTTGAAGGCAGTGGTGACCTCACAACTGAACAGTTGTAGTGTGATCTGACCTGAATCCAAACTGGTAGCTGTCCATAGGTTGGTTATCTACATGGTCCTTGGTTCTGAACAAGAGCAGACATTCAGGACTCTTGCTGATGGTCCCGAGTAACGAAATCGGCCGAATAAGGATTCAGACCACTGCGTTGAAGATTTGCGTCAGGTTGTCCAGCATCTTGAGCGGTAGATTTTCCAACGCTCCTCCTGTTACCATCTTTGCCGAGGGCTTTTCTGCATGATTACTTGCAGGACATTTCTGGGTGAGACCATCCTGTAACGATGACTGGAGCCCGCTTACATTCCCGCTGGCGGCAACTCGCTCATGGTAAGTCAAATAGGAAAAGCGCATCACACTTTTAGTCGCGCGAGAATTTGAATTTCAAAATAATTTGCGAACGCAGATGTAACTAACGGCGGTTGGTGGTGACGTAATGAAGGACCGTACACGACGATCCGACTTCATCATGCATTTTCTTTGCATGTTGTGTACCTTCCACTGTGCGAGGAAGTAGAATTATCGTACGCAGCCCTCCGCTACATCATCACCCATCGTCACTGGATGGAACTTTAATGTTTGTTATAGAATGAAGAAGTAATATAAGTATATCTAATAAGAAAATCAAAGAAATTCTTTTAGACATTTTTAAGTTAAACAGTTAAACATTTTGTCGCACTATACAGAAATATGTAGAGAAAATATTTGAATGTTAACGTATATATATCTTTCGTATAAGATATATGAAGCCAGAAAAAGATACTACATTACTAAGCGGATACGAGATATTCACTTATATTCTCTCGAATACGTTTGACTTGGTTTATCTGAGATGATGACTTGATAGTATCATTTAGCAGTGCAATGCAATATCTCAACAATAAGGGCGCCCTACAGGAACTAACTCCGGTGCGTAATAAAACCAGCAATGATTCACGGTGGCCGTACACTTCGACAATTAAACATCCTTCTCAAGTTGACGGACAGCGCATCGGATAACGTAACCTTAATCTTGTCCTCCTCTCGTGACCGTCAAAGTAATACATTTGGAAGATAACCAATGATAGATGAATTTCACGTCGCACCTGCAAAATGTTTGAATGTCTATTATATTTTCTTGTTGCTTACTAAAATTGAGGTGTATTGTACAGTACGTTATCAATTCTCTCACCTATTACTCGCAATTAATAATGCCGTACAAGCAAGCACTTCGAGGTGGGTAAGGTTTATACGTATAAATTGTAGGATAATGATGCGAGATCCGCACTGAAAAAATTAATAATACCAGATCTGGGAAATACAACACCCGTTAATGTAATTTATTATACCTTTCATTACCTAGGGAAGGCTACATTTCTTAAGAGGAGGTATAACAATCCAAGGAAAAGGTAACAATGGTGATGAAGCAACATTATAATAAGGTTTATTAACATGGTGATAGAGGCACGCATCGATTTCAACTGTCTATATCCTTTGGACTGCCGGTGCTTGAACAACAATATTACCGTCTCTGATAACTAATAATAGTATCTTTCAAAACAAATTCAATTTGTTTAGTACCTTATTAATTACACTGAAAAATATGAACGAGAAACGATATATTTCGAATTACTGAAGAACCTCCTATTTTTGTCTTCTATCGTGTTGAACAACCATAGCTTAGCAATATTTGGCAATTTTCGTTTCGTTACTAATTATATTTAAACTCCAGCATGCAGAATACTATAATATATTACAAGTACTTGTAAATTATGAGTTATATTAATGAACTAAATATTTCTATTAATTATTCTAAATTAAATATTTATATGTGAACTAAATTACAAAACGTTCTCGATGATACGTAAAAAAATAAAGTCTAGAGCGTATGCAAGTATATGATTAAAAAAACTTACCGTATTAAGCGTTTCTTGTGACTTGAAAATCAGGAGAAGCGCGATGAAATATTGTTAACATAAGGTGCGTCTCCCAAGCTATTTCTCGCAAACGCGTTCGCCGTGAGGAAAATATGTACTTGTATAAAGAAAACGATCGCTCTACATCTTAACGCATCTGTCGATGTACCTTCGCAAATTTGGCTAAGTGTAGCAAAATTTAAATCTTTACCTAAAACACTTTCAAACTTAATTAAAACACACTCATTTCTATCGAACAAAGCTGTGCGTGTACATCTTTCACAATTTGCAGTGATTCTTGTAACGATAGCGAAGAATTTTGTAACTTTTCTATTGATTGCACTATTTCGAAGTAATTGTTGTGAATAGTTTGTAAATCACGTTTAATCTATCTTTAAATTTTTTCCTTCTTTCTTCGGTAGTGGAACATTCTTTCGGATTTAATAATGAAACCACCATTTTTACATCTTCTTATTCTTACATATTTATGATAGCAAAATGTCGCTTTTATCCAGTTGCTATCGTGTTAGAATCGGTTGTGGTGATAGGGAGATATTTTTGGGGATTTCAGGAATACTGCTTTTGTATTCGATATTAATGCATCTACCTCTGGGTAACATTTACGCATGTGTTCTGCTAGAAGATGTAGGGCATGGATTTTACATGTAATATGTAAAAAGTTGTCTGTTCCTTAACAGCCGATATACAGAAAGCATGGTTGCGGCACCATCTGTCACAAACATTAAGATTTGATCTCTGATTTGAATTACTCGTGTGCTTTTTGAGCATACAGTATCTATTAACAGGCCTATTATTGTTCTAACAGACTTCCCACCTCTGGTCAATAGGTCTGCTATGAATGTAGGTCTTTGTCCAATTAGAAATTACTTAGCTTTCTCTGATCTGGAATGAACTTCCACCAGTCCTGAGATTTCTTATCTTTCCACTGTTTAGTGGTGACTTTTATTACCGTATATGCCATTCCCATCGAGTGCATTGTGCGATTTTCTGCAGTTGATGAACCTGCTCGGGCTAATTCGTCTGCCTATCCATTTCCTCGTAGTACTTCTTATCCCAATAGTAAGGCCAGGGTCATTTTAGTTCCGGTTGCCAACCTATTCAGAGCATTTATGCAGTCTCGTACAAGATTTGAATTCACCTGTGTGGACTAATAGCGTCACAAGGAATGCCAATTACTTACATAGTTCGGAAATTGCCGATACTTATATGTTGTTTATCATATTACGCCACAATCATTGCTTTCATTGTTATTATTGTCATTGTGTCTTGACTGGAGACGATAAAGACGGATGAAGTTTTTTTGTACTTTTTTGAAGAGACTAGACAGACTCGTGTTTTGTCGACTAGTCGAATAGTCACGTGTCTATCTAGTTGCTGCAAAGAAGGAATTTTTCCACCTGCCTTCGTCATCTCTAGTCATGACTATGAAAAGCTTCGTTTTTCGTTTCTTCGTTTCGTTGGCTTCGTTTCTATAGTTTAAACGTGCTTGGATTGACCATAATTGAAGACTGTGGAGTTTCATTATTTCTGTGTTGTTTCCAAGTGGTTGTGACTAAGCTAAGGATATACAAAAGTTGGATGGCATTTTAAGAAAATCATCTACATCGTACTCCGTAAATACATTGACGGTAACTTATGCTACAACACACATCTTCCGAAGTACCTATGAGGATTATCAGTTTTAGATGCATATGACGTTTTTGTTGTACTTTTATTTATACAATTCAATAAGACAAAGAAATATAAGTAGTATTTGTATATAAAAAAAATTGATTTCGACACTTTCTCCATTTGAATGTTAAAGTACAATTGTCGAACATGTTTTATGATGTTTTCGAAAACTTTATTTAACCAAGAAAATTTTTGGACAAAATAAGAATAACAGTAGCTATGGATACAAGATCGGCGCGCAGCATTGATATAATAGAAGACTAACCACATAAACGATATGTACATGTAGGCTTTTCCTATGTTGTTATCTAGGATGTCTAGGGTGTCTTCTTTATAAATGATATGTACTTTTATTTTAAAGGTAAAAACATATTAAAATACGGTAAATGAGTTAAACGAATTCACTACATGTTTACCGTTATTATATACAGCTGCGTTCAGAACGTCTAGTACAGCTTCAAATATTTAACAAAGCAAGATTCGGTTAGATGTCTATGGTCTGTCGTCGCTTACGTCTTTTTAGCGAATACCCTCTCAAACCTCGCTAGTATCAGTGATTTTTCGTCGGAATGTGTAACGTAAACAAATCTTGTAGGGGTATAATATATCCTACATATACACTCAACCAAAAAAGTATCGCATAAACTAAAAAGGGGCATTTATAAACCAAGATATTTTTATACGTTCATAAAAAGTTTGCCTCGTGTATGTGAACCATAAAAACACTAACAAAATCATAGAACATAGCTTTTTTACTTGTTTTTTTTTCTAAAAGAACACATTTAGAAAAATGCATATGTGTAAGGTTTGTTCAGTTGTTTATTGGAAGTCTTCCTATGCGGACAAATTTTAAAGTGCGAAGTCAGAGTTCTGTACCAACGCTTTTAAAACTACAATGAGCAATTTAATTTCAGAACAAGTGGCTGCTATAGTTGCTTTAATCGAAGATGGACGATCTCAAGCATACGTTGCTAATTTGATGAACATCAATCGGCCAAGTGTTTCTAGAGCCGTAGCCAGATATAAGGAAACAGGCAATTACAGTAGAAGATCTGTACCAGGTCGTCCAAGATGTTCTACTCGCTAAGATGACCGCTATTTACTACTACAAGCATTACGTCGAAAACAGGTAACTGCGAGACCATTGCAGAACGACTTGTCTAGAGTCAGAAATACTCGTGCGAGTACTCAAACTATTCCGAATAGGTTACGACAGAGTGTATTAAGAGCTAGAGTAGCTGTAATAGCGTCTCGTCTCACTAGGAACCACCGAGTGGCTCGCTTAAGGTTTGCCAGAGAACATGTAAATTGGAACATTAACGACTGGGCCAATATACTCTTCACAGATGAGTCAAGGTTTGGTCTTTACACCTCAGATAGGCGTATCTCAGTGTACAGACGAGACGATGGGCGCTATTCGCAGTGTAATATCAGACCTATACCTAATTTCGCTGATGGCTCTATTATGGTTTGCGGAGGCATCTGTTTAACAGGTCGTACAGAGTTAGTACCAGTAGACAGAGGTACACTGACTGCCCACAGCTATATAACGGACATTTTAGAAGAACATGTAGTTCCATATGCGCCAATTATAGGAAACGAATTCATGTTAATGCACGATAATGCACGACCGCATATTGCAATAATCGTCCAGGAATACCTTAACGATGTTGGTATTCCAGTTTTAGATTGGTCTACGGTAAGTCCGGACATGAACCCTATCGAGCACGTGTGGGACATCCTTCACAGACGGACCTGCATGAACTAGAAAATGCTCTCCGTGACGAGTGGGAGAATTTGGATCAGGCTTATATACGGAGGTTAATCGAATCTCTGCCAAACCGTATGCGAGCGGTCATAAGAGCCAGAGGTGGCAATACTCAGTATTAAAAGCTACTGTTATGACATTTTTCTTTCCAAAATTATAATTTCTTGTTTTAATAAAAATCTCAAGTATGAGTTCTTGTTTTTATTTGGCCTGTATTTTATTTAAACAATCATAGAAATTATATCTTAGAGCGCATTAAAGTATATTTACAACTTTATGCTACAAACAAAGATTATGCGATACTTTTATGATTCAAAACTAAATTATGCGATACTTTTTTGGCGGAGTGTATATATATAGGATGTTGCAAGTGGTGCAGAAATTTTGCCGAGTATATATAGATATGGAAGCACATTTACGCTTTGAAGATTAAGATTAAGATCATTAAAATTTCATTTTCCATTAATTCCATAAAATAATGAAACGACGATTCTTTAACGGCATATTCGGTTTCAATGTACACTAGTAATTTAGCTACAATTAATAATTAATTGTAACTAAATCGACGACAAAGGTAGTCAGTCTAACAAGGTTTAAGCGGGCCGTAATGATCCACAATGGTAGCATTTCTTTTATACTCGTCTTTCGGTTTCTAATTCTAAATTAGGAATCATTGTTACACGACCTTCTTAGGCCTTCTTAGATTGGCTGTTTTGTACTTTCAACGCTACTAGGATTCGCTTTTAATTATTAGCGTAGTACAAAGTTATAAAACACGAGACACTGCAAATAACAACAGGTAAGCGTTTATCATAGAAAGAACCGTATCAATATGTCTATTCAATAAAATTTATTATTTTTATTATTTATGCATCTTTTGAATTTATACGAATATGGTTTAAGTCGGTAGTATCAGTTGCTAATGAAACATGCCGTAACGGTACGCCTATATTTATTAAAATTGAGAATTCCAGAGAAAATTAACGCTCATACCAACCATAACGCATCCTCGCATAAATATTTGAGTTTTCTACGTTGGCGCGCGACTAGAAATGTTACAATTTACAAAATTAAATACGGTCTATTAACCCCGAAACAATCAAACTAAGTTGGCAAGGAGTTAAGTTTATTTATCGTCGTAAATTTCGCACCCGGGAATTTTACTTGATGCTTTCTCGTCGGCCTACATCCAGTTCGAGCTTTCCAGTTGTGCGACTAACGATTGAAGGAGACACTAAGTATTCGCCTTGTGCGGTAGAGTTAATTGATACGGAGCGAAACGCCTACGTTCCTTAGAGAAAACCCGGTTAACATCGCAAAAACTGAATAGCTACATCAGAGAAAAATTACTACGCTATTAATATATGCACTTTCCCCCTTCTTTTACGCCTTCGTACCTTTGAAATAATTGTAATTTACCTATTATGCAAATGGTAGCCATTTTAACTAAAGGCTATGGAACAATTTTTTATGTTTCCTCTAGTGCCATATTGAACAGGTGTGAAGTAGTAGAAGAGTAGTAATAAAAATGGATCTGACAGACAGTATCATAACTTTGTAGCTGCAACTGGTGGTTACAGATTTGCAAAGAACGTGTTCTGTCGTCTCCAGATCTTCTTGGCGTAAATGATAGATTTGATCTTCAGCTTTTCCTAGATTTAATAGGTGATATTTTAGTTCGTTTTGTTTCGTTCATTTCGTCGTATGAGGGAGTGATATGGATGTTTTCGCTTGTTTGAGTTCTGGAACATTTTCCTAGTACGAGGTCTTCTGACTGTCCTCTCATCTTTTAATTACTTGTGGGAATGGGTTAGAGCTAATGATGGGCATATAAGCTGCTTCTCTAGTTAACTTATTTGGCTTTTCATTACCTTCGATCACTTGATGGCTTGGGACACATCTCAAAGTAAGCTGTTTTTTGTGTCCCAATTGCCTTAAATTGTTCATACACTCGTAAATCAGACGAGATTTGGATAAGTAAGCTTTGATAGCCTTCAGAATTGCCTAACTGTCGTGTGGTTGCGTCTCCTATCCCTATCTCGAGGTTCTTCTACGAGGAGTAAATATGTTGGTGTGAAGTCTTATAGTCATTTTAATTTGGTTGTTAGATCCATTAATGCCTATACCTGCTCCGATGCGATCTATTCCTGAGTCGTTCGTATATCACGCCAGGGTATTTTTTTGGCTTAAAGCTGGTCGGATGTCCGTCAGTACGACTTTTTAAAAAGTTACGCGGATAATTTTTATTTTTGAATATTTATCTGAATTCAAAAATCTGTTGGGAAACCCTTGCATATGCCATAGAGACTGTAATATAGCTGCCAGTCACGCTTCCGCGAACTAATACTATATATGTATATCGACCGGTGTTTACCCGATATTCTGCTGTAATTGCTCGTAATATTTCTCTTATAAGGGTAATTGAGGAACGGAACCCACGGCATAATTTAATATATTTTACTTGTTCAATTATTCTATACATTCTCCTTATTTTAACTATTCTAATTTTCCATACCCTTGAAACTCTTTTTCCGATTGTCCTGATTACTCTCTTTTACTTTTTCCATCTACTACTTGCGATTCATGATTCTTCCCTACTTCCTTATCTACCTATTTTTATTATTTTCTTCGTATTTCATCTACGTTAGAATCATAATTCAATGGTTCCTTCAACATCGCGTAATGCCTTTAGTCAGCACTGGCGTTGTCTGCAGTACATGAGATACCGACGAGGAACTGTCACCTTGAATTATGATATCCACTATTTCGCCATTAATAAAACGTTGACCCACAGAAAGAACAAAACTGATATAAGTGTCTCACAAATATTTAATTACGAAAAATTGTAAATTTCCTGATAACTTGAGTGGATATTACTACCTTTATATTCAAACTGTTAAACTTGTTAAATGCTAGATGCAATAATAATTTCAATTACGATTACTTCGTTTAAGACGTACATATTTGCAATTTCATAATACTTTTTGTATGATACACAAGATATTAACTTTTCTACATCTATTCATGTATTTCATTCACAAAATTCTATACGAAGTAATACAAGTGGACTAGATAATATCGATCTCAAGATGCTAGATGCGGTTATATCCCTATTGATGGATTATATCCTTCTCACATTTAATCATTGTATGGAGCATGAATTTTTTTGTACTCTTTGGTAATAGCTTCATCAGGCGCGAAGTGTACCGAAAACGGCCGATTAGTTTATTATCCGTGACTGTAATATTCTCCTGAAATTTCAATTCGGATTTCGTAAGGTTCACAGTTGCGCAATTGCTCCACCCTATATTGTAAATGATGATATATTACGTGTCACGGATGAAGGAACTTGCCTTATTTGATTTTACTAGGTCCTTTGATATTGTAAATCATAACGTTTTACTGAATATTTTACGCCTCAACTATTCGCCAACAGCCCTAATGAGTCCGATCCTATTCTCTATTTACGCCGTCCGTTATTAACTACTCCATTTATTATATGTATGCTGATGATACACAGCTGTATATTTTTTTTAAGCAAATAGAATTATACGAAGCATAATATAATAAAATAAATCCATTCAAGATACAATTACCAGAGTTTGGTCGGTGATATTCTCGAAGTGTAGCGCATGGTAAAAAATCATTAAAATCATCGCATTGAAATCTATCTACATTCATACCTAACAAATCTATGTTATGCAATTCACTCGTGTAAACTCACTTTAATTATTACGATGTAGTATATTGTAACTGCATAATACGAGAAAACGTTAATACAATACAGCGAATGTGATGCATCATATTGATCCGCGGTATTCGTAGAAGACGTGGTGTTTCTCAAGCGATTTGCTTTTCGACAATTCACATACATAAATACAATGTAGTTAACAATGCCGATTTATTGTTAGACAGATGCCGTTTTCAGCAGAGCTCTGCACATATTTGTCAGAAGGATAGATTATCATAAAAAGCAACCATTCAAAGAAGCTTCTTCTGTAAAATGGTAGCTACTTTAAACATACTTCTTAAAGATATTCGTACGAAACTCCGTCAACTAATGTTTGTAGCATAAAATTCCTCAAATCTTTTCCCCACCTCTACGTATTCACCTCTCGTTGCTCGTGTTTTCATCTCTTATAAGTTGCAGCGCTGTACACATCTTTTTCTTTTCAACTTTATTTTTTATATCATTAAGTTCATTTTATTATAGGCTGAAGGAAGAATGCGTTATGCTTGCCCAGGTTCAGCCGATTCAGTGATTTTAGCAGAAATAATACTTTTTACCATGTAAATTAATGTTTGTAATTACATCATTGATATTCGCCAACAAATGCTATTATTATGATTATATTATATTGTTGTAGTGATTGTACCAAAATCAAGGTAATTTTTCTGTTTAACGAATGTATTACTGCGTCTAGTTTAATTGCTTGAAGTTACCTGAAATAACATTTTCTTTAACATTTTACAAGTCGAGACTGCTGTATTATTAGTAACATTAACACTGCACGATGAACAAAGAAATTCCACTATTTTCGTTGTTTGCTAAAAACTGATTATATACGGGTAAATACTCCTCTTATTAATTCCTACAACATTACATACACAGCGCAATTCAAGTTAACACTTCACTATTGCCATTAGTATTTAAATCCTCAAATCGGTAGCGTTTGCTGCCGATTGTTAAGCAGTTAATGGTTCCGATACAACAAGACGAATTGATGACAAACAAGATAAGAAAGAGTGCAAAAAAGTATTAAGCTTTCAGGTCAACACAATTAAGTTATTTTGAAAATATCTGCTGTAATTGAATGAAAGAAGCGAAAAGCTATTCACTTATTTTGGACTAACAATTGCTTTGTTGAAGATGGTGACTTTCTTCTTTTTAAAGGATATTTTTTGTGTATATATAAACGCACCGCTTATCTCATCCAAATGATTATTATTCGCTTCCAGCAATCCCTTTTTTGTCTATATAAAAAACAATTCTTTCACATCTACACTCATAAAATTAAAAAAAATTAAATATCAAATTAAATATGGTCTGCTCTTTTACTGTATTGTAGCATATGGTAACTTTTTTTCCTCCAGGATTCAAGGTAATTTCAGCGATATGCAAGAGGTAGGCATATGTTTTTGGTGGTCGTTGCGCTCTGTCTTAGCATGCATTTTTGGTCATAAACATTCTTCTTTATAGCATCCTTTACGTGTTGTAATTCATCTAGTAAAGGTTCTTCATTGCTGATTTTCCCTGTACCGCTTTGAAGTATGTCTACGAGATATCTCATCTATTGTGGACGATGATGAAATGATGTATGCTGGTCCGTCTATGAGATTAATCTAGTTTTGTGGAAGAGTGGCAAGTTCTCCTATATTTACGTATGATCATAACTAAATACACCACGTATCGCGAACTCTCTTCGAGAACTTGTACTTGAAAGTATAATAATTAATCGCAAACGGACATAGATTGATGTTATCCCGTATAATCTACGAATACGTGCATAACACGATTCCGGTTGCAAGAAATTCAATTATCGCGATGAACATTTTATTATATACGTATCATTTTCATTGCGCTCACCTAATACACTTAATTTAAATGTATGTAGCGTTACGTGAATACATTCCCACGAAACCATTAAATAATTACCTATGCATCTATCTCTCCAGCTTCTAACTGATAATATAATATGCTCTAATGATACACATTAACGATAATAGCTAGCTCTTAACTCAGCTGTACGCATAATTTACGATGCAAATGCAACAAAGCTACCTCCAAGCAAGCTCTAGTGCTTACCGTTTGCAGAATTGTACAAGGCAATTCAAGCCTTGCAAATACAATACAAATATAATTATTGCATACCTTAGCCGATTAAGATCAAGTTTATTCTTATTAATGTAGGAACTAACAGTCTCTCAATTATTGTAGTACTCTTTAGCTATTTCCCATGTTAGTTGTAAGATTTGTAGTACTCCAAAATTCTACCTAGTTGTAAATAACACGTAATTATGTACGCCATTCTACAAATTAAGTTATTACGAAGAATCTCTACTCTTAATTACAATTATTATGATAGTTAATATTGATGTTAACAACCACCTTGTCCTACAGTACCTGCAAAAGCTAAATTGGGAAACTAATCACCTGAATGGAAAGTTTATGTAAAAATTGAGTCTTGATATAATTGTTTTTCGAATTTCAGCATTTCAAAAAAAAAAGAAACTCCTAATGTTAGATTCCCGGCATTTGCAAAAATATTTACGATGTTTCGAAAAGCACTTATTTCGATGGCGACAGCTAAAAAATTAGTGAGCAGTAATTTTAAAAATACAATCACAATTCAATTGAGTGTTATTTAAATATCTTGTTCAATTCAATATGTTATCTAATGCTACGAAGGTAGCATCTTAAGTTTTTGCAGACAACTACTGGTTGACGATATTGTGGTTTGATTCAATGTTTTTGTAAAAATTAATTTTTGTTACTATGTGTAGTGACAAGTTAGTTTAGTGAATAGTTTGTTTATAGTGGGCGTCTGAAGAAAAAATGTTGCAAAAAAATAAGAATTTCATGTAAAGATTTTCACTTGATGACTTTTCACGATTTTTGTAAAGGTATAATACAGCAACCTCGAATCGCTTCGTTTAAAAAACTTTTTCAGAAGTTCAGAAAAAACTTTTATATTTTGTAGAATTTCGTCGTTGTTGTGCTTACGTAAGTAACGAAATTCCTTAAGGTTAACCACATTCGGTTGTTGTTCTAAAAACGTGCTCAAAGGTAGTTGAATAGGATCGGCTTATGACTTATCGTAGGATACCGTGTGAGACTGGCTTGAATATATAGAAGACTGTAATACTTAACCTGCTGCTTATAGATTCCGCATAATTTAACCCAAGCAAAGGAGAGGATCATGTCAATTAGTGTGATGGAAAAAATACGTAATGGAACCTCAAAATCTGCATACATCGCAATAGGTGACGAAACCTAAATATATTCGTATATACCGTTATATGCTTTCGGACATTGCGAAACACTTCCAAGAAAATGACTGCCTATTCATCTCGTCGCAATGGACATGTTGCAAGAATATGGACATGTTGTGAGAATCCAAGAACAATTGATCCTGAATGTTATACAATAATTGGTTTGTCGGAAATCATCGATGAAATGAGGAAAAATTTGCATCATCCTTCACCATAACAATAATGTCAGCTGACATAGAGCTTAACTATTTGAAGAAGAAAAGCTTTGAAGTAATGCCTTACTGTCCCTATTCATTGCTTCATTGCATAACGAATTCTTTTTGGTTCCGAACGTCAATCGAAATGTACGTGGTCATTGATTTTAACTAGCTGTGAAGTTTTCAAAAACCTTGGAGATACCGCCGTCGAAATGAAAAAATGTTTCGAGAATTGCAAGAAACCCTATTGATTTTAAAAATTTAAAGGATATCCCTCGTATAAGTTTTACAGCTTGTTATAACTTTAACAGCTTCTTAATGTGCAAATGGCGTTTTTAAAGTGATTTGCAGTTAACCCAGTTAATTATTGCTCATGATACGAATTGTGACACGAGGTTGTACCAGACCCGTCAGAAGAATACCTCACTTCATCCGAGTAAGATCTCAGACTACTAAGGCACCAACCAGTTGATAAATAAATAAAATAATATTGGTTTCCGATACTTTCAAAGACATCTTGTACATTTATAGAAGTTGACAAATTTAAAATATAACGAAATTAAGTAACTTTAGTTTGTTACTGTAATAAAGACTAAATTAATAGTAGTTTCTAGGGTTTTCATGCCAAGTAAATGAAGAGAGCCATATAGTAGGACAGGTGATATGTTATTACAAGAAACGACAAAAGCGAATGAAATCATATCTTTTTTGCAGCGACTAGACAGACTCGTGTTTTGTCGACTCTTGGGGAAATACGAACCCTTTCTTATGAAATGAATAGACATGAGTTTGTCTAGTCGCTAGAAAGAAGGTATCATTCCAGCTGCTTTTGTCCTCTCTAATTATTACTAGTTTTTTTAATAGAAAGCTTTCCTAAATTTCAAAAGTCGGTCTTTGAGTTTTATAATTTCGCTTATATTTTTAGAAATTAACATACGTTCTATTAATCGACTTTATGGTTAGTATCCTCTCTTTACTTTCCGTTTTTTTCTTAGTACATGCGTTTAGACACAACGGAAAAATGTCTAAGAGCAATAACGAAAACAATGCTGATGTAATTTATGGTATACATGAAATTACTTCCTGCAAAAGCAATGTAAGAAGAGCAGTGCACTAAGAAAAAAACTTGTTCAATGAACACTAACGGCATTGGCCCGACAAATTTTTTGTGGAATATATATAGCCAAAGCAACTGGTGTGCTGATTCATTATATAAAATCGTGTTCACATTTAGTGTTGCATCGATATTGTTTTATGCCAGAAAAGCACTAGATTTAGAGCCGTTCTATGCAAAAGTTTGCTCCCCCATTTGTAAACAGATGCTGCACTGCATTACATTTGGCGGGGCAATACATAATATTAACAATAAACTAATGTCGGATCAAATAAAAGAATGCTGCGTCAATACAAAACGTGGTACTGCACAGAAAATAGCACTGAGTCAAGTTACTTTTATGGAGTTTTGAGTTAAATCAACGCAACGACGGTAATACGTTTTACGTTGAATTAGTCTAGTCAACAGATTCGGGATAACGGGTTCGTTACAGGACCATGTAACGAAGCCGAGGGCGGTTGTTTTCCGGTAGCAACCCCAGGACGTTAATAGATTTCGAAAGGCCCGAGACAAAAAAAATTATCTTAAATAATAAATCATGACGCAGGCTCCTTTTCTAGGGCTTTCTTTAGAGAAGGTACTATTTAAATAAATCAGAAGATTATCCTACATTAATTTAATTACAATAACAATAAAAAAAGAAATGTACTTTTTGAATTTGAATTGAAATTTTGAAATACTTAGTAACGCAATGTGTAATGTTTTACATTTTTAAAACATCAGTTAAAACATTAATTGAAAAAAATACAACCACGGAACCAACATTTCACTTTTATCAAATCTCGATATGGAATTGACTTACTTTTTGTTTTATCATCTGACTTTTCTTGGATTGGTTGACTCCTTCATCCAATTCACACATAGAAAATTCCCGAAGAACGCAGCTATATGACGATACTTGTCTTATTCCGAAAAACCATCTGACAATCACCATTCATATGTCTAATAACTAATTATTTAATAATTAGACATACGATAAATAATTAATTGTTTTCTCGGTGTAAACTACTACGGGAATGATTCGAGGCGGTACTTCTTGGCTTGGTGCATTTCTCGGTTAATTGTCATTGATTTCTTTTTAACGTAATGAACCAGCTAGGACTACAGCTTCGATGTAGGTTAGTTTTTACTTTATTGAGGCAATCTTTAGACTTTGGATGTTAATTAATAAACAGCGAATTCTTTTGTAAACCGTTTGCCTTTTCTTCCAAGAGGCTTCTCTCCACTGTTTATACTTCTGAGAGTTGTAAACACTACATTTACAATAATTGGTGGTGTTTTTTCCAGCATGCCTTCATGTTTCACTCTTTGACTCTTCAGATCCGTTATTTTTGTCCATATTCGTTTTTATTATTATTGAAATCTTTCTCAACCTTAAAACACTCTACAGGGATCTTTACTCCATCAGGGTGTTTGCATATTTTTGTGTCCTCTCTGGGGTATAAGGTTACTTTATTGCGAGATTTGGCTGGTACCAGAAGCGGGGCGTATTAATTTAATAGCAGAAGAAAGATTTATTTTTTCTTACCAATTAAGAAACAAAGAAGGTGGAGCTAACCGGCTTATGTATCTGTTACATACGGAGAAAATATTTCTTACTTTATTAAAATTAAAAATTAAATTTAAAAATCCGACTAAAATTTTAACTTGTTACCTTTCTGTCTATTCGGTGTTGATCCGAGAGTTTTTTCCTACCTTGTACCGTTGCCTGCCTCTCAGCCAACGCCACTAATTTCCAAATGTGTTTATCAATTATACTGCGTAGCATAAATAAATAAATATACGCTAGCCACCACCACTATATTAGAATACTGAATTTCTGATACAGGGAAATACTTTCCAAGGCTTCCATAGTTTTTTACGCTATTTACACTAAACATGTTTTTTGGCTGGCCCAAGTTGTTGATTAGACCTTTTTTAATGGAAGTGCATCCGGTTTTCTAATTTACAATTTTTTGGCATTACGCTTAAATAGAGCTATATGTTTCTGTCTATTTAGAAAGTTGGTCGAAGAGGGTATACCCAATGGTTTGCTGGGCTGGAAGATCTAAGTCCTTAGGCAATTTTTCAAAGACTAATTAGAGTCAGTTGTTCGCAGAAGCAATCTTTAAACGCTAGAGGAATTTTGGAAATGGTATTAAGATGGTTATTAAAAAAATATATCCGGAACTATGTTGGAACATATGGAACACATTTAAATGTTTGACATTATTAGATGAACAACTGTTCAGCTTGAACGCCGTTCTGTGTGTAACTGTTTTGTTTCTAAGGCTACAAAGACAATTGTAGCAGTTAACCGGAAATTATTCGGACTTTAGTTTTTTAAATGGAGCACTTTGTATATTTTTACATATTTGGAATCTACGAGTCATTCTGCATCTGAATGCAACATTTTAGTAATCAGATACTCTTACTTGCTTTTATTGTATTACGAAGTATGAATTATAACAACACAATAATAGGAAATACAACGAAGGGATTGTAAGAATTACAAGAAGAATCAATTGTTTCTTTAATACAAGATTCTAAATCTACGGCGAAAGATCAGTTGCTTTCTAACTTAACCGTCCTTGTATCTTCAGAAGCAAAAAAGTTTCCCACCGATCCGAGTTACGCAACTATCATTTAAAAGTTCGTTCCTTGATAATTAAAAACTTGATTGAAACAGTACTAAACTTCTTGGAGGTAAATTTCAGGTGCATTAATCATTAAAACGTGACATTATCGCAAACTTTAAACAATATCGACAAAAGAGGGCGACCAATCCAGATTTCGATCTAAATCAAAGCAATTTGCTGTTTCCGCCGAGATATAAACTTTTTAATGATAATTACATTCGACTCCTCAAATTATCTGCAGATATTCTGTGCACATCTGCTTTAATGGGTAACAATGAATGTTGACGTCAAACGCGGTATCCGCACCGGGGAACTTACGTTGGAATTAGTTCTGAAACATCGACTGTGGCATATCTAAAGTACTCGTAAGTGGAACTTTTGTATGCGAAGTGTGTATAGATTAGAATATATGGCCTTAATAGCTGCGGAGACTATAGATATAAATAAACTGGTATTTAACAATTGGGAATCTTTAGTAAAGGTTGTATATATATAACAACTCGAGAGACTGTTACAAATGTACACCAGGGGCACACCGCTAGATGGCGCCTTCCAACTTACCTTTTTTTTAAGTGGAATACATTACTTCTTATTCAATTTTTGACCTATATCTCCAACCTATTTGTTGTACATTTCGAGAAAATAATATTTTTTTTGAAAGCTAACACAAAGACGTAAAAGATTGAATTCTGTAGGTATAATTAAATTAACAACTAATCACTGATTTATAACAAATTTGAATAAAACAAATGGCAAATTGAACATCTTACGTTAAGTGCTTGAAACTTAAAAGGCAAACATGAAAGTATATTCCCTCAAAATAAAAGCGAAACTAAATTAGATTAAGTGCTCTCCTATCACATTTTACGACGTCTATTTACTATGCTTGTAAAAGCCATCCTAATGCGCCCTTTTATTACTTCGACATTTCTGGGAAGTGTATTGTAGGCTACACGATTTAAAAATCTCCAAAGAAAGTAACCTAAATTACTTAAATCAGAAGAACAAGCTGGCTGTTTTATAAGATTGTTGATACCTACATCTGAATCGTCCTGTTCAAATGATCGTTTACTGTTACTGCTATGCGCGGAAGCGCCGTCGTGTTGAAAACACATCATTTGTCGTCATTTCCCAAGGAAATGAGGTACTTTATGCATTAAAAGTTCCAGATTTTGGTTTTTATTGAAGAGTTCGTTAAAAAGATATGGTCTGCTAAACTACTCTTACAATATTCTACATCATCATATATGCATTACCGCCTTTGGAAATTAGTTCCTCCTATTGAATGTGAATTTTTAGTCGACGAGTTACGTGATTTATAACGGTTAACTATTTTGGTGTTTGAAAAGCTGCATTTATTGGACCACAGAATACGAGCTAAGAAATCTGAAATTTGTGAACAAACTTCACAAAATCTTTCCCAATAGAATTAAGTCAATAAAAACGCTATCGCCATGCTAAGCCGTGCACCAAATTAATCTTAAATGGTTTCTATTCCATTGAATTCTATTATATTCGTATTGTTATTCTATTGAATTTTAATATCTTATGAATAAAGAAGACAAAGGCGGATGAAATTAGTTCTTTTTTGCAGTGACTAGACGGACTCGTGTTTTGTCGACTCTCGGGGACACGAGTAGGCTATACGAATCCATTCTCATGAGGCGAATAGACACGAGTCTATCTAGTCGCTTCAAAAAAGAATAATTCCACCTGCCATATATCGTCCATCATTGCATCTATCAATCATATCTTGTGATATAACGTGATCTTCTACATTAAATCTCAGAGAATTGTAGAGAACTATAGCACATTTATTCTGTTGATTTCATTTGTTATCGTTCTTCTACGTTTTTCACATTTATTTTCAGGAAAATCACCAGTATTGTTTAATCTACTAGTCACACGAATAAATATAGTTTTCCCTAGATGGCGCCAACGTGGAAATATGGTAGCACCCAGTACATGCGTAGCTCTTATTATATTTCCATAAATTACTATCACAGTAGTACCCCACATTTTATAACATGAACATAATATTAAGAGCCGCCAAGGATTTTCATAATTTAAAGCAAAACACGCTTTAATGTAATTTGTTTTAATGAGTGTCTGCTATGTATTGATACGTAAATCTTTGTGACTATGAATTATTTAACGACTTTTCAATTTATTGAACGACGTCGTTTATCGTTTAATTGCTGAGATTCGCGATGTCCCATTCTGCAAATATTTGCTGCGAGATCATTAAGATTTAATGACTGTTGAAAATTTAAACAAAACATAATTTGGAGACCATTAAATTCAAATTAAAGAAGAAGTAGATGAAAAAATAACGTAAATTGAAATATATGTACATTGATACATTTCAGTAAATAAAAAAATCGCAGTAAATGATAATCGCAAGCTCCTGCCTTTTATTTTCAACGACTTAATAATTTTAATTTACGTAGAGTAAGCGTTTTATGCTAGCGCCCGTTTTGAAAGACGTCTTTGTAATCTCGTTTTATTCCTTTTAAGACAGTTTTCCGCATCCTTTTCTTATAAATTGTCGCTAGTCGTTTTCCATAACTTTTATTTAATTTTCTTACTTATTCGCTTCAGAATGGTCATCAAATTTCAAAATTTGATAATTCTAAGTAAATACGATGATTTAATTGTTAAGCAAAATTGACTTTCCAAATACTAGATCATTAAAAACGTTGTTTTGTTATCTCCACGTTTACTCGTGTTTTGTATGTTGTGTTTTATGTACCTTTTTTTACAAAAAATAACGTCAATATGTAAATTATGGAAGGTAACCTGCAACTTTGATTATTCCCCACAAAGTAATGTTAAAGGAGTAGTTTTGTTTCAATAACAAATTAATAACAGAAATGATCAATACGCCGCAATCTAAATTTTGCAAACACTAAATTAAATTTTGATATTTTAGAAATATTGAAATTAAAATAACCAAAATTACTGAATTAAATGTAACCGCAAGCACTTCATTCCAATGACACACTCAAGTATATTCAAAGTGCTTCTATAAAATCCTTAAATAAAGCCAAAACACTCAAATCTCTTTGAACAACCCTGATTTTTATAATTTCTATGGCCTGCAATCTTTTGAAAAGAACAAAATTATAATAACAATTAACTAATATTTTTATAGTCAATGTAAATTAGATTAAATATTTCCAGGTTTTCTGCCAAAAAGTTCCATCCGAAAACCAATCAAGAGAGAGAAAGGGAGCGGAAGATCAAAGAACAAGCGGAATCAAATTTCAATGATTTCAAAGTGCATGAGTAATTTTTCATGCTATACGAAGTGCAACAATTCAAACACATTACAGAAAATCTTAATTACTGTGTTATTCTTAGTTTACCCTGCTTCGAATTTCCACTCTGCAATTTGCAAAAACCAACTGTGGCATATTAATTAATTTATGTATGTATGCCATCACAGTGTTTACTGTGTACTTGCGGATGCGAGGTTCCTGAAGCACGGAACTGAAGGTAGTCGTTATGCAATGGTATCAGTATGTGGATACGTATTTACGTCTAGGCAATGTGTAACCAAAGTTTATTACATGCGGCAGCGGCAAATAGGGAAGTGACCGACAGTCGATTTGTGGACGATGTAGCTGCAATTTATCGTGCAAATATGCACATATTGGTATTGTACGCGTATAGGTTATAGAAAAGAAGAAATTTGAGTAATTGGAAGAGCTGAGTAGGTATAATACACCAAATTAGAGTGGCGAATGGCAACTTTTCATGTCCTATATTCCCAAAACTATTATTTCACCTACAGGCAACCTTTTTTGTTAATGTTAATTTTGTTACATACCCATATCAACAATACTTGGGGTGTACGCCAAGTTTCCCCAATCATTCTTGCAATTATGCAAAGTAATGTTCCTTTTAATAATTAGAATGTTAAATTGCATTATATCACTTGAATTTTTGCTCTTAAAAAATGCGATTCATTTTAACATAAGTTCTACTAATTGTGAAGAAAACGTATTGTTTTGTTTTAAAGATAAATTTACTTAAAAATTTGTTTACGTAATTACCATTATACAAACATTTAATATATTAGATGAAAATTTAAAAAAAATGTAATATTAATTATTTTTTTTAACGTCAGGTTCTATTTATTTATAGAATTCATTATTTTTCTTTTTAAATTGGGGACTATTTCTTCGCTTCATGTACGACACCATTACGCTTACATATTTACTTGCTATCGTTTGAATCCGCTTGGAAGATAAAAATTATCAACTAGGCTGCACACATTTCCTAAAATCGACTCTGATGTCGAGGGCGTACAGTAGTCGATTGACTAATACCCATGTGCATCCATAAATAAACACAGTTTCTTGTAAACGTGTTGTTGGGCTAATTGTCAGTAAATTAATTCGATGTCGTTATTGAACAATATGGTTGCTAGGTGCAAGTAAATAATTCATTTATGGTAGCTAACTAGGCTAGAATCTGTAATCGTTTCCTATCATACCGGCTTCTGTTTTTGTTTGTTTAATGATGCCATGTCATTGTAATGTTAACATTTGCCGGACATGGCTCCAGCCGAGTTACAAAAATAACAATACAAGAGCTCTTAGAATGAGACCTAGAAGAATATTTGCACGTTTTTGATGGTAAGTAAAAGCGCAGCATGATCCATTCTCATGAGGCGGATATACGCGAGTCTATTTAGTCGCTGCAGAAAAGGAATAATCAATAGAACTAAGTAAAACTATGTAAACAAAAGTAAATAAAACAGTTTAAGATAGGTGAAACTTAAAAACGGAGTTTGTTAGAATTACTTCAATTATGTAGACGTAATTTATCTTTGTGTAAGTTACATAAGTTACCGAAATCGGATTTTTTATTACGTTTATTTGTTTTCATTTAGTAGCAAACACTTAAGCTGAATTGAACTTACTTTCTGACTATTGGTACTTCTGCTTCACAACCTCAATCAGTATTTCAGAAAAATTTATGGTAGGGATTGCTGTAAAACAGGACAAGGACAAGGACTGTGGCATAAGATGGTAAACAACACATCATTATCGGCACCCTCCGCGCCACGCAAGTGTAATCTATGGTATAGTCGCGCAATAATTAGTCCGGAACGGCTGTTTCCAGCACACTAACCCCGTACCTGTTGTACGCCGATATATTGAAGATGTTATTAAAAAGCAATAGTATTTTATCTAGCACGATATTAATTAATAAGATAATCTTGTGATGGAATGGGCCTACCGCCAACACTATATTTGAAGGCATATTTTTGTGTAGTTTTGTAACTTCTGAGTAAATAGCAAAAATGATGGGAAAGAATTTGCTCAATACGGCTCCTTGTTCTACGTTTAATTTTTTGTACCTGCTAGACAGACATTTGAATTTGAATTTGGGCATTCTTTAAGAGACATAATAACCTGGAGTTTGTCAAGTATTCGAAGCTGTGGAATATTTTCAATTAGGTTTAAGTTATCCTTTTATCATTTTCTTGAAAATTTCATATATCTTTCCATTTTTAACCGCTGTTTGTTCCTGTGATTTCTTTTTTATTTTACTTCCCACCACTATGGAATCAATCGTGCCAGAATTTGGTCGTTTTACGTTAGTCAGAAATACGCATGCTTACTGTAAAAATTACGCCTTTATATATAAAGATAAACTAAAGTTACATCAAAACAACAACTTCATAAAAGAGCAAAAAATGGTTATTAAGTCAAACATTTTAGAAATATATCATTGGGTTAGCGCAGATGAAGCTATAGATATAAAAGGCGAGTACATGCGTCGTGAACTTTGTTGCAGACACATTGAATTCAAAGCAATGAAGACCTACACAGTTTTAGTTGTACATACTTATTGGTTATCCACCTAATCCAGCTAAATCAAATGTTCTTGACTTAGCAAACTAGAAAATAGTTTTTACATTGAATAGTAGATTACATATAGACGTTAATAACGCGATTACAAGCACTAAAGATTTCAGGTTAACGCTTGATAATTCTTCGGTTTCCTGAAAATGTAGGTGGTTGCATTGAGACAACCTACTACAATCTGAAAAAAAATATATACTCAGCAATTGGTTCCAAATCAGACCCTCAAAAGAATATTTTACAATACGTACTTTTTCGCGGTTTCCTTATCGTTGGGAGATTCATTATCTGGATGTTGCTAGTATTGGCAACTTGTTTACGGTAACCAAGTCATGAACTGAAAACTAGTAGTACTCCTGGTATAGCTAATAGTCATGCTGGTTAAGTATTTACAACCATTACACTTTGGTATCTTATTTGCGTATATAACTGAGTCGTATTCATCGCCGTAATCATTTCCCGTGAGCCGGACTAATTTTTTGCAGCAACTAGATAGACTCGTGCCTATTCGCCTCATAAGTAAAGAGGACAAAGGTGGATGGAATTATTCCTTTTTTGCAACGACTAGATAAGCTCGTGTCTATTCGCCTCATGAGAATGGATTCGTCTTGCCTACTGGTGTCCTCGAAAGACGACAAAACATGAGTCTGTCCAGTATCTGTAAAAAAGTAATAATTTCATCCGCCTTTTTCCTCTCAACTTATTAGTTATGGAAAAAGCCAGTAGAAGACCAAGATTCTTTACGGTAGGTCTTGTTACTTCATATATTAGTAAGATTGTTGGTAAAATCTATACGAGCATGTATATATGCATAAAAGCTCCTGCAATCAGATATTATATGTATTATATCTTCTCTGTTCTAAATTAAGCGTCAGAACGAGACAGAAAAAAAGGAAATATCGTTAAGGAGGTTCGTAAATATATTTCTTTGGATTTCAAGTATATATTATTCAAGAAAACGACTTCTTGGAAGCCGTGCTCTTCCAGAAGTTTTAATTCTTATCTGCTCTCGCAGTACACATTTGAAAACGGCAGTCTGCACCTTAGCGAAAACGATTTTTCAGCGGATAAATAATAAAAGGTTGGCATCTTTTATGTATAATTAATGAGTTTCTGTGACTTTTAGTGCCGCCGTTTTAAGTGATTATTTTAATATGCGACCAGAGAGTTATAAATTTTGTACTATAGTTCACGAAAACATGACTGAAATTAATAATTTAAGAATGAGAACTAATGTAAACGATAAATGTCCTTTACTGTTTCCAAAAAAGTGGGGCAGCGACAAATTTTCAGAACGAGAGCGTTTCTAATTTAATGCTATTAAGTAGTAGTGTGGTAGCAAAATTAAAATAATTTTATCTAAAATTAATATTCTTTATCTCGAACGGAAATAACCAAAAACATTTGTTAATATTTAGATGTGACTAACAGTCCTTTGCTTTGTTAGTTCTTACATTTGACTTTTCAAACTTCTCTTTAGTTTGTGAGGTACAACGGAGTTATCGGACTGGTGGGCAGGCTGGCTACTAAAAAAGAAGGAAAAGGGGACTAATGCTTGATTAGCCCCAACTGAATTAGGTAACAAACCCCCTGAATGTATGAAAAGATCTATCGTTTAGAAATCGTTTCAAGGCCATCGTAAGTACGTTATCGATTATAAACTTTGACGGCACCAGCCCTATAATACGGACCAGTCTCAAATAACCTTAGCCTATGGGGTAGTATTATACGTTCTGGTCATCGTGTCATAAATCTGAGTATGTAAATATCATTTTGTTCTAGAAATATTATAAGTTCAAATGTGCGAGGTGTCTAAACAACTCCATATACGGTGCCAAATAAGCTACGTCACATATGTACGCCAGCAATCGTTTTTGCTGTACGAGCAATGCGAAAATGCACGTGGAACTTCTCCAAAATATAATTCTATATCAAAGGCGGCATTTAACGCAACCAATATAGAATGATCGCAAAGAAGTCATACTGGCACCACTGCACACGTTCTTGTCAACTTACCGGATAACTTCAAAATATAACTATACCACCTTAATCGACCAACCCTGAAAACCCTGAAAATCAGTTGTATCCACTTCAGCAACCGACTTACCATTGATTGCAATAATAACTTTCCTTAAGAGGGATGTTGGAGGATGTGTAATGTAGGAAACTTGTTTTCTTGTAAGATTTGTTACATCCAATTTCATAATAAATTTAAAGTGCCTTTAAATTCTGAAGCCAACTTTAACTGTGTAACTAACGCGATCCGCTATAGGACCAGACACAATACAAGATATGTCGTCAGCATGTTGAGGTATATGCATACTAGTGAGTCAAGATGTACGGGAAATCGTTCGTAGATAGTGGTAGAAAAGCAAGGTAGGGCCTAGTATAAATTCCTGTAGAATACCACACCAAACGACGGAAGCAGCAGATCAGCTAGGTACGATTTAAAGATATCTACAGCTATACCCCATATAGTTCTTTGTTCCATTATATGGACAAGTCTATCGAAGGCTTTAGATTAATCAAAATATAAACTCTGCCAGGGATTTTCTTCTATTCAAGTCTAGTCTTCAAGTCAAGTCTATTCAAAACCAAGTCCAGATTGATAATTACTGAGTCGCGACTTTTGTGTTCTACGTTTCAGCAATTGAGAAATTCCTTTTAAGGTTCACAAGAAGTGATTTAGTTATTCTAATTTTGTACTTTTCAAAACATAGGTCACTGAACAAATTGACGAAGTTATTTACCTACATAGTGTGTCCTATTGATGGCATACCTGTTGAATGCATAATCAATTTGATCAAAAGCTCTTGATATGTCGGTGTATATAAAACAACCTTTTATTGCTGTCTTTATCCTTGATATAAATTGTTGTTGGATCTTTATAATATGCATGTTAAGTTTGCAACAGTAGAACATGTGTATATACTATAATAGATAGGAAGCCAAATGATAATATTACAGCCTTTTAGTCCTATCTTAAGTCGGATAGTTCTAGGATATTGACAAATGTGCCCTAATAATAACAATAATAATACCTGAGAGGTCTACTGGTTAAAAAACAAAGAAGCTCTCCGTAAGAAACAAGTTTTACTTTGACAATGCTCTCATTAATTCGTTTCCTTCTTTGTATTCCTATCCATTCTAAAATTCCTTTTGCTGCATGCATTCGTATATACGTAATTCCTTCTGCTACGAGGCGTTGACATATACTTACAAATTCTACTAATAAGCACTTAACGATCGTCGTAGTTGTCTAGACGTCACTTTATCCATTATAACATAACTACTGAGGCGAAAGAAAGGAAATGATTGTCGTTGTGTCATCTTATTATCCCGGAAAAGAGACAAAAGCGTTAAAGAAACGTTCTTACCGTTTACGATTGTGTAATGATGCGCCGAAGTGCCGCAATAAAATTCGTTCGCTTTGTAATCGTCTCAATTTATTTATGGTGTTATTTTACTCGTTACGTTTTAAGAACAAAACAAGAAAGTTTTTAATGGGGTGTAATATTATATGTAATTAAATATGTATACAATCTGTTTTGGATACATATTTATTGCTTCAAATGCAAAATAGCGAATGAAAATGTTTACGCTTCAGTAATAATGCTCTACTATGGAAATATGGGGAAATTTGGAAAGCTATGGCGAAAGAATAATGATCGACATCCTACATTATTATCTCCTAACCCTGATTCTAATGAGTTTCGGAACACAGCATATGTGAACAATACTCGTAAATGTAAGACGTTTGGCGTATCCTGTAAACCTATGCGTATACGGTTAATTACATTGGAAGCTACGTAATTGATATTTTAGTTTTACACGAACTTACAGTATCTTTTCCAACATTCTCAATTAAGCAGAAAGTAGGGCACGATTATGTCGCCAGTAAGTTGAATTCCATCCGGAGCTTCTGTGAACGCTAAGCTTCACTGTGATCGTTTGAGGTTTCAGCGAATGCGTTGACAAATTTTCCGCTTTGTGAACGATTAGACAAGGGCATTAGAGGTGATCGATGATGAAAGGCATTGATAATTACGAGTCTTTGTTCCGTTTGGTTTCAATTAACTAAAATCCAAAAAGTACTCCGGGGTGAATTACGCGGAAGACAAGTAAAATTAGAGCTCCTAGATACTTATTAGGCGAAAATTTCAATTTAAATATAAAATGGCGTACCTTCGATAACACCACTTTTATTTGCTTTCTCCGGAATTCTTTGTAGCTTTTACGTTATTTACCATAAATTCCTCTTGGAACAATAGCTTTTTGTTCGTATTCTTACATCTAGAAACGTTACTGGAATATCTGATATATTTGATTTATCGTATCATCTGTTGATAATGTTAAATTTTTATTCTCATTTCTATTATCTTAAAAACTCAATTTCAAAGGTTGACAAAAATATTGGAAATGTAGTAAGTTCTAATGTAGCCATAAATATGTAAACACCTAAAGAAGAATAGCAATAAATATTGGCATGAAACAACAAATTGTGTATTTATTTAAATTTTTTGCAATTTTCGAGATAATGCACCTGCATAATGACTAAAGAGTCCAAACGATGTGCCCGACCATCGCGCACATCCGGATATTTCTGCAACAATGTAAACATGTTAGGTAAGTTATTTATGTTTTTTCTTAACGTTTTGTAAAGTGATTCAATATATTTATTTTTAAATAAGCGCACTGTTATTCTGGTAAACTCGCCAATGCTCGGGCACATCGTTTGGACTCCTTGATAATGACACGTACACCCGAAACATGTACCCGAGTCCATGGCCTTGTTGGCCGATAAAATAGCGTTGGCCTTCTTTCGCGTCGATTGGCCACGAAGTACCCTCAGTTGGGACCATCCTCTGGTTTCTAGTGTGCAGTGATGAATGCAGATTCCATCAAAAGTTACGAATCCAAGCATTTTTTTTGAAGTTGAAGCAAGTGTGTTGTAAACAATGGCGGTACCTATCTTGCGTTTTTTTTACATTCAAATCAGTTGAATTGGGTCAGTTGAGATGCCCGCAGCCTCGCCAATCTGACGCACATGCAATTTTCGATCATTCGTTGTCATATCGTAAATTTTTTCGATCATATCTGATGTGATGGTCTCTTTTAGACGATCTATGGGTTCATCCAAAATGCTCGTACAGCTGCGTTGTAAAAAGCCTTTTTTATGTGTTTGTAGTTGTATGCCATGTTTAACTAGCTTTCATATTTACGAAATGTATTATTAGCATGCTTTTCGTAAATACGCGAGTAGCCTATTAGAAATTCATTTTAAAGCAGTCCAGACGTATAATTCACAGTTTGTAAGCATTATTGGATAGCTTGTTCCTCAAAGTATTGCGTTAAATTAAGATCGGCGATGCACGGAATAGTTCTTTTCGAAGAGCTTGTATAACAACCTATAAAAATTTACCAAGCAATATTAAAGCATTCAAGCAGAATTTGAAAACATTTCTTGCTAGCTTTTCTTGGGGCTTGTACTTTTAAGCTCTTTAACACCCCATTTGAACAATTTGTGTATAGAATTCTGCATCTTAAACTTGTTTGCTCAATTCATAGACTTTGATTAACTACTCTTGTCATATTCTCATTATTCTTGGAAAGTCTTTTGTAAATCACTTGTCTTTTGCTGGTGGTAAAGCCTTCATTTTAACGTTTTCTAAAACTCCCGAACCACATGCCTCCTTGAAATGGTCAGCGATTCATTCTGGTATTTAACCACAATAATAACATACTAACTCTAAACGAGTATACAATAGTTTACAATGAGAATCAATGGTACGCCGATTTCTGAAAATCTGGAATTCCAAACTATCGTAATTTCCCAACGGAAGCCAAATATTAATGAGGCGTATACTTTGCGCGTAAGAATAAAAGTATTTGCCGGAATATTGTGACATATTTGTAGATCATAGTGGTTTAAATATTAGCACGCCCGTCTAGCAAACGGGAGATGTCCGGTTAGATTCTTTATTAGTACCTTTTTTCATATAATTAATTACGTCGGAAAATACCACGTTTTCATAATTCACTGACAGAAACCAATATATTTATTAATGCTGTTTCTTACAGATGTTAAATTTCCAAGTACTGCCATTTGTATAAAGCAAGCCAATTTCTGTTGCCAATTCATAATTATTACCTTGAGTAAGTAGCGCCTGGTTGTGACGTAAATGAAAGTTTAATGATGAAGCTTCGATTTCCTCGAATATTACTGCTGCATACAACAACGCAACGGAAATACATAAGAAAATCGAAGTTTTATATATTTTTAAATATTTTTACCAAAATATATAGAACTACATACATAGGATTATCTACATATTTCAGTTACGCACACTGATATAAACAAGACGAGATGATAGTCGTATGTCTTTATGGGAAGCGATTCCTTTATATGTATAAAATTGGATGATGCCTGGAGGACCTTCCAATTTTGTCAGTTTATTGAATTTCAATCCTTTTTAGTATTTGCTTTAATTTAGAAAGTATAAAGAAGCGGCGTTCGCACGCTCGCATTGATTGCATGCGAGCTGGTCTATCGGAAAGCCGTTTACAAAAGTGCCGTCTACATCAGCGGTTCCGTAGAAAGTTTGGTAATAAAAAGAAGGGTCCGCAGGTTAACGTTTACAGATAAATGTCGATGTCACAGTTTATATAAGTGCGTACGCGATGAATAGCTAAATCTGCATTTATGAACATCCTCGAATTATCCTTCATTCGACGCAGTACGTGAGTAATAAAAAGGAATGCGCTGGGAAGCACGCAAAATAAAATAGGCATCTACATCCTTCACTTGATAGAATCTCGTTGGTAACATAAATAATTTATATCCGATGTGATTATGTTATGTTGTTTGATTTTAAACTTGGTTTTGGAGGGTGAGCTAGCCAAAATGAATGTACGAAAATCTACGAAATCTACGTTATTCAAAATACTTAGCGCCCTAGTTTAAGTACGGATAAGACAGTTACAGTTAAGACAGTCTATATGAACTTCCAATACAAAGATGCCGGAAACAGACATTGTTGAATCCCAAATCCCGAATTTCCGAATTCCTAAAGTGAACTAGCAACCTTAGTTCTGGAGAACCATTACATTTTCTACGGTTATAATAAATCATTAAACTTACCTGTGTAAGAACTTAATGCACTTTCAATTAACATAGACAAGCATATTCCGAGTTTAGACGAAGTAATGGTTAAACAAAAACTCGACGTTTCACCCGCGCGCATCATTTGGAGCTTCTTGAGGAGAGGAAAAGATGGTAGGCAACAGTTAGCGCGGTAACTCAATGTGTAAACCACGCGAATCTAACTGAAAGGAAGCAGTTGATACACGGTAACTCAGCATCTGAATCATGCTGGCGGCGAAAACCAACCATAGGTTGGTTAGGCTGGGCACCGCGTTCATGTAGTCCAATAATTCGCCGACGTTCGAAGCGGGTTAATTGTCTATAAAATGTTTTTAAAATAAAATGTTTCGCTTGCTGAAAACATATTGCACACGCATTTTACTTACTTTTGTACGTTTAGATTGTAACCATCGGATTGTAAAGGGTGTTCATGTAACGACATGTGCGGAACATCTGACTCTTGTAAATGCTGGAAAACAAACTAGATCAATGCAATATGATAAATAATAGTTCAAGTTGACAAGTACATTTATAACATTTTAACGAAATATTACAATTTGTGGTTGGTGCATTTTTGATTGAAGCCAGTGTATATATTATTCCCATTATTTTATATGAACAAATGATTTTTTCGCCAAAGGTTGTAACTAACTCTATGTAACTACTGGTAGAATGAACCCGATGATCTAAATAGGACACACTCGGCATTCGTTTCATTTCAACAAAGAAAGCCGGCTTTAAGAATAGTATGATACGCACTCCGTTGTTCATAAGTACATAATTATTAATATATATTATGTATGTAAGAACTTACTACCGTGGTACCATTGGTATCGTTAGTAAAGCTTTCCCCGTTACTGCGCTGGGAAAAATCGTTCGTTGCCAATACAACACCTACTTACCATAAGTACGCATTAAATTATAGTTATTACATCCGTGTACATCCATGAATAAACACAGTTTCTGATCATCTGATAAAGCCACTAAATACGGAGGTGGTGTGAAAACAATTATTTCCTGAAAAAGGAATTGCAGCAAAGTTTAACTAAAAAAAAGAAAAAAGGGAAGGTAAAATATGACTTATTGGTAGTTTAGTCCTTTGAATTTTATGGTATATAATATGCTAACTTACTGCAGAATTGATTAATTATTTAATAATTTATTCCTAACATTTAGTTGGGCAGACATTGGCTTGAAAAGTTGTTTATGGACGCTGAACAGCGAAATTGTTTTTCTGAGCAATTTACATATTTCAGTAGAAGCCCTTGGTTGTTGTTTGTAACACGAAAATCTAGTAACAATTACGTACCATCAAGATTACGGTAGATAGCCAACGAAATCCGTGATCTAAATTGGGTTCGTTAATTAATTGCACCTAAAAAGTTCATACCTCAAGTACGTACGGGGTTTATAGTGCCCTACTTCGTAACTATAATCTATTTATTATAGATGTAAAAGCAACCGACTACCAGTAGACTAGCAAAACTGAGCTGGATTAACAATGCTTTGTGCGCCACGGGAAACTACATTTACTAATAATTACAGCCTCGTCACGTACTTCATTTACAAGTGTAATTTCACTCTCGTCAACAATAAAAGTCCAGCCTGCGAATTTCATAACAGTCTGTCCTTTTTGTAACGAAATTAAAAATTTCTTCCGTCAGAAACGTTTTATTCCTTCAACAATAGGGTACAGGATACATACAACAATGAATATAAATGCCTTTTTGTATTATAATAAAAGGATCTAAAAATTCCGGATGCGTAAATGTTATAATGGGAGATCTTAAAGCTTAATAAAGTACGGCAGAAGTATTAATTTAACATTATTAAATAATAGTACGTAAAGAAACACAAAAAGAGCGATTACAATCAATTCTTTGCGGTATTATTCTATGTATAGATACATATTTACATTTGAATTGAAGAAAATAAAATTCCAAATGAATATTACAAACGGACTCAGTTTAATTTGGTATGAATAAAAAAATAATTTTCTTTATAGAGTTGCGTTGGGAGACACCGACCAAACAGTTAAATATGTGTATTGATAACTAGAGCTCCCCAACTGCGTGGCGCACCATAGGCGTCGATAAGGAACATAAGTAAAGTACATAAAAACAAAAGAAATAAAGAATTTTAAAACGCTTACTTTTGTAATTAGCCGTATCCAATACAGTGGGTGTTAATGCACAAGGAAAATAGTATTAGTCAGCACACGAGGAGGTAGGCACATTAAAACTGTTACCGTAAGCGCAATCCGATTTCTCAAACATCTGAAGCATTAGGAATGTTTCCACAGTCGTTTCTTTCAAGGATGTTCGTCGTTCTGAAAAATGTTTTTATATCTTGAAAATGAACGCTCGACGTCTAATGATGTAATACACGCGTAATTAAAATAATCTTTGAATTTAGTCACCGGATCAGTAGAGTTACCTTCCCAAACTTGTCTTAACCTGCTAAAATTTGTATCTTTCTTCATAACACTTTCAAAATTTCTTGTAACGATATCATTTTTTTTTGTTATTTATACAGTGTAGGAGTGTATTAACGTCATCTAATATTTGTACTGACTCCGTCAGGGACAGTGCACTATTTTGTAATTTATTTATTGCCTCAAGTACTTCTCTATAATTGTTGTAAACGGTTTGTAAATCTGCTTCAACGGAAATATCTTAGAATTTATCCTGGCTTTCCTTAATAGCCGCAGATTCGTTGGGATTGAATTGTAAGACGACTGATTTTATTTGCCGGAAGTATTTAAAATAATAAAACGCTGCCTTCAGCCATGTCCCCCAACGCGTAAGAATCGGCTCTGGTAGTTCGGGAATACCGGGACACTGTTTATGAAATTCACTGGTACGTTTGGGAGATTTGAGAAACACTCGTTTCGTATTTGTTATTAATGCATTTACCTCAGGAAAATTTGCACGAATAGTTTCAGCCACAATATGCAGAGCATGAAGTTTACAAGTAATATGTAACATCATCCCATAATGTTCTTGAAGAGAACGACCTACACAACGCATTGTCGCGGCACCATCGGTCATGAAAATTAATACTTGAGTAGTGGCAATTTCAAATGTTTGTAAAGTATCAACGACTACGCTCTCGATAGCGTCGGCAGTACATGATTTTAGTCTTTTACTAGCTAATAAAATTCCCTTTGTAGGTTGACGAGGTTCCAGTATACGTACAATCACATTCAAAATAGAATGTTTTTTATGGTCTGTCGTTTCGTCAATACATAACCACAGTAGTTTATTTTTTATTGCAGATCTGATCCTGTTTTCAATTTCGGTACGTACACTTGGCACACATCTCCTTAAGCTTGTTTCCGACGGTAACTCAAAGTCTGGATTATATTTATTCCAAAATTCACGGAATGGTTTCTTCCCGAGTAAGGAAAACGGTAAATTACACGCAGTCAGCATATAAAATAAATGAATTATAAATTGACTTGCCTCAGTCGGTGATACACCCAGTTTTTTATTTTTGTGTTGCTGACTATTTACATGTCTTCTACAGCCATATTTATCCTTGCACATCAGAGGTATATTACAAATTTTACATATAATCTTACTTCCATTATATATTAAGTCAGGAAATTCTCCACAGAACTTTTTCACTTTGTCGGCCTGTGGGCGTTTCTTACTACGCGCGTCCGCCATACCGTCACAACCCGATCGCATACGGTAATAAACTACCGAAATGCGATGCGAGTTATTTGCTTATATATTACATTACATATCCCCCCGGCCACGCCCGGCGGTACCCCTTCTGATTTGCCACGCACTTTGGGGAGCTCTATTGATAACATATTGTCGTATTCGATTTTCATTTGCTTTTAAGTTACAGCATAATTAAAAATATTTGAAACGCTTTCGTAAATGGTCTGAGCATTCACTTGTTTTCAAGTTAATATATCTGAAATAAAATAAAAGAAATCGTTCCATTGATTTTCTCTTATTTATTTTCGGGTTTATATAATATTTTATTGGAAAATGGTGTTTGTTTGTGGTTTCTGAATAGGAATGCTACAGTTGTTGGAATGTTTTCTAATGCCGAAATCATAACTGAACAAGCTATTAGACATGGTTTAGAAGAAGTGCAAATATTCCAGCTTTAATAGATGAAGGTGTAATGACTAGCTCATGATACTGAATTCAGCAGTCCACATGAAACGAGTACCGTACCGTACTCAATATATACAGTTCGCGCACCTTAAAAACTTTGCCAAGCGAATAAAATTTTATGGATGGATAAATAATAATCATTGTGGATTCCTTATAATTTTCAAGGATGAAAAAATATTCATCTGCAACGGGGCTAATAATACGCGGAGCTCTCGTATCGTATTTAGTTTTAGCACACCTTTCTGGTGAACGTGTGACCCAAAGTTAGTAAATTGGCCCTCTCATTCTGGACGATCACTTCGCAAGGTACCACCTCTCGAATTTTCTACAAAATGAATTACAAGGATTACTACAAAACGTTTCTCTAAACATTACAATGCAAATATATTATTAGTGTGATGGAATTCTTGCAGATTTCGCAGTTAGGTGAAGCAACATCTGGGGATAGGTTTTCAGGTTTTTGAATTGATCAGTGGCTCTATTAGATGGCTTTCGAAACTAGACTATTATTCCCGGCGCTGGTTCAAAAACAAAGCTTAGAAAATAAGAATCAATACTCAGGATAAACTAATGCAGCGTATTCACTTTTTACTTTTACTTAGTAAAGGAAGCTTTGTACACTGCAATTTTTGAAAAAAATTCTTGAACTACTGAGAAAATATTCACATTTCAATGCATTTAACTTAAAATTTTTGTTAGTTATTTGGTTGACTATTTACAAGGTACAAAAGCATAATGTACTATGATAAATGCGCAGCCTAATAGTAGAAGAATAATTTTAGTTATGCAGAAATATTTTTATTTTTCAAAACGGTCCATAAAACTGCATTTGACATGCAATTAGTCCAAAGGTGCTGTGAAGATTTTATCCAATCGTTAAAGCGGTCTTCATTCAGATCCGCAATATAGCTCTCAACGTCATCATTGATTTCGTCATTTGTGGAAAATCGATGTTTACACAACAAATGAAGGTCAGAGGGGATTAAATCTGGAGAATAAGGCTGATACAGAAGCAAATCGTATTTCATTTATGGAATTTTTTCATTGAAACCACACTGATATGCGAAGTTGCATTATCCAGAGCGTTTTTGCTAGACTTTTCTCTACAACTTGTCCAATTTATCGCTTGGTAATGCGGATGGTAATCAGTAAGCAAAATTACATTTGCATCCGAGTAAATTGATACCGTAATTTTACGTTTTGATATCACGGACGTTGCTTTCTTTGAAGCCGAGTAGCCAAGTTCGGCCCGTTATTTCGATTGAAACTTTGTCTCTGAAGCTTAATGGTGAGCCAGGTTTCATCAGTTATTAATCGTCTTATAAATTTCACCGGATTTACCTTAGAGTGGTGCACACATTCTTGCGATATTTATAAATTGTGAGTAGTTGCGGCACCCATCGTACAGAGAGCTTCCTCATACTCAATTCAGTGCTCGCAGTATTGGAAACACCCCACTTCGAGATGTTAACGACATTGGCAATTTCACTCAGTTTAATGCGGCTATTCTCCTTATCCAGTTTCTGGACGCCCGCTCAGGTGCTCCTGAATAACACCCACTTGATGGTGCACTATAAACTGTGTTTAGGCACTTTAAGTATAAAAATGCAAGGGCGACGCGCTTCCAAGTAATATACATGATTCGAATTAAACAGAACACGTTTCCTCTCGAATGCTCTTTACATAAAACTAATCAACATATTAACTTGCAGTGTGGCCAACTATTTGAATGAAACTTCACAATTGTGTACAAATCGTAACAATCTAGATGGAAACTATGTAATTGTTACATATAGGTTCGTCACGCACACTGTTTTTATACATTACATATTATATAACAAAATGCTCATTAAAAGTTTGTCCATATAATTAGGAAGGATTTCCATAGATCGGCTGCTAAACTATGGAACGCATTATGTTGCCGCACGTAACTTATACTATTATATTGGGATACTTGGATATTTGTATTGAGTGAATAACACATTAAGTAGCAAACAATACAAAAGTATCTGCACATTTCGCACCATACAGCTTTAATAAATTAATGTGAGGCAGCTATTTTTTCATCTGTTGGCCGAATATATTAAATAATTCAAATTCTTATTACTACCAGTTATCTCCAGATCTCGGTTATCAATGTTTCACGGTGAATATAGATTTTTTCTTGATAAACAAGGTGGTGTTACTCACAATAACTGCAAACGTGTGTGTGTGTGATTAGATCTTGATGCATTTACGAATAACAAAGATTAGGATTTGAATTTCTAGGTTTATCTATCTGTTCGTGATTTCATTTGTCACCGAGGGTTAATGGGACGGCCGAAGTCATCCTGTGACGCCGCGGGGTGTGAAACGTGTTTTCAAACCTTGTCCTTGACTTGATCCATTGTTAGAGCTAATTCGTTGAAGTGTTCTCACGAGTAGTTCTTGTTTACTGAATTTGCGTACGTGGTAAAATGGACAATGATCCGAATACCTAATTATTCAAACAAAAACAAGATGGTGAAATAACGTTTCTACATGAAGAAATAATGTAAAATGCTTTATTCGCATTTCATCCGAATGAAAGTCGCTGGAGCAATAAACTGTAGGATGTGACGGGAATTTCGGGTTGAAAATGTTGTTTACAACATCGCTGAAGAATTTCAATCATAAAGTGAACGTAAACAAGCGTGAAGTTCGTTTAATAAGCTAAAATTTATGTTTTTCTGTTACGATTTATTGTCTCTAGCGTATTTAAAAAAAATTAATGCTACGCAGCTGGCAAAACACGACAGTTAAATAAATTAACATCAATAATTTGTGGAATTTTATAGTACATTATTATTGTTTATTATTATTTTATGAGAGAGCAACTCAGGTTCTTACTCTTCCTTTTTTTACTGGCGTATTGTTTTTTGTTTCCTCGAAAGGAATGGGAACATGTCGAGAACCAGGGCTGAATGTAAATATAGATAAAATAAATTCTTTCTAGAAAAGGAAGCGTGGAAACTCACGAGCATTACTACAAATTTCAAAGCGATTTATATAATACAACAATAATTAGACACATTTGAATAAGTGTAAGTTGGTCCGGTTATGCTTAGTGAACTTGAACAGGATTTGAAAATCTTTTTAGTCGTTAGCCTCCAGCAAGCGTATAGTGAGGAGCTGGAAACCCACATTGAATCAATGCACTATTAACAGAAATGACGAATACCCTAGAGAAATTCGTAAAATTTATTGATTTTATTTATTACTTGCGCTCTATAAGGATCTTTTTGACCGGGATATAAATCGCCAGCAATTCCGTAATGAAGATGGAGGCGTGCTGAGGAATAGCTCAGCCATAAAGACTTCGGGCTAAGGGCTGAATACTCCAAAGAACGGCTTGGAATGATCTTCAGATGTGGAATCGTTAGTGTAAAAGTGAACGAAATGCAGCCATTTTAAATTCCGATATTATATAAAATAGGCATCTGCGGAACATGGCGACATGGCGACACGGCAAACGGGTTAATATTTCGAAGCTACCCATGATAAATGCACGATCTAACAAATTGAATATTGAGATTAACGTAGTAAGACGGGAGACATTTGTAACAACAAGAAAACGCCTGGCATAAAATAGGAACTAGAAGGATCCTCTTCGCTTAATCGTATAGTTAGTTAACCTAATTAAACTTCTAATGTAGACATTACTAATTAAAGAAAGTTGTAACTCAAATTTACTAATGCTTGGATATTTATTGCATACGGATGCAAGTTTGAAAGATGAAGTTGGTTGCTCTTATCTCTTTCTTAGCTTATTATGTATCACTTCTGTGTTACACATTAATGTAAAAATAGTTTCATTATTAGTGAACTAGTGAATTATTCTCAAGTTTATCAAAATTTTACTGTCGTCTCGTTTATTAACATTGCTTTCTATGACAATTATTAGGTTTATTTAGCGATTACTTTTAAACGCCTAACAAACTACTCGGTTGTCTCACTACATCAACGATAACAAATGTCAAATGCCATCTACTGGTTGTTTGTAAAAGCTTAAGAGCATACCATTGACTATTTCAGTAAATACAGACCATTGGGTAATCTAATAACAAGCAATTAATTTACTGTGAAGGAGCTAATCTGCGGCTCTGGGATATATCATTGCAAAACGTCAACCCTCCTAAAGAATAATTTAATAAACCATTCGGAGGAACGGACACATACATATTGTACCTAATTCAAACCTTTCTAAATAATTTAAATTATTCGGAAAGGTTTTAATGCAAAATTGTTTTGCAAACCGAGCAAATTTTCCAGCCACCTACTTCATTATTTATACGGCTACCCTTGAATTTGCGAGGTAGCTTTAGAGAGCAACAAGCGAAAAGTAAGTACACAAGTTCCTACAACTTTCTGGCCTACTCTCTGTTTACCTGTTCGGATACTAACTCTTGAAGTTGAGGAATACTTTTTTCTCGCAATAATACCGATACCTTAAAGAAAAAAAAACAGCTAGATTAGGAGGGTTACTTTCCTGACATTTTCACGAATACGTAATCATTAAGGAAAGGCTGTATATACGGAAAAAGTTTGTGGATTTAGAACAACGTTCGCCAAATCCCTAAACTTTGATACAAGTTGTATGTATGTAAGTGTGCCATACGAATTTTTCTCGGAGAAAATGGAAATAATGTCATTAAGGGACCGTAGTACATATTTATTCTTTCTACTCTTCTATTAACATCGTTACAAACAACAAAAAACTATTTTAAATGAATTTCCTAAAGCAAAGTTACTTTTTAATAAAAAAATAACAATGCTTCGTGGAAATTTGGCATTAATTATTCAGTTCGTTTAATTTTTATCAGAAACAAATAAGGTATGCATGTATATACGGCAGCTGTAATATAATCCGAGCCCTAATTTTAAATGAAAATTACAGCCCCAAATTTAGAGTATTAAGCATCACACTTCTAGAACTTCGCGGATTACCGGATAATATCGTCGGATTACGTTGATAATCCAAAGTCAGCTGATAATATGACACGCTGTATTCAGTTTTACGCAAATCGGGAACGTATACGAATTGTATTTGCAAATATTAAAACAAACATCAGACGATGCAGAAGGGAATTTCGGAAATAAATGGATTCCGACAAGTTTCGTGGTTTAAGTTTACGGTGGAAGGAGATTTAAGTAAATGTAACATTTCTGCAAATTTGAAATTACCTCTAAATTATGATCGTTATTACTTAGGTTTAGGCAAGTGTATCTGAACAGATGATTTTTGATTAAACTGACAAGCAAATATCCCTAACCTGGAAATTGGAAACACATTGAAACTCTGTAGGTAAGTAGTATTGCGGCATTAAGCAACCCAGAAGAATCGACCTAGCGGACGTTAACCCCTGAGAATTGAACTCAAGTAATAGAATTCAGAAGCGAACAAAAGAACAGTAATATGTATGCGTCTATGTATATATTGTAATGTACTTGCGTTATTTACTTAATGTCATTTTCTAAATTTTTAGTTAATATTAGAAATTTAATAAAGTTTGGGGTCGTGAATCCGGGAATGTCTTTCGACACTCTTTTGGCAACTAAATTTTCTTTTGGAGGATAGTAAATCGAGGAATGAAATATCTGCTGACCTTATCTGTTGTAGTGTTGCTATATGTAAACGCTGGTTTTATATCCCGTTCCACTTCAAAAATCCCTTTTTCTTTTATAATTACTCTTAACACAATACCTTAATAATCTTTCGACATTAAGCCACTAATAATCAATAATTCTCCTTAGTTTCCCTTGCCAACGGTTTAATTTCATTGACACCTACCATAGTTTGTTTTTGATGATTTAAAATATACAATTATTTAATTAGCTTTCGCAAGAACTGTTTTGCTGCAACATTACGGTGGGCCGCAATTGCTGCTGGTTTTCTGCGTTCTGGAAGGACATAGTTGAAGACGTGCGACACTACAACGTTAAATTTTACTGGGAATTTAGATGATGCGAAACGTAAAACGTTTAATTGATAATTATAACTTTTGTAAGACTAACGTGTCACCTGGAACTTACTATAAGAATTTCTTATGTTAACAATAAGAGAAAGAGAACGATATATATGTATATGTAGTTAATATACGTCTTCCCCACGCTTGTCATTGCCTGGATATTAACTTTATTAATTTTACGCCCCCCCAAAGATGTTTGGCTCAAAACAGGGTCCTTTTATCTAGGTAACGGGCTTCCTATCAACAGATGGACCCTCATACCCGATCGGTGTACACTGTGAATTTAGTAAAGAAGAAGTGGTTATAGCCTTGACACGATGACAGCTAACCTCGTTACTTTTCAATTAATAACATTACAATACATACACATATACTTGGACAGATACATTATTAATTATATTAAAACCTATATTTCTAGCACTGATGCCAAGAGGAACATGCGCAAATATTTTTCTTTTTCTTCTTCTCTTCAGCAATATGATATAGTAATATTATCTGTTTGCTAAGAGTTACATGTAACTACAATGACTACAAAGCAGTTAACTCGAACTGATCCATGTGAAATATGTGAGTGTGAAGGAAAATTTCTTTATATTTGAGACCGACAGTGGGTCAGAATTTGAGTTCACATGCTACGGAACTTTGAGCCATTATCATACACTGATCTAGAGAATTTTAAAGAAGAATATGAAAAAACATATGTACACTGGAACTTCCAATTATAAGAAGAAGATCGTCGAATTTTGGAGAGGCAAACAAAATGACGAACAAACGAAATGATCACTAGCTTCTGCGCAAACCAAATTTAAAGATGTACGAAATCTTCAATTATGTAGGTGGGAAACATTTAGAAAGAGGAGGAAAACAGAAAAACACCATAGGAGATTGCTGAATATGTGCTGTAAAAATTGCGCAATCTATAGATTAAAACGTAATTGTTCACAGTATAGATATTCACTACTGGGCATTAGAAGTTACCGATAATGTTGTTTAAACAATTTTAAAGCATTTCACAACTGGATGTTAGAGTTTAATCGAAGGAATGTTACGCTCTAGTAATGTTTATTACTACAGCATAACATTTTTTGCTTGCCTCCCAACTGTGTTTAACCGCGAGAAGTTGGAAGGCATACAAAGCTGCTTTGGTACATGTCGGAATTTCTTCGGTCTTTTATGCTGTGTGCGACGTGTAATATATATCGCAGTGCGAATTTGATGAACCCTGGAATTGAACGCAAAGCGGTAAAAATTTTGAAAATGTGTCGAGATGCATCAATTTGTCTGTTTGCTAACAAGGTAAACAGGTATTTATGGCAACTTTCAGACTTAATGTATAGTATGGTAAAGAGATCAGGTAAATATAATAAAAGTTTATTATATTGGAAACCAGATATGTCTAGGAACCACTAGCGCAACGCACAAATTAAAAAAAGAAACAGAAGGAGGCCATATAAAGAATTTCTATGTCATTTAACGACGATGTGTGCGATTAGGTAAGTGCAATATACCCTTTGCAAAAATCAGACAAATAGTGTTTCGTCAGTTTTGGGAAAAATACAATCCAACGTGAGAACTACCAAGTCTGCAAACGCTGCGTAGGTCATGCACGGTTGTGGATAACTAGATGAAACTGTAGACAAGACAAGAAAAAATCCGTAGTATCAATTAAGGCACGGATAATGACGTTGGGAAGAGCGTTTGCCCAGCAAGCAAGCCCAAAAGACAGCAAAGATTTATTGCCGAAGCTCTTCAAAATGTACTAGTTAGAACACTAGATAACTTTGAAATTTCACCAAAGCATGTATTAATGATGGCTACCAATGCTGCCGTGTTTATTCATCGCAGAGGTCAATTATTCAAAGCGGTTCAACCAAATTTGCTGCATGTAGCATATCTGGTTCATGCCTTACACCTTGTAACAGACACTACACGAAAATTTTATTCCTATATGTCACCTAACAACAAAGACTAAAGCGGCTTTTCTTAAACCACCGAAACGTATTCGACTATTTCGCTCACAGGGTCCTGACATCGGAACCGGCGCAACCAATTCTTAGAAGATGAGGTATGTACACAGTTAGAAGCAGAATTCTATTATTTTCTAACGTTTTGAAAAGATAGAATTAGTGATTTTACAACTGGACGCTTAAAAAGCACAACACTTCTTTGACCTTACGAGATTCGTGTCCACGTACCAGTGCTCCATTTTAGATGATGAAGAAATGTTTAAGTTAGAGAAGCATTTGATACTATATTATGCAAAAATATCGATTTTTCTAGATTACTGCTTCTTTTTAACGATGGTATTGGGAAATATCCGTTGTACAAATTCAAAGGCCACTTTTGAATTTGTTTGATCTCTTTCTGGCGGGTCGGACGGGTCTCAAAGAGACCATTGTACAAACGCATGCTATGATACAGGTGTTGAAAGCATCACTTCCGGATATTCCGTAAGTTGTTTTGCCTTGAAGCCTTATGTCATCTTTGCAAGTAGTATTCAAGAGACATCGCGAAAACTTACCCCAAGTTAGTACTAATATTTCTTACATGTTTAAACCGTATTATTTTACATCTCTTAAGTACCCAATGTTAGGACTGAGGCTTCCACGCCGGGCAAATTAATGTCTGAAGTGTTTAGGAAATGATTGGCGAATATTTTGCACCGAATGACAGCTAAGCTGGAAGTGGCAACTGTTCAGTCAACTAACAGGAGTATATACTTGACGATAAACCTACACATACTCTGACTATTCCCCAGAAAACAGCTCGCATGGTGCATTCGTGAAAACGTCTTAAGATCAAGTTTTACCCGGTAATAGTGAATATTGAATTATCTCAGCGGAATAACATAATAACATAGCAATCTTTTGTTCATAATCAACTCTCTTATGTAAGATCTCAACTCAATATGTAAGATCTAAATGACTTAACAAATTTGTTAATTAAATGAAAGATTGTGCTAATCTCATAAACAAAGTAGATGCTATGTTTTACCCTACAAAAATTCTGCATTGGGAACTTACAGCGTATAGAAGCACTAACAACTTTTAAAATATATCATTTGTCCCATCATTCCGAGATATACAAAAATAATTTCAATTACAAAAGGATCTGCACAGAGCTGATACTGTCACTTCCCGACGGAGCACATTCACTTTCTGGCTCGTCAACGTTTAAGTTCCGTGGCGGGTGTCTGTCTTCAAGGAAGGACGTAACAATAAACACAAGGATTAAGGTCATGAGAAAGGCACGGCAGGACAACAAGATCCTAAACGAAACCGTACAGCGTGGCATTTTGAAATTGCACAACAGTCGTAAAAATAAGCGCCTTGAAAATGAAACATTTCCTTGGTCGATGGTCTCATTCAGTGAATCGCGCTATTGGCGGGCAAGCAAAAAAGAAGTACGACTAAATTGTACTTTTATATTATGTAATCTTCGGAGTTCAAATAGAGAATATGCGTCAATGTCTAGAAATAACAAGTTGTAATATTTTATTTCATATAGATACAGTTCAGTTTTCAACCACTGAAATTGTTTTTAATATCGAATTATTGAGAATCACCGAAATACGTTGATATTTATCATTCGGATTCGGTTTGCAAGCAAGATGCAATTTGATAATGCATTTTGTAAGTCTACTTCACGACACAGCTTTACACACTTAGCTGACAAGTGAGCCGCGGCGTTAACACGGTAGAGGAGAATTTACTTAGGGTCTTTATATCTTTAGTTCAACGTCGAATCGTTCCAATAGGTCAGCCCCGTTACTACCCTTCCCTTCACCAAATAATCAATTAAGATTATGGCTTGTGAATCAAAAAGAATCGTCGTCATGATTTTTCCGGTTGATAGAATCGTCTTCTCCTTCTTTGGCGCGCGTTCGCCAGGAAATCCCTATTTTGCCAAATAACATTTAGTTTCTGGCTTGTAATGATGCAACTATGTCTCATTTACAGACACGTATCGTCACAGAAAATTACGCGTTTAAACATGTTTAAACATTATTTTAAAGTTACCACGCAATTCCGTTTTTATAATCGTCAGCAAACGCGGCACCTATCTCACCAATAGCATTCTCGTATTCTATCTTCCACAAAAGTTGTTTCTCCTGGAGTACCGCTGCAAGGTACCTGGGTGTCTTCTTAGACCAGCGGCTGACCTGGAAGGCTTATATACAGTAGGTCAGAGAGAAATACTTCCGGACGAAGAAGCCAGCGCTCGACGCTGGATATGGGGACGAAACTTCAGGTTTACAAGTCTTGCCTGCGGCCCAGAACCAGATCCTGACGACCAGCGCAAACGCTCTCTGATACGTGAGAAATCAGCAGCTTCGAGAGGACCTACGGATGCCCATGATCGAGGAGCACCTCCATGAGCTGGCCCGGGGAACCCTACGTGGGGTAGAACAATCCTTGAACGCCTTAATGAACCCTGGAACAACTCGTTTGAACATGAGAAAGTTTTCTACAAGACGAGTGCCGTGATTGCTCGCAATTGACTATAAACGATTAGTTGATAGATTAGACCAAGAATGAATAAAGTAATAAGTAACTAATTCTTGGCTTAATGATGTTTTTGTTAGACATGAAACCGATCTCGAAACCTTTTCTTCAACTTTCCCGAATCAAAAGAATGTTTCCGAAATGTTTTTCGTGTCGATTCGTAGCTGTTGACGAAATTTATATTCATATATATATATATATTCATAATATGTATTCATATTCAGCGCAGTATAGATCATACCACTTTACCAACCAACGAGGTCATACTTTGAAGAGGGTAAAGCAATTAATGGCGAGTATTATGCCAACTTAGTGGATCGTTTTAACAGTGACGTAAAAGAAAAACGTCCGCATTTGACGAAGAAAAGAATTTGCTTTTATTGAAACGGTGTACGCGCGCACCGCTTTTGCTGTCACCATTGCAAAATTCCGCTCTATATTCACCAAATTATGAAAATATGAAGAAATTACTTGGCGGAAGGATTTAGTTCATACGAAGAAGTGATTCAAGAAACAAACGCCTAGAACGGGAGAAATGCTATTTTTTAGATGGTATACGTTGGACTAAGCGTATTGACAATAGAACCAAAAGATATGTTAATTTTCAACATGAATTCTCTCTATATAGACTAAAAGCAGTAAATTTTCCAGTAAAAGAGTTTTCATTGTTCCCTTTATTTAAATTTGTTTTTGCGCTTGCTTTAGTTGTTTTACCATTTTAATTTGTGACGGAAGTAATTTTCAAGGAACTTTTCTGTTTGGAGAATATTAAACCAAAATTTACCAACTAGATATTTGCTTTAATTTAATTTATACATTTTCAATGTTGTTTGTAGTAATGCCGTGGTCTTAATTTATACTTCTTAAATTTCTTCTTTATTGCATCAGTCAACATTTTTAACCAGTTTGTTAATTAGATATTTCATTAACATCTCCTCTTATTCCTCTTAGTATAACCTGACGCGAAACCGGTCACTATTAATTTTTAATAGCAAAATTATAAGAATGGATCAATTAGTTCTATTTTCCATATTTTCTTTAATATTATTAGCTAATAAATGAGGTGCCATATTTCGCGGGAAGCCGGAGAGTTCTCTAACGAAGAAACCAATTTTTCACATACACACATAATAAATATATTGATTTACTATTAATGAGACCCACCTTGTGGCGATGCGCTACCCTGTAACGTTCACTTCGCCGTTGCAAATTATTATGGTCTTTGCTTAAACGTAATTTGTATAACCTTAAATTAAACTCTTATCCTTTATTTGCCGTTTATTTCAAAATACCTGTAATAAATTATGAGGCATAATAAAGGTATCGCGTTTCTGTATAGAAAATAATTTAGCTGAGGTAGGTGTAATACGTGGAAATAACCAAAAGCTGCATCGTAATTTTAATGATATCGTAAATCTTATGCCAGTTTAATGTTCTAAACAAGTGTAGCTGTGGAAAATATCGCTTCCATATCGAGAACGTTATAACATCGAACAATTTCGTGGTTTCATTGCGCTAAAAGATCAATAATAATAAATCTAAACGAATTGTTGGATTAGTTTCTATTCGTCTGATTCTTTTATAACAGCTCGACGAAAAACTACACGGGTTCTCTGCTGTGTAGGATATTAGCACACCATTATACGGACGTAGCGACAATCAATTAATTGTACGACCATATATTTTCCATGAAGTACCTCCCGAAATGTTAAAATTTATGCAATATTTTACGGGCTTTTAAATTACCGAACCCGGGAGACACGCTTCCAGCAAAAGCTTTTGTACCGTGCTTTCGCTTTCTAAGAGAGGATTTCAATATCTCGGTCTGCATTTGCCTCTGGAGAGTTGACACAAATGTCTTTTTATTAGTGATAAAATCTTATACACGCTTGTAGTGTATAAATTTCCAGACTTTATTCGCTATAAAATTTTGATATTTCTTGCCTACCAATAAGCTGCAAGGTACCTCTAGAGTATACGGGGAGATTATACCCATTTTTCTAAATTGTATGGATTTGAACGAAATTATTTAAAGGGCAATGATTTTTGTTACGTTAAAATAAATCGATTTATCAATTTGTCTTTGACTTAGTGAGCAGCACAACTATGTCTTTCGACTATACAGAAGAAAATTACTTAAACATGTAGGTAACGATTTTATATTACCAACTTACGTAATTGTCTATATCGCCTGTTAGAATAATTTTTAAAGTCATCGTGGGCTATTGTTTATTATCAAGGGTTACCCAACAAAAACAAGAGTTATAATCCGTAAGCAAGTATGTGAGCATTGCTGCCTTCTCATATATATGATTTGAATGTTTGAAACACTCGCAGTTAGTCATTCGGTTTAACTTACATCATGTTAGCGAGCTGACTGACAACCAAGTGCGACATATTTCTTTACAATTGTCTTAGATAGCTTACTTACAATACATTTACATATACCTAACAAGCTCCTCGATATAACATCACTGGTGAGTTAGCCAAGTAGCGTTCACGATAAACTATCGCCACAGTCAAATTGATTTCTCTTACAATAACTCCCAGTGATTCTATTGGGAAACTTTATGGACCAACACTTAACCGTTTCCTGGTAAAAGAAACTACAGCAGAAATTGTTCTAATGCTTCAGGAAGCTTATTGGAAAGAATCACTAGAACCAGCAAAAATTGTGCAAGTGATTCGCATTTGCGAGTATCTACACGAAACGTCATTTGACAATGAATGCCGTTCGAGTCGCACACCATAACATCGACAGCAGTGGTAAAGGTGTTATCGCAGAACAATCTACGAGTTGGGATAAATTTCCGGAATTTCCTGAGATTCACTTCAAAAACTTCTAACTGAAGATTTGAACTAGAGACGAATCGCGGCAAAGTTTGTTCCACGACTGCTGTCCGATTACCAGTGGGAGAACCGTCTGAAAACGTGCAAGAAATTGAAGGAACTAGCTCAAAGTAATTTGATTTTTTGTCAGAAATCATCACATTAACCTACCTAGGAGGATTAACCTAATTACGGCTATAATTCGGAAATCAAATAACAATTAAGCCGCTTTCGAGGCAGGCTTCTTCCTGTTTCCAAGATTGAAGACGAACATAAAAGGAAAGTAGAAAAATCGTCGAGAGAAATGCAAATCATCTAATGGACAATTTTTTGAAAGAGATTGATTTTATAAAGACATCTTAAATGAAACTAATTAAAAATGTGATTAACATATACCGATTTGTACTGGCTCAATTTTATTGCGGAGAGGACTAAATTGGAAGACAATTAAAAAATCTACAGTCTGCGGTAATGTTAATGTGCAAATCTTCTCAGGAACATCCGTTTACAAACAATGTTATTCCAGTTGCTTAAGCCAATAAATTTTAATAAGTAAAAGTCGATAGTCTAGGATAGCTCTTGTTCTTTCGTTTATATTTAAAAAATACATATATACGTATCTGCAATAACCTTTAGAACTCATAGCTATTAAACTATACTATTCAAGATATTCGTTTAAAAAACCATTTAAAGACTTTTAAGCAAAACTGTAAAAAAGAGTTTGATAAAATTTATATTTTTTTGTAGATAGAATATGCTATTCTTACAGGCTTAATCGGCTAGGCATGGAAATATGGAGGAAAACTTGAATGGCCACGAACCCATTTTGCGCTACAAAGATAAGCGGTAATATGAAAATTGTTACACTGAATATACGATGTTTGCATGCATGCATATTAACGCTTGATTGAGTCCATTGATCTTTAAATATTTATCCCACGCAACATTGTGGCGATATGTATACACATATTACCACATTCTACATAAAATATAATAATTCTATGCTGTCCAAAATACAAAAGCTATGTTCATCTTTTTGTACAGTATGTTAGGACAATTATTTGACGCGTTAATTCATTTTCTGCTAACTATGAAGTCGGTAATTACAAATATTACTTGGAATGCGATATAACAAGTCAATACCGTAGCTTGTTACTTGTTGCTTGTTGCTGGGTTGTTTAGCTACTTTCACAAAATTGATTTCATGTTTCTTGTATACGAGATTATGAGATATTAAGTTTGTCATTACCGCAAAAAAAACTAGAATGTCTATACGGCGTACATGAGGTATATAAATCAGATTCTAAGTTTGATTCATCGCAGTACTCGGTAGTATCGTTACTTACAATATTTTTAAAAGGCATCTACTCCGGAGCACTGGAGTAATTGGCATCTTGTGCGAACCCTCTCTGGAGATCGTTTCCATCAAAAAGCTATATGGCAGGACGTTGATATTAAAGATCCCAAAGACACAGTTCTATTAATATTTTTCTTTATGATTGCTACAACATTTTTTTCCACAAAGTGACGGTGCAATAAGTTATTGCACCGTCAATAACGATAAGTAAGTGCTAATGTATAAATTAGATAAGATACTGAATTAAACTTGAACTTTCTGTAGTTAAAGAAAAAGGAATCTTAAAGGAAACAAGAAGACGAATCTTAATAAATAAGGGGTTAAGTATAAAATTTCTTCTGATTTATTTAGTTACTTGAAGTAGAAGCGACGGATAGAAAGCACCTAAGTCCCAATTCTTTACTAATAAGCCAACTTCTCGGTCGTATATGCGACATCTACCAGGAATAGATTATGTAAATTATTAAAGACTATTAAATAATAACACAATGAAAACGTTATTTATCATAGCTCATTGATAATAAACTAAAATCTAGAAGTTTTGTATCTGTTTCCTCTCTTCCAATTAATTTAAAGATTAAAATAGTTTTCGCGTTTAATCCTTAGCTTAATTGTTACTCCCACCCAGTTACTCCCAGTTACTCCCTCCCGCTTCTAACTGTCGTAACAATAATTCATTCGGCTCAGGATTGCGAATTATAATATGAAGAACATCGATCAACTGGACAGACCGTATAAGAAAATATCGTTTACTTAAAAAATTGCTTGAGTTAGACAAGCTAGAGTCCCTCACTAATTAAGAATGGCGCCGTTTACCGTGAGATGTAGCAAATAGCAACCAATTCAGTTGGCGACGTGACCATTCGCAGAATAGCATAATGTCAGTGTCCGTTTCATTGAAACTTCAAATTCTGGAAACAGAAGGGATCCTCTGAATGTCGACGCTTTTTACATTTCTCCAATTTACTTCGATAATATCGAAGTAGGAAAGGAAACTTATTAACTATGCTATATCTGTCTAATATAGTCAAATTGATTTGTTTTTATACTATGCCATTACTTGATACTGGTTACGGGATGTGAGACTCTTCGCAAATCCTCAACTTCAAACTACTATGTGTATTCTAATGTTTTAAACGAGAGGAAAGTTAGAAAGAATTATTATCAAAATTTAGAAAGAGGAAAGTAACCTAGTATTGTGAAGTTTCAATACACATAAATTGAACGAAAAACATGTTTTTACGTTCTGCAAGTATGCCAATATTTGGACTCAATGTGCGAAATTAATTTACGCCACTTCATCTCCTTTTACCAACTGTTTAACACGGCTAATTTGGATAATTGTACCTTAAAAATATTCTTAGATAATGAATTTGAAACACAGAATAGAATAAACAAATACTATAGTGTATGTTTATGTGAAGACGCAGGACGGAAAGACTGCTGTAATATTCAATGACCTTTGACGCTATCTTATTATTCTTAAAAAAGAATTAAATAGACTTTTCGTGGCGAACAATATAAATTGCTGTAGGAAAATGGATGATTTAGGAAATTAAGAAAATAGACAGAAGCTAAGTTATTTACCCGTTCCCATGAAATCACCTTTACCTCAACGTGTATCTATCTATCTTTTAACACTTAAATCGTATGCCTTGGAGAGAGTTAAACACACAAAGAAAGAAATCAGGGAAAGTTCTGTGTTAAGTCGGTCGACATAGGTAATCGACTGAATCTACAACATATATGTGCTGCTAATAACAACTATGTTAGATGTAGTAAATTGTAACATTACATTATGTAGGTATTTGAATTCATACTCAAAACGCCAAATATATAGAGAAAACAAAAAATATTGTATATTGGGATTAAAACAAAATATCGGAAAAACGAAAAAGCTGTGAGCTGACGTATTAGCCGTATTATTCTGTTTCATGGAAATGAAAAACCCCAAAAGTGCATAATACCAACTATAAAAGGCATGTTTTACAAATGCTGCCCGTAATTAGTTCGTAGTAATCTTCTTATGCACGTTCGTTTCCTATAGCTTGATAGGCTCTGAATACAAGCCAAAAATGTTATGAAAAGCTCAAATATTACCGCGGAAATAGCGATCGTGGTAGATATACCGTGGATTGTCGACGCAGTCGATGAAATTTTACAGAGTTTCGATGATGTTCATGGGGTTGATTAGAGGTCGATAGCCGAATATACACCGACGACTGATTAGCATTGAACGTTACACTATGCGTCGAATAAGTTTGTGATCACATGGAGCCGTCAGGTTAATTAAAATCAAATTTTAATACGACCGAGATCTCCGTGCGATAATGATCTATGCGTTTTATTTCTTCCTGTTTTAAATAAAGTAAACACCATTCGTTTTTAGAGCCAAAATATGGAAACAAACCACAACCACCTGAACCTGTATTAACGAGATGAGGTACTTAGCACGCGGCAGTATCGTATTACCTTAAAAATTTTCAGAGTATCAAATCTGTCATTTTGACATTGAAACCGCAAGATTCTGAAGTTATTAAAATGAGCCAAGGGCTATTTTCGGATCATCAAATTGAAGCAGATATAGCGAAAATTTGCCAATAATAGAGAATTAGAAGAATTAGAGAATCTCTTGGAAAATTACAAAATAGTGCATTGCCTTTATCGGAAGTACTTACTTAACACTCTCGATAAAATTAAAATGGCCATGGAAAATTGAACGGATAGAATAGGACAACACGTATCGTAGAAATTTACAACTGTCCTCAATAAATACCCGGATCTGCAGAAAATGCGATTAACAAGGAAAGCTATAAGTAACACAACCGATGGTGAAAATTATGAGCTGAAGGATTTTAATACGTAAATATTACTTTACTAGATGTAGAACAGTCATTTTTCAAGTACAAACGCGTATTTCCTTCACGTCGCACAAGGCTAAATAAATCTATAATAGAAACAATATTAATGTCCCAATTCTTTACGGTATGATACACCTTCGTCTGAATCTAACCGTTAATAAGGAAAGATAAGCATATTTTTTTTACTGCCTTCTCTGCCAACTGAACCACTATATATATATACCAACTTTGCATGCTATTGTATATGACTACATACATATTTCTTAATGGCATGCCTCCTTTTTATATTATATTTTTATCGTGGGCATTTTGTAACCCAGTCAACAATTTTCATTTCGTTTTTATGCGTAATATTGGTACATACTCCGCAGGCATGGACGTGTGAATCGACTTATATATATATACATACATAACGCCAGCCGACGATGTACGATTTACGCCGCTGCGTGCCAACAAAAATCACCGTCTCTAATGATGACCATTTATATGGTTCAGAATAATTTTGAGAGAGGAATTGTCAATTATACAGACTGTTATAAAACTGTTTCAAGGTAACGCCGTGAGTCTGTTGCTATTTCTGAGAACTACTGATTTAGAAGAAAGTGTTATAAGTAGAGAGGACAAAAGCGAGTGAAATCATATCTTTTTTGCAGCGACTAGACAGATTCGTGTTTTGTTGACTCTCGGGGACGACACCAGTAGGAAACCTTTTCTTATGAGACAAATAGACACGAGTCTGTCTAGTTGCTACAAAAAAGATGTAATTTCACTCGCTTTTGTCCTCTCTACTTATAAGATGTAGTTAATTACAGACAGTTTATTTGGAATTACAAGTATTCAGTAAATATGGATAGAATCCAAAAATGTAAGGAATAATATAAGAAATGCAATGATATGCTTATTAACAATAAAAGAAAAGAAAAAAACATAAAAAAGAAGTGTAAACATACTAACATTCGGAAATACTAGAGAGTAAACAATAGAGGAAATATCAATAACACAATAAACAGCAGAAAGCTTAAAACAGTTGTACTATGGTTTACAAGAGGGATCCGTTCACCATAACGCAACGAAAATGTAAACAACAATATATATGTACAAGTCAGTTTACGCTTCGATACCATTATATAGAGGAGAGAATTGATTAGAGCTTGTGAGAAGATACGAACGCGAAAGCTACAAAAATGATTCTTACAAAAACCACTCTGTACCAACATCTGCTTGTACTTACGTTCACTTGTTTGTCCGCTGTTCCAGAGATCCCAATCCAACGACTTGATACTTTGGATGGTTGACCTAGCGACGATCGTTTCTGACGTTGTGGATTGTCTGCGAATTTATAACGCTGAATTCTAAATGTGAACTTTTACATGAGATGTATTTAAAGTATAAATTGTTGGAAATAATTCGAGATTCGAACGAAGTCTTTTTCATATAAAAGTTTAATAACGTTACGTATCGAAGCGCTACAATTCGAATACTAACCAAAATTATCTCTAACTTTGCAAATGTTCAATGAAATGTTGATATTTTCTATATCTCTAAATTAAATAATAAAATTTTAGAGAACTATACTTCAATTCAATGACCCTTTGCCATAATTATAACGAACATGAGAACTAGTCCACTAATTGATGCCTAAGATGGACGATGGGCTATTCGGAAAGCAAATAGGTGGAATAGTCATTACAGAAGGAAACCAAGAATACCAAAAGAGGAGTGGATGAAACAGTAAATGGAGAAAGCCAGTCAACCAATCAAGTCTTGAGCGTCCTAAACACGGGCGTGGATAACCTAGTTCGCGCATATTTGTAAAGGAGGCACTAACTTAATTATTACAATGATACAATCTTTGAAGCGATGATACCAATAAGTTCACGTTGGAAAATGTCTTATATCTCACCAGACAAGAGCCGCATACGTATTTATACAAATTAATGCAGATACCGATCAGATTTCGGCCGAATAAATTAATAGGATGAAGTTTCTATGACGTTATTTCGTCTAGATATTGACGTTATTGAACGAATTTAAAGATTTTAAAGTCGAAAGATTTTATAAATGTGATGCGATCTTCATAAATGTGTTGCGTATTTACAAATACAAAGAAGAATAGTCTTAATTACTTCGTTTGGTGGCCATAAACATACTGCGTTCTGAAAGCATCAATAAAATCTACATTTTGCGTATTAATTTTCATCTTTGATTGATCGAGAATTTAGTGAAAATGTCAAATTACATAAGTGATCGCTAATCAATTACAGATGTACATACCTTGATGTAAAGGATTTGTAGCAGCAATTAGTCTTACCTACACAAATACTTGCAAGTAATAGAAAGATGATTCGTCAAGAGCAAAGTGAAATTCTTAAAATGAATTACGCGAAACAAATAAAATTTAATTCAGGAATCTTTATTTTGTGCAAGAGCAGCTCGTAAGTCAAACAAATCCATCTAGGACAGCTCTAACCGATACCAATGCAGGTAGAAATCAACAACGATAGCTCTAGTCACGCATATAGTGTGTCCATCTAGTGCATGGGTGAAAGATATTTTCTTTTCTGACCAATTTAGTTGTCAGACAAAACATCACAGATGCAACTATCCTCGCATAACGTGTTCAGTTTTCTCAGAGCATATCATAAGTTTCTTTGGTCTTTGAGATAACTAGCGTAACTTGAGATTTTTGAGAAATGTCTTTGTTTCTTGAACGGCTGGTGTCTTAAATTTTATGACATTGAGTATTTCTCCTAGTTCTTAGCAATACATCGTTTTTTTTGTCAATTATAAACTGCCTGCACGATTTCGAACCTTAAAGGACGGAGCCGGATTAACGAGAAGTACTTTCCCTCAAAAATATGTATATAAATAGTACGTCACCTTGAATTGTTTTGCAACCATTGTACTCATGTAACTTCGGAGTTCGTTAACCCTTTAACTTTCGTAGATACATAACATTAAAATAACATGACATGGATCTTTTACGATTTCGTAACTGTTTTCACGAGTTCTCGAGCCCTACAGTGGCTGCAGAGCGCCGAGCTGAATGAGCTGGCTGGAGGATCAGCGCTCAAATGCGTGCGCCGTGACGGCTGACGACGCCTGACGGACGCCGGCAGTAACGCGTGATCCGCCGTGGCGATATTATGGCACGCGATCAACCGCGCAATGCGAAAAGCGTGCTACCATTTATCGTCGTATTCGCAATCGGTCACTAGTTTACTGTGCTCCGATCTTAATTGCGTTAATTATAAAGTTATTGCGATGGAAGGACCATTAATGTAATTGTACTCATTTGGGCTCTCTACATTTTCATTTAAAAAAAAGGTATGCGTGATAAACTCTTGTTATTTGCGTAAACAAACTTTCTAGATTTAGCGTAAAGTTAAATGCTCTTATCTGTATGACCGTTCGGAAGAATAAGTACTGGTAAAATGAAATGTTTTTGTTACTTCTGTAATTTTGAGCAAGTTTAAAAGTTGATCGAATTACATCTACAACATCCTATTTAATTTTTATATGGACCCCTTTTGGTCTTTTAGTCTTATGGTCTTTTGGTATAGTAATGCTATACAAAGTACATTTCATAGACAACGATGTTTTGTCAAGTATTGTATTAAATCTCACGCTGCTAAATTATAACTTCAATGACAAATCGAATCATGTTTACGTAAAATTTCGACAAATCATTGTTTAATTGTTTAATTAAACAAAACTTAATAACTATATAAAGAGGAAACAAAGTTACTCATGTTTCTACTCCAAAATGTTTAAAGGTATTCAGACGAGAAAGTATTTTGACAAATTGAGGGTAAGAAGTATAACCGGTATAACTTAACGTTCTAAACCGCATCAACACATGCATAATTCGAAAAGATTGAAGAGCATTTCAGACGTTTGCGCGAGTTAAGAAAAGGTATTAGAATGATAACAAGAAAGTTGAATGCTAATGTGAATCCTAAAGAATTTTACAATAATTAAATCAAATATATCGCACTAGAATTATAGCTTTTATAAACTATTCCTGGATTTGTCCAAAGTATATGAATGAATTAAGAAACTAGAGGAGAGTAGGAAGGGTAGCTATGAAATGGTTTTTGTTTGTGTAATAAACGATAGTATGTAGGGATAACCAGAGATGATTGTACAGGTATATAAAATGGAACTGTTGATTATCAATAACGGTGTCCCATAAGATATTAGGTCAGACTTTATTCGTTTTGCACATCAATCTTAAGGAAACTGTAGAAATCGTCAATTATGCAAATACAAATGTCCTTATTAATGGAAAGTTAGGTGAAATATTTAATGCAAAAGTTCATCTTTGAAATAATAAAACTGTAGTTTGCAGTGAATAAAATTGTGATCGATATGGAAGAAACTGTTGTGATATCATTAAAATATACGTCTTTGAATAGTTTCATCACTAAAAAGGAAGTTTTTTTAGGAGTGTTAATTGACGACCATCTGTCATATTGCTTATTTATTCAAAAATAACTTTTAACGTCACAATTAAAAATGTGTCTGGGTATCTCGGCATTCAAGGCATTACGTTTCTCGAACTTTGAATGGTTGGCTAAATTTGATATAAATAGCGCTTTACAAAAGATATTCATTATGCAACAGAAGTTTATTAGAATCATCCTTGATATGAGCTTGAGGGAATCTAATCTTGATTTTCTTTGAACGTGAAAGGAAGAAAATATCTCACTTCATTGCAGGCATATTATATTAATCGTAAAGTATTTTTGTGCACATACATATTAATATTTTAGGATTATCTCATAGAATTAGATTAATAATGTTATACAACATAACATTCAATGAATACTCTTTAGTAGGTGAGGTAACGGCGATCCTCTCATGCATGTTTGTCATAAGTTTGAAGTTCTTGAAGATTTCAATAGTTGAACGTACATTTTCATAATTCATTGAATTTCAAATAATGTTGTTATCCGCAGTGTGTCACTTTGGCATATTTTTTTTTGCGTATAAGGCATTAAATCATCGCCCCGCCGGTCAAAATATCTATGGTGAATCTTTAATAGGGATCATATGATTACATTTATTTTAAAAGCTGTATAGTTGTTAATGAGGGTGAAGACAAACATTTGCGTTATCCTGTTAGAACTGATTTGCAAATATCTTGCTTTGTTTAAGGTTGTTTGAATTATGGTAACTTTATGGAGTTCAGCGATGTAGAGAGCTGACTAATTTATATACAAGACAAAAGCGGCGCCGATGTATTAACAATTAAGAATTCGGATACGAATACGTATATTACGTGAACCTTCGTTGTAACCAACGAATGAAATTAATATGATTTTTAGGATTTATAGAAAGAAGTTTAATACGTTAAACAATACACTCTAGATTTTTTTTGTAACGCCTAAAATATTGTTTGCTTTAGAAATTGTATGTATTTAGATATAAACTAAGACAATTTCCTAGGAGTGTTTTATGGAATTTCACTATTTTAAAAGAACGCGGGTTTTGAAAATCGTTAAAGTTCAAATTAAAAATTAAATTAAATTAATTAAATTTAGAAAAAATTGAAATCACGTGTTTAAATGCACCAGTAATTGGTATGATGTTACCCCATCGTCGATAAGCCGCTTTCCTTTGGCCGTACGCATCAAACGGAATTACTTACTTTTATTTGTTACAGGTATAATCCTTCTACAAATGCGATTAGACATAAAATTAAATTATCAAGCTCTTTTCTCCCTTTGAAATATTAATTCGGTATTAAATAACGGTAATTTGAGTGTTATAATTCCATTTAGTTGCCACAACTATTATATCAAGCATATATTTTACTAATCGGTGCTTTGTGAAATGAATATCCTCTATTGCTCTGCGTTGCGATTGTCAATTGTTGTCATATCAAAGGTACAAAACGCTATTGGCGTATAGCTCTGGGATAAAGTGGGTGTATACGCTTTCCTTCATCCTAGAATAACCGATGTAATAGGCTGTAGGAAATTTCACGTTAAATTAGATTTTCAATGCCAAGCATGAAAATACAAGCACACAATACGTATATACATTTAAAACGTTCAATTGTTTCTAACCACAAAATCATCAATCATAAATAACTTTTTTAAACCTTATATGGGGAAAACATACTCAGATTCATATTTCTGATTCACTAATTCACAACAGTTTCTTAATACATTGGAAAGATGCCTTTTCTACCTTAAAAGAAAATAGAGACTCTCGTTCTGTATCTATTTCTATAACGATAGCAAAGACTGTGGGGAAATATAGCAAACACAATATGTATCGGCACGCCTCGCAATTATCAATTATACGACCGAATAATTAGGGCAAGTCGATTTATTTCATTTCCAACATTTTTCGACGTTTCGCTGCCGTCAAGAATTCAGAAAGGATACTGTATCATCTGCGATTAGAAAAATGGAAGAGGTTCGGAAACTTTGTTTACCTCAACAACCTCAAACCCGAAAGCGTATTGGCTTTTTAATATTTGCCCGGGAAAATCTGTCAGGCCGATAGTATCAAGCATAGACTCGCCCACAATTTGGGGAGTAAATAACTGCAGAAATTTGCACGAGATAGTAGATAATGCAGTAACGGCGAGAAACCCACTAGACCATGTAATAAGGTTGTATTGATCACGTAAATTATTTGATGATTGTTCACTCTTCGACGGCTACTACGGTTTCTACCGCAGTAGAAACCGCAGAATATTTCTTAGAACTAAATAACGTTCATAAATATAAATGGTTGGTTAACCTACCAAAATTGGTTTCAAATAGATGGCAAGTATGACCAACCCAGATTTTTCTCAACACTTAACTCAAAATTCGAGACCATTAAATTAACAATAGGAAAACAAGTCAACAAATAACTGTTGATATTTTTTAAATAATTAAATAATTATAAATAAAAAGTAATTCTAGACATCTATGAAAATTAAACCAGCTCCAAGTAATGACAGATTCAAATCATCGTGAATAACACGATCAGTTTTTTAACGATTAATTAATTATTAATTTATTATTAATTATTAATTTTATTAAAACAATTAATTAACAGATTAGCAAAATCTGTATTGAAAGAAAGTAGGTTAATGAAGAACGTGCCTTTACAAAAAAAATCTAACACTTGATAATTAGCACGTTTCTACAGATGTTACTCGCATCCCTAATAAAGTCAATTGACAATTACTTGAGAAATTCAACAATCTTAATTGCGACAAAAGCCCGCCATAAGAAGTTTGTGAAACATCTTTCTTATTGAATATCGCCAGGTAAAAATAAAGTTTTTATGCAACAACGTATGTATAGGCGCTCACTTCGTGAAATTCGTAAAAGAGGTTGGGTATTTTAAAATTGCACGAGAAGACTGTGATCAAGCCTATATTGGACGAACGAAATGGGTAATGGGCAGCAGGTTTAGACGACACAGAACGCATTACCGCTATGGGAGTAATCAATCGTCGAGTGTAACACAACACAAACGAAGCGAAGTATAATATTAGACATTTTGTGTGGCGGGATGTGTACTGATACCTGTTGTGTTTGCCTATCTTTCTGGATATTTGCATTGATACATCTCTCTCTGTCACGTACTAATTCGCCAGATTTTTGCAATACACGGCAGATAATAACTGGTAATTGAACAATCTATATCATTTACGTGTACTTATATCGGATTCCAGTTCGCGTTGACTGTTGCCGTTGAGGGTGTTTAAGGTGAACACGTAAGGCTAAATGCTAATGGGAAACTCGAATTACTATTGGACATTAAAACAATCGAGTCAAAGTACTGTGTGTTCTTATGCCATCGACACATATATCTTATGGTTGCAGAATACTACAGGGTAAAAATTGTTTTTCGAAACTAAGGATCTTTCTAATTTTTTACAAAATCTTTAAAAAAACAATTGTCGAAGGAAACAGAAAAACTGTCGATGTTAGCGTCCCAAAATGAGTGTCACATCTATAAAAATACATTTCAGCTATTTTCGATCAACCTAAAATTCCGCTAATTTTAGCCAGAATAGGGAATCAACATTTATTATTAATTGAAAATGTAAAAACAAATGCTATCTCAACAATACAGAAGAATAGACTTCCGGCTGGAACGTAGTAAAGATCGGTTATCCACTTTGTGTCATCCTACATGATTTTGTGTAAAAATTAGTTAAACGGTAAAACTAGTAAGTAATTAATATATTATTTTATTTATTGGTCGCTGAGCGTGTATTTCTTGAATATGAAAAGGATGAATACGGGTTGTTAATACCCTATCTATTAGTAACACATTTTCTTAGTTAATTGGAATTGGAGTAAATACAAACATCAAACATGTATGCAAGTAAAGCGAAACAATTTGAATTGATTTGCATGCAACAGAGAAATAAATTAGGGTAGTTCACTGTCAGTCAAACGTACGTATGCTCTATAATATGTCCAATTTACGTCATGCAATATCGAGAGACCGTTTTCTGTGCATAAAAATAATTTATTTGACAATGAGTAAGCTACTCTTGCTTTCCAGTTGCGAAGCTATTAATATTATTTTTATTATTGATTGCTACAAATTATTATTTTGATAATGTAGCACCTAAATAAACAAAAACTTATTTCTATTTCTTCTCTTTAATACCTTTCTTTCGCTGTACGTTTTCGTTTCCAAATTGATTAAAATGCTCTTTTTAAAATATCTATCAATATATATTAATATTTAAAAATTTGGCATCTTATAAGCAAAGAACAGAAAGAAACGAACGTGAAATTTTAGCTAAGGATATTAAATTAAAAAGTATAATACGTCGAGAAGAACGAAGAAGCAAAACAATAACAACTTACTCGGTGCTGCTAACAACATTAAAACAGTTGTTCCTAAGAGAACGTGCTATATTTCCTGACTTCAAGATTCTCAAGAGTTTAAGACTAATGTAACAAAGTTTACGGTAATAGTTCTTTCTTCTTTAACCTATTAAATTTCACCTGGGTGGAAATTGATTTGGGTAATTTGTTGAAATGTCTTACTAAACTCGTAATTCTATATACTTCCGTCTTTTTACCACAAAACATTCGAAATAGAACAGAACTAAATTACAATAATACGCATTCATTAAAATGACCAAGTAAACTTATCCCTTTCTTAAAATTAATATTTTGGCTTGAGATGTAGAAACCTAGATGTTCTATTCGATTCATCTACTTGCAGAAAAGTCTTCAAATTTCATACTGAATGAGAGTACCTGGTGGAAATCATTTACCTAACCGGTAATATAAACGTTCAAAGTTCAAAAATGGGTCACACGTACATACATAACTGTCTCATTTCCATGGTAATTGCAATGTCTTTCCTTACGGTGTGCAAATCCTATTATGCAGATTGTTAAACCGTTGAAATTACATACAAGCACTTTTCGGTAATATTTCGCAACACCACAATAATGGACGTGAAAGGAAATTTCTTCGTTCATCTAAATTCTGATGCTAAATGCACTGGTTTTCGTCTTTTTTGATAATTGCGCGAGAGGAAGAAAGACAAAGATAATTTTTCTTAATGCAACACTTACAAATTTATGCAGGATCTTCAAGTCTCAAATCCTCGCTATTATCAATTTCTGTCTGCCGTTTTTGTTTTTTTTTATTGTTATAGGATTGTTGTATAAATTATTCTTTTTTTTTTAATTTTATGTTATCTTGCTGCATATTATCATCTTATTTATCGATGCTGGGAAGATGAGGGCAGTAGTTGTTATCCGTAAAGCTTAAGTATCGGTAAAACACTTGCCTGATAAGCAAAACTTTTTAAAGTGTTTTTAAATTAAATTAAATTAAATTGCTTCCCTCCATATTAGGATTGACAGGTACTCGCCATGAACATTAATATTTGTACCAATGAGGAGTAGAGATAAGATTAAGAGAATTGTTAAATGTACTTAAATATATACTCCGCCAAAAAAGTATCGCATAAACTAAAAAAGGGCATTTATAAACCACGATATTTTTATACGTTCACAAAAAGTTTGCCTCGTGTATGTGAACCATAAAAACACTAACAAAATCATGGAACATAGCTTTTTTACTTTTTTTTTTTCTAAAAGAACACATTTAGAAAAATGCATATGTGTAAGGTTTGTTCAGTTGTTTATTGAAAGTCTTCCTATACGGACAAATTTTAAAGTGCGAAGTCAGAGTTCTGTACCAACGCTTTTAAAACTAAAATGAGCAATTTAACTTCAGAACAAGTGGCCGCTATAGTTGCTTTAATCGAAGATGGACGATCTCAAGCATACGTTGCTAATTTGATGAACATCAATCAGTCAAGTGTTTCTAGAGCCGTAGCCAGATATAGGGAAACAGGAAATTACAGTAGAAGACCTGTACTAGGTCGTCCAAGATGTTCTACTCGCCAAGATAACCGCTATTTACTACTACAAGCATTACGTCGAAGACATGTAACTGCGAGACAATTGCAGAACGACTTGGCTAGAGTCAGAAATACTCGTGTGAGTACTCAAACTATTCGGAATAGGTTACGACAGAGTGGATTAAGAGCTAGAGTAGCCGTAACAGCCTCTCGTCTCACTAGAAACCACCGAGTGGCTCGCTTAAGGTTTGCCAGAGAACATGTAAATTGGAACATTAATGACTGGGCCAATATACTCTTCACAGATGAGTCAAGATTTGGTCTTTACACCTCAGATAGGCGTATCTCAGCGTACAGACGAGACGGTGAGCGCTATTCGCAGTGTAATATCAGACCTAGACCTAATTTCGCTGGTGGCTCTATTATGGTTTGAGGAGGCATTTGTTTAACAGGTCGTATAGAGGCAGTACCAGTAGACAGAGGTACACTGACTGCCCACAGGTATATAACGGACATTTTAGAAGAATATGTAGTACAAATATGTAGAATATGTAGTACGAATTCATATTAATGCACGATAATGCACGACCGCATGTTGCAATAATCGTCCAGGAATACCTTAACGCTGTTGGTATTCCAGTTTTAGATTGGCCTGTGGTAAATCCGGACATGAACCCTATCGAGCACGTGTGGGACCTCCTTCTCAGACGGATACGAACCCAAAATGTTGCCCCAGCGGACCTGCATGGACTAGAAAATGCTCTCCGTGACGAGTGGGAGAATTTGGATCAGGCTTATATACGGAGGTTAATCGAATCTCTGCCAGAGGTGGCAATACTCAGTATTAAAAGCTACTGTTATGACATTTTTCTTTCCAAAATTATAATTTCTTGATTTAATAAAAATCTCAAGTATGAGTTCTTGTTTTTATTTGGCCTGTATTTTATCTAAATAATCATAGAAATTATATCTTAGATCGCGTTAAAGTATATTTACAACTTTATGCTACAAACAAAGATTATGCGATACTTTTATGATTTAAAACTAAACTATGCGGTACTTTTTTGGCGGAGTGTAGATATTCAAGGCTATTAGTGATGGAGTAGACAGACTCGCGTTTTGTCGATTCTCGGGTAACATCGTATTGTCTGCTGACTTCTCCAAAGGTCTGTGTAGTCGCCTTAAAAAGGGGTTTCCTCTAGCTAGCTCATTTCTACTGATACTATAAGTAAAGGTTTTTTTTATCTCATTTTGACTATCATTCAAAAATTACAGCATCTTGCAAATAGGAGTTCTTACATGCAGTTGGATGTTTCTAGGAGTGCCGCAAACACCAGGCATTGGTGTATATGTATATCCCGCTTTGGGCTTTTGAGTCTAATGGACACGCTTCTATTGTAAAGTACATAAAACTTAAATAAATAAATAGAGGCCAATTAGTTTGCTTGCTCTGACGGATATAGGCAGTTGTTACTGATTCTAAGAGAACTGACTTGAAACATAGGTGAGGTATGAGGTTAAAAATTCGATGGTTTCTCAAAAGTAATTGATTTAATTTGCAGTTTTTGGAATTCGGAAGTGTTTCTAGAATACTCTTTCAGCAATTTAAGTGCAAATGGTTAAACTGATAAATAACTTATGGCGAGTTAAGTTTGGAACTTAAATCACCACAATTGATTAGAGCTTCGCGTTACGAATAGAATTCAAATGATAAACACTTTTATAATGAGAGCTGTTGAATTCAAAGATCAAAAATTTAATTGATCTCCGCTCTCCCTTTCTAAAAATACGAAAGTGAAATTCTAACAAATTTTTTGAAATAGCGCAGTGCAGGATACAAATAAAGCAGAGATTCTATGCTATTTTATGACCTTCTTCGCCGCTTATACTAAATATTATTGACAAGCAAGAAAATTATGGGACGAACAAATCTAAAAGGTAGGCTGAGGAAATGTTGTTATGTTTAATACTGTTAAAAAATAAAAGCGGCAAGTGACTCCACAAAGTTAGAAAGGCAAAAAAGTTGAAATATCCTAAATGCTGTTATTTACTTTACTTGAAAATGTCTTTCAAGTTTTGTAAATGTCTTTCTAAATTTGCGGAGCTAGTTGATGGCGTTACGTTTTAATAGATTTTGCAAATATTTGCTATGGCAATTTACTGTGAACACGACTTGCAAAACATAAAAGATATACTAGACCTCGGACATGCTTCTGCCCAACTGGAGACATCGACGTGGCTCCGAATATATTTCTTCTCAACCAAGTACCGATACTTGTATCACTGTTCATATCACATCTATTCAAAACGGTGAGCCAGATATTTTGCTGCGAGTGATTCCATCAATATCACGAGGAAGCTATATTAATTTTTCTATGTGCTGTGTTATCACGGTAAGCCTCTGGAAATCATTTATATATGCAATTTCCCAAAGTGCTCCTGTGGATGCTATCTCATGTTAAGCAGACCAAGAACTGCTCGAGAGATGGTTAGGGGAACGGCTTTTTCTAAATGGAAGGCATGATTTTCTTAGCACAAGAGGGCGCTAGAAAATTCCTGTCTCGTCGTTTCTGAGGGAAATCGTATAAACTGTCAGACAAATAGCGATATGGTGAAGAGATGAAACACGCTCAGGAACGTGTTCGTCAGCTAGTGTGTTTTCTTGTCTCCTCAAATTGCTGTTACCGGGAGTGTTAAGAAATTAGATTATCAGAAAGCATAATATGAAATAAAGTAAAATGTAATGGTAGTTACAGTTTGTATGTGCATTGCCAATAACCACATGTAATATGATATGGGAGACAAAATTTGGTTCATTGTAATTTAATTTTGCTCAAAATAGTTGAAAACTGGACCAATATAGATCCTAACTTTCGTGCAGTAAATTCCGATAGGTGATGCATCTTCATTTGTAGAAAGTGTATGTTCTATCCTTTTTACTTAAATGTTAACACTATCTTCTACGTTTGTTATTGAATTTGTACGTCAATATCATAGCAGAAACTGCTAATAAGCATACCATGTAACGTATCAGTACATCATTACAACAGCAATATCAATAATATAAATTTGGGTTAATAAGATTGTATAATAATTAATAATTATAATTATATAATTATAATTATAATAATTAATAAGATAAATTTAGGTTAGGTTGTGACAAAGCAAATCACGGATCTCAGTTGTTAAATTCTTAAACTAATTTCACCATACCATGTGCTAATGCAGCCTAAGTAACTAACGTGTTAGTTACATAGCTAGTTAATAAGCAGTTAAATATTCGCTTATATTCTTTAGGATGGATAATAATAATTTTTACGGACATATTCTACACGCAGAAAACGCGGAACACATTACATCCTGTATTGGCTTACTGAAGTATGTTCATTCTATTTAAAATGGCATTTTGTTCTTTAATCTTCCCTAATTATGCCATTTAATGAGACCTCGTTACATAACGGAAAGAGACTTTTTAATCCGTTGAAATTACACAGTAAACCCTGCAACAAATTGAGTCTCAAATCAATGGAGTACATACCACGTTCCAGGCGCCTGGAGCAGGTCCTTTGTAATAGAAAAATAGATTGTCGTCTTTAATAAAGTAATAGTTGCCGTCTTGAAGACTCGGAATTTCCTTTGTATATTTGGCTAGAATGATTGTGCCAGATTCAGATACGGTTAAATACGTTCAGTTACGATTTTGCATCGCGAAATTCTTCTTCGTACAAGGGAGATGTAGGGTTATATCTGCATTCCGCACGTTTTCAGGATATATTATCTTTTGCTTTCATGGCAGAACCAGATATGCATAAGATATAATACATATCTCTTCGTGGCGTCATTATAAGTTGTGTTATGAACTAAAGTTAGATGAAAAAATAATTGTAATTTGTTTCTGATGTAATTCACACACTATATACAGCGTGGCTCGCGCAGTAAACGACAGTACAAATTTAAAAGACGTTAGATACTGGCATGGATCATGGATATATCTTTACACACTATCTGTCTGTAAGAGAACACATCAGGAAATGCCTAGAAACAATAACAAAAAAAAATGAATCGTTTACATGTGCAGTTTCTCAAAGCTCTTCTTGGGCGCGCCATCTCTTAGTTAAGCTGTGCATTTTTTTTTTTGTATTGTACCGTAAATCGAGGAAGCTATTTTAACAATATTTCTTTGGTTATCTGTTTGCATATTGCAATGAGACATTGGGCAATCAACTAAGCCCTTGTAAAATTATTTTAACAACTAGATTTTTTAGATCTTTGAGATAAACTTTACATACTATCGAACACAAAACGAAATTTGTTAAATGTTAGATTAAAACTGATAAATACTATTTAATTCTATAAAATACTTGAGTGCGTCAACTGAAAGTTCCCAATTGACATGGATTCCGATACAATTCAAATAAGAACATACCTGAAGGTCAAATTTATGTTAATCTTTTCCCGATTCCACGTTACAATTTATACATAAGAGAGATGTTAATGGTCTTTTAAAATTTATAAATCTATCCAACCATCTCAGTTAAACATTAAAGATTATTTGGAATTCGAATATTTAGTTAGGTTTGGTTATTTAAGCAAGCCATACCTATTTTATAACCGATTTGCGGTTATGTCTGATTAAATTCAAAGACCAAAACTTCCAAATTAACTCAACGAAAACTTTCCTTCGAGTAGTTCAGAGGATACCCGCCGCCATCGAGTCCTCCCACGTCGTCCGCGCTTCGCTATGATTCATCATTCGAATTTTAAGGTTAGTTCCGCAAGCGAACTAACAAAAGCATAAATAAAAAGTTTTTATTTATACGATTTGCATTTGCCTGAATTCCATATTTATTTGTGCTTAATCCATTATTATTATTTATGTATTAACTAATTTTTATTAAATCAAAACACAATGTTTTTAAAAACTCATTAGTTAGATTTGAGAAATTATATTGCGCGAAATTTAGAATCCCAAATGGGAAGACTGACCCCAAATTTTATATTCTTCTATTTCAAAAATGAGTTCTCATTGGCTACAGTTAGCTAAGTTAGCTGATGAAGCTAAGAAATTTAGAGAAAAATTTACTAGGTAAAACTAGCCAATTAAAAATTTCGAACGATTCATTGCACTATCTAGAAATTTATTAACAAGCTCGAACATTATTAATCATGTTCGAGCACTATATATACATATTATAATATCTTTATAATTAAATCTTAATAAAAGTTACATAAGAGCAGGGGCTTTCGAGGAAAGATCAATAGACAGGGATGTTATATCAAGTACACTTAATTCTATTATAGTCAGATGTAAGATGGCGACGTATATGGGAACTAACAATGAGCCATATTTTATGTAAAATGTTAGCTAACCAAAATCAATCCTTTTTTAAAAACAAAAATTTATAAGTACGTAACATTTACAACTTGATCTATAATGGTGAAGAAAGCAAGTGTTTAGTTTAGTATGTAAAGAATCATACATGTGTAGCAAAAGACAAATGTAAATAAACTAGAAGGAGACCGCATAAAGGATATACCATTTGTAAAAATCGTCAATCAACAGTGTTTCGTCAGTTTTGGAAGATATACAATCCAGCATGGGACTTATCAAGTCTGCAGGTATTTGTCGTTAGTACGCTAGAAGACTGAAAATTATACAGACATTGAAAAAATTAGTAATATGAATGAATTATAGCACAGACAATGACGGTAAAAAGAACGTCACACTCGTATTTGCTAGCCTGTGAAAGACAAGATGTATTGCAGAAGCTGTTCATAATGTATTATTTAGAACACTAGACAACTTTAAAATTTCACCAAAGTAAATCTTAATGATGATTACTCATGTTGCCGTTGTTATGCTCCACCACAGGTCAATTATTCAAAGCTGTTTACCCTAATTACCTTTATGCTTTATACCTTGTAACAGACACCATTCGAGAGTGTTATCCCGATGTGGATCAATTAGTAGCACAGGCGAAAACAGTTTTTCTTGAATCAGCGAAACGTATTCAGCCATTTCGTTTAATTCACAAACACTCGACTTGTTGTCCTCTAGTAATAAGTGATACCCCTAATTTATTTCATTAATTGATTATCGTTGCCTCTCTCGATCTTTTGATGTGTTGTTATTTTTAATTTGCTTCATTTCTATCTTATAATTATACTGTGATAGTGCTTTAAATTATATTTTTATTAAGGATACGTATTACCACAGCTGGCATTACTTTTGCTTGTAGCGGAGTCGCCGGGCATGAATTGAAGAAGGTTTATCGGCCATGTCCGTGATCTCATAATTTGCGCGCATTTTATATGCGAATCTATACTCCTACTTAACAGCGCAATGAGCTTGTGTATATGCTTCAGGAAATTAGCAGAGACTAAATAGGTCTGACTAGTCTGTGCTAATTTCATGAAGCGCACGGAAAGTGGCGAGCTTTAATCACAAGGTCGCTTCTACCTAAACTAATGCTAATGACCGATAATACTAGGTAACACCGCTTAAGATGATAAGTGATTTTTACAATTACGAGCGATTATTTATTTTATTATCTACTTTCTGCTTTTGTAATTACTAACAGTATAATACTTGTGCAAACATATATTAATTTTATTATTAATTTATAATAGGCACATACATATATTACGAAGTTACGGGCACAACCTTCAAACTTATTCGATTCCCTATGCTCGGCGACGCTAGTATAAGTAGAGTAACATCAGCTCTAGGTACTATGTTCCTAGCAGAATTGCAAATGACTGCTTATTTGAATATTTTTCGTAATAACAGGTCGAACTGAATTGGACTTGGAAAACATGTTTTTATTTTGGAATGCAATTTACATCTAAAAACGTATGTGTCTGTTAGTTACTTACTATTATTTCAAATGAACAATCAGTTCATTTGAAATAATTGAACTGCATTAGTTATTTTATAATGAAATGTTCCATTTAATTTTGAAATTGATCGTTTCTATTGAATGGAGAACAATTTTGATATGCAATTAAATACTTATCTGGAAACAATCAACGATTGTAGTACATGATACATTAGATGTATTACGTGTTTCCTAAAATCAGCAATAAAGTTTAGTTGGTAATTCTAGCACGTACGATAAGTGCGGGGAAATTAAAGACCGAAGATGGCGTAGCCACAACGTTAATCCCTATATGCAGATTGAGAGTCCGCCTCATGATTCCACCCACCTAAGTCGTATATATTCATTACTCAAATATGTATTCGGCCACTGGCGCCGTCACTTGGTTAGTTGCAGTTGACGTTTTTGTCTCGACCTACTACCTTTTCGGTAGGTGACACGTCAAAGCTAAAACACCAGCTACAATCAGCTGACAGTTAACAGCCATTACGTAATGCATATTTGAGTAATGAACGAATAGTTAGTTCCTCTTTCGCTCCGAACATATTCGATCAAGGTAGGTGCAACCACAGGATAGACTCTCAATCTGTATATGGGACTGACGCTAGTAAATGGATCCTTTCCAACGCCAGTATACGAAGCTACATACTTACATAATTATTGAAAAATCTGCAAGTTTATTATATCAACCAAAGCAAAATAAATTAATATAGTTACTGTAAACGCTTCGGGCCATTCTTACATCCTCCTCGTCATCCTACAATAATGTTTGCACAAGTTGCTACAAGTTATTCGCGTCACGGATCTTGTATTTATAGTGGCATTTCCTGCAATTATATACGGTATACATATGTGATAGTCTTTATTAATGTTTCAAATGGTACTACATTCAGATTATAGCCAGAAAACATTGTTATCAATTTTGATATAAATTTACAGCAGGCGTCACAATTTACTTAACGTCCGATAAAAATATGAATTTAGAATATCAATCAGCAATAATGTCTTTAAGCAGACTATATTTTATGTTGATATCAGAGCATTCTTCAACTTTAGGTTAGATATGTCGTAAGGATTGATCGTGCGAAAGCAGAATAGCATAAACTATATAACGAAACAACTCAAACCACCGCGAAACGAATTCTAAGACAGCAAGCATATGCATATAATATAGGGCGTGCCTGTACAAGTTTATGATTTATACATATGTATGAGCTTACATGTCTGATAACAATGTCGACTATGGCGTAATATTTTCGTAGTTGATGAGATATGTAGAGAACTTTTAAAGCATATTTATACAAACCTAGCGTTACTTTGAAGGAACTGATTTTAGAATACGAGTAATCGCACGTATTTTATTTATCCTTTAGCATGACCAAATAATAAAGAAAATGCTATGTCATGAATTTCCATATTTTTTTTTATATTTTTAAGATTTGCACTATTTTATATTGCTCAACTTTGATTGAATTAGGAGGCGCTTGCAGTTTTTTCGAAATGTTATTCATTTTTACCTAATTATAGGGAACAACATCAAATTGTTATGTATATTTGCTTGATAAATTGCTAGTCTTTTATAAGTTATGTTGCACGAGTATTCTAAGCATAGCATCGAAAGTAGAAGAAACATCTTTTAATTACCTTCTCAGTGCTTTAATCCTGCTACTTAAATACACGTCCAATTATTTAATTGCTATGGCTGTTTGTTCTCTGAGTGCTCTAAAACTGCCACTTGGCTCCGATTTTTATTCTGAAAATTTGAAACAAGATCGGCGCTATATGGTGGCGGATCAAGTTCCTTGAATCAGCACTGACGCACATTGGCCACAAAATTGGACTGTATTCAGCTATTTATAACCTTTGCCTTCTTGGAGATGGATTCGCGTTTCCGATGCCACCTCATTGTTTCTCTGTTCAATGGCAAAGTATCGTAGTACACAGCCATCGTTTCCTCTCTAAGTAATTAATTTAGCTTTATTGGACACTTGTCCTTTCTGAACCACGCTGAGCAATATGGTAATTTTTGTCATATCGAAATGTTCGTGCAGAATCTTTAGTTTTTGAAGTACTTGTCTGTTTCGGTATCTATTTAGCTTTCGACCAATCAATAACCTAATACGACGTCCTCGACCTCGTTTTGATATTTTCTGGTGTCTCTGTATCAACGGGTTCTCCTTCGCGCAGATCAAAGTGGGGATATTCTTTGTCCCAACGTGGCATATGATTTTGCAGGGCCTTTTAATTGTGCCTATTTGCTCTTTGATTTCGGACGGTTGCTTTCCTTTCAGGCTGAGACATTTTATCACTGCTATATGCTGATATTCAATTTTGGACACTCGACTTCTTATCTGAGTTAAAATATGTGAACTGCACCTGATACTTTGTTCCTTGCAATAATTCATGTACGTACCGCAATTAACAAAGTATGCATTTATGCACAAAATTACGTATTTCCAGACGATGTAATAGAACCTTATGCAAGGTAAGTTTACTCAGCACTGTGTCCATTTCCATTTAACAAAAATAAGTGTGATATAGTACATCTCCTGCCATATAATATCCACTCTAAGAACAAGGTTTCTTATACATACAACACGGGGCAAAAGAGCATCTCTTCTATAATACAAGCATTGCGCTATAGCATTCGTGTATTTCGATTTAATTAATTTCAAATAATTAGTTGGGGTTAAATCAATGGTCCTCGTTGTCGACGATTTTGTCATTATGGAGAAACTGTAGGCGCAGAAGACAATTCTTCAGTCATCTTGTGTAAGTTATCGTCGTATGTTATGATTTTTTTAAATTTCACGTGCGAGATATGCAAATTCAATCGGTCAATATCTTTTAAAAAAGACTAAAAATGTACAGTCATTAGGATCATTTTAATATTGGAAATTAAACTGAGCTATTGACAACACCAAAAGATGGTTCATACAATCTGTTTTTTCCTGAAAACACTTCACTGGGCAACTGTTACCTAATTTATTTTGTATGCAACCATACTTCTCCCAGCATTGTCTCTTTGACAATATTACGATCTTGCTTCATATTCGACAATATCTCTTGAATTGAAATTTGCCGCTTCCTTGTTTCATTCTCTCATTCTTCCTGCGTTTTTTAATAGATAACCAAATAGGATTGGAGGCTATCGTTATTACTCTGTAAAATAGCTTTAGGTTGTCTTTCTTTCCATTGCTTTCCTAAATGCAGCCGTTACTCTCTGTAGCTATTGTAATGTTTTTTATTTGTATTCTTGTTTTCCCTTTTTTGCGTCTGATAGTTTGTTTTTTGATTTTATCTATTTTTACAGCTCCACATACTTTGTTTTGCAATTATTATTATATCTTTAATACCTTTCCATATTGTTTACTCTTTATAATTCCATATTATTTATGCTTTCTCTGAGTTTATATGTCTTGATTGTCTCCTTGACGTATTTCTCGATTCATGTATTGTTGGCTCTATAATTTCGTCTCTTTCTCCCACTCTTCAACTTAAGTCTCCAAGTATTGCAAGTAAGAAATTACCAGAGGCTAGACAGACTTCGTTAGGTCCATAAACTGTAATTAATGTGCTTTTCTATCTTCAAAAATTCTGTCTGAGGTTGCGGACCAGTTTCTTACGTATTTTGTGTTTTATTGAGAAAGTAATGGAGCAAAAGAATTGCAGAAAAATCCAGAGCTTCTTCTCACGCTACACTCCACGCGAAATATTCTCAATTAATTTCTTTATAAATGTTAATTGACTTATAGAGTTACTAGAAACTCGGTAGAAATAACATTTCAAAATGTTTAAAAGGATATTTTTTTTGTCGTATAAACTTCGTCGTAAAATTCAATCATAATTCTACACGGCATAGGGAACAATCATTAATACACTCATGCTAAGTAAAATTGTTGTACTTATTGGCTAAAAAGCGATCAATCTGTAGAATAAAAAGCGCTTTCCAGCTGAATCAATCGAATTTTCTATCACTAGTCATTTTACGAGCAATAAATACAATCAGTTCCAATCGGTAAAGCGTAGAGTTCGTAGCATAAACTCCATACAAAAGCCATGCCGTATCAATTATTCATAGTAACGATAACTCTATAACGTCCATATTTAGCCTACTATTTATCTTTACTATCTTTACTAAGCTAGCATACAAAAACGAAATTCAGTATAGGATCGATAATACATTGATATTCAAGTGGTTAAACAGTGCACAGCTATGACTATAAATTGATTAGTGCGAAACAGTGTACAACATTTGCAAGAGAATTGTGGTGCTTAATCAAAGATATGCAATATATTAAGTGTAAAGAATTGATAGAAATAAATAATGTAACATGGCTTTGCTTTCATGAACGGAGGATTTGTTATGTAAGTGAAAGAAGATTTGTTATAGGAGAAGCTTAGTAAAATATTAGAGCCGTTACTACAATGAAAACAAATATAATGAATATATTGTTTCCGTTACGATAGAATGAACTGTATTTTTTACATCTTGCTTTTTATTGATTTATTTTATTCACGATTTATGGTAGGCGCAATTGAGGTTATGTACTGTTGTATTGCCGGGTGAACAGCAAACTCTATTAAGTCCTCCTTTCCCATAAAATGAATACAATTGTTTCTACATTACCGACTTGATATAGTGCAGCCAGCTTAGAATAAAATAAACTAACGAGTAATTTGAACAGTTCCTATCATAGCGTTTCAGTCAATTGCTGAAAACATTCGTACATTAATAATATTTCATTATTCATATTTAATTTTGTTATTTCTACAGAACTATTTAATTAAAAATGATGACCACCGAAGTGAATAACGCGAAAACAAAATGATTAGGCGTACTTATGTGGAACAATCTTGCAAATGGAAGAGTTTCAATAAGCAAGAGTGATGGTGATACCAATAGTAACGTTTTTCTTAGTGTGATGCCAACACCGGCAAAAGTGCCAAAATAAACTAAGCGGAATACAGTGCTTGGTATACCTTGGCATAACCGGACCTTTCACGATAACCTCAGCAGCGGTACTGCGTACAGAATTCCTGCTTAACTTGTCGCCTTTGCATTTGCTGGTAAGCACAAAGGCTGCAGTAGGAGGATATCATTGTGAATAACAGTACGCGACAGAAAAGAAGGTGAAGAAGGCATACGTTAATCATAAGTATGTTAAATTAAGTCCTCATATTAAGTATGGTACCAGGCAGAATCTCTAAGGCGAACACCATTGCAAAAACTGACGAGGTAGTCATACCAACTAGAGAATGGCAGGAAAAGGGCTAGGTTACTATAATGCTCTGCGTCTTTCACGGACAAGTCTAAAACATAATTAAGACGCGGGTATGTACTGAGAAAAGGCATTTGTGCCAAACTTGAGAAGCTCCCAGATATATTTCAAGCAGAAATTTGTACGAGTTTTGGAAGTTATTGGAAATAACGGCTTGTAATGATTCGGTAGTCTAAAACAAGAAGCTATTCTATTTCATTGAACGTCGAGATTTCTACGTAGCCAACTGTTTTGTGTTACTTAGTGGTGGTGATTGTCAATAGAACGAAAGCAACCGCGTTTGACCGCAGTGTGGAAAAGTTACTTCCCAAGATCAGCAAACACGAAAGTACGATTAACGATACACAATTATGTTAGATTAAGAGAAAAATTCTAATTCTTGATTGGAGGACCGGAAGAAGATCCTAGCCATCCTTCCGGTAGTTAAAAGAGTAATTTTATAAACTAAGGGCGCTTTTCAAGGATATATTATTTGAATGTAAACAATAACCTCAACGTATTACATTGGTAACAAGTTGAACGCTACAAGAATTGAATTGACTTGAGTTTACTCTCAAAGGCGATTCGACAAACTATTCTATCGCCCTTCGCTCTTTTGTTATCAAAGCATCCTCCAAAATCACGACCAATTTATTTTATTTAGAGATACTAGGCTACAATTTGTAACAGGAATTCACGATCTAACACCTATTAGACGCTAGCGAGAACGCGTAACTGCTTAATTTGGAGATTTCCCATTGGATTTGTTAATTTCTTAGTGCGATATTTCATTTACGAAATGATTATGAAGTGCTCTGTAAATGCTTGTAGGAAAACGTTGCATTAAAGGCGAACCTTTACTGTAGCCAACATAGTGATCTTAGTGGAAACGAAGTGGATATAAGGCTCCCTATTCTACAATTTAAATGTAGGTTTTGGGCTCCAGGTAATTTTATAATTCATAATAGTAATTAAACCCCTAACCGGCTTGTAAACAGTTCGGTAGCCCAATGGTAATAGGATTAAAAAGTTTTCTTGGGGGGGTGTGATACACTCCCGAGTCACTATTCGCAACGGGGCTACAATTAACTGCGCTTCACCTCTTACGGCGAAAGGGGACCATGGAACATTTTTACACACACAGCTTACACAGGACAAGTTAAAATAAGCTTATACACTCCGTTGGGCCGTCACCACACTTATAAAACAATAGCAATTTTAAATTATAAAATATACGTACTTCCTACTTATCTTACTATCTTATCGAAGAAGGTAGGTAAAGGATTAACACGGATGAGAAAATATTACTTTAGCGTTTCGCGTTAATCTATTATTACTAACGCATATCGATCATTGTACTTTAAAAATCAAATTGGCATAGCTGAAACGAAAATTCAAGCACGCATATATGTTAAAACTACATATATTGTAAGTTGCGATATGCGTAGCGCGATGCTTCACGAGTAAGCAAAACACGACGACAGCGTGAAATGAAATCGACGTTTACACATCCGAAATGCACACATATCACGATACCAGTGCCTCATACAAGCCAGAATGAGAAAAAAAGTGCAGATGCATAATTCTACAAAAATATCGAACGGAATAGATTACATTCATACAATGACAAATAGTAAGAGTGAATATAAAACGTAGACTGCTCAGTTTTGCAGTTTTTAGCGGCTACTCGTTGATAAAAGTGAAAGTTTGTACGATTTCCATGCATTTCGTGTGCTAACATAACCATTTATTGCATGTTATGTGTCGGTAGCCATTATTAATACTTGCGTTGGTGAAATTGCAATGTTGTGTAATGTTGCTGTCTTTTACAGGCTAGCAAATAAAGGTGTGATGATCCTTTCAAGGTCATTGTTTTTACAACAATCAATATTACGGATTTTTTTTAACGTCTTCAGTTTCATCTATGGTTAGCCACAACCGTTGATTTTTCAATCTTTTCGGGCACTGATGGCAAATACCTACGTAGCGTCTTCGAGCTTGGTAGTTCTAACGTTGGATTGTATTTCTTCCAAAATTGATGAATAGAGAGGACAAAAGCGAGTGAAATCATACCATTTTTGCAGCGACTAGACAGACTCGTGTCTATTCGCCTCATAAGAAAGGGTTCGTGGTTGCCTACTGGTTTTTGCGAGAGTCGGCAAAATACGAGTCTGTCTCCTAGTCGCTGCAAAACAGGTATGATTTCACTCACCTTTGTCTCTCTATTGATGATGCACGAATTTTGCAAACGGGGTATTGCGCGGATTTAGTCGCACACATCGTCGTTAAATAACATAGAAGTTCTTTATACGGTCTCCTTCCGTTTTTTTTTTTTATTTGCGTATTGCGTTATTTAAATGATTCCTACATATATGGTTTCCAACATAATAAACTTTTACCGCCTGATTTCTTTAGCATTATATACTAAGTCTAAAAATTACCATAAATACGTGTTTACCCGGTTAGCAAATAGACAAGTTGATGCATTTTTACTCATTTTCAAAATTTTTAATGCTTTCCGTTCAATTCCAATACTTCATTAACTCTCGCGGTTAAAGACCACCGTGAGGTAAGCGAGAATGTTGCGCTCTAAATGGTTGGCTTTGTTTATATTGCATAAGCTGTTTGTACTTCAACTAGTTCTATTGATACATCATTCTGTTGAAAATTCAACGACATCTATGAAAGTGATGAAAGTATAAAAATGGGGGTAGTACATTGCAGCGAATCGTGAACGTTAACAGAGAGGCACAGATCAAGAATAAAAGCAATGCAGATGAGATTCCTAAGAAAGATTAAGGGCAAAACAGCGAAAAGAAACATATAGACAACAATTAAAAATCCATCCTATCAAGGACGAAATGTCGAAAAGTCGTATACCCCACGAAAGAAGATTTACGGATTTTATGAAAGAGATATACCTAAACGTAGGCGATTGAGGATGAAACTGTAATATTTCGAAAAGGATTGGAAATACATTCATTTTCTTTTAGCCTGTTCGGGTATAGCTTAGCGTGATAACAGTTTGAGTAATGTTATGGATTAAAATTTTATGTTTCCTCCATTAACGAAAATGCACGATGCGCGTTTTAAATTTAACGAAAAATCATTTCAGTTTTAGCTCCTGCAAATTTAGTTTTCATTACAACGTACTACTTATACATGTATTCAAGTATCTCTAAACTCAGGGAACCACAACGTTTACGCTGAATAGACGGCGGCGGTAATTAAAATTACTGAAACATGATGTTAAGCGAAGAATACTCTATTTATACATATAAATCTTTCCATGGCGCCATTTTAAAAATTGTAACGTATAAATAATTGTAGATGTCTTACTCATAAACTTCTTACCACAACACTACTAATGCAGACACGAATAATACTTGTACCAGTACGTTTATTATTTCTACATAAGTAAATATTGATTCATAATAGCAGCACACAAAATTTGAGGCTCTTGTTGGACGGAGTGAAATCTGGAAAGTCCGTTAACCACGACTCTACTCATCCAACGATTGAAATAACTTTATTCAATATTTTTTTTATTCATTTTGAAAATCGCGCGTAACTCTTTAGGAACTCTGTTACTAGAACTGGTTAAGTAATTCAGATATAGACGGAGCGCAGTAAATGTCAAATTACAAGTTAGTTTTCTTTAATTTATTAATAGCTTTCAATACTTTATTTTCATTTTCATTTTACTAAACTTCTCATCTGACACATACAATTTAATTGAAAATCTACATGGGACAATACTTTCATTGCTTACGGGCGATCTGCTGATGTTCGTTGGGGCGCTGCGCGACAATCGTTTTGTTGTTAATTCCGGATGAACGGACTAACAATAAGTACTAACTGATTGGTTTATTATTAGCTGCAAGGTTCACAGCATTGTTCAATTTTGTCGCAACACTATCAGATGTCCTGATTACTATTTCAAATTTAGACTACAAACAACAAAGGCTGATACAATGATGTGAGAGGCGTTGTCAGACCAAACGATTCTGGTATAATCAACTAGCCATCAGACGCGCGCTTCACCGTGTTACGGCTCATCGATGCACTGTTGTAGGAGCCGTTGAGTATCGCCTCTCTTAACTAATTTATCGTGTACATCCGGTTACTGTGGAAACATATATGGATAAGAGTATCTAGTTGGAGATAACCTAATCAGATAATTTGCTGAAATATTTGCAAACACTTCTACGATTGCGGTCAGGAATTTCTGGCATTACGAGGGCTGCGAATATGAAGCGTGCAAAATTAAGAAAAGTTTAATAGAAGTTACTAATAGAAGTTAAATAGTTCCCAGTTTCAGTATTAATTACTGGGACATGTGGTATCATCTCCTAATAGTTATAGATGCGGATGTAATGGTGTGCGTTAGATATATTAGTTACTGGTCCTTCAAGATCGGAAAGAGTAGTGCTGAGAAAAACGTTAAAAGTGTATTTAATGCATTCATTGATTAGAGATTTTTATTATTGATTAGAGAAAAGAAAATTCAGATACACAATGTAAAGTTATATACATTGCCTTTATTAAAAAATATATACATATAATATAAATAATTTAATAAAGGCAGCTATTTATATATTTATAGCAAATGTATTCAATTCTGCAAAAGTCTTTCATAGTAATTAAATGGCATTTATCAAAATATCTAAATAACTGGAGTAACTTACATTGGCATGTGTCGATGGTTTCCTTTTTTCTTTTTGGTTTTTCTCTTTAATGTAATAAAACTGAATGGTAGGATCATTTCCGCGTTAAGGGAAGTCTTTGTGGTAACCATCTGGTTTTATGTTGAATATATTGAATAGTCCACATAAACAATCACGACAATCTTTGCAGTTATTGTGAAGTTATTAACATTATAGTTACCTACATTTCAGATCTCTGTAATACAAAAAAGTCCTTTTTCCGCATAAACTGCACGCGAAAGAGTGTTAATTTTTAGTACGTTTCGCAAAGGATTGTGACTAACCCTGTATAACATGAAAATGGTTTGTCCATATTTATATTTTCAGGGAAATATACTGGTACAAGTATTATTCGTGTCTGCATTAGTAGTGTTGTGGTAAGAAGTTTATGAGTAAGACTTCTACAATTATTTATACGTTACAATTTTTAAAATGGCGCCATGGAAGGATTTATATGTATAAATAGAGTATTCTTCGCTTAACATAATGTTTGAGTAATTTTAATTACCGCCGTCGTCTATTCAGCGTAAACTGCATAAACTGCACGCGAAAGAGTGTTAATTTCTAGTACGTTTCGCAAAGGATTGTGACTAACCCTGTATAACATGAAAATGGTTTGTCCATATTTATATTTTCAGGGAAATATTTAACATCGACAATATGAAAATCTACTAGAGAATACGTACGAACGAGTAGAGAGGACAAAGGCGGGTGGAATTGTTGCTCTTTTGAGGCGACTGGACAGACTCGTGTCTGTTCGTCTCACGAGAAAGGTTCGTGTACCTATTGGTTTCGCCGAGGATCGACAAAACACGAGTGGCGGTTCCGCCCGTCCTCTCTACAAATGAGTTAAAATCAAAATGGTATAAGTGAAAGCTGAGTACATCATGTATACTACAATATTACAAAAAAAAATCGTTCCAGAGAGAACCATGGAAGTAATCAAGAGCAAAACGATGAAAGTGATGACGAATGGTGAAACGTTATAATTAACTGTTATTATTATAATTATTATATAATAATTATAATAATAATAATATTATATAATTGTTATCTATATATTGAATCTATCGCCTTGCTTTTCCCAGCTTTTCTCGCTTATTACTTGGACTAGTTCCAAAGCTTATAATTTATTACTAATTCACATGTATCAATGTCATTAGAGACAAGACTATGACTAGTTGGAAGTACTACATTGCAAAATTTAAACTGTGTATTTTACAAGTTGATGTACTTTGCTTCTAGAAAGGTAAAAAGGAAAAATACCCTCTTCGTTGTCTCTAAATTATGCGACACCGCAATAAACACGACGGATGTACTCTGCTGTACATGTAAATTAAACTTCAGTTAAGCAATTGCTTCTCTCCTACTGTGTGACAAAGTCCTCGTTTTATTCTACGCTATTTAACCACACATACTCTTTGTTGTTTAAAATCACAATAGCTAAAACACTACATTTAAAGCACAGGCATAACAATAATTACGCTACCTAGCGTACGTACACGGTACACGATTACTTCCCGGTATAATTTAGAGGAAAACTTTGCGAATAAGAATTATTCGGAAATGAGTTCCGCAAAACATCATCTGCTGCATCCTTGTACATGCATAAGGTGTTCAGTTCGCAATGCACGCGGCTCAATGTGGTGGCTTCTTAGAGTAATAGGAAAATTTATGACTAAAGTTCGCCACTTTCCGTGCGCGTCACGAGCAGAGATTAGACAGACTCGTGTTTTCTCGACTCTCGGGGAAGCCAGTAGGCAATATGAATCCAGTAACGTACTTTATTTATGGTTAACACAAAAAACAGCACAACAGATAGCTCCAAGCTCGGTCTTCTATTATTTAGTGATGAGTAGAGAGTACAAAGGCGGATGAAATTTTTGCAGAGACTAGTTAGACTCGTGTTTTCTCGACTCTCGGGGACGCCAGTAGATAACACGAATCCGTTCTCACGAGGCGAATAGACACGAGTCTATCTAGTCGCTGCAAAAAGGGAATAATTCCACCTGCCTTTGTCATATCTAGTGATGAGTAAATAATTTTGATCACATGATACTGCTTAGTACCAATATTTCTGCTATTGACGTATCTAACTGTGCTGATACGGAACAAATTGTGTTTTTGAAGAAAGTTCATCAACGTGTCATTGACTGAGTGATTCAATCTATTTTGAAAAAAACTGAAATAAGATATTGCTTTGGCTCATTAAGATTGACTTCTTTTTTGCGTACAGGGGTGATCAAAGCAACGTTAAATGCAGAAGCCAAGACTTCTTGTTCAACCGATTGATTGAAAAGGTAAACAATAGAATAAACAAACACACGATAAGGTGTTTCTCATTTAGAAGAGTTTATTCTATCATCGCTTGATGCGATTGTCTCAATTTTTTTCACGAAATTAAGAAATTTTTTTATCGTGTAGAGGCATCAATAAATATAAAGAGCATTGCCGTTGGCGAACGATATATTGCAAAAAATACAACTTTCGTACCACCTGAGTAAATTTTTAATTCAATGGCATAACGTTCGATACAATACTCAAGAATACGAGAATAGACACATTATTATTTGCAAGGTTGAATGTGGTGCTGGTTGTTATTAAGTTATGAAGGACGAAGGGCAAAAATGCCAAGGTTGCTTGTGCCGTGTCGGGATGCAACTACTCCGAATGCGTACCGTTTATATTCATACGTTGATCATGACAGAAGTGATCAGGATGTTAATGTTGGCACGGGTACCTAAATCATAGAGCTTGTTACTGATCAATGCAACATTGCGTCAAAGACTCTTGAAAGGTGTAAGAAATAATTAGTTAACATAACTTCCTTTGTCCTATTCTACGTGTTTGCTGAACGTAATCAAACATAGCCGTTTCCATCGAATCATTTCCTTTAAAGCCGTGTTGATTTGAGTGCAAGAAGCTTGGTTTTTATAAATGAGTTGCCTACAATTAAAAAAAGAATCTAATTAATCGATAATTTTAGTTCTTCGTTGCTATCTCTAAACAGTGGTGAAACACCGTTGATTTTGGTAAATTTGGAAATTCGAGAGCTGCAATTATCAGCCTATTAAGTGTCCTAACGGTTCCTTAACCGTAAATTACTTATTTCTTATTTACGGCGAACATTTTCCAACAAAACCGTATTCAAGCAACCTTATAACCTTACGTAATTTTCGTAGTAATCTAATTCAAGGGACTTAAACGAAAGTTGTTTTTTTTTTGTAAAAATATTAAAGAGGGCCCATTTTACAAGCCTTCGCTATCTCCAAATTTATTGCTGAAGTTATTACGTTATGTAATAATACGAAACAGTTCTCCACCTTTAATCTTGTTAACTTACCCATTTATTGCCATTAGCCCGTTTCCCCAGCGAAAGAGCTCGAGAAAGAAAAACATATAAGTATATCCGACCGATTTAAATGAAACTTTGTGGGTTTACAGAACAATTTCATTTAAGAAAAGTATTGATTCTTTTAGGTGCTCAATCGAATGTAGAACACTCTAGCGCAACACTCTTCTTCGCTATTTGTCTTATTGTTAGTAACTGAGAAACTATAAAAAATATAAAAGAGGACGGCCTTAATAATCACAATAAAATAATAAAAAACACCCAGTAACAAATATTTATTTAGTGAAATAACCTCCCATTTCCTTTTTTTTGTAAATTTGAGGATTTTTGTATATTATATAGCTTCTGTATTTTTATAAAGCGCAAAAGAAAATAAGCAGTGGGGGACTGTTATCTAAACAAATGTTTGTTATAGGGAAAATATTTATGCCGTCGTTAAGGATGCGTAAAACCATTTAAATATTGTCTTAACCTATTGCTGATATCTCTGTAATTTCTAAGTAAGTGAGAGTTAGATAGAGAAGAGTAGTGTTGTGTTTAGCATGTCCTACATTCCGAAAGCAGACTATTAGACCACTGGCCTTCTTGCACTTACATCGATAACGTGTAACATGCAATTCCCAACAGTTAAAATGTTAAAACCAGAGAAACAGCCCAGATGTGAAAGCACTGGTCGTTGTTGTTTAGAATTCGAGCTCTACCCGGGTCTGCTTCCAGGTAGAAGGATATGTAGATCATTAATAATAGAAAGCACTCAGTGTTTCAATATTGTCATTAGTGGCATGTCCAAGCACCTACTTACAGTATTCCTAATTAAAATTTATGGTATGTAATCCTTGTATTTATGTGTTGATTCTAGCTATTTGAAGTTGTCGCTGCTTTTCTGTGCGCATAATGCTTTAATCATCAATAGGCTAATTCAATGCGAACCTGTGAAACATTAAGTTATCGCTCGATAGGAAAATAAATTTAATAGTTAGAAATGAGATGGTACAAAAGATCTGGGAGTGCACATTGTTTCTTCTGTTTATGTTAATTGATTTTCCTCTCTTTCTTTTTATTAACTATTAGTTATAGAACAAAAACGCAGGCTTCCACGGCCAGAATCAGTTGAAACTAAACGTGCTCTAGATTTGAACCGCGTCATGTCGTTTGGTTAAAATAGAAATTCGACGTTTCGCCAACGATCGTTAGTGATAAATATGAAATTTACGTCTAGCATGCATTACATCATTAAAATCAAACAAACATTTTACACTGACTACAAGAATAAATAATAAATTTAAGTAAAACAAACTCTTCACATCAGAAGATGCTTAGAAACAATAACCAAGAAAATAATGCTTCCTCGTGGTATTGATGGAATTATTCAGGTCAAACGCAACAAAAGGAAAGAAAAAAAATACACCAACTCACGAACATGTTTCTGTCTACCTGGCGTCATCAGCGTGGTTTCTGTATTTCTGTGTGTTTCTTCAGAGTATTTTTTTTTCTGTACTCTCTATTGTTGTTGTCACACAGTTAATGTTGCCTCAAGCCGGTAGGCAAAAAGCGTATCAGTGAGTTAGTGTATTTTTTTCTCTTATTTTGTTGCACTTGCCGTGAATTATTCCATCAATACAATGAAGAAGCTATCTTATCATTATTTTTATTCTTATTCCTTTTCTTAACAGCTAAAATTTATGTTACTTAAAACTAACCAAGCGTTCACAATATACATGCTCTTACGTCACCCAGTCCAAAGATTAACGTCTACACATTATCATATCCTTTCCGTTTCTTTGTGATTCTCCAACGGGCTTTTACGACAATTAATTCTAAAAGTAGTGTATTATATTTTATCGACTAATATGGTCCAACATATAGTTTTCAGATACACTAACCGAAAATTACTCCAATTGGCCAAATGGCTCCAATTATACCTATTGGCTCCAATATAATAAACACTACCAGGAGTTTATCAGCGGCAACCACATGCAACGCTCAAAGAAAAACATGGAAAGAAAGTACGAAGCTATCATATGCTATCATATAGTTAATGCAACACATAAGAAAATGTTTAGAAACAAATAACCAAGATATAATGCTAATATAGTTTCCTCATGGTAAACCTTTTGGAATCATTTACATACGCAATTTCTAAAAGCACTGCGGTGTACGCCATCTCGTGCTAGGCAATATAAGAACTGCTCGTAAGATGACTTGAGGAATAGTATCTGGTTTATGTCACTACCTTCTAAACGACAGGCGTGAAGGGAAGTGGTGCCAGATATGTTAGTTAGATAGTTGGTATGAGGTAGAAAAGAAACTCTCGGTGTCACAGTAATAACGGCGGATGGACGGAAACGTGAGTTTCTTTCTCTCAACCCTCCCGCAAATGATTTCGTCAATAACACGACGAAGCTATATTAGCATTATTTGTATGTAAATTAGGTTATTTCTATTTAAATTTTCTTTGAAGCACATTTAAAATGTATTACTTTTTTTTTGATAATGGAAACAGGCTGTTGTTTCTTTTACTTTTTGTGATAAAATTTGATTCCGGTTGCGAAATGTTTTTTGGAATTGGTTCCTTAAACTGGGTACCGCTGTATGTTAAGAGCGAGATAGCTATTACCATAGTACTTCCTTTTCTTCTTTTTTTACTAGATAAAATTGGTTAGTGATAGTTCTCTAGGGCAAAGTGAATTGGCTAGAGAGGCACCTGTCAAAATCAGTTTCTAGTTAAGATATTCTTAGTTTGCCAAATATCGATACAATCTACATTAGTTAATCTGTGCAAATAATAAAATAATAGGCTACTCCATTATAATGAGTACGGAAACCTGCTACTCGTCTTGTGAATAATATATCTCACCCTGTTCAGCTGTATGTCTTGTATCAAGATTGCTTGGTTAAATTTTAGAATTACTTTGTGTGCCATTAACAGCCAAATTGTGACATTACGTAACTGAATCTACCAAACGAATTTGCGAATTCATTTTGAGGTGACAATACGTCCAATTGTGTAGAATTTATTAGGGACGGTTATGATAAACGGCCTTTTTTTAATGTCCCGTTAAGAAAAAACTATACGGGCTACGATCACGACGGTCATTCTACAACTAGCTATCTCTAACGTTAGTATTGATTAGATGAAAGTAATAAATTACAACGTATCTTAGATTAATAATATGTTTATGATGATGTATGATGAATTATTAACAAATTTTAAATTAAATTTTCTTTTCATATTAATTCCGTCGTGGTTGGCAGGTACTTGGTCGTAGACATAAACTTCATGGTTAGTATCATTTAAACTGTTTTCAAACATAAGTAAATGCATGGAATAAAAGGTAGGCTTCAACGGCCAGAGTCTGTTGGAACTAAACATGTTCCGGGTTTGAACTGTGTCATGCCGTTGTTAAAATAAAAGTGAAACTCGCGTTTCGCCCACAATCGTATGGGGCTCCTTCAGGAGAGTGATAGGCAACACTATAGGGAAGATAAGCGGTAGTAAGACTGGTGGTAGTGTTTTCGGCCGTTGGTTTACTAGTCGCACCAAGATGTTTGTTGATTACTCTATTGATATCCTTGTTATGAGATGGCTTATCTTCCCTATATCTACAAGGCGATCGACAGAATCAGTAATATTTTAAAAGAAATGTAACATCCAAACGATCCTCTCAAAGGTTTCAGAAATTCTTCTATCTCCCAAAGACAAAATTCTCTTCTTAGCGACTAAAGGTGTTCGCAAAATCCCGAGTTCGTGTGGTGTGGTGTATATCGGCGCAACGGGACGCTCTGTCAAAACTCATCTAACAGAGCACGAACGTTGCGTTAGAACGCGCCTTCCAACGAATTCGGACATCACCATCTAGACATTGGCCACCAGATATTTTTCAGTGCAACTTCATTGCTTTGTAATTCTGCTCGCTATTACAATCTGAAAATTATGGAGCGCATAGAAATCTTTAAACATCCGAAGAATGTCAATAGAGACACGAGTTATCCCCTTCCGGACATATGGAAACCCATCATCCGTAACGATTCGTCCTCGCCCAACCGTGAACTATGCCAGAGGCGAAAACCAACTGCGAAGTTGAAGCAGTTAGTTTCGCCTCTGGCCTCTGGTTTACATGTTGAGTTACCGTTATAACTGTTGCCTATCACTCTCCTGAAGAAGCCCCATACGATTGTGGGCGAAACGCCGAGTTTTTATTTTTATTTTTATTTTAACAACGACATGAAACGTTTCAAACCCGGATCACGATTGGATTGTACGTAGTTTGTCTAGACTCAATACCACAACCAGCTAATTGGATTAGATCGGTATTTGTTAATACGCTACCTTGTCTTTATAAAATTAAATAGTCCATTTCTTTAATTATTTTCTTTCTTCTACTCATATTTTCAAGACCGATAATTTTTAGTCAAATTTGAATGTGGTTAGTGAGTTATGGCATTTTTTAGGTTTTAGGGGTTAACAAGGAAGTGTCGTGGGAAAGGTTACGTATGTAATTTGTGAATGTGAATGCTTCGTAAGAAAATATATGAGAAATCGATATTATCGGACACATAAAATATCTGACGTGAGGACAATTCATGCATGTAATTTAAATCTCCACGCCTCCATACCTTCTAAAAAGTCTAATTTAATCGAGATTAATTTATTATACCTCGTAAATTTGGTGAACTTCATTCTGAATATGTGACGTGTTTACTACAACATTAATCAAACGTGACTAAAAAATATCTGTTCGGCACAAAATGGTATGAATGATGTAGTTGTGCACGAATCAAAGTAGAATAGAGACAGTTAACAATGTACATATGTATACGTCGGATATCTACGTACGCGTTCATAGTTTAGGGCAGTGTTAGCTTTCGTTTTATAATTTTATGAAAAATAAAGGAACAATGGGAAATGCAATTCTGAAAGGTATAGCCTGTACTTTCCATTAAATTTAACATATCTAGAAAGGTCGCAAACATGTTAGAAACGGTATATCTTAGAAGTTTACCTCGATAAGAGGACGAAAAATCAAAAACTCAAATCTTCTTTAAGCACGCTTCCACGTTTTCTTCGATGCCTCCAGGAGATGCTCTTCTAATCAGAGCGTTTCTCATGGTACTGTGAAACGTTCCCAATCATCTTGAGGACTATGTTCCGAAGAGATTGCAGTCCTTGCAAATGAGATCCAGCGACTGTGCTCCATGTTAAGACTCTATATGTCTTTATATATCAAAATTCAATGACTGCTTCTGTAAATTAGTGAGCTCTTTGAGCAGCCCCACGTTTCTCCTCGTTGATTCTTAGTCGCTATCTATCTAATCATTTGGTGAGATCATTCACTGCATTCTGGAAGTACGTAAAATCATCATGGCCTCAGTGTGGCTACTCCCAAATGCTAAGGTGTCGTTTGCATAGATGACGAGGTAAACTACAGCTGTTCCGCAATGATCTCTGAACACTTCGGAGTCGACTGGGCGCTCAGAGGAGGGACAACCATCGTACTGAATGGAGCAGGACCTCCTAGATAGGAATGGCGAAATTAACCTCGTAATGCCAATCGCAAATCCAGTGTGAATCATTTTATGAATGACCATTGAGTCTAGCAGGTGTAGTACATTCCCGTACCGAGTGAAGATGCCCCTCTCCACAACTTTGAGGGTGCCAAGGATGGAGGATACTACTACGCAACTGAGAAATATGAAAGGATTTCTAGAATACAATTGACAATCACAACTAATAGTGAAAAATATAACTGGGTGAAAGGTACATTTTCATATTAAAATTGGTTGGCTATCAGAAATGCGATCACGCTGAAGGTAGATCTATGTATATGTTCAAATTACTAAAGCTTACAAACTTTACAGTCAACTTTCCTGTTTCTTTTAACCATTTAACGAAGTATTTAGTAATAGATCTTACCAATCACACTCAAGAAAATTACGTCACGAGAAATTAAATTCTGTGTGCGTTTACTAGACGCATATTAATTTCCACTTCCTGTGAGCAAGTTGCATTAATAACAGAAAAAAAGAAACATATCCAGAGTAAAGTTTGTGTATTGAGTGGACGCGGTTGCCTTAATTCAGTTAATTCTCCATTTTTTTCAGCGTACTTAATTTGAAAAAATTCAGTCAAGCCTATCGTTACATGGATATGCTCAGAAGGTCTTCTTTTTAATATTTTTATTAGGCATCTGGCAAACCACAACAGATATAAAAAAAGTAGAACTACGACCTTGATTTATTTCAAAGCTATACTTAGTTAGTAGAGGCAGTATGTTTCTAGATTTACCGTGTTTGTTGCGCTAATGTACTTTTTGAAGAAGCTTACAGTATGTTCAGCGAAGTGTTAGATGCGCTAGTGAGACAAATATATCAAACGCCGAAGGACGCTACTTCAATCGGTCTGTATCTTCGACGTCAGCATCGGAAGCTACACGATTGACGAAATACGTTGCTTTCCATCTCAACTGCTAGTACTGTTTTCCAGCCAACTGTACTAGAGTATTAGATGATTTCTCTAAGATATCAAGGGCATGTATCCACTTTCTTTTCTGTTTAACTTTCTTTTTTCATCAGCATCGCAACCGTAGCATTCTTAACGAAGTAGTTACTTAAAAAGATATAATTAGCATTAATTTAAAATGGCGACATTTTTAAAAAGCAAGGGAGGGAGAAGTTGCTGGTGGCTCGTTTTACACGGTCTAATTTTGTTGTCCGCCGTATTTGCTTTTTATCCTTCCCTTGGGAGCAGTTCATTATAACGTTGCCCTAGAATAGCGACGAAAACAGTAAACGAAGAAACATTTATAAAGATCAAATTGCACTCCAATTTTAAGTGACGTTGTTTGGTTCTTTTTTAATTCATAATGGAATTAATTATGTGAATAATGTGGTCTACACCAAAATTATTTCTCTGCGTAATACCGTGTTGTATTCCGAGGTCTTAATTTTATATCTTTTTAATAGTAACTAAGAATTTTTGGACCGTTTACTCGCACTCTGCGAATTTTGATACATTAGCTTTAGAATCTGTTGATAATAAATAAGATAGCAAAGATACTAAGATAGCAAAGCTCTATCTTAGTGTTATATATTTAATAATACTAAGATAGGGCGCTATCTTAACATTATTAAATAGCTCTAAGTACCCAACTACTTATCTTATCAGGACCTTTAGTTAAGGAAGGTGGACAAACATTCATACTCACGCACATATACATGCAACGATGCCAAAAAATACAGAAAAAATTACATTGCTTTATTAGAACAATGTTTGCAAATTCCTCAAAGGAAACCTTTTCTCTTTTGCTCATCTTTATTTTCTATTTTCTTTTTTTATTATTATGTTATGATATTATTGCGGTGTATGTTGCGGTGTAAAATGATGTATGTAGATACAATATTGTAACAAATAATGCACCACTATAAGTTTGGTACGTTAGTGCTTCACTAGGACTCTTTAACATTAGCTTTACGTTAAAGTGAATAAATTTTCTTGGCGCACAACACTTTCCCAATATTCGAGGTTTGTTAAGTCACAGACCGCAGAAACAAGGCTATACAGGTTACATAGTAAATGATCCGAAATTTGTCGAATCGCTCATCAAACCATGGATCGTGTAACTGGGTGCTAAACCTGATAACACCCAGGAATCCTCATTCACATACAATAAACACACAATTCACACATAATAAACAACGTTATGGCAGATCAATGTTCGAAATAAAAATAAAATAAATTTCGAAATTGTGAATCTCTATAAGATCTCGTGGATAACAAATTGCTGCATTCCGAAAGTTTTGTTTTCCTTCCAATTTTATAAACATCAAAAATTGGCGCAAGATGTATTCCTTTTTTTTTGTTCCATTTCAAAAGGATACGTGCATATATCGCTAGGACTGCATTTCTAGTAAGTTACCTGTGCATTTATCGCGTGATCTACGGAGTTGAAGAATTTATATGTCTTATAATTAGTTAACAAAATACCCAAGAAGCGTAGTAGATCGCAAAAAATAGCCTAACATACACGCCGCGGAGTGCGCCTCAATAGTGTGTAACGGCTCGATGGCCTAGTGATACGAGAGCTAGCATTTGACTGGGCTGATTTAAGGGCAGTGTGTTCGAGTCCCGCTAGAATCGGCAAATTTTCTTAGGGGATCCAGTACACTCCAGAGTAACCATTTGCAATTAACTGCTCTTCGACCTTTACAACCTTCACGGAAGGTAACAAGGCCATGGAACACACTTTACATACATAACTTATACACTAAAAGGCTCCTGTAGTCAGGACAAGCTTGAAAAAAGCTTACACATCCCGTTGGGTCTCCATCACACTTAAAAAAACTCATATTACGTAAGTTTAGCCAGCTTCAAAATACTTTACATAAGACTAGAACCAAGCAAACGAAGCTAAAAAAAATCACTTACAGAAATAAAATAAGCAAAACCAATAAAACAAAATACAAATTTTGCCATTTATGGGAAATCTCAATGGCGGTTCAGATCGACAGCACCTAGCACCAGCAGAGGACCTATCAAATGCTTGTTTCGAATATTACATATGTTTGAGCGGGAGGTTTTTTTTTCTTTTTTCGGCCAATACTCTATGGAACAGATTTAGAGTGCGCAGGAGATAGCCATCATACATATTTAGTCAGCTTAGCTCACGTAGTATTTAGGGATTTTGTAGATATGTCTAACTTCCCTCTCTCTCCCCCTAAACTTTGACCGAGTCTATCACATCTAAATAGGTACTATCAACCTCTACGCAATAATTAAACCGAGATAGCGCCATATTCCCCAAAATGATACTGATACTGAATATCCCTATATATATTGACATATCTTTCCTTGCTGAACAGAATAGCTTAATTCTAATGGTAATAATAGACAGGGAGTGATTTCTTGATAATATACTGATCTGTTCAAGATCTTATTCGATTGCTAATCATTGCAGCATTAATATACTCGGGAGAAAATGATAAATAAATCTGGATGTCGTTAGTGCATATATGTACATCTGGAGCTGGCAATATGTCGCTGCAGAAAGCATCAATCTATAACATTTAACTATCATAGCCACTACTACAGGCGTGCTACCCTGGCAGATCCTATGACAATGACTGCCTGATGCCTTGATGATGTGTAGAGGTGGATATAGCAATTTAATTCGATATTCTCCGTGATTAGAGTATGTTTTATTAGATTCTATGATAATTTAATATTGTGTACATACAATAATTTGAAGTACAGCTGCTACTTTCCACATAGACTGATGAGCTATGTGTATACGTTATTAAATATAGTCATTTACATTAATTGTCCTGAGTGTACCTAGTCATTAGTCGAAATGTGCTACCCTCGCAGAATCTGTGGCAGTGACTGACTATTTTTGAGGAAGTTGATATATATATGTAGTATCTTAATTCGACATTTTCAGTGATTAGGGTATCTTTAATTTCAAATAATTTGATAATACTGTTATCTTTATATTTTTGAATTTTTTGAATTTTACTAATATTTCGATAACATTGAGTTATAGTTATGGGAATCCTTATTCAAATAAAAGAAAAATTTAATTTTTGGAATTTTAAGGATCATGAATTCTGTAGTAAGATTTCCTTTGCCGAGAATGAACCCTACGCCAACTTAAGGATTTTTTTTCAACAGTGCACCACAACATGTCTACCTACAACAGTAGGTAGACATGTTTACTCACAGTAAACCATTTTTTCCCTTGTATTAAACAAAGAAGCAACAAAAAAAATGTATTTCTTCTTGTGTAAAAGACGTATTATAATCTATGTGTATTATGAAATTCCGAAAATTGCTGTAGTTTGGAATCCACGAATAATTAGACAACTATACTTAGTATTTATATCATTCGAAGAGATCACCCTTTTTATTTTATCCACAACGGAAAGTGGAAAATACGGAATACGGAAATATCTCCTTCGAATGATTACGGCGACTTCTATTCCTTAAGTACGCCAGTTAAGTCGATTGACTCTACCACATAAAACGGCTGTTGCCTGAGTATTTATATTATTTCCTACCGCCAACCAATCTATAGAAATATTTACACGTTCAATCGAAAGAATCTCGACTAAAACCAGCCATTCATTGAAAGTCGCTATAAATGTAATAAACCACCTTAAAGTGTATGCTAATACGAGATTATCTGACTTGTGATTTCAAATATACGCCAGCACGTGCACGTATTCATTTTTTGCAGATATGTAGGTACTAAATACATACGAATTTTCGTCGTTCTCCATTGATTAATTTCATTGCAGTTCCAAAGCATACAAACAATTCTAGTAATTTATAGCAATTTCATAGCTGTGATGAATGGAGCAATTTAGGGTACACATATGTACGCACGTATATCTACTACATAATGCATATCCTACAATGAAAAGCAGATAACAACTTTACAAAAAAAAAAGCAGAATAAATCACACTTGATACCCATCAGGTACATTTATTTTAGAGCAATCTATTCCTAGTTGTATGATTTTCACAAATTTTGACAAAATACTGCTTCATGTTGTAGATGAGCTGCAACGTTACAACTCAGATAATGTCGTAACGTAACCAGTAATATGTACGCCGTGTCCGAAACGTAACCTGCGCTTATTTATGTTTATCGTTGAAGAAAGTAGGAGAATCAGATCTAATTTTATGATTGTATTTCTATCGTTCTTTATGACACCTAATAAAGTTATGACATCACAGATTTCTTCTCAGAGTTTTTTAAATATAATGCTTGGCACTTTATTAGACGAATTCATTCAAAAGGTAAAATCCGCAATATATACTGCTGTACGCTACACTTACTGTTTACGTTTCAACTTTTAGTCAGGGCGAATTGAGAAATTTAAAGATACTGATTTTATTCCGCAGCATTACGAAAAAAAAAAACCAAGGCAACAATAACAAATAATAAGTGTTAGGTACTTTATTGACGTAAGTTGTAAGTAACAATAATTTACTAAGAGACAACAATAAAATACTATAAAAGGATAACAATTATAAAATGCTAATCGGCCTGTTTTTGCATTTGTCTTATGCATAAGCATTACATTCTGGTACAAAATCAAAATATCTTTTTAAACAGAACACTCGTTATATCTTTCTTGGAACTTGGAAGAACAATTTAATTTTTGTAACTTTAAAGAAGTGATTATCTCTCTCTCTTCTACTAAAGATAGGAAGCCTATCCAGAGTACATACAAGCGTATGAAATACGTTCGTTACAACGTTCGCAAATCTTATTATACTCCAGGTTGCCTGCTGGCAATGTGCATAGCGTGTTCGCCCAAGTAATAAACTTCATGAAGCTGCAATGCAAATTTGAATTACACATAGAAATACGTTTTTCAATCGTTTCCCTATTAATTGTGTATTAACCACTATCGAGTGGGAGAAAGGGAATAAGTCGAATGACAGCAAAATGAAATTAAATCTCCCACGCCACTTATAGTCATCTAGTATCTTGGAGAAAAAATACATAAGTCAAAGCAGTTTGTAGATGAGAGGTATCTTTCTGCACAAAGGAATGAATTTTATATAACAAGCAGGTTGTTTCTTTAACTGTTTCCTTTTACCAAATTTTTTACTTTACTTTTAGCCATATATTTCTTTTCCCTACTCATACTATATGTTTAAACTAACGGTCTGTTACATAGGCTTCCGCGGTCGTCATGCTATTTTCTCTTGATTTCCAGGTTGGAAACGAGTCGTTATTGTAGCTTCCGCCTCCATTGCATGCCTCTTCTATGATTGCCACGAAATTTTCAATTGGAATTTCCACATATAATGTATACATTTGCGCTTTAAATTCTTGGTACGTTTAAAGGTTTCTATAGATTCACGGATTTTGTGACTATAATGGTGAGCGTTGTAAGACAAATCGCGAGTAGAGCTAAATTGGATTTGATGGCCAGTTTTCAGTTTATGTTCAGCCAGCGCGGGCTCAGATATACGTAACAATCGCGTATAACGCTCGATTTAACTCTCTGCCTCGTAACTCTCACCGTCATAGTAGGAAAATCCGCGAATCTACGGAAATCTTAAAAAATCTCAACAATCTAAGTCGCAGATCTTTATACCTGGGAATCTCAACTGATTAGACTTCCTAGTAACCGTTCTTGGTTCACTTTTCCGTTACGCTGATCCATAACAAGCCCTATATAAGCCTCCTCGGAGCGAATAGTTCCAAACTTATGTGGAGTAACAGCCCTGAAGGCGTCCCATAGGCGTGGAAATCAGATGTTGGCTGAAACAAACTGAAAACCAAGAATGCAGTACTTTATTATAAAATGTACCAGTTTTCATTCTTTTGTTTCAGTATAAAATTTGTTTCTAGAAAGTATTAAGTAAGTTACGTGAATTTAAAGAATTCCAAGTAAGCTTAGTTTGCTGCTACCTGAAATAGCTCAAATGAATTCGACAACTAGTACAGCGGATTTGTTGCAATAGCTATGCCCTTATAGTTGAAGAAAATCGCAATGAACACTATCGTTCAGTGTGTCTAGAACTGACATTTAAAGACCAAGAAAAGAGCAATAACCGAAGTTGATGATCATATACAACACGCTAAGAGAAGTTAACTTGCAGAAAAAGTACTAATTTCACGAGATTGGCTACAGGAACATACTTATACTCAGGCATCATAGAGCACGCTTCTTGCTTAAGCATTTGCACACAACTGAACTGTTCCGCAGTGGAGTGAATTCACAAGATGGAATTGTAAAAAAAGATGAAACGGAATGTATCATCTCGAAACGGGTGCCTTTCGGGTCGGTTTCGTCACGGTATAGGCTATATTTCTACAGAAGCATATAAGTACCAACCTCATATTCATTGGGAATGATGCAGCGAACACTATGAACACATGAAATAAGTTCTAAAAGAAGTCCTAGCTTCATTTTCTCACTTTATCGGTGAAGGCTTCGTCTCAATGTACTTACGATAATGCAAGGCCACATATCACGCGGACACATAAGTGAATACTCAATAAGGTTGATATTTGCACATTCGATAGGGCACCATGCAGTTCAGAGCTTAATCCTATTGAGCATCCTTGGGATCACTGCAGGGTCATATTCGCCGATATACATATTTTTGAAGATGTGCGATTTGCATTTCAACAAGAATTTTATGCAATTTCGCAACTTTTTAAACAATAGAAACTGAACTGATTCAATATCACAAGAAATGGGTTTAATATTCAACTATTCAGCTACATATTCGCACGCATAGTAAAAGTTTAGCATTCGCAGGTAAATTGACGTAGAAATATCTTGTATATTAGTCTGTAACACAACACTTAAAATAATATTACTGTATAGACATTGTAGTAACAATGTGTCCTATTATTAGCGACAACGACCTGCCACCACATGTGGTTCAAAGGTTAGTTTAACATGCGTGGTAAAGGATGTCAGTTGCATTAAGAATTAATTACCGTCTAACAACATACATGTACCTGTAAGTTAATGTATGCACGATTAGCGACAAGTACTTACATCCGCGCTGGCGGCAGCTTTTAGTAAATTAAGTCACTGTCTATCTACATATTCTACTCGAAGAAATGCGGTTAAAAAATAATTTGTTTCCTATAACTAAATTCGCTCATTTCTGAGTTAGTAAAAAAATCATGAAATTCATTATTTATTACCAATAAGCAACCAGAGTTGACAAGGTAGACACGCTCCTCTAAGATTTACCGAGAGCAAATGGAACTTCTAATCTATTATTGTTGCTATTCAACCCTAAATATAGGAATCAAAAGAAATTACATTAAACTCCTGGCTGGTTGTATGCGAAACTTTGGGTACTCTATCCATCGATCGGCCGTCAATTGATCAATAACATCGGGATGTACAATATGCTGGAGCTCCGTTTAACTAGTACCAACATTCGCATGTTGTTTACGTTTAGACAATTTCAAATATTTCATGAGACTTATATTTTCGCAAAAAATTATTGCTTTTAGCAAAAAATATATCCAATTAAACTTTTGTTGGGGATGTGGACCAGCAGTATGCCAACAATGTTCAATCTTCAGAATTACACATCCAAGCTTCAAGATGTACAGTGAAGTATACCAGAGTATTTACGATTTGCTGCTTGCTGTGTTCATTTGTCATTAGCTTAGGCAAAACAAAGCTTACATTGTCAATTCTGGTAGGGATAATACACCCTGCATGCTTTTCACAAGATTCATCATCTATATACAGGTTCCCAAATTAACCAAAAACAATTAATTATTAACTAGTTAATTAATTAATTAATTAATTTCAATAAATAACGAGACTTACTGGATTAGGATACCCCCCGTCGTCACGCTGTATATTTGATTACAATTTTTTACATAACTTTATACATTCTCATTAATCCTAATTTAAAACCGCTAGATTTCGACGTGTGCTCTTTCTTAAATTGGGCGTAATCACGGTTTCAGTTTTACTGCTGAAGATGATAATTCAGCTCTCGAAACGAGCGTTTAATTTAGGTAAAGCTATAACACTAGTGACGTACTTTAAAGACTAATTTCGTTTGAAAATTGAAACAATAACTTTTGGCACAGGTCACAGTTATTGTCGGACTAAAATTGAAAGGTAACCTCTCTCTGTAACTTATTCAAATCCAAATCGAATAGAAATAATACATGTTGTATAATTTGTTATAATGATTGTTCTAATATATAAACGGTTAGTTAAAGGTAGGAATAATTTAATTTACTAGAGATTGGTCACCAATAGAAAAGAACAAAAATTAATAATAATGATAAGAGTAATAAGTTATTCACATTGATATGAGTTGTCAGAGTAAGAAAAGTAAAAATGCATAAAAAGAGAGACGCAAGTAGTATGCAACTTAAATGAATAAATAAACATAATTATGTAACAAAAAATAGTCGTTTACAGTTTTTTAGGCCTTATCATACAAGTTTTCTTAAATCGGTTAACGTATTGGTAGGTGTAACATAGCTTTTAGTAATTTGAAGTAGCTTGCTATAAATTGACCGATATGCATATGATGGTGACCTCTCAAAGCAAGATAAATTGTATTTGTTTTTTAGGCGTGCTACAATCCTACAGTAAAAGATGTTTCAATGAAATTACATTAAAATGATACTGCAAGTAGAATGCTGAAAAAATAGAATTTTTAATTACCGGTTTTTTCGAGATATTTCTGAATGAAAATTTAATCAAATCAAGTTACAACCTTCAAACGCTTGTAATAAACCATCATTGCGATGTGCTCATAAGAGAAGTTCGTCCTCTAGAAAAATAATGATCGATCCGGTCATGAAATATTAATACGATTGAAAAGATTCATTACGGGTTCAATGAGATATCCAACAAAATGAGTGTATTCGGCAGCTTCCTTGTTTAAATTAATATTCCATACAGCCGCCACTGAATATAATTTTGTGGTAATCAAATTAGCCTGAATTTATAGCCGGTCGATTTCGTATTTCGCATATAATTATGAGATAGATTTAATATGGGTATAAACGAAATATTCTCAATAATTAGTTAATCCCGTTATATATAGCCAATAATTAACCGTTTAGGTAAGTCGAATCGTGATGTACACCATTAACTATTCGAGTTAGCATCGTTCACCCATATGTAAGAGTTTGTACTAAAATTCTGGCCACTGCGAATAAACTGGAAAATTTCCAAGAATCTAACTTGAACCAAAAATTCTGGCATGTGCTAAATTATTATTAAAGCGTTTAATGGTAAAAGTTTCCTAGAAGAAACTTTAGCTACTCCCATATAGAAAGCGGGAGAAAACGATGCCAATTTTAGAAGGAAAAACTTCTTACTAAGCTTGTGCATAAAATTAATATTTAGAAGGAATACGTTCTTTAATATTAAATATGATTATAACGCGAACTACTGTTAAAACGATGTAGGAAAGCACACTGCATTGCGAAATTAATGACCTCATATACAGGAGTCCCCATTTAACGTATGATAAGATGTGTTACAGTATTGCCCTCTGCCTATATATAGTATAATTCCTTATGAGAATAGTGCAATATTCCGTTCTTCATTGCAAGTTTTCTCTAAGTGATGATATGTAACCCACACGTGTATTTATCGAAGCAATTAGATATTATTAGATATATAATTAGATAGAAACCTTACATTGAATTTTGCATGAATATTTTGAAATTCACATAAATATACATGGTGCTTTAAAGATGTTATTATGACTATTTTGAAATAAGTATTTACAGCATTGGACTTACTAATTTAAAATATTTTCGTCTTCGAAGCACCTTCCTGACCAGCTCCTGATTTTAAGTACAATGAGTTACTTTTGTTATTTTAATCGATTGTACACATCTCATGTGTTAGAGTACTTGTCAACTGGCTTCGAAATATTTACCAACGTATTGAAATTTTAGCATTTGCACCGCTCTCGTTAACATTAAATATTTGAAAATATTTATTTTTATTGGACGAAATGGAAGGTCAGGCGCATCGCATCTCACATAAACTATTTTCGAATATACAGAGAAATCCACAAAGATTGTCGGCAAAAATACTGCTCTCCGCAGGACGTGAATACAAGAATACTTTTGTTACTGTGTAAAATAATGCTAAACGACAACGCCGATTTCGCGCTCATCAGAAGTATCTATCTAACAACCCGGATCTACTGCTATTTCATATAAAACTAAACAATCGCTAGACAAAGCGGTAAATCGCGTCCGTAAAGTTTTATCGGAAAATATTGCTAAGAAGAAAATGGCTTGGGAAATTTTATTAAACAGTATTTTCTGGAAGCATCTAATTTAACAAAACAAAAGGAAGGAAACAAACTAAAAAAGGAAGCAAAAATGAAACAAGGTGTTTACTGATTATGCTAGAGAGTTCGCCAGAGAAAGGATATATAATTAAAAATACTGGGAAAACCATATGTTAGTAAAGAGAGATAACAAAGAAACAGTGGTTCTGCAAAAATAATATTTTACCATGACCTTAACTGAAAATCGTACGTGCTGTATTCTAAAGAAACTAAGGAAAATTAAAAAGTTACAAAATCAATATTTGTTACGGCCTCCCAAACACTTTACCATTGCGCGATAGACCACATGACGTGTGTGCCAATTTCATGCAAACATCAACTTTTTATTTGAGTCTTTAAAGCCCATTTTCCGAAAAAATTCCAAAAAGTTATATCCGCTTAAATTGAAAAATGACTACGTTATCTCTCGAGAAAGATCGATGAAAAATAATAAAAATTCCAGAGGTGAATCATAGAAATTTAGGTCACAAGCCGGTGATGCAAGTAAAGTGTTGCAGTCATAAATATCTAAAATTGTACCTGTAAACCTTGTAAACCTTGTAAACCTATTTAAGCTAACTATTTCCAAGAAATCATCAATTGATAGTAATTCTAATCGATTTTGCCAAATATTTCGCAATATTTAAACAAAAAGCTGCAAAATATGCATTCAAGCTGTATATTTTGCTTATACCCGGGTAACTTTATTTACTATTTACGTTTGGACAACATATAAAAGAAGATCGTTGGTCATTATTAGCAACGGCTTAAGTCATGGCAAAAGCTGCTGCGTCTGGTCATTTCTACAAGCAATTTTGGACATTTTAACTTCCCCAAATTTTAAAGTACGCCACATATTTTCTGAGGGATATTCCGCCCAACTTAAAAACATTTTATCAGCTTTAATATTAATGCAATCTTAGTATTTTTTTTTTGCTACAGTGTAGAGGAAGGGCGCTGTGGACGAAGTGGGGGCAACTGTGAAACGGGCGATGTGGAGCAGAATGAAGTCTCGAAAGTAACTCTTGATAATGCTTTGTGTGCAAACATGTAATAACATATATGGACCAAATGTGGGAAAACCACAGAATATTCAAAATTTACAAACGTGCAGCTTCTACGAACCACTTGACAAGTTACTCTATTTATGGATTACCAAAGGTGCAAAATGTTAGAATGCATAAATTTGTAATACACTAAAAATGTTAGAATCCTTAATTTTCTTAAACTCGCGTTACAATCTATTTTTTTTTTCATGCACGAAATTAATTATGAATTATTATCGTTCCGGAAGTACTGGCTTTATTTGAATAATAAGTTATTAGGTGTAATACCAATTAACAGACGAGGGATGAAAGATTTATTGGAGGTTCGGACAGAGAGTTGTTTACAAAATATGTCGAGCACTACGAGCACAGTTACATGGATTAGTTAGTATTAAAGCTAACATTATTTCTATCGCATTATATACATATGTGTTGAAATCGCTTACTTAGATATTAGTTATCTAAGTAAGTAGAAATAACGCAAGGATGCAAGGCATGAGCCATATGCAGCAATCGGCGGATATGACACATATGAAATCGCGTTACATCGTACGGAATCTGTAATTTTTAAGGTGATTCTGTAATTATTTCTTTGAACCCGACAAGTTACCGCACAATGTAAATACATAAATAACTCAAAAATTACAAAAAAAGGAAAAATATCGGTGTATCTGCGAACTCGTAAGAACGCATTTTTCCCTAGAACACCAAAATATAGGGTATAACTTATAAATAACATTTGTAACGCGTACGGAAGTATTTTCTTAGGTAAACTTTTATAAGTATTAGCTTACTTTAAGGTTATTACATATTGTTAATTAAATAGAATTCTTTATATATATATATAGAAATTAATATAATTAATATCTCGGAATAAATATAAATCAGGAAGGTAAAGATGAAGCAGAAATCAACAGCAGAATTGAAAGTGGAATAAAATTATATATTATGCATTGAACAACCCTTTTATAAAAAAAGAAGGAAATTTCAAAGAAGACAGAAATTACTCTGTTTAACACAATATTTAAACCTATATTGACATACGGCAGTGAAAGCTGGATCCTTAAACAATCAAACTAAAGTAGAATACAAGCGTTGGATATGAAATATTTAAGAGCGGTTAAAGGGGTCACTCGAAAGGATAGATTAAAAAACGAGAAGATCAGAGAAGAATTAGGAGTAGAATCAATTCTAGATAGTACAGAAAGGCAGAAATTCAAATGGTTTGGGCATATGATACGGATGGAAGAAGAAAGACTGACAAAAGGAGTATGGCTGGCAAGATCAATCTATCTTAATCCCCTCTCTTCTTGAATTTCTCTTTCTTTACCATTTTTTCTTTTCCCAAAACTAACAGCTATTTTTATGTATTTTTATATTTTAAAATTGTAACCTTTTGAGTATATACACAATACAAAGATTTTTTAAGTTCTGAAAACATATTCATGTCTTACGTTGCCCCTCGCATATCTTGGGAATATAATATTGTCATTACATATCGTTATTATGTTTCACTTCTGCATTAACCGCTAATGTAACAACTCCCGGCTTATGAGAATAAATTGTCTTTCTTTAAAAAGAATTTTACTTGAACTAAGTTCGTAATTGTTGTTATCCTTTGTCTCTGAAAAATTTTCCTTATATAAATAAGTGCTTTACTTATTAAACGTAAATTAATTAATATTTTATCGACCCGAATAATACTTTATAGATACACATATGAACATGTGAACATATTTTTATGATTTCGTGCGGTAAATTACTTCCAGAATTCCAGACTTCCGGTCCAGAGTTCTGACAGAATATACTTCTTTCTTTGTCATTCCCTACGGTTTCAAACATCATATTGCCACATACATACCATTTGTAGTTGTGCATGTTTTAAGGTTAATAGTATGGACACTTCAAAACCAAAGTCCTTGACGCTAGATCTAGACCATTAAATTATTAACAAGCACCTCAAGTTCCGGTAGTAAGCCGTTGCTCTCTTACACCACAGCGTTCCGACACTAACATACAGTCGAAAACAATTATTGAAATCTCGCTGGATTTAGCATTGTGTGGATGTATGCATTATGTATGTGTACGTACTTGCAATCTTATCAGGTTCGAGCGGTACGATTGGATGGTCATCACGTTTGCTGTCGAAACGCCGGTTTAAATCACAATATCGTAGATTTCTATGCACTCCACGCAACGTCAACTATAAACACTCGGGCACCACGGCCATAAAAATGCCTCAATAAATTTCCGCGCAGTAATAAAATAGATTTTCATCGACTCTAATAGGAGATATTATACGGCCTGTGAAGGGGGAAAAAAAAGACGAAATTGAACGAGGACTATCTCCATTGTGCTTGACTTAAAAAAAAGGAGTTTCATTTGAACTTAATGCTTACAGGAAATAATTGATAACGACGAAGCGTATAAGCGAAGTGAGATTTGAAAAAAATTGTACTTGGAGTAGATGAAATAGTTCCAACAAAGTGAAACATATAGTTTCGGGAACAATACTTTTTACAATTTTGAAAAACAATCTATAGATCATTGTTTTTTTGAACGAATAATTTATTTTGTAAAAGCATTATTGAGTGGCTTAACACTGATCATATACTGGCTGCAATCGTTTGTAATACTGGGGTACTGAACGTTCTTTACGCAGTTCTATTGCAACTTCTTTTACATCGACTGGTAGATGTGTTATTAGCTGCTACCGCTGAGTTGTCGTTCCGTCTTGTAGCAGATAGTTCAACATTTCGACGCAGATTAAACGCAGGAAATTCAAATTTTTAACCGCATGCGTTAAGCGGCCATGTTGCTAATGGTGTTCAGAACAAATTGTTTTCGGTAGCTTTTATTTATATAGTTTCCGGCTTTGTATTTATTAAACTACGGTGTTGTATAACCTATGGAGGTCTGTCCTAAGTTTACAAATTTATATACTTGGTTAATTTATCAGGATTATCAGCTGTAGTAGATGATTTCTTAGTCAAGCTTTCACAAAAGCATATTTGTAAGGCGTGTTCCAATAATACAACGTATGCTATAGTCGGTGTACTCTTGTTGCTCATTCTTTGCCTCAATCATTGCCGTGTAGATCATTTTGATGTGACCAAATAGCAGTCCTCGAAAGTGTTCTTCTGTGAATTGAGTTCTCAATATTTTGAAGTAATGGTGTATTGCATTTAAATTCGAAGTGCCGACCATATCTCTATGAGCCTATTCTTTGGAATTATCTTGGTAAATCCATTCTCCATATCGGAAAGATAAATTCAGATTACTTGAAAAACATTTTTGGAAGGGATAATAACAAAGAAGTACAGAAGATCTAATCCCAAGTATTTTGCGCAAATCTTTTCCCTCTTATATGCAGAGGCAGTCTATTTTCTAGGTCATTTGTTTTAATGGATAATATAAATTTCGTAACATTTGTAAATCTATATTGTGCGCAAATGAGGACTTTGATGGTATTTTTGAGTGCTGATAACGAACCTAGAAATACGAAAATACGAAATACGAAATACGAAATACTGGTGTTGACGAATGCTTGTCAGTTGTTAAAGCACCCACGCAATTTTGTACGCTCATTTTAAGATATTTGATAAGAAAAGTACAGAACCGTTTGATAATCTGAATTTTTCCAATATGTCTAAATTATACAACGTTTTTTTAAAGTATTTTTTAATACCTCTATAACTTAGCTATAAAGCTATAAAGCAAGTAGTTTTTTTAAAGTAGTGAAAATTATATTTATTGGATTAGCTTCTTTGATTCAGATATTTCAGAACATTAAAACTAATCATAGCTTAATTTCGCACAACGAAAAGCAATCTGAGCTTTCTAACCTAGAACAATTGTCCAGCATGCTGTTTCTAATTGAAGACCATAATACATCATTAAACTACAAAATCAAAGGCGATGCAAAAATTTCGTATCAGTATAAAGTGTGCTTTGCGCATAACTAAAGTTGGACAAACCATCTGGGAACACGCCATTGATAGCATATACGACGAAACCTATTGCTTGGTATATTTATGGAAGCGGCAGAAATAACGTATTTGATTCATGTTTGCCAACTGTGTGTGTGTGTGTGTGTGGGTCATCTCGTACGTCTTCAGCTTGAGATAGAAAGGTACCAAATTCTGAACCTAAATCGCATAAATTTTCCTTTGATAAACATTTCCAATGAGGGTCAAGCAATCTGTGGAACCACTGATAAAAAAGTAATAGTCATCTCAATGTTTCATTTCATTTATGGTGGGAAAGCATACACTTTTCCACATCAAACATATCTTCTAAAATAACTCCCAATTGCTGAATAGAAGGATGTATGGAATGTATAGGAGAACGTAAAAAAATCGAAAACGTTTTCTTTATTAGATCATGGAAAAGCACACAGAGTGCTGCATTAATGAAATTAAAGTAGCAAGAGTCAAACGTGACAATCTTGTGGTCGGTAGGCGCTGTAAAAATTTGTGGAAAACTTGAACTAAACCGGGTAAATTTTGGATCACCGCTTTAGCGTAAGTTTCCCGCCAAAGAAACAGACGCATTTCGCGAGAATCTAAAATTATGCCAATTGTTCAACAATTGGCATAAATTTATAGCAACAGGTGTAGATAGGTATAGAGAAGAGCGGAAAATTGTTGTGCAGTGTATATTTCCGACTTTTTTTATTTGAGAACTGGTAAACATTTCAATGTGCGAAAAATACAAGTGAATTTTTAGGCCGTTACTGCTGATGGGACGTGGATACATCACTACAAGTTGGAAACTAAAATCCAGTTGGCAAAACAGGTTTTTCTCAGCTAATGTGCTCCAAAGGAAGCGAGAGCGACTCCATTAGCCGGAAAAATTATAGCAACAGCTTTTTAGTGTTCGGAGAGGATAATCTTAATTGATTATTCGGAGAAGGGAATAATTGTTGGAATAGAAGAAAACGTTTCGTTTCTTTTTGCGCCCTTCCATATAACTATTGAATGTGCATCATTTTAAAATCGAACAGCCAGAGCGGTACTATACTTCAAACAAGTACTTCAATATCGACAAGTACAAGAGCGTCTTATTTTTAGGTTGCATACGTTACATTCATGTTTTTGCATTTTCGTCGGGATACCATAATAACATTTCACAGTACTGACACGTTTATAATACCGAATTCTGAAATCCTGAAATACCTCCTGAAATCAGAACTTGTTCCTTTTCGTAAGAAAAGCTGAATGACTTTGTCAGCGATTTAGGACTCATCATCTATCAACCATGCCAATAAAGTAGTATTTTATTTACTTTATTAGTATCGTAGATTTTGTCGAATATTTTTAACGGCGCGGAGCACTTGTAGATTGTAAAGATGTAGCTGACCTAGTTATTTGGCTTATAAATTCACTGGCTAGAAACTTTTCGTGGATTCCTCAAAAATAAACTTTGAGCCTTGTTTTTTTACAATGACCCAAGTTTTTTGCTTCTATTTTGGTTGGCCATTTAACTCAATTGAAAGAGAATCACGAGCATCTTCAAGAGCTTTTCATGATAATTGACTACAGACGTTATAACCGGCTACTATGTGGCGACCTAAAAATGTTAGGTTAGATTAACAATATGGATTCATAAAGTATCCATATTTTTATGTGAGTGGGAGAGTAATGCTAGAGATCAACACTGAGTAATAAGAATATAGTTAACAGGTGAGGATTTAGCATCTAGCAACAGAAAGTGCTGGGTAAAAGTCAAGCTGATCCTGCAAAAGTATTATTATCTCCAATACATATTTAACTTGGTCTAGTGAAGGAATTTGTTAAAGCATTGGCCAAAGCAGATCGATATTTATTCTTGTATGAAAACTACCCTAGTCTATCAGAAGGGAAGAACAAGCGTTCCCTTAAGCGCTACTCAGATGCGATGAACCTAAATATATATATGAAATTATTGATATTAAATTACTCAATTTAATTCAATACAGCACTTCACATATCATGTAAAGCACTGTCTTGTATAATTAATAAAACAGATCTACAAAATCGTTATAATTAACCTTTCTCTACAAGCAAATATTGATAATGTATTTTTAGAAAAATGGTACCAAGCACATGATTAAACAAATCGCCAACAGCGTAAAGTACACCAAAAGAATTTGTAAGACAAAATATCACAAAATGACGATATTCGAGCAAATCAGGAAAAACAACGCTTACATTACTCACCCTCTAATGCAGCTAAGCATTTATATCAAAAACTGGTTCAAGACAAGACCGCTTGATTGCAGCGAGAATTCGGTAAGAGAAGGAACGGACGAAATATTCATTTGACCGTACATACTCGTAAAAATCGCATGCAATAAAAAAGAAGCGGATGGAACTCTTAATATTGCAACGAGCAGTTCTGTATACACGCCGCTATTCAAAATAATCAGAACGTACGACAACAAAGTTACTACACTCTAGAGGGTCGATTACATATTTCGTACATCGTAGTGATCAGCTCGGGTCCAGAAATAAAATGGCAGTGAATACCGTTTATTTATTGGAAAGTAAGAAGTTAAAATACTTCATTATTTTTTGCTCTAACTAGTAAATTAAATAAATACATTCTACGTAATGTTACAACAACAAAATAACGATGTCTTTGTGTACAGTGTGTATAAGAAGATAACGTGGGAAACTAGAATAAAAAGAAAGATAATCATTCTATTACTTTAATACACCTTCACCTCCATCCTTTTAACGCAAAAAATTAAATACTAAAAAGCAATAGACATTGTCTATTTGCGCCTTGGCAAGATAACTATTGTTAACGAAACTACAAAGAAAGGGTTTCTTGACGAGAAAGCCGCCTTTCACCGTTTGTTATTGTGCCTAAGAAGAAAGCTCTTCTTAGGCACAATGGTTTTAACCGCAATCGAATAGATTTCGCTCTCTTGGATGTTATAAATTATGCACCTTTCGCAGACAATACCAGCCTTACCACAGTGAAGTGTTGTGAGGGAAAAGGGATTTAAATATTCTAATTCCTTTAAAGTATTTAGTGATAAATGAAACGCCTACTTCAGGTAAATTTGTTAGTTGGTACATATAATGAAATAATAAACTAGCGAGCTTAATTAGTAATTCTTAAATTAATTTGAAGGTTTCATGCTGCACTGGACCTACACCATGTCGACATTGTACAAATTATCATGGCTTATTGACAAGAATTTTTAAACCCGGAAGTTTTAATCAACTAAAATTGTCGAAATTAACGTTACGTCGATTGCTATAGAATATAATACAGTAAATATTTAACAACTCTGCGAATACAGCACGCTTCCGCTAGTTGGAAATTCACCGATGGAAATTAATTAAATGAATAACTACCACTAACACCGTCATCTGTGGACGCGTTTCGCCGTTTACGAGTTATGAACACAGCTTTGTGAGTTGGTGGTTCGATCGCAGGAAAGCTGGTACATTCACGCTATATGTCTAAACCTGGAAATCCTAATCAATTTAAATTGAAAATTAAAAATAGACGGCGGAACAGTGGCTTTCGTATTCATTATTCTTTTAAATTTATACGAAAACCGTGAAAATGCTAAACTTCCCACTAGTTCAAGCTAGTTACCCTAGCAAAGTTGTTGTACTGTATTTTATTATACGGAGGTCTATATAGCGTTAATTTTGGCAATTTTAATCGATTAGAATTTCTGGGTTTAGGAGTTTCCTCACAAAGCTGTGTCCATGAGCCGCAAACGACAAAACGCATCCACAGATGTTTTCGTGCTAATTATACATTCATAACATGTTTGCTTATATGGCACATAAGTGTATATAGATAGTCAAACAAAATACAGAGTAAATCAAAATTAAAACAGCGAAAGTAACATAAACTTAAAATTAATTTAAGACTCTTAAAATAAAGTTAACCACTTACAGCAACTACAGGAAAAACCAAAATGAAAAACAGGATCCGCATTAAAAAAGAAATTAATAACAATAAAAATATATTAAACGCTCCCAAACAGACAAAAGAAAGAAACTACCTGGTTTTCAAAGGATGATTTATATTGTAAAAGTATTGGCTTTGAAGAAATTCTCCAATAGGATTGCCGAAACTGCGCATTGTGTGCTTTCGTTCCGAGTAACTGATTATAATTCCTGATCACTCCATTCTTCAGTCCTAAACTAGTAACAGCAAGTGTAGTACCGACAATGTGTAAATGATCTCTACGTGTTGTAGTGAATACATATGTGAATTCAGAATTTAAACTATAGATTCCATTGTATAAATGTAAGCAAGCCGTAACAAATTCAATTTATTAAATAGAGTCCTGCAAGACTTCTCATTACAGCTTTCTGCGCCAAGAACAACAGCTGCAACCGATGAATTCCTCAAGAGTATTCCATATTGTAACCTGAAATGGATTTACCGCATAATACAGCGTCTACAATAACAAGCAATAACACTTGCCAAAGAGTTTGCTAGCATTTCAGACTAGATCATTCTCAAAAATAATATCCAAAAGTGTTGCGGAATTGAGTTGCTCTAGCTCTACTTGGTCTACGGATACATCCCAAATCCTTCAGCGTCTGTGCCTCGTGTGAAGGACTAAGCATTTAGTATTATATATAGACTTAGCGAAAGTTTGTTGTGAACAAACCAGTCAGACAGTGCCCGTAACAAACAATTAGAAATGTGTTTTACGTCTTCATATGTTGTTAAAAGTGAAATATCATCTAGGTGTTAATCAGATATCAGAAAAGGATAATATAATGTTGTTGAAATATGAGCTAAACAGCATTGTCCCTAAGATGGACCCTTGCGGTATGCCCATTTTGGCAGGTAGGGCATTAGACAAAAAAAATTCCTTCTATCAAGATGTGTTTTATCTTAACAAACTGGATTTTATCATGAAGATATGAAGCAAACTAAGTTGCAGCTGTGCCCTTAATGCCATATGATTGCAATTTGTCTAAGCTAAGCTTTTCGTGTTGAACACAATCATTTTTACTGCTACTGTTTTTATTTATTATTTATATATTATTTTTTACGTGCGTTTGCGTATTTTAAATATTTACGTTTTAATTCACTTTAAATATTTTAAGAAGCAGAAACATAGCAACCACTGCGTCGATTACTTACGATTCCAAATCGCATTTGCACTTTCCTTATTTTTCTAGGGAAACAATATTACCAAATGAACTGTATTTTGCTAATACAACGTGACGGCTTGAGGCGCGAAAGAATCGTTTGTCTGAACGGGAAATAAGCAACAGTCAGAAATTTTTACTTTATTACTAACTATATAGGTATTCATTTGACCAAACTTCGCGAATACTGTGAAAGGAATTAAAGAAATAAACAATTGTATTTCACCAACACACATTAAGTATAAAACAATATTTATAAATAAATACATGCCATCTTATCTTTGATTTTTTTAATTTTAAAATATTTTTATCAGAGCTGACGAGGCAATAAGCGTCTTTTTATTGAATCTTGTTCAATTCGGCCGCGGATCTCGAGACAATGACTTGCGTTGGTTTTCCACCACGTATATCCATTTAAGCGTATGTTAACAAAGGATAGCGTTTTATTATTTCTTTCCGTCTAGCTTGCAATAAGTGCTCGCCGAGGCAACACGCATTATTAGATAATTATTTTTTTGGTCCATTTAAGACTCAATAGAACGAAATATTTGAAAAGGAATCGACAAGAGTTCGGTCTCGTTGTAGGTGCTAGAAGAAGGCTCCCGAGGTTTTCCCGTATCTTATTTTTTCTTATGTATCGGAGAACGATCCGGAGTACAATTAAGATTAGCATAAAGATACCTATGGCTAGAATCAGTGACTAGAAAACTTCAAGAATTCGCAGGCAAATGCGAAAGTATGTTAGCGAATGCATTAACTATACCGTTAGAATCTGCCATCATACCAGGAATTGTTGTTTAACATCGTTTAGCGCGGAGAAAGTTCCACGACTGAGACGAAAAGGTAGATTGTTGTGTATTTGCCTCTTGATATTTGCGCCCTTCATAAAAGATAACCAAGTGTGTTGTAAAAGCTACAGCTAATACAACAGACTGTACGAACACGAAGAAAAAGAGTAAAGTAAAAAGTAGTAAATAACATTGGCCAACAAATTTCAACTTTTGATTTTGCCATAAAATAATTTATATTAATTACAATAGAAAATACTTAAACATTTATTTTATTAAAAGGTAGAAGGTCAAGTTAATTCGATTTTTTTACATTTCAATTAAAAGGTTTTTTAGATTAAATCATAATTTAATGTATATTTCAAATTATTATAATTAAAAATGGGAAGTAATACCGCTCCGTCTCTTATAAACAATATCTACAGCATCTCTTCTTAACCTCCAACAGTAATCTGCTAATATATCAGGATTCCATTTCCCCTGATACCGTTTTTCCATTCCCATGATGTCTTGGTGGAAGCGCTCACCGTATTCATCGCTAACTTCGCCCATATTTTCCGGACAAAAATCCAAGTGAGAATGTAGAATATTCACTTAAAGACATATTACAGCCAGCAGCGTGAAATGCTTATAACATATCCATTACTAAGTTTTATAGTTGTCAGCTTTTTTGTTTCCCAAGAAATTCGTGAAAATTTGTACCGTGGAGAGCCAAGCTGCTTTTTCCTTCGTCGTTAATTTGGTTTCAAAGATTTCATCATTCACTATTTCTCGTATCTGAGGTCCAACAAAAATAGCTTCTTTCAGTTTCCCTTGTGTTAATTTTAGAAACTTTTCACGAAGGTGTTTAAAACCTTCACCTTCGAGATCCATTGCCTTTACAAAGTTTTTCATTAGCTCAAGCTTCACGTGGAGAGGTGGTATTACGATCTTTTCTTTTTCTACTAGAAGCTGATGTTATACATTGTCTTTTCCTGGTATAAACTGTTGTTGTAGTAACCACCCTTGCTTATGGTAATGTTTTCCCCTGTCACGACTGTCCCAAAGACATAAGAAGCAACAGCATTTGGTGTAACCAGATTGCACGCCCAAAATAATTGCAATTACTTTAACATGTGCACAAATATTGCAAGAATAGTCTTCGTGCTTTATCTTTTCTAATAAAGTTTTCAGGTTTTCGTAAGTTTCTTTCATACAAACAGCATGACCTACCGGAATAGAAGGGTAATGGTTTCCATTATGCAACGAAACTGCTTTTAGGCTGGTCTTTGATGAGTCTATGAATAACCTCCAAGAACTGGGATCATGATGTATTCCAATAGCTTCAAAAACTTTATAAAGATTATTGCAGTAAACCAGATTACCGGCCATAGTATAAAGGCATTTCCTCTGCAAACAGAACTAAGCCGATGCTGCGGCTTTTCGAATCATTTTTACTTTATATTTGCTGTTCAATTTCATCAGTTACTAACTTAGGGTAAAAACCTTGTTTATCAGTGTAATTTATGTAATTATATGGAGAACTTCGGTGTGTTTTCACTCAACTATCGCTTTCTCCCGGTTTCCTTTAGTCGAAGCTTTATACTTACGTTAAATCAAATAAATATTAACTTATTTATTTGAGTAAACACTTAGTTTAAAAAGCAAATCCTAAGTAATCTACTAAATTCTTCATTAGAAAACTTGATTTGTTAACACAGATTTAACCTATATGATTGTAGTAAGATAATTATGCTAATTGTAGTGTTTAACATATACTTCTAGATCTAACTTCTTTTCACTGACACTTACAATTCAATAAGGAAGATAAGTCCTAACTGTGCATAGCAATATTATTTATATATTATTTGAATGCAATCTGTGAAGAAGGAATCTCATGTCGCGCACACCTTCCGTCTGCATCTTAAAGAGAACGGAATGTACGGATGATTGTAAGGAAATATCTCGACGGGACAAAATTTTAATTTTGAATATTTTTAATAAACACGATTTATTTTTAGTAGATATTGATGTTTAAATTAATAAAAGCCGTAGGTGAATCAGACTATATTGTTACACAAGCTATTCTCAAGACAAATAGCGTCGTAATTGGTGTTCTCAATTAGCCCTATACTAACCGTAATTGTCGCTTACGATGCCACCCCATTTTGCAGTTAATTAGTACGAACTCCCAAACATTGTTATTTACTGTTCGGATATCGTACTTTCGGTTTTGATGGAAGATCAACCGACTGTATTTATTATGCATATAATTTTAATAGTACCTAAATAAACGCATTCAATGAAACGATCCGGTGGACCTACTTTTAGTTAAACTTCTCGTCTAAATTCACTGTAATTTGCTATGGTATGCACGTGACAGCTACATATTACTATTGATAATATCCCAAATTAATACTGTTTGATAGTTTCGCATTGTGCGTGGATCGGATATGCGGGTTATAGGAAAATTTATTGCCATTATTAGCCACATGTACATATACCAATTAACGCCCAATTTAAATGACCCGCAACGCGGTGTACTTATCCTACGGTTACAAACGGTTTTATAATAATTTATAACGGCTTATGGTTGAAAGTATATGGGTTGTAAGGAGAAAATTTCACTCCTACATCATTTAATGATTAAGTCTTAAACATATTGCCGAACAAAAATTGGAAGATTTCCGCATAATAAAAGCAATCGGGTGTATTGGTTTAAACAGCATTTAGTTAATTTTAATTACAATATTGATATTTAAAGCAGTAGAAGAAAAGAACACAGTGATTGTCTCGAGTTTTGCGTTTGAAACAACGCATTCGTAAATTAACAATTCTTCAAGGTGATACGCAAGATTATGGTTACTTCAAGTGCATCAACTACTCTTTTCGGTCGTTATAATCGTCCAAGTCCGACGCGAAGAGAACATTGCGTCAGAGTCTTTCTGAAGATAAAAATATGTCGATTTCTCGGCGATCTCAAGCGATGGACGTTGACATGCTCGAAATTTCTTTAATTCAAGAACTAAAACCAAACGGTCATTCTTCGCGTCGCAGGTTAACTGATTCGACTTCAGAGAAACACGAAAATGATCCCGAATTAAAATAAAAATGGTCTCTGGCGACGAAGCTCGCTTCTGTCTTTCGGTTTAGTGAACAAGTAAAATGAAATCCGCCAGAAGCAATACATTGATTCATAATGCTTGTAGGTGTAATGAAGGAGCAATGGTCTTCAATTTATGCACCGAACAAGGTACAAAGTACAAAGCAAACAAACAAGAAAAGCGTAAAGGTGATTTGTAAGTGTGCAATCGCACCTATTACAATGAACTATTAAAATAAGTGTCAACTACACATAGGATGAAAGAAGTCATCTAAGTAATTTTATAAAACTCACGACATTGATTTGTTTCTTATAACTATGCATGGTTTCTTTGCCTGCATATATATACCGAACTTCCCCTTGTGTACTTATCCAGTCACAGCTCTTCGATATATCCAGCTTTATATTCATGAGTACCACGAAGATAATCTAAATTTAGACGGTTGCTTACGTATCTTACGTAATTGACGAGAATGGTTGAAACACCATTTGCATCTATAATAGATTTGCGAATTGATTAAAACAAATTAGGAATATATTTGATGCACTGTCCTTTCCAAATGAAAAAAAGATGCAATGTGTGTTAATTAATTGTAAGATCGCCTTTTGTATTGATTGTAACACCTGCATAAATATTTAGTTAACCGTTTGTGTAGCAATCAGTTCGCCATTGTTAGTATTTCCGGTTAGTATTACAAGATCTCTTTGATTGTAAGACTTATTTCAATCTCTCTAAACATTTGAATTTCGTCAGCTGTAGGAGAAAATAAATACTGACAAAATCCGTGACTTGAAATTCAAATATTATTAGTAGACTTTATAGAAAGTCAAAAAATTTCATTTGATTATTCATGCTTAATGCAATCGCTCAATGCACTCGAACAATGTGGCACTGGAACATCGCAACACTTCACTAAAAGCCGCAACACAACGCTCTACTATGACTGGACGCAACGTTTCGATAGCTAACAATAAGCTATCATTTTCAGCAATAAGACTGAACTATTAACCTAATTGTAGTCCATTTATACATTTAGATGAAATTATATAACTTTCTGATTTATCCATGTTATCTGCTTGGTCTTTGGGATTTTATAATCGTTGTATTTGCGCAAACACATGCAAGGTGTCGCGCATCAGCAGCGATTGAAAAGTGCTGAATTTAATTTCAGATTCATTCATTACGATGATGTTAAGACTCAAGCATTTTGCTTTTATAACAACTATATGTTCTAAATAGTGTTAGATAATGATATATGTTTATTTTTAGTTAAAATGTTGTAAATATATAATGTAAATAGATTCAAACATAAAGGTAAAAGGTATAAAAATCACGGAACAAAACCAATACACCATACTCACATGTAAAATACGAGACATGGAAAAAGAGAACCCCAACGAAGTTTGAGATTGGTTTTAAGTTAATTAAAATTTTTAAAAAACATCGAGCGTTAAAATTCAAACGAGTCATGTCTCTGTCACAAGAGCCTTTATGTTTCTATGCATTTTTGATGTTTGGCACTGTATATGTTTCGGATGTTATTATGAAAACTATTTTTTATATAGGGTACGCTTATGATAAATGGAAAAGATATCAAAAATCGAAATTTTAATGGGTACTTAAAACTTTGACATAGGGCAACTTTCTGTAAGCTTTCATGTACAGTGCGTGACAAAATGGCGAAAATTTGAAGAAAACTTTATTTTCCAAACAAATGTTGGGAAAGATCAATTTTCTTTTAATAAATATTTGCGTATTACTTTTAAGTTTGCCCACTTCTGGTTTCCACGTTTTCATGTAGTTTTTTTATGACAACCGCTATTTTTTTTTATTTCGTGTTTTAGACAAAGATTCAGATTTTGCCACATTTAGACAAGTTTGTGGAGATTCGTTTACAGTTGTGTTAAGTTGTCCCAAAGATTTGTTTAATTATGCAACTATAACACCACCAGAAGTAGAACGATCGTTTTCCTTACACAAAGAACGTATCTTCCTCACGGCGGACGCGTTTCGTAGAAATAACTTTGCAAAAGCACCTTATGTTAGGAATATCTAATCTCTCTTCTCCAGCTTTTCAAGACGGAAGACGCTTAAGACGATAGGTTGTTTTTTTTTAATCATCGAATTACATAGACTCCTGATTTTTTTTATACATATGACTAGAGATGGCAATTTCCCGTGTTCATTCAGTACTATAGATAATCTACGAGATAAATAAAAACTTTTCTGTATACAAGAACTTCGTATACAAGAACCCTTCGTATGCAAGAGTCAGTTGTTAGCTACGCCGACGGTTTTCTCTAGAATTTGTCCACTTTATCTACAAGTAATCTTACTTTAATATGTTCTAAAATTCCCACATAAATGCTAAAGCATGTACAACATATGCAAATTAAAATGGTTTGCTAGGTACTCATGATTTGGCAAAAGATTGGCGTGTTGGAGAGTGTTTTAGCGGAATGCAATAGTATTAGTAATAAATGTATTATTAATTATACGTATTTTAAAATCGCTACAATTAGAGATAGGAAGTTGATTGCATCCGATGTAACATTCGCATTTATTATTATATTAATCGACTGCATAGAAATGTAAGCTTAAAGAATTTGGTAGAAAACAGCTACCGAGTGGCAATAAATAAAAGGACTTCAAACCATACATTATCCAAACAATAATCTGTCAATTTATGAACTACTCCTGCCCAATCAAATGATAAGCAATTTTCAAAGCAAGAGCTGCATTCTAAAGACTGTTTTACATGATGCGTAATTTTGGACAGGACAACATTAATAAAAATTATACAGCCTGTCCTGTTGTTTGTAATATTTTCTTTTTTGCAAAATGAACCAAAAACCTGGAAAGCTATCTTCTGCCAAGCTAAAAGTTTATATTTACATATTATATTACTTGTAATAAAAGAAGAGTGACTCAAATTAATGGCTGTCTTACCTATAGAAAACAAACAGCGGGTGATGATGTGCTACCTAGCTTCCTGCTCTGAGATTGTAGGTATGCGTTTACATTCCCGCTCCGTATAATTATTAACTTGTCCGTTGAAATCGGTACGTTACCCAAAAGATGGAATAGTGAGAATTATACTAGTATCTATCAACTATTTGTATTCATAATAGTACTTGTTCATTCATTTCCGCCAATCAGCATTGCTTTATCTACGGTCGGTTAATAGTTACTAATTTGGTCGTTATCTCTCAGCAAATCAGAGAGTTTCTGGGTAGGCGTCAGCAGATGAAGGTAATCTATACGGATCTCTCTGAGGCATTTGATTTGATTCACCATGAAATTTTGATCAGTAAATCAGTTCCATCAGCCTTAGATCATTAAGTTAAGTTCTTATCTGTTTCAACGGAAGTGTTGCACCCTTCCGACGACTACAGTTTGACATCTGTAAATGTTGGAAACGTATCGCCGCATCTTCGGTTGAAAATTAGCAAATGCTAGTGATAAGTGAACGAAGGGACGTTAAAACAGTCGAAGCTGTGCTCCCTGCTACCTATTTCTAGCCGTTGTAGCGGATAGACGTATTTAGCAACAAATTGTTGCTAAACACGTAAACAAGTCGTGTATTAGTAACATATGATGTGAACGTTGCTTAGCAAACTTAGCGAACCGTCTAATGTATATTATTATTTTTTATACTTAATAGAATTATTTTTCACGTGTTCAGTGAACGAAGTGATTTTAAATTTGCAAAAAGAGGATGTTGTTAATGTTAAGGCGTGCTTTCCTCCGCTGGTTGTTAATAATCGCAACCGGATAGCTGTTATCAATTAGTTGAAACCAGCACGATGCGGTCGTTCGCTGATCGCTAGTCGCTCGACTTCTTCGAGGAACAGATTCGACCGAGGGAAGCGTTCAGTGTCGCTCTGAATTTCTTTGTACATTAAGTTTGTATTGTAACAAACAAACAAAATATATTTTATTCATTTTTTCTCCACTTTTTATCTATTATTGTTTACAAAATCTGGATCTTTCATTTTCTACCGTCAAAAATAGAAGGAAATTTTCCTTTTAACTCTGATAATTGAACAATATTAAAGTTAATAACATTCATTTTCGCAGAACTGCACGGCATTCGTTGGTGAACAAAATATAATATAATCAATAATAAAAAGACTGACGTATTTAGAGGAAAACAATTAATGTCTTGGCAAATTGGTAGCAGCTATCCGGTTGCAATCGTCAGCCTCCAGAGAATTTGAAAGAAAGCTCACTTTGACATCAATAGGGCGCCTCTGTACATTAACGTAAGTCGTTAACCCAGACTAGGCACACGCTAATCCTTGCTATCTTACTAGCGGTATTTCTAATATTAGGTACTAACTAATTCATGGATCAATATTTGACTAAATTTTCCTTTCTTGTGTTTTCGTTTTATTCATCAACGTCTTGCAGCATATGGGAGTTATGGACCCGATTAAGTTATGCAATATTTGTACCGGCGTTTACGTTGTCCAATCGGAAAGAAGAAAGCAAAAGAACAGTTTGAATAATACCTCCTTTTAATAACTGAATGCTAACTGTGGCAGCATTTGACTACTGTTTCCGACTGGTCAATATATTTGGATATTTACAAACTGCGCATTTTTATATTGTATGAATAATTTATTGTATAACATAGATATCTAGGCGCTATCGACAAGTGAATCGTTTAACATGCAGTATTGATCTCTGAAATAACTTTAATCAACATGTAAATACATTGGCAGCTTGCCAAAGCTGTCCATATAGAAGTAATAGCGTGCAGCCGTATTATCAGTGAGCATTTGGAGCGACTCACACTCCGCTTCTCTTAATTTGAAGTACTCGGATATCGTTTATCGCAATGTATGTATATTTGAAGCTGTAATATATCTCCCGATCGACTAATGTATTGAAGTTAAGAAACAGAATAACATCGAGACTATACATACTTTAACTATAGCGAGCGACGGAGGTACAGCTTTAACGAAAAAGTATATGGTGAAATTGTGATAAACAGGATAATAACGGTTCCAAAAATTAGCGAATATTGAAACTTAACTTCGTTTCACATGTTGTGTGCGAAAACTAGAAAGTATATTGTCTACTAACAGCTAACAAATTTAAACCAAGTTCTCATGATTAATTAATTTTAATTAAAGTTCAATGAAATAAAAAAGTTAAAAATAAGAAAACAGGAAAAAATTCAGGAAAATAGTGACAAGAAGTACCTAGGCTTTACTAGCAATAAATAAGAAATACTACTTATGCTTCTAAGATCGAGATTTGTATAAACTTTTAAGCCTAATGTTGCAGGGCAATTTGACGTTTTTTCCTAGCCAAGTTTGCATAAAACATGAGCAGATTACTATAACTTTTAGTCGTTGACTTTAGCCCGTACATAATTAGCAAAAACGGCGGTTGGGTTCAGAATTTAGCAAATTTGTTCTTACCCCATTCTACTATGATAACAGGCGGTTACGTAATAGCGTTTGAAGATTGTCTGGCGTGGTTATATCAACGTTCGGAAATTGGTCGATATATATATATGTACGTATTCGTCCCGTTCAGCAAATTTACAATGGATAAATGGAAACATACCAATACACAAAATCCTAAAATTTAAAAAAGTTAGGTTTTTTATTGTTAACAATTTTAGCATTTATCACTAGTTTCCTTGCCAATTTTTTTCACTTTATAGCATATTCGCACATTGATATTTTTTTCTACTACGGGGACTGGTGTCACCTTAGTTTACTGCTCCCACCATTCCTTGATTTCGGTTCATTCTTATATATGTGTTTCTCCAAATTTTTATATGCTGCTCTTGTAACGAGAAAACTCAATTACATATATATAACAATAATGCATTTGTAGAGCCGGCATGCACAAGCTTGCAAAGCGAAGAACGAAACCCATTTACCACACCTTTGAACGAACCGAATTGAAGTAACAAAAGATACGTTTCTAAATTTAAATAGAGCGTTGCGTTTAAAGCTGTTAAAATCCAGTTACCTGGCTGTTCGTACATTTTTTCGAAACCTAACGCAGCGGGTAATGCATTTCAATATGACCGTGCACATTTCAGCATGCAAGAAAAGGGTTTTATGCAAGTCGGATTCGATTTACATCCTTTTTTGCTTTTTCCAAATTACCTTCATTAACATTATTACTAGCATTAATTTTAGAAAAAATTATCTGAAACGTCGTCAGATATGCTAACCTAACACTATAACACTAACGCTTGCTCAAATATTATCCATCTTTCTTTGAAACTCGTTGCTGAAAACTTGTTCAATCTGACCCAAGTAAATTTGTTCGTGAATAAAAGAGAAACCTTTAGGTTCATTTGTTAATGTGCAATAGTCTGAATAATTCAAACCATTCAATTTTTTGCAAGGCAGTAAATTTTGCTATAAAAATTTACAGGAAATATTTTATCGGAGCTTGCGCACAATTATTGTGTTGTGCTGTTAATGATATTGGAAATGTGAGGTCGAATACATTACTATCACGCCCTGTTTCTATTATGACCATCACTGTAGTTAAATAGTTAGCTAAATAAGTATTACTCAAGTAAAATTGAATCGTATTGTTTTTCGATATCATCCAATTTTAGTATATTTAAGTATATAAAAGCACAAGTAAATTAATTCAACAACAAGCATCAATCGTAGTGTAGGGTGCTTTGCGGTAACGTAACATTTGAACAAATCTAATGCATTTTGTGAAAATGAAGAAATGAAGAAATTGTAGCCTACATCCCTCCTTGAAAAGTTTTACAAAATATGCATAAATTCCTGCAATGTTATGAACGGGATTTAGAATATATTTCAATATTGAAAAAATATTTTTAGCGTTGCTATGTTGCGTATTGCCACATTGCCAAATTCGAATCGTTCAACGTCCTATTCAATTGCAGGACCTGGTACATTGGGTCAGAAAAAGATGCTCCTCATCTGGCAGTGAATTTGAATAGGACATTGAATAGCGGCTTGGTAGATCAGTCAACACGTTATTTTATTCAACTTTATTTATAAACGCATCTTCTCCTTCTTAATATATGCTAAATATATTATAACCAGAAAAGTAGTGCATAGAAATTTATCCAATATTGAAGAGCTGGCATTAATTTTTTGACCAATTTAGTAACTTGGGCCTTAGGAACTTACACTCAAAAATAAAATAGGAGGTAAACGTTATAAGTATTACTCAGTCCTACCTCGCAATGTAATCAATGTCAGCTGATTGCGAGGTGTCAGCTGCCTTCCACACGATGGCGAACGTCGTTGAAGCAAATAAAACATAGTTTTATTTGCTCTTTTTTCTTGTTTTAAAGTTTTCATTACTCTAAACTGAGCCGATAAAGTGTTAATTAATGACAACGGTAGGTAGACATTGTACAATTGCTGAGTGTAAAAGCAATTCGGACGCAGCTAAAGAGGGTAAGAAAAATGTCGCGTGTTGCCGTTTTCTCGAAGATAAGAATATAGTTTCTAATATTATCAGGATGCTACTGAAGAATAGATAAATTCAATCGTGACAAACGTCAAATGTGTTCACGCCTATGGAACTGACGATAAGCGATGTTTACCAAATTAATGATTTTAATAATTGTGTTAAGTATTTTGCACACGTTAATATTATTTGCAGATGTACCTACAACTTATTTCCATTAATTAGGGCAGACCAAATTATTGTTCAAATAAAACCGTAACTTTTCAATACCATTCACCAATTAGATGTTTGTGTTAAAGGAGGCTGTTTTATTTTAAAACTCAGCTTGTGGAATCAAAGCAAAACATGTAGCAACCTATGTTTCTTAAGAAATTCTTTTTGCCTACCATCATGTTTAATTGAAAGGTTAAATTCAGTGAATACTATACATAATTAGGTGAAAATCATTTTCGCCTGACTTATTAAAGGTACTCAGGCATTAATAAGCATTTCTATTAATAAATGCTTGAATATATGTTTAAATCCATGGATTAATGAAAATACTGTTGTATGTAACAATACTCTGTTTTAAGCTTAAGATAATATTATATTACAGAATAAAATTGTATTTTTTGTAGATGAACACATATTTGCATATTGTTCTTCCTTTATTGTTTTTTATCCGGGGTTATTGATAATTAAAGCAGTATTGACAAATCCAGAAAAATAAAATCTGTCATATTCTGTTATTTTCCCATATATATTTTCTAATGCTTCCGGTTAAACCGGAAACATTGGAAGTACGTGAACAAAAAAAAAACTCGAAATCAGAGATGTATTGTGTATTATTTCATTTATCCGCAAAGCTTCATCAATGTCATCGTATTAGTTTTAAAAATATTTGCTCGGTCCATGTTTTATTCCAGTCCCATTGCCTTGTGAGTTAAAAATGATATTTTTCAATAAATAACAATATACATCGTTAGTTTGTTTACTGTAAATTGTTTTTCCTTATTATTTAGTAATTACAAAAGTTGGAAAAGCAATGTATTCCAGCTTTTATAATAAATGGAATTAAAAGGTAATGGAACGTCATGTTAGGAGTAATTTAATCTTGATAAGACAAGTTTGCTCTTGCTTGTCGCGTCCACTGCAGTAATTCTTAATGTTCCACCATAATGGTATCTGTACTGTCGTATTGTGCAAATTTTTGCAATATACCTTAATTGTAACACCAATTTCATACTAATCGGTATGAACACATCTTTAGGTTCGGAAATATCGCATCTATCGTATGTATCAGCTGTTTATTGGTACGATCTAGTTTTTTTCTACTGTAATCGACTCATTATTTTACTGTCTTATGCTTTCATGAAGTAAGTAAGGCAACAAAAATAATTATTGTGACACAAGTTAATATTTTCCTGATAAGGTTGGATTCTTCGGTTCCTGTATTCCCTTTATGAACGCATGCAAGTACACAGTTTAGAGACTTTAGAAACGATTTATGGCGATACAAATTTGGAGGCATATTGACCAAGTAAATGCATCGCAGCTAAAATATTTTCTGAAAAAGCAAATGTTCCGTTTATTTTCTCAACCTTCTGCACAAACAGATTAGAAATGTACATATATGTGTACGTAGTAATTGCGATATAGCGGAAATGTACTAACTGAGGAGTAGAGTAAGTAGAACATACCAAATATTTATGTTTTACCGCGTAGTATTTGCAGCCTTCTATTTCATTTCTTATCCTGAAGTCGCATTCAGCAAATCGAATCCGATTTATACTGAAAATACATGCCTGGAAACTTTACATCTTCACACAATAGAAGCCATTGTTAGCCCGCATCGTGTTGTTTTCCCTTTTCCGAAATGGAGTTGATGCAGCACCGGATGAAAGAACAACCAACGCCATGCTACGTTGAACTTCAACGGCTAAAGACATTATTTATAGACAAAGCATTATCGGGACATCATGTTGAAGCAATAAAATAAATGAGGCTCTTTTTCATATTGACATTGCGAACGAAAATATTGCCAATGATTCTTTATTATTTTCTCTTTTCTGTAATAACTTTTTGGCCGTTTTTCTTTTGGGAGATGTTGAAATTGCTTTTACGTATTTCTGTAACCGGTTGAAACATGGGCTTTAAATGTCGATATGTTACTCCTTATCTTTAGAAAGCTATTGTGCGCCAGCTACCAGGAAATGGTCAAGATTTGTCAAATACTTTAACATAATGGAAATTTTCCTTGATAACATTTTAAATTATTAATCTTTCATTTGTAACCAAGAAAACGATAGTGATCCTATTTTTTTTTTCAATTTTTGTAAAAGCATTAAGTTCTCTACGTACTGGAATTTTTTGAAATTATCGAAATGTACTTACTAGTGCTATTTGACTACCGTTATAACAATGAACAAATTGTTCTGACGACAACGCTTTGAATCTATTGATTTAAAGTCAAATGGTGCAACAGCTTTCTGGTGTTTTTGTAGTTTGTTTACCATGGCAACGATAAAGAGAATATATAAACGTTGAAGATCCTCTACGGAGCAAAAATTTCGGCTCTAAGTAGAAAAGAGTTGGGCATTAAGTATTAAGAAACTGCGAAAAAGATCCTGTATTTTAGCTGGCAGGATGTCCTGACCTACGTCCACTATCGAAAGCATCTGCGAAATTAAAAGTAACATTCTACAATTATAATGTATCTTTTCAGTGACAAATAACAAGGAAAACAAAATATTAATAACAGCTCAAACAGCCTAAATTTAAATTTAGTAAATATTTAATTATATATTGAAAGCCAAAACAAAAAATAATAACATATAATATATTATATATAATACAATATTAATGTAATATAATAGAATTACACTATACAACCATTACTTAATTTTTTTGCAGCTATCATTCATAAAAGCGCCTAGGCCTCCGTAAGCGTTTCATTTCGGAATGCTTGTACTATCCTTAATTGCAGAATCCTTAATTAATTGCGTCAGAAGCAATTTATTCCTAAAATTTTAAATGATGGGTGTAGACACGAGTCTATCTAGTCCCTACAAGTATCTGTACGACAGAGCCAGCAAAATATGGTCGGAAGAATGCGTCAGGAAAGAAGAAGACGTAATCAACGCCTTCAGATGAACTACATACTCCAAACACTACATTAGCCAAAGCCAGAAGAAGCAGTACAAGACTATAACGAAACCAAGGACTGATAAACACAAAAGCAACCTAATATGTGTGTATTATAGCATCAACGGAAGTCGGTTGTCTATCCGAGAAATCCAGAAGAATAGGCAATATGTATAAGATTAAGACTACAATGAAAGCAGCAAGCACTACTTGATTCATACCAACAAATACCAAACCAGACAATGTGAATTAACGAATAAAAAAATTGTGTACACCGAATTTCTTGTGAATGTGGACGTGTATGCACAGCAGAGAGAAGCAAAAAAATCATACTTGGCACAATACACTTATTAAGAAAAATTTGGGAAAGAGCTAAAGCAAGGAGTACGTTTCGCTACAACACCGAATGTCATCAGCAGCCATAGAGATCAAATCCATTAATTTGCGAATACATTGACACCATAACTAGAGCCATCAGACGGAGCAGGACAGACTAGACATCTACTACATAGTAAAATAAATATTATTCAAACTTCTCCGCAGGATAAAAACGAGCTATTGTACATCTAATTCTGCTGATATAAATGGAGCTTAAATATACCAGAGACTAGACTGACTAATGTTTTGTCGACTCTCGGGGAAACCGGTAGACAACATCAATCCATTCTCATGAGCCGAATAGATACGAGCCTATCTAATCTCAGCTAATTTTGTCAAGGGCGCAGAAAGGGGCGTACTTCAACAACGAAGAACCAGCGCATAGTAGACATTGGTACAAATCTCACTCAAGTCGCCCAAAGTCGATAAAGAAATTCGGAAAGAAACATGTACCTGCGCAAAATGATGAGTTTGGTAAGAAACAACCCTTATCGGAGATACGTTGAAGATACCAGTAGAAGATCTGTTGAAACGTTACATTCGCTAAATCCAAGAAGCGAAGGACATAACCCGGATAACGACGAATGGATAATAGAATACATTTTGCAGGGGTAACTGCCAATCAAATCATTGTTGTGCCGTCACGCGATTTAAGATAATAAGTGTTGTCAGATTTAGCGAATATTAAAAGTAACGTTTGCTTTATTTTGCATTGTTCGATATTAGACCATTAGATATTATAGAATGCAAAAAGAACAGAAAGTTATGTACCACAAAAACACTTAATGACAAACTAATCAATTCCATTATTCGATTTTTGAAATTTGTAACACATTTGTGATAATTTCCTTTATAACTGGTACTAACCTCTTTGCTGTAGTTTTAGAAAAATAATAATTTTTACAGAATTAACACGAAGATATAGAGATTCCGTTGTATAGAGATAAGCAAAAATTAACTTATCCAAAACTTAAATGAAACCCAAAAGGCAAATATGAAGTATTCAAAACTTAAAAGACAAATATAAAAACAATATCCCTCAGAGTAAACGAGAAATTAAATTAGATTAAGTTGCTTCATCACATTCGTCACATTTTTAATAATGCAAAGTTTTTGGCTGTATACTGAGTGATCCTAATATGATCTTTTAATTCTTCACCATCTCTGAAAGGTCTATCCTAGACTATTCCCTCACTTAAGCTAGAAGGAGCTGTCTACCTCATTTAACGTCTCTGAAATTAACCCTACGGAGCAATTATTAAGTGCCGTTGAACTGTTATTAGTTAAACTGAAGCCGTTCACGAAATAAAATGCCATTCCATGTAATGCCTTTCTTTTCGATCGCTTATTCTTTGTGTAGATTAGGATATCAATGGCAGTCCCAGAAATATTGCTTATTGTATGCTATAAGAAAGGAAACTATATTACTTCTACTCAAATGGACACATTCCTTGAATATATTGAAACGAAGTACCTGCATAGAATAGAAAAGTTACCTAATCCAAAAATCTGTTTTCTTATAAGAAACAAATTTTATCTTAATATAAGAATAAACAGTATCGAATTTTGAAGAAATTAAAACATTACTGTCGAGACTTTCTTGTTTATGTATGAAAATGCGAGTCACTTGAATTTAGTGAGTACTACTTGACTGTAAAACTTACTTTCCTGTGTACGAGGGAGCTATACAAAATAAAATCAAACCATTATTAAGACTTAGTAAATTTGGCAACAATTGTCAATTTCTTTGGTGTAGTTAATTTGTATTCTGACCTAATTTTGCAATTCTTAATTGTTGGTAAGTCAAGCATAAGTTACAATAATATCAAGTGAATGAAGAATATTCAGATACATTATTAATCATTTATCACAATCAATAAGTATGAAGAGGTGCATGACATCGCTTGCAAAGAACGGTATGCTTTCCCTGAAAGGATGTAAAAGTTTACATGATATATTCTATGTAACCTGATAGTCGTTTTTGCTACAAATGCTGGTGCTAAAGACGCACGTCCCGCGGTCGGTTTTATCAATTTTTTTTCTGCTTTGACTGTCAACCTCCCTAAAATTTATGCGATCCGAAAAAGTATGTGTTTTAATATCGATTATATCGCTCACCTGTAACTGGAAACTTTCCTCTTTACGTAAAACTATGACAGTAAATACGTCTACTGCTGTCCAAACTTGGAATTTATAGCTGTACGTTATGCCAAACGTGATGTAAATTGGCTAAAATATATTTGAATAATTTATTAAATCGTCGCTTTCTCTTATTATTTGAATTTCCGCGAACGCAAACAAAAAAAGGGAAATGTGAATTGCATATTTTTCTTTTAAATCTACTAAACTTGAAACCGTGGCGTAAGAAAAAATAAATTTAACTTTCTCTGAAGAACGGGAAGTAAACCGAACTGTAGAAATTTATTTATAGCGAAAAATTGTTTTTCCTCCTCCAATGCGGAAGTGTAAACAAAGACAAATACTGTGCTTTATGTATTTTTTTATGAAATATTGCCATCGCTGAAGACGCCTCTTTAGTACTTTGATAACAAAACTCTGAATAGAATAAATTAACTTAAGAGGGAGCTAAATATTAACGAAACGGGTATACATCCATTTATCTCTTAAAGCAAATAGTTCATCTGGGACTACGCTTTTCACTGCTGAAATGTAAAGAAAAATTATGCAACAATATTGTGGTCTTTGTAGAAGACGTATATACCGTTGGTAGAGTGTAGTACGTAAAGGTACGCCTACAAAATAACAGTACATCTAAATGCTAACAGAATTCGTTCTTTGCTGCGTTTTCATATAAATAAAGTTTTATGCAGAAAGTTACATTATTATGTACGTACGAAGCATATTGCCGCGGAAAGTTCCACTTGCAAAAAAATCATCTAGATCGTCGGTCGATGCGCCAGAAGTTTTAGATGCACGTCGAAAGAACATGCGACGTATCCTTTGGCGTATAAATCGCTGAGCTAGTTTGTTTAAACATACCTAACAAATGTTACGCATGTTTAATATTTGTGTAACAATATGTTATTAGTAATATATTGTTATGTTATAATATACAACATTTACAACTTTGCTGTCATTAGCGCCACGCATAGTGATTTTACTATGTCTACTCGTTGAATGTCAATATTTCTTCGGCGGCAACCAATTCGGTTTCAGTAGCCTCAACTCCTTTCATCTCCTACCATTTAGTGCAAAATTTCACCACAATAATTACAAGAATAATTTTAGTCGTACCTCAGTCTTAAAATCATATTTTGAATAAAGTTATTTTCTTTAAAAGGAATGTTATATAGTGTAGTTGTTAGTGAAGTACATTTCTTAGAATAGCATAGAATTGAAGTTTCAGTTACGTTCTTGTATAATATGGTTCATGATTTTTCTAAGAGCATCGGTTTGACATTCGTTATCAATGTATTTTTCATTCGTTCGTACTGCATTATAAAAATTAGCGATTATATAAATAAGTGAAGGGATGTTCATAAGCCTGAGTCTAATATTCATCCAGGTAACACGTATTTTGTTGTGTTTTCTGTTCGATCGTTTGAATTCTGCTATTAACTTAAGTAGAAGTCAAGGTTGGTGATTTATAGATAAGGTAGTTTCTAGTACGTGACCTCTTATAAGTTTGGTGCCGAAAACCATAGTTGGACACGTATAAAAACAAAAAGTTGCCTGGGCTTAATGCTTTATTACATTTGCTAAATTTTGAGCTTTGTATAAAGTAACTTTACAAAAACGACTAAAACCTGATACAATATGTTCTACAGCTTTCTTATCGTTTTATTCTTTTCCATTCTTGTATGCGACACAGTAGATACCTTGTATCCTCGGTCGTACCAATTGACGATGAAGTATTTTAAATTGTTGACTTGATAATTTAATTTTGTTCGCCCTGATGGAGACTTTATATAAAATAAAGGACTAAAGCGCTTTGTCTTTATGCTTATCCAGCTGTGACTTTTGGATCCAAGGTAAAAATCATCACGAGGTTCCCACGCAACATGTCAACGTAGAGTTTATATTGAAACGTTGCAATATCCGGTCAGTTTCTCATTGCAAATTTTAATACTCGCTAAATTTCATTTACTGTTGCCTCATACTCTAGAAACACTCCAGAATTCTATAGACCCTACATTTTAGTAACTAATTTGGAAGAATCATTTATTTTTAAAAATTTTCCCTGGTATATTAAAATATTTCAATATATCACTGTGTTATTTCTATATTACGGATTTGTCATATCAGTGCCAATTGTTCACCCCTGTAACGAAATTACTGGTTCATTTATTTATTTTAATTCAAATGATTCGAATAATGTATTTTACATATTTACATAATTCGTTGTTTATATAATTTTATTTTAATTTTATGGATCATTTATATATTTATCCATTTATTTTAGAAGTGCATTTATTTCGTTTGTTAAATGAATTGAATTTCCTACTATTTTGTCTAATATTTACTTGTTATACCACCGTCGGTTTAAGTGTACACAGTACAATTGCCGATTTGTACTAATAAAGTTAGTGCCTAAAATTCCGTTTCTTCCAATATGAACAAAATTCCAGGGATTAAAGTTTGGATTCAGTGTATCGAATTCTATAAATCAAGTTATTTGGAAAATTGTAAATGGGTTAAAATATTTATTTTGATGATAAAGAAGTTTGACCTGCTGATTACAGATATTATAACTAATTTGGAGTCTTCTTCAAAAATTTTTGTGAAATTTGAGTTTAACTGTCATTATTTTGTAACAAATTTATTTTGGTAAGTTTGGTTGATAGATATTATCATTAACCTATTGCAAAGTCGTTTGCAACCGCTCCGGACACTACTCATATTAAGTTGCCACGCGACAGCCGTACCCAATGTATTGCATATCTTACGCCAAAAAATATAGATTGTTTCTTCTTTACTGGATTTGGGTACGGGCATGTATTGTTTGTCCTTTTACTAAATTTGATACGACGTAAAACTCCTCCTAGTCGTAAGAGTGGAATCGCGCCAAAAATTGCGACAACACCACAACCAATCGATCTAATGATAGAAAGCCCGATTCCTCTTAGAAAATTCCTTCTTTTAGCCAAATATTTTTAGAACATCGAAATAAGGAAATTATCAATAATCTTTTTGACACAAATATCTTAAATAGTGCTTTCTATCGTATTTCCAAATTGTACAAGTTATCATATTCTTATTGCAACCCATTGTTTGAGGAAAAAAGTTAATTATTGCCGTTTTACCACTGGACCATATAGCCTTTAAATCATCATTATTGGGAGTCTTCCTCCTACCGGAACTAGGAAATCTTGCAACGGATACTTCATTTTCCCTTTTTCTTTTGACTGTGTATCTAGTGACTTTAGAACATATGTAAAGTCTCTACAATTCTAATATTGAAACAATCCTTGCCGACAATGACAATAAAAATTCTGCCGAATATTTAAAATTACTATAGACCAGAGAAGTTGTATTTTTTCACTCTCGAGCATATTTGTATCTTTAGTGCTATTTCATTCAACCTCCGAAAAAAAAACGTGCTCCGATCGCTTCTCTTGAACAGCAATATTGCAATTATTCGTTCTATATATCGCTCGTAATATGTTTCACTAATTTATTTAGAGGAAAGAGAATTTAACAAATTGTGTTCTAAGCAAAGTATTAGCAAGTATTTACTTTGGAAGAGAGATTTTGCTCTGTTCTCCTAATAAGTATATATCCATAATAACGCATTCCTGGCAACCATTTTAATTTACATTAATTTACGTTAACTTGCATTTATATTTGACAGTGTATTGTAGATCAATTTTGTTTCGTCTGTTGCGACTTTATTTGATTTATCCGTTATTGCTCTATTGTGTGCGATTAGCCCGTAAAGCTCTTTGATCTCCTGTTAGTTCGAAAGTCCATAAGTACACTAGACTTTTAAAAGGCCGCATATCATTCACGTAGCACTTGTACGAGAAATGAACGGAGCTAGTTTCATCGTCGATTAGTCCGAAACGAATCATATAACTAGCCATCCTATAATTTCAAATTCTCGTTGCAATTGCGTAAGTTATAAAAAGTTATGGATGCCTATTATTGCGCGAGTACCAAAAGTAATGCATATGTGTCCACACTGACGAGTGTAGTGTGCTCGACCATTTTCGCGTGTATATTCATCAATCCCTCTATTCCTTTTTGTCAAAATTCGCAATAAAGCTTCACCAATACATTTTAAATAATAAAGATTGACAAAGAAGGGTGTAGAAATAAAGCAATTGCCGATGCGATTAAACAATCGCATTGAATTACGCTAATTTTATGGTTGGTTTCGAGTCTGTCACTTAAGAAATTTGTGTCTAAGGAAATCTCCAATTAAAACGTGTTGAAGTTGAAGAATTCAAACTGGAATTCAAATGTGAGTCAGAGTAAATTAATTAAAAAAATCATTATCCAAAAGGATCCGCATAAATATAACGTTAACGAAGTAAGTTAGTTTCCCTTTAACTTTCTATAACTTCTCCAAAATTTAATTTATCAATTCAAGTTAATCCTAAATTTGTCGAAAGAGTGCTTCAGAAACACTCCCGAATTTCATGAACCTAACTTTCACCCAAGTAACTTGCGAACATATTTATCAATTCTGCTTTGTTGAAATTTCATTGTACAAAGCGTAATTAATTAAAAAAACAAGCAAACGTGTTCTCCTTTGAACATGTAATACGATTGAAATTTGAGCGATGAGAGGAGCTGTAAGAAGCGTAGTTTGTGGCAGATGTAGCAGAAGATAAAGAAGACAACTCAGAAAGTATTACATGTGTTCTTGAAGAAGGATAGTGTAATTGATGTAAATTATAAAGCTAACGCCCTAGAATACCGGGAAATGTCGCAGTTTATGGTGTATTGAATGTTTCGTGGGTATTCTCTTTTTCTTTTTAATCTGAACCACGCCTTTCCGAAAATGTATAATCGTTATATTAATCGTTGCTATTGTAACTAGTACCTATTTTTAAAATTGAAAAAAAAATAAAATTCATGGAAGGCATAAGGAACCCAGGTTGCCCATTGTTTGTTTTTTCCATCATTCTTGCGAATGTGACACTACTTAAAATTATATAAAAAATACTTAAAATATATTATCATTTTAAGTATTACTAATACTTAAAATTATTTATAAAATTATAAAAAAATCTGTTTAATTTTCGAGATAATAATCTAGGAACCGTGGATACCTATGAAGGAGTTGTAACCGAAAACGGGCACTCGGTCTCTAAAGGATGAATATATGATGAAGATATGATGAAGATATATGATATACATCCACTCTCTACAGTTTCATCGAAATCAGAATCATCGAATTGCCGGTTTTCCCTTGGAAGTGACAAATTTGTCTAAAAACTTGGATGTTGATGTATACGGCACAATTATTCAATATCACGAGAAAACATAACCACAAATGATTTTTATTTAAAAAAATAAATATTTCATTTTGGCATATCTCTAGAAATGATCTGGTCACATATGTGACTAGGAATAAGAACTGCCGATGCCGAGAATTGCCGATAGAAATTATCGTACTCTCCACCATTTTCTCCCGCTTAAGAAAACGGCGACTTCTTCCTCGAAGCAGAAACTTCTCAATAGACGTCCCTCTTTCAGTGCCCAATTTATTTACTTCAATGAACTTGATATATTTATTAACGTTGATTTATTTTCAGCGAATAATCGTAACCGTACAATTTCACCAGTCGGCCCAAAACTACTTGAGCATGCATATTCACTTCTAATGCACCTCCTTGCATGCATTAGAATTGCAATCCTTAAGAGTAGAAGCTCGGCTTTCGACTCTGTCGAGATTTGTCTGTCGAGGTTTGCAGAATTTCTATCTTCCTGCGATTTCTGATGATTTCGGTTGAAGAAGTTTGATCAAGTCTATAGGCGCAAATCGGACAGTAGGTCACATGTTTCACCTTCAATAATGATAGCTGATGATATTTTTAAATTGAGAGTCAATATAATTTAGTCTAAAAAGCTGCCGAATACATGCAAGGTAAAATGATCAACTTTTCCCCTGCGCACTTCTTGATCGCTCCTACTAATTCTGATAATTCCACATCTAATTTATTGTTTGATATAGAGCCATTTAAACTAAACCGGATCTAAATATCAGCCGAAACATTTATGCGTTCCGCGTTTTGCATAAGAATAACAGATTTATTCTATGTAATTAACTTGTTACAAATATATATTATATCTAAATAATAAGTCAAGATTCGAATTTTCGTCGTTTCGTACGCTCGCCTAACATATATATGTACATAAGAACAGGTACGACGCTGCGAATAAAAATGACTAGGGAAACCTGTAAACTTATAACGAAATTTTATGGTTTCGTTAAGGATAATGGAAAATTTAATTACGATGCAGATTACATAATTTAATTCGTATTAAGTTTTTTTCCGTACTACGTTAACATGATTCGAAGAAATACGTTGAGGATATGCAAACTGTAACATTTAAAACAAATCACGCGAATTATTCGCAAAATTTGTCTGAATTATTTTCGAGAAAGTATTATTGACAATACTTGTCGCTGAATTCTGAATGTCGAGAGAAATGTGAGCGTATAATATGAACGACATTTTCGCACTTTCCACTCTAGTGTAATAAAATAAATGCTTTATAATAAAGGTCTGTATGCTCGGTTTTCCAGCTTGCAGCCGGTATGGTTCACGAAGAAAATTTATTATCTTGTAAAAGCAAACTGAGAATTATTTTTCCTTTAAGAAACGCCTGGAACATAGAACAATGAAATATTTGCTTGGGTAAAAGCAGAATGCAATGACGTCTGTTTCCACGGTATAAAAGGAAAGTGTCCTTTCCGGACGTAAAATGGTACGTAATTTTAGTCCGTGTCGCAGTTAACTTCAATCAAGTTACTTTGTCTAACAAAGCAACTTTTGTTTTGAGGTGGCATCTTTCATATATTAATTAATTAACTAACAATAATATATTAATTATAATTAATTAACAATATCAACCGTTTTTCGAATAATCTTCAAACGGTATCAGAGAAATAGGAAACTGGAACAGATTACATCAATTTCTTTGTTGTTAGGGGGTAAAAGTTCATAATAAGCTGTTAGTTTTAACGTTAGCTTAAAACTCTTTATTATGCATAGATGGTCAAAAGGAGGTAACAGACCTTGGCTGACCGCAATTTATTCTTCTAAGTAAGCAGTGAAGTGTCCTAAATCAAAGCCACAAAAGAAAAATGTAGTTATCACACTTGTATTTTTGTGAGACCAGAGAGATCTTCATCTAAAATTGCTTCCAAATATGCTTTCTCTTAAATTTTTGAAGTGACACATTCTTTAATATTTCTAACAAAATTGATAATATATTATTAAAACTTACGTTCTGATAATAAATTTCTACAACGCACACATTGCCACAAACCATACGTCGTCGATTCCTGCAAACGCACTAAGGTGATTTCGAGTATTTTGTTAATTTTGCTCTAAATTTGTTGGTCATATTTTCATGCTGACTTATGAAGATAATCTGTCGGCGCGAATGTGTAGTATGATAAACGCGCAACTATCCCTTCTTACCTGGAGAGGCGGGTTGTAGTACTAGATGTATTACAAAATAATTCTTGGAACTACTTCAGGTTCGTTCTAACAGAGAAACCTTTCACCGTTCTCAAATCAGTAATGATTTGTTCCAAACGCATTCGTTACTGCCAGCTCTTTCAGTGCTTACTCAAAACCAAGAACTGATTTCACTGTTCTTGAGCCGCCTCAGAAATAATTCAGTGTCCGTTGTAACGACCTTCATTCGAAATTACTACTGCGGATGTTGGAATGCCAGATTCCGAACTGATTCCAACGTCTTTGGAACAAACATGTTACTTCCTTTCGAAAGTTAATTACAAACAATATGTTACTAGTTTTGTGACCAAATCCCGCATTCATAATGGATATAAATAAAAAATATATGCAAATATGTATATTTTTTATAGGACCAAATTCCAGGAGAACATTGTGCACGTAGAAGTACACTCCGCCAAAAAAGTATCGCATAAACTAAAAAAGGGCATTTATAAAACAAGATATTTTTATACGTTCACAAAAAGTTTGCCTCGTGTATGTGAACTATAAAAACACTAACAAAATCATGGAACATAGCTTTTTTACTTTTTTTTTCTAAAAGAACACATTTAGAAAAATGCATATGTGTAAGGTTTGTTCGGTTGTTTATTGAAAGTCTTCCTATACGGACAAATTTTAAAGTGCGAAGTCAGAGTTCTGTACCAACGCTTTTAAAACTAAAATGAGCAATTTAACTTCAGAACAAGTGGCTGCTATAGTTGCTTTAATCGAAGATGGACGATCTCAAGCATACGTTGCTAATTTGATGAACATCAATCAGTCAAGTGTTTCTAGAGCCGTAGCCAGATACAGGGAAACAGGCAATTACAGTAGAAGACCTGTACCAGGTCGTCCAAGATGTTCTACTCGCCAAGATGACCGCTATTTACTACTACAAGCATTACGTCGAAGACATGTAACTGCGAGACAATTGCAGAACGACTTGGCTAGAGTCAGAAATACTCGTGTGAGTACTCAAGCTATTCGGAATAGGTTACGACAGAGTGGATTAAGAGCTAGAGTAGCTGTAACAGCCCCTCGTCTCACTAGGAACCACCGAGTGGCTCGCTTAAGGTTTGCCAGAGAACATGTAAATTGGAACATTAATGACTGGGCCAATATACTCTTCACAGATGAGTCAAGATTTGGTCTTTACACCTCAGATAGGCGTATCTCAGTGTACAGACGAGATGGTGAGCGCTATTCGCAGTGTAATATCAGACTTAGACCTAATTTCGCTGGTGGCTCTATTATGGTTTGAGGAGGCATCTGTTTAACAGGTCGTACAGAGTTAGTACCAGTAGACAGAGGTACACTGACTGCCCACAGGTATATAACGACATTTTAGAACATGTAGTATCATATGCGCCAATTATAGGAAACGAATTCATGTTAATGCACGATAATGCACGACCGCATGTTGCAATAATCGTCCAGGAATATCTTAACGATGTTGGTATTCCAGTTTTAGATTGGCCTGCGGTAAGTCCGGACATGAACCCTATCGAGCACGTGTGGGACCTCCTTCACAGACGGACACGAACCCAAAATGTTGCCCCAGCGGACCTGCATGGACTAGAAAATGCTCTCCGCGACGAGTGGGAGAATTTGGATCAGGCTTATATACGGAGGTTAATCGAATCTCTGCCAAACCGTATGCGAGCGGTCATAAGAGCCAGAGGTGGCAATACTCAGTATTAAAAGCTACTGTTATGACATTTTTCTTTCCAAAATTATAATTTCTTGTTTTAATAAAAATCTCAAGTATGAGTTCTTGTTTTTATTTGGCCTGTATTTTATTTAAACAATCATAGAAATTATATCTTAGAGCGCATTAAAGTATATTCACAACTTTATGCTACAAAGACTATGCGATACTTTTATGATTCAAAAGTAAATTATGCGATACCTTTTTGGCGGAGTGTAATATAAAAGAACCCTATGTTGTTATCCGATTTTCATTTGTTTTCAAGATATAGCATATTTACAAAAAAAGACAATATTTCATATATTAGCATCCTTTTAAACATAGAGTTCTCTTAATAAATTTTCAAAAATGCCCCTATTATCCTCCAAACATTTTATGCTTCATCTGTAAAAGTTTGTTGTTCGTTTGATTGCTCCATGTTTTCTTTTTTTTAATAACGGTTACAGTATTTATTACGTCCAATTAGTGCTTACCTTCTCATTGTAAATTCCATTATTGAATCAGCCCCATAAACAGTAGCCTAGTGGTGCGAGGTCTGGAGATCTTGAGGACCAACCAATAGAACCACCACGGCCAATACAAATCACTAGCAGAATGCAGTAACACTGACACGTACTAGAACTTTCAGTGTAAAGCCTCAAAATGATTAATTTAAATAGCTGATGAAAAAAATGAAAAGCTGTACAACGTACATGATGTTTTAGCGAAAATTTGGGCCATGGATAATCAGATAAGAAGATATTAGTTTTCTTGTGTACAACACACTCCTGTAGTTTGCTCCGTTGGACCGATTCGCGCTGTAGAATAATGTAATTATGCTTTATTTAAATAAGTGCAAGAAAGAGAATATAATCAATTTATTAACTTACGGGATTTTGATTCTATTGCTTCTTATCAACGCAAAATTCGATTTACTTCTTGTCTTTATTAGAGTATCACGTTTAAAAGTAAGATTGTCATTCGAATTTACGTACATGGTGTGCGCAGATATAGTTTATTAGCTACAAAATTTCGCAAATGACCCGGAGCAAAGCGGTGTTTAAGTAAACGTGGAATACATTCTTTACTTTACAATAGAAATAGAATTTCTGACGGAAACAGTTTTATAAGTTCTATAATAAGGTAGTAAATGTAACGAAACTTCCTTCCCCATTTTTACGCGGGCGATAAAACTGCGATCTGTTGAAAGTCAATGGTTGCCGCGGTAGTTTACGCACGTCACTAAAACATACGACCCGTAGGTGTAAATAAGCCAGGAAGACCTCCTTCTTAATGGACGGTTCGGGAACTTGTTTGCGGCCAGTAACGATCCGTTCACTAACACTGAGCGATTTTGAATAATACATGCTATAATCTCTGCAGAGTGTGCCATGTATTATGCAGATAACCACTTGAAATATTCACGGATCCGACGGCTAGAGGAATATCTTCATAAGATCGGATTTTGCGAGTCACGTGTTAGGTAAATGATGGTTGTACGTCTTTCACGCTTAAATTGCGGAGAAGTTTGTGTTTTTCTTCGTAAGATTATCAGATTCCATGCCGTCGTGACGAAGTGTAATTTACGTTTGAGATGATGGTTGTCTAGATCTCCATCGGTGTAAATAGATAGAACATGAACGGGATCATAGCCGTACAGCTCTCGGAGAATGGCGAACTTTTTTGTAACAAATTTGTATAAAATGGGGTGTCGTTATCTGGTTTAAATATGTAATAAATGTGTTCCTTGTGACACGCTATCGCCCTCAAATGCCGCAGTCAAACGGATGAGAGCCGGAGATTTTGCGGAGAATATTCGCAGCGTAAAATTTCCTGGTAAAGTTAGAAAGTTGAAATGCTGAAGTTTGTTGACAAATTATCAGCAAACATTTGAAACGCTGCTTGACGAAGCCTTGTAATTAAATTCATTCGTCATATTAGAGTAGCTCTGAGTGCTTATAATAATCTGAAACGATACGGTGACGCACATATATATAAATCGTAAAATATTATTTACTTAATTATGGAATTTTGCTTTCTATAATTTGTAGGTATTTCCCTATACAATATAATTGGTATAAATTATTAAATTTATGTGTAAATAATCGATCCCTAGGAGTATGTATGTGTTGAATTACTTTGTATAGCTAATAATATATTTTATAAACGTTTAAATAGGATGCTTAACATTTTCGTTGGTAATATCGAAGACAATGCATAAAGGTACGGTTTTCCATACATATACTTCAAGTCAAAATATAAATATTCATAATAGAATTGGAAATTTGCATCTTTCCTAGTATATACGGGGTGACATTGAAAATTTGCAATATATATTATGTGATAGAGGATAAAAAATAATACTGATTGCTGCTATTTGTCGTATTAAAATTGGTTTTAAAAATAGCTCTCAATACTTTTGAAGAACGCAGGAACATGATTATGTATTCTGGCGGTAGTCAATGAAATCCTTCCGAAACTCAACATATTTATTTGGAGAGAGATCTATGAAGCCATGTTCCTAATATTAGAACATTTATTAACCTACGCAAGCGTTTGAGAGATGATTGTTTCAAAAAATTAAGAGTCAATGGTGGGGACACCAGAACTCATCGTCACGAACGAAGAAGCCGTTTAGCAAAGAGTAGGAAATAATCCGAGAACAAGCATCGTTAACAATGTTATCCGCGAATCAATTAGGCAAGTTCTCAAAGAACGGCTTCTTCATCTGTTTCATCTCCAAGAAATTCATCTCCTATTATGGACCCAGGATTATGTATCCCGAGCAGTTGCAAGTTGTTACAAAATTAAGGACAAAATTTGTTGTTATTTATCTTGTTCATGAATAAAGCAGGTTTTGGTTACGATGGTGTTTTGAACCTACGTAGAAATGGAAACCTTCACCAAACCATAATACGGTGTCATCAGTATGAGGTGTAATAATCGATAACTATCTGATTGATTCATTTCGAATGCTCTGTCGATTAACAGGCGAAATCCATGGAATTGTTTGGAAAATAAACATTATTAGAAAATGTCCAATTGAGCATTATTCATATATGACGGCGCAGTAGCTGACTTTGTTTGAACAGCAAGCTGACGTGGAAGTAGGGCGACTGGACATGGAGAAGTTACATCAGTTCGTAATCCCTACCTTGATCTTCTAGATTTTTTATTTATGGGGATGAAGAGCAATTATGGAACAGAATTATGGGGTCTCTTGATAGAGCCTGCAATACACAATGATTCTATCAATCATTGAGAGAGAGATTGTAAAAGTGTATCCAAAGACAACGCCGTCAAGTTAAACATCTCCTTTAGAGCGAGGTACCTTATATTTTTTTAATGTAATCTTTTTCTTGTTATGTTAGGTTATTATTTTTAAAGCTCATATTGACCGGGCAGCGAATTTAATCCTGAGGAGAAACAAATTTTCTAAAGAAAAAATGTTCAAACTCTTAGTATCGTGTACCTTGAAGATCTCCTTTTATTATTTTATTCTCCTCTGTTGTGTGGTACTATGCTTGAACAATTTCCCACTTCATTTCATTAATTAGAGGTAACGTCCACTTTGCATACAAGTAGACTTCTGTATACTCTAATTTATGAGCAAAATATTAATGAACTTATGTTGCAAAGAGGACGCGACGATGAATAAATGCCAGTTACATACATACCTGGTAGATCGGATTGTCACATAACTTTTACTGAACGCGAACTGGATTTAGTGAAAACGGAGAGATGGTGCAATTAACGAGTGGAGCCCTATTTGACGCATATAGTTGAAAAGAGAAGCGAAACACAAATTATGGCCAACTACCTCAACTGTTAACTGGTGACATACTTGCACTACTGCGACATGAATTCCGAGACGCACACCTACACGGACGTAATAATACAGAGAAAACCTTTGACATTATTTTCGAATGCATAGCAGCCAAGATACTCTGCTGAAAAGGTTTTACTACAGAGTTAATACTTTTAAAGGTATTATAACGGCATGGTTTATAATACAGCGTCTTTGCCTAATTTGATTAATTTAGAGAAAAAGTTTTCAAATAAAAAGGTAATTCAAGACAAGTTCTGCACAACGTAAAATTATGACCCTCAAATATTATCGGATTGAGTATTTCTTGGTCTTTTCGACCATGGATTGTAAAAGTTTTGATCTAGGTTAATTAATTTTTTTTGATTGAAGACCTGTTTACTTCTTCACAATTTAATCGGGAAACTTGTGACGAAAGACTATCTATGCACAAGCACGTGACCTCTTAGTAAGTATGCTTGAAAGAATTTTACGTCACGATTTGTTTTTTCAAAAACCTTTATAAAACTCTTTCAATAACAAATTATTCAAGTCCTTCTTTTCTTTGCTGGGACAATAGCTTATACAGAAATTACACCCTTAAAACCTCTGGAAGCTCCATTACGCGCACACGTATGTAATAACTTCATAACAATGCAATTAAGCCAAAGACATGAGTTCAGCCTTAATCCTTTTTTAAACTTTTTTTCGAGAGATAGAGATATTGTGTGCTTTATTTTTTACGTACACTACAATTCATTGCAATAAACTAGCTTTTTACAAGTCCCACACTTATAGAAGACACTTTCAAAAAGGATCGCTGATTACATCCTGGAAAATTTTCAAAAATATGTAAACAGCCTAATGATAATAACACTACAACAATAATGTGAATGATGTAGATAAAGTTGCAATACAGGTGAGAAGATATAGAGTTGAAGAAATGCAAGCAATGGCTGGGTGGCTCAATGGTAAGAGAGCCTGCTCGTGAGGGTGTTAGTAAGAGAACCCTGAAAAATTTTAGGTACATTATTTGTGTACTACAAGTCGCCGTAATTACAAGCTAGATAACCTGAGCCTACACCGAAAGTACAAGAAGTATTCTAGAATAATGTATTAACGATTTTTTTATGTTGAGGAATACATCTAGAGAGCCTCAATATTAATAGGAAATGTAAGAACCTATAAGGCGAGACTAGTGGAAAACTCAACACTATGTTTATAACATTACAATAATTAAGAAAATCCAAGGAGACACACTAAATTTATTTAAAAAATAATACAAGCCGATATTTAAAACATAGAAGAAATGTCACGTTAAAAGCTGCGCATTCCAGGAAAAAATACTTTTAAATAGGAAAAAATTGGAACTTGTAACATACATATTGAATTTTAAAAATTTGCTATTTATAAAATTTCAATATTGTAATAAATAGCAGTTGACTAATTGATCGGTACATATTTTAAATGCACTATGTCTGTTGTGAAACATCTTTATAGAAAGGCTTTTACAATTGTGATATGTTTTACATAAATGTACGTTACAGTAGCTCCTGAAGAAGTTTCACCTATCCGTTTAGAAACAGGCCGCATACCCGGTTTTCCGAATTTGTTATATCTCTTTCTTCACGAATACGGTGGGGTACTTCCCCTTTGCAATAATGAGAACGGTAATAATAGTTCAGACGTGAGAGAGTCTTCATGAAAATGTGCATTATGCGAACTAATAATTTTTACTAATTCTTAAAAAGCATTATTGAACTTTGTATCTGCAGTCATTTATTTCAAATGAAAAGCGACTTGGTTCATACATTTGCTTCCGTCAACCAAAATTGCAATCTCACGTAATTAAATATATTGAACAAAGTAAGACCTCCATTGGCTCCAGCAGGATTCGAACCAACGGTTCCCCATTGCCGGACAGGTGCTCTAAATCAACTGCATCGTACAGTCTCTAGGTACGATTGTTCCAAATATACATTAAATTAATATATTGGGATCTCTCGGCGAGTTATTCTAGGTTTCATCGACGTAATTAAACTTAACGAATGAAACGAAACCTTCATTGGCTTCGATAAGATTCAAACCTACGTTTGCTGGGCGGACTTCTGTTGGTTGCGTCATCAAGTATTTCATTATTGCAGACTTTGTAAGTGCGCCTGTTCGACAAACGGGAGTCGCAAGTTTGAATCCTGTTATTAAATTTAACTACGCCGGGGAAAAATTACTTATACTGAATCTGGGAATCATAGTTTACTAGCGCCAACATTGTTTTTTTCCGTTACTTTGGATGCGACGGAAATACCCATATGAATATTGTACTAATACGACCGAGTCGTATATTTCCACGAAGTATCTCATAAAGCATATTTTAATATGCAAAATTCACGTACGTACTGTTTTATAACTTCCCGAAAAATCGTAAAATCATATGAACGGTTTTACTTTACAAACTTAGCATACAGCCACGTACGCAAATATCCAACTGGTTGATTGAGCTGCTTATCTCTGCATGTTTTGCTTAACGTTCGAATTCCATTCAATACCACGTATTTATCAGCCGAACGTTCCATTTTCTATGATAACCCTTCAACTTTGATATCGACAATATTTTAGGCCATATTTGCTACAGGTAAAGTTAATCGAACTTACCACTAGTGCCTAAGAGGTTATCTGTCATCAACGCTATCCACACATCTTACCTAGTCACTTCATATGGCCCAGCTGTCGAAAATAAAGGTCTCTCTTGGAGAAAAGCTCAATTTCTAAAAGAAGTCCTGGCGTACCATCTTGTTCTACCAGCGGGGGTGGTAGAATATATAGAGTAACTTATTGCAGATTGTAATGTTATTGTGAATAAAAGGAGATGTAGTTGATTGTAAATTAAAATATAAAAATATAAAGTATTATCCCATTTGTATTGTAGATGGCCGTAATTAATACACATGTTACAAATAGCTGGAAATTTACAATACAACTTTTTTGAAATTTTTTAAAGTACTTCATTATATATTCCTGCGATTTTACTCGATTATTTTAGCTACATATGTATACAGAGAAACAGCATACCTTCGCATAATAAATAAATTTCAGGTAATTAATTTAAGCCAGAAGTTCTTAGGTAAGTAGACGAGGCTTCAATACAGGATCTTGGGAAATAATGCATACGTTACAGCAGTGAGATCTCAAAGATGCTTCGATTACGTAGAGAAGATCTATTGAAGACTTGCGCTGAACTCTTACGTTCGAAATCGCTGCACCGGTAGGACTTGTGGAGAAGCTATTCGAGATGCCAGGCAAATCACGAAGTTTCCTTGGTTTAGCCTTCACCATAATACAAATTTCACGTATACGCCTAGTAGGATCCTCAACAGTTCACTCGGAAGCCCAAGTTGGGATGAATGATCCTCTCCTTTCAACAATTCTTAAAGGAAAAAACATGCACGGTAGGATTGTCATGACGTCAACACCGCCATTAGCTAGTAAGATCTTGTTGGCAGTTTTCCGTGCCTGTAAAATCTTGCTTTTAGTTTATTTCCAGGAGCGGCGTCACAATGTAAATGCTGTGTCGTGATATACGGTGGCACTCTTGGGCTGCTTATCTTCGCTTAGGCATCTTAACCAGCGAGGTGTTGCTTGGAGTACTGATAAAGCGATAGTGCAAGTGTTTAAATGTTGTGAAGAGGTGCAACAAGAATTAATCGCAGAGAAATACATACATATCATATCGCATTAGTAATAAATACTTGTAATTGTCTCTCGACAAAGATCAGTTCAAGTTTGGTCACGTGAAAGAACGTGGAGATTATAACGTGACACCCTAACATAGAAAGGTAGCGCTAACTTAACGTCATTAATTCATCTTCCGTAAAGGTTATTGTTTGCAATGTCCTTGAACTACCGAAGGAACATTCAGATGATACTTCCGAATTCAAGACGGAAAGGTAACTTTTAATTAGACAGAAATTTCATTTTATAAGATTGCAATGAAAACCTACGAAGGTGGCGCTACATATAAGAATTTAGAAATCATAAGCAAATGGCAAATTATATTACATATTAATTAAGATTGTGTTAATTTAAAATAAAAAGTAATAAATATTGACATCGAAAATAACGTGATAATGTCTTTCTAAAAGGAAAATCATTCGGATGAAAAGTATTGAGGGATCCTACAATACAAAATCGACAAATAGGTCAAACGAATAAAGCCAAAGAAAATGGCGAATAAGGTTTACGTTTGGAAATGCATAAATAAGAAAACGGGAAGTTAGGGTTTATCAAAATGTCAAACAGAATGCTTACAGAAAAAGAAAGTAAATCGATAAATATGAATAAAGCTTTACAATGTTATACTCGCGATATATGGAGGTACTATTGATTCGGAAATATTCAAAATGGTATTGTTAATGTGTCGACTGTGTTGCTTCTTCGAATTATCTCCAATTGCCAAAAAAAATCTAATTATTTCTCAAATAGAAGAGTAGAATTTGCAACATAATTTTTTGTCAAGTATATTGCACTCGCTAAATTATAACCGATGATGGAGATTTTTCGAATGCATGGGTATCTTGATGGAGGCAGTACGCATTGAATTACTTTTATTCACACAATTTTCTACGTTCCTTCAAGATATCAAGCTAATTATAAAAAAGCTAAAAGCTAATAATAAAGACATTACAAAATGATTTACAATAATTACAACTTTTAAAAATCTAGCTCACTAAAAGATTAGTAATGCACGCGAATACATGTCATTATTTTTTTAGATAACAGTTCCATTAAACACGATAATTTTTTATTTCATTATATGAAATTTTTGCGAATAGAAATAAATTCAATTACTTCCAGTAAATTGGAACGAGATTCGGAAAGCTCGAAATGAAAGCAAGAGTCTGGAAACGTGATTAAAAATAAATGGCTATTGATGTCATTGCTGCTTGGAACAATGAGAAAAAAATAAGCTCAGATTGATTTTATTTCACAAATATGTCAAAACAATTGGAATTTAGACGGTACAGTTTAACTTAACATTAAACATTAGGAAAACGATGCTCATATTGATATTTGAGAAAATTTAATTTAATTGGCACAATTAAACATATCCTTTTTGTTGAACCGTAATTTTTATATAATAGGAGTCATTCATAGCAATTAACTACGCAATTTCTCAATATTCAGCGAGGACACATTTCCTTGCAACAGTTGTTTAGTCAATTCAATCGCAAGAAAACCTCATCTAAATGTTTCACAAATCTTTAACTAAGAGAATTGCTACCGGTTTCGTAAATCACATCTGTTTAGGCAAAAAAAAGGAAACAATTGTCATGAAATTAGATATCACATTAAGTTGTGGATAAACTCGATTCACTTTAAGACACATTAAAGACTTTTGTATAAAGTAAAACTTATAAACAAATGACTTTGCAGCAACGCCGTAAAAATTACTTCTCAAATTTTCTTTGCCTAAACATTTGTCATTCGTAAAACAGGTAGCGATGCTCTTGGTTAGAGTCATCATGGATTATTTAGTTTCTAATTTATTAACATCTAAACAGGTATCAGCACGTGAGTGAAGATTTCCTCTTTCGCGTTTTCTAACAACTGAAAAGAGATTTCTAAAGCCGAAATATTTCTCGCCCACGATATCAAATTTCAGCAGATGGTTGTCACTTAAAGCACAATTGTACCGGTTCTTGTAGTATAATATTCTGGTGTACAATGCAAACCAAGCGAATTATTCATGGCAGATTAAGGCTTTAGGTAAAAGTCCTACTTGCGTTACTTTAACGAGATCTTTTATGTTGGTTTATTACATTGTACGAAGAAAACACTATGGGAATCTTCGATCAATATATGCAATAACTCATTTTCGACTTTTCTTTAAGGTATCTAAGATTACTAACTAAGCTTGTAGAAACGAGTACACCTTCCGTGTGCTTCACGAAAATAGCAGAGACTAAACAGACTCGTCTTTTGCGAACCAAATCGGGATGCAACACGAAGCCATTAATTTCGTAAAGCGCAACTCGTTTCTACAAGCTTACTGTTAACGTATTAATACTTCATACATTTATTAATAAGCTCTTATAATTAACAAAACTGTAACAACAAATCTATCTCTGCTGCATTTTGAAAATTTGCGGTTGTGGCCACTATTGAATTGGAGGTATTTTCTCTAACACGTAGAATGCCAATATATTCCTTTGAGGGTTGACAATTGCCTCGATAAAACCGAAATTTACCCGGCCCGCACTGTACGTATGTTATAATATTGCTACATCATAATATAATAATATAATAGATTATAGCCTCGTTTAAATTTATACCTTATTGCTACTACTATCGACATATAATGTATTTTTATGAACATCTCTAGTTTCCCTGTCTAGTTGGATGTCTGGAATAGATACTTTCGTCTGTCAACGGAAATACATGAGGAAATCGAATTGTTGTCCGCACCTTCCTCCTTACGTCACTTCCAATCGCTAGTAGAATGCACAAATGCTTACTTATCAACTAGAAAAAACTCCACATGCATTTCTCTATTAAAGCTTATAACTATTCGAGTATATTGTCGTTAACGCCAGACGGATTCAAAAATTTGTTATTTCTAATTCGTATGTATTATTACTATGATTATTATTTTAGTATCATAGATATATATGTATATTAAAAACATAGTATTCCTGATTTAGTTCAGGTACTCGTTCCAAACAGTAATTTCATAAAATGCTGCCGATTCTTTATGTTCTTACAATTGCTCTTTAAGCTCATTTGGCATTATATCTCTACGAAATCCTTCTTAGCGTATTTTAGCAGTAACAATGGAAAGTTCCTACACATCTTGAAATACGAGAATAATGTCAATTCTTAGGTTTTTGGCATATTGCGTTTGCAATATGTTTTTCCGCCGACAAGTGAAACGCTCAATATGGTAATATCTTCTCATATAAAGCCAGATATGTGATCAGAATATAAAATGATGTGATATAAGAAACAATGCATTTTTTTCCTCAAAAGCCATCATTTATCTTCAACAATTTATTTTAAGCACGCGCAGGACATTATTTTTAAGAGGATATTAAAATTTTCAATTAAAGTGGTCGACAATACTAACGACGAAGGTGCTTTTTACTAGAGCATTAACGAGTGGGTATTTTAAACAATTATTCTAAAGCATAAATATGAAAATGATTGAGAAACTATCAATTGGTAGAATATGTATAGTTACAGTATATGTACAGTATGTTAATCACTCATGGAATTGATTTTTGTGATACTATAGTTTTGTGTGAAATGCTCGAACAGGTTACTCTTCGATGTACTAAGATCCATATCCATGTACGGTTTAAGGCAGATGTAATCTAACGGACCGATTAGATCTAAGAGAGTGTTAAAATGTTTGATTTGAACTAATGCTACCGTTTAACGTATTATTTTCTTCGTTTACTTAGTGGCAATAATGTAAGCTATAGTAAAATTGCTATTAGATTTTCTTTAAAACTTAAGGTGAAATAGTCCTTACTTCTGTTTGCATCATATCCTTAAAATCATCTGGGTTATCTGATTTTGTTGTATATTCTCTATTTTTGAGAATATCTCTTCACCTTATTCATTTACTAACAATAAGAAATATGTCATTTAGGTAGTTTCTTTCAATTAAATTACGGTCGTGTGTTGCCCCATCTTGCAAAAACTAAACATTTTCATTTGATAAGGTTCGATTTACTACAATTGAGTATATATTTTCCAGGACAGTAGTAACCTTATCATTTTAAATATTTATTCGTTGTAAAATTCCTTTAAATAAAACTATTTAGTGGATAATGTTACCTTCGCAGACGTATCCTTTCCAGGATTTGTAGCTAAAGGTATTGCACGCTCCTGATAAGAATCCCGCAAATCAATACCTGCAGTTTTCCTGATGTACTTACCCGTTGAACGTGAAAGCTGCTTCTGAAAAGGGGATGAAAACAAGAATCGCAGCCTTCCTATTCAGCTTGTCATTTAAATTTTCGTGGAACTGTATTCTAAGATCTAGATCGTCCTCTGTTAGTTTCTGAACATTATTGTATAGAAATTAAGTCTTCCTTCATGGAGACATTTCGTAACAGGTGTATGGATTCACATTATTTTGTCTTCCAATTTGTATACTTGCTCTTGGATTCCATTGAACGTTACCAAAATGACTACTTTCGCGTCGTTTTCTACTAAATTGAGCTCTCTAAACTATGTATGCAGCTGCTTGCAAAATATGAGGTGAAAAAAATACTTATAATTACAGGTATCATTAGCTCCGTCTTGACTTGTATATATCTTTCCATTCGATCATCAAAATGTTTGTACCAAGAGTTTCCGTTAAACGCATCATTGTTTATTAAATATAAAATTATTTCAAGAGACAATTTACTGAAAGTCACTATCATTGTAAAAGTGATTGTTGACCTTATTTAAATTGTTTAGTTGGCTGTTATTTTTAGTACAGTGCAAAGAGTTATGGGAGAAACGTGGATTTTTTTTATGCAGTACTCGTTCTGCATAAAGAAAATGTTGGTCTTAAAGATTTCCATTCACTTTGGAGCTTTTAGGAAAATTATAATCTTTTAAATAACTTTCAAGCTTGAAGCGGCTTAGTGATCGAGGATCAAGTTTTCTCAGTGAGTCCAATATTGTTCTAACCAACCATACGCATTTTGAAAAAGAATTAAAGAAAATGGAACACTACATACAAAATTTACATATTAAGCATTCCGATGTTATAACGACCTTCAAGAAAAACAGCTTATACAACCCGTTGGGCCGCCATAACACATTAAACCAAAGTAAAGAAAACCATTACGCGCATGATTGTTCGCTTATTTAAGTCATAAGTATAGGTTACTGAAATCAGTATATCGTGAACCCTTCAAAAATAAAAAAATGTTGACTATTCTATTAAAAGAGAGCACGTATTTCATACTGCACTTACACGGATCATGCTGTATATTTCAAATTTATAAGGCGTACCTATTAGATTAGAAACTGGCCTGTTGGGGCGCTTCATATCAAATTGAAAATGGGTGAATTTGCAAATTAGCATCATCTTAAGAGCGGTTTCTTTAAAGTGCTACGAAAAGGCACAGACCGTATCAGCGTAAGGTAATAAACCTAAAAGTAGCGAAAATATTCTCATAGCAACCTTCCACTTTCAATTTGCGAAGTAATTTAATTTAAAACTATTTTTATTTCGTGCGATGTAGCACACGGAAAAACCTTCCACTACTGCAGCTCCAGCTTTCAATTACTTTCGACCGCGGCGAAGTTTCATTCTCTTTGTACCGGTCAGCGATTTTCCAAAGAAACATTACTTCTAATGTTTAAAGATTTTCGATATTGAGTAGTTCTCCACTTGTTGCGGGATTGATAAAGAAACTTCTTCACGTAACACTGTTCGTTTCTTGTTGCTTTTCGAATGAACATTACTCGCAGATAGTGAAATAAATAACCTCCAAAATTTCACACGTTAAAATGTTAGAGAAATACCTAGCCCTTATAGGCTATAAATTTAATTTTTAAAGTGATCGCATACTGCGACAGCACCGAGCAGATCAATAAAGTACTTTGGTAACTGTTCTTTTACGTACCGAGTTCTATCGTAAAGTTGAAGCTAAATTGTTTCCAAATAATTTAATACAGGATTTCCATAATTTACTTCAATAGGAATTTTAAGTATATTTTAGTATTCATAACCAGGGCACCTTCTTACTAGAAACATCAGAATAACAAATGGTTTTGTTACGTAAACACATGGCTCTTGTGATCCTTAGATCTCAACGCGTCACATACAAATGACGCCAAAAAGCCATTACCGGCAAAGCAAACCTCCAAAGTATCATAACACAAAAGCATTTGTTACGATAGGTGAAGGACTGAATTAATTTGAATAAAGAAGAGATTCCGAAGGACACTCTGATCTGTGATGTAATTTATGATTCTTATATATACCCGTTGTCGCTTTTATTCAACGAACTTGCAATTTATTTTGTTGGATGTTTGATACTTTTATGAGGGAAATTTCGTATACTATGTATGGTGCATCGCTATGAAAACAACGAGTTAGAAAACAAGGGTTCAACGTACGTCGATTTCCTAAACGCTATCTTCTAAAAAAACAAATCGTTTGGTTCTGTAAAATACGATTCCATAGCGTTTTACAAGTTATCATTCGATAAAAAGAGACGTCCTCTCAAGTGGTTTTGGAACTTTAGAAAAGACTGATCACAGGTGACAAGATCGGGCTGTAAGATGGATGACATAATTCCTTAAAGCCGCTTTCATTGGTTGCTACTTAAACCCATTTATGTTTCATGCACTTTGTAATATGTAGAAGAAGAGTTTTCTGAGGATAACTGCGAGGACATTTTTCGTGAATAGCCGATTTAAGCTCCTTAATTGTGCTGTTATAACTTCTTTTGGCACTTAATTAAAAGAATTCCACCCGCATCCCAGAAAACTATAGCCATCACCTTCTCCGTGAAAAATTGCCTGGGCGGTGGAGAGCCTTTGTATATGTCTTGCTTCGTAAGAGGATCGCAGTGTATCCAGGTTTTATCTTCGGTTACAATTCGGCAGAAGTCTTCATTTTGACATCCTCCTCGAAAATTTGTTGCTTACACAGTTTCTGTTTGGAACTGGGCAGTCTGGGAATCCACTCCGTCGACACTGCTCATTCCCAAATCTTCACGTTCGTTGTTCTAATTTATTTTGAATAATTTTGTTGTTTCTTTCACGAAACTAAATCAACGAATACAGTTTATTGAAGTTAATGTAAACAATCAAATGTTGAACCTGAAACTTAAATACTTTATCAAGGACCTTTGAAAACAAGTCTTGCTTTCAAAGATTGCTTGAAACAGTGTAAACATCGACGAAGCTATATCTTTTACTTGCGTTAAGATGTGATAATTTATTTTTCATGTATCTGGAAAATAGTTATCTTTTGATTGACATCGTTCCGGTTGATGTGATCTCTTCCTTTTCATTTTAAGGCTATAAGTCCTTCAAGCGAAGTTTCATTTTAAGCAAAGCAACTTATAAATGTTGGCCATACCGAAAGGAATTGTATCGAAAATTCGAATCGAACCGATTGCGAAAGAAAAGTCAACTTCTATATATAGTGATGTATATACAATGATATAATAATTTTTTTTATGGGTTTATTGAAACTAAAAGAATTAGAAATCAAATTTGCGCCAGAAGGATATATTCCAATTCTTTTCTTGATTTAAGCTCCTCGACTTTGATCTACCGGTAAGATCAATTAGTTTTCCATCAATTTTCCATGTTTATTTATGTCCTTCGTTACATTTATAATTACATTTGGCCTAAATTCTTACTTTATAGTCTGCAAAATATTCGTTGTAGCTGTAACTGAAGGCGAAAGCAGACTTTTAGATTAAGCTTTTACCATAAATAATCTGATATTTGATATTACTTTCACTTTCTTTTGATGGTGAAAATTTTCAGACAATAAACTTAACTTTCTTTTGACTGTGAAAATTTTCAAACAATAAACTTTCTTTTGATGGATATTTCAAAAGGAGCCTCAGATATGGTCCTTTACATATGGTCACATGTATCGGATAATATTCCTAACGCATTTGGTCAAGTTCACCTTTGCGTGCTGAGATGCGATTGTTGCAGATTTACATATTTCTAGCTTTACATTCACTTATAATAAGGGATTCTCCGATAAAAAGGTGACTTACCGGGTTCCAAATCTCCATTATTCATCTGTTATTAAATGTATCTTTCGCCATAGTTATTTCTGTTAGAGATTACAGTAACGTTAACGATTACAGTCATGTAGGCCTTTTACAAAGCCATTTAAATGTTAATTCTCTCCGCATATGAATACTAATGCGTGCTTTTATTTCAGAGGACGAGAGGTAAGCCGAGAAGCATTGAAGTTGTCATCAAATTGGATACGTACTTCTAAGGTTATTCCTGAAACAAGAGAACATTGTACAGCGCGGCATAGAATTTCATGTAGAATAGCCACAAAGGTACGTACATCTACACGCGCGGCTGTGGAACTTCATAAACAATAAAAGCCGGTACGGTAGAATAGTGATGATCGTTCAAATAGTGTCGGTAGTGGAAGTCAATATTGTTGGAAATACGGCAGGCAGCCTAAACTAACGTTCGTTTAGTGTATTTTAATAACCGAAACCATCGAAGGAACAGCAACAATCGACACCTTATCCGATCGGATCCCTACGGTATAAAATAACGTGAAACCTGTGAGGTGCATATGTGGTATTTTTCAACGCGTTAATACGTTAAATATTACTCGCGCTTATTTGTGATGGTTCTTAATCCGATTAACCTTTGCTGTCCACCTACGATCTTTCTCAATAAGTTAATACGCCAAATATTCATATTTGTTTGTATTGTACTGTACACAGCGTAAGATAAATAAATACGGTACAGTGAGTAAGGCATGAAATAACGACCATTGTTTTCGATTTTCTTGTCGCTAAGTAACTAGATAACGATGTACCGAATAACAAGAATCATTACGTAACATCTATTCAATTATTATTCTCTGTTGCACAACAAATATCTACGTAAAAAACGGGTTTTTTCTCAATTTTTTCAGCAAATTGAAAAAAATTTTCTCAGCAAATAAGGTTTCACAAATTGCTACGCAGCTAAGGTCAAAGGTTAAAAGTAAACAAGGATTTTTACGGCAAAATATAAAAATATCGCATGTTTGTCTTTTGTATTCACACATGCTATTTTATTTATCATGAAGCATTCTTTGTAGATGGCTTCTTGCATTGTATGTGTCCTATTCAATTAAAATTACATGATAGATTTCTCTTTATTATTCTCTTTACATGTTCTCTCTTTGAGTAAACCCTTGTGCTTTCCAATACCCTTAAATGTATCCTCTTTATTGTTTCATATGATACCTCTATAAAGAACAACTCAAAAGCCATAAACAGTACCAATTTTAAACGGATGGTTCTGTTATTTAGTCTTCATCCATGAATTTCAAGTTTATGGTATCTACTACTGGTTCATATCATGTGATATAATCGCGATATTGTTATAATTATCACATAAGTGCTATCAATACTTTATTACCAGCAAGCTTGAAGTAAGGCATAATCGAATATCCCAAATTTGTAGAAAAAAGCAACACTAGCTTTGTGAATTTCTTTCACAATTATACAGCATGCCTAAGTTTCGATGTTTTATAGAATATCTCTGAAACTATAATAATTACCAAAAATTGTTCTTCAAAAAGTTTTCTTTCAGCAGGAACAATAGTTGTACACCAACCAGCATTCATTACTTTCTAAGCTGCGAAAGCAGTGCTTAAAACATATCCAGCACAACGACAGAAACAAGCAATTACTTGCAAGTGCTTCATAAACTAATAACTTTTATTGGATTCAGATCGTGTGAGAACACACAACCTGTTATGATGTAGTGTACTGATTTTGTGGTTCTCTTGATCTCGTATCACAAATTGATACGAGTCCTTTCTGTGCTTCAATCCGTGGAGTATAGATCTTTTCCACGTCTAAACGTTCGTGCAAAATTGAATATGTTGTAGTCTTCGACATGCCTAAGGATGTCCCTATACCGATTTTGATCGACCTTCAGGAAATTCATCACTGATGAAAGCACCACCACGACGAAATTTGACAAACTAGTTATAAACATCCTTTTCCTTAGTGCTTTATTACCAGAAGGTGCACGAAGCGATTCGTGTTCATTGTTTGTGTTAGATCTTTACTAATTGTAATAACGTCAAAACTTCGTCCAGGGGCAACCTTCATGACTTTATTTTCTTTTGACAAAATCGTCTCTTTAAAAGGCTTATTGTAAACAAATTACTCGGTCGATTTCTATGATATCACAGCTTCAATAATAATAATAAAGACTTGCCAAAAATAGTGATGCCAACCTTAATAGCTAGTAGTGCTAAGACTAGTGGTCGTTTGTCGAAACTTAGGATGCTCTCCTCGAATATGCTGACGACATTCAGCTTTAACACTCGTTTTTACCATCTTTAATAGAAGCCCAGTTTAGGGTGATATTTAACAAATATTTTTCTTCACCAAAAGGAATCGATTACAGATTAACCCTAAAAAGATATAGATGATTTTGCTTGATCCAAAAAACCTCGTATATTTTGCACTTCAAGTTTGAATATAATTATTAAAAATCAATCCTTAACATCGGCTAACTATAAAAAAATTCGTTGTCCGTTCTAGCCAGCTCTGCAAGAATTTGTCGCATTTCATTAAAAATGCAGCTCTCAGTACAACTTTTATTCATACTCACGCACTTGAGTTATCCACCAAACTGATGCTTTGTGAAGCATTTATAATGAATAACTTCACGTTCTGTGAAAGTATTTGCAATTCCTACGCTACGTAACAGAATAAGAGGAAAATTCGTTTAAGTCGCTTAATCCATGCTCTGCCCAGTGGAGATGGTATTACCGTGCAACTTATTCGGACCAGCATTCTGAATATGCGCAATGAAGAAGCCATGTACTGTATACTTGTTTATATGAATGTTAATAAAAAGGAAACAACGCGCTTGAGGTTTAAACAATATGAACATGATATTCGTACTTCCAAGCTGCTAACTAGAAATCTTTAAAGTAAATTACAGTTATCTTAGTATATTATTAAAAACCTACTCGATGAAGGAATAGAACCTACCGCTTCTGCTAAACACTGAACTAATGTCAAATGAAGCTATTAAAACATCGACACGTAATTCCTTCACCTGCACCTTGCTAGTAAAATATATGTACATCATTATTGTATTGCATCGATTGAGTCACTTCGGCTATTATTTATCTTTCCCTTTCGTACGTTATTGGTTCTATTACATCAATTGTTCAACTTATATTTGATACTGAAACCCTGAGATCACTGTAATGTCGATATCAATTCTAATGAGCCAGTGCACAAAAAAATGCGAGTAGAAATAACAGTAAGACTCTCCATAGAAAGATTTCGCACGGTGAATTTGATTAACTATACAGGGTATTCAGTTTGAATACTCTTCTATGGGTAACTTCCACGTTTCTAAAGTTGCAAAGACGGTCAGAATGCGAAACAATTCAAATATTTTGTCCTAGATTGAGGATCTTGTACCAAAAAAATAATTTTCTGTCCCAATTCACTAGAAATGACTCCAGCTTTGGTTTTCTAAATGGAACACCTCGTATATGTTTACATTACAGAATACAAGATACAGTGTAACAATGTAAAAATGTAGTGAAAGCTCCAAATTTGCATAGGCAACGTTTTTCCGAGAGAGTAGTCTTAGAGGAAACATTTTCAGCTCTTGGAACAGAGTCTGAGAGCCAATGAAATTGTTTTTAAATGACGAAAAGATCGCCAAGAAAATTGAAAAAAAAAATTAAATTAATGTGTTGGCTTACCACGAATTCCACCAAAGAGCATCAATCAAAGCAGCCGCGATCGACTTATGTCTTAATATTACAGCAGTAGATCACTACCTTACCAAATGTAAACTTAAAATTAAATCAGCGCAGCATTACATTCAGCGGATCATTAAAGCCGATCGTACTACTACAACTGGCTGCTGCTTCGACCTCGTAGCATCGTGGATGAAGTATTTTGGACAAACGTATAAAATTTTTCAAATAACGGAGTGTACAATTGAAAAAGTAATCACCATGGGTCATGAAAAGATCGCTCAATCGTGCGATAAGCTCGTTTAAAATATTATTTTTTCAAGGTACCCCTACCACAAGCTCTACCAAAAGATTGAAGTGCGATGAGCCTTTTAGATGATATACCACTTCTTCATTCCACCAGAAATCTCAAATTTCAACAGGATAGCATTCGAGAATAGTAAAACCGTTCTGTTTTTCGATCTTCTACGCTCTTAGATGTAAAGCATCTCAACATCTTTAACCAAATTAATTTTTCGTAACAATGTGCAAGTTTAACAAAATTTGGTGTTAATTTAAGCACGTAAATTTTTTAGCATTTGTTTTACACGTTGAAATTTTCAACTGAAATTTTTAATATTATGATGCTCTAGAAAAGAAAAGCTCGAGATATTATTATCCGATTTTTTATGTCTACAATAGTTTCAGAGATAACCTACGAAAACCTTGAAAAGGAGATTCATATAAGTAATAATCTTTGCGGCAATTTACATACAGCCAAAAATGTGAGGTTTGACGATAAGAAGAAATCAATCGAAAATGATTGAAATGTAAATTTATCATTCTATTACAAATTAATTTTGCCAATTTCGGTGGAAATTACAACATAAACTTTCATATATCCTGTTTAGGCGCGGATAGCAAAGCTTAATTGAAATCATCTACATTTAGCGAAGATAGTAATCGTATCTAATGTGTGTACGTCGTTATCATCATGATAAATCGTTGTGCAAAGTGCGATGAAAATTTGACATGGTAATTGTCGTCATACTGTTTCGTTCGAAATGGCGTCACTCGTGTGTATCCTATTGTACTGGTGTTGCTGCTGCGTCCTGGGAACGATCGCTCTACCACCTGTTATTAGGATAGGTAAGTATTCACATGCCATTGTCGCTATTATTGTGGGCTGTAGGTTTCCTTCCTCATTACAATAAATGAATTGACCCGTTAAACGCGTATGTGGTTAATGGTGACCTGAATATAACGTACAAACTGTTATTATATTGGAGTGAAAGAGAACAACAAGAAATAGTCGGTTAAATGGTCTTACCCAAAGTAATTCGCGAGATAGGGGCAATATGTACAACATCCATTTCGAATGAAATCTTGCGAAGAGTATTACTAGCACGATGAAATTTTAAAAGCGTTCGTCAAGCTTAGTTTCTTGTTCCAAGGAATTCTGTTGTAATAAACACTTATGCAATTTTATGAATAACTGTTTGCAGAAGACAATCGGTCAAAAAATAGAAGAAGATACTGCGTAGCCAGCTAGGTCGTCTATTTAGAGTGTGACAAAATTATGGAATGAGTTAAATTTGAAACAATTTGTTTTTCGAAGAAGAATGAAGTCAATTTTAATATTTTGAAGTTAACGTTTTTGCATTGAAAGTTGGTTATTCTTACTGTTATTATTGTTATCAAATTTTCGAAATGTTCAAATAAGTATCAATTAGAAATACAGAATGACCAGTTTTATGCACTGTCGTACGCCAGGTACCCTTAAAAAGAATAAGTTGGAATCATTTAAATGCATTTATGGCATGGCATATATATGCATGGCATAGAAATTATTATTCTTGTTGGATATGACGATGATTCTAGAATTCCGCAAGAAGTATACCATCTGTTTAGTGTAAAATATCTATGTAGAAATGAAAACTTAAAGCTTGAAGTTTCTTGAAGGCATCTCGAAGTTTCCCAGCAATCGCAAGATTTACAAAATGCAACGTAATAGAAATGAATCTGATCACTCAATACCGTTTTACGTTTTAGTGCAGAATTCATGCAACCGTAATCCGTGCTTCATTTTCCAGACTTGCTTTTCAATTGAGCCTTGGAATGGAAAATCGACAAAATGACAGGGGTAATTGACAAGAGAACTATTGGTCCTTTCTTTCTTTCGGGGTCCTCTCGAGGATGTCTCGGTCTTTTGAGGGATATATTTGTACCAACTCTTGTTGAAACTTTTTCAAGTAATTGTGGTCTCGATTTAGCAAATGACGATATTTGGTTTCAACAAGAGGATATACTTCTCCACTTTGCGTCCCTTGTTGGGGATGGTTAAGTACAGTGGCCCGACATCAAATCTCACGCACTTTAATTTTTTCTTGTGGGAGTATATAGAATCAAGATCTAGAATCTACGTTGATAGAACACAAGATCTAAATGATTCGAGAAATAAATAGATTTGATTCAACGTTCTTCTCAATGTTCAAAATGAATTTTTAAATAAATTTGGGTATTGCCAAAAGGCCAGTGAATGGCATTTTAAATATGCGATTCAAAGGAAACGATTATTTAGCTTTTGAAGTATTTACCTTTGCTCTTTACTAACAAAATTTATCCTTTCCACTCTAAGTGATTTGTGTTCAGGAATCTTACTATACGAGATCTTAAAATTTTGGTGGTATTATTCAGACAACTGAATAGCTTATCAAAATAGAATAAGAAATCAGCAGTTGTAATTTAAAAAATTGTCGTTGAGGTCATTAAGTGGAAATCAAAAGCTGAGAAAACTTAGAATTGGCACAGTTGGTTGATTGGACGGTTGGCTTTCGGTCAGTATACTATCACCGTACCATCAACGACGGTTAGCCACGGTTGGTAGAGTGCCAGTAAGAAACTTTCTAACTGGTTGCGATTGGATCTAAGTAAGCAAAGTCAATTAAGCCTTGATTGACAGAAATGTAATGCCAACCTGACTTATGGAACAGCCGTTAACTCGTTTACGCATTGAATCGATTCCTACCGATTAACTAGGTTATCGGTGGGTCTTCCTTGCCATATCGGCAGTGATCCCTTGGAACCTCTAACTCACGATGGAAAGAGAACCGACCTTGAGGTACAACCGGCCGATCCGGATTTAGACATATATAACGAGGAGTTGTTAAAGCTTGCTGCGGTTTCGAAATGTTTACAAATGTTTCTTGTTTTCAATTTCCGTCTATTATTGGTTATAACTTTTCAGTTAAAGGTGTGTTTCTTCAAAACTTTCTATGAAAAAAAGATTGCAACTTTTAATGTCTCGTGAAGAATTTGACTTATTATACGCTTTAGTATTGGTTAATGCACACAAGGGATAACAACCTTTAATACACATAAACTAATTTTATCAACTTTCTAGATTTGAAATATTAACGCAGGCACTGAATTTAAAACACTTGTGTATTAGTATTGGTTAAAATCAACCACATCCTACCCAGTGTGACTTAGAAATTGAAGTAGTTGCTTCCATCTGTTCGATCTTCATAAATAATTCAACAAACAAGCGACAACAAAATTAAATTGGACCTGCATCACTTCAGTGATAGTTTCAAATCTCCTTTAAGTACAGCACCAATGAAGGCGCGTAAAAATATATTTCTTTCATAACCGTCAGGATCAGGTAAGTTGTTCATCCCTTTTTCTACAGTTTGTATTTATGTATAACATCGCCTCCTCACTTATCCTACAAGAAGTGTTTGAAAAAGCTTCAATGTGTCATAAACCAGATGCTCACGATGCAGGATACGTCCGAAGAAATGAACCAAACTTCATGAGTTTGAGTTTTGAGGATCCATATGTTCTTATTCCATTTCATTTGTTTTCGTGAAATGTAATATGTGATATGTGGTTAGATGAGAAAAACTAGAACACATCAATGTGCAAGGATGTTCTTGTTTTATTGAAGACGTATTAACTCGTGAGTTTTTACACATTATCTTCATGAGTACAATTAAGCTGGTCCTTCTGCAAATGAATATTATACCAGATAATAACACAAACACTAATAAAACTAACACAAAAAAAACCTTCATCGCTTAAAGCGATTACTGTCAACAGGAGCTGGAGCAGCTTGATATATCTACGTACTTCAATAGTATTTCTTGCTCTTGAGGAACATGATTTGATGGCAATCCGCTTTGCTAAAGTCGTTAAACAACCGTCTTAAGGTTTCTATAATTTAATCTTCTTATAGCTGATACATTACTCTTATCTAACCAACAGTACAATCCGGAATAAGCTGATTCCAGTCGAACATGCCAATTTATATAAAACAGGAACATTTATGGAAAAGTTACTTACTTAGTACTTAAACATAAGTGCTTTTAATTCTAATAAATGTATCATATTCCCATGAGCTAATTTAAAATTACCTACCTATCCTCCACACTAAACACATAGGAAGTATGTTGTAGAAACTAAAGAAACTTTACGTATGCATCGAGTGAAAATATACAGAGCGTTTCTCTTGAGATAATGATTTTAAACTATTGGAAGATGCCTGAACTAATGTTACTTCCTGAACACGTTGTCCGACAAAATAAAATAAAATATTGATTAGCGAACTTCAGCTATTGTCACAGCGACAGTAAGATAAATTTGTTTTCTGGGAAATGCAGAAACCTCAAAATATACACAGCGCTCCACTTACTTCAAAATAAGTTTTCCGAGAAATCATTTGATTCAAAGCGACTTTTATTTCCAACATTTTCCCATTAAATAAATAGGTAGGATATAATTCACCGCGTGCAGATAATTGCTGCACCCGGTATTACAATTTAACTTAAGAATTATCAGGAGTAAAGTTAGATAATAGAAAGTACTAAATTGGTCGTGTGACGCTAGATTGATTCAAAGGGATACTTGTCTGGGGCGTAGTCGCAACATCTTTTTTCTTTTCTTCTTTTCAGTCAAATTTAAGAGCCAAAACTGCTCTGCTAATGTAATGTTATCGAATCCTATGTTTGTTGTTTAACTTTGGTATTTGCTGCTATTGAATTTAATAATAATCGGAAATATTTGAGAAAAATTCACATTTTAGAAAGTCTACTAAAGACTATCTGGACAAGGCTCGAATTTAGGCTTAATTTGATTAGCGAACAAGCCAAATGGCCAGGACGTGGACGATTTCTTTGATACGGAGCATTTTTTTCTGCCATGCAATCATCATACATTAGTAGGAGGCCACGTAATAATCGCGAAGACGAATTCATTTTCGTTGTATTTTCGCGGGTTAGAGGGTAAGCAGTTGAGAATTCAGATTAAAATAAAGTTTTATGAGTTCCTAAATTGACTTGCAGCAACAGCTCAGAAGCTGCAAGAAATATACAAAAGAAAGAATAAGCACACGGCTTTTTAACTACATTAACGTAAACCAACCGTAGCTACTACGTTCTTAGAGAGACTACGCCCCATTTCTCCAATTTAATTCAAACTCTTACTTAGTGTAAAAACCTTCTAACGCTAATAGTGATGGGGTACTTGGTTAAATGTCAGTTTTTGCTTATAGATCGTTGAGTTGTTAAATATTGTAGACATTGCAATCTAGCGAGCATTTACGAATCGTCTCAAATGAATTTTCTTTTCTTGAAGATTGTTCTATCTAGTAGAGACGCAGATTTATATCTTTCGCGGTAACTTTGACATTAATTACAATTATAACTAAAACGCTATGATCACAAAGAAAATTTTAGACAGCTCGAAAATTGATTGAAGCTAAATCGATTGAAACTTCAAATTAAGTTTATTGTTAAGAATTATTTACGCAGCTACGTATGGGCGAATTTCGTTTTCAGTTTCCAGATCGTTTTGCATCATGACTTGATTTACATGAACAAATCGTTCGTTCACTGCGTTGCTAAAAGTTACAAATCCGCTAATAGCAGACTCGAGAAAGGCGCTACTAAAACTCAGCTTGAAAGGTTTCGCAGTCGTTATATGGCATATGACAACTATAAATATAATAAATAACCACAATAAAGTCCTGCTTTCATACTTTTAACTTTTATATCAATTATTGCATGTATAAGGTACATTTACACTTGTTAATGGTTATATAATAGTACTAATATAACTATTATTGTTCAATGAACAGTTGAGCGAAAAGGTAAGAAATGAATATTAAGTAGCAGCGCTCGGAATCCGTGATTTGGCCAAATAAAGCAGTGCATTTATCTAAATATCTGATGCAATTCTACGATCAATATAAACTCTCTACAGGAGAAGCATAATGCGAGTCAGATGCATATACATATAAGACCCTGCATTACATCTTTCTAACTAATTTTCATTCCCTTGTATTCTCACTAGCTCAAGCGTACGCTAAACGCTAAGCCTAGATAACAGTGCACTGCTCACATACTGCATACTGTTTGCGGATTGTTACCGTACTTTTAACGTGATGCCACGGTAGATAATCCAACTACATTAGGTTGCATAATAAATGGGATGGTGACGAATTCTACGATGTGGGCTTAGTGTAGAACACACACGTTGATAGTAAGGTTTAAATACATAAATACATTGCTCGTGGGCGTATTGGTTAAACTTATAATGGTCTACAGACTGCTTTAACAGTACGTTGCCTGATGATGGTTAAGTAGAAACTGTGTGCCTTCGATGCATTATAACTCTTTTTCTAAACGAAACACTAAAAGTATTCACATGTTAAGTCAAGTGTTGTAAATTGTAATATAAAGTATATACTTAAAACAAATTTTCAATTAAGATATCTATATTTCCTTGAAAATAATTAAAAGAGATTGAAAGCTCGGAGTACAATACTTGTCTAGTCGATTGCTATCCCCAGAAATTTCCCAGATGGTCTTATACAATACGAATAACATTGTTGTGTACTATTGTGCCCTTTCTAGTTGCTTTAATGAAGACGTCCAGTTTTACCATTCTTCCAACTGAGAGGTGAATTTTTTATACCACCCGTACAAAAATATTGTCGCAATTGTTACAGGTGCTTACGTTTATCATTCTATTGATTATACGCCCATAGACTCTATTTGGTAAAGCAAGCAAATGTTTTTCAATTAAGAAATATGCTGATATCAAGGTAGTTAGATCTCTCATGATGATCATCTGATGACAATGAAGTGTTTTGAATTTAGGAAAGCTTCAATTAATGTATTATAATAACTGCTCGAACGTTAGCTTTTATTATCTATAATTCTTAAGTGATAATTGAAAAACTGATTATGCGTTAATCACGAATAAAACAAATAAAATTTTTGCGACCGCCGCATTTTGTTTTTTTTTATACTCAACCAAATGCAGCTTCATCAATTTGCATTCTGCACTGGCTCTTTTTCCAAAGCTGCCGCCATACCAACCGTTGCCTACTGCTTTATCTATCTCTATAACAGTTATCTTCACCTTTTACAGTAATAATAATTATAATAATGGGTAAAACTTTGATACCCAGCAGACTTTTAATGATAATTCAATAAATGGGTGGATAATGAAAATATTATTTCTATTACATCTTCGAAAATGAAAACAAAACAAACAAATTACAATCACGAATACACTAATGCTTTAAGGTGCAATGAAATGGACCTAAATACGCAACTGGCATTTCTATTCACTTTAATGCCTATCGTAAAGAAGTTGTTCAGAGACCTTAGCACAGTTAAAAGTGCTAATTGGCCTGTAACTATAAATACCACCTCGGTAATACCTCGTAATCTTGCCAATCTTCTAATAGCTTGGAAAGGTAGACGTTGTGATAGGCATATTATAAATCATACCTAAAGATTCACACAAAACTTCAGAGCATTCGTTTTCTTCCGATCTTCAGATGCAGGGGGCATTATAAACATACAATAAAGGCGTTTAGGTAGCAGATGCGGTACTAGTTCCTACTGTAGCTAAAGTAGTTTTGCAATTGTCGCAATTGCTAACGAGTGATGGTAGAAAATTTTCTTCCTCGCTAGGTAAGATTTCTTTTTATCATTAATTTAGCCTGGAATCGGTTCAATAAATCCACATAATACTGTCCCGTGTTTGTCTTTCTCTTCTTTAAATAATCAATTAAAATTATAACTTGTGAATCACAAAAAAAAAGGTATGGCTATAAATGTTTTAGCAGAGCGAATTGTCTTTGCCTTCTTCGCTGCCCATTTTGCCGACTGACCCTGAAAAGGATACTTTCCACACATTCTACTGACATCTTTAGTAAATGGACAACTTACCTACTGTTCACTTAACCAGCATTTAACGGAGATTCGTCGTCCTTTTTTTAAACTTTCTCCTATTCCGAAAGGAATCGAATCACTGACCGGTATTGTCCTTTTTTCATGATTCCACAAATACATAAATTTGCCCACATTCAACAGAAAACACTACTTGATGAATTTCTCCGAAACTTTGACAGATGTCGAATAAAGAAGAGTACTTGTTATCAGTAATGCGGATTTTAGCTTAAAGCGTTGTCTGCCTCTAAACACGAATACTTGTCATGCCGTCGTCGTATGTGGAATTTCGGGGGAGAGCAAAGTTGGATGGTGTGACATCGTCAAATAACTTCCTTCTAACCTAAATTATCGATAAGCTAATCTAATTATACACTTCACTTTCTGACAGAAGTCTGTTATTGACGTGCATGATACGATCAAAAGATTGAGTGCAAAGTTGCTGCTAATTAGAGGAAGATGAGATTGATGTCGACTACACAGAACTTATTACACGACGAGCAAAACAATGAGATATTTTGTCCGATATTTTCTGTACGATTTTCTTATTAGGACTTCCGAAAAATGAGAGCTTAATCGCACTCGTCGTAATTTTAATAACATTGAAATATGTTTATTCACGATCGTTATATAGTATTTATTTTTACGAATACAGTTTCAGTGTTTTTAATGCTATTTAAGAAGCAATAGTATGTCCGTCTTTCGTTAGGTGCCGGAGTTGAATGGCACTTAGCAATTTGGTATAAGATGATATTAATTCGACATCTTTCGAAAATATTAATATATTATTAATTATTAAATAGTTACTAATATGGATTTGTGCAGAATGTGATTCTGCACCACTTCTAGTCATCGGTTCTTCACCTAATAAAACCGGGAAGAATCTTTCAAAATGATAAAGTTAACTTACTGATACTGTTACCCGTTCTCAACCAAAGCGCTTGGACATATTAATACTTCATTAAGGTTTTCACTGCCCTTATTCCTAGGAATACAGGGATCCTTAATAATCAAAAATATATAGGATCCTCCATTTAAAAATATTTTTAGTTTTAATGTGCTACTTTCTAATTTGCTATTATTTATCTGCTATTAATAATCAGGGTATTTTGGTAAATATAATTTTATCCAAAACACATCAGAAAATGCCTGATATATATATATATATATATAATGATAAATTAGCTTAGCTTCCTCGTGGCATTGATGGAATAATTCACGGCAAACGCAACAAAAGGAGAGAAAATAAATAGTCTAACACACGGACATGTTTTTGCCTATCCGGCGTCATCAGCGTGGTTTCGAGAATATTTTTTTATCTCTATCTTCTATCGCTGTTGCCTCACAGTTAATGCCACAACTTTCAAAACGACAAACTCGACGGGATGGTTTAGGGAACAGTACCCGATTGATGTCGCTGTTTCCTGGACGACAAGCATGCGTTTCTTTGGCACTAGAGGGAGCCAAGAAATGTTGAGTTTGTTGTTTTGAAGGTTGTGGCGTTAACTGTAATGCAACAGGGATAGAAGGTAGAGATAAACAAATATTCTCGAAACCACGCTGACGATGCCGGATAGACAGAAACATGTCCTTGTGTTAGACTATTTATTTTCTCTCCTTTTGTTGTGCTTGCCGTGAATTATGCCATAAATAACCTGAGGTAATTAAGCTAACTTAGCATTATATATATATATATATATATATATTTGCTTATAATTTTACTCTTTTTTTCATTTATTTAATACCAACAATGTGTTCCGAATTGTAAATTCATAAAATACAATATACGAGTAATTAAAACTGACTTATCGTTGAGTAACTATTTATGCTTACCCTGAAGATTGAATGGCATTGTTTTATTATTTTATACCGTCTAATAAACGAATCTCTTACTGCATGTAATTAAATATCCAGCTGTAACAGCTAGATTTCCATATTGGCTGCTGGTGGTACAATCCTGAGTAAGCCTGATTTTATTTTATTTTTATGTTACAATGTGGTTACGCTAAGAGTTTCGGTATTTATTTCGTTTACCCAGTGGCACCAGAGCTTATATTAATCAACATAAGTTTCCAGGTAAGCTTAGCACAATATAACAATCGTTCAGTCCGTTATTAATTTTATTAAAACACCAACGAAAGTGAGACCGTCCTACATATTTTCATGCGGTAAACCATAACCATTAACAAGAAAGTAAAGAATCTAATTTAATGTTAACTTCTTTCTTACTGGGACACTGACGAGAAACAATTACTTTTCTCCATGTTTTAGATCAATTTATTTATCTTATTGTTTATGGTTAGACATTTGTGTTTTTATTAGTACCTCACATTATTGATCATTCCTTTTCGTACATTTCGTGTAGCAACTGCTTTACTGCTGCACGCACGTAGCTTGGAACTCCGCCATACTAATACCACATATTGACTTTTACGACAAACGGTACGTTTTCTATTAAAGTTTCCAGTTCATTAACTGTACATTCTACCCTTTAAGTGGCTCCGAAGAAAATATACTTGAACTGCGGTGGTATCAATGAGCCCTCACCAAAACTTTGAGTAAACATTTATTTTGACTATAAATTTCGTATTTTATTTAGTGTCCTGCTTGCGCGTAATAATTAAAATGTTTGGTTACATACCCATTATTGTGGAATATGACTATGTCTGGCCATTCTGAGAAAACAGCATGCAGCAAAAAGGTTGCTACAACTTCCTGCATCGCTGCCGATAACGCCAAAAATTAAAATAGAAGGGAAAGAGAAATAATCATAACATGTTTTACAAATATTTGGAAGCTTCTTAGACCTGAAAGAAAGTAAAATGGTACTTAATTAGATGTTATAAGTATTTGTTCAACCCAAGACTTTGTTAGACAGTAACAGATAATAACTTCTAAAAAAGCAGGAGACTCGTGCCATTCTGTGTAAATTGTGTGCCACGCGCAAAATGCAAAATCTACTTCTTTATAGCTATGACCTATTAATTGTTATTATTTTCATTTATTTTATTGTACATTGGTTATGCGCATAATTACTATAGTTAGCTTACAAATACACCGTCCATGTTTCACATATTTTAGTTAAAGATATTTATAAAAAGTGCATGATGGCACTAGTTCGTTTGGTATCTGCAGATGCAAATTTGAAAAGGATTCAAGTGGGTACGAAACAAAGTTTGCATAATGAACTAGATCCAATGCTGGATATCCAATGCAGCTCATGTAATGTGTGTCCTTTAACGTAAGCGAAAAGCAAACCAATCGAAAAAAGGAAAATTGAGAGCTCAATCATTGGAGTACGTTTTATGTTCCCTCACGTTGAAAGATTTGTTTATTTGAAGCTATAAGGAAACTAAACGTGCGTATTATAGAACAGGAAGGATTATGGTTGATCACGTAGGTGGATCATCTACGTGACCGTTAGTCAAAGGATATAGATCTACATTTATATCGATATTTTAGCTGACCTACTTGACGCACATACATATTGAAATTATATTTTTTCGTTAACATGCTCCTATACACTCAAACAATAAAGCAGTTCAACTTATTTTATATTATTTTATTACAAGTTCAGCGCAATATTTTTTGTCTATTCCCTATTCTCCAGATTTTCCAGGATCCAGGAATTTTGGATATTGCACCAAAATTTGCTGTGTGCGGAAGATATAACCTTCCTACGCTCAAAATCGTAAAAGTAGTAAAGACGTATTCACACTGTTAACATCGTGTTTTGACACTTGATCTTCATGTAAGGTACAATGTAACTAATGTTAGACCTCTACGGTCGCCTTCTTCGTTGGAGCCAGGTTAGGATGTTTTTTTTTTCAATTTAGGGCCAGAATGTTTTTTTTTAGGCCACTATCTACTTCTCGTAAAAATCCATTGTAGGTAGATGATATGAATTCTTTCTTCCTGCACTCATCTTCAGTGTGATACCAAATTTGTTTTATTTACATTCAGTTTTAGGTTATTTTCATGAAACAACCTATACACTATAATAAGAGTTATCCTTTCGAAGATTTCCCTTTTTTTTATTTTTGTTTCCTGTTTTTTGCTTCTATTGGAGGACCTCGCGCCGCGGGCAGGCTCAATCACATTCAATTAGTTTAAATTTTGGAGGCACTCGATCAGTGTACCATTGTTATTCTATTTATGCGAGTTTTCCTTATTTTCGTTTCGGGAATTTTCGAATTCCATGTTCTTCCATTTATTCTGCTTTCTTCGTTACTCTTTCTGCTATATCTCAACGCGTGAAGTCCCTAACCGAAGATAGGGCTGTTAGGCGTTGCTGGGTTAGCAACACGGTTCAACGTTTTTATTAGAGAACTGTTAGGCTTTCTTTTCCGTAAGCAAATGTCGAGGCTAAACACATTTTATTTTCATCGTGCTTCAAGTGATGATGCTTGGCTCTTTCATAATTTATCTCTGGTTATTTGGAAGTAGTTTTAGTTGGTTCTACCAGTTGTACGAAGAGAGTTGTATTATTAGTAAAAATTGCGCCACCAAATCTTAATTTTACTGCTTTGAACAAAACTTACTTACGTACATCAATGCCTTTTATTGCAGCTGGCATTGAGACTCTCAACTGTTGTAAATTTTAGGGTTCACCCTAGCCTGTCGTCACAACGAAGTATTATAAATGTATATCCACAAGCTTAAAATGAACATAGCTTCACGATTGATCATACAGTTCTATTTAATTTAACGAATTATTACTAAGATCAAATAATTTTTTCCTTATGAATGTGAATGAAAGTCAGCCTTTTCTTATGTATCTAATACATAGAGCGACTAGTCGATCTAGTAAATTCTGTTGCTGCATATGTATGATCTTTCAATATTACACGCCTTACTTTTAGCATGATTTTCATAATGCTATCAATAAATATAAATGTTCATACACTGTCACCTTGATGAAAAAACACTCTCCAAAGAAATACTTTTTGTATATCCAGTAAAGGAGCAACAGATACGAACAAGTAATAGAATGATAAACTAGAATTGAGTAATGCGTTGTATTTTAATGCCTCTTATACTTTTTGAAAGAAACTGATACTTACTCCTACATTCCGGATTGTGTATGTACATTAATTACCAATCAATAGCTATAAATTGCATCGGTTTGTTCTTACCTTTATGGAAGGACTTTATCAGTTAGGTGGGGCTAGATCTCATCACTTAGAAGTTTTCTTTTCTTTCTAGTTTCAGTATTGATCTTCAGTACTAGCGCTGGAATTGTTTATCTATACACTTCAAGTATTCCTCAACTAAGTCCAGAGATCCAGCTACCGGTATTCTAATACCACGGCAATATATTTGGTGTCGATGCGCACTGAGCACTTTAGTGGCGGGAATTTTTCAGCCTTACTACTGACCTTCTCCGGAGTATTGGAAGATCAAGCGAAAGAGAATGTAATAAAAAATTGTTAAATACTTAGGTCTGGTCTGCCACATAAAACAGTTTAGAGGAGAGAAGTCTTTTCGTGCAAATTAAACTACTGATCTGCAAGACTCACCCTAACATGGATGACAGCCGCGGTTAGACCGAAGCTCTTCCAAATCGAGACGTCAAGACTAATTGCAAATGCGATTGAGATGTGAAGGATGTTCACTTGTAGATTACGTATGAGATGCTTGTACTTAAAGAAAAATGCGGCTCAAGTGTAGCATTAGCAATTAAAGTATGATAGTTCACAACGATCTTTATTGCGTGATTGTTTGTTTAGCGATGTAAACATTGATTTCATGAATTTAGTTCAATAACTACGATATATACGAAATTTATTTTCCTTCGTAATGTTACATAACCCAGGTGATAATTAATTTGAAAGAGTACTAACTTTAGACTTTGTGGCGTTGAATATCCGTATAGCCTTAGATACAGGTTTGGAAAGGTAATATTAAATAAAAATTGTCATACTATACAGACCACCTGTATATAGTAATTTAAAAGAACTTTTGGAAAAGTTTGTCTCAACGTTAAATATTCTTTGTAAGAATAATAATGCTTAAGTAGTTATCTGTAGTAGTATAGACCCGCTTTCTAATTTTACTCGGATTAGTGATACGTCAAGTACTTGCATTCATTTCGTTTGTTCAAATGCGGATGATATTAATTGCATTACTAAATGGTCTATCGAACCATTTAGATCAGTACCAGCGGCTTTAATTTTGAATTTAAATTTAAATCCACCGCCATCTCGTTTACATTCTAATAGCCCTGAGAACAGCAATTACATCAGGGTTTTTACTAAGAAAGGATACCAAGATTTGTATGATTATATGTCTAAAGGAACTTGGGCTGCTATATGCTCTACGTACACTATCGATAATTATCATAAAAATATTACATTGATTTAACATTTCCTGTTAAAAAAGTTATCAAAAACGATTGAAAAACCGTGAAAGTTAGAATTTCGATATATTCAAGTAAATTGTAAGAGTTATATGCGATAGCTGCTACGACTGGATGTTACCTAGACCCTGAATATTACAAAAAACTATAGGGTAACTTACCGTTCGGCTATTGCGACTGCTAAACGACTTTACATCTCCAATTCAATAATAGAAGCAGAACTGCATGGAATGTTGTTAATAGTGACAACGTGCTATAAGACGAGTCGCAGAATATTGCTCTCTATAAAATGATCACGGCATCATTAGACATTGCCAATACTTTCGATAAATTCTTTGTTTAAGTTGGAGATAGTTGTGTTTCCCAGTTTTTGGAGCAGCCTTTCGATAAGAGCAATACGATGCTTCTATTTAGGCCACGATTGTATCTGAATCCGATATCGCGCTCTGTATTGTACAAGTGAAAGCATCAAATTGCTATAGTATAGATCTCATAGGCAACATTATTTTAAAACGTAATATGCAGCGTCTTGTGCAAGCTCTAACAATGTTAATAAACAGATCCTGTTGCATGTTACTTTTCCGAAATGTTCGAAAGAAACTAAGGTACCATCACTGCACTCCTTTGTGTAATAGTGATCTACTAAGATTGCCATTTTACAATTTGTGAACGTATTGTACAAGTGTATTAATGATGATCTGAAACATCCATACAATAAATGGTGTGACGATAGACTGGAGCAGATCTTATTTGGGAGACTGCAGGTCGTTGAAGTCTATTGACATCGAAAAGGCGCTGAAGCGCTTGTGTGTGAAGCACAAATAAGACTTGATGGATTTCTGATGTGGTTTGAAAAGGATAAATTACATTTGAAGGAGAAAAAAAGAGTTTTTTTTTATAATTTACGCCATCTACAAATAAAATTATTGAATCGAATAAATATGAATGAATAGATTTAAAGCAAGTGAACAAGTTTGAACAAGTTTTAGAGATTACATATTCATGTACTGTATGAACTGACAACTTCACATTAATAATACGATAATTAATAAATTATCTTCAGCATTCTATGCACTCTACATACTAAAAAATGTTGTTGCTACAGAAACCCTGCCATCTTATTACTAAACCCACTTCCAGCCTAGATTAATGTATGGTAAAATTGTTTGACGTGCATCAGCTTATAGCATCAGAACATTCAGAGATTAGATATAACGAATATGGGGGGGCTTTCAGGTTACACATCGCTTTGTCCGATTTTTCAATCGATGCTTATGGTTATAAATCTCTAGCTGGTCACGTAGCGGACGCAACTTTAAATAGGAAAGCATGCAACATTTTGCTGCGTCGACCATATTCTGGTTAGTTGGAAAATCCCTTGGATTCATTCCAATGTCAGGAGCCCACCTGTAGCCTAAGGCGTGGAACTAACCGTCGTAATTTGACTCAATCCCAGGTATCGGAGTAACGAATATCCCAACAGACATGGGGGCTTCGACCCGACCATTCCCATTATATAGGTTTAAATCACGGGTACCTTACGATAGATTCTGTTCCCTTCGCTAGTCGATCGTTGCTGATACTGGTTAATACTTGTTGTAAGTGGGCGGTCTCTGGTAGGCCGAGAGCTGTTGCGTATGTGACCTAAACCCTGAGCAGATTCCAAGAGATCGGTATTGACCATTGCCCATCGAAGGTTAAGTAGAAGAACTTATCTAACGTGGAAATTAAGAAGGAAGAAGGGCTCTCCGGCGATCAGCCAGTTTCTTTCTTTTGGCTTGGAGAATAACAACGTTCCCGTAAATAAGCTTGACACCTATATTTCTGTTTGTTAAGATTAATGTAGAGGCATTTCTTGAAAGTTGTGATCATCATTCATACCACATTAGATATAAAGCCTATCTTTTACCTACCCCATCGCACTCATCAGCAGCCTTTGAAAGTTTACATACTTACAATTTATAGTCCACTGGATTAATAAACTACTATTATAATTCTCCGCTTGATGCGAAACGTCCAGCTTTGAAAGCAGGCTCCAAGTTCCTAATGTTAACAATGCAGGTACCTTTGAACTATGAAAAGATTCATTTAAAAGAGCAGGCAACTTTCGCAATCCTCTTCTAGCAAGAGTGTTTGAAGAACCACTTTGGATTGAAGACTGACTTGAAATTAATTACAACATACGAGCCAGATAGACACATATGTAAATACGTACATAGATACATATAATAGTCGCCAAGTAAATTCAAGCACATTAGATTACATGTACTTAAGGCTTCGTTAAAATGTACACGAGACTTTATTCGAAACTAAGGCCATCGGAGCAACATACATCAATTACCCGAAAACTATAAAACAAATTTGTAATAAAACTGCCGGAAGGAATTTGTTGAATCTTTTATTTAAAATAAGCGATACTCAATCTTACATTGTCATATTCTCCATACTAAAAAATGGATTTTCGATCTGTTTCTCATATAAATCAAGTATCAATAATTCACCTTTTCAAGCCTGTAACTTCACAACTTCCGAAGAGGATATGCCAAAAAGAAATAATTATATCGTATAAAGTTGTCGGATGAATTCTTCCCCTTTAAAAAGGTAATATGCTCCCTTTGAAGCTTCTCGGAAGTTAAATAAGTCTCATTAGTTAGGATTCATATCAAATAAATATATGCAGGGAGTTCTGAAATGAGATGGAAGCACTGATACCAGCGCCGTTCTGAATAATAAACGGAATAAATAAATTAAGATGAAACATGGGTTTTCCTTTTGGTAGTTTGTCAGCATAAATTTTAATGTATTTTCTGCGGAAGAAATGAGTATGCGTTCGTATTCGAGCTTTGATTTGTAATAATGCAACCTTATTATCTGAACCATTTGATGTATGTGACCAAAATGTTGAGAAATTCATGTTATATTTTGTATGTACTAAATGATACAAATGTAGTACGAATATTGTAGCGCATACATTCTGTAAAATCAAACAAAATCAGATAAGCGAGTATACGTTTCAGTTAACGGAGTAATAACTTCGCCAATGGATTAAACGGGAAGATCAAAAGTTTAACAAACTTGATTTACGATCAGTCGGCTGCAAAGCAACCGCCAGATAACTGCAAACATTACTTGAATCGCTAGGTGTAAGTAGTAAATAGCGTCAGCGATCTATGAATAGAACGCTGCAGTTTTTTTAAACAGTTACATTTCTATCTACACGGAGTGCCCGTGACCAGGTGTCTCTTCTTTAATGCTTCTAAGACGAGTAATCCGTACACTTCCCCAAGATAGAGAAAATATGTTTCGGTTAAGGAAAATTCACAACAGCCAACCAAAACGAAGCTAATAGGATCCAATAATTGTGCATACTCATCTTGAGAAGAGATGTTAAAAAGACGTCAGAGAGATAATCGCTAGACCTCTTACTAGCATGAAAGCTCTGTCTAAAAGGGAAGAGTGTCCACACGAACGTAAACCAAAGCCATCCAACAAAAAAGACGAAATGATCGGAATATGTATCTGGAAATATGAGTCGCGCTCTTTAGTAAAGCGCTGGGTAATGAATTTTAATTGCACACTCGATCGTACAAACCACCACACCATAAGAAGTACATAGTAGTTACACAGAATTCTGCTAAATCTACTAAATCTCCTTGTAGTTCGTTTGATCCTAATCGCCGTTTTATAAGCTGAATGGCCCCTTCTTCTTGTATATTCGCGAATCATTTTCTTGTTGCCATAACTAGTAAGCGTGTCAGATGTTTGGGGTTCTTTACGTAGCAGTTGGTCGAAGATTGAACAGCTTAAGCCTTGAAATAGGGATCCGTTACGTGATTTATGAATTAAAGGGGTCTATGAATTGGAGTGGGGCAAATCACGTAACGGAAAAGTCAAACGCAATAGTACTATAGCGCAAAATTCAGCAACAATAAGTAGAGTCACAAAGATGTCAGCATTCGCTCAGCACCTTTACCAAATAGGAGAACGCGAAGTAACTGCAATATCGTTAGGATACTTGCCTAATAGTTATTAAATGCAATTTGTAAAGAAATCGCTGGAAGTAGGCGGGAACAATAACGGTTTAAACAGGAGGAACGGCGACAGACTAACGAATATACAAAGGTTAGCAATACCGAACCATGAAGAGGATATTCCATGATAGATACAGCGGTAATACTGATATAAATATTGCCTACTACACCGAAACGGATATATGTTATGGCGCAGAAGCAGAAGCTCATAACATTAGTTCTTTGAAAAGCTTCTGAAGCAGTTGGCAGTTCACCATTCAGTGTTTACCGTTTGCGTAGAAAACAACGCTCTTGGATTATTTTCGTCACTAAAAATGTTAATAATTGATTTATACCGAGTTGAGGAGATAGAAAACACTCATTTTCTATGATTACAAGAAGCTTTTCTTAAAAAACTCCTTTTTCGATAAAACCTCTCTATGATCTTAAAAGTCAATAAGTCTGTTCTTACAATTACTCAAATTCACAATAAAATAAAGGATTTCTTTAAATTATACAAAAACGAAATGTATTTTCTAACTGTCCAACTTAGTATAACTATTAAGAGTTTACGTTACGAAAATACGAAAATAGTCCATGAGGGTCTTTATGTTTTCCCTACTTTGTTAGTTAATTTTGGAAAATAAACATTTTGCATCCTTTTTCCAGGATACTACTGTATAATCCTAATTGCTTCATGTTTGCTCAAAGCTGCTTTGTTTAGTTTACTTGATTTATGAAGGTTGCGTCAGTCTTACGCACCGAGGGTTGATTGTATGTGATGATGAATGTAGTTCACTGATATTTCTTGTTAGATCAATATTCAACACATTCTAGAATATATTGTTAAATGAAAATCAATAATAAGTAATTTAATTGGTTAGTTGGTTAATATAGCGTCTTAGTTTGGTTAAGCTAGACCTATCCTTCCTTAGTAATCAGTTGAGAGTACGCATTCCAATTGTAATAATCAATTTTCCATTGTATATGCATATCTTAAAGAAACACAATTAGTTAGGTTGTGCTAAAATACAATGTTGCTTAGTAGAACCGCTGCTTGGGTTGTCGTGCATATGACAGTACCAAGTGGATATACAATCTACATAGCTTTGCACAATTTTTGAATTGTGTTCTTGTTAAACGCTATCCCACACAAAAGGAATTCTAAGCTGCGTTTGAAGAAGTTGTATGTCAGCTGGAATCGGAACAACGAAAGCTCGCTACCTTTATTGCCCTCTAACCCTTCCATGGTGTTGGTCAGTCAATAAGTCCGCAATTTTAGTTAACTGATGTGCAAACGACAACGAAAACGAAGGAAGGTGAAGGCGAAGGTGGTCTTCGGTATGTATGCTATACCCAATATTTTTCAAATTACCTGTTTTATATATTCCTGCCTGAGGATGTTCTACTAAGGACAAAACTGGTCGTATTTTATTGATTTTTTTTCATATATTTATTCCATTAGTTTTGTGAAAGGAAGGACGGACCTGTTTTATTTTTTCTTCTATACGAATACTTTACCCAAAATCATCATCGATTAATTAAGCTATTTAAATTAGGTATTCTTGAAATGTGCATTAATCTTAGTACATGTGACTAGTAAAATCCCTCGATATTTATTTTCCGCCTATTTTCGGGCAATAAACAAAATGCCCTATGTTATATTGCAAACGGTCTTTCCTCGTTTTTAATCTTAGGGCGGTACTAAGCTACGAAGTAAACAAAACCTTTCCCAAGTCGTAGATTACGAACGTATAGGCATATACAAGCGTAAAACGAAATTTCCAAATAATAGGATACGCGAAAACGCGTTACGTATGTCAGGTCTGAAAATACGGAGCAATATCATTTTGGAAAGCAGTGAAATAAATCCCAAAATAATAACAAATATTTGAATATTGCATTTGGCAGAATATCCACGTGCCTTGGCCGATCGATGTAAAAAAAGGAACGGAAAAAACCGTTCATATTTTCTGAATACGCTCCTATATTTCCTAATGGCATAACCGCGCGAGTCTACGAGAAACAAGAAATCTCGTGAATACCGCAAAAAACTCTAAAGGATGAACTTTTTCCCTTTAGGGTATACGAATCCATTGCTTTTTTCTTGTTTCTTTCGCAGGAAAGACACGGTGGCAAGTGTAAACACGTTGAGAAGTCATCTCTTTACAATGATGAAACGTATGTACCTATATGAAATATAAATACATATATGAATATATACTATAAAATTTCGAATTTGTATAATTTTTTTTCGGCAATTTAAAATGAGCGAATTGAAGTAAATAACGTTTTCGAAAGTTGAATTAATGACAAGAAAACTAACCTTAACTTAAAATCGTCCTTTACGCGCCCTCTCCATACAAGCGCGTCATGCAAGAAAGGTTCTTTTAAATGCTCCAATCTGAATCAATCTTGGACTTGAAATAAATTTGGAGCGGTACTGCAGTCAAAATTATTTTCAATCTGACACATCTTACCTCAATTGCTTGAGATAAGAAGCTTTATTAAATATTAACCAGAGACATCTACGATACGCATTCTATTCTGGTAATATTTAACATTATTCGAATTGAATTACATCTCATTCAGTTTCCTTATATCAAATATATTTATTATTTTAGCCTATAGTAATAACCACTGTATAGCTAACGGTAAAATATGGGCGCTTCCAATTGAATTTGACGTCCCTAGGAACAGAGTGGGCTGTACCAAGAGCTGCATAAGCCGCTCAGAATGGAAAAAGCGGTAGAAACTTTTTACTTTGACAATTGCTGTTATTAATGACGACAATTTCACACTTGTATTTTTTTTAATATGACAATATTTATATGAGAGCTTATACAGCGTTAGTAAAAAGTCCCGGAACGGTCGAATAACTTTGTTATTTGAAAATTATGACTTCTGACATTTGGTATGGGGGTATTAGTGAAAGAAATATTAACTGTATTGCATAAAATGCATTTATATTAACTATACCCCCATACCAAATTTCAGAAATCATAATTTTCAAATAACAAAGTTATGCGACCGTTCCGGGACTTTTTACTAACTTACTTTTAACGAACTTTTGAAACCCTTACATCTTTTAGTAAGTAGCTAAGTTAGCTAAGTTCTCTATATGGAGGTTTATTATCAATAGTTATTGAGGTAATATAAATAATTGCAAAAATAAAGTGAAACAAATAATAACACGACGCAATAAGTTGAAGAATACACTCGGATACTGTAAAGGCACAAATTGTTGAGCTTTTATTTCACCGCGTAATCAATCATCACAAGAACTCCAGATTCTTTCCGTTCCATCTAAACGGATATTTAATTTAATTAGTATGTGCAAATTAGTCGGCAAACACTTAAAGGCGCTTAAAGCAGTTTTGGCATATGATTCCCATGATTATTGCAATACTTGAGTTTATTTGCCATCTTAGTTAAACTATTGTTTATGTTGATTTAATTTTTACATGATCTCACAAACTTCTTTAATACATTTCTATAAGGAAGTGTTGTGAAAAGCATATTTAAATGCCTATCTATAAAAATATACAGGGTATTGTATTTGAAATAACAAAACTACAAGAAAAGGCTAGTCAAAAATATAAATCGTTATGTTCCAGAACACTGAGAATTACAGTTATTACCAGTTTGTATATTCCTTATTGGTTCCTGCATCTTTTCTATCCACTTCGATTCAAGAACTAGCAAAACTAGTTATACGAATACCTTTCACAACTGGACGCATACACGTTTTGATTTAAAAAGCGCTCCAAGATCTCAATGACACATTACATACATACATACATACACCATGTTCCACACTAATACAGTTCAGAGCGAGTTCGTGACAGATGCGATCGAATCGTTTTTGGCGGGCTTTCGTAGCGTTTGCGGTCAGGCACAGTTCTCGTCTAGTGTCTTGTGGCACGTAGAATTCACTAATTAAAGGGAGAAACCAATGGAGCTCGATAGATAGCTTTTTTGCGGGGCTTAGCTTCCCGTCACATTTTATCCTAGCTTAGTATTCGCAGTTCAAGATACGATATAGGGTGAGTTAGAAGTATGGGAACGCCGTTGTTTTCTTTATGGTAAAATAAAAATATCATGGAGTTATATAACAATTGTTTGAGTGTGGCACTTACATTTTCATTCATTCATTAGTTTTTGTCCTTTTAGTTTCAATATTCTTTAGTTACCTCAATGTAATTTAATATTTGAGAGTTGCCTTTATAACAGACACCACACTACCTTGTAAGAAAGCCAAAATTAATGTTATTCGTCGTAAAACTGTTGCTCGTCATAGGTTAGAAAAACTTTTACTGAAAGAAAGAGACAGTTTGTTATTAAGATAGTAACTTTTCATTTACTGTTTGAGTCATTATTGCAAATATTTAGTTGTATTTTTATATGAACAAACTTTTGAGAGACCCTATGTACTTCTTCTAGAAAGTGGTGCGTATCTGCGTAACTTATCGAATCACACTCTCGACTTGGTTTTTACACCGTACATCATTGAAAGGGGCTTGCGCGTCATTATCCACAAGGATGTATAAACCGCTCAAAGAGTCTCATTCGAGAAGAATCGCCTGTCCGCATCGCAATCGGCACCAACCTAAACGAAAACCACCATCGTAACTGTAATATTCTCACTTGCAAATTTGGATCTTATTTAATTCTAATCCGCGCTAAAAATCCCCAAGTTTGTTCATTACTTTATTTTTAATACGTACTTTATCGAAGTTCCGCATCACTTTGAATATTAACGATTGTTTTTAATTAAATATATCTTTTCTACATAAAATTGTTTCCGAGTTCGGTCTCCGAATTTTGTAATTTTATTTTTGAAGTTTTATATTTACTTCTCTTTTCTTTTTTATTCGAAAATGGAACATAACCATTTGTACGTAAAGTTGTAACTGAGCTAGATTGCTGAATTATGTTTAATTTTATTTTTTGAAGCCTTTTATTTCTATTCTTCTTTTTTGTAAATGAAATATTTTTCTCAAGTATACTCACCCCCTTTATTTTCGCTGAATTTTGTAAATAATGTATATTTATTTTCCACATTTTTACCAATCTAAAATTCATCAGAATCGACTCACGAGTTTCCAAATGAGCAAGACGCTTCGCAATATAAGCGGATCATTGAAAGTGATATATTTTTAATTTTACTTTTTAACTTTTAATTTGTTATTTCATTTTTAAAACATATCAATATATATTATAATGTTACAATTAAATATCTATGAGGTTATAAATCATCAGCGCTACCCTCACATCTCTTCTTGTCATTCTACATTGTTCACTTATCCAGATCAAGGGTCGGTCGAGTACTAGGGAACCCGATTCGAATAAAAAAATGCTCTTTTTTAGCTAAATGTCTTTGGGGCGTAATTATTATAAAAATAGTGTAAGTCTAGCTAACGATAATGTGGAAAAGACTGACATTAATCGCTTTTCTGTTTCATTCTGTTTTTCTTAATTGATGTAATATCTTTCTACAGCAAATTCCAGAGTACATTTCGGTCCTATAAAAAGTTATTATCAATTCAATTAGAATTCAAATTAGAATTCTTTCAGTGCATCTCTTCAAGGTACGCAGTGCCATTTAACGTTGTGATGTTATATGTGGTCAAGAACATGCAACTTTACAATTACGCATCATGCTACAGCAACAATTAATAGTTTCGCCATCTATTTGGATAATCATATATTTTAAATCGGAAAAACGGTCAAAGGTGACAATGGAATTAAAACAATTGCCATTGCAAATAAACAATAGCGTGAGTTAATTTTCTTTTAATCTCTATATCTCCATAGAGCAAAATTAAAAATAAAAAATTTTTCAGAAAGAGATCCGCTATTTCCAACTTTTCACATAACCTATATTTCACATAGAGCCGCCATGGATTATTTAAGCGTTGTTGAAATAATGAGTAGTAGTAAAATTGAATGGAAGGTGACGTTTGCTACATCAAACTCCGCAACCCGTCTACGGCAAATACAAAATAAAAGCGTAAAATGTGTGTTTCGCGATCCTACATGGTGTTTAATACTATATGAGATTCGCGCTTGTAAAACGTGCCTAAACAATTCCGACTTATTTTTACGATTGGATGGGAAGTGCTTAGTACCAACATTTATATTGTGCACATCCTTACCACTTGAAATTTTATTGCGGAGATAAACGAGGGATTCCTCCGTTCCCAGCTAGTATAAGCAGAATTTTCAGAATAGGAAATAAAATGTCCGTAGCTGCCGTATCAGCGTGACTGCATTGCACAATGATTCTCATAAAACTGCATTAACACACACAAAATAGATGTGTTATTTGAATGAGGTCAACATTTAGAATAGAGCGATGTACTGAATAATAAAATACAGGGAATTTTTCATATCTGTTTCTCCGGCGAGTAAGGTATCCGTGGGCATTTCTATGTGAAGAGCATTTGTAACAAGATTTAAGTGTCTGAAAATACAAGGAGGAAGAAACGCGACTCGCAAGGAATGTGAATAATAAAAATGAGCGTATTATAATTTTAAGCAGTTGTAGCGATTGTGTGCTGGAATTTCCCCATACAAGCTTAGCTATCTTTTAGACGTCTAATATCCGTCTAAAAGCTCATTTACTTATTCAAATAAAGACCTAAATGGCCGACCTCAAATTTCATTTCAATAATCTACGAAGGGCACTAGTTTTAAAATTTTAATCGTAAAACATTACAAAATATGTCGATAGTTACATTACGGTTTAGAGCGCATTTAATAGTTTGTTGTCTTTTCAGATCTACTCCACTGTTTCTGAAAAATTAAGTTATATTAATTACTACGATTCTACCTATCACCTCAATTTTAAAATTTATAAAAATATATAAAATATGGGGTACCTTGTTCCCCCATTGATAATTGTTTTCGAAAATAAACAATATCATCCTTCACTGTGTAGTATACATTTCAAATTATCTTAATATTAAAAAATAAAAATAATAAATTTTTTTAGAGATCTCGGCCCTCCGTTGTTTATTCCTTCCGTTCTTATACTACAACACTCTTTCAGTCTCTACATTTACTCTAATCTGAATTTTCGAGTTGTTGTGTCGCTGTAAAGTAAACATAATATTAACTGCACCTTACTTGCATATGCTTTCGACATTAAGTTATGAAGGTCCCTATATATTATTAATAATTATTTCAAATTAGATGAATATTATTGTACTTATACTTGTTGAATATTCGAGGGACCGAACATTTCTTTTGTAAAAACCCGGGCCGGGCGAATTTGAAAAATTACAGCTCTACCTCCCATACCTCTGAGCCCTTATAAATTGCTTAGTAACACTAATATCTGCCCAAAAATGTATTTTTTAAATTACTTTCGTGTCGGTATCCCTTATTTTAATATATTCCTCAAATTATATTAAAACAGCTTGAAAAATTGTAGAGTTTAAGAACTATTTTTATGATTACCTTACGTTACCCGTATCGTTTTTACTTAATTACGTTTCTATAAATATAAGTCATAAGAAAGTATCGAGCTAATTGTGATAATTAGAATCATGGAGAATCAGGATTTATTTCTTAAACGAGCACGTTGAAATTACATTAATTTAGGTAAACCATCCCCAACGAACACTGGCTCGATGGCTCGTAAAGATACCGTACCCTTTGTGCATAATTTGATGTATGTGGTCGATATCGTATCAACTACGTTGCTACTTACACTTGTTACTATTCTACGCTGCTTCGCTTCGGTAAGTACCATTTCTTTTTCGTTATAAAAACCAGGCAAATTAAAATTGGATGCGGAAGCTACATCAGAACTAAACGCGGAACAAAACGTGAACTCCCAAATTTTAAGTTACATGCGTCGCTTCCTTCATTACGAATACTACACCTCGAGCATTAGAGATAAGTCGGATTGTAATTAGTGAAGATAAAGTAACGAGGATGGGCTTACAACAATGGGACTGAGTTTTGAAATGAAAGGACACACTGATAACTTGATTAAACTTTGAATTGTGCCGAATTACAGCGTTCGGAACAATCAATTGAACTTAGCGTTCTTAGCGACGCGCAGCTACTTTCTACGAATTTGTTAAAAGAGCAATTACGTTTAGGGGTGAAGCGTTAAGAGCACCAGAAAGGCGATAAACTAAACTGAATAATTACGCGAATAGGCTTAGCAAAATTGCCAACTTTTAATTTTAATTTGAGAAGCCGTTCCTCGCAGGCGAGCCGAACAGCTGAACGCTATCAGACTTATTGCATTTTGACACTTCGTGATTAATCTCAGCGCGGATAATAATTTAAAGACGATTCTCGTGTTTTTGTGTGAAATGGCTAAATCGGATATTACAGAAATCATGACGTCGGAATATTTACTTGACGCTACCGTTTTCGAACAAATGATTGTTTGGAAAATACGACCAAATTAAATTAAGAAGACGTCATTCTTCGATTTAAACATCTCTACGGAATAAAAACATCTCTGGTTCCTGCGAGTATTGAAATATACAACTGAACGCTTATGTAAAATATACGAAACGTCAATAAATCTTGTCAACTATTTTATGCTCTTTGTTGTCTTAAATGATTGTCAGCAGAAAGTAACTATAAATTAGTGTACTTGCACATATGTATATACAGGTGCACCCATGCATTGTCTTGATGAACGAGGATCTTTTTCTTTTTCAAATGAGCACGTTTTTCTCTTCGCACAGCCGGTCTAATAACGACGAATAATTATTGTTTGTCCTTTTTTCAAATAATCGGTTTAGATGAATTCACGCGCATCAAAAAAAAAAAGTTACCTGTTTTCACTGTTCCTTTGTCTCCAGTGTGAATCCACGTTTCATCCATAGTTACGTACAGTCGGAGTAACTCGTTAATATTGCGACAGAAAGGCGCCAAAATGGCCTCAGAATCGACCAAACGACACCACTTATTCTCCACCATAAACAAAGGCGGCACCCATCTCGTCGAAATTTTTTTCACGCGCAAAGTTTCTATCCAATTGTAAGAGAGGAGCAGATGTTGCATTAACTTCATCCAACATAACTTTGATTTTCCACGCCTTTTAATTATGAGTTATCAGGATGTAGATCACCGCTCCAAATTTACTATCTTCTATTATTTTACATAAACAAAAAGTTCTGTGCTTAAATCGACAATAAAAATAAAGTGTATGATAGATGTAACTGGCCCTTTAACAGCTGCCTAGCGATTGATAGCGCTTACTAAAAGCAAATTATTTTCGACATTGTTTATCACTTATTTTCTGTGCACTTCTTGAACCACCCTCGTATGTTATAAAAATTTAGTTAGCCTTACTTCCTTGCTTTATTTAATCTCAATAGCAATTGTTTTCGCAAAGTACTTTGACGGCGAATCTCGAACTCGTCACTCTCAGAGTAAGACTTTCTTTTCGTAAATATCGTCAAACGCCCTACAGGCGCAGGCGTGATAATAACTAATGGCCGGCTGATGCCCCCTGCAGTTGGCGAAAGCTGTTGGGCGATGTAAACCCATGGATTATTATTATTATTGTTATTATTATATTCTCCTAACTCACGTGCTAGACAATGGAAGATAAAAAGAGCAGATGCCATCGAAAACTCTTAATTCGCCATGCGTGACGTTAATGACAGCTAACCCCGATATTGTGAATTGTAGCACTACAATGTATATTTACGTCTTTCGAAATATACAGAATGTTCAATACAGGACACCAAACTTTTACAAATTTAAACACTACCATTTTCTAATAGCACCGTATACTTTTCCGTATCCAGCATACATCTGTCATCCTTATTTTAAGCAATGCACACCATATATACAGGGAAATATTTTTGATAGATATACGATATGTACATTCCTCGAAAATGCTGACATTCTATAATCCACACGATAGATTTCGCAATTTCAGGAGATTCGGACACCCGTGTACCTTAAGCCACCCAAGTCACAGTAAGTTCAATACATACAAACACAAATGTGTTCGCATGTATTGAACGGGAGCGACCTATCGTAATGTTTACTCGCTTCGATTAGATGCTGCAGATAGACACTGTACCTTAATATTTATGTTGATATAGGTTGTGTTATATTTATTTATATGTATATCTTTTACATTATAGTCAGTTACCGGAAACAGAGCATTTACTTTTTGTATTTCATCGTCGAAGATGAGAGATTTCCCTGGATATATTCTACATTTTATTTGCTGAAATATGATGAAATTTATTCAAGATCGTAAAATATTCCTGACAATTTAAGTTTCAAACTATTGTATCTAAGTCAAGCTGGCATCTTTTCATTAGTTACAAAATGAAATGTAATAGTATGAAAGTGAAATATAAAGTAAATAGAAAATGTAAGGGCACAATGGCGGACCAAAATTCATTTGCATAGATCTTAAAAAATTCAACGATATAGACGCAAAATATATTAATATATTCAGAAAACTCAAACGGACAAAGTTCATTTCTTAGCGCATCCATCCATACGTATACACATATAGTTTCAGGGTATGTCACAATGCAGTGGAGAAATTATGGATTATTAAAACGTTTTTATTCTTTCTATTCGAACGCCACATACTACGTGACAACAAAGGATGGTAAGCAACGTTCGTTTCACATAGGAGATGCATCGTACCGGATGTGAGCACACTAGCACATGCAAATGTCGCCTCGTCGGAATACGTAATAAAATTCTTTACGCTCGCCAGAGAGTTGGGCGCACACGGGTCGAGCTTAAACGTGAATCCTACATTTCCACGGGCCGTATTCTTTTATCATTATAATTATATCCATGTAAATCATGGATATACGTCTTAAAATTTATTAGACCGTGAAGAAAGAGGCTGACAATTTGATGCCGCTCTGATTATGTTCGTTCTGTCAAAGGATAGAATTCTCCTAGGACGAAGATTTAATATTGCTGTACTTTGAAGGAGGACTGAGAACTATAAATAGATGAGCCTTAAAAATCGTAAGTCATGTAAGAAGGTCAATATTTTTTCTGATCTATTATGGTTCCTCTTTCATTATCCTAACGTTGCTTCATTTGCTACATAAAGCAGCCTTGTGAGTGTGTTCTCTATATAGGTTTCGGCTTTTGGGTATTCCGAATCCATGCCTGAAAGCCCTACTCTTACCAGTGCTACACACTCGCACAGCACTTGGACGGCAGTCTCTCCTTCCACGTAGCAACATCTACATGGCGTTTTTTCAGGCTGAGATGCTTTTTTCCTGTTAGTGGGTCCACTATTGTTTTAACATTTGCTTAGTAAATTTAGATTTACTCTTCCTCTGACCTGAAATGAGCTTCCGCCAGTCTTGAGATTACTTATCTTTCTATTGCTTAGTAGTTGCTTTTACTACCTTAAATGCCACTCCCACCGAATGCTTGACCAATATTTAGCAGTTGATGTGCCTGCTTGGGTTAATTACGGCCAGGGTCACCATGGTTCGGCTACCCAGTCTATTCAGTGCAGGTTCATACGAGTTTCGAATACGTCTGTGTGGAGTCTAGCTGCTCGACTCTAGCAATAGATCCTTTATAGGCGAGCTATTCTTCCACTCTTCTTCGTCTGGTATAACAGCTTTGTAGTACTTCTCGAAGCTGTATTCGGGACTAACGGCGTCGCTGGGAATGCTACCTATTGCTTCCGTCTTGAGTTCCTTTAATTGACTCTGATAGTTTGTACCACGCGATTTAATTACACTGACCAACAGGGTCTTTACCCTAAGTTAGTAACAGATGAAATTGAACAGCATATATAAAGTAAAAGTGATTCGAAAAGCGGCAATATTGGCTTAGCTCTGGTTACAGAGAAAATGCCTTTATAGTATGGCCTGTAATCTGGTCTATTGCAACAAAGTTTATAAACTTTCTGAAGCTTTTGGAATACATCATGATCCCAGTTCTTGGAGATTATTCATAGACTCACCAAAGACCAGCCTAAAAGCAGTTTTGTTGCATAATGGAAACCATCATCCTTCTATTCCGATAGGTCATGCTGTTTCTATGAAACAAACTTACGAAAATCTGAAGCTTTTATTAGAAAAGATAAAGTACAAAGACTATCCATGAAATATTTGTGCAGATTTTAAAGCAATTGCAATTATTTTGGGTACGCAATCTGGTTACACCAAATGCTGTTGCTTTTTATGTCTTTGGGACAGTCGTGACAGGAAAAAACATTACCTTAAGAGTGGCCACTACGACAACAATTTATACCAGGAAAAGACAATGTACAACATCAGCCTCTAGTAGAAAAAGGAAAGGTCATAATACCGCCTCTCCACGTGAAACTTGGAAACTCATGAAAAACTTCGTAAAGGCACTGGATTTCGCAAGTGAAGATTTTAAATACTTTCGTTAAAAGTTTTAAAAAATGACACAAGGGAAACTGAAAGAAGGTATTTTTGTCGAACCTGAGATACGAGAAATAGTGAATGATGAAATCTTTGAAACCAAATTAACAACGAAGGAAAAAAACGGCTTGGCTCTCCATGGTATAAGTTTTTACGAAATTTTTGGGAAACAAGAAAGCTGACAACTATAACACTTTAGTAATGGATATGTTACAGGCATTTCACGCTGCCGGCTGTAATATGTCCCTTAAAGTGAACATTCTACATTCTCACTTGGGTTTTTGTCCGGAAAATATGGGCGACGTTAGCGATGAACACTGTGAGCGCTTCTACCAAGACATCATGGGAATGGAAAAACGATATCAGGGGAAATCGGAACCCTGTTATGTTAGCAGATTACTGTTGGGTATTGAGAAGAGGTGCTGTAGATATTGTTTATAAGAGACGCAACAGTATTATTTCACATTTCTAATTATAATAATTTGAAAATGCATTAAATTTTTATCTAATCTAAAAAAACCTTTTTATTGAAATATAAAAAGAATCAAGCTAACTTGACCTTCTACCTTTTATTAAAATAAGTGTTTATATGTTTTCTATTGAAATTAGTATAAATTATTTTATGGCAAAATCAAAAATTGAAATTTGTTAGCCAGTGTTACAGGAGGTTGGTCTGTAGTTTGTTAGCCTCGTCTCCCAAGCAGTCAAGTCGATTAGTTTCTTCTAAACGTTCTGGTGGATACTTTAGAACTTCGCTATATGGCCCAAAAAACAACGACTTTTACCACAGCACCAACCGAATAATTTAATATAATTTTTTTAATGAGACACATTTTAACCCACTTCTTTTAACGCAATTTACCCTCATATCGAAATTAATCTAAAAATTATGCAATTAAAGTATATAAAAAGAACTTGCTTGTAAAAGTTCAATACTCAGTCAAATAAAAAAGAACACTTGATGAATGAATCTTCTCGTTCATCCAAAATTCGAAAGTTGTCATTCACAGTACTTCGTGCCGCAATATATACAGTATTTTGAGCAACCAATAAAATCGATGTACGTACACGCTCTATATGACATTTGATGATTCAATTTGCATTGCAAACAACTGAACATTTTAGTAAACCAAGCGAGATTAGTATCGATTCATCGATGTGGGATATGGTGATATCGAAACACACAAATGGGAATTTTTCTCGTGGTTTTCAATTTGCCCTGCCATCATTAAACATTTGCTTATAAAACACTAAATTACATAAAATGTATGGAACGACCGATAGACTATTGAAACGATTTGGCACTCATACGTGCAGCAATTTAAAACGCTAACATTTATGCGATTTGTAAAAGGATAGTGATGAAATCGCTGGGAAAACAGAAACCCATAATGGCAAAAGTATGTCGGAGCAATTCCTTTTTTTATTGGATTAAATAAATAGCACATAAGTATCGGCGACCTCCGCAACACACAAGTTTAATTAATTATATAATATTGCTATAATAATTAATCCCAGAACGACATTTTAAGGACACGAATGGTCCTCATCATCAAGCGGTAACCGATTCGGTCCTTGCTGCCATTATCAAATAAATGTAATTTAATTCTTAGTATAGGTTATTCTTATTTAAAAAGTACAAGGGATTATCCCAAGAATGTTCTCAATATAGGAGTTAACGTAAGCAAAGCATTATCATGCTAGAAGTTACAATGTCGAACGCATTAGCACTACGCATAATGAGTTTACGCTACCTACGTTCACTCGTTCAACTCCAAACTCCCGCTCACCTCTTTCCCTGTTTCCAGCACGTTTCCCAGCTTCGGGTTGCCCTGTCGCTGTTGCGGAAAGCTTGGGAAGTAATGTTGTCTCCACTCAACGATTACGCCACAACAGAAGATGCCAAGATAACACTCACCAGTCGGATTGAAACATAGCAGATTTGTAAGAAAGACCGAACGTTGTAAAACATCGTTTTCCGCTTTTGCTAAACCTAACACGGGGTGAGAGCTACCCTTGAAATTTACACTGTTACTACGAATAAAAAGAAATAAATGGTAAATACCGGTATATGCGATATTATTTGAAAATTATTTGATTCGCGAAAGCAATAGAAAATTCGAGTGAATGCGTGAGAGGTAAACGAAGTTAGAACTCTCCGTATATTGAATGAGCACAATGAAACGACATTTGAAAAGTTGCGCACTAGATGTAATCAACGGTTTTTTCATCGCGCTCTAATTTTATCGCTGCCGATGTATTCGCTTCTCGACCTGAGGACAATTCCCCTTCTGATTTCAAACTTAATTGAGCAAATTATGGGTGTGATCTCGAGAGACTTGTATATTTAGTAGGAGCGCCGACGGAAGGTGCTTTCACTAATTAGGTGCGACGAACGAAACGCTTCGGAAATTGAAAAAAAAAAACAGAAGTTGCCGACTCTTCATCAACTACAATTGTAGCAATTTTCCGTTAGTTTCCTTTGCGAGTCTATTTTCTATATATCGTTCTTACGAAGATGAAGTACTTATGTTTGAGATAAGAGGTGGTAGTAATCTTTGAGTAAATAATATCGTTTCAGTACGGATTAGGTTAATCTTGAAGTACTATCGTATTTTCAAATATTTAGCAATCAACAATTTAATTTTCCTTTGTTTTTTGGGATTAAATATACAAAAATTAGACTTAACCATTAATTTGGTTACGGGACAAAAAAAATACATGCTTATTGCATGGGGTGAACATGCATTTAACTTTGACGAATATTTAGCATTGTGCCGCTTAATATGTCTTTGGCATCGTCCCGGAGACAATTAACTCTGGATATTATAAAGGCATTATTAGCTGTAACGACAGTAATTCGCGCTTTTACCGCTTTTGTGCTATTTTAAAATGTGACTAACGCGGACTTACGCAAATTCTCTGTATCATCATCTATCTTATCACTGCGGTACATATACGAGGATTGCACTTCTTGATGTTTTAAATTCGTAGGACACGATAGTCATTGCGTTGTGAATCCAAAAATATTACTTTTTAACGAGACCGTCTTTATTTGGAAGATGCTCTTTAGAAATTCCCTTGTTGCTTCTCTTTGGAATAACGACCACAGTTAATCTTTAAGTAGCGATTATATAAATAGCAATGCTGACGTACCACTTATCGGCAGCTACATTTCTTTTTGTGTGATTAACGGGATAAACGAGACATGTTACTACATTCGCTGGCAAATTAATTTGAAAGTCTTGATTATTTGATTTATTTGATTGATACCGTTTAAACCGGCAGTAACTGCGAAGTCGAAAAAGGCGTTCGTCAATAAGTTCTGTTTGTATAGAAAGGGAAATTATTTTATAGAATAACAATAAATCCCATATTACAATATAGCAATAAATCTTTTCTATTTGTTGCGTCGTAAAATTTGAGGTGCTTTCATAAGAAATCTTCTAGAAGACGAACCAAAAGCTATATAACATCGAAATGTACAGATTTCCATACACTGCTAAGAACCTATGAGTACTTGTATTTCTTCTGTATCCAGAATTCCGTGCGAAATCATCACTATCAGTGTGGAAATTTTCTTGTGGAATCTTCATATTTTCTTTTTCAGAACAAAAGTGATCAGCAGAAATTTATGATTCCCCTAACGCCATGCTAAAAATAACATACAAATTTCTTTGATTTTAACGGCTTGGAATATTATTTTTTGTTCTTGCTCAATAATATAAGAGTTATTACGCTTGTTCTAACAAACGTTACAATCAGTTTGGAATCGTGCGTAATAAGCGCAAAGAAAATTGGCATTTCAGTGACCGTAGAAATAGTTCCGAATCAATTCCGAGATCGTTCCAGCTGATACCGAATTAAAGTCAGTTCCTGATTGTGAATGAGAACTGAAAGAGCTGCATGGGAACATTACACGTCGTAGATTATGTATACGCGTGCCCAAATCAACGATGAATCGAAGAAAAGGAACTGATGTTATCCATTGCATTTATCTATCCATATTGAGGCTTAATCCAACTTGCGCCATTTGGGTTTCGCATATTAATTCCATATTAGGATAGACGTAACGGGTCGCATACAAAGAACGTATAAGACTGCACTTTGCGTAAAATTAATCAACCATAGTCTTTTCCTTTTTGCAAAATCTATCTTTATATCTAACTTCTACAATACCGCATTCCATTATTTTTATATCGTTATCGCCGAACTCCAACTTCACATTTTTTCTAGTTTCGTTGCTTTATCAAGAACTTCCTCTTGCAGGTTTAGTGCGTATATAGTAGATATACACCAAAGCAGAAACATTAGTTAGCTGTAGTATTATTCCGCTGAATCATATCTCTAGGAATAAATTCTGTTTTGACTGAATATAAATTTAACATTACCAGCTACTTCTGTATATTCACTTGGGAGCCAAGCTCGTTAGCCCTTTAACGGCTAATGGTGCAGGTTTCAAGTTTTTCTCATTTAAGTTCCTTTCTCTGTATTCAGTAAGATGGTTCTGTGTGTTGATTCTTTTATTTATGATAGTTTTAATTAATCAGATATATCTTTGTATCGTACACAAAGCGAAAGAAATAATGCATTGAAAATATTCAAAAGATTCACATATTGTTGCTTCGCAGCGAAATTTTGTTGGTTTAGCTTAGCTTAGTAGCTTCCACAACACCCACTTAGCTCTGAGAGAAAAATGCCTCTGAAGCTAAAAATATAAATTAATATAACAAACTGAATTTCAAATTATAGTTAAGAAAAAAAGGTAGCACAAAATGAACAACAAGTACTAATAAAGAAAATTCATTAGCTAAAAGCACATCGTATATTTACAAATAAATACGCAATTATTCCGCAATAAACCAGTCAATTTTCTATTTGAAATTAAAGTTTAGTGCGAGGAAGTGACAAGCGAAAGGAAGTAAATACTGTCGTCTTAAGTGATGAATAGATATTTCACCTTATGAAAATATAAAATCAAATTGAAAGAAAAATTAAACTGAAGCTCATTACGTATGTCCAGGGTCCGCTTCTTACTGACCCAGTTGTATGAAAGGCAGCAGTTCGATACTTTGGAGATGTAATACAATGTAAATTGTGCAACTTTCCTAAAATATATTTGAATATAGCTACTGGGTACTTTACAAGAAGTGGTACAGTAACATACATTTTTTTAATGGAATGCCCTGTATATTTTTACATTACTAAAGATCCCTAACTACACTCCATTCATTACAAGATTATGAGGGTAACCTGTTTTGTGGTTTCCATGTTACAGCCGTTTCTGTTAGAAAAAAAAAAAAAAATAAAAATCACGTACCTTTTACAATAATCCGGGATAATTAATGTCCAATTGTTTTCTATGAAAAAAATGTTTTCAATGAACTAATTAAAGAAAAAGAAGCTCGTCCCTCATGAGAGAAAACTACTTATTAATAACAAAATTTATTGAAGCGCAAAAGTATGAATTAAAAAATGAATTAAAAATTAAAAAATGAATTAACAATTAAAAGACAAAAATTAGTAAAATATCTGGTAATACTCTAATTTGTGATAAGCAAATATAAAGAGGATAGTCAAATAAAGAAAAACCTTTGATAACGGTTACTTTCTCCTGGTTTGAAGAACAGTGCCGTGGTCGTCTGCTTCGGTGTATCTTTCTTTGGAAGAGGAAGGACCAATTGCTTTCGTTTCAGTGTAAAAAAAATAGTTCACTATTTGTTCGGTAGATCGATATCTCTCGAAATGAAGCACGGTTCGTATGAATTAAAATAGTTCCCCTTATTTACTATATAAGAAAATAAAAATGTGAGGTTTCCCTCGTGTCAATATAAAAATTATGCATATTCCGTCGTATTATATACATCTTATAATGCGGTTTCTTTACTTGTTTCTACATATACATATTTCGGACTGATTCCTGTGTACTTTTGTAAAAACATCTCTCAAATATATATTTTTGCAACGTTTATTTGTTTCTTATAATCCACAGCTTTTGTATTGATAGGTAAACGCACTCTGTATTATATTTCGCAGCATTCGCATGCATTTTTTATGCATTATTAGAATTACCACCAAACCCATTAGCTAATATAGTCGAAGATGGCTACCTAGACGTTCTATTGCACCCTTATATAAGCGGAAAAATCACAAACCAACCCTAGTACAGGTCTGAGCGCTGCTTGACGCATAAGCGAAAGAGCGAAGACAAGCAGTCGTAGCAGTCCGTAACACTCATTCTTCAACGAAGTTCGGATGCATTGATAGAAGTATGTATGCCTGAGTTCTCGGCGCTGAATCTGTTTAATGTTTGAGTAAGGCGTTATATATCCTGATTTCGAAAATTAGCACTTGCTGAAGTTGCGTTTACTTCATTTAATGGAATTTATTTTTGATTTGTCTAAATTTTTGCTTCCTATGCAAATTTCAATGAATTTAAATGTAAACACGTGCATATACTGTTTTAAATTGATGTAAGTATAATATATATTAGTCATACGAAATAAAATAAATGAAACGATGAGTGCACATAGTAAGGGAAATGGAACATTATAAAAGGCCTTAACCATTAACAAATGTTTAAGTGCCTTCCTTCTTGATCTAAACTGAGAGGTACTCTGCTTTGAAATAATTGATGATAATTGTCTACTTAATTGTGGTAGATCAATTGGTAAGAACTCCAATACATTTAATCTTTCTTTCGAAACAATAGGGTCCTACAACGGTATGAAAATCTACCATCTACCACATATCTACTATCATCATTAAAGTAATTTATTTTTATGTAAAACGAACGTTCTTCACTGCGCCTTTCATATTATGACAACTTGCCGTTTGTTTAAATCCTTCTTAGACTCCAGCTTGATGAATCTTTTAAGTACATCAACTTTATTAATAACTTAGAAATTCTGATTATCTTTGTTTATTGTACAGCAAAGTAGTAAAAAATAGGTATAGGAAGACCTAATATGGATTAACACAATATATAGGCATTTTACAAAATCGAGAAAGCTCATTTTAAAATTGGTAAAGTCGGTACTTTTCTGATTTTCCCCTTGTTCATGCATCCAATGATATTAATAAATAAATTAATTACCGACATCTCAGGCAATCTACGCAACAAATTTTATTGTTGAATTTTAGAGCGTTTGGATGTAACAATATTTTGTGACTGTGAACAGTTATAACTCGAAAATCACAAAAACAAATTACTTTCATAATTTCAGGATGAATGGAGCCTAGTTAGGGATCTTTAAATATGCCGTGTTCTGTTCAAAGAACTGAATTTCACTGGGCCGCCTTTTTTTACAAACTACCAAGAAGGTATATCAAAATATATTTTATAAAAAGACGCATCTGTACACCTGTATACATCCTACTCGGCATCCTAATCGGCAAATCCACTGTATCCATAAAAAACAATCGATGAGCGGTATACGATATCTACATACATGCAGTTTCATGCAGCGGTAAATACCACATTAATTGCTAATCACCGAAATACATATTTGGAATTTCTACGCGCGAGTCGCGCCAATCTACCTTTCTCTATAATCACTTCAAAAAATGCCTTCCCGTCTCCCATTTCAAAACTTATTTCAAAATTATTAAAACCTGTCCATTCAAAGCCTTCACATTGTCTTCCGTTTAGTTAACCGTCTATTAAAAGATACCTTATAAATACAACATTAATGAGTAAACACGAAACCGTTTATGTAACTTGGTAACTTTTTAAGAAAATCAAACGGTTTACGGATCTGTGGTTCAGTGGAGTGTTATAAGTTGGGAGTTCGCAACTTTGCAGTTATGGTGGTAACTTTGCTGATAGGTTCAGTAGAATCTCGGGACACCATTTGCATGTTGTGTAATAATTAACTGCGCTTTGCCCTCGACGATGGGACGGTGATTTCAAGGGGTGGACCGGCTCCAAGGTGGCAAAACGAACGAGAAGATGAGGGCGTGACATTAACGATTGACATTTTAATTATGGAAAACTTATAAATATTTAATTAACAATTAATACTGGCTGCACCACTTGTATTCAAAGTTCTTATAAATATAATTTCCGTATTAATGTAATGTTGGTACTTATCTGCTATTTTCATCGATAAAGTCATCGTATATTGTTATTTCTTCCTCTTCAATTGTTTGTTCTTTGGGTGTAGTTTTGATTTTGGTAGTTTTACCGTTTCTGTCGTGAGTAACACGGAACATTGAACGTACTCGATCGACTAGATGGAGCTTTATTAAAAAAATTTTGAGAATTTGTAACTGTTGGAGTGTATTTAGTTACTACTAGTGCAGGATTTATAGTTTCTAAAATATTTGGATTTGGATTTTTAATTAATTTGGACCTTACCAGCAAGTATTCGTTTAACTATAGTACCCAGTGACGTTCATGGATCAATTTTTATTGGGTCAAATTAAAATTCGTTGATTGAAAGGCATGATATCTACAAAGTTCCATCTCTTTTAAAATAATATGTAACAGAATAACAAAGGGAAGATATTGCAAATTGTATAAGGAGTTCGTATCGCTGAGAAGTTCTTGTAAAAGGTTCTTTTTAAATTTACTGTAGAAGTGTATAGTATGAAACGTACTGTACATCAAACAGTTTGCATATCTTCCACAACCACAGTAATCTTTTAAGTTTCAGGAAGGTTTTTCGTATCCAATACGTCGCTAACAATGAATGTGACATATTGACTAAGATTCTCTAGAAGACACGAAATGATAAGATCGGATTGAATGGAAACTGTAGGACTTTCATTAGCGAATTTTTTTTTTGTGGTGTGGTGTTCGGTCTTTACGACGTTTGGTTGTTACGTAAAAAAAGGAAACAGGCTGCGTCGCGGTCGATTAGTATCTTGCCTTCTGCGCAAATAAATGGAACATAGTGTTAAGAAAAAAGCGGAATAGGTTAAATGGTAAGATTTTATACGAATTCAGTTATCCATGAGATTCGGGGATTGAGGATCTTTTGTTCCAACACAAAGACTTATTCCGGGCACCGATTCGTTCTTGGTTTGCTGCACATGAAATCGGGAGACTTGTAGGCAGTTACCCCAGTTTGTCCGTGGCGTGGGAGAAATTTATTGCGGTTTCGGTTATCCGATGTTCTGATCTCGTACCCACTTCCTCGCATCTTTGTTTGTCCTATGAACCCTCGGCCTCGTTTAACACTTCATTTTACTTATTTCAACTCAATACAAACATTAATTTCAATATTGGATGGAAATAAGTTATGGATATAGGGAGGCGAAATAAAATGTTATTGAGCATAAAATTCCGTATGATATGGTGAAGACCATTGTTATTAGTTTTATATTATGGATCAGCTATTCCGAGTCGAGTTTATGCAACGTACACTTTAATTTAGCCTGTAATAAAACGCGTCTAGTCTATCATATACCAATGCTTTTTTGGGTCAAATCGACAAGAAAAAAGAACCGAAACACGCCAAATAATGGTCAAATACACTGTAAAATGTTAAGAGGTTATCTTAGCAGGAACATTAAAAAGGCTATGATGAGTACAATTGTCATAAATACAAACATTTCAGGTATTTAATGTCATAATATAGTATATATTATGGTTATTAATATAGTATAGTAATGGAAATAATAAACGAAATAGTTTACGTTATTAAACTATTATTTAGGGACTTCAGGTTTGTGGCCTTTTTCTTTATGTCCGAGTCAAAAATGTTGGTAGATCAGGCAAGTTTTATAATTTACTAAATAAATGTACTTTATTTCTTCTTCCACTGAAAAAATAGACTTGCCAAAGGATGTAGACTTGTATAAACATTTCACAGGATGTTTAAAAGCCAAATGTATGCTAAATATGACAAAGAGATCCTATACAACGATAACAAGGAACAGTTGCTATCAAATCAGTGTAAAGAAGAGCAAAGAGAAATCAAGAAAAATTAGATATGTGGTAATGCAAGATTTTGAGAAGACTCTGGTAGCATAAAACAAGATGTCTGTCCTTTCTTTCAGATACCTTCCGTAAATTTAAAGCTAGCTATTCATTCTGTAAATACCTTTGAATGAAGGAGGTGTAAATTTGAAAATCGAAACTGTTTTGTTTGAATTGCTTTATCTGCTTTACAAGGTGCCAATAGAAATCACTTTAATTGGAGACGTTTTTAACTTCTGATTTAAGCCATTCTTGTCAAATGTAGCTTAGTAATATTTATAGGGCGTTGCAAAGTGGCACTCTTCGTCAATCTAGCTGGAAAAGAAAAACACAAAAATAGTATATTTTTGCAGATATCAATCAAACGCAAATAGTTTTGAGTCCCTTAACGTGCACATCGTGTGTAAGTGTTGCTTATTAGCTTTGGTTATTGTTTTAATATGGACAATCTAGAAGACGATGAGTTATTACATTATTTGATCACAAATATGTGCTTGGCAATACAGTACAAAAGAAAAAACAAAATCACCGCGCATTTTGAGCAAAAATGGTTCCGTAAATGTAGTTCGATATGTCTCTACAGTAAGTACACTGCAAAGGAAGACTTATCAGGGTAGTATGAAAGTCTCAACATGACGATAATGTAACCAGTTAAAACTACTCTAATAATTGTACATGCGTTAAAAGAAGCTTTCGAAAATTTCGGTCCCGTTAAATGTTTAATTGTTGTTTAACAGTCGTTTGTGTCAGTTTATGTTAGTGTTTCTGTAAAAATGGAAAAGCCGAATAGCGAGTCGTTGTTAAATCCTTGCGTTTGAATGGCACTGATGGACGTCGCTCACGGTACTCTGCAGTATCGTTTGCCATACTGTCATTTCAGCTTGATTAAATGGCAATGGCAAAATTGACTCTAAATAGGGCAAAGCCGTTCGGTTGACAAAGTGAAGTCACAAAATGCGAAAAAAGCATCGTATTTCGAGAAAAAGAAAATTTCGTTTCACTACGACAACGCACTGCTTCACACTTCAAAGGTCGTCTTGCCAAAAATTCATAAAATATCGTTCGAATTGCTAGACCAACCGCCTTATTCAGCAGATCTAATCCCCAGCGACTTTTTTCTGTTTCGTAGACGAAAAATTTCAGTCAAAAGACAGAGGTTTTCATCGAATAGGTAGGTAACCATATTCCTAAACCTTTATTTCGCAGAACAGTATGCGAACTATTACGGACTAAAGGGATCGCAGTATTGTCGAGGAAGATATATAGATTTACAAGGAAACTATGTGGAGAAATAAAATTGAACTTGACTTGTTTCCGCGTTGTATGTATATCCTTATGATGTATCAGAATCAGTTATCTTCGAACTATGTTGATATACGGTTCGATTCCGTCAAAAAATTCACTGCCGCAAATGGTAAATGTATGATAGAAATTTTACTATCTACTAGAATACTCTCAACAGACAGACACCGAGATATTTTTGTGCACTTAATTTATAAATCAAACGTGCTCTAAATCGGCAAGTGCTTTGTTATATATAGGCTGCTTAGAATAGTACCACTTATTGTTTTTATCGAATAAACGATACTAATCGATTTAAATTTTATTTTCGATTCAGTTTTTGTTTGAAAAAAATAGAAAGATTTAGGTAGTAACAATTGCTTGTTAAACAACACATAAGTATCGGCACCTCCGCACAACACAAGTTTATTTATTGTATAGTAATATATAATAATTAGTCCGAGACGGCCGTTTCGAGGACACGAATTATTATATATTAAATACTATATAATAAATAAACCTGTGTGGTGCGGAGGTGCCAATACTTACCAAATTACGCCAAAATCCTTGCTATCATTATTGAAGCGGTTTAAGCTTAACATTACTTTCACCTTGGACATCGCATATATTTCAAAATCGCCTGCTTTGTTAACTGCACTCACATTTCTCTTATTATCTGAATCATAAGGAATACTTTCTTGGATATAGAATTGGAATAAAGAATACCAATATACTCAGTACCTTTAACGAGTCGCGACGAACGAATTTGTGGATAATTGACTGTTACCGTTTTCATTAAAAGTTCGTTATGAAAAGAAAGTATTGTAAATTTAATACAGAATATTTGAAAAGCAGACCTTTCTCTCAACAGGTTCTTTGCAGTGACAAAATGCGACTGGTTTCGTGAAAGAATCACTAGACCAGCAGAAAATACGCATTTGTCCATGAACGAAAGTTTCAGATAGGTTTATCATTATAATCTTCCAAATGTAATTACATTAACTTTTATAATTAATTACATTTACATTGTAAATTATCGTAATTTATCAAACAATATATTTTGTCCGCTTCTATAAGCTCCCTCTTTCAGATGCACCAAATTAGAACTAATTATGTACCTAATTCACCATGTAGACGGACAAAATTAGCTATGCCTCATTTATTTAAATTCGTTACATCTTTTTTCCCAGCATATATTAGCTCAAAAGTAAGCCAAAAGGAATCGGCATCAATCTGTGTGGCTACAAAATTAAAATTCCGTGAGCGAAATTTCAAAGCGAGGGTTGGATTCCTGCTCGTTACCGGTTTGGTAAATTATTATCCGATCAGCTTCCGGCTGCGTTCACTCTACTACAAAACATGGTTCGTTAATTTGGAATGTCAAGCGATCAATTCCAGTATCTTGCGAACAATACGACACACTAAAAACTGAAATCGGAATTTGAAACTAAAATCAGGTGAATAGCTCTGGACGGCTATTGATTCGACCCTAGTAGTCACTGTAATGTACAATAATAATATTAATAAGCTCTGCGACTAAATAAGCTAGCCAGCTTAATAGTGGGTATCGTCTGCAGGTTCTCAACTAAATTATTAAGCATAATCATAGCATTAAAAACGTTATTTTACATGGCACAAATCTATTGAACAATTGTTAGAAGATAAAGACTATTATTATAATTATATAGAAACTAAAATTGAACAGGGTGTCCCATAGGTGTCAATCCTAAGTCTCCTTTCATTTATAATTTTTATTAGCGATTTTCATTAATTCAGCAACAACGTTAGGGTATGTCATACTTTTCCTGCATTAAGTGCCACCTCTTGTGAACGTTAGGCAAAAACTGCTACAGCAGCAATTAAATTTGAATGCCAATAAAACAACTTTTCTGGTGTATATTGAAACAAAAGAATCCGGATATGAAAATTTTAACGACAAATCACTTCCGCAATCCACGACCTCGATTATTTTGGGGATTACCATGAACTACTGTTTGAATTGGAAAGGCCACGTGGTTCTCTTAAGTAAAATAGTGGCCAGTTCTTTTCATGCCATATATGAATTACGAAACAATGTTAACTTGTCTGTCTTAGAAACATTATATTCATTCATGAATGAAATACGATACATTGGCTTTGGGAGATAGTTGACTATCGAAAAGCCTGTTTATTCTTTAGAGAATGGTCATGTGAATGTTGTACGTTACTTCTTCCTAGTACAAGGTCGTGTAAAGATTATTTTAAAAGTCTAAATACTATGACTTTGCCATCTTTATGTGCCGTATATGCCCTTTTCTCGAAAAACTCAACGACTTTCAAATCAACTTATCTTATTCTAAACGCTCAAAAATTATCTATTTCGCGACATTCAAAGTAATTTGTTTGAAAAAGTCCATATTATTCAACTATCGATGCATTTAACAAATTACCTTCAAACTAAGTAATTCATTACGAGATACAAAGAATTTCAAAGGCAAACCATAAAGAATTTTACCGGATCGAACTACCTCTAGGGACAGATATGTTTTGTGATGACATACCTAATTGTAAGCGTTGTGTATTCTTTTTAATTTGTTGCATTCCTTTTATTTACAATTTTCTATATCTCTAATGGTAAAGAGTAACATTAAACAAACACAATACATTAATATATATTGTTTCTGGTTGATCCTCTTCATTTGATGTAGGAGGACAATAAACAAGAAACGGATGCACACATTACTTAAGGGTTCGATAAATCAGAACATAACTTACCATCAAAGCAAAAGATTGAAGTAAATTGCTATGATCATTAGCCAATCCTCCAAGAATTTTTGTGAAATTCTAAGGTGATAATCTCCATCAGTCATGTCAATCTTCTGGCACATGCTCACATATCATCGCACAGAATACATTAATGCTAAACTTTTGTGGGAAATGCTGCTGGTCTTGTTCAATGTGGATTCACGATGGCCCAATAACGTCACTTTTTAAAACAGAGACGGGATGTATAGTCTCTGGATTGGATTCTGGCTTAAATACAAACGCAACATCATTATTGCAGCATTCATTTGCAATTCGTTTAAGCAAAATGAAGCCAATCTTATCAAATCCGATTGTTTATTAGTAATAAAGGATCAATTTCAGAACCTTTTAATGCACATCGGGAACGATTGAGCATCTGGCTCTTGTGAATGCTGAAAAACCATTTAGATAAATGCAATATGATAAACAATCGTTTCAACATTTACACTTATAAAATTATAATGAAACATTTTAACAATTTATAGGTGGTGGATTTTTAATTGTAACAAGTGTATGTGGCAAGTAAGCGAAATACTTAGAATTATAAGTAACTCGTATGCATTTGAGCAATCCATCCAATTGGTTTTTAATGTTATTGATAGTTGGTTACCACGACAGCTTAGTGACTTGCCGTTCTTAGCTGTTCACTAGTAATTTTAATCAAAGTAACGTTTCTGATAGAATCGATATCAAATATGTAAAGGGAGAATAATAGCGGAGCTATAGAATCATACTAAAAAGTCCTCTACAAGCTTATAAAAGAAGTGCTGTCTAGGGACCATGTTTTGAAAGTAAGAAGAGCAGTAGATGAAGCCTCATCCTTTACATTGCACATTTTCAAAATTATTTTATTATTTCAGCTGTTTGTTTTATAAATATAGATTGAATCTTAGAATAACAGGAAATATTTCAAGATTCTTCGTTCCTTGTAGAACTACTATTCGTCTTTGGCACCTTTTAGCAAATATGTAAACGAAAAGTCATAAAACAAAAACAGATATAATGGTAATGGATAACAACTGCGCGCCTTTGTGTGCAGTTAAATGTGAAACGACGGCCCCGGAAACATCTACATCGAAATTTAATTCGATTTCAAAATAAACTCGAGAAGGTTTACATTAGTTAAGTGAACGGTTTGAACCCACGTAATCAAATAGTCTGCCGATCCTTAATTAAATCTGGTCAATGTTCGAAAGCTCAAACTACACGGCGTGCAATAGCCGGGATTAATTGCGATATTTCCATAACTATAATGTATAACGTTAGCTATATCAACATTTGCAGCTATCAAGAGGAATTATTCTCGTATTCATGCTTTTGAAGGTGATGAATAATTAACAAAAACCTTCGTTTTCTCAAACAGCTGTGATAATTAATATATTTCGGCTTCCATCAAAGTTCGACAGTGTCTTTTGCGTTCCCGACGTAATTATAAGATATTTAAACGTATCTACTTATTGTTACTGCCTATCTACACTAAAACTAAAGCAAATTTTCCCAATGATCGAACTACTTTTATAAAATCCCTTATTTATCAATTTCTCTTTATGTAAAACACTTTTTTCGTTTACAGTACGCCAGCGTGTTAGTCAGAAATGTTACTTATAAAGAAAAATTATAGAATTTGACCAACATTTGAAACTCTTGACCAACATTCAAGAAATGAAGATATTTATTTGATACCGTATTTGCTTTTATTAATTGCATAGATGTATGGTTCGGTTTCTAGTCCAGAAAGCTTACTTGTAGAAGATAAGTAAAACCTGTTATTAAGTTTGCAACTAGTCTTTACAACTGCGAGGTCCGTAACTCATTTTACGCTTATCTAAATGATTGCATTACGTACACATACGCTCTTCTCTTTGAAGAACAAATAGTTCCTGATATAATATTTTTGTTTTATCTGCAAGGCATGGGAACTAACTTTAAACGTAATTCTAGAAGCCCAGGAATTTATATATCCTCCTTGTCTGACATTGTGGTTTCTGTACGAAGAGTTGATAGCTGTCGCAATGAATGCAAACTATTGTTACATAACTTGGGATCGCGGGAATTCGAAAAGGAAAATTAAAATTCACTGTTTCACTATTACACCAAATAAATGCTAAAGTAGTACAATATATAGTTATATAATGCTTCTGAATGCAAGTAAATCTAAGCAAAGAATTCTTAATACGTCAAGCCAGAATCAAATTGAAAAAACTAAACTAGCAAGGCATATCGCAGATATTTACCACATGTATTCTAAATGGGGCTTCTCTTCCTAAAGGAAAAGCAAAATGTTACCTTACTATGTTCTTTTGTAACTTTAAATTCACTGAATTGTTCCTTTTTACATTTAAATTATTTACAAAAGTAATAAGATACCGTATGTAATACAAAGCAGTTACTTTCAGTTGATACTTTCAGATTTTTCATAATAAAATAATCTTAATTCAGGAGGTGCTCAAGAATGTTTCCGTTCTGCTCTGGACGTATTTTTAGCGGTCCCTATAACGGATTGGTTACATTTTCAGCCAAGTTGTTCTCGCTTGTTTGAAGAAAGGTGTTACTCGCCTCTGCGTGTTTTCTGCCATTGTGGAGGTTGTCGTGTAAACAATGCTTTTTATAACACGCTATAGAAAACGTCACGAGGGCTCTTCTGCTGACATTTTTTTATGCTAAGAGTGGATTTCTGTTTCACGCGCCGAGAGCAAATACCATGTGTATGGTCTCGTCTTGTAAATGAAAACTAGTAAGTAACAGCAAAAAAATGATATAATTGAAAACAAGATTAAAGCAGCATATAAATAACCAATAACCAACATATAAATTACTCAAATTGCAATAAATAAGCCCCAGTAAAGTTATAACAAATATTAAAACAAATTAGTATCAAAGAGAAACTACAAAACTTGCGCTACGTAGTAACTTTTGTTTGAAAATCATGGCTATGCAGCTGAATCAGATGCCCAACATATTGACTATTACAAGCAAAAATACTTGGAAATAAATATTACGTTATTCCTACCATTCTTAAGGTATTTTACAAGAAAATTTTTGGGCAATATGTTTGATTTAAAATCATAGAAAAAAAGCGGGTGAGTTTCGACAAGTGCTACAGCACATACGTAACACCCTGTATATATTTGTACATTTTACCACATTGAAACTTATTAAGTGTTGAGCCCTAAATTGATAGCAAAAGTAACTCGGGACACTGCACACTACAATTGGTGGTGCAAACAGGAAAGGCTTACAGTCAATGGCCGAAAAGCACAAATTGCCGTATTCACAAAGAAACGCATAATTCAAGACCTAAAGCCAATCGTGCTAGAAGGAGGAGAAATACCATTTATCAGAAAAAGCAATGATGTCGATGATGTCATCAAAGACATACATGGTATTCTCACATCAGTAAAATCATCAACAATCCTACTATTGCCTTAAGCAGAGGTAGAAGGTTTTGTAGACATACCTGGGGATTAAGCCTAAAAATGACGCTGTGGTTTTACATAAGGGAAATCAGATCATTGATAACATATGGATCGGTGGTATAGTGGACGAAATCGTTGCAAGTAGAGGCAACAAGGTTAAGTAATATGAAGTCTAAGTAACATGAAAGACCAACATGTCTTGTGTGACACGGGCGCAATGAAAACCACGCCAACAGCTGTTCTGAAAGTTGTCTGTGAAACCTAGAACCGCTATATATGTACATCTAAAAGGGAGCCAGGCTAATAAACTACAGACTAATGAATGGCAAACTTCCTATAATTAAATCGGGTTGCGTAAACTATCAGAAAACGTTAAAAGAACTCAGAACGGAGCCTATTACTAGTGCGCCTGGGTAACGTCATCAGTCTCAAATACAGCTTCGACAAGTATTGTAAAACGGTAATACCAGATAGAGAAGAATGGAAGAAAGTCTAACTTACAAAAGTCGAATAAAGACAGAGAATGAAATCGGGATTTAAGGGAGTAAAAATAAATATCTAAATCACCAAGCCTAGGAATAGAAAGCAGTAATAAAAGCGTTAGACTCCACGCAGGCGCATTGGAAATTTGTGTAGCACGAACGCGCTCAATGCTTCAATTGTGCTCAAAGACACGAAGGCCATCGAGGAAACGTGAAGGTAGACGAATTACCGCGAGAAGGCTCATAAAGTGCTGAAAATCGTCCAATGTACTTTTTGTAGGAGTGTCGTACATGGTAGTACGAGTAACCATTAAAAATTAAGAAATCTCAAGACAAGTGGAAGGTTATTCTAGGTCAGAGACAGGCCAAACAATTTTTGATTAGGCCTATATTTACAACGGACCTTCTAAGCCTGTCAACAAGACACTATATCCTCAAGAAACATACAGGTCTGACGGAGAAAACAACGTGTAAATTCTACTAGACGAAAGAAGAAACTGCCATCCACGTGGTGTGCGATTGTATAGCATCGAGAAGAATGCGATTCTCAGACCTAAGCGACTATCAGAACAATCAAGAAAAATATGAATACGAAAACGTTAAAGGGGTATTTCTGTAGTACGCATAATTTTATGAAATACGCCGTGACACACAGAAAATCTCGTTTCTCAATCTTTGGTAGTTTTCAGGTTAAACTTCACAGGATACAGGATACGCCAGACTGAAATGGATTGGCTTTGGTGGAGCGAAACAAGAGAAGTATGAAACAATTCTAGTGATTGAAAAACTTCTGAAGACGGTAACAATATGTTCAGCATAACCTACCTTAGTGCAATAAATAAAGTGAAATCCGAAAGATTCTACTTTTTATTGGACATCGTGTGTTACATATAGATGAAATTACAAGGAAAAAGCGGTCAAACTAAAACCATTTAGTAACTGACTTATACTGAAGCCAAAAATACCAGTTCTTAAAAGCCAATGTAAATTTATATTAGATTCTTAAAAAAAATAATCTAAAAATCTAAACGTAAACTAGTAATCTAAGAATTTATTAAATTGAAAAATATTGTATAAAGAAACACAATACCTCGATCCAAAAGAAAAATTGCTTGACTTTGTAATATCCGCTATTTACATTTAAAACAAAAAAGCCTCTGGGAACGCCTGCGACACGAGAAAGTTAATATTGATGTAAAGTTTTGCTGTGGAAAATGCCTCATATAGTACACGGCGACAATCAATTCCTTTATCCAGGATTCCTGACAAAATTTGCGACGGCGAACGCATACGCAATAGACAGTTCGACCGTCAGTGTTGGTGGTGTCCTTTTGGTTTTACAGGAAGTCATTGAGGGTAAACTAATGTATGACAGGTTTACATGTAACTGGTTTTCCAAAAGAGACAAGTTTTTGAATGCTACGTGCAAGAAATTCGTCTAAGTCGGTCTTGAGGGTGGAATCATAGTGCAGTGGTAGGTGTAAGGGTAAAGAGATGAGAATAAACATTACTTATTTAAAAATACATTAACAAGCGATTCTAATTTTTTTAATATGTGAAGCTTACTCTCTCGTCTCTTTGCCTCTAGTCTCCAAATTACAGGATGTTGAGACCAAAATTCACTAAAATTTCTTTTTAGGATAATATATGTACTTACATAATTTTGCTTTCAATATATTATACGTTTATTTGTTATTTTAGTTAACCTAAAATATTTTATTGTGAACATTTTGATCTACAGATTTTATTTTTGTTTTTATAAAGAATGCCGGTATTTTGGGTACGGCTATTATACTGTTGCCTAGGAAATCTTGACGAGCCATCGAGGTAAAATACGCCTTCGAATTTCGCATTTGCTTCTTGTAGGTACGTACATGTAAGCGCCCGAGTGATCCCCGCGCAAGGCTGCAAGCTAATTTATGTATAACTAAAATTTTAATTAAAAAATACGCGCACATAACACTATTATAAAGCTGCTATGGTTGTATCAACTATTGTACTTTATGCTAGAAATGTTCATAAATATCTTCCTTTAAACGGATTTCCTAATTTTCAAGTACTTTTGCCTTGGGAAGTCCATACCATCTAAGCCTGTAGTAACTCCACGTTGAAACCGTAAGATTTTGAAGTCATTTAAGTAGGTCTAATTTTCTGATTTTCTATTTTCTGATCATCAGTTTGAAACAGATACAAAGAAGGCGTACGAAGTATAAATGTTATTGCCTTTATTCGAGTCACTTAACTTTGTCAATAATATGAAAATGTTCCTATTTCGGTTGTAAAGTTTACGGCTAGCATAATTAGTATCGTTCGAAATAAAAACCCAGGGTACCATATAAATGGCATATGCTAGTGTGAAGGCTATAAGAAGTATTTTAAGTACGCAAATATCGATTCCTCGGATGTATTAATTTTAGCATACTCAACGATGAAAGCCTATTGTAGTGGGTCATCGGAGAGAAGTACGTGCACTTGTACTTTAATGCGTTAATTTTTTATTACTTAATTTCAATATCGATAAAATATCAAAATTCAATTGAACATTTGGAGAAATTCGAATTAAATTAGGTTAACATTGTAATTCTGGCATTTCGATAATTTATGACAAATAATCAATTATTTTCAAAAATTTATATTTGGAATATATTTTCTTACAAAACATATTATTTGAAATCCCTTAATTTGAATTCGCAATGTTAATTCATTACATCAGAAATGATAGTCGCTAGGCAAACCATTGAAAGTCTCAATTCATTAGATTAACATCCCAGCGATGTTAGATAAATAAGTGGAGAGGAACATAAAGGACTTAATTTTCAAACAAACTATTTTGATAAGTAATTTTAATCGACAAAAAGTATTGCATTCTTTTAAAACTGTTAGAAACAATTGAAAAAATATTCTGAAGAGAACAAACAAGAACATTAACCTAAGAAGCAAAAAGAACTCAACCACTCAGCCCAACCTCGAAGATTTGAAATATTAACAAAAAAAGGGAGAAAAACAAGATATTAAGAAGTACATAAAAACAAAGACAAACATAAACCACTCACAGTAAGTAAATTAAAATAATTTCTATAAAAATCATTGAAAATAAATACAAGGACTTTTAATTATCATTTAGTTCGATTGTTCGTGGATCAGGATATATCAATGTATTCAGCAGGAAAGCCGCCCCAACTGATGAAACTGAGATAAAGTCCATTAGTCAGATATACGATTCCCATCTATTTGCTCATGAAAATCAAGCACGTCGAATAGTTACTAGAGGAAAGTTAAACAAATTAAACGATCTTAAGCATAGTTGTAGGAAGCGATTATGCCTGAAATAGGATTGAGAGTGGTGTAGTAACAATACATTTCGATTACGCCCGGACGCAACCCCTTATCTCGGAACGATCCTATTCACAGAACTTATCCTCCTCTGCTGCGTGTCCGAGCGTGCAGAGACGGTGAAATTAAACAGACCAAGAGAAGACACCTTGGAATCCGATGCGATACCGCCGGAAAAATTTGGTTCCTTGGCTGAATTCTCGTCTATGAACCGCATAAAGGACAGAGACGGTCTAGAAGAACTTTGTGAACATCTGACTATTATTTTTTATTATCAGCACCTGAGCAATTTTTCTGTGATTTAGAAAATGGAGAATTCACATCAATGGAGCTGAATGTCTGGCTTATGTACAAGTTGCATGAAGCTTCAAATAGTATCCGTATTGAGTCCTTGGACATCCTCCGTTAATTACTTTGGAGTTATTACTGACCAAAAGTTCACGCGGGCACGACATACTACCGCCATCAACGAAAGATTCTCGGCAGCCTTTCGTTCCCTTTGTTGGGGAACGGCACTATACCAGATATAAAGCTAAACTGTTGCTTTATACTTTGACGTTAAGACTAATGCTAGCCTACCACACTACCACATGCTCCACAGCCGCCGAGAGCAGATTGAAGATCCTACAAATACAACTAAACAAACTGATGAGGAAAGTTCGTATCCAAAGATTTGTTAAATGATAGGGTGTGTGATCAACTTCAAATATCAACTCTTAGGACATTTCTCGAAAGATAATGGAACGGAGTGCGGTAAGTTCGATGACAAGCCATCCGCTGGTTCAAAAGGTTGTCCGGCACGGGTTGATAGGAAATGATGAGGATCAGTGGAAACAACACCTGTATGAAACAACCACAAACCTAAAAGCCCAAAATGTTCACGTCAAGATCGTGCCATAACTTAGAAGAATACTGAGCCCAAAGGTGGGAATGTCGCTTTAAGTAAAATTAGCAAAAATCCTTGACAGAATTTATTTTGATTCTGTAAATTGTCATAAATATAAGAAGTAAAATGCATAAAACGAAGATTTTTAATCGTGAACCGTGGCTTTTTAGAAGCCGATTTTTAACCATGGATGCGTTACAAAAAACTCAACTCGGTGAGTAAACGCACTTATTGAGAATCTTCTTCAAAGTTTTTCCATACTTCATGATTGCATGAAGTATGGAATTGATAATTGTATTGACTAAGTAAGACTCGTTAATAATTTATCAGTTTCCGTGAATTTACAAGATGGCTTACGTTACCCTTAACTTAGTTAGATCAATTTTACGTAGATTTAAAATTTCAAGTTTGCCACTTAGGTAAGAAAATTTGCCTTATAGAAATCAATATACAGATTGTTTTTCCTTTTATTATTACTACCTGTAGCTTTCCTTTCTTCCTTGATTTATGGCAAAAAAAAAATTAGGAGCAGTAAGGCACATACTATGCAAATATTCATCAAACATTTACCAAAGCTATTTAATGCCTATTGAGCTGAAAGACGTGGATAGATTTACAATTCACTCGACGTATTAGGGTCACTGCCGTAATAGATCTTCTATAGTTGTGTTTGATGCTGGATAACATTTTTTGTTAATTGAAACGCTAAACTTTATTGCTGCTTTACATACATTAAGTTGTGGAATTTTAGACGAAACAACGTTTTCGAAAGCTGCCGCCAAAGCTTACAAGTCAACAGCTGCTTGTTTTTGGTGGAGAAGAGCCGTGAGCGTCGACTAAAGTTAGATTCAAACTGTGTGTCGATAGGAAACTAATGGAAAGGGATGCGTGGGCACAAGAACCAGCCGAAACCTTTCATAATAATAAAAACTCTTGCAATATTAGTTTGCTTAAATAAGGTGCATGAGAGCAATGAAGAGCACTTAGTTTCTTTAAAAATATCAAACTTGCTAATGACTTCTTGTATAAGTAATATGAATCTAATAACAATAGTAGAACTGACCGTTTATTGCCTGCTAAAGAATAAAGAAGAAGACTAAGATACTAGCTGCGAAGACTTTTTTCGAATGGGTTGCGTGAAGAAATGTCTTCTCGTCCAAGAAATCTCATCAACGGTGCTTTACTGTGCAAATTTTTCACAGTAAAAGTGGTTCATCAAATAGGAATTAATTGGAGAAATGTCAGTTAATCGAGTTAAGTTCCAATTTGTCTACAGGCAAACATGTGTATAAGGACAAAACAACAAAGATATCCAAGAGATTAAAGAAAAAAGATGATATGAACTTACCTCTATTTTGGTAAAACAAAAAAAGCACCAAAATAGCGGAAAATATTTTTTTTGTTAGAAGTAACGAAATACTACCTAACCACTAAAAAATCCAATCACTGCTCAGTGTGGTTTATCACATCGTTAACACGATGAATATTAAAACATCAAGTATTGTTACTTCGATGAAAAGTGAAGAAGCTCTTGAAAAATTTTAATATTTCGAATAAAAATAATAACAGCATTTAGGACTTTCCAACATTTTAAATTTGTGGCGTCAGTTGACGGTGGTAGTTTGTAACTAAAATATTAAACTTTAAATTACAAAAAAAAAAACTAGTTACTCAGTCACTGTTTAAAAAAAGAGTTCCTGGCCGAAAACTGAAACAAAAAAATTATATCTTAAAATATCCTGGTTATTGATTGCTTAACTACGCCAAGGTGTAAATGCGGCAAGATGTAGAAAATAGGATTAGGAAATAGGAATAGGAAAATAGGAGGACCAAAATAATTTTGGTTTTATTTACTGAAAAGAAACGTGCCACAATCTTTAAAGGATATTAGAAATATCACCGTTGCCACGATAAATTTGCATGTAATCAAAACCGATTAATTTACGCATGCAATATCAATAGTAAACTGTTCAACTTGCTTCGCAATAAGTTGATTAAAGAAATAACCTACGCAATTCTTTACATAAGCTCTTTGTATGTTGATTTTTAATGCATTCCCATTTGTATACGGCCGAAATAGCCTTTGCATTCCACGTCGGGGATTGGAAGCAACGCCGAGGTTGGTATATTCCCCGGAGCCTTCTTTAAGTAACTATCACCGTTTTCAGTTTCTACAAGATTCAGCCCGGCTTTATTAATTTCCTCGAAGCCAAAAGCCACTTTACAAAGTATTTTATTCACGAACCAACCACTCGATTTCCATCTCAAGTGTATTGAAGACCTGTATATAAAGTGCTGAGAGGATAGATTGATTTTTTTACTTCTATGGCAGAGAATTTCAGTAATTCTGTCGACAAAGTATTTACCAACATAATTCTTCCTCATTCCTCATACTTTATCTACCTACGCTTCATATCTTTTCTAGGAAATGTAGTTGAATTAATTGCAAAGTGAATATTAAAAATTACCCGAATGACTGGTTAATTATACAGGAGTCTATTCCAAATTACATATAATCTAATACAAAACTGAAAACGAATTTATAACAATCAATATCCAACACCCCAAATCATCCAACATCAAAGATATACAAATTTTTCTGCTCACAAGATTTCTTTGGCGTCACATAGTAATTTTAAATCACGAACTTCGTTTATTTTTGCAAACAAACAATAAGAATCTGGAAGCTGTTGAATCAAAGCTTTGAATTATACTACTCTTGGATTTGAATAGCAAGGTTAAGGTAAGAAAGCGTTTCTTATAAAAATGAATTGCTTTTGGTTTCCTAGTTAATATCTCTAAGTCCTCTTCTTGTTGTCAACAATAATTTGCTATTATTGCAACACTTCAGTTAACTTATTCGATTAGTTTATTTCAATTACTCCATAACATTCTGCAGGAAACATTTGCGGTATACTTTGCTAACATCATTTATATTTTGAACTGAAAAATCTAAACTATAGCACAGGTAAGAGGACCAGCGCTTGACTGAGCAGAGTTAACCACAATGTGTTCGAGTCCCGCTAAAATCAACAAATTTTCTCAGTGGGTCCGGTACACTCCCGAGTCACCATTCGCAATATAATTAACTGCGCTTCGCCCTTTACGGCGAGGGGGTGATGGTAACAAGCCCATGGAACACTTTACACGCATAATCTGCATACTAAAGAGGCTCCTGAGGTTATGACAAGTTTGATAAAAGCTTATCATAAATATCCATAATAAAATATCATAAACAGCTTATCATATCAAAATCCCATTGGGTCGCCACCACACCACACAAAAAAAACAAAGCATCAAAATGACAGAAGGTGTCTGCCATTTTGTCACTGACAAACGTCTGATTAAAATTTAAAAATAGCAAGGAGAAAGAAGAAAGTATGAACACTACTGAGTATAATCACAGTAGATGACAAAAGTAATTTTAGAATTGAAATGTTATAGTTTGGTAGTTGTTTAGCATTGACCTTTTGGCCATAAGAGGTCATTTGGTGCTCTCTCCTCGCCATAGAGGCGGGCGGAATTGCTGCTCTTTTGCGGAGACTAGACGGACTCGTGTCTGTTCGCCTCCTGAGAAAGGGTTCGTCTGCCTATTAGTTTCCCCGAGAGTTGACAAAACACGAGTCCGTCTGGCCGCTACAAAATAGTGGTGATTCCACCCGCCTTTGTCCTTTCCATTCATGAGTTTGATAACACTAATTTATTTAATGCTTATCTAAGATTGTGACATGGTTTAATATATGTCGTAATACTTATCTAGGGTTGGCAAATGTTTCCAATTGCCATAATTATTACTGTTTGTGGTAGCGGAGTAGCGTTGATGACTTCGTCCAGCCAATTGCCCTCGATTGGGTTTTTCATCATCGTCTCACAAATTGAGTAAGATAAGTTTTGTTTAAATGAAAAAGCGTCCATTAAATAACTTTTTTATATTATATTTCTTATTATGAACATCTCTCATCATATCAAACGCATACATGCGTTCTACTGCTCATATGTAATCATCAAACTCAATATCACCATCATAGTAACGCATATAGTTTCGATATGACTGACAAGACCATACCAAGATTTATGGACACCGTCCCTATGATACTGCAAGGCTTTCAAAATAGTTATCATATCAAGGAGAGATTTTTAGGATCTGAATCTAGTTAAGGACAGATATCACAGTTACTGAAAAATTTTGCCAAAAGTAAAACTTCAATTCAATTTTCACAAGTTATTAAATTTAAATAACCGACTCAAAGGTAGCTATCGAATAGGGATTAAATTATCATATTATTATTAAAAGTAATTTTCAAAATATAAATATTGACTTGCACTTATATGTATAATGTGTTTAATTGTCTCCAAGTCACTTTGAACTTGCAAAGAAATAAGTAGATCTTACCATTTTAAAGTTTTAAGAATCCCTAAATCTCCAATTTATTTCATTTTAAAAAGGGAGTTTCGCTACAATACATATATTCATGTGAATGAAAAGTTATCCCTATTCTGTCTGCAGATCAATGTTGAAATATTACTTGCTGTAGTTACTATAACAGTATAATAACAGACAAAATAAAATTATACGTACGTATAACGGAATATATGTATTATTAGAGTATGTATGTGTTCCAAATTTTGAAATAAAAAAATATCGTTGATTTATATTCCTGTCATAGTTAGCCCTAATGGGTGTTCCGGACGATATATCTTTTCAATTCAACAGAAAGGACGCAATTACCGATACTTGCCCGTTAGCGACCATCAGGGAAGAGCGACACATATGAGACAGACAGAAATAAATTAGGATTTTAGACAATTTAACGGCAGCATAGAAATATACCTTTATTATACGCATATGTGACAAACACGAGAATTAGATACGCCCGCCGAATGCGTAATCTCTCATCTGAAAGAGAAATATTATATCTGGGCAGAAAAAAATAGCGGCGCTTGTTCGTTTTGCTCCACTTTTGGCGAGATTGATGCGCCAACATATTTAGCTGCATTAGCCAAATGAAAAATAATACCTCTATGATATACAAAATACAAACTTGAGTAACTATTATACTTTGTTATGTTATTAACGGTTTGCAACGTAACTTTAAGGATAACGTCTGCAACGTTTTATTAAAATGATCTACTAATGGTTTCCCAACATTTTTATCGAATCTTGTCTCTCGTCGTCATCAACAGAAAATTCCTGCTTAATAAAAATTGCTGTTGAGAGAAGATGTGATTGTTTACTTTCTTAAATAGATTGAAATTTTTTACTTCAAGGAGAGAGTTAATTCTAGGTTTGGTTATTCAAAAGCGATGCGAAATTTTGAGTGTATGACGCATCACTATAGAGCGTTCACGGAATATTAAAGTTTAAGGTTGGTATTTGTTCTTTCACTTTAATATTCGTAAAACTTTCTTATTATTTAAACTACCAGTCTCTTGGGTACACTTGCGTAAGAAACAATTTCTTGGATATTTACTATTTATAATACTAAATGTGCTTCGTTTGATTCATGTGCGATCTCTGTATAACTTTAAACTTACTTAGCTTTTTCTTTTATACTTAACCCTTTCTACAATTTTTTAGTTTTTGGAGCAATTCTCACTCTGGATAAAAAATACGTATCTAATGAATTTGTTTTGTACCTTAAAATCAATTAATTTCTATTTGAGGAAACGCTGAGCACTATATTATATAAGAATTCTTTTGTGAAGTTATTATCGCATTTCATATTTTTCTATATCGTAAACTTTCCTCCGCAGATTTCACTTTAAAGTTCAGGAAGCAATAATCTTCAAACAGCTGTAAGGTTTCTCGTTTCACCTTTATCATAATATTCATACATAAATTCGAAATTTACGTCATTCTCTATTCTAATAGTAATTTTCCATTTCGTTGAACTTGTCTGCTCTGTAATAGAGTTAAAGCTTATTGTTAGAAGTGAAGTCCACTAAAGGAAGCTCTTAAAATTTATATCAGATTTTCCTTCAAAAATTAATTGCGCTTACTATCGATGAGAATTTGATCTCCGCAAATTGCGTAGGATTATATTTATAAAAGGAAAGCAAGGGAAAGCAAATCTGCTATTTGGATTCGAAAACAAATATGTGTCCTTTCCATACAACTTTGGAATTGGCGGTAAGATTAGATTACCTTAGATTAGCTGTAACCTTTTCAGATCTGTTGTGATTCCTTCGTCATTAAATCAGTTACCTTAGCGTTGCTCTCTTTGCTATATTTAGCAGTCTTGTCATCGGTCTTCTACGTAGGTTTCATCTTTTATTTCGATATTTCGATATTTTGAACCTACATCTGAGAGCCCTATCCCTTCCAGTGCTATACATTTATTCGACACATGGATAACAGTCTCTTCTTCCACCTGGCAGAATCTGCATGCTGTCTTCTCTGTCAGGCCCAAATTATTCATGAGCTGACCTACTATTGTTCTAAGTGACCTCCTGTCTCTACTTAGCAGGTGCGCTGTGGATGTTTCTCACATCACCAGTCTTGAGATTCCTTGTCTTTCCATTGTTTTGTGTTTGGTTTTACTACCACACATGCCATTTCACTGATTATGAGTGCATTGGGTGATTTTCTGCAGTTGACTGCACGGGTTAGTTCGTCTGCCTTTAGGTTCCCTCAATGTCATTTGCGTCCTGATACCCAGATCAGGGTTACCTTAGTTCAGTTTCCCACCCTGTTGAGTATATTCATGTAGTCCCACATCAGTTCCGAATTCGTCTGTGTGGATAGCTGGAAATAACTAGGAAATAGCTGGAAATGCCAGCTACTGACTCCGCCTTGAGTTCCTTTAACAGTTTCTGATAATTTGCACCATGTGATTTAATTATAAGAGGTTGGCTACTCGCTAGTCTGCAGTTTAATAGCCTGGTTCCAGATTAAGGCGACTTCCAGAGCAGTTGTTGTCATTCTTTTCATGGCCCTCGTAGCACACAAACAGTTTTCGTCCACCATACTACCTGCCATTGGTCTGATTACCCTCATGTATAATCACAGGATCATTTTTAGGCCTACGCCTCAAGTTTTTGCTTACTTGACTGGTAAGCTATTAATGCAACAAAACACTGATTTTCGTAAATATCTTTAGAAATAATTTTTGTGATTGATATGATACATTCGCTTTATGGGCGCGTGTGTGGTTGAATGAGAATAAAATAGGCTTTTGTGAGGAGCACACTAAATTTATTTCTTTTAAAGATCAGTGATGAAGCAAGCACGAGCAGGACTGTTTGTGTAATAATATTAGTAATTATGAAGCTATCCCAAGAGGATAATATCTATTCCTGTTGTTCCTCTTGAATTATTCTAAGCGAATGTTCATCCTTTATTGAGGCTTCTTTTCTCCTTTAAATTGTAAATGAGTTCATTTAGTGTTATACTGCAATGTTGAGAGATTAAACATACATTCAATTATTTACTTTTTCAATTACATTATTAATTTTATAAATAAGTAATCACACATGTTGCACTACTACAATCTACCTGATTATTACATATCTTGTTTGAATTTTAGGTAAACACATCAGTATTTTAATCGATATATTAAAATTTCATGGACCATGGGATCAAGACAGTCATCTCAGGGCCCAATCCATTACAATATGGAAATCGTTGAATTATCTATGAACTACCCCTGTCGCTAAATGAAAACAAACGGACAGACTGAATTGAAACATTTAAAAGTGAAACCGTATGACTAGCATATCAATGTGAACATAAAAATTGGGTCAATGAGGAGGAACAGACTATATTCTAAGAGTATATTGTACACGTGAAATTGACGTAAAACGTTTATATATTTCATTTGTTTTTTCAAGTAAATAATCTTTAATTAGCGCTCTTGTAAACGGTTAAAATATTTCCTAGTTTTTAAATTAATACATCGTAAGTAAAATATCCTTGCACTCTGTATATATAAAGCAAAAAGTCAGATTCGTTCTACAGGATTTTTTCGCTTCTTATCACATATGACATACGGGCTCTCTAAATGAATTCTTCCGAAACTCAAAATCATTGTTTTGCTTTTCTGATATGTGTCGACGTATTTTAACAGTGATTTTACGTTTACTTTCCAACTGGCGCATTACTTTGTTAGAACATGGCACACTCTTACTCAAGTTTAAAATATGCAAATATGGCTTTCGTCGTGGAAATATCACAGCTGCTGTTAAGGATATCGTTAGCCGTTTCTACATTGGAGCAATCCCAGTAAAAACGTAATTATGAGAGTTTTCAACAAACTATATGAGACCAGAATGGTTTCCAGTGCCAACTTTCCACGAGCAAAGCTTATATAGCAACTACAACTGGAAGATTATACTGAACGTATGGAATGTTATCGTTGGTTAAATAATAATCGTCGTCTTGTGTTCCGCATAACATTTGTCCAGTAATCGTATTAGCTCCAGACGTCACGGCACTATTTATTATTATAACTGTTCATTGGGCTGGTTCAAAAACGAAGTTAGTACGAGGTAAGAAAGTCAGTACTCGGGATGCGTACTAAGAAAACAGCAACCAATATTAAAAATAACATGAAGTAATCGCGAAAGAAGTGGGCCTCCTTCGTAGATGAACCATAAAATATTTAGAGACCAAGGGCGGTATATTTGAACGTTATGATTAGAAGAATTTGAAAGTATTAATTTTGTTTATTTGTGATTACGCTAGAACTAGAATACAAATTAAAATGAGACCAGAACATATTATATTATTTTGATACGTACACTGCTGGAGTTTGCTCCATTCATGCTGACTCACTCTGTATAAGTAGTTTCCAAAACTTATCCTAGTGGTAATGTCGGTCAGAATAGTTAGCAGAATACTGTAATAATGATCATATAACATAGAAAGTATATGTATGTGTGTATAATATTGCAGCTGCGCCACATTAAAAAGGCCACACCGACCCACCTCTAAGACGATGCACGCACAAGTAAACATATAAAGAGCACAAAACGTTGCTAATTAAATTTTCAAATATAAAAGAACTGGTGTGGTAACTGCTAAATAAATATCTGAGCAGTTTTTATCATCAGCATCAAATAAGAGTAAAACGTGGACATTTTCAATAAAAAAAAAATGTAAAGCCCAGAATGTAGCTTCACGGATCCTACCAGTTTCACTTACTAATTGTAGTACTACTAATACCTTTATAATTACAGAGGACAAAAGCCTCCTTTTTTGCAGCGACTAGACAGACTCGTGTCTATACGTCTCATAAGAAAGGGTTCGTGTTGCCCACCGATGTCTCCGAGAGTCGACAAAACACGAGTGTGTCTAGTCACTGCAAAACAAGTATGATGTCACTCGCTTTCGTCCAACTAATGTTTTGTTCAACGAGTGAAGGCTGCGGCAGAGTGGGAGTCCTAATAGACTCAAGTGTAGGTTCTGCATTCTTTTCGATAAGGACGAGATAGAACTCGCATGGTGAGTACGCATTAAAAGGTTGGTGAGGTTACGACAAGTTTCAAAGTTTACGCCTCTTACCGCCGTCATCGGCATATAAAAATATTCTTTATACTAAAGATGTAATTTCTTTTTCGTTCTCTTCTTGCATATTTCTCTCGTGAGTTAACCTCACAAGTTCTTCCTCCTTGAACGCTATCCCGCTAGGAATAACATGGGAGAACGGGCGAGTAATCGCGCGGCATACTTAACTCGGAGCAATTGTTTTGGAAAGCAAGCACGACGTCAAATGTTCAGGAAAAATGCTGAATATGATACACAAATTTTTTTGTTTCCACTAAATAGATAGTTCAAAGTTCAAGTTAGGAACACTTGAATTTAGAATTGTCGTACAACTGACAATGCTTTATCAGTACAAAGGTGTACGAATGCAAGTAAAGAAAAAAGATATATGAGTTTCATATGTCTATCATGCATAACACATGTCCGCTGCGGTCAGTTTATGATTGTAATCAAAGTTGCTTTGTTTACATATCTCCGCATAGTACAACATATTTAATATGTTACGTATACTATCCCGAAGGCGTTTATTTTAAACTTGCACCAATGTGCACTGTACTTCGTATTTAACATCCTATGACTACATTAAATATTTGATACATACATGTACCTTCACAAAGCGAATGCAATACATTTATATTATTCATACTTTGACTTCATTGAACTTTTTTCCGGGATTTCTGTATAACTTTATTAGCTAAAGGTAAAATACATACAGATACACGTCTAATAATACTGTCAATGCCTCTCTGTTACCTATAATCAACTTTATTGTAGTAGCAATTACAATGTTGAACGCGAATATCTACGTCTCTACGGATATACGTTTCTATCACCTTACGAATTCAGTTTAATTAAATTACTAATGCAAAGTTTAAAGTTAAGAGATTATAAGACAAGACAGGTAGAAAGGAATATTAAATTTACCGTAGTTTTCAATTAACTAAATTTCAGGGTTTTACATATGCAAACTACAAGCATTAAGGCTGTGTTACTTGGAAATCTTACATCTTACAACCGTTCGCAGTAACAAATGCTTTTAATAGTAAAATTAGGAAACAAGCCTAACACTCAGTTCGAATAGACTAGCTGACGAAATCTGTCTGCGAGAGTAGTCCGTATAAAATAACGACAAGCCGAGCAAGAATCTGTCCAAAACATCTCCAGCCAAAGGAATGGCAATAGTCAAAGACACAAACAAGTCACGCATATAAAAACAAACGAAATGGGAACTGGATAAGCTAACTCATACCAATATCTAGGAATTACTTTAGGAGAATCTGGTAAATACGAGGTAGAGATAAACAACCGAAAAGTAAAAGGTTAACAAACTTCGCTGCACCATTTTTCAAAGTCTGATAAATAAATAAAGAAGTATTGCGCCTTAGCCAAGCAAGAAAAGAGCAAAGTTGAAGGATAGATGTGAACTACGTAGGAAGAGTGAAGAGCGCTACCAGAAAAGATAAAGTACGAAATGATGAAATATGATATTGAGTCAATAAGAAGTTTCATTGAGAAAGGACAATTTGAGTGATGCAGATACCTTCAAAGAATGGACAGCAGAATGCAGATAAAAAAATATATAAAAGACGAAACCACTGAAAAGAAGAAAAAGAGGAAGATCAAAAGTGTTCTGAGACCGAGCAGTTGCGAAGACTTTGCCACAAGAAGAAGAAACGAGGAAGGAAGTAAAAAAATTTGCTAAAAATAGATTTTGTTGAAGAAAGTATGTAATCCAATAAAACGGTACTTACACCTTACGGGTAGAGTGGGGTTATACTTATTTACTTTTTTAACTTGTTGTCTCCGCATGGGCCATGCAGAATAAATTTCGAGTACCTAATTCTAATCGGCGAGTATGACAACAATTAATGAGACACAACACATGCTCCCCTTGTACAACTTTAAACTATATGTTAAGTAAGTCAGTATACATAGAAAAAATCTACAGAACGGACTACTTTAACAAAAAATAAAATAATAAATAAATTTGTTGCACAACCGCGGCAGATACGGTGATAATTGATTCCCGATTTGCACAACATTAAAATTGACCCAACAGCATCAAATGGACCATGGTCCATTTGATACATTTAAGAGAATCTCTCAAGAGTAATTAATTAGAACAGACTTCGATGCAGTGACGTAGAAGATAATTTGGTGCTTCTCCCTAACAATTTTACACAACAACCAGATTATAAATCAATTTTAATTTTTTCAGCATATCATTTTGGTTACCTTTCCGAAAACATAAAAATAAGGGCTTCCAATTTAAAATAAGAAAGTTCAGAGCCTCTAGTTTCTGTCCTTCAAAAGTTAATATAGCCAAGAGGATAGTTGGACCCAATTGTATATATTAGATAATCTCAATTTCCAATGTAATCAATAAAATTTCAATGTAAACTTGTTGATGTTAACAATAGTACCACGTACGCTAGGAATTTTAATACTGGCAGTGCAGATTACGTTTTCCGATAGAATTTCTTGATAGTTTTGTGTATTCGCGGTTGGTAAAAGCTCATCGCTGCAACGGAAGCGATCTTCGATTTTAATTCCAAAATGCACCGCTCGGAAGCAGATGGCATATATGGTTTCTAGAGTTCTAAGTTTCTAGTTGTGAAATCTACTCTATGGGCTCTAACGACATAGATTCGATTACTGTTTCCCTTAGCTAAACGCAAAGATATTCTGTCTGTTTCAAAACGATTTCATTTTCAATAGTGCTAGCTCTACAATTTCTGTATACATTGTTTAACTTAGAACGGGTTACTACACACAATCCGTTTGGCGGAAATGCCCACATTTGGTATAATAACATTTGAAGACTTAATATAAGTGAAGTACTTAGAATTTAGAAAACGATATGGCAATTTAATCTTATTAAATGATAAGAAGTAGGTAGAGAACTTTGCAATTACGAACAGAGGTGAAACGGAAGCTACACACGTGGCAAGAACTATTCTTGGCCAATCGCCAAAGATATCATGCAGCGCCTCCACTTGTCGTAACGAGAAGATAATTCCGTTTCCAAGCAATTTAGATGAAAAGTTATCAAAAAAAGTATTTTAAAGTAGTAAACCCCTAATATATAATACAAACAGAAGTGAATCCATGTGAGTCCTGCGGGACGCCAGATACAAAAGTGTATTCATCAGAGACACTCGTTGCAGATAACGTAACATTTCCGCTGCAACAGATAAAAACGAATAAATTTTAAGACGGATGGGATGAAACCAAATGCGTCCAATTTACGGATCAGATTTTCATAGTTAATTAAACCGAATAAGTCAGAGGCGTCTGTATGGATAACATCGTAAGAACACGGCAAAGGTCTAACCAACACGTCCGTAAGACGTGTAATGTAGCTAGTAAGATCGCAGCACGAATTACAAATATTAAGCATTATTGTCAACCGCAACATTCTACACAACAAAATCAGAATTTCGGAAAAGTAACCCATTAATAACAACAAAATGTGAAAACAAAAAAGTAAGCAACTCGAGGACAGCCTAACAGTTTGTTTTTTATTTCCAACAAAATTAGTTTTTTCTTTCAAATTTATTAAAAAAGCATGTAATTAATTCATTTTCAGGATTGTGATAAAGAATCCTTTCTTTACACGACAATTCTGAAGGCTTTCTCAAACTACAAATCTTCAATTGACCGTGTTACAAAAATACCGCAAATATGATCACCAGTTATACAACAAAAAAATTAAACGTAATATAACGTAGGTTGGAGCTATTCTCAATTATAAGTTTCCCTTTAATTTAGGTAATATGGCCCTTCTTAGAAAGGTGTTAGATGCAGCGAAAGTTAGAGAACACATCAATCTCGCTATTATTTAATTGAGTACACACTAAATATCATAATTAATTTGGACATTTGCAATAGTTAGAGATGATCTTTGATTAGATACTCTCATCTTTTATTTTATTTTAAAAAATATTAAGTTCTTTTCAATTATTATTGCTTCGTTTGTAGATAATTCTTATTTCCCAAATATTCTCAACGAAAACTAGTGGATTAAATTTACAGATGTAGTTCATCGACATTGTACTTCCTTGCAGTCCAATAATCTGAAAATCATCCGAATGTGTCGTACACTCCCTAAAAAATAATCGGTCAGTGATTCGATTCTCTTTTTTATAAGGAAAACGTGTGCAGAATTCAAGAGGCAGTAGGATACAGTTTATGAACAACCATGCACCGTCGATGATTATCTAAATATTGACCTAATAAACTTTGTTGTGGCCGAACATCTGTGTTTGTTAGGGAGTCGACCTCTTGAGGTGATTGCGGATGATGTGATCATTAACATTCATTACATTGTGTTAATAGGCCGCCGCATGAAGATTAGCGAGCTTTCTAATATAGTAAACATCTAACCTGAAGGTGTGCAAAACATTCTTCGTGAAAAATTGAGTATGAGAAAGCTCATACTCAATTTTTCACGAAGAATGTTTGATGAAAGAAAATGAAAGAAAGAAAAACGGAATCAAGTGATAATTTGAAAGCAATTTTGGGAATATTTAAACACAATGCGGGTGAGTTTTTACGACGTTTTGTAGATGAGATATGTATACATCGCTACACTTCAGAAACTAAAGACCAGTCTGAGGAATGGGTTTTTTCCGGCGAGCAAGCATCAAAAGGCTTCATCAAGCGAAAGTTATGGCGACTATTTTTGGAACCGCGAGGCATAATATTATGCGAATATATTTGGTGAAAGGAATGGAACTTCATGTAGAATTGAAATGGAAAAAAGTGCTTCGTTTCTTTATTGTATAATACTTGTATTTTCTCTTGGGTACATATATACACGAGGGTTGTCCAGAAAGTAAGTGGTGCCCTTTGTCCCACCCTTTGTCCCACTCTGAACCAAGTCTCACCTGTTTGTGATGCTGGAAACTCTATTTTAATGGCGAAGGCGATAGAAAATCTCTCCAAATGTGAAATCTAGCATATTATTGAGTTTCTAATTGAATGCGAATACTAGTTAAAAGGTGTACAAAAAATTTCGAGAAAGCAAGCAAATCACTCTTTCCTAGAAAAATTATGATCTCTCTTACACGAAGTTATCACAGGTAGCCTTAGCTATAAGAAAAGTTTGCTCGCCGACCCTTCAACCTTTTCATGGCTGTCCATAAGACACAATCTCAGCCTATCTTCTACTTTGACAATAAGCTCAAAGGAGCTTATTGTCTTATGAGTTTACAATCACACAGAATTGAGACAACAACGGCATCAAGAAAGGGACAGATTGTTTCTCTTCAATTCCTGAATATAGAATTCCAACAATTTTTTTTGTCAGTTCTACTCCCGGGCTGAAATTTTTTTGCAGGAATACCTAAAACCACAACCAATTCACAGAAAATAATTTGGTCAAGATCCACTTTTACTTATCAAACTCACTATAATCTCCACCATTTTCTTTTCCGTGGCGCAGTCGTCGACTCCAAACTAGATGTTATACTAGAAGCCAAACAGCAGCACATAATAATTCCAACGAATTGTTTGCACTTCTACATTCCTTTGATAAAAGGTATAATATGATGTACGACCCACGTACAATTCTGAAACCGATCAAGATGTAACAATATTATCTCTCCGCTAAGACTTGTTTGGCGTGTAACCGGGTTGGTTTGCAAACCAAGCGAATAGAATCCTCTTAATTTTTATAGGATTTATTTGGGTAATTTCCAGAACAACATTCCGATCTAATATTGCGGGAGAGAATATAAAATTAACGTTGCAGAAATAATCAATCCCCGGTGAAACAAAACACCGCAAATAAAAGCCGGATTTCGCGCGAATCGAACTTTATCCGTTTAATTAATCCGCATGCTTCCTACTAGAACATCCCGAACTACTTAATTGTATCATTGCCCGTTCTACTCTTCCGCAAAGAAGCCATAGAGGAAGAAATCTAGCGCAGCGCATTGCCAGATTTATGGGAAGGACCGCTGGTGCCAAGTTGGCGACGTAAAACGACATTTTCCCTCCAGAAGGAGCAATGATAAAGTCTTACAAATTGTATGTGTGCTTGGTACATTTATCTATGTACCATTATATAAGATGTGTTATAATTATCGAAGACATTTATTAATTAAGTAAATTTGTTTAGGATATAGGATTTCTGAAATTTCGCATTATTTCCTCTCGACTATAGATAGAATTCTTCCTTAAAATTAATAAAAGTTCTAACAAGAAAGGCGGAAAATTTAAATTTTAATGAAATTTGGTGAAAAAGTGAGATATATGTTTTGAAGGGGGCAAACAGCCCTTCAAAGATCGACGTTTTTTCGGTTTAGTCAATGTAACGGCAAAACGAAGGAAGATAAAAGGACGGAAATCAATCAGGGGTCTATTGCAGACTAATATTTTGCTTTATTTTGTAAATTTATATACTTTATAAATTAATCATTTTATTTGTTTTATTGTGTAAATTCAACGCTTGCGTTGTCCTATAAATTTAATGTTTTGTCTTCTTTTATGCAAAGTTTCTTGATCTAGTGGTTCATTAGAAGTTGGAACTTAAAATACTGAGTTTTTAGATTGCAAGGTTAGTCAAAATTCTCTTTTATATTCAATTATTTTCAAGGTCGTAGTACTCCTAGTTATTCCGGAAGTCTCCATTAACTTCCTTCTTTTAAACGAAACACCCGATATACTATCTCATCTTTGGAAACGCAAGAATGGTACTTTCGAAGCCCACATTGATAAGTAACTTGTCGCATACGGGGTGACCAAAATCTGATGACCAATTACATCATCTTGAAGGTTGAAAAAGTTATCAAACATGATATCCTATACATTATTAGATGGTCTAATGCAGAATTTAGTACTGCATCGATTTCCCTATACCTATCTTCAAGGGGCCAATGAAACTTCAAAGGTCCTAGCTAATAAAGCATTGATATTGACAGGAATTGATGTTGTGATTGTGGAATATTGTTGATTTGACGTCAAAGCAATTTAAGCTCAAGTTTTTGCAGTTCTAGCGGTTTTGTTAACGTTTTCAAAATCGATGGTATCCAAGAATATTCCAATAATGTTTTGTTAAATTCGCTTTATACGCATGGTGAATATGGACGAATGGTTAGACGAACGTGCAGATTATTTACCGAGCGGTATACGAACCTACCAACAACGACTTCCGGAAATTCGTAAGAATCGAAGCTCGGCTTATGACAACTACAAATCTAAAGGCAACTCGAAATTACCGAACGCCCATAATAAACAATGACAATAGGGAGGTGAATGTTTTGGCTTATTTTCAAGCTTATTCAAGGAGTTCAACTACAACAGCAGCGCTGCAATTGGCTATGTCAAGAGCGCTAATCCATAGAATATTAAGAAAACATAAAATGCATTCTTTTTTGAGATAACTGAGCACGGATTACGTCTTGGTGATAAGGCAAGACGAGCTGGCTTTTGCGAGTTCACGTGCATAAAAGTGATCGAAGATTTGAGGTTCCTTTATAAGATTTATTTCTTCATACGGTCTAAGCCAGAAATTATAAGTCACCAAAATAGTCACTACTGGCCACAATGTAATCCATATGTCATAAAGGACAAGAATCATCAAGACCACTATAGTTTTAAAGCTCTTGTTTAATTATGAGTAAATAAATAGCATATCGTGTGTTCGATGAAAAGTGAATGATGCTAAATATCTGAAAATACTCAGAATGTTGCTAAATGATCTACCTCCATTTGACAGAGCAAACAGTTTGTATTAACTGGAAGGTGCTTCAGCACATTTAACTATAGCTGTACATCAGCAGTTGACCTTGATGTTCGAGGATCGGTGGATTAACCCACTGGGATCCTAGAATTGGCCACCTAGATACTCGATTTGACGCCTTTGGTTTTCCACCTCTGGGACCAGAGAAGAAGTTAATGTACTCTAGCCCTGTACATACTCGAGAGGAATTATTGAATCGTGTTTACGATGCCTTCACAAACCTGAGTCCAGGCGAACTTCGGAGATTTGTTTCGCGAGGGGTATATGACGAGTTATTTTTTGTTTGAACCGAAATGGCGGTCATAGAAAACAATTATTGCAATGATTCCATTTATATTAATTTATTATTGCTTGTCATTGTGTTGCAAGTTTCTATGTTTTTCATTTGCTGCTACGTCCCAAACTTACTTATGTTCCTATTTTATTTCGATGTTCTAATTAAAGTGAATTTGTAGCGTTTCACTCATGTTCATTTTGTTTCAAAAAATAAACGATATTTCCGTTTTTGTCAAAATTTTAATGAAAACAGAAAGCATGGAATAATAAGAAAATTCTTGGAAGTAGGTAATAAACGAGACATAGCGAATCAATGCAGAATTAAATTCTGCACCCTACCATCTAATATGATAAGTATCACGTTTGAAAAACCGAACTTATGGAACTTTGAAAATGATATAATTGGTCATAAAATTTTGAACACCCGGTATGCGATGAATTACCTGTCAATGTGGACTTCCAGAGTACAATCTCTGTGCTTTCGTGTAATCTCAAAAACGCCTACCGCCAATCGAAAATGGGTAAAAAGCCCAATATTAAAAATAAGGCTATATATTTCCAAATTTGCAAAATAATCAAGATATCGAAGAAACAAATAAAAGTGGGTATAGGGAAGCCAGATGAAACTCATGAGATGTTCTTAGGAATTGAAAAATGAGATGATGTATTCGGTGTTCCATTTAAAATAAGGAAATTAATGGTGTGAATGGTACGACTTTGACATTATTTAAAAATGAAAGAGAATCTTGGACTAATCCTGGAATCCAAAAATTCAACACTCTAAGTTTTTTGAAACCACGGAAACCTCTAACAAATTGCCACCGTGAGAAACCCTGTATAAATTAGTATATTTAATATATATAGTACATTTAATATAAAACGTTAAGGCGTCTAGTGTAAAAAGAAAACATACACAAGTGTTGCACTATTCGTAACGCACAAATTGAGAAACCAACTTAATAGCACCTCAATTATAAGAGACATTCTCAATCAACAAATCAATATGAGGAATGAAAGTACATTATGACTACGCATGTATTTGTAGGAGTGCACCAAACATACGTGAAGCACGAAATTGCCATTCGCCGCTCCTCGTCTATATATAGTGTTTAGCCATCCGGCAATATTTCGTTCATATCTTTGTTGTTTGGGTAGCTATGAATTGTATAATGATGATAAGCTACTTTACCACTATCATCTGACCCGAGAATGTAAGAAATCGAGAAAAGCTCGAAAATATTTTTATTTTGTTTCCTAAGTTATAAAATGAAAAAAAATGCTGCATTTTACCCAATAAAATGTACAAGTGCTATTTTTAACCGACGCTACGCTAATATCCAGGCGGTATTTCTCAAATTAAGGTTAAAATTTGATACTAATTTTAAGTTTACATTTAATAATTATCATTGTAATAGTTACTAGGTATCTACTTATTTAAGTATTTACAATGAACGGTCAAAATTTCTACCTTCCGTAACAAAACATTCTCTCCTTCGTTTGTAAAGCCTGTAAAGCAAAGTTAAAGCAATAGAAGTATTTTATTACATTCGCAAGTGAAGCCAAGATGGCTTCTCGTTGCGTTAGCTTCTTGTCAACCTAATGTCATGCTGCTTCTATTACTTTAATTTCCGTAATTAAAACCCAATTTAGGTGTCATTACCATAATCGTGTTGTAACAATTGATACTGTTAATTATAATTTGTCTTCAATATATAAGCCTGCAGAAACAAGTTCACTTCTCGTACACAACGCAACATGTTTCTAAGTTTTTAAATATGTATACTGTGCCATTAACAACTACAGCAATCTCATGCATCTAATTACGTGGTAGCTTTGCTTGCATGAGTAGTGAAATCGTTTCTATAGAGACGATTTTTATATTTTCTAGAAGCTCGAGAAGGTAAAGTTATTGCAATTCAGGCCATAATGGTTGGTTTTTATAATATAAAAGCTTAAATGTAGCATAAATTAAATTTTATGATTTCCTTTCACCATAAATTTTCTATTTCCACTTGAATAGTAGGTATATATAAAGAGAATCACTTGCACTCAATTTAGTTTACAAGATTTGAACCACGAAATGTGCCCATGCAGGAGTGTTAACGGATGAAGAAATTTTAGAAGCTTTTAGAAATAGAAGGCGTCGACGTTGGGAGACCTTTTCCGTTTGTGATCGTTTTGTCTATCGGCGGGATTCGCTTATGTCGTCGTTCCTTAGAAAATTTGTTTGGTGTTCCCCTTCCTGAGTTTTTTCCTTGTTTCCCGAACTTCGGCAATAAAGCTCCCAGTAGTCCCTTTGTGTGTATTCAAATAAAAGTTTATTTCTCTTCTTCATTATGTCCTAAGAGTGTCTTCATTTTTTTATGTAAGAACTGCGATGTATTATTTTATTAACGTCACATAAAAGGAGTTTACGAAAAGGAAGAATGTCAACAAAGAAAAATAATAGTCGTATGTTTCAGTTTCAAAATAATAATAACTCCGCTTATTGATTTAAGGTTTACCTTTTACTTTGGTAATTACTATTACAACAGTTGAACTGCTACAGATGAACGTTAAAAGTAAAGTATTGCATAGTAAATTGTTTGAATTTACATTTTTTTCTGCCTTATAATTAGAGAGGACAAAGCCGGATGAAATTATTACTTTTTTTACAGAGACTAAATAGACTCGTGTTTGGTCGTCTCTCGGGGACACCAGTAGGCAACACCAATTCTCGTTAGACGAATAGACCCTATCTAGTCACTATAAAAAAGAATAGTTGAACTTGTCTTTGTCCTCTCTACTTATAATAGTAACAACATTAATAATATACATGCTTCACGGCACAAAAGACCAATTATAGGATTAAATAATAATAATAGTATCTTTACTTGTCCAACAAGTAGAAACCACCTACAGGACAACATATTAACAGTTTGTGAAGTTATACATAACCAAGACAGAGGCTGCCCAAAAGCAAAGGTCCCATCACTTCTACCCCAGTGTCTTACTATAAATCTATATTATTTCCTACAAAACATAGCTTCTAATCAGACAAATTGTAGCCTGCAAACAAAGTACTAAAAACAAAACACTCTCCATCGTAGAAAAAACCATTTGCTTCAGCAATGAAGTTAAATACTTGGTAGTCACGATCGAGAAAAAACAAACATTGAACTCCTACATGTCCAACTTATATAGAAAGGCCATTATGATGTTACTAGTATGCCGTACGTTGCTTGGTAAAAATTGATGCCCTAAGCATCGAATCATATACAGCAGTAGTCGCAGTCATGATCACCGTCATTTAGTTTAGTAGCCAAAAACAACTTAAAAGACTGCGCAACAGCAACAAATTAAGAGACTTGCATGACTTAACATTACAGGTGGGTTGCGTGTCCGCCCTATAGCAGCGCTGGAAGTCCTGCTAAGATTAACGCCTCATCACGTCCACATTCAGAAAAAGTCTATATCGAGTGTCTGCACTGTTGAAGAGTCCCAAGCCGCCAATGAATCTAAAGAAATGAAAAGGCAGATATGTTGGCCAAAGAAGCAGCGAGCATGCCTTTCGTGCTGGAAAAAAACAACAAAGTAGCGCTATCGTTCAGTAACTGTGGACTATTTGGTCAGTACACGGTATCCACAAAGGTTTCTTTCAGAGCATCTCCCACCGGAAACCAAGCAGTATATTCACAAATGAAGAATAATGCCGATATTGTTTGTATAATATGAAAAAGAACCGGACGAATGTCAGCTGAGGAACATTGTTGGCGAATTTCTCACTCATAAGTTCTAGTTTTTATGAATGTCCATCGATGTTTACGAAAAACAAATTTGCTACAGCTCCTTCTTAACGCCCCGCGCAACAAGAACTTGCTCAAGAAGAAGCAGTACTTAGTAAAGTTGACAGCGTTCTAGAAAATATCAAACAATTTCGGATTGTACTCGTATCATACATTACCTATAGAAGTTTTGAGAGCTGCCAAGGCTTAAACCTAGTGGCGCGATATTAAGAAATCGACGACTCTATCGGAAAATATTGTTTAGCGGTGAAGCCACCTTCACCAGAAATGGTATCAATAACACCAGAAATTCACATTTTTGGACATTTGAAGATTCACAAAAAAAGAAGTGAACCTCATTTTTAAGATAGATTTTCGGTAAACGTTTGACGTGGTATTATTGATAACCATCTTATGCTTCCGTTTATAATAAAAGAACGTTTAATACTCGTTCATTATTTCCGTTTACTGATAAATGACCTTCGAATATTAATGGATAACCAGCACAATGTCGTGCCTTTTCGCTTTGGTAACAGTTTTCTCAATCAAAACTATATGAACCGTTGGAATGGAGAATGAGTGTAGTAGCTGTTTCGTCAGCGAAATCACCAGACTTGGGTCTCTTCGATTATTTTCCTTGACGAAAGTTAAAAAGTCTTGTTTATGCAGTAAATCGGAGAAATAAAGAAGAATCTGTTGCTAGGATTATTGATTCCACAGAAAATATTCGCCCTGATCCTAAGACTCTCAGCATAGCTACATCTTCAGTTCTGAGAAGACGCATATATGGCTACAATTGGGGGAGCATTATAAACGTTTAATGCAATAAAGCAACTTCTTTTGATATTCGATGAGATTTTGATGTAAAGATAAGCAACAATAAATTTCGAAAACTCATAAAGAAAAATAATACAAAGTCTTATTACAATAAGGAACTTCATTCATTGATATTATTGTTATTCACCTGTCAGTAAGGGTCTATTACGACCAAGAAAAGTGTCTTCGAAAAACCGCATTCAATGTTACAACTTCCTTTCCGTAATATTGCAAGAAACTTTTACACTATTTTTTTATAACTTGCGGCCGTGGAAAAACGTTTTTGATCGTATGATGGGCCAATAACGAATACGTGACCTGAACCTGTTCCGTGGAAACGGAGCTCAAGACAAATATATTACTTTCCCCCGGAATATAAAATTTCGGAAACTCATATTTTGTAAAGTTCGAGTGAGAAAAAGACTAGTTAGAATACATTTTAGCTCAGAAGCACGTTTTAAAGTTTGTTTTCGAGATAGTATCTAAATAAATAGCGAAGTTTCGAAAAGTAGTTCAGTCAAAACAAATAACAAGATAAGAATTCTTCAGTAGTTTCTTTTTCATTTCGCCTCCTCTATCTATCAGAAAGAGACTGCGTGTTTGCCCATCGGATGTATGTAATATATATTTATTTACATTGTATACGTATTGGTATAATAATACCTACGAAAATTGACTTGCTTCACTTTTCTTTTTATTACCAACGTGTTAATTACTTTTCTTTGGTAACATGTGGATGAAGTTTTAAAACTAACATATTCGACCAATAATCTATCTATTTATATAATAAATAGGCTTTGGTATACCACGTATAGCGAAATGGAATCATCTATTCAAGCGATAAAGAAAATAAACCGTGAAAACCGAGCAGAAAAGTATATACATAAATTGTTGGTAGGTAGTGTTACGTATATTAAAATTTTCATCGTCTTCGGTTTCGACCTTTCAAACAACACATTTTCCAAAGCTATAACATTTACAGCAACAGTTCTAGTTTACTTATAGTCGATGCAAGTTGTGCTTGTTTCTAAGCGGTTCTTGAAATCCAGTTTTCCTACCTTTTTTCGTTAATGATCCAAGTCCTCTGCGGGGAGCCTGCGCTTGACTGGGCAGATTCAGATGCCGTGTATTCGAGTCCCGCTAGGATTAAAAAATTTATTTAGTGAGTCCGGTATACTCCCAAGTTATCATTCGCAGTTGGGGTATAAATAATTGCACTTCACCTTCTACGGCGAGGGAATGGCAATAACAAGGTCATAGAATACTTTACACACACAACTTATACACAAAAGACTTCTAAGATCTACACTTCGTTGGGCCGTAACCACACACTAATTTTGCGAATATTCAAATTAGACAAATTTATGAAGAAAAGTGCTTCACCACAATTACCAAATATTTAACATCTTCTTCGGGAAGTCATTTAAAACAAAACATAGATACTATCTTTCTTATTTTAAAATAAATGACTAGGAGAAAAGAAATTAAGTAATTAATAAACGGTGTAAGGAAATATTGCTTATTTGCATCATCTTAACGAATTCCATTAAATCTAGTTGTTCTTCAATCAAATTGTACGGGTGGGCTTATTTCGATACTGAAAACTACCTGCTTCGAGTACCCTCAAAGAAAGGATACAAATGGTTTAAGTTGGGACATCTTGGGGCATAAGCAATAAATCCTCTACAATCAATCTATTATTTAGGAAAAAATGCATTCAACTATTAAAGCGGAATATGTACAGTCTCCTCAAGAACAATGCTTTGCATCACATTTAACTTGTATGGTAAAACTTCTAGTTCAAATATTCCTCTTGTAGAGATACCTACTCAAGTATTCACTAAAACAATATTAAAATCGCGATTTTCTAAAAGCATACGGATTTTGAAGATTACATAAATAGTAATAATACCATTTCTAATAAATTGGGTTTTATTTGTTCACAATATTGTGCGCGTTGTAATTTGTCAAGTGCTCAATGTGGTGTTATACAACACTGTCTTTTTACGTAAATAACCCGCTTCTCTAACTCGTACGGGCTTAAATTCTATGAGAGAATTGACGTCTATCAGGAAATTTGCGTCGGTACCCTCTGGATGCTTGAAGACCATTACCTTCACAGTATCCATAAACAATACCAGCATATTCAGCTGCACCGAAATCGATTACTTTGAAAACTATCAAATTAATTTCGTCACAAATGACGTTATTCGGCTGGACTCACCTAATCTAAAAATTAGACTGTTAGTGATCTGTTAGTTTAATTTCTTCAAATTATGTTGTCCAACTCTTAAACACAAACTCCTACATTATGCATGCAATAATAATTAACTTTTCCATAAATAATGTTTAATAGAAGAAAAAAAATGAAAAAATAAATTCGTGAAGATCAATTAATTAAATTTATGGTCCGTAGATGCCGGAGTTTTCCTAGACACTCTTTCAATAATTTAAAGTCAAATAAACAACAATTAACGAAGTTTAAAGAAAATTCGAAAACAGAAACTTATCCTTCATTGTGACGTTCCAATACATACGAACACAATGTTCATATATTACCTACTGAAACCATGTATTATTTTGAAACTATCAATCAATTACTGACAGTTTCAAATTCATATTATTAACGGTATTATTAATGGTAATTATTAATGGTAATTATTAATGGTAAAACACAAGCACTGAACATTAAAAATAGGAGCAGCCAAACAACCTAAATGAATATCTTAGCTATAACTGAAAAGTTAATTAGCGTGCCTTTAGTCCTATTTAGTCCTGTCTAATTTGGATATCCGTATTTTTCCAAATATGGTTCGGTATTAAATTACGATCTAATTTCATTTACTCTAAAAAAAATGGTATAATGCATATTATGCAAGGACGCAACTAAAAGACTAATTCAATGCATTAAATTTTCAATATTACGACTAAGTTAACCACTAAATTTGTGCTATAAGTTGTTGTAGGAAAATGTTACATTAAATATGAATTTTTGATACGAAAATATGGGACTGAAGATCAGTTACTTATGCATTCTTCCAAAACTCGTCATTGCTTGAATTTAAATTAATCTCCTAGTATTCCCGCCGCCTACATAGTAGACGGTAAAAGATCGAGAAAGGCGAAACATTGAGAAAGTTTGGTGCTGAATGGGTGGATGTAGGTAGTTGGCTGAACGTTGTTGCATTACATTACATAAATGGCATTGTTTCGGTGCTCAAAAATTCAAAATTTCTTTAAGGTGCGCGAGTTCCTAATAACCTTCTACATTACTTGTTCTGCGATAATTTCTTTCGACTTTTCTCTGTTGAACGCTTTCTGTCTCCAATTTGTTATACCCATTTCTTCAATATCTCCGAATACTTGCTCCTACCATCTTGCGACTCACTTCTTTGTCGCGATTATTGCTATAAGTATGCCTCTTTATATTTTCGATCCTATGAGAGCCTTGTTAGGATTTTATGGTATTTCTACAGATCTGCTCTTGTTTGTGTAATAAACCCTGTGGTCTTGATGCAGTCGTTGTTCTACCAAGATGCTTAGTAGAACAACGAACCCATATTTATTTAGGTCCCTAGGCAATTAAAATTCATGATCTGGTGATGTTGTTTGATGATGAACTGATGATGTTTTGATATTATTTTCCTGTACTTTGAGGTGCCTCGCCTATATAGTCTCCGGTGTATTGGATTTCATCTGTATTACTTACCGCTTTCTCCATTCCTGTGAATATCTTTTTCTTAGTTTTCTCTACTATTATATATTATAGTATATACATATCAAGTTATAGCATACGCAGACATATGACTTGTTGTTGCCGGCCTCTAATCCTCCCTGTATGGTGTAGCAGACAGTGTATCACTTTGCGTTACCGCTGTTTCCTTTCATCCTACTTCACTAACACTAGACGAACGTATCAATACCTAAACTATCATCTTCGGTGGGAAAACTGACCAATTCAAGCGAAAACTTACCTATTTATGCATATTTCAATTTATTGTGGTCTGATCGCTATCACACAATGTTTAATAAAGAAGGAAGAGCGGAATTAAGGAAGTTTAATCTGAATTCATTAAAATATTCCATTCCTTCACAACAATTTATCTATACATTGCCGTTTACATTCTTAACCATCTTTATATTATCGACATTATGTGGTACAATGCTAGATTTATCAAACCTCTTTAATTCGAGATGAGGTTAAATTCCTTTCACATAGTTTTACTTGGATCCTTTGTCTGTCCAATATATACTTGATCCCAATCTTTGGATGAAACTATAAATTTCCAATCTCTCAATCGTCTTTAGTATTTTTCTAACAGGGTAATCTAGCATATTTCTTATTAGAATTGTTAATACTTTCTGGTGTGCTCATATTTCCCATCTTTACTCTAGTATTATGTATTTTAGTAGAGTACATGTTCGCCTGGACCAATGCGCATATGAATTTCTAATTGCCAAAGCAGGAATCTGCTCTGGCAACTTTTTCAATTAGTCAAACAACCACATGTAAGCCAAGTAAGTTGGATTCTTGATGTTGCAAACCTTTTCCCGGTTTGTGATAAATCTTAAACTGTCGCGAATAACAACCTTACATTCCGGCGTAGTTTTCGGTTTTTTCTTAAGAACTTTGTAACAATGCTATATTGACTGGATTGAACTATCATCCCTTATTTAGGCTGATCACAGTATTACTTTTATCAGAGTTCACATAAAAACAGTTTTTTCGTTTCTCAGTCTTCTAGCAATTTTTTATTTTGCGCGCATTGCTGGATACAGTTCATTGTCGAAAGCTTGAATTTTTCAAGCGGTATGAATGAAGCTTATCGTATCATCGTGGAGAATAGTGATCTCGTTTTCTACACCAACTACAATTCCATTAACCGAGGGTATGTTAGATGTCAGGTTGTATTTGAAATCTTCTCGGATTCTTCCATTCTAAGCTAGAGCAACTAATTCAGATGAAGTGATTATCTGAATAAGTTTCGGTTTGTTAGCAGTGGCTGATTTTGCTAATTCTTTCTTAAGAATATTCAGTTTATCTACAATTTTCTTGGCAATGATTACTTCTCTTGTTTAGATAATTTAGGATCTTCTTCGGTTATAGTAACTACCAATAAAGATTCTCCAATAATTTAGTGGCAAAAATTTACTTCATTGAAATAAGTGTATTCTACATGTGTGAGTATAGATGTTAAAGGGTGCAGAAGAGTGACAAAAAAAAATAAAATGGAAAACATACATATCTTTGAGGCCGTTATAAGAATCAACTTGTAAGGAATGCATATAATATCTCAATATCTTGGCCACTAAACTAGTTTTTCTGATCCGGATTAGTCTATCTTACGCATGAAACAAGGAAGCTTAATTTTAAATGCGCGGGATCTATAAGTCTAGGGCAGAATCTCCTCCGATTCGTATTTAATTTGAATACATCTGTTCCCTCCTGTTGAACAAATTGCTTTCCTGTCATCTCGAACTGCATAGCTTACGGTGGCTTGAAAGGAAGAATAGGCCTAATTTATCTCACTCGTACGTTCTTTTCCCCTTAAATTCCACGCACATTTTACTCCCAAATCCATTTTATACCAGAGAAATAGTCTGAAACACGAGATTCAAAAACCGTTTCGCTCGTACGTAATTGAATTATAACAAATTTGCATACTCATTTAGTGCTTATTAGCCGGTACATGAGGAAACTGAATTATTGAGTAAGCAGACATTTCTAAAATTATCAAGGGAGATCTACAAGACGTGCGGCGTTGAACGGTAACATTAGGGCCAAATGGTGTTAGCGCTATAGTATGACCATGCATGAACCCATTTATAACTTTGTAATCCTCCAAAGCTCGCACTGATATGTAATAATGTTCGTTGTCACGTTAAACCGAAGAGATAACGACTTCATAAAGCGAACATTATATTTCGAATACAACGATCTTTCCGGTTTAATCTAGCGTAAAAATTATGTTACAGTATCGTTCCTTACCGAAGAATATTGATTTTACATATAAATAGAGAATTTCTTGTTATTACATTTACATTCTATGTTAACTAGTGCTGGTAAATTGCGTGGTTTCTTTACTGTTCTCCATAATTATATCTATTACAATCATTCTGAAAATTTTTTAAATTTATGCACTTATGCACGTCAAAACAGTTTAAAAAACAGATCCAAATTTCATTTGTTTTCAAGTTGTAGCGTAATTATAAATAAACATAATTTAGTACTTTAGCACTCTTTCAATGATAGTGTTCTTTTACTAAATGTTCAAAAATACCTCCTTTGGTTCATCGGATATTTTATGTCTTCGTCTTCAAGAGGTTAATGATTGATTCGTATACTTCTCTAATATTAACTCCAATAACTTTAATACGTAGAATTAGTCCATCGCGAGCGTCAACTTTTAGCTTGTAAACTACATTCTTTAATAAGTTCCATAAACAATAGTCTAGTCGTGCGAAGTTTGGAGTTCTTGAAGGACATCTAATAGGACCTTTGCGACTATTCCAAAATGTGCAGGAGCTTCATTATGCTAGTAATACTTTCGGATACTGATGTTTGAAGGAACATCCTTTACTAGTTCTTGGAGTCTATCTTGTAAAGAATTGAAGTAGTGCTCTCCTGTGAGACGATTCCCCGAAATGACTATACATGAGAGTTCCGAGGGTTGGGGTATGGATATAACCTCTGTTTGTGGAGTGTATTACCTTTTTTTGTGGAATACCCAATCATTCATGAACTAGAATTGCAATTTCTACTAGTTCCAGAATATTCTCTAGTTGTTCTATACCTTACAGAGTAGCTGCCTGATGGCTGATGTTATTTTAGTACTGATAAGCATTCTGATCTAGTTTTTGTTTCATTTGTGCTGGTTGACAGGATTTTTCTAACGCAGAAACTGTTGATAATGTTTCCATTATGAAAGACCCAAAATTTTCATATTCTAAGTTTGTATAACTGTAGAGGCTGTTACACATATTAGAACAACAAAACTATTGAAATAATTTGGAGCCTCTAAATGATTGATTCAGTTAGCCGGTACGTCATGTGCGATAAGAAACGAAACGGCTTCCACTGTCCCACGTATCTGACTTTCTGTTTTGCATGGAAAGCCAATGCAAGAATATTTATGTTTTATTTAGGACGTATTAGCTCAAAGACGAACGAAAATTTAAACCGTTTACAAGAATTAGTTAACATTTGCAATAACTTAAAAAAAATTAAAGTGATAAATCGTATGAGTTGTTTTACATTATCTCACGGATACAGTACACTCCTGAAGTAAGATGCGTTTTTCCTGAGTCGCCCTGTATAAAGCAGTAAGCGTTCTGTTTGCTTCTAAATAACATTTACATTTATAATTCATTAAAAATATTATCTGCTGATGGATATAGAAGTTCTCAACGTCGCACTGCTTAGCCTTTAGCAATACCTACGATTACCCCAAATTGAGCATTTACCTTAGAAGGAAACAATCCAAGGCGACAGCTATCGATCGGATTGAAAAGCCAGATTGGTAAAATTGTTCGAGTATTTTAAAACGCCTCTTTCCGCTTCGGCAAGACTTACGTTAATGAGGTAGAGGCCACCCCTGAAGTTTCAATTTCGCATCTCTAATGAACGAAGGTCGATTCTAAGAAAATTAATTTGCAATTTTTAAGTGATTAATTGCTTTTTACAATGTATATTTTTGAGCGGTGGGTCCCGTCGAAAATCTATGTCAAGAAAACAAGCAATAATTCATGCAATCGATTCGACTAGGACAACCAAAGGTGTAGCAAGCTGTACCCACCTACACGTCTTCGAAGGCAAAGCAATGTTCAACGCGAACTACTTAACTTACCCAGCTAAATATTAAGAGGAGGTGAGTAAATCGGAATTGCGCTACTTTTGTGTAAGCACTGACAGTTTAAAGAGCAAATTGAATCGATTACTAACTATTAATTAATTACGTGACTGTATCGCGATGTTAATAAACATGCCGAGTTGCTATTTATGATTGAAATATGTGCAGTGGAGCTAAAATCTCAGGATTTCAACCTACTCCTAAAAATCTTAACGGTTTATTAGATGTTTACATCTAATAATATTACATCTATTATGGTGGAGACTTAATATAAATTTTACTGTTCCTTCCATGATGCGACCTCAAGTCTCTGACTTGTGTGCTAGTTATAACTTGTACTGGACAATTAATGAAACTACCCTCTTTTCAATTTAAATAGACTTCAATTTAAAAGAGAAGTTATTCAGTACCATGTATTGAGAATAATATAATCTATGGTCATTAGACACAAATTATTAAAATTATGTTACTTTTCTATAACACTAATGCATACATCTTGTATGAATTCTTTGAATACTTTCAACTTATTAGCTAACAAAACTTGGATTTCAATTTATGAGTGCACTTGCGCTGGCATAGCATTTACAACATTTCTAAACATTTTTGTACATTATCATGTTTTCCTTTAGAAAAAAGTCAAGTAAAAAAAGTTACTACAGATTTATTACTCTTGAAACTTCTATCATGAAGAACACATTACCGTTATTAACGGATATGAGCAAACAGTATCCAGCGTTTGCTGCAGATGAAAAATTGATGACGAGAAAGCTTATGAAAAATTTGATAAGGATTTCTTTAAAAAATAACCAACTGAAATAAATGAATCTCTCCTGAAATCATCAACCAACCAATAAATCCGGAGCTTTGTGGTCTATAATCAAAAGTAATGGTAATTTTAATAGCACTAAAACTGTGAACTTTGCTGTGGATTTAATGAACATTTTATTACTTTACAGAACTGTTTAATATCAATGGATTCATAATAGGGAGATTCAGTGGATTGCTATTTATGATTATTGAAATCCTTTACTAACAGCGATTTTTTTTCATTGCATCTGTAACTGAATAAGGTGTTAATGTTGTAAAAACTATAAAGGCTTCGTGTTCTACTGATTACAATTATGTATTTTCATATATTATGTATTCGTTAGCTTCTATTGCTACAGTACCCACTTATATGACTCAACTTTTGAGAAATATGTGTTTATATCTAAACTTCAGCTATCTTTAGTAAAACCTATGCACAAGAAATAGCATCATAATGATTTCTGTAACTACCGTCCAAAGACTGACGATAAACAAATATTGTCAGTCTTTGCCAAAAAATGTATATGTATCAAAAACTAATCAGCTACTTAAAAGTTTATAATTTGTTGTCCCCTAATCAATACATATTCCTCCAGAATTAATCCACAAATACAGCTTTACAATTTTTTTGTTTATATTTATATTAACTTGAACAGTAACTGACATTGCCTGAGAATATTTATGGATATAAACTGCAGCACTATGGAATAAATAAACATTATTAAAATAGTTTGAATCCTATCTTAAACACAGAAAACAAAGTTTAATAGATTTCTTAGATATTGAAATTGGGGTACTTCAGGGCTTTGTTTTTGACTCCACACTATTATTAATATATGTGAATGACTTATCTAGAATCTATCTCAAATTATTTTGTACGTCCATGATGTGAATATAACCATTAACTCACCCAATTCAAACGATATACTGCGGAAAGCTAAAAACATTTTTACTAATGCTAATACCTGGACGTCAACTTAACCACTTGGCTCTGAATAAAAAGAAAAACAACTTCCACGGCTTTTCATAGTGAATTGATTAACGTTTATGGCGACACCTGGTGCTCTATATCATTAACTTCAGTCTTAAGTTTAACAATTAACAGAGACTTAAAATAGACTCCACCTTTGTAAAATACTCCCTAAAGCGAGTTACATTCTAAACACATTAAAGAATACTGAAGAATGCTGACACACTGAAAATTGTCTGTTTTCCAAATGCTATTTGCATGCATGAGATACGGTATTATTCACTAGGATATCTCATCTAATTTAGGTAGAGCTTTCTTAATTCAAAAAGGAGCAATTGTAGGAGTATTTAATGTTACTCACTTAACCATAAGGATTCATGCAGAAAGTTTTTTTTTAAATAAAGCTATCTATCTATGTATATATATATATGTGTTTATGTTTTTTGATTTCTATTTATTTAAAAAGCTTTGTGTTTTGTACATAAATATAAGGACGAATCTTCCGCTCATGGGAATAATGAACAAGATACCCGAATCGAGGACTGTCTCTTCTCTCGATCTCACAAAAAACACCTTTTATCAAAAGGATCCTTGCTAGATCGGTTGAAAATTTTACAACAGTTTACTTTCTTTACTTTTTCTTACTATCTCGATTTATTTAAACAGAAGTATTAGAGAATATCTGTAAGTTTATATTGCTGAAGCATAAATGATCTTTTATCGAAAAATGTATAATTAGTATAATCATACCTACTTACATGTATCTATTATTATATGCCTCCGACCTGTTTCGAGCTTGTACGTCCTGTGTTTGTTTATTGCGTCTGAAATAAATATTAATTCAGATTTTTCCAAAATCGTAATCGACAGAAGCCTAGAAGTATTAGTCATCTACACGCAATAAATCTTACGAGGTACCCCATCACTGTTGATATGTTGCTTTTCTATAAGCATATTTGGGAACCTTTTCTTAAGTTAAATCGGTGTTCTTTTTCTTGAAGCTCTTGAGCTATTGTATCATATTTTCACATCAAAACAAACAAAAGAGGTAATATAATAGCAAGAAGAAATTAAAAAATATATACATACATATGTGGGATCAAATGGAAGAGAATGGCAGTTTTCAGCACGATGTTGTTGATTGGTTTCCAATTCTCACCAAAATGAGCTAAAACATTATGCGAACAAAGAAGAATTAAAAATTACGCAAATGCAGTGCTTGTATCCCACATTAATTATGATATGGTTCCAAATGTAATTTTATTATCTAACTATGGTGATGTCTTTCTGAAAATGATCTTGTGGAACAAGACTGCTTTATACAATTTTCTTCACTAATTTATGGTCAATGAGCCAGACAAATGTAATGCTGCGCATATATGTTGATATTTTCTGATATTATACACAAATCTCAAACAACTGTTGTCAATAGCGTGATGCCCAGTCCAATCAGCGTCTACATATGAGGTAACGGTAATCCGCACGCCGAAGCATTAACGATTAACACAGCGCCACGCTAGGTTTTGTATTGAAATAGTGTCTGTTAGTATCTAGCAATTTAAGGATGAGATTTTTTTAATTATGCTCGCAACGTTCTCCATACCGCAGATCACTGTCTATTCGCAAACTCCTGACCACCGACTGCAGAGCAATAACCTCTCCCTTCACTCTAATGACAATTGCACTGAACACAACCACATGAGCTGTTTTTGCAAAAACCATAGCCGTAGACTTTGACGGATTGCTCATTATTAAATCAGCTCGGCTTGATTCAAATCTGAATTTCCGAATTGCCCGTAGCTACTATCTCGTTAAATACGGAAATATACAGTGCGGTATGCTTGTTATCAGCGGACGCAAACGCTTCCCCGGCTAGTTTGCAATGCTTCAAGTTTTAGCTGCTGCTTATGAGGACTCTGCATCACCATTTGCGACAGTGTAATTATGAACAGCTGAAATTAAACGTGGTCGTACAATCCTAGTTAACGGTAAACGTTCAGGATGGCCGTAATCCACACGACTATTGATAACATCGATAAAATCAATCAAACGATGTTAAACGATCCTCGGTGAGTAACATCAGAAATTGTAGGCATCGCGAAAGAACGTGTAGCAAAGTGTCGTTTCATCAACACCGTGTGATTGCAATGGCAAAAATGTACGAATTGGGATTGCAATTGATAGACCACTCACCCTATTCATCAGATCTCGCTGCTAGCGACTTTCTTCTGTTCTCTAGACTAAAAGCTCCCCTTGCAGAACAAAAATTTTCATCGAGTGAGGAAGCGACCAGATTCGTAAACGCCTATTTTGCAAAATAAGATGCCAACTACCAATCTCAAACATAATGCGTATTTTAAAAAATTTCTGTATGATAAATGCTAAACGCACTACATTACGTATTTTCGGTTTTCTAGGATAATCGCAAGGTATACGAATTACGACTTCGAACTTTCGCCACTTTCTACTTCGGAACCTCCTTAGACTAACATTACCCTCCGCGAGTTTAGAGTCTAGAAGATTAACTAGCAGCTAAAGAAAATGCGTCGTACGATGTCTTGAAACTAAGGATCTAAATAATAAACATAATGAAGGAAGAACTAACAAATGTAAATCGGTCATTTTGATGCGCATTGCATTAGAAGCTTTCTATTGTTCTGCATTTCGGCTTAACCTGAATAGGACTACGTAAAATGTGTGAATACTCAAATAAATATTATATCCTAATTCATCTAGTAACTGTGAAATTGCTCAGGGGCTGAGGTAAAAATAGGTAAATATATAAATTTCCACAATTTATATATTTACCTTGATTGTATCAGAAATCCAGAAAGTAACTACAACTGACATGAGCTCTAACCAACTTAAAAATGTGTAGAAAATAAAAGTGCGGTTACATTTATCTGGATAAACCTGACGAAATTTAAAGTGCTTCCCATCCTCAAATGATTTACTAAATGGGAACAACAAATTTGAGGAAATTTGAGTAACCCTGCAGAAATGAATTGTGCTTCACGAAATTTAAAAGAGTCCAGACAGACTCGTGATTATTATGTGAATGGGTTCGTGTTACCCACTAGGTTTCCAAACAATCAGACAAAACATGAAAGTGTCTAGTTTGTGTTAATTTCGTGAAATGCACGGAAATTGGAATTATTCAAAAGCGTATGATACAACTGCCATAAAAAGCCAATAGCGAAGCTTGAATATTTTGGGCTTAATGAAGATTACTTATTTCCTCTCCTAATGCCAGAACCCAGAAAGTCAATGTCTTTAATCGTTTATTACCTTAAATTAATAGTTTTGTTACAGTGGTCACCCCTTTACTACACAGAGAGTCATCCACGCCGATGGCCTATTAGTTATATATGTTCTATTTCTGGAAAAACTATAATATCTTTTTAAAATTTTAGTGAGAGATATGGAAAGTGACGTATTACCAACAAATTTTAACCTCATGACACATATATTGTGTACAAATTAGACAAACTTTTCAAAAACAAGTTCGACGATACAGTCGAATGTCAATAGAGGGGACGTAAATACCACCTATGACATATTACATTTTTTTCTGAAGAATTTGACAACTGCAGAGTTTAATAAATTCTATTCGGTTATTACCCATGTAGACCAGTTTTCAGATTTTTATTTACAACGTAGAATGTTCTTTGTTGCTGTAAATAATAGGTATCAAAGACGTTGTACAAAGCCTTCCAGAAACCTATTCCAAAGACATTCATCTAAAAAAAGTAAATAGCAGTTTTTAGAAAGAGCTGTATGTTCTACTTGAAAAGAAAAGACAAATAAAACCTGTTTTACTTCCTATGACAATAATTGTTTGTTTTCTACGATTAAACCACAATAAAAATATATTGATCTCTCTACATGTTTCAGCAAACACGACATAACAAAAAACAAGACCAAAATATAGATAACATGTACGAAGCTGCATTGGTTTCCTTACTTTCCTATGCAGACAGATCTAGTTAACATAGAACATCAATGGTAAGCTAATCAAATGCGAAATGCAAATGGAAGATTAAAAATAGAAAGGTAATATGTAAAGAGACGACTAAGCCACAATAGCTTGCTAATATGTCATTATGAGCAAAATAATATAGTATAGGTCAAAGTGATCAATTTGATCACTTTGATCAAGTGATCAAGTGATCAAAGTGATCAAAAGACAATATCTAACGGTCAGAAGGAACATAAATTAGAAAATAATTTGCCAACATATAGAAATTGGAAGCATAATGTTAATACAGCTTTCAAAATAAAGCAAAGAATGCAATTTTAATTACACTGGCGCACCCAAGAGAGAGCGCTGCATTTGCTCTGTTAGAAATTTGAATCAAATGCCATTAATACAGAATCAAATCAGTGAGACTTAATTCATTTCATTAAGGCAAAACTCATAATAAATGATGGACTAAGGAAATAGTTTCTTAAATATTCTATCTACTATTAATTCAAATTTTAGGAGATTTATAAAAAGAAAAAGTATTTGGTTGCGTACTGTGCTACAACAACAAAAAAAGGCATCAGATATCTATTGACAGATTTATTGCCGGTATGTCAGTCAGGAGGGATCCCAATAAAAAGTGACAAGCAGATGTATCAATAAAACGAAACAAGGAGCAAATAAAATAAACACTGACAGTTTTCAATCGTCCTAATAGTAAATTACCTACAGTTGAATCGACTTAATCTCGACTCCAAATTTACGAGCTCAGGCTAAGACGCGATCGCGATCGTAGACAGCGAGGGAGATGAAGTGATGCGTAAGTGGAAGAGAAGCGCTCTTTCTTGATGCCCGTGGCTGCTCCGATGATATACGTTCCTCCAACGCCCGCAAAACTTAACGACATCAGGTTGATCAAGAAATCGGGTTACAAATGTAACGTCTCCAATCTAGTAAATTAAATTTTCAGATCGGTTCACGTGACATGCAGCTAGATCGGCGAACGTCATCCTTCGTCATTAAGTTGTTTGCAAAAATTATCGAACAATTTGGTTTAGAATTAGAATGTTAGACAAATGTATTTGCTGAATCTGTATATTGTGATTGAAACTTTGTTGCAGTTTCAACGTAACGATGATATACAATACATCTGATTCAATAATATAAACGAACTTTTATAAATAATATTAATTAACCATTCGAGTATTTGTTTCGGCTTAAACACTACAATAAGAATAGAATAATGGTCCACATAATAATGCACATACTTATGAGAACCAAATAATATGTAAATCGTGTATGTATTCGAATGATAAAATAAACAAGGTTAGGATAATCGTGGCTAAAATTTGGTGCACTTCGTTTTCAACTTAGAAGGTGGGATTAACTTCTCTCGAACATAAATCTTTGTGGTTACATGAAGCGAAGCAAAAAGTTAGTGTAGCTAGGGTTTATCTACCTCCGATACACTGGCACCGAGCAGTGGTTAAATCAAGCGCTAACGAGGAAACCAAAGTTTTTTAACAATGAAGAACCAAACATTTTGCTTCTTCATTGGTAAAAAACTCGTAAATAAAGCTTCAATTCGATCTGTAGACCCGAAAACTCATCTTTGCATTTGTTCAATTTTAATCAAAATTAGTGGGATCCCAGAATTTTGAAAAAAGAAAGATACAATTAAACTTAAAAACTACTTATTAAACGAAAATCAAAGAGATTGAAAATTTATGATATCCAAAAATTGGTTACGCTGCTACAAAATTCCAAACATTCACTTAAAATAATCCAGCAGCCATCCTTTCTGTAAAACTATTCATAATTTTCAAATATTGGAATCTTCTCCATCTACAGTCGAATCTTGAAAAATAGAAAATGATAATCTTTTCGGTCAAACAAAAAAATAGAAAAAACAACAAAAAACTGATCTTGATCAGTGTTTGCAGAGATAGTTGAATATAAATACCCCAATTGATGTTAACTACGACAATTAACAACCGCAACTAGATATACTTATATAGAATATAGAATTTGGGCGCACGCAAATATATAGTTGATATAATCAAAGTATCGCCATGCGCACGTACAAAACAAAAGAAGGAACTGAACAAATATCTGGTTTACATTTAATAAGTTATCATTCGACGACAGCGACCTGCTTTTGCTACAAATGCGACATTTTTATTTTGGCTGTATTTGCCTCAATTTTTCTTTCCCCCTCACGTGTTTAAATTTTCCCCTACTTGAGACCATGTACATCACCAGGTCATCGACAGAAGCATACTCCGCTAATTTATCTGGTCTTTAAGTTTGTCTAAATTGCTTTAAGTTCTTTTATGACATCGGGCATTGTTATTACAAACAAAATAGGGCTTCTTGCTTGAATCGTCCAGTAACATGTAAAATCTCTTGATTGCAATTGCTGCTTTGACGTCATTTGTGTTGCTTTGATATATACTACATACAGTTCTCCGCTGACTTTATCACCAATACTTCTTTCCAAGCTTCACTGTATTACGTTCCACCAAACGTTTTGGTTATATTCCAAGCATGTAGAATATGTTCGATATTTTCTCAGTTGCCTTAATGTAAAGATGTGACCGTGTGTACTTCTACCTGGTCTGAAACCAGTCAGGACTTTTTCTAGTTGTTTCTCTATTTGCATTCACAATTTTTCCCTCCAATATTTAGTTACTGCGCTAATCAAATCAAGTTACTACATTACTTAACGTCCCCATTTTTATAAACGGGTGTAATTCTGGACACTTTCTGGTCTACAGGTATTTTGTACGTAAAATAAAATTATTAAATTCGCAGTTCAACTTTGAAACTCCGCAACTGTGCACGTCAAGTGATACTGTTTTACATATGCAAATGTAACAACCATATGATTCTATGCTGGCGAATATTCCTAGTCGAAATTAATTTAGGTCGTGCATCCTAAAATTTATTCAAATTGAGGTAATTGTAATCAAACATAATTACAAATTTAAATATTGTACTTGCTAACTTCGTTTAACTTGTGACAAGTTTAAGTTGTTTAAAGGCTAGAATATATTAAATTTGCTTAGAAGAGGAAGAGCAAGGTCGCTATTGTAGAGCGTAAACTTACAGCACACGTAAGACAGCCGTTGATTCGGTGGAATTGAGACAAATTCAGAATAAGTAACGCAGAGTGTTTACGAATGCTATAAACTTTTGCTACTTGCAGCATTTATTATCGAAACCGTAAAATGCCGTGTAGTTAACTTACCGCCTAACAATAGTGTCAGTTAAAATGAGAAAAGACGTAACTTGGTCTAAAGTTGATGGATTAATGGAAATAAGTGAAAGTGTATTGTATTGCTTTTAATGTAAAATGTGCAACATCACGGTGGTGAAGGATCCTATCATTGTTGTAATATTGGAAGTATTAGTATTAGCGTTAGTACAATTGGGCTATGGTACAAATACCTTTAGTCACTGAGACCGTGATAGATCTATTATAACAAGATGCCCCTACATCTGTTAGAAGAGAAAAGCTTTTAATAAGTCTTAATATTACTCTGATAGATCTATTGTAATAAGATGCACCTACGTGTGTTAGAACAGGAAAGCTTTTAATAAGTCTTAATATTACCCTATATCTACTGAACTGATCTTAAAGTTCAGTAGATGTTAGAAATCGCTTACTGAAATGTTATCGAGTGCGACTGAGGGCCACACATTTGTATAGAATATGTTTTACCGTCTCCAGACCTTGGCATAGGCGACAGGTAATATTATAGCAGCGTTACTGCCGATTTCACGAAATTAATGTAGTTCACAATTTGCAGAAATATTGCAGAATGTATCAAATACTTATCTCAACGTTAAAGATAATGTCTAGTCCTTGATATAATTTTTGCCGTAAAATTTAATACATAAGATAGCTAATAATACTTACCTGTTTTACTGTTTCGTATTATATCGTATTATAATACAAACTGTTTTGTATAGTCCTATTTAAAATAAGAATTTGTTATTAAAGTAATGAAATATATCAGAATTCACTAATTATATTCTGCAAAACATGCTGTTACACGTATGAAATGCCATAGATCAAATGCACACCGTAGCTACGAGGGACAATATGTAGTATTTGGTTTTGGATCCTATCATTACACGGCATTACTCCAATTATCCCTATAGATGCGAATAGCAAATTCAAGAGATATCTATTGGCAGACGCTCTCGTTTAGCACAACCAACACAAGCAGGCGTAGAGTGTAGTAAATGATCTAATAATTATAAATAAGTAAATCAAATAAATTACTTATTCACCTATAAGCAACGGAAGCAAGTTATTATAACAAAACTCAGGTATTTTACATTTACACTTAAATTTGTATAGTTTGCTTACGTCGATTATAAGTGAACAATTTGCTATTTGGTTTGTTTATTCATAAATACTATATCTATATCGCTCCTGGACACTTACAAATTAAACTAGCTAGAACTGCTCTGAAACGTTTATTGTACGATTGTGAGAGAGGCGCCTGCGCAAGTTACTACTTTAATCTGCAAGCGGCTGCATATTGGGATTAAAGTGGTATACACGCCTGCTCGGAATAATGGAAATTGCATCAGACAATTTCGAAACTGTTTGGAAGTTGTTACGGCAGGCTTGTGTCTTCAGTGGGAACGCATCTGGGGTAAAGAAGATTACCTTTTAAGAGAAAACTTTGAATCATATCCCGGATTATGTATGATATGCACGAAATAAAGAATATTGGTGGTTGCTATCCTTAGTCGTTTTATGATAATTTTTATAAAGGGAATTCTTGGTACTGGCGACTTTTTAAATAAAATTTCAAAATGTTTTAATTTTAAGTTCATTTGTTGTCTTTTGGAGTATTTGTTTTACTAATTTTTTAATTGAAGTTCGCGTCGGCCCGAATTTCGAACGTATTAGCCTGGCCTATTCTGCCTGTACGAATTCCAGTCCAACCAAAGAACCTGTAATTGACATCCATACCAACTCGGCCCTAGAAACGACCGGCCTATACAACTTACCGATAACATAGGGCATCTATTTGTTCGTAAGGTTCCCACGTAGCTTTCGGGTGTCGTCGCGTACTTGACGTTTAGCTTGACGTTTCGCTAATTATGCTGTCAACTTCTTCAGGTGATTTCTAAAGACTGGTGTTGTTGTGTCTTGCTCCTCCTTATATATATATCTCATTTTTGTTCCACTTTACTAATCCATAAACGCTCAGTTTGATTAATCCGTAACTCTTCCGCTCCGATGAATGGCGCTGTTGGCTGTATGATGACTCCGCAATGCTAACTTCCATGTGTTACCAATTTTGTATCCGTCTGCGAGATTGAAGTTGTTGTTATTCTTCATTATTTCTATCAATTCACGTATTATCCTCGGGTATCAGTGGCTAGTCCTGCCTAATAGCTTAACATCGCTGTAGATTATGCGGTAGTCTACTTGTTAGTGCAGTTGTTGTGCTACTGCAGATTTTTCAATGTGCTTAAGGCATGCGTCTCTCTCATGTACTCACTCTGCGCTGAATACTCCGTCCTATTTGGCGTCCTATTATTTCTCCTCATTAGCATTTCAGTTCGTATATGCCTTTTGCTTGTAATTTCGGTAATACGTCCTTGTTGGGAGCGAATAACTGGTCGATTTTGGTCGCCATGTTGAATCGCGTTGGAGATGTTCCTGAGGTCTTTCTCAATCTGCCTGTGACTCTGGCTATTTACAGAAGGTGTGCGTATCCTGCGTGTTATTGCCGCTCCTTTTTCTGCTCTCGCGGTTTCCTTATATCCTTTCTACTTCAGCCGTTCTTTAAAGCGTTTTTAACGTGTTGTGTTTCACTATATCTGTGATGTTCGTCCCTGATTTTCTCCATTATCAATTAATTTGTTTACGTACCAATTAAACTTCAGGTTGCTGTTTACACATAAATCAAACCATTTGATTCGAGTCATAATTGGCAACTGCACGATTGAAATTTTATTTGGCCATCAGGTATATTTCTGGAGAGATGAAGATCAGATGAACGTTTACGGAATATCACCCAAGAAAAATCAGGTATGTGAACTCACGTAATAACTTAAATGCAGTGTTTGGCCACGTTTAAGCGCAATATGGGTGAGACTCTGCGTCGTTATGTGACTGTAAATGAGACATATATATCATTGCTCATATACATCATATATACACAGAAAAAAAAAACACAAAAAGACACATATACATCATTGAAAAGGAGACGAACATGATTCCATAACCGGAGGAGTTACTAAGAGGCTATTTTTTCGAATTTGCAAGGCATAATCTTAATTAGTTATTCGATTTGATAGAAGTAAAGAGAAAAAGATCTCACGTAATGAAGAAAAAATTCTCTATCATGATGATGACGCCTCGGCCCACTCATTGGCAATTGCAACAACAAAACTAATTCAAATTAAGATAAAAATTGGTGTCCCATCCACCATATGCGCTAAATCTGGCGATATATGAGTTCCTTCTTATTCCAAGCTTGGAAAAATGACTTCGTGTAAAGCAGTTCACGTCCAATGAAGAGGTCGTTGCTATTTATTTTGCACAGCCTGGACTAAGTGTATAAGCTAACAAAAAATTATGCTAGGAAATAAATTTGTTGAATACAAAGCAATTGCGCAATCTTTCTTAATTCAGTTGTTTACCATACCTACTATTATTGATTTTACATAGATCGCATTTTGTTTACTAAACTTTTGAACGAATATTAAGCTGTTGCTCTAGAATTCAAAAAAATTCAACATAATTATAGAAAATACATATCAATGTTTCTAACAAATACCATTAAATAGACTTCTAATATTCTATTCTATTGAACATTACTGTAAATAAAGATGACTGATGATTTACCGAATACCTTGTATCAATTTGCAATTATATAGATGAATGCATTTCAATTGATTTGGCAATATAATATTTCTAAAGGTACTTTATATGTTTCAAAGTATTGCAATAGATACTGCAAGTATTAACGGAATGGTGTTGTGAATAGCTCTTGATCGTGAAGAGACAGCTTCTTATCTATTCTGATGCCAAACTGAAGCAACATTTAATATCCCATTGGATATTGATTGCGTCAATTTATTCTCGATTTAAAATTATAAGCTTGTTATAGATCGACGCGTCTGCAATGGGGCAAGAACGACACGGATAGGCTTGATATCTTCGCAGATAGGGAGGCCCGGTAATGTTGTACGCATTTGCATGTTACATAATGCCTGACGTGTTGGTTAGGCAACGAAGAGGGCTTATATCTTCAGGAGGTGGAAGCAATTTCATCGCTCATTATGTCAACGAGCACAAGTAATAACCTCGATAACAAGAATCCGATATCGCTTCTTAGACCAAAACGTAGTTAATCCATACGCTTTATTGTTATTAACTTATTCCTGACATTGCGCCTCGTCTCCTAGCCGTCGAGATAATCACGAGCCCGAAATTGCTTTTCAGGGGCACTCGCTTTCTTAGCCCGTCTTTGGCGCAAATTAAATTAACTTGAATTCGTTGGCTGATAGTACATGTTCGGATTTTATTCCAACAATTGTTGCCTCGTATATTATGATGAAATATTTTTACCGGAAAATTATATCACTCTTGCGATGCGTACAACTACTACTTTATTTTCTAATTGAATTTCCGAGAAATTGCCATCACGAGAATATAAAGCTATTCCTCGCTTTACTTTCAGCTTTATGAAAAATTTAAGTTGGCTTCTAAGCTCTCCTTTTATTAAAGATTGTAAGGTACACTGAATTTGGTTGACAAGAGACGCAATGACAAGAAGAAGATTTAAACAATTTGAAAAAGGCGGTATACATGAAAGAGGCAACAAAATGAAAGAAAGGGGAAATACATTTTTGATTTCTTAAATGTTACTTTAATATAATATAGTAATAATAAATACATTACTGTGCTACATGATATGCATTATATTACTGAAGAAGCTTTTTCTCCATTGGCTTCCCAGTTGTATATTAATGGTTTATTCAGCTTAGAAGGAAAGAGTTGCTCCTTCTGTTAGATAAACTGTTGTACAAAAAGAAGACGTTCGTTCAGTGTGATATGACGTACATGGAGCATCACGAGAGCTAAATTAGTGTTAGCTGAAGCATCCGAATAGACTTTTCCTACTCTGAACAGCCCCGGAAACATACATACATTCGTATGGTTATTTTTAGCCTGTTTCCAAAAAATCAGCAAGGCCGATACCACTTCTTCCAATTCCTTTATTTCGTTCGCATGTACATCTACATTTGAGCAGATATCAACCAGACCGTTTTCAAAGGCTTCGTCATTCAGACCGTTTTGATATTGCCGGATGCACATAGAATTATTTGCTTCAAAACTGTTAACAAGTTCAAAAATATTTATAAATGTAAGCTAGTATTCTTCCGTATATATAATAAAAGGTAGGTATGTACTTCGAAGTGCTTGATTAAGACTACCTAATATCCATGTTCTAGCAGGCTCTAGAGGCAAAAATAAATTAGGAAGTTTCTCTCTAACGCGTAAAGGACTTTTAATAAAAATCTGAAGACAAATTGCAACATATTATCTTTACCAACTTTATGTATTTGTCATAAATAGTGCTTCATAAAGTTTTAAGCAAAATGAAGAATTAAAATGCGAAAGTGCTTAATAAGAAATATTGCAAACGAATGCCTGGCAATGTTATTCGTTTACAAACAGTAGGTATATTCTTAAATATTATTTAAGTGGTCATACGAAAACTTTAAAGGCAAAATGGATGGTTTGCGCTAAACCGTCGATCCTGTAACATATCGAGATTTGAATTTTGTTTACATTATATAAACTTTGCAGTTTTTGAAAGGTTTGAAAACTGGCAAGTTGTAGGCGAGAAAACAGTTTCTCTTTTAAAAAGACAAGTTTTATCAAAAAATTGCAAGAAATACTGGATTTCCTCCTTATGCCGAACAACAAGATGATAACATGCATCATGTGTATGCTTTTACCCTAAAATATCATCGTCCGAGTGCTATTAATCCGATGTGTGGTGCGTGTGAACGTACCTTTTATTACATCGACGATACATAGCCTTGCCAGATGAAATTAGCCAACATCAGTAGAGGCGGGTGGTTCCTTCGTATACAATCGAAATGCCGCGGCTGCGTTTTATCAACACTTCCTCTAAATAAAAATCACTCTCACAAGTTCAATGTTTTCGTAAGCGTGTCACCTTCTTCTTCCCGTAAGAGTCTTAAAATCGTTGCTGGAATGACAAACAACTTACCCCCCACATGACGCTGCAAACTCGGTCTGTTCGCTGCATTCAACATGGAACTAACCGCGCTTTGCGCTTGTATTCGCAGCCTGCAGCTGTTGTTACAGTCGCCTTCGGGATTACGTTCTTCCCGTTGCAAGAATACTTTTTCTTTGCTATTTCTATATTTTGGTAAGTTTTATTCCTTTTAACTAAAATTTTGTGCATTATTTTAACGATAAACTTACACATATATTCTAAGTTCATAAAACTAGATTCAAAAGAAATAAAACACTTAAAAAGTTTCATTGTGGAAAATATATAGATGTAGCGGTTTAGATCCTCATAAATTATGCCGTGGATAGCTGGATAAGTATTTGAATTCCGCAGGAGATGGGTAATTCACTTTTCTAGGACTCGCAGCATCGTCAAAAAGGAAAGAATCTTCCCGAGCGCTTTCCTGTTTGCACACGCAAATTGTTCATTCAAATTTGCTAATTTAAGCAAACAAACAACGTCTCTAATTGAAAAGAATGCACGGATAGTTGAGCTACCTAAACGGCAGCACTTATTATATTTTCTATTTTATTCTCCCTCTAACTATAAACACTTGCTTATTTCTGGAATTTCGCGAACGTAAGGAAGTTTGTACGCGAAATTATTGTGCATACAAAATGCCGCCAGAGCAAGATGCTATTACTTATTAAACTTAAAATCGTTCTTTCCTTAACGAAGCCAAGCATGTGCTGTCCCTTTTTAGATTATAATACGAAAATAAATTTCCTAAAAGTTACCAACGTTGATTTCATGACAAAACGGCATGAGATTTAATTTAAAAGTTAATTTCTCTTGAGAGATGATCTACAGGCAGGTTTCTCATTACCTTGGCAGAATTAGGAATTATTAAATAAGAGAACTCCCTATAGTCGAAATAAAATTAAATTGTTATGTACATTATTAAGGCAATGCGAATCATTCTGAATATATATGGTGGTCCATTATCTATTATTATTATTTCACATGTGCCGATCAGATGTATGTTTGTGCGATGATCCAAGTAGGTTTAGATAACTTTTTACCTGTTGTTGAAAACATATACTGGGCTAATTTCCGATGCATTTTGGGCTATTTAGAAAGATCGTTCAGACAAAAAATCTGGTAACGGTGTCCTGGACTCTGCTTTTTAATGATAGAAGTGAAATAGAACACTTAGATCCTTTGAATTGTAAAAGAAGGTTTGGGAATGGGAAGTACGAGGATTGTGAAGAACCATATTGAAAGCTGATTTGGCGGAGACTTTATATGGAAATCAAATTTCTTAGCATAAAGGATACCTGTATGATGACAAAGCCTACAAGTCAATAAACAGCTCTTTTTCACATTCTTTCATTTTTCAAACTACAAATAGCGAAGACATTAACCCGCCTTCTACTGACACTAGTAGAAAAATTGAGTAACTATGTCCTGAATCAGAAACTGACGTCCCAGTGCATTCAACTGTTTTTGCGCCTACTGTCATTAACATACAACATTCATATAATTTTCGCTTGAAACTGCTTTCGTCTGTGCTAGATGTGTTTCGCACCGCATATTCATTTAATTTTGATTTTACGTCTGCTGTAAGAACAAATGCTATGTTTTTTCAATTCATTATCACCAATTCCACACGAGTGACATGTAAACCTGGCTATTTTTCTTGAAACTATTCTTAGCCCCCAGAAATCTATCCGTAAAAAGCTTTAATAATCTAACTGCACCGCTCTGTTTGCCTCATTTCAATAATGCCTTCCCGGAATGCTTTTACATCCTGTTTCAACTGATCGATGTTCATCCAAATAGTCTCATCCATGCTTTGTTTCGATGTAAATGCAATGGCTTTCCAGTAAAATTAAAGGATTGTCAAGACGGTTATTATCATAACCAGGAAACACTCTTAAAGCATTTAAAAAATTATTGAACACCTATTAATTTTTATAGTTTTGGAGCTGTTGCAAAAACTTGCAAAGCAGTATGCTCATACTCCAAAGAAGCTTTGCACACAGACAAACAAGTAGATAGTTAAAAGAATACAAATGTTCTTGTATTAAATGAGCTTGCGCCGATACAACAGAAAGGATTCGAACTAACTAAATGTACGACTGGCTACAATTTACGTAAATTTTTACTACTTCATTGTACTTAAAACTAAACCTGTTTCGTCTAATCTTAATTTAGAGATTGCTACGTTTCTTGTTCAAAGATAAAATATTTATCTTCGAATGCAAAGTTTTATTGACCGAATATTCTTCTATCAATCAGGTGAGGATTAAGCAAATTGAAAATGTGAAGAAGTTATACTGGTAATTTTTGTTAAGAAGTGTTGTTGGTTGACTTATCGACAGCTATACAAACAGCAAGATGTCTGCTTAAATAAATTTGCCGTTTATTTAAAACTTGTCCATGATGCCATTTCCATGTTCATCGTTAGTAAAAGTTAGTTCAATCATTTCTAAATAAATGAATATATCTAATTAACATTCATTCATATGTTAATGTTCATTGTTCAATGTTGCATCTTCCTAAAAAAATTTATAGTATAGATTCAATCCCAAGAGGTCCTCACGTTCGAGTTTAACGGTTGAGTGCTTGCATAACGTGTTATACATAGGTACACCGCAATGTTATTTTTAGAGAAAGAAAATTTAATGGAAATTTGATTGAAATATTCAAATTCAAAATGTTTATCCACGATTTGACAAACGGCGTCGGAAACAAAGAAGAAGGGGATGCTAAACAATCGTTCTCTATAGTTATATGGTAAGTGGCTATGGAATATGTACGTATTTGGCTAAGCATTCGATTTTTCAAGTAAATCTAAGTGTTCATTCTGCACTTTATCTTTCTTATCTAAAATAAAATTTAATTATTCAAACGGGTTTTGAGTACATGACGCGTTATGATAACTTGTTAACGGAAGATCAAAATTTGATGCTTGTTTTTCTTCTAACTGCTGAAAGAGGTTGAAAAATTAATTAATGCAGAAATCAAATCTCTCTTTCAAATATAGCATTGCAACACATCACATTTCCAGATCCATAATTTGTAATATTTACGCATACGTACCTTTACGTACGCTGAATTTGATTATATATTTTGGAATTCTTCATGTTGAAAATGTCGCCTTTACATTTCGAGGTATATCATTTTTTCGCTCTATCGATCGCCGGCTAGTTCTTTCACGACTGTAATATATATGCAAAAAAGGAAAGGCAGAGGGAAAGAAGATTATTCTAATACATGTCAAAAATGTCAATGTAAATACTCCGTTTTTGCTACAAACATCAATGTATCCAAAACGATTCAAATTGAAAATCAAATAAATTACATTGCATTTGAAAGGTATTAATTGAAACTGTGTTGTTAATAGAAAATATCATATATTGTTACTTTTGGAATCTTCTTTATCTCTTAATGCTTCTTTATACATATAATTAACTCCTAAGTTTTCGGTTTAAGGGAACTAGTAAGTTACTTTTTCAAGCTACTAATTAGCTACTAATCTATTATTTTTTATTATAGTAATACTAATATATTGATAATATACAGAGCTATAACACCTCATAACATAGCAAACAGCCCCGATGAAGATAATTGTAATAAAGGTTTTATATTGAAAATTTACATAATTACAGAAAACTGCGCCGTCATTAAAGAGTAATTCTTCATTAAACCATCGTAGTATTTCTATTGCGGTAAGAAATGCTTTAAAATAAACCAACACTCACAGAAGGTTAGTTCTAAAATTTGAGTAAGCGAATATGTCGTCTTGATATTTAATAAACATTAAATAAATTTATCTGACCAAGATTAAGGATTTTGGTATTTAGTATTATAGATAGCTATTCAAGCAATTGTAAGGGAGCCAAACAGGATATTACTCTTTCTATCTTCTTTACAATTTACAAAAAATTCACCTGTTTCTTGTCTTACGATCAGATCCAAATAATACTCACCAACACATCTCGCAACGAAAAATTATTCTAAGAAACGATCTAGTTATATACCTACATCACTTTCATCATTTGTGACATAGGTGACGCAGTATCTAGTTCACCAACCTGTCGGTCTTAGTTCGAGGTTCAAGTTCGCTGCCCTAGTGCTCTAGTGCCCCAGTAGCCTGAGTAATGTCTATCGTAGTTTACTTTACACATCCAAATTTGCCGAATGCTTGGAGGTGTGCCCACGTACAAGGGCGAAAGTGTAATGTGATCATGATTGGACAATGCTTCTCCGTAAATGATGGCGCAGGAAAAAGAATTCTATATAATTTGTAGTAGTTTAATATAGAATGTTTTAGTTATCCAAAGAATTATTGAAATTTTTCAAAACCCTCGTTTACATTTGTACTGAAGGACTTCGTGTAGAATTTTGAACGCATGATCGTCTATGGCAAGTAATCGTATAACTTATTGAGAGATTCCGCAGAATAGTGGTTATCAATCGAAAATTGAGTGATAGCAAGAAGTTGTATAACAGAATATATCAGAAAATGCCTAGACAATAAAAGAATCATGTTAAAATAGCTTCCTCATGGTATTTAGTGAATTCATGGCAAACGCAACATAGGAAGAAAGATATACACTATCCATTGACATGTCATCAGCGTGGTTCCGAGAATATTTTAAATCTACCCTGTGTCGCTGTTGTCTCACAGTTAATGCTGCAATATTTCGAAACGACCAGCTAGGTATTTGATTGCGCCGTTTAGTACCAAGAAACATATATACCTGCATGTTTAGAAAACAGCGTCATAAACCAGTTATTGTTCCCAAGCCACCTCTCGAGCAACTCGTGCACTAACTTAACCACGAGATGGCGGCATAAGGAGCGTTTCAGGAAATTGCATGTGAATATTCCGACACGCTTGCCACAACGTACCTATTTTCATTTATTATAATTATCTTAGTGAACCTTTTTTAGCCAACCAAAATTATTAGTAACGATAATGGTGCAAATTTTATTTTTATTACGATTATATTACCGCTGTCTTCTCTTACGGATTGTACATAAATAATACGGAAAAAGTAAGTTTCTATGTAGCCTTTCTTTCTAGAGCTTCCTTTATTCGCTCTCAGATATCTTCATATTATTAGGTCTGTTGCAGTTTCTTCCAATTAATATATCGTAAATACTTTCAATCGAAATTAAATCAATACCTCTTACCAGCTAAGGTAATAAATGTATATTGTTTTTGGCAAACCGTTGCTGAATAACACCAACAGTACGGATTAGGAAGTTGTCATTTTGAAATACATATCTGTAGCGTTGGAAATGTTAGCCCAATGTGGTTTAGTATGTCACAATAGTGGACACTAGTGAATTTCTCATCCAATTTCTAACATAGCACCAACCTCTCTAAACTAATCCAGCGCCTTATAGTTACGGAGTGGCAACCATTCTACATGATAATGCAATAACGTTCTTTCATCTATTTCTCTTTAGCTAAACCACACCTTTGGACACCACTCCAATTTCGAATATCCGAAGAGTTTATTTTTCTATAAGCAGACCAGTTACAATTCAGTAAGTTGCTCTCTTGAACAATATTTCAAGTATTTTTGATGGGGTCTTTTGTTGCGTTTTGCTATTACTATCACTATAACCATACGCAACAGTTTCATCCTATTTCTTTTACAAGATTAAATCTGTCACCTTCACTAATTCCCAAATCATTTGTTACCATGTTATGGACTGTCTGTTTTCAATGGGAGTTCTCGTAACGTCTACATTTTAGTCACATGTGATATTTTTAACTCACCATTAAAGAGATATGTTTAACGATTTTAAATTTTAAGTAGTAAAATTTAAGTAGTCACAGTCATTTACATTCATTTACTCAGGAACAATAGTACTTTTAGAAGTATTTACAGTAATTGCACTTGTTATACGGACATACAAGTTAATCCCCGGAGAAGCTAATAAATTTCTATGCCACTACCTGTACCTGCGGGATCACTGATTATTAAACGCAGCTTAATGATATATTTAATAATGATCGCAAGGACTGTGGCGTAATATGGTAAGCAATATATATATATCGGAAAGCTCCGCACCACGCAGGTTTAATTAATTATATAATAATCAATCTGAATAATCACGAATAGTCCTCATAATCAACCGCTGACCGAATGGTGTGAAGAACCTCTAACGCCAATATGTATGAAGAAAAAGTATTTACAATATATCTATATCTACCCCCTACGTCTTAAAACTACGACATGCGAAAAACACGTATAGACAGACGGGGGATAACTCAACAGATCGAAAAGAACAAGATACGACAACGGCGAAGTTACATTTTTAATCGATTTCAAGTTTCCTAATTGAATATTATGCCCTGTTTCCTTTATTTTATTGGACTCGTCAAGTGTAGCACAACATATAAACGAAACAGGACATAATATTAAACTAGAAAGCTTGAAATTACTACTTTTTTACAGCGACTAGACAGACTATTGCTTTGTCGACTCTCAGGGAAACCAGCATGCAACGCCAACCCTTCCTTATGAGACGAATAATCACGAGTCTCTCTACTCGCTGCAAGAAAATAATAATTTCACTTACTTTGGTCATCTCTAGCTATAAAAAGGACCTTTTCGTCTATCTGTCCCTGTTTTTCTCATGTAGTTTTAAGGCGTGTAGGGGATAGAAATAGGCATTTGTAAATATTACTTTTTCTCGGAAGTAGGGATGGTAGTTTTAGAAATTTCTTACATCAGGTCACATACATTAGGTCACCAGTTGATGATGACGGCTATTCCTGTCCTCGAAACAACCATCCCGAATTAACTATTATATAATTAATAAAACCTGTGGAGTGCGGAGGATAATTTCGAAGAAACCTACTGAAATCATCCAAAATGTTTCTTAGAAAGTAACGCCACTGTAATGAATACATGACAGTATTCCATTAAAATATCCAAGGTGTACACTTAGCGCTATGTCCTCACTGCGCCCAGGAAATAGGATACGTAGGTTGTGTTTAACGTACACAACGCAAATATCTTGCAGGGAACGTTACGCGGACAGTAACCAACAACAATACGGTACGCTCGCAACGTCCGGTCACTGCCAAAGGGTGAAGATTTACATACATAACTTCAAACACGAGCTTCCATATGTATTTGTAGGGGATAAAGCATTTCCCTTAAGAGCCTATCCAAGGCGATCATTCGACAGAAAGTTTAGGGTTCCCAAAAGCAAATTATGTTTTGCGTAGTACCAACATGTACACCCTTGGTTGTCATAAAAAACGAAACGACTCGTAAGCGATAATTTTATATTTTTGTAAGCTGCTTGATACAGATTGATTTATTTGTCATTGTCATTGTCAATACAGCGGTAGTAGTACAGTGCAAAAGTAATACGACTTTTACACAAATGCCACGACATATTGATATCCAGACAAGATATCGCATTTTACAATGTTTGGAAGATGGTTAGTCCACATGAACAGTGTCAGAGCGCCTTGGGGTGAATAGAAATACGGTGTTTAGAATTAAAATGAAATGGAGGCAGGAACAAAATTTAAGTAGAAAACATGGCTCGGGAAGGCGACCAGTTACTACTAGGCAGGAAAATGAAACGTTATTTAATTATTTACGAAACAACCCATTCAAGGCACCATTTGACGCTATTGAAGAAGTGAATTTTACAGCATCTATAAGAGCAGCTTTTCGACGAATTAAAAACAGTCAGTTAAAAAATTGTGTTGCAGTTAGAAAAAACTATTTGAACGAGGACAATAAAAATCTTAGGATGCAGTTTTCTCTCGATTCTGTAAATATAGATCCCCAGATGTGGAGAAATGTTATATTATATTCTGATGAGAAAGTTTTTCAAAGTTACTACGATGGTCCTATTCATGCATATAGTCCAGTAAACACGAGATATAATGAAAGATATATTCATCCAGTAAAAAGAAGTGGACGTTTTTCAGTTCATATATGGGCCTGGATTAGTTACCGTGGTCTTGGTGTATCTTATGATATTGAAAATCGACTAACTGGTCCTGTTTATACAAACATTTTAGAAAACATAACGCTGCCCTCTGTATGGATACTCTATCCAGAACCAGAGGAATTTATTTACCAGCACGACAATTCCCGCATTCACACCTCACGTGTAGCTCGCGAATGGCTTGAAACAAATAATATAAATGTTCTGAGATGGCCTTCAAATAGCCTAGACTTAAACCCCATTGAAAATTTATGGGGACTATTAACTAAATCTATTTACAAAAGAAATTTCAGGCCTAGAAATAGAGAGGAATTATAACATTCCATACAAGATTCATGGGACCAAATTGATAATAATTATGTTCAAAATGTTATAAATTCAATGCCAAGGCGTCTAGCTCCATTATTTCTCCATTATTTAAAATAATGGTGCTACGACCAAATATTGATATATATTCTTCCGTTTTATTTTGTGCACCTATTTATTAAATATTTATGTCCCGGAGATTGAGGCCGGAATTGCAAGTGGGCCAGTTCATACGCATAATGCTCATCTATGACTTAATTTATGATTTAAACACGATGCGAGCGCGAGTTACCATCCATGGAAAATGAAACTAGATATATGAAATAAAAGAAACTACATTTTCCTTTAAAATTGTGTACCTTGTAGCCATCATAGGACCTCCATCAACCACTAGCAGTACAAACCTCGCTACTTATCCCAGTCTAAATCATAACGGAGCCTCTCCGGTACCTGATTCTTTCCACAGTATTTTATGGAGCAAATTCTTTCTCCTGTGCTCTTAGGCAAAATTTGGATTCGTCTGGGAATTAGGCGTTGCTCCAATCGGTGTGGTTCCAGATTTCGTGATCTTGTGCAAAGGCTAGTCAAGCTCTCCGAAGTTTCACGGATAGCTGTGTACATTGGGTTGATGGTCTAGAGACTAAATTAGCGTTTGCTAGTCGTCGACAAACTAGCCATCTGCTCACATGCTCATTTCTTCTATTTGCTACCTCAACCGAGATTAGATGCTTATCCCTAAAAACTAAAGAAATCACAAATTGGTCCACTGAGTACTATGTTGCTCTGCTACGACCTCGTGCTGGACTCCTAGTATACCTGGCGGATTTATTAAGACGCAGGAGGGTTGTTTGGAGTGCTAAACGAGTAATACATAGTATCTGAGCAGCTTAATACTGGCTACGACTAGCTTAAACTAAAGCTGCTGCTTTGGCTACATCCATTGGTGCGAGAAACAATTTCTAGGAAGAAACCTGGTCCAGTTTCGCACTCTCTTTTTTTATCAAAACGACACTTTTTCACTGTCACAATATCTAACTTCAACAATGAACACAGGACACATTGAATATCTTTTCGACCTTCGACCACAAATTTGTTAAAAAAAAACGTTATTTTTCGTGTGTTGACGAAATGCAAACAAAGGAATAGAAGTCTATCTTTCAATAATACTAGTATCAATCTATATTTACATATGTACGTATGTACATAAAGCTGCAATCGCAGAACTTTTAAAATACAGATAAAGATGAAACAAAAAGAATGCTGAATTTTTTTGCTCGTGTGTGTAGATATAAGCAACATATTGCCCTTCCAGCTGTTGTAAATTTTCAGTATCACTATAATCAATGCGCTTCAATATGTATATACACTCCATCTTATCAAAATTTTTGAGATTAAAAAAAATGAAATAACGGACAGGTAATCATTTCTCTATTATTTTCTAGTCTGCTATTACATAAATACTTCTAAACAACTTCAGCAGTATTAGCTTTCAAGGTTTCCACAACTATTGTTTTTCTTTGGTTACCGCATGTGCCTTTGGCCGGTGTATAGAATATTTACGCTAAGACTAAGTAAACTCTCAATTGTTGTTCTTCGTAGGTCCCCACAAAGCAAATACAGGAGCAATTAAGATAGTTGAATATGCTGCCGGAAACGATAACAATACCATGAGCGGGGTTAACAGGCTGATCTTGTTCCGGCGGAAATGTAAGTTCTAGTCATTTCGGCGATGAGATCAGCCTGTCGAACTTGGTTCTGTACTCTTCTCTATGCGCAAACGCCCGCACACGCGATAGGAATCCCTGTTATTATTCTTTTTTCGTTTCGGATTTTCTTTTACCTAAACCCCAAGTCGTTTTTCCATATACTGGCGGCAAACGACACCAAGATAAGTTCGCTCCTTGCTAGGACGGCAAGAAATGTATGAAATTTTTTATGACGTATAATGTCAATAAAACGAATGTGCTTCTTATCTGCCATCCCATAACTTTAGCAATATTAACTTCCACAGTCACAAGTGCCTTTTTTCTTTTTTGTAATATAGGCCTACGTGTGAAATACAAAAAATTATATAGCGTAAGTCAAAAGTAAGGGACATCAACACCGAAGCTTTCATTATTAGTTTCACGAGAAAGAGTTGTGATCAAATGTTTGCCATAAGTAGGTACTTTTTATATTTTTGACGTCACCAGCTCAGTGATTTTTTTTTGAGTTCTACACAAATTTCACACAAGTTTCATAAAAGTTAGTATTCACGTCGTGTTGTTCAATTAACTATATTAATAATATTAACTTATTCTGCCCCCCAGGCGCCTTAAAACTACGATATGCGAAAAACACGTACAGATAAACGGGAAGGTCACTTTTGTAGTCCACAATAGAAACAAGTGCCAGCCTACTGCAGAAGGTCAAAAGAGGCGGAGTACGACAACGGTCCATTCTTTCGGTTCATCAGATTTTTATTGCTTTTATGTATACCGTCTCGTACGCATCCAATTCTCATGGCGACGTTAGATTTTTAGTCAATTTTTCAAGTTTTCAAGTTTTCTAATTTAATACTATGCCTGGCTTGATTTATATGTTGCGCTATTCTAGACGAGTCCAATTTTCTGCAGCGATAGTCTCTTATATGTTCTTTGAATTTGTTGCCTATCGTTCAAACAATTAGATTTTGTAAACAGTATCAAACTAGAAGATGGGGAAATTTTAATATCATTCGATATTCGTTCGCTCTTCCCCATTGTACCCTGAAACTATAAAGTATTTGGTTGAACCTCTAAAGATCAACAATACTGAAAAGGCCAAAGTAGCAGAATATGAAAGACTAACGTAAGTCTGTATGAAGTAAAATTACTTTCAAATAGAAGGCAGGTACTATGAACAATTGGAAAGTACAGCAATGGGAAACCCTCTGACCTCCTTCATAACCAACATGTTCATGGACAAATCCTACAAATTGGCTTAAGCACGTAAATAAAATTTTCTCGATTTTTGATACTAAGAAATGTAACATTCCGGATTTCCTCGCAACCTTCACCTTTAAATTTACCTAATATAATAAAGGAAATACTAGTAAGTACATTATGAATGATTATAATTACTATGGACAACACAGAATGGTTGCGATTAGCTTCTTAAGATTAGTTAAATTCCCTCTAAGTAGAAGTAGATTTAACAAAAAAACTTAAACTCATAAAAAACGTAGCTACTTATACTGGTTACTCTTTTACAAAAGTCTATCGTATGCTTAATAAAGTCCGACATAGGCTTTACGTAAGAAATTCCACAACCTTAAGCCCGCCAGAAACTAATAGTAAGAAATTAGTGAAACTCGCCTTTCACAGCATATAGAAAGCTGCGCGTGAAAACGTACAGCAGACTGGCACTTGTTTATACTTTGGATTAGAAAAGTGACTTTCCCGTCTATCTGATTGTTTTTTTATTTTTCGTATGTTGTAGTTTTAAGGCGCGTAGGGGGTAGAATAGGCACTTGTAAACAATATTTCTTCTCGGAAAAAGGGATAGAAACATGCATGTTATTTTTCCGCACGTCGTAGTTTCAAGGAATAGGACAGGCATTTGTAAAGAATACATTTTCTAGGAAGTAGGGAGAGTACATACGTGTTTAGTTTTAGAAGTTTCTCACATAATTTCGTTACCGGCTGATGATGAGGACCATTTGTTTACACGAAAGGGCAATCCCGAACTAATTATCATATTATTATCTAATATATTAAACTTGTGTGGTGAGGAGGTTGCCGATACTTATGTGTTGTTTGTCCAAAACAGCTACACATAATTACGTTATTGCATTTATGAAATCTATGTATGTATCTAATTGGTTGTGCGTTAAGAGCGTTCGACTTACAATTAGATACTCCCAAGCTACTTCAATTCAATACATGCGCGTGTATAGCGGGAAGTTGTTGGACATTTAATGCATGATGTGTTATTCTAAAAGAGTGTCGACGCCTGTAGGCGCTTACGTTGCAATTGCGGTACTTTGGACCAAAAAGCAATTTTAACTAGTGCCACTAATTGCGTTTACGTAAGTTTGGGTATTTATAAGAGCGTCACCCTTTCAGGATAAAAAAGTTACTAAAGCAAGTCTACGGGAATCTAAAAAAAAAAAAACTGAAAACAAAGTTACAAGGGATACATGCCATGATTTCGTTTAAAGTGCAAATTCTAAAAAATCAAAGCATCATTGCAGTGAAGTGCTTAAGCTGGATTAAATTTTAATAACGCCTTAAAATAATCATGAAACTGCGACGCGGCGCTCTCTCTTGACTGCTTTCAATATTCTACTTAGACGAAGAATTAACTCAAAATATCTAGTCTGATAAAATAAGTATTTGAATCAACTCGTATTTGAATTAATTACTGTATTACGGATTGGGAAATTATTGATTTAATTCGGTGTGAAGCGCTGCGTCTACCAAACCAACGTCTACCAAAGGAAGCTGAATTGTTTAGAATGCAACGGATAAACCAAGCAAGTGAAAATAAGCTAATATTAACAACATAAAAAAAGGAAAAAATCTTTATTCGCTAAGTTAAGAAAATAAAATAAACAAATGAATTACGAGAAATACGGTAACTTCTAATGCGCTATAAAATTTAACAAATGATAAATTGTAATATTTACAGGTTCTAAACCAAAAAGTTTAATGATGTCGGAGAACGTGTCTCAGGAACAGGCTCTCTGGTATGAATATTAAATGCCCCTCCGTAATACAGAATATGTATAAATGTGAGCTTAAATACATTTCCAGCGGTTCAGATCCGAACGTTAGCGAAGCAGTGATCAGGAGTATTGCATCAGCCCATGAAAGCAATACACACCCAGAACATGGATCTCGTCAGTCCGAATACTCTGATCGACGCGAACTAGCTCTCTGAAATCTTCTCTATCACGAGTCGACCATGTAAAATAACAGATATGATATGTTTACACACCTGATTTCAGCAAAAAAAATGTATTTGAATTTAGCTGGACAGAACATGGTTCCTCACACTTGGGATAGTGAACGATGTAGGTCAGGTTGTATTTAACAATAACATAACATAACAATTTTTACTGCAAATTGGATTATTTCGTGTCAAATTTGATGTACTCGTATAAATTCTACGTAATTTTTATACTTTTTTAGCAAAGTTTGAGTATTTGAGTTAAATCGGTGGCCACCAATACATTTTTTTCCTTGTTAGCTTAAAATAATTCGTTTTTAATTATCTCGATTTGAATCCATTTTACGAGATTCGATTACATTTATGAACGTATGTATATATGTAGATACATATACTCCGTATTAAAAGCAATGCTTTTTATAGCAATATACATAACGATAAATCTCCTGCTCCACTATTTGTTCCCTATTGTCCTTTATGTTTTTACTTTATCCGAGGTTACCCGATTTCTTTTCAAATCTTAGCGTGGCGGGAGTGTCACATTTTAAAACATAAGAAACGCGAGAACACGGAGACTGTCAGAGATATGAAATTTACGACGAGCTTTATCTACCAAAGCGAGAAATTAGTTCGACGGAAAAAGGAATCGTACATAATTGCGGGGTTGTCTTGTGAAACGCCCCGCGGGACGATTTACCGCAAAAGAGAAACGCATGAAAGAACCACATTTTAAGTTTCACCCTTGATAAAACAGGTGAAAGCGGAGCACGCACAATATGTCCGCCTCTGTATTGCTACTACAAAGAACGATTGAAATAGGCACGTAGTCAGAACTGAATACAATAAGTGACGTACACACGTAGATGTTCCCCGGATAACTAGGGAGCTTTTGAATTAAGGGTATGACATGATTTGAAATTTGAATTAATGAAGCAAGTTCGTTAGCGTTTCATTATCAATCAACAGATAAGTTGTACACAACGACGGAATAATTAATTCATTATAGTAATTGTACTTCGGATATGCTCTTTTTCTTCTAAAATGTAATTTATAATAAGAATAGCGCTAGTTTACAAATTTTATGTTTTACCTTCCCTGCCAAGAAACTTTTATATTATTTTGAACTTACCTTGTGATGATGACGAACATACCAATAGAAATCTTCGTCACGGCTGGTTGTCTGTAAAATGTCAAAATGTTTTTACTAGCTTTTTGTGAATAATAAACAGCATCAATTTCTTTTCTGAGTTAAGAACATTTGGTACGATATGACAATACCTTCTTTTGGAGTCCCTTGCGCTAACCTGAAGGACAAAATCTTAACTCCGTAGGACGTCAAATAAGTGAGACACAGCCCATTTCCCAAATAAATAATAGAGGGCCTGAAATGCTTTTTTCCATGCACCCGTATGATAGGCAAAAATATTCTACGTTGCTAGAACATTCGAGTCTGAGTGGGTTAGCCATTTCCAAAATTAAAGAACACCGACGTCAACGTCAACAATGTTCGAAAGAACGTATCTGCATTATTTTGGGTTATCGGAACGCGCACTCGTCAAAAACGTTTGCTTAATTTTAGAACTGTCAGTGTGATGGCACCAGCCATGGAACTACTAACTGCTACTTTTGTTTGACTAATTGATTTTAAGAGCCAAAAGAAGTAATGTATTAGTTAATGTCTTGGACATATTAGTTAATGTCCAGGTGTCGGTAGCGGGAATTTTGTGAAAAATTAAAATTTCGAGGTGTTCCCTATTTTCGCTTCATCAAAGCATTACAATCTATTGTGACAAATATTTGAAAAAGGAAAAAAGCCGGCACCTCCACCATTTTTCATATCACGTCACTTTCTTAAATACTACGTATTTCTCCTATACTTACTTATACCGTGTCCATTATAAACCTGTGCTAATATCCCAATCTGGCCCAACTCGTCCTTCTTCCAGCAATTCACATAGTTCTTCCTTCACTATAACTACTAATCATGTTACCTATGTGACAATATGACTTAACTTAAGTAACTATTTCCAAAGAGATTTACTTGGGTGAAAAAAACTCTTTCATTAATGTGGATGGTATCGTTATTTTTAGCGAAATCCAATTTCGGAAGTTAAACTCAAATCATTATTTGTATTTGCTTCGGATCAATATATTACCAGGACTTTTATTTATTTATTTCAACTTATTTCAATTGGGTGATCATCTCATGTCTCTGGCATAAAGAAAAAGTTCGTCTACAATGTAATTTGTCGAATTGTATCTATCACTACTATCGTCAACCTCCCTTCGCCATTTATTCTAGTTTAAAAGCTTTGGTGTGTTTAAAGTTGAGAATTGTTTCCTCGGCTGGACATTTAAACTTAATAGGGAAGATAGACAATTAAACGTTCACCAACACGTAAGTAGTGTGGATTACATTTTTTATAGTTCTTTATTTTGCAGAAAAAAATCCTTTAGTTCTATTTAAAACAAATATCGATCAATGAATTGTAACCAAAATCTACTCAACCTTCATAAATCTGGAGACGGAAATACATAAGGACAAAAATGCGCCTCTAGAGTACAAAAGTGAACCCCAAGAAATAAGACCCACGATAACCCGTTACAATAAATATATAGATATATATTGTTCGTCAATTCTCAACTGTTTCATAGTATTCATATTTTTCAATTTTAAAAAACCATCTAACCAAGTTTTTAATTGCTGGGTATTCTTGTAATTTCTTGAAAGATGGTGTTTCAGTACCTATCTTTTTAAATATATTGAAAAGTGTCCGTTTGAGGTTAATGAATATGTTGTGATCTTTTTGTAAGAAAGAAAAAATAGGTACTTGCATTTAAAAATAGGTTTGGATACTTGTCGCTTGTAAAAAAAATTTATTCATTTTCTAACCATACTCTGTGCGGTGAACTATTTACACCTTTTAAACAAGATCAATTTGATTTGTTTCTATCTTTCGTTTTTTCTAATGTACGAGAATGAAAACTTAATGTATTATTATTTTTATTGACGTGCCCCTCTACGACCTTTGCTGCGTCGTGTGCAGCAAAGGGTACACTAACACAATGCTACCAAACAATAACAGACCTGCTGTAATGCATCTCTCGGGAAACCTCCTACCGTGTTTCCTTTCTTTTACGACAAAAACAAGTCAATAATAATAATAATAATAATGCTAATAATATAGCCTACAACTTGCAGTCATGGTTTTGTACATGGTTTTGGTAATTTCCGTATTCCTCACCTCGATCATAGCTTCATCCGGCGTTACCAGCAGAGTGGCTTCCCAAAATAGCGATTAACCTCTACCGAAGTGAGATTGTTGCGCCCTCAGTATGTGCAACTATCCGACGCCTACTTGTTTTTGCATAACTCCCGCTGAATACCTGCATTGCCGATTGCTGTATGGCATTTGATGCGGCCGGAACTCGATGTTGGCCTGGTCGTAATGCCGTGTTCTGAATAAAGCGATTTCAAATTTTAGGTCGCGTTACTTTTCAAGTAACACCAAATCCGGTTTATTAGCCTTAATTTGGCGCGTTGTTGAGAATTCGTGGTTGCCTAGTTGTTTCTGACATGCTCTATAATTGTCTTTCTTTACAGAGACGCATCATATGTCATAGATTGTTTTCCGTAAATCAGCAGGTTAGAGGCTGTAACATTCACCTATTAGGTTTCAGAAAACAGTATCATCAGAAGGCTATGTAATCCTGATTGCGCAGTACTTAAAATGTGGGTTTCGAGTATATAAAATATCAACAAAATAGCATCTTTTCTCAACTTTTTAGCAATGTGTTGCTTCGATAAATTGTGTCTTCGGTGAACTTTCTAGATCTATGTAATACCGTATACACAATAACTTAATAGAACCAATGAATAGATCGTTTCTTACACGCCAACATAATTTTAAATAAACTTCTTGGATTACGATATGATGCATTTTTCATTTAAATCTTCACCGAAAACTTTTCATTTCTCTGCTTGGTCTTATATTCCACTAATGGAAATCTGCTAATCGCATGTTCCTCCGTTAATGTAATATAATCAATCACATTGCTTACCAATAAGATGGTCAGGACGTACTGGATCGCGATTTGAGAAATATTAATGATCTCGACTTGATGCGTGGCATGTATGCGTGCTTTATTCGTGCCAAACGAATACAAACTTTATCGAAAACAGTGCACAAGAGAACAGGATCTAAATGCAGGCAGCTACGTTTTTTTTTACAAACGCGAACAAACTCCCGGTAAAGATTCTAAAGACCTAAAAGTGCTATGTTATCGAGAAAGTAATTTCAAACTAATTTATATTCTACGCGGTTTAGGTGCAAAGTCTGTGTGTTAGCGTGCGGTGCTATTAAATTATCATAAAAAGTCTTTTTCAGTCAGCGTCGAGGCGCAGTTTTGAATATTTAGCCGGTTACTGGTATTAGTGTAATATAAATGGAGTAAAACGCCACCAGGCTGCATTATCATCAGCATACACTTGCATGGCGAATTTCAGATTCATTTTGGTAATGTGTATTACGAATTTACGGCAGCATAAACATTTAAGGCTTACGTGAGGAATAGTAGAGATCACACTCGTTTTAATTAAACGTAATTAGATTTTATAACACTCTGCTACATCTTTGCATAACTATACGCGGTTAAACAATTATATTCATATATTTTTAATCTTGCGGTTATTCATTGCTAACTGTAAATAGTCAAAGATATAATTGCACCCGCATCATAAAGTTGCAGATCTTCTTAAATTTTAATAACGTTAGATATACGTATCGCACGTATAAACCTAATTATTGCAGCAAATCACAGTAAATATCTACGCCAATAAAAGCATATCGATAATTCTAAAACTAAGACGGGAATAAAACTTTTAGACGCTTTAGTGCCCAAAAGCTTTAGTCCTTTATTTTATTTAAAAAACAAAACTAACAATTTATTTCTACAGCTGTTCCATTATTCGAAAATTCATTGAGTCCATACTTAAGGACCATAGACTCACTTTAAATTCCGTCCGTAAGATACTAAACTGTTAGCCCTGAACATAAATAAATGTACCGGGTTCCAGGCGCAAAATCATTCCAATAATCTTGTTGTTCTGATATGTGTTGGTCATTTAACGTTTATTTTCAAATTCGCGTATTATTTCGTTAGAAGATGCCATATACACTTTTTGTTATTTAAATTTTTTTATTTATTTATTTTTTTATTTAAATTTAGAATATGCGAACATTATATTTGTTTGTGGTTTTTGTAATGTGAATGCTAAAGTGAAAGTATCTGCTGTGAAAAAATATTGTCAACGGTATAATGATAAAACGTCAGAGTTTTCAAAGAACTGTGCGAGACAAAAATGCTTCCTGCTGTTAAAATAACGTCGGAATTGCTCGACAAGGTTCAGCAGAAGATGGATTTAGCAGTGGAGGATGCAACGATCGGACTCCGCAAAAGAGAGTAATAAACACATTGTATGAGCAAGGCTTATGTCCATACCGTATTCAGCGCATACAATTCCTACAATCGAAAGATTGTGTTAAGCGTATAAAATTTTGGCGGTTGATAAACGGTAAAACCACCGTGTTGTATCGCGAATAACTTTTACAGATGAAGCAACACTCACCCATGATGGTATCAATTACACCCGGATGATCATACAAAAATTTACCTGTACATATATTCTGCTAAGCAACTTAAATGATCCTATGTAATATTGTTGTTCAGCTCAAATGATTTGCAGAACTTTTATAATTGATCTGCATTTTAAATAAAGCAAGTTGTATGTAGAGCTACATGCAGGTGTGGATTATTGCTCAATAAGGGTAGTATTTGCAGATGAAATAAACAGATCAGCAGATGGTATGGGTGATAGAAGCGAGATTTAGGCGTGGTGCGGGTGCTTTTATCCCATTTGTACGATTAGATTTCTGTAATGAGGAAAAATCTATTTAAAAACAAAATTGAAATAATTAATTCAGTAGAAATTTCTCTAACATCGATCAATATTGTATTTCATGTTTTAAATATTTCGTTTTTTTTTTTGGAGTACACATGTTAATTTATTAATCATCCTCACTTACAAGTCATCTGCATATCAGTCTGCTTTCAAGGTATTACTGCATAAATCGCAATAATTTATCATAATTTATCAACAAGGAAGGGTCTTGCGCATTGAATCATAATTTTAAAAATTATGGATCTCGCTGAAAACTACTGTGTAATTCAAGAAAAAAGAATTGTCTCCATACGATCGACTCATTCAAGGCTAGAAAAATTTCACACCACCACATGTAACAACCCTCGTATTAAAGGTTAAGAGCAAATGCCTTCAATTTATTTAGAAAGCTTCAACTATTTTGCAGGATGCGTGCCGCGTTTTAGCAAAATCGCGAATACTTCAGATGCTTATCGAACGATGTAAATATGCAATTCTTATTGAAATTTTGCCTGCACTTAAAGTGCGGAAATAGGTTCTGACATCAAAAGGTGTCTCGGACAAATGTACGAGGAAATTCTGAAATGTGATTGGAATAAATCGCCTGCCACGATTTTCTTGTGGTATCGTTCGTTACAGTATATGCCGTGTTATGCATGTAGGTAGGATACGTGCTATTCTATGTATCAGCGAGTGTTTTCAAAAATAAATCAATAAAAAATCGTTGGATGGTTGATTTCTAATAAGTAATAAATGGGAAACGAAATATAATCTGTAGTATAGAGATGCAAAGATTTGCAGAATGTGATAACTACGCGAACCGGCACTAATATAATATTCAGCTAGTACTTAATTTAGTAGGTTGAAAGTGCTAGAAATGAAGTTATGAATGCATTTTACTATATTTACTCTAAAGCTGAAACAACCAACGTTAATTAAGCAGCGGTTTGCGTAACTCTATTATCATTTTAACTTATAACGCTTGATGTGTATATGTGCCAGCGCCAACTTTTCATTTAATTTACAAAATACATGTTGAAGTTAACGCTCGAATGTGTGAGATATGCAGACATCTGCGTATTAACGCAACTTCCTGTAAATACCGTGAGATATTAGAAGCTGCTGCCTGTAGTAAATCTCCAGTAAATCTTTCCAGTTGTAATGCTTCCAGCTTCTGTTGTGTATATTCTAAAACCTTCATAATGAACAAGCAAATAAACCAAAGCAAGAGAGCACATATTTGAAAAGTTCGAGATAAAACAGAAATGTAACTTTGACTTTATTTACTATTCCTTGGACGTTTTGCACGACTAATAACCAGCGAGTTATCGATCTTTTTAGACACCTTCTTATCGATTTGAAAAGATAGTTAACAACCTTTGTTGTTTAAAGCCATCTTTTCTGTTGTTGTGCATGTGTGTTTAAGTTTAATACATTTCTATAGAAGATCTTTTATTGTTTGTATTCGCACAACAGACAATCAACGTTCCTCAACCTCGCCACCACGGCATTCGTGAATGCCAACTACGCAAATGCAATTGAAATACCTTAAAACAACTGATTTTACAATTAAGTTGTATACTAAGTTGCGCAGAAATCTTAATTGGATGAGGAAGCTAGATTTTATATGCACATCGACTATTGTTTTAAGAAGGTGTTCTTACTTGAAACTTACACTCAAAGAAGTTTTCCGGTCAATTAAATTCAAATGAGCGTGCCAATGTGGACATCAGGAAATTGACTATATTAAAACTAAATTTTAATTTGTTTTAGGCATTTCAATTAAATGCGTATAAGTTAGCACTTGCCACATGTAAGAGTTCATTGATATTAGAATGATAGTAAGCAGGTGTTATTGTTATTTTGTTATGAACATGGTACATACTTAACGTAAAGGAACAACTTTTGACAAAACCCAACTCATTCTGGTTTATTGCGCCTGGTTATTTTAAAGTGTCCCTTACTTTGAATGTGCGTTTAGAATTCAAATCATTTTCCAGAAACTTTAGGTTCTTCCGTAAAATATTACCTTACATTGCCGAACAGCTAGGAATGTCTTCGAGTAATTTTTGTAATAGCGGTATCGACGTTATTCCATGAACGAAGCAAACAGGCGTCATAAGATGACATTAGAAAAGGTGCCTTATAATATACAGCTGTCACTGCCTTAACGCAGGATGTAATGGAATTTTATGTCCTGGTCTTCGCTTCAGCATGTAAGACGCATCCTGGACCATGAAAATGCACTTCGTTCCTTACGACATAAATAACTATTTTATTACGTATCTTTGAAAGTTGGTTAGATTGCATTGAATAAAAGTATATCACACGGAAGTTAATTAAATCCAAGAATTTGTAATTTAAAAATAGTTAAAAATACTTCTGAAGATCAACTTAAACTATTCTTTATCATATTACATCCACCATTTATAAGAGCCAAATGCACCAGGCAGAAACATCTGTTCCATTCGATTCAATAGTCCAAATGTACAAATGTGAGTGATGGTGTGTTAGTTTCCGGGAATTTGCACGCTGACGTAGTCGCAAATCATTCGATTGTCTTATGGCGATGGAACCTGTGGATTGTGAATCAAGGTGAAGCACATAGAACAGGTTCAGGCGCATCTAGAAGGATCTCTCCCCGAGAAGATTTTCCGTTGAAGCACCTGGTTTCGTTTTTTGGAAACAGCGTTTCGGTCAATAACATTTTCAACGCGGCGGTGGTCAAGCACTCTTGGATAGTGCGTATGTGATTTCACAGCTACCGGCCTGTATTGCGACCTTAACAGTTGTTCGTGTACCTTTTATTTACATGACTATAAGTAGTATAAGTATTGTTAATGCTAATAAACATTATTTTGCACTAATTTTTAGGCGATTCACCTTTAATTATAAGAAATATACTGAAAACTGCTGAGGACTACTAATTTAATTACTCCCAAAATCTTACCTAAAAGGTAAGTAACTAATGCAGTTACGTAGTTACTAATTTAATTTTTCATTGAAACCTTGCATAGATTATATTTATTAAACACAATAAAATGGATTGAAATATACCTCAATTTCCTTCGCTAAATATATTTTCAAAGCGAGTACTTTTCTGTCGGTAAGTTTTTCTATTCTCTCGAAATCTGCAGCACAGGAGAATATAAGCGAAGTATACAAGCCACTTTACAAAACAAATAGATCCAGTAGATTGTCATCATAATATAAATCGTGTTCTTAATAACGCGGAAATAATAAATGACCCCGGATGAAAGGAGTACTAGAACAAAATAATTTGTGTCATCGTCGGTCTCACACGCAAAGCAAAAATAACCATCCAGCGGGGATAATATTTTAGCCTTTCACACAAGCATAGATAAAAATATTCCTTCTTTCCGTTTTTCTTGTTTTAAAAGCATCCTACCAGCCTCTGTTTTATCGTCATCTTTACCCCTCTTACACTATTCAAGGAATTCTTTTGAAAGTTAATCAAATAAGGAAAAGTACGGAAACATGTTTCACAAAAAAACGCAATTCCTTTCTTCGCTTCAAGAGTGAAAATGACAGGATTTTAGTTTACATGTAGAAAAGTAAATTATTATACATATGAGGTGTTTCAAACGAGGGTGCTGTGGAATTTATTCAGATTTTTCTGTGAACATGGAGTTGTCAACGAAGTTCTATTACAATTTCGCATTACAAAAACTCAATACTCAAAAACTCAACTTAATCAATATGTTTAATATTAAAAATAATATAATATAATATAATAATAATAGTATAATAAATACACTCCGCCAAAAAAGTATCGCATAATTTAGTTTTGAATCATAAAAGTATCGCATAATCTTTGTTTGTAGCATAAAGTTGTAAATATACTTTAATGCGCTCTAAGATATAATTTCTATGATTGTTTAAATAAAATACAGGCCAAATAAAAACAAGAACTCATACTTGAGATTTTTATTAAAACAAGAAATTATAATTTTGGAAAGAAAAATGTCATAACAGTAGCTTTTAATACTGAGTATTGCCACCTCTGGCTCTTACGACCGCTCGCATACGGTTTGGCAAAGATTCGATTAACCTCCGTATATAAGCCTGATCCAAATTCTCGCACTCGTCACGGAGAGTATTTTCTAGTCCATGCAGGTCCGCTGGGGCAAAATTTTGGGTTCGTATCCGTCTGTGAAGGAGGTCCCACACGTGCTCGATAGGGTTCATGTCCGGACTTACCGCAGGCTAATCTAAAACTGGAATACCAACAACGTTAAGGTATTCCTGGACGATTATTGCAACATGCGGTCGTGCATTATCGTGCATTAACATGAATTCGTTTCCTATAATTGGCGCATATGGTACTACATGTTCTTCTAGAATGTCCGTTATATACCTGTGGGCAGTCAGTGTACCTCTGTCTACTGGTACTAACTCTGTACGACCTGTTAAACAGATGCCTCCCCAAACCATAATAGAGCCACCAGCGAAATTAGGTCTAAGTCTGATATTACACTGCGAATAGCGCTCACCGTCTCGTCTGTACACTGAGATACGCCTATCTGAGGTGTAAAGACCAAATCTTGACACATCTGTGAAAAGTATATCGGCCCAGTCATTAATGTTCCAATTAACATGTTCTCTGGCAAACCTTAAGCGAGCCACTCGGTGGTTCCTAGTGAGACGAGGGGCTGTTACAGCTATTCTAGCTCTTAATCCACTCTGTCGTAACCTATTTCGAATAGTTTGAGTACTCACTCGTATTTCTGACTCTAGCCAAGTCGTTCTGCAATTGTCTCGCAGTTACATGTCTTCGATAGTAAATAGTAAAATAGTAAATAGCGGTCATCTTGGCGAGTAGAACATCTTGGACGACCTGGTACAGGTGTTCTACTGTAATTGCCTGTTTCCCTAAATCTGGCTACGGCTCTAGAAACACTTGACTGATTGATGTTCATCAAATTAGCAACGTATGCTTGAGATCGTCCATCTTCGATTAAAGCAACTATAGCAGCCACTTGTTCTGAAGTTAAATTGCTCATTTTAGTTTTAAAAGCGTTGGTACAGAACTCTGACTTCGCACTTTAAAATTTGTCCGTATAGGAAGACTTTCAATAAACAACTGAACAGATCTTACACATATGCATTTTTCTAAATGTGTTCTTTTAGAAAGAAAAAAGGTAAAAGAGCTATGTTCCATGATTTTGTTAGTGTTTTTATAGTTCACATACACGAGGCAAACTTTTTGTGAACGTATAAAAATATCTTGGTTTATAAATGCCCTTTTTTAGTTTATACGATACTTTTTTGGCGGAGTGTAATATTATATTATTATTATTTATTATTATTATTATATTATATTAAAAATACAATATATACCTATAACTAAATGAAATTTCTGTAATGAGTAAATGTACAATGTAAAGTAACTAATACCAGAATAACTAGTAAATGTTGCAAATCGTTGAGTTGATTTTTCATTATTAGCGTGTATTCCTTAGAGGTTTGCTGTTTAACAATATTAGTATAATTGTTCAATGGGCTTCGTAATTAGCAAACCGTACATTATTTAATATAATTACCTTTAGTTGTAAATTATAAAAATAAAATCTTTAATTTGCTTGAATGTTACCAAATTAAACCATAGCAATTCAAATAATAAAAATATATGTCGTATAGGTTATAATGGTACAAATAAATACAAACTTCTACATTAAAAGCTTAATGTTATAAACCTCACAAAGCTTAAACAAAGGTAAACTGATATGCATTCAGTATTCCATTGCGTTTATTAAGTAGAGCTGTAATAAGCTTTATATACTAAAACGTGGAAAACAAATGCATATTTCGTTGCTTCGACGAACTAAACCTTGTAATTATTTCTGATCCTTTTCTCTTGTCGCTTGCAGTTGACAAATCATACCTTTAACGCTTTTAGCCTTTTACGTAGATTAATTACATAAATTAGGATAACTCTAATCTCTAGTTAACATAACATTACACACTACTAGAAAAATTACTATTGGGTTCTAGAATCGCTTTAAAGGACCCAAACTCTAGTATTAGAATACTCGGTTCCAAGACCAAATATAGATACTCTAAATTTTTCAGCAGTAGTATTGGTATACATACATAATTTACAACATCGAACTTAGCTGTCATTAGCGCCACGCATACATTACGCATAGTGAATTCAGTATGCCCACTCATCAAGTATAATTTACTTACTAGTGAGCTCAAAAACGGTAACTTCTTTCATCACCCATTAACTAGAGAACGGATGAGTTAATATTGTAAGTCACGCCAACGACAGTATTGACGGAACGGTATGTATTCAATTATTAGTATTAGTATTCAATTATCCCCATGCTAAAATATGGACCAGTTTACCGTAAAATTTCCCAACGACAATCTTCAGACGTATCTCGGTGTAATTTCGTTGTGCGTTAGATAATTGCTTTCACACTCAGTAAAATTTGATATTTGATCGTTATATGTAGTGAAAAATGTCATCGTATAGCATTGAAGCAGTGTTTCAGTTGCGTTCCTGGATTGCATACGTTATTCTACTCCTAGAAAGAAGAGTTTTCATTTACGGTTCGTCATCAAACGTTAAAGATATCAAAATCCGCTGAGATCAAAACAATTGCGAAAATATAAAGGATTATGGTAACACTAACTAAATTTCTGACTTTGGGTCCACTATTCACCCAGATAACACTCGCGAATTTCACAAACCCCCAATTTTAACTACTTAATTTGGAAGAATTATCTATTTCTAAATTTTGCCCTATTTCAAGATATTACAATACGAGACATATATATCAGGTTCAGAAACCAGATACCTGAAACCGGATGTTTTAGTTTTAGAATTCTTTTCTTTAATGCAGTAAAATTTTGATCCAAGCAAAATAAAATTTTGCAGCTTTATGTACCGCACCTAATAAATCTAGTGTTGTCCTATGTACGAATTGTTATGAAAGCATGAGAACTTACAAAAACAAACGTATTTGAATGTATTCAGATTCAGGTCCTTAAATCTTATTCAATCAAGTACGACTGCGTTCAGTCTTTCAACGCATGTAATAGATAAGCTTCCGGTTTCAGTTTTACTGTTGAAAATGGTAGGTTATCTATCAAAGCGCGTGTGCAATATTAGTGATGTATTATGGTAAGCATAATTGTAAAGTGTTTCAATAGTCCATGAAATATGATGATTGTCGTTTGCGGTTTTTAGTATTCGAGAGCAAGATCTATACACCGAACAAAACTGGGTTGTATTGGGTCGGCACTACGGAGTGACACATACTGAAGGTGGCGTACAAAATACGATATATGTATAACAGGAGCTTCTGGATATCCGTAAATCATACTGTAGATTTACCTACTATTGCCCCGATTAACCGTTAAAAGTGTGATAATTAAGGTGATACTTCTAAAAGGGTTGTTGCTATGTGATAGTTGGCTACATTGAAAGTAGTTAAATGCCTCGTACCTCTATTAGGCTGGATTTGTAGTTACATCTAAAAGGCTTTTCAATAAGAACCACATGATTTTGAAATGCATCGGATTTCAAAATTATTTCTTTTAATTAAATTATTATAACTGTCACAAGTTGTGATCTCTGTTTAGTCTGGCTTATCTTGTTATCTTGTAATTTATGAAGGGCCCGTTTGTAGACGTTCTGTTGCAAATATTCAACGTGCACTTTTCGAAAACCGTAGGCCACATAATGATGTGTCACCCTGCGCTTTGTATATGTCAAGTGGTTGAAACAATTGAAAAAAGTTTCCCCTTTACGATGCAAAAACACCAACAAGAATTAGGACTTGAAAGAACGACAACTCGGCGTATTTTGTAGTTAACACAAGAACTGAAGTCACTGAACTATCGTAGGCACAATGACTTTGCTAGTTGAGTTATAATTTTGAGCAAAAGGTAATCTTTTCAGATGATGATGATTTTTGGTTAAGTGGATATCTTAACCAATGGTATTATTTATAGAATGGTGGGGCATCATTGAATCCCCCATTTTCCAAAAAGATGCAGGAGCTGCAGGGGCAGTGACTAGTGAATCGTGCTAATCAGTGTTCACAGATTTTCTGTAGTAAAATTCAGGTGAAATTGGTTTGGAGGATATATGATTCCAACAAGATGGGGTTAGTGTCACTATCAACATATTGTAAAAATTAACAAAGCTTGGCGAAAAGATAATTTTAAGGAATGCAATTGCCTGGCTTCTGAAGAAACTGTGGTGTAGCTCTTTGTGTGATTATTTGAAATCTGTGACGCATGTTATGTTATTTCAAAACACAAACTGCTTGAAGTAATAGAAAGGTTTCGGTTGCATCTGAAATGTAACAAAATGAAAGTTATTTTATTTCACTTAAAATCAGATCGTTCTTACTTGAAAATCTTTTACAAACATATTTTATGTGAATATCTATTTATTTACTGAATAGCTTCAAAATAAAAGCCTACATACAAAGCAGTTATGTCCCAAGGTTTTGTTATCTTTGAATATTTCATACAAGAAGAAATAAGAGACATAATAACTTCAGGGCTATCAATATTTAATTAAAGAGGTGAAAGAAATTATGACGATGCTTTTGATATCATTCTATTCATAAGAAACAGCAAACGATAAGTACAACACAACTTGCAACGGTAACAAAAATCCTTATTTTTTAATACTACCATAAGATGAGGATAACACGGAAAATACGCAGCACAAAAGAGAAAAAGCAAGTCCTTATCTCTTATCTTGTGTATATAATGCGATAGTCGGCGAGGAAAACAACAGACGCGCGTGTAATTCATAGCGTCATTGCGACCACACTGGCAATGAAATACAAACTGAGAATGACTCTTATGAAGGGATTGGTCGGACGGGAGGCAATTGAAATTATTACTGGAGCACCATTTTGTCATCGGTGTCCCTTTTGCTTTCGTCTTGCACTTTTTTGTACTTTTGTCGTACGGACAAGGTACAGTTTCTTTTTCCTTGTTTCTTTTTGCTGAAATAAGAACAGAAATGAAACAAAGGCACAATTTAATTCATCGTTCACATAAAACGATGATTTATGAGTGCTGGAATAAAACCTCTCTGCGGTTTCATTAATTTAACGTTTCAGTGCCATTTAAAATGCAGACAAGTAAAAGTGGAAGTTAGAATGTACATTGCGTTCTTGTTCCAATTTGGAGCACTTAGTATTCCCGTTAATATTTCAAGGAAACGAATGCGGCGTTTAATAACCGAAAGTACACATTGAACACATAGAATCTGCAGGATGTTTCGTTTTCCGCGCACAGCGATGGATACCTAGCAGTTATTTCACGATTTCTGTTTACTCACATAATTCGCCGCATTTTAAACTGAATCATGATTAAAGCAAATTCCTCTTCGAAGTTTCTCTACTCTTGCAATAAATTTATATTAAAAAATTCGCGTTCGAGAAGATTAACTAAACATAGGTACATCTGCGAATTATTTGGCCAAAAATCAGCATGTTATTAACCTAGCTTGGAAGTACACCTAATGGAAATAAAATTGTTTATACGCATTGATTTGTTTTGATTTGAATTGTTTTGTTAATTTGTTGTTTTATTGAAATAAAAAAACATAGTGTTCACTAAATCATATCACAATATTTTGCATTTTCGAAGTTTCAAATGTAATGAAAATCAATTTGAGCTGCGGTATTGATTTTCGAAGGTTGTACACTGAAGTAATTTTACCCATTGTGGAATATAAACATGCAATAAATAGGGTATTGCTCATTTCGTCAGCTTATTTGAGTCAATTACGTATAAATATACTATTCGTATTTTAGTAGTTATTTAAAACAAGTCCTGTTCGCTGATATAAGATAGAGAATTAATTAAAACTGATCATCTGCTTATTGAATTGTGATTTGTTTCCCCTTTCAAGCTATTTCAGCTTATTCAGAAATATTAATTTCTAATGTAACAACAAATAATCTACAAATTTGGTTTTGTATTTAAAATATTTTCTATTTGATTTTAATTTTGTAACTAAGTTTAATTATTACAACAAGTACATGGTGATAAATAAATATCAATTATTATTTTACTTAACAAATGTTTTACATACGATTTGCCTGCGTCAAAATTTTGAGTGCCTACTTATATACCATGCACAGAAAGTATTGGCACAGTATTTGTGAAATTCTACACTCTATCAATACTCGTTAAACTGTTAAATAACTATTCTTTATTCCATTTGTAAATTAAATGGGAATAAAAGAATACTGTAAACCAACTAAGTTGTACAAATCGAAAAGATCATAGAACGCATGTGTTAATGTACCAATATCGATGTTTGCTCTAATCGTCCAACTTACGACGGTTCCCTTTTAGTTAGCGATGCGCTGAATAAGCTATCATTTCTTTCATCAACGCATCGCTGGGTGGTTGTTCGCCAACATACCTCTTAGGCTAACCACTGTGGATACCACTGTATGCATATCGGTGTTATTACAGTTCCTTTGAAATTGTTATCTTCTGCTCGATTCCAATTTTGATGTACCAATTTTGCCGCTGTCTGTAATTATTTTCCCTTTTTCCACCCTTTCGCTCTTTTTTCCATTCCTTTTATGCAGTCTATCAATTTTGCAAAATTCTAGACAAGATACTGCTTGTAAACTTCTTTGGGAAAAACCTTAATAACTCAAATCAATCACTTAAAAGCGCCGCATCAAACAATCTCCATTCATAAAGGTACAACTTTTCGAGCCCGCGGAAATGACTATCTAATCACACAATTAGAAAATAAGCAAATTCCTTACTCTACACTGCTGATTGTAATTAATTGTATTTCCTAAGGAGCGGTTCTATCGCCCCTACCGTAGATGATTGTAAGTATAATGTTGAACTTGGATATGTTAAATCACTTAACCCAATCATTTATTTTAAACAAATTATTTTTAAACAAATTATTTGTTTTTTATACATACTTCACCGGGGCTGAATCTTTTTATCTCGACTACCTATATTGAGAATAAATTCTTAAAATTAATTCCTTGTCAAACCTAAGTGCCACACTGGTATTCATGAGCTAAACTCAAGTATTTCAGGAACGATTTGCAAATATATTTGAAAGATATAGTTCATTTCGAAACTGCAAGTTTATATCGCCGATATCGAGTCACGCCTACGTTACGGTATAGTTTACCTTACACCTACGATATGTGATCTATTTGTTAACATATGGACGAAGTGAGACTAAATTGAGCTAAATCATCTCTAATTTCAGTGTAGAGCGACTGCAATGTTATTATGGTGATCTTATCCAGTGTTTTCTTTTGTTGAAATAAAATTGAACAGCAAAGTTCTCATGGATATTGAATTGGTACAATATATGTATTAACCAGGATTGGTTACAAAACTTTTCTGGGTGGATACTTGTAAATAGTTTAATAAACATTCTCTTAGTACTATGAGAATGATGGCTCGGACATTTTACCTGAAAATATTAGCCCCTGAATGCAGTTTGGTTAAACCATTGGGTGGGTATATCACAAAGGCCAAATCAAGATATTGTTGTCGTTGTTATTATTGCTATTGACCTTGGTACTGTGCCGTTACCCACTTACTAACCACAAGTTTGTGTTGTTCACAAATTCAATATACTATATGGATTAACAGATGAAGACCAACACCTTGATGCATTAATATAGGCGCGGAAATGTACAATGTTGAGATGGTAAAGAAACCTGTGTGTTACATAAAATTATATATATATATATGAAAAATTAGCTTACTATAAAAATGATATATAGAAGAATTAGTTTGAGAGTAAGCGGAAATATTAATTTTAATCATTCAGTACGAACAACAATCAATGGAACAATTTCAGGTAGTTGTTATTTATAATTACCTTGAAAGTTCACTACATCGTTCCGTTAATTATAACATCTGCATCTTTTTGTACAAGTTGTAATACGTTCCTCGCTTAGTCTTGAGTATATAGTTTTGCGTTCGTTTAAATTGGTTTTATAACTGTTATACCGTAATTTAAGCCTGCTAATAATGTTAAGCTCACGTAATGGTAAAGTGATATATTCTTAAGCATTGTTTGGCAAGTTGGTGTGTCAAAATATATAAACAGAGCTACAAACCATGGTAGACTCAATTAGTAGGTGCAAACAACCATAAAAACTAATCTAATTTAATAGCATACTTCATTTCAGAGGCAAAGCAAAAGAATACCTTTCAGTCTGAATTATATATGCCCTCTACTACGCCATATTGCAAAAATAATCGGGCTCCTACTCTACGAGATGGCGTAATTTTGGAAATATTTACCTACAACAGCTATTAAAAAATCTTTTTATATAATTGTTGCCTTCACCATTTCACAACCTGCGTAATTCACTTGCGTAATCGGGGAGGTTTTAGTAAATTACGGAGATAATAGAAATTTGTTACATAAAGCGCATTAGTTAATTACCCAGTAAATCGAAATTTATGGTTGATGTACAACATTCCGTTGCGTATTGTTATAGTTTATAGTGCGCAACCAGAAGAACGGTATTTTCCTTTTAAAACTAGGAAACAAGAGTTCAGCTTATTCGATACCTAGTTGAACCGTTATCCTACATATTTTCATAGAGAACTTATTAAAATTGTTTTAGTCATTTGTAGCATCAAAACGCGTTTTTAAATCCTAATGGGACAATTCACTTATTATTTTGATTTGATAATATGAGAACGGAATATCTATATTAAATCTCGCACAACTTACGTGAAATACTTTATATAAAAAGTAAGGCAATCCGTCAAACTTTCTTCATATCTTCCCTTCCTCGGAATCATTTAGAGAAAAAGTTATATAAAATTTTTCGCTTCGATATACAGGCAAACAAAGATAGACTGACAAGCGGTGAAAGTAATAGTTGCAGTGGTTGCATAATGGATCAAAATTAATATTTTTGTATATGATACATTATACAAACAAACATATACCATTAGCGCGTGATTGGCATTGTTTACTACATGCGTCGAAGTATACGTTTGGTACGCTTAACAATTCATTGAAGTCGCTGACATCCCTTCTTGCTTCTATCTTGTTGTTTTCTTCGGCCAGCAACATTTTTGGAGAAGCGAGAATATAATTTTTGTAACTGGCATCCATACTATAAATTTCCTAACACCCAAATTTAGAGTGAGTACTTAGGCTACTAAACACGTACGAAATAACTCCTTTTTAACACTAATGAATCTGGTCTTTCCAAATCAGTTTGCAAATTATTACTAGTCGAAAAACAATAAACACTATCAAAAGTATATGCTAAGTGGGTATACCTGTAAATAAAATGTTTCGTCCTTACTAAAATTACAAGTATAACATTTACAGTATTTGTTTTTTGCCAGCGTATAATTCTATTACATCCCATCGTCAGAAGCACCAAACGTAAATCTCAGCTACATATAAATCCAGCTTACCAGCGATTCAGTTGAAATTAATTAAATTAAGTTACTTAATTAAGTTAAATGGATGAACCGAACCAAAGAAATAACTAAAAAAGCTAATCGGTATTTGCAATGGATACTGCCGTAAATGTATAGGAAAATGTAATTAGTAGTTTAATCACAAATTTTGTGATTGTGATTTTAGATTTGTGATCGTTTGTTTAAAATATTAAACAACATAGTAAAAATTTCTTTCGGCTGTTTGTCGCGTAATTAATATTTTACTTGACGTTTCGCTGATCATAATGTCAGCTTCTTCGGAAGATTTCTAAAGACTGGTGTTGTTGTCTCTTACTCTTAGTTATATGTTCCATTTTTGTTCCGCTTTGCTAATCCATAACCGTTCCGTTGAATCGCGTCCTTCGTTGTATGACGACCCCGCAGTGCTAACTTCCACGTGTTGCCGATCTTGTATCCGTCTTTGTGATTGAAGTTGCTGGCATTCTTCATTATTTCTAACGGTTCGCGTATTATCCTCGTGTAATATTCGCTGGTCCTACCTAATATATTAACGTCGCTCTAGGTTAATGCGGTGGTGCAGGTGTTCGGCTACTGCAGATTTTTCAATCCTATCGACAAATGCCAGAAAGAGATTTGTATTATGGATTACGGTCGTGAAAGCCAACACTCAACTAGTGAACAACATTTGTTACTATACCGCTGGTAATTTATTATTATTATTAAATTATACATACCCATTTGATAAAATGTATCGAAATAACATGAGAGTTCTATTAATTTAGTGTGTAGGATGTAAAATTTATACAGAGAGTTCGTTAAACGTTGAGACTCGCGTAATCGAAAAAGAACAGAATAAAATCATCTGATCGGTTTTAAACTACCAACTGAATCAGATTAATGATATAATGTAACGAATTATATTTAATCAGAAATAATGCCAATACAGGTTCTTCATGTTGACGGAATCACTCACACCGAAATCAATGTGACGAGAAAAAAATCGCAAGCTCAAGCGTGGCTCCGAGCGCATTTTTCCCTACCTAACACCGCTGTTCACCTCTTAGTTGACATCAATTCTCATCGAACCAACAAGCCAACATGTAGTGCCAATAAACACATTTCTTCCGTTTATCAAGTTTACTCAAGTCATCTCTCGAGCAATTCTTGAACTGCTTAACACGAGACGTAGAGGTCCTCTAAATATTTGGCTTTTCATGTTAATCTCCACATATACCATATACCACCTTCCTCAAGAGATTAAGAGAAAAAGGAATCCACTGGTACCGTGGGTTCTGTTTTCCCTCTTTGGAGGTCATGTCATACCAACTGACGTTAAACTTGCTCTCCAATAACAAAAGAGGGTACATACATTCCAACAAACAGTAAATCGTGTAATTAACTATAGTAATGCGATGCCTTTTATACATTAATATGTTATTGAATTTATTGTCAAATTAAATTCATCTTGTAGAGTATTCTGAATATACCTCTTGCAATTCGCTATCTTTCATGTTAAAATCATGATTTATTGTGTAATATGTAAGAAGGTGTATATAGCTATTAAAAATAGCACCAGCAATCGAGAACTTATACTGCGAAGAACAAAATGAATAGAAAGTTTTATATTCCAAGTGCTTAACACTATACTCTTAAAAGAAGAGAAGAACCTAACTTCTAAAACGTAGTAAAAAAAAATCAAAACCGAACATTGATATTCAAACTAGATCATGGCTAAGGGAATGTGTACTGTGTATTAAGTGTGGAGTGGCTGAGTTGGATAACTCAGAAAGGAATGAAGAAAACTGAAAGCGTTACCGTCACTAGCTGCTAATGTTTAAATATTTATAAAAAAGTGCATGCATAGCTGCTAAGCGACTTTACCTTCATTTTAAAATCAAATCATTCAAATTTTGAATCCTGTACCACATGTGCAATAACTTCCAGAGAAAATTCCATGTGCTTTTTGCTTAGTTGTGATAATTGGTTCTTAATTTTAAAATTTTTTTTTATTTTTAAAATTAAGAAATTTTAAAAATGTTTTCTATTTTTTTGAATATATATTAAATTCCTTGATTAAAATAAATAAATTCAATAAAAATTAAGTAATTTCCGTTTATTGTAATAAATTATCGTTAGGCACAAAATATGCAATGAAATATTATGGAATGAAAACACGTGGAAAAGGAACATGTGGCTTAATGATTTGCATGCAAACAAACAACATAAACATTCATACAAAATGTAATTCATATTTTTACTAAGTTTTACTATTATTTATTTAATGTTGCAAAATATTTACCGTTAAATATTTTAAGTATAATAGTCTACATTATTAATTAAGAAATCAGTATAATAGCCTCATGATTTAAATTAAATAATTGTTTCAAAGTTAAACTTATTGTCGGAAGAATCATCAAAGGTAATAACCAATTCTGGTACTTCTTCCTGCTCAGAAACAACTACTTTTTCTCAGCGTTGTGTGATAGTAACCTTTTCGGTGTACTTTTTGCCAATCGCTCGTATTTCGGGTGTTGTAGTTTCTAGTGCTTCCCTTCACATTTCCTCTCGCTCTTCAGTTACATATGATTATTACTAATATGATTATTGTAATAAGTCTTTATTATTGTTAAATTAAACATGCATTATTTCGGGGCCGAAGCGAGCATATGATAATATTTTTCTGCAAGTTCATCTGCGACACATTTCTTTTCGGGTTCTTTGAGCACTACTAAATGTAGGGTCGAATGATAACTTGCGCTATTCAAAGCAATAATCGAAGGTGTCTTGAAATTGAATAATAATTTTTCTTCAAACCAATGTAATTCGTTCAGCAACGAATGCGACAGAACGTCTTACTTTAGTTTTCAATGGTCTACGTACTTCATCTGTTGTTTTGAATTCTTTACGTACATTTAACACTGTGCGCAAACGAGTACCAAGAGCAGTTGAAATACGCTACAATGGTAAAAAATTGTCAAACTAATACTGAAAATTACTAAATATTTCCTTTCAGTTGTAGCTTGCGATGTTTGTAGAAAGCTTTAGGCATCTTCAATACCAAGAAGTTCTGACAAGAACCGAAATGAGGAAAAAAAATAGGTAAAAGCAACACAGAAAAACGGAGAATACGCGGTACGATGAAGTTAGATTATCATTATTGTCAGTATCGCTACAACATCCCGTTTTGAACATGTAGATGTGTCAACGTTCTCAAATAATTGCCCCCATTATGTTTGAGCAGCTAATATTTCAGATTGAAGTTTGTTTTTTTATTATGTTTGAATTAAATCTATCCTATAAGAAACTTATGCTTCATATTGTCATAACAACATCGGGAAAACATCATAGTATAGATGCATGGAGCGAGAGCATGAGAGAGAGATTAAAATACAAAGTAAAATTTAATCTAATCGTAACGCACTTCCAGAAGATGTCTTCTTTGTTATCCATATGGTATATTACGTACGCGAACATTCAAATGGATATGCGCGTATGTAATTCCATATTTGCAAAGCGTACACCACAAATTATGGGAAGAATACCTGCCTGTTATTCCCCTTTAATGAAACTCGCATCAACTTGGGAAATTTCAACTAACATTAAGTGATTATCTCGTATCGCGAAGTTTCCATGTATTCTGAATTGAGGCGTTCAATATAAAGTTGCAAGGAAAGTGCCTTATCTTATTTACTGTACTCGTTTGATTCTCAGCACTAGCAAATTTATAATAACTTTCTCCTTTCAAGTAATTAAGAGAACACTCTTACTTTCAACTGCTTTGTTTCCATACATTTAACTTTTACTAACAAATATATCCATTGAAAGAATACAAAAGATACTTTTACTTCATGTATAGCTTTGCTTCGTAGACTAGTCTCTTCATTTTTCTATTGATTACATCTTTATCTTTGTTGCTAACTGTAATTTCCTAGCGCTCCCATTCAACGAACCAGAGTCAAGTTTTCTGAGAATCCATTGTACATGCAATTACATTATTGCAGTGTAGATGCTTTACTCTTCCTATTGACTACCTCTTAGGAAATCCTCTCGATGTTCCACCAAAGTGGTAAGTCTATTAATTAAAATGCCGGAATACCACGAAACATGCATCCGTTTCCTAAAACTACTTTCCTGTCCCAGCTTGCTTTGCTGTTATAATGTAATCCTGTTAACATAGAATGAGCTATGTGTAGTATTACTATATCGGTTCAGTTAACCTGTATTTTATTTCTGTATAAACTCATTTTAAAAGCTATAAATTTATTCATCGCGATTGCATATCTAAAATAGTTCATGGCTTACTAATCATTTTCAGTAAATTTGTTACGTCGATTGAAACAAATTTAGGTTTCCAATAAAAATTGTGTTTACGCTAACTGGCCTTTTATTGACTTTCTATCCTGGAAAATGTTTATGTATCTTTTTTTTTGTTTCAGGGTTACATTTATGGATAACATGTTCAACGTAAAACATCCTGAAAATTATTAGATTACAGAACTACTATAATTAGTGATACTACTACAAAGACATAAACAGATAACTTTAACGCACGTTACTTAGGTACGTTATCTATTTAAATAATAAATTAGACATTACTATCTAATGACGTGAGGAAATACATACAGTAGGAGTGCGTTCGTAAATAATACCGTGGGAATGTGGTAGAAAAATCCGCTTCGCCGGGTAATTAAATATGTAAGACAAAGTTACTATTCGTTGCGGAGTAATGGTTACACTCATCGTGATCTTAATTTATTTTTAATCGAGATGGCCGCTCTTGGCTTGGTTAATTTGAACGTGCCTCGACATAGGACAACTATGAGTTTGAGGGGAGTCGTCACTATAGAACCATACAATATTACAACAGGCTTCCACATGACCTCAAAGCTGCTTAACACTTCACCAATTTAAAAACAAACACGGGCTATATCTACGTGATAAATTGTTTTCGTAGGTAACACCTATTCCTTTGTTCTTTTTTTTGGCATCCATTTATTTATTTCATACTCGTCTTTTTATTCATATATAGGTGTATTTACTCAAATTTTTATTTATACAAAAGTTTTAGTTATAGAATTGTTTTATTTGTACCAAATTATCAGTTATACAGTGCATCAGCTATTTATTGACTTTGTTTTACTATTTTGTTTATTATTGTTTAACTTAGATTTAGCCCTCTGTAACCTGACGATGTATCTGTTCTTCTTTTGAAACTAACGACAAGTAAACATTGCATTACATTACATCTGCGGATAAAAATATTTATTATTTAGATTTGTTCTAAAATGATCAATTTGGAATCAAACCACTCGCGACTAAAAATTTTGAATAGATTTGTTGTAAATTGAAAAAGCTACTTATACTACTTATAAGCATGTAAATAAGATACAATATTCAACAAAAGAAACGTAAATAAGGTACGTCTAGCGCATGTATGCTCAGGTGTTAAGGATAATCGCAGTGAAGACCGGTAGTTACGTAACCCCATTCGCACTTCGTTCGTAACGATGTTCTACGACCGATAGTGGTTTCACCACTGCTACGTTGAAAATGTTATCATTGAAATCATTGTTGTACAATCAAGCGCTTCAAGAGACAAAACTTTTCGGAAGATGAACCTGCTCTACGTACTTTACTTTGATTTTCAACGCCGTAATATAGTCGAATAATTACGATTAAATCTACGAGCACTTTCCTGGAAACCAACATCCCCTATATCTAATCGATTAATCCGACCACGTTCGAGGAGGGAGTTAATTGTTTATAAAGCGCACATGCACGTCCGCGAAACGTCACTCAGTATCACTTGTAACATACTACAGGCAATTTATTCATTTTTATACAACTATCGGATCGTAACAGGTATTTGTGCAAAACATATGTTAAACATCTTTAAAGTTCTAACGAAATACTCCAGCAAGTTAGGAGTGGTGCATCTTTAACTGCAGCTAGTGTAGATTCATAGAAAGTATGTATAATCCCGTCGAATACGAATACAGGTTTGTTTGGCTTGGTTCGGAATTGTTTACCTTGTTCTGTTAGTCATTAGCGCCGTGAAAACTGACATCCTTCCGATTGCGCTTTGGCAACAACTGCTTTTCTGACTTTTCCTTTTTTATATATTTCGAAGTCAGGCATGACCGTATTGTTTAACTGTATTATCTAATTAGATGAACAGTGTTCCTCGTCCTCGCATCGACTCAGATTAGTACCCTATCGATTGAACGGACGGCAATTTCATTCTCAACAATATGGTTTCCCTTACATGCCGATTATTTATAGGAGATTTTATAGCTATTTTTAAATACTGTTGGACATCCAGTATGCTCTTTATGTGTACACAGACTAAAAAAATAAAACTATGCGCTTGAATTTTCTTGTATTTATTAACAAATGTAACAAGCTGTTCCTCTAGTCTTCGATATTGTTGCAATTTTGCTTTTAGTATTATACCTCAAGCCTATTTTCATGCACTGTTAAAACCAAGTATTTCTATAGTGCAAAATGCAATATATAAAACATTCTTTTAAAATACAGTCAATCTGATTTTAGGCTATAATGTTGCTCGGGCTGCTCCTAACGTAAATACGAAACAATGTTTTCTTTCTAACGAAATAACCAAACAATTAAAATAGTCTAAGAACCGTTAATTTCAATTCGATTTAAAACGCAAAGTAGATAGTTTTCTCATTCGTAATAACCCCGGCCAATTCGTCGGCAATTGCGGCAATAAACCTAATCCAGATGGGACATGATGGGACCTCCTGCAACTCCTGTAAAAGCGACTCACGTCAAATATACAAGTCATTGCCAAAACAGAGAAGTTTAACAAATATTATTATTATATCCACAAATAGGTTTACTGAATACATAACAATTGATTAACCTTTTTTATCGCAGGTATTTATCATACCATCCTCGTAATCGATTTCACAGTTTTTTTTGCAGCATAAAATGATACAAGATGAGCACAATTAATGATAGCGTATGGAAAATTTTAAAATGTGGAGCTGGGGTCAAGCACGTCAGTTGTTGTGATTACGTTGTCTAGCAATATTGTCTTTGGATTAACTTTTCCTTACAGGAGACAACTTAATGCTTTTCTTAGAACTTTCCGTAATTAGAAGAACCGAAACTTTTATCGCTGTATACGTATTATGAAATTTTCGAAGTTAAAATATGCAATGTGTAATACCGTTGCCTTGCAAAATAAACAAATCCGTTTTTCTAGAAATATGCTTAAAAGTTGGTATAAGAAGGATGTGAATATTGGATAAAGATTGAGCATGCTTAGAAACTAACTATAGCGACTGTCGTTGTTCTTAAAATAATTAGCATTGGTTGTCACACGTAAATGCAAGGTGCACCTGATATAAATAAAACTCGAAATGAGTACTTTCTCGTTCGAATTACAAACATATAATGAATTATTCATATTTAATAACTTGTGGGAATACATAATTTTACATACATCAAGGCGGTCTTATTGAATTTTCTGATCTCGTCGCGTGTGCGTTAAATTTTACTTGAAGTTAAACGTAGAGGTAGTAAGGTATCAGAGGTGTTTACGCAACACTGGCTGGATAACCTCGCCAATGAAGTCAATTTCGAGTGCTCGATTAATTTTGGCACAATTTATACTTCGATATTTAGCGGTAGATACGACGCTGCACATGAAAAATGTGCGCCCTGAGTACCATATATAATCAAAGGTAACGAAAGCTGAACGCAACATCCTTGGAAGCTTTGCTGTCGACTTTAGTATTTAGTAGTAAGGTTTAAAGTGATTATTCATTTTCCTTCGAGGAGGAAAAGTATGTTCAGTACTTTCAGGAGGTTCAGTAAATGATGTGAAACAATGGGGAGTTATTTTGCGTTTTTCATCTGCAACATGCAAACGGACGCAAATATATTACAGAGTCGCATTTACCATAAAAGGCAGTTGCATTTTCGAATTACAATATTAATTTGCCCGGACAATAAATACATACATATGCATTACACGTATATACATACTTATCCTCTGTTTATTCAGAGCGTGTTGTACTAATTATGCAAGCAGCTTAAATTGGTTCTAACATTTGCTTCTATTTACCTTGTTTAGTTAATACAGGTAAGGTGCACTATTCTTTAAACTTATGTAGTTACTTTGACTTGCGTGAATGGTCTGAAAAGTTTTCAGCTTAACACGCAGAGAATTATATTTTTTTGTCACATTTGTTTTAAATATTTTAGGTAAATTTATACAATAGTTTTTTTTAATAAAAAAAATGTTTAACCCATTGTCACGAGTTACCTACTTTTGTTGTATACATATATCTGCTATATCTGTAATCGCTTAGATTTACCTGTTTTGGACACAACGGTTGAAAGAAAAAATATTCAGCTTACAACACTCTACCGTGCCGTAGTTTTTAGACGGTCCCTCTATTGCCCAAGCGTGTCCGCCTAGTGCGTAGACGGAACATAATTTCTTTCCTTAGATAAACTCCTTTCTTAGATAACTTAGATAAAATGTAAAAAAAAATTCGAAGACACGTACTGCCACAACAGCAAATTATATTGAAATTTGATACTTTCAAACGGAACACCTTGTATTACGTTTTTAGATGCTGCTCTTCAATTCATGTCAACTTTCTTAAATATTCATTGCACCAATCTATCTCACATTTTAAGATAATTTGAGGTATCGAAATTCCCGATATTTCTTTAACTTTTTATTTTTTTATTTAATTTCTTTATTTTGTAAGCCAAGCTAACAGATGACAAATTACGATTTTGCGTTTAACAGGAATCCCTCAAACTAAAATTGTTCGAAAGTTCAGAAATTTATGTCATGCTATTTAGTTACCAATAAATCCCTATATCGATGACTACTGTATCTTATAAAAGGAACCCAGGAAACGGACGTCCCAAAATAACCGTAGCCAAAAACGACTGTTTTGTATGTGTCTGTAGGAGTTAGGTAGTTCAAAAAGCTTTAGCTGGAACAGTGCAGAATTAAGAAGTCGTAAGACAGTCTGCTAATGGTATCATAAGCATTTTTTTTAATAAATAGGGTACATCCACAGTTACTTTTTCAGGTTTTCGAATATCCTTGAAAGTGCCTTGGTGCATCGTAGTACCATTTATGCACATCATCTAGTTCTTACCTCGTTCGACCAGAATGAACCCTGGATTATGACATATAGTGTAATCCAGAATTCTTGCTGAATCCCTACTGTGCCTTCTAATAACAGAAAAAAAGACATTTAATTGTGAAATTAGTTTACAAAAAGTTGAATCATTACAACCTAAAATCGCTATTTAATCATAATTTAAAAGCTTGTTAAATTCTTTTCAAGAAAAATCTATCGCCCATTATAATTGTCGACATTAGTCTATTCTGATACAACTGTTAGTGAATTAACGATAATTGAGTTTGCTAGCATATTTATAACATTTCACCTACATGGCTTCCATCTATTTTACCTTGGGTTATTTAGTATTTAACATATTTCGTTTGGTAAAGTGAAACTAGCATCTACCATTTGCGTTAAGTTACAAAGCATTTTTAAAAAATTGTGTTAAATCCTTGAAAAATTATGGATCTCTGATAACTGACGCTTCAGTTTTCAGTCAGAAATTTTGAAGTGGTCAATGTAAACTTTCGATCATTGGATTAGCCGCAAAATTGTTTTTGTTAATATAGATCGTAAGATCAGTAATTAAGTTTGGGTTAGTTTAGTCGACACTGAAAGTTTAATAATACTTCGCTAATTAGTTGCATTAAAAAGACTAAGAAGCTCTAAAAGCGATCAGTTGTTTAATTAAAGTCTGATTATGTAATTTTACGTAACTCTGTCCAATTTAGCCTTCTGAGAAGTTGATTACTCGGTTTTTATTTGACTCGGCGTATAAAACCGTTTAAATTGTTCCTTGATAAAATGTGATTTTTCCTGCTAATAACCATGATACTTTGTTTAATTAACCTGTTTTCTAGTTATCGAAGAAACAACAAGTTCAAGTAGTAATTATTTTGAACGTAATGTAAGACTTACGATTTAATTAGAAATTCAATCCTTCCTAAACATATATAGAAGCTTTACATGTCATCCAATTGTATATATGTACATATGTGTATAATGAGTTGTACTATCAAGTACGTAATTTCGAAACGCATTATGTTAATGCATAACGTTTGCCATTCGCATATGCATTTACATACGTACGTTATTGTTATGCGCTTTCCAGTTAGCAGCGCATACATAACTGGAAAATCTATAATCACACTGTCTTAGACAATTTGCTAGCGCTGCTAGTAATCATCCAGTCATTTACTATGTCCTATCACGATTGTAATTATATCAAGCTTCGTATTAAGCGAGTAAATCTTTACGTCAACATTTCATTGTATTAGTTTGCAATGTCTTAATGATTGGTTTCTCAAAAATAATAACAAACCAAAGTGGGATGCATTATGTAATAGATACATCTCATTCTTTCAAACATGATTTGAAGCAATTTTGAGGAAATAATGTGAAGGACGGCTTTTCAATAATTATTTTAAGTCTGTTTTTTAAGTAGGTTATTCCACCAAGCATTACTTTAGGTCAATAAAAAAATATTCTGTCAAATTTGTTATATTTAGAAACGAGCCGTCGGATGGCATCCACCATGTATTTCCTCCCTAATATCCATATTATTCCGTAAACCACTGCAGATATTATTTAGTATTTCCATAAGAGTCGGTAGTTTTTCTCAGGTCCTACCCTAAGAGCATTATTTGTAACATTCAGCCATGGACACTGGATTCAGTGCTGAAATACCTTCAATATAACCATTCCTTGCGTTGTTGTTAAGACTTAGGAACGAAGTGGTGAACTAACGTTTCATCAACTGCTACATACCAATCCAGAAGTTTTAAACAACATCAAATGTATTTCTGATATGGTGAATCTCATTCCACCCAACTTTTGCCGTCAGCGCATCCTGAAACTGGAACAAACGAAAAATATGGAATGATAAACCAAGGGGTCCTTGTCTTTGTAGTTCGAAAAATGAAACATGTATATACCCCCAAACCCTATAAATCAAACAAAATTAAATATGACAATGGTTCTCAGATTTATGTTCATGTTTATGTTCACTCTGTTCATCAGATTTATGGTGCTTTTTATGCAAATAGTTTCGTAAACACCTAATTCTCGTGGCGAAGTTACGTTCTTGATCAACTTTCTAGTACACTTTCGATTCTATTCTATCATACCTAGAAGACCTAAATATTTTCTGGCTTGTTTTGATAGCTGCACATTCTTTCGGATTGAATAATAGAATCAACTTCTTTATACTCTCAAAATATTTCTGATAGTAAAATGCCTATTGTGTTTGGTTGGGTTTGCCGTGAATTATTCCATCAATACCATGAAGAAGCTATCCTAGCATTATATATTTTTTTGTTATTTTTCTAGGTATTTTCTGATGAAGTCATTCGTTGCGTTTCCTCTTGTACTAGATACTTGTTAATATAACCAGTATTCAAAGCTCCATAATTAACAGGAACCTGAGCTTTGATTTCTTTGATTCTGTGGCATATATTTTTTGTTTAATTTTAGATTACATGTCACAATTTAATACATCTAATAACTTTTTTGTCCCGTGATATATGATATATCATTTCATATGTAGAAGATGTAACTTCCTACGTAAGTATTATATTACATTGATTACGTTTTTATTATTGGAAGAAAATAATATCTCTCTTCGACTCACCGTTCATAGAACAACACGCATTGCCGAGCCGTGAAATATTGCACACCAAATTGTATTTCATTCCATTGTTGTTATAATTGAAAAATTGCTTTTTGACATTGAATACAAATGAAGAAGTTAATATTTCAAGTCTAACAACAGGGGATATCTAATTTAGATACGAAGAATCGAATAATTTGTTATCGAGTTCAACGCTTCTTAAATTGAATTCTTAATAAGGCCGAGTGGAGACGGACAGGGATCGCAAAAAATCCAAGTATGACTATTAATAATACACGAGCGGAAATCGGAGACCGTTGATTCATCGTTTCGAACATTCCTCTTTCACGTTCCTCCCTTTTTTTTTCGCGCTAATTTGAGATTTGTCGAAAAGAAAACTGTTGGCAGACAAATAGCTCGCAACGAGGTGAATTTATAACCTGTCGATGGCTGTGACAGGTGAAGTCGTTAGAAAACATTTACGTATTGATTCGTCTTAAGTTTATAGTTTATTGCAAACGGAAGATTTACGATCAGAAATCATTTATCAACACTGGTTTTTGTTTTAGTTTAGTTATTTAATAAGAAAAAAATAAGACAGATAATAATAAAAAAAAAACGAATCAAATGCATGAAAATAGACCAATATAATTTTTTTACATTCGAAAAGGAAACCATTGAGGCAGTGATTTATTACAGGCACAAAAAGACATATGGGTTGGAAAATTTATACAATTACAAAAACTCCAACTTTAACTTTCTGTTGAAGTTGATTCTTATATGGATCGTAAAGCCAGCATTAGTTCTTCCGGACCAGTTGAAGTCATATTTTTTTCTCATATATCGTCGACTTTTTATACTCATATTGTCAACCACCTTAATAATTATTCATTTCTTTAATTATACTTGTACACAATTACGCTTGTTACATGCACGACATTTGAATCCAAATATGTAACGTAACCACTCTTACAGGGCGCACAACGAATTAAAACTAAAGAACTCAAATGGGGAAGAGTTGCTGTTTTTGGTACCAACATAAAATGAACTTTGTTCTCTTTATCATAGTTAGTTAGATATTATAAAAAATACATTTTCTCTGATTTAGTTATTTATTATTATTACAACGAGGTGATCTACTTCCTAAATAAAATCTTAATCATTCTATAACATTTCTATAACATTCTAAGAGGAATTCTATAACATTTAAAAAGTCCAAACTTCCTTTGGGTCTACATTTGAGGATTTTTTTGGGTTCTACCACTCATGCCTTTGAGCCACGGTATATTATGCTAATGTACGCTTCACAGTGGCTTATAAGGCGTAAAGGAGTTCCCTCTTCCTCGTTCCATCCTCTATATCCTGTTACCGAGGTTAATCTTATTTTGTGTGCGGATACCTGTTTGCTGGAGTTACGATGTTTTGCTGCAGTTACGATGTCTGTCCATATCCTAACATCGAATTCACTCATTGCTCGGTGTTTTTCTGTTGAGGGTCGCGTGCCTTACTATTAGACTATGCCGGAAAAGATACCGTTAGTGGTTATCGTTGGTGGTATCACCATCGCCATATAGATGCAATGAGATAGCCTGGATATTAAGTTCCCACTTATTCTCAGACGTGCGTTCAGAGGTTCAGAGGCCCCGATTGCTTTGTTTATAAGTAAATTTTAGAATCGCTCCTAAACACTTAACCTTCTCCACTTTTTGTAAAGGCGCACTAGATACATACATACATTAGAGTAATCCTACTCTTCTTATTCTTAACAGTGAAGGAGACAAGGTGGCTCTTGGAAACATTCATCGTTTGTTCCTGCTTTTCGCACCGTCCTTAAGTCAATTGCAAGGTCATCCCTAATCTGTTAGAGAGAGAGAGAGTATCGTCGAATTTACCACTCGTTCATATGATTATATCAGCTGAATAATTTACCACTACTCTTACTACAACTCTTACTTTCTATCTGCCACAGGAGACCGACCACCGCCAAAGTTTTCCTTACGGATGTATGTACGTATTCATGCTAAAGATGTGTGCCCGAAAGTACTTTCAATATTCAAATAGGCTCCGAACGCAATATTTTTGCATTTCAGTGTATACTCTATCTTCTGCTTTCAATTAGTATCTTGGAAGTTCGCAAAATTTGCCCGTTTGATAAGCATATTAATATTTACTGAGTGGCAACTCTTTTAGTACAGTATCCTTAATATACTTTTCAATCAATTTTTCCAAAACCTTCTATTGATCTAAATGGAATCAACTGATCACGTGAGTCACAGCTTGTTAGGTATAAAAAATTTCTGACATTTTCTACGTTTTAGGCTTTGATTTAGTTAAATGCACAAGTTTCTGTTGTTTTTAGTTTGAAAGAAGAAAATTTAAGGAAGAGATTACAAATAATTATAGTCTCAACAAGAATGAAGTTATGATTTGAACTTAACAAAAATCGTAGCTGACTATGGTCTCGTAGGTAACGTCTTCTTCTAACCTCTTTAACGGTACTACTTAATACAGTTATTTGAAAAAGCAATTGTTGTGTAAATTGAAGGAATTGTACAGTAGCGTCATCTCCTTGAGAAATTAGGGGAACATATAGGTTAAGGGAGTAGCACGCAGGTCGTATCGGGCTCGTTGTTTGATTCTCATTTTAGTAATACGTGTTCAGTTTTCCTAATAGAGAAGTAAGAAAACGTGGTGGCAGCGCTAAATAATCAAAAATAAAGCGATTAATAGTTTTCATCAGAAAATTTGTCGAAACGGACAAAAATGGCAAACGAAAGCGGAGAGGTTAAAGCAGGAAGTGCTGGTAAGTTTGGCGGGTACTGGAAGTGCTGGACACTTTAAACGTGACGACACCAAAAATTTTTTTACACCAACTTCATAGCCTCATTGGAGGAAGAGGTTTAGTCGATACATGTCGGTATCAATATTCAAAAACAGACGAAGAAAAGATTGATATCCTTTTGTATATTACGGGGGAAGAAAGCGAACAAATTATCGTTCAGTGGCGTACGAAACCGACTACGTACGAAGATGCATCGATAAGATTAGACCAACATTTCATTCCCCGGAGAAATATTATTTTCGAAAGATACAAATTTAATTCCCGAGTTCAGTTATCAAGCGAGTCAGCTCATACATTTATAACGTCCCTGCATACGTTATCAGAGTACTGCGAGAAGAACTTATTCGAGATACGATTGTAGCAGGAATGCTAGACAAGAAAACTAGTAAACGTCTCCAACTACAGACAAATTTAACGATTACAGATACTGTTAATGCTTTAAAACAAGCGGAACCATTATCTCAGCAAGGAGCTATTTTAAAGTAAGAAAAAACACCGTCGGAAGTCGTGGCGATCTCCGGCAAGTTTAGAAAACAATTTAGCAAATCTAATCATTAAAGGAAAACTCTGGGAAAGGGAAATTGCAATGACTGCAGGAAGGAATATCATATCATGCGAGAAGGAAAATGTACGTTCTGATCAAAATTGTGTGAAACTACCAGAAGTTATAGAACAGACAGTAAGTGATCGTGTTGTGCAAACAAGTGAAGTTCGCGTAGAAAATGCAAAAGTCGAGATTGACGAAAGTAGTAATCGTAGATCAGGACGTACGATGCAAAAGCCGAAATGGTTGTTTGATTATATTACTCTTTAAGTCCTTAAGCATTCTTGTTTCACTTTGTAAAAGGTATATGCTGTGTCAATTGAAGGAATTGTACAGTAGCGCCATCTCCTTGAGAAGTCCCGGAAGGGGAACATATGTAGGTTAAGTGAGTAGTGCGCAGGCCGTATCAGGGTCGTTGTTTGAGTCTCAGTGTATTCATATTGGTTCGATTTTCCCAATAAACAAGTAACAAAACAACAATTAGGAACATCTTTCTGTTCCACTATGAAATTTACATGAAAGTTGCTTTTCTTGATAAACAGAAATAAAGCCAATTTAAATGCACGAACAAACACTAAGAAGTTAATGCTATTCGTAACGATATTCGAAAAGTCCTGCGTTATAATTGATACATCTTTCCAGAATAGAATTCAATGGTTTTGTAAGAGCACGCTATCGGTTCTTTGAAAGCTTTTGTCTGCAGCTTATATAAGATATTCCGCTGTTTAATACGATCTTCGATATATTCGGTATTTTACTGCGACGTATATAAATGTTTAAAATGGACAGATCGGAGGATCGAGACGGTTATGTACTTATCTGAGCAGTTCCCTTAATCTTTTTTGTTCCAATCTTTACCCTACAGACTATATTTCCCCACAATAGCTCTCGAAATGCCGAATAGCATTTTTATTACACCGAATATGGAATGTACTACTCGTTCATATTGTTTTTATTATTACAAAAGTCGCTGTACTCAATACTAGATTTTCTATTTAAAAAGGACCTCTGGTCCTTCTATCCTCAAATAAAAACATTTTTTTTTCGTACAATTGTTATTAACAAACCTACTCCGATTCTCGCAAAAAAAATGCAATGCAAATTAGGGCGAAAGAGAACAAGGGAAAGAAGAACTGCAGGCGCCAGCGAACAGTTATAAATTAGCGGTTGTGCGCGTTGGACACTAGCCAGCCGGATTGAAATTGTATAAATGCTTCTTTGGGATCCAGCAATAAATAATTTCGTTAGTAAAGGTTACAAGCGATGGGAACACTTCTTTTTTAACTTCCGGACGCGCAAGCTTTGAAATACAACAGATGTTCAGAATGGTTGCAATAAATGAAGTTATGAAATTTAAGAGGGTTCTTTCTTCTTTCATTTTCACGTTCTCGACAATATGCAGAAGTTCCCTCTTACTTTTATAATAATCTGTAATTACATTGTAATTACTACTAATAATCAAAAATGGACTCGAAAACCAATTTTGTTTATTAAATATACTCAACTCTATATAGTTTAAAACAACTACACCTTGCCTGAATAACAGGAAAAGTGATTTAAATTTTTCTCACAAAAATTAGGCGTTTCTATTGGCTCCGATCAAACACGACTTACATACAAACAATATCATAACGGACGCCTTCATCGGCCATGTTTAATGTTTACCTGGTAGTCAACGTATCACTAAGAGTGCTTAAACTTGAATTTTCTACAATATATATCGGTTATTTGGCAGCTTATTAGTTAAAAACGAGTTCTTCGAGAACTAAATCGTCAAAGTAAAGAAGCAGCTCCCACTTTTCCCGTCGAGAAAACATCCTCATGTCGGACATTTATCGCTGAACGAGAAGAGCAAATTTTGGAACACATACGTGACGTTTTCACAATTGTATCTGATGTTTCCCATTATTTGTGTATTTATGGTAACATTATTGTAGGCATAGCAAAGTCAACGGTGTCAAGGGTCGTCAAACAATATAAAGAAAAAGATCAATTTACTGCACCGAAAAGTAGTCCCGGTCATTCCAAATTGAAAACTCTTGATGAAAATGTGAAAAATTCTGTCCGCTGAATTGCATAGCTTCTTTCTCAAGAATGAATTTCCGAAGCTCAACAAACTCATGGTAGAAGTAAACAGACGCGATGATACACAAAAAATTAGTAGTACTATCTTACACGAATTTTTAAAAACCATCAACTTTAAGTATCCTATAATAAAAGAAAATTTGTATTACCAGCTTTCCATTAATTTTAGATATTGTAAACGCACAAAAAAAATTCTTATTAATAGAAAGTAAGTGAGATTGCAATATGAAGATCAGACTATTTGATGGCGATAAGCCAATATTGAACGAAAGGCAGACCAATATTTTATTTAGACAAGACATGGTTTAACGAAAGACACACAAAAGACAGAGTGTCGCCATTTCTCGACAAGCCTTCATTGAAGGTTTGTCAACCTGCCTCAAAGATCCAATACGCAAAGCAGAAAGGCTTATGATACTCCATACAGATTTCCCTGAAGGCGAATTGTTGCTGTTCCAAAAACCACAGACTATCAGGAAAAAATGAATAATGATGTCTTTAAGAAATGGTTTGAGAACATATTAGTTATATTACTGCATCACTCTGTAATTGTAATGGACAATGGACCATAGCATTTACGCAAAAGTGAGAAAATTCCAATCTCTAATTGGAGAAAGTTTGACATTGAGGAATAACTATGATCAAAAAATATTTTCTTCAGAGTGGTTATGATTCGCTCTCAACTATTGCATTTAATACGCCTTAAAAAAATAGATTCAATAGTTACCTTGGTGATGAAATGGCAACGAAGGTAGAAAGAAAATCGTTGTAAGATTACCACCGTACCATCGCTAATTAAACCCCATCGAATTAGCCTAGACACAAATGAAAAAGGAAGTAACTTCCCGAAATACAGATTTTAAACAACCAAGTGTTCGTCAACTTCTTTTAGAAGCTGTGGAAGTTGAATGAATTGGTGGATGATTTGATTGAATCATTTATAATTAACGTTGCGGACACAGACAACAACAGTAAAAGTGACTTTATATCAGAGAGTGCCAATGTTATATATATAATATGCTATCAATATTATGATCACAAGATTATAAGATTTTCGCAAATAATATATCTTAATTGTCACCTGTCTTTGTAAGATTCACACTTGTAAGATATTCTCAGTTGATTTACTAGTAACAAATGACAAAAATAAAAATCAATCTTATATATGTAAGTCCTGTGCGATGTGCAGAAGCAGAATATTTTATTAAGAATAATTTTCAATCATTGCATGAAATGTTGAAATAATTTCTATCTATTCGTTTATTAATGTAGTGAGTAACTGTCATCTACCTGTTTTGTTCGGAATCATCGTGGAACTCTATTTGCGTCTATTGTATAAAGTGAATTTTGTTCTGTCAAGTTACAAGGTAGTTACTGAAGTATTGCATGAACATATTCTTAGTTGAGTTAACCCTTCGTGGCTTGTTGGATGAACCAAATTCCGAAAGTTCATTATATTTATTTATAAAATGCAATAGTGACGGCTTCTGGTTTGAACCATCTTAACAGTTATTCTTTATACCCTTGTCATTATTTATAATGAGTTGCAAAATTTTAGGACACTAATTTACTCATAGATATAGTGACATAGAATAATCCAAAGAAAAATTAGTTATTGAAATAGGTAGATATAAAGTACATAACATAGTGCCTAAAGTAATTTCAATTGGTATCCAAAAGCAAAACCAAGTGTACATAACAACAAGTTACACAAATTCTGGTCCGGTTAATGTGTGCTAGGAACAGTCTCAAAAGAAAGTCGCAGGTTCAAAAATTCTCTTGTGGAATAAGGTCGGCTATTCAAAACACAGCATTTTATTTCCTTTAGAAATCCATGTTTAGAAACATTCTTTAAATCTTCATATAATTGGTTCTTGGTTCTGTGTTTATCAAATTTGATCCGTTCAGAAATAACTACATACGCGTGTCGCAACAATCAACGGCACTATCAGAGGTTTGAAAAGCCCGGAAGTATTATAATGTTGTCTGTTTTAAAAATATCCCTGCAATTTTCGCTGAGTCTTTAATTAGTGCACCTAACGTAAATTCGAATTTTCAAACTGATAACAAAATGGGAATAATGACATAATAATGTTATTATACTACGGTGCCGCCTTTGCGCGCACGGCCTCCACAACCTACAATAAAAAGTTTACGGATTCTACCTAACATTGCGAATGGGGATTTTCCAACAAATAAAATTTTATTATAGTTTTAATGTATTGAATTAGCTTTAGTATCACGGTATAATATTATTTCTTACAATTCAGCTGCAATTTACGTTATTTTTCTTAACGCTCTTCTTTAGAGATAGACATTGCATAGATAAGTTCAAATATCAACATTCCATTGTTTTAACCAGTAGTTAAACAAAAAGCCATGGAAGGCGCGAAAGAGTTAGATGTGGTATTTAAAGCGTCGAATAGATGGCCAAAAAAATTTTTACAGGCACATCACATTTAAATCTATTTGTGCAGAAGAAGGAAATGATAGTGAGCATGTGCTAAGTTTCGATGTTCTTCTATGAACTTTCCCGCAGTGCCTGCTATCTTTCCAACATTAATTTAACATCATGACGGTTTGATATTCGATTGTTTACCTTTTTACAGACATACTAATATAATATACTAATAAACGACTGGTAAACAACAACTCATCAGCCTCTTTGTAAAACAGACGTTTAAGCGCCATCTTGTTAATGAATTCACAACTATTAGAGAATAACATTAGTCTGAAAAAAGATCCAACACCGCTCGCTCGGCTCATAATCTGGGACTCCTTCGATAAAGAAACACTTTACTGACTCGGTACTATTATGTAACTAATATATTTTTACTACATTTTCCTAAAAATCAAAAATTTAAGTTTATATTTTACTCACTTTAACAAGAATGTTAGATAATTCACTTTAATACTTGATAATAAATAGTGCAAGCCCAATGGACTTCAAACTCTGTTAATATGTGTATCAACAAGAATCGAAAGAATGTTATTAGCAAGTTATTAGTTACTACGCGCACATTGTTACTTCTTTCAAATTTAAACGACGGCATCTTATCTCCTTAATAATTATACATGTGAAATCCCTTCAACATTAGATATAGTTTCGAAACTTGTTTCCTAAAAAACTTTTCGTATGTTCAGTAACCTATGACATTTGAACCTTTCTTTTATCTAATTTATGAAGATTTTAAAGGTAAAAGTAACGTAATACAGCAAAAAGGACTACGGCTTATCTAGTTACTGAAACTTTCTCTTTCCTTTACAAAGTAAATAATTGTAAATAAAGGGATACCCTAAAATATTTATCAAAATAACCTTGTTTAGTTTGACTAACATAAAATTGTCAACAATGCACCTTTTACTGTTTCTATAGCGCAAATGGAAATGTGTGGGCCACTTTAAAAGCCTTTACTACAAATCACTTATTATTTATTCAATTTGAGTTATTTTTTCAATCTTCTTAAATATGCAAATAATAATGTTAAATATATCGCAGATATAGTTCTAATAACGTTTATATTGGAAATTATAAGTAAAAGTTACGCCATTAGACGAAAGAGGTACAGACATCAAGGAGCAGAAGATTAGACCTACTGCGAGCTAAGACAGCAAGGCTTTCCAACAAAATTAAAAACGGAGGTGAGCCAGCAATGGGCACCGTAAAGACAACCACTACCTCGGTATAATTCCGAAATTGGAAAGCCAAGAGAAGAACTTGGCGGAATTTCTGGAAACGTACAGATGATACGCAAATAGGAGCCCTCCTGTAAATAGTCTTCGGGTACCGCAAAGCCGATAGAAAATTCCAAAAGGACTTTAGAAACAATGTTAAATACTCATCTTCCAGTTTCTTTGATATCTACCAACAAGGACTACCACCTCGAAGTAGACCAACATCGTTCATCGAAGGAGATATAAAATCTAGCAAGTAGATTCTTTACAGTAGTAAGAAACATTTAACCGTTGAACGCTACATATCATGTTCGTAATGCAAATAAAAATCACAGGGAACTATGAAACTCTAGGTTCTCAGCGTTCTTTCTGAAGCGAGTGCGAGAGGTATTAGACGAGTACCTAAGGAATGAATCGTTGCAAAAAACTCACTTCATCCTAACCGACATGCCTATCAAAAAGGAAAAGCAACACCAACGATCCTTCAATGTATAACAAAGAAATTCGAATAGTCACTTACGCCAACTCTGTCCTTTTACTATTGAACCACTGAACGATTAGAATATTTACGTTTTCTCTATTTTGTTGCTCTAAATTTTCCTTATATCTTTTATTTTTTTCAACTATTTCATCTCCATAGCCTGAGTTATACTTTTTTAAACTGTCAGCACCCAGCTTTCACTCGCATATGTTGCCTTTTTTCTTCTCAATACTATCACTTTTATATTGCTTGCATTCACATTTTTTTTTTGTTCAATTCGGCTTTCCACATTTTAACATTTCTTGAGACACAGTTGAAACTCACTCTTTGATACCACTAGATCTTTAGCAAATGCATACTCTTCCAATTTAACGTTCTTCGTTTCCTTTAAAGTATATTTTCGCGTCTTTCAAATTCTTTCAAGACATCGTCCACTATTATGACTATTCGATAATGCAAAAATGAGATTCTCTATTCTAATCTTATGTAAATTGTTTGATCAAATAACGGTTCTCGAAAAATATGGACTAAAGTGAATACGGTATTTGTTGTAAAATATTAGTAAGTAGTTTTCAAAATGCCTTTGAAGCTTGTCGTAAAACACCAAACGTGGGAAGTACATTACGTTGGTGATGACAAAGTGCGTTAAAATAATTGGCCAACAGAAACAGATGCTATACCTTTAATAGTCAATCAATTAACTTACATTTGGCAGTCTTTACAGTGAATTATACAGCCATCATTACTGTAACATGTTCACTTGCGATTTTGTATTGCATATTTATTAAGAATAACTTCGCCGAGGGAATTAGATGCGAACGAGGCTCTTTACACAAAAAAACCCAGAAAAATCTGATGAATAAAGAGAATGGACCGTTGTCGTACTCACTTCTATTTGATTTATTGGGGTAAACCTTGCACATGTTTTATGTCTCGGGCTGCAATAACAAGAGACCCTTCCATCTATTTATCCCTATTCCGTATTTTTTCGCACGTCTTAGTTTTAAGGCAGGTAGGCGGTAAAAGTAAGTTGCTTGCAAATAATATTTTTCTCAAAAGTAGGGATAGAAAAACGGCCGTCTCGGATAAATTAATTAACTTGTGTGGTGCGGAGATTATTGATTCGTTTACATTGTTTACCATACTGCACCACAGTCCTTGGTTATTAATTATAACGATGATTATAATTTGTTGGATAATTTGAATCTGAATTTTAGAATGACTCAAGCTCAAGTCATGCTAAACCTCCAGCAACTAGAGAGGAATAGCTACATAACATACCAATTAATAACGATGATAAACAACATTAAAATATGTGCAGATTCCGCACCTTATAAGTTTAGTTGGTTAATTTGGATCAGCTGTTTCGAAAATGCATCTCATCACTAGAGAGCACAAAAACAGATAAAATTGCAGCGACTAGACATGGTCTTGTCTATTAGCCTCATAAGAAAGGGTTCGTGTTGTCTACTTGTGTTCCCGAGAGTCGACAAAACACGAGTCTGTCTAGTCATTGCAAAAAAGTAATAATATTAGTGTATATCATACATCATCTCATATCGTTTTCGTTCTCGTATAGTATAAACCTATAATTCGACATTCTTGATAGTTAAGATAGATGGAAGGTGACTTTTTATACATTTTTCGTATCCCTTCGTTTGTATACAACGTGAATGGAAGATAATTCCCTGAGTAATTTCAGGGAATTATTATTTCGTGCCCGTGGTCGATACTGTTTAATTCTGCTCGACTTCATCAGCATTGCCGTGGTCTTGTATGGTACCGTTAGGACACCTTTGACTATTTTTGATTCCAGTTTGCTTGTTCGATTTCATTCGACTACGTTCAGCTATATGTGATTCCGTTCGGTGCCGTTTGGCTACATACAGTTGCGCTCGGTTTTATTTTACTATGTTTGGCTATACTCGTACCCGCTGACTCCGTTTGTTCTAGTTCGTTTTTTTCTTCAATTATGTTCGGTTTCGTTCGACTTCTAAAATGCAAAGATCCGTTGAACGTACTGTGTACTCTGTCTAATTGGTTTTGCAATTAGTCTGCGTTCATGTGCAGAAACCGTATAAGACGCACAGGAATATGAGAGACAGCAGGCCAAGTAAGCGCTCCATAAAAGTTCCTTTGCATCTCGACCGTCCGTGGAAAAGCACCCAACCCACATTTTCAACATTTAATGAAACCTATATACCGGTTTCAAGTATGTTTGTTATAGGAAAAATATTTACTCTATCTAATAAATTTTATATTTACAAATACACATAGCAGTATTTACCCGGATATTTTCTCAATTCAGTTTGCTTGTTTTGTTCTATTGACGTCGATATAGTATTTTAGGCGGTTAGATACATGCATACTTCATTAAAAAATCACTGTTTTTTATAATTATCGTTTACGTCGTTTAATACTTTACTAAATGTTTGAGATCGGTCGTTGATGTCGTAAAAGTTTCAAGTCCCTATAGAGTATTAAAGTTTGCTTAGCACCGAAAGCGGTATAAATATTCTGTAACAGGATTTAAAACTTTCCAAAATGGTATGTAACTTTTAAATTTACCTGGAGTACCGCAACACAACTAATGACTGCACTAAGTTTCTAGTTATGCAGATCTCTGATTAGTAAAATGAATTTTAAAGTTTTAAGGTCGATGGAGTGAGATATATGCTGAAAACTTGCACTTCAGATATATTAGGTACATGTAACAGAATAATAGTAATTTATAGTTTATATGAATTTAAATTTTGGCGATAAATACCGCAACCTGTAGTCGAACACCACAAATTTGCTCTAGCTAAACTACTTTATTTATAAAACGAAAAGGACAATGAAAATTCCTGCAGTAAGCTTTGAGCAATGCTCAAGGGACCCAATACTACACCGCCCAGTATCACATTCTGCAGTCTGCCCTTTAAATAATTCTTAATTATAGTCCCTTATCCTTCAACAATTTTATCAAGATCCGATGGTTTGCAGTACCAAATGCCTTGCTGTTCTAACCTTTCAGGACATATGACTTCTTGCTGTCTAACAGGAGTCTAACAACAACAAGTCCAACAGGACCAAGGTAGATGCTAGACCCCCATTCTGAGCAGATAAAATATTATTGGTTACCTTAAGAAGTGCAGTTTCACAACTAAATCCCGTTCTGAACCCCGATTGAGCCTTCTAAATGTTGCCAGAATTCTTCGCAAACTCATTGACCTGCACGCTAATCGCACGTTTGAGTTTGAGTTTCATTAGTAGTTTAAAATTATCAGTTAACCAGCATATGTTACATTTGGACAGACGCTTTGTAATCAGCAGAACATGTCTATCAAACAGAAGCATCATCAACAGAAGCAGAACAGAATCATTAAAGAAGCCAACTTTCAATATCGTTAACCCTAAGTATGGTGTAAAGTGAAAGTAACACTAAGTAATCGGCTAAAATATCGTAAATTATTTGTCTGAAGTTTCCCTGCGTAGTAACCTTAGGTTCAGAACTAGGAGAAGCGTATGATAATAAGCAGTAAACTAAATCGTGGTCCGACAGGTCGCAAGTCGTGACATCAGTATACGTTATTAGATAACGTTCCGCTGTGTAGGTGTATCAATTAGTTGATAAAGAGTCAATGAATCATAAAATTCACTAAAAGGCAAAGCTGAAGTGTCCTCCAATCTTAGTAAATTAATATTAAAATCCCCACAACAGATCACTTTGTCTGACAAGGAAAAGCAGTAGGTGATATTATCTTCTAATTCGTTCAAAATCATATTGAGGAAGACGGTAAGCTTACAATACATTTAATTTTTTTAATTGTATATTTATATTTTGGGCCTCGCTATCACTTTAAAATAGATTACACCCTTCTATATTAATAACATCTGAGTCAATAGCAGAGTTCAGCCAAGTTTCCGATATAGCTAATAAAAACCTCACTAAGGCTTTTATTTCATTAAACTTTGAAAATAGCGATCTTGCATTGATCTGGGTCAACTAAATACGTCGCTGATGACTAGAGAGGACAAAAGCAGATGAAATTGCAGCGACTAAACAGACTCGTATCTATTCCTCTCATAAGAAAGGGACCATGTTGCCTACTGATGTCCCCGAAAAGCGACAAAACACGAGTCTGTCTAGTCGCTACAAAAAAGTAATAATTCCACCTGCCTTGTCATCTCTACTGATGACTTATGCTCGGATTACAAACCAAAAATTTGTCACTAAAATAAAAAGAGAAAAGAAAGAAAATCAGTTACGCTTAATCTTAAATCTAAAAGGCAGCTCTAATCCTTATATCATGAATCATGAGTATTTGTCCAGAAAAATACATGTATATATAACTCTTATATGTAAACGGTAATGTAAAAAATATGCTTACACACAAAAACAACAGAAAACAAATGAAGAAAAATAAAGAAACTGACGTTCGTCTGTATACAAATTTAAGGATTTATATACCAATATTTCAACAAATATCAATATTTCAGCACCTGGCCACTCTACCTGGGATATTCATAATATCACCCGATATCGATAACTCGATTTTCTACTTTACACCATCCATTTTGCAAAAATGATACAATCACTGGTCCAAACGGGCTTCGGAAACATAAGTTTACTTAGCTCCATTAATCACGATACTTTTTCTTGGTAAAATCCTCCTTCGTAACCACGTTGCAGCCTTTTAGTTTGCTTTTGTTACTAAAAATCTGTTTCTTAATTGCACGGGAATTAAAAAGTATTATTATCGGCCTTGTTCTATTTTTCTCTTCCTCTCGGTATGTCGGTATGAGACATCATTGTCTTTAGGACATCTGGTTTCAGCTTATCTTTACAAATTTTTGACAGGATATATAATATTTTCATCCAAAGTAAAGACAGTCTTCAACTAATTATATTCAATTTATATATATAAACCTGAATATTGCTGTATCTTCAATTTTCCTCGGTTCTCCCTAAGCCCTAGATTGTATCAAATGATTAGGTATTTCTTTGTTTTCCAATCTCTTTATAGTAACTAATTTTAAGAAAATTACCGATAGACTGCTATAAAACTTGATTCGTTGTTTTAATGAAAAATGTATACTTTATATAAAAAATTTGCTAGTGATACATATAAACAATTTTTAATTAGTTAGTAATAAAATACTACTGAGTTTTGTTTTTTCAAATATATTCCCTAAAGGTAAGGTATAGTAGATTAGTACGTACAATTGTGACATCCGTTAAAAATTACAACTTTCCCGTACCATCTTGACCAACTCTTTCCCTTTTATTGGACATTTGTTCTCTAAATAACATATATGAAACATACTGCCACGCTGCTCATTCGTACGCAACAAGATTGATTAACTCAGAACAAAAATTTGGAAAAAATTCCGGACATACTAAAAAGAGTTAGTTGCGTATAATAAAGCTGAAAGTTCTACAATTCTATCAAAGAATGTAATATCTACTTGGCGGCTAACTTTTTAACTTAAATGGAAATAATTAGCGATTGAGTTCATAATTCGTTTATAATTTTATAAAACAATGAGCCTCTTTTGAATTAATCAGGAGATTTCTATGGTATAGATTACTACGATATTTGTTGCATCTACTATAGTACTACTCTTTCTACTATCGACAACACTACAGGCAAGGGGTCAGGCATGCGACCTTCCTTTTTTGAAAATGAAAACGAAAATCGCAAGATCGAGAAAACTATGCACGTTTCAAACATTTTTACTATTATTTCGTCTACAAAGTCTGGGTAATTTGACTTTATCCCTTTTTAAAAACAATATCAGGTAATTTCGACCCTTCGTTTTCAATGCACTGAATTAATCGAATCCAAGCGCTGTGGGCGATTGTTGTACACCAGGGATAACCTCGCAGGAAATAAACACAAACGGCTAAACCAAATGAATGCGCGAGTTCCTTTCAAAAAAATGCATGAAGTTTCTATCGATATGGGGCTGTGGTCCCGTTTTGCTTAAGCCAAAAAAAACAAACACGACTGCGTCACTGTCAGCCGCTCGCATGATGACGCCAAAGGCAATTATATGTTTCGAAGCAGAACGCCTGAAAGGCCGCCGTGTAAACCAAAGGACTCGCTCATCATTTTTAGGTGTTGCGACGGTTTTTTTTTCTTCTAAATGCACTGCCGTTTCTCTACAATAATATCGATTTCCAATCAGGAATACGGACTCGTGAAAGAATTTAAAAGTGACAACAAAGGCACGTCGTTGTACCGAGATCATAAGATAACTAGTTCTTTATGACAAGAGCTTTCCGTTCCCTCAACTAAACCATTTTTGCACTATTGAGCCGGATGGTGTCATTCAGTTGCTTACATTGGGGCCGTTCACACCCTCTGTGGTCATCACTAACTTCACCATTCTTTTCCCAGATAAAAAGATCCAAACACCGCCCTGTTTTCTTTCTTTTTTTTTATTAATGCTGTAATGCCTCGTACAAGTTTTGTTGAAAAAGCATCTAAAAACACGGATAATGCACTGATTGTGAGTGCACTATACTTTTACCACAAGAATTACTGTGAACGTTAATTATAGGTCTGATAACATACGCACTCCCCATGCTTAGTAGTATACTCCTACAGTGAAGAACAACATTTACAACACATTCTTTTACTATAACAGGGAGTGGTGAACATTAAATGATGAATATTGTCTATACTCAACATGATGCTGTAAAATAAGAAAACAATTTCTTTTCAAACCTTTCAAACAAGTATTTGAAGAAAAATTGAATGGTTTAGCAACTACGTGGTTCTTAGCATTTAAATTCGATGAGTCTGAAAGGATACCTTGAAAGATCCAAACCTAAACTACGGATACGACACAATTTTGATTAGCATTGTAAGATCATCATGAAAAAAAGAACTTTGATATGGTTCACACACGGTTCCAGCACAGAAAGAGCTGTAACTGGAGTAGGTGTTCTATCTATGTCAATTCCCCTACTCTACGCTATGTTGTTATATATAAGACATAGGTTATAACCTATACGTACCAACTCATCACGTTTAAACCAAATGTTTTCCGGGTTCGAACCGTGTCATGTGTGTGACTGAACCGTGACAAATGACACGGTTGGAACCCGGAAAACGTTTAGTTTCAACAGACTCCGGCCGTGGAAGCCTACGTTTTTATTTCAACTCATCACGATTCAAAAACTAATTAGTTTCTGAATAATAACAAAGTTATTAGTTTCAGTTGGCAACTGTAAATTTATTCGATTTATATTTTCATTTCATAGCTACAGCAATATAAGAATATTTCACAGATATTCAGTTTACAAAAAAAAATAAACAAATCAAATTATCACTGAAATGCCGCGTACAATTGCTTTTTTCTCGATGCTATTGTAATCGGCAAAAAAAATGATGACATCTTTAGTAATTTAACTAACATAGTACTACAATAGTAAATAGCGGCCAAATAACCATGAGTAACATATATAATAGTTATTAATATATATTTACAGCTTATTTTACTGCGTAGAACATTATACCAGGTAAATTAACGTTTGGTTTTGGCGAAGCAGATTAAAATTTCAATTTTGTAGAGTGGTTTTGTTGATGAATAATCCAACTTCCTCGTGCAAACAAACGATATGTGTTTACCTGTTCGCTTCTCAATGAAATAGCCAAATTTGCCAAATAAGTTCGTGCGTTTTTTGATAAAAACAATAATACGCTATAGTTATAACAACCAATGACCTTTCGCCAAAGTGACATCAATTTTTGAATCAAAAAATTTGCGGACTGCATCAATTACAAAGAAAAAGTTAATCACTTAATATCAGGAGACTAGAAAAAGTATTGTAATGTTGCCCAGTCAAATTCTGAAAGTTTTTCCAAAATTACTCTTGCTCTATGAGGCGCTTGAGGCATTGTCCTGTAAGGATAGTACTTTCTTTCGATTTGTCTAAGATGATTGCCACTTGTACTTGCTAAAGCTGTTAACAATACAGGTTGGCAATAATGGTTTGATCCGTTTTCAAAATCTTATTGTGGCTAATTCAGGTTGTTTTACACCAAACACACAATAAAACCCTTTTAGACGCACAGGAGTGTGATATTGGATCAGTTGATACAAACGCTTAGAGTTCGAGTACAATATCGATTTTTCGACGCAAATTAACAATCGACCAAGAACAGGTACATTATGGTTACGTGAAATGTTTGCCGAACAAAAAGTAAGATGGCTGAATTGTTATCATCATGTGAAACCCTTTTGCTTAACTTGCATGTCTTTTCTAGCTACTGAAGGCGCAAACAAAATCATTTCTTCACTCACATTGAACCTTTCTGCAACCTCTAAGTGCTTAAATTTACCTCCACAACATGTTAAATACCTTCATTGTTAGCAATCTTCGGTATCTCACAGCATACTTTATTTGTTAAGGTGAAATCTCTTGAAAAAACTTCATGGTCCGCTTCTGTGCTATCCGCAGAAGCTTTTTTAACAAGGAGATTCAATATTTCGAGGTAAACTCACAAAAAAGTGAATAAACCTAAGCAAATGTCATGCCAACAACACTGCCTCCACAGTTAATTGACCTGGACTTTGTTACCGGTATTCCAATTTCGAATCGTGCCAACTACAATAAGGGCAGTTCTATAATTTTCTTTCAAATATTTCGAAAGTATTGTGATTGAAAGTACACTGAACTTTATAAAAATAACCGCGAGTAGAATTGATGTTTATGCTTAAACTATGTAAGACATACATTGTGTTTTACATAATTGGGAGCTAACCCAAATACATAGAAACAGGTAACTGTTATACTACTGCCGAAAACATCAAAATCAATCGGGTTAAAAAATCTAAGACCAGTAAGCCTTTTCTGGCTAATTCTCGCGAAAATTGTGGAAACAGTTTTGGAGGTTCAATTAAAACAACATGTTAATGTTAACAACTTAGTTCCTAAACGTTGTTCAGTGTTTAGAAGAAGCTTTACTTACAGTACTTTTTCGTTAAAATTAACCGACAAAATACTTTCGACCACAGGCAACGGCTTACTCAGAATGTTGGCGCTTTCAGACTGTAGCAAAGCTCTGAGAGAGCGTAAGCCCTTTTTGAATATTATGTAGGGGCATGCGACGAACAACTATATTTTACGTAGCAAGTAAAGCGTTCTCATTTGAAGTAATATTTCTTTTCCTTTTGAGTGTGCTAAAATGCTGAAATGAGCTAAATATAGAACTTCATTGCTTTTGCATGGAAGCTTGTACGTATCGGAAATCAATAACTCCATCAAAGCATCTGATTATATCATGAATGTCGGTAACATTCGAATTTATTATTGTTTTAAATCATATAATTGGCGCCAAATAGAAAGCTTAAATTGAAGTACATCATAAACTCAAACGATTCTGTTTGGTAAAGTAAAGGTGGCGAATGATCTGCCGAAAGTTATTGACATCAGAATTAACAACAAGAAGATTAAAATAGAAGACTGCAATGCATCTGTTTATACAGCAAATATTAACCAAACCGCCACCTTATTTATATAATGAGATACGATTTAGAACAAATGTTCGCAACAAAGCAACACGTTTTAGAGAATTAATATCATCCCCATCTCACAAAACCACCTTGTTACAACGTTTTATTTTTTCTTTTATTTTTAGTACTTACAATGAATACAATAAATTGTCGAACAATTATAAATACCTGTGTGATACAATCTTTATGAGAAAGATTTTGTTTCTTTTATTTGAGGAGCGACTTGGGGGTGGGTAGTGGAAGCCGTGCGCTTACATTAATTTCTACGCTAATTATAGATATAGTTATTGTTTAGTTTTCAGTTCATTGTTGTTGTTTCTTTTTTTTCTTCGTTCAATTATAAACTGTATGAGAAAATTAAAATCAGGCTGTTCCTATGTCTGAATGTATGTATTATTATTACGTCATGCCATTATGAAAAAATCAGCCTATTATTATTATTGTTATTATTAATAAGTGCTTATCGTATCTTTCAAGGAAGCTTTACAAGTTTTCGTTTATATTGTAATTCATACACTGCAATATAGTTTATTTACAAAACATATATATAAAGGTAACATTCAGTGTAATTTATCGCTCACCTGTTGATCAATTCGGCACCGCTACTTCAGCAGGAAGATCCTGGTTGTTTCTTTAAAGCGCGTGCAAGAGAAATTAGGAAACTAAATAAATTACAATAGGAATCATAAAATCATATTACAGAGATATGTAATATAAAAATAATTTTGATATAAGAACATGAAACGTAATACGACAAGTAAGGATTCGCGTTGAAACCGAAGAAAATCACTTTGTAACTGTTTGCCGAATTGCTCTTTTACTCTTGCTAGATAAATTCTTTTAATCTACCAACTTTATTATTTACTTAGATCACCACACCAGTCATTTCCATTTGAACCGAAACTTATTCGGATGATTACTGTAAAATATGTAAAACAACATTTTAAGTTTCAATCTCGACATTATCTAAGCACAACTTAATTATCAAACATAATCATAATCAACATAAGAAATAATTAGAGAAAACATGGCCCTCGCAATTACATTTCTCATGATTGCATTGTAGAATTAAAAATAATAAATGAGAAGGCGAAAATCTTTGATTCCTGCTTTGAACAGTTAGTCGAGAATGTAAAATATTTCGAGAACGGCTAATTATAAGTGTATAACTTCTTCTAAGAATACCTTGCTTCAAAAATTCTATCAATAATGAAGAAGGAAGTTCTATTATAATATGAATGTTAGCCCAGTGAAATAATTTTTTTTATTTCTTCTACACTGAACTGTTTTTTCAGGTGAGTGAACACAATACTGAAGATATGCGTTTTCATGAAGATAGGTATTCGGTAAGTTCAAGAAAAATGTATGTATCATAACTAAAGAGTCCAAACGATGTGCCCGACCATCGCGCACATCCGGATATTTCTGCAACAATGTAAACATGTTAGGTAAGTTATTTATGTTTTTTCTTAACGTTTTGTAAAGTGATTCAATATATTTATTTTTAAATAAGCGCACTGTTATTCTGGTAAACTCGCCAATGCTCGGGCACATCGTTTGGACTCTTTGATCATAACCCTTTTAATTATTATAAGCCAAGGCTATTTTAAACTTTTCAATTCTTAGACTACGAGAAACACCTCTTAATTTTTTACAAAAACAATAAAAGGAAAAAGATTTTTGATGCAAACCATTTTATTCAACTTCAAAATATTCACCATCAAAATTTACATACCTTTGAGTACATTCGAACTAATTCTTCCAACTCTGTTTCCACTGTGAACATGGAACTTCCAAAACATGGTTTTTGAAGACCTCAACAATTTCCTGGGTAGATAAAAATCGCTTTCCATGCTTTTTTGTCTGATATTGTAACAATGTAATATTGCTTGCTAACCTGCTGAGAGCCGGCATTGTCATGTTTAGCTGTGTGTGAGGTATGATTTGGTTTATCTTTTGTGTTAACGCATATACGATGCTTATGGTATAAGGATAAAAAAAAATGCATCTACATTACTCTGTTAAACTCATAAGAGGCTCATGTGGTGAAATATGTTTCAGTTCTCCTTATTTATAATAATGGTATAAAACTTTTAAGCGTAGACTTTATACTCTGTACGCGGGGTTCCGTCGGAATGGAAAGCGATGTTTTACAGCTCAATGGGTTCTGCAAACTCAAAGTTCCATTAAATTTATGATTAAATCTTGCCTAGCTAGGCCAAATAAATTAATTCTAAACATATTAACATATTCAAAATTTAAAAACTAGTGATCGGCACAGAATATTATGGAAAAGAGCACATCTGCTAAATGAAACCCAGATGTAAAGAGATGAAAGCTAAAAGAAAACTTCCACTACATAAGCTGACGAAGCGTTATATTTGGCATAAAAAGAGCAATACCATGGCAGTTGCTATACCTAAATGCACTTTAGTACATGTGGCCGAACAACCTTAACCGTAGCGATACCCTAAACATTACAACGATCCCCATTATTTCGGAGTTCATTACTTCAACTAGGTATGTATATACCCACTAAAGCTACAGAAACTTTCCGTGCACTTCACGAGATTGGTAGAGACCAAACAGGCTCGTATTTTGTCGACTCTCGAGGAAACTAGTAGGCAACACGAACCCGTCCTCATCAGTCTAGTAAACATGAGTCCGTCTAGTCTCTTCTAATTTCGTGAAGCGCAACTCGTTTCTGCAGGGTTAGTAATTACACACATACGTTCGTTCATGAGAAGGCCCTATCACATTATGTAATTTCAGCGCAGAGAGTCGACATCCCACACTGATTCTATCTGAACACTTTCTCAAACAACTACGCCTCTATCGCTACATATTGATGTATAAAAAACGTGTAACCTGCATAATCAACTATGTAGTAAGACAGAATATACCGTTTTATTTTTTTGAAGGTTGCTTACTGAATCTGCTCTGCTAACAAGTTGATATTGGATTATCGTTCTTTCGATAGCTCAGAAATATGCTTCCGTTATTTGCTTTTCTCCTAGCTCGAAAATATTTCTTTTTACGACAGCTTTCCGAATCTGTGTTTTCCGTTTCATGAAACGTTTTTGTTCATTGCAAAAGGTTAAACGAACAGCAATTAATTAGTGTAGACCTAAGGCAACATTATTCGAAATAAAACGCAGTTTTGGTTGAGTTTTAATAACGCTGAAGCATCGTAAATATTTATCGCGGCAAGAATTCAAATTAAAACAATACAAGAAGCCTTTTCGTAAGCGGGAAGTGATTTAATTATTTTGGTTTAAAGCGAAGGAAGTCTCCCAACGTGAACACAATACAAAAGCGACCATTAAAAGACAAACGACATGAAAAACAATTAACACGTCCATCGTTGTATTGAAATCAAATTTCCACGAGTTACAATAACCTAGGCAGACGGAAATAATACTTTCCAGCCATTATCTCATCCCGCATTTAATTTTGTGCTTTAAAATATTGGTTGTTTTTCATTAGAAAGCCATTTTTGTATCAGTAACATCAGATTTATTTTTATTTGTACGATTGTCTTTGAGTTCTGAATTATTACAGTTTTAAGTAACATGCTCACTGCATGCATTTCTTGAAGTAAGATCGAACATATCTTTTTGTCGGACAAAACAAGCTTATAGGTTTACAGGTTGCGGATATATGCTGGCTTAGCCTGACGTTACAAATAATATAACATATACAACAAATAATTAAAATATCTGAAGGTTGTATGGCTTTCCAAACCAAACGATATGGCTTCACTTCCTTGATGGAGTATTGTCAGAATGCAAAGCTAAAACTTTACAAGAAAACAGTTCTTTTTGACTAGGTTGTTCAAAACTCAAACTATTGCAATTATAGCGATGTAGATGTGGTTGTTCAGGAGGAATTCTGTATTTTTAGAAACACCGCATTAACAGACCGGATTTGTGCTGGTTCTTTTCCGAGAAGCTGTCGTATACACAGTAATACATAAAAAACAAATGCTCGTATTAAAGTAATGTACCAACGAATGAAACAATATATTGTGTATGGCGGAAATCGCCGACAATCATAAAAAAATGAAAACATCTTTTAAGGGTACTGTTATAGTAAAAAATGACCAAAAAAGACCAACATAGCAAGTGAAATAAGGTCGCTTTCCACCTTATCTCTTTATTTTAGAATGAAAGTCTATTACGTGTATTTCAATCAACTGTTATACAAACATACAAGAGAAAAATTTCATGGTAGATTAAAAATTCTATCGCCGGAAATAATAGATACCTTTTTTTCCTTAATCTAACATCCCTTTTCTGTATGGATACTTCTCCCTATTACGAAGTCATATACGGAATACTAAATAAATAAGTTTCCAATAGATCATCATAGCAGCAACAAAATAAGAAAATCCCAAAATAATTTTGTAACTGTAGAATCTAATTTCGTGGTAAACGTGCCCTGAATACAGGGATTCTAATATGATCCCATTGTGGGTAACTATAAGTTAAGTTTGGGGTGCGTCACCATCAAGTAAAAATAATGGTGATTTGATACCAATGTACCGCAGCTATAGAAAACCCAATCAGTTCGTTTTCTACGATAAAATCCCCGAAAGGAACACAATGCGCGTACTGTACTACGTGATACGTTCGCTCTATGATGTGCATTAAGACTTTTGTTGTCTTTAATTTGATAGAAATTTTTAAGATATAATACGCGCGTACTATTATGTTTGAACAAGTATATCTGTATTGAAACCAGTGTAAGACGTGTGGTACATACACGGTTACGAGCAAAGCATATCTACCGAAAGCGGTCGGTTGTTACATTACACGTTGTTGCACGTACAGGCTTTAAAAGCTAAAGCCAACGTCGAAGACTTGAAATTCAATTAAAAATGATAGATAATATAATTGTATATCTAAGATACGTAGAAAGAAACAATTAAGGTAAAGACAGAATAACATAGAATGAAACTAATTGTTTTCTGAGAAAGTTTAGAAAATGCAATGCGAAAATGTTTCTAAAGGCATTATTTCAGTAAATTTAATTAGTAGGCAGATAAGTATGACTGTCTTTTTAAACCACGTGCTTGTTAATGATAGTGTTTAATCGTTAAACACTATTGAATTGAATTATGTGTTACTAGGACAAATACATGAGTAACGTTAGAATAAAAAATCAATTTGCGACAAATTGACTTAATTTTTCATTCATGACATCAATTGCTTAATCATAGTAAATTTAAATAATTTAAATCTTTCAACATTTAATTTTGTATGAAATTACAAATAAATATTCTTATTTTTACAATGCGATAGCGATGCACCTGAGAAACTGATCTTGCATTACGCTAAGACATCTACACAACTAGCAACTGCAAAATAATAAATATTACCAAGAAGCGTAACAACTTTAACTCTAAAAATATTTCATTTACAATATTAGGACCTTTATTTATCCTTTAAATTGTTATAACAGCACATTATATAGGAAATATAAATTTAGAATACGAAGAAAATTTACAGAAAAGAAGTTATTCATTAGTTCCACCGTAATTGTTGCTGTTTATTATCTTCTAACTCTCCCACTCCCAAGAAGACACAAAAGGGTCTGGAAGAAGGAAAATATTTGAGGGATTTTAGCGTTGAGCGAATGGTCGCTGAACCAACACCAACAACTTTAAATAGGGCAACTTTCCTCTAAAAAATTTTAGTTTTGGGGCAAAACTAAGGGGAGTTTTGCCCCAAAGCTAGTGGGAACTGTAATAGCAACAGGGTTAACTATAATGATGACGAATTGTTATTATTGATTATACTTGAAGGTACCATCTGATATGTTTACAGCGATTCTTCTACATAACACTCGATGTCATTTGCTGTTTGATCGATCAAACTACTCATTGCCTGTAGTTACTATTGTTGATGCTTTCTTGTCTTATACACTTAATGTTTCAAATTTAACAATTTTAGCAGCTCAATATTTTATTAACTGAAACGTGCACTATTATTTTTGGTAGGACTATTAGTGTCTTGAATATTATTTCTTACTTTCAACGAATTGTAATATTATAGCTCTAATGGTGCTATAAAATTCTACCAAAATATTAGCAGCTTAATAAAAATATACAACTAAAAATGAACGACTGATTATCATTCCGCATTGAGTGGAGTTAAATTTACCGGTCTTATAACATAGCACTTAAACTTGCAACTAAAAGTAATATCAAAACTTACATTTTTTTTAAATAAAACAACATATTTTTCTTTTTCTTATCAAATCGCTCTTGCAAAAAAAAAAACAAAGAAAAGAGGTCACATTCATTACGCATCTAAGATTGACACTTTTCGAGATATTTAGAAAGAATAAATCCTAGTTCTTCCAAAAAGGAACGAGAACGTCAGCTAACCTTGGAGATATCCAAGTTAGTCATGATCGTTAGGAAACAATTCGGCGTTGCTGAAACATTGAAACATTTTCGTTCTAAATCTGTGGAAATTGGAATTGCTGCAATAATGAATTATGCTTGTTTGGCTGCTCATTTCTTGTAAATCTAGCTTGATTCATCCGAAAATAGTTCGTGCTCTTAAGAACATATTGAAATAATTCATAAGAATTATTCAAATTTAAATTTTTGCCTTGACCAATTCCAAGTTTCTCAAAATCTGGGTTATTCCATCAATTGTGTTTGGTGATGCTTTTTATTTTTATGGCTACCCAGCAACAAAAGTATCAAAACTGAATCATGTACTCGGTTACTATGGCACTGGAACATTGAAACGCTTCATTATTTACCCCTTACCACAGACACTTCAGTGAAACTGAACTAATTTATTCTGAAGATAATAACTTAGATATCCAAACGTGCGTACAGTTTCGATAAAGTGTTTGTGGTAAAGAATAATAGTGAAGTGTTTCAACAAAAGTATTGCATGTACCTGATATCACCTCATTGTAATCTACATAAATAATAAGCAAATTTCAATAATTTTTGTTAGTATTTAATTTAAATGTGCCAGCACTGTTTGTAATTGAAAACTAAGTAGTATTTCATTAACTTAGATACACGAAAGTTGGATCATATTTTAAGATAATATTCCAGCTACATTACATTCAAACACACATTGTAAAATATTTTCTACAGGGAAGGTATATTACAACACAGATTTTTCTTAAATATCTTAAATAGTGTCAATTCGAAACGCACAATGAAGAGTACACTTTTGTATTATTATAAGAGCAATTTGATAAGAAAAAGAAAAAAATAATCAGTTGTATTTAAAAGAAAATCAGTTTCAATGTCTTTTGCATTTGAAAGTTCAAACGTATTTGTCGGACGCTCTGTATAATATTTTCGAAAAATTGATTCCAATTTCAATATTATGGTGCCATACGGTAAACAATTCTGTTGCGAAAAGTTCAGGACGTAAACGTCGTATTTTTAATGACGACGCCCGTATATTACCAGAACTGAGCTGAACGCACAGTGCGTGACCCTAATGGCGAAGTCGTAAATTTTTCCATTATAACCATCGCCCGTCAAAAGGAAACATTATAAGGATACGAATAATGTTTTAATAAAGGCATAAGTGAAAGATAAGATCGTAAATTTGAATTTTTCCTTATAAATGTTTTTTTGCTTCTACATTTGCAGAACACTAATGACGAAAGTAGAATTGCATGTACTGAAATTTCATTTGAAATTAGAATCTTAATTTCTTAAATACATAAACATTAGAATAAGATCACTTTTACCAACAACTGTAATGATAAAGATCTCTATACCAAATATATGTACCTCTGCTCTACATAGCATGTTGGTACCAATCTTTTTGTAGATTACATGTGGTTTCCCATAAGAGGGGCACAACTTCCTCCTTTCAAAATCGCAAACATTGAATTTGTTTAAATTTTCGCTTATATTATCAGCTTTCTTTAAGTAATAACCTTGAATTTTCAGATAGAAAATAAATATTGCGATAGCACTAAATACACTGGTTCCGTTACGCGTATTATAGTCCCGCATATTTAATGTTAAGTAAAGTTTACATATCTACTCGGCATTTCAAGTTTGGAAAGTTGTTATTGCATTTGTACATCCATAAATCACGGACTCGTTTCTTATATCAACAAACAGTGTTTGCATTGCATAGAGTAATTTTGTTTCTTGTTTAGTTTAATATTGGTAATTTTGCAAGGTCTGCGTAATCAGAATTACAGCCATGGACAATAAAACAGAGCATAGATTTTCGTAATTGTATAAAAAGTCCTGGTTGGCTTAATACAAGCAAAAGAAAGAATAGTCAAATACTGTTACGGTAATAATTCTGAAACGCCATAGAGATTTTCCTTTGAGAAATAACATAAATAAATTAGTAGACACTCAAATAATGCAATATTAAAACGTTGTAAGAGAAGAAGTGAGCAGAGACTAACAAAAGGAAAACCGTATGGAACGATCAAAAAAACTTCAAAAAACAAACAAATGCAGAGGCAGTTAATGGGTATTGCTTTGAAACTGAGTGCTATTATCATCAAAATGCTGATTATATGAGGATCCTGTTGTTCTTACAGCTACTGAGGGAGTTTATGAGTAGGAAGGTATATGTGTTGCGGAAACGTTCACATATCAGGGTCGCGTAAATAGCCAAACGCACATTAATGCTCTAAATGCCATCTTATGCATAACTTTTTACAGGAAAACTTTTGAAGAACATTTTTTTTCAACAAGGTCCCTGCCACACTGCTCGGAAAACTACACTAAAACAGATTCCACCGTCTAGATTAAAACATCCACTCTCTGCAACGAAATCCAACTAAATATTTGCAGCATCTGTGGAAAGACGTTACACCAGTAAAACTTGATGGGAGCAATAGCTTTAAGTTTTACACGCTAAACCAGTATATATACCAATGATTCCGTTTGTGATCTTCCATTTACCTTTGAACCCACCGAAGGAGGCAATCGTTCTATTACATACAGGCTTAGATTCTTTCTCTTTCATTACACATGTTATTACACAAGCACATTCCTCCTTGAAGTATCTTATTTCAAGAGGATGTATTTTAGATTAATTCGGTTTGACTTAGTTGAACTGTCCGTAAGTTTAACAGGTCGTGTAGTTTATATTATTGCATCCGTTACGTACTGTTAACATTACACGTATTATTCAGGCAAGTGGATATAGAGAATGTAAATATCTACATAGATTTTTTTACTCTATTAACGAAAACGTACAGTTCTATCATATAAATACACTATTTCATCAATCTTGGGAAGAATGATCTGGTTCCTCTCAAAATATTAATAATGATCATTCTGATGTTGTTTTATAAAAACGTTTTCATAAGTAAACGTAGTACTTTTTGAAAAGAAAAAAAAGATAACAATCTTTCAAAGTAAAAAAAGCGCTGCACAATATTGTCGTGAAGCGTCCGGGAGTGATTGGAGAAATAATGAAAGCATTAGCTGCACAAATGAAAACGCAATAGAGATGCTCAATTTACAGACATAATTTAATCGAAATTATCTGCAATAAGAAAGTTTGTAGCTCTAGCATTGAACTATTCAAATGAACGAACATAAAATAATTCTAAGTTTGTTTATTGAAAGCTGTGAAAGTAGTTATTCGCCGAATAAAACCTTCAAAAGCAATCGTGGAGTACATTCTTTACAAACCCAATAAGTATTGCTTTGGTGCTATATGCTTTGGTTGACGCAAAAGTTTTATTGTAATGCAGTACTTTACTTAGAGTCTGTCGTAATATAGACAGATAATGCAACAGATTACTTCTTAACCGAGTAATAATGCTACCGTGGTATTGATGAAATCATTTACGCTAGACGCAATGCAAGGAATGTAAAACGTATTACTCACGGACATCTTGTTTTCTATCCAGCGCCATCAGCGATTCAAGGTACAGTTAAAGTACTCTCGGAATCGCACTGAAGATGCCGAGTAGAAAGAAACATGTCTATAGGTTTGACGTAAATGATTTCATCAATACCATAAGGAAGCTATTTTAGCATTATTATTTTTCAATATTGTTTCTAGGCATTTTTTTGACTAGTTCATTTTTAGTTTATACATTATATATAATATTAAGAATTTTGCTTACTAACTTATTAAGCTATATCTGCCCATCTGAATATTATATCTTTCAGATACATTGCGCCCGATTGCCTTCTAATATGTAGTATACCCGATGCGACGTCGGGTTAAATAACATAATAAGGTATTTGTATTGCAACAATGTTATATTTCCTATAACTTTGTACCAGAGGAAACTTCGCTTCGAATCGCACAACTGCTTAGCTGAAATTTGGTTAAAGAGCCATTGATTGATCCTTTATTATTTAAAGAAACAAATTGTTGTAACTGTTCATTGTCTTCGTTATACATATTGTTGGTAAACACATAACAGCACATCGGCAAATAGTTCCAAACTATAGGAACCATACAAAAGGAGAAAGGTAAGTAAGACTAGCGCAAAACACTAGAGCAAAAATTAAAAAAGGAAGAAGGAAGTATTGAAAAATAAACAACACATAAATAACGGCAACTTCCGCACCATACTAGTTCAATTCATTATACAATAGTTAATCCGGGATGGCCATTTCGAGGACACGAATGGTCCTTATTATCAACCGGTGACCGAATGATGTGAGAAAATTTCTAAAACTAACGTGCGTGTTCTATCCCTAGTTCCGAGAAAAAAATATAAATACCATTTACAAGTTCCTGCTTCTACTGCCTACATTGCCTTGAAACTACGATATGCGAAAAACACGGACAGATAGACGGATAGGTCTCTTTAATACCCAAAACATAAAATACCTCCGCAGGTCAAAAAGAACTGAGTACTACAACGATCCGTGTTCTCTGTTCATTAGATTTTTGTTACTTTTTATGTAAACCACCTCGTAAGCGTCTAATTTCCGCGGCGAAATTACATTCTTAATCAATTTCAAGTTTTCTAATTTAATATTATGCCGGGTCTTGTTTATATGTTATACTACACGCGACGAGTCCAATCTACCGTAACGGCAACACCTTATATGTTCTCTAAATATGGCGCCTATCGCTCTTTTCGTTTGGCCAATTTTTTTACGACCACTAAATTTCCGACCTTCCTTACTCATGCCTCCCCATATGTTGTAAAAGAGGAGTTTCACAAATTTCTTACTGTTAGTTTCTATCGGGGTTAAGGTAGTGGAATTTCTTACGTAGTGCCTATATTGGACTCTCTTAAGCGACAGTTCTTGGTATCATTATTGACAAAATTATTGTAAAACAATAACGAATAGAAAACCAGAAATGAAGGGAAAGTACCAATATTCGATCAATTCGACGCAGTGACAGAATAGTAACAAGTATTTATGGAGAAACTGCAATTCAGAGGAGGATTTCTCGATGATGCATTGGGCTCCTCGTTCTGTGAAGCGGCAAGTAGTCCTGGATCCAGTTATGTTTTCTTTTCAATCATGCGTGATCAGTTGACTTTCTCCGGTGGTTGGTTAATGATATAATGAAATGACGAGCAGTAAAAAAATATATAATAAATTTAATCTGAAGGACTGTAATAAATTAGTTTAATTAATTTATTTAAACACAATTAATTGTCTGGAAATTGAGATTAATTACAATATCCGGAAGAACAGATGCAAAGAACGGTATATCCGAATTTAAAACACTGAAATTTGTGTAAGCACCAGAAAATATAACGGACGATCATCACAATGAAAATTAGAGATAATTACGTAAATTATAATAAGACTCGCCCGTGGTATTTCTTTCCACCGAGGCTAACGATAATTAATATTGGATTTGATCCTCAGGGTATTGCATAGTTTTTCACTGCACATAGTAAAACCTGTAACGACAATTCAACAGCAACAAACCTTCAACAATAAATATAATATTTCCATAAATAAAAATAATAATATTAAAAGAAAATGCAATAGATATAGGATTAGGATAGGATATAACAGTTTAACATGAATCAGATAAAAATATAAACCTTCTATACAACGTGGTCGCTAAAAAAATAGTTAACGTGGAAACTAAAAAATATACAGTGTGGGATTAAAGTACAGAGTATTAAGAATAAAAGCGTACTTGGCCGGTTTTTATAAAAACGCTGAACCTCGTTTTTATAAACCTCGATTTTATTTTTTAGAAATACACGTTAATTCGTGACCGTATTAACTTCCGACTTTCACTTGTTTTTTTAGTTATGTCGTTATCCAAAAAAATTAAATATTACAATATACGTACATTTTTCGTAGTGCAATCCGATAGTGCTTTTTCTATCCTTTATGATCATGCAAATAATTAATTCATAAGGTTGCATAACAAAAATTCAGAGAAAAATCAAGCTGAACATTTAATGTTGAAATTTTTTATTGTAATTTTTAATTTTTTAGATGACGCCATAACTAAAAAACAAATCGGAAGGTGAATCGCACGTATTAATGTGTATTTATAAAAAAATAAAATCCACGTGTTTCAGCGTTTTCTTTTTTTAATATTCCATACTTTAATCCTACTCACACTCAGATTCAATAAATTGTTAAAATCAACGCAAAATTTAAATAAATTGAGAAATTCAGTAAAATAATAATAAGTAAAGCGGAATAACATAGTTAGTTCAGGTGGTTAAATGCTGGTGTGCCTCCTCCAGTACGACATAAAGCAAAGAGAATGAGCAATTCAACATGAAAAAATAAGAGAGCATATGTTACAACAAAAGCTATGAATTCGTACTTAATGTTTACCAAATGTAACGATACAAAAATATATTTTCTGAAATTTACAATATTTTTGTTTACTTTTATTTATTCATCTCTCGTATATTTCTAAAATCAATTTGCAATCCTTTACGGTATAGACACCTTAGTTTATATAATGCTTACCTGTTCAATTATTGTCGTTAACGCTTTCCACTCGTGTTTGTAAGTAGTTAAAATAGTATCGATTCGATGGTGTTTGGATAAATAATACATAAAAAATGTTGTTTTACTTCCCATTATTATTATTGCTTTCCAGAAAGCTTGGGAGTTTACAAAAATCAATCAACATGTTTTAAGCTTCATCTTTTAAGTTTGTGTTATATTCTTCTGTGAAATGATACAGAGTCTTGAGGATAATGGCACCGTTTTAATGGAAAGCTCAGTGCAAGAATATTTTTCCTTTTAACGTTTCGGCGGTTAGTGTTGCCTCTTTCAAAAAGTCCTTTCTACAACCTTTTTTTAACATTTTTAAAAGTTTAAATTGGAGGACAGTGCGCAAATACCGTGTTTGTAACGTCAGGAACCATTAACTTATCACTATTAAAGAAAAAACAATTTCCAAAGAAAATGAATTCTACTACTTAAGAATTCTTCTTTTATTTCTTATAAATATATTTTTCGTACGTTTCCACAAAGTCATTCATCTTAAAACACTGAATCCCTAAATAGATTTCAGAGAACGCACAAGCAGTGCAAAAATAACTTAATAAAACCAGTAATTAATACGTATCCTATATCTCGTTTCCATGTGGTAAAGTTCGCCTTTACAAAGTACAAATTTTCAACGAAGCCGACTTCGAAGTACCTTTCAGAAGATAAGGTTTCAAATGTGTGCTTACTTAAACCACGTTAGATTGTAAACGAATATCTTCGTTATAGTTTTTATTAGATTAAATTACCACTAAATACCAAACCTCTATTAGATTCATCTACGTCACTTCGTCAGATGATCAATAGGGTCTAATTACACGGTTGGTATTTATTAATTGATTGTGTAAGTTTTAGCGGTGTTATTGGTATCGCTTGTGGGATATGCCAGGAACAAATGTTTAACTTTGAAATGTTTGTTAGAAATTTTGATTAATAGATGGAAAACTGACTTAAGTACACACGAATTTAATTAAATGCGGCTGTGACAGTTACCACTTTCGAGACAAGCGATGCCTATGAAATTATGGAACAGGCTGAAGCCAAGCATTTGCTGCGAGCGGTATCTGTACGGTATATAGATTTATCGTCGCGAGCATCTATTTTATGTTAATTAAAACCTACTCCAAAGGGTTTGCCGAAAACAATAATTACCGAGGCAAAGCTCTTGAGACGATAAGCTTGTAGCGATTTATAATGAATGCCGAATTGTCTGGCATACCATATAATTGATAATCTACAAATGGATTGTACATATAGCTAAGATATGGACATATTTGAGTATGTGGGCCCGCATAGCTCTGACTTTGTAAACAAGTATAGCCTTTGGCCATCATTAGACGGCTAATCGTTCCATTCGATTTTGCTATGAGATATTCTGATTCTTCATCAGTAGCGAAATATGTCTTTGGTTACTAAATACGTTCACTATACCTTAAATAACTAACTACACCTGGTTATCGAATTCTGATATTATTTAGTAAAACAAAGCAACAGATTACTACCAAGTACTTGTCAATTAAGGTAAATTAAATTATTTAAATTTAAAAAATATCTACTTACTAAGTGCTTCCTTCTACCTTTACGATGGATGTACGGCGTCAACATGTTCAATGCCTTTTCTTGAATATGTTCTCCTATTTCATAATTCTAAGTCTTTGTTGGCTTCCTCCAAACACGTTCATTTCGTTTCAAGTATTTTTAAACGAATTATGTGTGTACTATAATCGCGGTTTGTCGCTCCAATCGCCTGAGGCATATCGCACGCTGGCATTTTGTTTGTATTCTGCATATTTGATACTAACATATCGCAACCATTTCAAGCACCGGTTCGTACGCTGGTTTAAATGTTCTACATGTGTGGATGAGAGTATCTAATTAAGGATACTCTAATCATTGCAAATGCCAAAACTAATTGTTATATGCATGCCATGTCCACAATCTGTGAGAGTAGCAAGCATCGATTGGTGGCATCACTTCAAGGTAAATTAAATAATAATGGCACGAGCTACAACCATCCGCCATGTAATGGCGCGTGAGAAAAGCGAAGATAATGTACGTCTATGCAAGGTGAATGTTGCTAGCTTGTATCCTTAAAACAAGGATACAAGCTAGCTTCCTTGTTAAAAAATTAATTATATTAAGTTTTCCGAATTAATTATTATTAAATATTGAAGATGCTGTTGCTTCAAAGATTTATTTTATATCCTAAACACTTACATTCTTCCAATTATTTTATAATTTCTTTATTTATCCTAGGAATGATGGGATTACACGTAGAGGATGTGGTTACCCAAATAAAACGAAAATCACTTGATTTTTCATTTGTTTACTGTACTGGCGCTATAGCTTCTTAGGGTTTCTAAGACAGTCAGTTTTGACCAAAAGGTAGGTGACGCGAAAAAGACATAACAGCCCATGAATTATTAGATGTCTCAGCGCAGCTCTGAGAGTGTTTTTCTCCGCCTAATACTGCTCTTTGCCCCATAGTTCGTATCACTTCCCTTCGAAATAACAAAATAGACATTTCTTGGTGTCCTTTAACGCCAAGTACATGCTTAAGCAGGGACAGAAATCGGATATTATTCCTCATCTCGTCGTTCCGAAGTGATATGATCTATAATATAATGGTGTTAGATGAACTAAAATACTCTCTGGACCAGGTAGATGATGCTGATTAGGCAGAATCATGTACGCGAGCTAGTGTGCTTTTCTCTCTTCACAGTGCCTTTGCTGTAAGTGATTACATCAATACCATTAGGAAGCCATATTAGCACCTTCTATTTGTTGTTATTTAGACTACTTACTGAAGTAAGGACCTGAAAGGCTTACAATTTTAACTTTCCATTTGATAGTACCTAATAATATAAGCGACGGTTTAATTTTTGAAGAAAAAATTAAATGAATTAAATAAATATCACAGCGTCTGGAAAAGAAAATGTCTGGAACAGCTATCCCCATCTACAGGACTCAACAACTGTTACTTGCGAAATCCTTGATGGTTGGATTACCATTTAGTTATCAGAATAACGTATGTGCAAATAATCGGGGAACATCAACACAAGTATATATAGTAATACATACTGTTAACTACATGGATACATCCATATTAATCGGGAATAACTTCGTCGAAGGTAACGGTGTTAAATTCAAAATGTAAACATAAGGTTAAGCGCTGAATGGGGCAAATATTTAGTTGTACTGTGTGCGATGTGGTCTCACAATTTTGCGGTTGTTTTAAAAGCTGTGTAAACAGAGTCATCAGGTGTTTCGTTTTCTAAGTGGTACTTTTGCCTAACAAGGAAGGTCCTCCAGGTGCCGAATTCAGAACCGGAAAGTGGAATATGTTCAGATGTACAAGTCTTTTTTATTCGGCGAAAATTCTGTTTGAAGGGGTGAAGTACTCTTCCGAATATTGATTAATTCTATTTTTTTTTCAATATTGTTTTCAAAGGGTGATGTTTAAATGAGTTACTTGATATAGCGAGTTCCTTGGTAACACGATGCTAGGGAATGTTCAGGGTGTCGCACTTAAACGCAACACCTATATAATAAGCATTGCCTTGCATATCTGAACGTACTCTAACATCCCTACGAAGTTTCATCCGATTCGGGATTTGATACTTGGAGAGCTTTCCTCGTAAGCTATTCTTACTTACCCAGTATAGAAAACGTAGGATGCAGTAAATAACTTATGTGAATTGGTAAAACATTTACACGCAGAACCTTTTCATTCAGATGGATGTTATATAAATAAATACATGTTCATACGTACAAATAGGCAGTATAAAGTATAAATTGCAAGTGTCCAACATCCGTAGAGGTAACCCAGATGATTGTTCACTGATACTGAGCAGAGCACTTTACGATATCATCTATAAAACGTGCTGAATAAAACAAGAAGGCAATACACTTTTCACGCGCACAACTGTAAATTATCCGCTTTTTCGCTTGTGCGTTTTTGTCGCCCTCTTCGTATCCACTCTCTCGTATTCTTTCCGGCGCTGTTTGCTGTTATTTTTGTCCATAAGAAACTTTCGATGGCTTTCGAAATCTTAGGAAACTTGAATTTTGTGTTTTGCCGTACGAACCGCCTCTGGGTCTGACGTTTCTATTACATTTGTTTGCGGTTTTTCAATTTACGGCAACGTTAAGTTTGAATATCTGAATATTTTCCGTCATAATGCCACGTATCTTAAGATTTCTGCTTATTCTTTTGATGTAGACGTAAAATGTGTCTACAAAGGATAGCGAACAGTGTCTTGGAAAAAAAAAAACGGTTTCACTTTACCTTAAAATCTCAACATTTTCGATATTTATAAATGTCTTTTTTAAATCAAATTATCAATAAATTTTTAAATCAAATATAAATGTTTTTTTTTTTTATTATTTTTTATTATTCATTCCTAGACGTATGCCCAACAAGAAAACAAGGGGACGCTTACTGTTGCAAATGCTCGTACTTTCCAATTTTAATTACAGCAATGTCATTTGCCCTTTGTTTTTGACCCAGAAGGATTTCCAGAGAATTCGTTTCGTACATATTTCAAGAGGAACCATCACATACTCTCAGGAGTGATAGATCTTTCAATGAAAAGATGATGAGAAATTGCAATCTCCTGCATAGTTCTATAGAAAAATCACTAGCTGCAGGAAACCAATGTAGGATGAATCACAAACAAACCCATCTCAGAATTAACTATCCCAAGATACAGAAAGAAGTCGTTCAATTACAGCATTTCTTATAATATCGCACATCCCTTAATAAGTATGTTGCCTCTAATGATAATAGATTTCTGTCTGGAACTCGTTTCAAAGTTACGTTGAGTCTTTTCTTAGCCTTCAGTAAGTTATTCAAGGAAGATGCTTAGGAGCCTAGAAATGTATTTGAGTATAGATGAAATGCATTTAATTTTTGTATACATATTCATTAGAATTAATAGTAAAACTTTTGAGTAATATTAATCGCGTACAATTAGCATCAATGTTTTCTTTACTCGTTTTTTACATAATTCTCTTTTTCATACGCGTAGACTTTTCCTTATCATATTAAGCCAATAAATATGATTATTCTCATTATTATTACTTAACTATTATTCGATTCAACAATTTTTATTATTTTAATTTCAATATTTGTATTATATTAAAATTTACAACACAAAGATACCGGTATCCTACCCACCGCACAAGTTTAATTAATTAATCTGGGACAGCCGTTTCGAGGATACGTCGACCCTCATTTTCAGTCGTTGACCGAATCTTGCAAATCTAGCATATCTGTCCTTACTCTCCAGAAGATGTGTTATTTATAAGTACATACGCACAACTAAGATATGCGAAAAATACGGAAAGGACGAAAGGATCCCTTGTCATCGTAGAACTGGCAATACTTTTGAGTTATTTCTCATACTACCCCAGAGTCCTCACTAATATTGATCAGTATTGTTTTTCAAATATTAACTTATTTAAAACATGTTGTTAATTAAACTTTACGTTACCGTATTTCAAAAGAAGCGATTGATATTTCTACATGTGTTATATTGAAGTAAATAATGGTTGCGAAGTTATTGTTACTATCAGTAATCAAATCACACATTAGGCGGTACGTCAATAGCAACCGAACCGATATGCATTCATAAACCAAAACATCATGTGCGTATTTAAACAATTATTCATTATTAAATTATTGGAGTAACGATTTATTTGGTGAAACAATCATTCGAATAACGTTTTATTCAAATAATTCTGTATTCGAATAACTTCCAATCATTTTATTCAACTGAGAAATAGGCAAAAATTCTAATCGAATAGTTATTTGATTAGAAAAATTAATCAGTGGTGTCCAGCTGTGCTTTGAACTTAAAAACACCGATTAATAAAAATTTACTCATTTTGATGAATTAATACATGGATTTTGAATGGAGTTTTTCTAAAATTCACAATGTTTAATAAAACTAGTGAACACCACTTCAATATTGGGATATAAAAACTAATGTATAGACACAAACGAAAAGAATATTTTCATTTATTGCAACCCTTGAGAAATTGAAATTAATTTACAAAAAACAAATCAGAGTGAGGTTGGTTTTTAGTACAATCCGTCACCCAGCTCACAATTATGCGTTGGAAAGATTTATTGATTACTCTACGCTATCTACCTCAATTATTTAAATACTTTGTAGTCTTGACCTTTCTGTCTATTAGACACCGCGATGGATCCCGTCGGTGCGAAGAGTGTAACCGTCACTTTTCTTACCCAATCCAAACCAACACTAATTTTATAAAATCGAAATGACAAAAACTAAGACAAAGAAAACTGAAAAGTGAAAAAAAAAGCGAGCGCGAGGTCACTGCGAAGAACAAAGAAACAACTATATAGACAAAATCTTGGAAGAAATGAAAAAATTTACCGGAAAAGTTCGACGATATGCAAAAGAAAATAAAGAGCCAAAGAAAATTTTAAAGGAAATCAGGGGTTTCAGAGAAGCAGTACAAAATCTTGAAATGATAATTGGCGGAGATGAAAAAGAAGAAGCATGAAATAATGGAGAAAGCAAACATCGACGTCGAAAATAGGATTGTTAAACGTTATAAAAAAGACATAAATAAGGAAAACAACTTATAATAGTGGAACAAACAGAAAAACTCAAACTGAATATACTGAAAGCTACGAAAAATATAGGAAGAATTAATACAAAGAATTGCCTTTGTACCAATTCTGTTTCTTCTTCTAAGAATAGATATTTTTATAAACCAACAATTAGCAGAAATAACGAACACGTTATTTTATAATACAAGAGAACTAAAGACAAAGAGACAAATAGGTGTACAAACAGGTGTAGACTAGGAACGAACGCGAGTAAATTAGAAAAACTGAGACAGGCTGGAAAATAGGTATTAAAACGTTGGCAGATTTTAAAGCAGTAGAATAATCACTAAAAACGCAATAAAGAAAAACAATAAGTAAATAAAGTAAATCATATTGTATACCATATATACGCAAAATGTTAGAAACATTAAAAATAAATTCATAGAATTAGAAAGTATAGTAAAAACTGAAAACTTTCCTGAAATAATCATCCTATGGGAAACCTTAGGATGATTATTTCAGCTTCTATCAAGAGATCAACAGCGTTTTCAATTACATAACTACAACGCTTATGAACTGCAATTATTCCGCCTCCTCTACTATCTGTAGATTTGTATTATAATTCTAAAGACGGTAAAGGCGGTGGAATAGTCTCTTACGTAACACAAAATTTGAAATATAAAGTTTTGTTGCATCGAGAACAATATACTTTGAGGAAATGAAAAACATATAATCATGAGAGATTTTAATATAAGCAGACAAACCAAGTCAATATTGAAAGAGAATACGAGAACCTATTTAAAGAAAATAGCTACAAAATACGAAACAAAAAAGAACACACGTAGATATATAGCGAACTACAAGAAGAAGTGAAAATTGGGGTAATTCCCTAACCACTACATTATAAAAGCTATACGTATTTTGGAAACGAAGAGGAAACGAATTATAAAAGCATACAAACATAAATAGATTAGTTCGATGATAATAAAGGAAATCAAATTTCAACTTCACTACAAAATGATTAGTACAGATAGTCACATAACACAAAAAAGTCGTTTAAAACACAAAACGAAAATTGGTAACTAGAATATTGCTAAACAAAGTGCAACAAGTAGCCAAACGGTAAAAAGAAAGGAGATAAAGAAATAGGTGAAGTAGGTGAAATAGAAAAGAAAGACTCGACAACGACAACCGATCCAAAAGAAATTACAGACGATTTAAACAAATAACTTGCAAACATGGAGAAAGAAAAAACTAAATAACAAAATCAAAATGTTCTCACGTAATGGACCTCTAGGCGCTAAACACTGTTCAGGTCACAGAAAAATATCATAACAAATCACCAGAATGTGACTGCATAACTGCAGAAATAATAAAGCGTAGTAGAAATAAAATATCACCAATGCTTACAAAGCTAATGATAATTTCTTATTCATTTTGATCAAATTCTAGAAAAGTCGTACTGTAGTATAAATAATCGTATAAATATAATAATGTATAAAATAGTCGTATAAATAAGCCAATATAGACAGACAAAAATAAAGTAATTTATAAAAATACACTACTCAAAAAAAATTTGGAATAACATCAGCAGTGAATGACTTATTGAATGATGTAAATATGATATATCTCAATAAACATGAAGAAAGCATTTTACACAAAATTAGAAAGAGGAAGTAGGAAGATCAGTAGAAAAATTGACCATTTAGCAACAAAAAGAACTTGGTCAAAAAGAGTACCTCACTTATAGCAGGATTAGACGTAATACTAGAACAAATGAAAAAAAAAAAAAACATGTACAACTGATTATTCACCTCATATATGAACTAGCTCAAGCGCATGGAATAATAACAAAAGCATCCAGAAGCATTCTAGAACTAAACATAGAACAAACGGTTGAACTAAAATACTCGATATTACCACGTAAAATAAAAAACAAATCGATAAACACAAACAACGCATTAACAAACAACAAAGAAATACACATAGAAAAGCAGAAAAATCATCCGCGGTAAATATTCAACAGGTGATTGTTTATACGCTATTATCATACACGTTAAAAAATACGAAATACTCGGTGTGATTGAGGCAATTGATTTCCCCCCGGTTGACAACTGTGAACGCTTAGTACATTGCGTTAAGCATCGAAAAAGTTTGAATCCCGTTCCTGTAGATTAGAATAAACTAAAATAAATAAATAATTTAAATTAAATTAGTTTAAATATATAATAATTAAATAAATAAATAATTTAAACTAAAGTAAAATAAATAAATAAAAATAAAATAAGGAAAGTCTATTACTTATAGCAAGACATTTACGCACTGTATTCTAGTTTTTTCAGATTTTTTCTGTTACAAATTCAATCTTTAGTTTTATAATACCTACTACTCTCTTTGTCAGTAATTTTGATTGATAACAAAATTGATCAACGTCTTCCCCTGGGTTCATCTTGCAATATTTCTAGCTGCAAAGAGAACTTCAAAAATCTTTCAACTTGTAATCTCACAGTTTAGATACTTTTACAACAGCGTTGTTCACTGTTTCTCTGGAGAGAATGGACAACAGACTTCGCAATTCCGTCGATTTCAAACTTGAAAAGCTTGAAACTCATTAAAAGCAGGTTAAATGCGTATGTGTGAACTTTAAACACATTTAAACCTGCAAGAGGTGAAATACGCTGAAGCTAATACATCAACTAGTTCACGGAATACTTTTTCCCTACATGTTTTAAATTTTTATTTAGTTATTTAATATATTTGGTGCTTTTCCCAAACGGATCACGCTATAAATTTTATAAGTAGTTCTATGTTTCCTAATATCTAAAATTTAAAATTAGCCTCTCCATATAGAAACGGAATATGGATTTTTGCGTACGCCAAAGTAGTCTGCACCATATTGGTTTCATAAATAAATTAAAAGTTATCCCGTCGAACCTAGCATCCGCTTTAGCCATCGCTTTAAACTCAATTACCGGAGTATTGGCGTATTCCCTCTGGTATTTTGATAGCGATCCATAAAGATTTCCTTGAATTAATTATGTTTACCGCTTTACCACTTGTATTTTGGGCTATCGGTGCCTTTTGTAAATAAATCAAGATTTACTTATAAACATATCCCAAAATGTACTAACAGGATAGATGATTATATAATTTTCTATGTAAGTCTTTGCGAAATAAGCCTGAAGAAATAGTTAGAAGTTACAATAAATTAGAATAGTTGTATTGACTTTTGAGCTTAAACATCAACGACTTACGTCAAATCTATATTGTAAAAATAACTATAATAAGTTAATTTGCAGGATGAAATAAAGAAAATCAGATGATCGGTCGAGTGTGTCACGTTTTACATGTCACTTGCAAAACCCATGTTCTAAAACGCTCGTTTTCTGAATATACGCATATTTTTTACTCACGCCGAACATGTTTTGCAGAAATGACGCCTAAAATAATGTTTTTTCTTTCTCTCTGTCGTGTACTCCAACTCAAAAACACTACTCTACAAATCATTGATTTCGTACATTATCGATTTTATTGATATGTGCTATTCATATTTTTGGAATGTTCCAGATAGAATAAATCTTCTATACTTACGTCGGTCTATCGTCCCTACCACCACTCCGATACTGACGCTTGTGAAGTGCACGAAAAGTCGTGAGCTTTAGTCGTTAGCATACAGAAAGAACAACAACAAAATTAAAAATACTATAACGTCTTGTATTGGAATAATACGGATTAATGCAAACCTATAAACTTTTTACTCCTTTTTGTAAGATTGGCACGACTAAACTAAAATTATACATAAAATAACATTTTTAATAGTCTTTCTTTTTAAACATTATAATAATAATTATTTTATTATTATAATGTTTTAATATATTTAAACATTATAATAATAAAATAATAATATTTTAACTTTCTCTTTCTCAATTCTTTCCAAATGCAAATGAAAGATTAAATAACAAATATTTGAAAATGTAAATTTCATATAATATAAATATTTAAGCTAGATAAGTCTTGATTTTAAAAAGTTTTTGTCAAATGTTAAAGTTATTGAACTTGACAATATCACAAGTTAAACTGAATATATTGAACACCACTAATCCAAATTAATATATAATGTGTAGATAACACTAATTACGGACAAAACACAAACAATTTAAAATAAACCTCAGATTTCTCTTTTAGACATTGCGCTCTCGACTTTAGATTGTAACAATTTCGCGAATAGCAGTATCACTTCTGTTCACAAAACAACTATTTACTCATAGTAATAAAAATGAATTATAAAAATCCGATAGCACATGTTACGAGTTAATATTGTCCTCTTTTTTCGAAAAGCTCATACTATACAAACAGTAATATCGAAATATGTTGCGCCTCAATGCGTCAGCTATTTGTGTTTTCCTATAAAATATAGAACTGTATCTTTTTATGGTTTTTATTGCTAGCCGTATTATCCAGATGTTATTGCTATTACAGAATTACGTGTAAACTGTTGCAGGAAATGTATTGATTTAAGGGTCAGTAAACATGTAACTACAAATCAAATACGTGCAGGGAATTCATCTCTATATCGAGCTATATTTTCTAGAAAAGAATTTAATATACTGAAAAAATAATGAGAAAGGATAAAGAAGTACAAAGCGTATGTGTAAGTAAGTATTCCTATTATACTGGCCAACAAATTTCAAAATCAAAAAAACTTTTGATTTTGCCATAAAATAATTTATACTAATTTCAATAGAAAACAATATAAACATTTATTTGGATAAAAGGTAGAAGGTCAAGTTAGCTCGATTTTCTTTATATTTCAATGTAAAGGTTTTTTAGATTAGATCATAATTTAATGTATATTTCAAATAATTATAATTAGAAATGTGAAGTAATACTGCTCCGTCTCTTATAAACAATATTTACAGCATCTCTTCCTAACATCCAACAGTAATCCGCTAATATAACAGGATTCCATTTCCCCTGATACTGTTCTTCCATTGCCATGATGTCTTGGTGGAAGCGCTCACCGTGTTCATCGCTAACGTCGCCCATATTTTCCGGACAAAAATCCAAGTGAGAACGTAAAATGTGCACTTTAAAGGACATATTACAGCCAGCAGCGTAAAATACATGTAACGTATCCATTACCAAAGTTTTATCGTTGTCAGCTTTTTTGTTTCCCAAGAAATTCATGAAAACTTGTACCATGGAGAGTCAAGCTGTTTTTTCCTTCGCTGTTAATTTGGTTTCAAAGATTCCATCATTTACTATTTCTCGTATCTGAGGTCCAACATAAATACCTTCTTTCAGTTTCCTTTGTGTTAATTTTGGAAACTTTTCACGAAAGTATTTAAAACCTTCATCTTCGAGATCCAGTGCCTTTACAAAGTTTTTCATGAGCCCAAGTTTCAAGTGGAGAGTTGGTATTATGATCTTTTCTTTTTCTACTAGAGGCTGATGTTGTACATAGTCTTTTTCTTGTATGAACTGTTGTCGTAGTGGTCACTCTTGCTTATGGCGATGTTTTTCCCTGTCACCGCTGTCCCAAAGACATAAAAAGCAACAGTATTGGTAGTGACCAGATTGCATACCCAAAATAATTGCAATTACTTTAAAATCTGCACAAATATTCCAGGAATAGTCTTTGTGCTTTATCTTTTCTAATAAAATTTTCAGATTTTCGTAAGTTTCTCTCATATAAACAGCATGATCTATCGAAATAAAAGGATAATGGTTTCCATTATGCAACAAAACTGCTTCTAGGCTAGTCTTTGATGAGTCTATGAATAATCTCCAAGAACTGGGATCATGATGTATTCCAAAAGCTTCAGAAAGTTTAAAAACATTATTGCAGTAGACCAGATTACCGGCCATATTATAAAGGCATTTTCTCAGTAACCAGAGCCAAGCCAATGTTGCCGCTTTTCAAATCATTTTTATTTTATATATGCTGTTCAATTTCATCAGTTACTAACTTAGGGTAGAAGCCTTGTTGGTCGGTGTTATTATCCTATTGGGTTAGGGGATTTCAGTTCTCTTATTTTCAATACGACATCCTGCATATGTGTTCTGTTCATAATGCTTTTAACCGCAATCCAAATGATGTAGTATATTATCGGAACGGGATAGTTGAGAGATTATTTTTTTCTAAAATACAAACTTCGCCATTGTATTATGAAAATCGGCTTTAAGATTCGGCCGAACCATTTGATTAACTAGTTATAGCAAAAAAGAAATAGCAAAAATGCTAGACAGGACAAACAGACATATCTTTATAAAATCTTATTTATTTATTATTGTTTCATTAATAAGGATACATTCCAAAGTAACCGATCCGATTGCAACTTGGCAGAATCGAGTGTTGTAGAACGCTTCTTTAAAATAAAATTATATATTAAAAAAGTAGCTAATGCGACCGCCATCAATTTACTCGTTTCGTCGTTTGGAGCTCATCGGCACAGCTTTGCAGGCACTGGTAGCCAATCGTAGGAAAAATCATAAACGACTTTCCTCGATTCAAAATGACATCTAAACCTACATATAGTATTCTATTAAAACTGTCGAAATAAATGCTATATTACAGGCATCAGTTGATTGGACCATAAATTCACCAAAAATTATAAATTTAAGTGTGCCTTACTTACTTAACTAGTGTAGATGAGGTTTTGAATCTAGATAATTTACTATACGGTTATCCGGATCTGCTATTCGATAACTTGGATCCGAGTCCGCTACCGAAGATAGTGAATTTGGATTCTTTATTCAATTGAGTTCATTATCCGATAACGCGTATCCAGCACCGCTCTTCCGTAACTTTTTCGAGTAAATTGTAAGTAACTTAAAGTTTTGCAGTAAATTGTGAAAATCTGCAATAATTATCAAAAAATATATCTGTAATAATCGCCCCATTTATTGAATACTTATGTAATACAAGGTAACTTTAAAACAGTCGCATGGAAATTCAACATTATTCTGATTGTATGGATTTCAAAACTTCTACACTTTTTCTCCATATAACATAAATTCCATGTTTTCTTTATTAAGCGCTTTTTATATTAATTAAGAAATAATAACGAATCTAAATACGAAAATAGAATATTCTGGGAATCGGATACTGCACCTAAATAGTGGATTTGAGTGGATTTTTTTTGGGTATTGATAAAATTTCACACGACCCTACAGGCCCCTGTATATTTTAATTTACTATTGCGGGCACTTTTCTTAAATGGTAAAACATCCAGGCATAACACTGCGGGTAATCGTAGGTAATTGTATAGCAGCATAAATCTCGTGGAACATAAGAGCTAGATAATTACATCGCCATTACGTTGCGGGAAGTTTTACTTTTATAGTTGCGCTATTCGTAGGGTTTATCAGAAAGCTATCAACGAGAATTACCGCCAAGGAACAAGCTAATTTATTCATGAAGTATAGGGATCACGACCTCAGTCGATTAAAGGAAAATTAACCCACCAATAAATTCAGCATCGACAAGACAAGCTGACAACTACACAAGCTATTACTTGGCCAAGTATTACACTTTAATGTTCAGTAATGGTTTCGCATAGTTAAAATAGGATGCTAAACGAATTCTACAGAGACGAAAGCGCCAGCATAGATTTTACTTATTTCGTAATTTCTCATTAAGTGCCGTGGTATACGGTTGTATTACCTAATCCTGCGTCAACTAAACGATCTCATAAGAAATACCCCATCACACCAAATTAATCGAATGTTTAAAAGCACAGTTTCCTGCCAATATAGGCTATCATTTCGGTGCTAGTTGTTTTTAGTATTAATGAACTAGATACTCTTTTGGAATACTTCTTGCGTTTGTTTGCTTGCTTTTTATATATTCATATTTGTTTGTTATCAATCACTTAAATGATTTTTATTGCTATAAATTTTAGCTATTTTATACAATTATTATTCATTTCTATTCTGAGGCCCCATTTCTCCTCGGAATTTCATTTCATTTTTGTATGTTTGTTTAATTTATTGTTATTAATTGTAACTTATTTCATTTCCACTATTTCTTACAAACAATCTTCAAAACAAATAATCATTGTATTTGTTTTCTCATTTAGTTTACAATCAGTCCGGTATAATTCACCCCAACGCGGGCGAACAGTTGCCGTGGAACCAGCAACCAGAATCGTTAAAATTTGGCACTCAGCTGTGGCACAGAGCCCTTGCAATAGATATAGTTAGAGATGGACGCCTTTTAAAATCCTATTTTAATTTTAGATTGACACCTTACGGTAGATTCTCTTAAGATACTTAAGCTGAAATAAATGATACCATATTTTAATGATATAAAAAATTAATAAACTGTCATCTTCCTTCAAAAAGGTCCTTTTAAAATACGCTGAAACATATAATCGTCTTTTTTGAATTCCGCTTTAAGCGTAGTCAATGTTTAATGTTCCTCACTTTGCTATTAATGAACGTGTCATAAAATGAGTTACTGCCAATGGGGGAAGCACTCTTGGCTGGCATAGACCCAAAACGGTGCCTCTATGATTCGCAACTTGGCTGAACTGTTCCTTAGAACAGAAAAATATCTACAGCTCTTGATACAAAAATCGGTCTCCAATGTTTTCAGGTCAATAGTCTTATTTTCTACACTATCAATTTCTTTAATTATTATGAAAAAACAAGTTTAACGGATGGATTCTTAGAAGTAAGTTATTGGTATTAGTCGGTTCTTAGCAAACGCTTTTTAACAGCAAATATTCTAAACTGGATATGCTGTTTTAGCAATTTTAATACACGTACACTAGATAAGAACTAGCTCAACGAAGAAGCAAAAAATTAATCAATAATTTCTGCCATCGTTAAAAATATCCTCTCAAAAGTAAATTTTCATAAAGGATTACGATGATTATCTTAAATACAAGGTTGGGCTCGATACTAATGTAAGTTTTAATCACGTAAGAAACGGTGACGAAATTGCAGTGGAGATTAGTGATTAGTAATAAAAATCACTGACCACAAATTCCAAGCTTCATTACTAAGCCTGCACAAACGAGTACAGTTTTCGTGTACTTCACAAAATTAGCACAGGCTAGACAGATTCGTGTTTTAACGACCCTCGGGGAAACCAGCAAGCGACACAAACCCATTCTCATGAGACGAATAAATACGAGTCCATCTAGTCTCTGCTAATTTCGTGAAGCGCAATTGGTTTCTGCAGGCTTATCTATTACGCAACCCAAGTAATTGAAAATTGTTTCAAGATTATGTGGATATATATACTTCAGGATAACATATTATAGGCGTCACAGATATGCTGATGGCACAAGCCTTTAAGGCGTGTGATATTAAGTACAGCTACAGTATTCTTATCCTATGGAATAAATGAAGAAAAACTACTTCCGTAAGTATTGTTGAAAATTCTACAAATAAAACTAAATGTTATTAATCGAAGGTCCTTCCAAAATATTCTATATTGGTAAGTAACTCTTCTGATGAACCCACTCTTAACAAAATGGTTTTGCATTATATCCAGTGCATAATTTTTTTTCAGGCACATAGTCTGCTATAGGTGACTTTCTTAAGTGAAATTTTAGATATGCTAGACAATAATAATAACGATGCATAGGTTCTTATATTACCTTCGTGGCATCAAACAATGCACCTTTCTCATATTAATAAGTGATGCTAAAGGTATGGCAAGATCAGCAACGCAATCCTTTAACTATTTAGTGAATATGTTGTCATGTACCATCAGCAAATCACTACAAATTTCAATTAGTAGCTGATTTTCGCCAATTATAATAATCTCTTCTTCTTTTAGCAAATACAGTATATTTCCGGAGAGGCGCCACATTTTTTTGCTATCGATTTCTCAGAAGAAGTTCTTATTCCATATAACATGACGTGTAAACACTACAATAAATGCAACTTGATATTAGCACAAAACATGAACTTACGCATAAGATATTGATTTTGCGCCTTATTTAAAAAAATAATTTTAAAAATTTTGTATTATTTGCGATTTTAGAACGAGCAAAGTCTTTTATAGAAAGCACTTTTTTTTCAAAAATCAAGTACAAAAGTTTTGCGTCTTGTGGCACCTACTCAGCAACACACTGTATATACAAATAATACGAGGTGAAAGTACTCATTTCTTCATTAAAGATTTATTCACTGTGTAGCATTTCATTTCCAGGAATATTTCTTCCTCTCGAATTTTAAGCTAGTAGGGGTTTATTGCTTTGATCTTTCTTAGCAGATGGTTGTACAATTTGAGCTTCCGATAATCAAGTAAATGTTGAGATCCTGACCGTCGATACTACGGTATCCTAATTTGTTGTCGGCACCGTGTAATGATTCAAATGTATATAATTCAGCTAACGTAAATATTCCTTCTGGTTTAAAATGATCCGTATATGTTGAGATGTATTTAACACTCCTAATAGGAAAACGTTTGCTATAACCGGATCAAAATTAACCCAAAGCATTTTTGGTAATTATTGTTTCGGATGGATTCAGTTTAGTTCAATTTATGAAGTATATTGATTATAATGTAAATTAAACCATTTTGTTAGTAAATAGAATTCTAAATACAATGGTAATACGTCACTTTATACCTCAGAAGGTAAGTGTCGAATATGTATCTTTATTGCATCCAAATTTGTTAACAAAAATTGTTAAAATAAAAGGTGTACGGAGCAAATCTGACCGGGCCTTGACACTGCAAGTGAAAAGTAGAGAGGACAAAGGCAGATGAAATTGCAGCGGCTAGACAGACTCGTGTCTATTCGCCTCATAATTAGAGAATAATTTGTCGACTCTCGAGGACACCAGCAGGCAACACGAACCCTTTCTTTCGAACGAGATGAATAGACACGAGTCTATCTAGTCGCTGCAAAAAAAGAATAATTCCACCTGTCTCTGTCATCTCTGCTCATAAAAAAGGGTTCGTCTTGCGTACTGGTGTCCCCGAGAGTCGACGAAACACGAGTCTGTCTAGTCTCTGCAAAAAAGTAATAATTTCATCCGCCTTTGTCCTCTCTAGTTATAGAGTACCGCGTCGGAACCGCTTTCTTTCGAAGATTGAATACCTGATTCATTTCGGCTATCAGTTCCCAGCAGATCACGCCACAGTTGAATAGGGGGTGGAATGCTGAAACCTCATTTATAGTGATATGTGTGACTACTTGCCTTAGCCTTCTAGTTGCTTCGAAGGACATTTTGACTAACAACTAACCGAAGAAGATTGGATTCTCCGCTTTGTTTGAGTTCATTTTTAATCTGTTACACTCGTTTATATACGGCAGGAATAGAAATGAACTCATACTGAGCTTCGTGTCACTTCATAGTTACTTGCCAATTTTTTAGGGATGGTATTGCCCCAAATGGTGAGCAGCGTTCTCTCTGAGAGATAAGATCTTACCAGATCGTATTTCAACAGTCTACTGAAACAAATGCTTTGCTTAATTTAATATATTCGCCCCACACACCTTAAAACTACGACATACGAAAAACATGGATAAGGTCTCCTTCATAACCCAAAATATAAACAACTGCTAGCCTACTACAAAAGGTCAAGAAGGACAGAGTATGACAACGATCCGTTTTCCCTGTTTATCAGATTTTTATTACTTTTTATGTAAACTCCCTCGTACACGTCTAATTTTCGCGGCGATTTCAAGCTTTCTAATTTTAATTAAATTAAATCACGTCAATAAAATAATTAAATCACGTCCAGTTTCATTTATATGTTGTACTAGGCTACACGCGTCCAATCTTCTGTAGCGATAACACCTTATATGTTCTTTAAACCCGGTGCCTATCACTCTTTTCGCTTCATAAATGTAAGCTTTATTACAGTCACCACATTCAGTTTTATAAATTCCTCACCTTTCTTCCATTTTTTGGTTTATCTTTAAGATTACCAAGAAGGTTTTTAAGTGTATTACGCGAACCTAAGCATACGTTCATATCTAGCCCTCCTCAAATCTGGTCTTTCGATATGCTGTGAAAGGGATGTCATCATATGCATTGTAAACGTAATTCGCTATTTCCGGATTAGTACGAGATAAGTATTCTGTTTTTTTTTGAGTACTGATAAAATTTAAATACTATTGCGGGCATTTTTCTTAAATGATAAAACATCCAGGCATAACACTGCGGGTAATCGTAGGTAATTGTATAGCAGCATAAATCTCGTGGAACATAAGAGCTAGATAATTACATCGCCATTACTTTGCGGGAAGTTTTACTTTTATAGTTGCGCTATTCGTAAGGTTTATCAGAAAGCTATCAACGAGAATTACCGTCAAGGAACAAGCTAATTTATTCATGAAGTATAGGGATCACGACCTCAGTCGATTAAAGGAAAATTAACCCACCAATAAATTCAGCATTGACAAGACAAGCTGACAACTACACAAGCTATTACTTGGCCATGTATTACACTTTAATGTTCAGTAATTGTTTCGCATAGTTGAAATGGAATGCTAAACGAATTCTACAGAGACGAAAGCGATTTTACTTATTTCGTAATTTCTAATTAAGTGCCGTGGTATACGGTTGTATTACCTAATCCTGCATCAACTAAACGATCTCATAAGAAATACCCCGCCACACCAAATTAATCCAATATTTAAAAGCACAAGTTTCCTGCCAATATAGGCTATCATCATCAACTAGATACTCTTTTGGAATACTTCTTTATTTAGCTTATTCCGCACTGATAGCTTTATTGGGCTTTTATTTCTGGAAATATACCAATGCGTAGTATTATCAAGAAATAGATGTTGAATAGTTAATTTTGGTTGAGTTATTGCACAGATTCTGCAATTCGACAGTATTCTAAAATAGTTTTGGTGGGAAGGCATTATATCTGTGAGTCTCTAAAAAGTCCACATGCACGGCTATGCATGATATTAGCTCGGTGTAAGCGCCCGTGTAAGAGCTATTAGTTTGCCATTACTTTTCTCCTACTATTTAAATCCATTAACTCGCATTTGGATCGCTGTCCTAAAAATATGAATAATGTCGCTATGTCAGTAAATATCATATCTTCGTTTTTGCGTCATTCCTTTTACAAACCAATTAAACTCCTTAATTGAGATAACAAAAATTTTAATTATAATCAACATCAAACTTGAACTAACAGCCGCATGTCATTAGTACAAAGATAAATCTTTATCAGTGCTTTTTTAAAGGTGATATGTCAGCATCAAAATTAAAAATTTGTTAACAGATGATACTTACATACATGCACTTGCCACACTTTAATCAAACTTTGATGGCTTTCATGCAATTATAACAATGATAGATTTTTGTGCCAGAATGAATTACAGAGCCATTATTATAGATACCAGCTGTAACGTTTCGTAAGACCTCTTTTATCATCATCAATCGTAAATTCTTGTAAATTTTACATTTTATTGTGTATGATTTCAGAAAATATTCAAGTGACATTTTAAGAATGCTCCAAACCTGTCAACCGTCATGTGTTCCTTTCATTTAATTTATTTTGTCTTCTTTGGTATTCAACTATTCAGTTCAACTGTTAAAATCTTTCTTAATGTTTCTCTCTACTCTAACATATTTCACAGGAACCTCGGGCACTAGTGTCCATTTACCTATTTTCATTCGTTAGATTTGTATGTATAATCTCTAAAAGATCTTCACGTACGTTACTTATGTTACTCAAATAAATTTGATTTGTAGAAAACTCTGGAGAAATAATTTTGGTAAGAAATGTCGGTTATTTAAAGGATACGATTTGTTGTATTTCCTCTTTGCCGCAACCTATGGGATAAATTCAGATATTCCACTAACAATATGGCTCTTGATCTTCTTCGTTAAATAAATCAACTCTACTATATTCACCAAAAGTTCATACTTAAAAAAATATCAGCTCAATTGTCCAAGTAACCTGATGCAGTTGAAACTAAACGTGTTTGGTCTTCGAACCGTGTCATGTCGTTGGTTGAAATAAAACCAACGACATGTCACAGTTCAAACCCGGAACACGTTTAGTTTCAACTGACTCTGGCCGTGAAAGCCTACGTTTTTATTTTAATCTGATTCAGTGATATTAACATACCAGCTGATAAATTAATAAAACTAAAACGAGAGAGTAAAAGGTTATGAATGCAAATCTGAATGAGAAAACGTAAATGTTAAGGCAATTATGAGCTTATGTATTGCGTAGAAAAAGCTTTCTTCTTAGAATATTTTTTATGTTTTCGATTAAACCGAAAATGGATAAGCTTGTCATTTCAAATAAAATACGCAGTTGTATATATTGTTGTTAAATTTTATAGCAATGTTTCCCTAATTTTCAAAGATGTGCTTAATAGGTGTGCGACAGTGAAGATTCATAACTATATGCAAGCATTTATTACATATGTAAACTATTATAGAAGCTCAGACCTGTGTATTTAGGAGGACAAAAAGGTATTTCTAATACTAATAATAATATGTCTACTACATGAGAAAGAATATTATCGTTCTCTATTACTTCTCTTGATTATATTGATACCAATCATAAACTACATATAGTTTGTCTTCTGAAGCACGACATCGATTTTTGTCCATGTGAAACTATCCAAACTAAAAAGATATTTAAACTACTTCTTTGCTCTCAATTACATCTGATGGGCACGCAACATAGGTATTCATTTTTTTTGTATGTGTATAATGCATATCTCACAAATTAATAATAATAATAATAAAACCACCAATTCTTATTATTAGGAAAACAACATACATCGTCTTTATTATTCAACAATTTTTAAATGGGCAAATAGAACAGATTTTAAGTAATGTTCATAATAAACAGGTAAACATTTAATAAACATACATTAGTATAAAAGACCATCTGTTTCTTCTTGGAAACTCAGGACGCTATTGATGTTAGCAATTATTATGGTCTCGTTATGTTTCTTCTCGTTCACACCAATTTCGTATTGAATTGTTTGTGAGTCCCACATAGTTCTTCAAAGTATTGGGTATACAATACCTCATACCATCACGATAACCAACCCTATCTATACTGCTTTCATGAGTTCATCAATAGTGCAAACAATACCTATGCTTCTTCTGTCCTACATTGTATACTTATTTACTTTTTAGTTTTTCGAATGACACATGATAATTTTGTAGTTTGCATTAACTTCCTCGAATATTAAATTATAAATAAAAAGGAACAGCCTACCCCCTCTTTCGTATCCATAAATAGCAATCCACAAATGTTTTTCATGTCACAAAAGTAATTGCATAACGCGTTACGAAGTGAATGAAAAACATCCCAGCAGCCTTTCTATTACAAAAAAAAAACTGCTGCGTATTTCAGGTATACTTTTTTGTTACAAAACGCTACGCTGCACTAAACGTATGCGATTCCTGGAGTTTTCCAAATTAATATTGAAAGAGGCAAAACAAAACGTTGCGCACGCTTCTGCCGACGCAAAAAATCGTAATTTGAGAACTGAATGCGAATTTTAATATGGAAATATGGATGTGGAGAATTTCATTAATATAATTGCTGAAGAGGCACTTTTTGTAAAATTGCGCCATAAATAATCCTTTAAATTTCTCCGGCAAGCGGTATACAGTTTTTGTCTATTTGATTTATAGCCCTGCGTACTTCTAGCATCCATAGATTGCAAGCGTTAAAAACGAAACAGAGTTAGATAATGTTTTGAAACAATAGAACAAACAAATTGGATAATTTCAATACATCCTGCATTTTCTTTTTCTATATTGAACATAAAAATATTGTTATATGCATTGCAGCGGTTATATATACATATTGTATCTTTATAGTATAATGTTATAACGAGAGAATAACTATTAAAACGACGTCACAAATCCAAAAATGTCACAACGACACTCTTTCGACGGCTTGAAATAATTGTAAATTCTAATGTTATAACGTTTTGCATAAAATTCGCCCATACAAGACCTGAATTTGTTTGGAAAAACCAAACACTTACCCAAGTACGTCTTTTTACACGATACAAATTTCGAGCATGCAATATTTCGTATTATTTTCATTAAATTTCTGGCACTCAAAATTTATTTCCCTTAAAAGTACTGTGTTACGGTAATATATGACAGGAGTTCGCGATCTAACGCCTGTTTGAAGTTAGCGAAAATTGTTATCCATTCAATATGGACATGGACATCCGCCACCGAACTTGACCTGTTCTTACCGAGTGACTTTAACTTGATGATATTATGGCAAATATAAAATAAAATGTATACTCCAGTTATTATATTATATGTATTGCATTAATCGATTTACTTTGATCTAATTGTCAAGCTTGTTTTCAGTTACTCATGATAGTGATCCACTTATGTCTGAAGATGTCTTTCATCCTGCACTATCTATTTCTTTTAACATAACAAATACTGCATCTATAATTAACCTCCCGTCCAACAATAATTTAAGATATAATTTTAAGTCCGCCGATTTGCGATCTTTGTATTGTAGCACTCTGAATACAAACTGGATGTTTGCTGAAGCGTTCCCTAACGCTAACGATCACATTTTTTCATTTAATATATGTATTCGTTCCAACCTGCAGTAGTTTCCGACCTAACTTTCCTCCATGGTGCATTACTGAAATTGAAAAAAAAAATTGAAAATAACGCAGTACTATTACAATAAATGGAAAAAAAAGCTAAACCTACCTACCTGACTGAATTTCCACGTTTGGAATTATTTATTAAAAAACAAACCAAGACAGCGTATAACGGAAATCATAAAAGCATTCAGAACCAGCGATTCAAGTTGTTTTGGAAATCTGTAAACACCAAACATTCTTCCTCCAGAGTTCTCGGATTTATAAGGCTTAAAGGTATAGTCCTCGAGAAACCTGCTGATATTGTTCAAGTCCGTTACTGCGAATCAGTGCTGCTCGATGTTTAATAGCTGTTCTTTTAGTGTTGGTTACATTAATTCCGAAGAAAGTTTGCGCTCCTTAAGCAAACTAAAAGTTACCATGGTTTCTGGACATGATACGCTTCAAAGCTACCTTCTTTATGACTGCGTTCCAGTCTTATGCGAACCTCTTCATCTGATCTTCATCCTGGCTATACGTACATCTACATTTCCATCTACACTGGTTTTTGAAAAATTCGATAGGAGGAATATAATTATAGACCTATCGGTATTTTTCCTAACAGTGCTCAAGTACTTGAAGAGCTTTTCTATGAGACTATCACTGCATCAAGCCGTATCTTTCTGTTTGATCTTGTTATTTATTATTGTTATTATTGAAGGCAAATATTTGCGATATGAAAGAGATGGAACGAAGACGAATAATTTAGCAATTTCTACTGAGTTATCGTTGGTTAGAGATAATTTCTACATACTAAAACGTAAAAGACAAGGAAAGGGAGATCTGAGGATGAAGTTGGATTTTTTCAGTTAAAGTCACGTTTTGGCTATAAAAGCAACTGACAAACATCTTGGAGAACTTGCGAGACATACCTTAGCGATTAGGTATCATAAAGATCAGAACTGTGACATCAAATTACTTTCTGATTCAGAATTTAGCAAACCTGTAGGCTTCAATAAAATTTTAAGCCGTTCCCATTTCATAATAATAAGAAAGGCTCCTTTTACAAAGGCACAATATTTCAAGTTCGCATAGATAACTCGCTCTATACACAACATAAAAAATGCACCCATTTCACAAATTACAAACGAGATATTTGCAACGTTATTTATAAATCCCTTTGGTTTAGATTACCTTTACGGTCAGCGCTGCCTAGATTTAAAGTAACAGGATTAGCGGTTATTTCTTGTTAGAATGTACATACAACACATTTGTAGATCGATAATGCTGAATACTCGGAGTTTGTATGCTTTGCGTTTCCTCTCAAGCCCAAATAAACTACGAAGCATTTGCTTAATGGTCGGCCAAAATACACAAGCTTGTTATGGCGCATCTTCAACCACACTACAGTTGCCCCGTCCTCATGAAGTCCGCGCCCGTATCAGCTAAATATACACGAATATGCATATACATATGTATGTGCAATTACACCGGAAGAGGTTGATATTTTATTACACTTGGACACTGCTTTATACTTGAAGGCGATGCATCTCCACAAGTGCACGTTAATAAAGGCAACTAAGCCATTCGTATCTCACGTGAGCATAATAAACAAGATTAATGACCGCATCAGTGTTTCCTATTATACTTAGCAATTCTGAGAAGACTGCTTAGCACATATATAAATGTTATTTTCGAAAACTACCGTGCTTACAGATTACAAAAATTACATCAAGTAAGCATACAATAAGGATCTTAAAATAACCCACCATTTCCTAATAAAGACTATTAGACGACAAAAGCCGGCGCTTTTAGAATAGAACAGGTTTATTTCTACAATAAAGTTCAATAAAATCAAGAAATAACGATTTACAAAATAGGTGAAAATAAGGAAATACTACCGAGAACGAAGAACGAAGAAATAAAAGAATAATTCTCACATTTAACGTGGTAATTTGACAGACTGCCGATTGTGATTACGTTGCTTCGTAACGCATCTTTTAGCTGAATCTAGGGGTAAAGGAATGCAATCTGATGGTTTTTACCCAGCCAATCGATCGTAGAAATAAGAACAAACAACTTTCCTTAGTTACAATTTTTAATTTGGTCTTACAGCTTGTAATTATTAGATTTCTGCTGCTTTTCAAAAAATCGTCATAACTCACTATTTCAAGAACTACTAGAAAAATAGAAATTTTACATTTACAATTATTTTATTAATTTTTCAAATAACAAAAATTTTAAGGGGACTCGCAAAGACTGCCTGGCTGCTTCAGTCACGATTCTAGCCACTTATTTCTAAGTCTATGTTTACCGGCGTTTCGAATATATAGCTCTCCATTTCACCCCAAGAAGAGCTCTACTGGAGCTAGGTCCTCCCCAATCCACCTACTTGGATATTCTCGATTTAGCAACGCGCTAACTTCTCACGTATCCGTCTGATGTTTCATAGCAAGTTCTTAAGAAGCTCCGGTAGCACGGTGTCTAAAAAAATAACGTAGTTCTCACCATTCAAGCGGTTTCGGAAATTGTAAGGCCGGAGTACGTGCTTCTCCATGATCCCGACCCGTAAAATGCTGTTGACGTGCACGAATAAATGTTGCGCGGAGATATTCATCAGCCTACAGATGATTATTTTTACAGTTAAATACATCGCTCTTGTGAAGCATGCTTCTTTTGTAAACAGAATAAGTTATTCAAGTTGCCTGAAAAGTCTAACATCGAAAAAGTGCTAAAACTTGCACTTTATGGCTAGAATGTAGGTAAAGATACTGCTCCTTCGGAATTTCTCCAACATATAATGTACATCTAATCTGCTATCATCGTCGTAACGTTGGCATCAGTACAGCGGATTAGCAGCGACTTGAATTATTCCATTAGGTAAGATCTTAGCTTACGGCAGGGAACTTATGTTGTTGGTGTGAAGAGTTCTTCAGGTTGGAAAGAAATTAACGTACTATGGTCTGAATACTGCGAAATTTCGCACCCTCACATTTTCCATAACTATCCTTGCTCGAATTCGAACTCTGACGCTGCCCTAGTCGAGTGGTTTAACGAAGCAGCCAGCCGTTTAAAAACTATTTTCTTTAATGAATGTAGAAATCGCTTCGATCCTACGCAACTACCTTCCCTGTTACAAATTGAGCAATACATGTGTAGATGTAGGACCTTGATCAGAAATATTTTCTTTAGTAAACAATGCAAACCTATATAGACCTAATTCTTAGTAGTTCAATGCTGTCCAAAACAAAAAATTAACTTATTCCTTTGACAATTCTGAATAATAAAAAACATATTCAGTGCATTCTACACAATAGGTTACAGTGTCACGTAGGCTTCTGCGGTCGTCAACAACAGTTTTTGTTTTCAGGCTGGAATCGCGTTGTTATCGTAGTTTCTGGCGTTGTTTCGTCCACATCCTTGCGAGACATCTTCAGGGTTGTTATTGCACATGGAATGAGTGAGTCAGCACCCAGTCAGTGTGCGGCAACAATCCTGAAGATGATACATAAATGTGTGAACGAAACGTTAGCAATAGCAACGTGGAACCTGAAAACCAAAAGTGTACATGTAAATGTGAGTTAAGCAATGTTTAGAATCAATTTCTTCATTTAGGATTAGTTGCTAGCAATTATATATATTCAATTGCCTACATTAGGTTTGAATTCATCAAAACTCACTAAATATTCGTATTCACTTTGTTACATGATACTTTTAAATAATTCGGTAATAACTGTTCAAGATACAACGTTTTCAATTTTCTCTTAATCATAACCTAAAATAATTATTAATCCAAAGCAGTATCATCATAACGATAACAGCCGTGGTCGTTGTTAGAGCAAGGTAAAACCGGAAGCGGAATTAATTTACAAACAATGCATCCACTAGCTCGCGGTGGTTCTCCCAACAAGTTTCCATTAACGAAATATTGAACATTCATTTACTTATCTCTTTAAGGGATTATTCATTCACATAGAAAATGAATAAATAAGAGTACCATACAAATATACAAACAATTTGTACCTTTTAAAGTAACAATTATACATAAAAAACGAAAACAAAAACAATCAAATGTGGTTGGAACCTTTCATCTTGTTTAGCATTTGTAGTGGGGAATTGTAATTAAGTATTTAGCAAATGCTCGGTTTGTTAAAAGTAACAACGCTTGGTAGACTGCAGTAAGGAGTCACAATATTACATTCTGCTTTCATAAACGTACTGTATATTTCAGATTACCATGGTGACGTTCAGGTAGCATTTAACATCGTTTTAATTAGATTTCATATGAATACTGAATAATGCTTAGGGAGGCGAGTGAGCTCAGGTATGTATTTTACGGGGTTTAACATTTCTCATTTCAAAATTAATTTTCAGTCTCGCTAATTAAAGGAAGTACAATTGTAGAAATTTTTAGTTTAAGGAATTTGAAATATACATTTTCCCTTCTTTAATATTCCGAGTACCTACTTAAAACAACCTAACTACTTGAAATATAATTTACAACTCTAAAATATTAATTCAGCAGTTAATATTAGAAACGATATAACAGTGATTATTAAATTAATTTTCTGTAAAAGTTCTATATAGATTATTTCTCGCTACAATTACTGAAGAGGTATTCTTTTATACCTCTTATATATAAATGTTTAAGCGTATTTGTCAAGAGAATGGCTGAATCGATTGAAGGAGAAAAAGAAGATGCATATTATTTATATTATACTGCTGGCTTACTAGAATGGGGAGGTTACCATGTGTCAACATATGAAGAAAACATTCTCAAATAAAATATTTATGACAGCTTCCACCATTTATATCGTATGAAAGCGACTGTTTGAAAGGATTTGGTAGGGCGGTGTATTATTGTAAATGTAAAATTGTGAATTACGAGCTTCCTAACTAACAAAAGTTGATACAATGTGAAGAATGCGTTCCTTTTATATTCTTTTAGGCAGATTTACGTACATATATGTCAAACGGAATACGTATTTACAGCTTTTTCCGTTTACGTAATACATGAATGAACAAGTAAGGATAATATGCTTCCCATTTTCATGTTTTAAACGTCTTCCTTGTTAGTGCATTAATGCAGCTTTTATCCGATTGAGTATTTCCTGGAGCCGGAGCCGGAGCCTGGAGTCAATATATTTCCAAGAAATATATTGACAAGCATTAGGTATCAGCTAAAATTTGAAAAAAAAATAGTCGTCATGTTTGACTAATTCTATTTTCATTTTTTTTTGTTATTACAACGCAATATTATTTTTATAAACATTTCTTAAATAATAAAATATGAATCTATTTTTTTACTAAAATGCTGAGGGCTGTAACGGAGTACTACAAACTTCTGTTTTTTTTTTTAGATAAAATCAACTGTAAATTTTAATTTAACCATATTTATTAGCGAACCTCATTTCACTGTAATGAGATTTCTTGCATTTTATTCAATATTTACTAACACTATTCTAGAACATTATGTTACGAAATGTTTGCGTTGTGCATAACCTCAAGAAATTTTTTCAGGAAGTTTTTCATAATTCTTTCCGTTCCGTTCCGTAATTGCGACAGTTTTTAACAATTTTCAGAATGTACTTATTAAATTTTTAAGTGAGGAAAAGCATCCTATACGATGCTTCAAAAAATCTGAACTCTACTCAATTTAAGACGATGTTTATATAATTTTCAGAATGCATGAAGTGCAGTGAGAAAGTTAAAAATATAGTACTTTCTGTGGACGAATCACACCTGCTTCTAAAGTTGATTGCTAAAGATATGGCTTAGAGTGTTTGTTTGATCTGTGGTCATATGATGTATTGCTTCGATTTTCAGCTCCAGATAGACGGTGTTCAAATAATTTTAAATAGTAACGGATCGATTACAGATGAAGATGAGGCTTTGCTTTTTTAAAACATGAAACGTTGACACTTTTAAGGAAAAAAACGAAAAATGGAAACCAGAAATTGTGACCTGCATTAGTCCCGTAGTTCCATATTGACAGTCCCCAGCTATTCTTCCGAGGGAATATTATTAGACAGCGGTAATGAAGATACAGGCGCTTCGTCGTCTGATATTGCATTAATTAGCAACTCTTTTTGAGTTTGGTTTTTTGTCAAACGTCGAATTAACGTTTTATCGTATAGATTTATTCTAAGAACGATTTCATTTAAGTAATTTTCAATATATACTACATTCTTCAATAAGATTATTTTCGTTTTAGCTAATGACAAATGTAAGTAAAGCTAGAGGTACTTATAAAGTGTCAGACAGGATGCCTTTGTAGTAAAATTATGATTGGTTAGCACATCGCTAAGCTAAAGGTACTAACTCTCCTCAAGCTTTGCTATATATAAAATATATTCGTTGGTCTTTCCAAGAAAAACAATAATATGTTAATAAGTGCATATCTCTTCTTTATGAAACACTTCATTATTACCCCTTACGACAAGTGTTTGTGGTTTCTCTTCTTTATGTACAAAATTAAATTTAAATTTTTCGTATACAAAGCTCGAAGGGAACTGATGTTAATTGTTACATCCAACATTTATCGGTAAAATTTTGTGTATGCTGTTGTTCAATTCAACAAAGGATAAAAAGGATGACAATTATATAATTGCACTTAGTACTTTGGTATTTCCATTACTCAGTGCCGGGGATAAGGTAGTGTCTCCAACATTGACGTTTTATATTTCGTACCGAACTGGCAGCATTAAACATTCTACAAACCTTATATAATCAAATATTTTGGAGGTATTAGCATTTGTCTACCTGACAATAAACGTTTTGTTTAAAATCTGCTTTTCATTATTGTTTGCAATTTTTCGATTCAGTCTGAAATTAAGCCTGATATGTAAGATTCTCCGATGTAAATCTACCACAAGAGTAACTTATTAACTAAAGATATTTCTTGGAGTACTTATGTAAGTATATACCCCTGCAATTTTGCAAATTATATATTTATAACGTTTCCTTAACCTTACCCACATTTTGTAATTTTACCTTTTATACAAGTGCCAAGGTACTTTGAAATTCACGTTACACTATATCTATATTACATATCGTTTACAAATTTACCTATTATATCAGGTTACAAACGGCATTGTAAATTTTTATTAACCTTGTAAAATTAAGTCGCCTTGAATATTTACACGTACGTGTACGGCCACGAATTTTACAGAATACATTTTTTCAGTGTAACTAACGAAGAAGTTTAATTAAGAGTGCGATATTCAATTAGTCCTTGACATTTTTCGTACCTGTACCATGATCTTTCATTCACGTTGTGAAAAGTTAATGTTACTGACTGTGAGTTGTCGAGAATAAAATTAATGTATCTCATCGCGAACCACGAGATAAATAATTAGATTAAATTTTCCGACGAACTTCGTCTTTTGTCTTGACTAATCTCATATTGTGTAAGCATGTTTTCAAGTGGTTGGCAGAGAAGAGGTCGCGTTAGCTTTGCCAAATATCCCAGATAGTAGGCGCCGTTAATCGATGAGATGGAAAAGCGGAAAGGAGAATCGTTGTTGTATAAAGATAATCATTCCGTCCCGCTATTATTGTTGAACGTAAGCAAAAAGTAAAATTAAAGATAATTAGTAATTCGTGATCTGCAATAAATAATATTCAGATTAAACAACATAATTTTACATAAATTTATTAATTGTAATTTGTTTCAATTTATACTAAAATATTACGTCTGCTTTAATGAATATTAGCACGGGAATGTCGTCATATCGCTTGTCAAGTGAGAATGTTATAAAATATATGTTTGAGTTTTATATTTATTGCTTGTTAGCTAATGAAACAACGTCATTTCAGTCTGTAGCTAAAATTCAATTCTATTTACGTGTATTCACAGTAGAATAGTACAGTTTGGCGTATAATAACACAGCGTTACTAAACCTTCAATGTACAGCTCAATGAAAAATGCTTGATCAAGTAAAATTAATGCACTTGTGAAAAGACAGCAATAGGAGGCAAGGAAGTGGAATATCTTATCCAAACGAAAGTAGATAATTAGAATCATAACAACGGCTTCAGGTAACACTACTAAAATAAATACAGAGTTCTTATGAATTTGCTCTAACCTCGATATTATATGGCAACAATCTAATTCCAATAATATTTTTCATTTTGATTCATATTTTTCACCAAATATTGAATAATTAAAATGCATAAATTAAGTTTTACAATTCTTTTTGCTGAATATCTTTAGAAAAGCAAATGTTTATAGTATTTCGTCGGGACACTCTATGCATTCTAGCAAAAAAAAAATTCTGGAACAGTTCCTCCATGAGATTCTGGAAAAACATACGAAACATACAGAAGATGTTTAATTTGAGAAAGTTGAAATGGCAGAAATTAAACATGATGTATCACTAACAACTTCAACAATTACCTAGTATCGGAGATATGGATGGAGGTAAACGTGAATTGAAAAGCGGCATCCAAACACATAGTAAAGTACAGGATTCTATTTAAAGTACTGTACTTATGTATATGGTGAGTTGCGGAAATAACACCCAATCTACATCAGTATAAATTTTACATTATGCAACGCTGGTCTCCAAATATTTGTTTGACAACTTTTCCTTTAAATTGCTTAGGAAAAGAATCGCCAGCCACCCACGTAATAGGTGGACGTATAATATGATACAACTGGATAATTTAACTCGTAATCAGTAATTTAATTAAGTTTACGATTCGAAATATGTTAAATACCACAAGTGATCGGTAAAGTTCGTCACTTTGCGTGCACCTCACGATATTAATAGAGACTGGACAGACTCGTGTTTGCTCGTCTAAGAACAAACACGAGTTGAATGAGAATGGATGCTGATGGATTCTCGAGCAAACTAGTAGGCAACTGGTTTCCTCGAGAAAATAGCCAACTTTAGTGATTAGTGATTACATTATTATGCGTCTGTTTGAATATATGCGCCATACTAATGTTAGAATTATAGTTCATTCCTGTGATTTTTCCATACATTACCGTGAAAAATCCATTAAATTGTTTTTTTTTTTTCAGAAGTGGGCAAATAATTTAAAATTATCACATTTTAGTATCACTTTACCTACGCATCTTCCGAAAAATCTATTTTCTAGCAGTGTAACGTACTTGCAAAATCATAATAAAATTCGTTCAATAATACCTGATTTTATGCAATTTTTTAAAACACACTTATTTGGGCATAAATTCTCCATTTATTATTGATTTATTAAGGTATTGTTTAACAGTATTGTAGAATAGGTTGATAATCAAAGCAACTCCCATTTTTAGTTATTACCAATGCAAAGTCCATTATAGCTCCTCCAAGACAATATAAAATTAGATATTTTCAAATTATTTTAAATAAGCTATCATTCAGCTTCTTAAAATAATTTGCTAATCCCTTAATATTACATTTCTTCTGAAACAGAACAAACGTCTCATAAAATAAACTCAAAAAATTCAACATTGTTAGCATAGGAGCAGTCCATCCTAAATTTCATTTTATTTGATTATTCATTTGAAATCACTGCATGTGAAGCTAATTAATGTATTGATATTTTCAATGTGTTTACTAAACATGATTAAAAGAGAAACTCGTGATAAAGTAGAAGGGACGGTATTTTGAGATGATATGATAACAAAAGCTGACAGAAATGTAATTTTTTTTGTACTAAAGATATATTTACAAACGAACCATAATTTTGTTTACACGGTCGACATAATCGATCCACTTTCAGTCGAAGCGCAGACGACAGACTGTGAATGAACGACGATTTAGTCGTTATCACACAATATATGTGGGTAAATAGATGAAATTTGCTTTATTTTTTCACCAACTCGACTGTTGATTAAGAAAATAGTCTGTCGTCTGTGATACGACTCAGATATTAGCACCAAAAAAATCAACATCTCGACATACGTAATATCCTTTCTACGACATACGTAATAATCCTCGAAAATTAAGTAGGCATGTAGATTGGTATCTTAGGTAATAACATAGTAAATCCTTTCACCATTGTCGATAATCTAACTGCTATAACTTAGCGTTATTAGAAAACCGCTTTTTCTCAGCTCTGTTAGTCCCAACGATATTTGGTATCAGCAAGTTGACTGTTGTTGCTGTTTGACTCACTCCGTAAGAGGCGTGCTATAGTTTTATCAAATGGTTATGAACATTAAAGAGCCCAAAACGTAAACGAACTACAACAAGAAGTTATCGACCCTGCTAATGCAATTCCTCTCAAAATCTCTTAACGTATGCACAACGTGTTCTACAGTCGATTAAAAAACGAAGCCAACGTATTTGAGCATTTCTATGAACTATTTGCTGTATTTCGATTTTCCCAACGAGTTCTCTCGAGAGCTAATCATAGGAAGGACAAATTCGACTGCGTTATATAGATTGTAAGGAAAGAAGCTCAATCAGATGGAAACGTATATCTATGTATATGCCAATATGAAAGCGCAGTAAAATATAACACAACATGCTTTGGAACCTTTATTTTTGATACCTTTACAAAGATAAATATACATTCGTAATAAACATTAAACATAGTGGCGAGCATCAATACACAGAGTTTAAATGTAATTAATTCAAAGACGCACATATTATACGTTCATTGATGGTAATAGAACAAGGATAAAAAGTTAATGCATTAGGAATAACAAGTATGTAATACTGTAACATATTAAAACGACGATTCCGATGTGAAAGGTCTGTTTGAAAAAGCAAAGCTATTGGGATGCTCGAACTCGTTTCAACTTTTCAAATTTCTATTTCAACTAAATATCAAATAGACATTCAAACGAAGTTGAATAAAAATTAACAACTAAAATTTTATTTTCATTTATAGAAGGCTTATTTTTCATCGTTTAATATTGAAATTTACGTAACGGTTTGATAGCTCAGTTTATGCTTTCTACCAATGTTCAAACGCAAATCAAAGTACTAGTCGTCAACACAACGAATAACATCAAAATTGATGGAATCACGCTGCAAAATACTACTCATGTCATTTACGAAAACAATGTTACAGAGCCGAGGATTGCGCATTCAGGAATCGCTAATGTTATAAGGCGCCTATCTAATATTGTTTCATTTCTCACATTTTGAACACTGAACATGTGCTCAATATCTTACCAAATGTTTGTTTATAACATGTTAGCAAAAGTATGAAACCAACTAATTGATCAATAGTTTGACAAACTGTTCAGGTCACCGTTCCTGAATAAGGGTGTGATAAATGCAATTTTTAGCTAATCAGGAAAAACGCTAATAGTACGCTATTAACAGCTTTCGAAAGCAAGATTGATAATCCATCTGAACTGCGGGGGAAAAAAGCTTCAAGCCCCGACATGCAGACGAAGCAACTCATCAAAAATATCCTGACAATATAATTGCACGTGTTGAAAGATATTTTTGAAAATCTCAGCCATATTGGACGCCCAACTAATATTTAACATCAGTATTTGCATCAGTATATTGAGTGAAAAAAACTTGCATTTCAAGCCATCATTAAATTCTGGTTTTAAACATAGCGATACTGGCTTAGTTAACGATAAACGAGACAGGTAAAAACTGCAACCACCATCAATACCATTAGGAAAGTTCACCGGATAGTGCTACAGGATCGTCGAATTAATAACAATTTAATAGTTTTTGTGATAGCTTGGAGACTTTTCGGATTACCCTCGTAATAGACTTGATAGACTTGAATCAATTTAGTTATAACGTATCAAATTCGTTCTGCAGCTGGACTTAAAAAAATTAATTGTTCGATATCACTCTATCTAAAATATTGTAAAATTTTAGGTATGTAATATGTACTTCTTTCTTGCTTTCCTTTTACTCATTTAGTATCTTGACCGTTACATTACATATTATTTAACATCGTTATCTTACTTATTTATTATATACTTATTACCTAATTTTGACTAAAATTGTGGACAAACTCCTCGAGCAACAGTTTAACACCAATAACATTACTAATTAATTACCATTTTTGCTATGGCACAAATACACCGTTTAAAAATTAAATAAAGCTCTAATTAAATTATATGCAGCCTTTAATATAAGGATTTTTCAAAGTATATGTAAAAGATCTTTAAAACGAGCTCTGATGAGTAATTTACTAAACGCAATCTACAGTCTAGTCCCAAACGTTAATTCTTCTTGCATTTAGTAATAAGATTGCTATCAACGTCGGGGGATTCGCAACTAAGAGCTTTAATAATGACATTAGGAGATTGTTATACTCTCCATCGTCTTTTGAATTAATTTTAAAAATATGCTTCATCGTGTTATTAACTGCTATTAAGTAGGTGCTGAAAACTGAAGTTTTTAGAATCAAGTAAATGATATGACAAAATGAAACTACCAACTTTTAAATTCGTTACCGAAAAGTATACTTCTGTGATCGTTCTAATAAAACTTCAGAAGTTAAAACGTGCAGCGCTTTTTTAACAAACAGCTAAGGCACTGAGTTTTTAATACACTGATTTTTACGTTTAGTTCTTGAAAAGTTTCGAATGTTTTTACCCGAAGTAGCTTTCCGTCGATATTCCTCTTTTCGCTCGTGAGAAAATGCAAGACATTTTGCAGACTTTTACAGACATACAGATGAATTCCACAAATTTGAGCTGACGGATATGAGCGTACTAGAACCCGTGATAAATATAAAACCAGTAACAAGTTCATTTTCCGGAAGTGCTTGGTTCACAGTCTTATCTGCAGAATTTAAGAACCGGTAGTGCTGTAAATATTCTCCAAATTTATCTAGATTGCTTTGAAAATAATAAGTTTTAAAGGAAATCCACTTTGATAAACCTTTCTGGTCTCAATAGTTATTCAGTTGACTCATAAAATGTTGTTTGTGGTACATTAGTTTAATAATACAAATTATTGTTAACGTTATTGCGTGCATATCTATGCCATACATAAAGCACACACCGACACGATGAATTTTTTTAATTTACGTGGTGAAAATATTTAAGTAGGGCCATAATGGGCATCAAGATGAGCAGAAATAGTAAACGCAATAATACTTTGGATTCTGTTTCGTATTTACCGGAAATGTTGAAAATGTAAAAATCACAAATACATAAGAATGTATGTAAAAATGTTTCTAAAAAGGATTCGTTTTTACTAATACTCTGCGATGTAGTGGCCTATCGCCGCCTATCGGATAAGCGGAAGTTGTGTATTCTAATCAAAAAAGAAATTTACTCTCATTTACTTAATTAATTTTTATTACGTTAAAAAATAAGGATAATTGATTCTTTGTATCTAAGTATTTACGACAATGGAAAACAATATATTCAATAATAGTAACCTGCTAGAAAATGATGAACACTTGAACAAGGAAAAAGCCGCCAAAATCGTTTCACCTCGAAAAGCTTGCAAGAAGACGCAAACATAAGAAAAATTGGAAGAAGAAGTGTCTCTAAAGTCATTAATAGAAACTATATCCGATAAATCTGGACCATGATACGTCGTTTTTTCCTAAATGAAAACTTGGCATCTCGCTCATATATGTCATATGAGACTTCTTCAAGACAGCTGATAGGCAAAAGTTGGCAAGGTGATTCAGTGTGTAAACCACGCCAGAGGCAACACTAAGTAAACGGGAAGCTATTAATCACAGTAACTCAGCATGTGAACCATGCCACAGGTGAAAACCAACTGCGAAGAACGAGGGGAGGGAGTATGCTTTTACACAGGCAGTGAACGGGGTTTGTCGCTGTTTCGTCAGACGTGATGGTCACGATTACACTTGGATGGGTCATTACAGATGACATTCTTAGGATGTTTAAGGATCTCTGTGGGCTCTCTAATTTTTCGGTTGTAATAGTGAGAAGAAAGTACAAAGTAATGAAGTCGCACTGAATAATATCTGATGACCAGTGTCTAGATGATGTTCAACGATAGCCGAATTCAAAGGAAGGCATGTTCTAACGCAACGTCCGTGCTCTGTTAGACGAATTTTGATAGACCGTCCAGTTTCACCGATATACCCCAAACCACACGAAGAAGGGATTCTATAAACACCTTTAGTCGCTAAGAAGGGAAATTTGTCTTTGCCAGATGGAAAAATTTCTAAAACGTTTGAGAGGGATTTGAAGGATCGTTTCGATGTTTTCTTTTTTTTTTCAATTTTACTGATTCTATCCGTTACCTTATGGATATATGGAAGATAAGCGTTAGCTAGGTTCGTAGTATTGTTACCGTTCGTTGGTTTACTGGTTGGATGAAGATGTTTGTTGACGACTCTATTAATATCGTTGTTATTAAAACCATTGTTGAGCAGGGTGATTCAGTTCGATGAACCAAGCAGTTGACAACAGAGAACTTTTATGCTAGATAATAATGTGAGGTCACATTGAGGTATTTGTCAATATGCATGGATTTTGGATTAACGAAGTGACCTAAGCTACCATCGGATTTACGCGACACCAGTACGACAAACAACGGAAGTACGCAATTATGTTCTACCTCCATAATGATATCTATGTGTTGACGATTGTGATGATCTAGGAAATCAGGTAGAGTCTTTGCCATGGAGCCAGAATGATAAAGATGTCATCGATATACCTCGTGTTTCGAATTTGGCAAATCAAGAGGAACGAATTCAAAATATTCCATGAAAATATTAGCCACGACAGGGAAGAGAAGAAATCCTACGGAAGCACCAACTAACTCTTTGTGAAATTGTCCTTGGATCTTCCTGAAATATGCGGAAGTGAGATATTTTTCCACGAAGCAACATAGACCCCGTTCCGGGAGTTGTTCGATGATATTAACTGATATCATGGATAGGAACTTTGGTGAATAAAGATGTTACCTCGAAGGTAACAAGCGCATCCGTCAATTCAATAGGAATGTTAGAGATAATGACCAGAGTTAAGTACATAGGAAGGTGTGTTCCCCGTGTACTTTTTGAGGATGTTGAGCAGATACTTGAATAAGTGGTACATAGAGGAGTTTATAGTGGTAACAATAGGGGCCTCGCTTGTGATTCGTGATATTTAGTGATACACGTAGAAAATGCATACTAACTGTGTGTAATCGAGTTTGTCGTATTATACCCGTAATAAATTTAAAGTAAATTGATTCAATGAAGGGCAGTGAAGCACTCACCGAATCAATTGTAGTGGAAGCCAGGGATTCCTCTTCTGTGTGTATTGTGTGTAGATGGTGTGCGCAATATTTAAAACTCTGTCCAGAGCCCTCTATAATTTTACGTTATAAATAAAATCAAAACGAATTTTTAAATTAATGTGAAAACTGAATCCAACACTAACAATTGTTATAACAACGTAGATCTGTACCGAAAAACACCGTGATAAAACAAAAACCATCGAATGCTTTTCTTTCACGTTCTTCCGCAACATTAAGTCTTTCTACTCACACACGCACAAGATCGTTTAACTACCAAGCTTAATTACGTGGAATTAAGGCTTTCATATTGGACCAATTTAGATTCTTTTTATTGACCTGAAAAACCATATACATGCGTATGTAGGAAAGATACGTTTTCTTTTCCCCAACAAAAAATTATCGTTAATGATTTGTCGCAGGTTACTGAATAAGGAAAGAATCTGTAATGATTTTGTGGTTAAGTTTTTTCGATTCTCGCACAATTAGCAGAGATGTTTCAATATTTTCATTTAATTACATGAATTAGTAGTGCAGAACGTTAACAGTATTTGAGGGATTGTGGAAGCTTCCTTAAAGATAAGTACAAAAAATCGTTTGAAAAATTGAACGTGTAATTTGTTTATTTGAAATAATCTATAATTAGAAATATTCTTAGATCTACCTTAATAATACCAAAAATGCAGAAATAGACATTTGTGGTTTCACACTGTATTTATTTTGGAGGAATTCGCCAAAAAAGATTTCTCAAAAATTAATTTTTAAGGATAAGTGACTCTGTAGGGATGGTAAACCTACTACATATCTCATTGAAAACAGCTACTTTGATCTGTAATTTTCAATCATTTACGATATATACGTGTTGAACGCACGCAACTAGTTCTTCAATCGATTGATTCTGTTAACAAATAAATTATTGAGAAACTAATATTCGCTAGAAATGTAGATTCGTGGAGGAGAACAAAGAAATTGCTTTTAGTTCCTTTGAACCAGCGCAAACTAACGTGTATCTGTTTTCCACTGTTGGTTTCTAACCAAAATAATTAAAATCGACGTTTGCAATTATGGTTATATTCGTCACGTTCTTATTCAGTTTTGGGCATCTATGTGTTGAAGCGAGCAGGGTAGAGGAAATTAGCAGTGACCAAACAGACTCGTATTTACTCGTCTCATGATCATGGGTTCGTGCTGCCTGCTGGTTTCCCAAAAAAAAATGTACAAAACGCGAGTCTGTCTAATTGCTGCAAAGAAAAATCAGTAATTTCCTTTATGTTGCCTATCTCTATTATCTGTACACTAAAAGACTTAGATGACTCAACCAAACGATAGATGTTCTAATTAATGTCTACGTTTGTATATGTGCAAAGAAATACTGTATTGCTCTACCAAGAATTTTCTTCGATTGCTCGATTTTAACTTAAACAAACCTATTGTTTTATTCGAAATGAACTATATGTAGTCAAGATAAACCAAACAAGTAACTACATACGTTGTTGAATTAATTAAACGTATTTATTAATCTCTATTACTTAGCTTTAAATATTTTTATCAAATAAGTTGCATTTAAAATAATACGCAATATTCATTAAATGATTTCTTAAAACCGGTGAAATACGTCAATTTTGTTTTTACAAGTTGGTTTGGCTAGTTTTTGGCTGGTTCTTTGATAACTATGATGACATGTTTTTTGAATCATAATGTCATTTTCTCTGTGAAACAAATTTTCTATCGTTTCCAAATTCTTTTTGTTATACTTTACAAGACACAAGGTATTTCTTTGGGAGATACGAACATGAGGCAAAAAGAAGAAAATATGTACAATGTAATGTAATCATTAGCTGCAATTACAATAATTTTAATTTAATTACAGTTACTGTGTGATTACATCTGTGACTACTAATTTCATTTCAGTTAACGTGTAATTATATATATTTGTAGGTATTTAAAGTAATTAATATCTTAATTATAACTACTGTTAACTGCATAGCCCTTGTATATATTCCTACAAGAGATAATAATGAATAACAATATCAGTGAAATAACAATTTTTTACGTAGTAATAGAATTACGAAGTAATTAATTAAAATATAAATCAATTACAATGTAGTTAGAATTACAAAGTAATTAGCTACAAAGTCATTGAGTGGTTTCAATTACAAAATAATTTAATTGAAAAATAATTAAGTATTTGCAATTACAAAGTAACTGAATTATGGTATAACTAGTTACGATGGCAATTAGTTATTTCGTATTTAATTACGTAATACAATTAACTAATAATTAATTAATGCCTAACACAGGTGTATTATCCTTAAGTCAACTATACAATTGCGCTTCCTTGAAGTCGAAGTCATATCTTTAGGAATTCTGAAACTGGGCCTATTGTGTAGGAAGCTGAAATTTTGTGATGAGATACTGTACTGGTCTTACTAGATGTAGAAAGCAAATACGTAATAACATACGGGGTACTCCATTAAAAATAACAAAGTAGGTGCTGTAGTTCGGTACTTATCGAACACTCTATATACATATATATATGTATATATTTTTGAAAGATTTGTATCGTGTCATCATAAAATTTTAGCTTCCCATTGTTTCTCTTGAAATGTTGAATCCTTTTTTCTTTTCCCAACCTTCAACACTAGATATAAGTAATAGTTTATAGGATATCTTTTCCTTTACAAACATTTAAGATGGATTTTAGTTGCATAAAAGAAATTGATTTAGTTTTTAAAACTCTACTTGATTAACAAGTTCTTTATGACTTCTATTTCACTACCAGCACACATAAAACCTAGGAAATCTTAACATTTAATTGCTTATTTATAGCGCAAAAGTTTGTTATCGAAAGGAGGTTTCCTAGTTTGCGCCGAGTTTACGTGTCTATTCGTCATGTTGGTGCGAAGTAATTATACCTAACTTAACTAAATATTTTTATATTTAGTTAAGTTAGGTGTATGCATCCAATATCCAATGCATAAACATTGGATTCGCCTATGTAATTCATAACTTAATTTTTACTTGTATTAATACCAAAAATTTTTAACTTAAGACAGGCACGTTCACAAATTTTTCTTATTGTAGTTGGAGAGACGAACTATAAGCAAACAGTTGTCCAGGCAACTCTCCTTCAACCAAATAAATTTAGTTAATGTAGCGTGTATACGAAAAATAATTTTTTTTTGTAACCACAGACGTCCATTGTTTAGACATGTTTCACAAGTTTTAAATTAATAACAGTATTCAAGTAAAACAGTTATGTGTTAATGAAGATTATATTAAGGAATACTATTAATTATACTTTTAATACGCAGTATCTAACGCAATACAAACTTAGGTATTAAACTTTTACATTGAAGAAGATTACGGTCCCACTACAATGCGATATTTAAAAAATACAGCCTATAATTTAGGTAGTTGAATTTAGGTAGTTGCGGATGAATTTTTTAATTAATCCCTTTGTGTTATGTAGCAGTATACTTTTTATGTTATATCGAGGTACTACAGTTAATTGAAACAGGAAATTGCTCCGCGCATATTATACATCATGGCAAGAGCAGATCGATATCTGCTAAACTGATTGAATACCTCATTTCTTTAATCGCTCAGCGTTTATGTAAAGATAGCCTTCAGGCGGGCTTCTGAAAGAAGTAGATAAAGAAAACACAGACATTTTTGATTGATTACAAGGACCGCGTTTTTATGTAGAGGCTTCCAACTTTTCAACCGAAATGCTCCGAAAATACTCACGATTACCCACAGTGACAAAAACCAACGAATCCGACATATTATCGACATTATACTCTGACAAGAGAATATAAATTTAGCGCACCACCGAGATAGATTGACTAGTTTCCCGGTATTGTTTGTTTGAACGGTGTAATCTTTCACGTCTCTATTATTTAGTACTAATTAACCTTTCCTTTTATGCTTTACTTCCTGTTTTCTAGGATGCGGGTAACAAATTTCCTACGATTTGTCTTGGATGGCTATTTGGTAATATGTTATTGTTTTAGTAAAAGGGCTTCACGTAATACAAGAATCACGTCGTACAGTCTTGGTCGCATTAAACTTTCCAAACTTGAAACCTTATTGAAATATATCTACGATGGTGACTACAGACGTTATAAAATTGTATTTGTAATATGATCTAAATAAGTCTAATAAATAATTTTTTACGTTGCCCCGGTTTTTCCACAGTTCTTTTGCTTTGGCCTAAAGCAGCATTGTCGATTTGTCAGGAGATTTGTTTAGAACGTGTGACGACCACTGGAGAATTTAAATAAAAGACATTCTCCCTAAAACGATCAGTTTAGCGCTATTGCTTTAGTAACTTTAGAAATGTTGAAAAATTTAGAAGGAAGATGAGGTCCTTTTCCAATTTATTAGAGGTAGATTTACATTAATTAGCGCAACTGAATCCTACAAGTGTAGATCTCGTCAGGAAGATTTTCATCACTTTGTTCATGGTTAAGCCTGTTCCGGGTAGTTTACCACTCTTGGTATTTCTAGGTAATTAAGTTAACTTAATAGGTATGAAGCCCCCTGTTTTCGTTGTTCTTCATAAACTAAACCATTCATTCATCCGTCTGTTTCTCTTTTTAGATCTCTCCCCACTAAACTCTTTGCTGTGCGTTACATATATAAATGCATTTACTACTATTACTAATTCACTATTTATTGAGAGTACTACAGCTAAACAGAAATTTACGTGTACTCTTAATCATCTCTATTGCACTCAAGTACAAAGTTGTATAAAAGCAAACATGATAAATCTAATTGAATTACTAGATGCTGTGTATATATAAAATTTGAAACTTACGAGAGAAACCGGTGCAAACACATTGCGAGTGCAATTCAAGTAAATCCACCTTTAACAATCTATTGAGTGCATGCACTTAAGAAAGTTTTCGTTTGTACAGATATTCTAGTAAAACGCTAACAATAAGATACGGGAAACTCAGTGATGAAAAACAAAATGAGGAAGGCGGATGGTGTACACAATACAATAATCTACGTGTTGATATACTCGGTATATATTAGAATCGATACCTGATAATAAGAGTATGCATTATTAGCCCCGATAATAACTACATGAATAATCAAATACTATACTAGGAAAAATAAAAGTAGCTAAAGAAGCAGGAACAACTAATTATATTTGGAATATTATTGTTTAACTTGGCTACATTTTTTCAAAGACATCAATCTCAGTAAGGAATCGAACCCAAGATTTCCTTTTGCCGGACAAGAGATGTTATTTGTTATTACATCGAAACAACCAAAGAAGCTTTTCAACGAATGTTATCAAGAGAGACAATACCTATTCACGCAAATACCGTCTATTAAACGCTCTCGGTGTTAACTAAGAAAACCTAGCGTAGCAGAAGGTAAAATAACGTTTCAAGGAAATCACATCGAACGTGATAATGTTTGTAACGAGCATCTTTGCGACTAGTTAGATAGTCCAAGTTGGTGCATCCTCTTCATTTAATGTAGTTTTTATTGCATAAACCATTCGAAAAACTGCCGAGGTCCGATACGCATTTGATTTGAAAAAGATGGTACATGTCTTCCTACTTTATCGCCAGAGATAGTATCCGGTGTATGCATTGTAGAAGGTGTCATAAGTTCTACATTATTCCTTTTTTAGGTTTATTAGTACTTACCGTTTACTTAACGATTTAATAAGATCCTATTAAACAATATGATACAGAAAAACATCTTAAGCCGCATTTATTGTTAATAATATACTATTTTATTCCCTGGTTATAAATCTTTATAGGATATTGTTCTCTTTAATGTGACCCTTTCTTCCTCTTCTTAAGAGCACATCAAAAAGTCACGTTTTGAAGCTTGAACGTTGCTTCAAAGTATAGATGCTTTTAAATTACTAACGGGTGCAGACTTCTCCATTAAGTGCTTTGTGTTTGATATTTTCCAATCATCGATAACTGAAACGTGATGACTATTCGACAATCTTAAAGGCGTCGCACATTGGGGCTTCTATTATATTATAGTCGCAATAAAATGCGAATAAATAACGAATAAAACGAAAAATTTCGATTTACTTGATAGAAGAGAAGAAAGAAAAAGTTGGGAATACTTTATCTTTACTAAATGAAATCTATATCTGTCGCGCAGGAACACTTTTTACAGCAGAGAGTATGTTTATTTGCTTCTTTTTATTCTCATTTAAGTTCGAGAACCAACGAGAGGAAGCCATTAATGAAAATAGGTGGACTAGAAAAGAGAAAAGAGAAAGACAAGTTAGCAAAAATAAAAACAATTGCAAGAAATAGAAAAGAGTAAAAAAAATTAGTAGAACAACAATTGGAATCCTCATCCGACAGTTAGATTTTAGGTTAGGTATTAGGACACGAGGAGAAGAAGATCTCTGCTCGTGCTAGACTAACTATTAACAACAAAATGTCTTCACCTTAATAGGAAGTTATACTTTTTTTTTCTTCTCCAATTCGTAGATCCGTTTTTCTCTTTTTTTTTGATTATCTTTTGGGCCTACTTCAACCTGTTAAATTTTTCTTATAACCAACAGCAGCAATCAATCTTAGTTCACTAGTCTCTATTCAGATTTATATCGAGTTCAGTTGTTTCTCATTGTTGCCTCCAACCTATATACAAGCTTTTCTAAAGAATACATGAGGTCCTTTACATCTCAACGTACGACAAGATATGATTTTAGTGATATGAAAACTAAACCAGAAGCAGAGATTTTATATTTTAACAAAGTTTATGGATGGACTAAAAACAAACCGATTTAGAAATTCTACTATTTTCGCAGATTTACATACATAGCTTTATAAAAAACAGAATTTCAATAATAATAATAAGATTTTAAATAAACTAATTGTAGGCTTTTAGTTTATTAGATTGGAAATAAATTGCATAAAAGCAGTGATGCTGCAGTAGGAATAAATTCAATTCACTAATATTATACACTGCAGCATAGTTTGGGTCTCGCAATCTAATTTCTTTCAAATGTAGATCCAGATAAATTTCATTTCATTTCAACTGGAATGTAATCAGTTCTTCATCTCAATAAACTAAAATGTTACTTAACTAGTTTTATAAAAAAATATACCTTCATTAAGAAATTAGAAGTACCTCTATTTGAAAACAAATGGTAGTCGACGTCTGTCAAATTTTCCGACATTCATCGTGTAGTATTGTTTTGAGGGCTGTTGAAAGTGAACAAGTCTATCTATTTATGAAAACAGGATAAGAATAACACCGGCCTGTGATTGGCTACAGGAACAAGGAGAAATAGGATAGAATTTCAATTCAAGCAATATTTCAACGAAAAATCAACCAAACCAAAAATCAAATCAACGATCGATCAATAAAATGGGTTTTCCTGGCAACCGTGCACCATAGAGCAACAGAGAGCAAGCAGAGATTCCATCAACTGGAAAGGCTATGCTGACAAATCTTTAAGATTTGCAAGATGATGATCTTAATCGATCATTTGCGGAAGGAAAGGGGAACCACGGGGCAGAACTATGAAAAAAGGAGACCTCATTTACTTAGTGAGAAGAAATTCTTTACCATCAATATGGCACCCAACGCCACGCACCGGCAATCACGCGGGCAAAACTAGTTCGATTACGTACGAATTGGTGCCCCATCCATCATAATAGCCAGACTTAACTCACTGTAACTTCTTTCTTCTTAGAAATCTGAAAAAGTTGCTTCGCGGATGGTGGTACACTACAAATGAAGAAACGAGACACAGGCCTTTTTTGTCGTCTTGGATAAATATTCATTTGGACGGTTTAAAACGGTTAGTGCTACCTCAAGAAATAAATTAACCAAATGCAAAACCTCAGCTTCGTTTTTCTTAACACAGGCATTTATCATACCATCCTCGTACACATCATTTGCCTGAAAAACAATCATGACAAGTTACTGTAGAAAATTCAGTATACGCATTACAAATGTATAATTGAAAAACAAAAACGTATTCAAACTTCATTGGTGAAGTTTAGAGGGTTAATTAAATTAAATCCCGCCTAATTTACTTTCGGCTTTAAAATGTTACTTTTAAAGGTGTCAAACATTTTTTAAACTGCCACCTTTATCTGTACTAGAAAACTTTAAAAACCAGTAGAACCCACGTAATTAACATCAAAGGAAGCTCTGGCAGGCCTCTTCGTTGGTCTAGAGGTTTTAATTGAGGCTTGGAATCTCGTTCACTTAAAATGTAAATACGGCGGTGCCCGAGGATTTAATTGCGACTAAATCGTTGTTATTTTCAAGGAGCGCTTACTTTTAAAAGCGTAATTGCGTTATTTTTTCGAATTTAGAGGATGTTCATACGAAGCATACGGGAAAGAAATTTATGCTTTTCCATAAATTTCCCTAACAGAAGAGCATGATAAGAGTATTGAGTATTTTTAAAAATCAACGACGAGTAAAATTATTTCTGTTTAATAATTATGATGTCCGAAATAATTACGGTTTACTTGATTTTCTTAAAAGATATATTTTTATTACTAACTTTCATTACACATCGCAATAAAAAAACTTTTACCACTTCATTTCATTTGGTTTCCTATCACAGTTGCATTAATTAAATAAGTTTTCGCAAGTAAATTCTAACAAAGTTGGTACCATTTTTAGTATAAATAAAGGAATATTTCAGGTACGTAGTACAAGATGCATATTTCTATTTTAAAAAATTCAAACCGGCATAAATGTGCAAAAAAAGCTTGCTAAAGCAGGTGTTTATTTAGATTAAAACACTCGAAAAGGATTAATTTTCATTGTAGAGCGCGTTCACTTAATACGTTGGAAGAAGGTAATCCCGTTTCTAATTAATTAAAAAAAGTTTTCAAATAAAAATTATTGGGAAACAAGTTCGACGCGACATAAAATTCAGTCTCCTCAACGAAAGATATAAATTTAATTTCAGATCGAACCTCCTCTATTTTATATGCCCTCTTCAATTCACGTCAACTTTCTTCAATATCCTCCATACCCATCTACCCTAGTTTTTGATATAATTGAAAGGTTTGGAAAATTCAGCTTGCTTTAACAACCGATACTTTAAACATCTTTCTCAGTACATAGGTGATCCGAATTTTATTTAATTCGCCATCAAAAATGTTTACAAAATAATATTTATTAGCAACAAACTACCTGTAGTGCATTATAAACTTATATGTAGATAGAAGACAATCCAACAAAAGAGTCAGTAAAAAGTGTTACCTACTAAATCTAATGTTACATAACCAAGTGTTTTAAAGAAAATCTTCTCAGGAGGCGGCTCTTCTGGGTGCGCCTGAACCTGTTCCACGTGTTTTACCTTGATTTGCAATCCACAAGTTCCGACATCGCAATACAGTCGAATGATTAGGATTAAGTATGCGCGCAATTTCCCGGAGTCTCATTTTTTTTATTTTTGTTCTATCTGTTCTCTCTATCTTTGTATTAATTTTTGTGCATTTGGGTTGCAATTACGTGCTTGCGATGGATGTCCCTGTAAAAACATTTGCGAAACAACTGACTTGTAAATGCTGGAAAAATAACCAGACCAATGCAATATAATAAACAATCGTATAAGTTGACCTTCGGAAATACATTTATAAAATTTTAACGAAATACTCCAACAATTTGGGGGCAGCATATTTTTAATTGCAGACAGTACACTACGTAAGTTAGAGCTTTGATGAATTTTCTTTTTTTTGTATGTTTACTTACCTAACTGTATATTTCATATGACTTGTCTTAGACTTTGCATAGTCCAAGATATTGCTCTTTATTATTGTAAATACACAATCGAATAATATTTAAATTATGCTCAGCGTGTGAGGCGTTCAAGATATGGACCCCGCAAATTATGTCTTGTTTTAAAAGCTGAAAAAAGTATAGAGTGCATTGTGAGATGAATAAATCAAAGAGGGAAATTTAAGAATGTAGTAATATACCGAGTGTACAGTTTAAAAAAACCACTTTCTGTATAGTGAAATATATAATTTTGTTACTTGCTTCTGAGCATCTTTTATTTCAAAACTTTTCTTCTAAATTGTTCATGAAAGAAATTATTTTCCATCCATGCGCTAGGTGAGCACGCCGTATATAACGGTCCGTATATAACGAAATTTGCTGATGCAGGTATGGCAAGTTTTATAACCGAATAATAGCAGATTTATGAAACAAAACCGGGATTTACACTTCGTAAAGCTTCGCATAATCCGAGTTGGCTATTATCCCGTGTATACGTTGTTCTTCAAAAACATTCCGAGGAAGGTTACAGATTCAATAAAAGCGTGTGTCCGGCAAAGAAGCATCACGGTGACGCGGTATTATTACAGCCTCGAATATCAAGGCACGAATTCAATTTCGCCCGGTACAAGGTAGCAATTGGGGTTAATTAAAGTAGAAGTACGAAGAGTGAACTACTTTCAACTGCCAGGAGGTAAATGCTCGCTCAAGTGATCTTTGAAGTTGACAGAATAAATTAGAATGCGCACAAATTATAATCCCCAAGCAATACGGACGGAAATTTTTCAAGAAAATTTAATAACAACCACAATATCCGCAAGAGGACAAATTAAAAACAATAAGGAAGTGACGGAGTAAGATTAGCAGACGCTGAAATTAAAACCAAAAGTTAGCGAAAAATCTTGGCGTATTTCTAAATTAATCTCAAATGCATACTAAACAAACGAAGACCTCCTACTTTCTTTTTTCCTTGAAAATATAAATATAATTTTGTTAAGCTTAAAAACACTCCGAATGAATTAGTCCAATGAGGAATATTGAATTAATTTAAGTAATTATAACTTTTAGTAAGTTAATACAGGGTGAGTACAAAATGGCGGATACACCTAGTGATGTTGTTGTAGACTTCCGTGGTCGTTGTTTTCCTTTAAAGAATTGGGGTTTCCGGGTTGAAACCGCATCGCAATTGCATGAAAATGCCGACGTTTTGCTTTCAATTATATAGAACTTCTTCTGGGCTGTTGCATGTTGTAAATTCTTTACACCGTTTTTCTGTTTGTCGTTCGCGATATTTGTCGTAATGAGTAAATGTCAGGAAAGTTTGAGATATTCTTTTAATAATTTCTTTTAGTATATGTTGGTTAAGAAAGGTTAAATGTAACGTATAATTTTCAAGGTTATCTTTGGCCAAGTGTTACCGTATGGCGTTAGGACTTCTTCGTACCTAGTAAAATCATATTATATTATTTCCTATAAATTCCATGTGTTTTATTATTATTCATTAGCTACTTTTACTTCCTTAATGTTTCTTTTATGTTTCTTCGTCAGCTGATGCAGCTTTAAAAATAAAATGCAAATAATTGTGAAATTTAAACGAATTACATGTTTTAAACCTCTGATCGTCATTTCGAAAGTATTACGTGTTAGGTTCTAACGACCGCCATGCTCCAGGGTGTTTTTTTGCGTAGCTTCCAAGGATCACGTACACTCATCTATCTGTCTGAAATTTTTTTAAAGTACATATTTCAATATTTCAAATATGATAAGAATTAACAACATATACGCTTTATCAAGCGAACCTTAAAATTTAAAAAACGTAGTAACATATGCGAATACTTTGTTTAAAATAACAAGGTTGACAGCAAATCTCTGTATAACCGGAAATGTTAGATTATTAACTCACTCACATATTGACCGATGCAATTCCCGATACGACACTGCACTGATTTAGATAACTATGTTAATTAATTTGGGATTACTGTAATTTTATATCCACTTACCTACAATTTATTCAAAAAGAGAAAAGTACTTGACGTCATGGACGGCTGCGTAAAATATTACGTTGGAAAATTGCGGTGTTAAGATTATCACTTGCGCGAAAGTACGTACAAACAAACATCATGTATTAAATTAAGCAATAAACACGTGTTTTTTTTTTAAAGAAATAATGACAATTTTTAAAACAGCAATAAAAATGTGAAATTACAAACGAAAGAGATAATCTATACGTATGAATAAAACGGAGACCAAAGGTAAACGATTAGCGTGATGGCGCTGAACTGCCCAGGCTAAAGGATTAAAACTTGCCTGGGGTGCAATGACGAAGGAGTACGTTTCTCTGTTTGAATAAATTGTACTTTACTTTAATTTTATTTAGGTTAGACATATCGTTAATATCAATTATATACAGGCTGATTCTCGAAACCCGTCCATTAAAACTTCTTGAATTTTTGAGATTATAAATAGAAACCTATATCTATAATTCCATTTCAAAACCAATTTTCTGAAACATCTTACCTATTGGCTACCATAAAAAAAAGCGTACGATGCATTAAAGACGACGGATATATAGTGAAAGGTAGAATTGTGGAGGGTACCAGTACGTTACAATTAACCAAGACATACAAAAGTAAACAAAATCACACAGGATAGGGTTGGTTTGGCGCAAATTTCTAGTACCAAAGGATTTTTACATCATGTAATGTTGAATTGAACTTTCCATCGAAAAGTGTCCTTATATCTACCTCTATCGCTTCTTATAGCACGAGTAATTTTCAGAAAATGTAGTTTTAAATCAGTACTCCTTGGAAAATTAGCGTTCGGTAGGCTGTAGTGGCGGAGCATTACTAAACAATATAAATCTTTATTCAAGTGACCTGTTAAATTATCTTAGCCTATGTTGTGATGTTTATTGCTTTAGCAAAAAATTGAAAACTATTCTAGTCACATCTTAATTATTTTAATATTTTATTCACGTAGAATGTAAGCAAAACTTGCCGAGTGTTTAATGAGGGACATCCTCAAATACCGCCTATTTCCGAAGAATTCCAGAAACATGTTTACTAACTGGATAATTAAAGCGTAATAAGCAAATGATAAAACCTAGAATAGGATATGTAAGATCTATGAAATGATCGTATTAACTCACTTTCATGGCCGCCCTCGCATTTCCATATGTGCTGCTGTTGGGAAAATACGAGTATCATACTCATCAATGCAGCGCATTCTGTCAGTATATAAAATGTACACATATGCCTGTAACATCGTGCAAGCATTTAATTCCGGCGCTAAGGCTCTCTTTTAGTGAGTGGGTTCCGTGAATCACCCTATATAGTACAGCCACACACAGAATAATTGGAGTTTAAATACTTATACAGAGAATTAACAAAAATTCGGGACAGTTGAACAGAATATTGCGTATACAGATAATAACAGAAAATTTAAATTAAATAATAAGCGTTATATTTAATTTCAACGAAAACGTCACTGTAATATTTGTTACCATATGGTACAGATGTACGCGCGGTAGAAGATTAGCTTTTGCCGTCGGATAACAAAATGTTACCGCAGTTGGTAATACAGACGAGAGATAAGAATACCACTCATCCGAGAAGCTCAGAACAATATATTTCATTATTAAAAGCTTAAGTAGAAACGACTTAATAGAAGCTTAGTAGAAAAGAAAGTTAGAATAACTTCTACAATTATAGCAAACGCAAATATATAACGCAAAAATATAAAATCCATGACGGGAACAATTTGTAACAATTAGCGAGGCAATATTGTAGTAACTAAAAGTGGCTCAAACATGATAATGTTTGCTGAAACAAACTTGCATATTTTTCAACAATTGCGCAAGCGTTGGCGTCCTACTTATTAATAATATAACTATTTTTAGCGGATATTATATTCGATTCCACAAATTGCAACAAATATTTGAATAATTAACGGATTCTACATTAAACTACCACAAATTACTAATTATAATGTTTGAAAGAACAAGTAAACGAAATAACAATGACTGTTCCATATTTTTCTCTGTGTGGATAAGATATACACGGACGCCCGTTCTGCTCTCAAGACCGACCGCTTGGCTAGTACTTCTGTATCTAGTCCTGAGGCACGAAGTATCTAAGTTTCAAGTAGGCTTCGATAATCGTATATACAGCTAAGTAATTATTTACCGATAAACTCACTCATTTTTTAATATTTAGTTTAAAATAATGTGATGTACTCTACAATAGCCCTAGCTGTTAGAGATAATAATTTGCCCAATGTGCGATCGAAGAGACACTTGATGCAATGACGCAACTCTATTCCCCGGTTTTTCTCTTATTATTTCCTGCATTTTCAAAAATTGTAAAGTAGAAATACGTCAAACATACCTTTAGTAAATTACTAGGAACTAGACCTTTTGTGAATTTTCACGAATTCTCAAGTTTATTTTGCAACAACAAAATTACTAAAATATTTTAATGAATATTTCTGTTAAACATCCTTACAACGACGTGAATTTCCTATAAACACTCCCTACGACCTTGCAATTATCTTCACAGGATTCTCTTGTGTATTGCATTACGATACAGCTTTTTTTGCTAGCGCGCATGTTATGAATGTATTTGAACATAGGAATAAAAAAAACCTAATGTTTGTAGTTGATTTTTCCTAGCATTTCGCGAACATCTCGAAGGGGTGAGTTTATAATATTGCAACAACTGAATTGGATATGATGATTACTTACAATCGATCAAAAGTACAAATATTGCAAGAGGCGATTTATAACAACTAATAAAACTTGGATGCAACATTACACTACATGGACAAGACTTCAACCCAAACACTGGCCATAACCTGGCTGCTCTGCTCCGGCGAAAATCAAATGAGGTACGACCAGCTTTCCTGATGGCACAAAATCTTTGCAACAGCACTGAACTGAATGCATTGAATGTTGGAAAGTAGACATACTGCTATCTAATTTCTATAGTATTCTTTAAGTATTAAACTATCCAGTTATTATCTTGCCCCAGTAAGCTCAACAGATTAGCCTTATGCGATGTTTTTAATTTGGCGTAAAACGCAATTTTTAAATGTTTATACATATACAATTGATGTTACCTTTGAAAGCAAGTATCAATGGAAATAAACATATGTCTTACGTATATCCACAGATAAAAAAAGTCCCACGGTGTTAGTTCATCTTCGTTTCAGTTTGCGCAAATTAATCTAACATAACATTGAGAAATAAGCCATGTCAGCTTTTTACATTTGTTTGTATTCTTTTTGCACATAAAAATGTATGTAATCAAGAAGGCAATGATACCTGACACAACGAGAACCTGTTGAATTTGTACGTGGATGTAATACTTTTGAATTAATAAGTAATACCCCACACGTATGGAAAATCCCGCTTGTGCATTTTAACGCCTTTCGCGATATCCTCACCTTCAACATCAACGGATAAATTCGTGCCGTATATTTTAAAATAAATATTTGATAATAGTGACGAAAATAAGTTTCTGTCAAACGAATGCGGTGATCTATATTTTTAAATATGTTTGATGAGGTGTTGAGATGTTATCGTGCTTCGGTAAGTCCTCGTATTGTGTGTGGTGTATTTGTAAGAACTGTTTTCTTTTAGTTGAAAGTAAATCTCGACGGATCCTTCAAAAAGATCAAAAGTTTAGATTTCTAGAACTTTTTATTAACGATTGTGCGCTTCTGTATACATTCCTAATTGCCTGCTATTATACAGGTGTGTTTGTAAGAAAAGATACAGCGTTTTGCGCAATCATATCGAGAATATTCACAATTTGTTGATCAACGCAAGAGGACGTACGTATTCGCATTTACCTAGATTGCAAGATTTAGTGACAGGCTAGGGACACCTATCACTAACTGAAATGTTCATAACGTTCAATAATTTTCAATTCACTTTGAACATCATAAATCAACTACCTTTAAATCTTCATGCACAATGACCATTACATACTGTTAAGGTTTTCTTTGATCATATAAATTACAATAGAAAACTTTAACATACGTAAAATAAGTTGTGTTTGAGAATATGTTTTTCACTCTGCAATAGCAATAGCGCTTGCATCAGATGCATTGGATTAAATTTCTCTTGGTTACAAATGTTCCTGTAGCAATAGCGATAAGCAAAAGTGACTTAGAAGTAATTCAGTCGGTCAGTACCAAGATCACCAATGTACTTATTCACTTTTTTAAAAGTTGAATAAAGTCAATAGCTACAAACAATTTTTTTGGATATACAGTTTCATAAACAAAGCCTTTTTAAAATTCCATAATAAACGACATCCTCAACTAATGATGAATGTAGATAAAGGCCGAATTTCAGTAGTGATATATTAATCTCAACACATTAAAATCAAACAATCTATTATCAAATGATAACATTTACAATATTTTAAATAGTCGCCCCACTATAACCATTCAAAATCAATGTAATAATCTCTTAATTAGGGAGCTGATAGCAATTTAAGTATAATATTTCATTATACTTCTGGGTACTTACTAAGTCATCTTTTTTGTAGAAGAAAATGCCAACGCTTTCTTATTTATAATAGACGAATTCGTTGAGACCGCTTTTTAACTCTCATTAATATCTTCATAAACAATCTCCTATCCGATCTTGGCATATACGGATGATGGTGCAGATATATTGTGCAATTGATGATAATTCACTCTTGCAAGGTAATTAATTAGCTCACAATTATTGATGGATCTGAGACAAATAAATTAAATCTGGACTTAAACAGGCGTTGCAATGCACCATTTTCTAGGAGAACATCTCCAACACTCACGTACTAGTATGTTCCCAATTATCAATTGTCGAAAAAGTCGTCGACGTTTGTGCACATCCAACAGCTTTGTTTAATGGAGGATAAAACTCTTAGTTTTTTTTGTACAGATCGACCAAGCACTTTATCAAGACATCTTCGTCCTTAATAGTTAATAATTCCTTAATATGAAATTTCATTAGCATAGGTCATGCCTTCAGTCTTGATCGTCTACACCGAACATTTTTCGAACTGTTGTCGTTTAGAATTGACGGAGTTTATCCATCAAGAAGTGCCTGTCAGGTTGATTTAATGTAACGACATAAAGTGTAATCTTTGTCTTGGCGACGTGGTAATCAACATGAAAAATATTTCTTGAACATTCTTCACAATAGAATAGGCTGCGAATTTCTACTACATCGCGTTTGATTCAATTCCTTTCGCTTAGGATCTAAACATCTTGTGATGTTCTTCATCCCAACTGCACGCATAAATATGTTTACGTAAATTTCAATTTTTGGCAACGTTTTGAATTATTAATATGATTTACGAAGGTATTTTTATGAAAAATTAATTTATATTTTTTCTCTCTTTAAACCGAATTATTTAAACCGGTTTATAATCTGTGCAATGTCCTGTAATTGAGTGCTATCCATTGGACTAATAAATATTTTATTTTATTATTACAAAAGAGGGAGTTCTTTAGGCTTGGAAAAGGAAAATAATCTAAAATGTGCTACTACATGGTTATCAAAATATTTATGTAAGAACTTCATTGTTTGTAGAGTTTGAGGTGTTATGGAATTTTCTTGTTGCCTTGGTGAAACCTAAACAATTTTGAAGAACTGAGCATTTTTGACTTACGTTTCACTCATTGAAATTAGGAATTAAAAAATTACTACTTAACGAAATGTACCTGCATCATGTTTACCATAGTATCATTAGTTACTATGTTAGTAGTTAGATATATATATGTATATATATATGTATTATATATATATATATGCAAAAATTATAAATGTGGTAATAGTGTGCTTTAAATCTACGGCATTTGCTTACTTTAATCGAATAAAGGTGATAACTCACTGACAAAACTTATCCCCCTCACGAATGTCTAAGAATATTTATATTCGTTATGATTTGCGGCGTGTTTACTGTTTGAAATAGCGCCGTGCGGAAAGTTGGTTTACAAACGCTTTTATCGATGTGCAACTTTTACGTCTGGGACAATTGAACGCGTAGAGCTTAGAATGTAAAATGCGGCATCGTGAATTATAAAACAACCCTGCTAACTGCTTCGTTGCTAACAGCGTGCAGATAAACCAATTTATGAATGCTATATACGAGGAAATAGTTAAAGTTGTCTCTGCTATCTATAAAAACGCGAACTAAAATTACGACAGCAGGAAATCAAACGGAACTGAGATTAGTGAATATTTATACGGACGATAGTGCCATACATTGAATATACGTCATCAATTTTTTCCCCGAGCAAAGACATTTTAAATTATATTGCATGGATGAATAATTAATCTATCGTCTAAACAAGGATATGTATCTTTTGGGGAGATAGAAGTCACACATGTTAAAATAGTGATTGGATACCTAATTTAAAGCAAATACATAAATGTAGCTGAATATGATCGAACGAATCCCATTTTCTGTATATTGTAAAGGTGTAAATAAGAGGAAGATGAAGACCGTTGCAGTTTGTTCGTAACAATTTGATATTTGACAACGCTAATGTGTAAGCTTTAAGATACACACCATGCCACTATCCTAGTCAATTGAATTGCTGAATGCGCACAGACAATCGGCGATATAACTGAGATAAACATCTATCGCAATCAATTACACGCATAAAATGCAGCAGGCGTGTTTGAGGTTTACCTTTCTGTTTTAAACGAAAGCTATACTACAAGAAACAAGCATTACACGGAATAAAATTATTGCAAGCACTGTAAAAATATATCACTTAAAATGGGTAACTTTGTAACCACCCTAAAACTTTTTAAGCTTTTGATATGCACGGTTATAAATAATGAGAGGGCAGGGAATCTCACAATATTTTAACCAACTTTATACATAGCGTCTGCACTGAAGAGACATGTAAATCGCCAATCAACCGACTACCTTGGTGTCGATCAGGACATTATCTGCATACCTGCAGAATAAATATTTCCTTGTCGCGCCTTCGTTTTGGTAATCCTGTTAATCTCACGCTCGGTATTTCTTTAGTGGACAATATCTATCGAAATCTCCACAACCTTACATAAGCCACTTATGAACAATTTAACAACAAAGACGCGATGCGGTAGAGACACGGGTAGAGAAACAGAAATTTGGCGAATATTGAGGATGACAGCCATCAATATACCTTTTATGGGATTCTAAGCTCTTGCACGTTTAGTCAAAGAAAGAACAAATAGAAGATATAACATTTCGGGCAATTAGAGTAGCTTGCTTAACTTACAAAAATATATTAAAATTACTTACAATTAGTTAACATATGTTGTAGTATAAGACGAGACACGAGGTGAAGATAAGGTCATGATACCGCACCATGTCTTCACCTAATGATACTCCTGTTCTACTAGAGCTAATTTAGTTCTTCCCAAGAAGAAATTTCCTGGATGGTGATTGTTATCTCTTCATAATGCATAACGTATGGATGATATATTCTTTCCCAAGTAATGAAATGGTTCGCAATGTTCATTCTGTGTATTATCTTGTTGGATCTTCTGAAAATCAATGGAAACAATATATAATTATAAGAACTTTTTTAATTCCAGGTTGTCATATGGTTCATTTTGCAACCAGTTTTGACGGTAGTAACCCATCAGCTTCGAGTACTTACATACTTGCGGTTTTGCCATGTATTTTAGGAATTGCAAAAGGCCAAAAGAGAAAATATTGTGGTAGGTCTACATGTCACGTATGTTGCTATTAAATCAAATTTTTGCAAAACCGATATATTTTGTACAACTGTTAGCATTTTTCTAAGTGATTAAGTTCCAAATCAGAGTATTTACAATTGTTATAATTTTTTCTAATTATTTACTTTGAACCTGAATCGCTAATATACGATAAAAGCCTCTTAATTTAATAAACTTCTGGTAAATACTTTTAACATTTTTAATAGTGCCTTGATTTATCAGGTTTTTTTGTAGTACAACCATTTTCAGGGTAATCTATTCTGCACATTTTTTAATATCCTGCATTTTTTCTATTTAAATTTTTTCAGTTAACCCTTGAAGTGTATATTTGCTTTTATTTTTTTGAAGTGCTTTGTTATAATGATTTTTTTCTTCCAGCGTCAAATAGTTAAAGGAAAACACAAGGTACTATGATGTAGAGAGGGCGGCTCAATCAGTTAACACTCTAACATTCACAGATTCCTTTAAAATATATGCAGCGCAATAACATTTATACTACCTCTGTTCCTATTTTAGCTATCAGTTTGAAAATTCGAATTGAGATTTACTGTAGAGAGGTTGTTTTAAAGCAGATATGGGATGATTTTGTTGATTTTGAGGCCCGCATGTTCCAAAATCTAGAGGTAGAACATTACACGGTACGTACAGGATCATCTCGCCCACGCATGTTTGAAATTTTTTGTTTGTATACGTGTATGGGGTATATACATACATACCAGGATTCCTAAATAGTAGCCGAATTTACACAATTATAACAGTAAATTTTAGTCGTATACAGGGAGAGCATCTTGAGTCAAAAGCTCAGTTCATGTGTTTGTATATTTCGCGTTCAAGTTTCGATTTCATCTCGTGAGATTATCGATCTATTTTTCAAGTTTTAAACTGTACGTACTTGTTATGAATGTTTATTTTATTGCGTGTATATATGTGAAGCAAACCCCTTTTATTTCTGTTAAATTAATTTTTTGGGCCAATTTCATAATAAAATTTAATTCTCCGTTAAACATTCATGCCGCCATTAAGTAAACGTCTGAATCCATTATCATTTTATGGAGGAATTATGCTAATAGTTAGTTTATAGATATTAAACTATTAATGACGTGAATATTTCATTTTTCAACGAGCTCATTATTGTTCGTAAGGAAATAGGTGATGAATGGTAAGTAGCATCCAGAGAAGTAACTTTCCACAACATTTGTGGCATGATTATATGGAATATTACTGTAAATGCATTCTTCTTAGTTATAAACGAAGGAAAAAGGCTCGTTATGTATTACCAATTAATTTTTTTCTTCATTCTAACTCGTAATTATCGTACCATAAGGAAATGCTTATTTCGAGCAGATTCATTGTGTCCCGCAATTTAATAAAACTCAAGTAAACGCAATTGCCTGCTTGATGCAAGGTATTTACACATTCTGCTCCATTCGTTGAAACAAGTTTCCCGTCTATTGTTTTCCATACAACCCGTACCCATGCATTAATACGTCTGGAATTGCAACTTTCTATCTCCCTTGATTGACTAATTACAACTAATTTAATACGAAAGCATTTCTATTCGGCCTAACTAAATAGATCTTTCTCATATATGTATAAGAGAACGATACAGGTTTCCCATATTGATTTTGGTAAATTACGATACACAATTTCTCTTTATTACTACCTACTGAAAAAAAGAAAGCTCTGCTTTCGTAATAAAAAGGTATTGCCTGTAAGATAATGCTCCTTCCCTAATTGATTGTTAAACCAATTCACTTTGAAATACTTTCTAGAAAACCGCCCCTTTCAACTTAATTGTTTTACGTTCGTTCTCATAGTAGGGGCTGGGAAGTATTGGAAAGTCACAATCAGTAAACAAAGACCTCACAGCTACTAATTGAACAGAATCGATTGACGTTTACCGTGAGAGATTCGTTACACCATAAATATTTTAAGGCAGAATTTACGGTTTTGCATTTTAAATCTCCGCGCAATGAATGTCCATATTACTAACAAACATATGTCAGTTCACTCAGAGTTAAGATTATTACTAAGCAAAGAATATTAAACAAGATTATTCTTACCTTTCGAGATTCTATTTGTTACGTTCTTCCTGTTTGAGAAGTAATAAAACGGATTTCTCCAGAAGCAACTTTGTTACACATGTACTTTTCTTTGATTCGACAAACCGAATATGTGCGAGTCGATGTTTCACCGAATTCAATATATCCATCCCCGCCAGAGCGTGGATCGAGTCCAGCAGTCGGTTTTCTTTGAGCTGCTTTACCACAATATACATCGCCACTAATTATTAGAAACAATGGAAATTGACAAACGAAGGTATCAATACTGACTGCAGATTTACGGCTTCTCTAATTAAACTATGCCAAACACTATCGACTGTAAATCTAAACGAGTTTCAGAGAGATTGGATTTATTTTGCTATTTACTATGCTTCCTTTGTATAAACTTTTGTGTAAACGAACGCAATCTGAACAAAGTTACATGCTCTGAGTTCTCTGACATCGAATGTATCTATGCATCTATAGATGTACCCGACGGACGTATCATTGTTACAAAGTTCCTGGAGGTTTATACTTTTCTTGTCTTAGACTAGCTGTAAGTTATCGTATAGTGTACAGTCTACGTAGACAATCGACAAAGTTATGGCAGCCTTGTAGAGTACAAATCCGACTAGTAATTGCTCGGACAAAGTTACAATGTAATGTACCATAATCAAACGTATCTCTTTTCCGACGAAGTTGCAGCCAATGTCTGTCAGTGTCTATCCTACAACGATGTTTCCCACGTAGAGTACCGTCTGGTATAAGCATGATTTAAATCAATATTCAAACAGAAAAAAAAGATATAAAATACATTTTTTAATACGAACAAAGTGTTAACAGTTCTTTACACTTTTAGTAACATCACAAAGAAAGTGATATAATTTTCACAACTATTAAACAAACAAGAAAATCTTGTCGGCGCTTCCCGGTCTTATAGGCTGCGTGCTCTATGTAATACATATTAAAGCGCAAAATTGATAGAGTGCCGGAATTGAACGGAAAACATTAAAAATTTTAAAAATGCGTAGAAGCGAATCAAGTTGTTTTTATTTTTTATTTATAGTTGTTTTTTAATATATGTATAATGGTAAAGAAACCTAATATTTAGCTTGCGATAAAAGTTTATTATGTTGAAAACCATACATATATGTATGTATAGGAACCATGTACATAGAGCAACACACAAATTAAAAAAAAAAAAAACGGAGGGAGGCCATCTGTGTAATTTTGACAATGATGTTAAGTGCATGCAATATCCGTTTACACAAATCGGACAATGTTTGATGAGTTTTGGAAGACATACAATCCAACGTGGGAACTACCAAGTCCGTAGACGCTACGTAGGAATTTGCCATCAGTATGAAAGAAGATTGTTGAAAACCATAGCAAACAATAAACAGCGGTGGCTAACTATAAATGAAACGACAGACATTCAAAAAATTCCGTAGTGTCAATTATAGAACGAACAATGACCTAGAAGGGATCGTCACTCTCTTATTTAGTAGCTTTCAAATTTCACTAAAGCAAGTATTAATGATAGTAACAGATGCTGCTGCGGTTTTATTTACTATAGGTCGACTATTTAAAGCTGTTCAATCGAATCTGCTGCTCGTAACATGTCTGCTTTATGTTTTACACCTTGGATCCAGACATTGCACGAAAATGTTATTCCGATGTGGATCAACTAATAGCACAGAAGAAAGCGGTTTTTCTTAAGTCACCGAAACGTATTCGACCATTTCGTTCACAGTGGACCGTTAAAGAATCCAAAAAATCCTTTTTCCTGACAATTGTTGAAAATATATTTCCAAACGTACTAGTACTTCTAAAGGCTGAGATTGTTTTATAGCAATAGGAAGAAATAAAATCCATAAGCCTTAAGCTAGAATACGTTTACGTCACTATGCTTCATGTAAATTTACGAAGTTTCCAACAAATTTTACAATCGACTACAATTAACATCAAAGTATTTGTATGTAATTGGTAGACCGCAAGAAAGATTGAAGTAAAAGAGCATACCGCGAATTGAAATGAAGATAATAGTTTTGAAGAGTTACTCGTCTACACGTACACGTCCTTCTAAAAGGACTTCAAGCTGAATTAGGAAAAGCTCCTTCGAACTTCTTACCTGGTATCTACTGTGACTGATACTAGCTCCGATTTCTTTTCGTTTTCCTTCTGTGATGATTAAATTAGAATAAAAGGGGGAAACTTCGTAAAATATTTTACAAAGCTCTAATCTGATAGGTCCCTAAGCAAATTATTACTAGCCGATTATGTCACTTTAATAAGATGAAAGTTGTTTAAAAACAACGAATGTAGGTGTAATGTAGATTATCTGTTAAGTAAGCGCATCTTAATGCAAAGAAACACAATGTAATATAAATTAAGTGGCTCTTTTAATGTTTTTTTTTATTCGAACATTATAGTTTAACAAATTTTATAAATAGTAGAAATCTCAGTGAAATGTAGTAAATAAATTATGCCGCAATGTAGACCCATAATAGGTGGCATATAATCTAATCCAAAGGGAATAAAAGCGTTTAACTGATCCATATACGTTGAACGGAACGCAATCTGGCTATTGAGAATTCTATGCACACCCCGATTGTGTTAAAAATGTTTAACTACAGAATATAGCAGAAAGCAGGCATGTTCAGTATATATGTGGCAACAATGTGCTAAGGTTGGTTGGCTACTCGCTCCCAACACATTCCATTACTTTATTATTAATACTATTATTATTGCTTTAACAAATTCTGTAACAACTCATGCCTTTTGGACAGTTCTGAATCTTATCACAATGATAATGCCAGTATAACCGGAAGTTTATAGCATAACCAGCGCAGTACCCAATTACCCAATAAATTTTAAATTTTATTTTTTTTACCAAGCCATTTATTAATAATAAAGAGAAGAAAATAAGTATCGTGACGAACCATGTGCAGTTCGCACCAATTTACAGACAATTTTACCCTGAGAACAGTGTAGAAAAATCATTATTCGCAACTAATCCTTAATATTTTACTGAATTTGTATTAAGATTTTATCTTTGTTCAGTGCTATCCGTAAACTCCGTAGGTACTATTGTATCGTCATACATAAATATCATCGATCAATCGAACCGTAGTTTATGTAAAGCAATATCATGAAATTGTTTGTTTTAAAAGTGTAAACGTCATGCTGAAATCGACTATATAAGTCAAATTTCCGATTTAGTCAGCCTCGTCCTGTTACTTATACGGACGACTCTTATTAAATGAAGTCTCGAATAGATAGTTCTCGTCGGTTAGTTTATTCAGACTGGTGTGGAATACTGATCGCTCTTGCGTTGACAGCCTTCAGCTATTTAAATCCGAATCGCCGCATATGTTCGAGCTCGCGTTTGATGATACGTCGTAGCGCCGGCGCGCGCTTAATTCTCTAAGTACCGCCAAAAACCCGTTCAAGGATATGCTCCGCGATGCCGTTAATCTTCCTGCCGTCAGACATATAGACAGAAATATAATTTATAATTTATCAATTTTATACTGAATTAAAAGTTATTAATATTCCTCATTTTATAAAAAAAAGGACTATTATTTCCATTTATGCCTTTATTCTATCTTCTTTAACGTAGCAAATAAAGATTGGTTTCCTTTTTTTATGTTAGAAAATTTGTTTATTTTCGCTCACCTGAATTATTCGACGAACTCTAAACAATTGAAGTACTTGATAGAATGCTATAAACGCAAGGTAAGCTTAAAGCTTTGAAGGAAAATAAATAAAGCTAGCTTGTTCTCGCTTCTTCGGTAAAAGCTCATAGAGAGCGCATTCAAATGGGTACCCAAGAAGTCATTGGATATATTGTCTTTTCGTTTTCTGATGGGTGTTCTAAATATTATGAAAGCAATTACCAGCATCCTGTCCCTGATGGATGAAAGGAGAAGTCGGTGGATGTGCTTTTGTATAAGCAAATAAACCACATTTTAATCACAAAATTTCAGAATAAGTAAATTGTTAAAACGCGAGTATAACTTAACGTGATTAAAGATGTTTCTTACGATAGTTAGGCAATGTCGATGTCTATTAATAAACTTATGTACTACGATGACAAATTTATTTAAATATATCTCAAATAATCGACTAATTTAGCTTTCTCTCTTCGCCTGGCTGTAGCCAACCTAACTAGATTGTCCAGTATCCATCCTTTTGTTTAATCTGAGAGGCTTATCAGGGTATTAACCCACTGCTCACTCAACATTCTAATCATATCGAATTCGAATGTGGGTTGATCAAATATTCAAAAAAACGAGAATTAGGGACATATTTAAAAGGAATTAATATAAGTACTATGAAGTCGAAAAAAATTAGGAAATGTTCCAGGTTGACCATTCTACGCGTCTCCAATTTTATGAAGGTAAGAAGGAGAAATGTGGGGCTGTTCAGAATTTCACACAAAATATCTTATTTACAAACAAATCATCATTTTCTTCCTATAACCATCTGAGCAGAAACGCCAAAACTCAGCTTTCTCAAAAATTAAATGCCTGGACAGAAATCTTAGGAGATCATATTATAGAGCAATTCTTTCTTAAACAAAACATGGAGTCGTACTTAGAACTGATGCAAAATTATATCATTCCTGCAGTACGCAATGATACTCAAAATTTTCATGCTTGGTTTCAGATGGCTATCTAAGTCTAACCTTAGACGTTGTTTACCTATGTTCTCCCTGACTATCTACCACTCTCGCTAACGCATATGTGAACGAATGTAACGTATACCACTCGCAATCAATTTCAAACGTCGGCGATAGAAACGGTCATCAATCCGCTGTATGACGATAAGTGTGCAGCGTCAGTTCGGGTTTTGTTAATAGGTAATAGGTGAGGGGATTTCTCACACGCGAAAAGTATTCTATTTCGCAAATTAATTCGAATTAAATAGAACAAAATATCACCGATATCTAATGTCATTTGTCGAATATCTTTGTTGATTTCACTTATGTACGTTACTGCTTTGTTTATTATTTCAATACTATTCTAATCAAACTTTTACACTTACGATCTTGATACTTTAAAATTAGAATTTTCCGCTATTTTTCAATCCACTAAGTCTCATCGGCATAGTGTGGATAGTAACGTTATGTGCTGCATTCTCAATATGAATGGGCGGGAGTTACCGATGAAGAAATAAAAATCTTTTCCTCAACATTCAAAAGTTATACCACAACTTTTGAGGTTCCTATTGACAATAACTTATAACTTAACCAATAAATAATTTTGAACCAATGAATATCAAAAATCTTGCAAAAGATTTCAAAAACCTACTTGAAACAAGGAGATATTCAAATAAAAAATTAACTTTTTTGAGGATAATTTTATATCATTCGTTACCCATTCTTGGTTAGTTGAGCGTAGGCTTTCATCGCCATAATCCATAGTAGAAATTTGCATATTGAAAAATCTGCAGTAGCAGAACACCTGTACCAACAAGGAGACCACCGCATAAGCTACGGCGACGCCAAACTAATAGCCAAAACCAGTTACTTCTACTCGAGGATAATACGCGAATCGTTAGAAATAGTGAAGAACGCCAATAACTTCAATCGCGAAGACGAATACAAGATCAGCAACGCGCGGAAGTTAGGACTCCGGAGTCGCCATACAACGAACTTTAGAAATCTTCTATTACATGACAACATCCGAAAGAAATTTCTACCCCATTCTTAGTTATTTTGAGAAAATCATGTAAATAACCATTTTCCAATAAAAAGGACTGAAAAGTAACTTACAGTGCTTGTAGGAAACATGCGATGATTTTTATGCAATGAAACCTACTTTTTTTATTTTTTTATTATTTTTTTTCATTACTCATTCTAGAAGACAGCTTATTAATCTTTCACATCACAATTTAAATTATCCTTCGATTCCTTTAAAGATATGAGTGTTACGTTTAAAGGAAACACCTAAACAATCATGTGTGTGAGGTATTTATCATGAAAAATAGAAATAAAGAAGATGCATTTTTTCACATTTAATTAATTATTGTGACCGCTTTCATATCATCAGGCTAGTCTGATTCATACGTTCTGGTCTAAAGGTGCGCTTTAAAAATAAAACCGCTCGCAGTATATATACAATCGGTGAGGAAAGAGACCATTTTTACATCTACCTTTCATAAAAAAATTGACATGTAATTACGATTTCAGTTCAAATAATTTTTTTTTTTAAAAGACAATTTTACTCTCCTAAGTTAGAGTTTCTACAACAAAGGTTAATGCAGAACTGGATTACAAAGTTAATTCATATAAAATGCATGAACAAAATGCAACGCAATATTCTGAGAATAGCGATACGCAGCGATAATATTATATTTACAGTATATATGAGTGGCAACGTAACAAAGTTATTTTTTTTTTTTACAAATGTGATATTACCTTTCTATATTTCTATGAAAAACTAGCCACTCTCGAAAAGGAAATATGTATATTATTATTGCAGAGTCCAAACGATGTGCCCGACCAGTAGCGTCGATGCGAGAGCAGAGTGGGGTAAACTCCGCTCTCGCATAAGTAGTAAAAATAAACGATGCATTTAGTTGCCGTTCTAACGTGTTAAAGTATACGTTGAAAATGTTGCGAGGTCGTAAAAATAATGCGTCAAATCGGTTGTCTGCTACCGTAGTAAATAAATTTATACATCGGTTTCCCGATTTAATATATGACGGTAAAGCAGTGAAATGTTTAGTTTGTGAAACAACTTTATTATCTTGGAAAGCGAGTCAGTGTCAAAGACATGTAAATAGTGACAAACATAAATTGAAAAAGATTAGACGCAAATCATATAATGAATTTGTGGTCGATTTAACAATGATGCTAATTGCGACCAATATAGCAATACATAAAGTCCAACACCCAATGTTTCGCCAGTTTTGGAATAAATACAATCCTACGTGGAAATTACCATCTAAAAATACGCTACACAATTACGTACCATCAGTGCGTGAAAGAAATGTAAATTTTACGAAAAAAACGGTGAAAAATAAATACCTTTGGTTGACAATGGACGAAACTACAGATATTAAAAAACAGTCTATCCTATCCATTGTCGTAAGGACGCTGACCCCACAAGGATCTTCTGACCCTTATTTACTAGCCTGTAAACGAATGCAAGATTGTACTGCCACGGCGATACGTAGTGTATTAATAGAAACACTACACAAATTTGAAATTTTACCGGAGCAACTGTTAATGTTAGTTACCGATGCTGCCGCGGTTATGTGTTCCACAGCAAAATTACTCAAAACGATTCAACCAAACCTGCTGCACGTCACATGTTTGCTTCACGCTTTACACCTTGTAACAAACATTATACGTACAAGTTATCCTGATGTGGATGAACTAATAGGACAAACGAAAGCGGTTTTTCTTAAATCTCCGAAACGTATTCGCCTATTTCATTCGCAGTGTCCTGACATACCCGAGCCGCCGCAACCAATTCTTTTACGATGGGGTACGTGGTTAGAAGCAGCATTCTATTATTATAAACATTTTGAAAAAATTAAATCAGTAGTTTTACAACTAGACGGCAGAGAAGCGGGTTCAATTTAAAAATCCTCAAGTTGCAGCAAATTCAAAAATTATTTACGACAGTTACGTTCCAATAGTGGATGCAATAAAAAAGTTACAGAATTACACAAAATTACGGCAACTTTTTACCAATACTGAAGATACGTTGTACAGATACAAAGTGCACTTTAACTATGCAAATATAACATCTCTCAACGTCGAACAATCCTTTTCAGCATATAAGCATTTATTTACGTCGCTACGTACGAACCTTTCCGAGACTAATACAGAAACATATATGATGGTGCAATTACTTTATCGCGCACATCCGGATATTTCCGCAACAATGTAAACATGTTAGGTAAGTTATTTATGTTTTTTCTTAACGTTTTGTAAAGTGATTCAATATATTTATTTTTAAATAAGCGCACTGTTATTCTGGTAAACTCTCCACGCAACGCCAATGCTCGGGCACATCGTTTGGACTCTTTAATTATTATCCTTGCCAATATGCATCACTTCGCACACTTTGAAATTTTCCTTTCACGACAAAACTTCAACCCAGTCTCAATCAACTGCAATTCCGGATAAAATTCACAGCATCGGTGCATTTACTATTTATAATTTTCGTAAGCGAATGAGGGAGACCCGTAATATATTTGGAAATTTTGCTTTCACAACTTCTACTGAAAAAAGGGTATACAAGAAACTTAGTGGGATAGACTTTTAAAGAAAAGAAAAGCGGAGGAAAAGTTTCTATAGAAGTTCCAAGTATTAAATGGAAAAATACCTTTGCCGCGATATTTTAGCTTCATTACGTCGACCGACTTCCTTATAACCTTGCTAATAACGTACGGAATCCTTTTATGTTCCGCCAATTGAAATTTCTCATGCAACGGCAAATAGATAATTCGTTTTCTGGATACAAATTTACGTACGAGAAATTTTCTTAAACCTTCGTAGTTATTTTTCTTACAAACGTATCTTGTAAAGAGTTTCGTTTTTGTAATCAATCTATTAACGAAGTATTATAGTATAGGTAGAAAGGAGCTTGAGGTGAGTATTGCGAATATTTTTACTTTCGGCTCTACACGTTTGTAATGTTGTAATCGTAATATACGATATTAACACGAAATACCAAAACGGCTTAAATGTCACCCGTCAAATCACCTGGAGGAAATTCTTTCTGCGGATACGATGTATCTCATAAAATCTTAATATCGGCGTTCCATAAGGGATTGTCACGACAATGATTTTCCGCAGTGTGGAACAAGAAGTTTATATCAAATAGAAAACTTTTTCATCGTTCATATTTCAGAAAATTGAGGTAAACGTTCTTGCATTCTTCCAAACAAAATACGTAAAATTATAGCCTTTGATTGAGCAGAAAAGGCAAAATGTTAAAATGTAGGAGTAAGCTATCGTTAACCGAAAAAATAATGGTGATGTAGCTTCCTTATGGTATCAATGAAGTCGCTCACAACAAATGCAATGCGGACAAGAGAAGAAACACATTAGCCCGCGTACATGTTTCTGTTTACTCGGTATCATCAGCGTGGCTCCGAACATATTTCTACACTTACATCGCTACTTACTCGCAATTTATATGCAATAGAAAGTGGTGCATCTTTAATTGCAGCCAGTATCACTTTGCGCGCTAAGAAACGCATATCTGCTGTCTAGAAAGCAGCGACGCAATGTAGGAAGCTATATTAGTATTATTTTTGTATTGTTTCTAGGTATTTTCTGTTGTATTCTACGGTAAGCATGAGGGAATCGTTTAGAGAAACGGTTTCCTCCGATGCTCCTGCGCATACCATCTCGTGTTATGAAATTCAAAAATTATTCGAGGGTCAGCTCGGGGAACAATATCCGGCTTGTATCGCACCAAGAAATATCTGGCTAGTCGTTTTAAATGAAGTGAGACAAATAAATTTTCAAGAAATATAAATTTTCAAGGAATTTTTTATTTTTATTATATGATTACCTTAGTAAAATATGTTTAAGCATCGACAAATCATTACGTTACTATTAATTGTAGCGGACAATGATGTTTTCCAACGAAACTGAAATTTATTTACGCCAGATTACGAAAAAAAAAGAAAATACAACTTTCTTTTATAGCATTCTCTTTGGCAATTGATATTAGTTTACAAAACGAGATCCTAAACAACTTTAAGTTACAATGTTGACCGATATTTTTACAAATAGCGAAACTTTACACTTATCAACAACTAAAATTTTACCTATTTCTAGTAAACATGAAGTGTAACTTTACATATTATGACCGGCTAAAATTTAGCTTCAGAAAATTTTTATTTCGGGAATAATTTTCTGGGATAATTTAAGAAAGTCGTCCACTTGGATCCTTGGAACCTTGGATCTGTATCCGTCATACGATAACTCGTTTGCTACTCAAAATCCGCTATCTGAAATCTTGATTTCGGATTCTTTAGCCAATCGAATCTATTATCCGACAACGTGCATCCAACCTCTATCCCTGAAAACGTTTCGGAGCAAATATCTGGCAAATGCAAGTCGAATAACTTAGCTCTAATAATCACCGGATTTAATAAACATCTGTGTAACGCAAAATTTCTTTGGATTGTGCGCATAGACACTCGCTATTGTTCTGAATGCACGAATTTAAAAAACGACCATTTTCTCCATATAACACAAATTCATTCAACATAGGTCATATTGCAAAATAATAACGGCTCCGCATCCAAGAACGGATAACGGATCCAAATAATCAGGTAGTGGATTTCTCTGTTAATATTAACAATTTCGTAATATACGGTATTGTACAGGAACTTTACATGGAATGTTTACTAGCAGTGTTTGCAGTAATTATGATATGCCGTCTGCACGCCGCTTTAATGTCAGATAAAATGCCATAAAAAAATATTTAAAAAGAGCACAACCGTCTTGTGCGTTCTTTTATACAATGAACAACAAACAATTCATTTGTTTTGATACAAGTTTGTCGAAAACGTAAAGCACTGAATAATTTCTGTGCACAAACAGCAAAGTTGGAATGCATTGGCGCTATTCCTATTCAGTTTTAATCGAAATTTTTCTCTTTGCTAGGAGAATAGTGCAGTGTTTACCAGCGAATATAAGGCTTTAGTATATTTTAACTAATATTACGATAGTTTATATAACCAAACACTCGCTTAATGTGATGAAGTTAATGTTATTATTTTTTATCGAGTGCAAGCCTTGTTTGTTATTATTATATGTTCAAGTATTTTTATCACGTTGCTTTTGTATTGTTTCAAATTTGATAAAATCAGTTTTAAGAACGCCTTATTTAGTCAACGATAGAGTAGCGACAGCAGCGAATTTGTCTGGACCGGAATCTCAACGATGGTTTTCAGAAGAAGCAATTGAGATAAAAAGAATAAGCTATTGACATCGTGTTGTTCATTTACATCCTTAGCCGTGGTCAAGGCCCCAATCGCCCTGTACATTTACAAAATGTTAGCGATTTTTCTCGTCAGTCGTCGCTCCACTGTTATCCTGCGCAATACGCAACGGTGAGTAAAATTAAAACCAACGCTACTCCTACTACCTTTGCATATCACTGATGACATCTCTGAGGGACTGATAGCAGTAATCTTACGGTATTGATTTTACTTAACTTCACACGTGCCTTCAATATCATTCGCTATGCTTTTGTGTTATCGAGCCTGGAGTGTGCTGATATGTCCATCGTCTTTCAAATCGTATCTCGGAGAAAGAATACAACGTGTAGTTGTAGCTGGCACATGTTCAGATTCAATTCAGTTCTTCCCCTAAGTTCTCAAACCATTTTTACATTGATGATACTCCACAATATCTTTTGCTTCAACCGTCACAATTAATGAATGAGCAATCGAAAATAAATCCTGCAAAGTTGCAAGTGATACTATTTAGATGGAAACGAGCTTCACAACACTGTGCTATTAATCTACACTTGCACGTTAAGAAGGCGTCTCTCAGCATAAAGTTATTTCACAAGCGACAAAGCAACATGTTTGTTTTGTCTAATTTTACTTTTTGCGACAGCATCTACAGCTCTTGCATTATCCAAGCCGACGAAACAAATTCCTGTGTATGTTTGATTTATGGAACGCGCGGTAGATGCGGTGTTAGCTCCAAGCGATTATCTCCTAAGACCCTAAACACACAAAACCGGCGCACTTTACACAGCGTGCTGTTTTTCAGAAGTATAATAAAGCTGGAAAAGCCCTGTTATCTCCATAACAACGTTCGGTTCAGACACCAAAGGGGTAAAAGGCATTCTCGATATATCGTGACATAAATTTATTAACGTTCCATAAACACAAAAATGGAAATTTTTAAGCGAAGTTTTAATTATAACGTGAGCAAGTCACTAAATAGTTACCTAACGAATTTTCGATGCAGCTTTTCGACGTCTTCGTCGCTTACCTGGAAAGAAACCATTGATTTATTACATTCCGAACACTGACCAATCACTAATCACTAATAATGGCTCCTCTACAATTTTGTAACTTTTCATCATAAACTTGACGCTCTCTTATTATATCGATTTTAGAAAAGGATGAACCATTGGTTACCGAGCTTTGTCTAGGTTCAAGTAAAACATACGTTTATTTTATAATAACTTAAAAACCTTTATTGGGAATGAAAGGAGGCCGTATGACATCCTTTTATGGAAAACAATGTGATTTGAATGGTCACCTCGGTTTCTTGTACGGACCTGCAATATCCTGCTTAGGGTTATTAAAAAAAAAAAAACGACCTAATGGTGCCACCAGTGAATAATGCGCACACCATACTGTTACCTTTTCTGTATAAAGTGATCATTTATGGATCATTTCGGAATTTTCCGATCCACAAATACAACCATTACATTTATTAATTTATTAACATAACCAATGGCGTGGAAGTAAGCCCCATCAGGGAAGTTGATCTTCGATGAAAAAGAGAACCAACGTGTCACGTAAGATACCTCGCGATCTTTTAAACAGTTGAATTGAACCTTGGATTAAAAAACAATATCTTGAAAATGAACATCTTAATGTCTTCTGTTCTTCCGAAATGATTGTTGGCTGGTAATTATACCTAACGCAAACTAACAGAGCGCAATCAGTTGAACGTTAATTTAGTTCCGAATTTTTTACAATTTTTCTAAAGATCCTATTTAAAAGTAAAACAGTCAATCAAATTATTCAAATATCATTATTACTGCCTCGAAACGCCTCATAAAATATGTACCTATAGTATTTATTGTTATTAAAATATTTATGCCCAATATTTCCAACCTCAGATAAATTTAGAATTTAATGTTGAAGGAATATAGCAATGGCATATACTTATTTGTTGGTTTATATAAGTTTAAAGTTCCGCTCCTAAGTCAGATAAAATGTTTTAACTTTTAGTTAACTTTATTCATCAACCGATCATTAAACTTTCCTGTACGCCTGCTAATTCTGCTGCATTCGCACGCGGATAAGGTTAAACGCTTCGATATTCCGCCGTACATCGCTCGCCATTCTATTCAGACAGCCATTAATAACTGAATAGCTGCCGACCTCAATATTCCGCAAGTCCTTACCTTATAACCAAATAACCAACATCGTAACGCAATTAGTGTAATATCCCAAAAGTCCTTGTACAGATATTGAACGATGTTGAGCTGTTTCGTCATTAAATATATGCTGTTATCGACCGAACTATCGGTTAATATTTTGCGTTAACTGGCATCCTAAGTGTGGACCGGGTAAGTGCGGAAGTAGTTTCCGAGGTGTTTCATAAATTATTTCAATTAATAAAAGATAAAGTGAGAATTGCTTGCGTTAGATTTTTAAAGAAAGCGGTGCTTTGTGTCCTTTTATTTTCGATTTTTTATCGTATCTCTACATCAAGAAGGACATAAAGTTTAGAGAGTGTTAATGAAGCTACAAAAAATTGAGATCAAAAGTTCATGTTTGGGCGAATATTGTTGCAGTGATATTGTTGCAATTTTAATAATCAGAATCTTAAATCCACGCTTTACTTGGAGTTATTACGCGAACAGATTTTTCTAGAATTAGAAAACCTTTATCCAAACGGATATATCTGGTTTCAAACAAAATGGCGCCAGCGCGCATTTCGATTTAGAGGTACGTCAATCTTTAAATCAAATGTTTCCAAATTTGTATCTTGGAAGAAGAAACGGGATTAATCCGGGAGATCCGCAGACTTCATTTCTTTGGCCATTTATTTGTAGGATGATTTAAAAAATGCTGTTTGCAGAAATAGGCCGCTAGCATAGAAGATTTAAAGAGCTTCATTAAAAATCAAGCATGTGAAATTCGATAGAATATTTCCAACAATATTTTACCCGCATTGAAAGACGGGTTTGGCTATTTTCTAGCTAACAATGACGAATCTGATAGATAGATTTATTAACCGAAATCGATTGCAAAGAAGCACAAGAAGATAACGAATTCCGTACACTGACGGTTTACTAGAGAAACGGCAGCTAACAATAAATTAAATAAGAATAAAGGACTGATGTTTACTCTATGTAAGGTTATCTTAATAGAAAGAAATTGAAAGGGGGTCTCTTTTCTCACGAGTTCTTTAATAAAAACATATAAATGCGACCGCTTTCACGAAAAATCACATCAGGCCAGAACAAAGTTAAAATTATTTTAGTTGTAATATATAATTTAAAAACTATTAATTACATATTCAAACATTTGAATAAATAAAATAACATAAATAAAGAACAACAATACTAAAAGGTAAAAGTAGAAATGCAATTTTACTTTTTTTCTTCTTTGTAATTGTAAATTTGTGATTTCTTAAATTAAATAATAATCTGAACTTTATCTAGAGATGACAAAAGCAGGTGGAATTGTTTCTTTTTTGCAGCGACTAGATAGACTCGTGTCTATTCGCCTCATGAGAATGGATTCGTGTTGCCTACTGGTGCCCCCGAAAGTCCACAAAACATGAGTCTGTCTAGTCTCTGCAAAAAAGTAATAATCCCATCCGCCTTTGTCCTCTCTATTAATAACGTATGTAGCTCATCTAATATTTCTGACCTAATGATGTATCTTCGCATAACTAATCGACTTTATATATTTCTAATTCTTTCAAATTTTCTTCATTAAATAAGAATACATCCACGAATTTCCATAGAATCTACTCGAACATTACTAATAAAAGATTCTATGATACCTGGCTACATTAAGAAGTATGGCATCTTCACAAGTAGAGGTTGGATATAATAAGATAAATGTAAACGGAGCTGATTGGAAATGGAACAAGATCACTGAAAAATTAGAAATGATAAAATCAAAAAACTCACCATAAGAGGGATTGAAACATTGAATAATAAAAAATGCAAAGAATATGGTTAAGAGAATAGGGTGGATTACAGGATGAAGGAAAACTTAAAAATTGCAACTTGGTACATATAAGGATGGTGCAATGTTTGATACAAAAAATAAAAATATATTTAAAACAAAAAGAGTTCAACGAAATAAAGAAAATGGATGGATACTTATAATTTAATAGTGGCGGGAAAGGTAGATTATTAGGTGCTGATTTCATTATATATAAAACCTGAAAAGCTGCAATAGGAGAATTTAGGCTTATTTCAAGCAGAGCGTGTAAACTGAGGATGAACGGAAAATATTAGAAAATATTATCGCGCATACTCCAAGTGAACAAAAGGTTATACAAATCAAGGAGCAAATATATCAAGTATGAAAGAAATTGAAAAATATGACTTAAAGATGTCGGAGAAGCAAATGTAACGATTGGCAAAGCAATCAACAATTGGGTAATTTAGTAAACATAACGACAATGCGATTATTGATACATTTTGCAAAGAAAAAAGAGGTGAGAGTCAAGAGCATAGACCTTAAGAGAAAGAAGATACATACTGGAAATTGGCGATCACCGGCTGGATCAAGTATTAACCAAATAGATCATGTATTAAACAAGCAAATCAGGAAAGGCTTGTAACAAAAATAATAAGTTATAGAAAGAAGGCCAGATGCTAACACAGCCCATTTCTTGGTAGGAATATATACAACGCAAGAGATACTTGTATTAAAGAGTCAATGGAATGCAGAAACCCACAAAAAAATTTAAGCTTATGCAGAAACTTAGAAATTCAAATAAGATTGCATTATAACATTTTAAATGATTAAGGTAAGTAGGGGCGAATTCCCAACAGAGAGGAGAGATGTCATAAAATATTTACTTACTCGGTTCCATCAGTGAGATGTGACTAATAAGTAGAGGTTAATTAATTGGGTGCAAAGGCGGTTAGGTATTCCGGGTGTTGGCAATACTTTGGTTATTTGGTTACAGATGTATTTAAGACAAGTAGATATTAAGCTTATGATCAATAAAACTCATTTAATAATGTATCCTAAAACTTCTTCCTTTAGCCAAACTTCTTAAAACGATAGCGCATACACTTATGTGACATAATGAAAAGGTTTCACTTCCTAAATTATTAATTTCACATCAAATTTTGGAACTGAAGTAGTAGCACGTCTTACAATTTCGTCATTGTATAAGACTTTATGTACCCTGTAAATTACTAAAAAAGTTTTGTTTAGGATATTTTGCCATATGAACAATATTTACCAAATTGTAAGTGCTGCTTTCTTGCCACCCTGTATATTTCCGGAATAAAGTGCAATTAATCTAAAAAAATTGATAATAGTTACTGTGTTTACGTGAGTTTCCTATTTTTGAAATGCAATTTTCATAAAGCGAATACTATCATAATTTATATTGCTTTAATCAAGATTGCTGTTACGTATGGTGCCTGGTGTGCGAATCCTAATTGCCTCACCTATCGAATATGTCGAAAATATATGGTTTATTGCAAGTCCATCAATAATTCGAACTGTAAAGGAACTGCGGCTCAATGAAATTAATCAACTCACTACACCATTCATTCCAAATGACCAAACAATCATAAATCAACATGCTATTGGAAATTATCAAACAATTATCGTTCGATATTTACTTATTCCCGTTATGAGGACAATAGTGAGAAACCACAGTGATTAGTATCGCACACTTAACACTATATTTGCGGTACATTGTAAATTGGTGAATAGTTGCGGTCTGGCTTTACATCGGTCAACTAATGTGTCCTTGCCATTGTGTACAGATAGCGATGAGCCACTTTGTTCCCAATTGGATTCATCAAACGTGAATTATTAAGCACCGGGGAGTGATATACAATACGGAAGAAATGTATATCGCTAACAAACAATGTGATGCCGGTAACTATTCGTGTATTACGTACATATTTAAATTCGATCTGAATAGATAAATACAATGGCATGAAATGGCAACTGAAAACAATACTTTAACAAGATTTAAAGAAACTTTACAGGACTATGAATTGTAGGAAATCCTTTAGATATGAATTTTCTTACTTAAACTAACTGAACCATCGCGAACTTGCTATATCGCACATCAGTATCAACTTTCTAATTTTAAAAGGTCTCTTTTATTGCATTTTTCATTTCTACATGTTATTTCAGGAAGAATTCCATCGGGTTGATATTCATACACATATATTGTACTATCATGAAGAAAATATATAAAACAGATGATTTTTCAAAATTAATCAATTAATTTTAGAGTTCGTAGAATTCGGGTACAGTTTAAGTTCACAGATAACAATAAATTTATTTTAACGGGCTTCAGAATTTGAAACGAGAAACCAACCTAATACCACGACGTTCCAACACATATTATGTCCTGCAACTCAGCTTACTGTAACCACCAAACTTTACTATATTTTTGAATCTATAGTACAATTCAAACGATAAATACTTTGAAAATGGAAACAAAACCTGTTATCTGGATGAATATCCATGAAATTATTAACGTCTCCTGGCTTCTTTATTTAACAGCTCCTAGCCAGCAGAGGAATTTTAGCGTTAAATAAGTGGACATACTGAACAATTCACAAGCTCGAAGTTGTAGATTATCAACACTACAGTACAAACAGTATCATCAAAATTGAATCTCTTTTAGCAACCTGTCTTTTAAGTTTCGACGTAATTCTGTTCTATACGAACCAAATTGGTACATTGGTAATACATTTAAATAAAAATATGAATTTAAGGAAATACTGAAGTCCTCTTTATTTTCACTTGCAAGTATTGGTAAATTTGTTTGAGGATGTTAATCCCTCTTACATGATACGTATGCGTGCATGTTGATGTGCAAAATCTACAATATTCCGCCCTTCGATGTTCTTCAGTTCAGTTTTGGCTCTGTCTTTTAAGCTCTTTTAATGTTGTCCTATAATGTATCCATAATACATTTTAACGCTTGTTTTAAAATTAATTCTGGAATAATTTTTACCTAAAACTTTGGTCTTTTGTCAAAATTACTGTCTATATCTGTTTGTCTGCCTCTCCGTAACTATCAGCTTTATAAAAATAAAGATATATCTGCTAAACAACTGCAAATACAGTTAGTAGATGTGCTAGCTATTGTTGTGACGTTCCATTTAAGCTATTCATATTCCACAAATTATTACCTCTTCAACTTCGATTAGTTTGGGAACATTCTGTATATATTTTTCTTTGCTGTTATGAAATCGCCACGTAGAAGTGGGGATGCATTTAGTGTTGCTGTCTATCGTTTGCATGCGCAAACGATAGACGTTTGCATGCGCAGCATGCGTTTAGAACTGATGTCACTGCTCTGGTTGAGATTTATAATTCTACATTAGAAAACATTATGTCAGAAGTTTATCCTATCGGTATGGTTCATAATTTGCCAAAGGCCTTTGATTGGGCACAAGACATTTTTAGAACTTGGGTATTGGGATTTCGAAGAAAGATAACGGATTGGATTAAGTTGCCCTATCTAACAGATTCCGATTTGTTGAGATTGGTACAGTTAGTGTACTTAAAGATAATACTCAAAGATCCCTTTTCGGCCCATTATTATAAATGATACATTGGTTTCATTAGTGATTTTGCTGTAGTATATATCGGTGACATATCTGTAATTGCTTCGGAAAGAGCTAATATTAGCAGCGCCACAAATTTGGCCTTGGATAAACTCTCTATATCATTTTGTGCTAAGAGACTGTCATTACTTCACTATACCTCACCACATGAGACTTTCCTGTTTCATGTGGTACAAAGAAGTATAAATAATTACATGAATTTAAATCTCCAAAACAATCCGAAGTTCCGACGGAACACTCACATTTCACGAATGGAATTTTGGAATAGGTAGATACTGCATGAGACCTACCAATTTGAAATATTTGTCGGCGCCTTAACCCACCCACGACCATGTTGAAATTTTAGCATTTGCATTGCTCTCATTTAAATTAAATATTTGAGAATATAACGAAGGCTAAGGTGTTTATTTTTGTGGAATAAATTGAAAGGTCATGCGTACTACACTTTATTGTTATCGTTACTAAATTTAATGCAGGATGCTTATAAAGTGCTTTCAGATACAGATACCCTCAAACTGAAAAAGCCCTTTCTTGAAATGGATCATGGTATCTTTAACCACACTCTTGGATTGGAAAAGTGACGATAACGATCCGATGCTACAACTACTTGTTCGAAAATTCTCCATTTATATCGTTAAAATTTCTAACTGACGAATGTTCTTAAGCTAACCGTGTACTACATAGCTTAGGCTTTGATCAATAGTGTCACTAAAGATTAAATTTTGCATCTGCATATAAGAGATGAAAAGAATTCCGAATTTGTGCAATACTGCTTCATCAGCACATAATGTACTTCAAATAAAAAATATTTAAAATCTAGCGTAGAATGCAATGTACGGTAAGAATATGCCCTGATAATTACTACGTTCGCACATCTACAAAGAATATGAATTTCGTCTTTGTTTGGAGAATAAATGGACTTTGCCAAATCGTTGACTTGCCCTTGTATATAGATTATGTTTGTAATGGAAACACGTTTGGGTAAGTCCGAAAGTGTCCATCTCTTCAACTTCCGTCAATATCTTTATTATTTACCGGTTCAACAAAAAAGTTCTCCAGAAATAAAAATTGAAGCTCAACCTACACTTTTCTTCGTGCACTTGCACAAAGTTTGTATAAGAAGTTTTATGCTTGATAGTAAAGAATGTTTTCTTTGCGTCTCTTACGGAATGAAATAATAATACAGAAAAATTGACGTAAACTTTAGTAATCCACACGGAGTGGCCAACGCCTTGTTTCTTCATCTTCATTTATCTCAGTGCTATGTAATATTTTGCTGTTTTAACAAGAGCAAGTTTTCTGGATAATAGTGTTCTACAGGTAATATTCCTATATTGCTTTTGTAAACGTTTTCCTCGCTTGTTAAATTAAATTAAATAATTTTAAATGATAGAATATGTAATCTACGTAACAAAATAAATAGTTAAAAGGAAAAAATTAAAATTGTCTTTGTGCATATACCGAACAATATTATTGAATAAGTAATCGTTTCAGGATTACGAATAACATTAACGTTTCGATTTTTTTTTAATCGATTTGTTTAATCGATTGTCTTGTATGTGCTCTCCACGTAATCGTGATAAATCTTGCGAACGATAGCTATACGAGATTTGAAATGACTATATGATTTTATGGAAAACTACGTATGTATGTTAATTCAAATAGTTCGTTTTAATAAACTGTTGTTCGTAAATGAAGAATAGAAGTTTTGCAGAACTTTATGATCTTCTCTTCTTGCAGATTATTTCCACATTGTTTACCGGGAAAGATTAGAAACTTATATTTTGGCTAGGCTTGGTTTTAAGCAACGTAGCTTCTGTAGATTAAAATCAATGTTAATGTGGAAACCTTAATAAGTCTTCTAGTTCTAATTGTCGCAATTGTAATTACTGATTAGTGACATTGACATTCATTTAAGCCGGCAGAAGCAGTATCACATCTTTCTTCTGTTCTATTACTAAAATGCTTGGATTCTCGATAATAAACTCTTCTTTGCCTCATATAGACACAAATTACTGTAGTTTACGTATATAAAGCCCAGGCTAGAGTACGGAACTTTAATATGGAATCCTTAGTAGGCCATCCGTAAGTTATCTATTGAAAACGAACAGAGAAATTTTCCGAAGTACTTCTTTCTAAAGAAGAAGACCTTACCCGTGCAGAGGTTATGAACATCAACAGCCAATGTAAATATTCAGTGTTCTTTCATTCGAGGCCAGACAACTGCATCTTGTCAATTCAATTCACAATAAAATTGACTCTCCATATTCAACTGGATATGGTTCAACTTCAATTTTTTATTATTCCGGTGTTCTCAGCCAGCAATCTCCATTACTGAATTCTTCAACAACTGCGATGTACTGTTACGGGTTTCTTTTACAGACCATCCCTCTCTCCGCCTTTTTTCCCGGCTTCGACTTTATTGCCTCTTATGTTTCTGAATATTGACTTATCTTTCGATCTTTTCAATTACCTTTCCACTCGTTCTCTTTTGTAATAAAATAATATAGCACGTATCTTTTTGATGTAGTATGTAAGTGTAACTTACTTGATCTTACTTTATTATCTTATAATGTGTCGTGTGCCTTCCAGTAATATGTAGTTTTTGTTGTCCTTTATTTGAAATTTGTTGGACAATAAATGTTTGTTATTATTACCATAGCTGAGCGCTTCTTCTTCTTTCTCTAAATCACATCTGTTAGCGTTGCATTGAATATTTTATAATATTGAGTAATATTTCAGAACTTTCCTTTATAACGTCAGAGTATATGATAGCGATAAAAGTTCTTAACAAATCAATAGCGATAAAGAAGTATAAGGAGAATTTAATTAATTCCTTACGTATCTAATAAAAATAGCGACATATATGCTGGCTTCCAATAAAATACCATGAATAAAACGCCGTAATCTAGCAATTTATAATTAGAATTCTTGCATACTAAAAGATATTCTCTATGGAAGTATCGCATTATGAAGTGCAATATTTAATTCCTGTAACTCTTTTTCTGTCGTAACTTGTTAATTTCCTCGAGGTTATTGCATGCTATTTGCATCTTGGAGCGTGAGCCGAACAAAAGTACACCTTGGGAAATATTTAAAGCTGGAACGTTTGCATTAAGCAAGATTAGCTACTTAAATTATAGTTCTCGGCAGGACCGTATATCTGAGGAATCTTATCTCTCTTCTCGAAAACTTTGAACTTTTATGATTATTTAAGGGTTGCGATTCAGTTGCGATAACTAAATCAAATGGGGTGCCCGAAAATTTACTCTCCATTAAGAAAATTTCGCTTTTCAGTTCTCCGTTCGAGTACTTTCATCATCGATTGCGCGCTAAAGTGCGGGCTATTCGCACTACCTTCTAATTCGAAAGCGTACACTTCTTTAGAATTGATGAAGATTGTGGAAGTGAATTAAAATAAGTGTCCTCGCGTCTACTTTAATTTTCCAAAAAGTTTAGTTACTATATTGCTAGAACCCAAGGACGATCTTTTTTCCTGTTTTCATATTTTCAATGTGTATTAATATTGCTTAATTTGTAATATAGTAACGTTTGGTCATATTTTGTAACTTGCATTCCGGCATCTCCTTCTGTACCATGTTTTTTGTTTATTTATATTATTTGGTATATTCAAATATGGAAAAAAATACTTTGACCCTCAGTGTGATTCAGGTTCTCTCAGGAAATCTTTTCATATTGGACTGACTATATATTTTCCTTTGCGACGCTCATTCATTGGTGTATTCAAACACTCGATATGTCTTTTCCTATACAAATTTTCAGAACTTAAAGCCGATGGAATCTTGTAAAAATTTTCAATTTCATAGTCATAGAATCTTTAGGCCTACAAATGACGCTGGTCTTTTTCCTAAAAGTCAATCAAGCTCAACGTGTCCTGTTTGAAAAATACGACGTCCTAATCCTATAAACTTTTGATTCAATAAAATTTTTGAAAATGTGGTCCTGTTTGTATGCGGCCAAACTATTGTATGATTTATGCTTGCATTCTGGTAAAATAATAACAAAAAAGGATGTTGATTGAATCACATAGTAACACTAACTGTTCTTCTAACAAAAAGCAAATGCATTAACAGGAAAAATCAAAATTAAATTTATGTTGCCGTAACTAAATTGAAATTATTAAACACAGTAATATTGTCATTTACTCAAGCAAACATCTAAAACCAGACTTTTCATTGATTAAACAAGCGGCTTTCTTTGTGTGCAGAATTATCATACAATTATCAATAAAACGCCATTGGCAATTTTATCTGCACTTTTTACCTAGTTCTACCAAAATCCAACTCAATAATATATCATATCTACGAGGTAGGATGTACCAACTTTGCGTATTGTACCGTAAAAAGACAAAAGCGAATACTCTACTTCTTGTGGTCAACTTAACTGGTTTCCAAGTTGTTTCAAAAAATTCATAAAACAAGTAAAAATTGTTCAAAAAGCCTAACACAAGAAATCAAGGATTTTATGTAAACCTGCTTGAGTGATGTGCTGGCTAGGAGTGATATGGCGTGCAACGGTAAATGTATCTAAAATTAAATAAAAGGAATCTACAACATATCGTATCACTGCTGTAATTATATAACTAATTTCCTGCGTAAAGAAACCGAAATCTATTTTGTTAAATTATTTGCTTTTTATTGGAAAATGCGTTTTTTTTATGTAACCCAGAATGAGTGTATTTAAATGTCAAAATTAAGGTATATGTTATGCTTGTTCTTTTTTCATTTCTACATATCATAACTATTATTTAAGGGCAATCTACTCTTTCATAATTATATGCTTACTTTCCTATAAATATTTGTGGTATTTATTTATGGTTATAAACAACAGGTACTTAAATAATTTACAAGATTCTAAATAATTTGAGTAAACAATGGCAAAGAAGAGATACCGATGTTTAAATTGAAGTTAGTATCCGTCTTAGTAACTACATTCTAGACCCATGAGGTGGGTTATGTAAGAATATTCCAAGGTTCCAAGTTTCCAATTTTGTCAAGAGCGTTACGAAACATTTAAAAAATATGAATAAAAAGTACTTATTCCAAACAGTATTGAACAAGATTTCAAGTATAACCCTGTACATCATTGGCCTAAATTTTTAAATGTTATAATTAATTTTTAGTAATAAATCCAGGATGTAAGACTGACGTTGGTTTATTACTAAAGATAAAAATTCGATTATTTTAAAAATTCTATCAAAAGAATATTTGAAAATGGTCCACGTGATGAGGCTTAATACTAACAAATGAATTAATAAAATCCTCTTATTCCTTACAGAATATTTTATATTTACTTGGGTACTAATTTCTACAGATCGCCATCATCACCCAGAATCTTCATAGGCATGCATTACAACAATATCTTTTTAATCTAAACACACACAGTATTAGCAGTAATAGTTTTCTTTTCTTTTCAAAACAGTCGAAACTAGTACCTAAGCCAATATGAGATATACGATGAGGAATACGATGATTTTACTATTTCATCAATTTACCAAAAGAGGCTGCAATAAAAACTTCGTTCATAATGATCACTTCATCAATGAATGATATTATGCCATTATCTATACAAACAAAGAGCGAAAACTACTGAAAAGCACCAATTTCTATAAATCCCATTTTTTTAATGAATTGAAATATCTCCTCACCTATTGAATCACAACCTATTGAAAATTTCAATTTCCAGTTACCCCGTATAAATGCAACACTCAAGAGAACAAATTATTATTGGGTGAATTTATTAATTAAGTATTCATTATTTATCAGGATCGAAATTTAAGTTTGTAATGAGAATTGACCATCCCTTTTCAAATACAACGTAATGAAGCCCTGTATTGAGAGTATGGGGAATTGAGTTGAGTTAATCAAAATGTTGATTAATATACGATGTGTCCCATTAAACAAAGAAGGTTAATGTAAATCGTTTTCAATGTGTTACTTTATTATGAGTGTCCGCAATTCTTATTAGAAAGCAATTTTTATTGCGCCACCCTGTGTTCAAGGCGCACATGTACTTAGAAAGTACAATTATTAGTATCAAAGTTTTACTTAGTTTTATTTAGTTACAATTAAAAATAATTATATCCTTACTTTCCGAATATTGGTGCACATCCTTAAGCCGTTCTACTCTTTCATGGGGTATGTCGAGTTGAGTCGTCTCAAACGGGTATTTTAGAAACCTCACTCCATAATTTTCTATCTTCCGTGTATTGATCTCGTCCCTTCCAACCACGTTCTCTTTGGTCGTCCTCTTGCTTTTCTTTTACTTGCTTTAGTTTCGAACATTCGTCTAGCTAAGTTAGCTTTTGGCATCCTTCCCACGTCTCCAATCTTTGACACAAACTAGTGCAGAATTGGTACAAAACACTCAGGCAGAAAATGTTAAAAAGCTCCTTGTGGTCCTAACATATCCTTGACCGCTCACAGAAAATCGTTAATAACTTAATAATAAAAATTGGGTATTGTTTTTATTCGTAGCTTATATGTTAAACTGTCAAAAGGACCTCCACGAGGAATGCAGTATTTATTTATTTCTTTTTTATAAGAGGTACAGCAATACATATTAAAGAGCACGGCGGTAAACTCACATATATTATCTACTTTGCATTGTCTGTTTTTCGGATGCGTCCTCAATTTGTTGAACGCAAGAGCAGTGTAGCGCTTTATTTCTGTACCTTGACAGCAACGAGATAGATACATTAATCTGTTTAGTAACAAGTACAAAAACAAATAAAAAACGGTTGGTTTTTCATTGCAGCCGAGCTAAACATTTAATTGAAGTTTTAAGGAAGCAACCGGTATCCTATTTTTACTGTAGGTAGAAATTCGATTCTCATTCTAAATAATATTTCTCTTCCTATAATCCGTATACTTTAGGTATTAACACTTACAAACTGAACCGTACGTCAATATACTTTGTTTTTTCATATGAAAACGATAAAAATGAAAGATATTACTAGAAATCTTCTTCGCCATAAAACTTACTCTTTTTTGTACTTAAGGATAATTCGAGATAAGAAATATTCTAGACATGAGATATATTTAATAAAGCTTAGACCTTTAAACCCCTATTATTGCAGAAATCGTATTGTCCGTCGGACGCTCTCTGGACAGCATAAAAATTAAATGTTTTCCAGCTAGTGAACTGGCTAACCTGTCTGGCTGTAAAATCTAAGGTCCATCTTCTACGGAAAGGATCGGACTTATCTATGAAATATTCATCGCAGTCTTTTGCCGTTCTGCGAGTTGGCATCGCATAAAATTGAGTTCATAAAAGTGCGGATAACGACTAAATTAAACTTTCACAATTTCTTTCTTTAAACAGGTTTTCCGTTTGAGCATCGTTTTAAAAATATTTCGACGTAAATTTTCCGTAAATGAAGTTTCTCTAACATTTTCGTTCTTTTAGTATAACATTAACTTTTCATAACTATCGTAGTTATTTATTAATTAAGTCTCTCCTTATACAGCGCGGTGGCCAAATTTTATTACTAATGTTGATCTCAAAAATACATTAAAAAATTCCTACAAACAATAACCGCAACAAACGTAAACGCAAAAAAAATAAAGAAAAAAGTACATTACCCAGGTGTCATCAAGGTGGTTCCGAGAGTATCTTTTATCTCTCCTCTTGTTGCGTTTGTCGTAAATTCTTCCATAAATACCATGAAGAAACTATTTTAGCGTTGTTTTTTTGGTTTTATGCGAAAAAACCGATAGTTTTACGATAACGCTTAATTCTTCTAAAATATTATGAAACAAACAACGAATCCGTTTTGTGTAAACAAATTAAATGCTCTTGGTAAGCTAATCATCAATAGATGACAAAATATACGGTGAGCTGTTTCCATTTGCTTGGAAGATTGTGTCTACATTGATGCAGATTTTGTAAAACTGTGTTCTTTTTTGTTATGGGATATATGTTAAAATTATATTGGAACCTACAGGGTGTCAACTAAGTTCGCAGTTATCCAAAGATATATTTTTTAAATAAAAGGTGCTATTTATTCATCGCAATTGTAGAATCTTTAGAGTTTTTTGGGCTTCTTTCTATAAACGTCGAAGTTTACAGAAATCATCTTCGATAATTATATTAACGGTGAAAAGAGTCACTAAACAGGAGGATATATGGTTCGTTTGTATAATAATTTTTTGTTAAGAAATCCTTTTAATAAAACATCGTGTATTTACCATTTTCTGATCATAACGACCTTTGAAACTGAAATTCTGCGAATATATGAATATTCACAAAGGTACAACCTTTCGAGCTCGCCGAGCTGACTTCTGTATGGAATTATACAGAATTATTATACATATATGTCTGTAAAATTCTTTACCATGACTACTTTAGTTACGGTGCGAATTAGAGGCTCGTCCACCATATTCGTAAAACTTGGCCTTTTCAGGCTTTCTTAAATTTCAAACTTAAAAAAATTACTTGCCGGAAAGATGTTTTCGTCAAATGAAGTGGTCTCTGCTAAAACAGGGGTCTACTTTGCACAGTTCGACAAATCCTACTATTTGGATGGGTTAAAAAGTTAGAATATCACTGAACTTATTGGAAACGTATAGAACTACAAGGATATTGTGACAAGAACTAAATTTATTAAATCTTCCTTAACACTCGTCATACCATCCCCGTATTATATTTGACAATCAAGTAATGTTACCTGAGTTTGAGCAAAGCTTCTTGCTTTTAAATTTTATAAACTAAATTTCATTTATACAGAAACATATAAATTTGCCAATTTTATTGCCATCTTAGTATTCTGTACTGTTGCACCGAAATTTAATATTACTAAATTTTATATAATTCTGCTCACATTCGTCTGACTTTACTACATAGCGTAAAATTACTGAACATTTTCTCCGGCCTGTATTTTGCTTAGATATTCATAGGTAACAATCTCAAATCGTGTGTATCCAATTACCTCGGATGAATTTCCTTATAAATAGTATTTCTACGTGAAAGATAGCTGCATTTTCACAAAAACCATCTTTTTCAGGAACCAGGTACCCACCCAACACACAACTCAAATATCTGAGTGTTAAACTACTTTATTCTAGAACCGTTTTCGGGTATCCGAAACCGTATTTGGTTCTAAGACCGAATACGGTTATATATTTAGGCTGTCGAAAACCATCTTTTTATAGAACGAGATACCCGTCTAGCCGAATCGTTTTCAGGTATCGGATACCCAAGGCCGGGCATCTGAAATCGGATAGAACCAACACCAAGAATTTCGAGTACCTGGTTTTGAGCTACACTCTTAGTTAGAATATGTATATGTTTACTGACTGCTGGAAAACTACGTTAAACCACCTTATTCATAGTAAAATTGTACAGTTACATTTTACCTCATTGGTCAGCACGGAATTGTGGGCAGAACAACGCTCATTTAAACAGTATTCAAGTAGCACTAAACAATCTTTAGCTGTTAGTTTGCTAATAAATGTATGAAGCGTTAAGTACGAAAGTGTTTCATTTTGCGAGTGTCCATTTTCTTCAATTACGCATTATAACTAATAGTTATATGGTTATTTGAACTTCAAAATAAGAAACGTGCTACAGATCGGAACCGTCAAGACATTCAGTCGCAACACAACTTTCATTAACGATTATCCGCTATTATTGTTATTCTCTGTGCCATAGTGTGATCCACGATGAATTTAGCTAGAAATTACACGAATAATGAAATAATGGATATGCAAAAAATGTCAATGTATAAACAATACGCAGACAGCCGGTAATTTTTAGGTATCACTGTAAAGGGAAATTTGAGTTAATTGAGAACATTAAGGTAAATGGTATTTTAATGTTCTCAACATTCCCTTACATTTTAAAAAAAGTACTTTATGGTGCTCTTTTGTTTTTACTATTTTCGTTTTTCTAAGCACGCAACGTTATTAAACAGCATTTAATGTAGATCATTTTTCAAAAATTTGACAAATTTTATTTGATGTTAATAATAAAAAAAAGAGATAACCGTGGACATGCTACTGTATATTCCAATGAAAGCCCGCTAAATAATAGTATGTCATATGAAATCACGTAAGTGAAACATAACAACTATTATTAGAATAGAATCATAGCAACCGTAGTGCAACGATAAAAATCCTGTCGGAAACAGACGAGTGAAGGGCCATTAAGATAGTCGATATTTCTTAGTACGAGTTGTTGTAGAGAGAAAACGTAACCAGCAATTAAAAGTAATTTCAAATGTGAAGAGTAGTTTAAAAGTATTTCCAACCGTTGCATTTTCTTCTTTTCTATCAGCTGAAACAACGCGAGGTTTTCTTACGTGATGTCTGAAACGCCAAGATTAAACGAATTAGTTTTTCTGTCGTTGATTAATCGTTCATAGCAACGTTATTTTATTAATAATATTTATCTAAAATGCCCCAAAGTACCAAGTTAATATCCGCGAATTCTCAAGAGATTTAGGGAGAAAGAAAAGTATCCATTAAATCTTATAATTTGAAGATATAACGAATATAATATTTATAACCACAGATCGACCGTGCATATTTGATTTTTTTAAACAGAATTCTACTTTGAGATTATCAATCAATAAAATGAATAAACAGGTTCAATAAAATTGTTCGTTCAAGCCATCGTAACACTGTATAAAGCAATTTCTGCAATAATAATTAAAATGATATACAAGTTATCTGCATTTATTCCGAATGCACCGATAATAAACTAAGTAAAATTGGCTGGCTAAAACAGCGAAGTGACATCTATCACTGTCAAAGAGTCTTTAAACATAAAGAATATCAATTTTATACGTTTTTGTTTTTTTACAAACTGTCCTGACTAGTGTACGTAAGCTAAACTTGGCTTTCAACATTGATTTTCGTTCCCCAGTAAACACATTTTAGAATAGTCTTTTCCAACTGCAAAGATGTACAACTATAGTGGCGTACAACGTTGGTTATAGAAATTGTTTGTTTGTTTTCTTTTTTATATTCACATCAATCTTCCGTACTAGGAATTGAGACACATTCTAACACTTCCTTTAAAGCTACATGTATCTTCCGAATTGAAAGTAGATTTTGGTAAGGAGAAGTTTATAAAACTGAGAAAATGTTTTTATACGTATGTCTTATTACCTACAATTAAAAAGATAACCTTCCTTCCTAAGTACTTCGGGATCTAGAATTTTTAACAGTAGTGACTGTAATGACTGTGAGTAACAACTCATCTTTTGTCTATTAGCATAATTATATCAATAAAAATAAACGATGACTTCTTTAAAATACATATCTTAGAAATGAAAACAAAACTTTATAAATTAGTCTTAGTTGGAGACTTCTGTTATACAATCTCAGGACGTAGCTACCATTTGCAAAATGTGCTACGCTTGCTTGGTTAACCTTTGGTAATTTATAAAATATTAACATTTTCTTTTATTCACATTTCATCGTTTTTCGGACTGTGAATGTTATCCCCAGTCGACGTCAAAATCTTGAAGATATTGATCTAAAATGATATTGATATAAAAGCTGTTGTGAGCAAGTTTATGTATTTTCGAAATCACAGAAAAAGGACAATATCAATAACGGCGATACAATTTCCTTTGCTGTTTAGGAAAACTTATGTCAAAGACAAAAAAAAATAAATTTGAATGCACTTCATATCTTCGATGACTACCCACAGATACTGCTTTAATGAATGTGAGTATAGTCGATGCTTTTGATGAATACATCTCAATTCAACGTCTCTCATGGAAGATTAAGTATGAGAGAACTGTAGATGGGATGAGCGCCACGCGTGCTAACCAATCATGCATCGCGTACCATGAAGTTGATACCGCGATGTTACCAATGAATTTTGCACCATCACCAAGCAAGCTTCTACCATCATAATCCAATCATCAACAATTACAACACCACCTTCATATTTGTTAAATTTGGTCCCCCGTGGCATCTTTCTTTTTCTAAACTTGAAAAAAGCGCCTTGGCAGAAAGTGATTCACGTCAAAAGAGGAGACCAGGAACCTGTTTTACATTGTTAGACAAATCCTATTATTTAGGTGATTTTCAAATGTTGGACTAAGTGTATAAATCTATAAAGAGATTATGTCAAGAAATAAATGTACTAAATGCAAAGCGTTGCATGTACTTATCGTACCATTCTCGTATTGAATATTAAATTATGTGACAACAATAAATCAAAACATGTGCATTTCGAGTATTGTCAGCTCCTACTTCATCAAGGCAGCAATATTACCACTCATTATGTTAAACAACAGCCGTCTAAAGACTATCCCGAAGCTTGATACTTTACTATCGAATAAGATTAGTGGCTAAATAGAAGTCTACATATAAAAAAATGTTTACATAACTTTTATAGTAAGTGGAATATAATGTATGATCACTCTATTGGAAAGTTTCAGGGGCACTGTTTGATCTACATTAAAATTAATGAGCCGGCAGAATAATGCAACGCTGTATATACATGCGCGCAACAAAAAGATGTCAGGCTCTTGTTGCAACCATTATATGTATCAACCTGACATATCCCAATCAATGCACTTATCAGTTGAACGGCTTGTTGTAATTGACCTAATTTTCGCCGTAAACTAAATATGTCAATAATAAAAAAATAACTGCCGCTAAAATACTGAAAAAGGTAACAACCGACTAAACACAAAAATTTTACAGAAGTTAGAGTAGAAAAGAACATACAGTTGTTAGTTTATCGAGAATATTACAGGTATCGTAATTTCCGATAAATTGTTAGTTAGTAACGAAAACAACGTCCGTGTATCGCATCAATTTTCGTTTATTTGCTGCAATTCCTTGCAATTCCAGAAAAGACCTTTTCGTACAGTAAATTAATATGGAAATGATGATGTTTTTAATCGTTAAGTAGCGACATCCATTGCCACCATGCACAGAAATGTTAACAAAACGTTGTTAACGTTAACAAAATAGAAAACTGCATTTCATAATGTTATCGGACTCACAATTGATTTGTGATGGATATTTGAGCATACAGACATTTGACGGACATTAATTTGTGGAAATCACGTTTGGGTAGGAAATATGTGTCGATAGATGTTTGAAACTAATCAAATTTGATGAATAATGTAAACAACAAAGTGTACAAATTGAATAGAGAATAAATTCAGTATATGGCGTAAAATGCAGTTCGATTATAGAACATCCAAGGAATAAGCCAGGACCATTGGCGAGTGGAAAATTACTGATTCTCTTTTTCTCTTTTTTTCCGAACGACGAAAAATATCACTCAGGATCCAAAATAATGCCATCTTTATTTTTGCGGAAGAAAAAGAGAGATATTTCACAGTATCCTTTCCTTTTTGCTATGGTTACAATAATTAAAAGAATAATGTAAAAGACAACCGACTAAACTCACACAAACACAAGTTAAACGGACAAATTTCGTTTAGCAAATATTTTTGGCTTATTAAAGACCAAAGAAAAACCTTTTTAAAAGAAAAATTATGAATAAGGACCTCTATAGAGACGAAACAAAAGCAAAGTTAGTAGAGATCTATCTGACAAACAGGTAAATAGGCAACCTCGAGATAATAATTATTTAAATAAAACTTGATTGAAACGATTGAGCAATTAATGAGAGATGAACAATTTAACGTTGTTTTCTAAGCATCATCCTCATTTGATATGCTAATGTTGAAAGACTCCCGTGTGAGTTAATGGTAAATAGTTGTAAAACGAAAAAGAACCATACATCAATTCCAGATGTTTTGAAGTAAACCATTCATCAATGAATAGACCATTATATCGTTAATGCAAACAATGAAGCAAGTTATACGGTACCAAGGAAATTATAACGTGTAGCTTGTGAAAGAAAATTCGACGAATTAGAACAATTGTAAAGGCACACAAAACAAAACACTAAAATTAAATGTATGAATGACGAAGAATAGAAGAGAACAAGTCACTATTTTCTTCTGTTACAACTTCTTTGGCACTGTGTAACTTACCGCATTATTTGCATTAATGACTGGTAGATTGGCTTGTAATTTGGTCCAAGGTACTTATTGAATATTTAAAGGTATGCACATAAAAGTATTATAAATTTCTTCCTCATAGTAATTATAGTTTACATAAAAAATTTAAAAACATTAGCACAGATGAACTTGAACTTTTAATAAAAGCGGGGCAATTGGAATAATCATGAAACGTTGTCATTGCTGTTAGCAAAGGCAACCGGATTATCAATGCGGGTGACTCGATTTTCCAAGTAGTCGCTTTTAAACAAAGCGTATACAAATATATTTATATATATATATATACCGGTGCAGACTACTGATTATATAAAAATGACTTTATAATTGTTGTAGCCAATTGCTTCCTTAAGTATTGTTGGACATCTTGATTGATGGGAATAAATCCCTTCAAACAATTACGACAATGGCTTGTCAAAAAAGCTAATACTAACTTATTTATGAAATTAACCAATCATAACAAATAAATATTAATTAAAATTAAAGATTTGAAAATATTACCGGAAATAAACTTCCCTAACGATGTCTTGAAGCAAAGACTAACTGCACAGTGCATTCAACTTTGATAGCACCTACTAATGCACGACCTGAATGTAATCCCAAATTAAAGCCGTTTGTTTGTTATTGTGAAAATTTTCCAAGCAGTGATGGTATGTTTTCTAATTGGTCGTCAACGATTACATACAAACTTGTACTGATTACGAGCAGTAATACATGAATCTCAGTAGTAGTTGGTAGTTGTTTTCATTTTTATTGCAATTCTGTGGTATCAATGAAGATGCTACGATAAAGAACCTTTGGTGTGTTTCGAATGGTGTGCCGAAGCGGATATGATCATCACGAAATCAAATACGCAGCCTCCTGTACATAAGAGTGGGGAGAAGGCATTAAGTTTAGTTGTATGAAGTTTAGTATATTATGATAACAGATAATAAGAAACGATTAACGAGAAACCCGGAAAACTCCGATTTTCAGAAACAAATTTCGTTCCCCAAAATCCATTCTGTGAAAGTGTGAGTTGGGTACCTTTCCTCGCGTACATGCAACTGTCCTCCTTCGTATTTTTTTTTTTAATTGTGCACAGCTGAGAATGTTTAATTTAATATACTTCTTTAAATACCTTTGTTTATTATAATCAAAAACATTATGTTTATGAAGAACTGAGAATAACAAGAAGAATGAAGTAAATAATAAATTGGACCGCCAATTCTAACTCACGTAGAGTCGTTATCGATTACACGATTCAATGAAATAAACAGTGGATTAACATTTCAAAAATTATGTAATAGTCATGCGCATATAAATGGATAAAAGATAATGTATCAAAAGCTAAATGGGGATTTCGTTATGTTGACTTCATATATATCTAAGAACGTTCTGCAAAGAAGTTCAACATATTAAAGAAAGTTTCTGAGACTCTTCGTCTACCGTTATATAAAGTATTTATTGAAATATAAGTGGTTAAATATCGGAGATGGAAGCAATTCTCGAGAGTGCAGCGAAGTTTATATTCGGTTCAAAGAGCATAAACAATATTTGATTATGTACGGAAATATTACATCAGCTTTCAACTTCATCTTCCTACCACGTACATCTACATAGTATTCGTATTGAGATATTGAAACCAAGGGTACAGAGCTCGAAAACAATTTCTTTAAGAAGTAAGGTGATTTCAAAATATTCTTAGCTTTTTTTTAACAATAAAAGGAACAAGCCAAAAATTCAGAAAAAAAGTAAATCTTGTGTAAATGTAATAACAACTGTGAGACAAATATTGGTTTTTACTAGATCGAAAGATATGTAGGAATTAAAACGAACATGTCTGGAAAACCGGAAGAAGCAACCAGAAGTAATTAGTGTCACATCTCTTCTACAAGGTGAGAAATGTTAATGCTGTTCAACACTGAATTAATTACGATTTGTTTAATAGACTCCGCACTAATTTAGTTCAACGTCTATTGCGAAACTAAAACTATCAGGAATGGAATATCTAAATAATTACACTTCACGTAGTGGAAATTTATATCACTACTATCAACTATGATTATACTGTTTAATGATATTTCCAAACAAGTTTGCAAAGAAAGAAAAAACTAGTTGTACTATTTTAGCAAGTTATCACATCCATGTGACAAAAACCAAGAATAAGCAAGTTTATACAGCGTTAGTAAAAAGTCCCGGAACGGTCGAACAACTTTGTTATTTGAAAATTATGATTTCTGAAATTTGGTATGGGGGTATAGTTAACATAAATGCTTTTTATGCAATACAGTTAATATTTTTTTCACTTCCGGTTTAATCGGCAATACGTCCAACTTTTTTTTTTAATGGAACGCCCAGATTTTTTTAACACTTTTGAATGCAAAATAAAAAACTACGTTCAGGAAGTATTAAGATGTTTATTTTTATTCACAAGAAAACAGTTAAAAAATTAAAAAGTGTTCTATTACAGAAAAATCAAGATACCTTTGAAAAAAGTTGTTGTTTAGCGTTTGCATTTTTCTTGCCGTCACATTTACGATTTTACGACAATTTTAAAAGCGTTTTAACTTTTGCATCGCTATAAATTTACTTATTTTAGACATTGACAAATTTGAAAATGGCAGTAAAACTTACTGAATCAGAACGAATTGAGATATTAATGATGCGTGGGTACGGTGATCGTCAACGTTCTTTTGAAGAGGTTCGTATTTTATTTAATACTGTTTATCCGGATCGTCACATTAGTAAAAGTACGGTATGCCGAACAATTCAAAAGTTTGAAGTCTTTCGTCGGGTGAAGGATTTACCTAAAAGGGGACGTCCATTAACAGTAACAGATGAAGAAACTAGTTTGAATGTGTTACTTACAGTGGAAGAAAATCATCACGTGTCCACAACAGAATTAGGTCAAATTCATGAGATCTCTCAAAAATCTGCTCATAAGATTCTTAAATCAGCAAGAATGAAAGCCTATAAAATGTATCCCGTCCATGAGTTAACTGAAGATGATCCAGATCGTAGACTACAATTTTGCGAAACAATGACGGAATTGATCGAGCAGCAGCCTAATGTTTTAGATCACATCATTCTTTCAGATGAGGCAACGTTTTGTCTCAACGGCACTGTGAACAGACATAATTGTCGCTACTGGTCAATTGAAAATCCGCATTGGATTGAAGAAGTCCATACACAGCGTCCTCAAAAGGTGAATGTCTGGGCTGGTCTTATTGGAAACAACCTCATAGGACCATTTTTTATAAGAGGAAATTTAACTGGCAACGTCTACTTAAATTTATTACGAAATGAGGTTGTTCCAGCACTTGCGGCCCTCTTTCCAAATGCAAACATAGGTGATCACCCTAATGCACATTTTTGCTTTCAACAAGATGGAGCTCCCCCCCATTTTGCCCATGATGTCCGCGATTATTTGAATGAAATTTTTCCGGGACGTTGGATCGGACGTAGAGGAGCAATCGAATGGCCAGCACGTTCGCCAGATCTCTCGCCATTAGATTTTTTCTTTTGGGGTCACTTGAAATGTCAAGTGTACAAAAAAAAATACAATAAGTAATGGAAATAAATGGAAATCTACAATTTCCATTTATTCCGTATGGAGAACGGATAACGCACTTGCAAAAACTAGGCGAGAGTATGTACAATGGTTGCAATTCGCAAAGATATAAGAACAAATAAATTGTCTAAATAATTGAATAGCAAAAAAAGAATTTGAAACCAATTTTTTTATTTATTTGCATATGCAGCACTTCATGCGATCATGATCATCATCAGTGCGCGGATACATTTACATCTTCAACTGCTGGCGGATACAGACCACAGATAAAAATAAACAAAATATATGGTAACAACACAACAATAGAAGTGAGCAAATCAAGGTATACACTTCACTAGTTATGAGAATATATTATTTAGTAGAGAAACATCATCATTTATTATTTTGTTTTCAAAGCTTTTCATGAAAGTAGACCCAATTGTGTTCAAATTCTTCTGGTTCCTACCTTTCAGTAATTTTATATCCTCGGCCAAGATGTACAAATGCGAAGCAAAAATCGATCTTTATTCTATTACTTTTTGACTCTAATTTATACAAATTTCTGTGTGTAACCTACGTAAATTTGATTTTTTTTCCGTTCTTATAATTTTTCATTTAAATCTTGGTAATAGATTTAACTTAATACCGATTTAATACCGGAGAAAGCGAGTTTAAGTAAAATATTTTTTTTAATAAATTTCACAATTTGCTCTGCCGCGTTGTGAATAAAAATCGTTGTGAATTTAAATAACGAGCGAACATTTTTTGGCTGGTGTAAATGTTGTACTTTGTTTCGTAAAATTTTTGTTTCCAAATTTATTGTAAAATACTTTCGATAAAAGTGCTGCTACAGCCATTGTAGCTTGTACATTCTCCGAGATCTTTCGTTTATGCCGAAATGGTAGAATTCTTTGTATGAAGCACTTAAATACTAACAAGAATACTTCCCATTAGCAACCGTTTAATATGTCAACATTTCAAGAATCCGCACTACATTTTAATTTGCTATAAAAACATTGAGGAAACTCGATTTTGCATTTTAGATAAATGAAGTTACGTTCTTGTCTGGATCTTTGAATTTATTAAGTTAAGATTAAACGAGTTAAAATCTTGTTTACGACTGGTATACAGAAGTCTACAGTATTGTCCCTTCAACAATGGAAAACGTGTTTATCGTTATTGATGTTACTGCTTTTGTATATAAAGCAAACTGCTTCACTGTAAATGATATCCTAGTACAATTTTACGAGGCTTTCCATGCATCCCAACCGAATAATACAACCATCGCTTTCCTACCGCATTGCCGAAACCAATCCATTGGGTCATAGCAAATAATGAAATTAAAACCAACTCGCTACGATTTACAAAGAAACATCCTTAGAAAATGTTTTCTAAGAGATATAAGCTGAAATTATACTTATTTTAAGGAAAATAAGCATTCATTACGCTATGTTTGCGTGTTCCTTTCTGGAAATCCCCTTTTTCTATAACCCAAACGAAATACAACAAATTAAACACCTTTCAACTGGAAATACAATCAACGCAAAGTACCTCGATAACCTCGATGAAGATAGAAATTAAGTTTAGCATCATTCCATTCCTTTCCTAATAGCGATTGCGATTGTTTAACGACCAGCAGAACAGCAGATTTTGATAATTAAACACTACATATGTACTTTAAATTTTCTTATGCCAATGCCATTTTAAAAAATTTTTTAAGTCGAATTATATTATAATATTGCCGTTATTAAGCCATTCATACATGTGTTGTTCCCTTGCTTTATATAAAAAATTTGAATAACCTTGAAAGCAAAAAAAAAAGGAATTAGTAAAATTTATAACAAAAAAGAAAAGATAAGAAACGTCGCTTAATGTTACTGACTTAATGCTAGTTAACGTATAATTATAAAAGCATTTTTAATCAATAAGTTTAACAAAATAATATTCTGGCACTGTAGAAAATTAAAGCTATAAATAGATAGTATAAATATAGTTAACAACACTTAATCCCGCCATAATTTTTACGTCAGCTTATCTGCATCTACTCTTGGAGACGGAACAATAGCATCTCGTGTGTTGGTTCGGATAAAAATAAGTAAAGACATACTTAACAGAACCAACATAAATATGTACTGATATATACTTAAGTAACATAATCATCTTTGAGAGTAGACTTTCACGGCCGTCATCCATTATTTCTAACGTTCGATGTTCTCCTATGCTCTTCATTACATTTCTTACTTTCATTTCCTCATGTTGTGTTGAAAATATATTCTTCATTAAAATTTTCAGATTAAAAACTGTAAGAAATTGTAACGTATTGTGCGGATTACGGGTATAAAAGTGGCGGGTATAGTGCATAGAAGCGGCTAACAGGTATTTTAGTCTGAATTACATTGAAAGAAGGCCGATTGTTGATACAACAACATTTTTGTAAAATTAACAAGTGATGTTATTTACATACGAAGAAAGTATGTAAAGAAAGTAATAAAGAAAATACTGGTGTTCTTATAAATGATACAAAATTACGACTATTTTTGAATTAATATGTCTTAAATAAAATAAGTGAGGTACGTTCTATATTCTACACATTTTGTTTTAGCTTTATCACATATGACGTACTTACTATGTAATAAGCTTATTGATCTCATATATTATTCAAATTTAAATTATACAAATATGGTGTTTGTTTATGGTTTTTGTAATGGGAATGCTACAGCTGCTCTTAGAGAACTTCCTGGCAAAAACGTATTTATCAAAGTTTTTTGTACATTGTGTGGGACAGGCCATTACTAAGATAATCTAAACAAGTTACTCAACAAGAACGCTATGAATAAAAAATGCTGATGTATGAATTTCCTTTATATATAATTAGGTTACAACGTAGAGGCAAATGAAAATCAGATGAGTTCTTCTGCATTCATGTACACGAGTACACTCTAGGAGTTTGGTCCGATCTTTTCGACTCATCCTGTATAAAAAACAAATTTAGTCATACAGTAGTCACGCAATTAAAAATTTTGCGAACTAAATTTTACACTTTGCAATATTAAAGTTCAACATTTCAAAAAGGAGGAGAAAACTGACTGCTGTAAAAGTAAAAAAAAAGCACTCTTCTGTGATATTTAATAATTTTTTACCGATATCGACTTCAACCATAGTCTATAACTACTTCAAATACTAAGCAGATTTCAACGTATCCAAACACATCCTAATTGGAGTTGTGACAGTCTTTTGTTTCGAAAAACAAGAGCTTTGAGTGCGTAGATTGTGGATGCAAACTACTAATCCATCCCCTCATAGGCAAGCAGCAAAAACAGTTGATTTTCTCCTACAAAAGAAAGTTGCAAAAACAATCCATCTGAACATAATTCTAATAAATATGCAGATAAAAGGCGTAGTCGTTCAATTGACTTTTTGAAATATAAAAATGGTACAAATTCAGTAAAATTCTGTTTTTTTAAGAAATTATTTAATTTAATTTCAGCTGTTACTTTCGTTTCAAAAATTTACATTTGTACTGTCATTTTGCATTTCTGAAAATGTTGCGAATTTATATTAAATTAAGGGATAACATTATTCGTAACATACAAAGAATTATCAAAGATCCAAAAAAAAAAAAAACAGAAAAGTAATGAATTAACGAACGAAAATGTGCAATCGCACGAGGTTTTATTAATCCCTAAAGTTTAACTGCATCTTTACGTAGATGTTTGCGCAATTAATTAGCGTCGCATCGTGGTGCATTCGAAAGAAAATTGTCGAAAAGTTGTGCACGTGGTTTTAGTAAATTTGATTTAACTTCCTTGTAGGATTTAATCCCAGTTGGCCCAATTTTGTACAAAGTTTATCGTATGATTCGACCCTTTGTTTACGTTTAAAGGATCCTTAGGAGCAAATTAATTACATTTACCGTATTATGTATATCTATCCTCAGTAACGGCGGCCGCTATGGTATTTGTATTGGTGCGTACATTTCTGTACTTAATTGTGTGCCTAGAGCAACCGATTCTCTATAGACGCCCTCAGCAATTCGCCGAACTCTTCACGTCAACATATAAGAGTTTATTGTGACATAATAAGAAGCGAAGGCCTTCCCAGTAGAGTATTTTAGAAAATCGTTTACGCTTAAGGCATTCCGCGCGGGCACATTATCTTAGAACCTTCCGCATCCCGGATAATCAAACCAGAGGCTTTACAGATCTTCCCATATTTTATTTGTACTTGATAGGGTATAAGCATTTTACGTGGACGTTTTATAAATCTTCGGTACACGGTGCGCACTACGGAAAAGCCCTACAAGCTCCCGCATTCCGTTGTATTTTGTGAAGGATTGCCCGTTCGCTTGGCGAATTTTAAGTACGGCGATACAGGGTAGGCGTACCTAAATTATTGTTTCCTTGATTACTAGAGCTTCAAGTATTTTTACCGTTCAATGTTTTTGTATGCTCTGCCTCCAAATTAACGATACTATAAATCGCAATGTTATACAATAGGCTATTAACATATGTATACCTTCTACTTTGTGGCACTGGTAAGAATGAATCAAGTTAAATACCTTTACCCCGAAGGAAAAAGAAATCAATAAATAAATTCTTTTCCAAACAACGAAAGAAGAAGTAGTATGACAAAGTTGATAGGTATCCAAGCATTATTGGATTATTGGATTAGATTAGCTGGCCGATTAAACTGTAACAATTTGATTTGAATGACTACCACATTATAGGATTCAAATCGAGAAAAATCAAAAATTACATTACTACACGTTACCTTATCGATTTCGTTATTGTTGAATATCCCATCATATACTACTTTACTGTATTCAGTCTCATTATTTAGATTATCGAATATGCAAATCTATTCCACCATCAGGTTAAGAACTAGGAGAGTTCGATTTTTAAACTTAATTAGAACTTGCTTCTAACAATAATTCCAGAAACAGCATTGGATCTCTGCGCTTATAAATTATAATGACTACTATGAACCTGTTAAGAACAAACTATATTTCAAGTTTGCGTATTTGGATCGAGAGGTGAAGATCGAATGAACAGCATAAATGAAGTCGTTAAGCATGATGAAACCTAACCATTTTGAAACCAGATTCACTTATTTTCATTTCTTTTTCTGTTGAAACGCGTTCGAGGTGTTACATGTGACACGAAGCAATAAGCATTTCTCCAACGCTTATTAGGAGTAATATTCACAAAGTTTTAGATATTTTACAAGCCCCGTAATGCACTTTTGACTACGTTTTTAACACTTCTTTTGGTGACTGCTTTCAACAAGCATACAGCAGTACAAGCTCACTCAATCACGAGTAACGCTAACATTTAATCGCATGGTCGCTAGTTCTGACACCGACGCAGTAATATGATACTATTTGTTAGTATATTTGAAGAAACATTAATTAGCTCTGTGCCACTATTTTTTAATAATTTCCAAGTACACACAATATGAAATAATTTGCGTAAAGCTGCGAAAAAGTTTAATCTGTTAATCTTTTCGAAGTAAGTTATAAATAAATGCCATGTATATAATTTTTTTATATCCGCTTTAAGCAACACTTTTTCCAAAGTTCACATGATAACATTAAGTGTTTAACTTTTACGAATCATATTATTTCATATTGCAATATGGAAATTTATAAATAGCTTGAAGAATTCAGTGCTGTATGTTGAGAATTAAAATGTATTTGACATTTGAGTTCAAAATTAGGCAATCTTCTTTTTGGTATCAATGTCGAAAAGATGTTTCTAAATAAATTTTATTAAAGACAATTAATCACATACAGGAACATAAACCTGGCTTTTACTATGAGATATGTATTTTGAGCATACTAAATAAAAAAGTCGTTAACATTTAAGCGTCTAAGTTACATAACTTTTGCGGTAGCCAGTCTGTGTTTAAAGCAAGTTCACACTGAAGGATGAGTTAAAAATTCTATGGCTCCAATGTATAATACTAAGCCAACAAATTACTCCAATAGCGAAGATTAATATTTCATGCTGTTTAAACGTACGAAAGAGCTTTGTGCGCTTAATATTTTCAAGATTGTATCTAAAAGGATCATCATCTATTGGGCATGAACTGCATTTCAAAATAGGATCGACTTTTATCAAATTATTAGTAATTAATGTTCATATTAATTCATGTTCAATTAAAGTTCATACAAGTTCAATCAAGTTTTGTTAGCTTGTCTTTTTAAACTTTATTCCAAAATTATTTGATATTTTTAGCGCTATACGATGTATAATTTTTAGTCTTCACAACAAATATTGTGTTTCTTACCAATGTGCATCCAATTTATTAAATACAACCGTAAAGCTAAATGTCTTTTACTTTCTATTCTCAATGTTTCTTTCAGTTTTTTTTTTATATTAAGTTCTTGAATTTTAGTGTTTCTTTTTTGAGAGTGATAAAATGAATATCGATGATGTGTATTTTCCTCAATTATTCAAAATTATATAGTTACTCTCTCGGCATTTTCTTTTCTTTCCAGTGACATGTATTTTAATGGTGAGATTTTTATAGGCTCAGCCCAGTCAAACACGTTTACCACCCCAGTCTGGCCTAATTTAATACGTCTATGGTGCGTTTTTCTGACCAACACGTTCGATGAACCAATTCCACCGCTCTACAATGGATTTACTATGACTTGTCAGGATAAGACAACCGCCACTGTTACTTCAACCAAACCAAATAGTAAATAAATCTCATTTATGTTTCACTATTCACGGTGTTTAGAAACGAAGAATAATTTCAATGTCGATCTACTTTGGTGAGAGAAATCTTTGTAGGAAGTAACACGCTACATGTTGAAAAGTTTCAAACGAGAATGTCCACAGTTAACAGTCGGATTCGACGGGTCGAAGAAGCCTCACAAATTGAAAGGGCCTGTCTGGCTGAAGCCTGGCTCCGCCCGCATCTGCAATATTTCAGGCCGATCGCGAACCAAGACAAGTCCTTGCAGCCTATTCGCGCCTTTCGTGAAAGATTGTTTATTTCCCCTGCAATATCTTTATATTGTTCTTGGTTTGTTGTTTGTTGTTCTTGATGGTTGGTATTCACTTGATTAATTCTTTTCAAGTAAATAACACTTTTTGCAACAAACAGTAGGACGTTTTATAATAGACGTGTTATCCCCTACGACATTAATTGATGGATACGTTGATGGCACATTATTTAAATTCATCTCCATTAAATTTAGACACGAAGAGGAAATAAACAATTTAGTTTACTTTTCCGGTAAGATAGAAGCAACGACAGATGCAATTAGAATTGGAAAAAGAACTGCGACTCTACGTTATGAAGTAAATAATTAAATAGGTAACCAGGCATGAGCATCATCCCTACGGTGCCGGAGGACAGAAGCAGCTTAAACAGCTGTTAAGCTATTCTTATAGAAACCAGCACTCCTAGTCATCCCTACGTGAAGTTTTTGAAGTATTAATACAAGGTTCCTTCAGCTTTACTTTAATTTCTTGAAATAAAGCTGAAGCCTACTCTTTAAACGACTCTTGATACTACTACCTTCACTAATTAATTGTTTTGAACGATGTTCACAATTCTTTACATTATTCATTAAGTATGACAAGAGACTTTAAAAACATTATTTACTGTACTTTCGAGATTTATAGCTTATTCGGTCTACTTGCTGAATTACAGATATCTAACATAGATTCATTCCTTCAGCAATTTTTATCTTGGAAAACGGCCATGAATTTTTGGCTACGATGTTATATAGCTAAAAGCTCGTGTTGATGTTGATGAATATTTATATTCCGAACAATACATCGATATTTTAGGAGATTACTTAGTCTTCTTAGTTAACCGCAAAATGTATTACTTCGAATTGAACATGTAGGGTAGGTTCTAGTGTACTGAAAAACGCTTGTTATTATCAAAGGAGAATAAGTACGTAATCGATATTTTTCGCTTCCAAATAAAATATTTAACAAAAACTATTCGGAACGACGTCTCTGCTTTTCTATAAGAATTCGTCCACAACGACTGGTAAATACCACTGCTCCCAGTGCACCTTTTAAACCTACTACCACAAAAATGAATCAATAAGAGTTATTTCTTGCAACGTCCCAAGCAATTAAAGTTGAATTTGATACAAGTTCTCTCGCTTTCAGATTGCTCCGCAATATTTATAGAAAAACACGGAATTGTTAAGAATAGAAATCTAACGTTTTCAATGTGCAATTTGAAACAAATTGTTACGTTCTCAGGCATTTGCTTCGATGAAGAGGCAGGACAAATTGCTTTCTTATTTGTACAAGGCATTTGATTATTCGTTCTCTTCCACATACACGTCCAGTAATGATTTTTCTTGAACCATTTACTTATTGAAGCGATATTTAGTTTTTTTTTTGTTCACTGTTGTTTACATTTTTGTTGTATATGTACATTTGCAATAATACGATATCAAGCAGCGATGGTGGTAGTTTTCCTATTTTGTTTTCATATCTCGGTCTTGCAGTATGGTAACAGCTCTTTTATTATTAAAAAAAAAGGTGCCACTCCTAATAATAATAAAAATAGTAATAGTAGTGTTTATTGTCCAACGGTTTCCAATAACAGCACAATAATACACAAAATAATAGAATACGTACAATAATAAACTTATGACATTTTTATCTAAACGTTAATTATTTGAGCATTTCAAAATAAATTTGATAATAAATAAATTTCTTTGCCTTTTAAGTAGGTTAAGTTTTTCTGCATGTCGTCTGCTTTGCCTCCTTCCGCTAAAGCAAAAATTGTTTGCCCTGAAATATGGGCCCCAGTAAATTGTAAGAAACTGAAAAAGACGTGTCGAAGAAAAGACATGCACCACTTCTTCTCATGCCTACTACCTAGTTATAAAAAAAATAATTGAACAATCGAAGTGAAGTTCCTTTTTTCGCGATCGCTCTTTCCTCAATCGATAAATAACCTTCATTTCCAGTAAATCGAACGAAATAAATTGATACGAAGAGAGACTAATGCGAAAGAGAGCTGGATCTATTAAATCTTAATGAAGATTGATTCGTGCAACGTGCAATACATTAAATCACTACGAAGGCGAGTCTAAAGTCGGTGGACATTAATTTCTAGAAGATGTGAGACATTATGTTCCGGTTTCGCCTATCATATTCATTCGTGAGACTCGGGGACGCCAGAATCAATAAAATCGTGTTATAGCGGAGACGATAATGCTGTTCTATCTTACCGAAAAAGAGACGCGGAACCAGATAAGTACTATACGAGTATTGCTCGGCCACACAATATAAACTGTTTCGTGTACAAATTTCGTTGCCAAATGTTTGTAAATGGGAATTTTCATTAAATGGATATTGTTATGGATGTATAGTGCACGTAACTTAAAAATTAACAAACCCTCGCATGTACTTATACAATCAAACTACATGATTTAAAAATAAGAAAGAAACTAAGGAACTCTATGAATCTTTCCTGGTGTATGCCAAGAACTAAATTTTTATTAGGATTTGTACGTCTGTTTAAAGATAAACTCAATTTAATTAATTGGGCTATATATATTTAAAGATATTGCTTATCAACAATTTTTGTTTGTTTTCGTTATTTGAAATGTTTTTCTTCGCGTTTATATATATTACGATCGCAGATGCTAGCGTGGTTTGACGGAGGTATTCGCTAAAAAGACATAGGCGACGACAGACTATCTCCAACTAATCGAACTTGCTTTGTTGTATATTTGAAGACGAAAGTTTTATACGTGCGAGACGCTCTGAACGCACATATAGTAACAGTCACAATGTAATGGTTTCGTTTAATTCAACTTTAAGTGTTTCGATATATTTTTATCATTAAAATAAAAGTGTTATCATTTATGAAGTAGACACCTTAGACAACAACATAAAAGAAACTTACATATATATGTTCCACTTCTCTTTTTTTCTGGCTAACTCCTTTGATTTACTCCATATTATTACTCTGCTCCGCAACGTCTTTCCCAAGTCTCCCTCGGCCTTCCTCGTTTCTTCTTAATCGGAACTCTAGCTTCCCACACTTTCTTTACTGGTACATCCCCATCAAGCATCTGCAATCCACAATTCGAGCTGCCTTTACGCCTTTGCTGTATATAACTTTCGATGGATTTTATGTTTAACTCATCTCTTATTTTTTTCATTTTTTACCTCGTCTATCCTTGTAACGAAACTCTGTGTTTATTTAGTTATGTTATGATTTTATTATCCTTTTTGCAGAATATACAATTTTTTATGTTTACCCATAGTCATCTTCCTTTTTTCGTATAATTGTTCAATTTTGCGTGTCCTTAAAATATACGTACTGAAATGAATACTTGTTGTATATTGTCTTGTTTATGATGCCAGAAAAAGAGGTCCTGTCGCTAATTTCAACTTTTGCGAGCTTTGTTTCTCTTTATTAACGTTGTACTATAATTACTTGTAAAAATAAGTAGCGCACAGAATTATTCATCACCATAACATATTTTAAAAGCAAGGTTATAATTTTACCTTTTTTAAAGAATTTCTTCTATATATGTAGTTATCTTTTTTTATTATTCTCTCTTTATCTTTTATTTCGCATATGCATAACTTTTTCATTCATTTATAGTTGTGGATGAAAGAAAATTACCATAGATGTAAGCTGTGCAAGGATGATCTATTTATTTTAATACAAATAATACTAAAAATATTAGCAGCAAGAAGCAAATAACTATTATTTTCTGATTCTTTCTTTATGGTGAGCATTTCTTTTAGCGTTCTTTTTTGATAATTAATTTCTGTATTCTGTAACTTGAGCATTTTCCAAATCAAAGAAATGGTTTAGGTTATCAGTGTTATGCCATTGCTGTGGCATTAATGTTTTTCATTTTCATGCCATAACTACGCGCGTAGATTCTTTTTTTAAGTGTTGTCGGCTTTGCCCAATAGATACGCCACCACAATTTTTAGAATTAATTTTTATATAACGTACAGTTTGGTTAAGTGATCTACTTCTGGTTTTGCTTATGTAATTTTCCTTTGTTATTTTCGCAAGGTGCACTGGCAATTGTTAAGTCAAAACATGTTCAAAACGCTAATACCGTTTCTACTATAAATTGTATTCGTGGATGGAAGGAGTTAAACGTAGTTAAAATACAAAATTTTCTTTGTTTGATGATGCTGCAACTTTTGCAATGTTCTTGAAGATATTTATGTATAATAGTAATAAGCTACTGCACTGCTGAAGAGACTTTCTCCTTCAGAAATATATATAAATAACGGATTAGGAAAAGGATGAATTAACTTCTCAAAAGGATAACAATCAGCATCATTATTCATTACTTGCTATACTTGCTATTTAGTTACATAGGGTACAACATCTAATAGTCATACATAATTCTCTATTATAACTTGCGGTTCCTACGACTATTATGCTGAATGCAACCACAACTTCAACATGACTATTAACGTGTTGGGTATTTGACAGGGAGAGTTGATTTGTTATTGTGTGTGTAATTACTTCTAAGTTTGTAGGTCGCCATTATTAATATGAACAAGGCTTCATATGCAATAATAGGAAGCACAGCGGGCCACATTGTAAGTAAATAATAAGGACATTACGTACCTTTGCAATTCAGATTTAATTAAGATAGAAGTGAACTTTCAGGTTTCCCATTAGTTATAGTAGTACTTCTAACTGAATTAGAATCACGACTATCACTCTATATTTAAAACTTTTTCAATAATTTGATTTTGGTTCACGTTAATCATTTCTACGTAGATTCACCGGGATATTTTATCGTTTTCAAATCTAACGTGCCAATTATACACAAAAAAGAAAATATTAATCACCGTAATTAAAGAAACCAATTAAACTTTAATGCTGAATGGGATGCTAGCTGAAGCGATTTAATCCGTATTTAATAACACAGTCAATGGCTTCAATTTTCCCCGTCTGAAAAACTGAAATTATTTTCAGTTCGTTTTTTCGCATCTTACCCGATGAGAGTCAGCTAGAGTAACAAAATCGTTTCCCTGTTCGTGCTGAGTATGCAAATTTGGTATATTAACTAACTTTGTTCGAGGAAATGAATTATTCTCTTTAACAGGGAGTGGACAATGAAAATGCTGCGAAACTTCTTGCAAATCAATAATCTCCTGACACAAAATTTTTACCATAATATACGTAAATAACGACATGACTCGTTATGGTAGTAATAGGAAAATAAAATTTTGAAACAAGGTATATATAATTAAGTACCTTTTCTTTCGAATAATGTTCAAACTATTATATTCGAAAGTGAAATAAAGAAATTATTGTATATACCTTCCATATTTCAATTTTTTTCTATTTTTTATTTCATTCGTTTATCAAAGTACGACTATAAATAAGTACATACACACCATTATTGCATTCGCCTCTCTTCTTTTTTATCCTTAACTCCTTCTCTACACTGTCGCTTTAACTATTACTATAATACGTAACGTTCTTGCAGGTAACTACGTTATCCAACGCTTTAGAAGGCAAGTGTTCACGTTTATTGCAACATATTACCCTTTCTAACTGCATAGAGGCCATTACGACCATTAAACTGAATCTTACGTGCTTTCCCGTGTTACAATTTTACAGATTGCTATTATTTTAAATTGGAGAACTAAGCGGTCGATTTATTCCAATCCAATGGCGATTCATCATTACATAGTAGGAGTTTTAATATTCAAATTTGGGATCTACTGTGGCAAATAAAGCTCTTATCCACAGTAAAAGTAAGCAGCGCATGCGGTACATATTCTTCGAAAAAATATCTGCAATGAGTGCCCGAATAAATAAGAATAAAAAGTTCATTCCTAAGGCATGTCGGAAAATGATAGAGTCAATAAGTAGACCTATATTTTAATTAGACGATAAACAAAGCATTGGTTATTTTCAAAGAAATTCAAGTACCCTTTTACCACCATAGTTTTATTAGTTAATTGTACAGGTTTCGACTTACGCAATCGATTAACTGCTCAAGGCTTATCGATCGATTACGTGAAGTATGAGACTGATCTATATCGCGAGTCGAAGTAATGTCGGTTAATTACCCTTGTGACTGCTGATGTGCTATAATATCAAATACACAAAGGTCGGAGTCTTGCTGCTCGACTAATAAAGTATCGAGAATAGCATAATAACTAAATCCCTTGGCTATCCTTCAAAGCGTGCGTATATTAAAAATCATCCTCTAAATTTTATTTTTTCACATCAGCCCTAGTAATATCTTTCAAATATTAAGACGCTAAAATCTAACATCGAAATATCACTGTCTAAGCGGAAGGAAATTTACATACAAATTGTTATTCGCTCTAATTGAATGCAATTTTGTGTATAAATTAAATTATACATTTTCATCTATGCAAATCGTAGGAAAACGGGGAAGACTTTAACAGAAGGTAGTTTATATTAGATATATGATTAATATGCAGATTATCTTTATGAAGTAAGCGAAACCAAGAACAGAATATTTATTGATTTCCTAATTTGCTCCTTCTAGCTAGTCACCCAAATTTATATGCAAGAGAAACGGCAAACGAAAACAAGGATTTCAAAAAATATTGGGCAGATATTCTTCACAAAGGAGATCGATAATTACAGCTTGTGACAAAAAAAATGGGGGTGTTGCAAACATTAGGAATACCGGCCATAAACGATATTCCTCATCCTTAAACGAAAAAATGTTAAAGGAGAAACCCTGTTTTCGATTTAATTCTAATATCTTACAATATATTCAAATGAAATGAGATACATTAAAGTATATCAAATTTTAGTATTTGCTAACAACCAACATTGTCTTACCAACCAGACTAAAAAAGCGACTTAGCAAAGGTCTTCAGACACATAGGATCTTATCAATAAAGCGAAAACTGAGTGTTAAATGAAGAATGCAAAAAAAAGACCATCAATAAGCAATGTAATTTTGAACCAATCAAACAGTTTGCATATTTGGTGGTAGTAAATGCAAATAGAAACAACAAAGGCGATGTAATAAAAACACCAAGAAGCAATAGTTCGATGTTCATTTTAATAGAAAAAAACGTCAAAATTATTAGCACAGCAATAAACATAAAAACAGTAGTTGGACACGCAGTGTTATATAGTTATAAAAAAGAAAGTTAAATTCTGAGCAGCATGGTTAAATGAGTCGAAACATTATGGCAAAATGACTGAAGTATGTACATGTGATGCCAAATCAAAAAAGATACAAGGAAGGCACTGCTAAGGCGAAAAAGATAAAAAACAAAGCTAACAAAAAATAATTAGAAACTAAACAGGATATCAGAAAAGCTGCAATTCGTGACTGAGAATATCGATACACAACCAAACTAAAGCAAGAACCGCTAATAAAATAATTTGAAAGTGGTTAATTTTTGTGTATCCTTACCTTATGCAGAAATCCTTTCAAACAGCCAAGTCCTATTAATAAACATGTTGCTGTCCTAAGCTACTCCATGTTTAATGTAAGTGTATCGCAATTAAATGTTGCGAAAGTCCGCTCGTCACTCGTTTGCTATATTGCATGGTTCTAACAAGGTTCGTGATTCGCTTTTTAACTTCACCGCGCACTGCCTCCATAGTTATATCTAAATTCGATCCGAGCGCTGTAACGTTCATTTCAGAACCTTTCCTAACTGATTAGCAATTTCGCTTGTATTTTGGCACCCCTACCAAAGTAACCAACATCCTCATATTAGTTTAGAGGGTATATAATGAGATGTTAGCGCTTTCAAGGTTATCTGTCATTCAAATCGGCTTGCCACTTGGTTATCGGAGAAAATGCTCACACCCACAAGTCTTTATAGCATATACACTGTTTGAAATTCCGTCGTATATACTTTACATGTGAGTAATGCATGTAGCGAGGTCGGGAGTAATAACCCGTCTATATATTAGACCCAATTCAAAATTAGATACTTGGAAAGGTTTGCCATAGGAGGTCTTGCAGATTGTAATGTATTAGGTTAACTCCCCCATAGTTTTTACTAGGAACATAAGGAAGCAATCATGACACAAAATTACACCAATATATTTTAAATAATTCTGTAGATAAATAATATACCTACAATCAACTTAATACAACATTAATAACAAGAAAATTTCCACGATTTTCGGATTTTTGCAATTCACACCGTTAATATAAATAAGCTTGAGGAAATAATACAAGAATCTTGAAGTTTGTAGCCCATTTTAAACCCAAATAAAAATGTAAATGTGTTTCAATTCCGTATGTTTCAAAAGAATACTTCTACATAACATCCAATTGTCAGATACATCTCAAAACAACTTTAAACATTTGTGCACAAATTTAAAATTAGAGGTACGATTTAAAAAAACAAAGCAACGTAGTAAATCGAATTCCATGCAAACAATGCGAGGAGGTTTATATAGGTCAAACAAAACAACTCTTGACGGACAGATTAACGGGACATAAATTATTTGAATAAATAATATCACCGCGCTTAAAATATGTACCCAGGATACTGGTCACCGCTTAAACTTTTAAAACTCTAAATAAAGACATGGAAGTAACACAGATTCAATACTTGAAATGTTATCGACTAAAACAGGTATTGCACAACCAAGCGCTTCAAAAGAAAATCTTCTCGGGAGCTGATCCTTCTAAGAGCGCCTAATATATTTATTTACCCGCAATCCGCAGGTTCCAACCCTGCAACGAAGTCGAATGATTACGATTAAGTATACGGGCAATTTGCCGGAAACTAACGCCACCTTCATGTAACCAGCCATGTACGACGAGGGTAAACTGTTTACAAGGCGTACGTTCTCGCTTGCAAGGCATCACTTACGATTGCTTCTAACATAGTGCCACGCACTTTACTAATTTTTGTAGATTTAGATTGCAACTATCGGATGCAGCAGATGTTGCACAAACATGTGCGGAACACCTGACTCTTGTAAATACTGGAAAATAAGCTAGATCAATGCATTGACCTTCAGGGTTGCTTTTATGAAATTTTAATAAAGACTCCAACAATTTAGAGATGGTGCATTTTTAGTTGCAACCAGTATATGTTACTCTCTTTTGAAATAGAGCATTCTTGCGATGTAAATAAACAAGTTATAAGATTCATCATGCAGTAACTAAATGCATGCATCCAAAGCTAACATACAAACTGACCTTGACTTAACGTATAGACCGTCTAGGCGATTTTATAATTACATATGGTGCATGCACTATTTAATTGAAACTTTTAATAATTATGTAATAGTTTTAAGTGGCATATATTTTTTTTTCAGAAACGCGCAGAATTTGTTTAAAAAATTCACTGAAATGTAAAATAAAAAAGTAGTTTTTTTTTCACTAGTTCACAGTTTTACTGATTACACGTGCCACCAATTTCAAAATTCTTGTATTATTTACCCAATCTATTTGCAAAGCAAGGAAATTCTGTAGGAGATGTCTTGCGGCGACTTTATGTGTGCAATACCCACAACTTGTGCCACTTTCCCCATATATTCGAATATATAAAACTTCACGAACGAACAGATAGCGCCAGTCTACAATAGTTGATGGATCGTATAGATCTGAGAAGTTTCAATAACGATCAGTAATCGTCACCTTGAAATGTTCCTTGTTAATAGCCACCAAATTGCATCATGTACTAGACTGACAAATGCTACAATTGCAGGTATCTTCGCAGACCCTCATTCCAGTAGATATAAGGTGACCACGTATGTACATCTCCGCGTGCAAATAAAAATTTGAATAATTGTAATATCCGAAAATGATCTTAGACAGGCAGTTCCATATGTATATGTAATCCTTTTCACGTTCCAAATACACAAAAACGTTTGGAATGATCGTATAATACGTGTAGTTACAACGTCGCTATTTCCCAGGTGTCAGTAACAGCGCGGCATACAACACCAAAGTATCCACCTCACGAACTTAATTATTTAATGCGTGAGACTTATTTCGACGACGAATCGATCCTCATTTTCAACCGTAAACCGAACGATGTAAGAAAAATCTGTTTTGTCCTCACTCCCGAGAAAAAAAATTACAAGTACGTACTTTTACACACCCCAGAACTCAGATACGTAAAAAATGTGGAAAGATAGACGAAAAAATCTTTTGCCATTGCAGTACCAAAGAAAAAACATGACGATTGGTTCTTTCTATTCTTTAAATTTGTATTGCCTTTCATGTAAATAGTTTTAAAGCATCCAATTCCCGAGGCGGAGTTACATTTTAGGTTACCTAAGTATTATGCTCGCTTTCGTTTATGCGTTGTGCTACATTTGGCGATTCTATTCTACCGTACCTATAATGCCTAATATGCTCATTGAATATGGTCCCCATAGCCCTTTTCATTTCACCAATGTAGGCTTTATCGCAGTCACTACATGTAGTCTTATATTCCGGACCTTTCTTTCATCTTTCGCGGTTGCTTTTTTAGAACGTCTTTGAGTATATTTCTCGAACTGAGACATACGCTCATATCTTCACCCCTTAAAATACCACGTTTTGTTTCGTCTGCTAATAACATAGACGTTTGCGTAACGTTGCTGCTATGTCGATATTACATGAGAGTGTGAACATTTTATATTTTTGGTCGAAAATCGACTCGCAACGGTGTCGCTTGCGTACCAAAACTTCGAGCTGTTGTCAGCCGACCGTAATGTTACGCGTTTACAACTTTTGGCAATCGATGCTACACCGACTGTTAAAATCTGTCATAATATATCTAATCGTGTGTTTATTTTATCTGGAATTGTCTATTTCCAGGTTTTTGTTTCTGACTATCCAGGAACGCCAGTTGATTGTTCACTTAGTAGCTTCGAATTTTGAATTGAATGCCGCAGCAAAATCCGGTACTTTTCCTAGTACGAAAGACCGCAAAAATCTCTACGTAACTAAGTCAAATTTTAGAAAGCTATGCTTCTTTTATATATAATCAGTATATACTGATATATACTATATATACATAGTGTGCTACAAGGTTCAAATCTTGGGCCATTGCTTTTTAATATATTTGTAAACGGTCTTCTTAACAGATTGCACTGCGAACTTATGATGTATGCAGATGACTTAAAATTTTTTTGTGTAATTAATGATAATGTTGATTGCATCAACCTACAAATCAACCTCAATATCATTGATAAGAGGTGTACTCTAAACAGAATATCTCTGAACATAAACAAATGTTCAGTTGTTTCATACACAAAATTCTGGAATCCTGTTATATTTCAAAACCTCTCCGCTTGGGTTTGCATAAGATCATGTCAAACTTGAATAATCTCCTAGCAATTAAAATTCTCCATTTCTCTTTGGCTCAGAGCAAACTGGAGTGTGCATCTTTGGTTTGGTATCCATGTTATTCCAACCAACAACTTACGATTTAGAAGACACAAAAACGATTTCTAAAATATTTATCTTGGCACTTATCCCGAGCGTGGTTCAAACTATGTAATACTCTTGTCGCAACATAATTTTTTGTCACTTTCTAATAGACGTAATAGATATAGTGCTGCGATTTTGTTAAATTTACTCAATAGTAAAATTGATACACCGTGCCTACTTTCGCAATTCAGCTTCAATGTACCTTCACATAGCACTTGCTCATGTCCTTCTTAATTGTTATTAAAGCCAGGACAAACGTGTTACTCAGATCGCCTGTATATCACATGTCGAGATATTTTAATGACTATTGTAATGATTTTTTAAACACTTAGCCATTGAACGTTTTTGGTATTGTACTTTTGTTTTGTTTTTCTTGTTCTTATTTTGTCCTTTAAGGGCTATTTACTGTTGGATAATAAAGACTATTATTATTATATGCCGAATCAGGCTCGTCAATAGAACCCACCGCATATATTCTACTATTTTAATAACGTAAGCGTACTGAGAGTATTTAAACAGAAGTTTAATTATCATACGTACTGGAAGGGTTGTTCCTAGTTTCCAATGTTGCTACTGAATTGATTTTGCGATATCATCAGGCTCTGTAGATAAAATGTGATTACATATCAATGGAATCAATATTTGATTACATTTAGCTTAATTCTCAAATACAAATTCTGCCGTCACCATTCATATACATAATGTGCTGTATAGAATATAATTTATGGTCAAAAGGAGAGATCTATAAAGCGAATAATGTGTACTTCGTGATCTAGGACGATATTGAATTAGTTATTGCATCCCTGTTTATCTAGTTTCACAAGCTCTTTGATTCTTTTACATTGGGGAAAAATATTCTAAGGGAAGAGTACACGTAATTAGATAAAACCAACATTCTGTTCTTTTCGATTCAGCTTTCTTGAGGATTAACACCACATTTAGCATATCACTGTACTTTCAGGAGTTTATTTTTGCCCGTATAAAACATCTTTTTAAATTTCTTAAATCATACCATCTAAAATTATTTTTCTTCTTTCTGATGCGAACAATAAGTGTCTGAGTGGTATGTAGGTATTCGTTTTCGTTTCGGCACAGAGATAATCGCTTATGATTGGAAGGTAGGTTCGAATTGGACAAAGTTCCTAAATTTTTTGCTTGTTATCAACCGGAAGGGAAAATAAATTTACGACAAACGACGTTCAATATTTAAAAAAATCGAAAAGACTGATTTTCTTCTTTTACCTCTTGCACCTCTATTTGAAGTTGCAGAGAAAAACAGAAGCCGCATTGTGGAGGCCATTTTTCGTCTACTACCTAATAGTGTACTCGAAATTTTTATATGATGTCTTTGCTGTTTTTCTAATTGATGCCTTATTGGATTTTGCCACCGCCGTCTTTCGTTCAGGTTTCAAATTTTCGATATTTTACTTTAATTAACAAACAAGATTAAGGAAAACATTAAGATTAAAATAAGATAGACATGAAATTTGAAACTGTTAAACATGAATTGTTCGTTAATAATAGAAAAATGTTGTACACCAACGAAGAGAAGCGATGTACAATTGCGAGTACAATTGAGTCTAGAGTTTTATTTTTCTAGATCTTAACAGAAAATTGGTCGAGACGAGATAGTCTACCAACCAGCGTGTTTGTGTTAACTGGAACTTCAGAGAAAACCAAGAGGATATTTTACAAAAGGAAAATAAAATGTGTGATTTTGCAAGCTTTATGTTGTTTATATTGAAAGCTAGAATTAATATCACATCATCATTTCTAATTTTCTCTGATCTTATCTTATTTTAGTCTCAAACAATAGGCATTGTATTAGTTCTTGTTCAAACATTCACGAACGCAATTTTATTAGCAACCAATACAATAAACATTAACTCTATAGTATATTTGAAAACAATTAACTATAAACTACTTTATTTCAATTTGATTTTATTAAACAAATATACTCCAACTACAATTGGCAGATTTACTGAAAATATTATTCCATCGCTTACAATTAATGGCTTACAATTAATGGCTTATAATTAATGATTAAATTGCGTAACAATATAAAAAAAAAACAAATTTCATAAAACAATAGAACCTGACCACTGGGTCGTTAAAAAACCTAATCGCACATTCGATATTGGAAAAATTTCATCCAGCTCAAGTGGTAATGATCTTGGACATAGAGCCAGATGAATTCACCCAGTTTAAAAGACAAAAGACCAGATTGCAGGTCCTGACGAAGTGCACGATTACGTAATCAGCAGTATCACAAATTAATTAATCAAACCAATAACTTCCCAGCCAGTCCCAACACTCGCCACCTCTTATTCGTTTATTTTTTCTGTTGTTGATGATAGTGAAATCACCTATACACATAAAGCCAGTGCAGACTACAATAGTGTCAATATCCGCATAATCTAATTATTATTACGTCTTTTGTTTTATAACATATAGCAAATTCCTTCTACAACATACTTTATCCTATTCGCATACGAAATGTGTACTTTTGCGGAACCAAATACGTGTCGAAATGAACTTAATTACGACTAGCATGTTTTGCGAAGCAGAAAATCGTGGAAATTTCCAGATTTATTGCCGTATTTATTTAGATTAAATTTTCCTAATTATTTAGATGAAAATTAGGGTCGTGAAATTCAGTAGTATTTCTGGAACACCTTTTCGGCAATTTATATTTGATTTGAAGAGATAAATTTAAAAAAAATTAAATTAATAAATTTAAACAAGTTTTAGAAATTCAAACTACATATCGATGCTACACTACATAAATACTATGTTTATGTGATTTCTTTCTAGTGTTTGAGACTAGCAGCTTCTTATTGGAGATAATGTCAGACCTAAAATTGTGACATCACCTCACGTCACTGTTTTATAGCTTTGGCAATTGTCTTATTTCTTATATATTTGTAATTTTGATAACTTTCCTAAAATTACATTGATGTCGAAATACATACGAATACCAATAATTTTTGATCTAGCTTGATGCAGGTGATTCCAGCAAGCAATTACAGCGTAAATTCTATGGTTTCGATAACATTTTACGCAATTTACAGCTCTATAACGTAAAATTTTAGTGACAATTTGGAGACGGAGAACTAAGCGAACGATTATTAACTGATGAAGGTACACTTTAATATGCCTAAATCTACACTGAGTCCTGTTGTACAAAAATTTTAAATTAATCTAGAAGTTTTGGAGAAAGAAAAACAGGAATGTGAAAGGAATAATGGTTCCATACCATCGTTGACTGGATTTACTTGGTTATTCTTACTCCCTCGCTCCAAAGATATCACTCCTTGCGTGATGTGCAGATGGTCCCGATAACAGGTAACCTTCTGGTAAATGCAATGCAGTTCTCGTCTAAAGTAAATGTCTGTGATCCTCCATGGCATTCTATTGTACTGAAATAGCTATATGCATTGGCTAACTGTAAAACATTGGAATGTCGAAAGTAATGCTTACTATGAATTATTGTTAGAATGTGACAATTTTAAAGAAGCTGCAATCGCAGGAAGTTTTCCAGTTGCGTTAATCCATACAGCAGCAGACACGCACTTATGAATATTATGAATAAACCAATCCATATACTGGTTGTGATTGCAAAAACCTTTGAACTATTATTCCTTGTTTTGGATATTATATTCCATGTGATTTGATATTATATGGATTACTTCGTTGTAATTCTGTGCTCACATGAGGGTTATTATTATTATTATTTATCTACATTGTCCACAGTTTGCTGTTCGTACTGTTAGATTCTTGAGAATCTATGATCCATATGTATCGGTTGTTCTGTCATCGCAAAAGATTTTTAAAAAACGTTTCTATTTTGTTATCAAGTGTTGACATGCCTTATTGATCAGATCTCATTGTTTTCGCGTGAGCTTATTGATAAACAACAAAACATAATCTACGATTTCTAATTGAATATTACAAGGTAAGATATTAACCATGTTTTGCATTGGAGATAGATAAATACTTATTTTCGCATAGAACTTTATTCTTAATCAAAGGAATTACTTCAGTTCTTTTCAGAATATGGAAGCTACTTTAATTGCAACAGGAGAGAAAATTCAACACTAAGAAGTAACCGAATACCATAAGGTAAATTCGATTTACGGCATTGCAGTCGACGAACCAGAAGGTTTCCCGCTACCAATTGATCCATGGAAAGCAGATTGTCGACAAACAATTCTAGGACAATAGCAAACTTTCCTTCGCACTTTATATTGGCTTAGTCCGAACAATTTGTGTTTAATGTTCATATTTATCGTCAAATATTTTTAGAGGAACTTTTGATTTTGTTTGATAACCAGATAGATAATGAAGAGATAATTAGTTTAATTTCTTTGACCAGACCTTTTACGAAAATTCTAATTTAAACATGAAAATGATTCGGAATATTTTGCCCGAGTTTGGATGAGATATGTCGATGATATTTCTTGCATTTTTGACACCAACAAATGTTCAATAACGGATTTCTTAAAACAACTAAATTCTAAATTTCACTTTATTACATTTACCCACAAAAAGGAGAAAACAATAGGATTCCTTTCCTTGATATGTTAATAACAAGAAATAGAAATACGCGTGTATAGAAAACCTACTAGTAACAATAAATTCATCGCACAAGATTCCAATCATTCGTAGGAACTTCCGGCTATTAACTTTTTAACGCATCGTTTCCTTAATTTCCCTTTAACTAAAGACCGGTGCCAAATCGAACCCAAGGAGATTATCAAAATTGCCAACTTTAACGGATTTTCTGAAAACGTAGTGTATAATACTATTAGGAAACATAAGAATAGTATAAGAATTAGAAATAAAACCACTTTAGAAGGTAATAACAATAGTAATAACAAAATTGTTAAACTACCTTTTTTCCAATTTACACGAAAAACCTTCAAACGTTCTTTTATAAAATTGAAAAATTCAAACACCTTTAGGAAACCCGAAAAACCAAGTAAATAACATGGAAAAATCAGGAATTTATAAAATATCATGTAAAGATTGTGATCAAGTGTATTTCTGAATTAGATACAAAGAACACCTGGCTCATCTTAAATTCAAAAGATTTGACAAATCTCGTGCTGCCTTCCATATACGTAAACAGCAATCAATGTAGAGTAAAATTGTTCGGAAAGCATGAAAATTTACAAAAACAAAAACGTTTTAATAAATTCAAATTCAGGACGGCTAAGTTCCAGCCTTTTCTCTTTGTTAACAGTAGCGTAATCACGGTCAGTCAACCGTGACAATATTTTGTATAAACGGGCTAGTTCTTGTACGTCAAATAAAATACATAATATTGGCATTTTTCAGAATTCCAGGGGGCTAAATACTTCCATCATAGTTTTGTTTTAACATGTTACGACCTGTTCGAATTCCATTTATAATGCATTGACAAATTCGTTTGTAACGGGTGCAAATTTCATACCCCCGGAATTCTCTTACTTTTAATGTTTCACAAATCGTACACCGTCTGATTCACATTATCATTCGCTACTCGATGTTCGGTCGAGTAGTGAATAGTAATTAGTGAAGAACATCACGATTGCGCTTAATTCCGCTAGCGCCCTGTAGTTTGCGTAAACATTTACTGTCAATATTCAATTTCCATATTTCGCTTCAAATATTTTCACGTAGATTCTTTTGCTTTTTCTTTTCTTTTTTTAATAATTCATATTTAATATCTCAAACTCAAATCTGTTAAATATTTTCAAATTTGAAATCAAACACGTACTACTCCATTCTTATCTCGTCCTGAAGACTTTCAGGAGGGAAAAAGGAGGAAGAAAGTGATCTAAGTCAACAGCCGCACCTCAAGGTTACGCTTATGCGCTCAGCTAGAAGTTGTCATTCAAAAGGGAAACACTCGTGGCCGTTGTGCTCATTTGAAGATGTCGTTCAGGTCAAAACGTAAAATCACACGAAACCTTCCTTGGTCGTAGAAACCTATGTTCTAATTCAAAAAAGACGCATAGTGTAACAGGTTAGGTGAAAACTCAGCTCAAGTACTTTATCTCAGTTAAGTTCAGGACCGTAGCGATCAAAGATAGAGAGATACGTAAAGGAAAATAATTAAAATCAAACTGATAACAACGTTTACCAGAAAAACAAAAGTGCAACAAAAAAAGTTGGCCGAGTATTCACCTCAGTTTAGTTGCGGTTGGAATGATATGGATAACCTAAAATTTGAAATTTAGAGTAGTCTTAGTCTAATAAAATTAAATCGCCCTAAGTTTACTAGATGTAACACGATCTCTAATTTAAATAGATAAATTTAAATATATAAAATTGTGCAGTGGATTACGCAGTAAATCGACTGTGCTACAAAATCTTGTTAGTTCTCGTAAACTTACAAAACGCTACTAACAAATGGTAAATATCGAGACACATTCTATATAAATTGCATTTTTGATTCTCAAAGTTCTTAAATATAAGCAATGTAAGCCCGCTGTAACAGGTCCTGCTTCACTCGCAAAAGTAATTTAAAAAAATATAAACTACCTAGTTTCTAACTTATTACAATCACTAAAATATAAACAACCAAAAATGTTGTTAAAAATAAAATGAACATCAAATCTTCCGAGCTAATACAAAATTTCTGTGATACACTATACCGAAAATACACCGGAAAGTTGTATCACCAAATTCTTAAATTTAACAAGTAAAATGTTAACCTTTCTCGTTACGAGTTAATCCGGTTAGATAAAGATAAACAGTCAGTAACAAGAGTAATATTAATCTTATCTGATTTGCTAGGTCGACTCTAGATCGATTTCTTTACTTTATATGTTATATGTACTCTAGACGGGCGTTGACTCAGCCTTAACTACGCTGAAAATCTAGGGAATCCTCCGCTCCAATCACAACGTAACATCCAATGCCATCCAAAGAATTCTAAACGGCAAAGAAAATAACCGAAAGACGAGAATTTGTACAACGAAATATAAGTACATATCTAATACTTGACTTAGAGTTTCCACACACTTCACAGCACGACTAAGCGTCGACGCCATAAAACTTCAGTCTTTCTCAGAAAACTATGTTTTAGTCAGCAGACAACTTTTACTTCTGTCCCGGGCGGAACAAGACCGCAAAATTATCGTAAAACCACCAATTAGTTTTACCGCACAAGGTAAACATCGAACACCCATGCAACTCGTGTCAAGACTTAACGGAAAAGATTGAAAGAGTTCTGGAATAAAATAGTTTTTGTGATTACATTACCCAAGTTCACCAATCAGAAAAGTTAGCCCAAATACCCACTCTGGTAAAACGCAAGGAGAAAAGCACTGCGGAAAGTAACGTTCTTAAAATATTTCTAAGAGGTATTGAAAAATAAAGACAAAGACATCCTGTGTTCTAATAATTATCACAGCTTTAGGTAAAGGGTAAAGGGCTTGCAACGGCTTTAAAATAAAAACTTTGCGTAAATATTGCTGCGAGAGTAAGCAAATCCACAAACTGCAAGCTCATCGAAAAGAAGTGACAACTTTGCAAAAGGCTGTATCCTAAGAAAAATACGAAGCAAGCGGTGGTAACCACAAAATGAACATTTCGCGCGTAATAATCTTTGAGAACTTTTTACCAACCAGCGATGCGGACGATTTTTTACATTCAGTGGCTGCTCAATTACTGTTTTATTTGCCCAAAAGTTCTCACACCGAATGGTTGCCAACGTGAATAAACCATACGTGTACAGACCACATCTTCAGCAACATGTTAATAAAAGTCTAACTAGATTGTTTTATTTTATTCTTGCTTCACCCTCTCATAAATCATACCATGATTAACAGATATTTTACACACATTGAATTTATATTGTATACACATATAAATCTTCCCTTTTTTAGGAATAAATGCATTAAGAAGTTAACTATTAAAGTCCTGAGCTAGACCATAGAAAATATACATGAGTTGCGGCTTCTTTCTCGCCGTCAAATTAAGGTATTCTTGAAGTTGTTCATAATTGGTTCATAATTTCCTGACATCGCTCTTGCCTCGACCAATGCAATGGCAGATGAATATCAACATCGTCTTTTGAGTATTCCTTCTAAGCATTTCCTGATGCATTGAACGAATTTCCTCTGGAATGGAGGAAGGACTTGTTCATAGCATGCTTTGCATAGTTCTATGTTGATTCATGCAAAGTGAAGTTAATCTTTTGTATTCTTTACTTTTGGCATCATAATTTTTACGAATTTTTCAGATTTTCTTTAAAAACTTTTTTCTATTTCTAGACTGTCTAAGTTCTTAATTGGAATATAATATAACAACGTGTAAAACTTCTAACCAAAAATAAATCAATAATTACTATTTCTATGTTTAATTTTGAACTTTAGCGTATTCATATCTTATGCTTTATTAACATTTTGCACGTTGTATAATTAACCTAACTACCAAATCCACTTATAAGCATAACATTAAAACAACTCTTACAACGTAATATTGTCGGATTACATATCCTTCGGCGACAGCTGCAGATTAAATACAGTTAGAACCCTCGCATTGTGCCATTATTGCCAGGGAAATATGTATGAAAGAACCATATGACGATCTTCCGTCCACTTTTATCACTTGCAATACATCGTCGCAAGCGAACTATTGTTTCTGGAAAGCTTATTTAGTTATATGAGTCCCATTGGACAAAGCAAACCCTCGTATAACGTTTGTAGAACTCCTCCCATGTAAAATTGTTTGAAAGTTTGTCCTTTTCAATAAAGGAAGCTGTTTTTTCTCGTATATACACGCAGTCGATACGCCTAATAAATAAAGAAAAGTTCTACGAACAGTTTTATTTTATAAATTAGGTTCACGTGTGCCAAATGCTTAAAATTGCAAGTGCAAAACGATACATATTGAATTAGGTTGTTTAAATATTTGCCATACGTCGAGATATGAATAAAAATGTATCACGTTCGTACAACTTTGTATTTGAATCTCCCTTATTTATATATTTATTGTAACAAGCGGTAGTTGGTTTTGTTATAAAATAATATACAGAAATATCTAATGGAATCGAGATCTATTTTTACTTTTTTCTTTGCTCATTCAATTTTTTTTATGTGGTGACACCCCAGCGAAGTGTAACGAAGTCATCCATCAATATAGTTTCCGTCGTAAACTACTTAACAAGTTCGACGTCAATCATTGCGAGTAAATAGAAAACCAGTGAACCATCAGGACGACAATCAAAGCAGCGATGTAGATAAGCAGTGTGGTCAATGTTCAACTGCGAGTCTCATGAACCAGTGCAAAATCCGAGAATAACTAATAATTAGATCAAGGGCGGTAGTATGTTTTTATTTTAAATAAAGTAGACAACGAAAAATTCTGTTGACGTTAATAAAATTGAGCGCATTATAGATATGTAAGTATTATGACATGCACTGATTAAAATAAATAAATGTTAACCGTCATAGATACAAAATCATATCCTTCGCGATGTTGAAATCATTTTAACTACTCAAGGATAAACTATAATGAAAGTTTTCACGATTTTTGATAGAGATCGGCCCCTTCCACTCCGAGAAATTGTCATCTGCTCTGCGTCCGACATGGATCACCCTGTCGATAGCTTTGCGGTTCTCTAGAGCACGTAGGCTATAATATACCCAGCAAAGAGTTTGCCGTCAACAAGATGGAGATACTTTAAGGATTATAAGCGAGGTTAATAGTTACCCTTATCATATATTCACTAAATGATATATTTTCTAAATTAGTCAACGAATACTACGTCGTGTCTCTAACAATTTTCAGCAATTTAAATTGAAACATAATAAATTCAACGAGTATCACAAATTGAAACAGGAAACTGACTTAAAATTGCGACGTCTCGTGTGTTCCCTACTGGTACCTAACTTACTCACTTTGAAATAACAGTAGAATTCAAACGATGAATCTGCTACTTGGATGAAAGAAGAACTCAAAGAAATTAGTTAGCGTCTCTTCGTTCCTTTATTTAATCGCAATTTCAAACGAATACTTTCACTTTTAAAAGTAGTACAAAGCGTGAGATGTACAGACGCTGCCAAAAGCTCGATTCTATATTATTGTAACACATGAGACCACCAACGACGACATAATATTATTATACTGACAAACAGAACGAACAATACTTAATTTATAAAATTACTACCGAAATATAAGGAAAATTATAATTGTTGTAGGAGAATTTTACATTAAATCGAAAACCTTAGGATGAGAGGAAATTGTGTAAAAGACCCGTTCTACCACTACTGTTATTGACTGGACTTAATATAATATTCGTAATTGCTCCACTACCTAGATCGTAAAAGATAAAATGAATTGAAGCTATTGACGATAACCGCCAGAAAGATTCTGACGTTGAACAACATTCACCTCACTATTCGTGGCGCTAACAACAGCTAAGATCGATATATTTTGTGCTTAATATACGTCTTTGCTCAATTATTTATCTATTCCTAATATGGTCGTGAAATGTAACAGTAGGCAATAAATTTTCAACCTCGGTGCTAAATATACAACCCGTTTCACTAGAAAAAGCTCTTAAGTATTTATGCAAAGAACTAATGCAAGCAAACCTTCATGAACGCCATTCAAAACACAGAATCCGTTTAATCTAAAGTCACATTATTATATAAGGAACGATTCCGCCTCTCGCCAATTTTAACGAATATACTTTACTGAATTACCAACAGTCTACCTGGTTTACCACGCTCATTTCAAAATTAATAACAAGTTTGTCGTCTTAGGATGCCGTCATTTCTCTCAACAAAACAATAATTAGCATATAAATATAGGTATATATACGGTTGTTTTGCTCCGACGAACTAATACCGCGCATTCTAAAGGTTCCGTCGACTTGGCTCAATGCGCTAACTTTAGTTATAAATGAGATATTGAAGTGAAAATCACGCAGTAAATTCGATTCAAGGTAAAATGTAAATGTATGCAAAAGATAAGATGAAGGAAAATCCGCCAAATGCGTCTATCTAGATTAAGTACTTGTCTATATGTTGCGTTTAGTTAATCTATTGTTCTGGTAGCAAGGATAAAAGCCAAATCAACTGCTACAGATAAGTTCTTTCTTTCACTCCACTGGAAATTGTACTTGTGAAGCAAAGAATGAAGAAATAAGACGACCGATGTAAACAATTGAATTTGGTTTCGTTTTCACTTACTGCGTGGAGAACTCCCTACAGAAAAAAAGAAGGAGCTATAGCCATTAACGGGCTTTACTACCACCTAAACACAGAGATTTCGACTTTAAACCTGAGCGCCATAAAGAATCTAGAAAAAGGGATACGAACCCCAACTACGAACATTTTCAGCGACAATCAGACAATTGCAAAGGCTATTCAGACCTATATATATATATGAATCTAATCTAATTACATGAATGTGCATACGATCTAAGGCAATTGGGACGCAATAACCACGCTGCTTTGCAGTGGGTTCCAAGTGACTAGGAAATCGAAGGAAATGAAAAAGCAACTAACGTGTCTTTCATGGATCCTAATCTCTTTTGTGTATAAAAGGGCAAATTTGTCGTATTTGAAGAAGGACAATCTTAGGGTAATGTTAAAGTTTATTAGGAGCCTCCCTTATTCTCATTCCAATGAGCAAAGGCAGGTGTGCCAGAGCCCGATTGCAATAATTATAAGTCAATTAGAATACAGATCATGATGTGATCCAAAGACACTGTAAAACAATATATAAATCCTTCGCAACGATTAAGAAAACAAGTTTAATTTTCTACCAATAAAAGACTGCTAACACAGTGTCTAATGAGCTACCAGTCTACGTATACCAGGTTCAAATCTCAAGCTCGCAGTACGCAAGTTCAAATTTTTTCCATAGTTGTCCTTACATCAAAGTCAAGAGTGAACATCTTAAGACGCTCTACGGGTGTAGAGTTAACAACTCATGCCCAGCCAATGCCATTTGCAATTGGCGGAAGTTGTAGGGCGTCCTAATGGAATGAATTATTATTATAAATTGAAGGAGATCGCGATCAGACCGCAAAAATCTATTGTTTTTCCCAAACTACGAACTCGTACCTCCCAAACCAAATCCTTGAGATTGGCAATTGACGTGAAAATTCGCTCATCAACAAATGCCTTAAAAGTCAAAAATGGAAGCACGATTTGGTTTGAATTTAGTTCTTCTTTACTCTAATCGCAATTTTTTTCCAAGTAAACGAGCTCATTACGTCGGTGATACATTGGTAAGACATTAAAATTTCACAACAGGAAAATAAACCAGACAAGAACTATAGCTGATAAAAGGTATGCGCGTTAAAGGAAAAGCACCCTGTGTATGCAGTTAACTGTAACTCTGCAGTAGAATATCAAACATTACATTCTTCTTTAAATTAGTGAACCTATTTGAATTAAAAAAAAAACAAGTGCTAAGGAACTATATATGAAAACTAAGTGGAATAATTCTTAAATTTGTCGAAACGAAGGTTTAACATTTGTTTCTAATATTATAAAGGCGAACGGCTAAGAACCTGCAATTTTTATAAATACGTACATTATTTCTAAAATTGATCTTTTTTTTTAATTAAAAGATAATTTTCAGTCCTATAAATTACAAAGTGGTATCGTTTATGAAAGATAAATTGATGGAATACAAAATGTAGTACTAAACCCGTTCAAATGACTAAACTTGAACAACAAAGACTTGTAATACATACACCTTCAACGCTATAACAATTGATATAACTTTTTATATTGATGTAAACCATTTAGCGAAATACGATTTCTAACAAAAATGATTCCAACTAAAAGGAGCCGATTATCTTTGAGCTTTTTCACTTCTTTCTTACCAACAGCTTTTGTTAAATATGAATCACGGAAAAGTATGACATCTATGTATTTCATGTAGACAATATCTTATATTGTAATAATTTTATTTACAAACAAAGAAAAAATCTTTTGTTACATAAAAGTAAAAAATAAATATTACAGCCAATAATTTGTTACTATAGTTCGCGATCTAATGTCTAACGGTATGGTATTAACGAGTATTGGCCAGAGTAAAATATAGACATTTTTTACCAGACTTAAATGCTTATTACCAAGTAATATTTGATTTTGTAAAAGTTCCTAGAACTATATAGTTTGTAGGAAGAAATTACATCAAAAACGAACTTTTAGGTCCGGTTAAAAGTAGGTCGAAAAAATAAATTATCGTTGACAACAAATAGATTTTCTTGATAGAATCTCTTACGACTGTAAAGACCGCTGCAGAACTAAAAATGGGTTAGGAAAAGAATCATTCTAGCATACGTTCCTGGGGGCGTAATATTTATTGATATCACAACACAAAATTGTACTCGTTTCATAGCAACCATTGTAATCATCATTCAGTATTCAAGTTGGTCTAAGTGGTCCCTCTTGCAACTTTGACTAAATTCATAATGTTGTTTGAAAGTGAACTTTAGCATCATTATTTTTCAACATTTTACTCTCACTGCTCATGGAAACAGGTTTGCAAAGCAACACTCTAATCTCTGTAATCAACTTTAATTTCAATAGAGAATTTCAGATTTCTATTGAGCTTAATTGAGAATATAGAGAACTTTATTAATGTCAATTCCTGACGCTACAACCACTAAGTCATCAATTATAACAAGACAAACAAGAAAAAATCGTTGTCCATCCATAGGACAACCTCTTACTTAAGAATATTGCAAAGATAGTAAGTTGGATTGAGCAAGGAGGGGGCAGTGTCGGTAAGACGGGCACTACCCAGATCTTGCTACCAAGCGCGCCTTCGTGATTCAGACAATTGAAGGAACGACCGTCATGCACGTGCACCTAGATGAGTACTACGACGCGATATACTCATCAAAGAGGGTAGCATAATGGACCATCGTCTAACCGCGCAGGTGTTTAACTGCTCCTTCAGCGTCCTTTTACCTCTTTCTCAAGGTAAGATGGAAATAATGTATGAAAATAGATCTGGAAGTATTGGTTGGAACTTCAAAGATTGAATCAAAATATCATACTTCAATACATTAGTGACAAAATCAAACGGAATGTTTTAAATAAGCCATAAGAAATCTAGACAGTAGGAAAATAAAATTATTGATTTTAGTGAAAACTTTAAAACTTTTGCTAAACCATGAAATTCCAACCAAAATCTAAAATACTAGAAAAAAGACAAATACAAAGAAATTTCTCATTCTGAAGACGGTCAAGTAACTTAACGCACTTTTTACTAATCAATTTGTAGCTGGAAGAGATGACCAAGTCTTGTAAAGCTGCGTGCGTATGGCCACACTTAAAAGCACTGAAATTGACATCATTCGATTTTATGCAAGGAGGAACAGATCCTACATGAAAAGGATCTGTTACGGCACTACAGCATTGTACCACGTTCCAGAATAGTAGAAATTACACATACCCATATAGAAATATTACGCAAATGATTACGGAAAAATGTTTCTTGGTTTTGTTAGGAAAATTGATGACATTTTTTCCATCTCCGGTAAATCCATTTCACGCGTCAGCCAGACAACCGACTACGCTAAAAACACCCATCTACAGTATTCAGGCAGACGCATGACAGGCAACGATTAATCATATCCAACTACTTCTTCTTTTCTGATGTGATTTAGCCCGGGTACGTAACTAATTAATTTTCCGCTTAAAGGTGTGCAAAGACCTGCCATTGTTAGAAAATTTACATGCACTTATTGATTAGTTACCTAGTTGCCTGTTGCTTTGTTATAAAACTTGTCTGATGTAAATTCAATTATCAGATATTCGAATATAAAATTGAATGCTTCACAAAAGAGATATTATCAATTCAAATCTACCGTCTTCTTAATTTACATATTCAGATGTTTGCTCGATTACGAAGGAGAATCCAACTTTGATAACTAAATTGATAGCGCGTATTATTGGATTATATCTTTGCGTTTTATTCGAAGCGCTCGAAATTGCGTTTCTGAGACATTTCACAATTTATTTGTACAAGATTGTGTCTATTTCTTTGCCCCGAAAGCAAGTGCACTAATCGCTGTTTTGTTATAATTATTGTTATTGACCTTGGTGCTTTGCCATCTGCGAGGTACATTTAAGTGTACACATCAACTTCGTTCATACGAGCGAATTCGATGGGGCGAATTTTCGCTGTGTAATAACTCGGGCTCGGGCTCGGACTAATAATATTATAAATGCTATGTGGAAGGTTCAGTATTAATGTGTCAAGAGTTCGTGATTTGTTTGCGAAAACCATAGACTTCAAACGATCCCATTAAAAATAATCTAAAGAGTTAAATCGCAATTCTTTAGTGGCTAAGTAACAGTTGCATTGCTTGAAACTACCCTTTCGTCAAGCGGTTCTTATAATATGGTAATAGTGGCATTACCTGTTGTGGTACCGTCTTATTCAAACCGCATGTCCTCCAAATCAATCCAAATCACCTAAATTTTGCCACAAAGTATCTGTTAAAATCAATGGATTCCGCTCACTAACCACATTGACACCACTTTGACACATCCAATTAACCAAAAATGAGCTTCATCAAAGAAGATTGCTTTTTGTCCAAAATTATGATCCAGCAGGTTCCGCTCTTGAGTCAACCTTGTATAAGCGCAAAACCAAATCTTCTTGGAAAGTACACCAGCTTATCGTTCTTCTGAGCCCTAATTCTCGAACACGACGAGGAATCAATAAATTTGTAACGTATATTTCTTACAATGTTCTCTGCACTTCTTTAATTACGACTTAACGATCCGATGAATAACAAGTTCAGAAAGGTGATTATGTGGAACACTCACAAAGGACATTTTTTGAATAATAGGCAGATACTTTTGAAACGTGTATTTGACTATAATGTGTTGTGACCAACTTTGCTCTTTCTTATAAAAAAGAAAAAAATGCGTATTGTAATACAAAAAAAAGAATACCTAGTAATAAGAATGTAAGTTACATAGTCTTCTAAAAGCTCGTATAACCTTGAGAAATACCCAAGCTAGTCATAACCATTAAGAATCAATCCAGCATCGATGAAACTTCTGTCGTAACTTCTTTGTACTGCTCTGTTGATATCTTCATAAACCTGATCGCTAACGATGTCCTTGATAACCAACCTTAGTTGTTCACACTGTTGTTTCAGTCGGTTCTTCTTGTTCGGTGGAAGGGTATCCTTTCCCTAACTAATACTTGGCTTGTTCTTTGGGCAATTATCTTTGCTCGACTGCTTTGAAGTGGAAGTCTTATTCTTAAGCCTTTAGGAATAATCTTCTTTTCTCTTGCTTTGCAGAGAAAGGTAAAGTGCTTTAATTCCTTGGCAAGTTTACCCATACCGAATTTCTAACTCACGACGTGATATTATTGACGAAGGATTATTGATATATGAGTTAGGAAAGAAATAGCCCCAACAACAAATCAGATATCAATAATCCTTCGTCAACAATATCACGTCATAAATATATAGGGTGTTCTATTTAAAATAGCAAAGTCGAAATCTATTAGATGTAACCGAAAGTATCAGATTAGTCAAAATAATTCAATTCAATACCACATGTCGCCTTTCAAATTTGCAAGAAAATAAGGGGGTTGCAGATTGTTTCCCTAGACAAATACTCTGCTATATGTTAAAATATTATACCAGTTTAAAACTTGTCTTAACTTCTTTCTGATACCTCTCACAATTTCTGAAGCGAGGAATAGTGTTGAGATAAGGGTGCCCAACATTTCGAAATCGAACCATTGGGCACCTAAAATGTTACCACTGTTCTTGCTCTAAATTGGTCTACAAACCCCAGAGAGAGATATACATTTACCCGTGTTTCATTATAAGCTAAACTAGACTTAACGCCATTTGCGTATATATTTAGATGTTAGATATTAATCTCGTAAAACCTTTGTCACGTCTTACACCATTTATTATCTAAAATAATATCAGACATTAGCGTTATTATTATGCGAGCATCTCCAGTGAGGAACACCTTTCTTGTTAATGCAACATGATCCGTCTTATCACATTCGCTAAATTAAGTTGATTTGTGAGTACAATAGGTCTCTCGCAATAATCAAACAAGATAGTTGTTACACACACAACCTGCGTCAGTCACGTATATTATTAATACATCCCTAACATTCCTCAACATTCAAAACTTGAATAGACAGACCATGTAAGGTATGAAAACAAATAGTATTTGCTCCATTGCACCGTAGAGTTTTGAAAAAGGTATTAGGTCTCTGACTAATTGCGTAACATTGATTCAGCTTTAATGCAATGCAGTGTAAATCAATTGCAACAGTCTCCATAGTAAAACTAATGTGAATGTATAGTACAAATATTCCTGAAAATCTTGAAAGGGAAATATTTTTCAACAACTTGAGAAAAAATCTATGTAAAGGGAAATGAATTAATAATAACGAATAGTAACACAACAGATAACAGACAGATAACGAAACACGTCACAAATATAAGGAATCAATAAAGAAAGTACATTACATATACATACCGATAAACATATAAGCCATTACATAGTTGCCTTGAATTCTAAGAAAAAAAACGATCTGTATTTCTTCAATCCCCTAGTTGCGGTGATAGCAAATCCCAAATCTTTAGTTATCTTCCAATAACACTTACGTCGTGTAAGAGTTATATATGATGTTTTGAAATCTCCGGATTCCTTGTTAAGAAAGTCGCTAAGGATTAAAAAAAGTTGACCTCCTCCAATATTTTGTAAAATTTCTGGCTTCATTGCATAACAAGTTTGTGGAATTCCAGTTGGCGGATTTTCTAAGACGCCAGTTTAATCTGCCTGCTCCCAAAAGAAATAGGTTAGGTGGGTCTCTCCATCCGATCCACCAACCGGAAGACCTGCGGTGAGGGGATTCTCTAGCAACATTAGGTAATACCCCTTATTGAAAAACCAATTCGTCTTCCATAAGAAATTCATCCTGTTGGAGAATTTCGGCAATCATTGAATGGATCTAAGAAGTTCAAATAACCATTTACCACCATTGAACCATTTAAATTATCGTTAAGAGAGTAAAGCATTGCGATGTGGTTACCAGGAATTTCCGCCCGTGCATTTAATTTTTCTAGATGTTGAATATAGTGTTCTTGGTAAACTTGAGTTTTCCATTCCATCGTTTTCTATGAAAGAAGTCTTGTAAAAATGAAACCTTGTTTTCTTTAAATTACCGCGTGCAGTACTTTCTATTACGCCGAAATTCACAGATGATTATCACGATGTAATACGTCCAATTTTAATACTTCGTTATATACCATTGCTTTTCTTTATTCAACAAATAGCTCTCTAAGTTTTATAATCACTATTTCACAAACATTCTTATGGAGAATATTTTCATTAAACCCACAGACTGCGACTTATAACATAATGTATAATATAATTTATTACTCTTAAAATAGTTACTTATCTTCAAGTGAATAAACCATCGGTATAGTTAAAGAAAGAGTTGTAAGGACTTGCGTTGTAAAGAATGTACTGGTTCGACGATACAAAAGTAAAAAAAGCAAAGCGGCGTTCCGTAACCTTATTTACCGTTATGTCACAAAAGAGGCATCCATCACCCGTCAACGATAATTTAAAAGTACTTGTTAGCATTAACCGATACAGAACAAAACTTGCAGCGCAATTTACACGAACTGCCGTATTTGCTTTTTATGGTATGCATCTTTAAAAAGCTATTTTTTCAAGAATCAATAGATTTGAAAACATAACACATCGTTGTATTATAAGTAACGTGAACGTTAAAATCATCTTCTAGTGCAAATTCAAAATTTGGATAGGACGTCGAAGGAATGCAGACTCCTTTCTTTAAATAAAATCAAAAGAATTATGAAATATGTTTCTCTTTAAAGATATTCCCGATGTTTCGTTATTCGCAGAGTAGTCAGTACGGAGCATTTACAATCAGTAATAAACTAAATTCCGTTAATTATGCAACACTTAATTTTCACAATTTAGTAAGTACAAATGTACGAAATATGTCGTGTTTCATTACAGAAAGAAAGTCGCTTGCGCCAGGGTTGCTTTCATCTTTTGTCCATAAAGTGATATAGGAATATTTGTTTACGTTAGAAGCCAAAGCCATTATATAGGCAAAATATTTACATAGAGCTTGAAATTTGTTTAATTTCAAACTTAAAAATTTTTTTAAGCTTGAAATTTAAAATTAAAACGGAAACAAAAACGGAACTGAAGTTTTTCGTTTATATTTGTACACGTTGCAAATCTGATCTTCGCCTATGATCTCTATCACATTCGTTCACAACATTAATCCGTTTATATCCATTGAGGTATCGATATCTTATGAGGCATCTTACACCAGCAGAGGAATTAACAATTCTACGTCACAGGTGAAAAAAGATATTTGATATTAGCTGTAAATGATAACTTCCTTACGAATGACTTTACAGGCCAGATTTCTGCTAGAAAAGTAATATCTTCAGTTTCTATAAAACCTCAATTTCTTGTTCCCTTTGGTATGATATGTTGCTTATGCTAATTTTCATCATTACCAACACACTAAATATTATCATTATAAGTTTTCATGTTAAAGAAGTACTAAATTTTTTTATACCGCGATATCTAATGATTATAATTTTGGTAGTAAATAAATATGAAACCGTCTCATTACTCATTATATTAATTTACATATTATTATCTTAAAATTAGGCACAACGTTGTATATCGCGAAGTTACTTTTAGTTACGCGACTAATACAGAAATGTTTCATTTCTTTTGAAGAAATACATATGGTATATCTGCACTTTATTACTTACACATAGTTTTGGTCTTAAAATAGCTAATACTATTTCTACTTTTTTTATTACAAAGGGTATATTCCAAATGTTAATGCGTATTCAAGATACTACAGGAAACGTGAATTCTCAGTATTTCTCACTTAAAACTGATTCAGTTATAGAGAATACCAAATCAAATATTAAAGTTTGGACTATTCCTTTTGAAACATCCTATATAGTCTCAAAGTATATCATGCAAATGTTCGCTCGTTTCTGCAATATAGAATAGTGTTCTGGAGCCAATCTGTAAATGCGGTTGATGCCTTCATAGCTCAGAAAACTTGTTTAATGGTTGGCGTAAAACTGGCATACGTTTTGGAAAATTGTTTGCATAAACAAGTTATCACTATTATGTTAGCGATTTTTTTACCAAAGGAGTAATGATTTATTCTAAGTGAGATATATCTTACCGTGTTCTGTATACAGCAAACCCAATCATGGCACTTTTCACAAATCGTAATTGAAAGAGTTAATTAATATGACTATTAATATGGCTGACTTCTTCACAAATATTCTCAAAAAGCTAACGTTGTCTTTTGTGATACATATATTTAGTACCTCCTCACTGTTCCGTTTAACTGATCCATGTCTGTTCCGGTTCAATGATGCGGATTAAACGCGGGCGTGCTTTCGTTCTCCAAGTAAGCCACGCCATTCAATCATATTCCGATACTTTTTATTTCTACGAATCCATTGAAGAGCCCTTTTGTGTTTAGAAGTAGTGATAACGTGAAATCTGTTTGGATAGAACTTTCCGGACGACTGAGCATGGCTAATTTGATTTCAGGTGCCATTTTCACAGAAGATCAAAAGGATACAAGCGTGGAACTCGCGTTCAAATATGCAGTGTATAGGATAAACAAAGAAAGGCAGTTGCTACCCAATACAACATTGATCTACGACATTCAATACGTACCAAGAGATGACAGCTTTAGAACGTCTAAGAAGGGTAAGTCAAACAATCGAACGCTCATTTACCATCTAATATGACAAGCTACAACGTAAAGCTATTGGATTTTCTTAAATATCCCTTTTCGCTACTCATTCGCTCAGATAACAATGAAATTTGAACGAATTGAAAATTTCGACACGAAAATTTCGAATCGAAAATTTGAACACGGACAGAAAAAGGCTTATTTCGTTACTATCCTTAACTGATGCGATATCAGCTAAAAATTTAATCCGTCCTGATTATTATCTCAATAAGTAGAATACTAGCATGTTTGGTACGTAAGAAAAATAATCATAATCATCAAATTTCATAATCAAAAAGTGTAAATAGGTAAAATGAGGTAAAGTTGGGAGTAATGGCCAAACAGAATAGATGACCAATAAATAAATCTTTAAATTAGTAAGCTGCTTTGCCTAATAGAGCGTTGTTTACGCATCAAGTCACTCACCGTATAATACAATAAGCTTCCTTAAAAGTATTTTATGACAATAAACTAAATGTTATAAATGCGTCATTTCCCATTTGTTGGCGTTTTTGTGAAAGTAGATAAGCATAGCATCTATCCCAACATTAATCAAACTATGAAATAAGTTGTGTTCATCAATAATGGCCACAGTAAGGTGTCGGTATAGTTGGCCACAAGCCAATAGAAATAGATAGTCAATTACATTAGCCTACATGATTTTTATTGCTGACTTAACAATCTACAATTTTACTATTTGGCAATAGTTTTAATCATAAAAATTGTATTATAACATAGCGTATAAAGCAATATTTTCAAACTAATAATTATATGTATTTTCATTAAGATTAACGTCGAAAACAAGTCTCTTGGTAATTTGAAACCATCAATTCCATTGGCTCATTCTACAAACACAAAACAAACGTATGACAGTACGTCAACGATATTATGTCTTATTCAATATTCAAATCATCTTTGCCATATATGTAGTGATCTTAAGGTTATTTCCTTATTACTTGGTCTGCAAAGAGGGTTTACCAAATATTGTCGCTCCTGTATCTATAAGATTGCCGCCAAATTCGATGATATTACCGAATAAAGAATGGCAGGCACGAATCAACATGCATGTTCCTGCAAAATTTTATATAAAACTTGAATTGATAGAAGATTCTCATTTGATGATTCTACCCCTTCTAGACACTAATTACATTGATTAAACAGTTTGTAAAAGCACTAAAAAAAAGAGAAGGTAACTGCTCTAAATACTTACACGATAAGTTTCCAAACTTGCCTGACGCGAAAATTCACGAAGAAATATTTATTCGTTCACAAATCAGGAAGCAGTTCAAAGATGAAAACTTTGAACGTACTATGAACGATTTAGGGCTGGCAGCATGGACTTCTTTTAAAAATGCTTGCAAACATTTTCTAGAAATTCAAAAGTGTGAAAGCTACCAAGATATCATGGCTAATTTGAAGGAAAACTATAAAAATTTAGGGTGCCGAATGTCACTCAAAGTTAATTTTTTGTGATTTCTTTCCTGGTAATTTAGGAAAAATGAGTGATAAACAGGAGGAAATATTACATCAAGGCATTGCAAAAATGAGGAAGCAATATCAGAGTAGGTAGGATCACGTCATGATGAGAGATTTTTGGTGGTTTCTTACTAGAGAAGGCAACAACCAACTTAAACGGAAGAAATAAGTCTACTATTCCAAACAATTTTATTTTTTGTATCCTTGATTCTAATTAAACATTCTAGTATTTGTCATGTCAGGATTTTTCTATTTTCTATCTTCTGTTTAACACAATTTGTAAATAGCAATTATCATTTGTCTACTAGCACAGCACGATTATAACTAGAACTAGAGGTGGTGGAAGGATTTGGTTTCTGGTTATGCCTTCAGTTAAAAAATTATAAGAAATTTACACCAATTTTTACAACAGTTATTCAAAAGAAAAGTTAAATTATCGGCTTGTTTATATTAAAGGCACTAGGTATTTTTGCTTGAAAACTATGATAAGATTGAATGTATAAGAAGTGAATAAAACTACAATTGTACAAAAATTGAAATGCCTAATATCAGGAAAATGGTTTAAAATTGTGACAAGAATATGTAATCTTATGTCCCATCTTGTATGAACACACTTAATTTTTTTATAATCCATAACAATCTGATACTATCGAAATTGGTTGTACGTACGTATTGAAAATAAGGGAATGGGCATGTTTCATTCTTATTTGTACACATACACAGATCAAGGCAGTTACTCGACAATAATACCGAAAATGTCGACTACCTTCGACGTTTTTACGGAAAACGGTAAAGGAGAAGGTATTGTGAATTCTGTAACCTACGACCTTCTTAACGTTCGGGATCAGATCCTTTGCCTCGCGATAAAATCACGCAACGGGACCCTTACATTGCTCTGAAGTTATTCCAAAGGGACTCGAACCTCACATTAAACGGTAACGCTCATAACAGATTGCAATAAATATTAAATGCTATTAGAATTTAAAGTGTATTTATATATTCGATAGCTATTAAAAAGGCTATCATTTATTTTAACGTTTTGAATAAGAGCAAAATAAATATTTTTCTTAAATCTGTTTTAAAAATATTTATTATTATATATTAATCGCATATTAGCACATTCGGACTTCACAATTGATAAGAGAAGAGGCGATAATAGAAGAAGAGACCTAAACACAATTTTTACCAATTTGCATATATTTCATACATTAACAGTACTTTTGAACATCAACAAAGAAATATTAATAGCGATCAAAACCGGATATTGATGTTAAAGGAAACTACAGCAGGTAACTACGGTTAACTGATTAGATAGACCCAAGCGTGCTAGAAATTCGGAATATCGGACATCTGACCGCGACACAACAGAGAATGTATTTCTGCATCAGTATTATAAACTAACAAGAGAGAAAGTATTCGGAAATGACCTCAACACAATAGTTTATATATGTATTTCTTTATCACGGGAGCATTCGGGAACGACATTAAATAAACATTCACTTCGTGTTCCATAAAGATACGAGATACTTTTCTTTCAATAAAATTTCAATAAATAAAACCAAAATTTATGTATAGACATGTAGTGACTCTAAAGTACCTTCTAGTATAGCGTATAAAACCCTTTATTTACCACTCTTACAGAAGAAGTCACTGCTTAGAAAATGTTTTATTTGTTTTGAAAATTCTTTCATTAATCAGAATTAATTGATTAATTCTACTGATTATTAAAAAAAAAAACGGAAAAAAGTTGTGTCAAAAATAAAGTACTTATCAGTTGTTTATCTTATTTTATAGTAAAATATTTTCAGTTCGCTACAAGTTCAGGTAAGATTTTTGATTGAGCATTTTATTCTTCATTCTTGGTAGTTTTATTTTAATTACATTTACATTAGCAAGCGACTAGTCTAAGGCACTGTCTCATTTTAACATAACTATATGAAAACATTGACAGCAGCTTATTTCTCTCGCGCATAGAAAGTCAATCGTGCATCTGGTATTATCTTCATAAATTCGACAATAAAAACCTTGAAAGTTAGCGGACTTATACAGTTATTTAACTTTGTCCTACATCTGTGCACCTATCGCATTCACATCCACTTTCTTTGCGCAATTTTCAGTTTACTCTCAAGAAATTATTCCTTAATACTTCATATATACTTTTTATTTTCTTAGTATTTAACCACCCTATGGTTATCATTAAAAACATAACCAAAATAAGCTAAGCTTTTTTCTGTGAAAACACAACATTCGTAAGTATTCGATAAGTCCGGAAGAAATGCCCTATATGGAAAAATAGCAAGCATGATATAATTTGATTATTCGTTCCCAGGCGAAGTTACATACTCAACAGTGTATGTGTGGGCAAGACGTAGGTGATTGGCAAGTAAATAATTTAGAAGAAAGGTATGTAGTCTAATGTTATATTTTTGGAATAGCCTTGAAAATGCTGAGCTATTGAGCAATATGCGCCTATCTATTAAACACCTAGAGCTTTAGCTAGAATCGGTTTCTAGAGCATCGTTATTATCAAATGTAGTTGCGGCTATGCTATATCTGTATTTTTCATTGCATGTGACCCGCTAATTTTGTAACGGAACATATCACTCATCTATGCACGATTTTTTCGAATGAGATATGTTGCAGTACAGTAAATCGATTTCCTTTAATTTTCAAAACAAAAAATGCATAGATACGAACTTGATCATTTAGTAATCTGATATGCTACAGCTTATCAGAAATACTACAATTCCAGACTATATAGCTTATAGGTTTCTACAACTGTAAATTCATACAAATTTTACGGTGACATTTATTCCGTTCGTAACGTTAGTTTATAATGGTATCAGACTGATTGGACACGATTTACATGTAGACGAAATTAGTTCATCTGCAAATTAGTTGACAGATGATTGTACCAAATCGCATACAAATCTATATCACAATTGTTCCCACATATGTATTCTGTAAATTACAGATTTACAAATCTCACATATTCATAGAAACCGTGGACAATATAAGATTTCTGGTCAGAAGGTGCCCTGTCTGGGAGAAGACGTGCAATAGTTGCTGTAAGCGGTGTAATGAGCGTAAATGAAGCCGCATGAATGTTCAACGTAACTTCGAGGACGAGGATGCCGTGTACAAAAATAATGATGCCTTGCAAAGACCTTTGGGCCAATTAGCAACTTGGTGCAGATTAATGAGTTGACATTGGTAGCTACATTAAAAAAACTAGTTACATTAGAAAACTTCCAAAAAGAGAATTTCCTCTTACTCTTGATATTAAGGCCATTGCATTCAATTTTGCCACTGAACTAAAGTTGAAACACAAGTTCAGTCTACAAGAAGAAATGGCTCGTAACCACTGGCTTTACCTATTTTCATCTGGACATCCAAATTTATCAATTAAATGTCAACCAGGTCACACAACTCACTACCTCCAGCCTCTCGATCGAGCGGTGTTCAAATCTGCGGTCGACAAAATTTGACAGTTACATATCAAGACAGACCCAAGTCAAAAAATAACCTGGCTACAATTTGATAGGATTGTATCCGAAGAGTAGAAAAAAGCAGAGCCAAGTAACAATGCAATCTCTTCATTCAGGCTTACTGAATTTTATCCCAATAATTTGAAAGCCATATCGGAATACAGCTATTCACTACCCTTCACTACCCCAAACCTTGACGTTCTGAGAAAAGCATTGAATGTCTTTCCTGAATCACGTGTACATGATTCGCATTTACCTGCCGTTGTTGAACTTCAGCTGAATGCCCTTTGGATAACCTCCACAATTTCTACAGACCGTCCAGCCACAACTGAACAATAACCCGGTCCATCGTCTATATCCGAAACTTCCACCCGTTAGAAAGACACTAAATATTGCCCGTATTTCCTCAAACTTTGAAGAAGCGGGGTAGAATTATGGTAAAATTCTTAACTTCAATATAAAATACTGAAAAAGCAGTCATTGAAACGTAAGTCTGTTGTAAGATTCAAATATAATATAAAACGAAAGGAGATTACGGGAGGACGAAGACGTAGCGGATGAAATCATTGGCAGGCTACCTTAAAAACTGCTATTCTACAAAGTGAATAGAAGATTGAATTAAATGAGTCAACTTTAAGCGATGGATGCATGAGAACTGCAAAGAAAATTGAAAATATATGCGAATCATGTGGAAAACACATCTAATTATAAGGCTGCGTGAAGCATTGTTTTTTACATTTATTTTCCTCTCAAAAAATTACATACTACACTTTATTTTATGCCTTTTCTCTCTTTGAGAGGAGCCTTGATTAGTTCTAGTACTAGTAGAAGAATATTTTTTTCCGTCCCAGACTTGCCCTAAGGAAGGAAATGCGTAAAATGTGAAATTATAGTAAAAGGTAGTTGGATTCAATGAATAATAAATGTATTATTCTCGTAGAAAAAAAGCACTTTATTAGAATTACAAATTACCAAGAAAATTAAAATTTGGCTAGAGAAACTTTAATGCAGTAGAACGCGAAAATCCCGCATAATGGTGTTGCTTGAAAAATTAATAAAGCAAAAAAAGGAAACTTCTCGACATTAACTTCTCCGAAAAAGTATTGCCGACAACGTAACGATTATCGGTAAATATTTCATAAATGAAACTTTACGGAAACAAAGCACCTTTACTTAGCCATTTATATTAAAAGTTTCCGGCATACAAGTATTGATAAAAGCTACTCGTGAGTGAAAAGTTTGAGAAACCACATCGAACCGTTTATTAGGAATAACCTTTATAACTTGACAAAAATAATTATCCGATGTATATAGAAACAAAAGGCCAGTTTGATTAAGTTATTTCTTCTTTTAGTTGTTAATATTTTAGTTAATAAAGCAATCCTTTATTTTTAATAAATATAATAATTAATGTATGTAAATAGATGTAAATGTACGTAAGTAGATCATGCACATATGGGATATGCAAGTTACAAGATCATGTTATGAAAGCAAGCGTTAAGTTGTAGAATCAGTAGTTTTGATACAAATAATTTTACTACGGAAAGAATATTTATAATTTATAATGGTACCTAAATAAATATAACCGGATAATCTGCATTACAAACGGAGATACTTCAAATGAATTAACTCATAGGGATAGCAAATCTAATTAACAAACACTAATCAATTTTGTAGAGCAAACATCTAGAAAAAGCGCAATCAAATACAATTTACATGCATACATGCATGCATACAGAATTGATTCGTTCTTACAAATATTATTTCCTTATCTAATCTTAGAAAGTTCTTCGCAGAGTTAACAAAAACATAGTAAACTTCTAGTAGTCAAATCAATTGGTTATTGAATATTAAGGTACAAAACATTAAGTAAGCTATAAAACAGAAAAAATAAAATGTCCTTTCGTCTTTTACTCTTCTAACCTTTCAGCTCTTGTCTTGTACTCTTGTATGCCTTTCACACACTACAGGTCTTTTGCTATCCGTCTTACATGCTAAGTCTTATACACCATTTACGGCATTGCTTCCTCTTGACACTTTGCCTACTTCTTGCTAAACTTTCTACTCCCAATCCCATATTTATATACGGTGGAAACATTAGCCTACACAAAATTTGTTACCCAACAGTATATTTATTCGAGCAATGGTTTGAAAACCTAATATTGTTATAATATCATAATAATATTAGTTCATCGTTCAACAGTTTTACAACCAAAAGAAAGAACAATCAAATAAATAAAGACCTACATAGTTGTAATTGATAATAATTCATTTATGGGTTAAAAAATATATATATATCAAAATAATGAAAATCTTCAGACCGGCACATTGTAGCGAGTGGTAAGGCGTACTCCAAAAAGTGGAAAAGGAAGAGGAAAAGCGAGAAAAAGATCAACGAACAGAAAAATTTTAAAAAATGGAAGTAAGGGTTATCAACAGATCCGTGACCCAGTTTCCCTATAAAGCATGCCCCTTTACATTCACGTCATAAATATAACTCACTACTTACCATTATATATAGCCAAGTAGTCAGAAATATTTTGTTCCCACATCATCCTCTCCATAAGTAAGGTGTTTAAGAAATCGTCGTTGAAATTTGGTCAACGAAAGGTAAATATAGTGAGGATACCCATAATACTCCAACTTATCGATAACTAAATTAAAGAATAAGATCTTTAGTAGCTGCTATATGATTCTTGAAAAATATATTATGAACATCCTATTATACAATGCAAAACAAAGAATTTAAATGTAGGAAAGATCCGCGTAAGCTTTACTGCAGGAACATTACCCGCTAAATAACTTAGTACTTCGGGTTCCGAGGAACACTCTCTTTAGTGTGAATGATATAAACATGCATGTTACAAACGCTTGGTGGCAGTTTCAGATAATGATCCTCAAAAATATTTTCGATTTGTCTTTTTTTGGTAAATATGTTTTTGGTAGTGAGGATGAATTTTGCGTGGCTAACATTCATTATAACCCACGTTTTTACAATTCCGTCTGCTGAAATCTTATAAATATTGTTTACTCACCGATAACGGATTACATCAACGTATAATTGATTTCTTAATATTACATCAATTATGAGAATAAAAGATAAAAATAGAAGAATATATTGTATGTCTAGAAGGTATGTGGAGTTTTTCTCTTTTTAATTTTAGATCATACGTTTTATCACAAAGCTTTTATTTTTATTTTTTTATTTTTATTTTTTGTATACTGCACTCAATTTAAAAATTGTATGTGTAAATTAAAAAATTAAAAAAAGTATATACAGTAGAATGTATAAATTGTAGACACATACTTCGTTCGATTTTGAATCAAAAATCTAAACGTTAAAATACTATACCATGCTTTACACCTCTTTAAGGACCACTTGATACATTTGGCAATACTATAGCTGCATACTGGTGTAATTGTAGGTACAATACTTGTCAAAATTAACAAACAGCAATTACTAGTTTTGATTTGTCGAACGCATCATTAAATACAAACTCATTGTCCTACAACGTTGCCAAATGTGTTTGTCATGAAGGAATATTAATGAAGCAATGTTAAAAACATACTATGAAATCAAAAAGAAACAGTTTACGAAAAAATAGGAATAAAAGTCGTCTAAGTTTACAATTGCAGCAAAGTCGAACACAATCCCTCATTAAGGCACCAAAAAAATTAACTTCAAGAACCTCGTAAAGCATGGTGTAACATTCAGATTTTCAATTCGGACGAACGAACGGGGAATGTTATTACGTGTAGCATTTGCGACAATTTATACGCACGTTATGCAATACTTAGTTCCAACTGACGTAGATTCAACAAGCACGTTAAGTTATTCTATTTTGTTTCTCTGGAGATAATCTCGGCAAACAACCAATTAGCAAAAACGCCTCTACTTCAAGAGTTATTTGAAAAAGGCGATAACGAAGGGAAATCTATTTATCTCGGGTGAAGCCCGGTTTGAGTTGGACAATAAAATGAGTCTGATGTAAAGAAAGACCTACAGCACACAAATCGCGAAAATTATGGTTTAGAAAGCAATTTCACAACGTGTTCCTAGTCCGTTACATATAATCGCCAGAAGCGTAGATAGCTCACGTAACTGCGCCATTCTAAACGAATACCTTCTTCAACAAACAACCAATACTTTGTACTCTGAAGGCTAGAGGTTACAGCTAGTTAACGCCAGATGCCACGTTTCCAGGAATGCAAAAAATTGGTTACAAGGGAATAGAATCGAAACAATCCCGTGGCCAACAATCGCTGCAGGCCTAAGCTCGAATTAAAATATCTGAGGACCTATGAAAATCAAGATATAACGTGCAACACCTCAATGTTCTCGATGCAATGACCTGTATACTAGCAAGTAATACCAGTTGTCCTTGGTATGAAACATTAAGATTTGTTTAATGAAGGTAATTTGCTCTATATACCTACTTTATGTATTTAATTCCACATACTTTCTAGACGTACAATACATTTACTAGTACCGTCGGAATAGTTAAGATGAATTATATACAAAAGAAAAGCAGTACAGTAACTAAAACAAATACTAAAACTGAAATTGCATTTAAAAATAATACAATACATAATGTGGTGGTTTGAACGAACGAACCCGTAACTACGAGAGTTCACTTCTATATACAACGTAAACATATGATATGAAACAATGAATGAAGTGGTTGGAAGAGATACTCAACTTCTGTGATTGTTAGCTTTCTATATTGAGGTAGATGTTTGTTCAGTGAAGCTGTGGAGTGAAAAGGCTTGAAGAAGGGGCTTCGAGGTACTGAATGCAGAAATTCCATCGTATAGGGACCGAGAAAACAATGCATTTGGGCGGGACATGAAGAAGCTCTACTAGACAGACAGCACCCGACTAAATGAATCGATGGGGGAAAAAGCGATTATCACATGAACAAGTACGACCTTTTACTCTGTGAGGACATACAAATCTCTTTAGCTAAGGATGCAAGGAATAGAATTGCTAATGGTTGAAGACAACACATTTTTTTTTAATTGAAATAAAAAATCAAGTCCCGATAGAAAAGAGAGAAATTCAGTTTGGGAAAAACCATATGCTTTGAAAAACGCATACCGATTATTTGTGATTACAATAATTTATCCTGAATAATAACGAAGGACGGTACACCTCACACTTACATTAATCAACGTCTTATCAGTTAGGTTAGCTTATGTAATATTTGGGTTAAATTCAAGTAAGATGTAATGCAAATATCAAGAGAAATGCACTTTTTACCTTTCTAATTATATTATCGGCAAATTTGTTATTATCACTATTAATTTATTTGCTTCATACCTTCTCCTTAGCCCCAACCTTTCAACTACATAATTTCGTAATACTGTTTGTCCAAAAAAATCTTTTTATCAGTATTACCTTCTTTATTCATATTTTCTTTTATTAACAGGTGTGTACAATAGAAAATAATGCATTACTTTTACTCGTACAGAACTAAACGAATAAAACTAAATTTAAGATTTTTCTCGCTGGAGAAAATATGAATAAAACTTGGCAGAAAAATATAAGCAAATGCTTTCAAATTTTTATCTTATTTGCAGTGTATTGTATCAGAGCAAGGACTATTCAGTCGAAGAACGGTTCTTGTGGGAAATAATCAATGATATGTTTTCAAGTGGACTATACATTTTCCTAAATAACGCATGCGACGAATTGCATTTAAAGTGAATGATGCATGTGATACAGCCTCACATGCATCATTGAACCTTACAAACAAATCTTTAAGTTAACCTTGCTTGAACGATTAGACAGTACGTTACTAGGAAAAGGAGTCGTTTCCGTGGCGCTAAAGCCTACGTTTCATTATAGTGAAAGCTAGAATCATTAATTATTATTTAGCTAAAGTATAAGATCCGCATCAACTTATTATTACAGAGACTCTAGTTTTAATTCTTCGCCTTTCACGAATACTTCTAAATTGGAATCGTTTCTTATACAACAGCCCTGAAGTACCCTTCCTGTACATCTGATCAAACGCTACCTGATATAGAGGCTGACTCATATTTGAGATTTCGGTGTATTATATGCACCCGATGTTCTGCAGGGTTCCATATCGTGATTATTTGGTTATTTTATTGATTGTAAAGTGTGGTTGTCACTGACAATAACTACTACGAATATGAAGGATCATTTAGAAATTAAGATTAACTTGAGAAGACTTCCCAAGAAACAAATAAATTGCTATTGAGTAAAATAGATCAAATAAATGTGAATAGAATTGAAATTGCATTTATACAAAAGAACAAGGCAAGACAATTAAGCCAAAAGCTGGAAAGAACGATCAACGAAACAACAAAGTTAATAGAATAAGGTCACATAGACTAACAGAATGGAGGTTATTTTAAAACAACCTTCATGTGATATGTAACAATGGAGCTGAAGAAATAGAAAGCTGAGGCAAGGGATAGAAATTGCTAGAGGAAAGTTATCAAACACACACTAAGAACTTAGAGACTCTGTGTTTTCTTTTCTCTACTAATTAATTAATATACAATGATTACGTTACTAATACGACACAAAACAAAAGACCCATGTCGGTACCATAAAACCAAGCTTATAGCAAAATCTAGGGAGATTATTTGTTTTTTGGAAATTGATTACATTTTGTCTATTACCAAAAGGCGGAAGCACTGAATACAAGCTACAGAGATAAATGTAAGTTAATGAACAAAAAAAATTTGTTCCATCAATAGTGGAATTTACGAGTAGTACCGAGCGGTACTAACATTGCACTCTTTACACTTGTTCCAATTAGTAAATACTGCAGCGATTCCTGATGCTCTTTATATACTTATATAAATGTTATCGCAATTAACTTTGTGCAAAACGTTTCTAATGTTATGTTGCAAGGCGAAATTCATTATTTGCAAAACAAATGCAAGACGAACTTCATTATTTGCAAAAATAAATGCAAGGTGTGATTTGTATGCATAATCTTTATGCAACTCAAGGAAAATACACGCAAAATATTACTTATAATATCATGAAGTATATTTACTGCTATTAATTACGGAGTTCTCTTCATATGCGAATTTCTTGTGTTTCCATTAATTGTATTGGCGATTAAGCATTTACTTAGTTGAAATTTTAATAGGAAGCTTTATTAATAAAAGTAAGTAATTTTATACAAGTAAACTAAAATATTGCAAAACTAATCCAGGTCTTTGAAGGCCAGGATCAGTTTTGCGAAATAAATGTTACTACATTTATTTCGCCTAACAATGTTTCCATTTTGGGAATATTTGTTGCTCAATTTAATAATACAGCATTTGAATTGAATCACATCACAAGAACGTCGTGGAAAATATATGTTTCAATTTATAAAAGGCAATGCTCTCCGAGTTTTCTTATTTTCTTGGTCATTAACTTTATTAAACCTTTTTCTGTACTTCACTTTCGCCATTGTGCGCCTATTCTATTAAATTTATAGATAAATACCTGAATTATTAACTATTATTCCCAATTACTTTGACGTTATCTTACCAATTAATCTAATAAGGGATCACCTACTTAATAAGGGATTAAGCAAACCACTACCAGAAGACTGGTTTGAATGTAATCGTTTTTACTTAGAAAACATCCACAATCTTTACCAACACACTTACTCAATTTTATTAACAAAACACAAATACAATGTAAAACATTTATACCATACGTTAATTTAATACAACAACGTAATGTAAATAATATCATTTTCTAAATTCATTTTAGCACAAATTAGAAATACAGCAGAAGTATTATCATTTTAATAACAAAATGGTTTGGCAATAATGTAAAGAGATAGATAATTTGGCATTTATGTCTTGCAAATCAAAAGTGATAGAAAAACAAATTTTCTCCGAACATGTGAGGAGCTGAAACTAACCGGACGGAAATATTTCGGGAAGAATCTAATGAAGTTTTCAAATGTACTCAAATTACCCACGGGCAAGATAATAGCCTTTGTGGTGGTGCAAAGAACATTGAGCTCAAGTAGATAACCAAGGCAAGAATATGAATGACAGTTTACAAAACTGTCTAAATTCATTGTAGGTAGGTATGGTAGGAAGGTAGAGATAAAAAAGTGCTCTCGAAACCACGCTGAGGGCGCCGGGTAGGCAGAAACATGTCGATGTGTTAGTGTACTTTTCTCACTCCTTTTGTTACGTTTGCCATGAATTTTTGGCTATGGTTTGTAGGTTTCTTTTAATATGTTCTATTTATTTAAGATACCAAACTTTTGCTGCAACTAGACAAATATGCTATCTGAAAATTATCATTTATCACTAATTATTGACTGCATTCCGCACATTATCGATCTACGGACAAGTAAAGAACAAAATTTTGCATGGCTTAAGGCCGGTTGCTTCTTGAATGCATCTTCTGAATATGATCCTTCTAACGCCCGTCACCCATAAATTCATTTAAAGATTCTCCAACGCAGACAGCTACCACTCTATCAACATTTTCTTAACAAATGCATCTATTACCTTACCTTCTATTTTATCCAGTATGCATATATATTTATAACAAAATAACTATGTTTCAACCAGTATACAAAATGCAAGCGACTAGTTCCTGTATCTGCATCTACGAGAATGATTAATTTCCCTCCCTTTCTATAAATGAACCAGTTTAGTTAATATAATAAATTAAAACTTATGGGTATATATCTAAAAAGCCCTTTCTTCGAAATTCTATAATCTAATTTCATATAATATATTCTTCGAGAACCACAATAGTTTATATCGAAGTCAACATGATTACCAAGGTCTGTGTAATAAAGCAATAAATTTACTATTCACGCGTAGTTCACTATAGAGTTTAATCATACCTTTTCCCAAATGCAGGAAGCAACGCATACGGTTTCTTAATGCAGAATGCTTGCGAAAAAGTTTATAGAAGCTGGGTGTGAACGGCAGAATTCACGTGAGCGCGGTGCAGAAACCGGGATTTAACAATTAGCTAGAAGTGTTCAAGTTCGTACTTTAATTGGATGAGTCGTGTTCCGTTTATTAACTTTGTTCATAGAATGTTAACTGGTTTGTTAAGTTGTTAGCGCTTTCTGTTTTAAAACTGCGCACTGGTTTCGCGAATAGTCAAGCAACATGCCACGGTATTTAGAATGGTACAATCTAATTTGTAGCGAAAGACGAATGTCTAATTTAGCTAGAAATGCCAATACTGTCGTCTAAAAGCATTGCTGTGTGCTATATCTGTATTTCTTCTAAACTAAATTTATTAAATAACAGAAATTTTGCGCTTCAATTATACCAATTAAAGCATTTTCAGAACTACATAAAAACTACGAATTACTTTGCCAATTTTGTAACCTCGATCTTGATAATAATATAGAGTATCGGCCCTATATTCAACTTCCTTAGTCTTGTGAACAGCATCTTTAACATATTAAATTGCAAGAAATATCTGTGGTAGATATCTCGTTTTAGGAGGACAGCCTGAAAAATTTTTAGCTTCAGCATGAAAATGGCCTAGCCAAAAATTGTATTAATACAATTTCGCATCCAACGGAAGATACTTTTGAACATTTCCACGTTCGACGTTAGGTTGTTGTTTAGCAGTTGTTTGTGTCAGTCGACGTTAATGTTCCTGCAAAAATTGAAAAAAAATCGAATATCATATCCCCATACCCTTGCAAAATTGAAGCCAAAATGGACACCGCCACTTGTCACAGCTAAATTTTGGACCGCTAAATTTCAATGTGATCATACGAACTTGGTTTTTGGCTCGACTAATTAATACTAAGTCCAATAAAGATTTAGACGTGAGAAAACTAACCGTGCTTTAGAAGCCATTGTGTGAACATTTCCCAAGCTTTGTCTAAGCAACTTAAGCGAAGTAGTTCGGATTTTCATCAATTAATAAGTGTAAATGAAATTTAAATACACCAATACACTTCTGAAGCCAAGACAGGCAATAGAGTGGTTTATAATTGGTTCCGAAAAAAGTGAAGATGATTCCATCGGCCAGGAAAGTGATGTCGACTGTTATGTAATAGTCGTAGAGTTGTGTTAATCGACTAGTTGTTGGCGAGGGCCATTTCCAGACTAGGATCTAGAAGAATTTATATTATTGTAGAACGCCTGAACAAGGGAGTAAAATGAGAGCAATCTCCATAGAAGACCATTTTATACGTCTAGCTGCTAATAGAAAAATTTTACTACAAGTCAAAGGAACATTGCTACTGGAAACGTCGTCGACGCGTATCCGACAAAAAGGGAATTAAGTAACGCAGGTTTGAAGCCCTCTGTAGTTGTCACGGGTCCCGCTTTGACTATAACTCAAAAGAAAGTAGATTCGAAGTTCTTCGGCTTGTTAATTGAGGTATCAGAATGAAGATACGTTGTTCGCTTTTACGTCTTTACCAATGATCAACGAAAAATAAAAAAGGAAATACCAAGATTACGGTATGCGAATATTGTAGTGGCAAACCGAGGCTCCGTGTCAACCGTTAAGATAAAGAGAAGTTGTCATCCCTACTGTAGAACACTTTATGAGTCTGGACTAGAATTAACGACAACGCTCATCCGGACAAAATGAATATTGTCGAGCTTTTCACTGCGAATATTAATGTTTTAAACACGCCGGTTTGAAGACCGAACGATATAATACAAATACAAAGCCCGAGCAATGTGAATCCTTCAAGCAAAGCTCTCGGAGCAAAAAATGTGACAATATCAAGAAGAGGTTTACTTTAGAGCATGCGTTGCAGACTAAGACTTTCTATCGCAGCAAGAGCAAGCTGTTAATTGACTTTTGAAAAATTTTAATTTTCCGTATTATCCCGTAGTCGTTACTATCGTCATTATTGAATTTAATTATTTGCAATAAGTTACTCCAAATATAAACAAACAATATCCTCTCAGAATCCAGAAAATCTCAAAAAACAAACAACATCAATCCCTAAATTCTGCTGCATTTGCCTTCCTATGGATCGAATAACCCTATGATTTAAAACTGAAAACATTATCCAGTTAGGGAAGCTAAGATACTACCCCATAGTGTGGTGATATTATCGGTCGGAGTAAATAACGCACGTCATTTTAATTTGATTCAATTATGAAAAATGGGGATAGGTCACTACCCAATTCGTGTCGCTCAATTAATTAATCTCCGCACAAAACAGTAATTATTTGAACGTATCAAGTTACCTGTGGGCGTTCAGCGATACTGCCCTATATGAATTAATTGCCAGTTACACCCGCGTAAAACGCACGTACCTGAATCCATGTATGTACAAGATTTACTTATAGGTATATTTTATGCTTTTACATATAACCCGCTTCCGCCAAAGAAGTTAATAAAATCTCATCTGTGCTAATTTAACAGTCCTGTAAAAATCAAATTTATAAATATCTCTCATGAATAAATGCTTTACTTTTATTTATTTATAAAGGACGTGAACTGGATTTCAGCTGATTTGCTTCTACGTTTTGGTATTCTTCGATCGGTAAGCGGTATCATTGAACTGACCAAGTCATGTTTTCTTTTATTATTTTACTTATTTATTTATTGACAGTTTTAACAATCTAAATTACGTTTACCACAGTTCACTAAACATTTATTATTAAAGAATATTTTTGTAATGAACAAAAGCAGCAGAAGAAGGAATGGTCTTACTCTATGCAACTATGTGTGTATGAATTTCATCTTTAGTTTACACATTTTGTAGTACCATACAACCTAGTAGTCCTAAACTCAAGAAAGGAACTACCGAATGCACATTCACCTGTAAAGTCAACGAGGAAGCTTACATAGAAAACTAATTTGTAACATGGTACTTATCAGCGCATTCTTGTAAATGACCTCGAAAACATAATCATATAAAATTCGTCCTGTGCAAAAATTCAACCCATCGATCATATAATATTGGATGTGGTATGAAAATCACATGAATTGTGCCATTCCTGATAAATCGTTATCCTCCGAAAGAGTTTGGTTCCATCTGTAACTGTTGTATGAACGTGCAAAGCATGCGTACGTAATCCACTGAAAGCCCGTAAGTAACGAGTAAGAGAACGAGAGAGAAACAATTGCATCCTGAAAAGATTAGGAACAACCTCGCGATGAGAAATTATTGATCTAGTTCATCCATTATCTTTTCATGAATCTGTAAACACCGGAAAATGTCGTAATACATAACTTGTTGCAACTCGTTGTCATACAAATATTTAAACAACTTGTATGAGGCGGACCACTACTACGTGATGGATGCTTCTAACAAGACTCATATCACACTGGAAATAATGAATCTCTTACATTGCTATTTTGATAACCATGTAAGTAAATTTTCCTCTACGTTCTCCCTACGTTCCTACGTCCTCCTACGTTCAATTATTTTAGTTCGTTTTATTTTTCTGCGTCTGAAAAATGTAGTTTTTAAACGTACACTCCACACAATGTAGCGACTTACCTAACCAATTCGATAGCGCCTGAACACACCATGAAGCCATTTAGCATGAAACGGTGAGGTCCAAGAGGATCACTTTAAGTATCTATTGTAAACATCTACTAAGTTCTTTTACTTTTACTAAGAAACATTCTTTTATTCTGTTGTTTTTATTATTATTGATTTCAATTACATTAGCAATTCACGCCTTAAACAGAAACTTGTTTGCATCATTATTGCGAAACGTCAGGTAGTTTGAAATTGTAATATTCATATGATTAAAATAATGTATAACTATTAGACATAATTGTAACTAACATAAAAGTAACTAAAAAGAGCATAGCCCTATCAATGACGTTATTTATGATCATAGTGTATTATGTTATCTCGGTCAATTGAAAGACATTGGACTTTGGTACCGGCGATCAAATAGCGGATGGAGAATTAGTGAAGGGCAGCGGATAACTTATAATTACAGGGGCTTTGTAATAATTAAAGAAATTCTCTTAGTGCGCCTTAGATTTTGAAGTACATCTAGAAGCTTGTTATGTCAATAAAGCAGGCGCGGAAAAATTAAGATCGTATGATCGTATGAATAGTTGGATAACAAGACATTACATTATTATTAAATACATTATTATTATACATTATTACTATTAAAATTGAGTATTCTCTATTCTCCAAATAAAGAGAACATTGCAACTTTTATGTAACTAACGAAGATTAGATAAATAAGAATAAGAAAATGGAAGTTTAAACGCTACTCTAACGCCACCACCGCAAACGCTTCCATTTCAGGCCAATTAAACTTAAATTATCATTCCATGCATTACAAACTTTCGTATTAACGAGTGTGTGCAAAGCGCAGCGTAATATATTATTAACTGAAATTTTTCGCATTAGGTACATATGTAGTACCTAATGCGAATTTTGTAATAATGCATACCTATATGCAGTATATGTATAATTTGCATTATTACAAAATCATAAATCAAATATTTAACTTCTGTAACTTGAAGTGTTCCTCAAGCGGAATATTGATGAGCGTAGTCGTAGAAATTGAACTTTAAATTGCGACGACCACGACCATAAAGTAAATGGCCCTGACATTAACAGTGGCAATGCTTAAATGTTTCAAGAGATCTACCGAGTTTCTCTGTAAAATGCAATCTTTGCAGCCTTCGCAGTTCTTATTTTAAATTGAAATCCTCCCACATGCTTACCGCAGACAATATAATGTGAAATAAAAGTGAATTATGGCTTTGGGAATTACCTTTGAAGCTAGTCTATAAAACTTTAGATACACTTGCGATGAGATCTTAGTTAATTTTTGATTCAATCCTCTATTTGTTGTTCCATGAGTTTACAATCATAGCTCACAGTTAGCATGTATATAATTAGCATGTTGAATTTTTTTATATAGAATTATTCTTAATTTATCATTAATTTCGTGCAAATAAAATTTATTGTTCAGTAAATACGAAGTGCTGTATATTTATATTATTTACAGAAAATATGGAAAAATTATATCCATTGTATTCTATAAAAATATACAAGTACCCCATTTAAATAAAAGCAGTTGACAGTATTTCCGGTTAAAGCAGAAATACAGTAACAACGATCAAATGAATTACATTTACCTGTAATATCTCTCCGCTATCATCGTTACTGTTTTAAAAATATTTTCTTGGTTCCATACCCTATTCCACTCTTGCATATTATGGTTTCCGAAAAACTCTGTCGTGAAGTAGCCGAATCCGGAAAGAGAGAAGAAACAAACAGCTGCGTCGATAATTTTTAAAGTTATTTTCATGGAAATAACGTAGTTCTACTAAACTTACTAGTAACGCAAACAAAGCTACTTTAATAATGTAAATTTATGTAAAATATGGAAAATCGAAGTGATTACTTGTTGTCAGGAACTTGAGCTCAAAAATTGTTACTATCTGCGTTAGACGGCTAGCCTTATTTCAATTTTGCTTTTATAATCAAGGCAGTTTTAAAATTCTGTTAGAAGTAATACTTATATAAAATCTGTAAAAAAGGAGCCTTTTAATGTGTAAATTGTGTGTGTAAAGAGTGTTCCATGGCTTTGTTATTGTCACCCCCTCGCCGCAAAAGATTTAATTGTCCCCCAACTGCGAATGGTGACTTGGGAGTGTACCGGACCCACTAAGAAAATTTGTTGATCATAACAGAACTCGAATACACTACACTTAACTCAGCTTAATCAAGCGCTGGTCCTCTTACCACTACTAAGGGCTCGGTGCCCCAAGCCCTTAGTTTCGGTAATAATTATTTTTTCAACAATATTTTTTTCAATATTTAAAATGATTAATTTATATTCATTTGTAAATAGCTAAAAAGTTCCACTATTGGCTTTTACTTAAGCGTATCTAAATTGCCAATTATTTAAATTAATTTTATTTTAAATAATGTGCAACGTGCCCAACCTATTTCTCCAAACAATAGATCAACTCCATAACAAAAATTTTGCAATACATAATAAATTTTATTGATAGTTTTTCAACTTACTACGCTCCGTTCAATATTGGTATAAACCTTTGATTTAAAATACACTCAAATTAAAAATACGATCCTTCAGATGGTGTCACCATGAAAGTTTCTCACTTTCACTGTGGAATGAGGCGGAGGATCGCCTGTTGATAGCAAAGATTGTTGAAACTGAGGTTTTATTTAGTAATAGAGAAGAGCCATTATTGTGTTATCAATTTGGTCAAACAAAAAAAAATGTTTATTTGACCTTTTGAATATGCACCAACCATTAACAAACAACAATAAATAAAGATTACCTATAATTTTGCGAAATTATTTTAAACAAAATATAGCCTGCAAAACAAATGTTCTATAAAAATATAATTGAATTTAATAAATTAAATTCTGCTTCGCAAAAATCTGTACGATTAATTTTATCAATTTCGAACAAAGTTAACGATTATGAATCCTATAACTTAAATTTTTCAAATTTAAGGCCTTCTTCATAGTTGCGTAGAAGGATTCATCAAAAATAGACGCAATGAATTTATCGTGCTGAAAAGATTTTCTTCCATATACACTAATGTTCAGTATCATTTCCTCATTTAATCCTACTGTTACTTGATTACGATTTAAACGATTGGTAATCCTTTCATTTTTACATTTTCAAATAAATACGATGAAATGCTCTCTAAACAGTATAATACCACAGTTACAAAGTAATTATGGAAAAACGATATATGCTAGGTTATGGTGTTTCCGTAACGATCAAAAGCAGGTCCTGCATGTTACTCAATGAGTCGCCCCTCGTTAATATGGAAATCATAAAAAATCTTGAGACAGCCCAATCCTTGTTTTGAGAAGGATATTTCTTGATATAAAATTTCCACTTTTCCCTTTCCTTCTGTAATTCCCCTTTCAAAAATTACAGAGAAGGTTACATCATTGAGTGCTTATTTTAATTTTTTATAACGTATTTTTTTCTTTATATGCAACAGTTTAAACGTTTAAGGCCATGAGTAAACAAATTAGAATTACGAAAACATAAAAAAAGACTTGATAAAGGACTACAAAAACTACAAAGAAACACTGCACCGAAATTAGTATTTTATTTAATTCTACATATGTGATGGAGCGTAATACATTGCAAAGCTCCTGCATTTCCAATAGCTGCGAGCATAATATTCAAACACGAACGGTATTTCCCATTGTGTTTACAATGATGCAAATGTGTACTATTGGCAGCATATATATATTAGTGGTACGTAACCAGAGAACCATCGTTAAATAGGGCGTTTTAAACATGTTGAACACGATAACTACGGAAAGGGTAAATCTTTGATAATACCGAATTACAAAATGTCCACCTTTAAATTACCTTCTCTTATATGCTTGATATACCTATGCGTATAATTACAAGGCACACATTATTATTTGAGAATAACATAACATGCGTATATAAGTTGTCAACAGCAGTAGATTGCTATGCTCTAAGTCAGGGACAATTAGAGCAAACGCCGAGCACTTTCTCAATATACTTCACCTAGGCGTTTGTAAAACTTTAACATGCATACGTGTCGAGCGCTGCAATGAATTTGACTAGATTAAAACAATATATGATGACGCGTTTCATACTTTCCATTCCATACGAGTCGATAATCAAAATTGTTGATATACTTCGTTACGTTGCATACCGGTACACCTAAAATCGGTGATTCTTCGATCTTCACTATTGATAGTACATACATATATTAAAAAGAGATTTATTAATATAATTTTGCGGGAGATAATCAAAGTCTCTAATTATTTCCGGTAATTTATATTCCAAATATAATTTTTTAAACGCACAAAACACGGACAACACACGCTATTTGGAATCCGCCAATTATATTGTGAAACCATAATGTTAACAACGACTGTCATTAAGCCAAGCATCGGAAATATCAAGGCCTAGGTTTGACATCCAAAAAAAGGGCCAAAGACTAGGGCAAAATATAAACGGAGTTTAACAGAAAAAGTAAGGAGAGACAACACGCACCCACCACACATAAGTTGCAAGCAACCACAAAATCTGCAATCATAAATTTTAGGTTCTCACGAGCTCCTACTGAGGATCGTCCACGGAAGGTTGGCATCAGGAAATCAGAAGTTGTGTTGGCTCCGACTCGAGGTTTTAGGAGGTAGGGATACAAGCACCGCACGATCCTCGAGATGAGAAAGTTCGGCACCCACATTTTAAAGTTTTTCATTTTCCCAGTACCTTGGTGCTTGAATACTTAATTAAATGAATAAATAATAAAGCATTACGGTAGAAATACTAAAGAAAAGGACACCCTTAAGTAGCAGTATTATATACCAACTATGCGATTATTCACGACGCAAAGAAAGAGCTCCTTTCAGATAATAAACTACGTAGTTTTTGTAATGAGAAGCAGTTAAAAATCTTTTGAAGCTAATGCTCATTCTTCTCGCAATTTTAATATTTTAATAACACTTGGCTGTAGTAATTTTAGCGTTGCGAAAGACTAGGCAAAATGGAAATAGCTCATCCGTAAGTACCCAGCGCATCAACACATAATCGGCAAACGCGCTCGCTACTATGAATACAAAACGATTTAGCATAATGGCCAATAAAATTGTGTGCAACACGTGCCATACGAAGGAGTATTACAACAGCCGCATTACCCGAGTCTCCCCCTAATTTCATGAGCGGATCGCAGGTGCTTACGCTACTATGTTCTCGTTATCCTAACCAAACATAACTTCTGAATCCGGTAAAGCAGCCCGTACGTTTTTCTTCTTCGTTTTTCTCCGGTAACGGATTTATGGTTGACGGCATGTAAATAGAGGACGGCTGCCAACGCTTAGCATTCCGAACGTATGCACATAAGAATTCTTAAGCTGCCTATAAAAAACACTGCTTTCGGAAATATTTATCTGTCTTAAGGGAACATGTTTCTCAACGGATTATTTTATGGTAAACTAAATTGTCGGCCATAGATTTTGTTTACTTGGGTTCAGAAGCAAAGCTGAAAATATTGGAAATGAAAAATATAAGAATAGAATTCGTGAAAAAGGAAGGATAAGCGTTAATTTTTTTTTCAAATAATGTCGGCAGCAGAAACAATAAATTTCTTTATTACATTGCTTACTAAGTCTATAATGAATATCTTTTCAATAAATTTACTTCAACATTCGGTGTACAATAGAGCCCTATCTTAAGGCCACTTCTATTCGTCTTATATATTTTAACTTACTTGTAATAGTCGATTATCCTCTTTTTACGTATGCAGGTAACTTAAAAATTTATCCCGAAATCTCTAATATTGATGAGGTACACAAACTTTAAATTTAAACTTATTGGTAGAACTGTGCAAAAAGTTCGAACGGAACAAATAAACGTAGGCTTTCACGGCCGGGGCCTGAATTTATAGTAATAGTACGTGTTTCTGGACTTGCAGGCCTAGTATTAATAAATTAAATATTTAATATAATAGATATTTAAATTTAATTAACTTTTTTTTAATTTAAATTTAATTAAAATATTTAATGTAATATGATAAAACAATTTAATAAGAGTATTTATTTCGATGGTATTGCGTTTTCTCCTGTTTCCAATCTTTTTTAGTTGCACATTTTCCAAGAAAATGTCTTTCTTTATTGTGTTGATGGTAAAGTCCTAACTCATAAGTCCAAATTTCGATATCGTAGAGATTTAAATATCATCCAAATAATCATGTGAAGCGTATACTTCTATTTGAGGTCACTATGTTTTGTTTATATGATTAATAGGATTGAATATGTACCACTAATTTGGTATTCCCTGTATATCTCAGACATTTTAACCTCTGAACACGTCTAGCGTAAATCTCTAAAATTGATTTCCTATAAAAGCAATGGTGCCTATCCCGAAAGAGGTGTATCACATGACGAGATGTCGATGTTGTATTATTAAGACGAGCGTCGGGTTACGCAATACACTTCTAGGCATCGATTACTTTGATGTTAGACAACTGCACTAGAATTTAGCCGAATCCAACCTCCGTCGGGTATGGATTCATAACATGCCAAGCATCGTATATACACGATTTTACATTCCTGTCCAAAAACAATATCAATACACATGCCTTTCACGTGTTTAGTGTAATACATAAATACTTGCTTGCATTCACACATGCACACGCTTATATACGCATGGAAAGGTATTTATATAAGATACGATAATGTCTAGCCGTTTATACCACGTATGTAATCTATTGTAATATCCAACTGCACGACCTTTCTATGTCTGTTGAGTAATAAAGATGATATTATCCATGTAAATAGCAGTGACGATCAAACGGGGAGCATAAACTGTGAAACTTAGAAACTTTAGGGGCGTAAGCTTTGGCGGTAAAGCGTCATTTCCAATATGCAAGTAATGAACCTTAAAAAATCTATCATTCACCCTGGTAGGATTCGAACGCACAGCACTCCAGAAAAAGGCGCTTCTTCGAGTGGACTACTATTTTGTTGCGTTTAAAAGCGCAATGGAGTCGCGACAAGTTAACATAAAACCGTTGAAACTGTTGAAAACTCAAACTATGCTGGAAGCTACAAAAGAGAATAAAATAAAAAAATAAAAAAAATTAATAAAACTAATTTCTTTCCGAATTGTTTCCGTCTGGTTTATATTTTGCTCACGCTCGAAACTTTATCTAGACATTATTAAATGAACTGAGGATACATTAAATTAAATATTTTTTGAAATCAATTGTTTATAGGAGCAAACTCCGCGTTAGAGAAATTTGAACTATCTATTAATCCTCTTTTTATTTCTGAACCTGGTGTGTTTAATGTTGCATACTTTATCATCGCGATTTTATAATCGCTTGCAAATGGAAATACGTCATTAACCATTAAAAACGTGTTGATCAAGGAATAAAATAGCATTCAGTATTCTGTAAAAACGAAAAATAGTGATATCTCATAAGAGAGAAAAATATGCAAGGAACCGATATACGCTATTCCGGGTTATGAACTCCTTCGAAGAAGAAAAGGTGATAGGTTTGTTTATATGTTAAGTCGACGTGTAAACCACGACAGAAGCGAAGCTATCCAAGCGGAAAGCAATTGATCACGGTAACTCATACGTGAACTATACAGGGGAACCTTAATATTAACTTAAAAAAGTAACTCTACGCAACACATAGATGTACTTATTAGATTACTCATACAATATGAACTGACCTGTACGTGAGATATTTTTTTTTAACAGACCATCTGTATTATAGCATTTTTTACGTTATAAGCTACTTTCTGAATATTTCTTTATTGGCGGTACATTATTACATGTCAGTCTAATAGTTTTGGCGATATAGAGATATCTCTTGAAACCACCCACGATCTGCATATTGATCGTTGGTGGTTTCAAGAGATATCTCTATATCGCCAAAACTATTAGACTGACATCGTATCACTTTTTCAATAACCAACACGTTAGAAATATTTTTCCGGACAATTTTGTTAAAGTATGATCGCTCTAAAATGAAAGCAAATATATTAGAAGTGACGCTAAGGAATATTGCAGTTTTTGTATCTTTCACTGTTCTGCATACATGACATACATTATAATTATCCATGTTCACATTTTAGTTTCGGATGACATCAACAATTAACGTATTTACGAATTTGTTTCGAATAACATTATTTTCAATTGATTCTCTTTCCTAAATAAGATAATGTATACGTTAAAAACTTTTAATTTCCTTTCACTCGTGGCTGCAAGACCACCGGACACATACAGCAAGTTTTTGTATTCTGACTCGATGTTTTTACAGAGATTTGAAAAACTGCTTTTAATAAAGTAATAAGAGATAGACGAAATAAAGATAATAATTTAGAGTTTGAAGCTACATTTATTTCAATTTTCTTGAAACATGCTTATATATTTACAGGCCAAGTCATTATATTTACATTTAGTATGTATAACAAACATTGTAAAATATAAATTTTACACTCAGTACATTATCTTAATACGACAGTTCAGAGAATTAACACTATTGTGTGGTAAAATTAACAAAAAATTAACTAATTTTTTTGAGAAAATTTAGCATCCAAGAGACACACTTTGTGGTGCGCATACCTGCATGTACCACTTTACCCAGGAGCAAAATTGGTTTGCTAAGTTAGAACAATAACAAGACCAACGATACTTTTCTAACGTTGTTGGTATTGATTGGCTTTGAGTTAGCAAAAAATAATTGGGGGTAATAATTGACAGTAAACACTTGAATGACAAAAGCAAGTCAATGTTGAATCAATTCAACAGTTGCCAGGCGTTGTAAGCATGTGATGTTAGGGTCAGCAATCAACAGCCAGCCAACTTTCATAAAATGCTTATTAATGGTCAGGTAGTAGATAGTAGATACTTCGCCCAAAGCTCAGTTAAATATGCGAAGATGTTACGAGCCACTGTTGTTAATTTGTTTTCTGTTTACAGAAAACAAAATAAAAACTTAATCACGGATTAGCGTGTTCATTTCTGATTAATTTAATTTTGTTATGCCACAACATAACAAATTAATTTAGTTTCATGAGAACCTATACTAAAGGATGCGGTACAGAAACGATTTGAAATGACTTAGTTATTTTTACCGCACTCTTTATAAAGCCTTCGAAAACGAAGGCATTAAGAATTGGTTTATTTATATGAAAATTTTCCAACATCTCTATTATCCCCAAAAAAATATTTTTACAAATGGTAATTTCAGAATTTGCGTATCGCTGACGTATATTTTTTATCATTAACAATACTTGAAGCCTCCCAGTTTCCTCCACAAATCCCTTTTATTTACCAAATTTATTCAATCTGATACTGTTTTCATATTCGATGAAACTCACTGCTGTATTCCAAAATAATAACCTTGCGGATTTGTATTATGGATATCTGCGACGTACGTACATGATCAATCGCGTTTAACAAAAGGCATTTTTTTTATTTCGGGCTGGAAACAACTAGATACCTGAGACCACTTACCGGAGACAAACGATTCTGGACCAGATCATTTTTTAATATCTAAGAGGCAGGTGCAATAATAAAAGTATCTTAGGTACGCTGTATACTCTTCCTACAACTTGCCAAACTATTTCTTATCAAGATCTACAGAAGTTTCTTATTTAGAAGTGTTAGAAGTTTCCTAAGTCCCGCCTACTAATAGCGTCAGATTTAGGAGCTCCTTTGAAAAGAAGTTCTTAATGACACGAGAATAATGAGTATACAAAAAAAAACCTTTTAATAACTAATCCATGTCTCGGACGCCAGCATGCAAAGCCGACTAAGCTCCAATGTAATAACTAGAGATGACAAAGACAGATGAAATTGCAGCGACTAGACAGACTCGTGTCTATTCGTCTCGTAAGAAGGGGTTCGTGTTGCCTACCGGTTTCCCCGAGAGTCGACAAAACACGAGTCTGTCTAATCGCTGCAATTTCATCTGCCTTTGTCATCTCTAGTAACGACGTAATGCTGTACTAACGCTGCCGTGCCCTGAATACATTCCCCGATTACTGCCTACCTAAACATCAAGTCGTTTGTGTTTAATTAAATATTCTATAACCACATCTATTATAGTAATTTGCAATACTTTCTCGCATGTACGTAATATGAAAACGATTAAAAAAAAAATGTGAACTTCACAAATTATTATATATGTACATCACTACTCAACGAATATTCAGCTGATTTTGCAAACATTACATAGTAAGCCACGTCAGCAGATTCCGATCTGAAGGTAAAATTTTACCGAAAGTTTTCAGAGAGTTGGCTTTTACAGTCCCGAGGGCAGTTGCGGCTGTCAAACTACAGTAGAAGCAGGTGGTTAAAAAGAATCATTTTACCGTATAGTAGGTTACATGCGGATGATAAATAGTAAATTCCATACGTGAAGAAACTATGTAAATATTTTTTCTATTTCGATATTGAGAATCTGGATGATTTCAATTACACTGGCCAACAAATTTCAACTTTTGATTTTGCCATAAAATAATTTATACTAATTTCAATAGAAAACATAGAAACATTTATTTTAATAAAAGGCAGAAGGTCAAGTTAGCTCGATTTTTTTTCTTTTATATATTTCAATGAAAAGATCATAGTTTAATGTATATTTTAAATTATTATAATTAGAAATGTGAAGTAATACTGCTCCGTCTCTTGTAAATAATATCTACAGCATCTCTTCTTAACATCCAACAGTAATCTGCTAATATTACAGGATTCCATTTTCCTTGATACCGTTTTTCCATTCCCATGATGTCTTGGTGGAAGCGCTCGCCGTGTTCCTCGCTAACGTCACCCATATTTTCCGGACCAAAATCCAAGTGAGACTGTAGAATGTGCACTTTAACGGACATATTACAACCAGCAGCGTGAAATGCTTGTAACATAAACATTATTAAAGTTTTATAGTTGTTAGCTTTTTTGTTTCCCAAAAAATTCACAAAAACTTGTACCACGGAGAGCCAAGCTGTTTTTCCCTTCGCTGTTAATTTGGTTTCAAGGATTTCATCATTTACTATTTCTCATATCTGAGGTCCAACAAAAATACCTTCTTTCAGTTTCCCTTGAGTTAATTTTGGAAACTTTTCACGAAGGTATTTAAAACCTTCACCTTCGAGATCCAGTGCCTTTACAAAGTTTCTCATGAACCCAAGTTTCACGTGGAGAGGTGGTATTATGATCTTTCCTTTTTCTATATATATCGATCATCATTATGGTTTTTCGGTTCTGTCCACACATAACTTTATGTTGAACATGTAACATAACACTTTCTTTCAGAGAATGCTAAGAGATTTTTGGTAATAAAAAGAAAACTTTTTTTATTGGCCTGCGTTATTAATAAATGTTATTAAAACATCCAATCAGTTTGCGGATATCGAAATAGAAAATATATTTTCAAATCCTTCAAAAAAAATATACTTTCAAATACCCAACATGCATTATTTATCATACGCGTACAATAAAACAATCTTTAATAGCCATGTGCGCCTAATGTAGTTTATATTACTGTTAGTTACTAATATTAATCACTAATTTCGCAGGATGTAAACATGTTTGGAAATGTAAAAATTTCCAAAGCAGAGCATATATTTACATACTTGTAATATTGGTACAACATTAAAATATAATGTAATCACTACGATGACGAGAAGTAAATGTTAATGACGATTACCTTAATTAGAATTAATTAATTAAAAACCACTTCAAATATAAAATACGCTTTAACCTTAGTTTATAAATAAATATTTTTTTTTAATAAAAGGAAAATAAAATATAGTAAAGCAACGCATATTCATAAAATGCTTTATTATCCGTTAAAGAGTATAAAAATGTATAACTTTTACATGCTACGTGATGCATTCTCACAATATAGCTACATAATGCGTCCGTATATTTAAGTGGCGAGTATGCAATTAGAATTTTCATACAAAACAATAGCAGATGAGTTTGAAGGAGATTCCCATCTGTGGGCAGGTAAAAGTTACGTATGTGTTTATTTATTATATAAGGTGGTGAGGTATGGAAAGATGTTATGGTTTGGAAATTATCAGATAGAAAAAGAAAGCGAAGAGTAAAGTGTTCTGGCGAAGACTAATTAAGCAAATCATGCAACTATTACTTGGTACACGTTATTAACAATAAGACAAGCGCTATATATTGTTATTAGACCTATAAATCCAAATTATTTAATTATTATAGTTAATACCCTTTTCCTGAAATGGATGGAAAAAAATAGTTGTCTATCCATATCATTGCGTTATAACAAACTCTGTTACGACCAACAAAGGTACCTTGGCAGATTTATAGGTCGCATCGAATGCTGTAAGACGCCAATTTTCGTTTCGACATGTTCAGGAACTGAAAGCTAGCTACCCAGGGAATTTCAACAGTTTTCGAATTTTTGCAATTACCACGGTTATTATAAATAAAAAAAATTCCGCTACCACTCTTGTCGTTACCTTGCAAGCTATTATTGTTACAAATTATAATATCGAACGTAGCGGTCATTAACGCCACTTATAATAAATTAAGTATGTCCATTTGTTCAATGTCAAAGTCCCTCTAACCTCTTTCTCAGTGCCTTCAGTTTCTCTATATCCTTAGATTCACTCTACCCCTGACGTGAGGATGTTAGGAGATAAATCTCTCTATAACGATGATCTTAGGGGAACGGCTAAATACTATAATAATGAGTTTGAAGGAGATTCCCATCTGTGGGCAGGTAAAAGTTACGTATGTGTTTATTTATTATATAAGGTGGTGAGGTATGGAAAGATGTTATGGTTTGGAAATTATCAGATAGAAAAAGAAAGCGAAGAGTAAAGTGTAAGAGGAGCACGTTGATTATTCGATTAAATGAGCGTTTAAGACAATTTGAAGCGCACACGTAAGAACAACTAATAAGTTTAAAGCAACTAAGAAGCGTAGAACTAAAGAGAAATGGCTTTGTTCTTCTTTACCAAATTCAGGAACTTCTCTAAATCTTTCAATCATTATGAATTTGTATCTGAAAAACATTTTTGGAATATTTTAGTAGGTATCTACGTTGCAAAATAGAAAACATTAATATAATTTGAGTTTAATGTATCGAAAAGCCTAATCGAGCGATTTATTGCCAGCGAAAAACGCTCAAGAAGGCAATTTAAATATACACCGTCTTAACGTTAACATCCGCGCAGCAGAATTTTATTATGCCATTAAGCTTGCGAAAACGAAACGTGAATACGCTTGTTTTATTGCAGCATGCAGGCAGATGGAATTCGGCGTCCAAGCAATTTTCGGTCCATCAGATCCGATATTAGGAGCGCATATACAGAGTATCTGTGAAGCACTGGATGTGCCGCATCTTGAAGCGCGAATAGATTTCGAACCGCTTTCAAAGGAGCTATCTATCAATCTACATCCCAGTCAGGAGCACATGAATAAGGCTTTCAAGGATCTTATGACGTTTTTGAATTGGACGAAAGTCGCTATCATCTACGAAGAAGATTACGGTAAGTTTATTTTTGAGTATCGGTGTCCGTACATTGGAAAAACAAAAACACACATCCATCATTTTCGACATGTATACGCTCGATAAAGTGACATACTGAATTTTGTGATATTCGTTTATAAGGGTCGTTTCTGCTACGCATGATACAAGTTGATTTTGCTTGTCGAAACATCATGTGTTATTACGTTTTTGGATGCTAATGTTGTTTTACTATGTGTTTCGGATTTGAGCCGTGTCATATCGTTTTTGTTAAAATAAAAACTTGACGTTCCAATTGCGTGGAGCTTCTTTAGGAGAAAGAAAGATGGCAACTAACTGAGTAGTTGATCACAGTAACTCAGCGTGTGAACCATGTCAGAGGCGAAAAATCGACTGCAGTTGTTTTTTCGCTTCTGACTCTAGCCGCGAAAACCTACGTTTTTATGCTTTACATCTACCTGCTAAATTTTTAACTTTAATCTGGCAAATACTTACAGTTATGAACATCATCTTTTCACTTTCTTCTAATACATAAATAATTCCCATTATAAACTAGCTCTAAGATTTTTGAAGGTCAGTATGTTTTGTTTGTTATTGTCATGGTGACCAAACAGTTAACAATAGAACCCATTTGCATATAATTTCTAAATGCCACGCCTTTGAGAACAAGTAACTATTTAGACCTAAATTTTGGCCTTAAATCGGTATTAAATCAAATAATTTAATTAATAATTTTCACACGTTAACGTGAGTACGTGTACACCAGAAAATACTTAAATACAACATTCTTAATACTTAAATACATTTCATTTGAGTTCTACAACCGTCTAATGTCATTTTTTTAAGAAATTTTTAATCAAATGACGGCCTTTATATTTTGAAGGCGTTGTAATACATTATTTAGATAGACGCAGGTATGCAACTCAATTTCATAAAAATTTAGGCCAAAATGTTTGCATTTTTGATTTTTTCAAAGAATTAAGAATTGAGGAGAAAATAATCTCGATGTCTGTTAGAACTAGCAATAAGAAACCCATTTCACATTGGTTTGCTTCTATATTAAGATATCAAAAACGTGATGATATACGGACATTGCATTAAAAAAACAAAGCAAGTGCCCAGTTCGCTATTTACCGATCATTCTATATATTCCAAACTATTTTAAGGAAAGTTACTGTATGAGGTGTATTATGTCATCAGAAAATGTTAGCTTCCTGCTATTTACACAGAAGGCGCAATTTTTAGGAAATCTTGTAGTTTATATCTGCTCTTTCCTGAGCTATTTAAATCATTTAAACATTATCTGGAAGTTCATCTTATGGGGACCATGTTTCCAAAGAATGCTTTAGTCCACACATGGATATTTTCACAAATTTTAATTATGTGTTGCATAGAGATTGGTACCAACTCATGTGTAGACAAAACCACTAAACAAATAATAGCGTAGGCTTCTACAGGTAGAGCCAATCAAACAGCGTTTCGGTTTCGGACCGAGTCACGATTAATCCAAAACACTTCAGTCGCAATTACAAGGAGCTCCTACAGGAAAGGTGGTAGAACATAGCTAATACTGAAACTCAACCTGTACATTACGTCAAAGACGAAACTTACTAAGAGGAAAGAAGTTGATCACGGTAACTCAGCATGTAAGCCACGCCAGAGACGAAAATCAACTGCAATTAGTCAAATTAGTTGATATACAACTAGTTTGACTGATAACAATCGTCTATATCTTTTGTTTATGGATACTCCCTTTTGCTGTAGCCTACTTGTTTTTATTTTTGAAGGGTGAAGAGTGTACCATGCTTACCCTGATGAACGTTCTGGTGGCTATACGTATATCCATATATATGCACTCATACATTAATAAATTGATCGATTATAACACTAAAATGTAGCGATACCAACATTAGCCCATTTACTATAAAATCATTTTGATATCTTAGACTATGTGATATTTTTTAATATCATATCCAGTAACTTATTCAACAGATTTTCGTCCATTTCAAGACAAATTTTAAAGTGACCAGGATCTGTGGTAACAAAATCATTGTGAATTAGCTTTACATCACCTTACGTACGATGAAACCATGTTCTAATTAATCAACTACAAATTTTACTTTTGTTGTTTGCATTATATTATACATAACAGAGTATACATAATTTTTAAGCTTAATAACACGATAAGTCAGAATTTAGGAATTTCACAAACAAACGGGTGTATGTAGCGTATATTGTACGGTAAGTTTGGTATGTCCACGATGTGATAATTCCTCTGCCAGCTACAAGCTCCTTGCCAACAGCTTCAATTCCCTTTATCTTCTATAGTCTAGAAGCTAGCAGATTATATTTATTATATGAAGTACAATCAACGACGGTAGTAATGGAAGGAAATAATAACTTCTCTTCCGGTCACTTTCTTCAGATCAATTTAATGTAATCTTTTCCTACAATTCTCCAGAATAATTTGAATCGTATCTCAGTTGTAACTCCGTAATTAAATACAATATAATAGTCGCCTTGTTTGTCAGTAAAATTTTGTACGGTGTGGTTGTTAGTGATGTAACATTCTCTTCTTAGAATCAAGCTTTTAGTTGGGTAAATAAAAAAGATACTATTCGACTCAGACTCGTTATCAAGATATTTTTCAAAAACTAAAATTATTAAAACCTCTGACGATTAAAAAAAAAAAGAAATTGGGCTATATTCCTATTTCTTATGTGTTCATCGTTTGAATTCTATCATTAATTCGAATTATAAGTCAAGCATGGTGATTTAAATAGGCTACGTTCCAGTATGTAAGAGTTTAGATTAAAACGTTTCAATATCAAGTTAGATGCTCGTTTGAAATTGTTATACTCGTTAAATCTCATTTATTGTTGCCTATTTTAATTTAAATTATCGAGAGAATATTCTAGAAAAGCTCCGGAATTCTACAATCCCTAAATTTAATTAGTTAATCTCGAAAAATAATTTATATTCAAATATTCCTCTCCCACAAATCATTACAGTATATATGCAACAGAACTTGTGCCTATATACATCTCTTTGTCAGAAACAGATACCGGTATTTGGTATTTACAACAAAATTCACAAATCACTGGAACTATAGGTTTTTGCCTCTTCTGTTATGCGGGCAAAATACTGTTTACCTAATTCTGTATAGAAATCTATACAACCCAAAGGTATGGAAATAAATCATTTCATTTGCACTCTCTATAACTATTTTTTTTAACCTTGCACGAACAGCGCATGAATACTTACTTATTAATGCATAATTTCGGTAGAAGAACTGTTTTAAAACAAATTAAAGTTTATATGCAGTTGTGACAGTTGAATAAACAATATAAAAAAAGAATTCCAACCCAATTTTCGAATTTGAGTCTTCGCCGAATTGACGATAACGTAATTTATGTGAATATTTTAATGAATGTAGTGGATGCCATCTTGGCAATTATCAATTTATCATCGCAAGTATTTTTGAAATCTGCTACGCACGTTAAACCCAAACACGAAACAATATGAGGTATCCCAACCTAAAAAATCAAGCTGTTGAATTATTGTTTGAGGTAAGGAGGTATCGATATAACTACGATCAATAATTGCAATTTCAAAAAAGTAGCGTTCGTCGTTGAGGAGACGAGATTGGAAATTCATAAGTTCTTAATTTGAAAGTATTATAAAGCTTCAACTTTTATTAAAGTACCACCTGTTACATTTGTCGTAGTTTCTCTTTTAATATCGGCAGAAAAGTTAGATTAATTGTTTCCGAAGTTGTATTGATTATCTTCGTTTAATTAGGTTGCATTATGTTTATATGACAAATCCCCTCCTTGTCTTATCTACCCAATTTTACTGCCCATATACATATAAGACTAAAACATCTAAAATTCTCGGAAGTAAAAAGAAAAGCTGGCGTTATCGCAAGAAATCCATCAACTTGCTGTAGCCAAGAGGATCTAACCTTCTGTTCAATTTAACAAATTTACGTTTCTTTTAATATTTAATATATATACATATATATACTTTCCATCAGAGACTACTACAAGATTGATATTTTTCTTGGTTCATTAGGCTCCTGCAGGATTTGAGCTTGCCACCCCGCGCTCTTCACTGCACCGCGAAGTCTCTTCACAATTGTTATGATGGCTGCAGATATACTGATATACATATATGTGTTTCTCAAGATATTGCAATGACATTTCAACAACAAAACAATATCATCATCATTAGAAACACTCGTAAAAGAGAACCATGTTATATTAAAATTTAGCGTTCTGCAATAATTTACCAGCTACTATGAAGACAGTTATATATTTTTAATATTTCACAAAATATTTAGTCGCCAGAAATATGTAGCATAACAAATCAGCTTATGTCTACAATCAAATCTTTAAAAGACAGTAATTCTTTGCGGGTCTATATGACCGTCCAAGTATCCATGTTAGATTTCCCATCTTAAGCTTTATAGCTTTCCTTTACATACACAAAATTTCTAGACTCTTTCATACTAAGTGCACGCATCGAATAACAATTTAGAGAAAAAGCGGGCGCATCTCGCAAGGTTCTAACTTCGGAAATATTCGTTTAAGCGAAGGTATGCATGTCAATATCGCTTCTCCTAAAGACTAAAGATGACATTAGCAACGACGTAAAGTTAATTAACAAGATATTGAGAGAAATTTACTATCTGTAATTTTGTTATCAATAAAAATCTTAGGGAGTAGGCTACTTAGACCTACTGCAGAATACATTATTCCATCTCTTAGGGAGAAACGATGAGAACGCTGAAGATAATCTAAGTCTCGAAGTCTGGTTCCGGCAAGATGGGGCGACACCTCATTATCGACTCAATCTCAGAAATTATTTAAATGAAATTTCCCTAAATTGTTATATAGGAAGAAAGGAAGCTGTAGAATGGCCGGCACGATCCCCAGATCTTATCCCGCATGATTTTTCTTATGGGGCTGTTTAAAACGCAGAGTATACCGCAATCGACCCGAAAATGTTGCAGTATTAATGCGACGCGTTAAAGAAGAAATCGCATTGTAACGTCGAAATACACTAAGAAATTCAATTATTTATGAATTGATTGATAGGCTAAGTTATTAAAATGGACATTTTGAACATTTGCTTTAGGTTTTTTTAAATCGTAATGTTAGAATATAACATCAATGAGGTTAGCTGTCACCAGCGCTATATTCACCTCTTATCTTAGCATTTCACATTGTCCACCTATCGGGTATGAGGGTCTATCTGATTGTAGAAAACCCGATCACTACTTCTATCGTTCTCTTTCTCAAAAATTTCTACAGCAAGTTCTGGTGCATAGTCGTATAAGAATTATTTCTATCAATTAAGAATCTTTCGGTCCGTTTCATCTAAATTCTCTGTGTAATTTAACATTACAGGTCAACAGTGTCATCAAAGAACACAAAATCCCAGCATCAGTTGCATCTCCACATCATGCTACAGCAAAAATTGTTCGTTGTGACATCTATTTCAATAATAGTCTATTTTAAATGAAAATGAAAATTATCATATGTGACGATCGAATAAAATAATTGCAAATGTAATCTAACAATGATGAAAAACGACGCCAATTTTATCCGTGACTTTATACTAGCTGTCGTCCAAGCACGTTGTTCTTAGCATTTCCTCCAAATTTAGTAGTGCTGATTAAATATCTAAATTTGAAAATTTAAAAGTGTGTTGATTACTATAATCTTGAAAAGGTGGTGTTCGAAGAAGGACACAAACGTTGCGTTTACGTAGTGGAAAGCTACAAGAGTTAAGGTTAGTAGATATTTTCATTTCTACATCTTCACACGTCTCATTTAGTAATTTTTCATTTGCTGAAGGAGTGTCTAGGGACATTCCTGGATCCACGATCCCCAGTTTCTGTGAATTTAAGACTTTCCTAAAATTTTGAAACTTTCTCAAATTTCATCCTGTAAAACTATTCTTTTGTTTTTGGTAACACTTAATACAGATCGTTTTAATAATTACGATTACAAAAAGTGGTTAAAAAAATACAATATAACAAAACAAATACCGAGGTGTATATGCAAGAAGAAAGCTGTATATCGATATAATATATTAAAGGCATCATTTATTTGCTGATTTTTTTTCTTCTCTCGTTCAAGCAGAAGTAGAAAGTTGTCGTAGCAAAACGAAAAACAAGTAACATACGTTATAACACCTATATATTATGAGGCAAATATTACACATTTTAATCTTTGATAAATTCGAACAACCCAAAATTGAAATTTAAAGAACACGTAACCTGTTACGTAATTCTTCTTATAAAAAAAGTCAAACCATTTTAGTCTCCCCAATAACTTCCTAAATATTATCAGTATAAAACAAGGATGATAAGATAATTAGCGCCTAAAAAGTAACAAAAGCATTCACAGATTATTGCTTATTGATTATATTCAATACAACGATAGCCGAGAGATGCAAAGAACTAAACGAAAATTTTTAAATAAGTACAATATTGAAACTTATATTTATAATAATAGCAATCGGTAAAGGGCAGTTGAATTGAATCTCATTAGCTATATTCCTAAAATAATGATTTCAACGATTATATAACCAGATACCAATAAATGAACATAAACAGAATCGATTTGTTTCTTCGCAATTCCATGCATTTCGGCAATTAATTCAATATGCATGACCAATATTTGCTTAACATGGTAAAATTGGAACACCGTAAACCAATTGTTGATATATCGAATATGAAATAAATCATTCTCTTGTAATACCCACAGAAAATAAGTTCTGTCCGCCTCGCTATTGTACACATTACAAGTCCCTATCTATCGCAAATCCTGCTATAATTACTAACGAGAGAACCTCACAGAGTGTTAATTTTCGATATTGATGAAACTTACCAGGATTCTGGAACAATCGAAAATGCCCGATTGATTTTAGTGGACAATTTCTGGTCTATAAGGTGCAATTCCATAACTCAACTCATAACCATAGAACAACATACGCCGAATGTTTTTTTTTATTATTTTACAATTTGTCCGGGTTTCTTTCTACAAGAACTATTAGCAGCAATGTCTTAATAGCAATACGCAATTCTTATGACGTACTTCATCCATAAAAATTTATCCTGATTAAATGACTGTCCAACGCGTAATGGTGACGAAGAGTAAAAATTACACCAACGACGTGCTCTTCCGTAATACACACGCCAAGATATACTTTTCATCAGTCTGGTCGCTCTGATAATGTCTCGTTAAACCTAGTCTTTCGAGAAAGAGAAACACAAGAACTTTATAACCTTGAAAATTACAAAAAAGAAAACAACATTAGATACATTTTCTGTTTGAGACAATGCGTACTACTTAGCTGTACAGTTTTTACTGTCTCTTTTTTTTGAATCATCAAACTGTCTGGGGTACTGGCGTTTGTGCAGCTAAATAGAATACAGACTATTAGGATATTATTTTTATGAAAACTGCAAAAAGATTTTAATAGAATTTATCACAACGTTAGAAGATTTTCCACTGGCCTTGCAATAACCCTTGTTCGTCTAGTTTAATGAATCACCAGTTCGCAATGCTTCCATCGTCACACAAACCTTGAAAGTCAACATCCATGGAACAATGCAATAGACACCAAGATTACCTAATCACAGCGTTTGATTCATTTTTATGGCGCTATCTTAAAACGATAATCTATGCAAGTCCACTTCAAAACGTCATGGATTTAAAAGACAAAATGTTACGAATAATTAATATCGTCAATTTGTGTTAATGCAAAGAAAAAATATAAACCTTCGGTACATTAGTACCAATAGTCTAGAAACAGGTTACATGGAGGAATATATTGCGCCGCAGCATCCTGTCCACGTATTTAACCGCCAGTAACTAAATACTTGCCTCATTCTGGCATAAATACATCGAAAACATTGTATTTCTTTAGATATTTATTTATTAATAAGTTTTATTGGAATCGGTATAATTTCTTAGTTTTCATCAATCTATAACTTTTTCAGTTGGTTACCAAGCAATATTTCGAGACGTAACAAAAATGTTTTTATACACTGCTTGCCAACTTGTTTGTATCGCACCTTTACATAAAGTAATGTCATGCAGTACCTATTTCCTTTTTCACAAACACTTTAAGAAAACAAAACTTGCAAAAACATTGATAATTTTTCTCACTTCTATTACTGCATAAATGTCAGAAAATCGAGACATAAAATTATTTTATTCGACAATCTCATGAAAAATAGCATGGATGTATCAACACAAAGGGCGGATACAATTGGAATTCCATTCTTTGTTCCGCAAACGCATCGGAAATGAAGAATGCAATAGTATTTGCCAAAGCACTGACAACTTTATGGGTGCATATATCTTTTTATTTCCTCTACAGCATCCCAATAACAGACGATTCGATACAATTGTTATTGGTATTGGCGGTGAAATTTTCAAATGTCAAATAAGACATTAAAGAAGTGCAGATCTATGCATGAAGTTTTAAAAGTATTTTTGTAAGTTTTTGCATCTTTGTAAATGCATGAACGTCTAACCTTTTCCTTATAAGGGAACAACTCTATAATAAACTAAATTTATTGGATATGATGTATTAGCGATAAACTAAACTCGAATATATTTAGATTAAACTAAAATTAATTAATTAACCTATCAGCGAATTGGAGATAAAATTGTCCACCCCGTCCACATCTTTCTTTATATTTTAGAATTTCATAGTTTGATACCTGTTTCATTTGCTGAATAATAACTAAAATCTTTAGTGTTGTTTCTGAACAATGCGAAAAGTATCTGTGTCATTTATTTCTATCATTATCTTGCTCTGTTCCTCCTATTCTTTTCAATCGATTTGAGCGCAGGTGTTTTCCGCATTTAATTGCACTGATTGTGAGTACCGCAAGCCAAATTTAGCTCATATTCCATCTAAACGAAGGCTAATTATACATATAGCAAATTAATCACAATTCACATTAAAAATAATAACATTGATATTATTAATAAATTGTTGAATATTATGGTACATATGGCTAGTAGTGTAACTGTATGAAAGGACAGGGGGAGGACACTCATCACAATCACTAAGATACAATGAAAATTATATAATACAACTTAACTTTGTCTGAACATGGTAAATTATAGTATATTAAAAAATAATGGCGTAATAGTACTAACAATTTATTTTTCGAACAAGTCCAAATATAGAAAAATACACTCAATTTCAGTAAATTTCAATTGTTTTTTAAAAGTAAGTGTTGAAAAAAGGTAAAATAATTTGACCCTTGGAAGAGAAATGTTCAACTTCTTATTAATATCACCCATAGCAAAAAAAATGCTTTAAAGATAATTGCAACAGCCTTGAAGGGAATAATTTTATATTACAAATTCGCGTAATTATAGAATAATTTTTATTAAAATATTGTAATAATGAAATGTATTTCAAAAATAGAAAAAAATTCACAAATATAGTCTAATTTCTTTTACTTGAGTGAAAGAATTTGCTTGAATGTACTGTTTGAATATTCAATAAAAATTAAATAAATTTATCTATAATAAAAATTAAGAATGTTGCTATTCGACGATTATACCTAATCAAACAATTTCAAGAAAGTCGAACATGTTAACTAAATTATGAACTTATATATTTCTACATTATATTATATAAAAGCGTATAAAATGAGAGGGTTAAAAAAACTCATGAATAGATTGTTATCATTCTATATCGTTCTTGTACGATGGGCAAATAATTCCTTCGGAAACTTAAGGTTGTTATTGCATCACATTGCTTTGTATCGTGGCTGTTGAACGGTCTTGCATTTATTTTCTATATATATACGGCAATTAGTGGAAAATGTGTGCAGTTAATTATGTAGTAAGTGATGTCGCAGCGAAAATTTAACTTCTGTTTAATGAAAAATCTATTTCTATAGTTAAAATATCCTCATCATACACTGTGCAGCTATCGTTTCCAAAGTCTCGAGTTCGACCCTTACGCTCACAACTCTGTTAAAATAGATAGTCTTCCCATCTATTTTACCTTACTTCTAAAATTGTTAGCGAATGCTTGAAGACTCAACACTTTGAAACACTCTATGATCGCAGACGTATTTTTCTCGTAACAGGCCAGTGCTCGCTGTAAATAGATTAATTGTTGGTACCGTCGGGACGGAAGCGATCAAGGAATTATTGTTTTTCAGATAATTGAAAACCAAATTGTTTTTATATTTTAATGCTATTAAAAGTATAACTTCGTTGATGTTTTGTTAACAGGTTTTCTGTTGCGCGTAATAATTGTGATAGTATGTTTTACAGAAAGTTATTTTTTCAATGTATGACAACGTATTCTATTGTACTAGCTCTGAAATTACAATTATGGCATAAAAGTAGTGGTAAGCAGAAATTATGATCTAAAATATATTGCGACACATAGGAAACGTTACCAAATATCTTTTGTAAACATATATCGTTGCAGACAGTATATAGTTCAATGCAGTAGTTGTATTCCATTCTTCAATGTCTTCTTACTATAAGCAGGAAATTGCTCTTCTTCAGGATAACATTTTCTCCTTTTCGGATAATATACAATTATAGTTTTCTCTATATTAGCCTATCACATTTATTGAATTCGCTAATTTTTATGTTGTGATTTTTAAAACATAAGAGCAAAAGAAATTTACTACCGTCGACCAGTTTGGCAATGCATGCAATATAACGCGTTGTAACGCGCTCTGAATGAATAATAAATCTAAGAAAATAATGGCATAATATACTCTATATTTCCATAGCAAAATCTAAACTAAAGCTCACGCTAGTTTTATTCAACAAGTAAAATTCTACATTACAATACTCGCGTTATAAGTTTTTCTTTCACGATAGAAACTTTGAAACCTTCCCAAGAACTAGAAAATTCAGTATGGTCACTTTATTCCTCTTATGTCTTTAAATTACACCTATCAATAGGTTTTGATACTTAATCGAATCAATATACTTACACGCAATTTCTTCTTCATCTAGTTCCACTAGTGGGTGGAAAAGGTTAGCACCAGCAAACTTCGAATATCTAGCTTCCTTGTTCTTGTTAGTAACTTTTGTTTTTTAACTTTGTACTTAATATACAATCTAAAAGTAGCTGACAATGAGATGAGAAATTTCGGATTCTCTAATTTTCAAGATTAATCATAGTATTCGGAGTATAGCAAATGTGAAAAAGCATATGTTAATTTTGTGATTTTTCATACTTACCGGATCATTCGCGACGATGCGCGCTTAAAACTGTCTCTGGAAATAATAAAAATATCGTTCTGAAACTATGGTGGGTCACGTTTTGATTGTAATGATGGAGGACCAACTGATTGAGTTAATAACTGCTAATTACGCATTCCTTACATCTCTAGCCCAAAGACGCAAAAAGAACGTAGACTAGTAGAGACCAGAAACAAGGAACATGTTTTTAAGAAGTTACTTACTTTATATTTACAGCGTACCTTTCTACGATTCTTGTTATCGGTATTTGACAGAATAAAATAACTTCCACAATAAAAAAATATATGTATGAATAATGAAAATAATCATTCTACGTTTTGAAATTTTTGAACTATTTATGGAGAAAGGTACAATTTTGTTACACTTTTATTTGGAAGCAATAGCAAAAACTCTAAATATTCACAAATATTACAATATAATGTCAATACGGAAAAGTTTTGGTAATATCTGCTGATGTTTTCTTTGTTACTAAATTGGTTACTTTCTTCACTGAACAAAGATAAGAAGATTTTATATGCATTATGTTTATTTTATTCAATTCCATTACAGTTTTAAACAAAATATTTATTATTGAGAACATTTACTGTCTGTAGTGGAAGATCTAATTCTACTTGTTCTTCAAGTCACGTTTTATAATTTATTAAGTTTATTAAATTTATGTTGTGATGATAACTAACCATTTATTTGGCATAACACTATTATGGGATTATTATCGTAAGTAATTATTAAACATCTGTTACTGGACGTGGGACTTTTGAGGCTGACTTTTAGTACTAACATATTCATTCAATATTATACATTATTTTAAATGTACCTGTTTATATTACAAGTTTATCCTTTAAACGATATTATGTAACTGCTTGTATGTATGTTCATACATCTTCTCGAATATCATTTCTTTCCATTAGAATCTGTTATTTCATCTAGAAAAATTGCAGCGAAAACCAGCGATGATCTATTCTGAACAGCAAAGATTTCATGATACATCTCTTTTTTGTGTTCTCTCGGTGTTGAAGACGCATGACTTCAAAACATTAAGATCTAATAATACAGCAAAGTGTTCCTAAGAGGGTGCCATGAAACGGATCACTATTGGGCTACCTTATTTTTGTGTTTGTAGTCCATAGCTCCCTCAAGTTTTGTATTTTTCGTAGCAAAAAGTACGCTAGTACGTAGCGCGATTTAATCTTCACAGTTATTTATTTTTTCATAATTTTGTTATGAAACTTAATCGAACCGCTGAATTATATTTTGTTATGAATTTTTCGTTCAAAAACGTGTAAAACGAAATATTAGAACCATTGACACTTATGCAATCTAGTCTTGTAAATTATATATTTTTCAGAAATATTCAACTTCATGGGGCTTTTGACCGGAAACGAATGGAATTTTTCCTATTTGAAATAGAATACTCTTTATATTTTCAATCGCTTAGATTATTCAAAGACATAGCCAACAAAGTCCTCAGACCTATCGCCTCTTCACTGCCTTGTTTGGAGTAATATAAAAACAATGGTGTACGGTAGTACTGTTTATTCTCGAGAAAAGACCGGGTACACACAACTGCTATTCGATTCGATTTTTCTCGTGTGCGGGTTTTCTTGAATATGTGATACTAACTCACACGCGTTACATGTCCAGATTGTTCTTAGATAGCTAATCAGCGTGTCACATATGAATAGCACTGTTTAAGAAAAGAGAAAACCTACCGCGTTTCAGTAATGTTGGTATCCGGGAAAAGCTTCACTTGTACAAGAGTTTATGATATAAGCTCCAGACAACAACCTCACTAAAATGTATTGTCACTGATCTGTTTAACTAAATTTCATATACAGTATACAGAGAGAATCGAATCGAATAGCATGTGAAGGCGACCTGAGGTGAGCTCTTGTCGGCCTCAGAAAAATAAAATCCGCAGAGTGGTAAATTCTGTGCAGCGCAATGTTTTTTAATACAAATTACTGATTCAGTTTAAGACTTAACCATTAACATTTTTGTAAGGATTATCATCCGCAAGGTAATCTTTCGTTTAACTTGACCGAATAAAATCACGTAGCACAAATATGTACTCAAAACACTGTGACTCTGACATATAAAGGCAATGCCGTACCCTTCCTCTAAAAGAGTCTATCTGCACTGAAAAAATGAATGTCTTAAATCAACCACCTAGAGAATGGCAGTTGGGTGAACTGTAGTATCTTGCAACATTGCAAAAATAATTGAGTTCCGAGCAAAATAGCTTTTTATTTGAACAAATAATGTAATGCTAAAGGAATTTTTAAAATTTGTTGGACCGACAGAAACAGTAGTTTAACCCAATACGTTTTGTTCTTTAATTTAAGCTAAATACGTCTTCTTCTGTCAATCAACTAACTGTCTGCCTAACTCTCTCTAATAGTCACTAAACGTTTAACACTTCATTAAAACAAAACAGTAACATTATTGATTAGAAACGACGTATTTGTTGAATTAAGCTACATTGTTTGGCACATACAACAAGTAAAATGCATAGGTAATAAATGACTAAAACTTGTAGTTCGTTGGATGCATTTTGCATCGGTTCTCAAACATTTTTCTTTTCTCGATGTAGGTAATACAGTATAAAAGATGGTGATATTACATTTAACGCTGCATTTGTCAAATTTTTCACAAAAAATTGAATGTCTCAAAGGCTATGGGTGCTAGATTCAGGATGTAGCGTATCTTTGAACTTGTCGTTTGAAAAGTCTGTTTAAGGAATAGGGTTTCGTATTTGAGATAAGAAAGTTTTATCACATTCGTTCGTTTTCAGTTTTATCAAGGGAAAAGTTCATAATTATACCCAACATGAGACGCCAATATTTCAAAACGATATTTTCATTAGTTTCAAAGATATAAGACTTTTAATAAGCCATCGTTAAGAACAACACGTATACGTATACTTAACAAATCTGGGACTTTAAATATTTACATTATTGTTTAAATATTTTTTGAGGCATTAATGCTAAATAAAACAGCACCTATAAAAGCTAGGTATTTTCATTTGTATATAGAACGCTACACGGTCGTTACACTGGCCACCACAGTTTCCATCAAAGAAAAATTTTACACGTTAAGACAGCCATATCTTCGAAGTGCGAAATAATATCTTATATATATTATATATCTATATTATTATATATATATATAATAATATAGATAATATATATAATATATCTTATATTATTATAAACTATTTACTACTTACTTTAATCGATTTCTGGAATTACTTTACTGATTTACCTTCTTTTCGTCGATGCACTTCATTAAAACTAACGTTGTAATAAAACTCAATGTCCTTGGACAATCACTTGAAAATTAGAGAATTCTACAAGAAACTCGTTAAGACTAATTTCTATAAAACCTATGGAATAAAACAATGTTTTTGCACGATATTTTAAACTATGTATATCATTCCCCATTGCATTAATTTAATTGTGCATGGACCTATTTGGAGCTAAATGTATCTTTTGTATCTATTACCGAAAAATGTAAGATAGGCATGTTTACAAGACTCACAAATCATTTTAATTTTAATTTCCATGAATAAATTCTAACTCAATTAGCGACAACGCATTGGCCGCTAATAATAATAATAACAATAGCAAACGATTAACACTTTGCATGCGCTTATTAAAAAAAAAGAAAAAACAACCTTTTACTTAACCTTTGTGACATAATCAATGAATGTTTTGTTTTTACCCAAATTTCAAATATAAGTTAGATTTTAAATTTACGTACGTAACTCATACAATTTACCCAACATTTTACACTCTCTCGTCAAATTTAACATGTACAATTGTACAATCATGCATGCTACTACTTAATGGAACCTAATAGAATCTAGAGATCAATTTGTTTCCGATATTAAGGTTATTTTCTGCATGACGAAAGATTAATAACGAATATTCTATTTTAATTCCGATCAAAGAATTAAGCTCATTGCTGTTGGTCACCTTCATTTAAAGCAATTTCTTTCTTCGTTTCGCAGGATTATTTAAGCTTCAAGAACTTGTTAAAGCACCGGCCCCATCACGAATAGAATTATATATTAGACAAGCCGGACCTTCATCCTACCGTCAAATTTTGAGAGAAGTTCGTCAGAAGGAGATCTATAAGTTAATAGTGGATACAAATCCTCACAACATTCAAAGATTCTTTAGAGCGGTAAGTTCTTAAGTATTTATTATGTTAAAAGTAAGTTATCGTCACAATTAGCGCTGTTCGGCCATGTACATAGGTCGCTTTGCATTTGATAACTGATAGAGTGAGTTTCCTGTGAGTTTTCCAGCCGAATCTTCTCCATTTGGCTCCTTTTCTCTAGCCTGGAGGTTTTGTTGGGTAAATACATGCAGTGATGATCCTGGGAAAACAATAACATAATAAATTTATTTTTTTACCCTTAAATCACAAGCAACATTTACAACCTCCAACTCCTACTTATTCTTAATCATTTATAGTGAAGCATGCACTAATTTCATTTTTCGTAACGTTCTCTATAAACTATATTAATCGTTATAATTGATCATCTACAAACTTCACTACAATCAAAACTAAGATCATTCATTTCAAACATTGTGAATGAACGCACTTGAACAACATTGCTATACATTGAGAACTAATTGTAATTCTTAATTGCAGCTACTAATTTTAAGGTTTTGTATCAAATCTATAGTTTATGACTATTTTTTAACTTTATCATTTACATTCAATTTGTTATAAAAATTATACGTTGCTGCTGTACCAGGAAACGTACCGTAACTTATTATTGACCGCAAATTTACAAATGTACGAAGAGATAAAAAATACAGAATTTCTAGATACACGTGGCATAAGCAAATGGAACTTAATTTGAACTTTCTTTGTTGACGTTGTTTGCTTTCTCGAAGCATAATTAAATCAGATAATATCACAGTGGTACCATGACGAAAGAAAACAGGCAATTACGTTTTTTAGCATTTTCCTGTCAGCTTTAATCTACGTTTCGATGAGGCTATGAAACAATTTTGTCGTTTTGAAATGTTGAAAAAATAATTGTATTATGAAATGGTTTGAAGTAACACGTAAATAGTCGGAAGAAACTATTTTCATCCTATTTATATATACAAGAGGGTCTCACGGTAACATCTATCCTACGTGCTTTAAGCCAACATGCAGAAAGTAAAGACACAATATGCAAGAGGAGAAATATAAGATTAATTTTTTTGCAACAATTTTATTTTATATTTATACATCCACAGCTACACATCGACAGAAGTAGTTTTTCCATTCTTCGTAACAGTGCTGGAAAGTTTCAACTAAAATAAGCTTCAGCTCCTTTGGATGTTATCGATAGTGTCGTCCTTTCGAGTAATTCGTAATATTGAGGAACAAACAACAAATCACATGCACCGACATCAGGCGAATAAATAAAGCTGTGGGTCCCCTTTTCGTTAAAAACTAACAGATGGAGACTGCCATGTTGTCATAATGAAGCTACTAATTGTCCGTACAGAGGCGAATTAACCTTTTTCATTATCCTTAATTCACCAGGTCCACATTTCTATCAATTTTCGATCTTGAAAGGCTGCTTGAATAAGGTTCGTCTTCCATCGCTTATTGACCCTCCAAAAATGCTTCCTGCCACCAAAAAACTTTATTCTTGCATTCTTCTTCTTCTTCTTCTTTATTTTAGCAAATTTCGCTGTCTCATTTTCCGTAACACATAATTTCATTTATTACGCTCTGTACGGTCGCGTAGTTACCGAGCGTGATTATAACTTATACTACGCGTCTAGGAATAACTAACGTACAAGCTACGTGATGGAAGATCTACAATGACAGATCGCTCGCAATGATGCCAATCTTATTAATTTGTTGCCACACCTCGTACATTGTCTATGTATGTTTCCTGAGCTTAGTAACATTACAATGTTCCTGAAGCTTTACTAGTGTTAATAATAAAGTAAATTGGTTGTATATATTGACTGAACAAAGGGCGATAAGCGTCCGAGTTCCACCAGGAGCAGATTTTCCTGATGAATCTGATACAGTCTTCATTCACCATTTCCAACTCTGAGAACAATGAGACACTTTACACACACAACTTGCACAGTAGAGGCTACTAAAGGCCAATTCGCGAAATCATTCATTCTCGGAACGAATTTGTTTATGAACCAAGAATTTAGATGTATATGTGTCTGAAATCGTATTCCTGAACAATCTTCGCTCGGCGTACAGTACACGTTCAAAATATACAGTTTTTCAGACCTTACTGAGCGCATGATAAACGTATTGCTAATGAAGGAACTGTTTGTAATGGACACAAATCCCACAATTTTTTTTATATGTTATGTAAAGTTTAATTGCTGCATTATATATTTTACATTATTCATTTAATCTATTATTTATTATTTATTCTCCCATATCTCCCATAATATGGGTATTATCGATGTAGCTTATTAATCCTGGAGAACACTGCCTTTAATAAAATCTTAGTATAAAATGTTTTAAAAATATATAAATAATTAAAACGTAGGTTTTACACCACCTATCTTTAAGCATCTTGCATTGTTTAGCGAAGTTAGAAAATTTTGTCCATTGATCCAATAAATATCCCGTCAAAATTTGCCATCTTAAATCTATAAAGGCACGGTGAAAAAATTGTTGTAATTATAGATACACCGACGCGCATGAACTGCTGATGAACGAGTGCTATATTCCCGGCTCGATGCCGAGCGAATAGTTTAGGAACGAGTATGATCTTTAAATTCATATCAAGAATACCAAAATTGACGGTTCTGCGCCCTGTCGACTAGAAAGGTATTCGCTGCTACATATTGCATTCCTCCCATTTCGAGAACACCAAATTGGAATACCGTTTGTTACCAACGGGTAAACGTATATGTTCATGGACGAACGGCAATCGAGAATTGAATTTCTTCGACTATGATAAACTTAGAAGGATTTATAGATGGTACTCCACTTTCCAATAAAAAGAATACACTCTTCTGCTTTGTATACCTTTAGTACTGTTGCATGCGTGTCATATGGATGAAATATGTATATTTTGAAGATTGTATTATAGAAAATCTGAATATTACCAAATGCGAAGCGTTTGCTACATTCATAAATAGTCACGAATTTGAGCGGTTTATCTGCCTGATGTTTTCAAATTTAGAATTTATTATGGATCTGCTCTAAATGTGATCAGTTCCTTTTCCATACTACTGAAATTATCGTCCTTCAATATACCTTCAATTTAATTAAGCTCAAAAGCCAAACAAAATGAGCGTATATAATTCGCAGAACGTTGGGCATGACTAACTACTTCCGTACTTCCGTAGAGCTCGATGCAACTATTAATGTTGACATTTTCAGTAAATACAATATCTTTGATTAGATATTCTCATCCGTATATATTCATATATGTACGACAATTTCAGTTACGTCCACGCTTATGCATGTTGCTAGCATTGACTGATAAATTAATGATAAGAGGTAACAACTTAGCAAAAGCCATAACATGCTTACGTAATAAGAAAACGAATTGAGTCATTAATAATTCATTACCAAAAACGGTATTGTTTACAAAAGAAGTCTAACAATTCTTCCGTGACAAAAGATACACTAAAAGTAGTGTGAGGTGGCTGCAGAAAGAGACGAACTAACTAGAGAATATATTTAAGGCTTTGTTTTGGGTTGGATTTTATAGATGTTTCAACGGATTTTAGATAGTGGTCATAAGCTGAAGCAATCTATACTGTAATAGCTGTCGTTAACGCCATAGTCACTTCTCATGTTCGAATGTCATGTACACCTATCGGGTATGAGGGTTCAGCTGCTAACAGGAACCCCGATCCCTAGAGAAAGAATCTCTTTGGCGCGTAAAAATAATAAATATAACTATGAACTATGAACTATGAACTATAAACTATGAACTATGAACTATCAACTATGAACTATCAACTATCAACTATCAACTATCAACTATCAACTATCAACTATCAACTATCAACTATCAACTATCAACTATCAACTATCAACTATCAACTATCAACTATCAACTATCAACTATCAACTATTAACTATTCTATTAGCTAACTATTAACTAGTCTCTCTCGCGGAAATTAGTAATAGAAATCTCTGAAGCAAGCTCTAGGGCATAGTTTGTCGTACAAAATTTATACATGTCAATTGAATGTCTTTCGGTTCATTTTATCTAAATTCTCGGTACAATTTAACGTTGTAGAGTTGCATACGATCAAATGTGTCATCCAAGAATACAGAAAATCGTTTGTTTCGAAATCCATTTCAATAATCGTGTATTTTTAAATTGTTAAAAATCATCATAGGTGTCAACGAAACAAAACATTTGTCAACGAAGACTAACAATGGTTAAAACAACGCTAACTTTTAATTGTGACTTTATGTCTAGCCGTTGTTCGTGCATATTCTAATGAGAATTTCCTCCAGGTTTCATAGTTTCGATTCGATAATGGAAATCTAAAATTTATTCGAAAGTGCGCTCGTAAAAAAAATTAAAAATTGAATTCTTCTAATTAATCTAAATTGATATCGAAAAAACATTATAGTACTTTACCTAGTCTGCGTGTCATTGACATCATTGGATATATCGATATTGAATCAATATCGATCAAGATTATAAGAAAATTATACAACTACTTTCTTAACGTTATACATAAAATTAACATTCGACCGAAAAGCAGGAAGCAGGAATAGAGAGAGAATGGTATTGATCAATTGGTACAAATAATAGGTCTTCCCGATGGGCTTAGAAGTTTGTAACGGTTGTTTGGTGTACAATTTAAACGTGGAAAGTCACAGTAGAATCATAGCAGAAAAATAGTATACAGAAAAACAACAAATACCAACATGCAAGGTGCACCAGATCAAAAGTTAGAAATTGAGATCAACAATGCGACGACAAAATTAACCTTCTAGAGATTAACATAAATCAAAGAAATCAACAAAAGACTATGGATATTGGAAGTATACGTATGCACGTAAACGAACGTGAATTCATAATGCTGTTGTATTAAATATTCATCTAATATGATAAGGAAAAGGAGATAAGACTTTCTCGTATGTACGATAAGCGAAACAGCAACTTTGTATTTCCCAGAAATTTTTGCAGGACGTAAAAAAAGAATTTAGATGCAAAGAAGGTCTGCATTATTTTTACTCTAGGAACATTATCCACCGAATAACCTAATACTGCGGGTTATAAAGGAGGGAATAAGAGCAACTGTACAAGACTTCGATGTTTCGATTTGTTAGTGATGCAAACATGCATGTTACAAATGTTTAGTATCAGTTCCAAAGATTTGTTGGATTTGTATCATTAAAAAATATGTTGTGGTAGCGGAGGTGTTCAATTAAATGTTTACTAATTAACTTAAAAACATTCCCTTATTTTTTTTAATTTACAAATATACAATGAAAGGTTTAAACATATTTAATTATGAACATAAAAACGGAGATTATTTGAAAACCAGGACAAGCTTAACACCACAAATTCTATTTACTTACCCTATTTACCTCGTCTATTTGTCTACGTATTCACATTAAATTTGAAACATGTGTAAATATATATTTTTTCTACCTCCAGTTTTACGGTGGCTTATCCATATAAAATACTGAATTTGAACATATAATCTCCACTGAATATAAAAGAATAACAGATACATGTGCTAATTAAAATATAAAAATTGACTACTACTTCCAGCACAATTGAACGTGCTTCCTGGCTGAAAATGTTTCAATTGAACACGATAAACTTTTAATGGACGATCACGGCAGTAGCTATATGGAAGTATGGAATTTCACTATATTAAATAACACATACACACTACCCCTGAAAAAATAATATTACCAAATTATATATACCATGCAAATGCATGCGTTTTTATAGAGAGTCATTAGTTATTTGTATAATTCCTGGGATTATTGTTTCTCTTTTTCATGAACTTTTTTTTAAATACGCATATTTGGTGATGTTATGTTGTAGGGTGTTATGTAAAATTTTACGTTTCGAAATATTAAAATTTTTGTGACAGGCAGTAGTACCTCGGATTACGGAATTAATTGGTTGCAAATACAACTTCGTAATCCGAAATTTCATAACCGGAAATATTTTTTTATAAGATATAACAGAAATGAAAATAATCCCTTTCCATAACCAAATAAATAACTAAAAATACATTTTATACACTTTAAATGCTAAAATAATTTTAAATAGAGAAATCGGTAAAAAGTTATATGAAATTAAAAAGAAGTAACTTTACTTACATACAGTAACTTTAATAAGGACTCCTCTTCACGTACGGAAGAACGATGAAGGTGAGGAGGCTTTTCCCTTTATATTACATTAGCGACGGGACAACAAAGGAGTTGCCTGATAGAAATTCTAGAGTTTCGACCTCGTTCTTTAAAAAAGATTTTACAAAGTTTCCAAAAAAGGTACATATACGGGTAAATGGTATTTTACAGAGATCATTTGTACGTACATTTTGCCCTTTTCCAGTCAACCCCTCTCCGCAAGGGTGTGAGGGAATAGTGGTAGGGGTGGCAAGAAAATCTCATCCGAGCTAGTTTGGTAAACCTATGGAAGACATATTTATAGATACATGATTTTACTTCTTTTATTCGTAATGACGGTGTAATTTGTAAAAATCGTCGAAATTTCAGAGGTAACTTTCCTCCCTAAACGTAAGATTTAGGGAGCCGAAGCGAAAAACGGTGTTTTACAATACTGCACGGTGGATCGTACAAATCTGCTCTCAACGTTTCAAGCCGATCGGGGTATTCCCGTTATTAGACAAGTAAGGATTAATGGATAATATGAATTGAAGACGAGCGTCCAAAAACGTAATAATTAGATAGGATAAAGGCTAGAGGATAATCCTTTTTTTAGAGAGAGTCACTAGATAGACTCGTGTTTTGTCGACTCTTGGGGAAATCAGTAGACAACACGAAGTCTTTCTTATGATACGAGTAAACACGAGTCTATCTAGTCGCTGCAAAAAAAGTATGATAGTAAACGCCCTTGTGTTCTTTAGTAATAACATATAGTTGTCATATTTAAAAGGCCAAACTTGTATCGTGCGCTAGGGCTACTGAACAATCTGTATAGCTAAATATAATTCTATGTCGTGCAGCGCGTATCCCCGAATATTTTTTATTTGAAAACTTTCTTAGTTTCTCTTCCACCAGAAGAACAGGCTGTATATATGTATATAAAATTGATAAGTTAGTCAGGCGCTCGTATCCAGCTTTATCCTATAACAGAATAGAGAGTTGAGAGATATGTCAATCTTTTTCAGTTTAACTATAATACAGAGTATACACGTTATTATTATGGCGGACGAAATCATTGAAGGTGAAGGCAACAAGGCGAGTAAGTGGCATACAAAGACTAGTATATCTGTGTGCCATGAAGGCCGTGAAAACAACGACAACAGCTGCTCTGAAAATCGTCCTAAACCTGGAACCTCTACATATATACATACATTCAAGGAGAGGCCAGACTAACAAACTAAAGGATAATAAATGCCCAGTCTCTTATAATTAAATCCTATAGTGAAAACTATCAGCAACTGTTAAAGAACTCAACGTGGAGCCGATAACTAGCAGGACCAGTAACGCTGCTATCACTCCCAAATACAGCTTCGAGAAATTCTATAAAACGATTATACCAGATAGAGAAGAATGGAAGACAGGCCCGCCTATAAAGGCCAAATCTATCTAATAAACAGAGGGTTCAAAGAGCGGAAGTCAAGATTTGCGTATTGAAGAATTAGACCGGCAAACGGATAATTATCGAGCTAGTGCCATCTATTCGGACAGTCAGACAGTAATACAAGCGCTTAACTTCACACAGGCGAATTCGAAACTAGAATGGAACTGCATCAAGTGCTCAACTGGCTGGAAAGCCAAGCTAAGGTGACCCTAGCTTGGGTACTAGGACACGAAGGCCATCAAGGGAACCTTAAACCAGACGAATTAGCCCGAGTAGGCTCTTCAGCTCTTAAAAATAACACAAAGTATTCTGTGCAAATGTCGTATACGGTAGTAAAAGCAACCGTTACACAATGGAAAGATAAGAAAGCTCAGGACTGGTAGAAGAGTGGCCAAGTCAGAGACAGACAAAAAATTTACAACGGACCTACTAAACAGAGACAGGAGGTCTGTTAGAACAATAGTGAGTCAGAGGAAACATCATGTAGATTCTGCCAGGTTGAAAAGGAGACTGCATGGCACTGGCTAAATCTAACAAAAAGAAACCACAATAGTTCTGAAAAGATCGCAGTAGGATAAGTCAAAAATCACCTCGGATACTAATCTAATCTAGTAATTTAATGCAGACATTATTTAAACGACAGAAAATTTCCGAAAAGAATTGCAAGAAAAATACCAAACATTGCTTAATATCACTCCAGTTAATTACTTTAATCTCCCAAGTATACGCATGGATTCCGTCTTTAGCAATTCTATCTGATTATTATAGTGAATGAGTATAGTAAGAGGAATATTGTAGATGCAAAGCAGTATTTTTTTTTGTCGGCGCATCTAGCACGTACATATAACATAGTTGACGTGAAATAGGAGCTGTATAAATTGTAGACGCGTAAAACGGGAACCGATATCAATTTTTCAACGTTCACGCTTTTCACGTCTCCTCGTTTCATTTATTTTCGTTTTATTCGGCATCCTTAAAGCTTTAGATCTTGTTTACGTGATTTTCTGGATTTCAGCTCCGCGATAATTACATGGAATGGAAGACTCAAAACGGAAGTACTCGTCCTTATTAGCAGGATAAACAGCAGTCTGTTTGATGCAGAGGATTTTCTCGTTATACAAAAGGGCACGCATCAATAAAAATAACACCCTCTTTTTTCCGTTGACATCGCATAAAGCTCCTTAACATGTTCAACGAGGATCCGACACTACCGACAGACCAAAGCGCTGGATTTCAAAAATTCTCGGTTACGGCCAATTGACGTTATTGATATTCGATTTCCGCATCGTAACTAAGCGTTATCCTCGCTATAACAAGTATGGTATTCATGAATAATTTTTGAAACTGACAATATTTCAAAAATATTGAAACAGATAGATGTGAGTACAAGCTTTCCTTCTTAATCAATTCTTTCGTTGTTAATTTTTCTTCTTCTAACATTGTTTACTTAATTTAAGAGCTTCTCAACTATTTCAAAGATAGTTGGAATAAATAAGGCATCGACATACTCCGCACCACACAAATTAGTTAGTGCTTTTCTACTGCATAGATCTTAATATTGATTATTTACGATGGACCGGTATAAAAAGTATTTAAGGACATTGGTAATTTAATTGGTTAACATGTTAAAGACGATGCTTTCATTTACTAGTCTTACCAAATGAACTATTAGACACACGCGATAAAGATAGAAGAAAACAATGGTAATAAAAGATATCGTTACTTGAAATTAGTATTTGAACTTTTTAGAATCAGAGCGTAATATATGTAGATGAGCCAGCAGTAAGGCACTACATACAGTGCGTGTGTTAAGTCTGGAATTATTGCAATAAATCTTTTAATAAACGTTTTTGAAAAAAATCCTGGAACACCTCAATTTTTATCTTAAATGAGACATATTTTACTGCAATCGTCACTTAACGATCGCCTTTTGTTTTTGAATTATGACGTAAGCGATAATTTTTTTAAATGGAAACCCTAATTTTTAATGGTGAATTTGGAAAAAGCATGAAATTCTAAGACCAAATATGCTAAAAACGTGTGATATTGTATTTTTCAATTTGGAAGATATTGTACACAGTAGTAATGAAAAGTCGAAAACACGTCAAATAGATTAATGAGCTTGATAGCTTATTTACTTTTGCATTGCGAATAATGTTTTGAAATTATTATGAAATACAAAAGAAACAAGAAATAACAAAGTAAAGAAAAACAATTGTTGTTGTTCGAACTGGCCACCATTTTGTGCATGGCAATACCCGAGCCTATACTGAAACTCTTCACGAACTTTACGCAAAGTCTCGGATGGAATTAATCTTAATTCTGTGCGAATTCTTTGCTGTAGCTCTTCTACTGTCTGTGGGCGGTTTATGTCAACCGCACTTTTTAGATAGCCCCCATAAAAAAAAATCCATCGGAGTTAGGTCAAGTGATCAGAGAGGCCACTTCTGTTCCCCTTCCCCTTCTCCCATTTCCCCTTCTGACTATCCATCTACCAAGAAAAATTTCGTTTAAATAATTCTTAAAACCAATAGCAAAATGTGCTGGAGCACCATCTTGCTGAAACCATAATGTATCACTTGGTAGATCCGGATCTTCATTGTTCTGCGATCAGGATCAGCTCCGCTAAGCTCTTACACTAATTGAACTTTGTACGGATGTTATTTATCTTTCTTTAAAATCTTTATAACTGGTCTTTGAGAAATTTCATTATTTGCAACTAGTTCTCTTATAGTTCCATGGGGATTTTCTTGTAGAGACAACAGAATATCTAATTCGCCACCTTCTTCGGTTGTTGGACGTCACCCCTATGGCGATCTCTCACATGTCCGAGTTCAGAAAACTTCCTATTTTGGAAACTGTCGCTCTTGTAGGTTCTGATAGGTTCTTTATCAGGATACTTGTTATTAAATATCTCACAAACCTCTTGTTGTGTTCTAGTACGGTCGCCGCATCTCCTCAATATTATAATTTCAATTCGCTCTTTTTCAGTCAAATATCACACCATTATACACCGAATTACGTAAAAAATCTTACAATAAAAACAGATAAACAAACTGATAAAGAACTGTCATAAATTTAACACTGTCAATTGTTATATGTTTACTTAATTTTTTTTATTAAAACTTGGAACTCTTGATTGTTATTAGATTTTTGTTTTAAAACGGATAAAGTGTTAATTCCTAACCAAAAGTACTAGTAACAGGTAACTTGTCGAAATTGCATGTTATTATTGACAATAACAGAAAAGGAATAGAAATTAAATTGACAAAAATGTAATCGATATAGTAAAAAAGAGAAAACCATTCATACCTTAACATCTTATCATTTGCTTCTAGAATACGTAGGTACATACATAATTAATTTACCAAACACCGTAAGTAATAAACGTCCTATAACTACGTGAAAATATTCAAATTCGTTCGGAAGTCACCTGTCACAAATTTTACCTATACGCGTGCAAGAAATAAAGGAAAATATATTGAGTGAAGTTAGCAACCACCGTAAAATTGTTTGCGGAAATGTCATGCAGATGCTTTAGCCGAACGATGTTTCAAATTTTGATCGATGGCACTAGAGGTTTTCATTTTATTGAAACAGGAAGCAGTTGCGAGTTTGTAATATATGTGTTGTACGCATACAACGGTTGAAAACACGATTCAAAAATTAGAGCGTGTTTACATTTGCTAAACGTGTCTATACTTTATACGGTATTCCCATTCACTTTTTAATATTTGTTTCCACTTTCTAACCGTTTGAAAGGCATTCTCGCTTTCAGTGGATATTTAGAAATACTTTACATGTAGATAACACACTCAATTCATTGTTTAGCTGACGATGTTATAAAGATTATGAAGAATATACAGAATATAAAGAATTCTCATAAATAAGTATTTCTCCTTTTCGCACTCAATTCCTCAGCACATTTCTAACCTTATCGCCGAAAGAAATATATATTTGTAAATTCTGTAAAGTATGACTATTATGAACACGCCGCGCCTCCGCCAAATACGTCAGAATATTGCGATAAAGGATTTTTGCTCTTTACCGCTTCACTTGATTTATATAAATCAGCTATTGTCACATTTTATACTTTATTCTATTAGTTTTGTTCTAGTAGACTCACCAATAAGGTACATAGTCAAGATTGCGACTACAAAAAATATGAATTACCAAAGTATTAGTTGTTTTCTGAGTCTCTTTGATGTCAAATAATCGTTAACTACAAAGAGAAACCGAAAATATTCAAGTTTTTATTCACAACGCCCCCATAGTTCTACGTGAGCTTCTCGATTCTCGATCGACATACTTTTAGATGAGAGTCCGCTGGTAGCTCCCACATACTACTCATCAAAGCAAAAGCGATACAGTTTATCCAATGCTACCGGCATTACAAGCGCTTAAACTACATCTAGATGATTCAGTAGAGATCTCAGGGACCAGGTGAATAACACCCATCTACAACAGCAAATTGTTAAGTCCAGAGAGGAAGTTACCTTACTTAAACAGCGTTGTATTTCATCATAAAGTTGCTGGAGTCACAACAGAAAGTGTTCAAAGATACTCGATGTTTCTTTTGTATCTTATCATCCACTTTCGGTTTTACCAGAAGTAACGTACACTTAATTTTCATATAGATTCACCAAATTTTTATAAAGAAACTAAACTTGACCTAAAATCAATGCATTTCGATAGATCTAAACATTAACCTTTTAAAGCTAACTTGATTTTGTATGAATTCAGTAAAATCATCGCTTTGTGGTATTTTATCGCATACTTCTTCGGCATGCAAAAGCGTTTATTGACGATTGTTACGAGTAGAAATGACAAAGTCAGGTGGAATTATTCCTTTTTTCGCAGCGGCTAGATAGATTCGTGTCCATTCGCCTCATGAGAATGGATTCGTGTTGCCTACTGGTGTCCTCGGGAGTCGACAAAACGCGAGTCTGTCTAGTTTCTACAAAAGAGTAATAATTTCATCCGCATTTGTCCTCTCTAGTTACGAGTTAAACAATTATAAATATGGGCAATTGAAAAGTATTTCTATTTTTGTATAAATACCATAGGTGCAATGTATTGGTATTTATAATAAATTTCAGCCATTAACATCTACGTAAATTTAAATAGAATTTCCTGTATGTTCTTAATGATGATGAATGATAGAATTGATATTAAATTCTTCATAAAATGGTATTACATTTTCCTATACCCAAAATGAATACTTAGAGTAAGTATACTTAGAGAGAACGTAGAGACGATCTTCTTCGTTATCTACTTTCCTTCAAATAGAAATGTGAACGTTTCTTGTGTTGCTGCACAACTGACAGCGCATTACATTCTTGTTCGACAATGTTGCGCAATATGTCTAAATATCTATGGCCATTTAATTTTCATCATAAACATGCAGGTAAGGAATACAGTTATTTTTAATTGCTTAAAATACATTGAGTTACCAGCTCCCTTGAAGTGCCCTCTGTGTAACTACATGGTAATTTTAGTTACCCAAAAGTAACTGTTACATCTATTGAACATACCGTCGTAAGTTTTGTTTCCATACAATTTTTTGATGATGTCTCCCTTCTGAAAAAAAAATAAATCTCAACAAATTTGTTCATCAATTTTTTTTCTAATTTTTTAAGTGGACGTTACTTCCTGGGAAACTGAAAATTGAATATGCATGTCTATTTTCTAAAAGTTAGCCCTCCTGAACATAACAGCTCTGTAAATCCACATATCTTGAATCTGTTTAGTTTCAGATGTACGGCTAACATGAGCTGATATTCTGACACATGTGTAGTAGTAAGATTGTAATAGAAGTAGCACATTTACCTTGCAATTTATATTCGCTATTCAAGATGAACTTGTGCTTTATTAATGTTTAAGAATTGCTCCATTAATAACTAAATAGGACCTCAAAAGCGGATACTTTAATAAGAATATTACGGACTTCACTTCGAGAAGTACTCAACATACACAGACCAACATTAGAATCCACTCTAAATTACAAATTCCTAAGACCATTTACTAAAGTAAACTTATCATTATTTTCCATTAGTCTTTATTATAAAATATAGTTGATTGAATTCAAAAGTAGGTCTTTGAGTTTCGCTGTTCGGCATTCTCTTTCACTTTTATCAAGCATTATTCTCCCTTGAATATATACGCCGTGAAGTAAAAAGAGTTCACTGTCAAAGGTGATCTAGCGTAAATAAGACTGAACGGCTAAATTTTGTTATAGACTTTATTATAACTTCAAAGTAGGAGGATGGATTATTAATTAAGGGATCTAACAAAAGAGGGCAATCCTAATAAAACCTGTTATTTGTTTTTAAAGTGAACTCCTACAAAACAGAACTCCCAAAGTTAGTGTTTATTTTGGTTGTAAGGAGACTTGTTATTTTAATAGAATAATAAGTATATAATTAGGCTAAAGTAAATTTTTCATATTCTGCTTTGATACATAAAAAAACGTGGAGTACCACTCACTACAAATTCTTATTTTTATGGAACAAAAACAAAAATTAAATCAACGCCGAGTTTGAGTCTATTTATGGAGATCAACCTACATCGATGGCAACCATAAGAAGATAAAGGTAGTGTTTTTGAAGGACAGCACAGTGGATACTCAAAACAAAAAAGTACTCCAGAAATGACTAAAAAAGTAATGATATCGTGTTAGTTGATCATCGAATAAATATGCGCGAACTAATAAAGGTTCTACACATGTTATATGAATCAGTGGTTTCGGTTTTGCGGCTAATAATGGTTGATGAAATCTGGATACATCATTATATACCCGAAATAAAATAAAAAAAAATAGATGCAAATGCTCTAAAGAACGCGAAGACCGTACTACTGTCTTTTACGATTGTAGTGGGATATGATCGATTATCTTCGAAAAGGTAAAACAGCAGATAGCAGAAGAATATTATACATCCCTTTTAGGTCACCTGTTCAATGTAATTTAACACTGAAGGCTCCACCTCAACGAGAAACAAGTGCTTTTTTCTGCTTGATAATGCATGTATTCACGCCGCTCTTGTAATGGTAAAACTGCATGAACTCACTTCGAACTACTATAAGAAACGCTGAAGAAGATTGATATGAATTAAACAGAGACGCCCAAAATCGCAGCAACATACGAGATATTCCATCTAAATGCCGAAACTTGCATTATACTCAGCGGAAACTGAGCATTCTCAGAATGATCAGTATCATCATCAGTACATTTCAGGATAGCAAAGTATCAGATGCCTATATTCCTGTCAATTTTGCTTAGAAATGGAACATACCCCCGCATTTGCCAGGCTTAGCACTCCCAGACTTTTCCTTTTTCCTAACCTAAATACTTAACTTGATGGAAAGATAATTAGGTTCAATGAGGAAGTAATCACCGAAACTAGTGTATATTTTGTTTGGTAAAAGTTATTTTTTTAAAGGAAGTAAAAGACTTGAATCTCGATGGACTAAATGTAATGAGTTACGTTGAAAAACAAAATAATTTGTTGTCAAAAAGTTTGCAATTTCTACTAATTAGTGGTCCACCCTCGTAGGTGAAAGGTCGACGACATTAGAATAGACCAATAAAGTAAAATTCAATGTTATCAATTGAAATTCTAATTTAATTCACGCTGAAAATTGCGCTAATCACGTGTGTGACCAGACAATAAGCTCATTCAATAAGATTCAGTCCGTCGGATTTACGTCGCCTGCATATTCGCCGATTTCATTTGTCTGAAGTCAATGAGTCGCATAAATTCGATTATATTAATAATCTTTTTATCGAACATTCCCACACGAGTAACCTTGCCGTAACAAATACAAATTAGAATCCTTACTGTTTCTCCATTATATTTTATAGCTTTCTCTTACTATTTATATATACAACCGCATAAAAATATATTCATCACGTTAACCAGGATCGCACTAAATTGTAAGAATAAACTTTTTGGTATCGTGCTTTAACGTAACATGTTATTAAAATCCGAATAACCTAAAATCTGCTTATCTCTAACAAAATTTCCCTTTTTATTATAGCCTCTCTTTATGCTTACCAAGCAGTAAATACTGTTTTTACTTGTTTCAGATCCTTCAACTTCAGATGAACGACTACAGATATCATTATATGTTTACCAGTTTTGTAAGTATATCATGTTAATCTACTTAAACCACACAAAAGTATGTAGAAGTCAATTTAATTGACAGTCAATTATATAAATTATATTTCCTTTAGAAGCCACCCTGTAAATTTCATCCTTTCGATAAACAAACTCTAATAATCTACGGGAATTTATCTTGGTTCAATTTCTGGAAATAACCAGTAAACGCATTTTTAACCTCTTCGTTTTCGGAAAAAGTTAGTCCGATGTCGCAAAAAATAAAAAATAAAATTTAGCTTGGACCAACGCATTTAAAACTGCAATTATTGTTTTACCCTAAGAAGTTCAATCTTTCACAAAAAAAATCTTATTACAATGTTAATGTTGTTTCAAATCAAATGCTTGACTTTCTAGTATTTTCAATAAATTTCAACCATAGCATCTGGTGGACTTTAATGTATATATTCCGATTTTTTGGGTTAGGTTTAATGCCTCAAACACTAGATCCATCCATTAACTTGGAATAGGACAGCGAAATTAGAGTGAGAAATAATTAAAAGTGGAAAAAGATCCATTTCTGTAACACAGATTCATATCGACCTTAGTGAAGTATATTAAGATGTCAAAACAATGTGCTATCCATCTTCTACAGCAGATGTTATCAGCTGTTGAAAAAATGTGCGTGTATTAATCAAACGAAAACATACACGTTAGAGAACTTAATAAGACAAAGCATCACAAACAATACAATAAAAAAAATGTGCACAAAATTTTCAGCTACTGTGCAAACAAATCCACTAATTTCTAAAGTTGTCACCAAAATATTTTAATTATAACCATCCATTACAACGGCGGATTAAAAGTGTCTCGTCTCTTCGAAATAAATAACATATCTCAACAAGGTTATATTAAACTTCGATATTCATTACGGAGCAAGCTTGCCGCGGCCGTGTCATGATACTTCAGCGAAGATAAATGAAGTTTCGGGTTGTGCAAGTTATAAATTTTTAACAAAAAAGCTCAAGCTACTCACGTGTGACGCGAGGAAGCTTACCGTGTACATCTTTAAACTTTGTTTGGTAAACTTTTCGATTACAGGAAATATTTTCGCAGGTAAAACTATAACTGTCCTATCAGGTACCTTAAGTACACACTCAAGATCGGTAACATAATGTAATCAATGTATTTAAAAGTTTTTACTCCCATTATAGGACTTTATTCGAATATAATTTTGTACTGCTTGGCATTTATGAACAGGCTGTAGTATATATAAGGTGCGTTATCTGCAAATGCTTTAAAAATGTGAATACAAGTTTTTGAAACCGGTGTCTTTCTTGTTGTGGTACCCTATGTTGAAAGATCATACTGAAAAAGCTATAATAACTCTGGGAGCCTCAGTTTTAGAGTCTACTGCCACCGTTGGGACGTACTCTTCATCCTTCTAAAGCTGGTCAATACCGTTCTTATTTTCCAACATTTTCCATCGTTGGAGGAGCATGTCACCGTGGTCATGATACCCACACCGAACAAGGTTGCTATCGCATAACAATAGATCCATCGATTTAATGTCTCCCCTCCCAAAAATGGCAGAAAAGGTCGTACCAACAAAACTGAAGAATGAGGCGGAGTCGGAAATATTGCTGTCTGAGCAACAATTTGTTCCCGATCCAGTTTTTGTGAATTACGGAAGCCATATACAAAGCTTTCCCGGATTTTGCTCGTGCGTGGTTGATCATGATGATTGAGCATGAGATCGACATCGACAGAACTTTGATTAAGATTATTAATTCTTATTTGGGAGGACGGTCCTCTTCCGCAGTAGTTAGATCAAAATTTTCCGATCATCGTCCAATGACTCCGGAGCTCCACGCCGATGACACGGCTGTGTATCTTATCAAGAAACGCAAAATGGCCAAGAGCCTGCAGAAAACCACTAACCTAGTAGAATAGATGGACAGGCGATGATTGCAAATCAATGACACTCCGAAAGAGAAAACTGAGGTGAGTTTACGGTTAGACAAACCTTTGACTCGGAAGTTCCACATCAACAAAGTTTAAAACAAAGTTGTTAATACACACCGCCGACTTACGAAGACTCGGCACAATCAACAGCTGCCCACTTACAAACACTGGAAATACCACAAAATAAACCATAGCCAGCAGCTGCGATTGAATTTTAAAATACTACCTCGAGCATCTACGTGATCTGGCTATTCGAACGTAAAACAAAGCTATTTGCTGTTGGAACCATGTGCTGGCTCAGGTTCTGAGTGATCAACAGAAGTGTGACCAGGATTCAGGACATAATTAACATTTGAAGATTTGCTTGGTCCCACCAGAATGATTTTGCGCCTAATTAAATAAAAAGATAAGTAGGATAATATTATGGATCCTAAAGCCCTGTCGCCTAGCGCCAGCGAAGTGATGATAACAACGAAGCAGTGATGCAAAATTATTATTTTTTTAAAGAAACAATTGTGATGTGTGAAATATTTATTAAATTGGATGCACAAGGAAGGTACGGTTGTATAGACTATTTGTGAAATTGTATAGTCAAAAAAAGCTTGAGACAAGGATTCCTCCGTTAAAAGTAATATTTTAAACCATCGCCACTGAAAGGGATGATTTTTTTCTTTGGAACTCTGCAATAATACAAGCCAGGTTAAAATTACTTTAAAATGATGAACATTACACTCTAATAAACAATGCAATAGATACAAACACAGACCCCTCCTTGCTTTCACTTCTACTACTGATATGAACAATAAATTCTACGAGTTCTTTCCTATCGATCCCCACTTCTCTATCTGACTATTTCTGTATTTTGGTATCTGCATTTATTGGGCACCTAGCCAAACTGATTTTACGTTTTCAGTTGTACATCCTCCAACATGTCGAGTAATATAACCTTTCGATTTGCCTCAGAAATGTTCTATCGATTGAAAATACAATGATATGGTAGAAGCGTAGACTTTATGGCCATATTTCTCTAGAAGTTAGTCTATTTCATACACCGCGTTTATCTCTACAACACTAGAAGCAACAATAAGAACAATCTACTAAAATAACATATAGTAATTGTATAAGATAGTCGCTATATTGTGTTTTCTAAAAATTCTGTCAGACATGCTCCGGTTACTAGCATAAAAATTACGTAGTTTATGGACGATGAAATTATTCTATTTTTATGCGGTCCATCTGATTGTTTTTATGTTATGTTATGTCGTACATTTAAATACAATATTATATATTATATATTAACAATATTATATACATTTAAATATATGTAATATAGTTGCAGATGTAGATATGGTTGAGTTTATGTTTTTACCTATGTACTGAACTAAATATGTAAATACTAAACCAAATCTTAAATTATTCCAAATTAAAAAACAAAAATTGTTTTTAATTAAAAGGTTATTGACTTTTATTGATCTAAGCTTTTAAGGCAAACAAAAAAACTATTAAAAATTCATAAAATATATAGTATAATTTGGGTTTACTATAACTTCGAGTAAGCCGTAGAGAGATAAGAATACCATAAATGCGATTTTATGATTGCTTCTGTGTTATTATTGTTTTGTATTGCTTCCATTATTTTGTTAAAATAAATAAACTAGTAATTCCTGCATTAAATACTGTAAAACAGTTGTTACCGATGAGCATTTTATGCGTAGTATGAATAATATATCAAAGCAAACGGTCTAGAAAATCGCTTTAAAATATGTTCTGCATTCAACAACTTTGTGCCACAGCTTCGTTGTTATCTACCCGGCGCCGTCACCAAATATGTCACGTTTTTAGTCTTCTAATTTGAATACAATTTTATTTGTGCCCCGCTGGCAGGTACCACTTTATGATTAAGACATGCACATATGTATGTATTTACTCAATTATTCACAGCTCCTTACCTTATTAGAGAACTGATACTCTAATCTACCGCCTACAATCAGCACCAAACCTATTTATCCATCGACACGAATCCTCCAATGATTCTTCTACCTTTCTACAGTTTGTGGCGATCTCAAACAGGTGTATAAGAAAGATCGGTTTCGATATTATAAAACCTAATCCTGTAACAGAACTTTTCGTGGCAACATAGTACAAGAAAAATTGAAGAACATTCTTCTTGATCGTCATGAGATGCACACCGCGGCTTCTCGTCGGGAGCGACAGAGTGCACGCTTTTGCCTGGAAGTTGGTGCGTGCGATAGTCACGACTTGCTTTCTTCCTTGAATTTTCTAGTTCTTCGGGTATCTTCACGTTCTTCTCCTACTTTCTCTCTTCCTGTACCTCGAACAAATCTGTTATCCTTTCCTCCCATCACTTCTATGTGTCGCATAACAGACACACTTTATAATGATGTATTTTTTGGTAAAATTAATGAGCTTTGAGTTTCTTTCCTTTATTTTTTTTTATTTCGTATTCAATTACCATTCAGTACTGTACGCATTTTTTTTTATAATATTGTCCTGTAATTGTAAACCGTTGGGCTAAAACGGTAAAAACGGCTAAAACTATAAACTATTATTATTACTATTATTGTTATTATTATTATTATTAACATTCAATATCTAAAGCATCATTCTGTGCTGCAACCATCACCGCCAGAACACAGGAATTTTTCGTATCTCTTACTCTTTCTGAGCTATTCTAGAAACATATCGAATGCAGAACATGAATCCTAATTTGAGTAATTAACAAAAATATATTCATCCGATCTAGTATCAGCGGCATTCGATCATCGTCATAGTTACAGACTTGATTGTATGCGGTATAAATTAACACTGAAAAATTTAATTGAACCTCGCACTTGGACATAATAATTATATGTTATAACTTAAGTTACAGAATAAAAAATTTGTTAAATCCTAAATTTGTTGGAGCTTCGAGTAATAGCTGTCTCATCAAAGAATATTGTAGCCAATAATACCAGCAATCAGTCTAGTTTTTAAGAAATTCTACATTTATATGCAGATAACATGTGCCGCACTACTTGATGTCATAATATTAATAAATCCTTTAGTACAGCAACTGCGCTAATGAATAGAATGTTGGTTTGATTTAATAACATTGATTTATTGTTCATATAAACTTTGACACTTTAAACATTAACATTGAAGTAAATATTACCCGTAAGTGTATTGAATTTTTGCCATAAATGCTTAAATCAAAATATGCATAAATGGAGCAAAATTTCAGTACCTGCGCATTAATATAATGAAAATTTTACATTTCGGACGAAAACGGGGACTAATTCTCTTAATATATACTCTACACCAATTGAACGGGATCGTTCATTTTCATTGTCCCAGATTCACCCCTTCGTCATGTCATATGTCAAATGCATTTCATACGTGGTTAAATATTAAACGATGGTCTAACCGAATGCGTACATGATGACCATTAACTTTCCGCTCCCGCAAAAATTGCGGCGACAGTTTATACGTATCGCAGGCCGTGAAAAATATTACTCTGTCAGCGATCATTTATAACACAAGCGTTAATATCTTCATTTATCTATATACATCTGTATTTATTTTTGCAACAAATGATAAGTTTCAATCTGTTGCGCGTAAAACCTTTTCGTTCGTTGGGTTTCCTATCGAAATTAGCGGATGAAATAAGATGTAGCGCAAATTAAGAATGTTTAACATGTAACAGACATGTTAAACATTCTATAGGAAATCTATGATATCTAGTGATAGATTTAGGTTATCATAAAGTGAATCATCGATGCCGGTTAAATTAGTGCAAAGTATTCCCCTAATTTCGCACTCCCCCATATAATCGCAGCTTCTTACACGTGCCTTTAGTGTATTTGTTCGATTATCCTGGTATACGCTTTCAGGGTGGTTTGCCCTAGTTGTATGGCTATGTAATTTTCGCAGGTCGTTCTCTATCCTTTCTTATGGATAGCTACTACTAGATTATTTTCACAGTCCTTTGGTACTCTTTTGTATTTTACACGCTTCCAGCCGTTAGTTTACTTTCTCTCCTAACTATTTCAGCAGCACTGTCCTCTCTACTTGCTTTTCCCATTCATCATCTGAAATTTCTTGAAAGAGCGAAGTTTTTACCTACGTGACTCATTTTTTTAATAAAAAGTCTTCAGAAGAGCTAAAGAGAAATATTTTAAACAAGTTTTATATGATACGTATGTAGGAACATAAAAGAGAATGAGAAGCACATAATATTATATGAAAAATGAAAATTTTAAAATTAATAATTCCAAATGTTCGAAATTCATTCTGGTCGAGAAACCGCCAAATTCTGTTTTGCATTTCCCTTGTAGCTCTTCAATTTCCATCATGGTTTAAATTTCTAAAACGCCCATATATTCAAGGCGCATAAATTAGAACTTTTGTATGAGCCTATAAATAAAAATCGAGACTACTAAGGTTTTAAGGAGATTTAAATAACTAACATTAAGGCCCATTACGGTATCGATCTTCAACAATATTTATTTCCCTATATAAATTAAATTAAATGCATGTTTAATTCTTCTTTTCTACGACTTTTGTAAATTTTTCAGTGTACAACAAAGAAATGAAGCAACACTTCAATCTTCAATGTGCACATTTTCGTTTCAGGATTTAGAGACATTTGATCTCGAGGACTTCAAGTACAATTCAGTAAATATAACGGCGTTTAGAATAGTAGACGTGGAGAATCCTAAAGTGAGGCAGTCCCTCGACGTCATGGAAAAATTTCAGCCGATCGGCAACGCAATACTGAATAGGAGCGGCGTCATACAGGTAAATTGTATTTCAGGTAAAAATTGCGTTTATTTTTTTTTTAACTTTGCTTTCGACAGGCTGAGCCCGCTCTAATGTTCGATTCAGTCTACGTTTTCGCCAAGGGACTTGCGGCAATGGATTCAGGTCACTCAATAAAACCTGTCAATTTATCATGTGACCTGGAGCGACCCTGGGATGATGGATTGTCTTTGTATAATTACATTGACGCCGTGGTGAGTTGAATTATAAATTTGTTTGCAGCTATCTACCATACCGTATTACAATATTAGAATTAGATATGAACGAAGTTCAATGTACGGTATTGACTAGTGTCACCTTAAGTTGAATACATTCTCTGCTTGCGACGAAAAATCATTTCTCTTACACATTATAGTCCGCACGTCTATGACAAATGATGCTTTCAGCTGATAGAAACCTGCTCAAAAATCTGACCTGCTGCGACATCACGACTTTTCAGCTTATTCATGAATGTACTACTTTGAAATGAATAAAACGGATAGAAAGTTTTTCAGTATAATGCAAGTCAATAATTCTTCTCAACAATACAAATTTTTGTATTTCCAGATGAGAATGTGACAAAATTTGTTAGTTAAGTAGGCAATGGAGAATCTAGATATTTTTTTTATTTATTTATTTAACATATAGGTGTAATTTATGTTCGAAATCCAATCATGCCATAGTATTTAAAGTTTTAAAAAATGTCGTAATAATAATAATTTTTATTGTTCAACAGATGATCCCAATTACGGGACAAATATACACATTGCGAATAAAGTACATATTAGTATAAGGAAAATTGTAAAACAACACAAAAAGCAGTTATCAAACATCAAAAGGAAGTACCAAACAATAGTCTAAATGATGCTAATATTGCTGTTGGTAGTGATGAAATCACCCGCGACAAAAACAATGTAAGGTGACAAAGTGCCACCCAACACACATGCTTCTACCTACTCGGCATCTGAAAATAGTTTCCTACCTTCCACGGCTATCTACCTCTTGATTTACGTCACTGATATCCAAAAAAATCAAAAATATTTCCCGGCGCCATCTAGTGCCACGAGGTTGATTTTACTGTGTCTGACTTCATCAACCATGAGCAATACCATTAGCATTATTTTGGTTACGGGACAAATTATCTGATAAATTAGAGGTTGAACCGCATTAGAGGTACATTAAATGCTGTACAAGAGACCAACCAAAGCAGCATCTGAATGAAGTGGAAATTTTAGCACTGGCGTGCCATTCAAATATTTAGACGTTTCCGTAAGAAAACCCAGCGTTTTAGAACCAGATAAACAAATTTGTTCAACGGTTATATTAAATGGTTTAAGTTAGGCAAAAATCGAACCTAAATCTTTAAGATTTAAGATCTTACGGTCGGAAACACCCTTAATTTCGACGTCGTCTGCGTAAGCGAGAACATTGTGGAAAAAAATGTTAGAGGTCGTTTATGCGTAAAACGAACATTAATGGACCGAGATTGGATCCTTGTAAGATGCCTTTGCTAGATACTAATTCAAACATATAAGATTTTATTGGCAATGATAAATTAGGTGCTAAACTAAACGAGTCTACTTTATATAGAGTTAATTCGTGACTGAATGTTTGAAATGCGTGAAAAAGGTCGATTGAATACGTTGACTTCTCTCCGATCATTCAAGGTTGCGCTATAAACTATGTGGAGCATGCCAGGTTTGTTACTGTCGAGTACCCCTATACAAATATATGTACATATGTACATCGTATGTAAGCGACTAAGCGAGTATTTCTATATATCGCAGTGTACATACATACATATGTTCAGAAAGCTTTGGGAAGTTGTTAAATATGGAGATCACCCTCTAGTATCGAATCTGAATTAAATCTTCCTTCATCAAGGAAAACGTAATCCGCGTACGTTTCCATTTATCCAGAAAAGTGGATGTCCTGCTAACGAAATTAATAATCTGACGTAAAGGGGTCACGAAGACATTACAGAAGTTCATAAGCACCAAGTCATCGCCTACAATAGCTTTATCTAAAGAGGCAGCCGTAATTTTAACTAATCTGCGCACGGCCGATGATGATTGTAGTTCTGGAATATTGCTGCAAATACATCAATAACATCTTGAATATCATTAAAAACTACTCCGTCAAGCATCAATCTACCGGATATGTGTGCGTGCTTTTCCCCCTCGGAACAATCCAGCAGAATCCAATCATAGATCTCCAAAATTGTAACGCAAATTACCATTTGCTAAAAAATTAGTACACGTTGGTGAATTTCAAAGCCAAATCACGATGCTGGTTGGTATAAATCTTCTGCTACAAGAGGACGTTCATCTCTTGTGATTTCGAAATTTATTTGAATGTCGTGATTGGTAGAACAAATAACACTGATCATACCAATCTCGCCTATATGATATTAGTGAAAGTTTCCGCTTCACAAATATGTACTAAAAAGTAAAAAAAATCAATAAGCATAAAAATCACAAAAACTTGTAGGTTGACAATAGAGAGTGTACCATTACACTATTGATTCAACGTGGCTAAATTATAGAGAAACTACCTTTATTCCTGCAACTTTTTAATGAAAAGTTTATCTAAGAAAATTATAAGTACTCCAGCATCGATGAATCTGTATACCTTAATTAAAAAACTTTTTCAGGCAATTCACTTTAAGCGTATATTCATTCAGATATTAAGTTTCTAACTAACATTTTAAAATTAAAAATAACCGTCCTTGTACGTGGTAATGGTAAACAACAAAAACTTTATGTAAACCTATAGCTGTTATAGTAATGATGTTTACTAAAAACATATTGATATTGATTGAGATTTTCGAAGTGCGCCATTATTAAAAGTTTGAAACAAACTTGCTATCGTAATACAAACAGCAAAGAAGTAGATCCTTTGTGCGACACAGGTTTAAAAACTTATTGGATTAATATTATAAGAACAAGCGACGTGTAAACATTGCACAAACTCTCACTGACCTAAATACCACTAAACTATCTGGATAGAAGTTTTGCAAGTTGATATACCTATTCCTTCCGCCTTTGTGGTACAACAATCTATTTGGTCGAAGGAAATTATCTTTGAAAAGTGAACTTCGCGCGTTTAAGAATCTTGGAAGCTATCACTTTTTATTAGATTGAAATTTATTTACACCTCTGGTTTCCATTACAATGCAAATAAATCTAAATGCAGCGAACTAAATTGTCGAGCCTTTAAGCATCGGATCGGGCGCAAAATATTTCACATGCGGGCCGGGCAGGTTTCTTTATTAAATGGGACGGGCAGCCTGTCAATTCTATTTGGCCAAATAAGCCCGCTCGCTTTTAATTTTGAACCATTCTATTTTCAAATCCAAACATTCCTTCCAAACTTTTGTTTTGAAGAAGGAAAATACATTTTCCGGTTTAATGTATCCATGTTACTTCTTAAATTAAATAGGTAGTAAGTAGAATGCATCCGTTGAGGAGCATCAAACGGATTCGACCATTATTTTGTTAGCCAAAAATGAACTTGACTTAGCGACAACCAGGCAAGCTGACGCGTCAGGTTGACAAACGTCTCCGATCGCAGCAGGCTGGACTAATAAAGTGTCGGAGGAGACCAACGAAAATCTGCGAAATGCCCACCTCTCCTATCTACTAGCAACAAGTAATAAGCTAGTCCTTTAATGCGTGATCAAATTTATGAAGCACTCATATTAAGGAACAGTAAGTATGTGCTTTACCTTCAACTTCAGAACAAAACAGTATTCTTGCGTGACAGATGTCTTTAATCACAGCGAGTTTAATAAACCCATTGTAACAAAATGCCCTTATGTATGTTGGAAGCCATTAATTTAAATTTTGATTCTACTCCAGCAACTTTTTCCTTTATTATATACTGAAATATTCTATTGTAACTGTTAGCAGCACAATTGCAAAGAATGAGTTCTGCCGTCTTTAAATTTTGGCGTAGACGACTTCACCTTTTCCCAACTTAAATAAGTGGTTTGCCAGGGCTACATGACCTGTCAAAAATTCTGCCTAATCTGCCTAATCTGCCTAATAAGTAATCTAAAGTATACAATCTATGTTGACCTTTTTTTAAAATTATGCTTTTTTTCTACTTTCTAGCAATACTTACCATCTCTCGGTCAATTCCGGAAATTAAAACTATTTTTAATGAAATGCTGTTGATTACTTTTGTAATCAATTGTGTTTTTAGTACGCTAGGATGTACCATTGTGGAGACAGAATCCCCGTTTTGCCTAAGTAAACCAGAGAGCGTTATTTTCATAGCCACCATGCATATTAGACCTAATTAATGAAGCAGGATATCCAAGATAATACGAAAAATACCAATAAATTTCCAAACCTTAATGTGTGTATGACATTTATCTTTCGCTATCTGGAAACCCATTCTAATGTTACTCATAAAAGGTTTTTGCATTTAATACATTGTGCATTCATGAATTAAATTAAGTTATAAGTAGGAGAAAAATTTCGAGTAACTTGATAATGAATTTAACAACATACAACTTTTGTCTTCTTCAACCCTTTGTAAACTGCAAAATATACTTTTACAACACAAGGAGCTAAACATATGTAATTTGCTAATAATAGTAATCACTTAATAATAGATCTGATCTAAACGCAATATACAATACATAACATCAACGAAAGTACATATAAAAGAAAAAAAATAAACTTTAAACAAAAACAGTACCTCTAAATCACAAAATGTAAGGCTGATAATATGAGATGAATTTCTAATTTATAATTTTGCTCATATAACAATAAAGTTGCTATTTTGGAATATCGAAAAAAATCATTACGATTATTATTTTTTGAGCAGGTAGTCACCTAGGCAGTACAACGGGTACTCCCGCACAGGGGCGGCTCGGAACGGGAACTCAATTTTTTTTAAAGATTTTAAAGAGATAAAAATTTTCCACTTTGCACGGATACTGTACTTGTGTTGTCATATACAGCGTGAGTAAAAAGTCCCGGAACGGTCGAATAACTTTGTTATTTGAAAATTATGATTTCTGAAATTTGGTATGGGGGTGTAGTTAATATAAATGCATTTTATGCAATACAGTTAATATTTTTTTAACCAATTTTTTCATACCAAATTTCAGAAATCATAATTTTCAAATAACAAAGTTATTCGACCGTTCCGGGACTTTTTACTAACCCTGTATAATATTTGTAAAAAGTGAGAATGCAAATATAGTGATCAGTAGTCCGGAGTATTACATTAACAGACGGGCTTGTATGTTCCTATCAATTTTATTGCAGGAAATTTTGTATTTTTATATTTGCAACGTTAAATTTTTACGTTTACGACCGTTTCGTTTAGAGCTCTTTGTTATACTATTTAACTTTTTTAGTAAAATTTTAATAATTAATTCCATACGCAGCGAATTTCTAGGTTTCTTCTTATTTTCCGTAAAATATTTGTTTAAAAGACAATTGAGAATGTGAGAACTGACGGCATCCAAGCAAACGATATTCCGTCACGTGCTTGCATTCCCTCTAAAAATAATAAGCAACGTATAACTTTAAGACGTCGCAGTAGATGATTCGAGGGCGAAAATTAACCAAAATCTGGTTTTATGTCAAACAGAATAACGTAAAAACTACTAAACAAAATGCAATATTTTGCTTTCCTTGCATACTGTTCGGAATTCCGAAGTCAAGTTTCTTTAAGGGAGATTACAATATCGTTAAAACATTAATTATCACGATATAATCAATAAATTTGATGATATGATCATCGAAAATTTATATTTTCGTTTTATTATTCTTCCAAAACTAATTAATTAAGAGGGCTAAATGCAGATTCTTGCACAAGGTACATGAACGATTGATTACAGTACTGACGCTATAACAAATAAAAAAATCTCTTTAAATTGGTAAATCACAACATACCTGCTGCAACTGGTCTTTATATTACGCACATATGTATTTAAATTGGAGAACACAATGTACAAAATTCAATCAAACCTGCAAATATATACTTAACAATTGTCATATATCTATTTGCACAAATTTGTAGAATTTGCTAGCAGATGGATTGAAAATTTTAGAGGTGCATGCAACATAAATGCCTAAACATAAAACAATGTAACGTGAAGTTCGTTTGCATTATTTTGTATGTGGTGTATAGAAGAAATTATACAGATTATAGCAAAAGACATAGTACAAATGTTATAACTAATGTTAACAGGTTAATATAGCAACAGCAAGAATGTTCATCAAAACAGTTGTTAAAGATATTTTCCGTACCAATGAGATCAGCTGCAAACAATTCAAATTATTTATTTAAAGCTAATAATATTTCTCGTTGAAACTTAATAAATATGTACTAGTAAGAACAACACTTAATACATAATGCATATATAACAACACTAAATCTTTAATGCTTGTGTTATATGTACGATTTTATTAAATACCCGTAAACTAAAAGATTTAAAATATTGTACACAAAAATACTATTTAGCAAAGAGAATTACATGCATAATACCTACTCCAATGTAATTACTTCCAGAAGTCTAATCTTGATAATTCGTTCCTTTTCTTTTTAGTCTGGCCTGCAAGGATTAACGGGCTTGCTGGAGTTTAACGAAGGAAAACGATCGAACTTTAAACTGGACCTGCTAAAATTGAAAAAGGAGGAAGTGCTCAAAGTCGGTCAATGGACTCCGCTAGGTGGTATCAACATTACGGATGCGACGGCGTTTTATGACAACCTCGTCCCAAACATAACCTTGGTAGTTATGACAAGAGAAGTAAGTATATTACTTCCACACGTACCCCTAAAACTCTCTAAACTAGAAGTGGTACTACAACTGACGCGGAAGAGTGTATGAACGGCCGAGTAATATATTACTGTTCGCGGTAATAACTTTACAGGTTCCCAGCGAAACTAACGCTTAACTATTACATAACTGTTATGATGACTAACGCCTCGACTATGTAAATTATAACAGTGTATATTAAATATTTAATGTTGGCATAATTTCATGGTTTCGGCTTAAATGGTGCAGGAATTGTGAAGATGTTATTATTTACAATTCTCTGTATTTAAATAGGTTAATAAAGCATGTTTTACAACTTACTTAACACTTACTTACACTTAAACATGTCTTACTGTGCTTTCGTGGCACGATTGCTTTCAATCAAGGAAAAATAATTAAAATAAAAATGCTAAATTAATTAATATTGAAATAATTTAAATCAGCACACATTAAGTCTTTGAATATATTTTGGGTGTAGGGTACCCCAAATTGATTTTTTTAAGAAAAAAAACTGACACCCGTAGTAGAGTAACTTGATGGAATAAGTCTCCCGAAACATGAAGTTTTAAATAGAAAATATTAATTTCAAATTGAATTTGCTTACAATGTTATTTAATAGTTTCTAACTTTCTAAAAAAATTGTAATAAAGTAACATCTCAAGGCAAATGGAATGAAGTGCGATTCTCAGGTGATAGAACGATTACATAACGTGATTCGAACAATTCTGTGGAGCGGGAACTAGAAAGTCTCTTAAATATTGGAGAAACGAATTTGAAAATCAAATATTTTCGCGATATACTATCCATTGTTTCTTCGGGAAACTAAATGCGCCCAACGTTACTTCCACTTCTCTGAACTCCTGGAAAATTTATTATCAAAATACACATAGTACTCGCTCCAAATCGCGGAACGCAGAAGGGGGTGTTTTAACAGCGCTACAAAATGGTATTTCCTGCGAAGTTATAAATGTATCTAATACTATACTTCTTACACCCTTAATTAACCCGCGAGTGTAAGAATGTAATAAGGGTTCCTTTGGTTTTTTATTTAGCTGTATCTTTATTTACCTCCAGATCTAGCTCGTTACGAATGTTCGCAATTCTTTGATTACCTTCTTTCTTGATTTTTGTCAATCAGTTAACTTGCAACAATATAAAAACAAATTTTGAATGAAGACAACAGACTTTTGGATTTGGTATTGGTCAAATCTCAATTGTAGTACTGATATTGACCGTAAATCCCCACCTTAAATACCAGAAGATGTGTGCCATCCTACGCTATGTATCATAATGGCATTTGAATAACCTCAGAAGCCTATCAATTTTCCTCCTAATAGCATATTATCACGATATAATTTTGGCAAAGCCAATTTTCACAATTTTAATGAAGATCTATTGACGACTGACTGGAATTTTCAGGATTCCTGTGTTGATATCGATGTTGCGGTTGATAAATTTTATACAATGCTTTACGCCATATTTGATAAATAGTACCCAAATTTTTGCCAAATAAATCTTCTTTCCCATCATAGATTTCCATAGATGAAAGTGGATTTCTATTAAAGACCCTAAATACTATCAAGAATGTTGCAGGTTAAGATCTCTATCCAAAAATCAAATCTCAAGTACGTACAAATTCTACATCACACTTACATATACATATACAAATATCAATGAAATTTAATCCTAAGCGGTTATGGACCTTTGTTCCTGTAAATTAATTGTAGGTGAAGACCTTATATCAAGTTCTTTGATGAGAGATGCTCGCTTTGCGTTAAACAAACCTATTGCCAAAATTAGTAATTTGGCAATTAGTACCTTTACCTTTTTGGAGAGATGGAAAAGAGCAAGAATTGTTCCTATTTACAAGAAAAGCGACAAAGCTTTAGTCGCAAATTACCGCCCGATCTTATTTTAAATAATTTCTCTAAAGTTCTTGAACAATACTTATGCTGTCCTATTTTTCAATATATAAAGCAATACATATCACCACATCAGCATGGATTCACCACTGGTCGTTCTACAACAACAAATGTGGGATGCTTAGCTCATTATGTTAGTGCAATGTTGGATAATCAAGAACATGCGTTTGATACGATTGGTCGTAAACTTCTTTTACACAAACTAGATGTTTTTGGTTTCTCTCCCAGTTTGCGCGTAGATCGAAGGTATGTCCTCTATAACAGTTTTCAGTAATTTAATTTTGTATCTACAAGTAGTATTCCGCAAGGCTCAAATCTTGGTCCTCTACTTTTTATTTTATTTATAAATGATCTCTTGCAATCGCTTACCTGTCCTATTTTGACGTATGCGGATGATATTGAACTGTTTTATGCTGTTTGTAATAGTAAGCAGAGTGGTGAATTCCAACGTAACAGTAATACCCTAGTTAACCGGTGAGTGAGCAATAAGCTACTGTTCAATACCGCCAAATGTTTTTATATGACTTTTAGAGCGAAAACAAACCATATCAATATATCTACATAATTAACAACCAAACTCTCTCCAAAATAAATGTGATCAAAGATTTAGACGTAACCTTTGATCCGACTTTTTCTTTCACTAACCATTTAGAAGTTATTCGTTTGTCCGCTTCATAAATACTGTGATTTCTCATAAGCACTTCACAGCACATTAATGATATCGGATTATTAAAAACACTTTTTGATGTCTTTGTCGTCTTTAAATTAGAATACGCCTCTGTTGTTGGTATCCCTTTTATATGTCTCAACAGCTTCCAATCGAGTGGATTCAACGCCGTTTTTTGACGTTTTTATCTTGGAAAATCGATATAACTTATTCGAATTGGAATATATCTTATCATAATCTGCTTTACTAACTCACTAAGTAATCGACGTGAGCTCCATCATTGTTGTTCTTAGCGCTCGATACCTACAGAAGCTTCTAGACAAGAAAGTTTATTGTTCCTACGCAGTACATACACCAAAAACCAATCTGCCTCTTCGAGCGCATTATTATAATTATTATTATTATTATTATTATTATTATTACTATTATCAGCTAACTGCAGATACAAAATCAACGTTTTGGTAGTATCTAAATAAATAACCGTTAGCATTTATTAGGAGTTCTCCAAACAATTTCATTATTTTCTCGATTTTTACGCAGTTTGCAGTAACTATTTACAATAAAAATGGTTTCTTATAACAATTTGTCCAGTATTTATTTTATTACATTATGCTGTATGTCATTTAACGAATGCCTTTTATCATTAATAGGAGAATATTTATTATATCTACGCTGGTTCGTATCTATTGTAAAATTTCACTTACGATTGTATTAAGAACACATTCTTTTAATCACACATGCAAAGCACACTTGTATTAGAATGTTATTATTTTATTAAACTGTAAAAATGGTAACACTTTGTAATTTTTTTTACGTATTTTACATATAGATTTATTAATTTAATTTCTATTAATTTTATTAATTAATTTAATTTAATTTAATTAATAATTATTATTTATTTTATTAATTATCAATTTTATTAACAACTTGCTTGGTATTCTTAATTAAAGGACATCTTTCGTTGAATATATTAAACTGTTTCGTGGTAAATTCAACTTGTGTGATCGAGTTCTGCATAGTCCTTGGATTTTCAGCACGTCTTACTATTTTATACTAATACTAGTACTATTAAACGGTAAAATACGGTATGGTAGTAAATTTACCAGTTACTTCTTTTTCTCCAAATGAAATTTCTCCAAATTTGGCGCATATTTATGAATTCGTTATAACTTAGGTATGCTTGCAACAACAAATAAATTTTTTGTTTCCAGAAAAAGGTAATGGTTAATGAAATACTAATAACAAATACCTTCGATTCAAATAAGAGTCTGTCTGTAGTATTTCTACTTTAGAAATATTCATGAAAATTCTTTAGGATGGTACTACCTAAATTATCATCTTTCTTACACTAGATTAGTCTACAAACTCACAAAGTTCCAATTTTCGGGGTACTTGCTTTCTCTCGTTAATGAATAAATGGAGCAAGTACATCACTTATATCAGAAGGTTAATATTAGCGTTCTGAAGGCTAATATTACTAAGCTTTCAGAAGCGAATACACTTTTCGTATGCTTAATGAAATTAACAGAAACTAACAAGCTCATGTTTTATTGACTCTCGAGGATACCAGTAGACAACACGAACACACTCTTTTGAGACGAATAAACAGGAGACTGTCTAGTTTCTGCTAATATTATGCAACGGTACTCGTTTATACAAATTTACTTATTACTAGACATAAGTGAGGTAAGAGAAGTTTGCAGCGACTGGACAGACTCGTATTTTATCGACTCTCGGGGAAACCAATAGGCAGCACGAACCCTTTTTCATGAGACGAATAGATACGAGTCCGTCTAGTCGCTGCAAAAAAAGTAATTTCTCGTACCTTGGTCATCCCTACTATTATCTATTTAATTACACTTGACTATTAGCATAAATAGTTTTAGAAATTTGTCCGCGAAATTTGACATGACGTACCAAGTTTGAATTTGGATATTTTTTTTGGATTTCAAAGAAATGCTTACTTTTATTCCTCAGAATTTCGTTGTCTGGATGTAATAGACTTTGACTCGATGTCTACGAATGGAAGAATTAGCGGAGTCATAGACAAGCACCTGGCTTTACCATTGTAATTGTACGTTTACTTCCTTCTTTCTTACTTTCCTTATTTCCTACGTCAACTGACGCAGGTATGTACTTTTATCTATCATGTTTAGGTCACTGTCTCTAGTATAGCATTTCTAACTAATGTAAAACATCCTACTGGAATATTGGAACATGCTACCTTTACTAGTAAGTAAGCTGCTGGGACCGGAATCTGCTCCCGTATCACCTAACGCTGCCAAAATACATGTTACTAATTAAGCAACGCTAGACGTCCTTCGAATTTGTGACGAATTGCCAGGTCTATCTCATGCGAGTTTCTGCATCACTTGACTAAAAATCTGTCACGGTCAACCCAGCTAATTAAGCATCTGCCTAGAATGAGCAATTTGATTGTGTTGAGTCGAAAAGAGCCAGCTGAATCAGTTTTAACATTATCCTGTCATCTGTAGAATCAAATATTCTGTGTTTAGCAGTACTTTCTAAATAACACCGAACGTATAATACGCTCAACGAAGGCGTACTTAGAAATGTTTATTCGTGATAACTATGTAAATTGCGAAACATACGAAAATCGTCAAAATTACAGGAATAATAGCAAATGGAACAATGGAAAATAAATGAAAGGCGGCGTTTTACAACACTCGGTGGATGCTATAAATCTGTCAAGTTTCAATTCGATCAGTGAATATCACCTTGGGATTTTCCCTTGGTAGTTAGTTCTACATCTGCAAGTATTTCACAATGCGTCATTGTTGTTTTTCTTCGAATCCTTACAACACGGACGGACTATTAACAACAAGTTACAAAATTGCAAAATGAAATAAAGTTGTTTAATTCTTTTAAATCTGAGGTATAACGTCCCTAGTGGCAGGATTGTTAAGGTCCACAGGAAATGTACGTACAGAGTTTTGCAATTAATAATGAATAATTTGAATAATACTAGATGACAAATTTTCATCTAACGTGACTGAAATTAATCGTATTCTTGGTAATGGACAGCAAATCTAGAGAATATTAATATGCATATGCAGCAATAGGATTGTTTGGCGTGTTATTATAGCACCACTTAGAAGCGTTAATCAGTACTACTTCCGAAAGAAAATTGAATGTACAATTACGTTAGTAATACCTAAAAGCGCGTACTTCGATTGAAGTCAATTGCAACTGTTTTGCAATCTTATAAATTTCCCAAGCAGTTCACTGAAAACATAATTAAATTGAAATTTAAAATAGTCCTGCGAAATGGAAGTCTTTCTTGAGTTGAAAATTCAATTTCTATTTGCACGTCTTCCGTAGGAATTTATACGTCTCTCTCTTATTATCCGCCATTTCCTTAAAATGCTAACTGCAAAATTTTAGATCTGTTTTTCGTTGAAAAAAACATCTTTCAGGGATAGGGACATTTTGAGTGAGACATGAGGCACAATTGACTATAATGCCCTGTCATTTCTAATAATGCTGTACAATTAATAGGCATTTCAACATAAACCAATTTTAGTTGATGTTCATACCATCAAATCGATTAATGGATATGTTGTTACCTTAACATGCATGCAAGATTTAATGAGTTATGTCCACCACTTGGTAAGAGGTTCGCTCTATTAAATTGCCTCGTCAAATAATAAATACTGGAATGCACATTATTCGTCAATGAAATGCATTTAATACACACGGTGGGTCATATACTTAGGGTATCTTTGCGAATAAACCTTTATGGAAACGGTTTCTTTATTTATTTCGAGGTCTCATTGTGGACATGGCTTCACACAATGTGGAAACCTGTAGGATGCTTCGAGAGTTCGTAGCTAGCCAAAGTAGTTTTTTTTTTTAATGGAGCATGATGTATTTTGTCGCATTCTTGAAATCATCAGCCCTCTGAGGAAAAATGTTACAAGGTACAGTTGTTCTAAAACGAAAGGTTTCAAACTTATTCAAAGCATTTCTTGAGAAAGCCGACACTTATAGAAATCGTTATTTAGAATTTTGGAAAAAGAAAAATCGAAACTGAAATAATATACAGAGGTTCTAATAAAAAATGTATGTCACAACAACTTAACACAATATTACGTATACGTATCCAGTAGCGTCTGATACATTACACCTTCGGACCTGCACGGCAATGCTTCAATTCGTTTACATTGTACTATACAACGGAAATACATGAGGAAATCGAAACGTTGTAATTGATCTCCTATATACAGTACTTCAAACCGTATTTCAAATCTGCAATCGATACACGAAAGAGTATGGCAGTATTGGCAGAAAATTGCCCAATTAAACTAAAATATTTTTTGAATACTCCTTGACTTCCGGTTGTACCAGCAATAGCTATCGATTTTGTTTTGTATGTACACCTGTACATAAACGTTCAAAACGTGCTTGCTTTACTTTACTAAATTTAAGTAAGTATTGTTGGTAATCGTATTACCTTGAATTTCTGTTCACATTTTGTTTGCTTCAAATTTAAGCGACACGGTATTTGCAGTCACGAAAATCACAATTATGCTAACCTTGCAACAACGAATTTATTTGATTATGATTTGTTGATATTGATTTATTATGAAATTGATGATATTTCTTATTGAACAGGGATCAACAAAGTTAACGTTAAATTCCCCGGTATTGATATCGCTAGTAATTCTTTGAAAACTGGCTCTGTTTTCAGAAAGAAGAAAACAAGGAAACAATGCAATGAAGATGATCCATTAACTGCTATAGCAGTGGGCTCTGTATTAGAAGATCCAGAAAAATTACTACGTAAACGAGCGGCCGGTTGGGTGTAAGCAAGAGCTTACTGCAAAAAATCTTTAAGGAAAACAAGATTCGCCCATTTAACTCCAAATTTATACATACTCTAGAACAGCGGAACGATATGTTTAGATTAGAATTTAGTACTTGGGTTGGAGAAAGTATTACGGACGATTAATTTTTCCATCATAAAATCTGGTTTATAGATGAACCTATTTTTACCACTAATGGTTATATGTCATCCCAAAATTGCAGATATTGGGTAGAAGAGAATGCAAATTTTCGTATTAATCGCGAAAACCAGCGTTATAAAAAAGTGAATGTGTGGTGTGGTATTTCATTCAATAAAATTATTGGTCCCTTTTTTTTCGAAAATCTAAATCAGCTTAATTATTTAGATATGTTACAAAATGTTGTTCCACCATCGTTGGAGCGTATTAACAGAGATGCAGTCTACTTTCAGCAGGATAGATGCCCTACGCATTCGATTAATTTAATTAGAAACCGGCTCGACGACCACTTTCCTGAAAGGTGGATCGGTCGTGTTGGACCTATTCATTGGCCAGCTCTCTCGCCCGATTTAACGCCGACGGATTTTTATCTTTGGTGAAACGTTAAAGAAAGAGTGCACGAAAATAATAATTTTGATGCGAATTTTCGATAAAAATTATTATTTTCGTGAATTATCAAAATTATGCATAAAAAGATAAAATGCGAACAGTAATTACTGAGATTGATATAAGAACATTTAGGAACGTTTACAGGGAATTTATATACGCGACGCTACTAGTGCCACCATGTCGTTGTTAAGCAGTTAGAGAACTACTCGAGGGCTGGTTTTGGAAACAGTACCCAGTTTATGTCGCTGCTTCTTGAACGGCACACATGCATTTCTTTGCACTAGAGGGCGTCAAGAAATGTCGAGTTTGTCGTTTTGTAATTTGTGGCATTAACTGTGAGGCAACAACGACAAAATAAATAAAAGAAATACTCTCGAAACCACGCTGATGACGCCGGGTGGGCAGAAACATGTCCGTGTGTTAGTATATTTTTCTCTCTTATTTTGTTGCTTTTGTCATAAATTATTCCATCAATACCATGAGGAACCTAAGCTATCTTAGCATTATATATTTTTGGTTATTATTTCTGGGCATTTTCTGATGTGAAGCGCAATATTATTAAATATTTGATACCTAAATATGTACAAAAAAAACTTTAAAAAAGTGATTTAAGAAATGTTTGAACGTTCACAGTTCAGAGTACATGTGAATTTTATAGCTGTGCAAGTGTTAAATTGAAAAACCGATATTTTGCAGAACTTTTGACAATATAGGGTAGTATGAGAAGCCAAAATAAATTTTTCAAAAGCATTATACAGCGTGTCCGACAATCAAGCTTAAACCATCAATTGGAAAACTATCAAAACGTTCCTTTTTTGTATTTTATTCAACTACCCAACTTGATAGCTTAATTGCTCAAACCTACCACTTTTTATTTCACGTAGCGTTTTCCCTCAAACTTGAATGCAGGTCCCTTTGCAGTATCTACAATCAAATTCTAGTTTTTAAATTTAATTTAATTCTAGTCGGTTCTTTGCGCGTGATTCGAAGCTTGCAAATCTGTTAGCGGCTTCTAATGGGAACTGTACATGATAATGTAACAGCAATATTGATACTGTTTCCAATGACAATAATTTTCTAAAACATAACGCAAGAGCGTTGCTCTTGCAGTTTCAGCAACAACTTATCCAAAACCACCATAATTGTATACGAAATGTTCGTCGGTCGTGTTGTAGTTGAAGAATATACCGTTTTCTAACTTACACTAAACGAATCTTTGTCGTAAGTCTTGAACGTTGCTTTTAGATGGTGGCGGCGTTTGGAATTTGCCCAAGCAGTTTAGTGGGAAAATAAAACGAAAGCTGTGAAGTAAGCGACGATATAACATAGAAAACAACTTCCAGATAGAAAACCCCAAGTCAACATATGTACCCATTTCTCTTTTCGCTTTTGCTGTTTTACCGTTCTTGTGACACTTTCCATGTTACCTAACTAAATTAAAGTTTTTTTTTTTTATTAATAGTAGTTTAATTTTTCTTTTATATCTTATGTACCAAAAGGATTAATCGAAGATTAACGTTACTATCAGAGCCGATATTTTCCAAAATGATACAGAACCGTTTAAGTTACATGAAAAGTAACTATTCTATTAGCGCTTCTTTGATTACTACATCGGTGCCTATAAATTTTATTAGCTAGAACAGAATCTCATAGTTTGAGATTATTCTAACCGCAAAATTTCAATATAATATTATAAGACCTACAACAATTAAATTAGTTATTATATGAGTTTGTAGAAGCAAAGAAAGGATTATTATAAATGAAAATACTCCGTTAACTAGTTACAGAAGCTTTGATAACATTTTATTAGGAAGCCGTGCTTCACTTCTACGGCGAAGGGCTGACAGTAACAAGGCCATGGAACACTTTACACACAACTTACGCACTAAAAGGCTTCTGAAGTTATGACAGGCTTGAAAAAAATACCCCGTTGGACCGGCACCACACTTGAAAAAATAAAGAATGTGTTAATAGATTAAATTGTAGATTAAAAAGAAAACATTCCATAAGACACCCTGATCTTTCCAAACAAAATGAAAATTAACCACCCTAAATATTACAATAACCTTAATAAGGATCAGTATGCAGTACTATTAAATTATCAATTATGGTAATAATAAGACGATAGCATATATTTAAATAGTAGGCCAAATCGAATCATTGTTTGACACGACGTGATGTAATCCTTGTTCGGACGATTCGGTCTGTTCCAGCAACTCAATATAGTATTTTTATTTTTAAGGAAAGACCTTACGTAATGGTCAAGGAAGACAGGAATTTGACCGGAAATGCAAGATACGAAGGCTTCTGCATCGATCTGCTAAAATGGATTGCCAGTCAGGTCGGATTCCAATACTCCATACATCTTGTTCCAGATCACATGTACGGCGTTTATGATCCGGAGACCAAGGAATGGAATGGAATAGTCAAAGAACTAATGGAAAGGGTAATCACGCATTACGTTTTTGTCCTATATTTCACCATTCTATCAAAATCGAGACAGTGGATAAATATTTCTTTATTTATAGGTTTTATGTTTCTGTCCGCTTTTACTTTTTATTGAGTTACTCATAGGCGCGGTTTTCTTAAACGGTATTTTGTCGTTAACTTTATGAAAGAAATAAAAAAACTCGTAAAAAAACTATTGCAACGACTCGCAGTATTTTATTGGAAGAAAGGCGAATGTAAAACCGGTTGTTGTTTGCTAATAAAAAAAATAAAACATCACAACTTAACAGCATACCTTTTGCAATTTTTAGATATTATTAAACCAAATAATTGCTGCTCGAGTTTTAGAAGATTTTCATTTGCCCCAAAGCCTCTTTCGGCCAATGCATTCATCTACTAGTAACGGAAGTTATTTACATTAACACATGCCCTTTAAAAATACTTTTTATTGGAATCTAATAGATCATTTATTCTTTTGTCATGTATAAAATTCGCAAGATTTCTAAAGCTCGTCAAAAATTCTTTTTTTTTTCTATAGAATACTATTCGAGTAACCAAAATAGAATCTGTATTAAATCTGCTCTCAGTTCTTCAGTAGACTCTTGCACACAAATCCACGCCCAAACATTTACCGAGGATTTTCCGATATTACAAGTGGAATTTTAAATTTGGCGGTTTACTCGAATGCTCTGTAAGCGGATTAAAAAACGTTCTCGTCAGAAGAAATTACTTTCTCCCAAATTAAGTTACGGAGAAGAAATGTTTTGTTTAGTAGCTGCTCCTCTGCTTAATTCTTAATATGCTCTTAATTATTACGTTATTACATACCTTATTCTACCGGTTCTAGCCGATGATGGCTTAAACCGAAACAAATGTTATTTTTATTGTTTGATAATAATACGAAATCATAGATCGTTAAGTTTTGTATCTTCAATATTACAATTATTACAACCAATGGGAAAACTAATTAGTTTCGTTATCAACATCAGTCATTGAAAACACCAGGTTAACAACGTATATTACTCTTCATTGATTAAGTTAATATTGTTATTTAAAGACTTGATTTTTGTTACTGTTTATAATATTTACGGATTGATATAATAGCAAAGGCCTTATGATATGTAAATATGTTTATTAAATTTTTCTGATCAGCATTTTTTGTGTCGAAGCTCTATTTTCTTACTGCATCCCAAGAAAAGCAAATAATTGTTTTAAATCAGATTCTGTTGACAAGATTGATTAATTTAATGCTTAGGTAGGTAAGCGAGCACGAAGCTCTTTTTTAGACGCTAAGCTGCGACCCTTGCCGAGTACCGGGACTAGTTTGAAAGGGTGGCTATAATGAAATTAGCGTATGCCATGTATACGACGTGGTTTACCGCAGAAGGGTCGTATAAACAAAAGCTCCCCGAGATGCTCCTGCACAAGCTTATATTATCGAAAATCCAAGAAATCCATAATGAATGGAATTAATGGTTTAAAATTGAAGAGTTACAAATGACGGGATGTTATCTTGTTTCCTACATTCCCTATTTGAGTTTCTTGTACCACGCAAGTTCGGGATTGTTAGACTTTTTTAGAACAAAGCTCATTCTAAGACCAACGTGAATTTTTGAAAGGTATTCATAATTTCATTGAATTCAAAATTCTGATAGAAAGTAGCGGTAGCTACTAGAGAAATTATGTGCCCGTAACATAATTTACGATAACGTATGTATACGGGATCGAAGAATGTAGTGCAATTGAAGGCGGTCATTCTCAACAACTTCTGTAACTTAACTTCTTCGTTGGTTTTCATTAATTTCACCAATTTAATTTTTTCACTTTAATAATTCTTGCTCCGCTGTGCATTAACAGCAGAATCAATAAGCGCAGAGCAAAAGTTATTATTTTGCAACATTTTGTATTATGTTATTTTACATTTTGTATTTGGATTATGTTATTAATGATACAACAAATGGCTCCTATTATTAAGCATAAACCAGTCAATTTTCAAATAAATCGGTTGAAGGACATTTGAAATAATAATTATTAAAAGTAAATGACAACAAAAATGAACGCCTTGTATCTCGGAAACGAAGCATTTCCGGGCATATGCTAATGAGAATGCTTTTCTTCTTATTTTTATCTAAAGAACCTGTCCCTGAAATTTTTCGTAATATTAAAGAATCACCCTATATATTACAGTAATCAAAAAGTCAAAGGCAGTGATAGATTGAGAGGATACATAAAAATTTGATATCATATAAAGGTAATTAGAAGTGAGAAAAGATTTACCTAAATTTAATTTTTCATGGGAAGAGAATCTCTTAACTATTTATTAAAGGAGCGCTTGTTGTACATTTCTGCTTACTCTCCTTTAATAGGTCCTACAATAATTAAGCATCTTTTCCTGTTAAAACCTTAATTCAAGTATATCCTTTTTTCCTCGCTACTAATTACCATTTAACAACATAGTATCTGCACGTATACTCGCTGTGAAAAGATCTCAGCTTTAGCATCTCCTAACGATACCAAAGGGCGAAATGTACAGGATGAAACATTTTCGTTGGAGTTGCAGAGTATAGTTCTCGTTTTTTTTTATATTACTCTAGCATCGCAAAGAAATCTTGACTAACGTCATTTAGTTTCGATATAGAAGCGACTTTTGAAATTTGACTTATTTTTAATGGACATTTTTCAGTGAACTTTACTCTTTCTAACGGAACATTAACTAGGATATAATACAATTTGTATATACTATTAATTTTTCCATATATTTTATTGCAAATAACAAAAGTAAAGCCTGATATTAATTGGCAGCTGCAACTATATTGTCTCTACATTCTATCATATTATATTTATTATGAATGAGTGGAAATTTCATATTGTTAATTCAACTTAAAAATTTACTGTGCACTAATTGTATAAACTATCAAATAAACACACAGACAGTTTATTGACATTTGTTTGGCAATGTTGACAATAGCAATCAACACACTGTGGTATGGGATAACATAGTTATTTCATTAATAATTTCAAAAACGGGTGGTAAGAATTATCTTAATTTAAGTATGTATTAAAGCTTTAACATTATTATTTTTTTAATATATATAGAAAAAATGATATCGTATAATATCATTTGAAGGGATTAATTTATGGTAATTTAAAGCCATGAAAATATACAGGATGTCTTATTTAAAAAAGTAAAGTTAACTGAAAAATTACCGAAAATATTAACTCAGAAAGAATGCCTTAATCTGCATTAGGGACAACAATTATAAATATTGTGGAAACACCTCTGTAGCAATAAGTCACGATAAGTTTTAATTGTTGAACAGAAGAAGAGTACATCGAGTACGTTGTAAAGATTATCCTGCCAGATTTTATAGAATTAGAATCCCTGTTATTATAAGAACGAATATTATAATTTTCTGCAGTTGATATGTATAGTAATAATGTCTTTCGACATTACGCAAAATACGCATATTACTTTCTCCTAAAAATTCCTGAAAAATCCAGTTCTTTTAGATCAGCAGGAAGTGCAGCAGGAAGTAATTTCATATCTTTATATTCGCGAATATTGTCACTCAAAAGTGAGATATCTTTTCTTCTTGTTATAGCAATAATCTAATCCTTTACTTATATCATAATCACGAGCATATTATTCAAACAAAGATAAATAGAAATGTAAGAATCTCAAGTATCTTCCGAGCTATTTTTAAAATAGTCTCTACATGGCTCCGTGTACTTTGGTCTATACGTAACTCTCAATATTTTTTTAGAATTAGAAAAACTCACAATAAACTACAACCACCACCGTAAACAATAATACCATTCATTAGACGCATGGTTAAAACACAATTGACATAAGTTATTGCACACGCTATCAATATGGGCATTCCACTTCATATTCTCATCGACCGCAAGACTCGGCAGGCGTACCAGGACTTATACTATAGTTAATTATGACAATATCTACTGGATAATCATGGGTTCTCGTTTCCTGTGTTCTATCGTGGTTAAGATTAAATTTCTGCTGTCTTGCCATCTGCCTAATTGAGCTATGTAGTCACTGAAATTATTGATAACAACCTTGCCAAAAAAGAAAAAATCATCACTGCAATTGACCGTTCTGCATCTGGACATTTGACAGCTTAGAGATTATTGAAATACATGACAAGAAGTAGCAGCTGCAAAATGCTATGTTGAAGAACCCGCGCACTTAATTGATTTTCACTGGAATGGAGAACATTTGTACGCAGACATGCTATTTGTTTTCTAATCGAAAGGTAAACAAAACAAGCAACAGCGTTACCTCTCAGTCCGTAGCTCTCCAGCTTTTCAATCAATGATTTCCGTCATCGAACGTTCTTGACAAATCCAGTAGAACCCCGCAAGGAGTTTTACTTTCCAAACTAGACAAAATAGCACTAAAGCCGAACAAAGCGCAGTAAGTTGCTGGTTATAACCACATTAATATCGTACGCGTACGATGTCACAATACCTTATATAGTAAGTCGTGAATCGATAATAAAAATTACAAGTAATAACGGTCCCAATATAGAGCCGATTTAGCTATTGCATCCATAGAGCCCTGTCGTAACACCGACGAAACCGAAAACGTAACGTGTTACGGCAACTCCGTTTTAAACATCCATTACCTTCGAATAACTGCACATCGCGGTCGCAAGCTCAAGCTAGACAAACCTTACATTTTCAGTAGGTACAGTGGCCGGTTTATGTTTTGTCTGCTCTTCGCAACAACTAAATGTCGACACTGCCTTCCGCGCGGCGTTGTACATAAATTCAGCAAATAAAAGCATAGAAAAGGATTTATTGGGATTACCCATCATAAATCCCTTTGAGGACTTTTCAACGCAACACAAAGACTTCAGTTACATGTTTTCGAGTCCAGACTCCAAGAATCTCATCCTCATTTACCTATCTCGTTTATTTTTCGAATTACATCCCGAAAAATGCTAAAGATAAGGGTCAGTTTCCCAATATTCTAAAACGTATAGCTCGTTTACTATAAGAGATCGAAAATCGGGGATGGATCCAGCGTATCAAAATCTATAAATAAAGTTGCCAGTTGAAGCTCTTTAGAAATTCAGACGATTTGATGATTTCAAAAGTGTTTTACTTAAAATACTTATTTTGATGATGCTTGCTTATGTAATCTGATCTGCTAATTATAGGGATTCCGACCGTTTTGCGGTATCTTCAATTGTTTGTGAGAAATTTGAGTTTGAACGTCATTATTTTCTAACAAATTTATCAACATCATCAATCTACTACAAATTTGTATGCAACCCTTTCGAACCCTGCTCAAAACAAATTAGCACAAAATTTCTTAAAGTTACAGTTGTACAGTACTTATGAATAGAGAGCATCACATGTTACTGAGAACATCAGTAAACAATAGGAATCCATTCTCATGAGGAGTCTATCTAGTCGCTGCAAAAAAGGAATAATTCCACCTGCCTTTGTCCTCTGTATTTATCTATATCAATTTGATTCCATAAAACCAGTGGCATTGCTGGTAATATCATCACATGATACAGTGACCGGTTGATGTTTTTTCTCCCCTTTGCAGTGATTAAATGTCGATACTATCTTCCGCGTGGCAAGGCTAAATACTTAATAAGCCTGCTGAAACGAGTTGCGTTTCAGGAAATTAACAGTGATTAGACAGACTCGCGTTTATTCATCTGATGTGAATAGGTTCGTGTTGTCTACTAGTTTCTCAGATTGTCGATAAAAGAGGAGTCTGTCTAGTCTGTGCTAATTAGGTACAGCACACGGAAAATGTATTCGTTTCTACAGGGTCAACACTCAGCGAATAAAATCACACAACCGCGTTTATTGAGAATACCCTTCATGAACTAAAATGGAAGCAATAAATTCTATATGCGAATGCTACAGTAATCCAAGCGCACGACTACGATTAGTAGAAAGTGTAGCTACATGTCTCCGAGATAGAAATGTCGCTGTACATACGATAAACTGCGACGATAAACGATAAACTTAATTTAATATTTGTGGACAATATTTGGATTGAAAATAATGAATGTCTCGTCAAAACATTGTGTTGCAGATGAGGATAGAATAAATAACTATTACTAAAGAAATTGCCATATTTATTCTGTAGTTGAACCTCAAAGCATCGAAATTATTAATTCATACAAGATTGAACTTGTTCACATTTACCAAGCGCATTCTATATTTTCCAGAGAGCCGATCTAGCAGTTGCATCAATGACCATTAACTACGCACGAGAAAGCGTCATCGATTTCACAAAGCCATTTATGAACCTAGGGATTGGAATACTCTTTAAGGTAAGGTATTCAATTGATGGTTAAACATTCATTACATATGTATACATACGTACATGCAGTACGAGGCATTGTTATGGAATATTGACTAAAGTACCGTAATAAACGAAATGCAAGTCACCCTCGCTTTGAAAATTAGGGGTGAGTTGAAAAAAAATATTGTTTCATAGTAACGCCACCTAAAGGAAGTTGGCGTAACCAATTTTTACATAATTATCAAGCTTTTAAGAAAATTTTCATCCAATTTCGATATATGTATAATAATAAAACATAATTGATAACTTTACGTAGTGGAGTCTTAATAATAGAATGCAATAAATTGAAACTAACGAACATTTATATTAAACAAACAAAAAAACAAGGATTTCGATGAAAATTCTCCGAAAAACAGAATTTTGATTGAATTTGAATATTTGTCCTGTTTTACTAATGTATATTTTTTATTTATTACTAAGAGTAATAGAATGATATAATAAACCTTTATTTTATTAAACATTACTTATTTTTCTTACAAAATCTAATAACATTGTACCCAATACTGGCAACGCTGAAGAAACTTCGCAAACGAATCGTGTGTTTCTACAAGGTCGGTGGGAAGGGCAGTTAAATTTGTTAAGGTTTGAGATGTTTATGCATTTTTTATTCGTATTATGTTACACACTTATTTAATGTCGTATTTTTAGTTTTCTAACTGTATATTTATTCTTCCATTTAAAATGTTTCCATAAATAAACCAGAAAAGCACCCATATTATATTTATGTTGATATTGGTGGGAGGTACAATCTTTCTCAGTACTGCGCCTTATATCTACCTCCACGAAGTAATCTAAAATAATTTTGGTTTCAATTAGATTGGCCCAATAACGGACTATACAGATTTTTAACTGATATGTTTCTTAAGAGGAAGGGAAAATGTTGACACCACTTGGGGAGTAGGTATTATACAAATTGGAACAACAAACTAATTCCATTAGACACGTCTAACGGACAGCTCATTCCACAATATTTACATAATTGGTTGTTCAAGTGGTACATTAAAATTCAACTATGGAAATCAGCAGCACTTAGACGCCAATATTTGAAACTGGACGAACCGCAAACCAATACATGCACATAACAAGTGTAAGTAAATAACACAGTTTTATACTAATGGACGTCGTTAATATAAGGATCTTGATAATTTGTATTTGCTTTGTTGTGCAATTATTGTTAACTGCTAATAGTGAGATTTTAATTTTTATCTATTAGGTACATGAATCGATGGGGCTTATATTTTGTATGTAAAACAGAGAAGTTGCTATCGCCAGGACGATCGTCTCACAGTTGGATATTTGTCCGATCTAATTGGCTGAACGTCTAAGCGCCTCTTTATGTCATACAAGCATGCTCCGAAACTAATAGAATTACATTGTAAGTAACGTGAGAGGTAACTTTTGATAAAATGAAAAAAAAACAATATTACACTGTTTTATATAGATAATTTATTAATAATTTATATAGGTAATCAACTGTAATGAGATCGTTCATCACTGTTGCTGCAATTGGTCGTAGGTGTTACCTTCCCTTCTGTTTTCGAGCTCCACGGTTTAAATTCATAAAGGGATTCTTCTTTAGTTCATTGTTGTACAGTACAAGTAGAAGTAATTTGTTATTAACAATTGAATAGTTGCATACGACTAGTGCCGCCATCAAGTACTGGACAACAACAAGCCGCGCCGTGGCGGGGTAGTGTGAGATAATCTTTGCACAGATATGTATACGCTGTGCCCGTGCACTGCTTCGTTTCTCGTTTTCTTCTGATTCCTCAAATTTCGAACAATCAGTTGTTTTGCGTTCATTTCGATAGTCAGCTTGTGAGAACACGAGGCATATCATTTTGCTCGGTCTGTATTCGTTTATTCAAGAACTGCGCTCATGGTGTTGGACTTGTGGAACATATTCTTCGAATCTAATGGTCCGTTGCACTAACATAGGCTAAAATGTAATCTCGTATCCCTTTCATGGGAAATTTGATAACTCTGGGCTGGTCAGGACTATGCGACTATGGACTATGTAAAGGCTTGAAAGGAATGTTATTGTTATAACGAATATTTGAGGAACGTCTTCAAAAATTGGATGTACTTATTATTAGTGACACTCTATTAAGCACTTATTATAATTATACACATATTATAATCCTCTTTTATTCATCGGTTGAGCTATCAATACTCTTTAAAGTTTCTAATAAATTAGTTGAGAAAGTTGAAAATCAAGGAAAACAATATTGTCGTATTCTGTTTTTATTGGCTACCTCAAGTAAACGGATGTATCTTCGACAGTCCGATAGAGTATAAATTCTTTTAACGAAATTAGAAGAAAAATCATTGAATCATTTTTCTTATTTTGGTCCATATATAAACAGAAGATTTGGCCTCTTCCTAAATGGACTAACTCTCTTTGCGACGTGATGCTTTCGCTTAGGTGAGCGGATGTTTCGTTTGTAAGAACTCTCAAAAACAGTCAACTATCGTCAGCATTATAGACCTGATGAGGCGTTAAACCCATTTCTCCAACGTTCGTGACGAAGGTTTGCTGAGATGACCGAATAGCATATTCATCACCAGCGATTACCTTGAACTTGCCTAGCCATCTGGAACAAATAGCGTGCGGCTATCAAGTCCGTAAAAACAATAAAACACTGTATTGATCGTTTATATCCACAGAATGACGGAGATATTCATTTTATTTCCTAAAAAATAATTTATTTTTATCAGTACTGTTCGAATGCCAAAATTTTAGTCGAATTAGTGAAGTGGGAATTTAACTAAAGCTTCCCTATACTACATCACTATAGTTGAAAATAAAAGTTCATCGTAGATTCAGGAATATGAACTGGATAGTACCCGATTTAGCCGATAGCGGGACTATTAATCACTTCATTTGTGTAGGTAGCTATTTGTCTCTTGTTATCGACATGCATTGTTATCCTTGCATCAAAGAGCACAAGCTAATATTAGTGATTTAAATCCCAAATACCGCGGAGAGTTTCGATACTTGTATTGTAACAAAATTTACAGCAATAACATTAACTTTACTAACACTTTTTATTCTTGTTTTTTACCTGAATTTATTCCATTATTTTTTTGTATTGAGCGCTTAGGAAAGGTAGAAAGTACAAATACTTCCTTCAATTTATTTTTTACTTTTTTCCTTCTACTGCGTGCGTTTCCTTGGTAAATTTCCAAACATGTTCTAGAAAGAATTTTTCGACTAGTCACAAATTGTATTACTTTTTCTTCGTAAGTAAACTTTCATTTCATTTGTGCATTTCTTCTTGCTTGTCATCAATACTGTATCATTCTTCTAGTTCTCTCTACATTTATACTACATCGTTGTCATCTTGTTACGCACTTTTTTAAAGTTATTACGTCATCAAATGTCTTTTTAAACGACAACTTATATTTTTTATTATTAATTTCAGTAGTGCTTGTTATTTCGTTTCCAACGGTATAAAATTATGTGCTACACTTGAAGTTAATTGAGAAAAACACCAAAAAATTTGAATATTAAATAATGGTAGCAAGTACCGTGGCGTAGTATGGAAAACAACATAAGTATCAGCAACCTCCACACCATATAAATTTAATTAATTATATAATAATTAATCCGAGACTGCCATTTCGAAGTCTCCAATGGCCCTCATCAACCAGTAAATGAATGTTCAGGTACCGTTTGATTAAACTTGACAGAGAACAAAGAAACTACATTTACTTAGCAGAAGAAACTTAGGCAATAAAATATAGAAAAATGAGCACAGAAAAAGCAGTTTCTATTTCACTGTACTAGATGTTCAAAATGACAACAACCCTGCACCATTTGGCTACACCCAAGACGATTATAAAATTGATTTCTTACATTTTGAAGAATGTAATCTCACGTCGAATTCTTTGCTTAGGATCTTCTAACTTATATAGCCAACTTTTAGACTTCATAGAATGACGTCTAAAGACGCCAGATAAACAGACCTAGCTATTCTATCGGACCCGTTTTTCTAATCCATCTTCCTGGAAGTGCTTGGTCCAAATAGCGTCGAATATTATTTGCATTGTGAAGCGGAACACCATCATATTGTAGCCAAACACTATTGTTTGATAGTTCTGGGTTGTTTGCGCCAGGAAATAGAGCAGCTAATGCAGGAATCAGTTCCAACTGTCAAAATTTCAGGTATCTTTCTCCAGTTAAATTGTTTACAAAAACAAATGGGCTTACAATTTGGACCTGCCCATTCGTATTTTCTGAGAATGCTGAGTGAATCCAATGAGTTTTTTTTTCTGTTATTCCTTCCTTTTGTTTGTTTCCTGTTATTTCAGATGTTGCTTCATCCGAAAAATAAAACACCCTAGGAAAATATTGGATCTTATCTTATCTCTGATCAAAGTCATCTTCTGCCAACTCCTCCAACAGCTGTAACTTATATAAATGAAATTTCTAAACTTTCAAAAATGTGAAATGTGGCTTACATTGCAATTCAAAGCAATATTTCTGCTAGATTATGTACATTATTTTCTATTGTAAGAGCACGTCAAATTGTGCATCTTCGTTTAATCCCACCGGACGTCCACTTTTTAGAGAATTCTTTACATTGCATTATTCTCGAATTTTTTTAATCATTATTAACATCTGTTTCTCGCTTAATTGTGCAATTTTTATTAATACAGGAGCTTACTAAAAGTAAAATCTGCTTTAGAACAAGCAAATGGTTTACTTTTGACATGTATGATTATAGATATTTTTCTTCGAATCCAAAGTGTAAATGAAAACTATATTCTTGATAACTAGATCGTAACTATTATTATAGTTGTGCTAGTTTTAATATTTTAAAAATCCATGCTTATATATGATCGAAATAGCTTTTCATTTAGAGTATTATTAATTAGATATTTTTCTATTATTGTAAAGAAACTACGTTAATTTGCTCTCATTCTTCTTATTCTAACGGTCACATTGCGTTGCTTGTCAAAGATATCCGTTGACATAAAACTATTAATTGTTACAGCAATGTAGTAGTGTTGTTGTGAATGGAACCTAGGAAACTAACCAACAAGTGGGGTCTGACAGGCCCTACTGTAGGCCCTTTCAAACAACTGTCCGTATTTTTTTAATTTAAGCAAAATCCAAAAGTTATAGCAGCTTTAGTATCACATGATTCGGCAACACCTACTACATTTCTTATTCGCAATATTCACCAGTTAATTTAAAATTTGTTATTGACCCTAGCAACTAGGCTCGCTGGGCGGTCATGGTTGGAATTTTCAAATATTTTCATTAGAAATCTCTATGTCATTTTAGTTATCAAAACTTTGTTCACGTCACTATAGCTATTGTTGTTTCCAAGTTATCGCCGGTCCCCACTTTTAGTGAGAAACGCGACATATTCCAAAGAATAAGTTCCATGATTATGCGACTGAAATACGTTATGTATACATTGGGAACGTTTTTATATACGTATGTACCTACAAACAAACGCTGTAAAATCAAAGGAGTGTATAAACGGTTCTACGGATGTACATACATACATTCGGTAAGTAGCGGGTGAAAAAAACATTTTAACAATTTGACTCACGTATTTCGCTCAAATTGGCAATTCTAAAAATAATTTCTGAAAAATAATGTTTTGGATCACCGTTGCTCTAATTTCAAAATACTTCTGTGCGTGTAAAGTGTGAATATCACTACAACCAGTGGATTGTCATATTTTGGCATACGTATAATAAATGAACACTATTACTATAATTGTTCGCAACCGCAAGACCAACACTTACATATTGTAAACACAAACATAAATACATACATGCGGCCGTAATTTTACGAATATATTTCTAGCATGGTCTGATGTAATGTATTTACCGAAATGGATATCCATTAACGTCAAGCACAGTGTACCATTGCGTATTTCATTTCCATTGTTTGTACGCAGAAATTTAATTTTATTTCATTGAAAGTAACGATCATGTTATTTGCTGCATTTTAATTTCTTCTGGCTCCGCTCATGCACCACCCATACGTATAAATTATAAAGATGTAATGCATAACTTAAGCTGCATTTACAGCATAAGTTTATAGATACACTATCGCTCAAAAGTGTTTAGGCACTCTCATTGACAGCAAAAATGCATAAAAACTCAGCAAAAATGTTAATTTTTTTTATACATTCATACATTCCTAAAAATATACTAAATAAATGCGAAAATTAAAACGTTTAACTTAAATTTTGCTTTCATCTCCTCCTGATTTAATGACCTCTTAATTTAATAATTGCAGACAATCGATGTATTCTCGCAATAAATTTTGCCAGAGTTTCCAACTCGATTGCAACTTGTTCCACATGTCAGTAACTGATGTCGGAGCTGATTTCCGTACTTCCCGACCCAGTTCTTCCCGTAGTAACTCGATCTGATTCAAGTCGGGGCTTTGTGGAGGCCACTCCATGATTTTGAGAGTTCCTTCCTCTTCTAAATGGCGTAAATGGTCTTTACATAATTTACAGAAATGTTTTGGGTCATTATCTTGCTGGAAGATAAAATTTGACACAAATGTCGAAATCCGGAAGATATTGCGTGGTTTTGCAAAATTTCGCGACAGCCTTCTTTTTTTAATATACCACGGCCATTTTCACAATGTCTACCATATTAGCACCAACAAGACAGCCCAAAATGATAATATAACCTCCTCCGTGCTTCAGAGTAGCACCAATACACTTTTCTCTGGCACGTTCACCCACAGATCTTCTGATGAATATTCGTCTTCGGGTTCCGAACAGTTCGAATTTGGACTCATCCGTCCATAGAACGTTGTTTCACTCTTCTATGGTCCAGTGTTGGCATTCACGAGCTCACTTACATCGCTTTTGCTTGTTTTGTTTGCGTAATAACGGCTTTCTCGTCGTAGAAACACTGACTAGTTTTGGGCAACCAACATTTAATTCTGCTGTGATCTCTGGGGCTGTTTTACGTCTATTTAACTTGCTGGTAACCACTATTCTGCGATCATCCGCAGATGTTGTCGTTCTTGGTCTTTCACTCCGTCTTTTATTTAGAAAACTGCCGGTGTTTCCCGATATTTTTTCACGTTATAACATTTTGTATGTATGTTTTTGTATGTTGTATTTTGTATGTTAAGAGACTAGCTCTAATTTCAAAAGACATCAGAAAATATTTATAAATAATAATCAAAAAAGTAATAACGCTAGAATAGCTTCCTCGTGGAATTGTTCGCGGCAAACGCAACACAAGAAGCGAAAAAGATACCCTAATAGAGCGTTATTAATTTTTTGGTTACTGGCCTTCTCGTGGTTAACCACTCAGAGAGTTACTCGTGGAATGGTTTATGTCGCTGTTGTCTAAGCGGCAATTATGCATTTCTTGGCACTAGAAACCGAAGAAATGTCTAGTTTGTCATCTTAATATACTGAGGTATTAACTATGAGGCAACAACAACACAGGATAGAGTTAAAAAATACTCTCGGAACTACGCTGATGACGCCGGGTAGGTAGAGCCATGTCCGTTGGTAATGCATTTTTTTTATCACCTTTCGTTGCATTTACCGCGAAGAATTTAATCAATACTTTGGAGAAGCTAATATAATAGATATTTCGAGTAGACGTAGGAGACGCAGCACTCTAAGTTTTATACGAAAAACGTATCTGCATAACCTCATATTTAATTTACTGAAGAAATACGCATTCTGAAAAAAAAAACATACTTCAAACTTAACAGCGATGGCGATGCTTAGTAAAGACAAGGGCGTTTATTATCGAACTGTAAAAATTTAATCGGCCCTAGTTTCAATGGATTAAGCGTAGTTTCCTTTAGAAATGCAATGAAAATGTTATGTTTTGCAGAACTTGTCTCCAGAAATTTGTTATTTGAAAGGTTTTCCTCTAAATTGCATGCTCAGGAAAGAAAGTAGCTCTCGCTAATACACTTGCTTTATTAGTAGTGCGAATGAGCCGAGCCAGCTCCATTTTAGACGTTCTTTAAAAAAGAAATAAGAACGTATTACGTAGTAACTACTAATCCAACACCACTAATACCAAGATTATATATATATATATATATATATATATATATATATATATATATATATATATGTGTATGTGTATATGTATATATATATATATATATATGTGTATATGTATATATATGTATATATATATACATATATATACATATACACATATATATACATATATGTGTATATGTATATATGTGTGTGTGTGTGTGTACCATTTAAAAATTATATCAATAACAACAAAGGAGTACTAACTAAATATAATACAGAATGCGATGTACAGTTAAATATAAAGGTCGATCTGCCCGATGATTTTTTCAAAATATTTCATTATAAGAACCAGGGATTTTACATATTATATGTACACACTGTGTTATAGATGCATATATCACAGAGCTTGATATTAATTACATATATCCCTGCCTTGTCTAAATTTATAGCTTGTGTAAGTAATAACGACCTTGTAAAATAAAAACAGCAACCGCATTATGCAAGTCCTACCGAAGAGAAAAATACAGGCACGGTGTAATAAATCAACTTTAAGAACGTCTTCTTGGAATTAGCTTGGCCTATTGGGGATCCCCTTGGGGATTACGAGAAACAGAAGATTTATAATGCAAGTATTTCGTATCTACACATGCCAGATAGAAAAATAAACATGTTGAACATTCCTGTTCTCAGATACTAATAAATCGCTGCAGTTCACGATTCCAGATAGATTAATAAAATACTCAAATCAGCCAAACACTTTCTTCCATTCCAGTACGCCACTTAACGATTATTTTCTCCTGCAGAATATTGAATTGAATCCTAAACCTATTAACGGCAAATATGCTTCTTACAGCCACTCACATTAATAAGGTTTTAAAACGTTAAATTGGAAAAAAGAAAAAACAATTATTTGATGATAAAATAAAGTTATTAATTGACGAGATGAACCTGATACTTTAATACCAATCATTCAATATTTATCTTTAATTTAGAAAAGTCTAACCTCAGATCTCCACACGCAGTGGTTTGCGATCGATTTCTTTTTTTCTTCTTTTTTCCATTCTTTTTCACGCAATACGAAGAAGATAGAAAAACTATCAAAAACTTTCTTGCGACAGTCTCTAACGCACGTCGAGCAACATATATATCTTTCTGAAAACAAAGCAGCTGATACGCCATTTTGAACTGCACCGCAAGTCCTTCATTAGTGTTCATTTTTAACAGTTCTTCTTGCAATATGACAACCGCTTCTTCAATGCCACTATATAGATAATCTAAACACAGTTGCGCTGTTTTCTTGATTTTTTACAAATAAGAAAAGAAATAACAAAAAGGGGTAGAATGGGATACCCAGTGTCGTTATGTAATTTTTCCGAAAGTAATTTACATATATACGGAGACTATGTAATATAGTATAAAAATTTATGTATGTTACAGTATCCGATATATTTGGAAAAATGGTGATTCGGCTGCTGAAAATATTGTGTATCTTGGATTTCATCGAAATTTAAATTTTCGAGTTGGCGTCGTTTCCTTGTCTCCCTATTACTATTACAACGATTAATTTCTCAACGCCGTAGAAGTTCTGTGGCTTTCCAACATTTTTTTCGGTTCTATATTTAGAAGGTTTCCCTCATTGTATGTTTGTTGTTATGCATTATAAGCTTCGTAGTGGCTTATAACTTGAGGAGAATTTTCCTTTTCCTCGTTTGATCCTCTACAAATTCATTCAGGTACGAATTCCATTTTGTTTACATGCTTGTCTAGTGGACAGTGAGCAGTTACGATGGCAGCCTACAATCTAACATAAAATTTTCTTATGGCCAGGAATTCCTTCGACTTTTTCTTAATTCACTGTTCCCTTGTACGTGAATCTACGATTGGTAGAAATCTGGACGGTAGAGCAGCAGTAAGTAGTTAGTAATTGGACACCTAAGAAGAAAGCTGTATTTAAAAATCTGCAAGAAGTACAAATAAAAGTAGATGTTGTCATTCCTACAAATAAGTCATATATATGTATTCTAAACAACATAATAACGCGTAATATCTGAAAACTTCCAATCATTAAGTACGTTGCATATATGGTGGAGGCGCCGGGTTGTCTTGACGACATTGAAAATATTTTCAGACGTCCTTAGCTAGTCCACATCAAAAAACCATGGCCCGCAAGTGGCGTGGTGGTCGGAATGCGAGATATAAACGAATGAATAAAGTACCCCCATCTAGTTGCTTGTGTAACCTATACCGTCATCGCTCGCATCAATATGTAATGTTGTTTATCTATCCGGACTGAAATGCGCTAACAACCGTGGATTAGTTAGAAAATTAATTAAAATATGATACAACATATCTTCTTCCTCCTCTCATCAAAGTATAACATCAGAAATTACACAATGGTTTTGCCGCATTACAGAAATAAAGCGTCTCCAATAATTAAGCAAACCTAAAACTAATTATTTGTCTTTCTCTTTCTTTAGCCGGAAAAATTTGAAATATTTTTAATTCAAAACTGAGGAATAAATAAAGGAAAGTAGAATTTGGTTGTTTGTATAAATTGCATAAATTACAATATCGATGATAGCGCTGTGTGAAGCGACGTTCGCATAAGTGCTGCTCGATTATATATGTATGAGCGATCCTTGTTTCTGGCCCACTTTCCATTCTTCAGTGGCTTATGTAGCCTGAGATCTCCCTCTCATTGTTCCTGTTATTTTACTAATTAATGTTGTCACCATTCAACAACAATTCCAGAGTAATATCCACTTATCAATACTCGCTAGTGCCATATCGTTAGACGATAGAACACAAACTCTTGAAAATAAAGTACTAGTCCGTAATACGATATTCTTAAAGAAAGAAAACAGTCTGATTAATATTTATTTGAAAGTATATAATTCATGATATGATGATAACAAAAGCCATCGTGAACAAAGGAACAAAGAGACGCCACTACAATTTTTTTCCAGTAATTAATTTTCCGTCTTACAATTTTTTTAATTAGTTCAAACCGGCGTTGAGTGAAAACCTGTTTAACTAGGTGATTAAAAATTACTTCTGGTAGAAAATTAACTAATATTGTGATTATTAAACAGGCGTACCACATTGTTAGCTTTGCCACTTTTTTCTTTATTTTACCATTTTGCTCTTTAGTTTCTGTTCTCTTTTTAATTTTGCTATTCAGTTAGGGCGCAAGAAATAGGGCTGATGTGATACGGTCTTTTTAGATGTTGTTACCTCTTGTATCACCTATTGGACAATAGGTGTTATAACTAGAGCGGACAAAGGCGGATGAAATTATTACCAATACGAAACACGAACCCATTCTCATAAAACGAGTAAACTTGAAACTGTCTAGTCTGTGCTAATTTCGTGAAGTCTGTACTCGTTTTTTGCAGGCTTAGTAATAAATAGAGACGAGCAAGGTAGGGCAAACTATTTATTTTTGCAGCGATTAGACAGACTCGCGTTTCGTCGACTCTTGGGGAAACCAGTAGGCAAGATGAATCCATTTTCACGAGACGGGTAAATACGAATTTATATGGTATCTACTAATTTTCCCTACCTTGCTCATCTCTATTAAAAATTTGCCAGGAAAAGTGAGAGGGAAACCCGAGGTTATGTAAGCTCGCGAAAAACGAGAATGGACTAGAAGTAGATCGCTCAAACGTAGATGCTCAGACCGCGCTTGGGTGAACGTTTTCTATTATATTATTTTTATTATATATATTATTATAATATATATATTATATATATTATAAATGGAGATGAGGTAAGTACGCACTGCAATGTTGCACTGCATTTCTAGCATTTTGCCCGATATAAATATAAAAGATATTTAAAGAACCAGAAATACACGTGAATGACCTTCAGGGTTAGAGCTGGTTGTATTTTGTTAAATGTTAACATGTAGACAAAGATATAGATATTCTGGGAAGAACAGCTTTCAAAAGGTGTTAAATAACAATACGTTTGGAAGTACATGTAATTCGTAACGGTGTACTACTGCTCAAGTAACATGAAATGTCGAAGAAAGTGAAATCCCTACCTGCTCAAATATAATTTATTGATATACAGAAAATCTTTGTTTTCTAAGTTAGGTCGTTCTATCGCAAGGTATAACAATTTGACATTATTCGGCATTGCTAGAGTAGCATAAAGGTAAATTTGAATTATGTTTATAGGTACCGACAAGCCAACCTACTAGACTGTTTAGTTTCATGAATCCGTTAGCGGTGGAAATATGGATCTACGTATTGGCCGCCTATATGCTGGTCTCATTTACCCTGTTCGTAATGGCACGATTTTCACCGTACGAATGGAACAATCCGCATCCGTGTCACCAGGACTCGGATATAGTCGAAAATCAATTCTCTGTTTCGAATAGTTTCTGGTTTATTACCGGCACGTTTCTACGGCAAGGATCCGGTCTGAACCCTAAGGTTCGATTATTCTGGTACAGTTTGATGTGCATGGTTGTTGCATGTGCATGTAGATCCGCAACCGTTCCCTAACCTCAGAGCTTTCGAAGTAAATCTCTTTCCCGATTATGAGTAGATAAGCTAAAAGCTAATGGCATTATCTACGAATATATAAGAGTTAACGACGCTACTTGTTTGACTTGAATGCATGAAGTTCGATCGCGGACTTATTGCTGCGAATATTTCTGATATACATTTATGTACATATGTAAAGAGTTTGTGTGTTATGTACATGATACGAGAGCGTAATAAAGAGAAAACTTGAACACTATCAAAGGCTTTAAAATCGATTCATATATAAAGGTTCTAGTAACTATGCACTAATTCACTTTTGTATCGGCAAAGTAAGAATTTTACAAAGTATATCTAGCTCTTTCTTAAATATGCCCAGAACCGTTTATCTTGTCGTTAATAAGTATCTTAACAGTGTTTCGCTTTATGGGATAATGGTATCATTATAATTGTAAAAATGCTATTAACTCTAAATATTATTAAAATAAAGGCGAGAATTAAAATCTACAAAAAAATTATTATCCAACCACAATGGGATGAAAGATTAAATTTAATCCATCTGTAGGTATAAGCGAATGTCTGTTTGACATATTTTTTGAATTCACTGGCTATCATACTATTCATATAATCACCACGTGAACTTGCCATTTAGATTATGTGCGTTACTGTTAGAAGATATTGCTTTACCACAGAAACATTATCAATATGACATATAGTGTCTCAATACAACATTACATTGTAAAACGTAAAATACTTATAGAAGTTTGTGGCTTAATACGAAGCAAATGAGCTATTTCGTCGCCTATTGATGTTTACAGCTTAATATGTTTGCGGAATCTTCGACATGTATCAACTTTTCGTGCTACTTTTTAAACACCTCACGTAATATTAATTTTAAGTCGGATAAGTTTCAGATCTTTTATTATATACAAGAATGACAACAGAAAGTGAAAGATCTTTTGCGAAAATTTTGGATTAATTCCTGTTTAACCAGAAGCTTCCTTAGCTTATACACCACCAAATCTACAGATTATTTTCGTCAATTCATTGCATAGAAAGCATAAATACCTTCTGGCGAATTTCAAAGAGCATATAACATAAAATCAAGCCTAAAGCAGGGCACCTCATAAGAATGCAATGTTAAATCAATATGAGAAGTAAGCAGTATCGAAGAGAATGCTTTCGTCCGTTCTTTGGTATATGATGGTAGACGACTATGGTATGATAACACAGTGGCAAGTTATACAGATAACATAAACATACAAACAAAAGCTAAATTCGAAGATACCATCTGCAACAGAATGCATAATGCTGACTGTGGAATTTACTAAGACATGGTGTTAAAAGCAAGGATTAACAGTAAAACTTTCCAAAACTGACACGGTCTAGACGGTGATGATGATACCAACGCACTAATTTTTAAGAGTGTCAGAATAAACAAAGCAGAATATAGTACTTAGCGTGTCTTGGCATGATCGGAATCATGACGTCAACCTCAGCCGTCACACTGAAGATTCTTCTCAACCTGCAACCTCTGTATTTGCTGGTAAAGATAAAGATCCTCGCCGATGATTATCATATGAAAGTAATGAGCATAATAGTGCTTTACTGGGCAGTGATAGGCGCTGTGTGTTCAAACCCACTAGGATCAAAAACATATTCTTAGTGGATGCGATACACCCTCAAGTCACCATTGGCAGTTGTGGTATAATTAACTGCGCCTCACCCTTTACAATGAGAGAATGATAGTAAAAAAAGCCATGGAACACTTTACACGCAGAATTTGGGTACTAAAACGGTTCCTTAAGCTCTAACAAGCTTTAATAGCTTATATACCCTATTGGGTCGTCACCACAGAAAAAAAAGAATTCACAGACGAATATAAAAACTCATTCCGAAACTGATGTGGGAATATGTAGAGCGGACAGGTTGAAAGGAGACATTTCTGCCAGTCTTGGGAAGCTCGCGAGCATATTTCAAAGGGACCTTATGTACTTGGGAACTGTTGGAAACCTTGACCGGAAGATCAGCGACTTTAGTGAAACCGACACTCAAGTGGTTTTAGAAGAAATTAAATGCGTCCAAAACATCAGGAAAGGTACAGAAATATTTTCAGTTGCTGAATATACTCGAAAGAAAGGATATACTAAAACTGGTGTGGGTAACATGAAACAATAATCCCCCTTGGAAGGGGATTGCTAAAGTAAAGATTAAATTACAGCTACATCAGTGACATAGAGAACATTGGAAAGAATAACCAGAAAATGTCCATTCGAAAGCTTTACTGGTAGGATCTTCAAAAGGAAAATGGGACAGATTATAGACTGTGAACTGGCACCGTAACTGGTCGCTATCCACTAAACAACCATCTACAGAAAATGGGTCTCACACTTGAATCAGTATGTAAAGGATGCAGTGAGGAAGAAGAAATTCCTGTTTCTTAACGTACCTACACCTTGTAAGCCACTACATTCAGATTGTCACTGTTACTAAGATTATTGAATAATATGCGTAACACGTTAATTTAATGTCACCACATGTTTAATTCTAACTGTATACATTTCAGTAACGACGCGTGATATTAACGTAGTAAATTTTTATATTTATCAAGTTTTTAAATAAATAACGCTTGCGTAACACAGAACAGGCGTACGCGGTAGTAGGATGTTATTTTTCTCCGTTGAAATGCTTCTCATCTTCGAAAATTCAAATCAGGGCATGTTTTCATTAATAATAAAGAAAAATCGATGGTATTCTTTGCCTGCATTTTATATGATGGAGGAAACTAATGTAGATATATGTTTACTTTTTATCTTTGTTAAAAAAAAAATGTTTTTTAAAAATGGATATATCGTGGCAATTTGGTGTGACAGTTTTTCCTCATTTTATATTCGTACTCTTGTTTATAGAATTCCTGTCTATTGGTAAGGTTTCAGATTTATAATAAATGTAAGTTAATGTTAAATTATATAAAAATTAAACAACAATCTCTTATCGCATTACCGCCTAACAAACACTTTGCTAAAATGTCAATCTCCCCTCTGCTAACGTACAAAATACCTGTTCCTATCGTAACTACTCAAAACTTCTACATTTGCCGAGTTGACTTCAAGTTACCTGCTGTACGTTCCGTTAACCACTAATTTAATTAAGTGACGTTCTGTGCACGTCGGACCTATATATAATTAACGCTAAATGAATAATTACTCCAACGATTTTACAAATTTAAATCCCGGGTCCTCCAAACAGTTATTATTTATTACAAGGGGAAATATATCTAATTAAACAAATTGTAATAATTAAAAAAATTCTTTATATACCTACAAAAAAACTTATAATTTTTCTTGTTTTACTCAAAATATTCTCAATAATTAAAATACCAACTTAACTTTATTACCACGAAAGCATGCTTTACCTAAGGCTTCAGGCTTACCTAAGGCAATAAAAATAGCGCTATCGTTCAACAACCTTACTGGCGGGGTTTCTGACAAGTCATGCAGCCCTAAAATATCACCTATTCAATCTAGAAAAAGCTGAGGATTAAATATACCGTCGCAAGAACAGATTTTATTTATGTAATTATGTTACCATCAGACGGAATTTTAAGGTTTGTCAAGAGCCTCCAACTTCTCATAAGCTCAATTTGTTACAATAGATCTATTAAGGTCGCAGTGACCAAAGTTTCATTTACCAATACTGGCTTTAATACTAATACTAACTTTATTGGCACGGTTACCTTAATGTAAATTTGGTTTTGTACTACAGAAAATTGAAGATTGTATAACATGTGTATTTTTGTTTTGTTTGGTATAGCTAAGACTCTTAACGCAGTAGGATACTAATTTTCCTAGAATAGTTGAACAAATTTGATTACTCCCTTCTTGTATAGATGAAAACTATTAACAACATTATATTTGCGATAAGTACACTTTCAAGTATTCAAAGTACTCAGATTGCGCTAAATGAAATACAAACTTTTGAAGTTCAGCAAAAGTAACGGAGTATTACTTAACTAATTAAAATGTAACACCAATAAGCCCCACCATCTAGACATTTGGAAAGTGAGAGATAATGTAATTCTCTTTACTTCAAACACCAACTTTTTCACTCTGCATTTAGGTGACTCTGTGACAAAGCAATTAGAGTTAAGAGGTGAATTTAAGATACAAATTTCATTAATTGCATTGAAAATGTGACAAATTAGGGTTTATAGTGAAGAGCGACAACTTAAGGAAGCAGACAAATCAGTGAGCGTTGTATCTTTCTTCAAGCATGATTACAAAACCGACTTGTGATACTCGATAAAAACGACGACCCATACCGATACCTGCGCGCAGCGATAGTGAGCAAAAATGAGTTAATCGGACTGCTAAATTTTACTTTAATCAGCTACTAAAGTAAAACATTATAAAGAAGATATACTTAATTAAGACAAAAATTGAACAAAAGTTACGGTAAATATTTAATGAACCAGAATATTGAAATGCATATTCAATCTTTAGATTTAAGTATTGGGATTTATGAAATAAGAGGATTTTATTATTCATATTGTTCAAAATCAGAATCTTTTTTTGTCCTATGTCCTATTATTTAGATAACGAAAGAATTAGGAGAATATCATACGACCAGCCAACAGCAATGGTGGAACGGAGTAATAACTTCACTTCTGCTCAATTTCCTCACGTTCTAGAACTTCGGATTTAACGCAAAATATACTCAAAAAAATGTTGACAAGTTTGAAATAAAGTAAATTACATTATTTAAGCCTTTTCAGCTTTTTTGCCCTTTTAGTTGGCGGAGTTCATTGACGGCATTACATTTTAATATGTTAACCTTTATATAAATGTTAAAAAGCTTGATCGAATTTAAAAATGGCTACTCTACAGAGAAATTGATAGATCCTAAGACCATCATTTTATTTCAATTCTCTTATATCCTTATTTGAAGCAATTCCTCAATATATCTTACTATACGCTCGACTGTAGTTTTTCAAGCGTGTTAATAATGTTATGCGAGGCTTCTGAAAGCTTATTACATTTTCAACCTTTTGTAAAAACATTTCTAATGATATGTTCTTGGTGTTATGCATGCATTATTACTTGGCAATAAGCAAGTAGAATAAATTACGTATTTATAGTGGAAAAACAAATCATAAACTTACTAGATTTGATGAACCTTTCAACACTTCCCCAAGAACAACCTTTATAATGAATACAGTTATACGTAAATAAAAGTCTACGATGATTATCATAATCGAAATTAATTTAAAATATATTTATTTGAAATAGTAAATGGGATAGAAAAATTTTTGTTCTTGATCAGAGCTAAAGTATTACTCTCATCTTAATTTATCTAAGGTTAAATGTATATATACTTTTGAACAATTTTCTGCAATACTTACAAATAAAAAGTTTTCATTCTATTCATTATTACATTGTCTCTTGGAATATTATTACTACAACAACTCGACGGTAAGGGATTTCTAACTGACTGAATAAAAATCAACACATACGGGATTCTACTACGGTATAAACTGTATTGTTTACATATCTACACTACTAAACCATTGCCACAAGAAGACGAAAATTTACCACCTTTCAATGTAAAAATTAAAGAAGGCAAAAACTAAAAGAAATAACTGTCGAAAACCTCCAAGTTATGGGGCGATTAATGAATTGAAATAGATCGTACCAGAGAGCACTATTCCGAAATCCTTATTGAAAACTTAATCTCCTTATGTATTTCAACGAACTAAACTTTCTAAATAAAAGAGACAAAAGAACATTTTTTTCTGTGATTTATTTTCTTTGAAAAAAGAAGATAAAATTCTGATTTATTAATTCCGTTCTTTCAAACGTTACTTAAAGGGCATAAGCTGGTAATCTATTGAAAATTTTCCGAAATTCCAAAAAGCTGGATGAATTTTAAGCTTTAACTGCAAAGATTTTGTAGAAGAGGATCTGTAAATACGATATCATTTCTTGGTAAATAGATCGTACCTTCGCAAATATGCCGACCATTTTAAATACTACACATACCCCGTACAATGCATTCTCGGACTAACTTGTTTGTTTTCAGTTTCCGTATTTAACGTACGCGTTATGTAGGTTCTAGAGAAAATCTCGATCAAACAAATCGAACCCGGAAAGCAAACAAAACGCCTACATATACTACTTACGCTAACGTTACGAAACTGCACTGAAAACGGAATTTGTGTAATATGATATAACATAATGCTGATATCATTAGTAACCAACGTTAAGATACAAAACTGTACGTTGTCCAAGGAAGTAATACCTAGGAGATTATGTACAATATTTATATAACTGCTTAGTTATTTAGTGTTAGTTACGTACAAAGGTTATACAGTAATTATTGTCTTTCATACAGAAGACGTTTAAAGTAAGTTCCCATAATCACGCAATATACTTGTTATTTATATGTAAAACAGGATATTTATTCTTGGAAATAATTCTAGTCGATTGTAAACAGTGTACACTCAAGAAAATATTGACCGTGTCTATAACTTAATTAAACTGGATCCCAGTTAACTACTAAATGGACAATTAGAACAATAACACTGGCCAACAAATTTCAACTTTTGATTTTGCCATAAAATAATTTATACTAATTTCAATAGAAAACATATAAACATTTATTTTAATAAAAGGTAGAAGGTAAAGTTAGCTCGTTTTTACCGTTACCATAATGTCTTGGTGGAAGCGCTTACGTTCATCGCTAACGTCGCCCATATTTTTTAGAGGCTGATGTTGTGCATTGTCTTTTCCTGGTATAAACTGTTGTCGTAGTGACAACTCTTGCTTATGGTAATGTTTTCCCTGTCAGGACTGTCCCAAAGACATAAAGAGCAACAGTATTTAGTGTAACCAAATTGCATACCCAAAATAATTGCAATTGCTTTAAAATCTGCACAAATATTCCATGGATAGTTTTTGTACTTTATCTTTTCTAATAAAAGCTTCAGATTTTCGTAAGTTTCTTTCATAGAAACGGCATGACCTATCGGAATAGAAGGATGATGGTTTCCATTATGCAACAAAACTGCTTTTAAGCTGGTCTTTGATGAGTCTATGAGTATCTCCAAGAACTGGGATCATGATGTTTTCCAAAAGCTTCAGAAAGTTTATAAACAGTTATTGCAGTAGACCAGATTACCGGCCATACTAGAAAGGCATTTTCTCTGTAACCAGAGCTAAACCAATATTGCCGCTTTTCGAATCATTTTTACTTTATATATGCTGTTCAATTTTATCAGTTACTAACTTAGGATAAAAACCTTATTGATCAGTGTAATTAATGACCATGCGTGCAAGATGAGTACCCCAAATGTTAACGCCTGAGCAAAACCAACAACGGTCGCCACTTCTGTTAGCGAATTTTGATATTATTCAATATTGATTTGAGTAGTTTAGAATTGACGAAACGTGGGTTCGCCACTCCAATCTTGAGTCCCAATAATAAAAACGAATCACCAATTTAATCCTCAGTATATAAGATTATACTTACTATATTCCAACATTCTGCGAGAATGTTATTGATGGGATTACCTGGGGCGTTGTCAGGCAATCATGAGTCAACATTATGATAACATTAATTAATCGACTTAATTGTAATCGTATTAAAGCAAACAAAAAAGGAAGTCGCTTGGTACTATCTTTCATGGGAAAAGTGCTCCAGCGTATAAAGAAAGCCTCATTTCATTATCGTAATTTACAATGGAAGTTGAGCATCCGCTGTAGTAGTCACTCAATGTAGATCCTAGTAAACCTTTATTTATTTCTGAAACTAAGTGACAATCTTAACGGAACTAAATTTTACAACGACAACATTACGACAGCAGAATTTTTCTCTGGTCAAAACAGAAAAATAATATTTGATATGTTAAAGATAATAAACGCCCCTCGTATACTTTATGCATATGCTTGCCAAGCAGGTTATGTACTTGTGTATGCTACTATTACACCGCAAAGGTTCAAAATTCCACAGCCGCTCACTTACTTTCAGGTTCTAGTTACCAATGTATTATATTTATAAGCGAAATTGCACTGTAATCATAAACCACAGTAACCAATACGATTCATTCTTGTTTCTGTTTGATAATATCTGCTGTCAATGACAGGTAAATAACCTGCTCTGATAAATAACCCTTCTATTGGAAACCTTGCGATGTTTAAGGCTTTCTCCATAAGAGCAACTGTGGATGTAATACAACGATATTGTGCAGCTATTAAGGTCATTAAAGATCTAATGAACTTACTGGCAGAATTATTTGAAATGAGGTGGGAATTGTACTTTAATATAATCTTACATTATTGTTGCTTGAAGCAGATATGATATAATGATATATATGAATTTTCCTCATTGGCGATATCTAAATTTGCAGTGCACGAATACGAAATCTTCAATTTCTTCGCCTACATAATGTGTAATGTCCGAAATTTATTTTTACCTTGTATTCGCGAATCCCTACGGTACACATTTCTCAAGCGTATATATATATGTATGTAAGTAGATGTGGTATTTTATGTACTGACAAATGATTACGAAGCTAGCTAAATACACAAGTCAAACTTATTAACAAGAGGTGTTATTAATTATGAAACTAAGTATTTTGATATAAAAGTCAATTTATTTCTCTGTTAAAAGGTAAATAAGCTTACTATTGGAAATGTTGTTATATAAAGTCAGAATAAAATTGTAAATCAAAATACGTTTACTGCTTTAAATGGTAGCTTATCTGATAATCTAAATGTGTCTTCTTAAAACATATCCAACATCGAAACTATTTAGTACGGATATCAAAAAACAAAATACGTTAAGTGAACATGAAAGATCAAGAACCTCTTACATTAATCTTTTTTTAATCTTTAAATCGGATTGATGCTATTATAATAAACAACTTAAGTGCTTTAGGTGATGGAATCTACCTATGAAAGAAAAATTGATATAATTAAACAGATGTCTGTATAAAATAACAGCTTAATTATTGCTGTATCAATGACTACATCAAAAACGAATTTCAACTTTTTAAATATTTAGAAACAGGTAAAAATGTGAATTTTCGTTAGTAAACGAATTTTTTTTTTAAATCTCTCACATATTCTGGTAAAACTAGTATAATTAATACAACGCCATCCTTATGCGTTCGTTTTTAAGGAACCAACAAAAATGCCAAGCAAAATATTTTCATTCTTGAAACCATTGGCGCTCGAAATTTGGATATTGGCCGTCACCGCATATGCAATAGTTTCCTTAACGATGTGGATCGTCGCACGTTTTTCCCCTTGCGAATGGAAGGAACCCGCTTTATGCGAAGATTGTCTCGCCAAAAAGTACGAGGTTCTTTACGGCCATTGCATTCATTTCCATACCGATCATCCAACGGGCAGTAACGACGGATTCTCGATTCAAGGCAACGAAGAATACTTATGCGAACATACAAACGTTTTACTTAGCGACGATGAAATTGAATTTGTACCAGACCCGTGTTCATCGCACGAGCATGATGACGAAATAGCTACATTAGACGTATTGGAGAATAACTTCACTGCTCCTAATAGTTTCTGGTTTGGCATCGGTTCTTTAATGCAACAGGAGTCGGATCTTAATCCCAAGGTATGGTATTTGTAATTCCATCGGTAATTGCAAAGTTGTGTAATTTAAAGAGATCGCTAGAGGGTATTAATCTGCGATTCTGCACATTTCGAGTGTTTTGGATGCATAGTACTTATACGGCCAGGTTCACAGCTTTACTAGATTTACAAACCAGAGGAGATCGATTTCGATTGTATTGCTTTACTGTATTTAATGCTGCAGAATAAAATAAAATAAAGATTGAAGTTACCGTACGCAAATTGGTTTAAATTTGTGTGTTTTTAATGAACTGCATGTTTGTTTATTTTTCAGGTTTTTTAAATTATCCTTGCGGGCTGTGCAAATAAACCAGGCAAATTTTAATAATCGGTCCAGCTTGCACCAAATATCACCTTCATTTCCATTGTTGGACATCAAGTTTCAGTAATTTGAATCTAATTATCTTCTAGCAAAATGTTAGCCAATTTATTTATTTAGTACAAAGTTCTCTCAACTCCATAAAGGTAACGTTCATTAAATTCAACACCGAATATTGAAGTTGCTACAAGTTGCGTAGAACATCGTACAAGCAACAACATGAGAAACTGAGAAATAAACAAATCCAATGTAAACCGATCTACCATAGTTAATTACGTCCAACAAAGTTTGATAAAGTGAAGAAGTAGCAACAATTGACGAAACATATCAAAGATAAAAGCAAATAATAACCAGAACAAAAAACTGTGATATGAAAAACGCAAAATAAGTAACAAGGGTCATTTTAAAAATTTAACAGATCGACTATTGTTATGATTAAGTTGCTTAGCAACCAGATTTTTGGATGAATGAATGAATCACAGGATAACAGAATCTATGTTCCTGTAATTCAGGATATTTCAGTGCTCAGGGAATCAGTGCTCAGTACCTTTATATATAATATCTACCGATTTTAAGACACTTATTATATCGTACAACTAGCTTATTAGTCACAACCTCATTGAAGTTTACCACCTGATATTGTTTAGAAAACCCTTATTGAGACTTGAGGCACCCATCAGATCAGGAAGGATCAGGAAACTCATCAAATAACAACGAAATCGTAAAACATCTATTCTCTTACACTTTTTCAATTTTGTTCACTAAGTTTTCAGTAATAATATGAGATCACCCACTTCCGTGTGGCCATCTTTAAAAACTCTAACTCATATTAATGATTAAACCAACTCATATTAAATTAAACCACTCCATCAGTCATACTGTTTTCTTTGCATCGACATCCTCAACTTCCTTCATAATCCTTCTGGGTGTAGTGTCGGATATTCCCATTACGTCAAGTAATCTCTCTCGGTAGTTTGTCAAAGTTATTGTTTTATTGTTGGAGTATTATCTGCAACTTCTTCTTTCGTAAATGTTAATACGTTTGCAATAATTTTCCTTTCCTGGTTATGAATTATCTTACCTTTCACGACAATTTTGATATTGATGTGATCACTTCAACCATCATAATCAATAGCTATTCATAACAGAGATATAAAAAATGCATCACTCTCTATGAATCGAATGTGAAATATTAATTTTTAATATAAATTGACCTACAGTACGTAATAATAACGCCTGATTTCTATATACTCCAAAAACTGGCGCAATAGTCTCGTCCGACGGTGTTAGCGCTCGAAATGGAAATTGAAATCACTAGACTTACGAAGTAGGCAAAGTACACGTTTCAAGAGGAAAGAACGCAAACCCACTTCAATTTGCTCGCACAATTGAGCACGCCACTTCTTTGGTTTTTCCGCTCATTCCTGCACTATACTTCCATCCCGCGTACGTGCGAAGCCGGCTAAAATTTGATTTGGAACAGGTAATTTACTAATGAATTAAATTATGGATGGAGCTGCAAATAGTAATCGATTAGATATTTACACACCACGCGCTTATTTTTTACATCATGATTTTGTCAATATATTTAGGAATATTTAAGAAAAAACATGCCTATCTACGCATGTAGATATTAAGAATGTCAATATTTCAAGCTTTTACAGGTAAACAATTACTACCTTGTTCTTCTCTTACTTTGGCGTAAGCCCAAAAATAATTTGGAATCATGAAATGTATTCTTTTTTTATTTTTATTATTGTAAACAGTGTGCTTTATTATTGTAAACAGTGAAAAAGTCAAATTAATTAAGAATAAATATCTTTCAGCATAATAAGTATTCCTGTAAAACATTAACTCTTCCATTTGTTTAATCGTAAGAAACTATAAAATCTTTCTACGGTATAGATTTTCTTTTGTCTACAAAAAACGATGGGAAAGCTTTTGAAAGGTATCAAATCCGTACTTCCTAACCGTTTCTTTCTTTCTTGTATTATATCAGGCGACGTAAAAGTATGAAATATATCTATAGATTGATGTGTGGTCCTTAAAATAGAAAGTTCACGTTGCCATCGTTAGGTTTTATGACGCTATTCTGAGTAACAACGGGAATATAAACAATTTAATTGTACATAAAAGAGAATAAATGCCACAATGCCAGGAAAAATCGACATCTGATGTTAAGTTATGGGCACATTTCACTGGTGTTAATTTTTCAATAAATACTTGAGCTTAATGTCTAATGCTTGAATTGTTTTTCATCATTTACCGTAACTAAGTAAATAAATATGTACTAATAACATGTTGACGCAGTACAAAAGATTAACTTAGGTTCTGGTGGTTAGGTTCACCATATAATTACTTTTATTTAGATTATATAATCACGGAAGAAAGACTAACGTATTTCCCGTATTCGTTTAAATCTAATTTGATGGAAGAAAAACATTTCTTTAAATCGGTTAGTTTATTACGGTATTCAATTAATTATTCACACAGGACGGTGGCGGTAATTGGTTAGAATGCATCAGCTCGTGATTGATAGGCATGCATATTCGATTTGTTATTTATTTCCACCATGAATTAACGTAATGATTTAACTAATTGCACACGCTGGAACATAGAATTGTTAAATTTAACAATATTGCGGCATGAAAACATGGTGCACAAGTTTAACAACGAAAATCGTCGGATGTATTATTTTGTATTTAACGAAAGATACTATCGTAACGGAAATGCGTTTATCCGCTGTTAATTAAAATTCTTTTTTCGAAAACTTACTCATTAAAATGTGAAACTTTCCGTCAATTTCCTAATCGTCTAAATGAGCTACGGAATAGTTACCCACCACCGACTACACAGAGGCGTATTACCAGTATCATGAGCAGATCACGAATACAAAATCGTACTACTAGATAAAGATGCCAGATAAAATAGGTTCAATTAAGATAATAAAAAAAGGTAATTTACGAAATAATCAATATATAAACAAATAAGAATAAAACGCGCACAAAACCTATAATGTTGGACGCTTAAAAACAACAACTTTCATAAACCAAAATTATCAGATAATGCCAAATTCAATCGATCACTATTTCGGTAACTCTCTCACATATGAATAAAAAATATTGGATGTGACAGTTACTATCGTTTCGAACAAGTATGTACATACGTAAATACGTAAATAATAATGAACCTATGCTTCCTATAACTGGGAAACTCAGTGTAATAGCAGATTTATCTAATGTAGGATTGTTCTAGAATTTCTATAGTCCATAAATATTGTTGAACAATATTCCTTGTTATTTGTTTAGTTCTATCGCCGTCAATTTAACAAAATTATGTAAAAACGTATAATAACATAATGTCCATTTCTGCGGTCTGAAAACTGAAACAACTGAAGTATCTACAAAATTTATCGGATTTCGAAAATTTGTAATACCTCGCTGGTTATTTCACAGTTTTTGTTTTGCGGCATGCAGTCATTTAACCGCTCGCAACTTTAGATTAACTACATTTACTACCGAACTGTAGTAAACACGAGTTTCGCGGATAATTTCGGATTTACTGTTTAACTAGAGGAAACGGAACAGAGTTTTGCAACTTTTACCACTGTATATCTAAATATGCCCAGTATTGCTAAGTTATTCACATAGTTATTAAAAAAATCTTACGCGTATAACATGATCACCAAAAATAATTTGGACGAACTCACAAACAGAAATAAAATGTTTGTATATTTCTCTAGTTTCTATTAGTACTGATTATGCCAAAAATCAGTGGTAACTTGCTTTCAATTTTGTAGTGTTGCAATTTGAGTTTTAATGATAATAAAATGATGATTAATAATTAATGATAATAATAAACATATTATTACGCAAAACTACAGATAACTGGCACCTTTTCATTCAAAATTAATCTTCCTTTGTGCAAAATTATAAAAAAAACATTCAACCTACCTGCACAAATTATGATAATATGAAATAAAATATCAAACAAATATAAATACATGGCGAACTGAGCCAGCGGTGTACACCTATGTACACAGCTTGTTTGCTCCCGGGCACACCGTCCGGGTGTTAGTTTTAGTTCTCGCGTAGGATGGCTTTAACTTTGGAGCCATTGCCCGGGTTAGTGTTCGGATGGAGAAGGAAATAAAAAAAATCTTTCATAAAACTCAATCTCATGTGACGGAAGCGTAACGACATCCCTGTTCCTAATATTAATATTATGTATATACATGCAGACGCGCATCTTATCCGGGAGAAATGGAGGTGCTAATTTATGCTATTTCTACGGCTTTGCATGATTTCCATTTCAATTCTACAAGTTTATGCAAAATTCTTTCATATTTTCCGATATCGCAATGCAAATATTCGGAAGGCTCTGTACTCTATCTCTGTTAGCAGCATGTAAGCAAGGCTCAAGTTCTCATGAACTATATTTAAAAACAGTGAGAACAAAGGCTTCACACATGACGATTTTTGGTCAAACATCTGAAGGCGTTGTAAACGGTTACAATATAGTACGCCACAGATGTACGGCTTATTCACTAGAACGTTGCATTATTTATATTACTTCGTCAGCTTATCTATCGTGATAATTGAAAATGGTTTTAGTGCGATAAAATACAAACTTCCATATCAAAAGAATTAGTTACTTCCAATTCCAAAAAATGTAATAAATAAGGTTCACCATATACAATAAATAAGCAGATGTGTAAGATCATGTATCTGCCCATAGATAATAAATAGAAAATAAAAAGTTTTTGCTTAAGAAAACATGGGTTTTAGTATTGCAACCAAAATAATATATTATAGCGATTTCCATTAGTTTCATTCGTCAACATTTTTCTTAACAGTGCAAACTACAATAACTTTATTCCAGCCTTGACCCAATATTTAAGTAGCTTCAATTGGGCTAATAGTGACATAAAACATTATTCCGACACTTCTGACAGTTCTATGGTAATGTCACTAAAACTAATCGATAGAAAAAAACTGTCACCAGTATGACTTAGCATTTTACAAGCTACGCAGATAAAAATACGGTGTTAGATCTAATACCCTTTTATTACTGTCTAGTTGTTACCTCGCGTTCATATGCACAAGTAGTTAGAATGGACGATGCTAAAATTTCACGGTGTTGCTTCAACAAGCCCACGTGGAGAGTTAAATAGGAACAATAACTTTCAATGTGTTCCGTTTCGGTGAAAAATCTACGTTTCAGTGAACAGTCCCTCCGTTCCGGTGAAGAATCTCAACGTCTCGGTCGAAAACCTCTCCGTTTCGGTGAAGTTTCTCAGTTCCGGCGAAAAATCTCTCCGTTTCTTTCTCTTTTGATACTTTATGCCGATAATTAACACCTGCTCAGCGATCTTATCTCATTAAATGCACAGCGTCTATTATATTCCTACAACATTCCTCGCTGTTAGAGTCTTACTGTGCATCCGCCAAATGTATAAGTACATACAATTAACAATAGAACGACGTTATATTAACTCTGTTTAGTTGAATTTCTAACAAAGAAATAACATATTACTAACTACAAGAAGTATAGGATATTCAGCATAACCCTGTAGTAGCACAGTTGATTGGCTGACGATTGCTCTGTTCGTACGTCGTACGGTCGGAGTAACATTCGTGACAGTTAGCCATAGTCGGTAGCGTATCAGCGAAGTATGCAAAAACAATAGTACTTTAATAAGTTTGGTATCAAATTAACACCGTCCCTTTTTACTCCAAGAAATCGTTGTCACACAACAATAACAAATCGCAACTCAAATAATAAAATTTCACGTTTGCCAAGATAAAAATGTGATCTAGGTATGTATGAAAATAATGGCAAATATTTTTTTTTGTTCGCATATGAATCAATTTACAAATGACAATCGCCAAGTTTGTTACAATAACCAAGACCCCTTGTATTGCCGTTGTAGTATTGCGTTGCTTTAATTTATTGAATACGAATGCATAGACGACTGATTAGCTCGAGTCAAATATTCTCTCTGCGTGTAGTAAGTAGTGTAGTAGCTAGCACATACCTAGAAATATTTTCTCCATAGTACCAACTTTCTTTAAATTTTTACGACAGCAGCACGTTTTCGCATATGCTAATCGTGTGTCCTATCATGCACGCATTACGATTAAAAGAAATACCAACTTTCCCCGTACCGAATCTTCTAATAACTGCAATTTTCACACCGTGCTATATTACTTTCAGGCAACCTCTACAAGGATCGTAGGTGGTATATGGTGGTTCTTCACTCTCATTATAATATCTTCGTACACGGCTAATCTCGCTGCTTTTCTCACTGTAGAACGAATGATAACACCGATCGAAAACGCGCAGGATCTGGCTGAACAGACAGAAATTTCGTATGGAACTTTGGAAGGAGGCAGTACAATGACATTCTTTAGGGTAGGTAAAATATTATTTAACATATTATTTATTCGAAAGTAGCTTTCGCCCTCTTACAACGTGATGTTATCTGTCTTCTATCAAACCATGCTCTGCAGAGTCTTTCTGGAAGAAAGTTTATATAAATGAAGCAGTGTAAAATTCTTCTATGGCACCTTTCATAATACAAAAAAAAACTTACTGTACTAGAATTGTCGATATAAAAAAAATTATTTTAACATATACGTACAGTACCACATATAATACCAAACCTTAAAAATAAACTTCTAAATAAGGTGTAAAATCGACAATTTTTGAGTATTTTACGCCTAATTTTTATATTAATATCAAATCGCATGGACGGTAGTGTTTACGTATCACGTATGACATCATCTACTATCGGGCAATGTTTCATTGTCAAAATATCAAGAAAATCCTAGAGAATCTCAAAGAAAAAAGCAGCCAATCTAAACGAATATCTCATTTCTATGACGTATTTATAAAGCTAATAAGTCAAAGGATCGAAAGCATTGAAGCATTTCGCCTTAATGACTACAGGCACCTGTATTTTCAATAGGATGAATGTCTTACTCATTCCACAAATTACTGTAGTAGAATGGTTGACATCATTTGGTTCATTTGGTATATGGGTTGGGAGACACGATCCAAGTCGTCGCTAGTCACCTGATTTAACAACTACGGACTTCTTCTTCTGAGGATATGTATAGCAAAAAGTATACAGTGGCGTCCCCAATAATGCAAATACTTTAGAAATTCGTACAATCCGCCATCTCAAATGATAAGCAATTGTAATAAAGAATTTCGAAAGAAAGTGGAGTTATGTGTTATGACAAGTAGAGACCTTTGGTACATAATAGAATAAATAACGTTGTATATCGTTAATTCATTAATATTTTTGTCGAGTGTTTATTGGTTTACTTTATTTATTAAAACTTATTTTTAATTAATTAATATTTTAATATTTTTAATTAATATTTTAAGTTTATTCATCACTTGTACTTTTTCTTACGTATCATGTAGTTTAGTATAATTTTGTGGATTTTAGAACAAGCAAAACGCTCGCAAAGAACTTTTTTTTCAAAAATCAATCGTAAAAAGATTTTCCTTTTGTGACACCTACTATTAAGCCATTACTTGCATATACTTGCATATGATTCTCTGTGACACCGATCAAATACGTGCGCTATATTTATTTTATGACACTGACATTTGACACTACAAAAACTATGGCGCGCATCTCCTTTTCCGCTGAAGTAATTGTTAATTGTTAGTCTTTAAGCAGCTGGCTAGTTAGTAAAGAATTTGGTCTACGTAGAATTATAACTAAGCCACTTTCTAATCAGAAGGTTACAAAGAGACAATGGCTGATGAGGAGGAAGTGCCGCAAAAGATCACCAAACGTGAAAAATTTCTTCTTATTTTGGCAGCAATTCATATCTTACTCTTAATTGTTATGGTGGGAAGTTCGACTGTTCTTTTAATGAAGAAAAAAACTTGTGATGAACACATCAACTAGAAAATGTAGACACTAAATTTTGTACTTTTGTTTATTAATAAAAAAAAGTGTTGTGACTAAATTGTAAGTAACGCAATAGTTTATTATTCTTATTTATTATTGTGGTTAGTTGGTACAAACCAAGCCTTACAATAACGCAATAATAGGGTGTATTGATAATCTATTTACAATGCCCAATTTTGATATATTTAAACAAAACACTTTCAACGTTGTAACATAATAGCACCATTTTAATCCTTGCATCTACGACCGCATTTATAATGTAAATTAATTTGCAAACTGATTTACGTGTAGATGCATTATGTGTGCCGACGGATAGAGTTGACACTAGGTACGATAGATAAAGATGTTTGAGTTGAAATTTCGTATATGGAGAAGTACATTCCACCCACTTTGTCTAAAGCTTAAATTTAATTTGCTAAGATTTTTGAAGATCAAGTATTTCTTTACAGTTGAGCAAAAATTATAATTCAATTATAAAGTATTTTTTCCGTTCATGGTATCCCAAAGTTGCTTAAACTTTGCTGCTTAGTTTAGTGAGATGTGCAAGTTTCTTGAAACTAAACGTTTTCCGGGTTCGAACCGCGTCATGTCGTTAAAAATATTAATAATAATGAACTTGACGTTTCGCCCACAATCGTAAATCACAATCGGGGCTTCTTCAGGAGAACGATAGGCACCATTATTATTATTATTTTTAACGACATGACACTGTTCAAACCCGGAAAACGTTTAGTTTCAATAGACTCCGGCCGTAGCAGCTTACGTTTTTATTGCAAGTTTATTATAGGACTCGTAATAAACTTAAAATAATAATAAAATATAGTAAAATAATAGAAATATAATAATAATAATAAAAAAGAAACCCTCATTCCAAAATAAGTTTAACGCTAAATATAGGAACCAACAGATTGTACTTCGCTTAACTCGCCAACATATGTTATCTATTTTTTTAATCTATTCGCTGTATGTAAAAATTTACGTGTTGGAATTGGGCGTTTATTCGGAACTGCTATTACTAAAAGATAGAGCCCCTCTTTAAAAATAAACGCTATTGAATTTTAGGACTCCAAAATCGGCATATACCAGAAAATGTGGCGCTTTATGGAGAGCAAACGGCCACCAGTTTTCGTATCGACATACGATGAAGGCGTAGAACGAGTACTTGGTGGCAACTACGCTTTCCTGATGGAATCGACGATGTTGGACTACGCCGTGCAACGCGACTGTAACCTGACGCAGATCGGTGGTCTATTGGATTCGAAGGGTTACGGCATTGCAACACCCAAAGGCAGTCCGTGGCGAGATAAAATTTCCCTCGCGATTCTCGAGCTACAAGAGAAAGGAGTGATTCAGATACTTTATGACAAGTGGTGGAAAAACACAGGCGATGTTTGTAATCGAGATGATAAAAGTAAGGAATCGAAGGCGAACGCTCTCGGCGTAGAAAACATAGGTAAGCAAATTGTTCCATCAAACCCGTCCTATACAAAATTCAATGGATTGAATTTTATACGCTGTTTAGTCTCAAACTATCCTAGAAATCGATTTGTATACCCGGTATACGGTTTACTTTGGAATATACAGGTGATTCATCTCGAGCCAGCATCGCACAAACTATGCTACTATTTGGCGTGGTTATAAATTGCTATTTCGTTTACTGGGAATCTCGCGGCCTTATGTTAAGGACCAAAATATAGTACAATATAAAATGCATTTATTTCGTACAGTGCACATAGAGGAAAGGGATAAATATACATAAGATGTTCTTGATTAGACAATAATATTAGTATTATTAATTAATGAAATTAAATTAAACTAAACCCTCTTATATATGAAATCTTATGATGAGGACCAGATAACAGGATAAACCCTTTCTCTCCTTTCCTGACCATAAGCGTATGTTGTTTTGTACACGTTTTGCCTACAAAGTAAAAAGAAAAGGCAAATTTCACAATTTTTTTTTATTTTGGCGCACAGCTTAAAGAGTTATGCAATTAATAAATTATTTGAAGGAAAATACGGCATGCTCCGAGCGAGCGACATGCTACAAGGATATCTATATGTGACATACCTCAACAGTTGTCCTGAGAACAAAACACATAACTCGTAGTACAATTTTTGCAAGTTCAATATTGGGTATAACTCATTATACATTGAAGCTAAATAATCTCGGAAAAAGAGCCAGTCGAAGACAGGAACCCCGGGAAACTAGTTGAAATGTGAACATCAGTTCTAAGGCGAATTTTTATATATAATTAAGGCGGTGTCTGTGAAACCATGAATATACCGGAGACACGCATTCCGAATCTGACGGCCTGCGGTGAAGGCATCCCAACAGGGATGATGTATTTCTAAACAGTAGGTGAAAAGATAAAAATATTGCAGAGTTCGTTTGATGTCTATTAAATATGGAACGATATGAATAAAGAATTTTTAATTCAACAAACACGTTTTTTCGTATTGTAAGGTATCTTATTTTTATTTCTATTTTTTTACTTCTTTTGATTCGATTATTGTAGGCAACTTCTATTGTATATTTAGAGTTACTATTTCTACTGTTTCTATTCTGTAGATTTATCCTGTCATTGACATTTGGGCTGTTGGACAGTAAACAATTAATTATTATTATTACATATCGTTTATTCAGCAGTTCTAGATTTCTCTATACTTTTAACTGTTTGAAATATTTTCCTTATTAGTTAACTCACCGCGTCGTTAATATGCTTTTAGGTATGTTCATACGTACCTTAATACTACATATATAGCTGTAATTTTGTGGTGCCATTTTGAAAATGTTGTATTATGTGATACTTTGAGAAATACATACTTATCAAAAACATTACTACAAAAAGGAAAATAAGAAATGCTACGAACATTTTAAAAAGATTTTTTAAGAAATAAATTCTGGTCAGATGCAAATTTGAATACAAAATTGTGCTTATCTTTGAATGTTTTTCATCGGCCCAAAATAAATTAATTGAAGTAGTGAATATTTATTGCACTAATGGCATTACACTGAACAATAAGTTTCGAGATTTTTCCAACTTCTGGTATGAAGTACAAAAAAAATGTAAATTTGAATTTGCAAGCATCATCGTCATCAGAACACATCAGAAAATACCTAAAAACGATAGTCAAAAAATAATGCTAAAAATAATTATGGCCCAAAATAATTTAGTTAAAAAATCTAGAACTTGTAAAAATATGAAAACATCGTTTTCGAGTTTGTGATAGTAGGCTTGTTCCAACACAAATGATAAACTCTGAATAGCTTGCAATGATTTGATACAAAACTTTCGAAATTGCCATGTTTATTGCACCATCACACTTGGCGTATCCCTGCGAGCTTCTTTAGATTGTTTTAATGACTGATGCGCTCCTCCTTGTACGAGGAACTTTTACAAAAACAATGACAAAAATGATTTTGGTGCAAACCATTGTGTTTTCCCATTAAGATGTACAGACTCTTACATTCGTTCGAACCAATACTTAAACCATTTTCTCCACTCTGTAGGTAGTATCTTCAAAACATCGTTTTCGAAGGCTTTAACAGCTTCTTAAGTTTATTATTTTTTTCCTTCAAACTGTTTAACGACTAAGTAAGAGCTTGCGGTGTTATGATAAAAACGTTGGCTATTAATTTCCCTAATTCCATCGATGACTTCTAATAACCAAATTATTTTATATCATTCAGTATTTACTGTTCTCGGTATTTCCAAGGAGAGATTTTCTTATTATTAGTTCCACTTTCTCAGATACTTTACTTACAGATATTTTAAATAAAAAATAATATATTTTTCCAATGTTAAGTATTGCTTGAAAAACTTCGTCTTTTAACTTAAATAAACGTTATAGAACGTTTCCTTTTGACAGCTATGGCGTAAAAAATAGTTTTTGTGATCATTTCCAAATTCTTTGCATAACTCTGTAAAAGGACTATTAATGGACAATATTTTGTTTAGTTTATGAGCTTTACACATTCTTCGAGGGTAACGTCTAAAGCAAAACACACATCTATGGATGCTACAGTGCACTCACGCACAATTTATAACTATTTCTCGGATTATCTGGAGCAATCCATTCTAGCAGTCTACCATTCACCTGCCATGGCATGTCCTTCATCGCTATTTAGCTCAACACATATTTTCCAAACAATATTGTGGCCGATGATGATTAATAAGTTTTAAAGATTGATCAAATTTTCTTGATATTGATTAGCGAGATTAGCCATTTAGTCATAGGAGTTGGATATTTTTGTAGAATTACGAAAAAGAAGTATTTCTATATGGGTACGCTAGGATCACAGACACAGGAGCAATTGCTTGGATGCACATTTTTGCAGATAAAAACGCCTTAGTTTAAAGACAAAGCATTGGTAGGAGGAGCGCTAGCGTTGTAATTCTAGATTTCTACATAATCGTGCGTGAGTTAAACAGAGAATACGTATTAATTTACGCGTGAAATCAATTTCTTTTAAAAGTTAGATCGATAAAGCACAAAATCCGCTTTTGAAATCGGAGCATACAAACTACAATGCTGATGCCGAAGACACCCTTTATGCATGTGAAATTAGTTATTACGGAAAGAAGTGAAAGAAAACGATTGAACCATGCTTTAAAATTCAAATAGATTATTAAAATACGCGTCCAGTTGCGTCACGTATATTATACCTATCTGAAAAAGCTCATTTATCTGCTATACTACAAATGAACATGCAAACGACTAAGCCATCTGTCTATTTATAATAGCATTGTCTTAAGCCCTGGTGACTAGCTAGCGTACTGCTATATGTATGATGAGTAAATTTTCATTAAATTATCCCCAACATGTTTTTTATAATCTTTTCTGAAAAGCGATTTTTTTTTCTACGAACCAGCATCGCTCCGGCCATGGACCACCGACTATGAAATGCTTCCAACCCAAAGCGAAAATGTCTAAAGCTCATATTTGTAAATCTCCCAATTCGAGGCTTTCCTTTCTGACATATGTACGTATACGTCTAACGGATAATGCATAATGCAACATGCAAATATTACGAACCTTCCAACAAGGCGTCATGGTATAGTGTCCAATGTAAAAGTGCTATTCTCAATCAAAGTTAAATCGCTTAAATCAATAGCGTCCGGTTCCGGAGCGCATTTAGTGTTCATTCTGGTAACTGCTGTTGCTTCGTGTTTAGCTACTTACGTATTCATACTGTTGCTGGATATACCTCTGAAGCAATATCACAAAACGTAAGGTCAGATTACGAGGATTTCAAATCCTCACCTCGCTACTGTCTATGCTTATCTGGACCGAACTTGTGCGAATAACTAACATATATTAATGCGGAGAAACTACGGTCAACAGTTAACTTTGATATGGAACGGGATTGTTTGCTAACGATGTTTATAGAACTGCATAATTCTTATTCTGCAAATACGTATTATTATTAGGATGAAGTTAAATGCTTTTAATGCACTTAACTTCATCCTAATAATAATGCACATACACACAAACAACTAATGCACAGTGCTGTTTAATATTTATATTAGTATAACAGAAAAAATGTACGAACGCTGGTACATTGCAACAACAATGCCAGCTCCGCATCATTTGTAGTGAGTGCGTAAATTTAAAATATTGCAGTACATCAATTTACTTCATATGAGCACTTTTACACTTATATTATATGCTATTATTCTGCTATTTCAGTTAGTTCATTAACATGTAAATATATGGATTCATGTATAATAATTTGAACAATCCTCACTTTCTGCTGTATTGTCCTTCATGCCGTTATAAAAACTCATTCTACTAAATACTCTGATCAACATCAACTGCAGTAGCAATTTTATTTGCCTTGTTTAAAAAGATGTAAATATACTTCACGCAGCCAGTAAATTAGGTTTCCCTAACAAGGAAGGTCCGCTAAGATCTTTCTGTCTGTTAATCTGTTAATATGTCATCAAATGTCAATATCAAATGTATATACGAGGTTTTTCATTTTCATTTCACTACTACTTATTTCCGTTACTATTACGGATGCGAGAAAAGTTTGAAATAAAAATTGTAGTGTTATCTCTACCGAATAAAAGTATAATAACTATTAATGTAAGACCAACAAAACGTAAGCTATCAGCCTATAAATTAACATAGGTTACGGTCTAAAAACAGAAGTATATATATTTATGAAATAATGTTGATGAACTTTTCCCTCCAATTTCCTCCATTCGGGTTTTCAGCTCTAGTAAGATATATTTCGTTAAAAAGAAAGAAAAGAAAAGAAAATATAATTATAATTCTTTATATAAAAATCACATTATCGCATTTGAACAAGCATACTACTACACCTAAGCAGACATTAATTCAGCGCGATTTTGATAGTAACCATTCTATTTTACTGCACCTGATAATACAGTATCAGGTGCAGTAAATTGGAACATCGTCTCATCGCGGAAAAGAAATTAAATGAAATTTTCCACAAAGTTGCTAAATTAATCGATTAATTATTAAACGTAATACATCATGACGGTTTTTCTATGAAAAATTTAAGAAAAAAAAAAGAAACTACATACATTTGCACCATTCAATCGAAATCACTATTCATGGAACAAGGATTAGTCCCGGAAATATTTGGTTGTAAAATGGGATACAGCTTCTAGTCCAGAATTTCAGGATCAGACTTCGAGGTTGAACATTTATTGGCGAACGCCAATGTGCGACTACCGAAAATTTACTCAATTCAAATTAATAAACCAGAATCCAACTTAATATCAATTTATAAATTTCAATTTTTCGAATTTTATTTTAAAATATTCTAATAGCTGTCGATTAGAGTCTGCACTATATAATTGTTTTAAAAGGATATTAAAAATGTTGTTAAGAAAATATATTTTGAAAATCAAAAATAAAACATAAATATTAAAAATTGTTCAATTTTCTATCACTTTTGATTCGCCAAAAATAAGTAGATTCCACAATCAAATCATTTTTTATACTAAACAAGCACTAAATTACTAATTTGTTAAAAACAAAGTGTTTTATTAGAATATCTACGTAAACAAAATAATAAAAACAGATATGCGACTACAAGAGGATATATGTACATATAGAGAACAGCATCCGAATCTACAAACTCCTTCTGCAATAAAACTCCTTCTGTGAATGTATACTGTCACGTAAGAAATACTAATTTTACACAAAAAAAAAAAAAACATCATGATTGTACTACATATAAATTTAATTGTAAATTGTTCGATGAAAGCATCTCCACATCTTTCTCAACTTACCATGTTTTAATAGAAAGAATACGCGCTGCGGGAAACAAAACAAAAAAATAATAAACACAAAAGCCTGGAAGGAAATCAATACACATACATACGATGTGGAATCTTAAAATAAAACAAATTAGTTAAGCCTATTTTTTATAATTCATGTATTCATATATTCGAATGAACAACGACCACGTACTACTTAATCCTTCCTCGTTTAGCTTACACCAAAACAAGTGGCTTACTGCTAAACTTAATATTAATAACGATTTGATAGCGAAATAGAGCGCCATCGCATGTTTTAACGTCTAAATAATGAATTTGCAGCTTGGATTGTCAATGCCAGAACCTCAATAATCACGCAATATGCAAATCTTACTAGCAGTTTGATCTGTATAAAATTTTTCGCAATCGTTACAAACTATTTTAAACATATCAGATTTTCTGAATATGTAGTACCCGTTGTTACTTTATAATCAAATTTCTTTAAAAAATGCTTATTTTTAAATAGACGCTACTGATGTCTGGGATTTTCATCCATTGTTTTGTAGTAGGTTCTTAACTACAAGCTATTACTAATTTTGTCGCAAGAGATTTTTGCATAATAAAATAGTTCCGCCAAGAGCAATATATCAATTTATCAGTCATAATTCATTCGAAACAAGTGAACTTGTGTCAGAGAAATAATACTTCTGGTATAATGAAAAAGAAACATTTTTCAAACAAATAATATTTAGATACACGAATCCATGTAATCAAATTACATTCTCCTACAAAACCTCACTTCAATCGTAATATCCATAATCGATTTTCGACGTCTTGACATACAAATGTTTTCATGTTGCATAGCTAGCATAAAACTCGATAATTAAACATTCGGTAAATTTACATTTTCAAATTCAGTAGTGCCGTCCGCCGGTGATATTCCACATATTGAATTGAAACTACTTTCATCAAGAGTTTCGTTTAAATCGCTGTTATGCTAATTAAATATTTTCATGTGCTCGACTAAGTTTGCACAATATTTGTACAGATCGTTACGTAAAAATTTCACAAAAGTTTTGTTTAATTGATTTTTTTAATTCGATTTTGAAATTAGTGATTTAAAAAAACACTATCTACGAAACATTCTTGATAGCTATTCAATTTTCTATTTTTTCTAAACATGGAAAAATTGCCTTTTTCAACTTATAAACAAATGCCAACTTAAAAAACAAACACAAACTGTAGGAAAGCTAAAATATAATAATCTAACCCATTTTAAAACTTAAAAAAATCTTCCTTGACTTCATTTTCTTCTAGTATACAGAATTACTTTCTCTAAGGAAACCCCAAATGTTATAACCCATCATCATCCTTTCATACCGCCCTCTCTGATGCTCTCTTTCCATACTGAATATCCCGATGAAATCTTTCGCCACACTCTTCGCTTACACTGCCTAAATTAGATCTAAAAAGCTTGGAATAGGAGCGTAAAAAATATGCTTTGAGAACCATCCCTTTATAAGTTCGTAAAAGATTTCTTCATAATTTACACTTCTTGCGACCACCAAAATAACTCGTAATAAAATTTATTACATACGCTGCATTTAGAAGCTTCTGAAAAAGCTCATTTTCATTTAAAGGTTTAACAAATTGTTTAACAAGCAACTAATTTTATATGAAGAGTTGGTAGTAAAGTTGTGTCTCCGGAAACTAAAGGCTGATAAAGTACGTTTTTGGTAGGCGCGTCGCGTTTAATGTAGTGTTTGTTGTCCACTCTACCATTCATAAGTTGTTCTTGATGACAGGGAGAGATGAGGGACGTGCACGGACTTCGCAGTGAGGAATTGGCCCGTTTGTGGATTTTAATTCTTAATATACAAGATTCTTACGATTGGACGATTTTTTATAAGCTGCCAAATTTACAATACAAAAATAACAATCATTTAATTGATCTATCCAAGTGGAGTACTGTTGCTACTATCTAACATAAAGACCTGCGCAGTATTAAACTATTTGAACAGGAGCTATTATTAGAGGGGACGAAGGCGGGTCGAATCACCACTCTTTCGCAGCGACCAGACAGACTCGTGTTTCGTCGATTCTCGGGGAAACCAATAGGCACACGGACCTTTCGCATGAAACGAACAAACACGAGTCTGTCCAGCCGCCGCAAAACAGTAACAATTCCACCAACCTTTGTCCTCTCTAGTTACAAGTAACGATAGAAGTAACGCTATTCTTGATGCAAAACTGAACTTACTTAAAATCATGAACTGCAATTCTCCCGGCGTTGTAGGAGAGTTGCTGATAAACTATGGAAAATATTTACCCGTAGATTCTTGGAAAAATGGAAGCGTTGTAAACAAAACGACTCCGACAGTTATAAACTTCTTAACTAAAATAAGACGATGGGAACCTCTTATCTGTATATGCCTGACATAAATAGATACTATAACCGAGAATAAAGGTAGCAGTTTTAAATTATTATTAAATCCCATACTGCACGCGGTGGTTGAAACGATATATAGATCACAAGTAAAAAGCTAGAAGTGTATTATTTACAAATAAAGACGTTAAAATAAGGTGTTCGACAAGTAAAAACTAAGTAGATCTTTATATTTATATTATGTGTATACAGTGCTACTAATATCTGCTAAATAGGGATTTACGTAAATTGACTTGATAATAATATAGCGCGGTTATTTACACGTAGTCAGCTTACTAAATCTAATAAAAAAAATTAAATGTACAGGGAAAAAATCAATTCAATAAATTTTGTCTGTTGACATGGCTTTGTTAAAGCAACAGAATAGTTATATTAATAGGTCCCCGTCTGTTAACTTACTCTTAGGGGATACAAATTTATATTTTTTATATGAAAAAATCAATTTATTACATACTATTTCACGAAACTCGTTAGTTAGAAATTAAACCATTAAAATTTCCATCCAACGAGTTTCGTGACGTATCTTGTATATTATAACTGCGTTTCAAAGGAAACCGCCCCGAAAAAGGAGACGCAGAACTTAAATTAAACTAAATCAAATTTTTAAAAACAAATAACAATATTTATTGACAATATCGTTAATAATATGTTGCATTCAGTAACCCTTCGTGGCATGCTGGAATTCAGATGCTCGATTGCCTTTTGGAGCAGCGCCTTCCAAGCTACCTGTAGCTGTTGACGTAATTCCTCTAAAGTGTTGGGAGGATGGAGTAATCGACGCAATTTTCTCTCCATCATATCGCAAACATGTTCAGTAGGGTTTAAGTCCGGGGATCTTGCCGACCAAGACAATTGCAGAAGGTGGTTTTGTGTTAGGAACTCTAACGTTACGTGAGCAATATGAGGTCGCGCATTATCGTGTTGGAAGACAGGCTCTGGAAAGTCTTGAAGGAATGGCATTAACACGAGCTCCAGAATGGTATCAATGTAACGGCGCGCGTTTAGAGTGTCCTGAATGAATATCAAAGGAGACCGGCCACCGTAGCGTATTGCTCCCCACACCATTACACCAGGAGTTTGAGCCATGCGACGCTGAACAAACTGTAAATTTTGTCTCTGCCCTCTAGGTCGTCCGATTCGTAAACGTCCGTTAGAATTCCATAAGCAAAATCGGAATTCGTCGCTGAAGACGATAGTTTACCATTCGTGTTCCCAATGTTGTTGGTTTTGGGTCCACTGCAGTCTGGCATCTTTATATAGTTGAGTCATAGGAAGATGAAAATAAGGACGACGTGAACGTAATCCAAATGTGCGTATTCGACGATAAATCGTACTCATAGACACTCTACGACCAATTGCTCGTACCCAATTGATTGCAACAGCACGCGTTGGTTTTACCGGGTCCTGTATTGCACTTCGCCTTAACAGCCGATCTTCGCGTGCTGTTGTCATTTTAGGACGTCCACTGCCTCTACGACAAGTTTCTAAGCATTCTTCCTGACAATCCATCCAAATCCGTCTGGTGATAACGAGAGATCGGCTCATGCGTCTGCCCATTTCCCGAAAACTTAAACCAGCCTCATGCATCCTGATAATTCGTCCTCTTTCAAAAGGCTTAAGATGGCGAAAATTTGCACGTCTTCGAACTCGTGACATTTTTAAGGCACTAACTTTACTAATACAATAACAACAATCATAAACAAACGTCAAACTCATTCTAGATAATGTCAAAGTTCCTTGTCTACTCCTTTGGGGTGGTTCATTTCTTTTGGAACGCAGAATATATACGAAAGTATGTGTTCATCGATATAACAAACGCATAACTTGCTTGTTGAACCGGTTTTAATTAAAAAATGGTTTCATTAACGTAATTTTTTAATGTATTTACGTACTCTTTTCGTTCAATGTAGTAGCCACTATTCTATTCACTACTCGAAAACGTTACTTAAATTCCTTGGAATTTAATTAATATAAAGCAAAATTGCACATTAGTTCGCTTATTTGTTTCTTTAACATACATAAATGCTAATATTTCGTAGATATTCCTCATAAAGCATCCCGAATATATAAAATTAAAGGCCAACTATTGTTTTCATATATTTTATACGTATTTCTACAAACATCCTTCCATGGATACTTTCGAATACATTATCTATGTAAAACGCAACTTACTGTAGATTGAAGTAATACTTGTATGTAGGTGGAGTTTTCGTCGTCCTTTTATGTGGGCTGGCCCTGGCAATACTGGTTGCCATACTAGAGTTCTGCTGGAACAGCAAGAAAAATGCCCAAACGGACCGACAATCATTATGTTCGGAAATGGCAGAAGAATTAAGATTTGCTATCCGATGTCACGGATCAAGGCAACGACCGGCGCTGAGAAGATCGTGCACGAGATGCAGTCCCGCTACGACGTACGTTCCAGCCGCCCTAGATCTCCCGCATCTCAATGGGGTAAGTTAATTTATAACTCTCCTGCTACACAAGAAGGCGAAATGATGTCTCTTTTTGTGCTTTTCCCTAGCGGACTCCATTTTGTTAATCATTTATACAAATTCAAAGGCTTTTATACGCGCTGTTTGTCGTCGCAGTTAGAAGATGAGCTTTTAGAATTCGCGCACCAGATTTCGAACGTCTTTAATCTCTCAGTTGCTTAACAACCGCATTTCACAAACACAACAAATTTAACATAATAAATTTATAATACCTTTTGCGTTAATGTTTTTTTTTTATTATTTATTGCAAATGTTTATTAGATTTAATATTATTTGAAGAAGGCAAATGCCTACTAAAATGTTACAGAAATACTTAGTCAGTGGCGAAACAATAAGCAACTGCTTAGAATTTATTGTTATAAATAATATGTTATAAAGTCATCAGTGATGACTCATCACAAGCCAAAGTATCAAACGTACGTACCATTTTTTCATAATTTCCAAAACAACCAAAAATAAATATGTTTTTTTATCTTTATTTAATTAATTTTTGGCAATGATGTTTTTCATAGTGTTAGTGTTTGAGATTGTATTATATTGTAACATATAACATATGTAATAGGTTTCTTCAATAAAAAAAAGAAAACAAATCAACAGGAGCCAACAGAATCCCGTGAGATTTGTTGTCAAATGGATTGCAACGTTTTTGATAAAGTTACAGGGATTAGTTTGTAATAGATCTCATAAACGATACACATATCCTCCAATTTAATCTGAAAACCATAAATTTCCAGGATGAATTAAACAAATCTATAAATAATAAAATATAATAAAAAAAAATTAAATATAAAATATAAAAATTTAGAAATATATAATTAAAGACTATTATAAAAATAAATTTAGTTAAAACATATAATCAAATACATTTCCGTTTTGTTTCGGATACTCGATGATTGAGATTACAAACATAACGATCTAGAAAAAGGATCTTTGGGAAAACAAGCAGCGTATTCTACCCACTGCACTGATGAGAAGACCTTAAAAAAACGTTTCCTTTTTGGGACTTACAGCTTGTTGAAAAACGTAATAATAGTCATGATAATTATTGTATTAAGACAGGCTTATTACACAAATTCTTTTTATTATTTATTTTATTATTAAATGTAAAAATTCTTAATCGTAACTGTTTTGGTGCATTGATGGGGATCGCATACGCTTTATTTCTTAACGTACCCCACACATAGAAATCCAATGGCTTAATTCCAGCGATCTTGGAGACCACAGCACTGGTCGTAAACTCCCAATCCAGCAATGTGGATAATTAGTATTTAACAACTGTTGCACTAGTAATCCATAATAAGCTGACGCACCATCCATTTGAAAGAAGCCGTTTAAGGTATTGCTAAGAAACTCGTGAAATATTTCAAAATTTCATCATGGTGGCAAGAAATAGGGCCCAGAAGCATTATTATGTAGAATTCCTATCTACGCATTAACACTGAATTCATTTTTAAAAGAACGTGGACGAATTTCATATGGGTTTTCATGTTCCCAGATATGAGGATTATGATTATTAGACACTCTACTTCTAGTAAATGAAACTTCGTCTGTCTACAGTACTTCATGCAAAGAATTATTATTGTTTTCGGTTTCTTTCTGAATCCCTGATTGCGAACATTGCGCTTGTTGATCAGTCCTACGAGTATTAAGTCACCGGTTAACGTCGAATAATAAGGCAAAATTTGATTATTATCTCTTCTGGGCATTGGAAAGTTGTTCCTGTACTGGAAATAGTTATTACATAAACCCAATTCACGAAAACGGCGGTGGGTATCGATGAAAACTTGGGCATTTGGAACTCTCCTCATTTCCACTACAAAATGCGAACCGATGCTCCCGCATTACCATACCAAAATCCATAGACATACTGAAAATCAGCATATTCTTCACTACTAAACTTTCGTGGGACAATAGCAAATAATAACGCTATCAATAAAATTTGTGAGAATCAATTAACTTTCAGAACTGAGCGTATTGTTTTCGGTTTGACAAATAGCCACTTTGGCGGAAAGATTGATAATTATATTCTTCGGATCCGCTCGCCGATTTTCCCGCTATGCCGTTTGCAGGCACTACAATATAAAAACGTTCAGCAAGCTGTAACTCAAAAACAAAACATTTTTCGATGGTCTGGTGAATAGAATATGCCCCAAAAGAAAACTGAATCACTCCTTATGTTAAAGGTTTTGGATATTTGCGTTATTTTAAACAGCACCGAATTCCGAAGTTACAAACAGCGATTGGTTTGAAACTTGACAGATTTATAGGCCAGGTGTTACAAAACGCCGATTTCCGTTTCCACGTTCGATTTCTCACGTTTAAGCGATAAAGCCCACACCTGACATTTCGATCTTATTATACACCCCCATTACGAATAAAAAGAAATTTGTATCTCTACATGCGCCTTTTATTAGTCTATCAAGCTAGCAGAAGAGATTTTTTTGCCACACCTGCCGCTATCCCCTCCATCGTTGCTAAGCGAGGGTTGAACCGAAATGATCAAAGTATAAACACAATACTATCCATGCATGCATACTTGTTGCCCTCTCGTCCGTAACTACTCCGAAGAAAATTAAAGGTAACTTGCATAACATACAATGAATCCAAACAATTTTAACAACCTCGTCTATTATGTATATAATTTTGGGAACGAAAATAGTACATATGTATGTGTTCTGGAATAAGTTCATTTAGCCCTCCTAACGTCTTATATAAATAATAGAATGCGTAGGCATCACGCAGAAGTACTTCTTCAACATATTTCAAGTGAAAGTAAATGTTTATTTCAAAAAACAGTATATGTTTTCCAAAGAAATGTGTTTTGTAATGGCATCATTGCAAACGTCAATCACGTCGTAAAGAAGACCGTTACATAGACGGGCTATGTCCATGAAGTGTTGTGAATTCGTATTTTGTAGTGGTAAGCGGCGAGTACCGTCGTTAATCCAAGTAATATTATCCCCATGCTAATAGTTAAATATAACTATAATGAAAACCGACTAACTAGAAGTGGTCCACATGAAACAGAGTTACGTGATACCATAATAATAATAATAATAATAATAATAATAATAATAATAATAATAATAATAATAAGCATTATTTCGAACACTTGCACAGTACATAGCAACATTCGAGAATGTATAATTAAAATAAATCAAAAGTAACAAATCATATAAAATTGATCCTAAAGGATAAATCTTAAGAAAGTAAGCCATGTAATAAATTAAATAGTCTTCGGTTGAATAACAACTAATGCCCAACAATAAAGCTTTTACGAAAAACGAGAAATAGAGTCTTAATTTCATCTCGCGAGCTTATTAAATAACTCACGGACACTCATGGACAATAAATTCCTTCGGAAAAGAGCTAGACATATGTGGTGCAGGAAGTAAGTTAGCAACCGGTACTGTAATCATCATATGTAAAACGTTATTTAAACAAACAATATAAACATGTCAATAATTTATTAATTTTAAAAGGGACTCTGCAAGACTCTCACCAATCTATAATCGATTGTACGTTTTCGCACGAGCTGCGTCAAGTTTTACATTATTGTGGAATAAAATACATTGTAGTTTGGCGATAATGCGATTAAGACACTACGTAAGTAGCTCGAACTAATGGTAATGTTAATTATTATCAGCACAAAGAGAAACGATTACAGAAACATCAATGATCATTGATAAAAAGTAAAAATGAACTGATCTTTGGAGAGCATCGATATTTACGATACGATAGATTGTTTTAGCATTGTAACATGCCACACTTTATTAGCTATTGAGTAAATAGAAACAAGCCGAATTCCACAGTCCTTTTATACTGTAACAATAAGGTTTTCTGAGCGATATGTTATAGTTAATCTTTTCGAGCGCTTTGATGAGGTCGATGCATATAAGCAAACAAGAAACATTAATATCCAATAACGGGAGAATACCTTTTTAAGAATTGAACTCGTGGAGTGGTTAGATTTAAATCCATGATGAGAAAGTGAAATTAAGTTATAATTATGACGACAATTAAATAATTTTTGTTTATATTTATAGTGTTGTATCGCGAAACTAACACTACTTCACAAATACAATTACTTGAATTGTAAAATCTTTATTAATCGTGCTGCTATGCTAATTGCACCATTTGTTAACAACATATTTTGTACATGATGCTGAGGTATTTTATTTTCTTATGTCCTTCCCTTCTAGCTGTTACCAATCTACAGACACTACAAAATTTTAGAAAAAATGAACAAATTACGAACTGGTCGGTAATTAGTGAAACCTCTTTATGTATAATACAGTCCTTCAGTACTGTCGTGAAAGCGTCTTCAACGGAAAAATTGAACAAATATAGAAGATCGATCGAAGTTTTTATTAGAAACGAACACGTGCTATTATCAATGGACGTATAAGACGACTGGAGTTTACAAATGACAAGTACAATCTCCTCTTCAATCACAGACAATATAAAGAAAGAATTATCCTGCAAGCCCAGTAAAGCTGTGGATCAACGTAGGTCCATGCTAAAGGATTGAAATTAACAAAATTGGTAGGAAGGGTTGCAAAGTAGTCATTGAATTCACCAACAATGTTGTCTGTAAAGTGCGATAAAATTGCAATAGGTCGTTTACTCTTAATTAATATCCAAACCGATTCTTAGCTAATGTAATAGCTTTTTCTATTAATTTTCTATAGATGATATCGGCATCCTTCACGAGGGAAAAGCAAATCTCGATATAGTAAGTTAATACGTTGATAAATCTGTTAAAGCTATCACTTATTCATTCAAAAACATGCAACCAAGTTTCTTTATTTGAAAGATGATAATTGGTACGAGTAATACATACATACATACATACATACCTAACACATGTTCTGATCTTTCCCAAGGAAGCAACTGGTGTGGCTGATACATACAGCTCACGGGTATGGAAAGTATTTGTGAAAACGTAACAGATCAAGTTTTATTCGGTAATACGGAAATTGAGTTACAACGTCGCAGCGAAATAAGGCAATCTTTAGTTCGCAATCGATTCTCCTCTCCAAAGTATCGTAATTTATTTTTATATTCCTGGTATAAAACCGGTTACATAGGCAGTAACCCCCAGATCGTTTCATACAACCAGCAAACTACGTCTTTTACATTATAATGAAGAGACCTTAGCTCTATATTCAATCTGCTCTAAATAATAAGTAATGACTGTTTGTGTTTCCAACATTTCTTTAGTGATTATCACGAGTTGGAATAATACATCCCGACGACAATTTATAGCATGCCAGACATAAATATAAATATATGTATATGCACGTATTTACAAGTACTCTACCGGTTCATCACATCTCTTTCAAAACCTTCTGCATTCGCCACGTAAAAAAATCTCTTCTGCGCTAATTTGATAGATCAATAGAAAACGACTTTGAAAACATAGATCCAACTTCTTTTGAATAGCATCGACGTAAATTGCAAAAAATTAGATAATCACCGAAGCTTTAGGGGAATACTTTACCCCCCTAGCCGTGAGACTCGGCCGGAAAATTTAGTAAAATAGATTTAAGCCTCTCATGCAATTTATTTTAGCTTCGCATAAACAGAGAGAGGTACGTACATTATATTCAGTGGCGGTTAAATCACTGTGACCGCGGAGCTGCATTACAACGCCTTGATTCCCTCGTGTAATTCTGCTGCATGTAACCGTGCAACGGAAATACCCGAGCAAATCGAAGCGTTATAATTAACCTCCCATTTACGTCACCACGAGCCGCCGCTGTGTAGACCATCGATTTTTCTCTGCGCTTCTAGATATTCTAGAAACCCTATGTGAAAAATTGTTATTATCTACATATAGAAAACCTCTTATTTTGCATTGCGTCAGTGCCTCAAAGGAAAAAGTCCAATTCAGTTCTCGTTTTTAAAAGAGACGTTCTCCTTTTGATCGAAAATTACAGACCGATCTCGATATTGAATGCCCTTTCAAAGATTTATAATAAGATTGCAGCTAATAGAATTTATTCTTTCAAACATAATCTGATTACAAACTGTCAACGTAGATTTAGACAAGGACATCTACGGAAACGGAATACTTTTACAGAAAAATGCAGTCTACCGAATGCCTTCAATATACATGTACATGATAAGTTGGATGTAGGTAAATATGTAATGCCAAAGCTTTCGATTCGGTAAATATTTCATTTACATCAATAAAAAATATTCACTTGAAACTAAAGAATAAAAGATAAAAGAAGAATAATTGCTAAAATTGGACATGTCACAGGAATTGAGTCCTAATAAAATTAAATGAAATTAAAAGGCCCTTTACTTTTAACTGTTTATAAATTACCTTCCCGAGTATATTACCTAAAATATTTTCCTACTACCGCTTACATAAGTATATCGGGTTATTCACGTTATCCAAAACGAAGTATTACTTGTTTAATTTAATTGGGACGTACTGTATTTTATATCAGTGGCAGCTGTGGAAATTAATTCTCTATCGAATATTATTGTGTTCTCCTACAGCTAACGCTTCGTATGTTTTTTTGAACAACGCAAATTTTCAAAATGCAGATTGCTTTTATAACAAATGCTAATATTTTTTAAGTCACCTATGCTAGTATTTTTAACCTGTCACAAGTACTTGTAACAAAAAGCAATTTAGAAAATGTTGAGGTAGTTCAAAATTATATCAATTCATTTATGAAATATTGTAAATTTTATCGACTAGTTCAAACAATGAAAGAAAATAAACGAAGCGTGGAAACAACAAACAAGTATTCAAAATAACCGCCCTTTTCAGAACATAAACGTAGGCTCTTCTTAAATCCCTCAACAACATGTGATAACATCTTCGGGCGTATGTTTCGAAAATCTTCTCTGATGAGCTCTTTCATATTATCTGATGTAGTTGGATGTGTATCGTAAACGAATCCAATACTTTCGGAGATGGTAGTTCAAAAATTTTCGTACCCAACAATAAAAATGTGCCGGAGCTCTGTCTACTTAAAACCACCTAGTTGTTCACATATCTAAAGGAGTTTCTTATATAAGATTGAGTACTTACCTTATCAAAAAATCTAAAAAGTAAATATCAACCCATTATTTCACCCCTCACATTAGTTGATTTGGATTGGAATCTGAATGATAGTAAAAATTGTGTCTATTAACAAATCCATTGTTGTGAAACGTGCATTAATCACTAAACAAAATAATATTCACAAGATTTTCACTTTCCGCCATTGTGTCTTACAACCACATACAAAATTCTATTCACGCTTGCTTGACTAGTGTTGGTATTCTGAGCAGTTTGGCTTTGACCTAAATGGGGATTTTTAATTACAGAGAGATTGAGGTTTTTATAGTGAACACTGTCGATTTGTTCAAATTGAGCCAGAAATATTTCGAAATTACTTGATGCCGGTAAGCAATTTTGCACATTTTCCAGGAATAAAAATCATATCGATCCGTTCTTCATTTGAATAAACTCATTATTTTAATATCACAAAAAAAAAGAAAACGAAAACCACAAACTACCCCGCTGCACGAGACTGCAACGGGTAATTAGCAAAGAAAGATTTTCATAAATAACCGACAGACGTATGATGAATCAACTTTCAAAAAGTACTTAGGTGACTTAATAAATATTAAAATTTGTTTAAACTAAACGTGTTCCGGATTCGTACCGTGTGGTTTACACACTGAGTTGCTAATGCTGTTGCGTACCACTTTTACCTCTCCTGAAATAGCCCCATATGATGTCTGCTATTGTACGTGAAATACAGGAATTACTTGAACAAACTATTTATGTTTAAAACTTATGTTAACCATTTTTAACTTTTTAAAACTTTTTTACCTTTTTTTACTTTTTACTTTTTTTTAATTTTTAATTTTTTAACTTAACAATTATTTGGTTTCAAACTTGGAATACCTTGTATACCTTTACCTAGTTTTTCTTTCACAGATACAACTTAATTAATCGACAGACTCTACAACCCATTTGATCTAATAGAAGAAAATACGTGATTTACATATTAAAATTCATACAATATTTCCAAAAAATACAAAATATTTGTAAAAAACCGCTAGGTAAAGGTGCGGTAAACCTTGATAAAACGATTCTATAAATCGAAAATGAAGTAATGTACAAGTGTCCAACATCCTCAATCGAAACTGCACTTACGTCCTTTGTTGCAAGTAACTATTGGTATATTAATGCTAATGACTGTTACATTGTCTCTTGTTGGTGTTACAAAACTAAATTAGTTAAAAAAAACAGTTATTACTGAATTTTATAGTACATTTAAAAGGAACTACAAACAATATAAACGTATCGGCACATCGGCAACGCGCGGCACAAGTTTAATTAATCCAGGACGACGTCGATCTTTATTTTCAACCAAAGATCGAATCATTCGGTCAGATTAATTAACTAAACGTGTTTGTCATTGTTGTAGTAGGTACTTAAAGCGTCAATAAAACTAACTCACAAGCAATTGATTAACGATGGTACCGCACCTATCCTATTTTCATTTTGAGAACATCTTATAAACATTTTTTTGAAAAATTCTATTTTATACCAATCAGTCTCTGTATTATCTTACCTAACAAAATTTTGTACAACATAAGAAGAAAATGCTGTAGTTATCTTATTAAATACCTTAATTAAACAAAATGCATTAACAACATGGACAAATGTGAGCATGGTCCACTGTTTACATTGCATGTACATTAGGAAAGCACACTACTTTTAGTACAAGAACAGTCTTGTAAAATGTTTACAGGAAGGCGTTATACTGCCGATGATGGAAATGAAGAAGTCATCAATGACATATGAAGAAGATACCTAGCGGAGACTGAACAGTGGAGGAACGACATTTTCCCGCTCCTCCAGCGCAATAAGAGACTGCTGTGGCGGTCCATCCAATTCGAAGCCGCAGCGATCCGCAACCTTGAACTACAAATCGGCGCCGCAATGTCCGCCCTATTTGCTGAAAAGCGCGACCCTCGGTAGGCATACTGTTTCGAGTGCGTGCGACGTAGTGCCAGATATAAAAGCGGACTTCGACGACAAAATACTTTGGAAATTTGAATGTGATATCGGTAGTCCTAATAATCCGGACGTAGTCGCTAACAGAATACTTCCCGATGCGGTCATCAGCAGGACAACCACTTTGTGATACCTAGGTAGGAACAATTAATAAATTCAATTCGAACTAAACTGAGTGTTTATACTGTATCTAGTCGAATAAGTGGTGAAAAGCATCGTTAATTTACTATAAGGTCGAATAGGTTTTTGTATTTTATTTAATTCCGTCCAATTTTTATTATACGATTAGTGTTGAATAAAAGGTAATTAATTGAACTATATATCACGTTAATTATAGGATGCTGTACGTTTAATTTACAACAGTTGGGAAAATCTGAATTAAGCAAAATTAAACGTTACTTGGATTTATTAAAAACACAGAACCGTGATATTAACCATCAAACAGAGTAAGTGCAATTTTTTGACGTCTCGGGTCATTTTTTGTTGCAATTATGTACCTTTCTCTAATTTTTCAAGATCAAAGTGTTGGACATACTTATGAAAAAACTTTGTTCTCGCCAAATAAAAAGTTTAATTTATAAAATGAGAATTCCAAAATAAGTGAATAAATCACTTATACATAACAAAGAAGTTGTGATTGCTTGAACAGATTGAAGCTCATAATTAAAGCATATAACAGCTAAACAGTACCGCACTCCTGAAAGAAATTCGCATTACTACCATAGCAAAGTACAGCAAAATTATGGGAGAACCTGAAATGCCCAAGGTATACCATTTAAATTTTTACAAAATCAATGAATCAAAAAAGATTTGGTACCAATCGTTTTATTAATTTTCTAAATATTTCCCATTATGATTTTTTGCATGCTTTCAAATGAACTCTCTACTTTGAAGATAGTATTAGTTTTTGGAGGCTTTAGCAACTTTCTGCGGTGATAAAAGTCGCTGATCGCCAATTTTTTAAACATTTGAGAATAAAATCAGGTCGTTAAACGATAAATCAAATGAACGCGAGCAATGGAATATTAATTCGATGTTTTTCTTCTTCAAACAATCAATTGCTTGGCGCGCTGCGTCTTGATGATGGATGATCGACGTTGTCGACATTCACACAGTTAATTACAGCTCAGTTTCTAGCACATATAAATATATACAAGTTTCAACACGTGTTACAATATTATATACAAGCTTTGAAATTCTTTCGTTGAATTTTTTTAACATTTCCTTACGCCAATTAACACGAGTGTTTTTTGTGCTTATCTTCAATCATGTTGCGCATAGCACCGATGTCTTTTAGAACAACAAATGATTTCATCAATCTTCCCAAAATATATCACTGACGAAAGCACAGTCACGACGAAATTTCTAATTAGAAATATCCTTTCGTGATATTGCATCTGCCAAAAAATGAACGAAGCGGTTCGTAGCATTCATGTTGGCCCTTATTAAAATCGCAAAAAGTCATCCAACGAAAACCGTCACGTAATTTTCCGATTTTTTTTTCCACAAAACTGCTATTTTAAGCGTCCGCTACAAATAAATGTAATGTGCCGTCACCGCTGTAACCACGCTTCAACAATATCAATCCTGAAATTTTACGAAAATAGTAATATCGAATTTCACAGCGCCAACTAGTTGTTTGTAAACATTTAAAAGGCTAAAATAATTCCGACAGAGTTGCTTAAAAATCAGAATTGCATCTGGATTCGGTCAGAAAATGCCTGCGAAAAGCCCAATATCCACTGACATCTGTTTCCTTTTGGCTTTTCCAATTACGACTACTCCTTCACGATTAATTCGTTTACCGGAATGACTTATTGTCTACTGTCCCAACTCTCATAAAAAATTATGCTTGAGCGATTTAAGATTTTTGTTCGGGAAAACTTTTGACCGAGTTAGCAGGCTCTGTTTCGTTTCAGAAGCTTCTTTACTATTCTAGAGCAAAAAAAAACCATCTGAAATTATAATTCAACAATCGCTATACTTTCTTCTGCTTCGCTTGATAATAAAGTATGCACATCTTTCATTCCATTTGCTGCTATAACAGTCCCTATTTCGATATCTGGTTTCGTCCACATTGAATATTTTCCGCGCCTTTTTAAATATATCATTTCCACTAAACACACTCTTCACTTCACACGCTCTTCACACATACTTTAAAGAAGGATTTTGCCCCTTCGTTCTTCATTTCTCCACGTGGTGCGATAAACAAACTTTATGAATGCCTACTACTTAACTTTTTCTGATATCTTATTGGTATGTTAAAAATACACTCCTTTAAGATATAGGTAAAGGGAGACAAAAACGTTTTTCAAGTTATAATTTGTTGACTACTTATTTTCCCGGATAGATGCCCCGGACAACTTATTTAACATTAGATATATGCGGTGCAGAGATAGTCTAACGTTTATTTTGGTAGTACACTTGTAGAACACTAATTCCGCCATAGAACTGTTCAAAATTAACAGTTCCTTTCTACCGTAATAGCAGCATTTCTCCTAATAAGAGACATTCAAAAGTATCTTACATAGTTTGTATATTTATATTAATACATAAGATATATATGAATTTAAAAATTTTGTGATAACATACCAGTTTTAAAGAAATTGGTTGTAAAGAGATGAAAATAAAATGAATATACTTTTCTAAGTATTCGTTATTGGCCGAAATCCGAAGTAACTATAACAGGTTGAAGTAACTTCAAGTAACGATCATGAAGAGTGAAAGCCAATCCAGGTGATGGAATCCATTTTTGTGTACCTATCTTTTAATTTCTCGAGCTATGTTGCAGATAGCGTTATCTTGGTAGAAAAAAAATGTTTTTTAAGAGCTACACTGAAAAATACTTTTATACAATCTACGTTGGGCTATTCATGCGACCCTGACGTATAAACATCATAATGCTAAAGAGTAATAAAGAGCTGAAAAAGAATCTATAGATGTACACTGTTTATCAAAAGCAATATTTGTTCACAATGGCAGCATTCGTTTTAAAAGTAATATCTTTTTAATGGTTGCATCTGTCGGACAAAACTTCTAACTAACTAAAAAGTTTTTCTAATTGTGGCCTTTTTCTTGCCTTACAGCCTTTCAATCTTGCATAATGAATTTTGGTTCTTGGAATTATTTGTCTTGATTATATGTGGTTTCTCAGAGGAATATCTACTTGCCATTTTAGAATAACTCCTACAATATAATTTAACAATCTCTTGACTTACGAATGCTTTTTATACAATTACGAAAATGCGCAAGTGTTTCTTTTTATTGGTCAAGGCTGTGCATACTAACTGCCGTAACGACACAAGAAATAGACAAAACCTAAGGCAAGAAAATCTAAAGCAAAGATAAAAACCTTTTGCTGGACATTTTTTTAATAATCCATCCATCCATGATTTAATTACCTATTTATTCAACCTAATTTTTGTCATAAATAGCAAGTGGTTCTATGCTATATAATTAATATAGCAATGGCGTCAATTAAGACATAAAATTCCTGAAGTGTCTTCTAACTTTCTTTCAGCTGAAACGGCTTAAATATCGAACAAAATATTATATGGATTAACTTATGTATTCGAGAGGAAACAGATAACTGGCAACATATAAAAAAATTAAATTTTCTATGCTTGTTCGTTTTACGCAAAATATCCTTTTACATGTTGAAATTCAATTGCTGTTCTTTTTTGTTAAATTTAATTTTTCAATTGCGGAGTTGCTCGGATCCACCAGATGTAGTCGTCGCTAAGCAAACAACGTAGATACAAAATCGTATTTTATTTTCAATTTTGTTATAAATTAAGGAATAATATTGAGATGAGGGTCTTCTAGAAGTGAAATTCTAAATTAATATAGAATGAAATGTAATACTCTGTTACTATAACAATATACATATGCATCTATCGAAATCATATGATAATGTTAAGATACTTATTTCCATGTCCACAATTCTTATTAATTTGCTGTTATTATGTAAATCGTTAATATCTATATAATATTTTTATATTTAGGCTCTCATATTTTTTTCTCTCTTATATGATGTAATTGTGTATGTATTACACCAATTACGAGAATGTATTATTATTAACCAATTAATTAAAATTATTGCAATGGTTAGCTATAAAATTATTTTCTAAAAATCACGTTAGAAAAGTAGATAAATTTAAAGTGTTAGCATTCAATCAAATCCTTATTAGTTTAAGGATAGAAATTCTATTTCCAGCACCCGAAAGGCTGCTAGTCTTCGCTGATTTAATTACCGGTCCGTTGTCTAAACAAACTTGATCAACTATCCTGGAAAACTCGAGAAAATTTATGAAGTTCGCGGCCCTTTTTCCTCTCGAAGTGTTAACTTCCAGATATTCAGTTTCCCAACTACTTTCCGGACAAAAAAAACAATTAAATTAACACAACAGAGCCTGTTCCGGGTATCATATTTCATAATAATTCTTTTATCGTAAATTGATCTGAAACAATTCGATGCCGACAAAATTTATTAGGTCACATGCCGTTTATGATTTATAACGTTTCGCGTCATTGATTCTAATGTTGATTTATAAAGATAATCCAAAAAATGTGTTTATTTGACTGTTAACGCTATTGTAGCGTTAAAGCGTGTGTATCTACTGTACATAAAGATAAAAGATGTTGATGTACTTGTCTATTATTTAAGATTAGCCAAGTGTATAATATTGTTTCTTTGTTTTGACATGTTGTTTAATTATCGTTGTTAAAAAATACTTGATTGCAAACTTTATAATAATGTTAATCTTACATTCTGTGAATTCTAATAAATCATTTATTGAAATTATAATGTCCCTAGTTTTATTTGTATATCTACCTACCTACCTATAAGGAAAGATGGTATTTAAAAATTAATACGTCTCTAAGTTGTCTGTTACTGTTACAGAGTGTTAAAAGAAGTAAGTTATTTATGTCTACATACCTATTGGCGGTTAGTACTAAAACAATTTTTTTGCTATCTATTATACTACTCTTCATTCAGCAAGAGAAGTGTAGTACGCATCAGGCTGTGCTAATTTTATTATAGAGCACTCCATTGGCTATCCTAGATAAAATAAGAGTATCTTCTTTCTCTGTGTTAAGAAAGGATACAAAAGCGCTCACCCCGCCTAGAAGTTAGGTTTACCAGCCGTTGGCCAAATGTCCACAAAATAAACAATTGCGATTACTAACCAGGTCTCATAAAACTCGCAAATCCTCTGAACTATCTGAATTCATAAGATTTCTTCCTGTCTAGAGACAATGATCGTAGTACCGATAGTGTTTTTTCTATTCTTACAAATTGTTAACATTAGCCATTTCCAAAATACGCTCACCTCATCATAACGCACGTTTGATAGTCGTATTGTAGTCACGGAGAATAATAGTTTCTTTGGCGAGTTCATATTTCAGGACACCAATCCTATGTTTAGAAAGTTAATTGCACTTAAGCCTTTGCTATTATGAGTTAACAGTCTCAAAGTAATGGAGCACGTTATGCACACCTAACTTAATGAATAGAGAGGACACAAGTGGATGAAATTATTACTTTTTTGCAGAGACTAAACAGACTCATGTTTTGTCGACTCTCGGGGACACCAGTAGGCAACACGAATCCATTCTCGTGAGGTGAATAGTCACGAATCTATCAAGTCGCTGCAAAAAAGGAATAATTCCACCTGCCTTTGTCGTCTCTATTAATGACATACGACTTCGTTATATGTTCATTAATTATTACGTCCTGTTTTCAAAGCTGGGCGCTGGGCCCCTTTTGTTTTCTTGTCACTTTATAACAATTTCGTGCTGTCTGCCTTTTTTTATCCGCGTAACTATGTTTAACACAATACAAACATTTAAAGAAGGACAGGATCGTCATATTAATATGCGAACCACGATTTTGGTGAATATAAGGTGAAGGACGGTCTTGGACCACCTCCGCTGATTCCGTCAGCAACAGATTAGATCGAGAGGAAACTTCCTTCTCCATGCGAATCTCAATGCGACGCTCTTTTCACCGTTGATTGTCTCCAGGCCAACAATCGCTTAAGCCGATGTGGATATAGCTGTATCGTCGACCTCAGAAATATCACATGAAAATCCGAACTTTTTCCCCAGAAAAGGCTCAATAGTACACAACGCTTTCTTGAAAGAGCTTCCAACAGCTTAACTAGTAAAGACAACAAGTGATACGAAGTGAACCATAATTCTGGGTCATTATTGGATTTTGAAATGGTGACCACGGTCGCATACTTCCACACGTCTGGGAAATAATAATATGATGGCAGAATTGAAGACGGCCAACAAAAATCTATCCTCGACAATTGTAAGGATCTTTAGCGGGCCTTAATGTGATTAAATCTCGAAGTTTTATTATTCGGGAGCTGTTTAATAATTTGCTGTATTTCTGCCGGCAACGGTTCATTAATTTCTTGATGCTCGGGTTGATCATTAATGTCGTCGTCACCCGACACGTGATCGAGGCGTGGTTAGAACAGATTTGCTTCAAGAAATCAGCGTGTACCTTTATTTACCCTCTACTCGCATACCCTTTTAGTTTTTACTTTGTAAGGCTCAAATTGCACCTTCTTAATGCATTCGTTACTCTTCAAAGAATTATCACTATAAAACTTATTTGGTAATCACTACATACATCTTCCAAGGCAGATAAAATTCAACCCAACTTTCCCATTACATGTACAGTACATAACCAAAATGGTACACCTTACGTCTCCCACTGGAGCAGCGTTCAGGACAGGGTATAGCAGAGGTCCATCAAAGTTCCCATTTAAATAAATTATTACGAATTTTGTTATAAAAAAAAACTTTGTCGCACTTCCGCTTGATTTGTGGGATGATAAAACTTGTCATTAATATAAATTTAAACAAAAATTTATGTTCTTCGAATGTGTTATTAAAATAGATGAAATAAATAAAAAACCAATGATCCCAAATATTTGCTGGCACCTTAAATGGCTATAATGGCTAATGGATATGATGGCTATAATGGATATATGGCTACCTGAATCACTATGCCGCGCGTTGTGCCGTGAATCTTAATTCTTTTTCATAAGTTGCAGGTTATTTTGCATTTTCAATACCTGAAAATGCAAAATAACCAGCAAAAAAGGAAGGAAGGAAATAAAAGTGATAATAAATAACGAAGCCAAGGAAGAAAAAAATGATAAACTTGGGCAATTACTAAACTAACTTTTTAACTGTAAACTAACTATGGAGCGTTACAAATTAACATTAAAAGAAAATGAAGATAGGTTCATGGGACTAAAGCAAAATGGTTAAAGGATACGGTAGAATATAAAATTTGGCAAAAACTATTTTATTTCATACGGATCGACCAGGCACGTAAAAATTAATCAAAAAAAAAAAACTAAGAAGAAGCGGAAAGCGCCCAGAGAGACGGAGAAAGTCAATTATTACCCAAACATAAATTTATGATTGTTATGTTGCATTTTTGTACACGGTAACAACGGTGATCATAACTCCTTTTCTTTAACGTTGTTACAAACTTTTTATAAACTTGTTTGGCTTGTTGGGTGAATAAGAGGTTACTCAGGGTTATCATAGAAAGAGATAGATCTGAGATGCTTTAAGACTAACAATAAGTGGAAAAAAAGTGGACCACGTAGCCTACTATACGGACCCTCTTCATCCACATATGGCTGAATTCAATAGAGTCCTAGATCAGGAAATTGGGCTACCTGTCAGTCTAAAGATGGTTGATTCGCCTTTCTAGGTAGCATGGTAAGTTATCCGGATGGTTTTCGTCATAAAAGAATAAATAGAAATTATAAAAGCAGCAACACGCTTCAAAATATTTAAAAGAATTAAAGAACTTAAATATTAGTAGAATTAATTATGTTGAATATCGTGGCTGGAGTTTGTTTCACTGTTCTTTACTTCGTGTTGTCATTGTTTAAAGATTGTCTTACTAAACTTTTATTTTTATATAGCCATACGTTACATGTTACATGTACAATCACAAGAATCGTTACCAATCCCTGCTTCTTATTTTTCCCTACGTTTACAAAAAATACACCATCAGAGCAGCGCGAACTTTAAAACGAAATTCAAATCTAGACAAATTGAAATACGAAAAAATCAATTAGTGATTGTCGCATAAAACAAAAGATAAATAAGAAGAATGTAACAAGGCCCGCCCCTGGTAGTTCTTACTCCAACACTGAGAGCATACGTGCAACGAAAACTATGCAAAATATATGAATCTGTACAACGTTCGCCAAAAGTAGCGACACAAAAATATCGTACGGATTTAGTGGAAAAAGTACCCTAAACAATATCTTCAAAATTAGTTAAAGTAAAACCGCTTGAGAGATCTAACTACGTTGTACGAAAGTATACACAACAAATGAGGACAAGCTCCGTAATATTTCAAAGGACATTTTCTATAAATTTCAATTTGTGCTTTCATGCGTCTGTGTCTAGCATTGAATCACATCGTGGTTTTATCACTCTTAAAAAACATTTTTTAAGAAGCACCTTAAACCAAGAATACCTTCTCGAAAATAGAAGATAATTTACCTGTTTCGTTGATAACATTCTCGTTATAACTTATCCCAGAAACACTAATTCTTTTGTATATGAAATGTGCTATCAGAAAAGCTACTTAAGTTTTTAAAAGTTGACGAGCACTTTAAAACAACCAAATAGGCGTCTTCTTGTTTATAAAACACTCTCAAGAAAGCGGAAGCGCACACCCTAAATTACTTCATGCTCAGCATTCATGACGGTCCTCCTAGAAGTTTCACAGCACTATACACGTAACGGTGAACATTCCCAAAAGGAGAATAATACTGTATATTCGCAGGTTATATTAGGGTTGCAACAGTTAGATCCCGTTGTGTGGATACAATAAATTATCATGCAAATCCTTAAGGAATCGTTTTAAAAAAGCGTGTGAGAAATTAAAATAAGGGCACGAGATCCACAAATACGACCTATCTGAACAAGATCTTAAACATTTTACAGTTCCTTAATGATTATTTTATCAAATACCTTGTTGTTGCAATATTTACTTTTTGTTTTGGATATGGTTGGAATGCCGTTGATGTTATGAAAAACGAAATTAATGGCTAAAAAAAAACGAGATAACCGAAAAATTATTTATATCGCGTTTCTTAACTTCATGGAAATAAGTTTATAAGAACGTGCAACTAAGAACAAGCGTTACAAATGTGTATCTTTCGCAGTCTCAGCATGATATTTATTTGTACTACAAATCATGCTTTCTGTCAGACAATTTATTTTCTGAGCTTCTGACTGGCTTCAACCTCGGTCTTTTTAAAGAAAACAAAATTGGATGTATGCGGATCACGTACCGTCCATATAATCAGACCCTGGTGCGACATCCCTCTGTGAAGATGTGTTTATATTCTGTTCAACGTGTGAACTACAATACCTCATAAAATATCCACCTTCTAAGTAAGTGCGTATGGCAAGTATGTATTACAAATGGATAGTAATTGATTATCCTTTCTACCAACTTAACAACAATTTTATCACTCTATGCTATTACTTGTAGCCTATTAGCATTATTTCTCCTTGTTAAAAAATATATTAAAGAATGTTTCAGTAAAACTATAAATTATTGCATTTCATTTAAATATTTGTTCGTACAAGAGTTTTCGCAATATGTCGTGCCTCTTCAGTCACTCGATTAAGCATGCCACGTATTTGACAAACATTAAAGAAAGATAAATAACATCATTATGCAATAACCCCGTCGTATTAGTTTTTGAACAACGAAAGCTAGAGCTTTAAAAAAAACGTCGATTTCTATTTCTTTATAACTTAAAAGTTCCAGTCGGCACTCCACTAATACAAATCCACAAATACAAATGATATCATTAAACCTTCGTTTTCATAGCTTTATGTTTTCACATGTCTTACTAATAATTCTTATTTTTAATAAAATCTGGTAAATTTTAATATTTATTTGTTGTTATTGTTCAATAGTTCGAAAGTATTTCATCAGAACAGCCCATCTGTAAATCTTAACCCACTCTCTCGTTATATCTTTAATCCAAACCTTTCTCAAATATTGGCGCGTATACATTAAATTCAGTGTCGTGGTAATTTTTATTAGATGTCGTGTGTCTCAGAAGAAACAGGACACACATTCATCATTTTTAACACAACGAATATGTCCTTTATATCTTTCAGTTTCTACGCAATCACAACAGAAGGCCTAAGGTTGACATTTCTCACAACTTCTCGGACACTGGTGCAACTCCTGAGAGCAGCTGCCACACATACAACGTGAAACTCATTTAGGTACCTTGATTCGATATAACTTTTAGTCAATCTCGATGAATTATAGTAACCTGTTAAGATTTATTACTATTCTCACAGCAAACTACACACGTCGATCGCTGATTCACTTTATTTATTATTAGTATTAATATCTGAAGCATTATATAAAAGGCTTGTTTTGTTTTTGAAAACTTATTCCAACAAAATACGAATTTTTAAAATAAGCTATATATGTAGATATCCGTACATTTCAAAAATACAGAATAAGAGGGAGTGTTCCTCTAATTATTTTTAGTAATGTTTGTACGTACATACTGGATGATAATATTATGGTAGCAATTATACATTACTTTCGTTATACAAGATAATACTAATTGGCTTTTCATCCTGACAAACACAATTAACTGTTTAGTGTATTTACGTTATTGTTATCTAAAGCTAATACAGAAGTTATAACATTGCAGAATAAATAAAACCGCGATCATTAGCAGAAAACCATTTTATACCTAATGAGCTGTAAAAGCATATGTATTACGATATATAAAAACAGACTAAATTACTTTCATATAAATCGGGAACTCATACATTAACAGATTAATTTTGAGAAGAAATGTCAAAACCAAAATCATATGTTGACGACAACGGCACGAAATAATTATCCTTCGCAAATTATGGTACCGCACGAACTCGTTAAAGAACGCGGAAGTTGCTGTATGATTACGTCGAAGACTGCAACTTGAATGGTTTTTGCACGATCCTTTCGGCGAAAGTTCATCTAGGGTAGGATATTTGAATACTTTCGAAACATTGTAAAGGAAGCGTTAGAACATCGCCCAAGTGTATGCGCATCTAACAATAATCAAAGCAGACATGCAAAACAGGGTTCGATTTGTCTTCAATAGAATATGTCCTAACTTTGTTTGAGGTGCCGATAAAAACTCAATGAATACAAGATTTTTTTAATTTGTTTAGAACACAGTGGTAGCGTTTTCGAATATTTAAATATTTTAGAAGTTCTTTTTATTTGTTTTATATTTTTTTACTCATTTAACGTTTGTTCTTTCGCATACTCACAACACTTTATAAACTTATGTGTTTTATAAGGTATATCTAGGCAAAAATAGTTTTTTTCTCCATCTTTTCATGAAAGCCATATTTGCAAAAATTGATTTTATCACAGTAACGGCACATTTTCGACGTAGGATATTATACACAATGTGAATGGAAAATTACACTTACTTAAAAAAGATATTACTTCAAAAAATTGACATATGCTAATTTTTTTTTAATTCAAAATTCGATTCATAAGTTTAAACACTTGATATAATTTAATAACAATAATAATAAGTAATAAACAAATAATCCTAATTTATAGTGCAACTGTCATTTTTCAGAAAAAAAATTACATAATAATATGTAGATAATCACATACATTATGTTTCCAAATTTCAAGGAAAATCCAAATTTGTAGTAGACATTCCATCCAAAATAAAACAATTGACATCCATTTCCAGCATAATATTTTGAATAGTCTTTGTATTGAATTCGTATTGACAAGCCCGGAAGAAAGTAAGGCCAATCGTAAAAGCCTATTGTTATTTAATCTTTGTATTATATCAACGTTCGCAAAATATCGATTTTCACCTCGAAATACTTTTGCCCTAAGCTAAACTGCCTCTGCAGGGTACGCCGTCTTTGTAGAGACAGTAACATTCAGTTATTCTGTTTTCAATTACTCGCGTGCTCGGTTATGTTGACATTCAGTAACCGTTGCAGAAGATATTTATACTGACAGATTACAATGAGATTCGACAAACCTGTCCGTACGTATCAACGTGTGCATAAACAAGTAAGATGCAAATAACCTTTACTTTTCAGTATCAAGATATACATATATACATTATAAACATAATTAGTTACAATGAATCTTTCTTTCTTGTTTCTAACCATTCGTGGACTTTCGTCCCAAGTCTTTCCTAATTTCTTCAGATATTCAGTCCCAAACCACTTCATCTTTCGCCTGCGCATGTATTCCAGAATTAGGAATTATTCCTTTTTACAGCGACTAGATAGACTCGTGTCTATTCGCCTCATGAGAATGGATTCGTATTGTCTACTGGTGCCACAAGAGTCGACAAAACACTTATCTGTTTAGTCTCTCCAAGAAAGTAATAATTTCGTCCGCCTTTACTAGAGAGGACTAGTAATAATCCAACATTCACATCCATATGTTAAGACTGGATTGAAGACTGTGTTATAGACGATAATGTTGGATTTTTTAGACTAATTCTTTTTCCTTACGAATGCATTATTATAAACAGGGTATAACTTGGTCGAGCTTTCTACTCTACTGATTTTATTATTATTTCCGCGTCTTCTTTTCCCGATTTGTATATGTTAACTCCGAGGTATTTCCATGTTTGTATTTGCTCGAACTCCATATGACTCTAATTTAATTCTCAGTTTTTCATCGTTTTACATATTTATTTTCAGTTTTCTTTTTTGTAGCGCTGCTCTCCATATATTTGCGTTTACATCAGTTGCAAATTTCCATATGTCACGTGGAGTTCCTTAATTTCTTCGAAAACATCGTCAAGTACCACATTCAAGTGGACAGGATTGAGCACTGCCTCTTATTTCAGACCATTCTTGGTTAGACATTCTTCTTACTAAACAACATTCTTCAACATGTATATTTCCGTCTCCTGACTTTATATAAATGTTTCTCGTTTGGTCTCATTTTCTCATTGATTTCGACAGATTTCGGTTGCCTTTGCTGTATCTTTCCATTGCTTCCCTAACTTTTCTTTATTTTTGTTTTCCGTTTTCACTTCAATTCTTTCGCTCTCTGTCTTTGTCCTTTATGGCGATTATACTATTCTCTGTTTTTAATCGAAACGCTTGCTTTCTTATGTCACTCAATTTATCTTTTGGTTTTATATATTTATATAATTCCAGACGTTTCTTTTGATACTTTTATTATTGTATCTTTAATAATTTTTCACATGTTTTCGAGTTTGTATGTTTTGATTATTACTTTGGCATATTTGTTCATTCTCCCTGTTTTTCAATTTTGTATATTTATTTCTAACAAAACCAAATCAGACTATACCTCACATTTCTCCTTCCTCTAGTATTTTTTGTTTTTCATCTAAATTACTTTTTTATGATGGCGTAGTCGATTATAAATCTTTCTTTTCTACTTACTACTACTTACTCTCTTGTATATTGTGTGCATCTTTATGTTCGAAGAACGTGTTGGTTGTACTAAATCATTTAGCGAACAAAAGTCGGTCTTCGTCCATTGATATTCGTCTCCTTTTTCCACCTTTCTACTTAGGTCTCCAAATATTATCAGTCAGTCTATACTACTCACCTTCACACCTTATAATTACAGTAATCAAAATCCTTTCTGAAATGGCAGACTAGTTTGTTATGTTGTTCTTTACTGTAACATATACTAATGTATGTCCTCTTTTTAAATTTGTTTCCCCCCGTTCCGTTTTTCTTCTTTCCGTGATGTCCATAATATCCATACTTATTTTTTACAACTCTTCTGTTAATACGCTTTCTTTTCCTTCTAGGCTTCTAATATTTCGCGTTCCTATTTTCCAATCCTTCTTTTTTAACCCTGCTCTCGTTTTATTTTTCTAGATTGATAACCTTGTCTATTGTCTCGCCGTCTCCTTTTTTATCCTTTCTAGCTGTTAGATCTAGTTTTTTTTGAGTTTTTCTAATTAGTTCGTTATCTGTTCCATTGGAATGCTTCGTTTACAATTTCACCGTTTTTTCCTGCCTTTTCGCTTCTTGTGCTTTCAATTTTAACTGTTTTTCTACTTGTTTCTTACTCTTTGTTAGATCGTTATTAGTTTTTTCGGTTTGTATTTTTCATTATCTTCTCTTTATCCTCGGTACTTGGCAGTTCTAACAAGCATGCATATCACTAGAGATTACAAAGAAGTTGAATTTATTCCTTTTTTTCAGAGATTAGACAGATTCGAGTCTATTCGCCTCATGAGAATAGATTCCTGTTGCCTACTGGTCTCCCTGAGAGTCGACAAAACACTGAGTCTGTCTAGTCTTTGAAAAAAGGTAATAATTTCATCCGCCTTTGACCTCTCTACCTATCACCAAAACTACTTAGTATTTTTATATTTAGCTCTATCTCAAGTTGTTCTTGTAGAAAAATTATAGCTGTGGTTTTTCCAATTAGCATCAACAAAGGATCGTATTTGCTTTTTAAGCACATTCATCATTATGTGAAATGTATTTAGAACTTTTGTCGCATGTTTCTAGCAACGAATTCCATGAAATATTCTAATACGTAGAAAAAAAGACTGTAAAAGAAGCTACCAAGAAAGTACATCTCCATATTTCATTTCTACTCGCTTGACTTCAATTTAAAATTTAAGACAAACGGACAGATGGTATTTATGCTATTTTAAAATGGAGCTATAGCAGGGTAATTTATAGTCCTATGGATAAAATAGATGTTTCTATTCACATGCGGATATACTCGGTAATGCTAAAGCGAATGTAACTACATAAGCGAGAGATAGTTGTAAAGAAGTTCACGGTAATATATTATTTACGCCGACTTACCTGAGCAATGGTGCAAGTAATAGCTAACATTATTGTTTGATGTCGTATAGGTACTGCAGTACCTTTTCAACTATTTTTTAATAATTGGTAATCGGTTACTGCTTTCTACAAACCTCCAAGTATTTATAGGAAATGTAGTGTACAGTTTATACTCTAGTTGATCCCTTTTATTTATTTTCTAGTGCTCATTTTTAAATGTCGTTCATTGAAATCTCATGGTGAAAGCTTTAACGCACTTTATAATCAGGATGGATTACTCTGCTAAATGTTTTCTCATTAATGTTGGCTTTACTCTTCCTTTTTTACTAGTTTTGCAATGTTATTTTATATATTTTCGCTTTTCTTTAAATATTTAGTCACTTTATACTTGAAAACTGGCAAAATATCTAAATTATCTAAAGATACATACACTGATGAGAACAACGTTCAGCAGCATTAAATCGGATGCTGTAATAGTATTTGAGACGTTTCATTCCACATTTAAAATAGCTGAATTGCTATGCCTTTTCGTAGTAACAAGTATTCTACAACAGTGGTTAACAAATGTTTTGACAACGCGACGAAGTGGATCACATGGTTTTCGTTGACTTTGTTGAAATATCGTGAAAATACATTAAAAAAATGGATACTAAAGGTGATGCATCATGTTTGTCGGCAAGGTCTGACATGATGCAACCCAGTAAAAGCTCCCTACGGTAAAGAGCAAAGCATGAGTACACTAACGCACACCGGGCGCGCTTTCAATCAAGAAACGTTTTTGAAAAGAAAAGTCAATAACCGTTTAAAATACATTCAAAGGATAAATTTCTTTTTGCGAATATGCGTTTCATGGCATAATTTTTGTGGCAAATGTTGCAGTAACCATCGAATGCACAAATATGTACATATTATTTCTGATTAACTTCGGCCTAAGCCGTTCTAAAGTGAGAATTACAGTAGAGCGTCGATAATCTGAGCGTAAGTGATCTTAACCGTCGAAAATCCGAACTCGGTGCTCAACGTACTTTTATTACGCACATTTGGAAATCGCTGGTTGTAACGTACAACGTTACAAACCAGCAAACAACTCTGAATTAAAAGATGCTGTTTATGTATGGTTCACACAAAAAAGAAGTATGGGTGAAGCAATATCAGGACCTGCTATGTGTGAAAGGGCGCTTCAGTTCGACGAAAAATTGAGTGGTTCGCCAGACTTCAGGACCAGTTCTGGGTGGTTGAAATACTTTAAATTAAGGCATGACACAAGAGAGTTGTAAATACAAAGGCAAAAGCTCTCTGGAAATCCGAAAGCTGCAGAATTATAGAAAATTAAATTTGTCGCTTTTGTTTCTGAACAAGGTCACGGAGGAAATGACGTATATGACGAAGCAAGCCTGAATTTGCATGTTTGACTACGCAAATCCTTAGCTTTCCATCGAGAGATGTCAGCCTTAGGCTATAAAGTGAGTAAGATAGAATAACTATAATGATGTGTAGTAACGTATTAAGCATCCATTCTCTTCCATTAGTAACTATCGGTGAAAAGCCAGAGATGTTTTAAAAAATTTTTGTGTCTGCCTGTGACAAAAAAGTTCAGGGATGACTGCAGATATTTTCAAGTATTGGTACGCAAATCACACCGCCAAAAGGAACATGAAACGAAAGAGGTTCCTTGAATCTAGATGAAGCCGAAATGCATCTGCAAGATTTAAAAGTTCAATTCTTATCGCCAAATGTTACAGCCATAATATAACCTATGGATCAAAACACTTTTGAAAAGATGAAAATATGTTTACAGAAGAAACCCTTTGCGCAGTCTGTTGCTATCAGAACCTGGCGATAAAAATGTTGTCAGCTTTACAAAAAAACTGAACTTGAAGGACCATACATATAAGTTTACTAATGCTTGGAATAGTTTTGGGAAAGAAAATTTAAAACGCGGATGGAAAAAATTGTGGCCTGAAGTTATAGAAGCAAAAGAAATTCAGAAAGAGATTTCTGTTCCTGAATTTCTTCATGAGAGTTGAAGATTTAGATAAGTTATCACACTTCTTGATAACATACGCGCCCTCCAAAATTGGGACAAGGACGATGCTAACGATCAAAATGACTTCGGCTATCAAATTTTGAACGATGGTGAAATTCTCACTGGTGTAACAGAGAGCGAAGAATCTGTACATGAAGACGACAACCATTACGATGTAACTGAAAACCAGGAAGAAGAAAGCGTAATGACTATGCTGACGCTGCAGCGGTTAATGCTTTAGAAACGGCTGTAAACTGGCTGGAGAAAATGCCTGAATGTACATAGTAACACAGCTTGCCTATCTACACAGCTTGCTGCAACGAAACGAAGCTTCGTCAAAATTCAAAAAAGTATCAATGATTTTTTTAAATCTGCAAGGTTGTATGTTACAAATGTATCTAGTATGTAACCGTGTTGAAATCTTTAAAGTTAACACATACGATGAAAATTTAGTTAAAATTAGTTTTTGTCGCTTCTCTCTGTGTTCGAAAATCCGCACGAATTGATAATTAGACATAAAGCATGCTTAAACATCAATTAGTTTAGATTATTGACACTCTACTGTATGTTTTTTAATATCGACTTCATCCCCGAGCTCAACGTTTTCGCCAATCGTGTATAAGTACACTTATAGCACTTCTAGATAGTTACTCCCAAGCGTTAAAGTTTCTTCGATTTATGGCAAAAATTTGGGGATTTGAATTACCTTAGAATTGCACCGAACTAATGAGCAAGTCGATTTTCTGTTCGACTTTCGAAATTCGATCTCTAAGGATACAAAATGCCATCTGTCTGCAAACACGGGTACTTTTCTTACCATCCTGCTATCTACATTTAAGCGATTCAGGACAACATTGTAAATATCTGGAAATCTATCTATCTATCTAGTTGGTATGAAAAATGTAAGAATATGCAGGACGTTTCATTTAAAACAAAGTTGTCCGCAATTTATGGATCACCCTGCTTTCAAGATATGGGGCACTGAAAGTCATATTCCCATAAAGGCAGAAGGCAGAAGCCTAGTAAAGATACACCTAACATAATACATAATTTGAAAACACACTATTAAAATATGTATGGATCTGTTTAACACAGTGAACGATTTAGATACCTACATTATTATACCCGTTTCCAATAAGGGATTGAATATACATGAAGTAAAACAATTATGTTGTTTCTCGAACAAAGCAAGACTATGGTTGATTATGTACAATTCTCTAATATATTCCTATTTATGTCTCACGAAACAATGGTAACTATATACTCAAACAATACCTACATATTTGAAATTACTTACCAGGAATTTAATTACAGCGGCATTTAATTTTAGTATATACGACGAATTCCAACATTTTCAATTTGCCCGTATAATTTTGAACAGATCATTGTTCAATAATCTATATAATCTCTCGAGATAGCGATCCTGCTATCCTCAAAATACCTACATACATATGTAATGAATAATTTTCATCTAAACAATGCTTCGCTGTATTAATACTGTATAATATATGCGCCGTCGAATTAATATTAATTACATGGAAATCAATTAGTTAGAATAATCATTCATAGTATTATACATACACGCATATGCGACCTGCAAATTGTAAGTACGCGCTGTGGAAGGTCAACCGTGCTTTACCGCCTTCAATTGGATACCCTGCAAAAGCGCAAGCAAAAATTTGTAATCGCCTTCTTTAATTTAAAAAATCAATTTAAATTACATTGGTCTGTCATTCCCTCAGAATAATGAAAGTCGACATTATGATTCAAGAAATGAAACGAGTTCCATCACCGCGCGGATGAATAAATTTTTAAAATGGCATCTGGCGGATCTCCCTTTTTTCATTAAAACTAATGAATGTGTATTTTGAAATTTTAGTAGTATTTCCAATTAAAGGAAAGATATTAAAATCGCATGTAAATCGAAGTGGGCACATTATACAATTTGAAGTTTGATTTATAATATTTTAGTTTTGCAGAAGAAATTTTGTTTAATTAAAATTACATCTTTACTATAATAATTGGTAATTTCTCGATTCTATATTTTCTTCACCGGTCGATGAAGATGTAATTACGATATTTGTTACAAGTCACAAATCATAGAAATCAAAGGCAGCTTTTTTCTGATTTTTTGTTTTGAGAACTATCCCTCTAATATCGAATGATTTTATAGTTAAATTGTAAATTTATATTTTTTATTTCCTTTTGAAATAAATGGCAGGAAGACGAAACAATATTTTTCATTATTTTTTTCAGGCAACAGGATAGAAAAAAAGAAATAATACAAATTAAGTAAAAGTTTAAAACAAACAGAATTTGTCTTAGACATTTGTTCTTCATTTTTTTAATAACTAAACAAGTGATTTTCGTATTTATTAAGATAATAATTAGGTGTTTCACGAAACTCTCTTGGACGATTTAATGGGTCTCTGAAATTTTGGAGTGTGTAGTTATGGCATGAGACCTACTAAACTATTACAAATAATCATATTAAGCCCTAATATGAAACGATCTGGAGTTTTCTTTCCAAGCCAATAGTATAGTTAAAGATGCCAAAAAAGGAATAAAAGAATACTTCAGTTTGAAAATGTCTATATTTAGAAACACAAAGTAAATACAGTAACTTTCATGCTATTCTAAAATATTTAATTTCAACAAGAACAGTGCAAAAGCTGAAATTTCAACATAATACATGTAGTACGATAGATTAAACTGATAAAAATTGTACCATTGTATCTAGAATAAAGAAAGTTGATAATGACTCCTAATTCAACCGGCAATATACATCATAATTGAAACTTGTAATTAAAACTTGTAACTAACGAATCTCATTAAGTAGCCTGCACGTGCAATCGTTGTCGAAGACGGGAGAAACAATTTCTAAAATGTTATTGAATATAACAGCGCGCTTGTTGATTATACGAATTAAAAGGAAACCAATATACCTCGTAGATAATGCATCAAATGATTCAAGCGCATTATAGTATTTAACGGGAAATATTAAAGCTTAAAGCCATCTGCTAAAACACAAAGTTATCTACGAGGAAAAAGTACTATTTCTAACGATGCCAAAATATTGAAGAAGAACGAAAACGACATATAAAAGATTTCAAGCACATCATTAGTGCTTTTAGTTCTTCGTTTTTTTTCTCGAACTCATTTGTTATGTATTGTTAAGTCTCTACCTCCAATAATAAGCAACATTCAAATGGTAAAGTAAAAAATTAATCAGTTTGTATGAGGCTTCATGTTGAAGGTTCCTTTAGCCTAACTTGAAATTTTTGTGCAAGTAATTCTAAGAAGCACTGAGACGTGCACGAAAACCTCAGACCGACTCATGGATAGCAGATTTCAATTTGTTTTAACTCGGAACCACATAAAGTGTCACTTAAATTTCGCTCGTGTACATATCGCATGAAAACTTCAACATTAGAAATCAATTCAATTTACAATTTCATCGAACTCGTTACAACGATCGAGTATTCATGAGCGCCATTCTGCAGCTACCGTAAAAGAACTTGTGAAGAATTTGGAGGTGGAGATATGATAATCTCGTAGTAGTTCTGCGAAAAGTAATCGCCGAACTAGACACTTTAGCGACTTGCTAGGCAAACGTACTCAGAGGCGCTCAGACTTACCTCAGACACTCTAAGAGCTAACAAATGTCGTCGTTTTTAATACATTTACTTGTTGAATATATGGGTCTTAGTTTGTGAAAATGACCAACTATAAATACTTCCCAATACCAGATTCACATACATATGTATGCCTACGTCCAATGAACCACAATAACCTGTATTGTTCCAATGAGGCGGTGACAGCTACATACATATGTACGTACATGAAACCGAAATCGTGAAATGTTTTTTTAGCCGCAATGAGTAAACCCTAAACGACAGCCGGTAAATATAGCATTGATTACAAATGTGGAAAGTCAGTATTTACATCAAATCACGGAAGACAAGCAAAACCTCATCGACATTTTCTCTTTTGATGGAGGTTATTTTTCGTCTGATATGGTTTATATCGCCAGCAAATTATCCGAACTGATAAAGGTACAATTACGACATTCTTATGTGTTTATAAAGAAAATAAATTTCGCAGTGTTTTGAAAAACATTTGGGAAGTATAAACAGTGAACGTAAACAACTACCATCACGGTTTTATTTATATAGAATTCGGAGAAACAAAAAAAAGAAACTTGAGGAATAGTGCAGGGAACCAAGATAGACATCTTTAACTTAGAAACAATAAGTCAAAGATGTATAATTTCTCTGGCGGAGGTCAAAATTGCATAACGCCGAACTCTTTAGATATAGAGAACTTCCAGAAATTTGAGCACTCCTGCAGGTTATAATGTGTGATCATCTTCTGATTTTAACTGATACTGCAGCCCTATTAATGATAGGATTAAATAAAAAGCACGTTTTCGTGAAACTAACAAAATAAATAAACGAATTTAATGCCCATAGAATTAATAATATAAGTGTATTCGTAGATTTTTTTCAAAATATCAAAGAACCTCTTCATCAAAATCAAGTGTACGTACTTACTGTTTTCTATCTGCGCCAAGTTTGTTGAAACAATCGTCGGATGCTTAGAAATAACTCTTTCTGAATGCATTTCGACGTAAATTCTTCGTATCTACAGCAATGTACGCTAAATGCATGTCTGCCATTTTATTCCAAACGCAGCGCTACATATTGAAAATTATCGGTAATACGAAATGATATAAAGCAACCCTTTTCATCACAAATGTTGCCAATTAACAGTCAACTTTGACAACTAATTCATCAGTTGAATGCATTTATTTCACATAATTTGTTTGCAGCAAAGTAATCAATGAGTAGATGTTGAATAAGTAGCATCTCCAAGAAGTTTAACTTTAAAAGACTTTATTTCTAACATTATACATTTTTAACCTATCGTTCCGTACCTACAAATGTTTATTTTTTCTTTGTATCATTTCCCAAGTTTTCTAAGAGTTGTTTTTCCATGTTATTACTTCCTTTTCAAAGTAAATATCTTTACTTGTTATTACATAATATGATTCCGTTTAAGTAGTAAACTCAAAAATTACACTCATCATGAATTAAGGACTTCAGTAACCTAAATCTGAAAAAAAACTTTCATAATCAATCATCAAGCACTGCTATAAACATATTTCTCGATTTTGAACCAAAGAAGGTAGGATAATAAAAGTATTTGTCCATTTTGAAATATTCAGGCCAGCGTGAACACGTCATGAAAATCGTTTTTAACTATAATTATAAAAATTAGTTATGAAAAATAAAGCAAATTTAACCTTGTGATGGTTATATACAGTAGTTTTTTTATGGGTGCCTCATAGAAAATAGCATGCTAAAGACTTCATATCATATTAATCTTTTTTTCACGTTACGATTTAATATTTCTCAAAAATGTAAAACTATGCGACACTTCTGAAAATTATTCTGTTAGTCAATTGACAGGCTTAAGCTTAACATAAAAATGAGCTACAATTTTTCGGTGCTTACTTTACTTGGGTTACTCTAGCAACCCAAACAAAAAAATAAGCTACACGGTAATCGAAACTTACATTTCTTATTAGTAAGCGTCTTCAAACTTACTAAATCTTCTAGAACATACTGTTGGCCACCTACATGTGAAAAATATTCCAAAAACCTAATGCATCTATAAAGAAATGCAAAATAATAGATGAAAGTAGCAGTAAACTAAGTAACTATAACCCATATTTTCACTTCTCCAACAGCTTCCCTCATTTACAGAAAGCATTGGCCGGACATAGGTTACTACGCTGCAATCTTAGTCGAGCGTGTCTAGAGTATTCATCGTTTACGTATTCACCAAATTGAAAAATACTCGGACAAAGATTAACACTTATTTAATATTTTTTAGCAGCTATTAGCAAGACAGAACTGTTTCTTATTATCTCTAATGGAATAACTCTGTGCAGAATATCAAGGAACAAAGAAGTGTCCTCCTCACCATTTTACTAAAAGCAAATAAAATGTTAGCCATAGAACCATTCACACGTCAGGCTCAAAATTATAATATTCAGACTAAAAGTAACCGCGATACAAATATTTCAAGCGTTATTATACACTATACCTAGATATAAGAACAAAACAGTTACATTCAAAGAGGTTGCTGTAGTTACCATGAATATTTCAACTTTTTCATATTCTAACTTACAAGTACGACTTTTCAACCAAATGAATGTTATCAGAAATCAGTACAGAAATAGAATGAGATCAATTATTAACAAAAACAAAATATTGTTGATTTGACCATATAGTGCAGTGAACCATAAGGCAGAATAACGATGTATTTCTTAATTATAAAGTACGTAAGTATTGTATTATAATTATCTTAAATACACCAAATTTTCTATACAACGTATGTAAAAATATGTACATTTGGTTATATTTATTACTGATCAATTGTTTGAAATTAAAGTAGAATTATATTTAAACGATTAAAAAAATTATTATATCAGGCAATTCTCAAAGAAATAATTCGAAAATGAACAACAAGCAGATCTCAAATTAAAACGTGCGTATCAAAGAGACTATGAACAAAATTCCGTGAATATCTCCAGGACGCAGTACACTACTACATGCTTGAAATTCACATGTTTGAATTTATAACGGAAATATTTTATCTAAAAAGTCTTTATTCTGAGGATGGCAGGTCCTGTGCTCTTTTTTTCCGGTTCCTAGATAATAAATAAAAAGAAAAATTCTACCTAGCCGGTAATTAAATAAAATTTGTGTTTCATAAAAATGTAATTTATGGTTATGCAGACACCGATAAGCAAAGATATATATTACTAACCCAGTTTTTAGAAAAAGGGTTTCCCTAATACCCGTATATCTGCTTTATAATAAAAATGTCGTAACAATTCTTTCCCGAATTTTATTTATACTGGCGCGTGCTCCATATTAGGTACTTGGTTCAAGCTTAATGAAGAACGCTTCGAACACATATGTACATATGTATTTGATCAATAACTAATTTATTAAATCAATTAGTTATTGATGAAATACATATACAATGGTATATACAACTTTTCCATTATAATTGCTCAGCTTGCATAGTATATATATTGCAATAGTACACCATAACAAAAAAATTCAGGCACCATAAGAAAAAAAGAAACAAAAACAAAAATTCAGGCACCATAACAAAAAAATGAATCTACCCTACTTATTAACATCAAGTGCGTTTCTCGCAACTGTTCATTGTCGTTGAGTTTTTGAATGGTGTCGATGTAAAGAAAAGGTACACTTCTTATTCGGGTCTTTGTTGAAGAGACAGAAAGTACAAGTAAATATTTAGATATTCGACAAAATAAACCAGGACCTTAGACGGTATCTCAGTATCAAAGCTTAAAACTCTAAAAGACACATGAACAAATATTTGTCCGACATGGATGGAATGAAATCGAACATTTCTTTCTAGCCTCAGCCATGTTGAGTAGACTGCCAACAAAAAAATATATACATATGTGTGGTGGTTTTACATATGTATATATTGTACAGGGTTGAAAGAAAGTAACGGATAATTGAATTATCTTTGTTAATATTTATTTTTTGATAAAATCTCGAAGGAGTACAGAGATTTCAGTTATGTTACAATACATCATTAATTATTACATTTTATATATTTTATGTACCCCCACAGAAGGAAGTCTAAAGGCGTCAAATCGAGGAGACCATTCCAGAGAACCCCTTTCTCCAATCCATCTTTCTGGAAGTATTTGATTCAAATAGCGTCGAACATTATTAGTATCATTTTGTCAACAAACACTAGTGTTTGATAATTCAGGAGGTGTTTGCAATTGGAAATAATGCAGTAGCAGCATAAACAGTAGCTTTCGGAAAAGTTTTAACAGATGCTTCGACAAATGCTATAATTTGTTCTACTGGAATGGTTTTTGTGGTAATTTTGGGCCTTTTGATAATAGGTCTCCTAAGGACGAAGAATCCATATTATCCCAAAGAAGGGGCTTATTGTGAGGTTTCTTGAGGATGAGTTTTCGAAACTTGCGAAGATGAGTTTCGGTGGTTAGTTTGAAATTGTTATCAGCTTGCGTAGATGTGATTCCGTCGAAGATACACCAATCGTTAGGGCTCAAAGTATGTACGAGTTCGAGGTGTAGTGAATACAGTTACTTTGAAAATAAATCGAGCTGAAACCGGGTTTATTTGTTTTGCCCACGTAGAAGAGACCAGCTAACTCGGTGAAGAATATTGACGCAATAGTGATGATGTGGTGTTTGAGCTTTAGGAAGAATGGGACGATGTTGTGGCCGCGACAGAGAGAAAGAAGTTGCCGTGCTAACTCTCTTTAAGAAGCTTCATACGATTGTGGGCGAAACGTCAAGTTTTTATTAAAAGTATTTATCAAAACGACGACACGGTTCAAACCCGGAAAACATTTAGTTTCAAGTATAGACACATTTGTTCTTCTAAAAATATTTGGAAAATTTGGATAACAACAATTTTCTGCATACAATCTCTTGTATTGTTTTGACTTACTAGCATATATATAATATTTTGTATAATGCCTTAATAAATTCATCCAGCAAGTTTTTTCCGTACAGACTTCTAATTGTCCACCTATCGAGTATAAAGGTCCACCTACTAGACTTGGTAGAGTGCAATTCTTATTAGAAAATTCGCTCTTCTATCCAAATAGCTTTAGGGCGTAGAAATAATGGTACATGTTCTCATATTCATGTTGCAACCCACACATACCATGTGATACCAGCGATACCGTCTGTATTATAGACCTAAATTGATATTCATAACGAAAGATAACAAAAACAGGCGAAATTATTACTTTTTCTGTAGGGATTAGAGAGAATCGTTTTATCGACTCCCGGATCAACCAGTAAGCAATAAGAAGAAGAGTAAGTAAGAAGTAAGAACCATTTCTTATAAGAGGAACAGATGAGAACGTCTTTACTCGCTGCAAAAAAGTAGTATATTCACCTGGCTTGATCATCTCACAATCTCATAATTATTACTGCATAGTTGATTCAGTAACTTTAAAAGAAATTTAGATATTACCAATTTTGTGCTTATTTATTTTATTCATCAAAACTTTAAAAGCGGCAAATATGCCTGTATACTGACCAAGAGGTAAAAAAATTATATCCAGTAGGATACAATGAAATTAGTTTATAAAGGTTTGTGATTTTAAATTAACTTTATATCAACGAGTAAATATTAAATATTTTAAAAAGGGAGACGATAGAAACAATATTCAGTTATAATCAATATTAATTAAATAATTTTTGAGGTTTTGTATTTATCTCCTAGGTAATTGCCTGATTATGGTTTATTAATCTGATGAATTTGTTAATTGTTGTTTTTTTCAATGACCTTATAAATTAGTATCATGAATTTCACCAGTTGTGACTGGAACTGGAATCTAATCGAACAATCTATGTAATGTGTAGTATTCCATAATTCTCTGTTGTATTACTATTTTCAGTATAGATATATACTGCAATATGCCAATTTTATATTAACAAAAAATAAACGGGCCATACTAAAGTCATGCCCTTTGTTAATAGTCCTAATTTCTTGACTTACGTAGCACCACAAGTAAAATGAAGGTAGTCAGTAAATCTTAAAATGTAAAATTTGTTTTTGGAGATAAGAGAGATACTGGAGATTGAACCAAACCCAATAGACAAACTGCCACTGTCCCTGGTCGACCTCAAATGTACAACTTCCAACCAATAACTAACAAGAGCAAAGTTTTGTTTTCTGATGCTAAAGTTTTTGTAGTAATAAAAGAGAAAACTCAGTAGAAATTTCTTTCAGCTGTTGTCGCGTAATTAATATTTTACGTGACGTTTCGCTGATCATGTTGTCAGCTTCTTCAGAAGATTTGACGACTGCTTTTACAAATTTTCTGAAAAAGCTGACAGCATGATCAGCGAAAGGTCAAATAAAATATTAATTTCGCGACAACAGCCGAAAAAAATGTCTACTATAGATTACGGACGTGAAAGCCTACACTCAAAGAGAAAACTTAAAATATATGATATACTGGAAGGAAATTATGTGTAAAACAAATGTACAATCTGATAGTATTATTTAAACAAATGCTTATAAATGAGTATACACTCAGGCTTGTACTAAATATATACAAATACAACTTTTACAGCAGTTGTAATAACTATATTGTTCATAGAACATAGAACAATAAATATTTTAAAGTAAGAAAAAAACACAAATATGCAGTAAATTTAAAGATCTGATATTCCTTGTAAAATTGGATTAACCATTTCAAATAGATGATAATATTTTGAACTTCTTTTTGCAATATCATACGCAGTCTCTCCATTTTTATTCTTCATTTCAGGCTTTATATACGGATGAGTTAATAGAAATTGAACGGTATCATATTGCGCTCCATGTGATGCGGCAATATGCAATGGGGTTTGGTCTGTAATAAAAGAAACTGTTATACACTTTCTATAAGTACACCAACACAAATCTTTACCTCCTTCAGATGTTGCATTAACGTCGGCACCATGTTGGATTAAACGTATAGCGCATTCCTTATTATTCCAATGGCAAGATGAATGTAATGGCTGCCACTGCATTTGCGTCTTATGTGAAATATCCGCTCCTTTCGCCAAAAGGTAATCGACAATATCCACAAAGTTTCCATAACATGCCCGATGGAGGGGTGTATATCCATCGTTATCGGCTACATTTATTAATTCAGGGTCAGATGTGAGAAGTTCCTTGATCTTACTTAAATTGCCATTTTCGGCTGCCCATAATATTTCCTTTTCGGGTGTTTCTAGAAACAAACTAGAATTCACATAATTATTACTGACAACAAATTAAACACGACTAACCGTGAGGATGTTTTTCTTCATTAATGTCGAGATCGTCTTCCCAGCCACTTACCAGAAATCTTGAGTCGTCCATTTCATCAGATTTATGCAAACAATAATTTTTAATGCAATACGGCTTATCAATTCTTAGCAACCAAGTACTTTTACATAAAAATTTATAGGTTAAGGTTAGAAAACTGAACTGTCAAGACGCACTTGTACAATGCAAAAAAAATTAAATAACCAGATAGAAGAAACTGAATTATTTATAATTTATTAAACTAAATTTTAACAAATCCAATGGAAAATAATATGCTATTTTAAAAATTAAACTTTTTTGCAAATAAGGGTATTTTTTACATTATCATTTTAAATTTTAGTAACATAAACAGTATTTAGACTTTTTACCAAGAATTGTTCAGTATGTGACAGACTTCTTTATCGGGTATTTATAATTTATCGCCCAACAACTGCATATTAGTGAATCATATTTACAGCAATTTGCGGCGATAACATGTTTTTCAGCTACATAGACTATTGTATTAACAAGAAATAAACAATGAGATATCTGTAGTTAGTACTACAAATGGATCTCAAATATTTACACAAAATGGTTCACAAATTAAGAAGATAGAGTAGAAGAGAATTTAAGAAATATGAAAACGTACGATTCCGATAACGAGTACAACAGCAACATTAATTCACGCAACGGCTTACAGGAAGTAACAGATTTATTAACAAGTAAAAGAGGTCAAACGTTAATAAAGTGTAATCCAGATTTGGCCCAAAGTTTTGATGTAATTAAATCAATTCCAATGAGTCAAAATGGTCATTTCTTTAAACAAGTGTTACTGAAAAGCACTGTAACACAGGATAGTCGAAGCCAAAGCTTGCCCAGTTCATTGAGCGAGAAGAACAACGTTAACGGTACTGTAGATTCTATAGACTGTGATATACATACCAAATTGCTACCGGAAAATGAGAACGCTGCTGTAATTCAAGATTTTTGGTTTAATACTTGGCCAGAAAGGTATGAAAAGCCGAAACAAAATGATTTGCAAGTTTCTGCATCTCAAGTAACAGACATTACTCTAAATACATCTTTGTCAAATACGTCCATACTGGATAAATCCAATAAGGTTAATAACAGGAAAATTACCTTGAATGAAGCCTTACAAAATATTTCATTAGCGTACAGTCCAATTACTAAACAATTACATCTCGTACAAAGAGAAGTCATTGAAGAGAAGGAAAATATATGTAACCAATCAGAGCAATTAAATAAACCAGAATGTTCTGCTGAGGATTGCAATGATGTGAGAAAGAGCAAACATAGGCGGACAGAAGCAAGTTCGTTTTCAAGCACAGTTTCTAGTTTAAGTGATATTTCAGCTAGTGGCAGTTTGTTAGGTGCAGATGATAGGAGTTCCAGTCCAGGTGATGATAAAAATGACGAGAAAAAGAAACGTGGTTCATTTTTTAATAGGTAATTTAATTTTAATTTCCTTATTCTTTTGCTCATTTTCTTAATGTTACATATAAATGTATGTACTTACAGATTAAATGAAATTCTTTATTTTAGAAGTATGTTTTCTTGGAAGCTGTTTAATAAGAATAAGCAAGAATCAGCTATACATAATTCCCCCCAACATCAACATGTTATTGCCAGTTCTTCTGCATTAATAGAAAATTTAAGGTAATATTTACTAAAAATACTAAATTTGATTTATATGTACTCAATTTGCTATACTTTCAATTATTTATCCTTCATTATTAGCTAAGGTATGCTGAATAATACAAAAATATGAATAATTAAAATAAGACAATAAGTAACATAACATCAGGCTGCATTCCTATGAAGTACTGCAGAATTAGTGTGAAACTAGTAAAATATTTTGCTTTAATTTAACAACTGACATCAATAGCCGCTTCTTACCGTTAGTCGTCATTAATTGGGAATGCATCGGATTTCTGCTGTAAGCACCGATATTTGAAGTGTTAAAGTAGATGACTGTAATGTACTTATGGACAACATAGACAAACTAGGTGATATTTGCTTTTCCAATAAGACCCTCGTCCTTGGAGGTGATTTTAATATTAATTTTATATCTATTAATCGTAAGCTAGACAGTTTAAATGATAAATTGGACACCTATTGGTGCTTAAATAATTCTATCGTTAACTTACCAACTGAATCATATGAATTGATCAAGCAAGACGCCTTTTCTCCAACGTGAACCACCTCAATTTTTAAAAATTTAAAATCTTATTTTAAGTAAGTTCGATTAGAAGGGGACACTGGTAACCAGAAAATTGAGACTCTAAAAGGACTGACAGAGTACCTGAGCATAAGCACAACATTTTTGCATGATTTTGAGGCACACCTCCAAGAATGTACACATTTTTTTTTATTACTATTGTCTTTTTTCTATATTTATTGTCTTTAAATGTCAACACCACTGGTATGAATAAATGTATCTAGTTAGCTGTTATATAACTTGAATTCTACAGTAAAAGCTTTTTTAACAAAACATATCACATTTTTCCAAACAATACAAGTTAGGTACAAGGTAGTTAAAGAAAATATAAAATAAAAAAAAAAAACGAAAAAATATCGAAAACGAACTACTTTTAATTATTAAACGCTCAAGAAATGTTATGCTATGTACTTTAATATTTTAAAGACGTGAACTACTATTTTCGTTTAATTTTACAGCAATTCCTCCTTGTCTCCTATAATTATGACACTGGAATAGTGTATATGTAATAAGGACTGAAAAATACATTAATCCTTCTTCCTCTTTTAATGTTTTTTTCTTGACCTTCAAATTTAATCTTCAAACAATTTTGAACTTAGATTTAGAAATCTTTTGAATATAAAACATTCCTTTTTTTTATCTACCTTTAATATGCTACGTACATTTCGGTGACGTTTTGTCGACTTTGTCAAGCATTCTATTACCGGAATGTGTTAGTATCTTTTTGTTATCGCTTAATTAGTTCATTGTACATTTCTCCAGATATTTTGTAGTCGTTATCTTTTTGTACATATTTTCCATTTTAAGTTTTATTTGCGTCGAAACACATGAATTAATAACTGATTCAACTAGGCGATTAAAAAACATATCAGATCGATACGAACATGTATGTCATATTCGTATCCGTCTTATATTCTTGTTCTGAATTTTATTTTCTTACACAAACCTATTTTTTTAAGTATATAGTTTCGTTAATAATATCATTAATTAGTACATATATTTTTAATAAATTATATAAACTCAACAACAAACAAAAATGTATTGATTCGAATGCTCCGTGCCAATATTATGATTTAACACTAGAAGGGACAAAGGCGGATGAATTATTACTTTTTTGCAGAGACTCGACTCGTGTTTTGTCCACTCTCGGGGACACCAGTAGGCAACACAAATCCATTCTCATGTCTCTCACGAGTCTATCTAGTCGCTGCAAAAAAGGGATAATTTAATTTACCTTTGTCATCTCTACTTATCACCCACTACTTACCGTATTAATCATTAACTTTTGTAACAACATTTAGACCATCAAATTTACCCGCAAAAGCCATAGAAGAAGATCAGCGTCACAAAGAAGAGTACAAAGCCATACTTCTGGCCGCTAAGAAGAAAGAAGCGCAGAATAACGTCGCCAAACAGAAACAACAAAAGATGCAATTGCAAGTAGAGGAGCAACAAGCATACGCAACAAAATATTTCCTGCAGACTGTTCTGCCGAATTGGGATTCCACGTGAGTACTAAAATTAAGATTACTTTAAAATATAACATGGATAACTTTATTTCACTTTTTAGACGGAGCACAAAGAAAACTATAAACCTTTGGTGGCTTGGATTACCTTCAAGCGTACGCGGGAAAATTTGGAGATTAGCTATTGGCAACGAATTGAACGTAACTCAACAACTATACGAAATATGCCTATCGCGTGCACAAAATCGTCTAAACAGTCCGGCACCAAGCCATTCTGAAAATGAAATCGATCAAGAAAGCAGCATGGACGTAATTCAGTTAGATATAGCGCGGACGTTTCCAACGCTTTGTATATTTCAAGAAGGCGGTCCTTATTCTGACGTCCTTCACTCACTGCTTGCAGCATATGTTTGCTATAGACCCGATGTTGGTTATGTGCAAGGCATGTCGTATATTGCAGCCGTATTAATATTAAACATGGAGCAACTGGATGCTTTTATCTGCTTCGCGAATCTCTTGAACAAACCGCTGCATATCGCAGCCTTTACTCTAAATCAGTTACAAATGCAAGCTTATTACCAGGCTTTTAATGAAGTTTTCAATCACAACTTGCCAAAATTATACTTGCACTTTTGCAAATCTGGATTGACGCCTGATCTATACCTCCTTGATTGGATTTACACAGTTTATGCCAAAGCCATGCCATTAGATGTCGCATGTCGTGTATGGGACGTCTTTCTTAGAGATGGAGACGAATTTATTTTTCGAGCAGCTTTGGGTATGTATTTGGGATTAAAATCATTCATTAACTGTACTTCAGCGTCGGTTTATCTCTCTATTCTGTTTTGGTAACTTCGCTAAATAATATTTTTGCTTGGTCAATGTTCGGCTAATATTACCAAAGAGCAATTATTAAAAGATTAAGTATCTGCTACCTTGTATAGTAAGTAAGTGCTAAATAGCATAACATAACCACATTGAAAGTGACGTATTTTCAGACAAAAGTATTATTTTCAATTACAATTAGCAATGATAGAGTACGATGTGAATGTTTTCTCCTCTGATTACTAAGGGAAAATCAAAGACGTTATGAACATCATCGGTAAAAGACCTCATACAGCGAAACAGCAACCAAATCATTTAGAATATTGTGATAACCCTCATTTAAATTCAGGAAGTAGACGGACGTTTTTGGTCTCTACTTTGCCATAAATTCACCTTGTCCAAATAACGAACTTTTTGAACTTTTATTATTTATTTATTCATAGTATATTATTCATTTATAAATTATTTGTTGATGTCTTTTTCCTCCATATGATGCGCTTTAATGCTTATGTTTATGGCTAAGTACATAAAAATGAATGAGTTCACTACATAACAATCAACTTAAATTCGAAATAACCATCGTGTTCTTCCGTGCTTTCCATTTCTAAACAATTTTAGTGCGACTTAATTTCGGTACAGCACAAAACTACACCATTTCATCAAGCCAGACAGGGCCGAGAGGAGTTTCAGCCGTTAGTTCGTAGGTACCTAAATCCATTACTCGCTTTAAATTTTTCGCAAACATTGCAAAAAGATGCGGCGTTTATTTTATTCAACATTTTTTCCTTGTGGGCAATTACTTGAATATATACTACTGGCCACTAAACATACGTTTATGAATACCGTGGTATAGTTTTAGTGGCGTACTAACAGCCTATCAACTTTTCGACTATAAACAAGGCTGTGTAATATCGACTTCATAGTGCCAAATACAGGGATTTAGGTTAGATTTTCAAAAGGAATAAGATCATACACAAATAGAATAATAGGATTAACTGATGGATGCATTCCGCTAGTTAATTAACAGCTAACAATCGATTGATAAACCGACCCTAAAAGCTAATTCATGTAATATCTTTTATTTCTTTAAAGGTATCCTTCATTTACATCAAGAAATATTACTAACTATGGACTTCTTGCATGGAGCTCAATTCCTAACCAGATTGCCGGACGACTTATCATCTGATCAACTATTTAAAAGTATACAGACAATAAGCACAAGTGTTGGAAAACAAAGTTTCCAGCAAATAGTAGAAAGGTACCACGTTTGTACGCATAACTCATAGCACTACAATTACATTAACGTTGTAGTAAAGGCAGTTTTCGTTTGAAAACTATTTCATAATGTAATACTACTATAACAGAATCTCATGTAATGTATGTATTCGTTTGATATTCAGAAGCTTCAGATATGTATGTGATGCTAGTAAGAACGATGTTGTTTTCGAGACACCTTTCGTGAAAATGCAATAATTTTGGTGTTCTGTAGATATACAGCAAAGTATTGCAGTTTTACTATTGATGTATAACTCAGGGGAAGACGTTATTCACTGCCAATTAAGAATTTTGTGAAGTAATGCGGCCTATATATGACTGTATTGCAAGAATGTAGATCTTAAAAAAAAACTCTCTTAATAACGAAACTATGGATATTATTTTATACAAAAAAAATATTTAAATGTAAAACATAATTTTAACAAATATTGTGCCCATATTAATTCGGTATATTTTATATAAAATATTTATACTTCCCAATTTCTTAAATTACTCGCAAATTATTACAGTTATGAATCTTACCTGATACCTTATGATATTCAATATCAAATATATCTCTCTATATACATTTAATTTATATTACAATTATTAGATTTTATTGAGTTTTAATGTAATTCTAAAATTTCTTGAGTTATTGCATTTTAAACTTTTACAAACTCTATGATCTAGCAAAGATATAAATTTAGATTGAGCATATAGACTTTTCAACTTATAATTTTCTACAATTTTCGGAGGTTAGAAATTGGTTTGTTTACCATGTTGCAAGCTCTTATAGAAACAAAGAAATTTTGGCCTCCTATTTACATATCGAAAAACAAAATCAAAAATTAAACCCAGATTAAAATTGCGCTCATATATGTACAGAGCTTAAAATGGAATGTTTTAAACCTAAAAGGGTTTAATATGGCTATTTATTACAAACAAACGCCTATATTGCTATAGGAAATATCTTTTATTTATTTAAATATTTCAGTTTTTGTAAGAATTTATCTATACAAGTTACATACTAAATTAACCCAGATATGCTCAAAACAACAAAATTTTGCTTGCGAAAACCTTAGTGTTTAAAGTGAAGTGTCCTTTTAAAAGAACAATAGGAAGGTGAGGTATCAATATACAGAAAATTAATTTTTACTACTAATTTCAGGTTTATCTGTTTCTTCATCTATACCGTCACTGAAATGCATACTGGATACTAATAATATTTTTTGTTTTATTGTTCCAACAACAGTGAGCCGTTTCCTTGATAGTCTGTTGACAAAGGGAAGTCCTGTGAACCGTTGTGCATAGTAATACTACGTCCTAAATATTATGCTAGCTGAAATAAAGGAAATATATCCTTTATTTCAGTTAGCATAATATTTATATTTATCAGCACTTCCCGGCCATGTTCAGATTCTTTTTCTAAACTAACCAACAATACGTGGAAAGTAAAACCTCAAAATAAAGTTTACAACAACACATACCTCTAAAATAAGATTTCAAAATATGTTCTTTTAAAACGGCAGTCATGTAACACGTTTATTTAGTCCGGTATTGCAGACATGTAACTGACACTTCCTTGTAGATATTATTACAATATTTTACAATTAAAAATAAATGTACAAAAAATTGAATTCTTCAACAACAGACAGTTTTTATAGCCTTTCAAAAAAAAATAATGGGCATATCTGGGTGTACATTTTCTATTACAAATTCTGCATGAAATGAAAAGATTATCCTCCTAGTGTGTTTTTTTTTTATCCCAGCGGTATATTTAAGTTTTAAAAATACAATTTAGTTGTTACTCTTTTTAATTGAGAGAATCGTGTATGTAATGAAAAGCTAATTCGATACAGTGTTTACATTACGTCTGTAAATAAGAGAAGCTTTAGAATTATAAAGTGAGGTTTTAAATAAGTTGATGTATATATAGCTGCATGAATATTCATATGCAAGATCCATCACTCCAGGTAGACGCATAACAATTATTCACAAAACAGTCTAATTACATAATTTAATTTTAACATAAGTAATATATGGCTGTTTTACCGATCAGAGAATCTCCGAAAATAATCACATACAAAGTAGGTTATACAGTGCAATAATATTGTACATTCAGTAAGACATAAGTTGTCATATTTATATGTTTTTCGACCATTAACTACAATGTCCAATTAAATTAGAAATAGAAACAAACAGTGAAATATCAAGACAAGAACTACCATATATTTTACTAAAAAAAAAAATAACATTCAAAAAATTTAATTGTAATGTAACCCCTATAGAAGAAGTCTAAAGAATATACTACGCAGTTGCGAAAAAATTGTTGGCAAACCATTGTGGTTGCAGCCAAGAATTCCTTTGAAGTTCCTTTGAAATGTTTGACCAAAAAGCTCATTTGTTATTCACATCAGCAAACGTTATGCTGTACTAAGGCTGAATAAGATGATTTTTAAGAATACTATTACTCACTTAATTTTTGCTAAAATTCTCGCACTGGAAATTGTTCAATACCCCTAAACTGCCCAGATCTTCTACCATGGTTTAGTTGTTTAAATACCTTAAGTTTCATAACGTACAAAAGCTCGAAATTGACTTGTGCTTTCTTGTTCTCTAGTATCCTTCTTTATAGACAGAAACCAATTATCCGGGAAATTGCTGCATCTCTCGAATTAGCTCTAGAGAAATTTTGAGTTTGGTTCTTAGAGAGAATGTACCTTTCTTCTTTTCGCTATGCTTAACTTCGACTTTACGAACTGTTTTTAATAGACGTGTTTTCTGTTGCAGCCTTGTTGTAAGGGTATTATTTTATTATGCTCCAATAGCCATATTCTTACCAATAAATATCCCATGTCATAAAAAAAATGTTATCCTACATTTGCTTGTAATAATTTCATTGCTCTATATTCTGAATGGCGGCTGAATATCTCATTAAAAAAAATTGTAGTCTGAGGTATGTTGACCGTGGTAGGTATTCAACATCTCTGCATCCATTTGTTCAAAAAATTCTCATTATAATAAACCGTTACATGAGCATGGCCATGCGATGGAGCAATCTCGGAGATAAAATCTCTCAAATATATGGCATGATAGGTTTCTACTATATACTAAGGTACCTAACAACAAAAATGTAACGTCATCGCTCCAAATTAGCTCAAGTCTCCTATTTGGATCGTCTTCATTGAAGGCTCGGAACTTTCTCTTTGAACATTTTCCATCTGCTTCAAATTTATTTCTTACTCGTCATATGGTAGATCAGCAACAAGTTCTCTCCGATCGCCTTTTCGTTCCTATCAGTTCGCCCCTCTCAGTAGCACTTTGACACAATCTTAATCACCATCAGTTATTTTTCAACTGTTAAATTTGCAACAATAAAATTCAACGTTTTGCCAGGTAATAGCACGGTAGTATTTTTAGACATCCGGTATATGGGTATAATTAAGTCTATCCAAAAACACTCTGTATACTGAAAGACGAGAAGCACTGAATATAGTGAAGGTAACATAAATATACATATATCGCCATAATAATGCAGATTCTGTAAAACTTAACCAAAAGCGCTTGCTTTTCGAAATATATCATCTATGGTTAAATGAAACTGTTGCAATAAAATGATTTTGAAAATATGTGTTCAGAGAAATCAAATAAAAGTAGTAATATGTAAGTTTATACCTGGTCTAAAACATGTGACTTAGAATGATGGAACTTGTATAACATGAGGCATTGCCATTAATTAAAGTCCAATTTTTTTTTTTACATTCAATAAATTAGTGTTGGCTCTGGAGAAGATATTTATACTTCATAATTAATTCGATATTAAAGAACTCAAGTTTATAAATGATCTTTAGCTTTGTGTGTTGAATCTAGAAAAACCTTCCTTGTGCTTTAACATCTTTAATAGCTAATTATAAAGGACGTTACGTCTTATATTTATAAGTGACCCCCTTGTCCAAACAAGCTTATCATTTCTTAATATTACGTAAAATATTGATGACTACCGACGTTAGCGATTACTGTGCTTACTCCGCTACGACATAATTGTCGGCTCTAAAAGCAATAAATAAAATGTACTGTATCCAATAAAAATGTACATTAGTGGGTTCAGTTAAATAACTTTTAATAACGCAGTTAGTTCTGAATGTTAATCCTGTAAATTGTCTGAGATGCAAGGCGCATTGCTAGCTGTAAAATCTATTCGCTTTTGATATTACAATTATTGACTTCGTTTATCTTTTTCTGAATTAAAAACTACGTTATTTAATGCTTGTTAAAGATACAAAAAAAAAAATGAATCTAAACTCTATCATGTAAAATATAGATTTTATTGGTTGCTTTTAGAACTATATATAGAATCTCTTTCTAATAAACAACTACCTTAATATCATACAAAGTATTTATATAGATCTTTGACTGAAGTATATTGTGTGAAAGCATGAAAGTTATTCTTTTATTTTAAATACGCATATTATGTAACAGTTAAATATAATTTTAGAATTTCTCGTTATCAAATGTTTTAACATATTTTAATGTACACGGCTTAATATTTATTTATAACTATATATAACGACTATAAATAAAAACGAATTTTATACAGTGCTAGGGAAAGTACATTAGCGACTAAGTTTTATTTCATAAACATATACATTAGTATATGTCTTGCCAATGTATACATCGTATACATTAGTAAGATGGACAATTAGATGTTAATCTGATTTATAAGATTAGGAGTGTAGGATTTAAAATTTTTATTATTACAGAATAATTTATGTCGACTGTAAATTTATTTTATTTGCATAAAGGCATTAATTGTTAACTCATTTTTTAACTTGGAAAATAATTAGGACAATGGCTGTGGTATAGAACATTGTAATAAAGTATTTTAACTGTAAATATTGTAAAAATAGATCTGTTTTATATTGAAAATTGATTTGTAGTGGTGATAAATTTTGAATGTATTGTATATTTATTCTACAAATATATTTTAATTATTTTTATTCATCTTTTCTACAGATATAGCGTTTCCATAATAACTACACAAAAATCTTTATTTCATTATTACAAAGTAATAAAATCACTTTTCACAGCTTTTTGTAAGTTCCATCTCTGTGAAACATTAATTGTAGATCTTCTGTACTTCAATTTTATTAGTACGTGATTGAAATTAAGTCCACATATAAACAAATACATAGTGCCTATTGATATTGTTAATGTGTATATGATTGTTATTTCTGATGTGAATAAATGATTTGTATAATTTGTAATAACTTATTTACATAAACTGGTAACGCAGCAGATTTTCGCACATTACGGGAAACGACTTTATATTATCAACCTTATGGTTCTAACGCTGACATTCTATAGATCTAGATTAAACTGACCATAAATAATTAATATAAAATTTAACAATTGCAAATTTTAAGTTTCGTCTTTTCCTAGAATAACTTTTTATATTTTTGGAGACTTGCATGTTTTTTATGACAAATATACAGATAGAAACCTTTATCGTGGCTGGTTGTTTGTAAAATAACAAAAATGTTTTCTCCAACCTGCTTATAAATATTTATATTAAGTTCTTTCCCAAGTTAAAAATGGCGGTTTTACCATTAGGCACACTAGGACGTGCCCATGTGCGCAGAAGTTGAGTGACGGAAGCTGGAAGAAGCTTTTTGCCGATAAATTATAGAAGTATTGGCATTTTATTTATTTATTTTTAATCCAAATTCTAAATTGTTTATTTCACTACGTCTTTTTTGGAAAATGGCATGAATAAAAGCGTGCCAATGACGGAAAGTTAAAAATCGCCAGATATGTTGAGACGTTTGTTTTATTCGCCAAAAACAAAGGGGCGACCGGCCGAATCGTGATTCCTGGTAACGCAATAGGTTAATCCGCTACTGTCTCAGAGGAAACCTTTAATGGTAACATTTTAACTCTCTGGCATGTCAAAAAACCAAGGTATTGGCTTTTTTTCTATATAAACTACAAAGAACATGAAGTACTTGTGCATCCGTGTGATAAGTACATACAACAGCAAAATACCTTTAGGAAGACTTTGTGTTGCTAGAACATTCAAGTGCTGATGTAGAGACTGTTGACGATATATACCAGCCGATAGGCAGTCGATGTGCTACACGTATCCGACAGGGTTAAAATGTAAAGATTTGTTAGTGACAAAAATTCAGTTTCACTTCAAAGAACCCACATATCTAGTACCTATTTAGTAGTACAGAAGTAGTAACTTGAGTAATACAGTACATATTTTGAAAATGTGAAATGATCGAAAATTTTTAATAGTAGCTTTAAATTTAACCAGCTCAGAAATTTGCAAAATAATTGTTTTCGTTATTGAACTTGTTAGTAAACCAATGTTTTCAGGAAGACATTTTCTTTTGAAAGACGGCTGTTTTTAGTAAATAAAAGAAATCTAAGGGAGGTAAGGAAAAGTCGAGACAAAGTAAACTTTCATTGTTGAATTGGTAATACAAAAACTTGTGGAATTAAGGTTGAAGTGTGAGTGGTGCGTCAGTAAGCAGTACCACTATTGGAAATTATTTGGATATTGCAAAATAAATAATTCTAATTTTAAGAAGCGTAAGTAATCACGCAAATAACAAGACCGCTTGCCCATATATTACGAATCACACGCCCAAACGACCATTTCTATATCGATGCCTGCGAAGCGCACGGAAAGTGGTGAACTTTAATAATGAGGATACCCTTTTTTATTCAGTTTTTGTGTATTTATAATTATTTTAAGTGCACTTATTTAGGAGTAGGATTACGTATTATTTCAAAACCTCTGCTTTTAATACGTCCGGTATCTTCCTTACAATGTGTAAGGAAGATACTGGATCATTCATCATCATCAAAGACCTTAAATATTATAAAAGTAGGCGAACTTGACATCAATTACAGGCTTTCCGTGTACCAGGGTTTACGAATGGACCAGTTTCATAAATCGTTAATAATAAAGTATTCAATTCAATTAGCTTCTTGATAACAGGAGGAGGCTCTTAACGCTAAAAGCTAAAATATAAATAAGACTTGCTGCTTATTTTTGATACCTCATTCATTATAAAATGTTATTTTAATTTTGTTAATCCAATCTAAATTAAAAGGTTATCAAAAAACAATTTGTGATGACCGGTAAAAACTTAAATCTTTTGAAACAAACACATAATTATATTCAATAATACGGTTCAACTTTTGTGTACATACACAATATCTGTTGACGAAGGTAGTAAAGAAAACTTATCACATACTGTACAAATATAAAATTTATTAAACAGTTTAAATTAGACACAACCTTGGAATGAGTAATATTACAAGTATTGTACAGAAATTTTCTTACAAAAAACATACGCAGAATATACAATATGAAATTAATTACATATATTCTTAGCAACACCATAAATATTTGTTTACATGTGTAAAATATTAGCTTACTATATTTTGTAATTTATTGTCAGTATAAAAATTTTATTTTATAATATTGCGGCTGTAATTTATAAATACAAATATCAAAGGCGTTACTATCGCAAGAGTTTTACAAAGTATATTTACTGGAAATGCAATAATATTAAAGAGGTTTACGCAGTGCTTTCCTTCATGTAATTGTACAATTTACATTACCACTAGAAAATTTTTATAAAGTCAAGTGTAAACGCCATGTATGGCAGTAGAATAAAATATTAATACTCCCTCCGCATCTATAACAATTACTGTATTTTACAGAATATGTAATGGTACGTAAAAATGTATAGAAAATATTTTACGGTCATTTTGAGTACTAAAACAGTCTGTTGTTTTTTTTTTTTTTACCAAGGAACGGTATTTAAAAGCTTTGTTAATCTTTTCTCGGTTTACGTTTTTTAATTGTCGGACTGCTCGGGTTACTTCGTGGTGCTTTATCGTCCTTATTTTCTGGTTCAGACTTCTGCTCACCTGGAAGATCTATTAAATCATCCTTTATATCTTCATCGGCCTAAAAAAACAATTAAGTAAATCAATGAATAAAAGAACACTATGCAAACACATAACATTTGAAGCCGAGTAGCTATGACAAACGCCAAAGCAGATTTATTTTTGAGAAGTTAATCAGATGGATTTTAGAGTCAATGATAAAGAATTGCAGATTTATGTAATGCAAGTACATTAAATCAGGTATGGTATTAAACTTTAATCTTACCGAAATATATAACGAAAACAAAGTAAAAAGCTACTGAAAATTATGTCGTTAAATGGTTTATTATCATTATTATTATTAGAATAGTTGCACGTCACTAGCAATATACTATTCCTATTCATAAAGTATTGATGTCCACCAGCTTACCGCAACTATAATAGCAATACAAAGGGCTGAATCCAACCAATAACAATTATGGTCATATTCAACGGACGCAACCGTCGTGGAGCAGTTAATCGATAAAAATCCAAGGCCATGCATTCCAATTTGCCATTTCCACAGCGGTTGCGTCATTAAGAATAGTCAATACCGAAAATTTCATTCGGAGAAATCTATCTAGATATAAAATAAAAACATTTTGAACACCCCCTTTTCTAACGTAAGGTCATTCCAGGGTGGCGGGTCCAATATTCGCATTTTTAAATTATCATGAAATTCGAAGAATTGCTTTGATTTACTAAATATTAGACATTGGTTGAACCTGCGACCAATTAAAATGAGATTCCGGAATAATTAATTTACCTATTCACTAGTACCAAGATGAAAATAAGATTTATTTGACAAGGAAAAAATTCAAAAGGAAAGCCTGTTACCGCATAATATATGTTGCAAAATAAGTGGAAAGCATCTATATATATATATATATATATGTTGTATTCAACTAAACTAAAGATACTTTCAAATTATTTCAAATATCTATTAGTTTTAATTTTTACATTTCATATTCTGCGTACGAAATTTCTCAGATGTTCCAATAACAATAACATTTTCATACAATTATCCATACTGGATAATAGTAGTTACATTAACTTTGAATCTATTTCTGGATCACAAAGTACCATCACTTACCAATTCATCGCCACTATGTTTATCGGTTCTTTTCTCCTGCTTAGCCTTATCATCGCTCTTTTTTACGCTACTATATTTCGGAGGATATATTAGGTCAATACAGCATACCAAAATCAATCCTAACAGTGCACCTAAGATAATTGTTGCAACAGCAAATATCAAATAAGATCCCCATGTTGGTAACCCAAAATCTTCCATAAGTTGATTATGTATGTGCTGCAACGTCTTTGTTCATCAAGATAAAAATTATCCCATTATATAATTGTATATTACCCTTAAAATTTGTGACAATCGGAAGAAATATGAAACAACGGACATTTGAAAGGATGCTGGTGATTTCCAAGAGGATATCGGTTCTACTATTTGCCACTTTTTATCTTCTATAAATGAAATAAACGAGTCTTTATCCCTGGTTCCTTTATATTGTCGAAACTGTCCATTAATAACGCTACAGGCAGAAACATTACAATTATAGTATAAAACAATATTATATCCTTACTGAAAGATTGTAGGTAACGCTGTAACCATAAATCGGCCGCTTAGACCTGGTGATGTTGTAACATCTACTTGTGCTACTTTAATTTCTAAATCATCGGCCCATGTACTAAATTCTTTCCAAACGGGCTCTAAGCCTTTACATGCTGGACACCATGGTGCATAACTAAAATACGAACGTTATTGATACGAATATAATCAGATAAAGAGTAAATTTGTAATTAAAATGACACGCCAGCAAATAATACAATCCAATTCAACCTACAACTCTACCATCCACTCCCCTTCCAGAATTTGAGTCCAATTATTTTCATCTAAAATAATGAGTGAACTTTTCTGACCAGTTGCAATTAATGTTATAGAAAGTAATACGAATATTGTGGAAAAAGTTACTTTGCCGCACGCCATGTTTATCAATTTGTCATCGCCGGTGGTTTAGTACCGTTTAAGCTTTTAAGTTTTGTTATTCAATAATGTCACTAACAGGTTGGCCAATGCTTAAAATTAAATAGGCCTAGGTACAAATCATCATGCGTAGTGATCGCATTGGACAAACGCGTCTGCTCCTACCAACGTCAAATCGTATAGTGAAAACTACGGAAACCACGCCCGAATAGCTCATAAAGATTTGGCAACTCTGTACGTTATTCCCAAAAGAATTGTAATGTGATTGAGATGTACATGTCCTGTATAAAGAATACTAACTCCAATGAAATTAATGCACCAAATCAGAGAGATCGTAACTGAAAGGATTAAAATTACAAAATTGATCAAGCGATTAAGAGTATTAAACAATATTAATCATTAAATTGTCGTTGCTCGCTCGATTAAACCATCTCTTTCTGGTATTTTTAACATTAAAATAACAAGCATGTAACAACTAAAATAGCCAATGAAAATTTGGTAATGTTGTCTTTTGAACATGAACAGTGATCCTATGAATTCCCAGTCGTAAAGTGCAGGATTACCTGTTGATGTATTGTGAGGTAGCGTTCGATGATTCGAAAAGTAATATAAGCATCTACAGATGCTCCCACAACAGCTGCATTCGCTGAATGTGACAATTCGCTACTGCCATTAACACATTAAAAATAAAATAATCGAGCAAACAAAATAAGCATAGTAATAAAGTTTTATCAGTAGAAAATGCTGCTCAGAAAGTTGAAATTTGAAAAAAAAGAATGGTTATTTACGTCACAAGAGAAGTAAATGTAATTTTACAATCGATGTTACATTTGAAATCGTAAAAGCATTTACAATCCAGTGACATACAATTTCTGTTATGTATAGCCACTTACTACTACGAGTCCCTGTAATCAGGACAGCAATGAGTAACTTAATAATATCACTGTAAAAGAATATCGATGTGAACTTGGGGGCCCAAAGTTAGTAGCTCATTTTCGGGAAATATTTGAACACCCATAGGCGTAGATGCTATGTAATTATAATCAATTAGTGTTTTAAGCAAAACCATAGAAATTACTAGGTTTATTGGCATTCCATGGCAGTTCTTCCGAAAATTAAGCACGAAACCATCTAACACACACATAAAATCAAGTACTCACATAAGTCACTTATGCAAACAATATAAACCAAGCTTGCATCTACGCATGGTTCAGTATCAATATAGAGATTGCTAATATTTCGATATTACAACTAGCAGCCGATCGTCCACAGGAGCTGAAATGCCTCCCGAAAAATTTTTAAAATTCCTGCGCCTTCTCACAATCGGGAGTTACAGGAGATTGCGGATATTTCGATATTACATCCAGCAACCACTAACAGAATCTCTTACTGGCCGTCCCCTGTGATTCCCAAATTTCTAAGTTTGCCAACGATCGGGTATCACTTTCAAATCCTGTGCTACACATAGCAATCAATAACAGAATATTTTGCCGGCCGTCCACAGGGGCTACACTGCTTCCCGAAAAACTGAAAAATTTCCTGCTTCTACCCACAATCAGGTGTTACTTTCAGACTCCATAAATATTGCGGATATTTCATTATTACTTAGCAACCAATAATAGAGAATCCCTTGCCGGCCGTCAGCGGTGGCTAAAGTGCCCTCTGCGCATTTCGATATTATACAATACGATATTATATAAGCGAACCAATAATAGGTTCTCTTGGTGGTCGTCCCCGGTGGCTAAAGCAATTCCCAAAAAATTGAAAAAAAATGTCTGCGTCTGCCAACGATCGGATATAACTTTCAGACACCATAAAGACTAATATTACACATAGCAACCAATAACAAAATCTCTTACCGGCCGTCATGGGAACTGAAGTGCTCCCCGAAAAATTGAAAAAAATTCCTGCTTGTAATGCAACCTAATGAAACTAACTCAGCGCTTATAAAAATTTATTTCAATAGATAAATAAAGGAAAAACTTCCTTACTGGCCCCTCTCAAAATAAATAGTTGTTTCTGGTTCAATGTGTGGAATCATATATAATATTTGAGTTATCGAAATACATCAGAAACAACAAATTTTAAATACTTAAAAAAGTTTAGGATTAGGTCACGTGTACACAATAATTATAACTGCCCTTTATTCGTTACAAATTTATTTAGGATTTAATAAACAATATTTTTTAAAATTTTTATAATTTCCTTTTTTTATTGCTAACATTAATTTTACTTTTAAATGGACGCTTCTTGGTGATTTTCTTTTCGCGAAATTCAAATTTTCCACGTTTTTTACCAATAGCCTTATTATATCCCTGTAACCAATGATTCCGTTTCTCTTCCCAAACAATTTGCTTCGTAGCTATAAATATTTAAAATACGATTAGAAGATATATAAGATAAAGTGAACAAGATCTTACATGCACGATCTTTGTTAGAAAGTTCATTAGAGCTTCCAGCTGCTTTTGGATAATGCGCATCGTCTTCTAAAAGTGAAGCAAACTCTTCTGCTGAAGCAAATACTGAATTTATATCATTTTCTATTTTTCCTCTTTGTACTTTGTTGGAGTTGCTTTCCTCATCATCAGACTCAAAAACAGTATCGCTCACACTGTCATCGTCTAAATCTTCAATCAGCTCGTTATCTTTATCATCTAGTTCTAATTCGTCGTCTATTTCAGAACCACTATCATCATTTTCAAATTCGTCTTCTTCAGCATCGCTTTCATTTGAGCTATCATCCTCTTTTCCTCTTTTATTTGGTTTGGTTTTTAAATTGTCTCCAATTTCATTTATATAGTCTAAATCGTCATCTATTTTATTGTGATCGCTCATCTTATTTAGAAGTTCTTCAAATTCATCACTAGCAACTGATTCAAGATCACTATCTTCCTCTACTCTCTTCTTTTCGCCTATTTTCGCTTGCATATATCTATTATAAAAACACGATGGCATACAAATTTTTAAGTAATTTTAATGATTAAGATCACTTACTTGTATAAGAATAACTCGTCAACTGGAATATTCGTCTCATTCTGTTGTAAATACTTATCAGAACTTACTGCTAAAGAACGTAAACCAATAGGTTTGTACTTCTTTCTTTTGCCAAAAGTGGGATGAGAACCATCATTGGTGTTAAACTTCTTTGGATTCTTGAATACAAACCTATCCAAAAATCGGATCAAAGAAAAATCTTTCAACGGGTCACCAGAATAATTGATTGGCTCACCTACGAACATTAACAAATTTGCTGTAGTAAACCTCAATACATAGGAATCTATGCTAATTATACCTTCAAGTAATTTTGTTGCGTATAATGATACAGTTGGATGATAATGACATTTCAAATTCAATAATTCCGAATAAGCTGCATATTGCCCTCCCGCAAAGAGTGGATTACGGTTAAAAGGATCGTAGCTTGTAGGATCCTTCTTTTCCTGTTTAACCATTGTATTACAATGATACCAACTAGGACATTGTTTCAGATTAGTGTTAAGAAGTTCAATATCAGGTTTTTCATCTTTTACGTCTTCATTTTCATTGGATGTATTTTGAACAGTGCATTCATCCTATACAGATAAAGTTGTTCAACGTATATATTTTAATTCTTTTCTATTGTATTAAATTTATTCTATACAAAGAGAACTGATGACAAAAAAAATTCCTACGAACTTACTTTATTATTTTCATCATCGTCCTCTATTTTTATCACCATTTCAGTGTCAACTACATCACTATATTTCTCTTCTTCGTTACCATCAAACTTAGCAAGTGATAATTTATCAACTTCTTCTAACTTAATAGCTTGTATGTCTGATTTCTTGCTCATTAGTTGTGAGATTAGATACAATATAGCACTCGCAAATGGTGGTTGCACAAATAGTGCTATCTACAAAATACTAAGATAGAATCAATTCTAACAATGTTTGCAACATGTACCTGTAGCAAACGCTTAACGAATGCTTTAATCCTATATCCCTCCGAGTCCTTCATTAATGATTTATACACTAAATTAAGAAACATGGCTTGATGTGTAGTTGTTAGTAATTTTGGATCAATTAGTTTTTTATATAACGCTGAATAAAACCTGAATAAGAAACGGTGTCAAATAGATGTTATATGCAAAGGGAGGTTATACGCACTATTCGCCAAATGAATATTGCAATTGTAATTTCGGCGTAGATTAAGCATTTCATACGTATACGCAAATAAAAATTAACTGAGCTTAACTTAGGCGATAACATGCAGCGAACACAGTAAGTGTACTGTAGCTATTTTGTCAAATTACATGTAGCTTCGTTAATATGTCTAACACACCCTTGAAAGGACCCAGCACTTTTTATTTTTATGTTTGTAACAGAAGAAGTTTGTACTTTAATAAATCAATAGATTGTAGTGTGATTTCTTTTTACATTGCATTGGCAATCAAATGTGCCAAACAAAGCCACAACTATGCGAGCTAAAAAGGCCAAATGTGCACAAACTCAGCTTTACAGAAACAATACATGTCGCTAACTGCCATTTCAAGGAGATTAACCTGCTATCGATGTGCGACTCGTGCTAAGATAAAAAGAGATATAAAATTCCCGTAGTTTCTTAGTAAACCAAGAACGGATCGAAATTAGGTCACTACTGCGAGAGAGAATCGGTTGCTACAGAGAATCTTTTTGCACTTTTCAACAACAGAGCTGGCCAATGCTGTATTCCCGTTAATGATCTGCCAGGATGTACACCGCGACACAACCCAGATTTAACGGATACCCCAAAGAAAAAACGATTACGATGGGGTAAACAGTACAATCATTGAACTGCTGAAGATTAGGTAAAAATTCTATGGTTGTAACATGTAAGTGTGTATCAAATAACACAAGTTGTTCATATGAACGTAGAAAAACAGGTCCAAAGATTGCATTCAAGTATCCCTTCATATTATCTCTTCAGACAGCTGAGCTCAATTTGTTCGAAGAAGGCAGGGAGAAGCATACAATTCAGACTGTGTAATACCAATCGTTAAATTTATTGGTAGCAGCAATTTATAGATTTACAATATGTCAATCTTGGGAATCGGAGAACTGTCTTGATCTAAAGCTTGGATGAATAGTAGCTATGTTGTTATGTTACAGGGGAGCGCAACGTGTCACAAAAGGCGCGAGGCAACACCTTGGTTTGCTGACAATGGCAAGCAATTGATGAACTAGGCACCACGCTGGTTCTCAAAATGAAAATCTCTAAATTGAAATTATTGTAATTCAAAACATCTATAACGTTATGATTTTCGATGCATGGAGGACGGATGTTTATTTATTTATTTACAACTGTTCCAGAATTGCGTCTACCACAAATACGTATTTACTTCTTACAATTATTTTCTCAAAAAGTAGGTTTTAAACAAAACAGCATCCATTTGGCGAGACGCTTGCTTTTATTTAGATTTCAATACCTGTTGTTCATGTTATTGGCGTCACCTGATACTTGATGCAATAGCATAAGAGCATGCAATCCAACATTAAAATTGGCGATATGGACAACTCTGTACAGAGTGTCAATGTGTTCTTCAAGCTTCTCCAACTCTATTTTAGCATAAGGATAAGCTCTATTTACACCCATCAAAAGTGCCGACATCATTCTGCTATCCACTTCTCCCTATAATAAATCCATAAAATAGATGTCGCATTTCACTACAGCAACAGCAATGTGTAATACCTGTTTAATGCACGCCCTAAAAAATGCAAAATACACCTCTATAAGTTTCCTTGCTATATGGGCAGAATCGTGGCTTAAATAAAACTGAGATAGAAAGCAGATACCATAATATTGAGCTTTCTGAGCTACATTAGTTCTAAACAGTAATTTTTCAATCTCGCTTAGCACTACACTCTGCATATTTATGTGTTTGAAGAGAAGTTGATTTAAGCAGTAAATTGCTTTTGAAGCAACTTTTTGTGACGGATCTCCTAATTTATTTACAATATTTATCAACAAATTCTGCAATAACATTGATTAGCCTGACAGTGACCAAATTATCTTATAAAGATACCTTTTCTAGTTCTGGATTTCCTGCAAGTAACTTATACATAGCACCAATTGCTTTCTCTTTATTCACATCTAATGTATCATGAGCAGCTTTATTTAATGCTGAAATGAAATGCCCATAAATTTCCTTTAGTTGATCTTCAAAATACCAATACGTAAGGTATTTTTGTCTTGTTCTGGCATTGCCTGATGAAATTTGTGCAAGCTCCGTAAGTGGTCTCAAGTGAAATGGTTTGAGTTTAAGATTTGGTTTCAACAAGCAAGTTAAAAATAATTCGGTTAATGTATCTATAAAATGGATAAAAATAGCTTTGTTAAATCCACATACATCTTAAGATCTCCGGATGCTTACCGATTACTACTGTACATTCTTTCTTTTTCCCAACTCTTACCATAGATACCAAATTCCTTAACATATCAAGATTAGCTATTGGATTATCTTGGATTAATATTGTACTAGCAGCAATTTTATCAGAAACAGTTCCTTTTTGTGTTGCCATCTTCATCCATCGATAGTCAGAGTTGCTTTTTGCATTTTCTAAAATATTGCAGTACGATAATCACAAAATATCTAAAATGATTTGTTGAATCTTACTGATATTAAAATTGGCTACTTCTGAACCAATGCATTGCTTCGCTTCTTCTCGTAAATCATTCACAATTTCATCAGGAGCTAATGTAAACTCAGCTGGATCACTAGCTATCTAGAAGATAATTACTACTTATAAAACCCATGAAATAGTAGCATATAGTGATTAATGGTATAATATATAAATTATAGTTTGAATGGCAACAACATGTTACCCCTTATGTAAAATGTAAACCTTACCTGATTGAACCACAACGTTTCATTCTCCAATACTGTATTCTTTAGTCTTTCACTGCTTTTTGCTAAATTATTTTTTTTTACTTTCATCTTCGTCAATTTCAATATAAAACCTTACGTTAACACCACAGATTATTCCAAACTTAGGTTATGTTTAAAAATTCAGTATTCGGCGCTGAGTTCAGTACTGTCTAACATTGCTACCACCCGTGCAATTATACGGCCGTTACATACTAATTATTGTAAGCACTTTTATATATTGTGTACTAGTACATTTTGCTGTAGGCTAAAATAGATTTTGTAAATTCATCTTTTACGCTCACAAAGGTAGATACAAATTGTATAGATCGGTCTATTTGCAATTTGTGAAAGTACTATAGTAATACTTAGCTTAAACTATTTACAGCAGTGATCATTTGACATAATTAATTGAGAACTTTGGTTATAATTGGTTAGTACAACTGTCACAAACTGTCATAAACAAATTGATATAAAATGGTTTTCATTCCAGTTTCTTTATTTATCGTTTAAGAACAAATTAAGCTGTAAGATTGAAATGGTGTGCGATAAATGTGAGAAAAAACTTGGTAAAGTAATAACACCGGATCCGTGGAAAAGCGGTGCACGAAATACAACAGAATCTGGTGGTAGAAAAGTAAATGAAAACAAAGCTCTCACGGCAGCAAAAAACAGATATAATCCTTACACATCAAAGTTTGAAACATGCAGGTATGTACGTATCATGAAAATATATCAGGATACACTAACGTTTCAATTAATTCCTGTTTATAATGTTGATATTAGCACCTTCATAATAGACATCTTGTTTTGTTGTTGCAATCCTTAGAATGTAAATATACAGACACGGTATTATGAAGAACATTGGTTGTATTTGGTGGCTGTAAGGTCAGTTTTACTTGTACGATACCCGATTAATAAATATGTAGTTTAATTGTTTATAAAATGAAAATTATTATAACCAAATTTGGGCTGTCTATATCTTCGACATGTAACAGAGTTGTTTTCCATTGTGGTAAAAACTTAGACTGATCAAGACAGCAGAAGCAGCAGGTAGCAGAAAAAAACTTGGCCTCCTCAGTTGATGTGTTGAATAAGAAAAATGTAAATGCAGAGGTAATATGTTTCCATTACGATCAGATCTTTCGAGTGATTCACATACACATAAAAGATAAACATGGAAGAGGTGAACATTAAAACAATGTCTCTAGAAATCACCAACTGACAAATAAATACATAGATAGCCCTACATAATGTAAGTTTTCTCTGAAGCACGATGCACAATTGTTCTTTTGATAAATCGGATTTCTTTCTAGTCTCAGTTATGAAACAATTTGCTATATTATAATGCTGACAGAGGTGTAATGGCATAAAGAACTTTTTAAATCTCCATGCTGAAAAAGCAATGAGATTTATATAATTATTAGAAAGTAAGCTAAAACCTTCTGGCTTCTTAAGATGGACAAATAATTAGATAAACCTGCAGAATCGATGCCTGAACACACAATAGATGTATATTGGTTATAATCGATGGAATAGAAACTGCATTTAACGGACACAACCAAATTTCTGATTCATAGTATTTGCTTATATTTCTTTTTTTGTTATTCTTTATAAATTCCCATTACTAGTTTTTTGAAACATGACCCCGTTTTGTAGCATTTGCTGTTTCGACTTTTCTATACACGGCGTGTTCTTCTAATGCGTGAACAAGATGTAATTCTTTTCCTGAACTATTTAGAGGAAGATTTTTTAATTTACTTTATGGAGACAAGTACTGCACAACATAAAATTATGCTCAAGTATACAGGATGTTTAGTTTTCGCAGCACGCGATGCAAGCTTAAGAACTCGTATGTAGGATCAGTTGGGAAGAACGTTTCTTGTTGTTATCGCACCTACCTTGTTCCTCTTTTTTAGATGTTAATCTTTCACAAACATTCCTTTCTCTTATCTCCCATCCAGTTTAACATTTCTGGATTCATTCCATTTTATCCCACGACCTTTCGCAGTTTGATATTACTCTTATCTATTGATATGCTTCTCTATACTATTTCTTGCGTTTGTTCTTCCGGCAGTGCGCATTGTTTTTGAGCATCATCTGTGGAATATTCCCATCATACTCTTAGTATTTCTGTAGGCTATAGGTGGATATGATTACTTTTATTATTATTATTATTTATCTTTCATTGCACATACTGCTCATTAAGGTCTTCCCCACATTTTTTCCAACTTCTCCCTTTTTTCCTTTCACCACCATTTCGGCTATGTTCTTTTTCTTCGCACAATCAATTCTTGATCTTCAATTTCTTTCTTCTTCAAACTTCTTCCACGCGTCTTCTTTTATCTATTATTTCGTTTTTTACGTCTACTTTTTGCCATTTTATTCTTCTACAATTTTCATCTACTTTTTTCTTGGAGGCTTGTTTCTGCTTTAAATATGGTCGTCCTAAAAATTCTTTGTTTCTTTTGAATTTTTGTTTTCTTTGTTCGTACTCTCTCTTTCTATTTTCTCCTGATATTTCTTCCGTATTTTTGCATGACCTAGCTGTTTTTATTTGTTGTAACGTATATTTTTTTGTACCTTGTGTTGTTATATTACCACTTATTAGTCTTAAAACCACTCGATGTTGTGTTCCTAATTCTGCCATTTTCTCGATTCTTATGTTTCTTACTGTATATACATCAGCCATATATACAATGTAGTTAATTAGGCTTCTAACTACAAAATGCTGTGACAAAAGGCTATAAACATGTACTTTTTCCACCATTTACCCTTACGACAATACATCATTCGTCCTGGGCGAACGTTTCAATAGCTATCATCAGTAGTAAAACTGAACTAGTCAAGTTTTTCTGCTATGTCATCAGATATAAATTAAATTACATTTGAAACCAGTATTGTGCTTTTTTCTAAGTTCTATTAAGCACATACAAATGGCGCATGCCGGCTTTTGAGGTACTTGTATCGATAACTGAACCTTTTACTAACTATCAACTTTTATGTGGTATTTTACGTATATATAATCTTATACGTGATCTTATGATGGCATCTGTAGTCAACATTAAATATATTAATTGTTTACAGAATATGCCGCCAAAAAGTTCATCAGGTAGGATCTCATTATTGCCAGTCCTGTGCGTACAAAAAGGGTATTTGTGCAATGTGCGGGAAGAAGTTACTTAGTACTAAGAACTACAAACAATCATCTGCCTAGAATAAATGTATTATGTATATTAATTTTAATATTCTCATAAATGTTGTTCAAAAATAAAATATGTAATGTTAAATGAAACTCGATCGAAATTTGTTTTAACACCTGTAGTAACTAATATTCGTTATAATGTTCGAGTAAAATAAAAAGTAATTTGTGTTTTGGGCGCTTGAAAACAAGCAGGACAAATCAACAAGAGTGAAATTTTCCAAGAAATCAAAAATAGGTTTTTTCCTCTTTTATAGTCGATCCGGGGACATACTGTATGTTTGCGTTATTTTCTACTTTTCCGGAAAGGACAAGAAAACAAAGTTAATTTTAATGAGATTTATTTTTTAATTTAGATTACATATCACAAAGATAATTTAATGCATAAAATATGTAAAAAATTGACAGTACACTATAAAATCATTATAAAAAGCTACATTTCTAAGTCTTATTGGACAGATTGTATAGATATATTCAGTACGATAATACGACTACCTTCTACATTAGGTTTTCCGAGTTATATGTTATAATGATAAAAGACCATACACAAAACTTATTATTATATGAAATTTACAAGATCTTGAATGAGCTTGCACATTACATCTATATCAGAGAAAGATACAATATTAATTACAAATACTATTTCATACATGTAAAAAATCCTATTCATTTATTTAGTTTTATCAATGACAGAGATCTTTATACGAGTAGAATACAAAAGAAATTCGATACACTGAAAAGTGACATTATTTTATGATTAAAGGTCACATTGATGGTTTTATGGCAGTGTATAGTGGCTACAATCTTGAAATATACATTATTATTTTTTTACTAAGTTACGCAAATACACATACGATTTACAAACACACGCAGTCATATATACAAGTATCTACTATGTAGCATATTCTCAAAATGTATTAAGTATTAATGGCATATAAAATCGTTACTATTATTATCATTACATAAGTACTTAATTTATCATTTATATTTTGTACAAAATTAAAGAATGTTCATGCAAATATGGGCACATATTTAATAGATTTACGCATAGGTATTATCAGTCATGTTTCACAAATTCATCATATTTTATATACTCTCATTCCTTTCATATAAACGTGCTGTTTCACAGTTGGTAGGCAATATAAAAGTATAAAGTGAGTGCTTTTATAAATAAATATAAAAAAGATACGATATGATAATTTTTAAAATAGTCTTAACATTTAAGATATGTACAATTTTTACAGGTGTACATTTATATGTGCAGGGTAATTTCAATGTTTAAATAAATACGCTTATTAGGAAAGAATTTAGACACATTAAGACATTTTAGCTTGCTATCCTAGATTTAGACTAAAAACAGAAGTACATTTCGCAATAAGGCAAATAGTCGATGAGAAGATCAAATGGAAGCTTAATTTGATACATTTATTAATTAGTTTCTTCGATGTATTTGGCTGTTATTTACATACTTTTTAAGATGTCTTCAATTTCGGTCACCACTGTATTAAATGTAGGCCTATTTTGAGGATGTGGATCCAAACAAGTTTCCTACAAAAGAAAAAAAATTGCAATAATCAAACCAAGATAATTTTCATGAAGAATGACAAGTAAGAATTATGTAAACGTCAACGATAAAAGGAACAACAGAGCGCTAACTAAGTATAAAGAGGTTTCAGTAACCATAAAAGGGGGACGATAAACATTTAAGGCGTTTCTCCTTAGCAACGTTTGCATAATTCTTATTGAAAGCAAAAAAGAAAAAAACAGACCTGAAGTTTCTGTAATTCAGGAGGCGTATCCTTATGATACTTCCACTCAAGCGATTTTTCTTTTAATTTATTGAGTAAACTATTATCGTTCATTTTAGGGAATGGCAACTCCCCTTGATGGAATATCTCCCAAATCACTACGCCAAAGGCATACACATCACTCTTGGTTGAATACTCATCTTCATAGACCGCTTCATATGGCATCCAACGTAAAGGAATAATCTACGAAAATGCAATTTATATTTGAAGTTTTTTTAGAACTGCAGAAATCTTACTTGATTCAAATGCTTGCAGTACTCTTGACTGTATGGCTCTCGGGTCAGTCTCGATAGGCCGATTTTAGTAACCAATTTCGATGTAACTACACAGTTTCGAGCTGCTAAATCCTTATGGATAATTCGAGAAGACGATAGGTGATCCATGCCTCTAGCTATCTGTTGGATAATCGTTAAGCATTGCGTTGGAGATAGTTTCGGCGGATCCCCTTTTTGCGTGGCAACCAAAAATTGCTTTAAGTCGCCCTATATGAAAAATAAATATAGATGTGGCCAATTATTATGAAGAGAAACTTACCCAATCTGTATATTCCAGTATCATAAAGTGTGGCTCGGCTTCCCGACATAATCCGTACATCTTTGTTATATTTTCATGTGATAATTTTGAAAATATATCAATTTCGCGTTTAATTTCGGCTAAGCTGTTGTCATCTTTCGTTTGTGATAACGCTTTTACTAACGCAGGTAATTCCTTTTCGTCAATAGGACCACTAGAAGATACGGTGGAATGTCTTTTGTCACTTGTAGGTGTACTCAGAACGCTTTTAGAAATCCTAGCCACCATAACATCTCCAAATTCGCCCCTACCTGCATAGTATCACTTGAATTTGTAGTAAAACTAAAGAGGTGTTGTTCAACTTACCGATCAGCTTCATTTCCTTCAAATTATTCCTGGACAAGGTTAACTTGTCGAAACTACTTTTTGATTTCTTTGAATGGCTCGATCCCTGAGAATGCGTTGTTTCTGCACCATCGCTCTTTTGCCCTTCCTTATGCGAAGCCTCTGGATCTTCGCTTTCAACTTTGGAAGGACCGGGACCACAGCCATTCGCGGCTTCTTTCAATTCAGTGTGTTCAATGTCGCCGTTTTCCGTTTTTGCACCTGGAATTTATTATCATTTTTTTTGCCAAATTCCTTTTAAAATTAAAAACTTACTATCCGTAATCGGTAATTTTCTAGAACGTCTTCTATATCGGCACCAAACCATTAAACCTACTACTAAAATTATATAGGCTGCAGCAACGGACATTGTGATTAGTACTGCTTTTGTAACGGTAGATCCTTCGCTGCCATTATCTGCTTGGTGATCGCGACCTGATGTATATTATTAATTACAATAATAAACAGCAAAATATGCATTATATTAATTGTTATAAAATGAGTGTATTACCATGTACAACTAGTCTAACTTCTTTCCGGTTAAGGCCGGCACTACTTCCAGCCGTACATCCATAATTATTTTCATCCTCTTTATGAACTTCTTTAATGAATAAAGTACCGTTTTCCAAGACAATAAAGCTGAAAAGTATATCGTATATTTTTCGTTACAGCAAATATGTTCTTGGTATTACCGAGAACGATCAAAATCATTCATTTTAGAGTTCTTATCCCATTGTATTGTAGGTTTCGGGTCACCCTCCACTACGCAATCTATTGCTACAGAAGATCCTTCGATGGCTTCGGTAGGATTCTTTGGTTGTACACTAAATTTCGGAGCAACTAGAAAATACGTGCAATTGTTATTGTTATTAAGGTTTAATTGGTTGTTTTTCTTATATATTTAACGTGAAAAAAATGAAGATATGTATTTACTTACCAACAACATCAATATTAACCGTAGCGTTGATAACACCTTGACTATTACTCGCAGTACACAAGTATTTTCCTTTATCTTCGATAAGGACCCCGTTGAAATGTAACGTTCCATTCATATCCGTTACATGACTGGCAAAACCATCTAATCCGCTATCTAATTTTTCCCAGTGAATTATCGGCGGAGGAGTTCCTTGAGCCTTACAGTGAATTTTGGCAACTGTTCCCAACTCCAACTTTTTATTCACAGGTGGTGGAACAAATTTTAGTATTTCCGTTACTGATACTGTCGCCATATTAGACACAACAGGTTCAAAGCCTACAGTAACAACCTCGCAAATGTATTCTCCTCTATCAGATATTTTCGTTGATTCTATAAGCAGTGTACCGTTCTGTTTGAATATTTTAATGTGAGGGTTGTTTGAATTGCCTACAAGTAAAGAAGTGTTGCTTTAACATTAGATGAATACAGCGTACACTGCTTAAATTGGTCATCGGTCGAGATGTGATGGATCTTCGCCGATTAAGCAATTGTTCAAATAACCGAATTTACGCCATAATCCACACTATACTATCACTATTACTGAAGGTGTGTAATACAAAACAAGTCGTAAAAAAATATGTTGTTTATAAAGATTTTGGTCAAACCAAAGAACTTTACAATTAACATGTTGTCTATAAGAATGGCTCTAAGACAGATTGTGACGTACATTAAGGCTATTAACCGATACTTAGAAGTTACTGTCTGATTTTGTAGATTGCCATTTTAATGGCAGAATAGATACTGTAGCAGCAACAGTCAACCAACACGTCATTAACATTAAAATAACATTTACTATTGGGAAACTGCTAAATGCGCTTACATTAGAATAAACCCGTCAGTCTCAGCATCTTGTTCTGTGTTAGTTATTACTTCTGTTATTTTATTAACTACGTTTCTAATATTCTATAACTATCATGGATTGACTGCTGGACAAATGCGCTAAATGCCAAATATTAAATGATGATTCCTATTTACATTGAGTTCAATCTCTTCAATCTTGACGTAAGCGAATCGTTACTAATGCATCAGTTTACCGATTCTACCAGGGACCATTTTGGGAGGTTATTCCTCTTTATAAAACGGTTCTCAAAGCTGCACAAATGTTTTACAGGAAATTTTGTCTTTTCCCAATAGATCCAAGTAATATTTTAAAAAAGAAAAGGTTTCTGGGAGAAAAGCGAAATTTTACTTCAACGCCATATGAAGACCAACTTGAAAGACAGCGGGAAAAAAGGAACAAGCTTTAACACCAGTATTCAAGAAATTGCAAGCATTTTTTACATTTATATACAGATCAACCAGAGAAAGGAGAATTGTTGGGAAGCCTTTGCTAAATACCGAATTCAGTGCGACATTCTTAAGCATAAGTAATGCATTCTGCATTAACATGCATTCTGAAAACCTTATAATTCTCATGCTTTCATGGTTAACCAAATATCACTTCAATGCCAAATTCATAAAATAAAATTTAGGCGAAAATTTCAGGTGGCCAATCTCCTTTGCATTTAAGAAAACAATACAACTAACCGTCTTCATGATCACCAAGTAACTTTCCATCTTTCTTCCATCTTACGTGCGTATACGATTCAGATTCGCTTTCATAATTACAAAATAACGCGGAGTTTTCGTTCTCGTCTACAGTAATACTCGAGGGATGCATAGTTATCACTGGTTTTGCTGAAAAAAAAGGTAATATAATACGGTGAATATTTTGCGGTGTCCTCTGTATACTCACTTGTAACAACTAAATTCATCGTCCATTCCGTTCTACCCGCTATGTTTTCCGCCACGCATGAATAATTCCCGGTATTTTCTTTTTGAACTCTTTCTATAATCAACCTACCATCGTCGTCAACTTTCACTTGGCCGGAGTCAGATATCTGTACCAGTAAGTGGATCGATTGATTATAAATTAAGATGAACACACTACAAATAAACTCACTGTATGGCCGGACGGATTTAGCCACCATTTTCGGGCAGGTGGAATACTTTTCGGTTGTAAACAGGTTAGTTGGAATTCGGATCCTTCAGCAACTATTCGAGTGCTATCGCTAGGCAAATTCGGTTCAAAGGAAGATGTTGAGAATTTATGTAAACCTAGAAAAATATATACAAAAAAAATTGTTTACTACAAACTCTTTGCATATGTTCTTGGTTGTTGCTTGCGTAGATCTGAAGAATCAAAAACGAAGAAATCATACAAATACAAGGACTTAAAATAATATAATCAAAGCGTTTGAGAGCTAACCAGTCGAAATGCATTCACCGACGTTACAATAGACCTCTGCTTATATTGCAGTTAAATGGATATTTCTTTGCAACTCATTTTTGGTTGATAATCTTTCAAATCAAATGCAATAGAAAAAGGTGCAGGCGATTTATTTAGGGCCTATATATAATTTCTACGCGTAATTTCTTTGAAAAAATGTCACGCAACTGAATCCAACGTTATATTTCTGTTTCGCTATTTTCGCTACAACATCTCAATCTCTATTTTGTTTTTATATTCATCGAATTCATTGGTTTATTAAATTTACTTCAAAATAAGCCTGCAGAAATGAGTTGCGCTTCACGAAATTAGCAGAGTCTAGATAGGCTCACGTTTATTCGTCTAATGAGAATGGGTTCGTGTTACCTACTGGTTTCCCCGAGAGTCAACAAAGCAGTCTGTCTAGTCTCCGCTAATTTCGTGAAGCGCATAGTCGTAGGCTTACTTCAAAATCACTGATCTTTTCTGTTAAGTGTATGCGTACGTTTGATGTAATAATATCTGAACACATGCATTTCTCATTCGAAGATAGCATCGATATTGATATAATTTGCAAATTAAGTTAATTGCCAGGTTGTGACAGATTACAGCATAGTTCTTCATTAATTATAATAATCGAGCGACCGCAAACTATGTTTATTGAAGCAAATCTAAATGAATTACATTTGTTTAAAATAAAAGCGTAGGTTTCCACGCCATTAGCCAATTAAAACTAAACGCGTTCCGGGCGTCATGTCGGCAGCTGATTTTCGCCTCTGGTAAGGTTCTCTTTCTAAGTTACCGTGCCAGCTTTTGCTCATCACCCTTTCCCTCTTCTGAAGAAGCCGCATATGACTGTGTGGCATCACGCAGTCCAAAGACGGAACACGTTTATTTTTTACTTTTATTTATATATAAATAATTCGATTCTTTAAATGCAGCTAGCTTTAATCTAAACATACCAAAGGAGAACATTTGATACCGTCCTAAAATGAATAAAACAAGACCACTTGAAAATATCTACTTACTCTATACAAGGTGAGAAAGAACAATACTAGAATTTTGCTTGCGAATTCAAGAAAATTACCTTAATTCACAACAAATCATCACAAAATATTCGGAATTGGCCCTCTATAAACCGTAATTAGATGATTGATTGCAAAATGTAATATTCAGAAAAAAAGTGACCGTTTAGTGCGAGATTTTGAGTGAAATGCAGTAGCTTTGAGTGGGGTTTTCCACTTCAAAAAGTGTATAAAACACGTTATAGAATTGAACATAACTTCTTGCTCTAAGTTTGGAGTTAAACCTCAGCAATTTAATACATTCGAAAGTGATATAATAAATGTATTGAAATAAACAGAGGATTGGCGAAAAATACAAAAAAATTCACATAAACATATTCAGATGTTTCGCATGTATAAAGCGCCGTAAAAAATGGATACATTAAATATTATTTTCGTACTTGCTAAATGTAATTCGGCAGTGTAACTTTGTGGAACTTCTTTCGATTCGCTCTTTATTCCCACGCAGTTGTACAGTCCAACGTCGGACGATTGAACGCTGTTTATCTGAAGCGTTCCATTGGAATGTACAGTTACTCTGCAATAATTACAGAAAAGATAATTAAAAGAAAATGCACCTGCACTGGTTGTGCGCTATTTACTTGTTAGACGTCTCCAGAGGTCCATTATCTTTGAAATACCACTCAACGAAATCTGCGTTCTGATATACGCAATCGAAGAATGCTGTTCCACCTTTTCTCACTAATTGATTCGTCGGTGCTTTTTCAATTAAGGCAGTTTGATTACCTAATATGTAACAATAGAGCAGATTATATGACGATTCTTAGAGATTACGAATTAAATACCTGGAACAGCTAAAGGAAAATTTTTTGTACTATGTCGTTTTCCTCCTTTATTTTCTGCGGTACATTTGTAAATTCCATTGTCTAATGGCGTCACGTTTTTTATATGCAGCCGTCTCTTCTTTATTTCCATACGCTGGGATTTTACTAAACGGTCGGCATTTCTGAAAGATAAAAAAATGTAATTATAACTACTAAAATTTCTCTTTTGTTTTTGAAAAATCTCCGTTTAATAACTAGTGAATTTTGCTACCAGTTTTAACAGCATTGTTATATTATACTGCGCATAAGGTCGTAGTATCCCCCAGCTCTTCCTCCCCTTCTCTCTTTCTTTCTCAAGAGATCAACATTTTCCAGCTATGAATTTCATTCTTCAGGGTGGAAATCTTGCCCCCAAAAAGTCCCCAATCCTCAACCAAGTCAAAGGCATAGCAAAAAATATAATTGTCCAAGTTCGCGTTTAAACTAATGATCTTAAATTTTACGTCTTCACTGATATCCAAACATAATCGTAAGCGTAAGCAGGTTTTTGGGTAGAAGTGGGCATCTAGGTATCAGGAGGAGAAGTAAATACAATTTTTTTATATCTAGAATAACTGCGCGGAGAAGTAGCGCATTTAATTTCAATGGTTTTAGTATTGTTTATATTTATTTCTATTGTTTCATTTGTACTAGATGTCTTATCGTAAACTACGATTATCGATATTTAGAAAAGTACGAATTGGAGATATGTTAAAATTATTGTAATAGGCTCCACCTAAAATATTTTGATGTTTTCGGTTTCCTTTTTTTAAAAATTTCGTAGTATATTGGTCACATTTTGTGAACAATTGCAAAATACATACAAAAATTGGATGTTTTAATTTTTTTTACATATTTGCTTTTTACGCTAAACGGGTGTAACTAGCTACGAGGTGCGAATTTATCTTCAGTGGCTAAAGCTGGTTTTCTGGATTAAATGGTGTTATTGTAGCTATCGAAAATTCTTTCTAATAAACTGTCTTAAACATAAGATTTTAGAGTTGTTTACATATATACAGAGTATTCCAAAGCCTCCAGCTGAACCTAACTTACGTTTTTTTTTTCTTCTTTTTTTTTAAATAGGACTCTTGTATATGTTAATTCAAACTTTTCAGTACTCTCCAAACTCTCAAATATAGGGTGTCATTATGCTATATTGGGTATTTGAAAAAGTTATGGTTAATTAAAATTATAAATATTTGATCTGTTCACTACGACCCTTTACCCAGTTAATTCAATTTCACGAACAACCTCACGAAATTTATTTTTTAAATTATCAATTGCTTGTGCATTATTTGTGTAAACTTAATCGTTAAGAAAACCTCAAATATTAAATCGCAGGATTATGAGGACCAACCAACGTCGCCATTTCGGGAAACTACACAGCCAGGAAATTTTTCCTACGATAGATTTAAAGTTTAGATAATGTGGCAAGTAGTGCCATATTATTGGAAGAAAAGATTATCGATATTCATATCTTTCAAAAGAATGGTTTCCCCATTCCCATTTTCAACGTGGTAAAGCTTGAGACGAAATTCAACATACAGTGGTTTCTGAAAATGGGGTTCGTTGCTAAATATGATTGCTCTACAAAATTCGTTATCAACTGAAGTCTACAGTAAGATCCAATCAGCAAACACACGGCGGTTTTGACGGTTCATTGGTTTCAGTCGATTGAATCTTGCATGCCTATAGTGGAAGATCCTTTGTCACAATTCGTGGCAGAGATGCCCGGTTGCTGAGACCAATGATGAATTGAGGTCCTTGGACGTTCGGTCACAGTTACGTTCACTTTAGAGATATTTTAAATTCAACGAACATTATCTTGTCGTAATGGTGTGAACCAAATCGCAGGCTGCGATTAAATCCCTTATTGCTGTGTTGCTAGACGTATGATTTCGAACAAAAACAGCATGAAGATCGACGAATAATATTCGTAATAAAATTTGCGTAAGTATTGACCAACTGCGTCATGAAACTTACAGTTTGTCAAATATAAATCTTCAAAGTTGTAGCTTCTGCAAATAATGTAAAAATTAAAATCTTCAAGTTCCTCCTCAAGTACCTTCTAGTAATCGGCCAAATTTTCAGATTTTTCGAATTCATACTTTTCAGTATATCGATAATAGTTGCAGTTCCCGATGGAACGTCGGTAAATACAAACTATTGCAAATTTTTAAATTACTGTTGCGTCTACTACAGTGTGTCCCTAAAAGCTTTTACAAATGGAGAAAAAGTTTGTTACATTTCACAAAAAAAAGGTTTTTGATGAAAAGCTCTACATAACTTGTAAATTCATAATATCAAGAAAAAAAAATGTTAAACATTGGCTGGAATACAGGAAATATCAAAGTGATGATTTGAAGTGACAGTAAAATACGTACAAACTTGTATGCATGAATTATCATTACGTCGCAATAAATTCAAAAGTTCTGGAAGTGTTGCCAATAAATATTCAAAGAAACATCGGCCATCGATTAGAAATGAAGACATTGAAACTGATGTGGTCCAATGGGTTGTGGAAAATCCAAAATATTCACTTCGAAGAAGATCCAATTTATGGAATGTAAGTAAAACTACAGTTACAAGAATTTTAAAGGCCAATAAATTTAAACCATACAAATTCCAACTTACCTATACTTTAACAGAAGGAGATGTTGAACGAAGGTTCGAATTTTGTGCTCGTATCCAATTTGGAATCGGAAGATAACGATTTATGGCAAATTATTTACTTTGTTAGATTAATATTTAAAAGTAAAGTGATCGTGAGGGACACAGAGTTTCTTTGGCTTCCAAGATCTACAGACATTACGCCTCTAAACTTTTCTTGTGGGGCTAGTTGAAAGAAAAAGTATACCTTCAGAGACCATTTCAAAATATTGAAAATCTTGAAAGAATCATTAGAGAAACATACGACGCTATAACTCCAGATGGACATAATAGAATTTAATTAACGAACCATGACCTGTTTAGAAAGAGACGGTAGTTCCGTAGTAATTAAGAAATTTTACGCACACCTAATAAAATTTATTTCTTGCGTATTATTCATTGTTGAAATTATTAATCTTTTATCATGTCTTATTCGTTTATTCATTAAATAAACTAATTAATAGTATATTGTAATTTTTATCTGGGAATATCAATAAAGTTTGTACGTATTTTACTCTTACGTCAAATCATAATTTTGATTTTTCTTGTATTCCAGCCAATGTTTTGAAAATTTTATATTTGATTATGAATGTAGAAGTCATGCAGAGCTTTTCATGAAGAATGTTTTTTTTTTTTGTGAAATGTAACATACTCGTTCTCCATTTGCATAAAACTTTTTAGGACACTCCATATATATTATACACGAACAGAAAGTACTGCTGAGAGCATATTTAGCTTAAAGTAACGTATGGATACATAGTTCGCTGCAAGTGTAGGAATCATTAAATCATTTTATTTTCTTTTACTTACTGGAACTGATTATTGTGAAGATAAAACAAGCAGACGCACGATGTTTTCAATTCAATTCTCATAGTTGCATTACAAAACAATTGAAATTTACGTGACTTGTTTTATTTATCTTGATCGGCCGTGTTCGTTTCTTTATGATGCTAAATGTGCGTTTCTGATTTCAACATTTTTAGTACTTATTAGAAACGGAGAATGACTATGATGCATTTAAACATATCTTTACGACTATTACATGCACGTACATATATACATGCACATTAATATAGAAGGAGTTCTGAAACATTATATTATAAACCCGTTTTAAGGCATGTGTATAGTTTGCACTGATGTGCTTGATCAACTTAGTAGATTAGCCGGATCAATAAAAGGAGTTAATGAAGACTTACCGAAACCATTCAATATGAACATCGCCGGAAGCTTCCAGATGACATCGGAGGATAACTTCATCATTTTCTGTTATAAAGGACGCGGATTCCGGTGACTGAAGTTGAACAGATGGCTCTTCGATCCCTGAAACGACGAAAAATGTTGTTACAGAATTATATTTTTTTTTCTTTATTAATCGACATTAATAATTTATATCGGCATTTTTGGTATCGCCGAAAGAGACGTCAACTTATTTATTTTTACGTTTTTAGAAAAATAATCGAAAAAGAAAATAGAACTTGAAGACAAAGCTTGGATTGCTTCACGTGCGCTTCACGAAATTAGCAAAGACTAGACAGACCCGTGTTTTGCCGACTCTCGGAGGAACCAGCAGGGAACACGAACCCATTCTTGTGAGGCGAATAAACACGAATTTATCTAGTCACTACTTAATTTCGTGAAGCGCAACTGCATGCTTAATAATAATTAACAGTAGGTTTAATTAGTAGGATTAAGATTCGGCATAGTTTCTTTTTCTTTCAATTATCTTTTCAGAAACAATATTTGATTAAAATAAGTTACTTTCGATAGCTTCGGAACTGTAATTGAGCTAGCCATAATCGTCCTATTTTTTTTCCCAAAAATGTTAGCTTCTGTCGTTCAAAAGTTAGTATGAAAGGGACACTACCGTACAATTTATTTTGCTTATACACAATTGTTTCTGTTAGAGGAAGACTTGTGTTAGCAACTTTAATCAAACACTCGTAATATCATTTATCAGTCTAACTTCGTTCTTTATAAAAGCTTTACTTTCTGATTGTTATAATAACCGACCACAATAATTTCTTATAACAATTGCCACCTGTTTTACTAACTTTAACATTTTAAACTGAATTAAGTACGTATAGTCTCACTAAAAGTTGTCATACTAATATAGTTCATGGTATTGATGGAATTGTTCACTGAAAAAACAATATGAGGGGAGAAAGGGGTAATCATCAATCTAATCATCTTCTGTCCGTTTATGAGAGCTCTAAAGAATGAAGTTTTACTTGTTTAACAATTTAATTACCTCTGTAATAGAGCAATTGTCAATTTTATTTGTATCGATAATTTTGTTATGTCTAAAATAGTATTCCCCAAGTGTTATCTTCTTAAAACTGAAAATAACTTGGTAAATAACGTTTGGTTTCGCTCGTTCCAAAATCATTTCAAACGACCCCCAAAGCGTGCTAAACCAACTTATGTCGTAGCGTATTCTTAACCTTCCGACGTTCCGACTTTGTCGATGCCAATATTCTCCTTGTTTAACATGTTGCTTTTGAGCGGTTGTTGTTTACGGTTGTTTTGCTGTACTGCCTGGTGCTACTTTACAAAAGTACGATGATAAAAACGTCTAATAAACTCGTAACAATTGTATTTGTTAAAGTAGCACTGTCATTGCGTTATGGGTCTGTTACTTCTTTTTTATTCTTCATCAATATTACAAATATATCTAATTATCTAATCTATCTATCTAGATCTATTTAATTTATCTAATATCTAATTTAATATCTAATCTAATTTTAGATATCTTGTTTAATTTTTAATATCTAATTTAATTTTTAATTTTTACCAATGTTACACCAATTACGAAAATGAAAATCTTTTTATCTAAAAATAGATAAAAAAAAGGGAGACTGGAAAGACTTTTTTCATCCTAGATTATTTTCTTGATTCTTTCACTGCGAAGTTATTGAACTCATCTAATATTTTCTGCAATTTAAAAAAAAAAATTTCGGCCTCCCTACATTTTAATTAGTAACAAGTATTTCAAAACAACTATATCATCTTGTTCACCCCTACCAAGATTAAATTCCCAGAACCGTGAAAAAAAAGGAAAAATAACTTTTGAAGTTGACATGTGAGCGCAATTATAGAAAAACAGATATCGCGGAACGTTAGATCACGATAATCAAACGCAGGCATCGGAAACTAAAATAAATGGGTGTACCCTACTTTTAGTAAGAAAAATTAACGATTTCCTGTAAATGCGGAGAGTTCACGTCTACCCCCTGCATTTTCGTGCGAGTTGGCGTGTGTATGCGCGTATGTGTGTGTATACAAACAATGTATTTAGATCTGTATATTTATGTAGAGAACGGGTGGATCAGAAATATTCTGTAATATAAAGAAGCCCGACTTTCTTTACTCAGTCTTTCAGCACCTGATCTTTGACACCCACTCTTGACTATAAACTTTAACGCGTTTTAAACCAATGTCTGAACATGCCGCTTACAGTGGTAATACGTCGTACTCCTAACATTCTTCCTCTACGCGGTCGTTTAGCCTGTCGGTTTCTCTTTGACAGTTCTCCTAGCCGAAGATATATAAGTTTTGTTTACTCGTTTCGGAATAATGTAAATAGCCAGCTGCAGTAAAAACTAAAACTGTTGTAATTTAAACGAACATATACATATGAATGTATGTATGTATACGAACATTTTTAGCTGTAATATTAAACTAAATTTAATGGACCCTGTTCTTTCGTTTCTCTGGCCTGTGAAAGAGTCTAAAATAAAAAGCCTTTAAAAAAGTTTTACCAATTAAATCATTTTAATAATAATTATTTACGATATGAATTTAACAATTCAGAAATTGTTTGACGTCAGGCTAATAAGACAAACTCTTCAAAACTCTGGTTGAATAATTAAAATCCGGGTATTTCTGAAATTCGATCACACATTAAAGAGGCTGCTTCGAATGCAGTATCACTACTCCTTCCCGAAAAGTCCTGTGGACAGTTAGAAAATATATTTCTGACGTTTTTCGTTCTGGAAATTCAATTTAAAACAATGTTTAATTAGAAAATGACAAAAGTAACCAAGAGATGCCAGGTAAAAAATACGAAAGAAAAGTCAACTTAAGCAGTTAAAAAAAAAAGAACTTGAAATATTAACTAAAAAAGGAAGAAAAAGAATTTTAAAGAAAACACTAACACGCACCACACAATATTTTACTACTATAAGTTAGTCATTCATAATAAAGTAAGTAGAGTATTGGAAATAAACAGTACTTCTAATTATCTTTTAATTTAATATTTCATTAAGAGAATACCGTCCGTGTAAAGCAAAAGGTCAGGTAAATTTATATTTTTTGCTCTTTTGATTTAAATTTTTGGGCAACGTGGAGGCTCTTATTTGCGACGTAGACCAAATGAAGCTTTTCTCCTGGAGTGCATAATCCCTACAGTAAAGTTTGGAGATGACATTGTTATTATCTGAGGTTGTATGGCCGTCAATGGTGTAGGGGAAGTCTCTTTGTGCGAGTGACGCATGAATTCGGAAATTAAGCTGTAATTGATCTCTTGTTAGCAATCTCCATTCCGGAACGTGTTCTCTCAAAACCTCGAAATTTTTCACTGCCACAGTATTTTGTGGAATGTTACACGCACTATGGAAATTTATGATATATCACGTTTCGCGTTTAACAGGTGTTGTTTCCTATATAACTTGTCTTTTACAAAGAAAAATACTGTACGGTAAAATATTAATATTGTAAGCAATGCATTTAATAATAGTTCTAGACAGTTCTAATAACGCCCGTCGTACATAATAAAGCACGTCGTCGGTTTCCGAACTCGTCATTCTTCCCATCTTCGGGTATGTCTCACCACTTTTGAAATACATCATCGTCGCCAATGAGTGCGCACTGGTTTCTGCAGGCTTAGTTTCAGTTTGCATTTTTTTTAAATTTTTCAAAAGTTACCACAATGGAGCAGAAAATTTCAAGGAATGCGCAATGGAGTATTTTAAACATCTCAATTTGGAAAATACTAACAATGTAAACGTACAAAGCTACAAGAAATCCTAATGTAAATTCCAATATTCATTCATCATTTTGAGATTTCAAGATAACGTCTGGATAATCGGATAAAAAATTTACAAGAAAGTATTACCGGTACATTACACTTAAATTGAAATCATTGGAAGCAAAATTTCGATACTCGGCAATGAAAACTGTTTCTACGTTTTGTTCTTCAAATTAATTTTAATTAATAAAAAGTTAATAGCTAAACATAATAGATTGTCAGATAAACACAAAAATAATATTAAGTGTAAAATAATTAAAATGATTGCCTTGAGGGAATCCTAAATAAATAAAAGGGATTTATTTATAAAGGTGCCTTAACAGTTTACGAACAATGCAAATATGTTTACGGACTGAATCTGAAGAACAAAGATCGCTGTAAAAATTAAATTTTCGTATTCATAAAAAGACCAGTTTTCATTTACCCTCAACAAACTTTGTTTTAAAATGGGGACCGTATTCTAAATTCTCCGAATGTTGCCCTTTGATGTTAGAAATACATTTCTCATTTGATTAAATATTCAATTTTCCTAAAAGCGTATAGTAAAAGCTTGCACCATATGCGCATAACGTTGTAAATATACCAGAAAATGAAATAAGATAAAAAAACATCTTAAGACGCATAGCAGATGTAACAATGTCTAGCTAGATAAATAATTCGTCTCACTACTGGCAATATCAAAAAGAGTTTGCCGAATTTCCTAAAGGGACTTCCTTCGTTTAGTTTACCAGCGACGTATGTACCATAAATAGACGTTACGTTGGTGGCGGTTATAAAAGCTGCGCTCCTATATAAAGAAATAATTTGATGTAGCTGACGTATTGAACTTAGACAGAAATTCATTTTATTTTTATTTAAAATAAATTTGCATTATTTAGCAAAGTTTACTTATACTTTTAATTACTATTGAATAGATGATATCTTGATAACAATGCTTGCAAGAACATTGCAAACTCTGAATCTTCCAAAAATGCCCGTAATTAAGATAGGATCTAATGCTTTGGAAATAAAGGAAGATTATTACAAAACCACTTGAAAGGGTTGAAATTGTATAGAACATAAAAATTGCAACATTTTTGAAAGGAATGAACATGGCAAAATAAGCGTTTCAATATTCTCGTGGTTTATTTTAGCGTATCTATTTACTGCTAATTCGCGCAAGTGCTTTTGCACACTTGATTATTAAATAATTAGCTAAAACTTAAATATTTCATTAATTTGAAACGATTATTTATATTAGTTTTTTTGATTTAAATACTAACAAAAAATATGCAGAATCAATATATCGCAGTTATTAGGTACTGATAAAAAAAGGGCAATTTCAAATGCTTCATATGACACAGGTAAATGTATTTATGCACATGAACATTATTTCAATATCGTTTATGTGCTTATGAAGTATCATTAAAATTAACACATTTTCATTTAATATAATTTATTTAATTCATTTAATATATAAAAATGCCAGAGCCTCTATTTTATATTTAACAGAGGAGTAGGTGGTATTTACAACACATACCACATGTAGTGACGTAGAGACTGTACGTCACTACATTTACGTGTCTTTTCCTATGCCGACAAACACCGCAGTTATTAAGTTCTTTCACTACACCTATCAACAGAATTTCCGTCTTAATCAGTTAAGACAACACTATCCTTTTGCCATCAAAATCTTGGTCGTTTTTTAACTTATGGGTTGCTGATCCGACTTTCGCACAATAATTAAAACGAAACCTCTTTATTATTTTATTTCGTGCTTTATTGGTGATGGAGTTCGTAATATAAAAAAAAGAGTAGCAATTTGTAATCAGTTTTAATATACATTTTGTTCACATAAATACAATTAAAGGTGAGCAGGTAAGAAATCATAAAATTAAATAGAATTGCACAATTACATTACAATGTGTATGTACATAGTTATTCCAACTCACGGTAATGAAAATCATCAAAGAAATGTTGAAAACAGAAATAGATAGTCATTACGTGCGCACAATTTATAACAGCAGGCTTGTCTCAGATTGAACAACGGGGCAACGTGAAAAAGTACTTTTTACATGTAAATCAATATCCGTATTACTGAATAATATCTGATGTGAAAACGTTTTCACGAATGGTTTTCCCAGAGGTTTGAATCGTTCCAATTGTTTTCTTAGAAATGTAATCTTATGCGTTGGAAGGTATTAAAGTAGTAAAATAAGTGTCTAGTTCATTACTTAGCAATCACTCTGTGTATACGAACATATATAATTTATGGTGTTTATTGCATTATATGAAAATGTTGACCTCCTACCATTTATATAACAGACCCGACTTTAGAATTCTAAGAGATTGAACAGGGACGTCCTGTATATTACAAGACATAAGCGTTTTAACGTCAAAGGAGACTTAATCGACGACGGAAAGAAAAGATAATATTAATTTCCCCATAAATTTCCTTTGCTTCATTGTTTCGCTTAAATCATGTACCATATCTTTCACTCCGATATAAAACGTTAAAATACGATTATAAATAACCGTAGTGTTTATAAAACACGTTATACGACTTTAAACCTAACGAAAAGTTTTCGTATAAAAATGATGTTGAATAAGAATAATGTTCGACACCTTGCTAGCAATCTTATCTTATTATAGGGGTAGTTAAGTATATTGTAAATACATAAATCATTGATAGGCGGTGCCAAGCGTTATCGATGTACCAACAACTTTTACATAAAACTCTACTTAAAGGTATTTTCAAAATATTTAGTCTAGACTGCGAATAAACAGTACAATATTTACATATTTCAATACATTCGAACTTTCATACTATAAAGAAGGCTGTATGTATTTTATCTAAACGTATTTGGGAAGTAAAATGTAAAAATTGGTTTATTTAATTTGTAGTATACGGAAAGAATAAAATTGAGACGAAGTTACCACTCCCATAATGTCGTTATTCAGTATACCATCTGTATGATGTAATTTATAAAGGCAACACTAAAATTTAAACAAAAAATTCCAATCGTGTATAGTTATGTATATGCTTGAAAGGTACAATTAGTAATTAGAATCAGTTTCTTTGCTATTAGACTTATGTATATTCATTGTTAGAGAGGACAAAAGCGAGTGGAATCATATCTGTTTTGCTGCGATTAGATAGACTCGTGTTTTGTCGACTTTCGGGAAAATCAGTGGGCAACACGAACCCTTTCTTATGAGACGAATAGACACGAGTCTGTCTAGTCGCTGCAAAAAAAGGTATGATTTCACTAGCTTTTATCCTCTCTACTCGTTATACATATATTCATATGTAGGATGATCTCACCAAAATTTATTACTAAAATTGTTTCTTCAAAAAACTTGATATGCCTTTGATACCATGGCAAAGATGTTGAAGTACTAGCAAAATAAAAACTACAACGTAATCTAAATTATTTGTAATTTTAGAGGATTATCTACAGTGTGACGCAGCAAGAAAGCATACTGCGTATTACATTGCTTTAGTATTCTACGGTATATTCTAAATATCTTTTTATTAGAAATACATTATATCTAACTCCGTGTACTATCAATTACTTTTAAAAGAAGATGTAGTGACAAGAAGATCTAATTACAAGTTAATTTAAATAACCACGTGGTATTGTCTACTAAACACATTTGCAGTCTCCATTTAGCAAAAATTGGCAATACTGAACACGCACATCCGCAAAAATGAAGACGCTATCATAGTTGTTTTTGCCTGTAAATACACGTTATACTTATTTATAGTTTTCTACTTCTTCTTTAACTCCTGTTCGTTTGTAATAAGAACATTACTTTGCTTATTTATTGAGAATTTATTGAGAAAGACGTGTATACGAAGAATGTTTATTTTCTCAAATTATATCATTTTGCGTAGAAAGTTTAAGGACTTCCTTGGACTATTTCCATAAATGAGTGTTATTGGTGGTGGCTTTAGTTTCCTTATGATTCAAAGAAACCTTCGAAAAATTGTTTTCTGATAAAACCTTCCTTGAAATTTTAAAAGGTAATAAATGTTATTGTCTATTCTTATAATATTTCAATTAACTAAATTTACAATTAAATGAAAGTTATTATTTCGTTTTTTTTTTTTATTATAGAAAGATCAGGGGTATTTTCTAACTTGTCAGCTTAGTAGGACTCCACTACTAGTTACAAAAGCGCCCTTAAATTTTCTAGGCAAAAAAATTAACCTTCTTAACAAAAGTAAATTAAATATAATATTCTCTGTTTCAAGACGAACCCTCGATTACCAATTGATAGTGACAAAAAAAAATACACTGAAAATGTGATAACAGACGAACTACAAACGAAGCTACTTTAAAACTAAAGAAATGAAAAAAGATCCCATGTGGTGGACTCCTTTTGTTGGGCACTGTATATTTATAAAACTGTATAAATCATCTTTTGTATATTAGGGAAGGTCAAAACTAAAAAGCATATCCAGAGAAATTTCAAGTTTTCAGCTGATTAATTGAAATATTGCTAACAGTTTAGTCTACATACTTTAAAGTTCCTTTCAAGAGTTTATATAATACAAAGCTCGCGTCGAAAAAATATTGGTTGTGGTCTACTTACTTACGAAAAGGAATTGGAAAAAAGTGTTCTTGATTTGGATAAATCTGATTTAATGACAAAGTGCAGCGATAATTTATTTTAAATCAGCTACTAATGTTATTACTTAAAAAAATACAAAGGCTAATCAACCATACTAAACATATTGTGTATACTAGATGATCGTGAATACTGCATGAACATACGTCTTGTCATGTATCAAATCAGCAAAATCCTTTATACGCTGTGTTTGCGTGTGTTTGCTGCAAGAGAAATCATGCCTGATTGTTACTGGAACAAGCATTATAAAAGTCCATTTATGTTTGAATTTCATTTGAAACCGTTGGTAATACATCTCGAAACTAGTTTTAAATTTCATAATACCGGATGTCCGTCTAATAATTTTTGGGAGATTTGCAAACTTTTTTTAAATACATGTTTTACAAGCGTGGACTAAAAATGGTGATTTCGACACTTACAATCTCACTGAGGAACCCAGTCTATGAAAATCAACAAACGCTAACCGGTATATGTGACGTTAAATACGTGCACATCAGCGTAAAAGATATCCGTTCTAAAAAGTACAAAATCGTATATACAATTAAATTTTCTGGCGTGTATACATACGGATTTTTAAACTAATATTACCTTCTTTAATGCTTCATCAACATTCGCAATGGAATATTGCATAAAGTAAACTTACATCAGAATTGGTACATTGAGAGGAAGAATTGGTTCATCCGATAAACACTAGAGAGTATATCCAACTTACCTTGCAACTCAACAGAATACACCAAGTTTGGTTCAATTATTTTTGTTAAATCAAATCGACATTTGTACTTAAAAACATATTGTTTTTGGATCGTTACGTACAACAGATACAAACAGAGTTCCATAAAGACAGACAACACCCATTTAGATGTGCTCAATCGGTGTTGGTATCGATTTTACGTTTTTGAATTTAGGCTTTCATTTTTTTTTACTTTTCATAAATATTTTAATGTACGTCGATTAAATATTCATTTTAAAGCATCCAATTCAAAAGTTTATGCTGTTGTTTTAAACCATACGGAGCGTTGGTATATTTAAATTCTTTTTACAGTGTACTAATCAATACAGTAAAGGATAAAAACATTTCTTTCGACAAACTAGCACAATAAACGTGCTTCTTGGATTACTAGTAATATAGACGGGCACATATAAAATTAAGATTCTCTAGTTGGATTCAGTGTTTTCCAATATACTTTCAGCTTTCGTAAGTCTCGCAGATAAACTTTTTGTAATTTCATTTTCACGGCATATCCATTTAAAGTTTCCAGTCGCCGTCGAGCGGGAAGGAGGAGGTCGGTTCAAATATTCCGGCATTTGAACTCCCAGCGTGACGAACCCCAATGGTTTTTACGAGTTTCCAGCAGACATAACGGCGCTAGTAGTCACGCTGCCGACGACTGTCGAATCACAGCGCCCCGACGGCCGTGCGTGCTCCACCGCGGTAATAAAACTTTATGACCAAAACATCGACCCGTCGCCTTGGAAACGCGCACATGTACAGTACCGGATTGGCGGTATCGTTACGAATACTACACGTGCTTCGAACGGTCCCCGACGTTTTGCTCTCGCCCAGACTGTACCCTCTCTTCTTCAGTACTGTAGAGATCCCTTTCGTGCGCGGAATTTTCGATGGAAACGTCTGGTTCACGTTGCCCAATAAAGATAGGAGGAAAATGCACTTGATACCGTAGTTTACGATCGAGTCGGTTTAACAACGGCAGTAAAAGCACGGGGTGCAAAGATCTCATAACACGGCTTCTGCTCCCGTCTTTTCATAATAATAAAAGGAAAATAAAAATATCACATACACATACCCATATCTATATTAACTGCAGATCAAAAGGCTGTCGCTTATTTCACCGATAAGGTGTCTTCGATTTAATATAAATGTTGGGGCGGGCTACAAACAAAACTTTGAATGCTTTTGAAAATGATCCTTTATTTAATATTCGTAGATCATCAACAATTATTCTTTTTTACTATTATTAGAAGAGACGACAAAGGCAAATGGAATTATTCCTTTTTTATAGCGACTAGATAGACTCGTGTCTATTCGCCTCATGAGAAGGATTCGTCTTGCCTACGTTTTCGTACAATGCTGTCTAATCTCTGCAAAAAAGTAATTATTTTCATCCATTATTGTAAATTTTTAATTGAATTTGACATTTCTATTTCTCTCAGACAAATGATTAAATTTGGTAATAAACACGTGATTTCTGTAGTCTTTAAACCGGCGAATTTTAACAAAGTATGACATACTTCTGGGGTACTAGATGAATTTAGGCTGACGTATAACAAGCATTCATAGCTTGAAAAGTACACGTTATTATTTCGTTGATTGAACGCAGTTCATTGCTAAGTGCACTTGATTTGATAAGACCTTAGGTACCAAGTACCTATGTTCCTTATTTCATATTATTATGGAACTTTCTATCAAATTAGGTAGTTGTATCTACGTAAATATTATAGCAAGTGTTCCAAGTATAATTAAATTACGCGAGGAAATCAAAAACTCGCGATTGGTAATGGCTTTGTACATCGTCTTGTGGGCGATTGTAATAGACGTAGATCTTTAAAGTTCTTTTTGGACGCCTACGCTTAGAGGTGCAACCAAACTAGCGAGTGGTAAAAAGTCCTCCAAACACATGAAGTCTACTGGAAGAGCGACTGTTGAGCATACATTTTTGTCGCTTACAGATGTTTCAATTTAGGGTGTATTTATGGTAGAGCTGTGATAAATAATAACAGCGGTGAGTTAAGATACATATGTTGATAGTGAAGCTCTGATACTCGATAAGGGCGATGAGTCGATGCGATGCGAGTTGGTAAAGGTGTAACGTCCACCGATTGGTCCGCTTGCGTCCGTTTACGTCACCACTACTGTTGTAAAACATCCGTAGCAAAACTGGTTAAGTACTACCATAAACACGTTCTAAGGGAAAGATGTAACGCTCACCGATTAGTCTGCTTTGCTAAGTCGCCGCTCTCATCGTATGTCACACCTCCACTGGCACCCTCCTTACAGAAAGGTGCAACGTTCACCAAACCGTCCCTTTTATTCTAATCGCTATAATAATAATATATATTAATAATAATATTACTGCTTTACTAAATGTACTCGTAATAAAACCAATCAATTGGTCGGTTTTGCTAACTCGTCGCTCGTGTAGAGTATCGCAGTTGCACTATAATATGGACTAACTACGATCCTACGCAACTCGAAGTTAATAATGATGTATGCGCAATAATTATGCGTGAAAGCAACGTATCGCTCGCCCGCTCAAATTCAAACCAATGTTTGTTGGTGCAAAGAAGAAGTCTTGTGGAATGGTATCAAATTAAATATGCGCTAGACCGATTTAAATTTTCTGATAAGACATTTTTCGTCAAAAACGCACAAAACAAACCTTCAGAACAAAATTAGCAGAGACTAGACCGACTTGTGTTCTGTCGACTTTCGGGGCAACCAGCAGGCAGCACGAACCCATTCTCATGAGCCGAATAAACACGAGTCCGTCTAGTCTCTAGTTAATTTCGCGAAGCGAAACTCGTTTCTGCAGGCTTAATAATTATTAAGCACGATGTATTATAACTAGTTAGTACTGTTTTGTTTAAAATTATTCTCGGGTGGTACTAATCAATGCGGTAGTATACAGAGATTTGCTACATGGATACACTTTACTTCTTCAAATATGTACATATACATACATATGTACTTTTATATTAATAAGATTGCCATCGTTGTTACGGTACTTCGCATATGACTATCAGATAATGCGAGCAAATACATGAAGTTTTCTAAACGTTATTGGTTTCGACGTTCCATTCAATTCCTCTCCCTGATTCATTATTGACTGCAGTCTGCAAGTGCCGCAAAATGACCAAAAGACTATCGTCCTTTGTACCCATTTAATTAATTCCGCAAATATTGACAATATGTTGAAGAAATTGAATTATCTGCCGTCAGGAGATGGACGTTATAACATTTGTTGTGTCGTGAACTGTAAATTTCAATTTATATCCCCCTCTTGCTAAATATGTACTCTTATTATTTAGGGGTTGCCAAACACAACACTTTATTACAGCCATTTTTAAATTATCCTTAAACCTGGTTTATTAGTAGTAAACGTTAAAACGTTGTTTAGTAGGTATTAGCCGCATTATTTATTTTGATAAAATGAAGAATAAATTCATACTTTGCCAAAAAAATAGTTTTTGGGCAAAGTTCGATTTTGCTGATTTGCATTTAATGCATTAAATGCAAATGATTTTCAATATTAATCTATATTGGAATATTAACCTTGTAATTTTTTTAAAGCACAACCTACATACATTTCAATTTTGTTAGTTCAATTCGTTTAGTTCTTTTATCAACAGCTGATCCCAAAAAGGTATTATTTGTGGTACAACATGCATGATTTTTTGAAATACAATGTAATTAGAAAACGATATAAATTAACAAAGAAATTTAAAGGAGGATACTATTTAAGGTGCTTACATTTTATTGAAAAGGAATGCCAAGTAATGGTTCTCTAACAATTTTAGGTTAATTTCTGTAGTCGTGGTATGTAGTGTTCCTACATCCAATTTTTTTAAATCTCTTTGTTGACCAATTTTGCGTTTCTGAAGTTCGATCCATCATGTAAATCTTACCACCACGTATGGAGAAAAAAATATGAGGAGGTATTCTATTAAAAAATTATTTCAAGAAAATTGTAAAGTAAAAAGAATAATCGAACTGTCTTCGTTAGTATGTAAACACGGTTCATAGATTTAAAAGTATTCAAGGCAATAAAAGAACTACACAAATAGTTTTGGGGACTTTACATTCCGATTATTCTTGTCACGAACACAATTATTAACACGTTAAATGCTACTTCGGACGCTTTGTAACTGACACTGAATTTTCTATTGAAGTGACAACGAATATCGTTATCAATTCGCCTTAAAACGCGTTAATATCTATCGACATATTTGTTTAATGCCTCTACTAGTTTTCGTAGTATTCGTCAATCAAATACCTATGTGTTTCTTCCAACTTTTGATTTGTCAAATGATGATGAGATCATTGTTACTTAAATATTCAGTCTAGGAATATTAGTGATTATCAATACCTGGTTTTAATGCAGTACGGATGAAGGGTAAGAACAACAATAATAACGTGTATGATGCTGGAATGCTAACCAAAAATTAGAAAAACGCGTGGAAGACTGATATCCAAATGGTTTCGAGAAGTTGAAGATCTAAACAACGCATGAATTACGAAATGAAAGGAAAATAATACGAAAATCGGAAGAAATATATGTAAAAGAATATGGAAGAGATGAATGTAGAGATGGGGATTGATTCACCGTGGAGAAATGGATGTAGAAAGCTTCGAAAAGAGCAGCACAAAGAGTGTTTAGCTATTCTATTAAATTATTTTTATTAATAATTGCAATAAATATTAAAGGCATTCTTATTAATGGCTTCAATAGTTAAAGACAGTTTTGCACGCAACCTTTAATTCAATATAACTTTACCATAAAAAAAAAACTTATAAAACGAATAGGAAAGTAGAAAATCCAATAAAAGTAAATTACATGTTAAATTCGTACGTTCGTACCGGGCACAATGGCGCCTGCTTATTAAGTTTATAAAATAGTTCGAGTTTACCTAAAATTCTCTATTTGACGGTAATCAAATCCATGAATATTAAATACAGACAACAATCCCCAACAATCCCAGTTTTATTATGTATGCGATCTGTTTACCCGTCTAATTCTATTTGTAGTTATATACCCTTTTATATTGTATTCAATAGAGTAATTATAATATAACCCCCAAAGGTACGCGTCAATATGTACAGGTATCTCTTTCTTTACTAGCAAAGACAACGGTTATTAAATTCTTTCACTGTACGTATAAATGTTTTCGTTGTTGTTTTCTTTTATGAATTACATTGTAATACAATATTCGGCAGAATGTCTCAGGAAGAACTGCATCGATCGATATATGAAAGATGTAATGTACTACATGTTCTATTGAAATAAAATATTTTAAGTTATTTAGGATTATCAACTTTATTATTTTAAATAGGACACGTACATTTTTGAAAAATACTCTTCAAAAATGTAATAATGTATAGGTGCCTTATTTAAAATTTTTTAAATTAAAAAGAAAAATTAAAAATATTTTAGTTCACTAGTACGTACAATACTATATACACTACTACTTTAATACATATGTACCCAGTATCGACTTCCAAATAATCTAGATCAACAAACAATTATTAAATGAATTCATTGGATGTTGTCCATCACTATTAGCATTTAACTTTTCGTGCTTCAATTCATTGCAAACGTATTTTACTTTCTTTTAAGAATACCTTATACTCTACCTGTATATTTTGTTATATAATCTACGTATGTATTCCCGTATGTATATCAAAATAACGACCACAAAGAAAATACCGGTTTTCAAGCGTGATTTCGTGTTTCTTTAGAATTACCAGCAATAAACTACAGACCCCAAATTAATTTGAAAAGCAAAGGCCGGAAGTTTCGATCTAATAAAACATGAATGACGTCATAGCTAAGGAATTGTTTTTTTGGTAAATTTCAAGGACATTTAGCAAATAGAAACCTATAAATTATAAGCGGAAGGATTCTGACATAAAACTATTTAGCAGTATTTCTTTGAAAAATTACCTGCAAATCGAAGGCTGTGCGCGACAAAGTTATGAAATATATTTATCAAAATTACATTTTTTCCCACTTCTGATTTTGAACTATTGACGTTATCGACAGTTTTAAACAACAACTTCCAATTTTCAGGATTATAATAAATAATAATCATAAATTTCAGGATTTCCCAACTTTTGTGTGTGTTGGCAATGAAATTGAGGCCAGAAAGTATGTACTTGCCAAATCAAAGTATTTCGAGGGTGGATACAAAAAATACACAAAAAAAGACGATTTCTTTTATATCTGTTATATAGAACTATGAACTTTATGTTAGAAGGACAGAGCTGATTGTGTTTTGGATGAATGAAAATCCTATCAAATAATTAGTACAAATGGTTTGTGGAAAGAATAACTTTCGTCAAACGATTACTTTTAAAATGGAAGTAGTACCACGATTTACGACAGTACCTTGTTATGCAATTTTTGGGTTGCGAAAGAAAATTTGGATGAACTTTTGTTTCCAAAACCGAAAGGTGCAACCATCATTACATAAACATGAGACTGAATTTCTGAGCGATTTATGTACACGCTAAAAAGAAATAGTTATGTAAACCACAATACGATCGTTTGTGTGATTACCCTCCTAGGATCTAACCTGCATCTGATTTGAATTCGTGCTTAGTGATGTTATTCTTAACCAAAACAATAAGGCTAAACTAGCTTCCTCATGGTATTGACGGAATAATTCACGGTAAACGCAACAAACAAACAAAAATGCACTACCCATGGACACTTTTTTACCTACCCGGCGTCATGAGAGTGGTTCCGAGAGTATTTTCTGTACATCATGGTAAGTCTGTCGATGTAGTCGCATGTGTGGTTTCCCAAAGCGCTATTTGCGCTACCATCTCGTGATTAAGCAATCAGAGAGCTGCTCGAGAGATGGCTTCGGAAACAATGTCCGGTTTATGTCGCCGCAGGCGGCACTAGAGAACGCCAAGAAATAACTAGTTTGTCGTTTTGAAATGTTGTGGTAATAATTGTGAGGCAACAGTGCTAGACGATATAGCTAAAAAATACTCTCAGAACCACGCCGAGTAGGCAGAAACATGTCCGTAGGCAGTGTATTTTTTTTTCTTCCTTTTGTTTTATAATATTATTCTTACCTTCCTTTTGTCTTCGTATAAAGTATTTTTCAGAGAAAAAGGCCGAAAGTTTCTATTACTTAATTACTATCAAAATGTCTTTTATTCGTTGCGTAGCCGATATTGCAATATATTCGGTCATTGATTAAGAATGAAGATTCCACGCTTCCCCGAAACGACCGTTCCGGATTAACTAATTACACTTGTATGGTGCGGAATGTACATTGTAATATAAATAAAAAAGGCACCTCGCCTTCACCGTACGTCAAAAAATCCTTATTATCAGTTATTTATTTTTAATACTAATTAAATTTTTATTGACTTCTGAATATAACATTATTTTCTATGCGTCAAATTGTATTTAAGACAGGGGTAAAATCAATTGATTATTTTTTTGGTTATGGTAAACGATTATTCAGTTACGCATTTTGAATTACTAAATCTCTTTTGAAATCAATTAATCGTTTAAAAAAATGGTTTACATATCTAAGAACTTCGTATTACCTTACGGTAACATCTACGAAAAATACAATTGCCACTTTCGATAATCTCATGAACGGTAGCGGGAAAAATGCATAGGGATATAAGCACAAACTCTGTTTTCACAATATCGGTATAATAACGACTAGAAAAGCACCCTACGTTATTGTCGAATTTAACGTATCCACGCACCCCTCCCTGAAAGTTCTCCCTCATTCTATAACTCTAGTTCTTGACATTTATGGGACGGATTTTTGGCAGCAACGACGACAACAGCAAATACAGTCCTAGCAATAAAGACCGAAGATGTAAGCCGCCCTGTTTTCTATTTAGAGAATTATATGAAACAAAGTATTTTTTTATTTAATACATTAGTGAAGTTGTTAAAGCCATAAAACAAAGTGTTTTTTTTTAATTTTTGTTTAAGTATGTCGTTACTTTTACTGTTTGAGGATTAATATTTTTTTGTTGTAAATAACGGAAATCTGCACAATATTCTGCAACTTTTAATTTGTTTGTTAAACTTGTATAGTGTACAATTCAAATCGAACATTCTGCATATTTTGGCACACTAGGATTTATCTCAAGGAAGGAATTCTATCCACGCGTTAGGTATACGTGCTGTATATGAAGCTGTCAAGTCAGTAAACATCATTAATCGTTATTTAAATTTCCTATTAGTCGTTATTCGCAATGTCAACACTGTGCAGTGTAGGCTGGAGCTAAACCTTTTAGCTTGATGGACTATAAAGTGACTGCCCCAAAATGATGATGATGATGATGTCGAAGAACCAGGTTATGTAAAACACTTAAGACTAAATGACGCAAACAAGTTTGAACATTGCGATTAATAGTACTTTATATAGTTCGTCAACAAGACATCTACATTATTTTGAAAGCTTTATTCTCCACTTAAAAGTGCGCCCAAAATACGGTAGATTTAACAACGTGACCCGTGTGTAATTTTACTAGTTTAGAAATTCATTTCCAGAATTCGGATGAAAACAAGCTTACTGGATGTTGCGAAATTATCAAACTGAATTGCCTTTCTGCAGGCGGCCACGTGAAAATAACAAGGTTTTAAAACGAAACGGCTAAAGAGAGATAGCATTGCAATTTAAGCGGAAGATGCGAATGACGAAATACCTCTAGTATACCTGGGAAGTACACGCGTTCGAAGAGTTACTAAACGTGATCGAATACTTTCGTCTCAGCAAAATATATCACTAAAGACCATACTCCAACTCCTATCCGTAATGCATAATTAACCATTTCGATCGGGGTTTGAACCCTCATTTTTCGGAAGGCTAGTATATTAGTCATCGCCGATAGTCAAATGGTTCAAAAAATTTCAATGATATTACTTTAAAGAGACATCTAAAACGAAGAATGTTACGATTATCCATTAGATTTAATGTTTACTTAATTAGCGAACGCTAATTGTTAGAGACCAGAACTTCAAGACATAAAGCACCTTTTAATTTAGCAATGTTTCGCTTAAAACGTTTACCATAAACGCAAACACTTTATGCACTCGACTCGGCAAAACAGAAACATTCCCGCGTTTATCTGATATACAGGTTTAGTAACCTTGGTGATATGCGATCCTAGCCGACCTGACGGTTTTATTCGGCGCGCTTTTTTAATTCCCTTTGTGACGTTCATAACATCCATAACGTCCATAACCCGGGCGCACTTTTAATTAATACAACAGCTACGTTCATGCGTATCCAGCTTAACATTACCGATGCTGTTGTAGCGTTGTTGGCGCTGTTGTTATTACCGGACAAAAGATATTATTGTTGTTCCTTTTTATTATCGTTGCTTCACAATTCCTGAAATTACGTATACGGCCATGTATACCGTAACACATTAATATCTGTCCCTGTAACGAGGAAGACTTACGTTCAACGTGGATTATTTAAAATTGTTTATTGTTTATGGAGAATGGAATAAAGTGATGTAGAAAACATACAATACTTTTGCCGCTCGGCATCCACAAAAATAGAAGCTGTCATCGACCGTAGTTAAACGAATAATATAGGATTTGAAAAACTTTGGATTGGTCAAAATGAAAATTCAAAAATATAATTTTTTTGAATTTATGTTCAGATGGATTCAAAAGCGAAAAGTAATTATTTTTGGACAACATTGTCTGCTTCAACTTTTCATTAATGCGGAAGTATTTATTAATGGCTCCTTAATAACCTGGATATTTCCAAAGTTGAATGGCATTTTAAAAAACTACGTAAGCTACAGGATATTCTTTTTTTTGGAAGAAAGTTGTGTTGTAGCACAATTGTTGTTCAATTTTGTAAACGACAAACATCTAAAATCATTTAAATCTTTGTGATTTAGTAACAACAGCAAAATGGTACACCTTGCGTCTCCAACTAGAGCAACGTTCAGGGTAAGATATCGACCAAAAAGCTTTAATTAAATAAATGTTGAGAAGGGCGCCAGGAGTTTTATTATTTAAAAAAGACTACAAAAAAACTGTTGCACGTCCTCTTTAATTTGTGGGAAGGTATAGCATGTCATTAACATAAACGTAATCAAAAATGTATTTTCTTTGAATATGTTAAAAAAAATAATAAACCAGATATCGGTCGGGTTTGCTGGCACCTCGAATTCGTCTTTTGGAATTTCTCTCAGGTATCTTGAAACACTGAGCCGTGAATCTTAGTTCTTTTACAAACACCTGAAAATACTAAAATAACCAACAAAAAAGAAATCTACAGACCAAATTTAGGAAGGGAAATAAAGTAAAACGAGTGAAACTGAACAGTGAAACCAAAGTAGGATAAAAAAAGAATAATAATTTTGAGTAATCAATAAAATAATTTAAATTATAAGGAATTTTAACTGTAAAATAATTAATGAATATTAAAGATTAAAATAAAAACGTATCGAAGATAGGCAGATCGTTGCAACATGTGCACGAGCCTAAAAAAAAATGGTTACCGTATGGTTAAGCCATACGGTAGAATATAAAATTATGCAAAAACAATTTTAAAATTCAAACTAGATAATTTAATAATAAGATATTGCAAGATAAATTTAATTAAAGCACATTCCGGAAAGACAATTGGAACGTACTTACCAATTTAATATCTCTTTTCTTTGCAATCACGTCTGATCGACGCCAAGGTTGATAAGAGAAGGGACGAAAGAGAATTTCATACATTCGAACATGCGTGTAAGAATTATTCCCAACAAAAAAAGACTAAGAAGAAACTCGGAAAACTGCAAAACATTGGAACAATAAACTTCTTTCACAATATTCCATGCATGTTATATTACCATGATCTAAACAAATATTTGAGGAAAAGCCAATAGTATGTCCATAGAATGTCGCTAAGTTATGTGGGATGATAATCTATTTTTCAATTCATTATGTAAAAGCCACCAACAAATATGGTAATCACGAAATTATGTTTGGTGAGTTGTGAAGGTAATCGAAATGCGTTGGTGAATATGGAATTTTAATAAGTAAACTGAAGGATAATCAAGCCTATAATTTGCAGTTATTAGTCTGCAATGTTGTCAGTTAGCTAATAACAAATCAAACAAACTAATTATAAGTTTATTATTCCTTTAATTCATTAGCGAGCGTGAAGCAGGCATAACAGTGGTGTTATGCACCATTGCATTTATACGTACAAGCCGTCTATGTGAAATCGATTACGGTTTCATCAACAAACCTAATAACAGTTCCAAAATATTTGGTTTTAGATGGCAAATTATTAACGTATGTAACGCGTCATTTATCGAAGCATATGTTTTATTTTCCACATTAGCGCGAGAGCTTGAAGCAGCAGTCTAGAAATTATTTGTAATATTTATCAGTGATCCATCGCTCTTTTGAAATTATAGAATAGATCAAAAGTAAAAGCGTATCAAAAAGAAAAAAAAAAAAACAGAAATAACCGCAAGTAACATACAATATATAAGGGCATAGTCGTCATTATTAGACCACGAAAAACAGCAGATTTGAATGCTCTTTGTTTAAGGCTGCTCTTTATCTGGCATATTTGATTTGCGTTAGTTAGAACCGACATCTTTAATTAACTAACTAGGGAGCATTTTCGAATTATGATCTATTTTGATTTAAAACAATGTTTAACCCCTTGTGAGTGTATTTAGCAATGGTATAAATATGAATAAGTTTTGTTCGGCATCAGAAAGAAGCAGGATGTCGTTGTAAGATCTCAGAGATCTTCAGTTATTAAAACAATCATACACTATTACTTGCATTAAAAAAAGCATCGTTTTGCGGCACGACCTTCCAAACGCAGAGCGTCTGGGAATTTGCCATTTAATTAAACTTGAAAAATGGCGCGACGAAACGTATATTTCCATCGTACCTACCCCAAAGAGTATGTCTGTATACGAATCCAGAAACCCAAAAATGTGCAAGAAATTTTCAACTAATATTTGCCTGAGGTGTTCGTTGGAATTGTTGAGAAAGACATGTGATCCAATATTGAGCTGCAAAAAATATAAAAGCAATAGAACATCCTCAAAAATCATTTCTAAATTAATACGGCTTTTCATTTGTATTTTGCAAGTATTTCAAAATAGGACGGCCCTTAAGAAATGGAAGGAGAGAATGATCAAATAATAATGGTATTTAAAATAAAATTGTAACATATATTAAATGTTTTTTATTCATTTTGGCCCTCGTATATATCTTAAAATTCTCTCTCGCTAGAAAATTCTATCTTAATATACATACAGAATTTTCTGTAAATAAATTAAAATAAATATTTTAACAACGTCTAGATATCTTTTGCAGAATTTCTAACATTGACATTTTAGTTTGCTGAAAATTAAATAGTGGAATAATAATTTGCAGATTCCCGCTTCCTAGTTAATAAGCTAAGGGCACGTATAGTATGACCCATTTGAAATGGAAGCTCCTCTGCAAAACTTATCTTTTACACCAGCATGAATCAATTTTTCTGTGGATACGTAGCTGATAAAAAGGTATATTGTTCCACATAAAATTTCAAGAGTACAGCTAAATTTTCAAGATATAATATGATTACTTTCCAAGCTCGTAAATGTCTAAACTTTATTAAGGATTTTTTCTAAATCTAACTATTACGACTGAATTCCGGAGGTCCTAAAATGTCTATAACTAAAATATCACTCATATATATATATTGATAAAAGAAGATAAAAAACTAAGTTAATGCTTCTCTTTTTATTAAAATTTTGACTACACTGAATTTAGAAGGTCTTTAAATAATTTTAACCAAAATTCCATTCAAATATGTTTATTAATAAACAAGTTACGCGAAAATGATTTTCCAGATGTTATCATGTATTTTTCAGAAATCCGCCTCACAACATTTATCGATCGAGGTAAATCAAAATTTCTGAAGCATATCATCTAAAAATTAACGAAACTTTATTAAACTTCAAAAAATTGCAAATAACAATTTTCTTTCAACATTTAAACAAGTTCGTTCTACTTTTATTTATTGCACTGCAGTAATAATAATTGTTATTTCCTTTAAAAAGCACATTTAATTTAAGTGATGTCGATATTAATAATTTATAAATTAAGTCGAATGCAGGTTGTGACATTGACAATTTTTGCATCATTTTGCATCAACTAATAGTTAGGTGATTAAAAACTAGATTTGACCATTACTGACGTAAATCTAAATAAGCAATTAAGCACTTTTGTATTCGTTATTTTTTTCAATAAATGTTGAGCTGCTTTGGTCATTTGTAATAAGAAGTTTTCGAAATAATGCACAATGAAGTTTGCGAAAAATGATTCTTTGATAACCTTTTAATAATAAACGTATTTGAATGACATGGTTAAAACCATTTTTAAGACTAATAAAAGTTAATTTAATTTAATTTAATACTAATAAAATGTTACGATTTTCGAACTGTAAAAATGAACATGATGTGCCTTGAAAATTTAAATGAGCTGCTGCATTAAATGAGCTTTGTATGGAAGGTTTTTTAATCTACCATGTATTCAAGAAAATTCGTTTCACTTTAATGTAAAATAGGAAGATGTTTCCATTTCAAATGGGACACATAAATTGGTGGTGGTTTGTGCATCATTTTCAAGAAAAACTATCGATATGTAAAATGTATCTTCTGACGTTCACAATATGCATCCTCTGTCTGATATGAATATGTACACACATATTTAACAAATGGATACGCAAAGAACTGGTCGGCAGTAGGAAGCTGTGTCAACTGGTGAACGTGAGGAGCAAGTTCGACAAACGTTATTCACGTTATTTCCCGAGCTGCAACCTCCTGATTAAATTACTGGATGTTTAACGATCAAATACAGTCTACCATTTACAATATATGATATTCTGGCTAGACTTTTGGGAACATACGCGATGTAGGTAGCAGCAATGAAATATTCACGGCATAGAAACGCAGAGTTGTGCCTTTTAGTTTACACAAATGGAAAGTAGTAATATGCAATTAAAACCTGTCCGATATTAATAAATATTTTACAGCTATCTAAATTAATAAAATTGGAAAATCTGCAAAAAATTGCATCAGGCGCCATATTTATTTTATACGTTTGTCAATGTTTAAAAGTTCGGTATTTGTTTATAAAAACTAAAATAGCGCTATTTGGGTAATTGACATGAAAATCATACTTTTCATTGAACCTTAACAAATTAAAACTAAAATAGAGACATCTTAGTAGATGCACGTTGCCATAATACTGGTGCTAATCAATACATGTCACCTTATACATTCGCTAAAATACTAAGTGTGAGCGAAACAACAACAGTCTTTCTTTCTTTTGTTTATTATTTTGAAAGGCGTTAATCAATTGCAAATCTCCGTTTCAGAAGTACAGATTCAAACAAAATAATATACAGGTTGTTCGCGATGATGTCCTAGGAGACACAGTTCTGAAACTTATTAGGTTTTGGTGAAGATACCTTTTCTTTTGCAATTTCGTAGCACTCGTAACTAATTGTAAGTCAGAAATGGGTACGAACTTTCTTATCTCAAGTAGAATATCTGTAGGTACATTATAGAGCCCCCTTAAACCGAAAATGTTTTCATGATGGATCTTGGAAGATAGATACCAACATTTTGAGGCATATGTTTTATTTTCAGAAATATGTCTCATGGGACATAGTCGCCAATAACTCAGAATTCCACAGAATATCATACACCACTCCTACTCTTCCTAATGTCGAAGACATTTAAGAACTGAGACCCTTATTTATTATTTCGAATGTAACAGTTGATTTTGATGGATCATTTTCCGATTTCATTTTTATATGTATTCATAATAACTTTTATCTTCTCTCGTTTACGAAGTACGTGGTCATAAATATCAATTAGAAAACGAAGCGTGTGAATTAAATGATTCCTATCTCGAGGCCAATATTATCTATGGCCAATAACCAACCAATATTATCTAGGTTTAATAATATTGGTTGGTTATTCATCAACAGATGCAACAACGAAAACTTAATTCTTTTATAACAAAAGATCTATTGGAGCTGTCATCTGGATTCGGTTATTTTACTTTCCGTGTCCTGGTTTTGGATTATCTGAAACCTTGGATCTGGGTCCATTAGTCGCAATCTTGGATTGGGATTGTTTATCCCTATTCTTTCACAACTTTTCAGAGCAAATACCTAAAATAGGCGAACAGTTATCTAGTAATATAGGAGTAACAACCACCGAATTTATTGAATACTATGTAGTGCTCGGTATTATTCTGAATTCAGAAGCATTCTTAAAAATTATTGCACTTCTTCATACAACACAAATTTGACGTTTTCTTGATTAAACATTTTCTATATTGCAAAACATTACGGGATTCGAATCAGAGAATCGTATAATGAATTCGGATCCGAAAGTTGGATAGCGGATCTGGATCCAAGGATTGTATAGTGAATTCGGAGCCTAGGATTCGGATATCCCTGTAATTATGAATCTGAATATGCAGAGGTTAATTTCTTCGCACTAGCTTATATGTAAATATAATAAAGAAGTACGTTAATGAAACTATCTTTTTTTATCAAAATTAGTCAGACGAACGAGTTTATAGTTTCAACGAATGGGTGTTTATTATATCGACCGATACTTTCGTATGTGCACTATAAAAGGATTTGTTGATACAAAGAAAGAGAAGGATCTCTGAAATTTATTTCGTTTTTCCTAAAGTAAGTTAATAAACGGGTATTTACTGTATTGGTAAACAAGTTTCAATTTGATAAACGTGGTTCATTGTTATAATACATTTATTAATTAATATAATAATTTCTGTCGTTCCTTTAACAGAACGAGGTCAACGAACACGATTTATTGAATTAATTTTTTCGATGTACTCTTTAGTATATTTGGCGAGTGTAATCCTAACATACCAGCGGTGGCCAATGGTGGAAATCATGGAATAATAGCTATATTTCGGTTATTCCTTCTTTCATTTATTACTGTATATATAACCATAGAACAATCCATAGAGTGGTAATTACATACATACATACCATACATAGTGTTTTAATTATTCCAATAATTGTTCTGCAATATTCTATCTATCGTAGACACTAATTTCCAAGAACAGAACTACAGTACATAGTTGATAATTGTAATAAAGAGTAAACTGTTCCGAAATGCCAAATGTATTCGTTGTTTTTGGAGGTCTTAAGGCATAACGGCATATTTCGTCTCACTGTCTAAAAAAATGCTAACATGTCTAATTTAGCGAATGTTATGTAGAAGAGAAGGAAGAGATAAAAAGAAAGAAGAAAAAGAGAAGCAACCAACGTTTGCCGAGGAATCATTAAGCATAACCTGACTGCCGCGTCTTTTGTCTGAGAATCGGGTCATTCCCTTCGTTTGAGACCGGAATGTTTGATGAAACGGCCATTTTATTTCCAACAACGTACGTAACGCCAAATTTCGATTTTTAGATATAAGAATATTTCTAATCTGAAATCAAAGCAATACATACGTATACAAGATGTATTAATTAAATTTTAACTACTAAACGCTTGATGTTTTATTGCATAAAAAATTTTATCAATAACGTTTGCTGTATACAAGGTGATTCATAGTAGACGTAAGAAAAGTGAGATCATCAGGAAGTCTAGTTACAGAGCTACAACAGATGAATTAGAAACGATTAATATTTTGCATACAATTTTCAAAATGAATGAGTTTAAGTGCAGATTTTTGTTTAGTTTAGGTAACGTAGTCTGTGTTTAAAAGCTAAAGAACCAAATAACATAATTAGTAGAAAAACAAGTAATGAAAGGCAGTAATTTGTTTGGAAAACATCGATTTTCTTGCAAAACGGTAAAATGTAGGTGTAGATAACTGTACAGAATGTAATTTCAAATTTTCAAGAAGAATACAAATTTATGTTAATTAAAAAACATGAAAAAAGCATTTGATAGAATACCAAAGAAATATTTCGGTTTACTTAAACACATGCTTACTTTGATATCAATTGTTTAAAATTTTAAATGAATGAATTTTTATTTGGCCGTAATTGGTTATTTTAAAAAATGTCAGCAAGAATTTTAATCAGGAATATTTTAAAGGTAAAGTCACACAAATCTTTATAAGAAGTATAAACTTAAAACAAGTAAAAATGTGTAAACATTCAGAAAGAAAGAAACATTAGGAAATGTAAGCAGCGAGATGGTATTTTTTCAGAAAAATTAATTGGAAAATAGAGGAAAAATAAGAAATTAAACATATAAGACTCACCCAAGTATAAAAGCTAATTCATGGTAAGTCGGGAAGAACGCACCAAACTCTAGGAGTACATAAAATACGTAAAAATAATGTAGAAGAATTCCTATGACCGTATTTGTTTTCAAGTAAACAATTTTAACTAATGTTCTTGTAAACGGTTAAGATGTTCATTTGTTTTCAAGTTACTACGTCTTAAATAAATCAATAATATCCTAGCATTAAATATTTATGTAAAACAATATGCCAGGTATGTTCTACATTAACAGTTTCTTTCTCTTTTCATTACATACATCATACAGGCTAACCTAGCCACACTTTTCGTAGCCCAAAATCATTTCAATAATTATGTTGTTCTAATATAAATCAATGTCAACATACTGTCACTATGATTTAAGCGTTTATTTTCGAGTTTGCTTATTATTTCCTTGGAAAATGCAGCGCACTTATTCCAACTTAGTATATGCGAAAGATGGTGTTTGTTTATGGTTTTTGTAATGGGAATGCTACAGCTGCTGTTATTAGTACTAACCACGGTTTCCATATCGGAGAAATCCTAATAAAACCGTACATAACATCTGAAAGAGCTACTCGACAATGTTTAAAAGAAATTGAAAATATTCTGCGTTTAGTACTACCTCACGTAAAATTGGTTATTTCACAAAAAGAAGTAATAGACACAGTCAACGACCAATACTTGTATCTATACCACATTCAACGTATACAGACAACCAGAAGATTACGCAATTGGTCGGTGTCGGTGTATTGTATCGTGTATAATTCTTACAGATGAAGCAACATTCACCCATAACGGCACTAATAATATTCGTAAGTGTCACGTATGGTCAAACGAAGATCCCCACGCAACGGTCGAAAGTAATTTTCATCGCAAGTTTTCGGTAAGCGCGTGATGTGGCACGATCATCGTGATTACTTAATCGGCCCTTTTGTTTCCGAATATCGGCTCAGAGGAGAGTACTACTGAGTCTTTTACAAAATGACAATTCAAGAACTTCTGGGGGATGTTTCTCTAAAAATGCAAATGTATTATCATCATGGTGGTCCTACACATTAGTTGGCCTCCAAGACCTCCAGGCTCCACACTACCAGATTATTGTTTATGGGACTAGTTTAAGAATGAAGTTTACGAGGTAAAAGTCGACACTTGGTACAAATTAATTCGTGGTATTAGAAATATTGCAGTTTATATTAAAGAGAGATATGAAGTAATCGGGAGTATTTCCACGAGTAATATGCATCTTTGGAGATTGATCGGTTCTTCCTATCATAGACAACATAGACAAAATCAACTTGACTGGGCCATGCAAGATAGGAAGGCAATGGTTTACTAAGAGGGAAATATGAAATCAAAGAACCCAGAAGGAAAGATAAAAAATAGTCAAAAGAGAATAATGTGAAAAGTGTATTGAGAAAACTAGATGAAATAAATAAGTAAAAATATGTATGTTCGAATAATATACTTGTATAAATCTGAACTTAAGAGATGGATTAGGCCGTCGATACTTGTACGTTTAACGGTTACGAGATATTAGAGAAGTTTGAGCCCGCTATGCAAAAAATATACACAAAATAATTAAAAACCCCTACCTCAAAATGAGTTATGTCTAATATGGAAAGTAAGAAAGACAATTAACAAATCAATAACACTTCTAGAGACATCTGTGATGTAATGTTATATTATTGTTACCGAACTATGTCCGTAGATTAAGAATTTATACATAGTATTATATTACAGATTAAGTAATAATTTCAAACAATGCGCAAGCCTGTCACAAAATCACAAACGATCTGCAATTAATTAGAAACTAACTAAAATGCAAGCGAAACATATTATTCAGAGATTTGCATTCTATTTTTTCAATTAGGTCGCATACAAATACAACTCATTTCTTTAAACATAACTTTAGGACGCTTGGAAATAATAATAAGAATAATGTAAAATAGTAAGAAGGATAGTATAAAACAGTAAGAGGTGCTTCTTAAAACACTCCGAAAATAATTTAAACGATATACAAGTACGCCATTAGCACGCAATTTAAATTTAAAATCTATTATGCCCGTACAACGGGCGATGAACATTTGCCGGTCTTGAATCTATACCTTCTCGATCTGATTAATATATAGGCTTATGCTGGGAGGGTTGTTTTGTTTGGGGATGTCGTTTTGTGCTTCGAAACCTTTCAGCTCTCTAGTCATTGTCAAGGGCGCATTAGGGTTCTAAATACCCAATATGTACGCATTACGTATGTGCGTTACATAGCAGCGCAATGTTTTCTATCGCTGGTTTGGATTACACTTATGGCTGCATTGAAAATGTTCTCTAAAGATGCTACATCAATGAGATCATGAGCATACGTCTGTATTTACATCTATTTTTTTGATCATTATTGTTGCTATTACATTATTACTCATATAAGGTTGATACAAGACTTTAACATTAATTTATGTATACGTCAATATACCTAACTGTCACCATTTAGATATGGATTTAGTTATTAACTTGTAGAAAATATCTCAAAGCTTAACTGATTTAAGATCGAAACAATAAAAATATAATATTGCTATATATTCTGCGTTTCAAAGGAAATGAACCACCCCGAAGGAGTAGACGCAGAACTTTGAATGTAGAATAAGTTAGTGCATGGAGATAAACAAAGGATTAAATTTTAACGGCCATCTATCACTGCTAATACAAGTTATCTGTCTGTTAAGACCTGAAATTGCGTGTTGTTGAATAGTATTTTTCGTAGTAGTTCGCTGTTTGTTTATAATTGTTGTTATTGCGTTAGTAAAGTTAGTGCCTCAAAAATGCCACGAGCTCGAAGACGTGCAAATTTTCGCTATCTTAAGCCATTTGAAAGAGGACGAATTATCGTGATGCCTGAGGCTAATTTAAGTTTTCGGGAAATTGGGGACCTCACGCCACTATCAGACGGACTTGGAGGGATTGGCAGGAAGAACGCTTAGAAACTCGTCGCAGAGGCAGTGGACGTCCTAGAGTGACAGCAGCGCGCGAAAATCGGCTGTTAAGGCGAAGTGCAATACAGGACCTAGTAGAACCAACGCGTGCTGTTGCAATCAATTGGGTATGAGTAATTGGTCGTAGAGTGTCTATGAGTACGATTTATCGTTGAATACGCACATTTGGGTTATGTCCGTGTCGTTCTTATTTTCGTCTTCCTATGATTCAACAACACAAAGATGCAGTGAAGCCAAAACCGACAACATTGGGACCATGAATGAGAAACTATCGTCTTCAGCGACGAAGCAATCTGCCAGGAATACCACCATATGTTCTTAATAAAGTAAATCGAAGAGATCATCTCAAGGTTCTTGAAGATTCCAACTAACCAATACACATTTTAACGAGCACCATACAAAATGGTCATTGAAACTGTTCTGTATTGTAGGAACAGTCTCATTCCACAAAATAGGCATTCGTTTTCACAATTACATAATCATTTGAATAAAACCTCTTTCCCTCAGCCATTTTTTCATATTGGAGTGGATGTGTAGTAGTTCGAGGGAGTTAAATCTAGAGAAAAAGTGATATGCGAAATAATTTGGAGCCTTAATTCCATCAATTTTGCGACTTCAACTCCAATCCCAGGAATGAGCTGATGCGTTAACGAAACGGAAAAAAAAACTTTTTGTGGGTGAATGGTAGACGTTTATTTTGCTTTAACTCCTTTTTCGAACAGTCGAATAACGATGTAGATTTATAATAATTTTACCCTTTTTCCCAATAGTCGACGAAAATTATTCCTCGACAGTAACAGAAAACTTACTGCAACCTTCCCTGCTTGAAAGAATAGCTTACGTCTTTTTTGGCGCAGCGAGTCGTTATTTGGAGTGTTGTTTGGTCGCAGACGTGTAGTAGTGGATCCTTGCTCAAAACCGCTCTTAGAATACGTCACGCGACTTAATTTTCGGTTAATCATGAACAATCGCGACATCCATCTTGAGGATAGAATTCTCATGTTCAAATGTTGTGTGGAAAATATCTTAGCTCGAGATGCCCACAGCATCGGTAATCTTACGCACGTTCTCTTCCATCACCCCTCACCAGACTGTAGGTGTTATCCATGTTTTTTTAAAGAATGGCCTCAACGTGCTTAAGCATCACTTGTACTCATATGTACAGTGTGAAAATTTTGAAACCACTTATAAGCCGTTCTAATCGGAGGTGCCGATTCACTATAATTCATTCAATAATATTTTATGAACACACAAAACTCTATATTATCAATTTCTTTGGAAATCGATTTGCATGATTCAAACAGAGCAATGCAGCTGAAATTGGGTGTGAGCTCCTCCAGGAGATGCTACTAAATTACAATAACCTCAATGCACCACATCGTCGAACTTAGCGCACGCATTTCAAACTACATTCGTATGTAAAAACTAAAAATAACTACGCGGTAATAAAAGATTTATTACAGCATTCTGTAGATTAGTTCTTTATGTTAAATATTTTAAGCGTAATGTTTAGCAGGTTATTACAGATAGGCATAAACCTATTTACGTATAAAGAGGATCTTAAAATTAATCGTAATTGAATTTTTGAGGACGAATAAACAGCAACACATAGTTTAGTTTCTTTTTAAATTAAAACCACATTCATCACCAACGGAAAATATGCGATGCATTAAGCGCGCAACACACTTACATCTGCAATACTTTGAATATTTTTAGTCCGCAAACATCAAAGGACTCATAATTTTCCGGTTATCTTAGAGGTCAACATCCAAGAATCAGGAGGCTCTCTTCAAAGTAACGCGATTTTAATGACATTTTGTCGAAAACCAGGCATATTTTCTTAATTGCACCGTAATAAAATGGAAGGATACGCGCATGTGTGAAGAAAGACTGGCTTTCGAGACGAGACCGGCTGCGACGCGGCGTGTGAAACTTGTTTGGGAAGCTTAAGATCTTCTCTACATCACGTAAAAGAAGAGCATTTCCGATGCTAATTAAAGTTGATTTCATTTTAAACAATGAGCTTGATAATTTACACAATGAAGATTGACCGTAGAATGTTGTACGCGTATTATAATGTATTGTATAAACGCAGTCTTATCAAAGTAACCTATTATAAGGAGAACAATCGGTTGCTAATTATTATGTTATTTGTTATATTCCATTTACATGAACTACTAGATAATCATACAATTAAAAGACTACAAAGTGTTTTAGCGACAGACATCAATGCAAGTTATATCTCTATAAAATGATGCATTTCACAAGACAAAAGCTTCTTATGTCGTATATTTCTTCTATTCGATATAGAATATCCATACACGGGAAAAAATAACTTTGAGTTTTGACTTTAATTGGAGGAGAAAGAAATCTGGAACAAACGTTTGATCATTACTATTCTACATTTTGACTCACAGCTTTTTTGAAAGCTAAAGTCAATTTCATAATATTGCGGATATATAATAGCTCTAGGATTAAATACAAAGCGATAATAAGTAGTGAACCAGACACTTACTTTGTTGTTTTTAATGGAACAACCTCTATATTCTTACAGATTAGATTTTCCCGTCTACAATTTTATCGTTACAACATACATTTAACTTGCACGTTTTTTTTTTTGTTACCAATGGCTTAAATTTACATACATCAATTTTCTTCTAAAAATTGTTTGCTTGGTTCTATCTAATCACTATATTAGAACGCCTCCGAAATATACAGTGCGTCCAATATTAAGTACCAAACTCAAACTTTTTGTATAATGTACATTTGGATATTGCAACTAGGTGATTCTTGATGTTGGTAATTTGAGAAACTAAAGGAATAACAACAAATAACAAAACATAGAAAATAATAACGAGAACGAAGATTAAAATGATGCAGGATATAATAATAAATAGCAAAAATTATTTGCGCTTTTAAATTTGAGATTTTATAATGTATCAATGCTGTATAATTGTTTTATTTAACAACGAGCTGTTTGAATAAAGCTGGTGTCATAAATAGAGAGGACAAAGTCAGATGAAATAGCAACGACTAAACAGATTCGTGTCTATTCGCCTCAAAAGAAAGAGTCGACAAAACACGAGTCTGTCTAGTCGCTGCAAAAAAGTAATAATTCCACATATCTTTGTCGTCTCTAGCCATAAAAGATACTTTGGCCCATCTTCGTAACTAACTTTACCCAGCAAAGATAGATTATGAAAACATTTATTGTTGAAATCAACCTATTTCTTCTAAAAACGCTAGCTTCTGTCATTCAAAAATTTGTATATGGGAGATACTTCAGGAACTCACTGTATAGACAATAATTTTATATACGTAAGTACATGAAAGGAACGCATGCATACGAACAAACACATATCGTCTGTATCCCTATATGTATGTACATACGTGTGTATGTTGTGATATTTCATAATGGAACAAGTTTTCTTAAAGAGGTATTTTTGAGTACAAAAACATGTGTAAAAGCAAGCAAACTTGCTAACAAGATAAGTAAACTGTATTCATTTCAGGTAATTCGAAGGAAGCTAAGAAAGCATCCTATTATATTGAGAAATGTAGTAGACGAAAGATGTATTTAAATATTTAAAAAGGGTGTACACTATATTTCAAGATTCATTCTTGTCAAATGAATTGGATCGAATGTTAAACAACTACTCAACGTCACAAAAATAAGTAGATAGCTTTATTCTTAAATTTATGGTTGTGACATAACATCGCCTATAGACACGGATGTCTATAATTACCGTGAAATTAAAATGCCTATAATATGGACGCATTCTATACGTCCATTTTTGAATTCTTCCATAAGACGTCGAATAGCAACAATAAAATTTTCAGCGTTCGTAGCATGTAATTAAACACTTATTTCGTCTAAATACTGCAGTAGCCAAAATTTAGCAAAATTTGTCACTAAATATCCGTATATGTAATACCCGTAAATCTTATAAATGATCACTGATCGGTAAAGTTCGCCACTTTCTCATGAAACGAATAAACATAAGTGTTTAGTCTCTGCTAATTTCCGGGTATCCGGGTATGACGTAGTAAAATGGGGAAATCTGGGTTGTCAAAGAAAGACATTCGCCAGTCTTATTGACGAAAAATCTGGAACAGTCTTTTCTTTTTCTTTAGAAAAAAATCAACGCTATTAAAAGGACAATAGCTACGGTAAAGTAAAATTAGATCAAGTGAAAATGTTATTTTTCATTTGCTTACTCCTACGGCGTAACTAACGTGGGCCAATTGCCCCGGGAGTAGGTGACACCCTTCGGCGATTTAAAAAAATAAAAATTTATAAAAAGAACTTGATCTCCAACGTTAAGAAGGTATTTAAGAAGGTTTTTTTAATCCAACCCCTTCCTACTTGAAGAACTTGGCAAATAGAAATTAATTTATAATGACGTGTCTAAAAAAAAAACAAGCATGATAACTTCCTGTGAATATTCATTTAATAGTTTTCTTTGTTTCTCTAGAGAAAATCGTACTGCAGTGTAGTTAACATTCCTTATTAAATGGAATTTAGCTTACAACAGCAGAATATTTTCCCATCCACATTGCACAGCCATAAATCGCTTAAAAATGGAAATGCGTTCGAAGTAATGGAAATATATACATATGTATATACGCTACGAAGAATGCCAATATCCTTGGTAAAAAAACACGCCACTGAATTGTTAGCAGCTGCGAGGGGTGTAACATACCACCCGCCGGCATTAGGGAGCATTGGTTAAGGTAGAGCCTAATCAAGTAACCATAAGGGCCATGTTACGCTCAACGAACTCATATGGCATTGTACTGTTTAGAGCACACTTCTCTTTTTACGTTTACTTTCGTACGGCTCGTATGTACCTTCTCGACATTAGCGCAGGTTCGAGTGACAAAGACGAATGCTTGTGTACGTACGGTTTTTGTAGAGTGACAGAAGACACGCGGAGCTTGTTTCATTTGTGTAAATATTCGAAATAAGGCACGAAACGTACGTACAACTAAACGATGAATCGATGAAAAGAGCGATACTACGTTAGTTTGTTGCAGTTAGCCAAAATGTTGAATCTGATTGTCTCCTGAAATTAATGAATTTATTAATTAGTCCAAAACGCAGTCTTCTCATTACTATTACGACTATTTGGCTACATTGGACACGAAATTTAGCCAAATAAAAAAATGACTTCCATACATAAAATGTATAAATACTAAAACTCTGAGCATACCACAAAAATTATAATTTAAGACAATATAAACTTGCGGCCGAATAATTTGCGACGATGATACAGTGTTTCCTATATCGATCGTAGCGGGAATTAGAAAGTGTCCGCTATTTAGAGGTTTCCGAAAATAGTGTTTAATTCATTTAGCATTATGCTTAGATGTTTATTCGTGGCCCTTCCGCCAATACATTTATCGCGTTTCAATTAAAAAGTTTTTGTGTTTTCGTTTCATCTAACTTAAAAATGCCTCTTCCAATGTATCCCCCAATCCATTTTTCCAAATGATTACTTGCAAATGTAAGATTATATTTCCTATGATGCCATCACTTTGATGCTTGGAAGTGCTTAATATTCAATAAAATAGCCGCCTCTAAAACATTTTCTTTTACAGTAGATCCGCTAAATAAGATGCTTATAAATTAGAAAAATCTTTCGGTCTACTTTATAATTTTTATTTTCTATCAAAATTTCAAAACTTCAAAATTTCAAAAGTTCAAAATCAAACTTCTATACTTTAGCTGCAATTAAAACAAACAGCACAAGAGACAATAAAAAAAACTTAATAATTTTTCATAAAATTATTTAAAATTTAACCTACAATACAATAAGGTTATTTCTAATATTTTTTCCTTCTAAAGAGAGTCGGTCATATCTGTAAATACATGACTGCAATAAAAAATAACCTTTGAAAGTTTGCTTTATGATTCGAGCAAGTTTTGTCATGTGACAAATCTCTAAAAATTAAATAGAATTGCTTCTTAAATTTTACTAATATTAAATTAATCTAATACTTTTGGAGGACTCATAAGTAGAGAGGACAAAGATTGAAGAGACTAGACGGACTCGTGGTTTGTCGACTCTCGGGGACATCAGTAGGCAACACGAATCCATTCTCATAAGGCGAATAGATATGAATCTATCTAGTCGCTGCAAAGAACGAATAATTCCACCTGCCTTTATCATCTCTACTCATAAGTGTCCGTTAAATTGAGATGTCCATTAAATAAAGGTATCTATTAGAGCGGGTTACACGGTAACTTCTATTTAAAAGAATATTGTCGCCGGTGGGTCAGATCTGGTGAATATTCTTCTGGTAACCACCTGGTAACCTGGTAAGTGTGGGACAGTTATCTTCGCGAAACAAAACTTTCGCTTTTCTGCAATCGGTTTTCAGCTTGTAAAGTGATAATGCGTGGAATGCCTATGTTATTGTTATTCTCCTTTTATGATAGTCGATTAACAGAAGTCCATAACAATTCCAAAGAACAGTCGCTATCACTTTTCCGGTCGATGGAATAGTTTTCGCCTTTTTAGAGCCGATTCACCCTTCGCACTGTTTCAACTATGTTTGGGCTTCAGGACTAGTGTAGTAGTAGTAATAGTAAGTTTTGTCGAAAGTGTAAAACTACCAGGAAATTTGAATTCCGTCACCGCCATCTTAATGCAAGTAACAAACAGATTTTCATTATATTTATTAAATTGACACTCTACTTTAAGCACCTCTAAGTCCTCTAGCTACAGTTCCACATCTCTATCAATTTTTCGATTTTGTAATAATTCTTGCCTTGCCTACACTGTCTGTAGAAGGCATTATGACAATAAAGAATCATCTGACAACAATTTATAATTAGAAATAAATTTCACAAACTCGGACAAATCTCCAACATATCAATTTGTTTACCGGGATTACCGGGATTGATCCTTAGTTTTCATGGATAATACTTAAGAACAAAATAATTAATTTTATTGTTGCATTAGTTACATAGTTAACACGTTTACTTACTTTTTAAGGTTTGTTTTCTATTACAACTTTAAACCATTAGTATGTTATTTTTAGCAGAGAGATTCATTAACATGAGGTTGTATTATTGCGCATTATGATAAAGCTAATTAAAAATCTTGTTTAATTATTTTTTCTTGTCTTTCGAATAATCCACTGAAAAATATGCTCTTGGCAAAGTACGAGGTGATATCTTGCTATATTACACATTTTAAATTTAATTTTTCAATCTCACATTAGATATATTCATCCTTTACGTTAGGTCCTAACATTCATTAGGTATTAATATTGATTATTTAACATGTTTTTCTTGAATCCAAAAATATAATGTTAGTAACACCACACAAGAATGATACGTGGAATATCTTTACGGTAATAAAGAATTGTTGTTTTGATCTTGCATGATATATTTTTTGGGGAAGAGAAGATATACTTATGTACCAGAATTTTGATACCAATAAAAAATTTAAAACACGCATTTCAAATTCCTGAATTTTTGAAAATTTCAGTTAAAATTGAACATCGATCTATTTATTCGCATAATTTCAAATAAACAACAAAGGTTTATAAGAAAACTACCGAGTTCAAAAAAAAACTACTTATACCGGAGATTTATGTCTTTTCCATCATATGAAGGCTTAAATTTACTCCAACTTCTTTCAACGAATTGCAGACTCCAGTTATAACATAACAGAGCTTGACCTTCACCTAACCACACAACCTTCACCTTGTGGTATCGGTTATCTTTGCTATTAGTCCCGAAGATCCCGATACTACAATTTTGTAAGGGTGTATATAAAGTGCTATAATACAAAAGAATACCGTACTTTTTATTCGTTTGTGTGCGTTTTTGTACAAAGATTATCGCGTGTTGATCTTTATAGCTTGTTAAGCAGATTACATCGCTGATGAAATGTCTGGTAGTTTTATAAAAAAAAAAGAACGATGCGCTGCTGTTTGTAAACAACTAAATTTTTTTAAGGAATGTCGCATCCTAAAACCTTCGAACATCGATCGCATAATGCGGAAAGAGGTACACCGTCAAATTAGATTATTTGGTAGGTCACCATCCTCATGGTTGGGAAAAGCGACAAATAAAGTGATAATCAATTCAAGAAAATAATGTCCCACAGTTCGGACACTAGCATACCCACTCACATATCAATTTTCTATGGACACTCAATGTGAGTAACTGTATTTAATGCGGATTCTCTGTAGTCCTGTATCTACAACTGTGCCTATTAAAGGAGCCGTGGAAGGAAAACATCTACTCATCAGAAAAAAGATATGTTCAAAAAAGTTTTCTTGCAGATTCTTCGATACAGGTCGCCTCAAGACAACTCCTGTACAGAATGTATTTTATAAAGATTTTACTACTCGAAATGTATATGAAACAGTTCCCATTATTCCTTAATATTTATCTGCGAATCACGTAAGGATTATCATCAGCCGCTAAGAGAATGTTTAATTTAGTGTCTTTGGGTACCCTATATCATCGAACTTTAAGTAGATCCCCTAACGCACCTAAACTCTCCAAATTTGCTTGAATTTTTACATATAGTAGATTAGTTAATTAGTAGTAGTTCGGTTAAATAATTTAACAACTTCCACTTGAGTACGTAATCGATCTCTGAAACCAATTATCATAAGAATGAATCTTTATTATTTATTTTTCAATTAAACGCATTTTGAATTTAATTAGATTTAATAAACGCCTGCAAACAACTGAACCATTTTTGAGATGTGGTTACTATGAGTTTTTAAATTTTTACATTTGAACGCAGTGTATTCTTAGTTTTTTTTATGACTAGTTGCAACTGACACGGATTTAAATTTAATTTAACTTTGAATTTAGTCCAAGTTATAGGTAGAATATGACATTAAGTAGGAAGGCTGTCACGTCTATCTAACATTTTGAGTTAAATTTTAATTTCTGTTGGTACAACTAACTATCAAACATACGAAAGGAATTACCACCAGAAATTAATAACTGGCAACAAATGAATAAATTTAAAAAAGTTTTATAAAACTTGTGTGTATACATATACATATATGTTTAAAAGCATTGGAGAACAAAAAATTCAGCCAATATATTTGGCGTTTTTCTTGATAAAGGAATTCTGCCTTGTATTGGGAATAATGTCATTCTAAAGTTAAAGTGGTCGTTAAAAATTTCGTTTTTTGTTATACGTTTCCCATACCGGAGTTTAAATTCAATCTAAATATAAAACAAAAAGTTCCCAAACGGGTAGTAGGTAGCTGTACGATTTATGTGAACTGCTTTTGATAGACGTACGCGTTCTTTGTTTTCTGCGAAAGGAGCAAGGGTATTGACGGAATATAGAGGAAGAAAAAAAATGCTAAATTTGACTGAACTGTACGTGATCGGTTTTGGTAAGAGTTTCTAGTCTCTCCTGTTCGGCAGGTCTTGTTGGATCGATAGAAATTATCTTTAATCCAGACAGTCGAGGGAGTACGAGTGAAGGTTAAATCCTGCGAAATACGTCCTGCTATTTAATAGACGCCATTATTCTATTTCGAGCTGTGAAAGGCTACAGTTTGGAAACCTTGATTTAATTTTTAGCACGAGTATACGTTACTTCTTATATACAGAGCGGTTCAATAAAAATTGTCCATCCTAATTCCAATTCACGCGAATCCTAGGTTCATTGGCAAATACAATTGATAATGTATTTACCAACATATGCGACTATATGGTCGGCGTGTTTCGAACAGGTATATCTGATGAAAAATTGATCAAATTTAATATTAGCCGTAAACAACTAACATGCCAAATCTAGAATTCTTACACAACATAGTTACGATGTTTGCAAAAACTGCAGAACAGAACTGACTCGATAATCATACGGGATATTAACATAAAACATGACGTGATCCTAACACAACTATTTGCCAATACAAGTACGGCCTTTCCAATAAAAACTACATTAGTCACGATAAATAAGTCCAGACGGCAAATTAACGCCAGAAACCCATGAAAATTAAAGAAATATTTACATTAATAATAGGATGCATACAATCGTTAGGTACAAAGAATCTAAAAAAGACGAAAGTAAACAACTACAAAAAGCTTTACCGCAAAAAAATCGAAAGAATAAAAAAGAAATTATCTCAATTCTATATATATTTTCGACAAAATACAAAAAGGAAAACCTGAAGGAATATCTTTGTACTATGGCAGATCTGCTCCTCAAAAACTGTAACTACTACCTATTACTCAGTCAAAAACTACAATACAATTAATTTCTTTTTCTGGTACCAGTAACAACTGATGGAACATGAAACAATAGAAATATCCAAAGTTGTACATTTATAAAAATCCAATATTCCCAAAATTTCCAGCAACCATAGACCTGTTTTAGTTTTTCTTGTATTATTTAAGCTTCCCCGAGCCTGCCTTCCTATCGCGTCTTATATCTGTCTCCGAAAAAATATACTAGCCTACAACGAATTTAGTTTTCACATGGACCAATCTACGATAGACGGCAGTTTTAAACTTTATTTGGAACACCCAATAAGACGAAGAAGATGCTATGATGCTGATGTGCGATCCGTCCAAAGGGTTCGATTGCGTATGGTGGTCAGGTAGTGCTGCAATACGCTAGTGCCAAAGGCTCTTGTCCAAAGGCTCAAATTATCAACATGTAGAAAGCGGAAGTAGAAAGCCGTGAGATGTTATCTGAAGCTACCGCATGGTTTGCGTCGAATAAACTTCTTCTTAATGAAGAAAAAACTGTTTAATTAACTTTTACATCTAAGCGAAATAGGATAGCTACCCTGTCATAAAAAAGATAGTTAATGTAGAGAAAAATATATAAATAAGGAAAATGTAATCTCGAAATTTATCGTATAACGATCGCATCGTATTAAATCTCCATAAAGCTTATCGAATGATACTGGATTCGAGGCAAAAGCATTAAAAAGAAAATCATCGACTTAGAATATAAAAGGACAAGGAGTAAAAAAAGCTTCTTAATCCCCAAATAACAGCACTAACCATGCCAATGCGCAATGCCCCTATACCACTTTTGTAACCCGGATATCTATACCAGTCTGCATACTTCTACAACGTATCAGATGCGCTATAAAAATTTCCATCAAACTCAGTCAATGTAGGTAGTAGCGTTTATATCTAAGAGTGTTTACTTTCTACCTGAAGCGGTCTAGATAACAAACTTCAAGAGGATTCCACCCTGTCTGAAGTCTGCCGGTCGGAATGTCAGACGTGCCTGGTTGGATTGCTCCCATACACGAACTACTAAATTCTACAGGCGAATCGAAATTCGTGCGGGCTTACCATCAAATAAAATTACGGGTAATACAAGAACCAACCAAAATGTATTTACATTTATTTGTGCATAATAAATCCCGTAGAACCTACTTCTATATATCATGCATGTATGTATATTGTGAAATACTCTACTTTAATCTCTATGTGGTTCTTGTAATTCCCGTACTTCTGATTCTGATGTACGAGGGTAATCTGAAAAGCATCCTAACAGAGAAACAAGTATTTATTTCGTTAAATTCAGTTTTAATCGTCAACGAAGACTTCTTGTATGTATATATACTTTTCCCAACGATAACTTCAATCTGTCCAAATAATAGATGACATCTTGTTCCGCAAAATTATCCCTTTTTTCGATGAAAATCCCTAATCCCGACCGAAAATTTGAGACTAAGAAGCAGAAAAGAATTGTTAGGGGCCAGATCTGGTGATTAGGGTAGGTGATCTATGAGTTCGAGCTTCAAATTGTGAATCTTTGCCATGGCGACTACTGACGTACGAGAAACATAGCCGCTTTTCCCCAATTTCCACCTTCAGCTTGTCAAAGTAGTGATGTGTTGTATGCCCCTTGTTTGGTTTACCTTTTTCAAGATGATTCATTAACACAACTCTAACAAAAACTTCGTAGTCTACTGTTTCGGCTTTGGATTCGAGAGTGGTTGAGAGATTGGTGTGTCCACATTCCAATTATAGTTACTAATCGATGCTAAAGCTCCAACTTATTTCACTTAAGCTGCTTCAACAAGGTATTGGAAATGTTTATTCCAATGTACTCTTGGTAATGAGTGAGCAAGCGCGTTTAGCTTTTCCAAGCCCAAATCCACAGACAAGCGTTCTTCCGAGATCTTCACTGCCTCTATTATCTCTCTAACATTACTTCGAGGATCGTCTAACATAATTTGGTGAACTTTGACGATGTTATCCATACTGATTGCAGTTCTTGACCGTCTAAAATGTCCATTGTCAACCAAGCTGGTAAATTCAGCTGCTTAAAAATGCGCTGTGACAAATGATGATACAAAATCCCGGTAAACAGCATCCGTGACGATTTTAATGCGCGTAAGCGTATTGCATTTCAAATACAAGAATGTAGTGACGGTTCGATAATCGAATTTTCCATATTTATAGAAACATCAACTGAAACTGACTGAAATTTTCTATTTAATATCTTTATTCAATTTTATATTTTTTAAAGTTTCGTTTTAGTAGTTTACTCTTCATCTAACTTGAAGGTATATGTCTGCAAGACATCAAACCGTGTTGCAGTTTTAATATAACGAATTGCTTGTTGCCAAAGAACTAGATTGTTACTTTAGGTCATGAAAAATTTGCGTCCCAAGTATTTCATTATTTATATTCCCTTTTCGTAACATACATAATGATGTCTAGATACGCACATACAATTAATATGTGAATGCAGAAAATGACGACAAGAAAATGATAATAAAGACCCATTTGCGAACATTTAGCATTGTAAACAGTTCCCGCATGCGCCCCGAAGATAAAAACGAATCAACAAAATCAAATTCTTACTTGCTGACGAGAAAGAAGGAACATTACGAAAGTATCTAAGAAAGCGAAATGCTTCAGTGTAGAGTGCAGTATAACGGGGGAAATCCTAAAAAGAATGCTAAATTGCTTAAACAAATTTACAATTCAATTCCGATATTTTACAATAGGAGGCAAGGGAGATTATTTTAAATTCTAACCAGGGAAAAATCAACCGATGTTGTCATATCCATTACTTTATTTATTCTACATTGCAAAATTGTTTCTGAAATGATTAGTTACTGAGTTATTGAGTATCAGTTATTGAGTGAAGAAAACTTATATCCAATCGCCAATTTAGTTACACGCACCCTACAATAAAACAGATAGATACACAGAACCATATCCTAGTTTGGACTCTTTGGATGGCAGAAAATATTCCTCCACGACATTTTTAGGCACATGCCGAGCTTTTAACAAAGTTTACTGCGCTGATTTTATTTACTACCAGGTAATATTTAAACGATTTCATGGAATAGAAATTTTTTAATTTTTATTCATACATCGCACAAAATCCAAAGACTTCTTAATTCTTTATTTTCGTGTAGCGATATAAGTCGTTTTATAGCTACTGCTAATGTCACGTCAAATCTTCGCTAAGGAATTATTGACTGCTTTACCATTGCGCAGACCCGCCAGAGGCAAAAATACGTTTGAGGTGGTAATGCAATATTTTAAAAAAATTAATTAGACTTGAATAACTTATAATAACAACCACAGATAGCGCGTTACCGATGGTTGAAGGTAGGGAAGGATTCGTTCAGCGGTTGAATAACGAAACAAAATGTAATAACAATTGTACTTTCTTGTATTAGATACCAAACTATGCTGGGCTGCTATTCTCGAGAGCACTGTACAAGAAGTTAACAAAATAGCGAAATATCTATGATTAATTCGACACTAAAGCAACGTGAATTCAAATTATTTCTTGACGAAGTTAATGCTCAACACGGTGACACAGCTAAGACGACTAAGCAAAAGTTGTGTACTTCCCAATTTTTGCTTTTATTACAGGCTTCTTCAAAAACCTTTCTCAATTTCATAAGATCGACAAAAAATCGATGGCCCTCATTGTTTTCTTAACGGACATTTTAAAACTTATCAATGCTCTGATCTTCAAACAAGAAAGATCGCATGGGAGCATTTGTCAGAAGTAAAAAGTTTTTCACAAAAAAATTAACCTCCTGCATAAAAATTGGCAATTAAAGTCTGCATAGGCGTAACGTTAACCCATATAAGACTCTCGTCAAAGATCTTAGATCACAATTTGAGAACAGATTTATCGATTTTAAAACAGATTTTATTTACTCTATGCGGTCTAATAGTGAACGGCACAGAGGAACTACAAATGCTTTTGGAAGCAGCAAAGTTACTTTACAAACGTAAATGATTGCTTTTTTTTATATTTAAAGAAAAGAAACTTTATACAATCAAATCTCAACCCAATTATCTGCGTGAGAGAGCTTTCTCAAAGATGAACTTCATTAAATATAAATTTCGATCTCGGCTCACCACGGACCATCTTCAGGATGTAATGACAATAAGTTACACAAACCTAATTCCAGACTTCAAAGTGAAAAGTGTCATTTGCTCCATTAAATTTCAAATAATGTTGCAGTGCTTGTCTATTACTTGAATAAAATTTGACGTAATTTGTTTTTGTTATCTATTGTTTACAATTTACTTAAACTATGAAATTGGAACCTTCCTGGTCAGGAGTCACCATTTAGTTACTGGATTGCCACGGTCTTTTAGAAACTGACTCCCATAACACTTATTGTGGACCTTGTTTGGTTTTGGGGCATTGACATTGGTTAATTATTTATAGAAAGACACCCAAAAAATATAATTTTTTTCCACAGAGGATATAGGCACTTTTACCTGGGAATAAGTGAAACAAGAATAAATTTATTTTACGCGAGTGTTTTCCATGAGAATATACGTCAATCCGATTGCTTTTGTTCGTTATATGAAAATACATTTGAAAATAGGAATCTAGTACCTGTTTGCATCGTTTGCTTTCACAGACAATTCCCATTTATATCTTCTTTAATAAAACACTTTTTACAGCGAAGAATAAGCGTAAACTTTAGTACCACTTAGGTAAGTAGTGATTAATTAAAAAGCCGGAAATGTAAATTAGTCGTGAGAAAAAATTGCCATTGTTACTATAGCTGTAGGTAAGTGTCTACGTTCGTTTTAATAATATGTACAAAAAACGCATATATACGGTATGTAGTATGTGCGCTTAAAATAACTTCTCTGAAGTTGTCCTTGAACTTACCCGAAGTATGCGTACATCAGAGGTGATTTTCTACAATAACGCATACACCAAGACAGAAATATTCCATTAAGAATAAAATAAATTGAGAAATAAGAAAATGAGAGATGTACCCGTATTTCGTATTTATCACCGTAATATAAAGATTATATAGAGTGCACATGTTCGTAACACATTGCATTTATTTGTTATTAAGACCAAACAAAGAACGTAGAATTTCATCTTGCAGCTTTCTAGCAGATAGTTGCTGCAAACGAAGTCTGTTCATTAACTATTATCTTGGTACAACAGAAAAACAAAAGATACATGTTATTAACAGCTTAAGTATTTTGTAAACATAATGTAAATGTTTATTAAAACTTTATTATTCAAGTATTATTGTTCGGATAATTTTTAAGGTTGTTTTTAATATATTAAAATCGTCCATCTTTACTCCGTTATTCGTAAAATGCAAAAAATGTCTCCCTGGTTAATAAGCTTTTAATATTATTAAAATCACCTATTTCACTTTATTCAAGCATTCGCTGTAACTAAATAATTTAACGCCCTTTTTAGGAAACCGTTTACAGTTGCAACCGATTGCAAAGGCTATGTATGTTATGGCATTAATTTTACATACAGCGTGTTCACTCAATGTTTGGATGAAAAATAATTCTTCATTGGGTAGTTTAGGAAAGCACCTTTATTAAAAATAAAAATAATTCGGGGATAAATCCTGGATGAATACAAAAAATATACGGAGTGTTCACTCTGGCGAATATCTTTGATGTTGCTGCGTCTTTGATGCCCCGCTTTAATTCATCACATTTCTTCAATATTCCCCAATATACCTTTTTATTTTAATTTTTGAGGTAATTTATGTTATTTATAATTTTCGACTAATGTTATTACTTAATAACATTAGTCCAATTATTAGGCACAAGGAACATTAGGCCAATATCTTAAATGCTTTTCATGCTAGAACGATGTCCATTTTAGCAATATCTGGAACGGCCATCGAAATTGTCACTATGTCTGATTTACGGAATTTCCTTTGTTTCTTAATTAAGTTTTGTTTCTTTGGTATTGTCAGTCTAATTTATATTCTTTTTTTACTCTAACTACGTTTGGTTGATTATTTTATTTTCCAACGAATTCAAGCTTATCTGTATAATATGTTATATATTTTAAACATCTATTTTTTCCCGTCTACATCATTTTTTCTTTTGTAAAATTATTATTGTTCTTATTTATCTTTTTACCCTCATTTCCTTTTCCCTGCTTTTAATACCCTCTTACCAAAAATCATATTTTACAAGTCTACGTACTACGCTTTGTCAGAAAAAATGTTTTATTAATCATACCAAAAAGTATTCTTTAATGAAACATTATATATTTGCCAAAGTCTAACAGAGCACTACTAGAAATTCCCCAAACTTAGTCATTTTTTTTATGCTAACGGCTTTATTTATATGATTTGCAAAAAGAGGATAAATTAACATTTCAATAAATATATTTATTTTTCTTTAAAAAAAATGGTGTATTTATATACAGAAATTAAAAGGTAATTCTTAAAATAATGTAGGTATTGTTTAATAATAAAAACAATAAATTGACTTTATTTCTTTTAGCGTTCAGTTTAAGCATGTGATTGTGATAATAAAACAAAAATTAAAAATGTATTTCGCAAACGTTTATTATAGTATGTGTAATAGCGATAATTTTCTAGTAACATAGATCAAATTTAGTAACGATTTCGACGTACTACTGAAAATAGTTAAAAACATTCAAATAAAATTTGAATCAAGGCGCTAACTTGTAACGTGTCTCAAATTATCACAATTATTTCAAAAATTAAGCTAGATAGATGTAAGAAATTACGAAGAAAATTGGCATCAATTGAATAGAGAAATCGAAAACTCAAGTAAAGTGCAGGATGTTCTATAAAAAAAACAAACTTGTATGTATCAGCGAAAATTGAATACCCTATATATCTAAATATAATTCTTTAATTGTACACACAATTTGGGCCAGAATAATTTCTATTCGACAAATTTTTCGCCGAATTGCTTAGAAATGTAATCAATAAATTTGAAATGTTTAATTTCTCAATTTTCTGATGGTGGGTAAGCCTTGATTTGGTTCTTTAGGGAAAAGCGGAATGAAGTTTGAGAGACAATAGCTAGCGGTTCTAGTGTTACGGTTATGCGAGATGAGAATGAATTGTATTATGTACTATGTGAAATTAAACTGTTGTGTTTTATTGGAACTTAACAGGAATTTACGATAGAAGATAAATTATTTTCCACCCACGGTGTCATTATATGGACCATTACATACGTTATAATGCGACTGATTATTCTGTCCAACAGTAAATTTAGTAAACGTACAATTTTTGCAGTAGCTTAATACATATGTTCGTAGACTTTCGTTCCAGATATGAATTTTTACTGGCGTCCATTCTCTTGTATGATGTCAATATCCCAACTTCCTCGTCTAACACCATCTCGTAAAAGCAATAATACTAGTAATTCTTTATTTGTCAACAGCAAATGCTAATTACAGGACAAACAAAAAAGTAACTAAGGTGTGAATACTCAGATATAATAAAAATCTACCAAATACGAATAATGCCTTATATATAATTAAACAATATAAGCAATGGTATAAATATAAAGAAACAAACTTGCTTGCATTTTCCAACATGTGACATACAGGCGCTTTCACAAAAATTACTCTCGAAATTCGAAATGTGGTGAAGGAACGACAGTCACGTGTAGACACTGCAAAATTTATGCATGACAACAGGACTGGGGAATCTACCTTGTGTTCAAGAATATTCGGAAGAAACTCAACACTTTGTTCTTCCCGACGATCAGCGAGGGAAGTGAAATCATGCCTAAAGGTAATCAGCGCCTCGGTAGAGGTATGTGTTGTCTAACTTGAATGATAGGTACTTTAGAAACCTTTTCAAACGCACTCGATCATTAGACCTTGATATAAATAGTAAGGGTACCACACAACGGAAGCATACTCAAGCTTAGGTCGCACTAGAGCATATTATAAACACTTCATCGAGTTTAAATCTGTGAAACGACCGCACGAACGAATAACAAAGTCCAAATGCTTGGAGGAAGCAGCGTACATAGATGTTATATGGTCGCTAAACTGCAGTTTACTCTCCCAGGTCTTTGGTACTTGAAGTACGTGGAAGAGGAGTATCATCAACATTGTAGTTATAATGTATTACTGTGTGAGTATTGGTGTAAGATAAAATATAGCATTAATTAATCTTTAATGTTATTTGTAATTGAGCACGGTAACAAAAATAGTTACGGTTGTATGTATCATAATCCAACACATGAGTGTTCAGAATAGGACACAAGTTATTAATATATAAACAATGGCCCAAGACCGAGTCCCTGCAGTATGCCAGATGTTAAATTAAAATTAGCTGAAGAATATCCATTATAGTAAACGTAGCATTGTCTTCCAGTCAAGTAAGATCTAATTAAATTTAATAGGTTATCATTCAAGCCGTAATTATCTAGTTTTAGCAATAGAATACTGAAGTTAATGTTATCAACAGCTTTAGAAAAATCCACGATGACATCAACCTTCTTACGATTATCAAATGTCTCACGTAATGCACACTAAGTTAGTAACTATACTTCTACCCGCAACAGAGCCGCGCTGATGTGCAGAAATTAAATGAAGTATAAATACTCAAACACTTCAGCAAAGTTCGGAAATTATGCTTACAGATCTGTAATTATAATCAGTCGGATAATCATCATCAGTTGGTACCGAATCAGTCCGGTAATCAGCGGACTTAAATGCAGGAGCTTACTCTACTTATCTTCCAGATATTCGGAACTTAGTGTCAAATTGAATATTATTGATAATCGTTGCGACAAAATGGAAGCACGATCACGAATAAAAAACTTGGTAAACAATCATGTCACATAACCATATTTGATTTTAATTTCATCGATGAACTGCACCGCATCTGAAGTCAGTTGAGGTATATTGAAAAGCTACTAAAAATAGAACCGAAGCATTCTAACATAGTACTGCATCACTCTTAAGGGAGGTGTAATGAGGCAGAATTTAGCAGTCCAAAACTGATAGATGGTGAAGATAGAATGGTGTTCGGTGCAGATAAGATGATAAAATGATAAGTGATTTCGCAAAAGAGAATTGTCAATTCCGACAGAAAATAATGACAAAGTAGGACAGCAGAAAAAATATCTACTATATCAGCTTCCCAATCCTACATATTATGCAACAAACGAATATTAAATTTTGTTCTAGATGCAATTTTTCCTTACTACCAATACCACTTGAGAAATCAAATATTTTCGGAGCCTAAAACGCAATGTATTTAGCGCTCATATTCGTCGGATCATAACTGGCGGTACTCCATTGGTCTGCTCTCCATGTTCCACAAATTCAATTAGAATCGGCCTTAATAGAAACAAATACCGGATGTATCAGTACGAATATTCCGATTTGAAATAAGAAAAACACTGTTATAATTCACGTAATAATGAAAGAAAATCTGAGTTAATAAAGGAATTAACTTTGAAAATGTCTTCGATCTATAAACTGAAAGTAACGCATTTGAGCAACATCAAGCAAACAACTGTATTCTGTCGAAGAATCCTACTGTCTACAATAAAAACTTAAATATTTGAAGTAAAAACGCAGAGGGAGAAAGCAAGCAATCGTTTGTTATTGTTTCAATCTTATTATCTAATAGGAAACTAAATATTTCAAATAGAAACAGGGTTTTAAAATAAAACCAGCAGCTGGAACCATTATTCTAAACAATTAAAAAAATAAAGAAAAAACTGCTTCATGAACAAAAAGAACTTAAATTTTTAAAGATGACTTACATGAAAAAATTAAATTAAGTGCTCAAAAAATTTTCATGTTTTTTCTTTTTTTTTGCCGTTTTCTTTTGGTGAAAGTATCCTAGTGGATAGCAAAATTCCTTTCATAATTGCATATCGGTAGTACTATACCGTTTTGGGCAATAATCATTTTTTTGACGAAGATAGTAGTGAATTACGAGCTCATTGAAGTTGAACAACATCAACGTAGTTGGAAGATGATAATAGATCTCTTTTTATCGTTTATGGTGAACATATAGGCAACAGCGCACCACCAAAAAATTGGATCTTCTTTTGCGGTAATGACATAATATGCATATTAAATTATACAGTTTCTTAAATATGTAAGTCTATCCTTGGCTTGCATTTGTTGCAAGTACCGAAAGCGATAACAATATTGTATAAGATAGATGCTTGTAGATACAGCAAAATTTCAATGACACAGTTCTGATTCTGATTTTATTTAATTAGTAATTTATGGATAAATGAGGATTGAATTTCAAACGAAGGATATTATTCCAATTAATATTGCTCATAATTTCTAATAATAATAAAATACAGCACTTGTTAACAAGTTAATAAAAATAAGGGATATTTAGAACTTGTAACCAAAGCAAAATCATTATTATTATCTAAACATCCGTAGTTCTATATTAAAATGCTACCTTCCATATTTTACATAAAACGGGTTTTATCTAGATAAAAGGGAATAACCACATGTAATTAAAAAATAGACTAAATAAGCAGTACGGTTCGTTGGCTTGGTAAGCTATATACAGCTTAATGTGTGAATTTTGATCCAGTAAATATGCTCTAATATTCCTTTTTACATACCATATTCCTAGACGTACATATATGAATATCAACAAGCCCATCTATATAAATAAAAACGATTTCAATTGTAGTTATTTCCAACAAAAACTCGCCACTTGTAATTGAAGGACTACATATACAACTTATTACCTCAAACCAAAACTGATCGTCTAATTAAGTATCTTTGATAACCAGTTTTCTTTACGATGAAAGAAGGCAACTCGGGCAATTCTTACGTTATTTATTCGTATCTTAACGTATTTTTGAATCCCCGTATAAAAAGATCACTGGAACTAATTAACTACACCGTCATAATTTTGTTTTTATTGAAATCTTTAGAAATACGCCGTACCTACAGAGAGTTTTACTGCGGACTTGTATGAGGTCTTTGACCTCAATGTCGTCTGCTTTTTCTTCTTAACCATTTAACGATGGAGTTGCAAAGCTCTACCGAACTTACAAAATTAGACGTTGCGTACATGAATAGCACTGAATGTAAACAAATATTTTAATTTTAAATTTAAATATAAGTTTTTAATTTAATAAAATAATGTAAGTGAATATATAGAGTAAGCCAAGTTCGCGGATTTGGGAGTTCATCTTTGCGAATGAAGATTACTCAAAGCACTTTTTTCTTATTATGGAATCTAATGTATGACATAATGTATGTATGATCATCTGTATATGAATGTATGACGAATGTATATGAAACAACACCGTACATTTAAAGCGAATGGTTCTTGAGGTATTCATTTTTCAAAGAAAAAAATTACATTTTTTTATATATTTTTTAATATCGCTGTGGTAATAGAAACTTCACTAATCAACACCAAATATCTTTGTTTTATTATATAGAATCTTCAGGAAGGTAACATTAATTTAAAGAATTTAAAACAGTTGAAACACGTTTTGTTCCTCATGTTTTCTGGGGCATTCTTACTGGATGTGGTATTGATATTCTTCTTCCAATCAACCCAGTTCTATACCTTTTGTGCAGCAGCTGCTGTACGGCTGCGCAATTGCGTCTTGGAGCTCCATTCCATATTGACTCTTATACCAAATGATATGTTGCGTTGTTTAAGTGACCATAAATAAATGCGGTCCAATTACAGCGATGACGATGATATATCCGCAAACATTGAGCAATCATTTACTTTGACATTAAGTTTCGTGTGTTAAGTAATATACTAAGTTATGTGGAGTTTTGCGCGCACGTAATATTAAAAATTGTGAAATACAGCTACGTCTGTTCAAAGTAAATTATTTGAAAACCCTAGATTTTGCTCTATCTTCTCTTATGTCCTCTGACAAAGTCGCTTCTGGTTGTTCTTCTTTAATATTCAAGATATTGATCTTTCACTCATCTCGAAATTTTTGCTCACAGTTCATATACTGGTATGTGGATCTTCTAAAACTACATGTAAAATTATGTCTTTATTTCCTACAATAATTACTATCTCTGGACGCAAATTGAATTTATATTTGATGTTTCCTTTTACAACAAACACTGTGTTTAAATGTTCAGATGTAACTGAGGACATCTACGACCGGTGTATGAGAAAGATTAATCTTGAATTAATTAGATATTCACGTTATTGCTAATCGTCATTTATTTATTCATTTTGATATTAACTTTAAGTATAGGAAGCGGGTGAGATTTTAAATTTGCAGGAATATATAACGCGTCCTATTAGAAAACCTGTTTGAAAGTACTTACTGCTACTTTATTAAACAGCCTGTACAATAAAATTAAGATATTCGGAGTCGATTAGTCAACTTAAATTGTTGCCACCGCTACAAAAGAGGTAAATAAATGAGGTATGAATCTAGAAAAAATACTGCAAATGCATTTTTTCTCTTAACAAGCAAATATCTCATTTCAACTATACCTAGTGTATCGTACAAATTTGCTTTTTTCTTTATGTTTTTGGAAACCTCGTTAAATTTTCGGGTGTAATATTAAAAACTGTGTATTTCAGAGTTATTTCCTTAGAAATACGCATTAGACAGGCGTAATTTTGGGCATCTATGTTGATCACTCTGAATTTCAAATTTTTATCAAATTATAAAGAAAAAATTAATGACCCAAAATCAACCATTTTCTCGTTATAGACATTTTTGTAACTACACTGTTGACAATAGTTATTTTTATTAGTGTGTAATGGAAAAATCTTGCAATAATTACTGATTTAATAATCGATAATTATTGCGATCGTGATAGGCGCATTCACAACAAAACTTTTCGTACGTTTCTCGAATTTTAGAAGTGAATAGTCCGACATTCGAACGTACTATTTTTCGGTTTAGAACATTATGTTTTGTTCCTCCTTTTATTTTTATTAATACTTTTGCAATATTTGGTTTCTTATATAAATCAATTTTCTGTTGCCTGGAGTATTTATAAGCTAAAATACGTGTATACTGAGTTTCTATTATATTAGTTATAAGGAGGAAAAGTAAATCCTTTGCAGGTTATTTACCCTAAGTCACTTAATTAATAAGAAAAAATAAGTAAGTGCCCTAAATTACGCGCTTGTCGTGTTATAGCGAACTTCCGATGGATAAGTTAATTATATTGTCACATGGCGCAATTAACAGCTGTTCAGTTATAAAAATTGCTATAACGAGAAAATGTTTGATTGAAGACTTCATAATTGTATTTAAAAATGACTTTTTAATAAAAATATGTCATACCAGCCAATATTACATACATTTTTGCTTAATCGAGGTGCCAAAAATCACATTATCTAATGGGGAGAAACAAAGGTTTCTGTGGAGTCTAATTTTTCGATAAAAAACTCTAATAACTCCGAAGCCCTTAGTTTTAGGACAAGAACATCTACATTTTAACTCAAGATTTAACGAGGATTCCAATAATGATCTATAATAAAAATTACAACGTTGGCTAGCTACAACTTATAAGACACCATGTATATTTCAACATAATTTTAAACCATGATCACATTCAGAGCTCGTTACCAGAAAATAACAATTTAAAAAAATTTCCATTGACAAAGACGTTATCTTCCAATCCTGTAGAATTGACCCATCTTGTACCTACTTGTGACCTATCTTGTAGCTACTTGTACAGCTATATCTAGTCTGGATCTAAACACAAAGCGTCCTATGTTTTATTGTTGTAGGCAAAATTTGTAAAAAGTACATCGCGAAAAAAAATAATATTTTCTGATTTATGAAGATGAAATATTCGCAAAGTTTGCTGATGTAATAAATAAAAGAAACGCAAGTATAGCTAACTGGCTAAATTGTCTGATTATGAGTAAAGCTCATCGCTTTCTGTACGCTTCACGAAATTAGCAGACTAGACAGACTCGTGTTCATTCGTCAGTTGAGCTAAAATTCCACCTGCTGTAGATATAAAGGCCGTTTTAGGCTATCAATATTATTATGTTATAATATACAAAAAAAAATAATAATAAATATTAAACTTATTGAATATATTACACAACCTCGAAATATCATCCACAAAACTGTCCACAGTCCTGCAAAATACGAATTATTACGCAATAGTATTAATAGTATCAAAGCTGCTTAAGAACGTAAGAAGCAATGAAAAAAGTCATTTTCCTATTGTTGTATTTAACTCTATTGCGCTGCAAAACAGACGCAAGTTTCTTCTTGAGATGCTTCCCAACGCTGTCGATTCGATTTAATTGGCCTTCATCAGGTGGATTGTGAGGGAAAAAGTTACCCCTTCACAAAACCCAATAAAAGCAAAACGTGCCACTTAGTATATTCTTCGTTGGAAGTTGACCAATTAGAATGAACGGAGCTTAGAGCACTAGTCTCCCGGATTAATTACTAGTCTTGAATAAACAAGTTTATACTCGAGCATCGGTCTGAATTATTTTACTCCGTAATATAAAATCAATCACATAAATTCGACTAGCATATAAAGGGGAAAACATCTTATGGCAAGTTATTGCAAATTCTTTCTGCGAGGGAAATACACGAAATACATTCAGTAAGGTTAATTGGTGTTTTGGAGAACGTGTAAAATATTTGTAGAATCAAGAGCAATTTTATTGCTCAGAAAACATTTCAAGCGCAATGTGTTCCGTCCTCGCCGTACCAAGTACCACTACATTGTAGCTGAATATATCAGTTATTCATACCAACAGTAATCACAACTTTATTATTGACCTTTCAAAAAATTATTAGTAAAAGTTTCTACAATTTTGTAATTGTTTCAAGTACCTAGTAATACATACAGATAAAATATTTGATGTGGTATAGCAAATACTGAATCTAATCAATATGGCGATTATAAGAGTAGTAATGATTTCAAATACCATCACTTAGTTCATAATTTGCAAGATATACATTTACTATACTAGTTTTCTTAAGCTTCCTATATTTTTCATAGGGTTCCCTAGGGTTAATTTTTAGACATCTGGAAGGTAATCCTAAATAACTGAAATGATATATCCTTATGAATTCAAGGCTAAACTTAAGTTTTAGTTTTTTTTTTTTTAGTTTATTCACTCAAAGGAGCTCTCTTGCTTCATAACAGAAACTTCTTTATATCGTTACTTCCATTTCTGTTTTAGTTTACATACAATACTTTCTCGTGAAACTTACTCATATCCCGCGTCGTCCTCCATTTAGCGCTTCAAATGATTATGAACTGAATTTTTAGTAAGCGTTAAACTGGACAGGACATATTGAAATACTATTCAACGTTGTTCATATGACTCTCTGCAATCAGTTTTAATTACCCCTAGCTCCCTAACTCACGAGTTCGTTCAATTAATCGGTTCATCCGAATATAATCTCACCATCCCGGGTTTAACATTTTTAAACGTGAAACATTAATACTTAATGTTACATTTATCAAACTCAACTAACCGCAAAAAGAACTTGAATTATTGATGTATCTATTCGTCGGAAATATTCATTGTTAACTAATTTATAATGATGGATGTTTTATTTGGAATATTTGATAAAACCAGCAAACAACTATAAAAACAATTCCTTTTAACCCCATCAACTCAATCTATGATGTTATAATTTGTTTGCAATTTTCTTGTTATGTATGAATGTTATGTATCAACATTGAATAGTATTTCTCTTTGTGACTTAAATAACTACTTAGGATGAATAAGAAAGAATTAGAGAGAAAACACCACAACTGCAAGTGGTAATTTTCCAAATAATTGAATTTCTGTTAATAAAAATCAAACAATTTGTTTTATTTATCAACATTATAATACAAAATAACTATACAACAATACAACAATAAACGTTCAAACGATGCCCTGCTAACTGGGATTGTATAAGCCGTTGATCAAAATTCTGCAGTACAATTTTCTTGTGATTTGGTTTTAGCGAGTCTATTGTTACATTTATGTTCACTTACCTGTCTGGTTATATTCAGACATCGTCATCATTTCTTCATAAAACGTCAAAGTGATTCTTCAGAAGATTCAAAGCTAAGAGAGAACATCCAACACCTTATCATCGTTTGCTAGCTTTGAGCGGGCGCCTTTATATAAATTTTTACCCATACATACACGTGTACCATCTAGAATATCGTACAAGTCTTTTAACTTCCCAATCATATAGCGGAAAGTTAGCGGCTTTTTTTTTTTTTTTAATGTATGTTAGTCGTAGAGTATTCAATAAATTGATTTTCTACAATTTAGCCCGATCAAAAGCAATTTTATTCAATTAAATGTAATTAGTAAATCAGCTATAAAGAATGGTTGAAGTGCTGTTTGGCATTCGTTTCACGCATTACACTTCAACATTAGTTGCGCATTACGCTCCCATCTCGAAATCTTTGATATCGTCTTTCGATTTTCGCCATATCTTGGTACAGTCGCTCTCCTCGGCCGTCACTCGTATTACACAAATCAAAAAAAAAAATTCGGATGGCAGTCCAAGAAATAAATCTTGAGAGATATTCGAGGTTCAATCTTGTGGTAATATTGCAACAAATTGTCGATTATTTATGTCGCGGGCTATTCGTTTTTGAATAACAGATCCGGCAAATATTCCTTCTTTGATTTTTGCGTGTGACAATTTAGAAACATCCTGATTAAATACTGAAAAGCCAGGATTTCACGGTTGAGCTTTTGATGTTCGTATGAAATAGAAGTTGACGTGAAGAGGTGGTAAGAAAATGTCATGTGTTCGGATCTCTCCATAGCATTGGCAAAGAAAATGAAAGGTACAGATTTTCACCAAGTGACCACATACACAGCTTTGTTTTGCACGCGTTACAAACTAATTTCAGCACCCACCGGTTGTCAGTGTTGCTAAAGATAAACCAAACTAATTCAAATATGCATCCCCAAACGTAACGAAAACGTCATGCAACGCTATCTTTGGAAGATTTGAAACCAAACCTTTCAAAGACAATTGAAAGATTTTTTAGCGACGCTACCATCTAACAGTCATAATGACAGCGCAATATTACCAATATGCAATTACTCAAAAACCAGAACCAATCTGATAAACGAATTGAAGATTCGGGTTTAGCTCATCAAGTTGCATTGAGAATCGTTCTCATGTGCTTGGGTCCAAACATTGATCAAGATTTGTGATCTTGTGTAACCAATTCTGCAAATCAATTCTGATCATAACTTTCTCCCGTAAAACTAATAATAACTTCTTCATAATAGCTTCAGCATTGATATTGTTTACTTTTCACTCACTATGTATATGTGCGCCAGTTTTAGGTTTCCAACGTATTCACATTAAGAATAGATTTTATTACAGCTACGTTTAAAATTCAGGAAATGCGAATTGATGAAATAAAAAAGATTACCTACGTCATTATGGCGAAAATAATTGAAAAAAAATTACTGAAAAGATCTATTAAAAACTTTCTATTTTAAATGCGTCGATATTTGTAGAAAAAAAATCAATTATCAATTCGACATTGTAAACAGCAAATCTATCAGTTTTTTAACGGATTTAATTAAAATGGCTGAACGTAATTGAACCATTGCTTTTTTTTCTTCTCAAATAACCGGGCAGCGCCAGTAATCGCAACGATTATTTTCCATTTATTTAGAGAGTGCATAAAACAAGAAAAACGTCATTATATTCAACTAGGAATTCGAAAAAAAAAACAATTTATCGAAATGGAAGCAAACAAAAGGAAATCACTTACATTGTATGTTTACGGAGGCGAGCGAGCTCGTAATTGATAATCCTGTTGAATCCTGCGCTATGCATCTGAATTGTCCTGAATCTCTTTCTCTATCTGCTCTGGTTATGTGCAAATTTGAACCTTCTTGATAACGACGCGTCGTGTTCGCAATTTTTGACCCTGGAATGTAACATAAAAGAAAATTAGTGAAATAGCATTAAAATATTTTATATTCATTTTAATATAATTTTACATAGAATACGAAATTTCCATAAGGATAAATTCACTGAATTAATCAACTTGTAGCTTAGTAAATTCTAAGTTCCTGTGGGAGGATGGGATCCTGACATAAACACAACAAGACCCTAATCTAATAGCACAAATCAATAGCAAAGCTATTTTGACATATTGCAGGAAGACTTTATGCAATGTATGTGATAAAAGGTTACATTCCATAAAACTGCTAGAATAGGTTGCAATCATAGCGGTCATATTCTTTGATAAAATTTGGGAGATTGTTTTTATAACTTTTTATTATTTTTACTAACTACAAAAGGGCATTCTTTGATATGTCTTATGTTTTCCTTTTTATTCAATATTGCGCATAATTACAATATAAATGAAGTATACTCTTTGTATTTTTTCCACCCACATTACATTCTGCGAACAATACATCCAAAAACGCATCCTCACCAGTAATAAAATCAAGAACTTCAAAGTATCAAATACTTATTTTTGAATGAAAATTCTATATTCCTACAAGAACTAAACGATGTTGAAAAGAAAAATTAAAAATAATCAACTATTTAGGATTAAGTATACGAGAATACATCTTTAATAAAAACTTTAACTGATAACTGTTTCTAATCAATACAGCTACAAGATGAAGCAGATTATATAAAGCAATTGAGGATGACATTCTTTAAGTAATTTTCCAGCTTTAACCATGTTTGAAGCCCGATCTGTAACCAACATTACAAGTTGGGTTACCAATACATATATGGAACAATGAATGGAACACTTAAAATTAAATATCTTTAAAATACTGCAATAAATTCCATAAAATCGTTTGAAATATAATTCGAACTTTATTGAATGTATAAAGAAACTTATTTCTAAACAAAACCTATCGTAAAATGTATTTGGTTTCCTGTACTGTATTTATGTATATAAAATGTAAATAAATGAACGTGAAAAACCTAAACAAACGAAGGTGACAAATGCATGAGAAGTAGCATTCATTTCAGTCTAGTCCATGCCTTAGAACTGAGCAGACCTTTTGTCTTATAATTTAATAAACGAATTAATATTATTCATTATCAGTATAGTTAAAAGACGCGAACTTACTGTGGCCGAAAGAAGTAACTATGTGTTGCTTCCTTCACAAGGACATTCACAGGTGAAAATTTCTAAGATTTTGAAATGTTCCAGAAGAGCTGTTCAAACAGCAGTAAATAGATTTAAAGAAAAGAGAAAAAAAAAGAAGAAAGAAAAAAACACAAAATTAAAGTTACTCTCTAAAGACTCTCTAAAGAACGGTTAGAAATTATCTAGTAGCAGCAAATTTGCACGGAAGAAGAGGTCACAATAAACCATTATTAAGCGAACGCCATAAGAAGCTGCGGCCGGAGTGGGCTAAATTAAACGCCTGATTGAACTTAGGCACCTAAGTAGATTACCTGATGAGTGGGCCAAAATTATTTGGTCCGATGAATCCAACGTAGATACCACTATGGTTTATTTAATAATCAAATGAAAAAAAAATATGTTCTTAAGAAATTATTTAATTTAGTACATTAAGCGTTGCATTTTATAAAATTATTAAATCAAATTTGTCTTTTGCTCTTTTGATTTAGATTTTTGGGCAACGTAGAGGCACTTATTTGAGACGTAGACCAAATGAAGCTTTTCTCCCGAAGCGCATCATCCCGGCAGTAAAGTTTGGAGTTGGCAGTGTTATGATCTGGGGTTGTATGGCCGCCAGTGGTGTAGGGGAAATCTCTTTGTGCGAGCGTCGCATGAATTCGGAACGCTATACTGTCATGCTAAGCGAAATCTTAAAGTCTTCAATACTAAAATTATTTGAAGAAGATAACCCCGATTATGTCGTTCAACAAGATAATGATGTTCACTTCAACACCTTCACTAGTAATGAATTTCCGCTGCTTCCGTGGCCCCCTCGGTTTCCAGACTTATCCCCAATAGAAAACTTGTGGGCAATACTAAAGTAGAAAGTATCTATTTACAAATGTAAATCAAAAAGAGAACTAAAGAAGATAATTTTTGAAGAACGGGGGAAAATTCCCGTCGACTTGTTCAAGAAACTTGTATGCTCAAAAAAGTTCGTGCAGTAATCAAAGCACTAGGAGGTGCCATAAAATATTAACGAATATCTTCAAAATGGTTAATAAAGTTAGATATACTCGTTCGTTTTTAGTTTCCTGTATAACATTTAGAATCTGAAGAAATGTGTAGTGTGCTCCATACATTTTCCCAAATTCTACAAAATTCAAAAATTCAAAATACAAAATGGGAATAACAGCCATGGCTCAAAGTGTGCTACAAATTAGACCGGCTCAAGACTTACAGAGGTTATCATATTTTATAGAACAATGAGAATTTTTAGACCTATTCTCAAATAAATTGTTGGTAAGTTTTTAAATATTGTGGAGATAGATTAGACCATCCAGTCTTCTAGAAATACTTAAAATGTAGCTAAAAAGCTCGTTAAAAAACTTAATGAAAGGTTTGTTTTTTTTTTAGTTAGTAGAATGCCACGATCTCGTAATTAAAACCATATATTAAAAATTAAATATTTTATTAGTTGTTAGTTTTTAGCGTAAATAAAATCCGGAGTAATGTGAATTTTGCTTAACACTGGGTAAAAAAAGTTCCATGTGTCGTAAACAAATTGAATTCGTAAAGGAATTTCTCACGTATCTAGAATAATATTCTGTCGTCGTACCTCATTAATTTACTTTATTCGTCACACGACGTTGTGTAGCTTTGATGTTTTCCATACTGACGGTAACATCAGAGCAGCTTGCGTAAAGCGCGCTTTACGAAGAGACTCCCTATTCATGATCTACCTTACTTTATTAAAATGTAAATGTAATTCTTCTGCTAGCGGCATTTCTTCTTTGGATTTTAAGACAAAACAATTATTTTTGGTTTGCTTACGCACGCTTTCGTTAATAATGCACATACATTGACTAAAAACAATGTTATTCTAAACGTATGTTATGTATAAGGGTTTACCAGACGATCATTGATACCGCAATAATAATAATAATAACAAACAGTAATGATTGTAGGTTAATTTAATACGCAATACATGGTGTTCATAAAGTCCCTATCTATTTTACTGAAAACGGTACTAATTGTCGTTTTTTTCAGGCATCGTTAATTCCTTAGTGACGCCTTTCGCGACAGGTGGATAGGCAGAAAATCACAAAGACCCAAAACCGATTCCCATGGTGCCTAATATTCGATGGACTAACATTTGGAAATAGTACATCCTAAACCTGGCAACAGGTTGGGATATACTATTTTGTTTTGGTTGGTAGGTTGCCATCCGTTCAATAAATTCCCTCTAATATCAAGAGCAAGTATTTTTTAAAGCAAAATCAACATTTACACAATCTTAAACATGTCGAAAAAATAGTATCGACGTAACTACCTCTCTCCAATAAAGAATACACCTTATCGATAAAGCACACTGTAGCCATATGCGCCGATTTACCAGGTCTATAATATTTTGTTTTAGAAACATAAGCAGTTTATCAAGTACAATTCTCTTAAACAACTTACTGAAAAAATTTCTGGAACACCAACTCTAAATATGGGAATCGTAATACGACTTTAGGCAAACTAGAAATCTACCGGAACCATTTTGTCTACATGTTACACTTGAAAGAACAAACAGCAAGGCTGATACTAAAAATGTACGATTTCCATGTTCAATAAAGAAATAATTCATCATTTTGAAGTAAACAGGTTTTTAGATAGTACAAGAATTAATATTACCTCTTTTTAAATTAATAAATTTCATTTCAATCAGTCACTGAAACTGATGAAACCTGAACAAATGCTTGTTTTACGCGAAGAATATGTTTCCCTTCAGTAAATCTCCGGAAGAAACTAGTAAGTAGTAAAGGAGTAAATTTATAGTACGTAATTTTACATAATAAAGCAGAAAAGCGCTCTCTTTTTCTCTTGAGCAAAAAAAAAGAGAGCGCTAATGGAAGGAGAAATTAGAACCGCTACAACAACTATACAAATAATATAAGGATACCCAAACACGAATAAGAAACAATTTTTAGTAGCTAAGCTAGCATAAATTGGAATTTGCAGGAGAGGGTAATAATATACAAAAAGTAGTTCTTGATGATAGCTGTTCGGTTTGGACCATGTAAGCGGTTTTCTGTATTTTTTAAATGTGGTGATGAGGTATATTTGCTTAAAGCTTGTAATAATCTTAGGAGACCTTAATGTGTAAAGTGCTAGATGGCTTTATTACCATCAACACCTTGGTGAAAAGGGCTGTTACTTATTTCCCAACATGCAAATGGTGTCACTTAACCCTGGTAGGACTCGAATGCAAAAGGCGACAAGAAGCAAATTATAAAACGGCCAATGTTAACCAGTGATTTTAATAATCATATAAATTTCTCCTTAAAAGGATAAAAATTGACAATACCTATAAGTTGACAATTTTTATTATACTATTAATAATTTTTAATGCGTTATCCAAATGTAACGCCCTTTGTAAATGCAATCATTTTGAAGTATTGATTAATTAGGTGTTGATCAAATTATCACATATAAACATAGCAATTGTATAAGACACCTGCATCACAAAAACAATTATGTTAAAATTTGTTTGGATTATTCAAATGGCGACTAATAAATAGAATATGATAAAAATATAAGTTCGATTCCATTATTAAGTATATTCATTTCTTGTCAACACCTATTTCTATGGACGATAAGATGATGGATTTATCCCTACCCTTAGTTTAAAGTACTCTTGAAATGAGCTCTTACCGTTCAATTCCCAGTAGTACGTTATACCCTCGTTAGGTGTCACTTCACAAGGTAGAGTTACGGATTTTCCAGATATGACATCAACGTCTCGTGGATTCTTCGTGAAATATATTTCCTCTTGAGCTTTGGCAACCGTAACTGCAAAAGAAGGCACTTGTAGTTCAAATCGTTTAATTAGGAGATGATATGTGAGACAAGTTTTATAAACATTTTAAAGAATTTTTTAAAGCTTTATTTACGTTTTAAATAGTAAATTTATAGAAATTCATATTCATGGGGATGGATATGAGTTTCTGGTTCTTGAGTAGATTTTTTTCTGCTTTTTCTATGAGGTATGCTAATAGGTGGTATAATGCATCTGAGCTATAGCAATGAAAACAATTTCGAGGGGCTTACGAATATATTACTGGATAAAATATATGCTTTGCTGCACTAAAAGGTTTAGTTTTCAATATAAATTAGAGTATATTTGTTCTCTTTTCTACCCTATAAAAGTGCATTAATTCGCTTTCTAACCATGTCATGAAACACGTTCAATGCTGAAATAGCCTAAAAGCTGTTTACTTTGCGGAATTCCAGTCAATAATGTTATGCTCCGAACATCCAATTTTTCCGCTGAAAAAGTCTCCCTAAACAGTAAGAAAAAAGCAAAAAACTATATTTAGTTTACGTTAGTCATCTGGTTTGACATATTATTTACTTGCAGTCACCAACAGGACCAGGATTGTGAAATAGATCTATCTCCGTAGCGAATTCCATAAGATCACTCAACGAAGGATTTCCAGCTCTCAAGGATCATAAAAGCTTTATCAAACAGAGAAAATATGTTTATACAGACGGCAGAGAATATGTATTATTACTTCTTCCTGCTCGAAGTTCTGACAGACTTCTTGTTAGGTTCCCTCTACTTTTTGGGCTACGTAAATGCCTTCGCATGAGGTAGATCTATATAGTTTCCGCCGAATCAATTACTTTTTATTCGATCCACTGGGTAACATGCGTATTGACAGTTTTAAAATGTTAGTTAGAACTGCTGGAGCCAGTAAAGTGTGTTCAACATTCTTTTTAGCAAAAGCATCAACCACCTCATTGACATCCCATAAGCCTCCTACCCAAAATACTGTATATATATAGTATTATTTCTGCAATCAGCTACAGAGAGTCAGCAGGAAGTTTTTCTTCTTTCCAAAAGTTGCAGTACAACTTGGCCTTCAGAAAGATTTTTTATTGACCTATGACTGACCCATAAAGATAGCAAATATTTCTGCTTGCAAAACTGTATCCTTGGGATTAACATATGTAACAAACTAATTTATTATATTCTTCTGGAATACGCTGCATACTTTGATTTACAAAATATAATTACTACCACTACCATTACTACTACTAATACATTTATCCTATTGTGAATGGACACAATTATTTCCTTTCTCAAACAATTGTAACAAAAAAAAACGGTTGAGTCATGCAACATAATGAAATAATAAATAGAAATAATATTTTAGGGTGCACTGATTAAAGTATATCATATGAGCTTCAATATTGAGAAAAACTTATCCATAACATCAAAAATGAATTTTAAATCTTACTAAAACATTGGCAAAGATCATTTAAATATACGATCACTTGGCCCGACCCCAAGTATTGGTGTAACTATGCATCTGACTCATCGCCTACCGCCGCTTCAGATATAGGTACACAATGTTAGCGTACTCATGTTTTGAAATCGATTTCTATTAGGGGTAGGTTTAAATAAATGCTCTTTTTGTAAGCAACGATATTCCACTCTAGAACTTGTACTGACTGTTAGGGTTGCATAATATACTTCTGCGTCCTTAAGAACGTATCTTCCCAAAAAATGTTAACGTGATAACAACGCTTTCTTTTTACATTGGGGCACATTTCAAAGACTATTTGCATAAAGATGGCCATTTTAAATCGAAATCGATACTACTAGTAAACACGAAAATAAATTCTTGGTATTATAATACAGTTTATATTTTTTTAATCCGTAAAATGCTATTAGAGAGAGCTATCTACTCATTTGAATCAGATATTCGTCTCACCTACGAAGATTGTTTATATTTTAACCTTTTACCTGTTAAAATGTTTAGAAAAACTCATTTCTGTTTCTGGTTTAATCAAGACTGCCCTACATCAAGGGTTATCCATAAAGAAAATTAAATTTTCTACTAAATTTGCAAAAATATACAGTGTTACAATGCTATTGGTTCAGAAATGTTTTTTTTTTTTTACGTAACATAGTTATGAACATTTTGAATTCGAAACCTATTGCGAAGAAGAGACATATTAATATCTGTTCTTGAAAGCTGCACCAGTCTGTAGATACTAGCAAATTTACTACACCTCCTTGCCCGAATCCAGTGTTATACCTCTATCAAAATATCAAAAAAAGAGAAAATTACAATGCAATTGGAGGAAAAAATCTGAAGAAACTGAATTACATTGGATAACAATATTATTTAAAAAGCATAAAACTAGTAAATCAGTAACAAATAATATGTTTGGTATAAGCAGACAAAAAAGAAATAAAAACGAAATAGGAGAAATTAACTGCCAGAAGAATTATATTAATATGTCGATTATTATTTCCATCTATTATTATTAGATGATTCACTCGTTCCCGTAGCATCCTCTATCGTTGATCAATGGATTGCAAATTGATCTTTATCTAAAGTTATTCTGAACAAGATTTTCTCGACTAGCTGATTTAAATAGACATAAGTTAGGATTGCCTTTATTTTTATGAATGACCCTCTCCCAAAATGAAATTAGTTTATCTAAGCTATAAAGCAGTGAACTGAGAATTTTAGCAATATACCATCTGCTGATCAATACTCAATGGGAGATCTCTAATCGCATCTATGTAATTGTTCTCGTTTTTTTTTATTAGCTTCATTGATATGCTTGTTCGAGCTTATGTTAGTTCTTCTACGTTCAATTTTCTCCTTTAAGATATCATATTTACTCCGAGTAGGTAAAACGAGCTAAGTCAACCTAAAATATACGGATTGAAAACCAAAACCGATTTATAGCTACGTATTAATAATGCTGTTGTGGAAAGATAGAGAAGGTAAGCATGTCTTATGTGCCAAATACGTATATAGCTAGTCAATCAGATTTGGTTGTCATTGTGTACAGATTCACTAGCATCTGTAGATGTCTTTTTTCCTTTCGATAAAATCTTAATTTAATACTACTTTGTAACGTATGGTTAGCTACCTTTTTATATCATTTATTTGAAAAGTTAATAATAATTCTAAGAAAAGGCAGTTCTGTAGATTTAACAATATAGCTGTAGTTTTAAGATATCTTACTCAAAATGTTTCTGGGTGCCGCATGACGAGAAGTTGGTACCTTTAAGGACGATTGTATATACAGCGCTACAATTTTTACATGTTTCAATAAGACCGTTTGTAAAATATCCAATTTTGTTGAATACTATAAAACTATAAATTTCACTTGATTCCGTTTTTGTTTTAGTATTATGTATTTTACATTAAATTTGAATACTTGCAGCAAAGTTTCCTGAAGCTGTATTTAAGCATCTTGGGAATTGTGAATATAACATGCTTCTTTAAACTAATATAATATACAAATCGTAATTGAGAAATTAAAATGTTGTTTCTCTCTTCACATGAAACACGCCGATAAAATGAGCTATAAACATTTATTTTACTTGTTTATTTTGATTTACGTGGTCATTGGCTTCTACTATAATATCTGCACAATGGCTCTTGTTCCGTGATGCTACGCACAATTCCAAGTAGTTATTAACATATCAGATACAGAATTATTAGAATTCTCGTACCTTTTGTTATGTGTTATGTATTGTTCATTATTAATACATATTTATTGTTAAGGTAAATATTTTTTTTGCATTCATTGAAGAGCAATTAAACTTGATTTTTATTATTAATCGGTGCATTTTAATAAATTTTGAATATATCAAACCACGGTTTTCTCAAAGGAGTTCAATTATCCTGTTATTTCTGTTGTATTGGAATAAGATCAAATAAAAATGAAAAATCAAGAAATATTTTCTGAATTAATTAATAATTAAGTAAGAAATGTGAAAAGTGTGAAGATCAAGCCCTGCTGAAAACATTTAATTTGAAAATCATAATTATACAGTCACCAGATACATTAAACATTGTATCCTTCGGGCCGATATTTTTGCAAAATTATTTCAAGCAAATGAAATGAAGTAGAGTAGTACAAGAAAATATTTGGCATACCGATTAAAATAATCCAAACAATTCTTTGCGTAGCGCACATCTTCTAAACGATTAAAAAATCACCAGCACAGGTAGCAATTACGAAATTAATAGAATCACAAATTATTGTTCAATGGTATCACATATTTGTTTTTGTAGATCAATTCAAAATAAAATACTCAGTACATAAATGAAATCAACGTCCATTCTACACCCTAAACGCACAAATACACGCCACATACTGAACTGAAGCTAACAAAATGTCCTTAACCGGTATATCGGAGGGTTGCGAGCTCTTTCATACCATGAATTTGAAAGTTCGCGGCGTTTACACACGAAAGCTACCGAATACAAGTACCGTAGTGATCCATTTCTGTTAGTTATGCAACCAAATAAACACATTGCTTGCCCGGTTGCATAAGCGAATAAAAAGAGATTTTTGAATTCAGAAGTGGATGAAAAAATAGAGAATTTTTGTATTTGGAGACAATAATGGTTTCATCGCTAAAGCAGCGTCACACATGAGTCTATTTAGTATTTCTGGGAATATTTGATATTTCCCAAATTTTCACCTTTGGAATACAGCAATTAACGTGTGAGTGGTGCTGTTTTAAATAATGCGCACATACTTGGGCATGTTAGTAATAACAACATAGCGGCATTTACTTATTTAAACAACGAAACTACTTAGTTCGATTCGACTCGTCCATTTTTTGCTCATAACTCCGTCCTATCCAGCAATTATCCAGTAGTATGAATCAAGTAATTTCTAGGATTATTCAGTGTCTCCAAACTTCAATTCTTTTCCATTAGAAGGCGACCATCAAAGAAGCGAATGTTCGTCAAGTTTAGCCTCTTCGATGTCTCAATGTGCTTCTCTTTCTGAAATCCCGGACATGTATCATGGGCATAACCCGAATTTAGTCAAGGAGAGGGTGGAGAAGCATTTAGAATTGAAATTTGGGAGACATTTGTATGACCGAAGGAGAGGGTTACAAGCATTGAGTGTATGAAATTATTTCAGAGATTTAGCGACAGAGGCATGGTCCCTCGTTGCCAGCTTCTAGTTACGCCTATATACTGTATATACAATAAATTCCAATGTTGGTAGTAGTTAGGTATTTAGCAGTACCTAAGAGCAAGAGTATAGACAAGTGCTTATCGTTTAACAAATACTTTACAAGATAGGTAGGTGATACGCAAGCATTTGTCACATCTCCAGTGCTTTATACAGAAAGGTTGTACCAGTACAATCTTTGTAGATCCAATTCTTGCATAGCGCGCGCCCCAGCACCCACTACTTCACGGCTACTCCTTCCATCATAACCATATAACGATACTACTCCTTTAATTGGATCCATCCACCATAGATTTATACATATATACCGATATAGTGTGTTTAGTGATAATTTCTGCAGCAGATCGTAGACACAGTAGACTACTTTAATGATCACAATTATTTTTTTTAAATTGCAAATTAAATGTTGCAAATTGTTTTGCCAAAAGAAGTGGAGCGTAGTTTCCTTGCATGTTGCGTACACTGTACTATGCAACGAAAATACACGAGGAAGTCGAGCTGTTGTGCGCATCTCTCTATTTACGTCATCATCCACCGACCACTGTCAAAATGCCAAACTAAAAGTATTCGTTTGATTAATAATTGTTGCCGATATTGTCTTATTACTGGGATTAAATTTTTCATGGGGTAAAAGGGGCAATAAGAAATATTAATTTTGGAAATGCAATATCATCGCATGTAGCAGAACAAAATAGGAATGTTTTTTGGGTCAGATTGTTTGTTGTGAAGATTGGTAGAAATAATAAAGAATAATATTATTTGTTGGTAAGTCTATTTTACGTACTATGTACTTATTCAAATGGTATTTCATGTATTTGTAGAAGAAACATAACTAGCTTCTATAATACGTGGCTCCATCTTTATTTGGTTAGCAATTAAGAAATTAAGTGCTACATAATAATAAGTAATAAGGTAACTGTAAGACATTATCTATTTTTCTACTATAATTATTATCGTTATCATTATTATTTTTTTGTTTGAAAATAACGTGAGTTAATGTATGTAATTCATAGAATTCATACATCTGACGGACACGTATCCTCATCACTGACCAATCACTGACGTATCGTGTCACATAACCATTGTTAACGTTCTTTCTTTATACCTGCTGTTTTTGTTTTATTCAAGATACTCAGAAGGAACCAATTTGACCAACCTATCTCCATTTAATACTGCGAAATTAATGACATCTTCCTTTAGAAAACTAGGAAATGGCCAACAGCAAATGCAAGGTAAACTATAATTTCTAATATTACTTCACACTAACATTACAATATGTTACAGGAATGTGGCTGTTACTGTCCAAAATGTGTTTCTAATGACCACGATGTTCACTTACACGTAGAAATAGAAAATTTGAAACAGAAACTGGTTGAACGTGATAATCATATAGTCAGTATGGAAACAAATTTTTTAAATGAAGCTAATAAATACCCTAATGGGGAAGTAAATGCCTTGCGTGAGGAATTATTAACATGGCAAGATAAATATAGACGGTGATTTTTAAAACGGTCTCTTTTTATAAAATTACCATTATGCTATTTTAGATTATATGAAGCGCATAGAAGGGTACAACGAGTAAACCAGGGTTTAGAAGATAAGTTACTTAAATTAGTTGATACTTGTGAAACTGACAAAGGCACTTTAACTAAAGATGTTGCTGTTTTGTCACATAAACTAGCAGAAGCTAATTATTCTATAAAGAAATTAACAGAAGATAATGTATGTTACACCTTTTGATTTTTAAATATAGGCACTTGATAATAACTTATTTTTTTGTAGGAACGATATAAGAATGATGTATCATTGGCAATCCAATTTTTACAATGCAAGCCTGGGAATTTTATTTCGCAAAAAATAGATAGTGTAAGTAATACGAGGCTTATTTATGATTTTCTAAGGTATCCATCATAAATCTTTTATAAATCCTTTTTTTAAGAGATAAGTTTATCTATTAGTCAATAATGCATATGCTATTACATTGAATAAAATTGAAAGATACTTATCTACATATATAATAAACACATCTAATAACCTATGTCCCAAAAGTTTATAATAATTTTTTTGATACATCATATGTAGAATAAAATTAATTAGAATTACTCTGAAACTGTTCAAAGTTTTTGGTAGGTTAAAATTTGGTTCATTTTAATCTTGGCCTATTCCAGAATCCTTCACTATTCTATTGCACCTTGTATTTTGCCATAATTTTAATTCCTTATTCCTGTTAGCTACCCAAACTGAGATAGACCAACTGCCCTCAACCGCTCTTTCTATAGCATGCATATTGTTTGGTTATTTTCTTCAACACATTGATGTTGAGCCTTTCCAAATGTACTACCCATAATAAATGCCTAAACTATAAGTAATTTTTTGCATTCCCATTTTCGAAGAATCATTCGTGATTTTTTGCAGTTATAGCTATGTTCCAGATATTTTTTTAGAGAGTTGTATAACATAGTTACAATGTTTCACGCATCACTACTTCGCACACTTAACAAGTTTCCTTTTGCTGTCAAAGCACAAAAAAATGTTGATGCTTTAGGCACGTGCAACCAATAGCAATTAATAGGAAAGTTATCTTTTTACTGGATGAGCTTTAAGTTCAACTAAGAACCCTTCCAGTGCCGAAATCAACCGAAGAATAAGGTACTAAAAAATACGCTGTAATTATAGTTTTTTCTGCTTATTTGAATCTCGCTATCATCTGCAAAGGTTAAAATTTGCTAGGTTTGTTTATTTTAGCGCCAGTTATATTGGTTCTCGAAATTCTCGATTATTTTGTTGAATGTGAAGTATAAAATAGATGAACCCTCTGCCTCGGTAATTTTACTTTATTGTGTATGTTACTCACTGTAGATCTTTGCTTCCTTTGTAATCAATCCATCAACAGGGAGTTACTATGATATCTTAGGATCTTCAGGACTTACAACGTTCACCATTATTTAATATGTTTGGTTAGTTATTGATTTGCCTACTAATGCCACATTTATAGCATTTTTTGTGTATGCTACTCTATATTCTGCATGTCTTCATATCTCATAGCAGCTTTCGCCAGTTACAGGAGACAAAAACCTTTATTCTGAAAGTTAGGTACTCGGTGTTCGAGACTGAGCGTAGCATGCTAGGAACAGCGCCGCCAGTCACCCCAGTGTTAAATAAAGAGTTATATAGAATACAGATTGATGAGAAAACAAATTTTCTTTATGCTATATTAAATAGAAAATACATGTTAGAAAGAAAATTAGAAGTAAACAAGTTATATATCGTGCAATTTTTGAAAACGTTCTATTTCAAATATTTCCGAAACTAAAGCGAAAATAAATATTTCTAATAACACATGTAAGGGAGACCTGTAGTGTATATATAGGGCTATATTTTGTATACGTAATCAAGGCAATAAGTTGCAATTACATACGTAATTTTACATGAAGTGCTGGATAATTAATTTATTTTTACTTTGTAGCTTCCTAATGAGGTTCAAGCAAAAGTATCATCATATCTAGCGGGAAAAAGAAAACCTGAAGAAAAGAAGACACCTCCAGAAGTTAAAAGCATCAAGGTACCAATACCGACATTTCCTCCAACAGCTATGGTTTATTCCATTCCCAAATCCCCAAATGCTGCAAAAAAAGCTGAAAAAGATCCAGAAAATTTTCCGGTAGATATTGTTTCTGCAGCGATAATGGCCAAGGTTTTAGAAGAACGCGAAAAAGAACGTGCAAACGTTAAACATTGTGATACTTGCACTTGCGCCAAAAATATTAAAATAATTAACCAGTATAATCTAGTTACAGTCGGCACGCAAACTGTAGCCTACAGGAATATGACATGTTTAAAATGCAATTCGATTGTTGACCAAAGCCATAATAGCTCTATGAAATTAGAAGAAGGAAAGCATAAGAGCTTACCCATTTATATACATGACTATGATTGCAATAGTACAAATCAAAATATTGCAAAGGTGCAGCCAAATAATTTTTTAACTGAGAGAAATGTAAACAATGAGACGACTAGTTGTATGGGAGATGTACCTGAATTTTCGAGAAATATTAATGTAGATAGATCTTCGCAACTTAGTAGTGATAATGTTACGTGTGATATGAAAGTGATATCCGAAAAGAGGGATAAAATAAATAAAGAACAAGACACTAGCCAAAGCATTCAATGTCAACAATCTATTCTTAGCCCACGAAATCATGAATCAATTCCCAACTTATCAAAAATTGCATCAGAGGATATAATGGAAAATGTTAAAGGTCCTAGGTACTGTTCCATGAAAGTACAAAGTAACTCGCGAAATATACTTTTAGATAGCACTAATAGCAATGTAGCTCCTGTAGTATATACAAGACATCAAGATAAAAAAACAAAAAGCGAAAAAGCTTGTGAAAATGAATCTTTATACAGCGGTGATATAAAAACATCCGTCGCTACAGACACGTCGTTTCAAAATCAAAGAGTTGCAGAATGGATTGAGAACAATATTGAAGACTCCGATAATTCCATATCCGACTCATCGAAAACATATGAAACATTGGACGCAATTAATAAGGAAAGATACTTAGAAATGGAGAATAATGTTAAAAGATTCTTATTTGGGGAAACGGAATTTTTAAAAACGGTCGAAATTGGTAAGAAAAAATATCAGAGTTACGTTGAATCTGATGCAAATGCTAAACGAGGGAGTAGAAGCAATTCCCACACAGAAACAGAAATTTAACTTGCTGATTGATTTCATACGTACTGAATCATACTTTTGGTTTTTTTCAACAGTTTGATTTTTTTTATATTTGCATCCAATTTTTTTCTTTTTTTTTTACTTCATTTGATGTGAACAAAACGTACTACTTCTGAAACTGCAATAACCTCTTACTCCTTCTAGCAAATACTCTCTTATGTATTTTACACCTTTTGGCATCTAGGAAATACGATGAAAGACTTTAAAATCAAAGTTATTAAATTTTAAATTTTTAGGATTATTAAACAATTTCTAGAATGCGTCAACTTTTCTATGTTCCGTTGCAATTGTTAAGTCCATCCAATCAAGTCAGAATTTTTATAATTCCTGTTAGTAACCTGTAATTCTATTTAGAGATGTAAGGTGAGACGGTTATTTGCGGTCTCAGTTTTTCAAAAACGAGATAAAAAACATATTAAGTTAATTAACGTTTACAATAACAAGAGGTTATTATAGTTAAAATAAATAAATATACCAATTCTTTAAGTAGTATAATTTGTACATTATTTTTTTTATAAATGTTTATATATGTATATCTAACTTTATGCACAGTTTTTGTTAATGTTAAAATAATTGAATGTGGAATATGCATGTATTTATCTATATTAATTATTTGATTATTGAGGGAACAATATCTCATTATATAAACATTATTTTCCTATAATTACTTTTAACATAGCACTTCAAGATTGGTAGACATTGTACTGGAAGGTATTGCAATACAATGAATCATCAAAAATTTTAATGTTATAGTAATTATATACAGTACTATTAATACAATTTTTCCGGTGCAACTCGCACCACAAATATTGTTTATATACGTACCTATATTTCGGAAATTGGAATACTGCTCTGCCATCCCTATTCTAAAAGATATTTACAAGTACTTCATTTTAACGCCTAGCCTGAACTAAACTATGCAAAATACTAGGGACTGAAAGAAAAAGACCGACCCGTATCATGCAACAGCTCATGTGTACGTATCGTCATAGTAAACCAGTTAATATAAAATGGATCTAAAAGTTTTTTTTGGAGTAGTTAAGAAAACCGATGGACGCAGTGAAGAGATCACAGAACGTATCCAGGCAGGACATGGCGTACAGAAAGTTTGAAAAAAAAAAGAAATTGAAAATTAAAATAGATGAGGCGATAATCATTTCTATCCAAACCATATAACTAACAAAAAAGAATGAAGGGAAACTGCACATTTTTAAACAATTACATTTTTAAATAAGATAATGAGAATAGATAATGAAAAAATTGCTTAATCGAAAATCTAGTAAAAGAAAATATGTAAACAGAACGGCCACATAAATAGAGGCAAATCCAAGGCAACAACAAGAAAAATGAGCGGAATCCAGAAGTAAATAAGCCAAAAGATAAACCAAGATCCAGGTAGAAAAACCCAAGTACAATAATACGATTTACTGCGTCGTAAATAAGGGGGAGTGATTCGCCGTAACAAGTGAATCGAAGAGCTCCACTGGAAGCATCTGCAACACGCTTGGATATGTATAGTTCTACATATACTATAAAATAGAGGGAATGAAAGCCTCATCAAAAGTAGAATTTTCCATTTAGTTTCCAATATTTTGCAAATTTTAGTTTAGGGTAGGCAATCGATCATAATACAAATTAGCTGACTTCGCGGTTCTTGAAGTGGGAGGGAAGGCGAGAAAGTAATAATACAAATGTACTGCTCCGTCGCTATAAGTTTGCAGAAAGCAACGATATTTGCTATGAATCTGCCGGGAACGCATGCGGATAAATTCTCACAAATAAGCAAAATTTATAAAGTGTATAACATGTGCAGCTAATACAATTTCTGATCCGAATTAGAAGTTATGCAGTTTTAAATTATGCTAAATGATAAATTTTAATTGGAGATCTAGTAAAACTATATTACAGTCGGGCATTTACCTCAACATGATTTTGTAAAACAACAAATAAATATAAGGATTGGTAACGACTTACTATATCATAAATAAAGAAAAAGACAGCTACAACAGATTTAAATATTATTGATTTAGACATGATTAATATTATTATTGCATGCATATAAAATTAGGTCATCTAGCAGCCTATGTTTAAAAGCATCAAATGAACATGAGTACTGCATTTCATCAAATTCATTCTTCAAATAAAAATTAGATTTAGTGATATTTATTAAGATGATGCAATAATAATGACAATGACTCAATGGTTCGTAGATGTCATGCTTGTACTTAAGCACGAGGAGAGCATTTTGAGTAACTATTACAGACAAGACTCCATTTATTTTTTATTTAGTCGTTTATTTTTAAAGTGGAATTTTAATAATCATCTCTGCTTTGATTAAAATTTAAATCTGTTTTAGTTCTCTAAATAAAAAACCAAGCCTATGTTTATCTAATGATTTTTGCTTTAAATTACGTCCCCGACAAATTGGTATGAAATTAAGTTCATTTTTTCTTTAATTTAAGAACCTACATAAATGTTTTCAACGGCGCTGCTCCTAACGCAGTTTATATGTTGCATCCGTCTGTCCTTACTGAACCCATACTCACGCTACAATTCTGCAAACTTATACCGGGGTTTATTTTGCTTTCGTGGTGCAACTTTTTTAAACGAATGAACAGTGCTTTTGTTAGATGTTTTTGGAGTGCCCAGAGGTTCGTCTATACTTGCGTGTATTTGTTGTTTAAATCTACACACAGTTGTCAACAAGATTATTTTACGTGAAACACCATACATTATTACATTTTTAAATTCCTAATTCAATTTTAAAATTTGCTTGATGCAACAACTATGTCGCTATTTCTAACCATATTTGACCTTCTTGAAAATATTTGACAACTTGACCTGTGCATGTGATCTTATATAATTCTGAGTGTTTAGCGTGCGCTAACGTTATTTTAAAAGACATTAAAAAATAAGTTTCTTTTTTAGCAAAATTGAAATAATACACATCTTCCTAAATATATTTAAAAATATCAATTTTAAATACATAATGAATATGAAATATATCCATAAATGGAATTTGATAAGAACAAAAAATAAGTCGTGTTAAAAAAAATAGTTTTGACGCTTTTTCCATTTAAAAAAGTTTAAGCACAATTGTTGGATATGCTTTGTTTTCAAAAATGTTAGTACTACGCTATACTGTCAAGAGTTCTGCAAAATTTCAATTTTCCACAAGTTAAACACCTTCGCAGTTATAAATGTTCACATGCACTCTCTCACCATCTGTCAAAAATTAAGAAAGAAAGCCGAATATGGGTAGAGAAAACATAGTTGTTATATTAAAGAAACCTCAAAATTGAAAGAAATTCAAAAATGTAATATGTAAAGTATTTCTTTTAAAATAACAAAGCTGACATTTCCAATATAACCATTATTCAAAATATTTTAGTCCAGTAGCACATGTCGGCTTTAGTGTACTGGCAAGATTTCAAAAATTTCCGGTATGTAGTCTTTCATATATCGATCGATGTAGTTCACGGTGAAACACCTGTATATATCCATAGTTTTATGAACATAACTTTTGCTTAGAAAAAAGTAAAACGATAATTTTTACGCTCTCGTTTTAGTATTTTTTTTTTAAGGACAAATAAATGAACCTTAGGTACTCTACATTTTTCTAGAAGAACCTCATTTGCATGATGCAATTTAAATCAGTTCGAGTAAATTATAAAATATGTGTGTAATGGCTACTATAATTAAAGTATTTAAATATTGGCATTGGCCAGTACTATTAAAGTATTGGCATAATCATAATAATTTAATAGTATTATATATAAATGGTTTGATTCCCCTTCTTAATGTTTATTATTTTCGACCAAAGCTATGCCTTACTGAAACCTATACTTCTTCAAACACCACAAATGTAAATTATACATTGTTAAAATGGATTGAAATCGGATTATGTGTCGTTTTATGTATTGATCCTGTGACCAACATAAAGCAATTTTAACAGATGCAGTAACACAAGAATAATCAAGTGTTGATACGAACAGTGCATTTGCATGGATTTGTACAGTGGTTTTTATATGAGAGATTTACACTTGTTTTATTAATTTTTTCTGCTGATTTTCTTATTATGCTTAAGTTCAAGCGTGTTCGATTTTTATCGAACTACGTATAACCGAATTGAAGTACCTATATATATGTAAAACCTTTAGTTTCAAAATTGAATATTAACACTCTTTGTGAGTTACCACATTATACCTATAATTATTCTTTATGCTCATGTTTTAAATGTATCTATGTAAACAATATTCTATTGTAAATAAAAATCCCGTAATCTCTGCATTTTCTTTAATTGAGCGCCCTTTCAAATTTTCAGGGATAAGTAGGGTAAAGCTTTCTGCTTAATGACGTATTTTTACGTGTAAAAATTAAAACATTGATTATATACTGTCTCGAAGATTATGAAGATATTTTCAGAATCAGAAATAAAAATTCTCTTTCAGTATCCGCTTAGTCAAAATAAAATGGTTCATCGCCCAAAATATTTTTATTCATTGGCACATCTCCAACTTATTTTTATGTGAATTTTCCTATTTGCAAAATAAAATGTTATGTGCCTCACACAATAGTAGGCACTGTCAATGGCAGATACTAATTGATACTAGTTTTCTCAAAAAAATCAAAATCTGGAGCGACACGGCGGCGGTGAACAGTTACATTGTTAATCTATCCTTTCTTTTAAATTGATATAATCTATTGCCGTTTTACAACATTTAAAAAATATATATAAATATATTTCATTGTTATTCATCGCTAAATACGTATATTAATACGGGCGTTATAGGCAGCATGACACCTGCCGAGTGCTAAGCCCAGTTATTCGGCAGAAAATGTAAATAATCACATACAGAAGGGATAGTGGATTAGTTAGTTTGTTGAGATTTAAAGGAGACTTCTGCGATAGAGGAATATAAGAACATTTAAGAATTGTCTAACACTATTGCAATTTGATTATACCTCCTACGTAGATTAAATTGACAGTAATAAAAAAAAAGAAGAAAGATTATGGACAAGACCGTAACTATTAACAAAAGATGGAAGAGAAACTTAAAACCAGTTTCAAGTGTTCTGCTAATGAACATTTGAATTTTTATGAGATTAAGATTATAGCAACTTGATGATTTTCCTGAAATAATAACCTCTGAACTTAATTCATCTTGTTTTACTGAGGGCTTATTTAAGCAAGAGCAAGGTTGCCAGTTGCTTTCTGCAATTAATAGCCAATTTCAGGTATCTGAATAACTAAAAGTCGTTGAATAGACTAAAATAGACTAAATGTAGTCAAGTTTGCATAAGCATTATTTTCAATAGAAAATGTGTTTTCAACAACTATATAGTACCTTTTGAACAGAATTTCTTTTTTGCTTTCCTTATTATAGTTTTTGGTACATTTAGTAAAATCCTTTAGAGACTTGATTTCTAAGATTCCCGCTTTAATGTAGTAATGGCACTCGGCTGTGTTCAGTCAACCCATATTTCAGACATTAGCGGTCTTCCAGTGGTTTACAATCAAAATTTGGCGATGGATTTCATTCATAAACAAGCCAAAGGTCGAGCTAAACCTTTGGATTCATTTGATTTCATGATTTCATTGTAATCAGTTTTTTTTTTTGGCAAGTACCAGTCTTTTATATTCAAAACTTTCTTACACTTTAATAGTCACCTAAAATATTGTCAACAGTTTACTAGAACCATACGCTGAAAATAATCGTCATTTAATTATACACAGAATATGTTTAATTATCGAAAATTTGCCCGTATGCAAGTAGACAGTAGCCTCTAGCAATTTTCGAGACTTCTAGTAGTCCAATCTGCTATTTATCGCCTAACCTGCCAACTCTTAGACCAAATACTGAACTAATTGTACTTAGCACACTAGCTAAGCACTCGATCCAATGCACCATTTTGGGCCAACAAAAGGCAGTTGTAATTTGGTAAGTTTAGCATTGCTTGAAAGTGTGATTTGGGGAATGAAACACAATGGAAGTGATTATATTCTTTCTTTTGTAGAAGTAAACTGGAACTCGATATACATATTCAGTTCTCGATCTCCGGAGATAACAATATAAATGCATATGTTGGCAGTACCAAATGTTTATGTTCTTATGTCCTTATGTCGTTGCTAGGTGTTTACTAAGATTAAGATTAATAAGAATCATTTTTTTTGAAAGCTCATATTTTATTCGTATTGAATTAATTCTTATGGATCAATAGGTACATCACACTCTGAATAGAATGTCGAATATCCTAGCCTTTCAAACTATCTATTTTTTTTAGTCATGAATATTCTGCGGATCGACGACCGCCTCTACCTCCGACGTTTAAGATGGAGGAGGATGTCCAACCGCATCGTGGATATGCGTTAGGGAGAACGTTGTATACAGTCAGACGATAATACTTCTGCGTGTTTGTCTGACTAAAAACGCTCAACCAAAATGTAAAATATCAGAGGCGTAGATGCATCGAACAGATATCATAATTTAATTCCCAATATCGCAAAAACATTAAACAAAGATAAATAACGTCCATGGTTATATTTTATAGACATTATGTTAGAAGTGATTTATTAACAACAATTATTAAAACGTACTTTAAATTTTCTCCTGTGAAATGTATTCGTTTACTTGTTAGAACATCTTTAAATATAGAAAAGATTCTTTGCATATCATAACTCCTGAGAGTAGCCTATTAAAAATGGGACTTCTAAGCGTTGTGTTTACTTAAGGTTTTTAGCTACTTTCGTCTTAATATTGACAAATCCGGGTTAGTATATTGTTTAGTTTATTTATTGTAAAATTTAATGTTTCACTTGCATCTTTTAGTTATATTATTTATGATTCACAGTATTTTGTTTTTTAGGTATACCATAAAATTGTTTATTACATTAGCAATTTACTCGAATTGTCTGTGTACAATGGAAAGGCTGCAAATCACGTCCCTCATTTTCTTACGGCTGGAGAGGAAGGTAAGGAAAGTGCTGATCATTTGTCTTTATATTAAGCAACTTTTGTAGGTGCTTTTAAGAATTTTTTTTTGTGTTAAATTGCTCTCTAATAAATTCCGTAACTATATGGAGGGCATGGGCAACGTTTGAATATTTTTGAAAATGTTTTCAAGCAATTTAGCGTTACATCTTCGAAAACTTTCTCAATACTGCAGACAACTAGTTCCATTATTGTATCAGCATTTACTCGTTCTATTATTTTGTTGACTATTAAATATGGCTTTATTGGACGATCTCTATACAAAACACCCACCTTGACGTACTCTAACGCATCCATAGCTTCGTCTGCGTTCAACCAGAAGTAATTGTTTTCTACATCGATTTTGTTTACAACCTTTATGTTTATGTTTATGCCAGAAAATGCTAAAGACTGGATTATCTAGTATTTGGGAGGGTATATTTGCAGCCACAAAAGCTTCGCACAGATCGGCATAAAAATTCTTGTTGGAAGCACCAAGATGGGGATGAAAATTTTAAATAATCCGTAAATCGAAATTTTCTGAAACGTTTTATAGTAAGTGAATAAATGAGCTCGTGGCGGTGCGTTTGTTAAGCGACATAGTAAATAAAAAAAAACGACGAAAACTAAATTAATATATTAAATTTAGTTTTCAGTTTCAGTACGGTCACTAAATTTTTCTCGAAGCATTGGTCATTTTCATAAGAGTAAATTTACCAAATACGTTTAGACCTTTTTCATATCATTCAAATGATCATCGAAAAGAACAAATAGCGTTCATATTTCCTTTTTTTATATTTCAGGTTCCTTTATTTTTATATTATAAAGTTTTAAATACTTTTAAATACTAACTACAACAAGTTTCTACTTGTTGTGTATCCCACTTTGTACCCAAGAAATGTGAGAGACAAAATTAGTGAGAAGCCTGAATATTAAAAGACCGAGAATAAAATTGATTATTTAATTAATGCAAATAGAAGATAATGTAATTAACAGTTCAAATTTAATGTTAAAACCACACTACTTCATATAATTCATTCACTTTTATACGTACACGACGTAAATGTTAGTAGCTGACAGATACCTATTATTTATTTTGACGCTTGCGTGATTGATAAGCAGGAAATACGCCAATACCTGTTATGTATATCGCCGTTTTTAAAAATCTTGATCGAAATGAACAAAAGCTTAAGTAATATTACAAAGAATAAGTAAATAATTCGCCCAGAATTCTCCTACAGACCTCCTAGCCCTAGACCGTAGCCGATGAATGCGCAGTCTGCATTTGCTTGTCGTCTGTGGTACCGCCAGTCATTTCTCCGTTAAAAACACAACCTCAGAAAACATGCTGGAAACAACTGTTAAGTTATCTACTATGCTTTTATTTGTCAGAGTGTAATAGCAATTTATTTGTGTACAATGTGGTCCATTAATTCGATTGTTGGTGTTGTCACTTCGTGTTTTTATTAAATATGAGTGATTCCGATGATACTTGGGAAGACTTCTTTGGTAAGCCGTTTTCATTGCATTAGGTCACGTTAATCTGTATTATTAAATATGAGCGAATATTCGCTTGTCATTATTTTCCTATCGTTTAATTACATAGTTCGAGATGCGATGTTTATTATTGATTTTTATCGCATCTTCTTGGGCGCGTTTAAATTATTGATTATATAATTTTTATTTCCGAGTCAACAGATTCATATGTTGTAAACCTATTTTTAATAAGTAGTAGTTCAAAAATAATCTGCTTATACTTTATTTCCACGCCTGCTTTCGACATAATTGTAGCGTTCGTACCAGATGTGCGGTATATTTAAACTTGCCGGATGTTATGGGTAAAAAAGTATCCCATATACATGTGCATTCGAATATACGTCTGTAGACATATCGGTTTGTTATTACGTATTTATTTTTTAAATTTATGCTTCCATTCTTAGTTTTTTTAGGTTACGTAAACTTTTAGAAGTTACCGTTACCGTTAGTTGGTTTCTGACTAGCACCTAAACACAAAACAGATATAAAATCAAATGTCATCTTTTTCAAATGATACGTATATATTTGCAAGACGCTAATAATGTAATGTAAACAAATTTATCGATATCAAAGGTTTGGACCAATGGCTAATCAATCAGCATCTGGTATAATCTGTTCTTAACGTTTTGTATTGTGTACTACAAACTCTTTCAGGCTCTGTAATTATGTTAGAAAGAACAGATTTAAAGTTAATTATGCTCTCAAATTGCTAATACTACGAATATAAATTAATTCTAATAAATTAAACTTTGCACTCATCTTGAACACACTCGCATAGTTGGAGAATATTTTGCTACAAAATTTAAGTAAAAATCGTATTCGTGTATTCTGGTACTAAGGAAAAATTACCAGCATGATTCTCTATTAGTCTAAGTAGTTGGCATTCATTCATTGCACTAGCATTTTCGTTTTCACAGTGGAAATACGTGGACAATCCTAAACATATTCAAAATTGACCACTAGATGACCCTTACCGTATATTTCAATTGGTTGTGTCTGACATTTACTATGGCAAACACCATTGACCGAAAAAGAGTCGGCCGTGCGAGTATAGTTTAGTATTAATAAGGTTTCAAAGAAATAATAATAATATTTATTTTTTTCCCTCTTCGTCCATGTAGTACAATAGATAAATAAATACGAGGAATAAGAACGATAATCATGACCTGGGAGAAAGAAAAAAAAATCACAAGATTGCATTTGGTTTAAGTGGAAAGCACTACAACCATTCCTCCATCCAACCCTACAAATCAATTTAGTTAACAAAATTGACATTTCTCATGTCTTAACTCAACAAAAATGCATCGATCGACTTAATTCTGCTTTGGATGATGAAGCACAATCCCAAATCATAGCTTATGATTGGTTTCGAGAATGTAAGCGTTGACGTGTTAGTGTCAGTAACGAATTCTGTGAAGACCGTCCATCAACAGTTATTCTTCATATAACATATTGAAAGATAGAGACACCCTTGAGTATTGGTAAAAGTCAAATACAAACAATTTTACATGAGCATTTAGTAATGCATTCGTTAGATTCCACAGAATTTAACCAGAGTCCAAAAAATGGCTTGTGTGTGTTGATGCAAAAAATGCTTTAGAAGTACAATCGGGGTACTTCTACCAATGTATACGGTATCGTAACAGGTGAAGAAACCTGGATATATTCAACGAACCAGAAACGAAACAACAATCCATTGTTTGGATGAACAACGAAAGTTGTTCCTTCCTGAAGCGCTTCAAAAAAGTTCTTGAAAACTGGGTCTGTTTCTATCGTTACTTTTAAGAGTCGAAAAACAGTAAATGCTGATTGGTATACAAGAATTTGTTTGCTTCAAGTCTTCGATGAAATCAGAAAAAACTCTTGACTTATTACTTAATAACTTCTTCTTGTACACTTTTGTTAAAAAGTTATTAGATTGGAATAAATATTTCAAGAATTGTTTTTTCGACAGCAAAAGTGCTTAATACTTAATACTTACAGGCGATTCAATAAAATATCTATTTTTTTTTCTTTTTCTGGATATTTTTGGGATTTCTCCTCGTGTTACGCCATTTAGTTGATAGTTTTATTTTCAAGCTATTTATGCTGAAATAAGAGGTCTCTTCCTTCCCGGTAGACTTTTTTAACGTCTTAAAACACCAAGTCTTCCTTATCTATCCTTACATAGATTTGTCTCCGCAACTAGCCATATGTTTGATCATCGAGACGGTCAAATGAAATGGATGTATCCTTTTTTTCTAAACGATTGCAATCTCTTTTAATTTTCGTTTCAGAGTGTCTTTGTATACGTTTATTTATAGTTCCTTGCAGGAAGTGGAGACTTTTTTGCAATGTTCGCCAAATACCATCGCACCGTTTACACGCTATATTCATCAAGGAGAAGGCAAATTTTGATGCCTACCATTTAAATAATATAGAGCAAGAAAGTGGCTAAAACCAAATAAACACAAAAAAAAAAGAAAATTGCAATTTGATGTGTTTGTAATGGTGTGGTGGTCTATTCTGTAGAGCGGTGTCCAGAATTTCTGTCTCATTGATAGAATTATGAATAAATATATAAACACGCTGCAATGAAATTTAATAGAGAGGACGATTAATATCCTTTAATCCTCGCCACAAGCTTAGAAACGTTAAACTATGCCGAGTTTGATAGCCTAGCGCTGATAGAAGATATCTTGCTTCTTTACCATTGCTATGAGTACCTAATTGTTTCAAATTAATTAATCAGATATTTACATTACTTTATTACGTTTTTACCTATATTTTTTGTATAAAATCTGTCCATCCTGTATGTTCATTTTCTTTTTGTCGAAATTGCCTGCATGTGTTTGTTCTGTTTTGTAGTGCAACATTTGTTCTGATCATTTCATTTTCTGTTTTATATGGCAATTTATATCCATTATACCCGGTAGCCAATAATTGTTGCAACATATTTAATTCTTCTTTATTGTGCCGAAATTCTGTCGTTAAAAAGAATTTCTTTATTCAATGCTGAGTAAATAGTCAGTACAGTTAAAATATTGAAATCTTACTGTGGCACATATTTTCTGGTTTTTTCATGTAATTATTTAGATATGTGATTTTGGATAACGATATCAAACCTGCTGAACTTGTACTAGTAATATTATTGTTATTAATGTTGTTCGAAAGTTACTGACACCTCCACGATATCCTAATATTAGCCCAATTGCAAGCCTTTGCGAAAGGAAATGAAAGGAATACATTGCCCAATATACATACATAATAAATTATTGTACAGAGCTGTAACTACAAATATTAGTTTCAGTGACGGCACCATTTCAGAACTTCCATCTGCCTACAGTATTGCATTAATGTAATGTAATTTGTGGAAAAATTTATCTGAAAGGCAAATGATCTAACTTGTTTTCTGAGAATTTATAAGAAGAGGTCATGCTGTATTTTCGATGGTGATGATTATATTTTTGAAAGAAAAGGTAGAAATGCTTTATTTATTGCTTTTGAGTATAAATTGCTTTGTACACTACAAACTACAGACAATTCTATCTACATTGTATTCGTTATGTAGCTTTATAATTCAACTCTGAGAAAATGTTGGTAATAGATGTTCTTCATTTTCTCTGTGGGGTGCTTATTACACTCTCTTATGTTTTATTTATCCATTTGCGTTTAGCACTTTGTTATTTATATTATTATTTGAAAAATTGAATACTATTAAATATAATGTTGGGTATGTGTATGTTATACATTTTTCAAGCATATTCTGTACTACACTGTTTTTACTCATTAGTAGAGAGGACAAAAGCCGGTGAAATTATCACTTTCTTGCAGAGACTAGACAGACTCGTGTTTTGTCGACTCCCGGGGACACCAGTAGGCAACACGAATCCATTCTCATGAGGCCAACAGACACGAGTCTATCTAGTCGCTGCAAAGAAAGAATAATTCTTCCTGCCTTTGTCATCTCTACTCATTAGACGTTTTTAAGTTGATTACTAGACTATTTAATCCTGCATTTATTCATATACGTAATCTATACTTCTATCTTGTGTGTCTACCTATTCTCGAATGAGTTTACAATGGTTAAGTTTAGGAAAGTTGAACATTTCTTTTGCTGCAACATCTTACTTCGAACGCAGTGAATACGAAGTAACCCGCCGTACAATTATTAATGTCGGAGCTTTTAAATCCTGTTCAAAATACAATGTAAACGGTCGTTACTACTGTAATTACAAATCACGATTAGTTCGCTACCGTTCTTCATAATATAGACACATCCAGATTCGTAACTATCCACTGTAATCATTGTCACCAACTTGAGGCTGCTCTGCGTCTTTGTATTATGTATCATTAAAATTTTTGAATCGAGTAGTCAGGTTTTAAAAGTTTAAATTCATGTACCGCCTTTTGTTTCTGTTCATGGATAAATTTTCAGCCACTCCGGTTTTTTCTCTTACATAAATCTGTCAATCTCGTGATTGAGATATTAGGGATAAATCATTGATGTGATTTACTCCTCGTGTTCTTTTTAGTTTTCCCCATTTTCCTCACTTTCTTGGTTGATCTTGTTTTAGTCATTCTGCATATATGATTAAACAGCCGCAGTACATTTTCATCAATTGTTTTCTCTACACACTTTACCTCTATTTTTTTTTTTCTTATTTCTTTGGTAGATATACAGCACACCATTTACTTTCGCTTTTGCTTTTAGATACAGTTAATTGAGAGTCACCCATTCTTTTTGGAACTATATTGCTTTATCTTACTTTTTAGTGTCGCAAATTTGCAGGTTCAATTGACTCTCATTTGGATTATTTAGCGATGCATAGAATTTTTTTTTGATATCAATTGCCGTCTATAAAAATAGTTTCTATGTCTGATTCGTGCTAATTTAGTTTATTTAAATGAACACCCGTTTATTTTATTTTCAGAATATTATAGAGAAACTATTCGAGAATAATTTTATGAATATTTTTCTGCACCTAAAATACGTCATTCATTAGTAAATGAAATATAAACCTATGCAGATAAGTTTTCGCTAGAAATGATTTTTAAAGAGGGAATTAGAATTTATAATAGGTATTTAGGCGATGCAAAGCTAAATGTGGCGATCTTAGAGACGCCGTTAAATTGGTTTAGATTTAGGAACATCTTATGATCTTGCAAAAAGAAGAGTCGACATTTTTCGTTTACATTTATGTCGACCAGAAAATACATGGAGATTAGGCTACTTTAACTAACAACGACATAAGTTACCGTTGTGAGTCTGGTTGACTTTTGTTAATGTTGTTACTTCAATCTATACCAAAGTGGACAAACTATCAATTGTAGAATGTTTGGCTCACGCTGACCTAAAAGAGTACGTAAGTACGAAAGAAAGATAATGCCTATCATACTAGACATTGCGAAAATAACGGTAAACACAATGAAGTGCTGTAGAAATTGTTCAATCGTTGACTAGTAGCTATAATTCCTGACTTATTGTTAGTTACGAGATAAGCTACCACGCCAACTCTCGAAAATGTCGACTTTATTGTACACTGCTACACTTATTATGGAAATTGTAAATAGTGGTGCTGCTGCAACGAATGACGCGAAAGTATAGTGTCTGCATTAACGGTTAAAAGAAACGAATGAGTTGCCTTCCTGGAAGAATTCCTAAATAAAACAGAAATGCTTTAGACTAATTTAATCGCATTAGTTAAGTTAAGTCTTCCAAAAATGCATATGTACACATGTACCAATTTCTCTCACCGTTACAACGTTAAACGTTGCCATATATTCAGATTTGGTATGAAAATGAAATGTTAGCCTTATAATATGCTGTAACTTCATGTTGCGCGCATATCTTTGTTCTATTCTCGGTCAGGTCTTTTAATTGTTTCTGTTTCTATTTATTTCTCTATGTTATTCAGGCGAGGCAAATCGTCTTTGTTTACATATTCTTTCGTCGTGTTTATTATCGTACGTTTTGAAAACAAACGTGCAAGTTGTACATGTGACGATACATATCCACATACGTACATGCATTTTACTTTTATTGTATGGTATTATCCTACATATACACGTTTCTGTATACACTGATGGACAAAAGTCCGGAAGTACCTAAATATTTCCAATAACATTGCTGTGAACTAGTAGAAGTAGTAAAGTTAACAATAGTTCGCCAACAATTTTAAACAATATATTGCATTTTGTTTATTTATTATTTTTTATTTTTTTATTTTTTTATTTATTTTTTTTTTTCATTTATTGCAACAGCTAAATGGGGATGAAAATAATCTTGCTGCGATCTTCTTAATTGTTTATTTTTTTTATTATATTAATTGTTAGATAATTGATGCTTGTGACTATATTAAACGGTGATTTTTTTGTTGATAGTGTGATATAAATATGAAGAGAGTGTGCATTTAGAATTGTAGTACATGTTGACATAAACATGTAGCTATTATGTATAATCTACTGGTAATAATAGTCAATTAATATAGTTTATTTAATGGCATTTCAATTATAAGTTTCTTTTATTATAGTAATAGTAAATATGCCTTTATTATGATTGAAAGTATATGATCGATGCGCCTTTAAGCATGCCCAAGGCGCCGACCCAATTTCTTATTTCCTGAATGTTGACGCCATTAACTTATCCCGCGCTTCTCATACAAATGAATGAGAGATCGTTTATCTGGACGAGATTTCATTAACGTTATTTAATTATAAAGTTTATTTGTATGAACAGAACGTCGAAAGGCAGCAATGAGTAAATAAAATTCACTCGAAACCATTTATCGATAGATAAATATAGCATACACCTACTTACTCTTTTGCAATGGCTATTTTCACAACTGATTATTTACGAACGTAGGCTTTACACCTTAACCATTTACGAATACGTGAGAATATTTGATTTAAGGACTGTACAAGCGATAGAAAAACGGTACGAAAGACCTACCTGGTTTTTAAACCTATTACAAAATCATTTTCGGAATGGATTGATGATATTTTACCGAATTTATCTTGAGTGACAGTAATGCTTAAAATGCTAAGACATTAAGAATACATTGTGTATATGTATATGAAAGTATTATTTATTCCACGGATGTTAGTCTGGTTCGCCTACACGACCACAAGTTAAGAATATAAGGTTACAAAGAAAGGTGGGCAACACCAAAGTGTCCTAATGGAATTTCTACATTTTTTATATTTTTTCTTAAAAAGCAAAGCAGACTGGAAGCACAAGAGAACGTGTTTATACGTAAAGATGTATTATATCTGTCTATATATTTTTCATTGCGTGGATGTATAGAATTTGTAAATGTGTGAATTAAGTTCGTATCTTAAGGTAACATTTTGGCTTAGAGCTTTTACTTCATTTTTATACGAATAAATATAGATTTTTTGTATAGTTGATGTGAATTCAATTAATTAGTGCTACATAATCGTTTATTACGTAAGTATAAGCTAAAACAAAGGGAACATTGTTTTGTTTTAATCTGATGGCAATTGTTTCTTGTTCATTATAAGGAGGGAAACAACAAAAATTTAGAAATTCAAAGTTGAAGTTGTGGATAGGTGAAAGATTTATATCTTGTAAAATAGTAAGTAGTGCCGTACTAACTTTTGAGCGACAAACGCTGATATATAAAAAGAAACATCGATGTCTATTTTTTGTGGACCAACTTCTGGCGTTAATTACATCTCCGGTGTGTGACGTCAATTTTATTATTTTTTTTAATAGATCGTCCTTTATATTTTTACGTTTTTGAAGTGGTATCGATTAATCTAACGATATCACGTATATTAGAGAGGGCCGTATTGCCTTCTGTCAAATCTTAGTTCTAGAAATTTGATTATTTTTGTTACTTATTGTTATTGTATCCTACATTTCTCATTTTTTTTTTGTTTTTGGTTTTATTTTTTTTTATTTTTGACTATTTTGTTAACCGTTGTTATTGGGGTTTCTTTAAATGTTCAACTTAAGTAATTATGGTAGGTTAATTCTATTAAATTTATTGGTTTTTGGTCTCTTTTTCAGAGCGTTCTATGTTGATACTTTTAGAATGTCTTCGGCGCGAACCATGCAAACTTGTTGGGCCATTGTACAACAAGTTGTCTAAGAATTGAGATCCTCTTTACTGGTGTCAAAACAGTTCTCTCTGTACATTTTCTGCTACTATCTAGCGTTATTTAGACCAAAGTTCAAATATCCTCCGCTATGTGCAAGGAAAGCTATTACTAAGTTCCATTTCGTGGTATTGTCTATCAAATATTGACGAACTTAAATATTATGCAATAAAATTCGATAAAGCAAAGAAATAACAATTAATGAAACAAGTCGAAATAATAGAAAATAATAACGAGAACAAAGAAAGAAAATACGAAAAGTGCAGAATATAATAAGAATAAATAATGAAAACACTTATTATTAGACTTATAATTTTGCAGTTTGGCAATTTTTATGGATACGTTGTCTAACAGCAAACTCTTTGGATGAACCTGACATCAGAGGAAACTATTTGGCGCTCATTCCTAGCCTACTTTGCATAACAGCAAAGACAGATTGTTAAAACCTTGATTGTTCCACATTACATCTTGCCTTACCAAAAACAAAAATTTACAGGCTGTTCTAATTAAGAGAAGAAAGTTGATATGACTTCCGCTGATAGTTGAGCTGCCGATAACGTCAAACGCTGAATCACAGATAATATAAATCGATCAGTTTCCTTTTGCTGAAAGCGCCAGTGTTCGTTGTTAATAGGTTTGTGGTGAGAAATACTTTAGAACCTCTTTGTATACTTAATTCTTGTCCACAAACAGTTGAATTGGTTATTCAATAAAACGATATGGGCATCATTATTACCAATACCAGCGTTACTGAATTAAACATATTATACTTATTCAATATGTTAGCAATTTTAATAATTTAAGTGTGACTTCATCGTTTCTTCAAAACATGTGTAAGTAGTACGACATTCCACACAATCAGACGTAATGTGAACAAATTTAATCATTTGCGAGGTGGTATCATTTGAGTGCAGACTTATTACAATATTGAAAAGGGCAGCAGAAATTTAAAATATTTATACGAGTTGTACTATTTAAATTCCTTAAATACTCCTACTCCTTTTAATGTATTTCGGTATGATACCATGTCTTCGATATCGTAGAAAATGCTTTTTATTTCTCTGGTTTGCCAAAATTAGTTAATCCAATGTTTCATTAGCTTAACTATACCAACGTTATGAAAAGCTCTATTTGTAATGAATAAGTAAAATAAAAGTACTGGCTGTAGAGGCTGGAAACAGTGTAAGAAAATGGGTGATTGTTTTCACAATCGAATGTGTGAATTAATTAGTTGTGATAGGTCCGTTTAAATATATTCCTTTTTTAGAAACAATGTGTTTATTTACTTGTTTTTTATGTTGCTGGTTTTATGGGTTACGCAAGTAAAACTGAGAAATTTAAAAGAATGTAAAATAAATAATTAATTCCAACAAAGTTCGATAAAGTATAGAATATGTACATTGTTAAATTCATCTTTTTATTGCCTCCCACGTCACATCCGGTGGGATGGCTTAAAATGGTTTCATTCTACAATAATTCCATAAAATATTATTTTATCCAGTTCCTATTGATTGCTTCGTGTTATATTTGACATGTGTTTTCGTAGGAGAAAGTTTTAAAATAGATGTCTTTATAATTAACTCGTTACATGGAAAACCATCTGCCCAATTATAAGCAAATCTACAAATACTATACACGTATATATATATATATGTATATCTACATAACTTGTTAAGCGATTTAAATCAGAAGCGTATGCGCTACTTATTGATTTAAGACATATTGCATTAAGAAGACCCCGTTCGCAATAAATTTGTCGTTTTCGTTTCAACTTCAATTGGGAATATTAATTTATGTAGTGCGTAACGTTGTTCTCGAGGCAGTAACTTTCAGATTGTTCACGAGTCGATATTATTCATAAATTTATGATGGCATCGTAGCGGTCAATAACAGTTTCTTTATTTAGGAATATTTTCGATTCAAATATATTTCTGAAAATTGTACATGTTATAATTGCTTCGATTTTGGCTTAGGCTACTCACGCCTGACCGGGTAATTTCCTCGTGCATAGAGTATATTAAACTGGCGTGTACTACAATTTTTTCTTCGCTAACTGCCTGGTAGCATCTAAGTTAGATCTAGATCTTTGTGACCGGAATTATTTAGGATCTACGATAGGAAAACTTCATATTTAGCCATGAAAAAGATTTAGTAAGCAATAAGAAATTAATTTTCAACATATGTTCCGCTAGCGTTCACACACTGATTCCAACGTTTTTCTACACTTTAAACAGAAATCCTGCGGCAGGTCTTGAATAAACGCTTCTATCACCGCATTCAACCATTCATCCCAAGGAAACCGTCGTTTTCTCATGTGTTGTTTTAAATTAGAGAAGAGATAGTAGCCGCTCGGTGCTAAGTCCGGACTATAGAGGAGATGTCTCATTTTTAAAAAAGATTATGTTACGAAGCAACATAATCTTTCGCTGCTTTTTTCCTGAAAGGCAGTTTTCAATCCTTTAATTGTCATGCTGTTTTATTGTTCGGGAAACTGTTAAAAGTTTCTTAAGTTAAGTTAAGATTTTCTAAAATTTCAATAAAAACATGTATTCCATTCTCATTCATTTACTTGATAGTTCCTTCGTTCCGACAATAACCCATCGCTGCTTCGGAATCAGTAATTAATTGTTTTAAGCCCATGCGCTTTGAAAGTACTAATTCTTCTAGTTCTTACTCAGAACGATGAATTGATTTCCCCTTACTTGAATCGGAGCGAGTGCGGGATCTGTTGGAATGATCTTGGAATTTATTCGGAACTAATCTACGGTTATTGGAACGCCAATTTCCGTTGTGCATACACGCTTCCTAATTGATTCCAACATCTGTTGTAACACCTCTAATCCGGGTTGAATTCTAGTCGGTGAACTGTTGATATTGCGCCAATCGATGTGAGTTGGGTTGGAATCTCGTTGTAAATCATGTATATTGAGTTGAGACCAAGTCACTTCGATTGCCCGCTGTAACTCGCTATAGGTCAACATAAACTAAACAACGTATTTTGTTGATAATTTCTTACGCAAGAATTGATGATGTTGCTCCAGCCGTTTCTGAATTAGCTGATATTAAGCTAGTTTTGCAGATCGCTTTAGTTTTGAAGCCACGAACTAAAACGGCATATATTGTTACCAATTTGTTACTCTTAAACGTAACAGTCTAAATTTTGTATGAATGAGAATCGTACTCTCGCCCCTCCGATATTTTCATTGATAGTTAAGCATTGAAGTCGAAAAACTAGTAGACATTTTCTTACTTACTCACAATTGTAAACTTTTTGCTTTACCCAGTGATGGATAACAATCGCTACTACTACTGTATTAATATAGTGTCCTTGTAACGTTTGATTGACTAGAGATATCAAAACAAAGTTAATGGTATATTTTCTGCTGGTTTATTTCCATCAGAAAATTTGATGTTATATTAACCGTTACGTAAGAATCGCTGTCCTTAGCAAACGTCTTAGGATTCTTAATAAACAATTAAGAGCAAAAATATGTAAATAGTCAATATTTTGTTACTAATATATTGCTTTTTTTATGAAACTTGTGAAACATTTGATAGTGACGGGCAGGGTTTTGCTTAAGTATTTATTCATTACAAAAGTAGGCATCTTTTCCGTACTTTTGAACCTGTTCATGTTAATAGATAAATAGAAACAGTGTTGTCCTATGTCCATTTTTAATAAGATTCAACGACACGAGCCTCGGTAGGTGTCGTTAGCAACGATGGATAGTTATCTAAATATTTATTTTAGCGGCGGTGAGCGATGACGTAAACGGAGTGGGGCGCACAACGATTCGACTTTCTCGTGTATTTCCGTTGCATAGTACAAAGTACAATATGTGCAAGGAAAATATACGAGGGAATCGAATTGCTGACGCTCCCTCTCGTTTACCTCATGACTCCCAGTCGCTGATTTATTTACTCTAAATCTCAGAGGTGTCGGGTCTCTGAAAGTCTTCGCATAAATTAATAAGTATTAATAGTACTATTCTTTACAATTTCTTACTAAGATTTTTTGTTATCTGTCAGTAGTCATCATGATATGCGTCGTCTTAGAGTGGCGACGTGAAATCTTTTGTTTAAGTGTATTACTTTCTAAATTTCACTGTATAAACGTCAGCAGCAATTATTTTATGAGTACTTACAAGGAGGAATAAGGAGTAACGACTCTCATCATACCGTTGAGTTCGTGTTGATATTTGCAGTGAATCAGAGGTTGTAGCGAGTTGTTGCGCTAGTTTAATATGCTAGTCATCGTTTCTCGGAAATATCTGGAGCAACAAACTAGCAACAGAATATAACAAAATATGCTGTTCAGTTTTTGTTGATATCTGGAGTAAGCTAAAAATTGGAATTTCAAGGAGAAAGAATGCATAAAAATCATTTACTTCTATTGCTAAATGATCATTACATACATATAAAATTCTATGCAATATTAGCAGGTTACGTGGTTACTTTCAATCACGACATCTGACTAGCAAGTGGAACTACGAATAGAGAAAATTTTGTTACTTTCTTTAGCATGTATTAGATTCAAAGCAGTTTCGCGATTGCTGACGCTCTAATTTTGCAATTCCACTTTTATTTATTTAACGCATGTTTAAACTTAATTATAACAAATTAGTCCCAAACTCGAATTGTTGTGTTCAAATATTTCTGCCATACATGTACATACTGCTTATGAGTTATTGTCTTTAAAAGACAGGGAAAATATACAGGGCGATTCAAACAAGATTTATATTTTTTTAATGAGCTATAAGCTTCTATTTTGAAATTTATCTCTCAACATAAACAGGTGTTCAATTATTTGAAGAATACTACCAATTTGCCAATTTAACCGATTTCGAAGCGCCAGTAATAACGAAGGTAAAAATAGCCATTCGTTAATTTTAATCACTCTGTATATACGTATTTAGAAAACAGCAGGTGGTAGAGTATAATTTTAGGTTTGAAGATTAAACCTGTCTGAATACATTATTTTTGTTTGCCAACCAAAAAGATAGGTTCATATTTCAAAACACGGAAATCAAATTAAGGGCACTAATTCTTATTGTGCAACTTTTAATCGCTCTGCTGACTTTTAAATTTTAGGAGAAATGCCTGAATATAAACAAGCAGAAAGCGAATATTGGCTGCCCTCCAAGTTTTTCTCGTTAAAAATGCCCCAGAAAAAATACCAAAACTGGGTGTTCTAAATTAACGAAGGTAAATATTGATTTTTCAAGTTGTGTTTACGCTTTTATGGCCCATAAATTAAAGTTATTATAACTAATTACGCTTATTATACTGTAATGTGTCCACCTAAGTTGTTTATTTTGTATAATAGAAAATTGAAATGTGTTATAATAAACCGAATGTGTTACAATTTTATAAAGAACTGTGATAACAAAAGAAATAGGTAAATTACATTCAATTTTTTAAAGTTCTCTGATAGTACCTACTTAACTGTTAGATATTTACAGTGTTGGATGATTTTGTTTTACGTTTACTCATTGTTTGTTTAAATCGTTACGGCCTTCATTCTGTTGTTTTAGTCAACAATATTTACTACTGCTGAATAACATTATGTGTGTGTAAATTAGGAGTTTAGATTATTAGTAAGTCATTTATTAGAAATAAATGTAATGCGTTCCCGGATGAGGTACTCAACTTTTGTAAGTTATACTTTTTATTTATTTATTTATTTATTTATTGAAAAGTAATTTTTGATTAATTACTTGTTGCTTATTTTAGGATGTTGAATACAGTGCGAACTTGTGGAAAAACGGAAAGTTATATAAATTTTAAAATGTAAAAGTTTATTTCATATCGACAATGTCGTTTAACATTGTCTTCTAGTGTACTTTACTCAATTGTTTAATCTAAATATTATAGCACGTCTCACGTTTAGCTCGAAGCGTTGGTCTTGTGGAGACAGCACCAAAGGTTACCAGACTTCCAATAAAACCGATATTTGAGATGGTACGTTTATATTTCATATAATTGTTATTAGACATTTTTATAAAACATATCAGAATTTACATAAATGATAAGAAATTTAAGCGTGCGAGATAAGTGACCATAAAATAAACCAGTTCGTGCATTTTCTTATTCTTATAAAATAATAATAGGATTATTTTATTTCTTTGAATAATGTTCACATTACAAACAGGAAATAAAAGAAGAAACAAAGGAAAGACAGCTAAAATGTAATTTGTCTTTGAATCAGAAGGGTTTGCATAAAAATTGAGAGTTTTGTGTAAAAACTCCAAAAAATAGGCATTAAAATCGCTCACCTAAAATTTCATGTAGTTTCATATAGTTCATATTCATTTAATTTCATAGTTTTTCTAAAATGTTTGAGTATGCTATATATTCACATAAACATTTTAACAGGAGCAACAGCACGTACATATATAGTATTAGTCACTCGCAGTGATCGCTATTTACGCATTTCACGATCTTGTTGTGTCTGGTTCGGATGATTGTCAATTCATATAGGTACTTTGTTTTTGACGGGAATAGAGCATGAGCAAAGCTAAATTAGTATGGTATACATGATGTTTCTTCTAAATGGTTTGAAACATTCCTGAAAGAAAGAGGTTAGTTTGGTAGTTACTCAGCATCGGTCAGCGTGCTGTAAATATCTTATGTAATCTTCTAAGATGAAGCGTTCCTCAAGAAAGCAGTGTGGGTCCAATTTGGATTTTTAATATTTGTTAATAATATATCAGAAAGCCAAAGTAGTGCTTAATTAGTTCTTAATATTGATAAGGCCAAATATCTTATATATATACAAAGTTCAATACAACGTCACAATTGTTTCGATTGATATTACTTAACCGCACTTCACTCTTTATTGCGAGAGCGTGATAGCAACAAAGCCAAGTAACACTAATGAATAATGATAGCAAGGTCTGTGGCGTAGTACGGTAAATAACACAAAAGCATCGGTAATTCGCATAATTAATTAATACGGAACGGCCGTTTCGCGGATACGAATGATCCACATTCTCAACCGGTGACCAGTTGAGAATGTGGAATGTGTTCCGGATTAATTAATTAAACTTGTGCGGTACGGAGATTGGACTTTACATACGCAATATATACATAATACATATTATACATAAAGGCTCCTGAGGTTGTGATAAGGTTTAAAAAGCCTATACTCCCCGTTGAATCGTCACCATACTAAACAAAAAAAAACATCACTGTTATTGTTGAATGCATAATAATTGAAGAGTTAATTAATTTGCTTATGATTCAATATTAAAGCTGCAGATTGATAAGGTCGAATGAAATTGCGAAACATATGTATATGCCGTTAATAATTTAGAATTATTAAAGCGAGTATATTATATTTGTAAATAGTCAAGAAGCTATATTCATATATCGAAGAGGACAATCCAATCTTATTCTGTTTACTTCCTTTATATACATAGATCTTTATAGAAGGAAATACATATGTGTGTGTTTGCTAGTTATGCACGGTTCATATGTGTCAGAAAGGAATATTTACAATGAATTCACAGTTATCACATGTCAATTTTAAATAAAGTAGTTAATTGTAAGTCGGCAAAAATAATCCAGATGAATACCAAATTCTTTCAGATCTTCAGCTAAGGTAAAAGAATTGTCGGAAAAAGTGGTAACAGTAAATATAAATTACACCTCGGTAAAAACGTTTGTGCATTCCTGATTGATATGGATAAATAATAACGGCTACTTGCGCAATATTCCTCTTGAGAAGATAGGTATATTTTATAATTATTTATAGCATATTATATCTGTCATGGACGGAATATAAAAAGCCCGTTGCCATAGCACAGTGCTTTGGTTGTTTCTTCAAGTGCCTAAGAAACTTCTATATTTTTTACAAAGTAGGTACGGGTAATGATACTCGATAAAATTTTGGGTAGTTGAATTTAACATGATTTATGACGCAACCACTATCGATAACATCAGAAAAGGTTACCAGATGGTGCTATACGATTGTTAAATTAAGGCCAGAAGGATAGCAGACGGGTATATGCATCTCAAAAGAACATATTTGTGGAACGTTTGGACCAAAAAGACATTTAAATGAGTATTTCCAAAGCTCTATTCAAGCAGTTTAAGTGAGTTAGGTTTTAGTATCGATTCATAACTGTAAATGAAATAATTAGTCAAGGCACTGTCGAAATTGTGGACTGCGAAGGATTAATCGACTTTGACAAAGGCAAAGTGACAACTATTTTTTAGGATAGTCGTTAAGTTGTGTTACTTTTAAGAGCTCTCTCTCTTGTTGAAAAATTGTTGAATTTGAAGAAAGAGAAAGCTTTGTTCCGCCAAAGCAATGTGCCTCCATAACGAAAATTCACAAATGAAGGTTCCTAAGCGCATAGTTTTTGCAGAACATTATGCTAACATCTAATTCGGCGTATTAAAGAGAGCAAATTTTAATTGCAACACTTACATTATTTTCATATGAAGGGTGCTAGTAAAATTTGTATACGACAAAGGCTTCTTTTAACAGTGGATTTGGGTTTATGGTAAAAGAAAAGATCAAGATACTGGCAAAGCGGATTTCTCCGAATGATTTAAGCATCTAAATACACACAAGCTGTTGAATGAAAATGAATAATGCAAACTAGGTGATTGCTACTTCTACGTATGGCATACAACGGTGTTGAGTTTACTTGCTAGTAATACCAATAGGTATTTAAATTAAATTTCTCAAAAAGTATACACATCTAAAGTAACTGTATTTGTAAATTATGATTTCTGTGTTAGGTATACCTTTTTGTAATATAGTGTAAAGTGCGTGCGCTTACACCTAAATTCATCATTATTATTATTATTTGAATGTTCTTTAATCATAAAAATTTCATTTAATATTCGCAAAATTCAAATTATTTTTAATTATCGTTTAAATTCTAGTATTTTAATAATTTGCATTATTAACTGTTTGTTTTTTTCTTTTTTCTTAAAAGAGAACTCTTTAATGGGGAATAACCATTGTCTCAAGTAATTTTCATCTTGATTATATTTTCTGTAAGAAAACACAAAATTCGTACACAACACTATTTGTATGGAATCTAGTCAACATATACTATATATACTACTTCATTTGTAACATCAACTATAATCACCGTTAGGCCAACCTTAAAAAGTTCCAAGCCGTTGAATTGGCATTCCTGTAATAACGAAATAAATTAATAGACAAAAAATATTTTGCCAACAGATGTTTTCTATGAAAATTATTCAGAAATCAATTTGAATATAGAAGACAAAGTATTATGTTTTATTTAAAATAGAGAAACATGTATTTAGAAGGAATAAGGGAAGAAAAATGAATTCAAAAAGTTACAAAATCCATTTGGAGGGGGTTTTACAACGAAAGTACTGAAAATATCAGCTAAAAGAAGGAAAGAGGATTTTAAAGAAGTCTTTCTAATAAAAGCCTACACACACAACACTTTTACTGTAACTAATTCAACATTATTTTGAATGTATTGGAAATAAAAACAGAACTCCTGATTTTCTCTTTAATTCGTTTCACGTATTAACATTTATTAGGGTCTCAACGGTTTATTTGAATAAAATATATCAGATATTATAGAGTTGTACAGTTTTAGTTGATTATTCCAAAATATTTACCAGACGAGTATCAATAAATAAACTTCCGCATTATTATAAAAAAGTCCTTTTTATTGTGCAATTTCCTTGCTACATATAGTAACAAGCATGGTGCAAAGGTGTGACAAATGATATCCAAAAAATCTGCAATTGTATCAAAACAATGGAAGGTAAAAGATAAGGAAGAAGTTCGTAAAGATTAAAAAGTAAATAATAGTTTGATTGGATCTACCACGGCGAAAAAAATACATAAAAAGAGGAAATTAATTGAATAATAATATGTAGTAAGTGGAAATTAAGGAAAGGTTAAAACAAGAGGTCAATTTAGAAGAAGTGGAAAAAGGAAAAAAGTTGAAATGCAAATGTCTTAGAACAGAAGAGAAAATGGTTATTACAAATATTGAGAAATGCACGGAAATTGGCACGAAAATCTAATTGAACCAATACACAAAAAAAGAGAAGTGGAATTACGGATCTATTATATCTATCATCAATGGTACTAAAAGTTATGCCTGTATAATTCAATAAATCATCTTACTAACCCAGTAAACTGACACTTGAATTCTAAGAGCAACGACAAACTTAAATATTAAATTAAAATTATTTTCACCTTAGTTCTTAACATATTTTTGATAACAAACTCAAAAGTTATCCATCAAATATCGATTTAATTGTATTCGTATTCGTCGATAGAAAGGCTTCAATGTACTTACTTCTAAGAAAACACCTTAATTTGAAAATAATTTAGTTGTCTGAAGTACAAATAATGCTTAATAAAGGACAGTAACACACTGTATACACATTTCTATTAGGTTATATAAATTCCTAACGTGTCGTTATTATTATCATAAAATTCATTTTCCTTGCATATCAACTAAAACATAGAATCACATCAAAGGTAATCTAGCTGGTTCGTTTAATATTGTACGTGCGTGTATGTTATAATATGCAGTAGATGCACAAACACGACACTATAATTAGGAATTAAGTTACAGGAAGAGCTTTTATTTCAGTAATTATAATGCCTGCATACAATCCACGCTAGTACGTTAAAGGGATGACGATAAACTACTCCCACGTGAAAATAACAAAGGGTTGAGGTATGGCAAATTCATTAACGTAATGGCGCTGGTTAAATTCGTACATTAGTCAAACAGTTGATAATTAATTCAATTAAGCAGATAAATAACCCCCAAGCTCAGAGTTTAACACTCCAATCTAGTTATTGTAAGAGTCAGTGTACCCTACACTGACGGATGTGCGGGATTGGCACTTGTGGGTGCCTTGTGCATGTGCGGAGACCTCTGTCTAGTGGTAGTACGCGTAAGTTTGTAAGTTGATATTTTTTGCATTTAATTTTTAACTAAATCTTTTCGAATAAGTGAAAATCCGTAGCGATTCAAATTTATAAAATATAATTAAATGTAATTAATTTTTTTAAAATCTCATAAATAACACTCAGATAATAATTTTTCTTGAATTAAGACAAGCTTATATTAATAAAACGTTTTTTTTTTTCTCTGAAGTCATGTATATGTCACAACATATATTGTTATCGCCTCAATCTCTTATTACATTGCTAATATTTAATGAAGGTTTTTCCCTGTTTGCGGCAATACTGTTGCGAAAAACTAATTCTTACTATCTTGCTATTAGTAGAATTATTGATGAATTAGTAAATGCAATTGATGCACTTTAGTATTACACTTTTATAAAACGAATTATGATAATGTGGTATTGTGACCTGTTAAATTAATTCTATCTAGAAACAAACATTAATATCAGATTAAAAATCTATTTAGGGCTATTTAAACCAACAATTCATTCAAGTAACGTCTAGAGCCTAGATTTGAATGTATCGAATTGGCGAGTACATTGTTATTGAAAGTAATTAATTTGGATAAAGTTGATTTAAGAAGTGATAAAAAAATATATTAAAAAACTTGCATTGATGAATTAACAAGGCTAGGGTAGTTTGTATTCCATTAAATAATATGTAAATTCCTATTCTCTAACCATATGAGAAGCATTCATCCGAAACTCAACAAACCTACTAATTTTCGAAGAATCCAAATTTTGTCTGTTATGGCGTTTTGCTATGAGAGAAGTATTTTACTTTTCATTATCCTTTGTGTTTAAAATCTGGTATTTCAGTCACTAAAAATCAGCATCCTGTTCGATTTTCATTTGATTTCACACTGGATTTTTATATTTCACAATTTTCACGGCATATTTTTAGCTTATACAAGCGAAAGTTATTAGAACCATAAAACAGGCGAACATTACCCAAAATCCCAAAAATTTGTTAAACATCTTAAAAGATCGCAGAGGATAGCGAAGCATCTGTTGTATTGTATTTTCCATCCATAAAGCACACAAGACGGGGCTAATATTGGCCATACTGCTCGCTCTTAGAAAATATCGCTCGTAGAATTTTGATATTATCCCGGCCTCGAAAATCAAGCAATGTTTGAATAGTATCTCGATCGCTAATTGTGATGTAAAAATGTATTTTTCTCTATTGAAAGATGTACTTACATTTAGACCCACACGCTTTATACTACAAAGTTTAAAAAAGAAAAACAGATAATTCCACTCTTTTGCATCAATTTTAGCTATATAACATTTATTTACAATCCTGTATTTACTTCAATAAAAATACATTTTTCTAAATACATATAGAACATTTGTTTTAAAGAGATTTAATATCTAGCCCTCGATATCAGCTTCATTACGGCCTTGATTTTTTCCAATATTCCACTAAAATGCTATGTAGCGATGTCGAGGTTGAGACTTTCGTCGAGATTTGCCGAGACCGAGAGTCTCATTTCGGTCTCGATACCTGAAAGTTTGAGTAGTCTTGTCGAGACGAAAGCATTAATTAGCCGTAAATGATAATTTCTTACCACCACATTTGAGATAATGGAGTGATACAGTTGTTCCAAATTTCCTTTACTCTGTACATATCTGTGTCTAAAAATTACGAGAAATTATTCCTGGTCCTGTCGCCACCAAATTTTTTCTATGTCAAAGTTTTGTACTTGTTTTGTACCATTTTGTACCAAAAATGAAACGTTTTGTACCATTTCGGTTTGGAAAATATTGAAGTAAAAAAAGTAGGTATGTTATCATTATTTAAGGTAACAAAAGCATATCAACAAATCGCTAATCTAAAAATAATTCTATTTGTTCGTTACTTTTAAGTATTTCCTTTGTTAAATTGCAAATTATCAGTATTAATGTATGAGACATTCTTTATCTCTGCAAATTATATTATTATTTTTATTAACATGATTGTTCCTTCCGTTTCATTGTAACACGTTCGAATTTATATGATTGAACTTTCATTAACTATTTATTATTACGTTTGTGTATCAATTTTCCCATAAATACCTATGTATGGTGAACATACTGACCTCTTACCGAAGGACGGCTTATTGGGGCGAACAAAGCCATTGCGTTGGACTACGATCGATAAAGTCGCGTAATGCTCCTTTCTTCATATTCTCCGAATGCCTTTGCGACATTTGTTACAGTATTGCTCATTTGTAAAATTTGTAATATTCTCTAATATCTATTGTTCTTCAGGAATAATCGGAATTATTTTCAATGTTGTTGTAATTTACGGGCGTTTGTTGTCATTAGGAGAGCTTCAGAATTCACTTAAAAAAGGGAACATCTATTTCCATAAACGAATACTCTCGAATGGTAAAATTCGATCCTAGTGGACTTGAATGGACAGTGTCTAACTGCCCAGCAAACCCCAGAAACAAAATAAATGTTCTAAATTATATAAAAAAAAAATGAAAAGCCAATAATAGTAACAAAATAATCACGTAATTCTTAAAAGAAAACATAGATCTAAGAAATTAAATAAAATTTTTATGCAAACATGTACAAAAAATTCTTATGTACGGAAACGAACTAAAAATTACTTTACAAGGAATAATAAAAAAAATAAAGAACACGAAGATAAGCAAAAATAAATACAGGACTAAATGCACGTCTATTAACAACATTGTAGTCATAGGTAAATTATTTTCCACAGAAAAGGTAAACAATATTTTTTTCTATTAAATACTATATCTATTCGCGTTTAAAATTAATTGCGGTTTTAATAGTCTGAGAGACAATGTATATTCTTATGTCTATGTAGGTACTGAATGTCCAACTTTACGATCTTTGATTCTTTACTCTGTTGTAGTGTGGCATGTTTTTGTCGCCATTAATTGCGCTAAAATTTTTGTGTTGGTAGAAATATAATCTTACATTGTAGATAAATAATGATGATATCACAAATTTATTTAAAAGAATCACTGCAAGAGTTTTTCAGTGGAATGCTTGCAGCTATTCATACAATTCATTTTTGTTCCAGCAAAAGATTCCGTTAATTCAAACGTCACTGAATCTCAGCGTAGTAGTGATATTTGTTAACAATTTTCGCAGGCTACAATATTTGAGAGATTAACACCAACAACTTTAACTAAATTAACTTGCTTCAATGTATGTATTTGTATCTATTCAATTACTCTATTTTAACCGTAATTTATTCCCTGTAAATTAATCAGCGATAAATTTCGGAAACAAGTTAGTCTTGATTTTCGTTTTTTGTACACATTCCCTTGAAGTGATGAAAGTAGTAACATGGGGAGACATTACTATGTAAATGTCTGCAAAACAACCATAGACATCGTTAATATACAAGGCGAATAGCGCCGGTCTGAAAACCAATTCTTGTGCTACACCGTAGACGGAGTTGTAATCCCGAATGTCTTTGTTCTCATTTGCAAATCTTACTTTTACGAAGCGATCCAATCAACAGCTCTTACTTCTTAAGTGAATAATTTATTCACTAAGACAGTTTGAGCCACACAATCAAACGCTTTGCTTAAATTACAAAACACCGCCAATGGGTATCATTCACCATACACGGTAAAATACGTTATAAGAAGAAGTAAAAAATACATTTACTTAATGTATTTCATTGCATGTTTTAATAATAATAGACAAAAGGAAATAAAATAAAATAAAAATTAATATTGGAAATATACCAGTTTGCAATGTTAATTTTTTCAATAAATCATTTTTCACGATATCTGTATGCGTATAATACGCTCAAACCCTCAATGTTTGAAAACCTTATTTAATCGAAAAGGCAGTTTTATTTGTCATTCAAAAAAGATTCCGTTAAATCTCCAAATAAACTCTCAATATAGTACAAAAACGCTTGTTATAACGAAAAATAAAAAAAAATATTAAAAAATCTCAAATAGGCTTCATTGCATACTATCCTAAGGTAGCAGGTTTTAAAATTAAAAAATAAGCTCGAGCCTTTTGTATTACTACTACTTATAGCTCTATAAGTATAGAGTATGTGTCTTCTAAAATTCATCCTTAAATCTTTTTTCTTCCTAGGTGACGTTCTAGGTTCTTTTAATGTAAAAAATACTTTAAATATTTGGTTCATAGTAAATTTCATACCGGGTAGACCATAATAAAGTATCCAATTTGAAGCGGTCGCCATTTTAACAGTCAGAGCAGAAATTGTAATTTCTCCAATGGCAAAGATAACAGGTCGTTTAGCCGCAACAATTTCGGCTTTGTGGGGCAATGGCCCATGGAAGACATAGTGAGATCGCGAGTAACTTCAAAAACTAAGAACATCAACAAAAAGACGGTCCACTCAATTACATGTTCCTCGAGCTTCTTTAAGGCGAATTTTCCCGCAAACTCACTATTACCGACGACGTGCATTTCCATTTAAATTGATTTCTGAATAAACGAAACTGCCGTTTCTACCGAATAGAATTTGCATTGTCAACGAGTCATAGAGCAGAGTATAGAGCGGACTTTTTGTGCAATTTTGAAGAACATCTTCCCTACACGCTTAATCTCTCGATTTCGCGATTTAGTATATCCGGCGAATATGCCAGATCTGATAACTTCTGACTTTTTTTATAGCGAGACTGCTTCAAGGAAGATATACCGTCATATCGCATAGCAGCTAGAAGATAATATCCGTCCAGAAATAGCGTCTCTAACGCTAAATAACGTGACCGAGATATTTACACGTTTCTTCTTCAAAATGCAGATTTCTTCCAAAAACACACTATTTACTTTTTTCTTTCAAATAAGTATCTTAGCAACTTAGTTCTAAAAAAGCAATTTAGTTCTAAAATAAATTTATAATGTTTAGCTTTACCACTGGTAACAATATATGCTGCAAAGAATAGGTTTAATAGATATGATGAATAGTTCATTCAAAGATATGTTTTTAGAGAATTGTTAGCTATACGCCGAACTGATATCTACTGATATCTTTGTTGCTAATGCGATTTTTGCATTTCAACCTGTTTGCGGAGAATTTATCTTTCTCTAATTCAAAGATTCAAAAACATATAATATCACAGTTCAACAAATAGAATCGTTCATATCCATCCACCATTACGCATTACGTGTATTCAATACGCGCACATAAATAAACACATTATCCGGGCAATTTAGAATTGATTACGAAACATTTTCTAACTTGGCGATTAGGTCCGAATATAATCTGAAGTGTGTACGAACTTTTTCAAACAGAAACTCTTGTTTGATATTAGTCAACTGCATTTTATTTCGAGGTCTAGGTATCGAAAGAGAGGAACAATCGTTGGCAGTAAATGTATGTAAAACGCTGCAATTAAAATGCTATTGCTATGAATCAACTTCACTGAATGAAAAAGGCGGTCAAGTAACATAAATCTTTTTTAATAAAGTGATTTTAAAAACATTACGCATAGTACTTTACAATACTTGTTGGTGTATAACTATGCTGGAATAGTGTGGCGTAACCATTGAAGTGCAATCGTTTGTACTGAGTCACATCGTGTTGCTAAAGATTTATGACATAAACCAGAAGCTTGTGAATAGTATGTCCGTAAAGAGTTAATGCCATATCTAATAATAAATTTCCAAATGTTATTTATAACATTTACAGGTGGTAGTGATTGAATATAATGCTTCAATTAATTTATCGGAGCAAAGGAGGCATGTACATGTATTCTTAGATTAATAGATGAATTAACATATTTATTACCTTTATTTCCATTTAAATTGCATGTATGTATGTATTAATTTTATATTGCTATAATTCCGAAGATTTTAAACGTACTTTCTTACGTACTATAAATATGCACACAGAAATTTATACTGGCAAGTCTATTAATATGTAAAAAAATATGAATCGAAAAAACCTGAAAATTTGTAAGTTACTAAAATAGATAATATACAGAAAAGAATGAGATCACCCTCAATTTTGCGTCCTATATTTGTTGGTCGGCTAATTATTTCATTTAGACGGTGTTATTCAAATTTTTTATTCACCTTAAAGTAGGGAAAAGTTTTTTTTTTAATTTATATATTTTTTTGTCACCATAAAGCATGCTAACATGTTAAAACTTTTCTACAGATTCACGTATTCCAGATCTTTGAATTATTCACGCATAATTAATCCATCAACTGAGATAAAAAAAAATTAAAAAGATCTTATTATTATAAACTTTCTCATAAAAGATATTTTGTAGCGATCAGTAGATGAAATTATAATTTTTTCTTATTAACATTAGGAAATCATTATGGCACGAGTTAAGGAGCTATGGTGGCAATTTAGGTATATAATTTCATCGCCATTGCTAGTAATATATACTATATGTGGTTTAGAAAAAATGTAAGCTTAGGTTAGGTAATGCTGTTTTTTTTTTTTTTTTTCATGAATTTTGATATTGCAAAGAAAACGCGAAATTTGGGCTGTATGTTCCTTTTGCGTATAGGTAGACCATAATATTTGAAACTTTGCATTTAAAGGTGTTTAAATAGGGGAAATCTTTTTTAATTTAGGGAGATGAAAGTTGATACTTAGGCTTCTGGCAGAACTATAAAAGTACTATCGAATTTCGAAACTTTTTCAAAAATTTTCAAATATAGTTCTACTAATTGGGAGCTCATATATGTTTTTAAACGTTATTCATTTTAACTTAAAAAACTTAAAAACCGAACTCTCACAATACCTTTTACTCTTTGCTATAGCCCTTTAGAAGGCGAATTTCCAGTTGATACACGAAATTCTCGAATTTTTTACCAAAAGACTAAATATCATCTTTCAAGCATATAAATTTCCCAATTCATACAACAGCTTTGCGGCTGGAGTCGCGACGAGGTATGCTAGTGAATTACAAAACAAAAATTAACCTTTTTTATGTTTATGCCTTTTATAGTTATTAAAAGCGTTAGGCTTAAAGGTAGATACCATGAAATGATTTCATATTTATTTTTTTAATAAATTACAATATCGCAGCTTTTTAATACAACACTAGATGGCGAAAGTAAGGGTTCTTGCCTTTTATAATATAATTTGAATAAATAACCCAAAATATATTTTGTGTCGTAATAACCGGAAAAAAAAAACTTAAAGGCAGTATGAAGGTCGGCCACTTGCATTAGCTTATTTTTGGAGATAATTTAATACGACAACAAGACAGGCACGACTGTATTGTATGTGGCACTATTTTTCATTTTTCACGAGCTCTCATTTCATGTTGCAGCAGTATATTAAAGGCGGAAACTGCTCATATCGTTTATTTTAATCGGGCCTTTACTATTATCAACTTATATCAACTCGACAGGTTTCTTTGTATTTGTAGATTCATTAATTGCAATACTTTTTTTATGATTTATTACAAAACCTATCACATATTCTAAAGCCATTTGAGCTAACTGTCGGAGAATGTTTCTTTTTTCTGCATATTACTTAATAAATATAATATTTGTAGTTGCCTGTCAGATGTAGCGTATATTTTGCAGTACATATTATTTAAAAATGTGATAATAATAGAAGGACCGAATTTCCTGTTGTATGTCCTGTTGTTCCGAATTACTTGTTGTAGACTGCTTCTTGAATACTTTTTTGACAAGGAAATCTGAATAACAACAAACAATATGAAACAGTCAGGTTGTTGCCGATATTACGGATATTACGGAAATTATTGTCCCTAGCAGCTAGAGTTGACTAGGAATTTCACTGAATATTAAACATTCTTGATCTGAATCATCTACAACCATATTAACATGTGCACAGCAATATAAATGATTAAATCTGAGTATTATTGGAAATTGCGAATTACAAAAAGGTTTCATGTAACAAATAGAATAAATAAATATGCAATAAAGTAAAATAAAGTAACAAATCTTAGATCTAAATTTGACTACTCATCAATAAAAGCATTATACAACAAATAGTGCTAAATACGACTTTTAGCTTTGTTCCCACGTTGTTGGGTGGCGCATAAGAAACCAAGAATTAGGAGCAGATAACGATTTTGTAGAGTGCGGTACTTGTATTCGACGGAAAGACAAGCAAAGCTAATAAACGACCTTATAAAATCACAAAAGTCACTGCAGCAGCACGTCTAACTATTTAATCGGCAAACTAAGCCGCACAACTTGTAATTCCTGTTTAACATTTTACCCCAAGGTTGCTGGCTAACTCACCTAAAATAATTAAGAAGAAAAAAACAAATTAAAACGTTACTTTCACTCTCTCGTGGTGTAGGTTTTGATGGATAGTATTGTGCAGTATTATACCATGCATAATTATCTGTGTTATAGAAATAAAAATATTCGGTGTTATATTTACAATTTGCAAACGTAATATCCTAAAAATATATTAGCGAATTAGCAAACTGATTTAGAATTTAATTTTCTTTGCTGGTCAAAAGTATAACGACATAAAGGCATGGAAATCACGGGAAATTACGCAATGAATCGGTTTAATTGCATCTCGTCTTAACAGGTGTAAAGGTACTGTAATGACAAGAGATTCAGAACGACCTAAGGAATCTTCACAATCGGTGAAAAGCTTGTTCAAGCTGATTTATAGTGTAGACCTTTTGACGAAAGACTTTTTGTCGAAGGAAATTATTCGGAAAGAACACTTAAACTGGGCATTTGAAATATATAGCTTTCAGTAGCGAAATTCAGTTTCAAATTAATTATTGCTGTTAAACACAGAAATACTAACATTATGATATGAAAGTGTTTGGCTGTTTAATGGATGTACTGTACCGTGAAGTTAACGCAGTGGATCCTTAAATATAATCCTTAAATAGAGAGATATTTCAAATGAATAATTTGTTCTGTATACCAAAGAAACAATGCCCTTAAGATTTCTGTTTGAATACAATAACGATCAGAAGCACTTCTGCAAAATGAAGGGAATGGTTAGAAAAAGAAGATAATGACTGTTAGGCTAAGAACTTATTGAAGATTGTTGGCTGCAGAATTCCTTGTAAAATTAGAATATAAAATAGGGCAATTTTCTAGCAGATTTCCTACTTCTTACAATTCTTGCATCTTATGATAATTTCGAAAAATTGGTGTTTTTGCAGGATTCTTTTAACTTATCCTCGTTCTGTTAAAGCAGAAGCAATATAATAAATACTCGTTGATAAATGTTGTGAAAAGCGAAACTGCACGGAAATTTTCATTAGACGTTAAATAAGTGTGTTCTTTATGTCAACAAATTTATTTATGTGTGCGTGCTTTTTTCATTCGACATACACTTGTACTTCCACTTACTGAACGAAAGTTCTTCGAAGAGATTTCAGGTGAAAAATTATATTAGAGGATATCATTCAAAAATTGTTAAGCTCGGGTGGTTGTGAAGGATGTTTAATTTGTTAAGAACAAGAAGTAGTAAAATAACAAAAGCATTACAAAAACAACTAATTTCTATGCACTCCTGTAAATTCTGCCTAAATGTTATCTCGTGTCCTGCTTTTGGAGCTACCCAGAAATTTAATGTTAATATACCGCATTCTACTATCCTCGCCCACGTTAACATGCTTCTATCGTGCAAACGACATGGCAACTGACGATCGTTTAGCGTTTAAGATGACTTTAAACTCTATCAATTCTCTTGGTCTATTTGTATGCATGCATCGTCTATGTATCAACTAAGGATGGGAATCACGCACCCGTACATCTAAATGTCATCACGTTTATCGAGGCTTTCACAGCAGAAGTTGATGGCAAATCGGAACGTGTATAGATATTTCTAAACAGATCTGCGTATTTTAACGTAAGTATATCAGAGCAAAAGGAAACTATTTACGTATGTGTACGCTGCCTTAAAAGAGGAATTTTAAATAATAATGACAAGCCTAATGTATCTTCAATCTTATTATTAATTTATTGTGTAGTACATATGTACTATTAGATAGATTATCTTGTGCAATTCTGTCTCATCCCACCTCGTTTTATTGATTTAATTGCTGTACAAATGTATGAATACATGTAGCCACATTTTGGCAGTAAATTTTTACATTTCACATGCGTATCACCCAACATTTTTACTTGGAATACGTGAAAGTAAAACTAATCACTTCTATTTTTTTGTAATTCACTAATATAAAAGTGTAATAAACGCATAATAATGAGATGAAAAATAAAAATGTTTAAAAGAACAGTAATGTGGAACCAATTTTCTTAATAATCAAACTCTGAATAAATTCTGGCGTAATAGTTTGCCCAACATCCGAAATATGTTGGCAAAGTTCGATCTGTTTACGATACCGAAAATCAGCATCATAAATAAACTTAAATAACGTTGCCCAAGCCTTTTCCATTTTTCGCATTACTTTATGCAAAAATCGCTTGCATGCTTCAGTGTTTAATTGTTCCTGTAATACTTGGACCCTTAACACTAATTCACGTTCAAATGTTTATTGAGAAGCCGCAAATTTTGTTGGGCGATCTTATATATCTTGCATCATAGCGCGTTTCATGTTGGCCAACCAACACGTACATATACCCATTACGGTAAGACTGGAATGTTTTCCTTTTTTTCATCAGATTTTCTCATAAGTCTTTTTGGTTTTTGAGGTATCCCACAAACTTCTCTTTTTTTGTCTATTATTATACCTCGTAAAAGCCGTTGCGGGAATTTTTTAATTTGCGTCGTAATTTTTTTCTCCCGTTATTTTTACAGCTATAGCGAAGGGATTTCTACCAAAACCGCATCATCTTCATTTAATATTCCTAGACGCCCTGAACTAGGTTTTTCAATAGGAACTTCATTCCGTAAACGTTTTTCTGCTTGCAGTACTGTTTTTTTTTACTGATTCCCAATAATTCTAATGCTATAACTTTCGTGTAGTCTCGTTTACAAAATTAATTATTCAAGCTACGGTTAATTTGGTATTTTAATTTGGATTTTCACGACCAAATTCGGTTAAAACTGAACATGATCCAAGTTCGGGCCGTTAATTCGAAACTTGATGTTTCGCCCACAATCATATGGAACTTCTTCAGAACGGTAACTCGACGTTTAGACCACGTCAGAGACGAAACTAACTGAACGGAAAGCAGTTGATCAGGGTAACTCAGCATGATTTATATCCGGAGTTCTCGCGTTGAAATATTGATAGGAAATGTTAGACAAAATTATATTCCATTCGTTTGATTTCTTGATCCTTAATGATTAGGTAATTATTTATTGTTTGTTTAAGATTTAATGCACAACAATGGCAATAGCTGTTTTTCTTTTAATAAAATAATTCTCGTTTTTGTCGACAGACAACGTAAACGTACAACTTTTGCTACCAACAAGAATAATAAGATACTACAGCGAATACAACTCTAGTACCTGTTTATTCACCGGGAATATATTTACGTACTTACGTTATGCTAAAAAGAAGTGTAAATATTACCAATTACCACCATGTACGTACACGTTAAGTGATTTATTTACAGTTATGCGTTTCGACAAAATAAAATATTTTTCGTGTTGGATAAATATTAACAGAGAGTACAAACATCTATACTTCAGGTAAGATTGTAATCAACAAATGATATGCAGTTGTGTGTAGAATTAAAGCGTACACGGAGACATGAAGTTGAAATGAAGAAGTACATACATTGCAAAACGCGGTTGTTTTTCTACATATATCACGGATGTCTTTCATAAGATATATTTTTTGTAAATGCTACTATGTAAAATTGGAGATACTAGTGTAGAAGTTTTCAAAAATATTGCTATGTTTTTTTTAATCTACCCAGGGCACATATAGAAATAAATACTGTATTTTGATTTATGTCAAAAACTAACCTTTGCAGTGTACCTCCTCAAATATTTAATTTCATGTTGCATCACAGCAATATTGTAGTTAAAAGGTTTACTTTTCTTAGATACATTGAAAAATTAACAAGGTGTGTCCGCAAACAGCACCTATTGGATTCCAAATAAAACAAACGCTAGTCCTTCCGAATCATACCACTACTGTTCAAAAATGTTAGATACCTGCTAAGTGAAACCGCAAGGCAGATAAAGGCAAGAGAACATTTAATCTAAGCAGCTATATGAACAGCGAAATATTTAGTAAGGTCTCAAAATGATATTACTTAGATATAAAGTAATAAGAGAATATGCTAGAAGATCTGTAGGAATGAAATATGAACCAAAACGATAAAACAATACTATGATGTGAGATGTGCTTCCTACTATTTGGACGACTATCTTTATTAGTTTATTTATCAGTTCATAACAACGGCTTTACTTTTTGATGGTATATTGTGATATACACACTGGTCTGTAGGTATCCGAAAAAATTGTGATTTACATATCGAGATCCAAAACTGTCTTATTGTTGGATCCGGGTCCACTCTCCGATTCTCGGATCCGGATTCACTATCCGAGTATCGAGTACGAATCTGCTATTTGGATTCATTTGATATTGAAAAAATGTTAATACTCTTAATAAGTAAAGAAAACATTGAATTTGAGTTACCGATATGGAGAAAAAGTGCATTTGGTATCCACGCATACAGTTCAATCCTACTTTACATTACATAGATGTTTAATGAATCTACTGATTATTACAGCTACATATTTGGTAACACTAGCCGACGTTTCTATTTTTTGAATAATTGTAGTAAAAATGTACGTAAAGTTCTTACAGTCTTTAACTGAAGACATAACCAAAAACCGAATATTTTCACTGCATCTAATTTTAGAGTTATAATCATGTTCCGCTAGTAGATAAATGATAATTGTATTTACGAATTTTGTTAGGCAGAAGCTATAAAAAAATAGATAGTACAACAGATTTGTACAACAGATGTACAAAAATCTAGACATAATAAATGCTAGAGTGTTTAATTAATATCGAGAATGTAAAAGCACTTAAGTGTACACAAAGAAAAATTGCTGATATAAAAATGTTGGCATAATGACATAAAGAGAGTTAATTCTTCATTTTATGTTGACTGTTGCCTTTTCTAATGAGAAAGCAGTAAAAATCTCCATCATGACGGGACCCCACCTACCTTGATATCGTTTCTCCATTTCTGCAATGCGTTGATGGAATCTTTCTTCTGGTCATCACTCGCCTTTCCTAAAATTAGCAGAAAATAAATTCAAGTATGAACCCAAAAAGTGAACTTAGAGCGACATTCGGTACGCTAAATTTTTATAGTTTTCTATCAAATTAGCCATTATATTTTTGTAGTTTTCACTCTTTTAGTCTTAGAGAGAATGTTTGCAAACATTTTTAAAAGAAGTCGATCTAGTTCACCAGCTCTAATTCATTCATGGTACGTTAAAAATTTTCATTTTTGAATAACTTCCTAATTTTTGGACCAACAAATATCCCGCTTGTGAATTTTCGCATCAGACAGCTTTGGAGATTTATCCATTAAATATTTAAAGCAGTTGCCTTCTCTTTTTGTGCTTTTACAAACTGTTTTATCGATCGCAATTTAATTTGTAGAAGGGGGAGAGTCTCCAAATTAGAATCAATTAACTGCTCAAATTTTATATTAAATTTTCCAGAAACAATGTTGGTCCGTGTTTGCAGGTATTTCTTAGAAAAAGTTGTCAGAAGATGAGGCTGGACCCGTGTTATCGGGTAATAAATTCAATTAGAAATAATCTAAAATCGAGATTTTAAATAGATGCGTATCGCAGTTATTGCATCATGGTTTCTCATATTATGTTGTTGGTGCAATGTTTTGGATACAAAGGACTGCGGATCAATGTGTCAATTAAAGTTCGGAACAGCTATGGCGAGAGATGAATGCGCGCTGGATATACAATGCTGAGAAGTAAGTATTAGCGATTGTTGCAACAGGCCTTAAAAGAAGTTCTGCGGTAAACAAAAAATCTATAAACGGATAAAAGAGCAGCAGCTCATATTGAAACAGTACTACGGAAACAGTTGAAATAGCATTGCCAGGCTTTGTTGAAGATGCTAAACTGCAAGGTTTAAATACATAATATATACATCTTTCTCAAAATGATTACATTAATAAAGTACACAAAAAATGAAGGACTTTTAAATGTTATACATATTACCCTAATATCATCAAAAAAATCGAAAAATGTCTCGTTTGAATTGCAGGCATTTTTTGTTAGTCTGTTTCTGACATCATCCGACAGAAATAATCAACCAATTAATATAATTTTGATAACAATGTTTGTTTGTTTGTTAACAATGTTCACTATTTTTAAATAACAATAATGTATCGTATTTGTAAGTGAAATGAAAAAAAAACAAAAAAACATGAAACTAGCTTGCTTGCGACCGAACGTAATTTGAATTTTAAGGATTCTCAAAAGTATTCTTCTTCATTATGAAGGAATGAGGTTTAAATAAAAATTTCTTAAAAATGATATATCTTTATTGATAAATTATATACAAAATATCCAAAGAAAATAACATTTCATCTAACTTCTCCATTGTCTTCTAGCTGCTATTTAGCGGCTATACTTCCAGATTAAACGTAAGATGTACTCACAAATCTTTAACAACAGTGAATATAGTACAATGCCGATTACAGTGTTATGGATGTTGACATCTTTATCTCGATCTAGGTATCGAAAGTAGATGCAGATTCCCGTATTTGTTCGGAAATGCATATATTGTTGTCTATTGTTCTGGCGGCTTCTTTAATAGCGATTGTTTTTCTGTTTCGTTTGGTGTTGAATAAATTATTTGCTGCATATAACCTTCAGAATAAGAAACGCCGGCATCCATAAAAATAGTCTATTACACCTTACCTAATTATCTGCGAAAATGTTATATTATTTCTTCATTAAACCGCGTACAGCTATACAGGTAATATCTAAAAAGGTATTTAGCAATTTATATAGCAGTACACAGAAACCTCTCGACTAATTACTCCAGGTAGTTTATAATTCTTTAAATAGAAAATAAACTTTCACTATATGTATGTATATGTACATATTTCAAATTTTACACTCAAGAAATAGATAATAGCTATAGGCAGTATTAAGCCTTTCGCCTTTTAATCTAGTTTATTACATATTTTATTTTTTAGGGCAGCTCGATTTTTTTAGTAATAATATAAGGGGTAACATAGTTGAATAAAACTGACATCGTGATAAGGATTATTAAAATTATTTTTTATCATCTGCTGGTATTATTTCTTTTTTTTAATATCTCTGAATCAGAGGTTTTTTAAGGAATAGTGCTCCAACAACTAATTTCCCCGCAATTCTTAACAAAAGACTGGGGAGTTGGCGTAATCGTACCGATCGAAAAGGGGACAGTAAAAGTGTGGTAATTACCTTGAAAAGTGCCGTACGAGAGGGTGGAGAGAAAATGGAGAATGCACATAGAAGAACAGTTGGAGGAAGCGCAGAGTGGATTTAGGCCAGGCGGAAGCACACAAGTTCATATTTTCCAATTATAACAGAAAATATCGAACAGTTAAGTGTAAAAAGAAGTGTTGGTGATAAATTGTAGAGAGGGATTGAAAGTATATATCAGAGCAACACAAATTATGTAACAATAAGGAATTGCCAATCAGTTTATAGTTAGCAAAGAAGGAATACCGAGCTCGGTTTTGTTTATAATAATAATGAACGGCATTTTAAAAGAACTTTCAGCAAAAGGCAAAACCAACGATAACGACGCGATTCCAATCCAGAAAGCTAGAATCTAGTATTAATAATATAATTTGGTTAAGAAACTTCTATAAATCAATAGTCCACATTTGCATTTTTTACCGATTAATACCTGTTCCAGTAACAACTTATAGCGCTCTTGGCTCCTAATTGATAAAGTCCTGGTAGATGAATACCCATAACAACACCTAAAACATTCCTCGGAGATGCACCCCTTCTATGAAATCAGGCACCTTAACTACAATATTCGCACTGATATCGTCTCCAGGGATTTTTAAGTTGGACAGTGAAACCATTTTTTTTTTGTTTGGTTTTCTTGGACAGAATCAATACATTCTCTCGCAATGCTGATGTTCTTTATACATACTGTGCAATTTGTACCAAAACAACAACAAAAAAAATAATAAATTGTTCTGGTGTTATTTTGCTCATAATTATTGTATGTGGAAGAAAGCGGTAGATCTAATTCTTCTTTTGTTTCTAATCAAGCGTATATGGCACTCCAAACAATTAAATCTGCAAATCCGAGTTTTTGTGGCAATATAAACATTGCTTCGTAAGGACTTGTCTTAATTTTGGTTCTTTTTGAAAATGTCACTACACGAATTTCGCATTCTGAATGATCTTATGGTGGTGGTCGATTTTTTCGCTTAATGATCGTTTTTGATTGTATATAACATACATAATACGTTGTATAAAATCAAATCTTACAATATCGTAATTTGATCACACGTAGAGAAGGTAGCTTGTTAAATCAACAAAAACTTTTTTATTGAGATTCCTTTTCTTAAACGCACAACAATATTAGTGGCTTTTGTTGAAAAAATAGCTGGTGTTGTTATGACCATTTTATTGTTGTTTTATGAAAGTTAAATCAACAAAAAAGTACTTCACCTATTGCATTTTGTTAAAAAAAACACTTGTTAGTGTTATAAAAATGTTGTTGAATCAACAATCATTTGTCTCTCAGTAGAGTATAAAATTAGATTTTGAAGAAAATAAAGCTAGTGAGTATGGAAATTCACTAGAATAAATATTGAACATTAACAGGGTTACACAATTTTTCTACTGTTTCTAGATTTGAAAGCCATTAAGATATACTATTGCCGCGTATTTAGAATCATAAAAATATGTACATTTGTTGATATATAATTAATGTATTTGTTATCGCTAAGAAGAAAGCATTGTTTACGTTTAGCTTCAAATAGAGCATAATAATTATTAATTCATATATGCATATACACATACTAATGATATTTATATTTTTAGTTCATTCAGATTACTCCATAATTTGTATAATTGCTCGATAATAAACGTTATTGTTAATAAGTTGGTTAATTGAAGAGATACGGTTCAATTTCTTTAAAGTCCAGACACGTCTGACAAAACAGTGTAATTCTATTTAACTGGGCTAACATTCATATGCGTACGTATGTAAGAACGTGTCGTATTCTAGAAACAAGGGACGGACCGTGGGAGGGCCGAGTTTAAAATAATACTGACAGAGTCCATGGAAACTGGAGGCACGGGTCGCAGTACCCGATCTGCATATCATCACACAGTAATAGCTGTTGCAGATACATACGGAGAACACCTGCATATTTGTCTTTTCACAGAGCTTCATGATTATTCATTTCGTACGCACCGTTCTTATCGAATCTCTTTCGTCCAACATGAATGACGTTCCGGATTGTTTTCGCAGTGAAATGTGCTAATGATTTTTGTGTTTGCGTAATATCTTCCTGTTTTCATTTAGATCTTTTGCTTTGAATCTTGGTAAGTGCATTGAAAGATGTGTGTAGACGTTTTTCATTTCTGTCTGCCTTGTGTTCAAAAGTGTGGGCGTAGATTTTGTCGGTGTGGGTAGTTAGATTTTAAATTTGGTACAACGGTTTCATTTAGTATTTATTTTCATTATTTTCTTAGTATAAATAGTAAATGCACTAACGATGTACGTGTAAGTGTACGTATACTACGTCCATTTATTACGTTAACCTCTTAATATATACTAAAATATATCTCTTTTAAAGCATCTGTAATCGTTGAGTTCAATTAACTATTCAACGGTTGTATAAAGGGGAATATCCACGTTGTTTTGAAAATGAAAGTGTGAGAACATTTTAGAACCGTTCGGCAAAAACAATAGCTCACACATACGATAATCGTATTTTTGGCATCCCTCCAACTCTAAAATGATGCTATTGCTGAGCAACTTTTTGCTAAAAGTACTACAGTTGCGTGTTCGGATTTTTTATGCTTTATTCGCGTAGAATGCAAATTGTTTTTAGACGGTGTGTAATAAGTTTCACTTTTAGTTTGAGAAATCTGTTTTCTCGAATCGAAAAACACTAAGGTACAATGTCAATGAACAACAAATTTACAAAAATTGTAAGTAATTTTTATAAATATGGCCGTCTAACAAAAAGAATAAGAACACGGGGTGATATAGTGAGGGGATTTTATTAACTATTACTAACGGTTCAAAAAGTTGTTACAAACGGGTCAAAGGCTTTTACGTATTTACTTAGATATAAACTACTCGGAGTAATTAAAAGCAAAGGTTAACCAAATTGTTATTATTATTATTTATTATAAATTCTCTAAATTATATACTTTTCAATTTTAAATTAACCAGCCAACATTGAATTATCCGTAGCTTTTTTCAATCTTATAAACCCGGGCATACGGTAGATTTTCAATTTTTTCATTTTTTCATCAATTTCAATCAATCCTAGATAGTTACTAAGGTATTTCTTTTTATTCGATTTTCACTGAGCTATCATCCTAATATATTATTAAAAATTACAATTTTTTTAATAAAAAAATAGATTAATGAATTTTTTTGGCGCGTTTTCCTTTGTTTTATTATATTATCATTTGCAAGTTTGTGACTACATAATATGCTAGTTATCTTAAAAAACTATCGTGATTTTCATTTCCCTTTATTTCTCGTCTAATATTTAATGTATGTTCCTGACGTCCGGTTTATGAAGGTTAAAAACATTTACGAATAATTAATAAAAAATTAACTTTATGCTAAAGCAATATGACACCGTTTAATTTTGCTTTGCTACTTATGTAATATTATATAAAATTGCATGCGTAAAATTACATCGTTTACTATTGCATAAACACCTGTATATCGCATGTTTCTCGAATCGAAATACTTTCATGTACGCTCATTCAACGCTATTTCTTTTTTAATTGATACAGGTAAATATCAATAGCCTGTAAGTCATGTACGATGAATAATGTTCGTGGAATAATGTCTTTGTGTTTTACGTCCGTTATTGTCTGCATAAGAAAAGTTTGTTCTGTTAAAACCCGTAAAAGATATAAGAGAACCGCAAAGCAATGACCCCGATTGGCCGGCGCCTGCATTCCGTTTGCACAACAGAAGTACAGCCTATGTGTATTAAGTTCATTCGGTGTGCTGCTGTACTATGTTCGGTGTAGAAACTCTCCGCGTCTAAGTTTTTACTGGTTCGATACACTTCACAAGTATCCTGTGCATATGTTTCATCTCCAACATGCTTATATGTGTACACTGCATGCGTTAAGAGGAATGTTGATGGAGACCGAACTATTTCGATGCTAAAATCGCTATTAAGAAAGAATTTAATCTGAAAGTATAGATAATTTCGAAAAGCCATGGCCTCTGAAGGTTGAATGTACCGTTGAAAATTTATTTGCTTTGTTGTGCACGGATAAACAACTTTCGAACAAAAATAATGTAACCAACATTGTGTGTCTATCTAAAAGAAGCAAGATAAAAAAAATTAAACAATTTTCCATACTAATTAAGGATGAAGATGAGGAAATATGTACGTATATTAATTTGTAACGTACATGGAAATACGAAGTAGTAAATGGATGAGGCCAAGCAGAGAAGAATATTGTACCTTGTTAAATAAGGTACAATATTCATTAAATGGTTGTATATAAATGTGTTTAGCAAATACAAATTCAATTTAAACTTTTAAATTGATTCTACAGTATATCTGAGATCTGCTTACTACAAAGTAGCTCTCGCAGTCTGTATATCTAAGTAACTTGTCTTATACCTAAAGAACTTCTACAGTTTGTTTTCCTTTCCTTGACGAATATAAAGCTGTATGACCCGCCCTTCATCTTTTTGCGGAAATTTCAATTGTGCCCCACAAAATTACTAAATTAAAATTCATTAAATTTAAAGCAATTCGTTTTTCAAAGAAGTGCTCAGAGAGGTTAATTTCTTTCGAAGTATTTCTGCATCAATTTTAAGTTTCCTCCACTTATGGTTTTCAAGCAACGACGTCATTGACAATTCTTTTAAATTACAGCTCCCGATTTTTTTTTATTTTAATAGATCTAACTGGTACCATCCAAATTTTAATGTATCACATAAGATTTTTCGAAGAAAACATACTTCAATTTTATTATTAACAACGAAAGGTAAATGATTGTTTCCTTTGAAGAGCCCAACAAGAGTAAGTAAAATCGAGAGAAAATTTAGAGCAACTGGGCTGTCTAACACATCTTAAAAGCCTGGTCAATTTCGATCAATTGCAGTAGACAATGAAGTCAGTATTAAAGACAGAAAAATACTATTCTTACAAAATATATCTACTCCAAGCACAGCTATGTACAATCGTCAAATACAATTTTTATAGGCCTTATACATACGTAATCCACGCTTCATTCACCACATTCTTTTTCCTTGTGAAGCATCATTTTTACCTAAATGGAACGGTAAATTGGCAAAATTGTAAGCACTAGAGTAGAGAGAATTAGGCATTGGATTACTGAAACACTGAGGAATAGTTGGCAACAGAATCATTGGTCCTTTCTTCTTTAACGAAACTTTCACGTGGCGTTGATATATGAATCTTTTAAGGATTTTTTTTTCGGCAGGATGGTGCATATCCGTACTTTGCATGCCCCGTTCGCGAGTTTTTAAACAACTGTGTACCTGGGAGGTAGATCGATAAGTAAGGATGGATAGAGTGGCCTCCCAAGCGTTTGTTTTGTTTTTTTCTTCATTTGGGAATATTTCAAATCAAAAATCTATGATGGTAGACCATAAAACATAGAAGACTCGACAAATAGAATTAGATATATGTACAAAATAAATGTGTCCATAGATTTGCTTATTGTCAAAAGGTTGATGGATAACATTTCGAACGTTTGATTTAAAGGAAACAATTATTTTATTTCTTGAATAACAGCATTTGCTTTTATTATTAATAAAGTTTGTATTTTCCACTTTTTAAATGATTATTCATTCCAAAATTTTATTATGTGGGGATCAATTTTTGTTTTAAGGTAAGTTTTAACATAAAGCTAAATATTATGAAAACAATCCATTAAAATGTTTTCGAAATATCCAAACCCTAGGAACCATTTGGATCCAATTTCCAAGTGCAAAACATTGCCTTTGTCAACAACCAGCTACGGGGTCTCAAAATGTCGAATCAATTGTTTAAAAATAGTGTTCCTATCTTTTGCTTGCATTTGTCTAGATGAAGGCAAGTATCAATTTCTTTAAGAAAATAAATATACCTAAATTTGGGCGATTGAATACAATTCATATTTTATTACGTTTCCACTATTTTTTCTTGTAAAATTTGTATTCGCCAATTTCTTTAAAAACTATTTTAATGTAAGTATTAACAAGATTGTTGCTAGAGTGTATTTACTCTAGCCAATTAACATTCATTAATTGGTAACCTCTATTAACGTAATTAATTTTCACACTTTGGCCTAGAAACAATTAATTTGTAATTGTATTCAGATAATGTAACTACCTAACCGACACAGTTTTTGTTGGTTTGCTACTTGTACGACCTACGTCCACGTGCACAGGTACCAAGTTCTGTTAAAATCTCCCACTGGCAATTCGTAAAACACATACCGAACGGTTCCCATTGTGAGTCATGACAGAAACATCTTTGTAGGTGTTTGTATCTCGAGTTATTTTCATTGTTATGCAGAATGTTTTTTTCGTTTGTACACCTGAAAATGATTTGGAAGTATAGAAAAGGTTTCTGGGCTTTCACCGATGAATTGAGATGCTTTCCCTATTTTTCTTTAACCTAAAATTCAAATTAAATGTCCTAATCTCTAATCCGTTTTTAAATCAACCACGACGCAAATATTACAGCTCCTTTTACAAATTTACTTTAATTTTTGCGATTTGATACGTACTAAATTATCTGATTTTTGCCCGTTTAATAATTAAAATTCATCTTACTTAAAACTAATGATTAATGATGAATAAAAATTAAGGTTTCACACCACACAAATTCAAAACTTGATGTTAGCACATTTGGTCTTCCACTCAGTGAACACATTTTTTTTCCCGGGATTTTCTTTCTTTCACTTTAATGGACAAAAATATTCGTCGTAGTTATTATTACGATATCTTAGAATACTTTTGCGACAAGCGCTTTTTAAATTAACGTATTACTGTCTTGTTAATTAATACGTATTACTAAATCCTTGTACGCTTCAATACAGTAGGTTTACTTCAAAAGAGGTTGGAACTAGTTGAAACCAAAGGCTAAAAGATATATATATATATATTTGGCAAAAAGGTGATAATAAAAAATTATCTAACTTTTATGAACCTTCAAGCGTCCCAGTCTTCTGGAATTGCTCCTATTGCGGAAATAGCAGTAAGCCAAAATTTTCTAGTGACATAAACATCACAAAAAATCTAGATGTAATATCCTATATTAGGCTTGAACTCAATTTATCTGTGGACTGTAATAGTTTTAATGTATGTTTGTTTATGCGACTACTTTTATACACATTAAAGGTATAACAAAACAATTTTGGCAGGTAATTTGAACCAAACGATCACAAATAACGCCTTTAGTTTCTCCTAGAAACAAACTAAGGTAATGTGAATTTCTAACAGGCTTCGAAATATTTAAATTGCGACCTCTTTTTCCTTCAAAAAAAGTACATGGTATAAGAACGCTTTCGAAATATACAAATATATGTTATTGAACACCAAAATTTGCCAAATTTAACTGCCATAATGTCATTTCTTTTCTGTATCCACCACCACTGTATATAGGACGTTTATATATCTAACATTTTTGTATAATAACATATACATCTAAAATTGAAATTAATAATAATACATTTTTATTTTCTCCTTACGCATCCACAATTTATTGCAGAGAACGAAATAAATAAGACAGAACTTATTAAGGATTATTAAGGATAACTTATAAGTTATTCTTAATCTACCAGCAGACCTTGAGTTTTCGAAACAAAAATAAAAAGAAAGTCTGTCTGTAACTAAACAAAAAAAACTAAACCAGAAGTAAGGATTCTGACCTACCGTTACCCTATGCCACTGTGGTACTAGTAGCAAATACAAAATATACAAAGGGCTAAATGGAAACAAATACATAAAGAAAACTAGTTCACGACTAATGTGTAAGTAAACGCTGTCTGAACTGATACCTGAAGGGTGGTAATGAATAAAACCGAAGTACATCGACAAATTGTTGCATACCTGATTTGATTTTTCGAAGAAGGCAGCGGGGAGTCGGCAAATGCTTTATTATATGTATTACGTAAAAAATGTATACATATATATTATATTTCTTGAAAGTTAATTAGTCAATATTTCTAACGCCTAAAAGAGTATAGCTTTTAACTAAAAGTTGCACTTACTAATTATCAATTATACTGAATAATACCTGGAGTTACGGTGTGATTGTTAAAGTTTTGTGATTCAATATAAGAAGAAAAAGTAAAAAAATAAGAAGGTAATAATGGTAGAAAATCATTGACATAATTAATATTCCAACTGATGTTTTCATGAGAAAAGTGATAATGGCAGCAGTAGATTGTCTCCATGCTTCTCCCCTGCTCTTAAACAAACCGAGTGGGTTGTATAGAATTGAGAGTTGCCAGCATGCACTATTAAAACAACAACAACAAAAAAAAACAGTCTACGCCTCGTTGAAAAAAACTGAAGAATACTAGACATTCATGGCTTTCTTCAAACGCCCGCCTGTAATTTCATCTCGCATGCCGCCTCTGTACGAACACAAATGCATTCGTGCTTCTAATTTAAATGACACAACCCGTTCATTCGTGGGCTTAGCGGAGAATACTCCTGTTATATGACATTTCCTTGAATTAATATTTTATTTCCATAAGATTAACACGTAATTCTCCGTTTAATGTCTTTGTTGAGCATTTCAAATTACTGCTAAAGTTTATTTCGAAACTGCTCATTGACTTATGTAAGTATACCAATAAGAAACCAGTCAACCATATGGTACTTAACTAACTGTGTGGTAAGTATGTTTATGTTTCAATGTCGACCACTCCTCTCGATGCGATTCGACACAATTCTCGTGGATATTACATAATTCTAAAGCTAATTTATTACGATAGGATAACTAACTGCAATCCAACTCGTAATGGGCCCCAGTATTATCGAATTTCGTCGATTCGACGGAGCAAATAGATTAAAAGGTTTTTTTTGTAATCTTAGTTTTTTAAATTGCAAACAAAGCGATAGTGCGCACTGTTATTATTATGATTCCCATAACTTTCCGGAACAAGAGTGCCAACTAATTAAAAATATTGATCGATTAAAAGCTCTTTTCGATGCTTTTTTTTCTAAATTTAATAAGAAACGAGTATTAAAAATAAGGAAGATTTACGATTTCTTGCAAATATCTATTTTTCTCCATCATTTTGTATGTATTTTACTGTCACCTTCCAAAAGCCCTGCGCCTATTTTGGAACAATTATGTATCTTAGAACGCATGAAAGGCTTGTACAATATGAAATTTCTATACAACGGTGTAGTGGAGGAGACATTAGTTTTCCTTCGGGTATTTGCTTCAGACTCATTGTTCATTTTAATGAACACCCGCTCTATAAATGTTTGCAAATTTGTTGATAAAGATATTGTAGCCAAAACTATATATCCATCTCTGGGAGTCAGTCTTTATTTCAGTTGATATGGCCTAATCAGCAACATCGAATGTAAAAATGATTTTTAATTTTTTTTTTGCTTTTTTTTGATTATCGTCAAGAATTAGAAGATAGAGCCAAAGACATCACGCAGCTTCAATTTTAACCTCAAAACTCTGAATTTCTTATAGAATCAAAAGGTAATGAGGTCAACGATCTTCGCTTTCGATCTTTGCCTCTATATACAAAAGGCATCATAAAAATTAGAACAAACATTTAACGTTAAAACGTTAAACGTTTTCCATCTGAAAACGTTTTTGCGGAGTGATCATTATTATTTAAAGATAGTCTTGAAGCTGGTAAAGACTAATTGTAAGTACACTCTGCTATTAATAAACATTTTACAATTACATATTCCAGTAGACTTCGAGGTCTTTCAATTATTCTAAGAATTTTTATGAAATTTGTTATGATCTATTACTATTAATACCAAGTGAAATTGATGAATTTACAAGACCGCTACTTATGCTTCAGTACGATGCAGTTAACTACCCTTTCGCTTGTTGCACTAGAATAGTTTGCAAAAGAAATGTAATAATGTAACCCTTGAGCTTACAGTACAGAATCTACATGCCACTTTGTTTATCTCCAGTCGCTTAGAACAATGTTTTATATATGTAGATGAGCTGAATGCGAAATTAATAAACAGCAACCGAATATTAATGCCACATTAATGCTTAACATGAATATATTGAGTTATTTAATTTATTCTAATCATGTTCGGAAGTTGTTTAGTCATCATACCGCATTGTCTGTACTTTTGGCCAATACTTACGTATTAAGTCGCGTTAATTTTATTTAAATACCAGAATTATTGCTCATGTAGTCAGCATATTTAATATGACAAAAAATAAACCAACAAATTTCTAAGAAAGCATTAAAGAAACTAAAGTGTAGTGTTAGTATTTAGTCAAGAATAAGGAAAAAGATCGTGAGTAGAGAAAATTTAATAGTAGAAGGACGGAAGTAGAAGAACAACCTATCAAGAATACATTTTTTCGTTTTTCTTTTATATAATTTTTCACAAATAGTCCCTATTGGCATATGGAAGGTAGCCTAAACTAAATATTTTGCGATTTCTGCGTTAGACCAGCGATTTAAATTTTTTTCGATTAAAGAGTCGAAAAAAGTTACCTGGATTCTACAAGATCGCCACCGAAATTGTTGCCATGTTTGATTCACGGTATTTCATTTTTTAAATGGAACATCCTGTATATTTTTCTAGAACCTGACATTTACATTACATTTTTTTTAAATTATTCTCTTATACCTAAATTATGTCGTTAAGTGGATGAAATATGAAACTAGGCAAATAAGTCTTTTGTTAAAATGTGTGGATGCTGCAACGAAATAGTATAATTTTTTCTAGAGAGATTTAGAGAGTTCATCAGTATTTGTCTGTTCATGTTCCCTTTTAATTAATTTTATCTAAAATTTTTTCTTTAAATTGTTCATGAAATACTAGATGAACACGCTGTATTGATGCCGTAGACAGTCAAATTAACGCATGCCAGTGGAGAGATGTTTTCTAATCACACGATAATAGGAATAATAAACAATATGCTAACTTTCGTGAATAACTGCATTAATTTTTTTTATAGCTACAAAATTCTTTGTTCCGTTCTGATAATCCGCTTAGGATGAAAGTACAAAATTGATAAATTAATTGCACCTGTTTCCGTTTTATCACAAAATACGAAAATATTTGTTCGAATGTTCGAATCGTGTTATCACGTGAAAGACTGGGCAAAGATTTTTGTCTCGCACCCACGTTACTGTACAATGAGTCTCGCAGATGTATACAAATAAACGTTCATTACCCTAGAAAAAATTTCAATTTTCTTTGTAAAACATTGATAATAAGGTTTATGTTGTATATATATTCATATATTCATGTAAGTGCATACATGAAAGTCGTTCGAATGTCTGATATAGAAATAGCATTAATTTATAAATTCATTACAAATTAGGCAGATCATATTTTTCTATCGTTACGTATAAAATTTCGTTCATTTTTTAAATTAAAACTGCGTATTTTTTGAGTATATAAGAAATATTGCCTTGAACAAAGAAAATTGCTTAAAAACATAATTTCTTCGGTTTAAAGAAACCTTTTGGAGATCGTTAATGTTTTACATAATTATCCTGATAGTTAGATTTCCATGCAAATCGAGACCGAATCATATTAGACCAGAGACCGGTTCATATTAGCTTGGTCAGTGCCGGGTCGATGATATCTCCATCCCAAAGGCCGTACAAGTTTAAAAATGTTGCCCCAACAGTCACCCTCCTTGAAAACGTTAAGTAATTCTTAATAAATGAAAGGATATTTCTTTCCTGAAAGCGTGCTTGTTAAGAGGTAACTCCAGTGCTCTTACCTCACACTGTACGAATAGGTTATCTTTACTCGGTTTAGGTTTAGGAATTAGGTCCATCAACATTAATTGCAATCCTTCCAATTTTATAAATATATAAGGTATGAGCCAATGCTTCTTTGTTAAAAACAAGAAAGACATTAAAATAAATGTTGCATTATACTTTTAATGTATCTCTTGCGAAAACATTAATGTTACATAAATTATGATTGATATTTTTCAGAAATTGAAATTGTACAGTTATTAGAAATATGACAATTTTCACACAATTTAATAGTCAATTCAATTTTACTATGGAGTGAATCTGTTACATATCCCACGGTGAATGATTTCTATCGGCGGTATCTTTTAATTAAAAGTAAATTACCTTCTTGATTTGTCAACTGTGTCTCCGAACCCCGTTTGGAAATAACGGTCTGTATAATTGCTAACTAAATAGAGCTACTCAGCTATTCACATCCAAATTTCAGTAAGTAATTTAGACCAACAAGTGAAGAAATACATTTGCCATTGCGATAAATTAAAAAGAATAATGTTATATACATTCTTTGCTATTAAGTTTACATTATTTTGTCTTAGTAATTGTTGTCTGTTGTTGTTTGTGGAGTTGTAACCATGATTAAATTAATTTTAAATTCAACATCTTCCATGGACAATTGTTTCCATGTCCACGGACAGAGTTCATGTTGACATGTCCACGATTAATACATAGTATTAGAAAAATTTAAAATATAGGAAAAGAATCTGAGATATCTTCGCAGAATCTGGAGCTTCTACAATAAATTTAACAACCCGATAGTCGCCTAAAACTGTTGATTTTTTGGGGTGAAAGTATCTTGATTTTTATTTTAATATTATGTATTATCGGATATAATTTGAACACAGAACAAATAGATCAGAGTAACTTTTTAATTGTAAGCTTTCAAAATAAACTAATAGACAATTTTCTATGCATTTTTTTATGTTTTTATTCAGCCTAATTTACAATGTCAGGGGGGATATATTTTATTTCTTCATCAGTAGAGTAAATAAAGGCGGATGAAATTATTACTTTTTTGCAGAGACTAGACAGACTCGTGTTTCGTCGACTCTGGGAGACGCCAGTAGGCAACACGAATCCCTTCTTAAAAGGAATAATTCCAGCTGCTTTTGTCATCTCTATTCACCAGAATGCATGTATTATGATGAAGAAATAGACTTTCTTTTAACAAAGAACCGCGAAAATGTTGAAAGCTAATTTAAATAAATGCCGATTGAATTGACAAGTACTGCCAACATAAAGTTCCTAATATAAGTACATATTTATTTTTCCATTAAAAGTATTCGTTATTTGTACAAAGATATTGTGCGTGAAACATTTCCCGAATTCGCGTTTGCCTAACAGATCGCGCTTTAAACTGCTGCTCATTCGTAAAATGTCTTTTCACGCATTTGCTTCGTGAAGAAAATACGTATCATCATTACTGTAATAAGAACTTATCAACGCCGCTTGTAATCTTGCATAAACCGTATTATCAAAATTAAACAATGTATCTTTCTAATGTTATTGTACACTGTAGTGTAGGCATGTAATCTAATTTATTGCGTGCGTGTATATCGTTTTTCTTTGTTAATAATATCAAAATTACCTGTTTGTATGTTATTACATAGCCCATCGCTGCTATTTTAACAGTTGAAACCGGAGTTTTTTCTTACACGGTGCGCTTATTCGCCTTGGAAATTGATGGCAATTATAATTTATCGTGATTCATACATGAATAACGCAGCTAGCAGAGTTGGTTTAGTCTTCATGTTATATTGAATCAGTGTTGATGAATGAATATCCTGGTGTAGCTTGGGTTGTACTTTGAATAAAAAAATGTTTTGTGAGTGCTTATCGAAGTACACCGTTTCAACGTGGTAGTGGTTTAATGTGTTTTTGTTATGAGTTGTAATTAATTACTTAAAACATGTCAACGAGAAAATTGAAAGGAAAAGGTTCGTATGTGTCTACGTATGTATGTATTATAGTGTTGTGTTTTTCTAGTACGCTGCTTTTCTTTATATTTACAGTCACACCTGTGTACATGTTGAGTTAATATAAAACAATACAATACCAATTACACAATATTAATTTATTCCAAGGTCAAAACAACATTGTTTTTAAATGGTATTGTTTACGCTCATACAGGTCATACTTAGGACGGCGTGGGACATATTTTATAAATTAATGTCCTCCGCGCAATGTATATTTATTTTAAAAACTTGTTGATACTCTTCTGTACAAATAATTATTTTATCGAAAGCAACTATTGTTGCTTAGAACATTTGCCTAAGTAGTAGTATTTAATATTTTGTTAAAAAATTGTCTGCGAAAATACAACATTCTTTCATAGAATTACTCCTCATATCTACATGTGCATGTGCACAGAAACAAGTTCCAAGTACATACTTCAAATAACAGTACAATGACGTCGTTTTGAAAATATGCATATGCTTAATACAATCTTTACGCCCCACCACTAATTTCTATAAATGTTTTTATTATTTTTTTTTTTAAGGGACATTTTTAAAGTAATGTACTTTGTTTTTGAAATATATTCTATAATAAGATTTAAAAAATAATATTCATTAACTACTTTCTACAAGTGTTATTATCTTTTTTTAAGGGGCATTTTTGAAGCAATGCACTTTGTTTTTGAAATATATTGTACAGTGAGACTTAAAAAAATTATCTTCATTAATTACTTCCTGTAAATGTTTGCATTTTTTTTTTTTTTTTTGAAAAGGGGACGTTTTTGAAGTAATACTTTTTATTTTTGAAATATGTTGTACAGTAAAACTTAAAAGAATTACGTTGATTAATTACTTTCTGCAAATGTTTTTTTTTTGGAAAAGGACAAAAAGGGGCATTTTTAAAGTAATATACTTTGCTTTTGAAATATGTTGTACAATGAGACTTAAAAAAATAATCTTCATTAATTACTTCCTAGAAATTTCATTTTTTTTTAAGAAGGAACATTTTTGAAGTAAGCCACTTTTGTTTTTGAAATGTGTATATTATACAATGAGACTCTTAAAAAAAAATTGTCTTCATTAATTACTTCCTGCAAATGCTTGTATTTTTTTTAAAGGGACGTTTTTGAAGTAATTCATTTTGTTTTTGAAACATATTGTAGAATGAGACTTTTAAAAAACTTATTTTCTCAAGCAGGATCTAAATTTTAAAATTTAAAGAATATAATTAAATCAAATTAAAAATAATGATGTTCCTTTTACAAATTTTAAATTTTACAATTGCCCAATTCGAAACTTAACCGACAACTGAATATAAATTGTTTAATTCAACGTTTTTCAAATTTAAAAATTATTGTTAAATGTTGTTTAAAATGTTTCCCACGAGTTCTCTTCTGTGGATTTTTCCAAGCCAAGTCCAAAATGCAGCTGTCCCTGAAATCTCCTTTAGTATTTCTTATTTTCTAAGTCGGAAACATCGAAGTATTCCAATCATGCTTATAATATTTATTTGTGTTCTTTAATTACAAGATGGTATTTAGTCAGTTGGTTGTATTTTAGTCAAAATCTCAAATCTCCTTCTGTAATTTTTTGTATTCACAATGAACGTTTTGACAAATAAAATATTCTAATTTTCTTCACTTCTACTACAGATACGTATCAAAACGTTGAAGTTCGATGTGGTACCATTAATAGCTTCGATGTTTATTTAGAAATTCAAGTATGTACTGCATGTCTGCAGTAGTACAAGGACTAACAGGCAATGCATTAAATACATTTTTATTTAAAATAAATATAATTAGGATTTACGATGATGAATTTCGACTTACACATTAAGAGCTGTCAACTGCACTTTTTAAGAACAAAATATGTCCTACTTTCATGTGTAAGAGAGACATAAAAACAAACTAGGGGAAAATCCAGACAAGACACCGGCAACATTGCTTCGCCTCGCAAACTTGCACCAACAAGCAAAGAAAAAGTTAGCAAACAATCATCAGGAGTAAACATTGATATGCTTTCCAAAATATCACGGCAATAAATTCTCTCCTTACTTAGCATTACTTTCCTTCTATTAATATTTTAATATATTCACATTTTTTAGGCACTTACTACACGTAATTTGATGATACAAAGCATTGCTTTGTCACAAAATTAATCTATGAAAAATAAACCAATGTAAACCAATGTACACAAATATTTCCGTCCTTTGTAATTATACAGCAAACGTAAAAATTATATCAGCGCAAATTCGATAGTAAGTAAAAAAACTTGTTTCAAAAAAACTAAACAAGAATCTCATCAGAACGCTTTATCTACATTTCCCTTTTGTAAGTTCGTGTTGCTTTCCTACTGAAAGTGGTTGGCCACACATCAGAGAAACAAAGAATCGACATTTTAGTGATAATTGGATACGGCGACAAAGTTAGATCAGCTTTAACATTTAAACGACAATCCAATAACGCAGTCACAATAGATTCGTGAGAGTGTGCATTTGCGGAAATATAATGAAGCATGAATAACACTCAGTGATGAATCGAGTTTTTCACCACGTGAAAAGGTACATAGGTAATTACTAGGGTTGTCGTGGGATATCGCTGAATTTAAGAGACAATGAATGTTGATGCCAAAATTTAAGTATTTCATTTAAACGTTACTACTTTGGCACCGGTCGGGGGAAGGAAATCATTTTTACGTGAAAAATGATACCAAGAATTCTATAAAAATTGACCTGTCCGAAGATTTTCCACAAATATAAATTCTCAAGAAAATAACTTTATTTTATAATTTTTACATTCACATTATAAACAGCACCGAGAGATTATTATAAAATGTACACGCACTAGTATAAGGAGAAACAAATTTAATATGAATACAATATAAGCACACATATTTAGTTTTAATCTAATCAGTACGTAATAATTTTGTGATAAGTTGCACTATCGAACTATATTTGTAGTAAAATTTGTAAGGATTTGTAAAATAGCCACAAAGATATAATGCAGTAACAATCGTACTTCTTAAATTGAAGGTATTTAAAATTAAAGTCGGAATAAATCTATTTTTGAAGTAATATTGTTTTTTTAGATCCTGGTAGTTCCTATTTAAATAATAAATTAGAATCATCAATTTCTTGATTTAAAAATTTATATCTAAACATTCAAAAAATATGGTAAATACATAAGTATTAATAATACATAAGTATCGACAACCTCCGCACCACACAAGTTTATTTAATATATAGTGATATATAATATAGTCCGGGACGGCCGTTTCGAGCACACCATCAACCGGTAACCGAACCTAATTCCTAGAAAAAATATTCTTTGCAAGCGCCATTTTTAAAAATACTTTGAAGCAAGATGGCGGGTTTTTGTAATAATAGTAATAATTTTCTTATTATGACAGATTTGATTAATGACAGCATGTAATTTTGCTTATTATAAAGTGATAGCGGAAGCATATTTTGTATCACATAAATGTACTCGTAACCTTAGTGAATATCAACTGATTTTTCAAAAACTTGGATTCATTATGTATTATTGCTTTAAATCGAAACTAGATGGTGGTGTGCCAGTTTATCCTGTTTATTTTTCCTTTTTCAAGACATCCTTGGCAATCCTTCGACATATCCTTCGCAATTTATTGTCTCGATAACGCGTTGGTAGAAGTATAGTGATGTATCGAAGTTTCATTTACAGTTGTTGTTCGACGCCAAAAACTCAGGAATGCTGTGGAAATATTGATGCTTATGCGCTTTCAGTTCTGATTGATCTAGCACAACACTCAACGTACGGTTAACTTTTTCGAGACAAATCTTCATGCCGTTATATGACGGCTCGATATGCGAGTTTTTCCATTTTTACAAAAACATTAACATCAGCTGGCACAAACTTCTGGCGAACAAGAATTGCCATAAATCATTGAACTTATCTAAAATGTTCAAAAGTATCTTCCAATGCATTCAAAATATTCTGGTAATATCATTTACTTGAATATTCTTAACTAATAACGCCATCTTCATGTTGAGGCCTAAAACTACCTCCAACAGGTACCGTAAATCACATCCGTCTAATGGCTACTTCCGAAGAAGTAAACGATTTCTTCGAATATTGACGAGTTTAAGAAAACTCCGAATAATTTTAAAACGCGTAACTTTGGAATAGTAATGCCTGATTAGATCTTGCGAAAAAGTTCAGTAATATGTAGCATGTTCCATAAAAAATACAGAACTTTTGGTGGCTACGAATTTACGAGGAAACTATAGGTTTCCAGATAATTTTAAACCAAGCCCCAAAAAGGCTTTTGAAAAATCCTCACTCTTAAATGCACAATATTTGGAGGGCGCGGAGGTGATTGAGTGTTACATGTATTTTAAACCTTGTGTAAATTCAAAAATTTAATAAAAAGCGGGAAGTTTATGGTTTCTCGACTGTTATGTGCTTACTGTACGACTAGCGAAAACGTACAATCCACTTGAACCTGCTAAGTATAAGACGAATCTTCATCTTTGATTTCTTATTCAAACTATTTTCAAATTTCAGTTTTAGTAATTGTCTGTAAGCTTCAAATTTATGAACCTGCCTAACTTCAGCGCATTCTAAAAAGTACAAAAATAACATATTTTTTTCAATGAAGTTATTTCGAAAATTTGATTTCTAAATTTCAGGTAAGACCGTGTTGTTGTAGGTAAATATAAATTTACTATTTACAAGCCGAATAACTTCATAATGTCTTTTGTATTCATCCTCTATAATAGATCGATATGGAAACCTTTATCGTAACTAGGCGAGAGTGATTCATTTATACCCTTACCGATAAGAGACGACTTAAATTTAAACTACCTATATTAAGGTCGCACCAAGTCTGCATTAGTATAGACTTGCACCACACATGTACGTGTTATCACAGAGGTCAATCCATATATCCGGTTTGAATCATTCTCTGTGTCCTAATACTTCTTTTATAGTCTTCTTTATGTGTCCTATGCAATATCAATACTTCATTTGAAGAACAACTCCATGAAATTATTCGCAGCTGAAGCAAGAACAATAAACGTTTTTATAGTTGCATGCGATAACTCTCCGGCTACTGTTAGAAATCGATTATCTGCACCGATCACTGAACTTGATTTCCCAGCTAAACAAGTAATGTTTCTTTAGGTACGTCATTTATAGATAACCAGTTTCTGTATTGAGACGTTTAAATGTAACAAGAACTTATGCAGTTGGAAGACGCATCTACTCGAAGTCATACACGTTTATGTTTCTATTTTTAGATACTCGCATGTTAAGGCTCGTCTGTTTAATGGTATTAATTCTTTGTCCCTTAATGATGCAAGATACGTTTCTTACCGAACTGAAAATGTGTTGGGTACTCGTATATGTATTTTATATAATTAGATAATGAGTAAGATAAACATGAACTTTGTTTATTTTAGTTTATTTAAAATAAAGTTTATACTGATACAATATTAATTAAAGCTTTCTTGGAAAAATGCATTGTATAAGATCGTAAGAGCAAAACATTCGAAATAGAATGATACACGATGCCTATTTACAGATACTTGATTTTCCTTTAAGGTCTTTCAATTGCCAACAATGTGTGGTTTCCTGCTAGTAGTATATTATCCTCTGATCTAGTTCTTGTCGATACTTTTTCACGGATCGCTTGAGAAACTTCTCCTTAAACTTGCGCAAAATGACTACTTTGTTTCTGAGTGCGACACTACAGTCATTGTATTTACTTATAAAATATCGATTCTACTATCTGTAGGATGATTAGAAACTGTACTATGTACGGTGGAAATGAGTCATCTTACATTTTTTTCGTTTATATTAATTTATATACTGCGTACCACAAGATGATATTAGCCGTGTATTCATAGTTAAATTTATGGTGGCTGTGGATTTGGGCCTTTTTTGCCTATATATACACTCTGGAAAAATGCTTCAAGCTAAATTATTAATCGATCTTCATTCTTTTTAAAACCTGAAACTGGTGTTTTTTTTCCACAATTACGGCATTTTTGAGAAAATTCTTGTAAAAAGCGTCCTAATTTCCTTGTGTCACATTTAAGGTCAACATTTATAGTCAACTCCACGATCCCAGCGATTATCCCTCTGTTGGAAGCACTCGTGGAAGTTGAAACGGTGTAGGCTATTTAGGACAAGATACCATTCCGCTTGGATATCTTCAACATCCACCCTTTCAAATTTATTTTGATTTTAAGGAGGAGATAAATGACTGCTTTCATAATGTGCGGGCCCGATTTAATGGTTGAGCAACCATTTCTTTCAGACGTTCGCAAAAGTTTCCCGTTAATAATCAGATTAGGTGAAATATACCACTTATGTATAAACCTTGAATGTCCAAAAAATTATCGACTTGATACTTGTTGGACTCTTTTCAGCCTTAATGAGAAGAACGTCTTCCCTTGACATTTGCTGTTTTGTTTCAGGATTATAGCCATAGACTCAGAATTCATAACCTGCAATGTCTCTGGACAAGAAGTTTGAATTATCTCGTTTCTGTTTCTTGTTGCTTAATGCACACCCGAATTCGGAAGTCTCATTGATCGCTGTTGGGAAGGCTAAGGACATACTTCGCAGCAATTCGTTTCAAGTTCACTTTATTGGCTAGAATTTGTTGGCACTGTGTTAACGGTAAACCCGTATGTTTGTTATCGTCTGCTGATTCTCTTCCTTTCTCGAAAACTCGATTCGAGATACTCTCCTCAAAAATCTGCTTCGACATTCGGTGAATTTCAGCTGCACTTTCCTTGAGTTTGAAACAAAACTTGATGGGAATTCATTGCTCCTTTGTAATTGATCATGGATATTTGAGGTTACACCTTTCAGTATCGTTACTAAAAATCATTATTTTTGTATCGAATCAACGTTTAGAATGTTAACACTATCTCGAGATGTATTAGATTAAAATTATAAAAATTCTCCATACTGAAAGTACACCGTTTTAGGTGTTAATGGCAAAGTTGTAAAGTGTTTTAAGTGGTGTCGATATAGGTTACAGAGGAGACTCCAGATTTCGCACATCCTATCCTTTCCAAGTGTTAAAATAGTCCATCCTTTAGTTTAGTATAAAGGCCCAAAAATAGGAGGTTAGTTATTTGGTTGTTGTTCTTTACCAACAAACAGACCAAAAAAATTAACATTTTTTTAACCACCATTTTATTTCATAGACATGCACTCTTCGATACATGAAATCACACTAGAAAAAAACACCACTTTTCAGCTTTGTGTATGGCTATTTATTTACTGCAAACTTCTCGACTCTATACTCTTTCAGTACCTTCAACTCTCCGTGTATATGAACATATTTTCAATATTGTATATAGTTAGTGTTATCGCACTATAGTCGTAAATTACTAAACTTATCTGCGTTACAAGGCATTGGAACCGATATTATTAAACACATTGAAACTGACATTTTCGGTCAAGAAAAAAAAACAGTGAAATGCACTACTAATTTTTAAATTTGTGTTCGTTAAATTTCCGTTAATATCAATGGGTCTATTTGGGTTTATCAAAAATTATTAACTTGGCAAATTCCAAACAGAATGCAGGTGTTAATTCCGCAAATAGCTTAATGTTTTATCGGTACTGCAATAGGCCAAGTATGCATAGTGCATTAATATTTGCATATCTGTACGTAGTTGACAGCTATTCTGAAATTTTATAAATATTCAGTAGTAAAGGCTTTTATATATTGGGAATAGTAAATCAGCACACAAATAATAAATCGAAACCGAAAAACAGAATTATTTAAAAGTTATAACAAGCAGCAAAAACTATCAAAGGTAATTTTTCAGTCAGTTTTTATTAGTTTTCCATTGTCGATCGCAAAACTATAATTTAACATTATTTCCAATTATAAAGGTTAAAACTAAGGTTGTAAGGATTTTACTAATAATATTTCTATATTATGCTCTGTGAAGAGTCACTCTCTATATTTTTTTTATCGTTAAAGATTGCGAATGTCTCGGCTTTTTCTAAGCGACCTAGTAAACCTGATGATTGTGACTAGTGTTGAAATTACAGGAAAATTCTCAGATTTTGGCTATTTCGAAACTTTGGATTTTCCGAGTATAATTCTGTCGTCAGAATTGATAGATGAGGTCAGTTTTTTCTTCTACACTACAACAAGTGCTGCATGTATACTTTTTATGGAACACTTGTACATTTTAAGACAACCATATGTATACATACAGTTATTATATGAAGGCTGAACAATATTTATTGCCTTTAACACAGTACACATTGAAATATTGTTTCTATAACAACAGAACATATTTATCAAAGCGTCGGGTAATATTGGGTTTTGTAGCTACATTTATTGACAAGTTGTTTTAAGCTAAAGTAGAAGCTGCTCAAAGATTAAAAAAAAAAGAAAAAAATACGAGCTTCATGTTGTAAAATATCTGCAGAAGAAAAGTTTAACGCGAAAAACAAATTCATGAAGGTTTGGCTAGGGATGATGCTTTGGGAGTTTCAGTATGGTAGAATAGCTTCTGTGTGAATATGCAAAAGGGTTTTGGTCGATCACACACTTAAGAAAATTTTGATCGTGTGTGTCGCTTAACCAAAGAAGATCGTCAATTAACTGCTAGACGTTTAGTAGAAATAACAGATATTACAAACCTTACATTTTGAACAATAATTAATAATTATTTGGTACTTCATAAAGTGTCTGCTAGATGGGTGCTGCGAATGCTGACGCCTCAGCGGAAGCAAACAAGAGTTGCCATTTCAGAAGCGAATTTGACATTGTTTAACGTTGAATTGGATTGATTTGAGAATCTTTACCACTTCGCAAATGCAGGATTACACTGTCAGCTGGTACTAAAGGAATTTTATTAATTGTTTATTAAAATCGTGGTAAAACCCTCACGAGTCAATATTACTCCAAATTAATCAAGTTCGTTGTTATATTAAAGAAATTCGAAAGCTATCGCGCGGTATTCTCTTCCGTCAGGACAATGCTCCGGTACATAAAAACCTCGTTTCTTTAAATTCAATTTAAAATGCGGGTTTCTAGTTGGCACCACCATACTCGCCCGATCTAGATCCTCGGGAAATAAAATTTAATGTCGTTTAAAGACGACAACATTATGATAGCAGTTTAAGAACTTTTCTTTATTAAAAACCGCGAGTGTTGTTTTTAAAGGTGTACATTTGTTAAGGTAGATGAAATATGTGTCGACAAGCGCACGATGATTATATTAAAAATATTATTGTTTAATATGTTAGAGACAATGTGTTAGTTTTAATAAACATTTAGGACTATGTGGAGTATGCACGAGGGAAATTGGCGTTCCAACAACCGCGGAACCAGTTCCAAATCAATTCCAAGAGACTCCGAATTATTTTTAAGCCGATTCAAGAACGGTCGAATCAATTTCTGATTCTTTGTAAGGGCTCACTTTTTTAACGCGAAGAAAGAATTCGTTACTGATTCGCTTCAATTGCTCTTGAGCTTGTTATTAAAATAAAAATAGCGGAAATCAAATTTCGTGGACTACATCTGGTTGATTTTATTAAAAAGTACAGAGATTGTTTATGGAACATTAAAAGTAATCTTCACGAAAGACTTGATTTCAAAAAGAAGTGTTAACGCCATTTAAAAGATCTTTAGGTAGACAATTACTGCGTTAATTGCATAATTGCGGCGTTTACAAGAAACTGTTTCTAACAATGGCGCTGTGTAAACATCTACCGTTTTCTAATATTCGCTGGCGTAACCAGCTGTCATGAAAATTTTCATAGCAGCATTTAAGAAGGAAAGCAAATTACGTACATTTTGTTAATTTTATTAAAGAATATCGAAAATGTGAGTGTTTATGATAGATAAAAAGTAATCTTTACAAAAGATTACTTTATATAGGATAGTATCATTATCATGTCCTATCACTTCATTAAATGATTTTATACCACCTAAATTTCGGAAGTTCAGAAAATGAATAATTACCAAAATTCAAAAAAATTCTCTATATGCGTTTACGTAATATAGGCTTCACAAAATATATTTGAAATATCTTGATTTACATTTTGTAAACAATATAATTAACTACAATAAATAAAGCTTCTTCTTCTTTTGTTTTAGGGCCGTCGACAGAGTTGATGCCAGGTATCTTGAGTGATATTAATCGTATATTTGATGAGGCGAGAGTAAGACAGAAATACAATTGTGACAGCATCAATTCATCGCCGCAAATAATAGAAAAAGCTAATAATTTCGCAAATCTCTCGCTAAATGTACAGAAAATTCTATCCAACATATCAGACCTCGACAGCGGTAAAACTTCTGTACCAATTCAGGCCGAAAATAAATCCGTAAGGAAGGTGTTGATGAAACGCGGACGCACAACTGGTCGATTTTCACCCGAGGGAACGTTGTACAAGAGCGAAGAAAGCCTGGACCTAATTTCACCGAACGTGCAAAAAATGCTTTCCAACCTACCCGATACCGAACTCGTAATTCCAAATGCAGCCGGTGCAGACAAAAAATTAAGGAATAGTTTATTTTTAAACGCTAACGCGAACGAAAGTAAGAGTTTGAGTACGACGGACCCTGCTGAACAGGTTATATTTGATTCGTTCAATTTGTCAGATACTTTACTTAGTGACAGTGATTATACGCCGAGCAAGGGTGAGACCGGTAATTGTGAAATTGCAAACGATAAGGACGAGTGCGTTAACATGACATTTGTATCTAAACCTTTGGGTAACTACAATCACACATTACCGTCGGGTATCGCTTCAAGAACGCCAGTCGGTAGGAAAAATATGGGAAAGTACTTGCACGTAAGTTATTTTCTATTTTTATTAAAAAATTTTTAAACTGTAAAAAAAAGTGCGCAACATTCATTATGGAAAAAAATCACGAAAAATAAAGGAGAAGAAGACAAAAACTTTATACTTCTATTACTATCTTATTTACGTTCCCTACTAATTTTATTATTAAGTTACGTTATTGAGACAGTTATACCGTGAATCTATAACATTTGGAAATAACGTTTCTGCATATCTAAATAAATTTTCGACTTCAGGTAACCTCATAAGAAAACATCGAAATAGATAGAGCCCAGGGTTCTTATCGATTTTTCGCAAAATAATTCTTGTCATGATTTCCATTGATCCAATGATTTCATACTGCTGAAAATAAAAGTATCTGTTGTATCCGTCAATATTCTTTGGTTCTAATCTAAAAACAAACATCCTTATCATGTAATACTGGGCGCTAGCGCCAATTATCCGACTTCGTTCATCTTCAAAGAGGTACTGGGGAACAATCCTACGTGCATGTATTGTGACTGGTTCAAAACTTCTTATGGCTTCTCCCAAGGATTATTTAAAGATGTTAGAATGTTTGTCAATTCTGAGTGTTCAAACTTCCTTATAGGTAGTCTAAACGGGAAATTCGTAAGAATGGCGGGTCTGATAATCACAAATCTTTCAAGATGCTATATGTGATCATTAACACGCACAGATAACACAAATCTACTATATAGTAGAAATTTCTTTCGGGTTTTGTCGTGTAATTAATATTTTTCCTGACGCTTCGCTGGCTATGCTGTCAGCTTCTTCAAAAGATTTTTAAAGACTGGTGTTGTCTCTTGCTCCTGGTTATATATTCCATTTCTGTTCCGCTTCGCTGATCCGTAACCGTTCCGTTTTGCTGATCCAAAGCCGTTCCGTTTTGCTGATCCTGCATCCATCTTCGCGATTGAAGTTGTTAGCGTTTTTCATTATTTCTAACGATTTATCCTTTTTATCCTAGGGTAGTAGTGGCTGGTCCTGGCTAATATCTTAACGTCGCTGTAGGTAATGCAGTTGTCTCCTTATTGGTGCAGGTGTTCTGCTACTACAGATTTTTCAATATGCGTAAGGCGTGCGTCTCTTTCGTGTTTCTTTACTCTGCACTCAATACTTCGTCCTGTTTGACCGATGCAGCTTTTTCCACATTGGCATTTCGGTTCGTATATGCCTTTTCTTCGTAGTTTTGGTAACACGTCCTTGTTAGGTGGGAGTAGCTGCTCGATTTTGGCCACCGTGTTGAATATCGTGTTGTGATGTTCATTTCTCCTAGGCTCTTTCTTAACCTATCGGTGACTCCGGCTATGTACGGATATGAATTACGGTCATGAAAGCCTACACTCAACATATCTGCTCTCCTGGTATTAGCAGATTAGTGTTATACATCCATTCTAAAATTCGAATGCAAAAGATAACGTTTTTATGAAAAACAGGTTGCTTCCTTTTTTTATGGGGTTAACCTATTAAAACTTCGCGAGAGAAGCAGCAACACATATTATGCTATTCCAATTCTAATATTCTTCATTCAGTAGATGTCGCTTTTAACCAGCTCTTAATACTCACTACTTTAGTAGAATTAATACATCTCTTTAGTCTTAAAAAAAGAATTAAATCTCAACAAAAATGCAGCGTGAATTAACAAATAACTTGCTAAAATAAGTACATAATACACTGTGATGTTAATAATTCAGTATCGAAAGTAAATATGATTAAGGGTAGGACAGATCCTTATTCTGGCTCATTCCCAATTCTTCAGCGACTTATATAGCTTTGTTCCTCGTATTTTATTAGCTTATCTTATAATCCTGTGATAAACGCTTGACTATGTGACTATTATATACTGAGCATATAATCTGCTTTTTTTCACGTCATAAATATTCGTCTATAATATTTTCTTATAAACATTTACAGAATAAATTCTATTGTTTTTGCAATTATTTCGCAAATTACTTGCTCTCGGTAAGATGTCGTCAAGTTTGGTAGTAAATGTCTACACTGTGTGGTTGTCGCTATTCGCCAATGTAAAATAGTTAGACGTGATATCGCGGACTACCATAGCATGTTACGGATATTAAAGAAAATAAATGTTAGTGATTAGAAATTTATTTGTGGAAATGCAAAACCTTGTTTTTTATGAAATGTGCCGTACTTTTTGACAAGTACTATCGATAACCAAAGAGCGAAAAGACCCTACAGCAATCTCTTCGAATCGTCTTTGTGAGAAGACGATTCGAATTGGGCGAAGTGTTCAATTTTCCAAGCAAATTCAAGTGTTGTGCATAAGCTTTATTTAAGATTGATTAATCAAAAGTCAGCGGGGTTTGTTTTACGCGATGCATTACCGGAGAACACGCGGTGAACGTAAAGTATGCAAAAGACAAAGTTGTTTGCAATTTACATTCTTTTAAAGTACTAAAGCGGTGTTATGGGACACTCCCGGATCCACCGACCGTGACATTTATTAGTTAAACAATTTATCTATTGTTTGTAGCAGTATAACACATTTAAATGTGTTGAAGCAAATGGGTTTCCTGTAGTGGGAAATTTTCTCAGAACTGTTTTCATATTGATAAACTTTTAAATAAGTTATATCCGTGCATATGTTATATCCGTGTAAACTAACGCCTATTTACAACCTAGGCCCAACTTTGAGAATATGCTAAACCCTCCTAATCCCAACATCGTTCTTACGCTTTCTAAAATCAAAAGCCCGATAATTTGATACTAGAGCGAAATAAATGGTTTGTGAATTGTAGGCAGGCACTTTGGATCGGAATCTGAGCGTAGCTCAGCCCATCGCCAAGTGCGTTGCGATCTTATTATTTCCATGATTACTTTTTTCCTCGTAATCTTCGCACTTTCCCTTATTTCCTACGCTAGGACCTATTTCTATCAAAAATATCCATATCCACCAGTACATGCTTGAAAAGGAAGAATTCCAAACAAAACAACTTAGACAGTTACTTAACTAAAAATATAGTAAAACCTCACGTAGCTGCCATTCACTTCTCAACGTAAATATAAGTGCGACATTGCAACCGGAAATAAATGTAGTTATGGATAGGGAGGACAAAAGCGAGTAAAACCATACCTGTTTTGCAGCGACTAGACAGACTCGCGTTTTGTTGACTCTCGAGGAAACCAGTAGGCAACACGATCCCTTTTTTATCAGACGAATAGACACGAGTCTGTCTAGTCGCTGCAAAAAAGATATGATTTCATTCGCCTTTGTCCTCTCTAATTATGGATACTCCTTTAAGGATAGTAAGAAATACACTGTTATTATTAAATTTCATTTAATAGGAGGTAAAGACGTTCAAGTTATCTCACCTTGTACCAATAAACACGTGTGGCAACAATGAATTCGATGATGAAACGTCCCGTATAATGATATTATTATAGTTTTTACCTGATAAAATTCGTCATTATGATTATAAACTCAAATTTTATTTATTGTAGTATTCATAGCTTTTTCGGCAAGGGGACGCGAAAAACTTTTTTTACACAAAGACGCCTAATACACAGCGCAGCACACCTTATTTTAAGGATTACGGTTAAAATTGTTAAAAGACAAAAAATGCTCTTCTGGTAAGTATGTAAAATTATTGGTGTATTACCCTAAAGTGCCTGAAGTGCTTAAATCAATCCGCTAACCGTACAGCTGTAATTCTATTTTGAGTGCATAATAACCTGAAATCTATACCAGCGAGGCGGTTTTGCAGGTGTACGGTATTTTAACGACTTTAAGAAACCATAAAGGTGTTTCGTAAAAACACTAAGGTTATTTTATTAGTAATGAAAATGAATCATGTATGGCGATACGTACTGTTTTTTGAAACGTCATTATTTATTGATTTATTTTTGTAGCTACTGCTGCCAGTAAGTATGATATAGTTATTAATTGATAAGAAATTAGAATGTATAAACCCAATAACATATAGGTGTGATATAAGTATTAATTATATAACCTTAAAAGTTGTACGTTTAGAAGATATTGCAATTTCGCTTCGATAATAAAAACCATCGAAAGTGAGTCACACCATTTTTTTTGGTAAATATGATTCGTGAGTAGAGAAGGTAGATTCATTCATGTTATTCATACATTTTTTTGAATTTAGTTGCTTTAATTTGAACAAAATGGTTTCAACGATGGGTATTTCGATATATTAAAAATTTAATTTGCTATTTTTGGACTTCTAAGGGGATTCTCCTTTAACAAAACGACGACATTCTTCATTCCGCTGTTTCAATACACTTTCTGCACTTTTAATTAATTGTTAATCTAAAATTAATATCTAGCATTAGAATAAAACCAGATTATTTCTTTTCTGAAATTTACAGGAAGAATAAACGATAACCTTGTTCAGACTTTTGAATGCTAATTGCCCTGAAATGAACCATAAAGTCGAAGTATATAATGTAAATGTGCAAGAAATAAAAATACAAATAATTGTGGTAAAAATACACCACTCACATCGCCTATAATTACGGAAGCATATGTAACGGAGCGCACTTGAGATTTCATACACAAATTCTGGAATGAATTTTATATTCATTATTGCAACTAATCCAAATCCAAAATTTCGGTCGGAGGAATCACACGGTGCGAGGACAGGTGAACTAAGGGACCTCATCCATTCAACAAAGTGATTATTTAAGAAACACATGCGTGTTTATTCGCCTTGAAAATGGGTTCGTGTTACTGGTTTCTCTGAGAGTCGACAAAACACGTCCAGTCTTTGCTAATTTCGTGCAGCGCACGGTACACGTTTCTGCGGGTTTACCCACGAGGCTAACAAACACGAGAGATCTGTATTCTCCGCAAGAATTATGTCATTTACCTTATTTTACTCATTACTGAGCAGCAACGATGGTCCATTCCTCAAACACGAACACCATGAGTCTTTAGTTCATATGTTAAAATTTCGTGCGACATTTAACTTAAACAGTTATACCAATTTGCTCTGTCAGGTCACTTTTAAACACGCTTTTTCTGTTCAAACAATGTTTCTCCATAAATAAAATGGCCATTGGCACAAGAAACCATTCGTAGGACTCCTTGCGTCTAGCTTTGTGCAGTGCTTACAAAATTGTGACTGAAAAAGTGTTTGTTTCAAGTTCTCTTCACTTAGTTTCTTTTAACACAAGGTAATTAAACCACCTTTAAAGAAGTCTTTTTCAAGTTGATTTATATGAACTTATAATACAACTATGAACAACAAGATTAAGTATTCTCTTCGTTTCTAATAGTTTGTGGTTTACTCTTGGTAGATCTTGTTCCCTCAGAGTGTATATTTCCACTAATAATATCTGAAATAAAAACATAATTAAATATTCTGTTGTGCTGTGATACACTGAATCTTCTCATCCGTATCAATATACATAATGTTTCGCATATAACTGTAAATTTATCAATCTAATAATGCTAGTAGGTTTTATTTATTGAAGCATAACAGTTTGGTTAGAACTTATTTTATGCTCCAATAGACAAAGCCTGTTAATAGCTTCGTTAGACTGTTAGATTTAGTTACAGCTATACATATAAAAACATTTAGTACGTATTACGCATCTATTTATACAGTAAGCTAAAATAACTTTCCTGTTTATCCTTTACTCTAGTAAAGATAGCGATGTGTAAGTATCACAATAAACTAATTTTTAATTCAACGTACTTTAAATATTGAAATATCTATTACTTCATATGTTATAATCGTTTTACAGATTTCAGATCAATAAAATAATGTGATATACATATAGTATACATTGCAATGTTTTATACGAGCAAAAAAATTAAAAATTGACGGAATTAAATTTAAGGCTTGGGTTCAGGAATGTTTCTAGAACGCTGTTTCCACAATACAAAACAAAATAGACACAAAATCGATAACAATAAGTTAAATTTAACGACTATTAAATTTACAAATGAAAAACTAAGCCGATATTACGACGTTCCAATACATGCAAACATGTTCCGTTCGACCACGTGTTACCTGTATGGATATTAAACTCAATTTCAGAAATCCTTCAGCGCCTTCTCGCTACTTTATTTAATCGCGATAGCGTTTGTTTAAACACAACTACTTTCTAAATGATACTCAATAAGATTATACTATTATTTTTACAAATAGCATAATACAAGCGATGTAGGGACGCTACTGAAGATTGATTTTTTACTATAGACAACAGATAGAATATTAAATTTGAACTAACAAACAAGACGATTACTTGACCATCGATATTTAAACATACGAAATTACAACTGAGATACGACTGGAATTATTCTGGAGATTGTTGTGGGAGGTTTAGAATCTGAGGAAATTGAATAGAACCTAGTTATTTAACCGTTCCACCACTGTAGTCGTTGATTGGACTTAATATAATAAATCTCTCAACTCCGCGCTACCTAGATTGTAGGAAATAAAAGGAGGTTGAAGCTATTGAAAACAAACTCATACCCGAAGAATTTTGACAATAAACGAACATACCAAACAACCGAAATGTGCCTCAACGAAAACATAGAAGCCGCATGCATTAACCTTGATTACTGCAAACAAAAAATTTCCTCTGTGGAATATCTTTTTTTTTCATTTATTTTGTTATTATTAAACTTGTGAAGTTACTACCGTTAACTGCTGCGAGTAACATTCAAATTTGATGGCAAAAAGCTCATCAAATTTGACATATATTATATATTACATGGTAATAGCCTACTCCTCTCTCGAATCTTTTTTTATCTTACTTTTATCATTAATACTAGTTTAATCTGTAATTAAAACCCCATTTTCTAACTCGCTGCAGTAACGTGTCACGCACACATGATTTTGAAAAATTTATTTATATAGGTATCTACGATTCTTTTACTTTTTTTTTTTTAATTAGTAGCTTCTTAATTTTAAGAAATGACATTGCTTAGTTACTGCGTCAGATCTGTTTTGTATATACTGGTAAATAAGTAATGAGTAAATCACGCAATCCTTAATCTGCTGCGTAGCTATAATAATTAACTAATTATATCTGTTTATTTATCTTATTTCTATTTAAAATGCTTATTTAACTTTACGTAAATATGTATGCAGAGATTAATTTGCTAGATATGAGTAAGGCATTCCATTCAGTGCATCGCATGATTATATTAGAAAAGATGAAGTACCATGGCATTCGAGGAAGTGCGACAAACTCTTAATATTGTACCTGTTGCCCAAGGATCCCTTTTTAGGCAGAATACTATTCAAACGATCTCCTATTGAATATTGAGAAGGCCAAAATATGGGACCAAACTACGAGAAATGAGTGACGCAATTCATTTGTTATTTCTGTCAAATCCTATTCACTTATACGTTTTCTCTAGTAACAATATGTTTCTACGCTGGTCTTATGAAATTTTACACCGTCTCTACCTCAGCAACTATACCGTACCAGGCACGATCGTTTGAAAAATCAGAAGGAAATGAATGATTCGAACCGAGGATAGTCACAACATATATCTTATTTCACAGGTAAAGTTATAATAAAACACATCAAAAAAATCGGTAGAAACAATAACCAACAAAACAATGCTCATGCTACTGACGGAATCTTTTACAGCAATCAACTTCACGTTTCTGCCTATCTAGCGTCATCAGCGTGATTCCGAGAGTATTTTAACTCTACCTTGTATAGCTGTTGCCTCACAGTTGTGAGCTTGTTTTTAAAAGCTGCAATATTTTTCGTTTCATTCATTTAATATCACCTATTATCTAGGTAGCGAGAAAGTTAAAAGGATATTATAAATCCAGCCAACGACAGCGCGTCCCTGCTCAGCTTGTGTTATGCAATTTCTAAAGATTATCCGAATTTCATGCCCGAAGCTTTTTTGGTGTATTGTCACGTTTTGTAGCACTTCCCCTCTCATTCATAACAGTCCTTAGTTTACTACGATTGGGCATTAATAGAATAAGTCTTTAACGGATATCAGCACCTCCGCAATTTGTTTCTCCTGGTGGCTGCCTTTTGGGTTTAGGGATCTCGCTCTTTGCGATGGCCCATAGATATTCAATGAGTGACGGATTCGGGAACCTCAAACGGGGGGAACCACCTGTAAAAGGGCGTACGCTATTTTCACGAAATCGACGCGGTGCTATGACTTAGTAGTAGTAGCTAAGCAATGTCCTATTTTGAATAGGAATCGGAGAATTCTAGTATGGATAGCTCCAAAACTTCTTTTAGCATTCTACTATACCGCACAATACTCGTGCGGCCTTCGTTTTAATAAAGTTCTCCGACTCTAGACAGCGACATACCACCTCTTTCCAATTCTTCACATATCAACCGCCTTATTTGATTGTAAGTATATGTCACACAACCTGAGTGAAATGCTTCTGCGTGATGCGTACTGTCTAATAGGTCGTTCAAAAAGCTAAAATTTAATAACATGTCCAATGATATCTTATAAATTATTTACTGTAACCTGTTGGTATGAATAAAGGGAATTATATCATATAAAAACTAGTTTATCATTAATCATGGCTAAATGATTATATCTAAACGATAATTATCAATAAGTTAATACCTATATGTAGAATAAACAAGAATATTAGTATTATTGGTCAAAAATTATGAAGAAATAAAGCCACGGCAAAATAATGAAGTAAAATTTGATATCAACAATCACCAATATATGGCAGAATGCGAACGCTGATTCCTTTGTTTTTATTTCTGCATTCAAAAATTATCAATCCTGAAAAATTTTCCAACTCAAGTATATTTAAATTAATCTCTTTTTCAACATAATTATTTAACCAAATACACAATGCTCTAGTGTAAACGTTTTCAGTTTAATGAAAAAAAGTAAGATAAAAACTGCCATGAAACACTGAAAACGACCTAAAAATCCAGATAATTGTTGTGCGATCCCCTTCTCTGAATAAAGTATGTGTATGTATATATTTTTTAATGGATAAACAATACCTTGAGTAGACTTTGATCGCTAAACAACAGTGTTGTAAATATCCTTAAAAGCCATTTGTTTACATTTAACAACTTCAGTTTCAACTAAACGTGGTTTTAAACCTCGCACAATGTGAATTATAGCAAAACTAGCTGGTCGAATAGGTATTTAGATACACCACTTGATAATACGTTTTCTTCGCATGTAATAATAGGCTTTATTTTGGTATCGCTAACATGTTGTTCGTTTAACAGAAATACATTCCAACCTATGGTTATTAATATTCTATGTAAATAAAGAAGATATGGATGCCCGTCTAAACAGTTATTGAAGTAATCTAAATATAGACGTGTTTTTATCTCTTCTATCATATGGCTCCTTCGGTTACCCGCTGTATTAAATACATTAAAAGCATGCACATGTTTAAAAACACCTTATGTTTGTTTTAGGTCCCTAGTGAAAGTAGCATTGGAACGAACAGTACATCTTCCGAAGTATCGAGGCCTGTATCATTAACAAGTCTGGGTTCGTGTTCATCAAGTGGTAGTAGCGGAACACATCAACCTGGATCCGTTTATCAAGCTTCGGCTGAAAGTTTAGATAGCGATCCGGAGTTATTAGGAAGCCAAGGTAACTACTTACGTACGTATATAGTATAACTTGCAGTTGCACTAGAAATTGAATAAAAATAAAATGTCAAAATCAGTACAAATTATTTTGTATTGAATAAAACGTCGTGGCCGTGATGTATGTGTATAAAACATACCACACGCCGACAATAAACATTGAAAATGAGGATATAAGTTAACCAAGCTCTTAATCTAAGCAATAATGTAAAGCATGGAAAGCAGCAAATAACTTTAGTAAACACATTTGGAAAAGTACTGAACTGAAATATATACGTCCTATAAAAACAGAAAGAAGAAATCCATGAAAAAGATTTTTAAAACTTCAGTTATTGTTATATTCTTTTCAAAAACAGCCTTCCACTTTCAAGCAATCACAATAACTCTCGGAATGAAACACCCACAAAACAAGAAGTTAATCAACTAGCATTGGTTAACTTCTTTCGGATTTTGTCGCGGATCTTCCTTGTAGTTTAGGAAGACCTTGAAGAAGCTGGCAGTATGGAAAGTGAAACTTCAATTCAACCAAATGACATATGGCAAAACTCGAAAAAAGTTCGAGTTTTAGTAGTAGTAACGTAGTAACTCTAATTGCCTTTCATTTTTCCCGAATTTCAATATTCTCAAAAAAAATTTTTGAACAAAAAACAAAGTACCAGTAAAACAATGATATTTCAGGAATAAATGAAACATTTCGAAGATATGTACTGGATTGAATATTTAATGATGCAAGTGCGAACCCTAACAACTACATGTTCAGGCGTAATATTATCGTTCAACATTATTTTATTAATGCTCTTAACACATGATTGGTTGAAAGAAAATCTACTCGTACTTCGAAAGAAACATGTTTTAAACTGCGATAAATAATTCAATTTGAATAAAAGAAAAACCAATTTCGATAACTAAATTTTGTAGGATGGATAACTAATAACTACAGAGGACAAAAGTGGGTGGAATTGTTGCACTTTTGCGGCGATTAGTCTGTTCGATTCATGAGAAAGGGTTCGTTTCCCCGAGAGTCGACAAAACACGAGTCTGCCTGATCGCTGCAAAAGAGTGGTAGTTCCGCCCGCCTTTGTACTCTCTACTAATAACTCTGGTAACTCGTGATCTTATTTTGGCTTGATAACCCCTCCAATTGCCACATTTTTTACAAGCTTGTTGCAACATTCGGATTTAATGTGTCTCGTATTAATTTAATTCTTCAGTCTGCAGTTGTTCTTTGAGAATTCTTCCTTAGATAACTTCTCATTTTGTGCCATATATTTCCAATTATATTTGAGTCCAGATTGCTTTACGACCAGGGTAAAATATTTATATTCTGTTGAGCAAACCACTTTGCGCTATATGCCACATGGCGCCATGCGGCATATTGAAAAACATCCTCGATCGATTTCAATTGGTCCAAGCCGCTGACAAACATTCAACCATCATATCATACGCCGTTTTGGTTAACTAAAAATCTTTCGTCTATTGCTGGTCACCTGTTTTCAAGTATTATAAGAAAATGGCTTTGTTCCAATAGTCAAAAATCACGTTTTTGAGTTTGATTTTGTCCGAATCAACCGGTTCAATATAGGTTTTTCTTTGATTTAAACAAGTTGTTTATATTTATATACTTTGCAAAATCCGACTTCAATTTTATATACACATTTTCCGAAAAGCTCTCGGGACAGAACAGCCATTGCGCTAATTCCAAAGAGCCGCAATGTCTCCTATAGTGCTTCAGCGACTTTCGTAAATGTTGACGAGGTTTCTTTGGCCTCGTTCGGTTATAATTCTACGTTTACCAGTACTTTTTCCTTTAATTTAGATGATTCCATTTTATCTGTAGTGTTTGACAATATTTTCAACTAAGGGTCTTGCTAGTCTTAATTCAGAGGCGATTTGTTTCAACGATTTTCTAGGACGCAATAATAACCTGCGGTTTTCGTGAAGTAGAAACTCCTACGACCAATTTAAAAATTTAACGCTGTTATTTGCTTGGATGTTAATAGAACACCAACGAAGATGGATAATCGGGATAATGGGTACAATTTCGTTTTTCATAGAATTTGTTCATTGTCCCAACATTCTCAGTTGCTTGCGAGAGTCACATATATTTCAACTAAAAACACATAGGACAATAAGGTGTCAACAATTGTCAAACATCGATAGATTTGTTTCCTTTGATTTTATAACCCGTTGCGAAATATGTTTAAGTATATAAACGTGTAAATATGCTGAATTTTCGAAGACATTATTAGTCTTTTTTGGCATTTTTTAATACTTCAACAATTATACATTTTATTAAATAATAAATAATAGTACTTTCGTATTAAAAGTTTTTAATATTTACAGTTGCTTGCTGAGTCAAAAATCGCAATATTGACGTATTTCAGGATTTTCCATGAAAATTATTCGTGTGGATATTGCGTTATCTTATGGGCTCAACGCATAATATCCATGTGCTAAATAATATTTACTTCGCATAGAAAATACGAATGTTTACAGTATAATCTAGTGGGTAATTTGCTTTAATTGCTTTTTGATAGCGATGAGAATGCGTAATGTATATGAGAGCTTAAAACATAAAATAAGAAAATAAACGTTTTAGCAATTGAACAATAAATAATGCTTGAATTGTTACTGTTTGCATTCTGAATTTCTTACATTTTTATTTTTTATTTGCTGCGTACAATAACGAAGTTACGTGTGTAGGTCTTTAATTTCATCAACCTATTTAATAAGTAGAGTTGTAACTCTCCAAAAAGATGTCGATATTACTATGTTTGCGAATACGTACACACTTACTTGCGGATCTGCCACACTTCCTGAAACGATCTCATTGATAAGCAACAAACAATAAACTGCGACTTTCGTGTAATTTTCGCGTGGCAAAAGAAATGTAATGTATTACTAGCAAAAAATATACACCGGTGTAATGAATATGTGTTTTTCAAATTAGATGGGAAATCTTATGAAAAAATAAGAACAGAGCCGCACTAAATACTTTTGCCGCCAAAATTGGTTGCCCTTGCACCTACAAACATTTCTTCAAAATAGGCTTTTACTTTAAATTCTTATTAACAATATTTGTTGACATAAACAAAAAATGTATCTTAAACCAGAACATTTTCATTTTCATTTCATCACATTATACATAGCTGGTATGACAAAATATTTGATCAGAAAGTGCGAAATCTTTAACAATTTGATCTATGTTAAAAGTCTAAACTGTTGAGATTCAATCGAAATTAATGCTAAATTATTAAGCCCATCGTCGCTCATAGAAGATCCTCGATAATTGTTTAGCAACTAATTCCGTTAACTTTACCATTACTTGCAAATAGGTAATGTAGGAAAAGAGCGTTTTCACAATTAAAACCTATTAAAATGATATGCTTACAACATGGAATTAATTTTAATTTCATGCGTTTTCAAATATCAATTCAACCATTTTTAGATATAGTGGAACTCCTGTAAGACGTTTTACTTTTTAAAGAAGTCTCACCAATTGATACTAAGCTTTGCATAGTCGATGGTTGTTTTTGATTTTGAAATGGGCTCATCTTCGGATTCGTTTTTTTCTTTAGTGAAATGAACTAATTTAATACTAAATATAATTTGTTCATGGTAGCTTATATGGGGAATCCAATCGAAAATTATGGAATAATGTTTTACTATATTAACTATTTTTAATATTCTGTCCTATGCCGTTACCTATTGTCTTTCCGTAATAAGCAGGAGTACGCTTTTCGCCAATTTGAATTCTGCGAACGTCTTCGGCAAGAATATGGAAAGTGCCTTCATCGGTTGCAAAAAGTTACTATCATTTCAAAATAATTTAATAAAACTACCTAAATTGAATCTAGATTTTGCTTATCTAAAAATTTAATAGTTGTTATAATCCTTTCCAATATTAAACACCATCTCTCTTTTTTACCTTCAATTAGTTTTTCATGTAAAAAATCCATTAATTTACGCGGGATGAATAAAAAAGTTTTGTTGAATAAAAATGTTAATTTTGTTCGTTAGTGTTAATTTTCTATGTTAACCATTTTATCTGATGGTAAATATTTTAATATTTCATGAATGGTGTAGATCGACATTTGTGAAACGTATTTTTCAAAATTATTTTTTGTGAATAGATATGCCTTCGTTTGAGCGTAACGCCTGCGTGCAATGAATCTGTTGCAATCCTAGTTGGAACAGTCCCTGATAAAGAAATAGTAGCACCCAAATATTAATAATTTTTACGAGAAATTTGGAATTACGTATCGAAGCTTTATAGAGCTTCAGTTTGCGTTTAATTTGAAATACTCATTTGATTTTATTTGTCTATAAAATTATTTGTATCAGAGATTCTACTAAATAAAATTCATCAAATCGTGATAAAATCAGGAAGAAAAACGCCCTGGCAAAAATTAACGTATTTACATTTGCATAGGTTGAAGTAATACAACGAATGACTTGGCCACGGTTCTTATCCTATTTATAAAAGAAAACCAATCCTTATTGTTTATTGTGTAGGTACAATATGACAAGAGTAAACAGGTAGTATCGGCAGTATAAACAAGGCTCACTTTCGTAACGATTTACTGCGTATGATTCAGGTCTCATTGTACCTACAACAGCAGTCCCCCGGTTCACAATTGTTCTGCCATATTATTCTGCGTTGTCTCTATAAGGGTTGACAATCGTTTAGCGTCCAAAATATTAAACATATGAATCATTATCGTGGAACTTGTGAGTAATGTAATAAAAACGTTGCACCTCAAACGAACCTACCTATGCGCAAATATGTGTAGGAAGATAACCATACTGCCGTTTTTAACAAATACCTTACCGTAGTATACGGTGCATAGAAAATATTTGAACTATTACTAACCGCAGGTTACTATCATATCACTAACGATTCTTATTTTCAGGGTCTGCTGATAGTGGAATATCGGTGGAACCTGCTGCAATCAACCCCAAAGAATATGATGTCGTAGCCGAAATCATAGATACGGAAGCAAAATATGTAGAAGATCTCCATAAAGTTATACAGGTAAAAATAAGGAGTTACCTTTACAGCGTATTTCATTAACTGCCTTGGGACAGAGTGAATGTATATGTATCTTCTTTTAAGTATATGTGTTAAGAAAGGATACATTTAGGGATATTCACTCTGGCTCAGGGCAACCAATGGAATACAGCATATTTACCAAGTGCTTTGTTTTAACCAATTTAGTTTTCAAATAGTAAATATTCCGAGACAAATTCTGTATATCAAATAATAAATATATAGTCAAGTGTACAGGATGTTCAGTTTTCGTAATGTACTATGCAAGTTTGATTTTTGAATGGAACATCCGGTGTATTATTACGTTTTCAAATGTCTGTTTTAACTAATCCCAACATAGCTTTTGAGATAATTTGATGCTTTCGCGAAATTTCATTATTTCTTTAACGGCCGATATCTTAAACGACTTAGACACTAGGATTGTGATTCATATTTTATTCCATTGAGTATTTCTTGGAGTTCCGGACAATACAACAAAAAATTTCTTAGTTAGTGTCTACATGCGAGCCTCGAAATAATGTTCGTTTCATGTTACTTCGTTTTTTTTTCTAGTAAGCACCTTGTAGATTTTTTCAGAATCTGAACTATTCTATAATGCTTTATGTATTTCCCTATGCCTAAAATATGCCGTTCTCTAGTAATGTTAAATATTAAGCTAAGCAAAATACTAGAAACATTTGTTTCGCTAAAGATATTCACTAAAGCCAATGCGTAAACATCGTTTTTTTGCTAGAATTTCTGCATCTGCTTAAAATAAATAATTTTCGTGCATACACTATCTAGCGATTTAGTAACATAAGTGATAAGTAGCAAAAGTATGTAGATAAATGTTGATTAGAGTTCAGACGGTCAAACACTTTTATTTCGGCGATAAAAAAATTTATCTAAATAGAAGTATTTTCGAAACGTCCAAGAAATACTAATAATTGAATAAAATTTAAATCGCCGCCCTAAGACATAATAGAGTCTAAAGTTGTAGACGTACATCCACTGTCTAGGCATAAAAATATATATTAAAGTCCCTCAGACCATTAAAGTTGCAATTAAGTGTAGACGTAAATTTAATAAGTATTTAGTAGCAAAAAATTTCTCCCGCGTTGATGAGAATATGAACTGTTCCTAGCAGTGTAATATTTGCTTTACTGTGTATCGTGTACGATGTTTATCTTTATTTTATACCTTCTCTTTAGAAATATCTTATGTTGCAATGTTCATAATTCATAATTGCATTTAATTAACTCTGTATTTATTTTCACTTGTTTTTGTTTGCTTTTGATACACATATTCTGTGCATACAATTTTTTTTTAGTTAATCTTTTAGGTTTATTTTGCCTTTCCCCATTACTTTTTAGATTTATGTCTACTTGCAGAATTGTGTTTTTGTTCTTCTTTATTTTTTTTTTATTTTTTATTATTTACTTATTATGTAATTTTCGATTTCCCTTTTTTATTGTAATTTAGAATATTTATTAGGTATACATTTTGCTCTTAAATCCATATAAATAATTATATTATTATTATTATTATTGTTATTACTATTATTATTATTGTTATTACTATTATTATTATTATTATTACTATTGTTATTAGTAACATAAGATATTGGAAAATCGCGGATTATACTGATAGGCATAGGAAATAATATGAGTTGACTTAAATTGAAGAGAGGCATCCGAAAGCATAATAATACATGCGCAAGTGTTCCGTTTGCGAATGAAAACGTTTGTTACCGGTTAATCTTATTTAAAAACTTGAAAATAAGAAACTGGTAAATTTAAGTTAACGCATCTAAAATGATCTTTAGCTTAAAAGAAAAATTTGGAATGTCTCTGCTTACAATCTTTTATCAACAGAGATGATAATACGTGAAATACGTGACACAAAGGGAAGCATTACAACTTTTAATGTCAGTTTATGCAGAAATGGTACCAAAGAGCTGAGCTACAGCATTAAAAGTTTTGAGAGATTGTGCCCGAAAATAATAGAAAAGAAATTATTGTGTTTTATATTCCTTTTATTTTCCTAATGGGAAACCTTTTTCTGTTCCATAAACATTGAATCTTTGACATTGTACTGGAAGGCTTTGACGAAAGAGGAGTTGGAAGAGAATATATATTCCAGAAAGAAGATGAAATCCTCCGTGTTTAGAACAACTAAAAGATTCAATCAAGATCGCGTCGTTAGTCCTATATTCTTCATATAAAAAATATATGTTTTCTCATCATTTGCTATATCTCTACGTCTAATTCGGTTCCTGTAAAAGTCATTTCAAAACTTATCCTCACTAATTCATCTGTGTGCCCTTGCGCTCACAATAGCTTAACTTTGTTGCGTTCAGAAAGAGCTACCAGGCTGCGCACATCTCCGAACAATGTAGTTTTGAGATTACACTACGACATGTTGGTGATTTTAAGGTCGCCCGATTGTTAGAGTAGATGAAATCGCCGGTGCAGATTATTAATTATCAAAGAAATGTACAGTGGCACGCAGGATTTCGATGTTAGACGTTACTCTGACAATTACCCAAGTTTAGGAAAATTAGTTGTTTTTTCATGAGGAATAAATATTGCCCAAAAACTATGTATAATACCAATAATGAGAAAATAACATTAGGAATAGGTGGAATATTTCACGAAATAATAATATTAAGTGGAACGAAATTAATTGGCGATTGTCTGTAAAACTAATGCCTAATATTAAGTTAAGCAATGACATTCATTTGTATCTAATAAAGAAATATTTATTCTTTTCAGGACTACCTGGAACCATGGCGATTAAATCCGGAGTGCTGTTTACATGAACACATCCCTAGTTTATTTAATAATTTAGAAGAAATATACGAATTCAACAAATCATTCCTGCAGCAGCTCAGAGACGCTAACTTAGATCCCTCAGCAACCGCCAAAGTATTTATTAATAACACGGGTTTTTCTATTTACACTGATTACTGTACAAATTACCCTAAAACCATATCAGTTTTAACGGAACTAATGAGAAACGAAGACACTGCCAAGTATTTTAAGCAAGTACAAATGGAGAAGAACCACGATTTGCCATTGGGATCATACCTCTTGAAACCAGTTCAACGAATTTTAAGATATCGCATGCTTCTACAGGTAACGTATAGCGTTAATTTAATAATTCGAAAATATTTCAACTTCGCGTTTCCTTTTAGCGACTTTCCGAAAGGAGCAAGTTAGAGCACAAATATATAGTAAATTTAGCATTAACAACGATGACCAGCGTTGCGGACCATATCAATAGTATGAAAAGGAAACATGAAATAGCAGTTCGGATTCAAGAAATCCAATCGCAGCTGTATGGGTGGACAGGACCTGACTTAACTACTTTAGGTGATCTGATCGCTGAAGGATCGTTTAGAGTTGGAGGGGTCAAAGGAAGAAGACATATCTTTCTTTTCGATAAAGTACTATTATTGACTAAATGCAAACAGGATGGAAATTTTGTGTATAAGTCACATATCATGGTAATTATTATTTAAGGAAAAGCATGTGCAATGTATTTCGTTTTTTTTTTACTTCTTGCAGTGCTCCAATCTTATGTTGGTTGAACAAGTAAGAGGAGATCCGTTAAGCTTCCATGTATTACCGTTTGATAATCCAAGACTGCAGTGTACACTAAGGGCGCGATCTCCACAACATAAAAGAGAATGGACTGGGCAACTAAAAAGGGTTATCATAGAAAATTATAACGCAACTATACCAAATCATGCACAGCAGCTATTAATGCAACTAGGCCAGGATGTTCCAGAAAAAGGTAAAAATAGTAGTTGGAGAAAGGATAAATGAGCATGTCGAGGTTTACATAGAAGCTGAAAAGAGTGATTCCTTCATCTGAATTCTAAAAAAAATCTAAAATAAATAAAGTACGGAAATGTTCCCCGTAAATAAAAAATGAATGACTAAGCAAATAATTTCTTCTTTTAATATTTGTTGATGTCATCATGCATCAATACAAAGGTGTATTTTTTATCCATCAAATAAGTAATAACACTGTTAACGTAAACATTCGTCATATCTTTATCTTATTTCCTCACATGCAGCAACGGTTGTATGAGCTGTTATACTTTGTAATTTTTAATAAAAAATTACGATACATTCTAAAGAAAAGTGATGCCCCAATTTACGAAATTTTGAAACGATGTTACTCCTGCAATGAATGAAACATTTATATTATTATTTTCATTATTATTAAAATATTCAATATTTTATACATAACACAATCAGTATTATATATAAAGACTGAAGCTGCTTAAAACCGCCTTTCTTGGAAACTATGTACCAGTTCCAGCCGATTACGCGATTTTGTGTTACTCGGTTCTAAAATTGGATAACCAGGTTTTCAACTACTCTGAATATGGATATCTGTTTTCGAACAATAGGGTTAATATACGTACGTATACATATATTTTGGCTGTCGAAAACCGCCCTTTTTAGGAACGAGGTATCTTACTCGGCTTCGGGTTATCCGAATATTTATTTGCGTCTAGAACCTTCTTCGTATGCCCGAAATCCGTATCCGTATCCGGTAGAACCGGTGCTAAAAATTTCGAGCAGCTTGGTATACGGATACCCGGCTTCGAGCAATAGGTCTAATAAGAACGTTATGTCGTTCTTTTTTGCACGCTGAAGCATGCACAAGGATCTCGGAGTCATTTACGACGACGTACATATCTAAGAGTAATTAAAATATCTTTTAAAATCTCGGCAACCGGTATGGATAAAGATCTATTTCCAAAAAATATTTTCCATCTCATAGCACTCTTGAGTACATCGGTAAGAGATTTTAATTTTTGTTATTTTGGACAATTATTATTCTAGACATTATCCGTATAAATATCACTTACAATGCTCAATATATTAGAATTTCTACTATTGATGACTTTTATCTCTTATACTCTAAATTTATGAAAAGGGAGTTGAACTATTGTCTTTTCTTTCAGATGAAACTGCCGAGTTATGGCTACCATTGAAGAAGCAGTACTCTACACCGCATTATTTAGAGCGTAGAAGTAGAGTAAGACAATCTCGCGATTCATCTGCTAGAAGAGCAACATCTCACGATCGATCATTTCCATCTTTGGGAAGTTGGCGAAGAAAATCCGAACCAAATGTAGTACAACAATATGATGCAAAAACTGTACCAATTAGAATTTCGAAAATTAAAAAATCTAAGGAGAGCACTGCCACGTTTTATACAGACTTCTCTGACTCGGAAAATTGTGAAAACGAAAATAACAATCAAACTTCTGCGGTGGATAAATTCTCCTACCCAGAAAGTGAGAAAAAAGAAGAGGAGGCTATCCAACAGTCAATAGAAAAAATGGCTGATGTACTATTAGAACAAGATTTTGAAGAGCCAAAGCTAAGTTTAAGGGAAAGTGAAACAGAGCCAAATATCTGTTTGAAGGTAGATAAAGATTTGGTAGCAAATAAAGCTGATTCGTTACCTAGATCATTTCAATTAAATAATCAAATCGATTGTAAAAGTGAAAGTTACGAATGTCTTAACCACACTGACAAGTCACTGAAAGAAACTAGCTTAGTCACAGAATCGGAAATGTAAGTAATTTGTCTTCATACTTGAATGTGTAAATCTTAGTGTAGCTAATTTTTAGGTTTTCTACAATAAATCTAGAGAATAGTGATCATCCAGAACATAAAATTTACAGAAAATCAACGATACGTAACAGTATACTTCAAAAATATCATGCAATTAAAGACAGGCACAAGAAAACTGTTATCAGCCAAGTATCGAAAATAATAGGTGCTCGAATAGCAAATCCCGATTATGAGGATCCACAGAAATTGTTCTCCAGCATAAGTTCTTTGAATAATTCCATGTCGAGCATAGCATCTAACAAATCGGAATCTCAAGAAATAGAATTTGACGTTCCTGATGATTTTGGTATGACAATAAATGAAAACGAGGTGCTTACGGAATTTGATAAAAGACTGCAAATAAATACGGAGGAAGCTTGCAATGAAGAAGTTATATCTAGTCAACTTGTATCTGAAGCAAGTATACACAATCGGAATGTTGAATATTTGAATGTTCCAAATTCTAGTCAAAATAGTGACAGTTATTACGAGTCCTTACTGGATGATACATTAAATGAAAAACATTTAGAAAGGTGTGATAGTTTCAGAATTTCGTCTGATGTAAACAAAGATGCACATGTTGTGAGAACTGATAACGACACAGAAACAAATAACATATGTACAACTGATAGAATAGATATAAGCAAGAAAAGACCTTCTAAAGCACCGCCACCAATACCAGCGAAACCGACAAAACCTTTTGTTGATAATTCTTCGAACAAGAGGGATAGTAAAGAAGCTTTTAGTAAAACTGTATTGTTAAAGAAAAACGAAGATACAAAGACCGCTTCAGAAATGCGTAAAGTTTGTTCTCGTACAACAAGATTCGTAAGCATAAATAATCGAGATACTGCTTCTGAACAAAATATCAACGAAATTATTAAGACGTCTGAAACTACTGAAATTATTCAATCGAAAGGTTGGGTTAAAACAGTTATAGGTCGATTTGAATAGCGTATGCAGAATTAGACTTTATTTTTGTTTTAGAAAATAATGTGCTATAACATTGGCTGTTTCAAAAGAAGAAAATGTATTATATAGTTATATGTTAAGTAGATAAATACTAGTACACTTGTTTATACTTAAAACATTTAAAGTTCAACAATTGTTTTTGTGCCAAATGTTTAATCTATTTAGACATTTTATAATAGATTTTAAATTATTGTTATAGATTTACACAAATATAATTTTGTATTAGAATATGAACTTTTGATTTTATTAAAATGGTTTTAACTAAATATGTACAAGAAGAAATATACGAGGTAAGACAACGAAAGAATCGTGCGATACAATAACAAAAAAAAATAACAATTATCCTATGTAATTATTATTACTCCATAAACGTGAAATTTAGCTAATTAATTTTTTTATTATACATTTGATACTATTGGTTTGATAGGTACTAAATTTTAGAAATACAAGATGTTCACGTTTTATCCATTTTTATTTTTACAAATATACAAATATTTAAAATACTTCATCCTGCTAATCACACAAAGTATTTTATAAAACGGCCTAAAATCGCTATATTTATACAATAAAATGATACGCATTGAAACCATATAAAGAGAAAAGTATTATGCCCTTTGAATTCTAAATAATACGCTGGCACTAACCACATTAACTGCGCAATTGCCCACGCAACCGCTAAACTAATTACGATTCTTGTAGGTATTTTAATACGTAACACGCATAACGGTAGAATTCCTATTATCCAAACAAAGTATTGAGAAGTAAGAACAGTGTTAAATACAACAAATACTATAGTCTGGAGCAAAATAGAAAAATTTAAACACAACTTATTCAATCCAAATTTGAAGGAAAATGCTATTAGCAGTACTAATTGTGGACACACCATCAACAATTTAAGCCAAAAGCTTTGATAATTGATACTAGCCGAAAGATATTGAAGATAAAAATATAGCGAAAAATTATGTCGAATATCTTTTCTATTAATGTGATATAAATAGGTTTCATGAAGGAAGTCATATCCGTACAAGTGATACGAAATCCCCACCAAAACAGATAAAGATATAAAAAATCCTGCAATTAGTTTAAGTTGTTTCAAATTTGGTAAAAGGTAAATTAGATATTTTTTAAGTTGAAATACAGGGTTTCTTGAAGAGAACGAATTTAAAATAGTCTTTGATGAATTACCGTAAGCAATTGAGTATAACGAGAAATTACTTAGAAAGAGAAATATCGTTAAGCTGTAGATCAGAGGATATAGCCTCATGTATACCGATAATCCATGTGTAAGGCCTGATAGAAAATACATGTCTTTATTTTGAAGAAGATACAATGTTAAAAGTACTAAGGAAGTTGGTATAGCATCGCAATTTCCTCGGGTAGATATTGTTATAGTCATCGGATTATATAACCATAGTATCACACAATAATTTATTTTCAAATTAAACTTGGGATTTTTCAATATACGTTTCTGTTTAGCATCATATCCAACCAAAGCCTTCGCATCGTGTATCTCTTTTCTTTTCATATATTCATGCTTTAATAAATTTGTTTCGACAATTTTTTTTATAAGAATAGCTACTAATATATCAAATAGACAAAATAAAAATTTACCAAAGGTATGATGGAGAAGTAAATTTGGTATTAATAGCATAGCCAACAAAGGAGGATACCTATAAGTATGTCTTGCATAAGGAGATCTGCTATTTAACATATGTCTTGATGCATCTGTGAAAACTTTGTAATCGATGTCGGTATACGGGACAGCGGACATAGCATCTTGGTAAGTACCATACATTATAAACAATATCCTAATTAACAAACCAAGTAGCAAGTGGTACTTAAAATTAAGTGAGCTAAAATTATGCAACTTCTTTAAAAATATATTCATTATTATCTATTAAAGACGTGTCTTCAAGTCAGCAGCGGATTTCTGTAAGCAGTTCTTGAATAATCTGAATTCTTCACTGCAGTCATTCAATTCAACCGAACCTTTTTTTAACACACACTTTGCATACTTAGAAGCCTCAACTGTACATTTTGACAGTATTAATGGATACTGTCTAAATCGATTTTTGGCCTTTGTAACGGATTCCATTTAGTCTTGTCGAAATATCTTCGATTTAGGATATGACTTTCGTAACTCTTCAATATCAATAGCCGGTGGGGCAGTAAAAATGTCATAAATCGGTTTTGAGAAAAATATCGCTAATGTAACAGCTGTAAATACTCCTACTACTAACTTTGGATTTCGCTGAGCGAATGATCTATCTTTAAAAACAGGTTGTCTTTTCATTGCGTAGAATTATTTATCTGTTTTATTCACCTTCTTATCAGATGTTTCATCAATGTTAAAACCACCGCACACGAAACTCTTTTTACCCCACAATTTGCAACAGTTTTTCATATCCTCAATTGCTTCGACACAAGAACTTTCTTGATAATTGTGACCTGCAAACGAAAATTATTATGTAATAAAATGAGAACAGTTATAGTGTTTCTTTTACTTTTCAAACAATCTTGTATTTTGCAGGCGAATCTTTTACACGGGTCTTTATTCTTCATTAATTATTCTATTATTCATGTATTCAAATATTTTGCAACAGTTTTGTGGTTTTATGAGGTTTGAAGATTACTCCTACAGGATCAAATATTAATGACTAGGTAGCGGCTTATAACCTAGAACCATAGACTAAAACTGTCTTATATGATCTAATCAGCAAAAACTAGACACATTCGTGTGTGTGACCAGTGCTGCTGCCTACTGGTTTCCCAGATAGTCGACAAAGCATGAGTCCGTCTAGTTTCAGCTGAATTTTAGAACTGCAGAGCTGCAGACTTATTTATACCAAACTGTATACACAAGTCTTGCTAACAATTGTTATCAACTTATTTAGGAGTAAATATCTTTTTCCTTTGATGGGATTTTTCTTTTTTAATTTAAGACCTATATAATTTCTCTAGAAGTGACCATTACAGGAATCTGTATGACAAAATCTCCATCGGCTGCCTCTGACTTCTTAATCAAATTGTACAACTCTATTCTTAATATCGCCATTTTGTAAATAGGGCTACTATACTAATGTTTATATTTACCCATTCGTTTGCTATTTTTTTCAATTCAGGTCTTTGGTGGAATATAAGCGAATCTTAAAAACAGAAATAGTACTCTGAATATTTTAATTATTATTTTAATAATTAAAAGGTAACACAAAATACAAAACAAGTATATGATTTCGAGCACACATTTTCATTATTTATGTTGCCCTGATAATAATTTGTAATTCAGCTTTTGCATCCAAGACAAGTAATGCATTTGTTTTATTTTAGAATATAGGATTATTTAAGATAATCTAACTTAACATACTGAATTTTTCTAAAGTACAGTACGTACTAATTCTTTTCCTTTTTGCATTAATTGTACAACTGAGTATTTTATCACCCTTTATGAGGTGCCATTGGAAATTGCAATATCAAGCAGAATATTGTTTGGTTGGTATTTTTAACATCTAGGATATACAAAGAGGATAAATACGCAAGTCTAAATGTCCTGTATTTGATAGCCCTATTTACAAAATGGCGACTGAGCGTCTGAAAATAATAGAGTATTTAATTTAATGCATAGGTACTATGTTCCACTTGATTTATAAGACGAGGCATACAAACACATTTTACAGCTGATGAATACTCGAATATAAGTTATCATGGAAGGTAAGTAATAAAATACGTTTAATAGCACTTCACTAAATTATTCTGTTTTAGATACCCTCGTAATTGAACTAACAATATTAGTTGTTTTACTTGCCATTGCTAGGGTGCTCTACCTCATCCACAAAATAACAAACGGCTTTTCGAAAGTTGCTCTCACAAAAAGAACTGCACCAGCAAAAACAATGATCTGTATCGGTTCAGGAGGTCACACGACAGAAATGCTGTGTATTATAAAAAATCTCAATTTTAACAGATATAGTCCTCGAAATTATATCATTGCAAATACCGACAGCACTAGTTTAAAGAAGGTAAATGAAATGGAGAATATGAAAAATGATTTGAATTATTATATGACTAAAATTCCAAGAAGTAGACATGTTGGTCAGTCTTACCTCTTATCTGTTGTCACTACATTGTATTCAATTTTTTATTGTATTCCACTAGTTATTAAAGCGAGACCTGATTTGATATTATGCAACGGACCTGGCACATGCATTCCAATTTGTTTAATTGCATTTTTATTAAAAGTTCTATTTATCACTGATAGCCGCATTGTTTTTATAGAAAGCTTTTGCAGAACCAAAACATTTTCTCTCACCGGCAAAATATTAATGTATTTCGCCGATAATATTATTGTTTTATGGCCATCACTTCAGAAAAAATTGAAAAGATCTGAATATATTGGGCAATTACTTTAATAAATATTTAAGTAATGAGTTTTGTTTATTCTTAAAATTACATTTCAGAAAAAATGCTACAAACCAGCTTTTCATGGAACTAACGTGTAATCATTAGTAATACTAATGATTAGTAGTAATGAGGTGATAACTGCCCTTGTTAGTGCTATAATTATAGAAGAGCTTCACCATTAACTGCAAAAAATCTGATGATCTTTGAAGGTCTGCCTTGCATTCATCCGTAAGCTAAAGCTAGCAAATCAAGAAATGGATAACAATATTATCAAGACTCAACTGTAACCCTTACAGTTCATAGCCGGTCAAAGATATATTAACATAGAATCAGACTCGGTCAGACGAAAGAGACTCAATTTTAACAAAATTTTGCTATATACAATTAAATCATTTTTCGAAAAAAAAAAATGGTTCAAAAGAAGCATAAGCTTAAGTGTTAGTCAATAATGCAGTAATATAATAAACATGAAAGGTGACATCACATTTTGTCTTGCACAGATTGTGGAACAAAACAATTTTCATTAAATTATCTTGGAAGAGGTTTTTATTCCAATCAGCCAATCACCATTCTATTGTATGTCGATCTGTAACACAAAATAATCATATGAGTTGCAGGAGACTTGATACCTGACCTCAGGTAGGGTACATTTTAAACATTTACGGAAGTTATAATCTAGAATCATTTAAATAAGAACTGAGTTTTTGTAGAACTAACAAAACAAAAATAAAATGAATACAATCTAATTTGGTAAAAGCTTATGAAGATGGTTCAACATTTCCACCTTAAAACTATGCACCTGCACAGAAGAGACTGCCGGGTTTGCCCGAAGACTCCAAGTGTTTAATAGTTTCAATACTGCGAGCATCAAGTTCTTCCTCTATTCTTCTCTCAATTCTGCGCATTATATCGAGGTGGTAAGAAGTATGGACCGACTAGAAAATCGTTCACAATATTTTCCTAAACAATAATTGCTAATGTCTGCAAACAAACATTGTTTGCAACTCAAACATAAGTATTACAACTGTCGAAAGTTCCTTCTTTGGAGGAGTTGGAAATAAGTAATAGTAATAAACAAGTTGGAAATAAAGCTTTATCAGTAAGGAGTCCAGTAATTGGAAACATCTCTTTCCATTGTTTGCTCCAAAGAATGACGAGCAAATTGTGTTCTAACAGGAAAATGAGCTGCAAGCATTTTATGCAAGTGAGAAGAATGTAATTGTTGCTTGTACAATATGTTTCAAATAATTCTGCGATCCACATCCTTCAAATTCGCATTTGAGATCGTTAAATTTTTTTCAAAATGTCGAAGCAATCCTTGCTGCATCGGATCCATGTTAGTATTGATTATTCGAGACCGCAGTGAATTATCTCTCGCTATCCTGCATGGCCCCCATTTTCCATTTCACTCTAAATAAATCATTTCAAATTGAAAATTAGCGGTAGTATTAAATAATTTCTTCAGAGTAATTCATGAGTAGATGTTGAATAAGTTGTGCTAGATGTCCGTAAACTTAAAATAGCTTCCTTATGGTACTGATGGAATCATTTACGGTGAACACAACACAAGAGAAAAAATACATTATCCACGAATAGGTTCCTACCTATCCGCCGTTATCGTGGCGATTCCGAGAGTATTTTAGCTCTACCCTGTCTCACAGTTAATATGTATTATAACATTGGCAGGTAGGCAGAAACATGTTAGTCGGTAATGTATTTTTTTCCTATTTCTTTAGTTTTTTAAAAGTTGTTTCTTCACACCATGTACAAGTTTTATAAGGTAGAGAAGGATCTTACTAATGTCGATAGCGTCCAATTCTTGGGGTGAAATTAATTTAGTTAATTAATTTGAAGCTTTTAATTTCTTAGTTAGTGCTTTTGAGCTTTCGAGTTTCGTTGTTTACTTCGCTGGTGTACTATATTTTGTCGTAAAGCCTCATAAACTTCAGACCTTTCCTTCGTGATTGATTTATCTTTGAGGTTTCTTAGCGTGTTTAGCGAGGTGAAACACATTCGGATTCTGTTCCTCAAAATATTTCTCACGATTGACAAATCCATGAATTTTTGAAATAAACCTTCCGAAAAAAATGTGTCAATACCCTTCCTTAAAGGAATAATACCCTTATTAATTTATTATTATTATTAACCCCTTAATTAATACCCTTCCTTGTTTGACCAACTACAGCAATTATTTTGTATTGCCGCGCTACAATACATCTTATTGGTTAATGTGAACAATTTCAGCATTGCTAAAGTAATATTATAGCCAGTACATCTTTTACTTTAACTTTATTGAAATCGTAATAAACCTGAAAAAAATTACTGATATACAATATTTGTCACTAATCACAATTACCTACAGTAAAGGCACTGGCAGTGATTACAATGCATTTTGGTTTACTGCTATTTCTTACATACGTTTACTTAAATAAGTATAACAGATACTTGAACAATGAAAAATACAACACTAACAATAGCAAAATAATTATTTAATAATAACAAATCCTTTGTTTGTATACATATTATTTTTTTCATATCTAAAAACCGGGGATGACACTGTTTATGTATTACATCATACCAAGGAAATTGTCAATGAAAATCTTTAGTTTTAAGATTTTATTTGTCAAAATAGTTCTACTGCCAAATGATATATTCGTTAATAGAGAATAATAGTACAAAAGTATCTTTAATTACATGTTTTATTATCTTTACTATTGCTACATTATAATTTTTATATTATTCTTAAAAAAAGGAATGGGATGTCCTTTTATTATTTTACTGACACTATACGTTATACAGACTGTTATATATTCTTTATATTTATCTTGACAAATGAATAGTCATCCCCGTTACAAAACTGTCCTCCTGCAAAGGTAATTTTATACACTATTTACTTTAACAACACATTTGTTCACGTATTTTAGTAAATTAAGTACTTATGGCTAGAGATGTGCAGAAAAGTCGCTTTAACGCAACATAACTACAAATTCCTTTGGTTTAGATAATAGGAAACCGTAGTTCAACAGCACCTTCAATAACATGCTACACATCCTAATACGATAAGTTATTTTTACACAAATAAAAACATCAAGTGCATTTATTACCTGAGCAAAAGATTTTTTATATCTATTTAGATGTAAAATACAATTAAATTAACATTCAATCTTTAAAATCAAAAGGAAAATTGTACCATCAAGGTATAAATTATCTCCGAAATGCCACAATTCACAAAAGCCTGCTTTACAAAAATCACTCCGCATCATTTGCTAAATGCAAAAAATTTAAATAATTTGCATATAGATAACAAGATCTAAAGATAAAATTGAAGCAAGATTAATCCAGATGTTAATTACACTTAATGTTACACTACTGTTTATTTTGTATTATTTGTAGTTTACAAATAATATAAACAAATAAGTTTACAGACAATACAAAATAAACAGGCAAATATTAGTTTACGAATAACAAAAGTACACTTACAAATGTTTTAATATATACATTCTAGCAATGAAGTAATAAATGCGTTTGATATTAGAAAATTCCTAAGAATAAAAAAAAAATTACTGCGATAGTAGTGTACTTTCATAATTGCATTGTATTCACAGTAAGTATATTAAGTAAAAAGTAAATATATTTTAGCAGTAAGTATTAATAGTCGACATAATTCCAAATGATCATAATTTAAAATAAAAAAGAATTAATTATTATTGCTGTGAAACAAGAGTCGTTAAAGTAGATGTATTATTTGTCAATTATCTTATTGTTGTTGTTATTTGCTAACGCTAATATTATAGTATGTTGTCCTCCGCTGCTTACTCTATAAACTTTCTTGTCAGCCAATTGTTTGCTTTTTATTATGGTAGGTTCGTAGCAATCTTCATCTTCACCAGTACCTAATTGTCCAACGGAGCCCATTCCCCAACCATACAATACTCCTAATAAATAAAAGGTAATAAATGATATACACATTTGTCGAAAGTTATTTTAATGATACCTTCTTCTGTAACTGCAAATGAAGTTGCCGATCCACAACTAATACTGATAACCTTTTTGTTCGCCAGATCGGGTATTTCTGTAAGTTCTGTAGCATCTTCACAATCTTTGCCCACACCTAATCTTCCGTACTCTTTCCTTCCTATTACATACGTTTTACCATCTTGACTTAATGCTAAAGTATGATGTTGAGCACATGATATTGATGTCCAAGTATGCTTTGAAAATTGCTGGGATAATTTTGGCTTAAATTGCGGCATTAATGACTTCAAACCTAAAAATCTATGTTAGATATACAAGATTTCTAATTTGTTATAGGCACATGGCGTATCGACGACAGGCTCTATCGACGACGCTTAAGCATAGATACAATTAGTATGCAATCGACAAGAGAACTCTCTCCTCTTGTCGATGGCATGAAATGTTTATTTATTCTGCGTCTCGTGTATCCGTTTTCTTTACGAATTTCAGTATTTCCACCATATAATTTTTAGTCATTTTAATAGATTTGGGGCTTATTGGTACTAGGTTTAGTTAGTAAAAGAGTTTCTTTTTCATTTTATTGAGTTTAAGGGTTTTTATTTGTGTTGTGTTATTTGAATGCATACTGTTCTAATTTAAAGTGTACATACATGTATGTTGAGTACCTAAAAAAGTATTGGCACCTAAAAAGCGTCTTCGTAAACAGACAATAGAAACATGGATTAAAGATCACCATTGTTTTTCAATTGTTAGTGATACAGTAAAACTCTAAGCCTAAATATGAAATAGAAATGAAGAAGAAAGCAAAAAGAATAACTTAATATAGCTAAGATTTTACTTATTTCAATTTTACATCACAATTTTGTACTATCTCGTATGTATAAAACATGAAAAAGAACCTTTGTTTGATTTTTACTTTTACTTAAATTACACTCAGATACAGTCACTTAATGCACAGTAATGTTAAACCTCCACCAGTCATATATATTTCAAGACATGCTCACTACCAAACAAATTCAGTTTACTGATCGTTTTGGAATATATTTTGATAATTAATCCAAATAAATTTTATTTAAATAGTCTTGCATAACATGTGATTACTTCAAACTTATTAAACAGAATGTAGCATTTTAACATTTACATTGAATGATACCCCTATCTACGTCTCTATCACATTACAACAGTCAGCATGTATAACGTGCCCACTCAACATGTGCATCGCCGATAGAGTCAGCCGTCGCTTCGCTATACGGTTACAACCCTTACCTAATTGATTGTAATTATTCAATCCAAATACATATAAATCATTTTTCATAGCGACTTTGGCGAATGTGGCATAAGTTCCGGCCCAAATATTATCAAACTTCATATTCCAATGTGGATTTGTATTTATTCGATTAGGCAATAACAGTTTCGCTGCAAAGAAATATACTGGATTATTCCAAGAAGATGAAGTCGATGAAACTTTATATTCACATGTTTACCTTTCTATGGTTCAAACTCATTGTAGATTGTATTCAATTTAAATTATATGCAATACAACACTGATGAATCTTTAAAATGAAATGGAAATATTAAAAGAGCGAAAATTCTAATGCTTTGATAACTTAATTCTTTTTTGTACCCATGTAGTGACAACAAACAACTAATTTTACATATAACAGAAACTACTAAACGAACAAAACAAAGCCTGACTGATTAAGGAGCTGTCCAATTATGGGGATTATAAGGATGTAGCTAACATTTTCTCGTGATGAACTATCAACCAAATAGAATAATTACTATAATAATACATTTATCACCATTACTTTTTTTTATGTAAAATTTGAGATATGCATGTAACTTAGCATGTTGCAGCTCTTGTATTAATAATTATGTTGAATATTTCAAAAAGTAAAGAGAAATATACGTTTGCTGAGATGAGGTGTTTTTTTAAAAAGCAAATTATGGTTTCCCAATTTAAAACTTTCTTTACCAGCAGTATTAATTGATAAAATATTGGGGTTAGTTCCATTGCAATGGTCACAAGGGTAAAGTGAAGTATTTTTAGACTGCAGATTTTAATAATCCAAAGTTTAAACGGCTATCGAACTACAGCATTTGCCAAACAATCAATAATCTCAGCTTGCAGTCTTGTGTGTACACACCAACCATATGTTTAACTCCTCTTTTTTAAAACCTCACCTAACTGATCTTTCCCAGCTCCACTTCTAGCATGTCGGCTACTTCCTCTTTCGGATGTCCGTCCAAGTTGACCTTGTTCGGCACAACCACAGGTAAAAACTTCACCATAATTAGTTAAAAATACAATGTGATCAGCGCCAGATGCAATTTTCATTACTGTATGATCAGCCATCATTAAGTATGGTAATTTTTCATTCCCTTTAGGAGTAAGCCCCATGTTACCATGTGAATCCTAAAAAAAGTTTAGCATTTATTTTCTTCTGTAATAAAAATTGCAATAATTATAGGCAGCAACTAATACTCAAATTAGAATTTGTAGAGGAAATTGCAAAGCTAGATTTAAAGCATAGTAAAATAGGTTTTGATCTTCCATGCAGTCTTTAATAATAATGATAATGTGACAATAAAAAGGAAATCAAACAAACATCCTTAATTTTAATTTAAATCTAAACTCTACCAATAGTATATTGAGCATTATTATAGCATCTATTTACCGTACAATAAAGCAACTGAATAACATGCTCATTAGTGCCATACCTTACATGTGTAGAAATAGATAGTTATAATAATAAATGTATCTCTTCTAACTTACACGAAATGTACCCCAGGCATATACTTTTCCATCCTCAAGTAATGCAGCCGTGTGCGAATCACCTGCAGAAATTTGAATTACTTTTCCGGGTAGTTCTACTATGTCTGGAATAAATTCAGAATCTTCTTTATCAGAAGTGTTTCGTCCTAATGCTCCTTCGTCATTACAACCAAATGTGAAAACCTACGCATTAAGATAAATAAAACATATAACTATGATTAAAGCCGATTAACAACCTTTCCGTCTTTTGTGAGGCAAGCAGTATGCATGCCACCTGCACATATCTCAACAATTTCTTCTTTTATGGGAACTAATGTAAACCTGGTCTTTTCTAAAATATCGCTCCCTAAACCTAATTGTCCAAAGTCTCCTGCACCAGTTACAAAAATAGACCCTTCCTTATTTGTGGCTGGAATGCGGGCCTCCGTTAAAGTGACTACGAATTTATAATTGTAATAAATTTTGTTTAATGCAAATACTCATCTTTTCTACATTTTGCACGTTTTGCCTTTCCTCGGCGTTCTTCTGGCCCATCTAATGCACGTCGTTTTGTTGCCATAATAAAATGCTGTAAATTACAACTGTTTGATGCATAAACTATGTTATTTACAAGTGCAAATACTTTAAAGTTGTTTAACTATAAACATTCCTATTGGTTATGAAAGTTAGCGGGAAATCTTTCGGCTTCTCTGTCTGTACAGAACCGTGTAAGTGGTACGAGCTAACCTTTTTAACATAATACATAACCTGTATTCTCTTGAATAAGTAGGGGATCTTAAAGCTGAGAGCTGGGTATTTTCCAGGTATTTTCCTGCAGATGCAGTTATGGCTACGTAGGCAACACTTGACACAGCTATGCATGGCATTTTCTAATTTGTACTGTTAGTAGTGTAGTGCAGAAGTGCAAAATAAACTTTCTGGTATATTTATTTTTATTTGACGTACGAAGAACGGGTAAATATTACCTAAATTACCTTCCCAATTTTTGCAGAATCGACAAGGAGCAGCGAAATAAATTTCTGTACAGATTGCAAGATAACTTTGAAAATGTTAACCACATAACAGGCATGAATCCATTCATAACGTTTTTACAACGAAATCACGTCTTGGCCAGAATCGAGAGTGCCCATGCCAATAAGGCCCTACACCTTTGCTTAGAGGACAATGATATTGTTGATATTCCACCTAAGATTTTGGATTGTATTCAACTTCACACACTGTCTTTAGCTCGAAATAAGATTGTCGAAGTTCCTCTAACATTGAATAATTTGAAGAATCTTCATACATTGACATTAGACTACAATAATATTAATCATTTTCCTGTGGCTTTAAAAGACTTAAAACAATTAAAAATACTGAATATTAGCCATAATGCTATTAAAGATTTGACCAAAGACATTGGTTCTCTTACAAATTTGGAGACATTATGGTGCAACGGATGTTGCTTGGATAGTATACCCGAAGAGATTGGTAACTTGACACACTTGGATACTTTTGGTGCTAGGAATAATCATATATTCAGTCTTCCTAATCGATTTTGTGAATTGAAAGAACTTAGGTAACATAAAAACAAGTATGTAATTTTAAAATCCATTTTAAAGGTTTTTAGGTGGTTAACTTTGGAAAATAATGGATTGACGGCAGTACCTGAGAATTTTGACAAATTACAAGAGTTGGTGCATTTAAATTTAAGTAAAAACCATCTCCAATTCATACCAAACAAGCTATCTGAATTAAAGAAATTAAAGTACTTATTTTTACAGTCAAATGTATTATTCCAGTTAGATGAAGATGTTATGGCAAATTTAATGCACATATATAAAATCAATTTATCAAATAATCCAATTACTGTGTCATCAGAAACATTGCAGGTACTTTTATTTTAGTTATTTATAGTAATGAATAAATCAGATGTGCATGCTAGAAATTTATTAGCATTGTTTACAATATAGAAGTGATAATAAAATAATTAGATTTTTCTCATCTTAATATGAATAATAATAATAAACACATGTGCTTATAGGTTGAAACATCTTTAACACTCGATTACTGTCTTTGTATCTACGAGATAGGTACACAGCGACTTTTTTTGATAAATTTAAATGATCATGTGGGAAAAGCAAATGCTCTCTGTATCTGTTTTTGTGGCCTATGAAGTTGAAATCGGACAGGAATGGGATGTTAACTAACTTTTTCCACGGTGGTAGATGATAGAATGTTATATTTTACCTTTACCAGATGGTAACTTAGTCAAACTTTCTGAGATTTTTAGAACTAGTCAGCAGTCAGAAAATATACTTGCCAACATAGACTTTTTCTTTATATCAATTCCGTAAAGTATTTGTGTACTATCTGTAATGACTACATTATAAAGTTCTATGTGCTTCAGTGATTACCTGTGTACGTTTAAGATTGTACCCATCATTTTTCCATCCTTTTTTTATTTTGGCTTCAAGTAGTATTTAGTAGTGCGTGTAAACGTTTGGTTGAGTTTTCGCAAAGAGTGACAAATGCTCGATTGGATTTTGCATGTGGACAATGGAATCCATCTTCCACACGCAATCCATCTAATCTCTAACTTTTTGAGCTATGTGGCTAGAGCGTTATTTTGTCGGAAAACTGTATTGTGTCGAGAGCTCCTCCGAAAAAAGCGTTCATATAATGACCTTAATGTCACGTTTAGAACTTATATGTATGTTTGACTACATGTAGCCGTGATTTGTACATATTGTCCCAAAAATTATGGGATGACATACATTTCAAATTGATTTACTATATTTATGGTTCTAATTAATCGCAATCACTATCTTTCAGAAATTTACGAACATTGTTATGCCAGGAGCGGCATATACCCCGCGAATGGAAACAAACAGCGACTCTGATTCAAGTTCTGAGGACTGGGAGGATAGCATCGATAGCTCAGAAATTGATATGACAGCAACTGATTCTGATGAAGACGAGGATGAAGTTTTTATTGAATATTTTCCTAAATTGACAAAGTATTTAGTTACTTATTGATTATATAAATAAAGTATTTTTTTAATTGTAATTTTTAATTTAGCTGTAATGAAATTCCCACATGTAATATGATGTATTTCAGACCCTATATTAATAAATTGGGAAGAACGAATTGCAGTACCAATACCAGTGCCCCAAATTAAGGTGGTAACAATAGTAAATTAAGTCAGTAATAAGCAAGTCGGCAAGACGTGGATGTGAATGCAACAGTGTATTGTTATTATAACAATAATCTTGACCCAGTTTCGTTAAAGTTAACAAAGGTCGATACTAAAACCAAAAAGGTTCAGTTTTCCTTTTTCCCTGCTTCCTGAACAAAACAACTGAGAACTCTTACACGTCTTGTCATTATTAAAGTGGGCAAGGGCGAGTGAAATTATACCTTTCTTGCAGCGACTGGACAGACTCGTGTTTTATCGACTCTTGGGGAAACCGGTAGGCAACACGAACCCTTTCTTATGAGACGTACAGACACGAGTCCGTCTAGTCACTGCAAAAAAGGTATGATTTCACTCGCTTTTGTCCTCTCTACTTATCATTCAATTAACCCTACACTGAATACGTCAGTAAGTATTATTAGCAATCAAATACTTCTATTGGCGTATTAGATCTAACATATTCACTGTAGGCTTAATCGAACAAGTTGATCTTCGATTCTATTGTAACGTATGAAACGACAAAAGTCAGGATTTTTTGTGTAACTTCTCGTACGATTAACTTAACTGAATAGAACATGCTCTATTTTGTCACAATTTTTCAGTAACTTTCTCATTTTTCAATTAGAGTAGAATTTAAAACTACAAATCTACCAATTGATAGGCCAATAAATCACGACGTGTAAATCAGGTTTTAGGGTGGTCGAAAACGGCCCAAAAGCTAGTTTTTCGCTGTGAGACTGCCGCTCGCAGTATTATTTTTGCTTAAATAAACAAAATGTTCGAATTAATAATTAGTTGAATTACTGATTTCTAAAAAACGTTGTTCTTGTGTCTGTAAAGTTACTTACTTTCAATGAAAAGAGTTGCTTGTTTTTTGAAGCTAGTAATCATAATTTATTAATGTTAACGTTGTTCCTTCGCACGCAACGTTTATTTAATTATAAACAATATATCCGCATAAATATTATACGTATCAGATTGCACCGGCTATTTCCGGTTTTTTACTGTTTTTTAATATTTAGTGATGCTAAAAATGAATATTGAATGTCATATAGATCAAGAAATGTTCAGCTTCATTCTACATGTAGCCTTCGTCATATGTCCTAAGCACCTTCGAATATTTTTCTTAGAGATTGGATCACATGGATTAGAATAAAACTGCTGAGCCCGGTTAAGAAATCTGGCTATTGATTATAGCTAAGCCGAATGATATAGTATCAGATTTATAGCATGTCTCAAACCATTTGTTTACATCAATTATTTCTTGAAAATATCAATTGCATTATTCAGATGGTGTCAACGCATTCTCAGGATCGTAACGGGAAATCTCCCATTACTCACTGCAGAACCGGAGAGATTGCCGTTGCTTCGATCCTAATATTACTGCAAATCCGCTGTTATTCTCAACCCAGGTACATCTTACACTTGAGATATCCCGAAAGAAGGAGGTATCGCAAGAATTGAAGTCGGACGATCTGCAGGCCATTGAATTGACCTCGGTCTGTTTCAGATTATTCACGGTGTAATGGTCTTTTCAAACAACTGTTGAGGATTCTTCGGTACTTAGTATCGACAGGTCTGAGTACTAGTGTAGCCGTAAAATGGAAATTGGTCTCATCTAACATGAGAAGACTGTTTAAAACTTCATAATATTCAAATATTCGTGGCAACGAAGCCTACGAATTATCGTGACTTTTTTTACCATAATAAGTTTATCAGCATAAAGATTGAAGTCTTTATATAAAACTTTACATATGGAGCAATTAGAGGTTTCTAGTGGAATTGTGTGTTTTCTTGTCGATCATTGAGCGCTTCATGTAACAACGCGACACACGTATTTAACATTCTCTAAGGTTCGAAGAGTACCCTACATTTCTCGAGGTCTCTTCTTCTCACTAGTCGTTTCCAAAAAGTTCACTATCCACAACAATATGATACTGAGACTTGAAACTCTTTAATTTTGATGAATATTTATAAAAAGTGTGTCGTTCGTTTTCTCTAAATCTATTAACTTCAAGGGTGATTGTTACGTTAAGTGTTGTACACTTTAAATAGGTTTTTGAAAAGCGGACAATTAATTGTAAAAAGAAATGTACAAATTGTATTTAGAATTTTATTAAAGAGATTCAAAATGCAAATTAACATTTAGATTCTTGATAAAAGCAAATCGAGGCCTCGTAAATTCCTAAAAATGAAACAAGTTCAAAATAACAATAGTAATAATGCCTCTTTATTTCTTTATTATTAAAACTTGATGCTTTGGTGGTAATTGTTTAATATTTGGCTTAAATTTAGTGAGGTATAGACTCAGATCTCAAGGACGTTAAAACCCCTTTCCAGGAGGTACAAAGATGGCAAAGCTATTAAAAACTTTTTTACAATAATCAATCAATTTCCAGAAAACGAATGACCAGTGTTTATGTGCATCACTCTTGCGTATAATTGCTACTAAACAAGTTTCGACATGTTGTGCGTTATTCATGAAAATACTAGGCACGATGCTTGAATTTTGTATGAAAATTTCTACGTAAGCACTGCAAAGCTTCTCAAATTTCGGTAGAGGACATGTATCTCCAAACCATGATGGTGCCATCATCTTTCGCATTAAGGATGATATAATCAGGTCTTTTCTTTCCTGCGACGTATGAACTGCCCTTAAGGTTGTCCAAAAGGCTGTACTGAATAAATGAAAAAAAAAGACGTAAGCTAGTTGTCGCTTTTAATATTCAAGGTTTTACTTCGCAGGGATAATGTATGCATAAACATTCGTCAGACCATATAGTTTTAAATCAATGAACATATCTCTCCCCTTTCAAGATATTGTTTTGTGCTACTTGTTGAAAAGTGGCTTATAAAATTTAATCCAGAACCTACTATTCGTCTCCTTACAAGCCTATTTGTTCGGTTTTGGTTTGATGTTAAAGGTTTCTTCCCCTTTTCTGTCTATTTTCGTATTGCGAAGTTTCCAGATAACGATTTGTAGTGCGTTGTTTTGCACAACGCAAACGTTAATTGGCTGCGTTTATTTCATGATTTCTTCTTTGTAAATAGCCACTTTCAACGTGTTCACTTAGTATATAGTTAGAAAATGATTCCTCTTAGCAATATTTTTAAATAAACGTTGTTTGTAGATATATCATAAAACATAATATAAAATTATGTGTATTTCAATAAAAAGAGTGTCGAGTTTGGTTTTTAAATGGAAGATTTTGCATATGACTGCACTATTTGGAGACCATCCTCCAATTGAATAAATGAAATTATTTGAAATTTTTGTGCAAGGATTCAATGATGGAGCAGAGAACAGCGATATATTTATGTGTGCTGTTCGTCCGAACTGCCCTTTAATTTGCAAAGCTTGTATTTTGTTTTATCTATTTTGGTCATTTTTACTTCTGAAGAAGAAATAAGATATTTATTTATTTAAATGACGACGTTTCCCTTCAAACATATAATTTGTCAGTAAGTACTTCTTGGAATTTTTAGTGGAACATCGGAACATTTGTATCTTTCATGTGACTAATAAGCCAACACGCTGTATAAAGTGGTAGGCATTTCTTGTGGAAAAGAATTTTAAGATAATAAAATAAATTGGCTAAATTGGTACAAATTTGCCTCTAGTGAAAAGGTTTAGTTGTCCATTTCTTCAAGCTTCAATGTATGCAGCAAGTAAGATCATTTCCTTCAAATCGCCTAAAACTGTTCTAAAATTTGACGTATGTTCTCGGTATTTAATTTATTTTTTTAAATAAGTCAATGTATATGGAGACGAATAATAAATTATGTGATTGTTACAGTATAAATTATGAATTCAGTTTTCTTCTGACAAATATTAATGTACCTACATATTTTACATGTGTCAGACTAAGATGAACAATCTACACGTAAATAATTTTTAAAGCGATATACTCGCATAATTTTCTTATAACACATATGAAAGTACCGAAGCACAAATGTTCTCTCGGTCGACCAATTACGCTGTGGGCAAATTGTCTAGGGGTGGAGAAAATGAAACGGATGGCGGATAATAAATAGCCACGGGCGATTTGCCTGAAGTGGAGCTTGTTCCTGAAACGAATGGTTCTTAGACAAGACCTGCCTAAGGCAAAATATCTGCAGGCGATTCGTTCAAAAATGTATTTCGAACTGATTCTATATTAAACCTCTGTGTGTGTCGTTAAAATTAAACTTTATATTCAAAAATGTTCAAATATATGCTGAGTAAATGTTGGTTAAGTAATCTAAAACGATAGTGCTCCTTTTATTTAAAGGAATTTCTTTTTGCTCTGGTTTCATGTTTATTTAACGTTATCTACATGATATGTCCGAACTTTGGCACTAATTTTTAATATGTATAATAGAATCGAAAAGAACTTGCCGAATTTTAAATAATTCAAGTTACGCCTAAATCACTACCACATTGATAAAAACTTACCTATACATGAACATCTCTTTTGTTTCTTCTTTCCTTTTGTTTTAGAAGCAATACACTATTTATAATCAACTTAACAGTATATATTTTTTAGAATTTGATACATTTCCAATTGTTTTATTAAAAATATCACGTCTTAAAACATATTTACAAATCAGCGTTAATATATAACATAATTATATATATTATATAAAGTGAAAAATTTAAATTAATTAACATCCTATTATAAATTGTGATTGTCAGTTATTAACATTGCGAGGCATCAGCCAAGTGGCACCTTTCTAATAAAGAGATACTCGGAAAATTGCTGTCCTTCAACACCACCACCGTTACTGGCCGCTATTCGAAATCCTGCATTTAGAAGTCTTCTAATCGCTTGAACCGAATTTAATTTGCAGTAGCCGTTCAAAGGAAACCTGATGACATGATGGGCGTCGTGCTGATTCCAGGCAACTCCAGACCTGGTATCCATTAAAGCTTGATTTGTCTCCGGAAACGCTTCTTCGACAAGCATTCTATCACCCGACAAGAGTATTCTCTCACCTAAGTCTGGACTAATATGAAGAGCAATACATTCAAATGTATCTTGATTCACACAAGAACTTGAGTCCGATGTTTGGTGGTCTATTGGTCTATTAAAACTAGACCTGCTAAACGAGTTAATATTATAAGGTAGTGTGCCATTTTTTATCCGATCTTTTTTTAATTGTTCTAACTGCCGCGTCATTGCTGCAACACAGAAATATAACAATTGTGAATGTTATTCGTGTTAGTAAGATGTAATTCGAAAACATGCACAACTTATTCGACTACAATTAAAATTCTACGCTTACGTGTAATTTCAAAATATCGGGCTTCTTCTAGTAATAAATCGAGATCATTGAAGTTGTCTGGTATCAGTAACCGCGAGTTCCTCATAAAATTTAGTATATGTCGAAACATACCACCATCTCTATCTATAAAATAATGTTGCTTTAGCGAATCTAGAACAATTGGTATGGTCCCGTTGAATAGCTTCGCTAGTCGAGAATCCGGATACCTAGTACAAAAAAAGAAACGTAAATTAAAAGGAGTACAACTGAACCTATTATAAAGTCATAAAGTGTCATGGTCGTTTCAATGTTTAAATTAATAAGTTATACATTCAGTACCTGAAATTAAACTATAAGTATGATGTGTGGAATTCGCCAAAATAAATTGGCGAATTGTTAGTACCATGTTCTTGACTTGTTTGTAATTAGCTTTCATACTAATACTATACAGAAGCAGAAAGGTTCATGGCAGAACACCGTTTTTGTCCATACGGAAATGGACGGGGCAATTGCCCAAATTTGAAACAAGTCCGAAAAAGGTCGAAAAGAATCACCTGATTTAACGTCGCATGACGTATACATTTAGTATATGATGAAAAACTAGGTATTTCGCTCGGAAGATCCGACAGGAATGTTGAAGAACCACAGCAAGCTATAATGAACTATTTTTTTTATCAGCTTCGTCAACTACTCCTTAATAATATGTCTAATGACCTGTAAAATTCGTACGAACCAGAATCAAAAGCAAACTTTTAACGATCCTCATGTTAAATCTAAGCATTGTTCTTGACTCTGCTCTTTGACAATTTTAAATAGTTAATGATTACCTTATTTTGTAATACAGTAATAATTTGGCGCCTGACTAAGTAACTGTTAATCAAACGCAGACGTTAGAAAGTCTGAAATAAGATCCAAAACAGCGTATGTAATTCCGAAAGTGGTGACAAACATCACTGACAAGTTCTCTATACATGGCTATATAAGGTAGACATATCAAAATAGACTGTTCTGCTTGACATTCGAAACTTCCTGCTTATTTATAACTTATACCAGAGCGCTGAGCGTTAATTCGTGGCATTCCATTTTAAAAATTTTTATCCAGCATTTGTCACCGATACTAACTTAATTAAAAATTAATTGAAATATGGAAATTGGAAAAGCATAATTGAATAGAACATAGAAATCATTTTTGGAGATAATTACTGCATACGCCATCTTAAAATCAACAGGAGAGTATGATAAATTAATATAAATATGGAGACAATACGAATACTGATTGATTGGTAGCAAGCAGTAAAAAGACACACAGAAATGACTATTAATTTCATCGAGTTAAAAAAAGTAATAAAGAGGAATCCATTTTTTTTCCAAAGAGACCACCTTTACCTTCCTCCTATTTCTTTTTTTTTTCATTAAATACGTTGATTGATTGAACAAACGAATGAAATTGCATTAAAAATCTTAATTATAGATAAAAGGCAAATTTGCAAGAGTACATTTTGTTAAGACATCGTATTTTTTGCGGAGGAGCTGTAATAGTCCTTCGGTTGTAACAAAAAGCTAGCGTACCTGGCAGAATAAGAAACAATATTATATCTGTACATATATTTTACCAAGTAATATCAAAAAGCAAAACAACAAACTTTAGATATTTTATACAAGGTGGCGCAAAAATAATGTCATAATTTGAATTGGCTGCCATTTTGTTATAAATGAAAAAAAGGGCTCTGTTTTCATAAAAGGTTTATTTTAAAGTGAAAAATTCATGACATTATTTAGAAAAAATTATATATATTAAATTTTAAATTGTTGCTTGCACAACATCTGGTTCTAGATTAGCGATTTCTGCTTCAATGTTAGCTTTTAAGGCTTGCAAGGTGGTTTGTTGTGGTTTCAAGAAGCCCCAAAGGAAAAAGTCTGGTGCTGCTAGATCTAGCCATCTGGTGAATGGAGATTGGAGATCACTCGACCTGGAAATTGGTGTCTCAAATTCTCCATAGTTGCCCGAGCTGTGTGAGCGGTTGCTCCGTCCTTTTGAAACCAACGCTGATCGAGACGCAATGCAGCAATTTGCGGCAAAAGATATTCATTTAGCATCTGTCTGTAACGCTCACTATTTACGGTTACGGTAGTGCAATCGACGTCTTCAAAAAAATAAGGGCCAATCACTGTTTCACTGCAAATACCGCACCAAACAGTCACTTTCAGGGGATGCAATGGCTTTTCTTGCATTTCACGTGGATTCTCTGTGCGCCAGAAACGCAAATTTTGGTTGTTAACATAACCACTTAAGAGGAAATGGGCTTCGTCGCTCATTGTGATTTTTGTTACGATATCATCCTCTTCTTGCACTAAGTTCAACGGAGTATGAGAGTAAGTTAACCTTACCCAACGGTCAGCAAGCAGCAATTCGTGAACAGTTTGCACTTTGCAGGGGAATATTTTCAAATCTTTCACTAGAATTCGTTGTAACAAAAATCTGCTGATGCCTAATTGTGTGCACCGTTGATGTTTGTGGATTCTCTCTGACTCTGAGCGTTGTTTTCGTTCGAACGAACACTACGAGGCCGGCCACTTCTTGCGATATCTCTAGTGGACCCAGTTTGCACGAGGCACTTGGACAAACGTTTGGTTGTTCGAGCACATGGAACACAACGTAATTTAAGAAGTGGAATGAACCAACAGATTTAAGAAATCATGTAAATGATTAATGGAAGGAATTCTACCTTAATGGAAGAGTAGCATGGTTTCAAGATAATAGGGCATGCTTTATAAGTACAATGACTATTAGATTTTAGAGTAGATTTTCAAAACTGAATTGAACGAGGCGATATCATTGAATAGCTTGCTAAATCTCCAAATCTTAGTCCCATTATTTCTTGTGGGGCTGTCTATTTAAAATTCGTTCCGAATCACTTAATATTCTAGATGATTCAAGGGATCATGGAAGAAGTCACTCCAAATATCATTTTAAACGTAATTTTGATGGATTTTAACACAGATTAACGTTTTGTAACGTTCTTCTATATAAGACCACTCTCTCATTTCAGAAGATTCAGAAGATAAATTTCCTACAAATATTATTGGAGATATTTAGGTGTTTCGAAACTTTGTCCCATCTCTATATAATCTCGAGAACTGAAATACTAACGGATTGTACAATATTGCTTAGCGTACATACTTCTACCGTTTTCTTTTTATGCTGTATAAAGTCTTTGCTTATATGACTCCCAGTGAAAAAAATCCGGTAACTGCTCGATTAAATGGCCTCACTGTCCCAATAAAAGACAAAAAAATCGAACTATGATTGTATCTGTTTCTGTTTTTGAAAGAAATATGTCAAAATAAACTGCTAGGCCGATTAAGCGACTGATCAGTTATGTGGAATGGACTGTGTGTATTTGATAATTTATCGTTTTTATTGTATTTGAACGTGTAAATCTGTAGATAATTTCAGTGGTACTCTCCTGACGTGAAAACATGTTTGATACGCCGTAAAATTAATTAGTAACACGTTACTAAAACGAAAAGTTTAGAACAACAACTAACAACTTTATCGATTGATTAATATGGAATAAATCGTCCCATATTCAGCGAAATTTTAATCAAAACAAAAAAGTGTGCCAGCGCGGCGTCGATCTCAAACATACGTATGTATGTATGTAGGATAGAGTCACGACACAAAAGTCATGTATCAATCGACCTTTGGGAATACGAATACCCAACGTAAAAGCATACCTGGAGGTAGGTGAAAATAAACAACTGGAACTACAGATTTTTTTTATAGTTTAAGACGTATTTTTGAATCAGCAACATAAATACAAACGAAATATTTCTTTTAAAAGTTGACAGGTTTAGACGGACTAGTATTAAGCTAAAAAGCGCCGCCCTCTTGTCAAGGCAGATCAACGCCAGAGGGTGCGAGTCGAATATTCCGTGATCTCCAGAGGGCGCGTTCCATCATGGGAAACCAACCTCCCACATGCCGCCATCGCGCCATCTCAAAACGTAGGCGATCACATAAATCATATTAGACCGCTCTAAAACTGTTAATGCTTAAAATCATATAGCATTAAAGTGTTTGCAATATCTGATATCTCAATCACTCTGTTAATAAATCTCATAATGTATGTATGTGCTGAGTGCGCAATGTGTCCTATTAAAATTAGCGAGGAAACAAGCTTTGCTTTACTCGAAATTATAGATCAAGATCGTTCAAAACCTGGATCGAAGCAACAATTATAAAGCTTTCATAATTAATTTTTTGCTTTAGTTTTCGTTACGAGCCAAAGCCGAATTTTTAACATAGATATGTATTCATCTACAAATTGTTATAATCGGAATGATTTTTAACTGTTGCTTTATTGAAGTATTATATAAAAATAAACTGTGTAAATTGCTTTGAACATTTTGTATTTAATTAAGATGTGCTAAAAGAATTATAAGATTTATTGAAATAATAATATCACTCTTACAAATTCACTTTTTTTAATATTCACTTCAAATAAACCCAACCGAGTGTTAACATTTTTATTCAACATTACGTATCTAATTATTTGCAATTTAATGATTTTAATTAGTTCCAATTTAGATGATTTTGTATAATGTACAGCGACATTCTTATGTTTTGTCTCCCCCATATCTATACTTTCTATCATTCGTAGCTATGCACTTGGATTATTGAAGGATTCGTAGATAGATTTTATTACTCTAATTTTAGTTTGTGACAGGTTGTGCTTTTATTTGTTGAACCTCTTGCCACGCGGAATTTAATCGCTGCAAAGGGTAAATAAAACATAAACCAGCCATAAAACATAAACAATGCTTTTGTATACAACAAATGTATAGATTTAAATCACATGTAGATATTGTATGAACACTTCTAAATTAGATACAGACATGCCTAGATCTAGGCTTATAAGTATATAGTATATACCATATAATGCATGTCATCTATTAACAATAACAATTCTTAACAATAAAAATATTGCATGTGATTATGATAATGTGTAAGACGTAGATACACAAATAAACCAGAAATTTCGGAGAAGAAGCCGCTAACATAACTGCACCTCAAAATCTTGCAACTGTATTCCAGCATAAGTGCACTCGAATAACTAAGCACCTTGTCGAAAGATAAACAGACATAACGACACATACAATTCTGCCTTGAAAATGATTAATTTATTAATTATGGTCAACCTAGTTTCTCATAGCAGTACGTATGTACCTATGATTTCTTTAAAGATAGCCGGTACGGTCTTATTCGCAGAAACCGATTTGAATGAAACTTGATGCAATTGTACATTTTCCTTGTACTTGAAGTTACTCCTTAAATGGTAAAATAAAACATTTTCTTAATTTGTGATAGTAAAAAGTGACGATTCAATAGGCAATTGCCTTCACAACTCCGCATTTGTATTCACATCAGTGCAACAACACTACTAACCATGGGAGAAACTTCGTTTTAGCAAAGAAAGGAAAAGGGAAAATGCATTGCTAATATACATTTTTCGCCTAGTTACATTAAAATCAACTTACAGGTATTAGAAACGATAAAGCTGATTTTAATGTTAGTGGGTGTACTTCGAAACAAAAAAAGATATCTTATTTGAGTGTAGGCTTTCACGACCGTAATCCATAGTGGGAATTTCTTTTGGGCGTTGTCGCGTAATTAATATGTTACTTGAAGTACTTGAAGTTGATCATGCTGTCAGCTTCTTTGGAAGGTTTCTAAAGACTGGCATTGTTGTCTGTCCCTCCTCGTTATATATCCCATTTCTGTTTCGCTTTGCTAATCCATAACCGTTCCGATCCGCTGAATCACGTTGTTCGTTGTATGACGACTTCGCAGTGTTAACCTCCACTTTGTATTGATAGTCTGTTTTTATTTTCATGCAAAGATAGCTAATAAGGAGCGCCAAATTGTTTCCTGTGGCGCCAGGTTTATCCAAAAAGTTTGCTACTAGGCGACGAGAACGCAACACTCCTCAATCTGTCAAATTTGGTTTATAAAATCGCGCACGTTATTCTTGTTATTTGCATTTTTCCTATTTATATGCTTAATTCTTGTCATTGGAAGTCAGAAAGTCATCAATGGGTAGTTCAAGTCCTTAGAAAATTAAAAAGATATCGCTTATGTATCGTTTCTAATAAGGATTATTAGTCACTGATAGCTGTTAGCCATCGAACAACTTCATTTTTATTGTCAATTCAATCAACAAGTTTTTGTTAATGTAGAAAAATTAGAAAAAAAGTGAATCTTAAGCGATGATTAAACACTGATATTTAAAAGCCTTAACACCGACAGAAATCAAAGCTGATTGGGATGAAGTTTATGATGTTAGCAACTGTTTATAACTGAGTAAATGAATTTAAACGTGACAGTACATCCACAAAAGTTGAACATCTGGATATCACTTGTGCAAATGATATCTTCGAAATGATCGACCACGATATGGTTTTGAATGATCGACGAATCAAAGTGCTCAAAATAGTTAAGGCTGTAGACATATTGCAAGATACAGGGTTTTCAATTTTGCACGAAAAATTTTCAGGAGAGAACAAACGCAATTGTGTGATCAACTCTGAGGCTGTTTTGATGTTCCTCGGTCGCAATCCTGACGAATTTCTCCGTTGATACCTAACTACGGAGTAGCGTGGATACACACTACACTCCGTAAACAAAGGAACAGTCAACACTGTGAGTTTTTGAAGGCAAACGGGCTTCGAAGAACCTGAATACGGTACCGCTAAGGTGACGACCTCTGTTTTTTGGGATGCACGCGTGATCATCTAAACCGATTATTTGGAAAAAGGACAAAAATAACTGAAAAGTATTATGGATCATTATTGGACAAAATTATGGAATTAAAGTTCGAATTACTACAATATCCAGTGTATTTACCGGAGTTGGCCGCCAGTGACTTCTTTTTATTTCCAAATTTGAAACTATAACTCGGCGTACAATGGTTCACATCGAAAGAAGAAGTCATCGTCAAAACAGATGCCTCTTTTAAGGATCTTCGGAAATTCTACCTTTTAAAAGGCTTAAAAAAGCTGGAGAAACGCTTAGAAAAGTGTATAGAGTTAAATGGAGAACATGTTGAAAAATAAATGAAAATCTACAGTAAATACTTTGTCTTCCTACCCCAAGAACTTATTTAACGACCCTTGCATCATACAATTTAATAAATTTAATATAATTTAATAAAGTCACAATTCATCCAGCGCCGGCTGGCGGACTACGGCTGCGGCGCTGTATTATTTTCGTGTATTTTCGTTGCATATCTTGCACGTTGTACTATATAACGGAAATACACGAGGAAACGGTAACGTTGTAATTGAATTTTCATTTACGGCGTCACCAACTGCCGTTAAATTCATCGAAATGATAGTTTATTAAATCGTAATCCTACAAATCTGAAAATAATCCGCATAGGTTGTGCTCCTGAAGGCAATATATTTTCATCGTACAGTATATCGAATGTATTTAGTACTACGTTTTCCACGGTAATAAATGCTAAAGCTAATAACAAATCTTTAGGGCAAAATCTGAATTTTAAGATCTGCCTGAATTTATCGAATTATACATTGGCTGAAATGAATAAAACAACTACGATGTATCTGTGGACCTTCTTCCCTAATTGCAGTTACGAAGTCGGTGGCAAAGCTTCAAGTTGGAATCCTTTCACTTTTTTAAGTGCAATAAAACTTGTGGCGATGTTATTTATTTATACTTATATACATTTCGGTGAACATGTTTTTCGAGGAATTGTGTTTGGATGATTTTTCTATTCCGTGATGTACATTGTCTTTCTGGAAATTATTTGCGATTAATTGTTACCGGTAATCAACAATTGCAATCAACTGTTTAGGTGTTTCAAGATGAACCGAATCCAATAAAAGAAGTTTGTTCACGAAACACTTCCGAGAATATAATTGTTTATTTCTTTCGTTGTACTGACCATGTTGCTTCGAAGAATCGAAGAATCGAAGTCAGTACTGAATGGCAACCAACAATTTATTTGGTAGAAATTATCGGGGCTTTCACGATTTCATGATTTTATCGGTTGTTGCTTCATCTTTCATCGTAACGTTGAGAACTCTCACATAGCATGTCAAACAATTGATTGTTTGAAAGAGAAAAGCGTGGATAGCGAATTTCATCACCTCAAAGAAGCTGTTGAAGTCTTCAGAAAGGATATGTTGGAGATACAACCTTCAGAGTGGGAGAAAAAATTTCCGTGAATTAAAAAAAATAAAACGAATTGCACTAATTTTTTTCTTCTCATTGTTTTTGTAAAAACTTAAAGGGTGTGTCCCGTATTGAAGTTGACTTTTTTTATTGTTACAAGTAGATAAAAATAAGGGAGATCACAAGATCATAAGGTTTCAGTTTCACCAAATATTAACATTAATGTCAGTATTCGGTTGCATTTCCTTAAGATCATTGTTGATTAAAACGCTAGAGGTACTACACACATGCCTAGGTCCGATTAGGTCTATAAAAATAAAATGTTTTATTTACAAAAGATCACATATTTTGGCTGTGTGTAGCATTTAGGATTTAATTGCCACAGTAACCCTCGCGATGCGGAACGGCCTAACAAGGAGAGAAATTCCCAAGTTACCGCGCATTAGGAAACTCGTAGACAACGAAATACTTGTGTTAAAATCTTGAACGTTTTGCTATATTTGTACATTTAGCAAGCCTTGGGATCCCTTACATAAATCCGCGGACTTTTCAGTCTAAAGTCTAATGTAACTGATTAATCGTATTAATCGGTTAAAAATTTATACCGTTGAATTACAAGAATTTACTTGCCGGTTTGAACCGTTTCAATTTATAATGAATTGATTAAATATTAGGAATATTGCACAATACAAGATATAATACAATTAAAAAGGAAACACAGGTAAGTGAGTAGAAATTTAGCGATAGATTATCATGAGATGTAATACCTAGAAATTATGCTATGCAGCGTGCCCTTCTATTTGATTTGGATCGTTTCATCTTGTTAATTGCAGTAAACGCGCTTACATTCCTCGTATTATGCGAGACATCAATCTTACTAATTATGACAATTATCTTTCACTCCCGATGATATTAGATTGCAACTTACTTAGTTAGTGTTTCTAATGAGGAAGTGTAAATTGTACCACCAACGTCTATGTGAACAGGCGCCGTGTATCTGGAAGCTGCGGCAACCGAAGGTATGCCAGTCATCTTATAATTCACTGTCGGCGGGGTTGGTGAGGACGAGTTTGACATCGTCGGAGATGTTGCAGGTGAATTATTCGGTGACAATAATCTGAAACAGTAAGTTACCGTTAATAATATTCATACTAAACTTTGTCTTTTTAAAATTATATATGCAAGATAAATATTATTGTCTAGAAAGTACATATCTGGATAATGCGTATCCATAATTGATTCGGGAGTTCCGGTCACTGACTAGCTTATCTCATTAATGTTGTTAACAATAATGGAATATTAAGAAATATGCGGGCATGCCAAATGTACTTAAAATAACGAATCTATAAATAGTCGTTTCTCTGAGTTATTTCTTTCAGTTCCCTCGTTATAATTGAAATTTACACAACTTACCTCATTTTAATTTGAGCAGTAGGAAACATTGTTCTACTTGTCAAGTCTTTTGGTTCTGTTTCGAAGTCATTTCGAGATTCCGCTTTTTTCCTGCAAAACGAAAAGAGCAATAAAACATAGATCAAATTGAGAAAATAATAATTTTTTACGAAGCGACTTTAAAATTAGCTAATAGTGCGCGGACTGAGGCAATGTCGTGGAGCCAATGCATAAACTGGTCCTACGTCCGTAAATATATAAATATTGAGAAATTGTATTTTATTTTTATTTATTTTTATTAATGTACTTCACGTAGACACTTTTAGATACTAGAAAGGGTTGCGTTCGGACCAGCAGTTTTGAGCAACTCTAGAACTAACGTGGGTGAGTATTGCCCATGAGTACCCCGTTACCCGTGAATAAGTACCATGCAGCTCTAGAATTGCAAATTCTCGGAACTGTTAGTTTCGTTGTTCGAATCCCAAGTAATCCGTAATTCCGTGTGGAACGGTTCTAGCGGTATTTGTCGATGAATAAGTATTTGAATTTTCTCACCACACTTGACAATACGCAATTGTTATTCCGATAATGCCATCAATACAAATTAGTTTTCAAAACTAATTTAATTACGAAATTAAGGTATTCCATTGTCTTTTCAAAGTGATTCTTTTAATGAACACTTAGCTTCCCATATTTTTAAAGTAGAAAAATGTCATGTATTTAACTGCTATTTCAAACGTCCCAATAGGATTGCATACGTTGTAGTGATCGTCAATGGATGAGTCTGCAGTAAAGTTTCACCAGTTCTAGTGATTTCAAATCCAATTTGGCGATTTGGTGTATATATTCCATTTATGTTTAAAGTTAGCTTTTGCACGTGTATAATAGTGAATGGAAATCTGATATTTAGTGTATAATAGTGAGCAAATTTTTATTTATTAATTATTAATTATTATTAATTAATTACTGGTAAAACTTTACCAATTTTAAACATTTTTGGCCTCGATTCGGTGGCTTTCATTCTTTGGATCTGGAAAAACTAGTCTGCAGTTATTTTTAGTTAGCTCTTACGTTGTGTGGTTGTAGATGTAACAAATATATAATTAACTATATCGAGCATGCGTCATATCTACACGTGCCATATATGAATATGTATGCTCAGCATGCATTTCTGATCGGCACTCGATTAATACTCTCTTCTTCCGTCGGTTATCTATTTGCAGCGACGCATATACTACAATTCATGCGCGATACGCAGAAATATTTTAGTATTTAGGATATGAAAATATCGTAAAATAAGCTTTGGTTTATAAATAAAAAAAGTTTAATTGTTATTAAGATAATTCTTGGAATCTATTTATCCTCTAATATAAACTCGTTGGAATCTAGGTCCTATATTAGAAACAGAATAGATGAAGAACATGCGTGCAATCATAATTTTCGAACGGTTATACACATTTGGTTCAAAACAACAACTTATTGAAGGTTTAAAATTTGAGTGCTTTTTAGAATTAAATAATCTAAATCTCAAGCCAAATAATTCGAACATTATTTCGATATTTTTTACTTATCATCGATAAATACAGACACAGATGACTGGATGTTGTCTGGTTCAAACGTTATTGGTCATACGTAGTATGTCCGGTCGTACGTAACTTTTACCAAAATCATTACATATTCAAATTTATTCTTTGAGCTTCCTTCTTTTTCTATTCACATAATTGTCATTGTTTTGTAGTATTATATTTGATACCTTTCTTTTGCGACTCTTTCAAAGTTGGTAGCATAATAAATATGGTAAATCAGGCAAGAAAGTAGGTAACTATAATAAACTTGATAACGAGTTCGATGGCCATCTTATAGAGTCTAGAAAAAACTAGAAGAAATACTGCACGAATATAATTTGAGTCGTTACTCTAGTATGTAGGTTGTTTTAGTATGGAGGCTTAAGGAAACAGTTGCATTTCAGAAAAATCTAAAATTATCTGAATTATCTAAAAAATTGAGCACTATAAATATGGCGATTGGTAAACAAAGTTGACATGACAAAAGCACAATAATATACAGACTATTCTATTTTAAAAATTAATCTTATATCGCGTGTAACTCAGTTCTCCATATACTTGCATATTATTTTATATTTACAGGGAAGGGATTATATTCTATCCACTCTATCCACTTCTATCCAGAAGGTTCTTTTAATAATTATTCAAACATATAATCGTTTCCTTCGTCTACGAAAAGCGCCCAATGCTCTCCTGACTACTTCATGTCTTTCTTGCAATCTTCATTGTTGGAGCAGCCCCATAAACGAAAGCTTCATGATGTGATTCAAAGAGCCGCTACTACTTCACTGCACGGTTATTTATATGTTTATTTTATATGAGAGGTATTAATTCGAAAACAAGTGACCATTCGATTATTTATAAGAATATTGGTTAATATATTTTAATAACACTATAACTTAAAAGCAAATAAAGATCGGTACATGTGTGTGTTTCACATTATTTTGACGTGCACACGCGTACTCTCCTGGAGTTCGGTTGATTCCTCTCGACGTATGCAAGGTTAGAAATCGTGGAATGTCCTAAGCTATGCACTGAAATTAATGTAGTTTCTTTTTTATTATTAGTAACAGCATCTACTAGATTTTGCTATATCTATTCTGTTTATTTATAAAATAGTTACCGTAGAACGAACTTAATATAGGCCAAAGGGTATATACATTTACGTACAAAAGCGGTGGGTAGAAACGTATTTTGATACTGTCCGACAAAATTCAGTAGTTAATTATTTTATTTCAATTTTGAGCGTGTTTATTAAGGGTTCTAGTAATTTAGCCCAGGTGGAGCAATTAACATTACTTTATTTACTTTGGCAAATGGATATTTCGTTGAACGTTTGAGACTGTGATAGCAGGTACGTATAGCAAATTTCCTACGGGGAAAATTAAATCATGTTGTAATACTCCATATATACGATGATCAGAAATTCGCGGAAAATCTTCAGAGTTGACAATGTTAATTCAGAAAAGCTAAATGACATTGAATAGATTTGACAACACCGTATAAACCCACTAAACACACTAGATAGACAATAATAATTATTACTATTAATTACCGTAAATGCTAAAACTGGTAGTCATTAGTTTGAATACAAAGCTGTGGTGTTTCCAGAATTAAATTATTTGGAACATTGAGGATAATTCATTGAAATGTGGCGTCAATTCTATTAATTCATGTCTGGAGAGCATGTTGGTCTTGAAATTGGTTCATTTTACCCATTTACTCGTTACTAAATAAGCGATGAGAAGCTCTTCTTCTCTTCTGTGTAAAAATATATTGCAATTATACGAAAGTATTTTTTGAATACTTTCGTATAATTGTTGCACTGTGTCTTACTTGGAGCGTTCATTTTCAGGCGTATTTGTTCAGTGTTATAAGCAGGACTCTCAGGAATAATATCCAAAATATCTCCTTCTACTTGGATCGCACGACGGTGCCTTGGTCTACCTGCATCTCAATAATTGGGGAACATCTTCGGAACGTTTTGCCATGTGCGCAAAATGCAAATATCCTATATGTACATATCAGCGTATTTTTTATGTATATTTCAAAGCGCTGGGATTGCCAATGAGGTAAGTACTTGAAATGAAAAAAACGAAGCGTTACATTGACGAACTTCAAAATTTAAAAAAATTCAAAGTAACTGGGCTAATATATGTCTTAGCCTGATCAAAAAAGCGGTTTAAGAAAATATTGAAAACTCAAAATTACACACTAAACGATTAACTACACCACCGTAGTGTTGCATAATTTTATTTGATTATAAAAAACAAGGTTTACCATAAAGGATCTCAAAAAATTAAAATTATTTTTTCTTAGCCGGTTAGAAAGATGAACCTTTTATATAAAGCCCACATTAGATTAGATAGTAAAACTAATTTAAAAAGGCTGAATGATTTACAGTCGAAGTCTCTTAGATCATGTGTGGGTGTTAAGCGTAGTACACCAACCTAAATTCTTCAGATCAAAGCTCGCGAAACTCCACTTTTTAAAAGAAGAAAACTAAGCACGCAACTAAGTATATTTACAAACTAAAAGTCCATGATTTCGAAAGGATATTAGGGAAATATATAATTTAGTTAGTTAATTACACATAAATATTAGTAAAAAAAAAAAAATTGCGAGGCTTTTGTTATTTCAATAAATTTTGATGAACGGATGTACAAACTGTTAATAGATGGCTAACTTTCGTAAACATCATACTATCAAGTAACACATGTTTTCCACATTAGACAAGTAGATCATGACAAGTACATGGCTTCATGCATAGTGTAGTGTCAGCAAAATTCTTTGAATATTTTTGCGGATTGTTCAAAGAGCAGCTATATATAGGATAGGATAGGTGCATCATTTAAGTTGGACACTGCTACGAATGCTCTTACAACTGAGGCTGTTGCGATATTAGAAGCACTGTCGTACGCGAGATATATTGATTTCGGGAGAGTGGCAATCATGACCGACTCTATCAGCGTTCCAAAAGCGATTCACTGTCGCAAGCATGGTTCCAAAACGAGTCCTGTTTTAATAGGTATCATTAAGGTATGTAATTGCTGAAATAAAATTGAGTATTGGGTCAAAGATCACAAGGCAATTCTTAAGGAACTAATTTTTAATGAACAATGTAATATGTGCTGGTCATCTGCGTATAAGGTCAAAATGACTCAGCATGCTTATATACTTTATTGTGGAAAACAAATATTGGTATATGGACTTCTCCATTTTTAGATTTTCAGGCTACATTGGCTAGAATGACATTCGGTTATGGCCAGATTCTTGCACATTTGCATAGACTCAGCGGAATGCTCGTGTGGGCATCAAGTAGCTGGCCTTAATCACATTCTTTTATAATGTACAACCCACAGTAATGTAATTCATTGTTTATATGAAATTCTTATACAGCGAAAATTTCATTTCCAACTGATATTATTACTTTAGTTAGCTATAATAGTAACGAGATATACAAATTACTAATAAACAGAAAACATTATAAGATCCTTAGAAACAATAGCCAAAAAAAAAGTAAAATAGCTACTAAAACAAAGGGAGAAAAAAGATACACTACCCACGGACACTAGCCTCTCATTTCCTTCATTTTTTGCCATTTATTTATTTTTAGATAGTCTTAGCTCACAAATTGAAAATGATAGACATTAGCTTTTTTATATTTATATTTGTTTTATCACATTTAACTTCGTTATTCAAAGTCCCGGAAGTTAAATTTCTTGATATCTTTGGGGGTCACTTTCTCGCACCCCAACAGCTGCACCAATGCTAACATACGGCGCCGTTGCTTCGTGGTGCAGCGTAGGAGGCACGTTCCTAACAAAAATACTGAACCGGATATAACCCGCAAGGGGTACAAAAGCAAACACTCTCTAGATAGTTGTGAGCTTATAAGGTATCATTCGGGGTCCAATCACACAAGCGCACTTTGCAAATCAACATACTATATGCAAGTCTTGGTATCTAATAACTAGAGATGACAAAGGCAGGTGGAATTATTCCTTTTTTGCAGCGACTAAATGGATTCGTGTCTATTCGCCTCATGAGAATGGATTCGGGTTGTCAACTGGTGCCCCGAGAGTCGATAAAGCACGAGCCTGTTTAGTTTCTGCATACAAGAAATAATTTCATCCGCCTTTGTCCTCTTTACCAATAATTCAAAACCAAGAACTATATATATTTGAGAATCAACATTTGTGAAATATGAAGTTATGATATTTCAGTTAACAGTTAGCCAGAGTTCAACGTACTGATTGTAATTTTAATTACAAAAAAAAAAAAACTATTGAAGGGATAGGTTGGTAACTATCAACCAGTTCTAAAATGAATGGCAATAAATGAATATTCGATTGAAAATGCTAAATCTAACTTAAATACACAAGACAGATAGGTCCCCTATAGGCTTGACTTAGATGTACGAAACATAATGCTAAATTGTCTGTATTTAACCTGTACTATCAACATTTTGTATAATATAGAAGATATTTCGTTTAGAGGATATTCTATTTTCCCAAGTTTTTAAGTCACCCAGTATATCTCAAAATAATTTTGCCACTTGCTCTTAGTGAACCTACATAGCCTTAAAAAATATTTCAAAAATATTTTATCGCTGTTTATATACAAGTCGACGCGGTGTGGTTTGCCACCTGTATATGATCATTAATGTAAATGTTCCAAACGTTTTCTTTAAGTACTTCCGACTTTACCTGCAAGAAGATATTGTTTATATAAGAGATGTTATATTGTTCCTGATTTGTGTGATCGACTATAAGCTAATTTATTTGAGTACAAATGCACTTTAAATCTACTAAAATTATTGTTAAATTAAATATTATTAAGTTTTCGAAATAAGTACATTCTTTTAAAAACTGTTTTCTTGAGTTAATTTCGAAAAAAAATAAATAAATAGCGATAACATTCTTGGAAAGTCGTTGAAGGGATAATAAGTAGCAGCGATTATGTATTTTACTGATATTAAATTCAAACGGAATCAATTTCCATAGTGCATATACATACATCTGATTAAATTTTTAATTTTCAACGTTCCTGAATGTAATTAATTTAAAACAAATTTTATGCAATAGCGAATAAAATATAAGCGAAAAATAAAAATTACCAATAAAAAGTTCAACTTATAAGTACTCGCAATATAAGAAAAAGAAAAATATGAGAGCATAAGAGAGTGTTGTCATTTCATATTATAATTCATCCTGTTCAGTTGGGAATTAAGTATGATGCTATCGGTTTTGAACACGTGCAGACCTTCGAGCATTGCTCGAGGGCTATACTGCGACAGACTGGTCTGGCGCCGCATAGGCGACATCCTCGGGCACCAAGTAACCTACTCGCCCTTTCCGTTGGCCGCAGGCGACATACGGTAATTGACTTTCAAATGTCCGCCGACCCGATCACAAAACCTACACTATTTCTTCGACTCATTCTCGACTCGGATAATAATGCAATATTTTGCAAACGGTGATGCGTTTGCCATCTGTAAATAAGCCTCCGGCAATGTTCTACCTTGTGTGCGAACAAAATCCGATAAGCCTGCAAGTATTAGGAATTTTTCCGAGTTCTTCCCGGTAGTGCTAACAATATATCTTGATTTGTTTTAAAATTTAAATTTACAATATCTGTTTATTGATACATGCGCTTTGTCTGAATAACGCTCCTGTCTTTGTGCTTGTATACGAAATCATTCCGAAAACAGTTGAAACTAACTTGCTTATTCGGACAGGTGTAGGTGTCTCGTGGGTGGCATTGTGACGTGCGATGACGAATAGAATATTGAAATGTCAGAATCGCTCTAATAAACAATATTTGGAATACAACGTGTATAATCTAAGAAAAGAACTAAAAAATTGCTGTTCGAAATGATGCTTCGTAATTCTACAGATTTAGTTTTTAATCTAAAGGATTTAATTTAAAGGACATCTAGAGAAAAATAAGGTACGAAGTACAAAGGACTCGATTATTTTTCAAATAAACTAAATATATTATCTAACAACGTTTAGTCAGCATGTTTATACATAAATAAAAGTAAATATTTGGATTCATTTGATTATCTTTGCATTTGCATCTTGCATTTAAATAGAATACATACGGCGGATACTATGAACATAAGCTCAATAGACGTTTAACATTCTTAATCTAGAGAATAGAAATAAATTGGCGGACAGTAGTTGTCTAAAATACTCTCTATTGTTGGGTACAATATTAAAAAAAAATGTAAAGAATATAGGCTATCGTATTGCATCCTTCAGCATGAAGTCACAGGATTGTCAAGACCCAGACAGCTCTGCCAAACAATAGGCTAAAATGCATATCAGCCAATCAAATAGTGTCATGTGTAGGAATACCAGATGTAGTTTACCCATTTCTTGACATATGTTTTAAAAAATCAGGAGAAAATCCGAATGGCATATTTTCATATCACTTAGGACGTGATATTGTTGCCAAAGGATTATTGATATCTGAATTGTTGTTGTTTTTTTTTTTGTTAATTGTGGTGGGGCTATTTCCTGTGTTCGTTGGATTTTCAACATTCGACGTTTCGACCTTGAAGGATACTGCAGAATTGAATACTAAAAATGTGAAATTCCTTTAAAGGCCTATTTTCTATTTACATTTCTGTATTGTATAGGTGAAGTAGTACAAAAACGTCATAAACAATTGATTTCCTTACAAGGCTAAGTTTATAGAACCAGAACGTGAAGTTTTGCGGTCTATAACATATCATGAAAACTAAAACGAAAATACCGACATTTTCATATGATTTCCGATTTAACCTAAAGTCACCTTCAACTTTGAAACGAAAACGCTCTGTATATTTTTCATATTCTAGTTGAATACAATATTCCAATTTCAATCTAGATCCAAGCAAACAACGCACTCCATGGTTTGCAAAACAATAAAGTATCAATTGAGAGGAACAGCCCGTAATTTATCCAACACAGGTCAGTCAAAGGACGACAATTGCGACAATATTTTACGGTATATGTTACAATTTCGATACAAGTATTGAAAACGTTTAGAAGAAGTATCAGTTGATGGTCTATGATGGATAATCTAAATTGCTGGTCTTTTAATGAGGAAACATTTTATTTAAAATACATAATTCATCCACATCATTGTCACTATTAGTCCAAAAATAATCCATATTGTATACAGGAAGCTCACATTCAACACCCCAAAAAATGAAATGTTTGAGCTAGCGTTTACAGGATTGTTACAGTCTATTTTTTAATTATAGTAATTTAACAAGCGAAACCTATTTGAACTTCTTAAATATACAAATTATCTCTTCTTCGATGGAAGAGGGACAATTACTGGTTGCTACATTGTTTCAATATCTTGGGAAATCATCCCATTGTTCGTTATAAGTATGATTTGATTTTCCTTAACAATAAATCTGAAGAAGGCGTACCATTGAATGGTCTACTAGATCTCTGGATTTTAGACCCTCAGTTTACTTCTCGTTGGATAACTACCCAAATTCTTTATAAGAAAACAACCATGGCGGAAGACTACATATAAGGCTACAGGAACATATAATTTTTCAACATTGGTAATATTTAGCACTAAAGTATTTTTATTGAACTTTTTATTGATATGCTGAACATATCAAAAATACAAAAGATACAAATTCTTCCAAACTTGCAAATGCTGGTAGAGTAACAAGATACACCCTATTCGGCCATTAATACAATTGCTTGGTAAATTATGAAAATCTGGCATGCAAAGTAATTAATCATATGAAAACTTGTTCCAGTAAGGAATCGAATCTGACAACTTCCGTACACTAGACGAGACCATTACATCATGAGAACCTGTTGGAAACGTTCCCTTTTTAATACCTTAATTAAACCTTTAATAACACATCACAACATTTACAGCTAAACAACACCAAGTTATTGAAAAAATAACGTTCTTTATAGGTACCTGTGGTCTAATGGTTAACACGGCCGACTAGTAAACAGTAGGTTCGATTCCTTGTGTGGACATATTCTTGTACATAATTAATTGCCAAAAATATGTCTCAGAATATTGAACATGTCAAAACGTGGTAAAAGCGTTGTTAGTGCATTCTTTCAATTTGAAAATAATATCTCAGAGTTAGTTGCAGAAAGCTACGGAGTTAGATAGAGATTTGAAGCTCATCTCCTGGTTCATTCTAGAAAACTTCTATTATTTTCTATTGTGACGTCGATCTATATCTAAAAGACACTTTTCGCATCTTCTGCTATTAATCATTTGCTACGTTTATAAATCGGCCAGCGTTGACAATGGAAGCTTATCCTCAGGATAGTATTGAAATAAAGTAATTTGACATTTCTGTAATCCTGCCTTTGCATAATAGTTTTTAGTTGTAGCAAGATTTATTTTATATCTAGTCGCCTTAATGAAGTACAAACCATTCAATACATTAATAGATTTTCGCAATTCACGTATCGTACAATACGCTTCAAGAGTAGGCCGCTATAATAAAATTTAAATTAACGTATACCCTGACTCAACAATTAGCATAATAAGGTCATAATGGAAAACACAAAAAAAATGTGATTTTTTGTTTCTTCAAGTTTAATTCACACTGTTTCTATTACTCATCGTTCGGCATCATAATCTCACGTGACATCCATGTCTTGTTCACTTGGCTGGTAAATCTTTAGATGCAGTATTTTTTAAAGATCCTTAACGAGCTGCTTTACCAATCACAATACACAAAACAAATTGGTCAAAATTGTTTCTGATTTCATCGAAATCGAAAGATTTTTTTCTAATAACGCGCGGAAGAAGCCAATTTTCACTTACGTCCAAGATGTCTTCTAGACGGTAATTTAGCAACATGGTCAAATGTTTTTTTATAAACTAGCCAATGCCCTTTTGAATAACACCAGCTGCTTCATCGGAGGTGCACTTGAAACTGCCATGCTACTCACATGACATTTTTGCAATCATTCATTAAGAGCTTAGAATATATTCATATCTAATTTTTCTACTATTGTTTGATTCTTGGTTATTACAAACCATCTAAAAAACGTCGTTGGCAATATTTGAACGTAGGCGCTCAGAAATTTCTTCTTAAAGTTTTCTTTCGAACACCTTTATTTTTTGATATATCAGCCACTTCAGTTTTTCCAAAATTAAATCGTTTTAGAATATCACACACTGACGCTTTCTCTTTATTTAATAAATTAACTATTTCATATTTTTCGAAAACAACTTTAGCAACTAGAAAAACTAATAACCAACGTTTATCATCGCCAGGCTCAATGCGTGGAACGAGGAATAATTGAACACATATCAATAAACTATTTATTGTTGCCTATGTACATATTCGTCCGATTATTGGACATACCCGTCCTTTTATTGCAAGTTTTTATCCGTCTCATGGAAAAAAGTGGTGTACGCGTTTACCTGTTTATTAGAGCGCCCTGTTGAGGGAATATTGTTTGCATAAGCAATAAAGATATTCGTTTGTTGGTGCTGTCCGTAAGAAGAACCTTCACTGTACGTGCGTTGAAAGAACCTTATTTGTTAGGAAAGAATAACATAATAATATTAATTATTAATTATTAATAAGTTATAAAGAGTGTTATAGTTGATGTTGCATACATTCCAAGAGAGACAAATAATTTAGTTAAACCGAATGGCCTGCAGATTTTTGTCACGTAGCGCGCAAGCAAGCTTTTTACAATTGGTTTCCGTTAAAACACCCTATATATACAAGAAAATAAAAATGCAATAAACAAACACACGTTACAAGAACACCTTCTAGCGCGCTTTAATATACTGCATTCGTGTTGGAATGTTAATTGGGGACGAAAGTACAAGCAACGCTTCCGTATAATTATACTCTTTGCTGGCGTTAGAACATTCGTACCATATTTGAAAATATTTTTCGAAATTGTTACGCAAAAATATTTTGTAAGTTGGCGTTGATTCCACCCGCACTGCAGTTGACCCCGTCCAAATGCTTCAAGTTGCAACCTACACGCCGGCGCGCCTTCACCTTTGCTTGTTCGGTGATTATACTTGTGGGCACATGATACATTATACCTCGTGGCTATTATATGTTCTCCAATTGTTATTTCGTTCAACGAAAACAAAATCAAAACTCACGTCGGTAATATACATAAATATTTCATGTATTCGTCACTTTTGCCAGTTTCCACACTATTGTATTTTGCAAGAAGAAAGATGTAAACAAGTATTTGCAATTCATATTAAAATTAAGTGGAATGAAAGCACATTTGTAAGGTTGAACAGCTTCTTTATTACGATATGTTCTAAATAATTATGTTATCATGGGCTATCAAATATAGATATTTAAAATCAGCAAAGTTACAATTTTAAGCCCGAATTAAGATTTTATTAAACAGTTGTCAAAAATTATTTAGAGAAAATTCAATATTTTTTTCAAAGCAAAATATCTTGGTAATTATAAGTAGAGAAGACAAAAGCGAGTGAAATCATACCTTTTTGCAGCGACTAATCTCATAAGAAAGGGTTCGTGTTGCCTACTGATTTCCCCGAGAGTCGACAAAACACGAGTCTGTCTCTCATAATTAGAGAGGACAAAACTGTCGGTTTTGTCCTCTCTAATTATGAGAAGCGAGAAAATATTTCAAGGAAAAGATGCTTGATTTATTAAGTACGTTTGCAGTTCATTTTAAATTAACACCATGTGAGATTTTTACATGGTTAAGTGGTACAGCGTGTCCTCTTAGTGTATGGATGGAAGATAATTTCTTCCCTGAGTAACCTAGAGAAGAGCTTGTCCAATAAAAAATATTGGGAGACAAATACTCACGGCACAAAGTTATATTCAAACATGTAGGATGTTAAATTTTCTTAGTGCACGATATAAACTTGAAAGATCCTGCATATTATTGCTTATGTACCTTCTCTCCAGTTCATGTCAATTTTATTCGATATTCCTTATATCGATTTATCCTACATTTTGTGACAATTGGAAATCCCTCAGATGCTATTAGTAATTTAAATTTTGTTCAATTCGATATTTCTTGAAGATTTTCGGCACAGCAGATTTACATTGTGTTGATTTAGAAATGTAGTAATATTCTTCAAGCATGTAGAAAATTTCTTGACTTACCGTCTTACAAATTTTTCCGCTGTACTTTTCAATGAAAAAAAAAAAACTGGTTCGCTTGTTGTTCCACCTACTACGAAAAATAATGCAAGCAATAAAGAAAACGAAGTTGATGCACTGTTGAACAACTCCACGGGGACTGAACGCACAGCAGCGCCGTTTTATCAAACTTTTGTATGGCGAACACTAAATCGCCAACAGTTACACCCCTATCAAATCCATCGCGTCCAATCGTTGCAACTGGAAGATTACGACCAACGTTTCATAGTTCTGTACGTGGTTGCTACGAGAAATTGATGAAGATCCGATATTTTTACCTAGTATTTTATGGAGGCGAGAGGCACAATTTACTGGAGATGGTGTGAATAACACTCACAATTACTACTTATGGAATCTTCGAAATTCACATGCAGTTAGATAATCGCGATTTCAACGCCATTTTAGTGGTTAACGCTGGGCCTAATGACTATATTTTGAAATCGATAGAAGTAAACAAATGCGAAGTCAAATTTACATTTACATCTTTCCCTTGCCGAGTTCTCCATTGCACCGCATTCATATTTACGTATGTACATACATGTGTACTGGAACAAACAAATGAATGGGAATCTTGTATATGAATTTATCGCATAAGAGATAATTAGAACTGTCTGATTTTGTGAATAGGATCGCCTTTTGTAAATATCGTTTTTTTTTTTATAAAAACGATATCGGCCGGTATCCTTAACATAGAAATTTGAAGTTTTAACATACAGTTTAAATGCAGGACACTACGCCAACAAATGTGGTTTCAACACGACAGCAGTACCTTAGTCTCTTGGAGACTACGCTAGACACGTAACACACGGTTGAATGCACATTTTTCTGAACGATGGATTGGTCGTACAGTAAACATGTCAGTATGAGTGGTGGCTGGAGATGACGTAAATGGGAGGTCAATAACAACGCCTCGATTTCCTTATGAATTTCCATTGCGCATCGTGTACATTACACTTGACAAAAAAAAAAACATTAGATTGAAATGTTGAAAGACGTCAAAATATAAAATTAAAACTTAATAATGTAAAAACATGTAATTAATGTGGAAGTTTTACAATTAACGGTATACGTAGGCTTTTTGACAAATTGATGAATATAAAATTTATTAGATATGTACCTATACATTATTGGAAAAGTCTTTTAATGTTCTAGCTTTCATAGTTCGTCAATGGTTTAGCAAATGCACGAAAGTGTAGTTATACGATCGATCTTGTAACGTGAGCAACTAATAAACGTCCAGTAGTAGTTGGGAACCCGATGGAAGAATTTAGTATGTTCTGTGACAGTGCTTAAAACAAAATAATAGAAACACGAGATCGTCATATTCTTCCACTTTTTGGATATTGATCATCACATTTAAGTATTGAATTTAAATAAGTCTACGAACATTACTGTAGTTTAGAAAACAGAATACATGCAGGAAACCTTAGTCTAACGAGTACATTAAACATGGAAAGAGTTGTTAATGTAAAAGTAAAGAAACGGCACGAAGAAAATGAAAAACCAAAGAATGAAAATTAACAAATTAGTGAAGAAAATCCAAAAATAAATAAAGAACTGGAGAATTGAAGTGTCTCTACGAAAAATTAAACGAAAAAATAGATGGGTAATTGCGAAAAAGATAACAATGAAGAAACAGATATGATGCAAGGACCAACAAGGATACGCAAGGAGAACCAAAAACTAAAAAATAATAAAAGTGCAGACGAAAGTTATTAAGTATGACGGAGATGCTGTAAAACAAAAGATCTATGGTAAACAACACATAAGTATCGGTAACCTCCGCCACCACACAAGTTTAATTTATTATATAGTCGTATAATAGCATTGGCCAACAATTTATACTAATTTCAACAAAAAACATATCAACATTTATTTTAATAAAAGGTAGAAGGTCAAGTTAGCTCGATTTCTTTTATATTTCAATGAAAAGATTTTTTTAGATTAGATCACCGGCTCTTATAGACAATATCTACAGCATATCTTCTTAACATCCAACAGTAATCTGTGAACATAACAGGATTCTATTTCTCCTGATACCGTTTTTTCATTCCATCATGATGTCTTGGTGGAAGCGCTCACCGTGTTCATCGTTAACCTTGTCCATATTTTCCGGACAAAAATCCAAGTGAGAATGTAGAATGTGCACTTTAAGGGAAATATTATAGCCAGCAGCGTGAAATACTTGTAACGTATCCATTACTACAGTTTTATAGTTGTCACCTTTTTTGGTTCCCAAGAAATTCGTGAAAACTTGTACCATGGAGAGCCAAGCTGTTTTTTCCTTCGCTGTTAATTTAGTTTCAAAGATTTCATGATTTACTATTTCTCGTATCTGAGGTCAAACAAAAATACCTTCTTTCAGTTTCCCTTGTGTTCATTTTGGAAACTTTTCACGAAGGTTTTAAAACCTTCACCTTCGAGTTCCAGTGCCTTTACAAAGTTTTCTATGAGCCCAAGTTTCACGTGGAGAGGAGGTATTATGATCTTTTCTTTTTCTACTAGAGGCTGATGTTGTACATCGTCTTTTCCTGATATAAACTGTTGTCGTAGTAGCTACTCTTGCTTATGGTAATGTTTTTCCCCGTCACGACTGTCCCAAAGACATAAAAAGCAACGGTATTTAGTGTAACCAGATTGCATACCCAAAATAATTGCAATTACTTTAAAATCTGCACAAATATTCTAGGAGTAGTCTTTGTACTTTATCTTTTCTAATAAAATTTTCAAATTTTCGTAAGTTTCTTTCATAGAAACAGCATGACCTATCGGAATAAAAGGGTAATGGTTTCCATTATGCAACAAAACTGCTTTTAGGCTGGTCTTTGATGAGTCTATGAATAACCTCCAAGAACTGGGATCATGATGTATTCCAAAAGTTTCAGAAAGTTCATAAACGTTATTGCAGTAGACCAGATTACCGGTCATACTGTAAAGGCATTTTCTCTGTAACCAAAGCTAAGCCAGTGTTTCCGCTTTTCGAATCATTTTTACTTTATATATGTTGTTCAATTTCATCAGTTACTAACTTAGGGTAAAAACCTTGTTGGTCAGTGTAACTAGTCCGGACAGCCGTTTCGAGGACACGAATGGTCCTCATCATCAACCGGTGACCGAACTCGGTCGGAAACGGCCGGACTAATTAGTATATGACTATATAATAAATTCAACTTGTGTGGTACGAAGGTTGCCGATACTTATGTGTTGTTTACCATTCTACGCCACAGTCCTTACTATCATTATAGAAGATCTATGGATTACTTACAATAATACCAAAAGAAGAAGGAATGCCCCTTTTTAAAGGAGAAGTTGTCAGCTGCAACAAGAGATAAATAAATAAGAGTCATAAAGCTACTAAATCTGATTAACAGCAAAAGGCAAATGTCAATAATTGAAGCTATATAACAAACCTGTGGGCGCGAACGATCTGTATCTGTATGGAGCAGAGATCTAAAAGTTGCGTCTTAAAGGGGTGGTACGTTTCATTCGACAAACTCTGTATGTCGTGGAGAAAATAACTCTCTAAATTGTACAATAAAATGAAAAAGTTACCAAAAGCGAGAATATATTGAAAATTCTAGATGGAAAATAGTAAGTTATCGGAATAAGCTGCAGATTGGTACAGCTAATGCATATGTAAACAAGAGGGATGATTTCTTAGTTTATGTAAAAACTCTGTATACAGAAGGTTTTTTCGAAATTTACACACAGATTGCGTACGGTTGAATAACAGGGTATCGCGTTCAGAAAATTGATCAACGTACCACTAATAAAATTACTTGTTGATACTCTGTACCTAATAATTAAGACGATAATAGCCATCATATGTTAACTTAGTGTGAATCTGCAAACGTTAAGATGGATAAGAGCCGTGCTACCAGCTGTAGTCGCAGATTACGAGATAGTCGTAGCGTCATGTACAGAAACAGAAGTAGCCATGCAAAAGCATCAATTCGCGAGGAAAGCTAGGCAATGTCGATGCAGTAGTTTAATGATCTTAGAAGACTCCAGGGTTGAATTGCTGTTGCTAAAGTTGTTATAATCAAGTAGTAATAATAGTAGCTGTATGCAGAATTGTTAACTCGTGAATTTCATACCTAACTTGATCGTCAATCACCCATGCGAATACAGTGAAGCTAAAAATACCTTAAATTTCTACCCGTATGATGCATGGATTTTGTTCTACTCGATAAATTTTTTTCGAATTACCGTTTTCTCGCGATTGTATTTCATGTGTGCGGCTATATAAAAACAAATGTTACACTAGCATTTCTATCAAAAATTTACGAGCTCAAGATATTTTTTCAATTAGTACTTTATATCGCTAATTAAATAATATACGCATATTCATTATTAATGCATACGTTTATACTAATCTGTTGTCATCCAGCATAATTCTTAGTAACATATTTTGCGTTGGATGTAATCTTAGTAATAACGCTGTTAAAGAATCATTCATCACTTCTCTCCGTCACTATTAAACGGAATCCATTGCAATTGCTTACACGCTCGTTTGGCTAAAATATACACCAGATTCTTGTTTACTGGAAATATAATTACTTTTTAACACATAAGCCTTTTATCGGTTTAAGTGCTATCAAACGAAAGAGTTCTATGATATATGATAGTCAGCAAGTATATATGCATTCCTATAAATGCCAGGATATGTCTTGAATGTAACTTGAAAGTTTTCGAATATCAATTTTACGAATGACTACTCTTATGTTGAACTTTTAACGTCATTTGTTGTTAAATAAAAATTAATAAATCTGTGTGTCAGATAGGTGAATTATGGACTCCAGTGAAAGTACCTACATACGCCATTACATAAGTATTGAGTATAGAAAGAGTTTAAAAATGTTTAAATTAACTTCATCCTTACTATTACTCAATCACCAGTGGCGTTTAGAACCATCAAATGCTTCTCGAAGGCCCAAAGCAAAAATTGGAAAGGACGTAAAGTTGTTGACTGAATTATATCCCAGTTGTAATTAGTGCACAGAATTGGTTTGCAACAGCATGTCTTATTTATTTCGATTATAGGACTTCTTAGTAGCATTGTACCTATGTATAACGATAGGAAGTCTGGGCGTGGTAGCTACTGCATACGAGTGAATCTACCTAGCGTGCGGCGTGGGTTTGTAATCACTATAATCTACAGTAAATCAGTTAAGTTTCACTTACATAAAAAATCAATCTCCGTTTGGAACTTCCAGTCTTACACTAACGAACTATTTTTTCTTGTCATTTAATATGTCACGCGACCTATTATGCATATTTAATTGACTGCTACGAATATAAATTTCTATTTTATATTGCAACCCGAAATTAAGCAGTTTGCACCGATTTAACCTAACCGTAACCCAGACCCAGCGTACAATCTTATGTACATTAAATTCACTTCCATTTATCTAGGAAATTCAAAGCAAAATATTATCAGACACAATGTACATAATTCATCGATTTGTTGAGTGCGGAACCATTTCATTGACACTTAGGCACCGTTGTGCTTTGTTTGTAAACATATAGAAATAATAATCTTAGTAAAATATAAAATATGTACATGAAAATGTTCTTTTGGTCAAAATTGTGCGTATGCGTATTAACATGTATACAACGATCTCATCCATCACTTTAACTGTTTACATGATTTCTGAAATTTCACACTTTCAAATAGGGCCTATATGCTGAATACAAATGTACAAGAATAGAAAAATAATCTTGAAAAAGATGTTACTACGCAAAAACATGGGGAAAAGAAAATATATTTGAAAATAAATCCGTTAAATGAATATCCGATACGGATATTAACCAATCTGTAGAAGAACCACAATACTTTATTCAATATCCTTTGTAATATATTCCTGAATATCCATTCGAAATTATGGCAACTTTTACGAATGTTTATGCCGAACTAAAAGAAATAAATGTTATACCCTCATCTAAATCAAAAATTTAATTGCTTTGCATATCACTCAACAAATAACGATGTTTTTGCATAGAAGTGTAGATATCCAAATTTTCTCGGATAATATGACAAGGGAAACAAGGTTTTCTTAATGTCGGGCAAACCTACATTTTGCAAATAACCAAGGCATTCTTAGCAACAAAAACGGAGAATAAATTAATAAATAAATTTATTTAATCTATCTACGTTTACTAGATGTACGAAGGATGTTTCCGAACTTCTGGAAATTTAACTATAATTTTTTTATTTTGTCAATTTTCATCAATGTGGATTTTAAGCCGTACTCAAAGAATTTTTCGGTGTACCCGTAAATCAACCTATTTATGACACGTTTCGTCTCAGTTAAACACTCAAGTCGAAGATCCCGTAAAAGTTTTTCCAAAACTGGGAACAGATGAAAATCACTGAGTAGGAAATCTCGTTAGTAAGGTAGCTGCGGAAGCAATTCCCATCGTAAATCGTTCAAAACATCCTTGGTTTTTCTTGCGGCATTATCCTGTTGCGATAAGGCTTATGCAACTTTCCAAGCCGTTTTCTAACGAGTACTTACCAAATGGTCCGAAAAATAAATTCTAATATTCTATGTTAATTGTAGTACTTTTCGGCAGATAATTCATAAAAATAATCCATTCGCAAACCCAGGATACAGTAAGCATTACCATTCCAACAGACGGAACTGTACTTTTGGTCTCAAGATTGAAATACAGAATCCACATTGCGTCAGTTGTTACTATCTGTTACTAAAATCCATCGCCGTAATAAGCTAACAACTCTGGAAGTTGACGATCAGTGTCAGACCTATTAAGTTTCTACTCCGCTCCCAACGGTCTTGGCACCCAGCAAGCTGAAACCTTGCTTACGCCCAAACAATCATGTAAGATTTCCACATATTTCTAGGCGTACACTAATTAATTGGACAAATCGTTATTCGCCAATCCTCCTTTAGTAGGTCCTTCACAGGAGTAATGTTTCTTAGAAACAGAAATAGCTTCTCAGAAACAACTGTTTCACATCAACAAAATATACATAAATAAATAAAAGTAAACATTTCTTGAACAAAAATTAATCTAAAGCTATACTAAAGAATGTTTCGACACTATAAAACTTTAATTCTAGCTTAAAACTACTTAAACTTAAATTAATCATATGTGATCATTTATTATGTAATACCCCTTCTCCCAAAAAAATTAGCATTGTTTTCAAGAAAACTTAAAGATTAATTCTTTTATGCAGAATAGACATATTCCTTACTGGATAGGTGTGACAAGAACGCGTATTTAAATCTGTTTTGTTGCTGTGTACATAAATATAAGTCCCAAGTATATATAAACAGGCAAACGGAAGAATTTTTAGTTCAGTGAAGAGTGGATGACAAGAATCCCGAGGTCTTACTCCAATCATGCATCGTAGCGATCGTTTCTGCATCAAAAAAATTTGAGAGCCATGAGGTGAATTACCCTAAAAGTTGGCGTGTATGAAGGAAGTGTTGTTATTTTTATATCGTTTATGCGTTATTGTATTAAAAGATTTAATTATTTCTTCTTCTTTCTGAAAACGTTGGATTATAATTCAGAGCAACGTAACTATTCTTGATTGATTTTCATTGTTCTCTCATGTATCACTTTTAATACAATAGATTCTCTTCTTGATATATTTGCCAATAAATGAATTTGGATAATTATTTGTAATTAATATAGTTTTAATCTTATTTAAGCAATGATACAACCTTTCATTTTCAGAGAATGTAATTTTACTTTTGTTAAACTTCCGCTTCTAATTTTTTTATGACTAAGTTAGTAATAGTGACAGAAATGGAAGACGCCATAGCTGTACCAGCAGATTGTTTGTGAGTTTTATTGTTAAAGTTAAAATATGGGCAAAGATGTACTTAAATTAATGAAAACAAAAAAACAATGAATTCGCTATGTAATATTACAAAACTGCAAAGTTAAAGAAAAAAACTCTTATTGCAAAATAAGTGCAAAAAAGTTGGCAAACAGCGCGACCAAACTTGACCGGAAGGACTAAGGAAAATGAATGCTTTTCTTTTCCTCAAAGCCTCAAATTTCGAAATAATTGAATTTTGAAAATTTTGACGGACCAAAATAAAATAACAAACATGTTGTTAAGAAAAAACATACTTCGCCTAAAAATTTGTTGACCAATGCAAAATTCTGTTGACGATCTAGATTTATTAATCAACAGTAATAACGAAAATGAAGAACTAGAAGTTGGCCATCAAAATCTCCCAACACTAAATCAAAATCTAGAAACTGATTAATAATTTCACAACCGTAAAACTAGAATCCATCGTTATTACCGTATTATTAATTACTATTTACCTACTATCTCTTATTTCAGTACCTAAGTGCAAAATGTTATTATCGGTATAAGGTAGATGTACGTGGAAATGTTAACCGCACTTCGCTTACGCAAGTTTTCAATATGCATCAACTGCACGCTTTTGCAGTATAAACTTTATATCCTGCGCTGCTTGTCAATCTGTCAGAATCAATCCCTGAAGTTTCACGAAAGGTTATTTAATTAAGATTTCAATATTAATTTCCAGTTACCATATTGTAGATCTAGTAATTCCTTATGAAAGCATTCTTCCTTCTGTTAAAGAAAGGATGTTATTACAAGTACTAATACAACTATTCTTTATAATGCGCTGTTAAGGTACGTTCTTTATTTATCAATGACCGCTATCATACAGGTCTCTCACCGGAACCTGTATCGATGGATATATGAAAAAATATGCATTGGAAAACTTGGTAATATACTATAATTTACAGGAAAAATTAAAAAGAAATGCTTGTGAAAAAAATGAAATACGCTGTATATTATTACACTTGAATTCCCGATAAAATTTTTAAGATTTGCTTGATGCAACAACTACTTGCTATTTCCAACCATATTTACAATTTTTGAAAATTTTTGATAAGTGAACGAGTAAGCTATTATCCGTATAAGGTAGTATCATGTCGAACAATTACCATTAAACCTATTTTTCTCTTTTTTATCATTACGTATCTGAAATTGATACTTTTCAAGGTATTTAGGAAAATGAATAGTGTAGCACAGTTTCCTTTCGCCGATGTATGTACGATGGAATATTGGTATGCTTGGTTTGCTTTTGTATTGTCATTCACAAAAAGTGTTGACAACCGCAAATTTCATTAAAAATAAGTGAAAAAAACTCAAAACAAAACACTATTCACGTTTAGAACAACAAAGCAATAGGAATGCCCAAGATATCAAAATTTTTTCTGGGAGCTATATAATTATGCTAATTTAAACAATTTTTTCTCTTGATAATAAGAAAATGATCACAATAATCTATCCAATCGATGGATAATTTATGATTCGATCATAAATTATCGAATGATTCGAATTATCGAAAATATCGATGGTATCCGGAAATTTCAAAAAACATCTTTTTAAATATTAATTTTATTGTGTATCTATAATCAGTTTAGAATTTCTATTAAAAAAAATTATTTTGAACCAGAGTTGTTATTTTATTACATATTGTTGTTATGGTCGTCCAACGAACATAGTGCTGGGTTGAACAATACAAGCTATATGAAAATATCGACCAGATCATTATTCACCTTTATCAACATTTTCTTGCTATCCTTTTCTCCTTTTGTAATAACAAAAGACTTAAATGATACTCAGTTTCTTGCAAATATCTTTTTTTCAGTTAACAAACGGAGCTTTAAATCAAGCTCGTAAAAGTTACACAACTATCTGCATTTAACCATTTCTCTTTCTCTGAAATTCTAAATTAAAAGAAAATTACGTTAATGCTACGGAGTAATAGATCTCCAGGTTAAAAGACTTTGATTATTAGCTTTGAGTACATATCCATTATTGTTCGTTATAGATGTACTGTAAGAGTTTGTTTTTATTTAGTAAACTTAAAAGTAGCACTTGAGAATGCAGCCTGTATCAGGAAGGAATTTATAACCTTCAATCGGCGAGGCGTTATTTAAAGAATGCAGCTAAATGGTTTCGGTAAAGTTGTTTCAAGTCTTTGTTTTGCTAGGATTACTAAACCGTACCTATGTATGTACATGTTAATAGGTAAAGTGTATGTAAGAAAACAAAAATTAAACTACTACAGAAAAATAATTACACGGCCTTCAATTCTAGAGTACTTTGAGATTATTGTTTTCTTAATTATTTATGCACAAAGACCGATATATCAAGGGTTTGATAAATATCTTCCATAACACGAAATACGATAAAAATTAATTGATTGTATTATAGCGATATTACAATTTTTCACAATTCATTAGGACTGCAAGCCCAGTGCTTTGTATGGTTGACTATCAGTGTCGGAATTGAAATCCCATAGAAAGGCTTTCGTTGTTTCTCTCAATACATGGCGAACACTCAAAGCGAAGTGGTGGATGTAAAGGTATGTCTTATTATACATATTTTCAATTGCTTACAGATAGGAAAGAAATTATAACCAATATTTACTGGGTTGACCCGTTATTCAAATTCAAAATTCAAATTTCAAAAATTCAAATCTTTGCAAATTTCAATAGTTTCCGATGGGAGCCTTTAAAGCATATATGTATAACTGACAAAGGAACGTAAGCACGTTTTAATATTTTGGAGCCCAAGTTTTTATGAAAGGTACAGCATAATTTATGTATGTATACCTACTTCATACATAAAAAGTTCTTCTCTAGTGAAAGATATTTGCAGTAGTGTTGTAAAACTAATAATATTTGCACCGCTAATAAAATTCCATTATTTCAACGACTTCAGATAAAAAATATATGTAACAATGTCGATATGTTTATAACCTTTTCTTGACCGAATTCATTACTGCTTCTACAACAGACATTTTTTGCCCATTAGCAAGATTAAACATAACAGATAAAATAGAAAATTTTCAGATTTCAAAATGAACTTTATCCACTCTCATATATGCTCTATATGTTGCCAAAATTTCAAAACTTCGGAGTGACCCTTATAAGATTACCTGAGAAAAGCGGCTATTCAAAATATGTATTCATTTGATACGTATTTTGATATATCTATGCCTAAGTGAAACAATGCGTAAATGTGGGAGTTCATTAGTGAGATAAACACTTTTTAAACCTGGAGGAATCGCGTGAAACACTTCCTTAAGTGAGAGTCAACATGCCTTGAAATCATATTTATTCAAATTCAACAGTAGGAGCATTAGTTAGAATTACTGCATAGAGAGACAATCATTGACCCAAACATTAGAAAGATGTAAAAATCAGGTGCTAAAGCGGTGTAGCAAAAGCAAATACTTCCTTATTCAAATTCACACAATTTTGGTGTAGCAGGGTGATACTATTTGCGCCTTATTTTCGATACAAACAGAGTAAGAAAAGACAAAAACGTAGGTTTCCTCGGTCAGAGTCTGTTGAAACTAAACGTGTTCCGGGTTTGAACACTGTCATGTTGTTGTTTTCAGAGTAAGAAAAGGTCGAAATATTTAATTTCATAACTATTGTAATCAAATTACTTATTTTGTTTTAGACTAATAACTTACTGGTTAAGACAAAGCGGTACGAGATGTGAATCTCTTGTTTAAAATATAATAACATTGTTATTTCCTAAATACATAATGCAAATCAAAAAGGATATCCTATGACTTACTTTGCAATCAATTATTAACTCTGATAGTTACCTTAATTATAGTATCGCGTTGTGTGTATGTAACATGGTCAACATAATCTCCTTCTAAGTTTAACTTATACAAAATAGGTCTCCGCCTTCGATGAAAAATCTTTGTTCTTTGAGCAAAACTTTGAGTCCGGGAAACAGAAGCGTTATCTTGGTGAAACAACATTTTTTTCTGTCCTCAAATGTAGCCACTTTTTCGCAATTTCTGGAATTAGTTTCTCAAAAAAAGATACGCTGTATGCCCGGTTATTGCTTTTTCTCTTCGAACACATCATAATGGCTATCCCAAAAGACAGTCACCGTGACTTTCTCAGCCGGTAGAACAGTCGCTTTTTTCGGAACCGATTTATCCGTTGCAATACATTATTTTAACTGTGTCTTGGCTTCATGAATGTATATCGAAAAAATGTTTTGGAGCCATAATGAGTTATGCGTTAGATGTTTTTAATGTATTTGATGCTAAAGTTGAATTCCTATTTCTCTAATTTAGTTATAAAAGCTGTAGTGTCTAATTTAATAGATTGACAACGTTCATTTAAACTGTTTTGAATGCTACACCAACGACGAGAAACAAGTAAATTACAGACAACGCAGGCAATTCACAAACCAGCCCATGCTAACGTAAGTGACATTTGAAACTTCGTAAAATCAGTTGACCTATCGAACATATAGATAGAAAAATCTTTTTCAATATTTTTTAAGACCTGAATAATCTGTAGAGTTGTTTAGTTGTTATATATATATATGCGCGCATCACAATAAAGTGATATGATAAATTACTGAATATACTGGATAGCTTTATAGGATTAAACATTCAGTCTATGATTTGTATAAATAACCGCATATCAAAGGCAATCTCTTATTAGCTTTGAACCCATTATGAAACGCTACTCTCATGATGAATATGATAGCTCCGATAAAATGTGCACTATTAAAATCATTCATCTGATATTTAAATTGATTGCGATACTTTCTCTGGAAAACAGGCAGATTTCATTGAATAGAAATTTAAGTACGTACATAAACGCTGTTTAATTACCAAAATTACTTTAACAGGCTAAACTCTCACACATTAGGTTTCGATTTGTTAGGGTTTAAATCTATTCCTGGGAGCGCTCCAAAATTGTATCGATCTTCTTTTTGCCGTAAACTATTTCGTTTTATTCCAGTACTACTTCCCCATTCTTATTGCTAGAAGCAAATAGATTTGCTCTAATTTTCTTTTTTTTTAATTTAGATTAATATTCATTCAATATTTAACAGAAAAAAAATGTAATAGCAAAGAAAACCAGTACAAACGCCAACTATCGTATTTTTTATTCGATCTAGAATTTCGCAATAATTCTTTTTGAAAATTTTCATTTTCGGCATAAACAAAGCGAAAGTATGAAGGTAAGCTCATTTTTCCAATGTCCTATGATGTCATCTTTCTACATCGAAAGACCCTCTTAGTCGAGTCAACTAAATTATAGTTACTGTCTACTAATGTCGCTAAGGATACTACTGCACGAGTGTACGTACGAGTTCCCTAAACTAGAGCCCAGGATCCTCCAACACTTGCGATAGTAACCTATCCGATAATTACTTTTTAATTACTATAATATCTGATTATTATTACAATATTTACAAACTAGTTTATCTAGAAAAAATTCTCATCTTCTTTTTACTTAAGAAGTAACTGAAGTAAAGTAGCTATAGTTAGAAGTTATTGTTAAGCTGTAATCAAAGAATCTTTTTATACTGTGCAAAACGGAACAGCCGTGATCTAAATAAACTGACTCGCTCGATAGAGATTCTCGTTCGTCATTCATCGTTTTGCCAATCAAAACTCCAAATCTAGCAGCAGTACCACTTGTATGAACTTAGAACCTATCTGATGAACATTGCAAAGGACACGATCTTTCGATTAGGCTTAGAAAAATAATTGTTGAAATTCGTACACGAACGAAGAATAGAAGGAGTCGGATCGTGTATAAACACCAGAAGCCTTAATTACCGCTTAAAAATGTTTACGAAACTCTACACCAGCATTTTACAGCCAGAGATTACTCCTCTAAGCCTATGCGCCATAAAGAGGTGCCGTCGAGTAAGAGGTATGAGACGTAATTATAATTATACTCAGACAGTTGTAAAGGCTATTAAGGTCTACATAAAGGAATCTCGTCTGATACACGAAAGTGTAACGAATCTAAGGCAATAACCAGGTTACTTTGCGGCGAATGTCAAACCACCAAGGTATCGAAGGAAATGGAAAGGCAGATAAGCTGGACAAAGAAGTATCGAATATACCTTTTATTGGTTCTAACAAGTTCGCCAAAGCAAAACATCATATCGACGTCTATATATATCATAAAAATCTAGATTTACATTCTACGTAAATGTGTTGCCATCAGTCGCGCACAACACCAACATTTGAGTAGGCCGCCTCTTGCATCTCCTGAACCAAAGAAAGAAGATTCTGGTATATATGGTACTAAGGTTTATTAATAACCTGCAGTTATTCACATACGTAGAAAGGTGGTTTGTTACAATGGATATAATAATAATAATATTTCGGTTTCAATTTTTAGATGTGTTCGCATTTGTTTGTAAATTTTTAGCAAATAGATATAAAAATGGCAAATTATGCCAACTGAAATATTGTTTTTTATCTAAAATTGCTCTCAAAAGGGCCCCATGTCCGAAAGTAGCATGGACCCTCACCTGGCCTGAGATTGAAGGTAATTCTTTTATTGAAACACTTCACTATCACCCGTTACCACAAACACTTCACTTACTCACATTACACCAATACTGAACTTCGAGTTCAGTATTGGTGTACGATCGTATAGTTCAAGTGTACTAGTACATTATGACGTCACACATCCAGTACATTATGACGTCTCTGAATGCTGTTCTCAATTTCACATTAACTTTCTTGAATATTCTCCATATCCATCTATCTTAATTTTTGAAATAAAGATAAATTGAGATTTTTGTAAAATTCCACTCCTGCTAATAGTCACACTTGTTTAAACATTCACCTGACCTGGGCAAAACCAAATTGCGCTTTCTCAAACATAAATTCTGGGAAACGATCATACACCGCTATAATTCCTTGAATTCATCCTTGTGCACAAAGTCTACTGTACTTATTGATTTCTTTCTTGACACTAATGCGATTTAATGCGTTTCTTGTTCGGGAGGCGATATTTGGCAATAGCCTACTATGCATATAGTTCATTAGCACGTATGTGTTTATGTGTAATATTGTTCTCGTTATATCTTCATTAATAATCTTGGAATCTTGAAAAATCTTGAAACTCTGAATAATAAGGAATATTGCAGCACACTTATCTTCGAAGCTGCACTAAATATCTATATTGCTAACGATACAAATATTTTATCTATCAGTATTAGAACACATATTCGCGGGTTCAATACAACCTAGTTTTGCCTAATTTGAAATATACGACAATCAACAGAGTTAAATATATGTTCAGAAAAATTCTTAACGCTTCGATTAAGTTTTCTTCTAGTCTATTTCAATCAAACTATGACGATAAGGTCAAAAAGACAAATGAATATAAACAAATATTACAGAATACTTACAAATACTTACATAAAATTAAATAAAAAAAATAATTGAACCGCCTTTTTTTTTAGCTCGGCTATGGATGTTAATCATGAAACCGTTCACATAACTTTTGATCAATTATAATAATTTTTGTGAGAAAAAGGACATTTTATTTTTATCCTTCTATAAGAATACCCCACACAGAATAATACAATCGACTATTTAAAAAAAAGAAACATCTATCAGGGAAATTAATAATTACAAAATGCGAATATTATAATTGCGTATTTTAGAAACCTGAATTATTCCTTCCATGTTTGTTATTTAAATTAATTCCCTACGTTTTTCTATAATTATACCACATGCGACATAATACACCTTGAACAGCCTGCTATTGGTAGTTTCTTTGTAAATTAAATTAAACAGGTACAGCTAAGCAATGATAACAGGAAGCATTAAAATCTCTGAAACGCTGCAGGTTAATCATATTTAAGATGAATAATTTGAACCAAACATTTTGTTTTCTATTTATTTTCTTTAATAGTATACAGATGAATATGATAAACTGGCTGTTAGAAATAAATTGTAACTAATTGTACACGTCATATACACAATAAACAACAATAAACAGATGTTTAATATTTTGTTTTATTGTTGTAACATATGATTAATTGAAACTATTTGTGTGTTGTGGGTTGTAATAAACCCTACATCGGACGTCAACATCAATTTCCTTATTTTAAATGGGGCTATGCCATAAATCCCCATAAATGAAAATAAAAATAGTCAAGTACATAAGTATCGGCAACCTCCGCATCATACAAGTTTAATTAATTATGTAATAATTAATTCGAGGAAACGAATGGTCCTCATCATCAACCGATAACCGAATGAGGGCGGGCCATTAGTCTCCTCGAAACGGCCGTCCCGGATTAATTATTATATAATTAATTAAACTTGAATAGTGCGGAGGTTGCCGATACTTATGAAAGAACGTAGGAAAGTTAAACGTTAGCCCTAGTACAAGAAGTAGAAAAGTTGGCTTCGTATTAACTGAGTGATTTTCACCCCTTTCTTTTAGAACGTACACTTAAAGCAATAATGTTATGTTAATTGATTCAGAAAAGTGCGAAATAGAGGAGTAAAGAATGGCAAGCTACTCACAACTTATGTGTAGTATGCCGCAGAAGTGTTAACGCCGTATTTCAGCAATAGCAATTGATGGTCGTAAATCCGCTAGCCAAATTGTTAATATATGGTTTTTAAGTTAAATTACAAGGATAGTTCTAATTAATCCATAGCCAAGTACATTAAGCTTAAAAAACATTCAGTCACTTACGAGAATTGAGAATTTCTACTTTGACGTCGGGTGGAACATTGAGGATTGTTAGCTTTCACATTAGATTTTTGGGGGGTAGTGGAGCATATATATGAAAGTGAAAGCATTTGTACATGCATTTGTAGCGTTGCAACAATTGTAGTACTAGTACTTATCCTTGATATTTTGTTGGTTTAGAATATGTAAATGTGATTAAAATTCCACCAAGAGAAATGATTGAGTTAATTCAACACAAAAAAAATTTTTACCGTTTTTGCTTTGACTTAATTCAAAATTCATTTAAAATAACACTTAATTATATTTGATTCAATGCTACCTTTGTGTTCGGGTTTTGAATTGAAGTAACACTATTTTGTCTTGAATAATTTATCGTTAATATTATATTATTTCCGCTGAATGATAATACAGTGCAGCAATTTTACTATCTATGGCTATTTAACACGAGTTATGTTATAGTTTGCGTCTATGGTTTTTGTGGAAAACAATCTTTTGCATGCACATCGATCTGGTTAGATTCCAACTTTAATATGTACATATTTAATACATATTACACAATAGTTATTTGTCTCATAAGAATGGATCCGTATTGCCTACTGGTTTCCCAAAGAGTCGACAAAACACGAGTCTATCTAGTTTGCTAATTTTGCAAAACGCATGAAAAGTGCGACCATTGTTACTTGAGCATTAGAGTGGCTCTAAATATAGTGTTGCTCCAGCATAAAACAATATTGGAGCAACACTAAATGTGAACACAATTTTATATATTAAATCTTCGCGCCAGTTACGTTGTTTATATCTATACACCATTAAAAATATGTTGGCTTTTGCGTTCATCGAAAGCAACTTTTTTCTCAGTGTAGGCCTTCCTATTTTTAAAAAAGCCGGACCGAAGGCGAGATTTATAATTACCCTAGGTCTGCGAAAGTACTTTCTTAACGAGGTTTGAATACAATGTTTTCCCAGACAGTTCCATTTATTTAATTAATCTCCAAGTTGTAATGTCGCATCTAACATGTATGAATTTTCCATAAAAATTGCATCACTTATATTCTTACCTAGACCTGACAAAATAAAACTTTCTTTCCTCAATGTTTAACTTTCTAGCCTGTTGAGAAGTCCATATGGCCAAATAGGTTTACATTCGAGCTAGATATTCTTAAGCATCCTTATAACATTTTTTATATTTACCTTGTCAGTACAAACAACTATTGACGTACAGAGGGCAACTAAAAATCAAACTAAAATTGCTACCACTGCTCTTGATAAAACAACATGAAATTCAAAAACATTTCAAACATGAAATTTTGAGAGAACAAAGTTAATGATATTAACTAATTTGTGAAAACTTGTCACTATCTTCGATGGAACTACGTTGCGTAGGCTATTTCTTTTAAACGTCCCTGTGTATAGTTCCTCTCGTTTTTAGTAATATTTTGTTCTAGTTGATCAATCGTTAGCGCGCTCTTGTGTGTTACGTGTCTGATCACATAAAACTTGCTTTTCGAGCATTACGTTTAAAATATTTTTAATTGATAGCTTTTAATAATTTTTTTATAATATTATTACGTAATTAATTGTGATATGTATATAGCTTTCTGGTTATTTTTCCAATGACTCGTTTGTAAACACTAATTAATCTACGAAATCAGAAGTGACCATTTCGAGACCATTTTACCTTCATCCAATGAAAGTAAAATAAAACATTTTCAATTGTGAAAAGGCTTTTAGGCTTAAATTTTTTCTTGTTCTCTAATTTGGTCACACGACTTGAATTAAGGAGTCTAAAATTGTCTGAGATTTTCGTGAAAGTTTATCCAGAAAAAAGCATGATAATGTTCATTAGTTGGGAACCGCTTAGTTGGAAACGCAGGTTAAACAGATTAAAATACTTTGAATATAATTTTATGAAAGGTGTTATTTACCAAACACATGACTCTTTTTTACACAAAAAAAAGCATTTGTTTCCAAGCGACACCGTCAGGCAAAATCGCCTTAACGAATAAGAATAGGTAAGTAATATTTCGGCAAACGATTATTTGTTACACGGGCCATCATATGACGACACCAAATGTTGCATTCATATAATTTGCTTCAGCCGACGATCCGCTGAGCATATTACCCGAAACTTTGTGTTAAATAGCAAGTCACCGCTTAACGACCGCGTGTATCTTGTTCAGATAAATAAGAATAAGTCCTAAAACACACGTGCCATCGTACGTCGACCACTTGTTGTCCTGTGCGTTTTCCAAATCAATCGCGGCCATCGATCATGAGCTGTGCCAGTATTTGTCACAGACCGACTGTCGCCTATGTGTTTTAGACTTTACTCAAAAGCATGGAGTCACCGTCTTGCAACCGAGTGTCGACTACTCGGTCCGAACAAATATTTACATGCAATTTTTTTTATATACAATTTACAAGAAATTTATTTGCCTGTTAATCTATGTAATAGTTCGTACAAAGGTAGATGACTAAAGTACTCCACTTTCTGTGCGCTTCACGAAATTACTAGAGACTGGACAGACTCGTGTTTTATCGGCCTTCGGGGAATCCCTGAAGGCAACACAAACTCATTCTCCTAAGACGAATAGACACGAGTCTGTTTTTACAGATGACACCACGCACCAAATTTGAAAAAGCGTAAACATATAAACTCGTCAACTAGACGAAAAAAATTTTATTCTTCAAGTGAATAACTTTTAATAGAAATATGAAGTATTCCACTTAAATACCAACATTATGAAATATAGGTAATAACAAAACTTACAAAGTACCTGTATTTGATTATTTTAAAAATATTTTTAGAGTAAGAGACAGGCTTTGATACAATTGGAAGTATTTATTATATTAAATAAAAGTCCAACTATATTTAAAATGTGTATTCAAATATCACATAATTTAGAGTTTGGATGTATTAAGTGCAAGTAATAAACGCGTATAATAAATAATAGTAAAGTAATAAGTTTTTTTCTTACTAGTAGTTATGTAAATCAATTATTGGAAAGACGTAACTGTGATTAACAGCTCATTTGCATTCGGTAGCAGGATGTAGTAGAATTTTACCTCCCTGATGTCGCAAGTACATAAACAATAATAAACACATGGATACAATATTATTATGTGCTACTGTGACAACTTCGACATTTATGAGCAATACATAGGCAAATGTCAGGTCCACGTGCTATGCTAATTTTTGAAAATTTCTCCGCAGCAAAATACATATGCCGCTTAGAATGGCATTCTTAACCGCAAAATATCCAATGCGATATAACTAAACATTCTTGTTCACCTCACTTTTACTTTCTGGGGCCAATAGATTTAGTTTCTCAGGTTTTAGGTAGTTATGTAGTTTACTGTTTTCCAAAGATTTTTTGTTTTCTTTCAATGCCGGCAGAAATCTTAGTAAGAAAGCACAAAATGCGATTCTATCTAACATCATGTATAATAGAGAAGGTTCAAACACCTCGTATAATTTTGTTGATTCTATAGCTTTTTCTGAGACACAGACTTCTTCTGATTTGACTCAATTTGTTTAATCATAATAAGGCCCTATAAAATAGATTAATTCAGGTTACAGTGACTTGAAGCATCAGTGCCATAATAACAATCGTAACGATGAAAACTAATGAAACAAAAATCTGTAACATCTTTTTAAAAACAAAATGATCACAGTGGTATTAGAGAATTATAAAATTTAACCTTTTTTACTTTTTCATCCAAAATCCTTATCTCCTAGATAAATGGTGTTAAAGAAGTTTACCGAAATCCTTTGAATCCGACTGATAGAAAGTCACATACGCTAACGAGATTGCAAAAAAAGTTTTCTTCAAACGTAAGAAAACTTCATCGACAAAAAATAACATCTTAAGACTTGAGATTAATTGAACTTTACTATACCCATACGTTCTAGACTTCCACGGTCGTTGTTTTCTTTTGTGCAATAATTGCACGAGTCTGCCGCTGTTTCGCTTACAATTGCATGGAGCTTCTTCTAAACCACCCTCCTCCAGCGATCACAATCATTCTTCTCGCAATATGCGGCAGTTCAGAAGAAGCCCCATGCAACTGAGAACGAAACGTCGTTAGATTCATGCAATTATGACGCGGTTTCAACCCGGATACATAAATTCTTTACTACATCTTCTATAAGTGTGTTGTGGATTTTTATACGAACCCCGTATAACACATAAAATGTAAACAGCTAGATTACGTAATTTAATGTGAATAAATAAACAAAAGAAAGGTAAATATAAAAGAACATTAACTTTTTAAATTCAAATGCAGAAGTTGTATTGAAGCCAAACTAGTGTAAATTGTCGATGTACAAGAGCACATCCTAGAAGAACAGACTAAATTGTGCAGTAGTTCATCAGAATATTTCTTTCAAATAATTCTAAATTAATAAACGACACACAAGTATCGGCAACGCCCGCACCGGGCAAGTTTAATTTATTATCTAGCAATATAATAATTAGTCCTGGGCGGCCGTTTCGAGCATACGAATGGTTCTCATCATCAACCTGTAACCGAATGATGTGAGAAAAATTTCTAAAACTAAAGATGCATGTACTATCCTCTACTTCCTAGAAAAAAAAATATTCTTTACAAGTGCCTGTTTCTACCTCCCTAAACTTTTCTCATCATTATCATTACTATATAACAAATTGAACTTGTGTGGTGCGGAGGTTGCCGATACTTACCATACTACGCCACAGTCCTTGTTATCATTATTAAATTTTAAATTGAGCTTTCAATTTTTTTTTTCGAATTCAGTAAGCAGTAAGGTAACAAGCATAATACGTAATTAACAGGACGTATTGGTTATTACAGGATTCTATACGACACCAAAACATAATATACGACATGCTTATTTGATTGCAGGCTTATAGCCTAATGCGCTCTATTAGAAGCTTTAACTGGAAGAAACAGAGAAGAAATAATATAGCGATTGTCACAAATTATTTAACAGTAGGTGAATATTGTAAAAGGTAAGGTGGAAGGTTTGATTAAATGCCGTTCTCCGTTTTCAAAATTTTGACCGTTTGCACACAGTTCTGTTTGTTTATTTACAGCGTATCAGTTCAATTGGTAAACGTTCATATTAGAAGTAATAGGTGTGAGTTCTTAGTAAATATAACAATAATTTATAACATTTTATATGGATATGTCGTTAATAATGAGGACTATCTACAATAAGCGTTTTAGAATTGTAGATTATATAAACAATTAAAAGGTACTAATGCGGTACTGAAATACATAATTAACAATTAACGGTTGCAAATACTAAATTAGTCGTTAATTAAGCGTAGTTCTTAATAATTTACCATGTAACCGGAACTGCCAACTTTTTTGTTTTTAGCTAACCGAGTAGCTAAGAGCAAACATGATATTTTGTTTTGAAAACGATAATAAGAAACGCAATTTTCTGATTAGAGGATTGTTTCATTTAATGTGCTTTTTAAATAAAAAATGAATTAGGTTCTCGCCCAATTACGAAGTTTGCAAAATTAAGGTCCGGTGATTTCCCTTTTAATCTAATGATATGCTTGCCCAGAAAAAATATTGGGTGCGTGTAAATTTAAGCTTTTCAGTTGTCGCTGTTTTCTTTTAGTATATACCATACACAGAGCTTACCTTTTAGCGCACGTGGGCTCCAGATTGCTTAGATTTGCTCCTCAGCAACACTGCAGCAGGGAATTTGGACCGAGAGCGCGTCCGTATTCTCGGTTTAAATATGATTCGTTCGTATAGACAAATGTTTGATTGAATGTCAGGTGGACCTCGTGACAGCGAATTCAGAATAGTACGATGTACACATCTACCTACCTCGACGCTCTTTCTCTGACTGGCTCATTGGCTGCAACGACTGAGTGAACGTACCGCCCGAAGCACCCAACCAGAGCGCTCTCTCCGTTCACGATCTTTTTGTTGCAGGCAGTTGGGTTAATAATCCTGGAGGCACAGTCCAACCCGATCCTATATAGTTGATATCAGGTTTATGCGAAATACGAACCCTTTTATGTTACGACGGGCGCAAACAAACCGCGCGCTATATTAACATACCTGTAGCCGCGGGCACCGTCAAACAATCCCTTAGGAAATACTCAAGACCATTGACGAATTACAGTCGACCAACTCCAGTCGACAAATTATTTCTTATACCAACATATTTACGAATATGATAAAATCTCATTCTAAAATTCTGGATTAATACATGAAAAGATTAGTAGAGCATCAATTTTGAGCCATTTTAGTTACGTTTGACGGCAGACATCTTAAAATGAAATTAACAAGTTAAATCAGAAATTTGGATTTAAGCTTGTGATAATTCTTTACTAAGGCTTACATAAATGACAAATGTCGAAATATTCTATATTTATTGAAGTTTAAGCAATGCTATCAATCAATCAGAATATGCATTATTCTATGAGCTACCAGAGCAACTGTGTTAGTTGTATAGTGATGTAACGAAATCCCTTCCACTGACTGAAATTCGCACCCTTCCTTTAAATCAGCTGAACTCTTCTAACTATAATAACTCTTCTTCTATAATCTTCTCTTAATTGTTGCAAAGCGTTGAAGTGTGTCTCCATTTTGTATGAAATAGTTTCAATAACAACGCAGATGTTCATGTAGGAATAGATTTTCACGAGCTAAAAGTACTACGAGGTCTCGGCGCCTCCTAGTGCACTTTGCAGCTGCTTCTCTCGTTTCGTCATTGTAGTAACATTTGTTTGTGTGTCATTGCTATTTCTAAATAGCTGACGCGAGCGAGCAACGAAACTGCACCAGATTATGTTTCAAGCTTAAGAAAACTGCAGCTAAAACCCACCATTTATTGGAGAAGGTTTCCAGTGAGAATGCTCGACTAAGTAAAGGTGTCTGAGTAGTTCAGGCGTTTCAAGGAGTCCGAAAATTAGTAGATGAAGACAAACATTCAGGTCGATGATCGACATGCACCACATTAGAAATTAATACGAAAGTACATGAAGTGATTTGCGAAGATAATCAAAAGTTTTGAAGAGACTAAAAGTGTCTAATTGTGGAAGAACAAGGAAGACAAACACTTCCTTGGTTGTGAAAGAATTTCTAACAAGAAACAATATGACAAGGGTTCCCCAACTTCATAGTATCCTCCAGCTCTTACGTACAGCCAACGTTCCGAAATTCCGGAAGATCACTAAGATAGTTGCATACGTTGCATAAGTTTTCTGTCTTTATAAGAAATTTCCGGAACATTGGGTGGCACCTCACCTAACCTTATAGTGTAATATTTCGTTTTCAATGGGATAACTAAATCTCCTTCTAATCATCTAACTTTTTCAAATCAACTTGCTATCTTTTCTTTGGTTATATGTTCTTTCCGCGTGAGACTTCTGTGACATCTGTGACGAGGTAATTTGACGTCGTTCAACTTTATGGGAAGGTATTCTTCGCTTCTTTGGGCTTATTTTAATTCTTATTCTCCATTTATCTACTCACGTTAATTTAAGTGTTTTTAAATTACGTTGAATTTCCATATATAGAAAGGATTATTTTGCTATCAACAAATACTCCAATAGTTGTTTCGGCCGTTGTTGGCAAGTAAGTTGTGCGTAGAGAACCAAAATACACTTGCCTCTGTGGAGCCTGAATTAACTAGCCATATTTTAGAACTTTCTCACCCACTCTAATTCTAAACTGTCAGTTATATCAAAGTACTTTAATGGTGTAAATACTGAAATAACATTTTGTATTGTTTAATGTGTAACGTTAAATAATCAGTGTTTTATTTTTTATCATTACTTATTTATCCCATATTTTTTAGATTAGATCATAATTTAATGTATATTTCAAATTATTATAATTAGAAATAAAGTAATACTGCTCCGTCTCTTATAAACAATATTTACAGCATCTCTCCTTAACATCCAACAGTAATCTGCTAACATAGCAGGATTCCATTTCCCTTGATACCGTTTTTCCATTCTCATGATGGTAAAAGGTCTTGGTGGAAGCGCTCATCGTGTTCATCGCTATATCGCCCATATTTTTCGGACAAAAATCCAAGTGAGAATGTAGAATGTGCACTTTAAGGGACATATTACAGCCAGCAGCGTGAAATGCTTGTAACATATCCACTACTAAAGGTTTATAGTTGTCAGCTTTTTTGTTTACCAAGAAATTCGTGAAAACTAGTACCGTGGAGAGCCAAGCTGTTTTTTCCTTCGCTGTTAATTTGGTTTCAAAGATTCCATCATTTACTATTTCTCGTATCTGAGGTCCAACAAAATACCTTCTCTCAGTTTCCCTTGTGTTAATTTTTAAAACTTTTCACGAAAGTATTTAAAACCTTCACCTTCGAGATCCAGTGCATTTACAAAGTTTTTCATGAGCCCAAGTTTCGCGTGGAGAGGTGGTATTATGATCTTTTTTTTTTCTACAAGATGCTGATGTTGTACTCTTGCTTATGGTAATGTCTTTCCCTGTCACGACGACAAACACATAAAAAGCAACGGTATTTAGTGTAACCAGATTGCATACCCAAAATAGTTGCAATTACTTTAAAATTTGCTCAAATATTCTAGGAGTAGTCTTTGTACTTTATCTTTTCTAATAAAATTTTCAGATTTTCGTAAGTTTCTTTTTTCCTTAAAATGCCTAAGAAAGCGACTGGGCTAACCTCCCGACGTGTACACCTTTTGTGCGTGGAAAGGTTTCATCAAACGCTTTACTGATCAAGTTTCGCTTACCAATATTGATATTAATTTACAGCGCTCAAATACGGTAATAAAATTACAATCTTTGCTCTATAATCAATTATCCTTCGCAAGACATCGAAACTTATTTGTACAAAAGTGGTTACTTATATAAAGTCCGGAATCATTCACTAACATCTTATCAACACTAAAACTTACTATCAAAAGATTACTCTTTCGCATGATAGTGAGTGAATGAAGAATATATCTGTATATTTTACTAACTGCCTTTGGCTTTAAATAAAAGAAATAAAAAAAACGTTCGATATACAATTATTCTTTATTTTATTTACATTCTTATTGATGATAAATTTTTAATTTAATTATCAAAAATAATGTGAAATCAACCAATATCGATAAATCAACAATAAGTATCATTACATATAATTGGATTTCTTTTGTAAATCCACTAACAGTACTAACAGTGTTATATTATTGAGAATGAAAGCATATGCTAATATATCATTGTCTAAAGTGACAGGAAACTGGAAGTATATACTTCTAACTGAACTTCAAAACTATTACAAATAAAGCATTAATTTTCTAAAATGTTGTCAATTTTTTTATATGTTTAAAATATTTCAAGAATAGGAATTAGTGGGAGTGGGTATAAGTAAACTAACATTGCGTTATTAACCATCACCTATTGTTCTGGGTAAAAAGTGACTTGATTATTTATGTAGGCACTAAAAAATGATACCAGTTGAAGATTAGCAACGGTACCTGTATAGTGACAACACATAAAAAGAATATTTGAGGAGAAATATAAGGAAATACAAAAAAAAAATAGATTTTGCGATTGTAAGTCTATTGAAGGAAAGTATCATCCACAGAAGCAATTACTGTTAATTCAGTATTTGCACATCAGCTAAAATGTTAAAAAAATTAGCAAATATTGTTAATACGAATACGGATTCGCCTATTTGAAATAGTTTTAGCTGTGCACCATTTTAAACATAAAGCGGAAATCAAGAAATAGGGCTATAGTTGCGGAGCTAAATTACAAGGCTATATACATTGTAGCGCACACCAGAAAATCCTGCCAATTTAAAAAATTTGAAACCAATAATTCAACAATATTTTTTTTATCACCAACGTCTTCTCGTTCGAAAATGAAAGAGAAATTATGAAATAATTTAATACTTTCATTATTTATTTTTGAAAATTTTTGAAGATATATAAAAAAAACACAGCGTATATCCGCAGCGGAATACATATCACGTCATCTAACGATCAGCAGACAGATTACACTGCACATTACTATACTACCAGCCGATCAAGTACCTATACTACAGAGATATACATATGTAAATATATGTACATATCACTTCCTATAGATATACCTATAGCACAGACCACATTCTGTTATCTTGTTATCTATAGTTCAATATCTAATCCACTTTTATACATGAAGGTGTTTCATGTTAACTAATGCAACATAGAAATCAATCGATTCGTCTCTTCATATTCTAGTCTTTGTTGAAAATGGTTTTTCATTTTGTCCATCTTCAGTTTAAAGCATCTAATAACTAAATGATAAACTAAAGTGCGACCAGTCCTAGAACCTCGTACTTTATAACCGAATCGACATCTACAAATAAACGTATTTAAGCCTTTTCGAAAAATGTACAGATTCTTGTGTTGTAAAAAAATCGATTGTTCAACTGATATTGCCCATTGATTGTAGCAGCATCGACCAATCGGTAAGGAGTCGATTAAATTTCCAAAAATACGAATGTTTAAAACCGATTTTTTTTGGAGTTACACTCCAATTTGGTATAAAATTCATTTTTATTTAAATTATTAATCGAGGCTTTGTGAAATACAACGTATAACCAGCCTTTTTCTGTAATTAATAGCCAATTTCAGGATTGAAAGTAGCCCAAAGTAGCTAAGTTTTCCAACAAATAGTCCAAACATAGCCAAACTCCTTATGGATTTTAGATGTTACATTTTCGTTGTAATTGTCAACAACATAAATGAAGACAAACAGACTAATATTATATCGCGAAATTATTGTTACCTTTGACCAGCATTGCTTTTTCCCATTCCCATTGTTGCCAAATCAAACTCGAAGGAATACGATTCGGTAGCATAATCATTTACGAAATCTGTTTTTTTTATATCAATTATATGATATATGCTATTAATTTTTGCTTATTGTTTTTAATGTGTTCCGCTACTTGCCTAGGTTTAAAATCTATTTATACTTCAATAGTCACCTAAAGTGTTACTTTATTGGAACTTATACTGAAAATAATCGTCGTTCAGTTTTACATAGAATTCGTTCGATTATTATCGAAGATCCTCATACGCATTAACGTACTAGTTTAATGCATAAACGACATTATTACATCTTTGGTGTCACTTCGACATAATGCTAACATTAAGTTTTAAGTAGCCCAAAGTAGCCTTACTGTATAAAGGCTACTTAATTTCCAAAAGTTAAGTAGCTAGCAGCACCTTTCTAGCACCCCAATTGGGTATTTATCCCCCACTTTGGCAACTCTTTCATTTATTCGTTTTCTCGTGTTCCTTCAAGCGTAATCTATTTTGGCACGTTATATTCTTTCTTTTCTATCTCACTTTTGCAAAGCATTGGAAACAGCTAAAAGCGGCTGATAGTGTTCACTATGATTTCGTTTAAAGCAATGGCAGAAAATGTGAGAAACAAGATTCCAAGAATTACGTTAGACGATATGTGTTTAACGGAACTGAAAGCTCTGCATACATACATTTAATCGAGGGGAGGATCGATGAAGCTTCGGCACTCAAAAATGTTAAGCAATAAGCATTGAATTCAAAAGACGTTAAAAATCAAATTTTGAAAGAAGTCTACCTGCAGGATTGTCACGCGATGTTGGCTTAATAATTCGAGACGAGGTTCGTAAATCGATGTTTGCATGTGAAGATCGATGTGCCCAAGTATTGTCTAAAAAATTTACGAGCATTGGGATATAACTGTACATTTTTGATATCATATATCGTTGAACCTGTCTGTTTAACGAAGAATGTCACGAAATTGAAATCATTTCTACGGAATGGATCATTATCTATAATATCGCTCATTAAAGTTTCAAATAGATACTAAGAATATCCAGAGATACTTTTGTTGTGAATGATCTTGTATGTAGTTAATATTTTGTTACTAGTACAATCGCCTGTAGGTATTGTTCTTTTCTTAAAGTTTTTTACTTACATTTTCAACACTGTTGCCTTTAATTTTTTAGTGTAAAGATTTGTATTGATTGCTGCTGAATCATAGTTTCGTTATTTCTATAATGGTACTCTATCTTTTGCTACAACAATTTAACTAAACGCGAATTTCAAGCGGTTCTTGGTCTACTAGTTTTCTTTGCTTTGAAGGTTTTTACATTTATACTTTCATGCTTCATTAAGAATCTTCCTGTTTTTCGATAGAGTATTTATAGATACGCCGTGTCCGTGATAAATAAATCTTTTATCAGTTCTTAGATATTGCTTTCTTCTTATTTGTACATAAAAATAAAAAAGTTTGCAAAATTATCCTGAGAAAACGACAACATAAGAATTTAAGAAGATGTGGAGCTGTTGGGGGTTACTGCGAGTTCGGTTCAGCGAATTTTAACGAAAGAATTAAGAATTAAAATGATAATTGCCAAATTCGTATCTCGACTGCTGATTAAAAGCAAGGTTGCATGGAAGCATCATGTGCTTTGAAAGAAGAGATTCGAAATAATCCGAACTGTTTTCTAATGGTGATTTGTTTTTTCGATGTGAGAGGAGTCGTTCATTCAGGGAGTTAGATAGTTATCCAGGCGTATCTATCTATTGCCCCTGATCTTTCTCTCTCCGATTCTTTTTGTGCTCCCAAATAAAAAGAAACAAAAAAGAAATGTAAGTTTGGTTTCTTTTGGGACCCTTTCACATATGCTCTTCTCTAAATTAAAAATTAAAATCAATATTGAATAAAAAGTATGAGACCTTTAGGTTATTAACATTTATTCTAGCACATATATATCTTCAAAATAACATCAAAATATTTATTGCATACGTTGGTTACATGCCAAAATATAAATATTTAAATGTATAATTTATATATAATATGAATATACAATCTGGAAATAATTTTCTTTCGCTAGTCAAATTTATTCTAATTTTCCATCAAATCTACTTATGATTTTCCGTACATCGTTTGATATTCCTTTACAACCGCAATCAGTCCTATTACCAATCCGGTTATTAGGCCAATATAACCGTAAACAATTAAAAAAATATCACGGTATTTATAAATTTTGCAAGGGCCATAATTATCCGGGTATCTTGTGCAGAAGTCAAGAATGCCGGGAAATACGAGAGCCATATGTGAGATCGTAATCGCTCCGAACAAAGACATGAACAGACCAAGCATCGGTAATGTGGCAGCAAAAAAAACTAAAACATCACATAGCCATCAATTATTGCTCAAATTAAGAATTAAAACTGTTACAACATGCAAATGGTGAACTTACCGCTCATTGTAACAACCGCCACCCTCAGGAGATATTCCCAAGATAGTAAGCGTTTACTTTCCTTTAGGACAGGAAATAGGTACACATCCAAAATAACTCGAATGGGAACGAATGCATTTAGCGCAAATGAAATATATATAGCCAAGCTATATAAAACTGTTACCGACTGTGTTATTCTGAAAATAAGCACATGTAGATAAAATAGTTTTTGTAGCTTATTTACACACACCACTATTCTATAATCATGGCATGGGTTTACGAACAGTAGAATAGACTCACAAATACATTCAAGTGAAAAGCATTATAGGTCTGAATGGTGGTCTAGGACAAATTTATATTCGAATTGCCTAAGAACATACACAGTGTGTTTCGTGACGGCGAAGACCACACTCTCATACCTTATTCCCTAAAAGCTTATGCCTGCGTATTCTAATTTCACGTTAATGTATAAAATTGTATAGTGATCTATTAACAATTAAAAGCTGACTTTTAAACAGCTTTCGTTGACTGTCTCTTAATTTCTGTGAAGGTTTATATATCGTTGGTATTTGAATAACGTTATGTTTGCAAAATTTAGAGAATGATGTTTATGGAATTCATATGTTGGATTTTAGGCATACGCTTCATGTTGGACTAGAAACTCATTATAAAGTTTCTTTTGTGAGTGTTGTGTTTGAAATACTCAAATTCATAATAAAAATTGTGGATGATGTTGCATCAGAGTCCAAATTACCCTGAACAGGCATTTTCATTGAATATACAGCCTGTCTCGCTGGGAACAACATCCATCAATATACGAAAGAGTACATGGACAATTCTGAAAACTTGGCAGTATACTAAACCTGATATGCGCTATTGAGCCCAAAAATTTTAATAACGCAACATTTCCGGGTGTATCGGAATTAACTGTCAACTTTGTCTTTTAAACGTACTTAAAAAAAAATTAAATTTTGACACTATTTCGATTTGAAAGTTTAAGCGTCGGAGACGCTATACAATGTTTTCGAAAAGTTATTCGGATTCTAGCGCTACCATGTACGGTCAATAGTTCTACAAAATTTTATTTCTTCCGAGTTAAACACAGACATTAAAGTTCAAATACACTCGTCCATTTGTTAAAAATTTCCAAAAGAACTAAATAATTGAAGTACGGTTAAAAACAGCCACAAAATTGTTTCATCAAACAAACCTCAAATTTCCGGTATAACCGGAAGTGTAAAATTATTTAAAATATTTGAGTTCAACAGCATATGCCGGCTTTTCTTTTGCCGGAATTTCTGATGTATACTCTTTCATATATCGATCGATGCATTTCCCGGTGAAAAACCCTGTATATATTACTAAATACGGAAGTGATCAACACAAAATTTTACCAAATACTTACACAGAATCTTCAGGAAAATTTAATATTATTGATGGCTCTGTATCCTCGGAAAACTTCCAGAATCCAAAAAATGCGACTGAAATAGTTATTAGAAATAACATAGCTATTGCTCTGTTATATACTCCAAACCACCCTCCGAAATCTTGCGGGTATTTCATATTATTTTCAACGGCAATCGTCTGGATGAAATAAAGTTAAATCAAGATCGTGTACGAATAAGGAATTTATTTTAACCGAATGAACACCGTTTATTCCAAATGTCTTTACACATGTTTTGTGTTGCCTATTGCTACAATTTTAAAACAGATCGTTTATCACAATTTCGTTGTTGCATTACATAATCGGTCCGTAAAACAGAAAAGATAAAGCTACAGTAACGAAAATATAAAATGACTAGGACTCTTAAAATAATGAACATAGGAGGGGAACCAATAAATTTGCGGAATTGACGACTAGATAGCGTTCGCCGTATATTTCAGTTTGATTGTCTTAAGCTTTGACATTTAATATTAATAGCGTTTAAAAGTAGCTTGACTCAACAACAGTGCATCCATCGACTTTATTCTGCCTTTGGTGATGAAGCAGCATCCAAAACCACAGTTTATGACCGGTTTGCAGAATTTAAATATGTTAGTGTCAATGACGAATTGTGTGAAGGCCGTCCATCAACTGCCCTTGTAACGAAGAAACTAGTCGTTGGATTTCACACTATTTCATCAATGCTCAAAAAATCGTTCGTTTGAGTTGGTGCAGAAAATGCTTCAAATATTTAATCACGGTGCGTCTGCCAACGTAAGTACAGTATCGTAACGCACAGTATCGTAACAATTAACAAAATAACAAAACCTAGATATATTCATATGAACCAGAAACAAAGCAACAATCAACTGTTAATCCAAATTGAACTAAAGTCAACAAAAGTTGTTCGTTCACGAAGCACTTGAAGAAAATGATTTTTTCTTTCCTAAAACTAGGTCTATTGCTACCGTTGCTATTGAGTATCGAAAAACAGTAGACGCTGATCGGTATACAACAATTTGTTTACCTCAAATCTTCAATGAAATCAGAAAAAAAAAATCAGTAGACATTGATCTATCATCCGTTATCATGACAGTCTGCTCTTATACATTGAACAGTCTTAAAAGCGAATATTTTGAGAAACAACAAGGTGTTTTTTTTTGCGATAAAATATCTGCTTTTTTCGTTTTCCTCGAAATTTTTAAATTTTACATGTACATCCTGTTAAAATAAATTCCTTATATATATATTAATAATACTTACAACAGGTACTGACGTAAAAGAAAAACATGTAGTGCCGAATGCTAAAGGAAATGTTTTAACTTTCACCATTGCCAATTCAGCAATATTAGGAAGTGGCGTTGCGAAGATGAAATAGAAAATAGTACCTATTACCACAACTGATATTAAACTTGAGAAAGCTGAAAACGGCACCAGTATTTTTAGAGATCTCCAGCAATTTATGAAGAAAAGTGGTACCAGCACCATCAGCAAGTAAGCGTGTAAAGACAACTTTTCTTTCAGATACACATCCACAATTAATTTTATATTGACGACAACAAATAGGGTATACACGCAGCAAACACCCAGCTGATAAACTATTATAAAACCATCGGTTATATTGCTAAAACATAAAAACATATACGTACACGTACTATCAAGCTTACTTACGTAATTATTACAATCTATGCGTACAGACTTAAAAATAAGTAAAACCCTCACGAGTATAGCGGCTTTTATTTAGTAAAATTTCATAATTCCTTAATTTTACTAAGTAGAAGGTCGCGATACTCATGCGTTTTGTTTATTATTAAAGAAATTGGGTAAGGAAAATTACGGGAAAATTTTAGGAAGTACTTATTAGTTTTAAAATTAAGTTTCTTCGTAAAATTAATTGTTTAAATTTGCCATAAATAAATACTACGTTATGGACGCCACAAAATGTTATCAAATATGATTCTCGCAATGAAATGTACATATGTATATAGACATTGAACAACAAACTGATGAATGCATTTACGAACCGCAAAGTATTAATGGTGAAGATTTAGCTTCATCCGAGGCTGCTAAAGTAGAGCGATAAACTTAGCAGCATAATAGAGGAAAAGAGGAACGGCTTTCGTTGTTCCGCTTATGATTACTTACGTAATAAGTACGGTCCGTTTTTGTGCCCATGGTGGGCCATGACGAAAACCAACGGCCATTGCCTCGCTGTAAGACAATACTGGAACCTTCTCCCTCTTGCAAAGAATATGGAAGCAATTTACCTATAAATTGATAACAGATTGTAGATTGCGAAGAAAGGTGGACATAAAACGGCAAGATGTTAAATGAACAGGTTGGATTTTGGTAGTTAACCCTTGCATAAAAATTTACATGAAGTACTAACATATTGCAATATTTACTTCGGTTCAATGCTAGTTTAACACCGTTTATGACTTTATTTATAAGTATCAACCAAATTTAAAAACTATATCCAGGTTTATTATCAAAAATGCTTATATTACTAAACATGCAAATGAGAAGCAGTGAAACAAAAGGAAAGTTAATAATAAATAAAAATTTCACAATAATGGGTAAAACCACCTCTCTTTTGAATGCAGCAATCCGATTGGACATTAAATTAAGGTAAGTATTATTTTTCGCGGTATTTCCTGCCAGGCTGTATTGACTTTGTGTCATGATTCCTTTCGATTGGTAGCTTGAACCAGATTTCACGGGAGCCGGTGTCCAGTGATGCTTTAGACGACCTGATAGTTGTTTCGGTGCCGCAAATTAACATTAGTGACCTAGATACAGAAGTGATAACGCCCCAAATCATTATGCCGTTTGTAGGTGCTGCATGAATCTTCGAAGCACCCTAAATCCATCGTCATAATGCCACAAAGAAAATTAGAATTCATCACTAAACACTCTTGAATTGAATGCATTTTTAATTGCAGCCAATTTTCGATTTTGATTTTGATTTGATACCTTGGACGATTTTTAAATAAAGCTTCCCGAACCTTATTTCAGTAAGTTCACTTCAAATACTTAAAGCAGCAATTATCTTCGCAGCCACAAATATCCCTTTCAGTCTATTACATTGGAATGGAGGAAAAACAAACAACAAAAAATTTTCCATCACTAATCACTAATGGAACTAAAACAATACAATGTTTTAGTTCCATTCTTGAACTGGAAATTTTTTGTATTTGAATGAAGTTGAATGCGAATATTTTTAAGAGCTAATTTAATAAACAAATAGTACATAAATCATAAAATTCAACAAATAATAGATAATTGGTTATATTCTCTAATGGTGTAATCAATGGTTCTAAATTAAAACTAATGAGAAATTGAAATATTTACGATGCTAAAGATGAAAATTTATGTGTAAGTAATAAGGAAACCGATACTTACAAGAACATGTATTGCGTAGGTACAAAGAAAACAGTTTCCTAGGCTGGCAACAAATCCTAATATTAATCCTGAATTTTTGAAAGCTTCCGGCATCGCTAATATACCTGTTCCTAGAATCGCTTTAATAATATGTATCATCGATTCAAAATTGCTGAAAAACTCATAGTGTTGAAACGTGAAAAACGTTTAAAATACTCATTACTTTGTCCCTTTCGGTAGATTTCGGGACGTATACGGATTATAATCATCGTCCTCACTGAAATTACAAAATGCTGTTACGTGTTCATACTAGAACATATAGCACTATATACCCCGTTTGTGGTTTGTCCTTCATCGTTACGCCTTTTTACTAATTTTTATTTAATTTTCTTATATCCGCAACGTAATAGAAATTGTTTCTTGACATTTCTGACTTCATGTCATGAATATTAATACCAATTGACATTTGTTATAGTGTTTACTGCGATCATAGACAAAAGACACATATCAACTTTAGAATGTTTTGCGTTGTTGAAAATTAGCAAGCAACCTTTCGTAAGCTGTACTTTACAGAATATTACCCATGCAATATTGTTAAGGACACCATCATAAGCGTTCTTTGCGTTGCACGACACACATCTACAGATTGCGAGAGGATTGTATGGTCACACCTATCTTGATCAGACGTATTTGGAGTAGGTTTTGCTTAACTCATAGCTAATCGTGGCCTTATTGCAGCTCTCAGTTCAATGGTTATGTACAAAAGCAAATCGTGTAATTAAAGATTCCATCTAAACATAGATGAACCTACGTATTATGGAAATTAAATCCTGATATCGAAGGATTTTGAATTGAAAAATCAGGATTGTCATGTATGTTAACGATTGGTAGAATTACCATTGGTAACAACTACGTTTGTCGGTTCGACCTGCACCTAAAATCGTCTTTGCGATTTTCTCTTTATCGAACACTGATTCCTCAACATAGAACTCTGCAATCGTGTCGCTTTTCCACCTGCGTGACGTTTTAAATTTTCCTTACTGCCGCTTGTGTTGGTGAAGAGAGCGGCGAATATTCGACGAAAGCAATGCCCCATATAAAATGATGATTCTGACAAATGCAAATGCAAAGACAATTTTGCATGGTACTTTCAAAAGTATAGATTCTAGCTGGTTGGAGAGTGCATTCACCATTTCTGAAAGTTACGAAGTCGGAGAGGGTGCTTTACCGAAACGAATTCTTGCGTTTGTAGGTACGTATAGATTAAAGATGTGAAGCATAATGGTAAAAATAAGGCAATAAAAAGCTCCGTTCATAAGTAAGTAGTACAAGAAATCAGGGATTATATGCTCTTTAACTTGTTTATTAACGAATTTTCAATCTGGTAAAAGGGAAGAGACTTTTGTTTAACAGACTGTAAGATCAGCATCGTAAATATTTATTGTAGATGTTCTTTATATGCCATTACAACAAAAATTGATATACTAAGACACAATTTGTATGTAATATATACAATAGAATATAGAATGACAAATTTTTGCTGTTGTTCAAGGCTTTCAAGGCTGTCTACATTTTTGGTGAAAGGTGTATATTACTTTCCATACATCTTTTTAAATTCCTTAATAACTCCATCAATTCCAACGGACACTCCAGTTGCTAAACCAAAATAACCATAAACGATAAAGAAAATGTCACGGTATTTATAAAATTTGTAAGGGCCATAGTTATCTGGATATCTTGTGCAAAAGTCAAGAATCCCAGGGAAAACAAAGACCAAATGTGAAATCATAATGGCTCCAAACAAAGACATAAACAATCCAAGCAATGGTAATGTGGCAGCAAGAACAACTAAAATATCACGTAACCATCAATTATTAATTAAATTAACAACCGAAAACCTGCAAACGTTGAACTTACCACTCACTGTAACGATCACCAGCCTCACAGAATATTCCCAAATTATCATCCAACTACTTTCCTCCACCAGAGGCTTTAGGTAATATTTCCAAAGAACTTTATTGGGAACATAACTGTTTAGCGAATACGAAATGTATATGGCGAAGCTATATAATGCGGTCACGCACTGGGTTAATCTGAAAATAATCTGCATATATGTATAAACAAAAAGGTGATTGTAGTTTAACTACGGCTACATGGGTAATGAGTTTTTTTTTTTAAGTCACTACCACAAATCTTCTCGTTTATCAACGATCAACTACTGATCAAAAATTTAGCAACAAATTATGATGTTTCTGCCGTCAGCGCAATAATTTTACTGTTTATAGCGTTAATTTTAATTGATTAGAATATGCAGATTTAAATAGTCTCGTCAATACTTATATACGATTGACTACGTGTGAAGCTGTGCCGACGAGACATAAACGGAGAAGCGCGTTCACGAATGGCAGTGCTGGTAGTCTCGTATTAATTATTCGTTGAATTAATTTCCATTGATGAATTACCTTGGCAGGGTGATTGAATATTTATTTATATTTTATTCTATAAAGGTCGGTATGGCGTTAATTTTGACAATTTTAATTCATTAGTGTATCTGCATTACATTTTTATCGCATGTATTCCAATATTGAAACTACAATAATAACATAGCATAATTATCATATTTTTCTTAAAATAATGACCAAGTAAGCACCTTTCTTGCGTACAACTTATTTATTTTTAATAACGGTAGTGTTTAACTATCCAAATTTGTTATAGAGCCTCGTTTGATACGTAAAAACGACTTAGTTTTTGATAAATAAAAGGGGAAATGGTAAATTGGGGGGTACAGCGTACTTAGTTCTTTGTCGTTTTCCGAAAATAATACTTTACATTATCTTTGAGACCATGTGATAGATTTCAAATTATGTTCTAAACATAAATTTCTATTTTTCTTCTTCCTTTCCTTCCTTCTCCCCTTCTTTTGTAAAAGCTCGAAGATTTTTTTACAAAAATCTTGTAGTATGTAGTATGTAGTAATACTCACAATGCACCTTCAGGAAAATTTAGTACTATTGACGGCTGCGTATCTTCTGAAAATTTCCAAAATCCAAAAAGCCCGATTGAAAGAGATACTGTCAAAATTACAATTATAGATCTATTATATACTCCAAACCACCCTCCGAAATTTTGTGGAGTTTTCATATGATTTTCAACAGCAATCGTCTAGAATACAATAAAGCGTAAAAACAAGTACGAATAAAGAATTTATTTTAACAGGATGAAGTGCAAATGTATCGTTTAATCCGTATGCATCTCGTATTTTAGCGAACTCGTTACTTCGAAGTTGTGGCGATATTATGAGTGAAACTCTGAAGCTAAATATTAAAATATTTTCGCTAACGAGACGCTTCCGCTTGAACCATTAGTGGTTACCAACTTTCGTACTTTAAATGCAATGATATGCTTTTTATCAGCTTAATCGATTGTACACACCGCATGCGTTGGAGCGCATTACTCCTAAAGTCAACCGTTTTAGAGATATTTACGATCATGTTGAGATTTCAGCATATGTACCGCTATTGCTGAAATTTGTAACTATATTATTGGATTGGAAGAGAAATCTTAAATCAACTCACATTAAAGTTTAATATACCTATTTTCAGTAATTTTCAAGACAACGATAAACGATACATTTGTAAATTAAATCCGTTGAATATGGCGAATGTTATACTGATTCGATCCTAATTTTGGCAATCGAAACTGCATAAGTGCACCCCCGTATATTGTCTTGATGGAAGAGGATCTTTTTCTTTTTCAAATGAGCACGCTCTTTCTTATTTATCTGATCAATAGATCCAATAGCAATACATAATACTTTCCGATTACTATTTATGTAGATGATTCCGCGTGCAGCCTTTTTTCTTCTTTTTTTCGGTGTTAAGCCCTTTAAATATAAGTGTTTAATCACTGCTCAAAACTCGCATTTTTCAATTTTTCTACATAAACAAAAATTCTTTGCTTAAATCAATGATAAAAATTAAATCGTTTGATGAATAAAAACTGTCTTTAAAATAAAATCTTTACTAGAAACAAGCCATTTTCGATACTACGAGCGCTATCTCTTAGATTTTCTAAGGACTTCTTGAGCCACTCTCGTAACAACAGCTTACTCATTAATACAATACAGAATGATTGAGATTTTCGAAATAATGCATGTGACATCCTGTTAAATTAAAGTCTTTATATATATATTAATAATAATAATAATACTTACAAAAGGCACGGATGTAAAAGAAAAACATGTAGTTCCAAATGCTAAAGGAAATGTTTTGATTTTGAACAGTGCTAGCTCAGAAATGTGACGGAGCGGTGTTCGGAAAATGTAGTAATAAATAGTGCCTAGTACCAGAATTGATATAAAACCTGAAAAAATCGAAAACGGAACCAGTATTTTCAAAGTTCTCCAACAATTTATGAAGAAAAATGGTCCTATCGCCAATAGAAAGTAAACGTGTATTGACAAATCTTGTTTCAGATATACATCCATAACTGATTTCATATTGACGACAACAAATATGACGTACACGCAGCAAGCGCCCAACTGATAAGTTATTATAAAGCCATCAGTTATATTGCTAAAACATAAAAACTTGACATAATACACAGTTCAATTATGTAATCACTGAAATGCGAAAAGATATGCATACTCGTACAAGTTAGATATAATAAGACTATCTAACTTGACCAACACGTATAGCTAGTATTAAAAGTTACATAAAACTCATAATATTATTAGTATTAGTATTAGTAGATACAAGCACAAGAGCCTTTGGTCACCACGACCTTAGCAGATCGATTGTAACAAAATGCTATTATGGATGTTAGAGAAGCTAGAGCTTAAAATTACTCAGTTCAATAAGTGTCAAGAACAGTTTGCTAAAATATGTCGAGTGCAACATAAAATGGGTTCTGCCGTCTCTAGATCATCTAAACGTAGGCGACATATTCGATCTTTGGCTTTTCCTAAATTGAATAGGTGATATTTTAGGGCTACATGATCTTTCAGAATTCCTGCCAGAGTAATCTAATATCCCTTTTGCTGAACGACAGCACTACTCTTGCTGTCGAGCCAGATTCGCCTGCCTTTGTCCTGGAATATTGCCCCAGTACGAAATCCTTTGATTGAATTTTCAGCTACTTCCCACAACTGATCGCGACTGGCATAAATTTTTCATGGTGTGACCGAAACACCATAGCTAAAAAGATATCGATGCGCTTTCAATTGACTTCAGGATCGCACCTTCCTCTAACCAAGGCAAACTATTGATGTTGTTTACCCAGTCTCTTACTATTCCTACCGTATGAATTGGAGAACTATCCCGCTACTAAATATTCTTTTTAGTAAATAATTCTTCGATTAGCAACATTTCTCACATGTTGCAAAACAATTAAAAAACCATCAGGAAAAATGTGTCTTGCCGATGGTACTTTATAATCTTCAGCCATTAAACGTCTATCAATTTGCCAGCATACTGCTGAATCACGAACGCTCATCTATGCCGAAACATTGGCCGAAATTCGCCCACTGTTCGTCGTAATACTCACTCTCGGAAGAAAAACACGTTCAGCCTTCCACTATTAGAAGATTGTAGCAACTTATTATCGGAAAAAAAAATAATATTGCGCCAATATTCACTTTCATGATTTAAAAATTAAACTCTCATTTGCTCATACTCGTCAGAATGAACACTTTATGGGCAACAGCACAGTCACTGCCAGTTATTTTAAACGTGTCTACGGTCTAAGATATCCCGTTTTGATGATGTTGATGAATAAATTTGGTAAGGTCATTGTCCTAATTCTCATTACAGACCTTCACTACAACTTGTTGCGTGGGTCTTTATAGCCCTTGTTCATCTTGCCAGCGTCCTCTCAACAAAATATTCACATGTAAAAGGCCAGGCGCTTTGATTAAAAACCACTTTTCTTGTAATTTAGCTGTAGCTTTTGTTCTTGTCGCTATTTTACGTTATCGACCAATAAAAAATATTTTAGAACTGACACATTTAAGAGCTATCTATATAAATTTGCCGTTTCCGCCAACTACACGTATATCCACTTCATATTGCTTCAATCATCGTTCGTGTCATTTACCTCTACTTGTACAATTTTCATTGTTCCACTTAATAATTGCTTACCTAATAAGTGCGACCCGTCTTCGTGCCCACGGTGGTCCGAGTCGAAAACTAGAAGCCATTGCCTCGCTGTAATGCAATACCGGTACCCTCTTTTTCTTGCAAAGCATATGTAAGCAATTTACCTACAAGTTGATAAGTCCCTTTATGCCCACTCTACGTGAGAGTGGGCATAAAAGGGCGATCCATGAAAGGAACATGTTGATCGTGTTGTTTTTATAATAAACAGAACATTGAAAAAGAAGCGGAATTGTTTGCGATTGACCTTTGTTTAAGCCCCATTACTATTGTATTGGGTCGCCACTACCCTTTTACGTCCTACCACTTATACCTCCTACATACGTACGCGCTGTTTGTTTTATTATGCGTCGATATTGCTATACCCAAAAATCGTAAAAAAAATTTGTTTCTTGTGGATAAAATGTAATTTTTTAAAAATACACAATATAAATGAAAAAGGCAAACGACATGGAATTTGTTAAAATATTGTACTATTAACTATCTTTAAGACGACATTTCGTGTCTTAATGACTATAATATTTTATTTTTTAAGCGGATCTCACAAATCCTGATAGAAAACGAATTGAATTGTATATTACACCTAAAGTTTTTACAACGTTTTGTTACCTAAAATCATCATCAATGCCAACATTGTTAACGATTTTAAATTACGATCCTGTTGAAGTTCTTTTCTGAATTGTTATTACTTTTTACAAAACATATTAATGATAGGCGTACGCAACGTATATCGCGAACGCCTGTAGATGTTTTTCGATCTATCTAGCATTCGTCAAAATAGATATCTATTTCTCCATTTAATCGTCTCGTATCCGTTGCAGACATATGTTAAGGAATGTAAATTAACCCTGCAGAAACGAATACACTTTCAGTGCGCTTCACGAAATTAGCACAGACTAGACAGACTCATGCCTATTCGCCTCATGCGAAAGCGTTACTGGTTTTACCTACTGGTTTCCGCAAGAGTCGATAAAACACGTGTCTGTCTATTTATCGCCTTTCCAAAAATAATAGAACCATTCCAGGATTCTACAGATGAAGATTTTGATTATATTCCTGATAAATGTCAGACATGCAATGTTAAAAAAAAAAGAAGAAGTCTTCTAGATTTCTTTAGAACCCCATCTCGTTTTCAACATAAAACTGAAAACGCGATCGCTATTAGCTAACAGTTTTACTTAAGCAATTTCTCGTGATGAGGTAGTTAGTAAGGACTCTCCGGAAAAGTACTAACTGTGACTAAACTCGACCTACCTTTTAAAAGGCGAAGCAACGGAGATACCAATAAGTGAAAACTGCGGCCCTACTTGAGACAATATTCAACATCTTCAGCACGGATTATCCAGATGCGAAACTCTCTAGCAGCGCCTTTGATGTTCGCGGTTCAAATTTTATGACCTTGAAGCAGAAACGCCATGTTGTTAGTGGTGTCATCGTGCGAAATTTAAATTGATAATATGCGCAATACAATTTTGGTCTAAAAATATTCTATAATTTTCGCACCAAATTGAATTATTGAAAAATAACATTAACTCATTGAAAATTCAAATAAATAGAAGGAAACTGTAAAATATAAAAACGTAGTGCATGGAATAATTTCAATCAATAAACTGCGCTTTATGGAAGTTATGTAGAAATAATTGGCAGATTTCACAGAAATTTGCACAGGCAAGCACTTACTGTTAAGGTTTTTAAAGTTCGCGGCCAATTTAAATCGATAATTTCGTCAATGAAGATCAAATTCGAATGTAGCGTGCCAAGAAATAAGCGAACTTAAACTATCCGCGAAATTTCATTTGGTGTGAACAAAATAATGAATTAACATTATTACGCCTGCAAAAGAACAAACACGCAATTATTTTAAATGATTTGAGTTTAAGATTTTAAATTGCTTCTCCGCTTGGTAAAACTAACGTGGGTTTGGAAAATTTTAATGGCGAAATTCTAAGTCGAACAAATGGAGTAAACATTTCTCTGGAAAATTATTGCAAGAATGATCAGTTTCCGCAGTCTTACTAGTTTTAAAGGAACTCCTATATTTCTAGATTTATAGCTTCATATTGATAGCTTTTCAAAATTCTCCAGTGTATTTACATATGTATCTAATAAACATTTTACCAGAAACATTTAGATCACCGAACAATGTCCGTATTTTTCTTACTAAATGCGTCAAAACTAGTGTGCAAGAATGACATATGTACTCATGCATGCATTTACCTTACAAATATGCATTTATGCACTATAAGCACTATAGTTGATTAAATTCTAAATTTCTATAGTTGTTACCCATAAATTTTTGAAAAACTGCTTTCGTGAATATGAATTTCACAGATTTTCATAATTTGTTTTGCCCATATCCTAAATAAAATATCCAAACCTCTTACACAGTTTACTCCCTCGCAGTTTATATAATCTTAAAAACCTTCTGACATTTCAAAGAAGTTTCCATGCAAACTGCTTTTACGAGCCCACAAATAAAAGGCACTGACAATATTTTGGTTCTGTTTTCCTTACGAATACCACTAATAACATGGTCACTTGCAATGTATGCGTCTTAAAATTCGAGTTCCAAAGTTTCGCGTCTGGATAATCTACATATTAAGATACATAAAATACAATTCCACATTGCTAATTTACATATTTTCCTATAAGTTGTATATAACATGCCGGTTCTGGACCGCCAACTTTGTGAACGACCATATTTTAGCTTTATTTACAATTTTTAGAGGTTAAAACTACTTCCGTTGCTCACAAATTTACCAATCCATGAATGGTACAAGATTTACATCAAAACCTCAGTAATTTCCTTAAAAATGCATAAAAATAGCTATATTTCGCCACGCTCGCCAGATATACGACTATTGGCGGAGGGTCAATAGGTTACAAGCAGCAGCCTGTTTTTTTTTTCTTTATTAGGCAAATCTGACAGACTTTGTCGTCATAATTGTTAAAACATAGAGGAGCTTCATAGGAAGTTATATTCTACATTTTTATAAAGGAAAGTCTCTAAATAGAATTCAATATTCTACACTGCAATGAAAGGAGCAATTTTAACAACTTGTTTTTTGCCATATAATACAACGGAATTTCTACTAGTTTAGCGTAATGTGCCATTAACTTGTTATTTTAAGTGTTATTTTATTTAGCGTTCTATATTCTATTAATTTCCATAGAGTGTACGTGTATGTGTGCGCGCGCGCATATGTGTATTGTGTGAAGTATTGGTTAGTAAGTACAATAGTACTAATTTCAGTGCTAGTTATAAGAATAATAATTACAATTGCAATCCTCTTGGAAGCCTTTCACTACTAATCTCGCTTTTTTAATCCCGAGCTTTTGTGCGAAATATACACTTAGTTTGTATATGTAGGCTTTACTTCTTTCGATACATCTGCCTGGATCCCTGCCTTAAGCTCCATGATATTTTACGGCAAACTACAACAAGGTACTACCACCGTGAAAGAAGCTGCAAAAGGATATCAGATAGACATAGTTCCTCCGCCAATAGTCATATATCTGGCGACCGTGGTCCATGAGTAACTGAGGAATATAGTATCGAAAGAAGTTCAAATGTTATCACATACACGTAAAACACACAACGCGGCTCTACCACCGGAATACGGTTGACTTACAAAGCGAGGATCGACGGGTAGTTTATCGCTACCTTTCAACAAAATAATTCTTATCTTCGACCGTCAAGAGATATCACATACAGATTTGATATTACACCTATTCACGTTCGATTCTACTGCCGGCAACGGTTGACCTCAGAGATAGCTTACTTAGTACTCTTACACAAAATAATTCATACTGTCGGCAGTTTAAGAGGTATCCCAAGCAGATTCGACATACACAACTCTTATTCATATACCGAAAGAACCCCAAGGGTAATTCAGCTATTATCTTTATACAAAATTGTTTATATCCTCAATCATTCACGGAGTATCACATGCAGATTTCACATGGCATCACGCCATTGAAATAAGGTTAACTTCTGTAAAATCCTAGGAATGTTGATTTTAATACAATTTTAAATTATGCTCATAACCAGAACCTATAACAAAAAGAAAAAAAAAAACCATTTTGAAAAATTTACATTCAAAATCTTCAGAGCCGTCGAAGATAATCCAGCCCGTAGCTAGTTCGTTAACAGTAGGATCTGTATATGTCAAAGTATTTTAACTATGTTGGCACTACTCATATTACTCGTTTAAAATACCCAATCGGCCATGTAGTTAAGGCGATTATGAAAATTATTAAATTCTTTATGATCTATCAAGCTTCGTAGCTCCTCTCATTAAATAAAGCCCGTGGATTTCGCATTCGCTAGTACTGACAAAGGTGTATTAATTAAAAAATTAATGTATCTATATTATATGTGTGTGGCATATCTAAAAAAATCGACTCAACCTCTCCTAAACGAAAGGGATAAATTTCGGAGATAACGAGTCGATGAGTCAATGAAGTTTTGTTTTTGTCTTATAGCGTTCTTCCTTTTGATTTAATTCAAACTTCATCTTCTTCAAAAATAAAGAAGAAAAGATATGTAAAAATAAAAATGTTTTCTTAAAATTTGTTCTTCGTTATTTGTATTTCTTACTCAAATTTGAAATATAAATTTTACAAAATATCAACATACTCCTTTCGTTTGTTATACACAGATATGAATGTATAAAATCTTTTCGTCTAGGTACATAATACATAACTCTTTACATATAAGGATTATATAACTGTAAGAGCGTGTGAATTTTGGAGGCAGATGGAATTTATCTCTCTGGATAGAAGACCTACTATTTCCAATGCAATTAAATGAAGACTATAAACGCAATAATATCCCGTTTTTATATAGCAAATGGGGGTAATTTGAAAAGTTTCAAGCCTCAACATGAAGATGGTGTTACTCGTCAAAAATATTCTAGAAATATCGTAGTAATGTGCACATGTGTGAGCACTCGGTTACTGTTACAGTCGTTTGTGTTAGTCGATGCTAGTGTTTCAAACAAATGGAAAAAATCGAATATCGAGCATTACAAAAAAATGCAATACGCCTATCCAAATTAATCACCAAAAAAATCCGCACCAATATTTGCCACGGTAAAATTTTAAGCAACTAAATTTAGACGTATTCAGCTTGATTGACGAAGAACTTTGGAGACAGCTAAAACCTATAGTTACTATTAACAACATCGGCGAAGTTCACCAAATGGCGCTCCAGTTGGCCACGGGCATCTCAAAAGAACGTGGTTGTCGTACTGGAATTTAGCCATGCAAAAGCAAAAACACATAAAATTAGCATTTGCCAAGTGAAAGACAAAATAAATGTCTATTTTTTCAGAACAAGATACTACCTACTTGAACGGATTAAAGAGATGGGAGCGTCGTTGGAAAAAGTGTACAGACTTACAAGGAGATCATGTTAAAAAACAAAACTAAATTTGAACAAAAAAGTACTTGTTTCTGTGATAAGCTGGAAACTTTTCAGACTATCCTCGTAGTGCAACGACGTTCTGCCAACGAGACGAACCCGAGTTCGTCATTCACAGAGCAAGGTTTTCCTAGTTTTCCTAGTTTTCCTTGCTCCCAATTTGTCGAGTGCTAAAGGTAAATATCTCGGTCTAGAGGTGTAATAATAATCTATGGTCGGCCGATGTACTCTATAATTGGCGAAAGCTGTTAAGGGATGTGAAGGCATGGATTATTATTATTATTAAATTTTTCATCTCAAACGATAATGGGTATGTATATATGTACGTGAAGTGTGTGCATTTACCAAGTTAAAATAGAAACTACCCAAAAATAATCAATGAATTAATCGAGTATTAAACATATCTTACAACCAAATTTTATGACCATTTAACTTCGAAGACTTTTTAGGAAGATATGTTAGGAAAGGGAAATCTGTTGATGATTTTATGTGTATATTTACGTAAATGCTTGTTATATGTGAATATTCTTTTATAAATAAGTATGAGTAATGTAAAATAAAAATCTAACTAGTGTTAATAAACTACATAGAATGGTTTTAACTCTTGAAACTAATAAAAAAATAATAAAATATTTGTAATGCGCGAGCTAAAAGTTTGTGCATAAATAATAAGGAAACCAATACTTACAAAAACATGTACTGCGTAGGTACAAAGAAAACAGTTTCCAAATGTGACAGCTAATCCTAAAATTAATCCAGAATTTTTGAAAGCTTCCGGCATCGCCAATATGCCTGTTCCCAGAATGCCTTTGATAATATGTATCATTGATTCGGTATCGCTGAAAAATTCGTACTTTTAACGCATGAAAGACACTCGAAATACTTTTTACTTTGTCGATTTTGGTACGTTTCGGGCCGTATATGGATCGTAATCATCATTCTCACTTCTGAAAATGTAATATTTTACTTGTTAATTATAGTAAACTATCACGTATTATATACTCAGATTCTTCTGTTTGTGGTTTGTCCTCCATCGCAATGCCTTTTTACTAATTTCTATTCATTTTACTTATAACCATAACGTAATCCATTTCTTGACATTTCTGACATCGTCAAATTAGGAAATTATGTACAGCCTATTTCACGTTTAAATTAAATCCTATGGAGATGTAGCTGAACGATGCTGCATATTCAACACTGATGTTATTTGTGACGGTAAGTTGGTATTACGTATAATTGACAGAATATATTAGCAAATCATATAATTTACAAATAACGACTTTTTGCGTTTGGGAAGCAAATATATGGATTGAATTAAAATTAATGAAGCTAACTGTTATTGCTATGAAAGATTGTCCAAAATTTTAAACTGACTAAGAAAAGCAATAAGGGAGAATAAGTAAATAAAAAAGGGAACGTATTTATCTAGAACCACTAGCCGAAAGATATCCAGACGCAAAAACAAATTCAAATTGAAGCTACAAAAACGATTAAAGTGGTCTAAATCAATGGACAGAAAACTAGATAAATGGAGCCTGACGTTACGCGTAAGAAAACTTAAGGAAAGTTTCAAGTACTGTTAATGAATAAAGAAATGTGAAGAAAAGAACGAAAAGTAAATGGTGCGTAGGAGGATTTAAGAGGGTATTAAGATCAAAATATATGCGAACTAATCATACATTAATATGGGTACTAATACATGGGTGTACAAAACGATCTAAGCTCACTCTGCTGTATGAATTTGAGACATAGATATCAGCAACAACAGCTATATATCGAAGAAAGAGAAGTACTACGCAGAACGCTGTGTGAAGAAGAAACGGAAAATCCGGAATGAGATTATTTCTGAATCGATTCTCGGCCCAGCTTTCTTCTTAATTTATGTTATGGATGTCGCAAACGATACATTGTATGTTTTACCGAATGTTAAAATATGTAAGTAATGTTAGAAATGATAGTAATAAAAATATTGGATTTCCAGACAAAATAATGTCAGCACGGCACCTTACACAACCCAAACGAGCCTTAAAGTCTTTTCTGATAGGAAGACCATATATTCCAATAATGATCTCTGAACACTTAATGTAACTTCTTTTATTGAGCTACTGCTTTCTGCCAAAAAGCCAGCCTACCCAAGATACTTCTAAGCAATTTAAAAGCCAATTTATTCGAAAAATTTATTATCATATTTCACTACATAATAAGCGGGGATATAACAGAATCTTTCTTCTCACATACCTAATTCAACCTGCGTGATTTTTCCTATATTCTAATATCATCTCATTGAGTCCTACACACACTCCCGTTATCAAGCCAGTTAGTCCATAAACGATAAAGAAGATATCTCGCACTTTGTAAATTTTGTAACGGCCGAAAGTATCCGGATGCCTTACGCACATATCCAAAAGAGCAGGGAAGATGAACAATAGATGCGAGAGTGCTATTGCTCCGAATAAAGACATGACCAAGCCAAGCAACGGTACAGTAGCAGCAAGGAAAACTGATAAATAAGAATAAATAAATAAATAGGATAAAAAAGAATCATTTCACTCTATTTAATATAAAAATAAATTGTGGAAATCAATCAATTTGTGGATTGTTAACAATTACTTCTACGAGACAGCAGTGGGAATTGCTATGTCTAGTTACCAAACCAATTGTTGGTGTCGATCGTTTATGTAAAGAATTATCTTTTTTTTGCATATTGGCGCTTCCATTTCAATAACAAGCAAACCCACTAATCTAAACATATACTTTCTTAAATTAGACATTTAATTTTTTCTACCACCAGCTCCGTAGATCAAACATTACTGCTCTGATTTGAAGAGGCGTAAGTACGATTTACGCGTTGACTTTAACATCCGCATGTAATAGAACTTCACGTCCCTAGGAACGAAATGTATAATACATTAATTTAGCAGTAGGTATTAACGCATAGTAGATATTGACAATTGTAAAAATTATGTAAGTATATAAACAAATGTTCAACGCTATTTCGCATTCAGCCCATGTTATTTTCAAGCTCTTCTCACATTGATTTTCGTAGAATAAAGGGAAGGATCTTCTATATTTTCCTTTGAGAGATAAAAGTTCACCAGCATCGATTTTTCTAGTACTGTTGTCAATTATATTCCAGAAGAAGAGTTGTTTTGTCAAGTTCAAAGCGGAAGGTTGACCTCAGATATGGCATTTATACTGTTGTTCCGCAAAACTTTTGTCCGTTTTAATATCGTTACCGTCACTTTACCTTAGACTACTGAACTTTCAAAATACATCGACTGCTTATTAAGTCCGCCTCTGGCACAACATTCAACGAGAGGCTTGTCATGAATCATTTAAACCATCATCACATTCTTATTTTGAAGCAACGTAATCCCAGTCTAAAGTATAGTCGTCGCTATCAAAAGTCCAAGGAGATTTCCTTCTTAGAGAATATCTTAAAAATCCTAGTGTTAAGGTGGGCCGGATTGGTAGTAGAGAATTATTATCTGCATCGCTGCAGGTCTTAACAGTAGAGCCTTCAACCATTGTCTCATTTATTCCATTCAAAAATCATGCAAGTCGTTAGGAAATAAATCTAAAATTTAATAACTTCAAATTCCAATCAAATGTTGCCAAAGAAGTATTGTATCTTTAAGAGGATACAGTCTGCTGTAGTAACTAGTACCTACACAAAAGCAGTCGTCTATCAGACTTAGAAGTACGCGGTTGTGAAGGATACGTTCAGAAACTAACGCAAAATGTGAATATGGGCTCATCTCTGTTATTTACATATATCCAAACTGAATCCCATCGATTACTTTTGCCGAGGATATTTGAAAGGAAAGGTTTAGCATGTGCCTTTTGTGAATTCTGTAGATAGCCTAGTTCGTCAGGCAAATATTGTCTACAATGTTCGCCTTGTAGTAGGAGGCAAATTACCTGAAAACATTTTGTAAAAACCGATGTGGAAAATAACTTGTTTTGAAATATTAATTTTCAACAAAGTTTACATTTAATGAGCTTCTATGCCTCCTTTCTTCCACACGTTTTATTAGTAAAACTTAAAGAGGTCTTTGGGAAAATACATAAATAATTTTGTATAATTTTTCTGTTTCATTTAAGAAAGTATATAGAACATTTGTAAGCATCTACATTATATTTGAAGAATTAATATTTTTCTTGGTTAAAGGAGAAATTGGCGTAAATTCTATTTCAATCTCAGCGTCAGATATCAACGATTCTGAAATCAAACCTAACGTTTCTATATGTACTCGTCCAAGCTGTCCGTTTATATATTTATGTTTTAAACTTAATTTAGAGTTTAATAGTAAAAACATCTTGAATTATCATAATATATGCCTAAATACGTTACTAACTACGTTTTTAGTCATTATTTGAACTCAATAACTTATAAACACTGTTGGGTTAATATTACTCATACCAAAGAGCTTTTATGATGCTTTACAACCAGCTTGCGTACATATTGCAGGAACACGCTTATGCCGTCTTGATAGCACGCCTAATCTGTATCGGTACGATCACAAGGGTTCTCCATCTACTTTTAAAGTCATAGTAAAATAGGTAACGGTTGTACATACCTGTCAGCGTAACAAGAAAAAATCTAAGTAGATACTCCCAAGCAATCAAACATTTACTGCCTTCCAAGTGCTTTAATAAATAAGTATCCCACACCATTTGAATTGGAATGAAACCATTAAGTCCATATGATATGTATATTGCAAAAGCGTATAATGAATTTACTACTTGAGTTAAACTGAAAAATTTTGTAACTTTCAGAAATGGTTTTTAATAGACAGAAAATATATAAGAAAAGTACACAAATGCATATATAGACGGTATATTTAAGATTAGTTAACAGCAGCCTATATTATAGCATCCAACGGATTAAAAAAACGTAATCATTCGCTTACTGAAATTACTTACATCCAGGTAGATACCTGTATACCTATTATTTATATAATAATTAATAACATAGCCAATATAAATATTAAGTATATAGGTACCAATATATTATATATTGTATAGGTACCTCTATACCTATTATTTATATTGGATAACATTTAACACTCGGGTTGGAGATTGTATTCTTGTAAATATTTATTTCATTAAACATATCTGAATGCGTGATGTTGATTGCTGGTATCGCCTTTACGCGAAATTATAACTGCTGGCACTGTTCCCTTTCATCTTTAGATACATAAACGAAAGGCCCTAAATGCAAAATGCATGCATCTCTTCCTCTCTAATTATAATGTTAATTGAAGAAATTTCCACAAATATAACATAGACATATAATATCCAACTTTCGTTTCGTTCTTCGAACAGCGGTTACCCCTTATGCACCAAAATTCATAATTTACTAGCCATAATTCTTATCAGTACTATGTTGATCTGTTACCATCGGATCAATCTGTTCACTGTTACCATAAATTAAGAATATGTTCGTTATTCGCAAAGTATATTTATACATAATCACGAAAAAAGTCCATTCCGATTAAAGGCCGATATTACAATCTTAGTATAAGGCTAAAATATGGCGAATAATATATGTTCTTTCTAACAACGAAACAAAGTTATGTTAAGAAAAAGCACTGACTGTACTTCGCTTTGGATCGGACAAAAACAATCCGATTTCCTCATGCGTTTCCGTTGTACAGTACAATGCACTGGGATACTGCAAGAGAGAATCGAATCGCTGCCCGCACTTTTCCGTTTACGTCATCATCCACCGCCGCTGGCTGAAGGAACAAATAAGATTCCCTTTTAAAATCCTCTAAGCTTCAGAAGTTAATTTTACCTCCTGACGGGCGCTATATTGATTACGATTACAATTTCTTCTACAATTACTTTTCAAAAGCACATTTCCTACCTTTTGCAGCTATTGCACCTTACTCAAAAAACAAATTATTCACTTTAGATTATCTACGACCTTACGATGAAAATCAAGAAAGACTGATACTTATTCACAATCAGGAATAGCAGACAATCCTAATGTGAAAAAAATAAACTTTACCTTCAAATTAAAGCGAGTATTAAGTCATAAGCGAATATAAAGTCAATTGATTAAATTATTGAAAAGATAATTAATTATCTTTTAAAGCTAATGTAATTACCGAATAACATAAAATAATAACACGCAGATGAAGCAATGTATAAGGTTGAAATGAATAAAATAATGCAAAATTATAGTTTCAAATCAAACATCTATAACTGACACGCATTTATTAGGGGCATCACAGTTAACGATATTCGAAAACGTTTCTTTACAACAAAAATCTACTGTTCGTTTCAAAGAAATTGATAAAATTGCAAATTATCCACTTCGTAGGCTTGGCTACTGATAGATATCCCATATTAAGCTTTAAGCGTTTGCAATTATGACTCTAAAATCTAACAGCGCTATTTACTTCAGAAGCCGAGATTGAAATATCAACCATCACTAAATAACAGTAATTGTAATATTTCCTAGTGAATTTGATACCTACATGACCTCCGGTGGTAGGTTCAGTGCAATGGATGATTTTGTTTCTTCTCCGAATTTCCAGAATCCGAGAAACGCAAGTGCTATGTATACTACTAAAAGTATCGCTATTGATCTATTATATATCCCAAACCAGCCGCCAAAGTGTTCGGGAGTTTTCATATTATTTTCGACAGCGAAAACCTGCAACCAGAAAATATGTGTATTACGTCTTTCGTAAGAGAGAATACTTTGATGCGTTCTGTTTAAACTAAACGTGGAGTTGTGGTATTTACGAGCTATGCCGCACAAAATATACTTATATCACGATAAAGCAAACATTTTTTGAAAATGTGTGATTTTTGGTCTCTCTATATATTGGAGCATTTTTAAATCCATCTACAATTAGATGGAGAGGCTTTAAGAAAAATTATCATAAAAAATCGTTGAGTTAATTATGAAGAATTGAAAGTATTATAAAACCAAGTAAATCAATCAATGATCAATGAATGAATCAAGAAAAAATATTCCTCAATAACGAGCTTGTTTTAATGATCTTTAGGCAAAGGAAAATCCTTAACTAATGGAGATGCAGGAGGAAAACAGACTTTGAGAGGCAATAAGACTGACGATCAGTAGAACTCAATTACATGTAATAACGAATCTAGGTTTGATGTTAGTATCAGCGATAGTCGACAAATTTATAAGAACACAACAAAAAACCGATGTTACTAATGTTATCGTTAAAGAAATGTTACGTTTCCGGCCTCGGTGATAAATATGAGTTAGTAAGTTACACTTTATAGGGCCTTATAAACGCAAATAAAGACATCAAGATCTTGCAAAATAATTTAAAACCACAAATTGAAGAAATATGTTCGTATAATATCGAACGTACCCTTCAACAAGATGTTATGCGACGAAAAAAATTAACAATTGGATTAAACAATACTTTACTTTCAAAATGGACGTCCAAGAATACAGATCGTTCGCCGATCGAAACACTATGTCGTATCCTTCATAAGAAGCTCCGATCACATATCTGAATGAAGTACGTCTAACTAATTATTTATTTTCCATTAATTCGATGTATTAATGGCGTAATGAAAGTAATACAGTGGCAGTCTTCTATTGAATTTTTGCAAATTTTTTGATTATTTGCAATATTAGGAATGTCTTGAAGTTTTTTTTCTTTTTTGTTTAAAATATGATTTAACATACCAAAAGTGGATAAACGTTTCGTTAGATAAACGCGTTAATCTTGATAAGCTTGTTAAAGTTCTTCAAATTAGTTTAGAAAATGCTCTTTTGCAGACCGCGAGCAAATACTACATATATTGCAATTACCCTGGGTCTGCAAGAGCACATTTTTAAACAGGTTTGATTACAATGTTTCTCCAACCAGTTCCAGATGACATCACAATCTGACACTCGACCCCTAAAATCTTTACTAACATCTTTCGATATGCTGAGAAAGCGAAGTTCTCTTCTCCTATTCTTATACTGTAAATTTAATAGCTAAGAAGTTTGAATTAAGTGATGCGTGAGTAATTGGGAACATCTGCAGGGATTATAGCCGTGAAATTTCTTACAATGGGCTTATGTTGGATTTTCTTAAGAATGCGATCGACAGCTATACGATCCTTTATTATTTGTGTTTACTATATAAGAAAATGTTTTCTTGCAAACCGTGGATAAATATTATAGACCACACCAAAAAGAATCAAAACATCGAAGGTCTATGTATAGAGATAAAAAATGCACGATGTGTATCTTTAACTAACATTAAAAAATAGAGATAAATTGTCATAATTTACCAACGTAAACTTGCATAGCAACTGAACATTTGCGGTGGTATAATTATTTTCATTGCGCAGGTGTATGAAGTTATAATCTTTGCACTTACCACAGCTACTCCGGAGAAAGCAAAGCAGGTGGTCCCATATGCCAAAGGGAACCGCCTTGGGTCTTGAAATATTGGTCGTTCGTTTATATTCGGTAACGGAGTTTCAAATATGTAGTAAAAAACGACACTTATCGTTAGAAATGTGATGGCGTTTGACAAAAACGAGAACGGTACCAATTTCTTCAAATTCCTCGACGAATTAATTAACAGAAGAGGTACGATCAATATGAGCAAAAATACGTTCAAGGATAGTTCGTCTTTCATGTACACGTCTGCCACTGATTTCATATTAAGGACTACAAAAAGCGAGTACACACAGCAAGCGCTCACTTGATAAAACATAAGATAAAAGTCGGCCAATTTGCTAGAATATTAAATGAAATTAAATGAAAAATGAATTTTTGTCATATCGTGTTGTGTGTACGTACACATACCAGTATTATAGAACCAGAGTGATATTCATAAAAATATAATTGCATAATTGATTTAATAACTTTAAAGGAAATATTTCGAGTATCATTCGAAGGGGTTATAAATGATTTTGCAATAAATTTCTGATGTTTTTGCAACAACATTTATCTAGTAAATTTGCCAAAATAATAATATGTTACAAAATAATGACATTCAAACTGAAATTTCTCAAAAAACATTGAAAATACCGGAAATCACTGAAATCAGCAGGTTAAACGACATAAGGAACCATCATCAAAATAAATATTTTAAAACACTTTTCAAATGGTCATTTCCTTTAGAATTTTTTTTCATAATTTTCTTAATTTTTCTATATCTATCCAATTAACAACTTAATTTATAGATTTCGATCCATTGAAAGATACAGCGATTTTCTATCCCTTACGGTAAGCAGTCCTCAAACACATCGCAATTTACTAAAACTGATCATTAAACATTAGAGAAAATGAATACATGTCGATTGTGTAAAAGTCTCGATAATTGACTTATTAAAAGATTTATAATTAAGACTGGCCCCATTATTCGTAGTTCAAGAATGTTGAACATTCTTCATTATTTCCCTTTGGAAAATAAGGAATAATCAACAACAAATCGACGTCTTGTTGTTAATTATTCTCCTTGTAGATATCGGATATATGAGTAGGACACTCGTTGTAGTCGTTACTAACCATAGACTCGGTGTTTGAACGAAGGTTTTCTTACCCTCAATTGGAATTCTCAAGTAGAGGTTGCTTTGTTAAGTAATCGGTGATACGCAACGAATAAGTATCGGCAACCTCCGCACCACACAAGTTCAATTTATTATATAGCAATATGTAATAATTAGTCCTGGACCGCCGGTTCGAGGACATGAATGGTCCTCATCATTTACCGGTGACCGAATGATGAAACGGTCGACCCGAACTAATTATTATATATTGCTACATAATAAATTAAACTTGTGTGTTGCGGAGGTGCCAATACTTATGTATTGTTTAGTATACTACGTCACAGTCCTTGCTATCATTATTAATCAGTGATACACTCAAGTTATATATTAATTTTAACTGCACGGATGATCCTCTTGTCAACTTTTTGTTTATAACCGCCCGGATATACCTCATTACATACTTCTATAGCATTATTCGAATGTAAATGCCTTGTTTTATTTTATGAAAGGGCATACAGCGCATAAATAACACAAAAGTAACGGCACACAGTTGAAAATGAGAATTGACGCATTCTCGATTAATTAATTTTTTTAATTTGCCATACTGCTTTGCAGCCTTCGCTATCATAATTGAACACAGCGTGTATTTTACTGTCGCATATTGTCCTTTATTCTTTTAATATTACTTTTCTTTGAACGATGAACGACGAAGAGTAACTTATAAACAATGTGATCTTCTTGACATCAATCACAAGTCGTATATTTTGTAATTATTTAAATGTCGATAAATCTTATCCTAACAGTATTACGTTAAAATGAGGTTTTGAGGTTGCCACGAATAAGGGATTGAATTCGGATCATTTTTTCATCAGAATTTATCCCCCTCCAAATAAAAGTTAAAAAATTTATAAAAAAACGTTTATCTTCAAAGATATTCATCATTTTAAGTACCAAAGGGCTTTCAATCGGAGCATACAAAAGATGTTCAATTGTGTTTAATTCAAAAAAAGTTTAAAAAGTTTACTCTTCAATACATCTTAATCAAGTATACCGATTTGAAAAATATCATGAATGTAAGTTGGAAATGTGAATACTTACGCTATAAGTTCGCTTCTTTTTTGCGCCCATGCTGGTCCTTGTTGAAAACCAAGTCGCATAGCATTTGTGTATGTTAATACTGATATTCTGTTTCGCTTGCAGAGAACGTATAAGCAGTGTACCTACAGGTACGCATATATTTACATTAAGCAGATTAACGTTAGCCAGTATAGATGTGAACACATTGGTGCATATATTTACGAAAATTGTTCAACAGAAAGAAACTGTAAGGCAATTTTTGTTCCGTGAATTTAAAATAAATCACCATTTAGCTCCGCTAATTTATAAATTCTCCGCCGTTAAAGTCCTCCCAACAGGAATAATTCGTTACCCACAAATTTAATCCGCATTGAACCGCCGCCCCTCTAGCTATTGTTTCAAAAGACCAAGTAGAAATCGCGCGGAGACAAGTCGGCACGATAATAACGTAACATTATCTCTTAGAATCGATGATGAATCTGTCCGAATGCAATTTATACTAAAAGAGTAGAAATTAAGGAAACTGTTCTTGTCTCATAAAATGCTATGTTTTATATGTAACAAATAAAATAAAATAAAACATTCAATTATCTTTGTACTAAGAGTTATCAATTAAGTGCGTTCACTTCACCGAGCAAGTCACTTTAATTCTGGCCTGAGGATGCATTTTGTATAACAACAAACAGGCCGCCCTTATTATCAACCAGAATTTTGAAACAATAACATTTTCTTTCATTTCCTTGAGCCACAATTTTATAACAGCCAAAGATTATGAAACATTAACCTAACATTTTTTTATGTAATACAAGGATGCCCTTGACAGGATAAACCTTTCGTGGATTTGATCGTTCCATAATGTATAAAAATATTCGCCATATTGAGCCTTCATTCTCGTATAAATATCCATTAACTGACACTCAACCGCGTCCAAATATTAAGGAATAGGATATCTTGGCAATGAACATTAATAGCTATATAATGGCGATGAAGTGACAACAACGCAGTAGAAGCGGCCTGCTATTGAATAATCCTCGTATGTACTGCGTATAGAAGTTTACTTCAGCAGTTCAAAAGATTAGAATATTTTCACACGATACAATAGAATGGGTGTAACAAACAACCTCAACTTTGATCTACATTAAAATGTATTAAATAACTAATTGTGTCGGAATACCCAATCCAAAGTTGCGCATTTGCGTTGGTTGTATGGATGATTTTGTTGACATGAAACTATAGCTTTATGTATGAGTTTAAAGATACCTTTTGATTATAATATATAGCGTACAAGTAATAAAATGATTAATAAATAATCTGTGTGAATTCATAAGAAATGAAGACAAAAATCACTAGAAATGGGCTCAACTTCCAACTCATTAGCACTAGTAATTATAGTAAAAAGATAGCAATACTAATTAATGAAAATTCTTTATAAAATTCGTTAATACTTACAGTTACATGTATCGCATATGTACAAAGGAGTGCATTCGCAATGCTGAAGACAAATCCTAAACATATACCAGAATTTTTGAAAGCTTCTGGCATTGCCAAAATGCCGGTCCCTAAAATGCCTTTTATAATGTGCAGCATTGATTCGAAATCGCTAAAAAAATGCGCGATTTTCAAATATGAATCATCTTTTAATATAATTTATACTTTGTTGGTTTGGGTACCTTCCGTTCTGCATATGGGTTATAATCATCTTCGTCGCGTCTAGGATCATGATGTGCTGGCTTATTTCGCGGTTTATCTGCAATAATACTTATTTTTTCTTCTCCATTCGAAAACTTGTTATAGACCGCTGTATCACTAATCACCATCTCATACCTAAGACTTATACTATTTATAATATATCAAGAAGTCAATATTATGAAAATAATTAAAACGAAAAATTACAATTTTACTTTTAACGCCATTTAAGCATAAACCGCTTTGTATTAACAATAAAGTACACAGATGAATTCCAATTTGTCAACTGATGTAACTACCTTAATTAGACTACGTCAAGCGAACAAGTAGACCAATCAAAATCGCCAAGCCTGTGGTCGGACCGCACCATGGTTCGACCGATTTGCTGATCCTTTGTTTGCTGCGTAGAGTACTCTGAAATCCGTGCTTATATTGAAGCTATGACTATTTTCTACAAGATGTTATGCAAAAATGTGAAAAAACTGTAGGGGCCTGGTTGGAGACATTGTAAATTCTTTTCGTAATAATCCGGATAAATCGTAAATTCGTTCTTTCATATGGGTTTCGGAATCTCTGAAAGTTCTTCCCACTTATGTAATTGCAAACTCCTCTTTTTTGGAGATATATCGTTCTGAAAGAGACTTTGAACCAAGCGTTCTTAAACAGAGGCGCTTATAGAAGAGGTTGTTACAACCGCAGACGTATCTAGGCAAACTAAATTATCGTGGAGATGTTTGGTTAGAGCACCTACCAATGATGAGGTTACTATGGCTATGTTTTCTATAATTTGAATTTTCCTTAAAAATAAAATTAAATTAAGCAATCTAACTGTTACTAAATTCGAAAAGGATAACAGTACTATTTTTTTATACATAAATAAGATTACGACTTTATATGAGATGAGTTCTCATCATGACCTTCATTAACAGAATTTTAAATTGCGATAATCTGATTGATGAATCCTAAACCTACTAAAAAAAAACTAAAAATGTAATGCTAAGGTAGCTTAACTTTCTCGTGGTATTGATGGAATAATTCATGGCAAACGCAATAAAAAGTAAAAAAAAATACACTAACATACGGACATATTTCTGCCTACCCGGCATCATCAGCATGCTTTCGAGAGTATTTTTTGTCTCTACCTTCTCTCACTGTTACCTTACAGTTAATGCCACAACTTTCAAAACAACTCGATATTTCTTGACACCCTCTAGTGCCAAAGAAACGCATGCGTGCCGTTCAGAAACATCACCCAAGTACCGTTCCTCAAACTATCCGTCGAGCAGTTCTCTGACTGCTAAACACATTTGTTTTAGTAACATTATAGATATCGGCAGTTTAAGTCCCGTCATTCGCTTAGCGTAGGTAACAGATGACCTAACTGAGTTGTCATCCAATCGTTGAATCGATCTAAATTCTCAAAAGCATGTATTCTCCGTTTCAAATATTTACGTAACAGCTTGGATGTTATATTTATAATTTATAAAAGCATGAACCTCATACATCGACAAATACTAAGGTACACTTACCAGGCTTTTTGAAAGGTTCTCGTATTGCCATAACACTACCTGCCCCTAAAATACCTGTAATAATGCGCACCATTGCTTCCAAAGCGCTAAAAAAGATCGATTCTCGAATATGAAAGATATTTAAGGTAATTTATACCTCAAATATTTGATAACCTTTCGCTCTCCATACGCATCATAATCAATACCATCATCTCTAAAACATTATGCGTTGTCATCTTTACACATATTATACTAACGCTTATTTTTTCTTAATCGTTTGAAAATCTTATCTAAATAGAATATAATGCAAGCTGTTTTCTAAATTGACATTTATTAATTTAACATTGTCAAATAGTGTCTATGTTTAATGTTAGTTGGATATGACGATCATAACAGAACATAACAGGAAGAATGTGATTTATTCAATCGAACCTCTCCTAACTGGCGTGGAACAAATCAGTCGAATTCGGAGACCAAAAATAGCTACTGGTGGTGAAAATGCTGTGGATATTCTAATTGACCTATAACATAATCCAAATCTATAATTTCGATAGTTTAGTTTAGGCCACAGTCCAAATTTACTTAATGGCGAAAAGATTCGTCGTCTAATGGTTCGCCTAGTTCAAGAACTGACGGTTCTTCTTGACAGAAGTTTCCGAAATGTTGATAGACAAGTGCAAATCTGCTGCTAATTTCGCTTATACCGAGAATATTGATACAGTACCTAGCGCGCTCGCTACCCAGTTCACAAGCTTTAGAGTAAGACTTTTCGTAGCTAAAGGTGAACGTCTCAAGCAGCTTTTCCCCCAGTAGTAAGCCCCAAAGAAGGTTAGTGTTTGGTGAATATTATTGGCTGCAACATTATTGGACTTTACGGGAGCACTTTACTTAAAGTAATTGTGTCAGCTGGTTATTCCACAATTAAAAATCTCTTATCCAGACCGACGTACTTCGTTTCAACAGAACGAAATTCTCGCCTTTTTTGGTATATAGGTACGTCAATGTTTGAATCAAATGTTTGCCAATTAGGAAATCGGGAGAAAAGGCGATTCATTGGTTAACAATGTCAGAGATTTTTAACATAGTATAGTGTGGTATTTATGCAAATTTCAGATGTTTCTTATTTCGATTATGTTCTTGCTTATTTGGAAGGAAATCCTACAATTCAGTTAAAGTGTTTATTATTCGTTTGCCATTTACAACAAAATAAAAGCTTAAATGTATAGGAATATATATTATGTCATATATAAACAAAATTATAAACTTTAATAACAAGTCGTATAAGTTTAACAGGCACTTACATATTAATGCAAACAACATTTAGGACCCGATTTATATGTGACGCCTAACGTCTGGCGTCTGCTTGTCTTTATGCTTGAAATGTAATTAAGCACTTCAAGCACGTAGTGTGGATATAAATGCGGGTTTGAAAATATTAATTGAAAATATTCCATTTGCGCTGTAAGACTAAAGCAAAGTTTGTGTCTTTAGTTAATTGAATAGCTTTCCTGTAACGTGTATGTTTTAGCACGGTTAATATTAAAACATTGGTATATTACTGGAGATAATACCTTGCGGAAAGCTTATATTCAACTTGGTTTTGTTATTTAAATAAAATTCGAGATAAAATTAAAGAGAGAAGGGATTAGAGAGAAGGAATAGACAATGACATAGTAATATTTCGATAGAATAGTGTTAATCATATTTAAATTTCTTATAAAGTGGGTCTATTCTAAGAGCATTTAACCGGTCTATTATTCGTATTTGACTAACGTAATCACGAATAGCCTGTACCTAGGTTAACCGTAAATTTTAGTAGGTAAGTAAATTAAAAGAAAAGGAACTAGTAGAATTAAAAATTTTGATTAGGTAGTTCCAATTTTGGAAAACATTTTTTTTTAAGTAAAGGAATGAACAATAAATTACCCTATATAAAAATCAACTAGAACTTTATTACAAGGTGAACTACAGAAGTACTTTCTAACGGAATAGTTTACTGCGTCATTGTTTGAAAACTATATAAAATACCTATCTATATTTAAAGCTCTGAAATGACTAAACTTCACCAAAAAATAAAACGTATTCTATATTTAGTTGGTGTAAAAATTAAGATAAAATCAAATGTTTCAAATAAAAACTTATAAAAATAAATTAATTAGCAAAATAACAAAACAATAATATTATTAATTATCCGCCATGTTTATCCAAGTTTACTTGCCGTTTTTGTAAGTTTTACTTACTTTCGTAGTTTCGACATTTAAGTGTTGAAAAACTAACTTACAAAACGTTCCGCGCATTATAAAACTATACTACCCGTTTAATACATAACTGTTTAGCTTGGTAACATAGTTTCACAGCATTCTTATATTCTTGTCTGTATATGGATTTCGAATGTAGGATCTGAAATAATAAAATAGACTTAAATTAACAGAAATGTAACCGACAACGTATTATTAGTTCAATTAGTTAAATATAACATATATAATCTGGACACTAAGCTAACAAAACACAAAATCTAACTGCTTGTGTTATTCTAATTCATAATATATACGGCGTAGCCCGCCTAGTGCATAGATTCTAGTAGTTCCGTCCCTAAGCAATTTAAAGAAGCGCGCTTCATAATATAAAATTGTTTAAATGCACACAATTTAAATTACCAAGCACGCAAAGCGTCGAATATATTGAGTATTAAAGAAACAGGCACTATTGCAAAGTCGACCTCAACATTGTGCCTAGATATAACGTGGACTAGTATGAGATGGTAGAATTTTAAAAAAATCACAAAAATTGCAAATAACGTCAATTATTCAAATCAAGTTAGGACTAAAGAATTTGCTGTAAATTGAGAGAAGTATCTAAACATGCAGTAATGTATAGCTGTTGCTTCCATCGGGGAGATATATATCCCATCGACACGCTAGATGGATACTTTGCGTAATGCTATGGACTTAAAAAAATATGTCAGAAATCTACCAAGTTGTTTTGTAAACTGTTTCACTTGTGTACAAAATAAATAATGCGAAGGAATCTGCAGGCCATTAAATTTTCAAAAAAATTTCGACCTATAAGTAAGCGTGTGAGTCATAATATTTAAAACTAAAAATCTAGCGCTTATCAAATTACACTACAGTAACTGATCTCAAAGCAACTAAAGATGTGATTTCGATTCTAGGCAATATAGGCATATCAAAGCTTTGTCTTTATTTCATTAATCGAAAACATTTTTTTTTCTTTTCTCACTAACCCATGTCAAATGTCATCCAAATAGAAGCAGTCCCCTTGATAAAACTTCCGTAATACTTTGCTTCCACATTGGACCATCCCCTATTTGCGTTATATTTCTAAAAATCCCGAAATCCTTCCTTATTCCCACCAACTCTTAACTCAAAAATTCTAGATGAATCTAGAGATCGAGTATCAAATAATGAGCCTTTCAATTCTCTATTTTATCCTACATTATGCGCTGTGCCTATAATAGCCCATTTTCCCAATGTAAACAGCCTTATATTCAATCAAAGAAACAATAAAACTAGTCTTTATGGCAGGGATATTTTGGAAAACAATGTCCAGCTATATATTGAATATTATCTATTGTTTGTTGGCCTTCATAATATTTCGCATGCAAAATTTATTGTTAGGCCTGCTATCCGCTCAACAGGCAAAAATGACCGGATTCAAATGCGTCGTTCCTGTGAAAATTATTGCGAAAGCGAATGCAAAGGCTACCACTTAATAAAATTTATTTAATGAAATGTCAGAATTTTCCCAACTTGTTTGGTACGCTCCTTGCTAACAATATGTTTTAATTCTTTCTGTTACAAAGCGGTGGTCTAAAAGAATGTAAACTATTGTTAATAAATATCTGTTATTATTTGACACACTCCATGATAGTAATATGCTCCAATTTCTTCCTCTACTACAAGAAAAAGGTCTAAAGAAATCAATATCTCGCAATAAATATTATGCGTTAACATTTTGCCGCCCCCTGCTTTACCAGGTACTAAATAGTTTTTTCAGAGGCACCATACATCTATGTTTTTGAAAAACTGATTCCACCCCGAGGAGAGTCAAAAGAAGGCAGCCGATCTGATCGATAAACGTGCTTGCAGTATCTGCTCCCGATGGTCGCGAACAGGTCATTTCATTTGAACCACTAGAATCGATTGGATCGTTTTAATGGGCACCACATCGGTTGGTCTGACTTTAGTTGGATCGTTTCGGAAAACGATTGGCAAAAGAAGTGAGTTAAAGGGAAGTTAGTCAATTCAAATACGATCATGCATACAGGATCGTCATCTGACAGTTCAGGAACAGATCAAGCAGTTCAGGAGAAGGGTCGTAGACATAGACAGCGATTCTTACTTTTCTTTATCCGAAGCGTATGTTTTTTAAACATTCGATCATTATTTCTTTAATAATTTAAATAAATGTTTTATTGCTGCAAAGTGCCCAACACTGTACATAAATATTCCTCGACGATAAATTAATTTAATTTGCCAAAGAAATATTGAAACTCGGAAGGATAGTGTGCAACGTTAGATAATAGTAACCCACGAACTTTTAAGTATTAAGTATTAGTTTTACTTTTAAATGTTCATGCTATTGATTAAGGATTGTATTTCACACTAACAAAAGCAAAGTATCGCTCACTCCATGATCGCCAATTGCAAATCAAACGAGTACAGTAGCAAACAATATCAATGTTTGTATTATGCACCACATCATTCGTAAAATAAAATACACTAGCTTGTAAAATTAACGCACCAGTTGCAAATTCTACAGAATTCTGAAATCGAGCAAGATCACTGTTATATTTGGAAACAAAACGGTAAATGCGGTGAATAAGGCGTATATTTCAGTAACAAGGTTCTTACTTTCATATTCTATCTAATATCATAAAATAAAACGATCGAAAAATAAGAAAAGAATACAAAGTTAAGAATATTTGAATACGTCATTTTTAGAGATTATTCGCATCAATCTGTTCATGTTTTCTTGTACAAGGCCATCCCATATGCGTAGGCAGGATTACTGCTGTTTGATTTAGATTGGTTGGGAGCGAGTGTTGATGCTTAATTTCTCTACCATCATATCTCATTTATATTCAGAAATCCTATTGGCATTACGTAATTTAGAAACTGTAGTCTAGCATTAATACGTATTAAAGGAAAACTATATTCAGTACAAGGTGCACGTGTTGTAGAGGACACCAGGCGCCTCATCCCAAACCATCTAATCTGATATCTACACCATTTCTAGTCCCACGGACGTCACCATTTGAATTTACTTGAAGGCTTCCTGTTATAAGCTGTCCTTAAACTGCTCGCATCATTACAATCCGCTCTTCAAAGGCGTTAATTGCAACTTTTTTGCCTTGTAATTGCCCAAGCTGAAGTGGAAAGGTGTAAATGTATACTTTGAGATTAAAGCTACTTACACACTATCGACGGAAGTGTTGGGCTAAAAAGAAAAAAATACCGAGAAGAGCGACACACGTATTGTAAACGTGTGTTTTCGGTATTTTTTCAGTCTGCGAAATCGATAGCCGGCAGTTTCGCCGATCATTTGCAAATATTCCGACGCTCCTCTTCGTCACTAGTTATTTGTACCAATAAAATTCTCGACTCGTAAATTTTTCGCCAAACGACGCCATAATATGTATTTGTGGCCATATAACTAGGTATTAAATACACGTAACCAGTATTTACTTTCGGTACGTATATATTACAAACGTTAAAGCATATTGCTCTAAACACACTGCACGAAACAACATATTAAATTTATAATAGGTTTGGTCTTGTTAATAATGTTGGTAATGTAGTAATCTTTGGATAAAAAAAACGAAAACGAAAAACTGAAATGGTGCGTTAATTTTTTGGTCTACGGTATTTCATCCTCTTTAAAATTTAAAGAAGCCACACAAAAAATACATAACCGCATAAGCAATGTCTGCTTACCCGCTTATTCGCTCAGAATTGGTAGCAGAGACCCATAAAAATGAAAATGGATAAGTTGCTATAATAAAGTCTTAAAATGCAATACTTACAATTCAATGTTATGGATTGTGGATGTTGGGCAGTTGTCATTTACTTTAACGTGGCAGTGCTTATGGCACTTCAGCAAGCAATCTCTGCATTCATAGCCCTGTTTGCCAATCCTCCTCGCTATTGACTTGCTGCACACTTGACAAACCGTTCCACTAAAATCAGTAAGCTTTAATCGAGTGTACATGACGCGTTATCATTACTTACCCCGATAAGTGTTTTGCGATAAACGTGTGGTCGCTGAATATATGGAGCTTGGTACCTTTCTTCTTCCATTTCGATTTTTGCGCCAGCGATAATGGAACGAGGTAATGTTTTTTAACACCATTTTCGAGAGTTTCTAATACAAGCGTACTAGCTTCGTTAATATAAGTTCGTGTCGATGCACTGCTTAGGCCAGAAGCTTCGGACATGCTTGAACGACGAGATGTTTCCTCCAATCTACCGCCAGGGACACTCAATTTGTATCCTAGTACAAGAGATAAATTACCAAAAACTACACCTTCTTAATTGGAGAATTTGTGACGTATTTAAATTATTCAGGCAATTTCATTTAATAAAAGAAAACTTCCAGAATGAAATACGGAACCATCACGATGTTATATACGTTTATTTAAATGAGACCTAAAATTAAAGCATTAACAACAATTTCTTTGCTTTTATATTAGATTATTTTTCCCGTTCTTATCAGAATAAGAATAAAAAGAAGAAGTAATAGAACTTATTAAAATGTTAGGACTCGCACAGCATAAAAGAAAATGTACATTGAATATTTTAGACACATATCCTATCGTATGTATTTACATAATTTTTAACCTGAAACATTGAAAGCAATATTTTAATAACATACCATCCACACGTCCCCTATCTGCGGATATTGATCTATTGAGAGAATCGTCACGGGCTATATCGTTAACCTCATCGGGTCCAGCGCTTTTAGATCTCGTTTTCGAACGACCCAACCGTCGTTTTATCGTCCCAAAGAAATCTTTCCGCTTCCTTGGTCGTCCTCTATAATCAATTGTATCATTCGGCAATTGGGTTTGCAGATGATCAGAAAGCAACATTTCGCCAGGCTAAAAGAATGCAAATACTAAAGACCGACAACACTGACGTAAAAAGGAATAACATATACAGTATATCAAATAGAAGCATTGGCGTTTCAGGTGAGAAAATCAAATTAATAAAAGCTACACTTACTTTCTCCTTTACGTTATCAGTGTTACCGTTTGGAACTACGTTGTTGGATTCTTGGGCGATGGCCAGACATTTCTCTTGTAATTCTTGTTCTAACGTTTCCATGTCCAATGGTCTCTCGACTCTCTCTACTTCTTTCCATGAACCGTCATTTAATTCAACCTGAGTTAGTATTGAAACAATCACACACGACACACACACATGTATTTAATGTAAATCAAAAATGTCAGTATATTTTAGCATAAACAGAACACATTTAATATCAAAATAAAATTACATTCATTAGAAAGGGGCTTACCTTCACGACTCGTTGTGATGGTTGCTGTAAACAAAAGTAAATGTTAGTATTTTTTTTAAACAACTGAATTAAGAGTAATTTTTCAGCTCTCAGTAGCAGTAATCTTTTCTCATCGGTAACAAAAGACGAATACCTTACCACTCATTTGTACGTTTAAGAGAGTTTCCCCGATTACTTTTAAACATAATACATAAAACGTATTTTAGTAAAAGAAAAAATAATGGGTAATGAATGGGAATAAAAACTAAATAAAGGAATACTGGCAGTTTCACTTGAATAGGACCTAGATCACCTCGAAATATACAAAATGTTATAAGAAAGAGACATTTATTTGTTGCATTCTAATTCCATGTGGGAATGTAATTCAAAAATCTTAATTATCTCAACTATCTCAAAAACCAAAATGAATAAAATGAGTATTGAAGACAGTTCACATAAACTGAACGCAGCCATACAAACCGTAATAATATTCAGAGTATTCTATTCAAACACCCAAACTTGTACCGTTTGAAGCTGAAACGGCACAGCCTGTTTATTTGGGTATAATTTTATGTTGAATAAACCTTGTCCTTGAGTATTTTATATTTGAAAATTGTTTCCAAAATTGCTCAGGAAAGGTGGGCAGACACTGTAGCAATTATTTTTTATTGTTGACTTACACGTACGCTCTATACAACAGCGTGAGTAAACAATTGATTAATGAACACTAAAGCGTTATAAATTTTTTTACTAACTATGGAAATCGCCCAAAAATTATTCATGGACGAATAACATTGCTAGAAATCATGGTAATACTCCATTACATGATCGAATACAATTCTGGTCAAAATCATTTCGTTGGAGTTGGGAACCTGTTAAAGATGATTCAAATTCTAGTTGACCACTCACTGGAGGCGATAAACAAAATTGCAAGTTCGATGATAACAGATAGAAAAATTAAAATAAGCCTTTTCTTTCGTTGGTCCCATGAAATTCGTTATAACCGAGAAATACAGTGTATTGAAAAAAATTGTCGTTATTTCGGCATTGTTGGACATGACGGTGATTTTACTTACCCTATTGACGCTTTGAATCACTAAAGTGTTTTTCTTTTCAGCATAAGGAGAGCTTCTATAATTATTCCTGTCATCTACAAAATGACCTCCATTTGTAATGTTCTCTGAAAAAAACAAGTGAACATAATAGATAAAGAAATAGAATCAATCACGAAAACTTAAAAATAGTTTCATGAAATATGTACGTGTACAGAGTAGGTAGACATAATAATATGGGCATCTGTTTTTTTTTCTGATATTTCGCTCTCATTTTATTTATTATAGAATGAGGTTTTTTGCAACTCTGGCATCATAAGTTGGGATGTATTTTGCTAGATTAACCATCAAACGCCGCTGCAAATCTTTTTCTTGCTATTTATAAAAAGGACCAACTCCTTTAGTTCACGCGGCATTTAATCCAAAACATGCTAGATCGATTTCGCACCTGATTAGTAAAGTAAATTGTGGAAAATTCTTAACTGTCCATTTTACTATGTCTACATATTGTACTTATATCAACAAAAAATCGCTTATCCGCTAACCATTACTTGTTGGACTAGGAGTTAATTTTCCTCTACTAGGGGAAACGCTTAATGTTTCTTTTACTTTGTACGGTTGATTACCAACAACTGGAATATCAGCACCTTCTATAAACATAAACTAAAAATAAATCAACCGTAACTATCAAACAGCAATTGTTTCTCAATATGCATTACCTCCACCGTCAATGTTCCAGATATCTGGTCGCTTTCGTATGGCCTGCTTTGTAAAGTTATAGTTTGTCTCTGAGAGGGGTTCACAAGGAGTTCTTCGACTCCTACGATTCCCAAACCTAAGAACTTATGATTTGGTCTTATTGCGTGATCATAAACTTCAAATAACAACTCTTGCGTGTTCTGTGATACATCGCTAGAATGTTGCTTGATAAAATAATTGTCAAACTTTAGGCTTAATATATCTTACAATAGAAAATGTTCATCCCAGTAAGGCGAGTTTGTATTTTTTTGAAATGATGTTTGGTATTTTTGAGGGGGCTCGTCCATCTCGACCACACAATAGGGTTCTTCACAACCTTGACTGGCTCCCAAATTAGCAGCGCGTGTTACCTTTACTAATAAACGCTTATTTCCAGGTATCCTGTTAAGAGCTATGTGGTTAGGCGTGGATGTATATGCATTGAGCTATAAATAATTGAACTGTATTAAAATATCTATATATACGGAAAATATTAAGCAAGTAAGGTGTAACCTGAATTTACTTTTAATTATTTTTCAGATAACGTTGTATCCAAAAAAAATGTTAATTTATTAATTTTTTACGAAATTTTCTACTATAAAACAGTAAAAAAAAATAGTAGAATAACAAAGCAAGATATTAAATTAATCGAAAATTAAAATTACTACTATGTACATTATCAAACACAATACAGGAAAATTATAGAAGAATTGCTAATTAAAAGTATTAGAAGTATTAGGCGAAAGACACGTAGAGTGGGCAGATGAGGAACTGTGAGATACTGCTAGCGAGTTGGAACGTGGATACATATAATGACGTCAAGGCGGACAAAGTAGCCAGGTTGGCGGTGGCTGCTGGTCAAGATAGAAACAACAAGCGAAAAGCAGCAGAAGAAAACAAAAGGAACAATGATACCAAGAAGACCACCACGCGTAAGAGAACTAACCCAAGAAGAGTGTTCTTTGACGATGATCATCCAAAAAACATGCCCCTACTACAATGATAAGGTCTTTTATTACTTTAACCTGTTATCTTTCGTAACCCTTATCTTGGGTTAAAGTTAAGGTTAAAGTTAAAATTAAATTTAAATTTAAAAATAAAGTTAAATTCTTTAACCCTTATCTTGGGTTAAAGTTAAATTCTCTTAACTTAAACCGCTTTCTTATTACCCATTTGGAATTAAATGACCACCAAAGTGGCCATATTGGAAAAGTTGTGAAAAATCAAATATCTTTGGTATTTAAATTAACAACAAGATGATAGCATATTTATATTATGCGCTAGAACAGTTGTGGTATATATCGACGCCTTTGCATTAATTGCAACTGAGTAGGTAATGGTTAGACTACGAAAAGCAACCAAATTTATGGCGGGGTCGGATTATGATCTAAGGATGAACAAAGAATTAAAGATAATGGCTCACGACGGCATAAGGCGTGTTTTTAAAAAAGTGGAAAATCTTAAATATTTGGGGACAACGTTCAACAGAAAACCCGACATTAAAAAGGAGATCCTACAAAAAATTGTGACAAGCAATCGCTGTTTTAAAGTTGCGCTAGAAAATTAAAAGACGTGGTAACAGCCCAGATGTTAAAATAAGTAGCTCATATCGTGGAAATTGAAAAAATAGAGAAAAAGACGTTGAAAACCAAGGAAGAAGAGATGGGAGGAGGAAACTATAAAGTACGTAAGACAACTAAACATCGACAACTAAAGGGAAAAAGGGAGGAAAAAAGAAATAGAAGATGTTAGTTATCCAAGCTATGAGCCTACTAATCCACAATGTTTAACGACCTTATATACTTCTATGACTAAGTTACAGAATATCCGCTTATTATATATCACTCTACGCACTAATGTTTTCTGATATAGGATGGCATTGAAAATACTGCAATGCATAACGTTACATCCTAATGAACCTATACACTAATACCCATAAGTCTTTTGTTTCCAATATAAGGCATATTAAAAGTTTAAGGAACAGTTTTTTTTAGAAAATTTATTTCTCTTCAATATCTCATAACAAAAAAAATCGCTTCTTGGTCGACAATTGAACTTTGAAAATAGCAATATGACTATAACCAAATAGCAATATGAATATAACCAAAAAATAATAATCAAATTAAAAAACATATAAGGTGCTTCGCTAAAGGTGCCTCGTTAAAGAAGATGTTCAAAAAGAAAATTAAATTTCGTGTATGCAAAAATTCGTGTCATTGTGCGCCTACTACATTCTGTGGATAATGTTCAGTAGTCCGTGTATTTTCTAAAGAATGTAAACAGATTTAATCGATGGGGCAATCAAAATAGACCAATTAGATAAATGTAGATTATACCTGCCCACACGTTAATAGAAATCCCATACTGGTGTTTGATTGAAGGTTTTTATTTCTCCAATAGTGCATATTACCATCTCGATTGACCGTGCTTCATCGGTAAACAAGATATTAAATTTTGCTTCCCATTTTGCATTGTTCCACCAATCTTGTTCAAACAAGCAATTAATTTTTTGGAAATGAAATTGGCGAAGAAGCTCTTCTTTGAGGACTTTTGGTTAACATTCCATACAGCTGAACTAACTTTTTTGGTGATTATTCTCAGATTATTTTCGGTTATTTGCAAGAGAGCTTATTTTGTATTAGTACGATGAGTTTTGCTGAATCCAGTATTATCTTTTGCTTTTTCGAAACAGCCATCTTCTCCTAAACGCCCATGCACGACAATAAGTTATCTATATGGGAAAACATGTCTTAATCTGTTAAGACATGTTCTTTATCTTTCTCGATAGAACTTCGGAACATTTGATCGAGCTTTTTTAAGATCCTGTATCTTGAAAACAAAAGGCTTTTTATTATATCGTGGTCCCCTGTCGCGTAATATTATGCATTGTAGTTTTTTAGTGTCACCCTATATATATTTATCATTTTGAATTGACTGTACATTGTATACAAAGTAGTTTGATTAAAACCATTCGTATACTGAAATGTAAATACTTTTTATGCTGTAATGTTCAATATTAGGTTGATTTAGTATTAAATGGTACAATTGCAAATTATTCTTCTTCTTCTTGAAAAATATGTTATATTAATAAGATATGATTGTTAATACAGTTCCAGCAATAATAAAGGTACCAATAATAATGCAATGTATTTCGGATATTTGCATTTGAACTTACATCCAATTACAGACTTAATAAGAGTATCCAGTTTTTCTCATCATCGTATTACAATATTCACTTACCATGCTATCATAGTGCACAGGTAGCGGTCTTCCCATAACGTCGAGATGCCGTACAAGCCTAGGGCACGTGGGATATTGCGCCAAGTTTATATTAAATTCTGTGCTTCTTAAAGCGGCCGTTACAACCTCGCTGGAATGTGTATTTTCATTAATTGGGAAATCTCCGGCAAATTAACGAAAAATATAGAACACCTACCTCACAACCTCCTGTAATTGATTCTCATCCAGATTATTTTTTATATTTCCAACGGGAGCCAATGCTATCTTAATTTCTGGCCAGCCATCGCATTTCAAGTTCGCTTGTAATTTTTCCGTAACACAAAAAATATTTAATCTAGCCCGGAGACGGTTCACATTCACACGATAATGGGAAGTCTCTATTTTATCAGCCTTTTTCCTAACGCATTTCAACTGGAAAGCTGGGGTAGCTTCACAATCACAAGTTAATGTCTGAAAAGAATAATGTAATATTATAATTTTATTTCTTCTACATGTGTTGATGTCATGTGTTATATGTATTGACAATCTCAAAAGTATTTTGAGGATTTCGACAATTCCAAAATTTAAGATCGACTCATGTCTTAAAAATTTTAATAAATATGCTACATTATAGCATATTTATAGGTCGTAGAATGTAAATCACCACAAATTACAATATAGGCAATTACAATAATACTTTTCAATCTTAAGTGATTACGAGCAGTCACAAGTGATTTCGAGCCAATGGAGTCAATTCTATATAACACACTGTGTGCAAAGTTTTAGCAACTGAAATACACGATATTCGACATCCTAAAGATGTCACTGGCTTGGTGTAGATCTTGAGCGAAAACATTGTCGGACCTTTTCTTTTCGAAGACGTTATTATCCGGTTCCAACAGGAACCACTTGTCTTCTATGTCTTATTACACATTACGCTTAGCTTGCTACCATTTTCAACTCATTACTTTTGAAAGAAGTTATAGTCTAATTTTTTATAAATAATTTGATAATATAAGTTCTACTTGGATAAATTCTTTCAAGAAACTGTCACCCATACAAAATATATATCACTTTTCAATAATTATAAATAACAAATAAAATGAGTAAATAAATAAATCATTTTAATGAAGGAAGTTACCACTTTTGGTAGATTTAAGTGGGAGAAAGGAACATATAGTATCGATGGTTTGTATGAGAATTCAAAGCTTAGCCTCCTACAAATATAAAACAACCTTTTTACTTAATATTCCAGTATTTTTTTAATATGTCTTCAGCTATTACTTTAAATGCCCAAATATGTTGTATTTTTGAAGATCGGGAAAAAATACATGCTAGTTATAAATTTAAATAGGGACGACTACTACTTAAAGAATGAGGATGTTCATCGTCTTTTACTATATAAGATATAAGTTAAGCAGAAAGAGTTGGATTATTTTGAAATCGAAATTTGTCGTTTGTCTATTTAACCTTTAGCCTAAAAATTTTTTCAAATTTTAAACTTCTCTCCATCTCTTACAATAAGTGAGATCCTCACAGTGAGCCGCGAATTAAGAACAGACTGTACAATATGTACGTTTGAGACTAATTTATTGAGTTTGCAAAAAACAACTGTTGCTATGGTTGCTTTATGGATCGTATTAAACTTGCCCATCGTTTTACTCAAAACACTTGTCATCTTCTTGTGTAATTGAAAATGTTTGGAATGCGTAATTATTGATGATAATTCTATAAATAATCTTAAGGGTGTAGGGTAACAAATGAACCATAATGCCGCGAAGGTATTAATATATTCCTTTTACTCGTGGCACTCATTTGTATCTAATTGCAAGCAATAGATCTATATATCTTATTTTATTATTAATATGCACTGATATTGATAGCTGTATTCTTATCAATACGAGGATACACTGAAAGTTTAAAGTCTCAACGTGTTTTGAAAGTTTCAGCCTTGTTGTATGCTCGGTTGTTACTTAACAATCATTTGTATCAGCCGACGTTAGTTGCTGTAAAAATCGAATCGAGCTTCTATTACATTTTTTTCATTTCAAAGGCAATACTACTATACAATCAAGCCAAGATGGACATTGTTTACAGGGACTTTTGTCCATCATCGTCACAGTAAGAACTTTGGCAGCTGAACTTAAATGTGGTCGTACTAACTTGGCTGACTAAAGAATCAAAAACCACAACCGCCGAATCGGCCCTAAAAAGGGCGAATACTAATTCATCGGCCGAGAAAGTGATGACAACCGTTTTTTCGGGATACGGATGGAATTATATTAATCCACTATCTTGAAAAGGAAGAAACAATAATTACAAAACAAACTAAAAACAGAAATCGCGGAAAAACTGCCGCGCCAAGACATCTTCACACTTTAGTGATTGTCTTACTTACTAGATCTGGCTCGCTGCTTCGCTCAGAAGGCAAAGATTTTCGTCTGAGACTACGTTAAGATATAAAACTACATTCGACAAAAAATATTTGTTTCTGTGTTAGGTTGGAAACTTTTTAAGTTATCCGTATATAAATGAAAACCAATTTGGTTGATCTCTCTCAACCTCAACTAAGACTATATAAATCAATTTTATTTAGAAAATTATATTGCACCTATTTCGTAACGTTTCTGTGATATCCAACAAGTAAAAACGTTTAGTACGTTTGCAAAAATCTGCAGAAATTGGTACTTGTTGAGAGTTTTGATTAAAAATTTCCATCAACATCTCTGTTCAACCAAACTAATTCAATAGTAATTATCCTAACTATTATAAATTGAAAGTACTTATACAGCGTGTGCACCTAGCAGTAATAGATAGATAAGATAATTCCTTTCCTGTACAATTTGCAGAAACAGCTTTCAAACAAGAAAAATTCGCAGAAAAATGCTACCCAATATAAAATTATATTGAACTGTACAGGATGTTTAGTTTTCACACCGTACGATTCAAGTTTAATTTTCTAAATTTTTATGTAAGGCCGCTGTTTCTTTAATAGCCGATATCTGTGTATAACAGACATCAGGATGGTATTTCTTCGAGTTTCACGTATAGTGAAGTGTAATTCATTTATGACGTCTCATCATGGTCCCAGAGAAAAGCTGTTATTGATTTTTTTTATTTCATTTTCCTATACCTTAAATGTGTCGTTCGTTAATAGATTAGATATGAAGACAATCTTTTAACTAAAATACATAAAGTACTGTGACAAAATAATAAATAAGCTTTTGCTTTTCTCAGAATAATAATTGAAGATAAACTGGAAAATTTAATTCATACATACAATATCAACATCTATTCCACCATTTTCCTTCATACAAACTTCGTTTCTTTATATCTTATTGAACGTTTACTATCTCGAGGATATTGTTTTGTGTAATGCCGACCTTATGCATTAAGAAACATGTATCGGAAGTTTTTCCATAACTATTTCTATTTAGCCAAATTGCGAAGTCTTTTTAACTTTCAGAATGTACTTATTATATATTTTACTACTGAAGAAACTTTGTGTACTTTTTCATTTCAAAGGCAATACTACTATACAATCAAGCCAAGATGGACATTGTTTACGGGGACTTCTGTCCATCATTGTCACAGTAAGAACTTTGGCAGCTGAACTTAAACGTAGTCGTACTAGCTTGGCTGACGAATCTCGAAAGTTATGGGGGTAACGGAGGCCGTAAGCCTCTATTAAGCTAGATAAGCACGTAAAGAACGTGTTTGTTCTACATTAAGTGCAGATTTCAGTATGAAAAAGCTAACCCCGCCATGGGCGTCGCGTTTTGGCGGAATGTTAACGTCGGTTAACAACTGTAGATATACCTGTACTCCTTTAAAATCAAGTCACAGTCGAAGCAATGGACTGGAAAGTGTGAATGGGCCCTAAAAAGGGCGAATACTAATTCATCGGCCGAGAAAGTGATGACAACCGTTTTTTCGGGATACGTGTGGAATTATATTAATCTACTATCTTGAAAAGGAAGAAACAATAATTACAAAACAAACTAAAAACAGAAATTGCGGAAAAATTGCCGCGCCAAGACATCTTCACACTTTAGTGATCGTCTTACTTACTAGATCTGGCTCCCTGCTTCGCTCAGAAGGCAAAGATTTTCGTCTGAGACTACGTTAAGATATAAAACTACATTCGACAAAAAATATTTGTTTCTGTGTTAGGTTGGAAACTTTTTAAGTTACCCGTATATAAATGAAAACCAATTTGGTTGATCTCTCTCAATCTCAACTAAGACTATATAAATCAATTTTATTTAGAAAGTTATATTGCACCTATTTCATAACGTTTCTGTGATATCCAACAAGTAAAAACGTTTAGTACGTTTGCAAAAATCTGCAGAAATTGGTACTTGTTAAGAGTTTTGATAGTTTACTAAAAAATTTCCATCAACATCTCTGTTCAACCAAACTAATTCAATAGTAATTATCCTAACTATTATAAATTGAAAGTACTTATATAGCGTGTGCACCTAGCGGTAATAGATAATTCCTTTCCTGTACAATTTGCAGAAACAGCTTTCAAACAAGAAAAATTCGCAGAAAAATGCTACCCAATATAAAATTATATTGAACTGTACAGGATGTTTAGTTTTCATACCGTACGATTCAAGTTTAATTTTCTAAATTTTTATGTAAGGCCGCTGTTTCTTTAATAGCCGATATCTGTGTATAACAGACATCAGAATGGTATTTCTTCGAGTTTCACGTATAGTGAAGTGTAATTCATTTATGACGTCTCATCAGGGTCCCAGAGAAAAGCTGTTATTGATTTTTTTTATTTCATTTTCCTATACCTTAAATGTGTCGTTTGTTAATTAAGATTAAATATTAGTTAAGATTAAATATGAAGACGAATCTTTTAACTAAAATACATAGAGTACTGTGACAAAATAATAAATAAGCTTTTGCTTTTCTCAAAATAATAATTGAAAATAAACTGGAAAATTTAATTCATACATACAATATCAACATCTATTCCACCATTTTCCTTCATACAAACTTCGTTTCTTTATATCTTATTGAACATTTACTATCTCGAGGATATTATTTTGTGTAATGCTGACCTTATGCATTAAGAAACATGTATCGTTTTTCCATAAACATTTCTGTTTAGCCAAATTGCGAAGTCTTTTTAACTTTCAGAATGTACTTATTATATTTTTTACTGTTGAAGAAACTTTGTGTACAAAAATCTCAAATTATCCCAAGAATATTAACATGAATTAATGAAATGCATCCAATAACCTAATCATATGTCGAGTGTTTTATTAAAAAAAGCAAACTTGGATCGTACACAGCGGAAATTCAATATCCTGTATTCTTGAATATAATTTTATGTTTTATGTAGAATTTGTCTCCGAACTCTCTAAATTGCTCAGGAAAGGAAATACCTTCCGTCCATACACTAGGTGGACACGCTGTATATCTTAGTACGTTAAATTCTAGAAGTTCACATGATTTAAGACAAAGACTAATTATCCACGTTCTAATTATAAAGGAATTACGGATATGAATCCTTTTTTTGCTTCAAGAATTTGCCAGCAAGTTACATTGAGTATTTTAAACTTGAAGGTTGATACATAGAATTTTCTTGGAATATTGCCAGTGATTGTGTTCATATGATTCCTTGAACGTTTGTTTTCATTTTTTTCTAACGTGAAATATATTCTGATATTGTAGTATGATATATCTGCGTAAACTTCCGCATAATAATAGTGAAATATGAAATGAGTAGAATATTTCTATTAATTTCAAAATAAGAATTCATCAGTCGAAAAAACCAGTATTGAATCGAAGAAAACATAAATGATATTTCCCATAAAATTATTCAACGAAAGTTTCAAAAAGGAAGGCTCTATGCCGTACACGTTGTATTTTATTTATATTTTAGTTGACATAAAAATCAGAAGATAACAAAACCTTGATAGACAAATGTAAACATTTTTTATTGACTTATTCTTTATGTGTAAAGATTACCGTACTCAAAATTTCGAGTGTTTGCCTTGTCTCACTCAACGTTCATTGATTTTAACTTGTACAAACAGATAAAATTAAAAACAGAGCTGTTAAACAGTAAAACATCTCTACAAAAGGGACCTGCTTTGCCAAAAATGTATACAGATACAATCCAGCGGCGATCAGTGGTGACACGAGGACGTGCGCGATATTACCCACCGCCGTTGATATCAAATGTTTCTGTCCCTTCATATATGGTAGTTGGAAACCAACCGCGAAACTGGTTAATAATTACTTGATACGGAGAGTCTTGTAAACGTATTATGTGACACATAATACATTTACACACATACTACAGAAGCCATTGTGTTAAAAGGAAACACCAATTTGGTTCATGGAATGACTCAATAGACGAAAGGCTGCAGTGCAGCAGAAACTGATGGTGTTTTTCTGAAAAATTTTAACATCCAGAATGTCATAGAGACAATTTTTGAAGGTTTATGGCAGATTAGATCAGTTACTAGCACTACTACTTAAAGGGACAAAGTTTGGGATGTTCTTTTAATATTTCTTATTAGATTTATGTTTTATTATTATAACGTTGCATGTCCCTCTTTTAAAATCTTTTTGATTTCGATAATAATAATTGCTGGAAATCCATGATGCAGACGAACAATATGAAGATTTTTCTATCCAAAATTCCTGATACATTTGGCAACATTGCGACGCTCTAACACTACGATATTCATTAGAGTGAGGTTGGGTTAATCCTACCGGTTTCCAAAAATTTCCCAAAGTCTTGTTACCCTTATATGAAAAACTTAACTACAACAATAATGCAATGGGATGCAAGTCGATAAAATGAAATTAAGTCTTCCAAGACACTTACAGCACCTTTGAGAAAAGGGATACAAATGAAAGCGTCTACGTATGCGAGATATTTCGCTGCAGAAATGGAAAGGACTTCATTAACGGTGATTGAAATGCTTTGAAGCTAGATAGAGGGCATTTGGGACAGATATTGTAGTATATAAAAATTAACTTAACTAACATAGATTGAATATTAATTTCAATCTGTATTACAATACACTCGTAAAAGGCTTTCACCTTTGTATGTGTATCACGTAAACAACTTTACATCAACCGAAGTGACCCGATGTCTCCCTATCCGTCCATTAAAATTATCATAACTAACCGTACCTATATCAACGATCAAAACCGTCCAACTCGAGTCAGCTTGGATCGATCTGTGTGGCTATCAAATCTATATGTACTTGCATATATATTACAAGACAATGATCTAGATGTTTAAATGTGTATTAGCTTGAATCCGTTACGGATATAACTAATTTCGTGTTAGATTGAAAGAAGTTTCTGTCTAAACAAAAAAAAAAAACTAGTAACTACTAAATCTTTAATTTTAGGACAATAGTACTTTATTACTTTTCGCATCAAAATTTACCAATAATTTCAAAAATGTTATAACACAATATATGAACATGTCTTTGGCTAGCTACAAACTTATAAAACGCCCCCGGATCTCATAACAATAAAGAGCATTTTGAAAAATCTTTATTCACAAACCCGTAATCCTCTAGCCACTCGAAGATATATCACTAGGCATACACATATAAAGAATACGCATGTATTGATGATGTTTCGTTAGATAAAGCCGTAGTTCAACTTACATTATAACTTTAGGATGTATTGCTAATCAGCACACCTTATGTACTACTACCATGTTAAAAACCAACTCACCACATCATCCTTCGTATCACATTCACAAAAGAGATTCGTCAAGGTGGGTGGATGTGTCTCTGGTAGGATACGTATAAATTCGATTCCAACTCCTTGCTATAAAAAAAAAATATTCCCATTAAAAATACATAAAAGTAATCCTAACAAGTGTTGGTGTAAATTTCTAAGTGAAATTTTCTAATATGCAGATAATTCCAATTAACTGTCCCACTATCGTTATCTTCTATTTATGAAAATGGCAGTCTTTTCTGTTGATTAATACGAAGTTAAAAGAAAAACAATTAAGTAATGCATTTTTAGTAAAATCGAAAATTTATCATTTTTTAAGGAAGCATCGCATATATTTTCCAATATGTTGAAACATATTGGAATTCAATTTTTAGTATAAAAGCTTTAAAATCATCTAGAATTAATATTGAAAAAGGTATAATGGCGTCTATTTTTCACTAAAGTTGTATGTATGTGTCTAATCGGCTTATACAGAGTGGTAATAAATATCGGTTCCTCCGAAATTATTGTTCAGATAAAGTTTTTAGTAGTTATAATAAGTTATTTGTACAAAGTCGGTAAAAAAGGAATTAAGCATTTGAAGATTTCAATGATTTTATACTTTTAATATTATAACTTGTATATTTTTACACCAGTTAACAGAAAAACTGATAGTTTTTGAGACATTGCAGAATTGTGTTGCGTTCATTTCTACTGCAGTTCTTCTATTTGAATTTTTGGGATAAATATTAAAATATGCTAGGACAACAACTTCCAAATTCCATTTTATTTCATGAAGTTCGTGTATTCTCAATAGGGATCCGGTTCTACGCAATTTTTTTTCCAATTCGAAAAAATACGGCTTACATGAAAGCGATCCGGATATTTTTGTTGGTATATATACTGTAGGGCTTGCCTTGAATTATCATTTGATAAATAAAAATGCCAAGTCTACCCACCCTCTCATTAATAGAATAATATGCTATTATTAACGCAAATTAATAATGTATTTACGCCACACAAAGTTTATTATATCGCAAAAATAATACAAATGAATATAGAACTATCAAATTTTGTTTCCAAGGCGTGTCAAACATTTAATACGAATCTCCACATACGCTTGCCGATCAATTCATGGTATGGAAATGGAAAAAGATACGAAAATTTCTTTCAAAATCAATTTCAAGATTCTTTGGATGATATACCATTAGTAGTTAGACCGAGCATGGCATTACAGCACGACGATACACTGTTACTCTCGGAGAATTAAAAAACAGAAGAAAGAAAACTTGTTGTCCAGTTAATCACAAATTATGACTAGAATTTGTTAAAAGGGCTTTGTTTTTGTAAAAACCTAATAATTTTCAATAATTTTTGTAATTCAATAAGTGTTACTATCGTTGCTCTGATAAAATGATTCGTTTTTAAGCACTCCTTGAACATTCTTTTCTCAAAATGTATTTCCTCTTAACTGAAAGTGTAAAGTCGGTAATATCGAAATTTTAATTGTTTTTTCTACTAATTAAAAGTAGTAAAAACCTTATTTCAACAATTCTAATAACTTCGATGAAAAACGGTGTCTCCAATTTTTATTTTTTCCCTGTATATTACCTGATAAGCTAAGCATCAGTATCTTTTCAGAATATTTTTAGCAAATAATAAAATTAGAGACTCTCTAAAATTAGAGAGAAAATTAGAGAGATTTCCATATTTTGTTTAAAAAAGAAAACATTAAACAATACACAATTAGAAAAAATAGTACTGCGTACTATCGGTATTTTTTACTATCGATAATCGAATCAATCAACTATCGACAATATCGATAGCACTATGGACACTATCGATAGTTTTAGAGAATCCTTGTAGCCATAGTAATGTAGATAGCGGCAGTTGTAAATGTATTTGTTTTATTGTTTTAAAAATTGGATGGACTTATCCGATAATGACACTCTCTATATTTACTTCATTATTCGTAACGTTTAACCGTATAGTCTTCATTGCCTGTATTGTTTGCTTCATATGCGCATTACATATGTTGTATGTATTATGTATGTAAATACGTTTTACACTACTTACAATTAGAATAAAATACCTGTTAGTCGTTTCTGTGCATTTTACATATATTTAATCTGAATATTACGTGACAATTTTTTTGTAATTCTTAATAGCAAATTTTTACTAATGAATATACTTTGAACAAAAAGCTACGTTTTTGAGTTTATTTTTACGTTATGCAACAAAGTACATAAAACTATATCTCACGGAAGAAAACAGGTAGCGTAAGTTCTAAGTAAAGAAACGAAATCTACGTAAGTTTTTTATTTTATGTAAAATATTATAATTTGCTCCTGCTGCTATAAGTCCAATTTGATAAGCTGTGTAACATCACATAATCGATTCATTATAAAAGAAATTTAACTAAAGAAAGAATTCTATTAGTTCTTATGTTTACATTTTATACAGTCTTGCTGCTAGCAATACCGATAGTGATCATCGCTAAGTAAAAATGATCAGTTCTTGCTTCTGTTGTAGATTAAAGTTTTACATAAAAAATATTAGACACACATTTTTTAGTGTGAACTGTAACGGTGAATGGTAGAATAAAGCTCTGGGCTTTTTAATAAAATTAAAGAAGCCTAAAAGGCTCAAAAAGAGCTTAGAAACTTAATTAATTTCATGACCCAGTGAAACACAAATGTCCTAAGAAACTGTAATTGTTGTAACTGTAACAGTTTTTATACCGCTGGAAAAAATAGCCTAAATAGACGACTGTGAAATGTATCTAACAGATGTCTTAGAATAATATGCAAATGACTGCCATGTCATGTTGTTGCCAAAGCTACAACAGATGTGATAAAGTTACAATAAACTTCTGCATGCTTATATAGATTTTACTTCACGATATATTCACATATGCCGTCTTACAGAAATGCACATACAGAAGCCATTTCTCCAGTTTGTCATGCGCGTTATAGAATGCGAATTATATCTCCGTGTGTTAATAGCAACAGTGTATCTCCTTCTATCCTTAGAGATGCATCAATGACGCTACCTTTATTTCCGGTTGTGATGTTGCGATATCGCGCTCATGACACATTATTATTTGTGGTTGTATAAGTCGTTCTGTTTAAAACATTTCTATCACCACCTTCAATGACAATTATCGATATTTCTTATAAATGTGATAACATACACTGAAAATCACGAATCTTTGTAGTCATTGATTCCTCATCAAAGTAAACACGTAGAAATCAGAAGCATACTTATACGCTAGTGAGATAGAAGTATGTATATACGCCGTAGCTGCTTAAGGTATATGCCAATATTTTATTAGGTATCATCAATGGACTAATTGATGCACAAAGTTCCTCTGATATTTAACATCTGTTTTTTACTGTTTATTAGCATCTTCTTAATTCTCGTATTTCTTTTGCTAAAAGTTATTTTTGCAACTAGGCTGAAGTAAATCGTCTGATTTGTGATCAGTTTTGAGATGATAAAAAAATATATAAGACTTAGTTCTTGTACCTTGTTAGCAAGAGTTGGTTTGACGTTTCATAATGTACTTCGAGAAAGAAAACAAAATAGAAGTCCTTTAATATTTGTTTATACGGTCCATGGCGTAAATACCTCTGTTTAGTATTAAATCGAAGCTTACATACAAATTGTAGAGAATTACAAATGCTTTGAATATTTCTGTAGACACCGCCTGCAATATAAAGCATGAAAAACTACACTTGCTGTTTCTTTACCCAGTACGTCGACAGCACTGTACAAGTCGAGAGTGACTCCGAAAACAAGCGATAGACCGAAGATAAAATGGATTATCATAAAGTCAAAAAAGAAGAAAGACATATATTTACTAATAGGCTTAGCTTACTCCGCAAACACACAAATAAAGCAATGCATTATATTATTACGAAAGCATACACGCAAGCATGTACACGATATAAACTTCATGGTTTGTTGCACAGAATATGCCACCATCTTTAAGTACAATTCGTGCTGCTGTCAATGGTAATGATAATCTGCCTGACTTCATCGTATGGGTTTTGAATTGAAAAACATAAAACGAGAAAACCCATTGAACGAGATAATATTATCCGGTGCGGACAGACACTTTCCAAATTAATCGACAAGTTTTTACGCAAAGACTAAGCACCGGTTTTCGGCCTTGTTTCGCTTTAGCTTGTGCTAATTTTGATAATGGTTCTGCTCCTGATGCTGTATATACATTTTTCTACAAGAAAAACAATTCTGACGTTCATCATGAAACGAATTCAGAAACATATGAGGATTGGTCTACTGCCGAATATACCGCAGAATTCAGTAATTTTTCTTGATAGTATTCCCTACCACTAATGAAGTTAGAAAAAATTTAATCACAACGTGATGTAAAAACCAAATTATTACAAAGTTTTATGGGAGACAAATACCAGCCACTGATGGTATGCACAAAACTAGAACTGCACTAAAACAAACTTACTAGTTTCTATATCGCCAATTAAACAGCAGCATGATATAAACAGGTCTGACGACTTTGTGAAAGGAAAGTGACTTGAAATTTCTTAATTACTAATTCATAATTGCGAAATATGTAATAAGAAAAAGCAATTTTTGAATTATTTAATCTTTGAACCTACATTTACGTCAATGAAGAAATAAAGAATATTAAAGTATTTGTAGGTTTATTTTTTAGTTTTTGGAAATTTATAAATAAATAAATTTAAAAAAATAAGCATTTTTATTTCACACCGTAATGCATAATGAAATCATTATGCATTGCGGTTTTTTTATCAATTATTATCAATAGTGAGTTAGTTAACGGTATTAGGAATTCTTTAAGATAATCCTGCTTTAAACTCTCTTTTTTTGACACAAAATATCACAAATAGTTTTGACACCCTCAGAAAGATCATGTTTCAGCCGCATGAAATACAAAATAATGAACTGGAGATTAATGAAACATACGATTGGACGATTCGATATGAATCAAATTTCCGTAAGACATGCATATACACAGTTTACGAATGCTGAAACGCGCTATAGTTAACATCTTCATAAGAATTAGCTTGATGTATTGAGATGTTTCAAATTGAAATAGAAGTAGGTATTCTAATCTAACGTTTTTTCGCGCCCTTTATGCTTTTTGAGTATTCCTTGGATTAATTTTGCGGTTTCTTTATTTTCAACGTATTTCCAAACTGTTTTAATATTGTTTCATAGCTTCCATACTTTTAAAACTTACTTTAAAGTTAATTTCTAAATTCTTTTTTCGAAAACGTATTTTTACCAGAATACCATTTTCTCTCTATTTATTTATCCGCCGCCACAAGATGCACACAAAAAGCTTTATTTAAAACATTTTCTCATATTATTACAAATAATTATAAAATATAATTAAATTAATAATTAAAAAAATTGCGCTTGAATGCAACATCCTGTATATCTTGTAATTATTTCTTGCAATTACTACTATTACGTTATTCGAATTGATATTGCAATAGAGGTACTTTAGGAGTGCACTTCATATCTTGTTCTATTATTGTTCTTGTTAAACACTCTGTATAACTTGACCCTGTTACGGAGGAACTTCCAATAAAAGTAACTTATACTTAAACATCACTTCTAGCTCTTACCGTTCGAGAATTACATCGAAGAAATGAAAATTAATCAATTTTCGGAGGGATGTTTCGCCCATTCAAAGTGAATTTCAACCAATAAAAAAATTCCTAGTCTATATTCTTACCAAGTTTCATCCGATTCTGAATTTGATATTTGGAGGGTTTTCAAATTAAAACAAAAGCACACCGACTCTCAAAAATCACTATTTCTATAACATATGTATATTGACGCCATAAAGAAAATAGAAAGAAATTCAGAAGCCAAATTTAACAAAATTGAAACATACTTGGAGTAGAGACGACTATTCTAAATATAAAACATAGATTTCCAAATATAAACTGTATTAACTTCCTGAGATTATTTTTGTCCTCTTATCATATGGGATTGTCAGATAGATTACATAAACTAGATACTGCCAAATGGAATGGAGCTGATCAAATTTTCATGTTTTTGATATTACTGATAGTGATAATCTACCGAAAATCAATTGCCAAAAAATACATATTCTATAATCATTGCACGATTAGTTAACATTGTTTTCCTCAAGTTGTTCTTTACTTTTTTTTATTATTTGTTAATCCCCTTTACCCCAATGCGTGCGATGAAGCGGATCAACGAATAATTAGGCCAACAAACCGTTTTAATCTTAATCAACTTGAAATGGATCACCTCTGTAATTTTAAAAAGGAAATTATCGAGAATGCAATTTCCTTTAAAACAACAAATACAAAGGGTAACTACGTATTGGTTTGGTCCACGGAAATTAAAGTTAAATAGAAAGACTGACTTATTTTTTCAAGTAGATTGATACATTTCTGACAACAGAAACACATTTTATCTAAATTAAATAAAAACGTTCAAGGAATACTCAGATATTACATGATTCAGTTTTATGAGAATTGTTTAATGCCTTTAATCTACTCTGAATTATAATTGGCGATATGTTTGAATAGGCGCCTCTTCTGACAAGGTGTCCCCGGCAACTTTTTTTTTAATACTTGCGACTTTTTATTACATATATCGGGAACAACTGGATGTATAAGAAAACACATCATTATTCTTGGATATTTTTTTCTTAAGGTGCTAATGATAATGATTCCAACTGCTACGTTGTATGTCTGTATGTCACGCTGTATGCCGCGATTCGCATGTTTAGTTGAACACGTTCGAAATTTTAATGTAAGTGTTTCAAGATATGTATTGTTAATTATAAAGTGTAACTTATCAATTGCGCGTTTCCCAGTCGCCCGCTCATGAACAGGAACAGGATAAGAATTTATGTTGCCCTTTTAAAGCCGTCTAACATGGTAAGAATTTTAGGTTTTTTCAGATTGGGGCTTGTTATAAATATCTCTTCGAATAACAAATTCGACATACTTAGCAAATTGCCATTGTTACATAAATGTACACCTTTTGTAAGTACACAGAATACAAACGTAATTAACCTTCCCGGGTATTACATAAAAGAATTAAATTCTGAGGACATTGAGGATAATCAGTTTGTCACTTCACAAAGCGTAAAATTTATGGAAATGTAATTCTAGTACATGGTCGTTGATGATTACCTAAAACAAATACGAAACAAAACTGATATCCAAACAAAATTTTGCAATTTGCAATAAATATACTATACAAGAGCCATAACAAAGTATTCGTATATAATTTCCGCATCGCGCGAAAAAATAGGACCTTGTACTGAAATTTTGGCGTTCACCCAACATTGCCGTTAAACCTATAATTAGAAAAATCCACTATTTTTAATACTTTCTTGATTAGTCACTTGATCAGTAGGAGCAACCTTGGTACCTTATCTCTTCTTTTTCCTTCTAATCATCTACCTCACAGCCAGTATTTACAAATTTAAATCATAAGATAAGATAAGTAGAATATCTAACTGGAACTTGATTAAACCACGTAAGCAAACATTTCGTTGCAAAAACGTTGCACCCTTCTACGAAATATGCTAAGATAAAGATTAATCCTCAGACACGAGATTTTATAAAGCCACAGTCTCACAAAAGTAACAATGTGTTACTATAAAGAATATTCTTCACGATTCGCAAATTTCCTTTAACAACCTCTTCATCAAAGATGGTAAGTCAAAGGCTTGATGAAGTCTATATATGAACCAGTATATGCAGTAATTATCTATAACAATAACATTCTAGCAATATTATTTTACCATTCTACACTACATTTTGAATATTTTCTATTATTGTTAGTCTTTTAGTTTAGTCCTTTATATTTCGTGACTAAATTCTGTGGTAAGCAGGTAGTACAATCTATACAATAAAATAGCCCGGCGTTATACAGGTATTATATATAAATTGCCAAATTTATGTAAAACATTATATATGAAGAAATACATTTAATAATAATTTATTTATTTCTAATGTAGGTATATTTCAACGGATTTGCAATAGTTGCCATAATACCTAAAACTTTTGCAAAGCATATGTCGTACCCCTCATAATAATTTAAAAGATATTTCAATTTTTTATTAAAATAATAGGTCCGCAAAAGAGCTAAAAAGTGAACAATTCAGTGATACACAATGACATATATTCAAAACTTCTCTCCTTTTCCGAAATGAAATGTTCTATCGTCGAAAATACTTATTTACCATATGTAATTAATTTATTAAATTATTATTAATTGACATATCTGCAAGAGCATCAAGACGCGTTTTCCGTAAAACAATTTTAAAGCAAACTCGGAGACAGAAAATCGCGAATCCGTTGAAATTTATAGCACATTGCCTACGAAAACTGGCGTCGAAAAATATGGCTACCAAATTTATCTGGTATAGATTATACCGGTGTGAACCTAGCGGCCCAAAGTTAACTCATTTTCCGGAAACACCCGAACCTCCATAGGCGTAGATGATATTCAACTATAATGCATCAGTATTTGAAGTAAAACCATAGAAGTTATGGTGACATCAAAATCTCAGCAATCCCTATGGGGTCAGAAAATAATACCTGATCGTAGGTAGACCCAAGAATTTTTTTAATGCTTCGAGGAATGTTTTAACCCCCGTGGACGGCCGACAAGGGATTCTGCTATTGGTTGCTGTGTGTAATATCGAAATGTCCGCAGTTTCTATAACGTTTAAAAGTGATACTGACCCTTGCGTAGATACACGTATATATGCCTTTATAGGTGTGTTAGAGGGTAATCTCGTGCTTCACTTCCGAGAGAAGTGACATGGAATGCAAATGAACCTGGTCATTTCTGCAGTTCTCATTATTCGATTCATTATAATTTCATGGCACCTACGCCTATGAATGTTCGGGTGTTTCCAGAAGATAAGCTATTAACTGTGGACCACTAAATTCATCCTGGTGATTTTGATGCCGGCTTAGCCCTTACTAAGATGTTTTATTTTTACTTTTTCTATGCAAGATGTTTCAGGAGGAATTTCTTCGATCTCTTTCATATATCAAAGAGTACACGTAAGAAGATATATTAAAAATTGATAAATTGGTCTAAATGTAATATTGAACTAAAATATTTTGAATTATATAGGATGTCTGGTTGAACCTGTAGTAGCTGTCTATTTTGTTATTTGAATTAGACTATTCCATATATTATTGACTTCATAATTCAATTTGAAGATTTCTTTAATATTGCTATTTCTAGCAATTCTTGAAATATTTCCTTTTTACAAAAGAAAAATTATAAAGTATTTAAAATTGAAATTTTGTAGAACTGTTGACTAAATAGGTTAATACTAGGAGCTGAATGAATTGTTTCGAACAATTCGACAATTATCATTAAAATTTCAAAAAACAAAAAATAAATTATGTTAACTAGCATCTAGAATGGATACCGAATATTGTAAACATATATAGGACATCCTAATTAAAATAAAAAAATTAGCAGCTACTTCCGTTGTAGCCTAGCTCTTAGATAATTGAATATATTTTAATTCAATAATACATGTACGCTTTAGTGTACTGTCAAATTTTTAAAATTTTCCGTTGTATACTGTTCCACATATCGGTCGATAACAATTGCTGTCGAGACACCTATAGAAGAACTATAAAATTAACTTTTAACAACCGTTGTTTATAGAATTGACGGTCATTTGTCGCACTAAGTAACTAAAAAATTTTGCAGGAACGTTAAAAACAAGGAAATAAACAAGTTGCGAATACTATCACTGCACAAACGTGCAATACTTGTTAGTACTACTTTGGTCCATGTTGCCAGCTACATATTTTGAAAGCTCTATTTATACCAAAGATTTGTCAACGCTATAGCCAAAATAAATATGTTCAAGAAAAAGGTGAGGATCGTAAAATTTTGGGCTGCATCTTTAAAAAGAATCCAGAACCACTTTACTCTAAAATAAATTATACAACTAAATAAATAAATTGGTAAATAGCTAAACGAGGATATTTTCACCTGCAATAGGCCCGCAAACGCTGTACCACAATTTACATTTATCTAATTGAACGAATCGGTAATCAAAGCTACTGCGCTTTCTCTTCATAGTTGCCTTCTTTTCATAAGCCATGAAGACCTGGACAACTCTGAGGGCTAAAATAATTAAGCGATTATAAACTTTAATTAGTTGCAAGTGAACCAGCTCAATTAAAATTGAAGTAATTAGGTAGTAACGTTAGGAAAGGAAACCCATTTTATTTTACATAATCACAAACTAACAAAATAAATGATTACGGTATAAAGTTGCGCAATGCTTTAGCAATTTAGCACCAAAAGAATATATGTAAATGGGACACTATTCGGCTCATTATTGTATCAAAATGATGATCCTAATTAATAGTGTAAAAGAATGAGGCCCTAAAGCGTCCCTCTTTTACAAAATAACTGATATGATTGAGTGTTGGCTTTCACTACCGTAATCCATAATAGAAATTTCTTTCGAGTGTTGTCGTACAATTAGTATTTTACTTGACGTTTCGCTGATCATACCGTCAGCTTTTTCGGAAGATTTCTAAAGACCAATATGATTTGTGAGTGATTAGAAAGCGAACCAGCTCAATGACAATTGCGATTGTTTGTGTTTAGTAAACGCCACTGAATTGTCGTTTTTGATAATGACAGCAAAATGCCGTATTAAAACGAAATGTAAAGAATTACATAAGAGCAACATGACTATCCAACTAAATGGAGAAGCAGCTAATGGCCCTTATTTTTTTTTCATCATATGCCAGGTCCCACATTTGAAAAGTCTATCAGCCAACGGTGTGAAGTAACGGATATACGTGCAGCTATCGAAGAAAATAACGTTAATTCAAGAAAAGGATACATGTTTATTATTTCTTCAGAATTACATGAGTTTTAAATATTCTGATAGGTCTAGAAAAGTCTTTAGTAAAACGTAGCGAAACCCCTACTTTCAAATTGGCAATGGTCGGGAATATGAGTCTCATGAGAAAACACCACTGCAGGGCAATAGGCTATATTGAGGCACTTGCGCTTAAACTTATTATTTTTATTACTTTAATATCAACATTCATTAATTATCAAAGTTGTACTTAATACTCCCAGGATTCGAATTATTTTTAGTTAAAAAATCCATTAATGCTACTTTATGGAGGATAATCAAAGTCACAACATCAAGCTTTCAATAATTTCCATCTTGAGAAGTTATCTATAACATCGGGAATAATCATCGATTTGATACTTTTACCTAATCGCAAAAATATCAAATCGTTGGATTGACATTCCTGCGACAACATTGAAAGTATTCTTTATTTAGAAACTATTAAAAGTAATCAAAGAACACGTTGAAGGAAATAAGAAAGAAACATTATCTCAAGAAGTTAAGAAAAGCAAGCGGAGCGAATTTATAGCAAAAGAACTTGGACAATATTCTAACAACTAAAAAAAAGAGAGAATGATGATTTAATAAGAGACTTCAAAGAAAAGCGTTCAAACACAATACTTACTGTAAGTACATAAATTAAAATTATATAAGTGAAGAATTGAGAATAAAAATAGAACTTTTAATTTGATATTTTATTCAAATTTGGTGACTATGCCAGGAGGATATTTTGATTAAGTCAAAATATTTTCTTTTTCAAATTTCAAAATTGGTCTCAACGGTATTTAAACTGATATTTAAGTCTCAATACAACATTCCTAAGAATGTTTAAGTCATTAAGATCAATTGTGTAAGTTAACAAGATTCTAAAAGGACGTCAGGATTCTGAAAATTGCGTGAAAGATATTAAATCAAATTTCTACTAAATTAGAACTTAATATTGAATCAGTTAAAATTAAAAAATCAACTAATAACATATAAAGTCATTTATTCTGACATATCTCCAAAACGCGTTGAATCAATACCGATTGACAACGATACTGCTATAATAAGTTTCCTAGCTTAAAATAAGTCATTTCATCTGCTATTAAACGTGTCATCACAGAAAAAAATTTCATTTTTTCAAATCACCAACATCATCAAATGTATGTGCGTAAATTATTTATAATGCCTTAATCCTAACTCTTATTTCATGAAAAGTGGTCAATGAACCTCTGAAGCTTGTTTATAATTACATTTTTATCCTGGGGCGACAGCGTTGTATATTTTCGCTTTGACGTGAATTAAAGGAAATGTACTACGCACGCTTCAACTATCGAAATATTTGAAACTACAATAACTGCTGACTATACGGAAAGACATAACAAATCTCATGTTTAAGCAGTCGCTGTCCAGATTGTTTTGGTGTATAATTTTTTTCCTAGAAAATTAAGTCGTGGTTCGATTAAACCACCAAAGAGACATTTCAGAAAAATTTCGGCTGGTTTTAAGTACACTGTACACCGTAAGCAAATTTACTGGGAGTTAAACATAATGTATTATATTTTTTGTTACTCATCAGTAAGTCTACAGAAACGAGCTTCACGAAATTAGCAGGGACTATATAGACTCGTGACGCGAATAAACACAAGATTTCAAAATCGGTTTAGTGGAATGTTATTGTCGAGTTAACGCATGAAAGTAGATTGTATTCTGCCGTCTCTAGATCTTCTTGGCATAGACAACAGATTTGATCTTTAGCTTCTGCTAGATCGAATAAGTGATATTTTATGGCTGGATGATCTCTCAGAAATACCATCAATAATCTAAGGTCCTCTTTGCTGAACGATAACACTATTTTTGTCGTCTTAGGCGGACGTGATGTTGATAAATGCTTTCGTTTGTTTTTATCCCGAAACATTTTCCCAGTACGAGATCTTTTGATTGTCTGCCCGCGTTTTAATTACTTGTTTTATGTGGCTCTCTTGTGGGCCACAGAAGTGGTTAGGTCCGATGAACCACACATTCTCTGTTTCTCTAGCCAGCTTGTCTTCTTTTCGATTATCTTCGATCCCTTGATGGCTTGGGACCCATTGCAAGGTAATATGGTTTTTGTGTCCCAGTTGTCTTAAATTGTGTATACATTCGTGAATCAAGCCAGATTCGTATGAATAGGCTTTAGTAGCCTTTAAACCTGCCTGACATATAGCCTGCGGCAATGATACCGCAATGTTTTTTTCCATTTTTTTCTGTAAGTTGAACATGAACAAGTTGTATGTTAGTTTTTTGTCGAACGTGACTCCCAAATATTTAATTTAATCGCTGAAGTTAATCGTTTTCCCTTCGATGGTAGAACTTACCACTCTTGTGACTTAAAACACCATTTTTATAATCCTCATGCTGTTCGTTAAAACCGAACAATACTGTGCTCGCTGTAAAATGTAATTGCACCTCCATACATTCTTTGTAAATTACACAAAGATGAGTCTTTATTATATTATTCACCTTCTTTTATTGTCGCTCAACTAATTATCGTGAACAATTGGAAAAGTTTTGTAAAATTTGGTTTAATCCCCTCCAAGAGGTGTAGATTTAAAAAATTGTCTTATACATTTGGAATTCGGTGTTGAACGGATAATATTGTTGTTAACAGTTACATAAAAGATTAATGTTTATTTGTAAGAATGATATCAACAAATTAGCCTGCGATATTAAATAGGTTAACGGTCACTTTCTAAAACATGCTAACATAAAAAAGCAGTAAATAACCATAAGGAGTCTACATTGATATCAACCTAATTAAAATAGTAAATAATCTATGTACACATAGTCTACATAAATACTTATAGCGTGTGCGTTCCAAATATTACGTTTACCATATAATATGCCACGAAAAAGCCGCAAAAGCCATGACCTATGACATAATCATTTCAGAATAGTATATGAGTCAACAAGCAATCACGTTATACACAAAAATATCGTACAATTAAGGATTTTAAAGTATACAACGAGGTGAGATGTTATTCTATCGATGTACTGGATATATGTGTTCCATTTTTTATGAGTTCTCTACTAGTGCAATCCCTTCGCCTATGTGCCACGTTTGTAGCGAACTTTTCATATTAAGTATTTCTTTCATTCTAACTGTAATAACCATTTCAGGAATCAAAACGCTTTCGTAAGAATATGAGGTAACCGTTATTGGTATAGTATCACTAGTTGCATATTGTAATGAAGAGTATGTTAAATTTATTTTGTTTGATTTATGTTGTTTCTATTTTTTAACAAGGCGCCTTAGGCCAACCGTGTGTGGTTTCAATTAACCAGCCCTTACATTCAGACACTTTCGCTTCTTTTACGTATATTCTAACCCTATTGTTATATAGGATGTTTCATTATATTTTGACTGACGTAAGTTTATATTTTTCCAACGACCTGAAGTATTCAGAGGCAAATCTAATAAACAAGGAAAAAAGTCTTGTGCTACAGGCAAACCGACCACTTCGCAGGTTTTAGTTTTAGAGTATATAGGCACTAAAATTAGGTACTTAAATATATTTTAGAGTGGGGACGAAACAAGATATTTTAAAAGCCATTTTTTTAGACAATCAACATGTACAGAAACAAAAACCGTTACTATTAGAACAATAATACTTTATGCTTCAGAATTTAACACGAATTTCAAAAATAGTGTATAAGACATAAATTTATAAAACACACTGTATATTTATCTATTTCAATATAAAATATACCATGCTCCCAATTGGATTTCACAACACGAAAAAGCCGTTTTGAAACATTCCTATTCACAAATTCACAATCGTCAAAGCTCGATGGAATGTCTGTAATGTCTTAAAAAAATTAATTTTGATTTTTTCGGAATTAATTAATTAAATATAGGGTCTGTACATCCTGGAGAACATCAACTAATGAAGTTTAACGAGTATTAAAATTTCAAAAGAGAAACTAACCGGAAATTGTGACGTTCCAATGTACGGAAGAATATAGATATCGAACACATTCCAAATAAACAGGTGTTACAATATGAGAAATTAATTGACATCTCTTTACTTCCTTTTTAATCCAGACGGCGATTGTATAATCACAGTTAATTTTCATAGTCATGCCCTTCAAAACATAATTTCATATTACATTACAAAATATTAAATTTTACCAACGAATATAACTACTTCTTAACGGCATGATATTACGACTAAGATCCACTGAATTTATGCGTTAAGTTGCTATAGGAAAATATTGTATGAAATATGAACGTTTTCCAAATGAAAAGCCTTCCACCATAATCGTCGTTGACTGGACGTATATTTATCTCGTCACCTACACTTTCGGCATGTATGGAGCTCGGAATTAATAATAATCATTACTATTAAAAAGAAAACTATCCATATTAATTCATCAAATCTAATTTATATTTTACAAGTCCAGATGTACGGCCCGAACAAAATCTTTATTTTGCATGTGCTCTTAAATACGTATTTGTAGAAAAAAAAATTAAACAAAGAATTTAGGGCCTCACTAATTAATTATATAAAGCTACCCACTGAAGTCTGTAAACAAATGTTAAATTAAAAAACCAAACTAAATATTTGTGTAATAGACAACTGTCGATTTTCTTCCAAGAGGGCGTTTTCATTGGAGCTGCAATAAATGAGCGATGTTCGATCTGTAGCCACGGTTGCAAAGGTGTAACGTACCCCGATTGACTAAATAATGTTGTAACCATAGTTACGAGTCATAGGGATCTCGAACGAATCTTTTATCATTAACGTACCGAAGAGAAAAGGAACACAAACTAAGAGCATTTAATTCTCTATGATAGCTACCTAATACAAAAGTTGTCTTGACAGTTTTGCTCATAGACGCATCACCAATAAAATGTCAACTATCAAAATTAATTTCAACATTTATTAAACTTAAATTCAAAGTTTCATTAAGCTACATCAAATGATTTAAAAATGGCAAATTTTTAAACCTGACAAGCCAAAACATGGAATTTTTGCGCGATAGTTATTGGTTTCAACCTCTAACAATGAAGCCCCACATCGGTCGACAATTCCTTGTTGGTAATGCGAATTCCAACGTGGACGACCCAGTCTCACTGACTTTCCTCGAACAGGTTCTACAAAGACAGCAGTCGCTCAAAAAAGAAATCGCCGTTGTGCCCCGACTGATCCAGAAAGCTCAACAGGTCACATATCGTGAAATTGGGACATCCTTTTTCAGGCATTTCAAAGACCTCAATCCTAAAACATCTGGGCAATCAATTGGCTCTAAGTAAATTAATATCACGTTGGATCGCACAAAAGACGGCTCGCGTTCATTAGTGTAGAATAACGTTGGGCCGGTTCAACCACGGAATCCTGGCACCGCTATTGGTGATAAATCATAGATGTATGTGAGCCCAAACCAAACGCTAGGGTGTTTCAAGATGAGAAGAAATCAATAAAAATTATAGGTTTCCCAACCAGCCGTAACTTTTGTATCAATTTCAAATCATGTTGCTACAATTCTTCCAAAGAACGGTTAATGTCGACTGGTATCCAACCGTTTGTTTACCAGAAGTAATTGCGGTGCTCAGAACACTTAATCCACAACGGCGAATCATCCTTCACCACTATAATGTGAATTCAGATAGAGCTCAAGAAACAATTGAGTTTTTAGAGCATCAAATATCACATTGTTCCGTACAGTGCTGACCTTAATCCCAACGATTTTTTACGTTTTCTAGAATCAAGAATGAGGTACGAGGTCTACAGTTCCATTCGTTAGATGCCTTTAAAATTCAAAAGGTTAAAGAAAAATGCAAGCTAATGGCATCGTAACTAAATCCACTTACATTAACTATGTGTTTACCGCTAAAGTTGTATAAATAACGCATTAATTTTTATGTACACATACATACATATGTATATCAGAGAAAAAACATACTGCGTCTATTTTTATTGCTCCTTTTATTTCTTAACAAGTTACCAATAGATAGACATTAATTTATTAATTACTGTAATTAGTATTAAATTACAACAGTTATAACAATTAAGGCTATTTAGTTATTTATACTAGAAAATTTGGAAACAGACGACGGTAACATATTTAAAGTGAAGAAAATATAAAATATCTTCAATTAAAAGGGTAACTTACAGAGCCATACCAAGAAAAGTTAAATCCTTGGAAAAGGCAAAAATGAAACCGGAGCAAGCTGATGTTATTTGCTAACCGTGACGGAATAGGTGATGTAATTACCGATCCACACGCCCGTCTTTACGCGAGCGAAATCTCTAACTTCATCAGAGATCTATAAATAACCAATTACGTACCTAAACGCGCAACTCATCCATGCTTGAAGTGAATTTGTGCTTGTTACCTATGCATATATTTTTACGACCTTCATTAAAATTCTCAATGGTAGAAAAAGCAATTTACCTCGTCATAATACGCAGCTATCGAATTTTTAATTGTGTTGTTGCTATTAATTTGTATGTCCAACGATGGAATGTTTTGACTAAGAATTTAAGCAAACAAAACTTCAACTACAATAAACATGGCACATATATTGTAACGTTAGAGATAATGATAAACTTATATTTACCAGGGTAGTCTTAACACTTGGTTACATAATCCGTAATTCGAGAAATCACGTAACCTGTCCTCTTACATAAAGGTGCGTCATTTAATGTAAGTGTCAGAGATTCGTCATCATTGTATCGACACCTTGATAATTTAATTCTTGACATCATAGACGCAAAATAACAAATTACAGAGGATGCTTTTTTTATACGAGGGTAGCGCATTAAGTTTTTACAAACGACCACTAGAGGGCGCTATTGAGATTTGACATTACTCAGAAAAATCGGCAAAGTGGATTATTTATAGTGAGCGCTTAAAACAGTAATTTTATGATTTTAACTTTTAGGAATCAAACATCCTCACGTACCGTTTAGAACTGGTTTGCGAAATTTCATTCTAGTCGTGCTTGCATCAGCGGTGAATCGAATCAGTTCTTGTCGAAAAGTATGAATGCTGTATGTTGTAAGATAAACGCTAACTTAGCCAATATTAAGACTGCAGTACATTTGATTTCGCATGAATATTTAAGTGTTAAAAAGTTCTATTCCCCATCGTCATAAATTGATCTGATCCAAGCGCAAAAGGCCTCGTAAAAATTAGTATAAGGATAGTATGTATTTATGGTTCCGCATAAATTTAATTAGACATTCGACGAGACCATGAACAACGCGAATGACAACAAACCGCCTAACTTATAAGATCCGAGATTTGCCAAACCGCAGATATTGTAACTGAGTCTCTAACATTACCTAGAATTTCTGGATAATGTTCGAAATTTAACGCAAACAAATCAAGCTAGAATTAAATAGCATGAAATTTTTGCTAATTACTTATAAAAATAACAACAAGTATTATGAAAAGATAATAGTTATTCAAGTTGTTGAGATAATAATATATACTACAGCCGAGATCCTAATAGAGTTTAACTCGAGACAGCCCGAACGTCCATCCATTCACCATGAAGTAGTTGCAGATACTGCGCAACAGAAAACTGATATTTTATAATTAATTGTAAAAGACAACATTAACAAAGTTGATGTGTGGTGTGGAATTTTAAATATATTCATTGGCTCCTTTTTTTCCATACGTTTAACGAGCGAGTTTTAACATTTTTTAAATACCGAATTAAATTATCCGATTATTGATTCGCCACTCATTATAAGACGAGAACTGTACTTACATCTTGATGGAGCCTCAATCCATAACGCAAGAATAGTACGAACATGGTTGAACGAGAATGTTCCTTTAAGATCAATAGATCGTAATAGAAGTAGTGCTTTAATTGAACAGCCGACCGATATTACACCGCTGGACTTTTTTCTTTGACGAATTATTAAAAATACTACGTACATATCCAGACGTTGAAACAGAGAGGACCTATGCGAAAGTATACGACAACCCCGCCGGAAATGTTACGACGCGTTGTACTGAATAACAGACGAGTAGATAAATGTATTCTGTTTCAGCCCGACTTAGTTAAAAATCTTCTGTTTAGTAAGTGTTACATAATTATAATTTAATATTTAACATATTTTCAATTGTTTTAATTGTGCATTGATATTTTATATAAGAATGTTTGCATTGAATTTAGAAAAATGTTGAAAAAGCACAAAATTCAAATTTTTCGATAAGTATTGAACATTTCTTGGAGTATTCAACAATGCATAGAAATTTTTTTATGCCGACTAGTATTTCCAAGATGGTCATCAAAGTTATTGCCATGTTTGATTCATATGATTTTGTTTCTTTAAATTAAACGTTCTGTATATTTTTATCTGAAGAAAAATTAATCTAGACTTTTGGTTATTTCTCTACATCTAGATACACAGAATGTCTCCGTCTTTAGTACATTAATTAAAATCATCTGTAGACAATGGATAGGTACAGTAAAAGAATTTAATAACCGTGGTATTTGAGGGTAAAGAGATACGTATGTGTAGTTGTGGGGTAGTTATCTTTGTGAGATATATTGTAAATACCTGCTCTACTAAATATAAAATCAAAGGCTGTATTCTTGATGAATATATACAAATAGATGGGAACACCCACAGATCATCGATAATACTAGATAAACCCTGATAAAACTGTTCTTCCTACTACCATTATCCGAAACACAAAATAGGTCTTAGCATATTTTAAAATTTATATGAAATAATCAAAAACCGTCTAAAAGGTTATAACGTCCCAATCATAATGTAGGAATGCGCTACTAGAACTATTTGTTACAAAAAAGAAAAGGAGTAGCTAATGTTGAATGTATGACGACTTCTGGCAAACAGAACTACTTCGTGAGTTTAGCTTCACAATAGTTGAGACGTTGCCAATTTATGTTGGCTAATAGAAGAGCAAGAGCATAAAATAACTAAAGAGAAGTAAGTTGTTAAAATGAAAGACTACTAACAAATATTAAAAAATATAATAACAAAATTTACATGTAGATATAACGTGTGTAATATATATAATATGTATGTGTGTGTAATAACGTGTGAAAGCCATATACGTACTTATACTAATTACACGAATTTTTGGGTAACTTACTTGTACTTTTAAAATTAGAGCAACTTGTATAAGTTTATTTAATCTAACAATATACATATATGTAGTTGCCCTAACAAAAATTATAGTTAAATGTTGCTATCACATAGTTTTTTGTAAAATTCAAGATAATTTAGTAAAATAAGTGTTGCTGTCACTTATCTCACTCAAAATTTGTGACCAACTAGTATAAATTGTTATTATTTACTAAAAAAAGTTGCTGTCCAAACTCACTCTCAAACACTACCTGATGCAGTATTTCCATTGAAACGTATCCTATCTCTTCTAGAATTTAAAATTGAAATATAACAATGTTACATGGATATCTTATATTTATCTTCTTTATCTTGTTATATGGATACTTAATATTTGAATCTTTAAAAATATCTATTCTTCTACATAACATTTTTATTCCCGACAAAAAACAATTATCTTATATCTTCGTAACAGTTATTACATTCTCATTTTCATCCTCAAAAAATAAGAGCTGGTAATACTCAATCGACGCTGATATTACACTCTGTAATACGATACTGCTATGATTTTTAAAGTTACATCTTAATAACGAACGCATCCTGTAAGCCAATCCAATCCTGTTATCAAATTAGTTCACTCACAGTGTCGTCAAAGTAAAATTAAATTTAAAACCATTCGTTTTTCTGCCGCACTCTGTAGATATAATTTTGTTTCAAAAAGATTAGTTGCAGTTGATCTGTTATTAGGTACTCTCTAAAAAAATGAACCATAATTGCACTCAATTATATAGAACGCAATAGGTGTTTTTTTTCTTAGTACAACCTACTCATAGAAATAATTACTGCGGCTATTTTGTTTAATTAAGCGAAAGAAATTTGCTTATTGGATATAATTAGTGTGTAATTAAATAATAATTTTACAGAGTTAGACTGTAATATTTAGTATGCGTACATAAGGAAATATGTTTTTTTCTCAACATTCCAAATCGAGAGAAAAGCATGTGCATTGAAATTTTTCATGTAATTTTAATCTAACGCAACATGTCTAGCAAAAATTGATTTAATAAAATTTGAAAAATATTCCAGCCCTTTTGGAAATATAAACTTTTCGAGAATTGGTTTGATTGTAGAGTACTATTTAGTACAGATCACTATGATTATGAAGACTTGCTAGAGTGAAAGTGTTAAATAATCAGTGAAGAAACCAATCACAAACTACGTGCAAAAACAATTTCGCATTTTGGCCAATTCCAAATCGAATCCCGTAGTCTATGATGTTTTCGTTCACTAGAAACAGTTACTAAACCTATCAGAAGAATTTTTCTCTAAGGATTCCAATTCACACTTGCATACACAAGATTTGTAGACATGTAATATTCGTGTCATTAATAGGTATCTATGTCTGTTAGAAGATAACATCACTGCATAAGTAAAATAAAGAGATCGAAGAACGAACCTATGATATAATGTTGCTACTAATTTATGCTAGCAAAGTAAGATTTCAGAAAGTGCAAATAATGCTTGTAACCCTTCAATTACGTATTTCTTTTTCTACACATATTGTTCAGCTTACGATCCTTTTAAATTGCAAAAAAAAATAATAAAGAGGATGTGAGATAAAATCTCTGATGCGAAATATAATGCTGTATAGTGAACTGCGCAACATTTATAGAAGTTATCAAAACGAGAAAATACGAAAATCTTATTTTAATCAAATGTTTCGGATTAAGTTATCGACAAGCAACCACATTAAAAATAACAAAATTTTCCATTACATTTTTCAGTACTTGAAGGTACAAATTGTATAATTGCATACTTGGGACTTACCTCGACGTCAGATTTTTTGCAGTATTCATTAAGGTGTTGTATCCAAACTTGAAGGAATTCGTTAACAATTACAAGATCATTATATAACCACTGAAACACATCATTAACCCATAACACACTAAGATTATCCGCACCGGTACACTGTGGAGCTGGTATGTATTTAGTTTTCTTCAGGTCGGGTGCAGGTGATTGTCTTGTTAACCGCCTACGTACAGGCGGTGTTGCTGGAACACCTTTCGTGCCACCCTTTGGTAAACTGGACGATTTTTTTATAGACGTTTTTCCGTCGGCACTATCGGAAGCGACTGGTGATGCAGCAGGTGATGCCGACGACAATGTTGACTTTTCTTCCGCAGTATTCGAGGTTTCGATTTTCGCTTTCACTTCGTTTAATTTTTGCTGCCTCGCCAAAAATTTGTTGTAAACGAACTTGCCCAACCATAGCACGAAGAACGCCGCTAATATCCAGCCGAATAAGAACATAGCCAACGTATCCATTGTCGTGTCTCCAATACCGTCGAATGCACAAATTAGATCGTCTACATTTTCCGCTAAATCCATTACATTGCCATTGTTTTATCGTCGGACCGTTTCAGCCAGCGGCTCTCCATTTAATTTTTGGCACAACCTGAAACCAATAGAGTGAGTTGGATAGAGCCCGGTTTCATTTTCTCAGTATGATCTCTGTCAGAGCGGTACATCTTATACTAAAAATAATTCCTCCCAGACCTATGCGCGCAAATATATACGCATCTTTTTCGGTATATTCGATGTACAATGTCGAATATTTACATTCTTTTAAGAGAAAAACGTCTCGATGAAGAATCTTTGTTTAAAAACAGTCACGTACAGTGAAGAATATTTAGATCTACGGATAAATATACCTTCTAAATAATAATTGATAACAGTTAAAGCAAGCTATTAGAACTGAGAACGATGCGATCATAAGACGACTGAAATTAGTAATAGGTACGAGCAAAACCTTCGGCAAAATGATTCCTCGTGTTTAAATATTGCAATACTCACTCATTTATATAACCACCAAATATTTTATCAAATACTCGCATGTTACGCTTTTATGAATACAGCTTAACCGTTAGATACGCGGACGGCCACAAATGGTAACCCACAGAAGACGTTTTTTTTGCAAAACCTCTCGCGTTTAAAATACCCATAAAGTAATGTGGTGAAATGTAAGCAAACAACAGCTTTTGGCATTCATTCTACCGGTCGCAGCCGATTTCAAAAATTACTTTGTTTATATAGGCCCTCGTATACTTCATTAACAATAAAAAATATCTATAAATGTTAAAAGTAAGTAAAAATTGTGTTAAATATTACAAATTTTATTCCATTATAGGTTATTATATACTCAGGTATAATGAAAAATTACTAATAATAATCAACAATCTCTACATAATAAATAAAAATAAAATAAAATAGAAAATAGGTGTTGACTCTGTGCGAGTTCATTAAATTAAATAACATATTTCACCTCTTTGGCGACAAGTCAAATCCAGAATTTTTCAGTTTTTGTCGGTTTCTTTAGCAAAATCTAAATATTCACATATATACATGGGTAACCATAATATCTTTTAATTTGAATAAATATTCTAAATATGTAAAACGAACACAACTTTAAGAAAAACTGTTATTTAACTGCTATTTAAATCTGTTCATTCAAAACTCATTATTGAAAAGGCCACTGAATTTAATTTTGAATTTCATATTTCGCATAGCTGACTAACAAGCAATATTTTTAATTTAAGAAAGATACATAGAATATCATTAACTATAAATAAATAAATGTAGATTCCAGCTTCTCTAATACTTGACGACGCCATGCGTACTAATTGCAACATTTGCTTATACAGTGCATTTCAGATAATAATAACTAGAGAGGACAAAAGTGAGTGGAATCATACCTAGTGATGTGACAGTGCAGTGACTAGACAGACTCGTAAACAGCATATACAAAGTAAAAATGATTCGAAAAGCGGCAAAATTGGCTTAGCTCCGGTTACAGAGAAAATGCCTTTATAGTATGGCTGGTAATCTGGTGTACTGCAATAATGTTCATAAACTTTCTGAAGCTTTTGGAATACATCATGATCCCAGTTCTTGAAGATTATTCATAGACTCATCAAAGACCAGCCTAAAAGCAGTTTTGTTGCATAATGGAAACAACTATCCTTCTATTCCGATAGGTTATGCTGTTTCTATGAAAGAAACTTACGGAAATCTGAAAATTTTATTAGAAAAGATAAAGTACAAAGACTATTCCAGGAATACTTGTGAATACCCAAAATATTTGCAATTATTTTGAGTATACTATTGCTTTTTATGTCATTGGGACAGCGGTGACAGGGAAAAACTTTGCCATAAACAAGAGTGGCCACTACGGCAACAGTTTATACCAGGAAAAGAAAATGTATATCAGCCTCGAGTAGAAAAAGAAAAGATCATAATACCACCTCTCCACGTGAAACTTGGGCTCATGAAAAACTTTGTAAAAGTTCTCGAAGGTGAAGCTTCGTGAAAAGTTTCCAAAATTAACACAAAGGAAACTGAAAGAAAGTATTTTTGTTGGACCTCAGATAGGAGAAATAGTAAATGATGAAATCTTTGAAACCAAATTAACAGCGAAGGAAAAAGCAGCTTGGCTCTCCACGGTACAAATTTTCACGAATTTCTTGGGAAACAAAAAAGCTGACTAAAACTTTAGTAATGGATATGTTACAAGCATTTCACGTTGCTGGCTGTAATATGTCCCTTAAAGTGCACATTCTATATTCTCACTTGGATTTTTGTCCGGAAAATATGGGCGACGTTAGCGATGAACACGGTGAGCACTTCCACCAAGACAAGATTCTAACATCTTCAAAATGCATATTGCTTATAAATCTCCAACCTTATTGGATGGGAGAAGTTCAAAAAGTGAATATATGGAGTAGTACGGTTGAAAGTAACGCTTTCAATAAAAGGTAATTTTAATGGTGATGGCTATTTAAATTTATTGAGGAGCGAAAGGACGCTTATTTTTTTCCAAAACGAAAATATTTGGTTCCAGCATCACGGAGTTCTATCATCTTTTGCGTGTCATGATATTTTTTAATGCGGTGACCCACTAAAAAAATTGATCCTAGGGCTCGAACATACTGAGTCTAACTCTGCCTAGTCCAAACGCAGATCCTCTTACCGCTGTGAACTATCAAGTTGTTTAAATTTTGACGAAATATTTCCTACACGTTGGGTCAGACGCACACGAATAATTGAATAGTTAATTCGTTCCCCACCTACTGCTTACATAAAAAGTGACCAAGTAATCTTGAACAATCAGAAGAGCAAATAACTAAAGTTAACTAAAGTAAACTGGATTACCCCATAAGTGATACAAAATTCAATGAAACAGTTTATTAATTAATTACATCATTGCCAATTTGAGCATTTATTGTAGTCTCAATCATGTATCTAGTATTTTTTAATCTGCTTCCGAAAATATGAAAATATAAAAACCTAAAAAAAAATACTTCTAAAACAACAAACTTATTCGATCGTTCCAGGACTTTGTATTAACCCTGTGTACAGTAGTGCTAGAAACGAGAGTAAAAGGTAATTCGCACTTGTCAGAATCTAGTATAAGATCAATTAGCCTTGATATACTTTCATTTGCTTATTATGTAATGAATAAAAATAAGTTACAACATATAGTCACTAGTTATTTTACCGTTGGTAAAAAAATTATGCATCTAAATAAAAAATTTATGTACATTCACACATGTCGCGAGTATTCATACAGTTACTATTTTAATTTAAGTAAAAGCCATAATATAATTAAAACAGTGCACCCGATATTTTAGAAATACATGCAAAAGATTTTTTCGGAATTATTAGTTTTTCTTCAAGGATTACTCACCTATACCCCACTTTCTTAACGGTTACCCATATGTTCTAACTATTCGGTTACTCGACGGCGAGTACTCGAAACCAAGTAGAACCGATGCTAAAATTTTCGAATACCCTGATTCCCGGCTTCAAACAACAACCCTAGTAAATATCTATGATCAAGTTTAATTTTCAGCATATTCACTAGTACCATAATTTTCAATATTTTTTAATTGATCCAAAGTTATAGAAATATATGTGCCTTTTACATTTGTTTAATTTATTAGAGTAAATTCTAATGCAGGAAAGGAAATAATTTTCAAAATACTTGCATAAATTATACAAAGTAAATATAAATGTAACTAACGATTGCAATCGTCATTCTAACGTTCAACAAACACTGTTGATATTGCAAAACCAAAAAAAATATCTTCACAACTTTTTTATTACTGAATTACTCTTCATAAAGTTGATTACCGTAATTACTGTACCTCAATTATATTTATCTGTATATATGGTGTCTCACCAGCAAATGTATCGATCGATTCTATAAAATTGAAAACTTGCCAGTACACTAAAGCCGACATATGTTATATAACCAAAATATTTTTATATCAGAAATAGCTATCAACTTTGTTATTTTAAAAGGAATACGCTATATATTAGTACATTTATAAATTCTTAATTCAATTTTAAGCTTTGTCTGATGAAATAACTATCGCTATTTCTAACCACATTTGAAAAATGTGGCTTTTTTGAAACATTTTGACAGATGGACGAGTGTACGTAAACTGAAAGAATTGCAATTTTACAGAATCGTTGACCATGTAAGATAACGCTTGAGCTTTCAAATCGATTATCGATCAACATATTTTTTTAATACAATCTCTATGTTATTAAATTACTCATAAAAATACAACAAAAATGTCATATTCATTGCACATCTAAAATTAAGGATGATTGACATCTCAAGATACTTCGGAAAGTGTGCATTGTAGCATAAGAAAGTAATGTATATACGGAGTAAAAATGTAGCCTACGTAATATTTTAAAATATCTTCCAGCTTTTGTAGATCTTAGTCATAACCATTAGGAAACAATTCAGAATTGATGAAATGTCAATTATAAACAATGCTGGTACATTTAAATCATACCAATGATGATTGTTTAAGTGTGCAAGTGTGCGAAAAGGATGGTATCAAAAGCATGCGATCCGAATAGGGTGAATTATGTTTTGATATTATGTGGATAAATGAACACAAGAAATATACTCCCAAACAAGCACGATTCTAATCGCTAGAACAATTCAAAGCCCCAAAACAGAAAAATTCAACGTTTCATTAATACTTGATTATTGATGGTTGATGATGATATCTCTCCAAAATAGAGCGACATTTTAAAAGACTGCATAAGCTATATTCTCATTACTAAGTACTTTTATTTAGAACAAAAATGGGCTACAATACATACTTTCATAAATACCTTGAAAAGGGTCAATTTTGGATACGTTATTAACATGACATTTTTTGTGATATGAAAGAGAAAAGTAGATAATTGTAAAAAAAAATGAAGGGTTGGCACTTTTTCGATTTCAAAGTTTAAACGTAATTATCAGACACGCTGTATAATATTTTTGAAAAATTTATTCGGATTTTACCCAAATGGCCAACAGTCCTAGAAAATTGAAATTTTACAGAAGTTAGACACCTTCACAGTTATAATGATTCATATGCACTCCTGCAATAGTCAAAAATGTTCAAAAATGCCCAATATCTCAAATATGATTAGAAGTAACGACATAGTTGCTGCATTATACACGCCCCAAAATTGAATTAAGAATTCGAAAATATAATAATATGTATATATTCCCTTTAAACTAACAAAATTGGTAGCTATTTCCGGTACAAACGGAAGTGTAGGGTAATTAAAAATACTTTAGTTGAACAACATGGTGTATTACCAAGTTTTCCAGAATTTTCTGATGTATATTCTTTCTTATATAGACCCCGTAAGGCACCCTATGTTATAAGTTATAAAATCATATCGATATCATTGGCATTTTGATATCCGTCATACTGTCTAATCAAGTCACTGAATAACAGTATCTTCATGTGCCGATATTTTATTGTTCTCAGGTGTCAAGATTGTATCGCCCATCAGTACCTAACTTGATACATAAGTATTTATCTTGTTTGCTATCTACTACCTATTTAACTCGACGACACCTAAACAAACATTGTAATTTTGATGAGAAAACGGAACGACATATTTTACTGTTATTGTTTACTAAAATGTAACAATGTATAAAATGTTCCTTTTAAAATAACAAAGTGAACAATGTTTTATGCAGTACTGAATAATCTCTATTACAATATTAAATAATAAATAAGTGACCTTACAACTGCGATAGTCGATAAAACCAGAGCCAGCGGTAAGCCCACATACACACTTCGATCAAGTAATAGATAAATATTCATAGATATACACGTGTTTTACCGGAAACTTCAACTTGAATATCTGAAAATATAGGTATTGGAAAAAAATGGAATAAAAATTTGGTGACATTGTTTTGTTGAGGCTAAGATATTTCGACGTGTCTGCCGTTTTCGTTTGTACTAGAAATCGAAAACTGAGAATATTTAAACATTTTAAATTAAATTTGTATTTTCCATTCAAATTTTAAACAAGTTACATAGGTACTAGATGGTAATCAACAATTTTTTGCTTTAGTGCACCTTCGAAATATAAAAAGGAATTTCGGTGGCTCTAACATATTGCAATTCAAACTAAAGATTTTATATCGTGTATATTAGGATAAATTAATTAAAAAAAAACAAAAAAACAAAAGTTGAAAAAGGTTAGTTTCTTCACATATTTCTATGTTAAACCAAGGAATTATGCAACATTTTGTTGAATACTTGTAACGAATTATAGGCATTTTTTAGTTATTTAAATTAGTTATTAGAATGCTTTTTTATGTAAAACACGAAGATACATAGACAACATAAGAAAATTGTCATTTCCTGTGATACCGAAAATGTAGTTGAGCTCCCGATGACATCAAGAAACACAAATCGAGCGGTTTTCTCAAAAAACGACAACTGTCGTTCAATAATTGATATAAAAAAAGATGTATAAGTATATTATATATTTATACATACTTTATAATCACATTTCTGAGGTATGTGCAAGAACAAAGACTAACAAAAAAAATCAAGACTTTGGATTTATTACAATGATTATCCGGTGAAAGAAGACCATTATTGAGCTTTATATCAGTAAATATTTAAAATATCGTCTCCGCAGCTTCAAACAGTTTTCCTGTTTACAAATCCAAGCACTACCTGTAGCTTTTAATTGATGTTGGTAACAGCATTTTAAATACATCTTAAATTATGCACAGTTTCTACAGGAAGAGATAACTATTGAAGCAGTGTCTTACGTCTTTCGGTACTTACCGTGTTTATACAATAATACCACAAACCATTTGTATGGAAAGTAGGCGCACTCAATAAATAACTTTTATGAGTGTAACAACGTGGCATATTTGTTTTCAAATTTTTTATTTTATAAGATACGTCTTGAAATTGCATTTAACATTTTAACCCGTTTAAAATCCAATTCTTAGTAACGTCTACAATATTTTATATTGAAATTGGTAATCTTCGTAATGACAGATATTGGAGGATCAATTTCTCTCTGTCTGGATCAATCAATGTAACAATTACTTTATCAACATTTTTCAAAATGAATAAATGCGTAAGCAACGTGAACTTCCATAAAATATAAAAATAATAGTGAGGAATGGAAAGTAAATAACTGTCGAAAAACACATAGAGATTATTGCACATCACAATCACAGGAAATTCCTCGGAGAAATTGCACATCTCTTCCAAAGGTATGTAAAACACAAGAACAATTGTGTGGACTGATGACACCAAGTATTAAGCGTGGTACTACTGCTCCGAGTGAAACCTATACGCAATACTTTACAAATCACCAAATCATAATCAGACCCTCTGATTGGGAGCAACCCAAACCGAAGGCCCGTTTGAAAGGAGGGAAAATGGGTGAACAATAAAAAATGGATATCTTACCTATTACGATTATATATGATTGTCAAGAAGAATATTTCGACAAAAAGTCAGTTTAACAAAAAACAATAATTCATCAGTAAATGACGTAGTCGAATATTGTGGTACTGGAACACTGAAACACTTCATTTTACCCCTTACCACTAACACTTCACTGAAACTGTACGCACGTTTCGCACGAGTTCAGTATTGATGCTGAAGATGATAGCTTAACTACCGAAACGTGCGTACATCAGTAAAATAAATCATAAATATATCTTACACACAACGTATTGCTTTATTTTATAAATTTTATTTATGAAAACTATAGCAATACCTCCGTTGAACGAGGATTGACTCAAAATTTATACCCATACTAACTTTTAAAGAATGAAATTACGCACAATTATATTTCCGGTATCTTGGAAATGACGTTTCTTTATCTTAAATAGTACAGCTTATACATTTTGTCGTTTTCGGAAAGGCGATCGAAACACAAATCTAACCATATCACTTTACCTTCAGTAATATTACGATATGCGACGACAACCTTTTAACAATATGTTTTTGTTGTTGCACAGATTGAGTATGAAAAAACGCCAAATTGCTTCCTAAGTGCCAAGTTAATGCAAAGAGCTCGTTGATAGATAAAGTAATCGTAACAATTGTGGCACTAACAAATTTCAATTCTGCAAGCGTAAATTATTCTTATTTGTTGTTGGTATTGTATTTTATATGGTAGCACAATGAATCTTATGATGATTCATACAATGACACAATACCTTAAAATACATAAAAGAATGGATCTAAGTAAGTATCTCGTCTCGTCAATCAGCGACGGTTGTCACCATTTGAAATTGAAATGAAAGAAAACTCCACAAAAGTAAACTAGATTATTATTATTACTTCGACATAACAAAATCACGACTGCGAAAAAAAATTGATATTTTTTCTTTAAGCTTCAAAACATACGAGGTGATTATTCACTTATACAACAAACATAAATGGGAAATCAAGAATGCTATTTTGAGCAAATAGTAATCCTGTCAAGCCGAGGAATGGTATGCATTAATTAAGTTCTAATGGTACACTATACTTGATGTGCTAGCAACGAATGACATAGCAGAATTGTCAGGATATCTCCATCCTCCCGCACGCGTTTTAAAAACGTCTAAACATGGCATCAATTAATTTACTTGAATATGCGGATATATGGTTTTCGTGATGGTAATGCTCGTAATACTGCACGACAATATCAATGACGATTTCCAAATAGAAGTAATCAAGGTGGAATGTATTTTCAAGAACATTTCAAAGAGTCCCAGAAACCGGTAGCGTTTCGCCAAAACATACCGGGGGTCCATAACGTATAAAGGAAAGAAGCAATTGTCGATACTCTAATTGGCAACCCTCGAATTAAATAGCACCACAGGTAAAGTCAAAGTTCCGAAGTGCTTCATCGCTATCATCTCCAAAAAATTCCAGGTTTATAAATACTGGACATAGATTATGGTGACAGACTACAATTTTGTTAATGGCTATTAGATTAATTAACAAAACATTCAAATTCCTATCTAACGTATTATGGACGAATGAAGCTACACTTCAGCGCGATGTAATCAACAACAGACCTGATGAATATTAAAAATTTCACATGCTATTCGACAGCAAAGAAACCGACAATGTTTTAGTATTATTGCATGGCCGCGAATCTTTAATTTAAAAGTGTTAGAAATGGAAACATTAGACGATCGTTTAAATGGCAATAGTTACTTAAATTCTTTGGAAAATCATTTGAATGGGAAATTAGAAGATGTACCATTAGTTGTTAAACAGAATATGTGGTTACATCATGATTGCGCACCTCCACATTCCGCTCGACCGATAACGATGTGGACGAACAGAAATTATGCGGAAACAATATGGTCCAAGGCAAAGGCCACCGCGGTCGCTAGACTATTATTTCTGGAGAGAATTGAAACAAAATATGTACGCAATGGAGATTGAAACTCGCGACCAATTACTGCATAGAATTACTAATTGTACTGATGATATCCGTGCACGAAAAGTTATTAATGGTGCGTACGATTCTTTAGTGCAACCTTGCAATACATATATTCAAGCACATGGGGCACGTTTCGAGGATTTATTAACAATTTTTAAAAGAATTTGTCATAATAAACATTTTTGCCATAATTTTTACTGTCCATATTTAAAAAATATCACATACTTATACATGACGTAATTATTAATTGGATATTAATCCATTTAATGATTATGCCCTCTTTAATTAATAATCTAATTTGTACTCTGTTATGTAGTATTGTAAATTTGCCCACATATCCTGTATATCGCAAACTATTAAAGATTTGCCACATACACAAAAGAACTTATTTGTTCAAAATAGCATTATTTACGTATGTAATCGTAGATAAATTGTAGAAACAAATTTTGCATATCTGTAGGTATGTAATAACGTTAAAGAGCACTTTTTTAAAATTAAATCTAGTTTAATGTGGTTTAGAAAAATTCATCATGATATATTAACCATAGGAAATTATGTCACTATTTCTTGAAGTTGATAAGCAAACGTAGATTTTCATTAATTGCAGGAAAAAAATGTATAATACAAACACAAAAAGAAGACATTTTAACCAAGCATCAGGAAAGGTTTTTTTTAATACCAAAATAATAATAATTCAAGCGCCAAATAAAAATATGTTATATCCAATAACGCTATAACCGAGTTCTACTATGGGTTCGTAACGAACTGCAATTATTTAGTTTTCTGGTTACATGAAGAATAATAAAATTTATCAGTTTTTTAATATTTCAATTGGATTAAAATGTTAAACGCCTTTGTTTCGTATGTGTACTTCGAATTACATCTCCAGATCATAAATATTTACGAATAACATTGTATATAACACATTTTGTTAGTACTATCAACTATGCGAATATGAAACTTGAAAATGAACATAGGTCTTTGTAATATTTTCTTTAAGTGCTGATAATTACTTAAATAAAATAAGCTTTGCATTGCTATTTAATATTTAAACTCGGTAAGTACACTGTGGTACACATTTCAAATATAATGTTACTGCATTTCCGCGACGATTAAACCAATTTAAAGTATGTCTACTCCTTATTAAATTGTAATTTCTATATTACGTCATCGGTAAAGGTAAACGTTGTCATTAAGGTTTAGTGCTCAGATGCCTTTCTCTTTATTTATGTAACTAACAAATTGGCAAATAACAAAACAAAGGTGCATACACTCCAGCCGCAATAATTTAGCACCGCTTTCATTTTAATATCTATATCGACATATGTTGTTTTATTAGACTAAACAAAAACATTTCCTATCTAACAAACTGACCGTTCAACACGTCTTTAACTCCTTATCAACACAAAGTTAAATGTCAAAACGAGCGATATTTACCTTGTAAACAATCGCTCAAGCAAATCAATACTTTTAAAATGCGGTACTATTAAAGCACAAGATAAGTCACCGGAAGAAAGAACAATATGATTTACTATTAGTACCTTGACGGGATATTCTTAAAAAGCTCGATTCAATCGTTTGCAAAGATAAATTATTGCAAATATTCACGCACCTTTTTAACAAAATCACACAGTGTCACTTCCTCCTCGACTATGTTTCACTGTCGCTCTGCGACTGACTGCGACTATCCAAACAACCGGCAGCCGGAGTCATGGCAGTCGTATATGTATACCATCAGTCGATAGAGTTCATCCCCACTGATATACTACAGAGCTACTCGAACAAATTGTAACAAATAGTACGAAATGCAACCTAGAGGCAACTACGTGCTAATGGTGTCTTTCTGCATGTTAGAAACATTCATCGTAGTATTGCTCCGAACTGTGCGTAAAAACCATTAGAAAACTGATAACACACGGAACCTTGGAATTTTTATCGGACTCTGTTTTTAACTGTTAATTAGGTCAACATGTTATAGAGCCAAACAAAGGGGCTACATTTAGAGTTCGTAAATTCATATACTCAACCAGAAGAAGTTCAACTTACTATCAGATTGATATTATGAATAATTTGTGCTGTGTGCTGCCACCACCTAGTAATACAAAATATAAAAATATCGAAATAAGTTAGATAGACATATAAACGCCGCTCTAAAACTTAACGAAATTATCCCAACGGACGATACTGTTTGCTAAATAAAGCTCGGTTTTGAAGGAGTTTCATATTAAGAAATGATATTTTGCTTATTTGGTTAAAGGTTGAAAGGATAGCTTTTTTGAAAGTTGTTGTTTATTTGGTTAAAAGTTAAATCGAGTAATATACACATACACATCTTAGAAAGCATAGCAATAAACAAATAACAAGCAGCCAGGATAAAATATTAAAATAGCAAAACGTTAACAGGAAACTATTAACAGGATCTGCGGTCTCTGATTGGCCAACAATCAACATCAACAACGATTCATAAGGGCCAATTCCACTGAAGCAGTATTTCAAGGTGCATTTACACTACAAACGTTAGCGAAAGTTCGAGAACACGCACGTTTGTTCCGTAGAATCGTGCTGGCAGTGTCACTACATCAAAAGGAATTCGTTACTTTTCAGTGTTTGAACGCATTTAGTTGATAACGGATGATGTTAGCGCAGGTGTAGCTAGAGGAGGTATCTAAAATAGAACTATGGATTGAATCAACCAAAAATATAGCCAGTTATGCTTAAATTTTATAAAAACAAACCACAATTATGGCAAGTCTTGCAAAATAATAAACCACTGGTATCATCTTTTCTTCAATCGGTTAGTAGTTGCGGAAATTTAACGCAAAAATTTGATCAACAACATTTTGATCAATTTCTTTATAAGAAATTTCTTATAAAAAAAATGATCAAAATTTATCATTTCTCTTTCTTTTTTTTCATATTCCTTTTGAGTTAATACAATAAACGTTCCACTCGGTGCCATTTTAAAAATTGTTTAATCGGAACAACAACAAAATGTTCGAAACCATTTCGTTGGTGGAGACGCACGCCTAAAGGGATCCTCTGCATTTCTTATACTTATAAATTAGAGAGGACAAAAGCGAGTGAAATCATACATTTTTGCAGCGATTAGACAGACTCGCATCTATTCGTCTCGTAAGAAAGGATTCGTGTTGCCTACTGGTTTCCCCGAGAGCTGACAAGATACGAGTTTGTCTAGTCGCTGCAAAACAGGTATGATATTACTCGCTTTTGTCCTCCTCTATTCATAATACGTGTTCAGTTATAATTGTACAACCGTCAATTTTCATTAACATTTTTCTAAGGAAAGTAGCTCGTATCCTATTTGAATTAAGTATTATCAAAGATAATAGCTTTAAAATTTTTTACCTTCCATTGTATTATTGTTCGTATTTATCAATATTCTTCAAACAAAAATGCATACATATATTTAGTTGAAATCACCATTTTGTATAAAACGAGTAACTAACTGTACTAACCAAGTAACTAACTAAGTAACTAAGTAAGTAACTGACTAAGTAAGTAACTACCTAAGCAACTACTAAGTACTAAGTAACTACTAAGTAACTACTAAGTAACTGAGTAACTAAGTACCTAAGTAACTAAGTAGCTAAGTAACTAAGTAAGTAACTAAGTAGCTAAGTAACTAAGTAGCTAAGTAGTTAAGTAACTAAGTAACTAAGTAGCTAATTAGCAAAGTGGCTAAGTAGCCAAGTAGCCAATTAGCTAAGTAGCTAGGTAGCCAATTAGCTAAGTAGCTAAGTAGCCAATTACCTAAGTAGCTAAGTAGCTAAGTGGCTAAGTAGCTAAGTAGCCAAGTAGCTAAGTAGCCTAAGTAGCTAAGTAACTAAGTAGCTAGGTAACTAAGTAACTAAGTAGCTAAGTAGCTAAGTGGCTAAGTAACTAAGTAGCTAAGTAGCTAAGTAGCTAAGTAACTAAGTACCGAAGCAACTAAGTACCGAAGTAACTAAGTACCTAAGTAACTAAGTAGCTAAGGAGCTAATTAGCAAAGTGGCTAAGTAGCCAAGTAGCCAAGTAGCCAATTATCTAAGTAGCTAAGTAGCCAATTAGCTGAGTAGCCAATTAGCTAAGTAGCTAAATAGCTATGTGGCTAAGTAACTAAGTAACTAAGTAGCTAAGTAGCTAAGTAACTAAGTAACTAAGTAACTAAGTAGCTAAGTAGCTAAGTAGCTGAATAACTAAGTAACTAAGTAACTAAGAACTAAGTAACTAAGTAGCTAAGTAACTAAGTACCGAAGCAATTAAGTACCGAAGTAACTAAGTACCTAAGTAACTAAGTAGCTTAGTAGCTAAGTAACCAAGTAGCTAAGTAGCTAAGTAACCAAGTAACTCAGTAGCTGAGTAACTAAGTAATTAAGTAGCTAAGTGACTAAGTAACTAAGTAGCTAAGTAACTAAGTAGTTAGGTAACTAAGTAACTGACTAACTAGGTAGCTAACTAAGTAAGTAACTAAGTAACTAACTAAGTAAGTAACTAACTAAGTGAGTAACTTAGTAAGTGACTAACTAAGTAATTAACTAAGTAAGTAATTAACTAAGTGAGTAACTTAGTAAGTAACTAACTAAGTAAGTAACTAACTAGGTAACTAACTAAGTAAGCAACTAAGTAACTAACTAACTAAGTAACTAATTAACTAAGTAACTAACTAAGTAACTAAGTAAGTAAGTAACTAACTAAGTAAGTAACTAAGTAACTAACTAACTAAGTAAGTAAGTAACTAAGTAACTAAGTAACTAAGTAGCTAAGTAACTATGTAACTAAGTAGCTAAGTAACTAAGTAGCTAAGTAGTTAAGTAGCTAAGTAACTAAGTAACCAAGTAACTAAGTACTGCATAAAACGGACACAAGGAAAGAATGCTGTAATATTTTCAACATTCCAAAATGCGACTTACAGCGTAAAGTTTGCAGCCACATTTTACCTACGAATACCTAGAAGTCGCGGTACAATTTTGAAAATTTGAAAGCCCCATTACCTATTTTACACATCTTAATACTTCTCTGGATAAATTATAGTTACGATTATTTACTTCCATTTCAGTTATCAATGTCTTCCATATTTCATTTCACTTCAATATTATGTTGTTGCAACCTTGTTGCAAAAAATAGCTACTTAAAATAATATAAAAATTGCACTCGAGAAGACTTTACATTCCGCCCTTGATAAGGAAGATTAAGAAAAACCACGTTATTTAAGATAATTATAATATTTATTTTCTATGCTAGCTTTAATCTTTATTTGACGTAGTTCTTCAATATTTAAAGTAAATAAGGAAGCTTATCTTTTTAATAATGCTTTTGAATAATATGTGTTATAGTACAACATGCATTTTACGCTTGGAATAAAATGTATCCGGACACCCAAGCAAGAGAGAAAAGGGCGCATTGGCCGTTTGGTGTGTGGGAAGAGCACTCCGTATTGTTATCTTTTTCTTAGGTGTCCGGGTATTTCTCATTGCAAGTGTACCATATATATCAACGACCTACGTCCGCTTGTTCAATTTCAAAGCAGTGATGGACAAAGTGTGGAAAATGATTACGACTAGGTAGACTATTGTTTTGTCGGAATTCGGCGGGCAACTCTTCTTCAAAGACGAATAAACACGAGCATATCTAATCCGCGGCAGTTCCCCCCTTCAAAGTCAAATACGCGCATGTTTATATGTTACGTATCGAAATACGAATTCAAATTTGAATTTCTCCTTTCAATCTATTATTCGTAAAACTTCATTATCTTTGGTTATAATTTATATTGATTATTGAAAGAACTCTCTTGGTCGTTGCGACTGAAAAATTAATTAACTAATTTAGAAAAACGAATTTCTCTCGTATACAACATTGATAGAACTGGAAATGAAATCATAACGGACACATATATGTATTTAAATTATTCAGAACTTTTGAAGATCATGTTAAAAACCAAGAAAGTGTTTATTCAAATTTGCAACATTTAGACGTTCGAGGTACCAAATCATGTAAAAATCTTGGTGCGGTTTACGACTTTAGCATATGAGCACCATCTCCTATTCAAAAATACTCGACGTAATCGTCTGCCTATTGATCCCTAGATGACGCATAATTCCTGCAAATCTACGATTAGGATTATTTCTGAACGAAACGAAATCAGGCGAGTAAGAGAGAAAATTGGCACTGGTATATAACTAATGATACGTTCTCTTTTGCTCGCTTTATCTCGTTCCGTTCGGAAATTTACTCTGGCGCTGTACGTAAATATGCTTAAAGTAAATAAGTACGACGTATTGAAGTATATACAGTGTATGTAGTATATACATGCAAATAAAACGATTGGATTGGATTGGATATAGTGGAATATAGCGAAAATACCTACGTAACATGAATATATATTTGGAAATTTTGAATAATTGCAGATCAAAATTTTAACTCAAGAAAATGTTGTCCCGAATGCACAGAAATCGACAAATTTGGCAAAAACAATTGCTTCTTGTAAAACAATTGAGTAGTGGAGATGTGTCTGAAATAACTGAGCCTCCCGGACATGCAAAGGTAGTAGTATGTGGAGGTGGAGTTATGGGCGCTTCAGTGGCTTATCATCTTGCCAAACTTGGATGGGCAGCCGATACAATTCTTATCGAGCAAGGAAGGTTTGTGGTATACCCTTTTTGAACATTAACAAACTATTTCCAAGTAATGCTTGTCGTAGAATTGGCGGTGGAACTACATGGCATTCTTCTGGTCTTATAGGAACATTCAAGCCTAGCTTGGCACAAGTTAATCTCACAAAATCTAGCATTGAATTATATAAAGAATTAGAAAAGAAAGGTCTGTCAACTGGATGGAAACAATGTGGAAGTGTTAATTTAGCTCGAACTACAGATCGCATGTTTATTTTTCGTAGAATGAAAGCTCAATCTGTGTAAGTTCCATTCTTTTATATGATAATTTTATCAATCAATGCTGTCATATAGTCCTTGGAATATTCAATGTGAATTACTTACACCAGAAGAATGTAAACAAAAATGCCCTATCCTAAACATTGAAGGCATCAAAGGAGGGTTGTGGATACCTGAAGATGGTGTTGGAGACCCTTATGAAATATGCCAATCTTTAATTTCCGAAGCACAAAATCTTGGTTGGTATTAAAAAAAACATTTTACATGTTTATACATAGAAACATTTTAGGTGTAAGAGTATTAGAAAATTGTTCGGTACAGAAGGTAGATCAGAAGAATGGTTTTGTTAATGCAGTAGACACAAGTTTAGGCAGAATCGATTGTGAGTTTTTCGTTAATTGTGCAGGATTTTGGGCCAGAGGGGTAGGTCAACTATCGGAACCATACGTTAAAGTACCTTTACATGCAGTAGAACATTATTATTTGCATACAAAACCTATACCTGGTTTAGACCCAATGTTACCAGGTATCATTTTATTGTTTGCCTTCTTTGATACTTGAATTTCATAAAATATTAAGTTGTTAGAGATCAAGATGGCCACATATATATTCGTGAGAACAATGGGCGCCTTTTAGCTGGAGGCTTTGAACCTATTGCGAAACCAGCATTCGAGGATGGGAAAATACCAGGTAAATACATTATTTTTCTGTTTATACCACTTTAGATAATCCTGCAGTTTGTGGCTGCTTATGTAGTTTTGACACTCGTACAACAAAACATAATGTTCCAGAAGAATTCATTCGGTTTCTAGTCCTACCCTATACAGACAACATTTGTGTAAAATTTTTAAGGTAAAGATTTTTGCAAGTGTAAAAGTTCACATGCTCTCGTCCACTTATCAAACATTTTCAAAAAATTTAAATATTTTAAATACGGTTAAAAATAGCTAAATTAAATGTACCCTGAAATTGAACTAAAATTAAAAGATGTAATTATATATAAGTGTTTTACTTAAGATGCCAAGGTTGTTAAGTTGCATTGATTTTTGTATATGAATAGTGATCGTGTGAAATGGAAACCGTAAAGAGCAGAATCAGCCAACGTTACACTATAACAATTATCAAGAATGAATGAACTGAATAGCACTACTACTACACTAAATGTGGGGAATACTACTATTTATTATTTTATTGATGCAATACCGCCTCTAATGCACAATCTCTGCATGTTAGCATTCAAAATTACCTAAACATCATATATAATAATAAATAAATTATGCTTTTTGTGATACAGTCGAACCCACCTACAATTTATTATATGGATTAAAGCAAAAGATTTTGTAAATCAGAAAAATCTGAACGCACAGGTTTCAGTACGGCATTTGAATTCTATGTAAAAATATATCTAAATAATGTCAAAATACTATTTCAGAGTCTTCAGCATGAAACGAGCCAGAAGACAACATTTAGATTGGTAGTAACGTTTCTTATTTAAAATCGATTATGTCGTCGCGCACATTTTGCCTAAATGGATAAATAATTGTCTCAGTTTATGTTTTAGTTTATAAAACAAAAAGTTGTACATATATTCAGGCGTTGTCTTTACAGTGTTGTTTCTTTCTACTTTTCTGATATTGTGTTTGTAATTAATTTTTTCATTACGACATTAGTTTCAAAGATGCCTTCACGATTAGTAACTCATTTAGTTGTAGTCATCAATCACACTCACATTGCCGTACCGTTCATATCTCTTTTCTTTTCTGGTTCAAAAGCTACCAATCGAGACAATTTCTGTACTACCCAACGTCTAAAAAGAAAATCCCATTTTAAAATGTTACTGTAAGGCAATAAAAAGCAACATTGTACAATAAATGTATTTTTTACTACTTACGTTAAAAATATGCACTTTTCAGCTAGCTCTAAAGAGCGGCTTTTACCTGAAGACTGGGATCATTTTCACATATTACTCGAACAGTTGCTATACAGAGTACCTGTATTAGGAGGTGCAGTATTAGACAGACTTTGCAATGGGCCTGAAGCGTTCAGTCCAGACTGTAAATGGATCGTTGGTGAAGCTCCAGAAGTAAGTACTAAAAATTATAGTTAACTAAACTATGAGACCATGAAATTGTATGAAAAATGTTTTTTTCTATATAAAGTACATTGTAAATTACTTCTAGATAAGGCAGTACTATATTGCCGCTGGAATGAAGACGATAGGCATTTCGGCTGCGGGTGGAGTTGGAAGAGCTACTGCTGAAATGATAGTAACCGGAGATACATCTTTCGATATGTACGAATTAGAAGTATCCAGATTCCTAGGACTTCATAATAATCGTAAATTTCTGAGAGATCGAGTAAAGGAAGTGCCTGGATTGCATTATGGACTGATGTATCCGTTTTACGAATTTCAAACCGGCCGCAATCTCAGAATGTCCCCTGTCTATCCAAAACTAAGAGAAGCCGGAGCTGTATTCGGCCAAGTTATGGGCTATGAAAGACCTACGTGGTTTGAAAGTAGAAATAGAGAAGGTAAACCATTTAACTTATATTAGATTGACCCACAATCTAACGTTTATTCAATTTTAAAGACAATAATGTCCAAGACTGGTCTACACCGCATAGTATAGCACGCACAAATACATTCAGCAAACCCCCATGGTTTGATTATGTAGCTGAAGAATACGCAGCTTGTAGAGAAACCGTTGGAATAGCAGATTACTCTTCTTTTACGAAAATCGATTTATGGGTATGTTTTGTCCTAATATGTACATCAAAAACAACTTTAATTATGATCACAGGAACGTTCATAATGCAAACACTAACAATGTTACTAATAAGTCACAGAAGCAACATAAACTTGTAACGTCCTGAGATCTAGCGTTTATATTTAAAAACGTTTTTTTAGATTTCTATTTAATAAACCGCCTTTGCTTTATATCTGCAGTCAAAAGGTAATGAAGTTGTATCTGCATTGCAATATGTTTGCTCGAATGATGTCGACGTACCAATTGGTAGCATAATACATACAGGAATGCAGAACAAGTATGGTGGTTATGAAAATGATTGCTCTCTTGCAAGGATTTCTGAAAATCAGTAAGTTCTGAAGTAATTGCATGTGTGTTATAGCCAAAGCAACCTAGAAGATATTCTTCGCCAATAAAAACCAGCATGGTTCCCGCTGCTTTTAGTAATATGCAGAATAGTAGAATACTACAGTGATTGTAGTATTACTACTATTCGTAATACTTTTAAAAATGTTAAAAAGTAGTATTGATATTTGACACTTATTACAACTTAAGCTAAATATTTTTAAGCAACTAATACAATTTTGTTTGCAGTAATTGCAATTACTCTTCGATTTATCTTCGTATTTACGTCTGCTTTAATGGCAAATTTAATAGCAATAATAATATTAGCTTCGTATGTCTCGGTGATAATAATAATAATATGTATTTATTGCACAAAAATACAGTGAGTAAAAGGAAAAGGAAAAAAACATACCAGAACGAAATAATATGTCTACGTAAAATTTAGGTTTGTGAGTGCAAAATACGTAGCGTCAGAGGTTGTAGCATTAATGGTTAGTTATTGTTCGGAGAATAGTAAATCTCTCTCTTAATAGACGACGCAAAGCTGCATTCATAACCCGCTATGTAACTACTTAGTAACTTGCTGACGTTGTAACTACGTGACTTTATTTGAAAATTTCCATTCTGTATTTATAGGTTGATAATAAATTTGTGCCGCGAGTATGTCGACAATGCTCTTGGTGTCTGAAACGAACTTTGTTGTATAGATAACGTGCCGTCTTCAGTTTGATCACATTTATAAAACAATTAATAACAATACGCTGTGCAGAATGCGTCGGTTTTTCATACTTGAAACCTTAGAAGATAATAACTTGCAGCTAATATCACGTCTACCGTGCGTTTCATAGTCCAAACGTATGCAGGAGCCTTACACAATTTTAATTCTTTTTTCTTATCAGCGTGGATAATGGAAAACTTGTTGATGCTCTCACAAAAAGTGAAATTAGGCAAAACCAGTTTTCCGCAAATCAGACGCTCTATTGTTTCATCCAAAAAGTGTCTATAAAGAATATATAAAAAATATATTATATATTTTTTATACATTATATAATATATAAAAAATTAAGAATAAAATAAAGAATACAAATAAAGAATTAATTAATTTACTACAACTTTTAGAAAAACATACGTATTTACTTCAAAGAAAATAACATAAATTGCGAATATATTTCCGCACTTTGTCATTGCAACATATTTCTATATTTTCAGTTATATGATGATTGCACCTACAATACAACAGACTAGATGCAAGGTATGGTTACAAAGACATCTACCATCAACAGTGGCTTTGTCAGACGTAACAAGTATGTTTACTGCCTTGGCAATAATAGGTCCTTTTACTAGGACTTTATTGTCAGAATTAACTGACACTGACTTGAGTCCGAAGAACTTCCCCTTTTTTACTTTCAAAATGTTAGATGTTGGCTTAGCTAATGGAATAAGAACCATGAATCTTACACATACTGGCGAACTGGGTTATGTGTTGTACATTCCCAACGAGGTAAAAACTTTAAAATTAAAACTATAATCTTACTAATAATAATATAGTTTGCCTTGCATGTCTATTCTTGTTTATTGGAACATGGTAAAAAATATGGAATGAAACATGCTGGATATTATGCTACTCGAACTATTCGAGTTGAAAGGTTTTATGCATTTTGGGGCCAAGACTTGGATACTAGGACTACACCATTGGAATGTGGACGATCTTGGCGTGTGAAATTTGATGTAAGCAAAATTCTGTTCTTTCAAGTTGTTATGCAGAGATTACGAAAACCACGACAATTGATTTACACGACGCATGCATACTTTCTACTTTTACATTCTCTAGTTGTCGTACTAGCAACAGGAGAAGACCTAAAAATAATGAGTACATATTTCCCGAAGAAAGACAGCAAGTGTATGGAGGCGAACCAAATGAACCATGTGTTCATACAAACGAAACAACTCTGACTGTTAAAAAATATTAGATCATATCGCGGAGTAGGGATTAATTCAGACCGGTTTTTTGTATGAATAAAACTGAAACTACCTACAACAGAAATTAAAAATAAGAAAAAAAATAAAATCAAATACTTAATACTTAAAAAAACCGGAAAATTTAGAACCGATGCAGAACAAACATACAACAAAAATAAAAAGAGGTACAATAATTCAGAAGAAAGAAAAAAGAAATATATAAAAGAAGAGAAATCATGGTCACGAGAAGGAGTAACGAACTATTGCCGAATTGAAGAAGAGATTCGACCAAAACAACGTTATAATACAAGCAGACATCATTAGGTATGGTACCCCTAAATAGAAATTACCATACAGTACGTTTGGTGTCGATGAGTTGATGGTATTCGAACATATTTACATTTATGTAACCAAGGAAAAGGAAATCTTAAAAAACGTGTGCATCGAGGACTTCAATTAAACAAAGATATCAACAAGACCCTAAATTGATCATATGAACATCTAATAATGTATTAGCCCGTTTACATCCTCCTTCCCATACCTGAAAATACACAAAGATATCACTTACCTATAACCTGCTGCAGAACTGTTGCGTATTGCATAAAATTTCCACATATCACATAAACAAATTGCTCATTAAAATCTTTAATTAAACGACTTATTTTAAACATACATCACTTTGCTTTAAATAATCTTAAGATGCCATCATAAATAATACTTCAACTATGCAAAAAGAAAAAAGTCACGGCGTGCCAAATCTGACAAATACAAAAAGGTGCCGCTTGGCAATAGCAGAAATGTTATCATCAGATTTTTCTGATAGAAGAAATTAAAATTATTGTTAAATATTTATGCACACCAAAAATTTATGATTTTGTGAAGATAATAAAATCATTTTCAAAAGAACACGCGAGCTTGCAATAAAAAAATAAAACCATTTTAAACCAACCGGAACCTTACCTATATCGTAGTTTTTTTCGGTCGCAGTAGGAGCAAAACACACTTAAATTGAAAAAGCTATAGAGAATAGTATACAGCCAGTAACGCAAATTTTAATACAAAGCACCATTTATTTCCAAACACGGGAGAACATGATTCGAGATTGTTCCAAATCTGCCATAAATTTTAGTGCAACCCTAGTTATACTTCCTATTAAAAAAAAAGTTAGAAGTAGCACCTCTTACCATTGGCTACGATAGCTTAAAAAAATATATATTTTTATGAGTGTGTAGTGATGTGGACCCAATGTGGTTGCTACACTGAACAAAAAATAATTACTAAAGAGTTCAAAGCTTAGGATTAGTTAGAATTATTGTGTACGTTCGTGATGTCACAGGTCATCCCGTCAGCCTTTCTAACTGGACTGTTTGTGCATGCAAGATTCCTAAGCTCCGCCCTAACCCTTAGTTTTGAAGTCTACAGTTATCAGTAGTGGTATTCTCTTTTATATTTTTAGCTTCCACAAAAGTAGCTTTAAATCAAGCTATTTCTTCAATTAATTGTTTCTATATCCTGGTTTTCGAGATTCCTGTATGAAAACTCAAAAAAGTCATTCTGTATATTAAGAGTTCTCAGGAACGGATTAAACGACAAAATACATATTCTTTTGCAGAAAGAAATTGATTTTATAGGTAAAGATGCTTTATTGAAGCAAAGAGAGGAGGGTATTAAACGTCACTACGTGCAACTAATCCTCGAAGATCATTGTATCGATACCGACCTTTGGCCTTGGGGAGGCGAACCAATATATCGCAATGGTAAACACTGCGGGATGTGCACAACTACAGGCTATGGATTTACTTTCAAGAAACAGGTACTGCATTAGTGAGCATTAGGTATATTTTTGGTAATTAATTATTTTCAGGTTTGCTTAGGCTTCATTGAAAGCTATGATGAAAACGGTGTAAGGGAAAAAGTCTCAAATGAATATATTCTTAGTGGAGACTATGAAGTTGATATTGCGGGCATACGGTAAATAAGACTTATCAGATATTTTAATAAATCAATTATGTTTCCTCAACTACTGGGTATTGATTTACGTTTGTAAATAGAGTGTGGTCTACAAGCAAAAATTTGCTGTAGAATTTATTAGTGGCAAAATGTGTATACAACTACTCTGATTGTAAATCTACTAACATATGTAGAACATAAGGCGACCTTTTTTATTTATCGGAATACCTCAAAAACTCGACCGTAATTGCGAAGCAACGTCAGTGATTGATTACTGCTTTAAAACAATGTTCGATAATAAAATGGATTCTTTGGATGGAATGTTAGTAGATTTCCAGAATTTTTCCAACCACATTCTATTTTAATAGAAATGTCTTTCGGGTACTGTCTCGTACTTGATGTTTGGCTTGACGTTTCGCTGATCGTGCTACCAGCTTCTTCTGAAGATTTTCTAAAGGTTTTAGAAATCCCTACTCAAAAAACGCACTCAACCACATTCTATCTTAGTAATTAATTTCATAATGACGGCGTTTATATTACTTAAGTTGTATGTAAGTAAGTAGAGGACATATCTCACTTTACAGCCGACAATTCAGTTCTGAAAGTTTTATGTCTGGCATATCTCTTTTTACACTAACATAAGTGGTGACAATATTTTAGGAGATGGGATTTTGAAAAAGCACATCCACCAGTATCTAGCTCCAAATCAAGATTTTCTTTGGACATCACAAGTCACTGATCAAGAAGTTAGAGAATCAAAAATCATTCACCAAGATACACATAACGTTGTATTTTATTCCCAGAATTAAAGAACTGGCACCATATTTGGTAATATTTCCTTCAATAGCTTTTGTTAATAATATTAATTGTGTAAAGATAATATTTAGTCAGTATTGTGTGAAAGATATGTTGTTCCAACAAATAAACTGCAAAATGCTCATCGTTCTTAATAATAATTATTCTTTAACAGGAACGTTCTTCTCTCCTTCGTTCAGACGTATTCTGATTATTTTAGCCGATTGTGTTTGTCGATTTAATCATAAAAAAGCTTAATCGAGAGGGGCATGCTTTATGTTACTTACATTACAACTACATCTCCAAGATTGAAACTTGAAATTACGTCTGGCACGCTTACATTACAGATCACGAAACAATTATCATTGAAATCTATTTTCGTAATGAACAAAAGCAACAGGAATTGTGTGTATCGATGAATTTCAACTTCAGTTTCCACTTCATGATTTACATCAATATCGTTCGCTGGATTGCTAAATTTCATGAAACTAATGCAAGAAGTCGCAAACCCAGTAATGGTAAACTCAAGCAAAGAACTGCTGCAAATATTGCGGATATCGGACGTCCTATAGAGCATTCACCTTGAAAATCGGACTATTCTCACTACATAAAATGCTCGTTCTGCAACATTCTTTGCACCATGAAGTAATGTGTGACACCTTGTGTTTACTTTTTTCCAGTTTTGAAAAAAAAAAAACGCCAGCTCTCTATTGCAAAAGTGGATGTAAAAATTCTGTTTTTAACTAATTTGTTCAATATTTCTAGTGTCTGTTTCTTGAATCTTTTATATTTTTAGATTTCCTGCAAAGGTGAACCTGCACTCTCCCAACCTACCAACCAAGTTCCCAGATAAAGAAAGAGAAGCTTATCAGGCTACAAGAGATAAAATTGATGATTTTAGTGTTGTGAAAATGAAACAATAAAAAAAATAAATCAAATATATATGCTTAAGTGCAATTTTAATTACAACTGTGTAACAGATATGCGCTAGATTCTTCCAGGCAGCAATACTGGACCAACGGCGGTAGGTAATGACGTAACGAAAAACCCCTCACAACCATTCGACTTCCTCGTACATTTTCGTTGCAAATTGTCTCTATTGTACTATCCAAGTATCCAACCAGTGACCAAATGACTCGGTCCTTTGGTCACTGGTTAATAATGAGTAAAGAGGATGAATGAAATAGTACCTTTTTGCAGCGACTAGACCGACTCGTGTCTATTCGTCTCGTAAGAAAGGATTCGTGTTGCCTACTGGTTTCCCCGAGAGTCGACAAGACACAAGTCTGTTTAGTCGCTGCAAAAAAAGTATGATTTCACTCGCTTTTGCCCTCTCTAATGATGAGGACCATTCGTGCCCTCGAAACGGCCGTCGTGGACTAATTATTATATTAGTATATGATAAATTAAAATTGTGTGGTGCGGAGGTTGTCGATACTTACCATACTACGCCATAGTGCCATAGTCCTTACTATCATCATTATTCATTATCATATAAAGTAACTCGTAAAACTTTTTATCCATATGTTTGCTTCTTTACATTTAAATAAAACAATTTATATTAAAACTACGTTCTTGTGCCCGTTATTTGTCATCACAATATAACCATTGTTGTTCGTGAAAAGTTCCTTCTCTAAATTAAATAATTGTTTCTGTTGATTACCTTGAGGTAGCTTTTAAATATGGCGCCAAATGTACCAATTCCACCAACCATTTCAACTAGATACCACCAATTTAATGCAGCGACTTATAATTAAAAATAATATACACAAACAAACTATATTTCCGCAGTTATAGTATTGAAACGACAATGCTTTAAAATAATCATTCATTATCAAAGAGAATATTTCCTATTTATTTTATCATATGAAATATTTTGTATGTCATGGGTGGTACATCCCGTCAGATTCTTCTTATAATATTCTTCGTCTGTCATTTTGTCATTGGTCGTTGAATATTCTTAAATTTAAGCATGCCAAAACATAATAGAAAGAGACGACATAGCAAATATGAACCAGAAATTGAAGTAATTGCACCTAGAAGTAAATTTAAGGCACTTAACAAACGCGACCCCGCAGAAGAAGCCAAACTGTCAGAAGCATTATTTGGTAGTGCTGCAGGCTTTCTGAAGAGTTTAGAAGAAGCTGAGCAAGAGGCGAGCTCGTCATCACCAAATGTCGATTCCGGAATCGGCGAAACAGACAGTGAGGGAGAACCTAAAGCAAGAAGTCCAGCATGGGTTGATGAAGAAGATGAAGACATTGATGTTGGTATCGCATTGGATTCACAGAATAGAAGACTACCTAATGGAGGAATCAATAGTCGGTCAAATGAATATAAAAAACTATTGAAACATAAATTTGAAACTATTATTGGCAATCCTAAGTGGGCTTCGTTAGATGAAAGACATACCGATGATTCTGATGATGAAGTTTTGAGAACATGCGGTTTTATTTCTAAAAGAATAAAAACTCACTTACCAGAAAGCACATTAGAGTACAAGAAAGTAAAGGATTTAAACTATGGACTATATGCCGATGCACAAGTTAATATACTTGAATATCATCCTACATCAAGTGTATCTTTAGTCGGTGGAAGTACGGGTATAGCAACGTTATTTGCGGTAGATGGTAAAGAAAATAGTAAAATTCACAATATGGCTTTTGAAAAGTTTCCAATATATTGTGCTAAATTTATTAATAATGGTAATAATATTCTATTTGGTTCTCGCCATAATCATATTTTTGATTATGATTTAATGTCTGCTACTCCTACCCGAATTACATTACCTCATAACTTAACTCAATGTAAAAATTTTATCTTGTCACCTGATGGAAAATATTTTGCTGTCATAGGACGACTTGGTGAAATTCATATATTATCTACTGCTTCTAAGGAAAGAATAGCGTTATTAAAACAAGATCGTAGTGCAACATCTTTATGCTTTAATCCCCAAGGAAATCTGTTATACAGTCACAGCACAACTGGTGAAATAGTCGTATGGGATATGAATATGCGACGAGCAAAATACAAATGGATAGACGATGGATGCATTCATGGTACTAAGATAACTATATCTAATTCCAATCAGTTCATAGCTACTGGATCAGCTGAGGGTGTTGTGAATATTTACGATGCAGCAGAAATCATGTCGACTAAAATGCCTAAACCGAAAAAAGCCATATTCAACCTCACAACAACTATTAGTGATCTGAAATTTAATTCATCATCTGAAATGCTGGCATTTTCTTCTGAAGAAGTAGATACCGCCGTGCGTTTATTACATCTAGGAAGCATGACTGTTTTCAACAACTTTCCAAATTTTGGTACAAAACTTGGTCATTTAACTGCAATTAGTTTTTCCCCAGGCAGTGGATACTTGTCGCTAGGAAATAAAAAATCTACTGTTTCATTGTATAGACTTAAACATTATTCTACTTACTGATGTAATTTTCATAGTATTGTAATGTATATTTTGAAGTAGCTTTTGTAATTGTTACAAGATAAATGGTAAATATGACTTGCTTTTTCTTTTTGAACATGTTTTAATAATCCATAATTCAAAAGTAATAAACCTTGAACCTTTTGGCATATTACAATAACTACAACAATTTTTATCTAAACGTTGATATAGATTCAGGAAAAAATGCTGGGAAACATGGAACCCATCTCATTAAAAAAATGTTTTTTTCTCCCCTGAACAGACTGCTTATATTAAAATTAAAAGCAATCCAGGTAACTTTTAGAGGTGTGAGCCACGTTTCATAAGAAATTCGTGGGCACTGCCTATACTCCTGAGGATATTTTTAAATGACTAGATAGTGAACTGAGTATACAACGTGAGTGGAAGACAATTCCTTTCCTGAGGTATTTATTAACAGTAATTAAATGATACTAAGTTCTGAACGGCATATGACTGTATGAACAATCATTTGCTAACTATTGGTAGTTTTACTGATAAACGAAAACGATACCGATAAACGTGTTTGAATTAGTAGGCGTGGTTGCTTATTTGCTAGTTTAAGATTTTTAACGTGTTGTGATAGTCCTACTATACAATTTTGCCTATACAAATTTAACAATTTCAATTCGTGGATAAACAAATTGTTACTAATGCATGAATAGTTTAGCAATTCCATTTTTTACTTCAACAATTGCCCGAAACTTCGTATATTCTATGATGAACTCACATAGAGTCAACACATACTTTCTAAGACGTCTAACAAGCTGATATTTTGAAGATTTTTATATGACTTATTTATTTACGCAGATATTTGCTTTCACGTGTGATATGAATTAATATTTCCGCCTAGCCCTGCCAACGGGAGAAAGGAATATTAAAATCAAGTGCCGATCGCAGATGCATGACGGATATGCCTACATATTCATAAACATCCCGCTTATATATATGGCAGTCAAATTGTAGCACTGTGGTCGATACAATAACACAATATATACAATAAAATAAGCATTTCATATTACTAAAAAAAAAAACAACAGCATGTATCTTCTTAATAGCTGCTATAAAATTAGATACCACAAACTAAATAAGATCCGTGGAACATTTGTTGTATCAAATATGTTCTCACATTTCTCTCAGTTAAGAATGGTTACCATATTCTGAGATCTTGAGAAAGATCGTTTAATATCTACCGAGGCATAATTAAAACAATCTTTCAAATTAGTTAACGGATCTGCACTTAATGTCGTGATTAGACAAAGACGTAACGCTAATATATAATGCTTCAAAATTGTTATAGTATTTTTCTTTCATATGTAAATATGATTAAATAATGATAATAAAAAACTTACTGCATCGTTTTAAATAAATAAACTGTTTGGATACCATTATAAATTAATATGAATTTGACCGAGTTGGGGAGTAAGTAAGCAGAGTGTATGTTAGATCCGTTTCTTGATCGATGGTCAAACAATCTAATTTTATTTATTTTTCTCTCATCAATTCCATCATTTTCCTTCACTTGGTATATTGGCGAACAGTTACAAAAATAGTTTATTGCTTATTTTGCAATTTCATTTACAAAGCTTACCTATAACTACAGTCCTTTTTTTGTAGATCTAATCATTGTATTTCTTATGCTACTTAGGGATATTTATTATTTTTATTTAATTCACAACGTACGAAGTAAAAAATAACATTTTCAACCTATTCTAGTATACCTTCTCTCAAAATGTGAGATATTTTTATAACTTACTTTTTGAAATGGGGCTTTCAAATTAACGAATTTGTCGATGCAGTACTTAGGTGGTGGAGTGTAAATTTTACTCACGTCGCCACATTTCATTGTATCAGCATAACTTATATTAAGCATATTCAATGGGCTTAAAAAGTTAGATATTAGGAACTAAAATATCTTCTAAGTCAAATATCTACAGCATTAAACTAATGACTTCATTTTACACATCCTTCAAATCACTTATTGAAACACTAGGTTTAAATGGAATCCAACCAAGAGATATAACAAAATAGGATGTTTTACGAAACATAAATATAACCACAAATAATAACGAACAAACTGTTGACCTCTTAATAATGAGGTTACCATAAGACACCGATGATGTTACGGATACGCAACAGCTTATGCATCTTTCACGTTTTCATTATCAACTGTATCAACAATTGATGAAATATTTGGTTAACAACAGAAATCCGCGAATTCTCGAAACAATTGTTTCAAACTAGATCAAATATTTTTATATGTAGTGCAACGTATCCCGACATTTTAGTGTTTACTAAGATCTTTATTATACAATTCTGATATCGCTAAAAATTACTGGTAATCTTTAGATATATTTAAAGATGTATTAAAGGAAATATTCGCAATTAAAAGGCTCATTACAAAGAATGGTTACTCTTACAAGGCATAGTTTCGAAAACAGAAAACTTTTTATTTGGACCTTTCGTGTATTTCGGTATTTGTATATTGTTATTACTGTATGTACTGCTTTTAACGCTACCTTTTTGAATCTTTTGCTTGAGTAAATAGTTGTTTAGAAAGTACTCTTCAATGTTTTATTTTATTATGTTTTATGCGCTACAATATAAAAACTAGCACAAATCAATATTATTAATTAGACACAATTAGACAGGTTCTACTATATTCAGGTTTCTCTTGTATTACATAAAGATTGGTCATGGCCAGAGTAGTTTACCGATATTGACAAGTTTAAGGGTATCCTTATTTTCGTGCTAACGGCAACGAGAAAGATTATGAAAAAAAGTATATATAATATTCACTTACATCGGCTATGGAATGTGAGTCTTTGCTATAAAGTAGTCACTGTATGTATCCCATAATTGCGTGTAACTAACTCACGATAATTAGTACTACGATTAATAATAAGGGTAATTAAACTGTAAGTAAAACAAGAAATCGAATTTATTCTTTATAAAAATAATATTAAAACCATATTTGACTAATAATAGATCAAAAATGAATCTTTTAATTTGTATTCTTTTTTTGCTGAGAAGTATGTAATAATAACGATGTACCTATTTATTAAATATTAATTCTATAACAAAAATTATATACATACATACACATGTATATTCATATATATGCCTGCACATATATAGGTATATACATGATTCTTCAGATTAAAAACAATTATACAAATAATTACAAATTAATAACATTATCTTTGTTTAAAATATTTTCTTATAAAGAAAATTATCTATTATCATAGAAAATCTACAATCTTCTGTACATGGTGAAAACACATTGTAGAAAAAACCTAAGAAACTCTGTTTAAATTGCAAATATATACAAATTTGTTTAAATACTTATTTGGTTCTGCGAAAGTTACCACTTCGTACAAAATACTTTTGACAAATTTACATTTTATTAATGTCTGAAACAAATATTTACTTTTAGTCATTGCTCTCAGTAGAATATCACATCAGAATATGTGAGTTCCTATGTAAGACGTAAATCACGATAAATACCAAAAGCACTTTAACATATCAATAATTATTTCTTTATGATGGGATGGTCGTTGGAAATAAACAATACTTCACAAATAATTATCGCAATTTATCTTACACAATAATAAACCGGATACCTTTCATTTCTTATATTAGGCACAATATTTTAGCTGAAGCAGAAGCATCTTCCAAACCGAGTCTTTCTATTTAAAGAAATAGTATTTAAAACTCTGTTTTGATACAAAACATAATTTCGATGATATTTTACTCCATTTTGCGATATTAATTCTCTTCCGCATAGAACCAATTACAATGAAAACCACTGAAGTCGACGGTAAATTATATAGTTTAAAAATAAACAAAATAATTATCACAACACTGACAAGTAGCATACATCACTTAAGGTATGATTTGTACAAAAGAGTACTTTTACACAAATCTTTCTCTGTTTCGAATAGAAATTGCAAGTCCCTTAGTGTAACCTTTTTCATACGTTGACGTAGAGGTAGTTGACTTCTGTTTCCGGATAAAGTGCCGGAGCCAATCTAAAAAAACAATATAGTAAAGATATAGAAGTAAATCCACTTTATAAAATCATTTAATTTTATTGCAATAGGATCTAAGACCAAATGTGCCAAGCAAAATAGTCTGGCGATTGATGGAGCCGATTGACTTATGGCTCACCTTGTATATTAGCATATAACATGAAAAAATGTCTTACCTGCGAAGAACCTGCTGTAACTTCACCGTCCAAGCGAGGCTTTTTGCGGGGGCCTATGGCTTGTAAGGCAGTTGCATTAGCCTCCCGCTGGCGAAGTTCTTCCATTTCTACACGTTGCATTTCCTTCGCTTTAGCTTTGAGCTTAGCTTGTTCAGGGTCTTCAGATTTCGATCGACTTTTCGCTGCTTTTAACAACATCTCCCTTTCCAGTTCTTCGTGTCTTTTCCGTTCCGCTCTATCCAGATCTTCCAAAAACTTTAATTGTCCTAAAACCAGAAAATCAACTTTTCAGTAAATTTTTAAATAAAACATATACTAATTAATCAGCAGGCCAACAGATGGTAAGATTTCTCACAGGACTACATTAATCACAGTATGTATACAGGATATTTCGTAATGTTTTTTAAAATTTGACAAAAATGTTTTTATTGCCGGAATTACCAGCCTAAATTATTCTCGAAATTTTAAAACTACCAAGAGAGTTACTGTAAAGGATCTCCCAAACCAAGGCAGCGAATTTTTTGCTTTGCAAAATTGTTGTACACCACAATAAGCGTCATCTTCAATGGCGAGAAATAATAGTGCTCCTTCTTCATCTGATGGAGAGTATATTGTAGGAAACGTTATAATAAGTTGGCGCTTGGGTGTATAAATGCGCGAAGTTCACTGACGCAGCCAACCAAAAGTTGATACCACTACGACCACGATGCCGCCCGTCGATGACATTATGCCAAATAGTGTCATCGACAGGTTGCATAAAAGAACGGATCGAAGGATTGTGGTTTTGTAAGTACATATGTATAATTGGTCTTGTTTTTTTTTGTATCAAACTCAAAATTAAAATATTTTTGAAATCTCCCACTGTTCCTTTTAAACCAATTATTTTTTAATTTAATTTGATCAATTTGTCTCATGTAAATGTAATATTGCGCTAAAAAAGGCTCATCATGGCGGGTTATAGTGATTATGATTAATTTTCAGGCGTCAACGCGGGGTATACAATTTTCAATAAATTACTTAAAATAGTTAATGAGATCCTTCACAAAACTCTCTCTAATTTGTTTGACTTTTACCTTATAACCTGTGTATACATTTTTTTCTGTGATATACATACATATCTGCCATAATCTTATTTGGAAACTACAATGTAAATTAACATCATCTAAAGTTCTTCGGTAGTTGCAGGTTGTGTGTTGCATCTCTAAAACAATTACTTGTCATAGGTTCGTTTAAGCTTATCAGTTTTATAGTAAACCGTCTAGACTTTCAATTTTTTTTATGTTGTTACATTTAACACGCTCTCCTATGACCATGCAAAATTGCTGGATAAATTTTATTAATCGATAAGGCTCTGGTAAGAACCACAATTTTAAAATAGGAACTCTCTGTTGCTCCTTACAAATGTACTTAAAATGTACCACTTTTCATCTACATTAACTTGTTTTAGACCGTCCTGCTTGACGTGTGTGTATCAAGTTGCATACACAACATACTCTGTATTTCGGATATTCCACAACTTACGTACATATCAAACTTGTGCTTCGTAGTAAACTTGCTGATAATTGGGTGCATATTTAATGTATTCAAATATTGCTTGTTCTAAATTGTTTATTAAACTAGTACGTACCTGTGTCAAGGAGCAATTAATAGAAAAACTTAGGAACAAGCTTTTGTTGCTTAAAACAGAAATATTGTCTCTGACTGCTTAATAAAACATCAAATTTGAATTCGAGTATTGTAGGGTAATGCACGTTTCCATAAATTACCCGCATAAAGTATAATAGATAAAAGTTAGAATTGTATACAATACAATTAAAGTTATATAAGCAAACTGAGTAACATAGTATCCAAATAAACGTTAATAAAACCATACCACGCTTGTAAAACTAAATTAAAATTGCACGAATCATACCCTAGACAAAGAAGCAAGAGTTTCTCTCTATTCTAATGACATTGAGTCTGTATTTACGTTGATTAAGGAAGACATTTATATGTATATATTCCAAGAATAACACCGATGATAAGTATAGTTTAAAATGGAACTACAAGAAAAAAAATATAATTTTACCAATTATTGTTGTTTCAACTCTGCGCGTTAACTGCATGATAGAACTTCTTCACACCATTTACGCTTTATTAGATGACGATTTTAATACAGATTATTATTAATTATTATTATATTAAGCTCTTGTTGTTTTATCAACTTAGAACATTAAGTAAAACTAAATGCCTAATCGGTTTACAGATTTAAGATTGTAGGTCGGCTTTGTTGTTTAATATATCTTATCGCCTTAAGCAAATATATGAATTCAGATTGCGCTCTGCAACCCGAAAGAATAACTAAAACACTTTCACTTTACTATCACTCCTTACCGCAAACACCTCACTTAAACTGTACGATTGTTTCGATAGCTAAGCATTCACCTTCATCTAACTAAGGAGTTAGTTCAGTATAGCTGCTAAAGATGATAGCGTAGCTATCGAAACGACCGTACAGTGTAAGTCAAGTATTTGTGGTAAGGAGTTATAGTGAAGTGTTTCAGTGTTCCAGTGCCGCAGTATTCGAGTACGTCATCCACCGAAAGAATAAAACTGCAAAATACAACAGAACGAAGAGAATAGAGGAAGTGGCGGCGTGAATCGGTGGAATTATATTAAAAAGATAATAGCCGGTTTGTTTCTTTTTCTGTATAATGGCTAAATAGTAATTTCGAGTACAATCTACGGTACGTAGTTAGCATTGATTATGATTCACTGGGAAACAAATTTTATTAAGAATTCAAAGATTTCAACATTTCCAAACCCTATTTCACATTATGAAACAATCAACTCTGTATATGTATCAATGGTCAAATGTAATATACCGCTTTATATTTATATATCAGCATACGTTGAATTACGTTGTTTAATACGGTATTTATTTATTGCTCATCAATATTGGTTATTTCATTTTCTAATGAAAATTTCAAAGAATGATTATTACAATTATTATTATTACAAGTTATTTTAGCAATTAATTAAAGAAAAAGAAGACGTGTGCTATGTGCGAAAAATGAGCGAAACGTGGTATTGCAGTCGATTTCACGTTGTGTTCGAAGCATAGGGTCTCACTAAGTATAACCTTCCTATATTCATTTATAACTATTTGAAGGGAACTATCCCGTTTTAAAATTAGAAGTAATGCCAAGTCAAATGGTGAGCTTTATTCCTAGGACAAAACATTTGTTTTGTTTACATTTATATCACTTGTCAGTTTCGGTTCGTCGTTTTTTTACAACTTATTACTTCAATTTCTTCGTGACTGCCTCTAGTTTTGAGCATAGTACTTTATATATAAATAAAGCACAACAATATATAAATATAGCACAATAACCAACTATTACCCTATGACCGAGGTGAAAGCTATGGTGTATGAGAAAAACGAATGATTTTTTGTTCTATGTCAAATAAAACACTATGTTGTGGCAAAGGAATTGCGTAATTAGTTCGAAAAGAAGATGACGGGAAGCATTCGCCTGCAGTTGCGGATAACAGCGAAAGCACAATCCACCCTTTAAAATTAAGACCTATATTTAACGCGACAATTCAGCATTCGAAGTTAACAAAAGGGCAAAGCTGATCGGATAGATATGAATATGTGCTTACTCAAAACTGGCAAAATTATATTTAATCACATAGTTTATTTGTTTTAGATAAAGAAGATATGTGGTTGCAAGATGACCCCAATTCATTATTCACCTTCTTGATCGTCTTCTTCAACATGGTCGTCAGACACAATATAGATCTTATTAGTTCTCTCATTTAACATTGAATGTGAAAATAAGTTATTGTAAACATACGTATATTTTGATATTGGTTAACGGTTCAGTGGTATAATGATAGCGGGGCATGCGCTTGATGGCATCCGGGTACACAATTCTTAATAGGCATTGTTGGCGAATAATTCAAGAAAGGCTAGTATAAATCGTCCGGATCAGAAACTATTTACTAAACAACACATGTAAGTAACAAATGTTTAGCAATAGGAAGTATGGCAAGCTTTTTAACATTATAATTATTATGCTTATGCTCGGTGATGCTATGCTCAACACATATGTAATATCGCAAACGTGGATTGAAGGTACAAAAATTTTAAATTAACTGAATTCATTCAACGCTTAAATTAATTATTTAGTAATTTAAAACGTATAGAGGGATCGATCGGCGAAAAGAAGAAGAAAAGAAGACGAAACAAAGCTAATACGGTTTTACAAAAAAATCTAAATTAAGTGCTATTAAAAGAAATTTCCAATAACACTTTTACTACTTTTACTACCCTGAATGAAAGGTTGGATTTAAAATATAACGATTTAATTCCATACTTCCACTTTGCACCAGTCACTTGTGATGTGTGATATAGAAAGATCTTTCACTAGATTTAAAAATATATTAACTTAACAACAAAACCAATTTACAACGAACAATTTAGAAAAATATATCATAGTTAATTCCTATTACAATCGCATCGAAAACGTACTTGACAAATAACTTTCAATTTATCTACGTTACCGCATATACCCGAGTCGACGCTTGGCCAACACTCGCTAGCAAACTGCCCCGAATGTCCTCAGTCTACTTATAATTCAAGGATTATCTAATCACATATGATACTAGCAAACAACGAAAACTTTTACCAACATAAAGAAAGGTTTGATGGAGTATGTAACACGGTATTGAATTATATAAGAAAGATTGATTGAACATTGATGATTGGCAGAAGTAAATAGAGGATGTATTCTAAATTATGCTATAAAAGTTAAAACGTGAAAATGTTAAGAAATAATGCAATTTTTCAACCTAAACGCTCCAATAAGTAGGGGAACCGAGATACGAATTTTTAAAGTTATCCTTAAATATTGTTTGACTACCACAGATGTTGCGACTCCCCGTCACTTATTCATTAAATCCTAATACAATGCATGATTTAGCGATAAGTGAAAATAATAGTGCTCTGTTTTGATGATTAAATGTGTACAAATAGTAATAGTAAATGTATTTTTATTTTTTTAATTTCCTCATGGGCATTCTATCAAGTTCTGTAAAAACTCATAAGTTTATGTATTGAGGTAAGGGTAAGGTATACGTTCTTTACCATAGTCAATTATGTAATATTTGAAATGATTAGTTTCGAAAAGGAAAAAACTAACAGTAATTACGAAAGTGAAGCCATTATTACAACATACAACAAGATAAGCCTGTTATACGTTTCTATAATATAAGCAAGATTTCCTCGCCTTATACGATACGATCTAAAAGGGCACTGTGTATTTTCAAATTGGACAATTTAAAAACACTCTAAATATACACAATTCTTCTCTTTAATAGGATACTTTTTTGCTTTTTTGCGATTAAGTTATTTAGTATAGCAATGTAGAAAAGGTATTCCCTCTACTTTTATCATGAAGATTGAAAAACAATATGTATTACTAAACTAACTAAAAGAATCATTGAATAAACTACATATTCTACATCTAATTTATTCAATTAATAAAACCATATTGTTGACGAGAATATACAGGAAAACCGTGAATTTTACATGAAAATCTTAACGTGGATCGTACAAATAGTAAGCTATCATTCAATCCTAGAAGCACGCAGTGTAAAGCAAGCGGAACCTGTATTCAAGATGTGCATAAATTGACGCAGTTTGTTTTCAGCCTTTCTTCATTAATATACTTTGATGGGAAACATATTTAGCAACGTTCTAAAACAAGTTCGTAGTCTGTATAATTTTTAGAACAAATCATCTAACGTAATCTGTAAAATTTAAAATGTAGAATCGACCATTTGCTACTAATAACGAATAAGATGTTTTCGAAAATTGAATTTCAGAAAATATTACAGTACCTACTATTAGTAGTACGCGAGAATAATCAAATGCTCGCTTTTTACAAGTGGTTACTGAAAACTTACGAAGCATAGTTATATATAATATTTTAACACAAAAGTTTTCGTTTCAGAATTGGACGAAAAATGAATTGTATATACAAAAAGTTAATGATTTGGCGCCTGCTTTATTGGTAACAAGCAAAAAAAAAATAGTTATAACAACCGCGAAATTCTTCGTAACTATTATTCATTTTTCGACTTACCTTTAACATCATTAGAAACTTCATACCGCGGATCCGTTTTGATCATTTCTAAACGGTGTTCGGTAATAATTGCCAATTTCTCAATAAGATTTTTCACCCTCTCTTGCGCTGCATGCGATACTGCTGCAGCAACATCACTATTTGGTTCGTCTAAGCCATGTTTCGTCATTATATGCCTAATTCTGTTTTGTAAGTTTGTCATGTTTAAAAAATATTCCTCTTTACATGATCTAATCTGAGTGCCTACGTAATCTGTCGATCCCAGAATTCTTTGAGTTTCCTCCACCAAATTAACGCCTCCCATAGCAGCAACATCATTTATATCATCGTCCCCGGTGTATGCCAATGAAAAAGATTTCTTTTCCTTTTCTTTGGTTGAAATTTTAGAAACAGCTGAAGGCACTACAGGTTTGACACCTTGCATTTTAGCATTAGTTACGCCCGGCTTTACCGTCACAGGAGTACCTGTCCGTATCGTTACAGGTTGTCTTATTTGCCCAGGAGTTACAGTCCTAACTATTGGTTGCCGAGCGACATTCACGCCAGGCCTAACTTGATTATTCGGAAATACAGGATGTAATGCAGGTGGCTGAGAATTCGAAACGATTACAGGTTGCGTTGCGTTAGGTTGCCGTATTGTAGTAACCATTCGTGTCTGTTGAACAGGTTGTCTAATTGGAGTAACTAATCTTTGATGTAATACTTGTCCAGATCTTACTACAGTAGTTCCCGGTTGCACGAGTCTCACTTGCGTTGCTGCTATACCCGGTCGAACTTGCGTTTGAACGGTAGGAGTACCACTTGCTATCGAAAATACGACATTAGCGGGAGGTGGACGGATTCCATCAATAGATAACTCCTTCGTCGCCAACGAATGTCGAAGTAGAGGTAAACTTTTCTGGAAAATAGAAGAAGTGGATAAATAACTTATACGTTGTATTAAAATATGAACACTATTAATACGCATTACTTACTTTGAGAAATCCGATAAGACATGGTTGCGGAGACGCGTTAAGTAGACGCTCCAATCTGTCACAAAAATCTTCAGGTTCCACTCTCATATCTATTAAATCTTGTATTAAGGTACGAACACTTCTTTCAACTGTTTTAGGTTCTCGGCTAGATAACTCAAGAAGATTTGCTAGGAACTTTCGGCACTTTTCTTTGGTATTGTCATTTGCTGGTTTCTGTAACATTTAAACAGCATTATGAACAGCAACGAAGCATATATCAACAATTGTTTAGGATACATTAAAAATTAAATTAAGTTTGTTTTTTGGGCGATTATCCTGAAGTATGCGTTTGACATTCACCTTTCCATTTATGTAATTATGTAAATCTTTACCTGTACTGGTGCAGCTGCAACTGTAGATGTCGTCCCCGATGTTTGTGTGCCAGAAGCAGAAGATACATTTGTTGTAACAACGGTAGTAGTCTAAAACAAAAGGATTGATATGAAAAAAGGAACTATACCTAGCAAGAATTCATTCTTTACTACTTCTAAGTATAGACATTTATATTTTTGAAATGGCTGTTATTAAAAAGGTCATCTCCTGTTTAAAGCCCTATCAAATTCCATTACAGTAATTATCCCAAATGTAATAATAACAGATAATATTTCGGTTTTAATTTTGTTAATTCCAAATAGAATGTTTGAAATAAAAACAATTAATGGAGATATATTATACATGTTGTAATGAATAATATGAATAATAAATTTGCTCACCGAGGGAACTGTTTGCATTCGCAAAGTAAGTGGTTGTGCTGAGCCAGTTTGTGTCGATACCAAATTTGCTGGAGCAGGGGCTGGTCCAACTCTAAGTAGCTGATATTGACCATTTTCAGTCTTCAATAAAAGATGTCCTTGTTGACCTGGTTGCAAACCATGTAGGGACTGCAATGTTAACTGCTGGGAAAATAAATTATATTACCAAAAACTGTAACCTGCACAACAATGGAAACTACCACATTCAAATCAAAAAAAAAAAAAAAATTAACTACAATACTTCTAATTTGAGAAATAAAATTTAAATAATTCAAATGTAGTAGCATAAATTTAAACGAAATAGAAACAAAATACATAGTAAAATCTTACTAATAGCAATTAATGTTGTCTATTTAGTCTTCACAAATTTTTAAAATTGCGGAAAGTAAAAAATTCCACTTAATCATCCATCGAAAAGTAATTTTTAGGCCCATAATAATATAAAAAAGTAGAATAAGTTACAAAGAACTGGACATGGTGGTAAATACAGTAAATGACTATAGCCAAATTAATTACAACAATTAATTACCAATGTTTAGTATTCTTTTTCTAGATATTTTGTTTCTACTCTAGCAAAAAAGTAAATGCTAAAAGTGAGTACTATTGTTACTATTTGTAATAAGGATATGTTATAAAGCGTTTCCAATTAGTAGGAATACTAAGAATTTAATAGAAATTAAAAATAAATGCAATGTTGCGTACACGATCTTCCATCTACTCTAACCAAATAATATACACCAACAACAGATAATAAATTTGTCATACATGAATGGGAGAGTTTAATAAATTTAATATTCATCATAGAATATACATCGATGTAGTATTACTAACAAATAAATTTACTATTAACCCTCACATCCTTTTTGTGTACAGCAACTTACTGGAGCTCCTTGACGGGCCCCAACTAACTGTGGTGCACTTAGCACTACACGTGCTGGCTGACCTTTCTGCGGTTGTGCAGGAACCCCAGGACGCACATTAATAACTTGGAGATTAGGAAGGATATTGGGACTTTGGGTTGTCGGACTACCTACATTATTAACCTGTGGCACTGTAGCAGTTACATTCATGGGCACTGTCACTAAACCAGGAGCGGAACCTGGTGCAGCACTAGTTTTTATCACAAGAGTTGGTTGCTTCGCTTGTATTGTCTGTACATTTGACGTTTGTAAAACTGTTTGCGTTGTGAGTGGTGTTAATCCTATAGTTCCATTTGGAACATTCTGTGCTGGAAATGTGACTCGATTTGTTAGAATTGCCCCTGTACTAGTCATTGCTTGAGTATAAACAATTTTGACGCCTTCATTACTTTTGCTATTGTCTCCAAGAGTTGTTTGCACTTGATTAATAAAATTTGTGGTCACTGTCCCTGTGTTTTGAATTGCTTCTGTGGCTACCTGCGCCGCTGCTCCGGTTATAATCGTTCCGGTTAATGAATTATTCGCTAAAATTTTATTACCATCAGCAGTAGTAACAACGTTGACTGATTCACCGTTTGCTATGGTCCCATGTTTCTGAGACGATACCGTCCCGCCGTTAGAAATTCCACTATTTATGTGGTTTTGATTTATCACGGCAGGTGCACTACTTTGATTCGACGCTGCAGATGTTGATGTACCAAGTTGATTCTCTAGAGTGCCCACAAGTGCAGTAACAGCCGATTCATCAACATCTGTACTAAGAACTTCCTCGAGAAACTTAGCAGACGCCATTTTCCGAGACCCAACTGTAAACTGAACGGCGCCTGCGCGTTATTACACACATACTCGTATATTTGTTGCGCATACGATGCTGTCGACGCAAATGCAGGATAGTATGTGAAACAAGTTGCACAAATTTTATCCGTTTATATATTTCGAACCCGAGTACAAATTCAAAAACTTCGTCAAATGTTGAGTTTCGCGGTGATCCATAAGTTTGATTCTACCAACATACTATTAATAGTGTGAAGATAGATTCGGTAAAACTTCGAGTATCCAGAATGGACAATTGAAAAAAATTATGAATATTATTGTACTAAGATAAAGCACTTTCCCGTTTTTTTTCTGTTTACATTTTCCAAGATAGGATACTTATGTATATATTCCTTTTTTTAGGATACAATTCTGCACATTAGAACATTTTACATTTTCGTGAACATAAGAAATTCATTTCTCGATTTCTATTTAATATGTCGTATATCTTTCGCCTGCTAGCGATTTTAAGCAATACTTATTGCACTTCTCAACTCATCCTATAGAATACATCGTATCTTCGCAAATGTCGATATAAGGTTGAAATTATGTAGTATCTGGATGGTATACCCACATGAGTAGTAATGGTAAACAGTTTTAAAAATAAACGATAAACTAACCATAAGCTGTCAAGTTTCCTTCCATTTTATTAACCCGCTTTGTTTTCATGAGACACGAATGTATTAATAGATTGAATTAAAAATGTACGTACATTTTATATTATAAATGCCTCAAACCTATATTTACGGTAATAATTACGTAAATGGCACGAAATACAACAAAAAATATACACATAATACATAATCTCAATAACATTTGGTCTTGCATTTTCAACCTATCCTTCAATTTGTATATTACGTATTTTTTAAAGTGATATGTTTCTAAATATTGCAATTGTGAAATGGTACGCATAAATATACCTATAAATATTAATTTTTTATCCTCTAGAAAGCTATATGTTTAAATGGTCCTTATTGCGTGGGCTTTTTAATGGTATCTTAATTTTCTTTAAGAATCGTAGATGTGCAGGTATTTTTACTATTACTGTCATATCCTTGCATCTAATGAAAATAACACATTTATTATTCGAACAGGTAGTGGCCGTCATCAGCTGTAGTGAGAGGCTGGTCATACCAAAACTCTTAATAGTTTTAATGTAATATACATATGTACCATATAGTAGATATTTTGCAAGTTATAATAGGTAGTGGATCTCTAATATGGCTTAAAGAAGTAACTGCTTCGGATCACAGTGCACAGAATTCCGATCCTCGGGGTTATTGCACCTAGTTTGCTTCATAACTGCAGATAATGTTGCATATCTGTGTGGGGTAAAATATAACTGCTGAGTTATAAATAGTAAGTTTCCGAAAACGCCAGACTTTGTTATATTTTTCAGCAATTTATTGATATATTGGTTATATTTAACTACTATTGGCGCTTTCTTTGCTAACTGGTTATTTATTAGTAATTAATTTGGTTTTGTCTGTTTTAGGTTAGTTAGAATTATGGTTACGACTTCCATAAATACTGAAATGCACATTATCATTTGTTTTACCTTATGAAAAAACTATACTGCAGTTCTATTCTTTGCTATATTGACTTAATTATATAGAAGGTAATTACCGCTTTCTATAAGGATTTTAAGACCGAAATCATTAAGAAAAGTAAGGACATAAAGTAAACAACATGTAAGTATCGGCAACCTCTGCAACACACAAATTGAATTTGTTCTTGTAATTAATGCGGGATGACTATTTCAAAGACACGAATGTTCCTCATTGTTAATTGGTAACTGCATATATACAGTTCCTCCAAATGGCCATCTCGGATTAATTAGAACAAGAACTCATGAATACCTGGATCATGATTATTTAAAAAAAATCGATTAATTGACCATTTAAAATCCAATTCTTCGAAGTTTTCTGACACAATATACAGGTACAAACATTTTTGTTGAATCAACATTATGAAACAACTATCTCTGGAAAAAATATACAAGAGTAATAAACAAAATTACTATTGGTCGAGTGCAGTGTTTCTACCCAGATCGTCTAGCAAAGTCATATTTTATAACCAGCAAAATAATGAATGAGTAAACGACAGAAAAAGCTGTCAACAGCAATGACAACATTTTTGAAGGTATGGCAAAACGGGAGAATAAATTGCTTGTGGTAAGAGAGTCTGCAGCTTACATGCTTAAGGCTTGCAAATTGCTAGAAGACACCCTCAAAAATATGTTCCGTATTAGACGCAAGTCCATTCAAAAATAGCGGAATTTCCAAAGGTGATATTGATTAGTTACACCGAAAAGTTCTCTTGAATGTGCGCATGAGAGTTGTTATATACAAAGAAAAATAGCCAGCCCTTTCTTTAGCAGTTGTAATAAGATGTGAGGATGTGGTTGGAAGTAACACAAATGTATTCAGACAAATTGGAAAAAATTTAAGGTATAATAAACAATTTAAATAAGGACGCACAAAGCATAGACAAATGTAAAATTCTGTTACATTGTCCATTTTTACAAAGCAATTTATAATTTATTAACGAACACTTTCGTGCAATTTTTACACGTCTACAAAATATTATCGACCAAATTTAGATTTGCTCAAAATTTAGCGATATTACAAATTAAACGATGCTTTCCGTACGATACATCTACGTTACTTTTAGATTGAGTGTTCGACGAATGAACCATGAAGATGGTGCTACTCGTTGCAAATACAACTGCGCATGTATTGAAAGATACTTTTGAAAATTTCAGTGTGTACACTCAGTTTAACAATAGCCGTTTGGAAAATTTCAGTGTGTGCACTCGGTGTTCGTGTTGTACACTCAGTTTAACAATAGCCGTTATAAAGTTTTTGCTGTTGAAAAGCAAAACGTCCGCGCTAATTAAAGACGAGATGGATACTATAAAGATTTACGTCATATTTTGTCACGGTGAAATTTTCAACATCTAAATTAAATGTTCAGAATGGCTAAAAATTGAATCAGAAACTGTGCCAAACGAAAACATCAAGGAGATCCTTTGTTATCTCCCTAATCGGATATCTAGAGGAAACGTGTTTGTCACACATTGACCGAAAAAACTAACCGCGCTCGCATACTTAGGAGTAAGAGCACACTTAAATATACACTGACCATTTTCTTTTTGATGAAACAGCTTTGTTTTACCAAGACAACGTACTATCATATACCTGCCTTGGCAAATAATTTGCTCTCCGGCGTACTTAGGTTACATATTTGAACAAATATTTCATTTTGAATGCAAAATTTAAGAAATGTTGCTACTTGTACTTTGAAATAATTTTATTAGAAACAAATAAATAGTTTTAACATTTTAATTACATATATATAGGTATATATTTTAACAGTCTTACTAAATGATGTTACAATATCAGTTGATCATGCCAACCAACGTCTACTACCTCACCTTACGTATCCATTCCAGCCACATAGTCTCACAAATAAAGAACATATATTCAAGTAATGCCTACGAATGTCCTTGTCTGTACATATTAAGTGTCTTATGATTAATACCAACAGAATTTGTAGTTTTGGTTGCCTGTACAGAGGCAGAATAGATATGGCAATACTACCCTCTACCTTCACAACATTATTTCCGGGTATTTAAAGAAAAGTTCCGATTATTATTTGTATTCAATTAATTATTGATCCATTTACAAAGTAATTGAAATATTAAATAACTTTTTGTTTGTGTATTTACTTAATGGTTTTGGTAGCAATAAGTTAACACATTTTAAATTTTAGATGAAATCTCCTACTTTTTTAAATATTATTTACATAAGAAGTATCTTATCGAAATAGTGTAATAGTGTTTTTGTCTTGTCCACTTTCCAATGTTGGGAAATTTAATAATAATACTGCTTGTTTTTCCCTATATATTTTTATAACAGTTAGTAATACATTTTTTTTTAGAAAAGTTTTCGGCAAGAAAAGAAAATAAAACTATTTTGATGACAAATCATAAAGAGTGTATACAACTTAGGTATATTACTATTTTCTGAACTAGTTAGTATAAAATATGCCACTTGCTTTGGTATGCGTAATTTTCTTTTTTCAGAGAAGGCTACGTTTTGCTACTATTTCATGTTGCACTTTGAATTTGTTTATACGGAAATCTAAGAAACGGCTGAAAATCTTGGTAAAAAGCCCTTTCTTCCTTTTAATAAGGAAAAGTGTTTTTCACTAAAAAGTTAATAACAGTCAAAAAGGGCTATTTATCCACAAGTACTAAATTACAAAAAGTAGTTTGAGATCAGAACGATGAAAAACATGCAACCAGTCATACGCTATAGTTCATTCGCAAGTATGTTTGGTTGCATAAATTTCAATAGTTCACATATTTTTGTTATGCAGTTAATGTCGCATATTTATTATTGGTTATTGGACGAAAATTCATTGAAAAAAATACTTCCCTGTATAAAGACGCATTTTCAATTAAGTTTCAAAATTATAAAAAATCCAGAACTGTGAAAATAAAATCGGGCGTCATACCAGGTTATAAAAAAAGAATTTAAGGCGTTTTGCAACAAAAGTAAAAAAATATATTCTCTCCAATAATGATCCGTTTCACGACGCCCTCTTTGGGATACTTTGGTGTATTATTTGATCTCTATATTGGACTCCTACATCCATTTATTAGTACAGTTCAAATCGGAAAGCACTGGAAACCACTGAAACGGGATAGATGTATGATATTGTAAGATATTTTCTTGTCGTGTAAAAATCTACGTCAAAATGGCTGTCCTGAATTATTAAACTTGCGTTTAACTAACTTTAATTAAACTTTAACAGTCCTCGTTTCCTCCCTCACATCAACCGTTCTTAAGCACCGGAGATACTTTATTCATGCTAGGGCCGGTAGAAAACTTGTCGCTGGTAACTCATATATCCGATACTGATCCTGAACTAGTTCTAAGCTGATAAAGTATGACAAAGATATATGTTTCTATTAACGCACGTTTTTTTCATGCGTTTTGGTCTGGAATGGAGACTCGATCCACTGGTCCCTGACCCTCTTAACAATAAACATTCAACACTAATATAGATACGAAAAGAATTGTTTCTTAATTAATATCAAACTTAACACTAATATCACAATACAATTTACACGCTAGTTTAATTTATAAAAAGTTATATGAGTAGTTGTTTCTTCTTGATGGTTATGACTGTGGCTGTGCTCATGAGCAGCTGCAAAAAAAAAAAAACAATATTAGGAGTAATTATAAAATGTTTCTATGCAATGGTGTCTTATATTTACATTAATAAATGATTGCTCACTAGTTGAAGCTATTTGGGTTAACAAAATTATCTCATAACTCATAACTTATTAAACCATATTTGATGTATACGTATGTCGCAATACTGATCTGTACTTATATATAACAACTTGTAAAACAAAACAAAATAGCTCACGGTTTCACAACAAATTTAAGGTCGCTTAAATCCAAAGTACACCTTAACCTTGGTTAGTTATTAGATGGTTAAAATTGACTTACGCTGGAACTGAACATTGGACGTAAATGTATTGATAAAACTATATCATTTCCAAATAAATATTAAATAAAAATAATGAAATATTTTTATTTAATACATGATTTAATACAAAATCAATTATTTTCAATATTCGAAGCTAGTAGAAGTCAAATGAATAAAATTAACTTTAATTTCGCAAAAACTTGAATTCTCAAAAAATATGTGAATATAATACTATATAGACATAAGTGTAGTCTTTGCAAACGATAGAGTTTTCTTTTTATGTAACTGAAATTGATATATCTAGCATGTAATCAATCCATTTGCTACAAAAATAAATTTGTGAACCAAAGAATAACAAGTTACTTATATTTGGCTATCGTTTTGATAACCGAAAGTGTGGAGTTTAAGCGAGGCATACTGGTGGCTTTTTCAATTTAAGTTTCAGCAATTACTCTTAGCCACTATGGTATTAATTAACGCCCAGATGTCTGTTTTCCATTAACAACGATACATAAGATCGCTAAGCTAAGAACAACTACTCAGGAGGCAAAATGCTTAATTTCTTTTAACGGATCAGTGGCAGATTGTGAGACAGCTATCACAATCTGATAATCTCTTGTATTTTTAAAACAAGAACAGTTTTTAATAATCCAATGAAATATACTGTTGTTATAAATTAAATATAGATAGTTGGATTAAACCTGACATAAGAAACTGAATATTTATTCCCTTCGCTGAAATATGTGGCATGTTGAAATATATGTACTACTAAATACTCTTAAACAAGCCTAGACACGCCGATTTTTATTTTTTAACTTTAAAATGCATTGTACCAATGTACGATGTCCATAAATTAAATTAAATTAATTTTATTTTAATTAAATTAAAATTTTATGTTCCTAGTAACAAATTATGCGGATGAAATTTAATTTCAAGTTAGTCGTTTGTGTACCTCATTTTAAAATATTTTTATATGTAATTTAAAACACAGTGATCTTATCAATAACAATAACAGTCTTTGCTGTATATCAAGTGAAATAACAAAATACGTCAAATTCAGAAGAAGAAATGCTTTGAAATGGGATATCACAAACGAGTCCCTCTTGAAATCGGAAATATTCTGTGAAATATGCTTACATAAAGCTAGGTAGGTACTGTTTATTTTCACACTGTGCATACGTATGCACTTTCTGCAGCGTTAATAAACAGGTTTATCAGAGTTCAAGAGTACATACATACATAGGTACACATATGTTTACATTTAGCACTTTTTTTTAGCACAGGAATATAAACAAAATATGTTCGCCGCGTTATTTCCTATATTTTAGGTAAGTACGATGTTAACGTTGTTCTACATGAAAGGTGTATAAATTGTAGAAAGGCTATATTAAATTCAACAGTAATCACAATCACGTACACATCATGTATTGAAAGGTGCAATAAATTATGTATGTCCACCTGTTCCGTATATTGTATGCGCGCCTTATTTCAACTTGTGAAGTGGGTTTTCCCTTCTCGATGATTATTTACCGGTCGACGGTTTCTATAAACAAAGTTCTAAGAAACGCGTAGAAAACTCCAAAGAGAAACAAGTCTTGGAATTTAACTTCTTATATAGGTACAAAAGCAACTATTAGTTACCTTATGATTAAAATTACAGCCTTTTAATTCCAGCTTGAAATACCTGTTTTAATTGTATATAGATATACACAGAAGTCAAATATTCTATTGAAATACAAACAGGTTTTGTAAATTTAATTGTTCACTAATAAGACGATCCACAGAATTTATTTAAAACGCGAGATCCCTTAAAGACAATCAGGCACGACTACCAAGTATATCTTCATTTACAAATAATGTTTGAATAAATTAACTTTTAGAAAAATAAGAAAAAAAAGCAATATTTACAAGCAGGTTTCTTTCATAAAATTAAAAAAATCGAAAACCGGTATTTGAATTTAAAACTGTTAAAAGTTAGTCAAGTATTTGTTTTGTTTTGCATAAAAGATTTCGGAGATACGAATCATTTCGCATTTACACAACTTTTTTATTTGTGCAATCAAACACTGTAATTTATGAAGAAACAGAGACAAAAACTGAAATGAGATGTTCGAAGTATCCTCTCTCCGCTTCACGGTAACCATAACATCCGGACCGCAAAGATCTTCGAACTGTTTCGAAAATTCCAGCGTTTCCGAGATTCGATAGTACCCGTAGCGTACATCAAAGTTTTCAAATATCCGCACAGAAAGAAATCAAGAGAGTAAATCAGGCGATTTTACAGCCAACGATACAGTTCTGCTCCAGTTCTATCCAAAGGTTAGCAAAGCAATGTAATTGCTTCAAAATACACGCTGGAGCACAATCGCGTTTGATCCTACCTATTGCGTTCGGTTTAAAGAAATATCGTTTGAAAGATTACCTATTGTATTCTGCGTAAAATTTAGATGAGTACGTCCTGTTAATCGATTTTGTAAAACAATCAGACCTAGTAACCTGTTTCTCAAAATACTCTTTCAAATGCTCAATGAAAAATGCACCTGATGATTCTATAATACATTGAAGATTTTCGTTGTCTCACAGATGCATATTTTTGAAATTAAAAATCTACTTGTGTAACTCCTGCCTCGTTAGATTATTGGCAGTAAAATCGGGGTCGTCGGCAGCATTGCGTAGGGACCAGCGGCAAAAAGCCAAACATAGGCGATGATCAGTTAAAATAAGAGGAACATCAGCTGAAATTAACTGAAGACTCGTTTCCGAGTTATACTCACAATCAGAATTGTAGGACTCTCCTAAATGAATCGGTATTACTCAATTTTTGGTACACTCGCGAACACACGAACAAACACGAACTGAAAATAAGGCGATTAGGATAAGCGTCGACATAAAGACGCTACGATTCTTTGATATTTCCATTGGCACGATCATACAAGAATATACATATCGGTTGGCTCGGTGTTAGAATAAAGAGGAATAATGAAAATTCGTAAAATTGTACACTAGCCTCTCAATATGAACTGTAATCCACACGTTTGAACCTATGTTAATTACCATAGGAAAATGCAAGTTTTTACCACAAATTCAATTAAAAAACGTAGCTACGTAACCCCGAAAGCGTCTATTTGGGAACCTACATTCTTTAAGTCTTTTTTGCATGTTTTGGGTCGTATAATTCCAATTGAGAAGTAAAAATTATTCTTGTTTATTATCGAATCGTGAGTTTTCCATATTTCTTGGTTTTTGTTGCTTTTACGATGACTTACGTCTGAAGCGTGTAAGATATACTTTAATGTTCATATGATAGTAGGGCCAGAAATATTTGAAGGAACTTTGGCGTAGATAAATATGATAGAACCTATAAGGCTAACTAAAATTGGTAGAAAATAATAAGATGCAAATTGCTAGACCATTTATTGTGCAACAATGACAAATTAATTAATCCAGTTTTATTTTACATGTTTTGTCCAAAAGCGCATCCTGAAAATAACAAATCCAGAAACCTGGAAAATATGTATGTATAGAACTCACAATAATGTCCTAAAGATCTGTTGGGTAAACAGTATTTAGTCAATTCGGAACATGCGTAGAACATCTTAGAAGAAAAAGATTTGCTTATGATTATATTTTTCCAACCATCACTTAAAGTCTTACAAAACGCCTCAAATTCCATGACAACACTTGGTTTAAAGTAGTGTCAGTCGTTCAAAACCAAACACATCCGCTTAACTCATTAGATCAATCAAAACTCGATATATTCAGTTGATGTAACCCAATATGATTGGACGTTAAATCAAAATACCCAGCTTTTTACACATGGGTTGAAAGTCAAGCTGGCCGTGGATCAGCTGGAATTGAGTAGGATTTGTTCTTATACCTAAGATCATTAAACAGCATAAGCAGAGTATCAATTTCCATGCTTCGATTTTCTCGTGCATTTCATTTGTTGCATGGTGCAATGTATACAATATCCAACGGAATTGCATGCCGGATCCGCAGCTATAAGCACCAATCGGTGCTGCAAAAACATTGAATTTTTGTTCTTTCCGATAATAATTTCCAAGAATTTTCGCGATTAATTAAGTTCTACTTAAGTTCTGAAAAGAAAAGTAACCGTAAAGAAAAAAAAAAAACTGCTGAAGAACAATTCAATAATGACTAATTAATTAAAACCGTATATCATCACGAGGAAGATGGTTGTGCTATATACATATATTTAGTTATCTTAAATTAAATGCCAACTTCTATCTCTTCTAAAAACGTGGTTCTAATAAACACAGTTCCTTTAATTACGTTTAATTACAAAAATATGATATTTGTTCAATGATACCCGTAACATCATAAACGGTGTTATCAAATACACTCTGCCAAAAAAGTATCGCATAATTTAGTTTTGAATCATAAAAGTATCGCATAATCTTTGTTTGCAGCATAAAGTTGTAAATATACTTTAATGCGCTCTAAGATATAATTTCTATGATTGTTTAAATAAAATACAGGCCAAATAAAAACAAGAACTCATACTTGAGATTTTTATTAAAACAAGAAATTATAATTTTGGAAAGAAAAACGTCATAGCAGTAGCTTTTAATACTGAGTATTGCCACCTCTGGCTCTTATGACCGCTCGCATACGGTTCGGCAGAGATTCGATTAACCTCCGTATATAAGCCTAATCCAAATTCTCCCACTCATCACGGAGAGCATTTTCTAGTCCATGCAGGTCCGCTGGGGCAACATTTTGGGTTCGTATCCGTCTGTGAAGGAGGTCCCACACGTGCTCGATAGGGTTCATGTCCGGACTTACCGCAGGCCAATCTAAAACTGGAATACCAACATCGTTAAGGTATTCCTGGACGATTATTGCAACATGCGGTCGTGCATTATCGTGCATTAACATGAATTCGTTTCCTATAATTGGCGTATATGGTACTACATGTTCTTCTAAAATGTCCGTTATATACCTGTGGGCAGTCAGTGTACCTCTGTCTACCGGTACTAACTCTGTACGACCTGTTAAACAGATGCCTCCCCAAACCATAATAGAGCCACCAGCGAAATTAGGTCTAGGTCTGATATTACACTGCGAATAGCGCTCACCGTCTCGTCTGTACACTGAGATACGCCTGTCTGAGGTGTAAAGACCAAATCTTAACTCATCTGTGAAGAGTATATTGGCCCAGTCATTAATGTTCTCTGGCAAACCTTAAGCGAGCCACTCGGTGGTTCCTAGTGAGACGAGGGGCTGTTACAGCTACTCTAGCTCTTAATCCACTCTGTCGTAACTTATTGCGAATAGTTTGAGTACTCACACGAGTATTTCTGACTCTAGCCAAGTCGTTCTGCAATTGTCTTGCAATTACATGTCTTCGACGTAATGCTTGTAGTAGTAAATAGCGGTCATCTTGGCGAGTAGAACATCTTGGACGATCTGATACAGGTCTTCTACTGTAATTGCCTGTTTCCCTATATCTGGCTACGGCTCTAGAAACACTTGACTGATTGATGTTCATCAAATTAGCAACGTATGCTTGAGATCGTCCATCTTCGATTAAAGCAACTATAGCAGCCACTTGTTCTGAAGTTAAATTGCTCATTTTAGTTTTAAAAGCGTTGGTACAGAACTCTGACTTCGCACTTTAAAATTTGTCCGTATAGGAAGACTTTCAATAAACAACTGAACAAACCTTACACATATGCATTTTTCTAAATGTGTTCTTTTAGAAAAAAAAAGTAAAAAAGCTATGTTCCATGATTTTGTTAGTGTTTTTATAGTTCACATACACGAGGCGAACTTTTTGTGAACGTATAAAAATATCTTGGTTTATAAATGCCCTTTTTTAGTTTATGCGATACTTTTTTGGCGGAGTGTATATGATTTAACATCTAGTTTACAGCTTTAATGTTAATATCTCGGGAATAACAAATTTTATCGTTTTTCCTGAAACTATTGAAAATGGATATGTTTATGTCTGAATAAACATTCCAGAATCGTGATTACGTTCGCCTAGCTATAAGTTGGTTGGATGAAATTAGCATCGCTTCCGGTTACGCTGGAAGCGCAATCGAACTATGCACAACACAAGAAGTTCAAAATCAAAAATAGGAATCGACATTTTTTTAACGCCAGCTTTCGTTTTTTAATAGCTTCTGCAAAGAGACAGGGGAGAATCTTTGAGGACTATATGTTAACTAAGCTCCTACACAATAAATTAAGAATAAAATATAAAATTTGGTGGTGTACTTACTCAAAACTGTCAATCCAAACATAATCAGAAATCCCACGAATATAGCGAGAAATTGCAGAAGGCCACCTTGCTGGTCTTTTTTAATTATTTCGAAAAATACAATATACAGTAGTGTTCCACATGCTAATCCTCGAAGTATCACAGACGGTACTGCAGTTCCATTATCATCGGTGACAGCAATACCGACGCCAATTCCGATGGGGCTCACAACGGCGAAAATAAATACATACAAAATAACCAATATGGTTTTTGTTCGTATCGTTATCAGTTCAACTCCAATGCAGAATGCAATAACAAGTTTGTGTGCACTAACCGCACCAAACATGTACCACACCGAAGATGTTGAAGATTCTAATCCAACAGCTAATCCTTCAAATAGTTCATGGACGGATAATGCGACTACAACTAACAATCCTCTGATGCTCTTTACGACTGTATCTTCTAATATTAAATGACTGTGACCGACGTGACTATGGTCGTGAGTAAAATCTTGATTGTTCTGAATTGTCGCTTCTTCCATCTTTTTCATTGTATTGTTTGCTGATATTGCGTCAGTGTCTCCGTTATTATCGCCCCTTCTAATTGAAAACGTCCTGCTGAACGCTTTCAGATCTAACGTTTTTTGTTTCGAATTTAAGTAAACATGAACACATTCTTCAACGAAATACATTGTGAAAAATCCTATGCACATTAACAATTCCGAAAAATGAAACCGGACTTTTGGAAAAGATTCATTTTCTTGCAATTCCGTTACACTCTCCGTTACTTCCGGAAGCAAGTGAAGGAACGTTGTACAAAGCAAAATGCCACCTCCGAAACACAGCAGAAGGTTTACGTAAATGTTGTTTTTTGGATTTGTTTGCCACTTGAACCACCTTGAGAGTTGCAAAGGGAGTAAGCCTAGTGTTAAAGATGCCAAGAATAGAACGCACATCGCAACGGTTTTTGCCAGAACCGTTGAATCTCCATGATCACTGTCATGATCGTGATCGTGATCATGATCGTGATCATCATCGTGTTCTAGCATCTTTTTGTAAACTGTATCGATAACCATTTTTCTGAAATAAACAAAAACCTAAAATAAGTTGGATGCAACAAATTATCCTTATTTCTTAAAATTAGGCACAATTTTTTATCAGTTAGATAAAAGAAAAAAATTATAATTATTTTTTGTTGTGATTAACTATGTACTCTTTAAATTTATGACTGTTTGTCAAAATTATTTAACCTAAGATTTCAGATGCTGAACAACTTTTTTGGTGAATGTTTTCTCTATTTTCGCTAATAAAAGCAGATTTTGTAATTTTTACCTGCGACAAATGTGAAATTTTAAAAATAAGGGAAATCACGTCACCATTTTTATTTGATTTCATTTCCCAAGACACTAGAAATAATTTGTTTTCTATTTGATGCGGACTTTGTAGCAGTCGCGCATGTATACATATAAAGAGTTAATGCTTAAGCCCAAGGCAATTTTTTTTCTTGAGCAACTTAGGAAATAAGTTTTTAAATAAATGATATTCGGAAACAAGTGCTGTATCGAATACTTTTCTTCGTGACCACTGAAATCGATGCCAGGTTTGATTCACATTATTTAATTGTTGTAAATAGAATTCTTTATCCATTTTTCAAGAATCTGTCCTAGAATTTTTTTAATAAATATTTCCCAGTACCCATATAATATGCTGTTTATTAGCTAAATTACGTAGAGCCCGGCAATGAAAAACTACAAACTTCTGTTTTGCTGAAGATATTCATTAAAAACAATCTGAAAAATTAAATTTCAACATACTGTTTCAACATGAGAAAGAAAATCATGCAGAGAGTATTTTCATAAATATTTAAAATTTGAATTCAGCTAAGTTATAAAATTGTTTAAACAACTTTCACGTTTTACGCTGAACATTTCTTGATAATTTGCTAAACAAGGTATGCAAAATAAAGGATTATTTAGAGTATTGGCATTATACCAATAAAAGATAACGTTTACATACATGTTAGTTTTAATGAGTATTGGGAAACAAAAGTTTACAGTACTTCGTTACAGCAGTCCACGTTTTTCAAAGGAAAAGCTTATCAGTATAACTCCATATTTACTTTTCTGAAGAACGGCACATTTTGCGTATAGAGAAATGTTCATAAAAAGATCCTGCAATTTAAATAGCATGAATCAAAGAAGTTGGTAAAAAAGAACGTCGATGTATTGCCGAAAACAACATACAAGACATAGTAAACAAGGAAATTTCTTAAACATCCCAAACTACGTCAATTATCTTAAAAATTAATATAGAGAAAAGTGTAGGGAATTGAAGAGAGTCATCTAAAGATGTAAGTAATAATATACAGCTTGTATCACTTAAACAGCCAAATCTATACCGTTACGTTAAATTATTATAATAAACATTAATGATTTAATATATAAAATAGCAGGTAATATAATATACAAAGCGACTATACATGAAGTAATTTAATTATATCGGCATACTATTACTAGTAAATGTTTAAAGTATATGTACGAATTGTTAATAATTGCTTATTATACGGTCTTGAAAAAGTGGTATGAATAATCAATGATTTCATATTTGCCTTCCGGACAGCTGTGGCAATGAACTCGAGTAATCGGCGACAGGTATTTAGGTTGATGTTCTCGCGTACATATAGATTTTGCAGTGATTTACGAATAATAGTCTCATAAATATATTGTACTCAAAAATTGGTGTAATTGTTAATAATAACATCTAGATATTTTAACAAAAATCTATCGTAATTATAATTATTATCCATATTCAAGTAGCGTTTTTCGGAAATAGAACCGTATATAGATTTTGGAACACTTTGTCTATTGTAAAATTATGATTAAAACATACAAGAAAGATTGTTTCTGAAGAATACAAAAAAATTGTATTGAATAGTATCTCAATGATTAAAAAAAAATCCGCTGTCCAAGTAATATAAATAATAATAGCTAACATTTTCATAACGGACATTATAAAGTATCTTAAAAAATATTTTCGTAAGTACATTCGATAACTAACCAGGCATCTACTTTATTTTAAACGGAACCTCCTTTACAGACTGCGAGCTGGTCTTAGGTCTCACCTAAACAGCAGCATATATTTTTACGTATCCACCGTATAGGAAACGTTTTCGTACAATTCAACATAGAGATATTTATCGCTAAACGCGAGTCCTGCATTTCAGTCTTCCATCCAGATGGTTTCTGGTGTTAGTACTGTTAGGTTACCATGAGAACACTAGATACTAACATTTACATTTTTAAATTACTGATAGTAACGAATCAAGATTTTGCGGCTTCCACTCGGAACTTGCATTCAAATGACTTCCGGTAATTGTTCGGTTACCATAACATTACTAAACAAAATATACTGACATTGATGATCTTATCAATGTTATAACGTTTCGAACTTGATTAAGGAACAGTTATGTAGTAAGTGCAATTTATGTACCGGGAAACAGCGACAAAAATGGCGTATTTTAGCTAGAAAGGTGTATAAGAGATGCATCTATTCCGAGGATGTCCACAATCGGAAACATTCGTCAAATTAAAGCTAAGAGTTGACGCTACCGCGAATTCTATTGATGGAGAATTAAAAAATATATATCCTCTTATCGAAAAAGGACAAGGAAAACAAATTTTCACTTTCAAACAAGGAGACTGTTGCATTAGAAAAGAGACTGTCAATATCAATAGATAAATTTAGATTAGGTTATGACAAAGCAAATCGTTGATATCAGTTCTCAAATTTTCAAACTATTTTGCACCACCGTGTCTAAACGCAGCAGAAACGTTGCGCTCCTGAATACTTATCTTCAAAACATAAGTCGTTTGTATCACTTTACTTCTATATACTTCATTTCCTAAGTAACCTTAAAATTTTGCTTATAGAAAAACGTTAGAAAAATATTCGGTGGATATATGCTATTTGAAGAAATTGCGTTTCCGGTGTTTAAATTTATTCAAGTATATATTCATGACTGTAATAAGTAGAGAGGGCAGAAAGCGAGTGAAATCATACCTGTTTTGCAACAACTAGATAGACTCGTGTTTTGTCGACTCTAGGGAACACGAACCTTTTCTTATGAGACGAACAGACACGAGTCCGTCTAGTCGCTGCAAAAAAGTTATGATTCCACTCGCTTTCGTCCTCTCTAGTGATAAGGCGTATTACGAATATTAATATAACATCTAGATAGAGCAAAATATCAAATTTGTAAAAATTTACTCTAAATATTAATCTTTCAGAATTTTTAGAACAAAATAAATGTGTCAAAATTTAGGTGAGTGAGGACAAAATTATAAATATCTCGACATCTGTTTAGCCTACTTCTGTATACATAATAAGGATTTTATAATTCCAAAAGGCTAAAATACCCCGTTGTCTGTAGTATAAAGTGTCCTACATGCTATAAATAGACTTAAACGAAGGCTAGAACTATTAGCCATATTTGTACGTAAAGCGAACCAAATTTATAATTGCTTCGGAAAAGAAAGGATGTTACTTCGAATGCAAATAAATGAAATACAAAAGGAAAATATTACGACTTATTTAGGAATAACTACGAGAAACAATTCCGGCAAAAGAAAAAAAAAACACTTTATTGTTTCCCGAAGTATTCGCCATTCTGTTTTAAGCATTTTTACATTCGAAGAAACCAATTGTCCAAATAATTATTCCAATATTAAGTGGGTATATCTCAGAAACATATTTTTTAAATACTTCAACGGCCTCTTTCGGCGTTGAAAACTGCTCACCGTACAACTTGTTTTTGAAAAAAGAGAACAGGTAGACGTGATTAGGTGATAAGTAGAGATGACTTTTTTGCAGCGACTTAGATAGACTCGTGCTTTTTCGTCGCATGAGAATGGATTCGTGTTGCCTACTGGTGTCCCCGAGAGTCGACAAAACACGGGTCTGTCTAGTCTCTGCGAAAAAGTAATAATTTCATCCGCCTTTGTCTTCTCTAGTGATAAGTTATGTGAATAATTCATTCAATGTTATTCTCCATTAAGTAATCCACTTTTCGATGTGCTGTGTGAGAGCTAGCGTTGACGCGGTGAAGGATGATGTGTCTACTGTTTGTTCTGATTTCATCGAAAACTGGGGGCAAACAAATTGTTGTATACCTATCAACGTTTACTGTTTTTCGATCCTCATGAGCACCGATAGCAATAAACTCAGTTTTACGAAAAAAAGGCAATAATTTTTTTTAAGTGCTTTATAAACTCGTGAACATTTGTTGGTTTGGTTCACTTTAGAACGCGCAAACAGTAGATTGTTATTTTGTTTCTGGTTCGTATGAATATATCCAGGTTTTGTCACTTCTTACGATACTGTATACGTTGGAAGAAGTATCGTGATTGAATTTTTGAAGCATTTTTTGCACCCGCCAGTAGTTGATGGTTTTCACGAAATTCATCATTGACTATAGTACATCCGCGCTTAAATTCTGCAAACCAGTCATATGCTGTGGTTTTGGATCGAATTTACACAGAACATCACTTTTCCACTAAATTGATTTCTTTAAAACACTATACTGCACGGGTGACTATTTTTATCATACCAAATGTCACGATTTAAGGAAATATACGGCAAGTGACATCTAGTAGTTAATTCCGGAAATTTTTAGGTTTCCTCTCGTATAATGGTGCAAAATAATCTGCTCTTGCTTTTCACTCTACTGGTTACAGAAAAAGTAGATTTGGCTATTATTTCTCGATTATATCGCTGTTGAATTTCGTTTGATAGTAACTCAAAGCAATTCCTGGTTATATTTACTGAAATATACAAAAATTATGCATTGTATATGATCTATTCCGTTGCTTAATTGTAGGATAATATTTAAAAATTACGTCAAGTTCAAAATGTGATTTCAACATTTTCTAATTGGAAGTATTACTAATGGTTAGTGTTTACAAAATTGGTGAGTTTTAATTTTATAGTGGTTCTTACGGAGTTTTCCATCGTTTGGCAATAAGCCACCAAAACGTGTTATTTTAAACGTATACATAATAACAGTTCCGGAACGTATTAGTAATGCAAAAAATTTTAAATGTATAAATTATTCTTTAGGTTTCGCAACTGTTTTCCTTTCTATTAAATCACCTTAGTGATATTTAACCTTTACTTCGCCTGTTCAATCTACTGTTATTTTATAGTTCCGCGAAGACGATGATGTATATATACGTATATAGCTATGTGTCTTACAATTAGTTCTAAGTATTGAATATACTACAAAAGTCTCATTATATTCTTGAATTCATATACTGGATGTTTCACAGTTTCTCTTAGAAACACTATCTTCGTTATTTCTCGAGATAAAAAGATAGATTTAAAGAAGAATGTTACGAATATTCACGGATCTTTCCAAAACATTTTTTCTTTCTTTGTTTTTATAACGCTTAAAGAACTCGCCTTAACTTGATTTTCAAGTTACACCTTCTCGGATTTTACATTGTAAGAGCAAATTAAGTACAAGCATGTATTACTTGTACTACTGTACTGTAGTATGTACTACTGAAAAAAAACAAAAATAAAAACTTGTTCTTCCGATTTAACCCCATCCGATTTCTTCGGAGTTAATCGGCCAGTAGATCTAGAAGATCTAGAAATCGCGATTAGTGAAGCATGTTATGTAATTACTCCAGTATAAGAACTAAATTAATTAATAAATGCAAATATTCGCAAATGTGTAGTATTCGGATAGAGGCTCCAATGTTGGAGATAGTTATTGTTTATTAATTTCGTTCACTTGTTCTTTTAACCATTATAATTGGAAGAATACTATATAATTTGTGCTATTTTAATGCAAAATGTTTCTTTCTTAATAATTATTGCAATTTGTGTAATATAACGTAGAAACTGTCAACATTCCTTATATTAGCATTTACGTTTCGCCGAGAATATTATCAACTTGAGTAGTTGTCTTAAGCCGGGTGCTAATGGGTGTTGTTGTTTTCTGCTTACTGCTTATACATACTTTAGTATCGTCTCGCTCCTTCGAACGATATCTGTTCGCATCGGGTTAGGTCTATTGTGTGTTTACGTTATAGTGAGCTCTTGTCTAACATACGTCTTCCCTATTGAAGTTTCTGGAGTTCTTTATTAGTTCAAGCGACCCTTTCACAATTCGCCGGTAGTAGTTGTTGCTTTAAATAAGTGTTTTGACATTGTCGTAGTCAATACTGCGTGTATTCTTCTTGTATGATACCTAACGAGAAGCAGAAAATAACAACGCCAGTCGTTAACAAATTTTTGAAGAAGATCGCATATCTTCAGCGAGATGTCAATTGTACTAGTGCAACAACCACATTAAACTCTGAAAGACGCTTAAAAGCTACATTAAAGAATGAAAATTACTAAACTATGGCGAGGTAAAATTTTGATGGATGTTGTTAAAAAAGATTTTTTCTAATTAGATAATTTCTAATTAATTTCTTTTTATCTTGAAAAATAACAAAGAGAGTGCACGCAAAAGAAAATACAAAATATCCAGTTGTAAATACATTAATACGTTATCCACAAAGAAGTTCTATACATGAAAAGTATTTCCAAGGAAGATATATCTCCATTGGATTAATACAACTTTATAAAATTAAATTCAATTTCTCAAACAAGATTTGCTCTTAAGTCGGTTTTCTAAATTCCTTAAATACATACCTTGCGAATTAAGAGTGGCCCGATTAAGGAATCTTACATGTAAAGAAAAATAACTTGTTTTAAATACTTGACACTACCAAGACCGATGAGCGTACAACTTTCTGTCTAGAGATTAAGACGCAGAAGTGAAATACGAAAGCAGTAGAAGAAAATAAACTTGCGTTGCAGCCAGAATGCACGTTTACACAAGAGCAGACTGCTAATGGTCTTTATGGAAGTGGTATTCCCACACATAGTGTCGATAATTCTTATTTCTTCAACATCAATTTCATTGGAAGAGAGAGTAAGTCAAAGATAATACGCGATGAAAATTAAGAAATTATAGACAGAAAATATCGCATTACTCTGTTTATTAACGCATTTGAATATAAGAAAAGATTAAGATTAGATCCGAGTAAGAGTGTGGGGACTACACAACAACAATAGTCTCATTTATGCACTTCTCTTACAAATAAATAAAGTGCATTATCTCGTTATTTGTCTGCTATCTTCCTGGATACAGGTATTTGTCCAGACTAAAAAAACAAACATTCCGCGGTTGTTAATTTAATATCGTCTGGGAATTAGGTATTCACGGTAACATACATATTATATATTATTTGCTTAATGTTTATACCAGAGTAACTTATTAATGTAGAATTGTGAAAGTAAGTACAACTAAAAAATATCCCGATGGGTATATTTAGAAAAAGTAAAGCGATTAAGTTATTTTTGAAAATAAGTGTACAGAGATAAAGTGGCACAGTTGAGAGAGGCACGACCTAATTTTTATATTTTTGTATTATGTTGTAACTGCGATACAATAATGAGTATTTTATAAAGAGTTTAGTTGCTACAAGCAACTTAATAGTAGGTGAGATCTATTTTGTTCATATTTATATTAATATTCAATAATGAGTACATAGGATAAACTATCTCTACAAGATTGAAAGAATCTGCTTTTGTCATTTGAAAAGTTTTCAAATAACATTTTTCTTGTTGTGAAATTCGTGGATCTCCTAACTTCGTGGCTATCCAAAATCTTGTTACTTTTTACTTAATCATATTCAGCGCATTTTTTGAATTTCCTTTTAATTCAGAAGCAGAATATTATAAAATTACGAGGTTTAGATTTGTTAGTGAGTTTCTTTAAGAAATCAACACTTACAGAAAACCTTATTCTTTTATAGAATATGTATTTGCGCATTTGGATGCTTCCAACAAGATATTTAATAGTATATTTAACTTGTTATGTATAAATTATATTGTTTTTAAATTTATAGCAATTTTTGATAGTTGAAATTACCATTAATACTTATTTTGTCAGTTCGTCATTATGTATTTAGCAATAATTTTATTCTTAATTGGCCTTTAGAAGATGGTCCGCAATAACGCAATCTTACGAGCTTGTAGAGATGACTTACACTGTACTTACATATAAACACTAAAAAAAATCGAAGACGTTAAGGCCACAGGTGTATTGCACAGATGTTCAAGAAAGAAAAGCAGATTACTTACAAGGGCACAAATGTCTAAAAGAATGTTCTCAGCAAGTTATAGAAACGAAGGTAAAAAATTATAATTAGTGTAAAACAAGTGAAGTTGACGACTTGTAGCTTAAAAGATACAAATTATTACAATCCAAAGGGTTTATTGTTGCATACGTATGCATAAAGATTGCTTTAGTTGCTTCCTTAATGTTCATCGTTCCTAAATTATCGATTCACTTAAATTCAGCAAGATTTCGTGCAAATATCGAGCGTTATGTTATGAACACACAGTTTAAAAGTAAATTCTTTCGTTATTATTCTTTCTATATCTTACCATGGATTACGGTTTGCTTAAATTCAAACAAGCCAGCAAATGGAATAGCTAGTTGTTTTTCTCCTTTAACTTACATATATGATAAATAATTAATTACAATATATTAACATATGACATTATCCATTGCTAACGTTAAAAATATCGACAATAACCTGGTAATTAGCACCGATAATTGTTAAGTCAAATACATCTGCAGAATATTTATCCGAGAGTGAAATTTATTTAAGCAAACGGAACGAACAGTAAACAAAATATCTAACTACAGGCCTTTATGTAGTAATCAAACGCTTTACGAAAGAACTTATGCAAATGAATGTCCATCGTTGCTCATTCGACTGACAAATGTTTGCTACGTTATATAAATATTGCGTACCAAGAAAAATTTGTCTTAATACCGGACAAACAGGAAATACCTTTGGTATACCGTTCGAACGTATTCGCTCTATATGGAATAAGGTTCTTAAACAAATAAGATAAAGATCACTAATCACTTGAAATTCAAAAATACGTACTTATACCTAGTATATAAGAAATATTTATTTAATTTTTGTTTTATTTCACTAGAAAATTTTGCAGATAAACTTCATTTATTAACACTGTTTACATTCATCTACATAAATTAAATACCAATTCACCAACAATATTAATCTAATAAAAATTATAAAAAACAACTACACTCACCAACATAAATACTAAACAAGTGCAGATGGTATTGTTCTACGAGACCGCGCGAAGATTTGGTCGGCCGTTGGATTTAAAATGCAGCTTAATGGGAATGTATCAAAGCTTATAAGGCAGTGGGGGGGTTGAGAGTCGAGATATGTTAAATACAGGAGTCTAACTAAGTATATTACCGATATGATCACGTCTAATCAATTATTCATTAGACACAAGTGAGGATTCATTTATTATAAACATTATATGATGTGATATACCAACGCGCGAGTCGCAAACGAACGGAAGGAGTTGTTATACATTACAACGTTTAGAAGCAATTGCTGTAGTATTATGTAATATGAATTTATTTGCGTTAAAACGATAGGTCAAGCAACATATGTTTTGATAAGGTATACATTGTACTATACCGCAGCATTACATTCTGTTACCGTTTTGCTTTTAAAATAAAAAAAATGGTACTGTCTTACGCCCTCTATAGAACAATGGCGGATTTTTAAGGGTACATGCATCGCCATATAATTTAATATATAATTTTGACCTGTCCGGAAAACTTTGATGATGATAGCATTTTTTCATTATCGTAAGAGATCGCTAATGATTTTATAATTTCACACATAGATATCTAAAGTATCCGCACTATATTAAAAATAGCATGAGCTATAACCAATTTATTTATCAAGCGCGCTGATTTTTTTATGACTTTCAGATTGTTAGAAAGGTGTCCCAACCATCTAGTGTGATATACTTACAAAATAAATAATAGAACCTAAATAATAAAAGTAATCATAGCTATGACTAAAGATGACAAAAGCAGGTGGAATTATTCCTTTTTTATAGCGATTAGATAGACTCGTGTCTATCCCTGTCTCATGAGGATGGATTCGTGTTGCCTGCTGTCCTCCGAGAGTCTGCCTAGTTTCTACAAAAAAGTAATTAACTACATCTGCCTTTGCCCTCTCTAGTTATGGCCATGCTGCATTACATACAAGTATAAAAATATATAAAATGAACATAAAAGTATCAGGACACTTCGCACCACGCAAGTTCAATTAGTTAATCCGGAGTAGCTGTTTTGAGAATACATCGATCCTCATTCTCAATCGAAGACCGAATGGTGTAAAGAAAAAATTCCAATTCTAACACGCCTTTTCTATCTTTACTCTCGAGAAAAAATATTGTTTGTAAGTAACTACTTGTCGCTTGAACACCGTGAAACTAAGGCTGGCGAAAAATACGAAAAAAGGGTCTCTAGTTATTGCAGCATGAAATGTACGCTTTACCCCAATAAATCAAACAGAACTAAGAATGTCAACGGTCCGTTCTCTCTATTCATTAAATTAAAGTTGCTTTTTGTGTAAATAGTCTAATTGCCTCGGCGAAGTTACGTTCTTAAACAATTTCAGGATTTCTAATTTAATATTATGCCCAGTTTCGATTATGTGTTGAGATACTAGAAGTATAAGATCTGATATGCTATTTGAATCTGATCCGTCAATTGCTTTTTTCGTTTGACCATTATGGACTTGGTCACAGTCACTACATTGGTTTATTTTTAAATTGAGGAACTAAAAAAACATAAACCGATAAAGTAAGTACCTGGCTCATTACTTATAGATCACCTTGTATATACCGAAATTATAAAGATACTAGATACAACAAAGATACAACAACGAGCAACGATATCTTTTATATAGCGTATTGCGTTTATTATTTTGTTCACTATAATTTCACCTTAGCACCACTTGTTCTTAGTTCAAAAAACGAGTATCCCGATTCTGGATATCACGCCATGTAAAATCAAGACATGAAGGAAGTACATTTTTACATATTAAACAACTAGGTGTCAAAATAAAATTTCAACTACCTACGAATAAGCAGAAACAAATGAACTTTTTGTGTACTGCCCAAGAATTTTACTAATTAATTAAGAAACTAATCGCGACTAATTTCATGTTGACCACAGTGCTTAGAATCGACCATAATCTATTTATTAGTGTTTGCTTCTTTTCTATCGATGTTTATTTTCAGTTTCTTGTTACTTTTAATTACTATCCAGGAACGGAAGTTCTTCTATTGTAAATTTAATAGTTTCGAATTTTGAATTAAACGCCGCGAGAAAATTCAAAATAGTACTTTTTCTAGTATTAAAGACCGCCAAAATATCGTCTGTGTACCTAAGCCAAGTTCTAGGAACATATATGCGGCGCCCTTTCTCGTAAACAAATTGGCTATAAAAGGGAACAGGAGGTTGACTGTAGCCATTCCCTCTAATTACTTTGTTTGTATTTGTACAAATTACGTATTTGACAACAACTTTGGTTCATAGATCTTTGAATGTTAGAAACTCAAACAAAATACTTTCTTTTTAAGAATTTGCTTCCTCTGGACTGCTGCATGATGCGTCGTCGACAAATATCAACCGACACTAAAATATCCCCATCTTCTAATTTAATGCCCTATTTACAAAATCTAGTAAATTTTCTACTTTTGGACCATCTACTTTGATTGATAAATGTTTGTATTCGTTAACTAACCATTTGGACAATTTGTGCGTAGATGAGTCTGATACCTGAAACTATTGGTCTCATAGATTTATCCGGCCCTTAATAGTCCTAAGATAGCTCTGTGTTCTTGCTTAAACTTTCAACTTCGTCTAGGTTTTTCAAAATTGTAATTTTACATGCGTTTTTTACATCGCATGTGTATGCATGCATACGATCGCATGATTAAGAAGTCCAACATAGACATTATGCGAGATATTCCACGACCTTAATCCCCGCAGAAATTAGCGGTTAGAAATTTACGAAACTTCCCTTTCACAGTACATCGAAAGGTTCTAGTAAAAGTTTTAGAAGTCAAGATACGAAGGTGCTTCAGTTTGCGAAATACATTTAAAAATCTTTTTGGCAATCCGAGAAATAAATCGGATGCGGATTTATAAGGTTGTCTGTCTAGTCACTGCAAATTAGTGATAAAGGATAGATTAGAGGAAAAATTAATTATTCAATAATTACCATCTCATTACCACAAATGTTATTGCAGCAACTCAAACTTAAAATATTATGGTTTATGTACACAATAATCTGAATTTTGGTTTAATTTTCATGTTTTAGTTTCATACAAGAGGCAGTTATTTATACATATACATATTAAAATTCTTTTCAGTTGGTTTTTTGAGATCACCTATCCATTTTCATTTCGTTCTCACCTGCAAAAACCAACAAGAGTCTTCAAACCATGTATGGAAAATACAAATATTAAGATGCTTGCAGTAAAATAGTCATGGGAGATTTATCAACAATCTCAAACATTAAAAAACGGTATAAAATTAATAGTTTCTTAGATAGGTTTGCGTTTTTTTTTTAGACAAAATTTTTAATTTTAATTTTGAGATTTTGGTTTGCGATTAAAAGAAAGATAATTTAGCTAAAACCTTCCAAAAATTAAAAAAGAAATAACAATTTTAGCCAGTGCCAAGGGTTCGAACTTTTCGGTAATCCACACTACCACGTGCAACTGGTCAGTTACCAGTGGTACCAGTATCAGATTTTCTTAATCACTATTCTTATGATGGAGAACAATTAACTGGGCTTCACCGTTTATGGCGAGCCATGGTGGAACACCTTCCGCGCACCATTTACCGAAACAATGCTCCTGAGGTTTATGCTTAAGTGTAGGCCAACGTATCAAGAAATAATAAATGGCTAACTTTAGGAAAATTTTAGAAGCATAAACAGGTAGTAATTTTCTCCAACGCAATGCATTAATAAATATTTTATTTAGATAAACCTATTATGTTGTTAATGTACATACTCATGAAACATATTCCTGTTAAAATGTTAACAGGTCCAAATTATTTTAGTAAACAAAGAAAATTTATTGTCGATTTAATTTCAGCTTCTAATTTCTAGACTAGAAGTACATACATTGCTATCGTAGTTTTAAGACGCGTAGGGCGTAGAATAGGCACTTGTAAACGATATATTTCTTCTTGGAACAAGAGATAGTACATGCATGTCCGCACGTTGTAGTTCCAAGGTGTGTAAGAGCAAGAAATAGGCCCTTTTTTCTAAAAATGTTTAGTTTTAGAAAAATTTTCTCACATCATTTGGTCACCGGTTGATGATGAGGACCATTCGTGTCCTCGAAACGAACCTAAATTAAACTTGTGTGGTGCGGAAGTGTCGATACTTATGTGTTGTTTACCATACTACGCCACGGTCCTTCATTACTGCTATCATTACTGCTATCAGTATGAATAAATTTAGCAACTTGTGCTGTTACAATAAATAGTCCTCGTTAAGCAGGAATAACAATCTTCGTTTATATAAACCCATAACAAAACACAAGAAGCAGCTTGTTATGTAATATGTATTTACTGATATCTATGGATAGTTACATTTCTCCCTTCAATCCTTTCTGGGGGCTTAAATACATACACTACCGTCCAAAAGTTTGGAAACAAACTGAAATTCGTTTAAAATACTACAACCCATAGGTATATCGTGAAATCGTTAGTCCCTATTTTAATTTAATATATGCAAATATGAAATTGTTACACGTATCCGTAGATTGCAAACATTCAGGTAAAACTTTCATCATATTAAATTTTATTGCTCTTTTCCTAGAATATTACCATTGTTTGAACGGGATTGGGTGAAATACCTGCAGTAATTACTTTCGGTCAATGGATTTTTGGCTACTTGGGTAATCATTAAGTACATGTGGTAAATTTATTAAACCTTAGCGTTCTATCCACGCAAATGTCTATATATGTATATTTGCGTGTAGAATTAGTTTTTTGAAATCAGCGTCTCATTTTATCAATTTGATTGTATACTGGGCGTCAAAATGCCTAAATGCAGACAATTGACAATGGAACAACGTTCCACTATCTGTACTCTTCGGGATGAAGGATATAGCGAGAGAGAAATTGCCCTACGGCTAGGCATTTAATCGAAAGGAGTGCATTACACATTGGCTCCAAGAAGAGACAGGGCAAAATATTGATAAAAGACGTAGCGGTCGGCTACGGATAACTTCTGGACCTGCAGATCGATATATCGTAACAATTTCGAAACGAGATCGACGTCTAACGGCCTCAGATATTAGGCAACGCGTGTTAATAGCAAACGACAAACAGATGTTTCTGTTACGACCGTGAAGAGGCGATCATTGGCAGCCGGTTTAAGGGGATATATCGGCCGAAAAAAACCGTTTTTAAAACGTGTGTACAAACAGAAACGGTTGATGTGGGCAAGAGAGCATGCTCAAACTGGTCATTGGACAAATGAAACATAGTCTTACGGACTGACGAACCCAAATTCGAGATTTTTGGTACAAAACGGCGAGTCTTTGTTCGTCGACGACCATGTGAAAAAGCTATTACAGAGAGCTGCTTGGTGCCGTCTGTCAAACATCGGGATGGTAGTACTATGGTACGTGGTTGTTTTGCTGGCACAACGCCAGGCGATTTGGCCCGCCATCCGAAACCTCGGATCCGGATACATTTTCTGAAACCTTGTATCCGTATCAATTGTTATCCGAAATTTGGGATGCGAAACTTCTATTCGAAATCTTGAATTTGAACTCGAACTAGATCGAATACTCATCAAACAATATACGCTAGATTTGCTAAACATATGTAACAAAGTAGCTTTGAATTCCACGAACGAAATACTCTCAATGCATTTTTTCTCCATACAACACAAATTCCATGTTTTTATGTTCTATTTTAAGCGCTTTCCTAATGTGAATCATTTACTTTTTATGTTGCGAAATGATAACAGATTCGGATCAGAGAATCGGATAGTGGATTCGGATACGAAAATCGGAGAATTTTAAAGACGGATATCTTGATCCGGATAGCTATAGCAAAAGTCAGAGTGTCAACCTTTTTGTTAAGAGCTTTCATGCCAGTTTGTCTTTTTAATTAAATATATTTTTAGAATAAGGAAAGTTACATGAAATTAAAAATCAATTTAAAATTATAAAAGCATACCCTAATTGGCCATTATAAGAGTCTAGTGATAAAATTCAACGTTAATTACGAAATGAGTGTCCAATTTGGCGAATTGAAAATACCAGGGGCTCGTATATAAAATATAAACACGACGATTATATTTGAAAAAGTCATATTTTAAAATTAACTTTCTCTTTTCAAATGTAATTCCTCTAAAACGTAAATAGTCGAGATTAATTCGTATTTAAACTACCGAAAGGTGTTCCCTAATTCATACTACCGAATCAACATTGCAGTATATTATTTTCTTCGGAAAACGAAATTCCACTGAAGTAGGCGATATATATATTCGAAACGTAAATTAGGCGTTTTTCTTTTTTTTTTTAACACGTAGTACTTCTATTTATACTTGGATGCAGTCACGAAGAAATCACTTAATTGATGTTATTCATTGTTCTCCTGTATTTCTTTTTATAATTATGCAATTATAATTATGTTGCCTAGCAATTAGCTCTTTGAATGAACCTGATACCACAGGAAACAATTTGCAAACTGCAGGACATTTTTTTCTTTTACTAAAGTATAACGCATATGGATATCCTTTTGATTACCTTTCCAAACATGAAAATAAGATGTTCTGTACAATGACCTACCTCGCGATGTCATTCGATGTATTGCTATTATAAAATTATGATAATAATTGTATTAAAATAAAGGAAACGAAGTCACTTCCGGTGATATGCGAAATGTAATAGAATTATCGAATTAGAAATCCATCTATTTTTTCTAAATGTGCTAGTTTCTGTCCTACAAAAGGGTTCTAAACAGGGCTTACTTTAGGATCTTATTGTACATTAATTACATTATTATATTATATTACATTATTATACATTACAACACTAAGCATTTAATGAATTTATTCCGCCTTAAACGGATTAAAATGGTTTTAGATTTAAATATTTATATATTTCTAATTGAAAATTGTTATTTATTTTGCAGGTAAATGTTTATTTATAAAGCCTAAACATAACAACGACGTAGTAACGGGTCTAGAAGATGGCTATTATAAAGTTGTCAGACCGGTATAGTCTCTTTATATATATATATGTATATGTTTATATATGTATAAAACTATACATAAACAAATGCTACCTTCTTAAAAATCCCCATGTCAAGTGCTTTTCGAAGTATTGTATATATTGTATTACTATAAAGAATTCCAAATGTATTTTTCTTACAAAGTTCGTAATCAAGAGTTAGTCGTAGTAATTACTGATACTACTACAAAGTATTGTACTAGTTAATTACTGTTGATTAAGTTTGGTATATTAACAAATGTAAAGCAAAAACAAAGACTCAGAAAATAAAAGCGTATAGAGCAAGGAGTAGCTTTAATTCAATCGTTTGTTTCTGAGGCGAATAGACACGAGTATATCTAGTCGTCGCAAAAAAGTAATAATTTCATCCGTCCTTGTCCTTTCTATACATGAATTTTGATTATTTCCATGCCAGTACATAGGGTGTTTAGTTTTTATTTGTTAGTTTTTTCCTTCTCTGATCGATTATGTTAACTTTCATGAACGTTCGCTACACCTCTCTAAATTTTTGCCCTACTTCGTTTATGCGGTTTGCTACACTTGACAATTCTATCCTTCCATGACGGTAATGAACTATGTATTCTGTTATGAATCTGGTGCATATCGCCGGTTTTATTTGTTACCGCAGCCGATTTTATAAATTGCCAACCTGTTCTTCGCGTTTGGTTTTTACCTTTCGAATTGCCTAGAAGGTTTCTGAGTCTTTTGTAACTCAACACCAAAAACCTTGACTGATAGCTTTCGATATTCCGTAGAAGGGAGGTTTCATCGTAGGTTTTTGTCGAAATTATAAGTGTGGAATTTCTTAAACGAGACCTTCCTAAGGATTCGATCCACATCTATCATTATTAATAGATACACTTTTTCTAAACGTAAGATCTTCTTTCGTACTTACCTTTATTCAGGGAAAATGTTACCACTGTATTAATTAGCGGCGATTTGTTGTTTACAGTTATTTTTCGTAGATATCTATTTCCAGTTGTTCGCTTGTTCCTCTATTGTGAGTTTATAAGTTCTCGAATTTTGATTTAAGTGTAGTAGTGAAAAATTCTGGAATAGTGCTTTAGTACCAAAAATCGTTTGCATACCTAATCCAGACACAGTTCATGAATAAGTTGGCTATGAAAGGAAGCAGTGAATTTTCCATCACTGTATGTTCTAGTTGTAGTAAAAAACGTAATAATATATGTATAAGTGTTCATTTGTAAAGTCAAGCTTATACGGCACATAGCAAAAAACGAATAGGCTGAAAGACTGGCTAAAAGCTCTCTTCGTACTTTAACACTTAAACTGTCTTAAAATTATAACTTTTAATTTTTTTTTAATGTCACTACGAAATTGATGTAATTTTTTTTCTGTACTTTGCCAATTGATATTCACTTTTTTGGTTTTCTCCGATGAAGCAATAATTGTGCGGCAATTGTGAAATCTCAGAATCTGGATAATTGACTGATTATTTTACTTTTGATCGCCCTACCTACTATCCATCATTTGTAAACAATGCCCTTGCTTTCCCAAATACATATTTACATATACTGATAGCGTAGAAAAGAAATAACGCATCTGAACGCAAGAATTCAGATGCTCGTCAATATGATACGCGACATGGTGATTTTTTGAGAACATAGTTACATAAGACTTCTCTATTTGAGAGACAATCGGCATGTGTGGGTGTGCAATTTTTTTGATAAATTGGCGGTAAAACTTGTGGCAGGAAAGAAATATTTTACGATTTAACAAAATAAAAAAAAATCCTCTTGGAAGGAGTTATTGTGTTCTATGTGCAGAGAATTAAACAAATTATTACTATTATTATTATTATTACTTGATTTGGTTATGATAATTGGAACATAATTATTAATTTTACACTATTCAGCGAAGTGATAATGTGAGTATTAGAAAATAAGGAAGCTGTTGGTATTAACATGTTCTCTAGTTAAATCATAAATTATAAACTGCAAATATTTGATACTGGAAACCTTTGTACTACCTTTAATAATAAGTACCATATTTTTACAACTGTTCTTATATGATAAAAAAAAGATACACACTCCGATAATCTTATGCACATAATATATTTGCTTGCTACTAACGTGACTTTAATAAAATAGTGAACATGCAAATTGAAATTTCCGTTTAATTTCGGAACGCAACTCAACACATGCAAAAATGTATCCAACCAAATAAATACGAACACCAGCAAACTTGTCAAGGTTATATGCAAACTGTTTTAAAGTACTAGGAAGTAGAAAAGCAATCTATTGGGATTGAAAAATACCTTGAAAAGCTCTTACACTAACTATGTATAGTAGTTATACAAGTGAATTGGCCACTGTAATAATTGTATACCTACTACTAGGAAAAAATACTTGGTTTTCAATATAATTAAAAGAAAGTGTCTTAACATTTTCACTTATATGCGTACATACATATAAAGAACCGCCTGTCATTGAATTAATGTTCGAAATCGGGGCTTTCCTTTTTCATTACCCATTAATAATGCTTTTACGTACTCATCGTATTTACGAGCGATACTTAGCCATTAATAATTGGTTATTTACAATTTCCAAGTTGTAGCTAGTTTAGGAAATAGATTGCAATGATATCGTGTGTGCTTCTATTTGTAAATAATTTACGAAACAATTAAACATTTTAACATTAAAATGCAGATGCATGAGCATTGAAACGCATACAACATGCATAATGTCATAGCTGTTTGAAAATTGGTCAATGCAAATACATTCGCAATGTTACTTCTGAGTAATGTAAAACCATAAAATCTGCAAATTCTTGTATGATTTCATTTAGAAAATATTATATCTTTATGATGTAGGTACAGGATCCCAGACTTAAGACTTATGAAAATATTAGAATTTATTAAATGAACTTAATAATACAAAATATATACGGAAATAATTGTTTATCAATTGCTTTACAATTCCAAATCGTTTCGATTATTAAAGAAAACACAGGTAAAAAGGAAATGATGAAATGGTATAAAATATCTCAAATCCTGCTAAATCCTTATTTATATATCCAGAGACCCTTAGAAATTATAGAATTGTACCTACTGCACACGTATGGTGAAAAATGAAAGTTTTTAGATAATGTAAATAAACAACACAAGCTATATCTTTACGGTTAAATATAACTCCTCCATTTGGAGATTGCATCCGAGTGGATACTGGTGATAATATTGCTTCGTTACCATACATCAGTAAACGAAACTGACATTCCTGATCTTAATTGTTGAATCGACATTTTAAATCATTGGAAATTAATTACGTAAAAAGTGTTAATACATATGAAGCTAACGATAACGCAAGAATTCCAGGGCAACAGTTGGTAATGATTGTTAATTAAAGTCCAACGTTAATGCTTCTTCAAAATATAAACATAAAATCATTACTCAGCACATAACGGTTAAATCTTCCTTTTGCTTACTACGCCTGAACTTCTCCGAGAAGCCCTTTTTCTGGTCTGCTGGGATTCCCAGTGTATTAACGTTATTATCTTCATCATGCAGTAATAAATGGATATGTTACATGTCCACTTATTATATCCAACTGTGTTACTAAGGTTTGTTAAACTTAGTAGTGCAGTTGGTTGGCTGACAGTTGGCCTTCAGTTGGTACAACGTCGTAAGGTCGGCGCAATGTCCGTGAGGTTTAGCAATGGTCGATAGAGCGTCAGTAAGGCTACACAAAAGCAACAATACTAACATTGACTCTAGATCAGCAAAATCAGCATTGGTTGACACTCGAGAAGCAACACTTGCTTGTAAACCCTTGTGTTACATGAGCAAGTCGATATTGAACCAATTCAGTTGGTGCAACGTCGGTTGAAGATCAGCTTCCAAGTGTTATCGGTAGGCAATAGTAAGTCAATTTTCAGAGAATGTTCGTTAAAAATCGATGTGAGACAAAAGTAAATAATTCGCCCAAAGACCAGATTAATAGAGAATGTTGCGAGCCAATGTTCGGCCAAAAATATAAAATATTCCAATTTTCACGTAATGCCGGCAACGCTGCCAACGTCGAGATAATCGGAAGTCAATGAGGTGCTAACCATCTATGCTACTAAAGAAAATTAAAAAATATTGGCACCAAATTTTTTAATCGCTACGTTAACCTTCCCAATTACATAGTATGGAATTCAATACTGAAATATTCACCTTGTAATATAACTTTATTATTCCCAAAACCAATTATTCACTATTTTGCCCTATCTTCTTTTTCCCCCGTATACAGTTTTCTCTATGCCACGTATCGTACTTGGTAAATTAGAGCACAATCCCTCCAATATAACAAAAAAAAACAAATTTAGCTCTTTAAAGAAAAACAACACTAGATTTTCGTTAACATTTAACATGTTTTAAACAACATTCATTACAAAAATTGAAATTACATATGCTAAATGAATCGATCAGTATTACGTTGGTTTGCTTTATAATAACATGACATACCAATATAAGCATCCAGTTTGTCAAATGCAGTTCTTAAAATATTAGGAAGGGATAGGTCAAGATTGTTGTTTATATTGTTTACACAACCTTTAATTGAAAAAATATTTTTAGTGTGTAGTAAATTAAGGTTGAATTTACAATACCTGTACTATTTGATTCATTGAAATACCTCATAAAAATATGAATGAAATGATAAAATTTGTTGGTGCTGTGTGCAATACATCGACTTTTATATAAAGAACAATTATCACTGCGAACGTTTAGTCAATGCATCTATTGCGATTGTGATTATTTACTGTGTGTGCAAAATTATATTAACTACCTTTATTATATATTTCATAATATTAATGAAATAAATTGCTATAAAATTAAAGCCTTAAGATATACACGAAGAATTACAAGTATTTATTAATTTGTACGCGGTATACTGGGCCTTTGCTGGATGACAATGTTGAAGAAACTGGTAAGATGTTCTCCGGGTTTAACCTAATGTATTGGTTATATTGCAGTGATTGGATTAAATAAACTCTTCACCACTTTACCAAAAACTTCGAAATTCATATACTCTACCAGGTTGCTGATATCTTATCTTTTTATATCTGATATTGAGTTTTACAATGAGATAGATACAAATTATTGATTTTTTTCAAAAAATAATATTCCCAAATTCGCCGTAAATTTGATAAAATTTATGTTATTGAAAATCGATAGTATATACTTGCTTTTTTCTCAATTTCTGATATGTTGTAAGTTAGCTATTTCAGGCCGATTGCAGATGTAACCGCTTTGAAGAAGGACAACGACCATCGATTTCAAATGTATTAACCAGCTGAATGTTCATAAAACAGAAGAAATTGGCAACAAAGTAACATTCACTTGTGGAAATTCTCTTATTACTATATATGTAATTGTAATTTAAACTATTTACTAAAATACGACAGATTATCATTTATTCAATAATGAAAAATTTAATTTTCCAGTGATAGCTGCCGATGAATACAAATGTACCTGTACAAACGTCTGGTTAAATATATAAGAAATATATAAAGTTAAGATAATCACCAGATCCACCGCCCCCCTTTCGTTTTTTTTTTTAATTTTTTTTTTAATCATTTACTTATAACCAGAGAATTGTCCTTCTGGTAAAAGAAAACAAAACCGTTTAAAAATAAGTTTTTAACTCAAAACGGATCATTGGATATTCAACAAAAATACATTCAACTCCTCCTCAGTTTACTCCTCACAAAATTTTTATTTTCACTAGAACTTTATCATCATTATCGGCCGCTCAGAATATAAAAGAGTGTGATACATCAACATAATACTTTTTCTTCATTGGTATCTCAAGACCTTGGTACCTTAGAAAGGGGCCGGAAATATTGCAATACAAATGTAAACGGTAAATTTTACGCGTATATTGTCCCTTTTGTACTATTACGTTAATGTATTTTACTGTGGCTGATAATGACAGTAGTTACAGTGTAAATAAAAATGTTTTGAGGAATAAAAGGGATCTTTGTATTTTATTTTGGGATTACATTGCAAACTAAAAATATTGATCTTGAAGATAATTTTTATGTTCAATTTTTGAGATAATGGTTACGTGGTCCTGATCACATGATACGATAAATATTTTAATTCCAGTAATTGTTTCTGTTTTTTAATTTTCCGTCTATATTATTAATTATTACCATTTATTAAGATTTTGTAATTATTTGCGCCAATTTTAAAATATTTCAAAAACCATTATATTAAAATAAGTATATTGCTATTTGAACATTTCGTCAATGAAATTATATTCTCAAAAGAAAATTAAAAAAAAATTCTAAAGGTTAAGTGAAAAAAAAGAATAAAGAGGTAAGTACAGTAAAAATTGAATCTCATATAGCGACCACTAGCAGAAAACAATTAATTATAATAGATATGTATATTGTTAGAGAGTAAAGCTATGCAGTGAAATTATTTGATGAGCTCAAAAAGTAATCTGTAGTTAATTTTAGTTAGTTATGTCATGTACATATAGATGCCTAAAAGATTATATTTGATAAAAGGTATTTGTCAATTACAACTAGACCTTTGTGTCGGCAATAATAAATTTGTTGCTATATCAAAAAGTACTCATATAAGTACTTAACTAATAAACTTTTTTGGGATTTCAGCTTTAGGACAGCATTATTTATAATTTGGTGATAAATTGCTCGAGATTATGTATGTGTCAAGGCCAATAACTAATATCTAACGCGATAAAATATCATTTTAAACATAGGTGGGCATGTGTAATCATTTTGTATTGTATTGAACAAAGCATTGCACTCTCAACGAGTACAGCAATTTACCTATCTTATCATCTATCTATATTTCTATAAAAAGATTTTCAAGAAACGCTGTGATAACAAACACCCGACGCTTTATCTCGAAAATAAAATGAAACAAAAGGTATATTTGCGTAAGTAGTTCTAACACAATGAACAATATAGAAAATTGACGTAGATTGACAGTACTTAAATGATTTTATGTATGTCATCTGCTAATCCTCCAACCACCCGCGATTTTTTATATAAAATCGATAACTGTTTATTTGCTATTTATAATAGTTACAAGGATAGTATTAACGAAATGTAAAAAAAAGCAGCAAACGAAACAAAAAACAATTGATAATTTTTCTGAGAGCAGTATACGTATATTCCGCAAGATTACTTTTTGATTTGATTTGGATATAGGTGGAAAATGAAGGGCTTTTCCATTAATCTTGTATTTTTTTGTATTCTTTCCATTCTAAATGTCATAAGCACTAGAAACACTTCCGATGTTTCAAAGCAAAAAAAAAACACGGATTCGACGAAGAAATAGCTCCTGACGCTTAAATATCCTTAAAATTAAGCGTAGCGCGTTCACAAAAATTAAACACGATATCTACGTTGGTCGTAACCGGAGGACTAAATAACAAAAATACGTAAACAAGTTAAAGATATTAGAATGAGATTAAAAAGGAAAAGAAGAGTAAATATGATTGCCATCCAAAGTTGTAGGTAGTTTTAACATTACGTGAACTTCACCGCTCCATTCTCAACGCTGAAAATCTTGCATATGACCGGAACTGTATTTCCCGTTATTGCAGATATGAGAAATTGTATCCACGTCGCCCAACCTTGCTCAAAAATCTGGCTTTACCATTCAGGGAGGCTAAGAAGAAAATTAAAAAAATCGTAATTCTTTCATTATGATCTGGAAGAACAAGGAGTAACTGGAAAGAAATGGCAAGAAATACGAAGGCATGGATTTATACTTTATTGATCAGAGCATCTAGTAACTACTCACATAACATGTTTCTTAGATCGGTTACATTTGTTAGGTGATTACTAAAGAGAATAAGTCGATATTTTAGAAAGAAACATACCGCCAAAAAGGCTATGACTCCAATCCAGATAAATGGTAAAATTGGAAGAAACAAATATTGCATGGAAGAGAACTTCTTTGAGGAAATATTTTATCGATAACGAACATTATAATAAGTTAGCGCGAAATAAAAATCAAGCTGAGCATCTATTTCTTTTTTCAGTTTTAACCATCTTTTCGTGGTTTTCAGTTTACTACAGTTCAAGATGATTCGCCGATATAAATCACCCGTGTTTTAGTTAAATTTATGTAAATTAGAATATAACTAAACATTTAAAATTTAATTTAAATTTGGGATAGGTATAGTTTTAAATTTAAAAATTCAATAGGTTTAAAGTAAACAATGGAATTTAGAAAAAAAACTAAAAACTATATAAAATCATATTCAGCAACTTCATTTGAAAACAAAAAAAATCCCTTAATTTGAAAAAAAAAAGAATTAAGCAGTCAAGGATACTTTGATGTATTATTTGTGCATATAATTTATCTTAGATAGATCATTATTAGATTAGATAAATGCTGATTTATTACATATTTGTAAATTATTATAATTATGTTTTTCCCAATTTACGATTGTCGACTTTTTTATTTTATATCTCTATAGGCTTTCCGTTAAAGTTTCGATGTTTATAATATAGTATAAGTTTTTGCTGTGGGATCCATTGATCTAGTTATGTACACTCAACAGAAGTTTGGTTATATTTGTATAGCAGTAAAACGATTTCTTACATTTGTTTATATCCACATATTTACGTTACTTTAAATCTCAGCAACATTTAGAAGCAGTTTAAAACAATGATTACCATTATACTTATTACTAAGATCTGCAAATCTCGGTTCCTAATCGTGGGCGTCCGACTGGTAACTTTATTTAAGTAAAAAATATTAAAATTTCGAAGGTGTTCCATTAAATATCTGAATTATAAAAAATATAGAAAAAGAGATGCTTGCAATCTGTTTTGCTGATCAAACTTTAATGAGTAGATTTAAGGGAGAGAAATCACTGTGCTAACAGATCACAAGTCTCTCGTTAGTATAATTAATAAGGATATTTGTAAGGTGACAGGAAGACTGCAGAGACTAAGATTAAAACTTATCAAGTATAATATAAATTTAAAATATTTATCGGATAAAAAGATGCTTGTTGCTGATCGCTTGTTTAAAAGATAATGGCGAATGCAATGATTGCAAATGATGTAGTTTACAATATGTACGAGCTATCGATGAGGGAAAATAGAAGACGACAATTCGCGCTAGAAATAGATAGTGATGAAGCATTAAAAATGGTAAAAGAATATTGCTTGAAAGAATGGCCTAAGTATAAAAAACACCTCGAAAAAGACTTAGAGTATTATTGGACATTGAAAAACAACGTAACAGTTTGAGATGGAACAATTTTTTATAATGATCGAGTCATAGCATCACAAAAACTAAGACAAGAAATAATAAGGTTAATGCATGAACCTCATTTGGGGATTGAAGAAACAATGAAGAGAGGAAAGGATTTGAAGAGTTTTGGTCAAAGATGTCGAAGGACATAGAGAAATTCATCACAGATTGCAAAATTTGCCGAAAAAAAAGCAAGATTTAAACTAAAAGAACCGCTATTAAGTCATGTCAACCTTAGGATAAGGGATGCAATATCAGATCACCTAGCGTAGCGTTTTTCGCTTGACTGTACTAACCTAGAAGCAGCGTTCCCCAAGTACCTGGAGACACGACTATCGTATCATAATATATTAAAACACACGACAATTTATTTTTGAAAATATAGAAAGATACTTGCTGATTACCGCAAATCGTATATTTACTTGTTATAATAGAAACGTGACGAATGAGAACTATTACAAGAAACTATTGCAATATTTTAATAATATTGCTTTACACATAGGTGTAAATATTTGTGTAAATATCATACAGTGTTAAGGGTAAACATTTATGCCTACGATGAAATCAATTCTTTGGATACAGAACTATACGTGGGATCATCTATTATCGTCGTACCAATTCCTATCGTATATGCAGTTTCATCCATACCTCGCCCTTCTGCATAAGTGGTGAAAAGTAAGAATACAAGCGCGGTATGCATCATTCATGGTGCTACCCATATTCTCCGTTTCGTATATTTACGTAGACACTTGAGGGCTACGGTATATTATACTAATCGCAGCAGATTTCAATCCCTACTAACGACTCTATCTGTATCTATGCCCGGAGCAGCAAATTTTTATATATCCTATCTCAACGGTGGATCCCTGCTTATGATATTTCTTTGACAGCGAATATGAGAACATGGCACTTTCCTCTGCATTTATTTCAGCTTAGGTATACTGTGTACCATAGGAACCATATTGTCCCAAAGATCTTGTATACTTAAGGCTGACGTCTTAATAATGAACAGAATTAAAATAGAGATCTTCCTGTACGCTTGTTAGAATAGATAGAAAGATCCCCGAAGAAATTGGAAGTGTAGACAGCGAAACGTCGATTCAAATGAGGCTGTAAAAGTTTATGAATATTACTTATTTATTTAATTGAAAACTAATTACAAAGCAAATTGATATTCATAACTGCATGGCTGATTCAATAATTTTAAATGAAATTTTGAAATTATAACATTTTGCATCAAATTTATTTTATTACTATATTATATTATTTTACAATCGTTAAATTGTCCTAATACCCCTCGGAAATTTGCATCATTTTCTTAATTTTCCTATATCTCTCCAACAAATAACTTAATTCATAGATTTCGATGCGCTGAATCCGTTAAAAGTTTTTTCCCCCGATTTTCTATCTTTTATGGATAGTAGGAAGTTTTAGAACGTTGAGAAACTTTGATCACTAAATTTAGCCCTTTTCTAGGTGCAAAATTCGAAAAAAAAGACGAAATAGGTAAATGACGGTGACGAGAATCGATTCTCTGAGCCCGATTTACTCAAAAACACGTAACTGAAAGCTTTATACTGCGCTGAAAAGTCCTTAAGGAGATTTAGAGTAAAACACGAGAAATTCAAATGTTGATTTTATGTTGGAGTTTATTAAAAATTCAAAAATTATCAAATTCGCCTATAAATGGTAGTATTTAGTAATAACTAGAGAGGATAAAGACGGGTAGAATGACCACTCATTTGCAGCGACCAGACAGACTCGTGTTTTGTCGATTCTCGCGGGAAACCAATAAGGTACACGAGCCCTTTCTCACGAGACGAACAGACACGAGTCTGTCTAGTCGTCGCAAAAGAGCAACAATTCAAACCGCCTTTGTCCTCTCTAGTAATAATGATAAATAATAATAGCAAGAATTGTGGCGCAATATGATAAACAATGATGGTATTTAGGAATGATTTTATTTACTTAAATAAACGCGTACTTAACAAAAATTGGAATTTAAATTTAAACAATTTTATTAGGTTGATACAAATGAAACGGTTTCGTATATTATATATCACAATTTCATTTACAAGTAGTGCTTAGTAGATAATAATTATGCATGTAATAATTATTCATTCCTTTTCTATCTTTGTCTCGTAAATAAAACTTTATCTCTTCTCGACATGTTTCCAGGGATGTAGGTCAAAAAATATACGAGATAAGTGAATGGAGATAATGGAAATAGATTCTCCAGATCTTATTGTACTTGGAAACATGTAATTTAAGCCTTTGTACTGTAGAGACGCTTATCGTTATCTGATGGATGTGGGATACAAATAAAATTATGGCACGTGCTTTTGGACATATGACTTACGTATTAAAATGTCTAACTCCCTCTCGAAATTCAAGTTTGTGAATTGTACGATTTCGGGGCGAGATATAAATTGATATAGTTGAGAAAAGGATATGTAATATCCATATTGTGAATGCCAAATATTAAATATCTTACTAAAAATCAGATCCTTAAAAAACATTAAAATTACGCAGATTTTGGTATTTCTTGGCCTTTGCATATAATATGTACACTGCCGTCCAAATGTTTGGAAACAAGCTGAAATTCGTTTAAAATACTACAACCGATAGGTATATCGTGAAATAGTTAATCCCTATTTTAATTTAATATATGTAAATATGAAATTGTTACACGTATCAGCAGATTGCAAACATTCAGGTAAAAGTTTCACCGGATTAAATTTTATTGCTCTTTTCCAAGAATATGATCATTGTTTGAACGGGATGGTGTACGGTATCTGCAGTAATTACTTTCGGTCAATGGGTTTTGGGCTACTTGGGTAATCATTGAGTACATGTGGTAAATTTATTAAATATTAGCGTTCTATCCTTTTGCCTCTAGAATTAGTTTTTTGAAATTAGTGTCTCATTTTATCAATTTGATTGAATACTGGGCGTCAAAATGCCTAAACGCAGACAATTGACAGTGGAACAACGTTCCACTATCTGTACTCTTCGGGATGAAGGATATAGCGAGAGAGAAATTGGTCTACGGCTAGACATTTCATCAAAAGAAGTGCATTGCACATTGGCTCCGAGAAGAGACAGAGCAAGATATTGATAAAAGACGTAGCGGACGGCTACGGGTAACTTCCGGACCTGAAGATTGCTATATCCTAACAATTTTGAAACGAGACCGACGTCTAACGGCCTCAGATATTAGGCAACGCGCGTTAATAGACAACGACAAACAAATGTTTCTGTTACGACCGTGAAGAGGCGATTGTTTGCAACCGGTTTAAGGGGATGTATCGGCCGAAAAAAAAACCGTTTTTAAAACGTGTGCATAAGCAGAAACGGTCATTGGTCAAATGAAACACAGTCTTATGGACCGACGAATCCAAATTCGAGATTTTTGGAACAAAACGAGGAGTCTTTGTTCGTCGACGACCGAGTGAAACAGATAGTGAGAGCTGTTTGGTGCCGTCCGTCAAACATCGGGATCATCGTACAACGGTACGGGGTTGTTTTGCTGCCACACTAGGCGATTTGGTGAAAATTCGTGGCACAATGCGAAAACAAGAATATTTGGATATTTTACAAAATCATGCCATTCCATGTGGAAGCCGTCTTGTTGGCAGGCCGTTTATGTACGCATACGGCTCGAATATGTAAAAACTTTCTGGAGGAGAAAGCAGCTACAAACAACTGATGAACTTGATCGAAGAGCCAGGCAGCGGCAACCCCAGAATGCTCAACAGCTATGGGAATATTTGAAAAGCACTTGGGAACAAATTGACGCGGACTGCCTCCAAAAATTACTAAGAAAAATACCTAAAATTTGTGAGCGGTTATTAAAGTAAAAACTAAATAATGCATGAATATCGATTGTTTTAATTTATCTTCTTTTATTTGACGATACTAATTTATATTGTATATAAAGTCATTAATAACCAATATAGAATTCTGCTGTATTTGTGATTTTTTGTAAAATCTGTCCGCTTTTAAACCCTTGAACGGTAGTGTACGTAACAAGTACTGACGCATATAATGTCCTCGAGTAAGTAATAAAACAAGAGTAAGGAGCGTCTTCCAACAGGACTTCTCGAATATTCGGCTAAAGCGAGGGGTCCGTGGATATTGTTTCCGATTTAGCCCATTAGCTTTGCTTTTTCCAAAAGCAATTTTTGTTTCTATATTTATTATGCATAAGAAAACTCCAGCAATATTTAATGTACTTTATTTTTAAGCAAGCATTATCAATTTAATTACACTATTAATATACATAAATCAGTCATGGAAGTATTTCATATTATAATTTGTATGCTGTACACGTTATATTTCAAGCGAATATTTAAAAACCAAAAACAACTGAAACGTAAACATAGTTTATATATTAAGAAATATATTTCGCTTGTATAAATATATAGAAATCGCTACCCAAACAGCAGTACCCCACAGATTCATTCCTAAATATGCAGCATGCGTTTCAATTTCCAATTTCCAGCAAAAGGGAAAAGTGTTTCTAAACAATTCATGGCCAACGTACAAAATTAAGGGGTTCATGCCCGGATAAAAGAATGGTCGACCACCCCATTTTCGTTTCACGTCAACAAGAATGTACAGGCATGCTTCAATTAGAAACCCTAGGCCTCCAAGGACTAGTACGAAAGATAATGACCATAAATTTTTGTTCATCGGTATAACACCGCCATTCTTCGAAAACTTGCAAAGTATTCCTCCAATTAAGCACTACAGACGATTAATATTAGTGGTTTAGATAAGGAAAACAATAGAACTTACTGTTATAACTCCCCAGACGACCCAACGAGCCGTTTTTTGAATAGGAGACGGATATACATGATAAATGCGACCAGCCTGGAAACCCAAATATCCCAAAAAGACGGATGTTAATATCGACAGTATACCTGCAAAATATGTAATAATATTAACTTTGGAAAGCACAGTTTTAATTTTTTTTAAACAAATCGTAAAACTATCTATTTGGCTAATAAAAATATTAATTTTAGCCTTTTTATGTTTATGCTGCACGTCTTTTTCCATTGTATATATCTTTTGTTTTAATCTAATTGTAGGCTTTTCATTAGTCTGATGAATAATCTAGAATTTTTGTTCTTAATGTAAGGATGATATTAAGTACATTCCATTAACCAAGTCTGCTTCTTCTGCTAGTGTTGATAACTTTTGATTTCCTTGGCGGCAGCATCAATTCCCTAATCTTTCTGTTGCATAAGCCATATTTTAGAATCGCATTTTACATATGAACATATTTAAACTTTTAAATATGTTCATATGTATAGGCATGCATCTCTTTAGCACTGGAGGGCGCCAAGAAATTTGTGAGAGTTTGTTGTTTTGAAAGTTGTGGTATTAACTGTGACACAACAGTGATAAAAAGTATTCTCGAAACCACGCTGATGACGTCGAGTAGACAGAAACATGTCCGTGTGTTAGGGTAATCTCAGCGTTATATATATCTTGTTAAAGTAACATCGATTTGAGAAATGCACTTCAATACGTGGACATCGAAAAGATTAATTAAAATTATGATTCTCCAAAAATGTCCATAATTAGTTATGCATGCAATGCGTGCAATTATGACAATTATATATTTGCCTGCAATTATTTTCCTCAATTAAAATATTGACTGAAAATAAAAGCGACAACCGACCGAGGTTAAATAACGTACAACTAGAAAGATACGTAGGAGTTTTTTTTTTTTATCTGCAAATATAGACTATCGGTCGCGATGTCGAACTACTCATTAATAAAGTCTCTTGAAAATTCCTTTCCCGTAATAATCTTTAGCTGATTTGTATAGTATTTCTACTAAGGGCGTTATTTTTATAGGGCTATAATTGTGTTTACTTTGATAATTTGTGCTTTTCATCCGGTCTCGTACATTAATGCATACGTTTGTTATATGTGCCCCACACTACATATTTAAATTCGTAGTTAGACTGTTGTAAAAAAAGGTTGCTCATTCCTAATTTGGTAAAAAAAGTATATTGTGACAATGAAGACTATCAAAATGGTAAAGATCTATGTGAGTCAACTAATACATGCCTTCTGGATCGAAGTACTGTGTTGTTTCGTACATCGCATGACAGCTTGGGAAGTGATACATATGCTCGCCAAACACTACCCGATCGATGTAACCCGCTACACCACCAGTACAATTAGCGTTACTTCCATGTTCATGTAAACCTCCCGGACCTATGTAACCTCTAACGCACCCTGGTATTTTAACCGCAAATGTAATTACGGTATGAAGAAATATACAAGATAGCACAAAAATCCATTGTGGAGCAGCAACCAAAATATCCTTTATAATGTTAAATTTTCCAAACTAAAAGTAGCAATAATTAAGTGAAATATGTTATTTTATACTTCTTAATAATTTTACCTCATATTCGGCTAGCGTCCTCTTAGTAAACAATGATTCTACAATGCCTATGAGTAAGTATGTTATACCAATATGTTGTAAAACACCAGGAAATCTAAGAGCCGAAAGTGTTACAGATTTTCCATGTGAATTTAAAATGAATCCCAATATAACCAATATAAACGATCTTCTCAATACTAAAAATATGAGTTGTCTTCTTGGTACAGCCCTCTGTAGTTTCCTATTTAGTGATATACTGTATGATAATCCCATGACCCATATAAACCTAAAAGAGAATCAAAGTAATTATTAATTATTCTTTAGGTATGGTTATTAAGTGTAAAGCGTTATGAAGTATGGTAAAAGTATATTAAGTTGTAAAGGGCAGTGTTTACAAAAGTTCTGTAGGCTTGAACTGCCATTATTTAGCATAGAGTAACATTCCGGGTGTTGCCTTAATCTGAAGAATCTGACTGCACGAGCGGGAAAACGTGAACAATAAACTCAACAACATCCGGAAGGATATTCTGCAATATATATTCAAAGTTTACATGATTAACAAACTAAGATAAGTCTAAGATAAGAGTAAATTGCTTCATCGGTAGAGTTGCCTATTTTGGGTATATTTTGTCCATCTGCTCGGTGAATTAGATCATAAATGGAAACTATTATAAAAATTACGCTTTAGGATAGGAAGGATAATATTTCAAATTATAAGTTTTTTCATTAAAGTTTACATGTCTCGCTAGCGGGGTTTCAGCTGCATTGGTCATCACTGCTTTTTCTTTTTCTTCCCTATTTCCAAGGACTCTACGTTTTAGTACATTATAATATGAGCTTTATTCCTCCACATTGTAATAACTGCCTGTACATTGCGTACAACGCAAAACGCACAAGGATGCGTCATAATTAAAGAGGACAAAGGCCAATGAAATTATTCCTTTTTTGCAGAGGCTAGACAGACTCGTGCTTTGTCGACTCTCGGGGACAACAGTACGCAATACAAATCCATTCTCAGGAGGCGAATGGACACGAGTCTGCAAAAAAGGAATTCTATCTGCCTTTGTCCTTTCTAGTCATAAGTACCTCGTGTTCAATTATGATTCAAGAGGTTGTTTGTGTTTAAAATTTTAGAGTAAATTTATGTTTAGTAACAGCGAATGTTTGTCCCAAAAAATAGTGGCAATAAAAATTCAACGGTTAGCGTATATCAATCAAAAAAAAAATTCTTTAAACCAAAAACTGGGATAATAATCAAAGTTGGCCACGATTTAAATAATTATTTCATAGAATCTAGTTTATATCAAAAAGTGTTGGGAGTACTACTAGAAGCTCCAAGAAACCTTACAAGACTACAAGACGTTGGGCGTTAAAGAAAGAAAATTTCAAATGATTTTTTTTGGATTCTACAAATAAAAACCTCCTGCTTAATGATTTGAATTTATGGCAACTCTCTACACAGCATGTTTTAATAACAAAAATAGAATGTAGGAATCAAAATAAGTTTATTGTATGAAATTGTTTCTTTTCTCTGTCTTTTATATTAATGAACTATCCTGAGATTAATGCAATAATAAACATTGTAAGCACAAGTATAGAAAGATAAGAAGGTGCAGTTTGTGCATATTTACCATGGAAAAATCAAGTCTGCTACTGTGAGTCCATTCCACACTGAATGTTTAAAGAACCAGTATTGGCCCCCACCATAATTTACAAATATCATAAGTATAATGCATAAACCTCGAAAAACATCAATCGACTTTAAACGATTAGGATGTTTATGTGCAACTGGAGGACTTTCTACTACGAGTGGGGTGTTATCTGCAGTGTTGCCTAAATCCTATTAAAATACACTATTACTATATGCATTAATGTTTAAATATTTATAACTTACATTCTGCAATACAGAACCATTAGAAAAATATAATCTTTGCATAAAAGTAGTATTTTTGGTGCACTTATAAATACACTTTACCATGTACCACATAGTACCAAAGAAAAATAGGATTATAAATGCAGTTAATATAGCTACAATTGTATACGATAAAAAAAATTATCAAATATTGACCATTTTCAGCTTACGTAAATATTCATTATCTGCAGGTTGTTTTATGTATAAATCACAATTATCTTTGGATAAATTCCAGCCATATCGATAGTGTTCAAAAAGCTCTTCTTTCCAACTAAAATATTAAAGTCTATATACTATTACCAAAACATTTGATTCAGCTTCCTACTTACTCGCAGTACACATTACCATTGAAGATAAAGTGCATCTTCATCGTATATTTGGTGTTAATGAGAAGGGAAGTGCTTTGGTTAATCGACAAAGTGCATAACGTTTTGTAGTTGCAATCCACACATTCCGCATATTGTCCTGCAACTGTAACTTGACCTGGTAGAGTGTTCAATATGTCTAAACACGCCTCGTCGTATATCAGAGCGCTTTTACTTCCATTAAGACATTTATCTACATTCTTCATTAACATTTTGATGTTCCCTATCAAATGCAGTGAAACAAAAGATTCTAATTCTAATTGCTATTTTGATGAATCATCGATTAGATACACAAAATTAAATACCTTTTACAATGCACGCAAATTTTCAAATAAGCATTTAACACAAATTTGATATTAAATGTCGCTTAATACACTACTACTAGAAACACAAATACGTGATCATCTGTATCTGTTGTCACTTATTTGTTATGTTAAAAGGTTTGTTCGATCTGCACTCCGAGTAACCAATGCAAAAATATGCGTTCGTTCAGCTTGTATAGAGTTACATGATACATCAGAGCTGTTCGTTGGGACACGTGCAGCTTCACTCCGGTAGTTGTAGTCTATACTTTTTACACGCATTCTAGAGTAGAAGTAAGAAATGTGTACACAAAGAAGTAACGCCACTATAAATTTCCAATAAGAAGAATATTATAGTGAATGAATATCATTTTCGATCAAAACTGTATATATGTTAAAGGAGGATACTAGTAATCCTGTGATAGTGGCACCAAAAATAGAAGTAAATTGAGCTGCTTCACACAAACGTAACCAGCTGAAATGTTCCCAAACTAACAAATTCTAGTGACGTCATTTTACACTACACCGAGTAAAAAGTGCAGCCCAAGCGAACAAACCTAAAGACTGACGCCCTCCCACGTCCAAAGCAATACGAATGTATGTATTTTATTGGTATTCCCCGGAAAATAAAGTTCAAAGAATGCTAGACTATAATGGTAAATGTTAAAATCTAGTTATAGGTACCAATCATGATTGACGACTATGGATCCGTATTTAAGAAAATACATTTAATGAATTCTAAACACTCATCAGTTAATTTTTGACTTAATTAATTAATGTTTTTAGATACACTATTGTCACAGCTTTATGACTCATAAAATAAGCCTTGACCATATTTTCACATATCAAGTGCGCAACATAGGTAAAATCCAGATAAACTAATTTTTCACCGTCGCACGACGGAAAAGAATGCTCCTTTCCTGTATGAAATAATACTATGTACTTATTTGAACATACTTACGTCCGTTTATGCAAAGATTAAAAGTTTTGAATTTTGCAAATTATTTTTGATTGCGTTGTTCCGAGAATAAAAGATATGTACCGATTTTTTTTTCTATGAAGATTAGTTTACACGAAGCATAATTAATGCTTTTGAATACGTTGACCGTGTAAATGCTACATAGTCTTGATGACGAAAAGTGTTTCAGTCAGAGAAAGATTTAATACTATAATACGTAAAAATGTCGATTTTTCTAGATTACGCCATCTTTTTAACAGTACTGTTGCGAAAGACCCGTCATACAAATTCAAAAACTACTTTAGGTACGCAAATATTGCATCGCTACATGTAGAACAATCTTTTTCGCCGTATGAGAAGATATATACGCCGCAACGGTCTGTTTTCAAAGAGATCACTGTAGAAGCGTATTTCCGGATTTCTTTTCAGCCATATAAGGATATTAGGTAAGTTGTTTACTATGTTATGTTTGGGTTTCCATATATTCTTTTATTGTTTCTTGTTCTAAATAACGGGCTCGTTTATTTAGTTTAACCCAGCGCAGTGACGCTACTGCTGGGCGATCGACTTGTTGGGCTCTCTTGATAAGGCAATTTTTCTACTGTAAAAATATTACAATTGTTTCAGAATTCGGTTTGACCAGCTGAAGAAGTGCATTAAAATCGTCGCTTTATTATTTAACAAAACCGGTTCACTCCAAAGGAATGAGCATGGAATTTGTGATAATTCCGAAAAAGATGCAACATATAAATCGTTAGTTAGATAGAGATAGATATATCACAGGAGACACGTCTTGTCAAACAGAATAGCCTACATGTTTTGTAGCCAGGTGATTCATTCAAACGGCGTTCTACTGTACAAAATCGTTGAAACTATCTACATATCATTCGATACATACGCCGTTCAGAGCGATACTTAAGACGGTGATACCGTTTCATTCTTCAGAGTATTTTATTGAACCGTAGTTACAATGAGCTGAAAAACATACATTTATTGCTCTGATCATTGATAAATGTCATTTTAATCTGACTCTCCATATTGAAATATGTAAACAAAACGAAATTCATGTTAGATATGGCAAGCGTGTAACGTAAATGGGATTTCGAAATATAAATAGAGGGATAACCTTAAGTTCATCCTCAGGGAGTGTAATTGTCCAGAATATTAGTAATCCTATGTTTTGCGCATGCCTCAACAGAATAGTAGAGAATGTACTGAATATCAGATAGAGACGGGAAGACGGTTTTTTAAATAACTGTCCTCTTTAAGTTGAATCGGCATCTTTAAAATTTATATCATACGGTACTTGAGATCAAATGGAAAGCACCTATAGTTACAGAATTGACTGACCAGTGAGCTTGATCTATTTGTGAATGAAATGTCGGCCAATTTTGATGACCTCTGACACGGCCATACGGCCTCCGCCACATGCCTAAACCAAGACGATACTATATTTTGAAAATTGGCGGTCTAGTGACATTGCCGTCATAAATTCGAAAACTTCGTACTACGAATAAGGGGAATATTTAACTTATAATTTTGAATGCTATTTTAACCGCCAAGAGCCATGTTTTCTATATCTGGCCACCAAAATAGTGATAACTTACTAACAAGCAACACCAACTTATTTGCATTGTGTGTACTGCATGCCCTTAGTTAAAAACCTGCATATTGAAATTCCAGCATTCTTAGTGCCTGTATACTTTAAAATAATATTACTGAACTGAGAATTATAAATAATTGAGAACTAATAATAATAGTTCCCATAAAATCAAGTATTTCTTTTGTGCCGTTTAGTGATTTCATTATTGAATATTGGAAAAGTTGCCTAAATTGCATTTTGACATCTTGTGTTGCATTTGTGTATTGTAAGTAGACATTTCAAAAAAACAATTAAATCTTAAATTTTTAGTTGATTAATTTTCATTTCGTTTCATACTATCCAGTATCATTCGCTAAATTAATTACATCTTGCATCATATAGGTGTAGGGGTTTAAGATGGATTCAAAAAGTGAATTAGATTTAAGTGGTAAATTAATTATAAAAGTACAATTAAAAGACGATATAAGACGTATTCCCATACACAATGAAGCCATTACATATGATGAACTAGTTCTAATGATGCAAAGAGTATTTCGTGGGAAGATCACATCCAGCGATGATGTTACTATTAAATATAAAGATGAAGGTACCTTTTTACTTAAAAAGTGATCCGATAAGATTTATCAAATCAAAATCAAAAATCACAAAAAATTCAACAATGTGCAAATAGATTTTAATGTTGTAATGCGTTATTTCAATATTGCTGTAATATTTTAGATGGTGATTTAATAACTATCCTTGATAGTTCAGATCTATCGTTCGCTATTCAATGTAGTAGAATATTGAAGTTGCACATATTGATGAATAACGCTCAGAATGATTCGAATTTATGTGCGAGGAAACCGGAATTATCTGAAATTAAAGTGCAATTAAAAAGTATTAGAAGTCAAGTAGATAAACTACTTGATTTATTAGATGTTAATGTTACACCGAACATCACTTTAGCATCAAATGAGGGTAAGGCTCCTATAATGACTTTCTTATATAAAATTTCTTTGCAATTTATGTTTAGAATCCAATGAAAAAGTGTCAAACGTTAATAGTGGTGGATCAAATGTGATAAATAAAGTAAATTCAAGTGAATTCGATCCGCTTCAAGATAAGAAGCATGGAAATTCTGAAATGAAAGAACCTAATCAGTCTACGTCTAATGTAACCCATAGTGAAGGTTGCGATAGTCGTCCGCAATCTGTTCCAGTTAGACCTACACCAACTCCTCCAGTTGCAGCTACCGTTGGTACTTCACAATATATTAGGACAACAACCACAGGTTTGTTTAAATATTATGTTATCAATTTTGATTCATAATAATGCCAATCAGAAAATGAGCATTATATTTTATGTTTCCTTGCATTTCTTTATTAGATATTTGTATGATTAATAGCATCTACAAAACTTATTCATTACATCTTTGTTTCTAGGTTACCCGCAAACTTTTGGTAGTATGCCTTATACAGGCCAACCTTACTCATCATATGCCCCTTCAAGGTAAATCATTTTGTTCATTTACTTTACTTTAGATTTTAAACATTGCATATTTCAGATATGTACCTGTAAACAAGTCAAGTAATAAGAATTGCATCTTCAAATTAATTTGTTTAATACATTTTTTGCATTATGGAAATTAGAAAAAGAAGTAGTATTATTGATGACTAGAAAGGACAAAAGCAGGTGGAATTATTTCTTTTTTTTGCAGCGGCAACATGTGCCTATTCGCCTCATGAGAATGGATTCGTCTTGCCTACCAGTGTCTCCGAGAGTCGATAAACCACGAGTCTATCTAGTCTCTGCAAAAAAGTAATAATTTCATCCGCCTTTGTCCTGTCTATTGATTACTTAGACCAATTAATTTAGGTATATCAATTAATAAAATTTATAGGGTAAAAGTTACTGATATCTGCAAGTTTAATATTTTCATTTGTAAAAGAACTATCAAAGTTACCTTCGGCGTATGACTGTACACAGTGTAGTTACCATATGGGGGATATTTGTGCAGTGATACTGATGGTGTCGAAATTAGCGCTTTTAAAAGTTTTCTTAATTCTTTGCTTACATTGGATTTTTAAACTAAAAGCTGCACAATAAGAAAGTGGCATGAAATTCAATTTGCTTTGGTAGTAACATGTAATTATTATTTAAAAATGAAAATATTTGATTTTCAAGAAATGTTCATTAATATTTTGCTAATTTGGGAAAAAAAAGCTTTTTATAATCCTTACAATTAATATTTTAACGTGTTTTTAAAAGTGCCGGTTTCGGTACAGTAACTCATATCACTTATGTTGCTGATCTGAAGTTTGTGATAAATTTGCTCCGTTGTCGGCCTTACTATTTAATATTTTATTGTCACGGTATTGTATTATTTTACTGAATGTTGTGCGACTTCGATGTTTTCTGTCAACGTTAGGTTTCCTCCAATAAATATTGATCAGTTCGGAGCAAAATCGCGTTACACCGTAGAACCACATAATTCTGAATGAATTCCAAGATCTTCCAACACATACTGAATTAATTCTGAAGCGATTTAAGAACGGTGAGATCAATTCCAAGTCTAGACTAAGAACTGAAAGAATATTGATATAGTGCGATATTAAATGCACAGCGAAGTTTGAATAAGGTTTCTATTTCACCGATAGTTTGAACTGTGAAGGGATGATGCAATGGGTCTACATAGCATGTGGTGTTTTGCTGTGAATAAGAATAAGCAGATAAGTTTTGAGTGCTTTTAATGGTGTTGTCATCATCCGTATATAACAAGTAAAATGTGCGTCTTTGTTACTGTCAGTAGCCTCGTCAAATTGCAGGCAAAATTCTTTAATTTTCTCTATTAATTAACTCTTAAAGTTCCTGAGCTATGTGATAGATTGTTCAATTAATAGTGTTGTCGGACAAAGGAAAAATTGGAAATTAAATTTGCAGTCGATTTTTCCAACATAACTAATTGCCAACTTAATAGCAAACATGCAGGTTATTATACTTCTTGAATAAATATTGGCTACTAACATTTATATTAGGAGCATGGAAAGCGTCTCCTCCTTTTTGTGGAAGTTTCCTTTCTCATCGAGTTCTCGTTTTTATTTGGAAGCACATCTAGTGGGGCTAAATCAAATGTGTGTAGATTAGCGTAGAAAGTGCAATAAAAGGAAAATTGTCTGATTCATCGACGTGTTGTTCTAAATAAAACGTTTTTACAATATTTAGGGTAAAATGTAATGTAATGTAAAATGAGTAATGTATTGAAACCTAAATAGCTTCAAATTTTGATGACAATGTTAAAGCATGTGTTTCTTGCAGCTATGTTCAACAAGATCAAACACAAATGCCAAATACAAACAGCTATGGTTACTCTACTCAAGCAGGTGTCCCATATCCTACTCAGCAGCAACAACAGCAATATAGTCAACCAGGTGTACTAAATGCAGCGTCTAACGTGTTTGCTGGACAACCACAAACTAATCCTTATCCTAAAGGATTTAATCAACCGCATAATTACATGCAACCACGATAAGTATTTTATCTTACTGATCGATTCATTTTATTTTCAAAGCCGTTCATATATTTTAAACAGTACGCAATAAATGTATTTACGACGAAAAACAATTATATTTTTTCATATGCATATATCTTCTTCTCTAATTTTTATGAATAAACTCATTATTAAAAGTTGAGGATTTTGAACATCATTTACCGTTAATTATTAACCTTCAATTCAGAATTAACAATATCCATAGTGCTATATTAGGGATTAGGTACAGCGTTATGTTTCTTACAAGTTAAGAGTAACTGTAATTCAAAAAATGTTGAACTGATAAACATACGAATCTTAGAGATTTAGTATATTCGGATTCGAGGGTGTGTTAGTTTTCCAATATCAATCCAGATGTATAAAATGCTTGTAAAAACAATAAACCAACCATTGAGTAACGTATATTTTTTATGTAGATAACGCTTTCTTGCAATGTTGTTTTGCTGATGTCGATAAGAAAATACATAATTTACTTACGTTGGCATGTTATCACTTTTAATCATAGAAATAAAAGAAAATGTGAGAAATAGAAGTCCATAGCTATTTATTAAATTTCTTATGAAAGTACAATTTGGTCACAAAGCAATTAATTCACTCAACTCTTCTTTTCTTAACGAGAGAACCCAACTAAAACAAAACATACACTAAGAAAAAAAATGTACAGTTATAGAAATGTACTTACTAGATCCGAGATAGCAGGCAAATTATTTGTTTGATCGCCTGCACCAGTATTCACATTTGAATCTACTGCACTGCTGCCTTTACCACCTTTAATATTACGATGTTGCGGGAATGTTGGCATTAGTTTAGGATCACACGCTGGAAAAAAAACAATATACAAGCGGTATTATATAGTGCGTACTTGTATAACAAATTACATACGTAACGGAGCTTCTTTGAAGTAACTGCTTTGTAAACATTCTTCTGCAGTGGCCCTTTTTCGAGGATCATACATGAACAAAAAGTTTAATAGACGTAATCCTGCTGCCGACAACCAAGGAAATTTTTGTTTTAAATTATTGTAAGGTTGTTGCTTGAGAGTGTAATTCTGTAAAGCTGGCAAATTACTGAATCCTGGCCATATCGCATCAGATGGTGTACCCAATAAATCAACAATTAATTCTAATTGTTGAATTTCAGATCTACCAGGTAATAGAGGCTTATGTCCTAGAAGTTCGCCTAAAATGCATCCTGCGGCCCACATGTCTACGCTAGTTGTTTGGGTGGGTGCTTGGAGAAGTAGTTCCGGAGCTCTATACCACAAAGTTACTACATGTGGTGTCATTGGTCTCAAAGGAACTCCAAACCAACGAGCTAAACCAAAGTCAGCTTGAAACATATTTCATTATTACACTAAACATAACCAAGAGTCTATAATTGAAATACCTATTTTAACGCAGCCCTTGTCCGTCATTAAGAGATTAGACACTTTTAAATCTCTATGGACAATGAAATTATGGTGCAAATAGCGCAGTCCTCTCAATACTTGTAACATTATACATTTCACTTGCGATTCTGTAAACGGTGCTTGCATATTATCTAATAAAGATGCAAGGTCTTGTTCGCAATACTCCATTGCAAGAAAAATGCTGAAATAATAGTATACATGTATAATAAATTCAGGGGACAAGATATGATGTAATACATATTTTTTTTTTACAAAGAATCCCAGAGCATAGTGCTACGTATTATATTTTCGTGTATACGGTGATAAAATATTAGGTGGTCTATACGTTTACATATTTATTTGGATATTGTAACTCTATCTACGGGGTTGTGTGTGTACGCATACACCCTATACATAATTGTCAGGCCGGTCAAATAAACTGGAATTATCCTTTATTATAACCGAAGATAAGAGAGATAAATCTTGATCGCTCGGTAATCAATAAAGTTCGCTACAGTTCGTGCGCTTCATGAAATTAGCAAAGACTAGGCAAACTCTTAACTTAACAAACTTGCAGTTTATTCAAGGTCTATTACATTAAATGAGTCTCTGTTGTCAATAAGAAAGCTAAGTGTATTTATATGTTATTGTTTAATATTAACGCAATTTTAATAAAAATTGCGTTAGTACAATTGTGTTGACAAAATATTGTGTGCAACTTGCAGAATTAGGATCATCTGGCAATTCCAATTCAATTAAAGCAAGTCCGAGCTTTATGAAACCATATTTACTAATGAAATAATATGATTTTACAGTGGACAAGTATGAACATTGAGTTACATTGTGGAATTAGAAGCTTTCTCAAGATTACGGTTTTATACTACTAGGTTCGATTGGAACTCATGAACATATAAAGCGAATTTTTGCAACAGTTGAAACAGGATGAGATATATGTCTTATTGTGTGATGAATCAAAACCGATTCGCCGTCCTATCGGCTTGCCTTCATTTTGATAACCCGGAAGATAGTCTTATGAGACGTCTAACTAATTCAACATTTTTCCAGAATTGTTTGATTTATTGATATGAAACATTCACACTTCAGGACCTACTACCTTGCCTTACCAAAATGTTGCTTCCTTTTAGGGAAGAACGAAATTTTATTAAAACCAATACAAGCACTTATTTGAGTAAACCGCTTTTAAGAAGCAATAGGAATGCTCCATTGAACGTGCAAATAAATCGGGACTTAGAGGATGATGAAACTATTCAAAAAATCCTCTTAACTTTCTCTTACTAATTTTACATAGATTCAGTACCAGCATACTTTTTTGTTATATATACCAAGAAAAAATAACTGCGTTATGTTGGTCTCCATGTACACAGCATCAGTAAATAAAGTTACAAATGAGCCAAAAAATATACTCTTCTACAATGTGACAGAAGAAGGATGGAAGCATTAGACGAAAGAGGTAGTCCGTGGGAATATGTTAGATATTAGTACCGTAAATGTTTCCAAAATAATCATCAAATACAGAAGACTAATTTTATCTAAACACTAGGTGATGAATTAGTAAGGTCTTATATGGAAAGGCGCTTGAGTAATATTAACATTTCCCGAAAAGACTATTTTTCAAGGATTCGCGACGAAATATGAAATTCAACATTAGCGTTAACAAAACTGGAAACTTGCAAAACATGTTTTAGGAGTCCACTGGGAACCAAATGAAAGATATTTCGTCTTTGTTATATGCAGAAGAAACCAATATGCAATCAGTACTAGTAAAAGGTAGCCAGCTATGACTACCATGATGGCTGATTTAGTTTTTAGTTATACAAAAAAATCATACATGTATTTGTTATTTACTAGTACCTTAGTTAACTACGTTAGTTACTTATTCAATTTCTTTGTAATGTGTTGGATGTAGTTCCTCTGGTTCAATATTCATTTTTTTCACTTCTTTTAATATTCATAACTTAAAGTAAAATAAAGTAAAGTAAGCGCTTTAAAAAAGGAAAACAGCCACAGTGATCCTCGATGATATAGCTATATTACATCACCACTTAAAAATTAATGGAATAGTGCATTTACAAAAAAAAATTGTACATATGCTTTTCCTATGATGCGAATTACAAAATTTCTTTGCATAGTATGGCTTTATCAAGTTATTCATATTTTCGTGTTTACCTTTCTAAACTTCTTCCTACAACAACTTCTTTAAGATGAACTATATTTTCATGTCGACAACTTAAAAGAACCTGAATTTCTCTTAAACTGCTTACTGGAATACCATCTCTCTCTAAATCCATTCGGACTTTCTTCAATGCCACAATTTTATCTGATACTGTATCTTTTGCACGATCTGTAATAACAGACGATGTATGACTTTTTTAATAAATAATGTTGAAAGGTAACTTACAAACAATGCCATATGTTCCTTCTCCTATGCGATTCAATTTTTCAAATTCTGATACAAAGCGACACCTACCAAGCTATTTAAGTATATTAAAAGTACGGAGAATAATAAATAAAGTAAATGTTACTTACTACATCGCTGTCGGGTATGTTCATAGATTTTCCACTTATAAACGATGTTAAAATACCTTTCTTTGTAATTGGAGCTGAAGGTTCAGTTCCTTCATTTTGGCTTCCAAGTTTTGAGGGGGCTAAAAGAATAAAGTGCAAATATGAAATACTGATCAGAAAAATATGTAAGTATAATTTGCTCACATTTTCGTAATATATCCATCTTAAATTAATAAATTATTAATTTAAAATTGTTTATTCTATCATAACCTCAAATCGAAAAAAATAGAAGCGCAACGCTGCAAACAACAACCTAAAAATAAAGCTGGGCAAAAACGCACATGCGCTAAACACAAGAACGCAATTCAACGTTACCGAACTCCCAACAATTGCTACCAACCATCTCCTAAAACCTCTTACCAATGGTTACCAATTTAAATAACGACTCAAAAATATTTAAAAATATACCTTTTAATGAGAATTTCTTTCTTCAACGTCTTTCGATCTGTATAAACATATCGAACTAAGTATTAACTAACAATAAGAAAATACCATCCTTCTTGTTATTCCCAAGGGACCGGTAAGAAAATCTACCACAGCAGCGTAGAGGTTAGAAACTCAAGCGTTTTGCAAACGCGGTATACCAAAAAATAAGCATGCAATTGTTTGAATGTTGAATAATATTATAAACCATTAATTTGGAGAAGAAGATACGGTAACCATGCCTGAAATATCGCTAAATCTTTTAAAAGAGAAGATAATAAAAACAGAGTAAGTATATATTTAATTTTACATAAAATTCTTATTTTATGAACTAATTATTTGTAGCACTGTTATACGATTATTAGTGGATAAAAATGAAAAAATCCTACAATTGCGTGAGAAATTAAAGATGTTATATCATAAATATGTTAACAAAGTTAAGGAGTGCGAAGTATTGCAAGTAAAGATTGACTTATGCAAAATAGAACATGAGCCACAACTAGTTAATATTAAGAATCTTACTAATAAATATGAAACCTTGATGGAAGATCATCAATCGTTAATAAACTCATCTGAAGTTAAATATCAGTCAAAATGCAAAGAACTGGAGTTACAAACGAAGAAGTACGAGGAGCTTTTAAAACGGGAAGAGATGTGTAGCGCATGTGTTGATACTAATATAAAATATGAATCTCTATTAAAAAATCACAGCAAACTAACTAATCGATTAGAAACGTTGAGCAGTAAACAAAGAGATGATCAGCAAACGATTCGAGATCTTCAAAATCATATTGATGAAATTAAAAGCAATTATTGTAACCAAATTAAGATTTTAAAGCAGAATAATATTGGTGAAATAGCAAAACTAGAAGGTATTATAACTGAATTCAAGTTATCTGAGTCAAAATTAAAAGAAGAAATATTAGACATCACGTCACGTTCCTGTATTACAACAGATGTGGCGTTAAGGTTGGTCGGTACAGAAAAAGATGCCACAAGCATTAATGGTGCAGCAGTACAAAATAGTGGTGATGAGAGTGACGAGGAACTTAAACATGTTTTAGACATGTTATCACATGAAGATATACCTATGATTTTTTCACCTTTATCTGACACTAGTGAAGAAAATGGTAAGTTCATACAAGAAGTGCTCTATTTGGAAAGAGGCATCTGTTTTCAACAGTCCAGGAAATAGGGGAATTCCCTACTTAAGGGAATTAATTGCCTCGTATTTCTACCTATTTTCTTACTCTTAGTTATTTTTGCATTTTATCGTACAATTTTTGGATAGACAGTGTGTTTGTGTTTTGGTTTGCTTCGTGTATTAGTTTATAGCTGTCGACATTTTTCACTTTGTTTACCGTGGTTGCGTAACAAATTTTTCAATCATTGAAATCTTATCTATTATATCTATTAAAATAAGCAATCATAAAACACTGATAAATAAATACATTGTTTAAAGTGAGAAATTTAAACAAATTTGCCATAACTAATTGATTGTAACAAAGTTCATTAAAGTGCAGAAATAACAATTAATAAGATGGATAAAAAAGGGGAGAATATGAAACAAAAATATAAAAAAATGTTAGGCATTTGTTATAACCGATCTGGCGGCGCAACAGAAACTTTTATTCTTTTCTTGGACAAAACAACGAAAATAAGTTACCACAATATTTATTTCTGCAACATATTTGTACGATATACCGCTTAAAATAACTATTTTTGAGATATTTCGTTTGTCATTATTCTACAAGTATAAATAACTAAGTATATGTATCTCTATTCTGTCTTACAGAGTATTCAAGAAGATAATGTTTGAATAATTTTCAAATAGCTAAATCTTCTTCTATACTTAAAGTTAACACTTATTGAGTTATATCTTGTTTGATGTAAACTTGGCATATAAGGAAAAATCAATTGCAGCGGTTTCCAATTACATGTTTAATAATTGTGTGTAATCAACTGTTTTGGCGTACAATTGAACTAAATTTTATGGTTAGTTTTATTTCCAAATTTTCAGCATTCGTGGAAATGGTAGGGACGTAACTCCTGCGAATGTTAAAAGTCAATTCTCTTAATGCAGTCCGTGGTACTTGATCATATCTACCTCCTTAAAGAATATTTCAATTTTGACTTTTGCATTTCCATTAAATTTACTTACCTTTTTTCATTGTAAGTTGTGTGTTGCGGCTCATTGGTCTACCCCATATGATCTCCTACATACTATATATTTATTCGCCGCACATGCTGCGTTAATAGTGATCTCTTTAATTACTTACGTTAAGTCGCTTCATTAAAATCCGTTGCTGAGGTGCCAGAGGCAACCTGTATTTCCCAGGAGAGCCCAATTGGTTGCTAGTCTGACTGTTCTTTATCTTAACTTCATTTCATTTTGTTGATACCAGATGCACAGTTAATGAAAATAAAGATAATATATGTTGAGCGAGAATATCCTATCGCACTAAATAATGACGTTGGGTATATCAAGAAATTAACATACAATTTTAACTTAATTTTAATATGCGCGACTAATATTGCTATCTGCTTTTATAATGTATATTTTTGTTTAGGCAATGAACACATGAACGAACCAGAAGTGGAAACAATGTGTGCTTCAGATGATGAACCTATTGATAATAATTTCACTCATACCATTGATGATAATACTACGTTTGTTGAGCACTCTGTTCAGAGTTGTGATCAGTATATAGAAAACTGTGGTGAAAGCAATAAAGCGTTTCAAGATGATGCTGTTGACGTACAATATTGTAGAAACAGAGGAATAATGGAAAGTATTACAAATAACTTAATGGATAATAACGAAAAACACATAGATTTAAGTTCTGACAATTTGAATAATTGTAGTTATACGTGTACAATTGAAAACAGTTATGAGGATGTCTACTTTGGATCATTAAAGAATACAGATGTTCAGCCTAACTACATATCTGAAAACGAAAGTAAAGAAAATGCTATTGATCTAATAATACAATGTTTTGATGATAGCTCAGATGATCCGAGCAGTAATCTTACGGAAAATATTGACTGTAGCGCTGTCGTAAGTAATCAATACTTAGAAAATCCATACAACATTATTGAAAATAAAAGTATTGCGTATATTCCTAAATGTACAACGGCTACTGACCTTATAGGATTTTTAAAAGAGTGTGATATCATTGACAAAATTAATAACACTATGATAATGACGTATTCTAAATGTTCTATCGCTACAGAAAGGTCAGTGACAAAGGATTCCAAGTCAATGATCAGCTCTTTCCAAGAATCAGTAATTGGGAACTGTCCTTCATACACACGTGATAGCGTGACATGCATAACTTCAGATAAGGAACATATATACCCGGAACATGAATCTTTTCAATCTGGTAATATTGTAGGATGTACGAGAGATGTTTGTATTGACAATCTTCAAAGTAATTTGAATAATTCACAACAGTCAGTAAAAATATCAACGGCAAAATGTAATGAAGAAGTCGATATTACCTTAAAAGATCAAACTTCTGTAAATAATGCAGTGATCATATCATCAATCAAGGAAGATTGCAAAGGTAATAATGAAACTAATATAACATCATTAGGATCTGTAGATGAAGTAGTAGCGAACACTTGCGAACAAGTGAATGATTCAATAGCACAAAATGAGTCACACACTCACGCAGCTTCAGCTGACACAACTGTGCCATTGGAACGTAAAGTATTAAAATATTCTGATACTGCAACCACTTTGAATAATGAAAAGACTTCCGTTTCATCACAATGTCAACAGACAATTGGTAAAATTTCCGGCGAACCTATAGAAACGATAAATAAAATCGTAACGGATGAACCACAGCGTAATTGCTGTACTACAGAGGTAGTAGAAGACGATAATTCGCCATGTGCTGGAAATAAATGTCACAAAGAAATCACACAAAAAATTACAGTCCGCCCTGGAAAGAAGCGGAATATGTTTAACAAAATGAAAGCAGAATTATTCACAGCTGTTGTCGGGTATTTAAATAAAAGATTGAATTTAGATCAAATACTCAAAAGAAAAAAACAGAAACATCATTCTTTACATTTTAAACGAATCAGAAGGTTACAAATGCTTAGGTGGAAACAATTGAGAGAAATGTGTCCTTCTAGTACTGATACAGATTCTGAGCAGTCAAAGAAACTAAGAAGTGTAAATAGAAGATTTAAATGCAAAAGTCAATCAGAGAAAGAAACTTTGGACGAGACGAACGGAGAACTACAATCTAATGAAGAACAGTTGGAAATGTCTGATGAAGAAGTTCTTCTTAGAGAAATTATAAAAAAGGAAGAGATTAATAATCAAAAATTACTTGAAAGTCATAAACAATTAGAGGAATTTTACTATATGTCTAACGGTGAAATAAAAGTGGACGAGTCAAAACCGAAAATTAAAACGCCGAAATTTAAAAGTTCATTGTTAAATATAAACAATTTAGAAGAAAGTATCAATAAAGAAGAATGTTACAGTGCAGATTCGGGTTACGTAAAAAGTGACTCAGATGAATGTGATAGCCGCAAAAGTTGTAAAAGGAAAAGAGATGAAATTTATGAGAAATCTCTTAACAAAAAATTTATATTTACAAAATACTTCGATAGTGAAGATAATTGCATTAAACAAGATAATATAAATCTGAAGAAGAACGCATTAAATAGAAAGGAGGAAAGTATATTACCTGAAATGAATGATGCAATAATCAATCAGATTGGAACAGAATCCACGGTTACCTGTCTAGATTTAAATTCAACTAAGTTTCCAAAAGAAATTGTAACGACTGAAATTTGTTCATTACTAGATCGTTTAGAATCGAAAATTGATGAAGTTGAAGATGATCCTATTATTTTACCTAAACCGCAATGTAATTCTAAATCAGACATAGATTGTTCTTATCTGTTTGGTTCTGATTGTGAAAGTGTATCTTCAGAAGATGAGAGAAATGGGACACCAAATTCTTGTCTATTAAAACCAAAGGATCCGTCTCCGCATACAACCATAGGTAATGTAATAGATAATATAATAACACTATATAGGTTTTCACGGATGGTATAACTACTACTGCTATTAACCTGTGTTAATACTTTCGCTCGACGTATCGCCGTTCAGATTGACGACTTCTTCAGTTTAGTTCAGTTATCCTGAAAAACTCATCAGCATGAATGGTGAAACGTCGAGCGAAAGTTTTTGCACACGGTAAAACTCGAAAGAAGTTAATATCAGTAGCAGATAGTATAAGGCTATTCTATAACGTTTACTAGTCGTTCAATAATAATAATAATAATCTATAAAAGATACTTTGGCCGACTATTAGTTTTAAACGAAAAATTTTAGTTATTTATTGAAGTTTGTTTTAATGAGAATCTGAAGATGTAATTCATTGATTAAATCATTTAATTGCAAGTCTCATTCAATTGCTTATATTTACATTATTAAAGTCGTTCAATTTTAGTTGGCAGTTGAAAACAGGTTTTGTAAATGCTAATGCTGTTGTTTTTCTCCAGATCAAAATAAGCAGTGCAGCAATGAAAAATCGATAACCAAACGTAACGCTAGTCCAAGTAGAAAAAGAACTAAATCGAGAATTTGCCGACCAGTTTGTGATAAACCAGAACCGACCTCAAAAACAGATTCAACATCTGCTGTTGAAGATCCATTAAGAGCAAGATTATGGGAGGATTGTTTGTCAATCATTGTAGATGTTACCAAGAAATCTGTTGCAGCGCGTTCTTCATACAAACGATCAAATTCTTTAAAGAACTTCAAGAAACTTTCGAAAGAAGTAATAAAGCCAGTGGAACCATGTCAAATGGCATTTTCCTCTACTACTGAAAAGGAAAACACATTTCAGACAGGTATGTTTATCTTTTTTCCAATTTTTTTTTTATAAATAAAATATTAATTTTCAGATAAATCAAATGTAACGTTTAACCATATTTTATCAATTTCTGTTAAATGTGATAAAGTTGCTGATCAAATTAAAGGTTTAAAGAAAATATACGGCATTACCGAAAAACCGACAGTTTTAAATGAAGGTTTGTGTCTCTTACATTTTCTTTCATAATGCATAAGATTTCGTTTTTCAGAAAAGGCAAGATCATTGATAAAGCAACTTTTAACATTTCCTGATAAGTTATCGATTGTTATGGAAACAGCAGCAGCATTTGCAACGCAGGATAATAAATATATTATCAGGTATTATAAACCGATTCGATAGTAGTTTTATCACAAATTTCATTTTTTTTACATATTATATATGTAAAATGAAGAATATATATGCAAATAGACATATATATTCTTGTTTTGTTAACGAACAGTTTATAGGGATGAAATTGACTGTAGTCAAGTGAAAAATCAATATAGAAAGCTATGAATCGAAGAATTATTTCTCTGACTGCCCGATTTTACGTTGGTTTACATAGCTCAAGATTTGTAGGAATTCATCGTTGAAAAAAAGTGGACAGAAATTCATTGGCAAAAAATATTTGTAACAGCCGCATATACTTAAATAACGCATTTGATTTGTTAGAATCGCCGCTAATCGAAACATTTCTGATTTCCATTATGGTGCATTCAAGCTCAATATGCCCATTTTTAAGAATTTTGGAATTTGTAAGAAATTGAACCTTATCTGTCTCTTTCAAAATTAGAATGAATTTACCCAGTGCTTAGGAACCCAGGTTGCCATTAGGCAACCCATCAGCAGTTACCATCCAGTCTCTATTTACAACTTTTCAAAAGCATTTGAACATATTTTCTTTGCTAATTTGTTCGCAGAAGCTGCTTGAATGGATTTCCTAGAAGCAATACAGTTTTATGCGCCAGCATTCAACTGACTAAGAGGCTAGACTGTTCAAAAGTAATAGACACTAGGGATCGAATCGGTGCTATTTGATCGCTAAGGACTTCTAAAAAATCTTCGATCAGATATTCTCTTTATTCGTTTGGATTTGCAACACCCTTAGGTTCTCTGTTGTGAAATACTAATGTATGCAAACTTATTAAGCTACTCTGTAATATTTTCTGTGAAGCGCATACTCCAAATACACATGGACTGATTGGTGTAAAGCTAATGGAGTGTCTTTGAATATATTATCTAGAAATATGACTTTCTCTAGACAATATAATAATTTTGAATCATTACAATGTTGAGGGAAATAACGATGCAGATATCAATTTAAATTAAAGATAGAGTGGTGTTTGTGCGGTAAAATCTAAGGATTTATATGCAAGACGATGCGTGCACTATCTTCTTTATTTTATGCACCTATTTGTTCTCTATTAGAGCACGCAGCATTGGTGTAACTCTCCATCTATGCTACCTCAATAAACGCCATTGAATGGCTTAAAGATTGTTTTATGTTTTTGTAATTTCTGACTAAAGGATCCTATCCGGAAAGAAGCTATAATTTATTACTTATTTTTATTACTTCGTTATGTTTATTACTTTGACAATTACTTCGATTTGGTTACCCGTTTGGTTTGTCGCGGAATTTCACCTGAATAAATGTTTATGTATTGTTATTCTCCAATTTGTTCCTAACATTTTAAGTAATTTGAAAAAAAGGCTGTAAGTAAGCCGTCTACTGTAAGAATCCTTTCTTACAATTATGTAAAAATATTTTGTATGAGTAAATAGACAAATTTTCCGATTCATGTTTTTCCAGAACATTTTCCCTTTGACAAAATTTCGTTCGGAACATAAGCTCGTAACAAGCTTCATTATATGTCGTATATTGAATATGTATTTGTAAAATGCTTTCACTCCAACCATTTGTTGCAGAATGATAATGTTAGAAACGTCTTCTGATACGAATAAAGCCGATACTAAATATACGCCGCCAGCTCCAGTTTTAACAGATACTCAGAGAATACTGTTGGGCTTTCTTATGCATCTAAACCGCACAGTGAAGCCAGGTGTTTTAGACGATTTCATAACGGAAGCGGAGAAGCACATATTTACTTCTACGAAATTGCAAAGTATGGAAAATGTTACTAGGTTATATTTGGCAGTTTGTAAGCTACAAAGAAAGATTCACAGAATGCGAAGGATGGTCTGTGATGTTCTTTATTTTATGGGAGACTTATCTATCCCATTTTTATTTACAGTTCTTAGCACGTGGATAGAAGTAATTCCTCTTGAGTCGGAGTTTAACGGTAAGTTGTTTTACTAATATAACATTATTGTATAACAATAAAGAACGTTAATAATTCCATTCTTCGTTTGGTTTTAGGTGAATTAATAGTAAAAGTTATTATAGAAATAATAAAACAAAAAACATGCGTCTCCCAAGGGTACAACTTGGTGCCACTTAAAGGTCTATTGAAAGCGTATTATGGTTATAACATGGATGAAAGCTTTTTGGATGATGTATTTCTGGAAATTTTTAATAAATATAAAGGTAAATCGTTTAATCAATTTATATGCAGCCTACAGGGTCGGTAGCAAATATTAGTATTTCTTGAGTCATTTAGAGGAAAAGGGCTCTAATAAAAATTAATCGGAAACGAATTCTGCACAAAATTAATTTATATTAACTTTCATGAATATAACTTTTCCAATTTACATATTTATGAAAAATGAATGGGTGAACGTCTACTTGAATGCATATACAGCTATTTGAGCACACATTTTAAACGTATTACGGCGTTTAACTGCACAAAAAAGTTTGCTCATTAGTTTTTATGAATATCTTTGGGGAAATAAAAGTTTACAATATTCTACGTTTTTAAACGAAAACGTTATCTGAATGGCTTCATATTTTATTTATTAAAGAACAATATGTTTGACATATAAGGAAATGCGTATAAAAAGTTGAACAGTTTCTCTATCAGATTCTGAAGCAATCAACAGCAGCAACAGGGTATCCCTCCTTCCCTGTTAAAAAAAGTTAAACTGTTAAAAAAACTTAAACAACCTATCAAACATGGAAGCGATGTCGATAGTGATCTTGTAATCAATAAATTCGATAAAAAAAATTCGCCGAAATATTACTAAAAACTTAAAGAAGTACTACTCAATTAAATAAAAATTGAATCACCCGTCTAGAGTGTAGAACAGATATCAGTCAAAAAACAGTATTTCGCACAAATTTCAAATTATGTCTCATTACCTCAAAAATTAATTGCAAAAATTAATAGCATTGAAGGAAGACAGCCAAAATCGTAATATGTAATATGCCGGATGTTCCATTTCAAAACCAAATTTGTATCATTCGTAACGACAACTGAGCTTACTGAATAATAATATTTTTTTATTTGAAAACTGTTTCTATAAATTACTTAAGTAACGAAAGTGGTGCCCGCGCTGTACGTAGAAACATGTTAATTCTAATTACACAAAAATATTTTTCGAGGTCAATAGAATTGTTTATAAATTTATTTTTCTATTTTGCGTTCGTAACAAGTTCATTATGAAACCCAAATATCGCAAATGCGCATCGAAAAAATCATTCAAAAGTATTACTTCGTTTTTAAATAGTTCTCTTCAACTATCTCTGTTTTTTGTGTATCAATTATAATAGATTAACAGTTTAATATTAATTAATTTGATCGAGAATTACGTATTGTAAGTTTTCTTTCTTTGTTTTAGATACACATAGTAGAATGTTAGAATATGCAATTTTACTTTTGTGTAAAAATCTGAAAAAAGACTGGGTTGAACAAAAGATGAAGCAATACTTTCAACCTTTCATAGAAAATATATCAGATAGCATATTGAAAGAAAATGTTGTGCGGATTATCAAACAGGCTACCCAGGACCATACTTTGGAAGGTGATGGAGGGTAGTGTATTGGTAAGTTCAAAGAATATTTTCATATTATGTAATTACATTTTTCTTTGTTCACAGCATAAAGTTCCCGTAAATGTATGTCTGTGATTTTACATTAAATGTATTTAAAATGTAAGCAAAACGGATTAATAGCAGGTGTTTCTTTAAATAAGTATTCATGTCTTCATTCTTTAAAATTTTCGAAATTTGTAATTCGAAAATTAACAAAGATAATAAAACTTGACATATTACATGTATGTTTTCGAGGCTCTCAATATTCATTAAATTCCCTTCCCCTAAGTAAACATTTATTTTTTAGCAATTACTTAATTGATGAAAACTCTAAAAAACAGTAAAGAACTGTACAAATTCTAGCGGTGTTTTACCAATGAAAAATACGTTGAATATACTTGAACATTAATTTACAGTATTGGTCATAAAGGAAAGAGAAAGAGAAGTGAAATCATATCTGTTTGGCAGCGATTAGACAGACTTGTGTTTTGTCGACTCGCGGGAAACCAGTAGGCAACACGAACCCTTTCTTATGAAACGAATAGACACGAGTCTGTCTAGCCGCTACAAAAAAGTTACGATTTCACTCGCTTTTGTCCTATCTAGTCATAAGTTGAGCAACTGCACTCTCGTATATACTTATTTATAATTATCAGACTCCAAATTTATTTATATTGGAATAAAATTAGTATTTAGTAGCCCAAGCAATGTGTTTTTTTTTTATTACCACTGCGAACTATACCTTGACGAATTTCTGTCCATACTTGCACGAGGGCTGAAAATAGTCGTTTTTATTTGTATACTTATTGTTATTTCTAATTCGTTGATTAAGGATTTCCCAAAGGTACTCAATTGGGTCAAAATCCGACGACTGTAATGGAGAACGGTTCTTGCAACCACATATTTCGTGTCGTTGTTATGCTTTTATAACCATCTCATACGCATCTCTTTGTACGCGTATGGATGCATAACGTTTTAAAATATCTCTCTGTATACAAACCAATCCATTATTCCATTTATTTCCTGTAACGGTCCTATATCATTGCTGGAAAAACACCCCTACACTATCACTCTTTCACCCTCATATTTTACGCTTGTTCTATAATACTTGAGATTAAGTCTTTTATTAGTAGGGCGTTTTATGCAGCATATACCATCATGATTTACCAGATTAAATTTAGATTCGTCACTAAATAGCACCAGATTCCATTTTTTAATAGTCTAGTTCAAATGCTCTCTTACAAAATTGAGTCGATTTATTCGTTGGCTTCCTTACTTAACGAACGTTTTTATGCTGGGCGTTTACTTTACATGCCTCTTTTCACTAACCGACACTGAATTGTTCCGGAGCTAATTTGCAGCTCTACTTCAGCTTTTATTTTAACTTATGGCAGAAATGGATTACTTTGGCATTGCCGTGTAATTAAAATTTCTTCTGATATGGTAGCGCATCTCGAGAAGACAAAAGCGGATTAAATTATTACCTTTTTCTCGTGTTTTGTCGACTCTTAGGAACACCAGTAGCCATTTTCATGGGACAAATAGGCACGAGTCTATGTAGTCACTGCAAAAGAGGAATAATTTCACCTGCCTTTGTCCTCTCCACTAATAACGCTTTGAAATTTTCCTTTCTGATTGCATTTTCACAATTTCTTATTTTAAATCGTTACTTTGTGCGACTGCAGTGTAGATCAAACAGCTCGTAAATTCTGCCGAAATTTAGTAACCTTTAATTTTCAAAGAATGAAGTTGGTTTGCAGATTTATTTATTTTTTTATTTTTAAATTATATTTTTGTTTCTAAATAAATTTATCTCTTCCTGTAGTGTTTTTAGCGCAATTGCTAGTAACTGCTAGATGAGTATGACTATGCCGCAGCTTAACTTAGTCCGACTCTAATTGCGTATGTGTACGTAGGATTGATATCAATGAATAGTAATAAATAACACAAACATTTTTTGAAAATTTTATTATAAAGTATAAAAAAGGAAACGCGATTTTATATTTAGATATACTTAGGGTAAATGTCAAATGTTCTCTTTGTATGTTATCCATAACACACTTTAATAATTAAGCTATTAATGTAGGAGTATTGGAACAGTAATACAACAGTTCAAATTATTATAAGTTTAATACTAAGAATTAAGGCAATTATGACAATATTTATGTTGCCTTCAAGCAAGACAGCCTCTAGTTACAATAAAGGAAAGGCACTGTCCACTTGGTCTCACATTTACCGTACACAATAAACATAAATATTCGTAGATCAATGAAAATTAACATAAATAGATTTACAAAAACCTTACATAATAAACAAATACTTTGGACATACTAATTATTCTATACAATAGCAATACAAAAAGGTGAAAATTTGCATACCAAGGGTCTGTACAAACATCGTTTGTAAAGTTTTTGAGTATATATACATTGTACCTATTTGTAACATCAGAGTTTTAGTCTATTGGAATAAAAATGGTAGGCCTTTCAGGAAAAAAAAAATTAATTAATTTAACTATTGCTTGCCGGCAGGCATACCATTTAAATAATTTTGCATTGGATTAAACAGTAAACATGAAATCATTATACCTCGAATATGGCTTTGTACAGACCTTTAGAACAAAGGCAAGTCATGTTAAATTTACCATTAATCATGGGTAGCAAGAGCCTCCACAAACATATTTTAATTTCTATTAATTAGAAGACAGCGAGTTATAACAATTTATTTGAAAAGCTAAGAAAATATTGACTGCAAATACTTGTACATGACTTCCTTTTAAAAATGTTTGTATGAGCAATTCAGAAAATTAACATGATTATACCTGAGTGTTTATGATATACATAACATAAAAATAAATAAAATGTTACATAACAGGTTGTTCATCAAATTGACTAAAAATCAGACCAGCATCAGTGGAACTAAGAGACGTGAATCACAATTTCAATTCTTCAATCAAGTGAGACGTGGCATATTACTTTGGAGAGACAATTAGTGGAAAAGTGTATAATTTCAGGTCCCTATCAGCTGCAATACGTAAGTGTCAATGCCATTTTAAACATTTTGGCACAAATCTAACGTAAACAACAGTATATAATATTATATAACAAGTTTAAGGTAAATTAACATTTTAGTTTTCAATTAACAACTTACATGATATATTTTATGTAAATACATCAAAAATTTTACATCAGAGATATTTATTAACAAATTAGTAAATGCTACTTAGTATAGAAGTATCCATTTAATTCAGGTTTAAATTAACCAATCTTATATTTATCCTTTCTCTTGTAAAAAATAATGTATAGTAATTACAATTTAATTTACAAAAAGTGGTCTAATATATTAATGTTATGTACATAGATATTTGGTATTTTATCGATTATATACTCAGACTCTATCAAGTGCACTTAACTGCAATAATTACCTAAAGACTGTTTCGCATACTGCCCCATGAAGTGAATTCGGCATACCACTTTTACACAAGGTAATACTGAATCATTCCAATTAATACTCACGACGATATTGTGTTGGCGGCTTACTAAATTAAAATAAACACCCCTTAACGAGGTTAAATATAGGTATAAATCGAAATCACCTATTGCAGTTGGTGTATATGTGGATAACGCACTTTACCACGTTTTTTTTTTTTTATATTCGGTAAAAAAAAAGATAATTACGAAATACAAGGTATCTAACATAATATTGTGATAAGGACATGGAAAAAAAAAGGAAAAAAAGAAAAAAACAACATAATGAACCATGTAACAAATTGTCAAATTTAAAATTAGTAGTAAATTATGGATAAAGAACATATATCCAGATTTATTGCTAAAGCAAATACCAATGCTAAAAATCTATGTAATTCATATAAACATGAATAATTTAAGTTAGTTTCTGTGTAACGCGTAAACTTTTTAACTTATACATTCATATCGTTCTCAGCAATACCACTGAATATGGTGCAACCTACACTAAGAATGGAGCAGTATTATGACAGTCCTGTAATGGAACTTGGGTAACTGTGACCGTCAAATATAAAATTCACATATGTAATGTTTTCCTATTTAAAATCTTATCACAATAAGTTGTAACTATCAGACTAGAAAATTATAAGAATAGTGCGAAAATGAAATATTTAAGAAAAATACACAACTGTACATAAGTATATCAATGGTGAAAAATATTTACAATTTTCATATCTGATAGTAGTAATAAACGATCACAGGTTACAATATATTTTAAAAAATAATAAGCTAAATGTTCTGTATTCGCGCCTAAATTCAAATATCTACTACTTTTTATTCCTTTTCGTTTTCCTAGAAGTTGAGGCGGTAATTTTTCTTCTGATTTTTGATTTGGGCGAATCGATACTATTTTTAAACGTTAACAGACTATCAGATGTCAATTTTCGTTTACGAGTTTGTTTAACTGAGATAGGAAACAACGGATCCATATCTACTTCAGCTCGTTTTTCCCTTTGCATCTTCTGTATTCTCTCACTTTGTCGGGTTTTTTCGAAGACGCGTCTTTTTCGTTTCGGTCTTGTTCCTGGGCAAGTGTCAACTTTACGTTCTTCTTCAGTTACGTTCGGTTTATTCTGTTTTTGTAGTTCTTCCGTCGTGTTCGCTGTACACGTTCGAGCGCTTGTTACATTGTCAGGGGAAATTTGATCTGGATTCATACTCATTGTCCGTAAGTACTCTTTAACGCGAGCTTCCCCGAAGCAAAATACGCTGTCCTTATGTTCCAAAGATGTAGGACTTGTTTTAGTATTTGAACTTTGATCTGACTCGTTTCTACTAGATTTATTTTTGGGACGACTTGACAGTGGTGTATTCGGTCCAGATTTTACGGAACATTCACTTGTAAAACTAGAGGAAGATGTACTATTGTTATCCGACGAGCTTTTCTTTAATCTTCGTCTTTGCGCTAATTTTGCACTAGACACATCTTGTAACCTAAAGCCTTCTTTATGTGCTTTATGAAAAGCATTAAATGTGGTTTGTAAACCCTTCTCGGTAGATCCACTGGATGACAAAATATCGGGTGTCATTAAAGGCGTTTGTGGGAACATTTGATTACCTTGTACCCAGGAATTGTTGCGTAAATCATTCATACGCAACCTCTGATTAGGATTTACAGTCAATAATCCTCTCACAACCGCTTTTGCTTCATCACTAACTCCATTCCATGCCGAGGAAGAAAAACTAAATTCCCCGCCTTTTATTCTAGCCATTACGGCAGCTGCACTGTCGTCCCTTGATCTCGCATGGAAAGGAGCTCTTCCACATAACATAGTATACAGTATGACACCTAAGCTCCATAAATCACAGTTTTCGTCGTAACCTGATGGATCGCCGCTTAAAACTTCTGGTGCCGCGTAATGTAACGTAAAACAAGGTGTATGCAGCGGTTCTTTTTCTTGTTTTAATCGGGCAAATCCGAAGTCAACAATTTTAATTTCTGCATTATCTTTACAGCAAGTAAATAACAAATTTTCTGGTTTAAGATCCCTATGCACAACACCTCTAGAGTGCATAAAACTCACAGCTGATACCAGTTTACGTAAAATGCTGGAGGCTTCGCTTTCAGTAAACTTGGATTTTTTTCGTATACGATCCAATAATTCACCTCCTTTTAATAATTCTAAAACTAAATAGGTATGTATCTCATCTATAATCACATCCTGTAAATTGACTATGTTTGGATGACCCTGACATGCCCGAAGGAGATTAATCTCCTGGGTGCAATCGGTTTTTCTACTGACTATTTTAACTGCGTACTCCTTTCCTGTGTGCTTGTGAACGCATCTTCTACATACCGAAAAAGAACCATCACCCAATATTTGCTCTTTCAGATCAATATCGTACAATTGGAAAAATTGCGAATTATTAATCTGACACCGAACCAACGTCGAAGAGATGTCAGGTTTAATCACAGGCTTGAGAATTTCATCAGATATAACATTCTTCGTGAAGAGAACGGAAGGTGCAACAAACGAGTAACCTTTGAAAATTTTATCGTAATTAGGAGGCACTACGGCAGGCGAATCTGTTGCCGGCATTTGAGTGAATTCTTCACTAAAATTGGATACATCTAATTCGCACCTGAAAAAGAAAAAAACAAACAGCGTTATGGTATGGTGGTTCACTTTTTTTTTGGTTATATAATCGGGCCGATACACGGAACATTCTGGTAGGAAGTATACGCATATTTGCTATTGACTGAGAATACCGAATTGAGATGTATCGATTATTTTCGCTTAACCCGAAACATTTTCAAACGTATCAAAATGTCCGCTTTTCTGCCTTTTATGTTTTAAAAGTAATATAAAACAAAATCATTTTTATTACTTGATAACGGGTTTAAAAGGAGCGGGGATTTGCTTTCGTTGAAGAGCGCTCCAGTCCAAGCTTTTGAAGAACGGATGTCGCTTAAGTTCTTTTGCATCATCTTCTCCACCACCTAACCGTTGTCGTGGATCCTTGACTAACAGTTTGCTAATAAAATCGGCTACATCCTTTCCTAGAGCTGCAAATAATAAAGATTTGGGTATTGAGATTTGAACATAAACTTCGTAACTAACTAGATTTGAATTTGCGAGTTATATCGAGCTATAAATGAATGAAAAACTTACTATCTGGAATAGGCGGAGTAGTTTTTAATATTCTACGGGATATTTCTTGTTGGGTGTTTTTCTCTCCTTCTACTGTGAATGGGGAAGCACCGGTTAGTAATTCGTACGTTAATACTCCAACTGACCACCAATCAACAGCCTGAAATAGAAACAGAAATGAGAAACACCGAACTTTGAAGACACGGTACTAATTTTTCCGACAAAGTTAGTCAGCTTGCTTCTCCCGTACAATATAAAACTAATTAACTAGGTATCGTATAGCGTCGAGAGTATATCGTGTTCCTGCTTTCCAAGGGACTTAGCCATTCAGCAAAATCGAAGGCGAAGTGGTAGTTCTAACATATTACTGCGGTACACGATCCAATATATGTAGATATATTAATACTATAAAGATCTCGCTATTGATCCTTACAGATTTGGTGGATTAAGCTTGCAACAGCCGCATTTCATGTGTGGAATAAAGAGGGCAGCTGTGTGTAAAATTACTTACGAGCCAGCCATGCCATTCTATCAGTTTCCTTTTGATTTAATGTTTTTTTTTTTTTATAATGCAATATTAGCGAGGCGAAAAATAAGAAGTTATTTGAAGGTATCTTCCGGCTTTGTCCTTTTAGAAGGATTTCGCAAAACGATAAAAAGGATTTTCCAATAATGTTAACTACGATTTCAAATATTTCAATGCAAAGCCGTGGTATAGCGACAAAATTAATTATTCTCGTTGTTGAAATAAAATACCCCCCCAAATATATTTTCCCTTACAAAGAAATTAAATCGTTGTTTTTGCTTTGTGTTAAAAATATAGTTTATTTTTAAACCACTAACATTTTACAAACGTATTTTGAATGAAATATTTTTATACGCATATCTAAAATATGTTTAATATACAGTTAACGGGAAAATAGTATTTGCTTAAAATCTAGATAAACATTTAAAGTAAATATATTAAACTTAATGTTCGGGCCAAAGTATGCTTTAGCCTAGAGACTATATTTATAAAATGCACGTGCTGGCTTTAAGGTGAAACGGAATACTAGAACAAAGCTCGAAAATAAATCGAAAATAAGATACCAAATTTAATTTAGGTATAAGAAATCAATAATAATATAAACATAGAAACGTGGAAGGCTCTATAAATTAGAACGAAATGAAGAAGAAGGATGATTTTTGAATGTGTATTTTTGACGAACGCCTTAACTAAAAAATCGACTCCGCTTTCTACGGTATGAACGTATAGATGATTCGGCAACATTTTTGACTATACAAAGTACTTCACCATTTATTAATAGCTTAATAGTTTGCTTTTGCTTTACCGTAGACGAAGTGACATTGAACAATGCGCCTTATGGAATTATTATTATATACATTATTCATTAAAATCGATAAATTTATATAAATAAAAAATACATTTCATTGATCGTACTCCGTTAGTGCCGTCCGTCAACAATAAATACGCATTCAAAAATTCTAATGTAACCAAAATGTGATGATAACTTCCCCTCTCTGTTGTAATGTTAATATAAAATTCTACTGATAGCAGTGCTTCTGCAATATAAAGAACATGAAAAAATTAGTTATAGGCATTTTCTGTAATTCTATAAGTAACGCAAAAAGATCAAATTTATCATTTCTTGATATTTCGAAATAGATTCGAAAGAAAGTAAAATACTTTTACTCTCGGGTCACAAAAAAAATGAACATTTGTTTTATTCTTCACTAAAAGCAGTGTTTCTACTAAACTACGAAAAAAATAACATATACGAGGATAGCATTTTAAATTTTTAGAAACAATTAGATGAGATTGAGATTTGACACTGTTATTATTGATGCAAATTTAGGAAAAAAATAGCAATTTCATGTGAATTAATTTGATAATTATTTATGATTGAAGTAAAAGTCCAAAAGAACAACAATGCTTTGAATCGCTTTGTTCAATTTTTGGTAATGAAGCGCCATCAGATAAGATTGTTTACAACTGGTTTCTAAAATGTTATTATGGTCGTAAGAAATTTCGTGAAGCTCGTCCAAAATCGAATGATGAATGATGAAACTCGTTTATTATAATTATAATTCAATTATAATTATAAAAATTACAATTAAAAAAAATTAAAACTTAGTTATTATTAACGATTACAAAAGCAGGTGGAATTATTCCTTTTTTGCAGCGACTAGATAGACTCGTGTCTATTCGCCTCACGAGAATGAATATGTCGTCTACTGATGTTCCCGAGAGTCGATAAAACACGAGTCTCTCTAGTCTCTACAAAAAAGTAATAATTTCATCCGCCTTTGTCTTCTCTAATTATTATACATTATTTCAAAAACTAGAGCCAACTAGTAGCAATGTAAATTGCTACCAAATTCCTCGTTTCAAATGTAATATGCAATCGTTTAAACGTCTTTGAGAATCACAAAAGTTTTTTTTTTGTCGGCCTGTGTAATATTTTATTTGTCCCACGTAAAGGAACAAACATGTGTGCACGGATTAAATCAATATCATAGCAAGAATGAAAAATAGATTCTCAAGAACGCATATTCATGCTGAAGCCTAAAACACGGTGGCACCTTTATTGAATAAGTAATTAATATTGGCCTGACCAATTCGTGAAAACCAGCAAATGATTGAAGAATTTGAATCAAGCTGCGTCAAGGTTGATGTCCAAATAAATAACTAAGTAAAGAAAATTAAAGAAGTTTTTGGAGAATCTTTGCGAAACAACGACGGGTAGCAATCCTACTTAGCAACAACTAGTGATCTTAAATACATATTATCCGTCTATAAGCAAATACATGCGCATAAGCTTTTGTTACACCAAAAGCGTATGAAAACTGAAAATGGAAAAACATTATATGTTCCTCTCCACGTTATTTTCTTCCAATACACTCTATCAATGATAAGCTAGAACATCTACTCTTTAAACTTCTCGAGTTCATGTGATTCTGATAAGATGTTTTAATAAATTCTAAATGTAAAGAATGTATATTTACGATTTTTGTATTATAATGTAATGAAGATTAACATACGACAATCAAACAAATTGTTTAAAGACAAAGTACAAAATCCAGCGATAGTTTACAAAGAAGATGTATGCATTTTGACGTACTACTTTATCAGTTAAGTTATGGTATAAAATAAAATCGTTTTTAATTAAGAAACGTGTTACAAACATATGTATGTACTGTAAGTTAAAATAGTTACTTATTAAAAAATATTTGCCTGAAAGAAAGAAGCTTGATACTGAAAAAAAAACATTTCTTTAATTTAAGATGAATATTTAAAACACCTACGTACTTCTTGGTATAAAAGTATACTTGGACGGTTGGCAAGTCCTATAGGCAGTGTGCACAAAGCTTATTCCCGTACGGGTTTACTGCCTATCGTCAAAGTTTGCTTTTGTCCCATCATACATGCATATGTGGCGGTTTGAATAATTACTCGAACTATTAAAGGTGTTTGGTACTCATTTGGATGCAAACAGAGATATTTTAAAGTTGATGTTAATCAAATCAAAACTCAAACCAATAAGGCATAACACCACGAAAAGCATGGAATTTGCGCCATTGATTTACGAATATAAATTTTAACGGCTACAAGTTTACCTTTATTACAAACGCAAAAGGTTATGGTAAATAATAAGTATCGATTTGAATATTACATACATTCCATTTGTGTTATTTACGTAACGTTCTTGTAATTAAAAAATATTATAATAATGATGAAATCAGCGAGAACGCCAGTTTAAAAATCGAGTTATTTAAGATTACTGAACACATTATAACCGATGGTGCACCAATAGAATTCATAAATATTTAAATTTAAATGTTCATACAGCTGTGGAAAAAAAGTAGAGAATGATACTCGTAAAATTCATGGTGGTAGTTTCGCATTAATAAAATCAGGTTTGTTCAAGATCAGATGGTTAAACATATTTCCTGATAGATGAAGGTTGCACTTGACAAGGTTGCAAGTTTCCCTAGTTAACCGTCTTATATAATTAGCAATTAGCTTTTAAATGCAGTACCCTACCATTACTTGTCGGTCTGCATGCAGCTAACGCTTTACCTCCATGGATCATTTGGATGAGTGAATTTTTAAATTGAACTACTTGTACTATTTCAATTTCGAATGAATACGTCTTTGGGAAAACAATATTTCGCATGTTCAAACAAATAGAGAAAGATGCGTAAATACATGAATAGTTGACAACTTACAAAACAATGTCGCAATATATTACCGCTATGGCTATTAAAACGGTTGCGAATTTGATAACAAGTTGTAAATCTAGGAAATTCTTATGCGACTTTTACACAACTTAAAAGTAAATTACAGCCTACTTTCACTATTAACATTTTTCTATCTTCGTTATACTTATTTCAGGTGATTACCGTCTGTTGCACTCTTTGTCCTAGTTAGAAGCCCATTGCAAAGTGTCAACTGACCTACTTTGTTTAACAGTAATGCAGAGCAAGTGTATGCAGTTATAGCTTAACTGTACATCAGATTACAGTTACTTGATCCGACTTTGCGCTTTTAATATTAAATTTGTATATCCGCATGTGTACTTTTCTTTTCTAGTAACGGTTATATTGAGCTGTATTCATTTTATTTCCTCGAGCAGCCAATTGCGGTATTTTAATACGTTTTATATAGTCACTGTTTTTCTGTTTATCTTAAAAATAATGTAATAATTGTACGTTGTCGGAAAATTTTGAATAAAGGGATATATTTCTGTTCTAAAAAATCGTCTTACTTTTGTTGGCGTTAAACCAAAATATTTCACGAATATATCGATTGTTGGTGACTGCCAACGGCTTCGGCAACGAAATAAGTATATGCGAAACTTTAATTTTTTAGGTCAGTTTAAGTATATATAAAAGCTAAGAAATGTTCTAACCGACTCGGAAACGAAAAGGTGCAATTTAAATATTACTAAATAGGCAAATTTATATACAATGCTGTAGTTCAGAAATTGCTAATTACTCTAAATGTATTTGATCTATTTAACCTCAAGTGTATTCATTAAAATTATTATCGTATAGTACTTTATACGAATATCCACATTGTAAAAAAAATTAAATAATTTTGCCAATGAAATTTATATGTAATTATAACGCAAACATTCTTGAATCCTATTACTTGAAATTTGAGATAAACGAACTTTTAACCTAAAAATAATATCAATGTCCTTGGGTCCGGATATACTCTTATAAAATTAAAAACTCAGGATTTTTTGGTTTCGTTTATATTTTAATAGTTATTTCATATTACATTATTTCATTTTTTTATTTTTTTCAATTTCTTCGTAGAATTGTTTTTGACCTCCATAAAAAGTCTAGGTTGCCGTGTAGAACTGCTAACGAACCGATGATTCGGGGTTTTCTTTATGTTGGAATATTAACGGCGTGGCGAAAAAAAATTTTAAAGTAATTGTAGAACTTTGGACTTTGTGCTTTGCAAAAGAAATAAATTTCACAAAGATGAAAAACTTTTACGTAATATGTCAATAGTATGCAAAATTACTAATTAAAGTTGGAGATAAGTCTATAGAATAGAGGGATATATCTGCACGAGTCGCGCGAAAACTCCGCCGAATCTGTGCACGTATATTCGAGACTCGACGGAAGGTCCGTTACTCACTTTCCCTTTTCTGATACAACGCCGGGTGTATTACTGCATTTTTTGTTGAGTTCTTAACTTCTTAATTAAATGTAGATAAGCTAGTATATATTCAGACGTAGGCTTAAATATATTTATTTATATAATATTTATGGTAGGTGTTTTATGTTTCGAAGTAATTAAATCAAACGAAATAAAATTCTAATTCGTATTCTTTTAATACTTTCCAAAACGTTGTTATTTTAGTCATCGAATTAAAATGAATTTTATTTATAACATTAAATGGGAATAACAAATCAATAACTATTTTTTTACAATAATTACATTTTATTTATTCCTGGAAAAAAGTCGAAATCGAAGGAATGGTATTTCATGATATTTTCCACATAAGAATGTATGTAAATCAGATTGAAGGTAACAGCAAACAAATCAATTAATTTCGTCTGCTTTAAATTATTTATATTCTATTTCAACTTTTGCATTGCACAAAACTAAAGAGATGAAGAAGAAAATGACTAATTAATAAGGAATGAAAAATAAGTACTTAAAGATTTCCTCAACTTCCTTTAATGTGTCTTTTGTTTTTCAACAATGTTTAATTTGGTTCTTAAAAGATCTATTGAAATAGAAAATCTACATTATTCATATACATGATGGCTTAGATAATAATATGATAATATCTATTAAAACTAATTGAAAAACTCGCGAAGTAAAGTTATACTTGCGGTTGGTCAATTCCAATTAAAAAAAAAAGTGGTCGGTGTCATTGGAATATGGAAGTTGAACCATCCGTGTTATACCATTTATATATACTACATTAGTGTTCAGAGTATCTCAAAACGGCAAAAGTATAAGTATTTATTAGAGTTATTTTGATATGTAAAAGATCCCGAAGGAAAAATACATATCCTGTACCATCTAATGCCGAAGGTGCAAACATTTTTTATAAAAATACATCGAAGATTATAAATCCTCGGGAGGGTTACCTTGTAATGTAGAATTTACAGGGAATAAATAGCTATTGAAATGCAATATTAAATATTGCTTCCGTAAAAAAGAAATATCATTACTAAAGTTCGCCATTTTCCGTGAGTTTCACAGTCGCGTAAAGCGTGTGGGAAGGCTCGTTAGGGTATGTGAGTCGTTATATAGACACGCACATTTATAGACTATGCGGTGGAGTGAGGACGCAGGACGACTTTGTTACCGATGTAAGTATAGAAGTAGAGTGATCTGGAAGAATGAAATGTGCATTATTAAAGCAATAGATATAAATATATGAAAAATAAGAAGCAGCGTTATATGTATAAATAAAATCGATAATGTATGAAATCAATGATTTCCCAATGTTTTGTGAGTTTCAGTACACGGCAAAGAAAAAAATTGTCATTTCTTTGATCTACTTATCGAAGACATTTTACAATGTATATGCACACATAGCGGATGCATTGCTACTACAATAAGATGGCTTGGGCATATATTACTAATCACACATCCGAACGATTACTTCCATATCGACACCCGTGAAACGCACGGAAAGTGGCGAACTTTGAGCATTACGAAGAAAACTACTAATTAAAATAGAAATAGCAGCTAATATTAAACTGACGCAGCATCACATTACCTTTAAAATTTTCCACTTGTGTAAATATACATCAAAACTAGTTAACAAACATACTTCCTAAATTTCCTATTTTCTTTGTGGTGCTTTCGATTACTATCAGTTCTTAAAAAAAATACCTCAAATGGAGTAATCTATCCGAAGAAATTATTAAACTTTTAAATTTAGTACAACTCGATTTTTTAAGATTCCTATGTAAGCTTAATAGATACTTCAAGCAGTAAAGATCAATATCAAACTAAGTCGAGGCTAATGTCGATTTTGCACAATATAACATCGCCTTCATAATAGCAGTACAATAACATTGTATTGCTTATGAGAAAATAAAGCATCAAAATTCTTATTTTCATATTATATTTCCAAAGTAATTGATGCATTGTTTTTTATTTCGCTATTCCATTGTACGTTTTGTAAGTTTAGATAAAGCCGTATTAGCAATCTCAATTAAGTAATCAATGCAGTAAATATAGGATAGCATTTCTGATAAAAGCAAGATATACAGATTTACAAAAATAATGATTCCAAAACTGTTAATGGAAATTTAAAAGCTTACATATGCGCTTTCTTTAATGGTGTTTTTTTTTTTCGATTGAAGTAAGGTTAAATGTGAGGTGATAGTATAAATAAATGTCAGCAATAATTGAAACAAAGATAAAGTATTTGGTTAACCGGTATATAAAATTCTAATGTAATGTAGGTTTAATTCGCAGTGGCAGTAACTGTTATCAAGCGTAAATAAAAAATGAAAATATTAATAAAACCAATAACAAGTAATTTACCACATACGCAAATGTCTAGAATAAATACACCATAACTATATTACAATCGAAAACAATGTCTATATTTAATTGGTTATTTTCTCCCGAATTTCTTACAAAAAAATAGATTATATTGGAAATGGGCAAATGACTTAAATGTAGCTAAAGAAAAAATGTTCGTTAAGAAGAGCTCCGCATGCTAGCTAATTTTCTATTCCTATTACTTGCGATATTTCTAAATGTAGTGCCGCTATTTGGAAAGTCGGTCTATAGAGTTGGAAATAAAAAAATTACCGTTAACACTTTACTTTTTACCACTTGAATATTACACCGTAACATACACTTTAAAATCGTTCTAAACGTTGCCTTTTATCTAAGAACATCCTTTTGTTTGATTATACAGGATCTTTGAACTTTGAGGAATCACAAAATTGCGCTTATTGGTGTAAACAGTAGAAAGCTGAAATTTCTTGATAACATGATAGGCATCATAGAGAACCTATCAAAAGTATCTCCATACCTATATACAGGATAATTGATAAGTAGCAGATCAGACACTTACTTTGGTATCTTAAATGAAACACTCTATATACCATTACGTATTTGGTTCCGCTACTTGGAAATAAACCAAACGTTACGAATTTTACATCAATTTATGACTGTTTTCGGGATCTTTATAATTTTGTCCTGCATCGTCTACATCTTCTTAAAAAACTGTATTAGAACATCTTAGAAATATACAGGCTATTCAATACCAATTTAATACCAAAAACGTCATTCTTTAAACCATCATAAAACATTTTTTCGTATTTATCACATAAAAAAATTAAATCTCCAACGTTTTTGTATAATGATGCATATTTGAGTTAAAGAAAATCCATATAAATGGTTTCGGGCATTATTATTGTTTGGTTACTCTGATAACAATAAACAAAACACGCTGATATTGCTGTTCTTAATTGTTCATTTAAAATGTTAAGCCTAAGTAGATATTTCCGAAATCAAGTACTTAAAAAAGAACTGAAGCATATGATGAAGTTAAGGATTTTGGAGTGCGACATTAAGTGTGCTAAGAAAAGTGCTCAACGGCACTTACAATTTATTAGCAATAAAATTATATCAACACAGAAGCCATTTTAATGCAACATCCAAGTACAAGACTCGCCTTTATCAGCAAGTAGCTAGACAATTTTGAATCAACAATTTCTAAACGTTAATGTTCAATGTAGTCATGGAAACTGAGCAGTACTAATGTCAGAAATCACTTGGGTTCATTGCATGCATGTATAAATGATTATACAAAAAAATGTTAAAGATATAAATATCCTATACGGCGAATACAAGAAAATGTATGGTGGTATTTAAAAAAAATGACGGTTCGGGTGTTTGGATTTGGCAAAATTTTGAGTTCAATACTGAACAGCCTATATATTTTCGAAGGTGTTCTAACACCATGTATGTCTAGGTAGAGGCAATTTTGATGGAAATTTAGGCAATTGAAGACAAATTTATAAATATCTTGAAAACTATTGGAAAACTAAACAGACGAAACTAACGGTATTTTTCCAGAAAGATAAATTGGGAATGTGATAATAGTATACAGGATGTTCCATTTGGAACAGGAAATTAAGTGACTAAAGGATAGAAATTTATTCTGTTGCAATAAGCGCAATTTTACAATTTCTGAAGGTTGAGACAACCTGTATATGACATATAAAATCAAGCGGAATGATATGTTTACTAGTAGGTAATTAAATAAAGTAGGCTGCGTTGCTATTATTCAAAACGTTGGTGTTTAAATTTACAATCTGTACCCTAAAATATCATTAAACGCTTTATTTGAGTATGAAAAAATAGATATGGCTTCTTTTATTACATTGTATTCCATTATTTACTGATAAAAATAGATATAAAGCTAATATTTGATAGGACAACAGTGATATTGGGACATTTGTACTTTCTATGAAAGGGTCAAATAGATTCATTTCGCTGATATACATTAAAATAATTCATACAAATTTAAGAAAAGAAAATCACACACCATGACTTTTTTCCATAAACATTAAGGTTGGCTTTTTACATCGTTAATTTTAAACAATTTCTAGATTCTTTTACTTCCAAAACACACGGGGCATCGCATCGAGCATCTGCAATCGCTTGACACAATCTCGTCCCGAGTGTCACCCGTGAGTTCTAAACTTTACAGTGTTTAGACCTTACTCAAAAGCATTTAATCAAATGGGAAGCTACTAGCTCGCGGCTAAGTGTCGGTTATTCCTTGTTGATAAACGATGGCCCATGTATGTGCTTTAGGGCTTACCAGTTCCGAAGACATCGATAATTTCGTTTTATTTTATTATCTTTAATGTGTCCCTCGCTATGTTTTACAGCATTTTTGTGAAGGTAGTGTTTTTAAACAAGATTGCGTGGTTCGTTAACAGAATATTTTCCACATATCGTACAATAGTAAAATGTTAATAAATATACTTGTGGGAATCCTCCATTTCTCCGTTTTGCCTCGTCACTTCTACATGAAACGCTTTAATGCACTACATTTAGTAAAACATTCGATTCAATGTGAAAGTAGTATGAATAAATAAATTTGGTTGTAGTAAAATCTTTGCGGGAATACGAAAAAAATACGAACATACTCGTGCTTTCGTTTTAACAATCAAAACCCACATTTATTACTGAGTATATCCTGTCCCACATGCAATACTCTTCATTAACTAAATGCAATCAGTGTTATTATAATTAGAAATATTTAATTGGTTTCTTGATCATTGACTGGAAAAAGGAACCTACGCAGCAACGACAATAACAGTTGTTATGTTATTACATTCTAATATTTAAAAATGCAGTGCGAATAATATAAAACGGCGAATGCATTTTATTTTATGTTATTGCATTTCATTTCATCATGTTACGTACAGTTATAACATTGCGAGATGCACAGATTCCACATGAACTGTATAAGTAAATTTATATAATCAACAATGGCAATGGTACCATTTTGTGTTTGTACCCGGGTCTCACAATGTCATACAGTTCTATCAATGTAGGTTTTTAGGTTAAACACATAAAAAGAAGGCTGCTTCGTTCGCAAGCGGCCTTAGAATACCGTGGAAGGTAATTATGTTTTGCGCTTTGTACTACTTGCATCCAATTGAAGATTATGCATTAGGAAAAATGGTTTTAAGTGACTAGGGTAATTCTGTTTAAACAGATTTTGTTTAAAATATTTGCCCGCTACAATTTCATACACGTTCTATTAATTATGCAGATTCTGAACTTGTTATTCTTAAGCTGGTCGGTCGTTCGCCATCACAAAATTAATTTAATTTCGGCGTCAATAAGTAGATCATCCGAATAAAATTCGTTCTACGGATCAGTATTGAGAGTATGCAAGAGTTAATGACCCTAGCAATCTTTCAATGTAATGAAAACCAATGAAGAATGTTAGCTCGAAAATGAGTTTATTATGTGTAAAGACTTTGCCAAAAATTATATTTTAGTTCAAAGGTATAACTTTGTACAGTGATTCGTTGTAATACAATGTTAAGTTTAAGTAAGGGACAACCCAATATCCCTTGGCATTTCGTTTAAGATAAGAAAGTTGGCATCACTTCAAATGCTGATAACACCAAAAGTTAGTCACCATGACATGTTTTTCTAAAAAAGATAGCTTCTGTCGTTCACAAGTGAGAGGAGAACAATACTTTAGGACTTTGCTGTATGCAGTATATGGAAAGTTACATATTTTGACCGACAGGGTTATATGAAATAAGCATGTATTTAGTTCAAGGTTTAAGTTTAAATTCTAGAGTAATTCTGAAATAGAAAAATCAATTCGTCACCGGTATTTAACCATCCTAAATAATGGTGATGCACTAAAAACAAATGGGCAAATGAAGACAAGCGGGTTGCATTATTAATATTTTGAAGGTTTATCTTATATTCATTTTGTCTCGGTTTCATTTTTTGTGATTTATTCAACGATGACAAAGGATAAACAGTCTCTTTGTGCTTGTTTACCAAGTATTAAATAAGGTTTACAAAAAAGTAAATTATGATTTGTACGTTTAAAAACTAAATTATTCTAAAAATAAATATGTATTTTGACAAGAAAAGCTAAATGTTTAAACATTTATTTGTTTGTAGTTTAATCTGTTCAAAATATGTACGCGCACTTACTTGTCTTTATCGTCTATCATTAACTGAAACATGAAAATAATTACAGTTCATTATCGATTTAAAAGGACGTTTTTTAAAGAGCGTTCCTATTGTGTATCCATGGCTCTATGCATTTTTAATATACATCTGAATGTACCTGTAATTCTATTGTTTTTTCTTTTTGTACCCATTGTTTGATTATAGCAGTTTTTTTTTCAGTTTGTTATAGATAGCAATATTAATACATAATGTCAAATTATTGAAATTAATGAAAGGCAAATATGTTTGGTGCAACCTTGTATTAGTTTAATAATGTTACCACGTTTACAAGATTATTGGGAAGAGGTCTGGGGTATAACGATTGCAAAAATGTATTTTCTTTTGATAAAAATAACACATGTGTTGTTCACCTTTGCTCGCGACTACTGCTACCCAAATATAATATATTGTAGAATCTACTAGTATAAGATGAAAATATGTTTCAAATAACTGCCGTGTTAACATTCACAATGGAATTTCTTTTTAATTCTGGCTTTTTTATAAAAACAATTCTTAACTGTCTGTTATTTGTATGAGACTACTACAACCGCATTTGACCACTAAGAGCGGATATTCACTTTTTGAGTTATTTTGCAAAGTGGGTGTAGTACAATTTAAAGTAACAGATGTAGGATCACTTGCCAATAAATAAATATTAGAAATGTCATATGTGCAAAATAATAGTGATGTTATTCGAGATATCTACTAGATATACATGTAGTACATATTTATAAGGGGGTACCCTGAAAAGTTTCCAGTCTAACACAGAAACAGGTGATTTTTTTTACGTTAAATTCAACTCCATTTTTAATGCAGGCATGTTGACATCGTGTTTCGCAAAATAGGTGTTTACAAACGTGGACACCTCCTCATTCAATGAAAATCTCTGTTCTTCAACGTAAACCTTCTAGCCTTGCAAAACAGAAAGAAGTTGCTGGGGCCTGATGAATAGTAGCGCTGATTTATCAACTCGAATTCCAATTCGTTAATTTTTGGCAGGGCGACAAACGGAGTTTGAGACAACGCAATGTCTTGATGGAACAACTTTTTATTTTTCTTCAAATGCGGCATTTTTCTGCAGTTTCTGCCTTCAGTTTGTCAAGTAATGATGCGTAGTACGTCCCCTTTATAGTTTTTCTGATATTTGATCTGATTTGATCTGATAAATGTTAGTAACCCAAGAAAGCGCACCTACATTGAAAAAACGATGTTTACTAAATTTTGCTACAGAAGCGGCCACTATGTAGATGATGAAATACTATGTGGTCAGATGATACTATTTGGGCTAAAGTGATATTAAAGAAATAATAAGCGAAATAACCAAAACACGGGGAAACCTCCATTATGATATGACATATTGGGGTATAATTCAATACATGAGATATCAGTCCTTTAGGCAAAAAAAGAAACTATTTTTGCTGAAGTATTTACATTCAGATAACAAGAAACAGAAGAAAAAGTATTGCATTCTTTGATGGATTCCATGCTAAGAAGGAGCAAAACACATCGCAAATCAAAGGCTGTACAACAAAGTATTAAAACACTGTAGCACTATTACGTTTTTTCCTTTAATATTATTTTGCATTCCGAACAAAATTTGTTTTCTGGGAAAACCGAAAAACAATAGTTATATGTATAGTATAGTTGTTTTTATTTTTATATAGCTATACTTAAATAAATGCTAGTTTCAAATACATGCAACGTCGAAGTTGGAAATTTTATTATTAGGATTACGAGAGAAAGTTCCGAACAAAAGGTGAAGAATTAGTTATTGGCCGTAATGAAGTACTTTTCACTTGTCATTAACTCACTCTGTAACGTCATTAGTAATTTTTTAAGGTGGTAAACTTAATGCGTCAAAATTGAATAGCACTTCTTCTTTTTGTGAGAGCTTTGCTTCACCTCATTATGACATTCGGATACGACAGTATTTGAATAGAGTGAAGAAAATAGCGGAACTGGCGTAAGATTATCGCTTTGATGGCCTGATTTTCTGATTTGAACCTATATTTACATATGGAAACCGATACGTTTAATGCCAGCTGCAATGGTTCAGAATGCACTAAAAGATTTCGGCTTACATATTACCAGACAGTTAGTTCGACACAACTTAAACTTGGTATTATTTAATATCAGTGTCCTTGGGCTGTAACACCAATGTCTTTGGTCACTGCGACAAAAATACCCTTAAATATGTTAAAATAGGTGATACGTTAAAAAGTTTTTGATAAGCTTTAATACTGCTCTAAGAACTTCTCCATTTAGTTCAGTAGATGTCAGAAATAGTTTATTGAAATGTTGTTGTCGAACTGTCGACTGATTCGCACCATTTTCTAGGTGAAAGATATATGACTTGTCAAAAATCCCGCCTGTAACCTAAGGTCCCCTTCGCTGAGTTACCCGGTATGACGTCTTTTAATTGTCTCCCCATTGTTTCATGTGGCTCTCTTATAGGCCATAGAAAGGATTAGGATCGATGAAGAGTATATTCGCCGCTTTTCTAGCCAGGTTTTCTTTTCGTTATTTTCTATCTCTCGATGGCTTGGGACCTACCATAAAATAACGTGGTTTTTGTGTCCTAGCCTTAAATTATGTGTACATTTGTAAATGAGACCATTGCCTTTAGAACTACCTGACAATCATCGAATACAATTATGGTTGCGCCTCGTATCCCTATTTTGCGGTTCTTTATGACATATAACTAAAATTCACTACTTTCTGTGCGCTTCGCGAAATTAGCAAAGACTAAATACACTCGTGTTTATTCCTTTACTTTTAGCCATTTCAAAAAATTACCAATGATGTCACAGGTTAGGTTGAGGAAAGAAAGAAATTGAAAAATTAGGGCCATAACCAATTTTTCTAGTTAAAATTTCTTCTCATAAAACTAATAATAAAGGTTCCACAATCAATGTTCCTTACTCAAGCTGAATATCCAAACATGTATAAGCGACATCTATCGTTGACATCTGCACAATGCAGTAGGAAGTGGGAATCACTGGCAAAGTAAAACCGGAGCGATGTAAAATTGAACCAATGTCGCAGAAGGCACAGTAGATTCTACACAAACAAAGGCTTGAATTGAGGGCGTTTTAGATAACTTCTATGCATGAATCACGTGCAATAAATATAGTGAACAATGAAGAGACATAAACTTGTATACGCGTTCCTTACATTTTGTCAATCCAACACTATTCTGGTATCTAAATAGGCCAACACAATATTATAATGTTGAGGGAAGATGTACATATTTTTTGTATTTTATTTCGTATATCAACAAAATTCTAGACATACTTGAGTTCAAGTTAATTAAACTGTTACATTGTTGCTATACTCCAGTTATTTATTTAAAATCATTTCAAACTTCTTTACTAGCTGCAGCTAGTTTCCACAAGCCTACTCGTTCGTCTATTCTATAATTTTGAAATATTGTAATACCTATTCTTATAATCCAATTATAAGTACTAATTTGATTGTAGAGAACCCAGAAACGGCAATTACTTTAATTATCTACTGTTCTATTTTGGTTTTCAATTACTATGCAAACCGATGCTTTAGTTTCTCAAATATTGCCAGTAAATGGCTGTATCTATTATCACATTTCATTAGAGTGAGATGAGGCAAGTATTATGTTTTATTGCGTGCTAGTACGCGTACATTTACAGTAGATAGTTGTATTACGTAAGTTTGCTTTTCATTAATTCATTGCCTACAACAGAGACAAAGCGCAGGCTCCTTGAAACAAGCCACGTGTAACAATTAAACGTTTCTAATTTCGAATTTGATATATCACAACACAGTACATTTTAAAACGTGTCTATTTACAAAGCGTTTTATTTATTAATATGCACAGTGATTTATAATTGAATGTTTATCGCAATGTATCGAATAAACTACCGATACGTGTTTTCTTTCGTCCTTTAGTGAACAATTTATTACGGAACCAAATTGAAGGTATTAAATTGTTAAAATTTTCTAAATTGTAACCTGTCACTTTCCGCATAACTTCAACATAATTAATCATGTCGAAGTAAACAATTCCGATGAATTCGTCAATTACTTCTATTTTCTAAGAGCTTGAAAGTTTTCTGGATAAAGACGGGTTTTTGGTTGATACGAAGCGAAAAGAGGAATATTTATAAACAAGAAAACTAAAGTAAATTACGTTGCAATACAGAAAAGTGTTAATTTTATTCATGTGAAAAATATATTTTTTATGATTATTGGTGCTAACGCTTACTAAACACAATTAAGTTTGTTTTGAAGAAAATATTTTATAACAATTTTATTGTTGCATCCTGTTGTAGTGTAAACAACATCAAATAAGAGCATAACAATATAGACATTGGCGCCCTAAGAATAAAATCTACAGAGCGAACTGCACGACAAAATTGTTAGATTTATGTACTATTTATAGTTGGCTCGGCAATTTTGTATGGTTCACGTTAAGCTTGAAAAACACACGTTACCTACCAAAAATCGATGAATTTTATGCTTTTCAGAAATTATTTAGTTGAAATTGGCGGTCGTAAAATTTGGGACTGTCTCTAAAACATACTTTCTGTAATTTTGATATTTTATTTGAATTGATAAATAATTGTTTGAATGAAATATAGAAATTTAAACGATAAACGCTAGGTTTATGTGTTTCGTTTTAAACCTCAGCTACTTCAGAATAAATACTTTGACTTACTCTTGAATTACAATTTCAATTCTTTCAAATTACCACCTTTTAATTAGAGATTTAATTGGGCACAAGCGACCTGGATGACAGATAGACTCAAAGTCAAATTTAATTTTAGCCTCATTTTAAAGCCATTGTTTAATCGCGTTGGCGATTGTTTTATTTGTACGGTCACCTTTGATTTTTACTTAAATATACACCGAAATTAATTATTTTTGCTGTACATGATGCAGGGACCCAACTGATGTTGAGAGCCTATGCTCTATGATGACATTTTATCCCACATACAACACTACAACGTAAAAAATTTACTGAGAATTTTGAAAATAACTGACCAAACGGTTACTAATTGAGGAAATTACATTAATCTGATGAATCTGATTTTACATTAATTTAAAAATTAATGGATGGCGGTTGCCTTTCCAAAAAGTAAAAATATACTCTTTGTGAAATATGAAAGTTACTTTCAATGACATTGCAAATGTAATTGAACTGCCGATAATGCCAAAAGTTAATACACAAAAAAAAGAAATCCGCATATTTTTTAAAAACGCCGGTTTCTGACGTTCGAAAGTTAGTGCGAGGAGACATTTTAACACCTTTTATTGTTAGGTAATTTCAATTACTCACAAGAGTTACATATATTAAACAAATTGGTAACTTTTCCAAAGATATAGTGAATTGAGACCTAAAGGTATCGACGACAATAGCCAGTGATGAAAAATCACAACTGATGTTTTGCTGATTAATAATATTGTTATGCATGCATTTCCGAATTCCAGACATCTTACACAAAACCAAAAAAGAAGTTCATGTGTCTTGCGATTTTATTGAAGAGACGATGTGATTGTATTTTCAATCACTGACATCCAATATGTAGTTGACGGCTTAAGTTTATATTCAATAAGAAGTTGTTAACCACTGCAATAACTGGAGAAATTAAGTTTTCATAAGATTAACAGGGAAGTTGGAAAGAAAATTATTGAAGACTAAAGATAAGCGATTTTCTACCCAATAACGAATTCCATTGAACAGCATTAGAACGCACACTTCTAGTTTAAAAATCTCGATCGAACAGTGACAATGAAACATGTTATATGTTATTCCGGCGGTCATCGTTTCTACACGTCATGTCGTTGTATTTGTAAATATCAGCTAGAAAAACAAAGCTGTCAGTTTTGTTTCTCTGGCGGAATAAAAATTGCTGTGAGTACAACTCTACTGTTCTAACTTCACCAATGGTAGAATATGCAACTTTACGATGGATATAAGATACGTTATAAGAATATTCATTTAAATTTCACTATGACTGACCAGGGGTATATATTCTTTTGCTCTGCGTTGTGTGACACGTGAATGTTAAATTATTGTTACGTCAAAGATGTAAAACGTCATGTATTTCATGATATTTTATTAACATCAAGGATGACGATACAAGCTCACTTCTACCAAAGCGAAATAGTGTAATGGTTGATTATCTGTGTTCGTCACAAGAAGGCTGTTTAAAAGCGGCCGCGTTTCAAATACGTAATTACGAAATTACGGATTCGTGTTTCAATCACTCTGATGGAAAGAGAAGGTCAATATCGGTTTATCATATGTCAACATTTTTCGTTTTTATTGACAAGTTTTCTATTTAGTCTTAAACTGAATACCGTAAAACTCAAACGGCAACCACATCTACGATAATAACAGAAGAAAATACTTGTATTCACGTAAATTTAAAAGCTGAAAGCATAGTCAAGTTACAAAACAAGTAATTCTCCTATTCCACAGCTTCATTTTGGAAGTGTGAAGTATTTAATTGCTTTATAAATTATTACGTTGATAAAAATATAAAAGATGGCATGAATCAAATGATCTTTACTATGGGTAACTGATTAAAAATTATGGACGGACTTTGGTGAAAATGTGTCATATAGTCATATGACACATTATCAAACACCAACAACTACCAACATTATATTAATCCAAAAGATGAATAATGTACTTACAATATCGTGTCCCTGCGTTCCACCTTTTACCACTTCCGGAGCCATATATTCTATTGTACCACAGAAGGAGTACGCCCTTTCCATATCACCCGAACGCGGCAGTTCCTTACTTAATCCGAAGTCAGTCAGGACGATATGTCCGTTTTCATCTACTAATATATTTTCTAATTTGATATCCCTGTATATAATACCCAACTGAAAGAGAAAGGTATCATATTAGCAAAATTGTTCGTGTAAATTTACATAAAGTACGTGTACACAGATTTTACTTTCACCTCAACTGCAAAGCATGGAAAAGTATTAGCAGTCGGATCATTTGCTTCTTATTTTATCGCATAAGTAATAAAGGAGGCATTTTTACACAAAATTAAACAATAACAAATATTCCATTTCACTGCCATGAAAGCTGTTGAACCATTATTGGATCAATTTTAACAGATAATTTAGTACGGAAATGAAATACAATGATCGCGGTATAGAACCAGTGAAACTCCGAATGAATATAAAATAATATAACCAGATTATTCCATGATATAGAGGACTATCACATGAGTCTAGAGTTAACTATTTTCTTATTTTCTTATTTTACTGCACAAATATCAGCTATTTTGTCGCTGTGCAATTAACAAAATGTTCTGGTAAAAAATATAGCAACGAAATCAATGTCATGTACGAATTTTGACAATACTAAAAAGACCATACAAACAATAGCTAACTTTTGACTCGGCTAATAGGCCAGCCAATGGACTAGTGCTATATAAATATTTTGCTAAATGCTATACAAAATATTTTTTTATTGAAAAAAAAAAAAAAAAAACATGGAAATATTGAAATTAAGTCTAAAAACCTGGTTGTACGCATTTCCTAGTTCATAATAAATAGTGACTCCATACTATACAGAATGTCTCACCTTCGTCGATCAATATATAAAAGAATATACACAGAACTACAATATTTTAAATGATATGACACTTCCCATCATAACAGAACTTTGTCAACTTTGTAATTTCAAATTGAATACTCTCTATATGATTACACTTTTAAGTCCCTTATTCAGTTTTCAGAATTTTCTAATGTATACCCTTTCGTATATCGATCGATGCAGTTTCCCGGTGAGACACCTTATACAAATGTTCGGTAATAAATATTCCGCAAGTACGATTGTGATGTATGTAGCGGCGAGAAAACAAAATGATATCAAAAAAGGTAAGCTACAAAATAGCGATTGCAAGCTTTGCTAACGAACAGTATCATATCAATTAAAATTTGAAATATACATAAGTGTAGCTAAAGAAGATAGCGACCGCATGTTATTTACAATTCCCCACTTCATTCTTATACCAATAAAGATTCTTAAATTTCAGCTATTAATAAAGTCTGCTTAGTAATCAGTGGTACATAAATAGCTTAAAACGTACTAGTAACATTTAATGAAATTGTTGACGAAAAATGTAAAAAAGAAGCAAAACAGGTTAGTCTAGACGATAGGTAATATAAAAGATCTCGCTGCTGATGAATTTTACGTGAAATAAAAGAATTTATTAAGGTAGCTGTTTATAAAACAGTACAAATTCCTATACATTTCGGTTTCTATCTCTGCATTACGAATTAAATCAGAGAGAGAGCGATAAATGAACATATTTTGGAAAAACTATCATCGGTTGTTTTTCTTTTGTAATTGTTACGAAGTTTTATGAACTAATATATCATCGGAACAATTTTTCTGTAATTTTATTGAGTAATAATAATCTTTACGCATACAATATAGGCTGTTCGCACTTTAAAAAAATCTATACATACGTCTTATGGACGTTTTTTCTATTAACAAAAGCGTTTTTTCTATTAACGCTGTTGTAACATATTGTATATAGTACAAGGATCACTAAAAACGCCGCCGAAGAGGAAAGGTATCCAAGAGAATGATCGTATATGATAAGTAGCTTCAAGAGAGCTGTCTGTCAATATGGATGAAGATATTCCAAACTTCAAGTTATTGGTAGTTGAAAAAGTTGGAAGAGAAAGTATTATAAAAAAGGACGAAGTATTGTTTACGTGGATGAATAGTGGGTTAATACAGGACTTGTTGCATAAAACTAAATTCAAAGCGATAGACATTGGCAGATGGTGTATCGATAGGAATTACAGCACTAAGGTGGTCGTGGCCAAAAGTTTGCATTAATTCACGCGGGTTATGAAAATGGTTTTGCTGTTGAAGCGAAATTTACATTTATTATAGCAGAAGGCACTGCCAACATCAAATTGAGGAAAGCATGAGGTTCGATCGTGGTTGGAAAGAAAAATACATGTTCCGATAGACGTAGGAATGTTAACGCTAGATATTATCGCAAGTTAAACATAATTACGACAAATATAAAGTTGAAGAAATTTTGGTCAGACTATATTACGTTTGGCAGCACATCATTGTCCGTTAAACCCTAGAAATTAATGCCATATTTAAGCGCACGCCATTTCGGACAATAATCAAGCGATATCCATATGAATAATGCTACGTTTAAAGCTGTAGATATCATATCACAGATAGAAAATGGTTGTGATAAGGTTTCTACAGAACAATGGAAAAATTACGTAGTTTATATTAAAGAATTTATTACATTGATTATTATTAAACGTTTACAATGGAAGAGGAAACAAGGAGAATTGATGAAATTCAAGATAATGTACAAGGATTTAATGTTTCTTTGGATTCAGATTCAAGTTCTACGTAATATGAAATGAGTTTTGCATCTGTAAATAATAATAAGTGTGATTTATGTAAAAAAGAATTAGGTCTCCACCTGTTTAATATTTGCCGTCCGTACATTATTAAAAAGCTTATAATAATACATCATCTGCTGCAAAACTAAATTGCGTTATACAAATACTGTTTAGTCTGTGGTTATATAGATATGCAGATATAAACATGTAATCAAATAAATTGGTTGCCACATTCTAGAGTCAGGACGTTGCGTGCAGTTTGCTAGCAACTTATTAGACAGCCAAGCGTCGATCGGATATATGCAGTAGCGTAGATAAATTGAAAGTTATATTTTTTTAATCATCTAATACGTCTTCGAGGAATTAACTATAATATATTTTTCTAAATTGTTCGTTGTAAATCGATTTCGTTGACAAGTTACACACATGCGAGACTTAGCCTGTCGCCAAACATAACGCCAATGGCAAGCTGCACTGCCACACTAGTCATTACACTCATTACTCATCGCTAGAGCGAACAAAAACGAGTGAAATCATATCCGTTTTGCAGCGACTAGACGGACTCGTGTCTATTCGTCTCATAAGGAAGAGTTCGTGTTGCCTACTGGTGTCCCCGAGAGTTAACAAAACACGAGTCTGCCTAGTCGTTGCAAAACAGGTATGATTTCACTCGCTTTTGTCCTCTCTACTCATCACGTCAACTATCAATTTCAAAATTAAATGTTTCCTCTTAAAGCATTTTTCAATATAATCTGACAATCGTGACAGTACTCTTCATATGAGCTTCATAGCAACTTTTTAACATAGAATGTATATAATATGTGAATATTGGCATCATGGCAACGGTTGCTACTGACAATGTTACATTATAAAATACATAATTAAATGTTCTACTCTTTTTTTGTTGTTTTTCAAAAGAGCAAGTAACACAATCACGATTATTAAATCTTATTACTTATAAGTTGTTGCAATTTTTAATTGTAATATTTAATGTCATGTACGATTTTAAATACAAGATAAAACTTGATGTGTTTGCTATTCTTTTACTGCCTATAAATTCAATGGAATTTTAAATATGAAATTTGCAATAGTTATACAATTGGTTAACCTTTACAGACCTGGCATTCTAGAAGTTTTTTAAAACTATTGATACGATTTGTACATCGTAGTGTACATTATCTTTGATGGAAAGCAAATTTGAGACCTAATGTACATACATACCTTACTTTTGACTAAAGAAGTGTTTAATATGTTACTTACAGATTGAATTGTACGGTTTTGGTGAGAAATATTTGTTTATTAATTATACTTACCGGGTTTGTAATGATAACCAATTGTTAATGTATGTGTTAATGTAAATTAAGTCTGTAGAGGTTAAGGTGACAGAACGGGCCAATAACGCAAAACGTTACTGTACGTAGTGTGCTAAAACTTTACAAAGAATTACAGAATTACTTTGTTCCGTTACATCTTGAATATATGTAGTTATATTTAAAAATGCCCATCTACTTATAGTTGCTATGCAGCTTCAGAACTGTACGATCTTACTGACGATGTCATTTTTTGCGCGCTACATGATTTAGATTAATCTCACTAGTCTCTGGGCTGACCATTTTTGGGCTGCCACTAATTGCACCTACTACCATATAGTTGCAGAAGTCTGTCGAAGGGGCGAAGCATTACTTACGAATCGAAGATGATGCGATGTAAAAGCGCGATGACTTTTTCCACGTTTTATCTTCTTCGTGCTTATTAAAATATTTGTTGATATAATTCGATAAAGATGGATTTGCACTATGTGAAACGACTACGATCTAATACGACACGATATTTTGATCAAAAAGCATGCGCGTATAGGTGTGTAACATGTTGAAGCAAAGAAGGTATTATAAGCTGTGGAAAAAATTACAAGACGATGATATAAAGTGTTATCGATTTTTTCAGAATATCCATGTAACAATTTGATTATTTGCAAAAGCCATTATAAAACAAAATACAACTTTCAGGGAAGAATATCATGTAAAGAAAAACCATCTGTTGGCTGAACATACTTCTTCTTAAAAATGATTAATTGAAAATCCTTTATTCAAGGTTGTACAAGATGAAGGGGATTTGTTCAATGATGAATGTAAACTTGTATAGCTGGTATTTGTAAAATTCTGCGAACTTTGGGAAGCTTCTATATATTTTTCAGTTTACTTCTCGTAATTCTGCTTTATTGGCTCTGTTTTTTTTTTTTTTTACTTTTTACAATATTATAAAAATGTCTTATTTGCGTTGTTGGTTGCTTTTCATTTACGTTATTTTGTTTTTATAAAAATTTCATCAACCCTGCAGAAGCAGAAGAAACTTAATGTGTCAGCTTACGTTTTTATTTTGGTGCGCTACAACCAACAGAAGGCGCATTAGGTCGGCAGTCCAACGAAATGTTTCACATTTCATCATTGCCGCAGTGAGTTTCTGCTAATGCTTCATGTTCAGGGCTAGAACCTCCTTCACCACCGCGTCCCCTGCAGCTATGTTCGTTCTTAAAAATGAGGTACTAATAGACATTTGAGTCTCAAATTCTCATTTTGACAATTTTATGCCAGCTTGAACACTTTTATTTCTTTTTTTTCCTTTTCAGGTTGCTTCTAAACGTATCTTGAAAATTAATCCACCTCTTTTTGCATTCTTGCGCTATCAAAAAGTAATTCTTAACAATATTACGTAAAAAATTGATGATTTTATTACTATACACGTTGAGACAAAATTTACTACTCAGAAACGTGAAAATTGCGACGGTACAATACACATGCCTTTAACGTTACAACATGTATGTCCATACTCCTATTGGTTTAATTAAGCTATATTCCAGTCCACAAGAAAAAAACTTCATTCGTCTTTGGGCGCTGGAAGTTCCCTCCCATATCCAATCTATCCGAGTCTACTTCTTATGTCAAGTGAATTGCAATTAATGATATATGGAGATACGTTATTTATCTGAATACAATCAGTTTTCTTCGGGACTTACAGATCACCGCATTCTCTTATATACCACTTTTTGTTTATTTAGATTTTTAGCTATATACGTACAACAATATATATTAGTTATCAATTAGGCTATACACGTGTTCACTGAACTGTTCTGGATGCTCTGCTCTGTTGTAATTAAATACAAACGTATCTTAGAGATAATTCCTGTTTTCTGGAAAAATAGTGCTTCAGAATTCTGGAATATTTGGAACTTCCAGATTGTATCGGCGCCTTAGATGGCAAGCACGTCATAATTGAAACATTACCAACTCGTGAATCTCAATTTTCCTTTGCCTTTGCCTTATTTTGTAATTTTTCCCAAAGAAATACCAAATTTGGCAATCAAAAAGTCATCTACCAAAGAAGTCGGAGTCTGCAAATTAGTGGTAAAACTGAAGTATAAAGCAGAACAAACACACATATGATAATTCTGCATGTAGCAGAGGTTAGATACATAGATCTTAAAAAGAGTTCTATAATATAGTGTCAAGAAAGTGAAGAAGCAAGTGTACCGAAGAAATCATGTTTTTGGAAAACATTGACTTAAGAAGAGAATACAGCGATGTCGATATTTTCAACAGCGATGAGATATATTGTATAAGAGGATGTCAAAGCTTCAAAATTTCATCGTGAAGAATATGTTGGGTTCAAGCAAAGTAAAGAACGAATAGCTGGGTCTGTATGTATAAATATTATTGGCACAGAAAAATGACTAATGCCGATAAATTGCAAAAACCTTAGATAACTCAAAAATTGTACACGTTCATCTGTTACTAATCTTGTAACTAAATTTTGCGGTTGAGAAGTAACTGTCCAGCGTATTGATACAATAGGAAATGTTAAATCAATTAGAGGGCCTACTACCTAATACTTCCGCAATCCTATAACCTATGAATTATGGAGCGATTCGATGACTGGTCACATTATAAACAATTTCTTTATCGCAATTGTCTTTACGAATTAAATCAGAGCTTCAAAGTTTCGTAATTAAATGGCAAACAATTATGTGTATGAGACGTGTATTCTCTACAACTCTTTCCGCCATGCTGGTTCTTTCCTTCAGCTCGTTGAATATTGAAACATGTAGATAACGAGGATGGTAGTGCTATTGGTTCGTAATGACGTAAACACGGTATTTGGCAATGAATTGTCCATATCAACTAACATCGATGGTGGCTTAACTTGTTGCAGGATTGCCCACAGATGCAGAGCTTTTATCAAAATCTTCTGAAACACACTCTGAGTGCGTCAATGATTCCGGCACAAATGAGGATGAAGTAATACAATAAGTGAAGAGTACAATATGATCAATGTTTCACATATTGGAGTGACAACATTAAGGAGGCCTTACGTATGACGCATGACAAAATTCGGAGAGTTGTGCCGACTCAAAAATTCGTTCAATCAAAAATGAGTTATTTTTCGACAGATAGAAATGAATAACGTATGTAGAATGTATTTATCAGCAATCAGAATTTTTCAATTTTATTACGAAGACATAGGGAAACCAAATTTGATTTATTAGAAACAAAAATGTATAAAAACCAATGATGGAATCAGTAATAAAAAATAAATTAGAATTACTAAAAAAGAATCACCTGTTTAGAAAAGGAATACTAAATTTGGCAGTGAAAAAAGTCAGTTGATTGCCCGTGTGCCACGTTATTTGACATAATTTTTTAAACAAATACAAATGGCAACATTTATTTATATTGAGTTTTCAATGCAATTAATTGCGCACAAAAGAGTATAAAAATTTGCTCTTTATTTAAACTCAAAGCAAATCGACAGGCGTATTTAGAAAGTGAAATATAACATTTACAACTACCGACTTTCGTATATCGAAGCGATTGTTTTTAAGGAATTATTCCACATAATTTTGCAAACATTTTTACAATCACATAAAAAGAGCAAATACATGATTATTCGCTTATCGCACTTCAAATTATAACTCCATATTTTAAATGCATAATATAATCCTGTCATGCAAGTACTATTAAAATAGATATCTACTTTTGCATCCTCGTTCTCGTTTTACTTTAGAAACACGTCAAACCTTACATTAGTTCACTTTAGATGTAATAACAATAATAAAGATTCTCCAACTATAATTACGAGATCACATAATTTTCTTCTCCAGAAAAGGATAATTATTAAATAAAATTGTGGAAGGAATGTAAACGAACGCTTTCCGAAAGAGTCCTACATAATAAAAATTACAAACAGACACTGATGGGAACTTTAACCCGCAGCCTGTACGTGTTATTCACACCTAACGGAGTCCATGACCAGGTGGTAGTCCCCTTCTGCATGAGACGTTAACCCACCATTCAGCGTCTGGCACCCCCATTGAAACTAAATATGTTTCATCCGTCATGCTAGTGTCGCCATTGCTATGTTTAAGATGATGCTGCTGTGTGTGATTTTTAAAAAGTAAAAATAAAAGTTTACCTTAAAAATTGTCAGTGCTACAAACAACTTATTGAAAGAAATAAAATATTTAGAAATTTATGTAACCTGTACAATTACGTAATGGATTCAACGAAACCAATAAAGCTAAACTAGTATTTATAAATGGAAATCGAGTATTGATTCAAATGAAGCAAGATTTCGCAATTTTACGAATATTTTAAACAAGAAACATAATATGAACTAAATCAGATTATTTAACGCGGGTTAAATAACAATGGCAACAGCAATACCAAGATAATAATTTACTTTTCTCATGTGATTTAAAACTAAACTTTGTATTACTAGGTACTAGTTAATAAAGTATTCGGAAATCTAACTAAACGTTGTGCTTAATTATTGTTACACTTTAAAACACGCTTATATAAGTGTTTTAAAAATATCATCAGTATCACATTTCGTAAGTAGCACGTGTTTAGTTAATACCAACTATTATGATCGTTATAAGAGAGACTTATTAAAAACGCAGGTTTCTGCTCTAAGGCTACTTATAAAGCTTGTTTTATATTTCCATCCTATGTTAATCCTACAACTTCAGCAACATTGTCTGATTTTAAACTAAATAACACGAAATCTTACACAGCAAAATCAAATTCTAAATTTATAAGATATTAATTAATTAATTAATTACGGAATAAAAGCATTTCAAGTTACTTGTAAACAATAAAATAGCCAAACAAATCAAGAAAGATGTCATAAAAAATATTGAAAGAGGTCCTATTTGAGACGGTAAAACATATACATATATATAATATTTCTTGTATTGTATATATATATATATATATATATATATATATGAAAAAAAGACGACAGGTAGGAAAACAAGTCATGAAACTAAACTCATTAAAAAAAGAAACAAAAAAGGCCAAATACTAACCAATGATAAACTTAGAACAATGATAAAGTTAGAAAAGCAAAAGAAAACCTGTATTTGTAGATAAAAGCAAATTATTTAAGAAACAAGATTGTTTGCAATTTTATGATGTATAACAAAAATTTTAACAAAACAGACAACCAATTTTGTAGCGATAATTGTACAAAGAAAAGAAAAACATGCAAAAAGTATTTTCAAAATGATTTCTAACAGGTTTTATACTTTGTACATCATTTTACAGCACTAACGTAAATGACACACTCATTTCAATGCAAACCGTTAATTGCCTTGGAATTTCCATAAAGATACGTAAAATTCCTAATGATAAGTTTCAAGAATTTCCCAAATATCTTACACAATAAATAATTTTCTAATTTACCCGTAATATTTGCTTGTATGCAGTTATATTCAAAAACTATTGACAATTTTAGCCAGTAGATAATGATAAATAAAGAGTCCAAACGATGTGCCCGACCATCGCGCACATCCGGATATTTCTACAACAATGTAAACATGTTAGGTAAGTTATTTATGTTTTTTCTTAACGTTTTGTAAAGTGATTCAATATATTTATTTTTAAATAAGCGCACTGTTATTCTGGTAAACTCTATCGGGCTCGGGCACATCGTTTGGACTCTTTAATGATAAACAACCTCCAATATTCACTCTTGTGCTGGTATTTTGAAGAGAAACGAAGACTATAATTTTGTTAGAATAGCAGGTAAGGGAAAGGTGTTGTAGAAATCAGAGGTGCACCTGGAAAAAATGAAGAGAAAAGATCGTCGTCTGCTTACGTTTCAGATCCTCATGGTATAATGTAATGTTTCTTGGAGATGATACATCCGACCACATAAATATGTTTATTATTTTCGTCTAAAGTAACAGATACGTATATTTTTTGCGACTTATATTATCGCTATTCGTTGTAAATAAAGCAAAAAAAATTCAGTAAGAAATAGTATTATACGTTCTTTAAATGATTAAATAGTATTCAATCCGTTCATAATTTTTGATTGCTTGACTTACTTGTAACACTTGCGTTGAATATAGTTTGTATACGTTTTTGTCTACTTATCATCAGTAGATAAATGAAGATAAAACAGCTAAAGCTATTTCAACTGTATGTTGTACATGAAGAATAAATAATATAACACGACTCATTCAATATGTCAAATTATTAGGCAATAGACAATATTATGAGTACGAAGACTTAGTAATCGGTATATTGTTAATTATATAATTGTAATGGAAAATATACTCTATAAAAATTCAATGGATAGTAGCAGAATTGTAAATTGTAAAAAGCAAAACGTTTATTTACGTTGAGCGTACCTACCAGGATTTTTAAATAGAAATCACACAATTACAAAGTTCTTAAAACCCAAAATTAAAACTATTCATAAATAAATAAATATTACCTTTGTGGAGTTTGTATTTAACTCAATTTCGATTTTTAAGTATATAAATTTATTTATGGTCTTTTCAATAGTCTGGCGGGCCTATATGACCGTACTACCGGTGAATTGAAACTAGGCTTTATTATTGCAATGAAGAAAAATATATTCTCACGATGTATATCAATTATCCTTTACTAGCGTTTTGGTCTCTATTAGATTTACTGGTTGCGTACTTGAAAACATCCAAAGAGCTTCTAGCAGGAGATATTGATATTCTGTCATTTAAAGGAAATGACATTGCTTTTTTGTGTAACCGTACACGAGAGAGTTCATTACATGTTATCATTTATACGAGCAAACACATTTTGTAAACATAGTTTGTAGAAACATAGTTGAGTATGAAAGTGACAGTTTGATTAACACATTCGCTATTATTGGCTTCGGTCAATGCCACCGATGATACTTTTAAGTTGGTAATGTGGCCCATATGCTCTTCATTATTCTCATAAAACCGATTTTCTTTTAATTCATCAAAAAAATCGTATTCGTTCAGTTTAGGACGCTTATATTTTCTTCGCGTACCGTAAAAGTGGACTAAAAACAAGCAGAATTAAGTTTAAGACGGTATTGTACCAATAACGACATAATAGTCATTACACGACGTTAAAAGTGTAAACGTGTGCATTTTCCGAAGAACGTCAACTCTAATAGTTAGTATCCTTTTTATAGTTCTCGTAAAACAAAATAAGATTTAATTCGAGCTATTAAAGCTTGGTGTAATAGAAATATTTGTCTACGTTCAACAGTGAAGCCAATATAAAATCAAAATATTTACATTCAATCGTATAAGAATGAGGGCAAAGCAGGATTGAACTTTGTCATTTTTAATAGAAACTTGTAATTTCAATCTTCGACTAGAGCTTTATAATCGTCTGCTATTAATCGTATCAATTTAGCATCTTGCGGAATATATCAAAAAAGTACTAAGGTAAGTTGGAGTAACTGCGCCCCTAATTGGTTTAGTTGATTCCCACTAATAAAAATCAAAACCAAACCTGGGAGCATTTATGTTTCATCACTAAATCACGTAAGTTGAAAAAAGGTATTTGCAAAAAAGAAAAATGCGTTTTGGCGTGCTAAATTTCGCCTTAATACGATCAATCATTCAAGAAAAAAATAGTGTTTAACGAAAATTTATCATTTTACTCGTCACTATAATCATTAAACAGAATTAGCTTCAAATTTTATAGGGCTGAAATGGAACACTTCTATAAGTTTAAATGATCTCTCGTATTAACCATGTTACGCAGCTGACAGAATATTCTGTAATTTTGTTGCAAAAAAATGAAACACCACTGAGTGTTGGTGGTAAGATCATATTTGCGTAAGAAATCGCTTATAAAGTACTTGTGAAAAAGCACCGATTAGAAATGTTAATAGAAATTGATACACAGCTTGTCCACCTAATGCCTAAACGGAAGGTAATTCCTGAGCAATATAGAGAAAAATGTAACAATGTTTCACAATGTAACATTATACTCAAGTATACAGGAAGTTCGGTTTCCACAGGGCACGATACCAGTTCAAATTTTATTCGATTGAGTATTTTTCGAAGCTGCGATAGAGAAGCTGCTAGGTTTTCTATAAAAATTTCCGTGCACCTAATATGTGCTGTTCTTTAATACATTAAGTACGTGTGAAACCATGGAGATAAGCTCTTTATTAAAAGGCATACTGCGACAAAATACTATAAACTTCGGCTTGTCTAAAAATATCCTGTACTGTAGATTATTCTAGATAACATTTTGTGCAATTCCAACATTCACGTGCATACTTTCAGCTATCAGTTTAGCTGTAATACGCTTATTGTTCCGAATTAATTCAACGCAAAATTCGAAAGGGGAAGTTGCAAATATGACTTGAAGCAAAGTATTTCGTCGTAGCAGTCCGCGTTTTTAAGCAAAACGTTTTTCTGCAGAGTTTAATTTATTAAAGGATAGATTTTAAGTATACCGAAAGCTTATAAAAATCTTGCAGAATTTGATTGATACGAAATATAAAGGTGTTACGTGAATCCGAATAATTTTGAATCCGAATATTTTACTATCCATAAATCCAGATCCTGCTGTTATTCAGATCTATTATAGGAAACTTCAGATCTGTATCCGTTATCGAAAACTTCGAATCCGAATCCATTATCCGAAACCTCAGATGCGGATCCGTTATTTGATAACCGGTATTATTTCGAAGGCGCAGACTTTAAAAACTATTGCACTTTTCTCACATAACACAAATTCAATGTTTTTCTTCCTTTCAATATCTGGATGGTTTTGAACCTGAATATGCGGACGCCAATTTTTCGGATATCTACAGCACTAATAAAAATATTCGATATTTTATCGAAAATTTCAAAAAAACGTTTAATCCAATAACAAGTGAATCACTACTCTAGTGCACAATACGCTTAACGTACAGGTCATTAAATTAACGGAATTTGGCAGAAATTTTATATTAATTATCTGAGTATAATTTTGTATCGTCACCGAATGTTTTTTATTTGAAAGATTTCCATTTAATTACTCAGAAAGAAATATCTTCGACACCACTAGCTACTAGGTGGACACACTGTATATTAGTAATCGCCAGTGATCCAACTTAACTTAATCTGAAATATGTTTGTTTCAGATTGTTGGATATTCAAATGTAATAGGGGTTCCCCAATTATTTAAAATGATCAACTGAAATCGATACTAAATATATATTTTACTTGTTGTGATGTATGGATATCACGTATTATCGAAATTTTCCGGGAATATTACAATTACAATAAATAATAAATGGAAAAATACTTACATTATGTAAATGCTCTAATGCTAATATTATTTCTCCTATATATATTCTCACTTCGTCTTCCTTAAAGTGTTCTCTTTGGTAAAGATGAGTAAATAATTCACCACCAGCAACGTAATCTGAAAAATAAGGAGGGGCATTATTGGTCATCTTTTGATTGCATTTTCAAATGTGCGGGTTTAGGTGCAATAAACTATTATTATCACTCCAACATTGTATACTTTTGTGTCACCACGAAATTGTTTTATGGTTATCAGTGGTACAATTAGAATTATCTAATTATGTAATCGGTACTTTTATGTGGCAAGGAGATAATACCGTGAGAAAGATGTACTTTGATTTAATAAAATAATTTAATTTTACAACGTGGTAGCATATACGCAATGCACGTGTATTACCAAAAGCAATAACCAAATAAAATTAAACATTATTATGCTTATAAACAAACAGCGCTAGTACAAAGTAAACACGTTCAAGGTACTACCCAATAACAATATCCTGTGCATATATGAAACCTTCTCCAACGTTGCATTCCATAAAACGTTAAAATAACGCAAGATACAATATCAATATCATAGTAAGGCCTATTTATCAATAAAACCTGTCAGATAATTTTGATGGCTCAAAAATGCTATTACTACTGCCATATTTATGCTTAACCGTTACAGCCGCGCCCATTTCTTTTTCACATTTTATTGTTTGTGAATTTATGATATAAGTTGCTTCGATTCTTGAAGAATGAAATTAAAAAAAAAGTAATCCGGCCTTCAAAGAAATTAGTATAATATATAATAATATATAATATATAATAACATATAATATATAATAACCACCAGGAGCTTACATCTTCTTCTAAGGGGTATACATTTTTAGATTTGGATTGTGGTTACTACTTATCTAAAACAACACCCTGAATATAGTGTTCCATATAAAGGAGTCATATAGAGTTGCCTGCATCGCGTAAAATTAAAACATATCTTACAAACTTAAATTATGCAAGGTCTGTTTCCGAGTCATTTTTATTCGAAAAATAGAATATGCAATTTCGACAATATTAGTTCTGTAAAGAGTTTTAATTTCACGAAACAGTTATATTGTAAACTGCAAACTTTATAACGCAATATTGTATTAACTATTATCAAACGTTGGTATATATATATATCTCGTATGTCAGAACTCTCACAGATCTCCAATCGCGCACAATATGCAATATTCGGTACGAGAGTTCTGACATCTGAAATTGGCATTACTGTACGTACATTTACTTTAAATGAATGTTATACGATTGTCAATTTATACAAATACTTAATATATTGGACAAAATTCAGAAAAATATGTCCTGAAGTTCATCGTCAACCAAGTTGATATGATCACGTTTAAATTCAATTTTGCCCAATATTTTACTGTTGCAAATGATGGCACAGACTCCCCGTAAACAGTACCTATCTCGAAATCAATTTTCACAGGTGTATTACTCGGTATTCGATTTTTTTCCATTTTTACAGAAACAAAGTTTTTACTAAATGTCCCGGTGCTATTGCTCTAAATTTCCGTATCAACAAGGCAGTATTATAGAGTAGCAAAGCTCCATATGCCTGCTATTAAGAAAGATACCAAAATACTAATAAAAAATTGTAAACACTCTTATACATAACATTTTAAAATTATTTATATCTTATGCTTATTTATATAATATACATAGGTGTTCATTTGAAAATAATTAAAACATCCTGAACCTCCATTGGTCTTCCATTAAACAAAAAAAAACATGTTAGGTTCATCCTGGAATTATGGAACACCCTGTATAAATGTAAATAATTAAAACGATTGTCTACAATATTTATTAGAAGAAAGTATTTTTAATATCTCGCTTTATAGCAAATATGTAATCCACCTGTATATATATTGAAAACTTTTTTTAATTTTAAGCTATAACAAAATGAAATATAAAAGTATTTAACAGAATTGTATTTCTTTACATACACAGATAATAAATTTTAACAAACAATTGATAAAATTACCGGATAAATAAAAGTAGCTAATAGCAACAAGTTGTTTTTATTTTTTCTTTATTATCGGTCAAATAATTCTACTATATCTACTATACAGGTGTGCATATTCATAAGTCTCATCATTTTCAATATACCTTGTAATATTAAAATTATCTTTTTATGGGACTGAGCACAGGCAATAACAATTCAACGAGGGTTTAAAAATGGTACATTTTGGACAGTATTTAGATAAATAGTAAAAATACTTCATTCAAGAAACATTTCTTTGACAAATTTAAAAAATCTTGTTGAAATTTGTTAAATTTACTTTCGAGTTGCGTTTGGAAAACATTGAAACTCTTAGAATCAAGTTAAAGAATGAAGAATATGTGACCAGAATAAATGTTTTTTTTTTTTTAACATGCCATGAATCTACTAAAAGCAAGGTAGATGGACATGGTTATTCGGAAAAGTTGTTGAGAAATTAAAATAAAAACTTCTTATATTTTTCTAGATAAATTATATATTTCCATTTTTAAGAATCGGCTAGTAGTAATTTTTGTCTATTCATAGTATACATTTAAAATTTTTTCACAATATTGACGATTACGTCATGTAATGTTGGAGTTTTTAAACATGCTGGATCTATACCACAAACAAAAAAAATGCCATACCTGTCAATAATTGAAAAATTTCAAATACGTTGCAACATTTATACCGGTCTCTGTATCGATTAAGACTAAATCTATAATTTGGAATAAATCTGCCTGTTAAAAAAAACAAAAAAAAAACAGTAACAAAACAGTAAGCAAAAGTAAGCACTAACAAACATAGTTTGACCAACAACATTGCATCTTGGGTTTCCATTGGAAAAACATTTAACAAGTTGGAATTATCAAAAACAAAAAAAACTCCTTAAGCGGCAAATGTTATGAATTTATTGGTACAAAAAATAATTAAAAAAAAAAACAAAATTACCTATAACTTGCGTCTCAATAAATTACTCATGCGAATACTCTGGAATTCCCTAGTTTTCATGTGCAAAATACATTTTGTATTGCTCTTAAATTAAGAATATGAACTAACATTTATGTACGTGAAATAACCCATTATTGGCTAGATAATTTGACATTTGTGTGTGACACTAGTACTTCAAAGCTCTATAAATTGTATTCTATAGTAAGTAGGTAATGAAAATTCTCAATGTTTAAAACAAGCATTTTAACGCAAATAATAATTAAATAGTCGATTGCTTAAAAGAATCGTAATACGTAGTCTAACTCTATATCTAAAAGATAAGGGTTTCTCGTATTTGCAAGTGACGAGATTCGTTATCACAGCGCCATCACGACGTCATTGCTGTGTTGTCTCTTTGTATATTTTCGGCTTACGTCACAAATACAATATGTAACGTTTTTAGCAAACGTTGGCAGAGAATACTGTAAAATGAAGGAAAAAATAATAATTTTAACATTGCATGATAAGTTTGTAGATACCTTGTACTGTAGAAGTTAATAAGTAAATTTATTCAAGTAGAAGTCTAATATTCAATTCTTAATATTAGACAATGCTATCTTATTAGTAGAAATAAAGCAGCAACGATCTTTACAAGTCTCGAATACAAGGACGTAGAAGCATAAATTTCGCTATTTATCGCATCATTGTTATTAACAACAATAGTGAATAAAATTGAATTTATCTTCACTTTTCAAGTTTTTGTTGTTTTGTGAAAGTATTGAGGTATAAATAAGAATAAAATATAATTAAAAATAACTATTTAGGAATAGAAATCTGTGCATGTTGTGAAGTGTGTATATGTATATATTTGTTGAAATATATTCTATTGAAGAGCCTCAGTGTCTGGCACGAAACTAATAATGCTAAAACAAGGAGAACTGAGAAGTGCGTTAAAGACATTTAGCAGTGAATAAAATAGGTCAACATATCTAAACAGTTTCAGAAACAATAAATCGCTTTAAATTGTTGAACAGAATGTCACATCGAATCGATCAATAAACAAATTAAGTGTTTACTGCGATAAAACATACGCGTACACTAGTTCATTTAATGTGCGGACTACTTGTACGTATGGTAATGTATTAACAAGAGAATAATAAAGTTTCTAAGTATATTCGAAACAAAGTTATTTAATGAGATTCGAGAAAGTGAAAGATCTTAAACTTTCACCTGCTAAGGAAGTTAAATAAACAAAAAATCAAAATATAAAGTGCTTATTTCAAAATAATATATAACTGCTTTAAGTGAAATTTACTAAATAAAAGAAACATATTACATTTTGTAAGATTACAACTACCGTTGTTACATATAATAAGCAGACAAATGAACGATACTCAGGAATAGTTAATCAATTCCTACTACAAGCTTTAAAAAGGGCATTTGCGCGAATCATATGAATTTGAGGATTATTACATAATAGATCTTAGCTTTACATTGCAACAAAATTGATTAAGTTTGATAAAAACTAACAAACAAGGGCGTATTAACTTTTTCGACCGCATAACTTAGAAAGTCTCACTATATTAGTCTGGACTTGAGTATTTTTAATAAAAATATTTCATTTTTTCAGTATTTTTGAAGGCACATATTTCATCGTATATAAAGTTATTCAAAGTTCCCAGTTTGAAATGGCTTCATCTTTTGTATGTACACATGAACAATTTGGCTCCATATAGACATTATTAAAGGATTGGCTTTTTTTCCTTTGGTTTACGAGCGTTTACCTAAAAAATGGTAGGTAAGTCGGTTTGGAACTTGTGTAACTAAAAATGTCACTATACAAAATGTTACAGTTTCTAGATGATAAGACCAACACCAAATTGGACAATTTTTACTGAATGAATTATACGTAGTAGGGACTGATGGCTGTCCATATCGACTATGAATCATACAGCATGGTCGTTCAGCTTTGTCATGTATATGCACCTAGGTTTATCGTGGAACATAAGTTTGTATTTTACATAGTACATTAAAAGTAATACAAATGTGGGTTACGTTAGGTAAGACTTATTCACATTAATTATTATCACATATTATAAATTTTCATGTCTGAAATGGTCTTTTACAAAATCGGAACATCCCTCAACGTAGAGAAACTTTTATAACATCACGATTAGTAAGCTAAGCGCTTGAAACGGGAATAGGATGACTACAACCGTCATTTTGACAGTGGTTATGGTGACAATTTTTAAAACTTTTTCTTGTCAACTGATGTTGCAAATACCAAGGTATGACCCTGTTACTAGAAGATTTCTGGAAAGATGCACCAAAATCCAAAACTGAGGAAAACAGGCCAAAGTATTTTTTAAGGAGTGTTTCAAATTTAAAAATTCCAAAAGAGGCTAGCGATGAAACGAGATACACTGTTACCCACTGCTGCTTCTCCGTTTGTTGATAAAAGGTGTTGGTTGTTGGTCTGGAAAAGTGTTTTGTACAAAGTTCTAAGAAATTACCTCTTCCCTATCCATTTGGATATCACACGAAAGTCTTTCTAACTATTCCAATGTTGTATCGACCGCAACGCTAGAAAATAGTGAGATTACGTCATGAGTTCGATCTCCTTAATTTTGAACTATGAACGTGTAAGAAATGTTAATCGAATGAAGAACCTATGTTGCTAACTTGTTCAATTTGCCTGGCAACCACCTAGAAAGTAAGAAAGTTGGAGTGTTAATGTTAGAAGCAATGGGTCTCGTACTTAAGGTAACATTAGATTTGATACCAGTACTCCATACCTTAACCTATCGCTAATGACAGTGTCCTATATTCTCATGGTCGTTTGGCTTTTGGTGGTCATTTTTGTAAGAGGATCTTTTAGTTAGTTCCAAATAAGAACATTGCAACAACGTTGTGTTGGCTTGCAATTGAAATAATAATCTAGCAATGTCATTGCGTGCAACGTTGAGCGCATTTCAAAATTACCAAGTTCTTGATAGTTAGTTTGAAGTCATGGCGAATTTACGGAAATAAACATATTTTAATGAACACCGAAATCTTTCAGAAAATTCAGAAAAGGCTCCCTATACCGTCCTCAACTTTTTCGTTTTTTGATTTAGTTTTAGTACTAAAGATGATAGCTTAACTATCGAAATGTGCGTCCGATATTAAAGATGTGTCGTGGTAAGGATTTAATTGAAGTATTTTGGGTTTACCAGTGTTACCAGTACCTGTAATACCAGTGTTGTAGTCTTTACCCTTGACCGAATTTTTTTGAGTTTCAGTCATCCTGCTGATATAACCAATATTTTACTTATTATTAAAAATTTTTCAAAGTAACTGAACTTCTTATGAAAATATTTTTTCTGTAAAAAGTAAAAGTAAAAAATGTATACGTATAGCTAGGTTTACCCGTGGGCACACTGTATACACGCGCACTTTGCACATTCGAAAACGTTAAATTGCTTTTGATTTGCCCTATATCCTATTCGTACTCTGATTCATTACAATAGGCATTGCATTACAAGTTGCTAATAAGAGATCTAAACAGCTTCGGAAACAAATTGAGTATAATTATTTTCTGGTAAGATTTACATAAAAAAAGTTACAAAATATACAGAAACAAATTAGATGCATTTTAGGAAATATGCGCACTAAATCTACGGTTGCATTTTGTATAGTTTTTAGTATACATAATATGTAAGTATATAAGCTTGTATATGCCAATAATAACGAAATTAATGGTAGTATTACAAAGGTCAAAAGTAGTAAATACTTGATTTTTAAAAGCACAATGTTTTGCTATAATAGCGTGACATTCTATCGTAAAATTTTATTTTTAGTGTACATAATGATAGCTGTTCTCTGTCCGCTTTAGAGCATATGGAACAATAACAATTATTTTGCAATGTATCAGTGCAGCATGAGGAAACATTTAAAGAAACTCTCAAAATAAACCTAAAGCCATGAACTTTATAGTAATTACGATTACGGTGTCTTTAAACAATTCATATGTGAGAATTTAAAGAAGTAATATAACATTCACAATGAATTATAGTTTTTGTTTATCTTTTATTGTGTGCTTGTTAGGAGTGTTTTATTTTACTCCGACTAGAATTAGAAGAAACATAATAATATAAATGTAATATTCAATAATTACCTAAAATGAGATGAAGTTTGGCGTCAGTCTGAAAGGCATAATGGAGAGTAACTAAAAAAGGATTATCACGAACTGCTTCCAGAACTTGTCTTTCTGTTTTAGTATGTTCTGTAGTCTTCTTTTTTTGAACTATCGTGGCTTTTTTCAAAACTTTCATGGCATAAAGGCGGCCATGATCGGAGCCGCCTCTTTTTCGGACAAGGAACACTTTACCATAAGCTGTAACAAAAAAATATACAAATAGTACGTAGGTAATAAGCAAGGGCACAGAACTGTACATCAAAATTTACCATTGACAACTGATCCCAATTCCAAAATTAATTTTCTATCTAACCCTCGATTGGATTTTGATAACTTTTTGGTGAAATGTACGTTAGTTTCTTTTATTAATTTCGGATACGAGTAAGCAGTTGATGTTAAGCGGGGAATACGTGATATCGACTTTCTTCATTGTCAGTGTTTTGTTAATTTTCGATATTTACTGATGGAACTATATATCGTTAGTCTGTTCTTTATAATACACTTCATTAAAACTTTATTGCATCGAACAGATTTATTAGCTGAACCTACTACGCTTAAAGCAGTAATTAAATTATTTTAGAGTGACCAGATCATTATAGGATCGTATACGTTCAGGCATGTACTCTTTAAACAAATGGGGCTGTAATAATAGCAGCGGGTTATTTTGTTTTTCACTATAACCACACAATATTTGAGAAAAACGGAACTGCAATTTATAAAAAAATATATTCGTTGGGAAAGATAAAACTCAAGGCCATTGATAAACCTATAAACTGCTCCTACTACAATAATTAAAAATTTAAGTATACCTGTTTGTACTACACGAAATTGATTTGAATTTTAAGAGCGTAGCCTTAGTAAGTAACGTCAATTAATTCTTATGAAGCACGTTTCATTTTTAAGAATATGATATTAATACCAATTTTAAATACATTTGCGATAAAATGGATGTGCTAGCAAGATATGAAGTTATGTTCTTATACTTCGAAACCGAACTATAACGTAAAACAAGTTTGTTTTGATGTTGGTACGTTTTATAGTGTCTGGGTATTTTGGAAAATACCACATCAAACTGAAAAATACATAGGTGGGTGACGTGCGGTTCGTAGAAAAGCAATTTAGTTTTCAATGTAAAAATAGGAAATTGATGTTTTGAATGGTCATTTTACTGCACAGAGCTCACAGTAATGAAATTATCTTATCGGAAAATATATACAGTGATTCACAGTGAAGATGATGACTTGTGATGGAAAGCAATTATTTGTAAAAAAAAGAAAAATTAATTATTTGGAAAAGATCAGACAAAATAAAATCAATTCCTTAGAGGTAACTTAAATTTTAAGAGACACTTAAATATTTGACATAACGTTTATATGCATGGGGAGATCCTCTACATGGACAGTCTATCGACCGGTTAAATACAATCCAAATAAACCCGAACCCTGTGCTGCGAGAATGTCACATACAGCATTTCGTGTTATCTAAACACGAGGAAATAATAAAAAAACAAGAACTATTAGAATTAATAATTGATTGAAGTGGCGATCTCATTAATTTCCAAAAGACAAAAATAGAAACGAATTGAACATTTTTTTATTGAACATGGAAATCGTAAACTTTTCGGGCGCTTCACGAAATCAGCAGAGACTAGACAGACTCGTGTTTATTCGTCTCATAGACGAGACGGTTTTCTCGAGAGCTGATAAAACACGAGCCTGTCTAAGTCTCTGCTAATTTCGTAAAGCGCACGGAAAATTGAGAACTTTATTTATTAGTGCTATACCCATATAAATATTGTATGTGTACGTGTAGTGTTATATTGATTTAATTATTATACTAAAATCCCAAAAGAAATAACACCTGGCGGGTGATAAAATAATTTTTATTTATTGATAAAAATGCAAACTACATACACTTACACTCAGCCACCTGAGAAATCACAATTACAATTGCTATAGACGTATACAGCGTGTTCGAGATGAATGCAGATTTCAAATTTCTGACAGCTTCGTTAAAAGTGTGCGTTAGCAGCATATACATTGTTGACAAAACTAAATACGGCATCGCCAGGCAATGCTAATTTCTTAAATAATTCATGATGATTGTGTAAGTTGAAATTAATGAAAGGTGGAAATGAAACAGGATCCAGTTCTCACAAAATTCTGTATTAAAATTATTAGATAACCGGTTTCGTATTTAAAAATACATTCTCAAGTCAGAATTAAATACAGCAATAGCAGACTATGTTAAATGTAAAATTCATACTTGAGACTGTTCGTTCTCCAATAAAGCACCCAATTAGGATGACTACCAAGTTGGCGTAGCCACTTCATAAGCCCACCAGCAAATCAATTACATATTTTTTGCTAATTTGATATCCATTACCACTATATGTTGTATATTCCTGGTAAAATAAAGTTTACGGTTATTATTATTATTATTGGTTTTGTTGCTTTACGAGAAAACTAGCTTTATATTGAGTAAGCGTAACCATCCTTTTTTGAACTTTTGATTCGCTGCAAATATTAATACAGACTAAACATATATGTTGTTGCTAATTTGTTACCAAAGAATTGATTTTATTGCTCCAACCGTTTTCGAGAAACTATGGCTAGGCTGATATATTAAACTAGCGCAGCCATTCGTCGCAACTTATGAGTGACTGCAAACATCAATACGAACTAACCAGCATATTTTGTTGACAATTTGTTACTCAAGAATCTTTTTTATTATTATAACCGTTTCCGAGAAGCAATAGCATATTAAGCTAGGCGGTGACTACAACTTTTGATTTTCTTCTCATATCAACACGTACTAAACGGCATATTTTTCGCTAATTTGTTGATCCCGCTCTAAAGTTTGTATTCCGTATGAAAGTTTTCGCTCATCCTAATTTTAGAAAATAGATAGTTAAACATTAAAGGCCGGTAAATTAGTCGATATGTTGTGGCTTATTTTGCTACATTGTTTGGCAATGATTTATTTAGTTCGGTGATGGGCAATAATTACTATGCTACTACCGCAACGCGGCTACTAGTAACACTTGATTGATTATGGATATTAAAACAAACTTAATCGCGTATTATTCTGGTTTGTTACTGGCAGAATGTTTAATTTTGATATCCGGGTATTAACCGTTACACAAGAATATATAGTTAATTTGTTTTGCAAGAAGTAATTTTGTTGTTTGTATTAATTCTACAGAAAAATAACTGATAAGATACTTTCGCTGTGATTATTACATGCAACTTTTCATGCTACACACGGAGAAAGATAGTAATGGTTTTTCTACCCCTTCATATATGTTTTATTCATTTATTACAAAATTAATCTTCCTAAATTTCAGTAATTTACATTTCCAATTTCAAGTATGTTTTACAAAGGATTTCGTTTCTTTTATGAATTTCATTTGTTTATTTTATCTTATAGAAGCTGCTTTTCTTTAACCAAATAATGGGTCCGAAATACAAAATCAAATGCCTCAGCATTGTTTACAATAGTTTTCAAAATATTTTGTGGTAAATTATACAAATTTACAAAGCAACAGTGACAGAAGGTAGAGATAAAAAAGTACTCTCGAAACAGCGCTGATGACGTCGGGTAGGCAGAAACATGTCCGCGTGTTAGTGTACTTTTTTCTCTCCTTTTGTTGCGATCGCCGTAAATTATTCCATCAATACCACGAGAAAGCTAAGCTATCTTCGCATTATGTATTTTTGGTTACTGTTTCAATGACTAAAATTTTTATATGGCACTGTAATTTCGATAATTATCAAATATAATTGATAGTAAATGAAAAAAGGCATTACTATTATTATTATTATTATTACTATTATAATATATTATATTTTATATTTTATTTCCTGGATTTCATTTGAATGTTTTACTTTACATATATGAATTAATGAATAAGGTTATTAAAGTAGTGTAGTCATCATTTTCTCGTAAGTCACTGGAGAGACAAAATTAATTCTTGCGTAACAAATTAGAAATAAAATATGCTGTTCAGTTTGTGCAATGAATCAAAAGAGGTTAATTGTCCTGACTTAATACGCCATCGTTTTCTCGGAAATGGCTAGAGCAGCAAATTCAATTCTTAGACAACAATTTAGCAACAAAATAAGCCATAATTTGTGTTGATATCTGCAGTGGCAACTGGCTACGCAAGCTTAATATGCTACCCTGACTACCGTTTCTCGGCAACACCTATAACAGCAAACTCAATTCTTGGGTAAAATTAGCATCAAAATATGCCGGTGGGTTCATGATGTGGCTACATTAGGTTAATAGATATCCAAATGGACTTTATTTTTTGATATTTAATTAGAAACTTGATGTAAAAATGTAAAACGAATTGTAAAGCAAACAGTTTAATTTTCTTAATGGAGCTTTTATTCCATTTTTGGAATTTGAAATTTATTTGTGACAGCTTTCCTTCTAACTGCTACTAATTCATTTCGCTTACTTGTTGAGAAAATAAACACCAAGGAACTGGTTATGTGTCGAAGAAATTGAATACGTTGCTTTTGTACTCGTTACTCGCAAGTATCGAAGTATCCATCACATTCCTGGTATTTTGAAAATTTACATTGGATGAAACTAATTTGAGCTTGGTGTCCAATATTGGAAGAACCGTTAATCCATTAATATTTTTGTAACTCCTGAACAGGAGCGAAACATTTGCGACAAATAACATAATGATGCTTTTACTCACAATAGTAACATAGCATGAAACCATCTGTTCCCAACTCGTTCCCTCGTAAATTAATTGACCCTTAGGGGAGGGTAAACTTAGGCTGTCAAATAACAGAGTAACTATGTAGTAAGTTGCAAAAAATAACTCAGCCCATATTCATGTTGCCTACTTGCATACACTGCAACTGTTAAATATACTCAATACTCTAAATAATTTAAAACAACAGCATAATTGGTTTAACCTTTTGAATTGGATTAACTTTAAAATGAATGTTCATGAATCAACCTACATTAAAACGTTGGTGGGAAGTAAAAAAAGAAAGTAGAATAGATACAAACACCAATTGAGCAAATTTGATTTAAATAAGGGTGTCTTTATGAACTCTATTTGCATCTGTTGTGTGAAACTTTTGAAATTTTAGTAACATTTTGAAGCACAGCTAACACAAATAATTGAATCAAAGTGCTAGTGCTTTCGGTTGCACTTGAATATAGTCGCTAAAGTATTGAATGGACATATTTTTAATTGAATGAACACATAAATATACAATACATCGTGGTTTGTTGGATGAACCCATTCCTTTCCCTCAGTATATACAGCGCATGTGAATCATTAGTATCATTACGTTTTGCCTCTCCTCGATCTTGCTCGATATACAAGCCCTTGTCGCTAAATATAAATAAAACTTGTGTCTATCTATTTGCATTGACCCACATGTATTTCCGTTATATCCTCGTACAACAAGCGCTACCAGTCACCTAAAATACGGGCCTATTTATTGTTTCAATGGACAATCGTTATAAACGACCCTGTAGAACGGTGTCCTAATATTCTTTAATAATTCATGTAACAAGATCATCAATATTCTGGCACCGATTAGCGTGTTTAGTAACGAACATTTAGTAAATATGCATAGAAAAATGTAACTTTCTCTAAATATTCCTTTCACTATAGCTAATAAACCCAAGATTGTCTTTACAATAACAACAGTACTATTAGGGCATACAACTAATTTTTTTTTTTAATATAATTAGACGCAACATAATCAAAACAATACGCAAACATACGTAAGTATGAAATGTAATGGTGCCCCCAAATAAGCTACACTTATCTACCATCTGCATATGTTCTATATACGAACACATGACATCATATGACCCCGGCAGCTCCCTACTTGGAATTTACCCTCGCATAAACTCTTTCCTCTACTAACTAAACAGATTAAAATATTTACACAATACAATGTCTCTATTCAACTTCACTATTTTCTCTACGAATTGTATTATTTCCACTGTAGTATCGACAAGGAACTTGTCTAGAAATTAAATTGAAGCTAACACGTTTAATAAATTCAACGCAGATCACATTAAGAAATAATAATAATAATAATATGTTATATTAATAGGCTTTTTTCTCCAAACTTACCTCCAGTTCCTAGGACTTTCAGCAGATCAAAATTTGACATATCAACCTTGCCAACTCCGGATAAATTGACTGTAACAAAAATTGAAGTAAGTAAACGATTCTACTAAAATTCATTCAAGATAATTAGCTGATTACGCAGCTTACGTAAAACTATTTGGTTTTTGTATTTTATACAAGGTAATAAGGTAATGAGAAAGGTAATAAGGATCACTATAAAACCTAAACGCTGGATGAGATTTTGATAACGTAACTCAAAATTTTTACGGACTGTCACTGACTCCTCTCACTAATCCTTTTTCTTAAAATATGACCTTTTTGTAAATCGATTTTTTATACGTTTTAGCCGGTTTATTAAATTACGAAAATCCATCACTTTCTTAATTTTCCTTTGTTTACAAATTTCTGAACATGCTAAGCGCCAACTAATTGAGGAAGATCCTGTATGACATTGCAACGGTGTCCGAAAAATTCGGCATGATTGGATTTCAGAAAGTTTGCTTCCTATCGGATCCCACATATTTTAATTGAGGAATAAAGGTGATTTACGTCAATTGGTGCCGAGGAAGTTTGAGCCAGTTCAGCAATACAAGCTCAAAATGCTTTTAGTCGTGAATGGTTACGAATTTATTCCTTTTAACCAGAAACCAATCTGGTGTGTGAATGTTTCATAATGTGGAGAAGCTAATAAGTTTTCCGACCCTAGAATGTATAGAAGAAAACAGTCACAATTTTTATTTTATTTTCGGGTTGTGCTGCTACAATTCCTTTAGAAAATCAAAAAACGTTTAATGCCGTTTGGTACACAAGCAATTATTTACCAGAAATAATTTCCGTGTCCCGTAAAACCAACCCACAATGACAAATCATCCTCCATCAGGGTTAATACGTTCGCATACAAGTCAAAATTCGATTAAGTTTTTAGAGCAGCAAAACATCGAGTAATTAGTTTATTCTCAGTACAATGCCGACCTAAGCCTCAGCGATTTTACTACATTCCCTAGAATTAAGAATAGGCTACGTGGTCGAGGGTTCCGCTCGCCAAAAGAAGCCGTTGATGCCTTTAAAATAACAATTTCGACAGTTCCAAGGGATGACTTGATGAATATTTTGAAAGGCAATAAGGCAATTTAAGTCGATCTGCTTGGCTGTTTGCCTTGCTACAGCCTGTTATGACTACGTGCAAAACTAAAAGACAACTCTCGTGTATATAAGGCGGCAAAGTAGTTGAGAAAATTCATTCTACATAATCAATCAAAAAATCACATTGTTACAAAAGCATAAAAAATATTATGAAATTATTATTATTATTATTAACATATTGTTATTACACTCAACTTCTTGATTAAAAAAAGTAGAAATTTCACATTGAACCAAATTGCAACATTCAAAATATTGTTTAAAATTAAGTATTACTTCATTTAGTTTCCTGTTGTACGTGAAAACAATAAGGTGAAAATCTTCTAACTTGTTTTCGTCTGTTATTTATTATATTACATAAATTTTAGTATAAGAACAAGTAGCGAATACACAAAATGTTAATCACAGGTGCTGTTAAATCTTATTTCAGTAAAGAAATTCACAGCGCTGATAGTTTAGATTTGATTTTATAATTCAAAAATTCAACAGTCGTAATAATTAATTTTTATAAAAGATGAAAATGCAGTATCATCAATAGAAATTTAAACATATGTGTCAAAACTCTTTATATGATATTTTTTAGGACAACTTCCACGAACTTTCACAAACACCTTTTGGCGACTAAATGTAGACTGTAAAATAAATAAAAATATATTTATACAGGATATGAATGATTTAACCTTGCTTCTGTTTTTCTTCTGTATTTATAGTGGAACTTAAATTATCCGGACTAATAGAGACTAAAATCGATCTGTATAATCAAATATCCGGATAATTGGATATTTCACTATAATGACATTACGACAAGTTAAATGGCAATTAAAAGAATATGAAACATACGCGTCTATTATCTTTCGTTTCAATAAGCTACATTGTTGGTTTATGTAGCCAAATTGGACAAAGTGATTTTTCCATAATACCTTTTGTTATTCCAAACGTGATATTAATTGATTCACATTATTTATATGTATAATCAAGGTTCGGATAGCTGGACTTCCGCTGCATTTTTCGTGTTCCTTTAGCAGATGCTCTGGAAAGTATCTGCTAAATGGCCTTTCTGGCCATCATCAATCATCATCATACTGAATTTTGGAGTCTTTTTTCTGATTGTATGCTCTAAATATGATGATTTAAATTATGAAAATTATGTTTTTTAGATTAAATGAGATAGGTATACAAGCGTCAAACATTTGAATTTTGAACTGCCCTTTGTTTACTTCCACATCGGAAGTTCTTCAATGTTTTGTGGGATATCAACTTTATAAACGTGCTAGAGGCAAAAGAGAGAAGTAATAACAATATTAATTTTTATCATCTTAAGTTGAAAGCAATGTATACATTGCCGTTTCTACAGTAACAAAAATGTTTTAAAATACTATTACATAAGAATGCAATAGTCTAACAATACTAAATACCTTTTTTAATGTATTAATGATTCACTCAAACTACGAATTTATTGGCATTATAAAAGCAATGACAAGATTTGTGTAAAGCATAGTTGGAAAAATCTTAATCTGCCATGGCAATGCGTGATAAAGATACTTAGGTTGTTTTTGATAACTACCTTGTGACATCTTTGATCTGGCTTGGGTTATTAAATCACGTATAGCTTAGCTTATCAAGAATACTGACTGAAGGTCAGATGCATGCGTATTAAACAAACAGAGTATGTATCTGTTGATTTTTTTCGTGTTCCAACCCAAGGTACATGGTGAAGAAAAGTGCTTCTGCATCTTTAGATCTTCTGATTGAAGTTTTGCCGGTGAGAAATCGTCTAATTTTGTTTTTATATTAGTTTCTGTTATCTAAATATTTGCTCTGCTTGTATAAGAACTCAAATTATTTTAATTATCTACATAACAAGGACTGTGGCGTAGTATGGTAAACAACACATAAGTATTGACACCGTCGCACCACACAAGTTTATGAATGACTGAATTGGTCACCGGTTAAAGATGAGGACCATTCGCGTCCTCGAAACGGCCGTCCCGGACTAATTATTATATATTACTATATAATAAACAAACTTGTGTGATGCGGAGGTGCCGATACTTATGTGTTGTTTACTATTACAGGTATACCTATGGATTTATCCAAAGCAAAACTAAAATCAATAACAATACGTCCAGAATAGGATGTAGATAGGAATTATGAATTCCCCAACTTAAAAGTTATTTGAAACACAAAGATTCTAGTAACGCATGTACCACTGCAATGCAATCTCCTTAATGCTAATATTGTGTGGTAAACACAGACACTACCCTGGTGAAATAAAAAAAAAAATAGAAGCGAGTTAAATAAAAATGTTCATGGAAAAACTTCCTGGATAAATTTCTTTAAGCAATGCTTAACGTGGTCATTATCATTACAGAGAATAGTATTGCCGAGATGTCAGTAAATGTTAAATATAATACAAAGAACCGCATTGCAGTTTGTATGAAGGAATATGGTGTTTGCTCCAAATTGACGCTGAAATTGCATACTTTACAGTTGACTGTTAATGAATTAAATCGATCAGAGTTTCTCTATCAGATGATTAAAAAATATGCAAGGCGTTCCATTTAAATAGGATAACAAGGACAATGGCTATTTTGTAGACTCTAAACTTTTTGATATATTGAAACTGAAACTTGAAGAAATAGATTTGTTAAAGCTTTATTCACGACCAAAGGTATCGACTATGATAAAATTAAAACACATTAAAAAATTTTAAATAAAGAAAGACATAAAAACACCTATAAAAAATACTGCACTGATCACAACTGTATACCTCAATATCCAAACACACCTACTATAAATATTACAATGTACATTGATAGGATTCTTCAACGTTGTACAAATATTTTCGTGAGAACATCAGTTTATGCTCGGACCCAAACTCCCGCCGTGACAATTGTTTCAAGTTGTTAAGCAAATGATTGTATATCTTGTTACCTACATATAGATAACACCAACGATACACTGTGGAGTTTAACCTGTCAGATCTCACAAAAATTGAGATTTCTTTTGTATTAGAGGAATTAAACTTCAACGTCTATTAACGAATTTTTATTCCTCAGTTTGCTGTAGCCCGTATATAGAAATTGTAAATTGTAGGAACGGAAGGATTTATAAAGTGTTCTATGAGACGGTGAAATGCAAGCTGTTGATAATACACAGAACCCGTTTCTGTAAAAGCAAGAATTACTCTCATTACCCCAAGTAGAAGCTCATACGCAATACGAGAATTAACGTACGTAAAGTATATTCATCATAGGGCTCTATAGTACACATTTACTTCATCTTAGGTAGTGCAAAAAAGACCATGTCCGATTTTGAAACAGTGGTTTCTAAATACATACTCCATTTTAATTTTGACAAAACTAATACCCTGCAATGTTCATCTTGTACATTGTAAATACAATGAGCGCTCTGTATTTAAAAAGATGTATTGTATTGTCAACATTAAAAATTAGTTTAGTGAGGTAAGTTAACGAGCCTCCTCCACCGACCAAAAACCAAATCAAACAAAATCTGAACCAGCCTACTAACATGTAGACCATCTGAGAAGATGTTGAACATTAAAGAAACTATGGCATTTCATAAAAATTTAAAATTTTGCCAATTATTTCAAAAAAGGCGATAAATATACATAGGGATGGTAAAACTTAACATAAATTAAAGCGAGGCATCTAAAATAGTAATAATAATAATACATGGGTGTTCTGTTTAAAAAAACTAAATTTCTGTAGTGGATTTCAGAAAGTGAAAACTCTGCATACTAGGGTGTAATGCTTTCTATATTGTGCAGCATTTATCTCCGAATATTTTTTATTTGAAAACTTTCTGGAAATGGCTAATGCAAGAAATTATCTTCCGTTCATGCACTAAGTGGACACGCTGTATAGTACTTTAATGCAAAATGTTCAATGTAAAACAAACACATGTCGATATCAACTGATTAGCAAGCCTCTGTGTAATAATGTAAAAAATTGTTACCTTCTATGAAAAGGACAACCTTAAGGTTATCGACGTGTTAATTAAAAACAACGCGTGAATAACACAAACGCCTTGATTAAATTTTGGTAATTCTGCATTGTTTTTAAGTTTTAAAACAATGCACGTATAAAAAATTAAGTACCTATAATAGGACATATAAAGATTTCCAATATATTGTTATACTTAATGGCATGTTAAATAGTTTTTACAAGGCCAAACGTTGCAGATATCTAGTGCAATGTATCCGTGTCACATATGGCAGACATTACCTGTTCAAAATAGCCTTCACTCTATTATTTTTAGTGTCACAGAAACAAGTGCTTTTAGCCATGTGGACTCGTTCGAATTCTGACACTTCTGATATGCGTCGATATCATGTGCAATCGAATGTTGCTTTTGTTCATATGTACGGGCATTATCTTCGTAATAATATCAATTATAACTCGAAATAATATATTTTGTACGTTTACCGGTGCGCAATAGTTAGCAGTATTTAAACGTTTTAATGGAATCTCAATTAGTCCATGTAAAACTACTAGGTTGTATATTTAAATTAAACCAAACTAGATTCTTTCTTGATATATTAAGATATGCACAGTCGTGTGCAAAACAATACCCGTACTTTAAATAAGGTGATTAACGCATTGAGCACCTTCGATGTACAGGTGTTTGTTGAACAATGCTGGTTCCTCTTGGCATCTGCAACGTATGATGATAGTTATGCATACGTTTTGATGATTTTGAAATTTAAGTTTAACAGATCCAAGCTATACTTCGTCTCAAAATGAAGGTCAGTGATTTAAATTGTTGCACAAAAAGTGTTTTGATATATTCTGATTAAACCTGACTGAAATACACTGACTGCAATTAAAAACGTATCACAATTTTTTTTGCAAAATAATGTTTAGTAGTATCAAAAATACTGCTTGTAAACATAGAATTGAACAAAAGTTCAACGAATCCATAGTTTTAATAGGCAAGCCTGTTATAGATTCAAGTTAGTCTCCATTTATTATCCTGTTTATTGAGGATTATCGTGTGTGATGAAATTCCAGGCCTGTGCACTACTCTGCTTCTGTTACTCTTCCTGTTTTTGAGACAAAGTATAGTACTAACATAAAGGGCAGAGGGGGAAAGAAGAAGTACTTTTAGTTTACAAGTGAGTTCAACTGAAGATCACAAAATTGTTTTGATATCTTTAACAAACAAAAAATACTGAACTTTGCGAGAAAATTGGCTGGCCCTGTATGAGCTATAAGAAGAAAAAAAAATCAAAATACAACTAAAAGTTACTGACAAGCTTGATTAAATACATCAGACAAGCAGACAGTAGTCATAGCTGTCGTGAGTGACATGTATATCATAAGATAGACAAAACAAAAAAAATATGAGGCAAATTCTGTGAAATACAGTGCAACTTTAGGTAAAGATCGAAATAATTTTATTGAGAATGCGTATCGAGTAGCTTGATATTAAAACTAAAGTGTTATCGCATTTTATCATATCGCACGTGTTACCTTGTTTTACAGCTATAAGCAGGTTTGTAGTGTGTGCGTATATAATGCGCACACACACATTGTAATGAATAGAATTCGCTTTAAAAATTTAATACAACACATCCAGTGTAACCAACGTGTATGTAAGGCATTCAAAATATTAAGTGATAGTACGACAAAATTAGTTCAAAACTGAAACTTTTAATAGATTCATTTATGTTCCAAAGTTTATGTCCACAATTAGAGGTCAATGACGTAAATCACAATGTAAATCAAAATAAATATTCCTTGGTTTCTAGAAAAAGATATCTAGGCACTAAATATCTTAGTTAAAATTTCTCAGGGATATGGCCTAGAACATTTACAAATGTAAAGAAAAAAAGATTTGTAATAAATGTTGTTAATATACATAGGATAACAGATAACATTTAACTCCTATTATTAATGTACGCAAATGCGAGCAAAGGATTTTAAATGATATAAATTCCATAATCGGCACAGAAATGCAGAAAGCCTAAGCATTCTCCCCTTATACATATAACTAACTATATAGGTTTTTCAATACAAATTGGTTTGGAGTGAATAAATAATGTTCTTACAAAGTGTTCTTCGCGATTGATAAGGAAGCAATAAGCACCGTTTCGATTAAGCTTTTAACCGTTATGTGAAATGTAGTTCAAAATATTCGTTGTCGCCATGATACTAAAATATTTTAATAGCGTTACCATTAAATAGTAGATAGTAAATTAAATTGATAACAAAAAAATGTATGTTTTAAATCTCAAGACAAATATGAGCTTACATAAAAATACGCAAATCTGAAACATATGCGACATTTTAGCGAATAGTGAAGGAAGTCGTAAAACATTTGCTACTTATTCGGATTTTTTTTGTAATTTTTTATAATTTCCACTTTTAGTATATATAGTACATAAATTTAATAGAACGAAGCTCATCACATTAAAATAATTCAGTTTTAAAAATAATGCAACCTAACAAAATACACTATACCCTAACAGCGTGCTCACCTTTTGAGTCTTAAATATCAAATAAACCTCCAGTATTAGTTTATTTATTATTATAAAATCCCATTTTCTAGGCTGTCACAGTAGCAGGACAATTTTTAACAATTTCTTTGTGTAAATGGGTGTAATGTTTATTTCATAAGCAGTAAAAAAAAACGCAATCATTAAGCAGAAATTGAATGCATCAATACAAAGAACACACTATATAATTGTGCCTCATTATTAATGGCTGTAAATAAGAAGAAGAACCAAGAATTTATGCAAAAGCTCATAAATAAGCCGGCAGATTTTTATCATTTAAAAGCATTTCTTTCAGATAAAAGCAAATTTAATTTGTGGGATGTATTAGTTCGGCAAAAGGATGGAGTCGCATTGAAACAAGAACATTTGAAACCCGCGATGGAACGTAATGGAGGAAACCTTACAGCATGACGATATATAGTTGTACCTGGAGCTTTTAGTATTTACTAAACGAGCAATGAATAAACGAGTATTCATTAGGAAAAGAAATTAGAAAAAAAAAATGTTTCTGAATTGAATATATTGAATAAACGGATAAAGATCCTATATATAATTTTTATTTAGTTGGAAGTACAACCAAATATTATCATCTTTTCGAATATTTATGACAGGAACTAAAAATACACGTGAAAAAGTAGTTTCAATAAAAATGATTCGAAAAATTTAATTATAAGAAAAATGATGAGAATATTAGTCCGCATATTTGTAGCACGTTGATAGAGTGTATGTCAAGAGGCCTAGCAGCGATTGTTGTAACAGATGGCTATCCTACTAAATATTAAATACTTCTAAAATCATTTTGTCCATGTCCGTATGAACACTTATTTCCACCAACAAATTGTAGATTTTTTTACAATAAAATAATCTTTCGTGAAACGTTGTCTACTTTTGAAATTAAAATATAGGATATCTGATATTGATCATAGAAAAATTGTTCCTTGCACTTTTCCGACATCATGTCAATATTGTTGGGCGTGCGAAAACTTATTTACGCGACTGTACATTCGTCCAGCAAAATTTAACAACCTCTACAGAAGCTGTACGCTCCAGTACATGCCAGGTGAGACGTGCTACTCTTTTAAACATAGGCATGGGCAATCTTTAGCGACACACGAGCCCGCATACGTTTAAGCGTGCGGGCTGTCTCTAATCTAAGAATGGTAATCTTAATTATAAATTAGTTGTTACAGGCGCAAAAAATTATTTTCATAAACATTAATTATTGGAAATCTCTAGTGAAGCACCACATTTCAATTTTTTCCGAAGACCGGATTAAAAACATGGCGGGTCGGATACGGCACGCAGGCCACTAGTTGCCCATGTTTGCTCAAACGAATTCTAAGAGGTAAAAGCTGGTCACACTTTAGAAATAAATTTTGAAATTGAATACTTAATTCGATGGTAGTCACAAATGGCTCGACTGACAATTAAAAAATATATCAGATATAAAAGATACACAATATGGCACTCTCAAAAGTTCTTACTTTGAGCACGAAGATTTTACCGATAATAATAAGTGTGTAAAATATACTGATAACATCCTGAATAAACCCGTACCAGTTCTTCCTAGAAAAAGAATCGCTTTTACAACTCTAACTGAATATTGAATGGATCTTAACCTTTGTGTAATACCAGGCAGTAAACAGGTACTCTCTTCGGTAGAAACTAGAATCTAAAACATGTTTCTTAAAAAGTATCACAGTAATAGAAGCAATACTTCAATATGTAACAAATTATCCAGTTAATTAGATCAACCAATAAACCACTGCAGCTCGAACAGTTCACATAACAGAATCTATTACTACACGAAGTACTTTTACTAGTAATTCTTGGATGCGTTTTGTAATTAAAGACCTAAGCATAATTTAGTTAATTAATTTACATGAGTTTATTATGCGTATGTTCAGGGTGAGTCAACGGTCGAGCAATCTATTTATTTTCCAAACAAAGATAAAATTAAAAATGAGCATCGGTGCATATAAACCACAGTGCAGTGACACAACTAAATTATTTCTTTGTTACTCCATTCAATGGTATTTTTTATTGCATTTCTAATTTTTTTGTTTATTTGAAACAGATTATACCTCTTTAATAGCTTTGAATACACATACAATTTGTTTTAATTCTTTTTTAAAGGTATTTACTTGTCATTATAAAGAAATATAACAAACAATAATAATTAAAAAAAAAAGTATGAATTTCCTATTCCTAACAAAATGTAAGAGCACAAGGTAGTACAAATAATTTGAATGCTCTTTTTGATTATAGATTATCCGTGGAAACTTATTTTAAGAAAATGCAGCGGTGGCGCCCGAGTTTTATAAATGTGTGTTTTCTCTTTAATAATCGAAAAAGAAGTCAATTTACGCTTACGTACCCATTTTACCGTTATGATTGGAATCAGTGTTGGGCACGATATTTTTCAATGTGACTAGACAGGCTCGTATTTTGTCTTCTTGGCAAGCAAGGCGGATCGCTTCCCGTGACACGAATAAACACGAGTATATCTAGTCACTGCAAAAATTGTTGTCATTTCCCCTATGTCCTGTCCATCACTGGGTATTAAGCCCACAGAAACGAGTCCACTTTCCATGCACTTCACGAAATTAGCAGAGACTGGACAGACTCGTGTTTTGTCGACTCTCGGGGAAAGCAGTGGGCAACACGAATCCATTCTCGGAGTTTAGTCTCTGCTAATTTCATGAATGGGAACTCATTTCTACAGGGTATACTTTTATATTTACAGAGGACGCGATTATTTATTTTAAATAAGTTTAGGACTTCTTTGTAAATGGATGCGGTATAAATATATTTTTGTTGTACTGATGTTTTGTATATATAATTATGTATTACATGTCTATATATACATGTACTTATTTACTTAATTATAATTAATAATAAAACAAAGCACACACAAGTTACGATTGAAAACTATAACTTAAAGCAAGCGAGAAAATGGAGGAACGGAATGTTTATGTTATATTTGTCATAACAAAGCTATAGATAATTTTAAAAATACAATAATCATATTTATCGCACCCCCACTTTTTTTTATGTTTAATTTAATAATTTCTTCCAAACAATAAATTTACTTAATTCTTTTTTTTGCAAAAAAAAAAAAAAAAAAAAAAATACAAAAAACAAAATAGAAAGGTGGTGTCTCAATAAATGCGAGAGTTTGCCGGCTTTTTCCGACATGTCACCGCACGCTTTCACGTGCCTTACACGCACCTTAAGGTGCGTTTTCACACTGGAACTCACGAAAAAATTTGATATAGCCCTACATAAACAAGGCGAGTGGTTTAAATATATTTATAGAGTGTTCCCCAAAGTAAGTTTAAAAAAATTGAAAAAGCTAGAATTTTTGGTGGTCCTCAAATTCACAAGTTCATTACGACTTCAGTTTACCAAAAGAATTTCTTAACTGCTTAAGAACTTCTTGGATAACAATAAGGCAGGACACGATAAAAAAAGCTCGTGTGAACTATGCTGATTAGCTTTAAGAGAACGGTTGCTAATATGGGCACTAAATTACACTTTCTGCATAAACATTTGGATAGATTTCCGAAAAACTTGGGTGAATTTAGAACAAGGGAAGCGATTTCATCAAGACATAAAGTCAATGAAGCACACGTACCAAGCAAGGTCGGATACACACCTCATGGCAGATTATTTCTGGAACCTACCATATGATTGTTTTCAAGTTCAACCCAATCGAAAATAATACCGACAGCATTTCACCTAGCATTTGTAGTGATTTTTTTTTACTAGAAATATAGTTTTTAGTTTTCATTTTATTTTGTAAAATTATAATATGAAATATTTTTCGTCTACCTGACAATAAACTTTTAACTTTAATTTTTATACCTTTAACAAACGCACTATCATAAATACTAGAACCAATATGATAAAACTATTAGCAAGTATGGAATCAACAGCACTAAATTACCCTGAAACTGTTCCAACAGCGGAAACAATAAAATCACTTGGCCAGTGTAATTACTATTTAGGTCAAAATTTTATTTTATTTCTGTTTGGAGAATAAATGGACTTTTCCCAATCGTTGACTCACTCCACCTGAATATTAAAATATGCGTTATTAACAGTACCAATTACAAAGGTGCTATCAAAGAATTTCGCATCCCGCAATTAAAAGAATTCATTATTCCGTTATAAAGCAAGGTTATTCAAACATGGAGTATTTTACAATAAGCACGATAGCAAAACCTCCCAATTATAAATGTAAGAATTACATTTTAAAATATGCATATTACCTTCTCACTTTAAGAGTAATCAATAATTTTGTTATTAATATTATTAGAACCAAAAATATTATTATTATTAACTATTATAATGAATTCATTGTTATTTTACTAACGTAAACAATTTTATTTTTCTTTATAATTCTATATTCAACATTAAACTGTTCTAACAGCATTAAGCATAAATATTTATGTTTACATTGTATGTGCACTGGATGTTTTGATCATATTATGATAAACAAGTTTATTTTTAAGATAACCCAAATGAGTTGAATGGAATACCTAATGTAAGTACTTTTGTACTTATGCGGAGATTACTGATTAAACAAATTTTGTATTGTCTCAAAGGAAGAGGAATTTTTACAGCTTATATAAACAAGAATAAATTGTACCACTTGCTTGTAGAAGATAACGGTAAGAAGAAATTCGAAGGGTAATCAAACGGAAGAACTTTCAATAATGAATATGCAAATTATAAAAAAAATCTAAAACTCGGTCGCAACAGGAATATTTCTAACATGGTTTCTAAACACACCGAGATTAGAATATTTATTCGAAATTCATTTCCATAATCACACGAACTACATTTATCTAAATTCCTATTTTAAACTTCAAAACGTTTGCCTTGTTTATATATACACTCAATAATAGTATGTAACCAGCGAAGTACGAACATATTTATAAACAGAATTGCATACCTATTGCAAATAGAAATAAAAATAAACACAATTTGCACGTGCGGATGATTTACCTACTTTACAAATTAAGCAAGGCAGTAAATAACATATTTAATAATTTCTTTCCAGATTGTCCTTGCAAATACAATATAATCTCTTTGTTTCTAAGCTAAACTAACGACTATTGACATAGGATGAGCCATTTAACATTTCAGATATTGGTTTGCGTTATGAATTCTAGGATCGATAATTATAAAAGTTTGACGAAATGCGATCTACAGAAATCATATATTCCTTTAGTAAAAGTGAAAGAGATAAACATGTTTTTGCTAGATTTACAAATAGATGTTGCCACCAGCGTGATTATTTTAAATAGTTATGTACGTTTTTAGTTTCCAGATGTTTTGAAGAACATGTGTAACTAGTAAACAGTAAAGGGCCAAAACATTCTGCTAATTTAACATATTGTATTTATTGTTTTAATGGTAAATATTCATTTAAATACAAAGCAAATAATGTTACCACAATAGGATGTATAAGGGAATGGAACGATTTTCTAAACATAGGGCTCTTTTGGCACTCTTTACATAATTCGTACAGTTTTCAACGCGTGTTGAAGAATTAAATTCAAGATTAGAAAGTGTAGAAAGTAACAGAAAAAGTGGAATCAAGTAATTTTCTCTTGCAAAGACATATCTCAACACGGCGTCAAAAACTAAAATCGAGATATTTGTCTTTTTGGCGTAATTCGAAAAATTAGAAAAATTAAGAAAATACCTCTTCTTGAGTACTCCGTCTGCCTTATATGGGTCTCCAGTTCCTCGGCAGTATATTCAATTCTATCACATAGTTTTCGTGCATAATCACTTGATAATGTAAACACTTTAGTTCTTTTAAGAGCTTTGCCCATATTTCCACTACTGTCCGTGTCCGAATCGCCTTCAAAATAACCACTTTCCTTAGTTTTCTTGTGGCAACGCATCTTAATTATTGTGTCCTCTTTGTACTATACAAACAGAAAATATAGATTTTATCATTTATTCCACCTTGAATTATGAACACAAATGAGACTAAAGAACAAGTTCGAAACGTCAATTTTCGCTAGCTGTATATCGAAATGTAACCTTCGCACGAGTGCGGAATTAAAATCATTTGGGAACTGTTATCCGTCAGTAGTTATGTAGGTCGAAGACACAGTATTTTTTTCTTTTCTGAGGAATTTTTCAACACATATTTAAACGTACGATAATTTAACTGTTCTCCAGGAATTGCGTATTTACTTCTTATCACAAACTTTAGTTTGCGAACTGTCACAAAACTTTGAGGTTAAGTACGACGAGAAAGTGTAACATGTTGTTTATCCAGCGTATTAAATGTATGAAGGTAACATGACATAAACTTTAAAAATTTGATGATAAAGTTTATGTAAAACGTTCTTCGTTGTTAAAACAAATAACCCAAACAATATCACTTATTACTAATTTAAATTCAACACAACGCCTACTCTCCGGTAGCTCAGAAAATAACTGACTCCATTGAAAATTCCCAACTTTCAAGATCCTACATTCACCCCACCCTTCGCCCATACCTCATTACAACCATCGTAACGGATTCGCAATAACCAATAAGGCATCATTTTCACTTCCAACGAACTGGCTTAAACGTATCGAAATAAATAAAGTAAGTCTATACATGTAATTTAACGAGAAACAAATAAAATAAATAACCTAATATAATAGTATAAATTTGAATAATCAATTATTATTAATAAATTAGAAAGTATTGAATTTTTTACTTCAATACAATAGTACATAAGGGCATTATATATCAACTTAAGACATTACTTATTATTATATAAATACCATACATTTACATACATTAACTTGCATTTCTGAAATATATCCTCTGCGTTTCGTCTATATAGGCAACCCATTTAACACGTAATCCAAGATGTCTATCGTACCATAGGCGGCGCATTAAACATTCATTGTGGTAAGTATATATACATCTTTTTTGTTGCATCAATTTTAATTTAAATATAGTAAAATTAGCCCAGTTTATCTAGTTTAATTAATTAAATGCAATTAAATTTGAAAATCCAACTACTACTATTTATATTAGTAAAAAGTATTTTACTTAATTCGAGTCGGTTTGTAACCTAAATTAAAAGGTTTCGCTGACACATACACTACCATTCTGATTTTACATTAACGATAGATGCCGTGCATTATTGCTACAACAATAGAAGCACTTTGTAAAAGATAGTTGATATATAAAAGTATCGTTGTCACCTATATAAACCTACAAGCTGTGTTAGTTGTGTTCAGGATATTTTTTTACAAATAAATATCTGTCTATCCGAACCTTATATATACTTCTTTTAATGGACGTCAACAGCCGTCCGATAATTGGGGCAGTCAGTGGGATTCGAACCTACGCTGCCAAAGAAAAAATTTATTTTAGGACTTTATTTTATTTGAACACAACTAACACATTTCCGTCACCTTATTAAGAATGTTCATTTAGATATCAGTTTTGCAAAGTACTGTTGCAGAAATAATGCAAGGTATATATCGTTAATGTAACGCAAATATAAGAAGTAAATCGGATATAGTTATTACTTATCGGTGCATATGACTGTACATAGTTTATCTTAAATATAGCACATATTTCTGTTTCAGAAGATTGAGAAATTCAGCAACAGTCTTCCATTAGTTTACTAATGGTTCACACAACATATCGATGTATGGCCAGTTGTATGATTGATGTAGTAACATGAAATATACAATAAACGTTCACGCGTATTATTTTTTCCATGTAAAATAGGTGAAAAGAAAGAAAGCGCATAAAATCGGTGGCTATTATACCTTCCATAGGGGACACCTATGTACTTTGATCAACAGTAGCAATACAGATAGGCTACCAATTTAACAGCGATTCCTTAACCTTTGACCTACGCGAAAAATACTTTTATTCAGATGCCTATATTAAGATAATTTTACAATTTATCTCATGTTTCACGTATTATTAACGATAATTTCGAGAAACCTGTACCAAGTAATTATTCTTGATCGGAGAGTTTCGTTTTACTCGTGTATCATTATCGTCATTGCCGTGTGAAAGTGAAATGAGATAATAATTATGGGTTAATGGATATCTTTTAAATTTTTGTATTTGTTATATTACCTGCCTATACTTAATTAATAGAACTCACCATAAGTTATATCATGCGTCACTGTTTCATCTAAAGAAACAATAACAGTTTGAGTCATGGACCGTATTGATGGTGAAAAACTTGGCGATTTTGAAATTGGCACTGGCGTTTTATTGAAATTAGCATTGTCATTTGCTTGTTTAGCGTCTATTTGTTCCATTGCATTCTTTTCAATAACAAACAAAGTAAAATACAATAACACACCGGCAACTGATTGAGTTATGATACCGAATTTATTAATTTACGGTAACGATCACGGCACTTAATAATAATACATTAACACGTTTGGATTATTCTCATCACATAGATGACAAATGTTGTTGCATAAATCATTGGTTAAATTCTCAAATGTAATATATTTTTATACTTGTTTTCAGATGTCAGATTACACTATTGCCAAGGCTGGGCCTGGACACAGTTTCATTCGAACTCACATATTCCGTGTACATTATACTTCACATTCTTTATCACGTTATATACATAACTGATAGGGCGAATTCGCGTTGCGGTGATTTCCTATTATTAATAGCAACGTTTCAGAACGTTGAAAAGAAAACGTTTATCACTTATAAATTAACTCTTCTATTTGTATTTGTAGATAAAATGTGTTTAATTTTCTGTAGATGTTCACTGTTATGTTCGGTTATTTTAAGACTTTATGCGTTACACTATATTCTTTTTATATTCATATACTCTTTATTATGCCAAAAAAATGATTGTTCTCTATTTTTAATTTATAGTGGATATTTGTGTAGTTTAGACGAAATAGCAACCATCTGTTTAAAATCAATAAACGAAGTAATTTCAAGGTCGCGTAATTAGTGAAATGACGATATTTATAGAACGAGAAATATTTTAAAATTTTGAAACATCCAAGCACTAATGATCATTAGTGTAAAACTAGATTTTTTAAATTAGTAGTTATATAATGTAATTCAGAACCTGTAATTTTATTTCAATTAGTACTAGTTTATTACAATTAAACGATGGAAAGCACGTGGCATAAACTAATTGAACAATAAATCTGTTGGTATTAGCTTCAAAAAATATTTTTTTACCTGGCAGCTCTAAGAACTTCTCTTTTTCTTCGTAGAAGAAGAAGTAGAAAGGAATAAAAACAATTTTAATGATTCTATTCAAATAAAATTTGCCATAATTTTACTGTATATATTATTCTATATACAGGATGATTGACGAAAGCCGTCCATTAAAAATTCTTAAATCTGTAATTATATCTCGATTTTGAAACTTCGGGGTTACGCATAGCTAGCTATGATCTATTAAAAAAAAAAACTTCGTCAATATCGCACTTCCGGTTACATTGAAAATCATAGCCAACTTTGATATTATAAATAGAAACTTGTATTTTTTGTTACATTTTTAGATTCTACTAGTCATTTTAAAGCTAATTTTATAAAACATCTTCTTGCTTATCGATTACCGTTTTAGTTATTTTGACTTTTGTAAGAAAAGGCAAAAACGTATGCTATATTAAAGGCCTTATAGCAGGTATATAGTAAAAGTTAGAAAGCATTCATGTCAATTATGGAGGGTGCAGGTACTCTACTATTTAACCAAGGCATAAAAAATAAACAAAATTACACAACTGTCTCACAACCTAGGGTTGATTTGGCGTAATTGTTGTTTCAAATGAAACGTCTGTACTGAAAAGCTATAAACGTTCTTATATCCATCTCTATAGCTTCTCTCAGGATTAGAATAGATTTTCAAAAAATGTGGTTTTGAATTAGTTTGTAATGAATAGTAGGCGGTGAAAAAGCATATGAGAAAACAAAATATAGCAAGAGAAAATAAAATTTATTGAATTTTATTTTCTTTTATTATTTATTTTATTTATTATTTTATTTATTGAATCACAAACGAAATGCTGTATAAGATCTCCGTTCGCTTGCAAATACTTTGAAATCCTATTATAAACTCTTGTTGTTGCAGCCTTTTATTTGCCCAGGATCTATGCTATCAAATGTATTCTCTCATTCACTATAAAAAAAAAGATACATTAAAGTCAAAGGTACTCTGAAAATTAGCTTCACGAACGAAGCGAGAGCTTGCGCCAAACGTTAGTTGCCTCTATTAACAGTATTCTACTCTAAATTTGGATTCATGTCTCCAAATTTACCAGTAAAGCCGTTAGAAATACAATTTTTTTGTAAGAACTCTGGACCTCTTGCACCAGTGTTAATACCCGCTCGCAGAAAGCTCCAGGATTAAACACTTGCACGATGTATGCGTGTATTTCATGCATTGGCAGAATACGCTGTATTGATGAATATGATATATTTAATTCCTCAGCAGCAGCCATATATTGTTAAAATACGCTAATACCGTTCTCATCATGTTGTAGGTTTTGGCAATCGCTTATTATGCTTCTATTGTCCAGTAAGTAAAAAGTTTTTTGAAATCTTCGGAAATGTCTTCTGCTAATAAGCGGCAAATGAGGATAAACCTCATTCGGTAAGTTAATTGCTTATAATTGTATGACATTCTCGGTGAATAAAAAAATAAATTTAAGGTTTCTTCGCTTCTGTAATTATCAAAATGTTTTTCCATTTTTGCTAATCTAATACAAACACAGACCAAGATAATTTAACAGATCACTTGAGTGTAAACTGATATTGTTTAGTACCGCTTCGTAGTTTCCACAGCCTACTGCGTGCCAAAAAATATATGTTTCTATTTACAATATTAAAGCTATAACTTTGGATGTAACCGGAAATAGGACATTGATGAAGTTTCTTTTTATAAATGGATCAAAGCTAACTATGGTTATTGCCGCAGAAGATATTGGAAATTCAAGAAATTTTAATGAAGGAGCTCCGTGTATCACACTGTATATATAAATACAACACTATTAATATTCGAGACAAATTGACAGAGTTTACCGGATATTCGGGGAGTTACCCCTACATTTATATATTTAATTATTTATTTGTTTATTCTAGGATTCGGTGGAATGTTGCAAAGTATGGATAATATTAGAAGAATTTGTCCTACCAGTACATATTTAAAAACTGTTCATGTGCTGTACATATTTCACTAATGTAATGATGTAATAGAAATTATTTGAAAATCAAAAGATCGTGTATTTATTTTCTTGTAAACAAGGTGAGTTTTGAATAATGCCATTTCTTAGAAAATTAAAATTTTATTATGTCACTGGTTTTCCACTGCAAAATTTCGCAAGGTATCAACGTAGAAATTTACCACTTCAATTTAAAACCACTAAATTGTCACAATTGAAGCACTTGGTCTAAAGGTGTATACGTAAGTATATGTAATTAAACGATCAACTTAGCATTCTTTGGCTCGAAAGTTAGATTTTGAGAAAACATTTTTGACAAAATAATTTTAAATTAACATTGAAATAATTCATTCGTTAAAAAATGCATGCGTTCACATGTAAGGAAAAAATTTGGAATTAAGAAAAAATAATGGAAATACTGAGTGGTGGTTATTACTCTTATTAAATTATAAAATACTACAATACCAACTAACAGTACTTTAAGGAATGATTATATTAAAAAAAAAAACAACCATTTTTACAATTAGCCAGAGCGACAAACCGCTGTTTCTGCACAAATGTTGATCTTTACTAGTACCAAGCGACTTTTGTAACGCTTGCTAACTGGTTTCAGTTCAGCTTTTTATACATTAGTAGGATACAATTTTTTAAGGTGCTATAACAAGAGGTTCTCAGGTAATTAAATGCTGATAAAATATGAAGTTCCTTTGAAATCTATTCTCTTTGTTCTCTTCTTTATTATTATTATGGCGATAGTTATGCTTAATTTGGTTACTAAATAAAAATACTACAAACTCTTAAAGATTAAAACATTAATTCTTCATATTTACAGGACATTTCTTGCTGTATTTGTTAGGGTTAATATGTTATTTTTATTCGTGGCTGTGGCCTGGAGAACCACAAAAAAAATTGCATGCACATTCCCCCTTCCTCTCTATTAAAAAACAATTGCACTGTTTATTTAATACAATTATTTACAAAACAATCTTCGTATAATTAAGAGACAATACTATTTTTCGCACATATTAGTTTCATTTATTAACAGATGTGAATATTATAAAAATGAAGGGATTGTTAGTAGTATGCACTTTATTGCGATTAAATTTAGTAATTTTCGACAACATAGTCGTTCTCACCAACAGCTAAAAAGTATTAAAGTTACACTCAAAAGATATTAATGAAAGAGGTGTGCCAAGGACCTCACGGTATCGTTTTTTTTGTGACTTCTAGAAAATACGCCATATATAAAACCAAAGAGCGTGGTGTCAATTCAAAAACATTGGTTTCTCCTTTAACACAAGCATAATGCAGAAAAGAGTATCTTTTCTACGAGTAGAAATAAATATATCCATAGTGGATCTGTTCGTTATATTTATATTATTAAAAAAGCAGCAACTAAGATAACTGTATTTAGGTTATTACAATAAGAGATACGGATATTTTCATTTGAACATAAATCGTAACTGTATCACTTACTTAATATATAAATTCTCGGCATGCTTGTAAAATTATTTACTGCCTCAATTTAAAATGTATTCTTTCAAAGTGTATATAGATATGTGTAAGGAATATTTTCTCTACGCTATTGCGGTTTATTTTCTGGTGAAAGTCGTTTATCATTATTTATCAACGAAGAAATCGACCAACAAAATTCCTACAGCAGATAACAATGAAGTTTTCAAAACACCCGACGAATGTAAGTATACAACTAAATTTTCGTGTATTTCAACGTTTGGGTACGATAATATATTTGGCTTAATTTTGGTATTCATTTATCACAAATTTTCAAAATATGCTGCATATTATCTTAGATTCCTAAATCGGGAAACGTATATGTAAATGGTGATATAAATTCACTGTAATTCATATGAACTGATATACATATAAGTCATTATCCATTCTGTACCTTTCTTTATACAACTTCACTTTAACTAGAAAATATAAATTAAAAATTAATGACTTAATTTCTATTTCACATACTTTTGCTTAATAGAAATATTTTAACAAGGATGCCGCTAAAAAACGGTAAATGCCATGAATTATGTTATGCGTGAACTTACGACAACAGTGAGTGCTCAGTATCATTATCCTTATCATTCAACGCAATTATTGAATCTAAATAAATCAATTTATTTTCATGTACTTCCAATAACTGCGAATTAGGAACCTGAAACAACAAAATTCATCAGAAGAAGAAGCGCTGAAGTATAGAGATAAGATGATTTGATGACGATAATTATAATGATTTGATGAAAAAACCGTTTATTTTGAAAAATATAAACTTTACCAGTTTAACAATACTACATCTGGTATGGATCATATCCCGTATAATCTTTTTGCGTTTTTGATAAAATTTCATAAAGGTATTTTATTTGGATTAATGACGAGAAAGTAGATGTTCTTAAACAAGCTCTTATAGTACCTGTGTTGAAAACCAAGCAAGGATCCCGTATCAATTTGTTCATATCTACGAATATCGCTTGTGTAACGAAAATCTATGAACGTATAATTAAATGCAGATCAGAATAATGGTTGGATATTAATAACATTCTGCCCGGGTGTCGGTATGGCTTTAGAAAATGCAGAGGTACAACTGATGCCTTAACACACCTTGTAACAGATGTATAAATTGTCCTTACTCAGAATGCAACTTTGTTGAGAGTATATTTTTAAATATTCAAAATGCCTATAACACTGTTAATTTGAATATATCAGAAGATAAGCTGCCTATTCTTGGAGTATATCTTCAAGCGGCACTTTGAATTGTAGGCCTTTTTCGAGACATTAAAATCTTTGTTAGATGTAGTACCAATACAAAGGTTGGTCCAAGATTATTGTCACACGGATTATTACAAGGTTCTAGTTTAAGTCCTATACTGTTTAATTTGTATACGTACGATCTTCATTTATCTCTTTAGACACAATGTTAATCTCATTCAATATGCTGACGATATCTGTATATATTTGATAAATAAAGATATGGAAAAGAACTTACTTAAGATTTTTCGAACACAATGAAGTCAATCAAAAATTGGTTGGAAAGGAACGAGTTCGGACTTTCTTAAAACAAAACGGAGGTGATGTTCTTTTCGAGGGCAAGAAAGATTCTTATTTCCAACAACAGACTTGATGGTGATATATTTTGTACATGTCAACATGTACAAAAGTATCTAGGACTTATAAGCTATGGTAAACTTAAATGGTCCGCTCATATTAACCAAGTAGTCTATAAAGTTAGTAGGGTGCAGAATGCTGCATTGACATGGATGTTTACAAAGCATGCATAGGTCCATTTTTGATTATGGATGCAGGTTATATTCCACTTGTAATGCAACAAATTCATGTAATATTGACATTTTCCAGTACAAGCCTTTACGTATATGTTTGGGGGCTATGAGATCTACCCCAATCTGTGCTTTGCAAGCTAAAACTGATGAACCTCCTTTGGCACTACGCAGACGTATGATAGCAATCAGATATGTGCTGAAACTTAAGACAGTTAATATAATCACCGTTTTGCAAACGATTAACAAGCTAGGTCTATTAGACTTGACTGCACGTTACTGGCAGAAAAAAAGAGGTCGCCTATATCATGTGATATTTTTCGCTAAACACCTGAATTTGATGGTCGTTTATATAAACCTTCGAATCTAATAATCACATATCTTCAATATATAAAACCGCTAGATATCGTTTTCCCTCCGTAAAACATGGCCAACAAATTGGCCAACAAGATGACGACGTGCAGTTTTTGCATCTATTCTAAAGCTGCGCCATCGAAGTTTGATTATATTTAATAATTATATACTGATAGATATAAAACTTGTATCGATTCTAAAGGTGTGTACACAAAGTTCTAATGGGTTCGAAGCCATGTGGAAATTTCATATAATTAAGCTGTTGACAAGCTTGCTAAAATTAATTGTACTGATGGCGTTATCTACAATCCAATATTTTCTTGTGGAGAATGTTTTGCAATTAGTAAGCGAAATATGTTAAACAAAAAGTGGAAAGATTTGTGGAAACCGACATATATGAACAAGATAACGTAGTAGACCTATATTGGTCGATCTATATTAATGAAACCATGATGTTATACAAGTAGTAATGTCTCTCGATATTATCGGACAACAATTGCCCGTATCAAATTTGGATATGGTCAGTACTTACCATTTGTCTAGGTTGGAATTGGTAGAGTCAGCGGCATGCTTTTGTGGCCATGAATTGGCTTATTTGAACAACATTTTTTTTCAGATGCGTTTTGCATACAAGCATTATAGACAGAATTATTAAATTTATAATCTCTTTAAAAGCGTCTTTCACTACATATATAATTGCTCTTCTGCATGAAAACAATAGTTAGTTAAACAATTTCATTATAGAAACGCTTACACAAATGAAAATTAGGATTTGAGGTTCAATGGAAGTAAATAACCGTCCCTATTTTACCTGCGTGGGTTATTCTGATTTTCTGATGGCCGTTTTCGTGTAATAAGCATTAGTCATCCCAATAGGCCCTGGGATGTGAAGGGTTTATCATTTGTCATAATTGCTTTCACTGAAGCTCAATGACTTTGTTTTGTAGTGAATAGGCTTTGATCCCGAGACACCAAAACCTTGCGATCTTAGTGTTCACAGACAAATTGTTTGTAATTCTTCTTAAAGTTGGTTTACGGAAAAATACTTATAACTAATACTAAACTAAACTAATCGTTTTTGTCAAAGGTATTTCATCTTTTCCTAATCATTTGTTTTTTCACCGTTCTTGTTGTTTGTTAATTTGAATTTTGATAAAATGATCTACATTTTATAAAATTACATATCGTAATTTTTATTCAAAATATTTCATTCCGTATTTTTGGAGGATGTATTTTTCCAAGGTACTCTCAGGTAATAAATTTCTAAATCTTTCTAAACCGGCGATATGTTGCATTTTCCTGTTATTAACCGGTACGGAGTCTGTATACAATTTATTGTCCGAAAACTGCAGGGTAATTCATTTGTTATCCTAATATTGAGAAAAAAGCCCTGTCGATAAGCTCAGAGACACAGACGTAGCTTGGAGCTTCAGCAACAAACATAAAGTCACGATACTTGAAAGTTTTAAAAAGTTCCAGCAAAAGAAAAGCTCAGGTCGATAACTTGAACCGCTTTTTCGCCCAGCGCATTTGGCGGTACACAGTGCGAAGCCATGTAGGATTAAGTTTTTTTTTATATATTTTTTATATATTTTTTTATATATATTCGCGAAATGCAAATGTAAAAAAAATTGTTCTTGAGCAACTGTATCTTTTTCAGTATGACTTGCACTTGCTATATTTACCAGTATTATACAGTAATTTATGCATAGTTTAAATTTACTATATAATCATTATAAATAATTATTATTATTTCTTTAAAAAATAATTATTATATATAATAATTATTATTTCTTTAAAAAAATGTTTAATTTCCATCATTTTTGCTCTTGCAGTCTGGAAAATCAAACGTTAAACATACATAGCATAAAAATTATATTGAGAGACGGACAGAGTCAGTTCTTAAAGAATTCAGTTCTCACTTGTAATGAGTTTGGGTGTTATCAACAAGTAGAATTCCATTTCGGGCATCAGCGGAAATGATTTGATTATATTTGAAATTAAAAATTTATGCGGTTGGTTTTCACCTCTAGCTCAGTTAGTTTCACATTTGGCATGGTTTACACTTTGAGTTACTGTGCTACTTTTTGCCTATTACTCTCCTGAAAGAGCCCTATACAATTGTGGGCGAAACGACTTGCTATTTTAACCAAACGATATGATACGTTTCAAACCCGGAACTTGTTTAGTTTCAACTGACTCTGGCCGTGGAAACCTACGTTTTTATTTTAAAAATTTATATCCGGCAACACCGAAAACGTCGACAACAGATAATTTTTGATGGTAGATGAAAAACAAGAAGAGGATGTGTTCTTTTTTAATAGTAACACTAACTGTTAATAATAACAATTACTATTTTTAAAAGATTAGCACGGCCACGTTATTTTAGAACCTCCCTGTATAGATATACCAAATTCTTTGTTTAGCTCTAATGTCATTATTCATTAGTCATTATAGTATACTTGCAATTGTAAACATGATAAAATCATCTACCTTCATTTAGAGGTAGAATTATAATCCATAAATCACAATATTCATAAAACCAATAACATTATACTTGTGCTGTGCATTCGGTTCTTTGTAAACAATTCTATTAACAACCATTCTCTTCTACTTTCCTTTAAGAAAAGCCAATGGTCGTAGTAATAAGTAAATTTAATTTAGAAATAATTGGAAAGAAGTCTATCGAGATATAGTTTGTATTTGTTTTAAGGTAAGGTATTATCAAAACATCAAATACAATTTTCAGGTACTTACCGGTATAATTTTATGACCGAACTATTTCACTTTGTTTACTTTGTACCTCTAGAAGATTTAAATTACTTTGAACTAAGGCTTAAATAATGTTTATTATTATTATTATTATTCTACAGAGATTTTCCAATTAAGGATATTAAGAACATTGTGCAGGCTATTGATAGGACTTATCTAAATTTGAAAAAGCAAACATTTGCATGGAGCGGCGATGGGTAAGTGATATTAGTGGCTACTGCAAATATAATTATTCGTAGGTTGTTGAGTGGAATGAGACGGTGTTTTCTTGGACAAAATTCAATAATCTTTTAATTTATGCTCACAGGCCTATTAAACTAGATGTATACGACGTACAATACTTATTTTTTATTTTGAAGAAGTCAATTTGTTAAAATTATTAATGTCCTATCATTAACAGAGCCATAAATACGATTTAATTGTTCCTAGAATATTAAGTAAATTTGTTGAAATATTTGAGAATTGTAATTGCAAAAAACAAAAAATAAACATATTAGAAAGACTATAGTTTTTTATGTATAGAACATTGCAATTTGTATTTTATTTCCATGAAATAATAATAATAGCGCAATAATAACTCAAGTCCAACTCTAATTCCCATTTATTAAGTGTAGTTCTCATAGACGAAACATAGGGGTTAGAAGAAGTAGAGTAAATTCTTGAGAATGTCTTGATTGGCTGCGGCTTTGAAACATTTAACGAAATAACGCAAGTTTATAATCTAATTTCTAGCTTATTGCACTTCTTCTGATAGTTGACTTATTGGTAAGTAAAATAACGTAATACCAGTTATACTTCTTGACTTACAATTCTGTATTTGTGAGCATTTATAGATCTATTAGAAGTTAATAATAGCAGCATGATAGCAAATGTCGGAATTAATTCTTAATCGACACTTATGATATCTGCTGTACAAGATGAATTTGAAGAAGGTCTTCTGGGTGTGATTGCCTCTTTACTACTTCCTAGTCCTTGGTGAGGTTGATGCGTTATAATCCCAACCTCATTTCTATATCGTTCTTGGACGTATTTTTTCTTGGTTGTTTTTCATTCCTTTCAGGCCAAATTCGCGTTGGTTATTTCTTTATTTTCGTCTGGTAGAATTTGCTTATATTGGGTTTGGCCAAACGAACCATCGCAACGCCATTTACCTGTTAAAATAATATCTATTTCTATATCATTATATAATTTAGTAGATGACTTTTTTTTGACAAATTATGCGTGTCGTGTGATCCAAAAGTGCTTCCAATTTTAAAGACGCGGGTATAGATGTTATAATTATGGCTTGCACATCCGAATAACATTAAATTTTCGCAGATTGGAACTATAATTTTTTAATTTTGCAGAAGTGAGCATTTCATTATATAAGTTTTTTATAAACTAGTAAGACAACTAAAGCCAATGCTTCTTTACTACTTAATTAAATTTTCAAACAAGACGCGATTAACAACATCCGCTTGTTGTGTTGACGAATTCATTAAAGTTCCAAATTATATTCGTGTTTCTGCTTTCATTCTCTGCTCGCGAACCTTGTAAGAACGCTTAGCGAATTTGTTGTAAACCTTCAGTTTGCAGTAAATGCCTGGACTTCTGTCTTCTTATTCTTCTATTTGAATCTTCAAGTGATTCACGTGGATGAATTTTTTGTAGTGTGACGATTTTTATAGCAACCAAATCGCCATTTAAGCGGTTAACATTTTCACTTAAGAATCGGTAATGCATCATGTGAACATTAGACCATCTCTGTTTGAACTTAAGAAACAACTGTTTTTGCACGTAAATCACAACATACTTAAGATCTTGAGTTAGGTGAAATCTTTGCTGAATATACTTTCGAGCTGCAGTTATATGTTTACCGTGGCAAGTAAGGACAATATATCTCCTTTTTTAATTATAAACTTCGTCACTTTCAGTGAGTGATTGATATTGCCAAATAACTATAAACAGTAGTCGGATGTATTAGGTATACTTATAGGTGTAAATTGTTACTGTGATAGTAAATGTTTAGATTAGATTACTTTATCAAAATATGGTTTTAAAACAATATAAAAATATAGTTAACAAAATACAAAATGATACGTTTCTTTACCCAATGAAAGTTCATTTGTTTTCATCAATTACAGCAACAACGGTATTAATTAGTAGAAATTTCTTTCGGGTGTTGTCGGCTAATTAATATTTTACTTGGGGTCTAGAAGACTAAAGACAGTCTTTGGAAATCTCCTGAAGAAGCTGACAGCATGATCGGCGAAACGTCAAGCAAAAAAAATATTAATTACGCGACAGCACCCGAAACAATCTATTGTGGATTACAGTCCTGAAAGCCTAAAATAACATAATAATTTGTAACAACGATATTTTGGAGGTAAACAGGATATTATTTCATCAGAATTATCAGAAATACCGACAACGGAATGTTTGATTTAACAAATGTAATATGGCGTCTACGAAAGATGTTACTTTCTCTGTAAGGGCAGGTTTGGACAGGTAAAAAAAATGTACATTAAAATAATTTATGCTATTTGAGAGATGAATATGTGAGAAAAATATAATGTAATTATCTTCAATAGTTTTTGTGTTAGCCCCGCCCAAACTTTGCGGATAGAAGATACACTAGCAATGACAATCAACGATCTATATTTAAGGCCTAGGTATCAATACTCTCATAACTAGAGATGACGAAGGCAGCTTGAATTATTCCTTTTTTGCAGCAACTAGGTAGATTCGTGTCTATTCGTCTAATAAGAAAGAGTTTGTGTTGCCTACTGGTGTCTCCGAGAGTCGACAAAGCACGAGTCTGTCTAGTCTCTGCAAAAAAGTAAAAATTTCATCCGCCTTTGTCCTCCCCACTCATAATTGCGTTTACTTTAATAAGCCTGGAAATTTGAAATACATTTATTTTAGTATCTGAAACGGCAAATACTGAGTAAAAGTAATTATTTCCAAAGGTAGTTTTTGGCCAGGAAAATACACTGTTTCGTTCCGCGTTACCATAATCTGTTGCAAATTTTTGGGCGTTAAGATGTTTTCGTACAGTGGCTTATCAAAAACGTTCTGTAGAGCAAAGAGAAAATAGTTATACTAATAATAATAATAATCCATGGCTTTACATCCTCCAATAGCTTTCGCCAATTATAGGGAGCATGAGTTATTATTACGCATGCATCCGTAGGTCGCCTTAAGATTCACCGTATTCGCCAAATTTTAGAAACAAGGAAAACTACGAAAATGAGTGACGAGCCCGAGATTCGACTGTTAGCACAGCGTTCTAGGTACTGCACTGCCCGTCCCACTAAATATTCACTTCGTGTTCCAATATTTTTTAAAACTTTATCGAACGTTTAGAAACTATGAAGATGTTTTTACTAAGAAACGGGTGTAGAAAAATTTGACAAAAGATGATGTTGTAGAAACAGCAGTTATTGATCATTTTAAAGGTTGTTTCAAGGACTCGATAAGAGACATTCGAAACACCGTAACGTATCGACGTCTTCCTAATAGAAAACTCCTTAGTAGTTGTAACAATATATGTATATTATGTCGTACAATATAACTTCTTTACATAGGAAATGTTTATAATATTCAAACGATAAACCCAAAAAATCGCAAAGCATAGTGAATCTAAAAGTAATTAGTTCAAAAATAGTAACGTAGGCTTCCACGGCCCGTGTCAGTCAAAACTAAATGTGTTCCGGGTTTAGTAAAGAAAATAATAAAAATAGACTTTTGAATTATTTATACCTCAAGAATTCTTAAAGTTTCAATTCGGGAAAGTATTTGACTTTTATATACTTTTATATTTAACTTATAGTAGTGGAAATGAAAGAGGATGGAGATGAGATATGTGAAGAAGAATATTTCTCAGCATTGCCACAAGATTTAATTCACATTCCCTTAAAGTATGAGAAAATGTCTATCGACCATATGTTAGAAGCTTCCGAGAGATTTTATCAATTTATGGATAAGAGGCGCACTGCTAGGCAGTTTTCTACAGATCCAGTACCAATAGAGATCATTCACAATATTATTCGAACTGCAGGTATAATAATCGGGCTTTCTAAATGAAGGTTTCTTTTCTGAGTTGAGGTTTTTTAGGGACTGCACCAAGCGGCGCACATACGGAGCCATGGACATTTGCCGTAATTGAATCGTATGACATTAAGAAGCAAATTAGAGATATAATCGAGGAAGAAGAAGAAATAAATTATAAGAAACGAATGGGCAAAGTTTGGACGACTGATCTAAAGCCTTTGAAAACAAACTGGATTAAAGAATATTTGACAGACGCGCCATACTTAATTTTGGTCTTTAAACAGATGTACAGCTTTCGATCTGACGGTAAGAAAAAATTACATTACTACAATGAACAAAGCGTTTCCATTGGCGTTGGAATTTTGCTGGCTGCTATACATGTAAGACTCTTATAATATCATCCAAAATGTTATTACTTACTAAATATGAACATTAGCATGCAGGTTTAGTGTCGCTTACTTCTACTCCACTAAATTGTGGCCCAGCAATAAGAAAACTTCTTAATCGTCCTTTATCAGAGAAGCTAACCATCTTACTACCTGTTGGGTTTCCAGCTGAAGGATGCCTAGTTCCGAATCTAAAACGAAAAAATTTAGAGGATATTATGGTTGAATATTAGCAGAAACACCATACGATGTCACGTTATATGCCTCAGAATTTATTAAAGGTAGATTTTAAAAAATGTATTGTACCTACTTATCAATGTTGGCTTTTGTTGATTTTTAATAAATAAAATTATCTGTAGTTTCGTCTCCACATATGTTCTTCTTTTCTTTGCTTCGTGCTTTTGCGTACAAAAATTTTTCATTATAAATGATTTTTATTAGTCCTTGAATACCTTATAACATTGAAAGCTATTCACAGAATCTTGTTAAAATATAAATGGCAATCATTTAAATATTACCAAGTTCAACATTTACGAAATGAAAATCCTAATTTTTCGAACGATCCTTCCACAAAATCTCAAGAAAAGGCTGCAATTCTCAAAATTAACAATGTGGAAGGAAGAAACTAAGTTTACCAAAAAGTGGCTTATATAATAGACACAACATTCATTTTTAGACAGACGAAACTCCTAGACTAGTACGGGAATAAAAATTTCAAGTATCCTGCAGCTTTAACGTTTCTTTGTACAGTGAAAATTTAACTGGGGTAGAGTATTTGCATACTTTGCAAGAGAGAAGAGCGTTAAACCATCTCCCAAGTGTACCCATATCCAACAATAACCAAAGAAGTCGTTCAAGGTAAGGTTTAATTCGCTTTCAATAGAATATCAATGCTTGAAGTGTGCTAGTAGCAATCGTGAATACGTGAACACAAAGATGTTAACTTGTTTAGCATACAATGATAGTTTCTTTAACATATTGGTTTTCAACATAGATAAAGCTGGTCAGCTTAAGAAATCACCAAGCTGCAGAGTTAAATGGTTTCTCAGGTTCGTCGCTAGATATACCACTGAACGGTATAGTAATTAATACAATTTCGGAAGAACCCAAATAACGAACGAAAAGTAGATAGATATATATATTCAAGAATCTTCGAAAGAAATTTATATTCCTTCTTGCGAAGACGGAAGGAATCTTTGAAAGTGGAACTAGATCATGACCAACATCTGCTTTAAATATTTCTAACCTGTTAATTGTATTTTTTAGCTTCTTAACATGTTTAATTATTACATTATTGTTTTATTTTCTTATTAAAAAATAATTCACATACTCAACAAACGTTTAAGTACATTCATTAATAATACTAAAATTGTTGATACCCTTAAAAGTTAGTAAAGTAAGTAAAGTCAATAAATGCATTTTCTACTACCGGCTATTTAAGGCAAATATTGTCCCTCATTGGAGGAAGATAAGTGCGGTTTGCGGGCTACTTACCTCAGTTGCTGTTATTAACATGGAGCTTTGCGATGACTATGTGTACACATTCTAATAGGACAGTACTCATTTGGATATATTTGTATTTGTTTTTAAAGTAAACTCAAAATTCTTAGTTTTTAACATTTTCTATGACTTTTTCAAGAAGTTTTAATTCCGTTTTGTGTGTGGTTGAAGCTTTTGTAATGCCAGGTATTTCCCAATAAAACCTTGATTAACACATATTTGGTATTTTATTTAATCTAGACGAATTGGTTAATTCGTTAATTAGCAAATAAATATAATGTAGGTACTTTTTTTTTGTAAAAAAATTATGATCACCGTATACATAGCAGAAATGGATAACTTTGACAATTGTGGAAGTAAGCAAATGTTAAATATTTTTCTAAAATATAGATTTTTTTCGAAAAATTTGCTGCAAATTCGATATTTTAACCTGAAAGTATGTATTTCATGTTTATAACTGAAGTTTGCCACTTTCCGTGCGCTTCACAGGCGTCGGTATGGGAGTGATCATTTGAGGGAGTGATTCGTTAGATATGCGCAAATTTATGCTCCGCATATTAGAGTATACGATGGAGTCGACCTTGTTACCGATGTAAGTATAGAAGCGGATTATACATCATCCGATCTTGATGATGTATAATCCGTTCCAAATATGCATCTGTTTTGTTGTTATTGTGTTTTGAACTTCCTACAACGTGCTTCTGACTAACACATCAGAGATATTTTATTCTTGCGCTATCGTGTATTAAATCTGAGAAATCTTTAATAAACTTATTCATTTTATCTGACAATGATCGTTTTCTTAATCCACTTATCGACGACATTTTATTACATTATAATGTATATACAGCACTTCGCTATGTTCGCATGCAGCCGGCACGCAACCGTCGTTGTATGCAATAAGATCGCTTCCGCATATATTACGAATCATACACCCGAACGACCACTTCTATAGCGACGCACGGAAAGTGACGAACTTTAGTAATATCCTACTTTTATTAGTATTAATGAACAGGGCGGTAATATGTAGCACGCACATAAATGTAGTAATGTAGTGCTAAGTCTACTACTAACTTTAGCGTACGTCATATTGCTCTATGTTGGACGTTAAGTTCAGCCCTAGAAAGAGTCGGCGAGAAATGCAATTTAAATTCAACTGTCGCGAATACTTTTGTAACTATTTTTCTTTTTCTTCACTTTGCATCACTGGAGATTTTACTGGGAAAACTGGTGGAATTTTGTTATAGCTTTATTATGAAGTTATCCTTAAGGATGTTTATAATATTAATTTTTTTTTCATTATTTTTAAATACAAATTCAAAAATGTTTTTTAACAGTTTATTAATACAATAACAATTTTCATCTTGCGGAGTGTTTAATGGGTGTTAATTAAAAGGATACAAGTAATACAAGTAAGGATATATTAGAATTAATATATCCTTATCTGTACATATGTATCAAATTGATGTAATTTTATGTGTAATTTATTTGTTACCTTTATGATTTCTCTATAAAATGTATTTATTTGCTTTCTTAAAGATTATATTAATAAACATACGGTTGTTCGGATTTTTTAAAATATACGTGTATAAAGAAATAAAAGACTGGTATGCATCCGGTCATTCGGTTCTGTACTACATGTGCTACACATGCTACAACTGTAGTTCTTAACTGTAGCGTATTGGTTACTTGTGCTGTAACTCACTGAATGCGCCCAATGTTTTCTTATTTTCTTGTTGGGCCAATATATAAATTTTAATACACAATTATTTCACGAGCAATTTTGGTTTTAACAGTAATTTTACGCTATTTCTATTGATTACGCTGAAAGGTATGATTATTTTATAATGGACGAGTTTAAGTCTTATAACCTCACTTTTTTTATTCTTATATTCCATTTAATTTTAGTTGCGTCGTGGCACAAATGTTATCGAAACGGTTGGAATTTTAACATTGCATAGCTTATTGTCTTTCCACGCTCTAAATTAGTGAAATTAAACACCTGCCCGAGGAATGGAGAAAGAAAATATTTCATTCTTAAGATATAGAGGCTCAAAGCTTAACAAGGTAAAGGAATTGGATATTTTTCCCAAACTTGAAGAAACATTCAAACAGAAGTCATCAGTTGGCGGAACATGTAAGTTCAAAAAAACTTCGTATGCTTTTTATTTGTTTATATATTGTTACAGTGTCTATAATTAGTTTTTTACTTATTTTCTGGTTAATCTATTCAGAAACTGTTTATTTTTGGGATAGTAAATTTGTATTCAAGTTTACTCCAGATACAGACTTCAACGCGAAATTAAAAATAAATGTTGATCTGACTGTAGCCATGCCTTGTTCTAGTAAGTACGTACTTGATGATTCTCCCTTAGGTTAATATAGAATTAGATATTTTTAGATGTTGGCGCAGATATATTAGATTCAACGAACCAAAATGCTTACAAATTCGGCTCATTGGAAGAAGAGGATACTTGGTTTGAATTAGCACCAAATCAAAGGAGACAGTTTGAAAGTGAGAGACACTTCAATTCTTATTTACGAGAAGAATATCATTCGGTTAAGGTGAAGTATTTAAAATTATTTAGTTTATGTTCATAATTTAAATATAAATATCGTAATAACGTAACGTAAAGCCTTCCATTTTATTATGTTGTTGAAAAAACTACTTTTAGGATATATTATGGAGGAATAGATACATACATATTTCACAAGAATTACCACCGAGAAATGAAATTCCTAACAGACCTTACGATGCGTGCCGTATTTATGGATCTTTAATTTTAAATAAGGTATCTGGAAATTTTCATATTACCGCTGGGAAAAGTCTCAGTCTGCCCCGGGGTCATATTCATATAAGTGCATTTATGTCGGATAGAGATTATAATTTTACACATCGTATAAATAGGTTTAGCTTTGGTGATCCAAGTCCCGGTATCGTTCATCCGTTAGAAGGGGATGAAACTATAGCTTCACAGCGTACGTATATCTTTTTCAATATTTACGGTAAGACAATGGCATGTGAAGTTTGTTTTTGTTATAAAATATATCGGTATCTGTTTTCATTTATTAATACATGGACGTAGCCAGAATTTGGTTAAGAGGCCAATTAGAGTTAGCCCTTTCGTAAGCTTTTGTATGACCAGCAATAAGAAGCGAAAGTGGAATTATTTCAGAGATTTAGGCGAGAAGAGGCATGGTCTCTCTCTGCCCGCTTTGGTTACACCCATGAATACGAAATAGATGAGTAAACAGCATTAACAATATTTTAGCAACTTTTTATCATTATTTTAAATGATAGACAACTTCTTCTTCCCAAAATAGGTGTACAAGTTTTACATCTCTATATTTTACAGTATATAGTACTTAAACAACCTTAAGCATGTAGCTGTGTCTTGAAATGACGCATGCTGTTGTAATGGGAACATACGTATTTGTTCAGAAGTTCTTTATTATAGTGCTTTATAACAGCGATTATTGCATTATATTTGCAGTTTAAGGAACTGTGTGTAAGCAAACAATTTGTTTTAAAATTACTGTCATGTGATATAAATAGACATGATATCAAACCTTTTTCCTTATGGGATTGGCCTATACGGCGAACGGTCTCTTGTTTAGGGATTTATGGATGTACTTAAATCATTTTCCTTTCATAAACAGAACACATAAGAAAATACCTAGAAACAATAACCAAATATATATAAACGCAACAAAAGGAGAGAAAAAAAACTAACAACGGGCATGTTTCTGCCTATCCGGCGTCATCAGTGTGGTTTCAAGAATATGTTTTTTATCTCTACCTTTCGCTGTTGCCTCGTAGCTAATAACATTTAACATACATAGACATATGGTTATATTTTATTTGAAAATAGATTTATTTATGTACAGCCATAAAATATGCAAATATCAGCGAAAGCCGAGACGGCTCGCCGTATAGGCCCCTTCCTCCCACAAAGAGAAACGTTTGATATCACATCTATCAGGGTATGACGTTAATTTTGCAACAAATAGTACAGTAATTATTGAACGTCGTATTTTCGATTTGATTTCTAAGATGCATTGCAAATAATTACCTTTTCAGATATGGTATTGTATCAATATTTCATTGAGGTGGTACCAACAACAGTTAAAACTTTTCTGACAACAGTAGATACCTACCAGTACAGTGTTAAGGAATTATCAAGACCTATAGATCACAACAAAGGCAGTCATGGTATGCCAGGGATATTCTTTAAATATGACGTATCTGCATTGAAAGTGCATGTAATACAAGAACGTGAAAATATTGGGATGTTTTTGGCTAAATTGTGCTCAATCATTGGAGGAATTTACGTTTGTTCTAGTATGTGTTATCCTTGCTGCATTCGTAATCCTCACAATATTTTTCTTTTAGGTATTATAAATAGTTTGATACAACTTATTTCCACGTTTTGTATTAATAAATTACGTAGAAAAGGATTAGAAAACGACAATATACAAACAGCTAATTTAATTACGGATCACGTACTGAAGAATAATGTTCCAGATGTTGTACCTGTACAAAACTTTTAATAAACGCTATCAGATACATCTTCTGTTTTTAATAATTAATCGCGTTTTGACGATTGACATTCATATAATTGCCGACGATGATAATAAAACTTCCAAATACACAGCAACTTGGAATGATACAGTTGAAAATATACAATAGTGGAAATTATTTGACAGTTAAACAAAATTTTGATCCGTTTTCGTGATTTTCTTATGCTTTACATAATTTACTTCGATAGTTCTATGACGGTTATTTCTTATTATCTTACATTAGCGACAAAACGTAAACGAAGAACAAAAAAAGGTATTTTTTTCTTAAGATCTCAAATTTCGATATTAATAAAACAGAAATTCGAGGAACAAATATCAACCAGAAGTAGATAATATGATATCGAGCGAACGTTTTCTATGTATAAAAATATTTTATTAACTCTCGCCTTCTAAACAAGAACAATTGTTAGCATCCAACTTGGAAACTAATGTAAAAAGTATTTTGATAGTATAACTAGTACCTATGTAATATAATTGTGTAATTATTATCAATGGCAAAGAACAAAACGTTTCGCATCTTACAATTAATTTATTAATCTGGGATGGCTGTTTCAAAGATGTGTGGAATTCTTATTCTCGGCAAGCGATCGAATTGAGAATGAGAATCCAACGCATCCTCGAAACGGCCGTCGCGGATTAATTAATTAAACTTTTGTCGTAGGAGGAGCACCGATACTTTTGTGTTGTTTACTATACTACGTCACAGTTCTTGCTATCATTATTTATTATTATTAATTATTACAAATTAACGCCATTATTAGGTACACAATACATTATAGTGAAGTAAAGTCTAAGGTTCCAGTCGCCAGACATGGTACTTCTTTAATTTAAGTTTACTTTAAGTGTGTGCAGCGTTATCCTTTTGCAAAAATAACATTTGAAACTTTCAATATACCTTCAACTATTTAATATCATATTTGAAGAAAAATATCAGGAGGAAAAATACTATTTCGCTAATTTAAACCATATTACGTAGAATACAATACGTAAAGCGTGTTTTTGCAAAAAAGTCTGCTGAGTGTTGTTATTGTATTAACGTAAAAGCGTTTGTTTCTATTATTTGTTGAAAATAAAATACCAAATTTCCATATTAAAAACACCGCTATTTCATTAATAAATTAAACAATTTTATTTTATCTAAATTTATAGTTTTGTAGTGTAAGTAAGCCTTCACATTTACGATTTATGAGCATTTCCGATACATAATGTCACACACTTTGAGGTGGTGGTTGTACCTTAATCCCGATGGACAATGAAATTCCCGCATTCCTTCATTCCAACAAATATAAAAATACAGTCCACATGATGTTTCAGAAATGTTAAATTGTCGCCACATTGCGCGTCTAAAATAAAGGAAATATGCATGAGAAGGTACAAATGTACTATATAATAAAAGTAGTCAGCACTTCATTACCCAGACTTTTTCTCTCATATTTCTTCTTTCTTCAGTTTTTTTTTTCTGTACATTTGTGGTATTTTATTTCTATTCAACCTCTAAATGTATCCGTACCAAGACGATGTCCTTTTTAAGTTTTAATTTAAAAATTAGTTTTATTAAAGTTATTGCAATTTATAATCTTACTGTAAGGTTCTTATTATTTAATTTCCTTTCCTGTAAACCCAAATTTTATAGTCAAATTCAATTCATATAGCATCTATGTCTTTTCGTTTATTGTTGCATCTCTCAAGTGTAATTGGAGATCTTTAGAGGTTTAATAATAACCTGAGTGTTGCTAGGGGAACACTACCGATAAATTAAATCCAAATCTGTCCGAACGAGGCTTAGGTTCTTCAGAGCGAGCTGCTAGCTCGGCCAAAATTGTTAAGTGGTTAAAATGGCTAGACCCAACCGCATATTCCTCTAGAACTGCGCAACATTAGCGATCTGATAGACGATAAGCTGTAGAAGCAAATTAAGTTTCATAATTTAATTGGCACATCAACAAGTGATGACACAAATAGAGACGTTGTCGGAAACCTTTGCCTTTCGCAACTTCTACTTCAAAATGATAAATGTGAGTTTAATGACCAGCATAAAGGTAGTTGTATCTCTCGACATATCTAAAACCTTTGGTTGTGTCAATATAAATTTAACTTTAATAATTTACTGCCTTATTTGCTGTTGGGTATTTGGAAGGAATATGCTTGAATGGATGGCAACCTATTTAAAAAATAGAGGCGCTGCTGTTAGGTTAGGATATAATATTTCCGAATGCCATTCGTCCATTTATTTTCACCCTGTTTGTTAATGATTTGCCAGAATACACAAGTGGTTACATTACACTCCATGCTGACGATATAGCGATTGTTATAGAAATCACCAATCAGTATGATTTCCAGTTGATGACTCAGAATTCTGAATGATACTAATCAATTGATTTTGAACACAGACAAAGCTGTTCTACTTTGTTTTTGTACTAGACCTAATTATTCCAAATCTTTGACTGTACACTATAATAACATCACTCACGATTCAATTTTTAAGTTTATTAAAAAAAGAATTTGTCAAATTCCAAACAAAGGAAATGTTTGTAATCAAAATAAGGAAGATAATATATTAAGATGCTATGTATTGGAGCACGTTCAGAAGGGTTACAAACAACATAAATTTGTAATTAAAAACACAAATTACAGAATAATTTATTAAATAATAAAAAAAAAATGTGGCAAATAAAAAATATAAAGATTCAATAAGTGATACAAATAACGTAAACAATACTTAGTAATATATACAACAACAAAATATTAGATAAATCAACCGATCAAGATAAATAAAGAATCTACATTGTAAATTCTTAAAAATAGACCTTTCTTTACGGAAAAACAAAGCTAAATAAAAAAAAAAACAAGAACAACCTTGCTGGTAATATATAAAATGTAAATAACATTCTGTGTCTGTTCTATATGTATATTAGTGCATTTTTTTTAATTCAAACTGGCATCGATTATATGCACAATATGTTTTTTCATGCAATTATTAAGTAAGTAAACTCAAAAAGAATATAAAATTTGATTAATAATATTTTTAATTAATAATAGTATCAAAAACGATCTGTAAAACGAAACAATTTTGAAAAAGAAATAAGCCAAGTTTCGAAAGTTAATGAAATAAGAGCTTTCGTTCTTCGTATCGTATCGTTCTCCTGTAAAGGAGCATCTACAGAAATATGTAGCGCGTTTTTATCCATTTTTGAAATAAATATTTACTTCTTACATAAAGTTATGTAATTCTTAGGATTGGTTCACAAATCCGTATCTCTTGTAGATATCCTATCAAATATTTTCTTACATGCTCTAAAAATACAAATAAATGAAACCTATGGTGTGATTCCTTAAATCTTAATAACTATATAATATGCTCGCCGCTAAGTATTTCAAAGACTTAAGTTGAATATGCAGTGTTAGTTTGGAATCATATCTATGTTTGTGACTCTATTACTTTGGATCGTGTCCATCGAAAGTTTTCGAAATTTCTTTCTTTTAAAATTGATGGAATCTTTCCGGAGAGGGGCATATTACATAAAGATGTTGCCAAAACACTTAGCCTACTTCCTGTTTGGATATTATTGTGCACCAATTGTGCAACAATATGTATCTATTACTTATTTTAAGATACAATTTCCTTTTGATAAAACTCAGATAAAATTAAGTGGAACAATGTGTTTGTACTTCAGTTAGATGGTTGGTGGGGTATTGTTTTATATATAACAAAGGAAATTTCAAAATAGGTCATATTTAGTTCTAAAGGGGCAATTAACATAGCACGATGAACGGATGTAAGTAGAAATGAAATTAGTAAAACGTATTTTCAAAAATATTTCATTAATTTATTCTTGCAGATAGCTTCGTTTTTCTTTTCTGCACTCTTGTAGCGTTTGCCTTCGCTATAGGTACGTACCCCCAATTTTTTACATTTATTAATACCAATCTAACAATCCACGTTTTTTACAACAGAGTCATAAATGAAACAATTTCACCGCCTCTAATTTCTATGAAGGCAATTTTATTGGAGTTAAAAGCGGTAGCTACTTCCTTGGAAATCAATTTTATCAGTTTGTAAATATCCTCAAAGACGAAAATAAAAAACACCTAAATTGATCTAAATACGGCGGAATTACTTTTTTTAATTATTGTATTACATTGTAGTTAGCCTAGTAAACAACTACTGCTTAAAATGATTGCATTCATTTCTATTCCAGATTATTATTGTGATCCCAACGAAGCGTACCCTACCTATTATCCCCATGAAACCAACTGCAGTCTTTTCTATGAATGCTGCCATGGGCAACTGTGCTTGAAGGAATGCTGGCCAGGAACTGTTTTTAATCCAGACTTAAATGTTTGCGATTTTCCATATAATGTTGATTGCGTTACAGTGGAGGCGAAATAAAATTGTTTACTTTCCGTATTCTGTAATCCATTATTAAAATAAACTTATTTTCATCTATTGGCTTTATTGAAGTTCAGTAAAAATTACAACCTCGTGTGTAAATCTCATAATTCCTAATTTCTTTTATCAATGATTAATATAGAATTTGGAGCAATGTGCACGTATTTATTCTTATTCTTATTCTCTGTTTTATTCTTCTTTGACATCCTTTTCCAATTGTATTGGAGTCCTCCAATGGATCCTCCTTCCTGGATAGCCTCCACTATTCAATTTTAATCCACGAAGTTTGGTATTGCAATTGTGTTTTTGATTATTACCTGCCTTTTTGATAATTTCGTTGCTGCTATGTTTTAGCAAAGAAAATTAAAGTACTTTTCTTGCCTTTATTTATTTCCAATGAAGTAATAAATACTACTGTCTCTTACCTATACAACATTCAATACGATTTTGCATTGGCATAACCCCCTTAAATCTCTGAAATAGTCTCGCTTCGTTCTTTATTTTATTAATCCCATGGGAAGGTTCGAAAAGAATTTTCTTTTCACACATCTGAGGACTTAGCAATGCCAGTAAATATAGCAAACTATCTGGCATGAGAAATTGTTTAATTTCTTCTCGTAAAATAAAACTAAGCGAATCCCGCACGTTTTAATAATTTTTACAAACAATTTATCTTACCTACTATATGTGCTATGGATGTTTTATAGTTTATACAAACTGTAAAAATGTACGTGAGTTAAAAGTAGAGATGACAAAGGCAAGTGAAATTATTCCTTTTTTACAGCGACTAGATAGACTCGCGTCTATTCGCCTCATGGGAACGGATTCGTGTTGCCTACTGGTATCTCCCCGAGTCAACAAAACATGAGTCGGTCTAGTCTCCGCGAAAAAGTAATAATTTCATCCGCCTTTGTCGTCTCTAGTGATAAGGCACTTTCCATCAATAATTATACCACGAACAAGCACTTGTACATGGCAAAATATCTTATCCTGTTGAATCGTAGAATACATTTACTGTTATCTTTGATTAATAGGAATACAGTTTTGACAAAAATATCCCAATTGGTTGAACAGAATATTAGATTTTCGTGCACACTCCGAAGTAACTAAGTTAGCAATAAACAGTATTTTTTTAACTTTAACCAAGTCAACTTTCAAGTTAACAGTGTTTAGAATAAATTGAAGTTCTTTTTTATAAAACTAAATTATAGTGAGTTTGCTAAGTCCATAAACAAAGAAGACCGCCAATGTTAATATAGAAATCACTTAAATTTTAATTATAGATAACAATCGATTATCTAGATTAGGTCGTTTAATTGATGCAGCTTGTTAAAGTACATTAATCTAATTAACTATTTCATTCATCGTATTCACATGTTGTCAGATGTGAATGTTAAAATGCCTAAATGTGTCATTTACATTGTTACAATATAAGTGCTTCAATTTTATTGCGTGTACTACTTCAGTAAGTGATTTTGGAGTCGTGGAAAAATGTTTATTGTTGTGAATAAATAGGTATACCCAAATAGTTATAAGGATGTTATATAAATGCAATAATTTGGAACCATTTTTGACCAACAAGCGGAATAAGAATTCATCCCAGCACTTGAAACCGGGCAATGTTGGCACGCTCGGATGAACGTTTATTCTATTACATAGGACAATACGTGTAGTATAAAATTGTATTAATATGCTAAAATGTAATTTTTCTCCTAACCGGATGAATTAAACAATACAAAAGAAGTATCCGTATACGCAAGTTTAATTAATTAATAATTGACAATTCTCAGTTCTGTTTGATTTATTAGGCTAAAGCACATGTTTCGTGCTTTAATGACCAGAGACCCATCGAGCTATTTTTCCGTATTTTTCAAATATCTTTAGTTTTGGGGTGTGTACGCCACAAAAGGATGTACTTCCTTCTTCTGAGGAAGAGATTTAGATAGATATGGCACGTTATTCAGTTGTTAGTTAAAAATGAAGATGGATACATTCTCGAAACATCTATACCGGATTAATAAATCAACTTGTGTAGTGCGGAATATTACGCCACAGTCCTTGCTATCATTATTAGACGAACTAAATATTGAGAAAAATTTCGAATTAAAAAACTGTCAGGCAACAAAGAATTACTCTAAGGTTCTAGGTTATATAAAGGGATATACATTTACGTTTTTGCCAATGTGACGGACCGCTACGGAAAACAAATATGGTTTAGTCTCTCTTGAGCTGGCGTAAGAAAACTAGTAAAAAAGATAAGAATATACGTTTTTTCGAATATCCCGTGAAAGATAGGACTAGAACGAAAGAGTGGATGCGAAATTGCAGTAATTATTAATATTGTAGAGATGGACATCGATAAGTTAAGATGCAAATTAATCTGCGAGAAACATTTTAAGCCAACAGATATTCTAATGAATAATAAACGTAAATTATCAAGTAAAACCCCAGTTCTTGTGAGATACAGTAAAACAAGTAAATACAATGATCCAAATCAGGATTGTACGAATATTGTTTTATCCGGAGTAACTAAAATATTCGACATTTTTCGAAATTAGGTAGGATGGCCAATCTTTTAGTGGCTCTCATTAGTACAGAGGACAAAGTACAGCGATCACATAGACTCGTGTCTATTCGCCTCATAAGAACGGATTCATGTTGCCTACTAGTTTTCCCCAAAGTCTGTCTAATTGCTGCAAAAAGTAATAATTCCACCTGCCTCTGTCATCTCTACTCATTCGTTTCTAAGCATTATCTATACAGGATGTCTCATCGGGAACTGCATCGATCGATATAGGTATGCAACGATATACAATACGTTGAATAACTTTGCAGTATGCGATGCAAGATTTTCACAGGAAATTGGAAAAAAACTCGTATTGTTATCTTTTTTACTATTTTAAGGTAATTTACATAAACGCAAGTATAATTGATTCACGGTAATCATTTTACTGTAACTGTTATATTAAACTCGATCGATGCTAACATTACATCAGGTCAAGAGAAACTAAACGAGCTCGGTTTTATGGAATTTATGGAACATCTATATGTTGAACGCTGTTTTGGTTCAGCTTATACTTATACGGATGCGTCTCTTTACAATTTCTTCAGATATTTAATTAACGCATTTAAAGGTTTTTTGTGCATTAAATATACTCTAGCACAATACTTTACATTCTGCTTTACTAGGATGGTTAAGAGTTCTATCTCTTTGAAAGTTTGAGGCATATGTTAATGGTGATGATCGGCTATTGTGCCGCCTTAATATATAAGTAATTTAGCGTTCTGCTGCAGTTTTTGTTTTGTATTATACATTACATAAATTGTAAAAACTAGTACGTAGTGACCTACCTAATATTATAGCTTTACACCTCACTCTTGTAGCAAAGCAATCTGCTCATTGATGTAACACGAACAAAGAAATAAACTTCAGCATTGGATAATTTATGTGAATTCTCAAGAGTCCTTTCGATGCGAAATCTTGGTGCAATGTTTGTTGTACGTACGTATTTGGCTTTCTTGGCCACATTGAACAACTTTAACAAGAAAACCGAACACATTAGAAAATGCCTGGAAACAATAATCAAAAAAATAATGCTGAAGTAGCTTCATTATGGTGTTGATAGAATTATTCATGGCAAACGCAATACAACGAGAGAAAAAATATACTATCCACAGACATGTTTCCGCCTACCTGGCGTCATCAGCCTAGTTTACAAAGTATTTTTAACTTTACCCTGTGTTACCTCACAGTTACTGCTACAATATTTCAAGAATTTTGAACAAAATCCTTAGTTTTGTTCAAAAACTGTGTAAAGTTGAGTCCTTGCATTGAAATATACTTAAAACGTTGTACCACAACTTTGTTTTTAGTAAGTTGAAATACGCTTGCTTTACATGAAATTTCATCTACATCGATTCGAGCATTGAAGTACTGTGTGGCTGTTATTCGTCGATGTTATATTGATTCTATGTAAATGCACTGGAAAAGTCTATCGTCTCCTGCACCATTGCTTGAATTTTACTGATCGTTGATTAAGATATCTCTATTCCAGCGAACATCTCACATTTTCATAGTGTCCATGTGTCATGTTGTGCTAATTGATATTATTAATATTAAATATAAGTGTGCGCATATTGTTACAAAAACATGTTAGGCTAATCAAAAATACTGTTTTGTATACTATGTGAGGGTCACATTTCCAAAGAAATATGGATGAGTAACATAAATTCTTTTAGAATAGTTCCGACGCTCTTGTGAATTGTTATCTCCAATGACGGGCATAAAAACTAAAATATAAGAGTATGAAATCCTTTTCACAGCAAAGTAGGTAGTACATGATGTTATTTATATTAGCATAATAGCAGATGATTCATTGGTCTATTATTTGTATTTACAGTAAATACATTTTTTGCAAAGATAGTGGTGCATTTTTGCAAACATTATTTCAAAGAATGCCGGTTATATAAATACGAAACAGACTTTTACCTTGGCAAAGTTTTAGAGCATTGCCGTTAGTGAGTGAAGTTTCGTTAGTGCATTTTGTTTCACCAGCAAAGCATAATGATAGGTAAAATATCTACAAAATACTTATTTTAACTGGACACTATTAATCTTCATTTATACACTGTTGATTTCAGGTTATTTTATAGCTACGTTAGGATTATTTACAATTGCGATTGCTGCACCACGTAAGTAACGCAAGCATTGTATTATTCATTGAAAACTTCTGCAACAACAGCATAAAAACTATTTAAGAAAACAAGTTAAATCTTGGCAATAACAGAACTTAATTAACTTAAAGTATCCGTGGAAAAGGCTGCACCATATGGAAACTGTTCTAAAACATTTGTTCCATCGTATTCGTATCAATATGTAATTGTAATTTAAAAATTCCAAATTTTTATATCATGTTATCGAAATACGAAAATAGTTCTTAAACTACTTTATATAACCATTAAATCAGATTTAGTTGCCAACGTGTATAAGGCTATTGTAGTATTATATGTACCCGCCAAGCTTTTTGTTCGTTAAATTTTGTAGTAAGGGCATTATCAGACATAGGCAAAGCATGTTTATTCGTTTCATAAGAGGTTTCTGTTGCCTACCGGTTTGCCCAAAAGTTGACAAAACAAATCTATCTAGTCACTGTAGAAAAGTAATTTTTTGGTAAAATGCAAGATGTTCAAGTAATATCTACAAAAATGAACGTATCGATCGTCTTCTTTGCGCGAAATACAAAAGTGCAAGTCTTAAAAATAATATTGTTGTAATAAAACTATGTAAATACAACAATACCGCCAAAAGTGATTGGGATTTGCTATGGGTGAAACTATTAACAGTTTTGCCTCTTTAGATTATCATAAATTCTTGGCGCCTGCCTGTCCCCTTTTGGCTACGTCCGTAAACATAAATGTTATTATGGAAATGTTGAAGAAGGGGACAATGATACGCCGAAAGGTCTAAATGAAAAAGTAGTTTAGATAGTAACTGATTAAACACAGGCATAAATACAAAATCTTGAGATTAAGATTTATTTAATCAACCTTTGGCCACGAAGAGGCAATTCCTAGGATATGCCTTACTGTTTTCAAATTACGTAATAAGATAATATTACGAATTATCGTAGGTTCATACAATTAATTGGTAAAAGTAATTAAACCAACTTACCTGTTGTGCTTGAATGTATGAGTGAGATTTCAGTGGAAAATCGAAGTGTATTTGCAAATGATGAGTTGACAAATGAGAAAAAGATATTTTTTAGTCTAGGATGTTAGTGACTAATCAAACCCAAAAGCTTGATTGATGACCGATATGATGGCTAAGCTAAATTCTTTTTAAAATAGATTTTAATCTCCACAAAATAATTTAAATATCTGACAAATAAAGAATAGATATTGCACTTTCTTACATGCATTAACGAACATTTTTGATAGTGCGGCTATATATACGGTTATTTGAATCCTAAGTTTGAAATAAATTACTGAAAGTGATTGCTCTTTTGATCATTTTTCAGAATTATTCAAAGCCGTAATATTCGCTAGATAATGTTGGACTAAGAATAAAATAAAATGTGTTGTATTTCTCTTATTTTTATTTATCTAAATTTATTTATTTTTTCTATTGAAGCATATTCAAATGGAACAAGTAGCCTGGATTGTTCGAAAACCGAATCCATAATAGTATCATTTCCACATCCGTCAAATTGCAGCAAGTACTTCCAATGTAGCAACGGCACTAAAATTGAAATGACCTGCCCTGCGAACCAACACTATAACGCAGCTTTGAGAACATGCGACGATCCGAAGTACGCAGCGTGCAAAATCAATGGGTCGACTCCAAACCCAATTAGTATGCCGCCATTATTACACGCTACAGTAGCACCAACTGATTCAAATCAGACACAACTACCAATTCTTAACACGTCTCCAGTATATCCTAAAAATGCGACAATTCCCAGTAAATCAGAAAACGAGACTCTTCGCGCAACCGATAATAAATCAGTTAATAGTTCCAACGTGCCGCCGAGCGGTGTAACATCTAGCCCCAACCTAACATCCACACCCACTGATCTTACTGCAAATAAGAGCGTTGATGTTTCAATACCGGGTAGTTTGAATAGAAGCAATACTACTTCTGGTAATGCTTCATTAGATCAAGTTAATCAAACGACTTCTGCGAAATCGTCAGAGGAATCAACGACAGTGAAAACTTTGGGGAAAGTAAACGTAGAAAGTGGACAAGATATAAAAGTTAAAGATAACAAAAAGGAAGAAAATAAGAATAATTTAGAAGAAAAGGGCGACGAAACCGAATCAGAGGATGCGGAAAGCAATGAAAAATCTACTACTACAACTTCATAATTCAAGATGGTAGTAAACTTCTATTCCTAGTGATTTTCATGATTAACAAATACATAGATTTGCAATAAGTTCTCTATTGAAGAAAATACAATTTAGCTTTAGTGATTATAATAATTTAAATATGCTAAGGTAATTTTACAGTGCTAGTAGTAATTTTATAAAAACAATTGCTTTTGTAGCTTATTATACTACTCATCGTAATAATTATTTGCGTTTACTTATTGTAAAGAATTAAATACAGTTACATATTTAACGTTTATTAATTTATTCCCGTCAAATGAATTGAGTAACAAAAGATTAGGTTACTCGACACAAGCCTAAATTAAAGCGAATATGTCTGAAACGTACAATGTAGAAGTTATCCACATTCTCAAGTATCGCATGGAGGAAATTTTCCTTTTTATTGTCTAAAATTAATAACACTGACCAAAGAGGTTTTTACCTTAAGTTAGTAGCTGATGAAATTGAACAGCATATATAAAGTAAAAATGATTCGAAAAGCGGCAACATTGGCTTAGCTCTACTTACAGAGAAAATGCCTTTATAGTATAGCCGGTAATCTGGTCTACTGCAATAATGTTTTATAAACTTTCTGAAGCTTTTGGAATACATTATGATCCCAGTTCTTGGAGATTATTCATAGACTCATCAAAGACCAGCCTAAAAGCAGTTTTGTTGCATAATGGAAACCATTATTCTTCTATTCCGATAGGTCATGCTGTTTCTATGAAAGAAACTTACGAAAATCTGAACATTTTATTAGAAAAGATAAAGTACAAAGACTATTCTTGGAATATTTGGGCAGATTTTAAAACAATTGCAATTATTTTGGGTATGCAATCTGGTTACACCAAATACTGTTGCTTCTTATGTCTGAAACAGTCGTGACGGGAAAAAACATTATCTTAAGCAAGAGTGGCCACTACGACAACAGTTTATACCAGGAAAAGACAAGGTAGAACATCAGCCTCTAGTAGAAAAAGAAAGGATCATAAAATACCACCTCTCCACGTGAAACCTGGGCTCATGAAAAACTTTGTAAAGGCACTGGATCTCGAAAAGTTTCCAAAATTAACACAAGGGAAACTGAAAGAAGGTATTTTTGTTGAACCTCAGATGCGAGAAATAGTAAATGATGAAATCTTTGAAACCAAATTAACGGCGAAGGAAAAAACAGCTTGGCTCCCCATGGTAGAAGTTTTCAGGAATTTCTTGGGAAACAAAAAAGCTGACAACTATAAAACTTTAGGAATGGATATGTTACAAGCATTTCGCACTGCTGGCTGTAAGATGTCCCTTAAAGTGCACATGCTACATTCTCACTTGGATTTTTGTCCGGAAAATATGGGCGACGTTAGCGATGAACACGGTGAGCGCTTCTACCAAGACATCACGGGAATGGAAAAACGGTATCAGTGGAAATGGAATCCTGTTGTGTTAACAGATTACTGTTGGATGTTAAGAAGAGATGCTGTGGATATTGTTTACAAGAGACGGAGCAGTATTACTCCACATTTCTAATTGATAATAATTTGAAATATACATTAAATTATGATCTAATCTAAAAAACCTTTTCACTGAAATATACAAAAAAATCGAGCTAACTTGCCCTTCTATCTTTTATTAAAATAAATGTTTATATGTTTTCTATTGAAATTAGTATAAATTATGTTATGGCAAAGTCAAAAGTTGAAATTTGTTGACCAGTGTAATGATACTGTGGCACAGTATGCAGACAATACAAGTACATCGACACACTCCGCACCACAAAATTAATTAGGAGATTAATCCGGGATGGATATTTTGAAGAAGTATGAAATCCTCATTCTCGCCGATGACCAAATTCGCAACATCGAAACGGCCGTGCCGGATTTATTAATTAAACTTGTGCGGTGTTGAGTGTACACATATTTTTGTGTTGTTTGCTATTCAAAATTGGTCAGTATTTAACGGTCTGAAGCAGAAAACTAGGTTTGGATCCTAAAATCGTCAGAATGTAATTTTTGGATCACTTGGAGTAACATAACTGATTTACCGGTTATATTTTGTCATCACTAGAGAGAACAAAAGCGAGTGAAATCATACATGTTTTGCAGCGACTAGACGACTTTCGGAGGATTCAGACACGAACCCTCTCTAATACCTATGCATAGACACGAGCCTGTCTAATCGCTGCAAAAAAGGTATGATATCTCTCGCTTTTGTCCTCTCTAGTCAGTCAGTCTAGTCTAGTAATAAATAATCACAATTTTCTATAGATTATTCTATTTACAAAAAAGCAACATGCAAAAAAAATGGCGTATTCCGCTTGTTGCTTACATATTCAAACTGTGAGGTGTGTCGCGTTACCCTAATTATTAATTCTGCATTACATCACTATGTGAACGGGAGCATTGCTTTACATTTTACAAACTTTTGCGTTATGTATTGATTTAGTTGTCAATTGCAGGTTACCGTTACCTGCACTGTGGTTAGTACGTTTGATTAAATACTTGTCCTTAGTCCTTATAATGTGACACCCATGACAGAAATATAATTGATATTTTGATAATGTCGTTAATTGTTCTTTACTTAGCTTCCTTTGTTTAACTATGTAGCTGATATCTTTCAGGGTACACACTATTAGAATTATCGAAGTTTTATAAACGTATGATTTTAGCAAAAAGTAATACAAAATAAATTTCTTATAGTTTGGAGGCTGGTTTTAATTAAGATAAGGAAAAGAATAAAAAATACTCCTAAAATACCAATATTTATTTATTTATTTATTTAAATGTAATAGCATACAACACAGTTGTAAAAGTCAAATAATCTTACAAGTAATAAAATCTAAAATTATTCTTTCAACATACTAAAGTCAATCTGTTTTGAGCGTTTCGAAAAAAATACAGACACGACACGAAAAATTAACCGTGAAAAGTTCTATTCGATTTTTAGACAGATTCATGGTTTTCGCATCATTTCATTACCGAAACTTTCAATGAATTTAAAATATATAATATGTATATGTAGACTTATAATAGCGAGTGAATCTTAAACATAGATACTTTAAAAAAATACAAAAATCTACAAGTAGGTAGTGTTTGCTTTACTTTTGTCTTGTTGTTGTCTTAAGCAATGTTTTACGATTTTTCCAGTGATGTAACGTTATGTTTTAATATGGAATGAATATATGCAGAAATGCTCTACTTGGTTATTATATTTCTTACACAGAGAAACTGCCACTAACATGTAAGAAGATAGTAGCAACGCGATGCATTATAATATGTACATAGTGGATTATTTATGCATCGTGTTATTTCAATCTTCACAGACATACAAATACTTACAATTAAAAAATAAAAAGACCTAGCTAAGATTTATTTATACAAACAAATATCATCCTTAAACTAGCAATGAATATACGCTCTTTTTTTTCCCTTTTTTTCCATTATGAATATCAATAAAAACTGTCGTTTTGTTTATATATATATTTATAATAAAAAAGCTACATAAATAATATAATTGTTGACAAGTTATGTTGATTCATTTTTGTCTTGTTATAAAATGGATTAGTATATTTTATATCATATATGGATGACACTTAAACCTAAGTTTGCACATAGTTTTTTTTAAGATAAAATGATCTAGTTGTATAATGTGAATAGTGGTTTGTAGGTGGAGATGGTGATGCGCGTTGGCAGTGAGCCATATTCAAAGTTTTAATTCTTTCATTTCGCATCTTTATCTTTGTTTTCTTCTGTATCCTTATCTTTCTCTTTTTCATCAGCCTGAAAACAAAAAGGAAATTCATATATCCAACTTTCTAGAAGATAAGAGAATATTTTTATAATTTAAACTAATCGTTTTTTTATTTTATCTTTTGAGATTAGAATTATTAAATTAAGTATCAAACAAACGTTAAATAAGTTTCGCAGTTTTCTTTTCTAATTTTTAGTCAATTCATTTAATTTCGAAAATCATTTTGATTTAACTTTATGTATTGCTTTAACGTTATTTTCGTATTTTTATATAGATGCAAATTTATAGAGTGTGTTCACCTAGTGCATGAGCGGAAGATAATTTTTTGATTGAGTTATCTAGAGAAAATGTGTTCAAATAAAACATATTCGGAGATAAACGCTGCAAAAGTTATATTCAAGTACAAAAAAATGCTCAATTTTCTCAGAGGATGGCGTAAGTTTTTTTTTAATAGCTGTACGTTTCAATTGTTTTTATATATTGCCAAAAGCTTCAAGACACAGTGAATCATAATCAAGATTTTACAATCTAAACAAAGATTTACCTTTTCTTTTTCAGGATCTTTATCTTCCGGTTCCATCTCCTTATCCTTATCGCCTTCCTTTTCGTCTTTAGTACCTTCTTTGTCTTTCGTCTCTTCTGCTGGTGGTTTCGGCAGATGAGAGTTAAGATCCAAGGTGGTGCAGATATCTTCCCAATCCGGGTAGCACCTTTCCTTCATACGGTTCACCAAACCCACCAGATTAGGGCAATGTTCAGTCATATATTCCCTGAGGGCGTAGCTAACTTCTTTGTCGATGAAATAAATTTGGGCCAAGTTGGCGAAAGCGACAACGTCCAACTGAAGTAAAATACAGCGCGTATTATATTAAAATACTGAAATTACTTTTGACCGCTTACCGTAGTTGGTTCATCTCCGAAGAAGAATGGTTTATCGGCGAGCATATCGGAGAGGACTTTAAGATCGTCTTGCCCGAATTTAGTGACTTCTTCCGGCGAATGAACACCCATACCCTGGGCCTTGACTTTCTTCGCTCCCTGGAACCACTAAATCGTCAATATGACATTAAAAAACGCAAACAACACTAACACTGTAAGAAACATGCTCTACGCGATCATTACGGTTGCATTAGATACTTTGAATTAAAGGTTAGAAGGGTACCTAATACGAGATCTACATACGTATCAAGACTACACTAATTAGGTATAAAATTAGCAAAACTTTCAAACACTTAAAGATTGAAAATAAGCCCGTACAAGTAACGTACATATAAATAGATGTTATGAAAATTGGGAGATATTGCTAGCAAAATGCCGAAAATGTGAAAATTCCTGCTATTGTAGTATTACACATCTGTTTTAACCGATTCTGATACAAGGCTGATAACATCTTACAAATATCTTCTTTTTATTCAATCTAATACATTTGTTATTATTTTTTTTGTTTTACCATATTTTTAGAACGTTTCTTTCAGCTTTTTCACTACACGGCCACGTGTGTGAATTTATTCTTATAGAGCATGGAGAAGATTGAAAGGAACAAAGAAAGAAAAATAGATAGAAAAATCTCGAATGTTTTTCTTTTCTCTATTATTTTATTATTACCTAGACCACCGAGCCGTTATTTCTCTATATTGTATTCTATGTAGCTTTACATTGTAGGTAGGGTCCTTCCCGGGACTAAGAATAGTAAATTAAAGTAATTTTACATTATTTCATTATATGTAGATTTAAAAAAGTGCTACCATGTATAAATATGTATGTGTACATATTTTTTGTGGTTCCGATTTTTAAATTTCAAACTTTCAAGCACGTCAGGTATAATAATTAATATTTATTGGTTTACTGAAGCTAATAATAACTTCATTAATGTTATTTTGTGGTAATTCAATAGGCAATCTCTCATATTTGAAGCTTTAATATTAACAACACTGAATTATTTCTGGTTACACCGGAAACGAATCTGAATCTGTTTATTTTAAACACAATATCCTGTATATTTCCGCATTTGCTAATAGCAATCATTATTCTACGTCAGTTTCTTTGACCGTTTAAATAAAAACAGATTCTAATAAATTATGGGGAGCAGAATAAGAAGTCAGTAACTGACAAGGCGCTTAAGTTACGAGGTTGAAAAAAAGTTAAAAAATCGTAAAATTAGTAACACAGGGCGATTTTCAGTTTGCTTACTTGTTATATTCTTCTTTACAATATTTTTCCTCTTGTTGCTTAATTTTCCATTTCAATTTATTTCCAACATGAAAAAGTTCAAATAACTCAGAAGCTATTAGAGGTATGATGATTAGAGGATGGTATACATATTAATATAATCTTTTGTACCTCTTTGTATTCTTATTTTAACAATGATGGTATCCTTGCTTTGGACATTGCAGGTTTCACAGAAGGTTTTCATTTAGCTAGTTAGTACCATGTACGTATGTAGAACTCATTCGCTTTGCAACCGTGGCATGCAACGTGCATCTGTTAAGCAAATTATCTTTGTTTCTTTCGATTCAGTTATTTGGAGTATTGCGATTTGGAGAATTCTAGCAATTTAAGATAACGGGCTTATAATCACTAATGTTAAGATAGTAATTACCGAGGAAGAAGATAACATTTAATAAACAGAATAGCTTTAGTTACAGTTGGTCACACATGCATGAAATTGATAATGGTACAAGGTGCTCTAATGTTTTCGCTGTAAATTATAATAGCAGTCTCTATACATCGGCATTACATTTGGAGGTTATTTCATTATTTCAGTTACTAATAATAACTTGTTACTGCAACAGTAAAAGTAGTAGAGGCAATAGTTTATAGATTAGTTTTGTAATAACTTGCTTTTTTGAAAATATGCGAAATATTTTTTGTCTCAATAGGGCATTCTAATCTTCTAGAATTGTGGAATTGTGACTATTGTGTGAACGGTAGAAAGTCAAAATTTTCCAACAAAATAATAGAATTTATAGAGTTGTATCCTTTAAAAATATCTTCGTATATACAAGACCCAACGTTATTTTAAATGGAACATCCCGTTTAATACTACGTTTTTGGTCTTCACGTCTAAAAACAAATTAATTCAATATGGACTTTCATTTTTTTTCAAGTTTTCATTTTTTTTACCATCTTCAGCGCTGTTTCACAACCAATTCTGTTAAATAATGTCGTTGGTAAATCGGCGTTTCAGAACTCTTAAGTTGACTTCTGGATTATTACATACTACTTTATCCCTCGTCATTCGCGCTATATGTTCAAACCAACACAACTGATTAGAATCAGTACTTTTAAAATAGATAGGACTCCGATTCGATTTCTGATTTACGTATTTCTTAACTTGCCCCTTGCCCCGGTGCGCCACATCATCTATTCGTCACAGCACTTTCAGTTCCAATGCTTTTTTCAAATATATATTTTTGAATAAAATGTACTGAGTAATATGCATATATAATATATAATGACTACGCATTTGAATTAGTGAAAATAATGTGCTTGGATTTTCTTCAATTTCAGTAGTAAGACATATAAATGTTGATTTCCATAAAGGATTAAATGCAACAACATGCAACGATTGCATATCAAAGGCAGGTGGATAAAATCCTTTATTATTAAATGCTACGTTTGCTCTTAGACAATCTGTTACTCATCAGAAGTTCTGAAATCCTTGTAAAGTTGCGTTAATCCTGAAAATTGCTACTTTGAAAAATTCCTTATTAATTACGAGATTGTTTCGTTTTGATATAGTGATACTTGGCAAATAGAATAAAGCTCCCCTTCTTCGTTATTAGCCAAAGCAAAAACTATTTTTCTTTTAAAACGAGGCAACTTTTTTAAGAAACGAAAGCGCAGTATTTTCACTACCTTGCAGTTTAATGTTAAGTTAGTTCAGGTGTATTGTAACGTCTACTATGAAATGTAACTGTTGTAACTAGTGATCTTTTTTTTTCATTCTGAATAATATACCTATTACCAATTATTTGTTCGTGTTATTACCTCTTGAAAGGCGCCATGTTTTGAAAAACTGAAAAAGATCCAAATATTCGTCCATTTTACTCTTAATGATTGCCTATGTATATCCATAATTTCTTCAGAAGTTCTTCTGGAACGTTTACGCATAAAGCGCTTTTTGCGGGAATATGCTATGAAAAGTACCTGTTTTTTTCTTTTAAAATCGCTTTTCGGAACTTAACATATTCTTGGCTCTATCTATTGCTATTAACATTAATAGAGTAGATCCTTACACGTTGGGCAACATGGTTACAAGCGGAATTTTACTATCATAAATATTTTGAAAGTATAAAAGGGTGGTTCTATTATTCAATCCGAAAGAATGTGCAGTTATCAAAACAAGTCGGAAAAAAGTTGAATATAGTCACATTAAAAGTGATTTACAATCAATCGACAGCAATTACATTGGAGTGGTGCAAGCAATAGCAAAAGTTACAAAATTCTTCAATGTCGGTAGAAGAATCACTGCAAATTGTGAAATATGTACACGCACAACTTCGTTCAGTAGAAGACGCAAAGAATGAGTGTGTTTCAATTAAGTTTGAATGTGTTTTAGACAAATATTCACACTTTGCCAAACTTAGACAAATTTATGAAGGTTCTACGGATACGTTCACCTTATGTTAAAATTATTTTTCTCGTTCTTCAGTTGTTCAAGTCACGAAAGACGCTTAAAACGGTAGGAGTGTATGTAATTATCGGATTACATGTACTTCTGATTTTATTTTTTAGACATATGACTAGAGATGGCAATTTCCGGTATTTCAATCAGTAAGAGTAAATCTATCGAGGTCGGTACATAATCTACAATAACCATCCTTAAAACTGTTTTGTATCTAGCACCGAAACGGCACCTTTCGCGATAATATATCTCCATACTGATCCCTTTGCATGTAACAGTCCATTCGTTAGTTATGCCAATGATGCGCATCCGAATTTGCCCACTCTAAATATAAATTTTATTGTTTTTTTTTTTTTTTTTTTTTTTCCATAAAATCAAAAGCAGCATCTTCGGGGTTGAATGTTTTATTTCATTCGATGTCACTACAGCTACTCTGAAGAAGGATGTATGAAAATAAAATTTTTCAGGAATATTTTCCGAATTCTATTCTATGTTAACTAACTAATATCCTGAAGGTGGCGGTATAGGAAATTCACATTTATAACGTTTTTGTATAATAATGTGTATATCTAAATAATAAAGTACCGCCTGGTGTCTAGAAATAATTGACTTTCTCACACAATAGGCGTAATTTTACAATTACAGTAGGTTGGGGCGGGCATCCTGTATATGTAAATATATTACTGTGGCTACATGATTATTTAGTTCATTCCGCATGCAAGTTTCTATTCAGAATCATTTATACATACATGATGAAGAAATAGGCCTCCATATGTGCCATAACTTCTTTATTTTGGATATTAGTAAGTGGATTGTTATTGCAATAGACTATAAATAAATGATTACTGAATACTAGAACGCAACATGACAAATTAACTGTTTTTTTCTTAATACTTTATATATTTCTGAATGGTATTAGCGCACTGTGGGACATATGTGTGTATGTTAGCTAATTTAACATTCTAATTATCACATTCATTTACTGCATCGGAATAAAGAAGCGAGATAAAAAAATATAATATTCACTCATACAAATCTAAGAAAGTTAAATATTAATTTCAAAACTAATTTTGTAATTTTCTTTTATATTTTTACTACTGTTTTATTGCCTAATATCGGTATCAAATATTTGCTCTTTTCATAGTCCAGCTATAAATGGATATAATTTCATTGGTAGAAATTTCTTATAATAAAAAAATAATAATAAAAAAGTTCCTCTTCTATCTAAAATAATGTATAAGATAATCTGTTGTCATGTTATTTCGATAATCCTAGCAACGGAAGCAATAAACCAAATAGCTTTATTCCGGATTTTAAAACGGGCAGGCTCATTGTGGTACGGAGCATAATATAGTTGATATATCCTTAACTGCATATGTATAAAATCAAAAGCACGTACTATGAAGGTTGTCTTTTTAATTTTGTAAATAGCTAAACGATCATCGATACATCCTGTGATTTATATAAACGAACGTATAAACAACATTAGATACAGAAACAAAAAAAATATTTAAAAAAATTTCAAATCATCCAAGCAGTAATGATTTTCAGTTGCCATGTATGACTTTAGAAGGGCCTTGAATTGGTGACTTGGATCAGATTTTTACCTCGCTAGGTAACGCATTATAAATTTTTATTCCCAGGCAAATGTAGGATGAACGAAACTTACCTGCTTTGGAGAGTTTGCATCGAACAAATTCGAAGTCGTCTTGCTTTGTAAGAGCGTACATTTGAATTGTTGAAAATTGTTTTAAATCACTTTTAATCACAATTATAGACTTTTGGAAGTACTACCTACATGATACAATTATGCATTATGCGAATAGCTTTCTTCTGTAATAAAAAAATGATTTCAATTTTGAAGTAATAATGCATGAATTAAAACGTGCACAGTAAATCATTTGCAAAGCGTCGATGTCACAAGCTTCTTTCACGTCTCTAATATACTAATCTTTATTATATATCTAATATATAATAAAGATCTATTTAATTTTCATTGAATTTCCGTGAACGTCGCAACTTAAATTTTGTTTAATTTATAATAATAATAATAAAATAGTTAATTCCAAAAATTTTCACTCAGAAACAAAGTTAAAAGAAAGTTAAACATTTTTCGATAAATGATAAAACAACTGTAATTTGTTCAATATTTAATATTATTTTTTAAAAATTAAACCATTCCACTAGTTCCGTTATGACAATTTCACAATTTCTCAAATTTCGCAAACTCTTGGCGGCTTCTCTAGTAATCAAGACTGTAGTGTCGCCTGCGTACATCACGACGTCGCCATATACAAAAAGATGTAGGTTGTTATTGAAAATCAAGAACAAAAGGGGTCCTACCTATGGAACCTTAACAAATCCGGATTGAAATGTTAATAACTTTAATCTTATCGATCTATCTATATATCTATCCCCGTACTCGATGAAGATATGGTTTTGAAAACACTAAAGTGCTTAATGTATTATCTACAGAGACTAGGACATTTTTTTTCATTCTTTAAAACCAATTGATAAAGCAGTTATGCCGGTTGCCAGTTGGAACAGCCAAAATGATCCTTTTGAAAGCATCAACTGCTTCTTAAGACTACCGAAATCGTTGATCACGCAGCCTCTTCTTGTTTTTAGGGAACGTACAATAATATCGTCGAGGCTAACGTCAAGACATTGCAAAGGAATAAAGATGACCTAACTATAACTCGATGTTTTGATGCTATGAGAACGATAATATAAACAATTTTTAAGTTTCCGTTGTTGAAGATGTTCGCCACCAATTAACGCGAATTACCTTTTGTTCTTCAGTTAAAAGACGTTGATCCAATGGGAAACAAATCTTCTCTAGCTATCATGCGGAATTTATCTGATCCTTTGGTATTCACGTACAGTGAGGTTTTTTTTTTGAGTAACTACTGCTTTTGGTTGTTCTGCTCTGGTGTTTCATTACCAGAAACAACTTCGACGTTGTTGAAATAATCTTCTCCAATGGATGTAAACAAAATAATACGTGACATTTTTCATTTCAGTTTTAAGAATTTGCAGTAGCTCAATCACTTGTATCTTTATGAAACTTTGGATTTGAATTCAATAAATACTGCAATTAATCCTGACATGCGGCGTTTAATTGGTGGCGCGACTTAACACGACTATATGCAAAACTAAAAAGACAACCCGCGTATTAGATGTCGTTCTTAATTTTAATAAGTATTGATTATGCTCCTATTAAAGATCACTAATAAACTTTAATTACAAAACTTTCCATGACAAAGAGATGATTTTTACTAGGGTTGAAGAATAAATACAATAAATATAAGTTTATTGCTATTTATGTGATTGTGATGAAAGAAATATGATGACGATAAATGAGGAAAATAAAAAGATCTTGACGGGTTTTGTAAGTTTAGCAGTCTTCTAGCCAAAGAAAATTATACGATCCTGAAAAAAGCCTTACTGTATGACACAACCATAAGATGTACTGAAAATAATACTAAAAAAGGAAAATAACTTGTTGTTAAGCATCCATGCAATTAAGATTAAATTGCACTTGTTTTATGCAATAAGTACCAAATATTTCAGTAATTTTTTACATCTCTGGAGTCAAATATCTTTTAAAGAACATTAAACAAATGCAAGGCATTGTAAGTTATAACATTCAGAATAATCATTCTTTTTTTCTATTCCCACGTTCTGTATCTAAAAATGTTACTTAGAATGTTACGTCAACGAAATTAATTGAAGAGAACAGAAAAAGAAGATCGTTCCTATTAGAAACTAGTGCAGCATATCATAATATTATCTGCAATATTCAGGCATCTTCAGGCAATCTAAATGATCTTACCTTACGTCCAAATGCGAACTTAAAGAAGAAATTAAGGATTCCATTTGGTATTCTGGTGCCGAGGGCATGCTGCAGATTTACTTTGTAGCCTTTGAGTACCTGGTCAGGGTATTTCGTGCGCCACCACATTACTACCCAAACCAGATGGTTTTCGATCATAGAGATGGTAGCATGAGCGACGTTGCGTTGTTCTTGCGATAAAGCAGCGTCCAAATCGATGCCCGTGCGTTGGGATAGCTCCTTAATGATGATGGCACTGTCTGCGATTTCTTCGCCATTTAACTCAATAAATGGTAATTGGCCCTTTTTTGAACGGAATTTCATTTTATGATCGATATTCTGAAAATAAAAAAAATATGCATTGGTAATATATTAACCAGTAGTTTTAAAAATAAATCTAATATTTAATTTTTTTATATACTTTTTTAGCTCTTTAATACCTTAAAGTGGTTTAGAGTAGAAAACACTGGAACAGATGTTTCTTATTTCTCGTACTTAATTTAAGCATTTTTAGCGGAAGTAATTTGACTTCCTTGTGTATTTACTAATTTTATTGTATTTCCATTTTAAGTTATTCAAAAATCCTCATTAAGCGAAGAAACCATATTAGTCTCCAATTTCCATAATTTTTTGGACTATTTTTTCCAAATAGTCCAAATTTTACAAGTTGTTGGATAATCATAAACAACAGGTCTACATTACATTTGGCAATTACATATATAAATGAAATATTCATTTTATAAATAGTTCTAATGGTTCAAATTTAAGAGTTTTAAAACTTTTTTTATTAACTTACGCTATTCTATTATCGGACAATAATTCATTAAAAAGGAAAAAAATACTTTCCTTGGTTTGGAATACAGTTATTTACTGCTGATACTTACTTAGAGGACGTATACGATTATTTCTGGTAAAATTATTAGTGTCTTGAATATTATTCCTTGCTCTTAAGCTTTCAACTCTAATGATGCTATTAGTACAGCGAAATATTAGCAGTTTAATAGAAATGCACAACATATGAACGAACTATTATTGTTGGCATCATTGAGTGGCGTTAAATTTACCGACACTCTGGATTTTTTTCCAATTATAACTAAGTTTATAGAAACGAGTTGCGCTTCGCGAAATTATCAGAGACTACATCGGCTCTCGGAGAAACCAGCAGGTAACACGAACCCATTTCCGTGAGACTAACAAACACGAGTTTGTCTAGTCTGTTAATTTCGTCAAGCGCAAACAAGCGTTCCTGCAGGCTTAGTTATTACAACTAAGGTTCGCGAAACATGGTTCCTGATCGTAGACATCCGATTGGGAAATGCGTAACTGTGTTTAAACAAGAATTTGTTTTGAATTTGTAATTCACATAATGCATATCGACAAATACTGTTAAATATTATGAATTATGGTGTCACTAATAATTAAGGTGGACAAAGACGGATGAAATCATAAAAGGCAAAAAAGGAATAATTCCACCTGCCTTTATCATCTCTACTAATAATGCAATATTTGCATAATTCTTCGCAACAGAGTACCAAACCTGTAGGAGTACCACTGTTATTACCAATCTGTCTTAATGTAGCTAATACTAGACTATTGATTTTTTTTAACACGGCCAATTTTTCTCGTCGTTTGACGCATCCTCCTTGTACGCTATCCACTACTATTTGTAGGGATTCGAGTAACGGTAATCAAGAGGTTTGCAATGCTCTGATGGCATTCATTATCACTTGGTAATTATTGAAAATAGTTTTTAATCGAATTCAACGTATACAACAAAGTGTTGTACTGGTAGAAATGACGGTCCACTTGGACTTATTAAATTATGGGTTTATTTTTATATTATCTTGAAGATCCCTCCGTTCGTCTACGATCACGCACTGAATTTTTTTACCGAATTATTTCTTCACTCATATTAATATTCTTTACGCAATTGTAAAGTTCTTTACCTCTTAGGTATGTCCGCAATGTTTTTATTCGCATCTATATGCTCATATTCGACTTCCCAAAGTTTTATTTGTAGCAGCACAAAGTTTCCACACAAGTGGGTAATTGCAAAATGCAAGGATGATGAAGATGGGGAAACGATGTCCTTATCTCACCAGTTAAAAATATAGAACTGTTTTCGTAGGAGAATTACTTGTAATAATGTAAGAAGCTGTCTTCACATCTTTCAACAGCTTTCACCAATCAATTGTTACCCCCGGACTTACATAGCGCCTTAAGATGTTCACTCTCAGCATTTGCCAAATTTAAAGTAAGAAATCCCAAGGAACACCTTATTCTGACAGTTGCAAGCTGGAATCGTAATGTCAGGCACTGCGCCACCAATCCCACGTCAGCTATACGGTATTATATTAAATACTGCATACGTATACATAGATCAAAAAAATACGATAAGAGTTAATAAATAAATTGTAAGATAGCTCATTGACAAGATATACAGGCATTGATAGTCGAACAAAACTATTACGGAGCATTACTCTGATTTTTTTATTGTTTATTTGAATCGTCAAGACGTCGCCGTCGTCGAGATATCTGCCATCGGTGGCGTGGATACGATTTGCACACAACACAATTCTAAATTTGTTCTGTACTTACAGCGATGTTCAAAGAAAAGTTTATAAATAGAGGTCTTTGTTATTTAGAGACTAACTGCAGTCGAATGTTCAATCCGTTTATTTTTGTTTACCACGTTTTATTATCTGCGATCGTAAATATACATACACACATATAGACTATACTTCAAATTTTATTCGAAATTATTTGCGGCGATCGAACAAGAAATCTATTTTGCAGCAGCAATAATCCCTGGAGTAACTCCCGTTTTGATGAATAACGTTGCTGATTTTTCTAAGGGCGTCTGGTTATTTTTATACCGACGTTTGCTTTTAGAAGTCGTGTTCAAAAATCGAAAAATGTAACTGGCGTACTTACTATGTCTATTTTTACATCTATATCAATGTGTCACAATAACACCTATGAAATTTACAGCGTTGTATGGATTAAGCCAAAGCGAGGCTACAGCAAATGTTAGCGACAGGTCCTTGGTTCGATTTCGGATATAAAATAAAACAGCACTTAAAAACAAACTTTTCTCCATTTAACGTAGACAAATTTAGAGATAACAGTAGTCAAATCAATGTCTTTAAGTAAATCACATTTAACATCGATTAAGGAGAGATCTTTTAGACATTGTGTTCCTGTTCGTGCGCTTTAATATAAAGAAACAACTGTATCTATTTCTATATTTTGGAAACATGATTTTAATAAATTTTTCATTATAAGTCTATAAAATTGCAGTGTCAGAGCGTAGCGCTCAGCAACTTACGAATTCGCCGCCTAAGCTTTGTTGTAACCACTGACGATTTTTCAAGATCTCTTCTGTGGCAGGAGATTTTAATTGTTCAAATATCCCAAATACACCAGTCACTTGACAGTATCATTATTAATTATGACAATAAACACCTAAATTTTAAAATGCTGTTGAGATGTTTGATTTTCTGCAACTTCATGGAGTGCAGTAGAATCGCGTAAGTACTTAGTATTGCGTTGGCTTGAGATCTATGTCTCAACACACGAAAATAAATAGGTCTTGAACAGATAACTGCAACGAAGCACAAGTCGCTTGCAAGCCTTTCAGCATTCCGTTCCGCGAAATATTCATTATTAGAGAGGACAAAGACGGATGAAATTATTACTTTCTTGTAGAGAGTAGACAGACTCGTGTCTTGTCGACTCTCGGGGACACCAGTAGGCAACACGAACCCTTTTTTATGAGACGAATAGACACGAGTCTATCTAGTTTCTGCAAAAAAAGGCGTAATTTCTCCTGCCTTTGTCATCTCTAGTCATTGTTCCTATTTCCAACTTGCTGATCTTCGAAACTAGTCCGTAAGTCTGATTCCGGCGCTCTACCTTTTAATTCGTATCACTGATCACAGATGCCATCCAAAATTTGCTTGATACTGGTATAACCTCTGCAGTGTCTTCGTCGCATTAACTGGGACGGACAACCTAGTGTCTGATAACCATCAGAACCTTCAAAATCAAAATTTTGGAACCAGCATTTATCAGTGCTTCGGCTGCGAAGAGGTTAGTATTAATCCGGCGCTGGCTGTTACATGTTTATAGAGTATAGATTTATAGTGAAAAAATAAAAATAAAACAGAATATTTGGGTATTGCCGATCAAAAACTTCAATAAACAATATCAAAGGAAATGTTTAAATAAATATTAGTGGCATATTAAATTTTGTATGCTTCATCGGTTTTCTAATTTATCGTTTTATAGAGAATTTCTTCTGATAATTTTCATGTATAAGAAAGAACAGTTTGTCATATTTGTAGGTATTTATCTTCTATGTGTTTCCTTTAAGTAGATTATCTTTTAAGCGTTAGCATTAAAATGATTATGAAATAAATGAGAACTAGGCGCAAAGGGTCTACAGGAGGAATAAGTTCAGTTTGAAGTGGGTGCTTTAAAGCAATTTATATGAAAGGGCATTAGGGTACGATACCGTAGATAACAAAGGGAATGGATGAATCATACATTTATCCTGGCGTCGTATCGCATTTATAAGTAGACACACCCTCGGCGTAACCTTTTTATTTGTCAAATAAAGGTGAGATATTTTAATGGTGGGTATATCAAATTAACTTTAATAAATTATAAGAAAATGGTTTAGATTACCATATTATAACTGGACGAATTAAAAAAAGGTTGTGCCATAATTATCAATGATGATTTTCGTATAGTAAAATACATCCGTACCTCATTTTTCTAGTCCTATTAATTTCTGTTGGTACTAAATATAATGCAGTGTGTATTAACAATGATAAGAATAAATTCCATTTCCTTGGGTTATCCGATGTAATTAAATTTAGTTAGTGATTAGTAGAAATGATAAAGGCAGGAATTATTCCTTTTTTGCAGCGACTAGATAGACTCGTGTCTATTCGCCTCATGAGAACGGATTCGTGCTGCCTACTGGTGTCCCCGAGAGTCGACAAAGTACGAGTCTGTCTAGTCTCTGCAAGAAAGTCATAATTTCATCCGCCTTCGTCCTCTCTAGTGATTAGACACCGATAGGATTTGGATCCACCTCCCGATTAATATCTGAAGACAACAACTAGGCGCGTAAAACGATTTAAATCACGGGACTCCCTCTAGTGGTCGGCGCAACTATCTGGAAGACAGAAGAAACGGGCTCGGATCCTACTGATGTTTATAATAAATTTGTAACGAAATGTTATGCCGCCGATATAAATTAGTATAAAGCGGTTGACGATGTCGGTAAGCCAAGCAGAAAAATTTGAACTGATATATCCAGAGCATTTGAAGTAGGTACAATGTTTAGTGAATCATAGAATGATTTAGAAGGTAATACCAATCACAATTAATCGGATTATAAACGTTATACGAATGATATTCGTGAACAGCCGCACTAATCCGTGTAGGACCGTATTAAGGTGAAATTATTCTTAGTCCATTAAATATTTACAATAGCCGGCTCTTATAATCCAATTAATTTTGATTGCTGTCATTTTCTTGAGTCGCTGCGACGACTACTTGATATTCGACCTAAATTCTGGGAATTATTGAAGTAGTGGCATTTCAGAAGACCGATAATAATTTTGTTTGTAAATGTAGCATGTTTTCTTTTATTTTTCTTTATTCAATTTTCAAGAAATTACTTACAAACTTTAAGAAAAAGGATTGAATATTATTCAATTGCCAATTACGTCGATGATTGCGCTGACGAAAAAAAAAACAAATAAATAAAAAATGCAAATTATCTCATTATGGCAAATAATTAATATTTCAACTTTTGATTATAACTTATTCTCGTAAAACTAATAACAAAGGCTCTACAATGCCGTTCGTTACTTATTATTCTGGCTGTGTATAAACATACTTTAAAACAAAAACTAGCCGAGTATAATACGACTAATCGTCATGCCGCACCCTGTACCAATACATGTACGATTTTCGAACAGCAGCAGTGAATGAACGAGTAAAATTAGTTTTTCGTAGAATACAGATATGTGAACCAAAAAGCACATATATTTCAACCGTTTGTTAAAGCGGATTCCCTTTTTATAGAACTCAAGCGATTCCTCTATGTAAACGAAATTTCTACCAACTGCATTCCTTCCTCTATAAAATATCACGACAATTTTTCTAGCAGGTCGTTATTGTCAAAAAAAAAAATCTTTGGCTTCCTCTTCACTTAGGAATCCGGCGCAATCTCTGTCTTTTTTTACTTCAGATTTATCAATGAAACATGGAACATTAACAAAACAAGCGTCGGCATGACGTTTCATCAGCAACATTCTATAGAGAAGCTGTATACTAAGGAAATAGTAAGTTACGATAAAAATACGGCGTATGCATACGTATACCGTACACATGCACATCCTGAAAATACAAATATAAAGGCGGAATTTCGGTGTTGTGTGAAGTCAACGTACTGCTGCCATCTGTGAAGTTTATTTCAGCGAAGGGTCGTGGGACCCGCGTCTAACGGGAGAATAGCGGGACGAAGAGGTGTTATTTCAAGTTACCATGACAACGGGCCAGACGCTTGCCTGGGGAAAGGGTCCGTTCGCTCAGTATACGTATATATACAAAAGGGATGGAACCACCCCCCATCTGTATTGCTACAACATGAACACGGACTGTATTGATCACTGAATGTATGCCAGGGGTGTAAAACGGTTTATATTAAGGACAAAATAGTTTTAGATGTGTAGGTATCTAGGCGTGGTTATAGAATCTACACGCGATAAAAAAATTTTCTTGAAGAGGGATTACGCACAAATTCATTTTAATACATGAACTCATGGTTGTCGTAATATCTGTATGCATAAGGGTCTTTACTTACCCTGGTTATACGTTAGTTTCATCACACTAAGCTAACTCACGAATTTACCCAAATATTGAATAATTGTATTAAAGAACGCATCTTCACGCAAAGTTTGATTTGCAATAGCTGCAAAGTATTATCAGGGGAACACCAAATAATAGCAATTGCTTGGCTCACACCTTATTGCTATTTTTTTTTTTTTAGGATGTAACAACAGGTAATAGAAAAGTATTTTCTACATATGTAGTCCTCCTATTTAATAAACTCGTATCTCTTACATGTCTCTCTGTCTCTACTTATACTGTTTTTTCACCTCTTAATGACGAAGGTAGGGATATCAGGTTTTGATGGAGATTCAATATAAGAACATAGCAATGATTAAGGTATTTATTGAATTGATTACAACATCTATTGTAATATTCCGTTACAGATTTGTTATACTAGATCGTAGTTAGATGATCCAAATTATAAGAAAACAACAATAAACACTACGTAACATACTTTAAACAAGGAAGTTGTTGACATTAACTCACAAATTACCATTCGAAAAAATAAACGCCAATAATACCTTACTACCATTGATATTTACTATTTACAGCCTGTGCCTGTTCGACTACACGAGGATGGTATGAGAAGTACCCATGTTTGTAGACAGATGGTGCTTTGTATTAAAATCTGCGAGCAGTATTCTTTAGTCGCAAAATTTCGGAGAGACTAATCGAGTAGTATTGTTTTAACAATTGCTGAAAACGAGCAAGTTTACGGCGAAAAAAAGACAATACCGGTAAAACAATGACGGTACCGGTGATGTGATTCGTTTTTTTTTTTTTATGGAAAAACATGCGCAGAAATTAAAAAGAGGTTGGATGCAGTTAAACAAATTTATGATATGATCAATACAGTTCGTGAAATCATGTCAGCATACCGCCGGATGGAGATGAAAAGATTATCAATGAATGAACATCTTAATTCAATGTGTGTAAAATATCCTTCGCGGAAAATGTAGAACGAGAAAAGCTATCAGTGAAATGTTGACGATTGACCAAAAATGTAATCGGGTGGTAACTTCATAGTCATGTTTGCACACGTTGTACGTCACTACATGTTGCCAAAGGTGAGTTGGTAAAATGGATTTTTCCTGGCAAACGAGCACTAACGAAGGTGAAGACGATTTCATCAACCGGAAAAGTTATGGCGACGACTTTTTGAATTTGCAAGGTACAATCTTAATTGATTGTTTGGGAAGAAGGGAAGGAAAACAACACGACAGTACTATGTTGATTTGTTGAACCGATTTTCAGCAGAACTGAAGAGAAGAAGGGCCTTGTCTCGCGAAAAAAAAATCATTACCATCATGATAATGCGCACAGATCTACATTTAATTCTAAGTGGACAAAATTATTTATTTTCTCCCGGACTGGGTGTTTCTTTTAGACCACATATTGATGTAATTCCTTTAACATTTTGTTTGGGATCTATTTTGAATATTTTGTTAAGCCTCTTTGCATATTTTCGTTCAAGGTTTTCAAAGAATTAATTCTCACCCATAAGGTTTTTAGATACGCACAAAGTTTATAATTTTCTTTTTAAGTGTTATCTACATTATATTTCTGTTTAATATAACTGTAAGCATTGGTAGTTCTTTTATCACGCTCTTACACCAGACTTCAGCCAGTGGTAACGTATCGGCCGAAATTCAAACCTCTCTGGAAAGAAAATATAATCTTGTACACGATGGTAAATTTGAGGCGATGGAATTACAACAAAAAATCTCTTTACCAAAACATCAGAAGAACTTTGAGATCAATACGCATCAATAAAACTTTATGCAACCTAATCTTTCTAGAGAAGCTTTAAATAAATGTAAAAGCATCTGATTTTCTATAAGCTAGTTTGTGGTTGGTTGTCCTTGTTCTCAAGTAAGTATTAGTTACACACAACCCCAATATCTTTGCTATCGCATCATAAGCTACATTCAAATAATACTACTCGGTGTATTACAGAGTTGCACTAATCCACTCTTGGTTATTGGATTTCCATGTGCAATTATACTTGCACCAGAGGGCGCTCAAGAAAACAGGGTCTAGGGTAATTTACGCGGAGTCATTAGAAAAAAACACTTAGAATTGAATTTGGATTCTGTGTGTAACCGACTCGTTGGCAATTATGACAACAAAACTAATCGATTTGATGCCCTATCCACCATATTCGTCAGGGTTAGTCTTCTGCGATTTTTCTTTTTCTAAACTTTTCCTTAAAGAAAAATGGTTTGGCGAAGAGCGGTTCATATCAAATGAGGAGGTCAATGCCGAAACAGATGTTGACAAATTCTATTGTTTAGATGGTTTGAAAAATAAAATGGAATATCGTTGGATTAAGTATATAGGGCTACAGGGGAATAATGTTGAGAAACAAAATTATTAAATGCAAAATAATTGCGTTATCTTTCATAGGACATGTGCTTACCATACAATCTCTGTACGATTGTATTTCAAAAGAAAATAACTTTACTAATCCACAAGCGCTTTGAAAATAAGTTAGTTTTTGTAGAATCAATTATTTTTTAGTTAATTTTATAATCTGGATATTAAAGGTAATCAACAATTCCATTTTAACGACTAGAAAAATATAAATTACGCGAAATACAGAGCATTAAAAGCATTGTTGTCGATTTTCGTAGTTTGTAAGTCGCTAATCGAGAAGCTAGTAGCTAGTGAAGCGATGAAATCACTCGACGACATTAGTTGCTATAGATGTATTCTTGAATAGGTTAGTTACATTTGCAAAAATATTCACCTCACCATTGCTTGTTGAAATAAAATAGCTTGATTTTATACTCACGACATAAATTTCATGTCCGTAATCGATACAGTGAAGGTTGCTTAAAACCACATATGAAAACGGCCTTCTCAAGTTTTAAACGTATACTACTATAATCATATCACGTATATATTTCCAATATTGTTACCGACTAGACAAGACCAAAGATCAGACAGACGACTTGTATGTTATTACATTATGTATATGAGCTGTAAAAGCTTCGATATATCATTGTCGGGATGACTTGGTACGCTAGGCGAGGCGACACAAAGAAAGTGTGGGTTATACTTCAGTCGTGTATTTCGTGATTACGTATGGAATCGTTAAGAGGATGTGGTTATAAGGATACGTTTCAAAGCGTGTTACTACTATACAGGGTTACCTGTAAATAGCACGTAAGCTACCGAAATCTGAAGACTACCTATCAATGTGTTACTGAAAATTTAAAAAGAAATTTATTTGTAACATATACATTTTGTTCAAATTTTAGGGCCCAAAATGCAGGTAAAGCCGGTCCGTATCTTTGTTTCTCCTATATTATACAAATACCGCTGATGAATCAAAGTTAACCCAGATGCAAATAAAAATCGATAAAGCATTGTAGATGCTATGAATAGTGAATAGTCTATTGAAATGCATTAGTCTGTCGTACAGCTGATGTCGAAGTGTTTATGCGTTTACATTGAATATGCCGATAACCATATGATTTGCGTTCTTAATGTTTAAAGTTAATGCATCCGAAATGTCGAGTTTTGAGTTATTTGTAGTTATACATTCTTTTTCCTTTTATGAAATTTGTGGTGGTCCTAACAAGGACCGATCTAGGCGAAACAGGACAAAATAATTTATTAATGTAAAAAATGTACGAAATGTCCACCGTGAGCTCTAATACAGGCATCAATTCGGCGACGAAAGTTATTATGCACACGAGTAAAATTTACCATGTCTTCGCGAATGCGTTGAGCTGCAACATAAATGCGATTTCGCAGATCTTCGACATTTTCAATATCAGGGCGACGATCATATACCAAGCTTTTCATGTATACCCACAGAAAAAATTCTAATGGATTTAGATCGGGACTACGAGGTGGCCATGGAGTACGACTTCCACGTCCAATCCATTGTGGAAATCTTTGGTTCAAAAATGCTTGAATTACTCGACTACTATGCGCGGGTGCTCCGTCATGCATAAACCACAATTGTTGCCGTATCGCTAGTGGTATCTCATCCAAATACTCGGGTAATTCATCTCGGAGGAACTGTAAATAGGATTCTGTATTTAATCGTTGTGGGAGCACATGTGGTCCAAGTAGGTAATCGCCTACTAAACCCGCCCAAACATTGACAGATATCCTAACTTGCTAGGCGCCTTGGTGTATCTCGTGTGGGTTTTCGTCTGCCCAGTGGTGAATATTATGGTAATTCAAAATACCATCTCTTGTAAACGTGGATTCGTCGGTAAAGAGAATTACTGACGCAAGACGTGGTTAACGAACTTCGGTGCGTTGAAACCACTCGCAGAAGGCAAGACGGCGAGGATAATCTAATTCCGTTAATCTTTGCACGCGCTGTTTGTGATACGGATGAAGTAAATTATTTTTCAAAATTCGATGCACCGTCGTTTGGGACACATTTACTTGCTGGGCTAAAGTTGTAGTACTTATGCCTGCTTCCGCCTCAACGATGTTTAAAATATGCTCTTCTGCTTGCTGAACTCTACGTGATATATGACGGCTACGACCTTCGAAACGTGGAATTACTGATCCTGTTTCTCGAAGTCGATACACGGTTCTCACAATTGTCTCGGATGATGGATGCCGCCGATTGGGAAACCGTTCCGCGTACAAATTTTCTGCCGCAAGACTATTTTGTCCTGTTTCGCCATAAATCAAAATCATATCGGTGTATTCGATATTCGTATAGGATGCCATTGCAATTGCGTGTAATGACGGTGAATGCTATGTGCATACTAGATGGATATCCGAACGCTGCTTCAGCGACTGCCGGTGATTCCCATATGTTAACTAAGACAGAGTCGGACTCGAATAAAGAAAAATCATTTTCTCGTTACTACGTGCACGTAGAACCATAATATTTTGTATTTAGGCATTACTCATGCGTTTCTTTCACCTAATTTTTTTTTTCGTACTATATCCGAATAAGACTATATATACAGAATTGTGAGGGTGAAATGAATTTTAAAGTACGAGGATTCGAAGTTGGAACACAAAGAAAATTGCTAAAATTCTTTGGTTACTTTTTATGTTTATACTAGTAAATTTCTTACGATGGAGTGATGCATTTCCTGGCTTTTTATTTTGTTTTATGTTTATTATTTATGTTGCAGTGTTAGGAGCCTTAATAATTGTAAAACTTTATACGCCGGGCTTAGAAAAGGAAATAGAATTCACAACAGTTTGAATAAGTTTGGAATAAAATAACAATAATTTAAATTGGAGTTAGACGCCAAGCAGCGGAATATTGCCTAGCATACAAACGATTTACATACAATATGTATTCGCACCAAGAGGTTGCCAGGCTCGTATTTGCAACGAGGACGCAACCAAAAATATACCAAATACTATAGTTAGCTGAAGTGTCAGCTCACGGAGTAGATTTCGCACATATAGAAATCAATTTTATCGAATCTAGAAGTGTTCTCGCCAGAAAGCTGCACAAGTGCATTTGTTCCATGCAAGCGAACAAGTATATTCGAATGATGTATGCCATTCCAACAACTGAAAGCTGTGAGTTGCCCCATTAAGCTTAAGTAGTATTTGCGGTCGGCGGAAGCTATCTAGTTAGTTCGTAAGCGAGAAATTCTAATCGAATGAGTTAAATGGAAGGTGTATTATTTAAATGACTTACAATTAGATCAACGGTAGGGGTTCTTCGCCGAATCGAGATACTTAATAGATACGTGTCAATATGCTGATTGTTCGTAAGCTCACTTGTAGTATTCGGCGAGCGAGCTCAGAGAACATTAGTACTGTATGCATGTATTAGTTGAAAATTTAAAATCGCATATTCAAAGCGTAAAATGCTGAAAAGCCATGTTAGATGTTTCTTCTAGATTTAATATACTTAGATGCATATTTAATGATATTTTCTTTTATTAATTGGAGAATTTTAATTAACAAAAGTAAATGATATTAAACTTGCTTCTATGTAATTAATCACAGCCAAACGTCTTTCTTTCATTCAGTATCCAACCTACGTAACGTCACGCTCGTTACCTTCAAATTTTGAATACAAAGATCGGCCTATGCATTTTATTTTGTATTTGATATGGATCTGTGTATACAAACAATATAGGATGCGGAAAAGTATATGTTTATATGGTACTGAATATTGCTTGCGTACACGTACGCGTACATTATAAACCAAAAAAGTATCCGTTTTCCTTAGATACAGTACGTAAAGTACCGTTTCTTTTATGTCCCTGAGCCAAAATAAGACAGTAATATTTGCAATGTTAGAATGTGCTGAAATTTAGTAGTGACAGTAAATTTTAAGCAGATTTAAGACCATATTCTACCCTTATAATTGAATAATTTAAGGTAAAATAATAAATAGTAATTTCTGATAAATTATATAACTTGTGTATGCGTATATATTTTATAATAGCATAAATTTAAAATCAAAGCGAAAAATCTAAAAAGGGCCTATAATACACTTAATACATTATAAACAAATTAAATAGTCTTTATCGTAATTTTTGTGGCAATAATTGAATATTTACGGCAACAAATACATTCTCGTATTTCTTTTAAATAAGGAAAAAAAGAGACAACATATTTTACAATGTCTCTAAATATACTTATGGGGTAAAATCATTTAAATTAAATATTTGCGCGCACTCGTACTTATGAGTGCAAGTATCCGTTTTTGCAACTCACGAGGAGTGTTAACTACAACTCATGGTATTTGCCGCGGGCAAATCACTTGTAGATGCGAAGTAAGTGGAGTTGTTCATCGCCCACCTCCGATAAAGATTTCTTTTAACGTACTAAAACATCATATTAATACGGGTCTTATAACCTTATCCGAGAAGACGATGTACTACCGATCTTTAAAAAGTAACTGTACCGGGATTTCAACCCTGGTTGTAATGATTCTTTGGATGGGATTAACTAAACTGTTTATTTCGTCGCATCATCTTAATCAAATTATTTATTCTTTTTGGAGAACTGAGAGCTGTGTGAGATAATTTCCTCTTTCTTTAACACAACTGAGCTTGATGTTTGAACCGAGAACAAGACGAAATTCCTTCCTTGATGGTTGTTATAAGTTCGAACAAAATGTAATAGTTCTTTCTAGATCCGTCCTTTCTTAGAATGAATAAATTCTCACTTATTCTTAGTAATAACGAACAATATGAAAATCTTGGCGGTTTAGTTTAGAGGGAAATAAAGTTGCAATCATGAAAAACGTGTCTTATTCGATTCTAAAAATTAATTATTGTGTATTACACCGTTCAACTATTAAATTTATCACCTAAAAGATACAGATTCAGTGCATACTAAATTTATCTAAGTGTAAAATAGTGTCTCTTGATGTTTACATACGAGAAAGAAGATGGTAGTAAATTCGAAATTTGGTACATATTACTTTGATTTTAGTTGAAGGAAAGCTTTCTAAAATAGATGTTGTTAATAGAACATGACTCACTAAGCAAAAAGGAATAATAATAATTAATAAAACAAAATCAAGAGAATAACAGTAGAAGTTAAAGGAGATATTCATGAAGCATCGGTAGAACTAACTTTGAATGAACGAGTGCGAGTTAGATATTGCATCAATGTCTGACTATTAAAGTTGTAAATCGATGAAAATAGTTTGGCGAATCAGACATACTTTCTTCTGACGCTTTTATTGCTTTTGAACTTCGAATGCACGGAAATTGGAAAGGATTAACGCGTAGACGGACTCATTTTCAATTCCGATTTCATCACAGATTAGACTATTTAATATACACAGTTTACAGGTTTTATCGAGTTCCGAACTTGTTTGCATGTGTCTAGAATAATGCAATATACGCTCGATTTAGACCCTAGCGCTATTACCTAACCAATTTGAACTCGATATGCTCAAATTTAGATGTTAATATATATATATATATAAATAAATATAAAGAATGTTAACAGTCCTACCACATGATGAGGCTAAAGATACTTAAACAAATTCTTAGAATCTTTTAATAATCATCATACTTGACTTTCTAGTTAAGAAAACAGTTTCTTCAAAGGGAAAGTACATTTAAATCGAAAGCGTAATAATACTCACTTTGAAGGTAAATGTGCTATTTAACCGGAAATAACAATATCCAACATGAATTCAATTTTTAATGAACTGACCGATATGTTGCTCAAATCGTAATCGAAAGCATTTCTTTGCTATATTGTATCGTTAATATTAGATTGCAAGTTTTGTTTTGGAATCGCTGCAAAGGTAAGTGTTTCATGCTTTGTCTGCGAAGGTGCTCGATTTCTTATGCTTACCTTACTTTAATATCGGTTGCAGTATTTCTAATATGTCTAACTAGTGCCTTCCGAATGTAGGTCTTGCCGTCGTAAGCTTTTTCGAGCCTGTCCCATAAACAGTAACTTAGTAGGGCCAGGTCTGGAGATTTTGGAGGTTAACAAATAGGATTACTCTGAAAAATCCAAAGCTATAGAAACTTGTCGTTCGAATATTGCTCGACCTGACGAGCGAAATGTGCAGAAGTTCCATGATCCTGATAATATATTTGCATTCTGGTAAAAACAAATAAGCAGTACTCTTCTGTGAGGTCATTCTCCAAAATGAAACCATGGACGATATCACAGCATACACAATTATCGGGAACTTGAAAATTACATTCGACTGTTGTGCGGAGATTTGGCTCTGACCATACAAGAGAATTTCGAATATTATATTAGTATCACTACGGATGAACGTTGCTTCATTGCTACGTAAGAATTACGCGCGATGCAACACGATAATTATTATTTATCCATCGACAAAATTCCATACGCCTACAATTAGTATAATCTTCCGATTATACGCGCTGTATACGCTGAATATATGGCGTGGTTGTACATAAGTCCTGTTCGTTTAGTGGGTTTATTACTTTTTTTGTGAAATACCCAACTGAGTACTATTTTACAAGAACGCTAGTTAAATTATTAATTATTTTAAAAGTTGGGAACAAATAAAAATTCACACTCTTCGAGTTTGATCGGTTCTTCTCGACTCACTCAGCATAGTGTACGGGTAAAAAACAATTTATTTCCTAAGTAGCTTAGGATAAGATTTCAAAAATTGTTTGGAAACAAATTCAGCATAACATTGCATATTATTCACATAATAAGGTTGGTTTGCCTTTAGTGGAACACTCTGCATATTGTTGCGTTTCTGGCGTTTTTGATAGTATTCCCTATATCTATTTAGCTTAATTTTTGAAACAATTACGACAATTTAATATGTTTACGAAACACAGTCGTCTCTTTAGCGGGTAATATCTCAACCCAGATTTGATTCCTTTGAGCATCAACTAGATTCTACAAGATAGTCGCCGAAATTGTTGCCATGTTCGATTCACGCTGTTTCAACATTTTAAACCTACTATTCTGTTTATTTTTGCCAAAAGCTGATAGAGATGCTGGTTTATTTAAAAACGTTTCTCGATGTCTAAAATGCATCCATTAAAAAAAAAAACCTAAATATGAAACTACACAGAAAAGTGTTCCGTTGAAATCTATACAGAATAAAGGTAATAAAATTTTAGTTTTTCTAAAAACATTAGATAATATTAAAATTAAACTGTACAATACAATTTCAACATTTATTCGATCTATAATGTAATCCATTGTGTTTTATTGAACATTTAGTAATATTTTGAAGGGAATATGTTGTATAATGTGAATTTATTCAGATAATGTTAATTATTTTAGTTAGACAAACATTTCCCTTATTTTTTCTGTACGTAACTTATATTTTTAATTTAAACAGGTAAACTAATAAAAAACCCAGTTCGCACTCAATGTTTGCGTATCCACAGTGACAGAGGTTAATTTTGAAATACGAGAATAATTCATGGTTTCCTTATAAATTCGTAGTTGAAATAATACATGTGAATAGTAAGTAAAAGTATGTAGTTTAATGGAAAATGAAAAAAAAAAAATAAAAAATAAAAACACCAAGTCCTTGCTTAGTAGAAGTATTATATAAGAAAACTTTTCACAAAAATAATGAATACAAATATACATATACGAAAGGAGTTTGTTAATGAAGATTTCTTTTAATGTTTTCGAAATACTACGTTCTTGCATCTTTGTGGACTTACCAAATATTTTATTGTTTACACACATTATACAGATTCTGAGAAAGTTACCGCCGAATATAACAAGAAGCTTCCTTTCTTCCAAGTGACGTTAATATAAAGCAAATGAAACCATGCATGTGTATACGTTCATCTCCCTAAAAATATGACATCATCATAATGAAATGTAAAACATCTGTCGTTAATTTTTTAAAGCCGGCATTCATTCTAACAGCCCGTAGTACTGGTAAACAATAACCTAAATAGGACCGAACTTTGCGCGAACACATGTTGCTTAAGATAAAACGTCAAATTTTTGAAATGTATGGAGGTATCTGCTTTAAGATACTTAGTGACGTATATCTGTTTCAATAACACAAATATAAGCACAAGTTTCCAGAAATTAATGTAATGTATATACGTATACATTATTTACGGAATGCGTCTATTACTCTTGAACACTAATTTATCGAAATAATTTGGGTATTGATTTTAAGCTAAGATTTTGCCAATATCTGAAACAAATCATCACACATCTTTGATCTTTGCTTAAGTTTCCTAGCTACTTAACCTGAATTATCTTCAAAATGTAACAGTGCAAAGGCTGAAAGAAAAATGATGTACATCATGGTGGATCTACACCACCGATTAGAATAATTCATGAGGGGCTTCAACATTTTTGCTGTGGCTAGGTGGGCTTATGACGCTAAACGATCTGCGTACTCTGTAGGGGCTTCTATATCAGAAATCATAGACAACATTTATGATTTGATGATGAATAATAAAGTTGTTACAGCTGTGGGCATTTCAACTGAACGGGTACATAACATTTTACACCAATGGTTGCACATCTGCAAGATGACAAACTAAGGACTCTTTGCATCTATTTTAACGGAATTTACAGAGCTTTGGACATCATTTCGTCACTACGAAAGCAACGTGGACACACCTTGCTTTACTGTTGTGGACGAAACTTAGGTACATTACTCCACGCCTGACACTAAAGAACAGATCAAATAATGGGTTACCGCCGAAGAGTCTGTACCAAAAAATGGGCAGCCCAGAAAAGTTATAGTAACTGTCACTTGGGATTGTTATAGAAAAGTTATAGTAACTGTCACTTGGGATTGTTATAGAAAAGTTATAGTAACTGTCACTTGGGATTGTTAAGGAATAGGCTTCGTCAACTCTTTGGTAAAGGTAGAAGTGCATAGTATGGATAGTTTTTGGACCGCTTATTGTAACCGAGTTGCAGGAAGAGCCTTCAAGATTAACCCACAAAAAAGTAATTTTTCCATCACGATAACGCACCAGGTCACTATTACGGAATTAGAGCTCCAATTCCTTCTGGATCCTCTCTTTTTCTCATTTGTCTCTTTGCGACCACTACCTGTTTCCCATTTTCATTATCATTCTAGATAGCATGGGAATTTCAATAAAGTATTGTATTATTTAAATGTTTATAATTGTATTATTTTTTTTTGTATCGAATGATATCGATCAAATGTCGAAGCGTCTGCAACAAATATTTAAGGTAAGCTCCCGAAGAACACTCCAAATGCATTCATTTTAGACTTTTGGGTAACCGACAGAAGATATTCTGCTTTCGAATGGGTTTCCCTTAAAAACTTCATCTAATGATGGGTATGTGATGAGTAGTGACTTGATTTTGCTGAAATGAAGAGTCGTTGGAGTTTTTTGGCAATTTAATTTCTATATGCTAAATTGTCACAGCTATCTAGATTTGTGATCATGTTCCAATATCCAAAAAATTACAAAAATGGTAAAAATAGGGATCAATAATGTTGGAACGATGGAATCCATCCGAATAGAAGACCTCTTAATTTGGGAGTTATGAGTGCACAAAGCACGTATTGTATACTTAATCTCCAAGATTCAGAGACATTTATTAGATGTAAAGAATGTCCAAGAAACCGAAATATTTGCCTGAAAGAGAAACTTTTTTAATTAGAGATAATGTAATAGTGCTTCATAGATATGGGAGAATTTTCAATAAGTTGGTTTGAACTAAAAACAATAAAGTCAAAATAAGGATATAATTTTCCGAGATAACATATTCGGAAAATTTGATGTAATATAAAAAATAACTTTAGATCATACACATGATCCGGTTCTGAGCACCAACAAAACCTAACTTGAATTACTCGTTTATAGCGGCGGCTGTAGTACTCGAATTGCATAATTCCGAATGTATATCTGTTGGTAGTGTATGTTACACATGTAATCGCATATGAATGGAATTTATTCTTTTATGTGAATCACATTTTCGGGAACGTGAGATCGTTTCGAGATGCGACCTAGATAAACCATTGTAACAGTTTCAAATCGCCTTCGCTGAATTAATTGATTGAATCTGTCATACAAATAATGCAACAATAACTTTAGAATTACTAATTTACAAATTTGCTGCGCCGAGTGATATATATGAAAAGAGGAGGGGCCAAAGAGCCTTTATTAAATATACATTTCTTTTATGGTATTAAATAGTTATTTTAGGTTAGAGCAATTATTGTATTTTTGGAAGAATTAAGAAGCTACATGTGTCTAAAACCTATTTTACTTCGTTAGAAATTGGAATCAAACATTGATATACGAACTTGTTAACAATTACTTATTTTTACCATTCTATCAATACATAAAATGGCACAGGATTCCACATAGATTAGTTGTAATGTTATGAAATAGAAAGATAACCTTATACATAGCGATCAGTGTACGTGGTTAACGTGGTCTTCACGCTAGCACATAACAATCTAGGTGAATTTTGGTGTTTATGTTTTTTTTCCGCTAAAAATTTACATCATTTGTATTTGATTTCGTTATGATTCGACCATATCTTCGTTCACTATTCTTGCCGTTAATTTAAAGCTAAAAAACATCTACTTAACGCAAAACTAGACATATCTAAACTTATACTGGCGATTTCAAGCCTAAGAAATGCAGATAAACAAAAAGAACTTTTACAGTAGTATTTGTAAACATATACTACGAAAAATCCATAGCTCTGTATATCAAACTACATATAATTTTTTTAACAATTTTTTATCGAACTTCATATAACAAGTAAGCGCAAATTGATGAACATATCCACAAGCAATGTGGATTCATTTCGAGTGGAAATTATTACAAAATAAGGTTTAATATCGCTTAGTGATGCTCAATGTACGTATGCCGTATTTGTAGATTTATTATGTGTATAAGTAGTTGAAAGTACTCTTAAATAAATAGCCTTCACGATATAGAAACTTCCTTCAAAATTTGACTCGACTAAAATATTTGAAGCTTAAGAAAATCCAAATAGAGATATAATTTCTACTTATTTAATATAATAGGTATCTATAACAAATAGAATCGACGTATAAGCTAGGTTGTGAGCATGCGAAAAAAATAACGATGTTGAAGGTCAATAGTAATGCATGGCCCTTGACTTTAGTTTGACGTTGTATAACGGGATTCGATATTAATGTTTGCACTTGAACAAAGGTGTGACTAAATAGGAGATCTTTATCGCCTCGACACGTCTGCTTCATTATAAGTTATTGCCGTAGAAATCGGGCGAGTCCACCTAAATAAAATTATATTAAAACGTGTAACACCTACCTCAAAGGTACCATTTGCAATTCAGTGACATCAGACTTTTAAACGAGATTAAATTGTGGTAGAACATACGATGTTGTTAACGTTAATTAGATGGAATCGTCGAAAAGTATTAATTATGTATGTTATCCTTGACTAATATAAAAATCAATATAATTAAGAACGGTAATATTATGTTAACAACGCATATATGTACATATATATGTATCTAAATGAATCATCGTTCTATGCGTTACGTTTAGGTTCAATGCTCTTAGCTAAGACCTCTACATCCCATACTCACTCTATAACGTATATTCTTGGCTCTTTCCTCGCGTATAAATTGCATCTATTCCTCGTTTTATTCGAAGTTAGGAACACTTCGCTCGGTACCACGTCATTACCACACACATCTGGGATAAAAGAAGATTGCCATAGATCCTGTTCGCTCATAGAAAATTCCCTAATACTTGGTGTTGAAACAGAAGCTTCTTATATAAAGAACATCAAATGCTAAATATATAAAAAATAATTTTAGTATATAGTGCATGGTGTAAAGAAGTTATGCATGGCGTAATCTGTAAACAATAGTTCTATCTGGGGGATTGGTAGGTTTAAACTTAAACGCTATTATGTAGATATTCGTACGAGTCTGAAGTTTGTAGTTCTTTTGAAATCGAAGCAAGTAGAATAAGTATAATGCCTGATATAGGCTGTGCAGCTGCTGTTTGTAACAGTAATTAATGCGCTAGTAAACTAAATACTTGAAAGACTGACGAGCATTTTACTACTTTCCATCGAAAAATAAAAAGAAAAACTCCAAAACACGGATCTAAAGATGCTCTACACAGTGTCGTAGAAAAATGAGCGAAATTCAGATACGAAGTTGATGTTGAAAGAAATCTGCAGGTAGAGCTTTTCTATCTACCTATTTAATTCAAAAACTGGGGTACATTAAATTTGCTGCTTATAATAATAAAATAGAACTTCGAGTAAATGTCGGTGTCTTTCGACTATTATTAGCAATGAAAAATATTTTTTGGGAATGTTGCGGAAAAGTATTGCCAAATATCATTTGATTTATTGATCGATTCTGTTCCACTTCTAAACTTCAAACATTTTCTTTGAATATGCTCCAACCTATGAAACGATAGAGTACAGATTTCTGTGCAATTAAGCTGTACTAATACGTTTGTTATCCTCAAGTTCGAGTATGGATCATATGAATTCATAGGTTGGAGCATACCTATGAACAGATAGGGTACTCATATGATGCTACCATACTCGAACTTTTTGATTAGTACAGCTTAATTGCACCGAATTCTGTAGATTCTCTACAAGTCTTTAAAACGAAATGCAAGATTTTGAACGCCGATTTACGTAACTCATCAAGGTGGAGAATAAATATGAGCGTAGAATCAAAAAGGACTACAAGATCGTGAAAGCTGTCACTGGTGGATAATGGCATATCACACAATCTAAGTGTTAACCTTAATTGTTTTGTATGTGTAAGTTTGCAGTATTTAGCAATATTAAGTTTCATGTTGTTCTTCTCACACCACTATATCCAAGTTTTGTTGTAGTAAAGCTACATAATCGACGAATATCATTCATATAAAATAAGTACAACGACAATCCTAAATTAGATTCTTCGGACACATCCGGTTAAATAAATCCGTTGTAATATACATACCCATTTCGATTCTTCAGGTAACGTCAGAAACGAAGAAGTTCCAAACGAATTGAGCTTATTAAGAAGTATATGATGGAAAGGCTATTTTAATCAACATCGTTTAAGAATGCAGTAACATACTGAGGTATACTTGATAAATCGGTAATAGTAGAATTACCCGACATAAAGCCATTACTTTAGCGAAAGATGGGCGGCTATGCTAGTATATGTGTCAAACTTTGGTCAAGTTTGAAAGCGTGGATATAGGCAGATAATTACTTTGTTTGTTGGTACTTGTTGCCTCCTAAAAGCTGAGCCAACTTCTATTTACTGGGGAGCACATTTCCCTTCGAAATACGGTTTAATATAGTAGTTAGTGGTTTAACAAACGCAGAACGACAATGTCTAACAACGCAAGAAATTGTGTTAAACTTATTGGTGAGATAATAATGACGTAATGAAGGATAGGCAATCTTCTGGTAGGTTTCTGTGAAGCTTAGAGCACGATGTATATGAGAGACTACATAGTTTATTGCATTTATTGCGCGTACAGTGAATGACTTCTTATATTTTGAAGTATATTGAAGTATTTTAGACACGGGGAAAACGATCTTTTGTTCGTCTTTTTAGGTTAAGTTACAAATTAAATATAACACAAGTATACAGCATAAAACATTTTGAAATTCAAGACGATGCCTGCGACTCCGGAATTGTTCAATTTTTAATGCCAATTACCACTTTGAAAAACTTAAGTCAAGTAAATTCTGCTATTAGAACACGTTCTAAACTTTAAAAGAGACCTTTTGTTTGCCAATATCGTTATTCTCATCTTTCCAAAATCATTCCTCCGGATTTGTTGCGTATATACGCAATCTTATACGCAAGAAATCTGTTTTAAGAGGCAATATATAAAAACTCACAAATGAATAAATTTTGCTTAATTTCACAATTTAATTAAACTAAGATAATATAAACATAATAGGATAACATTAGCATTATTTAAGGAATAATAGGGACTTTTATTGATTTATCGATACTAACTATACGTGATGATGTTAAGTTCAATAAACTGATCAGTTGTGCTTTTAGCTGCCAATGAATATTTAGCGTTGTAAGCGCGCGGTTGCTTAAAATAGAATCTAGTGCACAGAACATTCAAAACAGTTTTTTCTTAAACGCGCTTAAGAAGTAGACCGCGAGATGTTTGAGTTTCATATAATATACCACGTTATTATTATCTAACAACGTTTCCAGTTATCTTTAACTTAATGCTACTTAGAATGTCGTTTTAATAATGGATAGTACTGCACAATATGACTTGTGGGTGTAATTTATTCGGTCAAAAGCATAGTAAGTTCGTATAAACATCAAGTTCGAATACCCCATTATGCTTTTAAAAGTTCATTAGTAACAGACAACATAAGTTAATTTGTGGGAGAATTGGTAAAAGTCACCTTACCGGTTCATCCTACTTAAATTAATTGATGTTTGCATTATAAGTACATAAATCAGTGACACCTACACGAACCACAACTTTTTATTATCGCATATGATATGTAAGAATCATCTTTCGGATCATCTCTCCAGCGACTCTTTAGCTGTATTTGCAAAAATTTCTAACCGATAAACAGATGAACAAGATCGTTGCCTTCTCCAGTAATTAAATCAGTTTAAATATGAATTATTATTCTGAAAGCGTTGAATTGTTAGAGTGGTTTCTAGAATCACTGCCTAATAATCTTGTGGGAGCGGAAGGTTAATGTATTATTTTCCATTAGTTTTCTTTTGAATAAATGAAATTGTGTAATTTCTACTTGCCTATATAAACATTAGTAAGCCAGAAACTATTAGTAGCCAAAGGCGAGTGTTTCAATCAGACGATTAGAGTTTCTTATATCAACTAGCATTTACAATATGGCGGTCGAAATTGTTGCCATGTTTGACTTATACTATTTCAATTTTTTCTTAAATGGAACACCCAGGATCCGACGGAGGAACTGTTTACAAGAATTTTTTACAAACATTTCATCCAGAAAATTTTGTATAATTTTTTTTATGTGAACACTTTTACAGCTTTTAATATGTTCCTAATTTTTTTACTGCTGGAGAGGAGTGTGTGGGATGCTTTAAACGGATTCATTGGTTTCATTTACATATGCGGCTTAATTCGATGCACAAAGAACGTATGTGGGAAAATTACAGTGACTTGAAGAAGATGGTGGAATTGTGCCGAAAAAGATAACGTCTAGGCATTTACTTTAACGATCAAAAAAACAAGAATTTCTAGTATTTCGCTATATCACACATGCGCACATTTCAAACAGAACACTGATCCGCACAGTTTCATATTTAGTTTATTAAAGAATGGCACATTTTACATAGAAGAAAACACAGTAGCGAAATTACACGAGGGAATCGAATCGTTCGCACCTTCCGTGTACATCACCCACCGCTACTGGGAAAATATTTATAAAAGAAATTCTAGGAATTTCTCCATTAGGTTTTCTAAAAAAATGAAATAACATGGCCAGGATATCGTTGACCATCTTATAGAATCTGGTTGATATAAAAAAGATCCTCGATGTATTGCCAAAAACTTCAAGAAATACTCTATGAAGAAAAAATATTAAACACGTATGCGGAGTCTTGCGTATGAGGAGTTTAATACATCTGTCATTCAAAAAAACAGCAGCATTTCACAAAATATTTCAAATTATATCAAATATTAAAAGAAAAGTTAGGTGGCTGTAGGGAATATTGAAGGAAATTGACATGAATTTAAGAGATATATCCAATAATATAATAATACGCAGGGCGTTTCTTTTAAAAAACCAACATTGTATCATACAAAGCGGAAATTGAACCATTTGTGTAATTGAGCATAATTTTACGTTATGCGTAAACGTACATCTTTTATTGGAAAACTTTTTCTTTAAGCTGCTTACGAAAGCAATTATCTTCCGTCCACGTACTAGGTGGACCCGTTGTATACATAAATGCAAACATTTACGTGTATATATGAATAGATTCCGATAATTTACTGACGAGTACTTTATGATCATGAACACATTTAACATTACTTAATACATTAAACCTACACAAATACTTTCAAACTTTCTACATAATTGAATTCTGTAGAAATTATGCCATTAATAGAGCTTCCACTACCTTGAAAGGGAAGAGTTATGCTTCTGCATTCTGATTTTTCTGCCAACTAAGTTATTTTTTTTTGTAAGACTGATAAAATGACTCCTGATAAAATGTGACATTTAGAATAAATGGTAAAACCACTACCCTCCCTCTTTCTAGACGTAAGCTGGTTATTTAAAATTATAACCAACATGGCAGATTTATTACAATTATAAGCTATACGAGCATCTATTTTGGTTCACACTTTATTTCTTTATTTTCTACATATTACATATTCAAAATTATGAATATACATTGTAACCACATTAATATTATGAATACTGACAATATGAAATCAGAAAATTAACGAGTTATGAAGGAGTATGACAAGGAGCAGGCCTTAACCTACTGTTACTCATCATATACATGAATAAGAAGAAAGTAACAAAGGCACTAGACCGATGTACATAGGGATATATAAATTTACAACCAATCGAAATTTCAGGTTACGACTTTGCAGACGATATAATAATATAATGAAAGGGAAAGGCATAAAACAGAATAAATCTAAAACAAAAGTAAGGATGGTAGCAAACAAAAGTAAATCCACATACATGTAGAAGGGATAGAACTAGAATAAGTAGACATATTTCAGTATCTGGGTAAAAAGGAAATGATGATGTAGAAATAAATGAAAGAATACAAAAAACAAATAATCTACGTCATGAGCAAGGCTTTAATAAATATAAGGGAAATGTTATAAAATAACAGTAACTCAACAATTTATAGATCGATACTAACATATAATTATCAATCAAATGTAAATGTCAAAAGAACAAGCTACAAATGAATCAGACATGAAAGAAATCTACAAATGCAAGATTTCGTTGAGGAACGACAATTTAGCTAGTGGATCAACTGTAAAGGACGAAGAAGGATATTTCAGTAAGAAAAATAAAGGTCAAAAGAAACGAAACGGAAGAAAACCAAGAGAAATATGAGATAATGTAGTAGGGAAGATTATTCAAGAAAAGAGACGAACTTAGACAGCAGCATTGACAGAATTGGCTCAAGATAAGAAGAAACGGGCTACGTTTGTCTAAAATAACGAGAAAAGAATATGCAATCCAGGCACTATTAATTATATACAATATTACAGATTTTGACTTCGCCATTGCTTAAGCTGATGCCATTCACTTTACCAAGAGTATTGTGTAATGTTTATTTTTCTAAATAGAAAAATTCCTGTTTTTGGGAGCATTAGTGATAGGTTTGCCTCCAACTGAAAACTCATTTCTATGATATGATTCTTACTATTCCAAATAAAGAACTTTTATGTGTCATTAAACAACTGTAGAGTATAAAACAGTGGTAGAATGTTATGCATGTCGATGTATTACGACTAATGAACAGGTTTGTAGGCAAGTGCATCAATTTATTCTACTTATAACTTTAATGCAGTTGCATGGTGTCTGTTTGAATAAATAGGTGCGACATAAAATAATGCATATTATTCTTCTTTGTCGAGTTGTTCCCTATTGTCTTAAAAAAAGAAACAATCTATAAAGCAGAAATATGTTGCCTTGTAAGCAGGATTATTGTTCTTCGATCGCGAAAGTAAACACAAATATCTTGTCTGAATGCCGCCTAAGACAACACATAAACCCAAATAAGATAAGGTGCGAGACGTGAGTATGTCGAAAATGGGGAAAACGGCCTTGTCATAACTTCGACCATTACGCTCCTCGTGCATATTATTTATTAAGTAAATCTTGACGATTCACTAGAAGAATGGGCGATAAGGGACTGGTCCCGCCCGGTATGGAACGACGGCTAATAAGTTCTAGCGCCAACGGTCACGTTCCTATGAGGAAGGAAACAATCCGTAAAGAGGCAAAGGTATGCGTACGTATGTAAAGGTATGCGTTCGTACGGATTGAATTGTGTGTGTATAAAGAATTTTATCTCTGCTATCATAGAGGCTGTATTAATTAGCCGTGAATAACATTCCACCTTATAAATTGTGCGAGGTCATCTGCATTATATTCGTTAATAAGAAAATTGATAACTTTATTTTCAATAAACAAGAAAAGTGTCTGTGGATAAAAATAATCGCGATTCAACCAAGCAATTAAAGATTTATATCTCATAACTTAAGTTTTGACACTCTGTATTTAAATACCTTATTCGCCTACTTTTGTACATAATTTCCATTTGTTCAAACGTTTGTCATAACGTTCAATAAGATTTTGAATTGTGATATCAAAGAAATTTGCCGCATGTAAAGAAGCCGAATGCATGAGTGCAGTTTTCACTTTCTCCTCATTGTCGAACCGCTGACTACCTAGGAACTCTTTTAAGTACCGAAACAAATGAAAACCACTGAGTGTAAGGTATCTACTATAACGTGAATAATCCAGTTGTTCCCATCCAAAAGGCTTGATTATGTAGAAACATATGGCCCCGCACTGTCATGGAGCAACACCACGCCGGAAGACAATAGACCACGTCGCTTGCTTTGTACAGCATGCCGAAGTGAACAGAAGAAACATTAGAAACTTTTACAGCTCAGCGCATAGACGGATGATACGGTTGTAAATGGCAGATAGTCTAAACGCGCGCAAAGAATGTTAGGAGCAGATGCGAAATATTAATAATAAATAACACAAAAATGTATCAAAGCAATGAAATCGTATACAGTGATCCAAAATTTGTGCAAAGCCTATTTATAGCATCTGACCAGATATAATACTCGGAAATTTTTAATATGAACCTTCACTCCTAAACGTTACAGCTATCAGAAATGAAAATAAAATAAAATCAGAACTGGTGAAATTTCAGCTGACTTGGCAACATTGCTGCACACTCGTACATTTCTGATCGGCGGACGACGTTAATATTAACTTTGTCCATTCAGTGGTTTGATACGTATGTACGTACTTACCACAACGGATCCAATCCTGTGGGGGTGCACGAAGTACCGCAATTCAAACCAAATGCAATTTATCATCGTAGAAAACAACAAAACGAACTCATCTATTACAAACCCAACCTACGCGGATTTTTCCGCTAAAGAAAGTCATACACAGTAAGAACTAAAAGACAAACAGAACTTCAAACATAACTCATGGTAATTGAGTGTCAAAATTCACTTATTTAGTGTTAAGTTATTAGAAAGAAGCCATTGTTCACGTAGCGCTAAGTAATAGGAATTATTGTCTATATTTTTCTGAAGTTATCGCAACTACAAACGAAGCCCCGATGAGTATATAAATATCCGTTAATAAAGGATATTTATTTTCTATTAAATAAAAAGAATAATTACTCGATACTCACAGTACAAGTTATTGATTTTAGAACATGGTTACCTATTAAATCATCATTAAATAAATATGTTAGCAATTAATAACAAAAATGAAGAACTATATTTAAACGGATATAGCAGCTGCGTCTTGCTTTTTTTTAAAGAAAAATCCACTTAAGAAAGTTACCTATTAACTCAAGGAATTATCGCGTGCACCATTGTTATGTAATTTATGATTGATTTTTAGTGCCAACATTTTAAGATAATGATTCAATGTAACACTTCTCATAAAACGCATTCTTCAATTAATATCGTTGACAACTTGGTTAAGTGTTATGTTTACATTTAGAATATTGCGATTTTTCTTGAAATATGCGTGGTAATTATTGGAAAGGCAATTTCGAATGAATCATACTTGTTTATTCCTGTTTGTGGGCAAATCGCAAAGACACTTCCATCTTGATAAGAAGCGATATGTATGGATGGATTTGTTAATATGAATACATCTAAATACATTAATATGCAGCATCTCTTTAGTAGAGAATGTGCTCGAACAAGTTTTACGAGGATAGCCTGAAAAGTTTCAATAATATTCTCTTTGTCAATGAATTTTGTTTCTTAATATATTCATATACAAGTTCTTAGGTTCTCTCCTTAGGTTTTTTCTAATGATGCTCTCCAAATACACTGCTCAAAACAATTAGAGGATATTTAGAAAAATAATAATAAAATAAATAAATAATATAGGACAAGCAAATATTTTTATATTGCGACTATAACGTTCTAAATAAGAAACAGAATGCCCTGACAAGTTTCAACTTGTGCAGCGCTTCAGTGCGAACCGCCACAGCTTGAGCGTATATAAGCGCTTAAGCGAGCGATGTCGATTACAATTTGATTTTACCATTCTACGTATCATAGCGAATTTTTAACTGTAATTACGAGTTACTAATGGAAAGGCAACACGTTTTGATTCATGCAGAGGCTTGGAAAACGATAGATCAGTTGGAAGGTGGACGAAGACAACAAGTTGTTGCCGAAGTTTTTGCAGTTAGCCAAAGTGTCATTTTGCGTTTGTGGAAGCGGTTTTTAAAAACTGGAGATGTTCAGAGAAGACGAGGATAAAGACGCTCAGCATCTACAACACCAAGAGATAATCGATACCTAACAATATTTGCACGTAGAAATCGCATTGATAACGCAACGCAGTTTATAAGTGAGCATATCGCTGTTATAGGAAGAGTAGTATCAACTCGATAAGAAATCGTCCTCACAACGTTGGCATATATGCTCAAGGACTCATAGTTTGCGTTTCATTAATTGCTCTTCATAAAAGGTCGCGAAAAATATGGGCTGAACAACATAGAAATTTGAGTCATGATGACTCTGAGCATAAGTGTTGTGACAAATCCAGATTCGTCCTAAATTCAGGCAGTATTTTAATTTGGCGTAAACCTGGAACATGTAATCAGCCACAATTTGTTTGAGAAAGCCCGCAGTATGAAGATGGGAGTGTAATCGTATGAGCTGGGACAAGCGCAAGAGGTCATAGAGAACTTTATGCAATCCAAAATGGCAACCTGACTGCTCAGAGGTATCTGGATGAAATTTTGAGAACCGTTGCTCTTCCGTCGACATCGGGAAAACATTGTGAACAACTGAATTGAATCTATAGAATGGACAAGCCAGCAAATTTTCCTGATGGTAATCCTATCGAACATGCTTGGGATGCTCTGATAAAGGAATGGAATAATCTTCCACAAGAATTTTTTAAATTTTTTCTGATTCAATCAATGCCGATGAGATGTCAAACCTTTATTGCCGTTCGTACAGATCGTATACATTATTAGCAACGGATTTTTTGTTATTTTATCAATAAAACTTCTTATTCATTTAATGATATTTATTCACTTTAGAGCCTTAGTAGCTTTAAAAGTACACAAACAACTTCAAACTTGTCAATGCATTCGGTTTCTTATTTAAAAACGTTGTAGTTAAATGTAAAAATATTTGCGAGGTGCTACATTCATTGTTTACTTCTTTTATTACCATTTTTCCAAATATCCCCAAATTGATTCGAGCAGTGAAGTAGTTGGCATCTTGTTTTGCAAAAACGTTTACGAATGCGATGACTTCCTTGTTCCATAAAAATGTTTGTAGGACAAGTGGTCTATCAAGTTGAGCCCCAATTCCTTGGTGGATCAAACCTTTCTTTCTATTTAATTGCGACCTTTTCTCGCAATTTCTGTTTTTAAACATGCCAAGTAATGACATGTAGTACACCTCCATTAAGAGTTTTCCTTTTTCGAAGATGTTCGGTTAGTGTATGGATTTTTTTCACCTTTCTCGGACCCGATTTAGCTTCCGCAGTCCACTGTTACTTAGCTTCTGAAGTGTGCTGGTGTATCCAAGTTTTATCCAGTCATTAGTCGATGCCAAATTTCCGATCCATTTTGCATTAAGTGCTTCAATAGGGAAATATCGATTAGAATTTGAATGCGTTTTTGGGCAAGCACTTTTGGTTAGCCTTCTCATGTCCAAACTCGATCGATATATGATAAACACATTCTTTTAATATATCCACAGCATCTGCTACCTAACTCTAAATCCATGATCATCCAACAGCAATTGGTGAACTTTCAGTTTTAAGTCGTCCTGAACGGTCGTCATCAATCAAGCTGGTGTGCCATGTTTAAAATCAGCTGCTAAAAGCAGCATAATTTTCAGATTTAATTTGCAATAAGCATATTGACTTTCAAATGTACTAACATCGACTGACACAAACGATAGTTAAACAATAACTGAGTCTAATGCGGCTGAAAATTTCAGAAGCATGTGCGATTATACTGCTAGAATATTTTTGACGAGTATCGCCATCTTCACGTCGAGGCTTGAAACGTTTTAGATCATTCCCATTCAACAAAATATATCTTAATAATTTACAATACGAAGTCAAAGAATCAAATATAAGCACACAGATATCACATACATATGGGTCGCAATCTTAATAATAATAGTTTCATTTAATCAGCAGTAACAAGACTTCCGCTGCATGTGCAACAATGAGCGTGAGAACCTGAAGGTAAGGTGTTTAGGACAGTATGAAAAGCTTGCGAGTTCAACGAGTTAATTTCGTTAACAATTCGTTTTTAAGATTCCATTGTATCACCATTACTAGTTAGCATTTACATTTAAAAGAAGAGTCGCGCTATGCTATTAGGCAGATTGTACATCGCAGAAGGGTAAAAAAAGGTCTTGGAATATGATGACGGTGTATTGTACTGTCTCGTTGATACACCGTCATCGTACTCCTACACAGTCTACCGTTTCTAATCAAGATCCTACGGCCCGTAGCGCTTTTCTATTCTACCTTCTAAAGGTGTGGACAAACTACTGCAGAGACATAATATCAAATCAATTTTTTTAACCGCCGTCAAAGATCTCCTTACTACCGTCAGTCAAAGACAAAGCTTCTCCCTTACACACCCAGGGTGTTTACCGGAACCCTTGTTCTTGTGATAATGTAGACATTAAAGTGGTCGGTCAGAACATGAGCGTTGCACTAGATTGCTACGGATATCTGACTCTGCATTAGTCGAGCTGGAAACTGGCTGCCAGATTTCATTTAACGATACTAAATTTCCGTCCCGTGAACCCTACTATTATTAAGAAAAATCCGAGAAGCTGTCGAAATCCTCAAATAATCCAAGAATCAGAATAAATGATGGTTATGTGTTGTAAACCTTTCTAAACGAATCCCATAACTTCCCAACTTTATAAAAACCGTACCCAGAGCAACCACAATCATTATTCTCACAGCAGCGATACAACAATCGGCAGCCAAGAGAAGTTCTATGCATTAAGAGCGAAACGTCGGACACTTATAATTACGACGCGGCTTCAAATCGGAAACCTAATTTCTTTAAAAGAAAGCAACGGCCGCGGAAGTTTTCAACAACATTTTATTATTGATAATGAAATAAGATTTGTAAAAACTCAATGACGTAAAAAATATAAGGACAATTTAAAATTTCGAATTCCAATGTAATTATTCCCAGCCTGCTGCAGCGATTATAGACTCAGAACTGTGTTAGAGACATCAAACGTTGTATTTGAAGTTTTTAAGTATGTATATGGGAAGTAACTATGTTTTCAAGGATTTTTGATAATGTAGTTGTTTCTTTACAATTGATGTATTTTTACGTTTATATAATAAAATAATGTCAATGGTTTAGTTAAAAATCTCAGATATTTGAATTGCAAATTCAAGTAACGCTGATGCATTCACGACCATCTCGGTAGCCATTTCACTGGTACTTTTAGTAATATATTATCTTCTAATAATATTCTCTTTTAGACGATCGTGAGAAACGCAGCGCAGTCAGTGAGGTTAGTAAGAACCGTTAAAGAACGCTGCATTTTACGTAGTCGTCAATTCCCGACCTTACTCCATAACACACGTTTTAGTAGCAAAATACATTTGCACATTAAATACTAATTTCCTGCAATTGTCGATTGTTTCTGTGTACAAAGCTAAAATCCGCATCATTCAACGAAGTTTTTCAAAAAACAAACAACTAATGCTGTTAGATAATTCATACAGTAATATAGATGTATTAAAATTTATTGAAACTATACCGTATTTGTCACCGCTGGAACAATAATAATAATATATTTATACTCGTAATTATATCATTGCAGAAAATTGTCAATCCTTGTTCCATAGTAGTCAATTGCTTTCTGACGACTGGTCAGTGTGTGAGATATGGCAATTTTATCAATTTTTGAACGGGTACGTTAGCAATTTTGGAAAAATATTTTTTTGTTCTTACGGATGTGACTAACAGCTGCCAAAATGAAAGTAAAAGGCATTTCGCAATGCCGGCTTTCTTTTTAACGTGTTATACAGTTTCACAATATGATAGCCTTCTTCTGTAAAATCCTCTGTTTCCGAAGATGTTCTCCATTAACACATTACGGAATGGAAATTCGCCAAACACACGGCCCTAGTTTCTTTATGTGTCGCTATGTCCTTAAGCCTCGTGTTTGCGAATAGTGCAAATGAAAGTATCTTTGTAGCGAAGAACAAATTTTGCGTATTATTAACGTTCAAATTTAGTTTGTTAGATGCAAATTATATTTTTGGATGCTCAAGAGAATCTTTGGATATCTAGCGGAAGATTTTCCAGTCGATATCTCGAAGTAATGGGGAAATATCATCAACCTACATGCATATCATCGTCGCTTCACCAATACTAATCGAAATATTCTTGGTTTAAATGTCGAAGAGCAGAAGACTAATCTCATCGGCTGGAACTGGAAAGTCGTTCCATTCCATTAATTGTAATTAACTTGTCAGATCTCAGTAAATCCAGAAGTACGCCTCTTTTCTATATTATTTTAACATATTTACTAGAATATTATTTGATTTATTGATCGAGTCAAGAGCATTTGTTCAGTTTAACACGTTCAGTTTAGCATATTGTCCTGCATCAAACGCCCTATAAATCTGTTTGACTATGCACAATATACGGGTGGCCAAAGAATAGCCTTTTCTATATCTCCATATTGTCTTGGATATTATTTTTTTGAACTACTCGTACTCGAGTAAACTTCACTAATCGCTAGTAGAAAGCTAATAGGGCGACAATTCTCGCAGTTATTTTCATTACCATTTTGTGCACTGGAACAACTATTTTAGGCAACTTTGGAATTACCACTTATCCTACGCAGCTATTGAAAATGATCTTTATGATGATTCTTTATTCTTTTCATTTCTTTTAATATTCCCTCTATTTCCACATGTATGATTGGATTTAAACAAAATGACGGATAACTTTTGTAAAACGGTATCGCTGTAAGATATTCAACTTTTATTATATAACGGATATGGCTGTATACTCTGAAGGTTATAATCATTTTAATGAAATTTAATTTTCGCGTATATCGTCTGGAAATTGGTAGTCATACGCAGGGGTTGCATGCGCTACCCTATTAACGACCCACCATAGAATAGTCTGTAACAATGACTAAGGCGCCAGTCAGTCGGTCCCCTTGATGAAATATTAATTCACCCCTTCTGCTAATCGTAAATGCCAACTTGGTGTTTCCATATTCACCCTCTACGAGTTGTGACGTGTATATTTCGTCTATATTGCGCTACTTCTATTTAGCCTTATCTATCATGTTCATATTTAGAAGGTCTACATTGTTTCCATTTTACAGGAGATGAAAACTTCAGTATTAAAATGGATCCTTTGTAGCTTTAGATATTTGTTAATAGATTTAATTGTAAGGTGCGCGTAAGCGAAATTATTTTGCAAACTACAGATGAAAGATAAAAAAGTGATTACGTATAATTTATTGTTACTACGAAAACGAATGAATTTTATTGGTGAATCGTGTTCTGCATGTTAAAGTATATTTAATGGCCATGGCTACATACACAAGTTGTATAAGGTGTTAGTTGCAAAATGTAATGAGTATCAAAACGAATTTTCTGCTCGCAATTTGAAATTTAAAGATATTCTACGTTGAAACCATCAAATGATGTTACAAAGATAAATATCGACGAGATTTCAATTGATTTTTTTCTCCTTCATGCATATTTGATATATGTATGTCTCTTTGAAGGTATTATACGCTTTCCCTGACACTTGAATTTATCAAGTTAAAAAAAGTCATCTGTAATTTAGTAGTTTACGTAACAAGCTGATATACCTGCACCAGCTTCAAAATGTCAAAAACAGTACAGAGAAAAATTACACGTCGTAGATTTGCAAGTTTCACCAGATATTCTTTGGACAGTTTAAATGAGTGAAATGCAAATAAAAATGTTTACTAAAGTGAATTAATGAAAAAAAAAAAAACAAAAAGAACTAGAAAATTTGTTTCGACCTTTATATATTAACACGTAGCGTAAAAAACCTACATACTTTGAAACAAATAGCCTGTAATATTTCTATTTGAGTTTAGAGCAATCCCTAGGTATTAGCGACCGTACCAAATCATCTAAAGAGTATTTGATTTCACTTTTTACTGTTAATATACAAATTTGATGAGAAAAGTTTCATCAAATTCCACATATTTAAAGAAATAATTTTTTGAATATTACAGCACAGGCCTCTTGAATCCCTTTAATTGTCAAATAAACCTTATACTCGTCTTTAATATTAACTTAATTTATTGTTCGAAACTCTCATTTTCTAGTCCATTATCTCCGTTAGAGTATGCGGCGTTTATTCAATTTTCAAAAGTTTATTTGCATATATATCTACAATTTTTATTTAAATTCACAGAATTGTTAAAATTTATGTTTATTTTAAGGTGAATTTTAAGCATGGACCTACAAATTTAACGATTACTTAAACCAAATAACTATCTTACAATCACTGATTTAAAACCGCACACTAATATTTAATTTAAGAAATTATTATAAAGACAAAATTAGAATCTATTTTATACGTGCTCTGATACCATTTTTTTCCAAAGTGACAAAAGTATCTAGCCTAGCAGCAATGTACGTTTAACACTATACTTACTAATATTTTTCAACAAGTCTGCATTAGAAATGAGGTTATATAATTTGAATCTTCTAAAAGAGAAATTATTTAACACCTACATATAATATATAAAAACTACGTAAGAATAAATAATTTCATAAATAAGTTATTTTCTTCCAACATATGCTTCAAAACAATTATGTTTTGTGTTTATTGCATAATTCGTCATTTCTTGTTATGTAATATAATAGTAATATTCAAATAGAAATGTTAATTTTAACTAAATTAACAACACCAAAATTAACTTTTAAGGTTAATGGAATTTCAAATCATCATATATAATCAAAACGCCACGTAATAGGTTATTAAATGTTATCAACTTATTGTACAATTTCTTTTATTTATAAAAAATTTCCGCTACAATCAAGAAAATTCTAGTAAATGTATAAAGGAAACTGTAGTTTCAAAGCGCAACGATCGGCCATCCGTGAACGCATGAACTCGATGTACGCATTAGAGATCTTCCTATTCCAGGTGAATACCGAATTATTCATTTCATTCAATTTCAGTTTAAGTGCTTTTCTTTCTTTTTTTTTGTAATTAGATATTTTCAATTAACTACGAACCATATGGGGAGACTTCCCCCTATATGCTATCAACAAGAAATGTGACAGTCGCCCCCTTAATATAAGTTTGAGCTAATTTAAAGTTGCTAAAGTAGCGATAGTGTTATCTATCGCTACGCTTCGTGGGATGTGTGTAAAGGGTGAAATAAAATTACGTGCAAATTACAACGATCACAAGAGTCCTACAAAATTAGAAAATAATAATAAGCTAAGGTTACACACATTTAAAAAAAACTAAACGTTAATGATATTTAATCAACAAAAAAGAACAAAGATTGCAAAAATAAATTCCATGTCTTGAAGATGGAAGTGTGTCCATCGAACTGTTGAAACTAAATTCAAATGCATAAATGAATACTATATTGTCACTATATTGATTCCTAAAATTTTTATTGTCGAACATAACCTGCCATATAATGCATATTAGTTCGGTTTAAAAATTTATACCCACTACTGCTTCATTGCATTCAACGATCATATATTTGTTTTAATCACACTTGTAAATTTAAATAACCACAACATCTAATTACGCATTTTATCGCGCGGAATACTCAATTGAACTTTTTTGTATGGTGACGGCCCGACGGGGTGTATGTTTTTAAGCTTGTCGTAACCTCGGAAGCCTTTCAGTGTATAAGTTGTGGCGTAGTATTCTATGACCTGCCAATTATTATCCTCTACTTACTAGTCACATTCTTTTTGCATGAAGAAAGTTATTCCAACAGACAAATTTGTAAATAAAATATAGCATTGGACTTCTGTGAGTTGCATGGATTTTAAAATTGTTTTTATCTAACCTCTTTGCAATAGTTAGTAAATTTTATATGCTCCATATTTTGTATATAATGTAGTGTAACCTATGTTAATTTACAGATTCAGCAAAGTTTGATACAGATTCACCTATGTTTTATTCTGATATATCACCTTTTAAGCCTTCTCGCTTTCTAACTCATAATATTTTCTAATTTTAGTTAGTAAAAGTTAGCAGTAAGTACAAAAATAGTTTCATATTATATATTTACAATCACGAGATGAAAGGTGATTTTAAAAATATTACAAAAATATATAGGGTGCTTCATTAAAAAAATCAAGACTATCTCTGTTGATCGTGGCCTGTATATACAATCTCAATAATCATCAAACTTTTCTTGAGTATAGTTAAACTCTTACTTCTATTTGAAATGAAAAAAGGTTATAAATATCACTAAACAAATTATGGTGAATGATCATCAACGTGTTAGCATTCTTTTACTGTATTGTACCATTAACATTAAGACTCAAAATTTGATTCGCAAACTCTACAGGTTGGACCGCAGAAATAAAATTAAAATTATCGCCTCGACTTTGAAAGGATAAATAATTATTTATCAATTAATAACACAGATTCGTCATCAAAACCTATAGACATTTAAAGATAGCGTAGATACGTAGGCGATGTTTAATAGCATCAAAAGTGCCGGAATCCAGCAAACTTATGATTTTACCAGAATGTTACGCTTATTAATAACATTTCTATTTTAGTTTCGAGTAATTTTTCAAATATTTTTGATATGGTCCATAAACCGGCAGAGAGATATAAATTATATGTATAGCGTCTACATGGCATCGCAGTTTATTTTTTTTATTGAGCAAATAAACGAAACTATAAAAAATATAAATTTCCATAGAAAATAGATAATGAAACGCGGAATTTACTAAATTGCAATTTTGTTAGCAGACCCTCAGCTGTTTTTAACTTCCACATTTTGTTCTATTACAATATTCTTCGATTTATTTATCGGCATTCGATTTATTTATCAATTTCATGTTCAACGTTTACTCTGACAGAAAATCTAACGTATTCTATTTTCTTGCTTAACAAAGAATTAATTGTAAACAATTAGGACAAATACTAAGCAATAAGAAACTGATGAATACGTAAGCACATACTATGACACTAATTACTTGTAAATGCACAAGGTGAGTTTTTCTGAGGCGTTTCTCTGAAGATGGATTCTGATGATGTATACTTACTCATGTTCTGCAGCAGTTTTGAACATAGGAATAGCGACTTACCTGAAACAAAAAACAAAATATAAACATGACAGAATGTTTTAAGTCAAGTGAAGAATAAGAAAGTCTAATTTTGTTACCATAAAAGTATTATCATTATTAACTCCACTGATATTAACATTTCCATTGCCCGTCTAAAATTTATCAATATTTAGAGTGAAACATTTAATTAGATATAAAAGAATGTTAATAACTTTTACAATTATAACAAACGTTACTAGAAATTATTGCATTCTTATGCAATTAGGAAGCGGTTTCAACTCGGAAACCCAAATTCTTTAAAAGAAAGCAACGACCTCGGAAGTCTACAACATCAAATCATCATATTCTTACAATCAATTTTCCGGGCAATATTTTACTTTTTACAACCCTTCTACGATTACACACGCACGTTAATTTTCAATAAAATTCGTTCCTACAACATTGTTGCAACTATCTTTACAGGATCTTTTCTATCCAGCTGATCCATTTTATCAAAAGTAATACACTGCAATGATGCATTCTACCTAAAAGTGATCTGAAGAAAAAAAAATCCTCCATAATTGAATTTTGATTTTAGGATGAATTTAAAAGATCGCATAAGCAATTACCCCATCAGAATATTAATTAATAAAAGAAAGACAATCATTGTATATATAGTTTTTCCGTTTGCTTTTCCATCAGAGAACCTTCTTAATTAAAAACCCACGGGGATCATAAAAACTCCTCTCTCGCTTACAGAAGGATATAACGTTTGAGCAACGTAAAAAGCTAGGATACCTTTTGACAGTGAAGGAATAGGTTTGCCTTTAACAACCAACGTACAATTTAATTGAATTTGTCCGCCGTTGTAGAAGGCTGAAATGAATGAAGAATGATGAAGTGACACGCCCAAAGGGTTGATACGGTACTGTGAGCTGCACGCATTGGGGAATTTCCAATTTCTACTCGAGTGTTTCTACTTGCCATCCGTTTAGTTAATTATCGCTGTCACTGATGAGGTGCCATATAAACACTTTCAGCCGTTTAGCTAACAGAGGCCCAACCTAATTTTGTGTTTTCGTGATAGAATAACGAAACTACATTTAAAAAATGCAGAAAGCGCTTTTCTATGTAATGTCGTTGCATACTTTACGTAGATTCTACCCACTTATATATACAATTATTCACGAGCCCTTATGTTTATTTCACTATTCTTCCCATTTTTTTTTTATTATTAGAATTTAATCTGCAATCTCATAACACATGGCGAACATTTTTTCTTCGTACTAACAGTATAACATTTTATATCCTTAGGAAATTTTGCGAATGCCTCTCATGGTTATCCATTCGCCGTAAAAAGCGAGACCCAGTTAATTATTCCCCAAAATGCGAAAGGTGACTCAGAATTGTATCGAATACATTAAAAAACTTGATTGTGCCCAGTCAGGCGAGGGCTCTCCAAGTCGGTGGCTAAACTAATTTAAATTATATTGAGAAGTCAAAATCGTGATGTATATATATAGCATCTTGTTTTACTTGCACCGCTTACTTTGAAAACTATTCGAAATAGAATTATGATATGTATATTATAATTTATAAGTCAATAATGCAAGACATGTATGCAAACTAATATTAATAATTCAATTATCGTAAAACGTAGCTATTCAAAAACAAAGTAATAATCAAGCAACTTGAAAATAGACGTGGTCAGTTCCAAAATCATGTAGCGCTACTTTGAATGTTATTGTAACACTTTCTAGCATTTCTCTTTGTAACTGTTTTTGAATGAAGACTAGAATATTAAACAAGTTAAACAAATTTAATTTTCGTAATTTATTATGCGTGATCAAACTGAGAGCAAGCAGAATTTCAATTTTATCTCTTTTGCCTTTCATCTAACCCCATCACGGGGATGCTTGTCATTTTTCTTTTTTTTGAAAGGTAACAGGAGTAACATACTTTTCCATTACTGCTGCTTTAAAAGCTTCCTAAGACCTGCAATTCTAACGAAGTAATTTTTGATTTTCAAATAAGTTCAACAATATGGTTCGATTTTCTCCTTGATAGAAAAAGAAAACGGTTTTTTCAAGTAGCTCCGTTTTGCGGTATACAATTTTATTATTTACATCCTAAGAATAACCCCTTTTGAAAAATTACATTTTATAACATTGACTATAATTGACTTCTACTTCTGAACCGTTTGCGTTCAAATTAAATAAAGCGGTCCAAATATAGTAAACTAAATAAAATGATTTACAAAATGTATGCACTCATAATAAATACACGTCTAGAATCGTACATACAACTATTGATGCTATAAAAAAAACATCCATCCATGTAACTTTAAATCGTTTTGTTTAGCACCATCAAATTACAAAGTGCAGTCTTTCCTTAAAATACACTTCATCGATATATCACATTGGAGCCAAAAGATTTTTTAATAGATTCGCACCATGCTAGAATTTTCTAACCATTATATTTCGAGTCATGTTTGTTATCTAAACTGTTTGTTAACCGATCATCGATTGGCTAGACTTTTATGGGATGGTCCCGAAGTCTAAAACAGCGATATAAAAATTTGTACAATTTCTTAGTTTATATTTATTAAAAAAACCGGAATTTTTTGGAACCCTACAATCTTGATTACCTTTCTCTCTTCCGCAGGATTTTTCAGAAATTAATCATCATTATACGGATGCTCAACTTCATTGACTTCAACATGTGTTGTTCGATTTTGTCGTAATCAGAACTGTTTGGCAAGGGCAAAATTATAAGAGCGATTTTAGGTATTGCTACGCTATCACTCCGTCACCTCGTCGTAAGGGGTAAAGAACAGCTAATTATCCCCTAGCACGCAACATATCGTCTAATTCTGCCAGTTACAAGCAGGTCTCATTACAGAACAGACATTTGCACAAATATCAACACTTTTACAATATTTGCCACTGTTAGGAGATACTTTTTAACATCTTGCTCCCTTTTGGCATCTTTTGGCAAACACTGGATGTTGAACACCGAGAGTAGAGTTCCTCGAATTAATCTAAGAACTGATTTTAAATCCTCGATGCAATATCTTTATGCTAAAGTGTATTTTTATCATAAACAATCTTCAATAAAATATCTTTCCACCATACACATATTTTATGTATGTTATATTTTATAAATTTCGTAGTTATTTGCAATTTTTACAATTTACTTTTATTTCATTATTTATATTTGCTATCTTATTAATGATTTATTTTATTTCAATTGTAATTTTATGGAGTAACTTCTATCCAGGATGAGTTGTGCATAGCTCGAAACCGGTAGCTTCGTGTTAATGTTCCCTGAGTACATTTATTTTTCATTTCCCGTATTGTGAATTATTCAGACAAAGACAACATGGATTGTTTAAATAAAATATTTATCAATATAATTATGAAACAGGGAATATTGTTTATTATCAAATTGCTGCAAATGAACGGTTTTGGAATTACGAAGAATTATTTTTCTTTGTAGCTTTTCATTCGCAAAAACTTGCAGCTTCTTATCGTAGTCGCTATAGGTCCTGTTAAAAATACGGTTTGTAGTTGATATTCAGTGGCTGGTACACAATTTTACAAATTTGCGCCATGCCTGCATATGGTCGTGCTAATAGCAACCACTCCTTTTTGACGTGTAATCCAATCGTCAGATTGCATTAGTTCATGTCTTTGTAAGACGACGCCAAAGATTAATTCTGGGAGACCAATGTCGATAATTACCCATCGCTGAGGCAGAAGAAGCAGATAAGCAGAAGAGAATTAAGAAGCAGGATAAGCAGCGCGGGTAGAGCAGAATCTGGAGACGAGTTTGTGGAGCATATCTCGCCTTTCTCAGAGAATCCTCCGCGAGAAGGTGCTTTACCTTTAGCCCATACAAGAAGTAGAGGCCCCAAATTCGCTTAATCAAGAACGTCTGATTTAAACTCCCTTGATTTCCTTCTTCGGGAATATCTAAAAACTTTAGTGTACGTTGTGTTTGTAATTGATCTCGAGCATCTGTACCGAATATATCGTAAGGAACTTCGAAATAGTTTCGAGGGTGCTTGCGGCGGAAATGTCGTAGCAGCTGTAAAATGGAAGGGAGGCACTTTGAACATTCCATTTGCCTCGAATCTCCATCCATTTGAAGATATATATTCTTTAAGAATTTTTTGCATATTTAAGGTCATATAACTTTGTAAGTGTATGAGATTTTGTTAATAACCTGAACACTTAAGAAAAGATTAACACACTGACTAATCTCTAAAGCATATTGAAAATTGAGCTAATATTCAAATGATGCTGTACTAAGTATATTCACAGACCGCGTTGTTATTGGGAGTTGTGGAATATTTGAAGAAATATCGGTAAAATAAAGCAATGTAGATGTCAACGAGATTGCTAGATTAATAATCTTGTACATGGCTGACTTCACATTTTCCAATCTAGTTGTAAGTTATTGTAAATTAACTCGGCGCGACGTCTTAAGATATATATCTAATCTTGTATTTGTATTCTTTTCGTATTTGCGACCGAAAGTATACAAGTAAAATACGAAATTTCATTGTTCTTGTAAATTTTAGATAGCAGTTCTACAACACGCGAATGATACTCTCGCAAATTGTACGTGAGTGAAAACAATATGTTAATTTTGAATGTAAGGTTGCGGTAAACATTGCTGCAACCACAGTGCATAGCAAAATCCGCAATTTTTAGGAAACTTACTTCTACTTTTATCGAAGAAAACGAGGTAATGCGGTTTTTTATTACATTTTCAATTCACGAAATTAATACACATAAATTCAAACACAATTTCAATTAATGGCAAGGCTTCTTGGCAATAATTTGATGGCAATTTTACGAAATCGTTAAATCAACAATTTATAGTCAGCAGCACGGCCGCATTACAAATTCTAATCTAATGGATACAATCAGCGGAATGGTAAAGAACGCGACTCTAATAACATCGTGTTTCGAGCGTTTCGAATTATATCGGAGGAGAAATCCAGTGAATTTTAGTTGGTTGCAGATTACAAATTTTTAGGTGCATTCATGTTGGATTTATATTTCATTTTATAATTTCCGTTGAACTTGATTAATTTGCCAAAGAAAAAAAAATGATTTGTTAGATTAGAACCAATATTGTTTAAAATTAAGAATTTTCATTGAGGAATGTTTCGATTCACATTTCAACATAACTTAATAAAATAAAACAGATTGCTCATTGAGTAAACCTATTAACATACCGCATACGAATTAAAGAATATCTAAGATGCATTAAAGAAGATCAAGAAAAACTCCAAGAAGTTAATAAAAAACACATAAATTTAGTTGGTAGATTATCCAACCGATGTAAAAAAACAAGTGATTCATTGCAATATTAGCGTTGGACTGAGCACTTGTTGGGAATTTATAACTTCAAATTTGTAGTTTTACTATTTCACATAAAGTACCGATTTGACGACGACATCGTCTTTAAAGTTCATTTAATCCTATAAATGGTCGAATCTTCTCAGTTTGAGCTAGAGGAGGTCATTCTAAGATAGATGTTCGCATAAACAATTGAAACAAAACGTAGATGGCGACGCGAAGATCAAACGAGATGGAGCTACTGGTTCGTTGGCGAAGTGCTTCGATGTGTACGATGTGGACATTGGCACGGCTGACCCACGACCCGTATCTCTATTTCACTCTAAGGCTCTTTATTTATTTCTCATGAAACGAGCACCCATTCCGAAGCCCCGCTCCATTACCGTTGTCGATTCGCCGTCGTTGCCGCTGCTGATGATGGTGCACTCTGCCATGTTAATCAGAGCGCGGTTATTGCCAAATGACCTGTTCGCGAGTAGGAAACGGCTCCTTTTGAAACCGGATGAGCCCCGCTACACAGCAAGAAGATTCTGCATTATCATTTAGAAACGCTGTCATGTTCGAACTAGGCTCTATACACAGGCACATACATTAGATGATACAGTAAAGAAAGCCGCAGCAGTATTTAGCTTTATATCGCGCAAATGAACCTAACAATATATGACAATAGAGATTGAAATTTCAATAAACTTATCATCCTCCTTGAGAAATAATATACATATCATTAATTTAATTTTTTTGGTACTTTTACACTAACTTTATCTTAAATCACTAATCAGTTGCTAAATATGCAACGCCGAGTGAAGTAATCGTATTTTATATATTTATTCATTCTTTTGTAATCCTGTAGCAATTATTGGAGTTTAGTAATGAGTGAGGTTAGCAAAGCCGGTGCCAGGCCACGGGCGTGTGATATTCCGGCAATGTCATGCACCGTACGAATTAAAACATTATTACGTTAATACCTAATAGCGGAAACAACATATCAATCGCGTCAACGTTTTCGTTGCAAATATAAGCGAAGAAACACATTCTCAAAATTACTGCTTTGTGATCGACGTTCCGTGGTTTATTTGAAAATATTCACATTTCGAATACGACTAATCGCGCTTCAGGTGTTTGGTATGCAAAAGGGGGATTTACTGATTTGGATGCGATCACAATGCTAGAAACGTATCAATTGCGCAAGCCACAATTGGAAAAGGGGCGGTCAAAATACTTAAGCCGATTTTGTGATGGATTACAAATACATTACAAATAAATTTATGATTTACGAACTATTCTCAAAAACTACTACGTAATAACGAATGTTGTTGCAGCACTACAAAGGTCTTTATCATTCTATATTATATTATGTTCTTAATCGTCCTTTTTTTGTGCTATTGATATGTTGTTAGCATCGTGATGGTAAATCCCTATTGCATGCCAAATATTTCAAACGTGATCCGTCGTATTTGAAATCTGCGTGTTTTCAAGTGAAATTACAAAAAGTAGGATAGCGTATAAAGAAGGTTAGAAACGATAAGAAAAGTGAATAATCTACTACAAAAAAAAAATGAAGAAGCTATGACAATACCATGGTTCTAAGCCGAAAACCAAAAGTATAGTGTTACTCACGACTGCGAAATGCTTATCTAGTACTACCTAGTTCCACTTCACTTCTTTTTTTTTATAATTTACATATTATAAGTACATAAATATAAAGAGTATTTTTATTGGTACTTTCTTTAAAATTATAATTTTAAGTAGGTATCTATTAGGACTACGAATGGGCCGAGACGGGCCTGACATTTTTATAATGAAACGGACGGCGTTCCTAGCCCGAAGCTCTCTCGGTCCCCGGTCCATCAAGCTCGTTCAGGCGGTTAAATTTGATTCGTAAACGAGTTTTTCATCTTAATAAACCGTAATTACAAACACTATTTATTTTCACACACGTTACACATAGCGGGCATTAAATGCAAGTAAATTTATCAACATTTCTGTACAAACATTTGAAGATAAAGTACATTTGTAATTTTTTTGAAATCCATAATTTATTGTATCTCAATAGATATTGTAATACTTTAGTGTACATTTATAAGGTAGAAATTAACTATAACATACCTGCAATTCACGTAAGCACCTTATTAAATGAATAATACGAGGAGTAATTAAACAATTAACAAGTTCATATTAATCTACTTTGCTTTTGTTGTATTATTAAGAGAATTGAATGCTGTGATAAAAACAGTAATTTATAGTGTTTACGCCATCAACTTCAGCACTATTGATATTATAGGCAAAAAATAGTAACATAAAGGTTAATAACTTTGATGTCTTCGCGATAACATTACAGGAGAAGGAAGGAGAGAGAAAGAATGTGGCGATGTCATGCATGCATATGCTAGCCATACATCCACACATAAATTTATGCATATATGACGACGGCGGTAATCGAAGTTCGGTTGTTATTAGCCAGATTTTGTAATAGTACATTTTCGTATGTAAAACGAACTATTGTTGACACGTATGAACATTGTCAAAATTTGTATTATGTATGAGAATACAGTTCTTGGTTAAAAAAAATATGTACCTGTCTAAGTTATATTCCTGGTACTTTCTTCACCTAGATAGCAAATAGATTATAGATATAGATTATAGATAGATTCACCTAGCTTTTCAGCACCAATTCTCGCGATCAGATTTATCGGATTTAAAGATTGCCGACTGGTTTGTCACCGTCTCCGTGAGTCGTTACCAGTCTATTGAATTTGAAAAGATTACGAACAATAGAATTGTGCGTACTTTAGAGGAGTTAGTATCGTAACATGGTAACTTAAGTATTTCCAAGATGATTACAAATACAATGTTCTTCAGAGAGGATTGTTATCTAAAATGCGATATTGCTTTACATGATGAGCTTTTACAAAAACTGATCGATTTTTACTTTTACAAGTTGAAATGAAAAATCTACGGATACTACATATGTTATAGTGAAACACGATAAAAAGACATGCAGCAAGAAATTTGTTTTTCAATTGTTTGGAATATTTTCGCTGTTTTTGGGATTGATACAAACCATACAACCTCCACGTAAACATCATAACTACACCATAACGTAAACTAGCCTAAATTCTATTGCTGTATTGTATTAGCGAAAGTGTAATATAATGTATCATATGTTTTTATACGATTTTCATCTATTTAAGTTCAAGTTAAAAAATATAACTATCGTTCTTGTAAATGGTTAAAATTTTCGCTTGTATTGGAGTTAATACATGCTAAATAAAATATCCTTGTATTAACTAGCCCTGTACAACTAAAAGTTAGGTACGTTCTGCATTAAAAGTTTCTTTCGTTTCTGATCTTATTTTATTTTCTTATAACTACGCTTAGCTTGGAAATCATTCTTATTCCCATCTCAATTCATTCCTACGTCAATTATTGCCTAAAACTTGTTTCCCGCAATTACACAACAAAAAGCGCAATATCCAGGGATTAAGGCTAAAAACTCGAAACGCTACCAAAAATTCCCGTGCAGCCCGACATAATAATAATGGTGGAGGAGGTGGTACGAGCGGCCGCGGTGGTGGTGGCAGTTGTGCCTGGACAGTTGCCATGACTCCGGTGATGCTCTGGATAGCGGTTTTCGTTGCCTGGCAACTGCCCTAGTGGAGGTCGCTGCTCCGGAGACACAGTTCCATATCTATAGATTTGCCATCTTTATCTCGTTTTCTTTGCTTTCTCTTCATGTATGTCCATACCCGTCCTTTATACTCTATCTCATATTTCGGCGAGAAATTTGTCCTCTAAAGGGACGACATCGGGTTTATTGTGTTCGAATGAAATTATGGATTTTTTTATATGGCTGTGTATGTGACGTGTTCGACCGCTCCTTTTTAGAAAAAACCTATGCTCGAATGGAAAGGTTAGAAAATTCAATTTGTAAGGTTGAAGGCAAATGCTTCGAAAATGTTCTGGGCTTATGAAATTTATGAACTATGGAAATATTTGTTTTGATGTCAGTATATTCTTAAGGGTATATCTATGCAGTAAATTTTCCCGTTTTCCTTACTTTAAATTCGGCGAATTCTAAGGGTGAACATCCTAAGACGCACCGGCCATTCAGAACTTCAGAAGAATAATTAAAACAGATGTTAAAGTGTGATATTGGAAAGCTTTTATCAAAGAAAACATCACTAACCCGTTTTTCTTTTTTTAATTCAGATTCAATATGTTCTGTATGTAACAATGACTTTTATATTAGCATAAGAATGGAACAAATTATGAAGAAAATAAAACATTAATATTAAAAATTTTTGGAATAAAGGTTACGATAGGTAAGGAGATGAAATTTTAAAGGCCAGTTTTATGTCCAAAAATGTTTTTTACAGCAAAAATTGATCCGACTTAGCAATTTTTCATTAAACCACGTTATTTCGAAAGTTATTCCAAATGTTGGCGTTTAAGTAAGGGCAGTCGGAAAATGAAACACGGAGTTATGAGGTGACGCAGAATGACTCATGTCGAATTCTTCACGGTAGACTGAGTCACGGTTATGACCATGGCAAGTCGGATCGCAGTTCGACTTGGATCTAGCAAAGATGGCGCATATTTCTGCTATGTTAAGAGGTTATATTGATCTGATGGAATAGAAAGTATAAAGTGCCCATATGGATAATATACGAAGTCGTAGGGAGTTCCCCTTAATTAAGAAGTTTATGTAATCCGTTTAAAGAAGGGCATAGTCTCATAAAAAATGCGACTGACAGGTATAACATACAATCAGCAAATAGAACGACCGTGAACTTCCATGGTAAATTGCGATGCGCAGTGGCATCATGAGCAGAAACTGCGTCATTATTACCCTGTGCTTCAATAGGCGCAGATTCATTCGATTTTGGGATTCACCAAAACTCACCGTGAGTTGCTTTGTGTTCCCTCCTAGACCTGCGTTTCATTTTGCGGTCAGCTTAACATACCACTAGTGTATTTATTCCCGCCATTTATCTTTCGGCCATATACACCAATAATTAGAGCTATGTCTTACTGGCACGGTGGTTAAAGGCAATCTAGAAACTTGTACAACAATTGGTTCAATAAATCGGTAGGCTTGCACATTCTAATATTGAAAATATGATGCACACTTGTCTCACAACAGTGGTAATTTTGCTAAAAATAACGTCGCTTCATATCTACGCAGACGGTTCGAAAATAGAAGGAATCGTTACTGATGTAGGCGTTAGTAGTCCAAACTACCACCTGCAGCGCGTTTCACCCTAGCTTTAAAGTATTGCGCTTATAGGAACAGCAGTATAAACGTTGTCACATTTAATCTATTAGTCACTTTTGTAAGAATAAGTTGGTATTGAATACTAACGTTAATTTCATTGTTGTCATTAAAGAATTTGGTTTATTATTTTTTTGAAGTGCGAATGTGTACGACTTCAACATGTTATTTTATGAGTTAGACAAACACTTCCGAAACGATGTTATGCTGCTATTCTACCAAAATGATATTCATAATCGAACGAAAATCTAAAGCAGATTAGTTAGGTGATATTCATTTCTCCAGAAGTTAATATATTTATAATGTACAATATGTAAGTATTCAAACAAGTATATTTAGAAGAAAAAAGCACAATGTAACTTGGCATGTCAATCTTAAATGAAACAAGTATTCTCTATTATTCCGAGAAATCAAATCAGTTTGCAGATATTAAAATAAATAATTTTATAAGGGTCAGTACAATGAATTGACGTGTGTGATAGTGAGGATGATGAAGATGAACTTAGTAAATACATAATAAATTGGGTTACCCTGCATTTCATTTAATTTCCACAAGAGTAGGTTTCTCATACATTTTAAATCTTGTGTTGCGTTTTATAAGCCTTTTCACTTATTGGAGTACAAACGCAATCAATTTAAAACAAGGCAATAAGGGGCAAACGTACAATAATTATGTTCCATTTCAACGATTGCTTTATCGAATATATCGGTATATATCCATTGTATTTATGTTTTTCTGTAGGAACAATGTTTTAATAGATGACGTTTCAACCTTCTTTAACATGAGTATTTTTTCTCTTAACTAAACGAATATGCAATTTGTCCTGGTAGCTGTGATAGGAATCCGATGATTGTGATTATCGATAACTGTTACTGAGTTTGCTGGTAGGTTTGGTGGTAATCGATTGAGAAATCAATTTTTGTACTCTTCAGCACAAACTTCATTGTGAGCATCTGTAGCATTGTACAGAAAATAGTTAAAACATGTAACTTTATTATTTTTAGATTGATTATTGTTAATAATTATTTTCAGTTACCGAAATCAATGCAACGAGAGGATTTAGTTATTAATGATAAAACGAAGGATGAATTAAAATCTTACAAGCGACAAATATTGTTGATCAACTGATCTGTATTCTCCCTAGAGGGCATCACCTGAAAGGCGTGGAAGCAGCGCTGGTTCCAAACACGAATAGTTTCATACGAATTGTTGTAAACTAGCAATGCATAGTCCCATAAGAACCAATAATCCGAAGTCGGAGTAAAACGCTCAATAAATTCGTCTGCAGAGTTTCAATCTAACATATTCCAAGCAGAAATTTTTGGTTTGAATTTACATGACAAACAGAATTCCGAGAAATGTTTATGCGGCGCAACCCTTAATCAGACAGCATTATGATTGTGTTTAGAGTTTATAGCAGTTATGACGTAAAGTTATGTTACCAACCAACTAACGTATTAAGGAAGATAATAAGATTGCCGAACTGGCAAGCGAGGCGGCGAATACGCTTCTCATTGGATCAAACTCTTTTTGTGGTTTACAGAAAATTACAGGAAAATCACAAGCAGCGCATTGGCAAAATACTGACAGGCCAAGTAGTTTTGAAATACCATTTACACAAACAAACAGGAAAAACTGAAAATCAATTTTGTCGTTTATGTTAAGAAGATGAAGAGATGGAGTCATCAACGACAATAACATTTCACTAACACCTACTGAATAGAAGGAAGAAGATCCTAGCGTAATATCAAAAAAGGCACTGTTGCAATAAATCTATTCAGGTTACAGCGGCTGAAGGTATCAATGCTTGAATGAACGAGCCAATTCAATAATACTGATAACATAATAACATCGCCGTATTCTTAAATAAAGATACTAGCACAATACATCAAAATATTCATCGGATTTGTTATATTCAGAATATAAAATATTCTATGATCTTGACAGTTTTGAAAGCAAAAAGGATATTTACTGTTTTAGAAACGAATCGGAGAAAGCCATTAGAAATGAGGGTGATTTGATAAATTACCAGAGTAATCGAATTTTCTAACAGCAAATCATGCATTATAAGTAAAAAACTAAATGTAAAGCTCGATATGACATGGGTATTAGTTTAAATTTAGGATTAACCCGGTAGAAAGTCCAACGCGTCTCACAAATCTCACGATTAAGCTTGTAATTTGTATACGGATTAATATGATGCATTACAGCACGTAACCGAGAGCGGAATCGTTCATCAATTTTTAACCACGCCCAGGTTATTTATTGTTCTATTAACTAAATAACATACTTCTCACACATAAAGGTTAATGATATACATACATACTACATAATTGAACTTGCACCATTAAATAAGAGTGTTATCATTTCAGAAATGAAGTCGACAAGACTTGTAGGTTGTTTGTCATTTCAAATATTGATTCTAGAAATTTTAGCATGAATCAGGAAATTGGAGGAAATTAATCAAGAATGCAATTGATAGCAACTACAACAAATTCTTTGATTTTATACGAATACTTATTCCACTATAACAATTGTTGCTATTGCGACGACTCGTAGTATTTGTAACCATGTACGAATTAGAATAAACAGTTACTTCCCGCACCGGTTTATACTGAAATATAATAGCAGCTTTCCGTTTGTCACAAATATATGCAAATCGTGAATATTATAAAAACGTACGAAACAGTAAGAGATATCAACAACTGGTCCATATGTAGGTTAAGAGGTTCAGAGATAATTCATCCAAGAACTAACTACGTTGTTTTTGCAATAAAAAGCAAGTAAAATGATACGTTTAAAAGTAATTAACAATAGTTATTAATCGAGTTCATGTTATTTCTATGTTTATGTAAGAATATCTATATGTATGTATATACATTTTTATTCTCTCAACTCTGTTAACTTTATTGCTATTCAAGCTACGAAATCAATAAAAGCAGTAAACGATTGAATTTTCTATGTAAAGTAGCCTGGTGACAATAAAAATAATATATTTCCATATATATTTAAAAAATATATTTTAATTAGAATATTCTATGTGACTTTTCGATAGGTCTCTGAATGTACTGCAGATAATAACCACCAACAATATGTCGTCTTTAAACTATTTACTTACAGCTCAATATATCGATTAACGTGGTTTAAAGATCTCGTTTGTTCTACTATGTAAAATTCTAAGCATCAGTATCCATTGAATAGCAAAGAATTTCTACCACCATGTTAATAACAAATAAACTATTATTTCTGTAAATATTTTGATCAATATCATGTTTAATTACATTGTAGCTTTTACTACGCTAAAGCAATTTTAGTGATTTTCTAGGCAGTAAAATTGTAACAAAATTATCCTTTGCTTTAAATGTATTGGCGTAACTTTTATATAAATATATGAAATATTCAGAAAACGTAAACATGTTAAAGTGTTGCATTTAAAATAGCCCCGTATATAATCGTAATGACAAATATAAACTAACAGAATTGATTTGTTGTTCATAGGAACATGTGTATAAAGAAAAGAGAATGCAATGTATTACTACAGCAAAAAACGATGGGCAATTGGAAAGAGTGGGATTAGGAGACCAAAGGAAGTCATCAACAGATTTATCTAGAGAGTTATGTATGGAGGTAATATAAGGAAGTGAACTTAAGCGCCTGTATAGTTCGCCGAGAGTCTTATCTGACACAGGAGCATAAGAAAAATTGCCTTCAATGCCCATAAATAGATCAGACTACTGAAGATTGGTCAAACGATTGTTGAAAACACAACATATGACGTATAATATGGATGTTGCCAAGATGGCGTCTTGCATTGACTATTATCATCTGGTTTAGTTTTGGTGCATCTAATCAAGTATCAGGGACGATTAGATGAACTATACCCATAGTCAAACTCGGCGGTGGAAGCGATGATCCGGGGAAGTTGTATGGTTTTGAGAGATTTATTTATGTAAGGACCGTATGAAGACCGTTCGCTATAAATAAAATCCTGGCGCCGTTCATATTAAAATTATTTCAGTACGCCCCAAGGTGGCATTATGTTGGTTTCGCGAAAATAGAATACGACTTCTAGAGTGGCCACAAGTCTTCAAATGTTTCACCCAGCTATGGCCCGTTTCAAAGGACAACATCGACAAAGACAAATGCGAATCATTAACTGTCTTAAAAAGGAAAACTGTGTAAGAATGGTATGCTACAACTGTCGATACTAGCTAAAAAATTACGTACGATAATGCCTAAACGCATTAAACGTGATATTAGAACACATGAATGTGCCATAAAATAGAATACTGTTCATAAATTGTTGTTCACAACAAACATATACAAGCAGTTTTATACATACTAATAACATTACTAAATATTTCTAGCTTATCAAGCAATATTTCAAAAACAAGATAATCATTTGTATCATATGCCTTAAACATAAAAACATAAAAAATATAAACTTCTGTTTTTCGGCAATTAAATTTATATTTGTTTAAACTGCTAAGAAATTTATTATTAATTCAGTTATTAATAATAACTTATTATTTTATGTTATGAATTTTAAATTGGATGTTTATTTTATATTTAATCTTATCAACTGATTTGATAGTTATGAGTATGGTGATATGAAAAGATTTTTCTCCGCGCATCGCACCAACCATTACGTTAATAATGCACCTTTCTGTAAAGTCGCATTTTCTCCTCGTTTTCATCCAATTTTATTTATCTTTTTTTCCAATTGCTTAGGTACGTAATACTTTACATATAGTAAGTGATTATTTGCTCCTGAAATCTAATTTCATAGAACAAATAGTGCAAAGTACTTTTTTTTTTGTTAAAAACAGTCATGTTTCCATATTCGCTCACAGTTACGTACTTTATAATAAAAGTTAAAAATGCGATGCAAGTCTCCCACCAAACAGAACGCCAATAGCAAACTGGATTCAACGTTGCATCTCTATTAACGTAGATACTGTTTAAACTCCATCAACTTATTTAATAAGTACTTACGTAACGAAAATTGGATATCTATCTACGAGTGCACTAATTAAACGAGAGTTTTTGGAGTTACTCAATTGCTATATTTTAACATTTGTCTTCAATTAGTTAAGGCGTATGTTAGGAATGAGTACAATACCTGGTTGAGCGAGATGTTATTTTCGCTCCTTAAATTAGTTCTAGTCTCGCACACTTACTTATTAAACCAATCTTTCCAAAATTACGATCAACAGATCGTGTTTATGTTATGCTGGAAATATTTATTTTTTTCTATTAAACACTGCTTTTCTAACATTTTGCAATCACTTTACCCATTCAATTTTTCTACTGATATTGGTGTTTTTCTATCTGCTCTAAAAGTCGTTGTAATTAAATCCCCAGTTAATAGCAGGGAGCATAATGATATTAACAACTACTGGATAATTAGTTTATAATCTACATTTGTTAACATTGTTGAAACAACAGTAAAGAGAAAAAATTTTGGGCTATTTCCAGCGTTTTCAACGTTTTTCCCGATCAGCATCGTTTAGGAAGTAATCATTCCATTGATACAGTTCTATTTAGTTGACTCAAAAGAGCACTTATATAAACATCGACTCAGATATCACTTGTCTAGCCATGTGCATCGCCTTGTCAAAAGCTTATCTTATCTCGAAGATAAGGAGAGAAAAGTTCTTTGTTATGATGTTTGTTCGGATTACAAAGTTGTTAATGTTGGTATTCCATCAGGCTCATTGTCACTATTGGGTTCGACGTTATTTTTAATATTAGTAATTAACTTGATTTGCACCACAATTGACACATCGGTTTCTACATCTATATACGAGGACGACATTATTAATATGGAAATAAACGGCTTCAACGCTCCAACAAATGATTACAAGTAACGGTAACTGTTTCCAGGTGTTACGTATTTTATTTCAGTGTTTTGTGTCTAAATTTCCACAGCAATCATTAAAAACGTCCTGAATTTTTCTGGAGGCGTTCATAAACACATTTTATACTCTTTAACATCCTCAGCGACGATGCAAACAAAGTGCGCCTCCTTCTTATCCAACAGCCTTTTTTTCTATTTCCTTCACCTATCAATTTCTCTCAGTCAAACAGGATTAGAGACGACGCACCGGAAGTGCCTCTTCTTATCCAACAACCTTTTTTCTCTACTTCTTTATTTTATAATTTGGCTATCTATTCCATTCAGTCTAACATTACAAATATCTCTTGTTAATAATGATTAGAGATGATGAAGACATGTGGAATTATTCCTTTTTTGCAGCGACTAGATAGATTCATGTCTATTCGCCTCATGAGAATGAATTCGTGTTGCCTACTGGTTTCCCCGAGAGTCGACAAAACACGAGTCCGTCCAGTCTCTGCAAAAAGGTAATAATTTTATTCGCCACTGTCCTCTCTAATAATGGTTCATATATGCGGATCTACCACTCGCTATTTTCCGGAAAATAAACTAAATGCTGTGTAAACATAGAAAAATGAGAAACGAAAAAAATGTATAGTCAGGTGCTAGAGCAAGGTGCTGGATTGAATTCGTCTCAGAGAAAAATTTGTGTCGTATTCGAATTGAATTCACTAACATAGCAGTAATTTACATGAAAGACCACAGGAAGAATGTATACGAGTTTCTCGTCCATACGTAAGAGCGTCTTCTAGTACTAACTATAGCAATTAGCAAAAGCTACACGTACACAGTAATACGTAGTATGTACATAAAATATTTAAATAGGATGATAAAATTTTTCATATAACTCAACTTTATAGGGAGAAAACTGCTAATGTTCTACTTTACATGCTTCCCAGCGCGCCCATCTAGTTTATACTTACGGTTTGATCCGGGCCCTATTTGAACAATTAATATTCAAAGCGTGTCCGACCCCAGCATGCGGTGCGCGCAACATCGTGCATTGCACGGCATAATTTTACTGTATCCGAACGCAAGTTGTGAGGAACGAAATGGTACCGGAAGTGACAGCAACGTTGTTTCGTTTTCTTTTGTTTTATAGTGAGGTACAGACAAGTTTTGGACCGTAGTACCCGTAGGCGCAATGAGCAGGGTAACGATTCTATTGGCGATTTCTGGTAACTTAGCTAGAGAGTGTAAATAAAGCTTTGTTTAGGAATAATACTCCGTAAAGGAACGCTGTAAGTTGTATAATCAACGTTGACCTGCTCTTCCTGTAATTGTAAATCGATGGAATTTCGATTGAATCCAGAAAAGGCCTCTCTAGTTATATACTAATGGCATGCATAAACGATTGGTTAATAATAAAAATCCTTATAATGCTCGACTAAAATAAATCTTGTTTCAGAACTCAAGCTTTCAGGTCACCGTGTTTTCCGAAACTTTTTGAACAAAAAAACAAAAAAGCTTAAAACATGGGAAAAACTAAATTTGACAATACATCAATTTAAGTGTTTTAAGGAACATCATTATGAAAAATAATTTGTTCCCTTTATCATTTTCTTTAATAATTGTTTAATTTACATTACTTTGTTCATGGTATAAGACTGAAATAAACAAGCTATTTTAGGCATAATAAATAAAATATTACCTTTAATCTTAGAGAAATTCGTAAATTTAATTTATTCAAAGTGTTGCATTTACTTGGAATGAATTAGATGTACGAACTATTTTCTTTTTCATTTCTATTTTCTGAGTGAAAAGTAAGTTACATTTGGACATTGGATTACGGTAGGGAATATATGTTTTAATTATTCAGGCTTGATCATTTTTAAATACCCACTATGTAAAGAAAATTTTGTTAATAGGTCCTTTGTTCGGAAAACAAAAGCTTTAGCGGACATTTCGAAATATGCTCCGTACATATGTATATCCCAGTGCATTACTTGCAACTCTGACTTTGACGGTTCAAATAGCAGATAAAAATATGAGTAGGAATAAACATATACAGGAACCTAGCGCGAAAGATGTACATCACCCGAGCCAACATTTCGATTATTGGTATTGCGTTAATCTCAGTTCGAGTATTATATTTTAGTTATTCCAAAGTTTGCGATCGATTTAGAAAACACTTTTGACTTAAAGTGGTCTCGTTCGAAAGAAAATTACAAGCTGACAGATCTGGAGACCGCGCCAGCTAATTGAGGTCCGGGTATTTGAAATGATACGACTTTCACCAAATTGTCATAGACTTTCCAGTACCATGGGAAGTGGCTCCATTATGCGGCGACCATATTCTTCGAATAATCACAAACTTTACGAAGTGGTTGTATGAAGTTACGTAGTACCTGTTGACAACGCTACGTGTCACGTCATTTTCCTCAAAGAAGAACAGGGAAAAATACCAAAGGCGGGCAATGTATAAACTTTTTCGCTACGAAACGGTAATTCTTGAAATTGTTGAGAATTTCCCATCGCTCAGTAACGAATGTTCTGTTTGGTAGCGTAAGAACACATTTCAAAAGCTAAAACAATAATTATTGTCCATTTAATCGCAATCACAATATTTGACTTGGACGTACAAATGATTTAACTTTGTGTTTTAAATGTACAAAGACATTGTTGTAAATAAATTCGTTGCAATTGTTCTTTGCAATCATATTCATCAATAGTTAATCTTTCATATTGATACAAAAGAACCTTTGCAAATTTAAATTATGTATTTTCAAGAACTAAACGTTAATTTCCAACCATTTTCAATATTTTCGTTTCAATATTTAGTTCGGCTTTTTTGGCATCTTAAACAATCGTCACTCTGTACTTCGGACATGATCCTACCACCATTAAACAACTGATCCTAATTTGGGAATTTTACCTTAAGACTTACACATTATTAGTATAAAACCATTAGGCATACTATAATAAACGGATAAATCTTTCGGGGAATTGTTAGGCCTTCTTATGGTATTTGCATATTAATGAGGGTTTTATGACAATAATCCTATTTCAGGTAATAGCACACTTTAAATAGGTTTATCGAATAGATTTTTGCATATTATAATACTATTTCAAAAAGTATTCATTTGTGGAAGAATGGTTTTTAAAAACAGACTAATTGTACAGGTAATGTAAGAAAACGTGAGTGCCTAAATAATTATGAGCGATAGTGTATATACGCATACTTATAGAACAAACTTTCGTCGAATTTAACCGTGTGTTGGTATGTGAATATTACGTTTGAATACCTCTGTGTAATACAAAAGAGAGGATGTAGGTTGGATGCGGGTCGAAGGCATTATTGAAAATGGGGACGACCATAAAACGTAAGCTGACGTTAATTAAAGGTTTACTTTCCACAAGCATACTCGTCTGTGCTTGACGGAAGAATATTAGCTAACAAAAGAGTAGTGATTCATATTTTCTCCCTAAATGTTTTACGTAAAAAAATAAAGTGTTGAAAACAGTTTTTATATGAACAGATCAATATAAAAATTAGTAAAATTATAGAGCACTTTATGATCTACATCTCTCAGACAATCTTTGACCGATATGAGAATTTTTCAAGCATTAGTCCAAATATTGCTAAAGAATTAATTAATTAAAAACACGTTTAATGTATTTATCCATTATTGTGCTTTCACGGTCCCAGCAATCAATTACATTGATCAATAAGATTAAGCACAAATGTGATAGTTACACATAAACAAATTCAACAGTTGGTTTGGTTCGAATTTGGAATTATTAAGATACCTATGCAAGTTGAGACTTGTTTTAAGCACATTAGAATTTTTATTATAAATTACGTAAATAATAGAGAATGGTAGAAGGAGCTAGCTACTGAGAAATTGGTGCCATTTTTGAAGGACGGTGGAAATATTTCGGCATTGCATGTAGCGGAGATTTGAGATACACTTTGTTTAAAGATAGTGTGCCATTGGCAAGAAAGCAAGCTACATATATTAATTAGAAACGATAAAGCAATTCATTCGTTTTTAATGTTGTTATTTTTCCGAACAGACTAAATTCCTAATTATCTTGTTATTGGAGCTAGCAGCAAAATAAGTCTATAAAGTATTCTCCAAACACAGCATAAAATTGATGAGTCTACAAAGAATAATAATTGACCAACGATTTTTTCCATCTGGAAATATACAGTACTACAAACATGCAGGAATAATTTTCGATATATTTCATTCATAAAAGATTAGCAAAATGTACGATAAGTTTTATTAACTAATAAAATAAGAGGTCATGATCTATTCCTTCAATATCGCTTTTATTAGCCGCTGAATACGAGGGTAGTCTTAAGTTTTTTTTTTGCGAACGACTATTACATGGCGCTATTTAGATTTGACATGATCATTTTTGTAAAATCTGGCATTTACTATTATTGAAGTAGCGACAATGCAGAAATTTACGGAGTAGTTTGTTTATAATGAGGATTTTAAAAAGTAATTTAGTAAAAAAGTACATTTCAGATAGTTTTCGTTGGATAATTTTTACAATTTTTAGTAAAGGCCCGGCGGAAGAACAGATTCATTAATTCTTCAATCAACTTCTGACATTGAAGCAGAATCATAATGTTTACAACTTCGCGAAGGTCGCTCAAAAGCAGTTGTTGTTCATAGATAAAAAAAACATAGATGCTGAGCGCAACATCATTAAAAAGGATAGGTATTTGAATTTGTAAATCGGTAAACAACATCATAATAAGTTATGAAATTTGTATGAGCCGGTAACTAAGTAATAATAAACTGTTTGAATATTGCAAGAAGAAACAAATCTTACAAAAGTTGTTTGATCACGATATGTTTCAAGAAAATGGTTGCTTGCTTTTGTTTTTGTTGTGCAGAATATGTCGCAGCCATTGCTTTAGAGAAATGAAGAACAGTTATAATGTTGAATGATTTATAACAGTTTGTTTGCCGACGTATCATCGATGAAGTCAAATTAAGGTCTTATTTCCAGTGTTCACCAGATCTATGGCTCTACTTCCTTTTGTAAAAATAGATGAGTAGAGATCGATCAGCTTTTATCAGCTTAAAAAAGCTTTGTTGATTTGGTTTGAATACATGGAAGCATATATAGTCGTTGTCAATGACGAATATTCTGAAAAACATTTCTATCTATATTAACTCTCTATATTTAGATAAAATTATTATTTCAATTCATTAAGGTTTTTAAGCTTTGTTATTTAATCAGGTCAACAAAAGCTGTAACTTTTTAATACATATTCATTTCAACATAGTAAATTTAATCTGATTCTAAATTTCAAAAAGAAATGTAAATTATACGTTGTTTTTAGATACAAGCAATTCCCAGTTTTCATGGTTCATATGATTAATAAAAAACATATAGTCAGCATGACACAGAAGCAAAAGAGTCCCTTAGCGTGCCAAGCGCTAAATACCGAAAAAAATAATTTCATGCTAGGCAAATAGGTAATTTTAAAGCCGATATACGTTTAATTAAAATTGATGGAATATACAGCCTGGCAAATTTAAACTGAAACAGCCCGTTATAGCACCCGCCAAAAGTAAAGTGGCAGTATTTTATTTAGACGTACCTATGATCTAGAGTATACAGCCTAAATAGTGATTGTTAGTAATAGTAATTACGAGAATTTGTAGGTATAATGATTTGATAAGATTATAAATATCATATTTTATTTGAAATATAATAGATCGCAAATCAGTTTATCGCAATAAAGTTTGAAGGAAAAGTAAAGAAAAAATTGGTTTCATTATTACACTTCCTGTGATAGGTTTTCGTTCTCCTTCTTTTACTGACAAATTGTTGGCTCAGAAAAGAGCCGGTCTGTATCTCCAGCATCAACAATAATCGGATTCCTCAGACGATCCATCACTATCGCTACTTGTATTGGAACTGGAGTAATCTTTTTTTAATTTTTTTTATTGGAACCTCGGTAGAAGACGTCGAAGGGTAGGTACTGTACGCTCTGTGACATGAAAGTTAAGAATTTCTCTTTCCAGAATCCCCTTGTCAGTGTCATCTATACCAATCACTGTCTTAGGCCGCTTTACACCTTTTCCTGGCGATCGAAATTTCTGGGATTCACCACTCTCAATTTTTTTTTTCTATGCTAATCCGATTAATTGTTGATGCTGATACGCCAGTTGCCTTTGCAACCTCGGCGGTTACGAATCGTCCACTCGCTTCTGGATGCAGCTCAAGAATATACGCTATCACGTTTGCTACAATTTCTTTACTCTGTGCGTTTATCCAACGTCCACTTAACTGACGTGATGTACCAAACATTTTGACAGGTACTATTAATAATATTGATAATACGGGTGTCGCATGCCCTACTGCACTACTTGAGACTGCATCGGTAATTAGCCACGCCTACTTCATCGAACGTCCGAATCAGAGGATACCTCGAGCCCATATTTCACAGTGATAACATTTCATTGCTTCTTTGCCTAATTATCCGAATTAACCCAACCCACTAGTGCTATTGGGCCGTTTCAGTTTAAATTTGCCAGGTTTACTAAAAAAAAGTATATCAACAGATTTGTTAGGATTCGGTTGATGTCTTTTAATTTTTGTGTAGTTTATGTAATAATATTTACTATTATTATATATACTATTGTATATATCGGAAACTTTTGTTACTCACGCTGGTACGCTGTTGTAGTTACACTGCCAAGTTTCTTACCTGAAACAAAAACAAAAAATTTGTATTTTTTGTGTATAATTTTTATGTGTAAATATAATAAATATAATGTGAGCGCTTAGAAATATCGTCAAAAGTAAGAAAACAAGAGATAATGTCATAAAATAATTTTGTTGGAATTAGCATACTTTTTTTACACACAATTTTGCTGAGATCTTTGGTAACGCTTTGTATTTGCAAACGTTTTATGTCGTCACAACTTATATAATATTATTTATTCCATCATACAATGAGTACAGAATACGTCAGGAAGTACATGATAAGTACTTATCTAAATATTAATATTTAAATATAAAAACATATAGGACTGCATTTTGAAGTCGATAGAAGTAAATGAATGGCAAAGTGCATTGAAATTTTTCCTTGAGCAGTTTTCGATTACACCTCATTCATATTTGACGTACATAATATCTACTGGAGCAAGCGAATTAATCGGAGCGTTTACCTTTACCAAATAATAAATAATTAGAACTATTGTAAATAGGGTTGCTTCTTGTAATTATTGTTTTTTTTTTACAAGAAGAAGTATGGCTTAGGTGGCATTTCACAGCTGTTTTGCTGAAGTGACAGTTCCTTATTTATAGTAACATATATACTTTTCAGAATTATGGTCAATTTTGTTGTGCATTAAGGAAGCTGTTTTCAAAGTTGTGGATTGTTTGCTATCTTGTAAATAAAATTTTAGTAATTCACGAATTACTCTACGGAAACCTATTCTTATATATTTAAGATGAAAACTTCAATAGAACAGATTATTAGAAAAGCGGCGATGATGTTTCTCATTTTAATTACATAATTTTTAATTTTTTTTCAATAAATATCTTGTTAGCGCAGCACTCGCAATGTACTCATATTATTGAAAAAATCTGAGAAATGTCGTGTTTATTTATGGCTCGATGCCATATCTTACTGGGACACCTTATGTCGAGATTCTGCTATATTCCGATATTTTGTTAGAATTACCCAAAACCGTTTCTAGGAATGAGATTATCACACCATTAGGAGATCTATCCTTATAATAGCGTTTTCTTTTCTTAAGCGTGCAGGTGTTCTACCTGGAACTATTGAGAACGGTAAGTACTGTTTGTTGTTATACTTAGGACTTAGCTAGAGTGCATCCACATACCATTCAAGATTTCCCGCGTGCATGTTCGTCATAAGCAATTAACCCCGTTAAAAAGAGGGCGAATTGTCGGGCTACGAGAAAATGGCGTTTTGTTTAGAGAAATTGCCCGCACGCTGTAGTAAGGGATTCAGGAGGACGCGCATTTTTTATAAAACAACTGATGACAACCACAAGGTGTAAAGAAAAACAATTGTAGCATGATGAATGTTCAAAGATGAGTTGTTACCTGGACCTGAAGAAAGCTGCGAAAAATTGCCTCGGCAACATATCGGGTAAAGGTTTTATGATTGGGGTACTGTCTCTTTCGAGGGCCAGTCAACTTTATTATAAATTCAATGCACTGTAAACCTACCTAAAGCTATCCTTTTTGAAGATGTGTTTCAATATGCTAATGCAAGGCCCCACACAATACGTATATAATATTATCGAGCAACGTCTTTTATGGGATCTAACTTCAACTTCTACTATGGCAACAATTCAATGCCAAACCATATAAAAAAGTACACCAGGAAAACAATCTTTATAAAAATTGCGCTCTATTTCATTTATATAATTATGAGGGTGGTAAGACAAATGCCTGTATTAAGGAAGATATCGCATTTGGTAAATTTATTTCTCAACATGAACTCGTTGTAGCTGTATGCACTTAGTACAGTGATGTTCCAACTTTTATAATCGGCCCAAATAATAGGATTTGTGGAATTCTGCAAAATATATCTTTCAGCAATGACTTTTGAACCGTTTTTCGCCAAGCAATTCTTTTTCAAATTTTAAAAAAGAAAAGTCACAAGCGGCTAATTCTGGCGAAAATTATGTTTAGGGTATCAAATCGTACCGTAATCGGACTACTTTTGTTGTTGTCGATGTCGAGCAGAGCATTATCTTAACGGTAAACGATACTTTTCTTGGCGAAATGGGGCGTTGAATCGGTTCAATAGATCTGCCTAGTACTGTCCCGTGATAGTTCTTTCCTTCTGCAAATAATTAATCAAGATTCCGCCATTCTGCAAATCACTTTAACTTTTTCGACTGATGGAATCGTCTTCCTCTTCGGTGTATGTTCGCCAAGAAAACCCATTTTGCCGACTGACGTTTGATTTCTGGCGTATAGTGATGCACGCTACAGTCACATCACGTCACAGAAACTTACTCATATTCCGCTTAAAGTCCGAACATTGTTTTGATGTTATTATGCGCTTCCGTCTTAGGTCGATCGTCAGCAAACGCTTCACCCATCTTGCTGATAGCTTTCTTTTGCTTTATTTTTGTTTACTACATAGAACCTCTCTAATCTCTGTCAGACAGTCTGCTAATACTATTATGAGTTTCATTGATCATATCATCCGTAGTCGCTTGAATAGAACGGCCTGCGTACTACATTTCCATTTGTACAGATTGTAGATAATTATTTCATGCATTGCCGCATGACGTTCACTTACCTATTGCCATCGTTATGAAACATGTTAAATTATATATATATATAAAAAGAAATATGAAATGAAGTACTGTAAAACAAATTTAAGCTTGTATATAATAGAATTTGCGCCTCACAAGGAAAGTTTGTATACAGGCTTCACCGAGCTTACATTCAAAAAAATTGAATATACTTACAATATATATTCTTGCTTTATACTTGTACTGAAAATATTATAAGGTGTTAAGAACAATTAACGCGTCGATTTCCTCGTGTTTTCTTTCGTCAAGCACAATGCCCAAAATGATCGAAGCCTTATCCTCCCACTTACTTTAACATTTTTACATTTATCACTCTGGAATTGTATTGTGAAAACATCCATAAAACAAATTTGTGTAGGTAAAGATCTGTATTTTGTGCACTTTAGCATGTTCAATACATTAGCGGTACGTTTATACAATGAGATGTTGAAAATATAATGTCGAATAAAATTTAAAAAAAATAAACGAATTCTTTTGATTCAAGCTCAGATACTTTCGACAGGCATAAATATCTATTAGCATTCTCTACGCTCCATGAAGTCCAACGGTTACCGCAATTTGTGCATTGATTCATATTTTCTGGTATTGTTAAGAAAACGTGACAATATGCATCTTTCTCATTTCCGACAAGAGAGCAGACACGCTCAGTGAATCGATGTCGTCAATTGTAAATACGTTTGTATAACGATCTGAACCGTATTCGTACGAATTCATAAATATCTGTGATAGACAAACGGGTATACACACAGACATATCTGTACTATGGATATGAGTCTGTTTACTTGTATGTTTCAAGAACAGCGTGTTAACTGCGCACTTATGTACGCACGTAAATGTTGATGTGCTTAATTTATGATAAACAGAAATCAGTAGCGTAAACAATACCTCAGCAGACGCACTTGACTTTTCACTTAAGAATGTCGGACGTACATGTTTAACATTCCAACCATTCTTTCCGCAGCAACAGAAGCTATAAATTTAAATGAATTATTAAATATATACGCTAGATTTTTGTAGGCACGTCGAGTATTGGTTATGGTAATATCAATGTAAATGTTGAAATTTAAGCACGGATAATCAAGTTGCGCTAGGTCGGATATCAAGAATTCGAAAATTTTCGTTAAAAGCATTTTCTTGAAGGAAAAAGTCCATCGATAAATAGAAGGGGGCGAACACAAATTTGTTCTGTTTAACTTTCTTTTACAGTATACAGCAGCTCCACAAATAAATGTAATGTACGCATAAAACGGCTTAGGAAAAGAGCTGTCTAACAAAAAGAAATAAAGGTCTCGTATTACTTTTTTGGAAAACCAATAATTAAAACACTAACGAAAATAAAACGTTAGAAACTATTAATAAATTAAAGAAAGTTAACTTTTTAACGTTAATGAGGCCTTTTCATTCAAGTACGCCACGCATCTGAATACGGTAATGTTTCAAATTTCCGTTACAATGAAATATGCACTTTGAAATATTCTTAACCACTAAGTTTGCACATTACACTCCTTCCGAACACAACATACTTCTGCACTAGCATTAAATTCTTCGATTGTCTTACCGTTTCTCTCCTCATTTGTTATTGATTGATTGAGCATTTGTCAATCGTCGACCAATAATAACTTACCAAGCAGATTTCTGTTTAAAAATATTTACTATTCTTAAAATAATATTACAATCGTCCTTAATTTATATAAATTTCAAATTATAAGAACCCCTCTATATTTGTAATATTATGCTTGGGTTTACACCCAAGCGTCACCTCTGGCTTCAAATTCTCACATTCCTAGCAAATTTAATGATGCCAACACTTAATTAACGAAACTATAAAAGCCAAAGAAAAATTGGCCTCTATGTGTTTAATGAATGAAGTTAGATTTGATTATAAAGTTAGAGAACGAAACGAAGGGCGAAGATGAGTTCTATTTTCGTTTTCTTGGGTTTATCGTCGGTTGGAGGTGTATTTACTAAATCAAACCTCTGGCATAGAAAGAGAGGATAAAAAAAAGAGACTTGACTATATAAACCGCTGCAACGTCATTTTTAGCTGCTAGACGTGAACACATGCATTTCAATGCATGTAATTGAACAACGCTAACCACGTGCTCCCACCGGTTATAGTAGTACTATTTGTAATATTACAATAATTATAAACAAAAGAATAATAGAAAAAGCATGGTATGATGCAAAGGATAGTAAATGCTAAACGTATTTCATATCGTTATTGGAAGAAAGACAACTTTGATTATCACCCAAAGAATGTTCACCCAATGTGAATCACCCAAAAAAGAACAAATTGTGAAATGCCTGTTCAGATATTTTCGCTTCTTCCATCGATATTGAATGAAAATGTAAGACATGCTTTTACTATCTCAATAACATACTTATTACATTGACTATTTAGTAATTTGCATAGATGAATAGAAACTTTTGTTAATGATGGATGAACTAGTCAGGAACTAACTGGAAACTTTAAATGTTGATAAAGTGTAGTTTTTACATATTTACTGTTAACTCACTGTTTATGAAATTTTAGTATGATTCCTGTCAAAAATTGCTTTTGTTTAATGGCTTCTGGATCAGACAGTTTAGCGCTAAAACAAGGCATTCCATTTCAAAATAATGACAAGGACGTCCAAATCAAGTCCTTTTATGCGTAAGGTATGCACCATTAGTTTTATCCAATGTGCAAAAGTTTTGATTTACTACGCTGTGCATAGGACACCTGTAATGGTATGGTACGGTCGAGATTTCAGGGATTGCTAATATGGTAAACATCTTTGCGAAACATCCTTCACGAAAAATGTGTGATAACTTCAAAACAAAGTTTGGACCTGAGCGCAATACGAGTGACTAGAGAGATTCATGATCATTCGTTTCATGAAAATGTGGTTCATGTTGCATACTGATTTTCCTGAAAATCGTCTAGTCTATGCCAATTTTGTGAAACGCACGGAAAATGGCGAACATTAATCATTGCACACCAGAAATCAAAGAAAGCAAAGACGATTTCATAACCCGGAAAAATTGTGGCGATAAATTTTTTTTTTTATTTCAAAAGGGAACGACAATCACGGAACAGTATTATGAGAGAATTAAAGAGAGAAATGTTCCACTTAATCAATTTGCTGTGGCTTAGTTTCCCAAACTTGAAAAAATGGCTTAGCGGAAAGCGGTTCAGGTCAAACGAAAAGATCATTGCGGAAACAGAAGTTTATTTTGCAAAATTCAAGAAACCCTATAATTTAGATGATCTTAAAAATCTGGAATATCGCTGGATTAAATGTATAGACCCACCAAGAGGTTATGTCGAGAAGTAAATTTACCAAATGCAAAGTAATCGCGTTCTTACTTGACACATGTATTAATAGTACCATCCTCGTATACTTCAATAAACGTACTATGTTCAAACAAAACAACTAATTCATTTAGATATTCATTATGATCCGCCCCATGAAGCATAACTTCAAATATTAATTTAGAGAACAATTTCACGATTATATGAAGCTAATTAGTGGATTTATGTTCTCTAAAAGGGCAGCTGCTGTCGAAACTAATAAGATAAACGATTAATCTCTTGGGCGCTGTTTCATCTACTTTTTCAATAAAACAAGCACTACTGGTATACTAAATTATCATGCACCAATTCAAATGTAGAGTACACAGCAGCCATTGATGCCATTCTCACAGGATAAAATCTCATTTAACGACACCATTAATTTATAATTTTTCGTAGTAATAAGAACAGCGAAGCTTGTAAGTGGACTTCGCTGTAGACAAATTGGAGTGTGTAAATTGTGTCCCATCTAACAAATGAAGTTTGTTAGTAATAATGATGTTTTCTTGATGATGGTGTAATAATTAGCACTCGTAACTTTAAGCTGCCGTCATCAATGGCTACCACGTATGACTTCCAAATAAATTAATAGCATAAGAAACAATACTGCCTACACCTAGAAATTGATTCAACAAGGAAAAAAGCGTTGAAGGAGTCCCCAGCGTTAATTATTAATACGAAGTTTAATGCTCTCTAAACCATCAAAGTACATAATGGATTTCTTGTTGGTCGTACTTGAATGTGTCCGGGATGTGATTATTTACTGCCTAAAAGTTAGGCGGAGTTTAAACAAATTAAAATTATAATTAAATCTGATAAGTGGAGCAAATCAGAAGATCGAAGACTCTAACTCTTACGATAACCTAAATTATCATTTGTGGATTTAACTTATTGTGTGCGTGTCTAATTTCGTTTTAAACATAGTTAAAGATAAAAACTCTCGACAGAAGCCGAAAGAACACAACTACACATACATATAAGAGCGTATACGCCTGAACAAGTTTTTCTATTTAACATTTTGAAATGAGTTGACTTAGGATGTAGTAACTCCTATCAAAGTACATCTCCTGAATCTTTTACTACGGCAATTGGAGAAGCATTAGAGACAAATATACCTTTGTTTACGTATACCTTTTCTTAGTATAATTCAAAATTGTTTCCTTGTTCCAAATATATACAACGTGATCGTTGTTTTCTATTGTATTCGATATATGGCTTTGAATGTACGATACAGCCTTCGTACAATTTAGTCTCAATATTGGATCACGTTCAAACTTCCAAACGTTCCTTCAATCATTTTAGATAACCTACTGGCTAAAATACAAGAAACAACATGCTGCAATATAAATCAAATAACTTTGTTACTTAATAATTTTTATCACATGTTATCCACCACAGCGACTTACGAATGTACCTAAACATCAAGACGTTATTCATTGCTGATTACTACAAATTTAGATGTAATTATCAAGTTAACTAAATGAGTAATGACTAAATTCTAAAATGACAAACGTATAAGGAATAATTGACATATGTGTTAGTCATGATTAGTTACTAATTATTTTAAATCCTTCATTCACAAACAGCGGCGATGGGGTACTTAGTTACGATTATCGACTGTCGTAATGGCCAATCATCATTAACGGTCGATGAATAACGATTAATCAAGGATAATTATAAAGTGTTTTATGATTAACGATTATTCATGGATTGGTGAACAACGTTTAATCATGATGAGATGCAGTATGGTTGACGGACATGATTACGGTCGAATTATTCATGATGATTACGTTAATCACGACTAAAAGTATTATCATGATTAAATTTTACGTGAATAATGTCCAAGTCTGGTACTTTTACACATACTAATAAAGCCATATGGGCAACCCAAGTTCACTGGTACTACATGCCCAATTCCGAATTTATTGGTGCGGTTATACCTATTAAAATGCGTTGATAATTTTGAATGTCGAATTGCTTGCGGTTTCATCGAAAGTGTCCTCAACTTTTCATTTTTTTGAATTAGTGCATTATTCTACGTCATCCCTAGAATTTTTTTGAAATGTCATTATTACAAATAATCCAAATCTGATGATTTTCCCTTCAAGTTTTCAAAACATTGTTCTTTTCTTAAGAATTAATCAAATGACTTATTGATTTATTTGAAAGCGTTTTCTTTTAAATTTTTTGTACTAATATTTTTAGAATCTGTAATGAAATAAAGACACAGCACAGTTAAAAGAAAACATATCTGTTAAAAATTACTGTCATTATGCAAAGCGTCCTCTTGCTGTTCTTAGAGGGTTTTCTGCTACTTTTTCCAACATCTCTGGAGTTATCGCTCCAAACGCTTAGAGAAGTTTAACTCTTGCAGAATAAAAACATAAGTATCGTACACAAGATCTTTCAAGGTAATTTCAAAAGAAGAAACCCAGCGGAGTCAAATCCGAAAATCTACGCACTGATTATGAAGATAATGTTGCGTCTAAACGTGTCAAGGAAAGGTGTGAAACATTTCTCGCAGGGTGCTGGAAATTAATGCTTTTACATGATTGTAGAGATAGTATGTTACCCACATCGTCTTGGATTTGATATCTATAAAAGTCTAAATGACTGCGCTCTAGTGATCGCCTTTTGAAACAAAATGGACCTAACAATTCTCGATATCCAAGAAAGCCTGCTCAAACGTTTACTCCTTAAATGCGCTCAAGCCTATTATTTTGCTACATCTTGAAGATTCCTTAATTTGCCTTTATGAAGACACGTATGTAATCTAAATTTTTACTGTTATAAACAAACGAATTCTAAACCATTCCGTACGGATTACGGTTTGAAAAGATATTACTTCGATTAAATAATAAAAAACAATCACACCTTTAGATCCTTTTACTTCTATTACATTCCGTTGTCTATTTCTAGACATAATAATTCGAATAATTTAGGTTGTCTTGCATTTAGCTATAGTATAATGAATATCGAAAGGCATTCCATAATCAAAATTATTCCGCACACAAAGTGGGCACAGTCATATAAAGATAATTAATATGCAATACTAAATCGAAGTGCCTCTTGCATATTAAGCAGTAGGTAGGGACATGCATGATGTTAGTTGAAGCCATACATCGATAGAACTGAGAGTTATTATCAGAAATCAGTCGCCACGTCGATAATTCACCGAAGAACAGGTTGTTTGAAGAAACCTCTAATTTCTTCACAGGCACTAATAAATATTGCTGAAACTATCCTACACAACATAAAATTGATAGTAGATACGAGTTTAATCGCTGATATATCAGTACGCGATAACCATCAAAATCCCATCAAAATGAGAACAAATTATTGTTAAGCAATATTATTACTGCTATTCGTCAGAATCGCATTTACTATGATGATTATCCTTCAAATGCATAATTTAGTAATTGATATTATTAGGTACGGGAACACAATAAAAACCAGCAAATGTATGCAATAAATTTAATCGAGATCATTATTCATTACATTAAGTATTCACAGTAATTATCAATTTGGTTACTTCTTCTCTTTCAAAAGTATGATTTTAAATACATTAATAATACAATGAATGAAAAACGATAAAAAATCGTAAGTGTGTATTAACACATCATGTTTTTTCGATTCTTACGAAAGAAACGTAACAAGACGAATAGAGACGAGTCTGTCTAATCGCGGCTAATTTCGTAAAGTGTACGGAAAATGGCGAACTTTAATTCATCACTACAGATAATAAAGGCAGGTGGAATTATTTCTTTTTTGCAACGACTAGATAGGCTCGTGTGTATTTGCCTCATGAGAATGGATTCGTCTTGCGTACTGGTGTCCCCGAGAGTCGATAGAACACGAGTATGTTTAGTCGCAGCAAAACAGGTACGATTTCACTCGCTTTTATCCTCTTTAATCATCACTATTAGAAACATTATCGCTTAAGGTAGGTATTTGTAGCAATTATTAATTCGAGAACTTATCTGTTGAAGCTGAGATTAGCTTCAACAGATTTCCGTCACTTTTGAATTTCATTTTTAGTATACATTATACATATTACATATTTTTAGTCTTATACAACTACACCAATTTTCCGAATTAATATGGCGCAGTGCTTGTTTACGGTTATTTACCATTTACCTTCGTTGTACTCTATATAAATTCAATCCGATTACATATACAATGATATTGAGAAAGACGGAGGACTGTATAACCGTACATTTTAACTAGTACGTCAGTCGACCAACCTATATTAGATTGTTGGTAGAAAGCAAAAATTAACGTATGCGTCATAAGATAACAAAAGTATTCTTGTAAACGGGATATAAACACAAATATTAAATGTGCAGGTCTAAAAATGTGCTATCTGAAATATAGAAGATCTTTGTGGAATTCTATTTGCGTCTGTTGTATGAAGGGAATTTTGTGGTTAATTTAAAAGTAAAATGTTCTGGGACAGAACCGTCGCAAACATTGATATGACATAACAAAAACAGTTAATGTAAAGCCAATGTGTTCTACTAAGTTGCAAGATCCGTTACACATAGTTCACTAAAGTGTCGAATGAATACATAAACGTGCAGCACTTCATGGTTTGTTGGATGAACCAATTCATTTCTTTCAGTGTGGCAGCAATTTTTAGTGCTCAATGGGATGCAGTACTTTTGTACTATTACTTTTAAGGCAGTGCTGTCGTAATCAACATTATTGTTAGTGAAAGTCATGTTTTCTTGAACCTGTGGATAGCGCTTGTTTCCGGATAGTGCTATGATAACTAACATTATCCACTACAATGAAGAAGCAGAAGAGCTTTCTAGATTTTTAAAAAGTTGGGTCTTGAACTACTTAACGTTAACAAATAACATTATTCAGAGTGAATAAAGTGATACGTTGCTTTGAAAAACATGTTATATGTGAAGTCCATCCTGTAGATGATGTTTGTATATACTCACTATCTTTACTCATGTCATAAATTGCATTTTTAACAGCACAATCTCGTATCTCGTACGCATTTTCGTTTCGAGTTAGCTGGCGCATTCTCTAATTGGTCATTGACGAAATTTTGTTAATAGTTGCGATATACATATTTAAAGTACTCGCTATTCTTTAAAAGCGAAATACTGCTAAGAATATAAAAATTCAAAATATTTGGCACATATGCCTCTTGCACAGAAGATAACAGCAGTTAAGCCCGTCGTCGTCGCGTTCTGCTTTGAAATACGCAACTATCGAAACTGTTAACTCCTTCGACGGTTTACACAATAGTTTCGGCACGTTTTACTTGTAATAAGAACTTTTATAATAATAAGAACAATTTCAACGATAGGGAGTAACAACATTGCATATTTATTTGAATTAGAAAAACTTATACCAGTTAGTTTCTACATGAAATGGCTTGTAAAGACGTATCCGTATGAGATACTTATGCACATCGTAAGCATCGCTGACGATGATAAACGCTGAAAGAAAACTATTATCAATTTCGAATTATACCCTATTATTTCGAAGTGAAATGTATTCGATTAATTCACAGCGAAGCATTCGAATACATTTTAGGTTATTAAGCAACGTTTCTTGGATAAATGAAAGGACGGTGATACTAAATTTATTTATACTGGAAAGAACGTTGACCTTAGTGGGATGCAGTTGCATCAACAGCGCACGTCTAATATACATGTACGTATGTATGTACAACGTGTATTATACGATCTAAGCATCAATATAATCTGAACAAAAAAATTTCCACTAGCTACAATAATGGAAATACTAAGAGGAATATAAACCATGATGGCGATGAGCGTAATTTAAATTGAAGGAACAGGAATGAAAAAGGCTCCGTGTCTCACAAAACTCTATGTTTCGTATAGGCGACCGGTTTCTCTTTCTTCAGGCCAACTAAGAAGCGAACATAGTTATAAAGAAGTAGTTCTCTTAATTGCAAAATTCAAAAAATATTTCTTTTTAAATTTACGCGACACGAAGAAGTTCTTTCTTCATTTCCCTGTTACATTATCAAAAAATTAAGATCGACAGTGATAAGAATAGAATGCTATGGCTATATACGATGACGGTTTGAAAAGTATGTTCAATTTTAAAGAAATTGTCAGTTAGTAGCATCGTTCGGAAGAATTCAAACCAAATGTCCATCAAATTCGTTTATTACTCCATGTCTAAGTCGAATGATGTCCAAAAAAGTCGACTAAAGTGAGTTTCGTATGGTTGATAATGCATTACTGCATTAAGACAGAAATATCTCCGGGATATTAAAGAAGCTTCATCAAGGATAACGGCGAACTCTATCTAAATAGGAAGATCTACTTCCCAAAATATGGATAAATGCCACTGCCATAAATAAGATCTACATATTAAAAAGTCTTTCCGGGAATTGATATTAAGAAAAAAATAATTAAATCGGGAAAACTAGGAAAATCACAGATTTTCACATTTTACTGCTGGTAACCAATGTACGATGTTTGCAAGTTTAAATAATTGATAAGTCTGCATAAGAAAACGAACTCTAAAAGTAATGATAAATATGTTTACTTTTCATGTCAGTAAATGATATGCCCTTGTGAAATTAAAAGTAACGTTAAAATAAATAACGATAACAGACACTCTAGGATGTAAAGACTATAACAAAGAATTAGAAAAATTAAATATGGTGGACATGCATAAATACATCTTTAATAAATTGCTCTAAATTAAACAAAACATATTCCATAGACACGGTATTTAGAAGTATGCTAAACATTTCATCGCTGAAAATTGTTTATATCTTTACTAATTCTGTGCCATACATTCCAGGTCTAAGACCTGTACTTTCTCATCAATACATTCCCCCAACGTGAATTACTAACATGTTTGAAATTTGAATAAATATAATCGCTGTGATTATGTTGTAAGAATCTCCGATTTTTTGTTAGAGGAAAAAAGGTGTAAAATATTTCGAGATCGGCTAAGATAGTCAGATCAAAAGAGTAAAACTTCACGTCCAATATAATCATTATTCAAAACACAACTTCTTTTAGAAAGTTTGCAGACAAAGTTACCAAACTGAAGGTCGGTTATTCGGACACAGGAAACTCGTTCGTTATCCTTTAACTGTAATAGCAACTCGATACGAAGCATGTCTAATGAAATGCAAGCAATACAATGAGGTTAAAAAGTATGACAAATTTCGGCGACTTTATCCTAATTAAATAGATGCAATAAAGTTCAATAAACTAAACAAACGGTAACAATTAACAAAACGTTGCCTAACAATGAGTTCTTTAGATGATCAATCTGGTTGTCGTAGGACGTAATTTGACACTGTTTTTAATCAATATTTGAATATAACAAGAACATGTTGCTAAAATCGGCGCAAATGGAATTTTTTGCGCGTGGAAGGAATGAGCGAAGAATAGTTACAATAATGCGTGGGCTAACTGCGAGAGGAGTTCAATATGCAGTTCCGCAGATCATTCGCCTCCGTCGTATCACAGGTTATAAGTCTCTGTGCATAATACATTAATTAAGAAAACCAAAAATTGGAAAAGGCAAAGAATATTCATTGAAATACGTGTCAATTTTTTGGCCAATTTGATATCGATACTTTTGTTGGTTTGGAAGCTAAAATTATTTCGATAAGCGTTTTCTACTTCTTTAGAAATGATATGTTGAGACCGTATAATAAGAAATGTGGCATCGAACGAAACAAACCGTAATCAAATAGAGCAACATCCGGACTGCATGAGAGATCTGCGGGCTCGAACATTATCCTGGTGCACCAAATTCTGTTTCTATTATAGTAACGGGTGCGCAGTATTTCGTAAATTTTAACTACAGCCTGGCAAATTTAAACTGAAACAGTGAGTCATCACTGCGCACATAGGCGGGGCTACTTGATGAGCCCGTTATAGCACCCGCCAAAAGTAAAGTGGCAGTATTTTATTTAGACGTACCTATGATCTAGAGTATACAGCCTAAATAGTGATTGTTAGTAATAGTAATTACGAGAATTTGTAGGTATAATAATTTGATAAGATTATAAATATCATATTTTATTTGAAATATAAAAGATCGCAAATCAGTTTATCGCAATAAAGTTTGAAGGAAAAGTAAAGAAAAAATTGGTTTCATTAATACACTTCCTGTGATAGGTTTTCGTTCTCCTTCTTTTACTGACAAATTGTTGGCTCAGAAAAGAGCCGGTCTGTATCCAGCATCAACAATAATCGGATTCCTCAGACGATCCATCACTATCGCTACTTGTATTGGAACTGGAGTAATCTTTTTTTAATTTTTTTTATTGGAACCTCGGTAGAAGACGTCGAAGGGTAGGTACTGTACGCTCTGTGACATGAAAGTTAAGAATTTCTCTTTCCAGAATCCCCTTGTCAGTGTCATCTATACCAGTCACTGTCTTAGGCCGCTTTACATCTTTTCCTGGCGATCGAAATTTCTGGGATTCACCACTCTCAATTTTTTTTCTATGCCAATCCGATTAATTGTTGATGCTGATACGCCAGTTGCCTTTGCAACCTCGGCGGTTACGAATCGTCCACTCGCTTCTGGATGCAGCTCAAGAATATACGCTATCACGTTTGCTACAATTTCTTTACTCTGTGCGTTTATCCAACGTCCACTTAACTGACGCGATGTACCAAACATTTTGACAGGTACTATTAATAATACTGATAATACGGGTGTCGCATGCCTTACTGCACTACTTGAGTGCATCGGTAATTAGCCACGCCTACTTCATCGAACGTCCGAATCAGAGGATACCTCGAACCCATATTTCACAGTGATAACATTTCATTGCTTCTTTGCCTAATTATCCGAATTAACCCAACCCACTAGTGCTATTGCGCCGTTTCAGTTTAAATTTGCCAGGCTGTAGGTGTTTGCAATACAGTTTTGCATTTGCAGCTCTCCGCGCAGGAACCAACTCAAAGTGCAAAGCACCTTCAAAATTCCATCAAAGGCACATCATAACTTTGACGAATCACAGAAGGTGTTTTTCTCTATTCGTACAACTCATTTTTTTTGTGAGGGTTACGTTACCGCAGAAATCATTTCTAGGAATTTTAACCTCAACTCTGTGTTTAGCTTATGCATCGGTCAAATTATGCGGATCCATTCAAGTTTATTTTCTTTAACGAAACCCGTCGACCAATTGATTTCGAAAGACCAATCCTTGTTGACAATTTATGAGCACTTGATTGAGGATCGTCCTGAACTACTACCATCCTCCATATGAGATGGGTTACCAGTACGTCATTCATCGGTCAATTTGGTGGAATTTTCCAAGTCAAATTCCTGTTTTGTCCGCGTACCTTCTTCAATTTCATTAATGTTCTCGGCTGCCGCTTTTGCACTTTTTCCGCAATAGAACTCCATTTACTATTTTCTCTTTCATTATGATTAGTAACTACACGTACAAGAATAATCAAGAATGTATTATCAACACGTCAAATGATTGACTGAAAATTGTTATGTTCTTATTACATGCGATTAGAAATAATGGAAAAATGTTAACTTATGCAAAGCTACAAAAACCCTTTTGATCTTCATACATAAACACTTACGGGACAACGTTTTTTTTTTTTTATATATAATTTCTTGTTCGAAACAATAGGATATTCGTTTATAAGCTTCTGTGTAAGATTCACTTACAAAATGTTATAGCGACGGAATCACAATTTACGATCAATAATTTATAATTAATATGGGGCACGTTATCAATACATATTATTCCGTTCCCAGTTATATTATAAAATTTATAAATGCACATAAATTACGTTGCATTAGTATAAAATATGAATGAACTAACAACCGTTCATAGATAAAAATGAGTATGTTGATACTCACTTTATCAACCTATATACATTGACGAACAAAGCTCGATATTTGAAACATGTTTATTTTAGATTTAGCGTCAAATTACTGCTATAACAATCTAGATACGATAACTTAATTCTTATGTTCGCTTCTGAATACCGTGTTCGTAATAAAATGGATTAAAGTTGAGGTTAATGTTACCATAAAGAGTTCGACCCACTAGAAAGAGAAAAAGGCATAATATGAGTAAGATGGATCTTAGCTACGCTCGCAACATATAATTAATTACTCTACATATATGCCAGTCTGGGAAGAATGAAAAAGATGGGGTGCCGTCGCATCATGCATACCAGGACCCTCTCATATCTCGGGTCAAAGCACAAAGGTCGCCATAGAATGGAAAATAATTCTGTCATTTATGTTACAGATCTATATACAGATTCTCGTTTAAATATTACAAATAATAAGTAGACAACAAATGTTTATTTTATTTATTTTGATAATAATGTTTTGCTATTTTTTAATTACATCAAGGAAATTAGTTTCCGCTAGGTAGTTTATATAAGTGGTAGAATTTCAGTAATATAAAAAAAAAAAACTATACATATATTTGAAATAATGTAGAGTATACTGTATAGTTAGGTATGCAAAGTGTACATAGAAAATGATTAAATATTTGGCAATTTAGCTAAAGAAAAATATTTATTATTTTCTTTAGCTCTTTCTTTTCCTTTCCTTCCTTCCTTTCCTTTTTCCTTTTTTTGTTTTTCCTTTATTGTTAGAAAGGGTGAATTTTTTAAAGTAAAAAGAAACCTATAACTAGCTCTATTGGATCATAAAAAAGTGTACAAGGGTTCCACAAAAAATAAATAAATAAATAAATAAATAGCAAGAATCAATCAAGTTACCGATTTCGATGGTTATCTTGTAGACTTTAGCTGATATTAAACTAGAATTCCATGAAATATTCAAACGAATAAAATTCTAATCGCAGCGAAACAATAAAAATCTCAAATTATGTCCATTATCTCAAAAACTAAAATAGATAGATGAGGGCAATATTGATGAAAATTGACATGAATTGGAGAGTCATCCAAAAACGTAATAATGTATAGGTCTTCCATTAAAAAATTCATGTACTCTAAAAATTGAACATCCTGTCTACTTGGATATAATTTGATGTTGTAATAGTACTTTCCCCAATTTTTATTTTTGAACTTTTTGTTCGAATTCTCCAACGAATCCGGACACCATGTGTACACGCTGCACGTCATTGTTTTGAAGCTTCTGTTTAATCATGTTTAGTTCCAAGTGCCTATTGATTTATTACATATTATAAATTTATTAAAATCCTTGTCAGATACAGTTGTGAATAGAATAATAAATTAGTTGCAAGTACAGTAGAATAAAACCCAAGAACAAGATAATGATTGGTGCTTTTAGTTTGTTTAGATAGTAGTGAAGGTCAATGTACCAGGCTGAACTATCGCAGCATTACGATCGATTTCAAATTGATCTTCTTTTTGGATTATGTATGTGTATTTTATGTAGGCAATATTGAGAATAGCCAGTATCAAATTAAAGGTATGAGCAGATGTATCTTAAGTTTCTGCATCGGTGTTCCCAATTATATTTGAAATTATGAAATAAACCAAACCATCTAGAAAAAGATTCTGTAAGAGAAATGATTTTTAACAATAAATTGGAATTAGTTACGATGTAGTTCAGAAATAATACTTTCAAGAAGAACCACATGAAATATTTTTAATGATCATGGGAGATGAACAGTTTAATTTAATACTACGCATTAATGGGAAACCAGCTATCTAATTAATACAAGAAGAAATTAATTTGTAAATTTAACAAAATATATATCTATTGAAGTATGAGAATGATGATTATATAATCATCATTTGTTTATATAAACAAGTTTACTTCATACTTTTATGTAATGCAAATTCTCGCATTACATAAAAAAATTGCGATGGTACTCACTTGCACTCATAGTATAAACAATTAAATAACGTTTAAGTGGATGTGACTTTTAATACTCCGATTATTAAACATTTACTTGTTTTTAGTTTATAGAATGTACTTTTCTATAAACAGTTTTTCAATTGAAGTTAATAAACGTAACCAATCTCAATATTTAAAATATAAAGGGAGTTATAAAACCTAGAGAACAAACACAAACCAAAAGAATATTGTTTTCTTTTATTGGAATCCTTTAAATATTGAAATGAGTTTAGAAAATAAAATCCGAAGAGATGTTGCTTTTATGAAGATATAAACAGCGTAATACTTTATAATCATTAAATTAATTAAATTAAAAGCTATTAGGTTTCGTATCACTTAATTCCTTTCTTTTAAGATTAAGAGACCTTTATCAGTAATTGTTTTCAATACTCTTTTTTTTAGAATTAGCAAAATACAAATTACATGCATATAACTATGTTTTTTCTTATACAAATGCCTCAAGTCTTGAATAAATTATTCTCCCAGATAATACTATATTTTTCGTTTATTTGTTGTAATCTTGCATATTATTTGTTCCATAAACTGGCGTTGGAATAAAACAAAAACTAAGACCAGACTGGTCTATACAAAAAAGAAAAAGCTGAGGGGCATCTCACACTGTTATAATTTTTGCAAAGTACGTTGAAGTTCTTTTTGGGCAACTATATTGACTGTTTGTGGATAAATAAGAACAAAGTTCGTTCAAGTTAATTTTTGAGAGCTGAAACACTTCACTACTACCCCTTACTACTCACTACGAACACTAGTGTAAGCCGCTCGGTTGGCGAAATGGGATACAACATAATCAGAAAGGTAATTAATTCAACATCGATGATTTAAAGAAAACAATTAGACAAAGAATATAGACAAAAATTTAGAAGAAAATGTTATATTTAACTATCAGAACAACTTCAGAAACAAAATCTGGAACTAAAATTGCACAAAGATCGACCTTTTTTTTCAATTTTGCGTGTTTAGAAAGTAAAATTTTCACCACATCCAATTGCAAATTTTATTTGAAATTTATATGAAGATTCAAGAACACATCAATGGTGTTGTCGTATAGTTATCAAACTATTTATCAAAATGTTGGTTGTCAGAGGCAATAACGCGGAAAGTAAGAATATATCTTACATACAGAAGTAAGATCGTAAAATATAAAATAGCAAACACTTCATGGTATTCTTCTTATTAGAAAAAAATGTAGAACTTTCCTTAGTCAATCGTATGACTATTAATACTTCCTTCTTACCTTTAGTAGCTCGACATTATGTTGAATTCATGCCGAAAAAAGCTCACTGTTGCAATCGATAGCCTTGTTAGCTGAGCAGGTTAATATATAAAAGAAGTCTTAAAATTTCACCGCACCTGACTGGAATCAAGTTTCGAATTGTCAATATCATCAGACATCCAATGTGGTAGATGATACGGAATTTTTCCTACAGTCTTGGTCGCATATATTATATCCAAGAAATTCGAACACTTAACTTTTGTGGGACATGTTCAATAGAGTCAATTTTCTTCAGAAGATGCTGTATGCACCTTTTCTTCTAAATAAGTACGAAATAAACTATAAAAACAAGTACTTTATTTTAAAGTCCCAAGCTATTTTAAATGATAATGATATTATTTAAAAAAAAGAAAAGGACTTCTGAAACCTGTAAATTAGTCTAGGTTGCAAGAGAAGAAATAATAGAATTCGTTAGATTTCTCTTATTTCTTCCCGTAAACCAAAATATTATGACATTTTCTTAAAAATGTCCAATTCACGTGGGCGCGACTGTAAATTGTTCTCGGTAAAACGCCGAAAAAGTACTATGCGAAACTAAACGAACAAGTTTTTGCGTCTCATACAATATTCAATATTCACGGACTTAAATGCGTTCGTCGCCTGGTTTTTACTTGAAGCAGTTCTCAACTGAAGGATAATGTTTAATGTTCACGCATAATTTATTAAAATGTATTAACCCGACTGCCATTGCATCGATCGCCACAATTTCGTGCTATTCCTATTTTTTTGATATCTGCACGGACGATCGCTGATGAATTATCCAGGGTTAAAGTTAAATTATAGTGATCTTAAACTCGTTCGCGCTAATCTGAATTTCAAATGATAAAGAGTAGGTACACTTGATACCGCAATTTTCATTTTGTTCGAACGCACGCAGCCGCATATTCTTTATTCGTATTTATACAGTAAGTACTGAAAACAAAAAAGAAAAACAAAAGAGATATTTCGAATTATAAAGAGTTAAATTTGTACCTTTACAAGACATTCCAATCATGTGCAATTTACGTATCGCAGAGGTGTTCGTATTCTGCGTTTGGTTATAAAGGAATGGTGTATATGATTGTTTTTGCAAGTGCAACGTATTCTCTAACAAGTATATGTAAAAGTTCCATAAATCAGATTATTGTATCGTAAATAGTGACCTTTTATTATAAACGAAATGTGTAACGTGTTAACTTTATGATTTTAAATTGTTGTCGCTGGGCCCCCTGTTATCACGTCTCTATTTACAAAAATCTAAGCTCCATACTCGTTCAGCTGAAGTATCACAGTTGCAATTGGTCCGAACGTACATATACATCTCTTTACTTGGGTTATCGCATTTTATCTCTTCTTGATTATGCCAGATATACAAGTTCTAGACACTAAATATCAATGAAACTTGTGTATATCTTGTTTGTATTGAATTACTCATATTTTAGATATAGTCCTGATACAGTAAGTGATAAAAGTTGCCTTAAATTTAATTCTAGTAAAACGCAACAATATCCACAACATTATTAGTTTAATTTGGAGACAGGTGGTAAAATCTGCATTGTTAACTGTGGGTACTATTCTTTAGTCGACATCTGTCAAAATTTCTAGATTCATCGAGTAGTATTGCTTTAAGGGCTGTTGAAGTGAACAATTTTGTTTTCATGTAACCATGAAAAAAACGACAATATTGGTCAGATATCCAATATTTTTTTTGGATGGTAAAATACGTGCAGAAATCAAAGAGAAGTCGGATGCAGTTTATATGTGCCGTGCACTTTCGATGGTCCTCAAATATAGGTTTAATAAGTTAAGCGTGAGCGAACATGAGGGGTCCCATTAAGGTGACTACCGGCGATATGAAAGTTCATGATACCGCATCAACAGATCGCAGGATGAAGATTAGAGAGATTTTACTAATTATCTACTGGATTTTACTATCATCTTAATTGAACGCGAGCAAAATATTCTTTAGGAAAAATTGAAAATGTGAAATCTATCAGCGAGATGGTTATATGGTGATAACTTCAAAGCAATGTTTCAACATAATTAAGTGCGGCCTTATTTAGTAGTAGATGAGACATCACTACACACTACAAAATGGGCTTTTTTCCTGGCGCACATATACTAAAAAAAAACCTATTCTAACAACCGGAAAAGTTTTGGTAACGACTTCTCGTGATTCGCAACACGTATTTTTAATCGATTTTTTGCAGAAGGAAAGGATATTCACGGGACAGTTGGTTAGATATCGGTTCAACACTGAACTAGGGAGGGAAAAGTTCCACCTAGCGAAGAAAACTAATCTGTATAATCGTGGGTAATTGTGACCTCAAAACTAGCCCAGTTACGGCATTAATTGGTGCCCCATTTGACTTCCTGTGCCTTTTTAGTAACTTGAAAAAATTCCTTGACGGAAAGCGGTCCACGTCAAATAAAGAAGTCATTTTGCAGTTCGATAAATCTTATTAACTTGGATGGCTTAAAAAAGTTGGAACATCGCTGGAGTAAGCGTGTATAGAGCTACAAAAAGATTATGTCGACAAAATAAATTTACTAAAATGCATTGTTTTGCTTAACGCAGGTATTTGTCATTCCACCCTCGTACAAACTATACATGAAAATATGCTAGCAATCAGATATTTCAGAAACATTAGATAAGATTCAATACATACAATACAGCAGATAAGATAGAAAAAGATTTTTACAATAGGCACGTACAAGAAGAAAAGAAACGACGAGAAATAAGCAACGGTAATTTAATATGTTTATGTGCAATAAATACTCTTGCAAGCTTATTGCAAGTTCTCTAAATAATAGTATTGAATGTTACGTCTTTCATAAATTACTCACAGTACGGAATAGAACACCAGTGTAATTGCCTTTATATTAAAATTAAATAAATAACGCAATCATAAACTCAAATATATTGTAATTTATAAGACGAGCAAATGTATACCTATATGTAATAAGTAATTTAAAAGTAAAATCCACCTGCAACAATGTATTTTGATGACAAATAGAAATACACCAATCCCCACATTAATTACAAATTGCAATTTGATTTATTAATTTTATGTATAAGTTATATATTACATAAATATCTAATTCGATTTAATAGCACAAATGGGTCCTTAAAAGCTTTCCCTTTACTAACAGTATTCATTCACATTTCCAATAGTGGCATTGTTTGTAAAAGCTGGTCACCATCTGTTAGCTTGCCCTATCGCCCCACATTCCAAAAATATTCATGAGCGATGTTACCCACCCTACAACAGTTTATAAAAATGTCAAGGTTTCTTATATGCTTAAATAGAGGAATAGATGTTATCCCTCTCGCAATACCGACTTAAATACCAAGATAGGTATCACACTTGAATGTTCATCTAAAAGAAATTGAATAAGGTAATATGAAAACGACTATTTTTAAAATAAAAAATATTTCTTAAATGCATAAGAAAATCAAATTATTTCATTCGAAGTACAATGTGTAATACATCGTTCTAGATCCTTCGACTTGTAGAATATTAGATGGAAATAATAAATGAAAAGCATAGGCTTGTATATTATGGAGAATAAATCGTACTATTAACAAAGACCCAATGTCAGTGGAATATTGGTTGCCTATATCTAGTAATAACATTTATTGTAACAAATTTAAAATACCAGACAAGATAGTTACCGTATGAAAGTTTCTAAAATTTAATTTGTAACTCAAAAACGACACAAAGAGCAAGATGCAAACTAGGACATGAATAACGGTTTCTTAAGTTTATTTTACACAACTATTTGCAACATAGTTAATTAACGTATATAGTCTGAGTCATACACGGAACAAATTTACTATCGACTCGTTGTATGTTTGATTAATAAAGGTTTAACACGTTATCTTGTTTAACTTTAATTAAACAACAAAATATCCATTATTTGCTCCACCGATTCTCTGTAACTGAAATTTCCACATGTCAACTCCGAAGTTTTAAATCCATTTCTTATAACGTACGCATTATATTGTAAATCAGATTTTTTGAAGATTTTCTTTCTTGATTTCGTATCGATAAAGCTATCAATGACTTTATCAACGTCAATCTGTTACGCTCTTTGATTTTCTTTTGACGATAGGCTTAAACCACGGACATGTTCTTAAGTCATAACTTCTGTAAGTTTTGATTAATTTTAAATTAGAAAACGATCTTCTATCTTTAACCACTTTAACAAAAACGGTCAAGCGCATTTAGCAAACAGTACATACATTGGGATAGGCAGAAGTAAAAAAAACTACGTTCAAGCAACAGCAGATTAGCAAGATTCTAAACAAAGGTTTATGGGGGACATAAGGACTATATCGTCATAAAAAGTTTCTGCAATTTTCCAACTTGATCATTCGTAGAAGAAGCGAAAAAGAAGGGTTGAACTATATTACTACTGTCTTGATGCTACTGAACCGGTTACTAAGTTGTAAGCATGACAATATCAATCATGAGTTAATATATTGTCACCCTTAAACTGTGATTTTAGGTTAATGAATCTTTAATCTTCACAAAGATCATCAAAGTGACTTTTCACCTTTAGTAGAACTCTCGTTAGAAAACAATTCGATATTCCCCATTTTGAGCAGATTTTAGTTGTCTTTTTAATCGACTTGAAAGATCCTCGAAGATCATCTTCCAAAATAATATTACATAAGATGGGATTGAAGATTTTTTTCTGATTCCATATAATTCCAAAGATATGAAAAACTCAATCTTAATCTATCGTGCTCTTTCATTTTCTAGTGACAATAGTGTCAAACCAATGAAGACTCCTTAATTCATAGAGCTTTTAATTAGTTTCGATTTAGAAAATGAGATTTTTCACCGCTGTATATTTTTTCCCGAAATGTAACTCTCCCATATGTTATTATAAAAACATTCCTAATTAAATATTCGGTTGACGTAATTTGTTACAGAATTTGTTGTCACGGCTATCTTTTTGTATATGATAACTGCAGAAAACTGCGCCATCGTTTAAGAGCAATTTTCATTAAAATATTGGAGTCGAATATGCTTTTAAACTGGGGGAAATTCACAAATTCCTAATACTCATTGTATTGGTATTGAATAAACGCATAAATATATATTATCGTTCCCATATTTTTACATTACGTCTTTATGCCACATTGAGGAAGTTGTGTGTTCGTCGATGTTTTATCTTAAAATAAATAATAGAAAATTATTAGTTATCATCGGGGCCTATATAAATGGACGAACCAAATGTTTCTTGCCTTCAAATCAGACCGAGATAGTACTGGTTATTCGCCGATAGATATATTTAATTTTTATTACTTTTTTGCAGCGACTAGACAGACTCGCCTTTTGTCGAATCTCGGGGAAACCGGTAGGCAACACGAACCCCTTCTTACGAGACGAATAGACACGAGGCTGTCTAATCGCCGCAATTTCATCTGCCTTTGTCCTCTCTATTTATAATAAATGATCTGGTTTTATATAATTAAATCGTCTACTTCAGAATAGTTTTTCGTAATTCATTTTTTTACTTCAAATTTGCTCACATAACTGCGAGCAATATCAATACTTCTTCTAAATTTGGGAAGCTGTCACGAAGTACAAGAACATTTGTATAGTTGTTGTATTACGTTTGATTTTCCTTTCAACTGTCGTAATTATAAGAACACGGTATAATGTGTGGAATTTAATTATCTAAAATGACTCAAAAATACTCGAACATTCGAAATCGCATTATGTGAAAATCTTTACCACACTACAACAAAAAAGACAAGCAATACAAGGTGTACAATGTTCTTATCAGAACTGTTTGTTGATGTATTTTTTTCTTTTCCGTTTATTTTTTCGCCCGTGTCTGAATCTCTCAATGGGATTAGGAGGATTTTCGATTTTTGCATATATATAAAACTAACTTTTATGAATATATTTGTTAATTTACAAATGTTGATAAAGGCGATTTATTGCTATATCTTAAAATTATCTTTTGTTTTACCATATAGCAAAAGAGAATAGAGAGGGACATTTTCATGTAAAGGTTTTTTTGTTTATCAACTTGTTTCTATCCACTTTTTAAGTAAATTTTAACATTTAAGGAAAAATGTTACCCAAATAGTTCAAACCCAATATCTGGTACAATGTTACGAAATACCAATATTGATTTTGGTTGTAACACATACACACACTCATACTACACCATTTAAAGAGTAAACAAACTAAGTTCTTGTATAGTTTATTATACACATGTATATGAATGTATGGTATATTATATCTGTGTAAGTATACGTGTATGTATATATAGAATAACTTTTTCCTCTTAGTAAAAACTCAAATGCCTTCGGATAAATAAACAACTTAGTAGGTTAGGGATATTTGTGCTCCCATCGCATACACACAGTAGGTCTAGATAAATGTATGCGGAGATATTAAATTTCAAATATGCACATGTGTGCGTATATGAGCATTACCAAACCCGATAAGTTGACTATTGGTTGAAAAAGAAAGATGTCTATCAACATCTCTGGAAATACACACATGCTTTATACACAGCTCTGATATACTAAAGATCCCTATCTAAAGAATGTCTATTGTTGAGTGTACCTCGGCGGGGAAGATCGGGACCGTCTTTAAGGCAATTTGAAAAGTATACATTTTAATATGCTTAATACACAGTTGATGAAAATTAAACAGAGTTAGTTGTAATATTATTAAAGTTTATATGTAACTCTACAAATGTAAGAATAATTTAATTTACAGTAGAATTCGATTATCCGTGGTTTATGAGGGAAAGAACAGCTGCAAACCACGGATAGTAACCTGTATTTTAATACCGATGGCTTGGTGGAAAGCAAGAATGTTAATCAAACGATAGACTGAGACATACTTAATGAGTCTAAATAAAAATTTTACCGTGCGTTTGAAAAATAATGTGCAATTCTGGTTTATTTCTTAGTGTCGAGCCAATTTTTTCTCATTCTTCCGTGTTCATTTCTACAATTATAGGTTCTTACGATGGAAAGCTTCCAGAAATCTCCAAGGCGAAAGTTATTCTATATAAGAGAAAAATAAAATATTTTCACTGCTTTTACATATCTCGTAAAAACTATGAATGTTACCACGAGGAGTTGAAGAGATAAGCAAAAAACTAGGTTGTAGCAACAGAATTGTGTGTTCAAAACGATAATCATTCAGCTGTAGCTGGAGAGAAAAACGCAAAAATAAATCTTGGTAGCTACTTACGGTATAACCGGAAGTTTTGGATTATTAAAAATGTTTTAGTTCATGGATACATGTAGGCATGTATTACCAAATTTTTAGAATATCTTAATGTATATTGTTTCCATACATTGATGGATGCAGTTCCTCGTGAGACATCTTGCACACAGGCAAACGTGAAAATCCATATTTACATGGTTCGTATTTTCTAGAGACTTCTTCCTATCGCACTGCTTCGTGGAAAAGTGTAATATACATACATATCTAGTGGATTTTATTCAGCTTTCCCTAAACTAGTACCAGTAAAACTGTAAAGGGCGGGTTAATGCAGACATAAAATTTCCTCCATTTTGCTGCGATAGCATTTAGTAAATGGGAAAGGTTAAATAAATTCATTTATTTAACCTTATAATTATAAATAAATAAAAATTTTAAATAAATTCATTAAATTTCGCTTCTTGCAGCGACATGGATGTATTTTAGCAGTACTTCGTCACCTAAGTAATAAGTCGTTGCGGTTCAAAACTACATAACCTCGGCTAATAATTATTACTCTGTTTATGGAATAGTCTCAAAATCAACAATTCGGTATCAAAGGAAAAAAAAACGTAAACTAACTACTACGAACGCGGACAGGAATCTAATTAACTTTAACTTCCACAGTTGGATTTAATTGTATACATATACTTTACCGTAACACGAGTTTAATACTAGCAATGCTTATAAAGCGTGCTAATTTATTGTAGCGCAAGGCTAATTTAACACTTGGACCGTAATTTCCACGACTCGCCTTTTAAATATTTACAAAATGCGAGATTATTCGGTAGGAATAATAGAAGGAATACGGTAACAAAGTACGTTTAAACGGAAATTATAAATGTTTACTTACGTTGAAGTATGTAAACTCACATACGTAATTTACATTTTGAAGGTTTGCCGAAAAACTCTAGCGGTTCGTTAACTTAAATGGCAGAAAAACGCTACTGAATTTAATTTGCATTTTAAAAAATACAATGCGCACGAAAATTACATCTTTATAGTATATTTTCACGAAGAGGATTTATGATGCTTGGCAGTTTGCCGGTAGACTACATCTACAAAAAAAGTGCTTCTTTGCTTTAAGAAGTTTCGTAATTTTCCATTGAATAAAAGTATTATAGTAGAATCTCAATCTGGATCAGTCAAAGGATACAAGTTATCGTTTTAGTAGAGGAGGTTCCATTTGTCAACAAAAAGTACCTGGAAGTATTGTTTAATCGAAGATTTGCGTGAGACAAATCGATAATTGTTAATGGCAGATGTAAAAGGTTGTGTGGGACAGCTTAGTGCAAATTACTGGAAGCTATAGAATGTAATTCAAAACAAAACCGATGGTAAGCGGGGTATCAAAGGACTAATAAACTCTAACACGAAACATAAAGGAATGGAAAAAGCTGAATTTACAGCAGGACACAAAAACAAACAATTAATATTACGGTTACTAATAGAGCACTATATGTAAGGGAGTGTGCAGGGAGTAATGATTTTTTTAAGTGTCCCAACGGAGTGTATAAGTTTTTTGCGAGCTTGTCATAACCTCAGCAGTGACTCGGGAGTTTATTCCACTTCACGTGATTCCAGCGGGACTCGAACACACCGCGCTTACTCTGTCCAGTCAAACGCGTTACTCATGGGTAAAAATTTAGTCACAATCACTAAGAACAACTATATAATTACCAACGCATGGAAGAAATAATTGATTGTGTGTTAGATACGATTGGTTATTAACGATGGATAAGGGTTATTCACTACCCATGACTAACCGCCATTCATCAATGTTGGATACGACTGGCCATTATTCGTGAATGATTATGATTAATACCTAAACATCAACGATCTGCGATTGCGATTAACGATTATTCATTGATTAGTTAGTTACATTCAATTTGCATTAAATGATGTATGATTGACAGATATGACTATGATTCAATTATTCATGAATACTAAACCAAATGTAATCACATCTGAATTTTACAGGAATAATGTTTAACGCTGACCGCAACGCACATGTCTTGTTTACAATAATGGGCATGGCGTAAGTCGCCATCTCGCTCTTCTTTCAGAAATACCGAAAAGTTAATACCGTATTGCTTAAGCCACTACGTAAATATGTGAAACAGAGAATACGGGTGGCAGCATGTCTCGTACACACTCCGTCTGTATTCTTCATTTTTAGTATTTACGTTAAGACGGTATGCATAAATATTTATGGTGCTTCAATTCGTAAAGATCTACTTCCCAACTTATAAAAGCTATGTTGGAAATCTAAAAAGTAAAAGAGTAGATCCTTGATTACATTCTCTATCATGAAAAATACATATTTAACGCTTCTACTCCAGTGTGAGAGATAATGTTAAATTTTTGAGAACCAAAAGAGAAAATTAAACATAATTTTCTACTAGCTCTTAATATTCTAATATATACAATTATTATTCTAGTCACTTGAAGAGTTAGATTGAAAATTATTATAAAATTAGCTTTCTCTTCCTATTTGTTTATGTAAATAATACAAGCGTGCTTGGAATTTATTTACAGGGAAACTGTTCTTGTAAAATGTAAAATAGACCTAGGTTCGTACATTAAAATAATGTAATCAATTACGAATTCTATATTATCTTGTTACAAGTTTCAATAACACGTTAAACGAAGCTGTTTTAGTCGATTGGTCTACAACAGAAAAAATATAAAGATAGGTCACAGAATAACTATTTCACATAATACAAACGGTCTACTAGACCAACAATAACAATCTGGTGGTAAACTAACCTATAGAGTCATGGCGCATCACTAATTATGGGAGTGCGTGTTCATTCTTTCATACCTGAACATAAACACAATGGATAAAGCAAAGTGGAGAGATAATTAATGGAAATTACACGAGAGCAGATAGCGTACACATTTATGGGAAAAAAACAAGGATATCTATTTTTTCCCTTTTCTGAAAAAAAAAAAAAGAAATACAACACCGGCCCGTAAAAAGATTAGTTTCGTTTGAAAAGAATGGGCCTGTAAGAAGAATTAGAATATTTTGCTCTATTCCGAAACTCAATTTCTGTTTTTCAACAAAATTTTAATCGTTGACTAGCTATATAGCGCTCTATCATATTCAAAGTTAGTTACGCCATCTTCCCTCTTGATAACTTTATGTTTGATTATGCAAATTTCATAAATAGCTCTATGTATAGACTAAATGAGACATAATCACTCCGATGATAGCATAATTACGCAAAGTGTTGCATTATCTTTTTAAGAAAAGTACCGCTACAAATGCTTCTTTGATATTCCACGCTAAGCCAATAGATGAACACATAATTAGTAATGAAAACGACAGGAATTTACCACAGACTCCCACTTGAAGAACCGATAAAATCTCTTACGTTTAGTTACAATCAATTTATTAGAATCAGAGTGCAGTTGCAATGGAATTTTTTTTTTTAAGTTATTTGTGAACTACAAGGAGCTGAAAAATGTTCAAAATCTGGTGTATTTCACAACTATACTATAGTAAATTATCAGAGCAATATGCGGTGAATTACGCCAAAGAAGCTAAAAAAAATAAAATAAAAAAACCACTATAATTTCTACTTAACTTCAGTACGAATTTACAATGGTATAATACAAAGACAAAACAGATTAAAATGTTCCAAAATAAAAGATTTAATTGACAAATGTTTGAAGGATTTTTTCAATATAGCACATGGCGGGACCCTCCCACACTAACTTTATTAATTTTCAATTTAAAAGAATTTTTTTTTTGTTTCTATTAGTCGTCTTAAAACAGTATAGGTTTCTTATTAAACTTGAATTTTGCTTTTTAAGGTTAAGACCACTCTACTTACTTTTGGTTGGCTTTTGGTGTATGATTACATTTAGTTGGTTTTTGGGATATGGTTAAGTATCTCATTAAACTGGAATTTTTCTTTTTAAGGTTAAGATCATTCTGCTTACTTTTGGATGGTTTTTGGTATGGTTTTATTTCTAGAAGGAGAAACTAAAAACGTAGTGATACACAGATGTTCGATTTAAAGTGACAAAGTAAGTAAGCACCTCATTCGCCAAATATCGTCACCTTGCATATACGATATATATCACGAACATAATATTTCACGAACATCCTTTATGAAATCTATTTCATCAGAAAATTTTAGGTTCCTACTGTTTAAACAATTGGCACAATTTTTTACAAATCTTTTACAAATTATACCAAGTATTCCAAGGTTGGGATACCTGTATAATTTATACTTGATAACAGTATCAAGTACATATTAGCAAAAAAAAATATTGTAAGAGACGAAATATATGCAGAATGATGACAAGCTGTATCTTTTTTCTAGGTACATACAAGCATTCGCACCTATTTTAAATCTATCATTCAAATATTTACAAAAATAACAACGTGGATACGTGAGAATTGATACTGAATATTTTCAGTGTCAAGGCACTCGCAAGGTCACCGTTTTTTTTTTTCCATTAATCAACAATAATCTAGTATAGAATTATATGAAAAAAAGTCGTAAGTGTTTAAGTGTAGCTAATGCATAGATGCAAATGATATTACTGATTCTCAATTTACACCTGATTTCTACTCAAACGAACAAAAATCTGTAAAAGGAAATTGTTGGTAAAATACAAGAGAAAATTATGTACAGAAAAAGATAGGTATACCTAACATTGATAGTTTAAAAATTGAATTTGTTACGTACAAGAAGGTAGGTATTATCGGCTAGAGAGAGTAGTCTCGTACGATCAAGCTAGATCAATGAACTCCGACAAGGTTAACTGCACAATTCGCTAATGAACTTGAGAGCAACTCGCATGAAAAATGTAATGTTATTGCTATTGATGATGAATAGTGTACCGGAGGTTGTGCCAGCTTTGTCGCTAATCACCTTTTGAAGAAACATATGCTCAAGAAAAATACCTCCAAAATAATCCATATTCCAACAGCTTCAAGCATACTATAATTATTAAACCGGTATGAAGCGTAGGTCTGAAGGGAATGATAAAAAGCACTCATAACAGATTATTACAGATGTACAAGCACAACGTCTTGCGCAATATACAAACATACCGGCCATGAAGTGACGATTTCCCAATACTTTATTATAATTTACACCGCAGCCATACTGAAGATTTAATAAAAGTTGTAGGTGTCTCACGTTAATCAAACGCGTTAGTGCGAGTATTTTGAGACCTGAGCGAATAACGTAATAAGAAATGGCAATAACATTTGAAAAAAACTACGGGTTCTCCCTTTATTCAAGTTTATTTCCTCGTACGCTTCCATGAAACTTCGTGATATAATAGTAGCGCTTTTTCAAAGACAATATTTTTTTTTTAAAGCTATCTAGAATATACAATTTTAGTTTGATATGATTTTCCACTTCATTACGTGTGAGCCGATTAATGGGAGTTATGCAAAACAAGGGGTGGTGCTTTATGATGATTTAGAGTCACTAGTCACTGCTACTGCTTTTACATTTTTTATATTCGTTTCGAATTGATTCTTTATCCAAAGAATAGTTTTGGTTGTTATACAATGCTCGAAATTGAAAATTTCTACCTGTTAGTTGTCGATGGTTTGAGAACCGGTTTTGTATAGCATTATGAACTATAGTATACAGTCCGATTATTGAACTTTAACAAATATAAACATATTTGTAGAAATCTATACAAATAATAGTAACCGTTTCGTTGCTGATACGCTAATGATTTATTATACTGTCGCCTCTCTGGCTCTAACCGACTGAATGCGAGCGAACGGATAGCTTTTTGCAACGTTAACTGCTTCTTCAGTATAATATTAAAACGAAGCTATTAAACAATGCAGAACTATGCAAAAAATAGAAACAGCGGTTCCTTAGTAATTATTTTATTGCTTATGCATCACTACAAATATTGAATGGAGAGTTGTTATGAGATTAACTTTAGGTATACGGTTTCAACAAATATCAAACCACCAAATAACACATTATCGCTAAATACATATAAACATCGTAACTTTGGAGAATTCTATAATCAAAAAATAAACTTGCTAACGTAAATATTCATTGTCACGATTAGCGTAGAAATTAGTGTAGATATTTGACAACCGAGATCAACGATTCGCTTTGTCATAACTTAACCTTAATTTATCTGTTGATATTAATAATTGCTTTTGTTATGTTCAGAATACATAGAAAAGTTACATGCAAATTCAAAACTAACGCAGAATGTAACATTCGTACACATATAGTTTCACGTTACGAAAGTTAAGTGATGTGATTTTTATTATGGAACTGCTGTTAGAGTTATAGAGCTTAGATGTGATCAGATGTGACATTATTGATAAATGACAAGTGCATTCGATAGTGAACAGAGAATGAAAAAGATTGTATTCAACCCTCTTTAAAAAGTGCTTAAGAAGACCTAAGGCAATTACCAACTTCGCTTCTGACCGGGCTTATAATATTTGATCGCGGAACGTTGTTAAAACAGTTAAGCAATGCAAACTGATAATAAATTAGAGTAAGATTTATTTAGAATTGTTCGAACCGATTTACCTTCTTTATCAAACGCAACGTGTATATGAGTGTCGAATAGAATTATCTCCAGTAAATTTACTACAGCCTGGCAAATTTAAACTGAAACGGCGCAATAGCACTAGTGGGTTGGGTTAATTCGCATAATTAGGCAAAGAAGCAATGAAATGTTATCACTGTGAAATATCGGCTCGAGGTATCCTCTGATTCGGACGTTCGATGAAGTAGGCGTGGCTAATTACCGATGTAGTCTCAAGTAGTGCAGTAGGGCATGCGACACCCGTATTATCAATATTATTAATAGTACCTGTCAAAATGTTTGGTACATCGCGTCAGTTAAGTGGATGTTGGATAAACGCACAGAGTAAAGAAATTGTAGCAAACGTGATAGCGTATATTCGTGAGCTGCATCCAGAAGCGAGTGGACGATTCGTAACCGCTGAGGTTGCAAAGGCAACTGGCGTATCAGCATCAACAATTAATCGGATTGGCATAGAAAAAAATAAAATTGAGAGTGGTGAATCCCAGAAATTTCGATCGCCAGGAAAAGGTGTAAAGCGGCCTAAGACAGTGACTGGTATAGATGACACTGGCAAGGGGATTCTGGAAAGAGAAACTCTTAACTTTCATGTCACAGAGCGTATAGTACCTACCCTTCGACGTCTTCTACCGAGGTTCCAAAATACATGTGGCTTTCAAGGCAGTCGAGAAAGCTTACGTAAGATTATTAGAAGCATTGGCTTCAGCTGGAGAAAAACACGAAACAACAGAAAAGTGCTAATGGAACGCAACGATAGTGCAAATTAAAGAGCCACCTATTTGCGTGAGATCAGGAAGTATCGTCGTGAGGGAAGACCAATCATGTTTATGGACGAGACGTATATACATGCTTCCCATACAACCGCAAAATGTTGGGGTCTTAACAATTCATCTGAAGGATTAACACGGCCTATAGGAAAAGGACAGCGTTTAATAATCGTTAACGCCGGTTATGAAAAGGGCTTTATACCAAATGCTGCTCTGATTTTCAAATCAAATAGCAAGACAGGTGATTATCATGCGGAGATGAATTTCGACAGTTATAGGAAGTGGCTGCAGGAGAAACTCATTCCCAATTTACCACCGCGAGCAGTATTAGTAATAGACAATGCGCCCTATCATAATGTGCAAAAAAAAAAATCTCCTACAAGTGCTTCCACAAAACAACAAATGAAGGACTGGTTACTGGAACGAGATATACATTCGATGGTGGTTTACTGAAATGTGAGCTATATCGTTTGATTTCTTTAAATAAACCGCAACAGAAGACGTACGTAATCGACGATATATTAGCACAGCATGAATTCAGTATACTACGATTGCCCCCTTACCATCCGGATTTGAATCCAATAGAACTTGTATGGGCTAGTTTAAAAGACTATGTGGCAAAGAACAACGTTAGCTTTCGATTAGCCGCCGTGGAGGAGTTGTGCCGTAAGTTTTTTGACGAATTTTCAGAGGCAGAATGGGCCACACGTTGCGCCCATGATAGAAAGTGCGAAGAATTCTTGGTGCGTGAAGGTAATATCGATGCGGTTGTAGATGAATTTATTATAAACCTGGGAGATTACTCCAGTTCCAATACAAGTAGCGATAGTGAAGGATCGTCGGAGGAATCCGATTATTGTTGATGCTGGATACAGACCGGCTCTTTTCAGAGCCAACAATTTGTCAGTAAAAGAAGGAGAACGAAAACCTATCACAGGAAATGTAATAATGAAACCAAATTTTTCTTTACTTTTCCTTCAAACTTTATTGCGATAAACTGATTTGCGATCTATTATATTTCAAATAAAATATGATATTTATAATCTTATTAAATCATTATACCTACAGATTCTCGTAATTACTATTACTAACAATCACTATTTAGGCTGTATACTCTAGATCAGAGGTACGTCTAAATAAAATACTGCCACTTTACTTTTGGCGGGTGCTATAATGGGCTCATCAAGTAGCCCCGCCTATGTGCGCAGTGATAACTCACTGTTTCGGTTTAAATTTGCCAGGCTGTACTCAAATCGAAAGCGTATGTAATGCAAACAGGTTAGATTTACATCTCTTACCATTTTTTTTTAATACTTAATAATAAATATTAGTTTAAGTCGAGGAATGGAGGCGTATCGTAACAAGACACTGTAAACCTCGAGCTTTCTCGAGGTCTTCAGTATTAAACGTAAAAGTAATATTCGCTTCAAGAACAGTTCTAAAGTTGCTTTTAACTTCTTCGGTTGGTCCGTTACTTGCAAAGTTATCCATATGCCAAACAAGTTCATTATAAATTCAGACATCTAGAACTCCTGTAATGCTTTCCTTTTTTTAAATTTAGTTAGTACTTGACGCGGTGTTATCATCTGCTTTTTGCTGTTGTTGCCAAACAGAGCGTTTTTTTACAACTTGCAGGTTATTGAATTTCATCACAATAAAAAAGGATATGATAAAAGAGGAATTTTGATATATGATGAATAGATATTAACATTCCATCACAAATATCGACAAATAATTCGTTTTTCAGTTTAACTGAATTTCCACACATTAACAAATTAATGCAGAAGATTGCCCAAAAATTTCAGCTAGAACGGTTAAAAGACCTGGAAGTTGTGGAAAATTCGACAATAAAAAAATCATTATTGTTCAAGATCAACAGAAAAAAATAGCTAAGGATGGGCAAAGAACGAATATAGAGGGAATTAATAAAAATATATTGCTTTCATACTAAATGCTATCACAATAATGCTAATTTTAGGGCATAAATACTGCTTTTGAGAAATACAGCACTACATCCACGGTTTTTCAGTTTTTGCAACCCGTGGACGTAACTTCAGAGTTTACAAGGAATTTCATTGCGTCATTTTTAGACCTAAGCACGGAGGTGGTAGCATTATAGTATAGAAGGTATATCATCACTAGAGATGACAAAGGCAAATGGAATTATTCCTTTTTTGCAGCGACTAGATAGACTTGTGTCTATTCGCCTCACGAGAATGGATTCGTGTTGCCTACTTATATCCCCGAGAGTCGACAAAACGCGAGTCTGTCTAGTCTCTAGAAAAAGTAATAATTTCATCCACCTTGGTCCTCTGATCATCACAAAGTGTTGGGAAAATGTTCATGTTACGGATGCATAAATAACCGAACGTATTAAGACCATGTTATTTTTATCACAAATGTCTTTCAGATACACCACTTGAAGTCAAAATAAAAGAAGTGCGAGGACATATTTCACCACTTTCGCACTACAAAAAAATGGATGGTACAATACGTAAACATACACAGGCAGTTATTAAAGCCGGAGGATGTTATACATGATACTAATACATATGTAGAATTTTCTAACGTATTCGCCACTGTAAATACATTTCAATGAAGCAAAATTTACGGTGCTCCGTTTTATTGGCCACGGTTGTACATATAGACAGGCATAAAGATGGTTTACACAGCTTCAACTGTACGCTGAATATAAAGCATGTACTCTAACGTAGATCAAGCTAGTCGAAACCATTGATATATTCTAGGTTTCATAGTAGTATATTGCGTTACAGTTAGGACATAAATAATTACTCAAGTACAATAATACGTAATTAGAAAATAGCTCTTCGTCGATAACCGTAGAACAAAACATACGTCAAGGCCCAGCGGAGACTAAAAAACACATACGATGTAAGTAAAGCAACAACCTACCAGAATCCATGTTGACCTTGCGTGCCAGTACCAGAAGCAGTTTATGCCCTCGGGGAATTTAGAGTCGTCTCCTCAATAGTACACTACAACTAACCATTTAACTCGCTTTCATTTTAGATACAAACAGGCACTCACAAGCAAAGACGCGAGCACATATACATACATACGTACGTACACAATATCCTGTAATGAGTGAACGGTAGAGACATTAAAACGAACAAAATTATCGACTCCTGTTTCCTACGATTTTGATGTTCCAAGACAAGTTGTACAATTCTCGATTTTTGTTAGATTTTATTCGTTCGTACTTGGCGAATGTATTGTTTGTATGTATGTATGTATATACGAATATATGTACTGTGCACCGCAAACTAGGAATGCATTGTCTTGTGGGCCTCACCCACAATTATTGTTCAAATAAATAACACCCGACTCCGAACACCGGCCAAGCCAGTTAAAGTAGTTTAGATTTATTAAGTTTTCCATTATCAGACGACGAGCTACTCGGAGATATAATAAACAGTCAGACAGACATTTCCGGTGCGAAAGCCCGACTGAATTATTATTTACGTTTCACGTTTTCTAGTTTTTGTTTGCATGAAGGCACGAAGGAGATCATCATTAATACAACGCGCCCTGACATGAAACAAATCATCGTTTGTTTATTATTCCGATATCGACAAGGATTGATTTAGCGTCTGTGAATTAAAAATCTCGATTCAAATTATCAAGAGTTTCAAATGTGGAGGACGAATACTAAGAAGCCAGGACTTCGATGGTTGCTTTGCATATTTGTTTAACGTTACGGCGAAGGTCACATCGTAGCGAATTTTAAAGCTTTAATTTAAATACCTTCGAACTAATTTACTTCAGTAATAAAATATTTGATAAATCTCTCCTTTCACTCCTTAATGGTCGCCAACCAATTTTCTTTTGGAATACTTGTAAAATACTGATGAAAGGCCGTATCAATTTCTTCTTTAGAGGAAAATCTCGTTCCTCGTAAATGTTTTTGAAGTCCATAAAACAGGCAAAACTTACCCATTGATAAATCAAGTGAGTACGATGGATACTCTATTATTTACATATCTTTTTCAGACAAATATTGGATCGTGGGAACTGCGGTAAGACGATGCGTTAGCGTGATGCACGATAATACTCTTCTCAAGAACTCCATTGAACACCTCACGAAAACATTTTTCGATGTACCATTTAGTTGTAACTGTTTCTTTGTTCAACCAGAGGTTCCTATTACTAAAGAACACCGCATATCTAACTTTTTTCATAACTTACCGGAATTTTTTGTCACGTTAATCAGCGATGTGTATGTCGAAAAATAGGATATACGTTTCGTTATCTGTTAAGATTTTATACATGTGGTGTACGTCATCCTTCAAAAGTGCCTAATTTCATGGCAAAATTTTAATCTCTGCGTTTTGAAAGTCAGAAAACTGAGCACATAATAATTGCCAACGTTTGTTAAATGGAGGCGATAACGTGCAATTATCTTAAAAAATGAAGATTCAATCTTGAGTTAATGCAATATTATGATAACAACGTACGCTTTGTTGTCCTTCAGTGATGGCCTAACGAGGACGTCCTGAGTAATTTTACAGTGTTTTATTTGTAGAAAAATCACAACAGAACATAAACGAATCGTAAAAATTATACAGACAAAACCTCAAGTAAACTATTGAATCTGTTAATAGTTCGTGGAAAACCCACCACATTGCTAAGAAAAAACTTGGGCAATGTTTCAGGGAAAATTAGTGTAAGAATGACATATACGTGCGTTGTTGCCGGATCATACAGCAATTTTTAGTATCAATGTATACATTTGTAGCTTGTAACTATTGGTAACCCCAGTACTAACAAAGGGGTATTTGTATGGGATCTTTTTTGTAGTTTACGTATTAAAATGATCTTTCTAAACGTAGGGCAAATGTAAGAGTTGCTTACATGGATTATTTTAGGAAAATTTTGCCATTTGATGATTTTCGGGAGATTGTTTTGTTTTGCGGGCGATCAATTTTTTTTCAACAAAAGTAATATTGATACTTTAAAATTTCACTGAGAATAAAAAAAATGTCTCTGGTCTTTAACTTTTTGCTAATTAAACATTAACTGGTGAAGTTTCCTAAGATGCGGAGCTATGCAAACGCTGAGATACATTTACATGTACGGGCTTGTTATTCAGGGTGTTCATAAACGTCCTCATGAAACAGGCTCGTTTAAACAAGAGAGAAGAAGGTAAAAATGCGCTTAGCGTCATAGAGGAAAATGCAGATATTGGAGAGGAGATACCAGGAAGATTGCAGATGCCTTGAAGGTGTGCCATGAATTTTAAAGCAACTAATTAGATCAGTACTTTTTCCAAGGAAGATTTGCCTGTGAGGTGTACACACATTTTCAAGAACAAATGCCATCAAAATTACACAAAAGAAGATCTACCACTGGCAAGAAGTGCTCCTGTGCAAATGCACAGCGAAATCGCTGTGGTTAAATAGTAACTTTTTAATGCACAACATGAACATTGATTGAGGCTTTATCGAAATCGTTTTAATTTTTCTCTATGGGGTCATTTTAAGTCTCAGTAAAAAAAATTAGATTTGAAACATGGGATAGTTGGCAACAAGAAACAACCGGGGTGTTTTTGAATACGAAAACCTATCAGAAGAATATTAGATCTTCTATATAGCAATTAGTAGTAACATTTTCAACAGTATTTATAGATTTAAAAGTAATATTGAATTAATGACTAGAGCTTAAAAGTCAAAGGAACTTCGTTAAAGACGCAGTGGTCTCCATTAAGATCTGTTGACTACGCCAGATGGAACCGGAGAAGCTAAGAGCTACTCAGTGTTCTATCATGACGGCATGCGAGAATATACCACAGCAAAAACTTCAAGTCCTATTTGTTAAATGCCCTCATCAACCAGTATAACATGCGTAAACGACGTGAGCGCACGTTGGTTGAAGGAACCGGTGCCAGATCTATGCTCATGGGATAAGGCATCTCTAGTAACTCTACAAGGCGATGATATGGCGTTTTCGGGTAGAATTATTCCAGGTCAGAAACAGGTCTAAGCAATTTCTAATTGGACGCAGGCCTACATTTACTTTTTTTTACATTTTACAAGTAGAGAAGAATAGTAGGGCTTGCTAACAGAGGAAACTGCATATAAATTCTGCCAGGCGAACGAAGATACTGCCGTCCATGTGCTGTGAGAATGTACAGCACTGGCAGGAGAAAAATTGGCACGGAATATCCGAAAGCCGAACCCTATGTAAAGGGATCACTCACAAAATTGCTAAATTTAGCAAAGAAAGCAAAGCTAATTGATATAATGAGAGGAATAACAATAGATCTAAAAAGATCGGAGTGGGATAAGTCTAAATAGATTAGATTACTACCGGAGGTAGTAATCTGATCTAGTTCATTACAATTACTTTTGTTGGAGAACCTTTATCGCCGTGTATCCGGCGAAACAAAGCGAATTTTCAAAAATTTCCATATGACAAGATATTTCTAAGAATCCAATTGTAATGGTTTCCAAGCATTTTCGCCAGTTTTTGTTGCAAAATTTTCACAACATATTATCGCCAAATAAACACTAAGTTTAGTTAGCAATTTGTAGCGTAGGATTCTACGAAAAGATGGCATCTCACCCAAAAGAAGGTGTGTTCAGTTCAGGTGAATGTCTATAATAATAATAAACTTTATTTTACCAGAAATATACAACATATACGGTGGTAACGTCAAAACAAAATTTGTACGAGTGTGTTTGTGTGAATATGTGTGTTTGCTTATGTACGTGTGCTTCTCTGATGTGTACAAGAATACATGTCTGCGTGATGTCGATGTACAATGATGGTAATATTATCTCAATTGTCTCTGACTGATTTGATGTTTTCTAGGAATTCCGCCGTCGTATAAAAGCAGTTTTTTTTTTATATATCTTTATTTATGTCTTAAATTTTGGAAATTCTTGGATTTGGTAATTTGGAAATTACCATAAGCTTGCAGCTTATGGTAATAAAGGAATACTTGTTTAGAGCACAGTTGGAGAGAGATGTGGTAGATCGCCGACAAAGAGGGATTCATTCTTTAATAAAAGAGTTTATTATTTACCCTACTAATAACACTGACCAACAAGGTTTCTATCCTGAATTAGTAACTGATGAAATTGAACAGCATATATAAAGTAAAAATGATTCGAAAAGCGGCAACATTGGCTTAGCTCTGGTTACAGAGAAAAAGCCTTTATAGTATGGCCGGTAATCTGGTCTACTGCAATAATGTTTATAAACTTTCTGAAGCTTTTGGAATACATTATGATCCCAGTTCTTGGAGATTATTCATAGACTCATCAAAGACCAGCCTACAAACAGTTTTGTTGCATAATGGAAACCATTATCCTTCTATTCCGACAGGTCATGCTGTTTCTATGAAAGAAACTTACGAAAATCTGAAAATTTTATTAGAAAAGATAAACTACAAAGACTATTTCTGGAATATTTGTCGCAGATTTTAAAGTAATGGCAATTATTTTGGGTACGCAATCTGGTTACACCAAATACTGTTGCTTTTTATGTCTTTGGGAAAAACATTACCATAAGCAAGAGTGGCCACTACGACAACAGTTCATACGAGGTAAAGACAATGTACAACATTAGCCTCTAGTAGAAAAAGAAAAGATTATAATACCACCTCTCCGCGTGTAATTTGAGCTCATGAAAAACTCTGTGAAGGCACTAGATCTCGAAGGTGAAGGTTTTAAATACCTTCGTGAAAAGTTTCCAAAATTAACACAAGGGAAACTGAAAGAAGGTATTTTTGTCGGACCTGAGATAGGAGAAATAGTAAATGATAAACTCTTTAAAACCAAATTAACAGCGAAGGAAAAACATCTTGGCTCTCCGTGGTACAAGTTTTCACGAATTTCTTGCGAAACAAAGAAGCTGACAACTATAAAACTTTAGTAATGGATATGTCACAAGCATTTCGCGCTGCTGGCTGTAAGATGTCCCTTAAAGTGCACATTCTACATTCTCATTTGGATTTTTCTCCGGAAAATATGGCCGACGTTAGCGATGAATACGTTGAGCGCTTCCACCAAGACATAATGGAAATGGAGAACGGTATCAGGGGAAATGGAATCCTGTTATGTTAGCAGATTACTGTTGGATGTTAAGAAGAGTAGCTGTAGATATTGTTTATAAGAAATGGAGCAGTATTACTTCACATTTCTAATTCTAATAATAATTTGAAATATACATTAAATTATGACCTAATCTAAAAAACCTTTTGATTGAAATATAAAAAAAAAATCGAGCTTTGTGTCACTCACTTCATGATAGTTCTGTTTGCATTAACAAAATTGTTAATTATAGAGGTTAAGTTACCAAAGAATATGTATGTGCAAAAAATAGCTTATATTTTTAGACAAGGAACAGATACATTATATGCCTACGGCTCTTTATTTCTTTGATCACCTCCACAGAACGTATCGATACGCCCACCTTATTTTTATCCTCTTAAGCACGTCTGCGAACGACTGTGTATTACTTTCTTAAGCCTTGTCCACCTTCATACCATCTGCATTTTGTTCTTTTAATAGACAACTTAGATGAATATAAAATCTAATATTAGCAACATTTTTCATTAAGTACCTAAACGTGGTACACATACAACATCAATAACATGTTAAATTTAACATTGTGTTCTGAATCAATTTTTGCATAAAAATCACCAGTTAATATTTTTATTATAAATGACCGCCAGTTCAGAGAGGTCGAATTGTTAAAGTGTGAATGTGTATATTCGTATGCAGAGCACCCTTATACATCGTCGCACCCCTAAAGCATTCATCAATTACCAGATAAAACGTGCGGGTTTATTCATTTGACAAATGTGAATGCCGGCATAGATTTGTGGGAAAGCACCGAGTAATGAAACAAAAACAGACGGATGGTTTAATACGGCAATTTGTTACATTTAAATCTAAATATTTCCCAATTTAGTAAAAAAATATGTATCAATTCATACTTATAAGTTATAACCACAGGCCAACAAAAGAAGTTTTTTTTTGTTTGTCAAAGATGTTACGATTTGATATTACATTTGAAGCAAGAAAGTATCATGTATCTCATTGGTACCATCAAAATGGTGTATCTTTTGTTATTGCCCTCAAGAACTTTTTAGGTAGCAATAAGTCGGAATATTATGAAAAGGTGGGATACACATGATGGCAAACTATTGTTGGAAGCGGCAACGTGATTGTTTTCAAATCCAGCTCGATAAAAAAAAAAAAAAAAACAGAAACAGCATTTCTCCTAGCATTTGTAGTGTTTTTTTTTTTACTAAAAACATAATATATTATTATATTATAATTATAATATAACATATTTCTGGTAAATACATTTTTAATTTGACTTTTTTTTGTTTTCTTTCTTCATAGATTTTCAAAGAAGGCATTATCTTAAAAGTCGCACTGTAAAGCTTATATGATAAAACTATTAGCAAATATGGAATCAACGACACTAAATTACACTGAAACTGCTCTAATAACGCAAACAATAAAATCACTGTTAACCATTGTAAGAATTGCTTATATCTTACATTAATAAAAGCGAATTGAGAAACACTTGTAAGGACTCGTTGGTTATATTTAACGTCGAAATAGATGCATCCTCACTTGATTCCGCAAAGAAAAGTTGTTTTTAATTAACAAATTCATTTTTTATTTAATATCTTAGACTATAAGTACCGTTCATATAGGGTAGCGCGAAAATATTAAATATGAACAATACACATGTCATACTTTAACATTATTATCTGAGTTTGTTTTTGTATGTGTGACATGTTTTATCTACTGTAAAAACTGCTAATAAACGCATTATATAAACATGTCTGTGCAATTCCGTGCATTAAAAAACCAATTGTTAATCAACAATTAAATACATGTTAAGGTTCGAATTGGTTGCAGTTATCAAATTCTTGTGTAATGCAGTAATGCATCAATAGAAAGATCTTATAGCGAGCGCTTTCAATCGCATCGATTTAAACAAAACGAAATTGAAATAGTCAACCACAAATTAAATTAGCAAATGAGAACGGGGTAGTGTGCGAATATTACCGTCGAAGAACCCTCAACGCAACGCCAGGGTTGCGCAAGAGTATTGATTTTGATTCAATAGATGTAAGTTGGAAAGAAATAATTACAAGTACCCGATTTATATCTTTGTTTTCTTCATCACGTCGAAAAAGAGATATGCAATACCTAAATATAAAAATATGAAAACTCTCACGAGAGGAACGATGCTGATAATGATCCCATTGCCGTAGCACATATAGTTAGCTATTGTTCACGTATTTGGCTTCTTGGGTCATTCATACGTAATAGAGCAATATAAACTATCAAAAATAAATAATTTATATTGCAACAAAAACTTCATAATGCTAGAGTATTCCCATGTATTTATGTTGGTAATACGATAATTTAAATTTTATAACAAAAGTAATGTTAGATAAAACGAACGAAAATGTTTTTAGTATGTAATCAGGTAATCACCACTCTTTATACAGACATTTCCTCAAGCCTGCTTAATCTTGTAATTACACCTGGACAATTATTCCGATAACATGCAGACTATAATATATGTTTGTATGTCAAGTTGGCCGTCAAAAGCAAATATATTGGAGAAAATTTCTCTTGTTTGTAGAGTTTATCTAGTATTCAAGATAAACTACTAACGAAGAAACTATTTCCTATGCAAAGTTTAGTCTCGTATCCAAATACAAACTAGAAAGTTAAATATTGGGATAAATAGCAGAGTATCTACTACTATCAGTATAATTGCGTTTGAATAGAAAGATAATTTATGGTATACGTGGTGAGTATGTGCCCGAAATGCTTTTAGCAGGAAGAATACAAAAAATAATAGGGCGTGTGACTTTGTTCCATATTGATTCACCCCTCCCATCTCTAAATTTTCTGTTTTCTACAACACAAATATTTAAAACGCTAAAAATACAGAATGCAGTTTACCATGAAATTTCATAAAACGCTGGCGATATAAATAAAGTTTTTTATCTCAATGACACGGTAATGATAAGAATTCTTCAATTTAATAAACATTCGTATACGTGATAACCGTACAGATATATTTATAGAAGGGGTATATGCTACAACAATTTAATTCTGAAAATTAATATATATTTTAAAAATTCAATGTTTTTAAAATGTAACTGTTTTTACTTTTAAATAATTTATTTTTTGGTAAGTGAATGTTATTTCAAAAAGTCTCGAATTAAATACAGAAGAAATCTCATTATAAATCGTTTGAATCATTAATATCATTATGAAGCCGTTCTCTGAAGATTTTTCAAGAAATTAAAACATTACGTTCAAAAATGGCGGCTAGAATTTGCAAAGCCGTTGGTTAAGACAAATGGCACACTTATTTGTTGAATTTAGTTATCGATACAAACAATGAATAAAACTTTACATGCAGATTACTAGAAAAACATGGAATGTTATAATGCAAATATAATATACATACATATATATACGTATATATAAATAAAGCAACTAACCTCGTATTTCATATTGGCGAGCCTTAACCATGTTTCAACCTTCAAGCAATAGGGCGATAGGGAAGGCAATAAGGGTGTACGCGAAAATTGATACAAGTAAACCACGTCTTTCTCATAATTGCTCTTGTGCACTACAACTTTAGGTGGTGCTGGTTCCTTAGCCGGAGCGGCTGGTGCATCGCCAGCGTTTTCTTGCTTGGCAGCTTCTTCTGCCTTTGCTTCGGCCGCCGGTATGTCCTCTTTAATCTCTTTCGTTTCCATTGCTACAGGAACGTTATTTTCAGCTTCAGTGGACATCGCTCTACGTTAAAAATCTAGCTTAAGATATGAATGAGTGTAGAATTAACACTAAACTTAAAAACGCGAGCACAAGGGACTACACACAAAACACAATGTAACTGCGGTGCTGACTGAAGTTGAGTGTTCTATGAGTGCACGAAGGAGATAGGTAGTCAGCCGGACGGGCGCGGGTTGTGTGACGTCACTTCTTCGAAGCATCCCCCTCCGTTACCGATATAACTACGGTCCTTGTTGCCATGCACATGGATGGTGAGGGTGGGGCTCCTTGCATCTTCTTAAAATTGTGGACGTTGACCTATTCCATTTAAAAAAAATCTGAAATAAAATAAATTTGTACCATACATTTTGCTATTCACCCCACGGGCGAATATCGTTACCTATCGTTTTCTAGGGACGTATTTTAATTTTTTTAATTTAAAATTGGCAACGACAATCCAAAATTATGTACACGTAATGGATATATTTGCTAGGTTGCGCCTTTAAATAAAAGTTTAAGGGAATGCAAAGTATATTTAAGTAGCATATTTTATTAAATTACATTTTATTAATGAAAATAACCCAAATATTTAGTAATAAGCACGCTATAAGTATTATCTACAATTCATAGTAGGCAACCCATTATACGCGCGTATTAACATACTTGCAAATTGTCTATCTACAGGCGTTTAAAAAAGGATTGTGTTAGACAATTGTTCAATTTCTAAATGTAACTAATCAAGGATTAACGATTAAACATGCAGGACGATAGGATGAGACCATTGCAAAGATAAATTTTGTAAAAATGACGAACGACTTAGAGTTCGTTAAAAGAAATCTATGCGAGTTTCAGGAAGGTTTATAAAACTATATTGTGTATTACTAATACACAATATACTGCAAAAAGATTTGGTCTTAAATAGAAATACTGCAGACTGTATACTTATTTAAGTATATATAAACATCACATAAAGATCGCATAAAGATACAACTCAATATGTGGCATATCGCACGCCACTCAATATCTTTTTTCGCTACTGCTCTCTATCGGTTATATATTGCTCATGCGTTCGAACGCTGAAAAATTCAAATGTTTGAATTATAACTTTGCTCACCTAACCTCTTTGATAAACAGTGCAGAAAAATGGAACTTAAGAAAAACACCAAATACATGGCTTCTAAAATGCTTCTTGCATCTTGATACAGTTCATCTGCATTTCGCAATTTCAAATAAATAAATTCTAGCTGTCTTATTTCAATGTTGTAATTTTGTTAATAGTAATATTTTAAATGCAAACAAAGTTCAAAATAACTCTTTCTTAACGTTAATAGTCAGAACTTTCTTTAAAGTTTCTTCGGTACAATTAGATCGCTTACTTGTGAAAGTATCTTTAAACATTGAACCCCCATACCAAAATATTTTCATAATAGCCATTTTTGTATATAAAAGAAAAAAAAAGAAAGGGGAAAATCAAACAATTGTTACTGAGAGACAAATAACATTTTATTTGAAAAATGCCTACTCAATTTGAAAGGATGTAAATTCAAATTAATCCTAAATAATGAAAGCACAATCAAGTAAGATATTGATTAAAAGGGATTGAAGACAGGGATAAGAGTAAGGAAATAGATAATAAATAGGAGATAAGATCAATAACAAATTATTTTTGTTATTAGGAGCATTATAGTGCGTACCATAAACAAGAGACTATTGGCAAACGGTTGATTGCATTTAGTGTTGATTGATTGATTATCATAGAAAAGTTATGGAACGTTGTTGGTGATTTTTCTGTTACGTTTAACGGTTTAAAGTAAGCTCGCAGTGGAAAATTTGGTGAGAGGATATCGAAAGCAGAAAATTGTAGCATAAATGTAATTGTTAAGGTATCTCGCTACATCTAATATCAAACTTTAGCTCTTATAATAAGTAAAATTCCAGTATCATTGCGCCAATTTGAAGTAACAAAATTATTCTTTTCGCATAGCGCAAACGTTTATTTCTCTTGTTTCTTTGTACATTTTTTTAAAATTCTTCGTATATTTTAATCACAAGAATCATCGTCGGTTTCTTCATATACGATATCCGTTTGTACTTCTCTAGTTGTATTCTGATCAGTTACAATGCCTGAGTTTTCAATAAGAACTACTTCAAAATCTTTTTCAATTTGAGACATACTTCTCAAAACCTTCATACTGAGCGTTCTTCCTTCGCCAGTTACAAATGACACAACTGACATCACTGGCAGGTCTACGTCTGATTGATAATGCACTAACGATTTAACATTAACTAGAGGGATCATGCTTGGCGTTTCCTCCAATGCATAACTCGGTTCTATATTTAAGGATTCACTTTCGGAAGTTTCGGATATGTGAGACAGCATACTTTCATGGATCATTTTTAGGCAATCCTTCTATAAATGAAAGAAACAAGTTTGAAAACAACAATTGACAATCTTTTGAACAACAATTGAACAAGTTTTTGAAATTCTCACCTCAAAGCTCGAACTGGTTTGTAGCAGTTTACAGGTTTTATCTTCATCGGCGGCTGCTTGGAACGCGTTTTTCGATTGACTGCTAGAAATAGAATGTTTTTCTTGATTTTCACCTTCTCTAACAAATACATCCTTAATATCGCCATCACGATTACCACTATCTGATTCTGATAAGTAATCCGCCATACCACCATCTCGGAATGAAAAATTAGAATAACATTTATCTGCCGCCATGCTATCCTTTAATGTGATGATCTTCAGAGACGATTGTGAATTTGAATGTGCGTCAAGCAATTCGGATTTCTGTCTTGGTACGTAAAATAAATCTTGAACTATCGTCAAGTTCTTATCCTCTTCTGAGGCCATTCGATTTACTGCAATCATTATAACTTTATTAGCAATACCTTATTAATGAATAATATGTACATAGAGAAGGAGAATACGCGCTTCCAGTGCGTAGAGGATAAAAGTGAATGTTGCTATTTTCAAAACTGGTAAAGTTGAGAAACTTAATTCAACTATAATAGTTTCTAAAAGTTAGGTAGATGCAATATATGATACGATTGTATTTATGAAATGAGTCAACGATTAATTATATCAAGTACGTCAATGTAAAATCCATTAAATCTACCAGATTTTTTTTGCAAGATTTAATAGAATGTAAAATAACAAAAATATTTACGATGCTTTAACAATACGCATTAGAATATTATTACCACCATCACGAGGTAATATTCTATTGAGTCAAAGGATTATTGATGGTTAAAAATTATTAGATTATTCAACTGCTAGTTCAATATAAATTGCATCCCATTTAAGAATCTTCTTTCCATCTTTAACCGTATATTCTTTTTCTCTGAAATAACAGGAAGGAACCACCAATTTCACCATTTAATGTCTTTTCTCAAAATATGTACTCATGTTTTAATCAGGACATGTTGGAACAATAAGCAGAAATAATCAAATTTTAATCTTAAGCAAACCTTAATAACAGTTTCATTTTTCAAAGTGGCGACATATTGCGCGTCGAATGCGCTCGCGTTGAGGCGCCTAGCTCTACCTCTCTGAATTTAGTTCAAATTTGTAATTTTCTTTATCAAAAAAATACACAAAGAATAAATAATAAATAATGATAACAGGCACTGTGGCGTAGCATGCTAAATAACACATAAGTATTGACAACTTCCGCACCACCCAAGCTTAATTTGTTATAGTACTATACCGATCGAATTCGGTTACCGGTTTACGATGAGGACCGTTCGCGTCCTCGAGACGGCCTTCCCGGACTAATTATTATATATCGCTACATAATAAATTAAACTTGAGTGGTGCGGAGATTGTCGATACTTATGTGTTGTTTAACACAAAGAAAAATATATAAATAATGAGACGTACCTCCTAAACGTTGATATACATACAGAACGGCTCAAAACTTATTTTAACAGCTGTAATAATCAATAGTATAAAATCACAAACCTGTATTATCGCCAATTTCTATATGTGAGCCGCTTTCCCCTTGAATGTTTCGATTGCTGTCTCCCTTCAAGTAATTGAATTTTTCATATCTGATACGTTTCAAAGTCTGCGATATAGCTTCTAATGTTTCGTTGATGTTTTCTTCGGCTAATGATTCTTCCAAATACTCCGAGGATTTATTGGAATTATATGTTTCATCCTTCTCTGATTTATGCTCTGCTTGAGTTTTATGCTGATCGTTTAACTTATTCGCTTTTGTAACGTCTTCGAAGACCGACATGTCACTAGGACTTAAAGGGCTGTCTTCAGTTCCTCGCGGAGTCTTTAAAATACTAGATATAAGTTTCGCTTGGTATGTTATTGATGCTTTTTGAATCGCATGGTTCTTGTCTAAAGAGCAAACTACAGGGGTATATCTGGGTGAAGCCACTGGCGTGTTAGAATGATGTAGATAATCGTTTAAGCTCTCCGACGGCATCACTTGCGATTTTGGTATTGCAGTGGTATCTTGAACGGACAAGGGTTTTATTATCGTAGGCGTGTGATCGTTTTGACGCAAGTAACCTATAAGAATGATTTTTATTTTGAGAAATGCTGTTAATCAATTATTTAGGTAGTTATAAGCGACTTTGTATTTGAATATTTAACTTGAAAAATTACGTTATTCTCTTGTAATCCCTTAACGCCAATGTTTTGAATTACATTCACTGTGAACTTGTGAAGCACTAAATTTGGTCAAGTACTTACTTTAAATTTGTACATTTTCCATTATTGTCCACGTTATCCACGTATACACCCTTTAATCGTAGGGATGCGCGGTCCTAATAGTTGTAGTATTTAGTTGTTAGTAATTCATACATTAAATCCATATATTGCATAAGTTGCCTATAGATAAAATGAAGTGACAACTTTGACAATATTAGCAATATGTATGTACGTAATGTATCTTTGTGGATTTTGAAGAATTTGCCTTCTGCTGATTAAGCTGGACTGAGGTCATTGTTTAAAATAGCATTAAAACCTTCATGGCCACTTATATTATTCAAGTGAAATGATCAAGTGGAATACCATATATATTATTACAGTTTTACAGTCCTCGTGCAATTGTAATAAACCAAATAATGAAATACGATTATCGGTCTAAAAAGTCGACATTTACGAATATCGTTTTTTTTTCGAAAATGCCCGATAGGCCGATATGACTTTTGACATCTAGATTAAGCATAAAAGGGCCTAATACGAAGTGTTGTTATCTGGATCCGAATAATTTACTAGCCGAATTTTAGTGTTATCCGGGTTCATTCAATCAATAGTGGATTCACTTCAGTAATATTTTTAATTTTAGATCTTTAGAGGAAACTTCTAACTGATAATATTTATAATCTACACAGAGGTGTCATGTCGATAGTAACAGTTCCGGTAAAATTTTCTGCCTCTTTTTCCAGTTGATATTACTGATGGTCAAATGGAAAAACAGGCAGAAAAATTTGCCAAAAGAAGGGTCGAATTATCCTGTATACGTCTTTGTTTTAAAGGTTGACTTTGGGTTAACGAGTCTTTGATGTTCACAAAGCTCATCTTAAGTGATTTTTCACATCAGTAATTTTATTGTTTGAAAACTGAGTCGATGTTCCCCATTTTGAGCAGACTTTCGCTACTTCGCTAACTAATAAATTAAAAGATTCCGCTTGCTTTTTTTTCGAAATATACTTATTACATGCAATTGCAGCATTAATAAGGAATAATCTGAACTCGATATTCGATTGATGTGTAATTGTTAAAAACGCCTTAAGATGCAATAGTTTGATAATCTAATCAACACAAACCTCGCTTTTTTTGGAAGTCGACCGAGGTCTTCATTCGGCGACATTGCTCCGGTACACCTGTGGGCCTGTTTAATAGTCCATTCCCATATAACTAACAGTAATGGTTGTGCGCTTGCTCGAATAATATTTTGCTACGATGCTACTGTGTTGCCGAATGTGTTGTCGATCTTTATTTTGTAAATTTGCTCTGATAAAATCAGGTAGGTCATTGGAACCACTATTGAGTATGATAACATGGCAAATAATATCCAAGGCGCGTGACTATTGTTTTTGTACATGATATCATTTTAAGAGAAAGTTCTCCTTTGTGCAAGAGAAACATTATAAACATAACGATGCTTACATGACCAATTACCAGGTAAAATATAAGTGCTACATAGGTTTACAAGTCCAATATGAAACATTTTTATAAAATCTAATTTTTTTATTATTTGGAGGAGAAAAATTATTATATATTATGTCTCGTCAAGTACGCTTTTTGGACCGTATAAGCTCGTCATGCTTGAGTGTCTTTAATGCTTACCATTATATTATTATTAGAGAGGACAAGAGCGAGTGAAATCATACCTTTTTTGCAGCGACTGGACAGATTCGTCTCATAAGAAGGCGTTCGTGCTGCCTACTGGTTTCCCCGAGAGTCGACAAAACACAAGTTTGTCCAGTCGCTGCAAAACAGGTACGATTTCACTCGCTTTTGCCCTCCCTAATCATTATATTATAAGTTCGTAAGCACGTAAGCTTACGTAAATCTAATTGCGAAATTTATATCACTAATTATGTAGCCTTACCTTTTTGCCTTTCAATTTCCAACTGTTTAATAACTTCTATCGCGGTATCAACAGCAGATGTGCTCTTGGACAACTTAGATTTTATTAACTCCGATGATGGAGATAAGTTCTCGGTTTTCTTAATTTCTGTATTCGAATCTGATGTAATTTCAGATGCGGAGGAAGTATGGGTACTGGTATCAAAATTTGATAGAAAAAAGATTTCTTCTTCCTCATCTAACATTAATTTTACGCCACAAAAGTCTTCGTAGACCTTAGACCGATAGTATCTGCCAGTTTTCTTTACGAAATATTCAATTATTTTATCAGCAACAGCTGTGCATTCCATATCACGTTTTTTCTTCTTCTTTTCGTACGCTATCTTATTTTTAGCCCGAACATCATGAATGTCCGAATAGTCATTACTACTGGCTAACGATGTGGAGTATTTTGATATCGTATTTTTCATATTGATTAACTTGCTGGAAGAAAATATGCCTGTACTTTGATCGATTATGGATGCTAGATTGACGACCACGCCGACTGGTATCCTTTTAACGATACGCTGCTTTACAAAAGCAGCTGAGGAAATATCATATTCTTCAATTTCTTCATCCGATGCAATTTTCGATTCAGGCCATACAAACCTAAGATTATGATGTTGCTTCATGAACGTTTTCCATTCCGTGGTTAGAATTTTTTCTCCTTTCTTGTTAACGTAAAATACTACATAATCTGTTTCGGGATCAGTAGCCTCAGAAAACCGTTTGTTGTAATCGTCATCGGTCCAAAACATACATCCGCTAAGATCTCTATTTAATGAAAAGAAAGCTTGGGGTAACTGAATCTTATGAGAAGCGTGGTTGCATCTTCTCTCTTTGATATATTCTTCGTTTTTCTCTATGCTTCCGTCATAATGAAGTAGAAAAGATTTGTTATATGTGTCAGATACTTTCAACAATAACTTTTCATTATCGATAACAGGAGGACGATCATAAAGCTGGTTTATATAAACATCACATTCGCAATATTTTCCACAATCGTCACACGGAGTTCCGACAAACCTTATAATCTCTTTATTTGCCAACAACGTGCTCCACTCGTCAATTCCAACCAAGAAATGTTTACTAGATATATCAAATATTTCTCCGCTCGCCATACGTAGCATTAATTTTTCATCTGGACCATTAGATAATAATGTAATGTAATGCGGATGTTCGTACTGATAACATGTAATGACCTTAAGAAATGGCTCCGTATCTTCCCATTCAAAGCCTGGTATATCAGATAAATCAACCGTTACAGGTTTTGAATCTATCTCACACCACACCGTTATTTTAGTGCCATCTGAAAATACAGTTTGCATATGGCCCTCATCTGTTAGAATACTAGTTGTGCCATCTTCCCGACGAAATGTTACTTGGCCAGTTCTAAGTGAATCCTCTCTTTCTACATAATATGCGTCACGTTCGGTTAGTGTACCATTTTCGTAAAGAATCACGTTGCCTTTCGAAGTGGTAAAACTAAATTTGATGTTGGAAAATGCATGGTTTTGTTTTCCACATCTAAATCGTTTAACTTCCTTCTTCCATATCCTTCGGCTGCTCGTAAAATCACTACTCCGTTGACGCTCCTGCATCAATTTGTAGATATTTCTTCGAATATGTTTTAAAAATTTGGACATTGCGTTTATAGAAATTATGTCCCGATGAAATTTGTTATCGTAAGAACTCTCAACAAACAACGTTTCGTACTCAATTATTTCTCCATTTGCGGCGTAAATAATAAATCCTCCATTATCCTTCTTAACAGCTACCGTACCGTTTCCTAAGAATAAACGACAATCTTCATCAAAAATTGGTGAACATATTGCTTGTTTTTGGAAATAATACTGGCAGATGTAGGTACTTTTGTCACCTACCACATTACGAAGATGCAATCCACTTGGTAAGGTTATCCTAAAATCATACTCATATATATATTTAACATTCCTACGGTCAGTTTTAATGTTATAGTGCTTCTTGACGGTTAATAGGCGTTTATCTGCTCGTTTAGCTCGCAAAACAAACCTGATAACTTCATTTAAATTTAGTTCGACTGGCGAAATTATTCGCTTTATAAAATTGTATTGATGAAGCTTTGAAGAACAAACTTTAAATTTTGGCGTCACAGTACTGAAGATTTCTTTCAGTAATTTCACTTCCTTAACAAAACCTTTTACTGAAAAATGTCCTATCTCACTTATGGAAGGTTTTGAATCGCTTCTTATTCTATTTAGCAGCTGTTGTGCAGAAAATTGCTTTACGGATGATGATCGCTGCCGACTTAACAGTGTCGCTCTACTACCTCTTCGACTACCTTTTGGAGACGTAGCAGTATGGTTAGTTAGCAGTACGTCTTTCTTTAAATCCTTCTTCATACGTGTTGCAATATTCATAAATTTTTTACTGTTTATTATTATATTCTTCTCAGTATTAAATAAGCTGCGCATGCAGTTAACAATCTTTTCAGATTCTTCAGTCATTAGGTAGAGTTCCACATCTGTGTTTGATGAAGAAAATCCAGGACGACCGCATACTAATATCGCACCGCTCTTAAAGTTCACTAGAAAGGAGAAATCTTCTTTAGACTGCCGATGTACTATCAACTCATGCCGATTTAGCGAAACCTTAGCAGATAACATTGTCGGTTCGTCGCAAATTTGAGATTGATCTACAACAACTTTTAAATCGTCTAAGCTGTAGAAAGTGGTTGAAATACCACTAGTAGTCAACAACAATCCGTTGAAATCTACAGCATTCATTTTGCGTGGAGGATCGTCTGGTATGAGGCTTCTGTCAATATTAAAATTCGCTAAATCTACTTTAAGAGGCTCATCTTCAACGACGGCACGTGCATCTATATCGTCTACATTTTTAGTAGCTTTAGCCTTCTCGGAAGTAGTTTTCTTAGACTTAGGATTCTCTTTGCCTGTTTTACTTTTCTGCTCTTTACTCATTTTACCTTTATTGTTATCCAAATTTATTTCTGTTGATGTCTTGGCGTATTTGTCCTTCACAGATCCTGGCAAAGTAAAATCTTCTGGATGTACATTAAAATCGTTTAAGTTATCTACAGTTTCTTTAACATATTTATAAAGCGTTTCGTTCTCGTTGTATTTTTTATTTTGTTCCATCACCGTATCAAAGTCGCTATGTAAAATATATGTCATGAAGTCATTGAAACTGACAGGGCTGCGAACGTTTTCCTTCCAAAATCTACTAGCAATTCCGAAGTCATCTACATCATGATGAAAACGGTACAGCATCGAATCAAATAGTTCTACATACCTCCAATCTACAAACTCGTACTCCTCAGAAGCTTTTACTATTTCTTGAAGTGCAACTAATGAGGGTAATCTATCCACCCACTTCAACTCGAATGGGTTAACTCTTTCATTAGGATTTGTTTGATTCAAGCAGAGTGATACTTTCTTGTTTCCTTTATTTGGTATAGTTGCCTGAATTTCGTGAATCGCTTTCTGTACAGGAATGCATTCGCTCATGTCTAGGTTTTCCTTGGATAAATTAACTTCTTCCGACGAGACAAACATTCCCATAAAGATTGCCGCTAAGGAAATGCTTAAATTTAACTCATCTGTTTCTAATAGTTTGCACCATTTGCGAATTTCTTCCTTATTGCGGGATATAGTCGAATCTGTTAAAGTTGGAATTTTTGTAAACGCGCTTATACAGCGACATTTCTTCAAATAGGCCACCATAGTGCCCAGAACAGTGCTCGGCAAATATTTGTAATAGTTGAGCGTCATTTCAATAAAATTGCTTTCATGAACAATGTACGGTTTATCATTTGCAGGAAACGCGGAATGATGTCTGGAAATAGTACTTTTTGTTAAACATGTAGAACCTGCGAATTTAAAATATTCGAATATATTCTTTAATTGATCTCTTAAACTTCGATGGCATATTAAATCTTCTTGTTCAATATAATACGATTGTATTTTATTGTCTTTCCCTTCAAGATCTGCCAAGTGCTTTTCGCTATTTACGCTAGATTTCTCATCTTGGTTGTTGCAAACCTCATTAATTAAACAGTCTAGTATAAGGCTGACATTAATAACATCAATCGGAAGCGCATTTAAAGCATTTTCGTATGATTGCATCCGTCGGAGTCGAACTGTTTTTGGTTCTATATCTAAGTTATAAACATCTAAATTTTCTAAGTACATATTATACTGTCTCTGATAGTCTTGCAATTTTTCAACGAATTCCAGAAAATCGTCGTAGAGTTGTTCGCTTTGGTGAAAGTAAAGCTTTGAATTTCTTTTTGTAGCAACAAACAGCGAAGGACTATAAATCATAATAAACGATTCCTTTACATAGGGCAGCTTCTTTGTCCTGTATGTTGTGTTTATTTGTTGCCAAAAATTTGAAATCATTTGTTCTTTTTTCTTCTGGAGTTGTGGTGTTGGCAAATATTTATTAGGTGTTATTAGTACGTCGTCCTTGAAATTTGTCGAATCTAAGGACGCTTGCGAAGAAAATTTGCTATATTTATGTTTTGACCCTCCAAATTGTATTATACATTTTAGCGGCATTCCGTGAGAGTGACAGTATGGTATTAAACAAGGTATATGGAATCCAACTAAAACTATATAAATGAAAGCACCTGGTATATCTATATTTGGATCTGGCGGAATCTCTTCAATAGCAACATATTGATAAGCGAGACACGTATTGTCTTCAGCAGTACCTTCGTCCTTCTTTCCTTTCTTTGGTTTGGATTTGGTCTTTTCAAGTTTTGCTTTATTACTATCTTTGCCTTTTCCTTTCCCTTTTCCTTTACCCTCTACTTCAACCGTTACTGGTTTATAGTAATTTTTATACTCGCGTAACATTTCCTGCTTTCTTTGGAGAAATATTATTTCTTTTATCTTAGATATAATTTTTATTTTAATTAATTTAACGAGCAAATCTGCAGGAATCGGTTTGTCGATGTGTACGTATATATCAGTTTCAGTACTGGCGGCAATAATTAGATCATAAAAATTGTCATCCCAGTAGGGTTCTTTGGTTTTGCTACTTAGATGTAGTTGGTATATATCCTTTAAAGAAACGGTTATAAGTTTTCCTCCTGTTAACATTGAAGAATAAAATTCGATCATTTTTATCATCTTGCTAAATATCGGAAATTCTTCTACTGTCATTAAAAATTCGCACTTAATTTTCGGATGCAATTCATTGATGTTTATCTCTGCCAGATTTTTTATCCATTTATCAAATAAAGACAGAGATGTACTATTCGAGGAGAAACTCATTTTCCAGAGACTAATTGCCAAAAGATCATACTAGAAAAAAATATAAATGTCAGTAAATGTGCGTATCGCCTACAAAAATGAACACAAACCAGTCGGTTTTCGGGCAATTTCGAGCAAGAAAATTTAAGTACAAATATTCAATATTTTGAATTATTTTCCCAAGAATTTTCTCTTCGCCATTTATGCTGAATTTCTACAATGACTTTATAGAAGTAAGTTAAAATAAAATTTTTAAATGAGATTAATGGGAAGAAAATTCATAGATTTCCATCCTGGTAACGTCACAAATTAAGGTGTCTAATTCTTTCTTGGATGGTGGGAATATACCTTTGGAGCTCTATGCAGTGCAAACGCATGCATAGTTTTATGCATGCGTGCAGCCAAATTTTGGGCAAAGTAGTGGGTAAACTGGAAGCTTGTATGACCGACAATAAGAAGCGAAAATGAAATTTTAGAGATTACATCGACTTTCCCTGTCTCCCTTGGCTACGCCCATGGCTTTATGCCCAGCAAAACCAGTTCTATCAAAGATGAATATTAAAAAAAAATGGAAACATGCCATTTTACTAAAGTTGTTTAAATACGACTAGTTGATTGTTACTAAATAAATAAATAATATATTGACTAAATTCCGTTTCACTTTTTCAATCTACTTTGTTATTCGGAGATTTGATAAACCACGTGGATTACGGAAAAACTATCTAATCTTGTTCCATATGAAATTACAATTAATCCTACAGGGAGCACTGATTATAATTAGGATACACTAATAGTTTCTAATGTAAGATCATAAAATTACAATTAGGTAATTAGTAAATAAGGTAGTAGTAATTGTTAAGTCGCGGAATATAGTGAAGTTCTGATGGTTTGAGGTCATAGAAACCGAAACGTTACTCCGAAATTCAAAGTATGCGAAAAGTTAGAAAAAAGAACAAGAAAAATTAATACTTGTTTACTTTTGCAAAGTTTAATTTGAGAGCAGAGTTGAGCTATCGAACTACTGCAATTTATATCTAATTTAATTTACCTAGTTTGAAATATTCGGAAGCATAAAGTAATAATACTACTTACCAATCGCACTCCTTATTGCCAAGTGATCCTCCTTTAAAGAAGTAACACATACAACTGTTATGTAACGATTACAGTACGAAATATACTTTTTGATATGAGTACTCAATTTTTAAATGAGAATCACTTCTACAAAGAAATCTTCCACTTAATAATCCATGCCATAAATTGTCTTCTAAGGGTTTTAATCATACTTGTCGTTTGCGGTTTAGACATATCTTACAAGTCAAACTTGATATGTCAAATTAAGGTAGTTAATTAGCGGATTTACTAACTGCTTCAAGATTATTTGAATGAATGTATGAAAGTATATGTTTATTAAGCAAGCAAACTTTCATTTACAACGAACGGTATATTGCCATTTGGTATAATATGACAGAATTTATGACATGTACTGGTTTGGGGTCCAAGATTTCGTCTTTGTACGGTCTATCATACATCCGAAATCATAAAAACACCTATCAATAAGTGAAACATCATACGTTTTGGATTTAATCTACACCGATATAATTACTACAGTGTAAGTACTCATGTGAGGAATATGCATTTTTTTTTTTTACAAAATCACACTGCTACAAGTAACAGAAATGTAAGAGACTATCGAAACGTTGTAATACAGACCCGTAGCCATAGTCGTCGTTTATTGTGTGTAACAAAGTATCAGGAAATCACAAAACTCCTACAATTAGTACTTGAAATATCACCGTAACTACAAATAGCGAAAGGGGTGTGAGCACACTTGCCTATCAAACATTAAATATAATGTGAAATTCTATGACAAATAGGCGGCAATTGAATTTAAGAATATTAAAAATCTCCAACACAAATTACAAGCTTCGTCACCGAACAGAAGTAGTCATAATATTGTTCTGATGAAGAAAAGCATTTTAACAATAAATGTTTGCAATTTGTGTATTTCGTGTGTTTTTATATTTCGTGTATTTTAATCATGTATACCTAGATTAAAAGATGGAAATAAGAACGTTCTTTTTCTTGCAATATTCTTGTGCTTTCGGGCGTGGAGCGCATTAAGAATTGTGACCAAAACTGAACAGTTCACACAGAGCCATCATGAATTATATAAACGTAAATGATGTTCTTCAAATATCAAAGTTTTAAGAGAGGAAGGATCTTGGGAAACCTCAAAATTCAAATTTTAATCACGCGGTTTAAAAATACACCACCAATTGGTAAATGTAATGTAATAACGAAGTAGGTAATTTCCAGAGTCCGGTTACGTCGCAAAGAGCGCCCTCGTTTCACCACCATTTGAAATGACTAATATTAGTTCTTTAAAATTCTTCTTTAATGTACTTTCTTATTATCAAGAAATTTAAGAAGTCAGGAAGCAGAGTGTCAATATTCATTTCTAAATATCCTGCGGGAAACATAGAATATGTAACTCCTAAAACTAGACACGGAAGTTACGTTATCTTGCGCAAATATTACTGGCAGTGCTGCTGTTAATTCTTAAACTTATTGTGGTACTTCATTATAAACATGAATTTCAGTTTTGCTGTAAATTATATGTTCAAGTATATTTTAAGACAATAGTTAAAATTTTTAAAACATTATAAACTCTTAATCATTACATAAAGTTGGTAATGTTTATCGAAAGTTTTATATTTTAAAATGCTATTGTAACAAAAATTAAAATAGGTTTATTCATTGAACCTTTTTGATTCGATTTAGTTATAATTGTTACAACTTAGCTGTATATTTACAACTCACTCCCACTTATAAACGAGTATTGATACTGTCTAATTACACACTTCAACGCAAACAGTTATCACTCATTGTACTATTTCACAGGGCAGTTAATATTGGTAACATACATCATACACGAGTTCTATTCGCATCTCCTGTCAGTTTATCCATTAGCTAAAAATAAAAATTACTAGGATTTTAATTTTCGACAAATTTCAATACCTACCATACTAATTCCTGGAAAATTTAAGATAGTGCCTAATACTGGTACTCTACGTAGAAAATTAATTGCTACCGGGAAAAACCCACTGGAATCAAAGTATTAGTAGTCAGTCATATGTATTATTTCTATCATTTGCCACCATAAATAGTTATAAAAAGTAAGTAAAAAAGAGCATAAGGCATTATAAAAACAGAAACAAAAAAAAGAATAAAACCTATTCGATGAAATTTATTATATTAAAAAGTACCAATATATAATTCAATAGCAAAATTTGGAAACTGAATATAAGTATAATTAAAAATTTGTCTACTACAAAAAGTTATGGCAAAAATGCCTTGCTTTCTTTAATTTGCGATGAATATATTTTTTAATAACATACCTAAACAATAAAATAAATCCATACGTTTCTAACAACATTCCTATTAGTGGCCATCCTAACAAAACAATTACAATTCCACCAAAGAAGGCTGCCGAAGCCTTTAATTTGTGTCTTTGAAAGAAAAATCTAAACGTTCTTTCCAATCCTATTACACATGCTAATCCAGCAATAAATAGTATCTAGAATAAAACAGGTGATGAAATTATTCGCAATATAAGATATTTACTTACATTTCCTAAAGCTAATAAGCTTTTATCAAATAATAACAAGACACCCAAAAAGAGGAAAAATACTCCAAAACCAGCCAAGCCAACCCCAATTTCTAAAACATAAATTATATTACTGAAAATATATAAAATTTAACTTGGAAAAATACTTTGGGTATCAGATATTTCGTAAAACATTTTCTTTTAAGGTTTTTAAAATTTACATAGAGATGATGACCATAACCTCACTTATGGATTCCACGTCATTCTGGTTAATTGTGGTAAATTACATTTTCTTACTTTCCAATAAAATGATGAAGTTATAATATTGTGCAGATACACCTTAATCAGTATTATTTCATCTGAATTTATTATCGCCTTTTATTAATAAAATACTCGTTTGGAAATAAACCCAATTGAAATCCACTTAGATTTAAAATGTGGATTTTGCGCAGCTACTGTTAACATTCATTTTACTATAGATTAATGGTTTTTACTTATAATTATTTAATAATTAATTTAATAGCTGCATAAGTAGAATATAAAAATTAAATTATCCATAAATATCCGAATTATTACATAAGCAAGTTTAAATTTAAACAAAAAAAAATAATGTTAATAACTAGAATGGGCCACTTTTGTCTGCGCACCAGGACAGTATTAAGATACATATATGTATATATATTATATTATATCGGGAAAGACTAATGTTAATTTATTTATTTAATTATAAATATTATATATAACCCACTTACCTTCTATACATAACACATACAATAGAATAAGACTGCTGAAAACTTTGCACTATTGGGCATGCTTTCAGATTTGTCTCACAGAACTGCATTCGTCATGATGATGAGAATGACCGTTCAACATCTACAAATGTAATACACCCATAATTTGAATAATCTTTATAAATTAAGCACGTAAAAGATGTTCACACTCTTATTTTAGCCAAAGCATTGTTGCCACGCCATAGGTAACATTTTAAAATTTCTGTAGTGTCCAACAGCACTCTCGTAATTTCTTCACCAGCACACTTTTGTAATGTTTTGCTTGCGAATAAAATTGGAAAATTCGGTCGAAGGTGTTCCGGTACACGCGCCATAGCATCTACGATAGAGTTTTTTCGATCTGTTGATTCACCCACGCTCAACCACAGCTAATTATTCTTAACTATGACTTTGATTTTTTTCTATTATCTTCACGCACAGATGGTAGATACACAGCTCGATTTTTATTTAGTAGGCGAAGTTGTAACCCATACTCAAGAAACCTGGACAGTAAATCAAACATAAATTGCTCTTTCGATGGTAAACCACTTCTTTGATTTGCGTGTTGTAATCTGTTGATATGTTTTGTACTGTCGTATTTGTGCCAGCAGAATAACGGTTTACCGCAAACTTTACCATCATCATATTATAAATCTAGAAATTCGCAGATATACTTTTTTACATTTGCAAGCGATGGTCGCCGTTTGCGCTTCTGTATCCTCGACATATTATTAATTAAACACACAACGTTCGGTTAAGTCGCATGGAAACCCAAGATGAACTCACACAAAACATTGCCTACTGAATGTGGTCCCAATATACAGACAGGCCGGCCCACTCTATTAAAAACATATCTATTTGAGTAGTAAGTCTGCAGAAACGAGTTGCGCTAAACGAAATTAGCAGAGACTAGACAGATTCGTGTTTATTCGTTTCACGAGAATGGGTTCGTGTTACCTACCGGTTTCATCGAAAGTCGACAAAACACAAGTTTGCCAAATCTCTGTTAATTTCGTGAACCCCACGGAAAATGTACTCGTTTCTGCAGGCTTAGAAGTAAGTTTTACTTTAGTAATTGTCAGGTACAACCAGAGGTACCTATAACTGTTTATCGTTTGCGTAAATGTAACTTTCGTTCCCCCAAGGCAATTGTTTTAACTAAATTGATGTGTTATTCATTTTTAATAAAAGCGTTTAAAGTTAACTTTGCAGCTAAGTATTAAATAAGTACTTACAATTAATATACATCTTCTACTTTATACATACATATAAGCAAATTCAAATTTAAAACTACTATTTATTTTCCTGCTAAAAATTTTCTGGTTCAATCGGATTAATTGAATTAAATATTAGAGCTACTGAAAACCGTCTTTTTCAGGAACTTGGTACCAGTCTAGCGCACTACTCGGTTTCAGGTTACCCGGTTCTAGAACCAGGTATTCAACCACTCAGCTTTAGAACTGATTTCAGTTGCCCGAAATTGGGTATTCGAATATTCGGTTCCAGGTCTTTTTTAGGAACACCTCGGTTGGTCTTCGCGTACTACCCAACTGAAAGTTACCCGGGTACCTGGTTTTAGAGCAGTTGTCAGATACCCAAAACCGATTAATGCACTATATCAAGTTATACCTACTGCATGTCTTTTAAAAGCAATCTTTGTTTTGTGTACTTTACTTTCTTTTTCCATTTGTGCTGCGCATTTAGTAATCTATAAACATCATTTTATTTTGCATAGTGATTTACAAATATTAATCTTTACTGGTCATCAAATCGAACATATTCGTAAAAGGTATACTTACGCAGTGACATAGCGGTGAGACGGTCGTAAAAGTAAAAAGTAACTGTCTAACTAACCATTTTTTTAATTTCACAATATAACTCGTTTACATTTAAATAAAGCGGCATCCGTATAAATTTATCGCGAATTACTGTTGTTCTATGTTTTGAATTTACGTAGGCTGTTTTTCTTTAATAAAACAATAGCTACTCCTGGATGTATTGTGAATTAATGACCAAGTTATAAAAAGCCAATATGATAATAATAGGTGTTTTGTGGCATTTTAGTCAATATTAGTTCTACGTCTTAATGAAATGTCACCACTTTCCTTAGAGTTTTAGAGTATTTGATATTAAAATAATTTGTTACTCGCAAAGAAGGTTATACTTTGATTTTTATTTGTAATTAAAAACTAGCTGTCTCGGCCGAATTTGAATCCGCGTTGTTCAGATTAAAAGGCAGGTGTGATCGGTAAACCGTTCAATCGCCGAGACGCAGATTCTTATATTATTTATAATGATTTCATAATATCGTTGTTTAGACAGTGTCCGCCGAAAAGTTTGTACCCTATGGGTTGGTTGATTCGGAGTCTCTAAGCAGATGCGAACAATTTTCTCTTAAGACACAAATAATGATATTTTGGGGACATTTAAAACTTTTCAATTACACTTATGTATTAATGGGAATACAATATGATGAATATTTTGGCTTCTAATGATACACAGACACACTGCAAGTACAGTTATCTTCAAACTAAAGAAATAAAAAAAGCTCCTACATGGTGCAGGCGTTTCCGGAAACACTGTATAACATAGCCAACGATATTATGTTATACATTCAAACACATTCGTTAATATAATTGATAGAAACGTAAAGAAAGTTAAAGAATAATTATGAATAATTCCAATTTATTTGTCGGAACAATAGCGAAAAATACTTGAGCCAATGATTTTTACATATATCGTTAACATAATATCCTCAAAGTGGTATTCGATTAATATTGATAATAAACAAGTGTTGATTGTCCAATGCTGACTTGCAATGCAACAAACAACACAATGCAACGTTGTGGGAATTTCTATGGTTTTTGGATCTCTAGTAACTTCTTGGTTTGTTATCTATCGTACTAGTTCTTGAACGACGAATTCTGATATAGAGATTCACGGAGTTGGAGAAATGTTTACTTGTCACGGCCGCATGAATAGGCAAATATACAAGTTTTAAATGCAACATTAAAACCAACCATGCACAAGCTAAAGATTCAATACAGGAAATTGGATTCCATCTTCTGGATTTGTCCGTCCAATCTGCAGACTTAAATCGAATCAACCATTTGTGATACTTTATGAAAACTTAATCAAATGATCACAAACTCTTTGAAAACACAATTTGAAGTCGAAAAAAAAACTGTGCAAAATATTCCAACATATGGCAAAAAATTGGCGAGAACAATACCTAAATATGTCATTAAAGCCTGAAGAGATCACACATGATATTAATTCATGGGTAAGCCTTTACAAAGTATTCACTGTTTTATATCATTGTTTTTAAGTTTTGCAAAATTTACAGTGCTTGATTTCATTGGACAAAGTTGTATAAGTATAAATTGAAGAAACTTGAAAATTCAGTAGATTATTAACACCAGTAGAATTGACTTATTGAAATCAGTATTAATTTGCTTATTTTAAATTAAATATTTTTGAAGACTGATCAGCTAGATACTTACTTAATTTCTTTTGCAAAAACTATATTTTGCATATATTTATATAAAATCACCAATAACATTTTATATTTTCATGAATTGTTTTATAGCAAAACCTACAACTGCAACTCCAATCACAGTGATAAATATTGTTTTTGGCATTTTCCGTGTTGTTTTCCTTTGATGAAACTAAAACATCATAGAACAATTAGATAGTGTACGTTACTTTCAAATCAATATACCTTTTTCTGAATTAAGTATAATTCATTTTCTAATTGTTGAACATGGTACAATAGAGCACGGCAAACTTTCTGCAGCTTTATATCACAGACAACTGTATCTTCCCTTAAAACGGCACATGCTAAATTTGCATGCTGTAAGTTTAGCTGATTAATTATTTGATTAAAGACTATCTGGATGTATTCTTTTGTGAAAACTAAGTTAGTTCGTGACCTGGAGAGTTTATCATAATAAGATATTTTAATAACAGGATACTTATGAAACTTACTCTAAACGCATTTGAAAATTTGCACAATTTTTTAAAATATTCGTTCTAGTGGCTTCATCAACGCCAATAATACTTAGGTCCTCATCATTTAATAATTTCAAACAAGACAAATCAATACGATATTCCTTAAAATTATTTAGGTATTTTTCACCTCCAGCTGCTCTTAAAATTGTTTCCACTATTTCATATTTATTATCCATAGTTTTTTTGGTATACTTTAATAAAAACAACTTTTAAATTTTAGTTATTTGTTTAATTGGGTATAATTTAGAGGTTATTTTTATCCTAGATCTCTACCGCTTTCTACAGTTGGCGATGGAAGTAAGGGGAAAGGCAGTAGTTTTAGTACAACTTTTATATCAAATGTGGCGCTGTTTTCCCGATCTTTTCGGTTCTTTCTAAGTGAATTTACGGCCTTAATATAAAAGTATTCGAAAATGCTTCGCTTGAAATCATCATTTTATGGGGAACTACGCATACTAGGATATCTTCGAATCGAGCACGTGAAAACACATTTATTATGGGCTTATGGGCAGCCAGTTTAAGGCTGTGGATTCAGACAAATGTTTCACGCATGGAGTTTGTACGAATAACAAATACTTTTAATTAAATAAATTAAAAGTACTTGTATAAAGTACTTTTTTTTGAACACATAGCATCACAAAAATTAATTCTCAATATAACAAAAATATAACACAAAATATCTTTGGAGGTAAAAGGTGGGTTTGTCAAAGTATTGATCTGTGCTAAATATTAGTCTATAGCGGTGAATGTTTTTTATTAGATACTTATTTGCTATGTGTTAGAAATACTTGACAAACTTATGTGCAATTAATTTATGCATATGCTCTTTTAATCAAAATATTAAAAGAAATGGGTTAGCAATTGGCGGCAACTTGTATTATATACATTTCAAAACGGTAACATTAGGTACATTAAACCTAATGTTTGTTTTCTGTTTGATTTTTATATTTCGTGTGCCGCTTCGAAACATAATCGCTATTATTATCTTTTAATGTCCACAATTTTACGATAAAATTAATTTTCCTGATGTTCTACGAAATGATGTGCCTTCCTTCCAAACGATTTTGTATTTATCATGCAATCTCCCTGACTGGTACAATGAAAAACAAGCAATTTCAGGAATAAATTTGCTTAAATATGCAAAAAGACTAATTGGGAGTTCGCCTTCTTCTTTTAATGCCAATAATTTGCATAAATTTATCCTTTATGATATGTTTATGAGTTAATAAAAACTAATTTGTGAAAAAAAAATGTCTAACGTTCATTATGTTATAGTTTTGAATACCTTTTATAATTATCACGATGTTTCGCTTAAGTTGCTAAATAAGAGATAATTAAAAATGATCAAATGCTCCAAATTATACAATGCCTCCACCTAGTGAAAGGGCGGAACGTTATGCCTTTCCGGAACAAATTAAAGAAAAAGTTTTCGAATCAAAAAAATTCAGAAACAAAACACGCGGTGTTTAATTTGCCCAATACTCTTTGTTTCTTTTTGGAACGAAATCAAAATCGCCTTCATTAATTTATTTCAACTTTCTTCAATATTCCACATACTTAACTACTCTAATTTTTAAGATAATTGATATCATTTGAGATTTTTGCCAGATACCGTTGTTTTTTTTTTTTTTAACAGCCCATATTTTAAAGGTTTTATACACGAGGCAGTGATTCAAACTTTATTCAATTGAAAGAATAATAATATTAAAGTAGCTCCCTCATGGTATTGATGGAACCATTTACGGCAAATGCAACAGAAGAAAAGAAAAAATTCGCTACTCACGAACATATTTCTGCCCATTGCTTAGAAAGCAGGACTGTGTATTTCTTGGCACTAGAGATGTCTAGTTTGTCATTTCGAAATGTAGAGACATTAACTACAGGGCAACGATGATACAAGGTATATTTAAAATATTTTCGGGACCACACTGACGGCATTTCGTAGGCTCGGAAACAGTCTGTGGAGAGTATACATATATTTTTTCTCATTGCATTGCGTTTGCTGTAAATGATTCTGTCAATACCACAAGAAAGCTATTTTAGCATTATTTTTTTGGTTATCGTTTTAAACGTTTTTTTTATTGATTTTTAACATATTTGACTTTCATTTTTTTGTTTGAAATTTTTTTTCTGAGTTACTCAGGGATGGAATTCTTTTCTATACACGAACTCGAGCACGAAACTCTTACATTAGCAGAAAAGTTAATCAAAAAACAAAAGAAATTTAAACACCAATTCTTCCGGTATTTCAGTTTCTTTGATACATACGTATTTACAATTACGTCATAAGTGCGATATTGCGCCAAATTATTATATCTGTTTCAGGAAATCGGATATTTATTTGTATGCGTTTTCTGCTTGATATACTCGCGTTCCATCGTATATCGATTTCTGTTTAAATCCGAGTCCGTTTTAGAAGCAGAACGTAATTTACTGGTTAGTCGGCGAAGTCGCTGAAAATTAATATTTGCTTTTCAAATTTAGAGCGTATTCATAAATATTGATTTACCACAATTTTGATATTCTGCAGACATTTCCGTATTTAGTAGCCATTCAGCGGCGTACATACGTTATAGGTAGATACAAATATTTTTCCGTACCAGCTGTATAATGGTTACAACGAGGTTTCTAATATATAATGACCAGACTTGTACCGTATACTATTTTTATGCGTTGTTACTTTGTAGAAGTTGCTTTTTTACTGCATACACGAGTATCTACAATGTCACTTGTTGATATATCCACATATAGAAGAAGCTCAACAAGTATCATGCTGTGGATTGTAGTACAATATAGCGTATATAGCAGATAAATGTGTTCTGTGGCGGATATATACCAACATTACGCCAGTTTATAGAAATAACTGTTTTGATTTAATTTATTTTGTAAGAAAGAAGGGCTAATAACTTTTATGTGTTATAAATTTAGAATTTCGACTGTTCAGAATTTACAGTTTTGACAAGAAACAGCGAAACACAATTAAACGGGTAGTCGTGGTGATAATTTGAAGAAAAAAGGAATCTTTTTGTTCACAAATTCAATATTTCGCTCTTTAAGTAAAAACAAAAAAAATAAATAAATCGGATCCACTTAAAATGGAGATGATTTAAAGCAGAAAATTTAATCGCTGATTGGTCAAACACAATAAAAAATTGTAAAATTGTAAAAAAAACGATTTTAATGCGAACTAATAAAAAACAATTGTGAAAGAGAATAGATTGAAAACAGCTGACCAAAAATAAAGTCTCCAGCTTGGAAAGGGGCCAAAATCAACTCAATAGTGATATTATTTTCACTATCTCGTTACTTAAACTTAATCTAAAATTTAAACCTACGGAAGAAGGATCATAGGAGTAGATAGAGGGGGATCGGCAGGGGCTATCTTTCCTTAAATAATTTTACTTACTCGTTTCTTTTCTAAAAAGTAAACTTTAATTTGCCCCGCTTTTGACCAAATTTTGGCTACACTCATGTCCAGGAGGTAACGCTTTCATTGGCAATAAAACCAGTATATAAGGGGATTGTACAAAAATAAGAGCTAAAAGGCTGCAGAAGGTTAGCCCAAAGCCTAAAACTTGAATCTCAAGAGAGAGAGAGAGAGAGAGAGAGAAATTTGTAACAGTTAAGAATTTTATTATCTACTTTATAGATCTAATGTGAAAAAGATCTGTCAAAAATTGCAGTCTTATGTGGAGGTGGAGTGAGAGTACTCCCAATTTTATTGTGGTGATTTAAATAAAATTACTTTGGGAAGGAAACAAGCATAATACAATTCGCGTTTACAGCTCGTATTCAACCAATTGAGGTAATTTAGAATACAGGCAACAAAATATCTCCTTTTTAAGGTGAAAATGAAACGAATCCTTGTTGTCCAAACAAGGACCGAGTATGTTGCTTTAGTATTTAAAAGTTTTTTTATTTACGTAAAGTACTCTCAGACATGCGAACGGTTACTGGGTTAATTTTGAAACATGACATTTAAAACTAACATTGATATCAATTTAGAAATACAGATTTTTAATTTTATTTACTGTAATGAGTTGGATTCTATTTCTTTGTCTCATCAACGATAGTGCTTTTTTGCAGCAAACTATAACAGAAGTTTTATTAAGGTTTATAGAGAACGACCTTTAGGTACAGACGAAACATTGTCGAGGTCGGAGCTAATCCATTAGTGATATCAACGTACTGTGTGTACTAAACAATCTCACAATTGAATGTCAACAGCGTACATATACTTGGCGTTTGTAAAAAGTTAACGTTTTTTATTAAAAAAAGTTATTTTGTGCATATTAGGTACGAAGGAGGAGCCAGGATATCATCAGGAGCCATTCAAGAGTTTGCACTAACAGCATTTGGAAATATATTATTAATTGTTATAATTTGACTGCGGTTACTTAAATAACTTTTAAAAAATGCTAACGCCGATTTGCTGAAACCTATGTAATGTAAAATACTTTACCAATAATTCGTGATTAATACTATCAAATGCTTTAGAGTAGTTTTAGGAAATTGGAATTGTAATTTTATCGTCCTCAATGTTACAGTGATACGCCCTCAGGCAGTTTCACACCTACGGCCTTCTCTGAATCCTGATTAGTAGGATGATGAGTTTTTTGTGAGTTGAGTAACGACTACTTTATTTCATATTTTTGGCAGCACACATAAGATGTTAATGGGTTTCAAGTTGTCGATTCGATATTTATCTGAAAAAATAATGTCTAGAAAATTTAAATGACAATCCCTAAAGTTTGTCATGATTTTTATTTTATTAAGTTATTATACCACAAAGCTATTAAATATTTATTCGTCTAGTTTTACACACTTTATTTGTAGTAGCTCATAAATAAAATTCTCATGGTGCGACCATTCGATAAATGGATTATTACGACCTATTTATCGCTTTGGAATTTCACATTTTACCATTCCCTAATCTTGTATAGGCAGCCAATCTAATTAGTAGTACATTTCCTGCCGCACTCCAAATGGAATTTGTAACGTATTTCATATATCGCCTTTTAACAATTCTACAGAGGGCGAAGCATTTAAAATTTTTCTAAAAGGAACAGTTGTATATTCCTACTATTTAGAATTTTAATCAAAACGGTAATTTTTTGAGAACATAAACTTGTACAGTATTATCCAGTGTGGGTGATTAATACAAGTTTGCGATGAAACTATTCCGTTGGTGGTAAATGCAGCCTCATCAAACTACAAAACAAGGATTTCGTTAGGAAAATCATAAAAAAATCACCTTGATTTGACGAAAATTACTTCTAATTTATTCAGTCATTAATGATCGCACGGACTGCGACGTAATATGGTAAGTAGAGAGGACAAAGGCAGATGAAATTATTACTTTTTTGCAGAGACTCGTGTTTTGTCGACTCTCGCGGACACCAGTAAGCAACACCTATGTAGAGAATCTATCTAGTCGCCGCAAAAAAGCAATAATTCCACTTGTCTTTGTCATCTCTAGTCATAATTAAAACTTAATTTAAAGTCATACTTTTTCTTTTATAATGAACAACCCTTTTCGGGCGATGTGTACATAAATTTCATCAGAATGAGAAAAAGTAGTCATTAATCAAGATAAGACTAAACGAACATTTTATCTTTATTTTTGCAAATTGTGAACATTTCCAGTATTCACTATTGTTGATGTATTTAATTTCGAAAACGGAATGGTATTTTTTTACTGTTCTCTGCTTATTAATCGCTATCATACCTACGACCTAAGTCAAGCAGGTTGGGTAGCGCTGTTAGTTTTGCGCGGTATAATATCGCCGCATCGAATTCCGCAGTCAAAACACGATAACAATATAGTTCATTAACAAGGGTAGGTACAATCTGCGTGACACTGTCACATAAATGAATATTATCGTGACCAATTGTGATTATGAGAAATAGCGTATCAAAGAGAATTCCTTTAAACCGGTACCGATACTGTATTAAATAACCATCTTATCGGAACGACTGTTTTAACCAATAAATCCCGAAGTTTCAATAAGGGTTGATGCTTCAGAGTACGCAGTTCTCATGCGAGGATCTTGAATGATTCTGCAGCGTACGAAGCACGTTTATTGTGATTATTACTATTTTCCGCGAATGCAGTGTTGAATTAGGAGAATATGTATTTATAGAATCATTGCCGCGTGGTTTGAATTTAATTAAAAATGGCTACGGAAGAAGAATTTAACAGGGTAAGTATTTCTAGCTGATTAAGTAAAAGCAAGCTTTATTGTTTTTTTTTCCACTTAAAAAGATGTACGTATTTCAAAGCAGCAGTTTTGGGAAATAACAAAAAAAAATCAATTCTGCTTTAGTAGTTTCTATCCTCTCCACTAGATCCTCAGAAATAGTAAGAAAACTTCCTAAAATTAAAATGTCTATTTCTTTTGGTGAAGCAAAAAAAAATTCATCAGGCAAGCCGCGCAAAAAATTAAATAATCATGCATTGCGCGTACTGTTTATGTGATTATAATAATTTTCTCTATTTCATATTCGACGCTCGCAGTTTAAGTTTTATTTCTTTTCTCTCTTTTTCTTGTGGTTTCAAGCAATTTCAAGGATTTACTTTAGATATACAGATCCACAAGATGGAGGTGCACGTTTTTATTTCTTTATTCACGTATTATAGATTGAAATTGCATTATTCGCATTAAAACACTAAACGTAAGACTTTCAATTCATTTTCACCAACCTTCATTGGGTAAATTAACAGAAAAACAAAGTATTTTCTAATTCATATCAAAACTTCAAGTAGCCGTCCTGTTTTATGCTTTCAGATCTAATTGTTAAAGTAAATTACACGTCAAGCATAAAACAGACAAAATTGCAACAAATACACTGCACTCTCACTAAAACTCAACGCAAGTTTCAATAGCTTAACTGCCATTTTCACCACAGTATGCAGACTGCCGGTGTTGTGCTTGATTTAAGGAATATTAAAAGCTGCTGTTTTAAGGGTTCCAAATATGAATTTATTAAATTGTGCTTAGCAAAGATCACATGTAGCCATAATCTTTGTTCGGTTTGAATCGAAAAATTGAAATTGCTCCAGATGTCTTCACGAGGTTCCCGAAGTTCGAACTGTTCGCTATTTGTTGGCAGAGATATTTGCAACTTAAAATAAAGAACTTTTAATATGTTTTAACGTACTTTCACCAAAAACATGTTTGGTAACGTTGTAGAACAAAAGTTCGTATTCTAATTTAAATCGAAAGCGCTGCTATTTAACATGTTAATATTTACGTATTTACTTCGCCTTTTGTGTTTAATTCTATGTAACCTTTGCCGATTTCAAAGATATTTGGATAGGCCGGGTTACTGCCTCTGCTTCTGTGCGTTTTTTTTTTGTACTGTTATTATTTTATTCACTGTAATGGATTTTACGTACAATGAATACGTCAATATCTACTTGGTATAATGGAAAAGCTAACCGTAGGTAGCATTAGTGGAAATGTATTCTGAAACAACCGTTTTCGTTCATGTTCTAAGCTCTAGTCGTTCTGTAAAAACGATAACATATTTCAATTAAGTTATTGTTATAACGTTTAGGAAGATGTCGACTTTTTCAAACTATTCTTTGAAATGATAATTTTCATAGTTGGATACAGGAAAATTGGCATGAATTTCGGGAATATGGTCAGTAAAGAATATTTTTCTGTTAAAATTCGACTGAGCAAAAAACAGGGTCGTTGGATCAATTTATCCATAGAATCAATTTGATACCATTGGGTACTTCAATATTGGAACAGGTTCTTAAGGAGCTGCGATTAAATAGAACCCATAACATGATTTACATACATAGTAGAGTTCCTGAACACATTGCTTGTAATATAAGGGAACACTTTCAAAACAGGCGGATTGGTCTTATCGTCTGCGATATCTCCTGATCTCAATTAAAAGATTGAACTGAATTTGGGGTTTCATTAAACCGAAAGTTTATGCAACGATACATCGAAATGCTAACAAAGTTAGAAACAGAACTAATGCGGGAGTAATAGAAACTACATAAAAAAATCGAACCAGTAGTACAAATCAGGTACAACTCTTAGATCGCAACTATACGCTTAGAAACAGTTGAATTTCAATTCGAATAATTTGCGTAGGTATGTAGTAGATTTGATGTTGGATAAATATTCAAAAATTAGTCTTATTTTAAATACACTGCAATTCAATATATCATGCACATAAATATGCAGAAATTAAATTGGAGGTCTAGTTGTAAGCACGGTTTAAAATTATATTGAACCCTGTAGAATGCCTGGAGGCAAGCTGCTCAAAGTTGCATTGTCAAAAATGAAAAATGTCACGTATTATGGCATTCGTGGGATACCTTAAATTCTGTTTAGTAAAGTACTGTTGTCCTAGTATGGAAAGTTTTAGTGTTACTAGAGTTTCCTAAAAAAAAAAAAAGATTTTTAAAGAAATCGTTGTTTCTTCGAAACAGAGCATTAAATAGATGTAATTGTTGATATTTAGATTGGGCATAAAGGACTTAATATATTCGCATTTTTGTGATTTTGGATTGCTAACAAGTTTAATTCTACGACTTTTTTTAAGTACATCTTGTATCTTAAATTTTGTGTAAAATTGTAGACCAAAAATTAGTAACACGTTGGTGTTCTAAACAACACATAAGTATCGGCACTCTCCACACCACACAAGTTTAACTTATTATATAGCAATATACAATAATTACTTTTACAACTGGTGACCGATGATGAGGACCACTCGTGTCCTCGAAACGGCCGTCCCGGACTTAATCATTATATATTACTATATAATAAATTAAGTTGGTGTGGTGCGGAGGATGCCAATACTTATGCGTTGTTTACCAAACTACTCCACAGTCCTTGCTATTATTACTGCTACGTTTCAGTATAATTTTAAATCACAATTTTCCGAATTGGCGGAAATGATTTTTGCTGTAGATATTTGACCAAAATCATAAGCTTTGTCCCAACACAAATCACATTCTAGTCGAAGCAAGCGTTTTACACGATGTTTTATAAATTATTAATTTATCCATTGATAAATCATTAGTTTTTTGAGGTTTCCTGTTTTGACGAACTTTGAAAATAAGTTTTTGAGCGTCTTTTCTTCTGGTGTACTTGCATGTATTTCTAGTTCTTATTATATTTTTATGTTTGATGGGAAACATTATTTTTTTTCTTTATATAAGTCGTTTATATAAACGACTGCTAGACACAACGTTTGGAGATGCCTATCTTAAAGTAACGCCTAACTTTATTTAACTGGGCTAATATTTCTTTTGACATGTTTGTGTGAGAAAACTAAGCTTTAAAGAAAAATTTTAATTGTAGGTTACTTCTTAAAACAGCACGACACAGTTACTCTAAGGCCGTAATTGAAACTATGAAATGCCCTGCATAATAAGATATAATTACAGATTGTCGTAAATTCTGTGGAACACGCAAATCGATGTACTTTCAAACCTTAAAAATTAAGTATTATTGATGAAAATTCTTTCTTGCACACTACAATCCTTAGCAGTATCTATTAAATTTACCTGGTATATAAATACTTAAAACATTAGACGCTTTCGTTAGCTGTAGCTGTTTTCTCGAAGCAGATTATAAACGCCAGAAACTTTGCACTAATGGTACACCTGGCTGGATAGCGAGAATTCAAATTAGAAAACGAAATGCTCTGCCAAAAGATAATAGTACTCATGTTATTAAACAATTTATAGCGCAACCATGGCTACCAGGTTCGGTGTGATAATCTCACGAATATCTTCAATTAAATTTGAGGACCGGTTTCGTTTAAATTACACATATATCTTCAGGCCAGATATTTTAGATCGGGATATCGATACAGGATAGAAAATACGCTCGAAACAGTGCTGATAACGCCGGATAGGGAGAAACATGTCCGTTGGTTAGCGTTTTCTCTCCTCGCATTGCTTTTGCCATCAGTGATTTCGCCAATACTGTGAATAGTTGTATTACAACATTATATTTTGGTTATTGCCTCTAAGCGTTTTTTGATGTGTTTTAATGCTTATCCTCAATCAATTTCAATTAATTCAAACCACCGGCAGACATGCCGCTTCATATTTTTGAGAGAGACTTTGTAAAAAGTTTTTCTTTTATTTCTAATTACTCGTTTTCGAATATCTCCTACACAATGTGGAACTTAGCCACTGAAATTAATCTATAATTCCAATCGTTATAAATCCAATTTGTTTTTGATTTTGTCCAACATGACTGGTTTTGTTCCTGAACACCATTTTATAATGGTGACTCGTTGGTGTCATTCAATTGTAATTCTAGGTTTACCAGTACATTTTCTTTTAGTGTCGATGGCTCCTGTGGAACACAATAACTTCATACAATTTTTAGGAAGTAGGGGAACCTCTAATCATTAAAAAAATGTAATACTGCTTTTTGGGTGCTTGCCAGATTTCTATTAAACGGACAAATCAAAAACACAATAGAAACTCAAAATTGCAACAAAAATATAGCTTTTATCACATTATTCGAAGGTTTGAGTTTTTTGAAACAGTTTTAGCTTTGTTTGTTCGGTGTCCTTAGTTATAGATGGTAATATTTAAATGTTTCTGCGAGTTTCGAAATTTAATCAGTGAAAATAACTTGTTTATTATTGTTTTATCTTTCTTCCTGATAAATATACTTTCAGATGAAACTCGTTGCTAGGTAAAATAAATAACCTATTATAATGTAGTATTTAACAAGCTTGTGCTAGTAGTTTATGAAAAAAATATGAAATCGCAACTCAGAAGTTATAAAAATTGAAAAGATAAATTGCAGATTATGTTGAAAGAATTAAAAACAGTGAACTTTTGAAGACACTCGCATTTGAATAGATGTTTTAAGGCTTTCACGTTTAAATGTTTAAATGTGTTTAATACTTTCGAATACCTTCGAATGTATACCAAATAATAAATTGCACATAATAAATTTATCATAAATAAATCATTGAAGACCTTAATAGGTATGAACTGCACGCTACCAAAAGAAAATCTTTTCTAAACATATTGGTAAATAACTTTTAAGCGACAATGCTTCCAGCGTCAATCAATCCATTCGTTGAAACGTATTACGTATAACGTAAAATCCAAACGGAAACAACACAGAAACATGACTAGTAAGGTGATAGGTGAGTATTCAACTTTATTCACTATCAAATTTTATAATCGACTTCGAAATATTTTAAAGCATCTTCAAATATCCTGAATTTTTGAAAGATCATCAATTACTAGGGATCGTGTGAACCACCATACCAGCTAAGAGTTAATCGTACTATTGTACTAGTCTTGCTTGACAAAAAAGTTAAGCGCAGCCTATAATTAAAAGCAAATATGGTATCAAAGTTTATATTTTGCAATAGAGATATGTAAATTCTTTGAATTCTTCAATTTGTTTTAACTTACTGGGTGGTGGTGCCATCTTGACATAAATTTCTTTATTATAAGGTAGAACAATGTGCGTTGGGGTGTATCGATTGGTTTTTGTACGTAAAATACTGTATGAATGTAAGGATATTGCTGTTTCATAGAACTATATCAGCTACTTAAAAGAAGAGGGAGCGATATCGGTTACTAAACTGGAAGTCCTTTTTTTATTGGATATTTTACTTTTTCAATCTGCGAAAATTGCACCTAGTTAAGCAACATTAAATATATTTTAGAATATTTAATAAATACTGATACAATTTGTATATATAGGTATATATATATATATGTGTTTTTTTTCTTTTGTATCGCTTCATATATAGGCCGGTAATACATATTAGATATGTGTAAGTATTTCTATTACTATTATTCAGGCTATTTGTTTCTGTGGATTTGCAAGTCTCCCTTGCATGGAATAATTGCAATAGAATTTGTGTGCTGTTCTTAAATGCTAAAATTAGAAATAGAAAAAGAAAAAAAGAAGTACTTATAACAATTGATCAAGCTATTGTTGCTATGATACTAATATCAATTGAAGAGACTTTATAAATCTATAATCATTTAGTAATTTCTAATCGAAATCTACAATATATGTATCGTTCCTGGTCAAGATGGGGGATAAAAAGAAAGTATCAAGTAAATTATTATTGCTGGGAGGCATTAGAAAATTCGGAATGCCTAGTAGATCGTTTAGTCAAGGCACCGTAAATGTAAGTAATAGTAAATTATATTTTTAAAGGTAATAGCAAATTACTGGTTATTAATTGCTTTGGTTCTCACATCATTCATCTGGTCACCAATGCTGGAAATACCGTTCTTTCTAGTTGCATCACAATAATTTCATAATGCTCACTGTATAGAGGCAGGTTCCGAAAAGTCACTTTTAACAGCTTTAGTGGAATCATAGATGTTAGAATACATGTTCAATATTTAATTAAAACGCCTTGCCAAACGTCTTTGAGTTGCAATTTATTGATCATTAAAGTAATAATACGTTGTAACGTTATCAAGGCAATTCACAATTAACAACAAATCAGGATGGATAACAATTTTTCCATAATAAAAACCAAGCATTTTTAATAAGATAAATGAAGACATAATAATTATCCTAACGGCTTTATTATTACACTACTCAAAGGTAACGAGTTATAGGATATACCGTAGATTCTGCAGTAATGTTCTAAAGTTGACAAACAGAAACATTCTCTCTAAGGAAAATACTTCTATTCTTTGCTATAACATCTTTGGTATTTACACAGGCTGAATCATCTAGAATATAGAAATATGTAGAGACTGTAACGTCTGTTAACTAGGCCAAAGTTCACACAGGTTGAAGAAAAGAATTGATCCACATTACAATATTTCAATTGGCCGTGCCGTCCACATATACGCAATATACATATATCTAGACCAGAAATGTACCATACCAAAAATTTAAGAAAGTAGTATTAATAATTTCTTGTTATCAATGGATATTGCTTGAGCAAATAAAAAGAGGAAGATGAATAACTACAAATAATGTAAAATGTATAACTGTATCATTGCTTTTTTGGAAATTAGTGGAATAGACTGAAAGGCAAAGAGCGATATAAGGTACGAAAAAGCATTCAGAGTAACGCCGATGACGCCGGGTAGGCAGAAACATGTCCGTTGGCTAGTATTTTTCTTTCGTCGCATTCATTTTACAGTGAATAACTCCATCAATACCATGAACCATATTAAAATTATTTTGCTTAGTTAATTTTTTACTGTTACCCGTAGCTTGATTGTTAATTCTTTTCGGCTCATCCCGTGAAAGATAAGATTAAGCTGATAATGTTTTTCAAATAAGTCAGTGGCGTACAAGCTCTATTCTGATATATTTAAAGAATTTCAACAAGTGCCTATTTAAGTAGCAAATGTATATATTTTTCATATGAACATGTTACAGATCGAAGCATACTACAATACGTGATACAATGTATCTTCAACCGTTTCAATAGTTTTGACCCTTCGTGCAAAATATCAATATACATTTACATATGTACATAGATATACGTGCGTACTTTAGCGGCAGAGTGTCTGTTATCTAAAAAAATATATCTATTTTACAGCCTTGAAATTAATAATTATGTACAAATATACAGGATAGCAAAAAGTAAGATATTAGCGAAAAAATCGTATTTTCGTCATTCTTATTCATTCTGTCCAATAAATGCTTGAATGCTTTACAAGTAATTTTGGAAAACGTATTTCTTTTAGATAATATACAAGACTGGCAGAATTTCTATATACATTTCATACATTCGTATGTCAGAAAGATAAAAGACGTTCAAAGTTTTGTTATAGCATGCCAGAAAGAACGGACCAAATTTCAGGAGTGTATCGTATACGTGAAAATAATGTAAAAAAAATTATGTGTTCTTATCCAATTTTCATGTGTTTAATTAAAAAAAAAAATTATAATGTTTGGAATTATCTAATAACATAATATACAAACGCGAAAATGAGCATTAAAATTGAGCGTCGAGCTTTGATAGAAAGAGAAAAAACTTTTAATGTACACGAAGCAGATTTTTTGTTTGACATGGGTAGTCAATGCAAGAACATTTTTATTTTATTTAAGGCGTACTATCTCAAAAATAAAGGAAAATTTAGATAATTTACAAAGCTATAAGTCTAATTAAAATGCTACAGCATTTAAACAAATGGAAATTAGTTTGGTTTGTTTCTTCTGACTCACCTTGTATAAACATGTAAAAATGTTTGTGCTTTGGTATTCATTCTAATATTGCCAAAGTCATCATAATTACCTATTAAATGAATAATAAGTGAAGTGATTGTATTTTTTTAATACAAAAAAATAGTACAATAGAAATTATTTTTTACATACTTTGAGGTGAATTCGAACAGATACGTTTAGTTCGATAAGAAGATGGCCACATTTTTTGTCGAACGAAACGGATTTGTTGAGGCGAAAACACTTAATGGGCGAAGCTGTTAGATCCACAGGAGAGTCAGATTGGGAAATGTGATGAGCCGGATCGGGCTGAGTTGACAAGGGCGTTGGGTCCTGTCGACAGAAATCTCAAAATGTCTGTTTATTATGATTAAAAACAAGGAAATTCATCCAGTTTTAACTCTATTATATTATTATTTAAAGAATTGTAATTTACATCATATGGTGTTGGTTTTAATTAAAATTTCTTGCTTCTAGACCTTTCCAGTCCACAAATATTTGCATGAAAAAGGACTATAATTTTAGAAAGACTTGTATTTTATCTTGCAAATACCAGTAAATGGTTACCAGTGTAAATTTAGGGCATTCGTAAATACCGTTAAATATTGTGTGTACAAAAATAACGCGGCAGTGTTCGATACGAACGTATAAAACGGTTATGTGCTTACGGAAAGTATTTCATCGTCAAAATCATCGATTGAACTATAAACGTCAGTTTTGTGTAGGTTTTCTCACGAGCGCGTGATATACCTTACGTGTTTACGGGTATTTGAATGGAATAGATGGTATCGAAAATATTTGATTATTGTAATTATTCGAAAGGGGAAACGAAGGTTTATGTATATAGCGAACAATTTTAGTGCCAATTTCACCCTTTTCGAAGTTATTATATTCTTTATTGTTCACGTAACTTCGGTTATTGGGCATAGAAGTCTTTTATAAATCTGCCGAAACACATTTAAAAAATATTAAATAAAAATAAATATCTATGTCTTATGGTGACGTTAATTTAAGTCATTTGACTCCACTTTAGCCCACTAACTTTTGTCGCACTTTGCCTGCAGAATTATATTATCTCCTTTCGTAGGCGTTTAATGTCAAGCTTACAAGGTGCATGTTTCTAGAGGGTACTTCAGAAACTAAATCAGATATCTGCATAGGTATCTAAGGTCTCTATTTTATAAGGAAAAACTATATCAGCCAATCCGTGTCAAGTTTAAAACAGAGAGTTGCCCACTCTCAAGTCTTTTGTGGCGTTCAATGATGCTATCAATACATAAGTCTTCTCAAAATCTTAAATAATTTAAAACCTGCTTAAAACACCTAAATAACTGCAATTATAATAATAGAATCCAGTACGTGTTGCCTTATAAAAAATATTGGATGATTGCTCTGGTCCATGGAGTGTTTTTCTTACGTTTGTTACATTAAGCTTGTATTTCTTTGTCTTAAAAATGGAATTTTGCTTTGCTTGTGAATGTATGAGGACTATACATATATTAAGTATATCACAGCAGAGACAATTAAAAAAAACCAAAAAATGACATGATAATATACATGTTCTTATTAGATACGTAGTAGAGTATAACACAAGAAATATGCCAACGAACTCTATAGAAGATTGTACCTTTGTAAATGGGCAATTTTCAGAACGATATTCTTTCTTACGAGGGCTGATGTTGGATATGTCTTAAATCCTACAGGATGTTTCACAAGCTGGTGGCTGCTTAAAGCTCTATATTTTTTTGGGACATGCTGTATACATATTGTTGCGTTTTTGGAGACATCCTTAAATTCTCAGGCAATATGTAAAAAGGCACTGCCCTAAACACAGCATTTCAGAGTCATTATTTTTTTTTATAAAAGTCGAGATTTACAGAAATCATTATTTCTTCTAGTGCGCATTAGACAGATGTAATTTTTGGTAGTTCGATTAAGCATAAAACCAGCTAATACAGGCGGGTTTATATTGTTCCAAATTGTTAACGTAGTGCGTGTAGTATTGTGTATTGTATCGTGAATTTTTGGTAAAATTCTAGACAAAAGATTACTAACGTGTTAGTTGTTCAAAATTAACCATTTCCTATTTATATATTTTCCAGTACGCTATAGAAAATACCAGATAACTGTTGATATTAAGCAGTTTAGTTAGCTTTCCTTAATGATATTAATAAAATTAATAAATGAATTAAAATTGTTTCCGTACATACCATTTTAATACTGCTACAGTTGTCGAGAAGTCTGTTAACGCAATCTAAACTTTCTCAAATGTTGCGACGTTAAAATTCACATCCTTAAACTATTAATTAAAAAAAAATATTTTTATTAGTGTACTTCCAGTCAAGTTTTCTTGTTTGGGTTCATTGCTGGATTTTGCCTGCTTGGACATAATATATACATTTCTGAATAAAATCAGTGCACCATTATTATCATTATTATTAATAAATAAATAATATTAGCAAAGAAAGCTTCGGCAACCTTCGCACCACACAAGTTTAATTTACGTAGCATATGTAATAATTAGTCCGGGACAGCCGTTTCGAAGACACGAATGGTCCGCATCATCAACTGATAACCGAAGCAGTATATTCAATTAGAAGAAAAGTTTTTCATTAAATAAATGAATGGAAATTAAACGAAATGAAACAAATTTAATCTTCTGAGCATTTAGTGTATTACATGTTAGAGATTATTTTCAATAAAATCACTTATCCTGAAAATTATAGAAAAGGTAAAAGACAATGAAATTGTAACATAAATGAATGGATAATAATATTCGAATATCGTACCGCGTGTTGCTTCTTCTATTGATGAGTACAGTCATTGATTTAATTTTGTATGGTTTCATACAGAGCGTTCTTCTTCTTTTCGTTTCTTTTAGGCAGATTTATATCCCGATTTGTTGGTGAATACTCGTCATTGAGATGTTAAGAAAGTTTATACCCTAGCTTCATCAGCAAAATAGACGTTTTCAATCATCTATAGACCACTTACTATTATTTGCAACACAACGCAACTTAGCAATTCTGTTCTCTCTGATAAGCTGTGGTGTAATTGCTGGTGTTTTACTAAGAAATCCGGCTTCTTTTAATCTTCTTCTGACCATTTTAGTGGAAATCGGAATGTCCTTTTCCTGGCCTATAACAATAATTTCCCATTTTTAAAAGGTTTAATCACTCGACTTATTGCATAGTAAACAAATTGTGCCTCCTGTTTCTCGAAATTCCTTCATTTTCAAGCTTCAAATTATCCTAATTGAATATTCGAAACACTCCAAACGGCGATAAACACATTAACTCGAGAACGAAAAACTTGATTTACAACAGATTTTATCGTAATTGGCGAACAAGGTATTGATAATGAATAATGCCACTTTGAAATTGTTGAAGAAATACAATTTTCTTGTAGAATTGTCAGAAAGGATCTAAAGCTTAGTATTAATATTCTTTGTGCTCAATTACGAATTAAAATTAATTAACCAAATGAAGATATACACCTTTAGATTTATTATATTCATGTATTAATATTGTTTAGGAGTGTTGGTGATTTATTATTTTGAATAGCAATTAATTTTATTCAAAAGCTGCGAAAAGCACTAATTGATTTATGATATACCTTACATTGGGTTGATTACAATTGAATTCAGTTCGTAATAATTAGACGTCAAAATTCAGACACAGAAAATTAGAACCAATGAACTCCGTTTTGATGTAGGGGTGGGCGAACAATTAAACGTTAACTAACCAGTCGAGGTCGTAATTGTACAGGTACAATTACAAAACCGAATGTAACAATGTTTGCCACTATAAATAGATGGTGGTGCCAGGTGCCCTGGTGCTCTTTAAATGTTGTGTAACACTTGGCGGCATTATAAAATCCGAATGGAGCGACATGGAAACGCCATCGCGTGATTTTCACTCGCGAATATTTCTCACAAAAAGCAATTTCTTTTCTACTCGAATCTGAAATTGTAGAAATACATGTTGAGTGAAGCGCGCCTTACTTCTGATTTTGTATTTAAAGAGTTCACATATACGAACGAAAGAAAGTTTCTGATTGCTTCAGTTTTTTTTTTCCTTGTGATTATATATTGGCTGGCGAAAAACTATCTACTCGAAGAGATTTCAATCGTGTTTGATGGGTTGTTAGACAAGTTTTGATAGTCCTGCGCATTTTTCGTATATTTCGGATGTTTCGTGATGGTTATGTTTTAACATTGTGCACATTCTAATTTCGAGTTCATTTTCAATATGTTTGTCTTCGGTCCACATAACTATGCAGAAGATAGCGAGGAGGAGAGTGAAACAGATTTTGAAGATGATCCTGAGGCTTTGCTTCAGGTAAATTTTAAGAGACATTTTGAAATAACATAAAATAGACGTACACACATTAAATTTATTAGAAAAATTGCTTGTTCAAAATGGAATTTTTATAAGATATTTTTTCGAAACGTTCAGATTTTTATGCCGCAGAATGTTATTAGTTTTGCAGTAATCTATACCTACATGATTTCTTAGCTCGCTTCATTTGATATTAAAACATAATTCTACTGATAATGAAGAAACATGTAAGTATATAATTATTGGTGGTGATTCTTCTTAGCTGTTGTATAGCTATTTCTTTAAAGGAAGTTTTTCGTAGTAGTCGTTTAGTTACTTAAATAAACCTTCAAAAAGTTTTTTTTTACGTTTCGACAATAAATTTACAGCCTTCTTCAGAAATTATAAATGTTTATGATTATATAGCAAAAATAAAAATTTGTTAATGAACAAATTTTGCAATTAAGATGATTTAAAGTTAATTTGTTTTTTGCAATGGTTTTTTGGGGATTACTTAATACTTATAAGATGTATTCTGTAGTAAATTATTAAAAATTGCTGATGGTAAACTACATTTTTGTTAAACGCTTGGTTTTAAATTGAAAATAGAAAAGACACATTCCGACTCATAAATGTTAAATGGTTTATTTTTTTTAATTGATATTTCGTTCTAGTAAAGCGACGCTTGAAAATTTTTATTTATTAACGTGAAAATAAAATAATGAGTTTTGAAAAATCTTTCAATCTCTACCTTACCGTTAACGGAATCTTTATGTTCTCGATCCAGACAAATGAACGCAAAGATCCCGTCGCATTTGAATACATTAAATAACCACGCCCGCTCTCAAATTGTAAAAGCCAAATATTAATTTTACATTATCTTAAATGCAGATGTTCATTATCAAATTTTAATTTTTACTGTAACCATTTCTGAAGAAAGCAATAAAGTTATTACCGAAACGCAAAACGAAATATAATAATACAAATAACAACAGAGAAATTGTAACGTCGGTCAACAGACTATTCCAATTAGACAAACAAGTTAAAAAAGCGTAGTTAATGTATCAAACATCCATATTTTTCGAGGGAGTTTTCCATTCTTGATCAGGATAAGCTACTGATTAAAATAAGAGCGTGAATTAAGAGTTTCACCTAAAATTATGAAATTTTTAAAAATATTATGTTTGCAATACCTTCTAATCTCAAACGCTTTTAAGAAGTAACGTTTAAAATAATTTCAATCAATATTAGATATTTTTTTAATCTCGTCAAAGCCAACGGAGTAACCAAAAGTAGATAGATGTACTAAAAGAAGGTTTTGACAAATTTTTCACTTGAAGATTTAAAGCATAGGATATTCTATATAATGTTTTAGGTTTTGAATCCTACGCTATACAGTTATAAAAGTTCTCATGCACTTGTCCATCTATCAAAAAAAGTACATTTGTATTTTTGAAATATTTATTTAAAATATGCTTTATCAAAGAAATTTTAAAATTGAGTTCAGGTACATAACGATTCTTCAATTACTTTGGAAGCAAAATCCAATAAATCCATTCTTCTTTTTCTTAATTTTTTTTGCGGTGATTGTTTCTCAAACTGTTATATTTGAGGCGATGGTATTATAAATGGACCAAAGCAATTGTTTCGCATCTAGTAAATTTATTTATTTACTGCATCCATCTCTTTAATTTCTGCACTCGTTTTCCCATCTAAAAGAAGAAATCGAATTGCTAGACAGACTCGTGTCTATTCGTCTCATAAGAAAGGGCTCGTTTTTGCCTACTTCTTTCCCCGAGTGTCTGTTGCAGTAGTAGTAGTAGTAGTAGTAGTAGTAGTAGTAGTCGCTGCAAAACAGGTATGATTTCACTTGCTGCTTCACTTTGTCCTCTCTAATTATAAGGAGAGAAGACAAAGGCGGTTGGAATCATTACTTTTTTGCAGCGACCAGAGAGACTTGTGTTTTGTCGACCCTCGGCGAAACCAATAGGCACGCGAACCCTTTCTCACGAGACGAACAGACACGAGTCTGTCTAATCGCCGCAAAAGAGCAACAATTCCACCCGGCTTTGTCCTTTCTACTTATAAGTGACGATTGGACTAGCAAAGAAACTAATCCTTTTTGGAATATAGAAAAATCAGGATACCTTAAAAATCGTTTGCAATGGATTTATTTGGTTTTGTTTCAAAGTTTCTTGTACAATGTTATAAAAATATTGTTTGCAAGCTTGTTTGATATATTTTTCTGCTATTATTTCAATACAACAGCTACAACGTTCTTGTTTTATTTCTTTTCTTAAGTTGCGGTTGTCGTAGTTGTTTAATACATTTGGTTATTCTTGTTAATACTAATCGCTTTAGTAGACGATTGTTAACGTAAATGTAAATATATTAATTGAAAATCTAGATTTTTGAGAAATTATATTTTTCTGTATTTGTAAGTTATTGGTTACATTTGTATTATTATCGGTAATACTTTTGAAAAAGTTAAGTTTCCTCGTAATTGCGTAAATATGCAATATTTCTATGATTTCGTGAATAGTTACAAATCAATATGTTTTTAACCTCATACTTATTTTTATACCATAGTTTCATTATATCTCTTTCAGCCTTGGTGTTTCTATTTATTTATAAAGATGATTTCCGAATATTCTTTTATCGATTGATGGATACGTCATATGGATATAGATAGGATATCCTAGATTTTTTACTAAAACCTTGCAAACTATATTTTGTATAGATAGCTATAAATACCCTTATCGTTACGAAAAGTTATAGCTCTAGTATGCGAAGCGTTCAAAATCATACCATGTTACGAATTCTAGGTATTTTGAATTTATGACTTATGTTAAACTTAGTTTGAATATAAATGCACATTCTACTGGCTTTTAATATTGCACATATAACAGTGCAAATGCCACTTTTATCTGATTTAGTGGTGAATGTTAAATAACAATGTATGCAAATGCAGCGTGGAAGTCTAAATATAGAAGAAAAATTGAATGCAAAGTTTTAACAACAATTTGTCTCAAAATTGTTTTGTGAAGTTTGTAAAATTACTAGTAAGTTATTTGCGAAAAAGTAACTTACACTAATGAGAAGTAATTAAAATATTGCATCACGACTATATTTTCTGATCGTCGGCCTCCTTTCGCCATTAATGTCCGAACCACTGGTATCATACGTTCTGTTAATTTAGTCAGAGTTTCTCCGGTTATATAGTTCCATTCGGTTTGGAGGACCCGCCGCAGGTGTTCTTTTGAAGTTGGGTAGACTTGCCTCAATTCTCTGGCAAGCTCATTCCACAATAACTCGATGGGGCATCATGGGCAAAATAGTATCCACTACTTGTGTAACAATTTTATTGTCAAGCGACTTTTTATTTTGCATACATGAATATTATTTCGATTTGTTGCAATTTTAAGCGTTTCTTCTTAGTTTTTTCTCTTGTTGCAAATAATTTTTACATGCATGCTCGACCGTACGAAATTCTCGTTCGTCCCCTTCTTTTGTGAACCTTAGTGGCAATCAGACGTGATTACAGATTAAAGTGATACTAAATTGGTGAGTACCTTTTTCGAGCAAAGTTTATTAAACATCTACCTTACAATATTACCTTTTTATCAAATTATTTAATTTGAAATTGAAATTTGTTTCTTTCTTGCCTACTTCTACTTTATCCCTTCATCAGTTTTTTCTTTAGTCTCGTGTACATGTTGCATTGACTTGCAGATATCAAATTTTTCTTGAGGTAAATTTTTAATGTTAATAAATCATTTTAACTTAAAATTTCTCCTAATTTATATTATTCTTCTAATTGCTTAAGTTATTTTTTTTATGTGGCTTCGTCATTCATTTTTACTAATTTTGTTTTATTTCCCTACCTATTTCGATCTACTAGCTTCTTTTCTGCTTTTTCTTTTTTTTATTTTTTAGGTATCTATGGCAAGGGTGGACACACAACACAACACACGAGGGTTCAAGGGACCTGGAATCATCCCAACGAATCTGACGTGTCAGCAAAGCCTGGAGTGCTTGAGCTTAATTTTTTCTATTATTTTGTTCTATATAATTGAACATAAAATAAATTTCTTTTTAATTTATATCTTTTTAATTTATATTAACAGTATCTTTCCGCAAGTCAAGAGGAGATGCAACAAAGCTCTATTTTTTTGGTAGTTCTTTTTTTATACAAAAACTTCTGGCGCCCCTTTTTATGTAATTTTTTTTCGAAAAGGACTTTTTTGAACCTCTACATACCCCACCCTGAGCGCCGTTCTAGTCGGACACGTAAAATGTATTAATTTTAGTTATACTTGAAAGGAGAGATAATCTTTGCAAATTATGCGCAAACACGAACTTCTGCCCAATCAACCGCGATCCTGATGTTACAGCATTCTTCTCCAGTATGTGTTTATAATTTTATTTAGGAATCGTTAATTTTCATGAAATCTACGATACCCGCACTGCTGAAACAACCTTAAACCATCACTGAACCACCATTATATTTTACATAATCACGCATAATTATGTAAAATAATATATTTTACATAATAGTCATTCGTTTCATTCCTATAAAATAGTGTTTGGGAATTAATAGAAGGTGATCCTGATCGTGGAGAATATTTACAAAATTTATTGAATAAACAGGATAAAATAAGATGTATTCCTTTTATCGGATTAAGCAACTTTTACGTTGAATAAAATAATTTTTCAGAAGATTATCGAGCAATTATTAGGAGCAACCATATAATAGGTCCAATTTTTATTGAAAGGTATTTGACAACGGAAAAATATTTAAATTTCATTGGATATAAAGCTGTTTTTGTTACGGCAAATTTATATAGAACTGACCTTTCCAAGATGACATTTTTTGTTTGAACAAGAACGCCTCATTTTGCTACTATTGTTAGAAACTATCTAATTTTAAGCGAAACCGTACCTTGAGTGGACAACTAGATTACTGGATCCTACGCCAATGGATGCAAGAAAGCTAAATAATATACAAATTAAAATAAGGAATATTTCACTTTAAGTTTAAAGACAGTTAAACGGCAGTTCCGCTGTAAAGGAAGTTATTACCAACACATAATTGAAGAACGTTTCGATCAGTTAATACGTTAAAAGGATAATATTTGTTCAAATAAAGTACTTCAATAATTTCATAGTTTTAATGCCTGTAGTTGATCAATAGTTTGCGGGAACCAGCTCATCAAAGAGAATTAATTAATAACATATAAAAATGAACGTTTAATTAAAGAAAGCATCTACATATATACTTACATGAATCACCCTGTATATTGTAAACTTCGTTTAGAATGGGTACTTTTTAGATTAAAAATTGATATATTAGAGCGTTTCATTAACTTCAAATTACTGTTGAAATTAATTTTATTCCATATGCCGTTACCACACTGTATATTGAAATGTCCCATTATTTGCAATATACTTGTGCTCTAGTAAGTATACATTCTTGCAAATTTTCCAGCGCCGCCGAGAAGAATGTGAGCGCAAAGCGAGGCGTGGTGAAATGGACCCACGCCTCGAGTTTGCCTTTCAACTTCTTATTGACGCCACCGGTTTAACACGACACGAAGTTATGGATTACGTCTTCGAAGCTGATATGGTGAGGTTGAACAAAATTACTTATCTTATTTTTCCCTTCTTTACTTTCTATTCCAAAGCTTGATGAAATTAATCAACTCTTTCTTCCAAATATGAGATCGAAATTGATGTGGTTTTATCAAGACGTAGAAGATACAGAACATCAAGTTGTTGCAGAGCCAAAACCTGGCACTAGCAGGCAATTGCAGAGCACTTCCACAAGAACTCAAGCGGTAGCGGCACCCGTTATGAAGAAGAAACTGTTTTTAACTGATGGCTGGGATGTACCTTTGACTGGGATTTGCATTTACATATTTCGAACGAGCACAACTAAGCAATTGCCAGAAGAAGGATTTCAAAAGGTTTATTTGATAGACAGTAACTTATTCCAGTATTATCTTATATGTATACGTAGTAAACTTCATTTGAAACATATTACTTGTACTTATGATTATTTTCAAAATCAAAGAGAAACAAACTTTTAGGATCTATATTGCGGTATAATAGATGCAGAGCGTATAGGTTTAGTCACAACAATAGAAAGAGTTATAGAGCATGTTTTCATGGAAGCCTTAGCTCATCCAAGTCCAGATACTGAAGATGATGCTGTACATTGTCCTATAGTCAAGAATCAGTTGCTTCCTGGTCTGAGATCGTTTTGCAGCGCCTTAAGGGGTAATAATTTCTTGAATTTACAAGCTGCTAAGTTTTCTGATATTACAAAATTATATTGGCGTTTCCAAAAATAATGTTGTTTTAGTTTGTGAGGATGTATGTGACCAAGTAAATCTTTTCGACGACGGTAAATATCTTGTAGGCGCAGTAACATTAGATGAGCTGAAGGAAATGGTAAAGAAACAAGAATTTGTAATAGAGATAGAGGAAAGAGTTAAAGTTTGGATCAAGAAGCTATCCGAAATACTTAAAGAAAGTGATCAAATTCGAAAAGAATGCGATAGTTCTGGTATGAATTTTTAATAATTACCGCGTTTTTATGCTTGTATATTTCCGCCATAGGTCCCCAAGATGAATTGGAATATTGGAAGAAAAGAGGAGCACGTTTTTCACAAATCGTAACTCAAGTACAAGCCACTGAAGTACAACGAACTGTAATGTGCCTCCAATTCGCACGCTCGAAAATGCTTAAGGAATGGAAAGAAACAGATTATAAGATCACTTATTGCTATAACGAGGCTAAAGATAACGCTAAGTTTATCCAAGCTTTAGAGAAAAACTGTCATTCGCTGTATTTAGATGATCCCGTAAGTGAAATCTATCATTTGCGTTAATTTTTTGTGCTATTTGCATGTTTCTTTGGGAAAAAATAAATTCTAATAGAAACGATTTTAATTGGAAGGTTAAGATGAAAGACTCACTGCTTGGTCTTTTACAAACGGTTCGCCTAATTCACACTGTATCCCAATTTTATAACACGTCAGAACGTACTTCAGCTTTAATGGTTAAGGTACATATGACATCAAGATTTCAAACCAATTATTACTTTGTTATGTATTTACTTATTTTTTGCAGATCACAAATCAGATGATAGAAACGTGTAAAGAGTATGTCAATTGTAGAGGAAATGAAACAATATGGACCCAGGATCGCCAAGATGTGAAGCAAAAATTAAATAACTGCATCATGCTAAATAAAGTTTATCAGAAAACGTATGCTACCGTGAAAAATCAGCATACAATAGAAGGCGAAAGTAATTTTAATTTCTCTGAGAATTACATATTCGGAAAGTTTAACGCCTTTTGCGGACGGCTTGGAAAAATTATATCCATGTTTGATTTAATTGACGACTATAGTTATTTATTTCAAAGAAGAATGGAAGGTCTACTAATGGGTGAAGGTACGCTACACATACTGATACATATGCTTGCGTTCTTGTATTTTGTTAACTTAGTTGTCAATATTTAATATTTTTTTGTAATAAATTGCTTTAGTTATTCAATATAAAATATTTGATTATAGCTTTAGAAGAAGCAATGCAGAAGTTTGAAGAAATAAAAGGAACGGTTATGAACAAGAAGTATGACTACTTGGACCATAGAAATGCTGAATACGATGCTGATTTTGAAACGTTTATGTGGAAAATAGATGATTTAAAGGGCAATATTGCTAACACAATCGAAACAAATTTTGAAAGTGTTTGGGAAACTCCTCAAGGAATTACATTTTTGAGTAGATTTGAAATGGTATTTGCTGAACACGTGTTTACATTTAATTTCACTGCTACCACGTTTTAGATATGTGATAAAATTCCATTAACGAAAATGTGCGAAAAACATGATCGCATTTTGAAATATTGCGAAAAAGAAGTCGACCGTATTGTGAAATTGTATCGGAAGCAAAAGGACGATCCACCACTTCCGAGGATGTTCCCCCCAATTGCAGGTAGTACTGTAAACGTTAGCTGTTTACTTTTCATGATTCTAATTCTATATTTTACAGGTCGTATTAAATGGGCAAGATCTTTGGTCTATCACCTCGAAGAGTTATTATCCAGTGTGACAACCCACCACATTCTTAAGACTTTACCAGCTACAGTAGAATTGTCAAGACGACACAAAGCAGCGGAAAATACATTGAAGTCTTATGAAAGTGATATGGTTGCTATATGGATGAAACAACATGTCCGTTGATTGCTTCCCATTTCACATTTTTATCGAATTTTTTGTAGGTGTGGGAAATAGACGATTGCCTGAACAGACATCTGTTAATAATATGCCCCGAACAGCAAAAGCTAACAGTTAATTTACACCCAACGATTCCGTTATTAATTCGAGAAGCCGATCTTATGATAAAAATGGATTTGCCGGTGCCCATGGTGGCATTAACTTTATATGTTAAACAGGATCATTTTACCTTGTTGAAAGATTCTTTACAGGTATGGGATGTTGAGACAGTTTTGCCATGTTTATTATCTATATTGAGTTGATAATTAAAATTAATTTATATTGGCTAAACCTGTTTCATGGAAAAGATCTCCTAACTTTTTAAACCTTGTTCGGAGAGAACCTATTAATATTTTTGTGCAGATATATTTGACATATGACTATTTTAAGATTGTAGTTAAAATTAAAAGATCGTAGTCTTCTTGCAATAGAGCACCGACTATGATCTTAGTCATTAAATTGGAAGTTGCATGATCACATGATTGCATCGGCGATATTTGAGATGATGAGACGTCTTAATACAACGAGTATTTGATTTGTAGCAAGTTGAAAAATATGGCATATACTATCAGCGGCTATTACTTGCAAAAGTATTGGTATATTGTATTATAAAGCGTAAAGAAATGACTTTTAGTGAGTTTTTAGAACTTTTCAAAAGGTGCCTTAAAACACTGTCCGGCAAATTCTACGCGACACTTATTCCTTCGGCGTTGTTGCTTTTTCAATATTTATAGATGAAAAATACATGAAGTAGCCACTAGGTGTTAAGGGAATATCATGGTATATAACGTTGTAATGTTAACGTTGGTTAATTTCGAAATTCAAACATTTTCATTTAAATTTTGAAGGCGAAATAATGCATTATATACGTAGTCATCACATTCGTACATCTGTTATTTGAATATAACAAGTAATATAATCAAAGAAACATTAGTAATATTTCAATTTCTTCGATTGCTGTTGAAGAGAAGAAAGGATGAACAATTGAAGGACTAGATGTAATAACCAGGTAGCACCACTTATTGCCAAAATTGAATTATTTATTGGATATTACTCAGAAGAAATATGCCGATCACTTATTAATGGTATGGGCGCTGGCTAATTTTTGGAGTTGTTTGACTTCTTGTTTTCTGCAAGAACAAGACAGTTTCTGGAGCTATCTAGTTCTTTCCCTAAACTATCGACATCTGATGTTCATATCATCAGATGATGACATCTGATAGAATGGAAACGAAAAATATCAGTAAGAAGCTTTTAATTAAGAAACTAATATACGAGATGATTGTAAACTACAAAAAAATAGCCCCTTTTTCTCAGGATCAATAATGTAAAGAATAATTTGGTACACAAATGTCAAAAAACAGCAGAATTTAGAAAAGAACAGAAACAAAGTGGTTTCGAGGTCGAGTTATTTGTTGTGATAAGAAAAATGCAAGCTTTCGTTAGCTTTTGCAGGAAACTAATAAAGTTTTTCCCATAAAAGAATTTTTTTAAGAAATTAATTTTTATTTGTATTTGAAATAAAAGAAAAAATATCACTAATTGTGTGAAATTCATTTTTTTTTATCCATATCCATATATTTATTTTTTTTAAATCCAAAGTTACCAGTTTCGATATAAAAAAAGACTTGTTCTCTAGTAACAAGTAAGTAAAATATCTCCTAAAAGTCATGAGAAAGAGCTATCTTCAATGTATAATTGTTACTTTCTTTTGCAGTTCCTTATAGATGAATTTACATCTACTGTAAAAAGCGTTAAATTAGAAGTTAGGCCATTATTTTTACCACACCTAGTTGTTTTGACGTCAATTATTGAACCTGGCCTTAAAGAGTTAACTTGGGTTGATTCTGAATGGAAAAGCTACGTCAAACATGCAAATGATGGAATTGATAGTTTTAAAGTGTTGGTAAGATCACCGAATTTATTATTATAATTCGAAGCTTTTAATTGCTTAATTATACAGGTTACTCGGGTTCACGATGTTTACACTAATAGGGTTTTAGAAGTTCTTGATAGTATGCAGAATGTAACTTTACATGCCCTTCCACCGCGTGGCGAACCATGGTCGGTAGAATATTTTTGTGATTCTATAGAGAATGCTTGTAGATTAGCCGCTGTACAACTGCACAAGAAAAGTATTATGGTTGAAGAAGCGGTAGAAGAAATATTGAATTTAGTAAAAAGGGCACGGATTGATTCTGTTTCAACAGATGCAAATGAAGATCTATTTCCCGAAGGTAACTTATGCAATAAAGCAGGTTATTTAAATATTATCATGCAAATTTTGTTCAGACGAATCAATAGATGGACAAACTGAAGCTGATAGTACTTCTAGTCAGCAACAGTCCGATTGGAGTTTAGTGTGGGAGTGTTTCGAAAAGCCGCATTTGTTGCTAGGAAGTAGTATGTCGAAAGCGATGCAAGATTTGGTTAAAGGAGCAGTGAGTGAAATGCGACGATATTACAGCAGAAAAGTGATCGATGTATTGATTAAAGTCACTAGGCAATCTTTAGATGCAGTTAGGAAAAGATTTAGCATGACGGGTACTATCGGAAATTCAAAAGGTTACGTTCTCTACGTACCATTATCCCTTTCAGAACCTCATCCGGATGGTCCAATATTTATGTTGAGTGCCGTATTAATGATTCCGAAGGTAGCAATACAGCCACCACTAGATGACGTGCAAGAAGTTCTAAGTTTAGTTGGGAAGCATATAACGTCTGTTTCCAAAGGCGTTGCTCAGTGGTGTGGTGGAAAACCTAGGGTGTGTACTCAGTAACTACGCGTAGATATCATTTCACATAGTACTTAGTCTCGTATCATGAGGAATAGATATATAAAGAAAAGTTTTTAGAAATATTGAGCAAAAAATATATGTAGAAAACATACGATCCTTCTTTAAAACTTGAAAGGCGTACTTAGTATTAATTTAATGGGAAAAAATTATACGGAAACAGTAACGAAAGGTAATGCTAATATCGTTTATGATGATAATGGTAATACTCACTGCAGAAGTAATGTGAGGAAAGAAAGCACTAGCAAACGGGCATGTTTCTGTCTACTCAGCTTCATCAACGTTACTTCGAGTACTTCTTTACCTCACATTTTTACTTGCCTCTCGTATATCGCGAATCTCCGAACTACCATGCGGGATATCTCTGGACATCATCTAGTGTCAAAAGATACAAGCCAAGCCGAAAGAGAAGAAGCCGGATATAGCCAAGCAACTCCTGCTCGGCTATTAGCATTGTGCTACTAAGTCGGAAGCGATGCCGAGTGGACGGAAACGTATGCGTTTGCTCGAACGATCTCTTTTCACATTGCTTTTGTCACGAGCGACTGGATCAGTATCATCGGCTATAATAGAATTTTCCATTAGAATTAATTTTGAGAAGGCTTGTACATTTTCGCTCAGTACCTATAAATTAGAAGTACACAAAACAATCAGTCAGAAAACATGTTATTTCCGTCGTAATATATTTTATAAGCAAAAGAAGTTCGAGAAACGTAACCTTTTCTCACTGCGCGATTTGTGAATAATAAGAGGGAATTGATAAGGCAAACAACTTGAGGCCAACAGTTATGTGTAGAATGCTGCTGGTTTATGGAGAGCGTCAATAAGTATTTGTTTTTTTTAATTACATTTGATTTTGAATGGCTAATGCTTAACTAAGACCATTTTTTGAAGAGAGCAGCTGTGAATGCCGCTTAAAACTATGCAATATAGTAAATTGTGTAGTTATTTCTTGTTAAACGTTCAAATCAATATGAGTAAATGGGAAATTAAAATAGCTGATTCAAATTAAGGGGACACTGTTGCTTCGTTATTATTAGTTCTACGAGATCGGTTATATTGACAAATTATTAATATTTTGACTAATGCTTAATATGCAATTAGTATAAAACTAGGGAACAAGGCATTTTATAAAAGAAAATTTTTATTTATATTGTAAACTACATTTTAGAGTTAAAAATATACATTTAGCAATTAAACACGGGCAATATTTATATGTATCTTATTGACAACTACTTACTTGGTTCCGCGGAGTAAATTTAGTTTAAATTGTAAAGGCCGTACTTAACAATATTTCTATTAACTGCGGATTACCCTGCAACAAAAATATTGGCAGTCTGACAATTTAACCATTTCGTAAGACCAATAATAATGAAAACAATAATACTGCCTTATTAATTTGGATGTTCTTCTCTGTATAAAAATCTGTTACTAAATACATCTAGTTGTACAAAACAAGTTAGTTTTGTTGAATCAGCGTAGAAGTTCTTAATGAAGCAATGAAAATGGTCTGCCAAACATCGTTTGGGGCAAAGTTTATTATACACTTGCGTGTTGGCATGCCATCGTAACACTGAATACAAACGAACAAGAAGAAAATGTGTGAAGCCCTTAATAGATTTAATGATGGGTAATGCTGTTTAAAAAAATGAGCACCTAACAGAAGTGTTAAAAGAAAAATTTATTGTTAATGAGTTTTAGTTGCTTTGCAAATTGCACCGTTAACAATGTCACAAAGATGCTACCTTTAACAGCTCATTTTCTCTAAAATTTTTAATTTCCGAATTAATTGTATAAATTTGCGTTGAATCTACTGCAACCTTTTGGAAAATTCTGAGACGAAAGTTTTTATAAAAAAGACATCTTGAATACGACGTATTTGTGTTAATGCCTTCGTTTCAACATTTTTCAAAGAATCATACTATTCAAAACTTTAACATTAATTTATACACACCTGTATATATAACTTAGTAATTACATTGGTAATATTTTGGTAGAAAATACGCTCTTAGCGCTATATGCATGATTTATTAGTTATAAGGTTGTAACCATTTATATATTACATATTAATTTGTTTTTGTATTTTTCCACTTTACACGGATTACCAATACACAACCACAAAACACTGTAAATATTTACACAAACACATGTAACTATGTCATATTATCATTCACGGTAAAATATAATGATGTCGCCTAATTGAAAACGCATTTAAATATTCGCTCATTTACACAATTTACTCTCCGAATTATACAAAAACGCACAACGCTTTGTACATACACAAAAAATAGACACCACAAAAAAGCTCAGCTTGGAAAAAGTTGGTTGGCCCGTCTAACGCCCTCAAGGATATTGTGTCTCGTTCTCGTCAGAATATTGGCAAAGGATTACCGAAGTCAAAAGAAGAAGACTTCAGGACCAGAAGAAGAAAATTCTACCGACTAACAATTGACGAAAAGCCAGCGTTTCCATTTCAAGCTAAGAATTTTTATAATCAAGTTATGGAAAATAAGGAAATAATGAAGACCTTATCTTTGTTATCGACTTGTACACAGGATATGAAGCAGGTATTTCTTTAAATAGAAATTAATTTAGTAAGTCCTAGATAAAGTGGTTTAAAAGCGGAAAATGTTTTATATTTTCGCATGCTTTAGGAAATGACTGCATTTTTGGCAACATGGCGTCCGTACAATGTATTGTGGCGTAATGAAAAGACGCCAAGAGAACTGCTTAATAACAATCTCTCTGATTTTGAATCATCGTTACGTAAGCATAGTGAATTGGACACCAGACTTTCAACGGAACCCGATATACATTGTATTGGGAATTGCTTAGCTATATCAACGGAAAGACTTAAAATTGGTCTTGTTACTGAAATAAGGTCCTGCACGCATAAGTAAGTTGAAAGTAAGTAATGGATTGGGATAGGAGCGTTAAAATTTAAACTTATTTGTAGAATTGGCCAAGCGATGAAGAAGAAGTATAAACGAGAAATGGATTACGTCTACGCAGTTATTGGTGAAATGGAAAGGAAATTGGAGAAACCTATTCGTGATCTGGATGATGTCAGAATGATTATGGAGACATTAAAGAAGATACGCGAACAAGAAGTAGATATGGACCTAAAGATAGAACCTATCGAAGTAATAGTAATAATTATTGTTAGTTTCTAATTTGAATGTAATTTGGTGCAACTTTAGGAGGCTTTCAATGTATTGACGCGTTATGAAATTAATGTCGAACAAGAAACACTAGAACAAGTAGAAAATTTGCCGTACGCTTGGAGCAAACTTCTAAATAAAGCTCAGGCAACTCAATGCAGGCTTTTAGATATGCAGCCTCAATTTCAGGCGGAGTTACGGCAGAATTTGGATCAATTTAGGCAAGATAAAATTGACTATTGTAATGAATATAAGCATGCTGGTCCAATGGAAGCTGGTTTAGCTCCACGAGAGGCATCTGATAGACTCATTCTCTTTCAGGTTACTATTTTGGCTTCTTATTAAAGGTCAAAGTCTTCTATATTTATGAATATACATTAACATTTTAGAATCGTTTCGATGGTATGTGGAGAAAGCTGCAAACTTATCAGAGTGGCGAAGAATTATTCGGACTTCCTCAAACTGACTATCCTGAGTTTGGGCAAATACGAAAAGAACTTAATCTTTTACAGAAGTTGTATAAGTTATACAATGATGTAATCGATCGCGTTAGTAGTTACTACGACATACCCTGGGGTGATGTGAATATCGAAGAGATTAATAATGAACTGATGGAGTTCCAGAATCGTTGCAGAAAATTGCCGAAGGGTCTCAAAGAGTGGCCGGCATTCTTTGCGTTAAAGAAGACAATAGATGATTTTAATGATATGTGTCCTCTTCTTGAACTAATGGCTAACCGCGCCATGAAGCAAAGACATTGGCAAAGAATAATGGATTCTTTAAATCACGTATTTGAATTCGAAAATGATGGGTTTTGCTTAAAACATATTTTGGAGGCTCCATTACTGCAACATAAAGAAGATATTGAGGTAGGTACAAGTGAGCTTCTGGTAACATTGTATGAAATTTTATAAAAGTACGGTTGTTATTAAAGAAGCCAATGTAATTTATTTTAATGAAATGAGTAAAATATGAAATTCTTTATGAATTAAAATAGATGCAAGATACAATTAGAAACAAAGGTAAATGTTTCATTCTAGGATATTTGCATATCAGCCATGAAAGAACGAGATATTGAAGCAAAATTAAGGCAGGTAACAAATGAATGGTCATTACAAGAATTGACATTCCAAACCTTTAACAATCGGGGAGAATTGTTGTTAAGAGGTGATACTACGGCAGAGACAATCGGCCAACTGGAGGACAGCTTGATGATTTTGGGTTCTTTACTTTCAAATAGGTATATTTAGTTACGTGATTTTATCAAATTCTATTATCGAAATTGCACAGGTACAATGCTCCGTTCAAAAAACAAATCCAGCAATGGGTACATGATCTTTCCAATACAAACGAGATATTAGAACGTTGGCTACTAGTTCAGAACATGTGGGTTTATTTGGAAGCTGTATTTGTCGGTGGTGATATAGCTAAACAGTTACCAAAAGAGGCAAAAAGATTTTCTAAGATTGACAAATCCTGGCAAAAGATTATGCAGAGGGCGCACGAAACTCCGGGAGTCGTATCATGTTGTGTCGGTAAATTTCCAACGATATTCTTATTTATGGCATCTTTCATGACTACTTACTATTTTAATGTAGGGGATGATCTACTGAAGAATCTCTTGCCACATCTTCAAGAACAATTAGAACTCTGCCAAAGATCTCTAAGCGGCTATCTCGAAAAGAAAAGAATGATGTTCCCCAGATTTTTCTTCGTATCGGATCCTGCTTTATTAGAAATTCTGGGACAGTCTTCTGATTCTCATACAATACAAAACCATTTGTTATCGATTTTTGATAATACTAGATATGTGAAATTTCACGATATAGAATATAATAAAATGACCGCTATTATTTCATCTGAGGGAGAATCTATTCAGCTTGAAAAAGCTGTTCGAGCCGAGGGCAGCGTCGAGGTTTGGCTATACCAGCTTATGATTACTGCACAACTTTCTTTGCATTCTATAATACGACAGGCATATGGAATAATTAATGACAGTAACTTTAATGTTTTACAATTTTTGGATAAAATGCCTTCACAGGTATTCCCATAATTTATTTAGGTTGTTTGTACAACTTAACGCATTCATTATTAGGTTGGTTTACTTGGATTACAAATGATTTGGACCAGAGATGCGGAAGTAGCGTTGGTACAGGCAAGGTACGACAAGAAAATAATGCCCGATACAAATAACAAGTTTCTTGAGTTGTTAAATACCCTAATTGATCAAACAACTAGAGATTTAACAAGGATAGAAAGAACGAAATTTGAAACTTTGATTACAATCCACGTGCATCAAAGAGATATCTTTGATATTTTGGTAAATAAGCGCTTCAATGAAATTTTATAAAAAAACTTGTAAACAATCTAAACTTTTTAGTGTCGACTTAATGTACGTCATGTGAACGATTTTGAATGGCTAAAACAGTGCAGATTTTATTTTAAAGAAGACCAAGATAAGACACTGATAATAATTACCGATGTTGTATTTTCTTATCAGAATGAATATTTGGGTTGCACTGATAGATTGGTAATCACACCATTAACAGATAGGTAAGTGCCTATTTCATAAATACTATTATGATAGTATTTATGAAAAATTGATAGAAAAAAGAAAAGCGAAAAGTTCTGTCCACTATTTCACATCGTTATCCATCTAGTTTCACTCACATTTTCGTTACGATAAGGGCTACTATTGCGTTTGCAATATACTGCCACGAGATCATCATCTGTGTGTACGATGCGACAAGCACATACATAAAAATAATGAGAGGTTCATTAATCTTCTAAAATGAATTACGATTAATTTGGAAAAATATTTGCTACGAGACAACAGGCTTTACGTTGTAGGTGCTACATTACATTAGCTCAAGCTTTAGCAATGAGCATGGGTGGCGCCCCATGTGGTCCTGCCGGTACTGGTAAAACTGAAACTGTAAAAGATATGGGAAAAACCTTAGCAAAATATGTAGTGGTATTTAATTGTTCTGATCAAATGGATTATAGAGGTCTCGGACGTATATACAAAGGTAGTTGCTTTATGACAATGCATTCTATTATTAAGGATACTTTGAGTATAGGTTTGGCGCAATCCGGTACCTGGGGATGTTTTGATGAATTCAATCGTATTGAGTTGCCCGTTCTTTCCGTAGCTGCGCAACAAGTCGCTGTTGTATTATCGGCGAAGAAAGAGAAGAAAAAGACATTTGTATTTACAGATGGGGATGTGGTTGATATGTGTCCAGAATTTGGTATATTTATTACAATGGTAACACAACCATATACTTCAAAAACCATTATTATTACATTGTCTTACGTATAGAATCCAGGTTATGCCGGTAGAAAAGAATTACCCGAAAATCTAAAGATTCAGTTCAGAACTGTAGCGATGATGGTGCCAGATAGACAAATTATCATAAGAGTTAAACTTGCTAGCTGCGGATTTTTGGAGAACATTACATTAGCGAGAAAATTTTATACATTATACAAATTGTGTGAAGAACAATTAACGAAACAAGTAATTTTTAGATGAGCGATAGCTGTGTATAAGTACTGAATTTGTTCCCGCAGGTTCACTACGACTTTGGTTTGCGAAATATCTTGTCTGTACTAAGAACACTCGGGGCTTCGAAACGCGTTAACAATAAGGATACAGAAAGTACTATTGTTATGAGAGTTCTCCGTGATATGAATCTATCAAAGTTAATTGATGAGGATGAACCATTATTTATATCATTGGTGGCGGACTTATTTCCAAATCAAACGTTGGAAAAGACGTCCTATATTGAATTAGAAGAAGCGATCAACGCTCAAGTCGAGGAAGCTAATTTGATAAATCATCCGGCATGGACGCTAAAGTTAATTCAGGTATGACAAGGATTGTTTCCGTGTGGGGTGTACTGCTGCTATGTATGTTATTTACCTTCAGTTATACGAAACGCAAAGAGTTAGACATGGCATAATGACGCTCGGTCCAAGCGGTGCAGGAAAAACGACCTGCATTCAAACATTAATGAGAGCGTTAACGCAAATGGGTAATATTCACAAGTAGGTAGCCCTTTGGAGATCTGTAAGGATTAAACTTACTAAGTAATATTTCAGAGAAATGAGGATGAATCCAAAAGCTATTACAGCTGCACAAATGTTCGGACGATTAGATGTCGCCACTAATGATTGGACTGATGGCATATTTTCCGCATTATGGAGGAAAACTCTCAAAATGAAACCAAGTAAGTTATTTTAGTAATCTCAGAGTAACGTTGTATACGGAATTGCTCATTATTAGCTGAGCACTGCTGGTTGGTTTTGGACGGACCCGTTGACAGTATTTGGATAGAAAATTTGAATTCCGTATTAGATGATAACAAAACACTTACTTTAGCTAATGGAGATAGGTTAGGTATGGCGTCTACATGCAAAATTATTTTTGAACCACATAATATAGACAATGCGTCCCCTGCGACTGTCTCAAGAAATGGAATGGTCTACATGAGCTCCTCTGGCCTTACATGGAAGCCAATAGTCAGAGCTTGGCTAAAAGAAAGAGGTCCGAAAGAACAAGAACTATTTGAAAGCTTATTTGAATTATCGTACATACCACTTTATACTTGGACCATTCAAACGTTACATATGGTAATGCCTGTATTGCAATGTAATGTAACCCTGCAGATGTTGCGCCTTCTTGAAGGTGCTACAACTGGTTCAGTTAGTTAGAACCACTTGTTTTGCTATGTGTAGTTTTTGTTAGGATTAGTTCCTGTTCAAATTGTACCAGAAAAGGAGACATCGTCCGATCAAGGTGAAGAAGATGAATTTGGAGATGATGCGCAGAAGGAGGAAGAATTCAAACTTTTTACTGACGAGCATCTAAGCAAACTGTATGTGTTTGCGTTAGCATGGGGAATTGGTGGTTTCCTTGAGAACGATGATAGAATGAAGTTTGATTGCTATATTAAAGAGAAATACGGCGATGAATTGGATTTGCCGAAAAATACTTACAAATGCAAAGATGTAAGTATTGTTATTATGTAAAAAAACTTCTAGAGGTCATTATTAGTGAGGGCAAAAACGAGTGAAATCATACCTGTTTTGCAGCGATTAGACAGACTTGTGCTTTTTGTCGACACTCGGGGAAACCAGTAGGCAACACGAACCCTTTCTTATGAGACGAATAGACTCGCTTTTGTCCTCTCTAGTCATTATACAGTACATACATTTTCCTATCAGTAATATTTATCTATCAATAGGCAAGTATATTTGACTACGTGGTCAATAAGAATGGTGATTGGGAATTATGGAGTAGTCGGGTAACAAATTATATTTATCCAGAATTTAGCACACCGGAATACGCATCTATTTTGGTACCAATACCAGACAATGTTCGTATAGACTTTCTGATCAACACTATAGTCAAGCAACAGAAAGCAGTGCTACTAATCGGCGAACAAGGTACTGCCAAGACGGTTATGATGAAGTCCTACATGAAGAAAGCTAATCCGGAAATGTATCTTGTGAGGTCTTGTAATTTTTCGAGTGCTACTAGTCCGTATCAGTTTCAAAAGACTATCGAAAGCTACGTGGAGAAACGATTAGGAAATACTTTTGGCCCGCCTAATGGGAAGAAGATGTTAGTTTTTATTGATGATTTAAATCTTCCCGAGATAAACTGCTGGGGCGATCAAATTACTAATGAACTTGTACGTCAAACCATGGATATGAATGGATTCTATAGTTTAGAGAAACCGGGCGAATTCACTACTATAGTAGACATGCTTTTCATCGCAGCTATGGGACACCCAGGTGGATAATGCATTCATTTTCAAATATCGTTCTACAATTAATTATTTCAAGGTGGTGGTAGGAATGATATACCTTCAAGATTAAAAAGGCAGTTTTCCATTTTTAATTGTCCAGTACCATCTGACGCTTCAATAGATAAAGTGTTTAGTGTTATTGGAACTGGCCACTATAATGCGAAAAGAGGATTCACCTTAGAAGTCAGGAATTTAGTGAAGAAGTTAGTACCTTTAACTAGACTGCTATGGCGAACTACCAGAGCTAAGCTTTTACCTACTCCAGCTAAATTTCATTACGTATTTTCCTTAAGAGATTTATCAAAAATTTGGCAAGGCATGGTAAGAATAATACAAGTTTACAAGTTATTTGTAAATGAAAGATACATAGGAACAACTACGGATGCCCGAAAAGAAGGTTGTGTCAAACATTCTTTTTATTTGTAGGTTGGTACATTATCTACAGTAATCGAATCTGAAGCTTGCATGATGATTCTCTGGAAGCACGAATGTACTAGAGTATTTGCCGACAGATTTACTTTAATCGAAGATAAAGCTTGGTTCAACGAAATGCTGTTACAACTTGTTGAGGATGAAATGGGAGCGGAAATGAGAACTAAGACGGAGCCAACACCTGTTTTCGTCGATTTCATGAGGTAAACAATTTTTTAAGAACCTGATTACTTCGCATAGTACAATTCGACATAACCATTCAAATTCATTAGAGATGCTCCTGAGCCAACTGGCGATGAAGGAGAAGATGCTGATATGGAGTTACCGAAAGTATATGAACCAGTAAGCGATGAAAAGGAACTAAGGGAACGTCTGGAAATGTTTTTGGCCCAATTTAATGAAATGGTTCGAGGTTCTGGTATGGATTTGGTGTTCTTTCCGGATGCTATGTGGCATCTAGTAAAAGTATCAAGAATTATAAGACATCCCCGCGGCAATGTTATGCTTGTTGGTTAGTGAAAGTATGTCCAACAAACCTTCTTATATAATAAAATTGTTTTTCTATTAGGCGTTGGAGGAAGCGGTAAACAATCCTTGACTAAATTATCCTCTTTCATTGCCGGATATAAAACTTTTCAAATTACATTAACAAGATCCTATAATATAACAAACTTTTTAGAAGATTTGAAAGCATTGTACAGATCTTGCGGTGGTCAAGGGAAAGGCACTACGTTTATATTCACTGATCTTGATATCAAGGAAGAGGGTTTTCTAGAATACTTGAATAACATCTTGTCGTGTGGCAGCATATCAAATTTACTTACTAAAGATGATCAGTCGGAAATCGTTCAAGAAGTAACTCCTATAATGAGGAGGGAGAACCCGAAAAGAACTATTAATCCAGAGGTTGCAATGGAATACTTTATGAACAGAACCTATCAAAATCTCCACGTAGTTCTTTGCTTCTCTCCTGTAAGTTTGATAAATGCGATTTGTTTAAAAATAACAAAGTTTCGAAAGTACAGGTTGGTGAAAGATTTCGAAATAGAGCGTTGAGATTTCCCGCATTGATATCTGGCTGTACCGTTGATTGGTTCCAACCATGGCCAAAGGACGCTTTGATATCAGTAGCAGAGCACTTTTTAACTGATTTTCAAATAGAGTGCACTGAGGAAATCAAATGTGAACTGGTTCAAGCACTTGGGTCTATACAAGATATTGTTGCAAAAACTTCAATTGATTACTTTCAACGGTAATAACACTATATTACGTTTAATTTCGTTTATCCTGAATTTATATGCCTTTTTACCATTAACACTACTACATGTTATTTCGTAATTTTATTGTCTTATAAAATGTTACATATTTAACACAGAGTACATACAAGTACAGTATGCACATCGAGAGACATGGAAATCGGGTTTCCTAGTTACTCTTCCAACAGCTATATGTACGGCAATGAAGCATCAACAAGACACCATTATACGTAATTACATATTTCGAGATAGATCAACACGTCAAGTACAGGTAGAAAATTAGTCTATGTTAGATGTTCATCATAGATGAATTTAAAGGTGTTACGCGCCCTGTACATATATAGGTGTGAATAATGGTGTACATATTAGTTATAATGGTGTTAAAATAAGTCTCGCAAGCATTGAAGGGGGATACTAAGATTCGAAATATATAATGAACTTGTTGGAGATTGGGTTGGATTATTCCTTTTTGTAGCATTTGCGCAGTTTTTCGCTTATCTTATCTTCCAAACTTGCATGTCTTTGTCATAGTTGACATAGATTCTATCAAACGTACAGTTTGTAGATAATATTTAGTGGTTAGCGCATAATTTTACGAGCTTTTGACTGTGCTTGTTTAGTCTAACATTGAAATCGACATGCATTTCGTGTATAGCCGCCTTGATGGGAAACCCAGAGAAGCGCAACTTTATGTTATACTCATTCCAATCACCAGATCCTTTCAGTTTATGTTACTGTAAAACTGCACAAAAAAAATTGTGTAATACCGGTTATTCCGGGAAACGGTTAGACGATTCCGGAAAACATCGACGTCCACCCATAAGGCAGATGAAGTTGTTTTAGTACGGCTAAAACAGAATTCGGAAACGGGATAACTCCAAACAAGAGAAGTACTAGTCCTCTTGCTTGGAAAATTGGGCCAGTTTCACTCGTATCATATAGGTATTAAGTCCATTTTGTTATCAAACACGTTTGTTTTTTTTGCCGCTAGTTCCTACGTAATCATGCCGCGGATCCTAATTTTGCGACCAACGTCCTGTTTATGAAATAATAGAGAAATTGAGCTTTTAATTTCTACAAACGTAGGGTGGGTCTACGAAAATTCCTATGTTATTATGAAATCCACGCATGCATATATGTAGGTACGCATTTCGCAGAACATTTGAATGAATATTTCGGACGACAGGTCAGTAGTCTTTAAAACAAAGGCAACAAAGCGGTTATATGATGATGGTGAGTTTTTCCAGTTGGTAGATAGCACTTAGATGGAACTTTTGCACCAAGATGAATATAAAGGGGCGGTGGTATAATCAATATTTGAAAACGTTAGTGTACGCTGCACCTGTAAATGACCTCGAGTAGCTGCAACAACACGTAGATGGTAAGAATCCAAGCCATCGCTGGGATTTTCAAAAGAGTTTGAAGATCCTTACGTATGAAATGTCGTGGCTGCTGGGGAATGGTGGGAGGGCGCGGGGATGTTTTGTATCTATCCATTGAGAATTCATATTCATTAAGACCTTTTTGCGTATCTTGAAGCAAATAAACTTCCTCTAGGTTTGGGACACTTTATTAAGACCCCGTATATCTTCTTAAATAGTTAGTATAGAATAATTTCCTACAGTAGAAGCTTAAATATGTTAACTTTTTTATTATTTTTTATTTTATTTATTTAATATTTTTTAAAGAGTATGCAAACAATTAATAAAAGGAGAAGGAATCTTGTAGAGATTCTGCGACAGATGCTAAATTAGCTGTATAGATTAAGTAGACACTCATATTTTAATTTCCATGCAGCATTTGACCATGATTGTTGTATTTAATGAAAGAAACTCGATAATCGTTGTCGTCAAATTTGACGTTTGAAAAAGGTAGTGGATCATTATAGCGCTTGTTATTTCGTTTGCTTTTCAGTTTATCAAAATTTAATAGTAAAGGAATTATGGCTTACAGTGGTCTTTTAGGATTGAAGCCAGTCTTTTAAGCGATTTTAATTGGCATGTTTCTACAGTTCCTTTGTTGTTTTTCTTCCTTCGATAAAAACACGATCCCTTCCACTAATTTTTTTCCTCAATTGCAACAGTTTTAAACATTTCTTGGGACCAAATCATGTATATAGAACTGCGAAGCCTACGGTTCAACGAATTTGGGATTTGAATATACTTAAAAACTCGCCTCCTATGTACAATCACAGTAATATTTATCTTCCATGTTCAAAAGAATATGCTTTGATTGTTTGCCGTACGGGCAGTTGAGAAGAACATATTTTTTCTGGAAAGTAGGGATAGTACATGCATGTTTAGTTTTAGAAGAAATGTTTCTCACATCATTCGGTCACCGGTTGATGATGAGGACCATTCGTGTCCTCGAAATGGCTGTCCCGGATTAATTATTATATATTACTATATAATAAATAAACTTGCGTGGAGCAGAGGTGCCGATACTTACGTGTTGTTATAAATTATGTTTGAAATTTATATTGTCCGATGTTAAATTGATTGAAAGTAATCCGGGTTTATAATATTGCCCTTATTTAGCTTCAAACGACTCACAATTTCTTTTTTACTTTAGGTATATATAAATTGATTTCTAACTTTTCCGTCATTTCACTTTACAATATCAAGTACAAAAAGCTAGCTCCGTTTCAAAATTTATTAATTTTGACATAGCCTTAGCTACTGTTGCTATATATTTCAGACTTGATAAATTAGAGTCAAGCTATGAACGTGTAACTTTATTAAATAAGAATTTGCATAATATACTGGGAACACTAAGATTAAGTTAAATAATCATATGTATACAATGTAAATATTTGTTATTATTTTTTAAATTAAAACACACGTTTATTTCTATTTTTACTAAAGATTGATAAAGGTGATAGTATTTATACTACTGTTTCTTTTTATGTTTACTTTGTTGAATGTATATATTGTAAATAGGCATCAGGCTACAGAAGAATTTTCTAATTCTATATTGATAATTAAAGCCTGCTTTCCTTCACCACTTTAGATTTCGAAGAGCAACTCATGTTACACCGAAATCCTACTTAAACTTCATAGCTGGATACAAGAGCATATATAAGATGAAAGAAAAAGAACTTAACGACGGTGCTTTAAGAATGGATACTGGATTGGAAAAACTAGCCGAAGCTTCAGCTTCAGTACAGATACTGAAAAAAGATTTAGCTGTTATGGAAAGAGAGTTAGTTGAGGCAAACCGCAAAGCTGAAAGAGTTTTAACAGAGGTAATGAACTTTTTTATTCGGAAAGTGCGACTTAATCGTCGAGTACGTACGTGTATTAGGTCACGGAAAAGGCAATGCAAGCTGAAGGCGTTAAAAATCAAGTTCAGAAAGTGAAGGAGAAAGCAGAAGCGTTAGTAGAACAGATAGCAATAGAGAAGGGATTTGCCGAAGAGAAACTGGAAGCTGCGCGACCTGCCTTAGAAGAGGCAGAAGCGGCATTGAATACAATAAAACCAGCGCATATCGGTACTTTACAAAATGAAATATTTCCATCACTACTTTTTGATGATTTTAGCGACGGTTAGAAAACTTGGAAGACCTCCACATTTAATTATGCGCATTATGGATTGCGTCTTAATATTGTTTCAGAGAAAGTTGCAGTCAGTCGTACCGGACAGTGCTGCACCATGTCCGAAGCCTTCATGGCCAGAATCCTTAAAAGTAATTTTAACATCAACAGTTATCTGATTTTCATTAATCTTTTATATGTTTAGTTAATGGCCTCTGCTACTTTCTTATTGCAACTTCAAAATTATCCCAAAGATATGATAAATAATGAAATGGTCGAGCTAATGGCACCTTACTTCGAAATGGAAGACTACAACATGGACACAGCCAAAAGGGTATGTGGTGATGTAGCAGGTTTGTTGTCTTGGACAAAAGCAATGGCTTTCTTCCATGGAGTTAATAGAGAAGTATTACCATTAAAGGCAAATTTAACGTTACAAGAAGCTAGACTAAAGGTATAGTTTATATAGCGAATAAGACATTCGTTAATTCGTTTTAACAGGCAGCCATGGAAGATCTCGCAAATGCAGAGCGCCTTTTAGAAGAGAAAGAGATGTCTTTAAAGGCAGTAAAAGACCAATATGATTCTGCTGTAATGGAAAAACAACGGTTAACGGATGCGGCCAATTCTTGTATTAGAAAAATGAATACAGCAACTGCATTAATTAATGGTTTAGGAGGTGAAAAGTTGCGATGGACTGAACAAAGTAAAGAATTTAAGGCACAGTTAGGTCGTTTAGTAGGGGACGTAGTTCTGGCTACTGGATTTTTATCATACTGTGGGCCATATAATCAAGAATTTCGTAGTAATTTGGTTAAGATGTGGATGGAAGTGTTAGAAACTCGGGAAATACCATTTACCCGCAAGTTGAATATTATTAATATGCTGGTCGATAGTTCGACGGTGTCTGAATGGACCTTACAAGGACTACCTAACGATGAATTATCAGTACAAAATGCTCTGATAGTCACGAAATCAAGATCATATCCACTTTTGATAGATCCGCAGACACAAGGAAAGATGTGGATTAAAAACAAAGAAGCTCAGAACAATTTACAAATTACTACACTTGAACATAAGTATTTTAGAACTCACCTTGAAGATTGTCTATCTTTAGGTTGGTATGTGAGAATTTTAAATATTGAAGTTGTTTCTGATGTACTGTTTTAGGACGGCCTCTATTGATAGAAGACATAGATGTAGAATTAGATCCTGTTTTGGATAATGTGCTAGAAAAGAACTTTATTAAATCCGGTTCTATTGAAAAGGTTATAGTTGGTGACAAAGAGTGTGATGTACTAAAGGGTTTTATGCTGTATATTACAACAAAGTTACCAAATCCGCCTTATTCACCAGAAATTAGTGCGAAAACTTCAATAATAGATTTTACTGTAACGAGACAAGGTAACACTACATTACACGGAAGCATTAAAGTTCTATTCCGCACAGTTTATTTTCAGGGCTAGAAGATCAGCTTCTCGGTAGAGTGATATTGATGGAAAAGACCGAATTAGAAGCGGAACGTGTCGCTTTATTTGAATCCGTGATGACTAACCAGAGAAGGATGAAGGATTTAGAAGCGAACTTGTTAATACGTTTGAACTCGACACAAGGATCTCTAGTGGACGACGAAGAATTGATCAACGTTCTGCAAGTTACTAAAGTCACCGCCGAAGAAGTAAATCAGAAGCTTTCTGTTTCTGTTCACACCGAGAGAAAAATTAATGTTGCTCGCGAAGAATTTCGCGCTGTGGCAGCGAGAGGTTCAATTTTATATTTTCTAATAGTTGAAATGAGCAACGTGAATGTCATGTATCAAAATTCTCTGAAGCAATTTCTTAACATTTTCGATAGTTCAATAACGAAATCCACGAAGAGTACGGATACTCAAGAAAGGATCGATATCATCTTGAAGTATTTAACTTTTGAAGTGAGTTGTCAATCAGCTTTTAGATTACTGTTATTATGTTTTATTTTTTGAGAAGGAAATTTGGGAAAACAAATGCAACCGTTATCTCTTCCTTAATGACTTGTATTCTTTATTATTAAGATATTAATTTATTTTTATTGAATACAATCTTAGCATATACATACATACATACATGCATCATTTAGATATGGAAGTATACTCAAAGGAGTCTTTACGAACGCCACAAGTTTTTGTTCACGCTTTTGATGGCCATTAAAATCGATCTTCAAAAAGGACATATCAGTCATGAAGAATTTATGGCATTCATAAAAGGCGGAGCTTCGTTGGATTTGAATGCCGTAACTCCTAAACCATTCAGATGGATTCTAGATATTACCTGGTTGAATTTGGTGGAAATACACAAATTGGCAACTTTTAAAGAGATTTTAGAAAAGGTGTGAGTTTGTTTATTAAATTAAGTAACGGTTGTAATTGATTTCTTTCTGGTTCAGATTGAAAATAACGAACGTGAATGGAGAATATGGTACGAAAAGGAAAAACCGGAGGAGGAAGATATACCTTGTGGATATCACAAATCGTTAGATGTTTTCAGAAAGTTGTTACTTATAAGATCCTGGAGTCCCGATAGAACATTATCACAAGCCAACAACTATATTATGGGTAATAGTTATATTCTGTTTGTTTAACTATTATTATACATACACTCAATTTTAGATTCTTTGGGAAGCGACTACGGTGAAGCTTGCATCTTAGACTTAGAGGCAACCTGGCTAGAATCGGATCCAGACACGCCGTTGATTTGTATTCTTTCAATTGGTTCAGATCCGTCTCCTCAAATAACAGCACTGGCCAAAGCAAAAGAGATTCGTAAGTCTAAAATATTCTTTGAACATTCAATATATTAGTTTATCTTGTCTAGCATTAAAAGCGGTATCTATGGGTCAAGGGCAAGAAATAGTGGCTAGGGATATGATAGAAAGCTCAATAGCGAATGGTGGCTGGGTACTTTTACAAAATATTCATTTATCGTTACCGTTCGCCACCGAAGTTATGGCTATGATGTTAGAAAATGAATCCAAGCATGAATCTTATAGGATATGGCTAACTACAGAAGTACATGAACTCTTCCCGATTGGGTTGTTACAAATGGCAATTAAATACACTAATGAACCCCCTCAAGGGATTAGAGCTAGCATGAAGCGGACGTATCAAAACGTCACACAAGATTATTTAGACTATTCTGCGCAATATCAGTGGCCTCCTTTGTTGTATGCTGTTGCGTTTTTACATACCATTGTTCAAGAGCGAAGAAAGTTTGGGCCGTTAGGTACAATGCGTAACTTTATAGCTAGTTTAGGAAACTGCAAATACATTTGTAGGGTGGAATATTCCGTATGAATTTAATCAGGCTGATTTCGCTGCTAGTGTTCAGTTTATTCAGAACCACTTGGATGATATGGATCCGAAAAAGGGCGTTTCTTGGCCTACGGTTTGCTACATGCTAGGAGAAGTGCAATATGGCGGCCGAGTGACTGACGACTTTGATAAGCGTTTGTTAACTACATTTACGCAAGTAATTAATTGTAATCGAAAGATTTATAGAGTGGACTAACAGTGTGAGATTCATTCCATAGCATCTTGATAGTTGCCCCAGTGGTATAGAGATCGTACATATGGGTTAGTGCCAAAATGTAAAATTATTTTGACATATACAGTGTGAACCGAAAAGGTCCCTTTTATTTAATAGAACAGCCTAATGTACACTTGGTATCTACTGGAGAATCTAGGGTTACTCTGCGTACAGCTAAATTCGACTGCTTCCAAATATCTTTCCTTATTATTCTAGATTTTGTTCAACATTTTAGGTATTAACTAACGATATTTCTACTTAATACTAAAGGAGTACTTGATCATAAACTATCTCTTACAGCGTAGTACATATTCTATTTTGCCAGTTGTCGTAAGCAGGACATTTGTATGTTTTTTGGTTTTTGAATTGCTGACGTGTAATTTGGGTTAATTGGGGTAATTATGTGAAGCATTGTCTATATTTACAGCCACTCATTTTTAAATGTCAGAAATTTCAAACTGTTGCGTTTTTGTTTATCCAAGAGGGTGGATCCGTGTTAGGAATGAAGTCACAAATTAAAGAAAGAAATTTTTTTTACGAATTTTTAATAATAAATATAAAATAAATACAATAAAATACCATTTTACAATTTCCGTGCCATTTGTTTGACCCCCACCAAGAGATGTGTTTAATTCAAACTTCTCAAAGTAAGCTTCTATCTCAGTAATTAACCTACTCGTTTAAGCTGAGTTTTTCGTTGGAAGCCATTTATTTCATATTTGAAATAAAAAGAAACCGCAGGAAGCCTCTTAGGTGAGTAAGGTTTACGCAGCAGTAATTCATAGTGTATTTCATGCCACAGCTCCATCTGAGCTGGTGCATTATCGTAGTAGAATAAAATATTTTTGTTTGATAAATGGAACGGTTTCTCCTTCAATTTCTCACCGAAACAGTCAAATAATTCACAGTATTAGTATCCCATGACCGAGCGTTCTTTCTCCAAAAGTCAATGAGAGTCAAATTTCGAATCCCAAAAAAATCGTAGCCCCCATTTCTCCGGCTGATGAAATCGTCTTCGCCTCCTTTGTGGCAGATTCATCTTGAAAATTCGATCGTCGCGTCGTTTCGTCTCAGGCGTATAATGCTAGATCGAGGTTTCATCAGCATAGAGATACAAACACTGTTTCGAAAGTGACAGTCGTATGGGTCCGTTGTCCATTCGTGGCAGTCGCTGCACTTATTGCACTAGGGGTAACAACATTCTTAGTCCTAATCTTTTCTGCGAAATATTAATTGCCATTTCATGCGATACTTCTACGACATCTACAGGTTTATTTCTACTACCTATGCATCTTTCTTCTCCATATATCATTTTAATTTATGATAGGCTGTGGTTCAGTGTATGAAATGTGAAAAACTATTTTTTATGGATAGGTATGATATACATTCTATGACATCGTAGCAAAAATTGGTTATTATATTAGTCGAATGTTGACAAACGTTATATAGAAACTATGTACAATTAAGAGAGTATATCTTTGAATAAAATTTAGTATTGTTACTTTGTTTTTAACTAGTTCATTTTTCTTTAAATTAATGCTTCGCCTTTCTTTGTTAAATAAGCACTTAACCATTTGTTGAGTTTAAAACAAAAGATACGCGGACGACAATTTTTATCATCTCAAGAAACTATTGAAACCGCTGAAGGCGTATTGCGTGAGACCTGACATATTAATGAAGAATGCTGCGATGTTGTGGATGGTTTTTCCTGATTTCAGGGCAAATAATTTCTTCTTGCTACATGCGCAGTACAACGAAGTAACAAGCAATCATTCTCTTGCAAGTGCGTCGTAGGTGAAGTACAAGTTTTGTTAGATTCGATTTATGTAGCAATATCCAAACCTGACACAGTTAATTGATTGCTGCTTAGTTTCAGTACAGATATTTCCTCATCTGTTACGATGTTACGAGTCTTGTTTGTTCCTATGTCGAAATTTTCTGTCGAGAAAAAAAACTCTCGCTGTAAACAAACTATTTGGCCATTTTTTTATACTGTTTGTTGCTTTAATAATAACAAATGTCAAATTTTGCAGAAATAGTATTATCTAATTTCAATAGCGCTATCATATAAACAATCTTCGTAGTACAATGTTTAAGGTATGCTAACCTGCCTACTAACTTAACTTTTATTTATACAACTCTTTCTGAAGGTGTTTATGTGGACCTTTGATGCATTGTACGCAGCTAGATGTAATTTGATCTGATGAGATCGTGATAATTTCTGTAATGTTTGTAATTCTTGCCTGAAGCCGGTATCAGCTCCTTTTTATTAATAAAGAATTTGCAAGATCCAGACCGAATGTATTCTATTTTTTTTATGGTTTATTAATTTCCCCACAACATAGTCGTTATGGATTATTTAAGTTTCCTTTGGTTCAAAATAATTTTAGGTTGAAGCATTAATGCATACGTATGAGTTTCTTAACGGATTTTTTTTTAAATCGGTCAATGAAAGAATCTCGCACAGTTATCCGAATTTGCTCTGTTTTAATTTTGTTTCGACTGAATTGCTTGTTTTAATAGGAAAAAATAGTGGATGTACAGAATTAAGGTTTAGGCATAAATGTAATTAATATTGCTAGATTATATAGAAACTATTTGAATTAATTTAAGCTTTCCGAATTCTTCAAAGACGATTAATATTTTAATTTTAAGGTATGGTTTTGCGATATTCTTCTTCGTCCTACTTTTGAATTTTATATTGGATACAAAGTACCACAAACACGAAATCTTCAAGGGTATATCGATTATATTAACAGTTTGCCCACATCTGATTCTCCAGAAGTATTTGGTCTTCATTCCAATGCAGATATTACATATCAAATTAATACAGCTAAAGGTATTTAGACCCTTTCAAATTGTATCTATTACACAATCTTGCGAGGGGCACTCACAGGAATAAGATGATAAGATATCTTTTTAATGTTAGGAGCGAATTCGCAAAAATTGTGTAACGTCAGTTTATGGAATAGCTTTAAGTTAAATAGTAAAGAAAGCCTTAAAATCTATGAATCAGTTGTGAGGGAACGGATCCTTTTTTATGGTTTCTTAAATAGCATCGTAGCAGCTAGTTTCCAGCAACATTTGCGGATTGTTGCTGCACGTTTTTTTTTTTTTTACCTAAGTTATTGAAATTGGTGTATCTGGAGAAATGAAACTCGGATTGAAACAAACGAAAATGGATTTTTAAGAAGAAGTGTAGTACTATGCATAAGCAGAAATGAGCAAGAAAAATTAGCAGTTCTAATAATGTAACCTCTTTTTTGCGCTTTAGGCTTGCATCTCGAAATCTTGACGTGCTAGGTCAAGAATTCGAGATCGACTTCAGCGCATGAAAAGCCTATAGTTTAATTAGTGGGACTCACAAAGTTCATTTTTGCGGGCCTGTGAATCAATATCTACCAGTATTATAAAACCAAACTTGGACATCTCAGCTAAAGAAGCGCCAATCGAAAATGGGCTTTAAAAGACTGAAGACCGGTTTAATGCCTCTTTCGAAAATATAAAAAAACAAGATCCGTCGCCCCACAATCAATTCATAGATTTAACTAACATGGTCATTTTTTAACATTTAAATTAACATAAAGTTACTACAAAATTTGAAAAGCCAAAGAATTTCCGTGACCAGGTACCCTATTATAATTATTATTTATTTTATTAGGTATCCTCGATACTATTCTAAACGTACAACCCAAAGAGGGCGGTAACACCGGTGGAGAAACACGAGAAGGTATCGTCTATAGTTTAGCTCAGGATATGTTGGAAAAATTACCCCGGCCATACGTTGGGTTTGAAGTTAAGGAGGCTTTGCAGAGAATGGGGCCATTGTTACCGATGAATATATTTCTGAGACAAGAAATTGATAGAATACACAAAGTTATTGTAGAGGTTCATTGGAAATACTGCTCTGGAGAACATTGTTTAATATTGCTTATTTAAGGTTCAATCTACATTGTGTGACTTAAAGCTAGCAATTGATGGCACTATCATCATGAGTCAAAATCTGAGAACTGCGTTAGACTCTATGTACGATGCAAGAATACCCGAAAAGTGGTTAAAGGTAAGTTATTAATAGATGCTTGGGTCTAGAATGGGTCTAGTAGAATTTGATAGCCAAATTTATCTTTTATTTTTACTAATTAATCTTATTTGTAACTTCATCCGTAACAGTCAGTCAGGACAATTTCCAGCTCCTTCATGATTATTGAAAAATGTTACCTTGAAAGATAATTTTCTACTCGTTAGAACTAAAAATGAGTTGATGATTAATGAATGAGAAGTTGTTGAGTTGAATGAGAATGATTACTTTGGCTATAAAACTAAAATATTTCTTGTTAGGTCTCTTGGGAATCTGCAACTTTAGGGTTTTGGTACACTGAATTATTGGAGAGGGATACCCAATTCCGTGCCTGGTTAAATACTGGACGTCCAAACGTGTTTTGGATGACTGGATTCTTTAATCCGCAAGGATTTTTAACTGCTATGCGCCAAGTATAGATGTCAACGTATTAATCTTAGATTACTATACGAATACTTCTTACTATTTTAGGATGTGACCAGAGCACATAAAGGCTGGGCATTGGATTCGGTAGTCTTACAAAATCTTATTACAAGATATAATAAGGAAGACCTGAAAGAAGGTCCTAACGAGGGAGTTTACGTACACGGATTGTTTTTGGAGGGGGCGAGTTTAGATAGAAAATCCGGAAAACTTATAGAAAGCAAACCGAAAGTTCTTTACGAACAGATGCCCGTTATTTACATATTTGCGATCAACACGACTGCTGGGAAGGATCCGAAATTGTATGAATGTCCGATTTATAGAAAGCCTCAGAGAACTGATCAAAAATATGTTGGTTCTATTGATTTCGAAACTGATTACAATCCTCGACATTGGACATTGAGAGGTGTGGCTTTGCTGTGCGATATTAAATAGGTGGTACGGAAACGGCAATTTCTTAGAAAATATTTTATTGTAGTAAAATTCAATAAATGCTAAATTAGAAGAACCTACATGTATTATGTATAGAAAAATATATTCTAAACTACATCAACGTTTGATTATCTCTTCAACTACTTTGGCCAATTGTTAATTTCTAGTTTTAGGTATAGTGTTAATACAGTTTCGCTATAAATAAACTTTCATGCGAGATAAAATAAGAAAACCTGCTACTTAAGATACCTATCTTGAATTTTCTTCTAAAAGTGTTAAGTAGGAACTGTACATGCGTAGTAGTGCAACGAATATTTGCTTGCAGAATGTCACTAACGAGAGCTATGTGGAATACAATATTCATTAGCGATTCTTATTAACACTTAGATACTAGCGGGGTACATGGTTTCAAAGTAAAACGTATCAAAAATAATGATTCCGTGTTATTAATTTTGAACTATATATAAAACTATGTAAATTTCTGGCTAATGTCGATGCCTAAATACATGCAATATATGTGTTATATGCTACCTGATATTTTGTGAAACAACAAATATATTTGCTTGCAAAACAAATTACTAACTTAGAGATACAAGTACAAGGTAAACATAACTATAGCAATCTACATACCTATTAGATATAGGATCGTGTAACATCGAGAGATTCATCGATAGCACGTTTAATGTTGGTAATAGGAAGAAAGTATGCAAAAATTATAGATGCGTAGTAGTAGCATTTGAAACTATTTTTATATATATATAAGGAGAACCGGAGAGAGGGGCCGTGGAGAATGTTGACGAGAAGACGAGATTGACACGAGATGTTTGAGGAGTAACTGCATTCGTTAATAGCGATTGTGAAGGTGTAAAGCTGGCTAAAATTCTTCGGAGACTGACGGCATAGTTCCGGTTCAGGGATTAAACAATGTCAAGCGACAAAATAAGCGAACAGGGAGTGGAGAAAGAAGGACGAGGCAATATCCTTGAAAGTCGAGACCCGGCTGTCAGCTGGCAATTAACCGACTCCGGCGCAGCATTTTACATATTACTCCTGCAAGTTTTTGAATAATGTCAAACTTGCTTGTTGCGACAAATTCATGTGAGAAGTGATGCTTTTCTGTGACAACGTGTAACTATTACGTGTGTAAAAATGTATGAAACGCATTGGAGGTCAACGATTCAACACCAATAATAAAGTAGAAGAGTTTTTGCTCAGGCACATGTAATTTTTAAAGCAGAAGATTATGTTGAAAAAATTGTTATTTGTGAACGAAATGTGAAAAATTTGAATTAGAAGAATCATCTAATAATGTTTACGAAATATAACAAAAAAAAATCATTCGTTTGCTTTAAAAACAATAGATGATTACGTAAAAATAAAAAGTATCGAATATACAATAATAAATAAAAATGAATAGGTAAATCATACAAGTAGATAGAGACAAAACAAAAGAAAATAATAATTTACCAATAAAATGATAGATTTTGTTAAAAAATGTACCTCCTGACTATAACATCCAAAGTTTGTTTGTTTGACTTGCACTAACTGTTAATAGCAACCGATGTACCAACATATTCAGTTGGTTAGCTTGCGGCAGTAGTACAAAAAATTTCGCTAGAACTCGTAGAGATGTACTAATGCACTTGGTGCTGCTGTAAACCTATCGGTTTCATGAAATAACTAGTTATTTCGTAAAATGTCATCAATAATTCAAAAACATTAATAGAAAAACGAAACCTTCACGTTGATATGATGAAGATTTTCATTTATTTCGAAAATATTCGTAGCTCTAATATTCAAAATGAAATAGAACTTATAAAAGGTGCAGATTATAGTTATTTTTTAAAATAATGGAAAGACAATTTCTGCAAATATTTGACAATAGACACAGGTAATCCTATAAAAAGTTACTCCAAACTCTCTAGCAGAAATAAAATATGTAGTAATATTCCATTTAGAAGAACGTAACCTTGTTCATCCTATATACGTCAAAATAATTTTAAATTATGCTACTAACGATAAGATAATATTAACTTGTTATCGAAGAATCTCGATCGACTATTCTACCCTGTGCATCTAAATTATTAGTAACATTTAAACTAGGTAGTTCAATTTCCTATTGTATGAGGTCTAACGAAATTGAATCCGTAGAAGTACATATAAACACCACAGGCATTTAAATCTTCCTATACACCGTGAACCTGCATAGTGTATAATTTACAATATATTCCTTTAACGCTTAACAGTTCGTTGTGTGTTCCCATTTCTTCAATCTGTCCTTTATTCAAGACGCAAATTACGTCTGCTCCTTGCACAGTAGCTAATCGATGGGCAATCATAACGCAAGTACGACCTTCGCTAGCCTTGTCCAATGCTTCTTGAACCACCTACAAATCACCTATGAGAAAAACGAATATCATTTTGATAAAAGATATTCACCTTTTCACTTTCACAGTCCAAGGCAGATGTAGCTTCGTCTAGAATTAGAACTTCTGGATTTCTGATTAACGCTCTAGCAATTGCCAGACGTTGTTTTTGTCCACCCGACACCTGCGCACCTCGTTCGCCTAATTTGGTGTCGTAACCCTGCAAATTATTTTCATCGGTAACTTCTACATTTCTTCTAGTGAAGCGTTTTCATAATAATCACATGAACAGATCCCTTATCTCAACACTACAAAAACTAGTCGCTAGTTTTCATAGCAACGGTAAAGGTGAATTATTTTAGTTCATTTGATGAAGATGCGTTGTGACAAGAGTAATAGTGTGCATCAGTTGCATGTTTAAGTACGTGATTTAATTCTTACCAATGGTAAAGAAGTAATGAAACTGTGTATATTAGCCTTCTTTGCTGCTTCGATGATCTCTTGCTTATCTACGGTGCGTCTATTATCTCCATAAGCTATATTTTCGGCAATAGTTCGATCAAATAGATTCGGTTCTTGAGATACAATACCGAAATGAGCTTTCAATGTATCCAATTTTAATCCTGTTATATTCGTTTTATCGACGGTTATACTTCCCGTTAATGGATCGTAGAATCTCTGCATCAGTTGAATAACTGTTGATTTCCCGCATCCGCTAGGACCAACGAAAGCTATCGTTCTGCCTTTCATAACGGACAAATCAAAATCAGACAATACTTTAATGTTGGGTCTGGTTGGGTAATTAAAGCTTACTTTATTAAATTTGATATTTCCATTTCCCTAAAAGAATATTTTGTTAACGTTCGAATACGGGTTAGATTAACCGCTAAGCCTAAAATTACGCGCCTGGCCTAATCTCTACGAGACATGCGCAAAGTCCGAAACATAATTTCAATAATTTACATTTCGGGCTCTCTTAGTTGGGTAGTTGTAATTATTATATCATCGTGTTCCAAATTTCCAATGAGTTAGTATCTTTAATAATAGCTTTAATAATAATAGCTCTCTTGATTATCAATTAAGCTAAAAAATAGCAAAAAATGCTAAAACTAAGATCTCCTTGTAATATTGACGGCTGCAGAGAATCTAGTAGAAAATGTAACGCACAAACGATGAAATATTTGACAATTTGCATTATACTTATTTGACTATTGTGCGTGATGAACATCGTATGGAAAGTGAATGTAAGGAAAAGTGCAATAATATAACTGGGAATATTATAAAAAAAGACTTGCGGTTAATTCAATCTTTTTTGGAGACGAACAGCTATTGTCAAGTAGATCTAATTGACATGCGTGCCATCTTGATGGAGATCACAAATATATCATTGTGAATGAAGGCAACTTAAGTAAATTTGTTCAAATACGTGATTTACAATAGAAAGAGCAGGATAAATTGTTAAGAACTTGACAGGCATTATTTTTATTGTCGGTGCCTCATCTATACTATCGTAATGCAGTCGAGCAAATTGTGTGAGTGGAGAGTTATGTATCGTGTGGAGTAAGCTTAAAATACTTAATCGTAAATCACGTCAGAACCAGTCACAAGGCAGTACAGAAAGAGCAAATTAAAATATATAAAATATGGTCATTACGTGGATGAACGATGAAAATTATAAGTGATCAGAAGAAGGTCTGAGATTTTTCCAATTAATGGGAGATAGGGCATATCACAAGAAAATAAAACAGTTCGTTATACCATTATGCTTGATATTAAAATGGGTTTATCTATGTCAGTTCTTCAAACGAAGTCATTGAAATTTTTCAAACTGACGGCATCGAAGACCAGTTATGGATATTTAGAAACCGAATGGTTGAAAATAATTATCGGGAAACAACAACAATACAGAAAGTGTTAATATTGGGCTGAACCAGGCTAATCAGATCGAATGTGCAAAATATGAAGAGTTGAGTATATGAATAAATGGATGGTAAGAACATCGTTTATGCAAGGAAAGAATAAAGTTGAATATACGTGACTCAAAGATAAATTTGGAAGATCAAGCAAAGAAGATGAAACCTCAACCGAATTTCAAGTTTCCTCCATGTTCCATTGGAGACACGATGAGAGCGCAAACTCCAGACGTTGATCAAGAGACAATTTTAGAAACACTTTTTAAAAGTTAAGGAATGAGAAATTAACTAAGTAGGAAAGAAACGTTTTCTAGGAAAGAATCCTCTGTAGCTGTCGGCAAACTTGTAATTCTTGGCAGTATATCGTCAACTAGCAAACGAACAGTTATTTGCGGAAAGTCAGTGTTATAAAAGATTAATTATAAAACCGAATGAATGAGACGTAGATGTAAATGCAAAGCAGCTAGAAAGCGTTGTAATTCTAAGTGTCATAATAGTTTGTCTTGTTTGAACTAATAAATTATTTGATTTTATTGTTTCTGTAAGGTCTATCTTTCACACATTTTATGTAAGATTGTTTTCAAACATTTTTATCTTTGGTATATTCAAGTTTAACCAAGCGGCAGATGGTAGAAGGTAAAGTCAGAAATCTATTATTGAAATTATATTTCGAATTTTATCCATATCTAGTCAATATTACGCAGTTCATCTGCGTAATTTTAGGTTTAACCGTTAATCTAACTTTACTCATAACGTACAGATAAGTTTATTAATTTGGAAAAAAATGTGTATTACCCAACCATATGAGCTAGCGTTTTCACTATTTCTAATTTTTGGAGTCCTCTTGAGTAATCTTACGATACTATCTGCTGCTGAAACTCCTTTTTGAAAGTTCGGTGTGAAGGCGACTGCGTTTCCAATTGACCACGCACCGGATATTAGAGCTTCAGATATCCTGCAAATGGAAAATATTTTCTTCTCTTTCTGAAACGGCCGGAATTATCATAGAGGTTACGTACTTAAATACCTTTGCAGTATCAAGTTCACATCTTGTCAGAAGAATCCCTCCGTAATACAAAGATATTGCGTAGGTTACGAACATTAAACTTCTTGCAAACGCAAAAATTATCCCCGTCATGTGAGCTTGAAATTCGGCTCTTTTGTAATGCGGCTCCAGCTCAGTTTTATACTTCTTATAAAATATATTTTCGCAACCCAAGGATGAAACTGTTCTTATATTGCCTATGGCTTCTACGGCTATCTAGATATAAATATAAATATAAATATTTGTGTGAAATTTTATAAAAAAGATAACAACAATGTATTGAGTGTTGTTGTTTTTATTACTTACTTTTGTTGAATTTAATATTGCATTTTTGCTTCCACACGTATCTTGCCTTAAAACCTTCTGTTCCAAATATATTCCAGCAAATATTAGCGGGACTATTGATAAGGTTACCAAAGACAATTTCCAATTGAAATATAGAGCGGAGCCAATAGCTATACTTAATGTAGATAAAGAATTAAGGACCGTTCCTATTGGTTGTCCAGCGGCCTAGAATGGAAGCAAAATTTAACGTCCAACAATTAAAAACATATAATAAGAAATGTTTCATATATTTTGGTGAAGATCCTGATAATATTAACCAAAGAAGACTTTACGAAAAGAAGAAGAATTGTTATATTGACATTTTGACGAACACGTCGTGTGTTTCTGCCCATACGAAAATAATATTCTGTACGACATAAGAAGATAAAAAGCTATACATATTTCCAATAAGGAAGTTATGTGATTTTAAAATTGATGAAAGACATAACAGCAACAGAAGAGGTTCTGCTACGTTACAAAGAATGCCGAGATGAAGGCAAGTATTGTACTTAGCAAAATCTGATGTAGTTTCTATTAGAATAAACGTTTAATTTTGTTCTTAACAAAACAATTTTCTGCAGGTCAAAGGCCTATTTCGAAGGCTGCAGCAGATTCGATTTTGCTTGCATTTAAGCGCAAAACGGGCTCCTGCCAATTGGTGTAGGGAAACGTTTCTAATTCTATATGCAAGTTCCTAACAGGTGGTAGAACTTCGTACTAACCGGAAATGAAGTAATATTCAACTATTTGAGGATTCCCCGATGAACCGGAACCAACAAATGTTTACGTAGCACTTCCAAGAAAACGATTGCTTATTTCTTTTGTTGTACTGGATACGCCACAAGCATTGTTTTGGAGGATCGAAAAATAGTTAACGCTAACAATTTATTTGCTAAAAATCATGGATGAAATCAATAAAGCCCATCAACAATGTTGGATTATCTTTCGTCACGAGAATGTCTGCTCTCACACAGCACGTCAAGCAATTGATTATTTGAAGGAGAAAAACATCCTGATTTAGCTTAGCGATTTCGTTTCGTTGTTGTTGTTTGTTGAATGTCAAACAAAAGAAACGTGAACAGCGATTTTTATCATCTCAAGAAGCGCCTGAAATTTTCAAAAAGCATGTTATGGAGTAGAACTTTTAGAGCGAAAAATTGAAGATTTTGCTCGAACGCCATAGATAATATTGCATACATTGAAAAAAATGGAATGATTTGTATCGAAAATGTTTTTCTTCATTGTTTTTCTAAAAACTTAAAAGTGTATTAATAAATGAATTAAATTTGTTTCGGCCGAACGCTTATTCTTTAATCTCCGAACAATCAATGTAGTGTGAGCGTACTAAACTCTTAACTTAAGTTAAAGTCTTAAGAATATACAAAAGTAGATTTGAATATTCATACCCCTTGTACGCTTGCAGCATCACTTGATAGCTTTGCGCAAACAGCGCCAACTCCATTGTCTCTTCTATCAAACCATCCAACTTCTTGATTTAAAATTTTCTCGAACAATAAATGGCGAACTCTCATCGTTAATCTCTCAGCTGCTATACCTAACGTGTACCACTGTACGGAAATATAATAGATGATTAAATATCGCATACTGGATGCGGACATTAAACTTACTTGTAGCAATGATGCTATACCAGTGCAGATACCTATAATAAAGAAGTAAAGACAAAATTTGTTCCCTTCAGTTCGCACATATTCGTTATCAGTATGCGAAAGAACTCCAACAATATCTCCAAAAACTATGGAGTATAGAGGAATCGAAGCGCCGGATATGATGGCACCTATGCAACCGATGAAGATAAAAAACCATTCTGGACTGTTTAATTTCAATATCTCAAAAACAGGTGAAATTTTTTTATCTTTCTCGTCTTCCTACAAAAGAATAAAAAAATATTTTCAATAGAAAAGTATACAATGTTACGCTATTACGAAATTGTTTTGCGAGTCCCCACCATATTCGATAACTTCCACATCGCTATCTTCTCCTTCTTCTTTATCCGAATGTTCTGGAAATAGACAATTCGGTGTAGTATCTTTAGTGGTCTTGTATGAAATATTTACCTTTAATGCTGTCAATAATGCAATCGTCTGAAACTTGAGCGGTTACTAGATTATAATATACACCCTGCTGTTCCATTAGTTCTTGATGGTTTCCCTCTTCTACTATTCCTCCTTCGGAAAATACAATAATCCTGTCTGCATTGCGTACGGTGGATAACCGATGTGCTACAATGATAGTAGTGCATTCCTTACTTGCCTAAAACGCAAACGTTAAAGTCATTTTGAATGATATTTAAACTTTATACGTACTTGATCGATTGCGCGCTGTACTTGATATTCACTGTAAGTATCCAAAGCAGATGTTGCTTCATCCAGGAGCAATATCGATGGATCTCGAATAAGGGCTCTAGCAATTGCAATTCTTTGCTTTTGGCCTCCGCTTAATTGTGCACCCCTTTCACCAACCATAGTATCATAGCCCTGAGGTAAGCGCATTATGAACGCATGCGCGTTAGCTTTCATCGCAGCTCTCTCAACTTCGGATTCTGTGGCTTTAGGATTACCCAATTTGATATTTTCAGCTATTGTAGTTGCAAATAGAGCTGGTTCTTGGCCCACGACGCCAATGTGAGATCTTAGCCAACGCAAATCAAAGTCTCTGATATCTATTTCATCTATTGAAACCTGAAGCAATAACATATTACTATCCTTAGTGCATATTCCAAACTGCTCACTCAACATTATTTTTTAATATAATTACCGTGCGCTTGATAGTATTCTAACACATTTGTGCCCTTTTAAAACCAACAGTTGTCAGTGTCATAATCATTTATAAAGATTAACGCTGTTAGGTTAGTGACTCTTATTGAGGAGAACTTCCCAAAGAGAGGTTATTGCAAGACTTAATGTGTTACAGTGTCATGTGCAGAGGATGAATTAGATATCAGAAGACGTTAGATTATTGTAGAAAACTTGAACAAGGCAAAAAATTGAAAACGAACCCAGTATAATATCTTATCGATCGTTTAATTGCTAAAAGGAGAAGATTTTTCTACTTGAATAACATTTTAAACGAAACTTTCAGTTTGCTAGCTCGTTAGTTGGGGAGTTGAGGCAAGGTGCCACGCATATGGCGAATTAAAGTGTTGCTTCTTCACCAATGATCGACGGGAAAATGTTTGGAACATGCCAGGCGAGCGATTCGTGAAATGTACTGCCAGAGAAATCGACAAATTTGGTAAGCCGAGGCCCTGCGACAATATTAAGGTATGGAAATGAGATTGTCATGGAGAGTTCATTTTAATGCACAATAACACAGGTTCGCATATAATAAATACCGCAAGAAAGGAGAGTATCGCTGCAAATTATCAATGTTTTAATGTAGCCATTTCGAAGTGCCATTATCCATTTATGGGATAACGTGGACCGGAACATTTGTGCACATGTGATTTCTTTAAGAACGCTTGCAAAACCCTTGGAGCGATTACAAGAAATGCGGCGCTAAAATCAGGAAGAAGAGGTTGGATCCCTAATCTAAAGCACGCCTCCAAGGCTAAGAGCTTTCCATTTCTCAGATTATTATTGATCCTTTAATTTCGCGGCGAAAAGCTCTAGGTATCTGAAAAAAAAAATGGGACGCAGATCCAAAACTACCTTGACTCTAGGATCCGGATTCACTATCCGATTTTCGAATTTGCAATATACAAAATGTTTAGTAAAGAAGACATCTGATTTGTGTTGGAGAAAAAGTGCAATTGCACAATTCCATACGCATATAATGCAAAGTTATTCGCATTATGTTGATGTTCAATAAACCTGGTGATTATTACAGTTATATTGTTTGATAATTATTCGACCTATTGCAGGTATTTGCTCGAACAAGTTGCCAGAGAACGGGACCATATCTACATTATCGGGGAATGGATTCAATTGAATAAAGCAGCCGAACTCAAAGATTTATGTAGCGTATCTGCGTCCAAGTTATCGGATAACGGATCTAGATCCTGGATCTCGTATAATGGATCCGGATCTAATGTTTCGTCTAAATTATTCGGATAACAGCTCTAACGTATACATATATTTGTGTATATAAAAAGCGAAAACCAGAAAAAATTGTTAGAAACTTGTGTATGTCCATTATCACCGCATGTCTTTCGTAAAAATTTGAAGATTCTCCTAGAAACCTTCAAGATGGCTAAGTTTTCTTAATTTATAAGAAAAGCGAAAGTTAGGCAATGTAAAAAATCCTTATGACACGATGCGATCGTTTTTTTTTTATATTGGAAATTATTATTATATTGGAAAATATTGAAGGCCTTGATACCATTTCCAAGTACGCCAATTATATCTTTAATGAATTTGTTGTGGCGTTAACGATATATAATAAGATCAAGTTCGTTTTTTTAATCTTTTTAAATCCTTAGACAGTTACTATTATATAGCACAATTCCCTAACCGATGTGGCTGCAAAAATCAGTGTTGACCCTTTGTTTGATAATAACAGATGAAATTTTATTTTATCAGACGCAACGAATACTATACAGCTTATGTAATATACATGGTAAACTTCGGTTTGTGTTTTTTATGATATGTAATTAGTTACAATTCTAGTTTTAATCTCTTTATAAGGCTCTTAAAACCTAATGGAGATAAACAGTTACTTAAAACTTCGAATAAACAAAAAAGTCATGGTAGCTGTAAGAGCTTGCACTTTTTGAATAAGAAAGTAATAAAAGTACTGTTCTCGTAAAATACTGGAGACTAGTAAAGTATTTACGTTCAATGATAATATTCAGGCACTCCGGTCCTTTTACTATTTGTTATTATCTACTTATCATTAAAAATGCTAAAGAAAGTAGATTTAAAATATCATTTGTTATAGTGATCAAGAGTACATTGCGTACGTACATAGCTACATGAATTGATTAACTTATACCTAGTTGATACATACATTTCCTAAAGTTGGATCATAAAATCGTTGCATTAATTGAATACACGTTGACTTTCCACACCCTGAATTTCCTACTAAAGCAACTGTTTCGCCGGCTTTGATTTTCATGTTAACGCCCTTTAAAACCTGAAAGTAAAAACCGGGTACGCAATTGAAGTTCTGTTTAAATGAAGTCATTCAACGCAGTTCTACTCACTTTGACGTCTTTTCGAGATGGATAATGAAAATGGACGTCATTAAACAGTATTTCTCCCTTAAGATTTTTTAACCTTTTACCGTGTCCTTTTGATAAATTGATAACCGGTTCTGATTCAATTACACCGTAAATTTTCGTTGCGGCAGCGCAAGCCGCCGTAAAAATATTAAAATAAGGGGCGCATTGCCCCAAATTCCAAGTCGCCATCAATATACCAAAGAAGACCTACGATATATATTTTTAAATTGTTTAATATGACGCAAGTCTTAAAATACGAATTACGGTAATCATATTTGCGGGTGTGTAGATCTTTTCGTCCTCAGGGAGACTCCTCTCATCTATGATTAACTTGACTCCGTAGTAGAACGATAAACCATAAGAACCAAATACTAGGAACCACATGATGCCATTATTAATGGCTGTGAACAATGCTCCTCGTATATTATTATCTCGAGCTACCACAAGTTGAACTTTGTATCTTTCTATCTCTTTGTTTTGTCCTCCGAACGCAATCACTGTTCTAATGGCTGTTAACACTTCTTCAGCAATTGCTCCTGCGGTTCCGTATGCTTCCATTTCCTTTCGTACTAATTTAGTAGTTAGCTATAAGAATGAAGATTGTTAATTTAGAGAAACTGAAACGTTAAATATTTCACAACTGAAAATAATAGAGGAAATTTATTGAGACTATCAATCTCAATAAATATGTAGGTACATTATATTTGATTCCAAAACAAACGACAAAATGTTTAACACCTAATATATATAGCTAAATATATATAGTAGACCTAAAGCATCTAAAACACTAAGTCTAATCCAAAGCGCTGCAGGACTTCAAGCCGAAATAGGAGCAGGTTTGGGGGGTATTGAAGAATTGGACGAGCAAACAGATAACTACCGATCTGTTGCTATCTATTCAGACACTTAAGCAGTAATAAAAGCGCTAGACTTCACATAGGCGAGTTCGAAACTGCATGAACGACCTCAATATGCTGGAAGCCCGAACTGAGGTTCGAAGGAACGTAAAGGCAGACGAACTAGCCCGAGCAAGCTCGTCAAATGCCGAGAATTACTCAATGCACTCAGTGGAAATGGGATATACGGCAGTGAAAGCAAACACTAAACATTGGAAAGATAAAAGATCTCAAGACTGGTGGAAGATCATTTCAGGTCAGGGACAGGCCAAGCAATTTCTGATTGGATACAGCGGATTTACTAAGCAGAGACGGTAAGTCTGTTAAAACAAGAGTCGTCCTGTTAACAGGACGCTCTGTGCTCAAGAGTCGCACGAGTAATTTGGTCTTCACAGAGGAAACAGCATGCTACTATGTTTAGCAGTGCCAATGTCACATTTATTTTATATTTACCGATAGTTCATGCATGTTAATTAGATTAATAAATTAATACCTTTGTAATCTTACTTACCCAGGAAACTAAACTCATACCAATCATTGACAAAGGAAGGTAAACCAAACATATTAAAGACAACAGCCAACCTTTAACGAACGACATGATGATACCAGACAAAAAGACGGACAAATAATAGATTATCGTAGAAATTTTATCGCCTAAGCCTTCTTCGATTTTTCTTAAATCTCTAAATAGCCGGACATACAAATTTAAAAAATCGTTTGTTAAAATTATGCAAAAAACTTACTCGGTTATTCTACTAGCAAAGTCTCCAGTGTTGTGCGTATCATACCAAGATATATCCTGATTTAAAACGCTTTTCATGTAATATGAACGAATTTTTTCTATCTGCGTAAAAAGTAAATTGTTACTAAGATGTAGCTGAGCTAAAATTACTGCAATTGGGAGTGTAGCTGAAGCATACCTGACGTACTGCTGAGAAACTGAATACTAGCACAGACACGTAAATGCACACGAAAGAAACTAAACCCAGTGCACACGCTTCTATACAAAATTTCGTTACTGCTTGAGTTAATTTTTCATCTTCAAGTGTGATGTTTGTCGTATTTGAGCCTGTAAAATTTAAATAGCAATTGCCGTATTGCACTATGGCACCGGTGACGTCTCCAAAATACATCATCATTACTGGCATACAGGCGCCGCTTACAGCTGCTCCTATGCTTCCTAAGAGCATAAAGAATACGTCCAAACATGTTGCGTGTCTATACTGCAAATAAAGATTTATTCTTTGAGATCATTTTACAATTGATGTTTATTTACAAAGCATTTGTTATAAGTTGTTATGAGTTTCAGTAGAGAAGTATATTAAAAAAAAAGAAAACTCCCTAAAATGCATGACTGACAGTAATTTCAACAATATTTAAAGTAGGAGCTCAAAAAGAGAACATATGTTGTTCTACAAAAGCAAGAAAGGCCAGAAATATTAAATTACTTATTATAATTAATATATTCTTACGCAAACCAATCAAAATTGCTAAATTAACTTTAAATTTGCCGTGATTTCAAAACAAACTGTCCGATAATTTAAATCTTATTATCTGCTGTCAATGTAAAGTAAAATGTAAGGGTAGCGTTCGTTACGTTCCATTTCGTCGCACTTTAACCAGATCCACCGAATTTCAAAATTCATCTATTTTATTCTTTTTACATGGTCCATTGCATGGCTATTGCAAAATGAACAATTGAAAACAAACATATCCTCCATAAAAATTAACAAATTCAACCAAATTTACCATAATTAATTGCAATAAAGTCCACACAGTACAGTAGAACAAGTAAAAACAATAGAAGATAAAAATAAGAACAAGGAACGGAAATATGGTAAATGCAGTATGTAACGACAATAAATACTATTACTTGTAGATATAAGATTTAACAGTCTGGCATGGTTATGATTACGTTGCTTGGCAGCAAACATTTTGGATCAATTTGAAATCACAGGATACAATATGGCTCCTTTTTAGGTATCTTAGCATAACAACAGAAATAAATTACCAAAACCTTTATTGTCGTATTGTCGTAACTACCCCTTAAGCTTAAGTACAACTTATGTGGCATTTGTTTTGTCTTATGATTTCTTTTTCCAAAAACTTAAAAATATTCTATTGGAAATAAGAACGCTGACGTGTTATTTTCTTTACTTTTCCTTCTTTGTTGTAATTCTAATCCTTGCAATGAATTAATGATTCTTTCATTTTCCTTCTTTTATGTTGTTGCTTTTAATAATTATAAAAAAATTATCTTTTTTTTTAATTTTGAATTGAGTTACTTTCTGCATTGTAATGCAGAAAATAAAAGTAATGTCTTTTTCTGCTTTGCAAATGATGTAAAGAGCTTTCCTTTTTTATAATATACCCAAGCAACGGCAATTACTCACCAACTGAAATATCGAGATTGATTTTTCTTTCTCTTCCTTTGATTTTAATTCGTCGTCTGCAGGTTCCGTAAATTTTCTGTTGGATTAAAGTAAAATTATTAATTATGCGATGCCGTACAACAGTATTTGCCTACTTACTCGCTAATTCCATTGCTTTTCAGTGTTTCTGTCGAAGAAAAATTGTGCTTAATCGTAAATTTTTTCTTCATGTTTCACTTGCTAACACTAATTACTAACTGTGGGCACACGAACGTCGTCTAAATCATAACAATTACAATTCCACTTGTCTTAAATATTTGCGTCACTTTAGTTTGTGCCAACAAATTACATTAATTGAGCGTCAATTGTCAACCAATAGCACCGACTAAATTGGCGAAGAATATAAACCTTACAGCGTTTAATATGAATTATTGCTATACTTATGTGGAAAGTTTAAGTAAGTAAATTTGGTAAAACGCTCACTTTTTGCATTATCAAAACGAATTTAAACATTGTAAAACGTATGCAAACATAATATTCTACAAGAGGGTATTAAGTGATTTATGTGACTAGACATTTCCATATTTTCCAGTCAAGATCTCAACAAATAGAATGCTTTAGTAAGGCATAATAAATGTGAATGTAATGCACGTGTTAACTGACACTTTTAACACGCGTGTATTACTAAGCCGTTTCGTAAAATGTGTTTGATTAAATCATTTTTTCTAAATTAGTTTTGAACAGCTTTCTACGTTTTTACTTCATTTACTCTTAATAACGTAGTCATTGACTTTTTAGTTCTTTATCTGAACGTCATCGTTTAACCGATGTAAATATCTCTTTCATCAATCCTACAAGGGAACATTCTGAGGTGCGCCCACCGATTCGGTTGAAACCTGGCAGATTTGTAGGATATGCAAAATGCCTCTTTTCGTTTCGGAATCTCACGTTTAGGAAGTTGAAACTACCTCTGATATTTCGACGATTTTCGGATTTTTGCAATTTATGCCGTTATTACGAATAAAAATAAAATTGTGTATCTCTAAATACGTCTCTCATAGGTCCATCACCCTAACCCTACTACTAATATGAGATTTCTTTTTGGCGACCCTATCATCACTCTCCCATCTCTTTGTGAAGGTTGGTAAAATGTACACACAAGTGATCCCTGGAAAAGAATTTATCCGTGGATACTTGCTACTTCTCACTCCTAACTATCTCGAAAAAAATGTTTCAGGAAATCAAAACAGTTTCAATAACCTTGTACATTATGGATTTAATTTTGGGAAGGTAAATAGTTTGTAAGAGGGTTGTTTAAAGTCTTTAGAAAAGGATAGACAAACAAAGTATTTTCTGTAGATTATTATTTGGTTTCCAACATAATCTTCATTTAATTCTATACACTTTTCCACGTTTCTTCAACCTTTTTTGAGCACTCTAAAGACTGGTATATCAGAAGGTCATTAAAATAGATCATTAAAATCGGCATCTATATGAACGAAGACTTCCTTGTGCGACGTAAACTGTTGTACCGTTCTTCGGATTAGGAAATAAATGAATAATGTCGCTGCCATAGAAACTGCGTAGAGATCCGTGCATTGTCTTGATGGAAGAGGACCTTTCTCTTTTTCAAATGAGGATGTTTTTACTCGATTTCTTCGCTCAACCGGTCCAATAATAACGCATCGTACTTTTCAGTTATTGTTTGTCCTTTTTTCCAAGCAATCGGTGTAGATGATTCCGCGTGCATCCCAAGAAACCGAGACCATCACCTTGCTGGCCGATTTCACCATCTTCGCGCCTTTCAAAGGCCGTACGCCTTCAAAAACCCATTGTTTTCACAGTGAAAACTTCTGTATCGACGGAGAAACTCGTCAGGATTGCAACGGAAAAGTGTCAAAATAGCCTCAAACTCGATTACATCATTGCGTTTATCCTGAATTGAAAGCAAACGTGGCATCCATCTTGCCGAGATTTTTTCACGTTCAATTTTTCGTGCAAAATTGAAAAGACTGTACCTTACGATATGCCTGAATGAAAAAATATTTTTGAAACATCTAGGAAACATGTTCCATACATTTTATGTTTTCACGAACGCACTTCGGCTTTCAATTTACTGGACATTAGACATGATCAGAAGTACCTTTCACATCATTATACACCCGAAATAACGAAGCTGATACAAGTACTCCGAAGAACACGAAAACCGTATGCTCCGGCGGAAAAATTGTGTCATATGCTCGCCTTCGTATAGACGATTATGTGTTTAATATACTAGTTAAATGATGAATTGTATATTGAGTAAATTTCCTGATATTCCATTCGATAAGTTTAAAGCATGATTATGTATTATTGATATTTATGTTAGCAATATATTGTTATAAACAATATCAAAGTTTACTTGCTTCAAAAAAGGGGAAAAGATACGTAAAAACTTCTAATAATCTTGTCATTTATGCGGGCATTTTATGTACCCATAAACGTAATTTTTAAGATTTCACCTTCAAGATACTCGCGGAAAGAAAGCCATGAAAATATACTTCTCTTCCTGCACTCCCTATTCTTTCTCTCAACGTATAAATTACAAAGTTTTATAGTTCTACTTTTATTTAAGCTGAGTAATACGCTTAAACTAGATTAAGAAATAAATACAAATAAAGTATTAGAAGAAGAAGAAGTTCGGTTTTGTTCTTGGATCATAGACGCCATTCGTTACAGTCGAGCTAAAGTTGGAAAGCAAATAAATACATAAAAACTATTTCGCGCACTTTGATTCGTCAATTATTTAAAACCATATCGTGATTTTGTCATTCATTCATTCATTCTGTCACTTCCACTGGAAATCCAGAATGTTTATCTTTTGTGGATGTACGACCACAAACTCATTTATCCAACTGTATACTGTTACTAACACAGGAGCAGATGTGTCATGAACTTCATCCAACTCACCTTTGATCTCTTTCCGTGTTAAGTCTTTTAAATATGTGTTTAATCATCGCTTGGAAGTCATTTTTTCCCACATTTCTACATAAACAGAAATTCTTTGCTTAAATTGATAATAAAAATGAGACCGTGTGATGGATATAACTGGGATCTTGAGAGCTGCCTAGTACCTAATGATCGTTATTAGAATCAAACGACTTTCTATCTATATAATAGAATATATTTTGACTGATGCAAGCGTTCGAGGAACTTTCTTTGTGTTTGAGACTGACAAATGGATTAAAATTTGAAGGTATGTTTCGTCCATATGTTACAGAGATCGCATCGGAAAAATATTTAGAAAGATGAGGAACACACAGAGAAATTAAGTTTATTTAAATACTCAACTGCTTTTATTTACTACCGTAATTAGATGTCGATATTTCTCGTACACCATTTTCGTTTCTTCTTAATGCCTTGGCCAAGCCAGCAAAGCCGAACACAGAAAAAGACGGACAACTATCGGTCTCAAAGCGGCTACAAAATGATTTAACTAATGAAAGGACGCTTTAAATGTAAACGATAAAATTTGAAGGTTCTAAATGGAAGCCTTAGCAACGAAGAAACGGACAGAATTTGTTAGAAGGGATTCGGATACAATCCAAAATCCTCCATTTAACCGCCCGTGTTTGCTCTTTATCAAAAGATCAAAACTATCACCCATGAAACCTTATCATATTGGTAAAATCCTGGTAAAAAAAAGAAATGCTGGTGCTGCTGCAAGGTGTAAACCACGCCAGAGGCGAAACTAACTAAAGACCGGGAAACAGTTGATCACGATATCTCAGCATGTGAATCATGCTAGAGGCGAAAATCAACTGCCGAACCCGGAGCACGTTTAGTTTTAACCGACTCTGGCCGTGAAAGCCTAAGTAATTATTATATACAATACCGATATATGCATCCAAAATTAAATTGTTATAAAAGTAAAGAAAGCAAACTGTTGTTATATACAAATATGCAAAATTTGGAAAAAGAGAAAAGAGCTTTGAATAACAATATGAAGAGTATAAAATTATGAAACAATGCTCTCCTTATTTTGTGTGTAACTAAGTTGATGCCATGCTTTTTAAAATTTGAAGCTGTAAAGATACATCAACTCAACACATTGAGTCCGTTATGGATCTGAAGACACATTGTACAAGTTGTATTATACTTGGTAGGATAATTCCGAATTTAATCTTATAATAAAGACATGGTGGACATTTAGATAAAATGATTCGATAGTAAAGAGTTAGAGATGTTCAAGGTTTCTTCATATGTCATATACCTCAAACGAGAAATCTGAACCCTTTGAATTCCATGTTTAGTAAATTTGGCAAGATAATGGCAAAGGTTGGGTGCTTATTCTTTACGTCTTCCTTTAATTAAAAAGCCTTTCCTTTAATTAAAAAAATATTCTTAAAAAAAAAGCAAATCCAATATATTGTACTCGATACTTTTCCATGGAGAAATTGAAACGCTAAATTAATAAGATTTTAGAAAAAATTGCAGTGCTGTACGAAAAAGTACAAATATTTAGTACATCAGAAAAATAATTTCATTGCTTCTACAAAATAAATCCTATTGATTGGCTAAGTTTCCAAATTGTTATGTTTTTCAAAATCTTCAAAACAAACTTATCGAAAGAGATCCTCCAATTTCAATTATTCGCAAAAGTCATTTATGTAATTTTTCAAGGATTTCTGAACATTGCCGGACCTACGCATTCAGATAATAGAAATTTTTTATTCTAATATAATTTTGATTGTGGAAATGTAATGATAATACTTTTATAACTACTTAAGTTTGTTCCATGGAAGAAATAACCTAGTGCTGTATGTTGTGCTGGGAAGGTTGCTTTCACATATTCTGTTTGTTTTAGGAAGTCCAGATTGCATTTTACGCATGTAAATACTAAAAACGCAAAAATTTCAGCTTCCTAGAATAAACAGAAGTATGGAACAGATTTTCGTCGCGTAGCTACTAATATTTTGAACAATATAGGTCAAGGTAAAGCTTCTTGCTTTAAACGAAAGAAACCTTTCTTCTAGTAAGGCTTCGTCTTGCAAACTTGCATCTGTATATAATCAAATAAAACTACAATAATGAACTCAAACACTAATACACTTCCTCAAATAGTGATTTAGCCCAAAGCTTCAACTTTGGAAAACCTCTGTGTGTTCTTTTTATGCTTAATTTCGTTACCAAAAAGTACGTCTTCTAATGTGTATTAGGAAAAAACGTTTTTGTAAATGTAGATTTTTTCGAAAACATAAAATTAATTCTGAAAGGCTTAGTTTTAGAACAACAGTGCTTTAATAAATTTTGTCTCAGAAATGAATGAGCACGACTTTGACTAGCCCTGAACTTACGTGACATTTTTGAATGTGAATTTTATATTATGACCGTTCTGAAAAATATCCATTCATAAAGATGCATTCTTCCGAATCTACGGAGATTACTACGCCATACCTTTTGCTTAATGACAGCTTTGTGTATTTAATGGTTATTTATTAAAAGTCCGTAGATTGTAGAAATTAAATAAACGGGTTTTAAAATATTTTTAAATGTGCAAATAAAGTGACGTGCTTCAGGAAGTTTAAATGTATAACATGGTGTTTCTTATGAATTGAAAGATCAATTAGGGTCAACTATTTTAATAAACATAACGATTCTAACGGATAGCGATATTTGTTATTTGACTATAACGAACTGTTATTTTTAGTGTATACTAGGTGCTATGAATATTTTTTATTACGTCATAATTTACTTTCATATGAATTAAATCAATGAGGCTTTCGGGCACACTTTACTCTTGCTTGCTTTATGGTCCACACCCAACAATATTTTTTCATTTATTTAGTAATCCAAGCATTCTTAAGTACATAGGGTGTCAGATGCTGTATCTAGACATTTATAAGTGCGCAGAACAATAAAATATTCAATATTTTGCAAAAAGGAATATATTCAAAATAAAATACCGCAAGTCGGAAACACTTAAGGCTGTTTTCATTTTCTATTCGTTTCGATTAGTTATTAAATTCATTCATATAGAGTTTTATTACAATATGATAGGTGTATCCTCTTACTTTACTTACTCTTACATGAACTGTAATTTGTTACCTGGTGTGTTGCATTTATATAAGGTAAGTCTATTTCCTGAAGGAGGACCAGTTGCATGGACCAGGTTTGATAAAAATAAACTTCTTCAAGCGGTGTTGTATAAAAGACCAGATAATAAGAATAGAATAAAAGAAGCATTTGGTAGAATTTATATTGACATGTTAAGGAACGTAAGTTTGTGGGTTTGAGAAACGCTTACAATGATGTATTAACGTTACGAGTGGACATATTGAATAGTTGTTGTAAAATTTGTTTATTAATTTCTAAATGTTATTTTTTGGAATTGCGTTATAACTTTTTTATATCGAAATAAAGATAGGAAGTTAGTTGGAGCAAATATTCAGTCATAACATGCCTGAATACTTTTCATGTTCTTCGGTTAGTTAAGCATTTCGGTTTTTGGTAGAGGTATCTATTGTAAAAGTTACACGGTTGTGCATAATTTGACTTAAATACAAAAAAGCCTAGTGCGATGATTGCTTGTTTGGTTTTGGTTTGGAGGATCGACGAACGGTTAATGCTAAATGATATACAGTTTGTTTCTCCAAAAGTTATCGAATGAATTAAGAGAAACAATCGACAAGATAACTTTAATCTTCACCACGGCAATACCAGCTCTTATACAACACGTCTAACAATTGAATTTGATGTAGGAAATATCGAATAGATGTCCCATTGTCCTTCTTTACCTGATTTATTGCCTAACACCTTCTTCTGTTCCTGAACGACAAACAAAAATGTACGTAGGCAGCGATTTTTATTACCTGATAGGCGCGTTTATATTAGGCACAAGTTTCAGAAGTTTGTATCGAGAATGATTTTCTTATTTGAACTGTGTGCTCTATTATTTATGAATCAAAGTATAAGTCTCGCAAGCATAGGTGGCGGTAAATGGCAACGTAATTTCTGAAGTAAAGAGAAAATTGACGAATCTACAATGTGTTATTACACAGAATTAATAATATTAACATTGGAGGATGGGTCTTGTTTCAAGAACTATGTGCCCATGGGGATTGAGGACTTCGAATGTCTTTGGCAAAACGTGGCACCGCTTGCACCGAAAAAAGAATACGAATTGCCAAAAAGCAATTTCTCCGGCTGATAAGTTGGCAATATCGTTAAGATTTTCAGCAATGGGTTAATTTTTTTCATTCATTTATACTTCTAATGTATTCAAATTTTAAAAAGCAGTATTGATCATGATGTTCTCATTGTAGTATTATCAAATGAAATAAATTTTTTTATTTTAAGATTTAGAAAGCACACCGCCTACTAATTGTACAGGCATTTATAGCCTTTTGGCATTAATATTTTGTTAAATCTACGATTTTTGTATAATGTAAGGCCATTGGAACAAACTTAAAGTCGACGTGTTTTTTTTTTATACGTTTTAATATTACAAATTAACAGACACGATATACACGCAGAAATACACGAAGTATTTCATTAAAATATTTAAACCACAATGTATTATGTAATTGTTTTTTTTGTGAATTGTATATTAATAAGCGTCAAACCATTGCTATAGTTTGGCAATTTAACGGGTTAGCAATAATTTCGATTGCACAATACATTTTTTTTATACGTGATTCCCAGTAATGGGTGCGGAGAATACCGTCCACGATTTCTCGCAATGACAATGGATCAATATACAAATTTCGCTGTTTTATATTCGAGTTTTCATTTCAATAATTATATACATTCTGAATGCTTTATTTATATACTAATTCCTTGTAACTATTTAAGTAACAACAAAATCTTATATTCTAACTTAAATTAACAGGTCTTCTCGGTTAGCGAATACATATACTGATGCGTACATAATAACATGAAACGATAAAGCTGTAGTTTGAAACAAATAAAAAAAAATGAAATTAATAATGATTATATAAGTTCTATGTATGTATTATCAAATTATTTTCAAACTGGTTGAATTAAACAATGTTACGTATCAAAGTTGTGTTCTTAGAATAGCACGTATATATTAGGACATGCTTGTATTGTACTGCAAAATCGATGGTAATTTTATAAATCCTTAAGAAGCATTTACTTAAATATAACTTATTTACGCATTTAACATATTTAACGAAATATTTACGATCGGTTTTAATAATAGAGTAATAGCAACATAGACAAGTAAACAATGACTAAATCAGATCAGCAGGATTATCGCCTCTAGATTTTTATTCGTGGCCCACTATGGAAGATAAAGTGCATCGAAATAATTACAAGTACAATGTAGAAAAGTTATGTGAAAGAGTAATTTAGGCATTTGACCCTATTAATCGTCGTACTTTTTTCGAACATTTATTACAATTTTCAAATTTAGTCTTTTTTCAATTTAATTTATTTCTAAAATAAGCAAAATGAGCAATCGCATGCTTACTTAATTTAAAATGATTCCATGCCATATTATTACTATTCTTTCAATTAAAGCTAGAGTGTAATGCATCTTTGAAGAGAGAAGCGAAGGTACTAAGTACTACTACCGTTTCTCTACTTTTACATTGTTAAGCAACTATATAAAAATCTAGAATGGTGTTCACTTAAAAGTGAAAATGTTATCAGTCTTTAACTTAAATCCAGTTTTATCAGGTATTAGTTGTATTATTCTAATTTTAATCAAAACGTGGCTAAAATAATGTGCATGAATATAATAAAGGCTTGCAGTTACGCTTCAATGAAAAAAACATCATTAACCAATAAAGATCTAAATTTGGAAGGATGCATTTTATGTGATGGCACATATGGAGATACATATTTAAAAATGTCATTGGACTTCTGCAACCTTCATAAAATGTTTTGATATGCGATGTAACGTAATTGTTATGTCCTTATGGCAACCTTTTGAGGCGATGCAACTTCTTGGCATTTCAATAACTTACATTACTACTCATTAAATTGCTCAAAAATTAGTGAAAAACCGTTGAATCAGAATATTAGTGCAATAAATTTAGAATTTAGGGCAATATAGAGCATTTCGAGTTAATCAAAATATTCTGGGAGAGTCGCCAAATTTGAAACGCGTCAAATTAAAATCTGTACATAATCTCCCTTCAAGAGATTATGTGTAAATTTTGATAAGCCTGCTTACAGTTGTTTATAAGGTCTGTGAAATTCTATTCATTTCATAAGGTTAATACGTTTATAACTTGTTTCAATATTAATTGCTAAATTATTCGTATAAAAACTTGTTTTTTTTTTCTTGCTATTTTCTGTCCGCTTGTTTCTGTTTCTCTACCGGGATATCTATGCAAGGATTTCCATATTTAAATGTTTGACCTTTTTGATGATTGTATCCATATGTCTTGGTGCAGATGACATTACGAATTTTGCAAACTTAATTCTAATATCGATGGTGTGTTAAGATTTTATGTATTTTTTAATAACGTAGCTCATCATAAAACAAATTCTTGAAAATAACTCGATAAAATTGAGAATTTCAAAACGTAATTATTTGAATTACTAAAATGAATTATATTTCACAGTGCAGCACTAAAAATGTTATGTTTCAAGAAAGGTTTTCATCGTTATTTATGTTTTTTAATTTTAGTTAGAGTAGTTAGTAGAGTTAATGATATTTTGCTTGATTTATTTAGCATTTTTAATTAAAATAACTTAAATATGACGTCACTGCGGTTTCACTTCCTTTTAACCCTAATAAGATCAATAACACAAGACAGTCTTACGGATCGTGACATTGAATTTACTCTTGCCGTTTCGCTGATTATATATAGTGTAAGCTTCTCAGAAAGATTGTCAAAATTGATGTCATCTAGTGCTCCTCATTATATACCTTACTTCCAACTTACTTTGTAGATCCTGAACTATTCCGTTCTGATGGACCGTTTCCGTCGTGGTACCAGTGTTCTCAAAGACCAGCTTCGCGATTCACGCTTCTTCCGGGTTAACCAATTTTACCGCGTTTACATTCCACTTCCACTAAACGCCTTACTGTGTGGTTTCGAAAGTAGATTCTCGTTTGATGAGATCGGTTGGTCCATTCTTCTTCCTTCTTCCGTAGAATTTTCTTCGCCCTCTCAGTAACTCCGGCAATGTACGGCAGATAGACGTATGTTTCTGGTTGTGAATCTGTCTTTTTCCTATTTCTCTTTCGTCTGCGTATCCTTAGCATGTCGTTTGGACAATAACCATTCTTCTGTAGAGAAAATTAATTTTGGATTTCATTCAATCTCTTTATAAGTGTGTTAACAACAGATCTTTATCGTTGGGGATGATGATGAGATAACGAGATCTACGATATGTCTCAGTCTATTGTTGGTGCGTTCCTCAAGCGTCTTTTCCAATCCCCATAGTGAGGTTGAAGGTAAGCAAAGCCTTACTATCGGTAAGTGGTATGTTTGTAAAAGGCGATTCAACATTAAAACTAAATAACATGTCGTTTCTCTTTGTTTAAACATCTCGACGGTATCCTTCATATAGATGAAAGTGCGTTCGGTATACTATTGCCACGTACTAGCCTAATTCGTAGATAGGCGAGTCACAAATGTTGACGATTGGAGGACTTGCAGCTTAATATATTTTGAGTAGTCTGTATAATTGCCCAGGACGGCTTTCTAATGGCAGTAATCAAATTTGATTTCCTTAAGATATAGATAACCTTACTTGTTGGCTGCTTGGTCTTCGCAATGGGATCGCGCTTGGATTTTTATAGTGATCAGGATGTAGTAGATTGACTATTTCTACTTTCATGATACTCTTCCTTGTACACCATTTATGCAGCGTTGCCTTTGTCATTACACTCAAAGATCATCATTTCGATTTTGCAGCATAAGCCAATTATATCGTGATATAAGGGTGATATTAAAGAATACAACTTTATTGCTTAATCTTGATATATCAAACCAATTAGAAATTATACAGTTCATGGATATATATAATTTTTGTTGTACGTATAGAGTTTGCAAAAAAAAAAAAACTGTCAAAAAATCATATCTTAGAATCACAGCTAAATATGCCGTTTATTGTTTGGTTTCGTTTCCTCAACTAACAATAGTAAAAAGTTTACAAAATATTTACTACAACGATATGGAAAATGTAAAACCCAGCAAGACATGATCGTTTATAATTTTTCTTCTCTATCTTCGACTATATCAATATACATATATTTCTATTTTTATCTATATTGGATATTTATATTATAAAATTTCAGTAACACGCGGATTTCGATGGTCTCTTGAATTATTTGTTTATTTGTCTAATTCATCATGTATTTCTTCTAAAGTTTTACCTTTAGTTTCTGGAACGTATTGAACTATAAAAATCAGTCCGATTAAACAGCAGCCAGCAAATGCATAAAGTGGTACGAACAGTCCAAAATTATCTTTAATTATTTGGAAAAATTTTGAAGCTACAGTTGCAATAAGTCCATAATATATTTCAGTTAAACAAAGAGCAAATGCTTTTACATTAGTAGGAAATAGCTCCCCCAACATTAGAGTGGGAATGGTGCTCATCCCTAAACTGTAAAATATCACAAACATAATTAAGGAGAGTCCTGGTACAATGCTCAAGTAGGATAAATCGACCTTAATATTAAGATAATAATAAGTGGCTTGTATAACTAGCGATAGTATACAACCAACTGTAGAAACAATTAACAGTGGTTTACGTCCAATTCTATCAAGAAGCAATGATGATATTATCGTTACTATACACTGGATTAAAAAATATATTAGTGTTAAAATATTCGCAGGCAATATATTGATAACGCTTTCAAACATGATCTGCGCGTAGAATGTTATGGCTGTATATCCACTTAATTGCTGGCATGTCCTTAATCCAATCAGGATTATTATAGATCTTTTATTACTTCGAACTTTAAACAAATTTAATAACCCTCCATTTTGCAAATCGTTGCTTTTAACAGCCTTTACTAGCCTGTCAAAATTATTTTCTACATCAATTCTTCCATTTAATATTCTTAAACTGTTCTTGGCCAATTTATATTGGTTTTTCATTATTAAAAAATAAGGACTTTCAGGCATCCAACCGAATGTTAACAAAAATATTACAGGCAGAGAGAGCGATACTAATGCAGCTGTTTGTATATTCAAAAATATCCCCAAAATGTTTACTAGTAATATTCCCATCATGTTCGTGATGGACGCAGTTGAGCCCAAAAATCCGCGAATTTTAGGATCGGCTATTTCACAGATATATATAGGAATTACTGTATAAATTGTTCCGTCTGCTATTCCTGCTATAAACCTAGCTGCGTACAGAACTTCAACAAATGTAGCGTAAGCTATCATTATCCATGAAGATATTAAAGGTATTGCTGTTAAGAGAAGTATCTTTTTCCGACCCAGGACGTCAACCGTTAAGAACGTTACGACAGAACCTACTGGACATCCTAATAAGAAGAGTACAGCCATCCAAGAGCCTTCTGCGTCGGTAACTGACATAAAAGAACTATTTCCTAATAATTTTGGTAAGGATGGTGTTGGCCAGGCATAATGCATTGTGCTCGAAAAAACGCTTAATGCTCCTAAAATAAAAAATAGTCCGTTACAATGATATTGAAACTTGTGATGTAGTATATGTGATATGTACAGGTACTTCAAATGTCAGTGATAACAAAAAAAAACTAACTTCTCCAGAAATATAAAGGTTCTACAATATCCTAACTATTGAAAAAACATATTCCAATTACTTTTGTTGATTATGTACGTTAAACTATAAACATCTGCGATATGTCCTTTTTGCATTATAGCCAAGTTTAATATAAGTCCAAATGTAACGAAAACATTCGTACTTTTTATTGGTTTAATTGAAAGGAATACCATTGTACGATAATTTAGACTAATCTAAAGCATGTGATCTAGATCCTCAATAAAATTCGTAGTTTTTAAAAACTAATCTATCTATTGACATCAATACAAGAAACCTGAAAATTAGGTAAGTGTGTGTATTAATTTAATTTCTACAATAACTTCACGAATATAATTTTTTAAATCGTCGTGAATTGTGCGCGTAGATTTGATCCTTCAGAAAGCCTCAACGTAAAAAATCGAGGCATTAAATGGCACTTTTTTTAACGGCGTGTCAAGTAGCTTCATATCGTTGGAAGAAAAGGTTATCGAGATCCGCATCTTCCAGAAGAGGCCTTAAAAATCTGGTCGACTTACTATTTTTCCATTTCCACTTTCACAAAAGCAATACCCAAGCGCAACAAAATCTACATTAAACGGCTGCACGACCATAATACAGAGCTTTTCCGCAATTTCTTCAGGATTTTCATGTCCCTGACGCGACATTTTTGTTTATTAACGTAAACGTTGAAACCACCGTGAAAATGGGTATCGTCGCCGAATATGCTTCGTTTACAAAGCTCGTTATCAATTGTAGCCTGTTCGCCTAAGAGCCATTCGCCAAGTACACAGCAGTTTCGATGGTCGATAGTCTTCGATTCTTGGGTCAATTAAATCTTGTACGCATTCAGACGAAGCTCTTTTGTCACAATTTGTTGCAGAGACGATTTTGAAATGGCTAATTATTGTGACCTATGACAAATTGATGTATTTGGATTTTTGGCATAAGATTTCGAGGAAAAACAATATGAAGTAGACGAAAGCGTGCTTTTAATAATAAGTTTGGACAATTTTTATGCGTTCTTCGAAAGTGAAACGCTGCGTCATGAGATTTCTAAATACCAATACCAAATATACATTTTCAAAATGGTAGCATTTGCAAATAATATAAAATGAAAATCTGCCCTAAGTCCATGCTAGAATACCTTTATACAAATTGTACGGAAGATTGCTTCTATAGTTATTGTAGTACGTTATATAAAAAGAAAGTTTTATATAAAACTATAATGCGGTGTCTTGTTAGCTGTTTGAAAAAGCATTTTTTTTATAGAACTCCCATAAGTCCTCTTAGTTCTTACTTCAAAATTAAAAAAGAACAAATAAAAAAGTAAAACTTCTAGTTTAAGTACAGGCATTTATCTAATTTTTCTAATGTTGGTTGGATGTAGTGACCGCAAAAGTACATAACGAGAGAAATTAATAATATCCAAATAGAGAACGAATTACTTAATCTGTTGTGACCGAAACATTAAAACGCTTTAGAGAAAGGGCTCATATGAAAGTTCTTAAATAGCAAAATTGACAGTCTAGTCATAAGCTGTAGATACTCAACTAGGAAAAAGAAAAAGGTCTACAGTCAATCATTTTTGCTTATTCAGATTGAAATACAAAGATAAAATATTTTCTATGGGTGTTGTGTCTTTTCACTTATTTTGAAATTATTTGAAAATATCATAAAGTCGATCTGTTTCTAGAAAAGCTGAAGATTAACTGAAATGAGTTGTTTTGTTTGGCCTAAAAACTGATTAAATACAAGGGTGAAGTGTTAGATTTATTGTTAGTTCCTAATTCCGTTTTCAACAACTATTTCATTTACTGATAGTGCTACTATTTGTTTATTTAAGACTAGTTTATAAATGAAGTAATCCAGCATACAAATTGAAATAATAGTGACTACACTGAATTATTGTTCGCTTTTAAGAATGTTTAGAAATTAGTTCTATTCTTCTGAAACACAAGCACCGTGTTTCATTAAAATTTGCATTTGTTTGCAATCGAAAATAACCTTATTTGAGGACTCAACCATATCAGTCGCAGACGTGATCTATTATTAGTTTAAATAAGCAAAAATTTAGCTGGTTAATTCAGTATTTTAAAGGAAACTGACTAGAAATTTCTTTAAATAATTTACAAAAGCAATGGAAAAACAAGAAAAATATGTTTTACCTTTATTTTTGTGGAATACATGTGTGCATAAATGATCAAGCCAAGAATAGCTTCTATGTAAAAAAATAACTTTTCAATAGTCGAATATGTCGATATATGAAGAAGATGAAAATTATACGAAGGAAATGAAAAAAAATTATTGTAAAATACCTGTAATAGTGCATAGATATTGATACAAATAATTTCCATGTCTTATCTTAGAATTATTGTTAAAATTAGATTTCATCTTCGCAATAATATTCACTCACTAACAGATGCAATACTAATTTTCAACGATTTTCGGATGTGTTAGGATTGAAAATTGGAGGTTGTGTTCCTTAAATACATCGCTTCGTATGAAAACAACTGACGTTTTAATTATTTGTTAAACGCATTAATTTGGTTGACACAAGAGTATTCTTCTGAGACAATGACTTGTAATAAATTATATCTTTGCACCGCCTTCTCTAACTACGTATTTCAGACTACCTATCAAAGATAGGGAAATTTGCTTACTGCTAATTACTTAATGCTCTTGTTCATGCTCTTCTCTATAACAAGGGCAGTCAGAGATTAAAGCAATTGATATATTTAGAATAGAACGTACGTGGATAGAAGTTTGTTCAGATGAAAGGAGATACAAACATCTACATGGACATAATGCGTATGCAAAATAAGTAAAAATTAGTTATATTTCAACAACGTTGAGGAACGCATTTCACTAATTTTGTTAACGCTAATTAATTCTTATATTCTGGAAGAAGTTCAATATATTTATTTTGAAATATTTAGCTATTAGAATAGAATAGAAGGTGAATATTTTCGCAGCTCGTTAAATACACTCGTTGTCGCTACGGTGTTCATAATGGACGCAACAATAGGCAGATATTATTTTAGGATTTGTTACGATAGATCGGTTACTTTCAACATTAAGATCAGAAATTTGTACCATAGTTTTTAAATATGTATAACTTAATACAATTGTAATATATTATTTAACATATGTATTATGTTAAAAATTGTGCTTGTGGACTGTCGAACCTCTTTATTTGCACACATTATGCCTTTTGCTAATATTATAACATCAATGCGATAGAAAGTTTAACAAACAATTTCATCTACAGCCTCATAAACAGTAATATGAAGAACTATGGGGAAGTATGACAAACAATAAAGTATCCGCACTTTCTTCGCCACAACTTATTTAATTAATTCGGTACAATTGTTTTGGAAATTCATGAATTTCCATTATTAAGCATACTATCGAGTGATGTGAGAAGAAACCGGATACGAAAGAAATGTTGAAGTTCACAAAAGAACACGCAACCATTACCGTTATGGTAGAATTGGATTATCAAGTGCAACAATCCATAATGAAACCGGGCGTATATTTAACAAAAAAAATATGAAAGAGAATGCAAACCTGTTAAACAAGGAAAATTCATTAATTCTTTAATTCATCAAAGTAAAGCGGACAAATGTTTTCATTTTATATCTTCCCATATTTGCTATGTTTTAGAGCAAACGACAAACGTAGGTACTTAACTTATGTGGTAAAGTTAAAAGAAGTCAACGTTGAATTTTACAAGGAAAACTAGTATTGATATAAAAAAAACAACTAAATTCTTAACAATAACTTTTTGACAGCAAAAATGTTTTTTTCAAGAGCATAGAGAAAACTGCATAACACAGTCTATTAGAAATATAATGGCAGGTAATTAAATTTTGAAACATAAAAACTGAAGAAAAAATTAATACAGAGTATTATACGAATTTTAGTAATTTTTTAATACAGATTATTCATTATTCGTCTTATATTACCTCCGATTACAAAAGTTATTCACAATTAATAAATTTGTTGTTTACAGGTATTACTAGAGGTAGTATTAAATTTCTATATTACTTACTAGAATATTGGATGATACAAAATATTATACGTTTTTTGCTATATTTATTGCCACGTATTAATATAAACTATAACAATATCTCTAATATTGATTTTTTTTCTTTTGATTTTTATTCTATTTCTATTCTACAGTCATGATATATTTTTACGCTTAAATAGTAAATCGGAGAACGTATTTTCACATTGTCATTCCTCTCAGCAACACAGAATAAAGATAACGGCATTATGTACAAAAATAACTTTCCTAGGATAATTTTGCTTAATCTAGTAAATATTTAAATTACGTTTGTTTATGTATTTTATAACAAGCACATTTTTCAGTAACGGTACCAAACTAGAAATGGCAGTTATACTTTCGTTAAGAATATATCTTTACCCATTTTGCTGGATTTGAGAAGATGTTATACATGCATTTGGAATTAAATTATTACATCGTAACAAAGGGCATACTTTCCTGAACTGGATTGATGTTCACAAAATACAGAGATTTAGAATTCGTTGAAGAAGCTATTGCTAGTTTTTGTGAGAAACACAAAATAACGAATTAATTAAATTTTGTTAATATAATGTTCTGAGGAGTACGTGCGCTCCACGCATTAGATTAAATTTTTAATTTTATTGTTACCAGTTGTTTGCTGCATTTACTTTGTAATAGCAAATTTAACACATCATGGAATGAAGTAATCAAACTTCATAATGTAAATTCAACAAGCTTTCCAATATATAAAACCAGCTTTACAAGAATTATTTTTGCTGTCTTAGACGAGCCTGATATGAATGCTTTTGCTTGTTTTTTCCTGGAACATTTTCCTGGTACAAGGTCTTTTGATTGTCCTCTGATGTTTCAATTACTTGTTTGACGTGGTTCTTTTGTAGGCTACAGAAGAGGTTAAGACCGACGAAGGGCGTATTCACTGCTTCTCCGATCAGCTTGTTTGCCTCTTTTTTACCATCGATTCCTTAATGATTTGGGACCCATCGCAAAGTAACGTGGTTTTTGTATCCTAATTATCTCAATATCAAAGTTTCGGAAGAATTATATAAGATACAACACGAACCTTGGAAGAATATTAGCTTGCCTAAGGATGGTAAGTAAAAACGTAGTTGATTTAATATTTTACTTTCTGTGCTATTAATGGATCCTTTTGCCGTTTTTATAGCTACAATCAGGTTTAAATGCAAAAAAGTCTAATAAGATACATATGTATCTACGTAATTTACAACACGCAGCTGAAAGATCGCAATCAGTAATATTGAAGGCACAACTGCGAAAAAAATTAGTTTAACGATTCTAATAAAGGTAACTTAAATAGAGTCGTTGACGCATACCATCGCCGAGATAAAATATTCCAATCAATAAAAGAATATTTTAAGTTGTCTACGGCATTTATCGATGAGAATGGATATATGTTCTGCCAACATTTTAATATTTAATTACAACAATAATTTGACAATAATTATCAAGTTAACAATAATTCCGTTGAAGGTACTTCCATGTAAGCCTTATTAGAACAGTTAAAACCAGACATGAATGCAAAGCAGCTGCAACACACAGCCAGAAGATATCCCGAGCGAAAAATTAATTTCGATTTGAATGGGCATGTTGACGACTTACATCAGTGGCTGTATTACATTAAAACTGCAATTAATAAAATAATGTTTTGGAGTATCCATTTATTGATGAGAATAAGTACGTGTCCACACAATATCAGAAATTCAATACTACAATTCTGTTGCAGATGTTTCAATGCAAGTCTTATTATTTTCAATTGTTGTCGTCGAAAAAGGACTGGAAACCAACGACAACTGTGTTTATTAGTTTTATGATTACTAGATGAACGAAATGTCTGAGTATTATACGTTATTATCAGTATTACTTATTATTATAAGTAATACTGATTCATATAGTTGTTTTCTTAATGAAAAATTGTCGAACAATTTTAAGAATAAATTAATAATTGTTTTACTGGTTGCTTTAGTAAGTTTCTCCCTTCTTTGCAAGTTAAAAATAGATGTATTTCCAGAAATAAATTGAACGTACTTATAAGAAAATTAATTTAAATATATCTACCTAAAGATATAAAAAATGTTTTTCATAAGCCAAATAAAAGAAAAAAAAGAAGAAAACAAAAGAATAAACACTTGTTTGTATCCAATTACAATATTTGCCTGCTCTTAGTTAACTAAGTTATTTGTTATATTAGAACTATTTGTTGTAAGTGTATGTTCGCATATTGCTGCTGCTAATAACTTAGCTCGACTACTGAGTGCCAGAAACTTACATTTTTTAGTGCGGTGACGGCCCAACGCGGTGTGTAGCTTGTGGTAAATCCGTCCTGTATTTTTTCAAACTTCCTGCTAGCAATTGTTAAATATTTAATTAGGATTAGCAAACATTTTCCACAGTCTAACGACATAATGTGCAAAAGATAATGATAAGCTGTAAATGGGAGATTTCTTCGTGTATTTCCGTTTTGTAGTGCGGTGTACAGAATATGTAATGGATATGCACGAGGGAATCGAAGCGTTGTAACGGAGCTGCGCATCAGCCAGCGCTGGTATTATTTAAGGAATACCACCAGTCATATGTGTGATTTGTATGGTATGCTTATTTGGTGTTGGTAGAAATAAATTCTTAAGGTTATTTTGTACAGTGAACGTGGGTATCTGCAACATCAAACGTGTTTTTTAGTGCGTTATAAGTAGATGTGTATCTATTTGTATCATGTACGTGAGTTAAATAGACAACTATACGATTTTTAAAACTGGATCTTCTACTTAAATAGCTTTTGGTTTACGGCAGCAAGATCTTTCAGTCGGTCATGCTCTTTACTAGGAATACATACACGTAAACGACCATGTACTTCTCTGTCCGCCGCTTTATATAGGGAAAACCTAAACAAAAATCTTCATTAAGTCAGTTTGCTTCAGACCCAACCCCTGTTTTCTCAAGCATTTATCGTGAATACGTTTAAAATAGATCGAATTGATCTAATCCGATCTTAAAAATTGGACAATCTGAAAACAGCCAACATGAAAATTACAACAGGAATAGAAAAAGGAAAGCAACAGGCCAAACGCGACTTTCATCAATATTTAGCTACGTTAACAGGTTAGTATAATTGACAATTATTTGTGTTACTGTAACGAATCGTATACTGTACTTCGAATCTTTTAACATTTGTTGTTTTGGTCACTAAGTTATTTATTATATTAATATATGCATTTGAACATATTTAATTTTAAAATGTGACAATTCTGTTAATTGATTTAAGGAATATTATTGCGAAAGCACAAAAATTGTGGGGGTGGAGAAATAAGAAAAAGAATAAGGTTGTTTCTTTTCCTCTGAAAAATTATCTATTTTACCTAGAATGTTATTATTAGGCTTGCAATGTAAAATATAAAATTATAGCGCTTTAGATGTTTAAAGTTTGCAATTATAAACAACATATTTATTCCTATTAACGTTATGGAAGGATATGTAATGCTATTGTTGCTTCATGTAAATTAGAAAATTAGTTTAGGAATAATAGAAAAACTAATGATATTTCCTTATTACTACAAGCTCCTAAAGCGTTATGGGTGTTTAAAATTATCGGAATGCTTTTGCCGAACTTGAAGATGTTACTTTCTCGATTAAAATGAAACAATTAGTTATATTTCCGAGATATTTGCAGAGATGTTCTAAATTGAATCGTTTTATGGAATAAAATAAATATATATATATAAATATCTGATAGTTTAATAATTTTACATAATAAACATTGAAAAATATTTCTCCCATTCAATGTATTTTGGAACTCCTGTAATACTTAATGTAATATTCCGGGTGGCAATATCAGTGAAAGTAGCTGTGACTAATCTTTCCTCTAGAAGGCGTAGTGAACGAATTCTTACAGAATCGGACAAGAACAGTTATATCGCGGAAAATACATACGCCTTTCAAAATCACACATTCCTATTGCTACTACTATTCTTATTACTACTGCTTAAAAAATGTAATTATTTATTTTCAATACTAGTTTGATATACGCTGTTAAGCGATCGTTTACAATTCACCTATTTTTTTATAATATTTATATGAAAATGAGGAAAATGCGTTTTTTAAATATGGTATTTTTACAAATACAAAAAAAAAATTCGACTGTATTGTTTCAAGCCAAAGAAAAGCTTTGGCTAATTTAGTCCTTCAGCCCTTTAACCTTATGTTGTAATAATAAAGAGAAAGTAAAGTGCCTTTTTTTTTCGTGATAACTGCTCTCGGATTTTGAATTTTGAGTTCTAGGTAAGCTTATTCCTTAAAATGTTAATTGTTTAAATATTTAACACAACTAACGTAAAGTTAAAATTTGTTAACACAATGCTGTTGCAATTAAAAATTTTGTGATTTTTTAATTATTATTCTATAATTGCAACTTTTGAATTCAATGCATTAGTAAAAACTCAATTCATAAATTATAGTTCACTCTCTTATTTTATTACATGGTTAACTTGTTTAACAACAGATAATGTTAAGGATTTGAATTCTCTTTTCTTTCTGCCTCGTCAATGCGGCCCGATTAATTTTCTATACATATGATGTACCCAAACAAACCTTTGACTCAAAATGTATGTTACTTAACTGGAGCAGTTGAGGAGTATTCGATATTATAAAATCTCATCGGCAGGATATTTTTAACAACAAAAAATAACCAAAACAAGTTAGTATTTATAAGTGTTACGAAAACGAACCGCCCAGAATAAACATACAATAAGAATAAAATATAAAACGTAACATGCGTGCAATAACGAAGTGTTGATCCTTGATCTTGAGATGCAATCTGATTAAAATTGTAAAGTAACAAAAACAAGTTATTCGCAGTAATCCAGGGAGGAATACGTTCGTGCGCTTATAAAATGGAATTCGCAAACCATCTTTGGTGGTTATAAACCTGTTTATTTATAGAAAACGGGTACCTACATATATGTAAGAAATAGATTTTATTGCATACATTCAGTGTACGTACCTCTACTCCAATATGTAAGCTGTACGTCTATGAATGCTTGTTAACTGTCAATGTGTATGTAGAAACAGGTTGTTCGAAAATAGATTGGAAACGAGTTCGGCGATGATGTCCCTTATGAAGGAAAAATAAGGATCGAAGTATGTCGATATGCGAGAATAGGGGAGAGTGGAATGTACTATCCGTGGAAAAATGAAAATATATTTAGAGATAGCATATAGTAAACGGTTAGCTGTATTTGTTTCGAATAAAGAAAATAGTAAAATTTGGGCCTTTATAATTCTTTACCTTTCTGGAATCAGTTGATGGCGTTACTTTTTGTAGTTACGTAGTTTTCCGTTACTTTTGAAAAAAAATATATATACGAAGTTTGATAATTACCTGATATCCTTTTCTTTCAGAGTCATTGCTCTACAAGGATTAAGGGGAACATCTATGACTAATTTTTGTTTAATTGCTTAACAGAAAGATAATTGTCAAACTATCAAATCAAATTTCAATCAAAATTATCAAATTTTCCAGTGCACACATTGTTTCTTGTACACACTTCAGTCATTATTGTCATTTTTATCAACACAGTTGGTTAATATTGTTTGGTTCAACATGTTACGGCAAAGATTCTTGTGGTTTCACAATCTGTGTAAATATTCGTTGTTTTCATTGCGTATATATTACTGTTAACTTACCAGGTTGTATGAATAATTTAGTCTATGACTTTTGCACCAGTTTTAAATAATATCGTTTATGCTCAAAAGTGCAGGCTCAAATACTGCTACATTAGAGTTTAAATGAAAAGTCTTATCATTTATAATGGATAATTGGAAGACATATAGATAGTGTCAACTCCATCGATTATTGAAGCATTGTAAAACAAAGGTTTTGGCACATACGTATTATGTATTAAGTGACTTACCTTTTGAAAGCTTTCATTCGCTGCAAGTTATAAGAATACATTACCAAGAAATTCTTATAGTCAACTTTTACTTATTCTTATCAACTTTCAACTTTTTCTTATAATTAGCTTTCATTTTATTGGAAGAATATAACAGAAATTACTTTGTTCATTTTAATGACTTAATTTCATACAAACAAATTTCAACAAAATTTAACAAAATGGTATTTTCAATATCATGTCTATTTTAAAAACTAGACTTTGTTATCTTACAAGACCATAATTTCTCAATTGAGTTGGTATTATAATAGAATAAATATAATAATAATAATGATAATAATTATAACATTAATTTAGTAATCCGGCGATACATATAAGTGTAGGATAAGCTACAATCTTGAAATATGTAAATAACAAACTAAACAATTACGCAAAACAACAAATATATACACTTCCACTAGTTCTCAGGATATATACAGAACATAAAAACAGCAAAATAGTTGCCTAATTTTGTTTTAATCTTAGATAAACTATTACAAAGGTGTGTTTCCTTAGGAAGTTCGTTAAAAACGTTCAAAATTCGAAAAATTATGTACGATGCCACATCTTTCGTGAGGTACAGAGAATTTATTTTGCTGCCTGGATGCAGTAATGCGAATAGTTTTCATTAAATTAAATTCTGCAGTATCTATGAAGTTGGTTACTACTTCAAAATTCAGTCACTGATCTGAGTTCGTCGACTAATATTTAAGGTACAGTTTTCATGGTTTTCTCTGTTTTCGGCTGCGGTTGACGCCATACCATCTTAAAGGGTGCCGTAATGTCTCTTTTAACCAATCTTGCTTTAAAATTAAGACACCTTTCCTTCTCCGTTCCAAAATTAAAGGTAAATATTTCAATTATAGCAGACTTCAAATGCGATATTTGGAAGTGGATTGGAAGACCTTTTTGGTTGTGACAAACAAATATGACTAACAAGTAAAATTTTTGTTTGAATACGGGCAAATGTGGTTTCAAACAAGTATCATCTTGATACTTACTTTCTGATATTTTCTGTAAACAAAAATAGTGTGATACCAAAATTTTTTTTGGGTGTAGATATCTCATCTTGTGGTGAACTATATAAACCCAATAATATAGTTGTCTATTGCAGGTGAACTTGAACATTGAGTGGAAATGTTTGTGTTCAGCTGCTTTCTTAAAATTTAATTCAAATCAAAAAATTATGTTTGTTGACTGCAACTTTTTGTCCGGAAGCAGCTTTGAAACTTGTTCTTGTTGTAGGCGCAAACATTCAGAACTGCAATGAACCATCTCGAAATTTACACTAAATCTAAAGCAAAAATGTTTTGTTTTATCAATAATTTTTACAATTTTTACTTGGATAAAAGTTTTTTTTTGAATATAACATAGCAACGCCTACTTGTTTCCTAACAACATATATATTATGCGTTTCTTAATTTATACTTAAACAAAATTAAAAAACAAACTTAACAACAAACAAATACGCTAAGATGTTCGTTTCTCTGGTTCCTTATATATTTTCTAACTGTGTTTTTAAGCAAAACTAGTGCCTGTAAAATTTTCGTGAAATATTAATTAGAATTAATAGACTTACTTGGCAAAATAATTTCAGATTAAATGGAATAACAGGCTATAAATTCACACGTAACGTAAGCTTGTTTAAAAAACTGCTGCAAGTTTTTCGTCAAGATGTGTTAATCAATTTTAATATTTTACATTTACCAAATAGCTCGACCTAATTGCCAAATTATTAGTAATTAACAATTCTTCATTTGTACGTCGCTACTTGGGCAATGATTAAATTATATTTCGACGAAATGACTGAAACTATTGTTTTTTTTTTTAATTTATATCTATTTATGTCTTCTAAATGGCACCAGAAAATTGCAAAATTTTGTAGCTTTAGTATCGGCAAAATTTAATTTTCATAACAAATAATTGAGTCGTCTTAATGATCGCTCAGGTGGCGGGGTATCATATGAACACGACCAATAAGGGATGAAAGTATTACCTTACAATTTGAATTTTCACGCTTGAATTCTGTTACAAATTTATCCATAATTTTAGAGAGATCTAAGTTTTCAGAAATTCTATTTTCTACAGAAGTATTTGCCAAATTCGTTAATTTTTCTTGTCTTAAAATAATCGTTTATTGGTTTCACTTTGGACAAACTTCTTTCAGTTTCAGTGTTTCAGCGATAAAAATTGGTAAGATAAAATGTGAAATAAAAAACAAGGTATCAAATCATTACTTAATTAGGTTATATGCAATAGATTTCATATTTCTGCACAAGGGTTTCAGTAAAAAAAATCATTTTTTAATTAACTATATGGTACGGTCTGTTTGTCCGATCTCTAAATTAGGCGCCTGTGTTCGATGCACTTATATTGCCTGTAGTGTAAGATAGCTATGCCGATATATATTTTAGCATCATTCTTTCGTTTAGTTTAAACTAGTGTAATTGTTTTCTATGTAATTATGTTTCTGCATAGGTGCACGTTTTTAGCGAAATATGCTATCTTTATCTACCTATCGTTACATTTATATATTCCTTCCTCATTTAATTCATACATTAATTTTATTACAAGTCGATGATATGGAAGTACAGATTAAAAATTATGACAATTTATCATTTGACATGAAAAATAATTGAACAAAATAAGCAAACACATACGAGCAGTAATTTAATGAACACGATCCTGATCAGACAGCAATTGAAGAGGCATCAGTATACCTTTTTCAGTAAAGAAATTAAAAGGAGCTTGAACTGTGTGGCACGCCACATCAGTATAAAAAGTTGTGTAATTTAAAGCTTAATTCAAGGGCAAAATCCCTATGCTGCTGCCTTATTCGTATAGGTACGTGCAACTTTTTATGTAAGATATAAAGTAAACCGATAACATAAAACTTTATGCTCCTTTAAAACGAAGTAGACAATCTACTTAACGTTTATTAAATATTTATGTTACGTACGCCAAGTGAGAAATGTTGCCGAAAAAATATAATATTTGAGTATTTATCTAATTTTTTACACTTTTATTAATAAGGAAAACAAATATGTATGTGCTCCTACAATTTACATTAAATGCTATCCGTTATTTCTGCAGGTTCCATTGCGATTGTTTGCACAGGAATGCACTTCGGATGGCCATCTCCTTCCTTACCGCTACTATTAGATGAGAATTCGCATATACCTATGTCTAACTCGGATGGATCGTGGGTTGCTGTTATGCCGTGCATAGGTGCTGTTGTTGGTTGCTTCTTAGCAGCGTATATTGTGGATAAAATGGGCAGAAGAGTATCAATGTTGACTACATCGCCGCTGTACTTTATAGCGTGGATTATGGTCGCCTATTCAAAATGTGTCGGTGTGTTGTACGGTGCTAGATTTCTAGCGGGTATTGCTGATGGAATAGCATTTACTGCATTTCCCATATACCTAGGAGAAATAGCGCATTCCTCAATTAGAGGTTTACTAGGATCGTCTATACCAGTGACGACAATTTTAGGATTCCTCTTAATCAATATCATCGGATCATACTTTGACATAATGTCAACCGCTTTGTTATCGTCTACTGTACCGGTGATACATTTTCTAACTTTCTTCTTCATGCCAGAGAGCCCGTATTATCTTTTAATGAAGAATCGAGACGAGGATGCAAAGAACAGCTTGAGAATATTTCGAGGAACTGATGACGTGGACGTCGAGCTTTCCAGGCTGTCTTGTGCTGTTAAGGAAGATGCAGAATCAACAGGAAGTATATGGGACTTATTTACTGTAAAAAGCAATAGAAAGGCTGTTTTTATCGTAATGGGCACAAGAGCTGTGCAGCAGTTTAGCGGTACCACGGCTATAACATTTTACGCGAAGACTATATTTCGGGATGCTGGTAGCAACATGTCTTCTAGCACAGCAACCATAATTTACTTCACAATACAGCTGGTAGTCGCAACTTTAGCTTCTATTTTGGTCGATAAGACGGGCAGAAGACCTCTACTGATATTCTCAACAATTGGATCGGGTTTCGCCCTAGCTACTGAAGGAATTTATATTTACTTACAAAGTTATACAGATATTGACATGAGTGACTTTCACTTTATTCCAGTTGTTGCGCTTCTAGTTTACGTAGTTATTTTTAATTTAGGCATGGGAACCATACCATTGTTATTACTTGGAGAGCTGTTTCCCACTAACGTGAAAGCCTTTGCCCTGTGTTTGGCAGATATATACTTTGGCATTCTCGTTACAGTAGTTTCAAAATTCTTTCAGATAATGAAAGACGATTTCGGTATGCACGTTCCATTTCTGGCATTCACCGCATTTTGTATCATTGGATTAGTATTCATTATCACGTCTGTTCCTGAAACTAAAGGCAAAACGTTAGAGGAAATACAATTATACCTTCGCGGCGAAGAAAAGCTAGAAAAGAATAATACCTAAATATTAGGAGTTAATTAATGCAAATATTTGAAAAAAAGGAATTGAGTATATGTGGGAGAACATTGAAATTTTTCGATACCAATTGTTTCTCTGTGCATTATTGTTGGTGCGTGTTGCAACGATTGTCTGGATTCATTGTGTGTTCGTAATCTATTGAATACCTTACGTCATTGGCTTGATGATATTTGTTGTCTATGTTAAATTATGGACAACACCAGACTGTTTATATTTATGTTTGTGATTGCAATGCAAATGTTCAGTACACCTTATTTAACAGTTTGAAAATATAGATAATTTGAATTTTTCCTTCTATACAGCATTAATAACCTTTAAAAAATTTAAGAAGATCTACAACCAACAATTTACTTTTTAATATCCGATTCCGTCGATATATAAACTCACTTTAGGAACATCACTTGAAATTATATTAGAAAATGAATCTTCGTATTCTTTCCTTCTCTTCCATTCGTGATTTTTCAAATGTTAAATATTTGAAACTTTTGTTGGATTAAGAGTTTAGGAAAATATTATTAACGTTAAATTGAACAATTAACAATCGGCCGTTAAGTGCGCCGAATTCTCTGCTTATTATTTATATTATACTGCATACCTTCAGCTACGAAGGGATTCCATAGTTTGAGCTGAACTGTGTTGAGAACGTGAATTGATCTAAATCACGTTTACAACTAACAATAACAAGAAAGTAATAAAGAAATTTTCCATTTTTAATACAAAATACTTTTATTGTAATATCAAATCCTTACGTTTGTACAAACATATAGGCAAATTACAGATATAAGCAAAGCAAGGCAGGAAGTTCACCGCGAGAACAACTTTTGCGTTGAATCTTCGTACAATTGTTGAATTGGATCGCACTTTTTACTTAGTGTATTGAGAAATTGCGTCACTAGACTAGTTAGGTTCGAGCAAGTATGCAATACAGATAGGCATTTTGAGATTTTCGTAGGCTCGGACTGATTGCCCTCGACAAGTCTCAGCTCCTGCACGACCCGGCGCAGCCTCTCACGTTTACCAGCCCGGCACGTCCGTCGGCTGGTGTCGTCCCATCAAGTCCGTCTTGCCCAGCGAGCCGGTTTTATTCGATAAATCCGTTGGATCCAACTTCAACGAATTTTAAAAAATACGCCTATTTTCAATAATAGGTACAAGCGGACATATTGATGATGTAAAACAAACGAACAAACCTTTAAAAAGATTATTTTATGTCTGGAATTTTGTGCAATAAATTAATAAAAATACTGAAAAATCACGATTATATTATTACGACACTTTAAAGTGGTTTGATGTTTGGATTTGATATAATTGTGTCACATAAAGGTTATTAGTTATATTTACATAAATAAATGACGGCCGACGTACTCGAGTATTCTTTCATTGTTTTTTAAAAGGTAATTGTATTGTATGGGATACTATACAAACTGCTATATATGTACGCACCTAAATCCCAACGTACATAATTTATAAGCAAGCGGTAATTATTTCTACAAACAGTTTTAAATGCCCGTACAAATAAAATAGAATTAAACATGCAGGAGAATACAATTTACATCAGGTACATCAGAACAACAGAATACGCCATTAAAATGAAAGTCACCTATATTTATTTGTTTTACACTTAGTATTTTTAAAGGGGCAGTGCCCAGATAACAGTGTACGGATTGGTTACAGATAGAAGCATAAGTAACGTCTAAAATTAAGTTTTGTTAATTTTTTTTGACGGAATCATACGATGTTTGAATGGTGGCGAACTATACCTGTAGCAACTTGGACCAAATGGTGACAAACGTTCATTATTTTTATTATTATTATTCATTATAAGAAGCAAATGCATCCATTGCAACATGAACACTTTGTATTTAAAAAGTTGGCGAATATTTTATACCATTTTCATTCCTTTAACATGGAGGACTGACTGTGCCTGCCTTTATGGACTATACCTTGAAATAAAGTGCGGCGTTTATATGCAATTCCACGTATTACAAAGAAAGTAAATCACTGGTGATCAAAAATAAAAAAAAAGAAAACAGCGTGTCCACTTTATATATTGGTAGAACATAACTTGTTCCTTCATCAATTTAGAAAAAACGTTTTGCAAATAAAAAATATTCGTGAATAAGTACTCCACCATGTAAAATTATATTGAAATATAAAGGATGTTCAGTTTTTGTACTACTATATACTATTATAATCTAGGACTCTTCTCTTCAGTTAGATCATTTATTTGAAATAATTTGGATAATTTGAGATTTTTGTAAAGTATCGTTGTTCCTTATTGCCGAATGTCTTACATAGTAGAACGATAACCCAAATTCTATTCAATTTTTCAAAGCTCTTCTTGGAGTGTTCACTAAGATACTAAAGATTGTTTTTGTATCAACTATGCCATCAAAATTCTTTCCACTTACCCTATTCTTCATTTCCTTTTACCTAAAATATGTTTATTAAATGAAATAGGGGACTGCGCAACTAAGTTTCTCAGTAAAATGCTTAATAAAGTACTGCGACAAAATACATTTTTTTTGTTGTTTTTTGACAACTCGTATGGACCAAATAAAGTATAACATAGCGCGTGTGGAAGACCCTTTTATACCTTCTAAATCCAGCTTTTTACCTTATCCAGCTTTTTCTTGACTTCTTACGACTTTCTTGGGCCCTTCTAGACTTGTTATTTGACTTCCTGAGTCGTCTGAGATTTAGGTTTCCTTTACGAGCTCTTAGGCTTCATTATCATTTGGCCTTATTTGTATGTGAATTTGAAGTTAGCTTTTTTGAGGTTTTCAAAGAAGGGATATCCTACTGTCATAGTAAGGCGAGCACCTTTTTCTCTTTCTCTGTTTTCAGTACCCTCCATTCGTTCGTGTTAAGGTCTACGTTTTGGCCTTTAATCAGCTTGAGGATCTTCTCGTTGCTGTTCTTCACGGTACTAAGTCTATATTTTTAACAATATCACTCTGGTCTTTGTATTAATTGTAAGCAGTAAATAACAAGAATAACTTTATAGCTTATAAATGTGTACATAAATCTTAACTGGAAATAGAGGAAAAAAGTTCAGCTTAAATAAAACACAAAAGGCTTTTTTTTCTTTGAGTTTAATCTCCATAAAAGTGGCTTACTCAAACACTTGATTGAAATGGGAAAACATATATGTACATGGTACAAGCAAATAATAGATATTTGAATCATTCAAACATATACACATATACAGTATGTTCGTAAACGGTTCAATTACAGAGTATAACAAATAGAATACAATTGAAATAACTCAACTTGAATAAATTTTAACAAAAAATAAAATATGAAATATAAGAACAAAACAGACAATAGTTTTTGTTTCTGAAAATGGCACTTGACTCTTAAATACTAAATTGTTGTACACTAAGTGTGCCTGCATCAAATAACAAATGAACGCTGCGTTTGATTTACGACACAGAAACTAATCTGACGGTAGAGTAATAAAAAAAAGAATAAATATCGTGAAATGAAATATTTACAGCTCCAAAACAACGAATAAGATATCGGATGTATTGCACATTGAAGGAAAAATATTATTCCAAGGAAATCTAACGAGACATTCAAGAATCAAAGAGGGAACTGTCACAATGACAAAAATATTTTTTTTGCACAACTTCGTTTTAATTTTCAGATTGGCACTAACTGCAACTGCTTGTTTATTTCCATTTTTTACAGTTTCAAAGTATATACAAAACACATTTATATATTTCATACATATAATATCTCAATTAAACATTCTACACATTGAATTATACCTAATATATTTCTGTCATTGCTTATTTCAAATACAATGCCAATTTTACATAATATACGTTATGCATAACACAAACGTGTATACGAACAGGAAAGACAGAGGGAGCATTATACACTTACATAACATTACATTTGATAAAAAAGAATAGTTATAGAATTGCTTGCTCTATTTTCCAATGAAACTCTTCACTAATTTATTTTATTAAAAAATGATTTTACTGAAACAAAACGTATGTAGATGAATGAGATTCAAAACTTTAATACAATATTCTTTTGATAAATATACACATATTTTAAAATATTAATCTTATGGACTGACGTAAATATGATTCTCCCTTTTTATTCCGCTATATTAAAACACGTAAAACCTTTTACAAACCGGGTGATTTTGCAATTATGCCATATTCTTTTAAACAACGCTGTAAATAATGGGTCCCTGAAGTTTATACAATTTGGCATGTTAACCTAATATAACAACTGCTTTATTATTCTTTTATTTTCAGGTTTTTTTATTTGGGAACAATCGAATATAAAATTCGACTGCGCGTATAATAGTTTCATAGCACACGCGGAGATACTCAAACAAAATCATAAAAAATGTTTGTTAATTTTGAATCAGATTATTAAGTTGCGAAAGAGGTAATAAATGATGGATTAGAGGAATGAAAGATATGTGTCAGGTATACCTTCTTAAATACCTTATTGCTTCCAAATGCGATATTTATAATATGTCTTAATTCAAAAATATTCGCAAACACCTATTCGTAGGTGTATTCTCTTGTTTCTGAGTAAAATATTAAAGTATAAACTATGTATTATAAGTTTATGCATTACAAGATGAAAATATGCCAGTCCATAAACTCAATATAACAAATACAATAAGTGTTTAGGCCAAAAAACATTTAGCAATATAATAATTATATGTATTATATAAAAAGTCAATTCACAGAATGACTTAATCCATTTTGTTGTTGTTGTTTCTTTTTTTTAAGAATAACTACATTTCATTTTCCTTCTTAATTATTATTTATTATTATATAAACTACAAATTGGCTAAAAAGGAGAACTATATCCTAACACGAATTGGGTATTTTCATATTAAATTCGATAATTTTTTAGCAAATACATTAAAAAGCGATCGATTTTTGAATTTATCTTATCGTTTAATATCTCTTGCCATTAATTTACCCAAATATACGTACTTCCCAGTTGTTATCTAGTAATTCTGTATCGTTGATTTCAGCTTAAAGGTACGAATATTACTAAAAAAAATTGTCCCTTAAAAAATCATAAAAGAAAAGATCTGGCTATTCCATACTCTATAACCTGTTCACAACATCGGTTTCAGAAATATGCATTTTTAGTAATTTCAAACATCGTGTAAAAAGATCACATATTTCGATTGTAGAGGTTGTAGAATTTACATTACTGCTTACAGAGGTATAAATAGTCGTTTAATTTAAAATAAACTTCTTTCAGTTATCAAACACGTTTTAATATCGAAACGTTAGCATTATGCCGTACTATTTTAAACCGCGAAATGTGTTTATATCAACATTTTGCGAGAACAGTCCCGAAACGATAACTTCATAATCCGACAGATATAGAGGAATAAACCTACGAACCTACGAAACCAAAAACTGGATAAATATTATAGTTTACTGTGTTAAGCAATTGCATTTCAAATTGTTCAAAAACAATCAGATTAACGACAACTTTCTTTTTTCTTAACTAACAAATCTTTGCTTCAGCTAGTGCGACAGTTGATTTTTCGAATAGATAATAGTATCACCTATAAACATAATTAATGAATTAGAAATGTTACTAATTATAAAAAATGCTATTATTTGGGGTAACAACGTTAACAATAGGACAAAATTAATTAAGTAGCAGTTACCAATACTTCTGCAAGCAGCAGCGGTTATGTTTCAAAATGATGGAGCCAATTATAAATAGAGGAGGAGTTTCAAATAAATAGAAGATGAGACACATCCTCTATTTATAAATCGAGGAACATTTCGAAATATTTATTTATGATGTTTTAAGTAAAATGCACAATATGTAGTGGTAATGAAATGGCTTCTATAATATTAATGTTGTTTTCGTTTGTCAATATAGTAAATTATTGGTAAAAGATATTGCTACCAATGATTTCGAGAACATGACTTTGAATAATGCATGAAAATTGAGTGGAAATAAGTCGTATCATCGGTGACTACATAATTCTTTTATCTTTATGAATATATCTCAGAGAAATATTATTTTGTTTATTTATTATTTATATTAAATAATCTTCAGTATATATTAAAACATTTGAAACTGATTTATCTTTTGCGAAAAATACTCTTTATGTTTGCATATAAATTTTCGTAAAAGTACTGCGGGGTATATGAATATATATAATAATATATAATCTAGCCCTTACTTTAATCTTTTCGAATAATAGTAAGCCTCGTGTATTGTGTATGTCTCTGTGTGTGTGTATGTGTGTGTGTGTGTGCGATCTATTTAAAAAAGTTTTGCAAACAATTATCATTCCCTTCGTTCTTTAAGTAGCGCGTATCTTAAGGTAAAATGTCCAGCGTTGAAAAAGTGTTTTCACTTTCGGACAGGCTCTATAAGAGCAATAAGATTCGTTAATTAGATTTGTTGCCTTTTCATATTTTTGTAAAGAGGAAATACAAGGTTAAGCATAAGAATGTATGACTATAAGGAAAACGACTGTAAAATTCACTTCTCCGTTATCGAAAACCGTACCTATAAGATATAAGGCAGTTAAAAGTATCTAAATTCAAAGCAGTGCTAATAATATTCCATGAACTTTAATTTTGTTTAAATGTCATGAAATTTTAATATTTCCCGTGGCAAAAACTTTGTTTTAACTTTTACTTTTTAATAAGAAATTGGTAAGTAATAAATACATATTTAACTTCTACATCTTAAATATCAAAATTTCAATTTCTTTGTCCATTATATGATGTGCTATTTATACATTTAAGTACCTGAATTCAAAAATTAGTAACATGTAAGGGGAGAGTTACCTTTGTAAAAGAAAAAGAAGGAGTTCGAAGTGCAGAAATTTATTTACCCTGTGAGAAATTCTGTTTTAAAATTTTTAGCAATCAGTTCACAGCTAGGGACCATATTATTCAACTCCCAACAATAATCTAGTGCGCATTTAATTTGTTGATTATCTTTTTTTTTCTTCGAATTTTCCACGTTTGGCACTCAACCGTGACTACTTCACTAAACAAAAATAATAATAAAAAAAACGTAATTTATCTTGTAATTGAAATTCTGATACATTTCTCAGTGCGAATACTTATATACGTAGGTAGCAGATATACTGAAATAGTTGGTGACATCCTTTCTTTTCTTTGAAAACTGAGTAACACATTTATCAGAATAAAAAATAATGCAATTATAAGATGTTACAATTTTCCACATAGGAATGCAATCTGTGACATATCTTACAGAGAGATGTGTATACGTATATCATTTACAATTTTGGTGACTTCGGTTTCGGTTGGTTGACTAAGTCTTAAATATTACTAAATTAAAGGGTCGGTACATCCATTTTGCAATATACAGGTGGGCTAGTGAGTTCCAGAAAAAAAAAAAAAGAACTGGGTACTAATTCGATATAATCGAAGTAAATCAAGACAAATATGCATAATTTGTTTCAATTAAACTTCAAACTGTAAATGAGAGAGATAATTTAAAATGAGATTCACACATCACCATAAATAGAGATTCATAGTGATTTCAGTTCCAAGTAGTGTATAATATAATATGATCCGCAGACACATTTCTAAGTGCGTCGCGTGATCTCTAGTTGTTACTTGTTTCCGGACAACAGTGTCCCTATTTATGTGAACTGAAGCCAAAGGCCGCTCCTCCAGAGCCGCCGCTGCGATGAAAATGAACATTCTGCCATTTGTTGTCGCGCTTATGCCAAACACGGCTTTCTTCCGACTGATGGGTATGTGCCTGACCATGTCTATAATTAAAATATAAATTGAATATTATACTGTTCGAATGATATACCAACTCAGAATCCAAAAACAAAAACAAAAAAACAAAAAATTATCCAAAAACAAAGGTAATAATTTGAAAATTAAGCGGACGCACATCTGACGCATATGAGATATAAACAGAGTAAATGACAAATCTTAACTAAACCAAAAGAATCATACCAAACATTTATTCATTCACCAACAATAGGAAAATTCAGTTGGCGTTGGTAGTGGAACTTCGGCGAGAAGCTGCGTGTGGGCAGTCTTCTACGAGCTTCCGTCAAAGTCACGCCTGCTTTCTCTTTTGACATAAATATTGGTACTTTTTCTTTAATATTTATGTATTGATATTTTAAGATAAACAATAACATATCTACATATATGCTCCCTTCTAGAACTCAACTTTTTTTAACCATTGCACGCGACTCTAACTTCGAATTACAAATAGAATTCTGACAATAATACCTTGAAATTGGACGCGCGACCAAACACGTGTTACCTGGATGACGAATTGACTCAAAGTCGGACATTTAATTTGCGCTACCGCACTCTTCTATTTAATCGCGATAGCGATTGTTTTTGACCATAGCAAATTTCAATAATTTTCCTTTTCCAAAAATAATAGCATAATGACGTTCTACACCACACACAACCATATAAATTAATTTTTTTTTACTTATTTAATGAACGATGGTATTACATCGAGATACACCTAAAATTATTCTGACAGTTGCAGGAAGATTTTATATTAAATTGGACGTTTTAGGTGGTGAGAAAAATGAATCAACGAGACGTTATTATTTCTTTCCACCACTACCGTCCATGGTTGGACCTATAACGTTTTTGTAACTCTCACGCTACTTAGTAGATAATAGGAGATAAAACGGTTGCAACCTCCGAAAATAAACTCAAAGTCGCCAGAGGGATTTTAACTTTGAACGAATGGACATGTGTGCGTGGCGTGCTGTGTGTGTGGCATAGCTACCCTCGATGTTGCGGATTATATTATAACGTTACAGTCGCGGCCTTGGATGTATTGCTGCAAAACTGCATTTATGCAAGTTATTCTAGAGAGGACAAAGGCGGAAGAAATTTTTACTTTTTTGCAGAGACTAGCTAGACTAGTTTTTGTCGACTCTCGAGTAACACCAGTAGGCAACACGAATCTATTCTCATGGAGGAATCTCCATGAGAATGGATTCATGGATTCTCTCCATGAGGCGAATAGACACGAATCTATCTAGTCGCTGTAGAAAAGGAATAACTCCACCTGTCTTTATCATGTCTACTTATTACTAACCATTATATCCTGCAGCCAAAATGAACACTTAAATCGCATATATGTGCATTTCAATCAGGGCAGCAATGATTTACTTTGTAAGAAAATGTACTTTTTCTGTCCAAATCGCTTTTTAAGGAAGAAATTCATTATTGGGTTTAAAAAAAATTTAACATTTTGTCTAAGTACTTGTTTCGAAACTTTATGAATGTTGCTTGAAATACATTTCTACCGCTTCGTATAGTTCTTAGCGAGCGCTTATGATTATTTATTACACTTTATAGTTTTGTGCATCCAATGATTTGCCTTTGCGAATATCGAGTGTAAAAACAATAACGTATTTTGCATAATACCTTCCATTACATTCGCCACTAACGATTGTTAAATTAAATAATTCTTCGTTGGTAAGAAATAAATTCAAATTATTTAAAGAAATAAGCAACAAAAGCAGATGTGCCTAGAAAACTCATGACAAAACTGCCTTAATTCAATGGAAATATATCAAAATACAGCAGCTTTCGATTCGTCTCTTTCCAAACCGAAACTCCTAGTTTCTGATATAAAACTCGTGGAAATGATTGTGGTATCCAATTTTGTTGTAACTTCTGGAAGTCTATTTCTACCGAAACAAGTACTATATATACTTACTTATCCATATATTGCGTTAACCTTACATAAGCGATGCAAGCTGCATCTTCACCTAATAAGTGGACATGGGGATTTAGAATTGTGGTATTGACTGCTTTGCAATTTTTCCCCAATACTATAAAACAAAAACGTCAAAATTAAGGTAAGCGCCTACACACGAAGTAATTCATGTACCATTATCAAAGTAGAATTTGTGGAAATCCATTCCTTCAACAAGGTTGCCCATTGCTTCTGGCTCAAACGCTGTCAGATGTGGATCACATATCTTGCTGTAACGTTATGAAAATTATTCGTTACATGTTATATGGAAAAACTTCGTAATACTTACGTGTACGCCTCAAAATCGCCAGTATTAATAGCCTCTATCAGTTGCTCAGTCATCTTGATAATCTCTTGTCGGCGAGCTGTTAAATCGTAATAAATAATGAATGATACAAGTCGGAACAATGATTTCAAACACCAGTGATAACGACCAACAACTAGAAGACTTCACTACAAGGACACACCAAGTACCACTGGTTTATAAGTCAATAGGTATTATTTACTCTAATACAGGTAAACACGATCATGCAGACACATATATTATTACGACACAATTGGTACAAATACATATATGTACAACAAATTCTAGGTGTTTGTAGTAGAGCTATGAAGAGTTGAAATTAAGATAATTTCAAAGGAAAAGTGGCGAAACGTTACTACTAGTAGATTCCTAATTTAATACCGTTCTACGCAGATTTATATAATGGTTTGGAGCTATATATGTAGCTTCACTTATTAGTTTTTGTACATGAGAAAATGTTACTTGTATGGTAACATGATGCGCTACGTAGAAGAGGGATTACGTAACTTGATTTATGTGAACTAATAAATGAAGTGACTACTGTTTAAAAGAAATCAAATAATACAGTCATGATTTATATAAAAAAAATAATACGGTACTTAGTAATAGCTATAAATATATCGTATACGTTTAATATTACAGTCTAAGTGTATAAATACAGTGTAACACAAAAAAAAAGTCGCAAAGAGAAAATAGAAATGTGAAGGAAAAATAAAGATTTAGCATACCTGAACTCTGAGAATTTGTGGATAGCTGTGAGTACGGCTTTTCTGGACAGACAATCCTTATTTCTACAATCGCAAATAAGCCGAGTTAGTACAGCTATTTAGCCTACATGCAGGTCACATGAGTAATCCTCACACAGTCAACAGTTGGAAAGGAAAACGATTTAGATTCTTGACTTATATTATTAAATAGAAGCCAAAACAAAAATCATGCGGATTAATACGTTAGCATTAAATGAGATTAACATGTTTCGTGAAAATAAGCAAGAGTCAAAATAAAATTGTTCCCCACTGGCAATTCAATTTGACAGTGTAGCGAACATGTTCGTCCCATCACTAAAAGCTCGTTGGAGGTAGTAAATCTACTTTTACTTTTCGAGTAGCTTATGCTTATCGGGAGAGAAGATATATAAGGTGTTACATTTTATTTTAGCTGATTACGTTAATGCTTACCGTCCGTATCATCCGATGTTAGTTGATGATATGAGATAATCATAGATTCATCTTCAAAATACATATGCAGAAAAATATATTATCAAAACATTGTAATAGTAATTGTTAGTATCGCCATTTTCTTTAAGATCAATTTTAATATTCAGTATACGCTGCAAATAATTATGTGAAAATACTCTACAACATGTATTTATTGATCTATCTTCCGCGTTTTGTCAGGTGTAGTTGGTTAGCGTTAGTATTTCATTTTATAAGGCATCATGCCTGACTGTTCACGATGACTCTTCTTAAGGGAGATCTAATTGAAATTGCTAAATTAAAAAAATATGCCGCTAAAACATTGAAAGCTAGTGGTTTTTTTTCTGTTTGCAAATTTACTATTACATGTGCTTTACCACGTAATTGGTTTTATTTGTTAACTTTAAAGTGGCATTTACCCGGAAACCAAAGTAAAATGGGAGTCTGTTATATCTCTTTAAGAGCTTTACTTGATTAGTCTAGTTCAGAATTGTATCTTCATCCCTAGATCTATCGTTATCTAACTTTATAACAAATAACGGCACTTTTCGGCAAAAATGTTAAGTACAACGATATGTATCTTGCGCCTCGATATCTTTTCCGTGGCAGGAGATATTCACCAAAAGAATTAAAATTGTTACACCTGGACAACTAGGTTTTATCAACCATCAGCTATTTTAACTAAACACCATATTAGTAAAAATTAAAAATTGTAGCTTCTCTTTGTGATAATTGTACGAGAAATTTTTCCAAAGTTCTGGGAATTTAGCTATAATTTTGTTATTTTGTTAATTTTCATCAATATTGCAATGTAGTTTTTCTACATAGTCTCCATTCCACTGAATGCATTTATCCCAATGGTAAACTAATTTTTTTAAGCCGTCTTCAAAGAACTTTTTTTTGATGACAGTTTTACGTCAGTTAATCGACATTGACATTGGCATCCTGTAAAGGTTTTTTCAAAACTAGGAACAGTTGAAAACCACTAGGGGAGAGATCTGGTGAGTTAGGCGGATACGGAAAAAATTCCCATCGTAAATCCTTTTGTCTTTCTTGCCTTTATTACGGTACGTGGTCTGGCTTTTATTACTTATCTTATCTCATTGCAATAACGGACGCTCATGGGACTTTTCTGATTAGTGCTTGCCGCCGTGGTTCGAATACTGAATTCAAATAACATTCTGCGATAATTGCAGTGTCCTTCGGCAATAATCGGTAGGTAATCCATCAAAATAATTCCTTGACAATCCTAGAATACAGTAAGCATTGCTTGCTTCTCCATGAGACAGAAGGCCCTTCTTTCAGTTTTCACCATTCTTTTGCATTGACTTTTGTTCTCAGGACTGAAATAAATAATTCACGTTTCGTCAGTACATACGTTAGCGCTCTGTCAGTAAGTCTTTCACGGCAGTAATGTTTATATCGTTTACTGACGTACCCAGGCAACCTTGTGGATCGTCTTCTAATGATGTTCTACCAGATTTAACGCGATCTATCCACGGATTTACATTACTATTAGATTCTGCAGACTCATTAAACAGTGCTAGTAGACGTTGAATAATTTCTGAAGCTTTCACGCCATCTTTCACGAAAAAGAATATTATTGCTCTTTGGAATTTAACCGCGCCTTCCATGGTTACAAAAACAATGCTACGAAATCGGGCCTACATCAGCGTAATTTAATTAGAACACAATTTTCAGAACTTTGGAAACATCTCTCTTATGTATAAACTAAATCTTATTGTTTTAGCGGTTTCAACTTGAAGTAGATATTAAAAATGTTGAAAAACGATATTATTATTATTTTAACACTGAGATGTCCTGTTGTAAATATAATATCAGCAGCTCGGCTTTCTAGATACTCGAATTACCTCTTATCATTTTCTATGCATGATTCCATTCTCTGTAGAGTGAACAAATCAGCTATCTTGACTTCTACTCGTGAAATGCTCTGAATTGCATTTCTTATGCGAAGAATCAATACCTTTCTTGTAACAGAACTGTGTCGGGTCTTGTGTGTACATAGAGATCAACATTTTCTGTTGTTCTGAGTCGACGCAATGTCGTCTGTTAGAAAATTGCACTGCATATATCCTGCCGGAAACAGTTAAATTTTCTATGAATTCAAAACAATCCTCTAGCATGCGACATGCTTGTTTGTTTGTAGATTGCATATTTTTTAATAATTAAAGAAAATGTGTAATTTTTTTGTATTCCGCAACTGCTTTACTATTCAAAGCTTTCTTCAGAATTCACTTATTACATTAATCAAATTTTTAATATTTATTTCAAGTTGAAATCGTTAAAAAGACATCCTGTTCATTTGTAAGGCAATAAGCACTACTGTAACAGAACTATATCAAAACTACATCTGATAGATCAAATAAATTTCTTTTAGACAAGATCAAGATTGTTAGAATTGATTAGACCTTATAGAAGTAATCAGTATTTATTTAAGAAATTAATTGATGTCTTCCCAACATTTTACACACAAGACACAAAAATATCTTATTAAATTTGGGCACCATATATTTTCATAAAAGGAAAATATATTTTCGTAACATAATTAGTGTCAATCTTATTTTAAAATAAATGGTGGAGAAATATGTTTTTCAGCAATTATAATTGCCTGCGATATGATTAAATATTATTCTCATAACACATATGGACGAGAAATATTTTCCGTTTAGGTAGTAGGAACGATCGTTAAGCAGTAATCATTTTACATTGTAGCATAAATGAGAATAAGTTTGAAAAGAAGTGGGTGATTAATGGCAATACGTAAAATTATCAGAAAAAAGGACAACTAAAAATAATTGATTAAACGCCGATTAAAAAAAATATAAAAAATATTATAAAACGCGAGATTAAAAAAAAGTAGAATCTATTAAATAGCGTGAACCCTAATTTCCATAAAAGGAAAGAAAACCGTGGAGGTTTGTTAATACGAGAGCAGTATGAAAAAAAGTTGGTTATGCAACTAGGACCAACTTGAGAGTAACCAAACCACACCACACGACAAAACTTGGAAGATATGTTAAACTTACTTATTATAGTTATTATATTATAAATCGCTAATTTTCATTGCAGTATACGTTAGCTACTATTTATATATCTTACTTGGCACTTGCAATATAAATGATCCTTGTGTTAAATTTTTAATAAAATCTGCATGTTATGGTATTAATTTTAAATATTAAATACGAAGAAAGTATAAATTGAGGCTTTCATATAGAGTGTTCAAATTGTATGGAAATGGAATAATGTTTCAATACGAAAAAAATATATTTATATGTTTTATATAAAGCTATTTACTGAAAACTTTTCGGGTTATGCAGGAAAATATAAAATAATTTAGTATCCCGTACAGTGAAAAGTTTCATTTTAGCTTATCCTAAGGAATTAAAAAAGAAGAAATTTTTTACTGTACGAAGAAACTTATCACTGAATGCAGAAATTTTTCACCGAAACGGAAATTTTTGACCAAAGCTGGAAAATTTTTCACCAAAGCGGGAAAATTTTTCACTGAAGTTTGCGTGGAAACGCATTACACTGAAAGTTTTTGTCTTTCAGTGTAATGCTTTCGAAAAAACTATAAAATTTAAACACCCTCATACACACAAAAGAAGCAATAAAATATAAAATAATCAATGTTTTAATTTGAAAAAAAAAAACAAATGCGCAAAATTCCGATACCTTTTTTAAAATAAATTTACAAGGATAAAACTTGCTTTCCTTAAATGTACGATGTACCCAACCCACATTTACGTAATAATAAATAATAAAGATAATTGACATTAAATTAATAGAAGAATGTAGATTGTCGGTGACTTGTAATAGCACGTTACATTTTTTTTGGCTTCATTAGCTGCAATCTTTCTCGCATCAGATTTAGGAAGAATCTTCACATGACCCTTTTTCTAAAATGTTTTAAAATTTTGTTCATAACTGATTGTGGATTTAGTTCCTTATTTGGATATTCTTCATTGAAAAGGACATATGCTTCTTGTTGCGTCCTCTTACAATCACCGTATCCAACCAATTACAAATTATTCAAAAACTTTATTATTTCTTTTTTCTATTTCGCTCTAATAAACAACGTAAGCTTTAAAAATGACGTGAAAACTGGCGAAATAAATTTCTTTTTACATTACCGAAAACAATTCTATAATCTCACCAAACAGCTTTTGTAAAAAAATAATTGTTTACTACTTACTCCATACGATTTAAACACACTGTATACGAAATGTTAAAAATATTGCAAGATAACGTTTTTCATATACCTACAATTGTTGATATATACCAAAGCAGGTTTTATTGTTATTTTTTACTTACCTCTATTTCATTAATCAACAAATTTTTACTTATTACATACTTTTTATTGGATGCCTATTTCGTATTTTCAATAATTGCGTTCAATATATCTCACTTGTAGTAAATTGTTTAACTTTGAAAACTTGAATTGAAATAAATTAAATAATAGTTATTATTGCTGTAGCAAAGCAACACTAGTTCAAAAAATGTTAAGCCTCAATATGAACGTAGAATTCTTCATCAAAAATCTGCTGGAGTTTTGATATAGATTAATAATTAGAGAGGACAAAGGCAGGTGGAACCACCGCTTTTGCGCAGTGACCAGTCAGACTCGTGTTTTGTCGACCCTCGGGGAAACCAATAGACACATGAACCCTTTCTCATGACATGAGTAGGCACAAATCTGTCTAATCGCCGCAAAAGAACAACAATTCCACTGGCCTCTGTTCTCTCTATTAATAACTGTCGTTGAAGATTTGATAAATCAATGCATTTCTGAAGCCAAAGAACAGTTGAAAGAATGGACTGTAGAGGGTGAGTGGGCTCCAAAAGAGGTGAAACCTGTTCCTTTGGCTGAGAAATTCTGTTTCTTTGGATAGTCATAGAGCTGTTAATCGACTATCTTTTACAAGCAAAAATAATAACGGGGCAAATATATAAGCTGAAGGCAGACATTGTGGAGAAATTACTGTATTTAGAAGAAAATCAAGACAACCGTCTCACACTTCAGTGGTTGCGATGACAAAAGTTTACGAATTGAGGTTCGAATTGATAGGTTATCTTATTAATTCGAAGCCCCGAAACTATTACTCGTTGTTATTAGCAAGATATCAACTGCTATTTACTGCAGTTCCTTCAACTGCTATGGGATAAAGAGGTTAGGGAAAGAGTGCAGACTTGTAAGGAAACTATGTTAAGAAAAACTGAGTTTGATAAAAACATAGTTGCTTCTATATTGAGCTGGAAGCTTCTCAGATTGCCCCCGTTGTCCATTGTTTTAATAACTTTTAATATAAGATTACACAAACTTTTACTGCAGCTACGGGATTACCACGAATGCAACGTCTCCAACATGTATCGAGTGGCTAAATAAGAATAACACTCAAAAACTAGTAATTAAAAATCTTTCAGGGAAAATATAAATTTTAAAGTTTGTGAGGTGACCAGCAGATGACGCAACAATCACAACTAGCAATAAATTTAAAGTTTTATGGTGTTTTGTCCTATGAAAAGTTATGGGAATTTTTTTTATTGGAAGTTTTTTGCGATTTCAAGTTGTAATAAAAATTAAAAATTTGAATAAGCTTAATAAAACGAGTAAGCTTTAAATAACAGAACACAAATACAAAATGACACGTTATGTAATAACAACAAAAAGCTCCATGTTTTTATTTAACTCTTTTCGTTAATACTTTGGATTTTCTTCGTTGTTTTAATTATTAAAATATACATCTTATAAATGAAGAAGCATTGACATTTTAAGTGTTTCAATTCCCAATGGCAGAAAGTGTTCATCTCCTTATGATGCAGCAGAGATTCATTGTAAGAGAATAAAAAATGCAATTCGAATCATGTCTTATTCGAACGCTGCCTCAAATTCTTAAGCAAAAAGTTGAAGCAGCTGTTTTATCCACTCAACTCAACAGAGAATGAAACCATGCATAGAAAATGATGAAAAGCAGTTCGAGCAGCAAGTTACATTCTACGAAAAAGCATCATAGTGTTAATTTTTACTAACATGGGTATGCTTAGAAGTTTACATAAAATAGCGGACAGTCAGCAAAACCTGGTTGTTAGTATCTCCGATTACAGAGAACATATCTTCACTTAAGCTTAACATCTTAAGCTCGCAATTATTCATTTTTCCGCGTGAAAGGAAACATATTTTTCTATTTAAAATGTCTCCAAAAACCCGCTTTATTTGTTATAAAGTCAAATAATACCGTCGAGCGGCGAGGAAATAATTCGAAAGAACTATACCAAAACTGTATTGGATACATCTAGTTGTTTTAAACGAGACCAAGATTATTAGAATCGACCATTGTTATTTATTGTTATATTGTTGTTTTGTTTTCTTATCAATATTGTTATCAATATTTATTTAAAAAACGGTCGACGTCTCCCCACCATTTTCGATTAAATGATGCGGCAAAATATATTTGACTTTAACAAAACGGAAGTGGATTACGAATAGAATGCTTAACTTTTAATTAGACAAAACACCATGAAAACTAATTTTATATTTAATCGTAACTATGACGTGCCATTTTACAAACATTAAAATCATTTGTAGTATTTTCTTTTGGCCGCATTTATTAAAAAAATATGTTACCCAAAAACTAATTTCTAAGATATAGTCGGTTACCATTCTTGTTTTGGCCACCCATTTCGTGAATGGATAGTGTACATTGCTTCTACTGCAAACTTCACTTGATTCGATAAGCCAACAATGGAAGGTACAAAATAACAAGAAACCTGCTGTATTATATGTTGTCAAATTTAGTTTGAGTACAGATCGCACGCTTGTGACTTTTTGAACGGATGACTTGTTTTGAAAAATTGTACTTTATAACAAGAATTATTTCGAACTGCCTATTGAAAGTAATTCAGTGAATAAACATCTACACATTTTAATATGTCATTCCGATGTATTAATTAATAATATTAAGCAGAGTAGATGATGAAGTGCCAGATTTCAGGAGCACTACTTGATTTGAAGATGTAAATCAAGCAAAAGCAATCAATTGAATGCCTTACTATGAAGTCCTTTTACCATACTGCATCATCTATCGACTATATTAGTAAAAGTAAAAAACGGACAAAATGTAAGTTAAACTTAAAAAATAGGAACAAACCTGAATCATCATGTCGCAATTTGTCGTACTTAATTGTCGAATCCAGCCATTTGTCAACGTTATCAAATTTATGTAATGAACTGCCGTCTAGTGACAATAAAGCATGCATAAACACACAAACGACATAAAAGCTTCATTAAAGGTGTCTACAAGTACAACATTTTTTTATACAAAAGAAAGCCAGGCATTTCTCACATGAAAGATACACGAACAATTATTTATTCATTTAGTAAATACTATACATGTGTTAAATACAATTTCTGTTATTTTATTTTAAACGTTTCAATAACAGTTTTTCCAATTGAGTAGTTTTAAGAAATGTTATTTAAATACTGAGGCGTATTGTATAATATGCAAAGATGCTACCTATTGACAAAGCATGTTGGATAACTAAATGTATGTTTCCAAATTGGCAGATTCCATTAAGTTCTGGATGTTATATCTATGCAACAATTCAAAGATAAAGCTTATATGTACATACGAACACCGCATTTGCACTAAAATTTTCCGTGTGATTGCAATGGATGCAATCGCACAGTATGAGCGCGATGATGATGGTAATAGGTTGTTCAACTTCAATGTTTAATCCATGCAAGCCAATACACTTTTATATATGTGATTATACTGTTTGTTGCAAAAAAATTTCGGTCGCATATTAAATTTGTCAATATTTCTATGATCTAGAGGGAGGGATTGATATTATATTTCTTTTCGGCGTCATTTCTTTGATCATAAAGGCTATATGATGACAGGCAAGTGAAGATGTTTAATGATACTGTTGTTAGGGTAAGCACATTTTCTGATGGAGGAATAGGTGTTTAAATATGAAGAATCTAATAGAACAACAGTCCTTGTTAAAAACGAAAAATAAATGTAAATATTGAACATTTCTACTAATCATGTGTTGTTTGCTGAATATTAGCACCCAGGTCAGCGTTTAGGTTCCGAGTCTTAACAAGTGCAATTATTGCAGGCAAGTTGTAAACGTTATAAACAAGTTGGACACTGTTGTATAAACAATGTAATGGAAAGGGCCATGTTTTGAATTATTTTTAATATTAGTTACAACTACTCCTGACGTTTAAATCTTGCTTAAGGCATATCCAGTGTGTTCGAGATAAAGCTCACAACACCGTGAAGACTCCTTTAAGGAATTTGGGGTTCCGTGTTGAAAGCTCGTCGTAATTGCATGAGAATGTTGATGTTTCGTTCTCAATTGTATGGAGCTTCTTCCGGGCTGCTGCATGTTGCCTCGCTACTATACGAACAATTACCGAGGTTGTTCGGCGCCCGGTCTTTATAGGATCGAATATAGGACTCGACGGTAGACTGGTTCTGATTGGCGGATACGTAGAAGAGGGATTTCCATTGGGGATGTAGATGCAGATTTCGATAACTTCTCGGATTTTTCTGGCATAACAGTAAGGCTTTTGGGACAGAAGTTTCGTATCTTTAAATAAAATTTAGTGGTTGGTTTCCAGCTTGTGTTCAGTCAGTGAAAAAGCTGGCTGACTGCTTTGTTTCCCCGATGTACACACTGCTACAAGAACAAGGGATCCGATAAAAAGAGATTTTGAAAAAGGGGTTCGAAAATTGTTTTGAGGTTATTAATTTGCCTACTTTGTCAGTAACCGACGACAAGCACACCGAAATAGCCGAATTGGTGAACGCATGTCCGACGTCCGCCTATTTCCAATTCCGTGGTAAATTTTACGAACAAGTTTGTGGAGCTGCTACGAGCTCCTCTTTATTCCTAGACGTCACTAACATTTTCATGGAAGCGTTAGAGCAACAAGTCCCATCCTTCCATCCACCAAAAACTGAACTGTTGCTTTAGATATAAATCTAAACGAACGACATCTTCGTCATCTGACCACATGGACGGGAATCCCCACTCGAGTTCTTAAGCTTTCTTAACACGCAATATCCAGATATATGTTTCAGCTGATTCTACCCTACTAAGATTTGGAGGAAATAAAGTTTTAAGTTGCTATTATAACGCTTTCAAGTGATCTTGATAAATTCGCGATGTACATAAATACATACTAAATTATTAAGAATTATAAAATATAAAACAGAAAAGTAATAAGTAAACAGTATAAAACGACCATAAACGATAAGTTATTCTAAAGTATTGAAAGTAAGCGTTCACGACCGTAATCCGTAGTAGAAAGAAAGAAACGTCAAGAAAAATATTAATTACACGACAAAACCCGAAAGAAATTTTTACAACAGGCATACCATTTAAAATAAGAAGTTTGGCATAACCGGAAGTAGTATGTCTTCAAAAATATTTTAAATAACTAATTCAGGAAATTTAGATTTTTTATTCTACTTCCTGAAATAATTCTGTCTTAGCTTAACTTGTAAATTACCTTTTCTAAGGAAGCTCACACGTGAAATTATATCTATTTCTGTACAAAAGTATTTTATTTTTATGGGCTTACTACAGCATCCCTGTTATTTTTTTGTTTCTTGACTTAAGTTGGTAATATAACGCTATTAGTAAATCAAATTGTATTGTTTTAACAAAGAGCAACGTATAAAATGTTTCTGTTGTAATTGTAGTTGTTCTTTATTTGCCACTGCTTACATAATATTTTGATAAAAATAATTTAATAATTCTCTACAGGCTAAATGTATTCCATTATGTGGCATATGCCAACAACATTCATCCATAAATTCTCATATATTTTAACGTATGCACCGAAATGTCCATTTCGAATATCAGGATCCTCGTACACTTTTCATTCGCACCGAACCTAACTACGCTTTTCATAGTTACGTGGTGCCTCAGAGAGAGTGAAAAGTCTGAAAGAGTCCTAACGTTCGACATGGACGTAGATGTATGTTTGCACCACTTGCAAAGCAAGCCTTTGTCGCTTTGATTAATAGTAGGTTACGGGTTACAGAAAAACATAGATTATGGAATTCAGATACTATTCCCATCGAATTGCATAGATAAGAAAAAACACACCGTTAGTAGAAAAAACAATTAGTGGTGAGTTTTGTTATTCAAAAGAAAAGTGCAGTCTCATTGATAGCAAAGCCTAACCTTGAACACCCTGTAATAAAGCTTGACTTAGATTTATAGCGGTCGGCCTAGGAGGAAGAGGAGCAGTAGTAGTAGCAGTAGCGACAATAGAACTAGAAGGTGAATTGGAAGTTGTGGCTACCCTAGGAGATTGTAGCGGTGGCGTACCAGGGCCTAACAGGTTAAATAAATATTTAAACAAATGAAATGAACGAATAAAAAATATGTGTAAAGATGAAAAATGAAAAAATATAAACACGATTCTTACGTATATCAGTCCATTTTTTTGTTGTTTTCAGAGGTAGAATTATTGCGCTAATGATGTCTACAATCGTAGTAAATTTCTACATTTAAGTTGGTAAACGCTCTTAATAATACTTGTATACAGTATCTAATTTGCCGTATTTTTAGTAACCAAAATTAGGTAATACTTGACAATATTACATAAACAAGTTTTTGGTATTTACCTTTAAAGAAACGGAAGTTAATTTAAATTGCTTACATATAAACAAAAAGAACGTAAGTAAATGCAAACAAATGTCGTTAAAAAAATAGGTACTTGGAAACTATCCAAACTTTCCATTCATTCTAGAGAGCCTGCTCGGCTTTGCTTATGTACGAACATTTTTAAGTTTTCCAGTTTGGTCAAATGTTTGGAGTTTTTCAAACGTGTCAAACAATTAGGCCCGCTACTAAAATTAATTCTAGCTAGACGTATTATGCTCTCTTGGATTCTTGAACAATTACAAAAAAAATGATAAAAAAAGAACTAATAGAATATCTTGATTTTTCTATGAATAATTCTGCAACATTTATGCTATTGCCTGCAGAATATTTTAAGACGTTGCTGGTAATATATACATAACATTTATTGTTCATAAATAACTGCCGTATGGACGCCAAAAGAAACACAAGCAAAAAAAAACTAAAAAATTTTTAATTTTCTTTTGATCTAAATAGTTTTAAGTTAGATTATTGTAGGCAGACTGTAAACATTTCATTTTTTTTAATCTTATTTAGAGGCATAAACACGCATGAATATTACTTCTCCGGTGCCAATAAAGCTGCTGTTTCATATTTGTCGTTTCAATGTATCAATAGATATATACGTCACTGCAGTTGTAATAAAGTAGAACAAAAATCAATGGATAAGACGATGGGATTTTAATATTTAATAACGGGAGAAAGTGAATTGTTGAATTATTTCCCTTGGAAGTACGTTAAAAGAATTACATTCTAAAAACCGTCGAATTTTATTGGTTTCGGTAGATACAATGGGAAAAATTGTTTTGTTCCAAAGCAAACTTTATTCTAAGTAATTAGAGTATGTACTAGGTAGTTATATTAATAACTATATTCATTGGATGCGATGAGCGTACGTGTGCCAAAGTTTATTTATAAAGCGAAGGCACTTCTTAATGTACACCAATTAATATATTTTATTGTTTTCTTGTTAAATCGTTTTTTTTTCATGTAAAATATAATATATACATAAAAATTTTAAACAAAAGAAATGCATTACTAAACTTTTCCTATTCAAATATACGGAGTTTATGCTAAAAAGCTTATTATTGTGCATGTCAGTCATACCAATGAAATAAAATGCAAATGTAGGAGTACAGAAGAGAGAACAAAAATTAAGTTAAGTGACAGAAATTAATTATTGAATTAAATTACTGAAAATAAGATTATCTACTTTAGTCAGCAATATTATAACTATTAAACATTAATAAATTTGAATTTATTAAAAGTATTCGTTGTCTACAAAAATAGCAGAAAATTCTTTTATTTATTTACAATAAAAGAAAGTGGGAATTGGGTGAATTTATACTGGTATGTAATGTACCCTGAAGTTATTAAATCTACCTACTCGAACTCTGTGGCGTTTTAACTCTGAAACAGTAGCACTGCTGATGATAATAGCTTAGTTATCGAAACGTGAGTTCAGTGTTAGTGAAGTACATTTAAGCAGTCTTTTCAGTATTAGTTAAATGATATTTGATAGACTAATATTCTGGTGAATAGAGAAATAGTTTGAAGTGGATCAAATATTGTTTCATTACTATACATAGATTCGAAGTAATAGCGAATTATTAACAAACTGTTTCAACATAAAGCCTTCCCTCTTAAGAGGCTTTATGTTTATATTTATATTTATAACTTTTAGCCCCCTACATTTGACCAAGAAATAAAAATAAATTCCAATATTCAGGGAAATGTTGCCCTTATTTCAACAACTAATTAATGACTTAAAAACTTGACCGCAAAACTGCCTGATATAGAATTAATGAAGTTTTGAGGAATGCAAGATTACAATATTTACAATTTTAGGTAAAACCTTCGTGAAAGCTTTACTAGTTTTATTAAACAAAACAGCATTTTTTCAAATAGCTGCCTTTTAAGGAGTTAATTGTATGCTCTATATAAACAATAACAATTAAAAGGAAATCATTTAACTCCTAATGTAATTAAAAATTAAATTTTCTACTTTTACTTACTTTATATATTTGCATATATTACTACAACCCCATCTGTAAGCTGACAACCGATGGCGACAATATCCTTCGAATAACTCATTCAAATACATGTATACGCGATCAATAAGTCCACACCTTATAAGTATTGTTTTCACGGAAAAAAATTGATCGTTCAATGTCTGTACGTGTTTATCTTTCTGGTTAGATATCGGAATAAGGGAGTTGTATTACTTGCGTTACGAAATAACAAAAATCGTCGCAGTTGTTGAAAAACAAGGTTGCTCTATGAAGGATGTTTATAAATTGCATTCTTGATGAAAGAAATAAATTCAATACAATTCTGGCAACGTTTAGCTGACGTTCAAGTTATAATTTTAGTTCGCTATTTTTTGAGTTACACTACAATACAATCTTACTTCCGATTTAAGCGGAAATTGAAACAAGTTTGCTATTATTATTAATCTTTGAACTATTATGACAAATAGATAAATTAAATAAAGTAAATGGAAATAAATAAAAACTCATCGATTGAGTGGTGTAACAGGTATGTAAATGGTCAAATTGTCGGCGTTCGTTAAATAAATTAAGAATTTCTGCTTGACTACGTGATCGATTATAAAGATAAGATTTATTTAGAGCGTTAGTCAAGCTATTGTGTAAGTTCGTTTAATTTTCGCAAAATATTTACAATAAACCTATATGTGGGAGGTTTATTGAAAAACTTAGTTAATCGTCCCTCTAAAGATGTAAAGATACATAGGACGTATTTTTAAATAAACCGGAAGTGAAGTAATTAAACTGTAGAAAGGACACATAATTCGACAAGTTCAAGATCTCTTGTAAGAAAGAGATTGGTAGAATTTATGTCTTTTATCATAAAGTCGTTGTATAATGTATAGTGCACAGATAGGTTTAACAATTTTTTGGAAAACTTGAATAGGTAAAACTATCACGAGTAACAATATATATAAGTAGCAGTAAAGAGAACGTTATAAGTAGTTAGCAAACAAAGTTGTTGAAAGACAATCATCATATTAAATTTTTATAAATTACTGAATATAGAATTTTTAAAGCAGCATTTTTTTGTATCTTATTAACATTATGATGATGATCATGGTGCTTTTCACATTTTATTTGTCAAAATGGAGACAAGCTCTGTGGAATTATAGAATAAATAAAAATAATCGAGTTTTGTATAGTGATTGATTGATGCGTTAATCTAATTTTAAGGAGTCGCTACAATATCACTTCATGGCATTAAGAGGTTTTTCTGTTGCCAGGATTATCATAAAAAAATGCGGTGTTTATTTATTTAAATGCATCCTTAACATTGCAAAGTGTATGCAGAGTTTCAAAAGAAAATATTTTATAAGCCTGCATTAAAAAAAAAGACGAACATAAATATACTAATCGCATTCGTGTAGCTATTAAGAATGCCGCAATATGTGTAATACCTACTTTCTCTCCGTTTAGTGGTGCCCAAAACAGCAGCAACAGCTGCCATAATATCCGTGAAACAACCAATTTTTATTGAAAAAATGCACTCAAAACACACGAAATAAGCATACGTGACGGACCCGACCGAACGGCGCGAGGAATACGCGACTGAAAAAAACACGCACACAAACACCGAACATTAAAATATTTGTATTATACACGTAATAAATGCCCTGACTTTTTCAATTTTTGAATCTCGATCAACGTGGATTTCGTTACGCTAACGTGAGCATGAACTTCTCCCGGCCTATTTCTTTCTTCTCTGCCAAAAATTACGCGTACATCGTTCAGCGACGGCAAGCCCATCGCCGCTGCCGACATTATTGACGCTTCCCTGAGATGCAAATAAGACTTAAATCCATGGCTACTATTTATAAACGGACATGTAAAAATAAATTCGATTCTTTCAACTATACACGTACATCCATCGAAAGCACCGCCTAACTGCTTTAGACCGGACAATGCTACACTTCATTAGCTGAAGTGTATGATACTACATACGAAACGCGCTTGTAACTTTCGGGTAGTCATATATTACGAAATTATACGTAATATTACAGACCAAACGAGAATTTCGATTTAATGTAGAAGAAGATATAAAGAAGTGTAGTTACTTGCACATTATTGTATATTATATTACGCATTGCTGAAATAATAGTTTCTAATTTAAATAAAAACAATTTGGGACGTTACACAGCACAGCCAAGAATGATATATTAATTATCCACGAAATACGAAAGATTTATGATCTGTGGAATGGGTAATCATTCAGTTAGTTTCTAATTTGAAAGATACGCCATTTAAATGAAATATGAAATATACAGGATGATTAGTGTAGTACAGTATAGTTATTATGGTATAAAAAATATTTCGTCAGGCAGATTGCCTTAATTGTTAAAATTATATTTTAAAATTTCTAGATAGTGGTATATTAAAAAGCTGTAATATTGTAAATTTCTTAGCAAATTAATATTTAATATGTTTAATCAATTCATAAGAAGATAAATTGGGAGTGGACAATTTTGAATGAGCAGGTTCCAAAATTCGATAGTGTTTCTTTCTTTTTAACCAAGTACTACATTTCATTTCAATATTTCGGGTTTGTGTCTCACTGTTGATGCCGATGAACATTTTAATGTTTTTGTAATTCCAATTGAAAAATCCACCATGTATGAACTACAGATAGTGAAGATGGAAGTTGTGGAGAAAATTATAATGTGTAATAAATAAATAATATAATAAATTAAATCGGAATATTTGTTTTTGGAAAAATACTTCCTATCAAAATTTATCCATGCTTGCTCTTTTTTTATATTTTTTTAGAGACTTTACTAAAGATAAAAATGTTAAGAAAATAGATGATGAAATGGCGTTATCTTTATTTTTTTATGTTTGTATTTATTACTAAAAATGTCGTCAATCTGGACGTTTGCCTTCGATACATTTATGATCTATACTTTAATACAACATATCAAAAGCAGATAGGGCGATATAATTTACGACAGTGGTTTTTTTACAATTTCAACGACGATGGAGTCACATCGAAATTGCCATCAGCTCCTCCTCCCAAAAACCAATGTTCTTGTAAGAACTTTTCGCAGTGAGTTAGTAGCTATTCCTACGCTGATTGTGAAATTGTAAAATTTATATAGTAGAAATTTTGATGCAGATCGAATGCAAAAGCATATGTACTTCTTCAATCATAAATATCCTTATTTGCTTAATACTTCCCAGTGAACTGTATCCAAAATTTGGTAAAAGATGGGAAATTTTTTTATTTTACTAACAATAAGTGCTCAAGATGATCTAACAAATCCACGCTAAATTGTACCGGGAAATAACGCCAGCCGTACAATTATTTTGAAATATCACCACCATAAAATAAAATAACGTTTGTCCGGGAAGTAATAAAAGACGATGCGGGTCGTAAAGTACGGTTCTGCGAAAATCTAATGAATAAACTGAACCTCTTGATTCTATTCCTTTTTCAAACGAAGTAATTTTTACGTTGAACGGGGCAGAACTGTTATTAGTTTCCGGAGAATCCTAATTAGATACATAATATTTCCAAAAGGTTAAAATTTGAGCAGCTATCATCGGCAACCATATTGATCCAATTTTTATTGAAGGGAAAAATGATGAAGCAGAAAACACCTAAGTCTCATTATAGACGATGTCATTTCTGTTCGAGCAAATTTATATTCAAATCTAATAGATCCCTAACAAATGAAAGTGCATGGTTTCAACAAAATATTATGTTGTAATTCTAAAAAAGTATCCGATGAAATCTTTGTGACAATTTCATAATTTTGTGGACAATGGAATCTTCAAAAATATAACAATATACTGAGTATTATTATGCAGTTACATGAATCATTCTGTATATTTCCTGACTTGTTTTAATTTCACGCTATGCCTGATCTCTTAAATAGAACATCCTGTATATTATTACTGTTTTAACTATTTCTCTTCAACGCATGTCAATCCTTATCAGTATTCTCTGTATCTATTTAATTGGCTTTTTGAGATATCCTAAACGCCTTACACGTCAAAGTAAAAATTTTATTGAACTCAGTATTTCTTGGAATTTCGATAATAGAAGTTTTTTTTTAACACATGGAGTCTACAAAATGGCCGTCAAAATGACAACCATGCTCGATTTTTTTTTATTTTTTCAATGGAACTCTTGTACATATTTCCAAATATACTGAAATACACTAAGCTTTTTGCTAAAATTCAACGAAATAATATAAACTCATGCTAAATAAATCTGTTCATTTTATGTTGAACTGTAATTAACATTTGTCCATTTAAGTACTTTCGTTATTTATTATTTGTATATACCAACGTTTACTTTAATAAATATCTATAGTAAATCAGAACTTTATACTCTTTCGTCACAACACCCTACGTTTTTAAACGGAAAGCTCATCTGCTTAGTTTCATGTTTCAGTTTACTAAAGAAGAGCTTTTCTATTATATTTTGTAAAATATGCAGAGTGTTCCATTTAAAAGCAACATGAATCAAACTTGGCAAAGATATCGATAGTCATCTTGTAGAATCTGACTGTTATAAAAAATTTTCGATATGTTGCAAAAAAAAAACAACTTGTATCGCGAGCAGTAGAAATTAAACAACCTGTATACTTGAATATATAACTTTGTGTTGGACAGCATTTATCTCTAACTACTTTTTATTTAGAAAGGAATTAAATTCCTTCCACGTACTGGATGGGCATGCTGTATATGTGGATGATACGCCAGAAATTATTTCCAATTCACATAAGAATATTAAAGTAATTAAACTAACGTATTCAAAAGTTTTTTGTACTTATCGATCCGAAATTAGAACACCAAATAATTGTTTTTAAATGCATTTCCGTTTTTTTTTTTAATTGTTTAACGATCTTTTTAATAAAATAATCCTCTGCAAAAGTGAAACACGAGAATAAGATGAGAAGAATATATACATCAGAAAAAAGAACGATACAAACACAAGAAATATCGTACAACATCAATTTAAAATCATTTACATCATTTCTGTTACTCCTACTAAAATATCCATCTTGGCAGAGCAATTTTAGAATGGCATTTCAAGGAAAACATTGTTATTGAAAGTCTTGAATGCTTTTAATAATAGAACATAGGTTGCATATTCCTGTTCCACACATAATAATTAATACTTGCATGAAATGAGGCTGCCGAATTAATTGTAATTTATTACAGAAGAAATAAACAAGTCCATATGTAATTTCCTTATATGGGTTTCCTTACAACAAATTAACTAATAAAAATATACTTTTATTTGAAGTATATTCATGTGAAATAAAGAACTACAATTGTACTTTATTTCATTTTTTATAGTTGTACACTTAAAAAAATTCATGCTTTCGACTCACCTTGTATGAAAGTATTTCTAAACATTCTAAGGTATTGATTTTGAAAATATCGTGGCGTCACTACAATATATGTAAGTATACACACTAGTGTCTATTTCTATGAATGCTGATATATCTATTTTTACATTATATACTTATGTAAAAGAGATGACGAGAAAGAAAGCAATACATAGTATAAAAAAGAAGGACTATCATGCTCCATTAACATGCCACATAGAGCACTTTAATATGACTACCGACTAAATTATTTCCACTGGAAACGTCTGTATGCATATAACGTGTTGGGTAGTGGTATGAAAGAAAATGGGAACAGCAAACACTTTTTAATTAAATTTAAGCATGCTATTTCTCTATGCGTTGCAGGGTTATGCCGTGGATGGACAGTCAGCAGTATTGAGGGTACAAAAAATGCTGTTCGGCCTCACGGGAACAGTTTGATTAACGGACCCATTAGCTTATAAATATAAGGTCCAAATCTTGTCTATGGTTAATATTCCGGTCTAAAAATTGTCAACGACTGGATTTTTATAACAAAGGAAATTGCAGATGAAAGGAAGAGCAGTTAGGTTTGCATTTGATAACTGATGCTGAAAAGAGGATGTAATCGGTAATGCAATCGTTATAAGAACACAACATTTGAGTTTGATATAATTCGGAAATGCACGATCGAACAGCGCGCTGGAGTTGCTAAATCTTATTTGGTACTGGGAAAGTCTTAGTTCACTGTAATCCGTGAAGATTGTTTACGTGCCAAATCGTTTAAGCGTTAAGTGATTGATCAGCAAATTTGAGAAAGCTGGTTCAGTCGGGGTTAAAAGAAGACCTACTCGTCGTCGGCCAGGATGGTCTATCAACAATATTGTTACACAGGAGTTATCCACTTCAAAAATTTTTCGAAAAAAAAATCCTGTTCAGAGATGTAGCGTATTGAATATGAATATCTTTGTTGAATCGATAAGAAAAAATGTACCCACGAGAAGTAATTATTCGAGGACAAAGCCGGCAATGTGGTCACCATTAATTGCGATCGTTGTCGTGATCAAGTGGTAAGGGATGTTTGGCGATGTATATTGGTAGGTATGAGTCTGGACGATACGTGATTATTACGATATGCCGCAATTTGCTTCGCAAGACAGAACCAATGCATAGGCTGCAAGAACGATTTCCGGACCGTATTATCTCACGGAATGGCAAACAAAGTTGGTCACCAAGGTTGTAGGAATGTATGAATGTGACTTTTTGTTACAGGATTTTCTTAAGTCTCACGCATTTTTGAATCTATTCAACAGTTGACGCGCTTAAGGATGAAATTTAGCACTAGGCATTGATTATTGAGAAGTGAGAGGAAAATATGGAAAATTTCACTAGAACAATAAAAATAAAATAAAAAATAAGTCATGACGGCCACTTATTGGAAATTATGCTTTATTATAACTAATCGGAGTTTATGTACTTCAAGTGACAATAGAAGTAGCATAGTTTGTCGAAAAAAACGTTTTTTATTGAAGAATGAAATGTTGCGTTTTTACTGAGTGACCCATTTCCTTCATTAATGTGATTAATGCGTTAAGTTTAATTTTTATAGGCATGGTTTCCTCTAATCAATAAAGCATAACGGAAAAATCAATGTATCTACGGAGAAAAACGAATTGCATTACCTTTAAGACGTTAATATTAGGGAATAGATTAATGCAGGGTACGTAATAATATTGTGTGGATTCCCACTTTCTAACACTTCACGTACCGCAAAAAAATTTCATGCAAAACATCGATAATTGCCAATACCAAAGAACACCTTCAACGAACGCTCTTCTGGATGTAAAATAAAGCCTTCGGTATTTTTAGAATTAAAAACTTTGTTATTGTTGCACATAGCTCGAAAAATATAAAAGTAGATTTATTAAAATGGAAAATAGTTGAAAAGTGATATATAAAATTCATAAACAACAGAAAATAGAACAATAATCATTCAAATAAAAATATAGCTTAAAGATTACTGTGATAGATTCTGTGTTAATCATACTAATAACAAACAAGAGAGACAAATATATAGTGGTATGAAGTGTTTCTGATTAAAATAAAAATGTAATATGAATGATGTAGTTAATCCTGCACCCTCGTAACAGAATAAATGGTATTTTAAAGATTAAAAATACTATTGTTTTTATAGTATTAACAAGGCTTTATGTCAATAATGTCGAATTAATAGAATGGATAGGAGTCAAAGTATTTTTTTCCGTTAGAGGTTTAGAGTTGGGGAATATACACACATTCTTTTAAACATACAAAGAATTAATTTTAGTTATGATTTTGGTAACACAATGATATAGTTACGCTGAAAGTAGTTGCTGAAGTAGCTAAAGTAATGGATAAATACAAAGATACGTAAAATAAAATTCAAAAATAAAAGTTAAACTGAAAACACCTCTTTAACTTTAATTTACGTTCTTACATCCCACAATAAGACAATTGGGAAACTAATTAACAGTGAGTAACGAAAGATGCACGTAGTTCACTGTGAATTTTAATCCGACATTATATTGTTCATACTAATAGCAGAAACAATAAACACGTAGGGTGTTACAGTGGATGCAGTATCTGGATATATTTTAATTATTAATGGATTGAAAATATCTTTACCTTCGGGATCTTTTGCTATAACAGTTGAACTACGGTCGACTCCGCCTTTCTTATCCTCTGAGCGAAGCCCAGAACACAAATACATTATCTATTGCCAATTGATGTAAATACCCAGAGTAACATGAGCTATGCGTAAGAGCCATTAGAATCTGATCGTTTTAATATCATTGTGTGTTATTTATCCTTTATTTTAAAAGATAATTTAAACTGGTAAATTTAACATCATACATGGTACATAAAAAGCACTAATAACTATAACTATTGAATTTATTGCATGATTGGAATAACAGTACGTTGCACCTATTCTTAGGCACGTGTAGTACTCAAATGTTTATAGGCATTTATCAATGCTAGAATATGAAGGAAGCTATTTATTGTATTCAATTTTAAGCATCAAGATATAAAAGCAGATATATATCAGAAAAATTAGGAACTAAGTTTAGGTATATGTATTTCCTTTTTTTTACACTTCCTGTTTGTTGTTGATATTACTAATACATAATGTAACGATTGACGTGTGTGATTATTACATTGAGGAAGCATCTTAAGTAATTCCAAATGATTGACTAAGAGATTATTAAAATTTAACTTTATGAACGAGATATGTCAAACAGTGATATTTTAACTAGAAAACAATGCTAACATAGCTTTCTCATTGTATTGATGGAATCAATCGCGGTAAAAGCAAATGAGAGGAAAGAAAAGAAAACATTAGTCCACGGAGATATGTAGTTTTTCCTTCCCGGAGTGATCAGCGTGGTTCCGAGTGTATTCTTCTCCACCTAACAACGCTATTTATTTCCCAGTTCATATCACTTCCCTTCGAAATTACGACTCCGGAATTTTTTGGAGCCCTCTAGTGCCAAGAAACACCCGCTTGTCGTTTGAAAAGCGACGACAAAAATCAAGTACTATTCTCCATTCTTTAGAGATATAAAACCCCATTTCGTAGAATATAAAAATTCAATAGTTAAAGTTGCTTTTGTAACACAAATAAAACTTTAATACTTTGACTATCAGAAATGAGTTTTTCCAATGAGAACGTTCTAGCGAGCTATTCCCGAAATCTGCAGTCAATGTATTAAGTAGCTTATAAACTAACTTATACGTAGGTAGGTATTTACAAACGATGAAGTAAATCGGCTAATTTTCAAAAACAACTTCGTAAGCCAACTAAAGGGTAGGGGTTACAACCAGTGAAGTGAAAGAATACGCATGCAATCTAAATTTAATTTTGTCACTCCCTCTTTCATGTGCTAATAAAAAGAAAATTACGTACGTCTAAAGATAAATAAGTATATTTACAGAAGTAAGTACCATTGTATTTAACTTTAATGGCTTCCACTGTAAAGCTATGCCACTCTGCATATATACTGATATAATTAAACATCTCGTCATTTATCAAATCCTGGTTAAGTGAAATGCAACAGGTCAAATTGTTAATAAACAGGTATAAAACGATTCAAGTGCCCTTAAAGTTAGTCAATGTGCTAAGTGAATGAGTTCTGGATGACAGGTGAACAGCTAGTGCACTTTAAGCTCAACACGGACGATTGAAAATAGAGCACAACCTCTTGCGTATGACATCGAAATTCGAATGCATTGTGGTTTAAAAGTTATTATACGCACTGCTGTAGTAGTTGCCATTTTCAATTAAAATGAAAAACATGAACAAAAGCTGCTTGGGTATAATAGTGTACCTATTAAATTTTAATTAAGTAAATGTAATATTTGAAAAAGGTTTAAAACATCAAACAACTAATCGAATTTAGTTTTAAATAACTTCGAGGATAAATTTTACACTTATGCCACATTTTTTGACCTTACGAAGGCATTCGATTGCATTAGCCATTCTATTTTATCTGTCCACTAATAGTATTAAACTTATTTACACTTATTTATTTCCTTCCTCAGTGATAGATTCGTAAATTTCAATGATTCTTCAGATATTCTTAATATTGGGCATGAAGTACGTCAAGTACCCTGGTTATTTTTAATTTATATGAATGATTTAGAACATTGTGATTACAATACAGATTTTATCTTTTTTGCAGACGATCCAACAGCTATTAATTATAATCGATCTTTAGCTGACCTTAAAAAAGAAACTGATAGTATGATTAGAGACATCAAAAATGGTTTTCTGCGAACAAGTTTAGCATTAATTTAGAGAAAACACAGACACTATTATTTACGTTACGACCTTTCGAAAATGTTTCACAAAATGAAGGTGTTTATCTAGATGAAACTCTCACTTGGGAACGATTTACTTGATACGATCTTTAAGTTCCAAATTAACAGTTAATTCTCTAAAACGCGTTTACTGTGGTTTGTTCTAATTAAGTGTATTGTATGCCATATTGAATTAGGACCATTCGTCTCTATTTTATAAAATATTTGCTCTATAACGTAGATGTATAAGACTAATATCTAGCGTTGGACTGCTGAGACTCGTTCTTTTCTTTGGCAATTCTCGCAACTCCATGCTTGTATATTTTTTAATGTGTTATTTATGTAAAATCCAACTTAAATAAATACACACTTAATTCTATGACTCACGATCATTACTCTAGACATAGTGACAATTTACGATTAAATTTTTATAGGTTAGCAAGAAGCAGAGATGAAGTAGGCTACTATGCAATTAAGTATTATAATATTATTCCAAACTTTGTTCGGGATTTACCGATTTCTTCGTTTAAACGGACAATTAAAAAATATTTAGTTTCTCGAGCTTTCTATTCGGTCGATGAATATCTAAGAAGTAATAGGTACCATATGTATTTATTCTATTTTTTTTCTCGTTTGTATAATTTGTGTAAGCACTATTGTTGTGTAATAGCATTAATAAAGATTATTATAATCATAATATATTATGATCATTTTAATTAGATATGCAAAGATCAAAAATGCAAAATAGTAGAGAAATGTCTGCATCGTACCAATTCCAATTCTTTATAGAAGCTTTATATTCAATAATTGTAGCTTGTACATACATACTCCGATTCCTTATTACTCCGATAACAATTGTGTCTATATTATCGATTTGACTCTAGCAGAATTGCAGCTTTGTACTTATGATAGTACATTTAAATTTCAAAATCATATGAAAGGACTAATCTTAGTTGTAAAATTAACAATTTTCTGTGGCAAAAGCAGCCTCTAACGATTCACCAGAAAAAGTACCCAACCCATAACTCCAGAGTTTAATGAAACTGGAGTGATTTGTAAACATCATGGGACTGTAAAATATCAGCTTCTGCTTCGGATTTTGGAGCTAAAATAGAGTTTTGAACTTAATGAGTTTTTTTGCGCTTCTCGTTAATTATTTCCATTTCACTGAAGAGTTCCTCTTTTATTTTTCTCCAACCGGTTTTGTAATCAATTTAAGTTTTATTTATTTCTCAGGTATGCCAGGCAGGTATGGTTTATTTTTTTTATATATATAATAATTAATTTACGTTTCGAAATCTTGTTTTATTTCTTTTTCAATATGTTCTTTAAGTCAACATACATGAAAAAAGAATAAAACAAGATTCAGAAACGTAAATTGATTATTAAAAATAAATGAATAAACCTGCAAACCCGAATAACAAATTGAACTTAAGTTAATTATTTCTCATTAGGTCTTTATAAGAATTATCCATTGACGTTTAGCACTTTCGGAAGGTTATCGAAACATGCCCAATTCCACGGGCACGACTTCCACCGTCTACTCCTACGTTCAAAAGCCAGCGTATCTGGTCATATCCATTTTTTTTTACTTCGGCTTAAATATACATAGATTTAAACACGCAGTATATTTTCTTTCATTTTCTACCGCAAAAAAAACAATTATCAAGAATAGTTTTGACATTCATTTATTGCTGATCAAATACATTCTTTAAAATATACAATCTAGTATATCACGCGATCGGCCAGTCCAACGCGTGTTCGTTTGCCACATTGGTTATAAATTTCGGCACGGTATACATAAACCCGTTGAATATTATACAAGTACTAATTATAATTATCCAGAAGGAGTGTGACACGCAAGTAAGAAAGAGCATGAACTTCGCGGCGCCATAAAAAACATAGTATCAATGTACTTTGGCTGATTATCGACCAGTTGCTCTAGAAATAGTAGAAAGAAATGAAGAATCATTACGAAAGAATAAAAAAAATGATAACGGAACATTTGGAAAAAACTTGTATCAGCATTGCAGAAGATGAATATCAGCGAAGTGGGAAGAAACGAAGGTCGCTTGTACATACGTAATTGATGATAATGAGTTGAAAATGTAAAATCAATGCAAAATACATTTAAGACCAGCTTTAATTTGGAACTAAATTCAGGTTCTACGTTCGGTAGTCGGTGCAAACAAAGTTAAATACGCCGTCCTGCTAGATTCTGCTACAACATATAAATATGCAATTTTTTTAACTGGTATCAGCAGGAAGTAGGCTAATGTCTCCACTAGTTATAGTTATAAATGAAGTTGGGAGACAATATTTTGGGATTTGTACAAATAAATTAACTACACTAAAAGAGCTATCGTTATAGTGTAGTGCTAGAACCAAACGAAAACAAATATATAAAAAAGAAACTACATAATTTATTCTCAATGTCTAAATAAAGATTGTCTGAAATGATACCTAAATCATCGTAATAAATAAAGTCTAATAAACCCAACGGCAAATTGTTGCACACTTTCAGGATCTAATAAGAAAAAATCTCTCAAAGAGAATCACGCGATAGCTTGATTCAGATAGAAAACATCTATGTCGCAAGTTCATCAATACGAAAAGATATTTTATTGAATAAATAAGTAGGTTGCTTCAGTAATAGAACTTTGCGGTACAAGCAAACAGAAAAGTCTGCGACTATCCATGTTAAACCAATTAGTCTTAGAAAACTTATGGCAGATGTGATCATACCTATTTGCGTATGTCAAAAATTGGTCTGAGTCAAGCATTCTGTATCCTTTGTATTTTTTCTCACTATATAATAAAAAAATGAGGAATAAGAAAGCACCAGAGATTTGCAGAGAATCGTTTTCCTCGGTTATCATTGGTGAACATCTGAACATTACGTGGTTGACCATATCGGTGAAAACCGAACGTATACACACCGAATAACTGGGGCCCGAGGACCGACTCCTGCGGCGCTCTACGCATGAGTAGCTTGAAGGCTGGGTAATTGTTAGACCAGGAGATCTAACAATGGATAAAAGAGCAAGAAGTTAACTATGATTTAAAGTATCGAATGCCCTACTAGATGTTATGGCATGTATATAAATGTTGAAATAATAAACTCAGGCACATGTCTTGGCAGCACTCGTTTCATCAAGTTTAGTTTATTTCGGTAACCCTTTAAAAGTGCTAAAAACGCATAAACCCCGGAATTTCAAAATTTGATTTTGCCCTCTTAAACCGTTTGTTAACCAAAGCGAAACCATTATTTGACATAGTCATACAGGGCCTACAAACTCACCGAATATTGTGTGCTTATAATCTATGTGTGAACGATCATCACTAATACTGCTTTCTCGCAAACAATGCCGTTCCGAAGCTATCTAAGAGTAATAGTTTCGTAAATGTTTCAATTACAAAAGCATAAAAATTTAACGTATATTTATCGTTGTCACATTTTTTCGAAAATGGCAACCTTCTTCAGTCAAAGCCTTACATCCAAGATAAACAAGCATTCGAATTCGATTGCGTCCTTCGGAAGGTTTCCGCTCTATTGTTAAATGCTGTTACTGTCGTTGTTATATTAGTTTAAATAAACCAGTGGTATGTTAGGGTGAATGAGTCTATTCACAACAATCCTAATTCGTCTCGCAAGATATTATATATTTGTGCATATAGGGTTTGGAGGGGAGGTAATAATACATGAATTGTGAACGAATAGATACAGATGAAACATTGCAGGGTACACTCTAACCTCCTAAACTTACCTTTAATATCATCGTCTTCCAGTGTCGTCGAACTGTCTGTCGATTCTTTTACTTGAGATCCATCACCTTTCTTCACAATTATACTTCGACCTAGAAAATTTAAACGAACGAACGTATTTACCCGAAATTCGATATCAAATATGTTGATGGAAAATTCAGACAAGAAAAAGAAAATGTAAAAACGAGAATTAAAAGAAATATACGTGCTTATTAAATTTTATGTGCCGTTTATTGTGATGTATTAATTGAAGTAAGAGAAAAGTTTAAGTAAGAAAGAGTGATAAATTTTATTCAATATTACAGCAATTAGTAAATTAGTAAAATCGTGATTTAATTTTTTAAGTGCAATAGATTACTATGTAAAATATGAAAGAAAAGCAAGTATGTATGTTTTGGGGTCGTGGCAAAAGCTCTCCATATTAGAAAAATTAAAAAAAGAAGGAGTTTTAAATACAACAATGTATATCCTATTCTTCAAGTCAAATATTTAAATTGTATTTTAAATAGTTTTTAAGTTGACCAGGAATAGAGTAATTAGAATTTAATAAATAGTGTTCAGTAACGCTTTTAACAGATGTAATTTTCAAATTAAGCTTTCTATCCAAAATAATTAGGATTACTTTTTTCTGCAACATCGAATTCGATTTTTTAAATTATTACAATGAATATTTACATAATTTTTTCCATAAAAATTTTCATTTAGTTTCTTTACAAATTTTTCAAAAGCTGTAATTACACCAAACATATTCTGTGTTAGAGATTATTTCCGTTTTTAACACAAATATTTTAACATTAAAATAATATGTTTATCAACTGAAAGCTTATTTTCCATTAAAGTAAATGTTTTTCCACGCAGACTTTGTCGCTACATTTGCTCTTAATAATGTATTTTTCTGGAATTCAAAACATTTTTCATTATTCTTACGACTCGATTCGGTAACTTGTGTTGGCAACCACTTGTCTAAATTAAATATTTCTAGTAATATACAATTTCAATGTTGAGGTTAACAAAACCGCATTAGCGAAGGTTATGCACTAGTATACTCGCGGGAGATAAGAAAAAGAAACATGTATGAGTACATAGGTTTTAGAGCTTAGATATAAGAAAGTGAACTATTTTTCAACATTTGAACTAAAAGAAAAAAGAATGGCAATATTAGGTATGAGAAATTAAAATATTCCTTAATATAATTTATTATACCTTTCATTAACTAGAGATGGCATGATTTTTTCATAAAACGTATAAAAATAGATGTTAAAAAGCTCGTATCGGACATTAAAAGCTAAAATAATAGTGATAAGGCTTATTAATATGTTGATTAACTCATTTTGATTATTTGGCTTCCATTATCTATTTTTGTGTACATTTTGTCCTAGAAAGAAAGAGGGCAACTGCTTGCAACTAGAGATGTACGTTACTGCATCGATAATAGTTACGACGCTATCCAGTATCGTCATTAGAGACGCAAAATTTCGTTTCTTTTAGAACTTTCTTTACTTCATTCCTTCTGTAAAAACAGTTACGGTAGGTACATGCGAATATTGGTAACTGCGTGAAAAAAGTACCGTTATCAGCCGGTAACAGTTACGAGTAATGAATGCTAAGTAACGAATGTTCACTTTATTTCCATCTCTAGTTGCAACAGCTAAAGTTATTGTTAGCATAGCTATTCCTCGGGATTTTCTATCGAAGTTTCGGGGTTTGAGCGTTTTGTATCTGGTCTCTCGGTGTTACCACAATTTCTCTAGCTTGCGCTAAATTGTTAATATGGCCCATGCCTTGATGTTCTCGTGCTACTACAAAAACGTCGAAGCAGCCAGCAACATCTTTTATTCTCCGATAAAAAAAAACAATGTTTGTTTTACATGTTCTAACGTATAAATATATTAAAAGATTAGTAAAGCTTATTTATTAAGTATTACATGAATTACACAGCTCTTTATTATGTATTTGTATCTAGCAGTAATATGCTTTATCTGTTATTGACTCTGATCTATTAGCAACATTTCAATATTTTAGAAAACTGTGTAGATTATTAATATATCGTTTTTCATAAAAAAAATTGACAAACTACTGATATTAAACTTTACGTAACCCGGAAAATAATAGGTTGAAAACAAAAGAGGTAATACTAGTTGAAGAATGGAAGTCACTCAACTGTTTCCATCTTACATCTAGGCTGTGGCCCACATTATTTTAGATCATACAACTTCGCCCAAAAAAACGCGATTAATAACAATTGATGGTCTTAGGAGACATTTCCAAATTAATTTACTACGAAAAAAACGTTGTTGTTAACGTATAACGACAATGTTGTAATGTTAACGTATTATAATCTTTTGTTGTTTTAAAGAATTAATTTCAATTATTCAGTGTATTCTACTATGTAGGATCTTTGTTTAGATCTGCCGGGTAGATACAAATAAAATGTGATTATTTTAGTATATTTTACAATGAATTTTAAAATATGTTGGAGATAAAATCGTTTAAAAATGAAAGTATTTTAGGTGTGCATTAAATAAAGAAATTGTTTCCATTCTAATATTGTCCAACTCTATTAATTTCAATTCACACAAATCCTTGTAATTCTTCAATAGAAACATATTTTATAAACTTTCGCTTTTTAAGATTAAGTTCGTGTAAGGAAATAGTTTTTGATGTTTCTATCGATACTGGCACTAAAATTTAATACACACTTAATATAGTAATTAACAAAGAAAGTATACCTGCAATAACTGACAACGTATGAATGATAATTTCTAACACTTCCTTTAAAACATCATAACGTTTAACTCAACGCGAAAACAAGTAATTAGATCTAAAGACAATCAGCTTGAACAAAAATAAAAATCGCTCTTGTGCGAATTTTTTTTGCGATTTGGAAGGTTATAGTAATTAACAGTAGAAGCAACTTCGTAATTTTCAAAAAGTATCTTGTGGAGCCTACAGTTTTTTATTGCGAAATCTAGAAAGATGCGAAGTTCTGTAGAAATGGAAGAAGTCGATCTTTCTTGTTTTTACTGTTATTGTTCAGCTGCTAGGACTGAATAAGTCTTGAAAATAAATAAGATAATAAAGAAGTGATGAAATAGAATTTTAGTGATTCCAGTGTTACTTCCTGTGAATTATTATTAACCTTCAAATCATTAGATAGACAATATATATATATATATATATGAATAGTGAGGTGAATGAGGTGAGTTAAAAATAAATTAAAACACAAAAATTAACCTGAAATGTAATTTGAAATTATTAGAAATTCATGCATGAAGCACACGCACACACTCAAAATGAACCGAATTCTAAGCTTCATCTCTATGTAGGAAAATAAATAAACTAATATAGTGGAGGAAAGTACGTATATCCGCAGAGAATTTTCATATTTTGGTTAACATATTTCATTGCTTTGATATTGGCACCAAACCTTTTTAAATGCGGCGAAAAATGAGAAGCTTTCATCTATAAATATTTCAATTTCGAAGCTTAACCTCGCTAAAGAAATATAAATATGTTGCACTTCTCGAAATCTTTGGTCTATCTGTGGATTCTTTTTTAACATAAAATACCAATGTAAGGTCGTTACAACGGCAATAAATCTTAGAAGACGGTTGACATAAGCGATGGAACATGGTTGGATGGTTTGGGTATTTTGCAGGTAACTGTGTTCTTACCACTTTCTGGTTGCATCAAGAAGGTGAAGTGAAGTGAGGTAGTAGGGTGACGTAAACAAGTCCGCCACAACCAACAAAACAAAGTTACCAACTACTCAATCCTCTAAACTAAGTCTAAGTGAGCACAACTACTCTTTTTCTTTCTTTTAATAGTGTGTGCTTATCATAAAGTAAGTGTGTGTTTGATTTGATAGTGTGCATTTGGATAATTTTCGAACGCCGGTCATCTGCTTTTACTTGTGATTGTATACGCAGTCGTACAAAAGTTATATTGCATGAGGTAATATAATTTATATAAATAGATGTTCATTAATTCAACAGGGAAGTTACAAAGCTCTTTGAACCCATCTGCATTGACTTGGAAATCAAATGTCTGCCTAAGGTGTTTTGTAAGCTTTTGCATGAGTTTATTGGACATCAAACATAAGCATGTAGACACGACTATTCTCTTTAAAAGAAATGCGAAAGGCATTTAAAATTTAATGAAATAAATGAGAGCAGTTGTTTTGAGGAGAATATAACGATTATTTTGCTTATTCTTTTGATATCAAATACCATCAATAGTCAACACTGTGCGAACGTTATATAAATTTAAAAATGTCAAATAAACTCTATTTTAGCAAAGTAACTTATTGAAAATATCAATTAAAGGTGTGATTTAGCATGATTCTTTTATTTAAAATTGGAAGAATGGTTAATATATAAAATTTAATTGTGTCAATATTTATTGTTACTAAATTATCAAAAGTTGTGCATTTTAATTTATTTATTTATCAAACTGATTTTGTTTAACTTAGAAATTAATCATTTTATCAGATTAGAAGTTTCTTTTAAATACAAATTAATAGTATGGGGTAGATTTCTTAAATAAATTTCAGATTTTTTTGGTTTTTCCATAACCCCTTGTATGTTCTATGCACTATATTTAACATTCCAAAATACCCAAAGCTACTGTTCAAGAATGATAAAAAAAAACAAAAAGTTTACAAACATAGGACACAATATGTTGTAAGAAACTTACAAACTGTTCAACACTGATGGTTTAGCAACATTAATACCTTAAATTACAATTTACGGTATCATTTTTACCTAGCTTTTTATACCCACCCAAAATTTTTTGATAGTTTACAAATTTTAATGTAGATCATAGAAAATATGCACTCCTTAAATTTTACGAGATATTACTGTAGTGGCGAATTAAAATATGGCATTTTTTTTCAACTATTAAAGAAATACTTTAATTTTACTTCTAAAACTAATGCTGTGGATGAATATTAGATGTCACCTTCTGGCTCGAAGAATTACAAATAGTGTTTCAAAATATATTTCTAACTGCTGGAGAAACAGAAATGTTTCCAATGCAACGACCGAAAGGAAAGCTTCTTTTATGTAGAACTCGAAGCAAACACCATATATATGGTAGAAGAGAATCCCGATATAAGTACAAAGTGTCTTGCATCCAGTCAGTGATGAAGCTGAACTCGTTTGCCATGAAGCAAGTAATTACTATAATTAACATAGATTAGGCATTCGGTCAATTATTTGGCCCATTTGTATTAGATGGTTGTCGTACTGGAGAATCGTATTGGAATTTTTTTGATGCTGATAGACAGAAATTCGTTTTCGTTGGATTGGTAGAAGTAGTATACAAAATTAGCCATTATGACACTAGATATCTATTCCTTATATTATTGTTTGTGGGTGTGAATAGAATCTTTGCCTTATACAACATAAATGGACACAACTGGATGGTATTTTTAATGTTACAACTGCGCATCACAAGAAATAATCAATCGATCAATCAAACATGTTGCTTGGGCACTACTTGCAATGGTATTTTCGAAAACACTGATCTAATATTATTTGTTTGTAATAAATATCGACTTCCGTAATAGTCAATAGTCGGACATAAATACATTATATTATTTCACACATTATTGGTCCTCTGCATTGTCCAAGTACTTCCTTCTGAACCACTCTATATATTGTGGTTAAAGAAATCAAATTGCAAATTGCAGCTACAAAACATCTTTGGCAGAAATATACTTCGAGTATGACTAGAAATTATACACATAGCCAAAATAGTCAAGTACTTGAAATTTAAATAACAAAGGCTATCTCTTGAAAAAACAAGACTTTTCTTAAACAATTTACCAAATTCTGAATACCATATTAGTTTTTTCATTGTTGACCAACAACGTCATAATAACAAAGAGAGGATTTAAAGAAGATGTAAGACAATTAATTGCACGTTTGTATATATATTTTGCTTTTATTAATTACAAATTATTACAAACTGTTTCTAAATTTACACGTTTCATTAATTCATTAATTATGGAAATTTCAAGAAAGTACAATTACGTAAAAATTAGAAATGGGATTCTAAGTGACGCCAAAGAAAATAATTTTGAAATATTTTAGGAGGAAACATTGAAAATTATGATTTGTTACTATAACGTTATCGAACCGAAAGAAAACAATTTTTATTTTTGATGTGATAGGACCTAGAAAGTTTCTTCTCTGTGAAGATGTTTTAATTAAGTTGGGCCAAATGATTTTTCCGGTGATGTTGTTATCTTATTTAAAAGATGAAATTATGTTACCTCTTATAATTGTGGATTTTCAGTTTGGTACTGTAGTTGCCAATAGAGTAATAATAAAATAAAATAAAAAATAGAGTTTAGCAAACTATTCTCTAATCGACTCATGCAATTTTTCTTAAGCTTTTAAACTAAATTCAAGAATATAATATTCTACTATTTTACGATTGCAAATGTGAAGAATGTGCCCTGAATGGGATTATCGTTCCGAAAACGGATAGGATGTTGTTTAACGGTTTTCTGAAAGGTATATATGTGTAGTTTGTTGTGGTGCCAGAAATGAAAATATTTGAATTGTTCAAGAAATTGAGTCAATAATATTTAATATATACACAAGAAGCATTTTATATGTAATCATTTCAAAGTAGGACGGAATGCAAAATATTACTACTCGCACATCGAAAGTTAATAAGAGAAACGATAGTTTCGGATTAATTCAGAAGAGAGAAATAGTTACATACAAATGCCAGAAGAATGTACAAAAGTAAAGTAAAATCACTACAGACTTTTTGTTTATTGTTATATTAGTTTTGTACATTTAACCAAATGGAGAATAAGAGAAGAATGTTAACACTTACTTGAGAAATTACGAGTAGCCAACATTGTAGTAAGTATTGCTCCCTAAAATGTAATCAAAAATGTAGAATGTAGTCAAGGTAGAAGGGATGAAGTCAAAATGTCGCATTCATGATCTTAGAACTAACTAACTTCTGCAGTTTTACAAGATTTTAGATGAATTTTTAATTAAGTTCATAATTTGATGATATTCTCGTTTATTTCATATATTTCTTGTATGAAACTACTCCTTTGTACTAAAACTTTGTTACTGAATCAGTTACCAACAACAAAAATAAAACTAGATGAGTAATATTTCCAGTTCATTCAAATTTTTTAATATTCATACTACACCTTTTTATTCAAAGCAATATTTCTATTGGAACGTATTCTTATTTCAAGAATTTATTAAACAAATGCCAAAAATGTTATAAATGCTATGAAATATTAGAAAGAAACAAATATTTCGTTAGAATTAAATTATAACTTATGGTTTATCCTGACATATGAATGATAATATGCAGTGATGTTCCAGCGTTAGGTAGAAATGAAAAAAGACCCAAAATGTACTTTCTAAATACATCTGATGCAAATATATATATTTCATAACAGTTATTTTACTAAACAAAAAAAAAAAAACAAGCAATATTCGAAGCTTCTAAGAATTTTGCTACCCCTCAAACCTTGAATTAGAATACAGCCAAATCCTAAAGTATCATCTCCATGTTGACTTTTAAATGAATTCAACAATATACCAGATGTTAACTTACGAATGCATCAATGAAAGATTTGAGACACATTATGTCTGATGACACCAGGTTAATTTAAAGGACTTGCTGCTAGGCAACATAATTATAACCATGAAATCCTCAAATCTAAAAACGCAAATTTTTCCTGTTAATTATAGTTATTATGTCCTGTATTTTCATATTTTCGTTCTTTGTTTTCTCCATTATTTTACTTTATTTTTTTTATCTGTTTTATTAATGGTTGTTATTTCTTGACTTTATTGGAATGAATTAGCTATGATACGTTGGTTTAAATTTATTAGCTATTGGTAAACATTACAAAATGATTTCTTTTCATCCTTTGCCATGGAGATCTCGCTTATTATTAGAGATTAAGAGTACGTTTAATTTTGCCTAAATTTACGTTATGAACTCCAAAAGAAAATGAGCTTATAACAAATCACCTTTAACATTAAAAAAAAAACACACTTTCAAAGAATGTTTGCTACAATTTCAACCATGTGTAACCATGTATAAAAAATCTCGAACGCAATTTATCAAGTTCAATTTCTCCTTGGTAAGGATCAAAGATTAATGTGTTTTCAGGCATTTTATATTGTGACCTTTGGAATGGTTTTAACAGGAACATAAGTGGTGAACTAGCTTCAATATTCACTGTATCTGGTGATAACATAACAAATTGTTGAACAATTTAATTCTTATTACCTTTCCTTAAAACAGTTCGTTCTATAGATTTATCAAATCTCTTCCGTCTTACTGTAAAGTTCAAATATTTTCGGTTCAACAAGGTAACGTTCATTATGTTTCATTTTGTAGTAATTTTTGCCAAATTCGAGAAATATTACAATTACCTGTTATTTGTTGGCTATTGTAAAAATCAGTAAAGTAAAAAATTTTAAAATAATCACATTGTCTAATAACATCTAACAAGTTTAAACAATGCGATCAGTATTAACAAGACAAGTAAAAATCCGAGGGGATAATAACGAGAACAAAGATTTGAAAGAATGCAGAATATAATAACAATAACTAAGTTTAGAGAGAGATCTTTAGAATCTCGCTGCATATAACTTTGGGGAGCAGCGTTCACATAGGGTAGTGCGAAATTAATGTATAAATTAAAATGTAACCATAGTGGTGAAATATTCAGTGGTTGCTTCAAATTACAATGACAAGGACTCAAGTCTCCCACTTGTCGATAATAAAAAATACTTCTTTACATATTATCTTTCTGCATAATCGATAAAAATAATCTATCTTAAACTAAAAATACCTAGAAAAAATATTTAGAGGCATTAAAATATATGCCTTTTCAATTGCTGCTATTCCGTGCACCTATATTACATATAGTCGGTGAGCTCTTCAAAAGTGAGTCGCCCTGCGTCAAATAACGTAGATGTAACGGAAGCCCAAAAAAACAGTAAAAATCGATGGTTATCCTATCGTAAGCTTACGTTGAATAAGGCCATACACGGACAATTCCGGGAATGCTACAGTATTTTTACCGAATTTCAAATTCCCCTGCCAATCCGTCGAATTAAGCTTTTGGTTGTTCTAAAACCCACAAATAGTAATAAACTATTCAAATACTCTAAAAAATAAGACGTAAAATCGATATTTTATGCACAATTTTTCTCTAAAGCGCGTTTGACACAATCATTCACGAAAACCAACAAACATTTTGTTTCGTATCAAATGAACTTTAGTTCCTGTTTTGCTAAAATATTAATTGCATTGATTGTAGTGTTTTTGGTTGGGAAGCTGGTAGCAGTAATTTTTAAATTATTTTATCGATTGGCAAAAGTTGGTGAAAGTAAAGAATAACGAATAACGAACAGTTTGTCCCTTTAATAGATTGCGGCAATATCAAATGAAAGCTACTGAAAAATTAAAAAAATATATAGTGCCGTACACAATATAATCGCATTTCTGCCTTCTTATTGTATTAAGTTAGCCTAACTCCATAAATAAGTTAATACAAATGACAAATTGAGTTAATTAAAATTATGGAAATTGTACTATAAAAGACAAGAAACATTATTTATGCCATTTGGATAGCCTTAAAATGTATTAGGAAACAACAATGTCGTAAATTAATTAAAGAAAATAAACGTGAAACCACATCATCGTATCCTCCTTTAAGCCTGATGGTTTGGTAATTATAAAAAGTGTAAAAATAAAAAGGGGAGACAATTTCTGACATCGAAAATTTACGGATTAAAATGTGTCATCTTCATCAATATTTAATAAGGACACAAGATGAGCTTTTAAACTTTTTAAAAACGTAGGATGCATTGCAATTTCTTTAAAAAATATAAAACCGAATTCTGAAAATATTTAGAACAAACTCTTAATGTTAAATAAATAACAGTGTAATAAATTAAAAATAGAAAATAGTAAATCCAAATATTTATTTTTGGAATTGTACTTTTAATCGGAGACCTGCATGTCCGGGTCCTTCTTTATGTTTCTCTAGAAACTATTAACAAGAAAAAAGAGGATGAAATCATTTAACAGAGTTAAATTTGTGTTTCCTTTTGTGATACCTTTGCGGCAGCACACTGTATATTGTTATCGAAAATTGACTTCTATTTAGAATTACACTTTATTAATAAACACTTTAGTACCGTAAATGTATTTTATAATTTCATCCATCATATACTTTGAAAATAAAAGAAAATTATATTATTAATGTTTATCTATGGAATGGAACAGCACTGGTTACTGATTGGTTTAATTTTATGTGTAAACCTGATTGGTTTAATTTTCTAGTGTCTTATGGAGAAACTTAAAATAGGAATAAAATCAAGAACCTTAGTAGCATAAGAGGTTAGCGCATCGTTGGTTCTTAATCACAGATCGCTCGACCCGATGTTGGTGGCGATGTCGGTATTATATGAAAGTGTAAACATTTTGCCCTTTTAGCCGAACATTGACTCACAACATTCTCGCATTCTTACCTGATCTTTGGGCCAATTATCTACTTTTATCGAAAATTGGGTCATTGTTGTCTACCGAGATGAATGGTGTGCAATCAGTAACTTTTATGACATCAATGACCTTTGTGTTTAAATATTTTACCTTTACCGTTAACAACGTAGGTTTCTCTTATATACTATGTTAAACCCCTTCTGCAAAGATAATAACTATTGAGCACCACTGGTAATAATATTTCGCATTAAATGTTACGGTAACTTCGCGGTACCCTATGTGTACGTTATTTTTATATTTTCGAAAGAAATGGGATGAAAGGGGAACTAACATTAAAAAAGATGTATTTTTATTGCATTATTGCGACTCATTAAACGGAGTTTAATTAACCTTTAAACGAACTTACAATTCAAAAGCCTGTAGTAATTACTCATTTGTTGCGATTAGTTCATGGAACTACTGAATAATGAATCGGTGAATCAATTTCACTTTGATTTCGTTTCTTCTATGAAACAACTGTAGGATCACTGTTGTTATTCTATATTTATTGTTCACTTTATCGCAGACACAACATTCTTTTTTTTTTTAATTAATTTTAGGTATTAAATTATTAAATAGGATATGTTTTACTTATTATGGTACTTATCTGTAATTATGTTTATTTTCCATCTTAAGCATTCCATACATTGAATTTTTTCGATTTCTCACCTTAAGTTTACGCCTGGCATTGAATTTCTTGAGACAGTCGACAGTCTCTTGCCTGTGTACAACAGACGCCACCCGTTCTCTTTGCTAAAATCAAATGTCGCTTTAGGACTGTCTCACATCGATTGTTAAACTTACGCATATCCATGGATGTTTGAGGGCTTCTGCGGCAGTTATCCTCTTGCCTGGATTTACTGTAAGCATTTGGTTTATCAGATTCTTTGCTTCTGGTGTGACGGTATCCCACTCAGGGCTAGGATACTAGAAACAATAATAAGATAAGCAACACAAACTGCTAAATACCTAGCATACTACAACTAACACGGTTTTAAACAAGGAACGCTAGTATTGATGTAATCACTTTCGAACTGCAAAACACGTTTGGCGATTCATGGCTAGATACGAGCGGAATCTTACTATTAAGAGAAATTGAGTTTATATTTAGCAGCTGTTGTTACATACAATACGAGAGGCTTGATATGCGAATTCTTTCTAGTTTTTTTTTTTTTTTTAACTTTCCGTAAACCTGAAAGGAAACCGAGATTATACGGTAATTTTCGACTATAATTTCCTAAAGTTTATCGATAATTACGGTTATTTGGACTAACAGAGTAAACGTTGAGCGCTAACAACAAACTAGGAACTATATCTTTAAACTCTGGTATTGCATTGCAATTAATTTTTTTTATCTTTTGCTTTTAGATAATTGAATGCAACTTTTTATAATAAACGTTTTCGTTATTTCTAAATTAAAACCAGTTCCTATTATTTAGACGTATAAGCTTACAATTAGTGGTTTTGCTACTCTGCTAAATATAATTATAATGTAAGATGTTAGTCGATGGAAAATTTAAACTTTTTTAAATATCAAGAAAACGGCATGGATACTATTCAAAAGTACGCTTGTGGTTTACGTCTCGAAAAATATTTGGATTTTCTTCGTTTCTACTTCAAAGTCCATGAAAAATTCTAAACAAAAGATCTCCTTTTTAAAGTGGTTTTATTATCTGAAAAGTCTGCTGTGTTTGTCCATAATCACCTATTTTACGTAAATTTTGATCACGTAGCGTAATCCCAGCTTTCTGAATTTAGATATGATGTAGATACAAAAGCTCGTTTTGCACTTTCGCAATTATATATACGAGCTCTGTCAGATAGTAATAGCTATTTGAATAAGATTTAACAATACCAATTGATGAATTAACTTTTTATTTGACCGGGATATATTGATTGCAATCATGCAACTAGTGACAAGCTAAGAATTAATAAAAGTTGTTTATGAGAACCATTGCTTACTAGTGTACATATGTTCATAGGCATTCCATTTAGAGACTCTAAACGAACAAGCACAGGGCACCATTGCGAAGCAAGTAAATAGGAAAAGATAATCAGATAAGTTAAATATATTTTTTTAAGACCCGTCCCATAAAGCAGACGAATTTGGAACAGTTATTTTGCGGAATAGCTAAAATGTGATTACTAGTAAAAACATCGCGTATTAGACGAAGAATCTCTAAAATATGTATTTTTTAAAGAAAACAAAAATAGAAAATGGTAACGCAGTTAGTTATAGCAGTTTATATAGAACGAGTTTCTTTCGATGCTTAGTACGCGGACATATCAAGCTAGCAGAGATAGAGAGACGATCGAATGGGGAAAGAATTGCAATTTTACGAGCTCAATTGAGTGAGTCTTTTATTTTTCAAAAAATGTGCGGCTAACCAATTATCTCGAAACAACTGATTTTTGGTTTCTGGTTATAATAGCTCTCTTTAGACGAAATATGTAAGAAAGAATGTTATTCATTATATTTTAAATTCCGAACTGTGCACGAAGTAAGCTATGGAAACAATTGATAGAGTCAAACGATAATTATTGGTATAAAGCTTTTGGTGGTAAGCTTATACACCTCGCTGGACCACTACCACACTTAAAAGAAATAACCTAAATTTTTCCATTTTAATTCAAATTGATGTCTGGTAAATTAGTAGCATGAACCGAGTATTACGTTATGTACCTGGAAAATGTTACAGAAACAACTTAACAGTATTTCAACCTTTATTAATTAGCCTTGAGCAGGACGCTTTTATGCTGGCAATGGTCGATGCCTTCCGCTAATTGGTAATGTTAATGTGTCTGGGTCAAATGAGGCTTGGTCGTTACGGATAATGGATGTCGATATGTTTGTGGGAACAACGAAATATGTCTATTGACTTTCTTAAGATGTTTAGGTATCTCTTTGGACTCTCTAACTTTTCGATTGTAATAGTGGGAAGAATTGTTAAGTAATGAAGTCGTACTGCATAATAATCTGGTGATCAGAGTCAGCGGCAGCTGAATTACACGGAACACGAACGTTGTGGAGCAACGTTTGTGCTCTATCAGACAAGTTTTGACAGAGTCTGCTGTTTCGCTGATGTGAGTCAAACTACACGAACAAGGAGTTCTATAAACTCCTTTACTTGTTAAGAGCGAAAATTTATCTTTGGGAGACGGAAAAATTTCTAAAATATCTAAGAGAGATTTGAAAATCATTTTGATGTTTTGTTTTTTTCAAAATTTTACCGATTCCATTCGTATATCTTTAAGGGACTGTAAGAATTCCAGAAAGTGTTTTTCTTGCGTAACAAGAGGCATTATTGAGTATGCAGAGGTAAACGTATTGATACTTGTAACGCTAAATATATCGACAAATTTCAATAGAAGTGCGCACGGTAGAACGTACTGTTGTACGAATACTGAGGAATCATAAGGTTGATCCCCTAAATATTACTAATTGCACAAACACTACCCTCTGATGATTATAATTTTGGTTATTTAATACTTGGTTTAATAACATAGACGAAACTGAACCACGGCTTAAATTTAAAGTGCAACACCATTCAAAAACTGTGGAACGTTTAACAGATATAAAGAAAAGGGCATCATGTTGAGAAGAGGAGAAGAGTCATTGGCTCAAAAATTCTTGCTGATACTGTTAGATGAATTACCCTTACAGACACGTATATATACTTGTATTGTTTCGACACAATGTGGCACCATCGTATAATCAGTTAACGCTGCAAAATCATCAAAGTGAAACGGCTTCGATCTCGAGGATAGGAAGAAATGCGCCGCAAAATCAAATCAATAACTATGTATATATATATATATATAATACAATCGATAAACAAATAATGAATAAAGTCAAAACACACTGTAAACAATTTGAACAATTTATTACAAAAGTCATGTTAGTTAGAGTAGCGTCCTGAGCCCTTTCTTGTTGGTAATGCTTACGGACGAAATTGCACGCCGTGCAAAATGTAAAAATGTGCGAGTTCGTTTGAGAAACTTGTAACAATTATAGGGATACGAACCGTTATATGCGGATGACCTAGTAGTAATTACATTATCCGAAGAAAACTTACAAAGAATTAATGAGTGGAATAATAGCTTCAGAAAATTCAACATGAATTTTAATGCGGAAAAAACTGAAGTGTTGGCGATAATTAAGACTAACCATTAAGATTAACGTCATAGCTAGATTATTAAACAAACAGATAGTTTTAAATATCCGTGTTCATTTATCAATTAAAGAGGAGAATTTAATCCTGAAAAAAGGAATAGATTAGCAATTAGGATTAGGTTACGTTAAGCATAAATAATATTTTCGTATAATTAGAATTTTTACGCACCCACAGCATGTCCACGTACAACGCTTTTATCTACACAATTTTCAAATAAAAAATATTCAAAAATAAATTGTGCACAACATAACATTATGTCGAAGTATAATTACGATTTCGGATGCATTTCTTCAATGCGCGTATCAATATACTTACAATCTGTCTATCTGTTTGTTTTTGAAATAATCCACACAATTTGAAATTTTTGCGAAATGTTGTTTTTTAGGCTGATATCTTAATGTCTATCACCAGTGATTTGACTTTTATTTTATTAAGTATTTCTGGAAGTTTTCGTAATACATCCGCAAATTATATTTATTGGTGGCCAAACAAGTCGTCAAAACTAATGAGTAAACATTATTACTATTTTTGGTGCATTTCCAGCATCAACTCGACGTAACCATTATTACCAATTAACAAGCATGTACAAATAATAAATAACAAAAACAGTCAGACAAATGTTAATTACAGTTCAGTATAAGACGAATAGATCTATATAGATACATGTACACTAGTTGTAAGTTTCTTCAGCAAACGAAAAATACAATAACAACATACTGAAAGTTGTTAAAACAATTTTTCATAGAATTTTCTCAAAGAATTCCTTGAAACAATTGGTAGCGTAGACATTACAGAAATATTATTCCAGGAATGTTAGTAAATGTAAAAATGTAATATATGTTACACTGTATACATATATTAAATGTTTCAGATTATATCTTTACAAGAACAAACGTTTATAGTGTGTACTCTATGAATTTTAGCAAAAAAAGTCTGATAGATACCAGATTAATTGGAATTTTTTTCGATATATGATCGACGACTTCAATACTTAATCGAATAAAATTTGAGTCACCGCTGAAACGTGTAAGACGCATATAAGAGATCTAGAAGAAACTGCGACATTTCCCATGAATTTCAAATCAGGTAAATTTTCTCAAAAAGAACGGTGAATAGGTATAGGAAATACGGACGAAAGTAAACATGGATTCAAGAGTAAATACACAATTCGATTGAAATATCAAACTTATATGGTGCGTTGCGGAAATTGAACGGCCCGCACAATACAATTTTAGTATACGAGGCGAATATGTTTCTACTTGAAAACTTTTTCTCTAAATTACTCAGGGAAGGAATTATTTGCCAGCCTCGTACGACATACTGCATAGAATTGGTTTGATTAATCCAATAAAACTGACTAACTCAATCTGTAATGAATAATTGAATAAAGTTCATAATTCGGAATTATTATATTTTATTATTGTACGCCTGTTAATGTTAAAAGTATAATTTATTCTTGTAATTTTCGGTAAATTACTGTGAAAATGTTTGTGTCAAATTATTCTTCTCAGAATTCTACTGTGCCGCAATTTAAAAGAGTGGATAACTAAAATGAGAAAAGTTTCTACATTTTAATGTTACACTGCTTACCTATCTTCGAATTCGTATCACATACTGGACAAGGTCGCCGTAAAACTCGTTCGGTAATGCTTGATTTTATGCAGTATGTATTAAATATTTTCTAAAGCGCCCGCTTATTTAGGAAAAAATCTTGTTTTATTATCGATTTACTAATGTATTGTTTAACATTGTCGGGCAGATTAATGTTCAAAGCAACTACCTTATAAGTAAGACAAAGGACAAAGGCGGATGAAATTATTGCTTTTTTGTAGAGACTAGACAGACTCGTGCTTTGACCAGTAGGCAGCACGAATCCATTCTCATGCGACGAATAAGTACGAATCTATCTTAGTCGCTGCAAAAGAGGAATAATTCCACCTGGCTTTGCCATCTTTACTTATAAGACAATTTTTGATTAGCAGTACAAAGGATAGCGCAAAGTGAGGTATATTTAAGTTATTTTGAGTGAGTTATATTCTGGTCTCGAAGCAAATATCTCGTCAAATAAATTCAGGAAATTTGTCTAAAGTATATCATAGAAGCAGTTGCATCCTTAAACAAAGCTTTTGCACGTTAAAAACTCTAAAATTTGCATCTTTAATGGTGTGCATAGATATGCGAGTTTCCTTAGCTAACAAGAAAGCGTATAATGTTTTACGCAAAAATTAAATGATCAAATTGAAGGAAAAAAAAAGAATTTTAGCAAGTATTAAAATTTCAAACGAGAACCTAACATGATACTGCGACGTCCTAACTCATATAAATACTATTGTTTATATATTCCGTACCGAAACTCAGTTTATTCAAACCACCACAATTTACTATCACTTCCAGCAGAGCGCAAACGATAAACTCTTTGAAAATACCAACACAGACATACCTGGATGAATATCAAACTTATTTGATTGATTTGATGACTTATTTGATCGCGATAGTGATTGTTGAAACAGGTAATTTTGATAATTCTACCTTTTGAAAAATACTTTATTGTAGAAAAAGATTGAATTAAATCGGAAGTTGTTGGGATATGAGGAAATTGAACAGAAAAGAAGTTATTTATCCGTTACACCGCTGTAGTCGTTAACGGTACTTAGAAAACAGAAGATAAAAGAGGTTGAAGTTATTGAAAACAAGCTCATAGCCTGAAGAGGGATTTTGACATTGAATAAATGAACATACAGAACTTACAATACTAATGACAGCCACGCTCGATGTAGCTGTCATTAGCTGACTAAAAATGACAGAAAAAACTGACTAAAAAAATCATATGTGTGAAAAATGTAACTTACATCGTACGCGCCTGCTTTGATCTGGGCGTAAAGTCTATGTTGATCTTCATCCCAAAACGGTGGGTAACCTACTAGTAAAATATACAATATCACACCACATGCCCATATGTCCACGGGCTTTCCGTACGGTTCCTTTTTGAGGACCTCCGGTGAAAGATATCCCGGGGTTCCTGCGAAGCCGAACCATGCTTGCTGTTCACCTTGCACTTCTATCGCTAAGCCGAAGTCCGCTAATTTCACCGCCGCTCCTTTTGCCTTACTCGCTAATAGTAAATTTTCAGGCTGAAAGAAATAAAATAATTTTGGTCAGTGATGATATAAAGAGTATATAAATATGTAACATTGTGTTAGGTAATTTGATTATATATGTTATATGTGTAAGAACATCAGCCTTAATTTTAACTAATACATTCGGTCCTGCCATGACTTTCTGAAATATTAAAAAAGAATGCAAAAAAATATATATTTATTATGATAATAATAAAGACATTCTAGCATTTACAATAGAAATTTATTCAAGAGGTTTGGTGGGTGCGAAGGGTGAAAAACATATTCAAAGAAATCCGTAATTTTTAATTTGTTTTGCTAATCGAAATCAACACTACTAACTAGCTGCTAAAGCCGCAATCCAACCACATTGATCTGGGCATGCCGATTGGTACCTTTTACTGCTATAAATAGTGCACCGAAAACTGTACCGATTCTAACCATTTCGGAGATTTGGGAAAATATTGTCACTATTGAAGAAAGTCTAATAATTCCTCCAATACAAGCGTCAGCACTAAATACAAACAATGGCAAGCACAAGGAGTCGGTGCAAAAATCTGCTAAACAGAATAAGAAATTTTTCAAACCTGGGATGATCCCTATCTATCTCATGTGTAAGCATTTATACTGACTAAATTAAGATAGAATAGGGAGCTTATAGAACTTACTAGGAAGTCTCTCAGCTTAAAAGAAAACGTCATCACAAAATAGGCTCACTCAAATGAAACAGTAACGTCTGTGCTTAGAAGAGGAATACACAATGAACAGATATTTAGCCGCTGGCTTGCCGTTTACAAAATCAGACATTCTCTGTTTGGTGCTGCTTTTGTATTGCTTGAGAATTTGAGTTTGAGAAGTTTCCAGAAGGATGGATCTACTCGCCCCACAGAATTAAATTGCTGGCCTATAATTGACTTATATTGGATAAAATCGAAATTTAAGAAATTACTACAAAACAATACGACTCAAAACATATACTTACTAATTTTTAGCAGCTGTATTCATTTCTGCTGTAACCGATGCTTCTTAATAGAAGATCTCGCGAGTCATTTCACTTTTCGCTCAACAATTTTTAGCAATTACATTATAAGTAATATAGTTCCGACATATACATATATACATGATTTTAAATAAATAAATAATAAATACATGATTTTTTTTAGTAGTTGTCGATACAGCGATGTTCCCCTTACTTGTCTAGATTAAAATGGTAGATACAGGAAAAATACGTTTCTTTTCAGAAATATTGGTACGTTTCGCATTCAATATTAATAAATCTGTTTAATTAGTAATAGACCAAATTTTTGCACACATTCGGGTGAATTTTCAAAACATTTCTTCAGCTTTGAAAATGGTCCTTCAGCAATACTTCTAACAGATGTCCAGTACAACAGATCCTTCATGTAAAATTGAATATACAGCATTGAATATACAGATATTTTCTAGAGCTGCAAAGCCGATTTTAGTCGAAAATTCATTACTGATGGAAGCGGAAGTGGACCGCGACAAAATGTAGCACAAAATGTTTACAGTCTTTCCTAACTGTACTTCATCAGCAAAAGTTGGACGAAACGATTCGAGACGTTAAGCCTCATAAAAAGCTATAACTAATGAATACTAATGAGAGCAAGAACTGTGGCGTAGTATGGTCATCAATGGTTGATGATGAGGACCGTGTTCTCGAAACGCCCATCCCGGACTAATTATTATATGATTACATACTAAATTAAACTTGTGTGTTGTTAAAAAGTTAAAAAAAAAACGCTATTCAATAGGAAAAGAAAGACGCCCGACAAAAATAAAGTAACAAGTAACCAACAAACTCCAATTTTTCTAGTATATATGTTTTAAGAATAACTGAAGATTTTTGTTTAATTGTTTGTTTCAACAAAACTTACCAACTTTGCCGAGTTTAGACTTCTTTTCTGATGACCAGCCAAAGGGGTGTACAAGCATTTTAAATCTCAGGAGCCTTCGTATGTAATTTGTATTTGTAAAGGGGATCCAAGGCTTTGTTACCGTAAAGCCTCAAGCGGACCCGCTAAGAAAGTCCAACGCTTAACTCTTCAAACTCAGACGCGGAGCCTCTCACCAATGGCCCGCCGAGCCGTTAAATAATATTTTTACCGTCTTTCACAAAAGTATGTGTTGATAATGATTTGAAATTACATTGTACCCTTACCATACTTAAAAAAAAGAAAGCCACCTAAGCGAGCATACCAATTAGCAATGTCTACAGCAAATGTCGGTAAGATATTCTTAATATGGGCGGTAACCGTTGGAAAGTAAAAACGGTTTCGCTGCATTACCGAATCTTCTAAAAAGTAATCTTTTATGTGGCTGCATGTATAGCGGACTTATACATTGATGGATGTACAGCACCGCTAGGTATATGTAAGTACATACGTACTGACGAGAAATTAGTAAATTGTCTTCGATGAAGAGATCCACGTAAAATTTACGTTAATAATTAAGAATCCTTTTTTAACAATATTAACTTATGTTAGTAATCGGCACAGTCCCAATATTAGGAGATTACAGGAGAGAATTGCGTGTTATTAGCAATAACTTAGAGTCAGTTAATTTAATTGCACTTAGTAGACCTTTTATATCGTGCAAACTGACATTTGGTTTAATTCGTGATTGGGATTAACGCATTTGGATCAATAGGAAGCACAAAATATCAACGATTAAAATTATTTAGCCGTGAATAGTGATGCCACAAAATTAAGTTAGTCTTAATCTCTGATGGTAATCCGCTACGAAATATTTAATTCGCTTTCTGTAAACCTGAGAGTCAGAATTGCTGATATTGATGCCACAATATCATCATGGCCCGGAAATCTCTAACAAAATTTAATATTTCGGTCGTTAATAATATTATATATTATTAACGACATTTTCAACAACCGTATCCCTTACGTAATTTTCCATTCAAACTATACAATATTTCTTCCAGTACGTAGGTAAAAAGTTTTCAGAGCATTGTTTTATTGTTACAAGTTCAACTACTTTCAGCGCTATATTATGATGTAAAACAAAGCGCGCTTTAATTAAGCACGATTTATGAAACGTGAATAACTGTTACAATAACCGCTGCTTGTTAAAAGCACTCCTGCACCCATTTACTGCACTACGTACTAGTTCTACGTTTTTCGCGAATAATGATTGTAATAAAGCACTAAACTGGCAGATTTTGTTCTTTATAATGTCCCATTTGTTTGTACCCATGTTTTTGCACACTATAAATATGGAAGCGTGTCCAACACACAAAACAATTTTTCTAACAAATGAAGAGCTCGATTTCGGAGAATAACGTCTTCAAAGATCTCGGAAACTATAACACAAATATTTTTTAGAACATATGTAATTTGAAGTATATTACATAGTCTCACGGATTATACAATTATTTTCTGGAGAAATATATATATATACATACAGGAGGATCGGCTACTGCCGTATTTGCGACAAAGTCTTAATGTCATTTCTCGGTATTAAACATTCAACAAATTACATGAAATTATATACACCTTATAGAAGTTTTAGTAATTAGCCTAGCGATTTTTATATTTTGAACTTTAATAGAGAGTAGTACCGCATCAGACGCTCTTAGTGACGTTTATTGGGTGCCATTCCTTTATATTTTCAATAAATTTCTAGCATATCCATGATAAATAGTGTTATTAATAAAACACAACCTACTTCTTTGTAATCCACTTATTAAACCTTGACAATTTTTTGGATATAGAGACATAAAGGTTTACGGCCGATTTCATTTCTTTAATCATGAATTAAGCAATCGCCAATTAAAATTCAGTTCGAGATTAAGTATATTATTTATCACAAAATCATTTTGAGCCGATTTAACTCGTCATCAATTATTCGTGATTAAAGTAACATTTACACCAACCATAACAGTTGGTACATTAAATATGTTAACGACCATATTCATATAATTTATATCGGTTAATATAATCCACGAGGGAGCATCCTAATGTTAATGCAAACAGATTAGTGCCGAGGGCGAGAAACGGACAGAAAATAAAAAAGAAGTCGCTCTCTAGATTATAGAAATTTAAATATCTCAACATGATTTTACGGGAATTACATTTGCATTTGTAAAACAATATCAATTGTAATTTTATCAAATATTATTGCCGTGTTATGTAAACCCGGTAGCTTCCGGTGGTTATCAAATCCAAAGGAAAGAAACCGACGTTTAAGAATGCCAAACATTGTTCAAAAACATTCTTTGTTCTCCGGTGATGTTTCTTCTCATGCAGTTATCGGTATTAGAAGCCAGAGAAAGACCAGAATATTCACTCTATCACTTGGTAGAAAACCACCTTCAGAAATATCACTTTCAAAGCGAGCACATCAGGAAGAATCATAAAATAGAATGCTATAATGTACACTTTCTGTCCAGCTAACTATACGATATTTCTTATTTTTAAATCTTATTATTCAATTTGGGTTGAGGAAGACGTTTGCATCTGGACCATCTTGAGACCCAATTTTAATATGCGTTTCTATGACACCAATTACCCTTGACACTTTTTAACGATTATAAAAGTTTAATTTCTCTTCTCAGCTTTTTCATGTACTGTGGCTTAAGTACTATATCACAAAATATCACAGACTATTCGCTTAATTACGACGGGCACGATTGACTTGTATATAGCAATAGTGTTAGCCATTAATTCTATATGACAATGATACTAACGATTCTTTCGCGATTTGTTGCAGGTTCCAAATAAGCACTACTCAGGTTGCACGTCGAATCAATGCTACTTTATAAAGACAAAGTCTTATTTTATATTACTATCTTCAAAGGATTTATTCGCTTCCCTAAAGCGTTCATTGATATTCTTTCCATTTTGTTGACAGAAGAATCGAAAAATCAACATCTTCTTTAATTAAATTGTTGTAATATTTGGGCTATTTCCTTGGTATTTAACTTGTTTTTACGTTAATACTGCAAATATTCTAATTTAATTGTCAATTTAATTGGGTTTTTTATGTTATGCGAATTGGTATTTGGTTTAATTTGTGATTAACTAATTGGAATGAAAACACTTAAATCGATCAAGAGTACGAAAAATATATTAGCGGATGTTAGTGATTGTACCGAATGTGCCACCGGGAATTGCATCGACTGATATATGAATTTTGAGCTTTGTTTAATAAAACAGCTACGCTGCTATTTCTTGATATATTTGAAATAGTTACATTTTTCTAACCATTTTTAACAGATGAAGGAATATATGTGAAGTTTTATAACTGTGAAGGTATCAACATGAAATATTGAAATTTCGCAGAACTGTTGTCCATATAGCGTAGTATTAGAATCGCATTTTTATTTTTAATATTATGTAGTGTGACCGACAATTACACTTAAACTTTCAGGTAGAAAAAAATTAACATTTTTAAAACACGACATAATTCACTTACGTTTCAATTAAAAATGAAATATTTTAAATTTGCAACGTATATTCTATCTAAAGTTACGTGAACGGAGTCGGCATGCTAAGTTGTACATTAATGTCCAGTAAAACAAACTTCGCCCGCTTAGCATATACATAGTTGACACTATCTACGAGATTATTCCACTGCTAACAGACTAGTTGTTACAATGCATATAGCTAAGTTTTAATGAACCTAATTAAACTAGGGGTAATAGTGTTCTCTAATTAAGTATAGAAACTATTTCATCTTCTTCTAAAACTCTAAAATTAGTGTAAAATTATCTCTTTGCTGCCTTGCAGTCGCAGCATATACGATAACATGTTTTGAGAACGGAAGTTTGGGGAAAATATTATACGCGACGTATTAAAAATACGTCGAAAATACATAGAAATACTAACCAAAATAATGCTGTCAAAGTAAAGAACGGATACAATTCCGCAACAGTTCTCGAGCTGCTGAACTAAAGAGGAGCGGCACAATTGAGTCCTCTGGGTAACCGCACCTCAGACTTATTATGTATTAAAAACATAACAAAAATATCTAGAAGCAATAATTAAAATAACAAGCGATGTGAGTCTGTACGTTCAGAACAGCGCGAGTAGGCAAAATTTGCTAGAGCAAGTCTCCTCACGTTGCTTTTGCCCTGAGTGATTCCACCAATAGCATCAGTAACTGTATTAGCAACATTATTTTGGTTACGTAAAGCATTACTAAATACAAAAATGCTATTGGATACTAAGCACCGGAGAGTTATTTAAGAAATAGTAATTTTCTAAGAAGCCATAAAAAATAGAAATGTGAAAATCTATCCACTTAGTTCGACAAGTAACAAAATACAAAATTTTGAACATTTTCCGTGAGCAACATATTGGACCAACCTTTTACTGTAGAATACAAAAGTACAGGGAAGAAACTTAGTGCTTTTGCTTGCTTCATCGCAAAAACTATTTTTTCTAGAATGCGCTGAAATATCGAGAAGGAAATGTCGAGCGACCAGGTATGAGCTGAATATAAATTTCCTGCGACGATTAGAAATATACCAAACATTCGTCGGGTGCTATTAACAACGAAGCATTTTTCTTGTAACCAGAGATATGCACAGGGTATGTAAAAATATGTTCAATTTGATTTGTTTTTTTTTGCAAAATTATTAATTTTGGCAAATAAATGCGCTCAATAGGGAACCTGAAAGAAATTTTGTTCGCTTTAGAAGTTGCACGTAGCTACTGTTTAAGAATAAAGATAGATGATTTTCTTTTGCTCTGCGTTAAACTGCCATGTGAATGTCAATGATTGTTGTTGTTAAAAGTTGTGAATTAAAAAAATTTTGGTTCCCTTCCATGCAGATAAGTAGTTCTGCATATCAAGCTCTGATGATAAATGTTATACATAAAAATCTAACAATAGCTAAAAAATATGCAAATAGTATTGTTTTATTGCTTTAAATTATAAGCATTAGAACTTACGATTCCAGTGCCGTTGAGGCTGCGAATGTAAGTATTATGAACCTGTGTATGTTTGTATGGGTCGAAAACTTACTACTAAATAAAGCCCAATCAAATTATTACAAAACCATATATCGTCTGCTTTACAAACTAGTCAAGGTGTAATCATTTGCATCCCATTTAAGAACAAAGAACAAAAAAAACTCCCCAAAGTTACATATTCAACTTCAAATCAATCAAACAGACAAATTATGAGGTAGTAAAGGGATATAGATTTTCCCTAGCCATTGTAAGCATGGAAATATCCACAAACGTTAAACATTTCGCAATTAGCTACTGGTCAATCCGATGAAAACATTAAGGCGATCCAGTCCGTGCGCAAAAAATCGCTTAACTAAAATTGTTCGCATTATGTCCTTCTACAAAATAATGGACGTGTAAATATTTGCCAAATCGTCCGAAAGACCGAAAAAACGTCTGAAAATGTAAAACAATTTGCAATTAATGTTGTGAGTGAGATTGATCAAAATATGAAGGCAAACCTGCGCGTTTTCAAAAAATTCGTTTAGCTACGATGATCAAATTAGCGTCCAGAGTGGAAAGATGTACGAAAATGTAAAACATTTCGCAATTGGCGTTGCTAACGAGATTGATAAAAATATGAAGGCGAGCCAACAGAGAGTGTAACGTACGACAAATCACACTTCAATTTAGTAAACACTTGCTAATGCCTATCCTGTACGTCTTTATGTGCACAGTCACACGAAACACATACATACATAGTAATAAAAACCTCTTCACTGGCACTCGTTATTAACTCGTTAACACATCAATTCTATATGAGTCCTTGTCCGCAACATATGCCTTATTCTATCAGGAATTAGAAACTAATCAGAGGCGATCTGATTGGCTAAAATAAATGGAAACCGTTTTTAATTGTTTCAACAGCGTATGTTTAGCTTCGACCGATTTGTAATTGTGTAATACACATACTACGTTATTTGTTAACTACATACCTTCAGATCCCTATGAACAACACCATTTTGGTGACAGTGATTGACAGATTCTAAAATCTGTTGTATACAATGTGATGCATCTGCTTCCGAGTAAAATTCTCTGGCTACAATATCTTCAAAGAGTTCACCACCGGTTACTCTGCAACAAAATTAACGTTAGTATTTTATTACGATCGGTTAATTGATTACTTTACGCAATTTATTTATAAATGTTCATTAAACTCATGACAACGAGATCTACATCAAAGGTGTCTTATTTCTCTTGAGTCTTATGAAAAGTAGCGAGAGCTATAGCAGAATAAATTGGAAAGCGTTTCAACTTATATAGCTATACAGTTGTAAGCGTTGCATAAAAAATATTGCGCTTTTTTAAAGATATTGACAACAATTTAGCTGAAAAAAAATAACTCCTGATTAAAAATTTACGAGTAAGAAGCGCGTCGCAGGATGCAATTACATATTTTTCCACGCAGGAAAATACACTGCGTGCATCTTGAGAATGCGTCGTATTGAAAATAACAAGATGGGAGCAACCAGTCTATTGCTCTAATTTTTCCCAAGCTAGCAAATGATTTTATTTCTACAACTGTTGCTTAAGAACGATAAGTATTGGATAGTGCTGCATTGTTGCATCAGATTAATTAGGCTTATTAGGTATCTACATATCATCCAAACAACGATATGGATTCGCCCAAAATTACTCACTGCGAAAACTCAAAATAACTAATTCTGAACACAGATTTGAATGATCGAGTTTCGTAACACGACGATATATAATGAAGTAGTATTGCAATATATACGCTCTACGATAGTAGTTATCATTCACTGTTTAATGTTCCTTTGGTAAAGGAACGTTAACGAATTAGAGTAGCATAATATAAGGAGCGACAGTTGCGTCAAGTGAAATGAAAGCGTACAGTTTTGATGGATGAACTTACGATAGCTGTATCTCAGTTTCTTTGATTTGCTCTTTGAAAAAGGTTTTCCAAAATGGTACAAGGACTTTCGAATAAAGTATGAATAACGTTAACTATGAATTCAAGTCAGACTGAATGCGATAGACTAATGAGGCGGCAACCACACAAACTATCGTATCCAGCTCCAACATCTACCGTTCTACCGAGAAGAGCGGAGATGTAAACGACAAGACAAACTAAGTTTAAAGTATTGTACAAGATGACTGACCGATAGCGGTATATCTAGAAGAGCGTGTTAGTAAAGATTGTTTCCAACTGAGGTACCCAAACAAAAATCAACAATTCTTGAAGTATTTCAATGTATGTAATACATATCATTATTGTTTCCATATTTTCCTTTATTTATTATTATATACATTGTGGACTATGCTGTATCACTTGAATATACTCTACGCATAAACAAACAACAAACTCTATCGTTGTATACTTCCCACATTTTCAGAGATAATAACGCAAATGGAAGCAAGTTGCTACATGGCTCTACATGGAGAAAATAGATTTCATTTAAATCGGTGAGTACCAATTATTGATATTGTGATATTTGAAATGTGAAACCGCCCATAAGAACTTTATCCCCGATACAGGAATTTATATTTATATAACGTCTACTTTCTTCTCTTAAGATTGGGCCAAAATCTTTAGACCATGCTGGCCTCTGAGAAACGCCAGAGACTTGTCCAACAACGATATCGCAAGTTTTATCCATCCTTTAGTTAGGAATTGTCAAAGCATTAGCCTCTCACAATAGTCGGTCTCAGATTCGAGGCACCCGTACTTTACGCGACTCTATCATGAGTGCAACCACAAGGTTGGGACTGGATTCAGCTTTCTCGCAGATATTGTTCGAGAGGCTCCCGTAGCGATGGAGGCTTCGCTGGCACAACATCTTATTTCAGAGTACCTCCGGGTAACGGCCATTGCCTACGCCAATTCCTCCGTGTACGTATATTTTAGATTGAAAGTTAAAAGGTAGAATAACCTCTCCGCAAAGAGGTTGAACATCCTGATTGGCCCGCAGAAATTTCTTCCTAGTCTCCACGCCCCGGGTACTTGGCCGATGTATACCGAGGCAGACGAACACCGCCGTCATTTGTTATTATTGGCTAGGCGTTATTCGTTCCTCTTTGCACCAAGAATATGTCATCAATGTAAATCGCTGGTTCAGTAGGTGGTGGTTTTGGGAATCGTACGTAAACAAATTGAACTGCTGTGGTATATGCAGAGAGCATTGCAGAACTCCGTATCGTATAGGTTATAACTTCGCGACAAATGTTCTATTCCTATACGTTACTTGTTTTCGCCATTTCATCACTTTTGTATTTTTATAATGAACGAACTCGTTCTAGGAATATTAAAGGAGTTTATAAAAAGAATAAATTAGTGCAAAATAGAATGGTGGAGAATTCAAATAAATTCAAAATACTATAAATGATATCTGCGTTAGTAATAGTATTACATAGAAAATGTTAATTAGGCTTATATAGCATGACTTAATACATGAAAGTACAATTTTTGCATATCGTCTTGATTTGAGAGACATTCACCTTTTCCGATAAGATATTCTGGTATTACTCTTTTCAACTACTCTTTTCGACTATATCGTGATTAACGCTTGAAATTCTAGTAAATGTATTACGAGAGATACTTACAGATCAAAGACTAGATAATGAAAGTTTTCTTCTTGTATACTATCGTGCAGTCTCACTGAAAAAAAGGAAAAAGGAGACAATTAGAACACAGAAACAGGAAAATAAAGTCGTCAAGTACATTATCTTGTGATAACACATAAACCATAATATAAGGAGTAAAAATATCATAGAATATGATACGTTAATAGCATAAATAATTCAGAAATAAATCGAAAACAAACAGCGAAATGTGAATATACAATACAATTTGGTACGTAGTTCATTGGAATATCACTGAATAAAACAAAAATTTAAAGTAGTGTGGAAAAAGAACGTAAGTCTCGTGAATAAGGGCAAAACTGAAACAGAACACACCGCGACAACACATCATTTCAGTATAGAGGAAGTTATGAACTTAAAACACTAGAAAGACACAGACGAAAGAGAAGAATTAAGACTATTATAGATAGAATGTGTTAGTACATACATACAAACATTGTAATTACTAGCAAGCTAAAAGTTAAACAGACAGCACATCAAATGCACACATATATGTATGGCTACAATACGAGGTCAAGTACAATCAGGCTTTTATTGTAATGAAGCTTTTATAATTTAGCTGGGTAGAAGGTTTTGTCGCACTACTATCGCTATTGTTAGGGAAAAAACATGTAATTTATAAAAAGCTTATATTCATTATGGGACTCTATTAACGTTTCTTAATCTTATTAACACGGAGTGCCATGCGATTCAATATCAGAATCGTTTTCTGTTATAATAATTTCTTGTATATAAAATAGCAGCTATTCCAATTTTCTATATTTGGGCATTCATGATTAGATTTGTCGATATTTTTCAATATCCTTTATGACTCCATCAATTTAAATAATTTTATTCAGGGAAAAGTTTTCAAATCTCATCTTCTACTGTTTTCGTATTTAAAACAAATTAAAACTAAAGCGTCTTCTCGCTTCGATACCATCGCACATATGTCAAACTTTGAAGTTTAATAGTTTCTAGGCTTAATTTAGAATTTCTAATATTATATGTAAGTAGCAACAGGAGCACGAACAGACAAAACGTTTAATAAATTTGCGTTAAAGAAATATAGTTATATTTCAGGATGGCTAATTTCGATTTACATATTAAATGCTTATTCTTAAAAGACCTTTTCAGAATAAAATTATATATATATATATAACATAACGCTGCTTCTCCTCGCAAACTTTAACAAAATCACTATAATACGTAGGGATGCATATATTTATTTACAACAAAAAATGCTATTTCAACTACTATCGCCCCGTTATTTAATGCATCACTTACTTGTAAAGAGGTTACATATTAATTTTAATAGATAAACGTTGAAATTTAATCGATATGTGTACAACTAATTTTATAAATATTTACAGTCGTGTATTGTTAATAAAGTTAATCAAATTAAGAAGAGCTTGAATTTTTGAATAACAAATATATAAAATATGTTAATTCCTAATAAATAGGAACACAAAAATCTAGAATTAATTTGAATATTCCCCAGTGGCGGTACGTAACCATTTCACAAGGGCGCTGCGATTATAGAAAATACATTTAAAAAAAGACAGGAATTGCTGATACGCGAATTATTAAAAAATACGCGCACTGTACTGTTAGGTATAGATGTAAGTATCTAATCGCCACAAGGAAATTTATGTCAAATATGTTTAATTTGACTTGAAATTTCTATTCTGCAAACGGCAAGCATAGTTTGGCTTTAAACGAAATTACGCAGGTATTAAAATATATTCCTCAATATTACTCAATAGAAAATTCTTTCTTTACGGTACTAGAATAATGTTAATTGCGCAATGCTGATGATAAATATGTAGATACTTTGAAAGTAGATAACATACCTAAAAGTAAGTTACATTCTATGGAACAGCTATATAACAATATAAAACGATAATTTACATTTATAGACAATAATTCATGTTGTGAAGAGAAAAGTTTCCAAGTTAATTTTCTAGTTCTAGTTCGTTTCTGAATTTAGCGCTTACTCGTAGCGCTTACGTATGGTACTCGTATTTGACATTTGTAATAACACTCAGTATCCACGCACCTAGAAATAGTACTTATTAAACTAATTTTTAAATACTTTCTTTTCAATTGTTAAAGAGAAGAATGGTAGTTTTGAATCTAGCGAAAGGTAGGTGTCTGGGTGATAATAATTACTCCGTATTACGAGTAATTATTGTCATTCTCACTGCGAAAAATCCTGTTAATAAACCAGTTTCGATCATTGTTCCATTGGGATGTTTGTGAAAATTATATTTAAAAAGGCCGATAACTATAAAAAAGCGATCGGCTATTCTTATCTTGCTTCAGGATTGACATTCTGCACATATGATTGCAGAAAAATTGTGAGCGACAAAATCTACAGTGCATTATACTATCCCCCACTACCGAGACACCGGAGCATTAGCAGACCGGACAACGTGCAGATCGACGCCTTAAAGTATTAAGTAAGCGAAATCGGCGATTGACAGCGCATGAAGCGCTGTCAATCGCATGAAGCGCATGAAGCGCACGAAGCGCTGCAGCGGAAATGAGCGGGGGACGCAAGCGACCAATTTTTGTAACTACAACTAAACGCCGCTTAAGAGAAGCTGATCTAATCGATCGCATTGCGGTAAGAAAACTGTTGCGCCATCGCAGGAACCGCCAAAACCGACTGCAGTGAACCGAGGCTTATAAAAGTTGGACCGCAGAAAATTTTAGAATGTTCTTTGGATTGACAAATCCAAGGTTCGAAGTATTTAGACAGAAGCGTAGAATTTTTGTGAGTCGCACGAAAGACGAGTGAAAGTTGCACGATTGCGTTGTTTCCGCAGTAAAACACGGTGGCGATTCAATGATAGTTTGGGATTGTTTTAGCAATGCGGAGACTGCAGATCTCGTGAAAATTTACGAAATTATAAGACGAGAATCCTGTAATATCTTCAAGCATAGGAGAATGTTTTGCAGATAATGCTCTGCCTTCCGCAGAGTCCGGATTTGAACCCTATCGAGTTACTGTGGGATGAGCTGGACAAATGATTAAGGCAAGTCAGCTCAATTTCGAAAGGACACCTGTCGCGGATCCTCCAAGCCCAATGGAACAGCATCTTCGGACAAACTCTGACCAAATAAACAAAGCGCATGATGCGTGTTTTTCCACGAATAGAATATATAGTCGTGGTGCAATATTTTGACGGAAATGCTTTATTCTTTGATTCTTCTTCTTATTTGATTATATGTTTATTTCTACGAATACATTTTTATTTTGTTCTGACTTCTTGTCGTTTCTATGTAGTTAACAGTATTAGTTGCTCTAACTTAAATGGCCGGTAGTATACACAAAAATCGCCAAATACATGGGCGCTACTTGGAAGTGTTATTAAATGAATAATTTATGAAAGACATCGTTAATTTTTGTTTGTAAAGTTATTTATTTATCGAATTCAAGGATTAATTTAAGCATTTTGAAATGTTATTGTTGACGCATCAATTTCTTTTCGGTTTTCTCTTCTATCAATTCTGACATCGAGAAATTCGATTAACATTCTATATTCGGACTTCTTTAAAAATTGTGCTAAAATCAGGCAAACTACATATATGTAAACCCTTGAAGCAAAATGGGATAGGGTCGAGAAGAGGCGAGAGGAGGGGAGGAGGGTGAAATTTAGTATCAAGCGCTTATAGTATAGGTTAAGATCTCTCTTAGTACATGGTTATACTATTAATAGCAGCAAATGGAAGAAAATGCTTTATTCTAAATACAACGCTAATCAATACATGTACTAACTTACTAGTTTACATAAGAAACTATTATTGTAGCAATAGTACTCGTACGACCTATTAGATGTTTAATAAGTATCTAAGAGATGTATTGGTAATAAGGTGTCATAGTCGTACATGCAGACAAGAACATGTTAAACATCAAGCAACCAACAAGAAGTAGAAAAGTTGAACACAAAGCTTTCAGAAAAGAAACGTGAAAAAGAAATCAAAACACCCTTTAATGAAATCATGCAACGTATCAATAAAACGTTATGAAAAGGTGACAATGATCGAACTAAAAAATAATGCTAAAAATGGACGATTACCTAAATGGTTGAGTACATCTGGATTGCTCACTGCTGGATATTTATAACGAAAAACTTTATTAATTAACTTATCTATTTGGCTTTCGAAAATATCATATGCCATTTTTTTTAATTGTACTTCAGTAGGTTGAAGTAATAGAAATGCGGAAGAAAATGAAATAGTTAATTTTGTATTAACGTATCAAAACATTTGCGCCACATCGTATGATTACTTCATTATCGTAATGCATTAACTCACCTATATTTGGATGTTGCAATTTTCTACATATCCTGGCTTCTCGTTCTAACTTTTGAAAATCTGTAACAAAAAAAAAAACTATGTAGTAAAGCATATGCTATAAGATACCAAATATTTTTTATGAGAAACATACATGTGAAGATGTTGTTAATACTTATAAAATATACAATGTATTCATCGTCTCCCAAACTAAATATGTTTTGTGAAAATCTTTGAACTTTCAATTTCATTGGTTGCGCCTTGCTCGTTTTTATTTTTCTGTTAGGACATCATAGACACATATTTCTATTGTTACTATTTTAGAATTAGTTTACCGTGACCTTTCTTATTATTAAATATAACAATTTGTTGCAATTTCAGTTTTAAGTGCTAACTCAGATTCCAGCGAAGAAAATTTCAAATTTTTAATATTTCTGAAATTATTGGGAAAAAATTGAACATTGCTATTCATGAGAATGGATTCATATTGCGTATTGATGTACCCGAGAGTCGATATAAGACGAGTCTGTCTAGTCTCTGCAAAAAAGTAATGATTTCATGTGCCCTTTGTCCTCTCTAATTATGAATAATAAAAGTATTCCTCGCATTACAAAATTGAGTGAATAGTAATAACATCCATAATTAAATATTTAGTTGCTCTTGAATATTATTTTTGTTTCATTTCTTTTTTCAAAATAGCTGCTAAAATTTAATGTGTTAATGTACTGGAAGTCACTGAGAGAAGGCCGGTTGTTGATTGAACAAAATTAACAAGTGTTCTCGCTTACACACGGCGAAATAATTCTTTGTATTCTTTTAGCAAAATGCAGTAGTTGAAGTACTTTTGTTGATTTAATGCATGTACTTTGATAAAACAACAACATAAGGATGTCAGCAGAAACGTAATAAAATCAGTTATTCTTCCAATAAGAAAGGACTAACAAGAAAAGTTGCGTTAACAAAAAATGTGAAAATTAAATTTATGTTGCCGTAACTGAACTAAAATTCCTAAACTGATTGTTACTGACTGTTTATTCAAGCAAAAAAAATCTAAAAGAAAAAGTTTTTGCTGATTTAAAAAGTGACTTTTGTGTATGTAGTTAACGATATTGATTGAACCAATCACAGCAAAAGGACTAGCCAACGCACATGTTTCTACCCACCAAGCATCATTGGTTGCTCTTTCCTATTTCGCTTCATTGCTTACCTGTTAGCTTATCCCACTGATTTCCAAAGAAACTAAAATTAAATATTTCCTAACGCCGCCTAGCACCAATAAATTTAGTCTTGTCTTTCTTTAGTCTAGAAAGTAGCGACAGAAAGCAAAATACAAATGCAAAACCAAGTGTCGGACAGTTTTTAGGTTGCTTAGCGCTAGATATTATAGCACCTGCACATGTAAACGATTCATCAGGCTTCGACCACAAAAATAATGATAATAGAATATTGATGTTGATTATTCGCGGCTCGACAAGCGATTTGGCGTGTATTGCGGTTTCTGTCGCCATAACTACATCTTTTAGCATTAAGTAGCGTCAGAAAATATTTAATTAATGTTTTTTAGAAGCTAATGGTATAAGCTAAGAAGTAAATAGCGAGTGAAGTAGAAAAGAACACTCAGAGCAACGCTGATGACGTCGAATATGCTTGTACATTGGCCAGTGTATTTCTTCCTTCACATTGTTTTTGCTGTGAATGATTCCATCAAAATCATATCATTATTTTGACTATTGTTCCTAAGCATCTTTTCTTTGTGTATCACATATAATAATTCAAAATTAAAGTACTATATATTGTATATATAAGTATGATGATATATTTTTTCAGAAAAATTTTCTTCCAATGTGCCTTTCTACAAAGCTGCTACAAACGTTTAATAGCACAAAAAGTGATTGCGTATAAATTCCTTTCGAGCAAGAAATCGTCGAGTACGGTATAATTCTGCAGTATTACATTAATATGGTTGCATAAGTCATATAACGATCACGTTGTAATGATCAACTAACCGGCAACTGCCAACTTCCCCTTAATGTCACTACTTCGCAGTAATTCCAACCGTAAAGTTTTAGCTGTGACCAATGGTGCATAAGAACATGGTCGCGTATATACCTGTATGAATTTCTCGATAGAGCTCACATTTAATTAGCAGGGCTTCTATTTTTATATGATACAAGGTTGGAGGTGCTAAATTCGTCATACTGAAAGCAATGCCCTATTAAATTGCAAACGTAACGGCACTAAATCATAGTTAGCATGTTGGAAGTATATTTTTCCAATCGTCAACAGTTCAAAAATAACATGTAGATAATACTCCAATGCCTTCATACAAAAATAAATTAAAAGGCAAAAAATGCATCAAAGATGTTATGTACTAACAGAATGAACTTTTTAATTTAAAGTTTTGGAAAAATACTATAGAAGTTACAAGTACCTTGTACAGAAAACTACTACATCTATCTATACAATCTTCAGGATCAATTGCTCCACACAATTGCTTCGAGTAATTTAACATAGTGCAAAAGCAATAATTAATGATTCAATGAATAATCAATGCATAAGAAATCTAGCGAAAATTTTTAATTGAGGGAATAAAACATGAATGGATCTATACAATACATAATTAAGTATTTATTGTGCACAATCAATTGTGAATATACAAGCAAATCAAGTCATTTTAATAAAATGCCAGAGGTGTTTATAATGATAAAAACAGTATTTATTCCAAACACAAGGTTTAGACTAAAGACAAAAAGAACCAACGTGCAAGAAATACCAAGTAAAAAAAAAAAAACAAAATGAATGTAATGTCAGCAATGTTAAATCAATAAATATAAATCAATGAAAACGTTATAATTTAAATTTAAGAGTATCTTTTTAATTTTCTTTTCAAAGGGGATGTACCCAAAATTTTGCTGAAATCTTGAAATGCAATGTTTACGTAAAAGTAAATAAGTAGCTGACCTAACGGATGGAAATAGTTACAAATTTAAATAAAATTTGTTGCTACATATGTACTGGCGATAAGATAGATTAAACATAATTCTTAAAGTTTTCTTTTGAGAAACAAAAACTCCGGGTCTTCGAACAGGATCTTTAATGAACCATGCAAAGACAGAAAATTATAATAATAGAGAATTTTCAAAGGTTGCATAACATTCATTACAACGCCCTTCGATTAAGTCAGAAAATCATAAAACCTCAATTAGTGCATTGAAGTAATATCCCCAAAGGTACCCTAATCGTCAATTCTCTAATCGCAGATACTTTCTAACTCGCCTCGGTAAATTGCCAAATGGTAGCGCAGAAATGGTGTTTACAAAAATAAAATGTAAAATGAAAACATTAAATCAGATATGGATAATTAAAAAAAATAGTTAATTCAAGATTACAGAAACAATCCGAATATACAAGAACTTACTTTGGAGTGGTACATTATGCAACAAGCATTTTTGGTTTCATAACAGTTCACTATTCGGCGAACCAAACTAAAACAGCGGTAAAGAATTAATGTTTAATATAGAACCGTATTTTTCAGAAGATTTATTAAATTAAATTCTGGAAAATATTTTAGAGGCATTAAAAGGAAGTTCCTGCTTGTCATCAAGATATTAATAGAATAAACACAGGTATGGTCGCTTATTGAAACAACAAAAACTTTTTCACTGCATAATATTCAGGCAGTTTAATAAATTCAATTCAAAACAACAACCAACAATTTAGTTAATTTTCATTATTGAATTTGCAACTAGTCGAAGTCGTTACATTCGAAGGGTTGTTGAATATTTACCTGTATTCTATTCTGTAAAGGCGAAATAGCATTAATTTCCCCAATTGATTAGAATTTTTAGTTGCATGTCATGTCGTATATATATACGATTGACTACCAGCGTTCGCAAAATTATTCTAATGAGCTACACAAAATGTTTCGGCAATCGCTTACGGCAACATAAATTTAATTTTGACTTTTTTTGTTAAAACAACTTTTAACATTCTTTTGTTGTTGTTTTATCAGAGTGCATTAAATCAACAAAAAATACTTCAACCAATGCATTTCGTTAAAAGAATAAAAAGTGTTATTTCGCCGTACATAAACGAGACCACTATAATATAAAAAAAAAATGTTAAATCAACAACCGGCCTTCTTTCAATGTAGTCGACCTAACCTTATTAGATCCTTTTTGGAAGGATGTTAAAAAAGAAGCATACAATAGTAGATATAATAATATACGAGATTCGAACCATATCCAAGACTATTAGAACGTTTCGCAATCATCTAACGTTTTTCGAACGATGTGTAGAAATATAGAGATTATTGTAAGCAACACAAAAGTATCGGCAACCTCCGCACCACACAAGTTTAATGAATCCGGGACGGCCGTTTCAAGGATACGAATGATCCACATTCACATGGTCACCGGTTGAGAATATTGATAATTCGTATCGTCGAAACGGCCTCCCCGGATTAGTTAATTCATTGAACTTGTGTGGTGCAGAGGTTGCCGATACTTTTGAGTTGTTTACCACACTACGCCACAGTCCTTGCTATCTTTAGAGACTATTGTTTTCAAATTTTTGGAGTTCATCGAAACTTCTACTGTATAGGTAAATATTGATTATTGTCTGATAATCTCTCCAATATTTTCTACTTAAAAACAAACGCACAAAATTCCATTGATTGCCACATAAAAGCCCGCTAAGTCACGAGCACTCGCACATGTCTGTTTGGGTTAAGGAGATGTAATTTAAATTTTATCCTCTCTGCAGTGACATGAAGAGGTGAATCAGAGGTGATATAAGATCCTGCAAAATTCAACAGTAAAAAGACATTTGCAAGGACCTTACGTAGTATTAGAGCTATAAGCAATATACAGTGAGTCAACGGTTTTGGTAGTCCGTTTATTCTCCACATAATAATTATGTTAATGTAGATGGTATAGTAGTCGTCGTGGTAGATATTAAAAGGTAGAATACCTTATCTATACTACACTCTGAACATTTTTTATTGAGAATACATTATACTTTAGCGTAGTTTATTAAAATCATCGTTTCCTTAACAGACATTTACAAAGTTCCTTATGTTTTATGACTCATGGCTAGAAAGGAGAAAAGCGAGTGAAATCACCTGTTTTCCAGCGACTAGACAGACTCGTGTTTTGTGGACTGTCGAAGAAACCAGTAGGCAACACGCATCCTTTCTTATGAGACGAATAGACAAGAGTCTGTCTAATCGCTGCAAGAAAGATACGATTTCACTCGCTTTTGTCCTCTCTATTCATAACTGGCAAAATAAATAAATTTGGGTGGATGATCACTTGCTTATTTTAACTGGCATGTATATTTATTTTTCAAAAATCTAAGCTATTAAATTAAGGTAAAATATTTTGTATATACCTCTATTAAAAAAAAAATTATTGTTCCATTCTATAAGCTATCGCATTGTGAGGTTAACAATGCCTCTAAATTTACAATATACCGATTTATACCGCCTGGAAAAAAATATTGGCACCAAATGGAAAACTTTATTATGAATATTTCAGAAAATTATTGCTAAAATAAAAGTTCCTGGATTCTCTAAAGCCAATTTTAGTTTATCAAATATAAAATTATATGAGGATGACTCCTATTTGAAAACAGACGGCGCTTTGTTTAAAACATTGCATCACCGATTGTACTATTATTTGATTATAATCTGACAAAATTTCGGAGAAATTCATTGCCCAGTGTTGATTTCAAAAAGTGAGCAAGTTTACGTATTTGTGGTAATCATGGAAAAAGAGCAATACCGATCAGGTCAGTAATTCGATTTCTTTTTTTTTTAATGTGTGTAGGAGATCCATCTTTGATAAAAAGTAGACAGCCGAATGAAGTCACGTTATAATTCAGAGTAATGTTCGGACACATCAGGAAAATCGTTTCCAGTGAAGCTGATACGAAAAAATACGAAAAAATGAATGAGCGAATATATTTATACTTAATATACCTATGTTGATAAAATTCACAAAGCAAATTGCATGAAGATAAGGTTCATTCCATTTTATTTTCTGTAAAAACGTGTAGTACTTTTATGAGTAAAGATAGAGTGTTTACTATTTTTGCTGTTTTCATACAAATGTCAATAAGTTTTTTCCCCTTTTTAAAAACACGTAAATATTAATATTTGTTTTTCTAGAAATAACGAATAAAAGTACTAAGCGTTCAAAAGATATTGCCCATATGCAAATAGCTGCGAAAAATGTTTAATACAAATATAACGCCTGATTACATTACTTTGTCGAATAGGATATATTTTGTATGTTATTATAATTGCGTATACATACGTATCCACTGCAAACTTACAAACAAAAACACATCTCCGAAGGGAAATATTGCCAAGGATCCACATCACACTGTAATATTTAGAATAACACAATACAAATGCTTAACCAATCCTCCGAGAAGATTTAACATATCTCTGTTATTTCTAATTTAAGGTAAGCGTTAGCTTGGAATTAGGAAACGATCTTTATCATTCGAAAGCCAATTAACTAGTTTATAAATTTTAGCATTGGTCAATAGTAAATTACCCAAATGCAGAAATTTATATAATACCAACATTATTTTATTGGCCCCATTTTTTTATAAGAAACGCTTCGTTGTTAACCTTCTGAAGATTAATCTCGTTCTTACGTTGCGAGGTTTACTCACATACACACGTAAAAGAAAGATAACAAAACAAAAACAAAAAGTGAGCTAATAACTATTATAATGTTTGAAAGCTTTATTACAATTATGTAACCTTTCGATATTTGTTACGATCTTTAATAAATATTGTTATACCGTTCTTAGATATTGATAAAGATTGTATTAAAAGGGTACCCTAACAGCACGCAATGTTGGCTCGGGATCACGATCATTTTACACTACTGGCGCAACATTGGTTCTCAGCGTTCGCACATACTTATCTGATCGAGCGAATCATCTACTTTTACCGAGCTTTGGGGAATATTCCCTAAAAATTGGCTCACTGTTATCTGCCGATCATGACGTTACATGTTTACTATATTTGGCAGCTGAGCGTAATCGATGCTATTGATTCAACATAAACTTGCTTATGTCACTCAAGTGTATAATGCCAAACAGAGTTTGATTATCATTTCCCGATTGTCGACCAATGTTTAACTCTTTTTGCTGACCTAACGTTGAATATTGATATCCAACGTTGCAAAAAATATCATTGGCTTTGTATACCTTACTGACACTCTGCCGACCGTGGCAGAGTCATAGATGGTTAACTGTCAGTTAACCATCTATGTTACTAGGGCATAATATTTCTCATGCGGGATATTATTAGTAGAAGTGCTTTATTTTTGAAAGAAATGTTCGGTTTTTTTTATTAAATAAACTTATTTGCAACAATTTTAAGTTTAACCTAGGTCTAGGGTCAAGTAATGTCATCGATGATTTTTTTAAGTGACAACTCATAACAGAATTTTCGAATAAACATCATTTAAAGAGTGAAAAGCACAAATTTCATTAGGAACAAAGAGCAAATTAAAATTTACCATAAATTTAAAGTTACCATTTACACAGTAGACACAATTTTTACAATTCCAACACTGTACGAAGAATTTTGGAGAAATTTTATAAAACCCAGATATTAAAAACATATAAATTTACGTTTATAATAAATAGAGACGCTCAAGATAAAAATAGCGACCGAACAAATTAATTAATTGTATAGAACGCAATCGGATCATTTGCTGCGCAAGATTACTGTTTTACTGCAGAAACAGGTAATTATTTTATAGAAACTTACCTTAAAATAATTCAAAATGGAATAAAAAGTAGCGCCTTTGTACAGGTACTTCCCTAATCTATTTTTTTAAATCTTACGATGTTAATCGTTAATAATAACTTCGTACCACATTATTTGAAGTAATGCGGTAGTTCAATTTGATCGATGGCACGCTAATTTATTTAAAAAAATGTTTTTTAACTCGCCTTCCACGATCCAATTATTCCGGTGATCCTTTATAGCATAGCACAGCCGTCAATAATATAGAGTTTCACCTTTATTCCTTTATTGTAAACAAAACAATACACAGTTGGGTATACTTGTGCATGTAGAGCCAGGTGAAATACCACTTCAAACGAAACAATAGGTACAACATGGGTAATACTTCCTCCATTCGAAACAAACGAGCAATGATACAATTTTCACTTCAACAACTCTCGGGAATAAAGAAAGGCGGTTTTTGTGTAGAATTACTGACGAACGAATAATAATGCATTCATTCAATCACTTAGGTATGTTACAAGTTACAATATTAGTCGGGCGAAAAAATTAATCGATAATATTTAAGTATCCGAAGAAATTTTCACATAAAGTATCGACTATGGATTGAAATCGAGCTTAAAATGAATTACTACTTCTGATGCGTACACGAGACGCGCGGAATTTCACTATTCCCGGGATATTTTGAAAATTATAGTAAATATTGGACCATAAAGTAAAAATAATTCTTTACGAAAATCTTGATTGATATCTTCTATAAAATTATAGGGCTAATGTCCTATCTAAGACTTTAGAAACTGCGAAAGGAGACGTATCTATCATTCAAATGAATATAACAAGATCTGTACAAAAATATAGCCATACAACTTATGATTTTAATCCTCGGTTCTTGATTTGATGTAAAGTTGGCATGGAAGGAGTGAAAACCCAACACGAGGTTTCAAAGAGGGATGAAAGAGAACGTTGCCACATAGGCAAGATAATCACAACAATTGTTATTTTGTCAAATCTTTATTCTGAAAGGACAAATTATTCTTATCTATTATCATTTAATCCTTCGTCGGTGACATGAAAATTTTGATTCAACAGGTATTAGGTATACCAAAATTTGCAACAATTTAAATGCTGATGATAAGAAAATAAAATTAAAAAATAATTATATGTTCCAAACAGTTACCGATCCGCTCTGAATCTCTATTAACAACAGCGTAGCTCGTAATTTACGTTAGGGTGACTAAAGATAACAACCTAGATAGATATCAACAAAGATAAAACATCTATGACATTTTCTTTAAATGTGGCATTATCATAATTAATCATTAAATATCTCGCTTAACAATTCATTCTCTATTATTTCTGAATTCGACAGTCAATTATTCGTTATAGAAGTCCCCACGTAGTTTTTAGTAGTGCTTAAGTGTAGCCATAGTCCTTCTATTACTTACAGTTGCAGTAAGTATAGTGATGAAAATTTTATGGATTCTTGGTAGTTAACATGTAATTTATTGTCTACGAACATCACAGGAATAATGAAATATAACACGTCAAAAATACGGAAGAAAGGCTACGGCTAGAAGTACAAAAGATATAAGGAAGCCGCGAGAGCAGAAAAAGAACGAAGACTAACAACAATCAGCAGGACACGCATACTTTCCGTACATAGCCAGAGTTACCGACAGGCTAAAAAATAACCTAGGAGAAAAGAACGCGCATCACACGACTCAACACGGTAACCGAAATCGACCAGCTATTCCCTCCCAGCAAGGACGTGTTACCGAAACTACGAAAAAAGGGCATACACGAACTAAAATGCCAATATGGAAAAAGCCACATCGATCATCGGGATATTGAAAAATCTACAGCAGCTGAATACCTGCACCAACAAGGAGACCACTGCATAACCTACATTTACGTTGAGGTATTAACCACGACCAGCCACTACTACCCAAGGATCGATACAAATAATGAAGAATGCTAACAACCTCAATCGCGAAGATCAGCAACACGTGGAAGTTAGCACTGCAGAGTCGTCATACATCGAACGACATTATCCAGCAGAACGGAACAGCAAAACGGAACAGAAATGGAATATATAACGAAGAGCAAGAGACAACAACACTAGTCCTTAGAAATCTTCTGAAGAAGCTGACAGCATGATCAGCGAAACGTTAAGTAAAGTATTAATTACACGACAACACTCGAAAGACATTTCTACAATAAATGTTTCCTTCTGTATACGGAATATGCATACAGTAACATTTATTCTTGTGGCAACAAAATCTGCTTCAAACCGAGTGAATCCTAGTTTTGAATATCCGGAAGCGAATTTAACATTGAAGGGAAATAATTATTTTTTTATTGGATTAAAAAATATTTTGCTTGTTTTCGATCGAAACCTTACTTTCGTTGAGCAAAGAATGTATTTCCTTACATCAAGTTACTATATTTACTTACATCAATATAACTTTCGATTTTAAACGCAATATGCACACATATGTTTTACTTTTATTGTCTGATGTGAAACGACTGCATTTAAAAGAAACTACATTTTTATGCTATTTCTTCACACCATACAATATGGATGTTTTCCAATTTAATGTTTCTCTGAAAAAGATTCTAAGTACACAAACGATATAAATTTACATCCACTGACTTAACTAGAAAAGAATGCTTTAATAATAAAATTGCCTACACGATTCTTTAGGATTCGGAAAAGTGAAACCTCAAACTTTTTCCTATCACAATGAAGGTGCAACGAACTTGTGGCTGTATTTTGGAATTCAATAATTGTTAGTGTCCCTGCGAGAACAGTGGAGCTACTTTAACATTCTTAAATAAAAAGAAACACTAGTTAATTAATGCAAGTAGTTAAAATGTTTCCTTTTCACTTTATCCGTTTAATCGGGACGTAAGTATTGATATGTTTCGCTGGATTGATGTCGGGGTCTCGAGGCATTGCAAACGTTTCTTTGTTAATCCTATTATCCTAGAGACAATACAGGTAGAGCATACACCATTGTTTTATCACGAATTTTTTACCTTGAAGAGCCATCTAATTAAACGAGAGTAAGGGCAAGTGCATTTAAAGATTAATCCAGTGAACACAAAACAGGCGGATCATCCTAAACTTAAGATTTATAAAGAAAAAATTGGGAGAAGTGAACATTGTTCTTGGGACAGAGGTATAAACCCTCATTTCCAAAGTAATCTGTCTTTAAATCCTTCCAACATGACTAACATTTACGCATAGTAGTCACTACGATTCGTCAAGTGGGAGGGAGTACTATTGACAACTTTGAAAATACAAAAAAAAATCAATTTATGGCTTACGGTTGAAGGAAATTCTAAGAAAAACCATCTGGATTCCCCCGAATCCAGTTAAAGAATGTAATAAGAATACTTTATAAATTTATTCCAAAATTATTTCAAGATTTCTCGTTATTTAATAAATGCACAATTAAGGGTTATAAAATGTTACTGCAGAATGAGTCGATTAACCACTTTATTATTATGACTTTGCTAACATAAATTTGCTTCACACGAAGTTCTGCTAATTCAATTGTTCCGTTGTATGTATGTAATGTTATTTAACACAAAATTGTCTGGCTGAATACAATACTTTAATTAATTCTGCAGACGAACTCGGTCCCATTCATTCAACTTTTCTTTAACAAATGGATTCAACGTGTTCACAAAAGTTCTACAATTTAATAATAACAATATCCGCCACAATTGTAAGCACAATAAAAACTACATCAAGTTTTCTCTGACACAAATGACTGACTATTGAATTCAGCAATATTATGAATTACGCAAAGTATCTAATGATTACATATCTAAGAAAGATATCATAGACGGTTTATCTTAGATTACTGTTTCTATTTTCCCCAACATTATGGCCCAACCCACTGCTAATACAGCTGCTAATAATAATGCTAATAATAATGCGATTAAAGAGTTTATTAGGACTGATTGCTAACTATCTCAGACATGGAAAATAAAGAGGAACATATTTATTTTTAAGAAGAAATTTATCATTATTAGCATTTAAGTTCCAACAAATTTCGCAGTAACATCTGCTAAATCAAGATTTTGGTGTCGCGAAGCTTGATAGGCAGCCCCCTTATACTCTACTAATATGCCTATTTTTTTGTATTGCTTTTCAAAGTCGATTTCGCACGAATCGTACGAAATAAAATCAAGTAAACGTTAATGTTTAGTAAATTTTGACACGATTATTAATTTGTTTTTTTTTTATTGTTAGCATAAAATTCACTCAAATATTCTTGACTCTATAACGATAGCATTCATTAAATTCAAGATTTAAGACCGAACATCGCATATAAAATTGCCAAGTCAAGTTTATCGACACGGTTCGTAAGTAAAACATAAATTGAAAAATAATCGTACAATCGACAATTAACAATCGACGAATTTTGAGAAATCTACCATAATTAATTAATTCGAACAAAGTTCTATAAAGTGATAAAGCAACAACAATTAACAAAAGAAATAATCCAAGAATAATTGATTTATTCGTCCCAGAAATAAATTAGAGCAATAGTATGTACAATGAATAAAATATAACGAAATAAACCTGCAATCTCCTCAGTGAACATGGATATCTATTTGAAAAAAAAATATCTCTCATAGCTTGCAACATTTTCTAAACCTGATGATTTTTCATATTCACTGTTTAGCTAGACATTTTATTCAAGTAATTGTTTTCTTGCAGAGTTACGTATTCTTTTGAATCACTAAGTATACAAAAAATTCTTCTCTGCTATATGCTAATAACTATGTATATGTAAATAATTGTACTTATTTAAAACAATATGTACATTAACTTACCCCTTGCGGATAATTTTTTTGTATTTATTATTTTTGCTGCAAATTCCAATCCTGTTGACTTTTGCACACATCTTCTAACTACTGAGAATGCACCCCTGAAAAGAAGAAGATTGTAATCAAATAGCATTCAGACCTGTATTACATGCATTAGTTTGTCCTCACTAATAATTATAAGTATTTTTAAAATATAAAGTATAAAGTATAAATATAAATGATTATGTGGAAACTGCGACAGTTATTGATAATTCATTTGTAATATCTGCTGAATCTCTTGATTGCATTTAAAACAATTTCAAATTTCATAAAATTTCGTTAGATGTAAATGATATGTGTTTACGGCAAGGAACGAAGAGTAATAGTAGTTGTATGTTTACATTTACGAGCGAAATCCTCATAAAAATAAAGTACTTTCTCCTATAGTGGAGGTAAAACGGAATTGAACATTATCGACTATAATTCTAAGTCGTCGTAATTTTAATTTGTGCCTGTGTCTAACACTTCTAAATCTCTAAAGCCGATAACATAGGGTATGTCTCATGTTGAGCGCATCAAAATAAGGTAATGAAAATTGTATTAGAAGATTGAAAGCTCATTCCAAATTACAAATCAGAAAATGTTATTGAACTGTGAACTCGTTCAAAGTACCGTGGGTTGTAGAGAGCAATTTTTAATTTTAATTTGGACTTTGGCTAACTGACCCATGGCTGATGATTGCTTTTTCGGTTATACCGAATGTTGCCATCAACTTTCTTATTTTAAATAGAATGGTGCCCTTTTTATTAGATACTTCATTTCTACATACATACAACTTTGATTGGGTATTCCTAGATCTACTTCTTACCCCATTTCAATTATTTTAAAAATTTAGATTTTTTTCCATTAAACAACAATTTTTAAAATTTTAGCTATTTTAGCATTTAGTAGGCAGCTATTTTAAAGAAAAAAATATCGGTATATGGGCTGCTTTTAGAATAGCCATTTTACGAATTGCAGCGATGTATTTATTACGTACAAGTAATTTCGCCAAAACTTCAATTTAGCGCATCTAAAGTTGAATTATTTAAATACCTTTTTTTATTTCATTTAAGAAACCGTTTAAGATCTAAATCGATCTGTATTAAGATTCTCAACAAATGAGTCTTAAGCATTGAGCATAACAATTGAGCTTAAGTCATTCTTGTAAGCCAAAATGAAAAATCAAGTTTATTCAATTCAATTCATTATTTTATATCCAATATCCTCATTTATCGCCAAACTTTCAAATTGACAAAATGTCAAAACTTGTTTTTTTTTTATGCAACTACTCATTTTTCTATTTCTTATCAAATTGCTCTTACCAAAAAAAAACAATTCGCATCTAAAATTGACAATTTTTCAGATTTTATTCCAAAAAGGGGTATCTATTTTGTCTTCCTTAAACTAGATGATGTCCAAAAATAATTCTTGCTCTTGAAACCATATTAAATAAATGAATTTTTGTCTCCGGTTTTTCAAATTCTGCATTACTACGTTAACTGTGTTTGGTGGCAATTTCCATTTTTCTGGATACCGAGCAGCAAAGATACTATTATTATACATGCTCTTGATATTAATTTATGCACTCTCTACAAATATAAACAAATTTAAATAACCATTCGTATAATTTGAACATGCCGGCATTTATCTGGATTGTTTCCTAATGGTTATGACCAAAGCTAGTCAAGCCTTACGGGAACACGTTATTGTTAGCATAGCCATCTATTCGTGCTTATTAGCAGGAAATAAGAGTGCACAAAGTCAATCTACCATATATAGTGCAAGATTTCATAGCATCCTGATATCAAAATCGTTTTATATACATATTTCTGCTTGTGTCAAGTCATATACATATCAGAACGATAAAACCTATTGCAATCAGCTCATCGGCTTGACCAGCTTTAATTATAATTAACTCAGACGAAGAAGGATTGAATGATATACGTAAGCTACATTCTTGCTCCGTATATAGATTGGCGTACTTTTATAAGAAAATGGTGCTACGATACACGTTTTCTGAAGTATCTTGGAAAACATTAATTTTATAGGTGTAATAAATGTTTGTTGTGTTTTTATATGAGTAATTTAATAATACGCAGAAAAATAAGTAGTTGTATTAAAAAAAATTAAGGTTTGACACTTTTTCGACTTGTAAGTTTAATCGTAATTATGGGACACGCCGTATAATGTTTGAAAAAAATGAATTCGGGTTTCAATATTGTCCTATTTAACAGTTCTGCAAAGTTTCCATGTTCAAAGTTAAGCACTTTCATAGTTATACATGGTTAATACGGTTAGAAATAACCAAACAATTGTTCCATCAATGAAACCTTAAAATCGAATTAGGAATTCTAAAATGTAGGAATTCTAGTTTGCAGGTTATTCCATTTAAAATACAGTTGATAGAGACTTCTAGCATTACCAAAAGCATCAAATTATTCAAAATAACTTAGTTCAACAGTTGGTGTACCGGTAACTTTTCAGAACAGTGAAGTACTATAAATAAATATTGACACACGAAACTCAACCAATAAAATTTCGAGATATTACGTACTACTACAACTAACAAGTAATAAATGTATTTTCCGTCTGAAACGAAAAACGTTTTCAGTTTAGAACCCAAAAGATGCATAAACGATTTCAAGCTAGAACAAGCGTGACCGCAAGTTCGCTAGCGAATATTAAACGTGGTCGTTCGCCGTTAAATGCTAATTAGTTCGAAGTTTCATCGATCCACGTCGACCACATTCTAGGTCTCAAGTAAATCGAAGCGATAAAATGAAATAGCAATTAATGTAGAAGAGAATGTGGACAGCAATCTAAATAGTTGGATAACGTAGCATAGTACATGCATTTTCAAATAATACAAGAAATAGCGAATTGCACTTGTCGAGTACTATTAACTAACAGCATGTACAGATACCAAGCTCTAATAATGATCTCTTCTATAATCTCTAAAATCTCATATATATTGCAATGATCGTCAAATAGTACTAGCCTACTTCTATCATATAACACATCATATAACATATTATAACGTCATATAATACAAAAAAGGAGCTTGCTTGTATTATCTATCCAGCTGTTGTTTTCCAATTATATGCGTCATTTCAGGAATAAGTTGCCTAAACTAAAGTTATTTAGTTCAAAGTAGAGAATACCGCAAAAGTGTTGTCGATTGTACAGAACTTATATAAAGTAAGTGAACGTTCATTAATTTAAATATAACATCTTACGTGTTATTTAATTTCCTGATTCTGAAAGCAACCATATGACTAAAAATATATCTGAGTATAACTGATAAACAATTAAAAGACCTTCCCTTGCATTCACGAGCACGTATACGATTCCAGTATAACAGAGTTGTTGCTTATTGTTCGCAGAACGTGGCCAACACGGAGAACGAAATATTTCCTAAACAGATGGGAGCTTAGTAGAATGCCAAGCTTTGCCGACGGATTTAACTCTTATGGAGGCATAATTATGTTTAAGAAACGGAGCCGACTACGATCGAAAATATAAAAGGGAAAATCGGAAAAGCATTTTGAGTTGTTTCATTCAAAGTACAGTTAGGAGTGGCTCGTAATTTTCAGAAGAATATAGATATTCACTTAAAGAAGGAAACATTTTTAGGCGTTCCTTTGAATTCGTTGATACTTTTGAACTTTTTTATTTGTAATACATAATTATACGATGTTCTCAATATTAATTATAATAATGAATGAAAGGAGCTTGATTGGAGTGTAAGGTATTATGTTAATGAAATTACATCTGTCAAAATACGAGAGATGTTACCAAAGTTCTGGACATTTAACTATATTTTTTTTTTATTTTGTCAATTTTCATCAATATTACAATGCAGTGTTTCTACATAGTCTGCATTTAACCGAATACATTTATCCCAAGATAAACTCATTTTTTAAGACGTTCTTAGAGAATTTTTTCGATGTCTCCTCAGTCTACCCAAGCACCCAAATCGAACACCCCGCAAAAGTTTTTCCAAAACCGGTTACAGATGAAAATCACTTCAATCTTGCGAATTAGATAAATGCGAAAGCAATTCCCATCGTAAACCATTGAAAACCAACAATTGTTAATAATGGATGCCCATGCAACATTCTGTGCCGTCTTCTACAGTGGCCCGGATAATAAATATACGTTAATTGTATATAAATTGCATGTAAATAATCTCTTCGCAATACCAGAATACAGTAAGCATTACTTTCCCAATAGACAGAACTGCACGCCCCTTAAATGGTGACCTTCCTTCCGGTTCACGGCATTCTTTGGATTGAGCTTCGGTCTCAGGATTGAATAAGAGATTTCACGTTTCGTCAGTGGCTATTATACGTTGCACAAAATTCATCACCGTAACGAGCTAATAGATCTTGACGTTGACAATAAGCGTCAGACGTATGGAGTTTCTGTTCCGACCTCAACAGTCTTGGCAACCAGTGGGCTGAAACGTTGTTTACCCCCCACAATCATGTAAGATATCATGGACTTATCCTGTGCTTATTCCTAAGCAGACACTAATTTGACAAATAGTTATTTGGCTGTCCTCTTGCAGTAGGTTCTCCACGGCAGTAATGTTTCTTTCGTTTACTGACGCGTCCGGGCAATCACCGCGTGGATTTTTTCGATTGCTCTTCGAATGCTCTGAAAACTAAATTATATTGTACTGGATAGCTGCATGTCAAGACTTATCCATTACCAATAATAATGGCTATAAGTTTTGAGTAATTTAATTAGAGCACAATCCCCAGAATTTTAGCAGCATCTCCCGCATTACAAATTTAATTTTGAAAAGCTAATACACAAACCTATTGTGTCAGTTTCATCTGAGCATAATTTTTTAAGAAGTTTTTGTTTAATATTAAGAATAGAAGCATGAATAAAATTGGGAAATGATGAGATCATTAAGTCATCAATCAACCCACTTCTGCCGGTTTATGGAAAGTACGGTATTATTTTCTCGTTCTAAAAAAAAAAGACCCGAGTACGAAATTTGTACTGTTTATATTTGAATGGACCATAAACTTTTTGACAAAACGAAATACTAGAGCTAACAATTCTTCAAACAGGTTTAACTCCTGTCGATGAAGATAAGTTAATTTCAAATTTAAACACGCAAATACGATAAATCCTTGAACGCGAATCTCAAACCTAAATTGATTATCTAAATATAGATCTCAAATATCTGTGCTCCCTCTGGATAATTCACTCAGCGTTATTAGCGCAAAATTTTGCAGTCTCAACGCATAAAGACCCGTTGTTTTTATTGCTAAAAACTAAAATTATTCAGTCAGAGAGATTAATTTTAGAGAAAAGATCGTAACGCAATAAGCGATTTACTTAAATTAACGCTGATTCTTGCTGCGATAGAGAAAAAGTATGTGTGGTTTTTAAAGCATAACTATATCCACATTGTATAACAAAGTTGATTTTGTATGTCTGACATGTTGCTACGAGACATGCTAGCCCTTAGCAATACCGTTAAGAAGACAAGATCGGATGCGGAGGTGCATATTAGATTACTGAAGAATAAAGTGAAAGATGTTAATTTAAATACATATTTTATCTCAGAAAGCTAATAATCTTATAAATCATTTTAAATTTATTACTAAGTTATAGTACCACGCACACATAAATGTTTTTAAATATTGACGCATATTGATAGGTTTATATCGAGCAATTGTTCATAAGAAAATTTTCAATGTAAAAGCGTGACACGCCATATTCTTTTAACTAACTGAAACGGAGAAAAAAACAATAATGCACTTAATGGCGATTTTATTACTACTTAAAAGCTACATACTCAGACTAGGATATACAAGTTTATAAAAAAAAAACACTTTTATGAATAACCACGTGTCGTAATTAAATTAGTGATAAAATTTATTAGGTATTGTTCTTTGCGGTTCTTCATATAAATACATAAGGATCACATCAGATTATATATAACGTTTCCTGCACTAAGAGAACGCGTTGCCTTATTATTTTTAAATTTTTCGATTTAGTGGTTATCCAGATCGTATTACTTAAGGTAGGTAGATATCGTAATGTAGTTATTGCAAGGGTAACAGGAGCACAGTTTTTATTTACATAATGCATTCGAGAAGATCGATAATGCCAGGTATATTTCAATATAATATGTATTTCACATTTCGTTATGTAGAAAGAGCCTTTTTTTTTTTAATAACAGTAATCATTAGAAGAAACGAGTACACTTTCCGTGTGCTTAACGAAATTAGCAGAGACTAGACAGACTCGTTCTTTGTCGAGTCACGAGGAAACCGGTAGATAACACGAGGTTATTCTCATGAGTATAGATGACAAAGGCAGGTGGATTTATTCCTTTTTTGCAGCGACTAGATAGACTCGTATCTATTCGCCTCATGAGAATGGATTCGTGTTGCCGACTGATGTCCCCGACAGTCGACAGAACACGAGTCTGTCTAGTCTCTGCAAGAAAGTAATAATTCCGTCCGCCTTTGTCCTCTCTACTCATGAGACGAATAAACACGAGTCTCTTCTAACTCGTCGAAGTCTTCGCGAAGTGCCGGCAGGCATCGATATGGTAGTAACTTACATTTATTACGCTATTCTTTTGAATGTCAAAGAATTACTAAGCGTGGTGAACATAATCGCAAGTTTTAAGAATCGGATCCTTATTTCCTAGATACTCTTTAATAGTAATCAACTACCAAAGTCAATTTTCAGAATTTAATTTGTAGCGTCCTATTCTGCTTTATAATTCTGTTGATTTGATGAATTAACATTAATACTCAAACAAGCTTCACTAATATTGCAAACACTATATCATCTTATTGTTCAAATTTAACCATCTTTTTCCTATTACATTTAAGTCACGAGATATATTAACTTTTTCCAAATACATCGACATATCGCAGCATCTCATGAATTAGTTTCGTTGAAAATTACCAGCGAATAGGGAAAATAAAATCACAACCAAAGATACTAAAATACATTTAGGCGAATGTCATCAACCAATAAGAAAGAGAACCGCCAGCTATCAGCCGTGAAAGTTCTCCGCTCTAAGTTTTGTATCGGCATAATTACACAAATTATGCCGGTGCAAAAACCAATGAATGAAATAGGATTTCGATAACGTAAAACAAACACCAATAAAAAATTATTGATGGAACGGCACGGCATTCTCGAAATCAAAATTATTTAGAGAATATTCGTGGAGTAGAAACCAATAATTTACATGGATGAAGCACATACTCGCTGTTCTCGTACTTGGAAAAAGCTAAATCATTGTGGTCCATTAAGAGCCATAACAAATAGAAAACGTTTAGTAATTGTGCTTATGGATAGTAAAAATGGATTCGTTCTAGAGACATACATAGTATAATGGTCTATTAAAAGTCCTAAAGGGCATTCCTGAAAAGATACACGATATATTCGTGGAATAAAATGTGATTTTCTTCAGTAAATTAAGAAAAACTGAAATTTTCTTTGTTTTTCGTTTACACTAGGGGAACCTGTCAGAAAACACCAAAAAAGTTCCAGATTTTCAAGTCGATATGGTTCTTACAAATAAATTTATAACACTTGTGACACTTTCATGATTACGGGATTACGGATTTCATGATCCACGGGAAAAATCCGCCTGCTCAGCTGTATATTTTAACGTAAACGAAATCGTTTTCGCAACTATTTCAAAATGTATTGCGAAATTTTCTATGAATTCGGTGAACACTCCGCGATTGAGCTTTTTTGGTTTGCATGCGTTAAGTTTATATGTCGACATGTCGCGCATCTTACGAAGAACTGCGTCAATATTAAGGCGTATAAGGAATATTTAGATCTTTTCGAAAATTTGTAACAGATGAGTGTGAACTTTCATGTGAAAGTATGTAACTTGAAAAATTAAAAATTTGCAGATCTATTGAAAGTATAGGAGCATATTTTATAGCGTGTGCAACAATTAAAACACTGCAGATGTTTTCTAATGATCTTTTGTTTCAGAGAAATCAAAGAAATGCGGTTCAATTTAATACTAGTTCTAATAATTGCTGGAATTGCATTATGTTATGGCGATTGGTGGTTTACAAACAAAAAAGTTATCAATGACTATAAGAAGTATTGTCGTGAAAACTTCACCAAACATCCCATTCGTTGCAAGGGTTACGACAGAGCAAACCTTACGAAAATACCACAAGCACTAGCGTGTCTGGTTATAGTAGAAAGAGGATGCGAATTGTTAGACGATACTGTAGATGATTCCAGTATCTACCCAAATGGAACAATACCATAGAAATTAGATCGACAAAGAACATATGTATTGTAATCATTTCTTATATTACGCAAAAAATAAATTCTTACAGATATACAAACTATGTAGCCTTTAAAGTTAAATTTTCATAATTACAAAGACATAATTACGGTTTGTAGGATCCGCTCTTTATCATTTGCAGAAAACTAAAGATAATATATTTCAATAAAAATTATATTTCCCCAATATCTTGGAAGAAACAAGGTATTGTTGAAATAAATATAGATGTATGCAATTAAAATAACATATCGTGCCCCACTAACAGTGGACACCGGCGAAACTTGGGAACTACAGTAGCTATTGTGGTAGGGAAAAATCTTTTCATATGGCGCAATTGCTAGAATTAACAGCAAATTTCAAATTAGCGGGTAAAGGGTCCCGGATCAGCTATAATTTTAAATGTTTCATAAAAAACTTAGTTAAATATGTACCACTTTGATTAAAAACGTTTTATCTGTATAATATTAATAATAAACCGTTTATGGAATGCATAGAATACGTTAAACCATGTTAATAAAATATAAAACATGAACACATAAGATAACGAACAGGGAATGAGTAAATATAATAGATAAAATGTATAAATAAAATAACTAGGATAATTGAGGTGCGTTCAAAATTTAATTTACCGAATAAAATGACAGACCAGATAATTTTATTATTAGTTTTACTTTAAACCTGGCAAGCGGCATTTATTCCAAAGTATTAAGTAAAGTGTAGTAGTAGTATTTTGTACGTTTGTCAAATAAGTTTGTTTCTTGTATTCTGCTCATGGTTGGGTATATATTTTTCAAATATGTAGTTTATTCTTAATTTTTTGTAACAGTGTTGATTCCAGTATACATAGTACATGCATGGTACAGTAAGTATATTAAACACTGATTTACACGAGTCTCTAGTTTTTAATTGAAATAATGCCCTAATGCATCTATTCTATAGCAAGAATATACTCTCTGCGTCTGCAGCTTTAACCAAAAAATATTTCTGTATTAAAAACGGGACTAAACACACATGTAATAAACACATTAGTGCAATCTGAGCGCTAACGTTTTGTGAGATCATTCTCAAACTGCAGCAGAAACTACTTTTCCTCCCGGCAAGATCGTCTGTGCGAGATTTCCAAGATATTTGACTATCAACTACCACTCCGAGACAACGTCTTTGATTTACACAGGTATGTTGTTCTTCGCCTTTCAACGCGACTGGATTTACGTCATACGAAATAATTCTATTTTTATGAATACCATATTGAGCTGTTTTCCACCATCTATGTATGAATTTGAAGTTATTTTCTAATATATTCTTTGGTTCTAATACAGTCTTATTCGGATATAGTACGAAAAAAAAAATTAGGTGAAAGAAACGCATGAGTAATGCCTAAATACAAAATATTATGGTTCTATGTGCACGTAGTAACGAGAAAATGATTTTTCTTTATTCGAGTCCGACTCTGTCTTAGTTAACATATGGGAATCACCGGCAGTCGCTGAAGCAGCGTTCGGATATCTATTTAGTATGCACATAGCATTCACCGTGATTACACGCAATTGCAATGGCATCCTATACGAATATCGAATACACCGATATGATTTTGATTTATGGCGAAACAGGACAAAATAGTCTTGCGGCAGAAAATTTGTACGCGGAACGGTTTCCCAATCGGCGGCATCCATCATCCGAGACAACTGTGAGAACCGTGTATCGACTTCGAGAAACAGGATCAGTAATTCCACGTTTCGAAGGTCGTGGCCGTCATATATCACGTAGAGTTCAGCAAGCAGAAGAGCATATTTTAAACATCGTTGAGGCGGAAGCAGGCATAAGTACTACAACTTTAGCCCAGCAAGTAAATGTGTCCCAAACGACGGTGCATCGAATTTTGAAAAATAATTTACTTCATCCGTATCACATCCAGCGCGTGCAAAGATTAACGGAATTAGATTATCCTCGCCGTCTTGCCTTCTGCGAGTGGTTTCAACGCACCGAAGTTCGTCAACCACGTCTTGCGTCAGTAATTCTCTTTACCGACGAATCCACGTTTACAAGAGATGGTATTTTGAATTACCATAATATTCACCACTGGGCAGACGAAAACCCACACGAGATACACCAAGGCGCCTCGCAAGTTAGGATATCTGTCAATGTTTGGGCGGGTTTAGTAGGCGATCACCTACTTGGACCACATGTGCTCCCACAACGATTAAATACAGAATCCTATTTACAGTTCCTCCGAGATGAATTACCCGAGTATTTGGATGAGATACCACTAGCGATACGGCAACAATTGTGGTTTATGCATGACGGAGCACCCGCGCGTAGTAGTCGAGTAATTCAAGCATTTTTGAACCAAAGATTTCTACAATGGATTGGATGTGGAAGTCGTACTCCATGGCCACCTCGTAGTGCCGATCTAAATCCATTAGACTTTTTTCTGTGGGGATACATGAAAAGCTTGGTATATGATCGTCGCCCTGATATTGAAAATGTCGAAGATCTGCGAAATCGCATTTATGTTGCAGCTCAACGCATTCGCGAAGACATGGTAAATTTTACTCGTGTGCATAATAACTTTCGTCGCCGAATTGATGCCTGTATTAGAGCTCACGGTGGACATTTCGAACATTTTTTACATTAATAAATTATTTTGCCCTGTTTCGCCTAGATCGGTTCTTGTTAGGACCACCACAAATTTCATAAAAAGAAAAAGAATGTATAACTACAAATAACTTAAAACCCGACATTTCGGATGCATTAACTTTAAACATTAAGAACGCAAATCATATGGTTATCGGCATATTCAATGTAAACACATAAACACTTCGACATCAGCTGTACGACAGACTAATGCATTTCAATAGACTATTCACTATTCATAGCATCTACAATGCTTTATCGCTTTTTATTTGCATCTGGGTTAACTTTGATTCATCAGCGGTATTTGTATAATATAGAGAATTTGTATAATAAAGAGAAACAAAGATACCGGACCGGCTTTACCTGCATTTTGGGCCCTAAAATTTGAACAAAATGCATATGTTACAAATAAATTTCTTTTTAAATTTTCAGTAACACATTGATAGGTAGTCTTCAGATTTCGGTAGCTTACGTGCTATTTACAGGTAACCCTGTATATTGGTTCGTAGTTAGGCAGCCGAAAGAATGGTTTACTAGGATGATAAAACCTTCGCACACGACATCATATTACCACTAATGCTTAGACTATCTGCGGGGTAAGATCGTATTACCTCCAAAGCCACACCTCTAATTCCCATCCTTTTTAGCTTATACGATAGTAGTCGATGATGTACGTGCACAGTTGGACGAATCCATGAAAGCGTAAGCCATGATGTTCCTATTACTCATGCTAGTGAGGAACTTCTGTAATATTTGTAACGTTGCTCGCATAATAGATCTTTTTCTTACAAAACACCGTTTTCGATCGATTTTTCGATCACAGATGCCATAATTCAATCGTATAGAATTTTATCAATAAATTTAGAAATATTTGAACCAAGCGCTATAGGCCTGTAATTATTCACATCTCCTTTGTCCCCTTTTTTTATGAATAGGTCTAACTATACTGTATTTTAATTTTTAGTATGGTATTTATCATGTGGACCAAGGGAGGTCCCAGAATCTGAGTACAACACCTCGATATATTCTGGTTCTACTAACGCTTCTTCGCTGATCTCGACAGATTCGCAGAATTCAATAAACGTCGTCGTTAATGTCGTTTAAAGTATGTCACTAGCATTTTCACTATTCCGACCGAAGTTTTTCGAATTAAACGGATATCAATTGACGGATTCTTGAATTTGTCTGACAATATCCCAGCTTGCCCTGCACTTATCCGTGCAATTACTGATGTACTCCGAATTAAACAAACGTGTACCAGCTTGGAAGGGCATTCAATGCTAAATTAAACTGTTACTGCTCAAGAAATATATTCTCATGTTATGTTTGAACAATAAAGATTAACGTAGTGCGCAGACGCATTGTGATATTTTGTCCCTTTTTCCAAAAAATAACAAAAACAAGCCCCTTGTAAGTAATATACCTAATCCCTATCATCTTCGAATGCCTACTAAATAATATCGAAACTCCTCTTAGTTTTCCCATGAAACAAAAGGAATGATTACTCGAGAGGACAAAAGCGAGTGAAATCATACCTGTTTTGCAGCAACCAGACGGACTAGTGTTTTGTCGACTCTCTGGGGAAACCAGTTTGCAACATGAACCATTCCTTATGAGACGAATAGACACGAGTCTGTCTAGTCGTTGATGATTTCACTTACTGTTGTCCTCTCTAAATTACTTTTACTCTTTCGCCCACATAATCGGGAGATCCTCCCGACTCATCTCGTAGACTGCACATAAACTTAAAGAACTGATTATACTGTATCTTCAAGAAGCTTGAATAGATTATTGGCAACTTCAATCATTTCATTATTTTACATTTAACAATCATTCTAAGAATATTTTTACATTAATGTATATTAAATTTAATTCTCTTGCACAATAGGCACTTAATTTTAAGAAATACCCATAATGGTTTCTCCTTAATGTTCTCAATTTAAATGTTTGCCTCCGCAGATGTAGGAGGGTAGTCATTCAAAAATTAATGTAAAGTAAAATTCAGTTTATTTCTTAATCTAGTCTTCTTGTAAGTTTATACACTTTTCCCAGCGACCTTCTTATATCTACAATCTGTCAAAATGTTAATCGGCATCTTCTTCTGCAAAAGTGGCCTCCTCATTCGACAAAAATCTCTATTTTCCGTGTGAGAAATAGAAACCTGCACACGAAATTTGCAGACTAGGGTAGGCGATCTATCAATTCGAATTCTAATGCCTAAATGTTTGGCATGGGGACCAATGATATGTTCGACAGTGTTTTGGCTTGATGAAACAAGGCTTTCTTTTTATTTAAATACGACCGTTTTCCGCAATTTCTTAGTCAATATATGACAAACATGTTCTTCTGAAATGCCGATACCCTCTGCGATGTTTCTAACCTTCATTTTACGTTTATCATATGTGAACTTTTCTGATGCGACAAATAATGACATCGCTTTTGCGTGCTGCTTTTTCAACTGCAAGAATGTAATAACGGTTCAATATTCGTCTCTTTCCATCTTCACAGAAACACTAAAATCAACTATTTTTGACACAAACGACTATTAAACAATAACTACATTTCAAACATGGCTGAAATTCTCAAACGTATCTTTCAACGCACACCCGATTATGTTACTATCATGTTGAGACTTGGAACTTTTTAGATTAACCTCGTATTGAGTAAGTAACTTAAGTAACTTGCTCGATACAAGAATTATCAATGCCCTTTAAAAATTATTAAAGAGAAATGTTGCGTGTGACACTCTCGCAGTGCAGTATTCAACTGTAGCTCCAAGCAGCTGAAATATAGTCGTCGAATAGTAGCAACAAATAGAAACTATTTATCCATTTAAGTGTGTTTAAGAAACATCTGTGTAGTTAAGAGAAGCCAAAGAACAGTACAAATTACTGCAACGAATATTAATAAACTGTGTACATCCAAGAAGTAAGCTATAACACTTCTGAAAATGATAGCAACATACTTTAAACTAAACGTACGTAAATAGATATGCGTACTATTGATTTTGCAATACAAACACTTTGTTTTATATTTATCAGTGCTTCTGACGTAATACGCTTAGAACCAGGGATTCTTCTGCATGCAATGAAACCCGTGAGCGCTTATAAAAGCATCAAATATAAAGTATAGGTGGTATAAACTATTTGAAGTTAGACTTATGTAATTCATATAAATCATTATTGTGATTTACAAAAAAAAGAGTCTACATAACGCTTGCTTTTGTTTGGGCGCCTGCTCTCGACTGATTCACCTTCTTAATGATGAATACTTGTCATTAAAATAATGATTCCTTTCGTTCTACTAGGGAATATAAAGGAACGATGTAGGTATGGTCTAAGAACTTGCATAAACAATTTCTTTGGAGAATAGCATCAAAGAATACGATAGATGCGTATAAATTCAATTCAATATCAGGTAAAGTTCTATTTTATCAATCAGCTATCGTCATTACCAGGCCATAAATACTGAAAACGTTGAAAAATAATAAGACCACGTTATCGTCTATGATGGCTTGACTGTGGCCTTATAATGGTAACGACATTACGTCGAAATCGATAGCTAATTGTTAAGATAAAACTTTACCTGACACTGAATTGAATTTGCATTAATCTGACAATCTTAAAATGACAAAACACGAGTCTGTCTAGTCTCTGCTAATTTCATGAAGCGCACATGTTTCTGCAAGCTTAATATATAAAAGCTTAAACTAACAAGAAAAATCTAGCTAAACTCGCCCAGATGCGGGAAAAAGCTTGGGAACAAAATGAAACAGATAGACGCATTGTAGAAAACTTGCCTAAGCACTCGTGCAATACATCTGAATTAACTAATAAGTTACAAAAGAGTATCCACCTATTGCAGAACACAGTATCTTGGTGGTGGGCCTTGTATATTAGTCAAGGATACAATTTACTGCGATCATATCGATCGATGCTCTTTGGTGACTTTAACAATTATTTTTTGAACTCCAATCGCTACTAGAGATTCGATGAACTCATTCGATATGGTACGACGGGGTTCATGCTCATTGTGCTAATTGTATTGATAACTTTTTACCCCGATTAATAGTTCCAGTATCTTTTTATCCGATCACGAGGCAATTCTTGTGTAGCTGCGTCTTATGCTAGCTGGTAAATTTGAAGTATTTAAGAGAAAACATGACATTAAGAACAATAACCTTTTGCCAACTTCTCGGTATGACTAATCTTTGAATTCTCATCTACAAGTGAATACAGCTTTTAATTCCGCAAAAGTCTTGGTGCATTGATATCTGATATGGATGATATTTTTACTATTTCAGTGTTCAGCCGCTAGTACAGCGATTTGAGCGTTCTCGTCGGTAACACTCTTCTGTACGTCACGTTAAAGAGTGGTACGAGACAGGTGATACAGATCTGGGTCTTTCCGTATACAAACGATATGCTGCACGAATATTTTTTTCCGGTTCTCCCTATATAAAAATCACATATTTGCCACTTGTCACTTGATCCATTCTTGATATTTGAAACATTTGTGATTTTATTCCAATGACACCAGGAGCAAATAAATTTCATTCTGTTTCTATTAAGCTTTGAAAGCTGTTGTCCTTACATGCTTCACATCTATCTTCTTTAGGTTTACTTTAATATCTTACTTAATATTAACTCTAGGCCATATAACTTTTAATACCTTTTTTGCTTGATGCTTCTTAAGAATTCCTAAAAAAAAAAATAGTGTAAAAAAAATCATATTTTATTTACAAGACTTCATTGGACCTTCTTGCGGCCCTCAAGCAGGTTCTCAGAAGCGAAAAAGCATCGTTATGCGGATATCCAATTCTTTGAAACTAAATTATTAATGCTTGATTCTATTAATCTCCCTAGTGATACAAGATTGACTTTATGCAGTAAGTGGAGACGTGATGCTTCTTCTGGACAAAACGAATACAAACAAATTTTGTCAAACTAATTACAGAATCTAATCTACTATTAGTTCGTTCTACTTACGCTCGCTAACGATATAGCTAACGGTATTATTCGGCAAAATTCTGGGCATTCTTCAGTGTCCTATTTCTATAGAGTTTGCAAAAAAAAAACTCATGAAAAAACTACGAGTATAATTACAGAGATTCAACCAAATACTTGCATTAACACGCCTACACAGAAGCACATAGAACTTTGATGAGGAGATATTACGTTTACAACAGGATGATAAGTGATTATCTTTATTATTAACATTCTATCCTAATCACCTTACTCTAAGCTGTAATTGAAGGAATGTGACGAAATTTTGATGATTATTAAAATAATTTCAATGATAAAAAATGGGCGGAATTTAAAGGTATGGGATATCTATCAAAAATGATTATTGTGTACTTATATTACAAAACATTCTTAAACCATTGATGCAAGAATTTAAAATTCCATGAATTCGCATACATATCTATACCTCGTCGTTTGCATAAAAGCTTATCAGTTTAACAATTGCAAAATCAATATTATTAAATAACAGCGTGTGTTGTTTATTAATAGATCAAATCTAATGAAAGCAAATACAGAGCTGCTGTGAAATTCTGCATAAAACGAGGAAACGAAACCAAAAAATTAAGAAATGTTATTATCTTAATATCCACACAAATGTACGTCGTTTCAAGTCAACAAGACCTGACTAAGTATAGCTCCTCTTAACATTATTTATTATACCTGTCATTATCTATCTATTAATAAAACTTATTAAGATCGCAACGACCATCATTATCATACATGGCAATTATTAACCTTCTTATTACTAGAAATGAAACATAGAAGTTCGTCATTAATGACAAAATCGTTGCAAAACATACAAACCTGCCAATAAGTTGCCCGTTCCGGAAAAGTTGAAATTTTTTTAAGGTTGTCAAACAATCTTGTTAAATGATTTTTTGTAAAAAGTATAGCATAATAACACAGGAGTATTACGTAATCGTAGCACACACACCTTTATGATCCAGGCTGTGACTACTGTCTTGATTTCAAATCAATAAAAATTAAATATCCATAAGGGAGTAGAGAAAACTGGCCGAGCGCACATCTTCAGGCCAGAATTATAATAACCAGCACCCAGATTATCAAGATCTTAATAGGGCTATATAATAAACAAAATTTTTTCCATTACTTTTTAACCATCGCGTTCGTTTAATAATATTCAAAAATAGTAAATATTAAATATTAAATATTATAACAAGATTTATTAAATAATTTTCGTTATTTTTTTGTATTTCATCTTTTTTGGGTGAAGTATTTTATACGTTTAATGTTGTTACCAATTAGATATTATATGTATATATGTATATATATATGTATATGTATATGTATATATTATATTAGATATATATATGTATATCTATATTACAGGTACTTATCATTGCTTCTCTGTTGATAAACGATTGATTATTCGATATGACAAAGCCAGGTGGTCATTCCTGTTTTGCAGCAATTAAATAGACTCGTATCTCGAAAATCGTCTCCGACTGTTCTGTTTTGTCGTTCCAGAGACTCAACAAGACACGAATCTGTCTACTCGCTACAAAACAGGTATGATTTCACTCGCTTTTGTCTTCTCTATTGTTTACATATCCAGTACAGAATACAAGATAAAAAAATGAAAAAATGTTTCAGTTAGTCTCGCTAGAATAGTGAAACCTCCTACATACCGTACGCCGCATAATATAATGTATGAAGAGCAACACTTAAAAATTTTTTATCAAAACGTAAACGGATTAAAAACCAAGAAACATTACTTCGTTAACTCCTTAGGACGTAATACTGCAGATATTTTATGTTTGTGTGAAACTCGATTTGACAGACTCGTGGATACCAAAGATTTTTTTACACCAAGTTTTAGGGTATACCGGCAAGATGGATACAAGGAAGGACGCAAATCCTCTGGAGGAGTGCTTCTAGCTGCCAGAAATTCTTTCAGGACAATTACAATAGACCTATCTTACATCAGTGATCAAATGCCACAAATTAACATTATTTGTTGCAAAATCTATTACACCACTGATAACTATGTGTTAATTATTCTAGTGTATATCCCTCCTAATATGGCGCTGCCAGCTTATGAGAATTTTTTTCAATTACTCTCCCAAGCTGATATAATTTTGGATAAAAATCTTCTATTCCTAGGAGACTTTAACAAGCGACATTTTGTTGAAGCGACGAAAAGGACTAAGGTACACAACATTATAGACAATTTCATGGCTATGGCGCACCTTTCTCAAATAAATCAAGTTTTTAATGTTCAAGATGGTGTTCTAGATTTAATTTTTACTAAACTAAAATGCGAAGTGTCAACACATAATGATCCACTTGTTCCTTCGGACCGACATCATCCAAGTTTACTGTTAAAACTATTTTCTAGCTTTAGCGAAGTGTCACTTCTGCAAACATAAGTCTCGCTACTACAAGTCACTAGCTAATATAACAATTAGTAGGAGAAATATAACATCGTGAGTAAATGTAGATCTATGTAAATATTAGCTTAAAGCACATCTTGAACCCAGAAGCAGTTGTTTCTTTCTTTTTTAATTTTGTATTATATATGATTTACTCTGTATTTCGTTTGACTAGTTACTAGTGACTAACACTTATGTGTCACATAACCAAATATATTATTATTATCATTATCGCATTAATTATATATGAAATTAATGATCTAAGTAAATTATAGAGAAAAGATGCCGTTTTCATTTCAACCCTTCTTGATACCTCACTCAGAGTCATCGTTGATTATTTAAAAATGTAATTCCTTATTAAGTAAAATGGCGACATAAACCGTATCTAATTTTACAAACGTTGAAGCAGATCGGTATAACCCAAAGACATCTACTTCTAAGTGCTTAGTTGAGTAAACGCGTTTGCTCTACGTAATAATTCGTTTTCCGTATTTTCCGTGAAGAGAATAAACTATTTATTAAGCTATGTACATTTAATGCGATAATTTTAGCATAGTCTATCTATAAATTACGTAAACCGTTACAAATACATAAGCGCTCGTTGAACATAGATGACATCTCAATAAACATAAAATTAGATGCTTTATATTTCACTAATTTTATTGCCAGTGGCGCGTTCGATCGTTGTCCACTATCATTACAAATTGTGATATTAATGCTATTTTTTATATAGTCATATTCAAATGTGTGATAATAATTACAGCGCTTCTAACTATATTGAAACTATTCATTTATTCTTTTATCTATGAAGTGTTTTACGTAAACCACAATGTAAAAAAAATGTGGTGTAGTCTCATTATTGATAAATAATTAAGAATTGTAATTATAGATCCACGTAACACATGCGCGCATTCCATTTACAATTGATCAAATGTCCCAAATAGCCTAAAAATATCAAAAACTACTTTAACATAACTAGATAACAATTTGAAATGAACTACAAAAAACAATAATCGGGCGCTTGAAGTAGATAACTAAGATAAAGGAGATAAACAATTTTGAGATACTAGAGTTTCTGGGCATTTTACTTTGCAAAACCTAAATTCTTATTGAAATATACATACAATGGCGACAGTACTATAAAATTTTACATGTAAATTAATAATAATACGTCTGTGAAATATTTTTCCGCGCTTCCCTTATTTTGACTTCAAGTTGGAGTATTCGTAAGCATGAATGGACAATATTTACCTTTTAAAATTAACGTTATCATGGTGACAGCATTCAGTTTGGAAACAATTTTTTAATAATCACCTCTGTATCACAACACCTTCTTCCAGCTTCCAATTGATGTAATTTTGGCCATTCTAAACAGCTTTTTTCATGTCTCAAAAACGTTTACTCCTGCATTATTTAAGCGCATTTTAGTCGAAGTATTCGGACCACTTTCTACTCTAATTTCCACAAATAACTGAAATTTTCTTTCTATTGCGAGTAGAAAGTCTCTGTAGTAGACGGTCTTCTCTGGCTGTTGATTTTGCGACTGTATTAATTGTTATTCACAATATAACATTTAACTTTTTTTTCTTAATATTAAAATCGGGGGTACTTTTACTCAATTGCAAAAATGTACAGCTACTCTCATGTAGAAAGGTAAAATATTTTTTGAACCAACAGAGTTTCTTCTATATATATGTACACTCGCTTGCCATAAAAAAACGAGACGACTCGGAAACGATATATTCTTCCGTTTTATTTCGTATACCTATTTATTAAATATTTATGTAGTTATGGATGTTGTACGCAGTGTGTGTAATTTTATATTTCATGAAAAAATAAAATTTTCTTTCTTTCTCTGCGCCTATTATTATGCATAAGTGGCATGAAATACAACTTTAATATTCAAATGACACTGATGACAGATAAACATCAAAAATTTAAAAACACACCATACCTGTACTTATCACAGCAAAGTCCGGTGTCACATGCAGCTACTCTAAGTATCTCGTTTTTTGTGGCAAGCGAGTGTACCTAAGTAGCATGTTATGTTATAGCACCCGTTACTGTGCTCTTGTTGACAGCTTATACATTATGTAGGTTGAACAACAAATATAAATGCATGTAGAGGAGAAAATTGTATTCATATCGATACCTTTGTATTTCCAACAGTCAAAACACATATACTCGTTACTTAAATTTATCGTACAGAACAGGTCGTCAGAGAACCTTAGGCAACACATTATACATTACGGTAATGAATTACACGGATACTTCGAAGTTCGAAGTTATTAAAGTTTAATTTTACTGGTGTACCAAAAAAAAAAAACTGTCCATCATGTTTCTGAATTAACTTAGATTATTTATATTTTTTACTGAAGCATTATTTACATTTAACCGTCAATCAAAAGAGAACAAAATTCTAATATGTTCCTAAAATGAGAAATGGAAGTTGCTTAATGTACGTAATTGTTTAACTGATTGCAATGGCATAATAAAAAAAAGGATTGCAAGTCATATTTCTAAGCACATGTCGATTCAAGAGTTTTTCATACTACAATGTCTTGAACGGAGAAAAAAAAACAATTTTTGCATACACATCTTGTATGCAATGCCGGCAAATAGCCGTGCTACGGGTGTCCATCCACACTACATTCTTCAGCAACGTATGGCACCAATCCCTTCATGCTATAGCAATCTGAGCAAGTGTTGAAACGTAGCTGTAGAGTAAAAATCCAATGGAAGGATTACTTCTGCTAGATTTTCTTCCAAAATACGGTATATAAAGATAAGACGTGGCGAGTCCACCAAGTAAGCAAACAAAATTCAAACATTCTTTATTCTTTAGTTGCTGTTCTAACTCCGTACTTACATATACGCAAATGCAATACACACAAACAGTGATACGCGCAAAGAAATATTTTTAACAAGTAAATTGAATAATTTAATGTTTGTCTTACGCTGTTCATACGTCCAAGAATTTATTGCACCTGATGGCCGCAATCCAAAAAATCGGAGTTACCTAAGTAGCGGCGCAAATATAAATTCGATATCTTTCCTCCGAATAATTTAAATTACGTTTCCATCTGTCCTTGAAATACTACTTCTGGAATGAAAAAAGTACGTATGATAAAATGACCGTTTCATATTGATATACGGCACATCGTAAGGTTTTTAAAAAATCATAAAATATTCCCAAAATAACCTAATAGAAATTTTTAAGATGTTTTTTGCAATTTTTCGTTGACAGTTATTTGAAATTCCAAGGACCGAAATTACTACTTACCATCTTTTTGAAATGATGAATTTCAGTTCTACACAGAACAAATGTGTAAATGTTACTCGAAAGAAATCTAACATTTATATAATGTTACGTATATTCAGATTACGCAACTTTTTTTAAGAACTACACCAAAGCCTCTAGAAGGTCCACCAAAAAGGGTATACGCAATCTTTGTATTGTTATTCAACTCTTTCGGAACTGTTGTTCATTAAATTTGACACTAATTCTTATTACCGTAATTTGTAAAGTGTAATATTGTTATTAAATTAACATTCTAAAAATACATACACCTGAAATCTAATTTTAGTTAAAATTATTATTTTTTCAACTGTAGTGGGCAAGGTATATTTTTGCAAAATCAATAAAGTCACTAGTTGTGCTACTTTAGCAATAAAACGAATATCAATTTTTGTCCGCGATCAGAGAACCAGTATTATTTTATATTAATCTGAAAAGGTTAACAATAACTACTTTACGCCTTTTACACCCACAAAATTAGAGCTCTTCTAAAATCGACTTAAAAGAGAAATAAATGAAAACTGAATAGATTATATAAATGACAAACACACATAACTTAACGTACCTACAAGTGTAACAGTTGTAACTATTCTTCAGGATTCTATCAATGAATATTGACAAGATTCAGAATACCCTGGTAAAAACGATTGAATACGTTTTTATAGTTTCTCGCTAATTTGCCGTAAATGTAGTGGTAGAGTGTCTTTATAACTTGCACGTACTTAAAAATACACACAAGCGGCTTTTAATGGTGATTAAATTGATAAGTTTAAATATTATTGGCATTTTTGTATATTCTATATAATTAATTCGCAGCGAAAAGAAACTAAATTAGTCGGGTCATATACACAGAGAATGGAAATAGTAAGAAAAGTATTGGAAGCGAGGTTCACAATTAAAAGAAGACCTGAAAGACCGAGTGAAACGTGGGATAACGTAGTGGCTAAAACAATACAAATAAGATGACAAATAGTAGCACACAAAGAAACCAAGCGAGAAAACAACGGAAAGACTTTGTGCACGTAAAGGGAGTCTTTTTGTAATTTACTTATTCGATTTAGTAATTTAATGAGGGAGACGAATAAAATAATTCCCTGCAGTAAAATACTGGGGATTTGCAATATTTATTAAATAAATGTCTCCACCTGCGAGATTTGGAAGGATATCAAGATTGGAAAGGATTTCTGGATTTGAAGACTAGAATAGCGCAGGCATTGACAAATTAAATATCCGGCCAATAATAAAATTTAATTTCCTTTTCTTTTTCTTAAAAATCAACTACTAAATTTAATAATCCTTCCAAAATTAGCTATCGGATTGCGTTCGGATTGCTATTCGGATTGCTATTCGGAAGGTGTTTGTATTCATATAATTTTAAAATAAATATTAAAATTTGTATAAGGGAAATAAACATTCAAAACTGTGAATAAAATAAACATTAACTCACACGTACGTAGTTTATTTAATTTTCCTTCAATCGATTTCAATTTGCAACGAAACAAATAGATCCCACGACTTTAAATATTAAAGAAACCCCAAATATTCAATTTTTATTAATTTTTAATAATACTCTTATTACAATATGTAACATTACAAACACATAAAGCAAGCAGCCATAAATTTTGGGATTTTGCTCGTCGTGTGCTTAAGTTTAGTAGCTTAACTGCAGTATCGAGGTCGAGGATATTTTTTGCAGACCGTGGCGAAGCAATACGTCCAAGATCGCAAACGCACCAGCCTCGTATTATATTTCTCCCGCTAACGACCTGGAATTTTGAAGACGTTTTACGAAAATAAATTGCTTCTTTGCTTTCTAGTAATACTTGCCGTTTTGATTTTAGTTTAGGTATTCCTGTCGGCATGGTTTTTATTCCTTGTTAGTTGTTACTATTATTAGTTAAGGTAATATCTGTGTTTATTAATATCACATTGTTCTTTCTTTGAGAACTTTTAATTCCTCTCCATTGCACACCTGGTCGAACATTTTAATTACTATAGGCTGTTTCAATTACATCTCAAAAATTACAAGCGAATTTTAACTACTATTTTAGTGTTTCGAATTTGAATTGAACAATTGAAAATAATTTGCTCCGGCGAACTTATTCGACTATATAATTTGTAAGTGCAAATATACATATGTACAGCTCTCGCAGTACAAGTTGGCAAGCGGTGGGAGTGAATTCGCGCAGGTAGAAAAAGGGTAATTTACGACTTATTCGTTCGTTTCCGTATCAGAGGCGTACTTGAAAGTTCTTAATGAAATTTATATTTAAGAAACTAATTTATCTTTGAAATACAATTTCCTTTCGAATCTAATTGCATTTTGATTTACTAATAGTAAAAAAAAATTAAACACACTAAAACTATTTCGTGCACTTAACTATCAATCACTTTTTCTTACTAGTCAGTATACCCGTAGTCTTAGTAGTCAGCACCTTTATTGCCTCACTCTATCAGACAAGATGTGTCGAAAGGGTGCGCAGTTTGTTGATCTGGATGAAAACTGTTCTAGAAATTAGGCTATTTTCGTTAAAGGACTTAATCGTTTGCAAGCAGCAGACAGTTATTTCAGAGCAGATGAACAAAATGCACCAAAAATAATAGGACGCTAACTCCCGCTTCTTTTAGTAGTTACATAAATTACGAATGCTTCGATCAGACTAGATGTAAATGTGGACTGCATAAAGGGTTAGACCGAAAGAAATGCAAATTTTTTATTTTCGGGATAGGAGGTCGTGGTTTCATATGTGAGTATAGAGGTTAATTCTGAACAACTTTTTTTAAATTTATTTTGACAAATAAGGGTACTTTACTCCTGAGCCTCTATCAATTCTAAATACCCACTCTGTATACGGTAAAAGATAATTAAATGGCGTCAAGTTACTTTTAAAAGGTGCTCAAACTTTCCGCATTGCTTCAATTTCATGATAATACATAACAAGAAAAAATCCATATGGTGCGTACACCTTGATACGTTCGTTAGCAGTTGGAGTTATTTAATAAAATATATAAAACGCGAAATTGAAACAAAATCCCCTTTATCAATCCAGAAAGAAAATTGTTTGGTGTTTTTAACCAATTACCGAAGAGCATCCTACATTATACGGGCACTAGGCGTTGAATAAGGCGTAAAAGACATTGAAAAAGTGTTAAATAAAATAAAATTTCCGTCAAATTAAAATAAAATTTAAACATTTCCTGTTCCCTCAAACGGAGCTAGGGTAGTTTGAAGTGCGAAGTACATTATTAGCATTAGGTTTACATTGTTTTTATGAGCCTTTGAAATGTTGTTATTTCCATTTATTTTACTATCGCTTGCTCTCTTAGCTTGCTCTCGTCAGCTTCTGGACAGACAGCTTTTCGACTGCCAACAATCCTATATTCTACCATGCACCGTATTCGAAGCTGCAGTTTCTATTGTGCATTAAATTAGTGCGGTAATGAAAACAATATGAAAGCAAGAAATATTGTTTTGAATTTGTTTTTTTTTTTTTCATTTCATTCAAGCGCTATCGGGTGAAGTAGTGGCTGTTGCAACAGTATACCTAGTCTGATATGCTATTGGTACGAAAACTAGAAGAATATATAAAAGGTAACAAAAAATTACCTGAGAATGGACAATAAGTGTTTTATTAGATGTACGTAGGTATAGATATCCAAAAAAAAAAATTAGACCCGGGTATTCGGATCCAAAACTATCCGAGTAAACATCCGATCCATCATCCGCTATCTAGTTCTTATATCTGGATCCGTTGCAATATAATGTGGAAGTGTTTAATAAAGAAAACATCGAGTTTGTGTTTTTTGGAGAAAAAAGTGCAATAGTTTTTCAAATCTGTACACTGCGAAAAAAAAATGATTGAAGCAATGCAAAATGTATTCAAGGAACTACAAGTCTTAGTCACCTATTAGCAACGAATTTTACTTGTATAGTTTAAGTCAACAATGTTTCGTCTCGTTTTGTTCCAATAAAATGTTAAACGTTTAGTAAAAAATGGAGAGAACTAAGAATTAATTAATTTCGCCTCTGGCATGGTTCACATGCTAAGTTACCGTGATCGACTGCTTCCGCTCAGTTAGTTTCGCCTCGGACGTGGTTTATACGTTGAGTTGCCGTGCTAACTATTGCCAATCACTCTAGTGAAGAAGCCTCATACAATTGTGGGCGAAACGTCGAGTTTTTATTTTATTTTATTTTAACAACGACATGACACGGTCCAAACCCAAAACACGTTTAGTTTCAACAGACTTTGGCCGTGGAAGTCTACGTTTTTATTTTAGAATTAAGTCGGTCATTGAGATATGTTTTCTTAACATTTGAATTAGTTGATTGAAAGAAGAATGCGAATTTATGTTAAATTAAAGAAGAAAATGGATTGAGCTAAACTACTGCTTCGCTCGGTCTAACAAATTTTAAAGATTCCTTTAACATTCGCATTATTTGCTATTTTGCTCGTAACAAATCAATTATTGTGACACTTTTGCAATGGTCGGTAAAGAGTTTCCGATAACGGATCCAGATGCAAGGTTTCGGATAGCAGATACGGATCCGATGTTTCAGATAGCGAATCCGGATCTAAGGTTTTGAATGATGAATCTGGATAACGCCAAGATCCAAATATGCGAATAGTAAGATATCTGGATCCGGATAATAACTTTGGTTTTTATAAACTTTTAAATTGAGTTAAACCCATTTATATAAGAAAAAAATGTAGTAACGAAGAAAGCTATTCCAGCTGAAAAAGGATTAATTGTAACTTTGAGATATTTGTCAATCGGTCGAAGATTTTTACGTAATTTTTCATACGCTTTATTTCTCCGTGCTTACGAAGATTCTCGTTTAATTCGTTTAGTTGGAAGACTAAGACTAAAACGCGAATTTTGTTACATACACACGTCAGTCCCGTATAAACCGCAGGTGCAGACCTGTTAACGCGGTTTCCTAAACGTTTATTGCAAAATTTTAACTGACGACCTAGATAAGTGCAATTCCGAGCTGCTGAACAGTACGTAAATACCATACATGATTGGAGGGAAAAATTTGTTGACAACAACATTAATAGCACGCTTCGCTCAAAAAGCCCACTATGAAAAGGATTACTTTTACGAAATTGGCAAAAACAGAATTCCTTACATCAGTGCTTATTTCATTTTTTCCGTATCTAGTTGTCCAAAGTATGTACTAAATATTTTGATTGCACCATTAGAAAGCACATAAATAACTAGAATAAAGTTAGGTTACGTTGCATTTTATTCAAATTAGTTATTAATATTATCGTTAACGAATGTTAATAAGATTAACATTCGTTAATCTAACATATATTAACAAATAACAAAAGCACAAATAAACTTACATAAACATTATTTAACTCTGAAGTAAGGAATAATTTCAAAGGGTGTTGCTAAGAACAATTTATAATTTCCATCCTTACATATTTGTTGACGAGTTTTGAATGAACCTTGTACACAAATGCAAACTAAAGCCAACTACTACCCACTTTAGTGATAACTGGGTAGGTAGAAGAAGTATTTCCTTAGTTGCAACAAAGTAGAACTATCGACAGACAGACATATGGTACTGTAATTTTAAACTGCACTAACTACTTGTTTTTCAGCATCCATTAAAGTTAAAAGAAGAAATAAATGGTCAATAACAAAAACTACAAATTGGAAGCACTCCAGACGCTTGTTATTTCAGTAGTTCATAGACCATTTATTTAATCTTTTATTTCTAACTGTATTAAAAAGAAAATTTGGTAACACACAACAGTATCTACTTCTAATCAGAGCGGCGATTAAAAATTTGCTCAAATTATCTTTAATTTCATTTACATGCCTTTACACACACTCATCACGTGTATAAATGGAGCATGGACATCGTGGATAATATGCAATGAAGAATGTATTTTATTTTTTGGAACCTCTAAAATAAAATAAAACTAATTTTGTAACGAAATCGGAATAGAAAAGCGTATTTCATATATCATACATTTTGAAAGACCGCAACGTACAACTTTCATTTTCGGTGTTTTTATAATTTAACGAATCGATCAATGATCACCTAAAATTTGAGCGACGTTTTCCAAACACAGAAGTGGTTACCGTCTATGTGTGAGAAGCGTACGCTACAACATCCAAAAATAAAAAAGATCAAAGAGAGAATGTTGCGTGTTAATAAGTATGCTATTACCAATATGTTATATATTAAAACAAAAATTCACTTAGCGAATGGTGTAGACGTACCTTTAAGGACGATTGCGTATATCGCACCTACATAGACATTAAACCTTAACGACGTACTTATTTATTTATAAATTATAACACCTGAAACTCTGACAGATGATGAACAAATTACATATATCAACGCTAAGAATTCTTTGTACGTTATTATTAATGTATGTTACATGTTACAGTATTATTGATTAGTATTGAAGCTAGAGACTGAATATTTTGGTTTAGAAAGAAATATAGCGATGTCCGGAAATATCCCTCTGGCGCTGCGCTAACTTTTGATATTATCAGCATTTCTAATATACCCGAAAGTGCGTAGGTGGAATACGCTGCATGAATATTTTCTCATTTTTGAAAAGTCAATGGAAATACGATACCACATGTATTATACTTTAACTTAACAACTACAACGACAACAACAATACCAAAAAAGTAGTGCTAAAATAGCTTCCTCACGGTATTGATAGAATTATTCGCGGCAAACGCAACACAAGCAGAGAGAAAAAAATACAGCACCTAGGGACATGTTTCTGTCTACTCGGCGTTATCAGCGTGGTTCCGAGAGTATTTTTTTAACTCTACCCTGTGTGTTGTTGCCTTACAGTTAATGCCACAAGATTTTAAAACGCCGAACTAGACATTTCTTGACGTCCTTTAGTGCCAAGGAACGCATACCTGTCGTTTAGAAAACAACGTTTAATATCCACCAAAACATCTCTCGCTTTCATGGAGATGTTGGTTACTATATTCCATAATAATAATAAATGGCTTTTACTAATCTTAATACGCACGCATAACAATGACAGTAACAAAAAGAAACAGGTACTGAATGTTGACTTCTACTTATCCATAGATTTTATATATTGAAAAAGTGAAGCTTCCTTTAAACGTGGTGTAGTTAGCAAATCAATCCCCGAAAACGATCGTCTGTCCAAAAAAAATTGTGGCAAAAACCTAAGTAGGTCCACAATCAGGCTTGTTCAGGAGAAGGGAAATTGGTAAACAACAGCATGGTAACTCAACATGTAAACTACGCCAGAGGCGAAACTAACTGAGCGGCAAACAGTTGATCGCGGTAACTGAGCTATATAAACCATGCCAGATGAGGAAAATCAACTGCGGAGAACGAGGAATCTATAAAATAACCGTTGCAATTTTCTTTACAATATTTTGGAGTTTCTTTGTTTGTTACAACACACCAATTGCCCCAAATCCTCCCCATTATTATCAATCCCATAACTATTTATAGTGACATTTACTACAATTTGAAGCAATTTCTTTTGCTTCTGTTTAGTATCTTCGTTCTAATTCGTCAGTTTTTGGTAATTAAACGTCTACATTTCAAATTTTTTGTACTGTTTTTTGGACGGACTTCTTAGTAACCATCCGTAAGTCTAGTCGACTCAATTTTAATATCTGATTAATCTTCCAACAATTAGCGCTCTGTTGCAAATTCGATTCTTATTCAGTTAAACTTACAGATTTTATTTACCCTGTCAATTGTTCTCACAAGGATAGCGTTTATTGAATTCAACGTGGAATAATCAAATTGCTAGAAGTTTACCTTACACGATTCATACATAGATCATCGTAAAAGCAACAACGTTAAAGGCAAAAAAGGGCATATTGTTTACTAATCTAATAAATTTAAACAAACCTACCAGAATGTATTAATTCTAAGAACGTTGAGTAAAGTGAAAAAATACCATTTCTTATATAAATAAATAATTAACAAACCAAGTAAAAAAAAAGGAACAAAAACGAAAAACGAAAACAGGAAAAATGCAGAATTAAGGAACAATAAATGATAAAATTTGACACACTGACAATTATTATGATCTCGTTACCTAACAAAGAGTTTTTCTTGGATAGCTCTTTGTTTTTGCGTATTATGATAATTATACAGAGTGTTTTATTTAAAATGAGAAACGCAATTGAACCATCAACAACATCAAAAGTTAATACACAATAGAAATCCACCTGTTTCTGCTGATAGTTTCTGTAGTAAGAAAATTAATGTGTATGTATGTGGCTATACTTTAGGACCGTACCGTATATATTTCCTAAAGTTACTATAGGTTAAAGGCATTATTTTAAATGTGTAAAATTAGAACAAATCATGTGAATCCTATTTTGGCTAAGAAAACATCAACAAAGAAAATAACATTTGCAAATCTCATCAAAATACGTCGTACGTGTAGCAGCGCTAAGATAGTATTCAACATTACGTTTTTTGTTAATGATTCACATCTGCTCTGATATTTGACATACTTATCCCATAAACAAATTTAGCTTAGCATTACGTAATGTGCTCTAAATATCATTTGCAAACTATACTCAAGAGATTTCATACCGAATTTTCCATACAATCTGAACCACGCCAACCATGTGGTGCGCTTCAGATTGTGACAATAAAAACTATACAACAAAGCTATGTATGTACATAAGAAAATAGTCTCTTCGTAAGTGGGAAATATGCAGTTCTCTACACTACGTCCGTCTTTTAATAATAAAAGTCTATTTCGGATTCTTTTTTCTCAAATATTGTTATTTACTACTGTACATTATTGAATGATTTCTTTTTTACAACGGATACCAGGCTTCCTCGCAATGAAAAACACTTTAACGAAAGCGCTCCGTGCTTGAACTATTAATAAACTATCATGATCAACTGGAATCAATCGAATTCTTATTAACGTGGAAATAGTAATAATGGTTATATTAGATTAAATCTGGTTTGGTTCAATCCAAGTCTTCAATAGTAACCGATATGTAATGTTAATCCAATAAAACTAGATGTTTTTTAGCAGCCGCAGTATATTATTTTATATTACTTTATTTATTGATGGTATTTGAAGTATTACAAGAACGATTAAATAAAAATATTTGTAATATTTCCTCTTTAGAAGAAGATATTAACAGCATGCATTAAACTTAGTTTAACACACTTAAACCCGTTTAAGTGGGCTTCTGCTGTCGAATTTAAATTAACTTTTTACCGAACAACTGTTTCTAAAGAGGCACTGTTATAACATCACAACATTAAAATTTGTAACATCGCTTACATGTACAATAGGTAAAGTTCTAAAGTAAATAAGTAAATACGAATAAACAAACATTTAGAAAAAAACAAAATTTGCATCTGGCATGCAAATCCATACAAGAAGCCATACATTGTTTAATTTCAGAAATGCGCATCGCTCTTGATAATGATGAACCTGACCTTTGTATCTTCGTGGATCCTTCGACGCAGCTCAGTTGTTGAAACATCGGGACATAGTGTATTTAGAAGTGGTGTTCATAATTTTCTAAAGGGTTAGCTATATAGAAGGAAGCAGTTGAGAGTGAGAAGCAAACAATCAGATTTAGTGTGCTCCAGGGTACTGTTTAGAGGCCTATTTTATTCAGGTTACATAAATCAATAGTTCGAACTGGCCACTATAATAGGCTTTATTAATATTATTATTATTACTTATTATGCGCGTATTCTATTTGCGGCGATTTCAGCGTCAAGTTTGATATATAGACGTGGACTTTCATGGCCAGAGTCGGTTAAAACTGTGGTAAACGTACTCCGGTATGGACCGTGTCATGGTTAAACGAAGTTTTGAGTTTTTGATTAATCATGACACGGTCTAAACCTGAAACACAATCAGTTTAGAGTCAACAAAAACCTATTACTAATAGCCACACAAGAACCATTGCTACTGTGAGGCAACAGCAACAAAAGGTAGAGATAAAAAGTACTCTCGAAACCGTTTTTTTCTCTCCTTTTGTTGCGTTCGCCGTGAATTATTCTATCAACACCATGTGGAAGGTGGTTCTATTACCTATCTTCTATTACCAAATGTATTATCTCGAAAAAATGTCTTGAATTACAGTGACAAGAATAACTTTTGGTATTTTTGTGAATGAATGAGGCTTAAGATAACATTACACAGTTGAAAGTTTAAGCATTTAGGAACACCGTACGTTGTTATTACAATATGGTATTTCCTGTAAAATTGTTAAAGTTATCCTTCACTGCATCTGAAATGAATGCTGCTATAATAAAATTAAAAAGTAAACATACTTATGGATTTTATGATCTATCTGCTGCAATACTTAAGTAATTTGCAACCTTCTTTGTCTTGTTAATTTCTCATTTTCCAGAGAAGTTTTTCCTAATTGCTTCCAGATCTCCTTAGTTACGCCAGCATATAAAAAGAATGATAGAAAGAGCGTGTCAAATTACAGTCATATTTCTCTTACTTCGAATATCGGAAAGATCTTTGAGTACTGCATGAAAAGCATTTTTGAGTAAACGCAATACACTCAATAAAAATCAGCACAGGTTTCGAAGAAGTAAATCTACCACAACTGTTTGCACAACATCATTCTGAACACCGAAGGTTCCATTATCCATGTTCTGTGATTTTAGAAGAGCTTTATCGAACAAGCTATATAAATATGGTATACGAGGCAATGCGGCGAATTGGATTATCTCATATCTACATGGACGGATGCAATATGTAACTATACATAACAGAAGGGAAACTGCTATTCCCATCGTTGACGAAATGCCACAGGTTCAATTTTGAATCCAGTAATTTCTCATCCCTGTGCTACTGATATTCACAATATTACATCCGATATTCTAGCCTGCATGCGTGTGGATGACACTATCCTATCGATTACTAAAAACAATTTAGTCCAAGTAGAATCAACCGTGAACAATGTAATTAATCTCCTCCATAAGTGACTTTGTGCAAACAAATTAAGCTTGAGTTAGAGAAAAACTAATAATTTCTTGTTATTTCATACCTACAAACGCCTGTATAGTGCAACATAAACATCGGTAATAACCCACTAGATTAAGAACACATGGCGAAGTTTCTAACAGTTTATATACATTCAATTTACTATTGAATGAATATTGCAACAAATTTGTTAGCTTACTTCGTAATAAAATATATCTCTTTAGAAGCTTAAAAAACGCCCTATCGTTATTGACCCTTACCCCCTGATATCCTCAAGGGTACAATTTCGACCAACCTACGTCGTATTTGTACGGGGTCCTTCGTCATTTACGAAAGCAGCGTTTATTGCCCAAAAACAATTAATAGAGTAATTGTTGGGAACAGCGAACTCATGCATGATCTTGCCATGCCTCCGCATTTATACAAACCAACAGGTAGACCATTACAACAGCCGAAAGAAAACTTTATAATAAAACAAGCTACTTGTCCATTAGTCTTGTTTATATCTCCATTGTTGTTAAATCTTCTCATAGGATAGGATAGGAAACTACTTTTCTGCCTTTAGCCAGTAGAATGCATTGTTTTGTCACATCTTAATAGTCTTCGTATATACAATCACAAACGGCAGTTAATAAAATTATTAAGCAAAAATTGTCCTTTGTCTGCGTCGCGCATATTATCTAAAAGTTAAGAATTCTGTCGCAGTGATTCAGATAGCTAAAGAAAATTTGTAATATCGAAAGTTTTGTTATTGTTGCTCTATTTAGTGCTGTAGTAAGTTCAATAATAGAATAGATATGAAATCGTTGGATGGAGATACACTGCAGAAATGCATTGTTAGGATTGTGGAACAATATGTCACAAATAAATCTATAATAATGTTAATTAATGGATGTAAGCCAATTATACAGATAGTTTACAAAATTCGTTAGAAGTTTGAATGATTTTATTATGAACAAAATTCTAAATGTTGAACTAGCTAGTTGTGACATGGAGTTTATTAATTTAAAAATGTTGCCTACGAAATACTTCCAGTTTAACCGTGTTTACCAATTTTTTTATCTTAAATACAATTGTGTACTTTTTCTAAACTTAATCGATTGTATACATCGCTCATAAATAATTTGAATTACAGCACCATACCCTTAATCAATTGTTTTCAAAATATTTACGATCATGTTAAGATTACAGCATCTTAATACATTGTTTCCAAATGTAGATATTTTCAAACAAATATTTTGAAGGCCGTTAAAGATATATCAGGTACAGGTTTGTCAAACCCTAAATACGAATCAATGTGGAATTTTCCTTCCTAATCTAATAGTGATAAAGTTAAAGATACCATGAACTATTTGGAAAAAAATAATTGGAAATTGGTAACCACTTCCGACTGAACTAGAAGCGTTTCGTAGACGAAAATATTTTGAACTAATGATGCTTAATTGCTATACCAAAATTTAAAAGTTTCAAAGTTTGAAAATATTAATGCAATTAATAGTGCACAATTAGTAGAACCACGTCAGTGAATGGATCCTATACGCCAGTGAAGCAATACTTTAAAGAATTACCGGAGAAAAAGTAGTTTCATTTTTAAATAATCAATGTTGACTTTTTGTGAATAATTCATGATGTAGTAATCTTATAAAACTCTTTAATAAATAGCTTTCAACCGATAAGTAGTTTAATTTTATATTTCTTTGCTTTTGTAGTATACATGCATATATCAAGCTAACAATCTTTGTTAGTTTTTTTTAGATATTGTGTAATCAGTAGAGAAGACGAGTCTATCTATTCACTGCAAAAAAGCAATAATTCCACCTGCCTTTGTCATCTGAGTGTATATAGGTACGTGCGTACCTTACTATGGGAAATATATCTTACTTTGTTAGCTATCTTTATAATTGTCTACATATGTATATAATATGTACGTTTGAACCAATTAATAAACTTTATTATTAAAACAATAAAAGAATTTACTAATTATAATAAGACAACTAACATTAGCATACATCATCAGTGAGTAGCATACAATAGTAATACAATGTTCACTTCCAAATTATTGAAGAATTTCTTCCAAAGTTGTATGTATTAATACACTAATTTTTATGCAACGTATAGAAATATTTAGGACGCATAAAATTGCAAACTACAAATCACTAACACTGTTTAACATGTAAGCATAATGTTGACTTATGTTATTACGAGAAATGTATTTACAGTTACAAAATCGCATTATTCCACTTCTACTTTCGTTTCAAACGGTGTGCTCGGACGGGGACACACTTAATTCTCCAGTAAAATAACATGGAAGGCGTTTTAATTTTACTGACTGTAAATTTGACGTATTAAATCCTTTATCGCTCACAAATTTAATAAACGTTGTTGCAATTCACACACACCTTTATTCAAAAAATATTTAACGATAATTCTCCTATTTTGTTTAAGCGGAGGAATTCATTCTTGTGGTCTGTAATACGTGCACAACTGATGCTTCTTTTAATATACACGGACTATAACTTCCGGAAAGATATAATATTTCGTGATGACCTTCTATGTAGTAATTTAATACGAAAGAACGAAGAAATATTAATTTGAAACCAAGATGTACTTTGAAATGTTGTTTGAATTCAGTAAGTATTAAGCATTTCATATCAAAGCAAATGAGACGTAGAAGTAACAACAAATGTGTGTTACAGTTCAACGATTCCACTGACGATCTAGACATATATACGTAAATTAGAAAAACTGTTACAGGATTTAAAGGATCGTTTATAAACTATATTTTTCTTTGATGAAGAAGTACTATAACCTCGCGGAATTAGCATCAACCACGAACTTCTTTAATTAATTCAATATCCTATTCTCGCCTGTACCGAAGCTTGATGAAGTCAATAAAATGAATTACAATTCGCGATATTTCAGCCGTGGTAAATATCCAAACAGGCACATAGCGCATTCTATCTCATGCATTTTACCTGATATTAACATTAGTGTTATCTTCTGCGTTTCTTTTCTTAAGTTGTGAAGTTTCTAGAGCTATCTATGAAGTCTGGAATTAAACCGAAAAACTCCCAAGGAAAACTGTTTATATCGGAGGACTTCAGAAATGTTATTGTTAAATTAGGATAAAAGAAATTGTTTACTGTTAAAGCGCAACAGGACATTGGTACAACTCCTAGGACTCCTTACTATAAAATTGTAATATTTTGTCAAGCAACAATATCGGATTTTATCAAAAATAGGTAAGCACAATTTCTTATATGTGTTACACAAACGTGAGCAATCTTTAGAACAATGTTGTTGCATTATTGTAGCAACCTCATCGATTAAATTTCCACAATAATAATGTATTAAATAGAAATGCAATCCGTTAACCACGTAACGTTAACAATGTAGCTATTACTAACTCTATCAAAACAAAAAAGAAATGCATTCATAAGTTACATTGGTTAACAAGAATTATTTTGATCAAATGTAACTGGATGTATTCAGAAGAAATCATAGATATAACAATAGATTCATTCAAATCTCATAATATTATTTTTATCAATAATTTTTTTTTATCTTTGTTTTAGTGGCATTTATTGCATTGATGTTTTAAACGTGTCTTCAATACAGGCAGTAATTTATAAAGCATGTAGTTGTAATTCCGGTTTGCTATTCGATAATAGTTGTAATTCCAGCTATTTTATCAATCAGTAAGAGTTTCCACGCGTACCTTAAGCTTCGACTGCATCTAACATCCTAATAATAGAACTAAACACTAAACGCGTATCCACACATTATGGCACAAATTAATGCACATACACTATTAGTATTCACTGTTAAAATAACTAAAACGTATGCATAAAATTTTAAACCTTTAATTTTACAATTTGGATTATTCCTTCGGAAAAGTAAAAGAGATATTACGACGTTGTCCTATTAATTGAGGTAAGTACATTGGAAATTATAAAGTAAAATGGAACAGAAACAGAAAAATGGTTCCGATTTTCTGTAGGATAAGTGTATAGAGAAAGCAAGAGCTCAATGGTAAACTGCACCAAGTGAGTACGTTATTGTTTGAAACATAGCAAACGCGTAAATAATGTAAAAAGTATTTTCCAAACTAAAGCGCTACATTTCATACGAGGTACTGGAAATGGTATATTCCAACGAGATAATATGTATGCAAAAAAACTCACGTAGTATTTCATTTCACATTTTCGGGCATTTTATAACCTTTTAGGGAATTCAGCTTCATCTATTACGGAAAAATTATAGCGGCAATTCCACAGATACACACCAAGTTATAATCATTTGTAAGCTAATTTGCTCAGTACAGGACAATGTGAAAGAATATATTAAAAAGAGGGGTGACAATGTTTAATAATGTTTAATGAATTAATGCCTTCGTTAAAAGCGTTTCGTGATGCATTTTTGCAAGCAGGGAGTGAATTTATCTACCCGTACTTATGAATATTCATAAGAATTCAATTAAAACAAAATTACATTAAACAGTTCACGACATAATTACCATTTTTTGAATGATTAAGTATGAAAAATTGGTTCTCTCGTTAATTTTTCCAAATAAAACCTTACCTGCAAACTTAAACCTGAAAACTAATAAAGATATACGAGAAATATGATTTTTCTATATTATTATTTACAAATATCAGATTGTTCGATATCCATTACTATCTTTTATTAATCATTCTGATAGTTTCTTCAATTATCTATGCAATAACGTATGAATTTTTGGCTGCATTATGAATTTTGTTACAACTTTTACAACTGCAGACTCTAACTGACCTTTTAACACGTGAAGCACGCTGTGACATTTAACTGATGCTCCATCATTTCAAAGTTCTGGAACGGCGAGGCTTCAAAGAATGCCTTGTATGTGCTTTATGCAAAAAGAACGTCGCTTTAGCTAATGTTTCATCCAAATGGTAAGCGAATATATTGTGGTAAAAGCTGTCCACGAGAACGTTGTATGCTGCCCGCCTATGAATATTAATATACATAAAAGAATTTGAAGAACAACCAAAATATACAGATAGTATTGAAAACATGTAAAGTGCACTTAATAAAATAGAACAATCTCCCGCCCTAATAAATTCCACATCCGTGTGGGACGTGATAAAACCTAGCCTGGAAACCAATGCAGTATCTCGATGGCATAAGTTTGGCTGTCTAGCACATTTCATGTTCTAAACTGATAAAATGTAAGAATATATAGAAATAGTTATCCAATCTTTTCATATGTATTATAGACTTTTATGAGAAGCACGTTTATAATATTCAATGCGCAGAGCATTTAATACAGCGAGATGAATAAGTTTTGCAAAAAAATACTGTTGCCTAAAAGAACGTAAAATCACTGGTTAAAATATCCATATAAAGTTATCGCTCGTAATTTCTCTTTGCTATCGTCGTGTTTTATGTTTATATTGTTGTAACTGTTGTAATTTTAGTACAGTTCATTTATTGTAATTTGAATTATCTAGTTCACCATTTCGTCTAATACCTTACATCAACTCAAACGGAGTGTTAACACTTCGAAATCTTAGGATGAGCTCTTGTAGGTCCATCCTTTGTTAATGATGCTTTCAATGATAGTTTACCAGTATTGCTGAAAGGCAGAGTAGGTAACCTCACGAGCAGATGGATTATAAAAGAAAATCCGATAAGCTGACCGATGTAGTCGCCAGATCTTACACTTCGTGATTTAGAAGATTTCTATCAAAATCACTATGAATACAAAAATCTAATTTAATTCATACCCAATAGCTAATTTTGAATAGATTAGTTCAGCTATAATTTTCAAGCAAAAAAAAATGAATTGATGATTTATTTTTGCCCATAAGTTTAATTTTTCGGTACCTATAATGACTTTTAAATATTAAAATGTACTATTTACGCGAGAGATTCCATTAAAGTATCTTAATTTAAACTTTTCTGGCAGATATTTTGCAAGATTCATTCATGGATTACTAAATCGAATAAGTCAAATGACACCTTTGATATAAAAAGAACCATTTTAAAAACCTTGCGCTCCCATGCAGGCGGTATGCAAGTTCTGATACGGTCTTGTTAGTTACATCGTTATGTGAATTACCATGATCATGTTACTTGGACTACATATCGCAATTAATATAAAAAAGAAACAGTAACTATTGTAAATGTTTTGCAGCCTATCACCATAACAATTTTCATATCTGTTGAAATAATATGGAATTTTTACAATATGGCGCTAAAATTGTCTAGATCTGCTTCTAAAATTCCGTAGAACTTTGTCCAAATTATACAGTCAACATAAAATAGATACTTCTGTTGCTTAAATGTTGGTACTGAGAATAATGCTTAGCATAATGTCGAAACAATTAACATCTAAATTATCCCAAGAACTGCTAACCACTATATACATACATGTACATAAGTATACATGTATGTATATATGCAAAAAAGCCAGTTTTCTTATTGTTAGTTTGACAAGCAAGAACATAGCGTTCCTAAAGTAGAGCACATCATGCTATTTTTTATTATTACTTCCACGTATGTGTTTATATTACAAAACCTATTTAATAGTGTATGTAAATACATATATCTCGTTAACTGACAAATACGCAACGCAAGTCAATAACAATCGGTCGATATCTATAGATTCTGTAAACAACGAAAATAGTGTTAATTACATTTTAAGCATTGTGTGTTCAAGCATTGTTTATCCCCACCGTAAGTATCTAACTTTATCATACCATGCATTCAATGTTGACCATTTTGTGCATTTTTCTAATATATGTAGGTAATGAAACCAAATGATCATTTATCTTCCTCTAACACACTTTTTTATAAAGAAAATCTTGACGATACATACTTGCCATTTTGAACTACCACATACATGCTTTTTAGCACAGTAGAAGATAAATAATGAATATTAACATTGCGTAGGTTTTCACGGCCGGTATAACTGTTTCTGTTATTGATTTCTTCCTGGTTTCACCGTGTTCTAGAAGTTAATAGCAGTAATAATAATGAATATTGTATGTCTATTACGTTGTTGTGTCTTGTTTATTTATTACTTTCATTAATTTGCTCCATAAGCGCAGGTCTCTGTTCTCGTTAGAACAAGTACATGCATAGAGAAATTGCTAAAACGATAAATTTTACATCTATTCGCAATGCTTCTTAAGTCGGGATTGAATATACAATTACTAACCACGTTAAAATTGACATTTGGATTGGAAGCACCATTAGTTTTTCTAGATAGGAAAACGTGTGCTGAAACTGAAGAGAAGCTGAATACATCTTCGATGAGTACTACTAGATCAACTAATGGTCTAATGAATTTAGAGGCCAAATCGCCCGACTAAGATGACTACAGACGATATGATTGGTAAATTAGAAAGACTGTTAATATGAGAAACATCTCATGCAATGTATGCAAACCATCCTTCACAAAAAATTTAATATCAGAAGGATATCGGCGAAATGACTGCCGCTTCTGCTGACAATTTATCAAAAAACTCAATCGTGTTTAAGGACAATATGAGTAACTTTAGGCGGCGGTCCAACTACGATACGAATTGATGCTCTACCCGCCATATTCACCAGATTTAATTCCCTGACTTCTCTATTTTTCTAAATTTGAAAAAATTTGCTTGACGAACAGAAATTCATATGACATGAATGGCAATGAAGAAGTCATTGCCGAAATAAAGACATATTTTGCAAAGTTCGACAATTCCTATTATATTCCAATTCAACGCCTTAAACAAGTTAGAGAATCGCCGGATTAAGTCTATAGAGCTACAAAAAGATTAAGTCGATTATTTACTAAATCCAAAACCATTGCTTTGCCTTCCTTAACACGAACATTTATCGTACATAGAGTGATAATATTTAATACGACTTCCACAGAGAATTGTTTGAGTAAAACCTAACCGAAAATATATTTATTCTATGTTGTTGTTATTCGAAATCTGGCTTAGTTAGACAAGATTTATACAAAAACATTGGTTAAGCCAAAAATCCGTATGGATTTAAAAAATTTATGCAGAGGATATGATTATTTTGGCAGCTTTACTATATTAAATAAATAGCATCTTTAACTAATATTCAAAATTCATTTATTAATTATACTAACTATTCTATCACAAATATGTAAATTTCATCCACACGATTTCATTAATTTCGTCCATATAAAAAGGTTCAACGATTACAAAAGCTGCGGGAAAAGTAGCAAATTTTCAACTCACTCTACTGTGTCAAATTTAGGGAATGCAAAATATATTTTCACGCATTTCAGCTCACAAAGCATGTGTTCCCTTTTTCCATCATTTTACACAACCATGATGTGAAACGTGTACCTGAATAACAAGTACATATCTGTATTCACCTTTGTTAAAACGTCGGTCAATCGATAGTTCCACTTTGGACACACCCAGAAAGGGTCAAAAACCCGAAAAACTCGGAGACCCAGGTATTTTTTCAATTTTTCGTTAATTAAACACAAATTTCGCATATTTCAATACAATGTTAGCAAATAATATCATATTAATAATAAACAAAGAATGTAAAAAGTTATGCTTTCAGGGCTTTGAAGGATTGTTTGCAACCTCAGAAACATGTTTAAAATATATGTAAAAAATATGTAAATGTGCTGAACAGACATTGATGATTGACCACTTTTCAGAACAGATCATCTAAATAAAATCAAGAAAACATTTCTATTTTTTGTTAATCTTGGACTATTCGAAATATCGTTTTCTTGAATCAGTTAATTAAAACGAGTGCTTTTTAAATAATTTTTAACTTAAATATCTAATGTATGACCTATAATAACATACTTGTATTCTCTATTTTTTGGATTTATTTTTTTTTATATATTTTTATTTTGGAAGAGGTTTCTCAAAAAGAAAAAAATAAGTATAAGGCGGTCTATGATATGATCTAACTAAGTGGCGCTGTGGCACTGGATATGTTTAGTAATACAGAAAATGATACTCAAAAAAGGAACAATAATAGATTGGTATACGTATTTCACCTTATCTACGATACGCAGCAAATGCGAGTAAAATTAAATAAATATTTTTGATGCGATCAAAAGCAACCACACGCATGTATTTTAACCGCCAGCTGCCTGTAGTATTAGATACGGAAGCTTTCTCCACTAGCGTAATTCATCTTTCACCTTATCTCCGCGAACAGGACTTCTCGTTAAGCTTTAAGCGCCCTTGACATATGAAAACCTATTTACAATCTGTAACATTCCTACAAACCGAGAGATGTTTCTAAATGACTGTTCTTTGAGTTGATAACAGTAATACCACGAATTCGCGTTTATTCAACTTAACTAGTGCCGCTAACACTTTAATTAAATGATTTATGTGCAGAAAGATTACCATCAACGCGTTGAATTTTACGGTGTTTTGAGAATATATGTTTACTCAAGGTCTTCATATGCGTTACAAACAATTAACAACAACAACACATACGTTTTTGTTATTTACGACTTTTATACGTATCACTTTATGCTTTTACGAAGTTTACTACACAATCAAAAATCTCGTGTAACCTGTAAAATATTAAGCGTAAGATGACGAACACTTATTATTGCTAAATATAATCTAGGTGATACAATAACGTTCTGGAATATTTTAATTGTAAGGAAAATATGCTTTGTACATAGAAAAAAAATGATATAAGCAATCGAAGAATTGTGGAACAATTAGTTACAATTTGTTTGTGAACACACGCCTAACTACAACTTGCGCAAATCGCTTTAATCCCAGTTAACCGTTTCCAAGGCTACATTTGTATGAAGAATATCTGAATATTTTCAATCTCATCGAAACTTAAATTATAATTTAATAATAATAAATGAATGGTATTATATGATCTGGTTGATTTGAAATTAACAAAGTTTAACAACCTATTTTGTGCTACCAATCCATTGACGTAGTGGGATTGATGCAGATAATGGTAGCAACATGTAGCTTACTGTAAACAAGCGAGTGGCGTAAGGGGTGTACTGAATTGATTGGTTGAAAATGTTTAAAAGTTCGAATAAAAAACCCGAACATACGATGACATTTTGAAGAGATATATTCGGAATGAGAAGAAAATGTGAAATGCTAATTCTTTCATTTCATTTAGCGATGTCCATAAGTATAAGAGTAAGTGTTATGATTGCGGCCGAAAGAAACTATTTGACACTTGTCAAGGTTCAGGAATAGTTCATTCGATTAGCAATTGTTAAGGTCTTGTTGCACACTAGGAGAACCGGCAGGACTCTCAATATATTCCATTTATAGCAGTGTTAGTTTTACACAAGATATTCAATAAAAATATTTAACACTACTATTACGAACTCGCTTGAACAAATCGTAATGTTATTTTAATGTTGAATATTGTAAAAAATGTTTCTCTGTGTTTCTACACTATAAACTCCTAATAGTGGAATGCAAATATGAGGAAGAACATAGTAAGTCTAAATGTATACGATTTTTAATTAATCTCGATATTTTGACCATTCCACAACTTTTATAAATATAAAAGTTCGTCCTTCTATATAAAAATGTAAAAAATTAATAACATTTATTCAAAATATTAATGTTAAAACTATACAAATGCAGTACGAAAGTTAATATAATCAAAAACTATTAGCCTTCTAATACTACAAATCCTTACAGTCACTCCGATCCCTACCGTATGACTTCTATTTTCATCTTAGTAAATCCTTAATTAATTTTGCTTTTAATTTTATATATGATCTTAAATATTTGTTGTGGTCATCATCATTATAGTAATCAAACTGAAAGCTCTTTAGTAACTACAATTGAATTGTTGACAAAGATGGAATGGTAAATACCTGTGTTAAGGAAAGCAACGCAACTGTTTCCTATCCCGCGTTGTTCAAACTTTTTTAAGCCATCTAAATAATAACATTTATCGAACTCTTCAAAATATTAATCTTTCAGCAAATGACATCTTCATTTCACATGAACAAAACACTTTTCCAAGTTTGGAAAAAGAAAACAAGTCATAAGGAGCCAAATTTGGTTAACATAGTGAATGGAGTACTAGTTCGTGGCCCTACTGCTTTTGCAATTGCCTATGAGTAGGTGGCGAGTTATAATTGCGTGGATTTCTTTCATAGGCAGGTAAGGTTTGTCTCTCTTTAGTTCAACGTCCAGTCCATCCATTAAATCAGCCCTCTCTTCTAAAAATAATCAACGTATGCCTTGCGAATCCTAAAAAATCAAAGCTACAATTTTTCCGACTAATGGAATCGTTTTCGTCTTATTCCTCGTATTCGCCCGGAAAACTACATTTCACCAATTAACCTTTGGCTTCTGGTGTATCATCTACTTACCTATACTAGGCTAAAACATTTCCAAACATTACTTTGAAACACTCAATTTTGTTTTTGATCAATTTGAGCAGATGCAACATCCACCTCACCGAATAACTTCCTCATGTCTAATATTTCGTTAAACATGTTTTGTACTGGGTCAGTTGGGATACCTACCATATGCAGTTGATTAAAACCAGAATCGTATGGTATCGCTACTAACCAGAAACCAAAGGTCAGCTGCCAAAATAAGTTTTTTTTTTTCAGGAAAGTGTACATAAAGAAGGCGAAAACAATCGCGATCTACCGGGAAACTGATGGCGACACTTTTTTGTGATTCGCAAAACATAATCTAAATTGATTATTTGGAGAAGGAAAGGGTGGTACGATGCAGATTTATCGAACTGAGTTAAAGAGGAAAAGGTCCTACCTAGCTAAGACAAAAATTCTCAACTATCACAATAATGCTCCAACCCACTCATCGGCACAGCAGCAAAACTATTCCTATTACTGTACGAATTGGTATCCCATCCAGTAGGGTATGTGGTAGGGTGTGGTTCATGAAAAGCGACTGATTTCAAATGAAGATGCCGAAACAGATGCTTATTTTCCACAGTTTAACAAATTCTGTTATTATTTGGATGGCTTAAGAGAATCGCTGAACGAAGTTAGAAGTAAAGAAGTAGAAAGTTATGCCGAGAAATAAATTTACCAAATCCAAAACAATTGCATTATCTTCCTGAATACAGGTATTCCCCATATTATGTATTATTCCTATTAACATTTGACTTTAACTTTAAATAAGCTATAATATTAGATTAGTACGTTATAATAAATAATCATTAATATGATAAAAAAAAAATGTCACGAACTATATTTAAAGCACTCCCTATTTAATTAATTTCCCTAATGTAATGATACCATCCATAGAATGGCAAGTCTCATGCTAGGTGTAAAAAAAAAAAAACGTAATGATTTACGAACTACAAGCGGATTGCTTAACAAAACCGGTGCACTTTAAACAAAACTAGCTAGTATACGGCTCGTCGTTCTCGAATATAAACATGCGATGATTTTTGTCGTATTAATTTTCCTTTCTTCCTGATACGACAACAGAAGCGCATCGTTACTATGTTTGTCGTACTGTGACTTATTGTTTGGGCTATAATGTATACGTTTGGCTTTTTTTCTCGTGTCAAAATCCAACGGATTCCTGTATGCGTAAATGATGAGTGAGAAACGTACTGATCTGTTCGTCGTATTTACAAAATGTATAGAAGAAATTTAAACAAACAAAAGGTCATACACTGTAACACTCTATAAACAAGTTTATATTGAAAATAAACAAAACAAAGACATGCATTCCTAGAACACGTAGTTGAGAATCTAGACATCCGTAAGTGGCCGATAATAATATATAATCGTATGTAATGGTACATAATTGCACATATGCAACATATCCCAATCTTCTGGAACTGTAAATTACATTTCGAAACTATTTCCGTATATACACGACGATCTTGTAACGCACCACGTACCTACTGGCATGTATTAATATAGAAATAAACAATATGACAGTTTCATATGTTTTTAGAAAATTCCGAAATATTTACAAATTTGTCCTTTCGTTGGCCTAAATTCAGATATATCTATTTCCTTCATAAAATCCGACATGCAATGAAATTTTTATCGGCTTCTGTCTAGACATGGCCGATGATAACGCAAGGTGTTCCGATTTGAACACCGAACTGCCAAATTAAAATTCTTGAAGCGCAGAAGTCCTACATTTGGGCATCGCATGTTATCAATACAACAGTAAGCAAAACATACTAACATTGACACTGTGGGACTATTAATTCGAGCCTAAGTAAACAAGAGTTAGGTGACTGGTAGAACGTATTAGGAGAAAGTAAAAGAAATGATGACTGCACAATATAAAGGCTGTGCGATCTTCACCGAAAAAGTCCACAATCTCTTATGCATTTCAAGTACGTCGTTTTCGAAATATACAATCCTTTCGAATTAAAAGATTCGGATTGTCTAAAATATCCCAATTACTCAGTTGCTTATTCAAGTAGATAAAAAGGTATCCAAATGAGAATAAAAGAAGAAACAACAATACAGGAACTACAAACATATTTTTAGTATTTGTTTTACTTCCAGGATCGTTCGTAAGAATTCTCCAGAAAAAAAAAAATTACCATGAAATTATTTTCCTTAATTTAATAACAATGTTCAGGAACGCAACAAAGAACAGAAGGCCACATTAACGATTTCCCCTCCCAATTTCTTTTAAAAATTCTGCTTTTATTGTAATAAATTTCAAAAATACCCAACGCAAAGGAAATATTACAATACGAATATGTTACCGGCGTTAGATCGTTAAAAAATTACAACCTCGATTAATTTAAATATACATATATTATGATATTTTAAAGCACGCAACGTAATCCCCGGTATGTACGTATGTCGATAAAAAGTTGCCTTTAATTTGAACATACACGTAAAAAGCCGTAAAAAAACACCATTAAATAAAACAAAAATATGTATGTTAAACTGTCTTCTCCTAATTTAAATCCATAGACAGAGCCTTTGGAATGATATTAACAAAACATTTAAAAAAAGAGAAACAACAAAAATTATTTGAATATAAACTGAAAGTACGGGTTTCCATACCGAAAGATGCGAAAAAGGAATAGCATGTTGGAAAAGTCATTTCAATATCATGTATTGAAATGACTTTTTTGTTTGTTGATCAATAACAAAGTGCCACATTAACGGCTTAAATAGCATACATTCTTACTAGTTTACTTTTTCTTGAACCAATAGAATATGCGATTGCTTATTTAATGGTTTAGCTTTCATTTCATAATACAACAGCTACAACTTTGCATATAATAAAACGTCGGTGTCAGGAATGGGAACTTTTGTGAACAAAGGTATCCGTATATCGAGGTTGAAATTCCACAAAATGGGATAAATCTAAAGTAAAAGAATCTTTGTCACCAATATTTGGTTGAGAAGTTAAGTCAATTATTCAGCCAATTTGTAAGTCGATCTGTCGATGGTAATGACAATGAAGCGGAGGAACACTCAGCATATGGATTTTAGGCAGGCCGCAGAAGCTGGGTAAAGGACAATAGGCGGTATCGTGTAGTAGGATGAGAATCTTACCATCATAATCTTCGTCGTTGAAAACCATCGTCGCATTACTTACAATTGGAGGGATATCACGGCAGAAATATTGACGGGTACTACATGCGATTCAGCATTGACCAAACACAAATCTCAATAGAGGCGATGGTTAGATGTTACATTTTCAGTGAAAAAATCTTTTCTAGCCGTATCTTACACTCAAAACTTGCAAAACTACGCCACGCTCCTATATCCAATTCCGAACAACGATGATTATTCTTCTCACAAATGACTTTCAAAAGGTAGACAATGAGGGAATTTGTCACGAAATTTGAACTCATAGTAATACTGAGTAAGCATCCGGGGAGCCCCAATACAAAGAAGGTGCACATGAACGGCTCGAAGATAGAAGATGGCAGAACAGGCACAGGCACTAATTAGCCTAACTCCCACCAAAAAATTCTTACAGGACTCCACTACAACATATTACAACTAGAGATATCTGCTTTAAATCTGTGCGCCATAAAGAATCTCGAGACCATTAAAACCTACACATGCGAATCTGGTCTGATAAGCTGTATGCAACCTAAGACAATTGGGAAGCAATAACCACGTTACTTTGTGATACGTGGGTGACCAAGCGATCGAAGCAATTGAGAACGCCAAAGAAGGTATCGTATTGGAAAGAAACAACAAGACAACAAAAATAGCTCTACCATTTAGCAAAGTGAACTTTAGGTTATTGGCAGGACTTTTAACAAATCATGCAGTCCCTGAATATCACTTACTTAAACTAAGAACAGCTGCAGATTAGATCTGTTGTCTACGCCAAAATCTGAAAACGGCAGAACACATTCTACGCAAATGTGTTGCCATCAGTCCCACACGACACCAATATTTCAGTAGGCTATTTCTTGCATTTATTGAACTGGAACTTCCAACTATTCTAACATACATACGAGCGTTTTCTTATAATAAATCTTATTAAAGTCGCGGTGGCCGACGCAATCTATGTCGTAGCACGGCTATCATAATAAAATTAACTATAACCACTTGACCACTTGATGTTTCGATAAATGTATATATTTATGTTTCCTAATTCTCATAATTACCTTTTTATTTTACGTTCATTTTGAAATAATTACAAATTAAAATTGTGTACGTCTTTCTTTTTAAATAAAAAGAAAATAAATCACTATCATAACGAAATTTAAGGAAAAAAAGAAAAAAAAAGGGCCACCCTTTTGGGTACTTAGTAAGTTCAAAAATGTTTTTCCGTAAATTTTTCCGGTTAATAAGATCATACATAATACCTAATTAAGGATTTGAAGGAATATTTTACATTTTATTCTACCTTTCTATACGCTTCAAATACATGTGCTTTTATTTATATTAATTTTAGATAAAGATGTATTTGCCTTTGTATCAAGTGGCCAAAACCCGAAACAAGAATTTTACAAAAATATATTTAATCCGCAAGAGGCAGCTTAGTTTACGTGGCCTTCTTGTCCAAAAATATACCGAAACATCAATGCTGTTAATAGATTGGCTGCTTCAATCCTATATTTTTATTATTAAACAAATTTTATAGTGTTTCTCATAGCAAGTACCGGCTAAAAAAACCATGTCACTTTAAATTACAATCGTATCTATTTGCAGATGTTAACTTATCTTCTTCTCACATTTGTTCCAAGTTGCAACATCTTTAGCTCTTGATCTATCTTAAGTAGACATCGTTAAAATAAAACTTACGCGCAGTTTAAAAAATACTTTTTCTCCAACATTATTTGTATTCCCTATCGAAAACGCCTGTAATCATTTTAGCTCCACCAGTTGTATGTCTAAACCACAAAATCGCTATACCACAATGAACAGTTCTATTTTAAGGCAGTTCTACAATCGCAAGGAATGCACGTTCAGAAATGGAACAAAAGTTCTAAAATAGAACGTAGTACCGCGAAAATATACCGCGCAAGTTTTTGATATAAATAACATAAACGTAAAATAACGCAGCGGCAGAAAGGTTCGAATTCGTTACAGATATTTCGATTTCACATTGACATATTTACAATTACCATAACCTTTGTTCTATTTTTTTTTAACTGCGAATGAATATAGCGTAGGAGTGAAATTTTCAACTATTTATAAACAAGAGCAATCTTCTAGTATGGCGTCTAACGAATAAGTAAGTATCGTGAGTTTAAATATGTAGAGCTAATATGTTTCAAGATAGTTGAAATCAAACAAAAATATTCTAAAATTAACATTCAAGAATGAAAATTCGATTTTTTTACATTAGTCTTTTTTATAAAAGACAATAGATAAATGAAATTGTTTTGTTAAACTTTCTTCATAATTTACTATTATTACAGTCATAGCCATTGCAAATTGTTAAAAAAGTAATAGTAATAAGTTAGTGAAGAAAACAAGAAAAATTCAAATCTTGTTTATTTTAATTTTTAGTTGTTATTGTTTTGCATATAGTGCCCAGTTAAACTTAATAAACTTATCAACTGAAGTTACAAGAATGCGCAACATAGCAAATCACAAACAAAAATAGCGTTAACTGACCAACCCGAACAGACCAACTAACAATATGCCACGAGCTTCAAAGAAACAAAGCGATATCGTTTTTATTTTCGATTCTATTGTAATAACTGCTGTTTTCCAAAGGCTGTCTGCCAGCTAAATTACACCAATTTCTTGTTTGCCATTTACTGGAAACTTTGTTTGAAAAGCTCGCATGAATCCGGATCCACTCAACGAAATTAAGTATAGATTCGTTTTGCTCATCAGAGTGTATACAAGCGAACCTTTCCAACCCGAGCTTACCGATTTCAATGAATCTCGACAAATTAGTAGATCGCATAAAGCAACGCCTTGTTAGCCTTTGTAAAGAAATGTAATCGATCTCAGCTTAAATTGAATTAAAAACGAAATGGTCCCTGATTTATCCCTCTACGACATTTTTTGTAACCACCCTTTCCGTATTTATCTATCACTGTTTCCGATATACAGGGTGAATCTCTCACTGCAAAAAAGTCGATATTTAAGAAACCGACATTTTTCCGCAAGTACACATCGGGCAGATGCGTATTTTGGAGTCTAATACACACACGCTTATGTGGTTTTAAATTGGTAATGAGATTGTTGAGTTAAAATGTTGAGTTAAGTTAGAAGGACATATTTTTGTTAAAAAGCCATACTTTCAAAATATAGCACTCTGGATATTATTTCAGCCTTGAGTTTTCCCTATATCGATTTATTTTTGTTTTTGAGATAACTGACATAATTTGAAATGTTTACAAAATGACCAATATCCTAGATTCCTTGTATGCTTGAACGCCCATTCAATTTTTTTTTCGAATGATTATTTCTTGTAGTCTGTTATTATAAATTGTACGGAAATGTCTTTTATAGCTGCTGGAGTCTACAAGATTACAATCGAAACCGTTGCTATGTTTGATTCATACTACGTTTTTTAGACAGAATAATAACACTCTGTATTTTTTTCCAGAATTCAATTGAGAAACTTCTAGAACGCCTAAAATATGTTATTCCTTAGTAAATGAAATACGAAGGTATAGATATAAGTCTTTTGTTTAAAAACGTAGAATACTGCAGTGTAATATTATAAACTTTTGTTCCAGTAAAGACGTTCATTAAAACTAATGTGTAAACAAATTCCAGCTCACTCGAAGTAACCATCATATTTCTATATACCTGGGAGCATACTGAAACTGAAAAATTCGCAATTCGGCTAAATAGAAATGTTTATGAAAAAAATCTGGATGAACTGTTAATGCAATGCATTACGCAAAATATTGTTGCCGAAATGTTAGTGCATGTTTAATAAGAGATAGAAGGATGCGCAACGAAAGACAACACCAAACATGGTGGTTACTTGAAATAAATATGCATATGAAAATTAAGTTTTACAGTAACCAGCATAATTTTGAAACCCTTCTACATACTCCATAAATAATTTTACCTTAGTTTATAGAAAACCTTTTAATCCTAAATTAAGCTAATCTCTAAGTACAAAATAATTCAAGATAAAATCTATTGCTGTTTACTTATACATTTTGAACTGGTTTAATTCGTGATTATTTGTTCTATGTCAAATATATTTTCGTTAAATTTATTTCTTTGGTATTTTTGGTCGTTTATATTGACGGAGATAAAAATAGTACTTAGTTTTAATCACGAATTAATTTAAATTTATTCATAATAATGACAACAGGAAATTAAGTTCATTAAAGGTTAACAGCTAATCTGTAATTATTTGATACATTGATCCACTATTCTTAACAAGAAGTTTAATGTGTTGTTTCTAACAGAAAAAGTACTTTAAGGAGTTTCTCGCAGACAAAGTGGTAATGATCTTTATTTAAAAGACTTTTAGATAATAAACATTTATTGGGTGAAGTTCAGACTTCTGTCAGGGCCTGTCAATTCGACTCTATAAAGTTTGCAAATGATAAATAATAATAACTAGTACATAACTAACACAATCTATATTAAATTTTACTAAACATTCACCTCTCGACCTAAGATAGAAAGAAAAATAAAACCAAGAAGCACATCTTAGACAAAATTATAAGGTTTTGAATCATTGTCTTCTGAACGTTGCCATTGCAAATAACAATTGCCATATCTTAGCAAAGTAGGAAGAAGAGATTACGGCTTTAGAGAACATCCGCTAAATATTTAATATAAAACAATGCCCCACTTAGAGAGTTATACCATAATATTATTTGACAAATGACTCGCGTAAAGTTAGGAATACCGAAACCAAAGAATAATATTTCAAATATTTCTGTAATCACAATTAGTGCATGGATTGACTTGGTAAAAAAAAGTATGCTGATTTACGGATAAATTTAAAAATGATCCATCAACGCTTCTTTCTTTCATATCGCAATAGTTACTACGTATCTGCTTACGTATGGATATACACAATTGAAAAACTGCCCAACCTCTCCGAAACTGCCAAATTCTAAGCTATGTATATAATGCCTGTTAATGTTAAATCGGAGACGGATAGCAGGCCCTTTAAGAAATAACATGAAACACTCTAGGAACACTAAAGACTTCTGAGGTTGTGAAAAGCTTTAAAAAGCTTATACATCGTTCACTTCAAAAAAAAAAACTATTTTCTTTAACATGTAAAGCAAGATATACATTACGACATTAAATGAGTACGCAATTAAATATAAAATTTCTAATTTCAATGTAGTTCAAGTAAGTAATAGTAAATTCTGAACTGAAAACTTTAGTAGCCATAAATTACAAGAATTGACATGGTACACTTCAGTCTAATATACTTCAATAAAGGCTTATGAATCTCTAATGTTAGAACGAACTTATATATATGAATGAAGAATTGTTCCTGACCTTTTAAAGCATTTTAATTATTCAACGGACTGTAAATACTATTAGCTGATTAGTTTCAGTCACATTGAACTACGGTTGAATAATAAATGTAGTTTTTCAGATGAATTCCTTCTATAACAAAAAGAAAACAGTCACCAATTAAGAATGAGGATCCCACGCATCGGATTAATTAATTAATTAAACTTGTGCGGTGCCGATACTTTTGTTTTCTTTGTCATCCTGCGCTATTTGTTTCAAAAATGTATTACGAATTGTTGACTATCTGTATTTCAGTAATAATAGCTATCACAACAAATACTATGCACCTGTACAATATTTAAGATTCGTTTTATTATAATTTGAAAATGAATCTTATCCGTAGGTGAAAACAACATTAAACACTTGTACATTTGAAACTAAACATGTTCCGGATTTGAATCGTGTCATGCCGTGGAAATTTTATTTTAACAACGACATGACCCGGTTCAAACCCGGAACACGTTTCGTTTTAACAGACTCCCGCCGTGAAAGGCTACGTTTATACTTGTATAATTTCAAAATTGCAAAATATGCAGATAAGTTTTGTTGGTAACCGATATTTGCTTAAGAAAAACAATTAAAAAAATAGTCTGCCAAATTTATTCAATGGGTACAATTTTCTTCTTCTACTTAAAGCTCCCATCATTTTCTTCATCTCCATCTCCTTGAGCATTTAGGTATTAACATTTAGGAAGTAATGTTTTGTGTATAACGTTCACATTGCACTACTTTAAGAAATGCATTCAAAAATTTTATTTTCTTTATATATTTATATTTTTCCGTCTATTTTCACTCTCTCTTGTTCGTACGTGTTTGTTAACTTTAATGAATCTCTTTGTGAAACAATCGCATTTGGTGGCAGCACTTGTTTCTAGGTATCGGAAAGTAAAGAGTTCTAGAACAACTTTCTTACTAATTTCTGGAAAAATATAGAGGTGTTCCATTTACAGAAATTAAAATGGCATGAATCAAACATGGCAATGGTTTCAAAATTTTAATCATAGTTTCAGGGTATAAGGTTTCAGATATCGACCATTAAAGAAACAAGGCTATTTCGTAAAAATTGTTTTAGTTATCTCAAAAACTAAAGCAGCTAAGTACATGGAGAATAAATGCCGGTTGACCCGAATTCAAGAGGGGCATTGGAAAACGTAATAATGTACCCGCTATTCTATTTGGAAAACTTTTACTGTGTGTTACGAAAATCTAAATTACACAGGGAAGGAATTATGCAGTAGGTGGACACGTATTACAGTCCGATTAAATGGAAACAATTCGAACGCTGCAATTGAATACCGCATTGCGAGACTGCCACACACAGCCTATTATCCAGACACGTGAGAGTCTTCAAAAGGAAGGATTATTCGAACTAATCACAATAATTGATTGGTTGGAGTGACGTTTTCATTCACTTCTGAAGGGTGTCGTTAATTTTTGTATCTGTAAAGCTCTTTCCTTCGAATAAATAGAGCGGTTAATTGATTGAACATGGGAGAGGCTTATTAATATTAATGTTTTCTCATCTTTTTTTTCCTTTCTGATGCTCGTATAAATTCTTTCTACATTGTACATATAGAACTAATATGTAAAAATCTAAACATGACTCCAAAAAAGGTAATAATTTTCCTCGCAAAAAGTAATTTTTTTCTCAATGATTAGTAGAAAAATTTCACCACACTGCACATACATGCAGTATATATGTACGTTACATTTGTACTGAATTTCTTATTAGAATTTGTTGTTGCATAGTCACTGATTAGTTTCGGTTATTAACTTTACCACTTCTTACGATCGCACTTGGATTTTGCAATACCCTTACTACAACAAACGAATGTCACTCTGTTATAATTATAAAAAAAAGCCTAAAGAAAGCTCTATGGTAACTGTGGGCGAATGGTCATAAAAGTGATGTATATTTGAGGAGGTTTTTGTCCGGAAACTTATCCACACCAAACAACGAACGTATATTGCAGTTGTAAATGTCGTGTGTGAATGTTTAATAGTTCTTTTAGTAATTATGTAGATTCGCGTCCGTACTTACAATTAGTGGTAGTTCAATATAAATTCTTAAATAATAGATTCAGTGAAATTTATCAATTCAGCCAGATATTTAATTACTTTTATTTCTTTTCAGGTTAACTTAGATAACGTTTAACAATTGTCCACTGACAAGAAGTTTTCCGGGCTTTTTGCATTTTGTGCGATACTGTCAGTTGTTAATCCACAATATACATACATAACAAATAAACACTTTTCTTAAAACTTTGCTTTTTAATCTCATACCTTGCGTTTAACTTTTACGTTCGTATTACAAGCAACAATGGTATTAATTAATTTCAAATTTCCTGATTGAATACTAAAAAAAGGGCAAAATGTCTAATCTCCAAATCTAAAAATTATATTCCATGTACCCGATCTAATCCTTTGGTTAGAAATATTATTTTTTTCAAGGCAACAGATAACTAATAGTTCTGCAAAAATTCCACGACCACCAGAGTCATGTAAAACTAAATACATTTCGACCGTGTCATGCTTAAGCAAAAACTCGATGTTTCGCCCCCTCTAATTATAAATGCTCAATACATGAACTGAGAAAATATATCGTTGCAATCTTTGCTAAAGAAAGTACACTAATTTCTAAACAATTGATATTCAACTATATTTTATACATGCAGGATAATCCATTTCCGTCAATGTTTGCAGTCCTCTAACATTTTACAGTGTTACGTACCACATATATGAAAAGCTCATTTTCAGATAGCATAGAATACACCTGAGCAAAAGATGAGAAAACCAGAGATGTTACGTACTAGCTACTTACCTTGACGGTGTAATAGCCTTCGCACTGAATCGAAAATATTAAAGGTTTGGCTAGATGACTGTTACGTTAAAGTGACTGGTTTGTATACAAAATACTATGGTTATATTTTCAATTTATTTAAAATAATTTTGTTTGATAGAATTGGCAAAACTGCTGATTGGTTCGGTTAGGAATTGAACAATAATGGTTCCCAAACTATACATTATGATCTACAAATACTGAATTTTAAAAATAAAAAAGTGGAACAATAATGGGAATAGCTAAAAAACTATCTAAAAATTAAAATCGACTATGAAGGAAATTGTGAGCGCTTACAATGTTATCCTCGTATGGATTTGCCTAAGCAGACGGATAAATGTTCCACGAGTTGGTCTGCGCAGACCAACCATTTCCCGATTTCCGATCCACCTATAGCTAGTTTTCCTTGCTTAATATTAATTTTTCCGTCATTAGCATATGCTAATAGACTGCTAGATACTACGTGTTTTTAAAATATCCACATACAGAGACGCATTTAGCTTTGCATTTGCAGTCACGATATCTCCTGCTTAACAGTATGTCTCGTAAAATTAACCCCCACCGCAAAGTGTATGTGTTCAACGCTGTAGTCTGTATTGTATGCCGTTCGTCCATATTTCTTCTTGTTTTTGCTGTTTTTAATCCTGTAAGGTATAATGCGAAAAAGCTACGAAAGTGTCGTATGCACGCACGGGAAACTAGGGTTTTATTAATTTTTAAAGATTTATGGCACTTATTCACGGTCTGCAGTTCGGGATTGCAGTTAATAGGTCGTCAGTTAAAATTTTGTAATACACACGTAGGTCGCCGTTTTATGTGGCGAAATGAGCAGTTTTGATCGTTAGTCGTAATCTTTCAACTAGTTAGTAGTAATTTCATAGGTTGTCGATATATTTTTTCCAATGACATGAGGTGAGGTAACTATAAAAAATTTTCTCCCGGTTATCACATACCTATCTTACAATCAATCGTTTTTCAACCAAAATAACTTCTTAACTACTGTATTTTGCTAGAAATATAATATTTAAGTAATTGTAAAAGTTTATAAAATCAATTATCGTCCATCCGCATGAAACAAGGTATCCCGTTGTAACAGTCACTCCTTCACCCAAATCGTTTTTTAGTTTTTGCTAGAGAGTGTCGTAATAAACAACAATTATAAGAAGCGCTAGAAACGTTTGTTTTCTTGTGTTTATCTTGTTTTTATCCGCGCGCATAATCGAAATTGCAAACTTTTAACAAAACTATTTACGTGCATTTTGGCACTGGAGATGTCAAGGACTACAGTCACATTTCCTCGCACAGGCCGATGACAAATAATAAAACCGAATTTATAAGCAAGTTTATTGATATTTAGCGACAATTTTCCTGTTTATGATAAATAAAAAGTAAATTGTAATTGCTATTGTGGTTGCATTTGAGTTGTGGCCAACACGTGCATCACTTCAAACATCATCATGTGAACAACAAAATCAATTAAGAGATGAATAAATCATTGATGATGTACGAGTCCTTTGTCATCCAATAGTGACGAATATTACGTTCAGAGTAATGTAGCGTGCAAGTTACGTCGAATGGATGTGCAGCAAGGAGATTACGCAGAACCTCTCATACACTACATCTTTTCTATTTATATTCTAATCAGTACAAATTAAGCAATAATATCGAAGTAGCTCTTTTTCCGATATTATATCTTACAGAACTTGAGGTGAAGAAAATTTCAAATCCATACTTCGTAGGGTTGCCGAATACTTCAATGTTACAACCAACTGCTCTTCACCTGTAATCGCTCGTCTCTAACGATATTTTTCTTGGTTTCACAAAATCCAAAATTTTATTGAAACATCACCTGTTACCTTTCGAAATAGTTGGAACCAGCACAAAGAAACTTGTATTTAGGTGGCTGAATTTTTAAAGAATTTTAAAGAATTTTGGTTTCCGGGTAGAAACCACGTCGTAATTTTACAGTTTCGTTCTCAATCGCACGGTTCAACCCGGAAACCCAAGTCCTTCAAAAGAAAACAACGGCCGCGGAAGTCTACAACAACATACAAATGGTAGTATTTCGAAATGTTATCAAATAAAATGATTGGTCTTATCCTGAAAATAGTTTCCAACGCTGAAAAGATTTTATAACATTCTTTTGTGCAAGGTACAGACAATCTAGTTTGTTGCTGTACAGTCAGTGTAGTGTAGTAAACTAACTCTTCCAATACGAAGATGTGCCAATTTCTATCAACTAATACAATTGGAAAGAAAAAAGGTTGGACTCTAAGAAACTGGAAAATAGACTAAAGAAACAGGAAGAAGTATTAATCACAGTACTTCGTTATTATCATACACGCAACACCTTGCCGGGAGTAGTTGAGGAACAGGAGCGCAAAGTAGAACTACAGAACGCGCAAATCGATTATTGCGATTTTTTACTCCAAGTGATAGATTCATCAGCACCAGAAATTGATGTTGCTGTACGTCGACCTTCTATACTAACCGCATATCGCACAATTGGATTATTTTACCTAGAGTTTTGTCGAAGTTAATATTGTCTTTAACAATGGAACAACACGGAATAGAAAGGAACAGAAGCTACAGCGGATTTTACATGATATAAGACTCTGCCATATTTTCGACGAATATCAAATGTTCCAATCACTGACGACTTCCTTTCTTGTTCTTCATGTCACTCGTTGAATGTTGAGGTTTCTAGAGAAATCAGGTGTTATTGCAGTTATTTCCACGGTCTCATAGAGATTGACTGTTCTAAAGCATGAGATCTAAGTAATCTAGATGATTTTATCAGAAGCATGTCTAGACTAGTGTAGAAGTATATTCATCAGCATAATATGAATTCTTATACGTGTGCCATTTTATCATTGAAATCCTGTCACAAAAAATACGTTTGGCTACGTTATTGGCTAGGTTGTTTTTTTTTTTTTCAATAGCACGCGAGAATGTCAATGTGCAAAAAATATAATGCTTAAAGAATATTATATTACCTAGAAATTTAGACTAAAACATTTCCACCATGTCTTGTATTTCTACAATAATCTTTGAGGTATATACAAGATATTTATTGGAACTACCATTCTCAGTAAGACTGATAATATCCGTATACAATATTAAATGAAGATAATTACAGTTCATGAAATACATAATATGCATAAATCCATTGCAAATGCGGCAATTTGCATGCGTATATGTAAAAGAATAAAATTACAAACCTGCAACCTGCAATTATATTATCTATCATCAAACAACTTGAAAAATATCAAAGATATGTATAACAGCTTCCTAGTAGACACAAGAGCCGAACTTATTTAGGATTAATCAAACATTTTCTAGTTTATAATAAACAATCTGATATCCACAATTAATTTTTAATTAACGGAAACATTTACTATTAATAATTCAGAAACTTTTCAGCACTAGCAATTTGTATATGTATGTCGAAAAGTTTGAAACGACTATAAATGCTGTCTTTATTCACATCACAGAATACCAAGAAAATATTAACAAGCATGACAAATCTGTGAAACGATTTAAAGCGTGGAGTGCTAGATTTCCAAGTTATCTTAGTATAATTACGGTTTAACATATCTATATTTAATTATGTGCATGCAAATGCATGATCAACCAATCATGAATCGTTATATTCAAGGTAAATACTCCTACATAAAATTATATGGTTTCGTTGTCTAAATAAGCCAATAACCTACATAGCTGTTTGCTTATGTTCTACGTTGTTATTGTTGTTATTTGATTCTAGTAGTTTTTATTCGATTTTATTCGATGCATTAAGGAAACATGGTAATGGTTACTATTAGGTAATCAAATAAATAATGCTATCGATTAGACATATTCTAATACACAATATAAAGTATCCGAGGAAAAGTGTATGCACCGTCTGGGAACGTTTCTTTCTTTCTTTAGTTTTAAAGTAATTGTGCTTGTAGTTTGTTTGTGCATTATTAGAAACCCAAAAACTGTTCCAAAATATTTGTCACGTCGTATTGACATCAATACATAAAGTTACTTAAAAATTTCAAATGTTTAGAAATGTAATAATAAGAGAGGACAAATGCGAGTGAAGTCATACTTATTTTGCAGCGACTAGGCAGACTCGTGTCTGTTCGTCTCATATGAAAGTTGTTTCCCCGAGAGTCGACAAAACACGAGTCTGTCTGGTCAGACAGGTATGATTTCACTAGCTTTTGTCCTCTCTAGTAATAATTATTTGGCCAAATATGAACAAATGTCATAAGTATAGCGCAACATTCTCGCTTGCCTCCCAGTGGCAAGAGGTTGAGGGGATATAGAGCTGCTTCATTACATGTCAGTACTTCCCGGCCTTCTATGCTATGTGCTATGTGTATGTATTACACATAGCACATATTACGTAAAAAAGTCGACTTTTCTAGATTACGCCGTCTTTTTAACAACAGTGTTGCGGAAGATCCGTTATATAATTTCAGGTACCACGTTTAATTACACGAATCTTGCATCGCTAAAAATAAAACGATCTTTTTCTGCGTTTAATCAGATATATACGTCGCAACGAACGGATTTCAAGGAAACCACTGTAGAAACGTATACTATGATACAAGTGTTGAAGGCCTCATTTCCAGATTTCTTGTTAGCCATCTACGCATATTCGGTAAGTTGTTTACTATATTATGTTTACGTTTTTATAAATCCTAAATAATCTATAAATTATAATTTGTTTGTTCTAAATAATGCCATGTTTATTTAGGTTAACACGGCGCAGAGACGCTACTGCTAGGCAAACGACTTGTTGCGCTCTAGTTATGAGAAAAAGTAATAGAAGATTCCAAATCCAGAGTGATTCGTTTTTTTCTTACGTTTTGTTAAAAATGCACAGTGTATATTTTTTCAGTGTTTTCTTCTTCGTCAGTATCAATTGAAAACAGGGGATTGGACCTAACAAAATAGGAAAGCTATCATCAGCAAATCATTTTGCTGTATTGTTGCTGATTCTATTCCCCTTCAAATTAAAAATTAAAATTAAAAGAACACCTGTTTTTTCTTCAGTAATTAATATATTAACATTTTTAGATAGGCTTAATAGAGAAACTCACAAATACCTAATAAAGTCAATCAACTTGTGAATTTATTTCATTGCAACAAGTATTTAGGATTCCAAGAAAATTTTTATGGAAAAAGGATTTATGGAAAAGAAGCAAATTTTCTTTTGATCATAAAATATCAGGGATACTTTCTAACATTTTGGAAAATAAACCTTCTTAATGAAAAATAAAGTAAGCTTCCTTTACTCGAAAACAAATCCTCGATTTCTTATTGATACTGATGAAAAAAATACACTGCAATTTTTGAATTTTCTTACTTCTTAATTCTTCTTTGAGCCACGTTACCTTTTACGACGAGTTACTATATACATTGATTCATCTTCGACCCTCACCATGTAGATCTGTTTTTGCATTCAAATAGAGAAAAAAGCACGAAAGATACTGATTTTCTTCTTTTAGCTCCAGCACCTTTATTTGGCCTTGCAAAGGAAAACTACAGCCACATTTTCTCGAAGCCGCTTTCGATTTTTCATCCCACGGTGTACTCGAAATTAATGTATGCGTTTCGGCTCTTTCTATGATGAACTTGCCTATTTTTTATGGGCACCATATTGAATCTTAACATTATCAGAATGAGTTTTTCCTCCTGGTTTCAAGCGCGCATAAAGCGTCAAAAACGTAACAAAAGCTTTCAATATTATGCTTTAATTGACGAAGAAGACATTTTAGGATTACCAATCAACGCGATATTTTCCTAATGATAAATTAAGTGTGTGCGTGAAGTGCCGTCACAATTAAACCTGTCCCAGACTCGAGTAAAGAGAACTTTACATTGAAATAAATTACAGCCAGGCAAGATTGCAACTAGTTAATCGGAAAATTAGAATACGATGGGCATTTTTAAACAAAATCATTTAGCCAGCTAAACCGAATTTACCAATTCTGAAATCTCTAATAGAAAAACAGAGCACTATAAGGCAGTGTAAGAATCCCAACAACAGCAACGTCTTGGATTATAACATTCTAAGAAATCGTCTCGTAGGGCCGGTTAACAAGCGAGATTACCACGGTAAGTGTCGAAAATGGATCAATTTGTCTAAAGCAAATCAACTTTTCGCATATTTATTTAAACAGTTTGATTTTACTTAATTTCATTTAACTTTTACTACCACATTGTTTTGTATTACTTATGTTTTCCGCGGGCTCCAAAATTAAATATTAAAAAAGTAATGACATAATCGGATGCCATTTATAATACTTAAATAATTTAAACTTAGTAAAAGATAATCCGAACGATTTCATTTCTACGAACATCCGTTCAAAATTCGATTAGAACGATTTTGAAACCACAAGCACAGTGCTACGATCTAACAAGCGTTCGTTCTTGTTTTAGAAAGTATTAAAACAGTACTAGTAATACAAGAATAAAAATTCATATTGATTAAAATTCTACTCAACATACTGCCAACGCACATCAATAAAAAACAAGAAATCGTGGTATGTCTACCTTGCACGTCGAACGTTTTCATAAGAAGTACACTTATTATACATAATACATGTACGTATGAAATTTTTCAATTCCAATACAAGAAATTGAAGAAATGTTTGTTGCAGAAGAAAATCCATTGAAATGTGGTTAGCAGGAAGAATACTAATGAAGCAAGTCCTATTTAAGAAAATATATGTAATTCCTTTCGAGTTAATGTTATGCTCACATACCATGCGAACATACATGTGCCTTTCTTTAAGTATATAAGTTTTCAATGTCATCTAATTTGACAAGAAGTGCTTATCGAGTGAACAATATTTCAACACAATCATTTTTTTCATTTATCAAACTGCGGCATATAAAAAAAACAGACCTCCTTGCATCGATCTCAGCTCTCACGCATTCTGTTATTTTACTAATAGAAACATTATAAAAGAATAAAGTGAATATACCGTTTCCTGAGATAAAAGTAGTTGCAATAACATTGGCAGAATCTTTCGTGAGAACATATGCGTCTCTTACCAGTCAGATTCGTCAGGTTTCTTACATTTTGCACAACATGTATCTTATTATAATCATACATTTAATCTCGACATAGACTTTATGGCTGTATAGCTAACAAATACGCCTTTCCTAATAACCTTGATTCTTTCGAAATTTTGAGACAGCCACTTCCAAGAGACTTTCCAAATATTATTAAAAATACAGTCTGCCTTTCTTGTTACCATTCTAACTTTTTATTTGTTAAAAGTTTTACAGATTTCTTCACCTTAATTTATAACTTAACTGTTGGTGTGTGATTTTTGAACAATGCTCCAAAATTTTGAATATTATCAAATAGCAAGAAATTTGTACAAGGAATAGTCTCTGCAATGATCTTTTATGAAGCAGTAGTTTCTAGAATATGTCAGCAAAAACACAAATACTTATATGGAAATGGTTTTGATCCGGTTTGTGGTGATGACCTATGAATCACACACGCGATTTTCGTAGAACGAACACGAACTCATCGATAAGTGAGGATAGATGTAATCGATGAATGACACAGGACGTCCGTATGTATAAGTAAAAAAGTCATACTGATATTGGATTTACATAAACTTGTAATTTTTATAATGTACTATGTTGGATATTTAAAATAATAATGTTGTTCATGGTAAATATCCACATAAGGTCGATTTTCAAAATTTTGGAAGACACGTAAATATACTGTAATATCCAACATATAAAAAAATTGCAATATAAAAAATGTTATCGCATCAATTTACCTGATATTTCTTTCTCTAGAGAAAGCTATGTATATCAAATACTTGATAACAGTAACATAATTAAGTACATAACAAATTGGTACCAAATATTACGCGTATCGTGAATAATGAAAGTAGATATTATCATACATCGCCGTATTATCAGCATAATCAGTATAAAAGTAAGGTGTAGCTATTCAAATCGATATAGTGTGTTATATATAAGCTTCGTTAAAAAGTTCGTACTAAATGGAAATAAATAATAAATTGTAACGATTGTGGAAAATTTTATAAGGCAAACTGGTCACAATTTTAAATTAAGGTTTGATGAACACATCCGTTGATCCGTTCGATTAAACAAAGACAACTCACATATAGCAACATATATATTAGAAGCACATATATCTGAAAATTTAAATGTTTGTGTAAAATCTACTACTTGGTTAAATTTTTTTGAACATAAGTAATTATCAAAATGTTTCTAACTCGTTTTTCAACTTCTTCCCCTTTTTCAAAAACTACTCAATTCCTACGCTTCCTCTTCCCATTTAAAACAATAATAAAATAAATAGCTACATATCTATTTCTACATATTCCATTATTATTGGTCCGTTTGATTACGTCTATTATTATAGATTGATACATGATATATGTGTATGTCTGTGTTCCGATAACCGTAATAACGATTCATTCAAGAGCTACACAGCGCATCTTGCTTTTATAGTTCTCTGTGCCGATAAACAATTTCATTTTAAACTTTCGATCATCCATCGCTACACAATAACTTTCTCAATGCAATAAGTAGTATAAAACACCAATAACTAATTAATAACGTACGAAAGTATACGCCGAAAGCGCATACAAATACGAAAATCACAGGCAGATAATTGGTGGTATCTTCATACACTGACCTAGTAATATAACATTGCATCGATGGGTTTAATGTCACAATAAAAGATACATGTAACACCAGGTGAAGAACTCGAAAGAAATCGATGAATGGATTTTCCACTGTATATACATACGTAGGTATTGTACGCCTGTACGTTATGGTCTACAAGGCCGCGCAAACTCGTAATAAAGGTGCAAGTGACTGGGTATTCAAATATCAGGCGCTACCAACAGATTACTGTACAATTGAGTGTTTAATATGAGGGTATGTACGTCTACAGTAACAGATATTTACTAAACAAATAATTGCGTAAATTTGCTTTCAACATATAAGAAAGTATGTCTTGCAAATTCCGAATTGAATGAATATGAAAAATACATTCGAGTATGTTAATACAAATGTATTTAATTGCTTCCATAGTTACCAAACAAAAATTCCTTCTCTGAATAATTTTGTGAAAAAGCTTTCGAATGAAAGATATTCGGAGACAGGTGCTGCACAACATAAAATTTTATTCAAATATACCAGTTTAGTTAAAGCAGCGTACGATACAAGTTTATGGATTTTTTAAATGGAACTTCCTGTATATTAATACGTTGTTACATACCTATTTCTAATTCCAGTCAACTGCTGGTGCTGAAAAATTTAGTGTACCATACTTCAAGTAAATATGTTAATTTCATGTTGAACTCTAATCAATACGTGTCTGTCTATATATTTGTTATCTACACGTGCTTGTTAACTTGCTGGACAATGTATGTAACAAAATGATGGATACTTCGAGTAATGGTGGAATAATGCCAAAAAATATAACATTTACACGTTAGTTTTAGTGAATGTCTTTAGTGAAACAAAAGTTTATAAAGTATTATATTTTTAAAAGAGCGCAATATTTGCACAGCTTCGTGTTGAATGTAGTACCTTGCACAGACTATTAAAAAAAAATCGTAATCATATTTCGTCGCGTAGCTTCGTATTTATCGTATTTAAAACGATCGACACATTGGGTAGGTATAAGGCCATTAAAGAAACAACAGAAATTCGCAAAAATCTGAAATTGCGTCAATTATCTCAAAAAGTAAGGTAAATAGGTGTAAGAAATATTAGTATAAATTGACACAAATTTATTATTGCAAAAACGTAATACTAATAATTGTAGCGTGCTCCGCAGAAACTGATCTCTGTACTGAATATCACTTTATATTACCTCCGAATATTTTTCATTTGGAGACATTTTTTCTAAACTACTCAAGAAAACGATTGCTTTCCATCCACACAGTAGCTGCACACGCTGTATATCTATACATCTCTAATTCTGTAGCAGAAGAGATTGTTTTAAGACGAGTTGAAAAGAAAATCCGTGCATTAGTGTTAGAAGGATCTTCGTTCTAGTATCACTGCTCCCCTAGTCTAGAGGACTTTACATAAGCAACATTTATATCGTTATCACACTCAAACAGCGAAAGTGCTTGTTCCTTCTGACTACATTTCTACAGTTGTGTTTTACGAAGGGACGTTAAGGAAGTTTGCAGAAAATTCAAACATTCGCTAAGAAGAAGATCATATAATATTCATACCAATTATTTCAAATCAAGATCAGTTTTCTGTAATTTTTTGGGCTTAGCTTACTAAGCGATCAAGTTTCGTATTCGTTAAAATACTCATATTTATCTGTTATTTTATCATTTATAATTAATAAATAGTGGAGTGCTGCCACACTTCGAAACGTATTTTTCGTGATAGTAAGTGTTATGATAGATAAGTAAGACGAAGGAGCCATCGAAATAGCTTCTTATCTAGTACATTGCAGAATTGTAAATAATTTATTATTAAAGAAGCTCAAAAAGATAGTAAAAGATGCACGTAAGACTCCAAACAATATTCGCAATATTTGCAATTCAGGACATAATTTTGAAGAAACTTCTTTATGTCCTGAACTGCGACATAATTTAGAAGAAACTTCTTATGCAATACTAAAAGGACAAAAGTTACAGTACGTTACTAGAACATGTCTGGTAACGAACAGAAACTCTGCGCCGCTTTGTTTTAACTTCTTTGTATTAAACTCTTCGATTCCAATCGTGACGCTAAATAAGTACTTTTACGCAATATCGTTTTCATCCAGCAATTAATATAGGCATGCATAGAATTAATACAAGCTTTTCCTTATATATGCAAAACGTTAGAAAAGTAAACAGTTGGGATAGCAAGTGTTCAAATATTTTGAATGAAAGAGAAATATCATGGATTTGGATAAGTTGAAAAAAATGTTGCAATTCATGCAAAATTCTTTTCGGCTGCAAATAAATACATGCAAATACATATATATTACATGAATCGTCTTATAGTAATTGTTGAAAATAAGCACCGCTTTGCTATTGTTATATCCCATCCATGGCGCATTGTAATAACAACCTCCTAGTTATGCGTAAAAATCAAATTATCTACTCTAGAATTACAAAGATTATCATCGGTAAAAGTCCTCAGACGTTAACTAAATTCGTTAGCAACCTTCAGTACTTTCTAAAAAAAATGAAATCTAGATAAGGCACGTTTATCCATGCATTTATAAGAGTTTCAAAATCACATAGAGGAAGTTAAGGGATAGAAGATCTTGAAAAGAAGATATTATCCTGAAATTCAGTATAAACAATTGACTCTAAGGATTAAAATAGAAATATGGGCATTTTAATTTGACTTCCGGTTTAAGTAGAAGTCTCCTTCAACTTTGAAATTTTAAACGAAACAGCCGAAAGATATTAGCTAAATGAAAGAGGAATTTTATATTGTTCAGCACAATGTGTGAACAAATAAATATGACAGATGTTCAAACTGCAGACAACCTTGAGGGTGTAATAATCTATAATGGACGTCTGAAATATATTGTCTGCAATTAAAAATGCACCAAAGTTAAATTATGCTCGGAATTGCAACAGTTGCGGAATAATTGAAATTCAATAGTGTTTAGTGACGAATCCCGATTACCTTTATAGCACCATGACGGTAGCATTAGAATGCTTCGGAGATCTAGAGAAAAGGCCAACGAAGAGTACATTTCTTTTACAATCGGCATAATGGTTTAGGATGATATCACTTCTGTTTCCAAGTCATCATTAGTATTTGTGGGTCTTGATCGAAAATAATGTAAATTTGATTCTCCAAGAAGCAATATATACTTTAATTCAATGCCTAATCGGGATACTGAATGTATTCAAAAAAAGATGGTTCTACTTATTAAACTTTTCTTTATTATTATAAATGGTTCAGAATAAATTGCTCATTTTAAGTAGGCCAACAAAAGATAATCCAATATACAGCATTCGGGAATCTGGCAGACAATTAAGAGTATTGCATCATCCAATCCATTTCCGAGGGAATTTAAAATCTAGTAGTTTTTGTGCTTCTATTTATCAGGCTTAAATGGGTTAAACCTGTTAAATTACCATTATTTAAAAAAATACCATTCGATAATCCTGTTTCTGTAAGTACCATTCAAACATTTAATTTTTGGAGGTGACGAGTGTGAGCTTCTTGTATCCAAAGCGGCAATTATACCGATAATCCGTGCCATTTAAACCAAATATTGCCTCATGAGGAAAAATAAGGTTTATAGCAAAACTACAATTACTCTCCGACACATCTTCACAAACTTCAATTCTTCCATCGAAATCGTCTTGTTTTGCTTGTGAAGTTCTTGTGCAATGTTAGATTTATATGGATATTTCTTCTTTTTAAAATTTCTCCATTTGTTGCCATTTTTTGGCCGTCCAGTTCTGAATAAACTTCGGACTGATATCTTTCTAACGTTTTGCAAACCTAGGAACGCGTTATTGATCATCGATTTAGATAAGTTACTCATTTCGCGCTAAATTTGTATTTACAAGTATTCATAACAATATTATCGAAGATACTTTAGTAATTCTAGACTTTTATCCATCATTAGTGAAGTTCAGGAAGTATTGATCCGTGTCTTTTGTATTCATTAAGAAATTATAAGAAAAAGTAACGAATTCTACTTACTGGCTGCTAGTTCCAGCACCGACAGCTAGATGTTTTCAGGAATAAAGGAGACGGAAATTCCACACATTCAATGAGTTGTTTGTACAAAACAGACTGCTTTTTTCCAATCTTTAAAGTGCGCCCCTATGAATTCATGCTTATGCTTATCATCAATACATATTTGTAAGTGATGCTATCTGCATATTCTTCAAATATTTGAATTAAGTTCAGCTAGTATGTAACGCTAGTACGCTTTAAATTCTTAATATTAAAGTGGAATGTAACGAGTTTACTAAATAACGAATATCTTCTTAATCGGTATCGATATGTACCGATACATACATAGGAAAAAATATCAACAAATATTAACAAATGCATTAGAACTAATTAAGTAACTAACCTTACGACTTTAAAAACTATTTTATAAATTTTATAAATTGGTGGTCACTGTTGAAAGTTTGCGAGCAATTAATCATAACATTACCGTCCTAACAATTTATCATCTGCCAAGTTTCGGAATGTGACCCTTGGTGATTATAACACTATTGTTGCTCTACTTCATTACAGCAAGTAAGTAAGACGATAATATCTATCCCATTTCTACAAATTAATCGTACTTCTAGCATATTTTACTTCACTAAGGAAAGCGTTATGGAAAAAATGGAAGTGCTAACGAAAATTTAAGTTTCTACCTTAAAGCTTGAATCGTACCATATCACTCGAAAATATTAAAATTAATAATGCTAATGGTTTTCGATAAAAAGGACCTTCCTTCAAGTTCAAGTCAATCGAATATATACAAGTATAGATTCAAACGCGATCTTAAAAATAAAGTCCTTAGGTCAAAGAAACCGGTTAAAATACTTTAATTAAATTTGAATTCGCAAACGATACGATGTCCTTTTATGGATTGAACAATATTTTCTTTATTTACTTAGATACAATATCCATTGGTAGGTAACTTCTTTCCTTCTTTCAATATTTGGTTGGTAGATAACTTCTTTCAATATTTGTTCGCCTACATTTAAAAAACAAACTCAATTGTAATATAAAAAATTCGTACATCGTTACTTTGCTTAAACGTAATCGCTAATTTACGTACTTCCTGTTTTTATCATCATCCGGAAATGTAAGAGATGTGTAAACTGGAGATATTTCACGGTTATATTTGTACTGTATATATTTAATTTAAATAATTAAGTATCTTTAAAATACATTTCTAACTTCTGTACAAGATTGCTTAATATTGTGTATGAACGAGGAGGGTACATAGTTATTGTTGTATGTGTTACTATTGCAAATATAATAAAGCTATGCGGCGAAACAAATATCGTCACATTCACGGTAAACTTGTGTTCCCTCGACCGAAACTCGAGAAATTTGAATAAACTTATGTAATGTATATTATCAAATGTATTGACATTATGTTTAAACAAAGAATTTCAATTTTACTTAAACATTTCCACGCTCACATACCATTTATTATTTTGGGAAATACGATTTTTTTTCTAAAAATAGGTTCCTTGTTCTAGAGTGCTAGAGCTTTTCGCATGAAACAGATTTAATCTATAAAATACAAATTTACATAAACAAGAAACTGTATGTGACATCAAATATTTTCTAAAAAAAAAGAAGGAACTTTTCCAAAAATGCATAACTTGTGGTAAATTTATAGTACACATGTTTATGATTAATTAACATTTATAACATATTTATACGTATATACATAGAACATGCAAATAACTTGTGCACGTATTACAAAATATTATTTCTGTTTATTATTAATTCTGTTGCTAGGGCCTGATTTTTCAATAATCAATGAGAAAATATTATTCTTACGATATTTCTAACTAAGACGGTTTTAAGAATTTTAAATCATTTATTGCTCGGTGCTACGATTTAAGATGTAAAATAAATAGTTTAAATGTGGAAGCCTCAAATTATAAAGTGATTGTAGAGAAATATTGTTTAGTTCAACCTGCTTATGGATGTTTCTTTTTTTCTAGAAAAATACTTTCTTCAATGATATAAATTGTGCCAAAATTATATTTATCCAAATTAAATGGATTCTAGGAAACAAACCTCAAATATTAAACGTACAAAAAGAAATTCAAAAAGTCAAATATTATATATTCAATTCGCTAAGAATACGCTATAGAATTGACTATTATGTCTATTATGTAAGGATAACTTTCTCATGACACATTGTATTGAAAATCTTCGAAATAAATTTGCATTAGCTGCTTGTTAAACAACTCGAGAAGTCTAAAACAACATAGTTTAATTGGTGACTTAAAACGTTACCAATGAAGGTATTGCATAACATTGTTGCAAAGTAGCATTTCGATCCTAAATTAAATTACAGTTGACGAAAGGTAATATTTCGAAAAATTGATATTCTGGATATGTTTTAGTGATTCGGAAATGTATATTATCTTATTTTTATCTTATTTTATTTCCATTTACTAGAATATACGACATCCTTCAAAAAATACATTGTGTCGGTAACGAAAATAAATACAAAAAGTTATATGTAGCTTGTAAGCTAGGAAATAGAAACAAAAACCATACAGATGGACGAGCGAAAAATTTGCTAAAATCGAAAATATAGGAATGATAATTTTTGCGATGTAATCGATGCCCGAAAAGGGAAATTTTAACACGCTAATAGTTTGACGATATTGGATAAAACGAATAGTAGATACGGTACATTCTCATGAGGTATTTATTTATTGTGTATAGTGTGGGATGCGCGACCGTGTTATGCGCCAAAAATCGAAGCACATCAATAATCCCAAATACAAAAACGAAATCGAAGACAATACGCAGTGTTAATCCATTTATTACGTTCGTTTCGAAGCTGTTTTATAATTACACGCAATTTCAACAAGACAACCACCTGTCATTCGGCAGACCGGAGCATTTGTATAAGGCCGCCGTCGTCATATATGTATGCGTGTAAGGGCACAGCCTTCTTGTATTATATTGATTTTCTCCGTGCATTGCGGATATTTGAAAGTGTAACTCGCGAAGATACCGCGCGACCAGCGTATATATTCGGTTACCGCCGAATCAAATCGGCACCAAAAAATTAAAAATATAACTCGCAATAATTTCAGGAGCGGAGAGTCTACATCAGTTCGGCGGGGATTTTAGGACATCGGATGTATTTTTTGGGCTCATCATCAGGGGTTCAGTCCATTAGAAAACACCTCTCTTTTGCGGTCCTGCCTCGTGCTATACACGATTGTATATACATACGGCGTATATCTATACATGTTTGCCTGTATATGTGTGAGAGTAGAAAAATATCGGTACGGTAGTAGTGGTGGTTCGACGTGTGAACATACCAGGTATATATATTTCAGCATCCTCGCGCTATTACAACATCACAACACACATTTTGGAAAAAGAAGCGTGTGTATTTTAGAGAAGGTACTTACTTGCCCAATTCTTCTTTTAACTCGTAATTGTCGCTAAACCTGGTACAGGCTACGGGCACAGCCATAGTTAACTACCGCAGTGCCACAGCGCTAAAACCTACTGTATATTTCTTGCTGGCACAAACTAAATGGACGAGTGTACATGCGCGGACAATAACTGCTCGATAACGCGACACTAGCAGAAGCAGCAACCAGCAACGGACTACTCTCTCTTTATGCTACGACGGTCGGCGCGATTTCGTCGACGATGGGAAACGTCGAAACATAACGACGACGCCTAAACCCGTCGACGATACTCCATCGCTGTGTTATTGCTCTCGGAGTCCGTCCGTCCCGTCCGTTCGACGATGCTCTCTACGAGGAAGCTGCACTGCATCGGGGGACTTATAAACACGTACAAAACTGATTGTATAATGGGCTATTTTTAAACGGTGTGTGTCCAAATCACAATCGGTCGAGGCGGGATCCGCGAAAGTCGGACCTTGTGCGACGGCAGCGGATCAGATGCCGAGAATTGGAAATCGCTCTCCTCGGGGACATAACCTACCACGAGATCAATATTCGACGCCGTGTTTACAGGCCAACCAGCACGAACGACGCTTTACGCAAAATCGACGCCAGATGGCATCTCATTCGGGATAGCGAATTTTGAGTTCGCCGAAATTAATACATGGACATATACGCACTTCGTCAAAATAGGTCTTGAACTACACATTAAAAAGAATCAGCAATTATTTTACCCAACTCGAGTCAAAGTCTGTCTAAATCCAATCCCAATAGAATAAATATTGTAATACTATTGTGAGGTATCTGCCTCAAATAGCGACATTTACGAACATATAGTGAAACTGCTAACTTCTTAATTGAGAAATTTATATAATACTTAAAAATAAGTTTTCTCTTTAACGAACTGAAAAATATCTATGCGGGCTGCCCTAATCTTCTGAAATTGTAGAATTGTGCTTGTTGCGTAAATCGTACAAGTGAAAATTTTCAGATAATGTAATAGACATCATAAACCATCTTCTTAAAATATTTCTGGATATGCAGGGTAATCAATAAGACTTATTTTTTATTTTAAATAGAACGCCGTATCTTATTATATTTTTAGCTTCTTCATCTAGCAATAAACCTAACTTAATGTAGGTTCCATATGTCTATTTCTAGCAGATTTCGAGATATTTATAATTTTGTTTTCATTCACCAAAATGTACATATATCTATGTTCTTCAAAATATCGGAAATGCAAGCATATTTTAGTGTAAAATTATTAAATTGCGCAATTGGCTCTATCTAGACGTGCCTTAGAGATACACAGGATGTTAAGTATTGTACAGCACACATTGTCAAATGCAAACGGAATGTTTTTAAAATTCCACGTATATTCATATTAAGGTTTGATGTACCTATTTTTCATAACTTTCAAGATATTAACGGCTCTTTCTTTATATAAACCAGTGTAGAGTTTCCTTTCCCGTCCAATAGTGTAGTTAACGATATCATCGTTCTTTCAAAAAATGATTTTTTTTCAGTTTGAAAGTATCTATGTTTGGGAACAATTTATAAACATCCTGTACAAAATGTAGTTGCGATAACGATAAGGTGCAGTGGCCTTCCGTTTCGTTCTACAAAAGTCAATCATTTCATTCACAAATGTCGACAAGAGCGGAATAAATACTAAAATGTCGATGTGATCATCAATACCTCGCCGTCAACACAAATTATTTACATGTGATGCGTACAAGCGATTAAGTTGATAAAAAGTATATCATTACATTTAAACTAAAAAGTTCATATCCACTTCCCATTCAACCGGAAGTTTTTTTAGGAGAACATATTTTAAATTAGTAGATCCGACTACCTATTCCAAAGTTTCCGAGTTTCTTTCATAATAACAATGCAATTCTGAAATTTCGGAACCTTACTTTCTTCAATATGCTCTTTTAATTCGATGCTATATATTGTCCTGGCATTTCTGAAATCCAGACATTATTCTAGAACAGTTTGTGTTAAAGTACTCAAAACATAAAATTATTCTTTGTAAATATATGTATTTTTTGGGATGTTCAAATTTTCAGGTGTTGAACATTATTTTGTTTCAAGATTTGCTTTTTTTTTGTACCGTTGAACGTTTCAGACTTTCGTACAATCGTTAACTTTAAAACTTTAAAAAAGTTGAATTCTAAATAAAAAAATTATCAAAGTGCATTGTAGCTATTTCCCGTGATTTTTGAATTAATTAAACAGATCGTAACAATTAAAATAGTGACTGCTATAAGTATCTGTCAAAATCGGTGTTGTTCAACATACCGTAACATTGCTGATCATATAATTATTGCGAAATGGAAATTTATGCAAGTAGTGAAATTTTATAGCTATTTTATATTCATGGAGAATGTCACAGAATAATTGAAAGAGCATGCAAAGCTTTTAACGATATAAATCCTCATTTGCCCCATGCGAATAAAACAAAATTAAACTAATCGAATAAAATTTTCTGCAGTTTGAGAAAATTAAAGCAAATCTTTCCATATTTTCATACTAATACAAACAGCTCAATCAGCGCTGTAAAAGATCTAAATGTTTCGTTTTCTTCTATTCAACGAAGGAACCCATATCTTTATATATATCATCACAAGGTGTAGCACGAAATTTATGAAGGTTGACCATATGAAAAATCGAACTTTTTTGATTTAAAGATATTTTATTACATAATAAACATTAGGTTGAAACAGCCGTGTTGTTGTTCAAAAGTCCGAGGCGTTCAACGATATAAGAAAAAACAGCAAATATTGAAATAAAATAATGAAAATTTGAACATAACTCTAAAAATACGTATAGAGTGCATCAATACAAACCATTCCAAAATATTATTCGAATTTCAGAAATGCCAAAAGTTTCATTCTATTCAATATCATTCTATTTAAAATAATAAACTTAGAGGAAGCAACACAGTTTCAAAAGTATTTTAGTCCGAAAGAGCATATTGAAGAATGTAACATTCGAAAATTTCAAAATTAAATTGTTATTGGAAAACTTCTAATAATGGGAATGGCCCTGTATACTCTTGCTCTCTGAGGAATAGCCTAAACTCTAGATTTCGGAGTTTATTTGTTATGTACATTGCAGGAGATAAAATTAAACACATTAGGGACGAAAATTATTTATTTATATTAAAAAGTCCATAAACTATAAATCAAGTAATATCAAAGCGATGGTCAATACATGGTTTGGAATAATAGAAGGGGCAAAAAACAGGCAGGTATTGTAAATAATAGTCTGGATATAATACATATTGTACCTACAAAAGATGTAACAAATTAAACAAGCAATTTAAGCAAATATAGATATAGTTTATCATCTTGAATACTACTTCTATTTGCCTCTACCAACTTTCAAAAGCGTAAAACGTTCGAATTCACATTACATAAAATTTTATATGAGCAATCTACTTAGTTTGAATTTTAATTTTTCCTTCTGCTACGAAAGAGTTCTCTCGGAAATCTCAAATGTTGCTAGGTTGCAAAGGACAGCTGTCCTCTTAGATCCACAGAGCAGGGCGGCCAAAAGTAACAGAGTCATTCAATTGTTTTTCAACTTCCGCGATCAATTTATTGGAATAAACCAAAAAGTGGGTGTTGTTAAGAAAATAACCAAAACGGAAAACTGAAAATGTTAAAGATTATTAAAAGTTATCAACCAATCAGAGAACAAGTAAACTAGGCCAGAAATTTCTTCTCTTCAAATTTTAAAATGTTTTTTATTGATAACTTTTAATAATTTTTTAAATGTTACGACATAATTGATTGTAATATGTTGTTTTTCCAACTTTTTGGTTTAATATTTAGCTGCTCCGCTCAATATCCATCTTTGTATATTCAAATTTTTTAAGAGAAGGGCAAAGCAGCCCTTCTTTTCCTAATCGATCTGCCACAAACACTGCGATTGCTAAACATGTTGTACAGAGTGCAACTGGTAGCAACCAAGCGAAAGGTATATTTACATTGTTTGCAGCACCCCGGCCCAGAGCGTCGAAGCGCTTCATTGCATTGAATCGTTTTATGATGCAGATATGAAGCAATTCCAGAAAATAGGTAAACATTGCCGTGTTCGCCTATGTACACGTCTTCAATTGAGCGAGATTACTAGTGGATAATAAGCTTAAGAATAAGTAATAATTCGCGCATATTATTATAGTAACGTTTTAAACCACTACCCACTTATGCTTATTTTTAATATAATAGATGTTTCAATACTGAATTAACAAGTGTTACATAATATGTAAAACATGCATATGTTTTCGACATTGAGCGATAAGCGTCTGCTAATGTTCGGCTGTCCTGAAGTAAGCGCGACTCGACACTACACAGGCTTCTCTTGGGAATTAGCTTAGCGGAGTCTTAAGACGAAAGGAAACCTTCAAAAGTATCATACACAATACCAGATCTCAAACAATATTCTTAATAACCAAATACGATAGAAATTTTACACCAAAGCAATAATTTTTATTTCATATATTTTTGCTCACAATTGATATGAACGTGAACGCAAACGTATATGTGAACGTGAAAGAATACGCTGTTACGAGAATAAGGTACCCAGCTGCGTTTACATAATTTTATCAAGCAAATCATATTTAACACAGACGTGCTAAATGCAGTATACAGGATGTTTTCTTTTCACCGATAAACGACATGAATGTCAAAAAGCCGTTTCATAATGGAGAACTTACATATTGCAATTTATGATAAAAAAGTACATTAAAAACGAAGAATTGTAGTATACGGTGCTTTACTTCCATGCAAGGATTCAAAAACAAATCTAGCTCTTTAAACATAGATGAAACGTGTTGTTATTCTAGCGTGTCTATATATCGGAACCAGTATCGCAATACCAAGCGCAGAAAGAGAAGCAGTCACATTTTGTGTTAATTTATCTTGGGTCTCCACGCGAGTTAGACGAACAGTTTATCAGGTGTTCAGAAGCACCAAAGGCAACCATCATTTGAAGATATAAAAGTATATCGGTGAATTTCTGAATTTATATTATGATGGTGCTAGTTTGCGATAAATCGTTATTCATCTGATACAAATACGTCTGTACCAAGCATGTCAATAATGCACAGTGCATAAATCGAAAAAGTGGCGTGCCATCGAGAGAGTAATTTATAGATGGATTTGTCCATATTTGTCGAGTGCAGGTTGGTACTCCTCTTATTGGATAAAGAACCGTTTCACGACTTCTGGAATAAATACAATTTCGACAACGACAACGTTACGCACTTAAGTGAGGACGACACGACAGATCAAAAAAAATCATTGTACTTGTTAGGATGCGTTTACTGAAATACAAAAATGTTCCGGTGAAGCGATCACGAGGGTAGCGCTGGATACGTTACAGAAATTTGAAGTGTTACCTAATCAACTGTTGATGTTTATGAGCAGGCAACAATGGTTGCGTGGGCCGTTCTCAAAAACAATAGTATGAACAACTTTTACATGTGACGTGTAAAGCTCATGTTTTACATCTTGTGGCACAAATGTTATTCAGAGGTGGTAATTTAAAATAACAAAAGAGTGTTTTTGAAATCTCCATAACGAATTGGAGAACTTCAAAGACGATGCTCAGATATTGCCGTAGCACCGATATTCCCGGCATTCACCATGATGAAAGGCAACCTTTTATTATTCAAAAGATTTCGAAGAAATAAAATTTATGGTCTTACAATTCGATTCCAGCGAAGTTGCTATTAAGGAAAACCAAATAATATTTCAAAATACTTCCCTTAAAATAGATTTAATAACTATCTGCGACAATTATGACGGTTTATTTGACGCGATAGAAAAATTTCAAAATACTGCGTTATCTTTGTGCAAATTGTAAATGCGTGTTGTAAAAAATTCGAGTAAGTTTTAAACAAAGATTCTAATTTTGTCGGAATAATACAAGTTGGTGATGGTGCATTTGATCCATTATCTATCTATAAATATTATTTTAATTATCGGTGTCTTACATCCATAAATGTCGAATAGTCATTAACAGAATATAAGACCACTTTTTCATCACGACGAAGGTAATTCAGCCAAACAAATCTGGAAACATAGCTAACGCTGCAAACTTTTCAGCAATCTTATTCTATATCTACTACGTAGATAAGGCAAATAGAGTAAGTACAATATTTATAATTAAACGAATAAATTAACATTACCCTTTTCCGATACATGCTCGCCTTGATGTTAGTCCTTAAAGGAAAGCAGCCTCTGTCAGAATGTCGCACACCTATCGTTAGTGCATTTCAAATCATGTAATTCAACATTGAATTTTCAGAAGCTGTTTGCTCTGAAAATAGTGACATTTGAATAAGCACCCTTAGAAAGCCATATGTCTATCAATTAAAATTTCATGAAACTTTACTACTGACGAACATGAAGAATTACTTCGTTTATAACATGCAACAAAATGCATAACTAAATTTGCGTTCATGTAATTCTGAGTAGCAAGTGATATTTGTTAAATATGATAAACATCGTATTAAATATTCTCTAATATAATAATATACATAAAGATACATTTTGTATTTTACAAATAAGAGCAATTTATATTAATAATTACAGCATGCCTATTTGTTCTAACAAATAATGCCGTTGCTCTAACAAAAACTATTGTTCGATTCGAGCTAAAATGCTGCTGTCGGGCATTTATACCGCATGTCTAAGCGGGAACTGCATCGATCGTTATATCAAAGACTATAAATTGGAAAATTCTTACAACTTGGCAATATACTAAAGTCAATACGTGCTATTGAACTAAAATATTTTTAATAATGTCATACTTCCGAATATACCGGAAAGAACCGTCAACTTTATCCTTTTATGACGTGAGATCAACTATATCGCGAGTTCTATTTGAAATATTTAGCTTTCTTGAAAATACTTATAGTTAGACGAGTGTGAATTTTTATAACTATAGACGTGATTAACTAAGAAAATTGAAATTTTCCAGAACCATTGACGATGTAGAATAATTTTTTTTTACATATTATACAGCGTGCCACACAATTATGCTTAAATTGTCAAATGGAAAAAGGATCAAAATTTAAATTTTTTAAATACAACTGCATATTTTTCTATTTCTTATCAAATTGCTTTAGAAAATAATAATAATATTCATTACGCATCCAAAATTGATATTTTTCAAAAAGTTTACGAAAATACATATGTACTGTAACACAATTTCGTTCCAATAAAGAACTACTTAGATGAGAAGGTAGCTTACATATATAGTCTTTTAAAATGTCGTCCTATAATGGAGATATCCAGGAAATAATCCAGCATTAATGAAATATTAAATTTTTCCGTTCTAAATACGTGAACATTTGAATTGCTCCATTAAAGGGAATTGTGCTTGTGTAGCAGTTCATTTATTATTTGTCCAGATAACATTGTGGGCCGTATTAAAATAAATTCCCTGAAAATCTTTATCCTGACCGATCCCAGGTTTTTCAAATTCTAAATTATTCATTTAACTGCGTCTGGTGGCAATTTATAAGTTTTGTCGATACCGAACAGCAAATTTGCATGCATGATCTTGAATAATAAATAAATCTAAATAATCTTCGTTCCTACAACTGAAACGCGCCGGCATTGTTTACAATTGAAAACCACGTGACATTTCATCAATTCTGGATTGTTTCCTACTGGCTATGACTAACTAAGATATACAAAAGTTGAATGATATTTTAAAAAACTGCATGAGCTCCGAAGGAGACTGTACTGTAATACACATTTTCTGAAATATCTATAAATACAAACACCGTGAAATGAAGAAAAATCACGATGGCATTAAAGCAAGATATACAAGAATTCCATTGTTAAATCTTATGTTATTTATTTGGAAACTGAGCCGGTGTTTGCTACTGGTTGCAAATTCATTGTCCTTTATAAAAGCCAGATAATATCAAGCACGACAAGGGCAAATTGGAATAATTTCCATGATATTGCTTTCTACTGGTGAATAAATAAAAACACTAGGCCGCTTTCAAGAGTTAAGAAATAAATCAAACTGTATGCGGGCCATAGACTGAACTTGGATAAGACAAAGAAATATTGATGGTGGCGCATTTTAAGCCTTAAGAATGTAACATTACTTGAGCAGGAATAGAAATAGACCGAACTTATCTAAGTATCGTATATGATGAAACCTTAATCCAAACGAATACATAATAAACCTGCAGAAACAAGACGCGCTTCATGAAATTGCAAGAGACTAGACAAACTCGTGTTATTTGTCTCGTGAGATTGAGTTCGTGTTGTCTACTCCCTGCTAATTTCGTGAAGAGCTTACAAAACTACCGAGTATCCGTTTGGCTAGCAAATTTGAAGTTATATATACTTCAATTGCATGTACAGATATGAACACAAAAACAATATTATTCATCGCATATGTATTCTTCATAACTTTATTAATAAGACAGAAGGAGCAACGTATCGGATAACAATCAGCAGTGGTGGAATAGGTCAACTTCCCCCAAATAATATTCCTACTGCACAAAAGTTGAGAGATTACCTTGCACATTACTTTTTACAGCCCCCGGCTGCATTACGTAATCGGAGAACTACTGTGTCAATGAATAAAAATCTATCACCACAAGATTTTCTGCATAAAGTATATTCGTTACATAAACTTTATCATGTCAAGTTTATGCAAAACTGGCCAAAATATTACATGGATGCTCTTAATAAATATTATTTGTAACAATTACAATGCGGTTTGCCACTAATAACGCATCTGTCTCATTTATGGCACCTGCTACATTTTCCTACATATTCATTTCCGTTATAATTATATAAGCAAGGATACTTTTCTATTTCTTGTACTAAGACAATGTTTGTGTCTTTTTCGTTATCAGCCAAATTTCGGAGAACTTTCTTATCATCTAAAAGACTATTATTTTTATTAGAACACAAAACCAACCGACCTTCACTAAAAATCGACAGTAAATAATCGAAACAAATTTGGTTTCAGGGGATTGGTTTCATTCAATTTTTTGGAGTTGTATCACAATCGCGCCAATGAATGGACCCGGATTCTTTCTAATACACTTCATTGACTGGTTGTATATTTGAACGCTACTGGTCTTGATTTGTTAAACCAACGACCTGCTTTACTTGGGACAAAATAATTTCCCAGCTTTTAAAAACATTAAAGAACATGCAATGTACGAATTAATAATACGTCGAGTATACGAGTGCAATATGCGAGTTAATAATAATCATAAGTCCTGTGATCGCACTTATCCTGATCGGATATATTCGAAGCGAGTCAAGAGTAAACAATTTCGGATGCGCACCTTCGGGGGAGCTAACGAATGTGTGTTCTGTTTTTAATCATGTCGAAGATATGTAAATTAAGAAATCAGCTATCGTTAAAGACAGTGAATAGGTTCATTCCATATTTGACTTACGACGACGTAAAAATTAAATGTTTAGTGTGCGATGTATGTTTAACATGTTGATCACAAACACACTGTATACGGCGTGTGTAAAGTGGAAACCATAATAATATCAAAACCAGTGTCGCTGCAAAATACGAGCAACTCTAATTTGATCTATAAACGATGATTCGGTATAATCTAGCGTTTACCTTGTTAAACAACGATTGCTTTATTTCATTTTGGAAGAAATACATCAATATTTTATTAGCTCCTAAACGAATAGAAGAATGCACTGTTGAAAGTGGTGTTAATCACATTGAAAAAAAATTGAAATATCCAGAGATCAAGCCTTAATGTTTATGACAGATGGTGCCACAATCATGCTTTCTGTAGGACGGTCTCTTGAGAGACAGTGTGGCAACTTTTTACATATTACATGTAAAATTTACGCTCTATATCTTGTGGCAGAGACAATTCGTAAATGTTATCCCCAAGTGGGTGCGTTAATTGCAAATACAAAGGCACTGTTGAAATCTCCAAAACGTATTCGAGAATTTCACAGACATTCAGGTGTGTTCTCACACACCTGAAATACCACAATCGATCCTTATACGTTGGGGAACATGATTACAATCGGCATTTTACTATCATAATTTTTGGGAGTATAAATAAGGTGGTTCTATTATGCAATCCGAAAGAATGTGCAGCTATCAAAACAAGTCAGAAGAAAATTAAAAACAATCCTGTTAAAAGTGATTTGCAAACTATTCACAGCAATTACATAGGAGTAGTTCAAAGAATGTAAAAATTACAATATTCCTCGCTATCGTTAGGGGAATCATTGCAAATTCCAAAAGATGTACACGCACAGCTTTATTTGGTAGAAGACTCAAACAATTACTGTGTTCTAATTTAGTTTGAAAGTATTTTAGACAAAGACTGAGATTTTGGCACACTTAGAAAAATATGTGAAGGTTCGTCAACAGATGCATTAAGATGGTGCGTATTCGAATTTGCCTACTCTAGTCATGACTATATTCTTCCTATATTTGAGTAACAACACTAGAGCAAATATCCCATCCTCCACTCCGATTATATTCAGTTGGTGCGAGCATAGGGCCAGCATATATGTATTCTTAATCAAAATTTTATTTGATCGACACATTATCTAGACACTTTTTCACAAAATGGTTATTCCACAAAAAAATAACGTACTTTTTTTATATGAAAAATTGTGGTCAATTCTTTCATTAACAAATATAGTATTTTCCATAAAATGTTATCTTTCGAAATTTATAATTACTATTGCAAATTTCAAGTTACATTCAAATTTTTATAAAATGGATAGGTAAAATTAAAAATAAATCACCTTCTCAACCAAAAATAGAAACAAATTGTAAATTCACGTAAAATATTTATAAAAGGTCTATATCTTTATCTTTCGTCTTTTTTTCACTCAAATAAGTAGTGGAGGTGTATACAATCGATTTTCCCTCACGGAACGTTTACTATACAAACATATGTATATGCGATAACATAGCACCTAATCCGTACCACGAGTAAAGCTGTTTAATCCCAGCGTTATATGTTAAATGTTCAGGTGACGTTAAAATACTAGGAATTTTGTCAACACGTTGCTGATATTTATTGTTGCAGCAATAATAAATAATAGTTTGTCTGAATTAAAAATACAAAATACTATGTTGCATCTATCCTTTCCTTACAAAAGTTGCGTTTTAATAAAAATACTAATCAGATGAAATCGTAATTTACAGCTGCATAAATTGGAATGAAATTTAATGAAAATTTTCCAAAGCGACCCAAGCTCAATAGTCACTGGTAACTGTAAAAGAAGTACGTGACAATAGCATTTATACTTCGAAAATGTAGTAGCAGTAAATTTTGCTTGAAGATGTGTTATACAGGCAATTAAACACGAAGACGGTGGTGCACTTTGAGGATTTGTACTACATTAATAGCTTTTTACGAAACCTTCAGCTGTGTACATTTCCAACCAGGCTTAGATGAATTAGGATAGATTTCAAGAAAAAAATAATTAATCCAAACACAATTCAAACAGAGGAAAGAAACCTGGCAAATAACACAATCGCCCGACATTATTCACAATAGGTTGCTGTAGGATAAGATTGATAACAGATAAAAGAATATTGCATTACAATCGCATCAGCAACCACGGAAATACAATATTTTTATTTTTTCTAACAACATTCGTAGTCACATATAATGTTCCAATTTTATTCTTGCTTATCACACTTTACGTTCAATTTTTTTTTGTACTAACTCAAAATAATTAATACTTAAAATCGAACATTAAAAAAAATATTCAGAACTGACAAAAAACGAGATTCGCCTGAAAATAGCTAGAACCACAAAGAATATATATAACATAATTCACATCAAGAAACGTGCGGGTACTTATACTATAATTATATATTACATTATTATACAGCGTTAGTAAAAAGTCCCGGAACAGTCGAATAACTTTGTTATTTGAAAATTATGAGTTCGACGTATTGCCGATTAAACCGGAAGTGAAAAAAATATTAACTGTATTGCATAAAATGCATTTGTATTGACTATACCCCCATACCAAATTTCAGAAATCATAATTTTCAAATAACAAAGTTATCGACCGTTCCGGGACTTTTTACTAACCCTGTATGTTACAATATAAAAAACAAATTTTAAAATAAATTAAGAACTTAAAAATTATTACTGTCCTACACTAGATGCTTGAAAAACTCGACAAATTGAAGGGCAAAACGTAACATGCATATTAAACAAAGTTTAAAGAAAAGGATCGTTGTCTTCTCTGCAGGCCTTAAACCCAAATAAAAAAATAAAATGTTGAAAACAGATATGTCCTATAACGTTACACAAGACAGAGAATAAGAATTCTTTTTTGATATTTCCTGTAGTAGCTTGCTTAGACAATCGTTGTCAACCTTTTAAACACCGGTTTTCTTGATGAAGTTTGATGTTTCAAGGAAAAAAGGAAATATCTTATATTTTCCAAAATAAGAGAGTTACAATTTATTATCCTGCTACTGAAATAGAGATTCGGAAGTGTGCACCTTGTATAATATACGTGTACTATATAGGGACTCGTTCTTATTAGACACAAAACCAATAATTTGTTTATGTGCTATCCACATGAGAAAGGTCGTGCAACGTTTGACAATGCAACGTCATCTTTCGCCTAGAAACCTAAATTTTAAAGTTTGTTTGAAACTGTTTCTTGTCGAATTAGACTTGAAAAAGTAGTTTTCAAATTACTTAAAAAAGTTTTCAAATAAAATAAGAACCAAACAATTTTAGCTGAAAAATAATAGTATTTTGCACGCCGGCGCTCCTATTTGGTATAAGTTAAGGATATAAAATTAGATACATAAGAACACAGATAGATGTGAATTAATAAACGTATACTCCTAATTTTTTGAAAGTTTTCACGTGCTGCTTGCTGTTTTCACGCACATCTGGCGAATAATAGCCAACAGTTGCTAGTCGGCTCGGCAGATATCTTTCCTGAAATCTCTTTCGATTATAGTGTAATTCATTTAGAAATTAATATTATTCGCCAGATAATAAGTTAGACTTGCGCACTGTAAGATTGATTTCCTGACTACTGCCCGTAAATGCAAATCATGATACGCTGTCCATAACAGAACTTTCACAATTCCAGATTTACATTGGTAGTTTTGGTAATAAAAGACATATTCCCTACCTTCTTAATGTACTGCATGTAAATTTTATTGACGCACATGCCAATTTAACTCGTCCTAGATTTTAAAAATTTCTGGTTGGATTGCAAGAATCACAAACAATAAAACATTGAACTCGCAAATTAAAATCCGCAATGCATCCAAATCTCAACCATTACAAAAACAGTTAATGGTAGTTTTCTGATTTTTCTAGTTTAATAATAATTAAATACTTCACTTTAATAATAATTAAATCACTTGAAAACAGTCTTTCTATAATTCCTACTACTTCACTTGCAGTGAATGGACGTCTGGATAACTAAATTCTTATCTTCAGTAGTAATACTTTTTTGAATTGATAATTTTTTAGCTATTAGGTTCGAATGCTATTTTTGATATAAAAAAAAAAGAAGTATGCAGTGCTCTCTTAATAAATGACCAATTACTTACGTATCCATCTTATTAGATAACCAACTTCCTAGGACCCACACACAACTTAAAGTGTCCTTTTTAAACAATGGTACTATTAAGCTCTTTATTATGTAGTAATAGTGCAGTGTATTGAAGAAATTAAGAATTCTATAAATTTAAATTAAGAATAATAGTAATTATAAGAACAAAAACACCAATTAATTTTTATACAACAAATTTTATTAACCAAATGAATCTTCTGTAGGAACCAAATTGTAAAATATAACAATTTATAAAGAATTTTGATTAAATTAATAGATTTACAAATAAAAAATTATATATATATAAAGTCATAATATACAATAATACGAGAGTACAATATAATAAAAAATATAAATATCTACCTCCTTTCACATATATACTAAATGCACAAAACCTCATGACTTTAGTTAAAGAAAGAGAAAAAAAAATAGGGAAAGGATGCTATATGACAAAAAAAGGTAGATATGTATCGCTCCGATTAATACATAGTATATGTTGAAAGATGTAATCAATCAAATTGGTTGTTTTCCTAGGGGCTAATATGTATATAAGGCATATAAATACGTGGAGAAACGATTTTTATTTTATATCGTTTATACAAAAAAAAGATACGTGGTTTTATAAAAAGGAATTATCTTCCAAGTGACAATATAGTTGGTATTTGGGCTTAATCTACCTTGTCCATCAACCCAGTTCAAAAGCATTATGAAGTACGTGGATTATATGAGATATAATGCCTGCGTGGTTGGATAACTTTCCTAAAATTTCACCACGACATTTTAATTTAAATGCGAACCGTTTAAAGTAAGGGTATTAATTAAGTTACAAAATGGTAAAATACAATAATGTTAGAAGACGTTTTTCATTTTCGACCAATTATTCGTAAATATTCCATTTGAACATTGGATGTAGAAACAGTACGATTTCAGTATGTCCATCATTAATGCAACCTATTGGTAGATATACAGATTAAACTGTCACAATGCTCGGGATAGGGTTCCAAAAATGTACACGTATGTATATCTAAAAATGTCCGTTATAAAAAAAAATGTAAATGTATATACATATTCGTTCTTTGTATTCTACACATTAAATCGAAAACTTGTTTTTGCAACATATATATTTAAATATTAAATTAGATAAAACTTGTCGGCCATTCATTTAATCTTCAAGTCAAACGTCTAATTCGGAGTATTAAACTAGATGCCCGAGTAAATTAATATAAAATGTCTGTAAATAGGCAAGTTCTTTTATTCATCAGTGGATTGCAGCGTTTAAAATTCAGTTGCTATAGTATTACTAAAAAAGTTTTATAATTAACACGTATTCGGCGTTCTATTTAATCTAGACAATTTCTTTGAGACAATGATTACTTTGTGAGAAAAACTTACTTTTATTGTAGTTCTTTTCGTCCAGAAAAATATGGTCACCATAATTGTATAGTTTATAAGCAATCCAAAAACAACTCAATGGGCATCACTGTGAAAATCATCACGCATAGCATTATAATAAATGAATTTAGTCAGTTTAGAACTACTGCGCGTAATTGCAAGTCATGGTTGATCTAGGTAGCAAAATATTCAACTCGTAATTTCAAATCTGCGTTGACTACATAACAATTAAAATAAGAAATGGTTTCTAAATGAATTGGTACTAAACTTACCAAAGTTCAGTAGCAATCGATTGAAAAACCAATCCTTGTACACTCAAGCACATGGTTAATGTCAAAGTAATTTCAAGAATTTTAGATTGATCATTATTAATCATGCGTTCGACTTACTATAACTGAATTAATAGAGTCATTAATAGAGAGAATGGAAGGCAAAATGTATATGGAAGAATATAATAAAACGAAGGATTAGCTGAAGCTGACACGTAACACAACTATAACTGATCAGCCGCTCTTACTCCATAAAAACTAATACTTCAAAGTCTTAAAGTCCATTCAGATTGATTCTTAATCAGAAATATTTATTGCAGTCGTATACGCTAGTCAAATATAGTTCATGGCAATGACGGGAGCTTGTCGGAATCACTTAGATGTGCAGATACCATTGCACTATATACTTCCATCTCAGCAAATAGTGTGAGTTAGCACTAAGCGGTGCCAAGAGATATACCAGTTGCTTGTTTGGAATTTATGGAGGCAGAGAAGCACTCGAAGCAACAACAAAGACGGAACAAAGTCCGTTTGCTAATGCTCTCTATCCTCACATTGCTTTTGCCGTCAGCGTATTGGCATTATTTTTGATCACTGTTTTTAGAATCGCTCTTTGATATAAGTCGTTGAAATATATTTTTAACATTATTGGCACTTTTAACATTTGCAACTTATTTAATCTCTTTTTATATGCTATCTTTTTAACAATTGTAGGGGTGAATACATACCTTTATTCTACCGTTACACTCTTAGCTAAATTTCTTGGACAATCCACGTTACAGCCTCTTAACATGGCAATGTGGTAACTTAGTAGTTGCATTGGGATAACTGTTAGAATGCCTTGCAGTGCATCGACTGTGTGTGGAACTTGAAGTGATTTACAGGCGAGTTTGGCAGTTTCGTTATCGCCTTCTTCGCAAATAATGATGGGCCTACCGTCTCGACTTCTTACCTAAACAAAACAAAATACATAGTTAGATAAATTTTCCTATATTAGTAAATAAATTAATTGAAGAAATGCAGTAACTCTTACATCAAAACATTTCCTTTTAATTCGCCATTTGAACCGATGTTTTAATATGTTGTGCTAGTATTTTACAAAAACAATAGGTTAATTGATTTAATTTTTTTTATAGAGTAAATTGAATTTGTATACTTTAAAGCCTCTTCATCGCTTAATCGTATTACAACATAGTTACAGCGGCTGCATTTTGGTATAAAACTCCATTCAACCTGTTATGTATGGGCAAGTACAGAGTTCTTACTAAATTTGGATAGTCACTTAGTTCATTCCATATATTTCAGAATTTTAGAATAGGAACTAGTCATGTTTGTAACTAGTACTTGTACATTTTTCATGTTATTAGGCTCTGCACGTTTTCATTATATTATTGTCCAGGCTTTTCGATTGCCACATCCACGTTATTTCGATCAAACCATTCTCTAATTATGAATTTTACAGTTATCTTGCTCTAATAAATGGCATAAGGGTCAGGAAAGTATTGCGAAATACAATATTTTCTATAACATTCCTATAACTGATTGCATTAAGCCTTTCATTTATAATCCAATACTCCAAAGCCATAATAACCTAATTATGTTCACGCTAAAAATTGCCCAGATCTTTCGGAATTATTGATTGAAATTTGCAATATATCCTGTTCTGGGAGACCTATGTACATTAATATGTTCGCTGCTAGTTGACTAAAAGCTTTTTTGTTCGTAGACCAACTTTCTCGCAAAATATTATTCAAAGCAAAACTAACTCGTGACAGTTATACTCGTTCCCTAGAATTGTCTTCTTGGCCGCGACATTATCTTTTAAAATACGATTCCTTTATTCTACAGCAAACTGTAACTCCCAATCCAAGAAAATTTGATTGCTAAATAACAGCTCGCGTTATATGAAAAGGATTGTGTTGTAAATATTGCACAAGAATATTATTCACTTGCGTCATAATCCTAGCTCTTCCAGTTAGCCTTGTTTTATCTAAAATGCTATCAGTTTCCCAATTATATTTAATCCATCTTACAGATAAACGATTATTTGTACCCTTCCTATAATTAAGTTGAAGCATTATGCTTTGTATTGAAAATATGGGAATTTATATGTAAAATTTATGTTGAAGTATATAAAGTGACAATATCACCTATATATTTTAGAATTTTTTAAAAGATTGGATTATATTAAGAAATTAACACAACACATTTAACGACATGCACGACAAATTTAATATTTCAAAATAATAAACAATAAAGTAAAATCAAAGCAAAGAACGTTCGTGATTTCTTTCCCCGTATATAAAACCTTAGAACCCAAACTAAACTCCCAAAACTCAAATCAAATAAAAAACAAACAAAAAACAAAAAACAAAAAAAACAAAAAAAAGAAACGTTTGTGCTACAGTCTGCTGATCCTTGTGTTACAATGTTAACACAAAACCATGCATTACGCTCGAACTATCGTCGATATCTACTTGCCGTACCTGAGTAAGAAATATATGACCTAACTCCGGCGGGCTTTAGTAATTAACAATTTAGTAGGAATCTTAACTAACCTGTTGCAAAGCATTCATACACTTGATGTATACTGGATCCCTCATTACGATCATCATAATAGGCATTTGATCATCGATAAGTGCCAACGGTCCATGTTTTAATTCTCCGGCCATTATTCCTTCGCTGTGCATGTAAGTTAATTCCTTCACTTTCTAAAAAGAGAAGCATTAAATACACTGAATCGACACTAAAAATAATTTTTCAATGCTACATTCATTATCTATTTCCGCATTGGAATAGTTCTTACAAATCAACTTACCAAGGCACCTTCCAAACAAGTTGCAAAATTAAATCCACGACCCATAATGAGAAGTGATTTTTGTTGGTATAAGTCTTTCGCGAGCTCTTCTACTTTCGGATCCAGTTTCAACACTTCTTTAATTTGTTCACCAATTTTACGAAGGCCGTCGATGATTTCGCGTCTTCTGTTTGCCAAAGACATTCTATCTTCGCTCATAACAAGAGCAAACATTACTAGAGAAATAAACTGACTGGTGTATGCTTTAGTTGAAGCGACACCGATTTCGGGGCCTGCATTAATATGGACACCGCAATGTGATTCGCGACAAATCGAGCTTCCTACGGTGTTGGTAATACCCACAATAAGAGCGCCTCTTTGCTTGCAGTATCTCAAAGCCATCAGCGTATCAGCAGTTTCGCCTAAAATGAATTAAAATTAAATATAAATTAGATGTAAAAAGAAAATAGAAACTTCTCGGAAAAATATTCCTTAGACTCACCTGATTGCGAAATAAAGAAGCAAACATCATCTCTAAATACAGGCGTTGTGCGATCCAAAAAGTCGCTAGCCAACTCGACCATAACCGGCAATTCCGTCAGTTCTTCGAGAAGCTGTCTGGTGGCAATAGCACTGTGATAGCTGGTACCACAACCAATAAGCATCAGTCTACGACATCTTTTAATTTCTGAAACGTAGTCTTTAATACCACCCAAAGTAACGGTCTAAAATCAGGAGAGAAACATCCATTTTTATGTCAAACCTGTTATTCCTAAAGCGAAAGACTTACGTGATTTTCAAAATTGACACGACCACGCATTGTATTCACGACAGATTCTGGCTGCTCAAAGATTTCCTTCTGCATGAAATGGCTATAATTTCCTTTCATAATTTGTTGCAATTCCATCTTCAATGTTGTTATTTCTCGAGCGTGTGGGTCATCTAGAGACCTGCGAAGGCGATGGATGCTCAAGGCACCGTTTTGTACAGCAGCTACGTCATCATCCTAAAACAGTATGGGTTTAATATGGTCTATCCAATAAGAAGATAATAACATATAAAAAAGTGAACTGTTACAAATTATGCGATCCCGGGAACAGTCATGCCTCCCAAAATTACGATCGATCGCATCTCGGTCGATTCAACCGCACACGTCCTTTTTGTAAAAAGTTCTTGTAAATAATATTTTTTCTCGAAAGCAGGGACAGAACAGACATATTAGATTTAATTTTTTTTCACATCATTCGGTTAACGATTGAAAATGAAGATGATGTATCCTCGAAACAGCTGCGCCGGATTATGTAATTAATTAAACTTGTGTGATGCGAAGTGTACCGATACTTTTGTGTTGTTTGATACAAGTATACTAAAAGCAGTATATGCAGCTTTCAAAAGCATAAAATCCTAACCAATCTCATTACAAAGCATTTTTAAGGACTACGGTTGAATTTGCGACTGATCCCGGGTTTAGCGTGTTCCGATTTTAAATCTTTTCAGGAAAAAATCTAGATCTCACAATGACTTTAATAAACAACTTAACTAAATTCCCTTAAATTCTAACAAATTTACTTTTAATAGATGAACAGAAACAGAAATATCTTGTTTATAAAATATGTATTTTATTGATTTTGTAAAAAAAAAAAACTGCGTGTAAAGCACAATCGGCACCAATCTGTTTACACAGCTATCCCCATAAGACGTATCGAAATACATACAACAAAAGTCAAAGTGCTCTAAGTATCCTATTTTCAAGAATATTTTAGTTGGTACTGAAATGCCTTATCGCTTTCTTACTTTGTTTGCTGCTATTATTAAACTGTTTACTTTGATTTTCCTTTTTATCCTTTATATCCTTAACCTGCGTTCACATAGGGTAGCGCGAAATTAGTGTAAGAATTTAGCAACGGTCACCGATATGCTGATATTAACAGCTGCTTTTTATAATACACAAAATTGCACAAAAACGTTATACGCTATGTTTATTACCAAAAAAATAATGCCAAAGTTTGACATGTATATAATTTAATGTTCCTGAGAAACAGGTGTTTCTCATATAAACTGCACATTTTTTTCCAAAAATCTTAAGTAGACCAAAATCAGTTCCATATACGTATCAGCCCAATATGAAATGTTTCATTTAAATTTAGTAAGTCGATAGCATCTTCCGGTCTAACTCAAAGCGACAAGCGACATCAAAATATCTTATAGGAGTTGGCCTCACTAGTATTAGCAACCTAGTTATTTATTTATTTATTATATTATATCTGTTTAATGATCAATCGAAAATGAATTGTTTACTTAAGTAGTTACGTTTCAAGTATTACGATAGTTGGTAATCCATCTTATGTCGTATAATATTGCGTATTAAGTATTTTGAATGCACGAGGTTTAAATTGAGCAATAGCGGCAGTAATAAATCACTAGATACAAACTTACCTCAAAATAAATTACCCTATTTGTGTGTTCTATAACAGCTGAGGCGTCGGAAGCGAAGAAATATTCCACCTCATTATCTTCAAGCGGTTGAATATCGGCAGTGGATTCAGAACGCGGTAAAACAGGAACCTCACTACGTCCATGGGGCCTATGTTCTGTACACGGTAAGGTGCAATGAGCGCAGGAAAATTATATACATCAACCAGAAAATTAATAGCAACATTCACCCGCAGTACACATGTATTATTGAAGAATTCCTAACCCGAAGCAATTTCTAAAAGTTTTTCATAGAATTCCCATTTCTCAAATAAATCAACTCCAGTACTGCCCTTATTTCTACTTATGATAGACATCCATCACCAGAAAACGTCTATACTATTAATATCAGCAAGCTTCGAAACTTTAATTTGGTAAGATGTGCTCGTAAGAATAGCTTATAGTAATATTCTCAATGCACGTTCATCGATATTCCTTAAGATGGGTTTATAGTAGAACTGCGATGCTTGATATGAGCAATGAGTTGGCAAAAGCGGCCAATCAGTGGGCGTTACTCCGTTCTGCTAAGTGGCCGCTTCAACCAAGTATCGCGGTTTTACTATAAACATACCCTAACACCATTTATATCGCATACACATTAGTTTAATCTTGAAAATAACGTATAGATGCATAGATTACAGACCAATCACCGACAAACCAAAAATTTAGAATGCTAATTACCTTAAAACGGTTAAAAGGAAATGAATAGTTTAAAGCTTACTGTCTTCGAATATTATACCCTGTACTTACTTTATCGTCCAATTAATAGTAGAAACAATAGTACACTTTCACTAGTAGAATTACAGCACAAGCAAAAGTAGTATAAAAAGCAATAGAAAATAATAAAGAAAAATATATATATATATATGTATATATACCTGCATGGCTCTTGTCAGATTCTTTTGGTTGGACCAAAGAAGAGGAGATACAAAAACAAATGCTAAGATTAGAATGTATTCGCTAACTAAAGTAAATCAAACATGCAACAAACAAGAACTTCAACTACTTACTGCTTAGATGTAGCTGTTTAGCTCTTGATCGTTTAATGTTTTCATCTAACAAGCACAAAAATGATACAATGAGGACATGCTGTGTATAGTATTATGAATACAGATTTGTTTTGTTTAAGGCTTGTGTTTTGTTTTTTATGTTCTGTTACTACTGTTACGTACGCGTAACTGTGGTAGGATGAGAATGGTATTTTGAAGCAGTTAAAATGTATGTACAAGTCAGGTATATAGAAAGGTCTTAGAATACACAGTTTAAAATCTTTTCAAAAGTTGGAGGAGTTTGATGCGACAGAAGGAAAAAATCAAATCGTTTTTGAATAGTTTGGTAATTTTAAATAAAATCGGTTCTAAATATTGCCAACCTCGACAATAGTTGCTATTTCATTCACTAAATGCAAAAGATGCGTTTCACGTGTTAATGTACCAAACTCTTTTAATCTACAATAATCATTTTAGTCCCAGTTAAAGTAATTTTTCAGTATTTTTCCGAAGCGGAAGACAACCAAAATTTTAGTTGCAACTTAACTAATCCGAATAAAATGAATTTTTTTTTACTAATCGGAGATGAATTATGAGACAAAAGCGTAGACTGACAACACAGCAGCTACAACTAGACAAGCGTTTCTTAATTGTTATGTACCAGTCTTGCACCCGCAAAAGGTGGCGATTAACGACAAGCATTAATTCATGCATGGCAACGAAAAAGGGTTCATTCTAGATGCCAAATATAGTTTTCTCTAAAAAAAAAGAAGCATTACATTGAGTATGTTACGAATTCTTTATGAAATTGGTAATGATTGTTCGTAGCAAACTTTTAATGATGAATGAAATGAATGAATGATTAAGAATTTAATATTCCATTATCTACAATAAAAATATACAGGGCGTTCTATTTAAAATTTAAAATTACATGGATATTAGTGGTTGAAGTTTAACATATTTCAAAGACAAATACTGACACCCAGTATATAGGTTTAAATCAGTAATGTTGTAGACCTATCGAAATACATACATCGATTTTACGCCAAATTAATGAAATGCCAAATAATCAAATGTTTCATAAAAGTTAGGGCAATCCATTTAAGAAAATTGAATGCACGTTATTTTCGGTCAAATCGGGAGTTTAATAAACGCGGCGTAAATAAATAAATTCAATAATTTTGAATCTACTTAGTTTCTGGTATACGGCTAGCGTATTTTGTTAAACGAAATAAGTTATAATATTTTTCCTTTAGAAACATTTCCGAAATAAAATGACATTTACGTATCACCAACATGAAACTCACTAATATGTTCAGAACAACAATTAAGCATCCTTATCGCTCTGGCAACATTAATCTCCGTAATACTTCGAAAGGTGATTTAGTCTATAGCAATGAAAAATTTTAAAAGTGATGTAAACATAATTGATACGATGTAAATCGAATTATTCACAATTATAAGAATTACTAATGTAAAAATACTAAAAATAAGAACTTTTCGAGGATTTCCAAAAACTATTCTAAAGCCTGTGTCGAGAGGAACCTGCAAGTTAAATAATGATAAGTTTAGGTTATTTAATAAGCTTTATGAAGTAATTCTGTTATTAATTTAGTCATGTTTGATTGCTACATCATATGATATAATACTTAGAACCAATTAAACAATTCTATCAGACTCTTCTGAATCGTTTCTTTTGTGAATACTTTGTTTTTATTTTGGACAAGCGGACCATATTTATCTATATACCTAACTTTACTGCTAACACGTAATAAATGCAAAATAAACTCTGACAGTCACAGTAATTGATAATTTAAATCGGTGCGGTATGAAACTTCAGAGTCTATTCCGTGCATTGTTATAGTTATATATTTAGACAATCAAATATACCTTTCTCTTCGGGGACTTCGTATACTGGTTGAGGGAGAAGACAAAGTTCATAAAAAAGAAAAGGAAAATAATTACTTAGATTTTTTTATATATCTTATAAATTATTTAATTTCAAAAGGAGTATCAAAATACATCAAGGGAGTAATGCAAAATTATTTTTGTACTTATTACATGTCACAAAATACTGGAAAAAAATTAAGAGTTGAAGAAGAAAATAGAGTGCAACCAAAGAGTATTAATATATTGCCCCCGCAGCAAGAAAGAAGAAGGCAATTAAAATATAGAGATAGATATATATCTTCCAATTACTTTGTGACAATATTAATGTGATTTGAAGCATACTGTTTACTTAACTATTTCTTATTAACAACTCGACAAAATGCATTTTTCTTTATTTAATTGTCAAGTTGCCAAAACTCGTTTGCGCAACTACATACCTTTTAAGGGTTTTGCGTCTAAAGAGGTCACCGGCGAAGGAAATACGGAAAAAAATAAATTATATTAGTTTAGTGTATTAAAAACAAAATTGCTAGCAAAACATTTTCACCCAGACTGTATTCATAATACTTATGGAGACAAAAACAGTAACACATTTTGAACAGAATACTTAACAAATTAAAATAAAACAAAAAAAAAATGCAAAAAAAAAACAATTGTGCAAAAACAAACACAAAACTTCTATACACTAATGTACATTAATAACTTACATATTCTTTAGTCATACCCAACGTGATAGTAATTCTTGAGGATATCAAACATATAAATCATAATCTACTAAGACCCCAAAGAAAACACGAAATATTGAAAACACGTACATAAAACGTATGTTATTGAAAATTAATTTAGAAACAACAAAGGACGCACCCAAATTTATAGTTTCCAAATAAATATAATTGGATACCCAAATGAGGATTTGATTCTAATAATAAAGCAAGCAAATAACGTCGGCGAATTGTTATTAAATTTGTTAAACAATAAAATCGTCTAGATATCCAAATATATTCAACATTAAAACCGTGAACACATAAAATGTTAATAATAGGAAATATATACCTTGTGTTGCAGAGGTATCATCTGTAGGATACACATCCATGCAAGAGGAAGGGTTCGGGAGACACAGAAAAGAAAAAACAAACGAATTAGATACTGTTTGTATAAATATTTAAAAAACACATTTTCGATAATTGTTTAACAATGGATGTTGATGGAGTATTTACAAGGAAAAACTGGCTTTTGAGATGCTTTGTTAATTGTCGAATTCCATTATCAATAAAGTTATGGACATTTCTATCAGCTACTAATACTGAACTGAAATTTTTGTTAGGTACCTACTGTAAAATGAGAAAAAGATGATTTTAAAATAACGTACGGTAACGATCAGGTATGAGATTTCAGGTCACCTAATAATTCATTGTTTTATTTCGTTCCGTATTGGTACCTTCTTCAATTTCTTATTCTCAGATTTAAATTATTAAACAATCCAGAGAATTTCCCCACAGCAGTCGACACATCAACAAGAATAATAAAATAGGTGACTCTTTAAGCATTAACATTTTATGAAGTTCAAACTTTCATTTAGATTGAAAATATAATTCAAGTTCCATTGTCAAGTAACTCACTTCATGTTTAGCCAAAAGAATTGTTTAAATCTGTAGACTGGAGTTAGTTTCGAATTAACAATACCAAAGCTACTTAACTGAATGGAAATAACATCAATGTTATTTTGATTAACACTTTCTCACAGAACAAGCTTCTAATTCAAAGACTGTTCAACAACAAATGGAAAAGAAAAGCAGGAAATTAATAGCTCCATTAGGAGGATATGCATATCTGCTATATTTTAATGAAGCCACCGATAGATTCACAAAGCTACTGAAGTACAAAATTGATTTTATCAACTGCTAGGAAAAAATTCCAAAGACGTTGGCGAATCACAACGTGAGTGTAAAAAAATATTACAAGCGATAAATGAGTTCCGACAGTTTAAATAAAATTAAATTGGAACTAGTAACGTTTAACAATAAATGACGTTACGCGACTACCTTATGGTAATGTATAACGTTTAGGTATAACATCTTTACTTCTATCTTTTGATTGGTTTTGATGGGTCAAACTTTGTCGTCGTCTCGTCAATTTATACGTAATTTCGCTTCTGACTAACAGAAGTTTTTTTTCGGACAAGATAATGTGTCTTCCGTATAATACCCTTGGCACATATTTTGGTCTATCGAGACCACTGAATTAGAGCTTTGAAAGAAATAAGTAACATCTATCTTTAGATATAGCGTTCATGATTTTTTCATTTCCTAACGAGTTTCTGTTATCCAGTATATACCATATATCGATAGACGATTATAACATATTGTTACAAAGTAACAGCACAATCATAATTTCTATATTCTGCAATATTTTTACGATATTTTTATTAGTTGTTTTTTTTCCAGTATTTCCAAGGCGGATTATTATCCATAAACCTTTTCCAAACCATTTGAAAATAACACTAATTTCTGAAAATTTGCTTGCTGTATTGCACAATATAGTCTTTTATATTTGAGCAAATTTTATTACATCATTGCCAGTTTTCTTACTCCAATCAAACGCAGCTCCTAAATTGTTATTCCAAAGTTCGGATATGACCATTTTTAGATTCTGGCCACACCTTCGAAGATTGAACAGAAGAAATTGGATAGTGACTACAAGAGGATAGTAATTATGCACCTACATACTTTTAGTTGATACAGAACCGATAAGGTAAGACTATACGTATAGCTGGTGTAATATTCTGCATTAAATTCTTCTAATAATCTCATTTTACAGTGGCATCGTACATTTGGTAAAATTAAAAAAATAGTACTTTGCTTAATAGAAATATCTAACTTTTTTATAGCAATTTGATACACACATTAACCTATTGGTCAACTGGTTTATACGTATTAATATATAACTAAAGTATTTTTTAAAGGTAATTAAGAAATGGAATATGGGACATAATGGAAATGCAATTCTTTGTTAGTACTTTTGCGTTATTTTAAAATTAACAATGATATTAAAAAGGAGAAGAGTTAGTAAAGAATAAAAGAAAGTAATCGTTACTATGTACAGCAAATAAAAAAAATCCGTTACTAAACAAAATATTATCTGATTGCGCAAACATGTTTCGAGATTTAGTATAAACATTAATCTGTTGCAAGAAAATAAAATGCAACCACTTAGCACAGGATTTTTTTCGTATATAATCTTAAGTCGTTAATTTATATCAAATATGTTAACGCATCCAAGCGAATTTATTATAGATTAAGTTATTAGCTCTATCTACATGCAAAAAAAAAAAAACAATAAACCTTTAGCATATACGTGCCTTCATGCAAAGTAGTGACGTACCTGCCACCTTTTTATTTCTTCATTCAGTGAGCTTAAACCTTTAAAAACTATTATTCAATTACCTAGTGATACATGTAAAATGTATGCAAATTATGTGTATCCATAACAGTTACCAAGATGAATAAAATCGCAATCTACAGTAAGCATTCCTTATTACTCACCTTTTCCATAAAGAATAGGAACATAATCGGTAGACAGACGATTCTTGGTTTTAATGCCGACTAGTAGAGGGGAACCTCTGCGCGTAGCTACACATTCTCCGGGAAAGTGTTTTGACTTGAAGCAAAGAGCAAAAGCTCCCTCCTGCAATTAAAGTACATGTTTATCGCCGGTTTAATCATGGACTAACACGCTAATCTCTGATTAACTTAATTTGGTGGATTACACAACTTTGGTTGTCGATTAAATTAGTTCGTAATTGAAATCAAATGTCACTTTGACACATAGTAAAAGCTGAAAAAAATTTTATTTGCATAAATCTAATAACCATTTCTTTAAACCGTTTAAGTATAATTGTTAACAGTCCCTAACTTATTTTTGTGCTGCTAACCGCCCCAAATATCATTTTAATTCCAATTAGATAATTAAGAATTAAATCAGCTGAAAGTGTATATGTAAATACGAAGAGATATCATAAATATATATAAGGACGGCAAGGCAATTGCTTTGCATTCGATAACTGTATTTATCAATTTTCTTAAACCATCCACCAAGCCAAGTTTAGAAAAACATAAAAGGCACAAAGTGTCAAACCCGACGAATATGTGGATACCGCACCAACTCGTGTTGTACCTGGACTAGTTTTGCTACCATAATTGTTGATGAGTGGGCCAGGACGTTATCATAATGGTTAAAGCATTTTTCTCTTCACTATGACGCGGCTTTTCCTCTTTGTTTTAACGTTGAACTAGAGTACTAAGAAGTCCCTTACTACTGTCCCATGACCGCGCTTCTCTTCTCTAAATAATCAACTAAGATTACGCTTTAATTTCTCAAAAAATCGTTGCCAACTTTTCCTACAGATTGTTGGCATTGTTTTTGCCTTCTTTGGTACACGTTCGCCGGAAAAAACTCATTTTGACAACAGACCTTTGGTATCAAAATGAGCCGTGTAAGGATGTACCAATGTTTCATCTACGGTCACATAACGCTGCAGATACTCGCCTGTGTAGCGATCAAACATGACTAACCATTGTTTTGAAATTATCGCGCAATTCCATATTTATCATATCAACAATCTTTCTAATATTCATCCGATCCGCTAATATGATGTCATGAACTTTATTGATCATATCACCCCTCAATAGGACGACTTCATCGCTCTTGATGAGGACCGGATAAATTGTTCGACCATCCTTAAATTCATTAAACCAAAATGTTATGGTAGTCACCGAAGATGCATGGTTTTTATACATTGCCTCCAACTTTTCTTTCATTTGTACACGTCTTCCCAAAAAAAAGGAATCAAATTACTATATTTTCCTTGATTCCACAAATACATAAACTGTTCACTTTTAACAGCTTTCAAAACAACTCTACAACGTAACTACAACGCGGTAACGTAACTACAACAGGTACAACTAGGCTGAAAACCGTTACATATAAGTTACACATAAATGTTAATATCAAAAACTATCCCTGACTTGTTCCAGAAACAACAAAATTGCTTTCACTCGAAAACGTAAAAAGAAACAAAATTTGAATTTAACAAGCTTCTTAGTATACGATGGTTGAGATTGAGAAATTGAAAAAGGCAGAAATTGGAAATGTGCACACGAAAAAGATGCTATGTTCTTGAAAATCGCAAAATACAGGTAAAGAACAAACAAAAAAAAGCCGTATCAGATTAGCAAAACGTGAGTTGAACTCGACAAAGACAAAGACACGGTAGTTTGCTATAAAAGCCAAAAATCTTCCAGCTTACTTTCCTGGATTACTGAATTGAAATATATGAAAAAATACGTATAAAAATAAGAACTTTCAGAAAATATCTTATTAATTACTAAGATCCATAAAACAGTTACATTTTGAACAATAAACATTATTTATTAGACGGCCAGTTGTAATACTAATAATTCGATATCTTTTTTTACGAGAGCCATATTATAATTTTATTCGGAATGATATATTTGACCATTCTCTCCTTTTCATTTATGTCCATAAAACAGTCAGAAATCACATATCGTCAAATCAGGTGTTTTATTACTTTTATACTTCCTTTCGGACAAATATTGAAAATAATGGGTATCCTTCTTGAGAATTTCGCTGATTCAGAGAAACATTTTTCCATGTAGCATTTAGCTGTATCTGTTTTTTTTGTACATACCAGACAGGACGGACTTCTAAAGAATACCGCACAATCGACGTTTTAACGTACATCAGAACTAAATACGAGTTTCGTACCTATTACAATTTTACAAAAAAGTCGATGTGTGCCATTTCTCAACAATTCAAATTTCATGGCGTATTCTTACACGCTCTACTTTTTGAAAGTCAGAAAAACGATGCGACGCAAACATGAAAACTTTTTTTTAATCAGGTAACTGTATATGATTGTCTTAACAGCCAAGGATCCAATCTTGAGTTCATATTCTATCAAAGCATTAGTGGCTGTCTTGTTTTCTACAATAAACTTTCTTAACAGCGGCATTACTTTCTTATTTCCTTACACCTCGTAAGTGCGAAAACGCTCTCTAGTTAATTTCATATTTTTACTGACTTTAACACCCACCACAACCACAACCGAATTTAAAAAATTTTAAATTCGGTTCTAACTACGAAAACAATTACATCTCAACTGACAGTTGAAGAGCTATCTCCTACTGGATTTTTAATTCCCAAACACTAACACAATGGATTTTTTGAATCCCGGTAACGTTGGCTTGGCCAACGTACTAACTTTTTTCCCCTTTAATTTAATTTAAATTTATCATAGTATTAACACTTTTCTGAGTCCTGATTAATTATTAATTGGGTTACTCTATCACAGGAAATAAAATAAAAAATAAAGAAAATATAAATTTGTGATTATCAACGTAACCTACACTTACTGAAATTGAAGTTCGTTTAAGTATTTATTGCAACCTAAACAAATTGAATATTTGCCGCTTTTCCAGTTTTAATGTCCGAGTATCCCAGTAGCTTTCACAGTTAACAAGTTTTATACATGTTTGTACATAATTATATAACCTAGTTAACATATAACTAGTTAACCTAGTTATATGTACCAAGCATATGTTACGAAAACTATTTGAAGGAGTAAACGAAATAATCAATTTGGAACGGAAACATTTTCTTTCTAATATGTAAATTGCTTTTCCAAATTAAGAAAAATAACGTGGTAATTTTAATTATCTATTAATTTGTAAATAATTACAAAATGTATAAATGCTACTATTTCCAGGAAGTACACATTTTTTTGGGGAAGGTCAAAGAATACTTAGCAATGAGAATGTAGCTTATGTAGTCTTTTAAAATATCGTCTTACTTTGGAGACATGCAAGTTAGTCATGTCATAACCATTACGAAGCAACGCTGAATTGATGAACTGTTGAGTTTTTCCGTTCTAGGCAAGCGTGCGAATTGTCCTTGTTTGGCAGCCAATTTTTGTTGTAAATTTGTCATTATTTGTGCAGATAATGGTGTCAAAAAATAACTCATGCTCCACATTAAGATGAATTCCTAAGAACTTTATTTTTTTGTATTTTCACCTTGACCAATCTGAAGTTTTTCAAATGATGTATTATTCGTTTAACTGTGTTTGATGATGATTTCTACTTTTATGGATATCGCATTGTCTTGATATTACTTTATTGCATTCTCCGTAAATAATAAACGTCGGTATTGTTTATAATTGAAAATGATATTAAATTTCGTCAATTCTGGATTGTTATACAGATGCTGGATGATAAGTTAAAAATGTATGTAACCTACATTCTTGTTCTGTCGATACAATAACGGATACAAATATGTTGCAAAAGCTCGCATAAATTCGCAATTTGTGCTTTATGAATAAAGCAAGTTGGTATTAAATATTGGAAATAATTTTGCGCCTTTCCACACTCAACAAGTAATACGTGTAACATTAGTATCAACGACGTAGTTCTAATCTTTATAAGATTATTCTGATATTGCCTTCTAACGATAGGGTTTACAGTGTGTGTGTGCGTGTGTGTAGTGCATTCATTTTTGTAATGATCATTATCTACAACTTTTTGATAACATGATTGAGTGGAACTGTTTCAACAAGCGAAATTAATTACTTCCACTCAAAGCAAAACTTGAAATACATTCATATTATACGTGACAACGAGTATAGCCATTTTTGTTTTATATTTCATTACTTGATTGTTAATGTTTTGAAAATCACGAAGACAGAATGCATATGGTTTATGCCACTCCTAAAAGCATTAAAAAAAAGTAAATAGTAACGGTAAAGTGAAACACATTGCTTCAACAAATGAACATCAATAGCGCTGTTAAACTTGCAACCTTTGCTACATACTTTTCAGCAATTGCAAAGTGTGTTTATCGTACCGATTGAAATGCTAATCTAACGAATTTTAACAGCTACTACATTAGTCTAACATATTCTTCAGCTGAGTCATAGAAATACTTACAGCTTACTATAAAAAAAATCGTGGAAACTTTAGTGTATGTTACACATGTAAAAAATCTCGAATAGGAGAGATGGACACAAAAAATGTAAGAGACAGAAAAAAGAATTAGAACTCAGCGGCAGAAATCACAAGAAATAAAAAAACTGGAAAAGTTGTAAACAAAAAGGAATAAATGATATTGTTGTAAATAATAACTTATTTAAATGGAATTTGTTATAAACATAATATAAAAGCGTTACCATTCAAAGTTACGCTTAACATTCCCTTTCGTAGGTTTTGTTATTGAGATTATTCTAACCTATTAACTTAATTACGTATTGCATGTATACTAAAACTAGTCTTATAAAAAAAAGATATGTCATTGCATTATGTCCATACATTCCGAAGTAAGTAGATAACCTTTGCAGTTCACCAATGAAACTGTTACTTCGGTGTATTTTGAACCGCACCTTAGTGATTATAAACAAAAAAAAATGTAATCACTGACTGTGACGGGCAATATCAGCTTAGAAACTGTTCAGGCTATTACGCTAGATTTATTATAAAAAAACTTACCATTTGCTGTACGACTTGCTCGACCAATTCGCGGAATGAATAAGTAGGATGTAGCTTGTAGAAGTGGTAGATTAGCTTAGCGATGATTTCGGTATCGGTATCACTTTCGAAAGTGTAGCCTTTGTTTTGTAGGAACGTCTTTACTTCCTTGTAATTAGTAACGATGCCGTTATGGACTACCATAAAACTATTTTCTGAATCGGAGCGTTGTGGATGGCTGTTGATTTCGCTAGGGACACCATGGGTTGCCCAACGGGTGTGAGCTATGCCACAGTGAATATCGATGGTACTATCCATATCCAAATCGACGCTGCCTATTAAAAAAAATCGACGTTATTTTATTTGATTTTAGTTTATACATAAGGCGTAGTGGATAACTTACGGTTGGCGATCTCTTCTTCCAATAACTTAACTTTTCCAGATTTCTTGATAAGAGCCATATTTTTGGAGTCCGCTCCGTCGATAGCAACGCCTAAACGATAGAAAATACAGTAATTAGTTTCTAACAGCATTGATCAGAATTTTGCCTAAATTGAATTGACTAATTAAATGTCACTATATATACATATTAAAATAATAATAAAACACTTTACCGCTAAGGAATACTCCATTAAATAAATTTAATTTAGATAAGTAGTAAAGAATTACAACTTAAGTTATAGAACTAAATATTCACCAAGTGTCTCAAAAAAGTTCGTTTGTTTCCCTTGAAACACCCAAAAAATCTTATACAACGCATGGTTGAGGAATGCTTAATTAAAAAAGGATTAACGCAAGTTCAGATTTAAGGAGCTTACTAAAATAAAATATGGGATTGTTACAAAGTAAGCAGTAAACCATATTCCTCTATTGTGTTAAGAAATTGAAATAATTAGAAGCAGGAATTGGATCCCAATTGCTACAACAATGGGATTTAAGAGTGTATATGTAAAACAACATCAACGACAGTTTCGTGAATACAACTACTCCTACAAGTGTCAGAATCAAACCGCTTTTTGAAAATACATGGCCACCAAGATCGCCTAATCTGAATCCAGTTGATTTTTAGCTTTGAGATGCAAGGTGAATAACTTATAGAAATGGTTGGCGCTATTATACCACCAAAATTAGGACCATATTGATCTATTGCGGTAAATAGTGTTGATCATAAGAAATTCTATTGTTCAAGAAACTCAGTTTCTATTTATTTTTACTTAACAACAGATAACAGCGATAAAAACAAAAGAACTTCGTTGTCATTCTGCTTTAATTGCAAAATTCTACTCGAACGTACAAATGAGCGTCATGGATTGAAAGTTTTAAAGCACCAGCGGAATAGTTGATACAAGTATTAAAGGCATCTTAAAGGTTAAAATGTCTCCTTTAGCAAATTCTAAAAATTTATCAGTTCAATCCTACCATTTGTAAAGATTTCACTAGAATATACCTGTTGTTTAGCAATCAACTCAATATTCAAAATCACTTGAAAACACCTGTCTATGCGGTTCCAATCGAAATGATAAGGGATTAAAAATATTTTTGGGACGATACCTTATACCTCGAAAATGATTGAATGCTTTTAAAGCTTTCTTTCTTTTAAAATTATTTAAAAACCGAATTAAATTAACAATTATTGTAAACTTGATCTTACACTTTAGATAGAAATAGATTGTGGAAAGTTTTAACTAATAGACATCCAAAGTACATATCGATATAAAGTACTGTTAAAAAAAATAGCGTCACAAAAGACAGATGTGTCTAATTATATTCATCAGCGTTGTAGGTAAAAATGTTATAATTCAAGATAACATGATCATGAAGTTCTTGTACGAGCATTCAAAAATAAATGTGATGTGGTCTAATACAGTTCCAATTGTTACCAAATAAAATGTTCGATGTTAAATATTTCGACTTTGAAAGATTAATCTAATCTGTAAATTACTAAAACTGATTTGAGACAGATTTATTGAAGATAGAACAATCTGATATTAACAAGATTCCTTTTTAATAATGAGATTACAGTAAGTTATTTCCTGAGTGTTATCGGGAATTTATAAAAATATTCAATTTCACCTTGACCAGCAGATAAGTATTTCAATTAACAAAGATATAAAAACATTCCGAAGCCGCGAATCATTTCAAGAGACAAAAATATTGTTCTAATAACTTGTAATGACTTATTTATACGTGCATATAAACACAAGTTTATATAATTAACAGCAGTGTGTTTACATTACTACTTAATGTCGAACCTAAATTTCGTTTATAATTAGATTCAGTTTCATAATAAAGGAGTGATGTAGTAATACTCCGGAAGTAGCTGAGCTAAGCATGTAAAACTGACTAACAAGATCTACCCATATACATACGTAATTGTTAATGAATATGTATGTTAGCGTGATGTAATAAATAGAAAGCTTTAGAAAGGATAAGATAAAAATATACATTTCAGGCTTTAAAGCACTCGATGAGTTTCTTTTGAGGATTTATTAACACGTTCACTACTTACAATTTTAGAAAACTTGGTACTGTAATTTTTTAAGAATATGAGTAAACCGTAAAAGCAAAAGAAGAAAAGCTCGCTTTTGACTGTACATCAATCAAAGCACCGATGTTAATTAAGTACAGAAAATTGTTTAAACTAGATTTTTTTAGACAAGAAAGATTTGTTTGTTTTCCTAAATTAAATCAATTTACCTAGAAAACTTAAGGACGCTCTTGAAATATTTTCGTATTTTTGTAACTAAGAAATTAAAAGTGGAGTCACATAGAGTTGAGAAGTTAGAAATTACCACTGATCTTTTTATGGTCAAAGGAAACTTCCCTTAAAAAAATCTTTTTCCGATAAAAGGCTTCCTTAAAATCTCAAAAATTAAAAATTATCTGTTCTTACAATTAACTAAATTTAAAGAAATTAATTTTTGATTGAAGATAGTCTAAACGCGTCGTAAGGTTTTCTATAGAAAATTAATTAATTTGGGAAAATAAACTTTCTTAATAAAAAAATAAATTACATTTCCCCTTAATAAGACTAAACCTCGATTTGAAGAAGAAAATATGCTGAAAACAACGTACATTTGGAACAAAATATAAAAAGTTGGTATTTTTAAATCACATTCTCTAAATTCAACCCCGTCGGTTGAAGATCAGTTGCCAAGCGTTGTAAACATGTAACATCATGGTCAACAAACAATAGTGAGCTAATTTTCAAGAAATATTCACTAAAAGAGTGGATAGTTCATTCAAAGGTCAGGTAAGTATGCGAAAACGTTGCGACCCAATGTTCGGTCAAAAGTGAAAAATGTGTGTAAAGTGTAACACTCACGTAATGCTGCCGACATCACTTATCAATGTTATGTTCATACAATATCAATTTAAGTTTGTTGGTACTGATCTGTCTATAAAGTTCTAATTCATGAGGCGCTGGTAGTACAATATGCTATACATTATTATTGATAGCATAGCACGATCAGAGGAAACACAAGAGGCCAAAAATAAAGACATGCGTTTATACACCCACGAAGCCATACAAGAAAAGTCAATATAGTTAATCGAAATCTATTTAAGAAACTTAAGTTTAGATCCATTTTTGGGTGGTATCAGCTTGCGAGAAAAAAAAATCAGACAACTTGATAGAGAAATGCAAACTTTGATAATGTGCTTAAGAAGTGTGAAGAAGAACGGGGAAAAGAAGTTGAAGCAAACGAATAGAATAATAACGAAGAGAACGATGCAGAAATTTATACATATGAGAAAGTAGAAGAATAAGAAGAAAAAGATTTGGGATTATTTAGAAACTGAAATTTATACGAAATATTTTGAAAATTACAAAATTTATAATCTCTCCTTTCAGTTACGAATTTATAAATAACAATTATTAAATATGAACACTGTAGTTCAAATAAAAGTTGCACTTTTCGCGAATTTCGCACTTTTCCTTCCTCTGAGCACCTGCACTCGTTACAAATATACCATCAAATCCATGATTCATTTGAGACTCAATACAGTCTCTTTCTTAAAAGACTGTTTAATATACTTTTCTTAAAATAATTGCTAATATACTTTTTCTGGCTAGGAGTATTTGATTAATCAAGGTAGCCTGAATCTACTCCTAATAGTCTGATTGCAGAAATCAATGCACCAAAATCTAGGTCCCGTCGAATCCTGCTAAAAAATTTTTTTATCTGTCAATCTTTAGAAGTTTCGATTGCAAGTCTGACCAGTCGCACTATTGTGAGCTGGCAAAACGCTAGCCATTACTAGAGAGGTCAAAGACGGATAAAAATATTACTGTTTTGCAGACTATACAGACTCCTGTTTCGTTGACTCACGGGGATACCAATAGGCAACACGAATTCATTCTCATGAGGCGCATAAAAAGGAACCTATCTAATCGCTGGAGACAAGGAATAATTCCACTTGCCTTTGTCATCTCTAATTATAAGTCAAAATTATTCTAAGTAGATCATTAAAAGTAATAATCGGAATTGACTCAATACTCCTTAATTATCAAAATGCCAAAATTCGAATAATGCTTAAAAACAATTCGAATATGAAATTGAATTTTGATAGTTATTGCCTGCCTTTATCATCTCTAGTCATTATCTTTTCCATGGATCATATTATTCACATGTACTATGCCAAGAAATTAACCAATATTTGCTTGTTTTATTCTTTTCACGTAAATAAGCATTAAAAACCCCAAGTGAAAGAATTTGACATATGAAACAATTATCAAATAGACTGTGGTTATTTTAAGCTACTCGAAGGTTGTTAACTTACAAGGGAAAAATGGGAAGTATCAGACCCTGATTTCAATGAGACTGCGTCAATTTGTAGACCCCACCAAGTGTTGGTTAACGGCGCCATCCGTTGTTGCAGAGATGCTTATCTAAGGCGTGAAACCCACCCTTCAAAATCACTTCAAATTTCGTTTTTCGTAAATAATGTTTAAACGGTTGAAGATAGAAAACAGTTTCAACGGCAGACTGACACCATTTACGGAGCTCTTTTCATTGGTATGGGTATTTATATACAGGATGTTACCATAAAGACGCAACAGCGTATGTTGTGCTTATTTGCTCGAATTACAGGAAATGATTGTAACGTTTGGATAATTGTACAACTGTCCACAAAATGATGAAATTCTAAATACTTGAGATATCGTTACGGGGTTGCGTTGTATGTTAAAAACTAGCGTAAATTCATATGAAGCCCAAAATAGTTACTGGTAACAGCTTTCGCAAAATACACCTTCAATCGCGCGAACACCACTACTTATACAGATTAAACAGGTAAAAAAATTGTCCAGATATAATTTTGTTATGATTAACCTTCGACGAAAACGCAAGCATAATAAAATAATTAACACAATTGTTATACGTCTGTCATGATAGTCTTTAAGAAAGCAGATGGTAAATATGGCCACAAAGTCCGCGATAACTTATTTCGGGTTTGTATAATAAAATTAACATTGTATTCAATACTACAATACACATCTCGAATCCCTGGTGGAAAACTCGTACCACTTTACTGCTGGATTCTTGAAGTGGTCACTGCCCTGCGACTTGGCAGACGTTTGTAGCAGTTCACAAACCAACCTATTTTTATATTCCTCGTGCAATAATATAGCGAGCTATATAATATAGCAATTATATAGAAGCTGCCTTTTATAAGATGCGCATGCTGTGCTCACTATTTTTGTTTCCAGCAGTTCTTTCAAGACTTCAAGCACTTCTTTCACATTTTCACTATCACGATCAAGAATAATACATGATTGCATATATTTTCTGTACTGTCTTTTATTTTATTAATCAGCAATAGCAAGTGGCCTATTTGTGCCTTGTATATGTAAAGTAAATGTTCAATATACAGTTGCTTTGCATTTTGTTTCTGTTATTATTATCATAAATAAACATATCGTATCCGATATAAATTTACACCAGTTTTGATCGTACAATGCAATCCCGTACGATATCCAGCGTATGTCGTTAAAATAAGCAAGTATTTAAAATTTCATTATTTTGTGGACACCCTATAAAATTATCAAAATCACTCCAGCATACACTCTTTAACAACAGATACAGCCGTTACAATCATTTCCTGCAATTTGAAATAAACAAGCATAATATACGCTGTTGCGTCTTTATTGTAACATCCTGTATATGAATACCCATACCAATCGAAATTGTTCCGTAAATGGTGCCAATCTGCCGTTGAAACTTTTTTTCTATCTTTAACCTTTTAAACATTATTTACTAAAAATGAAATTTAAGGTAATTTTGAAGGGTGAGTTGCACCTCTGCAGCAACGTAAGGTGCCGTTAAGCTAGACTCGGTGGGGTCTACAAACTGACGGAGTCTCATTGAAATCGGTGTCTGAGGCTTCCCATACTTTCCTTGTTAGATAGATCTCAAATTTTACAAATAGAAATTTTACACAAAGAATACAAACTTCTTACTGGCTATTCTGTATATTCCCTAATCTACCTAAATCTAAGTTAAATAAATACCTGTTCATTTCTCCAAATTTAAATTCATAACATTTCAGTAAAATTTGAACAGTTACCTATGTATATGTAAGCGATGTAACATGACATAGAATCAAGTGTTTCCGAGAACCGTTATTGTTTGCATTTTATCGAACAATCTTTAAAAATTACTATTTATATTCAAGTCGTTAGATTAACTTGATTGAAACGACACTTTAAAGGATGATCTCATTGTGATCATAAATTTAACAACAGTGCGATTTTAACAGCGCCATTATTGTATCTTATACGGCCCAATTTTACGAAATTTTAATTGAAAAGATTAACAGCATATGCTTTAGAGGCAGATAAATTTCCATGTAGATAACACAAAAGATCGCGCGAGGATATAATTTATAGGAAAGGAATTTAAATCCCCGTGGTAGCATAAAACCGCATAAAATATACAGTCCCCAAGGTCAAATATCTTCCACTGAAAAGGACAAAAAAAAACAAAAAAGAAACGACAAACAACTCTCTTGTAAATTCCTTTGGAGTGGCCAATGGAAATGACCTCAACTAAATTGCTGTTTCTCTTATGCAGCGTACTGCTAGAAATCCATTTATTTTTCATATACAAATAAACGGTACCAACCTGCCGAATCATACCCACGATACTCCAACCGCTTCAATCCGTTAACCAGCAATTCTAGAATCTCCTTTCGACTTTTCGGCGTCAGGTAGTTAATGTATCCGAAAATTCCTGAAAAAACACATAAAAATTTATTATAGATCAAAAGTGTAAATACGGTAAATACTACACTAGGTCGTAATTTACTGTGGTTGCGCAGAATAAAATTAAATTACTTGAAAAACACATATTTTCACATATATTTATACCAATATGTTTGCTACTTTTCAAATAAATTTTGTATTCGACTACTTCTCTTAGAAACTCAATTTTGCAATATTAAAAGCTCTTTTCAGAATTTGTGTTCATTACATTTAAAAGCTTTTCTTCGTGGATGATGCATGCTTTTGTAATAATGAAATTATATTGCTATTAATTTTTAGGATCGACCGAAAGCATTGTTCAACCATAGGAAAAAAATTGATTATTCAACTAGAAAAATATTAAAGCACAAATTGAAAACCAACATTAATGTCATATATAGGATGTTTCATGTGTACTAAACCTTCAAATAAACGCATTCTACTACGTTGTAAATAAGTCTTTTCTTTGGGGTTTAGTTTCTGGTAAAATTTACAAACTTCTCAGTTGGTTAGATAGATAATACAACTTTTTGTAAAACTATATATTTTTTAAGACAAAATCTTTTTCAGGAATTTAAATTGGTCCCATCTTTTAATGTTTATCCAAATGCTCGTTTCGGACACCTTTTAAAAAAGGTCTTAAAGGATGATGGCATCATATAGGTTTCGGAATATTTTTTTATTATGGAAATAAAAACACTTGGAATTTTTCTGTGGAAATAAGGATTTTTTAAAAAACTAAAGACGTGTGAAATGGTAATTTTATTGTGGTATAGGAATCAACCAAATAGCTACTCCATTAAAAAAAAAGAAACGCCATTCAAAGAGTTAAAACCAAATGAGAGGTACAAGAAATTCTTCAAAAACAAAGGGAATTCGGTAGAAATAAAATATATCAAAATTCTTAAGGTATAGAATATAGGGCACAGTTAGTTTCTCTTTGAAATTTCTAAAAGCACACTGTTTCTAGCTTAACTGAACTAGTTTTGTTGTTACAATTGCCGATATCATTATAGTAGGGAACTCTTTCGTTTCGCTAGGTAGCCTTTTCCTCTCTTTAATTTTAAACGTTACATCATCTCTTCTCCAAATAATCAATTATAAGTATTGATTATTTGGTTGATGGAATCGTCTTTGCTTCATTTTGGTACACTTACGTCGAGAAAAACGCATTTAGCCCACTGGTCTTGGATTTCCGACGTGTAATAATGCATCCATGTCTTATCTATAATCACTTAATACAGCGGAAACTCGCTCTTATTGCGCTTAAGCTGGTTCAAACATTACTTTGAAGTTATGACGCGGATCCGTTTCTGATTAATCGTCACCAGACGTGGCACCCATCTTACAATTTCCCCAATTATAAAACCGAAATATGAAATTCCACGTACTTTTTTAAATACGCAACCGTACCTACTAGTGAGCAGAGCAAATCAAAAACTTTAAAGTCAGTACAACACAGCTCAACATTTGGAATTCAACTCACCTTGAATTAACTTGTGGTGGAGCTAAAGGATCTGCCGGCGATAATTAAATTTGAACAAATAATTTTCAGACTTTTTATAAATGAAGTCCTGTACAAATTAAGGATTTCGTAGCTTTAGCGATAATTTTTTCAAATACTTGTCGTCTCCTAAGCAAACATGTTGTTAACTAACTACCTGCTATATACGAAATGGGCAAACAACACAACAGTATCAACACGCTCCGCACCACAGCTTTAATTATTAATCTTATTTTCAACTGTAGACCTAATGATGATCAACGTATCGTCGAAACTATCCCAGATTAATTAATTAAATTCGTGTGGCACAAAGTGTATCGATACTTTTGTGTTGTTTTCCGTACTATCCCGCAGTCATTATTATCACTACATAGGAAACTCAAGCAATTTCCCAAATTTTAATAAATTTATCACCATGTTTACAGAAATTCAAAATCAAATTGAATAATCTTACTATATAAAAATACATACTATATAAAAATCAAAAGTATGATGTTACTTTTTTTAATTTAAAATAAAAACCAGGTGGAAAAAGGAACAAATTTTAGGAGTAGTAGTAATAAATTCGAAGGGATCAACTAATCACTTTATATCTAAATGGAGCAGATACATGCATTAAAGGAAGCTAATACTAAACAATAATATGGATAATGTTATCTCGTACTATAAGCTACATGGAATTCAAAATAAACAGTAAAAATCAACAAAACCATCACGGAGAAAGTGACATGAAATACGTTTCAGACCAAAGTAAATAAGATTACGTACGCATCAAAAGCTTGAAAATTCGCAATATTGTAACCACATTGTAAAATTATTTTAAACGCAAAACTGCTAATGAAACATGTTTTAAAAATTTCCCAACTTTTTGGCTGCCCAAAAATAATGTTTGCGCACAAATGCTTCAGTTAAGAATCGGTTCGCCTGTAACTTAGAGATAAAATGATACATTATCTCAAGTCTAAGCATGGAAAAACTGTTAAGTTATCAATTAATTTTATCTAAGTGTATTAATGTACTTCTAAATAAGTTCCTTTGTAAATATTGTGTATTTTACCCATAATCAGAAATGTGACATGTGTTTTAACATAATTCCTTGAATAACCGTAGAATACTATGAGTAAATAAAAATATTTAATCATTTCTTATCTATATTAAATCTTAGACATTTCTATATCCTTATGACATAATTGTTAAGCTGAAGAATAAGGTAGTTACAGAATAACATTTAGTAGTATTGACAAAACAACGTTGAGTGAAAGAAGTGTTACGAGTAAAAGCAAGGCCAAAACATTTAACGATTATAAAGTGAAAGCAAATATCGAAGAAAAAGTTTCATTCTCGACTCATCTTCGAATTACCGCGAAACCTTTAGAATACAAAAGTATAATGATAATTTGTATATATAGTTTGACAGGGTTTTGCGGTAATTGATTCCATAATACCACTAATACGCAGTTAACTATGACAGATTAAAGCCAAGTAAGATAATGGAAACCAACAGTAATTGTTATTGATATCAACACGTAACTAATTGGATAACAATGATAACCACCATTCATAAAGCTACTGCTAAACAAAAAAATATATAAAGAACTATATGATAAATTCGCTAATTTCTACTAATCGTGATAAATTATTCTTTCTACATTCTATACATTGCTAAGAAAAAAAATAATGCGAATACAAAAGTTTACATTTTAATGTCATGATACTTTCAGAGATATCTCCATGGTTTTAACGGTAGGTATCATAAAAGCAAGATATTCGTTTGTCTACTTCTTGCCGTAGAAAAAAAAAACTACAAGGTCGCTGGTTTTATTTAAATGCGTCGATTTGTATTAAATAACATACGATCTGCTTCAGGGAACATCGTCATCTGTTACCACACTATAAGCTGAAAAAATATATGAAATATTGCACGCTTTGGGTGTATAAAATATTCCTATATTTCATGGTTCGTATCCTATCTAATGTAACGGTCAATGCTATTGCACACAAAATGGCTTTTTGCTCACATGTTTCGCCGAGATCAAGTAGCAAAAGTAATATAAATACAGATATTGAATGTAATAATGTTTACAGACATGTTTTACTGCTATTGAGCTTCAGTTTTTTTTTTTTTTTTTACAATGACACAGTTCATTGATTGTTACTATGATGATGTATTTAGTATTATATTTTATTTTGATTTAAAATTAAATTCTATGCTTTTCCAAAACTTTATTTAATTACTTTTTAGTCAAAATTATATTAGTTGCTGTGCTTCTTAAATGTTAGTACAACGAAAACTCAAAAAAGATAACTGAAAAGATGTTTACAGTATGATTACAACGAGATTTCCAAAGTTTTTTACAGACTTCTTGAACTTGATACCACAATAGCGCAACAACTCTGTTGCAATAACGGGGCAACTTCCATTTCCCGTGAACATGCGTTAGGTACGTAATTCAATGGGCTAAGACGCTATTTACTAATACGGGAGCGGAATAACAATGCAACAAAAATAGCTATATTGTTATCCTCTTCTTCCTTTTATTCGTAACCCTTTCTACTAGAAGTGTAGCGCAATGAAGTTAAATTTCTTTTCTACTGTATCTTCCATTCCTCCCATTTTCTTTTAATTGATCCTTCCATGTTTTTCTTTGCTTTCCTCTTTAATTCTCTCTTACGCTCTGGTCTCAAAAATTATTTTACATGGCATTCGACAAATATGTCAACACCACCTCAATCGTTCATTTTACCATTTATTCTATCTTCATCTTGTCTTGTTCTCTATTTTTCTTAAAAATCTTATCTCCATATCGTCCACGTCTCACTGGTGAACATTCAGATTCTGGTTACTTTCTAACCTGTTTCAATCTTCAAATTTTTCAGAACCTCTTCTTTTTTGAAAAAGGAACATTTTGACATATTGTAGATTTTTCATGTCACACTAAATACTTGAACCTGTCAATCTCATCTATCCTATCCTATCTTGAAATTTCTCATATGTTTCTTAGTTTTTTTATGGCTTAATCTAGTACTACATTAAATAATAAAAGGTACAGCACACACTCCTGCTTCACATCTATTTCAGTCGTATATTCTAATTGTTCGTTATATGAATATGTATACAAACTCTATTATTTCGATTGTTGCTTTTGTTACTCTTGCCTTTTCCATTATTTTCCATATTTTTATTCTGTCGAATGCAGCTTCCAAGTCTATGAAACATATTATGTAATTTCTTATTATTTAATATGAATTCTTTACTCATTTGTAGTACGACTGCCAAATCTTGTGCGCTTCTTCTAAAACCGCATTGTATATCTTCTTGGGTATCTTCACACATACTTTTTATTCTTTTTTTAACGCTGGTATACTAGATAATATAATCTCCTAGTTTTTGTATTTTTTTACCGCCTTTGTTGCAAATAAGAAGTAGACTTAGTATTTTCCTCCATTTTACAATATGAGTTCAGTTGGCACGTTTATTCCTTTGTCTACCAGAAAATTAATAACCTCCAATATTATATTAACTATTCTTAGACCTTTTCCTAACTTTATCTTACGTATAGGTTTTAGTACGTCGCCACTAGTTCTATATTTTGTTCATCTAATATCCTTTCATCATATTCTTGTATGCTTAGAAGATTTGCATTTGGTGCCAACACCAAAGAAATCAACATCATGGCTGGCATTTCAGGTGCGTTAGTAAACTATTTAGTTAAACACGTTTGATACTCAAAAACACAAAAGTGCTTTCTTTCGAGTAACATTATCCAAATACGATACATCTCTCGAAGACTATTAAAAATAATGCATGATCCTGCCTTTCATCGAAGGAAGATTTGCAAAACTGACCTTCTTACCTTCTGTAGTATCAACTTATTGATACTTAATTAATCAAAATAATGATAATCAACTTTGTTGATTGTAAGGAAATTAGTTCATATCAGACTGAATCGAAAATTATACATCATCACCGCAAATATGTAAACGTAACTGTGTATATTAGCCTACTTATATTATCTTAAAACATATTACAGAGATGAGAAATAGTTTAGAAACATCCAAAAGTCCCCAGTAATATTGCAGATATTGCTATGAAAATCAGAACAAGTAAGTAACTGGTTATAGTGACTAATGTAGAAATGTGGTCATTTTAAACGGAGCTCAACTTAACGTGAATTATAAATTAACAGCCTCTCCATTTTTCTATTTTTTATATTCTGATAAAATTTGGAATTTGCTGTGAGAAACTCGAGAAAGCCAAGGATTACCATACATTGACATTATAGCTTCTAGCTATTGTAGATTTCTAAGTACCGAAACCGTCTACCAAAAAAAAGAATTATCAGACCCTATTTTTTGAAATGTAATGTACTAATTAACTATAAAATTATAACCGGAGATGTGATTTGGATATATCGCTGGAATCCTCCCACGAAGTAAAAGTCCATGTAATGGATTCATGCAAGCTCTCGCTCCATCGTCTTTTATCAAATAATGACTTTGGAAAACGCTGTAGAACCAGCAATTTTTTTTCGAAACCATAGCGTTATTAGAAAAACCTGAGAATAAGTGTTTTCGTTTTCGTAAAAATGTTAAGAAGCGCTAATATTAATTTTTTATATTATGAATTAATTAATAATATAAGAAATGATCTAATTTTAAGTAACCTTTCCCTTCGAATCATCTTATACCCTCTTTTCTTAAAAAAATAAAGTTCCCAAAAATTATCTCTAATTTAGACAATACAACTAATTCGTTTGGTCATTTAAAAACTTTAGATAAACCCAACATCACAAAGAGATAAAAATATTTTTAAAAGCTTTTAATAAATATAGTAATAATACCTGTTGTAATACTGTAACTAATTAGTTTTTCTCGAAAAAATGACCCTAATCCATTTAAATTTAATTAAGACATGCTATTCAAATAAATAATGCTTGTTTGTAGTTGTAAGATGATTTGTACATTTATAAATATCTCTGTTGATAAGACGGTTGTTCTCTCTTTCTTAAAATCAAGAGCGAAGACTAGCGAGCGCCACTATTAATATTTACATTAAATACGTAAATATTTATTACACTATTACAATGTACTACCAGATTACTTAAACCAGATTAGATGTGTTTATTTTACCCAACCTGTATATTTAAAATAACATGTATTTCGATTACAAAAGATCCTAATACTTCACAAAGTAGAAATCTTCCTAATGACCATCTATTTGAGTATTTAATTATACACGAACTTACTGTTTATAGCAATCAATACCATGAGAAAGTATTATTCCTTGATTATTGTTTTTCTTGTCATTCCAAGATACTGTGTAAAATTCTGCACACCGTGGTTTCTGAAGCTCTCAATAAAGCTGCTAATTGTCGCTTTTTTAATTCCGTATCTTCAGCACCAGGCACTTGGTGTACTATCATTCAGCGATTCTCGAGAATCAAATAAATAGTCGAATTTGAAGGACAATCATCCTCGTATACAGTCAATGTTTCTTCACGCTTAATTTTTGGAGATTTTCCTTATTTTGTTAAGGATGTTAAAGCTGCTCACACCCACTAACATATAGCATTTGTAATAAAAGCCAGTATAAAAAAAATTACATTCAAATTTCAAAAGACTGTTTAGTCTGGAAATATAAAAACGACCCTTTGCATGTTGCATTTACATTCAATTGCATTCAATATTTATTAAAGCGGTAACATTAATGACAGATATAGGAGATAATTTAGTTTAAATGTATGCTGTGCTATGCTGCAAATTATAATTTATCACATAGTACAAGCAATGTAATAATTTTAATTGAATTTATTATCTTGTTCAGATTTTTATGGAATTTTCATGAATAGTACTACTTGACGAACAGGGATTGTGTGTAGATTACTGAAAATCACATACGAAATAATTCTTCGAACAAATATGTTGTAATTGGAAAAAATTAGATAAACTGGAACGTACATATATCACATATATTCATATACATACATACTGGAATAAATAGTAAGTTCCATCACAATTTTTTACCATCAGCCATAAGCAATAGTTATATAGCAATAGTTCATGATCGTAATACTTTTTGAAGTATTACGATCTTCTAATCAAAATACATGTTATTTTTGAAACATATAGATTAGGTAGAATAAACGCATCTAATCTGGTTTAAGTAATTTGATTATACATTGTAACACAGTTGCACAGGCTAATCTTCCGTTTTCTTTTTTTTTTTTTTGTTAATCTAAGATGGGTTCCACGAATACTTTCGCCATTCGGATCCGGATGCAACGTGCAATGCATTTTTTTGCGAACCAGATTTAATTAATCAACTTGCCACTGGAAATGAAACCTGGCTCCATCATTTTTACCTTTAATCAAAACAAGAATCCATGCAGTGGCAACTCCAACTCTCCCAAGTTGTCTAAACTATTCAAGGACTGTCAAAAAATTTTAATTATTGATTAGCTAAATTACCCTTATTTGGGTACTGTAATAGGGGAGTCTAAACGTATAAGCTTAATACATCACCTCGGAGATTCTATTACAGTGAAAAGGCGCGAAAACCTGAAGCACAGTGTCCTGTTGCTTCACAACAATGCACCACAAGTCAAAACTCTCAAAAGCTGCCGTTGCTAGTGTAGTTCCATAGAAATTGGTCATCCTCCTCATAGTACAGATCTAACTTGCTGTGACTTTGATTTTCAAATCTTAAAAAAACAAAAAAAAAAACAAAAAACACAAAATTGATGAACGATTACGAATTGCTGTTCCAGGACATTTTGCAACAAACCAAAAGAAGTTTTTTATAAAGAATTAATATGTTATTGAAACGATATAATACTTGTATCCAAAAGAAATGGGCCTATATAGAAAAACAAATTTTTATTGCTGCTCTAATCTTTTCTATGCCCAATTCGAGAATATCCTCGTAGAGTCAATAAAGCTGTACTAATGTTATGATAAGTATCTATTGGGTCTATCATGAAATTTCAGCTTCAACGTTATTTTTTCACGTTATAAGCTCATGGTTGAAGATCCTAGCTTAGTATTTGAAGTTCTTCAAAAGCCTTAAACTATTTTGACAGGAATTAAAGCACGATAATGATCTACGAGCCCGGTTTCTCTTAAGTATTTTTGTAATTTCTTAAAAAATTTATTGCTGTGTTATATTTTTTCAAATATCTACATTAAGCATGTACACACAATTGAGCTACATGCCATACCTAATACACGAGACAGATGAATCCCTGATCTGAAGCAAAAGCTTCGGGAGATATTGGATGGAGAGAAGTGCCAGGGGTCAGTGAACACAATATATATTCTGGAAGCACTAATGAATTGTTTTGAACGCATGTGTTAAGATAGTACTTACTGTATACAATTTAGGATAATTTCGAACTTTATGGAAACACAGGACTCATTAATTCTGTTAAATATTGTTAAATGCCGAACTTCCTATAGATCGGCCCCTAAAGTCTCGGCAATTTGTTCCCAACATTCTCCTTTCTTTGTACGTGTTTAAAGTCTTTTGCCTTTTTACTGTAGAGAAGAGGCTATACAAGTTTAATGAGCTCGGCAACATATAGCTCAAACTGATGCTTTAAGTACTTGACATGATATCCCTTTTTTAGATTACGTTATGTTTACTAATTCTAATAATTAAAAATTAATGCGCAAACGCGTATCTACTAGATTGACAGATTTTTAAAAATTAACGTAATATGGGATTAACATTATAATAACATTAATATCATTCAGAATAGAACAATGGTCCTTATTATGTTTTAATATAATATTATCATTACATTATCACTAGCATATTAACATTGCCATCATTGCCAACTAGACAATGGATATAATTTTTCCTTTATTTTATTATTTTAATAATAAAAAGTATTTTCCTTCACAAACTAAGTGTTAAAAAATTTAGGGTCAAAAGCTATTTATTAATTACTATTAAATTACTAATTAATTAGCAATTTCCCTGAAAATTAAATATGTATTAAACTTGCCAAGGACGCAGACCTTACGTAATTACCTTTACTTTTTATCTACAACATTCACTTTCCTTTCTGTACATAGCATAGTTAAAGATAGAGATCCAACGCCTTAATAAAAAGACTTGACTTGGTAACCTTGGCATTCTGAAATTCTACCGGTATACTACAGTTACGCAGAGATGGTTTGAAAAAGAGCAAAGTAGACAAAGCGTTTTCACTGTGTGCGTACGCGGTCCGTTACTTTTTGCCATATACATACGTATACACATATTTATGGCCTATCTCGTCAAGTTAATCTTATACGTAGTGTAAAAGCTTCCGCTGAATTGGATGATAGCAATCTTATTAATAAAATTGAGGTACCAAGATTATTCAGACTTGATACAATTGATCTGATAATTCAAAGGATGAAATGTAAGAGTATTTATTACAACAACACGTCAATGTAACAAACCAACTATAGAATGAGTTGAATTAAGATAACACAAGTAATCCAATAAAAACCTATCGTGATTGTTGTGATGAAAAATATGTTTTTATGGAAACTAAAAATGACGTTCCGTCGCATTAATTCTACCTTTTTCAGGTTCCAAGTTTTATTTAGTGCGGGATAAAAATTTATATTGGTTACTATCTTTTCCTCTATAAGTATCTGACCAGAAACTGCATCGATTGATGTACGAGAGACTACACGTTAAAAAAAAAATCTAAAAACATGTGCTCTTGAACTAAAATATTTTCAATAATGTGATACTTCCTGTTACACCGGAAACAACTGTCCACTTCGTTATTTTAAACGACACCAACATATTTTTACAATTTTTAAATTCCCAATTCAATTTTAAGATTCGTTTGATAAGACAACTGCGTTAATATGAGAAGTGGATGTGAACTTTTATTGTTCGATTTGGAAAATTGACATTTTGCAGAACTATCGATCATACATCGCAGCATTAGAATCCGAATACATTTTTCGAAAACATTATGCAGCGCATCTGACAATTATGCTCACACATTTAAATCGAAAATGTGTCCAAACTTACATATTCTCTCTGTCTTATTAAAAAAATACAACAAAAATGTCATATTCATTAGACATTTAAAATTGAGTCTCCTCAAGATATTTCGGAAAATGTGTGTTACCTATAGCATAATTTCCTTATAAAAAGTACTAATAAGAATACTTACGTAATATTTTAAAATATCTTCCAACTTTTGTATGTCTTAGTTAGTTAGGACACAATCCAGAATTAGAGAAAACAATGCGGATGCGTTTAAATTATACGAACGAAAAATATTTAAATGTATAGAGAATGCAAAGAAGGATATCAAGTGTATGGGATATCTTTATTCCTGGGTACCCACAAAAATAGCAATCGTCACCAAACAGAGTTAAACAAATAATACATTATTTGACGAACTTCAGATCGGTCAAGACAAGAATTCAAGAACATAGTACTTACGAATTTATTTTAATATGATTCCAAGGACTCGAATTATTTCTGGACAACATTATCTGGACAAATACAGACAAATTTACAATAATATTCTCACTATTGCAGCAATTCAAATCCCTACGTATTTAAAACTGAAAAATCCATCGTTTTATTAATGCGGGATTCCTAATGGTCATGATGATTAACTCGGACATTTCCAAAGTAGAACAACATTAAAAAAAAAAAAAACTACACAAGCTACATCCTCGTTGCTAGATACTCTCTTTGAAATTAAAGTGTACCACAATACAATTTTTCATAAATATCTTTAAAAGTATCAATTTTAGACGCGCAATGAGTATGAGCAATTTGATAAGAAAGGAAAGAATAAGTAATTGTATAAAAAAAATATTAAGTTTGAGCGTAATTGCGAAACATACTGTATAACATTTTCCGAAAATTTATTCGAATTCTGATACTATCTTATGCGGTCAACAGTTCTACAAAATTTCAATTTTTCAAGTTGGTCAAAGGCTTTCACAGCGATAAACATTTACATGCGTTTGTCCATTTGTCAAAAAATTTCAAAAAAGCCAAATACTTCAAAGATGGTTAGAAATGGATACATGCTTCAATATTAACTTTGTTTTCAATTCCAAATAACAACTTGTTGAAAAAAAAAACAATCTCAATGATGAAATGACACGCCTAATCTTTTTTTCGTTAAATTATGTCTATAAATTACATAATTTGAAATTCAAATTGTGATACGGGAATGGAATAATTTTATTCTTGCGTGAAAAATGTACATAACGAAAAATGTTTGGTTTTCACATGTGGTTCGAATCTTTTTAAGGATCATTTATGTATCTACCACGTATTGACAAAACTGCTTTTATTATTTTTATTTTACAGTACATACTCTAATAACAGCATATATCGTTACAAGCTAACCTGTAAAAGTGACATATTATATAACAATACATAAGGTGTCATCAATGCAAGGCCAAATGCTTGGTGACATTCTGTAAAATATCAGTATACGTTCTCTGCTAAATATCCATAGTTTATATTTCAACTGTAGATATGCATTCGCTTTCAAGAACAGCGTCACTAATGTCACCCGAGCCGCTGATGTTAAAACTAAAAAACAGCTTTTGTTTGAAGTATTCTTCCAAAATTAAGAAAAGTGCAGAAGTCTCGATTGTTCAAATTATAAGTTAATTCAAACCATCAAATACTCGGAAATATAGCGAGCAGGTTTTAACCGTACAGAACCTCCAAGGATCGAGACTTGAGCTTTCGAAGAGGTATTATACAAACAAAACGTCGCTAAACAGGTTCGAAGAAGTCTCCAGGAGCGCAACATTACACAAAAAAGGAACTTCAAATATCTGTTTGTTTAAAAAATATGTATTGTTTGGACTGTATTTTCGTATTTTTCGCCCTTTCTATAAATGATATTCTGTGCATAATTCTGAGGAGAATTATACCTTGTATAAAATAGCATTAAATTAATAAATTAGGCAACACTTTTTACGCATACTATGAGTTATTGCACAATTTCGTCAATGTACTGTTTGTTCTTACGCATCACTATATGTAACCAAATATTTTTCACATACATTGCGCTAAGAAATATCCTTCAAATTTTTGAATGGAACATGTAACTCTCGCCCCAAGTGCTCTAGAATCACCGACGGAATACGGTATTAATCATGTTGATGTTTCTCGTGTCCACATGTTAACTAATTCGCATATACACGCTGAATATATGAAGTGCCATTACAACGACATGCATCTCTGGGTTTCAAATTTTCATTTAATCAACCATTCCAGTTGGTCTCAGTAGTCGAGCCTTACTACCACGTCAGTACTTGGAATGGTATCTCTTGTTCACTTCTGTAGAAGCGATTGTAGCAATTATTTGAGCAAAATGTGTAAAATTAATATTTTTATTAAGATATTTTCTGTAGTTAAATAACTCTCATAGCGACATGTTAACAATTATTTCGTATATACAATCACATTGTTTTATAAATCTACATTAACTGCAGATGCTAATCAGCAATTTAGTAAGCTCGTAGCATCTTCGCCAACTACAATCTAATGAAATTGGACAACGCGTATTTGTGTTGAGTATAATATCCAAGGACCTAAACTTATGAGAAATTATCTTAAGGTTGTTATGGAAACAAATAATAACTATTTGTAAGTTGTGATAGTTGTAAAACGTAAAAACTAAATTTGTAGAGAAGGGCACTGAATTATAAAAGAACCTTGCTTGCCATCTACCAAATTGTCTAAAATATCTTGCATAAAATCCACATGCTTTTCGGCGAAGGAACCTTCATTCAAAGAATTTCCGATAACTCTGGATAAAATGATTCGCGCTAAACATTGAAACTAAATCAAATTTAGGACTTTTGAATAATGATGATTCAGATAAACATTCCACAATTAGAATCGTCGCTCTATACAATTATTAGCATTTTCTTGATAGTAGTCATTATATCAATAACAAAAATCCAATTCTTTCTTTCAGAATCTCTTTGTAATAACGTTTCAGTATTCTGTGAAGTGAAGATAAATCAGAACCTTTAACAATGTCTCTTATCGAGTTCTCAGGATAAGCTCCAAAATAAGCAATAGCAGCTGCTTCCCGTCGCTTACTAATTATGCTTTTTCTTCTTCACCCGTAACTTAGCAAACACATTATAATGTATCTAATTCAACAAAGTTTCAAGAAATATCGGCAAATCGGATGAGCACGTAGTGTATATAACTGTTCGTAATATTATTTTTGCTCTTACAGAACATTTTCGTCAGACCAAGCAAACTTCCAACATATCACATTTATCACTAACGCACAGAAATTACGTAGTTTGAGTCGTATTTGCCACAGACTATGATAACTAAATGATTGATATAAATTTGTTTCGATGGTAGTCATAGTTAGTTTTGCCTTAATTCAGGTCCGCTATTTTTGACCCTAGCGAAAAACCATCATTTTTTAACCAATTTTATTCTAAATTCCAATATCTTTCATAAGAAAATATAGTACACAGGACGGAGAAACTACTAGTTGGCCCGATGACGCAGCTTTAAAAATAAAGCTCTATGTGCGATAAATATTCGAGGAGCCACTGCTTATTACAAAGACACTGAAAAATCGTAGATGGCGAAACTCGACTTCAAATTTTCATCCAATCCCTTCTCTTGAACATAATTCATTAATCGATAAAGATACATTGTAATTATGCTGTATGATTCCTCTAATTGATAGGACAAACAACAAGACAACTTACCTCAATAAGTAAGGTAGGCCCACAGATTCAGCTCTGCATATATACATTAAACATTACGAAATATGCTATGTACTAATACTTTCTAATTTCCTCTCAAACGGTGTCACGCATGGTACGTACGTAAATAACAAAAGGTAAAGATAAAAAACTTGACGAGAGGAGTGTTTACATTGTATAATTTGTACAAAATGACAAAACAATTTGATTATTTTATAGAATCGAGTAGAATTATATGAAAATTATAAAAGTAGCAACAATTATGTTCTTGAAGGAAATAATATGTCTAGTCTCCAATTTCGTTTCCATTCCATTTCATTCAATCCCAATGGTTGTACAAATACTAAGCTGTTAAATTTAAAAAGACATCACGAAAAACTTAAAAACACATAAATCCTTATTATAACTATTTGCAAGTATACATGTTCATTTGTTTTATTAGCAGATACGTACATCCGAAATTGACTTCAGACTTTCAGGATATAGATTACCTTTTCGTAAAATATTCCAACAATTGTTTTGGTGTAAATCTTTTATGTGCTAAGCATCGCAATTTTACTTTCTTTCTGAGAGAAAAGCATACTCTCGTTTTTTATCTGCAACTTAAAACCAATACATCGAGGACTGGACCCATATTATTGGAATCCCAGGCCAGCAAACGTAGTTGATACCAATGCGGGGTTTATACAGTTATGCATTAGTTATTTATTTTTAAAAATTAATAAATCTGCTCCATTTATTAGAATAATAATCACATCTTACATAAATATTTTAAGACCAGAATATTACAAGATTGCCAATAACATTTTTTAAAAATCTGTGAACAAAGCTCAGATATAAGAATTTCAGAGAGTTGAATTTATTTAATTAAAGCAGACCATCTTTATGTTGATAAAAAACGATTTCTTAACTATGCGTAACCTTCAATTAATTACGAGTTAAAAATAACATCTAGTACATGGAAGATGCTGTTGAAACACATATGTACACACATGTAAATATTTACACACACCGTGGCTAAATTTGAGCATATGTTACACTTCCTAAGTTAAAGTACTTTGCGATCTAACTATTAAACTTAACTTAAGGGACAAAAGTATCCAAATGCATACTGTAAAAACTGAAAATTTGGTTAATCCAAAATTAAATTAATTAAAATTTTTGTAGAACCAGAGCCTAAGCTACTTGTTTGCGTGCTTAGCCTGAAGGATATCTATTCTCTACACATGTTCTTTACAGCAGGATTATCCGAACGGGTAAAATTGTCCAGAAAAGAATAGGGACCAGATTTCTTTACACACTACACATACTTTAACGACAGTTTCCGAAGATTTAATCTTCTATAAACATGTTTTCATGCTTATAGAAGATCAATCAATTACAAATTCTTTCCTGCGGCGGTAAATCGGACATAATAATAACAAAATAAGGAACTAGCTAATTATTTTTTACGAGTGATATGTGGAAACAGCCGTTTCTGAAAAATAGTGAAGATTCCTTCCATTGATAGTTTTACTCGAACAGACTTACGGGTTCAGTAAATCCATTTGGAAAGAACGTATCTATGGCGGACTCAAAATCAATCTAGACCAAAAACTTTCAATAACATATTACTATTCTTACAAGGTTTCACAAACAGGTTATTTGACGGAAGTGACTTCAAAATAATTTGGTTACATGTTGTGAAGGTATTTACTTTCGTTTCTAACAATGACTTTGAAAAATATTCTTCTAGGACAACTAAGATTCTAATCACACGGAAGAAAGCTAAAAATATGAAATGCCAATGAAAATATTAACATTTCCTCTTATCCTTCAAGTTCTATCTCGTATGTCACTCTTCAAACGTTACATTTTTGGTTTTTGTAAATTGATGACCTATAATGTAATGGCATATCTTCAGCAAATTTTGTTTGCTTGTAAGTAGAAGTATTAGTTTTACATTTTTAGGTAACCATAAATACACACACTTTTAAAACTGAATTAGGTCAATTTTACGATAATAAATTATATAATTGCAAATAACCTCTGATGTCTTTCATTTCGCGCGGTTCTCGCTCGCATTAACATGATTTAAACGCGTATTGAGTGGAAAATCTGAGCATCAACGTACGAATTTAAAAACAATTTTAAAAAACGAATTTAAAAATGATGAATTTAAAAACGACAAATAAAAGTAACGCCTTTCAGATAGAATGTGCAAAGATTGCAAAGTAATCTTACTTTTTGGGCAATAAATAAATTTCATATTCATTGCAGCAATAATCATTATTTGTTTTTTTTATTTTTTTAAGGAAGTTTAAACCTCATTTCAATCTTTCCTCCATGACCTATTGATATTGTTGATATTAATATTTCCAAATACAGAAAGTAATCCCATATTTTAACTGAGGTTGCTACTTGGGAAAGGAATAAGTTGAATTATTTGCTGTATGTCTTGAAAGGTTTATGATTCAGAGCTGAAATAGATTTTGTTATCTTACTAAATCGGTAGTATAGCAAATATTGAGAACTACAAAAATGTTTAGGTTTGAATCCGACCTTAATTCTTACTTAAATTATGTCAATATCGAATCTTCAAATTAGATTTGATATATTTCATAGAAATACATTTCTGTTTAAAATGTAAATGGCCAATGTGGTCACCTAACTATAATAAGGATCCCAGAACGAAACAATTATTTCAAACAATTATAGTAAATCCTGAAAGTGAACTTCGGCTTCAAAATGTAACCAGCATAAAAAATAATTAAAGGACACATGTCCTTCTCGATTGCGTTTTTTAATGATCACATTGTACAAAACTTACGACATATCACATAGCCAATTGTAAATCTTGTGTCTAAGTCAATCTTTGCACCCGGCAAAATTTTCAAATTTTCCTTCCTCTGCAGTAAAACTGAACCCGGTTCAGATTTACGGTTAATAATAATAGCTTAGCTACCCAAATGTGCGTCCTGGAGAAATGTTATGGTAAGGATTTTCGTGAAGTGTTTCAGGGTTCAACTACCATAATGTTCGAGTGCGTAATTCACTATTCAAAGCAACCATAACGCTCAAAACGTTCAATTGTTTTTTTTTTCAGGGATCCATCTAACGCAATTACCACAACTGATCTCGCAAGTGCAGAAAAATAGCATGAGTATGGAATAAAACATTTATTCATTTAAAAGAATAAGTCCAAAATGCAATTTTAAAAACATGCATGGTGATTGCAGTCTTATGCATTCTTGCATCATCCACTAGAAATGCGTCGCATATTTTAATTAGTTACACCCTTAAAGTTCGCTCCTTAGAAAATATTAACGTACACAATCTTTTCGTTTCGTTCTCGTTTCTTTTTTTGAGATATGAAATTGAAACAAGAATTTTAACATTTTTCAATAATTATATATAATTAACTGAGGGTACGTAGAGAAAGGTGTTAAAAGTTAAAAGGTAAATTATTTTCGGTGCTTTTATAAAGAATTAGAGAAAATTTTCAAAAACGCAATCCTAAAAAACGCGAAAATGTTTATATAAAATGTGCAGATGAAATGTTTTGCAATTTGCCTGAAATCCATACGCCGTAAACGATAATTGTTACAAACACAATAAGCGTATCTTATCAGATATGAAAATTATTATAACCACTCAACTTTCAACGCATCGGGTTAAATGGTACTAAAACTTGACTGCAAATTTGAAAAGTACAATTATGTTCCTTACTTACGTTTTTTATGGATTAATTACTTAGTTTACTAACAAATCAACAATGTGTAACGGTACTTAGGATTAAGATATAACTGGTTTCCCGCTTAAATAACAACAATATACTTTTACATCTGCAATAAATGTTTGTTGTATGATCAAAATAATCGGTAGAATAACAGCAAAATTCAAATTGTGCTATGTAGTCTATTACTTTCACTTTGATAAATGTCAACAATTCAACTTACAAGCAACAAAGCTTAAAAAAAAACGCATATCTTGTCCTATTTAAAAATTGTCGTTTTAATTAACTTCTGTTTCTTATTTTTATCAGTTCCACGTATGATACACGAAACTGTTGGTTAATAGCACGTGAAAACATAGGCAATTCAATATAAATAATAATTTTCATTCCGCATTTATTTTCCAATAAGTTAATTACTTGTTAATTCCTTTCAGGTAGATCAAAGACAAATAGACAAATATAGGTTATGTTTAATAAAATAATGAAAACATAACTTACCGCACATATTGCAACCACGTATGTACTTATTACACTTTCAAACTAGACAAAACACTGTGAAATATCACAACAGACTGAGTAAATACTATTTGACAAGACTTATATACAACTCCTCTCTCTATTCTGTTCATGTTTGTTCGCTGATTCGAGATTTGCCGTTCGTAGTGTAGTGCGCTACTACGTATTCGCCCATTGAATACTGTTACAAACATAACGTAATTTATTAATTAAATTAATGAATTAGTTTTTTTTCCATTATTTTATTGAGCATTCTGTAAATATCTGATTATTTGGTTTTATTTTAATCTTCCATGCTTTTTTTCGTTATATTTTTGAAAAATATTGTGATAAACTATTGCCTAATTCAGCATATATTATAAATTATAACATATCAGAGTTCTATTGAACAAAGTATGTATGAAATACAACTAACCACTAGGAAAATAAAATTTATAATGTATTATTATTTTTTTTTAAGTAAAGTTAAAGGGTTAATTTTAACACATTTTTTAAAATTTTAAATATTTTCTTATGTCAATATTATGAAAATAAACAAAAAAAAAATTTTTTTTACCAATAAACTATAATATACAAATAATAACTACTTTTAATATGTATTAATTCATACACTCAATAAAATGTACATTTTATTTTACTCTATTGTTTTCCAGCAGCAATTTTTACGCAGATTTTTGCCAAGGTTTAATAATTTTCAAGGTTTTTACGGCTTCACAGATTTTTTTATTTTAATACATGTGTATGTATTCTGCATATGTATAGAAATGATTATATTATTTTTATACATATATTATTTATTTATGATTATATATATTATATGTATATATATAAATATATTTATAATAATAAAAAAAATAAATAATAAATATAAATAAATATTAAAAAGTTTCTCCCTTTTAGTTATATGTTACATATTATTCATCTGCATGGGCGTAGCCACAGAGGGGCAGGGAGGGACCATGCCCTCCCCCCAAAATCTCTGAAATAATTTCACTTTCGTTTCTTACCGATAGTCATACAAAAGCCTCAAAAATATTAACTCTAATTGACCCTCTCTTAACAAAATTGTTGCTCATATTCATCTGTCCTTAATAATAACATTGATTAAGTCCTTAAAAAATACATATAATCTTTTAATTCGAGTATGTAAATCACTTCCTAATAAGCTGCATAGTTGTCGATCGTAATGAATAAAAGCTATAGCAACAGCCAAAACTGAATGTGTAATTTTACATTTTAATAGTAGTAGTAGTAAAAAAATTAAGCATCAATACCAGATGCTTAATAATTTCCGCAACAATAAATATACCTTTCCTTACTGCTTTTACGCTCTCATTTCTAAGAACCAAATCTTTGTAAGATAATTATATTAAACGTACTTTACTTACTTATAATTAATTGTTTTTTATTTATTTGAGATAATTACTTGTAAGAAATCTTTCGCAATCTTATCAATTTTAATCACAAACTTCCGGTTAATTCAAATTAAATTCAACGAATTTAATTTGAATTAATTCTTTGAATTAATTCAAAGAATTATAATATAAATTATCACGTACCACGTTCGTGCTTTCAAGACATGTAGTGATTTATAAAATACTATTCTTAAATTCTTAATAGCATTTACAAAAGAACAAATAAATATTTATCTAATCTATAATTCAGGATAAAAGAAATAGATTACAATTTTACTTTAGATGATAAAGACAGCGGAAGTATTACAACAAAAAATATCAAACTGAAACTGCACTTTTTCCAATAGAAGCTCCAATGGAACGAGCAACCTATCGATTATTTTTTGAAAATCAGTTATTCTCCTCAAACTGTTGTTTTGAGAAAACATAAACAGTATTAGCACTTACGTCCTCCTAAATTTAATAACGTGCAAGTTAAATGCATTGAAATTTGATCGAAAAATAAAAAGATATGATCCATATATCCGCTTAGCTAACAGCACATTTTCAACTTTCTTCGCTTTATTATCATTTATTACTAAGTCATCTTCCCTAGTATTAAGTTGTAGATCGTCCACGGGTTAGTATTGTAAGAGTATTTGTAAGGTTTTAATGTTTCGACTTCTTCAGACTAAATCAATGAAGTAGTGACAAAAGTAAATCTATTCTTTGAAATTGAATTGAGTGGATTTGAATACGAGCCAAATAGAGTCGATGAACAAACGCGTCAGTCCGGACCGAAATAACAAAGTGTAGGGCCGGGCCGAGGTGATAAAACCTAGGGGCGGGCCGGGATAATAAAATGTAGGGCCGGACCAATAGAAATCTCAAACTGCCCATCTTTACTGTGCAGACATACAAATTAGAGAACTTAATTAATTATGAAATCATACAGTAAAAACAAAAAAACAAGAAAAGCATTTAGAAGAAACATATTTATTGCTTTAACACACTATGTACAAATTTTAATTATAGAAAATACATAGGTAGAAAAATTTGTAATTGGAAATTCTTACCAAATAAAAATGATTACTAGTATTTTGTTAGACTAATTGTCGAAATAAATATTTTATACTGAAGGAGGATGTCAATCACTACAAACATTAATACCTTTCGTCTACGAAATTAGGAAATAAATAATTTTCAATATTCGTGTGATACTCTTTAATACTTTCAAACAAATTCACAAGTTTCATGATAATTTATTTCCATATAAAACATATAACATTATTTGAACATACACATAAATATATGTATACAAGTTGGCAACCAAATCTGATTTAATAACTACATTCAGCAATGGTGGTAAGTGAAGACGTAACGGAGGGTCATGCAAGACAATTCAACTTTCTCGTATATTTGCGTAGTACAGTGTACACAATATCCACGAGGAAATCGAGCCATCGTGCGCGACCTTCCAATACAGCATCACCAACCGCCACTAGTAGGTGGCATTACGCAATTCCCACCACATTCTTTGCTAGATACGTACTAATCAAATTGATTCCGGATGTCAACTTGTGTAGTGGGTAGTAGATGCTCATATTTCATCAATTTTTCGGTTACTGAATGTCGAGAGCATCAAGGTACTATTTTTTTAAATTAACGCAGTAGTGGTGGGCGATGACGTAAACGGAAGAGCGCGAACATCCCCTCAAATATTTCTGTTGCATAATACAATATGCACGAAAAAATCGAATAGTTGTCCGCGTCCGCCAGTTTACAACCCCCGTCACTGAATTAATGGGATATAAAAAATATGTTTTTGTGCACAACCATGAACTCGACACTGAAATTTCGTTGTAATAAAGTAAGTGTAAATCCGATCACAAAATGAGTATTACTGTAAGTCGAATTCAATGTTATCAAATTTAACCTTCACTCTGCCTATATATAATTCACTACCTTAAATTTCTACAGATGTAATGTAGGAGGAGGAAGATCCGGAAAACATAATGCAAGAAAGTATTATATTAAATATAAAACATTATTTAATTTTTTAGGTGTAAAATTTGACTTGATTTTAGATTTTGTCACATGTCTGCCAACCATTGCAACTTTTACATAATATGAAAAAAGTGGAAGACACAAACTGGAAAAATAAGCTAGCACAAAAAATACATACCAAGCAGCTATTTGCGAATAAAGCAGTGTTTAACAAAAACGAATATAATCCGATGACATTATTTTTCTCAAAATTCGAGAAAGCGCTTTCTGGTCAGAAGAAATGGAAACAATATTTGTTTAAAAATTTCAGTGTCGCACATAATATACATACATACATATATACATCAGAGCAAAAAAGAAAGCAAACACAAAATCCTAATACTAAAAAATCTATTTATTAAATGCTGTAGGTAATATATTTATATATATATATATTATAGAAATTAAATATTAGTACAAAAATAAATAACGTATAAAAATAAAGTACAATACACTTATATAAGAATTTATACATTGAAACTACGCATAAGTTTTCTAAAAGAATATAAAAAACTCATGCTCTGATTCGACATTGTTGTTATATTTATTTTCAAAATTATTTCTAAGTATATACAATTTGATCAACAAACCTAATCAATTCAGTTCAAAGTTTACTTGTTTGAAGTAGTATATTTAAAATATATAACTCTTTGTATGACCTTTTCTTTAATATAAATTTCTATATATCAACATAAAAGAGAAGTTGTATATCTAGGATTATACATGGAAACGTTTTCTTTAACACACATAATGAAAAAAATTTAGTGTAATATAGTTCCCATATACATAATTCCACATTATTCATTTTAATTACATTTAATGGCGACAATTGAAGCTTGATTCTCGAGAAATTCACAAAATTACAGTTGTGCACAGGAGACAGATTTCAGTATGATTAGTATGCACAGAAATGATATTTTAAGAAGATGAAAGACACATACGCAGCAACAATACTACCGAACACTATTCGATTCCAACATAGCTATTAATAATATATATCTGCCCTGCAGTGACGATCGGTGCTGACGTCAATTACAAAACTTCGATTTCTGTTTCGTTCGTTTTCGTTAGATAATATACACGATATGTAACGAAAATACATGAGGGACTCGAAGTGTTGTAACTAGCTCCGCAGTTCTAGCGTACTATACTTATTAAACTTATGGAATACATTTGTAACTGAAAAAATTACAATGCGTAAATATACAAACTAAACAATACAAGACTTTTTTCTGCAAACCTCAAAATGAAAAGACTCGCCTCTGTATAGTTTAAATCAATGGGTGTACGTACAACTGTACATTCACATTGACAACCAAATCTAACTTATTAGCTACATATCGAAATTATATTGATATTGGCAAATACACTCTTATTGTACAAGTGATGATACAGCAGATATATATTATATAGGCAGGTAGCAGGGAAATAATCAAATTTTAAAATAGCTCGTTAATGTGAAAATATAATCGTATGCAATATCAGCGAAGGACACAGTCGATAGTAAAAGCAATGTAAAACCCCCATTAAATTTCTAAAATTTCATGGTAAAAAAATTATTGATTAATCGTTGAAACTAAATCAATTGGTCCTTTATTTGCTAATGGAATATGTTAACTTCTAGCAATTGTAGGGGAATGTACAGCGCTTTTGCTCTCTTACACAAAATAAAACATTCAACTGAAATATACAAATACAAATATATACAATCGTTACCGTTTACATTGAAATCTTTAGTAAATAATTTTTGAAAACTGTGTCATCAAAACTATAATAGAAAAGTATCTGTGAGGTAGTCTTTTTAATGTCTTAATCACAGAAAATAACTTTTGTAAAAACTAATCTACTTTATGACAACATTAAAACCAATTTCCTACATTAATACGAAGACAGTGATTAAGATTACAGATTAACATTTTAATGAATCAATGGTTTTGAAATACACATTTGACATTTATTAAACTTTCATATTTGCATGTTTCAGTTCTACCCTGATTAATAATACACGACAATAATTATAACTATTTTGCACAATACATCTTTCGGAGATCATGCGTGGACTTTAGAAAGTGTTATCTTTACAATCCACACTTTTGTAACAAGTACCCTTATTTTTAATACAAAAATACACCCTGACAAACAATGTACATTAAGAGACAAAAAAACAAAATAAAAAGAAAACAGAATCAACATCAACTAAAAATGCAATAACAATAAAAGAAAATTTATCATTTCAACAACAAAGGAATTATTTAAAGGCTTAACAAGGATTATAGTGAGTTTTCAGGTTTATCAACATCTGATTCACTTTCTGAGGAATCTGATGTAGAGTGACTGTCGAAATAGTTATATTTTTCGTCAGGATCATAGTAAAGCTCGGCTCCAGGAAAAATATACCGGCTTGGTGCTATAAGATAAAAATTGTTTTTAGGTAGCCTCTCTGTTAGACTTCGTTTTTGTTTGGGTTCCCAAAATCCTCTCATATCAATTGCATTACGACGGGAATTGTCGGTTGTATCGTCACTTGAATTGACATCTAAAGTACAACCTCCAATTTTTAATGTACTTCCAAAAATACTAGGAACAACCTGGCACTTTGCCTCACCGTTGCCATCGACTTTTTCTGTATTGTCTTTTGTACAATCTGGAACCTCATCAAGATGTTCTTCCAATTTCAATGTATCAGTATCTGTGAAATTTGAATTATCACCTATACCTGAATCTCGAGCCGAATCAATCGACATGTGCCTTTCTTTTATGTACTTTATTGAATGCTCAAAATCTGACGATATATCGGTTTCTTTGCTAATAATTGACAAATTATTTGGGCAATTGTATGATACCTCAGATTCAGATACTGTTAAACTTTCAACACTAGTTGCTTTGTATCTACAAATATTTGTATCAATCTCTTGTTTTGAAGTGGCATCAAAACTGAAGGGGACATTTACAGGTACTGATTTAACTACTCTTTGGGGTTGATCCCTAGCGCGGGGCAGTAAATGGAGAGTTTCTTGTAGTAATTCTTGATGATACACGGCTTCATTCCACGTGTTCCCCAATCTGTAAAATAGTAAATAGTAAATATAGTTGTATTTTGATGATGCAAATTGGTTACGTAACACAGTGTAAAATATTTCAAGCCTCAACCTAAGAAGACGTTACTTGTTAAAAATATTCTGGTCATATAATTACGCATTCGTTGAAATATATTGAAGACTCAGTTGTTGTTTAACAGTCGTTTGCATCAATCGATGTTACGTGTTTCTGTAAAAATGAAAAAATCGAATATCGAGCAGTTATTAAATTCTTGCATTTGAAAGGGCAACACGCCCACGTAAGTGAAACAGGCGGGTGCTATTAATAGAGATTGTGCACAACCACTTGCCGCCATTAAATTTTGAGTAGTTGGCTTTAAACGTCTTATCGTTTTATTGTTATTATACTTATTGTTTTATACGTGATAAAACAATAAGTATTCAATAAAGATTATATTAAAAGAACTGTTAAGTTTCCACTAGTTATTTTGGTCTGCGGATGCATGTCAACAATGAAATGGGAAATAGCTTTTACAGATGACACAGTAAATGGTTTGGGGAGCGTGATGTCAAGGTGCTCTCTAATCCATCCAGCAGTCTAAATTTAAATGATTATTTAAATTTGGATTTGATTGATACTTAACAACGAGCGATTCTATAATTACAGAATTGCAAAAAAATTCAAACAGCTTTGCTCTAGAATTTTGTAATCCTCATGTAGACAAATTAGGGCAGTCGTTAAGGCTGAGGGAGATAAAACGCGTTTAACTGCAGTTATACATAATAATTCAATTATTCTGTTGTCGGCACTTTTGAGTGTTTGAAAAAATACACAAAAACCCTTTTTCGGGTATTTTTTTTTCAAACGCTATGATTTGTCCCAACATATAGCTATTAAGACTTCGCAGATTATAAGTGTTCAATACATTTTATTTACCACTGAACATATACATACATATACCTTCCATGCAATGACCCGTTTTTTTATAGTTGCATATAGATGTTTGGAATAGCGAGTAGCTACTGCGATTATTGCATAAAATAAAAGACAAATACGTAAAATTTGACATTTAATTTTTGATCGTATCTAATTAACCGACCACAAAAAGGCGGTTATTGATGCGCATTAACAAGGAAAATATTGCAAACGGAATCGTAATTGAAGTAAAGATAGAATAAGTAGAGTTTGACGTCTCAATAAGTGTTCAAATTACCCACATTCATATTCCGTATGATTAACGAAATTTTTGAAAATTAAATGACAATTTTAATTTTTGTGATAATCAAAAAAGTAAAAGTTCGCCATGCCGAAACAAAATATCCCGATACAAAAAGAAACGTGTCAATGCATGGAAGGCACATATTCAGTGTTAGAAACATTCACGGAATTATAAGTGCACCCTCTCACAAAGAGCCACTGAAAAACCGTTGATCACGAAATCAGTCAGTGTATTGTAGTAGTTGGCAGTTGGAACATTTGGAATATTTGACAATATGTACACAACACCTCCTTACTTATACTTACAATTGACATATGTGATTAATGATAACATCGCAATCACCAAGCAATTCAACGTCGAAATGACAATGTTGCAGCGGTTCTCGGTTAATTAAAATTTGTGGTACATCTGCAGGTAGCGATGTTGGTATCAATGCGACTGGATGTACTTTCAAAGAGCTTCCAATCACTAGCAGCAAATCACATTTGTGCTTATCTTCAGCCATAGCATCATGAAATTTATCTGGTAGACCTTCTCCAAAAAATACTATATCTGGTTTCATTATGCCATTTGTCACCAAATTTTTTAAATCTTCCGGTTCACGTTTCCTCAATTCCTCTAAAGAAATAGATTTTCCAATAGCGGGTTGACAAACTTCACAAACAGGGATGTTCTGTGTTAGAATAATATCCCTGATTGTTTCTGCTGTGACTTGAATATCACATTTAGTACAGGTCGCCGTTGCAAAAGATCCGTGGCATTCAATGACTCTTTCGATATCAGCTACCTTTTCTAGTGTATCTATATTCTGAGTGTAATTCCGTAGCAGTTTATCATGTTTTTCAAGTAATTTTATAAATCGATGACATGGACTGGGCTTAAATTTTCCTGGATAAATATCTCTTGCAAATTTATAGAATGGCCTTGGATCTTGGCTAAAATAAGTGATATCGAACATAGCCTGTGGATTAGGAAGATCTGGAAAATCTACTGCCAATCGAGAATAAATACCATCTTTTGATCTAAAGTCAGGTATACCGCATGATACTGAGACACCTGCACCTGTCAACACTATCACATTTTTGGCACCTACAACAATTAAATACGATTAGTATTAACGTTATAAAACTTGTGTTAGTGTTACTGCTAGTATATCATTAGTATATGAAATTAGTATATCATTCAATGGTTGTTTCTAAAAATCTACTGCATTCATTAAGCGATTGCATTTGGAGAGATCTTTTACAATGTTGGTAACTGTGAGGAATAATCCGTTGAAGTATGGCCAAAGAGTATTATCATCTATAAATTATTCTTTTCCATATGTTCGGAAATGTGCCTGAACTTCTTTTATAATAAAAAGATGCTGAAGTTGAGATAATCGACTGAAGTTCTTATAACAATTTGTATATTATTTGAACTTTTCTTATTAAAATCATGCAGCAATTTAACGTACCATTAAAGAGGTAATTTTATAACTTTCAGTGCTCGTTATTTTCTATTCTGTACCGAGTACTCATTCAGAACCTAGTTAAAATGAATACTTTAGATGTAAACACGCAATCCCATCTCACTGTCGTAACTGTACCTTCATTACCTACACTTTGAAAGGACATCAATGTGTATATTTAATGGCATTTATTTGTGTTGGTCTCCTACTAAATATTTTTCTGCCCTGGCACCTCAATAACGGGCACTTTTTTAGGAACTTTTCTAACATATAGGATACATAATGCAAAATGACTTCTTAACAACGGGCATTCTCACTAATGGATACGGGCAATAAAGATTTCTCCAATTAGCACAATTCTTATAAAATTTGCCTCTTTATAACGGGCACAATGAGCAAAAATATTTCTTTGCATAAAAATATTATTGCACTACGAGTTACGGGGCTTAGTTCTATTCGTTTCGGCATTTTTATTCCTTTTTTTTATTGCTATATCCAAACAACATCACTTTCTTAAAACAATTTCTAAAGACAGCAAAACATTGCCGGGATAGTAACTTGCCTTAGCGTATCTTAAATTCATAAACAAGTGGTTCTTAGAAATACTGTAACAATTAAAAACTCAATTAAATCAACTGGTCGGGCTAAAATAAGCCATCTACGCAAATTATGTAATATATACTTCTCTATCTCTTAAATTATTCTTAAAAACTTACTTCACATCTCAGCAAGTAATGAGTATTCTACTTCTTAACGAGTAGCTACTTTGTTTACTATTACAATATTTCCATTCATTTGTAGTTGACTATTGTTTGTAAAAATCTCTGGATATAATTTAATGGAATCTTTTGGTTGTAAACATTTTGCACATCACTTTGTACACTTACCACAATAGCCAAATTTTGAATATAGTTACAAAGTAAATTCTTTTAGTAGTTATTTTAGTTAGCTTGTAATGAACACAGAGAATAACAAGCATTGCGCTTGCATTGCTAAAAGCAAATAATTTTATCAAAACAATATGTCTCAATTTGCAATACATAACCTGATGCACTTCGTAAAATATTGAATCAAGTGTGGTTGAAGGTAACACAGGCCCAACTTGTGGCATATGGTTGAATGAGTGACAACAGTTTCTGCTCTGTAATTTTCATCTTATTCTGCTTTTAAATATCTTCTTTATAGACAACAAGAATGTTACTTAAATCGTATTACATTTTATTAGTAGGTATATATACACTTGCATGCTGCAAAAGTTTGAAAAAGTAGAATTATACCTTTCAGGAGCCTAACGACATCATCAAGTGTATTTACATGTCTCAACTTATGTCTTCTAGGTGGCTCTTCTACCATGTTGATTATCCATTTCCATAAAGTTAAATCGTCAATATATTCCGGAATATGTTCAGGATCAACGCCAAGTCCATCCAAAAAAGTACGTGGATCAACGCCACTAGCCATTTGTTTTTGAATCTAAATTAAATGTTATTAATAAAAAAGGATTCATAAATTTCATTTGATATAATATATTTACCCAAGAAACGCAATCTTTTAGCTCTGAACCGGACAATTCAGATATTCCACTTATATCGGTTAAATTGCTAACTGTAGATGCGTTATCTTCTTCGGGCTCTACACTGTCTTGAGATATATCCAATGCAAATAAATCCGGATGTGTTTGATGTAAACTTTCAGAAGATGCAGATAATCTCTCATGCAAATCACTTCCATCTGTGTTTGGTGATGTTAGATTATGTGACGGTGTGGATATATATCCAATTGCGGATGCTTCGTAATCAGAATCACAATTTGCAGTCACACCTGAAATTGTAAATTTCTCTTTTGTTGCTATAATTGCATAAGTTTGGGGATAGCTAGCTATATTCAATATTTTTTATAGTTCAAATTTGGAGAAATGTTGTCAATACAACTGTGTAAATACAAAACTAACCTCCACATTAATTAAAACAAATAGTTTGCATCGCGAACATAAATATAACCTCACCAAAACTATAGACTGAAATAATCTCAATATGATAAGTCCTTTACATATTTTAACACATCATTTTGTGAGCTTGTCCTAATAAGAGAAATAAAAAACAATTTGTGTATTTCTTAATTTATTTAGAAGTAATAGGTATTGTTTAGTTAACATGAACATAGAGAAACGTTTATACAAATAATTTTGTGGAAAAGGTAAAAGAATTCTGTAATAGTGAATTTTCAAAAATAATTTGAAATTACTACTACACTGAGCAAATTCCAAGTGAGCCACGCCTACAAAATGTCGACGGTTCGCCTTTGTTCTCTGACGCCATATTGGGTGGAAAAAAATTCCTAAACAACCAAACATATTTTATAATTTTTACCTTCAGAAGCCTCGATGTGACCACTGATCGATGAAGGAAAATTGGAAAAACTATCCTCATTACACAAAACACCCGTGTTAAACTCACCGAAATCGAGTTTTATTCTCTTAGCACTGGATTCGTGTTCTTGCCGTTCGGTGTAGGAATCCATTTTTGACACGAATAAAAATCTTTTATCGAAAACGTGAAAACGGAAGCAGATGGCGTGAATGTTTGTTTTCCCGAAATTCCTTGCATTTGCCTTGGTTGTCTCGAGGCTAATTTTGTGGAGATCGGTGTGTTAAAATTAAAGTGTTAATAAGTAAAATAGAAGAAATATACATAATTAAGCATGCCGAAAAATAAAGGTACGTCCTACGGGTATTGTAATTTTCAGCGTAAAATGTACTTGTTGAACATGCGTCGTACATATTTATTTCTTCAAATTCAACACAAGATGACAATAAGCTCCCTTTAGCTAAACAGATTAGTGTTCTGAATTTCAGAAATATTACTAAAATAATCGGCATCTTTGACAGTTCTAGAAATCGTATAACTGCAATAGAAATTTTTTAGGCAAGGGAGGTAAGAACCGGAGGCGAGGTAAAAACGAAAATGAAACTGAAAAACGTGAGCTAGTTTTTAAAGAAGACGGTCAAGAATATGCTCAAGTCACGAAAATGCTTGGAAATGGTAGACTGGAAGCTATGTGTTTTGATGGTGTGAAAAGGTTATGTCATATCAGAGGAAAACTTCGTAAGAAGGTATAAAATTCACCACTAGTGTTTAGAGATTAAAATGTGTTCCATATGCAATTAATGTTGTATGGATAAATTCCCACTTTTATAGATTCCTCTCAATTATGTGGGTGCCATAGGTTTGTTTGTTTTAAAATTAATCACAAACTGGACGGATAAGGTTTGATTAGTTAAGAAAATCTGAAACTGTTTCCTCACTGGCTTTGTCTGTAGAGTAAATATTAAACTAGTCGTAGCAATCAGAACCAATCAAATAATGTGATATCCGTTGGATTTTAGTTGTGGATTTCTTTCCATTGATGAAATTACGAACAACTAATTTATTATTGCTCTGCAAACATGCTTACTGATTTTGCAGTTTGCGATTTCTGTGGGAACAAAGCTTTTATAACCAAAACATTATTTTCATTTCAGATTGAGTAGCAAATTAGTATAAATACAAGTTTTGTTCCGTTTAGAAAATATTTATAGCGTTACAAAGTCGATTCAACTCTTTTGTTTCCTGCCTCAGCATTTTAAACAAGTAATCTAAAATAAGTACAATAACTTACATAACTATCTCCATTATTATTGACGCTGTGCAGTAGGTTAGATTAGCTAAGTTAGAGGATTTTTAATGCAAACTAATATACAATTAAAACAATTGAGTGGCGCATTGTAGTGTAAGGTCGAATTTTAATATTTTCTAGAATTAATCTACTGCCACAGAAATCATGGCAGGTTTCTTAGATTTTCAACCAAAATAAATAGTACATCCTTCAAAAACTCAAGATGTGTCTAAGATAGTCTAATGATGCAGAATGAGAAAAGACAATCAAATGATCGATATTGTTGAAAATATAAATAATATAGAAATATTTATATTTCTTTGTAATAAATTTTTAATTTAGCAATGTGCAGTATGCAGATGTTTCACTTGCTGTCGACTTGCTCCTTTGATGTTCGTTGTATGAGAAGTACTTCATGCATACTACCATATGCATATCAGCAGTCCGCATTAGTAATATGGTTACACCAAACACCGCCGACGAATGGGGCGCGGAGAAACTGCATGCAGGAATGTTGGCAAGTTCGCGCAAGTTCCAAGAGAATAAAATTTCTATCAAGGTATTCGTCAAACCTATTGCTGTCCAATGCACACCCTTTGCGTCTCCATTTTGGGTCTAAATGCATGAGAAAAATGTATAATAGAGATCACACGTTATAAATGTTTCACTCGACGAATAACTTGATAAATATTTTATTCGCTTGGAACTTGTCCAGAGTAGCCTGCATTCCTGTGTTTTTGTTTCTATGCGCATAAAGCCTCAGTTGTGTTTGGCATAGGCACATTACTAATGCCAATTGTTAATATGCACATGGCAGTTTACGCGAAGTATTTTTCGTACCACGTTCACTTACTGTCGGCTACTTCAAGCAAAATGTCTGTACTGTGTAATCTATGATAGAAATACAGTCGTGTTCGATAAAATAGCAATAGTCCAATATTTTTTCAAAGTCTTGAATGTAACTTAAAAAACGCAATTAATAAAATTATATAAATATTACTTTCTATCTTTTGCTTAGTCTATAAAGAAAAAGAAACATAATCACACTAAAATTTCATTGTCTGGCCTTCATTTTTAATGACGACCGCACAGCGTCACGGCAAGGGTTCCACTAGTTACACATACTAGTTGACAACATCAAGTAATTGGGATTATTTAGATTGATTGGATTAATTAATATCCAAGCATAACAAACTTCCCACATATGCTTAGTATTTTTTGATTTCCCTGCTGAAACGACCTTTTTTTATATCCCTATAAATGTTCTATCGAATTTAGGTCTGGCGATTGTGCAGGCCAGACCAATAATGTGATATTATTGACCGCAAACCACTTTTTAGCCTTGCGAGAAGTGTATTCAGAATACAAGATTGTCCGTTTCTACTATTTTTACACTGAATTAAGATTTCTGAATTATTACATTTATTGAAAGCGAGTAAAACACAATCTTTTAAAAAGTGTCCCCTTGAAATCTGTATAGAGACCTTCCAACTTCGAGAAATTCGATCAGGGTCTTCTTACTCCGACAACATCTTTTTATGAATATGATTTTTTTTTTTAGGTGTGGATTAATCAGGGAGACATCATATTAATTGGTCTTCGGGATTATCAAGATGCTAAAGCAGATGTTATTTTAAAATATACACCGGATGAAGCTCGTAATTTGAAAACATATGGAGAGTTTCCTGAAACCGTTCGTATTAACGATACAGTTACATTTGTTGAGGATGGTTTAGATGAAGATATTGAATTTGGGGATGATATTAGTTCGGCAGATGAAGCAGATCCCGTTGATGGTGTAAGTAACTTAACTAAAGCTTAACATTGCTGTTGATGACGTTAAAATGCCCAGTAGGTATTTTCAATCTATCACATATTATCAGGAACATTATTTTCTGAAAAATAATCTTGTAGTATTTTTATACTGTTCTAACAGATGTTAATTTTGAAGCACGTCGCATGAACAAGGCTAAAATGGATATTTACCTTCTGACGCTTAACTTAAATTTGGGAAAGTTTTTTTGGCATAAGTATCATCATAACTAGACATTACAAAGGCAGGTGGAGTTATTATTTTTTTGCAGCGACTAGATAGACTCGTGTCTATTCGCCTCCTGAGAATGTTTTCGTGTTGCCTGCTGATGTCCCCGGGAGTCGACAAAACACGAGTCTATCTAGTCTCTGCAAAATAGCAATAATTTCAAAATAAAACAATTAGCCCATTAGCATCTCACCAATGGTAATTAATAATGAATCAAACTACCAACATCCATCATGTGCAAGCGCGCGTTTCGTCGTATTACGACTCCACTGAGGAGTCGGTAATACTTATACAATCAACATAACAAAAACAATTGAATTTATAATTATCACGATGAACTCTAGACTGCATACTCTGAATCTGCTTTTATCGAATTTCGATTTCTTGTGGCCATGGTGTACATTACAATTTTTATTGTTTTCAGATCTGATGATCGCAATAATCAATCTCAAGACATCCTTCTACCGTTTTTATGACATCTCTTCTATTAGATAAACCACTCTTTGTAGAAAAATTATACGTTAACGTTACATTTGTGAGTAATATTTAAATAATTTAATTGAGATTTTAGTGTACTGTATTTTTTAAACGCTAGTAAGTGTTAACTGTATAAAAATATATGTATTAATATTTTTGCATTATACATATTTCGTAGGGATTTTATTTTGAATAAAAAGGGTTATGTATTTATTTCGATTTAGATTTTTATAATTAATATTGATTGCTGAAAAGTACTTTCTTTTCACGCTATTAACTAAGTGTATAATAAAATTATAATATATAAAACTTATACATAGTTTAATTGATACCCTTCAATCCATCCCTATCATCGGTTGAGGCTTGTTGAATACTCGAAAAACAGATAATCAAACAAACTATTGGTAATGGTAAGTACATATGGGTAAAAAAATGCATTAAAACCTTAATTAATAAACTACGTGAAGTTATTTCCATCATCTATTTCATACAGAGTATATGGGAACATCCCAAACAAAATGTAATTACTTTTATCAAGGAAACCTTGCTGCTTTATTGTAACGCCCGTTGCAGTATTTTCAGTTTTCTCTAGCTTTAGAGAACGTGGGCAAAGCCATCGTGTCCGTTTGGGGTATGCCCAGGATAAATAAAACTAGCAGATTTTCTATAACACAGTATATAACTATTATGAATATATTCTATTTTTCTGCTTTGTAGAAAAAGAGCGCCTTAGCCATGGAAGCGCCGAGAAGGGTCTCAATCGCCGATTTTTTGTACCATATTACCATCACATCAGGTATTGTAGGTAGCTATTTGGTCTGAAAGGTCGATTGAGTTTATACCTTTGTTATAATCAATAACGGATTTAAATTTTGCGATTTAATTCCTAGGGCGTTGAACTTATATGATGTGACGCAGTCAACCTGTACGAAAATGAGCCTTATGTGTACTACCCATACTGCGTTGTAACTTGCCAGCCGTCCAATTATACTTTTGTCCCATCATACTATCTCATCAATGTGAAGAGTCGCTAAGATCAACACATCTCTTTTGTCGCGCCATTTAAGGACACACATTCCTCTTTCTTTTCCTTGAGCTGCAGTTTCTTCTTTCTTTACTTTCTTATCATTATGTTACATTAGATTGGTTTCAAGCAGACCTGGCCCGGACAAGCCTTGAATCGTCATTGGAATTTGTCGAAAAAGACTCCTGAAGAATGATTACCTACAAAAATGTTTTACAATAAACAGTTGTATATAAGCATGTCTAATGTATAAAAGCGCACTTTGATAAAAAAACATTTTGATCCAGGGAGCAATTTCAGCCAAAACTTCTGGTTTTGGCTGAAACCATTTCATATGAACCCATCACATACATATGAAATATCCAAAAAGTTAAACCAATACCATCGGCAGTGATCGATGACGACAATTGGGCTTCTTTGCGTATTTCCATTGTATAATACAATGTATATAATAACCAAGGAAAGCACGAGGAAGTCGTGTGCGGTTCGTCGTTACGTTATCACCAACTCCCCATATTTGTACAAAATCTGAACAGCAATTTGATACTATTTTCAATTTGGCGACTTCGCGGATTTGGCTCTGTAAAATTCAAATGAATTTTGGATCACGCTTTATATGATAGAAATACACAATTTTCTCATTAGATGGCGTACTGCTTGCAAAAAGAAAACCGAAAGGAAAATTGAAACGTTTATTTATGTTTAGTGATGGATTTGTGTCAATATGTGCACGTGTGAACTCAAACAACATAAATATTTCCTTAAGATAATTAACTATATTTACTGTATCCATAATTTCGTCTGATTCTCCTTCAAATATGAAATGGATATTTACAATAACATTGCCAAAATCTCTTTACAACATTTTTCAAAATTACCAAAAACTGGTAAACCTACAGAAAAAGAATGGACAATACTTTCTACAATTGTGAAAGATGATGGAAAAATGAATACCTTGGAAGTGGTAGCCTTAGGTACGGGTACCAAATGCATCGGTGTAAATCAAATGTCAGCGAATGGGGATATTCTCAATGATTCTCACGCTGAAATAATATGCAGAAGATCATTCCTTAAATATCTCTATTTGGAAATTAAAACTTGTATTGCTAAAAATTATAAAAGTGATCTATTAGATTTCTGCTTTGTTACTAAGAAGTTCTCTGTGAAACATCATTTTAAATTTCATTTTTTCACAACACATGTGCCTTGTGGAGATGCTACTATATTTCAAAAAGAGGAAAACGGAATATCAACTACGGAAGCAGACATATGTAGTGAAAATATAGTACATAATCCAAAGAAAAAAATTAAATTAGATTATAAAAATGTAGATATATATAGAACTGGAGCAAAATGTTTATCTGGGGGACCTTTAGCTGATCCACATGATACCGGTATTAATTTTCATGTTGTTGGCGTAATTCGTACAAAACCAGGTCTAACTTAATTTTTCTGCTAGATAAAAATTATTCCAGTAAAGTATTATATTTCGTATTTTTTTAGGTCGTGGTGATCCAACATTATCAGTATCATGTAGTGATAAAATAGCTAAATGGTGCTATTTGGGTATACAGGGTTCTCTTCTTAGTTTTCTTTTAGCGAAACCAATTTATATAAGCTCTTTTACTGTAGCTGCAAAAACACCTTATTCAAGCAGTGCATTGGAACGGGCATTTATAACTAGGTTTGAAGATATTACTATTGATGATCTATTTAAAAAACACAGCCCTAGCATTCAACAAAGTGATTTCATATTTGAATTTGAAAAGAATGATAAGAGGTCACCATGTCCCAGTAGTATATCCTGGTGGAAAAACACTAAGTATATATATATGTCTATATACATAATTATTTATCAATTCAATAGAGTACTTGCTTGTTAATACCTTATTTTTTTCTTTAGAAAATCTGAAGTTTCTGTTGATGGAAAGAAGCAAGGTATCACAAAGAAAATGAAGAAGAGTAAGGAATCTAGATTAAGTATATCCAAAGTTGAATTAATGAGAAATTTTGTTGAAATTGCACAAATGTTGAAGATTCAGCAGGTACCTAAAACAGTACGATATAATGAATTAAAAGCTTTATGTCACAAGTACCAATCCACTTGGGATTTTGTGAAGCAACATATTTTTAAAGATTACGTTACAAAAGATCAAAAACTATTGTATTTTACTTTGGACTAATAAATGACACAATATTATGTAAATCATAATAGTATTTTTTTTTGCTTCTCAGGTGCCAGGTATGGGACGCGCTATGCTGCCGTTCCAAACCAATTTTTATTAATAAGATAACAAAGATTGTCTTCTATAACAATATGTTAAGGTATAAACAATAAGAACAAAATTTAAGAAATATTCATAATAGATGAGTAAACATTCACCTATAAATCTGTATTATAAAAAATGAAATTGACAAGATCAACCGTCTAATTTTCCTTGAGAACTTGAAGATTAATTGGGACTGGCGGAACTCCACATAAGATTAAAAAAAAAAAAAAAAACACTTTCCCATACTACAATGTTACACTTTTTGAATATTTGTTGCCTCTTCACTTCTTTTCGATATTGAAAGCCAATTTTGTTCGACAAACTGCTCACAGATTGTTTGCATAATTTAACAAATCATAAACCAATTATATAACTGTTATTATTTTATTGATATATCTTGTAGATAGCATTTTGTACTTCTATGCCATCTCTGACTTTCAATTTTGTTGGAAGATGGAATAGTATCGTTTATAATTTTTTTAAAAGACCAAGTAGTCCATCTAGTCACATTGAGTGTTTTGTTTAGTTTCTGCAACAAAACGCAACTAATGAGTACATCATAAACAGCACTTATAAAACCCGATTTCTGTTTTCTCTCTAAAAATATGCCAAATATTAAACATGTTAACCTGCTCAATGTATCCTCTTTATTCGAAGTAACTTACTGGATAAAAACAAAGTAGAATGGCCAAAAATAATTTATAATAAACTAAATACACAAAGTGACCAAGTGAACAGCGCTCCATTTGACCTACAAGCAAACATAACAGTAAAAAGGTTCAGGACCTGCGTATGTTACCGGACAAGTTTTCTACTGGGCATACCATTGGAATCCTCAGGTGATTTGTATGTGCGCTATTTGATTTGAAATGCACGGGCTTTGTTTATTATATATATATCTGTATTTGTAAATAAGCGCATGAGGCAGTTAAATTAGCGCTCTTATTTCATAAATTATGAAATTATGTATGTATTATATTTATATATGAAATAAATTATGAATCATAATTTATCACCATGTGCATGCAATGCATTCTTAACTATTTTAAAGCAACTAAAAGGGGTCGCCGTGCTCCTCTCAATACTTCCTGGAAATTGCTTGGTTTAACATGCTCAAATTCAATGTATTCATATACAGTCACTTTGGTATTGCAGTATGTTGTGTTTATCGGATTAGGGTTTTCTTTAAATTGTATTACTTGTCATTAAGTAATCAACTGAATTATCTAACATTCTTGTTAAACTGAGTACAATATAAATTTTCCCTGAGAATATTATTTAAAGTAAAAATCCTTTGGCATATTTCCCTTGGATATTTGCTATTCATTTGTGTTTTGGTTTTTGGAAAAAATACAGTAAAAATACATTAGTTTCATAAACTGTATTACTGTACAAGACGTACATTGCAAAAAATAAAACTGAAAATAGAGGAAGTGTGCCTTCTGTTTTCAGACATTTATTTACTCTATAATTTCGATTCAATTTGCAACGTACAGATGGCAGCCCCGACAAACTTAAATTTGTACGGGTTTGAACTTCTCTAGGGAAATTGAACATTTATATTGGCCACCCAGGTTATCAGTACGATACAAACTGTCAAATTTAAATTTGAAATTTTAACGTCTTCCACCGTGTTCGGTGTATGTAACTCAATGCTTCGTTGTTTTTATTAGTGCAAAAAAAGACTACAATGCAGGCAAACAAATATCAATCCAAAGCCTTAAGGCGTGAGAAGACAACACTTTCTTCAAGTTCGGAATCGGAGAAATTACAAGATCCCGTTCATGTGTTTTGTAGACTTAAACCTCTAAAAGAAGAAGATGACCCTTCATGTATCCGAGTAATATCACCAACAGTATTATCTTTATCAAGTCCCTCCGATAACAAAGTGATCAGGGATGATGTGCAGTATATATTCAAACACATCTTCACTCCATGTACAACTCAGAAAGAAATGTTCGAGCATGTTGCGTATCCTCTGTTGAAAGATCTAGTATCTGGTAAAAACGGTTTACTTTTCACTTACGGTGTTACAGGATCGGGGAAAACATATACCTTAACAGGAACTCAAAATGACCCCGGAATTATGCCTAGGTGTATTGACACGTTATTTAACACAATTGGTCCATATCAAGCAAAGAAGTTCATAATTAAATCTGATAAGATGAATGGGTTTGAAGTTCAATCTGATACTGATGCTGCAGAAGCTCGAAATTTAGAATATAAAACTAATCTACGTTCACTAAAGTACGATAAACGAGGCGGAGGTGAGTCAAAACATTTATATAGCAACGATGGAATGACAGTTTCTGGAATTAGTGAGAATAACTTATATGCAGTATTTATATCCTACGTTGAAATATACAATAATGCAGTTTATGATCTATTAGATGATACTAACGGTAAAATATTACAAAGTAAAATTTTGAGAGAGGATGCCCAAAGGAATATGTATATAAATAATGTGGTAGAAGTAGAAGTGAAATCTGCTGCAGACGCATATGATTTGTTCAACATTGGACAGAAACGTAAACGCATGGGTCATACAGTCTTAAATGCTGTATCTAGTAGAAGTCATTCCATTTTTAGCATACGTTTGGTACAAGTGGTTCAACAACTACAAAATAGTGAAGGAAATCTCGTAATTCCTGAATGCAATATGCTAAAACTAAGTCAATTGAATTTAGTTGATTTAGCAGGATCTGAGCGCTGCAGTCGAACAAAGAACACAGGGATTCGTTTAAAAGAAGCAAGTAATATTAATAATTCTCTAATGACATTACGTACATGCATGGAAATATTAAGAGACAATCAACTTAACAATGCTAACCGTTTGGTTCCCTATAGAGATAGCAGATTAACCTTGCTGTTTAAGAATTATTTTGAAGGTGAAGGTTGTGTACATATGATAGTCTGTGTTAATCCAGCATCAGAAGATTACGAAGAAAATTTACATGTAATGAAATTTGCTGAAATTTCAAGAAATGTAAAAGTCAATAAAGGCGAATCACGATATACTCCTTACCGTAAGAAGATTATTAGTAAGACGATTACTCAAACACCATCAAGTGGCAAAATACATGTTAATCCACCTCTAGTATTTGGACCTCAGATTCCTTCTGTGAAGCTAGATCTTGAAAACATTGATGCTTGTGATGCTGTACTGACACGGCTGCTTAAGGTACTTAAAGCTCGTAAAGAAAATGCTATTGCATTTGAAAGAGAGTTAACAACAAGAGAACAAAATTTTAGGAAACAATTAATTGAGATAAATCAGGAAAATATTATAAGCAAACATGAAATACGTAATATGAAAATGATACTTAAACAAGAGAAGTATCGAGCAGAAAATTATGAAACAAAGGTACTAGATTTGGAAACTGCTAATGATAATTTAGCTTGTAAAGCAGATGGATTGCAAAATGTTATTAGAAATTTGAAATGTACTATTGATGAAAAAGATTTAAAAATTAATCAGAATTTACTGGAAAAAGAAAGAATAAGACAAAGACAAGTTATCGAAAAGGAGAAACTTAGCCAAGAAGTAGATGAGCATTTAAGACGACAAAGAGAGGAATTACGAGCTCAAATGCAAGTGAAAGACATAAAATTGCAGAAAGTAAAAGAGATTTTGGAAAAAGAAGATATAACGTTGGCTCAAATTAAAACGGAAAACGAAACACAAACTGCAACGGAACCTGACATCCCAAGAACTCAAAGAACACCATCACATACGTCTCATCACAGAAATATCGCTACAGGTAGTTCCAGGCGAAGATCAAGATCGGTAGGAGATGTTTGGTTAGAACATAATGTCATTGTACCTACAGAATTAGGAACTGTTCTTCAACCGTCTATGAAGAAGAGAAAATCAGTTACTAAACTCAGCAAAGCTAGTGACGTTTTAAACCCAAAGCAGTCAAAATATTGTTTAATTTCCCAAGAACCAGATATGGATGGTGTTGTTGAAACAAAGTTGTACAAAGCAGATATCATACAAACTTGCGGCGGCGGAGCACAAGTTGTCTTCAACGACGTTGAAACGTTAAGGCAAGAAAGTCCAACAGGAAGCCCGAAGAAAGCTTAGTTACTTCCTTGGAATTACATAATTCCTTATATTGTATACATTTTCAGTTTTTATTTTAAGTATAATATGTACAATAGGTGTGGTTTTTTTTAATATATATTTTTTCTATTTGTTTTTAATGATTATTACAAGCATTTCTCAACCCTATTAGAAATTATTAGAAAAATATTAACTATATATAATAACTATTAGAAAAAGAAATTGGAGATTGGCGCTTTTCAAAGGTACAGAATATATGTAACGAAAATTACAGTTGGTTTCGCCTCTCACATGCTAAATTATCGCAATCAAATACTTCCCGCTCAATTAGTTTCGCCTCTGACTCTTTGCCTATTACTCTCCTAAAGAAGCCCCATACGATTATGGGGGAATGTCGAGTTTTTATTTTAATCAAACGACATGACATGGTTCAAACCCGGAACACGTTTATGACACGTTTATACAACTGATTCTGGTCGTGGGAGCCTGTGTTGTTATTCTAACGAAAAATTAGTTTGTAGATACAGCAACGTCCATTTCAAATGGTATATGTGAAGTGTTTGCGAGAACTCTGGCAAGTATTTAGTAGAGCTTATAAGTGCATTCGTTGTTAACATAGCACACGCTATAGGAGCGTCGGTGCGTATTAGCTATTACACTAACATGGCAAAATTTTACTTTTAAATACGTAGAGTAAGAGGTATGATAATCTATACTTTCTATTACCCTCATTGCGATAACACAGCTTCGCTCGATCGCATTCAGCAAATATACCGTTCGGAGGTGAAACTCTGTGCACAAAACAATTCTATTTATTGCTTGGTTTCTACTCTATGCATCAAAGGCCGGCATGTTTAGAAATCCACGCCGTGGCATATATAATTTTAAATAATAATAATAATATATTTGGTTAGATAATATGTAAAAGGTAAAGAAAATACAATGTAAATTAAACAAAGGAAAGTGATTAATTCTTTAATCAAAATTATAACAAACTTAAAATAAACTTACAATTACCAAATTGAATTAGCCACTTATTCCAGCCAAAGTAAGTACTACTCAAATTACAATTAAAAGGTAAAATAAATACAAAAAGAAAATAATATATATTAAAAACCCTCAAAAAGCAAGAAAGCAACCACCAAGTTTTCAAAATACAATATTCATCCGTATTATAAGGACAATGGCTTTAAAACGTAAATAATATATTCTGCTTTGAAAAAACTTTTTGATAGCATTGCGAAAACTGCGAACTACGCGATTTCATCTAAGTTCTCTGGGCAAATGATTCTAAATCCCGATCCGCACATTTTTTTGATCCTAAGCTAGCAACAGCAAGTATAGTACCGGTAGTATGTAGATGATCTCTACTTCTTGCAAGGTATCTGTGATATTCAGATTCAAGCTAAATGCATCTCTGTTCTGATGCACATAAACAGCTACTTCCATTATATAAATGCAAACAAATAACCACCCGGATGAAAAGAAGAAAGCCCAACGGCCAATTTGCAGGCTTTATCAAATGTAACTTGGGTGGAAAAAGGAAATTCAGAATCTATCATGGCTCTGACGTCATGATATTCTGAGCGATATAGGATGCGATAGTAGATTTAAGTCTTAGCCAATATTTTAGCAGGAATTCTTATCCTATGTTGGAACAGATCTGTTTTGGAGAAAAAAGTATGTAGAAGAAGAAGTAAAAAAAGCTAATAGTGCCGTTATTGCGGAAATGTCATCACCATTGCTTGTTGTTTTAAGGTATCTGGCCCGCGCCATATCCCAGAACATTGGCGACGAGTTATTTCTACGTCCTTCAACTAAAACTGCCAGGAGCTATTTTTGTTTACATTACATTAGAAGTATAAAATAGCATTTGCATCATTACACCTTCTATTCTACATTCTTAGGAATCTATGAAAATGGCCCATGTTTGATTTCTAGAGCATTCCAGAATTTCTTGACGAATTTCATCGTCCATGGCACGAGTGCCTTTATAGGACAGTACTGTATATGCATAAATTTTTGACATTGACAACCATTTTTGTGGTTATATCGTTATAACGTTATTCTAACCAATTCAAATTTATTTTTTGCTAACATTTTCGTTCTTTAAATTAAAGTATATCACACACTTTGCAACATTAAACAACCAGAATGGATTGCAAGAATTTGAAATTTAAATTACTTAGTGGAAATTTGATGCCAATGATTGGATGTAAGTATATTTGAAAACCATCTATCATTTCTCAACCACACTCCTTGCCACCTGTGGCTAAGCAATCATTTATAATTAATTTACAGTGAATGAATTTTGCAGTTGGTACATACAGGATACGGGGCAATAAATTAATAAGGAGCGTATTAGACTTTGCTTTATCTAGTGGATATCGTCTAATAGGTAAATACATCAAGAAATAGAAAAGTGTATAACTAGCTTTATATTAAGTTTAGATACAGCTTATGTGTATGGAAATGAGAAAGATATTGGTGATGCCTTGAAAATCTTATTACCTAAATATAATTTAAAAAGAGAAGATATTTTTATAATAACAAAATTACGTAAGTAGAATTAATAATGAGAGGTAGAAACGTAATTGATTTTTTTACTTTAGCTCCTAGCCATCATGGAGATAAGGCTTTGACTGCACTAACGAGCTCTTTGGAAGACCTAGGTTGTGGTTATGTCGATTTATATTTGATTCATTGGCCTGGTCAAGCCGGTACTTCTGTAAAAGATCCTTCTAATTTAAGTGTGCGAACGAGAACATGGCAGCATCTTGCCGAATTTAAGAAGAAAGGCTTAGTTAGAAATATCGGTGTATCAAACTATACAATAAAGCATTTAGAAGAACTGATGTCTAATAGCTTTGGTGAAATGCCAGTTGTAAATCAGGTATTGTAAAGTGCTATTTGTTTATACTCATCGAGATCCAAGCTAATTTGGATGAGCAATAATTTATATCAGATAATCGAATGTAATACCTTCTCAATATTTGAGGGTATGTACAGCAGACCTTACTGTTGTAAGATGGTTAGGTGAATAACCAATGAAATGGCATTTTTTGCTATTGATAGTATATGTAACATATCTTTATGAAAGGAATTCTTGGTGGTATACAATATGTTGATGTTAATTCTTTTATATTTAAAATTTATAAACAAATTTTTAACAAATGCGTAGTTCACATGATATTAGTAATTTTAGTTTTTTTTTTTTTTTTTTTTTTTTACCATGCAACTATTCATATTTTCTGAAAAAGGTAGTAAATAGAACAAGGCATATGCTCTTTCTGGTTACGTAACTATACCCTTCAACTTCAGTGAATAACATCTGTTAACCAATATAAGTTAAGATGCGGCAATATTCTATTAAGTCTATTGTAATCCACTTAGATTTTCAAAAGGCTTTTGATTAGATTGATTACTGCGTCTTTCTTTAAAAGTTGCAAACAGTTGGACTTTTTCAACCTATATGCTTTTTGCGTCAATCTTACATCACCAACAGGCAATCTCAAGTATGCTATAGAAATTTTACACCTTCTAAATATTATGCAGCTCTTTCCGATCTAGCTAAAGGATCTAATTCGTAATATTCCTCCTATTCATTGTTTATATTCTGTTAATAACATGAGAAGTGAAATTCTTATTATGCTGATAATATTAAGTTGTTCTTCTAACATTAACACTCGTTCTAATAGTGCATTACTTCCAACGGATATCACCAGCGTTTTTGACTTGTTTAGGGCATAATAAGTATGTTATTTTTTAAACAACTCTAAATATATTATGTGTAGCATTTACGAAACGCAAACAACCGGTATCCTTTTAGTACACTATTGGTGAAAAAGTGTTACAGGTCACTACTTCAATTCATGATCTAAGGGTGCATTTTGATTCAACTTTGCTTCTTTCTTGTCAAATCTTGGAAATTCTGTTCGAAAGTTGCGGTTTCTGCGATACGAGAGTGTTGTTTATATGATTTTTTTGTCTGTTTCGGTCTAGCTGGAGTATCACTAAAGATGACAAAGGCAGCTGAAATTATTACTTCTTTGCAGCGACTAGACAGACTCATATTTTGTCGACTCTCGGGAAAACCAGTAGGCAACACGAACCCTTTCTTATGAAACAAATAGACAGGAGTCTGTCTAGTCGCTGCAAAAAGGTAATAAGTTCATCTGCTTTGGTCATCTCTAGTCATCACTAGATCTTCCTTTCATCGTTACTGCAACCATAATAGGGCAAATACTTTAACGAGGTCCCCAATCTCCTTCATCGATATTGCGGACCTCTATAACATTAGTAGTTTAGGAGGTTGTATCGAAGCGGTTTATGGCGTTAGTATTGCTTACCATGACAAAAGCAAACAAGACATATTATTTTTTTTTATATTGTTACAATATTTATTAAGTGGGTATTTTTGCTGTACTGGAACAGCTCCTTCGTGCTGATTGAAAGATCATATCAACAATAAAATACAAATCTAAGCTTTGCTATGGCATGACAGACCTTATTAACAATTATATATTGTGAGTAATGTTAACTAAAAACAACATTAAATTTAACTATTATGCTTATTGAACTAGCTTTAAAGCGATTGAAGTGAAGTAATGCAAAAAAATTGAATTGGAGTTATTGACGGTTTTTTATTTTATTGTGCTCTTACTACCTGCGTGCAAAGTATACAAAAAGCGATATTGATATTTGCACCTCCAAGACGAGAGACATGACATATTTTGCTAACTGTGCTTCAAGAAATGCTTCTTTCTATTTTTAGTGCTTTCTATAAATTGCTGTTAAATGCAAAGGAAGAGCCTTTCCATTCTCTCTCCGAAATCTTACTTTTATGGAAGTGTTACAACTTGCTCCCTTTCCCGTGTAATTATGAGATGAGGCAGCGTACAAGTATTATTTGCTAAACCTTGGATCAATACACACTTTGGTAATCTTTTCCTGTTTGTACGACGCGGACAAATCTGTCCGAAAGTGGAGGAGAAGAAGGATAGCTCAATATCAAAATAACTACGTAACAAAATCTAAAAAACTTGTTTGTCTAACTAATAAATAAGCCTGCAAAATTACGGACAAACACAGACCCACATTTTGTTGACTTTTAGGGAAACCAGTAGCCAACACGAACTCATTATTATGAGACGAATAAACACGCATCTGATTGGCCCTGTTAATTCCGCGAAGCGCACGGATAGTGGCGAACTTTACTGATAAATAAATGATGAGGGAATTACTATTTGTTTATCTATAAAGGAGGAATTTTCTTAAGAGGACAGTCCTCCCGAAATGATAACATATGGCAACTGTAATACGTAATACATTAACGTAGTTTAATTTTTTTTTCCAAAATGTAGTACTTTTTTGTGATTATAATTCACTCATATTTAAAATCAGTAAGTTTACGGCATAGAAAACACTTCAGTTTAGTTTTTTATTCAAGACTTTTATTGGATCTATGAATATTTGTTTCTCTTTATTTAGAACTATTCAAATTTCCAGAATGCTGACGACTTTAAAGATCCTCACATAGTGGTTTCTATATTTCGTGTAAATTAGCAACATTAACAAAAGCATGCGGTTATTGATTTTCCAGATTATCTTCGGGTCGGTTATTCATAACTGATTTCTTACAAACTCATATCGTGATCTCGGACGGATGTGGATATAAAAACAAGTACATACTATGATAGTGAAACTTTATTTCCAAATTGTTAATTTAAAAATAATTTCCGTTGCTTATGCGATTGTTTCTAGAAATTAGTTGCGAAAACAACTTTTGTGGGTTAAATTTCTTAGCAATTTCCTTTCTGCGTAACGATATCTAGTAAACGTTTATCGTATTTGCAATTAAAGGCCAAGAAATATATAATTTAGTAGAATGCTACATCGAATGTAAATGTTTAAGAAACATCTACCGGTAAAATGTTACGATGCTAGTTCAAATTAACCAAATTGTTTTGTCAACTAAAGTTTCTTTTGAATACTTGGTTACGATTTCACTACGTACAGTATTGTTTTTACTACAGTACAGGAATAATTTAAGGTAGAATGGCATCCTCACTACCATCCAAGTGATTTGTTAAATTATTGCCAAAAGCACGGGATCCTTCTCCAAGCGTATTCCTCCTTGGGCGGTACAAGTAACTCTCGTTTGATTTCGGATGCTGAAGTTGTAGCAGTTGCGAGAAACTTGGGTAAACAACCAGCTCAGGTACGAAATGTCAAAGAACGAATTTAAAATTTTAATTAATCTAATGTAAATCGTTTACATCAACACCTCATGTTTCCTTTACAGCTTAACAATTTGTAATTTTTAGATTCTACTTAAGTGGACTTTACAACAAAATATCGCAATTATACCTAAAGCATGTTCAAGAGAACATATTGAAGCTAATATTGACTTAAATTTTGAAGTTCCTGAAATGGATATGGCTAGATTGAACAACGTGAAGGTCATTCATAAATATGCTTGGAATCCTAATGAGGTTTTATAACAAATACGTATTCTATGATGAATTTTTTATACATACGTTGAACAATAAAGTACTATATCTAAGCATGTTGTTGTTTTACTTATTACTTCAAAAATATATTGCTACGTATGCGGAAAAACTATTTCAATTAGAAATTTTATTTACGTATTAATGTATTAGTTAATACGATGTTTGGCATGTTAAAAATCCCTGCCGAAGGTTGAAACACCTCTGGATTCAGCGAAATTCTGGCAGGGTCAGCTAATGGTCATAGTAATCGATGTCCAGAAGTGTAAGGTACATTTCGTAACCCGATGCTTTGCTTACCAATGCAACAGATTAAGATGCCGGAATCAGCCTTTTTTATACGAAAGTGACGAACCAGTAAATGATAACTGAAGTTCACCAGTTTCCGTGCATTTCATAGGGGTCGGTATGTGCGCAAATTTGTGCTTCACATATTAAACTATGCAATGGAGTGGGAGCGCAAGACAACCTTGTTACCGATGTAAGGTATAGAAGCAGAGTGATTTATTCTATCTGGAAGAATGAAGTGTACATTTCGTGTCCTACTATCAAGGCAATATGCATAAACATACGAAAAATAAGAAGAAAAAATAAAAAAAATAAGAAGAAAAATAAAATCGCTTGCGTGTAGATTACGAATCACACATCCGAATGGCCACTTCTATACCGACGCCTGTAAAACACACAAAGGTTGTGGGACAAAAAAAAGGGCAGAGGCAGGTGGAATTATTTCTTTTTACAGCGACTAGATAGACTCGTGCCTATTCGCCTTATGAGAATGGATTTGTGTTGCCTACTGATGTCCCCGAGGGTCGACAAAACACGAATCTGTGTAGTCGCTCCAGAATTTTTTCTGACATGACAACTTGTTTTCCATGTTAAAATCTTTGCTTCCATGATGGTAATCTTCATCTTGTATCGCGCCTCTTCGCTATTTCCCTATGTAGAAAAGATGTGTCATCTACATAAGTGCACATAATATGGAATATCACATTCGCTGTTGTATATGTATGACTCTCGTACTGTCTTCCCTTAAAGTATGATGTTAACAACTTAGGTGTAATGTCCCTTATTCTATAATATTCTAGCTTTGATAGCGGCAACGAATGGAATAAATCAAGAGCTGTGCTCAAATCACAATATGGCACCTACCTGCCACAACTTACATCATTGCTGTTGTTGCTGATCTCCGTAATTTTTTTTTTGTTTATGTATTGCATCAGTTGATCCCTTATCCAGGACAGAAAGGATGTAAATAGATGCAGTCAGCATAAAAAGTAAATCGAACATAAAATGAAATGTTGGTAACGCGCTGTTCGTCTTCTTTTTTTGTTTTAGTTTTATACTATTTACATGTTAGTTTGTTCTGGCTCGTTATATGCATATTACACAAACTCTACACAATATCTTAGCAGCAGTATGTGATAAGATAAATTCGGGTTCACAACTAAACTTATTTACTTACCCAATACATGGTAGTTACTTACCTTCTACGTAGTTAATTACATATTTATTACACCCACAAAACGCAAGAGCTAACTAAAACTAAATGCATCGCCGATCGGCGGTCGTTGCTAATATTAACTTCCTCATTTATCAATTTGATACGCGTCCGTACTTAGCAGAGAAGCTACGCTTAATTTTAGTTTACTTGTATTTCGTTTATATGAATGTGATTTTTTGTTGTTATTTTGAATTGTTAAAATAGTATATACTAGGCGAAACAGTATATACGCCTTGAATTATTGTATTCTCTGGTACTTACTACAATGGATCCAACCCTATTGTCACGCCCAGAATACCAGCTCTATTCACAACTTTAAGTCATATTTTAAATATTTAAATCTATTCAATACGTATTTGTTTATTTTAATTTAAAAATATGGGTGTTAGCTCCGTGGCTGTTGTGATAATTCTATGTTAACATTAATAAATGAAACGAAACAAAAACCAAACAAGGCCAGCATGTTATAGTATAGATTAAGTATAATATAAAGGGATCATGAGTGAATTTGTAAGAAACTAGTTTTCGTGTTAAAAAGAATGTTTTGATAGCTTTCAAGGAGCAAACACTTTCTCGTTAATTTTGAAATTGAGTTGAAATTAAAAAAATAGTAATACTGAATGATTTTAATGCCTAAATATTAAGGGAATTGCTATTTATTCTTAATAGTATTTTTGTTTTGCTCTATATGGCCACAGGATGCCTATATAGCTTCAATGAATCTTCATCGAAATTCAGAAAGAATTATACATCGAACAAAACATTAACAAAAAAAAGATATGATTACATATAATTATTAAAATTCTTTAAACCTGTGTGGATTGAATATTACTAATACGTAAGACAAATTTTACAAAGTACTTTTTCCTTTGTTCACATATTAAAGCTTGTTTACTGAACTTGATCGATTCTATTTTTACAATTTATTACATTACTACATATTAACTATTCAATGTATCTGTTAGATTTAGATCATAAGCATTCATATACTTTTTTTTATTACCCACATAATTTTTTTGCCAATATGGGTTGTTAACCAAATGCACATGGGAAGGAATATCAATCAAACAAGGATATGTCTTCTTAGTTTATAAAAATTCACATAAATGGTAAGGATTACAAACTAAATAAACTACGAATACATTCCATTCTTGAAATTACATATTATTGTATTAGTAAAATGACAGACATAAAGAAATAAAAAATTAGAATTTTAATTAATTAGTAATCTTGGGATTGAGTCTTACTTCCTTTTGAAGATCCGCTAGTATTGTTGGTCTTCTTTGGAAGAAGTACTGCTTGAATATTTGGGAGCACGCCTCCTTGTGCAATTGTAACGCCAGACAACAATTTATTCAACTCTTCGTCGTTCCTGATAGCTAACTGTAAGTGTCGTGGAATTATTCTAGTCTTCTTGTTATCTCTTGCGGCATTTCCCGCCAACTCCAGTACTTCTGCCGCTAAATACTCCATTACAGCAGCTAGGTAAACTGGGGCACCAGCTCCAACTCGTTCGGCATAATTACCTTTTCTTAACAAACGATGAATTCTTCCAACAGGAAATTGCAGTCCTGCTCGATTGGAACGGGACTTTGCCTTTCCTTTAACTTTACCACCTTTACCTCTACCACTCATATCTGTTAGTTTTTTGGTGAGAACAATACGAAATAACCTTTAACAAGCGCGGGAAACGAATGCGAAGAATGTGGCTTTTCCTTCAGCTGACCGTTAATACCCCACCACTATTGTACAGAAGAGCCAAAAGTCGTATGTCCTAGAGAGGATCAATAAATTTTCTACAACAGATACTCCTTCTATTTTTACAAAAATATGGTTGCGGATTCAAGTGTTACTATTGTGCTTCCATTTTCCTTATCAAGTTACTTTTAAATTCTACTAATTTTATCACTTGATGCCAACCAGCGTTAGGTCAAATAGTCGAAACGATGACGATTAGATACATTTATGCTTATTCGTCCTATGATAAGGGATTCGCGTCAAATACGCAGCAAAATTTAGTTATTCTTCTATTTTACGAAACACCGATGTCGACTGTGCAATTTTTGAACAAATTCGTATTTTAGATAAAATATATTTTAGGGTAACCGTACCACTGGTGAGAGATCACTTCGGCGACTTCCGCCTATACCGGTGGACATCTATACGCTTCAAACTTTTTCAAACAAAGAGAAAGGCGAGTAAGCAACCAAACAAGCAGCGCATGCATTAAAATAGTGTAAATAATCTGAGGTACCAAGAAGAGGATTATTTATTGCATTGTGCGATGATAAAGTGGTATTGAACCACGTATAATTTGAGGTCTGAATGTAGTAAAGCTATCACAATGGAAACAGATGGTAATTGTAATAGCAATGGATACGGCAGTGGAGAATCTTTTGATGAGCAAGATGCGTTGGGAAACACCAGGTAAGAATGATCAATGCTTTTTATATAGTTTGTTAAAGTTAATTGATGCAGGTTTCCCCAAGCTAATGTCGTGGCTCGTATGTCCACTGAAAGAAATGCTCGTTATTATAAAATGGATCATGAGAAAAGAGGATTAGCTATAATATTTAATCATGAAAATTTTAAAGTACCTGGTTTGAAGCCACGTACAGGTACTCAAGTTGATTGTAAGAATTTAAAGTCACAATTAGAAAAATTGCACTTCAATGTTCTGGTATACAACGATCTTGATCATCAAGATGTGCATGGAAAGATCAATGAGGGTATTAATAAGTATTGGTTTTTCAATTTATAAATTATGTTTGTTTCCAGCTTCTAAAGTAGATTATACAAACTATGATTGCTTTTTGCTGGCTGTTCTTTCACATGGAGACAAAGGTATTTTATATGCTAGAGATAATGGATATAAACCGGAATCTATATGGGGACCATTTACGGCAGATAATGTACCAACATTAGCAGGTATTTTATATTTTATTAAGAAATCCTTTTCTTTTAGCCATATTTTTTAATATAGGCAAACCAAAGATGTTCTTTATACAAGCCTGTCAAGGTGATCAATTAGACAGAGGAGTAACTTTGTCAAGAACTGAAACAGATGGCTCACCACATTCTTATAGAATCCCAACACATGCTGATTTTTTGATAGCATATTCTACTATATCGGGTATGTTTAATGATTCTTATTCACACAGCCTAATAATGTAATCATATTAAAGCAGTATTTATCTGTTTTAATATTTGTTATCATATGTTGCTTTTTCTATTTGGAAACTAGATAAGATTAACGTTTCCCAAAAACGAGTTTTGTCACACGAAATATCAACAAAAGGAAAATAAATGAAATATTTATTCATTTATTTAATTTCATCGAATGCTGATATCTGTTCTGAAAATATTTACGAGTTGTTTATTTGCAATGTTTGGTTACATTTAGTTATTTAAAACTGTGTTTCAGTACATAAGTATAATTGCACTGATTATTTTATCTCCATGAATTCAGATGCACGTTATCGTTTTACGCGTAATATCAAACCGGCTACACGCACAACGTCTTTTTACATTGTTATCAACCTTCAATGCGTTTGTATGTAAATGAATCACCGTCCAGGTTCTTGATTCGAACGCTTCTATGCGGTGGTATATAAATAAAGATGTGGTTCAACGAATATCTGATAAAGAGATTACGAAATATAACTAGTAAACTCGTCCAGCAAAAAATAACACGTTTCATGGCTGTACTTGCGACTGATATCCCCCCATTGATTTAGCGATTCATATGCACATTGTCGGAAAGTAGAGTCCAAAATGATCATTACTTTTTTTTTACCAATTGAAAGAAAGTACTTAAAAGTTAGTTCAAAGAGTGCTATTTCAGGGTTGTATTTGGATATGTTTTGATGTTTTTGAACAAAATTTAACTTTGTATCACCTGATATGAAAGCACACCCAGCCTTTTATCTACGTTATAAGCATGCGTATAATAAATAAAAATAGTGGAAAATGTGAATATGATAGATTGAGAATTTGTTTGCATATTACTTCTGCTCCTACAATTAATACATTGTATTTATTGAAAATGATGAAAATGAAAATATTTCCGACTAAGGAGCATATCACTGTGCCATTATTTGGAAGATTTGATTAAATATTCAGTGAAAAGTAAAATATGTTGATGCCGACAAAACTGTTCATAGGGATGTTAAATAAGAGAGGATAAGTTAATTGTTCGTAATTTGTCTATCGGCATCGTCAAATACAAATAACGGATCACAAACCGGGCTTGTCGAATTATGAAACTTGGTTAACATTATATTTAATTTTTGTGATTAGTTAGGACTTAACAATATAATTTCCTTTATTTAAGACTGTGTATGATTAGAACGGGTCACTTTAGTCTGTACGCCAGGATAGTACTAGGTTTCATATATGTATACATATATTACTCATTAGCAGAAAGGACAAAGGCGGATGGAATTATTACTTTTTTGTAGAGACTAGACAGACTCGTGTTTTGTTGACTCTCTGGGACGCCAGTAGGCAACACGAATCCATTCTCATGAAGCAAATAGACACTAGTCTATCTAGTCGCTGCAAAAAATGAATAATTCCACCTGCCTTTGTCATCTCTATTTATTAGGGTTTAACACAAGCACGGGAAAAAAATGTTAATTTATTTATTTATTTATAAGTATTATATACAAAGTGTCTCAAAAAGTTTTGTACAAATAAAGAAAGAGTTTATCTCACATTTCACAAAAAAAAAACATTCTTGATGAAAAGCTCTGCACGATTCATATAGAGTACAAAATTTTTAAAATATTGGCTGGATTACAGGAAAAATCAAAACGATGATTTGGAATGAGAGAAAAATACGTACAAACTTGTGTACATAAAATATTATTTACATCCCAAGATCCCGTTAGGATGTGTAATAAATGAATTCATGAATTTTGGAAGTGTTAAAAATAAATTTAGAAAGAAACATCGGCAATGGGTTGGAGATGAAGATATTGAAACTGATGTGATCTAATCGGCCATGGAAAATCTAAAATATGCATTTCGAAGAAGATCCAATTTATGGAATGACAGCTTTACTTACAGCAGAAATTTTAAAGACCAATAAATTTAAACCATACAAACTCTAATTTACCTATACTTTAACAGAGGGACATGTTGAACGAAGCTTTGAATTTTGCGCTCCTGTCCAAAGAGAATTGGAAGATAACAGATTTATGATACGATATTTACTAATGTATGGTATGGCATTTACAAAGACAGAATTATTAGACCATTCTTTTTTCAAAATAACATGAATGAAGGAGAAAGATACCTACGATTTTTAAATAATCAGTTGTAGGACTTGCTTGATGAACTACCACTAAATAAATGAGGAAAATATGGTACCAACAGGATACAGCGCCATGTTGCTGTAACAGATATATTCCAGGTTTTCTCCTCCACACTTTTAACGATAATGCGATCGGGAGGTACACGGCCTCGAATGTCTCGAGACATTACCCCTCTAGACTTTTTGTGGGGCTACTTGAAAGAAAAGTACCTTCGGAGGCCATTGCAATATGTTGATAATCTTGAAACATGTGAAGCTGTAACTCCAGATGTGATTAGAAATGTTACAATGTTATAATAGTATTTAATCAACCCGTTTGGAAAAAGATGGTGGATATGTTGAAATTCCCTAATATTGAAGAAATTTTTCGTGTTCCCAATAAAATTGATTTCTTGCATATTATTTATTGTTGATAAAATGATAAGCAGGTTATTAATTTTTTATCGTGTCTTATTTATTTATTCGGTAAATAATCTAATTAATAATATATCGTAATTGTTATCTGGGAATATCATTAATTTGTATTTTACTCTCACTCTAAATCAACATTTTAATTTTTCCTGTTTCCCAGCCAACGTTTTAAAAATTTTGCATTTGATTATGAATCTACAGGTCATGCAGAGCTTTTTATCAAAGATGTTTTTTTTTTTTTTTGTGAAATGTAAGTTTTTTTTTCCATATGTATAAAACTTTTTAGGACACACTACCGTATAACTTAAAAAAAACCGTAACCGTAAAACCACAAATTTTGTTGATTCGAAAAATGTTGAGTAATATGAATTTTGAATCGGCTTTGGTGATTCGAGAATACCGGGCCACCGTCTGTGAAGTTCTTAAATTCGTTTGAGAGATTTTAAAAACACTTTTTTAATATTTGAAATTAATGCAAATCACATTATGACATGATGTAAAGCTGATCAGCTTTACACGCCGTATGTAAATGTTGTTCACACTCTAGTTTGAGAGAACGCCTCAAATGTCTGTATCGTATAATCGTACTACCAGAACACTTTTGTAATCTTTTTCTTGATTAAAGAGATTGGAAAATTCGGTTGAAAGGGTTTCAGTACAGGTACCATACACCACCATCTTTTTTGTAGTTTCCGTATGCAGATGGTAGATACTTGCGTAACGTTGTCCGAGATGGTAGTTCCCAATTGGAGTTGTATTTATGTATATAGCGTGAAACGGTTTTTTTATCTAGTAGGTGAAGTTGCAACCCGCACTCGAGAAACATGGACAGTAGATCCAACATAAATTGTTTCCTGGATGACGCATCACTTTTTCGAATTGTTGTTGTTTACTAGTAACATAGTTTGTACAGTCATATTTGTGCCAACAGAATAACGGTTTATCGCAGACATTACATACTATTTTAGCACAATCATAATATAAATTCGGAAATTCATCGATATACTTTTTTACATTTTCAAGCGATAGTAGCCTTTTGGGCTTCTGTACGTCCGACATACTGTGAATTAAAAAAAAAAAAAAAAAAACGACATTCGACTCGCATGGTAATCCAAGATGAACTAATACAAAACATGACTGCTTCGTTTTCTGCGTTGCGCGTGATGTTGCGTACTGGGTACGGTCCCGATATACAGATACGCTGGCCCACTCTAGTAATGATGTTATAGTAGGTATGGTAGTCAATAAAACTATTTTTAAATAAAATTTATAAACATATAATAAACTTATTAAAGACAGCAAATGAAGTAATTAACTAATAATTTTTTAAATTTAATATAAAGCAGTAATAATAAGATGGATATAAAATTATTTTATTTTTCCACCATAAAAAATCATTGTACAATGTTTGGAAGATTGTTGTGCACTTTGAATATTTAATGTATTGTATATTTGGAAAAAGAATGTAATTGCATTATTTTATAAGAAAAGGTTCTATTAATTTTTTCTTTTAAATTAAGGGCAATTTCTTCGCTTGACATACGAAATTACGTATAGCATTGATTTGGAAATAATCAGGGATCGTTTGAAGCCAACAATGAAATAAAAATTATCAAATAAGATGTTTATATAACAACTAGATAATATTTAACATTACAAGTTAAGTTAGAAATGACAAAGCATGCTCGGTCTTCTTAGTTGTGGGAAAACGATCGGGATGTAAGTCACAAATTTTAATAGTAAGCATATTTATTAATAAAAGCATTATTCACATAAATAAATTATCGCAGCAGATTGCAAAATAATTGAGGTTGTTAAGATGCCGATTACGTACGCTGATTATGGTATCTACATAAACATTTCAAAGCATACAAATGTTATTATTACCAAATATTTCATCGATAGCAATTTTCTGTTTTACAAAACTTGTCTCAATGTAACTTTGTGTCTTTTATAGGATTCTTCTCCTGGCGCAACACTACTAGAGGTTCTTGGTTTGTTCAAGCTCTATGCGATGAATTTGAAGCAAATGGTTTTAATGAAGACCTTCTAACACTGTTGACGTTCGTTTGTCAACGTGTTGCGTTGGATTATGAAAGCAATACGCCAGATGTACCACACATGCACGCTCAAAAACAAATACCTTGCATTACTAGTATGCTCACAAGGCTAGTAAAATTCACGAAACGCCAATAAGAATGCGTTAACGTTATTCATTCATATTTCACATTCATGTTTTACCTTTTAATTTTACCTCAGTAAAATGCTTTAAGTACAATTATACAATTTTTAATAATTTTGTCAACTAAGTAAATTTAACGGTATGCATTTTCTGCGATTGTATTTGATAACAAATTTGTTTTGAAATTTTTTGATAAGAACTACACTTGAAATAGTACAAATCATGTAATGTGATAATCACAGTCGCCATCTACATTTTAATATTTTATTAGGCAGCGCAATATTATACTATCTTTTTTAATTTCTATATATTCTATAATATTTTGTTATGTAGATATACATAGTACTAGGTAAAATGTAGTACCAAAGTACTATAATATTTATGCAATATTAACAAATTTATAAATCCTTGTAAGTAGGATGCAGGTCCTCGTTTCTATTTTGGGTATCCACTATTAGTATTCACCATTGCTAAATTTGGTTTCTGTACGTTTATCTAAATTTTCATTTAACTTCTTATATCGTTCAGAAGTCATTTAAAATTTTGTATCATTGTTTTTATTAATTACAATTTCCGCTGCATAACTAAGAGCACTGCCTATAATGAGTAATATTTTTATGAACTTATTACATGGCCTTAAAACTTAGAAAATCAGAGTGAGTAATATTATGTCACGTTAGATGATAACATATTGTGATTTTAAAGAAGTCTAAATGTACGTAAATGTATTTATACCAATAAGCAATGATATAAGGAAGCATCAACAATTGTCTTTCAGAATATGTGTCTTAACATTAATTATATTTTATAGTGGATAAGATTATGTATGTCTGTGTAATAGTAGAGCTACGAATAGTAGAATGTTTCTAGTTTAGAAATATAAGAAAATTGAACACTAAAAACATAATATGTGTTTATAAGTTACTATTTAAAACCAATGAATATAAATTAATTGTGAAACTTCTACTTATCGCGGCTAAACATAGTATTTTTATATTTATATAAATACCTATATTTACATATATATTCCAATCTTATTTAGCTTTATGTAGTAAAATCCTATTGCGTTTTGTACTTTACAAATTGCTCATTATAATACGAACGTCTTTAAAATAATTAAATGTGATTTTTCAGCATACATTCCTTTCATTAAAGTAAACAACACTTCTACTAATTTTAAATTATTGCGTACAAGTACGAAAGGATACCATTGCTTTTAGACTTCATCATTCGATAATCTATGCAATCAAGAGAATATCGAGTTATTTATAGCTTTACTAAATCAGGAGAGCTGGAATATTTAACCAATGCTCAACAATATAAACTTTTTTTGAAAGTATCGTTTCTAACAAGGGTATATTTATATACATATATAAATATACACGGTGAGTCCTGAGGAATGGACTAAACTCTAGGAGTATATCCTACAGGTGAGAATAATGTAAACAAACTCAAATGTTGTCATTCGATTTTTATTTGTTTTCTACATCACTGATATAGATATTGCATCGCTAAGGTTTAAAAGAACTGCATGGGCTTACATTACAACGGGTAATAACGAAATTATATAGTTATATAAGACACAAAAAAATTACTTCGAACGCTGAGTTACACACTGTAAATAAAAGGATGAAGTTATCTCTCACTGATAAATTATCAGTGATAACTTATCAATGAAGTTCGCCACTTTCTATACGCTTCACGATATTAACAGAGACTAGACAGACTCGCGTTTATTCGTTTGATGAGAATCAGTTTTGCTTACTGGATTTCCCGAGTCGACAAAGTACGAGCGTATGGAAAGTGGAGAACTCTACTTATCTGATCGCAACATAGATACGAAATAGTTCATTGAATATTATCACAAAATATTGTGCATGTCTTATTCGATGGCAAGTCTTCTTCTTAGTTGTTAACGTTATAAATTATTAACGTTGTAAATAATTTAAAAAATAGGTACTTGCACAATAAGTGTAGTGAAATTGTTTTTCTCTTGCAAATGCAAATGATTAATAATTCTGAAGTAAAAGGGGATTTTCCAGATAAATTAGAGACAAAAATCGAGTACTTGTTTGGCTATCGGCATCAGTATATCGGCACGGTGAGTATCGAAAAACATACTATTTCAGTTAGTGGTTAATTTGGCCTTCGTGTAAATACTGACAACATTTCTGGATTTAGCGAAAGCTTTCGATCTTGCCAATGACGGGTAAGGCGTTGGAAGAGTGCAAGGTAGAGCACAATATATAAACATAAATAACTTTTATTTATGTGAGTTCATCTCGAAAAGAGGTATACCGGAAGACAATGTTTTCATTATATATATATAGTATATATAACGACATGCCTTTTGAGAAATCGGTTTTATTTGCTGAGAATGCATCTGTGCTTAGATGTGCTTAGTCTAAAACAACTTGTGCAATAGTTCAAGATTAATAAGATCCAATTCTAATACTGTTCATGTTAACAGTACAACATTGCAGAAAATTGCAATTAACCACAGGTGTAGGTGGAATGGTGATGCGTTTAGGCGACTTAAATTGGAATAAAATTTTTATGTGATCCTTATGTACTACTTTGAACACTTCTATTTGGAATTGTCAACACGGATGGATTATCCTTGATTTTTGTCCATTAAAGCATATGATAGGCTACCAGAAAATTTTAGAAATATAACAAGTTCTACAAAACAGTTTTTAACAGATAATAATATTTTTATGCGATTACGTTGATCATCTGAAAACTCAGTTAATGAATACATTAACTCAACTTTTAGATGATCAACTTGGCTAAACTGTTGGAACTGTTGCTTGAATAACTCATGAATATGTGCGCATGGGGAATGTTATGGCTGTTGCCAATTTTGTTGATACTATGTTATTGCTGGTTTTCAGTAATTTATTGCAAATGTATTTATTAATATCTGTTTTTATATTCACTTACCCCGTACTTATTTTAGACGAGAAGATTACTATAACATAGGTAATTTAACTGGAAGTTGAGTGTAGTGCAAAAATGGCAACTGATGATGACTATTATAGTGGTCAAGGCAGTGGAGATTCTTTTGACGAGGAAAATGGTTTGGCAAACTTTAAATAATTTGTTAAATAATTGTTAAATAATTTCTACGTTATAGATGTTCTAGCCATAGACAAAAAGGATTGTTACTATAAAATGGATCATAAGAAAAGAGGGTCAGCTATAATATTTAATCATGAACATTTTCAACTACCCGGTTTGGACCGACGTACAGGTACCCAAGTTGATTGTAAGAATTTAAAATTACAGTTAAAAAAATTGCATTTCGATGTTGTGGTACATCATAATCTCAATCATGAAGAGGTGCATAGACGGATCAATGAAGGTATAAATTAATATTTGTTCGTCAATGTATAAATTATGCGTATTTCTAGCTTCTAAAGTAGATTACACAAACTGTGATTGCTTTTTGCTGATTGTTCTTTCACATGGAGACAAAGGTATTTTGTTTGCTAATGATTGTGGGTATAATCCAGAGCGTTTATGGCGCCCATTTACCTCGGATAACGCGCCAACACTGGCAGGTATTTTATATTTTATTAGACCTTTTTACCGCCTTTTAACTGCACGTTTTAATATAGGTAAACCAAAGATGTTTTTTATACAAGCTTGTCAAGGTTCTGATTCAGACGGAGGAGTAACTTTGTCACAAATTGAAACAGATGGCCCACCACATTCTTACAAAATTCCAACACATGCCGATTTTTTGATAGCATATTCTACTATATCAGGTATATTTAATGATTTCACGTATTCTAATCTTATAATCGATAACTTTTTTAATCAAAGAAGCTAAAGTAATAGAAGTTGCGTCGCTGACACATCAGGTCGAAAGAAATTGTGTTTTCTTCCTATCTCATCAGCGCAGTGGCAAACACTAATATTCACTTTTACTTAACTCATCTGCAAATACGTGATCCATACTGCAAACGTAGATCCATTGTTAATTTCTTCACCTTTCAACAGCTCTTTTACGGATCCTCGAACACTATTTCTTACGCAATTTGTTCATTTGAAAGAAGTCGCAGCGATTAATTTAAGTCCTTGATATAAAGTGGTACTGATTTATCTGTATATATCGTTTTTGCAGATGTATTTCATATTGCGATTTTTTGTTTTACAAAGCTTATGCCAATGCAAGTTTGTTTTTTTTTTTTTATAGGATTCGTTTCCTGGCGCAACGCTAGAGGTTCTTGGTTTGTTGAAGCTCTATGCAATGAACTTGAAGAAAATGGGTTTAGTGAAGACCTTTTAACATTGTTAACGTTCGTTTGTGAGCGCGTTGCATTGGATTATGAAAGTAGTGTGCCACATGAACAGGATAAGCACGCCCGAAAGCAAATACCTTGTATTACAAATACGCTCACAAAGCTTGTCAAATTCTCAAAACATCACTAAGAATGGGTTAGCGTTGTTCATCATTAATCATTCGTTACGTTTTAATTTAACCTTAGTAAAATGATTTAAGTATAATTGTACAAAATATATCGATTGATTTTGTTATTTCGTTTGTTATTATATTTAACCTTTGAACAATATACATTTTGTATTATTATTTTTTTGAGATAAGAACTACATTTGAAATAGGACAAATCATTATACTAATAATAACTGTACTCTGGATCTCTCTCCGACACATAAGAATAGATACAGGGAAGCCGCAGCAGCTTTTTTCTAACGCCGGATAGGTCCTATTATTACTAGACTGATATCGGAGGATAGCTCGAGCATTCGTCCATCGCTTTTGGCGTATTTCATTCTATTCCGCCATACATAGCCCGATAAATTAATTATCAATAAGTAGAGAGGATAAAGGCAGATGAAATTATTACTTTTTTGCAGAGACTAGACAGCCTTGTGTTTTATTGACTCTCTCATGAGGCGAATAGACTCGAGTCTATTTAGTCGCTGCAAAAAAGGAATAATTCCACCTGCCTTTGTCATCTCTACTAATAAGGCGTATTGGTACGGTTTCGCCCTTACTATATTGTAAGACTCAGACAAAAATATCCTAAAACTTCAAAAACAAAAGTTGGAATGGCATGAATGAATACTTCTGATGTAATGAATAGAATTATTCCTCATCGTAGTCCTATTGTTACTTGATGAGTGTGAAGTCCTAAAAATGTATTTTTTCCGTATTAAGGTCTCCTTGTGAACTTACATGTGTTTAATTGTAAGCATTTTCAGTATTTCGAAAAATTGGCTTACCTCAATTAATTTTAGTATTTAGTAAATGTGCGAAAACGCCTGCCTTTCCACTCTAACAATGGAAGGGTTGCATCCCCACAAGCAATATTCAAGGTTATCGAATCAGGAATTATATTTGCAGATTAAGCCTGCAGATAAGAGAATGAAACCTTCGTACAAAAACCAGATGCCCAGCAACCACGGTTATGCTTCGTACAGCACGTAGCAGCTCAGGAGCTCCATGCTACTAATAGAGAAACGTCGGTATTCTCATGCAATCACGGTATTGTTGCAATCCGAAAACCTAAATTTTTTAAAAGAAAATGTAGAAAGTCGGTCTCTGGAATACCTTTCCTATTACTTGTAACCGTTTTACTGTAATAAGAAAATTAGTATTGGTCAAGGACTACATTTTTAAAGCGACTAGATAGATTCGATAAATGGCAATCAAAACTATTAAATCAAAAGTATTAAATGTTTTAGCTCATATCTATATAATAAAGGTCACTATATATAAGATAACAGTAGTTAACAAGGTACAGTCGTAGAAGTTAAATTATTATCTTTGTTTATAGTTTTTTTTTATAGTTATTACGGTTGTTGTTTAAGGGTAACTTTATTGTTATTTAACTTCTCCGTTAACATTTTCCCTTTTATTTATATTCTGCGACACTCGTGCTTGTCGACTCTTGAGGAAATCGGTAAGCAACACAAATCTATTTTTATGAGACGAACGAATACGACAGTATCCAGCTGCTGCAAATATTTTGTCACTTTCGCTATTTTGCTCATTATTGATGAAGATAAAGGAAAGTTTTTCTCATAGTTATATATACAACGTCGATACGCAACCTAACTTCTTAATTAATTAATACTAGTAATTAGTAATAATAAAAATATACTAATTCTAATTAGTTCTTTCTGTCCATTCATCGAAATCTCCCACGAACCGCCACTGACGGAATGTATTGGTGGTATTGAGCTTTTTGTTCAACATATTTGAACCTATTCCACCATTTTGAAATCAACGTCGTGTACATGTAGAAGACGTAAACACAATAATGATCGTCTATATGGGTGTCAACAGAAAAAAGTTGCAAATACATTTAAAGCTTTTCCAATGAAAAAAAAAAAATAGTGAGCAACCCAATGAACATCAGAGACATAAGTGACAAAAATATTTGAAATTTTTTAACAAAGGAGCAGATGTATATCAGTTGAATTGGGCCGTGTTCTCGTAGCGTTAACCGATATAAAACTGGCAAGCTGAATGTAAAAATGGAAAGAGATGTTAATACTTGTAGTGTACAAGCAAGTGGAAATTCCCTTGATGAAAGGGATGCCAAGACAGAATTCAGGTAAGATTGTCAATTAACCTTTGACATCACTATCACACCTACCTGATGCAGGTTTCCACAAGTTAATGTGGCTTCTATATCTGTTGGAAAAAAAGTTCGCTATTATAAAATGGATCACGAGAGAAGAGGGTCAGCTATAATATTTAATCATGAGCACTTTACAGTACCCGGTTTGAAACAACGTAGAGGCACACAAGCCAATTGTGAGAATTTTAAATTACAATTGGAAAGTTTACATTTCGATGTTGTGGTACATAATGACCTAGATTATAAAGATGTGCGGCAAAAGGTTATTGCAGGTATTATTTAATACTTGTTTTGCAATTTGTAATTGTATATTTGCAGCTTCTAAAGAAGATTATACGAAATGTGATTGTTTTATGATGGCTGTTTTTTCACATGGAAACCAAGGTATTTTATTTGCTAGAGACGTTGGATATCCAACAGAATTTCTGTGGAGTTTATTTGCCGCAAATAATGTACCTACTTTAGCGGGTACTTTATATTATTATTTGTGATATAATTTTTTTCACTACAATATGTTTAATGCAGGAAAACCAAAATTGTTTTTTGTACAAGCCTGTCATGATGAAGAATATCGAGAAGTAGCCTTGTCAAGAATTGAAACGGATAACTCTCGAAATTTATATAAAATTCCAACACATGCAGATTTTTTGATAGTATATTCTACTGTATCAGGTAAATTATTTTAATGTAACATCTCTATTGGATTGTTCCTTATCTTGATTCATTATCGTTTTTTGTATCAATAGCACTCTGACTTCATTGCAGTATTAATTATAAGATTGTAGTACTTTATTTTGTTACAATGTCAAAACTAGTTAAGGGATGAGTTGCTAATGCAATAACTGCTTCTGAACAATACAAAGTTGAGAATGAGCATTTCATTAAGCATGAATATTGTACCCAGTACATGATGTTATCCTTTTATATTTCAGTCTTGAGGTTTTATTATATGAAATCTGAGATTTTATCTACACATCCTGCCAGAAAATAATAGAAGTTGTCGATTTTAATCACTACTCAACATGTTGAGCGCTGATTGTATTCGTTCTGTATCTGACATCAAAAATAAACGTACAAAGGCGGTAAGAGGTCTTGGAAATCTTGGAATATAATGAGAAAATTATCTTTGGTCCTTTCGTAGACATACCACAACTAATCTAGATCTTTTATCACTCGTAATTAGGGTCTTGAAGTTTGTAACATATTTGTGATGTTTGTAGCCATAGTAACTTTGGTTTAAAATGTGATTCACTAGGAGCATGTTGCATTCCTGTCGCATCCTTGTTTGTAGTTTTGTAGTTATAATGGTGTTTTATAGTTCGTAGTCATTTAGTTCTGTTGATTGAAGCTTTTGTTTAAAAAGCAGTTTTCAAAGCCGCATGATTAGACAAATTTAACAATTAGAAGTATTGTAACTCTAGCAGTAGGTACAGTTTGTGAACATATTATATTGCACGTTTATTATTCATGGTAGTTATAAATTGTGTTATTTAAAGATATGTTTATTTGTAGTACCATCAGCCTAGACTTCAATCTAATGGGCCAGTAAGCTTTTTAGTTTCCTACGGACATTGGCTATACAATATTTTTGCTTTAACGTGGATGATGTATTTTTTCTATAGAAAAACGTATTGCATAGAAAGATGCCCATATTCCCTATGAGTACTGTGTCATCTAGAATCGTTGGAGTAAATGTATATGAAAATGAGAACTTGAATTTTGTACTCTAATATTTGTATTAATTATAGAACTTGATGGAAACTGAAACCACGTTTTCTGCTGCTAGTTTCCGGTATGTTTACGAAAGGAGCCTAAGTGGAAGTTTGTATCCATGGCCAAAGTTGCCCTTCTAATTAGGTTATTCTATGAGCATAATATCGCGAAAATTGTAATCTACGAAGCAGATATGGGCAAATGTTATTCATCGCGGCGATTAATGGTTATGATTGAAAATCAAGACACTCACAACTAATGATCAAATGATGTAATCAGAGCCATATAATTGACTATGTATTAGTTATGATTGGCTGTTAATGAACAAAGCTTAGCACGTAGGAAAATTACGTAGATGCTGGAATTTTACCTAACAAGATTACATATAAACTTTAGTTTTAATGAACATCTTTCAAACCAAAAGATTATAGTACATGGACGCAAGCAGGTCGACTCATACACATAAGTGACGTGACAACACCGTAACTTTACAATGGTGCGTATTCATGCTAATCTGTGGTACATCCGTGCCGTGTTAGTGTAGTTTTATGATTGAATATAAAGTTTTAGAACAATTACCTTATAATAGTCGTTCCGCTTTTGAATAAGGAATAATATAGTGGAAAAATGGAAAGACCCATCAAGTATAAAAAAAGAAATTGGGAGGGTTTGCCGCTTTCTCCAAGGAATTCATATACGACAGAGAAAAGTTTTATAAATACTTCAAAACGTCTAAAGATTCAAACAAACTGAAGATTCACTCAAGAAACCGAGATATACACGGAAGGTCATCATACCACGTTTTGGTTTTTTGTTTTACTCCAATGAGTTTCAAATTTGTGTTCAGGCATCTTGGATTAGACAATTTATATAGGGCGGCACCAGTTCAGTGATATGTTAATATTTTTTAAAGTCAAGTAATTGAAAATTACCCCCGTGTCACAACCGTGAAGATACAAAAATGTCGTCAGTAACCAATCGGATTGTTATGGTACGGTGCTACGTCTACGTGTGTCTACGTGCTACACGATGATACGTCGATTGAGTGCGAGCATTCTCGACTGAGAATGTTTAAAAAAATATACATATCTATCAATTGTACTAATTGCCTCGGACAAGTTACGAATCGATAACAGTACTGTCTCATAGATGATGTGCTCGGATCGACCTTTGAACGCACAACTTATCTGCACAGTTTTAACGACTCATATGAGGCAATGGAAAATGTTTATAAAGGAATCTATAACAATCTCACTATCAAACTCTAGAAAAATGTAGAGGGTGTTCTATAAACAACACTAAATAAATCAAACATAGTAACGATTTCGATGAGTATGTTATAGACATTAGTTGATATAACAAAATTGTTATATTGTCGAAAATTCCAAGAAAAAGCACTCAATTAAATAACGTTTGAGCTTAAGATATCGACCGTCAAGGAAACAGTGAAATTTTGCAAGATCTCAAAAACTAAGTTATACGAATAAGGAATGATGAGAAATAATTTAATGCAACGAATTCCTATCTACTTCACGCAACAATAAAATTAATTTTTATGTAAAGCGAACACTGTAATGAGCTTCTCATACTTTTGTCATTTATTTCATTTCTTATTAGCTGCTAACTTCACTTCTTAGTCATAGTGTACAGAGTTACTGACATTGTTACCCAGTCTGATTAAATTCACATAACAAATGTTATTGCTAAATTTGAAAGCGTTTGAGAAAACAGTTTACTGTATTATCTGGAGATGAATGGAGTGTAGTTAGAGATCTTTAATAACGTAAAAAATTACAGAATATTCCATTTGAAAAAGTGAATTTTACCGTGCTACTATTTTATAAAATCAGTGCATTACTGAAAGGGTCCAATTAATTAATTTAAAGACGGACGTATTATTGCTGCACCTGGTGTAGATGCCATCAGAGGGAAAATACAATACTGGATATTAGCAAAATATTAATAGGATTTTTCTCTTGCGATATCTAATGCATATATATTTGTATCTGTATGTACTAGTTATCAAGCACATCTGACTTAATAGAAGAAAGAAGAAAATGCTTTACCACCTAACTCTTCACCGCAATATTATTTTTTTTGTTTGATGCATCAAAATTGTTAAATCAGTTTTGGTTGACAATTGGTGTGTGCTACTCTTCTGATTTTAACGCAAGTTCAATTTTTCAGGTTCTAGGTTCATTCAAGCTCTGTGCCACGAATTGAAGAGAAATGGCTTTAAAGAAGACCTTTTGACATTATTAACGTTTGTTTGTCGTCGCATTGCGTTACATTATGAAAATAGTACACAAACATCTATGCATGCTCTAAAACAAATGCCTTGTATTACAAGTATGCTGACACGATTAGTAAAATTCACCGACCACAAGTAAAAATCATTGTAACAAATTCTAATGTACCATCGTCGAAATAAGAATGATTCTTTCTGTAATTTTTTCTCTGCCAATACACAGTAACCGCCTTTTTGTGGTCCGCTGATTAGATAAAATCGGAAATTAAATGTCAAATTTGATGTATTTGTGTTTTATTTTATTCTTCAATGATCCCTAGCTTATCACCATGTCAAACGTCTGAAAAAGAAAATGCAGGGTATACAGGGCAAGTATGCAAATTAACGACGGTTAATGTAATTTTTTTCCATTTGAACATCCATTAGAAATAAGTGCAGTATTGATGATTACAGTGAAGATCGTCCACTTCGAAATAACACACATATAAACAAAACATTATTTGTTAAATTATCTTTATAACTTAAGAATTACTATTTAGTGGGCAACCCATTGCTATTTTTGAGGGTACTTATTCTGTCGTTCATAGAATGCACCAATTTATTACTTCAAGTGATATTTTTGACTATACCTCAATTGCATGTTTGAGTTGTTGTTTATTTGAAATTGTGTGCTTTTCAGTCTAGATTTTAATTCTTGCCATAGGTGCTCTATTACATTCAAGTCCGGCGATTGTGGTGGAATTTGAAGAACTTTAAAGAAGAAAAATAAATGTGTCCAAAATACTTAATTTTTCTGTACTTTGTTTGACATTTTTCATTGATATATCTAAATATTACCATTTGTTCATGGTGCCCTCGATAAAATGAATATTATCGACACCTGCAGCCGAAATGCTGCCCCATAACATTTGCGATCCTTCTCCGTGCTTATGATAGATGACAAATTCTTTGGTTTTAACTATTCATTCGATTTACGTCACACATTTACTCGCTCATTCGATCCAAACAAATTTATTTTTGTTTCATCTGAATATAAAACTTTTTTCCAGAATGAGATATCCTCTCCGATATACTGGTCCGCAAATTCGACTCTTATTTTCCTATTTTTGTCGCTGATATACGACTTCTTTCTAACGATACGTGCATGCAATTCATTTTTGCGTAACACTCTTTTAATATTTTCAAGATTAACTTCAGGAACGAAAGTTGAGAATTAGGGAGGAAAGCTTTTGCCCACAATTTCAGTGATTTCCCATCTTTCTGCATTACGAATAGTAGAAAAGGTGCGTTTGATACTAAGTGGACGATTTTCACAGTGATTAACTACTATCGTAAATGATTGTATTGTTACAACAACGTTTTCTAATGATTAAATAGTAAATTTAATGAAAATTTGCAAAGCGTTTAGCTATATTTATTAAACTCAAACATCGCTGAATTGAACCAAGTTTCTAATATTAGTAAACATATAACACTTGTTGCCCCTAAACACATAATCATGCAAATTGGCGGTAAAATTGTCATGTTTAAAAACGACTTCTTTGTTTAGAAAATATATCTAAAAGGTAAAATGAATTAAAACTGTTAATTTGTCGCATTATAGGTTTAATAAGACTCATTAATTGCAATTGATCAAATATAGTTTAAGACGGTTTATTTTCTATTATATATATCCCTTGCACTACCAATCCATTGTTGCGCCATCTGAAAACATATCTGTAAACTTCCGATGATCAGGAAATTCATTAATAGAGGGCGATAGGAAAAATTGAAAAATATGAAATTAAAATGATTACAATTATTTGGATTATTACATAGTTGTTTATATTAATTTTCCGACTCATTTTATGTCCCAAAATTTAATTAAAGGATGTGATCAGTTCAGCTGAAATATTTAAACTTACCGCCTTTAAGTTTAGTTAAGTCTTTAGCCACGCTAAGTAGCGGCGCTCTTTTTTGAGTGTGTTATTGTGCTAGCAAAATGGTATGTAAACTTAATCTTCATTTATATCTTTCATCACTTGGTTAAATAGCTGTAATTTTGATATTTCTTGTAATTTGAGACATAGTTTTAACACCAAACAACAAAAGATAATTAAATTTAATACGTGTTAGGATATTGTAGTGAATGTCAACATGGTGAGAATCACCATCAAAGTTACTTTTTCTTCAATTAAAAAATACAGAAATTATATTTGCTTAGTTGCTTACTTTTTTTATATACCTCATAATTATGATTTTGTTATTTTATCTTTAAGTTTTGAAGTAAATAATGTTACAAGTATTGCCAATAACATAACCTAAAATGTGTCTTAGACTTACTAATATATTTTTGTACATATTTGTTATTTTGTTTTTTAGACTGAAGGAACAGCAACGATTCGCACCCGCAAATTTATGACCAACAGATTGTTGTGTCGGAAGCAGATGGTTGTTGATGTTTTACATCCAGGCCAGCCATCCGTAAAAAAGACAGATATTAGGGAGAAACTAGCCAAAATGTACAAGGTATCCGTTACGAATTATTGTGTGATTGTTTTTAATTAATTTAACTTAACTTTAAAGATGATATTAATGGTTGTTCTTTTTAGGTAACACCTGATGTAGTATTTGTATTTGGTTTTAGAACAAATTTTGGAGGTGGAAAATCCACTGGATTTGCTTTAATATATGACACATTAGATTTCGCAAAGAAATTTGAACCTAAACATAGGTTAGCAAGGCATGGATTATACGAAAAGAAACAACAGACAAGAAAACAACGTAAGGAAAGAAAGAATAGAATGAAGAAAGTACGCGGTACAAAGAAGAGTAAAGTTGGAGCCGCAACCAAAAAGGTAATTTTTTAAATTCGGTTTTGTTTTATATTTGCTTTATTTTTAAGATTAGTTTATTTAAGTAACAAGTAATTTAAATTCTTGGCATATTTGATAAAGTTCTTGACATTGTAATAAGTTTAGTTTATATTCTTTGGAGTCTAATTTAGAGAGTAATGTTTATATATCTTTATTTTCAATTTTATTTTGCAGGGAGGAAAGAAATGATTTGCATAAAACTTAGGTATCAATTTATGTGCATGTGTAGCTTTCGTGTTTTGATAAAAATAATAATAGCAGATTTTTATTTAGTGAGAACTCCTTACTAATAGTGCACACGTTTTAGAGCAGTTCTTGTCAATTATGTTACATAGAGGGTGAACCACTTAAAGTGATACATGCAAATAACGAAGAAAGAAAGCAAATATTATATTATACGCAGTGAACATTTGCTACACACATTTGCACAAATAATATATATATATATATATTTTTTTGTGCCTTTATTGAGAGAGTTTATATATGGAATACATCGTACATTTCACATTAATTTTTTTTTAATGTAGATTTTTCCTTAAATTTGTTTAAAATTTGAACATTTTTATTTTAGCCGTTTAAAACATGCTACTTGATTTACACAATTTTCACCCAAAATATTGCACTAGATACTCTAATAATACAATGAAATATGGCGCCTGAGTAGCATGCTTTCTATCTAATATTGTCGCTGACTATGGCAATTCTATTTAATTTTGTATTTAAGCATGTGCTTTAATCCTTTTCCTACATTATTTTACTCACCTTTAACCTATTGAGCTACCACTGAAAAGCAACGATGTTACATTACTGTTACGTTATATTATTATATTCTAAACAAAGACAATCACAAACGGTGGTGGACTCGTAAAAATACGTAGATTTTGATGATGATTGAATGAAAAATAAAACACATTTCATTTGAAAAAGTGTAGATTGTGTTACGTGTGACGTAATGTTAAATAATTAAGATTGTATTGTAGTAGAAAAGTGAGCCCTGCCGTGCATAATAATTCTACCTGCTCAGAATTTGCAACATTTGGTTTCTTTCTTTGCGCGTATCACTTTAAATGATTTATTCTGTATATGAATTAAATTGCATTGCGTAATTAAAAAGCGCAGTCTGTCTTTTTTTTTGTGTTTGATTACTTACGTTTGACCTTTATTCGATTTCATTTTAATTAAATTTTGAGTAAGTGGTTTCGTTTTACTAAAAATACTAACCTTTTTAATCATAATTATCTCGACTAACGATATTTTGTCTTTTTGTTTTAGTAATTCCTTCTATTGGTCGTCAGGGCATTGTGTGGCATGTAAATGAAATATTGAGAAATAATTATTGTATTTACATGATACACAATAAAAAAATCTAAACATATGTGTACAAAATAATTTTCACCTTTTTGTAATGTTAAATGGCCAATAAAAAAAATCGAATGAATGCGTAGGTTCTTTATTTCTAGTTACATGGTACCTATATATAGAACGTAGTATTCTTCTTCTTACGGATATTTGAAGATTTGACACTAAAACAAATACATTAAATAAATAAATAATGGATTTGTAATACAAACCAGGCCGTTGAAAGTTACTAGTAGTAAACTATCTACTACAAATCGAAAGGATATGTTGTAATACTTTTTATGTATTCAAAAATACACAAAAATGAATAAGGTGCCCTTGTAGGTAATAGATGTATTTGAATAGAATGAAGTTTTTTTTTTTTTTGAGCAAACCCAGCAAAAATTAAATAAAATATGTTCTAATTAAACTACATTCACTGCGGGGCCGCCTAACTTCACGTGGCCTAAAGTTCCCTGTACTTCGTGTGCAACTTTGTAATAGGTACAAAAATATGTTTCTCTTTCTTGTGTATATTTTGCTTTTTTTTCGGCTACAAAAGATGTGGTAGATGACCACCTGCGGGCCTTATATTAGACAGCCCTAATTTATAGAACTAAGTAAGTTTTGCAACGAAATGCTAAATATATAAAATAGTAGTTGATCTAAAATTTAAATTATAGTGCAATAACAATTTTTACAAACATAATGATATCTCGCATTTATCTTTATCGATTTTTTGATGTATGAATCTTTTTTAAAACTATGTTAGGCTTCTTACAATGTTGTTAGTTACATCGTTGTACATTTGATACTTTACACGACTTCACAGCTTGAATCATTTGAGTGTTTTTATCGATTGGTGCTAGGACATAGGTGTAGGATGTTCAATTAAAAAAATATATAAATCTAAGTTAATCAATGCGGAATGTTTTGATGTTCACACAGCATTGCAATTGAAGGTTGGCTTTTCACAGCGCGTGGTAATTGCGTATTCTGATTTCAATAGTCATTGTAGCAGCGATCATTATTTGTACCTAATATTTTTTTTATTGCAGTTACAGTTTTATCAGGTTTTCCTGTAATTGGATTTCGCTGTTGGACGAATAAAATTATTATTATTATTCCTTATAAATTCGTAACTCTAATAAAAAAAATATTGATTATAGATAATGATCAATGCTACAATGAATATTGTAATCTGACTACATCACTTTCAAATTTGCCACGCGCTTTGAAATCCCCTACTCAACCGATACCCTAGCACCATATGTAATAAACAAGCCGAAGCGTGATGTGCAATTAGAAGATTTGTTGTTTTGCACACGACCAAGCTTGTAATCGAGTGCCGCTGCCAGCAGAAGGGACAACTGACTAAATTTAATCTAACAAGAGGAGGCAGCGAGTGCAGCAGCTCGCCTTGGTGATGAAGCGAATATTATTTTTATGACAGCGACGGTGCGTGATGGCGTAACTGAGGACCTTCCACGACCTTCGACTTCCTGATGCATTTCCGTTGCAGAGTACAATGTAGGATTACGAAAAAGCAAACTTGGATGATACGCAGTAAACCTGTATGAAAGTGAGCCTTCTGTATACTGCCCACACTGTTTCCTCGCTTGTCAGCCGTCTAAGTATTTGTGCCATCACTAGAGAAGGCAAAGGCAGGTGGAATTTTTTTTTTTGCAACGACTATTGTGTCTATTCGACTCATAAGAATGGATTCGTGTTGTCTACTGGTGTCCTTCAGAGTCGATAAAACACGAGTCTCTCTAGTCTGCAAAAAAGTAATTTTATCCGCTTTTGTCCTCTCTAGCCATCACGTATAGTGGTGTAAGGAAAACACGAGGAAGACGAATCGTCGCGTGCTCTGGGTACATCATCTACCGCCGTCATATTTACTAACCTTTTGAAAATCATGAAGGCATTTTACATAATCTAGCGATCTGTCACAATTCGTGTTGTTGGATTCATCTGAAAATAATTGTAAATTTTAGATCTATCCCCATGATTGAATATTCGATATAAGTACAACGAAAGAAATAGTATTTGTTCGATATATGTACGTCGAATAAGCTAATACTTGTGCTGCGGAATCACCAAATGTTAGAAAGCGGTTTGAAACATAGATTTAGAAATCGGTTCTAAGCACCAGGTCTGGCAACTAGTTTAAAAATAGATTTAAAAAATTGATAAGCGCAGTACAATAGAGAAACGAACCGGTATAATATTAAATGGGCTAACTTGAAATTGATTAAGAACGTAAATTAAATGCTTGCGAAACTATTTATATAAAAAGTAACACAAGCTTGACGAATAGAGAGAACAGACTATTGTGTAACGCATATACATGTTTTATGTTTCGTATTTGAATGACAAGAGAGATTCTTTAGTCTATCTTTCCGAATTTTTCGCATGTCGCAGTTTTAGGATGTGTAGATTTGTAAAGCCAGTTTTCGTTAAAGCCGATTGGTCGTCACGTACGAAATCGGTGTGGCTTCACAGCTTTAGCTGATACTACGTTTGTGGTCTTTCAATTCAATATTAATTTTCTTAGATAGGCAACCTGGGATGGTTGTTCAGTAAGTTACAGACGATATAAAAAAAGTAATAAGTAACTATTTAGTTTCTGTAAGTTAAAATTGAATCTATGAAAGAAATAGAATCTACAATTTTGACAAAATTCAATATTAGTCCATTTAGTTCTTGCTGTTATAGTAATACATATGTTTTTGGTTAAGATAATTCAAAATGTCAAATTAGTCAATGTGGCTCCAGTTCAATGGGAAAATTGTCATCGGAGCAATCCAGCCATATTAGTTGGCATGGTATCCGAGGTCCACTGTTAGTATGAATGAATATTACACGTGTGTTCTACGTGGAAATGCCCACTTCAATAACACAAAACCTTTCGATAATAATCGGCAATTTTCACCAGATTCAATTTTAACATGTTTTAAAACTATTAAATGTTGACGCCTGAAAATGAATTTTATCCGAAACTGGTCGAATGTAAATTTAGGAAATCAATTAGGGTGTAGGCAGAATTTGGACAAGCGGAGGAGCAATTAGAGTTGACATTTTGGAAACGTTTGTATAACCAACAGTAAGAAGCAAAAGTGAAATTATTTCAAGGAATTAAACTTTTGAGGAGGAACTTTGAGTATTAAACGTGTTTTACCTTAAGTCTATTACTAATAGTTGCTGGTGATTAGATAAATGAGGGGACTTGCACTTATCTGCTTTTTGCAAAATTTATTGCAAATTTTTTAAGCAGGCGTATTTGAGAATGAAAATCCGCCAAAAATATTGTTTGGGCAATTATTGGTTATCTTACAGAAGATGACGATGGTTAGCAATGCTTTTGGATTGGATAATTGAAATTTATAGACAATGCGATCGATTTGATAAAATATTACACGTGACCGTTTTAAAGCAAAACCATGTTGTGTAAGATATCATTTATAAGAATAATTAATAAGGAAAGGTCTACAATTTTATTTCTAAAAGAAACTTTGCAAAAGGATATAGACTATATCCTTTTGGGTTAAGACCTGTATACTTGCTTTATATTGGTTTGTAATGTCTAATCTAAATCTAAATCTAATTGTTGTCAAATTAAAATGACTATATAACGATTTTTTTTAAGTCCATCAAACGGATTTTTTTTTTGCAAGTTTGTTAAAATGGTAAAAGCTTCTTTATTTTGTCTCTATCAATATTTTGTTGATTTGAACTTACTTTTACCAATCACCTCCAAACATTTGGTAGCGTGAAGGATAAACTCGTCTTTAATATCATCGGGAACGTATTTAGCCAACCAATTCTTAATTTCTTGTAGTTGCAAAATACCGTAGCCATTCACCTAAATTATATATAACTATTATTGTAGGTTGCGGTTGTAATTTAATATATTACCATTCCCAAATTTCGTAAGATACAAAGGTAGTAGTTACACTGAAAGGTAATTTGGGCATACAGTTCAGAGGTTGATAAATTTTGTAAAATAAAATTACGTTTAATGGGTCCTCTTCTGCATTAGAATCGATTCCTAGCTTTCGTTTAGCCGAAGCAAATAGTCCGGTAGCTTGATGTTGAACTCGTTGCAAAAAAGTTGTTGCTGTATCTAAGCAGCTATTTTCATTATTTATCAACTCCTGAGGTGGTAGGCATGTCTCTTCGGCACTCTGAAATATGATACTTCTTAACGAAACACTTTTATACTAGTTCTAAATTTTAATAAAGTCACGCGATTTTATTCATGTTATGAAAACATCTTATGATGACAAATGCAATGAAGAAAGAGTTTTAATGTGAATTGTATGTCGCATTGAAGTATGCCAACAATCTAGACGAGATTAGTGATAGTTATTATGCCTAATTACCATTTTTTCCTACTTACCACTATAAGAATTATCGCAAATAATACTATTGGAACATACATAGCTTGCTTGAATTGGGAAACTTTCAGACTAATGCATACTAAGTTCCGATGTATATTTGTTGACCTTCGAGTCTTTGGTTGTTATTGTTGACTTTTTCAATTAGACTGTAATTTGCAACAAATTATATAGTTTTGGTAATGATACTGTGCGTAAGTTATAGCAGGTATCATTTTAATAAAAAAAAATATATAATGGTTCACAGATAATAACAATTGCATGCTATTTCTGATAATTTCACCATATTTACGTATTGCTCCACCTATCAGAAGCATTAATGTTTATAATATGCATAGTATATGAAATTGTCAGACTAATTCAATATTTTCTCTTCTGCAAAGCTATATTTATCGCTTACATAATACTTTGGTCACATGTCATCTTTTGATGTTTCTTCCAAGTAATGCGACTTCTGTATCTATGGTTTGTACCATTCATATGCCGCTAAAACTTATTCAACCTCTGTTGAAATGAAATTTTTAAATATAAAATAAATAGTTACTGCTATTAACTTCTTTCGGGTTTCGCCATGCATCAAAATTTTCGCTTGCTGTGCGTGCTGGCGGCTTCTTCAGAATAACTAAAAGAGCATAAGGAATTCTTCCACATTTTAAGAGATGCGGAACAAATACTACCAAGAGCTGCTAGATTAGATTAGTACATAGGAGTGCTACTAAGACCGATTGTAAGCAATATTGGACCACCGACCTACGATTTGTCGAAGTACTTAGATCGGTACTACAAATCATATGATTTTTAGTAGTAGCACCTATTGTATTTTATATTACATTATTAAATTATATTATTAAAACAGAGGAACAACGAATTATAATTTCGCATTACTTAGTTGTTGTTTTGATTTTCAAACCTGGATTTTTCCATGTCAGTGCTTTTCTATTTGATATTTGATTTGATATTATTATAGCAGATTTCCATTAATTTCGTACCAATTTATAGTTGTTTGCATAATCTAATATTTTATAAACACCTCCTATAGGTTAAAGTAGTGTCCAGGAATTTCTATAACAGAACTTCAATAATACACACTTTTCAATATTATTTTATTATTGCATTTAGTGATTTATATAGTTTTGCTTCTAACTAATGTTATCTATACGTATAGATACTCTGAATACATAAGTATATAAATCTAACACGGATTAACTGCTATTTACTACATAAGTACATATGTATATATATGTTAAACATTTATTAGGATAGCGCGTCTACTGTAATTAAAGACATATAAAGATTTGTACAAAGACTTTTTTTAAGTTTTAGATAAAACTATTCAACGCTTTATAATACAAACGTATTCTATTCTGTATTGACCCACTTAAGAAATCGTTGAAGTAGTTCCATCATGAATTTTGCCGCCCTGTCGAAAAATCCATCTTGTTTCTCCTGCGGTACTTCATCCAAATTCATGTTCATGTCGTCTGCTTCCGTTTGACGTTTTTGTCGACTTAACGATTGTGAACTGAATTCCTTTTCTAGCGCGGCCGATAGCTCTTTATCATGATGAAGAAATTCTACAAATTCGTTCACTAGATCTCCATTTTTCGAATCCAATAAATTTGTAGGTTTCTGCAAAACAAAACGGAATATTAGAATTCTAATCGGACAGATTGTACACACAGCTTGAAAAGTTCAATAAAAACAAGAAGCTTAAGGTAGTGCTTGGAAAGAAATAAAAGCATTTTAAATAATTTCAAATTTTTTAGATAAATTTAACAAACAATAAATTTATTAGCAACGAATTTTACTGTACTTACTCCAGATACTTCATTAAAGATATATAAGCACAAAGTTATACAGAAAACCGTTCTGAACATTGTTAATGGGAACAAATTCGTCAAACTACTAATTCAAGCAAATGTGTTCCAATTGATGTAACTTATATAGGTATAAGCCATCTAGCCATGACCGTGACAATTGTTATATAACATAAAATTACCTACTATATTGATGAATTGTCGGTTAGGATGAGCCACTTCCTGTGTTATTCCCAATAAAACCAGATTGATACATCGTAGTTACCCATACATGCAGTGGATGGACTTCCATGAATTAATTATTCTTTTAATAATGATATCTTTCTAGGCACTCGAAAAGCAACTAACGTGATATCACTCTACAAAAAAGGAGATCCCTACAATTTACAAAATGATACGGGTCTATCATGAATGAAAGAATAAGAATTTCTTTTTTAAAAAGCAACTTACTTTCAAAGTGCCAACATGGTTTTCTCCATGGAAGATCTATAAATACATTCCCATTTGGGTTTATCAGGCAGATATAGCTGGATATTGATAAAGGCATTCGACGGTATTGAACATAGTGTACTATTGACTAAATTAGAAAGATACGGAATAAGAGATGCTGCTTTGTCATGGTTTGAAAGTTATTTATCTAACCGGAAACAAAGAGTACTTTTGAACAATTATGAATCAAAGCTCTCTTCAATTCATAGAGGTGTGCCTCACGGGTCTATCCTAGGGCCAACTCTATTTCTTGGCTTATCTTCCTTTATATTTGGAATATACTAGTAACATAATTCTCCATACGCACGACATAGCTCTCCTTTTCAGTGCCAACAATTTTAAATCACCGTTTCAAAGAGAAAATAGTGTGTATTTCCAATTATATCCATGGTTGATCTTCAATAATTTATTAATAAATACAAATAAAACTCAATGCGTTCTTTTTCGTAATATACTCCTCAAAACAATTAGGGGATATTTGGGAAAATGGTAATAAAATGAATGAACAATGAATGTAGCACCTCTAAAATATTTTTATATTTAACTACAACGTTAACTACAATATTTTTATAATTCAATGGGAAGATCGTGTTTAATTATTAGGTTCGGAGTCAAGCGTAGCGGTATCAACTTCACCAAAATTGGGCAGATGTTGTCACCTTCAATCATTAATGGACAGGGACACCCAATTTCGATGCATCTCTGCATATTACAGCCTATAGAGACTTATTGTGCGCTCAATTATAATTTAATAATTTGATAATTATTAAATTATAATTTAATAATTATCAATACATACCTCTGTATTTCATTTATGACAAATAATCGTTCTTAAAAGTTCTTAAATAAAATTCTCAGAGTTTGATTGTGGTTTGTTAGTAACACTTGGTCTTGAACGCTAGTATCTACATCAGTCAAAGCAAAAGGATTTTCTGCTGTCTCTGAACTTGATACACGAATAAAATTATCTCTTCGGTAGTATAATATTTGCACTTCATTAAAGGGACCATCGTTAATGCTAGCCAAAATCGATGCTTTTCAAGTCGACGCCCATACTCTTCTTAAGTTTATATTTTACATATTTCTTGTATTTTAGCATATTTTTTTGTGAGCACGAAAAGATAAAATGTTATATAAAAACAAGGATCTGTTGTTATCACGGAAGATATATTGTCAAGAGAAACACAAACACTAGTCACATGTGAGCCGTAGAATAAGGAGAGGGAGCTTTATTGTAACAATAAACCAAAAATGGCGGGAATGCTTATATTTAAATTTATGTGTCTACGTATGTTTAAACTTGGAAGATCGGAATAAAATGAACCTTAAATTTTAAAATTTATTGTAATTAGGAACATTATTTAATGTTTATCATTGTACGGAATAGAATTATAATGATTATCAACAATAATTTTTATTACTTTTCCCGTTTATTATTTGATGGCTAATTATATACGACTTTTAATTATGTTTTGTTTTTTACGAATACGAGTCAAATGAATTTGTTAGAATGGTTTCAATATTTCAATGGTTGATAGGTTCGTAATGAATAGAATTTCATTTATTCGAACGATTTAATTTCTTTCAAATAACTTTTGTTAGAAACTGGTTTAATTTAATTTGTATTTGAAATAATTATGTAATTAATTTACATATCTTCCACATACAATAACTAGAGGGGTGAAAAGGAAACTCCCATTACATTTACACAAACTAAAGCGGCCTGTCTTTTCATGCTTAGTATTGCACTTGACTCAACAGAAGCCATTGTTTTTTTTTTTAAGTAATATTACATTTTACCCAAGACTTATTACTTCGAGAAACTTAAAATATCTAAATATCAATTCTTCAAAATCAAGATTATATAATAAGAACAAAATTGTTCAGTTATTCTTATTTATTATACAAAAAATCGTACATCACAGTATAAGTAACAAATAAAGAAAGTAATAAGCACTCATTAGCAAATCAAAGAAATAAATTTAATCGATGCATAATGTTTTTTAACTTTCATCACATCTTCTTCTTTGAAGTAATTGAAGAGCTGATGATTTCCAATTAATAATTTGTCTTTATCTATCAATGTTGCAGTCGATTGTTCACAGTTACGTAATTTAAAAAATTGTTTGCATACGTAACCCGCTATATAATGTATACAATTTTTCTCTACATTATTTGTGTCCTGATCTAAACAGTTTGGAAAATTTGGCAAGTCCATTGCAGTTTTGTCATTTTCGCATGATGTCGTCGATGTCGCCCTGTTGAGATCGATGATCTTTAGCAAACTAAAATTAAAATCATCCTCACAATTTGTGTTCTTTGATAATTTTAAAATTGAGGAGTGTGTGTTTATGTGAGCCTCAAACAGTTCATAAATTATAATGCACTTGGATTTTTTATCCGTCCATGTTGTTGTCTTACAATAGAAAAGAAATTTTCTAACGCACCCTAATTAAGATGGTGCGTTACCAATTTGGGAATGTTATAATCACTCCTTAGCTTTTATGCTAACGGTAATATACTTTGAATGCTAATTATCTACCCTTTCAAATAAAAAAGCTTTCTGGCATAAAAAAATTTACAGGTTTTGAAATTTCCCATCATTGTCTATGCAAAAATTAGCATGTGGAGAATCCGCGCTTACAGCATATCGTAATTTATAAGGATGTTTCTCCGAACTGCTGCTATTGGTATGGTTATCACATACGGAACAATATATCGGTTTTTATACCAAGCGTAAGCAAATACCTCGCGCTATTTTGGCATCGAAAATTGATGAATAAGAGATTGTAATTTGATAATGTTATTGCACAACATCGTAACCATACAGTAGTGCAAGATCAGAAAATTTTTTTACAAAGTTTTTCCATATGTAGTTTCCTTCGGCGTCGTTAATATATTCACATGTTTAACGAATGGTATACTGTTTTTTAATGTAACAGAATAATGGTCGGTCCGGGAGTCCAAGAACAAAATGCACTGAACATTTAGCAAATTGACATCGATTAACCATTGCTTAATTGAGTATTTTGTTAATTTCTTAGACGGGGATACTACTAAATGAACATTTCATGGTTAAAACAAAGACTGATGCACGTAGACTGAAATAACGAATTTATTCTTTGAGGACACTGGATGGAGATCGGAAGGGCAGTATGTGTAGCTGTGGTTATAGTCAACGCCAACTTCCCAAAATTGGTATCGTTAAGCACAGTATGTCTCAGAGCATCGTGTTGTTTAATCATCCATAATTTTCGTATTACATTAATTTAAACATGAATAGTGAAAAATCGTGTTTTCTTAGTTTTTCTGTCCTAATTAAATTTAATCAACGAGGAAAAAGGAACATTGCACCAATTTCATAACAACCTAGATTTATTTGTTGATAATAATGTTTTTTTTTTAAATAGAAACGTTATGTGGTGTGTTTATTGGCAGTTTTTACGATAACCATGGCATATAAATACCAAAAAATAAAAATAGACGTACTGGTGCCGTGATAGTGTTAAAGTTTGGTAGATGCTTAGTTTCGTACTACACTAATTCTTAATACTGTACTATGCCCCTATATCAACTGCAGTATTTAATTTGCATCCTACAAACTTCGTCACTACAACTTAATAGCTATGTACGCAAAGTTAACGTAAGAATTAGTGCATAACTTGTGTAAATTTCGCATTAGTTTGATAGCTGGCACCGATGAATTGCTTTATCATAAAGTAATCTAAATTTATTTGTTGGTACGAATAATTCTTTTTTTGTCATGCACCAAATTACATAGAAACGTTATGTGGTGAGTTTATTAGCAATTTCTGCAGTAGTTAGGACATACAAATTGAAAAATAAATCTAGAAAGTACTGATGTAGCGTTAATGTGTGAAGCGTGTCCAGATTTCTAATGCCCTAATTTCTAATTCTGCACCACACCGCTATGTGGTCGGTGGTATTTAATTTGCATTGTACAAAGTTTGGAACTACACCTTAATACTTGTACCAATTTCGCATTCTCCTACGTGAGCGTCACTTAAGTATATCAACGCTTGCTTTAAGTTGTAGAGGTTTAGTTTAGATAAAGGTGTAAGTATCAAGTATATACTTTGTATAAATGTTGAGATGTTTTCATTATGAAAGGCTGCAGGTGAATGGTACAATAATAAAAGCAAAGAAGTCTCCGAAATTGGTGAGTGCTTAGCTTGTAGATGCTTTTTCAATATGCATCTACTGATTTAAAAGTGGAAATTGATAAGTTTTTTCATTAAAATTTTCGATGTCTTTTACGTGGATGTTCTTACCAGAATCGTAATTATAAAAATTCTCTTACGTGTGCGTTTCTCTCTAAATTGAATCCCCTACCAACTTTAACATGTAGGTGTGCGTATTATTTCGAGGTCACTTCAATTTCTTGGAATGTATTTAATAAACGCTAATTTTTTGCATATTTAACAACAAATTAGTTGTTACATGTGACATGGATACGTGCTTGCTAAGCAGACGTGGCTTAGTTTGCTGATTTGCAATTCTGGAAACTGGCATTGTTTTTATTTTGTTTGAGATTTTATTGTTGCTATAATTGAGTTAAAATATTATTCTGTTTGAAGAACCAGTTATTTATCATTATTATCGTAAGTAACAATGCAGGGAACAAGAAGTTGATCAAAATATGAAACCAATGAAGGTCTTAGGGAGACTATCGTGTTCAACATTTTTTAGTACTGGGAACGTATTAGTAATTTAACTTTTTATTATTATTATTATTATTTCCATTACGTTAATAGAATTGGGATTTCATATTAGAAAATAGGGAGATTAGAGAGTTTCGAGAGATTAGGTTAATTTATTTAAAAGCAAAAATATTCGTTCTTTCTAGAACCATTTACGTTTTATATGGACAGGTGCGATGCTTATCCTGATACGGTCTACACCATCTATTTCTGTTGTAGCTACCCTTATGATTAAAACGTTAACATTTGGGCGGGCTGCAATACTATTCGGGCGTTTGTATTATGCCAACAAATGTTTTCGAAATTGGAAAGCCTTTATCTAGATCTATATCTAACTTTAACAGGATGTACGTTAATTTTTGAACTAATTGTTTCCATGTTTCCAAATCAGTGGATAGGAGCAAGAGACGAAATTATGTGACCCGTCAGATTCCCGGATCTCGCTCCTTTGAACTTTTATTGGTGGAGCGATTAGAAACGGCGGCTTACAAAAATAGGCCGTTTAATATAGAAGAATTAAAGGCTTGTATAAGAAATCAGACGCATGAAATTTTTATGCTTTCAAAACTGTTTTATTCGAATTTGGGTTCAGGCTTTGGCTATTGACTAGCTGACAATAATCTCATCAAGTAGTGTTTCCAGTAATTTTCAGGTATTTGTTTTTTCATTGTCTTCTTGTTCATTTATTAAAAATATGTGTTCACGTGTTTTGTTAAGTGGTAAACGCATTAAACCCTAAATCGTTTGGTATATCTTTTAAAGGGTTATTAAGATCTTCAGACGTATACGTGATATTTCGTTTAAAATAATGAAGTCGACATTTTTTAACCTGTTGAGTACAGGTACTAATGTTGTAGGTAACGTTTGCATGGACGGGCTGTCAACGTCACATCTCTCTAGAAAACCGTATTAGAAGGGGTTTATAAACAAAATCACTTTGTATTTAATGTAATGTAATGCAATTCAATTGACGTACTAATTAAAAGTATAAACAAATAAATAAAAGTAAAAAAATAACATAAAGAGGTACGTAATGGTAAAGTGTTAGAAGCCACGCTCCAAGTCGTCATCGATCCTCGAAATGTTCGTCTATCTAGTTTTCTACAGTTATTAATATTCTTTTCACTTTGGTAGCGAATCTCACCTAGTTCAATTCTTTCAACGGTTGTGGTAAATGACTGTAAAGCTTTGCACCCCAATAGTCTAGATTATTCTTTCATGTCATCTCTACTGTGTATTTGGCTATACGTAGATTTGTGCACTCACGTGTGGTATAGATATATCTTCCTCCATTTCGATTGTACTCGGTGTAGTACGTATTTTGGAGCTTGATAGCGACGGTGAGATAGGCATATTTTCTTGTTTCAAATACTTCCTGCACAACTGCCTATACTCAAGGTTACACATCCCTTTTACAGTCTTTTTTTGAAGGATGAAGATTCTTTCAGTAATTTAGTAGCGGTGCTCTAAGATGAATTCTACATGACTACGGAAGACGGAGTGGTAAGTGAGCACTGTTTCTTCGTGCGTTACTATTGCTTTCATCTGTCTAAGAACAAAGAATTCTGATGTAAATTTTCTGGCTAGCAATGCGACCTATCCATCTCAATCCTCTTTCGAGACATTATTGGCGATCAGTGAAGTAATAATATATGATGATTGCTGAAGATATTGAAAGCATTGCGTACGCAAATATACTTTCCCAGTACGATAATACTAAAGTAACACGTTAGCGGATAGTACGCATAGTTCAGATTACGGTATATTTTGTTAGTATGATCTGGGCGAAAGTTGATATATATATGCTTTTGATCAAAATAAATTGAAGTCCATAAACCAATCGAAAACTTCACGATATTCAATCGGATCTAACTGATTTATGATTTTGTTATGAAGAATGAATACGTTTTGTGGATTTGAAGAGTACTCGTTATTAATGCATTACCTCTGGATAACATCTACGAATATGTTCTGCGAGCATGCATTTTACTGATAATATGTAGAAAGTTGCCGCATCGCTTCTTGAGAGACAGGGCTACAGAACATGAAGTTCCGGCACTTGGTTTTTTGAAAGTTTTTGGGCATTACATTACTCTACTCGTCTAAATACTGGATGCCAAATTGAAGATGATGGTTAATGTGGTTCCATTTTACGCACCTTTACCTCAAGCACAGATGATTTATATAAGCAGTTTCGTCCACACATAACCACAATTTTTTATTTTTTAGTTCGGCTTTAATATTATTTTCTAAATGTTTACGCACAGATGGTACACACCTTCGTAACGTTGTCTGGCTTGGTAATGTAGTATCGGCGTATTTCCTTCAAAATGAAATAAATGATTCGTTGCTCAACAAAGTACGCGGCAGATTACGCACAATCATAGTTACGCATAAGGCGTTCCCGTAATACACCTGTTTTGTTATCATTATTTTGCACTTCCTGCGTGGCACAAAAGCACAACATGCTTTTGAGCAACACATTGGGGATATATCGCAAACTAGACATTTTATGTTTGCGCCATCGTATATTAAATCCGGGAAACCTTTAACAAACATATTCACTTTATTTGACAATGGTCGTTTCTTTGACACAATGACGGCTGTGAAGCGCGCGGAAAGTGGCGAACCTTTAATAACCAATTCACATTCTTGACCTCGGCTAGAGGTCTAACATAAGAACCGGAATTCATTGCATTCTTTTTCGCCGGCAAGAAATATTGTTTAGTTTCGTAATATTTGGGTGGATCCTGATTAGCTAATAAAGTCCGACTATTTTTGTTCCAAATTCATTTATCTTTTGGTTAGCTCGCGACACTTGAAATAACAGGTGTACTAAAGATAAATAGATACAAGATACTAAGATTGAGTAAACTAGCTAAGAATTTATTTTGAAAGTTACTTTACGATCAAAAGTATTTTCATTTAAATTTTTTGTTTTTAATTTATTTTAGTTTTAAACTAAAATAAATTAAAAAGAAAAATATTTGACTCTAAAGTGAATCAAGCTATTAGACAATTTTCTTTACCGTTTTATACTGCTGGTTAACTCACAACAATTTTCCATTATTCGACACTTAATATGCATATATTCAATAACTGTTTAACGAGCTTGCGGTAAAACAAAGCGTAAAAAAACATTTCTCCGGTTTAATCTAATTCCTCGGTTAACCATCCGCATTACAAGTTGTCTAGTTATGCGGCGTCAACTAATCATTAAATATTGCATTCATAACGCTTTAAATTTTTGTTTGTTTTCGCATATATGTTCCCAAGTTTATTTCGGCAAATTGTATACGGCCCTATCTCCTCTTTTGTTTACGAAAAAGAAAAATCAGAAAAGCTTACAACCGGGCGTCCTTCAATAAGGAGTACAGAAGGCCAAGCAAGGGCATTGGCTTCTGAAGAAACACGACAGTAATAACAAGTAGAAGATGTAATACGCCGTAAAAAAATGTCAAAATAACGTTGTATTTAACTAATTAAATAAAGTGTTCTTCATATATCAACGAAGTATGTGTCATTCTCTATTTAAGAGACCTCGACGATGGAAAAACTGTAACAGCATCTGCCTGTCGTTTTCTTCCTCTCGAGTTGTTCATGATTGCGTGTATTATTGGGTGTTTATGGAGGTAACAGGAAGAAAAACCGTTCTTTATTGAGCCACGTAACGGTCAACACGATCTATATAAACAGATGAAGCGCATCTTGCAAAGCAATTACCAGCGATATGTTTCAGCGCGTGTGTTTTTTGTGCCTCACGGCCACTCTCGTTTCTGCTCAAATTCCTAGTTTTGGATTTTGTCCGCAATATACGCCAATGGATAATTTCAACTTTGAGAAATTTTTAGGAAAATGGTATGAAGCTGAAAGATATTTTACTTTCAGTGATATTGGATCGCGCTGTGTGGTTACGGATTATGCCAAGACTGCAACAGGAAAGATATATGTATCCAACGAGTACACCAGCAGATTGTAAGTACTCTTAACGTTTTCATGAAACAACTATTCTAGTAGAAACAACATTATTTTATATTTTGTTAAATAGAATAAAAATTTCATTGTATCTAGTAATTCCGGAAAAAAAATTAAGTAAGGGGATGTTTTTATCTTGAAAGAAACTATTTTATAAATATTATTATTGCCGAATAGTAAGAGAAATAATTGAGAAAATCCGGACTTAAACCGGTCCATCGGTAGGTACAGCATTCTCCTAACTGAGCTATTTCGGTCAGTATTATAGACAGAAGTCGCAATTCAAGTATTTCATATAATAAACTAACTAAATCTCATTGTCCTCCTTAAATTATTGAATACGGATGCTTTTATTTTGAAAGAAACTATTTTGTAAAACTTTGTTAAAAAATTACGAGTAAAATTGCCGAAATTCGGACTTGAACCTGGGAATTTTTAGGTCATTAGAACAATGTTCTCTAACTGAGCTAATTTGGTTGACACTACAGTTTTTTTAATGACAAAAGCTATAAACAATAAATTTTTTTTTCAATATATTGAATTTGGATGCTTTCAATTTGAACGAAACTATTTTATAAATTTTATTTAAAATCTAAAAGCTACGGAAATCCGGATTTGAATCGAAAGACCTCTTCCGAATATCGTTCTTCTATCTGTACTCGGTTGGTACCAGTTTTTTGGTGGCAAAATCTTCAAATTACTTCAAAAATTCATAGACATTTATTCAAAAATAAATTGTATTCAATAAAGATTTCATATAAAAAAATATTAAGTGAGAATTTTTTATTTTGAAAGTTATGGAAAGAAAAAAAAGGAATTGCCGAAACCCGGGATTGAACCGGGGACCTTTAGATCTTCAGTCTAACGCTCTCCCAACTGAGCTATTTCGGCTTCTGTTGCTAACCTTTACTTACCATTGATTTATTCTCATGTATATTTGAAGTTTACATAAAGATTAATTTTTTCAGGCTACAAAGAGGTTTTACAAGTTTACGAGTATAGTTTGTTTACTCAAGTTTTCTTTTGTTCTTTCCAAAGCTGGGTTTGTCGTATTTAATTAGATAAAAATGATAAAAAGCAGGCATCAGTTAATATTCAAACGATGAATTACGGTATTTTCTTAATTTTTGTAACAAATTTACAAAATTAGTTTAATAATCTTCATGTTCACTCTCAAAAGGTTTTAATTCACATACACCATAACGTTACTTATGTTGTTATCTACTTCATCATTGTTCAGGTTGTACGCTGAAATTATATACGCTGAAATTTTTGACTTAGTGTGAGTTTCTAGTTTTTATGAAAATTATAGGATTATTGCGAAAATAATTTCATTAAGAGTGTTTGATTGTCCCACTTTGATTTCTTCAAAAAAGCGCTAGCCCCTTAATAATACATGAAATTATAGGATCTTTTATTCTGTTTACTTACAATTGCGTGTCTTTTATACTACATATGTATCATAAGAAATTCATATATTATACTTCAATTAAACACACCAATTGATAAGCTTAGTGTTTCTAACACCGATTTTATCAATTTCGTAATTTTTTTGTAAATTTAAACGAAAATTGCAAATAATAATGTATAGAAGGCGCAAGATTGTAAGCAGAATAAGGAATTCTTATACATCAAAGGTAATGATAGTTAAGAATTTAAATGTATTTACAGTGTGTAAGAGGGCTTAAGGGGCTGGAGATTAGTATTACACACTTGAGCTTTAAAGTAATAATTAGGCCTATTTTTTTATTTTCTAGTTTTCTATAGAGAATTGCCGATTTAATTATCATCACTTAAAATCATTTTAAAAATTCTTTTTTTCTTTTTTAAAATCGATTATTACTTTAGGACTGGCATTACTCGAGTGGTTAACGGCAATATTCTGCAAAATCAGCGCGATGGAGAAGGAAAAATACATGTAAAATATACTACACAACCTTTATCATCAGAAGCAACATTAATAATTCTGGATACGGATTACGATTCTTATGCTGTGATTTGGAGTTGCTCAGGATTAGGGCCTCTTCACACAGGTTCGAAACAATTATTCAAACAACGTCATTTTAATTCATTATACTTGAATTTCAGAAAACGCGTGGTTGCTAACTAGGGAAAGATTGCCGGCCCAGCCCATTTTGCAAAAAGCTTATGGAGTATTAGATAAATTCAGGATCAATAGAACGTTCTTCGTGAAAACGGAGCAAGAAGGATGTCCCCTCGCAGCTTCCGATATAAACGCTGCACAAGGCATCACATCCGTTTCAACGGTCGTAGAACAGACTGGCGAGGAGCAGCGCCAGCAAGCCCCTCCAAAGAAAGTTTTGACAAAGGTGGGTTTAGACCAAGCTGAAAGTACCGAAGGAAATGCGGAAGCAATTGCGCAGGAGGAAGATGCCGAAGAAGTAGTAAAAAATAATCCAGCAAAATCAGTAGCAGAATACATAATGGGAACAACTGATTCAGTAAATGATGAATTAGAAAATGATTCAATAGTTGTAAAGGCGGCTGAAGAAGAAGTGGAAAAGGAAGGGCAAGTTAAAGTTAATGAAAGCAGCTAATTCTCAATAATTGCCATACGGTGTACATCCTAAAATTGTAATTACGGAAAATCTTATTTATTTAATTTAATAAATTATTTTTCTTATTGCCTTTTGTTACTGCATTAATGAGAGAACGATTATTGTTAAATTCTTCCAGTTTTCAATAAATTGAAAGCGGTAGATTTTGAATGTAGCGTGAATCTGTCTCTAAAGCTATGAAAGAATATGTCGAAATTATTATTTGAGCGAATATCATATACGTTATAGCATGGAGTTTATGGAATTTTTTTATCAACTGATGATGTGAGGGCCTACTTATAAGATTTGTGATTTGACCCAACCTGCTCCAAAGAATCTTGGATTGCGGATCATATAATATACATATAAAAAACGCATATATATGATATATGCGTTTTATTTATTGTCTCTGTTACAGATTGCGTAACTAGGCCTTAAGCCAATTTACATTTTGGCGGGTTTAACTGTCTCAGTTCAACACTTGCCAGTTACAGTATTATAAGTATACTATATGAGCGAGGCGTGATATTCAATTATTTACTTATAAGTCTGTAACTGTATTTGAGATCGAGCGTTGCTGCTAGCAGATGAGACGATGAGTGACAGAACTGAAATGTACTAAACGGAGAGAGCGGGCAGACCTACACTTAGCTTTTTTCAGTGGAGGGGAATATGTTTCATTATTGTTGTTCTAGCGAAAATTTGATGGAGGCGACAATATTGGATACCGATATCCTTGCAGAATTTTTATAAAAAGAGCAATCTGAAAAGGATTTTCGAAATGAATTTGATGAAGATGGTTACGGGCAACTTATTTCACCCGTTTGTTTTTCGACACCATCCATTTACTTGATATACACATGTATCCCTTCCGAGGTTAATAGAGTTGACTCAACTTAAATGGATCACTCTGTATAGCATATTGCGATTATTTTAATATTATTAATCGCTTTCAAGAAATGTTACAGTTTCCATTGGGAGAGAAAACATCATCTGTAATTTGGTGGATGCGCCTGTAGGATTGTTATTGTATTCACACCATTTTACTAACCGAATAGATACTCAAGCATTCTGTTATTAGTGCTTTTCTCGGTGTCCTTGATAGTTCTGACAAGATGTGGATATCTCAACACTTGATATATCATTTAAGCAAATCCTAAACTTAGCTTTTGGTATTTATTTTGCCACCAACAATAATTGCTGAAGTACCATTACTTTACCCCAACTTATGCTGTAAAATATTGGTCCTTTTAATTCGAAGTTGCCAAAAAGATCAAATGCTATTGCGATCAGTGTAAAAACTATTGGCGACCGCTGTTAGCGTTAGCACTGATGTTAGAAGGTTACCGTAGCGGATTCCGCAGCCATGCGCACAAAATACCGCACCTTTCCTTCAATAATAAACGCACGGTCGGAGTGTGGAGAAGTTGAGCGTTGCAAAAGCAGTTCGAATGCGTAGAGAAGGGAGACACCCGTCTCGTTGTGCACTGTTACTATTCGAACCGAGCTTTTCGACGTGTGTACATCACGATATTACTAAAGCACATTTACTGGCAATCGCTGTACCTCTTATGATCAGCATTTTTCGCTCTTTTTGATTTGTTTAAGTCGGCTTTCAAATTTCAATTTGTCTAACGCGTTTATAGCATATTATTGTTGCAATACGTATCTATTGGACGAAATAATTTTTTTTGGGGGAAATTACAGTTATGCGGCTTCTTATTTTGTTGTCGTGTTGTTTGTGCTCTAACATTTAACTTGCTAGTGCGTCAATTAGTGCGGCGTTAATTTCGATTTTTTGTGTTGGATTTGGTGATACGGCCCATCCTGGGCGAATATGGCATTAGGTAACGGTAGTACAACCGCCAACGGTGGAGTAACGCAAGAGAAAGCACCCGTTGTCAATGGCACTAACATGGAAACATTACCGAGGGCCGGCAAACAGGTAACAAAGTTAGAATAAAACGAGAAATGTACTGCATATCCAACAGATGGTCGTAACGTATAATTTTAAATACTCCTCCATTTGAAGAATTACCCAATGATGGTACATAATTATACGAGCACCTTATTCCCTCGTTTTTCAGCATTTAAATGTAATGATTAGCAGATTTACATAATGATTGTAGATTTTAATACTTCGTAGGTTTTAAATATACGTACGTATACTTATAGGAAGGTTGCTATAGCAACTTTATCATCTAACAAAAAAAAATAATCTATTCGATATTGGAGAGTACTACATGTTTGAGAGGAATGTTATCTGAAGCGACACAATAAAAATACATTTTAAAATATTCCATATCCCATAATTTTGTCGAAATCGTTTTAATGCAATGCATTAAGCCTTAAAACGATTTCGACAAAGTTATTGGATGTCACATTCTACCTCTTATATTAAACATCAATTCCAAAAATAGACGCGTCGTATATCGTTAATCATTGTTTATGCATAATTCCTTGATAAAATTATTAAGTACAAACTATATAATTTCATGCAAATAGTTATCTTATTTGTGGTAATTATAATTATTCATTCTGGTTCATATTGTAAGGTTAGTAATAATCTAATACTTAGAACGTTCCGTAATATTAATTAATGACATACATAAGCATGTACGGGCTTTTACAAATTATACCACGTGCAATCAATTAAATACAGTTCTCTTACATCTTGTACAAATTTAATCTGGGATGGCAAACTAATGTTATAGTGTTTGCCAAGTTGAAAATGAGGGATTTGGTTCGTTTGCAGGAGTTTACATAGGACTTATCTTCTTTTAGTGTACTCCAAATTTTGTTTTGAAATTTTAGAAAATAAAATGGTTCAATTGTTTTAATAACCATTTTTTTTTTTTTAGAAAAAAATAATAATTTTCTATAACTAAGCGATTTTTTTACAATTAGAAGACCTTGTTCATAGTAAAAGGTTGCTAATTTATGATGTTGGTAGAGTTACTATTTCGCCTGGAAATTTTAGGAAAGAAATCGATTGTATATCACTCTGTGTAACATTAGTACTTTTCCTTTTTTATAGATCTCGTATAGCTATTATGTTGGCCGAAGATAATTTTATTTACTGAGGAATCTAGAGAAAAAGTTTTCAAATAAAAAATTTTCGGAGGTAAATTCTACACAAAATAAAATTGTATTCAAGTATATACGTTTGGTTTCTTAGTGCTACTTTTCATTTCATGTCAACTGTTTTCCAGTACTCATCTATAAGAGTGCCTGAGAGATAATTGAGACGATTTGGGATATTACGAGAGTCTTCTTTTTAACGGCCGATATAAAATCATACTTTTTCAGTGATTCAAATTTTATTCGATTGAATATCTCGTTCGTTCAATCACAACCAGCGTCTACAAAATGGCTATCGGAGTGATATCGGAGTTGCCATACTTGATACATGCTGTTTTACTCCTTTTTAAAGGAATATCTTGTATATTTTTTAAGAAAGTTGTAGAGACATTATTCTAGAATGACGGAATATTTCTTTTGAAATTAATGAAACAAATGGAAGCAGTAGTAGACTTTTACCAACTAAATTTCTAGAAATACTTTTACGTCTTGAAGATCCCAGGATTAAATTAAGTCGCAGAGAACGTAAAATAGTGAAAGTACCAGCAGATCGAAATTTAAAAACAATTCAAATTAATCATCAAAAAATTATATTTGGGGTCAAAATACTAGGAAACATTACTACTTCTCGGGACAGTGAAGCTTATAAACGAAACTATTAATCATTGAATTCATCCAGCGAGAAGTCTATCCTGATAGAGTTGATGAAGAAAGAGGCATGCAAACGAAATTTGCAAAGACGTCGATGCAACGTCAAGATTAACATGAGGAAAAAGCTTTAATAAAGAAACTTTATGTGAAATTCAAAAATCTATGCCATGATGGAAGGTTACCCTTACCACTCACATCCAAAATGCACCACCAACACCAAATTTGCTTAACAGATCAGATGTCAATTTATCGAAAACCATATAGGAGGATACCAGTTCAGCGTGAAGAAGTAATTCTGTATCTTGCAGGGCGGAAGTCATATTCGCTGATAACTAACGCCTTGCGTTATTTCTAAAACAATAGAAGTGCCTCGCAAAAGATAACTAATATTTAAGTAAGCGCTCTTAATACCTATATAAGGTGATGAAAATAATTTTAGCTTTAGTATTAACTAATTAATCAAACTGTGTGTTAGTAGTGCTCAGTAGACTTTGTAAACGCTTCTGTTAACCTCAAATAATTCTTTGACGAACACCAAGTTTTCTTCATTAACTTTTGTAAAATGGTGTTATTAATTGGTATGTAATTAGCGTTGTTCAGCCACATGAATTAAAGCAAGTTTAAGTATCGGCAACGCTCTGTAGATGCCTAATATGATGCTGTAACGGCTCACATAGCCGAATCCTTTATTTTTCCGGTGGTTTTATTCAGATTTCTTTTTGCTAAGAAGAGAATAATCTTAGTTGGTTGTAATGATAACTTTCCAAATCACTTAAATACCAAGTTTAATAAATTGCCGGGAACGTGCAGATTACGTGGTTGCGGATTCACATCGTTGACACTTTACATTTATGCTAGGCGGTAAACCTTGCCATGATATTACAGTCTGGAAAGAAATTTGTAATTTGACCTTTACCTATTTTAGTAGCTATTCCAAGCTTCTTTGAATTCAAACATTTCTCCCCACTTGAATGATGCAAATTGACGAAAATTAACAGCTTTCCGTAATATAGGCGGTCTCTGAAAATTGTAAACCATTACTGTAAAATAACAAGTTTAAATTGAACATATGGCACAAAAATTTGTCACAGAAAGGCTTTCAAAAACGCCAACAATTCTCTTAAATATTTAGCGTTCTTATCATAGATACATATCACATTATGTCAAAATATGTTTAGTTTTAAAAGGTTTCAAATTATCAATTTTTAATGATAGGTGTCATATCTTTACACGGAAAGGACTAAAAGAAGTAAGAAATACAAATAATAAAAGTTCTTTGTTGTAAGGAAAGGAGGAAACGATGTAATTATTAGCGTCAATCCTTTAATATATTTTTTTTGTGAATTATTAGGTTAATTATTAGGAATTAAGTGTTAGCGATGTTGCTTCTGCATGATAAACTAGCTAATAATATAAATAAATATTCACTTATTACATGAGATTGTATATCGAGAAATTACTTGGTAGTAATCCCTGTTCTAAAAATAACGCATTACCTTATCTGGTAAAAGTGTAACATGCTATCACTTTAAATGTCTTCGAAAAATTTCGGCCTGAAAAGTTAAAATTTCGTCGATTCAATAGGGACGGTCTTGTCATAATGAATTGATGTGTTTAAACTGTGAGTATTATCTTACCAAAAGTTATATAGAAATATCGTTTCTTAGTTATAAGTTTGCATTAACAGTTCCATGTCACATTTAGTAAAGGGAAAGTAAATTGTGTCAGTACAAGCTTACAACTAGGTTACTGTACTTTTTCAAATTATGTTACAACGGTGATTGTTACATTGAGTCTACGAATAATGATATCAGCAGATTGTTCTACATATAATCAGTACCACCGTGCAAATCTAACGTTTACTACAAACGGAATTCACTTTTAAATAGAATGCAGGAGAAAATGTTCGTGTTAAGTATTAGATATCTCGTAAATATTCTTAATTCATTGGGAAAATTGTTTGGTTAAGAAAAATAAAATAAGAACAGTTTGTTCGAGTTTCAACAGGCAGTTTGCAAAAATATATACATGCACGCGTAAATATAAAACGAATTAATATCAAAACCTATCAGATAATTATTTTCTCAGGAAGAGATTAATTGATAATGAATCATAGTAAAGTAGCTTGCGTGATGTGCTATCTATCATATGTGATGATAAGAGACATTATTATGCAACTTCAAGTTTCTAAGCCATAATCGTCTTTAGGAAATTTTATTATCTCATTTAAAATACCAGAGCTGTTATCTGGATTCGCATAGTTTTGGATACGGATATCTCGATATCAGATTTTATTGAGCATCTACGTAATACAAAATAACTACAATCAAACTATTGGATTTTCTCTTTATAATATAAATTTGTTTTCTTTATCAAACACTTTTTATATCGTAAGATAATCTTAAATTATCTTAAACCCTGTTGACTTTTGTATGTAATTGCAAGTTTACTATAAAGCTTTCAAAATTAGAATTTTTAGATATGTGAAAATTGGCTTGCATGACTCTGTTGCTTGTATTCTAATAATTTACTCTTAGCTAATAGTTTTTGGACAATTTTGTAGATGGTGAAAGACCGCAGAGACTTTGTCTTATGTTCTTGTGCTAACGTGTCACCGCTGATGCTTATATTAGTAAGTGAGAAATAATAAGAAATGAGTTTCTTCCTAAATTAAAATTAATTTGTTTGCACAAAACCATTGGTAGAGGAGATTGATTGCACTGTTGGCAGTTGCTTCTGGATGATTTAAATTGTTCAGTAATGAACAGGTTAGTGTCATCAACATATACATATGAAAACTAGCATTATTGGATATATAACTTCGAAGAGGTTAAAAATTATTAGACCCAAAACTGAACTTATTCCGTGGACGATGGAAATGCAAGACGTCTTAAACTTTTTAAAAGTAAGTTCGCTTCTGTAGCGTCTTGCACCTTACCTGCGTGTTACATATTGCACCAGTCCATGCTAGTATGTGATAATCTAATTCACAGCATTGTCTCGTGTATAATATATGCGTTATATTAGTAATATATATAAGACTAATATACGCATAACTTAAAAGCATAGACGGAGACAATGGAATATTTTTGTACCTTCTTGTAAGAATACCTCTTCAAAGCCCGTATTGATATTTATTAAGCATTGTAATGCTTTACGAGGAGAAATTTTGGGAAAATTTCGAAATTGAAGATTTTTCTAAATTATGTAGATGAAATTTAAGCGCCGTGGAATTCAGGAGAGTCTCTAAAATAGTCTTTTGGTAAGATATGTAGATATGTAAGATATCTAGATATGTAGAATGTAGATCTTTATTTGAAGAGATAAATGAAGTTTTAAATGGATATTAGAATTTCAGACGATAACTAATCTTGTATAGCGGTTCCATTCCAGTATATGAACATAACGTATATGTACTGGAATTCTCAGTAAATAAGTACATATATATATATTTTATGTACTACTTTTTTAGGGAGAATTTTGGGGAAGTTTCCAGAAAGATTTTACATTAACTTGGAAAGTTTTGAAAAATGGAAAAATAGAGTACACAAGAAGTTAATGTTTGTTTTCCCAACTATTGTTTTTGCTGGACTTATTACAGTTCACCTTCTACCACCCGTGTTCCAAAGATAACAAGCCAGAAAAAGGGATCTGTTTGATTTTATTTTGTTTCGTACTTAATATGTAAGTTATAATTCCTTTTTTTGTTTCAGTAACTAAATGTATGCCTAACCTACTCATACTTCAATTGAGAATACCGTTCCTATAAGTCGTATATATCCTTTCGTTTTGAATTAGAGTGAACTACTTCATAGGTTGTCCGATTAGTACCGGAAACATCAGATTGTAATTAATAACAGCGTGGGGTAATCATAAACGCCTGAATTTTGTCGTCAAGGTCTACTGTATAGTAATTGTTATCCCAGGTCTCATTTTCTAAAAAAGTAGCCAAATTATTCTGAATTTGGAGAAAACGTTTCTTTAGAATTGATCCCAAACGGCGGTCAGTACCGGAAAACGGATCCCGATCCGAGAATCGAATCGGATCTTAATTGTATCAGATACAAACAATACTAACTAATCCGTTCTATTTTATAACTAGACTATGTGAATTGTACGACTGTAGGATGGTGGTAGCTATCTTGATAAAATTTTCGTCTTGTTGCTAGCCTACATGAATTTTAACAATACATAATTACGACGACGTTAGTCATTAGTTACATATGTATGTCCACTAAACGGAAAAGAGTGTATTATCTCATTGCTATTCGATTACGTCACGTAATGCACTAGAGTGGATAAGCCTTTTATCAATTAAGTACCTTAAACTTATCTGATAACAGTGTCATTTTAAGGTTTATAACGTTAAAATGGTGTAAACTTGTTTGGTACTTTGTTTTGACTGGAAGGTTTACTACTATCATAATAATAACTATGTTAATAGTAACTTGAAACATCTTTAACAAATTCTACAATTTTACAATTCTAAACAAAAAGAATGCTTAACAAAGCACGGATCGACGGTTGTCTCTATCGACTATGAACCACACAGCATCGATAAGCTATAATCGTTCAGCTTTGGCACGCATATGCGTGAACGCTTGAGACACTGGCATCAGTCAGCACAACTTGCACGGTCACTTATCCAACGTTCGGCATAAAATTCCAGCTAAATTTTTCAGTGCCGTAGATGGGTTCATACGTATGTGAAACGTATTTCCCATATTAAAATGAAACTAATACACACATGTTGTAAGTATTCTTGTCTGAAATGTGTACGTACTAACGTGCTCATTAAACGAAAGTACTTAATTCACATGGAAGAACAGATGAAATATTAAAATCAAAGTAAATTATCTTGAGTAACGACATTAATTAACGAATTCTGATGACGGAATAGGTAACAGGTTACATCTGCAATGTATTATATATGTCACATTAGACATGATTTATTTACATTTATTATTAATATGTAATTTAAATTTTCTGCTGTTAAACTTCTACGAGTGCTGGTTAATGTATCATTAAATATGTAGAAGCTTCTTTCCACATCATAGCTAGTGAGAGGAGCATATTGAAAATGAGATTTGTAAAGACTGTATTTTAAATTAGATTCACTATTCTCACTGTATATACTTTTCAATGTTATAAAATCGGGATTCCGAGCAAAAGGCGCCTCAATTTTTTTTTACTTAAAGAAGCACTAAAGGTACTACAAATATTCTTTAGTTTCCTTAAAATATTATTTAATGTTGTGATCGCTTCTTCCATATTCTATGATTGCGTTTCAGAATATTTTATATTGTTGGGTATATCGTCAAAATGCGCTTTAATAAATTCCAAATTAGTTCGCAAAGACAAATATTGTAAGATAGATGCAGGCTTCTAACCAGGTACCCCATGATAGCCGATCGAGGTAATGGAAATAACGGATATTCTTCTTTGCAGACGGTAACTCTTCTTGGAGCTTCCAAAAAGATTTTCTTAAGTCTACTAATTAATTGATTTATATTTGAATTTCGTTCTTTAACGAATTCTGCAATTCTATGTAAAGCATGCACTGTGTGTAATATGTAGCATATTTTCAAATTTACTTTTCAGTAATTTTCCAGCTTTTGTCATGTAAGCGGCAGGATCACTAACAAACAGCAGAGCCTTTTCTCGTTTCGCAGCACCTTCGAATATATCACCAACGTTATTATTAATGATGTCAGATATCGTATTCGCATTAACTAGTTTAAGTATTTTGGTAGCACTCAAGTATGGTTTAGGCGGTTGATCAGAATGCAATAATAAGACCAATAATAACATGTATCATGGTCCTGCCTAATATATCCATGGTCTCATCTGCACTAATCCAAAAATAATTATCATCCACCTGACCTCGAATTTTATTTTTTGACTTTTGGATATATTTGTGGAAGATAATTTTTGCGCAAAATCGATTCGTTTGGAATATGTTTGTTGGTATACAATAAATTGTCTGTTGATTGAATTATCAAGCTTTTTAGACAGATCGCTATAAAATTCTGGGGATTTTCAATTTTCAAATGGTTTAGCAGTCTTGAACTTTTTGGTCATTCAAATTTACTGAATATACATTGCAGTCAATTTCTAGATCAGAATGCTTTTAGAACAAGCTTAGTCACATCTAACTTCAATTCAACTTAACTAAGAATGTACAAATAGTTTATATTTTACGTAGCACAATGATCATTATTTGACGATATAATTTTAAATATTTACGTCGAACTATTTGAAGAGTGTATTGTTAGCAGGTGATATTTGCAATTATAATTGTTAAACGGATTTTGAATATTAATTATATAAGTAGTACTGAAAGCATAGAAGTATATATCCTTTTGCTTAACTTCCTAAAGTTGAATTTAAGCAAATCTTACGGACGCCGACATAAGCATCAATAATTGCAACACTTTAGCGGGTGCCAAGTTCATACTGCAAAGAGCAAAACAGTTCTAAAATTGAAGATGTGGATGGATAGAATAGCTTTCCTGCCACCGACAATTTTAACTTATGTTTGTTAGATTATAGAACAACAAAGATTACATTATTTAGCTTTGTTGCATATTCGAGCAGAAGAAACATGCGAATTTATAAATTTTCGGCTGCGAGTCTGTTACCTTTGTAATCGTCCAATTTAATTTTAATCTTTTCTAGTTTCAGTTGGTTTTAAAAACACTTGAAAGGATTGTAGGAGATGAGATTGATGCATGGTCATGGGTAAAGGGAACTAGACAGCTGTACGGAAAAAGTTTTTGCAAGTTTACTTCCAAGGTACATCTTTACTTACAGGACATTATCGTAGCGTACTACTTATTAATCGGGTTTTTTACTGCTACTATACAATGCATGTAATTTCCCTAAGCTCGTAGCAGATGAAATATAAAATGCTTATTTCTATCTGTGCTATTGCAGGTGTTTGAGTACCATTGTAGGTTCAACATCTTCCTTTGTAGATATAGTTCGTGAATATTTAAAATCATTAATATCTACAGGCCTCCTGCGAAGTTTACCCATACATTTAGACATTTTCATTAATATAGATTAATTAATTTAAGCGGACGCACAAGATCTTGCTCAACTAGCTCCATTTCTGGAGTGTGTTTATTTCTTCGGTTAACTTTTTTTATGCAAGCATTCGTTTTCTTTTATATGTACTGGGTGGCCAAATAATAATGATAGATATATCTCTATCTGTACAAGCAGTAATCGTAGAGCCTAAATTATTATTATTATTATTTTTTTTGTAATTAGAGACAACAGAAAATACTCAAAATGACCTAAAATGTTTATATTTTACATAGTTTATAAGATAAGACAGTATGTGTTTAAAGCAAATTAAAGGATAACTCATAATTAAACAAAACACGATAAATACTTTTATACGTAATCGTGATTATTACATCATCTTATAAACTTCAAAATCATTTCCAGTATTTTCTCTTGGCTCTATTTATTAAAAGAGATTTTACCCGAAAGTTTCGTGATTACTTGTTTTTGAGATGTAGCCAACAGTTTTCCTTATTTGGTCAACCGGTACATGTTTGGTTGATAATTTGCATATATTACGTATAAAAACGTTCCTTTAAATAAATTGTAACCCTTCTTTGACATAGTGTGATAGTTATTGCGTCTTGAATTTACAAGTATATGACGTATAATTTTTAATGCTGCTTCGTAATTATTACTATTACTATATATACGTTCCTACATTCATATTTGCGAAGTTGTGCATGTATGTCGCAGATTGTACGCGGACCGTATACAGTACAATCCAAACTGGTTTTCTTTCATATTATTCGTACAAAACAACGTGACATCATCCGTTGCATACATTTACATTTATTTAGTGGCGAGCATTAAATGTTAGCAGAGCGATGGACGTGTTGATATGCGATACGTTGGTAAAAATAGGAACATCGTGAAATAATCTTTTGTGCAAGCATGTTGCGTCTAATAAGTGAAAAGAAAGCGAATAGTTCAGAATATTTAAAATCAGATCAGACTAGATAGTTTGTAGGATTCTCTGTTTAAATTAACCTGGGGAAACTAGGAAAATAATTAAATATTCTATTTCGCAAATATTTTGTCGTAGCGAGATCGGATTTGTGATAATTTTGCGATAGTATACATGTATTTATGACCCTACTTCAGTCTACTCTGTCGTTTTCTATTAGCTACCGAATGTATATTAATTATATTTTAGAGATGACAAATGCAGGTGGAATTATTCCTTTTTTGCAGCGACTAGATAGGCTCGTGTCTATTTGCTTCATGATAATGGATTCGTGTTGCCTACTGGTGTTCCCGAGAGTCGACGAAACACCAGTTTGTTTAGTCTCTCCAAAAAAGTAATAACTCCATCCGCCTTTGTCCTCTCTAATTATAATAAGCAGCCATTGTGGTTGCGAAGCCGTTTTACAACGCTTCGATTACCTCATGTTCATTCTACTATGCAACGGAAATACACGAGCATTGTAATGGATTGTAATTTACACTCTAGCCGCCACTGATTGCAAATGAAAAATTGTGATCCTTTAAAAATGGTATTTATATATTGTTAGTTAATCACTTCATTGTTCTATCTTATTTTCATTTTTCATACAGAAGGAAATGAAATTAAATGTAACAAAATGCAAAGGAGAAATGTTGAATTTTATTGGCATTTAATATTTTATTGAATCGAGAACGTATCGAGAATGATGAGAAGATTTTATGGACCTGAGAACGCATTGAGAGTGAGACCATAGTCTGGATCGAGCCCTAAGAAAACGCTGCTTTAAGTCGAATAGATTGTAGTCAATAGTATTGTAATTGTCCGTTAGGTTCGGTACTTTTAATGCCCCATTTGGTGTCGCAGTAATAACAGTTACGTATTTCATTATGTGGTGCAATAAAAACTGATTTAATATGTTTACTTTGTTAAGACTTTCAACTGAGTATTTCTTAAAAAAGCTGAAAAGGTTTTATATATGTAGCGTAATTATCTTCTAGTACTAAAAGCGCCCTTTAGTACTTCGTAAATAGAGATTACAAGAGATAATTACTACGCTCCTTACACCATCGTCCTGGTTAAATTCGGTTTGCTGACGCAAAATTCTCACCTCGGCGGTGGAGTTTGACAAATCCTAAATAAACTTTGCTTTAGTTATTCCTTTTAATTCCCTTTTTCTTCAGCTACTTTTTAAAAGAACGTTATGTGTATTTGTATTCCTTTCGCATTAAAGAACATTTGATGTTGACTTATTTTAATTGTGAGAAAATACCTTTGTTCAACCACCAACACGCGTTAGTAGCTTCCATAACATACAGACTGTGCTCTAATTTAATTCAGTGCAACAATAAAATGGAAATATTGGAAATACATAGTTGTTCAGTACGTTAACTAAGGTAACATCATATTCTGGAAGGAATGAAATTTGAACTTTTTCCCCTGTGCCTTTAATTATTTCCACGTTTTCTCTCTCTATCTGCTATGTTTAGTTTGAATCCTTATTTAAAAATATTCATTATTCTTAAAATAAAATTGAACAATCTGTATAAACGATGTGAATGAGTAAATTACACATTTGTTTTGAGGCTGTAGTGTTACATTAGAGTTTGCTGTCCATCGTCATTGCAAAGTATCCTCGTTATGTATTTGTAACCTTTAAATGAGCACATTCGTTAGAGATGTTCGTTAGAGATCTACTTTAAATTTAAAATTAAGGAACAAAAAACTACGAATATGAGTTATGTGTTTGTTTTCCCGCGGGTTTGAGAGAACCAAAAAGAAGGAATACTTAAGCTGCTAGAATGTCACCTTAGGTGTCGAGTGTCGTAAGTAGTTGAAAGCATGGAATTGTAATATACACCTTACACGAGAGTATTATGAAAATTGTCAAGCCTCAACATGAAGATGTTGAAGGACATTTATGAAGTCTTCAGTCAAGCTGGAAGCTCAGTTGTTTGAGTTAGTTGATGTTAGGCAGCTTAATATAACGTTGATGAACCAGCTTGGCTGATGAACGTTCGGAATGGTCAAAAACTGCAACTACTGCAAATAACATCAGAAAAGTTCATGAAATGATCTTAGACGACCGTCGAATTAATAGTACATAGTATGCATCATGTCTTAAAAGAGAGATAGTTCTGATCCTCTTAGGCAACAGACCTAAAAATTCTTCTTATTCACCAAGGCTGACATCCACATGCATTTTCTTTTGTTTTCTAGTTCCGAGCAAATCTTTGAATTCGCTCAGAAGATAGAAACTTTCGTCGGATGAGGAGGCCGTATTTGTAAACGACTATTGCGGAGAACAAAATGCCTATGCGGACGAATTAAAGAGATGGGAGCATTGCTGGGACAAGTTAAGAAATGCAAACAATTTGACGAAAAGATTCTTGTTTCTGTGTCAGACCGGCAACTTTTCGGAGTACCCTCGCATATTGTGATTAGTATTTTTATTTTATGCATGTATTGTTTTGAAATTTGACAATATAAGATTTCTCTTGTCGTCTTACGATACCATATTCTGCAGTACTCAGATTAAATAAATAAAATGTCCAAAAGGATCTCATTAGAAAAAAACAGTGTGAATGACTTTGTAATTCTATTTTAATTTCATCACTTGTATATTTAGCAACATAAGCAGGGATTAGGAAGCTTGTAATTTAATGAATTATTTCTTCTAAATAATACAGAAAAAAACATTGTTGCTTACTTTAACCTTATAAAGATAAGGTGCTATCAATGGATAGCAGTCAATCGTGATGAAACTTTCCCTGGATAACTTTATATTTGTCGTTTGCAGTTCCAATAGTTGTTCAGCATAAGACATGACAATGAACTCAAACGATAATATCTACATGCACAGACGGTTACAGCATAAATATATGGTAACATTTACTGTTGCATTAATAACGGTAGTGTAACCTTCAATGAGATCAGAAAATATTTTGATATCAAATGAGTTGAATCATGATTAAATTCCGATATTAACATACGTGGTTTATGCGTTAGATATTAAGCGTTTTTTTGTAATGAATCAACGGTGTTAGGTGTCAGCAACATCGATTTACAAGCTTATTTGACGCGTTTCGGATATGATTAAATAACGCAAATGATTTTAGGCAATTTAAACGTATTGCGGCATGAAGAGATTACATAAAGTAGAAGAGGTGGAAAAGGAACAGAAGTCTAGACAGTCGGATTAAATAACTTTTTGTTTTAGTTTAAATTGCCAAACAATCACAATCAACAAAACAAAACGTATACTTGATTTTTTTTTAATATTGCTTACTTAATAACCTAAGAATGGCTATGTCGAACACATATATTATACATAGTATTTGCATTTAGTCTTTTTGCGCATTTAAAGAAATACTAATGTCAAGAAGAATCAATTTTAGAGCTGAAAACTTAGAATGACAAAGGCAGGTGGAATTATTCCTTTTCTGCAGCGACTAGATAAACTCGCGTCTATTCGCCTTATGAAAATGGATTCGAGTTGCCTACTGGTGTTCCCGAGGGTCGACAAAACACGAGTCTGTCTAGTCTCTGCTCTATTGATAAGTATTCACAGATTACGATGCCACGTTTACGGAGGCAACAAAAATAATGCATTTCATTCATATTCTGCAGTTGTGTGTATCATCTCGTACATGACCGGCTTTGATAGTAACTAAGGACTATTCACGTTGACTTAAATTGCGTTAAAAACAACATCGAACAAGCATGTTTTCTGACTGAAATACTGAATTTTAAGATCAAATCGACACTGCTGTAATTAAATAATATTATTAAGCTGGGCTTAACGAATTGATGTTTGTAATTTTATCGAGAATAAAGTAACAAAGCCAAACAACTCCGTCGGTATTAATTTAATAATGTATCGACACTAATTTGACTACAACGTCCCAGTAATTGAGCTCTACGTTGATGATACCATGATACGAACGAGTTGACCATACCCTTCTGGTAAAAGGTATAAATTTTAGTTTTACTTACAATTAGCTTCACTTTTAAGTTGTGTAAGTGAAGGATTGAACGCTTTCAATTGCTTCTAAAGGACTTCATCACATTTCGTTTTCAAACTGTCGTAATTGATTTTATTTGCCTAGAACTGGGTTGATGTAAATTCCTTATTGACCATTACTTTGTTATAAATATCAGCGTTTATCATCGAATGCGGGTTCCTTTCTAGCGATATTACTGTTAGGCTAATATACATATTAAATGCCAGACGTCTGGATGTCACTAATCGCAGTATACTTTGATGACTTTTATACAGCTACACGAATGAAGTACATACACCTGCATCCGCTTATTGCAACGGTTTTCCTCAACGTTGGTACATTAATAGTTATAAATATGAGAAGCGAATACGGAAAAAACAAATTAAAGAGAAACGTTTTCTTTCCAGACTTTCGCATTTTAATGAAATTTAAAAATTCCAATTGAACTTTTGAAATTTAAATTTTTAAAAGTTCAATTCGAATTCAAAAAAGTTGGATTTTAGAATACGATGAAACGGTTTTAAACGCGGTAAATAATAATGAAGGAAGTAAATGCTACAACATTTAAAATATGAGTTCAGTAAATCTGAAAGAAGCTGGTTAAATAGTCCAATATCATGATGGATTCTTTTACAAACGTAATTTTTTTGGTCGAAGGATAAAACAAACCTGCGTGGAGAAGTTGGCGTGAATTATAGAGAAACCTTCGCTTTTCATTATTTTGTCTGATTACAAGGGAAAGGAAGCGACAAAATAAAACTTAAAGAGGGTAAAGCATACGTATTTAATAAAAATTTGCATTGTATGCAACACTATTGCGTTCAAAGTTGACAAATTTTGAACACGAAAATGGGGACATTCTTCTACTATTCTTAGTGTAAGAAAATCGAATTTGAAGCTCGACTTTCAATTTCTTTACAGAGAGAATTGGATATGCTGAATTTCTAATTTCAACAATTTTGTGAGTTAGGAGATAGTAAGAATCAAAAAGCGAGAAAACGTAAAAGAATATATATAATGAAAGGTAATGATATTGTCGGTAATATCTTTCTTAGGTTTTTCAGTTTTAAGTGCTGGAGTATATCAACACATTTCAGGAGATTAAAGAAAGCACAAGCGGATAATTTGAGTTAGGAGGAGAACGCGAAAGTATTTTTTTCTTTCTTTAATATTCAATTGAGAAAATGCGTCACAAATATTGTTACGTACTTTAAAATCGAACCAAATCAAAAAGCGTTCATTTATTAAAATTGTTAAGGATGACTATTGAAATCATTACAGTACATACAACGCACGTACGTGCATGTAAGATTCTTACTTAACGAAATAACTGTAATCTAGATGACTTTATTAAGAAAGAGCGGTCACAAACTGTTGTTAAAACAAAGAGAACCACAAATGTAATAGTTCAACAAAAGAGTACTAGTTTATACAGCGTTATTATTATTATTTCCTGTTTGGAATTGACATAAGGAAGGTGCTTAATATCGTAACATAGAACTGAAATTGTTCATATATCAACATATGTAGAGGATTTATTATTATTTAAATCGGCTTTAGTTGATTATCGCTTTGCGCTGTTAAATTTTCCAACAATAAGCTTATCAGGAGCGAATGCAAGTAATACCTAATTTCCCCTCGTAACATAATGTGGGAATGTTGATATTTACCTACTCAAACATTAAAAAGCTTTCAAGAAACTTTCTTATATGAATATCCTCTTAAGATTATTTTTCACGGAAACAGTTATTCATATTCACATTGCGCTTGTAAGAGTGCGTGTATTTTTTTGTCGCGTCACATGTTTGCCAGATCTCCAGAGTAAATTACGTACCAGGAACGGTTTCAAAGAGTGTCCCATTACCCGTGTGAGATCTTTCACAATTGTGTTTCGGTGTAATTGCGCCAGGCATTCCTTACCGGTTTTTGTTTACAGTCTTGAGACAAATGGAATTTGAGAGTACACGGAAACACGCGCATGATGCTTCTAAAATTGCGCCTTCCGACTCTTTCGTAATAGCTATATCACTATTTTATGACGTGCCGGTCTTAGAGCTTTCATTTCAGACTGTTAATAGCTGATTATTTTACAACCAAACTGTTGTAAAATATTACTACGTAAAATGTTGAAAGCCAGTTTGAGGCGTTCTCCTTTTTGATTTTATGTTTGCCAATATAATTCGTAGGTTAATCGCACCGTAGTTTCTCAATTTTGAAGCTGTATTGCGCTGCTACAACAGCAGGCAGATAAATGTCTTAGATACTTAATATTGCGAACAATCATTTTCGTAAGAGGGAAGGCTTTATTATTTAAACAAACCCATACTTCGCTAAGATAGTAAACAGTTTGCGTGGCTGTATTCTTTAAAATTCTCCTACACATGATGATTTTGTGTGGTTCTATTTTAGCTGTATTCATCCAATAGACCAAAATGCGATCACGTTCATCAAATTATACAGTGGATTTTTTTTTAATTATTGCAATTGATTAATATAGGCCTCCTCCAAAAATTGTCACCATTTTAAGCTATATTTCCACCATATCTCAAAGCTCTACAATCGATTTTTTTAAGAATATGTAATGAATAAGAATGAAGTATGTTACATAGTTTCAAGAATAATTCAACAAATTATTTTTGGAAAAAAACATATATACTTGAAATTATGTCCTGAAAAAAACAAGTTATACGTGTTATACTTTCCAAAATAATAATAATAATAAAAGAGGAAAAAAAAGGGCGCACTGATTTTTGCAATTATAATAAATTTATTGTGTAATTAGGCGGTGCCCAGTTTCGTGTAGTAGACACATATCATCAAGCCCCAATAAATTATTTAAAGTTCCATTAATAATTTACTTTGCTTTTAATGAGGAAATTTAAAGCGTTTGTTTTCGCTCTTGTGCTTATTATTTTTATCACGAACACATAAACACATAAACGAAATTTGTACGTATCTGTTCCGTTTTTACAGAGAGTAGAGTTTCGACACGTACAAGAAAGTTGTGCTTTCAATATAGTGACGAAAGTCCATTTCGGGAGCGAATGTTACAAGCAGATGAATAAATACATACATTTAACACAAAACCGGCGAATGTTGAATGAGTTGGTAAACTTCGTTAACATTCGAAACAATCATCTCTGGGGAAAGCCGTAAATACTATTTTATCGTATTAAAGAAGTCTTGAATTATCAAGATCTAGTAATCAACATATGTTGACATTCTAGTTAATTGTAATAGATTATGGAGTGATGTCTGTGTACGATTTGTTTTGGAAAAATGGGAGTTCTGCTTTTTTCTTCTTTTGCTCTGTAAAGGTCACGTTAAATGGACAGGGCTGGAGAAGATTCGGTTTAATGACATTTTGTTTCGAACACTTTATAGTTTAGGTGTTATATTTTGTGCTAGTTATAACTTCCAAATAGAAATACAGGCACTTTTTAAAAGGAATATTCTATAAAGTACTTTTCAACAATAAAGCAGAAGGGAAATCGTTGTAGGTATGCTTACTTTATTCTTGGGAAACAAACATATCAAGATAAGAGAATGGCGAAGATGCTGCAAATGGTTTTTATAACGCCTCACTTTTATTTGGATATTAATGCATAACGAGTAGGAAAAGCTGAACTTTGATATTGAGCCTGGTAGCTTCAATAGAATTAAATAGATTTCTTGGCAAGTAAATACAATTCTCAATGAAAAGTTAATTCAATGCGTGTATTTTATCAAATAATTAAACTGGCCAACAAATTTGAACTTTTGATTTTGTCATAAAATAATTTATACTAATTTCAGTAGAAAACATATAAACATTTGTTTTAATAAAAGGTAGAAGGTCAAGTTAGCTCGATTTTTTTTTATATTTCAATGAAAAGGTTTTTTACAATTACATCATCATTTAATGTATATTTCAAACTATTATAATTATAAATGTGAAGTAATACTGCTCCGTCTCTTGTAAACAATATCTACAGCATCTCTTCTTAACACACAACAGTAATCAGCTAACATAACAGGATTCCATTTCCCCTGATACCGTTTTTCCATTCCTATGATGTATTGGTGGAAGCTCTCACCGTGTTCATCGCTAACGTCGCCCATATTTTCCGGACAAAAACCCAAATGAGAATGTACAATGTGCACTGTAAAGGACATATTCTCCATTATTAAAGTTTTATAATTGTCAGCTTTTTTGTTTCCCAAGAAATTTGAGAAAACTTGTACCAGAGAGAACCAAGCTGTTTCTTCCTTCGCTGTTAATTTGGTTTCAAAGATTTCATAATTTACCAGATCTCGTATATGAGATCCAACAAAACTACCTTCTTTCAGTGTCCCTTGTGTTAATTTTGGAAACTTTTCACGAAGGTATTTCAAACTTTTACCTTCGAGATCCAGTGCCATTACCAGTTCCAAAGACATAGAAAGCAACAGTATTTGATGTAACCAGATTGCATACCCAAAATAATTGCAATTACTTTAAAATCTGCACAAATATTCCAAGAATAGTCTTTCTACTTTATCTTTTCTAATAACATTTTCAGGTTTTCGTAGGTTTCTTTCATAGAAACAGCATGACCTATCGGAATAGAAGGATAACGGTTACCATTATGCAACAAAACTGCTTTCAGTCTGGTCTTTGATGGGTCTATGTATAATCTCCAAGAACTGGGATCATGATGTATTCCAAGAGCTTCAGAAAGTTTATAAACACCATTGCAGTAGACCAGATTGCCGGCCATACTATAAAGGCATATTCTCTGTAACCAGAACTAAGCCGGAATCATTTTTCCTTTATACGTGGTGTTCAATTTCATCAGTTACTAACTTAGGGTAAAAATCTTGTTGGTCAGTGTCATTAAACTTTTCTTTTCTTATTTACTTATTTTTAATCTTCCGCTTGATTTCAATTTATTCAGCTTAAAACACTTCTCAATACATTCCTAGACTATCTATAGTTTTCCTACGAGAATATTTCCTCATTTCGCCCAGTTTAACAGCGTTATTTTGCTATTTTATTGACTTTTATATCCACTGTTTGATCTTGGAAGTACAGTCTGTTTCTTCGTGTATTTATATTTTCTATCATAATAGTAGTAAGTAAACATGAAAATCAAGATTAAAGAATACATACGTATAATTATAAAAAACACATAGCTAAGATAATAGCGAAGTAAGTCCATTTATTGAAGTTGATCAAGTAAGTTGCGAATAATTAGGTTTCTGCATGTTCTTAAGTGTGAAGTGAATTTCCGAATACTCAGTTATTGTTTGTATGTACGCATGAATACTAATGGGTGGGTCCTGAAAAGAATTAGTGTGACATAAGGGCAGATGGGATAAGGATGCGACGAAAAGGGATATGAAAGGAAACAAAAGGAACAAGGTTTGAACAGCTAATACTGTTATTAAGCAGTTTATGCTATACTAAGTTCGGCAGCACTCAGCGCTTATACAAGGGACAAACGTCAGGATGTGTATTTGGAGATGGAATAATTATTAGAAGATTGACTTGAATTTAAACAAAGGAATCTGATGAACTTTCGTTGAACGGCCTATAACCTGGTAAAACAGACGGCATACTGAGGACACAACGTAAGACAGTTTACATGTGTTTGCAAACTATAGAGACTTTGACCTGTATCTTTAAAAAAAAAACGTTGATGATCCAATCAATTGTGATTTCCCGAAAGTATTTAACTTTGTTAATTTATTACTTAATAAATTATTAATTATTGTACTGGTATTACTGTACGTGGTAAAGTTTTAGATATGCTTGAATCATATTTGTGTGAAAACGGTATGTAGATTTAATTCATTCAGATGATAACAGAATTTAAAATCATCATTTTTCTGATTTCTTGTCTACTTTGTCTATCTATTTTCGCTATTTATTATTTATACGTGCTGGTTAACTTATTAAATAATGTATGTAGGATATGATGATTACAGGGGATCATCCAATTGAATAAAATTCGAATTACCAGCTTGCCTGTAAGGCGTTTAAGGTATCGTCGTTAAAGAAATAGCGACATTTTGCAAAAATCTCAAGCTGAGTCAATTGTTTCAAAAGCAAAGATAGATGAATATGTGAAATATTCACAAAAGTTGTCAGGAATCGGGGAGGAGTGTTCTATTAAAAAAAAAAATTAAACCTACGTTGTGCGTTGCGAAAACTTAACACTCTGTATACTTGAATACAATTAAATTATTTTTTTGCGGGGTATCCGACGTGGGAACCATCGTCCTAGAAGGATACGTAAGATCTGAAAATGTTCCCGTGCAAACCCAAGCTTAGCAGATTATTTTCTTGTTAAGAGTTTTGCATTAATCTGTACAGCTAACCTTATTAAGATTATTAAAATTATAGTTGATGATCATGAGATGACTTTTCACGGTGGATCTAGCTGGGCAAAAACCATGTTTTTGAATTATCACTAATTCTGAACACAGTTCCTATTTTTCCTTTTACTAACATCAATGTACGTTCATAGAACCTAGACAAACTGTGCGTGACTTTCTTTTTTTTCTATGCAGACTTGTCTCGTTATTAAAATTACCTAACAGACAGCGTCTGTAATAGTACCTACTTATATGCTATAAATTTTAAGCGATAACTATTACGTGTTCATGTGCGTGTTTGTACGTATATGGGTAATTTATATTTAGATATACGTTTTGATAATTGAAATCAACTTATATGTAGATATGTGTATATATAATAAAATAGCTAGTTCTATTTACATTTTAAATTTTTGATCGTTGCGTAACGTTGAGGTAATGCCCCTACTTCCATACACATTTATATGTATTAAAGAGCTGTGAGACTAGGGCTGACACATACCTATATACGTGCTTATGTATTTATATGTAGAAGCATTCCAAAGTGGCGTCATCAGAGGACTGTATCATTTTCTTGGAATGAAGTATACAGCGTGTCCACGTAGTGTGTTGGTGGAAGACAAAATAAAAATTATTCCAAGAAAGATATACAGTAAGTTCAGTTTGCGTTGCTGACGATGCAAATTTCATTTTTTTAATTATACATTCTGTGCATTATTGCGATATTTGGATGCATTTCTGTAATTTATGTTAACCTATCTAGATTAGTTAGAGTTATGGCTCATATCTTATTCGATTCAACATGCAGTCAATCGAAGCGTTCTAATATAGACTGCTGCGATGAAATATTACAAACTTTTGTTTCTCTAAAAATATTTATTAGAAATAGCTGTAAAAGTTGTTTTCATTAGTTTAATGCTGAATCCTTTGCCTGCATAATTCCGCGTTTCATTATTTTTACGTTGTTGTTGACTTGATGGTTGGGTGTAATGGTGTATGCGAGAAAATGACGGCGGAAATTTTATCAAAAAGATGGTATTTCTATATTATTAATATTTCGTCATTGCACTCTACGTATTTAAACGAAAAACTTCCCTCTGTATACATTGATATTTCACCTAACGAGGAAAGATGCATTTTAGACGTGGGAACACGTCTACAAAAATGTCTACAAGAGTCTTTTTACCGAAGACTGAAAGAATATGTAGTGAGTTCCACTTGAAAACAATTTTCAAAGATACAATTTTGCTACTATCTCGTTAGCTACCTTGTAGTAATCGGTTTATAAGAGTAAAAAAAATAAAATTTAAGTCTGTAAGGTATTTAATGTAACTGGGCTTTGATTTTTTTTTGAAGGGCTATAAGTTTGACTAAATTTATAAATTATCGAAATCAAAAACTATTCAAATATCAATAACGCTGTACTCTTGGTTTTCGTGTCGTTGTTGTAGCTTCTGCTGGCGTTTTGTCCTCACTCTTATGGCCCATAAGAGTGAGGACAAAACGCCCCATAAGTTATGGGACATGTTTAGAGCTATTATCGCATACTGACTATGGAAGGGGCTCATTACTTACTTATTATCGCACGATAAATACGAAAATTTCCGATTGTCTAACTCATAAATCATCGTAGAATTCTAAAATAATGTCATGCACTGCCATAAATCTTTGTTTTATGCTTAAATTTGTCCCTGCCGAAGATATCATTACTAGCTTAGAGTCCTGTTTGTCGGTTATCTGAAACCGCTGATTCTATTCGTTATAAAGCATTCAAAACTCTTGCACGTACCAAACCTCTGTAACTAAATCTTACTAAGTCAGAAGCTCGGGCTTTGAGAAACTTGAAATTCTACCCCAAAATTGGCGTGCTTACAGCTAATGAAGGGAAATGCTACGATGATCTCTTGCACAGCGAAGAGAATGAACAAAGAGTTCTTTCCTTAGTGCAAGATCGCCCTTTACTATCTTTTGCTATCACTATCAGTAGCCCCACCTACAATTTGTCAAAGTGCCTTTCTCAAGTTCTAAAACAAGCTCGGAACATGTCACTCGGCTTATTCTACATTTTTGTTGGATTGTCAAAAGCTAATTTTATCCATTTCTCTTTTTTGCATAATTAGCAATTATTATCCTGCTTTGGATAGATTACACGTTTTTTCCTGTTTAAAGTTTTGACTATTAATGGCTAACGTCCATGTTTGTATTAGCGTATCCAATACATAAGTTCAATACAAACACTCAAAAAAAAGTTGCGATATTATTTTGCACAAGCACATTAACCGGTTTTGCGTTGCGATATGAATATTTAAACAATTACGTAAGCATTTTTATATGGCTCACAGTAGAAGAACGGTTCTAAATATGGTTTAAGTTTACCATTCTCTGTAGGTATCTACTGTCTCATATCCTTGGCATCAATTGTTTGTTTGATGAGGTGGAGTATTTTTATAGAATTATTTACTTTTTTGCCATGTTAACGAAATTAAACTAAAAGTAGTAGTGGTAATTCAGTTCAACGGGGATAGCTATCAATGTATATAAGAGGGTAGCGGGGCACATTATCTATATACTATATCTTACATTTTGTATGTTACTATACTTTCATACAAATTGCAACATTTCAAGAATAGTGAAATGTAAATGGTTTAGTATTTAAATGTAACAGTGATATTCTTTTACGGTGTTCTAAGGAATGAGATCACTACATTGATGTGACAAAAGAGGAAATAGTTATTAACTGTTTGGTGGTCCATTAGTGAAAGAACACAGTTTTTAGGGGTTTCTACACGTGACATTATAGAATTATAAAATTGCCCCCACAATGTTAATGATAGGAATCTGGAGGATATAGATCTCACCATATACCGGCTGACCAATAAGCCGCGAACTAGTTTTAAATCGAGTATTCTGTATATAATATGGGCTCTATGTGTGTTTCTGACAGATTTAGAGATACTTTAGAATACCTTAGAAATTAGATTAAATTTAGACATATTTATTTCCTTCTCGAAATCGACTGATTTCGAGTCCAAGTGATTAAAATTCCATACTTGTCTCTGTATATACACAACAGTTGGAATATCTTTGAAATATAGAGGGTGTTCAGTATTGAACAACGGACATTACCAAATTTAAACAACGCAAACGTTATTTTTCTTAAGTAGCACGATGTATTTTATCTCTATTTGTATTTTATCTTAATGTTTCTTTATAACAACGCATATGTGTAACATTGAAAGCAAAAGAGATATTTATAGTTAAACGCGTGTCCTGGATATCGGTATTGCATTTAGGTACTTTACTATTTGGTTATCATGATAGCAGTAAACAGTAAACATGCAATTTACTGACTACCTTAAACTGTTGATTAAGAAAAGGAAGGAAGAGAGGTATTATTTATATATTAGGAAAAAGTGAAAGAAATTGTGTATTTTAGCTGGCAGCATGTATAAGCGGCTCAAACAGGCTAACGTTGTCTACAAACGAAAGTATTTGTCAATTTCAAGCTAGGAATTAACGATACTGAACACATTATTCTATAAATGTAGCAATTAAAAAGAACTAATGCAGAGCAAAAAGTTTTTTTTAGGTACTTCCTTTAGTAAGCATCTACCAAGGCTTAACATTTTTAATCAGCAGTTAAGAAAAGCAATGGGTTGTTTACTATTTTCATGGGAACCAGGCAGTACTAACAATAGAAAGCGCTTAGGTATATCTAAATGCAGGCTTTTCGTTTAACTCAAGATATGTATTTCCAAAAAATTTCTTAAACGTTTTTGGTGGTTGAGTTGGTAATGTTTGATATTCAATGAGTTAATGAACTCGAAAAATAATTATGGTGTGTTTTGAAAATCTAGATGAAATTTTGCGTATTTACAAGAATTAATATAATTTCAATGTAAATTATAGTTTTTTTAGGGGCGCTTCCATCTTAAAATGGCTCACACTGTGTAACACTAAGTGTTTTTGCATATTTTATACGAAGTATATATTAAATTAAATATACTCACGTAGTACACAAAAATTATACGACAAAAATAGATTCTGTTGCTGTAGCAAGCTTAATAGCTTTATACGCTGTTGTGGTTGTGGTATATCACCGTAGACAAAAATTTTAGTTGTATAGATCATTATTTCATTAATTTTACTCGCTTTCGTTTTATTATTTGCCTCATTCTCAGAAAATTCGATTTCTTTGCAAGTTTCCGGCTTAAAGCTTCGAGATTACGAATTCTAGAACACCAATCAGTACTTAGAGCTTTGCCAAAAAATAAAACTAGATTGTATAACTCTCAAATTATATTCATTTATTGTATAACATTTGTCTGACTTTTGTTGGCTACCTACATACATCTTCTATGCTACAAATACCCGCATAGATATACATACATGTAGATATTTCTAAATCATATCAAAACAATCCGCAACGTCATCGCTATTTGCTTGACTCGGTGACTAGACGATTTCCAAAACTTTTACTTACTTTTTCTTCTTACATATTTAAGTGTATGTTTAACGGTAATTGCATTTGATTTTAAAGGAAAACGGACGTACTCAGCTTCTTTTAATAGTGATCACGTTTGCAGAGGTGACTACATATGCTAACGATGTGTTTGCTTCATTAGGTAAATCACTTTCGCCATGGCCTTTTCCCGTTATCATGTCTGAGGCGATAGTTTCATTCAATAAATTTCCTGCTAATTCTTCTTTTATGATGTTTCTCGTTTGCTTGTATATACATACATACATATGCACGTTTGAAGTTGAAATTCTCAAACGTTCGCTTTCGCTGGTGTCTCCGGATATTATCTGTTATATGGGTTCTTTTTCTAAACGGAACTCTATATATAAATTAATAATGAGAGACTGGCTGTGAGGTCAACGTAACGTCTTCAGAACACTTGCACCGTTGCCAAATTATTGTGTGATCAACAAAACAGATGCATACAAACGCACACCACGAAAATACATGTACCCGACAGGACAGTGCCAACCAGAACATGTGTAATACACTCGAAAATATGTCATGTGAACGCACTCTTCTGATATGTACGTACTATTGTATAGTTAATCGAATCGTATATTTATGAAACGTTGTTTATTTTTTACAGTTTTGCGTTAGCGTATCGTATTGTGCAATTACACTTTTGATTGACACGTTTGTTGGTGACGTGAGTGAAGTGCATCGATTATTCAACAGTGAATAAATGAACAAATAAACTAATTGAAAATTCATTTTGAGTTTGCATGTTATCTTTGCCCTTGTTTGTCATTTGAAATTAATATGAATAAATGAAAAAATAGGTTTATTATAGTAATTTTGCGAAATAGATATATCTTGCGCAGTATTCAATTCTTTCTATCTTTGGAAGCAGTAATATTCGTTTAAGGATTCTGCGAATACGTTATCCTTATTGAACGGACGGTATCTCGTTGTGGCTGGTATTAAAGTTAATTTAATTTTAATTAGCAATTTTAACGATTATACCGATATATCTGCTCCTTTCCTGGGCAACGTAAATGTCTCTGCATGCCTCCGATAAGTTGGAATGACTTTTTTTTTGGCTTAATGGATAGCATATGCTTTAGTAGCATTCTCCAATCAACTAGAAGTTCTGCGCCATCTGCCATCAGTGTGTTGTGGTAGTCCTCACCCAGAATATTAATATTGCTTCTACAGTCAATTATGAATCGGCACATATGTCGATAGTAAATATTTGATATAGCTTAGACTACGTATCCGTCAAATTAAATGTTTGCGGCAGTATATTTCTGTGTGCCTTCTAGAACCATCGATGTAAAGGTTATTGTTAGCCTTAACCAAGGAGTCGCAATTACTACTCCAATAGTTCTTATCGGAATAACTCACATCCTTGTAGCACACAGTATGTCCAATGGCATAGATTGAATCTCGCCATCAAGGACCACGTTAAGGTGTAACATCCACGAGAGTCTCAAATCTCACAACAGTAATCGTCAAGTTGGCTATTCTCTACAACAAAGTAACTTTAGCATTCACTGCAATCTTTTGGATAAGGGAATCCATCTGGTGGAAGGGCCACCAGATAACAGCGCCGTAAGTAATCATAGGACAATTCACTGTTACATGCAGCAAATATATTTTCTTGGGGGATATTCCCTTGGTCTTACAACAAACCTACCTCACATCCAGAGAGACATTTTAGCTTTGCACAATACTTCATCCAAATAAGGATTCCAAGGTAATGTTTTGTCGGGAAATACTTTATATTTTATCACCTTAGCTAAGTTAATTGCTCATCTAGAAATGTTGGAAGTGCCGGCCTTCCAGCTTCCTTTTTCTTATGATTGGAACAATCACGATTTTGTGCTAGTTGATTGTAAACTTTTCTCCTTTACATTAGCCGTGGATAACGTTCAGCGTTAATTTTCTGCGGGATAATTGTTAGCTTCTAAGTCTTTATGCCTTGATAAGGGACGATCTCGAATCCGGAAGCTCAAAAAATTATGAAGCTTTGGGAACATGTGGATCACGTGCAGGTATGTACTACGCATTTCTTTGTCTGCGGAAAAGCACTCTGAGTGGGCGAAATGAATTTTTATATATTTATAATGTTAGAAATTTTTTCTTCTGTTTATGCTTATAAAATTAGCGGTAAGAGGTAGAGAAAAAGTTTTAAAACAAATGTTCTCCTAAAACTTTCTTTTAACTGAAGTGGAGAGCTTAAATAATGTTCAGAATAATGATTTTCATATTCAGTGTTTCATTTACGGTATCGATTTCATTAGATTCGATTGTTTGTTACCAAAAAACTATAAGTTACCGAAGGAACATTTGACGGGTGTAAAAATGTTTTTGTAAAGAAGATAAAGGAGTGGCCTCGAATAATGACCTTAACTTCGGAAAGTTCGAGGAGGTCTCTTCAATAACAACCTTGACCTTGAAAGGAGTGATTTTTGGAAAATGTCTTTGACTTCTGAGAGTCAGAGGAAATAGCTTCAAGAATGACTTCCATTTCGACTTTGGCTTTTGGCTCAATGGGGAGCTTCGAGAATCGGTTGAGGCCCTCTACTGATATCGGTTCGTTGTAGACCTGTAGTGTTGAAAATGGTCGCCATAAATATTCTAAATGTGATTTGCTTGCCGATGGTTAGCAGGCCCCAAAATATCATGATTCTTGATATAAGAGCGGATACCTTGACCAAAGACTGAATATTCTTCTCGTTGTTTCATTTGTGGTAGCCATTCAATTTGTATGGTGCAACAAATTCCTATGTTTTCAATATTTTCTGAGGAGTTTGATCATTATGTTTTAATATATAAAAAAATATATTGCTAGGTATTTTAACGTATAATGATAACATTGATGAATTCGATATATTATTATAAATTCTAAATTACAAAATAATTTATAATATCGTTATCAATGATTTTGTTAGTTTTAAAAATTAATCTCAACATTGTACACAGTGGATCAATCCCTATTAGCTACTATTGATCCTAAACGTGTTTACCTGTCGAAAAAGATATATTTAAAAATGTTGATATGTTTAACCTTTATCTCATGTTTGCTTAATACAACTTATTCACAGAAAAATTATTGTTTTAAAACTGTTTCTCTGTCTCTTAGAGTTAGCAAGTTATGTCCATAGACAGAATGGAAAATTTCCAATTGCCAAAACTTAATTTCATTAGTACGTGCCTACATGTAATCTATATGTCGCTAAAGTTTCATAATTTTTTGAATTTCCGGGTTCGAGATTGTCGGCACTCTAGTCTCAAGCGTACGCACTAATAGAGTGCTAATTACGGAACTTATCTTTCAATATCAAGTACTCAGCAATTTTCGAACATGGTAAGGAGGAGGCTGACGCATGGCTTGCGAGCTCATAGCGCGGTCGGGTATGATCGATTGACTATAAAGCGCTCGAACGTACAGTATACCTGAATTTAATTAATTTTAATTTAAGAACTCGATTGGAAAGTCTCTTAAATTTTCGGCGGATTCTTTTCCAAAATAACATTTCATTTCACAGAAAACATATTAGAATACATGCGCCTGTTGTCTTCGGCGTTTTATACCAACAGAACGTACGTTTTACGGTTGAATATACCTTTCGCAGAGAAACGAGAAAAAATACAACAGATAAGAAAAGAAATAGCTGAAAACTATTCGAAGGAAGAATCCTCTCGAAATGGTTTCTCACTTACTGAGCCGAATGAAAGTACAAGGTAACTAGGCAAGGTGCAGATGGAAAAGTCTAGAGAAAAAAAGAAGGTAAGTGCTGATTTCCTGTTAGGTGCGGGTTCGTGCTATGTTAGTCTTTACACGTAGTAAATAGAAGGTTTGGCGGGATTATGTCCTGACCTGCTCTCGCTAACCTACTTTCAGTCAGTGCAGCGGTACTTACTGAAGGAGGGACTATTTTTTATGTCTAGATCTGCCCTTTCTCGCATAATCGCTAAGCAAGCAACGTTTTCAAGTTGATTGATTGCAGAAAACAAGCTTCCTCTATACTTTATCAAAAGTGAATAACAATCTAGCCGAAGAGGTATAATTTTGAAGAGATTGCTGTCGCATCGAAGATTTATGGTAGACGTTTAAGGTTATTATTGATTGTTTCTTATTAATATTGACTTATTAATAAAACTCCGTATTTGTAGGGGATATTTACTAATAACAGTGCTCTCCTTTTTTTGTGGTACACAATTGCACCTCATATATATTATGACCAAGATAATGTATTTTTATATCCAATTGCTGGAGTAATGCCAAAAAATGCCTATATGTGCTAGTATGATAAACCTTCAGAAGACATAACCAAAAATATATAATGCTAAGATAGCTTACCTCTCTCGTGGTATTGATGTGTTCTATCTACAGAATGCATATTTGGCATACAATTTTATCTCTGCTTATTCATTCATTGCATTCTACATTGCAAAGCCTAAAATTTGTAGGTGGTTGATTTTATCCACTAAACTTAGAGTTGTCCCGAAATGGAAAGCGATGTTTTCTAACGCCTAATAAATCCAATAAATCAATTCGATTGATGATTTACATCAAGCGAAAAAATTATTCTACGTCCACAATATTTATGTTTATTTAATATTATGGATAGGCGAAGTAAATAAAGCATGTCTTTGTTATACAACAATAATAATAATAACACACCAACCTGCAAAGTTCGTACCGTTGTTAGATGTATACGCGAATTCTATCAGAAGTCTATGGAAACAGATGGCTCTTTGTGGCAAAATCTTCATTATTGACTGTGAGAACTACTTAGTCGACATTTGTCAGAATTTTGGAGAGATTCATCGAGTAGTATTTTTTTGAGAGTTGCTGAAATGCATATTTGTGGAATCATAGAAAAAGGATAAAACCGGCCAATGCTTTAGTTTCTTCTTTTTTTTTTGAATGGGTGGGGAATTAGGTGTGGTCGAACATCCGTCCTTGATGAGAGCGGCCATACTCAATTGAGGTGAGGGTGGAATAAAGATTGTGGTAGCAGAGCCTCGAGTGAAAATGAAACGTGTGCAGAACATCTTTCTCGAAAAATTCAGCATGGGCGAGATGGGTGTCTTACCTATTGCCGGAAAACGGGATTGTGTGATAGCTTCAAAGAAATGTTTGGACATATTCAAGCGCAATGCAAAAAATTTCTATTGCATTATGTGGCTGTCTATGAGACATATGTAGATGCATCTCTGCATGTTAGAGACCAAAGGTAAGTGAAATGCATTTTTTCCGTTGAACGTGCACCTAAGAAGGCGAAGACGATTTCATCAGGCAGTTATTCAAGGCATATTCTGAATTAATTATTTGGAGAAGGGAAGGGCAATCACGCGATGGTACTATGTTGATTTATTGGATTGACTCAACGTTGAACTAAAGAGAAAAAACGCCCTGCTCAGCGAAGAAAAAAAATTTCTGTTAAAGCTCCAACTTATTCACTGCGACAACAAAATTAATCTATCTACGGTACGAATTGGTTTCCCATCCACCATATTCGTCTTGAACTTGATAAATCCTATTAATTGGATGGCTTAAAAAAGTTGAAACATTACCAGACTAATTGTCTAGAGTTAGAAGGAGATTATGTCGAGAAATAAATACACTCAATGCGAAACAATTACGTGACCTTTCTTAACACAGAAATTTGTTATACCATCCTCCATACCGTGACGCGAAATAGTGAAACGCAAATGTTTGGTACAGTCTTGCTTGTATGTAAGCACATACATGAAAGTTTGAATTAATTGCAGAGTGAATCGATGCGAGTGGCGCCTTTCCATTTTCCATTATGTCAGCTGTCCCACCCTGAAAATAGGGGTTCGTCCGTTGCGCTATCACGCTTCCACATTTCGCGATAAACAAGGAACACGTCACGGGAAATTCGTAGTTCGCATTACTGCAGCGAGGCGGTTGCGATGATACATTCTGGCCGGCGAAATATTACTTCTTTAATATTAAATTAATTTCGCTTTTATTTTGTGCACGCCATTCGCCACTTTGCATGAAAGAAATTTGTTCTTTGTTCTATAAATTCTATATGAAGTACACTGAAAGAAGTATACAGAATGTTCCAACTTTCCGGGATTGTAAAATTGTGCCAACATGTTCTCATATACTAGGTGATCAATAAATAGCTATTTCTTTCAGATCATTTTTTTCATTTAGGTAATTGAAAACAAAATTACAAATATCTTGAAATTTGCTAAAAACGGACACGAGAAGCCCATATTAGATTGATTTATTTCTAAGCGACGCACTAGAAACCTAGTAAAATATAAGACGGATAGAATTATAGAGGTTGAGGTGTCAGGTGTGTGCAGGAACAACAGCAATAATACATCTATGACTGCCGGGAGAGTCAGGAACTAGAACAGCGCCTAAAAGATCTAGGTCGAAATGGCTTCGAAGTTGAACAAGATCTAATCAGAACAGGCACTAAAAAATGGGAAGCGAAGATGCATAATAGGGAACTTTACAGAAGCATCTATAGGAAAATTAAAGATATGGATCTAGAAGAAATGGATCTAGAAAGCTTCGAAAGAAGTTGTGAAACTCCAGAAGAAGTGTTTAGCTAGTGTATAATAAAGTACAGAAAATACATGTTCTATTTAAAACAAACTAGGTCCTTGGTTCTTTATTTATTCAGAAATATTTTTGAGATATCCAATGATTTCGAATACATTATTTGAAAATTTTAAAAGATCGGACCATCTTGCTGTATATTCTAAAAATTTCATATTGCTGTGTAATATGAAATTTTTAAATTGTTGTTAGTAATGCAAAGATGAATTGAATGAAGGTATCTATTCTTTTTATCATTGATACCCGCAAATATTTGTATTCAAGTTTGTGAATGTATTTAGTTTTAGCTAATTCGGAGACGTCCATGATCGATTCCGAAGTTTTGTATTCGCCCAAAAAAGAAAACGACGTTAATTGGGTATTTATGTACTCAAATGCGCATTATTTCAGTCAAATGTACGCGATCTCAAGCTAGTGTAAAATTGTTTTAAAGTGTGACAAGGTTAATTAGAACATTGTTTTCGCCTTAGCCGTAAATTAAATTAACATTCGTTCTTAATTGAAATGGAATGTATATGTACACGTTGATTTTAAGCGTCTCACATTCATGCGATAATCATATATTCCTTTTTATTGATTTATTTCTTCGCTTCGAACGCAAGCGAATTTTTGCATACAGAATGCTAAATATCCTTGTACTGTGGAAGAATGCGTCAAGGAACTAGCGCGTATTGAATTATGAGGATAAAATGTACGGCGCATAAACAACCAGTGCAGCAAAAGACGTGCAAGTTTACGTCCTGGATATTGAAATAAAACCTAAATATCGAACTTGGCTGCAATTTGTAGCGAGTGTGCGCGTGTTTCCCGAAAACGAATCGTTATAATGGGAATTTCTGCAACGCGTTTGCTGAAACATAATCGCAGCTTGTTACTGCATCTATTTTGTTAATAACATTACCCTTCATGTAACTATGAGGTAAGTAATGTGCGTGACGGCGATGATACGATGGAATGGATATGATTCGCAGTATATACGATTTCAAGTATCGATTGTCGCTACAAATATAAAGTGAATTGTTTACGCAAAGCTGTTTTCCTTTCTTAATTCGTTGAATAAAGTTGTGTTTGTCTTATTGATTTTTATTATAATCGACACAATATACCGAGTGGAGCAATAGTGTGAGATCCTTCGATAACAAGTTTACTGGTAATAAGAAAAATGTCCTATAGATAGATATACATTAGCAGCGCAAGCTGAAGTTATTTTGGCGCATGTGAATTATTTTGATATATTTGTTATTTTTTCAATGGAACATCTTGTATATTGATACTTATTTCGTATCTATTAGATAATATGTATAAGATCACAATGTATATAATCATCTATCTATAAATTACATTGTTTTCGAAATATTTATGAAAAATGGTATTTATAGTGCTCTGCAGAAATAATTGTAGTTTACATATTTTTACCATTTTGAGTTCAACAGTGAATATTAACTATCGTTTAGAACAAGTGAACTTCTTAGCCATATGGCATACTAATCACGCAGTAAAGACTGAATTTTTGAAGTGACGTTTTCGTCGTTATCTTAAATAGAACAACCTGTGTATTTTTTAATTTTCGAATTGTTAATAATTGTAAAACTTTCCCTAGACCCGAAATTAGTTGTTTTTGATATTTGTATCTTAGACTTATTGTCCCGGTTCGAAGTAATTAAATATCAAAGATTTCAGTTTTGATCCAATTATACAACTTTGAGTTGCTTTGACAGCTTCTAGAAGTTTAGATTTCTTTATTTCTTTTCTATGTGTTTCTTTTCGCTTTCAAATATAATTTCGTAATATCTCAGATACTGTTTCCATTTTTAGTAGGCTACAATTTAAAAATAAGTTCGTTTCTGTCAGGCACAATTTTATTGTCAGTGTAAAGATATAAGTGTAAAGCTGAAAAGTTGTAAGATATTTTTTTTTCTGGTGAAGAATGCTTACATGTGGTCTACATTCTAAGAGAATGTAATAAAAATCTGCTAGCATTCCAACATTTGATGCGTAGGATTGAGGAGAGTAGATGAAAAACTATAAGAAAACCAAAAGGAAGGAGAATATTAACCGATAATAATCAATTTATTGTTTTGGCGTTAGTTGTGGAAGATCTGCTTGTTTCATCTGGATAAATTAACCAATGATCGATCTGTACGACGTACACTAAATTGAATTACTTTTATTCCCTACGAGCGTAAAAATACAGATTTGGAGAATTTTGTCAGTGGGCTTTGCACAGAAGTTAGTACCGAGCTCGAGTTCTTTGTTTTATTCAGTATTTTAATTTCATAAAAATGTTCATTATATAAGTACTGCTGATAACTTTTTAAAAGTGTCTTAATAAGTGGATTGGATGGGGAAGACTTATAGTTTTGGTCAGCTTTATATCATCAGCTTATAATATTATAAGTAACTCACAAAAAAAATTATTTATTTTTTTATTTCAAATAGCGACGAAAATGCCTTTCGAAGAGAGGCACCTTCGCTGCCTTAAAAGTGGCGTAAAACCAGGCGATTCTCTTGCTCTAAGCGGAAATGTCATATAACTTAGTATCCAATGTGGGAAGCAAAATGTTAAATATTTTGCAAAGGTATTTCTGTAGAGAGAGCTATTGTAAATACTATATTTCCTAAATATTTTGAAAATAATTGAGTTTACATATAGACAACCTTACTTTGTAGTACAAATGAAATATGTGCTAATATACAGGACGTTTTATTTGAAACAACAATTTTGAAATGTAACATTTTCGATTCACCCTCTATACGTTATTTATTAATTTCGGTCTGTTGATCCACATAAGTTGTATACCGTACAGTTTGTACATGATGTAATCTATATCCATGTTCTTTTTTTTAATTCAATTTTTTTAAACGCACATACATACTTATACAAAATTGTTGTCTACTTTTAACAGACATGCGTTATATTATCTCAAGCGTAGGCAAGAATATACTGTATTCTGAGAGAACGTATTTGTCTAGTCTTCAGACATTGAAATTTGAGCTTTTTTTCGATAATTTTCATATCTACTTTGCTCGAGTTTTTACTTCTATTTTCTGTGTCTTTTGCAGTTCTAAATTCGCTTAGTAAAAGGAAATCAACATTTTAGCATATTTTGTTTGCTACTTGCGTATGTTAAATATTGTGATTTTCCTATACAATATACAAGTAGCAAACTTTTGTATCATAGAGAACTTTCTACGATGCAAACGTTTCTATCCAAAAATATTTGCCGTTGGAAAATTGCTCTTAAATATTTTTCAATTTTGGGGTGCAATTAATTTGGAAAATGGAAAGAATTTGCCAAAGTTTTGTGCGACAATTGTAAATTACTCTTTGGACAAATAGATGTACCAAAGTTAGAGAATTTTCTTCATCTTCTTCTAGATAGAGTAGAGAAAATCCACGTCTTTTTACATCAAACTGTTGCCGTGTGGTGCCCCTTTACGAAACAGAATCCCAGTGCCAGGGCATATAACTGCGCATTTTCATATTTATGTAGACTCGGGCTGGCGCGATATGTTTATTAACTCGGTCGGCTCCTCGGCTCGCCAGCTCCTTCGGTTGTTGGGCTATCAAGTCTGGATAAACACACTCTGCTCGACTTTGAAAAAGGCATTCGCAAAGGAAAAATTAATTTATTAAAACACAAAGAAATTTCAAGCAGAAATTTTAAAAATTAGGGAAAAAACTAAGTTGCCACTTCCGGCAATCAAGAACAAATTTTCATGAAGCGTACTAAAAAATAAGCGAGCCTGTACCGCGAAATTTAAACATTTCTGTCGGGGCGAATTACATTTGTTTTCTAAAGTATTTCGATACCAGATTTTGGATTTATTTAATATGCTCGTAATTTAATTTAAAAGTAACTACTAAGATATTCATCGCCAATACAAGTCCATTTGCACTTCTAGTAAACATCTAGATTCTTCAAAGATTAAATGTGTCTCTCTTCAGGAGCGTTAGTAATGGAGTATTACCATTAGGACTTGCTTTGACGCCATAAACATTAATAATAAACATTTCCTTTAAATCCATCGAATAAAAAACTGCTTTCTAGCCTCTAAGCGCATCTTCATTTGTTGCATGGCTCAGATATAATTAGCCTTGCCGAATGCATTTCCAGGTTTCGTGAAAACAAACCGTTTGTGTTTGTTTTTTCTCATATTTTAAAGCGCGTCGATCAATCCTCACTGGAATAGAATTTTTAAAAATAGGCGGTTCGCCGACTATGTTTCCTTACACATCTAGGCGAGCGCCCAAGAAGTCATTTAGATGTAGTTAATCTGTCGTGGAACCGCTAAGCCATAATGTTACAACTTCACGCTAAACCATCCCAACCAGATGTTCTCTTAATAAACACTTAAATTTAGATACTCCTATCTTTATGAACTCGTAAAATATGAACTCTTTAAAAAATTAGTAAGCTCGAGAAGTTACTGTTCAATATTTCTTCAAATTATGTACTGCGCGCTTCGATGATTTTAATTTGCATTGCAATTTATTTGTTTTAGGCATAGTACGATGTATGTGAATGGTTCAAAAAGAAAAAAAGCAATGCAGGAAATGGTGCATGTGCACAAATAAAGATATATAAAACGAACACTCTCTTTTCTAGAATAAGAACACCTCCAGAATCGACTGAGAAGATTGTAAAATTATACTGTTTATAATATTCAAAAATATTATTCATAATTACTCAAACATTTTTTTCCTTTAATGCATTTTACTACCTACTGACTCTTAATATACATTTATCCACGATTTAATATTTATAAAAAATCATTTATAGCCTTTTTATCAGTTAATATAAACACAGAACATACATAGATCTGATATCCTGAGATAACAACCACAACGGTTCTCTTCATTTTTAACATAATTCAATAATCAATATGAACATATTATTTACACATAAAAATGGGTTTCCAACTTGAAGAATATCGATAGACTCAACTTAAATAATTAATTCGGAGCATCTATTATTATTTCAATCTGTTACATTCAGATAGATCTGTTCGAATTGAGAATATTTTATACCTAAAATGTATGTTTAAACGGAAAGAATGCTATTCTAATTAAGCTTATGAAATATTTCTATGAAGTAATCTCATATTGCCGCAGGAAGTGTTTAATAATCAACTTAATGTTATGGTATTTTTATTGCAATTAAGTGTATTCTTAAAACGAGTGTAATGGTGTCATTTACTTATTTGAAAGTTATCATAATCAAATTCCAAGTGAACGATTCTAATGCAATTGACGTGATTTCTTTACGTTTTGTTTTGTTTGTGATATACATTTTATCTGTAGACCGTTCTTAATGTTATACACTGTTAATAATAATAATATTTTTAAGCTCTAATACACACGTCGAACTTTATTATTTTCTTGAATTTTTACGTCCTGTTTATTACAAAAAGTATTAATAAATATACAATGTAATGTCTCTATGTAATTCCGGACATTACTAAAACAATTGTGAATATTAACAGATAAGATAAATTTAGGTTAGGCTATAACAGAACATTCTAAAGTACTGTCCACGTAGGGTAACGTAAAATGAGTGTAATGCGAAACTATATTACGTGCAAACTTGTTAACATTACATTCTGTATTTGAATATCGACAGTCAAATTGAGATTGGGTTATGACAAAGCAAATCATCGGCCTCGGTCCTATATGAATGCAGCCTCAGTTGCCGAATCCTTAGACTAATTTCGCATTACCATATATAAACGTGCTATTGACGAATTCTGCAATGGTCTCACTAGTAGGAATAACGGATTATCATTATTATTACTAATGATGTAAAGATGTTGATGTTCGTTTGAATCATTGCTGTAGTTCTCGGACTTGGACGGAATTTCTTTGTATGTGAAATATTAGTTTTGCAATTTACCTGCTTTTTTACTATATTAAAAAAATAAATGGTTTGCCGGAAGCTGGTCTTTATTTATGCTATTGTTGGCACTACCGCTGTCGGTATTGCTGTTTGAAATAATGGTCGAGTGATAGCCATGAATTCCCACATAAATTACGCTCCCGTACGTCATATTTTCTTTACTTCCATAGTTTCTAAATTTGTATTCTGACGTTATAAAGAACTTATTTAAAATCGAAGGTGTTTCTGATTTTTGAACACTTTGTCAAGGGCTTTTTAATCCTTTAATTTGTCTTGGAGGTAAAGCATTTTGAACACATAAGTATTTGTACACCTTCTTCAAAACTATTCTAACTAACTAACTAAAACATCTTCAGAATTCCTGATCACGAGCAAGAATTCCCTTTTTTTGTCCTTACGGAGATCAAGTGTACATCTGTCGAATTTAATAAACGTGAAAATGGCGTACACAGCTTCTGGATTAATAAAATCTTCATTAAGTACAGCAGTTACAAATTGCACGCAAGTTAGGCGTTGTTAGACAGTAGAATTGCGAAATAAATGTCACTAAGGCTCAAACCATGTAAAACAATGCACGTGGGTTATTATTATTTAAAACATTTGATATTGTACGAATTCAAAAGCATTATTGCCAGTCGTATGGTTAAAAAGCGGGAATTAATAGTAAATTTAATCAGATTATCTCATTGATCTGTAGATTTAACTTATTTATTTTAATTTCGTGAGATTTTTATTGTTTCATTTTGTCTATGGTTTAAATAAAATTTTTTCAAAGTTATTCATTATATAGATGTAAATTAATGGACGTACACAGATTTATGCTTTTAAATGAAATTCAATGGATACTTGTTGTAGTTAGATTTTACATTAATTTGGAAGTTGTCGAAAAGAGAAAATGAAATACAAAAGAAGTAATTGCTTGTTTTCGCCACTACAGTCGTTGGCTGGACTTATCCTTCTGCCACACACGCTTTAAATACAATAGGCCAGAAAAGGAAATTTCGTTTTAGAAATCGAGGTTTCTGCCACTAGAGGAATCCCTATTTTCGATAGGCGCGATTTTTTTTATATCAATTAGTTCCATTTCCTTTTATTTTTTAGCTATTCTCTCTATATTTTCCAGAACTTTATAGAGTTCGTTAATATAAAGCTATGGAAACGAGTTTCTCTTTTAACAATGGAGTATTGCCATGGAATACTATAAAGTTTTGTTTTGCTAAAGAGATTTATTAAAACTGATGTGTAAACATGATCTTGTTTAGTATAACTCCAGTAACCGCATGTAAGTTAACAAGCACGTACAAATAATAAACAAGGAACATAACCAGATAAGTGTTTAAGTGTGTATTTAGTTTTTTTCAGCATTAGTAGTCATTCAGTAAAACAGAAGGACACGATGTACAGAGTATGTTGGAACTACATAGAAGTAGTCCATTTGGAAATGAGATTTTATTTATTGAATAGCAGTTGATGAAAGGTATTGACAATTTTAGTTTTCATTATGGTGAGGTTTTTGGAGCTTGATTTTGTCAAAAATCGCACAAAAGTTGATTTAAATTGCATAACTCTTGAGTTTAATAGTGTATAAGTTTAATGATGTCGATTGCGTATTCCAAATTTTCACTACATCAGCATTGTTGTTCTTCACTAAGCTGGGTTGCTGTGTCTGGATATGTGTCTGGAATATTGGAGAACAATTCACTAAATATGTAATTAATATATTTACAGACAGGATCTAGAATAATAAACCTTTATTAAATGGGTATTGTTTATTTGGGAAAAGTGATTAGTGATGTATCCCAATATTCTTATATAAGCTTAATTTACGTAATGCGACTGGTATTTCTATTTTCTTTGTTAAATTCTTGCGTGACTATACTTTTGTGTAGCACAACGGTTTTCATGACACAATGAAGTATTTCAACACAATTTTAAAATAGATCCACCATAGACCGGAAGATATACAATATATCCATGCGTTATTGAATATAAAGCTTAATACTAACAAGCTGGAGCACAGTAATTGTGTTTACGTTATTTAGTAAAGTACTTCAGTTTCTTTAGTTCGTAAATAGATTCAGAATTATGGCAGTTCCTGTATGTATACATACATATACATACCACCGACGATTTCTCACCTAAAAGTTAACTAACAATTAACGATTGCCACGTGTTGTACAAATTAGTATGTGTGAACTTCTCCCCGGGAATTTTTCGTTAATTCTTTATTAAATAGTTGTAAAGAAACAACACATATAATTCGTTTATTATTCATGAATTTGTCGACGTACTAGCAAACTAGGAGTATTATACAATTAAAAAAAGATATATTAATATATAGCTACATATTTAATAATTCTTACACAATGGTACGAATTTCAAAACGATTTATTCTAAGATATCTTTTTGTATTTTAAACATATCAATGGAAAGATTTTGAAAAACCTAATGACAAGCAAATCTGGTGCTGAAAAATGGAAATGAAGAATAGCATGTTTTAACCCAAAGCTTGGCGTGGCCATACTTCAGAAAAGATATTAGTAATACTTTTAAGAAAGGAAATAGTGCTGCCGTAATACGGAAGAATGAACATATGTCTTTTAAAGCACTTTGAGGATTCGTTATTGAATTTTGATATAGAGCTGGTGTAGATATTGATAAAAGTAATAGATTTTTAATGTATCTTTCATTTTATTTGAGGCTCTATTGAATATAAAAAGCCAAAGTGGTTTAGAAGTTTCTTTGGACTATTGAATTTGGGCTAATAAAAAAAAAGTATTTCATCGTATTGACATCATATTCCAATGGATTGACTCGAAGCAATGGCAACGGAATCCGATAAAAAAGCAAAAATAGGTGTCGAATGAAATTAATTTAAAGGGTGATGCAGGATGAAAAACATTAACGCATATTTGGAGGAAAAGTCCAAGAAAATCAACCGTTCTGCGTACGCTCAGTGTTAAAATTTGTAATTAACGACAATGTAGATATGAGTATCAACTGAAAACATTATTGATGATGTTTAATTAACGGTGTTTGAAAATACTTTCACTTATCAAATATTAGCAAAATATCATTATTCCTAAGTTTTACTACCATGCTAAGAATCAGTTAAAGATATTACTTCCATAAACAGATCCTCATACATACGTTTTATTCGTAATCTTCCTGGCTCAAGAAGCAAAAAACACCCAGTATATCTGACCATTTCAGCAATTTATATTCTTGTTTTACTTCAGCCTTCTTCAATTAAAAATGTTTATTTACACTTTTTATTACATGTGGCACTTTGTTGTCGCAATATTCCCCTAATAATTTACTAATGTGCTATGAGAGTCTAAGTTCGTAGATTATTTGAATCCTGTGTAAATAATGCGATATGTTGATGCAGTGTAAATAGGTATTGTTTAGTTAGAACTACGTTGTGTATGCATAATAATGTATTATATCTAAGGTTTGGTAGAGGTATATTATCTTTCCTTTGTTTATTTTGTCGAATTCTTTTAACAATTGTCGCTTCTAGCGTTGACATTCGTTTATATCCATCCATACATTTTAAGTTTCCGCCACGAGTTGTATTGTGAGTAAAATGAATAGCAAGTCAGAATAGGGTGAAGAGGGGTATTGTAACTGATATTTTCATCATTAACAAAACCCTTCTTTTCAGCTCGATAGCTTTGTATTTGAACGACGTTTATTGATATCAATTTCAGTCTTCGTCATGGAATAACAGATGTGACAATACAATCAGTAAAGTATATACATATATAAGGAAAAGAATGAATAATTTTACATTACTGTCTGGGGTGTTCTGGTAGGAAAGTGAAGAAAACCCAAGATATGATTTCCTGTCCTATTTCTTAAAGCCATTGCTTTAGGAAGGATTGTCGCTATTTCTGACTAATACCAATATGACATCGACACTGCTTTACTTATGGTTCGTCTGAATCTTCCGGAATTCGCTGCGTTTTGATTTGGGTCATTTACGCGAATACATTGAAGCATGTTAAGTAACTCGCCAAGCTACGTATGTAAAAATGTACGTAAGCTACGTACATTTTCGTTTTATAAATGTTTTTAAAGTGGTTTTAATGGTCATAAAAAAATAATGGCTGCTGGGATTTTTATATTTCAGTATACTACCTGAAAAAACGTCTGGTTTCCGTCTGGTGTAGTTGTTTTATAGCCTGGGTGAAAGTAAAACACGGTATTGATTTCACTACTTTCTCCGTTGGTTAATAGTTTTACAACAAACGCAACAAGGTATTTGAGTAGCAGCATCCAGTCAGTTAAAGTAAATAATATCAGTCCATAAGAGGAATGTGTGTTCCTCAGTGTTCTATTCTCGGTCCACCAGCTTTTACAAATAGTGCTCGTGAATTTTTAAAGCTATTGGGCAATACACGTCATAGGGTTGGAGCTCTTGAGGAGCGAATTTGCTTGTAAAATAGAGGTAATTGAGGTTGATGCGATACTTTTGAGATTTATATCGTAGCCCTAGAACACTTACAGCAAGCTCGGAAGACGTGTTGCATTTATGTTACCTTGGTAAAGGCCAGAGCAGCCGGAGTTGGTTTCGAAGCAATTTTTGCCGCTTCTACAAGAGGAGAAAAGTTGGAGAAATATAACAATGACACTTCTTCCAATGAAACATGTTAAATAAAAAGCCGATTTGAAAAACTTGATTCAGAATCTTCGAATTAGAATTGCAAACTCTAAATACCTTCTAATGCGGTACAATGGAATACGCTATTAGTAAATTTGTAAATTGTCAAGATTAACAATAATTAAAAACATAGGTTTCCTACTATTACTTCCAAGTGTTCTGTAATGAACGCGTCTTGTTCCCTCCTCTATCCTCCTCAATTTTTATTTGTATACAAATAAACAAGATTCAAAGTAAAACTGGAAGAGTGTAGCTGAGGAAGGGGGAAAATTTCACCGACTATCATAAGATGACATGCGTTAAAAAGTGTTAAATCCAATAGGATACTGTGGACGAATATTAGGAAAAAAATATTCCTAACATTTTGTAGAACGCCTGCAGTGGTCGACAATATGTGCACGACGGTACACAGGAAACCAAAGGAACATGTATATAGGATCTTAAGACTCAGACAAAACTCGTAAAATTAATGGAACGTGTAGAAAAGGTAATGCATTGATTAAAATGCGTAGATTTGATCTGTTAAAATATTTCTTCAAGTATCTACGATCCTCGAATTTATAGATGTGAGCTCTGTAATTTATTAAAGGTTCTGTATATAATGAAAGACAGTTTCAACATATTAAAGCTATATGGTAAGCTTTGATGAAGAACATGCCACGTTAATTAGTTTGTGAGCAGAGCGTTTATTAAACATTTATTCCCGGGAATGACGTCAATTTTTATCTGACAGGATTTGTCAGTATGATAATAAATCGCATGTGTAAACCTTTTTATAAATATTTGTGAAGTTCTGTATTTTTAGTTAGAACCGTTCTGAATAGAAGATTCATAAATGAAGTACAGACTTTTAGAAAAGAGGAAATTAAGGATTGAGTTGTCTATGTTCGCTAGCAAGTAATATTTAATCTTTTACTTATCGAATATACAGGACGAGACGGGGAAGACGGACCGAAGTCCAGGAGTGTATTGTATGCGTCAACATGATGTAAAGAAACTTTTATGTTATTCTTTTTCTTACTCTTCCATTTGCTTTCAAGTTATAGTATAAATAAAGAATTTTAACTAGCGTTCTTATGAATGCTCAGAATTTTTGCTTTTGGAATTAATACGTCTTAAAAAGAATAATAATAGAAATCTTCTTTTGTGACCCATGTAACAGCAAAAAAGTCAATCCTTTCGAGTTGGTGGTTTACTTTTGAGTTTGTAAATTATTTTTGTTTGTACGCTACTTTACTCAAACTTAGAATATACAGATATGCTCTTTGTTTATGGTTTCTGTAATGGAAATGCGCTTCAGCTGCATAAAATACTTATAGGTCAGTGATGGTATCTTCGAATGTTTCTTGAGAGAACGCCTTAATCAAGAAAAATGTTAATGTATGAGATTTTACTGATTTGTAATTACGCTTTAACTTGAAGTCGAATAAGAACAGGAGAGTTTATGTACACTATTTTCGCTAGTATAGCGCTCTCACGGAGTTAGGTCAGTTCCTTCTGACTTACTCTGTATAATTTAATGGACATTGGACGCAATTAGAACTGTACCACCAAAAATTTTTGCAAAATTATGTTTATTAGTAACAAGAGTGCTTACATTCAAGAAAAGGAAAGTAAATATGATTTGCCTAGCTTGTGTATGTTCAGGTGTTAAATAAAGATCGGTAGTTGAGGAATCCCATTTCCGCTATTGGTACGTAAATTGTATCCGTAATGATATTCTACAACCACCACTATTGACCAAAAAATTTTACCAATTGAAACCGGTGTTGCATAACCATGTACTACCCCTTCTAGATGTGTTCGAACCTGCTCTACGTGCTTTACCTTGATTTGCAATTCGCAGGTTCCAACACGGTAATACGCGTAATTTCCCGAAAATTAGTATAGCTTTCATGTATCCCAACGTTCCCAGCCACGTTTGAAGAGGCTTAATTGTTTATAAGGTACACGTTTTCGTCTGTGCTCATTTTGGTACACTTGGAATGCAACTAGCGCATTGTAACAGTGTTTCTGTAGAGACATGTGCGGAACATCTAGCTTTTGTAAAAGCTGGAAAACAAACTAATCCAAAGCAATATGGTGCGTAATCGCTTAATTGTTGATCTGCACAAATACATCTATTTTTTTTTTAACGAAAGCCTCCAACAATATAGGGCTGGAGAATTTTTAATTGCAGCCAGTGTATGTATATAACAAATACAATAGATTTCGGTTCTTTTAATTTCACTTTTTTGTGGACTTGCACAACATGCGTGCTCCAAATTGGACCTTAAGGATAATTTCTGGTTAATTCTTTTTCATCCGGAACACAGAATTTCTAATCGGTGGTTTAACATACCAAGTTTAAGGTCGCTCGATTTGGTATTGTTACCAATTATGAGTTCTCTCATTTTTGCTTTGGAAAGAATTCTTCATCTATTTAATCTAAGCACCAGGGTAACAAAAGCAAGAGCTATTCGGATTAATGATTGATTGAAATGGAGCTTTTATTAAGGTCTGAAAGACACCGTTAATTCTTGTGTCTACAAAGTTAATTACTTCGAACGAAAAGAATTATTTCTCATTGTACTTGGGAGAGATGGATTATTAGTGCTAATGTTGTTCTTTGATTTTTCGAATGTGTGAAATTGTTCGAAAGTGTTGTATGCGTCCGATTGAGTCATGCATTCGTGCGCAAAGTATTGTGGCTCAGAACTTGTGATTTTGTTCAATTTCCCTTATTCAATGTTCTGTCCTGTTCAAAAATGATCAGATCTCCTTTCACTTGATTCGCCGTGGCGAACGAACATACACACCGTACATCAGTATCACATGTCCTATTTTCATAGTTATACAACACCCACTAACTCTTTTAACGTAAAGATATAAAATATACTGGTACTTGATCTTTTTCCTCCAACGTATATTTCGCGATACACTGTAAGAAGTTTATGATTATAGTTTGTACTACACCCTTGGAATACCGAACTTGTCCCAGAAGGATAACATAATGTGACTGTAATTTTAAACTTATTCCTTGATAAAACTTTTGAGACGTCTAAACGTATTTTACTGCTTTGTATGTTATTAAAAGACAGCTGTAAAGATAATATTTATGTCCGGACTGCAAAAAAGTGTTCGCGTTCTATTTTATTACAAGATAGTTACATTTCATCTGGTATTATAAAATTTAATAGAATTGAAAAAAAATAAAAATGTTATATAATCAGTTTAAATATAAATTAAAATAAGCTGAGTTGACGGAAAGGATAAATTAAAACCAATTTATTTTGTTCTAATTCTTTGAGTTAGGTATTTAAATGTTACAACAATTTGTAAAGCCAAGCGCTTAACAGATGCTTTGTAATTAATAAGTTCTAATGACACAGCGTTAGAAGCAACCCAATTTTATAATTAACTACAAGAACGTAATTGTAATGTTGATTGTAATTAATTGAGAAGGATAAGTCCGAGTTTTGATAGAGTAAATATAAAAACCAATTGCAGATGACTGGAAATCCTTGACTTTTTTAAATACAATCAGCACACTATGCATTTCAGACGCTCTCTCCGTTCGGCGATAATAATTAAAGCCGGCTTTTAAATATTTACGTAAGCATACGCGATTTAAGTAAGCAAACAAGTGCAAAATGAAGGCACACATCGTAATAAGTTTCTACATGAGTACAGTGTAGCAGCGCACGTAACGCTCCATACTTATACACGTACAAGTGAAATATTTTCACGCTTTACTGTTACGAATAATAAAGACCAACGACAACAGCAGCATCCTAGTAACGGTGATAAGTTCAAGTTGGGTTAGGTAATTGGTTCCACTTGTTGCCCGCGACATTTTTACATCATTACCAACATCCTTTGTGCGACAGCTTTGTTTAGAGACCTTTGTCACTTATCAACGTGTTCAATACACATGCATCGTTTTAATTAGTACGTGATGACCGCCTGAGTGACATTGAAATTTCTTTTCTGCGAGCGTTTGCTTTTGTAATGTAGCTTTTGAAATCTAAAATTTCCGTCGTGTAGCCTAAAAGCATTATTAATTTTTGTTTTAATTTTTCTAGGTAGGAAGAAGCAATAAATGGAGGTGGTACGAAGAATTTCTTAATTGCTATATAATTAATTTATAGTTAGTATTGATTCAGGTGCTATTATTTATGATTTGGACGTCTAGCGATGGGTATTATAAATTAACACAGGTTTAAAGAATTTAAAAGCGTCATGACATTGGGTTTAAATTTGAAGGGAGCTTAAAGGAAAGTTAAGAAATTTTATTTACGCGATCATATGGTACAGATTCTGAACAATTGAAGGAAATCGCCTTAATTTTTGTTAATAGTGCAATGGGCCACATAGGCCGCAAGTACAGGTGCAGAGTTGAGCAAAGAATAAAGGTACAAAATTTTGGTTAGCATGTATCGTTGTCTTGACTGTGAAATATTCATTTAATAGCATTCACACGTCTGGAAAATTAACAAAAGAACTATTTCAGCAATGGTTAACCGATGCGTATTTGCCAAATGCTGTGGTAGCTCACAGCAGTTTGTTCTTGAAGTACTTTTCGGAGCGGCCACTTTGCTACTATATTAAAAAACAGTAGCGAAGATATTATCGATATCGAGCTGCATCAGTGATACAACCTCTTCATGTAAATGGTTTTCTCATATGGAATAACATTACATTGCATTTCTGTATGGTTGTAATATTGTATTACACAAACGCAGTAACATCGTAATCAACCTTTTGCGTTCTCGTTATTTCATATGGCATGTAGTACCCATGCAAACATACGATGTAAATGGTCTAATAAATTTCTGTGTTTTCAACATTTCTTTTGAAGAGTTTTATTGTGTTTATGGAAGGTGGTGGGTTCTCGATAGTAACGAAGCTACTTTATAACTTCAATAACTAACAAATACATAGAACGAAAACAATGATAATATGTAAAAAGGGTGAACGTGTGTATAGCTTGAGCAACTTCCTAATTTTTACAACTATCATGCCGTTCTCGGCGCCATGCCAACTGTCCAACTCGAGAACTGGTCACTCCCTTAACGCACACGTAACATGTAATATACCTAACATATGTAACAAGTTTCATCACCATGCAAAATAATCCATTGCATATTTAACTATAAGGAACGTTATATTGGTAGGCGTTAATAAAATTGATAGGATGAAGCTGGTATATTATTATAAATATTTTTTTAGTTGTTAAAATTTATTTCGCAGGTTTGTTACACAGTCAACCAATTCTTATTTCTTATCATTAATCCAAAACATGTTTATATGTGTTATACGGTTGGTAGTGTGAAAGTTTTGTTCCTGTAGCATAATTTTTTCTCGTTGGATGTGTCCTTTGCCCTTGTTTAGTTTTTTGATCTCCAGCTGAGGGGGTAACTACCTAATACTTTGTATACACTTGTTGTTGTTGCAAACTCAATGGGTTAAGTTGAATGCGTAGTTTGAGGTTTTACTGTTAACAAAAGCTTATTAGATTTTGCCTTTTGTAGTAACTGGTTGAGATCAACTACTCGTTATGAGCTGAATCATGAAATATGTTACGTGGTGTTGGAATTAGCGGAATAAATTTGTTGCGAAAAGAAGTTTTGATGATAAAATGCAATACGCTTACTTTTTAGTTAACAGTTAAGATGCTATGCCAATTTTTCTATCAGCTTTTATCGTCTGTCCAATTGTAATCGAGGACAGACGATGATCGGACGATTTGAATCGTTACTTTACTCTCTCCTACGGTTCTGGTAATTTCCCACTTAATGTTACGAACGTTTTAAAAATCCCTTTAGCCACTTTACGATATAAATTATGATTTAATGTAGCGCATCTGACGTTAAATTAGAATATCGTCGAGGACCCTTTTATTGATTTTTGTTCAAAAAAGGGTACGAAGGCTTGAGTGCTTCGATGCTTGTTTTAATCAGATAAGGGAAGTACGTGTCCTTGGTTCTGGGAGCGTTCAAGGAGTTGGAAGGAGGTTCTAGGGTGATACAAAAAAGTCAATGACCTATTGTGCAAGATAGAAATATGTGAAATCCGATATACGTCTACCCTTTCAAATATTTTCAGAAATATTTAAACGATAAAATTATATTGGCATTGTTTTAATTGGTATCTCTTTTTGTTTCAGGTAAGGATCAATATTGTACGTATTGAACTACTACTGGAGAACAGGTTAAACTGTGAAATTTCTAGTTCAGGTAAAGATCAAATTAAAGCTTTTGTACAATATTAGTTAACTGTTTATTACCAAATGAAATAATTGAATATATTTGTATTTTAGTTATTTATAGTTTAACATTATTTTTTAATTTTAAATAATTTATGAATGCGGAATGGAAAAATGTTTTAGTTTTCTTTCTTCTTTTATTAGTCCTAAAATACAAAAGAAGACAATGAATTCAGTTTCCCAAATAAATATTTCGCCTTAAACCACTAACTCATTAAACTTGAGAATTTGATATCAAAACGCTATTAATGTAATAACCGTAGCCTAAAAATCGTAAAACGCTATTTTATTATTTCAGATATATTGGATTATGGTTATGATTTTTTGGGCAAATTTTCCGGTACGACCAGAATACCTAATATACCTAACTTTTGATTTTTAAAAGGCACCTTTGTATTTGTTTGACTTATTCGGTATAACAAATTATGTCCTTCCTAAAATCTCTTGGGAACTACGTACCTTTCATGCAAATTTTGAAAGTAAAGTAGCCAGTAAAGTTTTAACGCTGCGTCTCTATTTTTTAATAGATTTTTGACATACTGGTAGGTACCAAAAATTTACGACAAATGTCTTTCTTTGAAATAAATCGATAAGACCCACCTTGGCTATATTTGAAATGTTTGTAATGTATTCACATTTTAAGCGAAAATACCTCTTAACGGTCGGGAAAAGCATCAGATTTGGATTACTTTTCGTAATGACAAAGCAAAAGCAAATTATGAAAATCACATTTATTTTTTAATTTATATAAAAAAAACACTTTCTTAAAAAAAAAAAATTCTAGAAGGAACCTCATCATGTCTAAGATAATCCTCTGATTCAAAAAATGTAAAAAGAAACGTAGGTTGTTCCATTTAAAAATCAAATGTTAGAGGCACTTCCGGTCAAACCAGAAGCAACTCGACGTTTAAAACTATCCTAGAAAATTGTAATGTAAATTCGTATTTGAATAATAAAATAGTTAGAGTAATCGTCAATGCTTTTTAATAGGGACGTATTTAGTTTTTAATTATTGTAGTGTGAAATTGTAAGATTCCAAAAAATAATAACACTTAATAATAACACCAAAAATAAAACAATAACACACGTAATTTCGCTTACGTATAAAGAAACACTTTGTACATATATTTGAAAGGATTTTTCTTGTGGAAATACTAAAATTTTTGGTTTTTATTTGAGCGCTTTGTTTAAACTCATTAGAGAGTTTATAGTTTACATAAGATTGGCCGAAGAAACAAGTATTACCTTGCATGTGTTTCTAATATATCTCGCAAAAACGTTAACTTCATTAATTGTCTAATCAAAGTTAACGATTTTCTTTGTAAATCTAAATGCAGTATCAATTAGAGTAACTAGTTTACATTCACAGAAGTTCACCAAACTTTTCACACCAGAGAAATTCCTCAATTGTCTGTTTGAACACTTCCATCCGTTCTATTTTATCTATTCTACTGGACAGCATGCCGCGGAATTTTGAAATTATACATACTTCAACACGGTTAAGATCTGAATGACGTAATTGGGTAAATATCGTGCATTTGAGTCACCCGTTAAAACCAAGTTGTCCTTGACAAGATTATATCATCGCGTTTTTGTAGCCTTGCCCCATGGAACTAATAGAGTTACTTACTTATGGTTGTTTTAATCGAATCGGCCTACGGCCGTAGTTCCGATTTGACACGTTTTTAAGTTCAGATGACGAGAGGAAAACTAAAACTTGCCAATTGCCGAGAAAGCAAGGAAACACTGTAATTGTTGGTTTCGCTCGTGTGCAACAATTTACGTTGTAAATAGTTTGCTAACCTTGAACTAAAATAGCGATGTGTATGAGTAAGGGGTTCTAATTATCGAAAAACGTCTATAATGCTTATAAAACGAAAAGAGATAGCTAAATTGATAAGCTTATATAACCTAAAATAACATAATTTGTTGCGGATATTAGAAGCTTTTCTAATTAACAAAATTATGTATAGAACGTTTACATAAATATATTTTTTCCAATATCTTAACTGCAATAATACTATTTCTACAAGATACATAGCTTAAACTAGCAAACTCGCACCTTTTCGGAGCTTTCCGGAACTTTGCGGAGCTTTTCGAATTTGCTACTAAGATAATTGAAGGATGATTAAGGTAGGCTTACTTTAAGTAATTTTTTTAATTGAAAGATGGTTATGGATAGGTGGGAAAACGACCGCCATGATCGGACACGTTATTCACTGTTGTACATGTTTAAATTTCGGCGATATCTTACAACATTTAAATAACCTTTTATTCTTATTGGAGTCCTGAATTCTTAAAAAAATAGTCCAATGAAATCAACCTGCAAGAAATAATCACACAACTTTGTAAAAACAATTTTTATAAAAAATACAAAATCGTGCAATATCGGGATCTAGTCGTTAAAATCCTAATTCATTATAAAATTCATCAAAAAGTTAAACATAAGCTCTGAAAGTCTTGGGATTGATGGCTATATTTGCTTATTTACTTGAGTGGACAGGAATACCAATCCCAAGACATTCAGACTGAAGAGAGTTTTTGCAAAAAAAATGTTTAGAAATCCAAAAATAACTAAAACAATTAGAAAAGCATTAAAAATTAAGAAGACGTACATAATTCAACTTTCTTCCACAAAACGCTTGAATTATGAAAGCTTATGTTCTCACTAAATGTCTCAAGAAATCTAAAGGAAATTATTTGATATATGTAAAACAACTTTTTCCATTCATTACAATATAGATATTCGTGAGGAATGAAACCTATTTACCTATAATTAAGGTTAACAGCGTCTGTAATTATTTGGCTAAGACGCATTAGAAAAATAATTATTAAAATACTTTTTATTAATTATTAAACATGCATAGTACAAATCGATATTTGTACTATACAATCTAGGCTGGCTGCTGATTGTTTTTCTTTATCAATTATATCAGGAAAATGTTAGCAGTTACTTCAGTAGTACTGCACTATTTTCGTGGCTTACATCTTCTTTTTCCACATTACAATTTTTATATTATTCTTTTCGGCTAGCTCGCCTTTCTGCCTTGCATACTATTTACTAACGCAATTTTTTACGGTATTTATTAATTGGCAATGAATAATGTTTTTTAAAGGTATTTGTTTGTTCAGATGGTTGCCTTTTGGTAGTATTTATTTATTTTTCTGCATCTGATAATTCGTTATTTACTATTTCGTTACTAATAAATGAATTCTCACCAAAGCCGAAACAGATCAACCTTATCAACAATAAGTATAGTAATTCAGTTTGTAGATTCCTTTGGATTAATGTGCATTAAAAATTGTTATTCACCTGAACCATTTGTTTTAGTAAAATATTACTTTGCTTAATAACATTTTCTGTTCTCCCTTGCGACCTACTTTCTGAATTAGTGGTCCGTGTTAAATCCATTCTTCGCTTTAGTTTTGAAAGTTAAAAGGGGTACAGCTGTAGTTATTAAGTATATTACTCAAGATATTTAGAATGGTAAATGTAGTATATTAAAGCCCAGTTCTCCAATTTAAGTTATTCATAGCAGTCTTATCAATTGTATTCTATGTAAAATATAAAGGATTAAATTTTCATTAAATGGCTACCTAATGCGCATTATAATGAAGAGTTTTACTGCAATAGTTATTTAACATTTTAATAAAATATTAATTGATCTAAATTACTGCAATTTATTTATTTACTTGCTTTATGCACTATAAGTAAAATATTTTTAAGGTAAGAACGTTTTTTGGTTGGTACACCCTCGTTTGGTTTTGTGTTTTATCAATCAATGGTTTATTAACGTCATGAAACAAAGACTTGTTTATTAACAACTTTCTGTTTAATTAAATAACGTAGTTTGCACCTAGTTTGGATCTTAAATAACAAGAAATTCTATAAAAGAAATTATACATTTGATAGGTTTTCAAGGCCGCAGATGTAATTACAGAATTCTTATATACTATTTATTATTAATTATTGAAGTATGAAAAGTATAGCGCATCTGATGGGCGGTTGCGAAGATGAAGAAAGAAGCATAAGAAGCTTTTGGAAAAGTTGCCCGGACTGTTGGGATATACAGCAGGAAACATTTACACTGCAGATGAAAGTAGTCTGTACTTTCGAGCTTTACCTCATAAAACTTTAACATTAATACGCGAAAAATATGTCGAGGTAAATTGTCAAAGAACGGTTTGACTATATGGTTTTGTGCCAATACGGCTACACAAAAAGAAAAACCATTAGTAATAGGCTGTAAAGCTGCTCGACCATCAGCTATTATATATATTGGCCTCAAATAACATTACGTGGATAACAAGGGTTACAATTACCGACTGGCTTCTGGACCTGGACAGACGGATGAGTTTTCACAAGCAAAAGATTTTTTTTTTTTTTTGAGAATGCTGGATTACATCCAATAGAGCTAAACATATAAAATATCAACATCATCTCCCGGCTCCCAAATACAACATCTGTTTGTCCGATCATGGACTAAAGGATAATTCAAAATTTGAATATTTTTTATCGTAATTGATTGATGTCACCTCTGCCTCAGAACATTCAAAATTATTTAACGTTTTTAAGGCTTTTTATCTCGTTAGAAAAGTCTGGAACACGCTTACTCCAGAAATCACCACCACCTCTTCTGAGGGCTTTCACAACAGTTAAATGCTATAGTGGTTATTTTTCTCATGTAACCATAATGTCGCATTTGCAGACATGCATTTAAATTTTTATCTTGCTGGAGGAGCAACGTGAAATTCTACTATATGGTTCGTTCTGAAGCGACAAATCATATCGCCGTCAAAAAGAACGTAACGCATCTCGGTATTACTAATACATTAAATATACAAATGAGCTCGGATTACAATTACGATATTCGAGGTAATGATGGCATTCGAAGAGAAAGGAATTGAATGGGCAGCTCAAAAGGCCTACTTTAAATAGCTTTTTTAATAGTTTCAAAAGTTAATATGTGAATGAAATATGTTATAAAAATGGTAATATATATTTCGTATGTTTTGATTGTATTTTTCAAGTTGTAAGTTATTTAATCGTAGTCCTAACTGTATATATGTTCTGGGTACTTAATTTCAGTGGTGGTTCTGAGCTCAGCGGTACGAATAACATCGATGTGCTTAAAAGCACACCGGCTCAGTTATTGTGCCTACTTACTTACTTATTTACTAATTGTCCATCTATTTCTGTTGATGGCATGCTCTAAATACGTCTATAATTTATAGATAATTAATTTTAAATGACGTGGTAAAACCGTATCATTGAGCGAACGATAAATTATAATAATCTTGGTCACAGGTTTGATTATAGACACAGTAGGAAAATAAAGCATAGCGTAAAAGCGTATCGCTTTTGTTTCTCTCCGTAACACCTAGTTTAACGATCTGAATTGCGCCTACAAGAAACGTAAAAAGTATCTTTCATTAATTAAATTTGAAATTCAAAAAAATCGTTTACTGTTAATAGCTTCACTACACTTTCATGAATATATTTATCTGTAACGTCTTCCCTCGGAACACTTTGTATGTGATCAAGTAATTACATTTTTCTTTTGTTGTTCGTGTTAATGGACTGTAATTATCACCAACGTAATGCCACAAATAACACTTATTTTTTATTATTTCCTACATTGCAGTTATCTAGAGCAAACACAACATTTACGGACAGCATATTTGTTACAATTGAATAGGAAATAGAAATAAGTACAGCGGTTAAAAATTAATGTGTCTGTTAAATGTTTTTAGGAAGTGGTTTATCTTCGTGCAAAGTTATACATATTCGTCAAATTTTAATTTTATTTTTATTTGGAGAATGGATAGTTCTAGCCTGTACCTCATACGGAAAACAATTGTTAAAATTACATCTATACTTGTAAAAAATACCGCTAGAGATAGTTATGACTCTTAACGCAGCAGTTACTTAAATAATATTGTAGAAAACGACAGTGACGCATAAATTATATTCACGTACATTACTTAGGAACATTTACTACTATGAACTCGCATATTTTTTAGTAATTGTATGTATTGTACTTATTGAAATGCTAATGTTATGAAATTTCATAGTTACATTTGTTTAACAAATTCTTCGTCTGAGTCGTAGCAAATTGATATATTTAGTATATAGTAATATATTTACAGCGTACTATTCGCTTCTTCAATAATTAAAGAATTCTATATTAAAAACTACCATCTTACATAGTGCTCTTCCGGTTATATATAATAATGATTGCAAGAAGAAATAACAATTCAACCATGTTTTCGCAACTCTTTCGAGAGCTTTCGCTATTTACAAGGAGTATTGCTTTGTTATGCAAACCAACGTCTTACGGTATTTATTCATTCAACCATTCGCCAAGATTTGAACGAGGTTAACTACGGAAGACCATATTCTGAGGCAGTTGTGAGCCCGAGATTCGATGTAAAAACTTTGGGGACCGATAGCTGGGCGCTGTAGATATTACGCCACCGGTGTCATTAATGACGAAAATAATTTGAGTACAAAAACAGATTTGTCGTTAGGTGTTGGTGCTATTATCTGAGTCTAGTCTTAAGGCAAGGAACAATTAGTTCATGCATTTAGGTACGCTTCGATAATTAAATTGTTTGTGCAGATAAGTGATAAACTCATTTTCTATTGGTTGGCAGATATTTGAAAGAAATCGCGATCCTACCTTCCACCTTCATTGTAGGGTCTAATGTAATTCAATACTACAACAACCTTAACCTTAAGTTTTGGAGAGAATGATTTGCTTAATAAATAATGCAATCGTAAAAACATGTGATTCAATCGCGCTTACCTAGCCCGAATCCCTCTATTGGACACGTTTTGCTTTGAACTTAAACAGAAAATTAAAAATAAAAACTGAGGAATTGCTTATCCCACCCAAGTAAAATGGAATTAAGGGAAAGAAAATTCGGGCAATACTTTTTTACAATATTCAACGAGGGTTATTTCAAAAACAATATCCGGTCGACTTGGTTTTTGGTTTTCGTAATGAAGCACCACACTAGTCGACAATTTCTTGCTGGCATTGCGAATTCCAACGTGGACGAAAGACAGCAAGTCACTTTAAGTCTTCGCCGTTGCGCGCTAACAGATGATGATCGGAGGAGATCAACATATGATACGTCCTTAGATAAGTTCTGCATGATGAAGTGGCGTCGAGAAAGTTAGTTTCCTGATGGATCCCATATCTTTTAAATTAAGGATCAAAAGTAATTTGCGTCAATTGGTTCGAGCCGGTTCACCAACGGTAGCTGAAAAGCTATAATACCATGAGTAGTTATGAATCACGACGAATAGAACTGGAAACCAAACGTCGATTCGCCCTGTGGGTGTTTCAAGATGGGTAGAAAACAACAAGAGTTCTGGAAGTGCTTTGAAAAAGATGGTGTTGACTTTTGTCTTAACTTCGGCTCACGTCGTCACAATTCCTTCCAAAGTTCACATAAAGTTCAAAAGACCTTCGAATTTTCAGAGCAGCAATACATTCATCGTATTAGATCATTCTGCGCACTAATCCCTAGGAATTTCCGTGAAATCAAGAATGGTCAAGCGTTGTCAAAGATTTCAGTTGTCGGAAGAAGTCGATTGTCGGTGCCAATGGCAATTTCAATTATTCCTGCTGGTGACTGGCATAACTATTTTAACATTTGGCTTGAAAGAATAAAAAGTGTATTCATGTTTATGAAGAATACAATGAAATAAGGCATTTTATATTTGCTGCTATGGCTATATGCAAAATTAAAAAGGTAATAATGCAGGCTTTCTTGTAATTGCTTGAATCGTATTGCACCAATTCAACAGTAAAATTATTAATTTTTGTTAAATGTAAAACAGCACGTTTAAGCATACCTTTTTATTTAAATATCAGGAATTAAATTAATTTTTCTGAACGGTTGCTATTCTAGAGGATTATTTTTATATTTCAATGAAAGTTACTCCTTGACTTTTTTAGAACTTTTCCCAGTTACCTGAATTTATAATACAAAATCTTTTCTACAGCGTTATGTAATTATATTTTTCTGTATAAATCATTGAATTTCTCATGAAAAGCAGTACTTTACAATTAGTTTACAATATAAAATTGGCACATTTTGCAATTCCTTTCATGTTTTCTCATGTCACTGAAATTATAAGTTTTTGCTTTGTTTCATAGTTCCTACCATAGGGTTCTTTATTTATTCTTCTTTTTTTTCGCAGTTGTTAATTAGAAGTTAGTTTTCGATACTACAATAGCCGTCGTAGCCTAGAACGGTAATCCACGTATATTTAAGTAGAAAAATAGTGTTTCTTACCTTGACATACATGTGCACATATACAAAGCATGCATTTACATATTGTTCTAATTATATGTACATAGGTATGTTAAATAAAAATATTGTATGCTTAGAAATTAAAATTTATTTAGGATCGACGTTTCCCACTTTTCACGTTTCCTCTTTCTCAATTTTCTTTGTTATCATAATCCGGTACATAGCTTGGTTAGTTTTACTGCAAGGATAAAATATGAAGTTATAATTTTCGGCTTAGTACCAAAAATACTAAAAGGAAGAACTTTTGATTGTCCAATCACCATCGTAGAATTTTGCTGAAAAAGATTTTTTTGGGATTTCAGTGAAATAAACGACATGATCGGTTATCTTCCAGACGAAGATAAAGTAACGTAATATGTTACATTTTAATACAATTTAAATTAATGAGTTATGAAGATGAATGTAGAAATGTAATATAAAGGCCTGTTAGGTTACGAAAATATAATTTCATCATAAATATCATCAGTTCTCCACAAGGTTAATAGAATTATTATATTATCTCAAATACTCAGAACATTAAATTCTATATTAAATTTAGTAATTGATATACAGGTTGAGTCGGGAAGAATGGACCAAACTCCAGGAGTGTATTGTACATCCAAAAGTAACGTAAAAAAACATGTTTCTATTCAATTTTTATTTATTTTTACGTCTGTTGTTTTTCTGATTGCTTCGTATCTTTCTTTAATATGTCAAATTGGTGCATCCCGAGCCTTAAGTTATACCTTGTAAATTTCATTTTTGAACCAGCTCCATAAACAATAGTGTGAGGTCTGGAGAACTTGGATCCCAATAAATCTAAATCCCTGGAAACCTATTTTTCAAATATTGCTTGACTTGACAAGTAAAATGGCCAGAAATTTGAGTTATAATGTTTAGAGGACATCCTTTAGAAGTCCCTGTAACTCATTTTATATAAAAAAAAATAAATACCTAGTACTCTTCTGTGAGGTGATCCTCCAAAATGATAGGGTTAATCAACTAACTATAAAACATATAACATCTCGCGTTTACTAAAAACTTAAAATCTTTCTAAGTTTCTAAAATCTAAAACTTAAGTTTGTTGATACATTTTTATCAGGATTTTTTTGATATGGAAACTGTTGAGGATATTCTTTAGCAACAACAGTGCCATTCCGATTATAAGAACTATAAACAAACTTGTCATTGGATATTCTAAATTTCAATAAATGTGTGGCCTTCAATTACTATCAAGATACTTGGACATATATCAGAACAACAACATTATTGGAAAGGTATTGAGCCTCGGAAAGATGGGATTCAGGTAACCTAGCCGGTGATAAGAAGCGAAAAGAGCTTGATCAACGTACTCGACTTTTGTTTTACAAGTAGTCAATGTAAGAATATTTTCATTTTATTTAAGACGCACTAGCTCGAAAACGAGCAAAAATGTAGATAATTTAAAGAAACGGTAGTTTAAATGTTTTCATTTTAAAACAAATGAAAACGAATAAGTTTTGGAGTTCGGTCCGCTCCTTCCGAATTATTCTGTTTCTTTGGATATTCAAATTAGGTTTAAATTAGTGTTTTGTAACGACTTAATAGTAGAATACTAAATGATTTCTTATGTATTCTATACATATGTATACGTATGTAAAGTAAAGTAAAATTTTATCGTCCTGGATTTGATAAAGTTCTTAGAACATAGAAAATACACTCCGCCAAAAAAGTATCGCATAATTAGTTTTGAAACATAAAAGTATCGCATAATCTTTGTTTGTAGCATAAAGTTGTAAATATACTTTAATGCGCTCTAAGATATAATTTCTATGATTGTTTAAATAAAATACAGGCCAAATAAAAACAAGAACTCATACTTGAGATTTTTATTAAAACAAGAAATTATAATTTTGGAACGAAAAATATCATAACAGTAGCTTTTAATACTGAGTATTGCCACCTCTGGCTCTTATGACCGCTCGCATACGGTTTGGCAGAGATTCGATTAACCTCCGTATATAAGCCTGATCCAAATTCTCCCACTCGTCACGGAGAGCATTTTCTAGTCCACGCAGGTCCGCTGGGGCAACATTTTGGGTTCGTATCCGTCTGTGAAGGAGGTCCCACACGTGCTCGATAGGGTTCATGTCCGGACTTACCGCAGGCCAATCTAAAACTGGAATACCAACATCGTTAAGGTATTCCTGGACGATTATTGCAACATGCGGTCGTGCATTAACATGAATTCGTTTCCTATAATTGGCGCATACGGTACTACATGTTCTTCTAAAATGTCCGTTATATACCTGTGGGCAGTCAGTGTACCTCTGTCTACTGGTACTAACTCTGTACGATCTGTTAAACAGATGCCTCCCCAAACCATCCATCCCCAACCAACCACCAGGGAAATTAGGTCTAGGTCTGATATTACACTGCGAATAGCGCTCACCGTCTCGTCTGTACACTGAGATACGCCTATCTGAGGTGTAAAGACCAAATCTTGACTCATTTGTGAAGAGTATATCGGCCCAGTCATTAATGTTCCAAATTGCATGTTCTCTGGCAAACCTTAAGCGAGCCACTTGGTGGTTCCTAGTGAGACGAGGGGCTATTACAGCTACTCTAGCTCTTAATCCACTCTGTCGTAACCTATTCCGAATAGTTTGAGTACTCACACGAGTATTTCTGACTCTAGCCAAGTCGTTCTGCAATTGTCTCGCAGTTACATGTCTTCGACGTAATGCTTGTAGTAGTAAATAGCGGTCATCTTGGCGAGTAGAACATCTTGGACGACCTGGTACAGGTCTTCTACTGTAATTGCCTGTTTCCCTATATCTGTCTATGGCTCTAGAAACACTTGACTGATTGATGTTCATCAAATTAGCAACGTATGCTTGAGATCGTCCATCTTCGATTAAAGCAATTATAGCAGCCACTTGTTCTGAAGTTAAATTGCTCATTTTAGTTTTAAAAGCGTTGGTACAGAACTCTGACTTCGCACTTTAAAATTTGTCCGTATAGGAAGACTTTCAATAAACAACTGAACAAACGTTACACATATGCATTTTTCTAAATATGTTCTTTTCGAAAAAAAAAAGTAAAAAAGCTATGTTCCATGATTTTGTTAGTGTTTTTATAGTTCACATACACGAGGCAAACTTTTTGTGAACGTATAAAAATATCTTGGTTTATAAATGCCCTTTTTTAGTTTATGCGATACTTTTTTGTCGGAGTGTATATCGATTGTCAACTAAAACTGATTTAGTAATTACAAATTCAACAGCCAGAAGAATGTTATGGTAGGGATGTGATACCTACATATGTACCTCTTTTCTGATAGATACGGGTCCAGCTAGTAAATTAGATTTGGATGACAACCGCTATACACGAAAATACCTTCCTTAGTATATGTAGGTATGTACATAAAGTCAGAAACCATTATAACTTTCAGACTCGTGTGATGTTAGCATAATTTTGATTGTTTGGTTATATCCAGTTATGTTTATGACAGTTATGTGCGCTTGTATGGTATTGTAAATATCTATCTTAGCATTATATCATTAAGTTTTCTTTAAAAGTTCATTTTGCTGTAATTTCAAAGATTAAAAAGATATCTTCGTTACATTTTAACGTACTTATTATATCGTGCCTTTCAAAAATTCCGGGCAACACAAACAATTTCTGAATGGTTCGAAATATAGGGTTGACATTTCTAGGGTTGCAATGGGATCATACAGCCCATTATTTAACCACAACAACACCATTCCGATACCTCTGGGTCAAATGACATACGGAGTTGAATGAATGCTGTCTGGAGAAGGTTTTATGGCCGAGATGAGTATATTCGGCCAACTAGGTAATTAATATTTAATGAGAGTTTTGTTTCGTTACATTACATTGGTAGAACCAATAAAAATATCAACTGGTAACCGATTGCTGATACTTATGTGTATATATTTAATATATTATTAGTGTACACTTGGCATGTAAATAAATATATTTGTCGAGGTGTTGTAATACATCTGCAGCTATCAAAATAACCAAGTATATAGTACGCATGAGGCTAGGTCTAAAAATTTAGAAGAATTGCGGGAAAAAATAACGAACGTCTCAATTTCAATCACGCATCACAATCACCGATTTTTTTATTATCAATACATTACGTTCGCTTAGGGCGCTGCCAAGTTGTCGATCATCAGTTCATCAGTTCGAACATTTCATAAAATAACTAGTGTGTTTATATCTTCACATACATTGATGTTTTCATTTTGGTAATGCATTAGTAGGTCGAATACGCGGGCAGTCTCGCCATGGTCGGCCGAATACACACAAACAGCCATGAATGCGTGTGCCTGCGCGAAGCTTTGGTCCTCCTCCGAAATAACCTCACGTTATTTAAAACTTTTAAAATTACGTAGCAAAACACTTCTTGCGTACTGACTAAACGCAATAATAAAAAGGAAATTGATTTTTGTATAATTGGATGAAGGGGATTTTGTACGGAATGCATTCGTAGGCCTTGGGTGTTGTTATCGTTTAATCTTGTGGTACAAATTAGTTCTCTTCAACCTTCTACTAATTGTTATTATATCGAAATTGGAATGGTTTTTAGTTTACCAGACTGGTCGGGTAAATTATTTTCATATGATAGAAATTGAATTTCTTCGGTTGCAGCATTCAGTATTTGTATCAGCCAAAAGATAAATTTATTTTATCACACATGCCGTTTTTTTCTGATACTAACGCCAGGTGTATTTCATGCGGATTTTCGTTTCAATGTTCACCGTTTTCTCTTGTCTTAATGTTGTTTAACGAGTTTCGAGGGTTTAATTATGCCAAAAGTGCGGCAATATGGAAATTCTGGCGGGAATTTTGCGCGAATTTTATAGAGGTTGAACTTTTTCCTTGCGAAAGAGGTGACTTTTTCGTATAGGGAAGCTGCAAATCGTCTTACCTGCAACCAAACCAGCATTATGCGCTGTTAGACTAAGGAAGATTAAGGCTGATTTATGATTACGTACCACAACAACGTGCACAGCATGCCATGTTGTCCTATCTACTACATTTCGTGTTGCGAATGTACTAGAACATGGAGTGGTATATGGTTGTGACTAGTGATGGAGACGTGGAGAATATCCCGATATTCAGCTTTCTGTTGAAAGCGCGCATATCGTTTGGGGTGTTCTAGCATATGGGAGTAGGTCTGAGTCGTTGTTCATCCGAAGGTGAAGAGGCGATAAAATTCCACATTCTTGTATAGTTTCAGCAATTCGTAGATTCACTTTTTCAGCAGGGTAATCCCCGTCCCTACATACCGAGAACTTCTCTAAACCAATTCGGAAAGGCCCATCTCAATTGAGGAAGTTTCTCGCCAAATGCTAGAGGATCTCCGGCATGAATTGCAGGTTGCTTGGAACACTATGTCCCTAGGAGACATCGATTATCTATTGGAATCAATGCCACGAGGAGTAAAGAAGTATGAAACTAATCGGGAGAGCCCAACACATTGTACATACAAATGTGTTAATCTTTTGTTCTTTTTCCTTTGAAATTAGTTAGTTTCGTTAAAAGTTTAAGTAAAATTACAGTATTTCATTAATATAAATTATTATCTCAATAAATCGATTTTGTTTTCTTATTGTTTAATTTTGTTTGGACGGTACTACATTCAGTACACATTCCAAATTATTCCTTTTGTTGTTAGGACATCAGAAATATCCAATCTTCTGACGAAAGGTTTATCTGCGGTTTCCGTAAATCTCAGTTGATATGAAATCAAATCTTGTCTAACGCTTGGACGGCTAACTACGACTTTTTATCGTACGTCAGGGGAGATAAGGTAATCCCTCCGATAATACGTTAAGTTTGCAGTCCATTGGCGCATTGATTTCCAATATCCTAACATGGGGAAACCGAATACTTACTCTTCTATGAAATTTAATTCAATTTCATGCGTAAAAGGTATTTACATCTATCGATTTGTTGCTTTCAGTATAGTTATGTGTATTGATTAAAAATGTTGTGTTACTCTTCAGTTTTATTTAATTCAATAGTTTTTGAGATTTTTCTGTTGATTAGAATAGTAGAAATTAAAAAAATGGTTTTATTCTCGAAGTACTTAGACAAATAGGTACCTAACACTGTTTAATTTGAATACAATATCTATAAAGACTAAACTTTAATACAAGCTATAAAGGGTACATGTAAAGATGAAAAATTGAAGAATATTTTTGAACGGAGAATGATTTAGAATGAATGGCAAGGATTGATTAACTAAGCTGATGATAATAAAAATAAAAGAAATAAAAAATAAAAAATAAATTAAAAAAGGAAAAAATAGGAATCACTATATATATATATATATTATAAAACTGCAAAATTAATAAAAATATTATTTGTTATGCCAAAATATACGTTTTAAGACGCCGGCATACAGCACGACGCAACGTAACACATTAGACGAACACTGAAGAAAGGAAACGTCTTTCTTCTTACAAAAAAAAAGGAGCTACACTCGATGTACCTCAAAATTAAAAGCAAACACCTAAATCCATGAGCGTACACATATTCCTTCTTCGAAGACAGTATAATAGATGCCTGTGTTAAGGAAGACAACACGATTGTTTCGCATTTAGTGAATTTATTTCTCGTCATAATCTCCTTGTCGCTTTATATGCTTACAATTAATTCAGCAATGTTCTTACTTTCTTAAGCCATCTAAATAATAGGATTTGTCGAACTCCGCAAAATAGGCCTCTGTTTCAGCAATGACGTCTTCATTTAAGATCAACCGCTTTCCGCGAAGAAGTTTTCATGTAATTCAGCTAGTTTACGTCACAATTGTCAATGAACGAGCCTGCCTAATACAGAATCTTTTCTTCGCTTCGGTCCGATAAATCAACATGGTACCGTCCCATGATCGTCCCTCTGTACAATTTATGCAAGTAGTGCATGGGTGGAAGATAATTTCTTGCTTGGACAATTTAGCGGAGGACTTTTCAAATAGAAATTGTGAAATTGTTCAGATATTGATGTATACATGCACATTTCTGTGATCTTAGTTCGAGTGGCGTTGGATAAGCGATATTAGTGCCGTCGTTGTTGTAAATATTTTATGCGTACGCGTGCTCTAAAGCTGTGCAAGCAAATAGTGCATTGCATCCTCAAGTCCCGTAATACAGCACGTTCAAACACATAAAGATATATTTAAGTTAAATCCAGAAACTTACCCTTACTAACCCTACTTTGTTTTGTCAACATACTTTTAGCTTTTAGAAGCGTATACCTCAAGTAGAACAATCTAACACCAGCATATAATAAAAATGCTGCGATGAAGAAAAAAGAAATTCTATAAAAATTAAAATTTTCAATTGACGTAGATATTTGGGTGGACACGAGTTAGACAACGACAAAAACTTTTGTCTCGTGATGGACGTAGGTTTATATATTTCATGCAAAAATTGTTAGCTTTATCTTAAAAGATTATGCGAAAAGCATTATTTAATGCAATTTAAGTCCTTAAGGATTTTAGTCTAGTAAATTAATTAAAATATAGGTAATGTGATGTTAGTGATCGTAGTTACCACGAAAACCAGAAATTGAAATTAGAATTTACAAACATCCTTTATTAATAATGATAGCAAGAACATACATAAGTATCGGTAACCTCCGCATCACACAAGTTTAATTTAGTATATAGCAATATAATATAATCCCGACTAGTCCGGAATGGCACTTTCGAGGACACGAATTCTCTATTAATATTCTGAATAAACTAAAGACCGTATCGGGTGAATTCTCTGTTAGATTGACGACAAAAACCGACTCTAATTAAAAAGATCCGAGCGCACATTAAAACAATTTCATGAAAAAAATTGATTTAGTTTTACAGATAAAATATTACGATTGTTTGCAATATAATTTTTTTGGCATCTATCACAAGTTGTAATGTCAAGAGATCAATTTCAAATTAAACTTCTGCATACATATTCTCGTACAGTAAACGAGTTCAGCAATCTAAAATGTGCGCCTCTCTATTGGACGTACCTTATCTCTAATTGCTTCAATTTTACTGCAATTTAATTCGTATTTCTGTACGTTTATTTTCAATGTTATGACGGATTAAATTTCCTAAAAATAATTTATCGTCCTTGTAGCTTTACTAACTCGTAACTAGCAATAGTGCGCATGTTGTTGTTAACTTATATTTTGGTCTTATTCCGCTTCAACTTACTTTCATTCACAATTTTAAAATGCATTGTTTTTCACTACCAAACTATGCATACTTGATTAATGTCGGAAGTACGAATAATTTGCATTCACTCCACGCTCGATTAGAATATACGGTACCTCAATAATTTAAAGGAGAAATTTGTAAGGCATAATGACAGGAAGTGCAATTGTAAGGTATCAATCCATATGTTCGAATCCTTCAGTTAGTAGCATGTTTCCGATCAGTTTAAATATAAAGTGTGAAATGGTACGCGGTAATAACTTCTTTCTTGTTTTATTTCGATATATATGCTGCGTTAAAAGAAGCTTCATATTTAAAGATGATTTCTTTCAGAATATCGATAGAAGTTCTTGAAAACGTAACGCCGTAAGAAAGAGTATATAAAATACCTGTTTTAGTAGCCTAAACTAAATTAGTTACCTAATTTAGTTTAGGCAACTTCTATAGATGTTGTATTACTGTATACGGCTTGAATGAATTTCTTAAAAGGTAAGATCTGCAATGTCAAATGTTAAAATAGCGTCTTAGATGAGGTTTAGGGTCGATCGCATCTCCGTACAGAAGCGGAAACATTGCTTGTTTACGCATGCATTTGATTCAACATTTCGCTATAATCCATGACTTGCTGAAAAAGTTTAAATATTTACGAATAACTTTTTTAAAAACTTTAAAAATTCATTCGCAAACATTCATGCACGCATTGCACGAGCAGGTTCTGTGATTACCTGACATAACGTTTATATGAAAGTTCCCTTTAAAACTCCCAGGCGAGATATCTCGGAAACGGAAAGAGATAGTTAAATTTTGTAAAAGGCAATTATTCGAGGACATACGGATAAAAATAGATGGAGCTGTTGTGGGAAATTGTACGTTAACGAAAGCAGATATAATTTTCAACATTCGTGTTGATTGTTTCGTAGTTTTGTTCTGTTTTATATTTTATAAAGTAACAGTAACCGGATACAAACGAAAAATTATTTTCCTTTCAATTACTTTTTCAAGCTTAGAGAATTCGAAAAATTTCAAGTTATAATTACAACAGTTATTTCATTCTATACAAAGGAGAATTTTGACAGGTAAAAAATTTGGATATGTACGTATGCAACTTTGGTCAAAAATTTATGAATAGACTTTCGGATATGTGTGAGGATCATAAAACAAAATTTCTTTTTATTTTTTTTTGCAGTGTTACTGTAGAGTTAAATACGTGATATATTAGAAAATGCTTAAAAAGAACCCATAACTGAGGTTTCAATAAACAATTTGAAAAGCAGCATTAAACTTTACTTTAAGACTATTTAATTTATAAGTTTTATCAAAGTTTTATTTTAAAGAATTTATGTTTCCGGGTTGAAACCGTGTCGTAATTGCATGAGAATGCCGATGTTTCGCTCTCAGTTGCAGAGAGCTTCTTCTGGACTGTTGCATGTTATCTCTCTGCAGCAGCCCAGATGAAGTTTTATGCAACTGGGAGCAAAACGTCGACATTAAACCTAAGTTCTTTAAAAGAAAACATAGACCATGGTAGTCTACAATAACATATGTATACATATGTATATCTACAGTATTACAGTAAAGACTGAATACAACTTATACTTTGCCATTGGTTTTTACTAAAAACCTAGTTATGCAACTTTATCAACACATGAAAACTTTTAAATGTAAAATTCTGCGCGTTTAAGTGAAAGATTTTGACTTAAACACTCTTGCTACTTCTAACGTGAAGCTATTTGAATTCATTTCCTGGAAGAGTTTCTTAGTTTGTAGCTTACTATCACATAAATAACATTCATCACTAGAGAGGACAAAGGCAGGTGGAATTATTACTTTTTTGCAACGACTAGATAGACTCGTGTCTATTCGCCTCATGAGAGTGGATTCGTGTTGCCTCTTGGTGTTTTTGAGAGTCGACAAAGCACGAGTCCGTCTAGTCTCTGCAAAAAAATAATAATTCTATCCGCCTTTGTCCTCTCTATTCATCCCTTTTTGAAGTGACATTCTTATTAAACCGTTTTAGGCCTGTCCTATACAATATTGAGATATGTAGTTTAATGAACATTTGTTTGATTTTTGTAATATGTGTGTAGGCATTTCATTGTAAAATACCATTATGTTTTGCTTGGTCGTTAAACAATTTAATTACGTCGATAGGGAACACAAACGCAACGTACACTATGTTTCGTATGCTTTGTTTTGTACTCAACATTATTTGAATAGGTCATACAAATTTCACATTAGAGTGTAATGTGTATGTGAGGGTAAAGCATTCATGGTGTGAAAGACAGAAGGAAGGGAGAACGATAATGCTCCTTTCATTAAATAATGGGTAATACGTGGATGAAGTGACATTTTCCCTATTTTGCGTGAATGACACCGTGAAAATAAATGTATGAGTAGATAGAAATTATATTTTGAGGCGAGGGATTAGAAGTTAAGTATTTATTTATAATTTTCAAATGAAAGATTACCATGTGGCGTGGATGTATTTTGTTCATGGAGATGTATTAAATAAGTAAGTAAGTTAGGTAAGTGGACATGCACTGATATGTTATTAGTCGTGTTTTATAATGTAAGTTTGTAAGTAAACAATACAAAGTTAACGTTCCTTGCAAGCAACTAGTTTTTAAATAATAAAAGAAGTTATAAAACGGCAAATTACCTACTAGCGTATTATCAAAAATCTAGGTTAGCTGTATAATCAATTAAATGCTTCGCATGATGTTTATTTTTTGCTATATATAAGGCAGGTCTGTGGAAACACCTATGTATATGTACATGGAAGACTATTACGTTTAATTAAATTTTTCGTTATTAAGAACAATAACATTGGTTACGTCAACAATCGTAAAATGGTGAAATCTCATATGCATTGTTCAACTCTGCTAATATGCGATGATGTTAAATCAATGCGAATGTAGTGGAATAATTAAATTGAAATTGAATAATCTAAATAATGAGATCTACAAAGAAAATACTATTTTTAAATGCAACTAGCTTAACTTGTTCTTTAAGGAGCATTAAACTTTGATGTTCAAATACAAGAGTAAATTTGGAAAATACTTCTTTAACAATGGAGAATAAAATTAAGATTTTTTAATATATAGCTACAAACGATTCGCGAGATAATTTTTAGCAATTTTTACAGCTTTTAGAAGCATTTCATTATTCTTTTTTTTTATTATCCAACGGTGCTGAATAGCGGTGTTAACCAAATAAAATCTTAGCTTCTTTCCTAATATTAACGTAATTCTCTAGGAACAAATGAAAACCCTGAAATTCTACTTCGTAATTTCTAATTTAAAACAATTTAAAACAATTTAATGAGCAATAACTGCAACACTAAGGTTGTAGTAAAAGTTGGTAGTACATATTGTGTTTCATCCTAGAGGTAATAGAATGAAACGATCTGCATTACACAAAGTAAAACTTTATGAAATGCTACCATCCTACAAGTTACTACGTGTAAATACTACACCGTTTAATAGAAGTCGAACAACGTTGCAGTGTTGTACATTTACTGTTACTACTAAATCCATACTATTGGGGCATATTAGACTGAAGGATATAATGTTGATACCGTTTAAGTAGTAGAAAAGTGTGCTATCTTCAGTTTGTAGTGGCCGCAAACTATTTAGGATAACAGTGCCATTCAAGAAGTTGTAACTAAGAGCAAGAATTCTACATTTACTATGTATTGTAATGTTTTTGGGAAATTAATTTAGAGAAATTTTCGAAAATTTTACAAATGTCAAACATTTACCAAAAATAGGAGTCGTGAATACGGGAATGTCCCAGGACACTCTTACGGCAAATGAAAGCATTATTTGATGATAGTTTTAAAACGAAAAACCAGAAATGAAACAAGTATTACCTTTAAATTTTATAACTTTTTGATGCATAAACGCAAGATTTATGTCCGTCGTCCGCTTGTATCCTTTTTCAATACTTCACTCTTCAACACACTTTCGAATAAATTTAAAATTTTTAAATATTGAATCGAAACTATTAAACTTGGAACGAGTTCTCACTAGGATATGCCTGAACGATAGCTAGACACAAAGTTACAAATAAAAATTGGCGTTGTTTTAACAATTGTTAGTTTTTGTTGTTTTGTTCCATTGACACATATGATAAACTTTGACAATTTAAAATATACCATCACTGAAATGCATTCTGAAACAAACGATTTTGCTGCAGCGTGATGCAGGGACGCAACTGTTGCCAAGATTCTATGTTCTTGGATGACACAGTTAACCACATGCAACTCTGCAACGTTAAATTGTAATTAGAATTTAGATGAAATGAATCGAAAGAGATTTAATTGACATGTATAATTTTTTTGCTGTAGAAATTCCTGATATTAATTTCCGAGAAGGAGAATGATAGATATAAGTAGTTAATATACGTCTTCCCCACGTTTGTCGTTGGTTGGACTTTCAATCAATTTGCTATATTAACTTTATTATTTTTCCGCCCCAAAGATATTAGGCTTAACACAGTATTCTTTCTCCAGGGATCGAGTTTTCTGCCAACAGATGGACCTTCATACCGGATAGGTATACAATGTGAAATTCGAACAGGAGAAGTGACTATAGCACTGATGACAGCTAACCTCGTTGATGTTATTTTTTTTTCTTTTATAACATTACAGCATTTTGTACAATTCCGAACGTTGTTTAAGAAATTCGTTATAAATAGCACAAACTAATTAAAAAATTGTAGTAAGTTAAAAATTTTTTCAAAGTTATACCAGGTAGGTAGGTTTCTTGTTGTGGGATGCCAAACTAGGATAATGGGCGTATCGGAAAATTCTTGAAATGGAAGTTTCAGAAGCTGTAAATGATGTGAATGTTAATTTGGATCATTGATATTTCTCTATACTTAATCAATCTTGCATCAAATTAGCCAAAAAGCCTAAAACCAATTTATTATCAATACCAAGTTTTATTTAAATGATATTTCAGGATTTCATGAATACATTTTTAAAAATTTGTTGCGTGTATCTTTAGATATACTTCTATAAATCATTAAAATAGATACAATATTTTAAAACTTATCATTTACAAGACTGCATGTTCATTATTGTCATACAACGTAATGGACGACACATTTTGAAGTAGTAATTAGTTTTTATAGGTGTACGTTAAGGAAGATCCCTGTTTGGCAACCGTTCACTTGAGATATTAGCCCTATTAGTATAACCAGTAGATGTATCTATTTTTCTATATGCAGATACTTAGCATAAGTAGTTAGCAGGATGCAAATGTAATTTTCTAAATTAGGCTTGTACGACCCACGTATCGCTGAATTCACGGGTAGGTTCTTCAATTGGAAACAATTTGCTCTAAGCGAGGACATAATTTTCTAGTGAACGCGACGGATAAGACGTGTCATAATTTTAAACCCCAGATATCATCCTGTAATCGATGTTTCAATATCTTGTCGGCGATCAAACATCTTCAAAGCGATATGTGCCTCCAAATTATTTCTAATCGCCAGAAATATTTACTTTACCTGTGCTACCTATGGAAGAAGCAAAGTCAATATTGGTTTTGTACTTTGCAGATTAAGCTGACCTACATTTCGAATTGAAGAATAAATATGCCGTAGAAGTCGATAGTTGTGCGCAGTCTTATATAGTTTATTATTTAGAATGAATAAAACGTTACTTTTGTTAAAGTTAAAGATGCACCATTGCACAAGAATGCCTTTTCTTTTTAGGATACAGTTAGGATATAGCAAGAGCGTTAAGTGATCGGTCAGAAAAATTATTTTGATTTGCAAAAAATAACTTTCAGTTTACTTAGTAAGTAAGTAGTAAGTTATGTACTTGGCAAAATTAATCGAAATAATCGAATGTTCAACTAAAAAAAAAAACTAAAAAAATGTTTAAAACACCAACTTCTTAGAGCTTTTCTTGAACCCAACAAGCTTAAATTAATTGTCCTATGTTTACAATTATATCCGGGTTAGAATGTATAGTTAAGGATATAATATTACATTACGATTAGATGAAAATCAGTTAGTTTCGAGGCATGACCAGAGCGTCATAGTAATACGTCAGCATTAGTAGGGACAGAGAGACGGCATCGCATATGCATTCTATTATTATCTAAGATAACTATAGAGTGGCCCGATCCTAACTGACATTCGTCTTTGATTAAGATTTATGACATCGTGCATTTCACGAAATTAGCAAAGACTAGACAGACTCGGGTTTGGTCGACTCTCGGGGAAACCAGTAGGCAACACGAATCCATTCTCATGAGGCGAGTCTGTCTAGTCTCTGCCAAATTCGTGATGCGCATAGAAAGTGGCGAACTTTACTTATGACCAATATTTTCATTAGTTTTCGAGCTATGAATCTAAATGTACAGTACCACAAGACTCTGTATAGCTTATTATTACATCTTACTTAATCCGCAACCTACCCTTAATAAACTAGAAAATTAATATTTACGTACATTTCGTATAAATTATAGTCACCTTAATTTTCTTTTATTGGGTTTTGTATGGAATGTATTTTGTTTTCATTTATTTGTGAAAAATGAAAGCCAGTTTGGTTTGCTTTACCTCTAATAGTAGTGGGCACAGTATGTGTACCATATTACTTTGAAATTGATATGTAATTAAAAAAATACGTCTCCGTGACAGATTGGTGAGTATCAGCTAGATACTCTTCTGGTAGTTTAAAAATAGAAATAATAATGATTGCGAGAGATGAATTAATGAAAAAGAAAATTAAACTTGAAATTTAAACATTTATGTATTTTCTTTATGCTACAAGGACACGTGATATAACTTCGCGTTTTATCAAATGATAGAACTTGAACAAACCCTGGATTTGAAATAAAATTTGAACACAAAAACATCTCAAATTAACTAAACCATACACACTACTCGTCTTGAAGGCGACTGGATTGAGGACTTACAAGCTGAAATTCAGTTTGAAAAATCATAGTAACCCCGAAATGTTTTATGCTGTAGATTACTTTGAAAGAAGACGTTACTTCAGGAATAAAGAACGACGATCAGTAATATTATTGCTTCCATGGCATTATCATCGGCCGTGATATAAGTACCAAATAAATCATTGAAGATAAAGAGGCGAGTGTCACACGCCATATAGACCGCCGCAAAAATCAAAAAAGATTTGATTTTATCACGCTACCGTAGTTTGGCGTTGACGTAGATCGTAATGGAAAATTATTAAACATTGCCGTAAGGCTCATTGGTACATCCGCAATGGGTAAGGACCTCGAAATATTACCTTTTCATACACCAGAAGAAGTGATATTTCAAATATTCATCGAAATCGAATGTATGAACGAATAATACGGTAAAAACTGTAACATCTGATCGGAAACGTGGGGACATGGGTATATCGATGGGGAAGATTGGAAATTCGTTAGGGAGAGGCCGCAGACTATTGAAAAATGAACCAGGAGGTCTTAACACTAACAGTTACTGCCAGAGTGCAAACGACTATACGTTACTCCTCGAGGCGCTAAAGTATGTTCAACATAAGAGTATACTTGCAATAAAGAAACATTGCGGCATCAAACTAAATATACAATGTACTCGATGCTCCGTGCAAGACAATACAAGCTACATCAAAAGGTCCGACTCTTGCGTTTTCAAATGTTTTGGTACAAATACAAAAGAATATTACATATATACTTTTGAATTTAAATTACATTGTGCCAATCTGTATCATCTAGAAATGTTTCTAATATACATAATTTTCTAGGATTGAAATTATAAATCAAACGAATATCGAATAACCGAACAAAGTTTCGGAAATCTTGTAGTAATTGTTGTGTTAACTAATAAGTTCGCCACTTTCCGTGCGCTTTACGGGCGTCGGTATGGCAGTGGTCGTTCGGGTGTGCGATTCGTTAGATATGCGCAAGCGATCTTACTGTAGTATTTGGAATGTATGCGAGGGTAGTGAGGTGCTGCATACACGTTATACGTAATAAAATATCGTCGATAAGTGCACATTCCATGCTTCCAGATAGAATAAATCTCTCTGCTTCTACACTTATATCGGCAACAAGGTCGTCTCACGTCCTCACTTCATGGCATAGTGTATGTGAAACATAGTTTTGCGCATACATTACGAATCACACACCCGAACTACTGCTTCTATACAGACGCATGTGAAGCGGACGAGAACTAGCGAATTTAACCAATAAAGTATTAATCAACAGGAATTAGTGAACGGTTCTGCGCTGAAAATGCACCATGCGCCGATGCGATAAATATGTAATAAGTTTTAAGATTCTTACCGGAAAATTGTGGTTTTAATTGCTTATATATATCGACTGTTTGGAATTCTTCACTTCTTTAGCAGCTGGAAAACTTTTTAGCTTGTTAGCTTGGTAGAGAGGGAGAAACCAATAATATCGCATATTAATATTTTGTTTGAATAGTATATTGTCCTCAGGAGTTTAATACGGAGGGAGAACAAATACTGTTGTTGGCTTTGGAATTCAGGAAATACTTATTTTTTTTTTAGAAAGTACCATCTTCAAAGGAGTTCGAAATAAAGATGAATGTAGCAATTAAATTGATAAATGCATCCTTAAATTTACTAAAACGAATACGTGCATAAATAACAATTATCATAAACGATAACATGCTACAAAATTAATTAAACAAAAAAGTCATGAACTCCGTTATGCATGTATTAATAAAATATCAGTAATAATTTTAAAAAGGACACATATATTGAATACTAGTTCATCCCAGTTATAGAAAAAGAATAATTGAAGCCAAGCAAAAGTTGAAGAATGCAATACAAACATTTTACTTTATTTCTACTAAAACTGTTCTGTTGATAATAAATATATTTGAGATAAACAGCAACGAATGCTATTCCTCCAATATCGAACAGTTGAAATGGAGACATACAATCTGACACATTTTTGACCCACACATATCAATATGCATGATGTCTATTACGCATGGAAATACAACAGGTGAGATACTCGAAAATATGCAGAAGGAATAGTCGATGCGGAGGTGTTCTACGTGAACGTATCTTACGTAAATGTTTATAAATACCTACTTAGGAATCACAGTCGAACCGCAATAGAACGTGGAAAATATGCAGTCGATGCTAATACTTTATAAAACTATACATATACGTAATTGAACTGTCGTCAAGTTCATAATGAAATTATATTTGAATGATACTTGAATAGCGAAATAACTGCGCCTATGAAGTCGTTAGTTTGGAATCTGTTACGTGCGAATACCAACTATTTACATGCTAGAAGTTTTACTGTATTTTATGTAGTGTTGATGATACATGAATTGTATACATCTTAAACATAATATTTTGTTGATGATGCTGTCAGTTATTTAGAAAAAAAAAGCTGTATGTGTACATGTCTACGCGTTTCAAGTCTTGCAAAGATTGTATCTGTTACTTCAGTTGAGGAGAATCTTTATTATTTTGGCAACTCTAATGTTATTCCATGGTATTGGCGAATGAACGAATTCAATAAATTTATAATAAACAAACCATGTGAAGCTTTGACTACTTGTCTCAAATTTCTCCCCGCACTGGATCATATGCGTGCGTTAAGATGTGTATCTGCAGTAAGTAAATAAACCTACAGGAACATCTTGATGAGTATGGATTACACGTATTTGCGAATTTAGTTGCAAAGGGCGAAAGCTGAATTTGAAAATACGAATTATCCACTGACAAACGTGTAATATGCTTACGATCGTTAAGAAGTTAAACGGGCTCGAACGATTCTTAACTTGTTTGTTGGCAGTGCTTGAACTATGACAAATTTGACTATTGATTCTTGTATGTTTTGTGCGATATTGCTCATAAATTTTAGCGCCTATTGTGGTAAAATATCTCCGGGATCTAAGTACATGTACCCATTAATATTTAAGTAGACTCTAATCTAATAAGATGTATCGAGATCCTCAGAACGTTAACTAATATTTCACAATAAATATGGAACGACGTAAACTCTATGAAACAGTCTACTAAATACATATACGGAGTTGCCAGACGTTGCTTTGGAATAATCGCTTGTGGCATGAACACGAGTCATTAAAGCAAATTTAAACTTTGACATATCATCATCTTAATTAGTTTGACATATATGGTTACAAGAATAAGTCATTAACATAGGTTTTTCATGTTGTAAAAGTAATATTTGCTTAGGTTTTACAATAAGTGAGATTGTAACGGAAATAAAGATTTAGAATTTCGAAAAGTGGCCTTCAAATGAGTTCAATTAATTAATAAAAAAACGTAACGGCAACTGTAAACATGAGCGAACATGGAAGAAGTTAGTCAATAGGCGTCAAAAAATAGAATTTTTTTTTGGTCCAGCATAAAACTCTGTGTAAGTTCTTGTACAAGAGTTACAAGCGAAATACTGGTACAGAATTGTACAATTCGTATTCGCAAATCATCTAATGTTTAGGGTCTTTATGCTGAAGTAGAGCTTTCGAAAAAATATGCGTAAAGGATAGGATCACTAGATGTTAAATTAGGAAATCTAGGCCTATGTAATGCTCAAAGTGTCAATCCAAAAATGAATTTTCGAGCAACTTTTGCATCGTGAGTCGTTTTTTATGGCGCTTATACTTAGGTATTTCTTTGCAGAATGTCCATATGTTCATAAGTGTAATTTCTTGCATATTTACATTGAAATGTTGATGGCTAAGGCTTGAGCAGGAAGAGGATGTTGCTGAATGCTTTTAGCAACATTGATTAATACAGCCCGACTTTTGAAAACGATGTAGGTGGATGTACACTATGTAGTGTTCTCCGATTTAGTGAATAAATTGTTCAGAAAAAAGAGAATGAAACGTCTAATGACTTCTTGCGTTATTATTTGAGATGAATATTACCATTTAATGTTCCTCGTTGAGATATACGCATAAAAGGTCTAAGAAGAATATGGTACTTAGCTTTCTCATGCAAGACTATGTATTCTTCCGTTTACAAAACTTATTCTTTATTTATTTCAATTAATTCTTAAATAAATATTTAACTGTATTATCGTAAATTTATTTACGATCTTTTTAAAAGCTTTATCTTCAGGAATAATATGCTTCCACTTGCTGTTTTTAGTCGCGCCGCAAAAGTACAACTCGTTGTTTCAAGTGCAGATGCATACTCATTAAATAGTTAAAGCTATTGAAATGTTGCAATTTGTTCTATTCTTGCTTTGATTATAACGATAATGGAAGGATCATTGATGAATGAATTATTCCCAACAAATCATCAAAACTATTTTTTTGTCACTTGATAACGCCGGAGAAGCTTTGTAAAATGCTCATATAGAATCGTCCTTTTAATAATCTTTGTCTTGTTATTGGATGTACTCAATAACGAAGCCTTTGGTGGTTAGCGCTCGTGACAAACAAAAGAGCGATTACGCAATAGCGATTTTTTGTTCGGCTCGACTAGAAATCGCAAATGGAAGCCTCCAGCCTTATTTTCGCGGACGATATGAAAATTTTCGACAAACTCGATTTCTTTCATAGTTATTTGTTGTTTTAAATTAGTACAAAAATTAAAAAAACTAGTACAAAAATAGCGCAAAAATTAATCATTGCCCTTTGATAAAAAACGATTTTTATCAAACGAAAGGAGGAATTCAGAAGATTTCAAAAATTCAACTAAAGATTCATCTAACATATTAGCAAAGTCCAAATTGGAGTACGGTACGATGACTGGGAATCCTACGTACGATGTATGTATACAAGATTGGCATTGAAACAGTCTAAAGACGATTTCTATCCTTGCTACCGCTATCCATTACTTAATTAGTATCCACAACAACATTGTTATTTTGTGTTCCTTCTGAATTAATTACAATAGAGTAAAGAATTTTAAGTGTTAATTCTTTGAAGAAGTTATCCATAAGATGTGTTTAATATCATGCTAATTGGTATCTGCAGCTGCATTTTTGGATCGCCATTATTCATCGGCTTTCATCCTACTCTATGACCTTCAATTACGTTCAGGCGACCGACAGCAACCATGAGAAAACTTCTACATATTTAAATCAAACGTGCTGATTGCTCTACGTTGTTTGCATATTAATTTTGAGAATGTTTCAACAGTAAATATTTCCCATATCAGTTATTATTACATGCTCACGATATTTTTATGCAGGCATTGTTGTAATTTTAATATGTATAAGGCGTTGAAGTATGAATCAGCGGTTTTCTGGTATATAATACATGTAAAGCGGACAATTCATTATTATTAAGCAACAGCTATTTAGTGTTACTCAGAGAATCATGAAATAATGATTAATGATGTATATTATATACGTATGTATATATGCTGCAAAATTGGTAGGAACAAAGATGGTTTTTAATTTTAGTTGGTCCACTACTTACTTGTACTGTTGTTTCAAATAAAATTTTTAATGTTTTTACCTCCATCGAATAAAAATTTACAACAATTAAAATTGCATATAGAAGGTGCGGCCAAAGAAACGCAGCTTTCTTTTTTAATGCAACACCTTACGGATCTTGAAATTTTTGGATACCATTCTGATTTCAAATATATTTTGTTGTATGAGACTATTTTAAGTAATTTTGGCCTTACGTTACTGAATGAAATTAGAACATATTTTGGATTAAAAACCAACGCTTTCAGTTTTTTTCTAGCTGAAAAGTAGAAATATACATGCTAGCGCAATAGTATGGTAATGCCCGATATAGCTGCCGTGAAGATGGACAACAAAAATACTTTCTAAAAACTGTAGGTACAGGGTGTTTCGTAATTTCAGGGTGAACCTAACGCAGATGCTTTAAAAAGAAAACATCTATATATGAATTTAAATTTTGATTTCTATTGAATAGATTTTCTTTTAATTTGTTTGTTTTTGTATCTGTTTCCTCCTAATTATATTTTTACGTTTTCTTAGTAAAATGAGTGGCTAATTTTTTAATAGTTTTATATAGTATATATTTATAATTAAAAGATGAAGTACTAACCAAATAAAAGAATATATAGTTGACCTGATGAGAAACGCAAGCGTACATATATTTTGCAGGGCGCATCACTTATATGCAGAACCAAATAGCGGCAAAAATTAAATGAGGAACCGGTTACATGTTTGTATAATTTGTTTGTACGTTTGTTTCTGAATTTTTGAGTTTAGCCTGAGTAGCTTGAAGACCAGAATGTTTCTTCAAAAGCAAGATTGAATATTCTAAGTACCAATTACGTGCAAATATGATTAAAGACTATATTTGTAGTAACACGAAATTCGCAAAATATTTACATATCTTTTCGATAAAAATACGCTACAAAATTATTGCAGATATAAAATATGTATATCTATGTGCATTTAAATTACATATGATAATATACAGTTTAATATAAACCAACTGCAACCCAAATTCAAATTATATCTCAATACATTCTTTTGCAAAATATATATAAATAATGCTTAAATTAGCAATGTTTTTAATGAACAAAGTGTTATGCAAATGCTGTACGTCTCAATTGTTTTCAGAAAATATTGTTTTAGGTCATATGCAGAAATTAAGTTAGCTTTCGCATTGAAGTAATTGATTTATAAAGATCTTACGATACAGTTTCTTAATTTAACTATCCCATTATACAATTTTGCATTACAATATTTTAAACCGTTAGTATTGAAATCAATATAACAAACTTTAAAAACATAGGAAGTACAGAAATCCATAGAAACATTGGTTATCTTTCCCAGAAAGAATGAAGGTAGTAGAAAATCTGAAATTCATAAGAAATTCAACTCAAAGCTAATCAAAATTTAAACAAAATAGGGGAAGGCATAGCTGAGGTAAGAATTTCTTCATTTGTTTAGAGAAAAACAATAATTTAGAGCGATTAGAGTAAATTTAAACTGTCGAGGTAAGATTTACGAAATAAAATGTACGAATGTAAGTTTCTTTATATCTACTTATTTCATGACATTAACTTAAATCAGCTCAAATCACAATATCTTTTAAAATAACATTATTATTTATGTTCACTAAACAGCTGTATTGTGGTCTAATTCTGCAAGCTTGTTCATAGGATATAAATGTAGGTCGTTGCCAAATGTATGGCTAAATAATGCCATATAGTAGACGGAGTGTATGGAATGAAGTGTTTGGGCATATGACATGGTTCAGGTATCCCCAGGTAACAACATATGTGCTGCACGAAGCTGGCAATACAGTCATTAATAATTAATAATAATTAAATGATTGGGAATGAAACAATGGTTCTTCTTAAAAGAGAAATGATGGAGTGGCAAATTTATCCAAGGTGACGAGAAGTACAAAAGAGGCGAGAGTGCTCAAAGTTGAACGTTGTGTAGTGATAAAATTTCTCCCCTTAGAAAGAAATACAATTATCGAAATCGAAGAGCGAATGTACACGGTCTATAAAGGCACCATCGTAGTCGTTGATGAAAATTGTTTCATTGGGGCGGAAAATTTTTTGAAACTCATCCATATGAAGGAGCGCCCATTACTGTAGTGACGTCAATGATTGTCAGGTGAAGGCTAACGAAATATGGGAGAATCCCGCACAAGCATTTGGGAGCGCCAAAAATTAGTGGAAGATGGACTCTAAAATTGCTCAGCACGTTTTAGAAGGAACAACATATAAGTTGCACGAAGCAGGCAGTACAGCCACTAATAGTATATTAATGGCTGTATTAATATATTATTAATAATAACTAATAATAATAATTAAATGATTGGGAATGAAACAATGGTTCTTCGACTAAAAGAGAAATGATGGAGTGACAAATTTATCCAAGGTGACGAGAAGCACAAAAAAAGATGTGGTCTACATTTCTTTGGAATAGTCAGGATATCTCTACAGAAGGTTACTGCACGTCAAAAGAATTTGTTGTACAACCCCGACTTTGCGCTAAGTAACTACTTTTTATTTTTTAAATTAAAATTGAAGATACGAGCTAAGAGCAAAACTTAACACCGATGAATAGGCAAACACTATCTTTACTTCCATATGACTTCTTCCTGTATAGAATACGTGAATCGCAACCAGTAGCTCATGTCCCACGTTATTTCGACGCGGATTTGTTATGGTTGATACAAACCAGATTCAGAAAGAAAATATATAGTTTACTGAATTTCATGGTTTACGAAAATAATAATTAATTAGGTTATACTGAATTTTTTTCAATGTACAAACTCGGACCGGCGATTATATAGACAACACTATTATTTTTTCAAATTATTGCTTGTTTCCTCTTACTGCTAAATCGCAATACGTGGAGCCTACGTAAATCTCCAAAAAGACGATTGGACAAAAGCGTACTTAACCTGCAGGGTATCATTGTCATTGACGTGCCGATCATATAGCATGATAATACGCTATTAAATTCAATGAAGCACTCTTGCGAGCGGTTAAGGCCATGCGCTTAATCTCAGAGAAATTTGTCGTGTACGGGGTCAGGGACTGCAGATACTGTGACAGATTATTTACATCAATTATGTCAATTACGGGTAATTTTTATAAATAGTAGTGACATGCGTTTGACGAGGGTGTAGGAAGTGCTAAACTACTTCAACCGCTGTTTTCATTATTGCATCAACAACGATGGGAACTTAAGATAGACATAATAAAACTCGCATTACATAAATTAAACGCATGTAATGCCTACGGATTTAATGTATACATACATCTTCGCTTTTTTTCTCCTAAATCTGTCTGGTACTAAGTAATCGTTTCTTATGTTATTTATAAAATGGAGTATAAATTTATTACTACAAGATATTTTTATAGTGTTAAGTTAAACAGCGATCGAAGTGCTTAGCTGTCAAATGCAGTTACGTCTTTCTTTTATACTAGCATTATCAGCATTTTTACATTAATTGTAATCTTGTGTAATGACTCATTGATTATCTGGAGAAAGTTCTTACTATAAAAAGGCTGATATTTTTGTAGAAATTCCGCAAAAACTAGTTTCTAAGCGACTACGAAATTATATACTTTATGCAGGGATCTAAGGGCTTTAAGTCTATGAGTTGGAGAAAACCTTGAGGGAGTTATTTAAAATTTACTAACCACTCACTTGATACATGAGTGTATGCATAATGCAAACTATGTAATGTTATGCTAGGTCTCAACTCACTAAGGGGTTGAGGTAAATTAGTATATTAGTAAACTGGCCAAAGTAGTATTGATTATGTTTTCGATTGGTTCCAGATCTTATCTGAGAAAATATGAAAAACAAAAGATTCCGCACTGGCAAAACAATCAAGGGTAAAAACAGCTAAGACATTGTTATTAGGTTTGCCAGATAAGACTTTCAGCATAGAGGATCTTTTAATACTAATTTACCGACTGAGCCCTAAAATATCGCTTACATATCCAGGAATAGTTGAAGATAAACTCTGTCGTCTATATCAAGAAGATCTGAAGATTCTAGAAGACATTTTATCCAAATATGTTGCCATTAATTACAAATTGTAACAATACGTCAGTAATCTACATTTAACACTAGTTGAACGGAAGAAAGAAACTGCGCAAAATTGCGCATTTCAGAAGGAGCCACGTATGAGTGTATGTAGCCGACAATACGACAATTAATCAAATAGTAATTGTGAATGCAACAATGGTTTTATGATCCTTTGCCTAAAAGGAAAACGACGGAGTGGTATCCGTGGTGGATCCGTGGGCACCTAAGGTGACAAGAAGCACAAAAAGATGATGGCTGCAATTCTTTGGAATGGCCAGGGAATCACGTTAATCGGTTTTGAAGAACGCAATACTAGAGTAAATTTTATATATTATGTCGATTTGGTATGCCAGCTAAGATAAATCATCATTGAGGAATGTCAGGGCAAGTTAGGACAAGGTGCTCAGCTTTTGTACGACAATATTCCTATTCAACACAGTAACAATTTAACTATTTTGGGACAGTACGGATTCATGAAACTCGATCACCCATCGTACAGTCCCAACCTTCGCTCAAGCAACTACTTTTTTTATTTTCAACTATTCGGAGAGGAATGGCCAATCTGAATAATAGATTTGTAAGGTTCACGATATTAAAGAGATGGCAGCATCGCAGAAAGCATTTTTACACTTTTAAAGAATAATCCAATTTCTGTGTTGTGTTCGAACTGCAAAGAATAGAATTAGAATTTTGTAATCCAATGACAGTCAAAAATCCATTTCTTAATTATTTGAGCAAGTAACATCGAATTGGCCACATTTAAGCCTAGGAATGGTGCGGTCTCGGAATGTCCTGCATGAGTTTCGGTCTCGATCCTATAAGTTTGGTTCCGCTTCGGTCTCGTTCTGGTTTCGACTCGGTCTCGTCTCGGTGACGATTCGGTTTGGTCTCGGTGTCGCTTTGGCCTCCTCTCCCAAATGATGGTGGAAATGAAATCCCGAAACAATATTTGATCGTTTAATTGTTATTGGATTGTAAGAAAAAAGGATTATTTGGAAAAAATAAATATGTATTTTCTATCTCAAAGGATATCACACCTTCCATTTATGCATATTTAATATTATTAGGTTTTATTATTTCTACGTAGTTAACCTATGCAAATGTCTTCGATTTACTTTTTGCACGACGGATTTAAGAGTTCCTTAAATATTGGCACTACCTGTCTGAACCACAAACGGTAAGAGAACGATGGTGAAGAGCAACTTGCTGGCAGTGTATTCGAATAAGAGCATCTTATTCTATCTAGAGATATCAACAAACGCATTACGTTATTGCTGACGAGTCAATTTTGTTGGTATATTTATTTCTATATGCATTCAATAATATAAATTATTCTCCAACGCTGCTATGACAAATATCAAAAGCCTCAATATCAAATTTAAACTGTTATTTTGAAAGAATTTGCGACGAACAAACATTCTTCGACCTAGCTTGCAATATTCGAGGAAGTCAACACAACACACAGATTTTGTGTACAGTTACTTTTTCATTAATTTATCTTAAACAATAATGAAATGACTGCTAAAAGCAAAAAGGTTATAGTGACTGGTTAGTTCCTTGAAAATTAGTGTTATTTAGTAAAAGTGAAACGGTTAATTTGTAGAATTTCAGGAAAGCTGAATAAAATTTAGTGACCATACGAAGTTAGTATAAATGGAAAATACTAATTTAAGGTTCACGGAAACGTTCAAGCAAAGAAACGCGGCTAATATTGATTTTCAAATGCCGAGGTCGAAACTATCGTCGAGACTTTCGCCGAGACCGAGAGTCTCGATAAACTAGTCTTGTCTTGATCTCGATACTTCATAGTTGGTCTCGTCCAGATCGAAGCACTTGTGGAACGTTGAGGGCAGATTTAATTCTTATACGTATACTGTAATTTTAACGGATCCATTCTTACCTTTCGTGTTTCTCGGTGGAAACTATCCAGTGCGTACATCTAGGATTACTAATCAACGGTTTAGAGAAATAATAAGTTTGCCATGGTGTTCAACAAGCCCAGACTTTAATCTAATGGAAAATGCGTGGAGATATATCATTAAAAAATGGAAGGCGGAATTAAAAGATGAAGTAAATGAAATTTGGAATGATATCACACCAGCATTTTATTGCCTTATATATTCTATGCCTAGGCGTTTACGAAAGGTAGTAGATAGTAATTGAGCTATTACAAAATATTAATTTAACACATATATATTCATTTTTTTTTCTACATTACATTTTTTATCGTATATATGTATTTCTTTTTGCGTTTGTGAATAGATGATTTTTAACATTAGACAAGATGCTTTTGATTAGGCAAGTTGAATATTGACATGTACATGACGAGTGACTGGTTTTTTTGTTGCCCCAACTATACCTATTGTATAATAAATACCGTTCTTACATTAGTTGGTATGCTTTAAACATCGCGTTTGAAATAAGAAATTTTCGTTCGGGTGTATAAATAAATATGAATTTTTAAATGTATTCTAATTAATCCTATATAGGATATATCTCCTATTCGTTTCAATAAATTTATATTGTTTTAGAAAATCGTAAAAATTAGGTCGACAATCTGGAAGATTAAGCAATGCCGAAACCGTGCAGCGAAAAGCGAATGTACCCAGGAGTTAAAGTACGAAAGCTCCTATTAAATTGTTATTGGTAAATAAAATCTGGAATTCTCAACGCATTATTTTCATCTGGTTATTCGGAAATTTATCTTGCATTGAATGAATACAAATACGCTATTTCTACTTTATCCTTTACATTGTTGTTGATAATTCGTATTTATTTTTTAGTCGCAAAGGATCGCTTACGCATTTTTCTAATCTTTTTTAAATATACAGCTAAACAAGAAATACATTAAAATATAGAGTAACTAAAGTAGTTAATATTTTTTCAGACCGATCCAAACACCGCTTTTCTACGAGCGGCACGAGCCGGTCAGCTGGATAAGATTCAGGAGTATTTGGATTCTGGGACAGTCAGAGACATCAATACGTCGAATTCGGTAAGCTACTTTACTTTAGATTACACGTCTTGTCAATTAGCGCTATGGACACCGCAAATACTATTTCTCGAACTGTACATGCGTCCATCACACTCGAAAGGCGAAACGAGTTTAGTTCTTTTAATTTACAGAACGGATTGAACGCTTTACACTTGGCCGCTAAGGACGGTCACGTGGACGTAGCAAAGGAGCTGTTGAGCAGAGGCGCGATTGTGGATGCAGCGACCAAAAAAGGAAATACAGCTTTACATATTGCGTCGCTTGGTAGGTTCTCTTTTTTTTTTAAGGAAGATAAAGCTAGTAATCCCGGTCAATAATATCCAATAGAATCTGTGAGTTTTGCCTTGTGCATTCGCGGATTTGCAAAAGTAAAATACTACTTCTTTTCTAACCCGAATATAAAACTATGAGAAATATTAAAGAACTGTGGTTTGTTAAGGAAATAAATGAGAATCATATTACTTTTACCATTAACTTTCTTCGCACCGAAACAAATGGCAAATATTGATATTGAATAAAGACATGTTTTAAATAGATTTAAAATATTTTGACGCATGTTGAAATCACTGAAAAAATAATTTTAAGTTTATGACCTGATCACAGCTTTTTTTTTCTAATTGGGATGAAAGTACCGATGTTATATGCTCAACTAGAATTTTTGCAATAATTGGTGTAAGTTATCCTTTACTCGTCCTTGCGTGTATTAAAAAAATTTAGTACAATATATCTTTCGAGAAATCAGTCAGATCTAAACTTAGTAATCAATCTCACATTTATCTTTGAAGAAGAATTGTAATATCCACGCGAAAAACATGGACGCTACCATCATGCAGATTTCACAAACTTCCCGATTTTGTGACTGATCGAAGGACGCCTGGAATTTTATTAATAAATTGGCATGCATATGGCATCGTTTATTATAAGGCTACTAATTAACATTATCTAAATGGAAAGAGTAGATTGTTTCATCATGACTAATATCTTATGTTGGTGGTCCATCCTAACTTATACAACGTCTCTTATGATATATTGAAAAATGATCATTAGAACGTAATTAATTAAAGTAATGCACAAGGGAAAAATAAAATTAAAAATATTGAAAAATATAATTTTTGGATAACATTTTAAGGTCAAATAGGTACACATTGGGATAGAGCAAATTGAATTGAGATCAGAATAATTGAAAAATAGGTTATTTAAAACTGAGCAAGCAAAATTACTCAAGCAAAATTACTTTTGTTTTCTGTAATCTGACTGAAAGCACAATTTATTTATAGCATATAGGGCGATTGTATAAGGTTGTGGTTAGAGCTTGTAAGGACAGTATAAGTACAATGTTGTATTAATTTGTCGATTTAAATATAATGTTATATTTCGTTCAAATGCGGTGTACACAGGGTAAATGACAATATACGGGGCGATTCTAAAATATTTTAATAAAAGCCAAACTAAAACGTTCTGCTCATCAACATGAAGAAATAAGCTTGAAGAAACAGATGAATGAATGATAGATGTAAAGACGTGTTCAATAACCGTCACCAATCTGATGGCATAAACTTAAATGTCGCACAGTCCTCCTTTTCACGAGCAAATATGTCAAGTGTGGTTTCAATTATTTCGCAAGCAGCCAAAATTCTCGCTTGTGACCATACTATAATTACAAAGAAAAAGAAAAACAAAAAAAAACTATTGAAGGATTCTCTGTTAGTTGACCTACATAGATAGATTGACTAATACCTCTATTAAAACATGAGATGGTGAGAATGGCGACCATTGCGATAATTTAATCCATACAGTTGTGTAGTTTTTCTTATAAACACATCCTGCTTGCCCATACATAGTGCATTTCTGTAAGTTTTTAATTCAAAGAGCTAACCATATTTTCAATCCCAAACGAGACAATAATCGTTGTCTTATCTCCTGAGTCGAATGCTTTCCGACATATGTAAGTTAATTCAGACCCTTTGCTTTATGTTGACGGGTAGAATCTGTTATTAGTTTCTGTTAAAAAAGTCTTTGATTCGCCCTGGATAACAACAGCTCCACACCAAAAATAATATTAAGGAAACAATATTTTAAGTTTTAAACATACTTTTCCTATAAATCGCTTTTTTTCGAAATTGAGAAGTTTTGCCACAATTAGAGTTACTAAGCATTTCAACAAACTTTCCGTCGTTGTAAGCTTTCTAACTTCTTTCCACACACGAATAAATAGTAGTATAATAAATAATAAATAATAGTAGCTTTTCTTGACGAAAAGCTACTATTATTTCTCCAATAACGAATTAAATTAAAACACTTGCACGATATAAAATATGTTAGTTCTTTCATTATAGTAATATACGTAATATGTATATTATACGAGGCAGGTTTAATAAATACACGTTCGAGCGCTGTGGCATGAATGTTAGTTTTGCTATATCCGTAGAAAATTGCACAAGACGGCCGCCGGTAATCCAGATATCTACAGTGGTAGTTGACTCGTGATATTCTTAGAATACGTAGTCGTTGTGGACCTTTTTTCGTTGGAAGTTCAGTACTAGACGACAATCGCCAACGGATTTGCCAACGCCGGGCGCATCTAGGCATGCGAAGAGTGATGCCAACGTTGCTGTTGTGCGAGCGGCTGTTGTGGAGAATAGACGGGTACGTGTCAGAGAATTGGCAGATCGTTTTGATATCAGCGTGGAAACAATCTATGCTGTAATTTATGAGGCTGGATACCGAAACATGTGTGCACAATGGATACAACCACAATGGATAGTCAACTGTTTGAGGAATACAAAGCCAACCGCATGGGTCTTTCGCTGCTGCATCTTCAGCGGTACCGTGAAGAAGGAGATTCCTTTTTGCACCGCATTGTTGCCGGTGACGAAAGTTGGTGTCACCATTATGAGCCTGAGTAGGAACGTGACAGTATGCAGGTTACGCTTACCTGATTTTTCGATCACCGTGGACTATTACTTCTTGAATATAAAGATCCTCATATTAACATCAATGCTGTCCGATACAGTGAAACTTTGACTCGTTTGGGTACAGGCATAAAGAATAAACATCCTGGGATGCGAGGTCCTCCTTCACGATAACGCCCGTCCGCATATCGCTAACATCATCACGTCACAGATAGCGCGGATGAGGTGGGAGGTATTAGAGCACCCCTTTTGCAGCTCGGATCTGTCACTCTGTGACTTCCATGTCTTTGGACAATTGAAGAAGGCACTCAAGGGACGGCGATTCCAGTCGGACGCTGAAGTCCAGCAGACAGTTTCGATATGGTTCCGTCAACAGCCAGAGGAATGGTACGCCACCGGTATACAGCGTCTTGTGAAGCAGTGGAATGTCTGCTCGTGTAGTAATGGCAATGTTGTTTAGTTTAATGAAACCGCTTATATGTACCGCCGCTCGAACGTGTATTTATTGAACCTACCTCGTAGGTTTAATTATTGCAGCAGTTCATAAGTGAAACTCCGTATGCATATTTATTTCAAGCAATCACAATGTTTGTCTTTAGGATTATATAGGAATGCTCTTAATTTGTTTTGTTGCTGTCTGTTTAACTATACAGGTCCGGTAGAATTTCTCTCAGAAAGAAATATGTACTTACGCACAACGTAACGGAGCCGTTTGGACAATTATCGTTTCGTGTTTGATTTTATCCTTACTGTTCTATCTTTCAGTGGAATCTATTCCTTTTTCAAAACATGAAGCTGTAAGTTCTACGTCATTCATTTTTATTTCATACAGCTATATAGACTGTAGCTGGCGCAAGTTGTATCCATCATACCATAATTAAATTTACCAACTCTATATTTGTTTTACAGTTCTGTAATCTTCTCATGTACGGAATGAAATTGAATAGCCTGTATAACACGCTAAGCTAATTTAAATTACGCTTTGTAATATTAATAAAAATTGGTCTAACGAGAACGTAGTTAAAAATAAAACTCTCGTTTATTATTCCATTAGACCATGCAGTAACGTTTTTAAAAGCATTTATATTGTACGCATTTTACGACAACCTTAAATAAGTCCAATTACCGGCAGCCAGCAGTTCTAACTTTTACAGAAATAATAATGACGCGCTATAGAGTGTGTTTGTCCAAATATGCTCTGTTTGCTTTATACATCTATTTAGCATCTTTTTTTTGTCAAAAGAGAACGAACAATTGTTCAAGAATTGATGTTTTAAGTGATTATTTTTTACGGAAAGCAAACATTTAGAAGTCTTTCACCTTTCGCCTTGAAAAAAATTCGTTACTGAACAACTAAAGGATGAAGGTTTGGTGCAAAGGTTTTCTATATAAAATATCCATGTACTAGCGAAATAATTTTTAAGTGATCTATTCAGTAGCTCGGTAGAATGGCTGCTTATTGGCAAAGAAAGGTGAGCTATGTGCAAAAGCGATAGTAATGTTTTTAAGTCGTGTTTCAAATCGACGCCATAATATTCGTCCTTTCACCAATGCAGATGAATGTCAATTCCCGAATGACACATTTATATATCTCAGTAAAGATTTGGATCAACGAAAGGCATATTTATTGCCTCTTTGGCCAGCCCATTCGCCTTTCTATTTCCTTCGATAGCTTACAGGTTCGGGAGCCACCGTAAAGTGATATAAGTTTCGGTTCCCAACGCAGATCTTGTACTTGTTTGTCTTTCAGATCAGATTTATATGTATAGGGTTTCAGAGCCCTGAGTGCTGCTTGCTTATTGTTGCACCTCAAATCTTTACCTAGATGTTCTTTTTGACGTACAGATTTGAAACAGAGACATCTGAAGTGCATTAGCCTGATAAATAATTGAAAGTAACAGTTAGGTTCATCAATGTCTGTATTTGTTCTAACTCCTTTTATACTCGAATCGTCAGTGTATCATATTCAAGATCCTCTTATAAGCTGAGGTTTGCCGGCTGGGTATTCACAATTAGTACGGTTTTCAATGACCGCCTTACAAAATTGATTAAAATTCAATTGGGTACCTTACAGTACGTAACAAGTAGATGATTTTGGGATCTCGAAAAATTTTAAAAATTATATAAACTTTAAAAAAATATCACAATTGGAAATTTACATATATCTCATGGATTAGTCAAAATTAAAGTTGTAACTACAAAAATGTAAAGAAATTCTAGTGCTCAAAGTTGTCGTTCTTTTCTGTCTGTCCGGAGTTGTATGTGATTCAATTTAATCTATTCGAATCTGTAGACTTCCTTTACTCTGTCTATTTTTGCGACAAACTATAAATACGCTTGCACTTTCGAGATCTGCGGCGCATTTCTTTATAAATGACTTTGATTTTACTCTAACTCAGGTATTTGACTATTACAACAGCGTCATCAAATGTCCTACAGCAGATATTTCAGTGTTTAAAAACTGAAAAATCTACATAACTTCTGCAACACTTATTTAATTGTTAATGAAGAGGCTTTACGTATTTTAGTTGTCATTATTACAATGATAGCAAATTATCGTAATCATTTGAGTTTTCGAGTTGTATCAACAACGCTAAAAATGGTTACTGGTTATAGAAAACCAGAATGTGAAGCCAATCTGTTGTAAGAAGTGATTTGAATGTAGTTAACATTGTGTGAGTGATGGGAAATTTTTCAGGTAGCGCTGAAAAATAATTAAAATTTTTACGTAACTTAGTAATGGTATAATTATTAGTAGTAGTGCGCTTTGCTGTGTGTAATTACTGCGTTTTTTGTTAATTAATGCCTACACAGCTACCGACTAAGCGGATCTAAGAATATATCGATTCTTCGCTCAATTTTACAAGATTTTAATATTTCATTATAAGTACATCAAAAAATACCTAAGAAGAAGAAGAACATTTACCAGTTGAAGAACTGCTCGAGAATTGGTTTGGGAATCATACTCAATTTTTATCACTACCTTTTAAACGATAGACCTGTATATATTTGATCTGTCGAGATGGCGCCAAATGTTTCGAAGGATGGTTATATAAACGCAGAGGTAGTCCGAAGTAGAGAAGTACTCGGAGCGATGCCGATGATGATGAATAGACAGAATCATGTCCGTTGGTTGGTGCTTTTCTCCCATATTACTTCTCCGGTGCCCAACTCTATATCACGAAGAGCTATATTAGCATTATTTTGCTTTTCATTATAAATTTTTAAGTTACAATAATGTCATAAAGCTATTACAATTACTTGAATAATAATCGTTGGTTACGGCACATTTAATTTTATTATTCAGTTAATACATGTCTTTAAAATTAGATACATGAAAAAACAAGACAATTTGCCTTGCTTTTGCTTGATATCTTGAAAATTTTATTGAATCTCAATCAATTTTCCATGTCGTTTAATTTTAATAGCATTTCCTTTCAAGCTCTTCTAAGACTTTCTCTTGCTGTATTCGTCTTTTTTACAATATCAGTTATTCGTAAGATTCCCTGATAATTCTGAAAGCGAAAGCACTTATGCCAGACTCGTCAAATACATCAAAAACAATAACCATAGTGGTATCGTTAAGCAAAAGGGACCTTAGAGTACTGGCAGGTCATGTAGCTCTAAAATATTACTTATTTGAATTAGGAAAAACTGACGATCAAATCTATCTTCTATGCCAAGAAGATCTGGAGACGGCAGAATATATCCCATGTAAACGTGTTGCAATCATTGGCACACGACGCCAACATTTCAGTAAACTATTTTTTGCATCAATTGAACTGAAAGAAGAAGATCCTAGAGAGGTACTAACGTTTATTAAAAGCCCGCAATTATTCCAATGCACACAGTGTGGCATTTTGTTACAGCAGATCTATTAAGGTAGTAGAGAGTAAGCCTTTTGTGCCAGACTATAATAATAAGAATAATAATGTCTCTTGCAGGAAGATAACATTAAAATGTCTGTAATGTAAATATATATTGTTAAAAACCGCGATTTCTGTATTTCCTAGTAAAGTCGTTATTTCATTTTAGATTTTGTATTACCAAACACTTAGTTCTTTTAGCATTCGAAGCGTTTCACGTCTCACATTTATTCATAATTAGTTGGCAAGGCAATTACTTTCGTGTACATTAACACCTTAAAAAGTATTTTATAATATTTGTGTGTTTAATTATATTCGTTTTGATAAATGAATAATGCCCCAGAACATAAGCTGATTTATTAAAATTAATTATCTGCAGTGTCCTACACTTATTAGCTCATATGTATGTGATAAAAAATAGCCAGGAATTGATACGATTCTTTGATAGATGAAGAATATAAAAGCGGCTCCCCATGTATATTATACGGTACTATATGTTCGTATCCGATAGTTTAGCGCAATTCCCAAACTAATTCTTAGCGACAAAATTGATTATCGACGAATATCAATCGAAGTTGACGTCATATTTGAATTGACACCCTTTTTAACATTTTAACAGCCTCGCAGCTGCTGTAAGTAATTAAGTGAAGAAATCGCCATTATCATTCCATTAACTAAATTAAAGATCATAATAAATTTGAATCCGAAAATTATGAAAGCGACAACGTTTCGTGTTTGAAGATAATAAATTATGAACACGACGTATAAAAGCAAGTACATACTTAATTTTAATTCTCTTTATTTCTTTAATTTTGTAAATGATGTACGTAATCTATATATCATACAGATACAGATTTCACTTGCTTATTATGCAAACTAAACTTATATTGAGCGTGAGCAAAAGACATCTGGTGTAGATTTGTTTCTGTATACCTGGTTTTCGGAGTTATAAGGGTGAATCGGGAGAATCGAATCAAACTCCAAGAATGTCACACACAATCACCCGTGACTACGTTGATAATACTCAGAACTGTTATATATGATCATTATGCAACAGTCGAAAGGAAAGCGTAAGTTTTCAATAAATGTGTGGTGTGATGTAATATGGTTTATGGTTATTGGAACGACCCTTTTGTTTTGAAGAATCGTCTCGTAGAGATTTGGTCATATTTGCCGAATATCTAACAGAGATCGACCAAGAATGTATGAAAAATGGAGAATATATGAAATGAAGTGATGTTTGAAGGAAAAAGAACTGGAGTGGAAAGAGGCCGACATTCTTGCGAGGAATAGAAACAAATGGAACATTGGTAATCAACCGGTATGTGGACGTAGATTATACGCATCCAGTGTCTACGGAAAAGTCTGCACCATATGGTTCTTTAGTTTAGTTAGTAGTAACTATCTTTGTATATTGTTTGTGCTTCATCATTAGAAACCAGAAGTGTTCCAAAGTATTTGTTACGTGTGGTTCACTTCAATACGTAAATGCCGTTTAAAAATGTCATTATTTGGTCAAATATGAACAAATGTGACAAGAAGAAGTTGTTTTTGTCTGCAAGTTTTGCAATGGCATACTTTGTTAGATAAATGGCAGTTTCTCCACTGAGTTTTCTACAGAAAACCTATTGCACCTAAATATTAAATTATATCACTTTTACCAATACCCTAAAATAAATTCTATTCAATCGGAATCGGAAAGTTTTTCCCGATAGTAGCGACTTGGGTGATTAAGAGTTCTTATTTTTAAATAAAACTTCAAACTCACATTGCGGTAATCTTCGTTAAGAATTTTAAATATGTAGTTTTCTTCTTTATAAGTCATTACATACTAACTACGTCTCCTGTTAAAAAAAACTTGTTTATTGTAACATCTAATTGTTTCTTTTTTATTTTGAATGAATTCACTTGATGATCTAACAAGCCGATTGGTTGAACTGATTTCAAGTAGAAATTAATAGTATCTTCTATTGAGGTGATTGAAAGTCAGTTTGCTAATTGCGTTAATCGTCTGCAATTAACTTCAATTACATAATTTTGCTGCTATATTGATACGAATGAATCTGGGTTTGTAAGTAGGCATACGATTAATCTGCGTAGAAATTTTATAGATTAAATCAATTCATTTGGGTTATAAATAGAAGTAATAAATCAAAAAGTTCTACACTGGTAATGATTAAAAAGGCATCACCCAGAAATGCTTAAAATTTTATAAATCTACTTTTGAAGTTCAACATAAGCTATTGTTTATCATATTGTAAGAAGTAAGATCCTCTGCATATGTTTTTACAGGAACACCTGTTTTAATTCGATAATTGCATAGAAATGAATAAAATGCATGCAGAAATGAATATAATCGCAAGCGATATCTCGCAGACAAGAACGTGCACCTTATAAACACGTGATCTGATTATTGGATTACACAGTGTTAGTTTCCGGAAAAATTCGATTATTCGAGTGTCTTACAGCGTCGGAATTTGTTGATTGCCTAGCAAGGTAAAGTAGGTAGAATAGGTTCAGTCCTTCTGTTCATACAGAAGGACTATCCACCGAGAAGATTTTTTCACGTGATGCGCTTGGTTGTGAAACACCGATTTTGGTAGATAACACTTTTAGCGCAGCAGTGGTAAAATATTACTACGGACAATTTATAGATGAACGAGTGTGAGGTTCCATAACTTGCGACCTTTATTGCCACTACCTTTAACACCCGAGCATAGACGTGTTAAACGAACCTTTATTTTTTTCCGTCGAATGTTTTTCAATCATATATTTATAGGTATAAGCATTTTTGGTGGTGCACTTTTAATTGCGACCAGTGTATTTAAAACGTAATAAAAACACTCATAACACTTTATTACTCGCAATTGTTTTGTACGGAACAATTATTGATACAATAAAACAGATATAGAAATATTAAGAGATTCACTTAACCACTGGCGATTATATAAATCAAATATGTCGAATAAACTCAATCAATTTAATAATGATAGCAAGGACTGTGGCGTAGTATAGTGAACAACATATAAGTAGAAATGACAAAGGCAGGTGCGACTATGCCTTTTTTGCAGCAACTAGATAGACTCATGTTTATTCACATGAGGATGGATTCGTGTCGCTTACTGATGTTCCCGACAGGCGACAAAACACGAGTCTGTCTAGTCTTTGCAAAAAGGTAATAATTTCATCCGCCTTTATCCTCTCTACATATAAGTATCGGCAACCTCGTATCAACACTGCTCAAGTATAATTTATTATATGGTAATATAATAATTAGTCCGAGGCGATCGTTTCGAGAACACGCATGGCCCTCATAATCAACCGGTGACGGAATTTCGAATTTAATTAGGAATGCGAATACTAATAGTCCAACAGCTGCTTTTAGAAAATGGGGAATAACTCGAGCCAAGATATGCAAAGCTTAATAGATTATGGGCGAAATTAAACGATTACTTTATATTTATCCAGAAAATTAAATTCCTTTCCGTATATGTCAGCAACATTCTTGACCTCACAAATCGTAATGAGTGTCCTATATTTCCTATTACATATAAATAGGACGCCGAGAAATTCTAAGTAGTTTTTACTGTATTGATTATTTTATTACTGTAATATTTACTTCTTTTGACACGTCTTTAAAATTTTCCAAATTACAATCAAATATAATATATAGTAGCGGTAAAAAGCAGCTCTACGAAATATGACAGCTTGCTATGTGTAACAAAATGAGGAAATAACTTTTGATAAGTTATAGTCTTACAAAGAAAAGAATAACATTTAATATTAGATAGCTTAATTTAAATAATATTACTTTTACAATGTGGTACATAAGTTAAACAACTTATTTTTTTGTAACAAAAATAATTTTCTAATTTATTTACATAAGCATTCATATTTTGTGGCATACCCCTTATTGCTATACCATTTGACGTGCTGTTTCCACCCTATATTGTTGTTATACCATTGTTTACCACTAAAATTATGGTTAAATTGTTATACCACTACTCATTTCTTTTAATGTTATTATGCTCTTTATTAAATAATTTATGAGATTCAATTTCTCTTTTTATTAATCTTTTTATTAATTGGTCCTGAAATTGAAATGAGTAAATATTCCAAATGAACTTTAATACTGCCACAAATAAAAAAAAGCACTGATTTGAAGAAATACAGGATTGAAAATCAAAAAAAAAGCATCTAAGTATTAAGAAAATAAATTTAATTGTTGTTCTTTTTTGAATTAGACCTGTATTTAACCAAATAAAATCTTTACGCCAAAGCCAATTTACACTATTTTGAATAAATTACCACAATTATCTCAAATTTCTCAATTTTTTTTGAACGCATTACGCTGTTGTAGCCCATATGCGATTATATCTAGGCATGTTTGAGATTAATAAGTTTGTAATGGAGTATGTAAATAAACACGAACCCGGTGCAAGAAAAATGAGACAATGTGAGTCAACACATGTTCGGTCATGAACTTGGCAACCCTCTCTTCTAGACTTTCCGTAATTGAAACCTCTTAACTGCTATGTATCTCGTTTCTTCATGCGGTATTTAATCTACTAAACCGATACAATAAGTAAAATTCTTTATCTGTGAACAATTCACCTTAAATTGGCGGCACCAAGGCTTGCCAAATAATGATACCTCAGTTTTGCGATAGTCTCTTGAAATTTTTGGGCGATGTAAGAAAGTTTGGATGAATTTTTGTTTCCGAAACCGAAAGATGCCACCGGATACGGAATGCGGTTTACAGCTTTTATAGATCCAGGAAAATTTCTGCGTGACTAGTATACACAATACAAAGATGTAGTGCTGGCTTTTCCCAATCCTTTTATCTTTGCACAAAATCTTTTTCAAATAAGAAAATCTAAATCTTTTAGAGTTAGTATAAAACAAGTCCTTTTTTATAACAATGAAATAAGCTATCGATATCCATCATCTCTACTATTTACAAGAGGATTTAAGTGAGGAGTTGGTAATGTCCTACGTTCTGTGAGGGTAGTAGTCACAGACCCGTCACACCAATGGTAATTAATAATAATAATAGTTAATTTACCAACATCTGCCATGTGTAGACCGTATTACGAATCATTAATTTCAGCTATCACTTTTACTGAGGTATACCGATGATGGTGGATATCGGTAGTTTGTTCCATTGTTATTAATTATCCTTGATAATAAATAACAATAAAAATAAATAAATTAAATATCCTTGATTTGTGTAAATATGTGTATACATACATACATACATACAAATATACCAAATATATATCTTCATTATATCTTGAAAGTTAATGGTTAACAAATCTAGTAGCAGCAAAAACTTACTTGCACGTCACTGATTACAATTAAGTATTAAGAGCTAATATTAATGTTTTGTTTCTATTTTTGTAGCTGGTCAAGAAGAAATTGTTCGACTACTAATAAACCATGGTGCTTCCATTAACGTGCAGTCACAAAATGGTTTCACCCCGTTATATATGGCGGCGCAGGAGAATCACGATACGTGCGTCAAGTACTTATTGGCAAAGGGGGCGAATCAAAGCCTATCAACCGAGGTAGGTATTAAATAACCATTCGCTCGTAGGATTCGAATACGAATTGTTTACTTTTCATTGAAGGATGGGTTCACTCCGTTAGCAGTGGCCATGCAACAGGGGCACGATAAAGTGGTAGCCGTTTTACTTGAGAACGACACGAGGGGTAAAGTTAAATTGCCTGCGTTGCACATAGCTGCGAAGAAGGATGATTGTAAGGCAGCAGCTCTCCTTCTGCAGGTAAATATTTAATTTTAATAGACTAGATTCCATTGAAAATAAGATATAAACATAACAGTTATAAATCAAACTTAGTAAAATGATAGTGTAAAGTATTATTCCTTTCTAGAACGATCATAATCCAGATGTTACATCAAAAAGTGGTTTTACGCCGTTACACATAGCCGCTCATTACGGAAACGACAACGTGGCTTCTTTACTTTATGAGAAAGGCGCAGATGTTAACTATACCGCCAAGCACAATATTACCCCTTTGCATGTTGCCAGCAAATGGGGTAAGATGAATATGGTATCGTTATTAGTGGCTAAGGGAGCAGACATTCAGGCGAAAACCCGCGACGGGTTAACCCCGCTCCATTGCGCGGCAAGATCTGGACACGATCAAGTGGTGGACATGCTTTTAGATAATGGCGCGCCAATGCATGCTAAAACGAAGGCAAGTATTTAGTTACTGTAGAGGTGTTTAGAAATTCGTAATAAGAACTTTACAATGGTGGCTTGTGGTCGGATTTACGGGATAGTCACATTTGAAAAAAAGAAAATGCGTTTTATCTTATTTAGACTTGAGTTACGGAATAATTATTTGTTCTTTTTTGGATTCTTTGGACAAAATAGGGCATATAAATTTATAAAATGCATTATCAAACATCCGGCGAGCCAACTCATACATAGATTTACAGAAACCATGGTCTACGTTTAATTTTATTTTTATTAGTTTGCCTAATATTAAGTTTTGGGCGAGAGAGACCTTCTTTTTAGTTCTAAACGTTCAAATTTAACCCTTGTTCACAGAAAGCCAGTTAAATACTTTGTCACGCATTAGCACGTTAATGTCTGACTAACTTGACTTTTCCATGTTGTGTTAACGGAAAAATAAGTAAATTACTGTTGTTTACATAAATTTAAGTAGAAGAGACAACAATCCTTAACATATGGTTGTAGTGCCAATCGCTCCAAATGTAATTTTGATTCTAATTGGCTAATTACTAATTACAACAATTTAAAATAAATATCTAATAACGAATTAAATTCTTGGAGATAGACTTAATTCGGAATTAAAAGGTCCTTGATAAACCGGGCATTATATTTCTTGTTTTTTGAATTTCTTCCATTACCGATATTATTTACAATACACGCACAAACACATGCAACAAAATAAAAATTTATGATAAAATATTTAAAATTCAAAACACCAAGAAATCTTTGAAATATCGAAATCTCGGTGAAACAAAACCGAAAGCCAAACAGAAGGCTCTTAACCCAAACTGTATTTTTTTTTTGTTTTTTGAGTCCACTTAAGACAACGCCGTCGTTCGAAGAATTAGTTGTTTCTAGCGAACATACCGCGCATGAATGCCTATATTTACAGCGCGATAAGTGTGTATATGTTGAGTATCGCCTAACTATTTGAAGTAAATTGGCTTTAAATGTAAATAGTGAACATTCCAAATTCTGGAAATAAACACCAAATCACTATCTACATCAATTCTGCAAAATATCAACAATTATGAAGAGGTCTCATTTTTGTTAATAAAAAAATATAACTAATTCTGATAGCATACGCCAGTAACGTAAATGAATGAAAAATGCCAACCTTGTGCTACTTTTTGCCGTGATTTCTAGCGGCTGCGTTAGCTGTCTGCATAAAACTGGTAATTTGCGTTTATGCTTTGTCATTTTATACAGCAGTGAACAAAAAGTAGATAAAAACTAGCATGCGACAATAGGGATGCTTTCCGGATTTGCGTGTTTAATTAGAGCGACATCATTTGTGCATAGGATGTACTGAAAATACGAACTAACGCTTTGAAACATAAAGGCCGAGGTAGATCTCGGAAATCAACAAATAGATTGTTATACATTAAAATGGAAAAATGTGAAAATTTGTAGTAAATTGTTTCATATACTAGTTCGCTTAGCATTCAGTGCGGAAATACACTTTGGAGCAATTCAATTCAAATCCAATTTAAAATCAAACAGTCTAGGAATACAAAAAAAAAATTAAAACAAGAATAGCAATGTTATAGTGTACCTATGTTTTTCCTTGCTTTCGCTAGATCAAATAAATTCATTCTTATAATTTATCCAATGTTATGCTATTATATAGCGTATCCTCCTAGGCGTGGACGAAAAATAATTCCTTCCCCGAGCAATTAAAAAAAAAAGAAAAAATTTGGAGATAAGTACTACATATTATAAAATTATTTTCACGTGTACAGAACGTTCGGCGTCTAGAGTCACAATACAAGTTTGTTTTCGTCAATAGAACGCCTTTATTTGAGTAGTTCTTGGAGTTTTTGCGACGATGCATAGACATTTTTTTACAGCAATTATCCAGTGCAAAATGGCAATGGAATTCGTTACTATGGCACTTCAATTTCCCTAAAGGTATATTTTTTCAGAATCGGATAGAGATACTCTTCTAGAATTTGCGTTATAAATACTTCATCATATCTAGAATGCGTTGTTCTTTAGTAAACTAAACATGGAGCTATGTAGATAATTCTTTTTCTAAAATTTATAGAATTCTGCAACAAAATACTGATGATGTTTATGTTCCTAAAGATGTTCATTGTATTTTGTCCAAGATTTGCTAATATTTCGGAACTAACATGTTTTATAATTTCTCGTTAGGCATTGCTTGAGACTTATCTAGAGAGTTTCTTCGTAAATATACCTATTCAACTAAATTGTGAATTTTTTTAAAACAGATTTTAACATATTGTTTTCACATTGTTTATTGCTAAAAAAAGACGTTTGCACATTAATTTTAATGAAATTTTTTAGCGAAGCAAAAGTTTCTTGTAGCACTGAATGTTGAGAATGAAAGAATTATCTGTATAGCTTAATTTTTAATTTATTAAAGTAGGACTCACTGTAGGTATAGGGAAACGTTTATAAAAAAAAATCCAGAAATATATATAAAGCACTGCATTTAAAGAAATTGAATTAAACTATGTAACAATATCGATGGCAATTTTGTATGGTATGAATTGATATGAATAATTCTTCAAATTATTGCCGGAAGCATCTAGAAACACTCAATTGAATACAGTTTGAATCACCCTTCTGAAGTGTAGGACGTTTCAGATATTTTTTTTGTTAAAGAAATGCTGATATCTCGTAAAAAACTCAAATTATTTAAAAAAATTAAGATAGGTAGCAAAGTTGATGTAGAAATTTCGTTTCAATTATTAAATTCATCTTGCATTTTCGCGTCGTACAATATTCTAATCTATTTGTGAATGTTTGTACATATGTAGGGTTAACGCCAGTATTGTCGAAAATTTTAAAATAATGTAAAAAAATACATAAATTGTTAATTACAAAAAAAAATAAAGCTTTAACAAATGGTAAGACCATGACTCTGAGTTTTAGAGTTTTATTCATTAAGTAGTGTTAAAGACACAAAATGAAGACAAGCATCCAAAAACATAAAATCTACAGGTATTTCATTGAAAAACTACGTTTGTATCGTGGTGTGCAGGGGAAGCTGAACAGATCTCCAATTATCCAGAAAATTAAGGTAGATGGAAACAGGTAATATTAAAGTTGCTGTAGGAATTTAGTTTGGATCTTCTCTTAGTTTTCTTCTGACCGATTTTCAATTTTCGTGCTATACAACATTTTAATCTGTGGATGCTTGAAGACAAAGAGCATTGGTATTGTTAGAAATTTTAAAATTGTGTAAAAGTACGTAAATTAGTTAATTACAAAAAACAAAACTTCAATAGAAAAGAAGAACTGTGATAAAAATTAAGTAACATTACACTTTTTTAAAATCTTTTAATTAAGATGGCATGTTATATCGAAACGTCACGGAAATATTGTAGTTATTTAAACATATGTAGATTAAATAACTACAATACTCGAGAGTTTCATTTATTCGGTTATTTATTATTAAACGCAACAATTTAAAAAACCAAGCTTGTGGAGTGGAAACTGAACATCTTGTATATTTGTAAAGCACCTGTCTTGCTTATTAATATTATTCATTTGAAAACTCCGTTTAAATTGCTCAAGCTTCTGCCCATTCAGTAGATGTATATAGATGACAATAATCGCATTACTTGGTCATTTTAAAAGAACAAGGATTTTAAGTATACTTCTAAGGTGTGTTAAACGATGGTTTCGACAAAATCATACGAATTTTAAGTTGGATGGCGCAATTTCATGATGTAAATGGTTTACATCGTAAAATTACGAAAGTGTATGTAGTATCTATTGCGTTGCACAAAAGAAAATGATAGAAACATAAAATTATGGAAATTATTGCAAAGGACCTAATATCGTGCACGTTGCAAAAAAATGCAAGGTGTTTCTTTCCACATTCTGGTCTATCGTTAACCTAACGATATAACACAAAGTACATGCTGATGTAAATTAATAAGCATTTGCAATTTAAAAAATATATGTGTACTTCCCATTGTGGTAAGTAGTTAATAGTAGTAACGGTTACCACTCAGTAAGTAAGAAACAGCTTTTCTTTTTCTGAAAAAAAATATTTTCACTAGTCTACACTGAGTTCCCTAATTTTATGCGCAATGAAAGAAAAGAATTAATCGAGGACCAGAAATCGCTCCCAACATTAATTAAAAGAAGCGTGCATTTGTTTCTGCTCATATTGCGAGGTATAAATCAAATAAAATCCTTTCTGGTTACAGAACGGACTAGCACCGTTGCATATGGCAGCTCAGGGTGAACACGTTGATGCAGCACGGATTCTTCTATATCACGGGGCGCCTGTTGATGAGGTAACGGTAGATTACTTAACGGCTTTGCACGTTGCAGCCCATTGCGGTCACGTCAGGGTTGCGAAACTACTCCTGGATAGAGGGGCCGATCCCAACGCTAGAGCTCTGAACGGATTTACCCCTTTGCACATAGCGTGCAAGAAGAATAGAATAAAGATGGTCGAGCTGTTGCTAAAACATGGTGCAAGTATTAGTGCAACTACAGAAAGCGGATTGACGCCGTTGCACGTGGCTAGTTTTATGGGCTGTATGAATATCGTGATTTTCCTGTTACAACATGACGCCAGTCCGGATATACCGACGGTTAGAGGGGAAACACCATTACATCTAGCGGCCAGAGCTAACCAGGTATAGCGATGGTACATATAAGAAATGCAAGCAAATATGTTTTGTTACAAAACACCTTATTTAATACAAAGCTAGAAAATGATTATTATTAAAAAGATATTAAGGCAAAGCAAATTATTGATATATTTACAATTTCCTTATCTCCGCATCTCTGCATAATGTTGCTTCATATTTCTGGAACGCACCAGAATGTTTAAGTAATTATTTCTAAATTTACGTAATAAATACCCAACTTGAACTTCAGGAGTTTGCATGTAATCGATAAATCAAAGAAATTATTCATACTACGAGATATGACTAACTAGTTTGGTATTAATCGAATTTTACCGGCTATTTGAGATATCGAAAATTAGACTTCCTCGTTTCGAAAGAAATGCTTTGATAGCCCATTTGATTTAATGTAAGTTGCGTTTTCTACCGTTTATGAAAACCAATTTGATTAAGATTGTATGGCATATCGGGCGGTGGATATATCAATAATCTGAATACCACTAAGTCTATTGTATTAAAAACGCATTGCATTAGGAAGATGAATTATAACATATCTTCTACAAAACGATCAAACATCGTTACCTTAATTATTTTGACTAAGCACCCATATTAGATTGTCTAATTCAGTTGATTATCTCCAATTAAAACTATTTAACATTCTACGTACTTAGCCTTAATAGGCAGCATTTGTTAAATTTCAACGATTTTTATGCACTTATATACTTACAATTTCTTTGTTATTATATTTTAACACTAGCGGTATTGATTTAGGAATACATATTTTTTCTTGTAGAGCGAAAGATTTAAGCGTCACTTTCTTAAATTATCTATCCGATAGTATTAAACATCAGCTCCTTTACTGAATTTGTAGACAACTTCTTCTCAATTATTCATATTGATTTTCAGAATTGTTTATTTGTTTTTATTTCTCCTTTCCACGCTATCTACATTTGTATAAAGGACTTTTAATACATTACATTCACACTAGGAACCGACATTCAATAAGAATCAAGATACGATTAAGCAGAACATTATATTTTTGTTAGTGGAAATACGGTTTTCACAAGTACAGAATCGTTAGTTTCGTTGTTCGTCATTCTTTCTCTTCTTCTTTTGTAATTTTGAATTATCCAGATTGCTGTGTATTAGAAAGATCTATACATTAACATTCTGAGAGAAGAAATTTTTCGAAAAGAGAATTATATTATACTTATTACAACTTAGGTATTTGATTATTTTAGATATACGATGTGGTGTTTTGAAGACAATCGGCCTGAAATATTTCTGAAAGCATCCAACGAAACGTAACCGTGGTATATTAGAGAAAGGGATTGGATTTTCGTTTCTTGACACCTAATCTCAAAACCCAAAATTAACCAAACCATAGAAAAAAATAAGAATTTACAAAAGTCCAATCACTTCTATTATGCTTTAACCTGCGAATCACAGTGTGGTACCTGAAATGAAAAGATATGTCGTTTGTCTAGTACTTCTGCTTAGCATCTTAAAACTGACTAGGTTAGATCTATATCATAAGACGAACAATGAGCATTCAGTTAGGTTTTGGAATAAAATGAAGTAAGGTTTTGATTCCATTTTCTCTTGATCAATACTGTTTCCATAAAAGTGATGTACAATATTGTTGAAACAATGGACCTTACCTACATTTTTAGCGCTTTGAGCAATGTCCTCGCGTCAACTGGACGAAAAGAAATCTAGATAAGGATATGGTAGTAGATAACATGGTGGAGGTTGAAGTAATTAGAAGATTTATCGTGGATTCAACCAGCTCTTTGCCTCAGGTTGCAGCCTTTATGGTACTTTCTTATCATCGCTATGCAAAGTCACAAATCTGCATAAATACAAGGTGAAAACGGTAGAGGAATAGTTGAGGAGGACGACATACATGATGACTAGAATTTGGCGAAAATGTAACCGAAACGCTTAGTGTAGGTCAACATGAAAAAAAATCCTTTAGCCTTGACATCTCTTTGCACTTCAGTGAATATTGTGTTTGTTCACATGTTGGCTGTATAGCATATATACTGTGGTATATATCATAATGAGACGATGAAGATCTCCACATTATAACGGAAGGACATGTATAGAAGCCAAAAGAAATCTAATGTTTGGGCAGAAATTCTAGACAATTCAATAATTGGCTCCATATTTATTAATGCAAGTGGTGGGGTCTACTTGTATATGTTGTAGAAGATAAAAGTGAAGAAGAGGAAGGTGAAAATCAGCAGGATGAAGATGAAGGTAATTTAATGCTCGCGAACATCAACCTTTCTTCCATTAGGAATTACTTCCATGATCGTTGGACTTCTTCCTTTGCGGCCATTTAAAATTAGCGACCTCCACCAACAGATTTAAACGATTTGCGTTAACGAATTACCGACGAGTGTAGAAACATTTCGCAAAGAACTATTGATAAACAAGGCAAGAATTTAAAAATCGGCTTTACTACTTCATGAAGACCAATGGTGCTCGTTTGAGTTACGTATTGTCAGAGTCGTAATGTAGATCAAACGTTCAGTTTTCTTGTTTCTAAATATATTAGTATCACACAAAGGGTCTTTCATGGTGACGTAGGTGGATATGTTATATGTTTGATTTATAGCTATGTCTGCCTTACAATGAAAGCTATGTTGTAAATATAAGCATACCTTTTTTATAAAAATAGAATTTTCTTTAGAAATTTTATCAATCTTGTATATTGTGTTTCTTTGACTAAAAAGTATCCTTATTATTTTAGACGGATATAATAAGGATTCTTCTTCGAAATGGGGCTGTTGTGGATGCAAGGGCAAGGGAAGAACAAACTCCGCTTCATGTAGCCTCTCGTTTAGGCAATGTCGATATTGTCATGCTGCTCCTACAACACGGCGCACAACCTCACGCTACCACAAAGGATTTGTACACTCCACTACATATTGCTGCCAAGGAAGGTCAAGAAGAAGTCGCGTCCGTTCTGTTAGATAACGGTGCCGATTTAACTGCTACCACGAAGAAGGGATTCACCCCTCTCCATCTAGCTGCTAAGTACGGTCACTTAAACGTTGCCAGATTAATGTTACAAAGAGACGCACCAGCCGACGCTCAAGGCAAAAATGGAGTCACTCCGTTGCACGTTGCCGCCCATTACGATCACCAACCAGTTGCCCTATTATTATTAGACAAAGGTGCCTCTCCACATGCTACTGCCAAAAACGGACATACTCCCTTACATATTGCAGCAAAGAAAAATCAGGTTGGTTGCTGTACAATGATGTAAACGATTTATTTTGCTTCATTTGTCCGCGACTACACCTACTATTCTTATTTAATAGATGGATATTGCTACAACTTTGTTAGAGTATGGCGCTAGAGCTGATGCGGAATCTAAAGCCGGGTTCACTCCACTACATTTAAGCTCTCAGGAAGGTCACTCCGATATGTCTTCCTTGTTATTGGAGCATTCTGCCAATCCAAATCAAGCGTCTAAGGTATGTAATTATCATATTGTAATGATGTTTTAAATCACGTCCTTGTTTGTTAATTTTTAATTCTCAAATATATTTTATAATTTTATGCACTTTAATTAATTCTGTGACTTGATATAAATATAAAAAAATTGTATGTGCACAACATACAATTTTTTTAAACATTTTCAAGACACTACGACAATAAATGTATTTGTTGTAATTGCTTGAACCGAGACAAATGAACTTGTTGCATTTCTACATAATAGAAGGAAGTAATTAGACAGATATGTGAGTACTACAGGCTAGATAAAGTTATTTGGAGGATGTATAACTTCTTGCGACCTGGTTACTTGCAAGTGACGAAGAAACAACCATTTTAAAGTTGTATTAATTATAACGTTCTTAAATATTTAAATAAGTTTCACCATTTCCTTGGAATTTAGGCGTAATTAAGTATTTCAAAAACCTCCCCGTAAGGAATCGAATCTGACATCTCCCGTTAGTGTGGCCATCCGATAAACGGGGATGCCAGGTTCGATTATTGGCACTTATTACTTATTGGCACGACATCTTTTCAAATATGTAAATTTCAAGGAAATCATGTATTTTCACAATTCACCGACGGATGCCAACATATATAAATAAACGTCTCTAGCGCAAGTGCTTGGAACTACGCTTCCACTATCACAAATTTATTTATTTATCATCTTATAAAGGCAGCAAAAAATACTTATTTTCATTTTTATTTAGCTTTCAAAAAGATATAAAGATTTAGGCGGAAACAATCTATTTGCTTCCTATTCATGACGTATACGTTACAAGATAAATTTAAAGATAATTCCTTAAATGCAATTTTAACAACCTTTGTCTACGCGCACTTCATTCCATAAGATTTTTCGGAAACCAGCTACAGATTTCCTTCTTTCCAATTCATTTTTGTAGTCAAATTGTGCCAGAAAATCCTTGAAGATCGTAGTGTGCTTATCTCATAGTAATAAATTGGGCAATAGCTTGAAAGGATTTGCATGTACAACTTACTCTGAAGTGTCTGTTTAATATATACTCATCTAACATCTAACGGGCTAACATTTAAAGATCGAGCTAGTTGTCTGATGGCACCTTCTTTCTTACTTTCGATGCTTAAAGGCAAGATCCTAACATTCCTGGTCAATTTTCATTGTTACTTTCAAATAGTTACTTCCTGTGCGTATGCAAGGATCTTGACGATACACTTATTTTTGGAAGCACTGTTGGATGTCGGAACGCTGTTAGGTGTTCAACACGAGTTGCGATGCCATTTGGATATCTTTAACCAGGTAAAACATCGCCGTTTTAGGTTTTAGGTTGATTTTCATTTTAAGGAAGAACTGGAAACTGCGGGCGATCAGGTTAGGAGATTAGTGAAGGTTGAGAACCGTTGTAATGTTACTTATTCGTAGAAATTTCTTCACAAGGAGTGAGGCGCGGTATCATGATGGAGCAACAAGTCTTTATTCTTGTATAACTTGAACTGTCTGCCTCGAACATTTTTCCTTATTCTCTTTAGCTTGAGTGTGTGTCAGCCGTCATAAATTTCCGGCCATCCTTGAAACATTTAAACCACCTATATGTATTGCCTTACTCAAGGTACTTTCACTAAAAGTTCCCTTCAACATTTGATGGGTTTCAGTTGCAATTTTCTCGAGCTTCAAACGAAATTTGTTGGTCTTTGCGCCAGCTATTTGGGATACTTACGTAAGCTCAAGAATATAATGTAATACAACTAGCAATAATTCTTAAACAATTGTGGCAATGATAACGACAGAGCGGCAGCTAAGAAGGGTACCCAGCGGTAAAACATTTTATTACACTTAGTTTGACTCGAAATCAGGTACTTTGTGTAGCATCTGGCTATTCTAACTAATTAATAAATATGTATGTCTTCCGATATGAACGTAGAACGTATATTTTCATATTTCTTTTAAGCAAATATTTTGCTCTCGTGGTAACATTGTATTGATATGGAATATTAAAAACTGCAACAGTTAGGTACATAAGCAGAGTTCCCTATTTAAAATTAAAAGAAAAAACGTAATTATACCTCAAAAATTGTAGCTATTATGTTATTCAGAACCACATTTATTTAAACAGTTTTTCCAAAAGAAAGTCGCAGAACAAGAAAGAATGTGGAATATGTTGTAGACGTAATGGAAATTCTACTTCTTTCATACGAAAAGATTGCGTTGTTTTTAGCTATTATTATTTTATGTCACCATCAACAATAAACAACACTATCACACGTCAAACTTAGAAATAGCTCTTTTGCAATTTTTGGTATTGTTTTTACGCTAAAAGCTCCGTAAACGCTATACGATTCGCTCTAAATATATAATTTGAGTGGTTGAAGAGAGACTGGTACACAAACATTTAATCAATAATGGATATTTAGTAACTCAACATCAGGCATTAAGAATGAAGGTGTACATAACGATGTAACGCGAGTAACCTTATTCCGATTTGTCGGAGACCTAGGCTTCGCTTCAATTCCATTTTTAAATTTGCAATTGTAATTTTCAGTACGATATACTTAAATTAATTGACACAGAAAATAAGTCTTTAAAAAGGAATTATTCTTTAATTAAAATATTTTCTCATAATTATTATTATTATGAATCGAACGTGGACTAACACGCTGTCCTAGTTCTCCTTACTTAGTTCTCGTTCTTTATTAAATTTCTTGGATGTGAATTTAATTAAACGAAATATCAAATATGAATCGTTTCCTGCTTTTAATAATGTTGTTCGGCATTTTAGAATGGCTTAACACCTCTTCATCTTTGCTCCCAAGAAGATAGAGTGTCGGTGGCACAATTGCTGTTGAGAGCTGGTGCGATTAAGGATACTAAAACCAAATCGGGTTACACTCCTTTACATATTGCCTGCCATCAAGGACACATCAACATGGTCAGACTTTTAATAGAACAAGGTGCCGAAGTGAATCCCGTAACGAGCGCGGGATACACACCACTCCACCAAGCAGCTCAACAGGGTCACGTCTTGGTCATAAATCTGCTTTTGAAGAATAAGGCCAATCCAAATGCAGTTACTAACGTGAGTACTACGATTACATTGCTTTCTTTTTGCCAGATAGATTATTGTTTGCTTACAACGATAAGAATATTTTAGTAATACTGCCTAACCAAATATTATTGAAGATTTGAGTTTTTGGAATTTCTTCAATAAATAAATAACGCTTTTTATATGAAAGAATTACAATTGAACACCTAGTATATATGGACGTACGTATGTACATTGGAGAAATATCAGCAATATCACCGAAGTGGCAAGAAATTATGAATTAGTTCAATATTTCGCAGGAATTTGAACGCAGTAATATGTGAACAATCGCTTAATTTGGATTATGAAAACTTTGGCATTACATTTTCATTCTAACACAAATCTTTGCGCTAACGAATGAAGACGTTCCTTGAACGGGTAGCATATTGAAGCAAGTTATTTGCTTCTTCTTTGAATCTAAATCGAGGAAAAAAATATTTGGCGAACACAGAGGTCTGCTTTGTGGCATTGAAATGGAACATTAACGTAAGGTACTAATATTCTTCATAACTAAACACTTGTAATTATTACTGACCGTTGGAAATCATGCAAGACTTAATAAATAAGTTCCTTTCAAGTTACATTTAGTTATATAACAAATCCGATTGCCCTAGTCCTTGAGGCTTGGGCCAGGCTTTTTCCTGTAGTTTTTCATATTCGGAAATAGGAAATAATCGCTGGGAGCTGTATGGTGTGCGTGCCTTGATGAAATAGTATTTTTTCTTCGACAAATATTCTTTTCTTTTACAATATTGTTTAAACGATCTAATAAGTTGGTATAATACTTGCCTTCTACTCCCGTTCAAGGCAATCAACGTGGATTATGCTGCCTATACTCAAGATTAGCACGACTTTAATTAATTTGTTAATCGATAAAGAGGCCTTGTCCTTTTTTGGCGCGAGTGGGCTATTAAAAACCTACTGTTTGAGTTGTTCTTTAGTCTTTGATGTGCTGTGATGAATCCATGTTTCGTCAACGACTTATGAATCGACCAAAAAATCATCCCGATTGTGTCTTAATAATAGCAAACATTCTATATGGTTTTATGGTCAATTGTGAGCAAACGCGGCACTTCTCTTGCGGAAAACTTCCTTACACTCAAATGAAATATGTTAAAATGTTAAAATATTATGTTCTCTGTCGGCTAAAATCTTATTAGTCTTACACGCTTCTAATTTTTGATCATTCATTACCGTATTCTAAGGTTTTTTAATTTCTGAAGTAATGACCGCATTTTAGACGAGCTGGACATCCTTTATAAGAAATGAACGTACCGCTCGTTTAAATTAAGCTGTCTAACATTTTATGGTTGATAACGAAGGTGCAAACTTCACTTCTACTTTCGTCGAGTTCCACTTTCGTCTTATCGTTCGTTCTCTTTAAAAACAAATAACTAATCGCTGTTCTATATCGGATTTCTTCCATTGTTGTTAAATTACAAACGTTGTCCACTTTTAATAGATGTGATACACAAACTGACTGACGTATCTGATTCTTGATAAGACTCTTGTCAAAGGTTATTTTTCCGAAAAATTGAGTTATTTATGTTCTAGCAACGCCATCTGTTGCTGTGGTCAGATAATTATAGAATTCCCTTCGTATATTAATTCGCGAATAATTTGATTATTAGGTTTAGTTGGTTACTATTGATTGTTATTACGGCAAAAGCTACATCTTTCTCTTTTGTGCGCCAACTTGATATTTCTTTTCAACTCTGTCTAGATACACCTTAATTTTCTAAAAGTTTAATTTATTGTTTAGGTATGCTGGTTTATTTATTTTTTTAATAATAATCAATTTACAATATGTTAAAAATTCAAAAAAGAACAAAACAAGTTTCTGAGACATTATTAAACAAAAGGATATAGCCAGTATATCCAAATGATAAATTAAACTTTGAAATGGGTAATCGAAAAACAGAAGAAGAACTCATTACATCAGTGAAAGACACCGTTTTATGGTGATGCAGATCTTTTTTAGTGCTTTCACTCTAATAGCGTGAAATTTATTGAAATTGTTTTATAAATTCTCAAACTGTTACTCGATATAGATATAGCATCGTTTAAGTACGTTCATTTTGAGGGCACTACATAGTCTGGTAGAATCTTTCCAACCGACAGGTTTGTATAAAACGAAGTTTTTGAATGCGGGTGTATGTTGTCAGTTTCTATGTACCTCTTATAAATAAGGTACAGCGTGTTTTAGGTGTTATTTATAACATTATTTACGTGTTATTTATAAACATTTTAGAGAACCTATATTTAGATCAGGATAAATACAGATATGTACTTAAATTATTTGCATTTGTTTTTCCAACACTTTACATTCTTTCGATATATTTACATCCTGTCTATATTTCGAATTTAATAGTATCGTGTACCATAAAGATATGTTATCAAAGTAAACATTGGGGTTGATAAAGTACTCTTTGCGCATTAGTCACCTATCCATTTAATTTCAGTTATATTTTTTATGCCTTTCTATTTACAGTCTTTTCACTTATGTACTACTGTTCTAACCTATTTCCATTATAGAATGGCCAGACAGCGTTAGGCATTGCCAATAAATTAGGCTACATTAGTGTCGTAGAAGAACTGAAAGTCGTCACCGAAATCGATGTTATAACGACAACAACTGTGAACATTGAGGAGAAATATAAAGTCGTAGCACCTGAAGCAATGCAAGAAACCTTCATGTCCGATTCTGAAGATGAAGGCGGTAAGTGTGAACGTCATTGTAATTATGGTGATTGTTGAGCGTGTCATTGACAAACATCCTTTTTGAATATTTCAAAAAATACGTCTTTTGAAGTATTTTCTTGTGTTCCTTTTTGTTTTTACTGTGTGAGCTTTATTTGGAGAAATAATAGTAGACAATTGTACAAATAAGTATTTGTTGTAATACAACTAATAATTATGTGTTATGGATATACCGATTGTGTTAAAAATTTCTGGATATTGTAATAGAGCGTAGGCATGCACCGTGCATATTTGGCAGTAGCGCGGTAACGCTCCTTGGCCGCTCGATCACAGTACGCATAGACTCTCTGGGATATCGTTTTGACGTTATTTGTCACTATGATAATGCTAATATACTGTAATGATATCTATTTACTTACGTTTGAGAATGTATTCTTTTGACGTTTTATTAGATTCAGTTCAATTTTATTATGAGGCGAAACAGTGTTTCCCTCACTTTCCCACTTTTCTTCTTTGTCTTAGACATCTAGACGAAAAGTATTTTTGTTAAAAAGGAGTTCAGTGAATAATTTCTAGTGCGAGAAAGTAAAATTACGTTACAGTACATTCATTTCAAAATGACGTTATTGTCTTCTGTATAAGGGCAAACCTAATGCTATTCACATGGTGTCATTAAATTGGAACCATTTTCAAGTTTATTGTACATGATTTTATAGCGCCTGAAATCAGCACCATTTGTCAAAAACATCCAAAATATTCGATTTAGTTGGGGTCGTAAGCTGGAGATCTCGTAAGATGGAGAGTTGAAAAATAAAAGTAGTAGGGATAAACAAGTTGCAACAATCAAAATTTATTTCAAAGTTTCTCGATTAAAATATGAAAAATTTCAAGTCAATATGAAACTTATTCAACGAAAGCTTTGCAAAGTATTTCTATTTTGGCCTTTTAATGTCAAAATTATTATCTACGCAACAAGGTTTGAAGGAAGAAACATTTACTTTTGAATCAGATTTAGCTTTAAGCCAGATTATCACAAGCGGACGTCGCAGTTCGTCAACTCATTGAAAAGCAGTATAATTTCATATTTCTAATTTTAAAAGCTTAAAATTTATTTATGAATACTTTCATAGCCGACGGTTAAATATTTTGCTAGGTTATTGTTTTGAAATCCAAAATTTTGTCGAAAGAAATATAACCTTCAAATCAAGTATAAAATACAAACAATGAGCACTAAAAATTGTTTAGTTGCTCACTCGATTTCTCTCAGCAAAAGAAATAAGTAAATCGCGCACATTAAAATAATTTTAAAACGCGTACCATCAATAGCCGTTTAATAAATTTTTATACGGAGTTTCATTACAATATATTGAAATAGAAATTATCGCCGTTACTACGATTAATTTCTATCTCCAGAAGCTCATAACACAGCCGGCATACATATGTATATGTACATCTATATGATTAGTACTTCTACAGATATGTTTATACTGATTAGGTACGATTGTTATCTTTTTATTAGCCATTTTATCAAAGTTAAATGAATAACTTAGTCCAGGTAAATAACGAAGAAATACTAAAAGTTAAGTGGAATAGCTACTCGAGATATATAAGTAACCTTCTTTCAACTTTTAGATTTTGTGTATTATGTAAGATACACATATAAGCTATTTTAAGAGAGATGTCTTTCGGGTGTTGTCACGTACTTGATGTTTGACTTGACGTTTCGTTGATCATGCTGTCAGCTTCTTCGGAAGATTTCTAAAGAGAATGTCATTGAATATAGTCAATCTTTAGAAATCCTCTGAAGAAGCTGACAGTATGATCAGCGAAACGTCAAGTCAAACATCAAGTACGCGACAACCCTCGAAAAACATTTCTACTATGGTTATGGTACGTGAATAGCCTACACGTAACTATTACAAGCTGTTTTCTTTATAATTATTGAACTAAATGTTGAGGTCTGGGGAAAAATTATGTTTTGTCACAGAAAATAAATATAGTTCTATAATCGAGATTTTTTGATCGCAGTTATCATAAAATGTAGCTAATAGTGTTTTCAGTCGGAGACCGAAATACTCCATTGTGGAATGCTCTTGAATTGCTTCTGCTTATTGTAGTATTGTCATCTTATTATTATCCATCTGTGATCTTGCATAAATTGATGACCAAGTGATCGTTCACGCCGTTTATTCTAAGTATTAGTAAGATGATGTTCATACATATGTTGTATCAAGCTACGATTAAGTTTTGCTGTATTGACAAATTCTCCACAAAATCTTCATTCAAACAGTAAACTGACGAACGAGAATATTATCACCAAGGCTATCTAAGGCTAGTTAAAGTAATGGATAGGCTGAGTAAAAATTTGAGAAAACAAAATGTTAAAACAATCTTTAAACCTCCCCCAAAAGTTTCAGAAATTTCTCCGTTTCCCAAAGACAAATTTCCTCCCTTAGGGAGCAAAGGTGTTTATAGTATACCTTATTCGTGTGGTTTGGTGTATATCGTTGAAACATAACGTTAATGTTTAACGTTATGTTTGTCACTAAAAATGTCAATAGTGATACAGGTTACCCCTTGGTTAATTTCGCCTATGTTGTGGTTTACACGTTGTATTACCGCACAAGCCGTTGCCTTTCATCTTTCTCCCTCATGAAAAAACACCGCGTGATTTTCATTTAACTATGACACGGTCCGAATCGGGAAGACGATAAGTTTAAGTAACTACACAAAATCATTAGTTTGCTCATGTTTGTTGTGTTTAAATGTTTAACAATACTTTCAATTTCATAATTATCAGAAGAATATAACAGTAACATGTTTTCTATTGCTTTTCTGGTTCACTTTACTATTTTGCAGCAGTAATTTTGAATGTATTTTTAAACAGGAGAAAACTACAGACAAAATGGATTGCTGGTTAGTTTGCTTGATTTGATCCCACAAGTTAGACCATCTGGGATCACTCTCAGAGCGATTATACAGCGAGGACTCGGTTTACTTGAACTTTCAGTCATATTACATCTTGCTGAGAGTAATATCCTTTATGCATTATGTGATCTCTGAGAGCAACCTTAGGGCCCTCTAGAGCAGTCAATCAAAAACGCTATGTAGCAATGATCTTTATTATTAACAACATTTTATTATTAACTTATTTATTATTATTATTTAACTATTTAACTAACTAAATGATAATAATAATAATAATAGTAATAATAATTAAATAACAAATTAGTACATGTTTTATATTATACAAAAGAAGCTTAATTGCAGTACAATATATTATTCAAAGCATACAGAAAATAAGAAAATATTTCAGAAAATCACAGTCTCTAAAGTTTTGTTAAGGAGAGATGTAGCTCGTATTACTCTTCCACCATAAATACCACAAACTTTTTGCTCACGGATCAACATTTTGACATTTTTGACCATTTGATACGTAGACAGTAGCTTAAACAGTGAAGTTTTATGCATTTGGAGAGTACCTGAATCGTATCTCGAGAATTTGGATATCGGTGCAAAATTTGACTTTGTGTGATGTGGTGTTTTGAAGAAACCCACTCAATTCAGGTTGAGCATCGCAATTTAAAGAAACGGCACAACTCCACATCATCGGCTTATATGTGAACCTTACACGTCCTAATGTATTTGTAAAAGTATGGAGTATAGATGTTGAAAAGGAGGGTCCCAAGCACGGATCTCTAAATGGTAAATCATTCAAAATCGAGAATAGCGGCTGTTCAAATTCACACATTTTTTCGATTTTGTGAATACCACTGCAACAATTGCCTCGCTGATAATGGCACACTAGATCTAATAAATCGTGACAGATGTTATCGAATGTTCTAGCAAAGCCAAACAATATCAAAACTAGAGCCTTACCATTGTTTAAACTATTTATCACGTCATCATTTATATTCAGTGGAGCCATCGTTTAATTATGATCTGACCTAAAGCTGGAAAATAATCAAATTAGTTCTATGGCCCTTTGGTCTGATCTTCTTAAAATCCTTGGAGACCTCAACACCTATTATTTGAAACATATCGCAAAGGACATGGTCCCTGCATAACACAATATTGCTTAGCCTTATAAGATGGTCATTGACAGCCGTACTAAGTGGGCATCTGGAGATCCTTAATGCTAGTGAGGCACTTTACCATGGTATATGAACACCTCGCATACCACTTAAAAATATTTACAGGACTTCATACACATATTTTTCAAATACAGATTTTTGCTTTTTAACGTATCTGTCACACACAGTCATAGATATATTCAATCGTAATGCGGCAACACTAAAGGTTGTAAGAGCTTATACATTTAATTTGACCTCATACACGAATATGTACGTAATCTAAGGCATTTGGAACAATAGAATCTTGTCATATTACAGGTTGGTTAAAGAAGAAGCGAATTTATCCTTCATTAGCCTTAATCCCTACAGTGGCGTACAACAAAAAATATATAAAATAAGAAATGAAAAAATTGTTTTAGGTTTAGTTGAAAGAGTAGCTAAAATTCCACTTTGATTTTGTTCTCTTCCAACAATACTACAAGCTTTGCACATATTTAATAATACAACTTTCTTTTGCTATTGTATTTGTTGGAATTTTTGTAAAATTTTTCACGAATTCATTCATAGAATAAAAGATAACAATGTGTACTTCCAACCAGTATAAAGAACCAAAAGAATCTCACATAATTTATAGCCAATCTGGACTATATCGCAGTTATTGATTTATAAACATTCTCAGTTAAAATTGTGTTAGTAGCATTAGATATATTACATAGCAGTATTATATATCGATGATTATAAATATAAACAACTGATAAACACTTAATTTAGATTTATTTTTTTCTTATCGGTAATGAATAACATGCACAAATACAAGAAATTTAGATGATCTTAAATTATCTTGCACTGCGAGGACGACTAATTCGCAAGAAGTCGAACAAGTAAGTTTTTGATATTATTTACAGTTATCTCGTTACAACAAGCAGTATAATATATATAATTACAATTGTTATTGTTTTGCGATATAGAATTGTTTATAATTCTATTTGTTATTTTGTAATGTGGGATTCTCTTGGCGACCCTCGATTAAGTAGAGGGAATGTAGGAAACGTAGATAAAGAAGGTGGGTTTGTGACTTTGAGGGGGTAGGAATGATTGCTGTGTGCTAAGGGTGGTGGTGGTTGTTGCATGCAGGCGGAGTGGATGAGCCCCCGGTGGCTTATGGTCGGCCTGCGCATGCTCAGCACGTTTATCTACCTTACTATCAGGGACAGATGACATACACACGTAAGTCCATATCTTTTCAAAAACACCTATAGTTTTATTTAGCCTTCCAACCTTTACTATCTTCACGTTACCTTAATTTTCTTCATTGTTGTTTGTTACTTTAGATTGTCAGCCACACGAATTGACCCCTTTTGCGTTGTTTTGATATTCAGTTTATCGTTAGCATGATATTTAGTTTATCGTCGGCACATCTTTCTTGTTAGTGAAGATGCATAGTTTCATGTGTTTATATTGCCTATCATTGAAAACGTATTATCTTTTTAGAATAAGTAAGTAAAATTAATACATCTTATATATGAGAACTCTTATATACGAATATAATTAACTATGTGTGGAACTACCACGCTGATGGATATATCATTTAGTCACATTTCTGATAAGATACAAAAATTGATATTTTCTTGATTTTTGCCGATTCATTTCAATTAATGAAAAAAATCCGAATTTACGACTCTCGTTCCAAATGATGGTTCCATCCAAATAATGGAGCCACCACTATACCATAGAGTTTCTTCTAAAAACGAATCGCTTGAGTGCCTAGATGATTTTTTGATACTTGCAGATGTAATGCATTATACAATGGCATGTAATGGTATATTGTAGTCAACCGTTTTCGAAATATTTATGATCACGTTCAAAATTTAGCATTTGCACTGCTCGCGTTGAAATTGAATATTTAAGATTTTTAGATTTTAGATTTTTAGAAGAGTGAAGATTTTTAAATCAAAAATCATATGCACGCCATGTTATTGATATTATTACTAAATTTATACAGGATGTTTATAACGGTCTCCAAATATAGATATTTTCAAACTAAAGAAAACTCCTTTTAGTTTGAAAATATTTATATTTGTATATAACGGTAACAATAAAGTATGGTACGAATGTTCTCCCATTTCATTCTGCAAAAGTAAATACCTTAATCTTTATGACATTCTTAAATATTTTAATTAATATCAACAAGAGCTGTGCAAATTCTACAATTTTAATAAATTATTAAAATGCGATGCGTACAATCGATTAAGCTAATAAATAATGTACCATTATATCGAAAATAAGAAAGCTAGCAGAAATGCCTGGTTCAATCGGAAGCTCTTTGTAGGCATAGGTTATCCCAAGATTTCATTTTTTTTTTCATTTTCAGTCATTGAATGCATGCTATTCATTGCCGAAACTGAAAGATCGATATTTCTTTAATTTTACCGATGTGATTATCTTCAATTAATGGAATGAAATGATTTTATTAATCAGGCTTAATTACATCGACTAAAGCAAGAAAGTGCCGATTTTTCAGTATACGTCGATGGAAGCCGTCTAATCTATACTTGGTTTATAAATAAATATTGTCTTGCAAGCTGTTGTAGCGTATTTATAGATGTCGCAACATCTAGAGACTCTAACAAGCAAGACACAAGCCGTGGTTTCGAATCCTACCGGCGTCTTGAAATATTTATTTCAATCCATTTAATGTAATTATGTCGGAAAAATCAAGGAAATGCTGATTCTTCAGTATTCACCGATAGAAGCCACATATTCATTCTGATAAGGCTGTTGATTTTTTCTGTGCTATTGCACCGCAGGCGATTTTAATTACTTCTTGTAAGGTAGATGTAAGGTAACTGGTAAACTATGAACACTCCCGCCCATTATATCATAGACGTTTTACATCAGGTTGAAAGATCAAATATTTTTCGGAAATTTGTAAGTTTGACGAGCAACGTGTCGACGAGTCTCCATAAAAATTAAAGGTGATCAACTTCCAAAGCAGATGGCATTTCACGTCATGAGCAATATTATGGGAGCAACCTTATAACAAAATGATGTAGATGATAATAACAGCAATAATTGTGTTTATCGTGCAAGTACTATATATTTGTCGAAAAAAGTAAAAAATAGATACATAACATTGGGATGATGCCCAATCACATAAAAGGAATGTGCATTGCTCTTAAAAACCCTTAAAAAGTAATAAAAAAAGAACAAAAAAAAATGCGTTTACGTAACATTTAGACCCTTCACTAAAGAGATAGATTGGAGCGAATTCGATTTAATGCATTAGCTCTGCATTATACGATCGAATTTTCGATTTATGGTCACCGTCAGAATGATTAATAAACTGTTCTAGTGAAAAGTATTTTATTTATTGAAAAACTGGAACGAAAAATGTACCGAGTGTAGATTTTTTCGAACTTATTTTCGATGCAAGAATCATCTAAACCATCAAGACCACCTATTTTTGAAAATAGATTGTACTCTCTACAAAGTATAGAATATTCGAGTTTACTCTAAGTGCAAACCAATAGAATTACGATGGTTTTATTCTTCAAGATAAGGTTGATGCAGTAACCAGTCAATCTGCGGCTGCATATCATGCACCAGCTACTCTTCAAATCTATCTTCTAAAGCATTCTTGCGTTTTGTTATTCTTCTTCGAATTCCATTACCCCGACTGCCCTTCATGCATTATCATCATCCATAATGCATTATGGCGACGAGAAACTGTATCCAAGTGACAATTGACTCTCCATACCGTTTCCTTAGTTTTTTCATCTAAAACAATTCTCTTTCCTTCGAATTACGTTAGCTATTGAATAAATCTGCACATTATGTTAATACTAACTCTACAGTAATAAACAATATTTAGCTTATTTTCAAGAGATGATGCATGTTTCAATGACAGGCAACATAATGTAAATATTCAATTCAGCTTTTAACAATCGTGTATTCCACAGTACAACATTTTTTTTTTCAATTTTAACAACTAAAATAAAAATTGAGTAAAAAAGTTACAATTAGCAACATATAGAAATAATACTGTAATATACAAAATTTACTGGAAAGCAGAAGCTACTCTTGGCCATCGTTTTTGTTTTATTCATACATATCTTAGCTCATATACATTTATGCATCTATCAAGCGAAATTATAAATTTTAAGTATTTTTTTAATTCATTATCTCAGATGATCGACTCAATTGATGAACAGAAATGAAATATATGAAAGCATTCCGCTACAGACCCATGACACTAACTCTGTTTTAATTGTGGCAATATTTCAAAACAATGTATAAATGCAGCTGTATTATATTTTTCAAATAAATTTCCATTTTAATGCATGCTAGACGTTCGTACACTCGTATAAAGGTGCGTCGAACTTCACATATTGACATTTGTATATTTTTCCGTTCATGTCTTTTACATTCTGCTAATTTTCCTCTCTGCTATTTTCAAAGTCTTTAAACAGTTTTCACGGTATCGTATCATAACATAAATGAAAACGTATGGTAGGGTATTTGATTTTCTTTTTATTGCACCTTTATCTAACTTTTAGGCAAGTTCCTCATATTCGTTTAATTCGCAGGTGAAGATCCTTTATTAGGTGATCAGCAGCAGTACAAATATATGACCGTTGATGATATGAAGTCCCTTGGTGATGATTCTAGAATGGACGTTACAAATGATGAGAAGAGTGATTACAGGAATTCTATAGGTATATCGATTTCTTGTTTTGTTTTTGAAACATATACGAATTAGCCCACGAATTATTATTGCAGCACCTTCTCATTTAAGCGGAGAGGCGATTATAACACCTGCCCATATAAAGGATTATTACGCGTCACACTCATACACAGTTCCCGATAATGTGGATATTAAAAGACAACCAATTACTGTCGGGTAAGTGGTTTTGATATAATTACGGATAAAACATATTTCGAATCGATAGTGTGCTAATTATATAATACACGTTGCTTTTTGGTACGGTGTTAAGCTAAAATATTACACATTATAGACATGCAGACGGCATATGACATAGTCTGTGTTGATATTATTTTTAATAATAGTGTGGAAATATTATTGCTAAAATAGCTTCCAAAGCGGTTATCTAGGTCGTTTTCAGTAGAAATATTTATTATTTTGTTCAAGAAAATATCGTCACATCATTTCAATTTCCGGTTTCACCGGAAATAACTTAATTTTCGCTATAATTTTTATGAAGCAATTGAATTCAGCAATTTCATGGAAGATTGATCTATTTTCAAAGGTTTATAACTTTTTCAAAGTTTCTGAGCCAACTTGATTTTTAAGAGGGTTTCAGGAAAAGCATCGCAACCGTTTATCGCTTATTTATTCGATATGTAAAAGTATTGATGAATGAGCTGGTTAAGCTACAAATATGGATTATTGATAAGCGTTTTCATTTCGCGCAAATATTATAGAGGATGTTGGTATTTATCGAAGAACTCGATTGATATGTTGCCTGTTGTTCAGGTTCGTATCAAATGGATGACGCACCGGTTCACAACATATAAAATGCCAACGTTTTGTTGGAAAAGCTATTTGAGGGAAGCCGCATACCAAACTAAGGTACACATTTGTGATCTCCACGTTTCTTTGGAATTGATAGCTCTGAACTTTTCGTTGGATTACAAATAAAGTTTGTAATACTCCAACAAAAACTGCTGAAGAAAAAGAAAGAATACGACTAGTACAGATTGTTTTAACAAAAGCGTAAATACGAAACGTTATTAACAGTCAACCACTACAGCGGATTAATAAGTATTCAGAAAAGGATTATCATAATTTTTAAAACGTATTAAAACAGTTAAGTGTTCATTTTTGATACATTTAATACACACTTATTTGAAGTATTGTACATAGTCTTTTCTTGCTTATCAAATAAAATTTAATGTTCAATTTAATGTTAAAAGAGACAATACTTTTAACGGCGGGTACGCCGCCGTTGGTAAGCATGGCATCAAACGAACTCTAAGTAATCTTAACACCTCCCCTACAAAAGGTAATTCTATCACAACGATGCTTGCTTCTTGTTACGTGAATTTTCCTAAATATTTAACACATCTGGATGATTATCGAACAATTTAGGCAGTTTAGGTAGGAAATTTATGCACCTTGGATTTTTACACCCATCCTTAGTTTCCTATAAAGTAGTTGATTTTAGCCATGTAAATTTGATAAAGATATATACATAAATGGTCTAAAAATTTTCTTCATGCACACAGCTGCGTACAAACAGCTGTAAACGATCACTTCCATTGAAATTTGTGTTTCATTTTCTGAAACCTAATAACGGCTAATGCTGACTAAATAACCAGTCCATTACAAAACTTTCGTTACCTTGTGTATTTCCGTTGTATGCCATGGACATATAAAGAAGCAATTGAAGCTCTGTCACTGAATACCCATTTACGTCCAGAGGTGAAGAGCTCAACAGAATTAAAAAAGTATTGTTGTAAATTTATAAAGTTACAGATAAACTAAATAAGGAGCTCTTACTTAACACCCGCGAGCTACTTTTACTGATAGTATTAGCATAAAATATTTTGTGTTCTTGTAGATTTGTGCGTAGTGGTGTTCTTGTAATTCGGCTTGTTACGTATTCTGCTTTTTATGTAAATAGACACATTTACGGTTAATATTTGTAAGTGGCTTATAGCACAGCACCAAGGTCAATAGCAATAACAAAATATAAAAAAGTAAAAAGTGTCGAGCAGCCATTGCTACAGATTTTGGAAAACTATTCTATAAATAGGTAAATGAAAGATGAAAGACTAAGTTTCACTCATATTTAATAAGGTTTAGCCTTTCATTTATGCATTATTATTATTATTATTTATTTCTTTAATTACGTTATCTCTCTTTGATATTATTTTAGTTTTTTTCCATTTTCCTCTACATTGTCTATATGTTTTCTTTTTTCTTCTATCTACTTGTTTCACGTTTTATAGATTTAAATCTATCTAAATTAGAATCTCACTATAACAATCATTAATTGTTTTCTACGTGTTCTTTTTCTTTTTGTTATACTTGCTTTCTAGATTGCTTGCTATAGTTTATACCGTTCATTAATCTTCATCTTTTCTACTTTACGGCGTAACGTCGTGTTGGAACTGGTTTTTTTGTACAACTCCCTCGTCGTTTTCTGTTCTGGAAGTTTCTTTACTTCTTCCAAATGCACTCATTTGTTCTCTTACCTGTTTATTTAGTTTCAAACACTTGCTTTACGCCTTTTATTTCTTAAATTTCCTTTAGTCCTTTGTTTATTAAACTTCTTTTTTTCACGTTCTTCATTAAATATATTTACGTATATCGCTTGGTAACTGTTTTTCGGTCTCTCCGATTCATTATCAAGTCGTTGTCATTATCACAATTTTCCGGTGTCTTCTTTACAGTTTTTGTCATCCAGGACCAAGTATATTTAAGTATTAGGAGTAAGCTTACAAATAGTAATATTGTATATTTAACTCTAAAGACAAGATCAACTTACTGATTTTCAAGTAATTCGCGGGCTACACTCGGGAATATCGTGTTCAGTTTTATTTATATCTGTATTCGTGAGATTTTGTAATTGTATATAATTTACGGAAGCTATTTTAGCAATACTGAAGGTATAATTTCAACGCAATTTAGTAGTTGATGTGTTGCTTATGCAGTAACGAGTGGTCGCTGCTAGAAATATCGCTGAAACAACTGGGTCCATGCAACCAGGGGTCAGGTCTTTGCAGAGAAAGGTACCATTAGTCGGTACTAAGGTACTATTAATAGAGCACCAGAATGTGGCACAGACTTAACAATTAATGATTTTATTTTTGGTTTATTGTACCTTTTTGCTGTTGATATATCTCTTTTATTACCTTAGTAATACCATGTACCCATATTGTATTTCCTCACGCACACAATATTGTATCATAGTAAGGTGTATATAATGTAGTACCGGTACTTCCGAACGGGTCCATTTTTTTTTTATTAATATCGGTGTACATTAAAGTACTCGAAGATAGACGAGGTTGGACGAAACAAGGACTTGTTAGTTGCAGGTGGTTTCTTCATCTCTAGATGGAAATATTTCAATTTTATATTTATTATTATCATTACATATTGTTTGGTTGTGGTCAGAATTGTAAGCTTGCGAATATTTAGTACGTTAACGCGTTAGATTTTGCAGGAAAAAGAAAATCGTGTCTACGTATTTATTTTCGTCTTAGCCGTATTGCAGATGATTGAACAGATTGATACAAGCTTTAAATTAGATGTCTATTTTCGAGTATCCAACTGTTACACCGTAATAAATTAACGCAATTCTATTAAAAATATGTAAGCGTGTCACTATTTTTCGCTAACTGCATTTTTTTGTTGGTTTTTGTTTTGTCGCATCAGTGTACCAAGTTGGAGAAAGTAAGTTTTGTGTACAATTGTATCTTCTATCTAATAAATTATTGATAACCGAGAGTTCACAAATACAAAATAGTCTCACCGTATAACTTAATAGTTGTTGTTAACATTTTAACAGTAATGATAATGACAACATTATGGAAAAATTATTGCACTACTAATTATTTAACAATAGAGAGCTCGTATAATGTAACTGTGTGAGTTTTGTGTGCTTATGTATAGTGAATTTAGTAAGGTTTGATAAAAATCGTCAATAGGAAAATAGCGGACGTTAAATCGTAGTTAAGCTTTAAATTTGTTACTTTTATCAAGCCTCTCTAAATTGGAATTTAATTTTACTATAATAATTTTCTTATTGTACTACAATTTTTTTAAAGAGCCTATTCATTCATTGCTTTAAATCAGTTCTTTAGTTTTTCATTTTGAAAGTTTCGTGAATTTACTTAGACAGCAGCTTGATTGCAGATTTACTTTAGGTGCTTTGGAGTTAGATTAAGCATAGTAAGCATACTAGGAAAATACATATTTCTGTAATTATTCTTTTATAAAATAATAGCTTTTAACGAGATTTTGTAACGAAGACATGATAATAAAAAAGTATTCCCCGTTAATTTGGGAATAATTTTGTTTATCTTCTTTAAATCGCCGTTGTATAATTTATTTGTATTTGCTTAAAAAAGTATGAAATCTGATGATGAAATGATTTACAAGGTTACAACCTTACCATTTCTGCTTACTGTGCTTCGAATTCAAATTATATGCAAGTAAATAGAAACTACAAAATTTGTATCATGGGAAGCACATTCCACGGCTTTCACCGATTTTTTCAATATATGCTTAATCTTAGTTCTAGGTTTGGCAACATCATCATCGTCTTCAAAACAGCAGAATTCGCCATTTCATTCACCGAGATCATAGTATTTAATTCTGCAATTTTCGTAATATACCAGTTAGAATTGTGTTTGTACATCACTTGTTTGACTGTTTATTTGTTCGAAGTTAGTAGTACGTTTACTACTTTAACAGTTTTATTACCGGCTTTGTATAACAATAGATGTGCAAATTTAGCTAAAACTAAAATATACGCTCACTAAAATCACATACGCATTACCATTAGTTGCGTTGATACGTTATTAATTTGATATTTATTGTTTACGTTTAGCTTTCTGGTATCCTTTTTGGTGGATGCGCGGGGCGGTGCTATGCGTGGTTGTCGTCACTCTGGCGTTAGAGTTATCGTACCGCCACGTTGTGCAGCCAGTCCAACACGTATAACCTGTCGTTACGTACGACCGAAGAAAATCCAGCATCCTCCCCCGCTGATGGAAGGCGAAGCATTGGCGAGTAGAATTTTGGAATTAGGACCAGTTGGAGCCAAATTTCTAGGGTAATATTAAATCTAATTGTATTGGTGCGACCGTAGTTTAATTATATTTGTCGCTATTGTAGGCCTGTTATAATAGAGGTGCCCCATTTCGCATCCTTAAGAGGAAAGCAAAGGGAAATTATCGTGTTGAGATCAGACAATGGGGAAACTTGGAAAGAGCATACTTTGGAAGCGAACGAGGAAGCTGTGCAAGACGTTTTGAATCACAGTTTCGAGGGGGAGGGTACGTTTATAGAAGTATCGTTCCCGACATCGATATACGTCTGAGTTATTTTTAGAGCTGAATCAAATTGAGGACCTGCATACAAGCCGAATAACTAGGATATTGACCAACGACTTCCCGCATTATTTCGCCGTGGTATCGAGGGTACGACAAGATGTATATGCTATCGGACCTGATGGCGGCACTGTATCGAGCACAGCAGTGCCATTGGTTCAGGCTGTGTTTCCCTCGAACGCATTAACGAAAAAGATTAGAGTTGGTTTGCAGGTATGTTCGTTGATATCACGCGGTTCTTCCGGTTATCCCTTTTTTTGTTGACCTATTAGGCGCAAGCCATGGAACCGGAGCTGGTTTCGAAACTGCTCGGTCATGGAGTTGCCGTGTCGCCAATTGTAACAGTGGAGCCTAGGAGGAGGAAATTCCACAAAGCGATAACTTTGAGTTTACCCGCACCTAAACCACACACGCAAGGCATGATAAACCAATACTCCGGTTTTGCTTCCACTTTGAGACTCTTGTGTTCGATTACAGGTAATTTTCTCGATATATTGTGATATCAGTAGATGCACACAGTAATTCCGTACGTATCGGTACCGAAACATGATATTGACAATTCTGTCACAAGCATACCTCTCTAATATTCACACATATCCTTAGTCGAAATAGTTTATAGTTATTCACTTTATGTTGTGTTCAGCATGTTCACTATATGTAATACTGTTACTGTTATTGGTGCAAACTTGTTATGTTCGTATATCCATGCTTCGTATAGGGACAAAATCAGGTAATTTAGTTTACCTTTCTCGTATAAAATACTCATTCGGTTGTTGATAAATACAGAACATCGAAGAGCTTATTTATCTGCGCTCTAATTAAATTTTTCAAGAAAAAGTATCGAGGTTTCGATATTCTATATTTTCACTACCTTCTAAACCATATACATTACGAGATTACGAGAAAAAAGGGAATATAATCGTTTGATACTTTTTGTTTAGGTGGTCAAAATAAGGCTGTGTGGGAGGACGTTACTGGTTCAACACCACTTTCCTTTGTCAAGGATTGCGTATCATTCACTACTACAGTTTCAGCTAGGTTCTGGTTAATGGACTGCAGAAACTTTTCAGATTCCGCTAGAATGGCAACAGAACTTTACAACCTTGTAACAATATCAAATACGTTTTAGAAATGCTTTTATAGTATATCACTAACTTTTTCAGGCTACTCACGTACCTTTCATGGCTAAATTTGTTGTTTTCGCTAAACGCGTCAGTAATTTCGAAGCACGTATTAGAGTGTTTTGCATGACGGACGATAAAGAGGATAAAACATTGGAACATCAAGAACACTTTACCGAAATTGCTAAAAGCAAAGATATCGAAGTTTTAGAGGAGAAAGATATTTTCATGGAATTTGGAGGAAACTTGATACCGGTTTTGCAGTCGGGCGACCAACCGAAGCTGGGTTTTAAAGCTTTTAAAGAAAACAGACTTGCTTTTACAATGAGATTAAGAGATCCTGTAAGATTTGTCAGCGTTGTGTATATTACATACCTGCTTCAATGCTTATTTTAGGACGATGAACCAGTTGGCAGAATAGTTTTTATGAACGACCCAAAGGTGGCCAGAGGCGAACCGAAGCAAACACCAATATGTACACTGAATTTGATCTTGCCCAAGGATGTTTTACCAGAAAGAGATTCTCAATCAGATTTATTATCATTGGATAAGGATCATAGTTATTTACACCATGGAGGAATAAGTTAGTTAAATCTAATCTAACATTTCGCAAATTTATTCTTCGATTTTAGGCGAACCTGATTCCATACACAGGGCAGATTTCAGACTCTCTGACATATGCAATCTTTTAGAAAGTGATTGGGAAAAACTAGCATCTGAACTAGACATTCCACCGTCAGATATCGAATTGATTAAAGAACAATACCCGAATAATAGCCCACAGCAAGCGATGATTATGTTTAGGTTATGGTTGAGGCAAAAAGCTAACAAGGCAACTGGTAACCGATTAGAATCCGCCTTGCATAAAATAGGGAGATCAGATATCGTTAATAAATGTATCTGCAATGTTGAACTAGTGACGGATGACATGGAAAAGGCCCTTGCCAAAGTTAGACTTGACCAATCCGGGTTCGATACCCTCAAAGACGAACTGGGTCCATCCAGAGACACGTCCTTGAGGCGAGACGGTACGCTTAAGATAGGTAGCCAAGATGAATTGGATATCAGCGATAGAAATGGTGAGATCCGTAGTTTATATTTCTTTTGCTTAGCATCGATTATGTTTATTTTCAGATTTGGGTAACGATATTTCAACGGATAAAGATTTGACGGACACCATTAGTGAATTCTTGAATCAGAAGAAGCAAAAAGAAAAGAAAGAAAATCATATGCAACCTTTAAAATTAGAGAACAACATTGCACAAGAGGTAGTTGAGTGTTTCGATAAATTAGAAGTGAGTCCAAAGGTTGAAGTGCCATTGGATACAAGTACACCTCCTCCAAGTCCAGCCGACTATAAGGTTGATAATAATGTTGATGTATTCAAACAAAGTTTCCAATCTGCTAACGGTAAGCTTCAAGAAATACATGTGTTGTTTGTTAAAGATAACACCCGTTTGTCTGGTTACTTTACATGCATTAGCTAGTCCTTCTATCAAGAATAAATAATAATAAAAGTTGTAATATTAGATAGATATTTTCGAATAGTTTCGTATTTAGGAATTGTATTTGTCTATACGTTGTTTAACAATGGAAAACGCACCAACTCCAACCAACTGTTGTGTGTCATAAGTATTTTATTATTTTTAGTGATATGCCGATAGTTTGTTGATATCGCGTTACTACGTTAAAATGCTTCGGACGAATGTTGGAGTATCTGGAGCAATAATTGTGTAAAGTAACCAGGCATCGACACATACATACCATGTGAATAAAATTGTGATCATTTGGTTTGTTATACACTCGGGGTTTAAGTTTCGTATATGGAATTTATGTTTATTTATGTATTTATTTTTCTTTCATTTGGAAAATGTTTTTTTACTAATGTTATGGCTAGCGTATTACTAACGTTTATGATCATGCCCATTTTAATATGCAGCTATTAATTTATTTCTTGCTTTTTTCTTGTACGTTTTGGTGCGTCTTTTACTTTTTATTACGAATTTTGCTTATTTATTAGTATTCTTTTTTCGAATCACACACATTTATTTTATTACTTTGTCACAGACTCTCTTTGTTGGCGAACTAACCGTGCCTAACATTTTTTGTTTTTTTGGTTCTGTGATTGTATTGTGTATTTTTTGTGTTTTCTTTGACGATATGGCTTATTTTATCTTACACAGAAGTGCTGTAGTTTTGTATTTTCCTTTTTACAAGGACTTAGTAGCAAACCAAAATTCCCAGTCGACTCAGATATGTTTATCAAGGAAGAAATCAGTGTCACCAACCAATCGACACCAATTAAGGAATCTGTTAGAAAGATGGAGGTGAACGAATCCGTTATGCTAACACCAGAAATCGATCGTATTGAAATGTTAAAGAAACAGGTCAATGATACGTTAACGTTTTTGCACCAAGAAAGAAACGATTTTCTGCCAGAGGAAGATATAATTATTCCAAGTAGAAAAGATGACCATGTCTCAGTGAAGATTGATCTAGATAGTATTAAAAAGCTTAAGGACAGATCCCCAGAAATAAACAACGATGAAATTGCTAAGAACGTTAGGGATATCGTTCAGGCAGAATTAACTGAAACGATAAAAGATTTAGATCTGGAAATTGAAGACGAACAAGTGCACGATATTCATTTTAGAGACGAAGTGGAATCGGAAGTTAACGCCGTTATAAAAGCTGCCGAAGAAGCAGTAAACGAGCTAAGATCTCAGGAAGAGCAACCTAATACAAACATACGTTTGAATTCAAACGCGAATGAACTAACAAATAATTTACAACCGACCCAAATAAGAATAATCTCCTTCGATACTACGAGCAGCACCGCGACCAACGATTCCGCCAAAACTGATAAAGATTTCGATTCCTTAACTGACCTATCTAGTAGTTTTACTAGAGATTCTGATTTAAGGGATAAAGGTGAGGAATTTGAAAGTTTACCACCCGATTCCTTGAAGACCGAGATAATAGAAAATGAGGAGAATCAAAACGATACAGATGCATTAAACCAAGCAAATATCAAACACGATGACAGTTTCGAAAGGGTTGTAGAAGAAAAGAGTGCTGAAGCATTTAGATTTTTAGAATCTGAAATATCAAGTCCTTCGTTACCAACATCTTTGGACTTTGTTGAAATTGAACCCGTGTTTGGTGAAATATGCGGTACCTTCCCGGGTCAAGAATCTCCTACTAAGCTAAGTCCTTCTAAAAGCGGTATACCCATCCCTAAACCACGACAATCAAAGGACAAAGATATAGAAGCGCTGTATCATCAGGTTTTAGAAAGAGTATCGTCACCGACTGATAGCGATTTGTTAAGCAAGATACCTGTTTCGTCAAGCAAGATTAAAGTTAAAACGATAAAAAAGCATTCTAAGGATCCTCTCAAAGAGTTTGTCGAATTGACGAAAGATGTAAATTGGGATGACACTGACAATGATGTGGTTACCACAACGGTTGTGAAAACTACGGACCCTATTGTTAAAACGACTGTTACTAGAATAACTTCTTCAGAGGTTAGTGTACCTGAAACGATAAAAAGCAAAATACCGGTTTATCATAGTAGCGATGTCTTACCCGACGTAGCGGAATCCCGATCGTTAGCCGATAGAATGGAAATATCTTTTAATAAAAGTAAAATTCCCGTTTTGGTAACTGAAACTACGCGAATTGTAAGTCCTGATGTAACGCACGTCGAAAGAACGATAATTTCGCCCAATCAAATAGTGGACACTACGCTGGTGTCTCCTGGTTCCGATAGAACGAAAACGTCGACGAAAAGCAGTACGATCGATTCAGATTCCGATTCTGATAGTAGACGAAGTCCGCCTTTAAAAGGCATTCTGAAGAAAAATAGTATAAGGACGATTGGTAGTTCTAGTGGATCGGACGTCGCGCTACATGAAGGTGGTGCTGAACTGAGCGACGACGATTCAGGTAGGCTTTAGTGCATTGTTCGTATTTCTTTTGTTATGGTAGATGATCTCTAAGTTGCAGATGCATAGTACCGGACCTATTTCAATTCACTTATTACCCCAACGATAGTTCGCATATCAATTGTAATTTATGGCAAGAACCTTTTTTCGAATTTATCTATTTTTCGCATTGGCGCTAATGTTATGGAAGAAAAAAATTAATTGTTCAATCCACGTGTAATTAAGTCTGTAATCAATTGTACTGTTGTTGTATGATGAAAGTTGTTAGTGAATGTAAAAAACTTATAAGAATTTGGATTGAAAACGTGTGGTAATAGCATGAGAATGCCGACACTTCGCTGCGTGTGGCGACAGTGCTGTACGAAGAATGTTTTTGAAGAATTCTTCGTACAGCAGCGACGCAACTTGCAGCAGCCTAGAAGGAGCTCCATACAATTCAGAGCGGAGCATCGGCATTCTCATGCTATTACGACGCGGTTTTAACCCGGAAGCCTAAATTCTTTAAAAGAAAACAACGACCGCGGAAGTCTACAACAACTTAAAGTTCGCTTGGAAATTGCAATTGAATAAAAGCTTTTCAAAAAAGAAGCGCTTACCTACATACTATGCATTTGCATATTAATCTGTCCTTTTTTTAGAACTTACGCTTGTCTTGTTACAAACATAAAAAACAGAAATCATAGGCAAAGATAATTCAATTTATACAGACCCTAATAGAATGCTATTGCTTTCTTGCCTAGTATCTTTAGCCTAGTCTGTGAACTTTCATTTTGTACGTTTGTACTTGAGAACTGTTTTATTATTTTTTTATCGTTTTAGTTTAGTAGATACCCTAACCATTTTTTAAATTAACATTAACTTGTTCTTACACTATTTTATTAACAAATAATTAATTTTATTTCGTTTATTCCCCCTGCATAATAGTAATATATTAATACGAGTCTTCATTAATAATACGGTGTAGAGTGAAGCAACAACTAAACGCGACAACGCCTTAATGTTGATTGAAAAATGGTTCGTGATTGTGAATTCTCTCTTCTAACAAATTGTTGTTGCAATAGCGTCAAAGTTCTCCCTAGATACCTGGCATGTTGTATCCTGCCTATTGTGGTCTATTGCTGCATTGGCCACTAGCATGATCGTGTTGGCACTTCTAGCACACAAATAACGGTATGCAATACAATCTACACTGCAATTGAATAATGTAAAAGAAGACATTAGTACCACGAAATCGAGCTTGGGTACATTATTTGACCGTACGTAGCCTTCTTATCTAAAGCCGACGAAATGTCCTGTGAATTATTGTTTTACTAAAGTTATATTTGTGATCTAAAGAGTGTGTAACGCTTATTACCTCCGTCGAATGTTCAATAATGTATCCTAGTTCAGCTTTGTGGTATTAATTCAAAGACAATTGCCATCATATTACATCTCTACACAAATATCATGATTATGACATCATTTAATTTCATTTTGAAGATTTGCGAAAAGGTGATCGAAAACTGCAGTGTTTCAAAAATTGACTGCCATCAATTGCTGTAAGTAATAAAGCAGTGTTTGTGCTATGATGTTTGTTCTCAAAATAGTTAAGGGTTTCTGTATAAGATTATAGAATAGTGCAAAAGTTTCACGTCAACTGGCGATTTTCAGACGCTTTAAATTACTATCCTTACCTTTAGTAGTTCGTCAAATTTTGAAATTGATTTTATTTTTATTTTTAATTCGATACGACAGAATTGAGCTTTATCTGATAGTTGTTCTAAATAAACGCTATAGTGGCATATTCAAATAATCATTTGCATAAATATGTGTATAAAAACATACTTTCCTAATTCGCAGAACGTGTCACTATTTTATGTAGTCTTTACATCGGTGTTCATAGGTACAGTATATAAATATTAGCTAGAATAATATAAGAAATTAGCATGTTTCTACATTTTTAATTAACACAGTATACTAACCGTAGAATGGGACAAATGTAAAACAAACACTTTGAAACAACTGGATATATACAAAGTTCTGCTTGGTGAAATTAAACAAATTTACTGCGTTACTATATAGAATATCTCTTCCTCGGCAGTGTTTAGTTTTTTTTTTTATATATCTGTATGCTTTCGAGTGCAGTGCTAAGCTAGCTGTGAATTGTTGTGCTGATTTCCAGTATCAATTTCCGCTTTTTATATTTAGTAATGTCTGCTTTTTGTTTGTAAAATAAACTACTTTTCTACGTAGTATTATTCATATATTCGCCCACTTCTAAACATCAAATTTATTACAAATTTTTTAAAAATTTAAGAGTAAGATGTAATTATTTGTCTTTTACATAATTCTTATTAAAAGAGTTTCAGGGTTGGAAATATTCCCAATCCTACGATTCTTTTGTTTCTTTTTTTTTAATAAATTGCTGATCGAAAAGAAAACAAGATAAAGTACTTGTAAGTTGACGCCAAATTTAAACGTATCTCTCCATTTGCCTCTATTTACTTATTTCTTAATAACGACTTCTTGGATTTTATCTGGAACTTCTATAATTTTGATGGCGAAGGGGTTACAAAACGATTTTTTGTTTTCATTTGATATAATCGATCTCGGTCACTTCATTTTACAAATAAACGCACATTTAGTCTCAAATACAGAATACGTTCCACAAATGTTTATTTACGTAAGCTTGCAAACGACAATTAAAATCGTTTTTCACACAAACATCTTCGACGGTCCGTGGATTCTCGAACGGATGCATTATAAATGTGGCAAATACACTCGGAGTAAATCTCATTTAACCTTAAAATCGCCGTCAATTAAGAAACAATATCAAAAACCTTTAATATGCATGCTCCTTCTGATGAAATAACAGCGTCATAAAATTTTCGACTGCACCATCAGAGAGAAGATTGAAAATGAGTTTTTCTATGCTTCTATTTTTCTTTGCAAGACCAAATAAAGCTGCTAACGCCAAAAAAAAGAAAATCAGCTTTAACGTTGAACGTCATTTATTCATACCAAAGGAAGTAAGAGCTATATAATTTTAACTTATGTCTAAATCGTATTTGTAAAGAGAGCATACATTTAACAAACGAAATGAAGTGTTTTGCTCTGCTTTGAAACGCGGCCTGTCCCATGCCGGATGACATCACACCAGGGATGAATTTGGTGGTTTGGTGTGTTTTAAAACGGGCCTTTTAAAAGAATATCCATCTTTATTCCTACATAGTCGTTATATACGTTATATACATACCTACACAGTGTCCGATTGTAACTTTTACAACCCCGTCTGAAACTATACCGGCGGTTCTGATTAAAACAAACAAATTACGATCGGTTGAAATCTCTGCAATTATGCAGTTTATTTAAGATGACCTGTGCAATGGCAAAATATTTCGTTATGGTCTACTGCCTTATAATAGTTGTCTATTACAGTATTTCGTCTTTGATCAGTGCTCTCAAGAAATATAAGAAACTTTGTAAACATCTACGAAAGCGTGTTCTCCTAATGAGTGGGCAAATTAGCAATTTAGATTAAAAGTTTTTAGAAAAAGGAAAAATAGCTAAGAGCAAGTTCTGCACAATATAGAATTAACTCAGTAACTGAGTATTAGTATTTTATTAGCATTTGTATTATTGAGCGAAGGCATACAAGCCTTTAGTCACCGCGACCTTAATAGATCTATTGTAACAAAATGCCCTTATATATGTTAAATAAGTTGGAGGCTCTTAATAAACCTTAATATTACTCTACTGTAGATGCCAGGAACAGTTTACTGAAATATTGTTGTAAAGGACGACTGATGGCAATGTCAAATGTGTTCTGCTGCCTCTAGATCTTTTAGACATATACGGCGTATTTGATTCTCAGCTTTTCCTAAATTGAATAGGTGATATTTTTTGGGACCGTACGTTTCATTATTTGTTTTATGTGGCTCTCTTGTAGGCTACAGAAGGGGCTAGAACCAATGAAAGCCATGTCGGTTGCTTTTCTAGCCAGTTTGTCTGTTTTTTCATTATCTTCGATCAGTTGATGGCTTGCAACTCATCGCAGGGTAACGTGGTTATTATGTCATAGTCCCTTTAAATTGTGTATACATTCGCGAATTAGACCAGATGTGTATTAATAGGCTTTGAAAGCCTACTAATGTGACTGTGTGCCTGATTGTCCTGAATATAGTTATGGTTGCACCTCGTATCCCTGTCTCGAGGTTCTTTAAAACGCACAAGTTAAAAGCAGAAGTCTCTGCTTGAAAATGTTGGTGTGGAATTCCGTAGGTATCTTAAGGTGGTAGTTGGGCCCACCTATATCTGTTCCAACACCTTCTATCCTTGAGCCGACCACGTACCATGTTAGAGTACCGCTTTTACTTTGAGGCTTCCCGGATGGACAATCCCGACTTTCAATGATCACCTTATAGGATTCAATATTGGGCATCCAATATATAGCCTGCTTGTGAATGTGGATACTAAGCGGCGTTAGTTCTAGAAGGACTGGATCCTTTGTGGTCTGTTTTTCGCTGCAGATTTCATCTGCTTTCTTTGTTTCATAATGAATAAACGGATGCACATTTTCGACTTTCAATTATCAAATTTGCATTGCATAGAAATCCTGTCTTTTGCAATTTGCATCAGATAATTTATGTTGAGATCTTCGAGAATTCTGAGATGCCCTTTAAGATCCACGGACTGCAATCCCTTCATTCTGCTTGGTGAACTGAGTCCACAGGGCATTAAAACAATATCAATTTGGTCATTTAGATGGAATGCTCTTTTTAGATACCTTTCTGTAATTCATATTAACTTTTTTAAGTATTCCTTAAACCCATCCCTATTTTAGTTTTTGAGATAATGTGAAATTTTTACGAAATTCTGGTGTTTCTCCAAGGGCCGATATCCTAAAAGCCTTATATGCTAGAGCACCGATTCGAATTTTGTTCGAGTGAGTTTTTGCTGAAGTTTTCCGCAATACTTCAAAAATTTACTATTATTCTACTGGACAGCCATCGCTTGTTGAACAACATTAGCGTTATAATGTTGTTTATATGTTTTTAAAATAACTCAGCTATATATTTTCCAAAATGTGATGGCGGAATTGTTTTAAAACTTTTTTATAAATAATTCCCTATTGCCTAATGAGTTCTTCTTTCATACGTTGAATATGACGCTACGTAGATAGATTTTTCGTTTGAAAACACGATTGTTTAGCAAGTTTTGTTTGGCTAAAGATATTCATTAACACTAATGAATAAATAAATAAAATACAATTCCAGTATCTATTCAAAATCTAACCATCACTTTACCTTGTTGTTACCAAGTTATAAGTATTGAAAAATGTTGATTATAATTCAACATAAAACGAATAGGTTTATTTTAATATTGCACATTAACTTTTTCAGCAATAAAAAATACAAGACACTGAAACTTTTACACTTTAGCTAAATAGAAGTATTTCTGGGCGGATTTATTGAAGCAATGCGTAACGTAAACATTCTACAAAATAATATTCCTTAAATGTTCAAAAAAATAAATAGACAAACGAACGAAATTGGCGTTTACAATATTCTTGGAAGAGATACATGTTTAGCAAATTTTACAGTTTTTTAATGAATATCTTCACAAAAGCAAAAGTTTATGTATTTCGTTGCCCCATTGTATGTTTTATGGCAACAAACTTACCTACATGCCTTCATGTTTAATTTACTGAATGACAATCTACTTTGGGCACAGCTTTAATATCAAATTTTGAAGAAATATACCTGCTGTTGCAATAAATGAGGTAGCATGAATCATATATGGCAATAACTTCACAGGTCACTTTATTGACTCTAGTTGATACATACTAAATTTAAATGACAATACTAAGAAATAATCAATCGAATGAAATTCGTATCACCGTTCTGGTGCATAAGTGTGGTTATGTACACTACAACTTCTTTGCAACGAAGTATAACAAACATACTGTGGAGGGTAGCCTAAGGATCTAATTTAAGGTACCTACTTTATATGGATAATTTACTAAAATCACTTACCCTGCATTGGCATACATTGATGATTTAAAAACCTATTCGATGACTTTTGCTCCAAAATTTGGATGTGGTGGTTGAGTGGTGCGAGAACAACGACTCAAAACTTAATGTTGTTGTTAAGTCTTGCAAAGTGTTACAAAGCTACATATACAGAAAGCTAGAACCTCGAGGACTACTTCATTATCCTCCAGAGAAACCTTCCACGTCCTTGCATTTCTTTTTTATCGTACACTCACATTTACTCCGCATCTTAATAAGTTACGTGGATCAAGGTCTAGAATCCCGGGATTCGTTCTAAAGAACTTGTAAAGAACTTACTTACATTGCAGCGATTAAGCACACATGGTAACATCGTCTAGTATCCAGTTTATACAACGCAATCTCACGTATTAGGATAGATTTAGTACAGCACAGCACATATGACTTATGAGTAAGTTACTCACTAATAGTATAGACTGGCCATTTTTATTGTTTAAAATATGTTTCAATGTGCCAGTTTTTGCGAACCGACATAGCGAGCCGTTATATATGTCTGGAGCCTGAACCGATGTGTTGATGCGATTACCAGTTTACACGATGTGTAGTTACGGTAATCGACTTATGATGACTGACTTTCACTAGTAGCGCTAATTTGTTGTATTTTTTTAGTATTATTTTTACTTTTGCGCAATTATATTTATGTGTGGTAACTCACTTTGCTATATAACTTTTAATTTGAATTTCTGATTAGTTAAAGAAACAGCTGGATGTTATGCGCTGCGGGAACTGAACACTGCGTACTTGAATATAATTTTATATTATGCAATACTTGTCTCTGATTTTATCTAAAAAACCTCTTCTTTAAATGGCATAAGGAGGGCATTATCTCGGAACATCTATGTTTAGTATAAGTTTGTTCTAAATGTGTTGATTAACCACTGCACACTCTCAAAATGCTCAATGGCATATTTGCCTTTACGTTTGTGCCTTGAACATTTGAAAAATTCTATTTTATAATTTCCATTTTTCTGCACGTACGTTTGTAAACTATTACCCCTTAGCTCTTTTGAGTAAGAAAAACATATGTACTTGCGAAGAATGCAACTACTGCATAAAAATACTACTTCTACCTTTTAAAATACATACAGTGTGTTTTTTAATGAAATTTCTTACTAATGTTTTTTAATAAATAATGTAATTAATATAAATTTTTAATACACCATGTTAAAGTGAGGCATGATAACATTTTCCACACTACACATTCGCTTGCATTTAACGTGTTCTGTATGCAAAGAACTTTTCTATGACTGAGTCCCGCATTCGTGATAGCTTGCTTCTTTTATATATACTATTAATCTTTCGTATATCGCTTTTGCTTTTTCTCTCTGAACTATGTTACTATCCGATACAAAACGTAACCTGTAATGTTTGTTGTATTTACAGTACTGACGAGTTCTTTTCGTACAGATTTGAGCATGATTTTTTACGATTATGTTCATAATTAAGTTATAGATGCAATAAAAGTATATGTATAGAGTAATTGCCGAGTTTAGAATAGTATCGTTCAATATTTCAACGTTTTCGCATTTTGATTTTAGAAGATTTCTACCAAAACGACGGACAATTTTACGACACTGTTGACGCTGACCCAACGACGGGTACGAGGTAAGTAATATACATAAAAATTAATTCTTTTCAACGAATTAACATTGTGAGATTGCAAGAAACCAGAGACCTATGCCTCTTTTGAATTATTTTTGTGTTAGTTATGGATACATCTGATAGTTAAATCCAACTTCAATGTTAAATGACAATGTTATTACGCAAACTCATTACAACAATGTAACTTAAGGGAAAAATATATTGGAATTCACAATCGTAAATAAACAACTGGTATAAGATGACTGGATTTAACGCTAAACTTTATTGCAAACGTTACAAACTATATTGATACATTGGCTGATCTTTCTAACTTGTTACTGTGTCTAGAGGGGACGCTTGTACAGAGATGCACGTCAAAAGTGTAACATTCCTATAAAATATATTTCAAGTTGATCTAAGTCCGTCTTGCCCGACTTTTGTGAAGTTGAAAGGCAATAAGGTGGCAGGCTAGAGCAAATAATAATATAACGTGTAATCTGAATATTTGTTAAAACAAATTAACAAATTAAATAAAAAAAAAACTAACAAAATAAAAATAGTGAATGTCAACGCGGCAACAAGACTGAATTTAGTTTGTTGGTAGAGTCGCTTTAGCTCAACTGTCTACATACTTTTGCTTCTTAAAGTTAAATAACCTTTAACTGTTGTATCATATGGAACATTCTGTATTCATTATTAGAGAGGATAAAAGCGAGTGAAATCATATCTTTTTTGTAGCGACTAAACGGCTTGTGTCTATGCGTCTCATAAGAAAGGGTTCGTGTTGCCTACTGGTGTTCCTGAAAGTCGACAAAACACGAGTCTGTCTAGTCGCTGCAAAACAAATATGATTTCACTCGCTTTTGCCCTCTGTATTCACTATCATATTTAGATTCTAAATTTTATTATTTTTAAAGTTGTATTGAGGTTCCCTATATTTACTTTTTAGATTTCTTAGATAATCTAGCATTTTCAATTTAGAATATTCATTGTTCATAAAAGTAGGGTTTGACGAATCTGATGTAATTATTATTGCTCACAACTTTTTAATTAATTTATTAAATTGAAGGATTAAACTGGTTTAATCTTCCTTAATTGGTTGAACGAAGCGTTGAACTTTCACTGACTCTCAGATAACTTCATATTTCACAAATGTCGATTAGTAATGGTATCAAATCTCGAATAATAAATATATATTCGTGATATGTCTTTAGTTTTAAGTTATTGATTATTAAGACTTAGACTAAGCACATAGCACATAGCACATTATTTTTTGAAAAGACAAAATCCGGCAACAATTATTTTCCATGCATTCAGCAAAGTGTACCCTTGCGAATGCTTCAGCTGAATCGTGCATAAGTTCACAGATATCTAAAAAGTGTTTACTTTTACGCTATAGAAGGTCAATCATTGATCTTATTGCTACTTCATCAAGTAAAGCAAGAGGCGACAAGTAAAACATGGCCTGCATTGTGTAGCTATTAATACGTTTCTCATTATTAGGCAGAAGCTTTTTGCAGCTTCTGCTTCAGTTTTTTGATTACGTCCATGCTTCGTACGCTGCTTTGCGAAGTAACGTTTATATATCGTAGCATTGACGTCGCTATTGCAGTGTAAAATATCTACTGCGGCAGAAGAATCTTATATCGCCCTGAAAATTTTGCGGTGGCGTTCAAATTCGATAGACGTAGCAGTTGACGTTATGGTCAATGTAGTTTATGAGAATTTCTTATTAAAGATAATACCGAACTTTTTGACTTCTGAGACTTACATTATATGACAGACTTAAGTATGGTTGAATAACAAACTTAAATGTAAGAAAACTGCGCTACTTTTTAAAAATAAATGGCAAGAAATGAATATTCGATATTGAAAATGCTAAATTACAAAAAAAAAAAATACAAGATAAATATTCAGCTTAAATACGTAAGAAAACGCACCTTTTAAATGGTGGCCTACATTTTCAGGAATAGTGGAACTTCTCAAAAATGGCTTGAATTAGGTGTAGGAAACATATCGCTAGCTTGCCTCTATTTTGCCCATAAATACGGGCAAAATAAATAAAAGTATGCAATAATGTATGGGGTATTCCATTTACATTTTCAAGGCATCGGTGCGTAACCTATGTGCCATACAGTATATAACAAAATAAATTTGAAGCTTGCTCTCAATGAACCTACAAAGCGTTAAATAAAAATATTTTATCGCTTTTCATACATAACTCGAGGCGAATGTGGTGCCCCACTTTGTACAGCCATGTAAACAATAGTAAGAAAATCAGTGCAAAAGTATAGTATTGGAATACAATAACACTGTTAAAAATAAAGGGTTACCTCTATCCTATTTTATTATTAATAGTTTCCTCCATACAGAGATGAACTTACTAACTCACTGCTTTTTAAGATAATTTGTAAACAACAAGCTAGATGACGTTTATCGACAAGCCACAAAGCAGTGACAATTAGTACTTAGAATAGCAAATACTTAGTTCAAGGAACATCAATGGATTTGTGTTGGCAAAACAATTGACCTGTTATCTAATCCAGAAATATTGTTCCAGCGGAAACCAATTATTAAGTATTCGCCAGTGATAGTAATTAATAGAATTTATTGAATTTTATTTGTTGATATTATAGAAGTTTGATGTATTGTTTTTGCAGGAAATCTGCGCGAACCATGACGCCTATATTCACATCTCCTGAAGCGCACTCAATGCAAACAGTTTTGGATCAGTTTATGACTCAAGAGAGAAAATTCCAATAATTTGCGGATAATACTGCTTCAATAAATATTCGTAATAATTTATTCTGTACGTTCTACTGTCATCGTTTTTTTTAAGTTTAAATTTCCTTTGTATCTAAAAGGTAAATTCACAAAAAAGAAACATTTACGTGTTCCAAATACGGCTATCCCAGTGAACATTTTGAAATTAATTTATGATTTTATCGTTTCCTTTCTTCTTTTCTAAGTAAAAGTTTTTGAACCAGTAGGCTATTTTAATGTTATTTAGTTTTAAAATTGTTATGAATTGTAAATTCGTAATATTAATATTGACCAATAGAATTGTGAATTATAAATTATATATATTATACATATTACTAGAAGTAATTAGGCAACTTTACAAGATATAAATACTTAATATGTAACGAAAATAAAATAAAACCATTCTTAAGTCATTCCTATTAAAAATAATGCATTTGTAAAACACGTGACAACGTAAACTTTTCCTATGCACATATACAGATAGGGAGTTGTGATTAATAGTTTCTCTAAAAAATTGACAAAACGTTCGTTTCATTTTATAATATTGTGCCTAGAATTTTTGAGGTAATGATTTCGTGTTGTGCCACATGTTGGAACTTATTAATAAGCGTAAAGGAGAAACATGTTTTCATTCTTGTAGTTTTATATAAATAAATTTAGCTATTAAAATCCAAAATCGAGAAGTAAATATCAGAAATAAGTTGGTGCAAGTTTATTATTATTATATTCGTAATGTAGGATCTTATCTATGGTACTAAACACGCAAGTTGAAAGTAATTTCTCCGTCACGGTTACATTGTAGGTACATTGCGAGATTTTATTATGGTTATATAATTACATACTACATTAATATATAAATTATATTATAAACAAGTAATAGATTTTAATATATTCTATAAAGTTAATATATACCTTTTGCTTGATATTATACATAGATAATTTGAATTATGACAAATGTAGAGATAACGGTTGCTTATACATGCATAAGTAATTATTGTTTTAAAAAGGAATAAATAAACGTGTGCGAAAAATTGCTTACGTTTTCTTTTTTGTCCATTTAGCTTAGGAGAAGCAATCATTCGAAGTGTGTTAACGTGCTGTGTAACAATGCTTAAAATACATAGGCCATCTGGTGGTTGCCCGCTATGTGTAGATCTGTGGATTTTCATACCTTTCATGCATACGGTACGCATTTTTCTTTAATTCAATGAACTACAATACGAAAGAATCCCCTGTAGCTAAATATCAAAATGCGATCGCTAATTTAATTTCAGCCGGTATCACTTCTCTAAATCATCTCTCTTATCTATCTGAGATTCAATCTTTTTCATAAAAATTTTGAAGTTTGTGTTCGACGTTCTTGTGAAATTTGTTAAAGCAACTGTGTCTAATGGGCGCGTATCCTTGACACTGGTTGCTGTATTTGCTGCCACATGAGCGCGTTAGGAGATAAACAAGCGTACGGATGTGTATACATATATGCGTGTAAGTACAGAAATGGAAATCAAATATATTGTCTTCATATTCCTTTAGTTAACGCATCTGCAATTGAAAGTAACGCATTGCAGTATCATGAATAAAAAGTACCCTGTTAAGGCATCTCACTGCCTAATATAGAAAGCTTATACAATTTCAAGTAAAAACACAGAGCGAGAAAGTTTGTCACTATGTACATTTTACCATCTAAAACAGATAGATTGGTATAAATACCAATAAATTAAATCAAATACCTAAAAAGTTTTCCATTTTTTTGTTGTTGACAGAATTCTAATCGGTGCTAAAAGTCCTGTCGTATATTTGAAAGCATGCCGGTAACATTATAACGTTTGCGACAGTGACGAAGTTCGTTTAAGTTACGACCCTGTTGAAATATAACCGCATATCAACGAAGTTTGAGGACGATTCAACGGAAATTTCATAAGCATGTACGTTAATAGACCTACCTCCACAGCCTACGGCGAAGTCGCGTGTAACTTACGCATATATAGGCAACGACGTAAGCAAAAATATATTAGTTAATTAATTAATTCCTGAAACCTTGGATTATCTTTTATACGACGTTAAATTAATCAAGTATAAAATTTCTGTAGTTTAAAAACGGTTTATTTGACCAATACAAAATTTTGTCTGTCTTTCAATATAGTGCCCTAGCAACACATATACACTTCTTTTAATTAGTGTAAGTATCTGGTGTAAAATTCTGTAGGTTGTCTACTCTGATCTTCGATTTATTGATTGGATCGAAAGTATTTCCCATGTGAAGCCTGTTAAGGGCTTCAAACAAATGCAAGTTCTGTGGGGTGAGGTCGGAATTGTATGGGCGACGTGGAAGGCTTTTCCACCTCAGGTTTTGAACTGTACCTTGAGTTAGGTGTGTCGTATGTGGGTGTGGGTTATCATGAAGCAAAAATCAAATCTTCAATCAAAAGTTTACCACGATTTGTTCGAATGGTAAGCCTTAGTGTTTTCAACCTAACGGTATAATGTTGAATACAAATAAACTTTAAATGATCAATCATCTTATTTGGTTTTCTTTATTTCTCCTTTCCACGCCTTCTCCAAATAATCAATTAACATTATGTCTTGCGAATCCTAAAATATCGTCCTCGTAATATTTCCGGCTAATGGAATCGGTTTCAACTTTGTGGATGTACGTTCACCGTAAAAGAAAAAAACAAATTTTGCCGACTGATCTTTGGTTTCCAATGTACAGTGATGTATCCATGTCTGATGTATATGATTTACTTGCATTGCTCTTAAACACGTTTAAACATTGTTTTGATCAATTGTCAGCAGACGTGGTACCCATCTTTTTTACACTTGATTTCCCGGGAAGGAAATTTTGCGCATGTTCGGTTGAGGTGTTTGCTAGGTTAGCAACCTCTCTTATCTTTCCCCGAAGGTTTGCAAACCCGATATCATGAATTTTATAGATCATATCGTTCGAAGTCATCTGCATGGAGACTACATGGACGATTTTCGTCAAAGACAACTGGCTATGCTTAGAATCATATTGCAGGCTACCATAATGCATTTGTAAAGAGAATGTAGCTTTAGTTGATTGGAATTTAATATTTAAGGAGACAAATATGTACCAAAAATGCTAATGTCCATAATAAAGTGTGAAACAAGAGATTTTAAAGACTTTTCATCAAGATTTTTTTATATAAAATATTGTTTGTTCGAAGGCTTTGACCAGGTTGAATGAGACGCTAAGATAACCTACCCTTGCTTAATTACTGTCGCCTTTGAGACAAGCCGTATTTGATTAAGTGATTTATTATCGACACAAATTTAATTGTTGCACGCGGGTTTACGATTCGTTAACATAGAGAGGATAATCGTCCAATTTTAAGATTATCTCCTTTATTTCATCAATACATTTTTGTGACTGATAATATCCTGTAATTCACTTTTGAACCTTTTTTACCGAACTTACTTTTTTACCGAAAGAGTACCTTTATATTGTATTTGTTATTTTTAAGTAGTTTTGAAATAATTAACCTTATTATCCGAACTATTACACTATTGTTTGCAGAAAACCTGTGTAAAAAGTCTCCTTTGCATCTTTAAAAAGAAATGTTTAAGGTAGAAGCGAACACAATATTTATGTTTAACTCTATTTCAATTAGCATAACAGTAAGTTTAATGTATACTGACTTTAAATAATGCGTTAAACATCTTTGCTTGGAATTAGATCTAAAAGGTTTTATTTTTTATTAGTGCTATTTTAGTCCAAAGAAGAAATATTACAAATTTTGTAATGTATTTAATTTCGTAGCTTTATAATAACAAAATCGATATTTTTAGGATTCCTCTGTAGGGGTATGCCTTTGCCCCATTCGCGTGTAATTCACTGCAAAATTGCCACATCGAAAATTGTAAGTACGTTGTAAATTGGGTAAAATGTGTTGAGTATTTCCATTGTGATGGAGACAAAACACTACTGCCGCTCCAAACAGTGTTGCTAAAACCTACTTGAGTAATATTGTTTGAGGTACCAAAACCTCGGAATATGTACCCTCACAATTATTTAGTTGTGTTTGCATGAAATTTATAGTTCAAACTTATGACGCGACTATTTAAAGATATAGTAAACTTACTAAGGAACATAGAAAGCGGAAGGAATTCAGTGCAGATATGAAGCAATTTTAAAAGAAATGAAAGCGTGCCTAATTAATCGTCCATTAGATACGATTGACTTAATTCATGCAATTCGCACGTGCCAATTTATTACCAAATGCTATCTTCATGTGGAGTGTATCCCCTTACGTACTGTCCACTGCGCACTATATATTGATACGTGACCGCTGGGCGATTCCAAACCAGTTCCAAAATTAATTAGGAAATGATTGCATCCACTGAACCATCTAATTGGAAAACAATTGCAGCTTACCGAGATAATAAAATAGAACAGTACCGAGCGATGCGGTGCGGTTACCGACCTACTAGTTCATTACCAAGGTATTACCACAAAAAATTAAGCATCTCCTTATTACTGTTATTAACTTCTTTTTTTACCGATACATATAGCTTGAATCTTGCAAACGTAATCGAACGATCTGGAAGTACCGCAAATGTTAGAGTTGTTCTTTTGTTATTAGGCCGTACGTATGTATTTCCATAACTAGATATCGCATTTAACACCTTCAACAAATTTGATTATTGGTACGGTTATTTTTCTCTTTTATCAAGGACAGTCTGCATCGAAAACGAGCTTCACATGGACGGGTTCATTGAATCTACACCGTCGTAGAGTTCCTAGAGTTAAAGCTTGCTATTTAGTTTGAGTTATACGGGGGAGGGAAATATTTGCTTAAAAAGAGTTGGCACTTGTAGGTATTGCTTTAATGGTTGATCGGTGCTAGTGTTTTCAAGTAATTAACAAAAATATGCTTTCCTTTTTACGTGTAATGGTGACTGAATTGATTTGGCCATTATCTGATGAAATTTCATACTTTTTAATGTACTGAAACATTAATAAATACATTTTACTTTTATTATCTCAACTAATATAATAAATGAAGGGTGCCAGTACGAAAAGAGGTTCTTTGTGAACAAAACAGGGAGTCACGTCATGTCACGACACGCAGTTTAAGCAATTTACGGTTAAATATAAATAAACTCAATTTTTCCACATTAAAATTAGTTCTTCTTTAATAGAATGTTAGGGTTATCGCGGGATATCAACTTCGTCCAGATACTCATTTACAACTTGTAATCTTGCATTATCAATTATCACACATTTGGCTTATAAAATCCTGTTCTTCACAAAGAGGGTGGTCAGGTATTTGAACAACATTTATTGTTCAAACACCTGTCCACGAACACCAAGTGGGCGTAGAGTCGTCTCTTAAAGAACATCACACCATTGCTGCCTTGTCCAGTTTACATGTGTTGTACGTGCAATTCCAAGCTATCTTTGCAGATACCACCTTGTTACCTGGATTTGAATTGAGCACGTGTTCTACAAATCTTTATTTGTAGAACAAATACAGCATATAAGAACTCCGCGAACTATTTTAAAATTCTCTTAGGAGTTATCAGAATTAATTCCATTTTGGATTAAGGTGCAATGTAAGCATAAATGAGAAATTAGAATCTAAAAATACTCTAAGATCCTGAAAGCTTTCATTAGCAGACAGTAGAGCATTGCACAGATCGGAGCTCTTAGTTTCTTTTAACTTCGCCAAATTTAGCAGCATTTAGTTTTAGTTAGTTTTCGTTTTTCTCTTACTATTTTAGTAATTAGATTTAAGTTGTGTTGGAGCAAAGCAATGCTACCTGGCCTTCCAGATTGTTGAACAGATCTTTAAATCATCAGCGTACAGATAATGCAGACTATTATATAAACGATTTAAATAGTTCATCTATACCCAATAAGAATTACGACGGCCCTGACTTAGATCATTGGGGTATATCCGATGTCCGGTGACGGATTGTAACACTCCATTGGAGCACTATACACAATCACTCTCATTCATCAAGTGTGATCTCATTAACGTCAAAAATGAAGAAAACCCAAATATATTAAGACTTCCGCGGACAACGTTCGCATGTGTAGACGTGTTGATTCCTCTTTTTTTTCGAGAAAATATTAAGCTTGTTAAGAAGTGTAATATGAATTTACCAATGATGTCCATCTGATCACGGCTGCTCAGCGATTCAATAATATAGTGCGTTATGCTTGGTAAATTAAACACAGTGATATAGGCACCAAATATACTTACTCTGTATTAAATTGGCTTTTAATTTTAATGAATGGCCTAATTTCAAATGTAAATTAAATTGGAAACTTACTACACTGAGGGCAGGCGTGGCTTCTTACCAAGATCTAAAATGGTCAAATAAGTAATGAGTATTTCCTTAATTTTAATACAGCGTTTCACATAATTGTTGTTTTTAATTACTCTTGAAAACTTTTCATATATATTTTTTTAATTAATGAATAAAATTAAAAGTACGTGAATATTGGTTTGATATTTACACGGGCAAGTATTCTTATACTAAATATGAGTGATTAGTTACTAGAGTATAAACTATATTTCACGCTTTTCTCTCTTCTATGTCAGAAGTTTCTTCCAAACGCACGGCGGCAATTCGCTCAATTTTTAACAACAGATCAGGATAGGGTAATATGGCATGTATAAAATCCTTTCGTTCTAGTTTATATAGTTCACAAGGTTCTGCAGCTACCACAGTTGCTATTCGTTTGTTCATTGTTACCAATGCTACTTCTCCGAAATGATCTCCGTCGAATAAATGACAAATCTTAAATTAAAGTAGAATAGATCACATGCATAAACAGGGTAAACCAACATCTCTTCAAATTATTGAGCTCACATTGAAATCTAATTACAAGATAGTAAATATTGCTAACAGTTTAGTTGAAATGTTCAACGAGATTGCTTTCATATATAAAGGCCGATTAGACAATTTTAGAAATAATTTTTTAATGTACTTCAATAGCAATAAATTTTTCTGAACAAAATTTTGTTTTCTGGCAAACAATATTTAATAAAATAATGACAGCTAAAACGACTGATTACAGGTAAAAACACTAAAATACTGATTATTGGAGCAGACAAATTATTACTTTTTTTGCGGAGATTAGACAGACTCGTGTTTTGTTGACTGTCGAGGACACCAGCAGGCAAGACGTATCCATTCTCACGAGGCGAATAGACACGAGTCTATCTAGTCGCTGCAAAAAAGGAAAAATTCCACCAGCCTTTGTCATCTCTACTTATTACTTTTAATAGGTGTACATTGCGTCTTTTTTAAGATTTTAATAATTGATTTCGAAAACCACAATGGAGTCCATTAGCACTGGTCCATTCGAGAAAATGATAATATAGAATTATCAGACCATGGGGATATTCAGATTTCGGCTATTTCAAAAACCTTGGTTCTTATAGAAATTACGAAAAAAATATTGAAATAATTAATTAGAGAATTTATGGACGTTATCAGACCTTCGTTCTATACTCTAGCTATTTTACAAAAATAAAAAATTAAAAAAAATTACATTTTTTAATTGAGCAGACTATGTGTTTTCAATTTATTTCAATTTATTACGTTCTCTTTCTTTTCTCTTTCTTTTGTCTTTTACAAATCCTTCTAAGGTGAAATCTCATTCTAAATGAATTTAGCGTTCCGGGTACGAATATCATTTTTGCAAAAAGTTGATTGACTCTCGTTACAGTATTATTTACACACATTCTTTCTTTATCAGGTTTGGCCTTATCAAAAACTTAGCAAAAGTCATAGGGAAGAATGGGCCAGCATTCAAATACCAGTATGAAAAATTCACTTAGTCCAGTAAACTCAGAAAATATACAGAGCGTTTTTATGGAGCATAAGATTAAAAAACTTTTCAGAGACCCCAACTTTGAGAAACTTCTTTAAAGTAAAAAGGTTTAGGATTCCATGTCCTTTCGAGTCCAAAATATTAAGCTAATAGAAACTAATAATGATAGCAAGGACTATGGCGTAGTATGGTAAACAACACATAAGTATCGGCACACTCCGCACCACACAAGTTTAATTTATTGTATAGTAATATATAATAAGTAGTCCGGGACGGCCGTTTCGAAGACAAGAATGGTCTTCATCATCAACCGGTGACCGAACCGGTAACATTCGGTCACCAACTCGTTTAAAATATTCCGAAAGGATCTACCTGCTTGATTGTACCGAATTGTATAGAATGTTTTCTTTTCGTAAAATTCATTGCTATGAATATCGCTAGGCAGGAACTAATACGAAGATATGAAACGTATGTGGAAAGTGGAACAGTTACTAAGTAACACAGGTTTACGATGCATTCGAGTCGCAGAAAACTTTCTTTGAGATGAGAATGCCGAAAATTACAAGGAATGAACTGATCGAGTTGTTTCAATAATTAGAAGATTTGCAAATATACATTTTATGTACTTAATATAACTTAATACTAAAAATTAACTTAATACTATTAAGTTAATTTAGTTCTAAGTTCATCCACTATCAATCTCGAAAGCATTTTGTTTTTAAATTGTTGTCCAGTGTAATTTTTAATTACTCTAGACTGCAACACCTTAAGCAGCTTATAATATCGCTTATGACTGCTTATTTAAAAGTATAAGGGTTGGATGATCGAAGCTGTTAAGTGTCCAAGTTGACAAAATTGAAATCATGGACGGAAGGAACTTTTGCTATGTTTTTAGTTTGAGTATTTTTTATAGTTAATTTTGTATACAGATTTGGAGAATGAAGCTTGCGACAATTGTAACTGACATGTGGAACGTAAAAGCTTTGCCGCCATGTTTCCTTTCATTTATGGTTTTCTCGTTCATGTGCGACAAAGAACTTTTAAATAAAATAACGATAATATCGAACGTAGATCGAAGTTAAATGTGGGCGGTGGAATAATGGGACACTAATCACACAAACGATCGCATTATGTTGTATATAGTTATATATTTTCGATATTTGCACGAGTCGGGCGGGATCTCTGCTAAATCGATATAATAACCAAGATATAGCAAATTTTAAATGTAGCCAAAATCTGAATATCGTCCCGTAACTTCAATATTGATTCCAGTAGCCGCGATCTAATAGGACCATTTTCTCGATATCTTACCCGATTTGTTTTAGTTACGACTTTCGAGATAGCTCTAAAGTGATACAAAGTAATTTCAAAATTACACTAACCTCACGTCCGGATTTTGTAAAAATTGCCACAGTACCAGTGGCAATAAAATACATACAGTCACCTAGACCATCGTACTTTAATATAATATCGTTCGTCATAAATGTTTCCATTTGAAGGTGAGTTACTATTCTTACTAATAAAGAAATGGGAAGCTCCTTAAAGAAATCGACATTTTCCACTAACTTTCGACAAGTGTGCAGAATTACCTCCTGTAAAGAATCAGTCGCTTTATTCGTTCTATTATTAGAAATAGGAGATCTTTAAGAATTTTTAATCTATTTGTTATAAATCGATTTTTGGTGTTATCTGCGGTTCAATTGCATTGTCAGTGTCACTGGAAATTATGGAAACTTGCACATCTTAAAGGGAACATCCTGTGTTTTACGTTTGTGGAAAGCTATTGGAAAGGCAACAATACTTCATGCCGCCCTTTAATTTATGAAACATGTTGATATGTAGTAATAAAAGTTTTATAATTAGAGGAAAGCGCCCAATTATTTCATCAGTCAATTATTGTTTTAAATCTAGAGAAGCGAATACTTTCAGTCGTTTATCGTCATTAATTTTTGGATTTTCCCTATTTTCGCTCTTTGTCCGCGTTATTATTTGTTCTTACTTTTACCTGTCTTCTTAATTGTTGCTACTTCATTTAAATTTGTTTGTTTTTCTTGTATACAGCAGATGGTGTATTTTTCAGGTTTGTTACGTTAATGGTACTACAGGAAATAAATGGAATAAAGTATGAGACCAAGCAAATATTTTAAAACGAAAACGATAAATGGAAAAGATAATTTATTGAACAATTGATTTTATTTGTTGTAATTTTATGATAAAGTGAGAACTTTATCATAAAGTTATAATCTAAAGAAATGTTCAAACCGCTGGCTGTTTACCTTTGGACAACATATGAACCTGTAAAGAAATTCCCGAATTACCTTTTCCAAGACTCTACGGATTGATTCACATTCAACGGTTATTCTTTGTCTTAACTCTTGCAAAATGGTGGTCGTTTAATGTCAACACGTAATTTGAGATATGACGGGAAAAGAAAAGATGTAGCTAGAACTAGAGCTAGTGTCTGAAGAACGTACAGATCACTCAATAAATTGTCTATGTCCAATCCATCGATTTAGAGAAGTAATATCGAAAAATTTGTTCTCATTAAAAACGTAACTATCGTACATTACGCAGGTGTTCCATTCTGTTGAAACTAAACTTCTTGAGATAACTGGCCATTGTGTTGAAACGCAGAAGTAATTTGGTTATTCAATGAACGAAAATGCTTTTTCCCATCATCTAGCCACTGTTGAATAAAGTGTACTTTATAAGGATGGTATCTTCCAACCGTTGCGATCTTCGTGCCTTAGTGAAATTAAAACGTTTCAGCTTTTTAGTAACAGTTGAACGAGTTCTACGATTTCGATATACGATTTTTTTTTTAATTAAATAAAGTTGAGGGTACTTCCGGTTAAATGAGGAGCGCAGTAACAACAAAGATGCAATATACGTCAATACTCTTTTCCGTTTTCAAGACTTGGTTTCATGCTTTATCGCTATTGGGTACGTAGTAGTGTAGGGAAAGGAAGGAAAGAGAATACTTCGGGATCTCACCGTCTGATTATTACGAACCTGCTTAAGTTGTCCTGATATAGTCAATAATATTTCACTTTCCCGAAAATATCTCTTCTGATAATTAAACTCGAAAAATTCCAATAATCTCTTGTGTAGATAGGGCGGTAAATTTTTATGCTGCATGTAATCTCTCAGTTCGCTTTGAAGTTCGAAGTATTTTTGAATTGAAGATGACCTCGCTAGTACTACATCTATTATAATAGCTGAAATCTGATTTATTACAGCTAAAGGCAGCTAATAATTTTATGGTGGTCCACTTACCAGCTAGGTACAGGTAAAATAAACGCGACAGAAACCAGATTATAATCGTGTACCAATTCCTAGTATCATCGGTTACGCTTAACGATCCCGCATTATTTGCTATTCTTACTGTCTCGTAAAGAAGATAAAAGTAGGTCGTACTGACATCATGCAACAGATTGTACGGCATTTCGCGTCTAAAATATTAAACAGAATTAGAAACTAGAAGAAACCATGCATTTTAAAATATCCCTAATGGATTTACCTGCTTGCATTATACTGGACTGTATAGAATGCTTTTCTTTCCGTGAAGCTGGTCGCTATGAATATCGTTAGGCAAGAACTAATATGAAGATATAAGATGTATATGGTGAATAGAACAGTTATTTTGTATCTGGTGTAATTCACAGCATAATTCTGAAACATATTTTTAATAAGTATTAACCACTAGTTAATGACTATAAGAATGTGACGTATAATGATTTTTAAACATTTATTTTATGAGGAATAACTAGCCCGATTTTATTTAAATTTTTTAAATTTATACAAAGTATACATACAACAAGTACAATACAAGTTGTATACAAGCGTATACAACTTGTTTTATTATACTACAAGTATAATAAAACGTTTAGTGTTTTTCTAACATGTTTTATATATTGTTCCTATCTATTTTATTAAAGGCTTTCTCTAGGTTTATGGAGCAAATATGCGTTTCTTTATTTTCTTTTAAAGCTTCTTTTGTTATTTGTGTTAATATCCTGAGTACCTTTGTTTGTCCTCAATCCGATTTTTGTATCTTGTACCTTTTCTCTTACTTCCTTTTCTAGGTTTTTTGGCTGCATTGTTGAGAAGGGTTAATAGCTCTGCAGTTCTAGTTAAATTGTTTGATGTATATAATTTTTGGGTGGCGTTACATCCCTTTCCTCTAGCAATTCATTGAGATACTCTTTCCATCTTTCCATGTTGATTGTCCTTTTTTATCTTTTACGGGTTTCAGTGTTTTGTGGTTTGGTTTCTTTCTGAGGTTCAATAGAAGCTTTTTAGCGTTTTCCGAAGTTCCTTTTTTCCAAATACCCCTCATGATTTCTTCTTGTTCTTTTTTTTTTCTTTTATTACTTCCTTTACGGTTATCTTTGCGTTTTCGTATTCTTTGTATTTGGCTTCTTTAACTTTTTCTGTCCACTAGTAAGTTCTTTTGGTATTCCTCTTAGTTCTTTAGGTCATCCCGTAGCTATTTTCTGTTGTTGATATGATTGCAGTCTTAAGTATCCTCTTTGCTTTCCTTTACTTTGAACAGTAAATACCGGTCACTTCTTATTTTCGGTCTTAGATTATTAAGTAATTTATTATGGACTTTATTATGGCTTTTACTTTGCATTTTCCTCGAAATTTTACGTATTTCATTTTTCCCGAACTGACCGTTCCCTATTTTTATTTCATTTTCTAGACATAGGTATAATATTCTTTTTCCCTTGGCATTTTTTCTCATTTCTCTGTTTCTTTCTTAGATAACGCTTGATTTCTTAGTAATGGTTTCCTACTCTCTGTATCTTTTTGTATAACGGTATTTTGGGTTAAATAAGTTTCGAACCTATTCACGTATTACCTCCTTACAGATATACATCGGTGAACCACACCATCTTGCATATCACTGTACGGTTTAGTCACAGAATATTCTTCCCGATCTTGCCATGTCGTTGACTTTACTCTTGACGTTTTGTTGAGCATCCATCATGAACCACCCAGGTTCTTCAGAAAAAATCAACCTTAGTCTTTAGAAACTTTGCTGGGGTAAACTCAACCATAGAGCAACGTTGGAAAGGTTCAACAACCAACATTATTGGTTAAAACGGCGAATAGCAATTTAGCATTGATGTCGCCATGATATCCAAATCAATCGAGGTGTAACAACACAGGACGACATTTATAAGCTTCTCTGCCCAGCGGTTTTTAAAAATTCAAATAAAGCGAATTCCCTTAAAATTTTAATCACTTGTTACTTATATGAATCCCCATAAAATTTAATAATAACTTTTCTTTGCTATTGCTAGTGATATATCAAAAATGCTGAAATAACTTAAAGCTAACATTTGAACGTGTCGTGGAAACTTAATTAATTCACATAAAGTATGAAGACAACAACAAAAATAAAATCACATACTCAATCAGTTTTTGCAATCCTCTTTTTTTATTTCGAATATTGTAAACATCTCTAGCTTTGAAAACTATGTTATTCTATTCCAAACAAAATATTACAGGGTGTACTTAAGGTTATCGCAGACTTTTCAGTTGATTGATAGTTTAATCGAATTGAACGAAGAAAACGATTTTAAAACGAGTAAACGCAACGAGTGGAAGTTGTTCGACTTTCAAGTTAAAAAGAGAATCGAATAGCCCATCGATTAAAAAATCGAACCGACAGGTGACCGCGCTTACATACGATATCGTACCTACTGCGAAGGTCGAACCATTGAAACTCGATAGCCTGCGGTACCCCTTGACGTTTGCTAGCATGCATAACCGGCCCATGAGTTCTGCTTGTAATCGACAAAAGTTATCTGATAGTGACGAGGGTTATGGCTACGATTAAAAGGGTACAACATACTATAGAGTTTAATGAACAAAATTAAATAACATGAGCGATTACATAATACACTCCGCCAAAAAAGTATCGCATAAACTAAAAAAGGGCATTTATAAAGCAAGATATTTTTATACGTTCACAAAAAGTTTGCCTCGTGTATGTGAACTATAAAAACACTAACAAAATCATGGAACATAGCTTTTTTACTTTTTTTTTTTCTAAAAGAACACATTTAGAAAAATGCATATGTGTAAGGTTTGTTCAGTTGTTTATTGAAAGTCTTCCTATACGGACAAATTTTAAAGTGCGAAGTTAGAGTTCTGTACCAGCGCTTTTAAAATTAAAATGAGCAATTTAACTTCAGAACAAGTAGTTGCTATAGTTGCTTTAATCGAAGATGGACGATCTCAAGCATACGTTGCTAATTTGATGAACATCAATCAGTCAAGTGTTTCTAGAACCGTAGCCAGATATAGGGAAACAGGCAATTACAGTAGAAGATCTGTATCGGGTCATCCAAGATGTTGTACTCGCCAAGATGACCGCTATTTACTACTACAAGCATTACGTCGAAGACATGTAACTGCGAGACAATTGTAGAACGACTTGGCTAGAGTCAGAAATACTCGTGTGAGTACTCAAACTATTCGGAATAGGTTACGACAGAGTGGATTAAGAGCTAGAGTAGCTGTAACAGCCCCTCGTCTCACTAGGAACCACCGAGTGGCTCGCTTAAGGTTTGCCAGAGAACATGTAAATTGGAACATTAATGACTGGGCCAATATACTCTTCACAGATGAGTCAAGATTTGGTCTTTACACCTCAGATAGGCGTATCTCAGTGTACAGACGAGATGGTGAGCGCTATTCGCAGTGTAATATCAGACCTAGACCTAATTTCGCTGGTGACTCTATTATGGTTTGGGGAGGCATCTGTTTAACAGGTCGTACAGAGTTAGTACCAGTAGACAGAGGTGCATTGACTGCCCACAGGTATATAACGGACATTTTAGAAGAACATGTAGTACCATATGCGCCAATTATAGGAAACGAATTCATGTTAATGCACGATAATGCACGACCGCATGTTGCAATAATCGTCCAGGAATACCTTAACGATGTTGGTATTCCAGTTTTAGATTGGCCTGCGGTAAGTCCGGACATGAACCCTATGGAGCACGTGTGGGACCTCCTTCACAGACGGATACGAACCCAAAATGTTGCGCCAGCGGACCTGCATGGACTAGAAAATGCTCTCCGTGACGAGTGGGAGAATTTGGATCAGGCTTATATACGGAGGTTAATCGAATCTCTGCCAAACCGTATGCGAGCGGTCCTAAGAGCCAGAGGTGGCAATACTCAGTATTAAAAGCTACTGTTATGACATTTTTCTTTCCAAAATTATAATTTCTTGTTTTAATAAAAATCTCAAGTATGAGTTCTTGTTTTTATTTGGCCTGTATTTTATTTAAACAATCATAGAAATTACATCTTAGAGCGCATTAAAGTATATTTACAACTTTATGCTACAAACAAAGGTTATGCGATACTTTTATGATTCAAAACTAAATTATGCGATACTTTTTTGGCGGAGTGTATTATACGGAGATATATTTAAGATTAAGCAAACCTGTTTAAAAGAAAACAATTTGTATTAAAAATTACAACACGTTCGTTTAATCCAATACAGCAAGTAGCCGCTCTAAGTTGGATTTAAAATAAAGTGTTGACGTCACATATTTCGCTATAAATATAATTTATCTTAATTCCAACTATGACTATTGTTGCGACAACTATGGGTAGTGGGGACAAAAAATCGGCACTAACAATGTGGATAGATAAATTTATTCTGTGATAAATTATTGCAACTTAAAATATGCAACTCAAAAAAATATATAATTTAAATTACAATGACATAATAGCTAGCTGTCGAATTCTTGTTATTACACGGAGCGTTTGAATTGGCAAACGTTAACAGATTCTTATCAAGTTTCCCAAGAAGCCTCCCAAGCGGTTATTGGGTAAATTTCTAGACTTCGTTACAAAGGACGTTTTGCAACTCCTGGAACGCGGCAATAATAATACATTATTCCCGACAGAATTGTTTTTATTTATTAATTTCTTTAATCTCGTTTTTATGTACTGTGTTTCCCAAATTTCGACACTGACGGAATTGTCGGATGGACAAATATAAGCCTGAGAGTGGCTTTTGCAAGAAACCCGGCTTTTGCAACCCGTACCAATAATTTCTTCTCAAATATTCGTGTTTCTTATAAATTACCTCACCAACAATAATCTTTGTTATTTGCAGTATTACTTCCATCAACTCTAAAAATGATTCGTTGTCTACATATAGCATTAATACCATTCGAAGGCGAAAAGTAATTTTCAGCAAATCGTCCTAGCTTACGTTTTTGGTCTTGCAGATATTTTTCGGAAAATTTTGAGTTTGATTTTCTCATAACAAGTGACACATTATATCATTTGAGAATGTTATCTACGCATTTTTTATGGATGCGAGATTTGCGACCGAGCTTTTTAACTAAAATCCTCAAACGTCTATATTTGAGTCGTCACACTTGCACGCATTTTAAGTTGATTTTTTAATAATACTCGATGCAGAAAAGAGATTTACAGCGTAAGCTTGCTTTTTTTGTCCTCACCTTCTTATGTATTGTTAGATTAAATAAACGTGTTGTTGATTCTTTGTATACTTTAGAAATATAAAGGTTGCTGGCCCAAAATTTGTATTTATATATTCACATTGCATGACGCAGAATTATATTAAAAACATTAAAAAGGAGAATTCAGAAAATAATAATGACAAATTACTTTTTGGAACTTTCCGACAAGCTCATGAAACTTTTCTGACTGTATTACATTGATTTCAAGTTAATATGAAAATTTTTGATCTTTTTTTATGAAAATATAAAACTTAACATAGGCTAACTTTAATTATTTGTTAATTAACACTTCGTATTTAACATTGTGTTGAACATCTAAAGTTAACATATACCTGACAGAAATGTTTGCAGTACCTCATCAGTGAGATAATTCGCAGTAACTTCAAAACGGACATGTAAGTTAAAACGTCCTGTACTGTACTATGTGCTGAGGTGCGTTTGTTTTCAAATGCGGTTGGTAATGAAGATAAAAGATCCGGGACGAAATACGTGAGAGCATAGTGCCTGAAATTAACAATTTTTCAACATAGCGTTGAACTGAATATTCTTACTTACATAGCGATTTTCTTAGGATTTAATACCACAATATTTCTATATTCGTCGCAATACCCAGTAAAAAATGACGCTACCACATCGCTGAGGCATATAAAATCATACATGATACGTAGGTAAACCCATATTGATGATTGCGTTATATTGCTTATCATTACTAGTTTATAAAAGGATAGTTCCAGAGGGATCATTATTACTTGACACATCAAAACCGCTATCATAAAAATTTCCCAATATTTCCTGTAAAGAAAGTATCTGGTAATAACTTGCAATTATTTTTTTCTTATTTTATAAAACCTAAAATCACTAAAAGGATGGATAACATATAAATGTTTAAAATGTCTGCGATGTTCTAAATCCACATTTCTCTGGCTGCGCAGGTATGTTTGTGTACGGAAATTTATCTCTGATGCCATCCTGAATCTAACAAGAATATTTCGTATTTGTGTTAATATGTTGGTGCTTTGTTGAAACACGTACAAATCTTCTAAGGGATGAGCTAGTATACAGTCATGACCATTTTTTGCAAACTGGAAATTTGTTTGTAAGAAAAGAAAACACATCATGGATTGATCCTATCTTACCAAACGATTTCGATTAGAAGCCATCTTAAAGCGTTAATTTTTAGCTACTGTTGTTTTCAAAAATAACTTCTCTTGGTTTATTTCAAACGTCACAATAAATAAGGAACACGTATTAGACCTGTCAATGTTATTCTGTCAATACAAATGCGCAAAGCACGCATCCAGCGAAAATACACATGCATTTTAAATACACAAAGCTTATTATGTAGTTGTAAATATTAGAAGAACATTCATGTTTTGTATTAAAGAATGTATTTTTCAAATTTATGGGTCTCTTAGAGGCTATCGTTAACAAATGCCAAAGATATATTTGGTGGTATTTCAATGTTTAATTAGAATCGTTCGATTACCAAACATCATATTAAGTACGGCTGTCACTCAATATGTTTCATTTTTTGACGACGTTCAACTTTTGTAGGTTCGTTAAATATGACAGTTCAGGAGCAACATAATAATTATTATTATTGTTATATTCGGACCAGGACGGAAAAGCCTTTAGTCACCGCACTGATGGATCTACCGCACGGAAATGTTCTTGTGCTTGTTAGAATGGTTGGAGGCTTTTAATAAAGTTTAAGAGTCGTCCAGGATATTCTCCCTTCAGTTCAATAGATATTTCATAATCATCAATAGATAGATTCAGTTCAATAAAAATATTTCCAGATTTTAGTGACCTAGATCCTAGACGATAGATTTTCAGCTAGCTTAAATAAATGCCTGCCCGGAATCTAAGCCCTTCTCTGCCGAGTGATAGAGCTATCTTTCCTAATGAGTGTGTTTTTGTCTGTTTCTGTCCTAGCACACGTTCCCAGTAAGAGACCCTTTTATTATTCTCGTATGTATTAACTGCTTGCTTTATGTGCCTTTTTTAGAGACAACAGACGGATTATGGTCAATGAAAGCCATGTTCGTTGCTTCTTTGGCCAGCGTATCTGCGTTTGGATATCCTGAAATTCCTTGGTAGCTTGGGACCCATTGCAAAGTAACGTTGTTATTTTACCTCTTAATTGCTTTATATTGTGTACACATTTGTATATTAAACCGGATTTGCATGTGTAGGCTCTAACAGCCTGGTTGTTGCTAAATATATTTACAGCTGCATATGTATAATCGAAAGTAATATGAATTTAAAGATAAATTAATTTTTTATATATAATTAGAGAACGATTGCACTTATTACTTGCAACAAACTTTCAGAACTAGGTTAAGATGCTAACTGCGAAAATTTTTAATGAGTTGATTGAGTGAAATATTCGTACATTTTATGGCTGTAAACTTAACTGTTACGCCATAATTACACATCCGAAAATCCTTTGCTTTGTTAAAAGCAGCATCGTGAGGGATTTGGCACAAATACGTAAAACTATTCAATTCATTATATATTGAAATGAAGAACTTGGGCGCATATGTACATTTTAATGCAATCCATATATAACTTTGTGGTCCTAAATGTCTACGTCAATATTTTCAATCTAACAGTTTACAACGGCTAATTTTCAAATCAACATACTCTTAAAATTTGTAAACCCACAAGCATTTGTCGTGCAACATGCTATAGTTGCACAACATAATGGGGACATCTATTATTGGCAAATTGAATAAAATATTATTGATTGCTATGTTTCGCAAAGTCAGTTGTCAAATTTCTTTGTTGCTTCTGGTTGTCTAGTTGGTTGCTTGTTGCGCTTTTCGTTATATCACATGTATAGCATATTGTATTAAGAAAATTTGTTGTTGCTGCCTAACAAACGTACGGGAATCTCGTACAGAAGATCAAAGAATATTACATAGATGGGACTCGGATTAACGTAGACCACACCAAAAAAAGATATAAGAATTCTTCGGCGACGACAAGCTCTTATTCAAGGGGTAACAACCATCTTAAGAAATCCACCTGAAGAAGGAGGTAGACTCATAGTACGACATATTAAAATTGATAGTGGTATTGTTGAAAATTGGTTGCTATATTTTGAATTGACAAAGCTTCAGATTACCATGAAAAAATGAGGGAGAAAGTATTTACGGAGTGAATGAGAATTATTTTATTTTTTTTAGAATCAAATTGGGTTATTGTAGCGGATGGTGCACTACAATATATACAATATGTGATAATGCACATTATCATTCTCCCAAGGCAGGCAAAAATGCCAACGACTGCATGGAAGAAGAATCTGGCTTATTTCAGAAGGAATTATCACATTTAGAAGTAGAAATTCCGGACGTTGTTAAAAATTACCTTAATAACCTCATATTTTACGTAATCGATAAAATAGTACCAGAAACTGATTGTACGATTTCAAAGCTCTCACAATCTGCATTCAATAGAAATTAGATAAGCTCAAGTGAAGGAATATGTAGTTGGGAATAATAAAACCTTTAAATTAACAGAGGTAAAAAACATGAATAATTGAAGAACTCTAATTCTTAACTGTAGAAGCATAAAAAACCTGCTCCAAACACATCGTTGGCGCCATTATATAATCGAATTAAATTTTAGCAGTGTATAGATAGGAACACTAGTTCCACTTCATTGTTTTCCATGTTCACAACTCATCAGATTTGTTTTTCGGTGCAGAAAGTAAACACGTAAGTTCTTGTTTAGAGGTTGATAAGTAAAGATGTGACAGTAGTTGTTTGCAGTACGACCAAACGGCAACATCAACGTCAAAGTTGAGCAACTTCACATTTACGTTTGCGTTTCTGCGTCCTCGTCTACGCTAATTGTGGTAGAATGTATGTTAATCGAAACTTTCTGACGTTCGCGTTTTCGTTCACGTCAATTGTTTTGCAAGATTGGCAAAAATAACACGTAAACGTGGCGCAATTAAGATTTAACACATTTCTACATTTGCAATAAATCCTTGCTATATTAACTACATTCTGCATTGTAATGAGACTCTTTAAAATAAAGAATTAAAAAAATGAGATATAGTGCCTGAAAACATTTTTTTTCATTGTGTTTCCATTGTTATGTTTACATTTTGAAAAAGTGAGATTACTTCAAACGGCTTTTTATTGAAATAAATATTCTGATCAAACAGAATTAAGATTCACTAGTTAGGGGCGTTTTCATAGGCATAGGCATAAATGTTTAATTTTTTAAAGCTTACGTTTTACTTAAGAAGAATTTTCGTTCCACTTAAATTTCAAGTTTAGCTTTATAATGTGTAATTTTAATTTTTCTTTGCCGCAAAGGATAGCATCGTTGTTAGCACTTATTTTCAAAGAAACGAAATAAACAAGGGTACATGGAGGTAATCGAATGGGCGTATTGCAAATCGAAGCCGAAGAAAGATCAATTAAAAACGCGAGATCATATAGAGGTCTGGATGTAGGTTGCCGGTCACTTCATGGTAGGGGTAAAAGTGTCATAAATCTTAGCAGTGATCAGAAACCAGACAAGTGATAGAAAAAGGTGAAGAGGTGGAAATAAGATTAAAAAGCGAAGAAAAACGAATAAGATGTAAATGTGTCGCCAGAACAATTTTAAACCACGGAAGAAGGATGGAAAGACATAATTAAAAATAAAATTGAAATTTGTTGCCTGCTATTAGGTTGTGATATTAATTGTAAAATATGCAAATTCAGCATCAAACGCGATTGGAAGTAATAAGCTACGTAATCCGCCTTATATGATATGCTTGGCGATGCATTTATGCAAATAACGGGATAAAATTACGTGAAAAATTTTAGAAGTTAGCATCGCAGTATATGCAACATGGTCGGAAACAAGGGTAGCACCCGTGATGATGCACTGGTGTCGCCAGAACAATTTTAAACCACGGAAGAAGGATGGAAAGACATAATTAAATTAAAAAATTAAAAATAAAATTGAAATCTGCTGCAAAAATAAGTCACAAAGAGAAGAAACAGGTGAAATAGAATTGCTTCTACGAAGTATGTAAACGAAAGTTAGGAATTGGGAGAATATTACGGTTAAAGAAATAAAAGAAAACTGTAGAAACAACTTAACAAGGAACTTGTTTATGGAGAATGAAGATCAAGAGAATGAGATCGAAGAATGAAAGGTTTTCAAGCTATTGTAGCTTTCTATAAAGATATAAATATGGAGTTATTACTGATATTAGTGGATTTTAAACAGGAAGTGAACAGAATAGACATGTGGGGTGAAGGACGCTCAAGAAGAACTAATAAAGAGTTGAAAGATCTTTATAACGATGGGACATCGTTGTCGTGTTTCATCTGAAAATCCAGATAAAACACGGGTACCTAAACAATTTATGACAAAAGGTATTGGTTGTACGAAGAGAGGCTGTCCTCCAGGTACGATGGGAAGGGGGCGTAGAAAAATATATAAACCTTTCAAAGGGAGGGCAAGAATATGCAGAGAAGAATCACTTATGAAATCACATCCAGAAAGAATTTTTTAATAGAAACTTTGTGTACTTGTCCGATAGCTGTAGCACAAGTAGCAAGAGAGCAATAAATTGCTCCGGGATATTATACAAAATCTGCAAAAGCAACTAGGTAGGAGAGTAAACCCTCTTCACCAGTTTGTGGAAGAGGCGCCTTCTCCACCGTTTGACTAAAGCTTAGGTATCTATATAATTATTAATTTCACTAATCATTACTGTTACGCATTTTAGTCGAAATTATATTATATAATAAATACTAACTATATATACGTACTTCTTCGTTACTTCTTTTTTATAACATAACTCATCATCAAGAAAGTACGAGGATGGTACGAAAAGTGGTAGTATTTGCGAACAGGGCGTTCTGTGTCAAAAGTTTATAAGTATTATTTATTAGTCAACGTTTGTCAAAATTTCGGAGAAACTGATTAAGTACATAGTGTTGCTTTCAGAGCTGTTGAAAATGAACAAGTTTATGTATTTCTGTGTGTGTGATCATACAAAAAGAACAATACCAGTCCTACCATCAGATATTGGTTCAATGAATTTAATAATGTCTGAATATCCGATTGACTAGGAGTGGCTAGCTCGTCCCATTTAGATGATTGCGGATGATAGAAGGTTCATGATATCGTGCTAGGTGCAGACTAATGAGGTCGCTAATTTTTTTGAAGTTTTTGTCGCTAATTTAATGAACCCGCTAAGCATTTCAACTGAACATTTGGGAAGCAGTCTTCACGAAAAATGAAGTTCGATAACTTACCCACCTCATCAATATGAGGTGGGTGCTGCGTCTACTGATGATTGATCAAAAACGGAGTTGCACGATAAATTCAAAATAATGCCTGGACACCTGCAAGTTCAATAGCTTCTACTTCGTTTCAATCCATTCTTTTACGTATTGTAAAGTTTGTCCTCTACAGATTGCCTCACAGTATGAGCAAGGGTTGGAATAACCTACACACGATTTGGCTAAAAGAGTAAATGGTAAATTCAAAACAACAAAAAATTAACGATGGTGTGGTTTGAAAAAATGGAAATCTATCTATTTCATCTCAAGAGATGGAAGAGGCGCAGAGTATCTCATTAATGTTTACTGTTGTACAAGATCTGATTCATTTTGAACAACATCTGAAATTCGCACTAAGTTGCTTCAAAATATGGCGAAAGTGTGAAAGCTAAATTTTTAAAATTCTGTTCTTATTCTCGCTTTGAGGGTATTTATTTTTGGCTGACCGGGTGATTAGGATAGAAATTACTGTATCTACCAGGGTAAGTTGGTTTCATGTGCCAATCTAGAATAATGGTTTGGTTTGTTGTCCTAGTCAGTAAGTAATAAAAAGGAACATAGTAGTCAACTTCACATACAACAGTAGATTGAAAAGGTTCATGAAAACTATTAAAAATAGAGAGTGTCAGACCTTTAGACATAGAAGGCACAGCAGTGATGTGATCAATATATGTAGAGAAATTAATAGTTGAAATGGAACCAAATAGATAAATGATCTTTATTCGTGTTTCGTCGACTCTCAGGCAAATCAGTAGGCAACATGACTATCCTTTCTTATGAAACGAATAGACACGAGTCTGTCTAGTCGCTAAAAGCTATGATTTCACGCGCTTTCGACTAATAGTGCTGCTACAGCGTTGTTCGTAAAATTTAATATTAAAAATAAAACTTGAGCAGCCCATCAAAAACATCAAGAGTCCTGAAACCTCATTTTTATTAATGGTTGTATACCTTCGAATACATTCCCAATTTCCTTCCATTATAGAAGCGATTAGGTCAAGACGTACGTTTGTGCAACGTCTAAGAGACCAGGACAAAGCCAGGTTGAAATTCAATCTTTTTGAGTAGTTCCATAAATTAGAAAAAGTAATTGGTTTTAGCGGAAAAAGTAGCAGAGATGCAGGTAACCAGAAATTGATCGAAGAGAACAATCCTCTTTGTGCCCCCTTGGCAAGCCATCGTAGGGTGGAAAAAGACCCAAGAGAACGATAGATTGGTGAATCGATTGGCCCCTCAAATTTACTACATTGTTATCATCAAGTAAATGATTACCTTTGCAAGCGCTCATGACCTTGTTTACTGGGTAATTCAAGACACTTATTTGTAAATACAAATCGTTTAAAAACTTGTTCATAGCTGATTGTTGAAACTTCTAAGAAATAATTCAAAATATATCTCTGCATGTGGCAGTACATCTGAAGGAATTGGTACATCAGTAAGGCTAACCAGCTTCATAAAAAGAATTAAAATTCATAATTAAGGGTAGTTTATTACATTTGTAGTGTTTTTGATTGCTTGATACACTATACGTACTTCGTGAACCTAACGAGTACAGCCGTTCTTCTCAAATTTCTAGTTTTTGTTTCGTTCCATTTGTTCCTAGTTCTCTTACATTTTGTCAGATGTAGTTGTAACCAACATAAGAAATAACTAACGCTTTGTATTATTAGGTTGTGATATTAATTGTAAAATATGCAAATTCAGCATCAAAGGCGATTGGAAGTAATAAGCTACGTAACCCGTTTTATATGATATACTTGGCGATGCATTTATGCAAATAACGGGATAAGATTACGTGAAAAATTTCAGAAGTTAGCATCGCGGTATATGCAACATGGTCGGAAACAAGGGTAGCACCAGTGATGATAAATTAGGAGTACACGAAGCGGATGTGCGAAGGAAATGGAAACGGAAGTCGGTAGGATTATGAAGGGATGCAGTAAGTTGGAGGAAGGTAGCTCGTGGTGTTATATTAGATGTATGTAGGTAATGTGCAGTATAGCAGCGAAGTGTAGCAACTCGAAGAGAAAGCAACGAGCATATCCAGCGCTAACATGCATCTGTAATAAGATGAAAGGTATTAACAGAGTGGAAACTCGAAGGTAGTAGCCACGGAAATTCATATTTTAATTTTGATATCGGTAAAATAAATCTTTTGTCCACAACTTTTCGCTGTAATGTTAAAATCTTGCAAATTGCGGAATAGTTTGGATTTAAGAATTTAAATTACATGTTTGCACATACTTGCATATATCTTATATTTCCATATACAAATGTATGTTTGTATTTATTTTATTATTTCTTTTTTGCAGCGACTGTCTAGTCTCTGCAAAAAGGTAATAATTTGATCCGCCTTTGTCCTCTCTAGTTATAGCTAAAAACTCTCTGAAGAGATTCTTTAATATCGCAGTTTTACGTAACTTAAAGAAAAACTATTCTGAAATTCGTCACGTTCTCTCGTTTATCGTTGATAAATAGCTATAATAGTTACAGCAAGCTGTCGAACTTCAAAATAATCAATTTTATAAAAATAACCTCATATTTTGCCAACTTAATTCTTTTAAACATGTAACCTGTCAACTGAATAGAAAGGAACAAACTACTAACTTAGGTAACTGTAAAATAGCATACGTAAAGTATGAAGAATTAAAATATTGCTTTTCGTTAAATAAAATAGATTCAAAGGAATAATTAACAGCTTCTAATTTTTGTTCAAGTACTTCTTGTTAGATTTATAAAAAAATAATGATTGTTATCACTACTGCGTCCAGAAAATTGTATTGTAACCGTCTTACTTAAGAATTAAATAACTTAATTCACTTTAAAGTTAAGTAATAAAAATTTGCATGTGTTAAAATTGGTTGTAACTAACTTATTTCTAAGCTAATGACAAAATCTATTGAAAAGTACTTATTGTTGTTTATACATACATAAGTGAAAACTGTTGAACTTAGTAGTCAGAACATAAGTCTAAACGTACTACGATGTTTAAAATTTTATCTGTGATTTTTAAATAAACTTTACATATTAAGTATGAAGTTATTATTGTTGCTATATTATTGGGGAAAGCGCCAGATTACGGAATACGCCTCTATCGACTACTGTGATTATTAGTTATCCATGCCGAATCCAGAGGTATTCAAACCTCCGCCGTGATGGAGATTTTTAATCGTATTAAAACGGGGCATAACCTCTTTATGCGAGAAGAAGACATACACCGATCTTCATCTCTCATTATAGATCAACCGCCCGATCGGATTTGAATTCGCGTAGTTCGGGCCGAAAAGCAAGTATGCTAAGTGTGGCGTAGCGTTGGAAAAAGAACTGGATACATTTCCCATTTCTTCTGAAGCAAAACGATATCTGTAAACTCCGTCCATTTGAGACATTGCCGTTGTAGCAAATAGTACACTTCAGCACTTCGCCTTTTTAATTATCGCTTCATTTTATTAAACTGATTGGTAATAAAAGAAGATTAGTTAACTCTGTTTATCTATTAGTAAGTTTTATGCTTTCTGACGAAGATTGCAATAAAGCTGATACGTTGCGGCCATAACTGTAACAAATCAATAATGTATCCAAGATGTGTAAATCGAAGCGATTTGAGTAGCAGAGAAAATTATGTATTCGATAAACTGCGAAAAATGGTAATTGATGTAATTATACGATTACAGAGGTTGGATCCTGTCCGATAACGTTTAGGATTTACATAATTTTCTGATTTTATATAATTCGCAACGTTGTTAATATAAAAGCATTTTTCTGCAACCCTGAGGCTATAAGAACAGAAAAATGCTTTAATTAAAAGTATACTTAATACGCATACGGAAAAATAGTTTCAGTAAAAGCGTTTACTAACTGAATTTATACTGAAACCAATTACAAATTATGCTTTCCTTAGAAGTTTAGCTTTGTAAAATTAAAAGTAAATTTGTACCAGATACTACAAAAAAATAAATTGAAAAATGTAATATACGGGAAAAGAGTAATGGTTCGATTGAAAAAAAGACGTTTGATTTGTTTGATTTTTGTAACATCTTTTATTTACATCTGTACCTTGCTATGATAGGTGTTTAACATAGTATAGGCGACATTCAGTTCCTCTTTCTAGCGTTCTCTGTAAGTTAATACATGATTAGTTTACATGCAACTAATTACTCAAAAGGCACAGTTTCTTGAAAGCTAGGTACGAGAAACTCTCCTCGTCTAAATCGACCTTTGTAGTGCAGCGGTGGGACTAGATATAAAGGGATGATGTAATATTAGGTTATAAAATATGACAACACAAGCGATTCAATTTTTTTAATATGTGATGTTTACAGCCTCATCCTTTTGCTTCTAGTCTCGAAATTGCACAATCTCGTAATGCTTTTAGAGTAAGCATTTTATTAACGCCGGAACATAGCCATAGCCTTTGCTAGTTCAGGTTATGACAGATAACATACATATATTTAGCTTTAAGTACAAAAATCATACCTACGCCAAGTACACTGCACGCAGATTCAGTGTAATTATGCTTAAAATAAGTATAATTTCTTTCCATGTTGGCATTAAAACATTATGTTTCTGCACCTAATGTCTCAGTAGTTCTTAAATTAATCATTTTATGTATGTAACTTGGAAAACAATACGTTTTGAGTGATTACTCAAATAATATTGCAGAATATCAGGGAGATTCAATGAATTTGTGATCGGTGACAAAATTCTGTAGACACCGAGAGAAAGATGAAATATGTGTAATACGTGCAATGTGTGCAAAATATGCTGAAAAAATTGATAAAAAGGAATAAGTATCTTCACAGAAAAGAATTAAACAATTACTTAAGGAATGCTTAGACGAAATTTAACAAATCTAATCTAGCAGCTAAATACTCAAGTACTCAAACAGTGCTGTACCGGCATCGATTCACTGAACATTACAACTGAATACGACGAGGATAAAATATCATAACTCAAATTTTGAACTAATTTAAATTACAATAAAGATAATTAGTAGATATAGTTGTCATTTTAATTTTATTAATATCAAGATATTGTATTTTCATAAATTTTAATCCCTTTTTTTTTCTTAAAGGTAAAATGTAGTACTTGGATCGTCTGTAAAACGCAAACGTTTGTATAATAGCTTTCCCACTCTTCAATTAATTAGAAATATTAGATTTTGTGAAGTTGAAGGAACATTTAATTGTGATTTGTAAATTTTGATGTATAATTTTTATTTTTGTTTCATTATTTTGCCTGTATCATTTTTTCATTATTATATTATATTCATTATTATATTATAATTTTCATTTCATTATTTTGTCTGTAAATATCATAGTTTTAAGATTGGATAATTTTCTATCATAAAAGTTTTTTATTATTTAAGCTCCTAAGAGACCATTTACATATAGTTGATAGTACCGAATCTATGGCATAAAATACCTTTCATTTAAATAGATGCATATAAGAAAAACACTGTCATATACATGTATTAAGTAGGTAAATTAATTTAATTTATATGAAACAGTGAGAAAATGCTGGCCAATCATATTCTATATGTGCGATAAGTAGTAGAACATCCACATTCCTATAACGCAGCTGCAATACAGCATACTGTGAACTAGTCATAGATTGTGCAACATCTAGCTTCCATATCGGAATATCTGCAGTTACAGGAAAATAGAGTTTAATCTACATCACGAACAAAACAGATTGTGCGAACAACATCGGATTAGGTGTACTCGTGCAAACGCAAAGGCATGTGCAAGCGACTCTGAACTTGTTTAAAAATAATAATAGGGCACAGTACCAGACATTTGAATAAAGCATGCGGCTGTTGGGAAGTTAAATTGAAAAGAACTTTGCATTCATACGTATATGTAAATACATTTTAGACATGCATTGTTGCTGTTGGTACAAATAATCAGATTTTGTAACCAAGGTAACATTGGTGCTAATAGCTTTTCTCTTATTTATGCCAGAGTATACCTACATACAATACTTGTTAAATAAGTCTTTTTGGCATATAGTAAATTTTATTGCGATGCACTCACGTGAAGATTATTTCTGTGCATTTGTATTTACGGATGTTTCACAACATTAAAATATTTAATTTCATTATCATATTTTAATAACTGATCCTATTTTATAACATTATTTGTCGATTATCGATGGCATCAATTTATTAAGAATACGTCTGCATCGAATTATATGATGAGATGATAAAATGTACGATATTTTATATTTTAATGACAATGAGACCATTTTTATTTGGTACCTCTGAAAATACTCAAAAGAAAGCTACTAAGCAAACCTTTGAAATTCTCGAAAGAGAACAAGCGCATCAGTCAGCAGTTGCCTCATTTTCGTAGAGTGATGTAGTCATGAAATTTGCAATTAATCCAACATTAGATATTACGTTGGGTTGGTTTAATCGCAAATGATTGGCCGAAATCAATCAACCGCCCTTATTACTTCATTATTGCAACCAGTGAGGAGCATCGATGAATAGAGATATATTAGAATGGGCGAATATAAATTCAATACCAGGTAAAGTTTTAATAATAAACAATTGATTTCGACATCAGGCCATAATCATTCAAGAGAAACAATAATATCGTTATCGTTATAAGATAAAATGTAAAGTTGAAAGATGTTGTTGAAGTTAAATGTAGTAAAACTGGGACATACCGATTAAGACAGTATTATTTCAAATGAAAACGGAAAAATGGAAAAGGAAGCGACAATTGACACAGTTATCTGGTCGGTTTCATAATTGTTATGTTCCGTCTTTATTAAGTTGTAAAAGTTAAAGATAAAACGTTAAAAAAAGTAAAAAAAAGTTAAAGATAAAGTAATTAAATGATTACTAGAAGACATTATCACGACAAAACAAGTGTACAGGATCGAGCTTCTAGGACGTTTAACAAAGGAAGAGGTCACTGTAGAAATAAAAAAAGAAGAATTAGTTGATGCAGTACATGAATAGCTGCAGCATCTTAAACAAATCACTTTCGTTTGGTTTTGGAAGAAAATTTTATCCATAGTTGCCGAAAACAGTGACGAAGAAAGTGAAGGTGAGTCTCCCTTTACGATCTTAGTACGTGAAATTTAAGATGTTGATTAGCGCCGAAAATAATGACGAAACAAACCATTGGGAGCTCAGTTCTCAGTTCAGTCCTAAAGCAAACAAAGGTTACTGGAGTTATCTTCATATGTCGTACAAATATATTTACTTACCTATCTATTAACATGTTTTATCTTTAATACTTTGTGTTCTCTAAAATACACATATACTCCCAGCATGGAGGTAGACTTTTCTCTTATGGCTGGGAGCTCGGTTTTGGTAGTGGAAGTTCTTTTTCTAGCCTATTACCTTTAAAGTGTTTAAATTTAGCCAACATATTTAATTTTTCGCTTGGCACGAAAGTGAATTGAAATTTAATATTAAATTCAAATTCGAAAGGTTTGTATATCCTAATTAGTCATGATCGAACAATAGCTACAGCAAACAGAGGAGTCGAGGAGTGCTTGCAATTTCTCAGTTTAGTTTGAACTACTGTTGTTTTTCACGCGAATCTAAGTTTCTAGTGCTTCAACTCGCCGTTAATTGCGAACTGAGAGTTACGTAAGATTGAACAATTTCTACAAATCACATTTTACTCTCGTTTAAGATATTACACTAAGAGCTTTTTCCTTCTGTATTCCCAATTTGTTCAATAAACAAAACTGCTATTTTTCAATTAACATGCACATTAGTGTATATATTTTATTGAAAGCTAGGTTATTTGTATTTATCTTTATTCGCCGCCTCCTCAATTACTACGCATAATCGAGAGTTTGCTGGATATGTGTTACCAATAGGTTATTTTAAATATTGACACCGGAAGAGCCGGTCCAAATTTGCACCAGATACATAAAGCACTACATGTTCCGGTTAATACACCACAATTTAATTAAACTATATTAATATATACCTAGTTAGCAATTAATGCGCCAAGTGTGTTGCTGTTTCATTACGGTGCACGCACTGGCCCATCTATCATAGCACGTAAGAGAGCTATTTTGGTAATAATGGCTATACGTGTCATGTATAATTTAATTTTATATTCAGTGCAACATAAATGTACGCGTAGGGAGAAATCCTAATTGAATAATCTATCAATATCACGTATACTGTTAGTAGTAATGAAAGCACTCCAATATATCAGCTAAATATTGCAACTTAGTGGTCATTATGGACAATATTGGTAATGTATTGACTATCAATCATCCTAGAAATATACTAATAGTAAAACTAAATAAACGTACAGCTATAATGGTTGCCTGCTAATAGATCATTTTATATGGCGCGATATTGACACCAAAATTAATAAGAAATGTGATATATCAACATACAGGTAACTTAAGCATAATTTTTTATAATAATTGCATCAAAATACCTGAATGATTGATAACTAGTACAACGCGCTTTCTATAGTCAGCCCATATTTAGTTTCAGCAATTTGAAGTGAATCGTAGGTTTAATCAAGTTTGCATACACGAAAAAATCGTTACTATAAATAATACATAACATAAGAAGAGCGTAATATTAGATCAATTATATATATAGCATGATCCGCATGAAATATTTCATAAAACTAACCTGAAACTTTATCGTTTCGTACGGATTCTGTAGTAACGCATTACCTATTCAAAACTCCGGGTTCTCTGGAATAATCAGACATTATCTAAGTTTTGAAGACTCAAAGAAAATAGAGAATTATTTAGCCGATTATTATGAGTTTTGATTAAAGAAGAAAACAGCACTGTATGTGATATATAATTGTGTATAATTAAGAAAAAGAACGTTACAATTTACGATCTGACAAGGCACCCCTCTACAACTACTATATATGTCACATTTACTTCTAGATCGCTACTATTGGCTATATAACTACATATATAACTTGTAGATGGCTCGTCAAGCACGCAGATATCGACTATTCGTAATACCGATTCACAGTGATTATTAAAGAGTCCAAACGATGTGCCCGACCAGTAGCGTCGATGCGAGAGCAGAGTGGGGTAAACTCCGCTCTCGCATAAGTAGTAAAAATAAACGATGCATTTAGTTGCCGTTCTAACGTGTTAAAGTATACGTTGAAAATGTTGCGAGGTCGTAAAAATAATGCGTCAAATCGGTTGTCTGCTACCGTAGTAAATAAATGTATACATCGGTTTCCCGATTTAATATATGACGGTAAGGCAGTGAAATGTTTAGTTTGTGAAACAACTTTATTATCTTGGAAAGCGAGTCAGCGTCAAAGACATATAAATAGTGACAAACATAAATTGAAAAAGATTAGACGCAAATCATATAATGAATTTGTGGTCGATTTAACAATGATGCTAATTGCGACCAATATAGCAATACATAAAGTCCAACATCCAATGTTCCGCCAGTTTTGGAATAAATACAATCCTACGTGGAAATTACCATCTAAAAATACGCTACACAATTACGTACCATCAGTGCGTGAAAGAATTGTAAATTTTACGAAAATTAAATACCTTTGATTGACAATGGACGAAACTACAGATATTAAAAAACAGTCCATCCTATCCATTGTCGTAAGGACGCTGCTGACCCCACAAGGATCTTCTGCCCCGTATTTACTAGCCTGTAAACGAATGCAAGATTGTACTGCCACGGCGATACGTAGTGTATTAATAGAAACACTACACAAATTTGAAATTTTACCGGAGCAACTGTTAATGTTAGTTACCGATGCTGCCGCGGTTATGTGTTCCACAGCAAAATTACTCAAAACGATTCAACCAAACCTGCTGCACGTCACATGTTTGCTTCACGCTTTACACCTTGTAACAAACATTATACGTACAAGTTATCCTGATGTGGATGAACTAATAGGACAAACGAAAGCGGTTTTTCTTAAATCTCCGAAACGTATTCGCCTATCTCATTCGCAGTGTCCTGACATACCCGAGCCGCCGCAACCAATTCTTATACGATGGGGTACCGGTTAGAAGCAGCATTCTATTATTATAAACATTTTGAAAAAATTAAATCAGTAGTTTTACAACTAGACGGCAAAGAAGCGGCTGCAATAAGGCTCAGTCAGGTTCAATTTAAAAATCCTCAAGTTGCAGCAAATTTAAAAATTATTTACGACAGTTACGTTCCAATAGTGGATGCAATAAAAAAGTTACAGAACAGTGCGCTGTCCTTATCGGACTCATTAGCAATTATTGACCACGTAGAATTAGCGCTGCATATCCTTGATGATGAAAAAAGTGTTTGTGTTCGTGAAAAATTTAATAGTGTATTAGATAAAAATGTAGATTTTAGAAAATTACGGCAACTTTTTACCAATACTGAAGATACGTTGTACAGATACAAAGAGCATTTTAACTATGCAAATATAACATCTCTCAACGTCGAACAATCCTTTTCAGCATATAAGCATTTATTTACGTCGCTACGTACGAACCTTTCCGAGACTAATACAGAAACATATATGATGGTGCAATTACTTCATCGCGCACATCCGGATATTTCTGCAACAATGTAAACATGTTAGGCAAGTTATTTATGTTTTTTCTTAACGTTTTGTAAAGTGATTCAATATATTTATTTTTAAATAAGCGCACTGTTATTCTGGTAAACTCTCCACGCAACGCCAATGCTCGGGCACATGGTTTGGACTCTTTAGTGATTATCGTTGACTAGACGGGAATAATTAAGAAAATTTTGAAATTAATGATTTCGGAAATTATTTAGGTGAAATGTGGTGCATCATGTGGCCGAAGTCGGTAAGAAATTTTTGGTTGTGAAACGTAAACCATTGGTAGTTGAAAATTGTGTGCTCGATATTCGTGGTAAACCAATATTATACCTTGCTATTGACTTACGCATCTGGTAGGATCTACCCTACCACCACGTCATTTCAAAGCCCTAGAGAGCCCCTCAAATCGTCTGCTGAGCTCGATCGTGGACGTATCTTCATATGTGCCTAACTAATGACTGAAATACGATTTTTAAATAAGAGGCAATCATATAAAAACGAACTTATAACCTGTCACTGTCAACGTCGAACAAACTTGTTACATGAATGGAAGCCGCATAACGGAGGACAAAGGGTCTCAGGTGAGTCCTCAAAAAAGTGAGCTAACCTGTATAATAAATTTTTCTTAGAGGTTTCGATTTTTTCTTTTATAGGAAATATTTGCTGTCTCATAAAGAACGTATTCTGATTAAGCACAGTTTCAGATTATCGTTGATTGATATCAAGATCAACAAATTGCAGCGGATTAATATTTGTATTCCATTAATTGGTTCTCAAGGGTTTGGTTTCTAATCTAAACGCAAGTGGAAATTTTCTTAACAAACGGTTTTATTTTTCGGTGATGAAAAATCGAGCTTTTCACAAAATTATATTCACCTACTAAATTAAAACCATTCATACTAGTCGAAGTTAAGACATTTATGTTAGAGTGTAACACCGAACGAGCGATAGAGAAATTGTATTTAGCTTTCAACTTACCGAAATTTAACTCATTGTTAGTACTTTTCGACAGATTAAACAGAACAGAAGCAGAATTTCCACTTTTCCCCTTCTGCTTTAGAGAAACTGTGCTTTCGCAACCTATTTCTTTTCCGACGATCTTTCACATTTCCATCGACGACGAAGAATTTCATTTTCGTTAATTCCATTTTGCAACAATTGAACGTGGAATAAATTTATCATCGGCAGCATTATTTAGCAAATTACAATTTCGAATAAATCACCTTTCCTTTCTTGTCCCCACGAAGGTCTTAATAGCTGTATTTCGTCGTTTCACAGCAGGGCGCGATCATAATTCACACCTCTCAACATAAATTAATTTTCACTGACAATGAGGTTCCGAAAAAATAAACAAATAGGTAAGGCCATTAAATGACCTGATGTTTTTTGCAATGGTTAAGTGTGGAACATGAAATTATGAATTGTTCGGTAATACATTTCATCATTAAGCAGCAGTATTCGTTTTAACATGCAGTTCATACAATAGTTTGTAGTAGTTCTTTGCAAACGGCCAAATATGTCCATTTTAAAATTCGAGAAAGTGTTTATTACAATATTTGATTGACATTTTTATTATTTACCACGTGTTGCTAAATGTATTAAGCATACATTCAAAAAACCAAGAAATTAAATTTGGTTCTAATTGATTAATATTAATTTCTTGATTACTTAGAAACTTCTTTACAACCACATACGTTGAAACAACATAACTTGTACAACCTATCGATGACCAAAAATATCTATATAATGCTAAGATAGCTTAGCTCTCCCATGGCATTGATAGAATAATTCACTGCGAACGCAACAAAAAGAGAGAAAAAAGTACACTAACACGCCGATATGTTTCTGCCTACCCGGCGTCATCAGCGCGGTTTCGAGCGTACCTTCATCTCTACCTTTTGTTGCGTTCGCCGTGAATTTATTCCTATGAGGAAGCTAAGCTCTCTTAGCATTATATATATATATATATATATATATATATATATATATATATATATATTTGGTTATTGTTTCTAGGCATTTTCTGTTATGTTCTATTTATATACATCATGGTAAACCCGTCGGAATATTCACATGTGCAGTTTCCCTAAGCGCTACCAGTGCCGCCATCTCGTTGTTAAGCAGTCAGAGAACTGCTCGAGGGATGGTTTGGGAAATAGTATCCGATTTATGTCGCTGCTTCTTGGACGGCAGGCAGGCGTTTCTATGGCACCAGAGGGCGCCAAGAAATGTCGAGTTTGTCGTTTTGGAAATTGCGGCATTAACTGTGAGGCAACAGCGCCAAAAGGTTGAGATGAAATTACGCTCGAAACTGTGCTGATGACGCCGGGTAGTCAGAAATATGTCCGCGTTTAGTGTATCTTTCTGTTGCGTTCACTGTGAATTATTCTGTCAATACCATGAGAGAGCTAAGCTATCTTAGCAGAACCTTTTTAATTTCGTCTATATATACAAATAACTCTAATAGAGTTACCATGGATAATTTGACTCTTCTTTTATTGTACACTGCATAAGTTACAGTGCATTTATCGCTAACTATTTTTGCATTTTCTGTTCTAATTACTTGTATTAATGTCATTCAGGACGAGTGGACATGATATGTTCTTAAACGTCGTCTTGGTTTTATTGAAACGTTTTTGGCAATTTAATCGATTCTTAAAGTTGTAAGTAATATCGAAAAGTGTCTACTTTGAAGTGCTAAATTTATTTTTTAAGTGTAGTACAAAAGGTTAATGTTTGCAATTTCGGAACGGCTATCAGTTAAACAAAAAATATGAATTTGGCTTCCGTGAACGAAAAAATAGGTATTACATAGAAAGAAATGTAGGTTTAAATTTTAAATATTTTATAGTTTTATCTAAAAGCTTTACACTGGATTTATTGTGCACATTGTGAGTGTGGTATTAATTGAAAATAAAATTAATATTCGAACTTCAATGAACGTTGCCATGTTTATAACAATTTGTATTTTGTTCTGACTTTAGAAAGCCTGTATAATTTAAACAATATTATCAATTAATAATACAAAAGTTGCGTGTAGTTCTTTCGATTAACAGACTTTGTCGTATTAGTTTAAGTTTCCTCTATCTACTAATATCGAACAAAATTTTATGTTGCTATCTCCATTAAGCGATATTTAGCTAGCCTCCCGGTTCCTTCTTATTATAAATAATTATCGCCACATCAATTATAGACACTTCACATATTCATACATTCATATCATTTTTTAAACGAAACGAAAAAGTCGTTGATGTATACTTTCTTAGAAACACAAGATGTTCGAGTGGAGGAAAAGCGAAATTTGTGAATACTACGCTAACAATCACTCGCTCGGTAGAACCACATAGTTTTGCAAATCTGGTACGAACGAAAATCGAGCGTGTTGAAACGAACGATTTCGTTGTACATGATATAAGAACTGGTGTGGTAAGCGATAGCTATGGCTCGAATTGCACCCCTATTATTGGAATAAGCAACAACTTTTTATTAAGTTATCTGCAATGTACGCTTACGGGGTGAATAGGGAGGAATGTGTCAAACTTCAGGATGTCTGGAGATTTTGGGGCTTAACTAATAGGATCCCCGTAATAAATTCAAAGCCTTAGAAACTTATCGTACAAGTATTGCTTGACCTGACTAGCGAAATGTGCAGAACTTCCATCAGGCTGATTATGGATTTGCATCCTGATGTTCCGAGGCGCGTCCTCTAGTGGTCCTTGTGGTTCTAACAGGACATAGCAGTCCCAAAAATATCACTTATTTAAACTAGGAAAATCTGTATGTACGGCATCAATTTTTAACCAGTATCATTTGTTACAACTGAAGGAGAAAGATCCTGGAGTAGCACTAAGATCCATCAAAGGCCTTCAATTATTCTAACCCATTCAAGACACTTTGTTACAATAGATCTATTAGGGCCGCAGTGATCACAAGCTGTAATAATAATGAGAAAATCTGAGTAATGAAAATATTTACAAGAAAAGTGAGCATGCGTAATTTAACAACAACTTAATACATAAAATTAGAAGTAAAAATAGATATTTAAGTAAATAATTAAACGATGTTGCTTAGCATCTTCCATGTCCATTTACCTAGTTAATTAGTTCTAATATTCTTATATGTCTTTTACGCGTACATCGCGAATCTGCAATCAGAATTTATCGGTAATCGTTTCAAACAATGTAAGTAGTTATTGATGGAAAGCGTAGAAAGAGTTAGCTGAAATGAAACATCGGAACGCCGCCATGTACAGTAAATCGTTTCTACGGTAAACGCAAAAGAGTAATAGTAGCTGAAATTTATCGACAAAGTCTGACATTTTAAGTGCCCCGCTAGATAACCCCGAATTACCCAGATAGTAATTATACACGAACCATATAACAATTGTCTGTCAGTAAAGGGGTAACAAATATAAAAGCGACAGCTATGGCATCATCAGACCTCATTCCTTACGCTTTCATTGTTACTCGTTTTGAATAGCAGCGCCTTAGGTAGTATTTGCACGTATCTTCGCGAATACTATAATTTATCAAATGCTTGTCTATGAATCGTATTATGGTAGCCTAAAGCGTATATTTTCTTAGCAGAGAAGCAGTTGCTGCTAATGGATGTTATTAGATTAGATCACAAATCACTTGATATTCTTCGTTTGGTTTCGTTTGTTTAATACAGGAGATGTATGGCATCGAGATTAACGCAAACTGTCTAAAAATCAATTAACATCAATTCAGTTAATTGGTTTATAACACGTTGTATACGAAGCAGCTTAATAATACTGGGCTGTTGAAGAATTTAATTTAAGTGCAATAAGTTAGATATCATTTCTAAACAATTTGCAAATTTCATTTCATCTACCATTTTAGGTTTAGTGCAAAATGAATGGGCAGTAAACTGTGTTAAACGGAAACGGGGAAACTTGCATTTGATTAGTCGGTATTTCGTTATTGTGTTCTACGAGGGCAAGAAAATGTCCTAATTTTTCTTTTCAGTCCGAGATCTCATGTACACCGTTTGCTATTGGGGATAACGTGAAACAACTCTTCCTAAAAATATGATAGTGATTGAATTTAGGCGCGGTCTCCTAAATGAAGTTGAAATACAGAACATCAAACTAAAAACGATCAAAGATTTTGGACTACAAATTGACCGAACGAGCTTATACGCTTTATAAAAAAAAAGGAGGAGTCGTTCGACGTTTTCTCTAACCATAGATAATTTTTCAATGGTGAATTATCTATGCATAGTACAAAATAAATTGATAGGCTGAATGCCATCTATCATACCGAGTTGTTTTTTATATTCACATCACAAATTATATCACTTTTGACAGCAGGGGAGAAACCGCTCCATAATAGCTGTCGGTGTGATTCCGTCGTAATAGAATTAAAATCTAATAGAAAAGCTACATATGCGACAATTCCCTTAAAGTAGGTAATATGTTACAAAGAAATTATGTACTTATCATTTACTAGTGGCGCATTAGTAACAGGTGCGTATCTTTAATTTATGCTGGAAGACTAATTTCACGGGTATCGGTTGTATGTATGTCCGTTCCTTTGATACTATAGGGATCTAAAACTTGCTGAATCAGCTTAGGTGTTTATAGAGGATAATATAATATATATCGGAGATAAAAGTAGTATCTGCATTGGTTTAAGCAAATCATAACTACTCTGCCGAAGAACCAATGATAATTGATTAGAATAATTCATAATAATTTTTCTTTATAAATAAGTACCCAATACTTCAAATTATGTCTTTGTTGTTAAGTCATACTTGCAGCACACACACAGCCTCTGAAAAAATTCAGGTGCGCCAATGGCCTTTGCAATTGTACGAAGATAACAAGGTAACATCGGTTGAATTTATTGAGATTATGAACATTTCTATTAGATTTTCTTCGAATGTGTGGCGGATTTAATGCAATGTATTCACATTGCGATATCTACTTTATTTTACTTGCCTAGATACTTTCTTTAACAACTGTTTCGTTGACGTGATGGATTGCTGCGGATTTCGTTTACGGAGTCGGCTTTGCTAACCTTTACGTTCCTTCAAATTAATTTTATCATTTGAGCTACCGTTTGCGTTTTCTGTTTTGTGCCTATATTCCATAAATAGATTAATGTTCGCCCAGCGCAAGGCATTGATTTCCAACTAAAAATGTTTTCTCATTCTAACACACATGATTCTTTTTGATGGAACTTTGCAAATAAACTACCTTACCACTAGCGGTCTGTTGATGTGTCAGAGATTTGTTGAGTTTGTCGAAGATCAAAAAAGATGGTTTCGGTCTTGAAGGTCGTCAAATTCTTGTTAGCATTTTTTCTGAGGCGGCGGTGCCTTTGCTATGCTTTACTACTTCTTTGTTCTTTATACTAATGGACAACAGTTGGGCTGCTAAGTGGTAACCAATTTCAACAACTAAATTAAGAAGCGGCGAAGAAAGCATGGCTTTCAAAGCTGTTCTTGGTCAAGATTAAATGTATCTCTTTTTATGTTGGTCAGTATGTTAGCCTACGTCAGTTATCGGAAGATATCTTTGGTGGTTGTTGTCTTTAGTTTAGTTACATAACGAACCAACATTTTCACTATTTAATACATTGCTTGACTTTTAAAAGAATTTACTGTTGTCGCACAATGCATCAATAATTAATGCGTTCTTTTATTTTTTGTGTTTCTATCTTTGGTTGTTTTGTGAGGTTCTGTCGTTAAGTATTAATTACTAATTTGAAGAAAGAATTGAATAGCCGTTGATTCAATTCAAGCGGTTGATTGTCTTACAAAAGTGATTTACATTTAATCACTTTTGTGAGATGAGAAATAAAATAAATCATTTCGCGTACTATCCGCATCATTTAGATGTAATAAAATTTAAGTAAATTTAAAAATTACTAATTAATTCTCTATTAAAGTAATGCACCTTCTACTACTCGTTAAGGATATGTATCTTGTCAATTTATAGTCGCCCTGACATTTTCACGTAAAAATTTGGATGTTATAGCGAACCACGATAATCAGACGAAAATACTGCACTTGCCTCTAAATTAAACACCTTTCAGCCCTAACAATAACGGAAAGCTGATTGCTTGCAGACGCACGCGTAATTTCCGGCTCTGATAATTTAAAGGGTGTTAATTACTGATGATTACTGACAACAATTAGTCCATTTCCAAGAGAATGTCTAACGTAGATGGTGTCCGATCTACATTCCCTATCGCGAGGTGTTAGTGACGTTGGCGTCGCGTCGTCAGCAGTACCAGGATGTCATCGTGACGTACAACGTGCTAAATTGACTCTATTTTGGATAGAAGTACGACGTTAATGTTGCTCGCATTGCCTTTGCCCTTAAGCACGAACGCTTGTTCGTATTATCATTGGCGTTTCTCAAAGTAATATATTTCCAGTATTATTACGGAACTGTTTGGCCTTTCTTTCTGGTTAATAAACTGAAGTGATCGTAAATATTCTCCGGAAAAAGCCCCCAGATAGGTAATATCGATTGTTCTTTTTTTTTATTTTAATAAAATAGGAAATTTTAACAGCCAATAAATTATACCATATTATCTTTATCCATTTCTTTTTCAATCAGGGATATGTTTATATAGTAAAGTATTTTCATAATTTTTTGGCACTGGTAGCGTTATATCTAGAGTGCTCACCTATCGGTCTCGGCAGTTTCGTATTCGATTCCTAGACTTGCGACTCTTTTAAAGTAAGGTGTCCTGCAGTTTACTTTATTCTTGTAATTATTGGAGAATGCTTTAGGGGTGAACATCTTAGGACGAGCCCTGGCGTTCATTATTTTTTGGCTCGTTCTGTTAGCCATTATCATATGTAATCATAAGTAGAGATGACAAAGGCTGATGGAATTATTCCTTTTTTGCAGCGACTAGAGAACCTCGCCTGATGGAGTGTGTAAATTATCATTTCACGACTGTAATGAATGTACCAATTACACAAAAATATGGCTTTACCTTCCATTATGAAAAATACAAAATCCTCTGAAAAACAGCACTATTACTTACTAAATTATATGTGCATTTGAAAATATGCATAGTTAGTTACATCAGAGATCGCGGGTTCCAGAAAAAGTTTTAATTTAGCGCTTTGCATAAAACAACATGTTTAAATAAAAATATGGAATTTAGAAATTATGAATTTTACAAGCTTATGTGTTGTGTATGTATGTTTGTGATAATCTTCTGTGATATCCTCTCCCGTACGTTTTTGTCTTATGTCCTCTATAATTCCTCCTTGGATGTGAACGTCCGTCCGAACGTATTCTTAAATGTAATTTTATAAGTTATATGTTTTTAACGTTTGCTTTTAATGAAATTTCTAAACCCTCTTTTCTCCTGTCAAAATGCTTCTTCTGCTTATTTACCCCACCTTCGTAGGTGCTTTTATAGATGATATGAATGTCGATGACTAGATTTCAAATTATGTAATATTGCATGATGCTACGTAAATTCTTCATAATTTTTCAAAATAAATAAAGTAATAGAAGTCTAATAATATAAATAATCAAAATACCAGAATTCGAATAATTCCGAATAATGATAAATAATATTAATGTAAATATACATTCGGAATTTAATACAGATTGAACATTTAAATTATAATTATATAAAACGACAGTGAGTGGACGTAATTCACAAAATTTCATTCAATGCTCTATTACATTAAACATAAATAGAGAATTTTATAATAATTTATTTGAGGTTACACGTAACAAGGTACTACACATGAGCATTCTCACAATTTAACTGTTCGTACATTAGCTAACGGAAGCGTTACTAATGAGCCAGCGGACTACATAAAAAGGGTAACGTCGTAACTACAAATTATAAAGGTAGGTTGGGTTTCATTTTTATTTTTTTTTCATTTAATAAGACCGGGAATGTTTACTTTAGAAATTTCAGCAGCGGTAGGGAACATGCGGTGAAATTGACTCTTCATATAAAAACAGGAGGGAAAATTTGCTACATACGTAGTACATGCAAAATACAGTGTTCGTCGCGGAAGAGATCATTTCTCAGCTGTGGTGCTTTTCATAATAAAATTTAATAACTGTCGAACTCGCGAGTTTTACGCGGCACATAAAAGGAATCGTATAGAATAAAAAAGCGTGAAATGTGTGCCGGTGTGCGGTCCGGCTGCTTGTTTGCTATGGCGAAGTGCAAGTGAATAGTTACATCTTCTGGAAGTCGTAAGCCCACGAGAGTTTGTGTTTTGTATTTCCCGGTTGAATGGACGAAAATCTCATATCATGTTGATTTTATGATCGGGTTGCCTATTTTATCTTCCTTTAGCGAGGTCAACCCAACTGACCTTAGCTAAACAATATCTCTTCGTCTTGGACGATGTCCAATTTAATTCCATGGTAATTTGTTTCTGCTTTATGTTGACGCTATAAAGACGATGACATCGCTTTGTATTGCGCCATTGAAATATAATACGAAGTCTGTGATGAAAGAAGTTTTGGCTAATATATTGCAATAACACTGATTTGTGAGGGACATACATATATTGATCTTTAATCATTTTTCACCCGTATCTATTTTCATTTATTAGGGCATAATAAGGTGCTAATTTAAGAGTTATCTGCGGTAAAAAAACCATGTGAGGAATATTTTGTTTCAGACGATACGATTTTGGAAGGGAGGTAAATAGTTGCTGAAGAAAAGATGATATAACTTGCATTCTAGGCTTTAATATCAAACCAAGACAATGCTTTAGCTTCGACTTAGTCTCTTCTTCGAAATCGGAAATTTTAAGTCGAATTTAAATACTGACCGAAAGTTAACTTTCTACATCTCAACATGAGCTTCCAACGACTTGATGTTTTTGTTTCTGTATTAAAGAGATGAAATGAAGCTTAAGAAAATAGATACGATTAAAATTGATTTTAAGCAAAAAGGCGAAACTTATGGATTTTAAGATTTTTACAGGATTTACTAAAAAATCTTCAGTGTATTATACAAATTATGGCTTGATTTACAAAATGTATACTGAAAATACGAATTCAATAAATCGTGTTCGTTGATTCAGTTTTCTTAAAGAAACAAAGGAAATGATTATAATCACTAATAAATTTATTATAACAATGAATTACATTCTTCAAACTGAAACCTATTTCTTAACATAATGAATAGCCGTTTATTAGCTTATCTTAGAAGTGAAACAAACGCTTCAATTAACCTTGATATTGAAATTAAGTTTGAACACTGAAACACTTGGGAAATAGATCACCCAGCCAAATACCTCTTCACTCAACGATTTGAATTGAACAGAAACATTGTGATAATGTCCTTTCGCTCGTTTGTTTATGATAGGATCTATGAAAATTACGAGCAATTATGATACATATTTTGTATTAGACAATATATTATTTCAATCAAATTTGAATTAAAAATTAAATTACATTATTGTAATATTTTACCTGAATTCGTCCTTTGAGGCATAATTCTGCTTCTTTAGAAAGTATGTATGGACAATTGAAATTTGGCTTGACTACTTTTTTTTCCATGGCTTCCAAACCTTGCATAACGTTTCATCAACAATGTTCAAATACTTTTTATTTATCCGGTTCTACCTGCATTAATCCCTTCGACAAATCCCTTGTGCCGTAGCAGTGTCATTTTTACCTTTTTGAGAATGTAACCACTTGTGCTTTTTGGCAGAATAGTTCTTCCAGAGAGTTTTAGGGTCTTTAAGATCCTTCGAAGAGCGGATTATCTTCCTTGATCTGAGACAGTTGAATATCATTTAGTTATATTCATGAACGTTTGCGGATCATTTGTAGTTCTAACATGTTTAACTTTTTTCTCTTATTTTTGAGCAAATATATTAACTGGAAAGGAGCGGCCAAGACGCTAAGACGCAAGCGGCTAAGCGTTCTAAATTTTAGATGTGTTCCGGGTTTGGATCATTTCACGATAGATAATTGAAAACTCGACTTTTCGTCCATAATCCCACGGGACTTCTTCAGGAGTGGGAAAGGTGGTAAGCTACAGTTAGGACCACCATATATTATCTAGTGCTGCTTCAGGATACAGGTTACACTTTCGCAGACATATAGAAGCCTGTCATCTATACTGACCGATCCTCGACTGCCTATGACCGCGGCACCCCTTCAATCAGCTAGAGGCTCTTCTCACAGTTGATTCACATGCTGAGCTACCGTGATCAATTGGCTCCCCCTTAATTAGCTCAGCCTTTAGAGTAGTTTATACGCTGAGTTATCGTACTAATTGTGGTCTACTTCCTTTTTTTGTTGTAAAGAAGTCGTTTGTGATTATGAGCGAAAGTTTTCGATAACCTGCCATGATTGTGGTGTTCTTGTTCTGTTTTCCACAAAGATACAACGCCTAGATTTTGCAATAAAAACAATTGCAATCAATTATCTTATCGGCTCTCCTTTGATATATTGTATTAGAGGCTTTTTTAATAATAAGTACAAATGTGAGAGTGAAAAATAACGACATAAAATAAACGACTAAAAAGATTTAAAAAGTTTATTGAATTGCGGAATATTGGTCCATTGAATGCATTGTATTATTACCAAAGTTAGCCACTTTCCGTGTGCTTCACGAAATTAACAGAGACTTGACAGACTCGTGTCTATTCGCCTCATGAGAATGGATTCGTGTTGCCTAATGGTGTTCCCGAGAGTCGACGAAACACGAATCTGTCTAATCTCTGCTAATTACGTGAATCGCACGGAAAGTGGCGAATTTTAATTATTATATTAACTTTTTAAACTGTTACTTGATTTGGACTAGTAAACCTACACTTGCTATTGCATCATTGACATTTTAATTTAATTACATTTATATCTCTTGAATCGATATTAATAATTTTGATTTCTTAGTTAGTACTATTAGCTTAAGGACTTTATGTAAAAAACAACCACGGTGATTTTAAGTAGATTTTCGCTTAGCCGACCTGAGGATGTGGTTTTAAACAAGAAACCGGGAGCTTTTTAATATAACACTAGTTAGATGGCACTAGCAATTAACGCAATCTGCTTGACAGTGACATTTTCTTTATACCTAATGATTGAAAAAATTAATTATTCTTAGCTACAGTCTAAGACACAGCAGAAACGACATTTTTAATCTTTCGCGAATTCTCATTTAATATTGCAGCAGCATGTTAAAGGCAGAAAGTGCTCGTATCGCTTATTTTATTTAGTTCTTCAACTTTAATTATTACCAGAGGATGAAATCATAGAAAATAGTGCCATCAGCAATTTGTATACAGATGTCGTTAAGATAAAATCTTCTGCATCCTTAATACCAACTGCTTCGACTATGAATACACTGGTCGTAAAGAGACCGCCGACCTTTTATATTCCAGCTTTTATACATAAAACACGCATGCTCTCCCGCAGTTATTACCAGGTGTACACTTACACGAAGTCTATCGCGCTTGACATATTCGCTTGTTGTAACGACTTTAGTCAAAATTGGCCTGAGAGCATCGGGTATTAAACTGTCAAAACTAGTAGCTGATATAAAGGTTATCGCTAAAGGAGGAATTATTTTATCCCCTTCAAATCTAGTAATAACTATATGTTAAGTTTTAACAAACAAACAATTTCGACTATACGTCTTAGGCACTACGGGAACATTCAATACAACAACCACAAGGCAAATAAGTGCATATGTAAATTTTAATATATTAATGAGTTTTCGCAATTGCATCAATTTTAGTGTATTCGAAAGGCCCTTTAAATACATTAAAATTGATGCAATTGCAAAAACTCATTAATATTTTTTATGAATATCTAATTCAGAAAATTTCCAAACGAAACGGGCGAGCAAAAGACAAGATATCGCTAAATACGCGTACCGATGCCTTCTCTCTTATTCGCCGCACCTCGTCTCGTCCGTGCATGTACGTATGTATCTTTGAGCAAGTACAAACATACGTACCTCGACGTTTTGCGGTGCCCGATAAAAGCTAACTTTGCGAATCGAACGCCGTGCCGTCGCCGCTTAATATGATAGGCGAAGTCAGCAGTCAATTAGCTAATAGCCCTGTAAATTACTAGTATTGTCACCGTGCAATCACAGAAACACGAATTGAATCGTAGAGATCGCTGTTATCGCTTACTACCGCAAGATTTACTACGAAGAAGGCATCTCGCACGCCCCAGTAGTTGACGACGAGTTACATGACATTCCGATGCTAATACGGTTGTTAATTCTGCTGTGCGAACCATCTTCACTTGTCGGTTAGGCAAACAGACATTTACTGTTCATACTTGTGATTAACGCCCGCAGTCCATGTAGACAAATTAAATTTCGCATACAGCGTGGTAGTAACATAGTACGTTACGAACTTTTTGCATGAAGGGCGATAAGCTTTAATGCTGTAATTGGCGATTTATGAACATATTATGTTTGATCACCAATTAGATTATAAAATATCAATTAGTAGATTAGGGCTCGTTTAGTTTTAATAAGAATTGTAGAATCAACCTCTAAGAAGTAGGACCAAGCCAGTAAAGGAGACAAATAAAAAAGCAATGGAGCATCCATCGTACCCACCTCATATGGTAGTGTGACTTTTGGCTGATTTATTAGCACTTGCAAAGTATGAGATTTTTCGACTGAGAAAGGACCTGATAGGACTCTTCGGTACTCTATAAGTATTTCAAAAGAAGTTCTGTTGGTAGCTTTTAAGAAGGAAAAGGAGAAAATGGTCAAATATAAAATGGAATAGGACAGAATATTAATTATTTATATAAACATAAATCGTCACAAAAATGAAACGAAAATTAAGCAAGGAAACAATGTGTACACCGAGTGATGAAGATGATGATGTTGAATTTTGAAACGCACGTAATTTATTCTGTCAACATACTCTTACTAAACAAAATGCATTAGCTTCTTCAGAACATTCGGAAAGACCGTTATCTGCTCCTCGTCATGTATATTGAGATCGTTTAACTCCGTTGAGCCGTATTCAGTCTGGTGAACCATATTTGTAATTATTTGGGTTGTATCTATTGCTGGTTGTCTTCTTCGTGCTTCTCGATCTAGTCTGTAACACTCTTCCGTGTTGAAGGTGTTCGTGTTCTTGATTACTTCCAGTATTTTTCTTATAATTCTCTTGCGTTGTCGGTTGATTTTTGCAAATAGATTAACATTGACATAGTCAGTACTGTGCTATTCTGTCTAGCAAAGTCGTTTGATGATTATTAACTTGTACTTACTTGGTATGCGTCTGGAGGTTCACCATATTATTACTTTATTATTAATTAGTTTAAAATGCCAATCGTTCGATCTTCTCTGATGCAAGTAAGCTTAGTGCAAGTGCGTAATAGCGGAATAAGTAGGTCTTGCTAGACATTCTATTTGCTAGAATAAGGGTGGATTGAAGACTTAGCCTTGAGAATTTGAATGTGTCTCCTTACTGTATTATTTTGCCGTCAATTTCTAAAAATACTTCACTTCATTTTGACTATTAGCCAGAAAAACTTCCTCCTACAACTTACTTGATAAGTTTTTCTCAAATTTCTACTTATTGGTTTCGTTAAATATTCCGTTATTTACGAATATTTTGCCTAAAGATGAATGATTCTAATAAACCCTTTAACAGGTTTATGTTCTATATTTCATTTTGCTTTGGTGAAGTTTTTGTTATGCATATAAAATAGCAGGAAAAGAGGAAATTAAAAGCAAACGCAATTGTTGTTAATTAACATTGGATTAGACTTTAGTCTGTAATAGCCTTGGCATTGTAAGAGTCTGATTTATAGCCTTTAAAGTATGGCCTTCGGCATATCTTGAACGTACAATACGACCGTACAAGAAACTCCTTCCCGTAACCTCTCGCAAAGGTTGACTGATCGATTTCAAGCAACACATCCACATTCGATGCCTTATTCGCCGCCACCATTTTCGTTGACGTTGTATTCAGTTTTGTCAATGTGGATAAGTAATTAATTCTAGAATTAATCGCGATCAACTACGTTACACGTTGTAAATGTGTAATTTTCGGAAATATTTTCTTCGGCACAACGATATTATTGCATTATAGGTGGAGGGGATTTATTAGGGTAAGGCGTTTATTAGGGTAACACACATATTTTATGTTTTCTGCTGTAATAACAAGAGACCCTTTCGTCTGCTTTTCCGTATTTTTCGCATGTCTTAGTTGGGGTGTGTAGGCGACAAAAGTAGGTAACCTGCAAATAATATTTTCTTGAGAGTGTGTTAGAATTAGCGCTTTTTCGCATTATCCGGTCAACGGTTGACACTGAAGGTCGAAGCGTCCGCCAAATAGCAGCTCCGGATTAATTAATTAAATTTGTGATATGTACGTACGTACTTAGTTAATATTAGATAAGGTCAAAGTCACAAGTAATGCTGTACTTCAATGTTCACATGGATCTGTTTCGGAGATCCAAAATGTTTGATATAATAGTATTGTTATCTTTCAAAAATTCAAAATTTCATTGGTTTTATGTTTTAATTACTGTTTTGAATTTTAACGAAATTAATTTTGTTTTTGAATCATTTCTTCAAGTGGCCTTTAGAATTATATTAGCTATATTTAGGGATTCTAAGTTATTAAAGAAAATAAAATAAAAGAAAATAAGGAGACTCAGTGAAAATTTATGTATACAGTTAATTTATTAATTTCTTTGGAAAACATTTAAAATCGCAAAGTTCTTTTGTTTAACGAAAGTAGTTTTTCTCAGGACTTATATTGGCGTTGAACTTCAAATTAATCACGGTTCCAAAGTTTTGCATGTTCTCTATTACACCTTTGTTTGTTTGTTACACCTGCAAGTTATTTTTTTACCAATTAAAATCTTTTCTTTGTTTTTCACAATTTTCCGTTTAGAAGATTCCTTGTCAGTTTAACATTAATGATTCAAATGATGACTTGCAACCTTGAAGAAAGGTTCTATTTGAAAGAGATCGTTTCTTGTTGAAATTCGAATGTCACCAAGAAAGATATTGTATTACTTTAAACAGAGCGCCCGTGAATTGCTTGAACGTCCTTAACGAGAAGGCATTGAAAGAGAAATGAACGAAAAGGAAAAAAAATATGAAGGGACCAGAAGCAGCAACAGTTTTTTTTTTTTTCTGTGGAGCAACTTGATTTCTCTAACTTCGTGTTTTAATTAAAGTGCTTCAAATTTCCTTTCATGCAGAATATATAAAACGCACGTTGCAGGCATTTATAAATATATTCTTGGTGTTTGCTAATTATATACGGTGCAAGAAAATTATCATCCAACTCTTAAGATTAGCACAATTAGTTGTGAAAGTTTGTTGGTTACTTTTAGACATTATACATACAGGATGTTTCTTTATAGTTTAGCTAATGGCGGATCTCCGTTAATAGTAAACCTATTACTAATGACGTAGGGTAACTTTTATTAAATAGTATAAATCTATCGTAGACAAAAATAAATGTCTAATATAAGATCGTAGATTTGATATTAGACATTTATTTTATATACATATATCTTATATTATAACATTAGGATTGCTAATTGAATGGATGAAGAGACGAAGTAATTGGCTGGTCCTTGATTCGATACACGACACTAAGATATCGATTCCGTACAACAAATTGAGCGAATCGATTTTGTGATATTAACGCTTTGAATGAATAAAGCGCCAATTTTTCTCTCTCTATATAGTGAGATAGTGAGATACCAGAGGCTATATATATAAGCAGTTGCAGGATCGAAAGCAGCGCCAGGAAGGCTTTATCTTACCAGTTGTTGCCGAAGCCGCAAGCGCAAGCAGAATATCACGTTGTGACGTTAATGACGACAATTTTATAAGCGTTACTTTTTCATTATTAAGATATTTTATATAGGAGAGAATACAGGTTTGAGTCAGTGCAATAAAAATATGAGATTAAAATAAATAAATTTATTCGATTTGAAAGATAAGAAAAAAAGGACAAGCAAGGCTTTGCTAACATCAAAAGGATTTAGCTTTTCATGCAATATACGATGTTGTGTCAAGTAGAACGCCTTGGCCATCCCCATCAACAATCTGCAGATGGTTTGAAAAGTTAGTGCTATTGATTCTGGATACGAAAAAGATGAGAAGGTAGCATATAAAACAGCGATAAAGTTTTAATAAAATAAAATGTTAACATAAATGTGAAAGATTTGATAGCACGTTTAGTAGATCAGAATACAAAAAGTCTGACAAAAACGCTTTTCTGGAATACTTTGCTATTTAGAGCAATTTTCCAAAAAGGCTATGAATTCCAGTCTACGCTTACTTTGGAACTGTAGTCCGCAATAATTATTCTATGTTGTGATTTCCATTTTTTTATGGTAATGAGTAGAGAGAACAAAGTCGGATGAAATTATTACTTTTTTGCCTACTAGACTAGACAGGCTCCTGTTTTGTCGACTCTCAGGGAAACCAGCAGGCAATAGAAATCCATTCTCATCAGGCGCTTAATAGACACGAGTCTATTTAGTTCCTGCAAAAAGGAATAATTCCACCTGCCTCTGTCACCTCTAGTAATGAGTCTTCAATTTTAAGCGTTCCCTAACTTCAGGTGTGAATCAAGAAAAAAGATGATTGTTGCAGTTTGTGTAAAACAGATTGATTCAATACAGTATATACGAGCCTAATGTGAAAAGCTTTCAGCTTAACACAGAAATACATATTTTCTTCGTTAAGTTCAGCTTTATTTCTCAACGTAGCTTATTTGTTATAAGTCTATACATTATTCCCAGCGGTACTTCAATCCCTTTATCCTGTCCAAAAAGTAGTTGGCAGTACCCATGGCCACTTATCTATAGCGTTTTTTATGTCTGGCTCCAGGCTTGATTTTTTTAAATCATGGGAAACAAGGCTCGGATCGCGAGTAAGCTGACTATCACCAGCTAAATTAAAATTAGTGTCACCGCTAATTTCATCTGCATTATGCCACCTTATTAGAATGTATTAACTTTATTAGAATAATAGCTTATTATTATTTCATTTAATAGTTTTTTATGTGCTTTTATTGACTTTGCAAACTTGTGATAATTGTGGACGTTTTTTATTTGCAAATAAAATAAATTTTTAAAGTTATTACTACTCTAACATGATTCAATTTTGGGATTTATACGAATATTCACATGTTCTCTTTAAGAACCTGAAGACTAATGTAATACACAAATTTATTATGAAAATCGAATTGATCATCTAATGTTTGTTGTTAATACACGTCAATCCAAAAATTATTGTTTATTGCTACTAACTTTTGGAGCTCTCGACAATTCAGTTCCTTTTCTAGTGTCCAGTAATAGCGAAAGCACAACATTTGTAGATTTCTACGTTTTATGAAAGATTAATGTTATGATATCCAGCAATAACGATTTTGATCATCCGTTTTTTACGTAAAATTGTATACACAAAAGTGCCAAATCAATACGCCAGGTTCATTGAATAAATCCAGTGGATAGGTCATAAAATGGCACTACATACACTCTTGGTATCGATTTTTTTTAATTTATGACCTTATGAACGTTGCACTCCGCCGGCATCAAATGCTACTGCTGACTTTAAGCTTTTCTACTAAACGACGAGATCAAATTGCTTCTCATCTTCTCAACTCATTGATTATTCTGCTTCCATGGTAGTACTTTTATTTTCAAATTTGACTACGAAATCTAGTACTTACATTTATACGCGACAAAACGAATAAGCAGATAAATTGCGAAACGTTGCTTAAGACGGAGAAAAGCCAATTTCATCCGAAGATTCCGCAGAAAGCACACAGCGAAATATATTCCGATGGAAAGGATGACAACATTACCTCAACTAATGGTATTTAACACAGTGCATATAAATTTGAATTGAAGCCGTTGCGAGAGCTCCATTTCGCTTGGAAATTCATTCTCTTTGGCTCTTTGCTGCGCTTTACTATATTGGGAACTTATCTAAAATACATTCCAGAATTCAGGAGAGATAAAACGATAAAATGAACCATTAGACAGTGAGTGTACTTGCAAGCATACATATATTGAGAGGTTATATAATTAAATAAAATTTCACGTGCTTTAGTTAAAAGTCGGGGTTTCTAATCATAATTTTCAGCTGTAGGCTATTTATGATATGAATCGCGGATAAACCTGTTAAACAACATTTGTATGTACGGAGGTATTTAGGCAAAAATTGCGGTAAGGAATTTATATTAATTTAGGTTGAAAAGTAGAGTTTTATCATTTTACAACATATTTTATTGAAGCTCAAGGTACATTATTTTATCTCAATAAAACACGTTGGTTTTTGTTTGGCTTTTGCAGTGCAGTACGGACCCATGGTTATTAAAAAATTGCCAACGTAATATTCTTATTAAGAATAAAATTATAACTTTCTTTAATAATCTTTAAGCGAACAATATCATTTCTAATATTAAAATACAATAAACGAGCCTGCCGATAAACTCTTGAGTTACCTTTCCAAGACTTCCTCATGGATTCATTTATATTCAATGACAATTCTTTGTTGCAACTTCTTTAAAGTAGTTGTACGTCTAATGTAAATGGATGATTTGAGATGACTCAATGGAAAAATCTAATTGACTAAAGCTTGTAGAACGCGCGGGCCACTTGTGAATCCTCTCCATTCCAATCCACTGATTTGGAAAAGCAGCATTCAAACAAGTCCAAGTTCGTCTATCATAGTGGGGAAGCCAAATACTTCTTTCCATTCACGTTTCACTACACAAAAGAGCCTGTTTTATGAATCCGGTGATGATCTTCATATGATAAATATATTGAATTATGGAAATTAACTGTTACATTTAAAATTGTCTTGGCAAAAAATACCCCATTAGTTGCAAAATATTTCATCCAAAAGTTTCCATCATTTTTTTGCAAACCTCTGGTTTAACGATCGATTAAAATCATTTTTTAATATTCTTGAACCATGCACACTTTATACGGATGGTACCTTTATCTTTTTAATATTCTTCATACAAAACAATGACTTACGCCATGGTTTAGTGACAAAGTTGTCGTGGAAGAATGAGGTGATTCTTCCAACTTGAATGACTTTGGTTTCTCTAATATCTTTGTTCCTTGTAGGCAAATTAAAACGTTTTAGTGTTTTAGTAATAGCTGAACGCCTCGTAAGATTTCTTTTAGGATGCAAACTATTTAAAAGATGACAGACTTCACAATCGCCAAAACCGACCATGTTCCAAATTTCAATGCTCGCTTTTTCATCTAACTGTACCATTTTCAGCCGTAGAATTAGTAATTAGATAACAAAAGCAAGGTTTATTATAATTTGGAAAAATTATTTAAATAAGGAAGTTGAGAGGAGTGCGTCGTTCATATATCAGCTCTTGCACATAAAAATTCTTGTTCTTTTTAAGCTAATTTGTTGTACCAATTTTGTATTACTTTGTACCAGAACTCGAACATTTGGTACGAAACTTGAAAAAGGTACAACAAGGAAATGGCGAATATCTTCCAAACGGAAATGATATAAAACTTTTTATTTTTGGTACAAAGCTGCTTGAAATTTTGATATAGAAAAGAATATAAACAAACTCGGTGCTCGGGTACATCCGGTTAAATCAGAGGTACTGTAACAGCAGAAAATTCGATATCAGATCATTACTAGAGAGGAAAAAAGCGAATGAAATCATGTTTTGCAGCGATTAGACGGACTCGTGTTTTGTCGACTCTCGGGGAAACCAGTAGGTAACACGAACCTTTTCTTATGAGACGAATAGACACGACTCTGTCCAGTCACTGCAAAAAAGGTATGATTTCACTCGCGTTTGTCTTCTCTAGTCATTACATTTACTTACGAAGTTTCATCAATATAGTTGTTTTCGTTTTAAAAATATCTTGTTGGTTCCATCCATTGTTGTCATTGGGTTCACCTTTCTAAAACCGTATAAGTATAGAGGCTACTCTATTTACGACAAGAAAGTTGGGAACTGTGTTCTTAAAAAGTAGAAATCGAATTTAGTCTAAAAATGCACTACCTTCGTGGTGTTTGTTATTGTTGAAGCAGCGACAGCACAGAAATCGACCTGGTAGTTTTTTTCATAGCTTGAAAGAAGCAATTTTATAAAAAAATGTAAATTTTGCGGGCAGCAAACGAATCACCATTAGAACAAACAGTTTATAGGATTTCGTCATGGTTGTGCTTCCGTCGGTGATGAATTTCGCGAAAATTAACCAAAATCGGCTATTCATGATCGAAGAAAATCGACGTATGGGGCAGATGAATCTTCAGGCAAATCGAAGACCGCAGTACATTCAATTCGGCGTGAACATGTCTAAGGAACTCGAAAGTCCGTGTACAACATCACAACCAAATGACCAAACGAACATGTTTGTACGAACCGGCCTTAATAAATTTATCACATATATCGTGCTGAAGCATTGTAAGATTTTTAAGGGACAAGTGGATAAGGTTAATATTAAAGATATTTTCAAATACATATTAATACTGTATCATGCCGTCCGCGAGTGGGTAACATCACTTAATCGAATTGCACTCATAAATCAAATAGTTGTTAGTCATAAATATGACCAATTTCTGTAAGTACTTTATCATGACAAAGAACCGTTAAAATGAAAGCTCTCGAAACGCTTCGATAACCTACTTTCGAATATGCAAGAAAATCATATTTATAATGGGATCCGAATGCAGGAAATAAAGCCGACGCACAAATAAAGCATGCAAACAACATCACCCTATGAAATGTCTTTATTACGCGAAACGCTTCCGCCAGCGCCGGGTTTTTTTTTCCGCGCCGTAAACTCGGAACGCCGATCATTGATTGATGAAAATTTATTTAATAAAAGGATGCCTCTATATATCCGATGAAAGCTCCCCATTACGCAAATTAAAATTGGTGCGCTAAAATCGAGAGGGGAAAAAGCACGAATGAAACAGAAGGGAAAAAGAATGGAGAGAACCTCATTCGAGAACGCGAGCGGAAAGAATAGAACCTGAACTAAATAATAATCAACGCCGGTGTTGTATCACCCAACAAATGGTTGGATTATGATTGATGTGGGGAATTGAAATTTTGTAATTTTAATCTCGTAAAATGGTAAAACGATATGAAATGGGTGCTTTATTAACCTAACAACGACACATTCAAATTTAAATACATACGTTAAGTTCAATCGTCGGAAGCATTTAAAGAAAGCGGAAATTGGTTAATTTCTTAAGATAATTAGAAAATGCTTACTTTTCAATATTAATCTTATAAAATTAATGATCGATCAAACGATCAATGGATCAATTATTCAATGTTTTTCTTCTTCAAATAATCAATTGTTTGACGCACGGTGTGAGGACTGGCATTGTCATGATGAAGGAAAAACAAGTGGTTGTGTATAATTCAGCATTAACTGTTTTCTAAGCAATGTTTGCGGCGTGTTCAGTACAACGAAAGAAACAGCTTGGTCACTTATTACGATATTGTACTCGATTTGAGCGCGCTTTTTTCGTGCTTGCGTCAAATTATGTGTAATCTATCGAGAACATATCTTTTTAACATCTTAATGTCCATGTAAAATTTAATATTTTGCAGTCTTTGATTTAATTGACGATGCCTATATCTCACAGGATATTTCTTTTTAACCGCGTCGCGCAGAGCTTTTTTTCCAAAAAAGCTTTTTTTAAACTACAATTAGCGGCTCGATGGTCCAGTAGTAAGAAGGTTAGCGCTTGATTGGGCATTCTTAATGGATCCGGTACGCTTCTGAGCTACCATTCGGAGTTGAGCTGCAATTAACTGCGCTTTACCCTTTATGGTGAGTGGGTGACAGTAACAAGGCAATGGAGCACTCTTTGCACACACAACTTACACATTAAAAGGCTACTGAGGTTATGAGAAGCCTGCAAGAAGCTTATAAACCCCGTTGGGCCGCCACTACACAAAAAGAAACGCCAGGAGTCGTTTAAAAAACTTGGGACACTGTACTCAAATGTATGAAACGTGTCGGAAATTCCTTGAATTTATTGGAAATTTTAAGTTTAGATTAGCGCAAGGGAAGTTCAAATATCAACAGACAGCAGTTTTGAAAATTTTACAGGAACATTTGGAGACGAACAAAGTGTTGGAGAGCTCTTTTTATTAGAAGAAGGAGGAAGGAAGGAAGGAAACTTGTTTGGAAAATTTAAATACCTTGAAGCAATAGTGCGATTATGTTTTCGAAGATATCACTGGTAATGAAACATATGAATATCTCTGAGGCCCTTCAATAAAATAAAAGATAGTGCAGTGGGTACATAAACGGTTTCCGGAAAAATATTGAGGACATGAAGAAAACCGGTATAACTATTATATCATGTAAATAGCCTAATAAGAATTTTATATTTGACGTTAGAGTTACTGATGCTGTGTGCATAAGACTTAAAAAGTTCGATAAGAGGAATATGGTTACTGTCTTTTCCTGAAGAAAAAAACAATAACAAGAGGGTATATTTTTCTAATCGAGCGATCATGAAGAAAACATTAACCGCAAAGGCAGAAAAGATTTTGTACAAGTTTCATTTAAATCGAAATATACTTTTGTTATTGTATTCACTTTATGGCGTTTTATTCGAATCTTCGCCGCACGCGACTGGAAAAAGTAAATAAAACATTCAATAGAGGTTATCATATTATACGTGCATTGCAGAGATCAACGCGCGTTCAAATAGTACAGAGAAGAGTGATTAATAGCTACGAATTCGATGGTAAGCTAATTGTTTGTGACTTTCGATTGCATTGCATCAATCAAAACAAATTATACATCGATCGGAAGCGTGCGACTCAACTCTGACAATCGCCATTAATCTTATCGAACTCACTGTGTACGTTCGATTGATCCAACAATCTATCATCGCTCTATAACGCTCTATTTTCTCTGATATCGGTTATTCGATCATTAAAAATCGAATATTTCCGTCAAAAGTTAATATTTTTTGCCGATCAGTTAAATATTTTCCGATACGGTCGTTTAGTTTTAAGATGCTATTATGAATTGGTTTTACAATTTAATATTTTCCTCAAATAGATAGTAGTTGGAGGTTGTTTGAACTATAGCGATCTAATTAATTCTTATATCCGATTATAAATCGTGCGACCCTTCAACGACAAGTAAGAATGAATTTCCGAAGGTAGGTTGTTATAAAATGAAATATGAACACTTATCTGCCGTTCGAACCGCAACCTTGATTCAGCTAACAACGGAGAATTTCAAGACAATTGGAAAAACAAGAAACTTGGCAGATTTTTAGCACCCACCGAGTGTTGGAAAACGCCATGTTCTGTTTCTGCGAAACTTTGGACGAAAGCTAGCCCCGAAATTTAAACGATTTTTGGATTCTCGTAATTTACAATCAAATCAATCAAAAAAAAATTGTATACTTCTAAATACGCCTTGCACCTTTAAATGACCCCCTTACGGAGTGGGGGCCGAACTGGAAGGGACGAATTCTACGGAGAAGTGATCCCTTTGAAATATCATTTACGCCCACATGTATGCTTGTTATTCCTTCACCCCGTTAATCAAGAGTGAGGGGATAGTAGGTATGAGTCTAGGCGTCAATGGTATTCCAAAGGGGGCGATTCTTTTGAAATATATAGCAAAAAATCTTATTCGGGTTACTTTGACTTTGTATTTTATTCTTCATAACGCATAATAGTAAAAATCCGGAAATCGTAAAAAATTCGAAGCAGTTTTCATCCACTTAACATGAGGTCCCGCAGAAACGTTGAAGAGCGATTTACGTCACTCGGTGGGTTTTACAAATTTGCGAAATTTCAATCCGATCGGTGAGTGTTACCTTGGAATTTTGCGCTTTATAATTTTTTAGTTTCATTGCATACCTAGGTTGTACGTTTAAACATATTTTTAGGCTTGTATATTTGAAGCTGATCAAGAAATTTCAATCATAATGATTATCAGGCTTTGTGAATGTTGTTTATGAAATATGAAACAAACGTAATCTACTCCATATTCCATATTTGAAAAAAAAATGTTTATATTCCAGGCACCTTCATTCTCTTGCTTAATTTTAACTAGCCGTTGAAATTTCAAGGCATAGTAAATTGTACCTTTCAGCCGCGTAATAGCCTAATAATTACTCACAGCTAGTGTACAGTGCTCTTTACTTGAGGAAACGTAAGTACCAACGAGATAAATGGGTTAACACGTAACTGTTGACTAATTTGAACGGACACAAGTTTGAGTTACGTTTATTAAATTGGGAAAGTTAAAGTGTAAATGACTATAAAATGCAGACTGAAATTACAAAGTTTCTGTAGGTGATAAAGCTCTAAATAACATTCGGTTAATTTGTGAGTTTTTAACGTTTTGTCTTATAAAGGAGCGGATACTGCTGCAAATAAGTGTAATAAGAAAAATGTCTAGTAACCCTAATTAAATACTACTACAAGTGGAAAGTTTAATAAAACATTCTTTGCGATATCTAGCGCTAAGAGATGTAGTAATGCCGCCTAGAAAATACCGATAAAACTGGAATACAGATGCTAAATGATGGCATACGTGGCATAAACTCAGAGGCAATGTAAGTAGAAGACCAGAAGAAAGGAGCGTTTGAAGCAACACTGATGACGTTGGGTAGGTGGAAACTGGAGACGTTTCTTGCATGTGTATTTTTAATATGTCACGGTTTTACATGATACCGCAACACACAGGCACAATGCCACCTTGCTTTAAGTAGTCTAAGAGCCTGATCAAGAGGTATTGCTATGTCTGTTAGCACTGAGTTGTAGTCTAGCAACTACTCTTAGCTCTCTATTTACTTTAAACCTCTTTCGAAGAGAAACGCCAATGTTCGCATATTAATATGTCAGCAACAACAAAATTCAATTTATTTCTGGAAATACACCTATTTTAACTTATAAAGACAAAAAAAATATTAATAAATCAAATGTTTGGTCATAGCTAGCGCTAAAGCCATATAATCATGGATTAAACGTTATATATTAAATGAATATTTAGTTTTAATAGTACTTTAAGCAGCAATAAACTTATGGAAATAGAAAAGGAGAAGTTTACTTGGAATTTAGATAGAGCATATTCCTATTCTCCACTGTAAATTCCATCAACAGCTTAAAACCATTATTGTCACGAGCCTTATTGTTCCAATAGCTTTTATCTCATTTCGATAAACTCAATAATAATGGCATCATTGGATAAGACAAAACAAGAAACGAATAGATCTTCGAACGTGTATTCGCTTATGGACATTCCGTTCACGAGTTGGCACAAAAGAGCCGGAGAACATTTTCAGGCGAAGAATAATGTAGAAATGGGAAGAAATCACGACGGAGGTGACAGATCATTTTGTTATCGCCACATTATAATTGTTATAATGTAAAAATTGCGAAATTAAAAGGCTAACTAACAAGCCGGATGCTAATCCAAAAAAAAAAAAACATGGATAAATGTATTAACTGAAGATGTTGGCATTAAAATTCTAATCGTGGGTTGGGCATTCCGGTTGCTTACTGAAAACTAAAAAACACATTCAAATAAAGTTGGAAGAAAAAAGAGAATCTCTTGTTGAGTTAAATAAAAATATATATTTATTGAAAAGAATTTTAAATTTGACAAAAACACAAGGATTAAATTAAATGTTTAAATAGAAGTCCTGGACAGTATCTTAGATGTTTCAAAAAATTGCAAAAAATAGTAATTTGAAACACATTAGATGATATGGCTTCTATCTCACGTCTAATTTTCATTCGTTTCGGTTCGTTATTTAGTCGTAAAGCCTCCATTTGTCTAAACCAGAGGTCACGGTTTAGCATATCTGGGTATCAACCAATAGGAAACATTCAGAATATTTGGTACAATATGGTTACGCAGTAAGACTAACTAACTGTCCTCTGTGATGTGAGGTAACAGATCACGAAAATCGATTAGTTTCAAGTAGCTTACTTGGCTACCAAATCGACTATTTACTTACCCCCAGTATTCTTTCATTCACAACTATATTGTTTAATAATGACAGCAAATTAACGTCTTTAGCACATCAAACTGCGTTTATTTATGGGTAAATTGCGCGTTTAATAATAAAAAGCTAGTTTAGTTAATTAAACTTACATTATTAGCAATATACAATTAGCAATGTAGTTGAAATGAATGATTTTTCGCAGGTTCATCATTGAAAGGTTAATTTTCGTAAAAGCTTTTGAAATCTTACTTTTTAAAATTATCCTATTATCACGTTTCTTTAATCAGTATTATTTTCTTATCTGAACAATACTATCGCACTCTCTGTTTCATAAACAAATTTCTTTACACAAATTAAACCGTTAGATAAATGGTAGATGGTGGTTAATTTAATTACAAAATTCGTTATGACAAAGTATCTTGAGTAAAAGCATCGATTTCCTTATTCCATCGTGTTTCTTTTTCGCAATTTGAAATTTAATTAACATTCAAAGTATTCGCGCCAACAGACACCAACGATCGACGAACTGACAAGAAGTCTTCGTAAATATTTAATGCTAAAGAAGGTGCCCATTGTATTTTGTCAGCGCAGTGTATTTATCCACGTAAATCACGGTGAACCATGTACTCCAAATGAACATTAATGTTACCGCTGTGTCGTAACGCGGCTATAAATAATAATTAATATACTTTCGGACCTTTCTTTCTGGAGCCCTAGTACGACAGAAAAGAAAATGATGTGGTGTAATTAAAACAAGAGATAGAGCACAAAAATGAATTATAGACCTGCGTTACTGTAACCGAGAGAGTAATTTAATGTTATTCTAAAGTGGTCATTTTAGTGTTTGGAAAAATAAAAGCGCCCATATTACATATGTAGCGTTGGAATATAATTTTTCTCCGTACGATTCAATAAGAATTTTGTGTGAACGGTATGTCATTGGGATGATACTTCGTAATTCTTTAGAGTGATATATTTGGCTGTTGGGTAAGTATTAAAGCAGCGATTATTAATGTTATTAATACGACATAATCATTATAAATAAAACCAAGCATAATTAAAAACCGATTATTCGATATTAATTAGGGTAAACAACCTATAAAGTAATTTATTCAGAACGATGCATACTGCAGTATTTTAATAATCTAGCGGGAGAAATATCTCACAATAATGAAACAGTTGGCTGTTTTTGCATTTTTAGTTAATACAAGTCACGATTAAGTCAGATTTACGAAACAATATTAAAAGTACATACGGGTTGATCTAATACTTCAACAGCATAGTTAGCAAAAGCCATAAAAGACGAATTTTTATACTTGGTAAATCGGCTGAATATGTGGAAAGCTGCAATTTTGAAACTGATATTTTATTAATGGACTTTACGTCACCTATATCGTGCTGATTTCAAATTAGTAAACCAAGTACTCCAAAATTCAATAATAAATTAATTTATTTTATTTTAAAATTCTACAATTAAGATGGAAAAATTACCCAGTTCTCCAATATTATTAGAAGTTCAAAAAACAAAATTTGGACTTTATCCGACGTTATATTTTATAGCAAAAATTTTGAAAATTTAAAGTATATTTTAAAGGTACTGTATCAAGATAATAGGCAATATACTCCAGCACAAGAACAAATAAAAAGAAACTAATTGATTAACATAGAGATTTGTCGGAAATTAATTAATATCTTGAAGGATGATGATTGGTTATGATGTTAACATCTTTCAAAATTTAACCCCACTTAGTTTAATTATCTCGAAGATAAAATTTCCGAGTTTTTTTTAATTAACTGTTAGAAATATTGTTTACAAATTGTGTTGCAGCAGTTGTAATGTCACTTACATTGACCAGAGATCGTAAAATCTTGCAAAATTACTAAAACGACATTGTTCATAAACGTTCTACAGGTTTCGCTAATCATGTGATTGCTTCATATCACACGTTCAATTTCTCTAACGCAGAGATTGGATGCTGAGCAAAACTATGAAAAATGGTTAGTATTTGGGATGATACATATAAAATTAAATCATACGTATAACTTTTTAAACGACGTTTACTTTACAGTCACTTGGTGTAATTACATACGCTTAGTTTCTCAGTTGGAATCTCGTCATTTTGGTAGCTTCTGTTGGTGTTTCGTCTTTACGCTTACGGAATATGTTGAAGGTTGTTACTATGCTACATTGAATGTTGACTATTCCTTTTGGAGGGATTTATATAAGACTTGTTATGGATCAATGGACCAGAGAGGTTATGGATTAATGAATCGTGGCGGTTGCATCAGTTGAGGGGTTTGATATAAGAGGTTTCCAAATGATTGCAGTCTTTGATGGAAAAGTAGTCTGAGAGAATGAAATTGAATTTGAATATGGTCTTTATGTTGCTCCCTAGGAGAATCTTATCGATGCGATTGCTGATACCTTGAATGTGAGGCATGCTTATACGCTTGCTTAAAAAATTAAGATTAGATATAGCAGTTAATGGTAGTTTGAATATTTTTCGATGATGTGACTGAATTTTAGGAGAGGAAGTTATTTGAGTTGAGATATGGAAATAATCCTTTTAAAAGGAGTATTGATAACATCATATTCTTGGTGTGCGTGATGGCGTGAAAGGTCATTAAAATATCTGTCCGTGTGCGCGGTTATTTAGTCAATCAATTGTTTGACCGCATCGTTAGAAACCGTCTAACTCGATCGCCATGGTGAAGAGCATGAAATCATGTTGGGGATCCAAAAACGATAAGAAATTAAAAATAAGACTAGATTACAACGTATCTATACCAACATTGTGACTTAAGGTTATGACACAAAAGTACTTGTTGTTCTTCCATAAAAACATTGCCACTTGCTCGTAGTACTTGCCATAAAAATGGAAATAGGTAGAAGAAAGACAAGCTGCCGCCAAATCAGCCTGATGATTCCGTTGGTTATTGGAGATGAGGATCATCTAATTCTAATTTCCATAAATAAGCGTTTCTACACTAGATTTCCCGTGTCACTGTTCGCAGCATCAAGATCCTGTACAGGAATGGCATAAAAATGATCTTTAAATCCAATTTCAAACTATTAAAGTACTTCCTTACACGATCGTAATCATCTGGAAGCCCTCGGTGGCTATCGGATTCCATGTTCGGTTAGCACTTATGGTACTAAGTACGAGGGTTATACGTTTAACTGAATACACGCGCTGTCTGAGCATAGATGGAAAGAAAAACATCCCAGTAACTTAACTGGCGATAGCTACCCCTTACACCATACCCTAAAATAAAACCCGGTAAATATTCTAGCAACTACCACGGTTCATTGAAGCACACCATTGACTCCTGGCCAGCTCTACGTAGACCCTTCCGGAACGAATAGTCCCTAGTCAGTGTGCGGTAAGGCCTGAAGACACCCTATAAGAGTGCGGACGAAACACAGACGGAAGCTACGGCAATGATGCGATTCCAACCCGGAAAACAAGAGTATAGTGTTATTATCGACAACGGAAGCCTACTTAACAGACTTTATCTATGTTTTTGGGAAAGACATGTCTCCCTCATAGCCATGTATATATACCTGGCTAGTTTTTATTATTATTATAACCTTTTTCTTTAATTATCTATAGGGATCTATCTATAGGAATTTAGATTAAAAATATGCAGACTTTTACTCTTTTACAATTTTTACATGGTCCTATTCCAACTTGTTCTATTGCTAAGATATTTTAAGGAATTTGCTTATTTTTTCATTTTAATTGTAAAATTTTAAAATATGTTGTAGCTTGAAAAAGACGGATTGTAATTGTTGAAATGTTGTAAGTAGATTAAAATTAAGTAAAATGATTACTCAATTTTTGATCGTTTCATTTTTTTATTATAACTTCAAAATTGTAATCGATAGATACGGATGTATTTGAGGAAAGCGGTCTTAAAATTGAAATCAGGTTTTAGAACGAAAAAAAATCAATCCCATTTAAGATGACAAAGTTGCCAGGTATAACGTTAACGGAAATATTTTCATTAAATATATTACGGTATCTACGCTTAACTCCCAAATTTCAGAGTTAAATGTATATATATGAATTTTTAATGGGTCAATTCCGTTAACCAGCCTGTATAAAATTATGAAGTTTAGATTCAAATTGTATTCTAATATATCTTTTATCTTCGTAAAAGCGAGTAAGAAAACTTGTTTAGATAAGAATATAAGTAAGTGCATAGCCGGCCACATTCTTTCATCTCAACGACTTGATTAAAACATCCGTCAATGTTAATTAATATATAATATTAATATTTCAAATAGTCTATTAATGCTAGCTATAACCTATGGTGTTCAGTAATAATAGATTATGAGTTTTAAATGGGTGTAATACAAACTTTAGTATATATTTGTTCAATTCATTGAAATATTTTAAAATTCCTAAAATAATTTTGTCAAGGTGATAGCATTTATTTCGAATCCGAAAACTATTAGACCTAATTCTAACGGCCGAGGCAGTTATTCTATCCGAAAGCAATAACGATAATTTCGATAGGTAAACTTAAATCGATATTGCCGTTTTCACCACATAATCTCCCAGAACTCGAACACAAAACGACTACAGAATTGGTGCGTACAACGAAACTCTACTTAAACTTTATACGTTTGTGGCTTCACGGCTGCGAAGCAACGTGATCAATTTGTTAGAGATAAGGATCTGTACGGCGATAAAATCGCTCCGAGTTCTCGTAGAAAATGGTTTATTCGTACAGGAACGTGTACATCTTCTCCTCTTTTCGCCTTCCATTTTTAATTGATGTAGCTGTCTGCATACAATAAGTACGTCATTAAATGTGAACTGTAAGATGTAAGAAGTACCATATTATGTAAAATGTATTGTATACTGTATATGCATGTAGTATAAACTTGCCAATGATACCTATTTTAAAATTATTGTCTTTGGGGAATTCTTAATATTTAACAAAGCTTAGCTTTTAATTATTTATCATCGGAATAGTTTATTTTAATAAACTCGAACGGCAACAGGAATAAAGAAATTGGTAATTCAATTTAATTAACATATCAACATTTCAAGGTACTGGTAAGGACTTCAGGCTCAACCTTTTAATATTCGCATCTTCGATGCTTGCTGATATTTTGCAATGTCTCAACAGACATCTTTGTGTGCCGAACGTGAATGGATAAATTAATTAACAGCCGGCTTCCATTGGCGAATAGAAAGAATCATCTTTTTCTTGATTTTGCAGACCAAATTTAATTGATGACATTTTCTTTTCATACCAGTGTTATAAAAATGTTATTTCGTTGATTAAATTTATCAGATCGCCATCAGATGCACCGCCTGTGTGCAGTAGTAAATTCATTTTTCGAAACAAGTTGTTGTCAAAGGTACGTTTTTCTGTATGTTCACTCATTTACTAAATGTTATACGTTAAACAGCCTAGTATGAAATAATAGTCACATATTGGAGAACCTCACTGAATCATTGAGGAGTCTTTAAACCAACAAAGCAACATGTGCAAGTCAAACAGATTAATTTAAGTTGAGAAGAATATTAAGTTGACGGGCATAATGTACTAGCCGCTTACAGGTAGTATAGACAGATTCATTGGGAGTATGCAACAGGTACCTGCCTTTATCAACAGTACGTACAAAAATTTTAACTATTGTTGTGCGGTGACTTCCACATTAGTTATACGATAAACTCTTGCGAGAAGCAAATACTTCAAGATACGAACACTTCCTTTGGAATGCGAGAGGTACAGCAACTAGAGCATATGCCTAGACAATGTACTGATCAGTAGAGAGGATAAAGACGGATGAAAAGACTTGTGTTTCGTCGACTCTCACCAGTAGCCAACACGAATCCATTCTCATGAGGCGACACGAGTCTATATAATAATAATTCCACCTGCCTTTGTCATCTCTACTAATCAGTAGGGATATGCCATTTTTGGCCAAGGATGTGTTATATCAGCATATCTTCGGTTATCTTGTTCATAAAAGCAAATTACATGAAAAGCACCAAACTCGCAGAAATAAAAACGATGCTATACATATAATAGATAAATAATTGGAGTAAAAGGGAAAATAGATAAATAGCCATCATATAATACTCTAAAGTAAAGAAAAGAAGTGAGACATGAAAAGGAGAAAAGAGTAGCAGAAAATCTGGCAACTGCCGATCATAAAACATACGGAATATTATAAATTTAAAAACTAATAATAAGGCAATCAAGGACAGCGATGCTGAATGTGAACGAGCTGTGCGTTTGAATACTTCACTTCTGTTGGCAACATATTGGCTAACACTGTAGCCTGGCTCAACATAGAATACGTACTAGCTTTTACACATAAATACACAGACGTCGATAGGATATATCTCAATCTATTAATTTGGAACCTATGACGTCTGCTGAAATTGTATCGATAACGTCTCACTTAAGAAAAAGGGGACCCAAGATGTGTATGAGTTGTCGGTAAGCGTGGTTGAATACGTATTAGACGCATAGCAGGTCATATAACAGTGACGTCCAATCCACATATATCGGGGGCACATTCATTGCTGAGTCGAAAATTTCAAAAATAATAGTTATCTATAAGCGGGAGAAGAAACGGAGCCCAAAAATTACAAATTTATTGCTATTTCAAGCTTTTCAGAAACTTTTGAAAATAGCTGCCAAAACACAACTGTTAAGCTTTCTTGAACGGAATAACGTATTCAGTAACAATCAGCTCGGGGCAGATGAAACAGAAATCAACATCAGTGTTAGTAAATCTGTTATCGGTAAAAAGGAACGTAACAATTGCATTCGATGATCATGATAGCCTTGATAAAACTTATTGCGATCTAACAAAGACATATAAACTGTTAAAGTCATACTTGGGTGGGAGAAAGCAAATAACAACATATCAGAACAGTACATCAGAATTCACAACAATAGGTAAAGATGTGTCACAAGGATCCAGTTTTAGTCCTACCCTTTCTCCTATACATCAACGATTCCCCAGAAAGCGTTCATAAAGCAATTATAACAAAATATGTTTGTTTGCTCGCTACTTCTATTCTTACACGAAGTACAAAATAGGGCATATTTATGAGATTTTTCTAAATAACATAAAACAAACGATGATATTAATCTGTTTGCAATGTATCGAGTACGAGAGCTATGTACTTACACGTGATCTCGATTTAGTAGAATACCTACCTATATATGTGATGTACCAAGTAATGAAATAACAGAACCATACGTAGAAGCATATCGGATTGCATTTATAGCGTACTATTTGTAAAATAAGGCTTTCCTATCAGCCAAGTCTTTACGTGACTAATTATTGTCGATGTAACAAACGGTTACTCGTTAACGTTCAACAGTGTAGGTGTCAGTTCTCGAGCGTGTGACATGAATGTGATATCGTATTAAGCCTGCAGAATAGAGTTGCACTTCACGAAGTTATTAGAAACTAGACAGACTCGTGTTTGTTCGTCTCGTAAGAATAGGTTCATGTTGCGTATTGGTATCCCAGAGGTCGACAAACCACGAATCTGTCTAGTCTCTGACGAGAGAAATCTTGCTTTATTAGGAAATCAAATTGTTCAAAAACAGTTGGATTTTGCTTAATGGGTTAATGTGTATAAATCAACAATCAACAAGTTGATTTGATACACCGGATATATGTCGTGGTTTAGTGAATTTTAGTGCACAACTTATACGGGAATTTAAAAGGTTATTCAGAATTAAGTGCCACGTGTATAGCATGTACTCCTAAAGAAATATATACTTGTCTCAAATAGGTCTCCATTCCATCAAGAAAATCTCTGTTTTCTTAGTTCTATTTTCTTAGATTAAAACTTTGACAAGCTGAACTAGGAATCTGGGAAAAATTAAATCAATTCGAAGTTATTTGAAGTTGCAGAAATTCAGCTTCAAATAACGATTTTTCCTAATTAAAAAAAATCATTAATTGCCCCTTAAAACTTGTAAACAGTTTAAAATATTCATTTTATTTATCTAATCATTTATATTTTTTTTGGATAAAATCAATATTTCAAACAATTTATAACTTTCGAGCCGTAATTTATAATTGTTTCAAATAAGAAAAGCTGCTATGTTCAATCCCCATTAATCAGTATCAAATACCAGTTAATAGGAAATGTTATATAAATAGGAACCTCTGTGAAAAATATGCAAAAGTATTGATGTTCATATTTTATTAATAAAGGCAATGCAATGTATTTCATGTTAGGAGACAAAGTATGTACAATTGTTGCTTTTTTATAGTATATAACATCATCGAGCAACACAAAGGTCACCTCTGAGGTATCAGAAATAGACAACATAATGTAAGGTATTGTCTAATGTTGGGAGGCATAGCCAAAGAGGAACTTTCCGGCGAAAAGGAAAATGAATCAGGAGAAAAAGACAGGAAAGTAGATAGACATATTTTGTTGAGTTATAAGTATCAAAACAAGTTGGAACATAAAAATATATAAATTATAGCTTCCTTGAGCGTTTACTTACCTTCTGATCTTATGTAATAACGAATAAGCTATTTATATACATATAATGAAGTACATACCATTTAATGCTTTAATGAGTTACTAATACATATATCAAACCAAAAGAAACAAGCTACTACGACATGGTATGGTATGAAGTTCGTACATACTTCTATGAAGAGAAACAGGGAGGTCTGATCTCCTGCCTCAGGAAGCATAAGTACAGTAACATTTAAAATTATACATATTTTGTTCTAAAATAACTTTTCTTTGATTAAAAAAGATTAAAATAAGAAATTTATTTTCGTCGTGCAATTTTTTAAAATTCTTTCTAGAAGAAATTCTCACATTAAAACGTTTTTTTGTTTTAAGAAAATTTAGTAAAGAAAATATTTTTGTTTAATGTAAAACTGTATTCCTCATCGTGCGAGCAGAGGAGGCGAGATATGAAAGATACATGTCAGTTAAGAAAATCAATCCGAAAAATTTTGGCGTATTATTATCATAATCTTCAAGAATGTAATGCGGACACTCTAGTTGCAGCTACAAATTTCAGTGAAAAATTTGTAAATAATTTGCGTTAATGTTGTAAGTAGAACTTATCAAATTCAGGCGCTGCTGTTGTTGCTGACAATTGTAACTATTTAAACAGGAAAAATGTGATAATTTAGATACCCGACTTATATTATTATTGCATCATCATCGGATTTGGCAAGTTATAAGTTGCCGCTTATAAGCTATAATCATTAATTTGATTGGATTTACGTGTATAACAAAGAAACCTCACAAAAGAGAACATTGAATTATTTCGTTATTATATTCAAGTGAATACAATTACATTCGTAACGGCGTCACTATGGTAAATCTCGCGCTCTTCTCGATCTCGGACAAGTCTACCTTGTCCGTTTGCACCTGCCGACTTGATCTGCGGGATGCAGCTTCCCGTGCGGTCAAAGGCACCACACAATTATTTTTAATACGGTCACACGCCGCCGCGCTGCTTTTTCTACACTTCTCGAATGCACCGTAGTAAATTATCAACTGAGATTAACCTTTGGTACCCACAACATTAATCCATTTCGAATAGGTGGAAGTGTTTAGGAGCAGTTTGCATCGCGCAGATAGTAAGATTTATGTTCAAATTGAGAGCAGACTGATTAAAAATTGGTTTAGTAAATACGAGCAATTTTAGTACTATTACGTGTAAGCATCTTTAGGTGAGAGTAAGTAACCTGATACAACGTTCAACGTTCGGTTCATTAATCCTGGTGAGATTTATGGCGTTTTAGGCGAGTGTCGTTATTTACATAGTATTACTAACGCCTCGACGATATAACAACGCACTGGAGAAAAATTCTTAACTATTCTGAAAGACTTTTCAACATTAAAGTGACTGATTAGATAATAAAAGCGTCATTAACTTTAGCGCTTATGCACCAATGTGTCTACGAATATAACCTAGGTAATTACAACAGCTTCTTAATATATTATTAAGGAGCGTTGTTCAAGTCCAGAAAATATTACCTTGAAACTGTAATTTAGTCCTGATGCTTAATTGCTAATGTACCAGGAACATATACACGCATTCACATATTGCTAACATTGATGATATGGTACTTGTTAAGCATTACTGCTTATGTGCTCAATAGATCTAGAATGACTCTATTTTTCCTTGAATTAACCTGTTGAGGCAGCGAAATAACATTCTGCTTTGATTATTTGCTTTCCTATTTAGATTTTGAATGTAACATAATAACTTGGAAGCAAGTACTTTTCCTATACTTTTTACTAGCGTATCATATCAAAAAGGAGTAGAGCACTTACTACTGAGAATCTGTCTTAGTGTTATTCGGGATGTAACTAGTGAAGAAGGTATTTTTCTACGTTTTAAGCGGAGATATTTAACGTACCACACTAAATAGCTTGTAGTGCTAATTTTTTCCATAAATCATTCTTCATGGAAAAATTTAACATAGCACATGGTACTATGGTACCTGCGCATGCAAGGTACTCCGATAAGCTTACCATGAATACAAAAAGAATACAGAACATGTCTAAAAGGATAACCAAAGGATAACATGATCGCTGACGGTAAGAGCACTTGAGCGGAGAAAGTAGACATGCTGATTACTTGTACCTCTTGGCACTAGATGGTGCTAGGAGATATATTACTTGCTAGTTTAGAAATTAACGATATAAGCTGGCGATATTAAATAGAGAAGCATTCAGAGCAACGCTGGTGATGGGTAGGCAGAATCATGTCCGGTTGTTATTGCCTTTAGGTATCTTTGAAGTATTTTGACATTTTCTTAAGATACTTATTTCTTTTGGTAGACGCAATCAGATATAAATAAACTGACGGCAGGCAAGCGGCAACGCTGACAAATGAATTCCAAGCATTGTTGAGCCTAAAGCGTATTTGTGCATGCGAACGAAATATTCTTTATAAACTACGCGAATGTGAGTACGGGTCCACTGCGTATCGTCTAGGCTTCCTTCGGTCCCATTGTGTTAATTACTAAAACAAACACCGTGTGATATAGTCAAAATATGATATGAGAATTTGATAAAACAAAAGTTTTGCGTCCACATTGCCCTAATTTGTAATAAGTAGTACGCTATTCTAAAGACGGGTAAATTATCAGTAACAAGAATTTTCCTTATTACAGATTCGGAACCTACACATAACTAACACATACAAAATGAATGAATGTTTGGTCAAAGAAATAACAAAAGAAACCAAAAGTACAAGAAAAGATGAATTAATTAGACAAGAAAAGAAACAAAACAAAATATAGCTTTATAGTAAACACAAAGGCAAAACCTACCGAAGGGGCAGCTTAACCCTGTTGATTAATTGCTATGGTTATGTTCCATTTGAAATGTTTGTCAGGTCCTTCGTACATGCCACGGTAAAAAACAAAGGTTCGTTTTATATTACGAGGATGGTATGAGAAGTACCCGTGTTTGAAGACTAATACCGCTTTCTGTCATGTCCTGTATTACCGACTATGAATATTATTCTTTGCTTCGTTTGATGCTTGTCAAAATTTCGGAGAGATTTATCAAGAAGTATTGCATTGAGAGCTGTTCACGGTGAGCAAGTTTATGTAATTGTGGAGCCATGGAAAAAGAAAAATGGTCAGTAATTCTATTTCTTTGTTCCGAATAGGAAAGCGTTAGCTGAAAACAAAGACAAGTTGTGTGTGGTCTATAAAGATCACGCACCTTTGAACACTACCATCAGATATTTACTTCTTTTTAAGCGAGGCCGAAGATCCTCTTTGAGGTCGCTCATTGAGGTGACTATGGACGACATGACTGATAACTAAAAAGAACAAAGGACAAATTATTACTTTTTTGCAGCGACTATACAGATTCGTGTTTTGTCCATTCTGGGAGACACGAATCCATTCTCACGAGGCGAATAGACACGAGTCTATCTAGTCGCTGCAAAAAAGGAATAACTCTACCTGCCTTTGTCTTCTCTACTGACAACGTTCATGGTATCGTAGTTGGCAGATTGCCAGGTGAAGACTAGAGAGATCATTAATATGGTAAACATGTCAATTGAAGATATGCAAAACATCGTTGACGAGTACATCGGCGAGATGGGTGCCGCATCTGTTGAACACGTTTGAGCGCAATGCGACCCCATCATATTCGTTAGATTGGACCCTCGGTCATTTCTTTCTTTTCTCAAATTTGACAAAAATAGCTTGGCAGAAAGCGGTTCACGTCACATTGCAGAAACGGGGGTCCATTTAGCAGAGCTGGACAAATCCCATTATTTAGATGGTAAAAAAAAAAAATGGAGCTTCGCTGGAGTAAGTCTCTAGAGCAAATTATGTCGCTATATACTAAATTCAAAACAATGGCGTTATGTCCTTAATATATGTAGGTATTATACAACTTTATTTAACTTAAACAATTTTATTCTCTAAATATGATATGTGTATAATTAATTGATTATTAATTCAACTAATCTCTTAGTTTACCTACAGCAGAAAAACATCACACCTTATGTTACAAAAAGAATCTATTAGCTACATTTGTTGAAAGGTTTCTCGGAAAACTAACATTTTCATTTTCCATTCTTCCGTGCTTTCGTAATATATGTCATATGTATGTACATGTCAGAGCATTTCGTATTTGTAAATTCGCAGACTTAATACGATGCAAAATAGTTTTTTAAACGACGATACATTTTTCAATTAAATCTGTCATACAACTATCATTTATGTGAATAAATTAAAATTTGTACATTGACGTTAAGTACAATATTACGCTGTTCCGATGGCTCTAAGCAAATTGCCACTAAAGAGCGTGGGCAGAACGTTGAAAGTGCTTCTTTACAAGTTACTACCTGCGGTGAATACATGACAAAGTTTTTGCTCTGTTAAATAAATTAAAAGAAACATAAATCATTAATGCAAAAGTGTTCGTGCGATCCATGAGAACGATTATTTATATTCGTACTTACTACCATTAGCACATTAAGTTTACATGCGAAATTCTCAATAAGATAATTTACCATATTAACGGTTGTTGCTCTCTCTATCTTATTTTCAGTTAGTAGAATTGCACGATGTCTAACTGAAACAAAAAAATAAGAAAATACATACCATCGTTATTAAAGCCAGCGCATTATGTAACATTACCTTGTCTTATTTCATTGTAAATATACATATTACTAGTTATACCCGAGGCACTTATTAGTAGTCAAAGCGAGCCGAGATTATTTCATAATGCAATATAATTTCTGCAATTTAGGTAATTCTAACTAGTTAATATTCGTTTGCCAGGTCTGTCTACACCTATATTCTGCTCGTTGAATAATGAACTAACGAAGCAGCGCTAATCTAACTACGCTCTTTGTCGAAGTATACCTTTTTGCATAAGTAGATGAGTTTGTTACTCTATTATTGATGATATCACATTTTTTATTGTATTCGTTATTTCAGATTGACGCAAATACGATGAGTAATTTCTGGAAGATGTTTTCAAAAATTGATTAAAATTCATAACTTTATATTAACTTTATTGCTGTTTATAAGATGCCAATAGTAAATAATCATTGTACATGAGTCAAGAAACAGTAAAAGAAAGCTACAATAAAAGTTGTAGCTTCAAAATAACTTAAATAAATTTAGAGTTCATGGACTTTGAGAGTGTCTGAAGAACATTTTTTTCGGCGATTTAAGTCCAATTGGAAGACGATAAATAAATTTTAAGCAAGTACTGAAACTTTTGAACGAAAATTAACTTAATATATATGTTTATATGTTTATTTCTGGAATTCAGCTTTCACTAATTACCGCACGCCATTGGAATGTATTATTTATCTTAGGTAGATATGAACTTGCGAGTAGTTTTTGTTCTTTGGAATTATTCGAAGTTATAATGCACATAAAAAACAAAACGTATTATTTATGTTATAAGAGCATCTTAATATTTAATTAATTAGCTACCAATTTACAGAAAATTCATCAAATTTGTAATCACGGATTACTACGTTAACTTAGAATAAACTAAATCTATGATTTAATTTTGTAGCATCACTAATCCACGATTTTGTTAAACAACTTTAATATTTGGACTAAATTAATTCGTGATTAGCCAAATGTCATTTTAGTATCTGCCAGTATTAGCAGAAAAAGAACAAAACACCAAAAAATTCGTGTGATTTGCATAAATTTAACAAAAGTTTCTTTAAAGCAGTATAGCTGATCGTTTAAGTGCAGCTGTTAACACACCCTAATACATTGTTTTTGCGCAGATCGTGCCAAAATATAATTCTAATTCGAATTAAACCAATTTAAAATGTGTATGTTAACAGTAATTGGAGATTAATCGTCTGTTTGTAAACCGGGCGCTACATTTCGGTATTTGTTTTTTTTTTTCCACTACTAACGTTATTTACAATACATGGTCACACCCATTTAACAAAGCAATAATTAATAGCAAGTATTTAACATAACTTAACAAAGTCTTCGATATACATCGATAAACCCGTCAAACGAAATTCGAAGAAATACACTGGCCACAATTAAAAACGCATAATCAAAACATTTTTGCAAAATAATGTTTATTAGTTTATAGGTATCTGAGATAATTTAACAAGAAAAAAGTAAATAAAGTTCGTCTAACGCGTCTCTGCTCAGATGTTAAAGCTAATTGCAATAAAGCTCGCTAGCTATTACGACTAATGGAATTCTACCACTGCAAGAAGGAACACAAAATACAGCGATGATTGAAATTAACATGATTTATTCACTATTTTAATTATATATGAACGTTTTTCTACTTCTTTGGAAACCTACTCAAGTTTATTTTTAATAATTTGTCGAATTGATTAATTGCTATTGAGAGGGTGTACTTAAATCGAATATGCCATTAATAAAATGGTTAATCTTATAAAGAACTACATCCAAAACGATTTTATATTGACGTTCTGCTGACTAAGCGCCAAGCATTCTAAATTCACTCGAATAGTAAAATAGAAAACAGGTAATTTATGACGCACGATCAAGTCAGGATTTTACATTTAATCGGAGCATAAAAATAAACTACAATGGAAGCAAGTTAACCGCACCCAAAAAGAAAACAAAATCCATCTGCTACCAAGGCCATGCGAGAGTTTCATGTGAATAAGAAGACGATCTTTTATAATTACTGCACCTGCCACACTCGCTGTATACCTGAATCTTACCTTTCTTCGTGTTCCCTGTAACTTCGCTTCGTCGGAGATTAAACCTCTTCTCTACGGTCTACGGCAGAATGGATTGAATTATTTATCAATTCGTTCAAATTGCCGTTAGAGCAGCATTAAATTCAGCAGGACCTTTCTCCCACAATTACTATTTGTTCTTTTCGTTTTACATTCGCTAGATTTTAATTAGTTTTGTAATCAAGGATAATTACTATGTTCTTGTGATGAATTCATCCCTTTACAGAAACATTAAAATTTTGCATGTCGTTTTTTCAATCACGAAAGTACAGATTTAATACAAAGTAAACTCCTTTCTTTTTTTGCTTCTTGTTACGCTGGTCTAGTGTAATTATTTAGAGCACGTATAAATTTAACTAACCAAACTTTTCTTATTAAAACTACTCGACATGCGAAATATATTACTTGATGTATGCCTTATTGTAAATTTACAATTTAAACATAAGACTTTTGTTCAACATGGTGGTAGGCGTAGTTTACGTTTTAGAAAATTATTTTGAAAGAGATCTTCACTCAACAAGGTATTAACAATGCTATTATACTCGTCCTACATAAAATCGTGGTTAGCGGTTTTTATAGAGTGTTAGAGTCTCTCAAATTAAACCATGTTATTATCGTGGCTCAGTTTTCAGACAAAAAATTCGAATACACAGTGTGGGTTGAAGTTAAATAAACAAGCAAAACATCAAATTATATTGAAGTTTAGTTTACGCATAACATATCTGCCCGTTAAAGAGGATAGTTCCGTATTAATTAAACTATAAGCAAATAGAATACTCGAGTTTAAATATTTTTTTCAGGAATCAATAGCAGTTTTCACTAGAAAAAATATACCGGGTATTTCAGAAGTTCAAAAATAGTTAGTTATTTCAACCTTATTTCAAAAATTTCTGAAAGCCCTTTTTTAAAGTCCTTCAAAAACCTCGTTACTTTGTATAATTCTTATCATTCTTTCTTCTAATTTGTTTTATATCGTACTTTAATCAATTACGGAGGTAATTTGAAAAGTTCCCAGCCTAACTGAAAAACAAGTCGTTTTTTTGTTAAATTCAGTTTTATTTCCCAACATCATTTCCTTGTAAATCTACACATTTTTTCCAGCAATAGTCCCATCATTTTAATCCGTCCAAATAGTAGTTGGCATGTTGTTCTGCAGAATAGGCGTTTACGAATCTGATGGTTTCCTCAATCGATGAAAATCTTCGTCCATGAGCGAAACTTTGAGCTTGGAGAAAAGTTGCTGGCCGACAGATCTGACGAATAGGATGAGTGATCTATCAATTCGAGCCTAATTTGTGAATTTTTGCCATGAAGGTGAAACAATTGGTTGTCTTGATGCAACAAAGCTTTTTTTTTTCAAATGCGATTTCTGCTGTTAGCTTATGAAGCCATTGATGGGTAATATACCTCACACTAGCGGGGTATACTACGCACCGTTTGACAAAGGAAAGACAATGGCCTTTTCTTTTCCAAAATAGTGGATTAACATAATTTCTTAACGATCCCAAAAAACAGTTGCTATCACTCTCTCATCCAATGAAATGGTCTTCGCCTTTTTCATGATGGGATGGTCCATCCTTGGCAGTTCACTATTTCGATTGTGCGTTGACTTCATGAGTATACTAGAGCATCCTTGTTTTATCTGCGGTCAACCCAAAAAGTCTGATTTAACGCGGCGCCCAACACACGATTAGCTCTTCATTCCAAATCTTCAGTCAATATGTGATAAGCATGTATTCCTGATGTGCCCTGATATCCTGATATGTTTCTTTTTTTGTCTCCAACCTGAACTTGACGGTCATCCAGCACTCTTTCGTAAACTTTTTCAACGTTATTCGGTAATGGTAGCGGATTTTCAAAATTACCAATCAAAATTATAGCAAACATGGCAAATGGAATGGTAAACAAAAAAGTGACAACTATGATATAGTACTCTGGAGAAATCCTTCTTTTAAAAGTGACGTATTCATTTTTCAAGACTAAGGTTAAATATAAGGTTTGGTTATTCAAAAGTTCGCAGGGTTTTGAATATTTAATGCGTGTTCGTAGAGTATATGCGAAAAACCAAGCGTTGAGGTTACTTCTTATTATATCAATTCAAATTTTATCTAAGCTAAAATTTAAATTGTTTTTAGGATTTGGTCTGATATTTATTTTTATTTAAGCTTCTCAAAAAGTGTCTAAAAAACACTTTCACATCGACAGACCGCGAGGAGTCTCCCGTTACAGTATTACAGTTGACGTATGTAATTATCTACAGTTCTTCTAATTTACTTACCATAGCATAACGTAATGACTGCCTCTATAATATTTTCATATAAGTATTTTGTATCCAAATGTTTCGTGTCCTTACTTAATTATAAGCAGACGCTGTTACTTGCTTCGTTTTATCGGTATTTGTACGTTCAAGTAAAAATTTTAGAGAAACTGGTGTAATTATTAGTCTTCCAAGATGCTATGATTCTTTTTCGACATGCCACATTTCATGTAAGTCAAATATATACATACATACATACGTAAAAGGACGAAACCTTTAAACAATTATACCCCTATCGGCACCTGCGGAACGAAACAAGTCAACCAAAACATAAAACAGAACAGTTATTGTTGCTATTACAGTTGCGACTGTACAAAAACGAAAAAGTTCCCTTCGTCAGTTGTAATTACAAGGAGGAATGGAACAGTACAGTCGACTGAAGCCCAGCAAACAGGTTAGGCGCGGGTATTTTACATCGTTTACAAACATCGCTCCGCATGCACAGAAAAAGTGACGATTAAAATCATGAAATTAAGAGATATTTTAACGAAGGCATATAGAACATAGGCTAGCGGCAATTTTATATTCTATAAAAATGCCTGCAGCTTTTTTATAGCATCAGAAATTTCTTGAATTTAATATTTTGCTATGAATGATACGTGATCAATATCGTAAAATATTGCAAGTTGAAATCTAATAGGATTAACGTAAACCACAAATGTTGATAGTTACTAATTTGCAAGTTTAATCATTTTCTACTATTAACTACTATTAAGGTTCAATCGCGCAGATAAAAGGTTGGTAGCTAACCCTGTTTGACGCATAGATGTTAGAAAATATGTGAGGTGGAATTCTAAATACAATTTTGTCCTTATATTAAGATGGGGATAAAGTATTGTCGTTAATTGTTCATAATTATTTTAAGATCTCTTGGCTTAAGAGTAAATGTTTGATATAAAGTGGCCAAAAAGTAGTGCGATGTTAAGTATCCCTTGTAGAAAAAAATATATCCAGCAAATTCATTTTGACCGATCCTTTTGTTATTGTTTAGCTCGAAAATATTTATTCTTTTCTATTTTATTGTTATCTAATGATACTTTATTCGCAATCAATTACAAACAATGGGTTGGTTGTCATAGCAACAAAAGAATTGGAGAAAAAGCAACTTTTATGAGTAATTCCTGTAGTATTTACATTCCTGTTAACTTATTTGACACCGACGGACACTTACTAATCCTCAAGATCTTTGATATGATTGTAACGCCTTAAGTTTTACAAACTAGATGATGTTATCTGGTTCATAAAATTGTGACAGCTTAGAAATGGGCCTACTAGTATGTTTACAGTGACCGTTTAAACAGTTTTGCGAAGAAATAAGCATTTTACTTGAGATGATCTTTTTTAGTAAAGGGCTAACACAAAATTAATGCTGCGAATCGCTTTAATTAGATGTGGGTAATGAAACTAATAAAGCACAATAAAAAAAGACTACTTACAACTGGCTTGCAGAATTTTGACGTGGTCGTGCTTCCGTCAGTGGTGAATTTCGCGAAGGTCGATCAAAAGCGATTGTTCTAGAAAACATCAAAGCTGTGCACAACCCAATTGATGGGATTGATATGTGTTTTACTGAGGTAAAAGCATATTTAGGCATAGTCTCAACCAAACGCAGTAAAAGGCTCATGTCATTTGATGAAAAAAAATATTCAAATAATTCGTTACATGAACTTCAATATCCGTACACAACATCGTAATAAAAGACGAAAGTACGACCCGAAAATTAAGCAACAATCAATTATTTGGGTAAAGATGTCGCAAGCATTGCTTTCGATTATCTCACACTTAACAGTGAATGGTATATAACGACTTGTTTGCTAGGAGGGAAAACAATCGAGAACATTGCATCGTCAAACAGCTGATTATTGGAAGGAAAAAGATATCGAATTAATAATTATCGTCTAACGATTTTTTGTTGAATATTTCAAATACCATATTTTGTAGATATCACGTTTAAAGTGGGAAACGTTTCGAGAGTGGGTATCAATGAACGCAAGTACGTGAATGTTAATGGCGAATATTTCACGAAAAACAATAAAACGATTGATACAAGTTTTTTTCTTTCATCGTTTTGTAGCAATTATCTCTCGTAGAACGTTAAAAAGTAGTTTCAAAATTCTTTCAGAGTTGGTTAATTCGACGTTCCCGAATACGTGAATACCAATAGTACATTAAACTAGTAGATATGTCATACTATGTCTCATTAATTAAGCAAACCACTTGAAAATCAATTTCGCGCTAATGAAATGACCCATAAGAAGTTCCGTTTTATGTTAAACGTCAATCAATTTATACACTTACACTCTCGTTAAGCTTCGTTTACAAACAGTTTAATGCCTCGTTAACGTTAATATAACTTAACATTGGCGTTTGCTTGTGAATAATTGGACAAGCTAGATGTATATGTTTATAGATGTGGACCTGAAAGTGCCCTTTTAAAGGAGAAGGTGTCATCTGCACTTCCATAAGTTTTGAGATTACAAGGAATTGATTGCAATACCCAACGTAATATAGTTCCTAACTTTAAATGTTATCATTCTTGTTACAGAATTGAATTTGGGTGAGAGTGTATTAACAGGATAGCGTCAAATATATTCTAATGTATGGATTGCAGAGGTCTTTAGAAATCTTCTGAAGAAGTTGACAGCATGATCAAACATCAAATACGCGATAACACCCGAAAGACATTTGCACTATTAAACTTCTTACCAGTGATACTGGCTTTAGTATCCGATAAGTTTTACGATGATAGAAGCTAGGACGAATGTTCTTCCATTCCTTTCTGTCTTCTATGAACTCTATAGGACTCTAATACATCAAGAGATCGTCAGCAATGATGATAACTCATGTCTCTGCGAGGATGGATCAAGAACTAATAAAAGAATTGGATGGATCAGTCATTAAATAGCTCTGCCTAAAACAATGGTCGCTAGTGCTAGGTGAAAATCTCGACGCTGACCCCGACATCGCATAGCTTATCTGACAACACCATACAAGTAGTATCAGTATTGAACCGATCAGTACGTCGAGTTTGATAGGTAGTATATTGGTACAGAATTCTATTCTTGGTATCTGGAGCGAACATGGTCAATGTAATATGGCTACAATCAAGATTATTGCCCATGAAAGCTTCGAATAAAATTGATTTCTGCTGCATAGCTAAACTCACTTTAACGTACTCGAACAAGCGGATAACATACATTATAATTATTGGAATTTCAAAAATTGTCGATCGTATTGTTACATATAGCAAGAACTGTGGGTACGACAAACAGCACTAATTAATCAATACGAAATAGCTATTTCGATAAAAATTTATGAAAACAAGGTATCTCAGTTAATAGAGCGTAAAAAAGGGAGCAACAACAAAGCGCTATATTCAAAACCAATACTCTGACTTTTTTGGAATTTTCAAAAAATGCATAATTTATCACGCGTGAAAGTATTACCTATGTATGTACGTAGGTAACACAGGCGTTGGCAACTTAATACCGCCATAGAAGAAATAATAATCAAGTTTCTGTAACATAATACAAAGTCGCGATGCACGAAACCGTAGATGGGAGGTCAGGGAGAAGATATTCTAACCAACAGACGATAAAACCGGTCACCTACTACTTCGCGTGTGGTTCGCGTGCCCGACGGCCTCCGGAGTCCTCCGAGCAAAGAGCCACGGACTTCCGATCGCACGCTGCTGCGGCAAACATAAAGCTTGCTTATCATTAGTCAATCTAAGGAGGTTCGAGTTGTTTGCGCTCTTTGCGGGAAAACGTTCAGCTATGTACGTTTTATTTGCTAATGTTCTTATCATTTGTCAGTTTAATTCAAATAATCCGAAATATTGTTTATTTTTTTAGGTCTAGCCAGGTTATAGATATATTTGTCAGAGTATTGTGAAGGGAGCCTAGTTAGTGGAAATCTACATATTCGTGCATCTTATATTACTGTACATATGTCTTGTTCAATGCTTACAACTGCAACAATGAACGAATAAACTTCAATTCTATTCTGGTAGCGTGTCTTAATATTTTAATAACCATAAAAGATATGAACAAATACTTCGGCTCAAAGTTGTTTGGTCTAATTAGATATACTTATAGCAGATGACAAATTGAAATTAACATGGCGGCTTATAGGAAGCCGATAGCGGTTTTTTAACGTTAAATAGACGGCATTGAATTTTATGCAGCCAAATAGTAATTTTCCTTGTCTTTTCAAATATCTGATTGAAAGATGTTGAAACTTGAGTAGTTTGTTCAAGAGGCAAGTAGACATGATCAATGGTCGCATATTAAGCTTATTTAAGAAAGAACTGACACAAAAACAATATTCAGACAAAATATAAAAAATGATAATAAATGTTCGAAATGCGAATTTACGTAGCCGCGTGAAGGTATTAATTTAATTGAAGGTAATATTGTATAAACTAACTCGTCTATATATTATCACGGTTGTAATTAGTCTCGTGCACTTTTTAATGTGCCTCATAAATAAAAATTTACGATAAATAAGTCCATTGACCTGGATAACTACAGTTTTAAGCTGCGTTTTCATAAGGCACCACACAGAATAGTGCAAGAATTAGTGCGGATTAAATGTAAATATTTATACCTTAATTTATTTTGTTGTCAAACAGTTTACTTTATACTACTAAGCTTCAAGAATTAGCAATTATTGGTGAACACAGGGCAAACGTAGTAGTTTAGAAAGTAAATATAATTTACGTTCTTTAAGACCCTTTGATTTTGTTCCTTATTTCGTAATTTATTCGATTTACTAACAAATGGGACTTAAAGAACATAATAAATAATCACGAAAAACTTGAAAAATAGCAAACTATATTGCCTATATGAAAATTCTAAATGAACGTCTAAAACATAAAATATTAACCGGGTAGGTATCCAGCAAATAGAACATATCCAGGTAATGTATTTTCATCCCTACGCATATTTTATACAGCCGCGTTGATATTAGAGCTATAAAAGTACGCTACGATATCCGGAGGCAATAAGTTGGTTATGTACCAAGAGCTGCAATTTTATAGCATTTTCAGTCTGACGTAAATTACTATTTATGTAAGCAAGTAGAACTGGATTGATATGAATCATCAAGTGACTGAAGTGACTATTTCAACGTAACTTGTGTACACTTCTTTAAGAGGTAAGGATGGCAGTGGGACAGATATTTAAAATTATGCTTTTTATATCGGATAAAGAAAGTAAAGAAGGATAAAATGAAATTTATAGGTATTTGTTATTTAATCTGAAATAGACACCAAATATGTTAAAAAAGTGTTTTTGTGGCTACCAAGTTTCATTTCTCTCGGTAAGTAACACTCAGCAAGGTTTTCTTGTAAACTGTTTCTATAAACCAAATTATCTTTTGTTGATAGTTGCACAATGTATTCCTCAATAAGCTAAATGACGTCTGCAACGACGGATGAGGCATTTTGGGTCTATTATTTTGCGATTTTATTTTCAAGGGGCGATTAAACATCTTAAAATAAAGTAATTAACTTCTTTTTATGGTTTTCATGGAATCAACTGTTCAAACTTATTGCCGTGTTGATAACACAAAGTCTCGTTCGAAGTGTGCACGAATTGACATAATTTACTAGGACCTGATCTTGCCGTTGGAATTGTGGCCACAGCTGACTCAACGCTATTACGATTTAGTTGATGGATATTATAAACTCCACAACGCCTCACAAGTAAAAATCAAAATAAGTAAAAAAAGAGGTTGAAGGTCGGTTAACCGAGGAAGCCACGGAACAGGATCACGTCGACTAATCCACTTATTTTCAAACAAATTATCTAAATACTGGCGAACTAAACGATTAAAATGCGGCCAAGCGCTATCGTGAAGTAACCACATTTGTCGACGTACATTCAAACGAACTTCTTCTGCAAAAACAAGAGATAATCATATCCATTCAATCGATTTAGCAACACAAAGGGACCAATTAGTTGTCCGTTTACCAGTTTGGCCCAAACGTTTATCAAAAATCTGCGCTGGAAATGATTACGATGAACATCGTGTGGATTTTCGATAGCCCAGATATGAGTATTACGATAGTTATTTATGCCGTTACGTGTAAACGTTGCTCTATTAATCGCCAATACAATGGAAAAATCGTTTGAAATTTCGGCATGTTTTTGTAGAAAACATCGGCAAAATTGTAAAGGGTGATAATGATAATAGGGATGATTGTACATGGAAAGGTTAGAATTGACTCTCGCGCAGTGTTCGCCAGACAATTCGATATGATATATTTATTTGGTGACATAGTTTTCGAGTACTACTAGAAGGATCTTCTTAGACGAGATTTAAGATTTCTTCGTCTGCATCCAAAATTCTTTGGTGTCGGCCAGGTTCATCATGCCGACCTTGACTTGTTTGCATGGGTGTTGGCCTGTTGGGAAACCGCTCAGCGTATAATCGACTTGCAGCAGCAGAATTCTATCGTACTTCCCCATAAATTAACATGTCAACTTATTCACTCTTGGTGCGATGGGCCACTTTTACTTTCCCTATTAGGATTTGTTCGGAAGAATTTACGTTAAACCAGGAGTACACAAATAGCTTGACAGATGGGAAAAGCTATAGACGTCAACCTACTTAAAAAATAATAGTAATAATAAAAAAAAAATAACAGTAATACCTTTCTTATTATGAAACCTTTATTGAGATATTTTTAGGTTAATTGCTTTATTTTAAGATGCTTAATCACAAAATCATAAACATTCTGCATATGGGGTTAGTAAAATCTGGGAAAGAATTATACATAGTAATATTGTTTGTAACACTGGGACACTGCCAATACTTTAATATTAAAACAATGAGGCATGCAATATATTCTTTACAAGAAGAAACATATATCTGGTATCATTTCAACAGGTAAAAATAGAAAAAAGTCGTTCGAGAGCCTATTGCGATGTAAAATAAGAAAAAGCATTCGGAACAACGTTAATAATTGCAAGTAGGTAAAAATATGTGAGTAGGCTTTTCTCTCCTGATATTACTTTCACCATGAGTAGTTTTATCAATACCGTGGGAAGCTGAATTGGCATCATTTTGGCTATTGTTTCTGGGCGTTTTATAACGTTTTTAGTAAGTTTCATTCAAGAGCATGCCATCTTTAGTTCTGCATATCAAGAACTGTTTGAGAGCTGGTACCCGTCCTTTGTTGCTGTTTTGTAGACGGCGGACGGGTATCTCTTGGTAATAGATAACACCAAGAGGTACTTTGCTTGTTGTTTCGAAGAATAGTGATACAAGCCGAGAGATAGATAGATGTATTAGGTAGGGAAAAGCGCTCGGAGGAACGCTGACGGCGCCGGGTAGGCTGAAACATGATCGGCAATGAGGACTTGTATTAGCGTTATTTGGTTAGTTTTTAAAACTTTTGCATTCAAATTTGTTCAAAGCTTCTTTACAACTTGCAAAGGTACTCCAATAATGTATTCTCAATTCAAAGTTTTTAAACTTCGCTACATTCATATTTAAAAGGAAATTGTGTTGCATAATACATACACATAAAATTAATTGGATCGATTTGTTAAATCGTCAGTTAACATATTAATTAATTTAAACGTAAGCTAGGGATAAGCGTAAGTTTCATTTAAGGTGGACAGTGTGACGCCGTTCGTTCTTATTTTATATGTGTTTACATCAAAGTAACTGCTGCCATCTATTTCTGTAATATTGCATTTATAATGTTAGTATAAATACGTCGTTGAAAATGTAGATAAGGTAACCAGTATAGTTAAAATGGGGATGGCTCGTTTGCTTGTAATACATGAGATAAACTCTTTGAAGCGGATGCGCAAATACGCTAATATGTTATTAGTTTCTTTAAAAATTTGGGAATGTTTCTTAGTAGAGAAAAGTCAAAGTACGTACGGATATCACGAAAGAATAAATAAATAAATAAACAATTTGCTATAGTAAATTAATTTCAGCTTTTAGACAGGAGTACTTAGATTTTACACGGAACTGTAAATATTTCATTAACCGACAGGCATTTCTTTTTCTGTAGCAATTCGTTTAACTTTAATCTGTACGCAATCTGAATAATACATCATAAACTGTCTAATCTGGGATTAAAAAAGTAAATAATCTAATAAAAGTCTGTACGTGAAAACGAATCTTCGCTTGGAAAAGCTGAACTACGCATGATATACATACATATATATGTACATATATTCGCATATATGTATGCGTACACATGTAGTTGCAAACGAATGCCCTCGGGATCTTGAAATTGTTCGTTGCCGCAGTTGCGGGTTTCATAAAATTTATGAATATATAAACTTATAACGATTAAGGTACGGTGTATTTTATGTAAACGCAAATACTTCTCAAATATCTCTCTCGATCATTTCGGCATACCATGGGTGTATTTCGTATTCATAAACAAAAATACTGTCAAAGAAGATTAATGTATAATGTTATCAATTAAGGTAGACTACATTGAAAAGTATAGCTTTTTCTTTTTTTATTATTATTAAATTAGATTAAATAAAGTTTAATTTAATAATTTTTTAAACATTATTAGATTAAACTTTATTTAATCTGGTACAATTTTTTCTAGCGAAGCCTATTTAGTCACGTAGTTAGTACAAATTCTTTAAAATAATTTCTTTTACTTTGTGACAAGCCTGTATAAGAAGCCTATATATAAGGAAAGTCTAAACTTGGTAAGAAAAAATACAAATAAAACAAAATAAATGTTATCGGTTTCAGTAAAATTAATTCACTAAAGATGATTCGAAGTTCCTTAGTAAGAATAATAAACATATTCTCAATTCTAAATTTTCAAGACTTTGTCACATTTTAGTTTATTAGTAATTTAAGAAAACGACACCAAAACACCTTAGCCCTTCATTTCTGTTACATTTTAAAAAACAATACTCAAAAGTACTTAGCAAATTAGATCAAATGGAGGGCGTAATGTATTCATACAACGAAACACGTTCTAGATCCGGACCTGTGCGACTGAAAACATACTAAATCTGTTCGTAATTCTAAGGTAAGCCTACTGTTGAACAACATTCTGCGAATGTAAAGGGATTTTTCCTCTTTTTTCCTCGGGTTCACGATATTTAGGCCGAAAGACAATTCCTCGTTTGATTTATGACCCAGGAAAGGAGGAATAATTATCGTGAAACAAGCGAGCGGTGAATAATGCTTCTCGACACTGTGCCGCCATATAAGAAACGTGAATCGAAAATGGTACAAACCGGAGTAGAAGAGAGCAACAGATGGATCATAATTATATGGTCTTCTGGTTGTTCGCTCTTCGTATATACGCCTAATTATTGACCTACCTGGTAGATATAAATATACGTAACGTAGTCTTAAAAGTGAAGTTAAGTTCTTTTTGTAAACAGAGGTAACTGTTTTCGCAATTATATTTATCATAATTTTATAAGTATTGCTAGCGAAATATAATGTCGATTGTAGAACAGTTGTTGTAATATAATATGCAATATTGAATCATACACATGATATCACAAGCATATTTTGTTGTCTATTATTTATTATTATTTAAAGCTTATTTTTATTTTTTAAAACAGTTATGTCAACGGGAAAACTTTTACGTTTTCATTGAGCTCTTGGAACATCCTGCCAAAATGCTTTGATTTATTTATAAATGAGAAATTTTGAACACTTTTCAGATACACACAACAGGCGAATAATAATTTCAAGCCTAAAGAAGTGCGATATAAACGTTTCTAATTAATCCAATGGTAAGGGGGTCTGTTCCTGACGCGATAGCGCTAGATGCATGCATTTGAATTCTACCAGAGCTGGTCGGTTGGACGTGATTTCAAGTTACTATACATATGTGCTGTGAAATAATTGGGCGGGCTTTACTTCTTATGGCGAGAAGGTGATAGCAATATAACGGTGTAATATTTTTCAAACATCAAAAGGCGCCTGAAGTTATAATAATCTTTGAAGTATGTATACCCCGTTCAGCTTTTACCACACGTAAGAGAAGAAAAGTGTACGTAACTATATAAAATCCATGGAAATAATTGTAACTTGCTTAATATTTTATATATAGAATTAGGAGCCTCCATTTGCAAAGAAGAAGCTTTTAATCGCTGTTTGCATGTGACAAAGTGCTAAGTGTTATAAAGAATCAAACAGTTGTGTTTTTTTAATTTACTATAATTTGTTTTCGAATGTACAACCTGTAGAAATTCCTACTATTCTGTTGTAGTTAGTTGTAGTAGTCTTTCTATTGAATATAAAAATTTTATTAGCGATTCGATATAGCGGCTGCTACAATAATCTGAAAAACAATATTGTTTTAAAGATTGCTACAAAATCCAACATTATTGTTTGACAGGATATTATAGTTTTATACTGAGAAGTCCTAAAACTTGTGCCAGAAACAAAATATTTATTTTTTAATCTTTTCAAACCAAGCTACTTTAATAAAGTTAATAGAGCTACTAAAAAGGTACCTGAATAATAAAGTACTCTTCTAATACTTACAATTAGTAGAGATAATCTTATCTAAACTTAAGTTGTTGAAGCACTCTTCATTTATTTTGTTATCTAAAATAACAATCGCTTAAGGTTAGTTTTATAACATGTCAGAATAAGTTTTCTAACATCAAACAAACGGAAAAGATGCACAATCTATTTGAATATATGAATATCTCTATGAATCACCGAGTGCGATTCATCAGCTTATACAAGCATTATTAAATTTTCACTACTTATTCTACCTTTAAAGGCAACCAACTTCCATTGCTGCAGTTTACTTATAATAAACTTGTCCATGATCCTTTTCCGAAATAACTCCAAATTGGATGTACAGATGTACCAAACTAAACTGGCTAAACCCCGTACCTTATACTGCAATAACGTGAGGACTAGAGAAAATGAATGCAGCCAGAGTAACGTCCATATGTTCGTCAGTTAGTCTATATGTTCGTCAGTTCTACTGCTCTAATTTGCCATTAATAGAGACCATTAGTAGAGAGGACAGAGGCGGATGATATTATTACTTTCTTGCAAAGACTAGACAGACTCGTATTTTGTCGACTCTCGGGGACGCCCGTAGGCAACACGTATCCATTCTCGTGAGGCGAATAGACGCAAGTCTAGCTAGTCGCTGCAGAAAAAGTAGGATTTCACTTGCTTTTGTCATCTCTAGCCATTAGTGTATTTGAAAAATGGCGAAAAGGTTAGGACTTTTTGCGTTTATGATTGCCATAACCTTGTCTTGCTTGGTATACATGAAGGCGGTGTTATTTTCCGGGAAATCGCGAGTAAACATTCGACTGTATTACGGTATTGGAACTGTGAATTGTAAATCAAGGCGAAGCACGTAGAGTAGGTAGAGACGCACCCAGAAGGGCCACTCGGCGAGATTTTCTTTTGAAGCGTCTGGTTGGGCTTCAATCGGTAACAATTTTTAGTGCAGTAGTAGTGGAACGTTATCGATCATAAAACAATACTATGGACAATTTACAAACGAATAGTGCGTATGAGGTTTCGCAGTTACCGGCTTTTATTGCAATTATCTTTAATACCGGATTATAGACGCGCTAGATGAACCTTATTTATCTTTCTTTCATCGAATTGTTCTTCGCTTACATGTTTATAAATAGTTATTATTTTGCTGCTATCACTGTTAGTTATTATTTTGAAATTTTTTTAGTGAAGTATCATTAATTGCGACCAGTATATAATGATTAACATAGATAAATACATAATTGTGTGAATAAATGCTACATTTTTCTACAATATTGCATTATTGTAAATGGAACACTATGTACCTCTTCAAATTTTTGAATTTCTCAAGAAGTTTTTGAGATGCTTTGCGTCTATAGCTTTTTATCCCATCTTACATAGATATAAAAAGCCGCAATGCAGTTTACTTCATTAGTTATTCACCCATTCATTAAATTTAAACTCGGAGAGTATTCATTTTAAAGAGTAAATTTTGGAAATAATACACTTAACACACACATAACCACCTCTTTATGAAGACATACGGAATTAAGAGTAAATAGAAAATTGCTCAGTATGTACACATACTACTGTCTTTGTGCAAACTGTATGTATTTTGTATATAATAATCCAAATGTTAGCTTCTCACAGAATTGGGGCAGAAACTATGATAACGCTCTTGTTTAATCTTCTTAACAGCGAAACGAAATTATTTCCGGGAATTTATACAGTGCTCTCTGCGGTATTATTTAGTACTACGAAGTACCAAATAAGTAGAATGGAAGTGCTTGCCGCTTACTTATCCTGGGTGGCAACGGAGCTTCTTGCAGAGCAATCTGAATAAGCGCGAATGTTATTATATCTACGATTATTTGAGATGACCAAACGTATATTCTAGTTTATTATTATTTTTGGAATGAATAATAAATGTCAACCAAAATCTTGTTTTCTGGGTACTTTATGTGTTGAAATCGCTTTCGCCAATCTTCAAGAGGAACTCTATCAAATTCTTCAAATTTAAAAGTTATATTTCTAGCAGCAGCAATAATTTTTGCAGTAGATGTAAAGTAATTTTAAAATCGTGCGGCCTTCATTTATAAAAGATTAGTTAAATTTATAAGAGATATGTCGACTTGTGTGATGGTTTATGAGTAGAGAGGACAAAGGCGGATGAAATTATCACTTTTTTGCAGAGACTAGACAGACTCGTGTTTTGTCGGCTCTCATGGGGCGAATAGACTTCGCCAAGCAATGATATCTTCTTTACTAGCGTTGGTAGGCGGTTTATTAATGTTTATGTTGACGTAGGGTAGATTATCTCTAACTAGAGAGGTTTTTGGAAGTTTTGATAGAAGCTTTCAATGGTTCCGTAAAACCAACCGTTAAAAGTTGTGTGACCGCAAAAATCTGACGGATTGGCTTAATCTATCACCTATAGATGGTTCCTGAGCCAACTCGATTGTTCTCTAAATCGAAGAATAGTGCGTTTGTCTTTGTTATTAACACCTACAGTACTCATTTTTACAATCAATTGCCTAATAAATTGCCATGCGGCAAGTTATTTGATCTATGAGTAGAAAGTCCTTCCAAAAAATAACAAACACAATATCAATATAATGCAGTAATAAAATCGTGTGTAAATGGTGAGAAAGGGTTAATTGGCATGATGTGTTGCGTATTTCTTTATACTTACACGTAGAGCATCAACTAATATTTGATAATCAAATATAATTAAAAACACTGATAGGAAGTGATAGAACGATGACAAAAAAAAATAAAAACAATAGATCTTCCCGCTTTCTAAAATTTAAAAATACCAAGCACCGGTTTCGATGTATAAGTACCGAAGGAATCGCTGCATAAATTTCTTCTGTACCGTGCTACCACTTAGATTGTTGCAGACATCTGTGTATATCCACTGAAGTCGAAACTTCGAAAGCATCCCAACAAATTAAATTAAATTACAGGATCTATATATACCCCGATGACCGCGTTTCTCAACAGCCAAGTAAGCGCAAGAGGACTTCATCCAGATCTTCGAATAAATCTCGTAAGCGCGGTAGATCAATCCTTCTCGACGTAATTTCCTAGTACAAACTTATAGTACAATAACGGAGTACGTTCAAGTTAGAGCGGAATAAAATTTAATGAAGTGGACCACTAAATCACTGTGGGAGTAGATTCAATTAAATTATAACGTCTCTGATAACGGTATCAATCTTCGGATGCATTTAATTTTGAATAGATAATAGGTAAGTTGTAATAAGTTGTTTGGCGACTTACATATTTTTAGCTTTTTTTTTTTAAGGTAAGGTTCAAGTTTTTTCAAAGTTTTGTAAGCTATCCGCATTTTATTGAATCACATTTAAAAATTTATGTCATATTTCAAAGTTTATAAGCAACAATAATTGCAAAGACGAAATCATATGTACGTTAACGGGCACGTGCGAATGTAGCGATTTTACTTTTGCGCGATTTCCTACTCTTCTAATAAAAACTTCAAAATTAAATGTTACATACTGTTTCTACGTTCTTTTATTAAGTTTCTGGGTTCTTCACAGTTTTAAAAATACATTTATTTCTTTTTTTTGTCAGTGGTAAGAGCTATCATTTTGAATGAAATAGAAACAAAAATACTTTATTAATTTTGGCAAATGCCTAAATCAAAATCTGGTAATAATGGATCGTTATAGAAATGAGCATCGTGCCTTCAATATTAATAATTGTTCTGCTAGTAATAGTTAGAGAAGAGTAAGAGACTTATTTTCAATAAAGTACGGAAACAAACCTTGAATACCAACAATTTCGAAATTTGCTAATGCATTTGAATATATAGCTTGGACGAAAACAGCGGAGGTACAACAACAACAAATGAAAGTGTGGAACAAAGGTGGAACAAATGAAAGAAATGGTATTGGTTATGATTAGAGAGGCCAAAAGCGAGTGAGATCATGGCTTTTTTGCAGCGACTAGACAGACTCGTGTCTATTCGTCTCATAAGAAAGGGTTCGTGTTGCCTACTGGTTTCCCCGAGAGTCGATAAAATACAAGTCTGTCTAGTCGCTGCAAAACAGGTATGATTTCACTGGCTTTTGTCCTCTCTAGCTATGATAAATCAAAATCCCTTGTATAGGCTAAGACATACTACATTTGAGAGAGACATACACTTTTGTGAGATTATGAAGAAGAAAGCAGGTCGTGACCGGCTCTTCATTCCATCTAACTGTTTTACCGATTAATATATTTTTACTTTAAATAATGAACCAAATGTTCAAAATACTCATACACTGCCAAAGAAATTCCCAGTTATATGTTTTGTACAAACACCCAATATCCCAAAAAGAAAACAATATTTTAACTGGAACTTTTGGCAATAGAATAACATGACAATTTAAAATTGTGGAAAATTTGACTTCAGGTAACTATTTGAAATTTCTGGAGAATAATGTTGGTCGTTCAGATCAGGATGTTTGATTCTAGCAGAATGGGTGCCTGACTCATGTTGAGTTAAGTGGTAGGGGGAAATTTAGACTTTCTGTTTTTTTAATCGGTCAAGGTGGGGACATAAATTGTCGTGCAACATTTTCGGGCTTAACTCCTTGTGATTTCTTTGTTAGGGCACATTAGAGTAGCAAGACCCAGGAACATGGAAAGCAACAATACATGAATATAATTTAGTTACTGGTAGACTTGCTAAGAATGGTGGCTTATTTGAATAGCAATTGTAATTTGTTAATGAACTTCTAGCTTATAATTTCTCTTTATATTCATTGGCTGAGTTATTGATGTTATTGTCTTCATTCATTGCTTTAATATTACACTAGTTGTAATCTTAGCTTCTTATTAACAAGTTTTGAATTTGTTGATATACTAGTAAGTGATTTTTCATATTTTATGGACAATAAATTTCTCACTCCTCTGTAACTATTACATCGTGAAAAGTAAGTGTTCTATTAATATTAAAAAATATGTAACAAAACATGCTTTTAACTAATAGGTTAGGTTTGTGGTTCACGTTCATGAGAAACAGACAGAAGAATCACGATTATTACTACTAATTAATAAAAACATGTTTCTTTTTAAAATTGTGTAGAACAGTTTGCTCTACAACAACAACAACTCTAACTTCTTACAGCATCTGTCGTAAAACGTATAAGAAAGTAGGAAATCGCATGAAAGCAAACTATATGTTAAATCCCTGTGTTTCACCTGACCATCAACACACGGTATAAGGAAAGTCTCCATAAATTACTGAAAAATTGTATCAACTTGCAATTATGTATGACTCTGATTTTAATATCACATGTGTGGCTCGAGTCGAAGAGTAGGTATTCTCCTGTGCTCATTGGTTTTTGCTATACATACGTTTCAAGTGTAACTTGTAATTTATGCACTAAGATGTCAATGTAGGAGATCCTGTTGTCTGTTTGCATGTCCATCGTGAGTTTTATCCTCAATGCTGTTAAGATTATGTAGGAAGTCTTTCAATGCATATTCTTCGAGCAGTCATATCACGAAGGTGTCATCGCCATAACTTGATCACATTTCTGGTGATAAGTTGTAGTTGTTGATTGCACAGCCATTCAAAATTCTTATTGATGGAATTATTCTCCAACTTGGAAGTAAGTGGTACTTATATAGGTTGACAGCAATTTTAAGGGATCTTTCTTGCAGCGTGCCGTCCTCTAAGAGTCAGCATTTTCAACTAAAGCCAGAACTGATTTTGTTGCTAAGTTGGTAACAAGTTAGTGGCTTAAAGCTGATCATTATGTACCCTGTTTCTAGTCTAAGAGTTTTTATTTCACTTTTGAAACGTTCTGTGTTTCTTACCACTGATTAGTTGACTAGGTCTACACCTGATGTTCTGGTCGGGGAAATCTGCTTCATGTATCTGCCTTCAGTAAGTTTTGTGTTTTTCTTTCGTCCTTGTTGGCTGGTAAGACTTTTTCTGATTTTTCTATTTTAAGTTCTTTCAGCTCGCAGACTTTCGTTCCTTGTAACATTCTGATTAATGCTTCCTATGTTTGCGTTTCCATCTCTATTCCTCTGCGAATTCCTGTGGTTGGGTTTCTTGTGCTTCAACTTCTATCAGTGATACTAGATCCAAGGCTAGTATTTATAAATTTAAATTGCTTAGCGTATGTTTCCATTGTGTGGTATCCTGCGTGTATTCTATTGAGAAAGCGCAGCGAGGGTGTTTGAAATATGATTGGAGCGATATGCGGTCAGACGTAATAAATTTGAACGTCCCTCCTTTGTCTCCGCGTATTGTCGCCTTTAGTTGCAAGAATTGATACTTACTAACATCGCTTGATTAGCACATTCGCCTAAAACAAATAAATAGTAAAAAGATATTTTTGTCGGTGACATAGTGGATTCATTGCTACTTTTTATTAATTAAAAGTACTATATTTCATTTTTTTATTATTTTGTCCTCAGATTGAGATGTACTGTTGGAGGAATAAAGTTTAATAATAATAAATATCTATTTTTAAAGAATTTTCTTAATTTTTGGAAATCAATCAAAGTAACTAACTAACTACGCGTATTACATTCTCCAACTCTTTATTGAACCTAGCGGCGGGATGTATGTATTGGAAACATTGCATTAACTTCATTTAATATCAATTAAAATGGAATTGAAGAATGGTTGAGCTGTTAACGATTTTAGCATATCTCACGCTGCCAGATATGTTACCATATTTCAATTAATTGACTCCGCTGACATTAATCACCCGCCAAATTTCCACATTTTTCCAAACTGACTGAATACTTGTGTATGTTGTAGAACAAAGGCGATTTACGTTTATCTAATATTAATAACGCAAACGAGAACGCTATAAGGTATTTATCTCGTATCTGGAATACTTCAAGGTTTCTTGCCTGGGTAAATACAGCGAAGAATAGGTTACGAAAAGACATAAGAAAGCAAAGGCACCGTTTTTAAAAAGTTCATTGCGTAAAAAAAGTTGATTAATGGGGCCGCCGTAATCGTCTACGTTGTTAAAGTAGCCATAAATATTAGCTTTTGTTTCAAGTTTGCCGATGAACGAACACATAATAACGACATCGAGATGATAATGATTACCATTATCGTGAGGCACTTTGTCCTAGTAACATAATTTATCATGTATTTTAATAAATATTTTTACTTAGATATCTTTATATAAAAATACGTTTTCTGACGAATTGGCCGTGCTAATTTACAATCTATAAGAGATATATTCAGAATCCATGTTTCTAAAAATAGCGTACAATAAAAGCACATAACAAGGACATTAAGGACAGTAATAAAGAATAAGCTATTGCAATGCAATTTTAAGTAGCGTAAAATATCACATCGAACAAATATATTTATTATTTAAGAATTTTGCTAGATAAACTTAACAAAGCGCTTTAATCTTCTATGACCTGAAAATTTGTGATCTTTGGCTGTGTTTTCAGCGGCGTTCGCTTTGCTAGTAGGGATTTACAAATGTTCCCTTAGTTAGACAATTTATTTCTTTAGGATCCATAGGTCACTTATTTTAAATTTTCAGATGTATTTCGGGTTGTATTCGGAATTATGCAGGACATAGCAGTGATGACCGATGTGGCCGCGGCGCTGCATTGCAATGCTTCGAACCCGTCGTGTATTTATGTTGCATATCGTGTACATTGTAGTATGGAACGGAACCTTTCACTAACGTCACCACCACCTTCCACTGTGACGTTGCATTAATTTAATGTCCAGACAAATATTTTTATGTCGATGAAATGGTTATAAAATATGAATGAATTGATAGTAAAGGGAACTTTAATTTTGAATGTAATACAAGAGGGCCGTAGATAGAATAGATGAAATAAAGTACATGATTTTGATTAATTTCCACTTACCAATAATTTAAGGAAGATTGTAGATCATCCAGCAATGATGTGTTACGCACTTGAGTCAAAACATGACATTCAGAATGAAGACTTGCCTAATATTTTAATTTTTAAAGGCTCGTTGATAAATTTAAATCGTGATTCCTGTGAAAATTTTGGAATCTCCCCTCTACTTTGTGTATCTTAAAACATTCCACTTCCATAACAACCCGTGTTAAATTTTCAAATGCGATATGGTTACCAATAAGCTGAAACTTTCTCAATGATGTCTGTCACTACAATATAAGTAATTCTTAAAAAGTGGCATAAGTTCTTGCCTTTCTTATTTTTTAAAATCTGAAAGGTATTCGATATATATTTAATATATTTTGCAGCACAAAATGCTATTTATAGCAACGGTATACGCACCTAACTCAAGTACATAAAATGTGTAAAGAATATTAGCTTAATACTCAAGTGCTCCGGTGTTTTAAAGTAACCATTGCGCTTTGATGGGGTTTTGACGCACCACAACTTGGTTCCTTTTTTTATTAGATAGAATCTTTTTCATTTTTGGTTGATTTAGATTTTTAACCAGTCATTTATCTTAAATCAGCGATAAATAAAAGTTAAATTAATTCTATTAAAACTTATTAAAAAAAAATACTATTACGCTTAAAAATTCTGAAAGATATGCTTTTGCCTTTTTTCTATTTAGGTAAACCCTTATGTAATAAATATTTCCAGGTGTTCTTTACAGACGTTCTGCCCAACTTGGTGATAGCTAGTTTCTTGGCTGGTTCAATTCCAAGTAAGTAATTGATTTTTAGATCTTTCGAAAGTTCTTTTGCATGGTATCTTCTTCCGTTGTGGTTATTAGCAAGTCCCATTTTTAAACTAATAGAAAATTTTCTTCGATTCGCTCTAGTCGATGTTTCTGATGTGGCTTAGACCTGAAATATCTTACAGTGCTCGAAATATAGGCACATACTATTGGTTGGTTCTTTATTAGCATTACTCAAATCGTCATCATTAGAGAGGGTAAAGGCGGGTGGAACCAGGCAGTCTCGTGTTTTGTCGACTCTCGGGGAAACCAATAGTGACACTAACTCTTTCTCATGAGACTATCAGACACGAGTCTGTCTAGTCGCCGCAAAAGAACAACAAATCCACCGACCTTTGTCCTTTCTAGTCATCATATTCAGGAGGACATCATGCTTCCAGGCACCAAGCCAGAGTTAATTAAATCAACTTTAAACAGATTTTTAAAAACTATCAACTTTAAGTAATCTTCTGTAAACACTTTCATGTTCTATATTTGTATTCATACGGCTATATACATGCATAATTTCATATTTTGTATACGCACAAAAAAATCTTTATTAATAGAAATAGATAAGATTACAAGATGGAGAAGCTATTATTATTATTAGACAACACATGGGTGAACAAAGGATACACAAAGTAGAAAGTATAGAGTGTGAACCGATATAAGTGTCACCAATTCTCGATAAGCTTTTGTTGGAAGGTTTGTCACTGGCCTCAAAGGCCAAGCTGCAAAGGCAATATGGTTTATTGTACTTGATATTGCTTACGAAGTAAGCTTCAGAGAAAATAGATTACTGCTGTTGGAGGGTAAAAAACTATTAATTTTCATGAGGAAAAGAGTAGTGCCCTTTTTGGGGAACGGTTTAAGAACATATTACTTAAATTACCTGAAAACTTTGAAAAAACATGAATGACGAAGCGTATTTTTAACGAAAAGTGAAAAGATTCCCAGCTCTGCATGGAAAATTGTGCGTTACATTCGAGAATGGATATGATCAAAAATATTTCTTTCGCCATGGAGATGCTTCGTTCTCAATCGCCGCACTTAGTAACCGCGTTCCAATGAAGATTAGGAAAACAGTTCCTATAAGCATGATGAGCTACGTAATAAGAAATATTTGACTGCTTTATACATATGTATATAAAGAGAGTGAATAGAGAATAATATTATGCATTTTTTGTCATTGTAATAATTGCAATCATAACTGTCGAATTGAATTGTTAAATTGTTAAGATTTCCTATCTTAAATCTTAAAATTGTTCGAACAACTATTGTATCAAAGGCAATCTTAAGTAAGTACTATTCATATTTAATTTACGAAGAATGAATTCTTCTTACGGCAGGAACGCAACATACAACAGCCCGGAGGAAGCTTCTATGAAATTGAGAGCGTAATGTTGGCATTCTCAACTCGGAAACCCAAATTTCTTAAAAGAAAACTACGAAGTCTACAACAACATATACTATCCATATTATTAGAGATGACAAAGGTAGGTGGAATTATACCTTTTTTGCAGCGACTAGATAGACTCGTGTCTATTCGCCTCATGATAATGGATTCGTCGACAAAACACGAGTCTATCTAGTCTCTGCAAAGGGATATGTTTACATAATTTCTATCTATTAGTAGGTATTTAAGGCACATAATGCTTAAAATTTGATTCTTATTTGCGAAGCAAGAAAATCATGTAAAACGTCGTATTTATACGAGGAGGTTGTAGTGATTAAATGGGTTATGGATTCCAATTGTACGTTACCTTCTATGCTTCCGTTTTCGCTACTCCTCTTATGTCTGAATCTTACTGTTTACGCGAAATTTAAGTGATTGTTATTTAGTTTTGTCAGTACTTTTAGTATTCAGGCGCTTTGTAAAAATACTCAACTTGTAGCACAATTATTAATAATTTATGATATTTGTTGAATTTTAATAAACTACGCCGATAATAATGCTTCTGCATTGCTTAGAACTGCTTATTTTAAACTCCTATCAAGGTACTTGCAACTAATTGCCGCTAGATATAACACGGACGCTGTTGCTCTACAACACACGATAGAATACATCATCATCAAAAGCGTAGGATATTTTACTTAATTTAGCAGCAATTACATTTCAAGTGGCGACATAGTAGGTCCTATATGTATATGTTGCCGCATTCAGTAGTAGTGCGCTTTGAAGACAGATACGACAAATTGGCGTGTTTGTCTCCGAATTCTAGTACAACGCCCGCTTGTATTGATATCATTTTCCAAGGAAATAACTAAGAGGCAATCGAAAATTTAGTAGCTTCGCTAATAGAAGTACGCCATAATATTGATTTTGTTACGTGTTTCAAGATGTCTTATTTTTTCTTCTGCATGTTATTTGCAATCTGTTAAGGAAAATACGGGACGAATCGGGAGGAACCTACCTTTGTAGTTATAACGTTATAACACGATCCCCTCCATATATTGTTCCAATCAATCGTTTCTTTTGTAAGTGTTCAAAAATAAGGAGTGGAATTGATACCATAGCTTACTATCGATTGCAGCATTTCTTACATATCGAAGTAATGCATCGTGAACCTCGACTTTTGCTTTGCATATCTATTCTTTGAATTAGACCCATGAGGAACAGTCCGATGGCGTAAGATCGAGAGACATTGGAGGACAAATAGTAGGGCCATGTTTCAAAATTGAAGGAACATTCAGCCATACCGTATCACATATTTACCGAAAGCTTGTTGTATCGTGCAACTAAATTTCAAGTGTTGAATGGAGATTGTCGTCCGACTACATATAGATGTTGGGAGGTTTATTGGTGCTGTTCAATTTTGGAAATTTAGTATTGCCAGAACTAGAAAAGGGGGCGACAAATTTAATTTTGAATACGGGCGACTGATCTCCACAACACGGCCTCGCTTGTGGAGTGTGCTTATTTTATCTGAACCTTGTCAAGCTGTACGTTCAAATGTTATGTTAATGCCTGGAAGGGCATAGTTGACTACAGACTCTGAGAAATACATTTTGATGTGGACCTGTTAGCGATATTGTACAACACCAGCTGCAGTATTCTGATTGCAGCAATTATAAACAATATATTTGCATAATCAACATTCTTAGAACGATGGTCTAAGTCATTTAGTTGGTCTAGAATTGGTTGTAATGTGATGGTACCAAGTGATGGTAATAATTTTTATGCCGATTGTGGAACATTATTTTTACTTCGAGGATTTTTCTGGTATTTACTAGTTAGTCTAACTCAATAAATTTGTTATTATTTGAGGTGAATGATTACTAATAATAGTAATTACTAATAATATTCTTTCAAGACTTTGTTTTGGACTATTTTCATGACTAAGGTATCCGATTTTTTAAAATATATCTTGGGTGAAGTATATACGGTGAGAATATCTTGTATATAATATTCACGGCGTTTCATTTTTTCACGACTGGAATCATTTAATGCATTTAGAAATGTCAATGGCTGCTTGAATCCATGTATTTCTTTTCTTTTTCTAGCGTATGTAACTGTAAAAAGTAATGCCGGATCTGTATCAATCTAGTAATTCACCTAGCCTACCGGTAAACATGTGAACTCTAAACACCTGCTTAGGAATATCACGAAATCATCAGCGTCCGTCCACGCACAGATTTATGTAAACGCTTCTGGCCAATAATTCCGAGAAGCTGGATCTATTGTATCGGTTGCCCCTTTATAGTCGAAATAACTTACGTGTAATTATTTCTTTGGTCGTGATACCATTTCATCAATGTGATTTAGTCGAGTAATTATACACGAACAGTTATATATAATGATACTGCTTACTTGGAAGTAAATCAAAATGTGCGGTATTCGGAAATAGAAAATCCATTGTAACTCGATAGCGATCGTTAAAATTCTATTGCTGTATATGAAAAAATTGAAAGAGATCGATTTTACCTACTAACAATTAATTACGGTTCATTTGTTATAATACTGCTTAATGTTTTCTGCGAAAATATACAGTTAGATTTCATTATTTAGAGAAGCCCCGCCGTATAGTGTAGATGCCTCATAGGAAATAGCACGGCAAGAACTCAATTTCGTATTAATAGTCTGTTCACTTTAGGTTTTTGTATAATTTTTGCGACGCTTGTAGCTTACTACTTTGCTAAGTTGGAAATGCAAGCTTCAATGGTAGAAAAATGTATTCTCTCGTATCAGAATTTAGATAATTTATCTGGGTTGCTGGATTAGGAATTTTAATGTTTTAAAACTTGTTAAATCTTAAAATAAAACGTAGGCTTCAACGGGCAGAGGTTGTTGAAACTAAACGTTTTCCGGATTTGAACCGTGTCATGACGTTGTTAAAAGCAGTTGGTTTTTGCCTCTGGCGTAGTTTACATGTTGAGTTGTAGTGTTAACTGTTGCCTGTTATTCTCCTGAAGAAGCTCCATACGATTGTGGGCGAAACGTGGAGTTTTTGTTTTGATAACGACATGACACCGTTTACCGTTTGTTAAATCTTGTAGAACATGCTGTAAATCAGAAGTGCGTTTTAAATTATCCAAAAAGGCATCTATAAAAAGATGTATTGTATGTTGTAGTGTTAGAAATGAGTTATAATAAAAAAAGTTTGATTTTTCAAAATTAATTGATTAAATTTAGTAATTATAGGTGTATCATTACACACTTTTTCAAGTATTTCAATTCATCGAATCAATCAATACATCGTATTGGTGGCGGAATATAAATATTGAGTATTTAGAAAATGAGGAAACAGACAAACACGTGTTCCGCTGGATGAATATTTGGAATTCTGAAGTTTTATTAGCGTCCCTTTTTACCCTTTTTTGTCGCGGAAGCGATTGTTTAATCACGGGACAACACTTGCGGTCCCTTTGGATGACTTTCAGTATTTCACTAATCATCAAAATGCGGAGCTTATCTCATTCCAATGTTCGGAATTCACTATACCATTACGTGATAAATGAAGGTGAATTATTTATTAATCATTTATTTATTTTGTTCTTATAACATTTTCTTACCGGAGATGTCGCTAACAGCGTACCTTTATGGTAATACTGTCAAAATTTCTAATTTGATAAAATAAGTTATCAACACGCGGGTGTGTTGATAACTTGAGTTAGTGAAATTAGTGATTTAATTTGGTGTCGGGCCCATCAACGTTTTCCGAAGGTAACTGAGTTGTTCAGCGGATAAAACAGATGAGTGGAAATAGAAAACTTAGCGACATAAAGAAAGCGAAACGAGTTGAAAAACAAAGAACAAACAAATTAACGGAAGTAATAAACCCTTTAAATAAAATAGGAAAGGGGCTCTTAATGAATCTTAGAAAACTGACGGTGACTCGTGTTCAAACGCGAAGGCAGACCGACGGCAATACACCGCCAGGGCCTACAACATAGACCCGTTCAGTCCGAGCAGACAATCCGACGGAAACTATCTTCTTGAGACCTTTGAGCAATTGTCCGCGCATAGTAACAGACGAGTCTGCTGAAATCGAAAATTTGAGCGATTTATATGGTAAATTCTAGTCTGAGTGCTTCTTATCCTCCAACATGTATCAACTAAACAATTTCGTAATATTCCTTTATACAAATACCGATTTGATCAATTTATACATCGCCGTTCAAAAATCCTTAATTTTCCGTAATCCAAAAATTTAGTAGGAATGGAAGGAAAATTAGAGAATTAATTGCAAGTAATAATTACTTTATATCTTCGCATGGTTTCAACATAAAAGTTTCTCTAAATTTATCAGGGCGGTACACCGTTCGTCACAACGGCTAATTTGGATAATTATACTTTTCAAAAAGCTCTTTGGTAATAAGTTTCATTTAAATAATCTATGTTTATGCTAGGATCTAATCGACAGATTGACTCTATGATGTTTTATGACTTTTGACAACCAGTAGTGAATTTGTTATCGCATGTGAAAGGAAATTCTTCACAAAAATAAAGTATTCTTTACCAAAAAGAAAAAATTTTAACGTCGGAACGAAGAATTTTCTTGTTGCAGAAGAAAGATTAATAACAAAATGGAGAATTTTTTCACCGCCGGAAGAAATTCCTAAAACGCTTTCGGAGTGTTTCGCTTTCGGATGGACATGAGGAGACAGCCAGATAGTGTTAAGAGAGCGCCGGATCTAAGTTTTTTCTTTATTTGTCCACTGTGCTTTATATGATTAGCGTTCTATGGCTTGGGATATAACAACACAAATATTTCTTTCATTTTTACTATATATTTTTTTTCTCCCGGGATATTATGGAACCAAAATTTTCATTTGTCAAGCGGCATTTCGCAATGGACCTTCGTCATGGAATTTTTCAGCATACACTACGAAAGGCTTGCCGATCTTTCTTTTATTCACTACAAATTGGAGTTCTTTCTGCCTAACTCTATATCGTAGCGCATTTTATGAAGAGAATTTGCTATATAAATATTTGTTTATGTAATAATATCGCAATTTCTTGTGATGCTACAGAAGCGTGTAATACATACATAACGATAATCACTTAGGTAATCGTCAGCCAGCCATCAATTTCTAGGTATTTCCCGGTGATTATTTACTATTGCTTATTATTAAATTAGTAATTTACTCGACAACCTCGATAAATTCCGTTGCTTAATAGCGACTATAGACTACGGACTACGGACTCGATTAAAATGTTAATCGCTACTCTGACGTTTAGGGCCGATTGTTAAAGAAATAAGAACATTTCGTAGAAATTTCAAGTTAATTTTATCTCAATTTGTCTTATAAATGAAGAGAACAAAAGCGAGTGAAATCATACCTTTTTTGCAGCGACTAGACAGACTCGTGTCTATTCGTCCTCGAGAGTCGATAAAACATGAGTCTATCTAGTCGCTGCAAAACAGGTTTGATTTTACTCGCTTTTTTCTTCTCTACTTATAAATTCATACAGATGGGCGTGGGGAATACTGAAGAAGGGTAACGTAAATTGAATGAAATAATATCAAGAGGCTCAAATTTCAATCAATCCGCGTGTAACGGAAGCCGAAGCACCTTACTAAAACTACAACTCCGCAAGAAATAGAAAAGGAGAACAAAGAACTGCATATAAGACAAAGTTAATAAACATGATAATGATGGTGGTATTTGTAGGTGAAGCTACTCACATTAAAATTAAAGTTTATGCAATTGTATGTACAAGAAACTTATCCCATAAGGTTACTCGTTCAATTTATCTGGCACCAGTGGCGTTGAATGTGTACATTCAGCACCATTGTAATACAATAAAATGTAAATTACGCAAAGAATAATAAAAGAGCAATGAAAAGGCAACAGAAAGTACAATACAATTTAAGACGTGACTCGAATTGGTGATTTCACAGAAGTTTTAAATGCGGTGGAAGATGTAAATTTTAGTGTCTTTGTAAGTACGGTTTATGAAATTTGTTCGATATAATACATAATGCTGGATCGTTATTAGCTTCAGCATTAATATTATTCCAAAGGTGTACATTATAAAATATCTAATAATTATTATGGATGTCAATTTTCTTTTATAGTTTAATAGTTAATAAACTTGTATTGTATTTGAATAAAACTGTTATAGTGTTTGCCATTCGTTAGTTTATAGCTTCATGCGACTTTTCCAACCTTTCCTATTTTTAGTTACATCTTCTTTAAGTTATTTTTTTTGCCTTCTTTACAGCTTTCTTAGTTTCTCCTTGCCTTATTTCCATTTTGTCAACAGAGGTAGCTCGCTGGATGGTCTTTTCTCAAACGATGCTCACAAGTATTCCTTAAACATGTATATGAGCATACATTTTATGTACTATTTAGTTATTTTGTAGTATCGATTTATGCAGTTTGAATGCTAAGTAAATGGGTCTACTATAAACATTACGAACGAAGAAAATCAATGTCACTAGCGCTAGATGGGGCGACGTTCACCCAAGTATCTATGTTAGATGAATATTTGTTTCTGATCCATCTTTAACTCTTCGATGGTTTTTATAGCCCTGAGTCTCTCTTTGCCTGTCCATGGCGTTTTTTTGGGACATCGTATCTTCATGCCAAAATAACTTTGTCTCAACTCCATTTTCTTCGTGTTCTTAAAATTCTCCTTTAATTAATTTAATTAATAATCCAATATTTTTATAATTGATCACTTTTATAACATAGCAAATTAAATATCAAGGGCAAAACAAACCTTGACTGTTTTATCATTAAAGTTCGTCAGTTTCCGTGCGTTTCACGAAATTAGCAGAGATTAAGGTATTGTAATTGGCCGCGATATTTGACAAAGACTAGCGGGAATAAAAGAGTGAAGGGAAGAAACGACAATATGCTTCTTTTAGTTCAAGTCACCTGTGCGAGTATCAGATGCATAAGTTGGAAAGTTGGGTGATTATTTTCAGAGCTTTGTATAAGATCCTGCGTATTATATTTTTGTCTTCTACGTTACATTATGTTCTCTTTTTTTAATTTAGAGGTATACGTTATATATTTTTACAAGGTGTCTTATATCTCATGACAGCGTTGATCAAAGGCTGAATGTAATTGCAGATAGTTAATACAGGGATGTAGCATCTCGCTACTATATTGAAATGTTATACCAGATGTAGTAAAGGAACAAAATTCAATCGATTGCTTATGTTAAATGGAACATCTTGTATATTTATTTCAGTGGATTTGTACTACGAATTACTTGTTATATTTATTTGCAATATCGTTATTGATACTCAATTTTCTATTAAGTTTTAGTTTTTTAACATTTACTTATAGTTAAATAACAATAAGCGGCTGTAGATAAATTCGCAAACAGATGATTTTTGACTTACTTATGAGGTTACTGCACCGTGCATACGATTACCTATTTTCATATTTTCTTATTGTTTATTCCTATTATTTATTTTAGTCGCTGTTGGTTATTACTTCTTATATTTCATTATTATGTTGTGTAGCCTTATTCGAAAGAGAGTGTGATGATTAAAGTTCGCCACTTTCCGTGCGCTTCACAAAATCGGCAGAGACTAGACAGATTCCTATTTCGTCGACTCTTGGGGAAACCAATAGGCAACACCAACCCATTTTAATGAGACGAATAGACGCGAGTCTGTTTATTCTTTGCTAATTTCGTGAAGCGCACGGAAAGTGGTGAACTCTAGTGATGACTAGAGAGGACAAAGGCAGATGAAATTATTACCTTTTTGCAGAGACTAGACAGACTCGTGTTTTGTCGACTCTCGGGTACGCCAGTAGGCAACACGCGTCTAGTGATGATATTGAGATTGGCTTTTATTTAGGAATGGTCGCGATAAAGAAACAAGTAAATAAGAACTTTATTTAAATTCAGTTACTTCGATAAAAAGAAATGAATGTACCTATTAATTTATTCCATATGATTAAAAAATATTTGCATTCACTGGATTTAAATTTAGGTTCACGCACGCCCTTATTAATTAATTAATTGTTAGTAGGAACGAAGTATATAAGCATATCTTATAACAGTATGCAAAAAAAACTAACACCGTGTACGCTTGATATTTTTTCCTGTGTTGGAAATTATTTCATTTCCCGGAGGAATAGTCAAGCATTTCAAACTTTAATTTACCATATTTCCTGTGTATACGTTTCAAGATTCGCTGTATACAAGATATCAGATTCTGGATGCGAGATTAAGACCTGGATTTCTTTCGACATAAAACGAAATTATGTTCGTATATACAGACTGTAATACTATGTATGCACATGCATGAAGATGTATGCGAAAGCTTGTTAAAGCTGGAATACAGTATTAGCTTCCTCGAAGCTTATGAAAATTTAATTGCGAACTTCTTGCTTCACACAATAAAAGAAATGAACGAGCTGAATTAAATATATCAATGATTTAATATATTAGGCGACAAGATGTTTTTAATTTCTTCTTCTCCTATTTTAGTGCCATATAATATAAATGTACATATGTACACTGCTGTGGGATAATACTATAAAACTGATCTATGAGACGGCTGTCAACTAAATCATTTAGTTATAGCTTTATGAGCACATCTTGTACTATTTATTCACCTGTTAAGTAACAAAAAAATGAGATAAAATATTACATATATGCGTATAAATCAATTGATTTATACTCACGTATTGATCCTTGAATAATGAAATGAAGCAATGGGAGAATTAATTACATTAACAGTATGATGTAATATTATTCAAATGTTTTTATAAAGATTGGATATTCGGTTGATGTTTAATTCATGTTAAATGTCCAACTCGGTTACATAAGCACCAGCTTCATTATATGTGTTTATAAAGTGTAGTATGGTTTTATATATTACAATGTTATAATACAAATTAAGATAGACAAGATAAATTAACTTTTTAGGTACTTTAATTAAACGTATTAACGATCAGTTAATGACGGCAAAAGCTAATCTTTTCATTAAACACGCTGTTATTTCAAACGATGACAACTTGATGTAATAAAGATTGTATACTTTGAAATAATTTTAAATCACTATTCACACTGGCAATGACCTTCAAATGCAACTCATTGCTAAATGTGTCTTCTTTTACAACCGCTTCGATTGTCATAAATGACTTAAAAGCACGGATTTGATTCTAGACTGTAATGTTTTGCTAAGGGTTACTGTTTAACGTGGCGGCGAAGTGTCGTCACAATCTTCAAATATGCACCTTCCTTAAGGAAAGAACGGTTATGTCTTCGTCTTGCCGAAATTATTGTCGTCTAGATTTATATTTACTAATTAATTAATTGCAAAGACAGGACTATGGAATTTAGAATAGAGTCTTGGCTATACAAGCCCTTGTCACGTCATGTTGGGCATCAATCAGAAAGACCCACGCCGTAGTGATGTTTCCAAAATAGCCGAAGCAGTTATTTGTTCCGCCTAAAATTCGATGTAGTTGAGGCGAAGGTCATACCTAGTACCTAGTTCGCAATAGGGCGAAGATCGTTAACCAATTTTTAGGCGCTACGAGTCACAAACGATGTCAGTATACAGTATCAGGATATAGTAAGCAGCCTTCTCCTCGGTCTTGCACAAGACTTCGTCCACAATATCGACATCTCCTAAAAAAAGTATTTGATACTTTCTGTGCACCGTTACCAGCACCGAGTATCGAATCTACTCGCCGAAAATTGATTGTAACTATTACCGACGAGAATAAAAAGATTAACGAAAGCATCGAATTTAGCGATATTTTACATCTTTAATGACGACACTGGGTAGCGTCGAACTCCCGACATCAGTGTCGAACCAACGAAAGTACCAATTTCAAAGTAACGATAATTGTCAAGGATAGATAATAAGGTCTCACTATCTCACCGCCTTGCCTCTGAGCTTAGAGAAATGTACCTTAACAAAGGAATTTTAGTATTTGATAAGTGAAAAAGATTAAAGAACACATCGGTGAACGCGTCTTAAAACGACCATTGATATCCTCGAAACCGTCGTCCTGCCGTGCAAGAGGTGTTTACCATACTACGCCACAGTCCTTGCTATCATTAAAGAACGCATTAGTAAAGAACTAGAAATTACCAAAAATGAACTAAAAGATTATGATTATTTATTGTTATGAGGGTAAACTTATACCAAAAATTTGTGTTTTTTTCATAATTTTTTGGTTAAAACTTTGTTTACTTTAAAATTCAGATAATATTCAATAATTTTTAGGTTGCAGTTATAATTTGCAAAGGTAAATTTCTAATTTTTTTACAGTGAAAATGGTTGTGTAACAATTGTTGAGAAGATTTACTAGCTTGCAAAATTAGAGAAAAGAATTGAAAATATTACTTTTGGGATAATTAAGCACTTATTTAGAGATATTTACTTTACGAATAACTGAAAGCACAAAAACTTGAATTAATGTTATAACTCTAAATTCGGCCTGCAATTAATAACGTGTACGCCGTTACAAGTGACGTTTTTGATATTTTTTGGTGGTGTTTGGATACCCTTTTCTGTGCTGCATACCTTTAAATGTTTTTGGACCGGCGATGTCGTGCCTATACGGTAGACATTTGAATGTAATTAATGACTTGTACCTTTCCATTTCCATAAGGTCAGACATTCTAGTTATTTCGTAAATTACATAAGTGTCTAATCGAGGGACGCCGTAAATTAGGAAGTTCCTAAGGCATAAAACAGCAGAAGAAGTGTGGGTTTGACGTTTTGCAAACAGCAGGTAGGTAAGGTAAGTAGTCTATACGAACTTGACAAAACATTGAATTATAGCTGTCAAATGGTTAATAACAGTAGTAATATAAAAGCTTAGGCTATTCAAAATAAAAAAATAGCCAATACAGTTTTAGGATTAGCAAGGAACTATAAACGAAGATCCTTTTTCCGAGATTTTAATCAAATTGAGTTAGACAGCTTGAATTAACCCTTAAAAACCTACAGAATTAAGTTGCTTCTAAGATAGTTAAAATTAACTTGTGCTTATGGTCCATATTTAAATAATAGATTTTGAATGACTACAGACAAATTTGTTTAAGAACTTCAAAGCAGAATTGTTTTGCCAATTTTGTAGTGCTCTAAATAAAACTAAGTTAAAACTAACTAACCCACACGTATATAATTTTCTGGTATAGCTTGAAGGAATTAAATTTAAGCTATTTGAAACAATTGAAGGCTATTGGAAACAAAATATTCGCAAAGGAGCTCCACCAATTGATATACATTGATGGAAATGAAACTTGCTGCGGCTTGTTAATGGGTGAACCTGGTGCAAGGCCAGTCATAATTTTTAAGCGTAAATATCTTTGCAATGAAACCAAAACTGTAGATATTTTCAAGGTGTAACAACTCATCGGGTTTTCACAAATCCCCATTAAAACAAACAACGACAAGTAAGACAACGAAGGAAGTTCAAAGTGAAGTACGAAAGCACTTCTTAGTGTTATATGCAGAGTAGTTTATAATACGTGTAAAAAAACTATGGCATCTTGCTGTGAAGAAATCCCTATTTATTAAGAGGAAAATGATAGCTGCATTCGATCGAAAAATTGTGAAGACAGTTGTTTGGACGCACAGAAGACAATAACAGCGAAGTCGTATTCCGAGCAGTGCCTGTCTAAGGTCAATGAGCCTCTGAGTAACCTGCGGCCAAGGCTAAGAATGGATACCTGGTTTCCCCATCATGATAACGCTGGAATTTACCGCTTCAAAGCCTGCACCGCATACTTGACCACTGAAGGATTGAAACTTGTTGAGCACCATCCTTATAGACCAGACCGTGCTCCTTGTGCCTTTGCGCTATTCCCGCTAGTGAAAATTAAGCTAAAGTAGCTAAAGGGATAGCGAGTGTGCCTTACTCCCTAATGAAACATGGCAAAGCTGGTTTAAAGATTTATTCCGGAGAACGAAGGGGTTCGTTGAATGTGGCTGAAATTACTTTGAAAAAATGTAAACAATAAAGCTATGTTACTAGTATACTTTGTACGATTATTTGATGATGCAAAGCAGCGTTGGCTACTTATACATTATACTAAGAAAAATTATTTTATGAACAAAGAATCCAGGCGACAACAATTATCGAGCAAATTGAACATTTCGTTTTCTTAATACCTAATTATATTACTTTACATTAAATTTTAGAAGAATATATTCTGGAATATTTGAAATTATAAAATAATAATGGAAATCACAATATTTATCAGGTCGCATGTCTATAATTGCGTTATTTTATTTTGTAAATAAAGTAAATTATTTTTAGCCAATCAGAGCAGCGTTACTGGACTTCATTCGCCCTATAAAAAAAGGTGAAGGTCAGCTAGAGAGATCACCCTTGTAGACGTTTACAAGGGATTGTAAAACTTGCAAAAGCATTCAAGTTAACTGTCACCAATTTCAAGCACCTGCTTCGCTGAAGTGTGCTTGATTACAGGATCTTACACCTTCGTACTGGGGCCTTGTTTAATAAAGACTGCACTATCATACTTATCGGTAATATTTAATTTAGGCGACCACAAAAATGTAAGGAATCTTTTAAGAAAGCTTCGAATTACGTTATTTTGCCTAATACTATTTGCCTTCTCGAGGTTGTTATTTCTTTCAGGCCTTGTTTTTAAGGAAGGTTTTTGAAAATGGTTGCATATTATGATAAAATATTTCCGATAACGTTATCAAAACATAAGAAAGGTGGAGATAAAAATAAACACGAAAAATTTCACATCAAACCTCGCTTAATTAGCAAGCTGAATAATGTAATGAAATTGAAAAGGCCGCATAACGAAACTCCGCTTCGGAAAGGTTCGTGGTCGTGATTTGGGGGGGAGCAAAGTTTCAGCTAAAGTTCATTGTTCCACTCAACTTCGGCGAAACCTATTTAACTTTTAATTACGACTTTATATGTATTGCGAAATAACTTCGTGAGTTTTATTTATTCTTATTTTACATTGTTTGAATCGCAGGACAATGGTAAGGAGTTATCGCCCGATTTCGGGAGAAAAGGAGTAATTTGGGAACATTTATTAGGAAATCTTCTTAAGTTGTTCTAAATTAATAAATATAAATGATGATTTTAAATACAATTTTGGCGAAAGTAGAGTTGTTAAAGACGCTGATGTCAGACTACAAAGAAGTTGTGTTTGATGATCATCTTCCCGTAATTTGCCCAAGCAACAGTGATACGAAGAACGGTACCTCAACAATTACAATGTCAAAACTAAGAAATAGCGGAACAAATAAGAAAAATTCTAAGGCGAATTTTTTGTAACTCTCAAATCAGTATTAGGAAATCTAAATGTTGTATTATCCACGAGCAATTCTGAAAATGATATGATAAATTCTGAAGATGTTTTAATAGAAGGAAAACATTTGAATATAGATGATGCTTCGAAATTAATTTATTAAATTTAGGCAAAAAAAATAGAGCCAAAATAGCTTCCTCATTGTCCTCTGATCGAATTGTTTACGACGAAAGCAATGCAAGCAGAGAAAACTCGACCTACAGACATGCGTCTGCCTACCCGGTGTCATTAGCGTGGTTCCGAGTGCTTTCACTCATGCATGTCGTTTGGAAAGCAGCGACATAAGCTATGTACTGTTCCCCCAAGTCATCCCTCGAGTAGGCATGAGATAGCGCGCCCATTTTTTTTTTTTTTGTAATTGTTTCCATATATTTTCTGATATGTTTTCTTATACATCATGGTAAGCCCGTGGGAATCGCCTAATGCGCAGTTTTCCTTGCGCACCCTTCTTCTGGGACAAAATATTAAACCCTGTGAGTGCGTTGCGGATTGACTGTTTCGGAATCTCCACTTTAGGATAAAATTATCGCACTTTCTCTTCTCCCCACTCCTAATTTTGATGAATTTTGCCACATAATAAACCATTTCTTTATTATTACTTTTTTTTTTTGAATTACAGCTTGGGCATCTAAGAGCTTATACACACAGTAATGATATAAATCGAAATTGAACATGTATACTTAAAAGAAGGTTTAACTCTAATTAATCAATTAACAGAGAATCGCAGGAATTAACTAATTCACCCATATACATATGTGTTTGCGTATTTGCTTGCGGGGAAATTATACATGTTCAGGAAAATGATGAGCATCCTGCGAACATCCACATTACACTAGCTTTAAATGTTCCAAAGAGATCCCGCGCATTATTCTATACACCAGTGATCCCTTTGTTCCATAGCAATACTCGTACGACGAGAGATGTGCATTCTACAATGCCACTTATACACGATTGGCTGCGTGCTATTACAAGTTTTTAGTTAAATTAAAACGTGTGATGGTCTTCAAGAAAATATGAAGTAAATTCATGATTACCATAAATGTTTAGATGCTGTAAATCGATTTTGTAAGTAGATTAACAAGAATAAAGCAAGCTATTGTAATTATAGTTGTATGTAAGTCCGACGATGAGATTTTAGGTGTAGGTCGTCAATTTTGAATGACTTTAAATATAGTTAGTAAAGATATGTCTTTTAGGATATCATTATTAGAAATTTCTTATTTTGATTAGCTAATTGCTAGTGATTTAGTCGTTAAGATTATACCCACAGGTACCAGCGTTAAATTCTTATATCCTGATTCGGTATCCTAGCATTTTTAGTTCAGGTGTATTTATAGGTCTAAACGAGAGACTGAACTTGACACGAAATGGAAGATGAAAAGCCATATTAAGCGATTGGAGTAGAAATGTAATTCACAAGATTTCAAAGGTGCAATGCCTCTCAACCTTAACGGAAAGATTGTACAGGATCGTATCGCAAAGCCTAATTATATACGAAGCGAAAGTGTACACATTTGTTTATTAGCGTGGACAAAAACAATCGAGTGGTTGCTTTCCTTTCCTGCTAACGTAAGGAGATGACATCCTTTTAGTAGGATCTAACTTAACGTATAATCGTTTCTCTAGAAGTGTCATTCGGAATGGTAGAGCTTTATACAGTCCAACTAAAAATTGATTATCTACACAATAAAAGTTAATAAAGTTTATTGATATGTTTTCTTGGAGAACCTACTACAGTAATCCAAAAACTAAGGTCTTCAAAGCGTTAGGATCGCAGGGAATGAATTCGCGGGTCTATTGACAACATTGTTGTGTTGCAATTGACGAAAGTGTATGGTGAATCGTACATGAATGTCAAAAACGATGAAAATAGGAGTGGGGCACTGCCAATTACGGACGAGGCGGATGCGAAGGTCGCGTGAAGTTAGATGAATCACTTTGGACGATCTCTGCAGTTCGGTTCCTGAAATTTTTTTTAACACCATTTAGACGATTTTAACAGAGAAGTTGTGCAGCAATGAGTGGACTCTTTTCGCGAGATTTAATTTTAATATTACATTAAAATTAAACATATAGCTTCTACTAGTCTTTTACAATTATATATTCGTCTTCAACGCAATTTTTAAATTTAAACTCGCACCAATTACTGTGTAGAACTCAAAATAATGATGTTTATCTACAAAGTTAAAAATAATAAACAAACAAGCAATCTGAAATGTAAATGCGAAAAGGGAAGGACACTTTTTAAAACGGAATAAATAGATTTTGAAACGCAAAAGGGTTTTTATTTAGACAACACAACCGCCATAACCCAAAAAGAAGAAATTTAAATATTTGAACGAAAACCGGCTAAAAAGAGAAAAAAAGAAGACAGGTGGATATATTAGCAGTAATCAATACCGTAGCGCTAATAAAATTCGTATGAAAGCCGCAAGAATTGTAGAAGAACTCTTGTCAATTAGACATTTGCATTGGTTCTGGATCTCTAATCTAGAATTTCCGTTTTCTAAGACTACATTGTTACAAATGAATTATTAGCTGCTGAATTTGCTTACTAATTAGTCTGCTCATGCTACTTGATCAAATGGTGAAAGATTTATGTGTTTAGTGAGTATCCCGTGTACTATGATTAATGTATGTTACACGTTCGAGAACGAAGTTTGATGGGCAAGCTGGTGAACAGAATTAGACGTTATGAGTCTAAACTGAAGGAGCATAGGATTGTCGGAAGAATTACAATAAGCATGTAACAAAAAAGTAATAGAAATAACTATCAAGAAGTAGTATATAGTATATAACTATCATGGATAGTACGTAGTAACGTCATTAAAATTGAATGATTTAAGCTGCCATCTTTAGCAGTGGACGTGCAAACAAAGCTAAAATATACTTTTAAAGATACGGAAAATTACCCGCAGCCATCTTTGATTTTACAAAGAGAGGAGACGATTAGAAGCTTCTTTTTGTAAATTTCCTGTCTTCGCTTAACGTTACTAACATTATAGCTCTCCTCAAGCATAGTGATACTAGATTTATTAAAGACATCCAGGGAAATTCAAATAACGCAAATGTACTTCGTTGCACTTCGCACCATACAACTTAAATTAATCATCCGGGACAGTCGTTTTGATGATGTGTTGATTCTTATTTTTAAGCGTTGACTAGTCAGTCAACCACTCAGTCAACAGCTGAGAACGAAGATAGACGCATCCTCGAAACGGCCGTCCCGGATAATTAATTAAACTTGTACGGTATGGAGTGTGCTGATACTATTGTGTTGTTTGTCGTACTCCGCCACAATCCTTGCTATCATTAGGGAAATTCAACTTAAAATTACGATGGAAATAAGTGTAAATAAACAATAATTATAACATGCAATTAGTTCTTTAAGTTGTCCAAATTTTTATTTTGGTTAAAACTTTCCGAACAGCACTGTATATATTTTTTCACTAGAACGAATATTGTTAATCAGCTGAATCGTAATTAGAAAGGACAAAGGCGGATGAAATTATTACTTTTTGGCAGCGTCTAGACAGACTCGTCTTTTGTTGACTCTCGGGGACACCAGTAGGCAACACGAATCCCTTCTCATGAGGCGAATAGACACGAGTCTATCTAGTCGCTGCAAAAAAGGAATAATTCCACCTGCCTTCGTCATCTCTAATCATAATTTCTATGAATAAATATCATGAATTTGCTTTGCTGACACACGTTAGAAAGCAAGAAGCGTATATGTCATGTAATTTTCGCCTATAAAAGAGGCTCAAATTTTCGTTTTAGTTAGACTTCTGGTCGGCACGTCTGTTATCAATACGGATCAAGTTTGCTGAACGAGGTTTCAAAGAGATAGTTCTCACCAGTTGATTTATCGAAGCTAACGGGATCTACATCTCAACCTGTTGGATTACAACGCATGAAGTTTGACTCTACTGGCTGATGTAAAGCAATATTAACAGCCTCCTGCAGCTTTAAGTCCGAGCCGTCGCGCAAGTTCAAACAAGACGCGTAAAAGATTCACGCGCGATACTACCTTCTAGCGTGCGGACAATTTATAATCTATGACTTATGATTATATGCCAAAATTCAAGTTGTTAGAAATGTCTCGCATTTTATTTTAAGGATTTTATTTCCGTTCGTCTATTTCAATTTACCGAATCCTTTTTTATGTTAGTAAAACTGTTTATTTCCATTTGCCCGTTCAAACCGTTGAACTCTGGACAATTAAGCTACTTTCGGTAGACGTTGATGGACGCAGCGCTCGACACCGAAATAAATCATTGGATTTCACTAATTTAATAGCACCGTAATTAATTCCAAGGCACGTGTTGATTACTTGTTTATTTTACCCGATTAAATATTCTGTCAGAATTAATTTACCCCATGTGCGACCTTTATGAGGAGGATGCGCAATTAGGACCGTAAATTGCCAAGTTAGTAGTGCAGATTTTCTCAGTAGCTTTTGTCAATAAAAGGTTCTAAGAACAAAGTAAATGAACACTTAATGCGTAGTTTACTTTTATACAAGCACATAGTGAGCTTAAAGCTATAAAGAAAATAAGCGAAGTAAATTCTCTGTAGTTTGTTGATTAGTGAAATACCAAAAGACTGAGCGCTCGTAGCAGATTGTCTGGAAGTGCAAGCCAGCAAGCAAAAAGAAAGCGAAAAGAAGTAAACGCAAGACAACCAAAAGTTTTCATTCGTTTAATGAACACCATGAGGAATAAAGAAATTATATTCAGCAACGTACAAGGTGATGGTTCAATAGGAAGAGGCTTAGTTACAAAATAATTGGTAACGAAGTTAGCTCTCCATCGCTCTTGAGGCAGTAATGAACTGTTTTAAGCGCATACGTTAAGAAACTACTGGTTATGGATTGAACCTGTTTTGAGATGGAATAACAGATTTTTGCATATCAAGCGTAGATATACGGTTATTCTATGCGCACATAACCTAGACAGTTCTTTCAGTTGTTACTCAGACTGATTTCATGACTCTTTAATCGGTCCAGAGTTAATTCGTTGTTTATTGGAACGATTTTGGAATCGATTCGGACGCCATTTCCTTTGCGCTGTTCTGAACTGATTTCGACGTCTGTCTGATCAGAAAGTGATTCTACAAAGTCGAATATAATAACTGACAACAGGTTACCTTACAAGCACACACATACACGTCATAGGTAGAAACAATATTAAAAATCGAGATAGTTAACGCTGCGATTAATCAAATTCAATTAATATTAATTAACACGATATTAAAGCAAAAAAAATAATAGTTTACTCTCCATTAACCATATTTTAACGTGTATCAAAGCAAAACGTCTGATCGTAACAAGAGTCGGTAAGAGAAGGGACGTAGGAAATTTTTATTCGGCCGAACATATACGCAAACATTATACGCAATATAAAAAATTCACGATATTACAACGAGTCGAAATAATTGTTTGCACGATGTTTTACCATCTAGCCAACATGATGTCGAAAACTTTTCATAATATTAAAATCCGTGCTTTATTGGTAAATATGATATCTCGTGGAATTCGACACTCGATAATAGGACCATAATATAACCATATAAGTACCATAATTTTACTGCTATTTGTTACCATTTTAATAATAGAAAGAAAAAAAAATAGAAAACATTTTCAGACACGTGGCAAGCGGATGTCTAAAGTCAAGTTATATCCACAAAAGAGAATTAGGAACAGTAGAGGAGAATAGGAAACGAAATCTAGAGTATTCTAAAAGCATTACGGACAATAGCACTGTGTCTAGTTTAGGATGTAACAACTCGAACAAAATTGAGATTAGTTGTCATTAGGTAAGCGGCAAACGAACTCGAACATTGTCCTCATTATACGGCAAACAACAAATGAAATCCTGGCAGAGTCTCTTTCCGACGAATGGTAAAGCACGAGTTTATCGGTGCACGAGTTAAAAATAAACCGTGTCAGAGCAGAGACTGCGACAAACATTATCCGCCAAATTACGGTTTGCTCTGTAAAATTTGTCGGAAATGCACAATACGCGTGCACGAAATGTCAACATCTATGATACCACTGCCATGGATCGTGATAGGTCAATTACCGAGTTTAATTAATTTAATTAAAGCGTTCCAGGGAGAAAACGTTATTCAGAGTTGAATTATATTCAATGATGAATTTACGGAAATATTGAAACTTAATATTTAGTAATATTTGCACACTATTTAATTGTGAAAAGCAAGTAAATAAAATTTGCATATTTTTTTGCGAAGAATATCCTAGTACAAGTATAATATTCATCATAATATTTCATTTATTTCATATTTGTTATATGTAGAATTAAGGCGTACTCTGTAATAAGTCGATGACTTATTACAAAGCTTACACAATACTTTTAATTAATTCATTATCGTCATTTTTATAGACGTAACCAAATTTCAATGCAGAGTAGCGTCAGAGAAGTTTCGATTTATAACACCTGGGGGAAGGTAACAGAAGGAATAATATTAGAGGCACCGTGGCGAAAAATGATTCCAACAAAGGTGGTTGTAGTAGGTTGAGATTAAAAATTTAACTAGCAGAATATAGTTTTACGGTGTCGATGGCATTTATCGACGAGAATGTTTATATTTGAATATAAAAATTATAAGAACGATAACATTGACCAACAAGATTTTTACCCTAAGTTAGTAACTGATGAAATTCAAGAGCATATATAAAGTAAAAATCATTCGAAAAGCGGCAACATTGGCTCAGCTCTGGTTACAAAGAAAATGCAGGTCGAGACTTTTTTGCAGCAGACATGAAAATTTTGTTGGTTTTGTATAGTATGGCTGGTAATCTGGTCTACCGCAATAATGTTTATAAACTTTCTGAAGCTTTTGGAATACATCATGATCCCAGTTCTTGGAGATTATTCATAGGCTCATCAAAGACCAGGCTAAAAGCAGTTTTGTTGCATAATGGAAACCATTATCCTCTTATTCCGATAGGTCATGCTGTTTATATGAAAGAAACTTAGGAAAATTTCAAAATTTTATTAGAAAAGGTGCAGTACAAAGACTACTCCTGGAATATTTGTGCAGATGTCAAAATAATTGCTATTATTTTGGGTATGCAATCTAGTTACACCAAATACTCTTTCTTTTTATGTCTTTGGTACAGTCGTGACAGGGAAAAACATTACCATAAACAAGAGTGGTCACGACGACAACAGTTTATATCAGGAAAAGACAATGTACAACATCAGCTTCTAATAGAAATAGGAAAGATCATAATACCACCTTTCTACGTGAAACTTGGGCTCATGAAAAACTTTGTAAAGGCACTGGATCTCGAAGGTGAAGGTTTTAAATACCTTAGTGAAAAGTTTCCAAAATTAACACAAGGGAAACTGAAAGAAGGTATTTTTATTGGACCTCAGATACGAGAAATAGTAAATGATGAAATCTTTGAAACCAAATTAACAGCGAAGAAAAAGACAGCTTGGCTCTCCACGATACAAGTTTTCAAGAATTTCTTGGAAAATAAAAAAGCTGAAAACTATAAAGCTTTAGTAACAAGCATTTCACGTTGCTGGCCGTAATATGCCACTTAAAGTGCACATTCTACATTCTCACTTGGATTTCTGCCCGGAAAATATGGGCGACGTTAGCGATGAACACGGTGAGCGCTTCCATCAACACATCATGCGATGGAAAAACGGTATCAATCCTGTTATGTTAGCTGATTACTGTTGGATATTAAGAAGAGATGCTGTAGATATTGTTTATAAGAGACGGAGCAGTATTACTTCACATTTCTAATTATAATAATTTAAAATACGCATTAAATTATGATCTAATCTAAAAAATCTTTTCATTGAAATATAAATAAAAGAAAAAACGAGCTAACTTGCCCTTCTACCTTTTATTAAAATAAATGTTTATATGTTTTCTATTGAAATAAGTATAAATTATTTTATGGCAAAATCAAAAGTTGAAATTTGTTGGTCAGTGTTATTAGTATTAATTGTTTCCTTTTGAAACTTATGTGGTTAGTAGAAGAGAATAAATAGGAAAATTTTTTAATTTTTCTTCCCAACATTATTTCATCCCTACGTTTTGTTAATCTTTTATAAGCTTTTCAAGCACTTTCTTATATTTATATGTGCGTTCGCTTTTATTTTATATATTATTCAAAATCTTTTGCTTCTGTTTATTTTACAAATTCAACGTATGATGTGTGTTATTTGTAAATCTAACAATTCCCTTGTTTTATTTCTTTATAAATTCAATATGTTATTCGCCTTATTTTGCGTTCCATATATCCATAATTTTTTAATCCATGTTTACTTTCGTTGATGTGTACGCATTTAATGTAAATGTTGATTAAACCTCGCCAATAATTCAAAATCGTCAATGTTTAACAAATTATGAACCTGCTTTAAGAATCATTTAAAAGTCTGTACGAAGAAGTTATCACTAGTGCTTGCACCTAAAATTGCTAAATTTGAACGTAGATAAAGAACCACCGCCGAGATACGCATGCATGTCTTCGTAAGTGTGCATGAAGCTGCAACGGAGCACAATGTGACGATGTGCGATTCGTCGATGTTTATACGTTAACTAGTTTATAGGTACAGGCGCACTTCTATTTATGTTCGTGAGATTCGCAAATTTGCAGCTTTTTGGATCATGCGGTTCTGAAGCTTGACACACCTTAAAATCCAGGAGCTACCCTATCGTATGTGCTAATACGAGGCACAAAACATTCAAAATTGAATAGTCGGCCGTAAACTTGAATATTGTATCGTATGCCTCCGTGTATGATTCACTTTATTCTTTGTCATTGTTGTCGGTCCTGAGTCCTCAAAATATAAGTTTAGTTTCAGAATAAATTTCTCATCATATAATAATTTAATGTATTCATCTTGTTTGTTGAGGAACTTTGTCACTTCTCCCAATTATTAATCTTGTTAACACCTCCGTCTTGGAAAGCCTTGCACATAAATATGCAGAAGAAGCAATTAATGCAAACAGTGAATCTCTTCACAAAATTTCTCGTGATTGAAATTTACGGTTTCCATAGCGTTCTCCAATATGGTTTTTAAGTAACTTTATATAGCTTTTCAAAAAGTAATGCGTCTCTGTGGAGACCGAAATGAGTCAATAGCGTGTTCGGACTCAAGTTTAAGAATTCGGGTAACAATGCCACTATTTTCCCGCACATCGTGCGCGCACTTCATGCATACACTAACGCAATTCATCCAACCCAGTCCTATAAGCGTTAATATAAGTTTCACCAATACCACGAACAATCGATTTACAAAGACGCAAATCATACGTCCCATTATTTCATATACAACGTATGAAAACAATTAGTTGAGAAAATCTTTGCACGTCTATGTAAACTCCTCTCCTCAAACCTAATTCTGACGATAAGTTCCTTTTCCATCCGCCGATACATTACATCAATTCTACCTGCAATCGTAAGTTATATCCGCCGATAAGAAATAACTGCTAACGATTTACACCCTACATTTATTTTGCATTAACGATATACGTCTTGCATTATTTCTGCAAACAATAGGAACGTTGCAAAAGATAAGAGTACCTAAAGTAAGCATACAAAAGGGAACAGAAATAATGTTAGAGGAAGTATTAACTTAGCATAGTTAGCGTTAGTTCAATCTAATCTTTGTTAGTTGTACTCGGTATATTTTGTAACATTCTATATCTACCGAACCTCAAATAAATTTTCTTAACTACTGAAGAAATTCCGTATGTTAACTCGTATTATTAGATAATGGATTTTTTTATTTATTTCAGATCTTTATCTTCAAATATAACTTCATCTGCATCTTTTAATGCCATAAGTATTAATTTTTTGCCCCTTACTACATTGCGCAATTCGCAAACTAACAACGTATGAAGCTTGTCCAGCTTTTTCATTTGTAATAGTAAAATAAAGCAGCTTATTTTTTGTGATATTCAGCTCTATTACCTTACTTTAAAGATATTGAAGAGGTTTCGTTTTCCAAGTCTGGATGCTTTGTTACTAATATGCTACTAATTGCTATATAAAATTAATACTTTAAAGTAGTACTTTCATTTACTAGAATTTCAGAACAACTAATGCATTGCAGAGGAAGTTTATTTTTCATCTTTCCACGAAAACTCGGATTGCAAATAATCGAAATTATACTTTCTCGCTATATTTGATCGCTTTGACAATCGAAAATCTGTTGATCTGTTTTCATTATTTTTGTTAACGGTAAATTCTTTATCTTTTATTTTAGCAATCAGTACTTTTGATGTATTGTAAGAACAGCATTTGTCTGAGTAAAACAATAACATTATTTCTATGGCCTTTTAATATCTGATAATTTGTGGTACACTATACCAGCCTAACATACCAAAATACCACATACGTATCATAGCAACACTTTACAACGATCATCACATCATGGAGTAAAGATGGGCGAAAATTTCAGGGGTGAACAATTTATTCATCTGTTTCCTGAATAGTACAACATACTTGACGACTTACTTTAATAAAAAATATACAACTAACTAGTTCATATAATTTCCTGTATTATGAAGAAACGGACTAAATATCCTTATATATTTGTACATGAATTTTAGATTAGATGGTATTTGAAGAAACAGCACGTATTCTATTCTTAGTGACGTGTCTGGAGTAGTCTGCTCCCAAAACAAGAGCCAAGTTATCTAAATTAATTAATATACAAAAGCATTATTGTTAATTTTTCCTTTGTTCCATCTGTCATCTGTAAAGCGTGTGTCAGGTTTAGATAATTTATTATTAATTTATATACTGAAATATATAGGCTACTTTCCATACATATCGGATTCTAAGACGTCGTCTGAGTCGTCGTAAGTCGCGGCGGTTTACTCAAATGAACGTCATTTCACCAATCCATTATATTAAAACTAGCTCACTAAGCCTTCCTCTTGTACAAGGAAGTATACTACAGATTATAGAGGCATCACGTTATCTAGTCCGCATCAAATAACATTCTAGAGTTAGCCTCAGCAATTAGGACGGCATTTGTAGTAAGGGTGAACTTCAATTATTATCGCAAATCCTTTACGCACCAAATTCCTATGATATATGCGAACTTTAACGTTATGCCGTTATCTTTAACCCGTACAGCTACAAAAACAGATGACATAAAGGGTACAAAGTTTATAGAGCAATGCCGACAATTAAATGACCGCCTCGACCCTATTTCATAAACAGCGGTTACGATATAAATTGGCCGAAATTTATCTGGCAATGTTCTTTTTGTTTCAGATATTTCTGCACATTTATTAACAAAGGGTATTCAACAACGTCCGCACGTTTCCTGCTTATTTTCTAACTTGTCGGTACGTTACATCGGGTGGTCCGCTCATTTCGAATCATTTGAATAATTTAGAAGCTGTTAGCTTCCCGAAAAAAAATCAAGTGGAAATTCTAATACTAGAAGGGGAGCATGTAATTGTCGCAGTTGTAGGAGCGCGCTTCAAGGTGACAGGAAGGTTTAGTTAGGTTGTTTAAATACAGCGTGTTTTTTAACAAATTATTAGAGAAGTATTCACTACTAAAATCCTGCTATTCAAAATTTTTCAGTCATGAATAAAACTGGATTCCTAGAAAGCTAATCATTTATAATTAAAATGTTATAGAACAACAACGTGCAAGAAATGCATCCATTATCCTTCGACGAATATGTTGAATGACGAATGTTGGGGCATTACGATAATTTTTTTCCTTTAATGCAATCCCAAAGAAAATAATCAAATGAAATCAAGTCTTAGGGAACGAGATTTAAGAAATTGTGGTAACTTTTGTAATCTTGCTAAAACTAAATATAAAGTAACGAAGGAAATGCTAAATGCTTTACGTTTGTATTCCTTAATATACCATTTATATTAACTTTAGACTAAAATAATCTTCCTGTGGTCTTAAGGGGTTCCCTTATAACGATGACATTGTCCTGCCTTTCTTGTGTTAAAACCTTCAGATGAACCTTTGTTTTTCTGAAACGAACTGTTTCCGAATTGTTTGAATAATTGCAAACAATTCCGATTAGCCTGTATATGCAATGGATAAAGTTCAAAGTATATTTCCTTCCATTAAAGTTTTCTTATTTTGTTTTCTCGAGTTAGAAGCTAATATTCATTACTTTCGAGTTGCTTATTCGGGCAACTATATTCCGATTGCATTTTCGTTTGTAAATAATACTACCACGAAACAAGGGTTCACTATAGAAGGAAGGCAATGTAAAAGTTTATAATGGGGTCATATAGACGAATGAGACGAAAATAGTGAAGCCATTATATAATTAAACAAGTTCTTAAGATACTACGCTTTGTGAGACCGTTCCGTAAAGTTTAAAGAAGAAGTTATTTAATTAAATTGGAAGCACTCCTCTTGAACACGTAAAGCGGACAAAATCGACCTTAGACGCTGCTGATTCCAGAATCCTACATTCTATGCTTACGTTGTTTTGCGTCGTTTACGCTGGGATCAAATCAGTTTTGATAATAGAATTCATGAGGTAGCTAGAAGAATCGAACGTACGGCAGTTGATAATACGTTTTGTCTCAGGGAGAAATAACAAACGATAGTAAAACAAGCTTCGCGCGGATTAATTATATAATTTTCGGTAGAGCATAATTTAGAATTTAGAAATAAAAGTAGAAAGCTGCACCATCATCGTTAAAGAGTAATTTTCGTTAACGTATTGTAATAAAATAAAGTTTGCTATTATCTAATATTGATAGACGTGATTGCTCCTTAACCAAAAGTTGCAAAATCTTGAAGTATATTCGGACCTATTTTCACCCTTCGTTTATTGAATATTTGCATATATCCAGCTTTTATGGGCTTTTCAGGTCCATAGCTTTGTGATCTCGTACCATAGTTCCCTGGTTTCATCTCACTTCTCCAATTTATCTTTTTTCCTTTAGATCTTGCACTGTCACATACTTCCATCTTATCCGGGGTCTTTACTCTCTCCGTACAACCTTTTTCACCTATATGTTCACAGCACTGCAATTTCCTTTTCCTTACAACTCTTATGATATCCCTTTCTTTATGTAGTTTTATAGATTTTAATAGATTTCTTTATTAGTTCTTCTAACATATCCTTCTCCTTTCCGTTTCTTCCTACCAGATATCCTAAGCATGTTTCTTTCTAATTTTAAAGTACTTTCTTGAGACTAAGGAGCCACGTTTGACACTCGTATAATACTGTTGGTCATAGTACTATACCATGGAGTGCCAATTTTGTTTTTAGGGATAACTTATACTCGGCTGTTTTTTCGATTTCTGAATAGTCTTACTTCCTTAGTTTCTAGTATTAGCTACGATCCGGTTTCTTCTATGGACTTTTTATTTCTGACCATCAGACCTTCATCATCCTCATATATTACTACTTGGTGGTATTATACATAATATTTATTTCTCGATTTACCAATTATTTTCTCCAATTAAATAAAATAAGTCGAAATCTAGTCGCCTATCTTCAGACCGGTTTTCACTCCAGTCTCCAAACATTTGTCCTCTTGTACATTGTAATTTGTAAAGTTATTTTAGCCAAGCTAATTAATTTACGCGGTTTACGTATAGTAGTTTGTCACTTGTAGCTGATTTAACTGATTAATATTAACCGAAGTACAGATCAATTATATGTTCCGACTTGTCTCTTGTTGTTTTAGCTGCCGCTCAATAAATTACAACTAGTAAGTATTTCCCTATAATTAATGCAGTGTGTAACGTCTTCTTTCTTATCTATATTGTTTTAAGTAACTCGTGCACTATCCGTTTCAAGCGTATTTTATTTATTCTGATCCTATACCATTTTCACCTGGGCTCTTATTATTTTTTTAACTTTTCAACAACATTGTTTGCGTTTCCATTATCCACTGCTCGTACTATGTACGTTACCTTTTAGAGCTAACATGTCGAAAAAGCCCGGAGATTAATTACTCGAAGGTAAAATTACAACAAGGATGTTAAAGTTATGCCATGCTCAAAATATATGTTTATACCGCTTTTTATTAAATTACGGAATACTGCGGATGTAGAACCATGACTAGTTCTTTCTAGTTGTGGTTATAGGAATACTATAACCTAAGTGAACAACACTATTAGTACCGATCATTTAATGAAAGGACACTGAAGCTTACAAGTGCATAGAATATAACAAATCTGTGCTTATTTACACCTTGCACTGTTAAAACTTTTAAAAAGCATATGTAAAGCCACTCTTTACAAAATGTTGGTGGATACCACTATACATCATAGCCCTCAAGACACCATGTAGTAGATATTACTAAAAAATTATCGCTTGATTGAGTTACAATATCCTCAAAAAAATAGCACAGGGTGACTCTAAAACAGGCAAAAAAATCCCCGTTTTCGGTATCTTAAATTTCGAACCAAATTGCGCGTTTAATAAAAGTTTATGATAATACATTATTCCTATAAAAATTGAAAGTTGAGTCCACTTCTTAGTTTCGAGAAGCGAGAAGTAGGTAAAAGTAGAATAATAGAGGATGTATCCATTTCAAGTCAGAGGTAAAAATATGGTGGACTTTCCAAACACAGATACATTCTATGTACAGATACACTTGCGTAATATAACCGGCAAAACGTGAGATTTTTGTAATATACAGCGTCTCGGATTAAGAGCGTGGGTCGGCGATGTTTGGATGATGTTTGATGGAAGCTACAGTGGCTATAGTGACAGGAACAAGTTTTTATAACTAAACAGCATTAAGATTTAAATTTAAAAACTATGTAAAGCTAAACCTACTACAACATCTGGAGTTTTTAGCCGAATTAAAGAGTCGCGGACTTGTTTAAAAAGGCATTCAGCGCTGTTTTAAATATTACAATTAGTGTCTCCTGCTAACGTCCAATAAATGTACAAGATTGAGTTATCCGCAACTATACGAGTTTTATCAATTATATTCAAATATTCAAATGTAACAATACGCCTTTCTTATGTGATGTTTTTTGCAAACGCTGCAGAAGAGTTTTGATGGACTTAAGTAATGTCGAAAATCGGGTAGTGATATCTTTCTTCTTTTCGCTGATGTGCCTTAACGACTCGTAAAAGAACGTTAGATTTGTCTTAACTGTTCGAGGTTGGTAACAAGAATCTCCTTACGTTATTGAATTTTTGTGATTGACAATTTTTAAATTTACGTTTTATCTCTGACATAATATAATCACACTCTTGCTCTAAAAACACTAAGCGGTAATACATGGTCAGAACAATCTGGAAGACGACTAAAGTTTAAAAGAAATGTAACTCTTTTAAATTACATCAATATTTCGTGGTTACTTTCAAATTTTAGGGTCATAAATGAATTAAAATAGGTAACCAGGCTTTGGAGATTCAACGTTATATATGTCAGTACTTCTTCTTGATGAATTGTAGCTCCAATTTGCAAGCGAATTATTTGGGAAGTTATTTCTTTAAAGTTTTGGTCGTTGTCGGAACAGCTTAACAGCGTGTTGTCCTTTTAAAAACTCAAACTGCCAAGTTAAATTCAACGTTGCCAACCCTAGTCGATTGAGATTGATTACTGCGAGTAATTCGAACTTACTGCATGCTGATCGAATGAATATTCTACAATTTTAATTTTAATTAATTTAAATTTTTAAATACATATTTCATTCGAGATGTATGTATGCATGTAATTGTCCATTTTCTATCTATATGTTGGGATATTTTAAATTACATTTTAAATGAAACCTGTACAAATATGTTGCCATCTAGCAATAGGTCTGGCTTCTTCTCAATGCCGTTCGGTACTATTGTCTGTCGGTCGATATTTTATTTGATTATTACAACACATTTTCAATCCAGAGTCATAGTTTTGTTGAAATGTATGAAACTATGCTTGTAATGAAATTAAAAAAACTCGACGTCCTTCACATTAAATATAACTTATAGCCATGTTGTTGTTATAGCAAAGCAGATTTGAGTGTAATGTTTTAATATTTCAAACGCTTTTCAATAAATATAGCTTATAGCAAGGTAGAATGTTTCAAATATGCGTGTATAATATATTTGGAGGCACAGAATGTCTCATAATTTTATACAACATATCATGATGTTTACATATTCGCTATATTTTTAATGGGTGTGTCTACATCAAAAACAAAAGTTAAATAATAGCTCTGAATATGAAGGAAATAGTGAGACCATTAAAGATTTGGTTTTTATTAATGGTATCAGTACTTTAAAAAATAAAAGAAATCGCAATACATATTGTATCTAACAGAAAAAGTAATGAACGCTTAATGCGCCGCACACTAATCAAACATTAACAGTTAAAAGCAAACACGTAATATATTTAGAAAAGGAAATTTTTAGAGACCAACGGATGCTTCACAACCTTTTCCGGCCAGTATTTTATCGCCCATTTCTCTTGATTTTTTGACAGCTACGTCAGCAGGTGCTCCTCTAAATATAGTTTGACAACTGAAATCACGAAGAAGAAAATTATAGATATTAAGAACTTTGTAACAGGGCGATTATAAACGCTGTTTAGGAAGGAACTTACTTGGAGCTTATATCGAAATTAATTCCGCCTCTACATTTTATTAAAAGACATGCTTCTGGAATTGTAAATGCTTCTCCGTACGCCATTTTAAATTCAGGTGTTCCATAAAGTACGCAATCTAGAAAGAAACGAAAGATTTAAAATTTGCATTGCACACAAGTTAGCATATTAGTTTGAAAGATATGCCATTTGTCTAGCTGCCATTCAACTCTTTAATTCAGTATTATTCGGCTGAATCTTTTTTCAGAAATAAATAGAACTAACAAAAATATGAAAATATGGTAAGACGTAGAGAATTTGAAATGTACTTGCAACATTTTTCCTGGGATTAATGACGAATGAAATTAAGATAGCAAAATCAGGCAATTAAATCGACACTTTGACGCTTGCTGTCGTCTTTACAATCTTTGCCCTACTTGTTTACATTTTTTATAAGAATTAACATTCCTGCTATTTTTTTCAAATAAATCGTTAATCGTTATTAATGCAAACTGATATTACATTATTAGAATTGCCTTTTTGTCCAATTTAAAATGTAATATATATAAATATTAGATTAACGGGTATTCAAGAAAAAGACTTGTTGTACGTCGATCATATCATTTAAACTTATTTTTTGCTTATAGTCTGCAGAGCCTAGTATAAATACATTGTCCAGTTGATACGCCTTTTGCATATTGCATATGTTAAAAATTTGAAAAAATGTTTTTAGTCGTAGAGTCAAGAATATAACCTAAATCCAGTTTAAATCACAAAACATATGTTGTTTAGGAAGATATACTGGCAGAGGAAGAGAAGATAAACACAATATTTAACGTTTACTTTGTATGCTACAACAACCACGTGCTTTTGAATGATCTTGCCTAAATTAACGTCGGTCTTGCAGTAGAGTGGTAATACTACAATGCTTGAAATTACTGTTTAACTAACTTACAATTAGCGAAATATACCTTCTTTCAAAATCCAGTCGAATTGAAAATTGAATTGAATTGAATTGAATTCAATAGAAAAGTGAAAAAAACTGATTATTTTGACCTCTGCTCGCTCACTTTGTTGCTGATAGCCTCTGATAATATAAATCACGGCCAACTAAGATACACATTTTATTTAGACAATATTTTTTACAAATAAAATTTTTCGTAAATGACTTTTTTGTGAAAATACCATGATACAACCTGTAATGTGCCATATGCATACGTGATCTAAAATGTAAACTAACAGAGAAAACAGAACGGTGAAGCTCTCTTTGCTATTGCTGTTTTCTTAGGGTTATTGTTGGGTGGAGATATATCCAACTAGTAAAATTCCGAAGACATACAGAGGGAGTTAGGAGCTTTATAAACCGCTGCCAGAATGAATCAGAAAGTCTTGAAGTCAGAAGTCAGAAGTAGTTGCTGCCACAGCGAAATTGACCGAGCGGCGCCAATACTCCTGCGATGATTTTGCCATAAATAAATACATATTAAACTCTACCTAATTGTATTAGACAGGTGTTTGCAAGAACTTTATCGCATTATCTTTGTTAAGCGGATAATGAAAGAGAAAAATGGATCAAGTGTATAAGAGTAAAATTTCAGAAAATAACTACGCTACTAGAAGATGTTAAAATAAGAAAGAAAGCGCAAAAAAGACGTTTAGCGGGAGTAATTGAATGAATAGTGACTCCTTATTTTTGTTTTGTCGACTCTCGGGGAAACCAGTAGGCAACACCAACCCTTTCTTAAGAGACGAATAGACACGAGTCTGTCTAGTGGCTGCAAAACAGGTATGATTTCACTCACTCTTGTCCTTTCTAGTTATAAGACAAGTGATTAGGTGCTCTTTATGAGTGGCGAAGTAGTAATTTTTCAAGGAAGTAAACGAAAAAATAAATCGGACGGTTGGCATAAGAAAGTAAAATATTTGAGTGTGAGTGACACGAAAAAAGTGTTAGGCTTGGTGGGGTCGCTTTTCAAGCCAAGTTAGAATTGTTTTCGTAACTATCAGTGACAGGATCATTTGAGACAGCTAACACTAATACAAATACATAAAATGTAGTTCAATGCAACGAGTTAAGGCTTGAATTAAATCGGTTTGAAACAATAACCTCTGCCATTCAAGCAGTAGTTTTCAACATAATCTATTGTTTTTTGAAAATTGCTAGTTATTTATGATTTTACATAAATAATTCTCCAATAATGCTAACATATTACCCATATCTATATTATTTGCAATAATGAGAAGAGAAAATTGACAAAGAAACTACTTTACACATAGGCGTTAGAAGTTTTTGAAATATTTACACCTTTTCAGTGTTGAGTTATGTTTACCGCAAATAAATATTCTGCAGTTACCTAATGGTTGTCGTTTTTCAGCTATAAATATTTAGCTGAAACTATTAAAAGTTCTAAAATATAAAAATTGTGTTATTCGACAAAATTTAATACTTTCATGCTCCTCTAAAATATAAAAATAAACGTTTTAAATGAACTATAAACAAAATCCCCAGCACAATATGATGCACCTTTAAAAAAGATAGTTAACGTGTACAGTATAGAAAGTGTAAATTTGTAGTTCCCTTTGAATTGTAAATTTTTCCTTATCGTACCTAAGCATTATGCAAAGATGTGTTAAATGACCAGATTAAAGTGTACATGGTTGCATGTGCGCTAAATTTTCTCTTTTTGGAAAACGACATTAAACATAAACAAGTACATTAAACAATTAGAATTCCTGTTTGAATTAGATCATTAAAGAATAATGCTACTGAATATGTCTTATCAATTACCTTCATCTTTACTCTCTTAAGAATTTATATAATTATACTATTATCATAATAATATCAATTGCGTCACTATGAAAACAGCCGGAATATGCATAGAATAAAAACAACCCAAACCTGGTCTTTCCTGGCAATATACACTTGCTAGAAGAGCGAAGCAGAAAACAGCGATGAACACTCTCATTGTTACAAAATAAATATTACACTAACTAACCAGTAAAATCTTTTGCTTATATATAGAGAGTTATGTACATGGTAATTAGAGTCTCGTTGTTCAAGGTCGTGAGTCAACTTCTACCTTGCTTAATATTATCAATTTTTGATTACTAAGTATCAGTAAACATACAACGCTTACCGAGAATGCTTGCCATTAATCTCATATTTATTGCTTTCGTTGGGAAATAAATTTTAGCATATCTTGTAATTGCGTTTACTACCGACGAATGCCCGTGTTATGGAAATATACAGATTACCATCTCAGATGGTCCACCAATAATAATGATACTATATTGGCAGAGATAACATATTAAGTGCGTACCTACATTTGTTCCAAGTTGGTATTGACAACCAAATAATTCTGAAAATGTTTGCCTTATTTTTCTTTGTGAGAATTTTATTTAAGCATCACTTTTTAATCCACGTTTCATGCGAGAAGATAATAAAAATTAAATGTTTGCAATTGTTGTACTATGTAAATAGACAAGGCAAACAAGAACGTAATTACTAAGATTGATTTTTTAGAAACGAAGATACGTAGATGTAATGTAGCAGATAACCTTAATAAGTAGAAATTACATGTTATAATCAAGAAAAAATCAGACAAATTGTACATTTCGCTTCTAAATGCAACTGAAAACATAATAATTGTTGTAAATTTATTTTAGAGAAATATAATAGCGATTTTTAAGAAATCAGATTGATTCTTTACCGGTTTTACGCCATTACCGAAACAATTGCAGTATATTAATTCCATTGTGTTACGTCTAATTAGCACCTTAACTTTACCGAATACTGTACACTGACGCGCTGATTCTACAAGTTCCGTTTCGAACTAAATTTCCCAAAGCAAGTAGAATTCACGCTATAATAAATAACTTCTGTAGCAGAAAATTAAGTAAAGACAATGGGAAAGGGTTATATTTTACGGTAACAAGGGTTTGTAATTATGGGATTAACTAGGTGTCCTTTGGATATTACAAGAGATACATCAAAAGTCACTAACGGTACCTGTTGTCACCTAAGATATACTGTTTTGAATGTGAACTCCGTTTACTGTTCCATATTAGCTAAATGTTCGCAGGTCCTGTGATTTAAATGCTTCGTTAATTTACGTTATTTGGTGGTACAAAGACGTTCGTCATTGTTATTAGAGTAACTTTCAAATAATGCGGCATCGCAGTTAGGGTTACCGTTAATACTACCGTGTTTCTTGATATAATACGTAATGGTCGCCACATTTACCAATAAATGTTATAGAAATATGTTTTATTATTTATACTTTCAGGAAGTGCAAGGAGGTGCGAAATTTTGTAACTTAAATAGACGTTAAAAACGTTAAAATAGAGGCGGTTCAAAGATTAAAAAAAAAAAAGAAAACGACGAAAAGCACGATTATGTTATTAAATATCTGCAGGAGAAAAGGTTAATGCAACAACGATTACTGCCGATGTGGTAGAACAACTTGCAAATGTTCAAAATGCAATAATCGATCGCAAATAGTGTGCACTCAAGAAAATATCAATCGTTTTCGGGACTTAATTGAGCAAGATCGTCAATTAACTACTATACGTTTAGCAGGATAACAGACATTTCAAACGGTGCAATTGAATCAACGTTTATTTGTGACTTTATAACGTGTCTGTAAGATGTGTAGCTTGAATATTGACGTCCGTGCAAAAGCGAATGGGAGTTACCATTTCAGAATAAAATTTTACGTTGTTCCAGCAAAATTTTCTGAATCGGTCTGTTACAATTGACAGAACGTGAGTTCACAATTTCGATCCTTAGCCTAAATAAGTAAGGAATGGCGACATCGTGGGTTTCCACCACCTCGCGAATTTAGTGTCTCACACTTGGTGGGTAACATTATGGCTACCATTTCTTTACTAATTTTATTAATTGATTAGCCGGCATATAACCAGGTAATCATTACGCCACATTAATTAGTCAACTTCGTGTTTGCATCAAAAAGATAGAAGATTGTCGCATGGTATTATTATCAGAAAAATGCTCCAGTACATAAAAACTTGGTTCCTTTTAATGTAATTTACAATGCGGGTTTCGAGCAGTATTCTTCATAACCACTCGATCCAATTCCTGGTGACTTTTATTTATTTACATAACTAAAAGAAAGTCTTCGGGATACCAAATTTAACAGCAACGATGGCAGAATATTTTTCCAGTGAAATCCGGAAACTTTTTTACTTACTGACTATGCCAATTGCTCGGTATCGGATTTAAGGCGGAGGATGAGCAATGAGTCGTTGTGGATTCCTTTTTCACATTTCTTTCTGTTTTGCGCTAGTCCATCTATGTACGTCTTCGTATCTTACTCTTATTACTCTCGCTTCTGCTGCTTTGCCGCCAACATTTCTTTGGTTTTCCTCTTCTCTTTGTTTGCTCTCGTTGTATCATATAGTTTTCTCCCGATTGTCGTCGCGCTCATTCTTTTAATGTGTCCCAGCGATTGAAATCGGTTTTACATTTAGAATACGTTTGAACGTTTTCAATTCTCTCCACTCTGCTGGTACCCTTTATTTTTCGTATTTTGTTATGTGTTGTGTACATATATTGTGACCTTTCCATATACCTTGGTTTTTTTTGTTATTGGGTATTTGTTTGTTTTCCAGTTGTCGTTGTTTTTGCTGTAATTTCAAGGATGTTATCACTGCTCTTAGGTACTAGAATTTTCTTCCTGTTTTAATTTAAGATTATTTTGTGGTACCATTGTTGTCGATATTATTGTTTCCAAATTGTTGTTGAGTGTCTTTCCATATTGTCAGAGTAACATATTTCTTATATTTCTAATATCTGTATTCTACAGTAGCCAATTTCATATTTATGGAATTTTTGTTTTATTTCTTTTAATAGAAAGAATGGTATCGGGCTGAGAATACACCCTTGTTGTAGACCTACCTCAGTGAACTAAAACTATTCTACTGTCTCTAGAAAATATTCCAAATCTTTTAGATTTTCTTGGTCTATCAACATCGACTTTTTTGATATGCATAAGAAAAGATTAAGAGGCGTGAAATTTTTGTTACGCTATTTGTTAGTAATAAAAGTTATAAGTGAGCGGAGGGCATTTTGAACGGTTGATTTAATGGAAATTAATTACTTGAATGGCGAGTTACTTTGCTTCAATATAAGTAGGGCGTTGATGGAATTTTCTGGAATAGCTTGAGAAAACTTTTAGACAATATCTCATCGAATTTTAGAAACATATCTAAATATGTCATATCTAAAACTGATATTTTTTTATAACTGTATTTGTTATTCTTCAAGTGTAATTCTTCTGTATAATCCACTAAAGTAAATCGACAAATAAGAGATAAAACGTATCTGAATGTTCTTCCGAACTACAAATCTGATTAGGTGACTTTATCTATTTTATTGATCTGTTATTCGCTGACACATTTTACAATATTGTTTATAACAGAAACGTTTCGTAATAGGCAGCGAGAAATTAAAAAAGTATTTTTTCGATAAGTTTCAAATTGCGACATACATATATACAATGGAACGTGATTGATATAACTGGTTTTAAGCCTGATTTTAAATTTAAATGAACGTTCAATAAAATGATATGCGCAGCAATATGTGCTTCTAGTTAGTAAAAATGTTGTTTGGAAATAATCTTTCGTCACCTTTTTTCTCAGTTGTATTTTAGGTGTGTATAACGTTCGGTGACATAGTTACTCTTATGAGCAGAAATGACAAAGGCAGGTGGAATTATTCATTTTTTGCAGCGATTAGACAGATTCGTGTCTATTCGCCGAGAGTCGACAAAACACGAATCTGTCTAGTCTCTGCAAAAAAATCCACCTTTGTCCTCTCTACTCATGAGAAGGGTAAAGCACAGTTAATTATTTCCCAGCATGCGAATGTTGACCCAAAATTGTGGCAAATTCATCAGAGAGAAACAGCTGTGGCCCATGTTACAACCCAAAGTTATTCTGGATTAGGCCGTTTTACAATATGTACCATATTGAGACTATTTTTTAATTTGGTGCTTGCGAAAAGAAATAGCAATTCTATTGTACACAATTTATTTTAAAGAAATCTGCACCACCAAATTTAAGCGTAAATTTAGAGTAACTTCAGGAAAGTAATTCTCTAGAAAAACAGATCCAAGCAAATACGGATTGTACACGTAATGGTTGCATCTGAATAGAAAATATTCCAGATGCTAGCGGGGTAGAGGTGTCAGCTGTAGCTATTTAAGAGGGAATCATGGTCTTGAAATAGTCATAAAAAACCGGGAAATAACAATAGGCAGGGCAAAGGAAGCTCATCGCGAAAACGTGGCATAAGCTATCAAGCACTTGCACGTGGCTGGCTTTTGTCAGAAGACTGTTGCACTTCTATTGGATAGTTGAATGTCCACAAATGTTTGTCAAATTCGGAAATCTCGCGATCCATAAAACTTTTGCAAAAGCAAATTAAAACGAGGTAAGTACTGACATTATCAAGTATTGTGGCACATACTTCGAAGGAAAAGTTATTTGTTTTTAGGTTGTTTAGAATTACTCTTATAAATAGTGCGAATTGTGTCTAAAAAAATAAAATAAGGGCTAAATTCGTTGATAAACAAGGAAAATTGTAAACATTGTATCCCAACTGCACAATGAAATAAATGATTGATTAAGATTTTACTATGTTTATTAATGGAAAAGTTATTTACATTAGAAATTCAATTCACGCCTTTAACCTTTAAACCTCAAACACCGCTTTATCCCATATATTCAGCTTTTGCCATTTGTGTTGCATCTCTTCAGAGCAAGCTTCTTATGAATAGAGATGACACAAGCCAGTGAAATCATACCTATTTTGCAGCGACTAGACAGACTCGTGTTTAGTCGACTTTCAGGGAAACCAGTAGGCAACACAAACCATTTCTTATGAGACGAATGGAGACGAGTCTGTCTAGTCGCTGCAAAACAGGTATGATTTCACTCGCTTTTGTTCTCCCTACTTATGAATAATGTAGCGTACCAACTTTCGAGCCACCTTGTACTCTTAAAAGAATTCATTTCGTTCAAGAGTAATAAATAAAGACACCTACAGGTATCTTCAAACTTTGATAGACTTATTGCAAGTGCATTTATGAAGTTGGTACCCATCTCCGTTCAACCTGTCCCTATAATTATACATACTACTAAAAATTGCCTCGTTTCTTAACTTTTTTTTTGTACCATTGATTTTTTTGATACTACCTTTTTCTATTAGGTTATTATTATCCTTGTTTATTATATTACTGAATTATTATTCATCTTTAGAAGCTGCAGATTAAATCTCAGAATTTTATTACAAAACCGTATGAAAATCAATACGGATAATCTGCAGTCTCTGATAAATTGCCATCGTGAACTATAGGCGGCATGTAGTAATTGTAATATTTACAACGTCGATGATATAAGGATATTACCTGTCAGCATAATTTCACCAATAAAACCGGCTATGAAATTAAACGTATTACTCTTTATTGGTATCGGCATATTACACTTTTACAAGATGATTGAGTACCTTGATTATAATCAAAATAACCCGGCTGCTGTTCCTTTTTTATGTTCTAGTTATCAGCTTAACGAATGCTACTTAATTATCTGTTCACCAAGTCTACATATAATTCTACATATAAATAGCTGAAGATCGAATATTAACGCACATTGCGAATTTCTGGAACCTACTCTGGCAATAAACTTAAACAAATAATACGTTTTATGAGGAAACCATAAAGTTGACCCTACTTTAAAGAAATAATAGCCGTAATTTAGAACATACCGTTAACAAGGTGTACGTTTTAGGTGTTTTATATGGTGAACGTGCCTAATAAACCGCAGGACAAAATTTAATTTAATATGAACACAAGAAATTGTAATTGAATAAGATAAAGACACAAAGTCAACGAAAAACGAACCGTAACTATTTTTCAAACGAATGCCATGTTAATTAGTTTCATCAAAAACATCTAAAACGTTAAAAAGCAAAGGAACTAAAATTATAATTACGATAACACAAAATTCTATACAGGTAGTGCTATCTAACTGACGTAGTAAAAGTTACAAAGCACAAATCCCATTTCTTTAACTTAATATTCCGATTGAATGAGCACCTAAATTAACTGTTAAGTTTTGATGGTTGTGTGGTTTCATATCGTTTTGTTTTTGCTCATTTCCTTTTTTGTAAAATTTACAGTTGAAATTTAATTATCAACGAACGTACAGATTTTTATTAGCGTTCTTGTTTTATAATATATAGTGTAGATAAAGCATTTGTTGAGGTTAGTATTGTACGAGTTGTTGCAATGACCAAGTACTGCGATTTATGTCTTGTACGTATCTGTATAAATATGCCTCGTGCTTTACAGTAACATTGCAGTTCTAACTTACACTCAAACAATTTTTTATTTATGTGTTAGTATTCGTACTGTGTTCTTTAATTAATGTGTTTGCTATATTGATTATATCAATGTAAAATTGCAGGTTGCTTGGCAATTTTTTATATTGTTTGTTTTCATAAGTTTTCAATGTTAAACAGTTTTTAAATCTGATTTGTAAGCTACTCAAAAGTTAGATATTCAACAAATCCTTATGGAATTACATTATAGAATTTAATGATGGCTAAACCATCCGCCAGATTTTGAAATTCTAGAGCAAATTGAATGTTACTTCTTAATTAGTCCAAACAGTAGTTGGTACTTTGTTCTACAAAATAGGTGTTTACGAATGTACCTCCTCATTCGACGGAAATCCCTATTTTGAGAAAGAAACCTTGAGTTCAACTAGAAAAATACTGTTGCAGGCCAGATTTCGTGAATGAGGTGATCTATGAAAGCGAACCTCAATTTGTGAATTTTTCAGATTCTTCAGATTGTTAAACAAAGATGTGTAGTACTTCTACGTTATTGTTTCCCCTTTCTTAATATAGTCTATTAACACAATTCTAAAATTATTTTAAAAAAACGATCGTCACTACTTTCCTGGCCTATGAAATAGCCTTCGCTTTTTTCTGAGCCGATTCGTTCTTCGCAGTTTCGATAGTGCCCTAACTTCAGGAGTATATAGGTGTACAAGGTTCTGCAGTTCCAGAGTTATTAATTGATGCCAAAACTCCGACTTCGAATGCGCGTTTGATCCTGTGTGAGCACGCTGCGCCCAATCCTCTGTTAGCTCTTTCATTCCAAAATTTTCAGTTGATGACTGTAGTGACAAATCTGTTCTTTCGAGAAGCTTATTGCTTCTGCTATCTTTCCAATCTTAATTTTTCTGATGTAGCCCAATTCTCGATTGGCGTTTACTCATTCATAGAAACGAACAATATTCTAATTTCGAATGCTCGAACGTATGTATACGTTCCGCAGCGAATACTTTCCCAGTTGAGAGAGCGAACGATTGTCGACTTGGTATAGATTGTACCCATATTGCAATATTTCCATCCGCTGAAGTCGACGACGATTTCAGGAGGCAACGTTGCGCAGAATACATTTATCTCATGTTAATTTAGCTATCTTAAATTTAACTGATTACAATTTTTTTCAAATTTAGGGTGCGTGGCCGAGTTCTAAAATTTCATCAATCGTCTCGAAGCTCGCTACTTATGTAGTTTTTTTTTCTTTTTATCAAATCGGACGTTTTTAACCAATGTAAGCTAGAAAATAAAATTTTTTTAGACAATGACTACCCTAATTTACATGAATATAAATCTCAATAAGATATTTACAATACATTGGTGACTTATGATGAGAATAAATAATAAATGAACAACATAAAATACATAATGTAATAATTAAGCTTTGTATAACATGCTAAAAACTTTTTTCAGGTGTCATGTGGAAGATTGGTATCTAAATCAGGGTATTGTGCTATCCCCTACATCTCCTCGTGTATTCGGCTGTGTTGTCGAGTTTCTTTTAAACAAAGGTAATTCAGGTATTCGATTTTCAAAATGAATACGCTTAAATCGTTCAATCACCAATGTATTCCTTCCGGGAACGAACGATTTCGAGAATCGGCTCTCTGTCGCATCTTTCGGTTGTTTCAGTCGTTCATAGTCAAACAAGCTGGTAAGACTGTGTAACGGAATATAGTTTTTTTTTCAATGTTCACAGAAACATTAACAACGACTGACACAAACGATTAAACAACTAAGCCTCCAACCTTACCGCAACTATGAATATTTTTGACGAGTAATGCTATCTTCATGTTGAAACTTGAAACTTTTCTGTCTAGCCTCGTAGGTAAAGCAAAATTAAATTCCTGCGGCTATTTTCCATCCATTGGTTTTATGATCCGTGTTTACGAGTGGTATTGCGTAACACGCTTATACAATATTCATTATTAATATCAGCGTTTGCCGGATAAATATAGAAAAAAACTGTTTTCTAAATAAACAAACTAAATATAACAATTTGTTTATATATTTGTTCAAACACAGATCTCCTACATATTTTGTGTCTACATTTATTCTACATTCATGTTTCTTTAAAATGTAAGATTAACATAAGCATGTTTAACTAGTAGTAAACAGTAAATGATGACTAAGCTGACATTTTTCTACCGATTTTATTGATAAAGAAGAACCATTCTAATTTACCTCTAACAGACGTTAACAAAAAGTATTTCAACTAAACTATAATTCAAATAGTATATTGTACTAAAAAATTAATGGTTAGCTCCTTTATTTGCTTGTTAAATGTCAATAATTCGACCCATTAAAAATTTGAATTCTAAATCATGTGTAGCTTGGAAAATTAAACATTGATTGAACTGTATCCAACTAAATTAAATAGAAATTTAATTTTCATTTGACGACCTCAGCAAAAACGTATTATAAAGCTTAAATAATATGTCACCATATGCCAAATATATGAGTAAAGATTAGTTTACTTGCCATCTCCAGTTTTGTGCTTAAACGACTCCATTAACAGTAAAGGTTCCTGTTATCTAAAAGATGTCTCTGTGTCAATAGACTGTACTCCATTGTTTTAATTGCGTTATTGGATCCATCGTTTTTTCTAAAATGTGCGGATTTAAAATTTTGGTTTACATGTAAAAAATAATAACAAATAATGGTTAGAAAGAGAACGAAAAAAAAGCAATACTTATGTGTTGTTTACCTGGGTCGTTTATGCCGTTTAAGACATATCCACACTTTCAATCGCATGGTATATAAAGATCACTACAACTGTAAGAGGATCAATTCTATTTTCACGCTGAGGTTGAAGAAAGAAACATTCAACTGGTTATTCATATTTGCAACAGTTTGAAAAGTTGACAACGCCTGAATTTTCTCTCCGTGGAATTTCTGTTCGGGAAAGTGGAAAGTAAAGTACTGAATAAGCAGTTTGAGTGGATACTTGACAATACAAGACAAGACGAATTTTTATAGTCCTCCTGGTTATTCCGTTTAAGTAATGTAATGGTAAAGTTAATCTTTGTAAAAGTATTAAACCTACATGGTTTAATGACACAAAGATATGGAATCTTAGGCTGTAAAGTGAAACGTACTGAATGTATATAATATGCAGAGACCTATTTAAAAAAATCAATTCATTCTTGTTTTTTCTTTTTAAGTTTTTCTTTAGTTTTACTACGATAAAAGTATCCGAACAGCTTTTTTCGCTTGAAGATGAGGACTGGCGCGTCCTCGAAACGGTTGTTCTAGAATAATCAATTAAACTTGTGTGGTGCAGAGTGCGCTAGTACTTTTGTGTTGTATGCCGTATTACCCCATAGTTCGTGCTATCTTTATTTACTGTTGCCGTCCTATGTTCCTTACGTTCAGAAATTCGAACAAATCGACAATTTTCCAATTAGGCCAGAATTTTTACTATAAGCCTTAGTCTTAACAGTACATTTTCCACATACTCTGATTTTCTTATTAACTTTGCTTTGATGAGGTTAATAAGGCTTACAATTACAACGATTAATCATTCCAAACGTTATTACTACTTTAAATATACAGCCGCGGCAGCTGTTTGGCAGCTTAGTATTTCCTATACCAATACAGATATAAAATAAATTCTTAAATTCATATTGGCTTTTAAGTTACTAAAACAATCGCTAGGAAACAATTATTGCTTCTGCATTTTTTCCATCATTAGCAGTTCACTGGCAGATGAACATTTATCCACAATTTCTGGTAGCTTTATTCCTTATGTTTATCATACTCAGATAGTAACGCGGAAAGTAAGCTCTAGGACATATGTGGGTAACAACCGACCGACAATTAAAAAAAAATATTACACTACTTACTCATACTCACTCCAAATGTACCTATTTTTTTCATTTCATTTTTCTTATTTTAATAAGTTGTAACTACTAATAAGTAACTACTTTAACACTACTTTTAAACGCGGCCCGCGAACGTATTCGCACACTAAAGTTTGGCTCGCAACATTTCAAAGGTTGCCCATACTTGCTCGTAATTGTTTCCTTTAATTTGTTTTAACATATATTTACGACAGCAACGAGTTTAATGATCTCTTCATTGAAAATAAATCTATTGGCGTCATCCTAAATTAGTATCTGTATACCGCGTGTCCGCTTAGTGCGTGGGTAATAATAGCTTCGTCGCCCAATTTAGGGAAAATATTTTCAGGTAAACTTATTCAGTGTTTCATCATATATTACGATCAGCCTAGAGTCTAGGAAATAATGATAATCAAACAATTAACAGCATTAATAAAGGGTGTGTAATTGTAATTAGATAAACTAAAATACACCGCCATATCTTAGATTGTCTAACAATAATAAAAGTTTTGTTAACCGCTATAGCCGCTTTTATTTAATTTGCAATGTACAAACTTTGGCGCTATATCTTCATATCTACATTAGTTTCGTACTAGCCTATGTAAACTCGGCTTTACGATAATTTCTCACTACTTTATGAGAGCTCAACTTAACTGTAGGCGAAACCAGATAATTTACGTCCTTAAAGAAACTCGTACAGAGTATACACTTTTCTAGCGTTAAATTGCTAAATATGCATTTTGTACTGTAACTTTGAGAAATGTGTAATAATAACTGTACAGTCCGCCACTAATCAAAATAACATCAATTTACTTCGTTCTTTAGGTGTTTAGAGCCGTTATTTAAAACGCGATAATTATTTGGAAAGCGGAAAATGGTACGTAACTTTACATTTTGTACACACTGTAGGAATACAACTTTATTTTAGAATTTGGGCTGTCAGGAAGATAACACTTTTTTCCTTTATTTTACTGACAAGCGATGTTGCGATGGTAGGTAGAATTTTATAAATATTAGAAGTTCATCGATACCTAAAACTTGTTTAATAAAAAATTCACTTTAACGTTTTCGAATAATAAAGTGTCGTCCGAGTATGTATTAAACTTTCTGAACGTCGCCGCGTGCATTCCATCCGGGACTACAGAGAAGATAAAACAAGCAATAAGGATGAAAATAAATTTGTAGCGTTTCTGATGATAAGCAATCCGGAGTAGGCAACAATCGACTCGAATTAGGTTGAAGCGCACTTTTAGGAAATTTTACCCTCAGTCAATAATCCGTAAATTCTCTTAACTGACGGTGGGTTATCTTTCAGTATACTTTACGGGGGTTTTCATTTTATTTTGACCGCTACCTATTTATTTTATTTCCGTTACTATTGCAGATACAAGAAGAATGCTGAAAATAAAAGTTGGTGTCCTAGTTGCACTTAGTAAAAATTTGGTAACTATTAAAAGTGTTTATACAGGATATGACCGAAGATCAAAGCTTCGATTGCTTTAATGGAATCTATATTTTTTGGGTACGCTTTCATGTCATAGTTTCAAATATGTGTATTATGGGACATTACTTTAAATAATAAATAGCTTGAAATCAATAATACATCAGCATGAAACAATTAATAATTTCTTGCTAGCTGTAGCTATGGCTGGATGCGTTATATAAAGAAACACCAAAAATTTTGGCAAAAGTAGCGTCAAGTCAGATTAAGTTAAAAACATCTAATAATACGTTACTGTCTTTTAAAGTCAAAAGCTCAATACTTATTAACACGTATCACTAAATGACTTATTGCCTAATTTTATTATATAAAGTTTGGGAAACAACGAAATTAGATCAAAGCGTCTTCACAATCCATGGAACTTGATTATAACATACTGTATCAAATATCATCTGTACAAGAGTTTCTCAACAAATGATTGAAAGTCCACACAATTACGATAATTCCTTTGATGAACTTGCATCAGTCTACGTTTTCACCTCTTCGTAGTTTAATAGAAAAAAATAACCGCCCGAGGAAACAAAATAAAAATTCATATAATTGATTAAGAAGCAATAAACCTATAAACTTGCTATAATATCAATGCGATGAATGAAGCTGTGACTGTATTTCTAAAAGTTCCTCATAATTTGGTTCGAACTGGGATGATCTGATTTTGAGAATTGAAATTAAATGTTTTTCTAGTTTGTTTCTAATCGAACTTCCTCGAAGTTTCATTGTAGAAAACGTCCTTTCACATATGTAAGATGATATAAACGTGACACTAACTTTCTGGGCGTGGCGTATGAGATTTAGGAAGCTGGAATTTACAATAGTTTAGAAATCGTCGTTCAAATCTACATTGTTTTTCTCCACTGGAGCTGTTGTATATAACCTCGGGAGATGAAAGAATTCTCTTTTAGCTAGTCGATCACCAAAGAGTACAAGTTGTAGTATAAAAGCTAGTGGGATGGGTCCAGGTATTGTCGATAATTTTTTTTCTCCTTTGTGAAACACGTGTACATGCGAAGCACGTTCCAAATATTACGTTACTAACAAATATTCTATCTTGGCTATTAATTGGGCAAGCTTCTCTGAATATACTGATATTTACATACAAGCGAGCTCTTGGTGAACGCCCACGACAATTTCTGGTATTTGTTAGTGTTCATTTTGATATCGCATGCTGCGAAATGTTAGGATGCTGCGACGCTGGCCCATGTAAGCTGGATACAGGGAAGGAACATGGTTGATAAGCGTTGGCATCTCTGTTGTCGTTAATATAAATTCATAAACCTTAAATTAAAATCCTTCTTTCAAAATCTTGCTTCTATTTATTTTAATTTAAATGTAAAGGCAAATATATTTGACTAATTTTATGCACATTTAAGTGAGTTGTAATATATTACGACTGAAAATTTGTGAGTGCGCTGCATCTGGCCGACGGAATATGGTTTGCTTACCATAGAGTGGAATATTATAGGTCGATTCAAAAATGAAGGAACGTACTAAATATACGTTTTGTAGCTTTTAGCATAAATTGTTAAGTAATGTTGAAAATTGATTTTTTTTTTGTAAATATCCACCTGCTTAATAAAACGCATTTGCCTATCTTGGCAATAACGACAAAAATCTTTTGGTTGAGCAGTAATGGTGTGCCTGATTTGAATATATTAGGACATACACCGCATAAAAACACGTCACCATCAACTCTGTCAGTTTTTCTATAAAAATATAGAAGTGGTTGGATGGATGCAGATAGTTTTGAACATGGTTTTTATGGTTACGTGTCGATACATCAAAAAAACGTAAGTTGGAAGAACATTTTCAAATTAACAGACGAAACGTGCTTAATCTCTCCGCGATGTAGAGCTGCGGATATTTAGAAACAATTCTTCTACAAATAGATGATTTACTGCAAAACAAAATGATTCAGGAACAAGATGAAGCACCATCCTATAATGTTTTAGCCGTGTAATAGCATTTAAACAATCAATTCATGATTTGGATTGTCAACGCATTGGCCAAGGAATAGCCTTAATGCTATACAAAATTTAACAAGGCGATATAATTGTGCACAGGCGATAATCCAGGCCACTTCGAGCAAGTTCCTTTAAATCCAGGTAGTCAACATACTTTCGTCAAATATGTTTGTTCTCGCATATGCGAATACGTATTTTATTGAACGCATCCTCTACATAGAATTTTGATAATTGCTATATTTTTCATCGATAGAGATGGAACAATGCAACTTTTAAAGGAAACATCTTTATCTTGTATTTAGAAAGAAATAGTAGTCAAAATAAAATGCACGTACATATATCTCAAAAAATACGTCAATGGCGTTGGTATTAAATTCGAATCAGAAAATCACAGTGAGTTGTTTTGTTTTATTTAAATAAGTGCTCGTGTATCATCGACGACTTCAAGCTTGAAGGTAACCGCATATATTTGTGGCAGATTCTAGTGTTACATGTCAATGGCCGGTCAAATTCTTCGTATAATTTATGAATATGAATAGGTTTAGAATTTATATTACTTTGGTGTTGTACGGTTGCCTGATTATTTTATGTTTTTTTCTCTCTTTTTTTTTACCGTTAGGTAAATGGTTGAAGCTACTTGGTGATATATGTGCATATACTTCGTTTGTATGTTAGATAGAAGACTGGAATATTCTTAAAATTTCATATGATGATCATTTACCGTCATCACTGATAGTTCTAAGAAAATTGTTTCTATTATTAGGTATTTTGTAAAGAAATTACGCAACTTCGCTTTTATTGAAGAATCTTTATTAAGATCACCTACAAATTGCGATTTTAAGAAATCCTCTCTAACAATTTATATGCGGTGGTGTACTTGTAAAATTTTCTTGATTATTTACTCAAAATAATACAATTGACATGACAGCAATACAGTCTTCTGTTTTCTGAAAGCATATAGATTCTTAATAATACTGTCGAAGGAATGTACTCGATTCTCGGTGTGAGTGAACGTATCAACAGATTTACTGAAAACGTTTAAATGTATTAGCTATGAGATCACGATGTACTGGTACTATCTATGTCTAGAAAAGTACAAGAAATTAAGTAATGACTAATTGATTAGCAGCCAGTTCACCTATAACGTTTTAACATGTTTGTTATTTCGTAAATTAATACTGGCTTGTTTAATTTTAATTGAACGCATCATATGTTTTCCGATGCTAAGTTAATAGAAGCTTCTCGAGTTGAAAAATTACCTAACATGTCCCTGTTTATACCAGTGTTTGGTTGCTCAACATATATAAATCAATATAATGTGGACTTCGTATAACTATTTTTAATAAATCCTCGATATATTTATAATTTTATGCTTAACCGCTTTCAAAATATCAAATCAAATTGCTAAAATCAAACACCAGAAACGATATTTTTGTGAATAGTACAGCGTATTTTTTTTATCCGCTGTATATAATGATATGTCTAATGCGGAAAAAGAATATAGTTAAACGCGAATTCAGCAATTATGTGTTACTTTTTGGCGTTAGTATGATTTGGTTACTACGACCATACTAAAGAAACGATGCTGATGCTATTGGAATTGACTAAAAATATGGGACTAGTGACTTGTAGTCAAAGAAGAGTCTTGGAAATTAGATGTAGTTCGTTTCTGATGTTAATCTGACAACTGCGAACAAAGAATACTGCCACTTATAATTTAAGATTCAACATTTTTAACCTCAGGAGGAATGGGGTAATAAGTATAGCTATATTTTGATAAGAGCTCATACAGACTCAGACTATTTTAACGTATTCTAATTATTTGATTTTTGTCGGATCACTTTGGTTTGCGTCCGTGTTGGAACTCTTCCCTTCTTAGCAATTATCTCCCTGACATTTTTTCTTTTTCTTCTCTTTTCAAGGGGATCATGTACAATATATCTTTTATATCTTATTATCTTTATTAATATATCTTATTAATTATATCTTATTATCTTGCCTTAGGTATGCTGTTGTGTATTGTTTGGATTTGTGTGTTAACCGAAGGATAATTTCTAATCCTTTAAAACATTGTTATTTTAAATACCGGCTTTTGCCGCTCAATACTGTTGCATAGAAGGGCATTTCAACCAAGATAAACGCTGAAATATTTATTCCGTTCATATGGAAGTAGTTTTAATATTTATTTCGTTCTTGTGGCTTTTCGATCATTAATTTGAGGTTTCCAATACCGCCGCGGCTTCTCTAGCGCCCAGTCTGCTATCCAGCATAAAAACTTGTAGACAGATCCATCTCACATATGATACAACGGCGTTGAACTTGCCTGTCTATCAGAGAGCGATCTCATACCGAGAAATATAAGGCGCTTTTCTTGACAAAAATGCATATATTTGAATTTTATTTCAATGTTCAACTTGCTTTTTCTGATTTCTTTATCGCATTTTAATTTATGTTATTATTTTGATCTTCTCTTCTATTTATTTTCTTGCCTCGGTAATGATACAGCAAGTAAAGAAATTGAATTAACTAGTTTACTCCATGTTAAAGCTTTTTACTTAATCTAGATGAAATTATTTGAAGCATTACAATTGTTTATGGTGTTTTTTATTTTGTAAAATATTGATAATATACAAAAGGTTGCGTAATTTACTAGTACTAATGCAAGAATGCTGTAAATGTCGATATTTTTTTTGTTTGTAATTATTGGAGCTTAGTTACATTTCTTGCAGTGTATGTACTGTTATATGGTTTAAGATTTTAAATAAATTTTCATAATTCGCATTTGCGCTTATGTTTTCAATTTATTACTTGGAAGTACCACACTTTCGTCCGAAACTTTGTCCATGTTGTCGTGAAGCTGTTGTGCTTCCACAGAAAGAAGCCGTGTTGTTAACAACCCAAATTTGGACACATTTTATATATATATTGTAATGTATTTGTTTAGTTTGTTAAAGTTTAGGGTCGTAAATCCGGGAATGTCTTTCGGCACTCTTTTGGCAAATGAAAATTTTCTTTTTGAAGGATAGTTTTTATAATGTAAATCAAAGAATTAAATACTCACTAACCTCATCTGTTGTAGTGCTGCTCTATTTATTTTGAACGCCTCTTTTTATATCCCACTTTAATTAAAAAAGAATCGCTTTTGTAATTATCCTTTGCGCAATCATTTATTTACTCTTTCGACATTCAGTCTTTAATAATCAACAAATTTTCTTGGTTTCGGTTGGCAACGGTTTAATTTCATTGATTTCTATAATTTACGTTTAATTTTTAATGATTTAAAATAAATACTCATTCAATTTGAGTTTCGAAACGAACTGTTTCGATGTAGCATTACTGATAGACGCAACTGCTTACGATAGTCCGTGTTCTATGAGGAAACTGATGTACATGTGCAACATTACAACGTTAGATGTTACTGAGAAATTTGATGATACAATAAGAGAGATATTTAATTTATATTCTTAACCAATTTTCAACCAACATATCCCCTGGAACATACTGTTGAATTTTCTTAGGTTAGCCGTTCTCGAAAAGGATTTAATATTTATAAAAATGTAGTTAGTTAATGAAAGTCTTCCCCACGCTTGTAGTTGGCTGGACTTGTATTAATCTTCTATATTAACTCTCTTATTTCTACGCCCCAGAGATATTTGGCTCAAAACTTGATTCTTTTCTATAGGTATCGGGCTTCCTACTAACAGATAGACCCTCATACCCGAGTAAATTTAGTTAACAAGAAGTGACTACAACGCTGATGGTCGCTAACCTCCTTGTGGTTGTAACATTACAATATATTTGAAAAGACACACGTATACAGTTACAAATATATCAGCACGATTTAAAATCTAAGTAAAAAAATCTAAGAAGAAAACAAAAACATGATGTAAACTATGAGCATCCTGTGCTCGTTTATATATTAAATGGCATCAGCCTTTTAACTAATACAAATGACAGAGTAATGCTTTACATGTATGTACATACTGATTAATGGGATAAATATGATGATATGATATGATTAATATGATGTGAGCTTGTATGTATAATACTGAATGCTTATACGAATTCGGTGGGGAGTAGTGCTATAGTTACCTGAAAAAAATTGAAATCCGGTTATCTGGACCCAGAACTTTTCGGATATCCAAATCCTAGTATCTTGATCCACTATTCCGTTCTCTGATCTGGATGCATTATTTTACAATGCAGGAGATGCTTAACGAAAGAAAGCCATCTAAGTTGCATTATATGGAGGAAATATGAACTAGCTTTTGTACTCACTGTAATACATTCCAGTATTACATAGTTGTCCAATAAATCTGGTAATTATTACAGCTATACTGATGAATTTGATCGGATAAAGAAACCGAATTCAACATTCCGGATAGCGTTTAGTTGCGAATGCGAGATTTAGGATAGCGGATTCGGCTTTGAGGTATTGGATAATGGATCCGAATAAAAATCCATTCGAAAAAAGCTATCTGGATACTAAATTATCCAAATTCAAATTATCGGGATTCGAACAAACAACTCTAGCAGATAGCAATAATTGTATATAACGTTAGTCGATGGTTCGTGTGACCAGATCTTGTCTTATTCGAAAATCTTACGGTGTGAAACATTGTTTCAAAAACAAAATCGAAAATTCTGCAAGTACTGTTAAACATCTTATTTGTAACGTCATTAATATTATAATGTTAATGAAAAAAATAAATGCATTTTAATAGTTCTACCTATAGCGAAGCTTGTTGTTCCTTCATCGAATACGGCTCTTGCAAGATTCATCCGCCAACTCTGTATATATACTTCATCTTAATTTCATTTTTAAATTACTTCTTCTATTCTTTAATGGTTGCTATTACTTCTTCCCGCGGAATTGTTATTAGAATACCAATGTTATGCTCACTGTTTTTCCTCAGGTCAAGAGAACTACTTAAAGCATGTCACGTACATACATTAATTTTTACTTCAACTGTAACCATTTCGTATAAATAACGTACGGTGCGCAACAATGAATGCAATAAATTATTCTTTGGGTACATAGTATCAGCACCGTTTGTATATTAGGGGCCTCAAGGAAAAAGACAATAACTTAAACTATGCTAGTCGCTTCCAAATGGTGCCTGTCAGGGTGCAGACAAATGTTTCACTTTGTTTTCGTCTAAAATGTACACGTATCTGATCAACAAAAGCTTACATAAAGAATGATTAACGCTAAATCACATCTAAACGATGACTGCCTAATGTCTATGAAGGTACCATATCCCTGCGGACACCTAAAACGCCGGCAGTGCGATTCAAAGATAAAAGTTTACAACTGGCCCTCTTAGAGCGCTTTAATAAAGCGTGTAGTGTTTCCTGTAAACGTCGAACCGTTTAATAGTCAGGTAATAAATATTGAAAAAGTTCTTAATTAAAGTTTAAAAGTTACTCCCGGATGGATATTAGGTGGACTGTAATGGATGTTATTTTTATTCATCGCTAGTAATATATCATTTCAATAGGCTCCTTTTTTTAAGTTGATGCTCGTCATGTTTCTAGTTTAAGCGGCCCTACATGCCAAATCAACTCTTTGGAATTTTATCTTAAATTTTCATTAACAGATTAGAATAATTGACTAACATTCACGTTTGTTATTAATATTGCATACCCAAATAGCTAAAAGAGGGTCCTTGATGGTTTCTTAAATGACAGATTGCTTTATTATATTTCGTGTCAAGTAATCACAGCGGTAAGGATCTACCTTCCCGTGTTTAATGTAACTGGCCATGCTGCGTTCAAGGGTTGAGCAGATGCTATAGTGGAAAAAATGAAATAAGATGCAAATATAAAAACACAAGAGCACCGAATAAGCATAAGCAAGATATTCAAGGCATTCTTAATAAATTATGAAGCTTTGAATTTCAATAGCAAATAAGTAATCCCTTTGCGGCCGTGGGCGGGACTCGACCTAAATGAAATTATTCCTTTGTTTAGCATGCAGACTATCCTAAAAACGGAATAGAATACTGCAATTAATGAAGTATAAATATATAGTTGATGGAATCAATACGCTTATTAATGCAGCACACTTCCAAGAAGTAACGTTTAAAATAATTTTTTTCCAGTCGGTGGGATCTGTATCTTTCATACATTATTACGTAAAAAATTATATTTTAGTCAACGTTGTGATTGTTCTAATGAAATTGTACGTCAAATATAACCAGATATGACATTATTGACTGACAAAATTAATCCATTCGACACACTCTGAATTAATTTAGGCGATTAATTAAATAAATTGAACAAGCTGGAAGAAAATGTATTCAAATTTCGTTAAAAAGGTGCTGTTGCAGGCTTGAGGCAATTGCGAACCTTGAGATGAGTGTGAGTATGCAAGAGAGGATCTACTTGCCTACGTTTAACTTTTGTCAAAATCAAAAGAATGTTTGCAAAGAGTGGTTGCTTGAGGCGGTGGAATTACAAACATCACTTCTATGTATAACCCGCATAGCTGCGTTTTAATTTTTGAAGCATTTGAACGACGGAGCAAGCAGAACAATCTTTAATTTGATAGATAACACTGGATTTCTACAAATGATTCGAACTATATTTAAGTTTAGGCGAAAATACATTGTCCTCTTAGTGTTAAAATATTTTCATCTAATTTTTCTCTTTTTTTGTTGTTTTTGAACTATGTTGATTTCTAAATTTTTCTTTACTAAACGAAATTGGCAGCTCTATTGCCATTATTCAAAATCATAGTATGGAAAGTATTGATAATTACATGTTTGTGTATTATGCTTATGCTGTATACATATTAATATATATCAATTAAACTAATCAGCATACTTGCAAGATGGCAATCCAGGTCAATGGATATCTTTTGCAAATGCAACCGTTGGATTACTAGTTTTGCATATTTTCTCGCAAAAGGCGCCGTCGATTATTTAAATTAATTTCGATATCTATTGAACTTAAACTCAAAATTTGATCAAGATACGTTAAGTGACTTGGCCACAGAAATTTTTAATGTTAAGGAATTACCTGAAAAGTGGAATTTAGTCGAGAAAATTTTTGCGTGATAGTTTTTGACAACTTTCGGAGATGACCTTAATAACAATGTTTCGTCGACTTGATTTCTGTTTTTGATGATGAAGCACCACATAACTTCGATAACTTCTCGTTGGTACTGTGAATTCCATCAGTTTTAACAACGATTCCAGGACAGGATCATCAAAAACAGCACGTACACAAAAAACATGGTATCTTTGCGCTAATTGATCAAAATCAATCGACATGTGACATATCACGAGATTAAAACATCGTTGGTTATTTCACCAACCTCAATCAAAAACATTTAATTTTTAAGGCAACGATACAAGTTATTAGATCAACCTCCGTACAGGCCCTATCTAAATTTCAACAATTCCATTCCTAGAATCAAGAATGGGCTGCCTGGATAAGGGTTCAAGTCGAGGAAAGAAGCAATTTTGACTATTTCAAATGACGATTGGCATAACAGCTTCAAGATGATTTCAAATAATGGGAAACTATTTCGATCGTTCTGGAGAATAAGCAAAATAGAAAGGAAACGTTCATATAACCGAGAAGCTCCGTTTTTAAGGTAGATTAAGTTTTCAGGCAATTTTTCCCTAATCATTGGAAACATAATACAGATGAGACAAATTAGATTCGAAGTGAACAGGTCTCCTACAACAATGTTGATTTTTTTTAAAGGAGAAAAAGTGTAAAAGTGGACTTCCAGATCTACAGCTTCTGGAAAACTTTCACAGAAATTAGAGATAAACTAAACAACAAAAGACGATTTCAGTAAATTTTGGAGGCAAATGAAATAAACAACATTTGAAAGCATTAAGGGAGATTAAGTACTCCACAGCTGTTATAACAAGAGAAGGACGATTGGCAACAGATTTCACTTTCCACTCTCCGAAATTTAATTCACGAGCACCAAGCATCAATTTTTATTACAACTTGAATATTCCTTTAGGTTTTGAAGCGAAATATTTTTATATTATATGAATGAAATTTTTGTTTATTAGAAAAGTTTTTATGAAACACAAAACAACTAATAACAAATAAAAACAAATAAATTTATTAACCATGGTACTTGTGATACATATTACCTATTTATATAAAGAAAAAAATAAACTTTTTTTGGGAAAAAATCTGACGACAGGTATAAAATAAATACTTCTTGAAACAGCATTTTTGCGTCCAATTATAGAGTTGAAATTTCCGAGACATAAAGCTCATAATTCGATACCTACACTATATGCAGCTTTTCAAGTATGGTGTAATAAATTAATAAGAGTTACGTAAAAACTTGACGCATATAAATGAGATAGGTAAAGTTCACATAAGCTATTCATCGAATAAGGACAACCAGAAAGGTGGAGAGCGAATCTTCGTATAGACCCTATCTAAAAGCCCTCGAAAGTAACCAACAAAAACGTTTTCTCCGGAGAGTCATAAAAACAGCCCACGAGGTGCAAATGCTTGTAGACTAGAAAGGAAGATGAGGTCACTTTTAAAACGGTTGACATGAAACATCGTAAAATTATCTGTATATTTCTTAAAACAGCCCTAGATGTTAAGCCATTATTTTTGCCTTCTTACAAGAGCAATTTATATTTTACAAGCTCAACTCGCACATGTATCTATTGAGCAATTATTTGTATCAATTAACATTTTTTTTTACGCTCGTTGCTCTTGGAAAAATAAGAGTTATCATTTAGTTCTGTTAAAAGCTCAATTACCTATTTAAAAATATTGCAGAAAAATAAATTATTTATTCGAGGAGCGCTGCTTTAAGTTTACTTTATATTCATGGCGAATGTTAACAGATATTGGAAAGGTCATATCGTTTTTCGTTTCGAGAGATATACATATATACAATGAACAAATTTAAATTCTGGCGTCTAGTTTCAAATTTCATTCGTGTCGTACTTAGATATAAGAAGACCGTATTAAAACCTATCTTAGAAGAAGAACTTAACGGTCTTGCATTATTTTCATGCACGTCCCAACAGCTCAATACGCGCTGCACCTTCGCAGTTAAGAATTTCACATTCGTAGATATGTACATGGAATTTTAAAGAGCATCAAATATTCTTCTTAGAATGTCCAGGCGATAAGCTAGAAGCGCCGAATTCTACGAATTTGTGATGAACTTCAAAAGGATCCTATTTTTCTATCTATATTGGAAAGATGAATCAAATTCAATCGCGAGCAAACTTGGCGAGCAACAAAAAAGTTGTTGTCAACGTATTCGCATATTTATAAACAATGTACTTCTTCTTCCTGCTACCTACTGGTCACGTGACGTACATCGGAAAACAACAAATATCTAGCCACTTAGATCTTCAGAATTTAATCCTCTTTGATTTTTATTTGTGAGTTCATAGAAAAGATCATGTTGAAAGAGTTACAAGAAGAGAAGTGAAGAAAAGATTTTTGCGGTGTCTCGAACAGAATGGAAGATATTACGTTTGCATTAAATCCTCCAATTTTCATGTCGTACGATATAACTTTAATGTTGTGTTTTTTGTTGTTTCTTGTGTAAATCCAGATCACTTCTGTTATGTTTGTGGCGGCGTCGCTTTTGCGTCTCAGATGCGGTCTGCTACTCATTTCATTTCGGTTGCAAAATAGGGGATCAAGACAAACATTGGGCGCTACATATCTGTTGTAATACACGTCCTATATGTCTAAGAAACTGGTTAAATCACAAAAAAACCTTCGGCCAACGCGATACCTCGTATTGGGCAAGGCACAGATATATCCAAGAGGAAAAGACGGTTATCACCTATCTAAATATACTATCTGTTATGAAACCTATACGCCATAATGACGAACTTCCTATTTCAGAACCCCTGGAAACATTCACTTACGAATTAGATAATAGCGATACAGCGGTTTGTCAAGAAGAAGATATACCGTCAACATCAAGAGATCCTGAAGAGAGCCAACCGCACAAAATAATTCAGTCAGAATTAAATGATTTCATGACGGATCTAGAACTTCCAAAAAGTAAGGCAGAGTTCTTAGGATACAGACTCCAGCAGTGGAATCTATTAAAAGACAATGTCTCGGTAAGTGTTTTCCGTAAACGCCATAAACGCTTAGTACCATCCTTTTGGCATGGAAAATAACTTGGTTTTCTGCAATAATATTATCAGTTTACTGGCAGCTTTAAATATAAACTACAACCAAGAGGAATTGAGATTTTTTTATAGGTAGTTCAGCAATGAGTTTAAAGGCAGTACTATTGCATATTGAAAATATTCTACCGTCTACTCTTGTTGGATATACCGTCCGCATGAGAAAATTACATGATAATTTGAAGTACCTATTGACAAGCATAAAATATGATGAGCACCAATGGCAGATCTGTGATGACTTAAAGATTGTTGCCATTTGGATTATAGCTAAGCTAGACCAAGTTTTGCTGGTTTTTGTGTGAATGGCACAGTCGGGCAAAGGAACTTCATTACAAAAGACAAGACTGGCCTATTCGACAATGATTAGAGTCAGGCCAAAAGAATGTATAATAGGTGCCATGGTAGACTCCAAAAAGGTTTTATAGTCACCACTGTACACAAAACTGGGCTTAACGAGGAACTTCGTTAAGGCACTGAATAGAGATGGGCCAGCTTTTCAGTACCTGCGTCGAAAATTCCCAAAGCTAAGTGAAGCAAAAATTAGGTGCTTTTATTGGTCATATTGGTTTATTTGAAATATTATGAAAGACGAACATTTCGATAACGCTTCAACAGTTATTGAAAAAAATGCTTGAGATGATTTTTGCTTCGTGGTCACTAGTTTCTTGGGAAATAAAAAAAGCCGACGATTACGTTATTCTTATTGTAATCGTATCAAAAAATGGGCTGCAATATGTCTCTAAAGATTCATTTCCGACACTCACAACTAGACTTTTTTTCTTGCAAACTGGGGAGCTATAAGCGCTAAGCACGACGAACACTTCTAATCAGGATATGTCAATAATGAAGAAAATGTACCAAGAAAATTGGAAGTAGGTTCTTAATTTCATCTTCATTTTTGCACCCAGCGCCCCGAAATTAACAAAAGTACGCACTTTTCAAACAAAATACAACAAATAAACTTCAATTTATTGTCCAGCGTTATCCGACTAATGTATTAACTGTTTTTTCCATTGAATTGCACAAGTTATATAATACACTCTATTTTTACATAATCCAAACGCTATCGACACATATGTATATCGCAACAATTCCAATTTCATAAGCCATACAAATTTCTATGTTTTGGAAGGAGAATACCTTAGAACATAAAACTACCAATACGAATCAATTGTTCTAGCAGTATGTGGTGTAGGAACTTGACAGCGGCATAATTGGAAATTATTCAATAGATGCATTGATAAATGTGTAGAGTCACATAAGCGTAGCTATCTAGAGGGAATTCGTTATTAATTCCTATCAAATTGCATAATGCGGGGTACATAATATGCACTGAAACAATAAAGCCGCGGTATCCCAACTTGGAGGTATGTGGGACATATTTGCTGATAGGTGATTGTGGTAACGTCAGACGGGAATTGCACGGTTTCTGCATTGACTATTTTACGTACGAATCTATTTGGATATACGGGGTATTTCACGGGACTTCCCGTTACTTAGAAGTTTTAATGATGTTATTTAGAAACTTTGAAATTTCGAATATTAAATAATAGCACCGGATCTACCAAAATATTTTTATTATAGAATGTTGGGAAAATTAGAGTATTTACTTTTGTGAAACGAAATGAAAGGTTGTGTGTACCGTACCTTATCGTTTTCATTGTTAAATTTTGTACAGGTTGTTCATAAGCCGTTTCTAAGCATAGATATTTTCAATCTCAAGAAATTCCTCTTTTTTCTTCGGGCTAAGGTTTTACGTGAAATTAAGTGACATTATACAATATTAATTTGTGGAATTTCTTTTCCAATCCAATCGTAGTTAAGGATACATACGCTATGTGAGAAAAGAAAGCTTTTTCACTAAAAATATCTCAATTTAAAAATATTTTGCCTGTATAAAATTTAGTAGCGTTGGCGTTAAGGTGCGGTAGATATGATCTTCCATTCTTTTCCACGAAAGTAAATACCTTAATCTTCATTACGTTCTACAATTTTTAATTTCAATAAGATCAGTGCAAACGCTAAAATTTCAACGTATCTATCGCAAATACCTGGAAAATAGTTGGCTTTAGGGTAAGGTACCCTAATTAAAATTCCATGCGACATGAACAGTCGATTAAGCCGTTGAAAGGTACATATATCACTGTATTTAAAAAGGGAAAGTGAGTAACCATTTTCCGTTTAGCCAGTAGTGTTTTCTAGGCGAAAATATTTTAAATTTGCCGGTTCGCCGCTGCTTGCTACGGAACGTGCAATAGAGGACTTTTCTGTATGCCAAAACAGTAAACTATCAAAGTATGTAAAACGTCCCGGCTTTAGCAACAAACTCGGATAATTTAATTGAAGAATTGAGAATTGCAAACATCGAGCAAATACGAGAAATGAAAATCTGCGTTATCATATTATACTTTATCCATATGTAGCGTGTCCACCCAGTAGATGGATGGAAGATAATTCTTCTCCTGAGGTATTTAAAAGAAAAGTTTTCAAAGAGAGATATTGCTATATAATAAAACAATTATATTTAAGTGTATAGGGTGCTCAGTTTTCACATTGTAGGATGTGAAAACTTCAACTTTGTTTCCTTGAATAAAACACCCGGTGTACTTTTGCTTTTTGAGGTGCCTTCCTATAATTTATGGCGACCTTCTTCAATATCTTTCATAGCAATGTACCTTGCTTTTCGAAATAATTCATATAATTTCAGATTTTTGATTAATGTTGCTACTTTTTTGTCGATATTTTAAACGCCTCGTTTGATCGAATAGCTCCCCATTATATTAAAGATTTTGTCATATCAACTAGACTCTACAGGCTGATTACCGATTTCGTCCAGGCTGTTTTAATTTATTTAAATGTAAGAGGCTGTACATTTTTACAAAGTTTAATAGGAAAGTTCTCCCTGTATTTCTGTTATAAACATTTATGTATATTTAAAACGGACGATTTAATGCAGATTAAGGGCAGTAATTTTGGTGACGTAATTATAATATTCAATTTTATTGTTGTGGCCGGTCGTTTTCAGATATCCGTCATATATACCTAATATATACACAGCCAGGCAAACTTAGGGCATCTTGAATAAATGAATTATTCAATATTTTTGAAGTGATTTTTTGCAAAAGAGCTTGCACATATCAATTTTATTTTATTTTTTTTTATGAATATTTTTCTATCAATTTCAGGTTTCACCCATTTGTGGTTTTCAGGTAATTACGTCATTAATATTTCTGTTAAATATCAAACACATAACATGTCACATAACAAACTTTTCGAGTAGAAGTGATTTATAGAGTGGAAAACATAATTGTTATTAATAACAGAAAGCGAGGTAAATGCTGTTATTCAAGAGATGAAATAACGGCCAACCGCGATATTGACAAGGTTAGACATTCTTACAATTTAATTTACAATTAACAAAATGTTTTTTTTTTTTGCTGAACAATATAGTCTACAATCTAGATAAAATTTGGTTTCTACGTCTTGAAGAAGCTATATCAAAGATGTTAATTAATGAAAGAAGCAATATGCTGTCGTTTCTCAGGAATTATCGTTGGCTGGAGACATTTACCTCAGCGAATATTGTTGAAATGCGTAACAGAAGAAACAAAGGTTACCGCTGTATTTAGCAATTACAATACATTATTTTATACGAATGTGGGATAACAACTGGACTGAATACTCTTCGAGGCAACTTAATTTAGACCTAACCCTCAAGATGCGGCATCTTGGTAATTTGTTTGCCAGGAAGCCCCGAAAAGTATAGGTAAAAACTGAAATATTTTGTTTCCATGTAAATAAAAGGATAATCTTTTCATAATTTTATTATAAAAATATGAGCTCATATTGAATATAAAAAGTGGTTTTATGTTATATAAAAGTTATAGCAGCAGATTAAGTTAACATTGTCTGCTTTAAAAATAATCAAGCGTGTATGGCGCCTATTTGAGAAGCAATGAACATATCTTCTCTTATACCTTATCTCTAAGAAACAGCTCTTAAATAAATAGAATTCACAATTGTTGACCAGCCTTTAAGTTATATTCAGTAGCTTGTTGCATAATAGTTTCTCGAGAAGCGGGGAACCATTTTAGTAAGTACTCCCATACAGACTTTCTAAGTGCTAAGACGAAGGTCACAGTTAAAGACTTATAAGCCATTTTATGCGGAATGTTATATAAGCCTTGAGCTTCACCAAAGGACATGTCACTTTTGACTACGAAACATTGTACCTCATTGGCGCCGTGTTTATCGAATGCTCCAACTTCACCGGTATGAACGAAATATATAGTGCTATCCACGTCGCCTTTCTCAACAATTGTGTTTCCAGGTAGGTATACACGTCTCTCTAATAGTGTCACTAACTGTCGTATAAAATCTTTATGCGTCTTAGCGAAAAGAAAGTGATTTTCAAGATGATATCCGAATAAGTAAAGCATCACATCTTGCTTCAAGTAAGATGGGGCCATAGTTATCAGTGCTGGTAAACATTCGCCCTCTTGAAGTTGCCAGAGTAGCATGTAATATTCCCATGCTTTACGCAATAGTGCAGGCGATAAATGACGACCCTGTAAGAAATAGTAAATGTACTTCAAAAAGATACAGCTTATTTTAGTTTGACTTAATTCGCAGCGGGAATCATACTAGAAATAAAAATATTATAAAAAACATTATATCCGTATACAGAGTGATTGACTAGGTTATAAAGGATTCTTAAAGATTAACATTAACTTCTTTACTTTAAACGGAATGGTGCCTTTCTTATTGCACATGTCGCTTTTATATATTATTTTAGGTATAATTTCATCATGTTCTCTAACATTCTTACTTTTTTCAGTTATTTTGAAAACAGAGCAATGTTTTCTACTTTTGAAATCATCTGTAGTACTCAAAAAAAATATGCTAAAGTAGCAAGACAAGCAAGGAAAAAATACGCGGCCCACGGATATGTATTTGCCTACTCGGTGTCAGTGTGGTTCCGAGTGAGACTTAGCTCTTCCCTATGTCACTGTTGCTTTACAGTTAATGCTGTAATGGTGCCATCTAGTGATAAGAAGCACATACCTTTAGAACTAAAACTAATTTTGAAGCAAACTGATCAGTTTGCTTCAAGATTTTAGGTTTAATCACCACTTCGGATTAAAAATTGTGACTGAAATTATTATCTGACAGACGCATAAGAAAGTACATAAGTCTATTAAACTAGAATATAGGCTTTCACGGATGTAGTCGGCATCATTCTGCTTGGCTGAGTGCCATTCGGACGAGTTTGACTATATCTTAAAATACACGGTGTGATTTTGATGCAGAATAGTAATTTTAATGTTTACGGTGTGATATAAGTTCAGAATCACAAATGCTAATATACACGGTGTGATTTTAATTTAGAATCGTCAAATAACATCTTTTTGATATGTCTTATAGTTTTGGAGATATAGAAGCAAACAGCGAAGGGTAGTGTTGACGATAGGACGTTCACCTGGAAAGAAAGGCCCGTCTTCCTTTGTTAGTTAAATACATTCTTTAGTTTACAATGATTGCTACTATTACACAAGCAATTAATAATCTTTTATTTGATGAATTTAAATCATCAGAAGAAGAAAGGATTTCTTTTCCTGATACAAAGCTGATCTTAAAATAATATTTTGAAATAGATTCGATACTGGTTTTTTGTTGATTTATAAATTCAGCGTTTACTTACAGATAAATAAATTTTTATTTTATTGATATTGTGCTGGTACGTTGCTAAAGTATTTCTGTCTATTATAATCATTTGAGCGAAACCGCTAGCCATATTAGCAATCATAAACTGCGCAAAAAGCGCCAAGCCAATTGATACCATTAATTCCTTCCAATTTATAGGGACTGTATCTCTCATGCCAGTGGTGGAAAAAATATTGATAGTGTATGTGTATCCAGCTAGTGCGGAGTCGGTAGAATTCGCAGCTGGAGATATTGTTTTTGGCCGACCAAATCGTTCTTTCACGTAATAACAGTTGCGCTCTAAACATGAAACTAGAAACCTAGAATAAACGAATGCAGAAAGGAAGTCAAATGTAATGCCGAAATGTTCTTACCACACGTTAGCCATTAACTGTATGCGAAACATAGTTTTATAGATCCAGTAGCTCCACCAAAGATGTTTGCTGGAGAGCAGTTTTTGTTGACATGCTTTGTAGTATTTAATCACAAATATAAATCTTAGAACTCTATTAAAAGTGGCAAACTGGAAGTAGCTATCAAAGAAGTTTATAAACACCAGTTCAATTGGTAGACATGAAAATAGATCTAATGCAAAGTCAGTTTTCAAGTAATGCACAGCGATCTTCTTAGCATTGCGTTCCAATAAGCCAGTTGTTGGATTAACGAATGCCATATGAAACCTCAAGAATATTTTTATCCAAAATATTAAATCCGTTAAGTAAAATAACCAAATGGCAGTTCTGTCCGGATTCTGGTTTAAGTAAATGCATAGGTAAGCCATATTGGAGATACTTGCAATGGCGGCGAAGTGGACGTTTAATATATAATCAAAAAACCTATACCAGGCTCCTTCCGGATCGACGTAATGATTTATTCTTCTGATTATCTTATCATATCGAGTTTCTATATATTCATCTCCCACAAGTAATGAAGATATGGTGCCCTGATGGTTCGCTTCCATATACTCCACATTTAGTAATCTTAATGGGAACAAAGTAAGAGTTGAAAAGCAATTATTAAGAAATAATAACAATAATAAATGGACGAAACAAAAAATATAATCGCAAGTAATTATGCACCTGTGGAAAACCAGAGAGGCCCACAGTGACTGATATACGTCAATACATATACACAAGATTCTTTTACATTTACAATTAGTGTTAAGAGCTTGCATATCGGGCAAGTTCAGTAAGAAATAATATGTAGCAATATAACTAAACAACACGCGCACACACTTACGTCTATACCGATTGCATCTATGATTTCCAGCGTTTCTTTTTATACCTTACGAATTATGTAATCTAAATCAACCTAAATACAAGAAAGCTAGTGCATTAGATTATAAGGTCAGTATTTATGTTACTGAATATTATCTTTCTCAAATTTTCGTTTGTTTATCTTTTTGGCCGTGATCTCTGGACATCACGACTAGGTGGATGCAAGGTGCGATTCTTCACAGTTTAGTCAATTTTTCTTGTCAAGCGTCTTTAGTTTGTTCAGTCTTGTAGTTTCAAATTAAAAATACTTAATTGTCTGTGTAAAATCACTGAAATTAGTTCTGATATATTTTTATCTCGACGAACTAGTTTGTATTGAATGATGTTTCTCGCATCATTGTTTAAAAAAAAATAATAGCTCTAACTTTTTCTATATTTTTCTATTGCATAAAATAGGGCGGCAACAAATGGGTGCAGGCGACAAGGGATACTTTGGACATGTTTCTTTTCTTCGATTTTTCTTGCTAACCACATTAATTTGTCAATGGCTTCGTTTTTAATGTACTCATAAATACGATGAAAACTGTGAACAACATACATATATCACATGTAGAACATAAGGGCACGGATCTTCTAGTAATGTACCAGCTTTACTTAATTGGTACCTGTATCGAATATACTGTCTGTTTTAACAAGAGCAATAACCTCTGCATTTATAGCTTGAAAGTTTTAGAACTTAATAGCGAATCCTGTACCTGCGTCGCAAGACTATACTTTTTCCCATTACGTCAATCGTATCGTTGGAACTCACTGAAATATGTACAAATGTTAATTATAATCCTTATTTTTCGGAGACACCATTACTTTTCAGTATAGGTTCTCGCGCTATACACGCATATAATGATCAGTATAACCTTTTAAAAATTTTTTAATACTGGATTTTCTACCTTTGCCAAAGGTATGTTGGCAGTGATAAATATCTTCTCAAGGATGGGTGTTGAATGGCGTTTCTCTCTTTGACATTAGTAAACATTACCTTCTAAAAGTGGAATAATCCTCGATACAGATTCTTACTTTATTCTAATTAGAAGTTGCCGCTTGAGCCATCGTGGTTGCAAAATCGCAAATATTTGTAGCAACGACACTTTGTGACGCTGTTCTTCTTCGTCCGTTATGATACTTTTCTATTAGCAATTGAAGTGTTTGATAGTTTGTTTTACCTTACTCAATTTTAAATGGATTTTTCCTCAATGAAAGCATAATATCAAATGCTTTTGTTAAATATGGTTGAAATCAGAGGAAAAGACTTTCTAACAGTGTTAAAATCCAATACGATGCCGATAAGGAACAAGAAATGACGGCCAAAGAGAAGCGAAATGTCATATAACAATGTCGATTAGCAACTTTGACATATTTAAACCTATCTTCTATCTCTAATATTAAGGGAAAGAATGAACGGTGGGAATTGATTTAATGGACGAAGAACTTGTTAAAATTCTTAACTTATCAAGTGTTAAATTAAAGCCGGTTTTATCTAAGGATGGACGTCATATCCTCTAGGAAGGGTATATGCTTTAAATCTGTCTTAAACTTTAATTTAAACTCAACTTTAGTCAAAAGTAAAGCGACTTTAAGCGTCTGATTATGAAACCGGCTGTTATTTTTTTTTTCATGTGTATTTATAGTTTGCTATATTTTTTAAATTTTCTAGAGTTTTGAAAGTTTGTGATTATGTCGTAAAAGCAGTTTACTACTTACCGAATTTGTCGTAAGAAATCTTCGGTATGCTTATCACCCCATTCCGATATGATCTCTTGGAATTTAGTGCTATCTAGGGCCAAAAGTATCGTATGCGCTACACAAGTGGCTGTAAAGGTTTGACGAAATATCCCACTTTTATGAAAACAGCCGAACAAACCACCTACATCCAACGTTGTCAACACCGTGTTAGCAACGGTTATATCTACTTCACCCTCGTGGACGAAGTACACATCTTTCTGCACATCGTTACATCTTATAACAGTACCCCCTCGTTTAAAATGTACTTCTCTCAAGCATGGTGCCAATCGTTGGACAATTGCTGAAGGTGCAAGCGCAAATATTTTTGTGCTCCTCAATGATCCTTCGTATAGGAAGCATAAGAATTGTATCCGGAGGTAAAGATTGAATTTATTAGATATTACGTTTATCGATGTACCTAATGTTTCTTTCCAAACATGTTCGTAGTGCTCCACTATCTTCTTCGTTAGATTTTCTTCCAGTAGAAGATCTTTTGCGAAAGAAACGAATTGCTTCATATGAGCTTGATGTATAGAAAGATTTGCGTTGCCTCCAATCTGAAAATATTATCTATTTATTAATAAAGAAAATTCATTTTATGAGCTGCTATCTAAAAAGAAAGCGTTAGCAACTAGTCGTAATGAAGTTTCATGAACTATATATATTAACTTGATAAGCTTTATGAGCCCTAACAATTGTATTAAAAATATTTTAAAAACAATAAATAGTAGTTAAGCAATCAATAGTAGCTTTGAATGGGTGTTACCGGAATTCAAATTTTCGAAACTTACCCCGCTACTTGTATATAGCGCAATAATTAGACAGCGCAAGCAATATAATATGCACTGAATAGTCAAGAAGATTGCAATTTCTTTGTCATTTTCTATTCCAAAAACACCCGATACCGAGTGCGTAAAGCTTTCAACGGTGAAATGCAGTGCTTGCAGGAACACCGTAACTGTCTTGTAACTTCCAGAAAATATCGAGTCTTCAATATATTGAGCATTGGTGCAGTTGTCATAGTTGGAATCAAATGTACACGTGGTAATCAAGAGTACGTTCGCTAGAAGGCCTAATACAATTAGCAAGATGATTGTGGTTTTCACCTTCAATAATATAGATGCGCCGGATAAATACAGTTTATTCTGCAAATAAGTGAGACCATGAAATACTCGATAGAGTAGAATAGGTCTCAAGATTAGTTGAGATATAATGGAAATGTGCAGTCCTTTGTCTTTGCCGAACATGTCCCTTCCGAAAAGCATATGTACCGGTAGGTTTGTTATGGCGTCCACTGCGAACGAAGATCCTACGTATTTTTGAGCCGTGTATAGCGGGTGTCTCACGGTTATTCCATTCTCGTTATAATATTGGCAGTGAAGTCTAACGTACATGTCTATGACCGTCACAATTCGGCATGCGTATGATATTCGTTGTATATTAAAAGAGAGCGGAACTGTTATAAACACAATGCACGCCGTAACTTCTAGAAGAATGCAAGCGCACCGGAATATCTCCCAAGTAACGTAAATTGTACTTTTGGGGTCAATCGTTTCCCTGAGTAGAAGGAATCTAACGAATGCCCATGAACCTGCAAGCAATACGTAACAGCTGTAAGTTATTAATCTTATACATTTACAAAATACACTGATTTTCAGAATAGAAACAGCTAATTTACTTTTCACGTAACAGTATAATATAAATTGAAACAATTAATCGAATGTGATATAATAACTACAATATAATAAATACAATAAATTGAGCTTCACTATCAGTGAAAGTAAAATGATGGCAAAGCTTCATTAATTGACACAGCAGGAATTGATCATATCGAATGCGCGCGTAGTCCTTAGATCACGTACATTACGTACATACTTATGATCCTGTGTGAATAAACTATAACCAAGGCAACAATGGATCTAGATCCTTGCAATTCTTTCTTAAAAATCACAAAAAATTAACAAGTTTCGTGCCAAAAGTATATTTTCAGCACAACGATCAATTTTAATGAACTTATAATATTATGCAATCATTATAAATACACATTTCTAATTCAACAATCTGCGCTATTTTTGGTCTTTTGAACTACGAGAATGCAGACCTTTTTCTCCGGTTCCTTTGCAATCAGTTTTATAAGTAGCGAGTTGACGGAATGGAAAAGCTGACCACAAAATTCGACTACTAGGCATTCTTTTGGATTAAAGTGGATAGGTCATGCCATGTACCCGGATACTTTTTGCTGCCTTGTAGATGATATGACTTGCATCGTTAAATTTATCAAATAAAACTTGAGCCCAATTCGAATATTTTTTAGCAATAAAATGATATTATTTTGAGAACCGTTCGAGTTCAATAAAAAGTAATTTGTGTTTTGGGGGCTTGAAAACAAGCAGGGCGAATCAATAAGAGTGAAATTTTCTGAGAAATCAAAAATAAGAAATTTTTTCCTCTTTTAAACTCGATCTGGAGACATAGTGTACATACAGAGCGATCCTTTTAAAATAGAAGCAGCTTTGTAGAACCACCGATGGATGTGCTTCTAACTAACACGAACCATGCGGAACAAATGTGTAGTTACTTCAAAAAGTAAATTTTGTTTTTTTACTTAAGCCACCAATGACATTTCAAATGTAGTATTTGTTTATGTTTTCAATTTCATCTTACTAATAGAAATCTACCGCAAACATCGCATGCAAGGGAGCATCTACAATGATTTTGTTTTAATTTAAAAAAAGACAGCCGTATAATTATTTTCATAGACTAGATATCACTTAAATACGAAACACGTAAAACGATACGCACCTAAGGATTTAAATGCTTCGAGATAAAGATCTTGCTCGTTGTAGGTTTGTTGCTCCTTCAAGTTGTCAACTTTGTATCTAAAGGTGTCTACGCGCCCCAATGACTCTTTCGCTGATTTCATTTCTGGCAGTCTGCAACCCCTCCTCATTAAAATCGAATCGAATTGCGCCTTGTGTTCTTTTAAAGCATTCTGTAAGAACATGTACTCGTTGCGATAACTTTGAAAAATATCCATGAACGTTTCATAATGTATACTCATTAGCTCTACAGCAGTAATGCTAACTATAGAACCAAAAATTTTGATTCTGTGTAATGTTTCGATGGTTGCTAACATATCTCCTCTCTTCAAAATGATTTTCGCCTCACGTTCCGCATCCCCAGGAAGCATGGAATTTACTTGGCAGTACCCTCTTAATATGATGTAGATATTATGAGACATGATGTTAACATTTTGTACGTAAGTATCAGGGGGTAATATTATAACTTCTGCTTGAAGGGATAGCTTTTGGAGCATTGTTTCGGGAAGGTTCTTCAATAAAGGTACTAGCTTAAAGCAGCTTATAAAACGTTCATTTATTACTTCTGTGCGAATTTCTCTTGAAGCTTCCGATAAAATTCCGCGTTTCCCTTGAATCTCTGCCCCTTCGATGAATTCCCAATTAAACTCCAGTATCTTCAGTAGACGTGCTTTTAATTCTTTGTGAACAAATCGCCGCTTCATAATGATTTGGAACATTTCTATTTCATTTTGATGTTGATGTGGTTCCTTAAATAGTAATGCAACCGAAGCAGTAAGTTCGGCAAGTGTAAAGGTAGTTAACACGTAACAGACCACCAAGAAAACGATACAAATGTAAATGTCACTTATTGAAAAAAATGCATAATCGCTTAAGTTGGTATTTAGCAGCAACGAAACGCTGAAGGATAACACCTTAGCGAAAGGATTTGCGTCGGTAAGGTTCCTCCTTTCTGTGTTATAGAGGTACCAACCTGTGTGGTGACAAGTGTCGTTGAAACATGACGCTGCATATAGAATGCAGGCGCCCCAGTAGACACATATAACTGAAAGTACGAAGTATTTCACTGATTGTATGTAGATATTCTCTATACAAAGATCCTTCTCTTTCTCTTGTATTAATTTAAATAATTTTGGTACTTTTAGTAGTCGCAATCCGTTAGATAAAAGCATTATTCTCGTTTGCACTTGCAACAACAGAGAAATATAATACGCCGGTATGGCAGAAATGATGTCCAGAACGAAGCTCCATTGTTTAAATTTATACTGTATAATTTGTTTGGGCTCTACCAGAGTAATAGAGTTGGTTATCTTAATAGCTGTAGATAATTGCAAATAAATATCTATCCAGTAAAATAGATCCATCAACAGCATCAGTCTTAGAAGTGCGCTTGATATGTCTTTCGCAAAGATTATAGCGTATGGCACAACTGTGATTTGAACTATAACGCTTCCTGTTACTAAACAGTTTAAAAAGCGTACAAAATTCGAGTCCGATTGCATAATGAACGGGCACTTTGATTGTAAGCATATATCATCTCCTTTCAGCTCAGTCGACTCAGCAAGAACTAATGCACTCAGGTATTTAGAGGTGAATGATCTATCGTTTTTCTTCCAATTAATCTCCGTTTTCTTCTTATTATTATAAGAGGCGATGAATTTCCATTGATTTTTCAACTTCTTAACGGTCGTCAACTTTTCGCTTCCCTCTATGGCCGGATCATATTTAGGAACTTCATCGCTGCTCGCCCATTTTGCGTATTCAATTCTCTTATGATAAAGCTTATTCAAATGTTTAGTTACGCCGCGATACTCCAACAATACATTAAAGAGTGATTTTATGTCTAAAGTTTGCATTTCGCAGAACGTATCGCATTTAATGCTGATTTTGCTAGTGTGCATACATAGAGTGGATACTTCTCCCAGAAGAGTGCCACCGGATAGTGTTAAGAAGGGCGATTCATTGTCCTCGTTGGAAAGTAACTGAAACAAATTTGAAATACTTTACCAAATATTACTCTGCGCAGTAGTTGTAACAATTTTACGAATTGTGAAATGTTCTTCCACGCTTTGCAAAAGTTATAGTAAGGATGGTGCCTCACTAGACAAGGTATTTCGTTAATTTTGGACGATCATTTCGAGGACACTTTGCAATTATCATGATTAGTGTGAACAGATAGATTCCAGAAGATGACGCTGGGAGTTGATTGGAGTGTACTTATTGTAATTATCTTTTCATATCACAGCGATCTGCTGGTTTAGCGTGTAAGATACGGTAGAAAATGAAGTCGAATACAGCCCTACTTAAGCATTCTAAATTTTGAGCGGATATCCTTTTTTGGATACTTTTTTTTTACAACAAATAAGTAACTACAAAAGAAGGGCATATGTGCAGGACCTTCTAGAAAACAAGGCCGCGTTGTGGTCTATTTTAGTGCAAGGCATGTTGGGACTTCGATCGATGTGTAGCTGGAGATCCGGTTTGTTTGTTTTATTCTGGCGCTTTCAAATGAAAACAATCGTATAATAACTATAAGTAGAGAGGACAAGAGCGAGTGGAATCATACTTTTTTTGTAGCGATTAGAGAGATTCGTGTCTATTCGTCTCATAAGAAAGGGTTCGTGTGTTGCTTACTGGTTTCCCCGAGAGTCGACAAAACACGAGTCTGTCTAGTCGCTGCAAAACAGGCATGATTTCACCAGCTTTTATCCTCTCTAACTATATGTTGTTTAGTTATTGTAATGCCAAATTCTGTGTGCTCGACTGCTAAAGCTGAATGGAGCATTCGGTACCGTTCGTCTGGGTTTGGGTCGGAACAGTCGCGGATTGATTCGGGATCTTCAGTAACTATCATTTTCATGTCAGTCCGTTATTGCAGTACCGATAGATCACATCATTTCCGAAATGAATCTTATTAGTTATGATTTTTGTTGGTGATGATGATAATGAAGAAGAGAATATTATGATTGCTCGAGCTGTGCACGTGATTGAAAAGCAGCTTAAAATGTGGATTTGCGATATCAGTAAAAACAGAAATTCTTAAAAAATGTCTCGAGGAAAATTTTCTGAACTGCTAAATTTACTACCTTTGCAAGAGCAGCATACAAGCTACTGTCGGGCAATTTAACAAGAAAAACCTTTAGCACTTACATGAGTATTAGTGAAGACAAATGTTTACATTTTGAAAACTTATACTCTGTTTTCAAAATAGTCCGTTTGACGCTTAAGAATGGGCCTGAAACTGAACGTTTTTCAATACCCCAAGAAGACAGTATTGAAGTTTTTGATTAGCATTTAGGCTCGTTGTGATTATCCTACTTTATTTAGAGATTATTTTTAAAAGAGATTATTTTTTTTTCCTTATGCATGCGCATACGTCAAATTGCAACTGACGACGTCACACTTAGATACTCACGTATGTTCTAGAGGGTGTTGCTATAGGCAATACTGAATATATTTCTGTATTGCGTCATAATAACGGCTTACCTGTACTTTACCTGTCACGAGGTACACCATCTTGTTTTTAATTTCGTCAGCTTTGAAGATTAAATCTCCTGGCAAATGGAATTCGTTAACCATATGGAGACAAAGAGATCGCTTGAAGGAGATATCGGTGTTGCGAAAAAGCGATGAATGTCTCAGAGCCTCCCAAAATATGTCCATCATTATTTCCTTTCTAAGTGAAATAGGTAGCAAGTCGAAGATTCTGGGCATTTTATTAATACCCGAGCGTTTTTCCCAATACAACTTGTAGTACTCTATGGTACGTTTCTTAGCACTTTTATTTACTTTCCAATCATCTAGTAAATACATTATCTTCCTTAGTTGGGTTCTAAATTCAAATTGATGACGATACAGCTCAAGAAATTCAGCCGTTAGCTCGCCGTAAAAGATGACGTGAGAAACAAATCCTGTCAGTATTATAACAAGAACTATTATTTTTTCCCGAAAGGTGACTCCGTTGATTATACCTTTAAATGAAGTTAAAAAACAAGTAAACAAAACATGTCTTTTGCTTTTGTACACTTTATGGCTGTGTGAAAGCATTACAATTTTTTATTTTTTTGAAAACTCACTGATTCTATGATACCTTTCTGTATTTCTTTGAGAAACAATTCTCAAAGATTTTCTAAGACTTTTGGGCAAAGCAATTGCTACAAAAATAGGTTAATGTTTCTGGTATCTAAGTATTGGTTTAGTAAAAACATCTTTACCGATTGTAGAAAATAGTAAAGATCAAGTAACAAAGGTTGTGCGCGTTTTAAAATAATTGTTGATTGTAGGTATTATGAAAGCAAATATAATAATAATAATAGCTTAAAGTCTATCGACCACCAAGTAGTGTTCAATTTTTAAAATAAATTTAAATGTTAAGAAATGTGGTTCCTCTCTCACACCAGAGAAGCAAACTTCATCTATTCAACCTACTCGATAATTCCAATCTGAAAAAGGCTAATATTGTGGAGAAACATAGGTGTACTGCTTAATTCTCGGCTGAGCTTTTCTCCTCACATTACGCAATACGCAATCGAATGTGTTTATTTCAAATTTTACATATTATCTTCGTTAATAGCAAACTGGAATACGCGATAACTGTCTAATCATCACGTTATCTATATTTTTAACCAGCCCCGGGAAAGGTACAACGCCTCTTCTTGAAGAACCTATCTTTCAAAATTGATGGCGGTACAGATGGAAAGACGTGAATTGCAGTTACTCAAACACCGCCGTCTTGTTGCAGGAGTGAAGTTTATCTCTAAAGTCGTGCATGGCTACGTTTGTTCCCCTAATTTACTTCCCTATTAATTTCCTTGTGCCTCCCATTTCCTACCATTGTCCTTATACCTTTTCGTCGTCTTGTTCTCGTACCACCTTTCTCCAAAGTCTCGTATTAATAGTTATGTGCAGTAATGCAGAATTATCATATAATGACATTTCTTTGTTCAATTCACAATTTAAGATTCTTTTTCGTTTTCTTTTGTTAAGCGCTCGTATTTAGGTCTTGTTATCTTGCAATACCGTTGCACAATAAATGGTATTATTATTATTATTAAATTCGCTGGTTTTCTTTGTATATTACTATTCAGAACAGTGCAGGCTTCAAAGTTTAAAGTGATAATAACCTAACATTACGACCACAATTAGACCACAAGTTGACAGTGCGAAGAAAAGACGTTGTATACAATGCAGTTGATTGGTCAATTAGGACGTTTGAGCCGTTCAAAGTACCAGGAGTCAATAGGACTTTCCAAAACCTTTTATAAAAGGCTAGAAACACCGCTGGTCAGCCATACAAGTATGCTATCAAGCGGATAGACCTATCGATTTAGCGCTTTATAACCTTGTTGAGTTAGGAAGCCAGATCCATAGACAATAAGGAGATTGTAATTGGTGTCCTTCTGGATACAGAAGAGAAATTCAATAGCGCAGAGGCCACATCATTGAATTGGGTGAAATGAAGCCATAATATGCTTCGTAGTAGATTAGTTTTAAATTTGCTTCATGATAATACTATACTTTTCAGGGCAGGAATTTTTGATGTAGCCGCCCTTGGTGGACGTCAATAGAAGCACTTAACATCGAAGTACGAGAATACGATGACAATTTAGCCGTGTCAGTTAGAGATACAGAGACTTAGGAGCTAACAACTACCCATCCACATCTAACAACTACCATCTAGGAAGAATTACAGACGGTACAGAAATGTGATTGCTTCGTTCACATATAGCAGAAAGATTACGAAAACACCCTAAGAAAACGTATTGGCTGTATGTGATATAGTTACTTATTTGTCTTGTGATAGCATTCAGCGTCGTTGTTTGGTGGAAGAAGTCCCAACAAATTGTAACGAGAGGTAAATTCACGTTGTTGCAAAGAATAACCGGCCTAACGATTACGGTGCGTTGAGTTCCACATCTGGACTGGCTCTTGAAATTCTTCTGGATGCTTCTACGCAATTCATTAGAAAGAAGAAATTATTGCTAATAAATAAATTTAAATCCCCACGTATTTGTCCTATCATAACTAAATATCTTGCTTTATCCTACGCGAAGGCAATGTTTACGCTAATTTCGTATTAGTTTATGTGAACGTAACTTCACGAGTTTGATTTTGGCGTAAAGTAGTTCGACTTGACAGGATTCAGCTAAATCACTTAATCCATCCGGTACGAACAAAATCAGTGCATATATAGAAATCAGTCGTTTTCAAGTTGAACCATTAAAGTAATAGTGCCTAATATAAGTTAATAATTGCAGTCTTACCTATCCAATTATGTGTAAATAGTCCAAGTACAACGTGGAATGTTAAAAACAATTTGTCAAATACATGAGTTTCGTTAAATATATGAAGCTGTAGGTTGTCAGCCCAGTTTGGTTTTGAGCTTAACCAAAATAATCCCAATATGTTTGTAAACATGAAAAGCATGATGATGCAATAAAAGCAATGGATGCAGATAACGTTATGGAGATGACTAAAACCAATTTGCTGCTTCCTATTCTTGAAGAACACCATCACGTTGATCAGTCTTAATATACATTTCAAATTGGCTAATCTACTGGTTACAGACATAGCTATGTCATACTTCCACGTGTAATCATCTAATATACTTGTTACTTCGTACAATGGTATCAGAGTTACCACGCTTATAAATATTATCAAAGATGATGTCTTGGGGTGATAACGAGTTTTTCGATGAGACGCCATGTTCCTAAAAGGTTAATAAGTTTGATTCACTATAAATTTAGTTGATCGGCTGCTGTACATAAATACGGTACCTATGGGAAATAATAGCGATCGTGTTTATCAAAAATACAGCTTCGCAGAAATAGTATCCTGCACGTGTATCAACCTTAAAATCTCTATTGAAAACAAGGCTGACTGTAACTATCAAATAAGAGGCGGTAATACTACAAATAAGTAACACCTGCCAAAATCTGTTAAAGGGCAAAAACACAATATTTCTCCAATTGTACTGGTCCTGTGCAGTGCCATCGTTGAGATCTTCTAATTCAGTACCTGTCTTTATTAAAACTGCGGGAACACTACATTTCAGCGACATTAGATCTTATAGTTTGCTGAAACTTATACATTCAAGATTAACAGGAAAAGATTGACAAATTATATGACACGTTTCGGTCGATCAACGATCAAGGTTTCCAAGTTACTAATTTGATTGTTCACACTATTTATTTAGACAGCTCACATTGATTTTGTTAGTGCGTTTGATGTGTTTAATTCACTTAATTCGTCTAATCTAGTTTGCTTTCATACAATTCAGGCGATTGAAATAGTAACTGTTGAAAGGAAACCGCTCAAAGGAGTGAACTATGCAATCTTATGTAATGGAAATAAATACAAGGCATTCTGGTTGCAACATCTCCCTCCAGATTACATTTAAATGAATAAACGTGTTTCTGGATCTTAAACGGTGATGTGGTAATAAAACGTTTATTTCATAGTCAAAGTAAAGGAATAGTTTAATAAAGAATTGTAGTATACGCTCGGTGACTTGCACCAAATCATCTTTTGTCGTTTCACGTAGTTAAATGAATTGATGAGGTATTTAGGCGCTGTCATAAATATTTTAAAGTGCTTGGGTCAGTGTATCTTGAAAAACAGTACTATTTATTAGGCATGGAAAAAGAAGATTATCTAAAATAGATCAGGAGAACTTGGAGGAAAATTTACTATACCGTTGTCAAAGTATTTCTGTATGAAGTTAATTGCTTATATTGTTTTATTAGGTGCGGAATGTTAGAAGTATCCACCGTTTTTTGTTGCTAGTTAGAAGAAACTGAAAGGATGGAAAAGGTTCCCTTACTGGGCTGGTAGAGACGTATAATACTGACACCATTCTACAGTACCCTCGATGTAGATAAAAATTTGTTGAAGGCATTTTTGATATTTCTTATAGTTTTGGGAAATTGACTTTCTAGAAATGGGAGCTGTATTGGTCATGAAACCTCCAAAGCTTAATTGTTTTCTTCGGAGTCTTCAGATTGGGCTTGTTAATATAGAATTCCTCCTATTTCTCGTTAGAGCCATAATAAAGTACAGAAAATCTATAACTAAATACCTAGCCATGGCTAGCAGTAGAGGCATGGTAATTGTACCACATCATAATGAAAAATTTTACTATAAGTGTCATATCGTTATCATATTATATTACCTTAATAGTGTTGTGAAATTTTTTAAATTGTGTTGGGAAATTTCAGGAAGCGTGAGAAATGTTTGGAAAAGTTTGTCCTAGTGCTGCGGAAGTGAGCTGATAAACACGTTTTTCTGTGTTGAACACGAAATATGCATTTTCTTGTAAACGCGCGTTGAAAGGAATTGTCGCAACACGCAGCAATTAATGTTAATTAGGTATTTATTGATTACCGACTACAGGTTACTGACAGAAGTAATGTTTGAGTGTAATGTTGAAAAATCTGAGCTTCTTCTTGGATAAGGAAATAAAATAGTGGGTCTCATCAGAGAACGACGTTTGGCAAGCTAAAAATCCCTGCCGAAGATTGGAACACCTGCGGAGTTGGTAAAATTCTAATAGAGTTGATGATGGTGATCACGGTGATCGATGCTTAAATATGTGAAGTGTACTTCGTAATCTGATGTTCTGGCAAATAATACTGTTACAGGTTAGTCTTATACTTCTAAGAGAGACCACACTAGTAAGTACAATTTTTTATAAATTTACTACCACTAAACTAAACCAACTAAATTCTAAAAGTAGTGTATATCGGTGGATCGATCGCTTTAAAACTGGTAGAACATCATTAGAAGACGAACCACGCAGTGGTCGCCCGAATACATCAGTAAACGACAGAAACATTACTGGCGTGGAAACCTACTGAGAGAACAGATGAACGACTATTCCCCAAGGAATAGGAACACGATAAGTTCATAGAATGTGTTCTTTTAGAAAAAAAAAGTAAAACAGCTATGTTCCATGATTTTGTTAGTGTTTTCATGGTTCACATACACGAGGCAAACTTTTTGTGAACGTATAAAAATATCTTGGTTAATAAATGCCCTTTTTAAGTTTATGCGATACTTTTTTGGCGGAGTGTATATAAAAACATCAAAACACACATTAAAAGTAAAATTCCTCTCTACTCAAATAAACCTTATTCTTAATATATACCCAATATTGCAGTTGCGTCATGTTTTTTATCCTTTCAATTTATCCTATTCGCAGATTACGCGGAAATCTATTACCTGTTCTATTAATGCAAATAGTTGGGGTCTTGAAATTGCGTAATATCCTGTCCGGAAAACAAGGTTTAGAGTCCTCTCCAGATTGGTCAAAATAACAAAAGCAAAAAAAGAACATCCCGAAACGTTAGCAATTATCAGTGTAATGAACGACGTGTTGATGTTAACCAGAACTGCGCCAGCGCGACTTTTGCCAGGACTCCCCCAGATATATGTAGCTCAGTTCTGCTACCCGACGGATGCACGTACGACAGACTTTCCACCTGCTTTCCGGAAAAACTACGAATTTTTCGTGTTCCACAACACCATAGCAACCGCACATTGTTGATAAATACAGCGGTACTTTAAAATGGACTTTAGTTAATTCTCTCCAACTGATGTTAGAAAGAAAATTAAAAATATTGTCGTATATCGAATAAATAAGTCAAGTAGATAATATTTAGTAAAAACTGACGTAAAAGTTAAATTGTAAGTTACAATGTAAACTGGTGATGTAATTCCTTGTCGGTGTTTAAATTAACGTTCGATCTGACTGTTTTATTTGTACTTGAACTATACAAACAATGAACATTTGGTAAAGTATTACCTGCTGAATACCCTCGAAAGGTAGGATATTACATTCATACTAATATTTTTTTTTCTTGTGCAAATTATAGAATATTCTTAAGATCAGCGCTAAAGAAGGCTGTTTGCTTTATAGTTGTCTGTACATTGAATGGATTTTCCTAGAGATATAATATGATTAATTACCTCAACCGGCACATTCAAAAAATATTAACTTGCGGACTAAAGGAAACAATTCTTTGCATTATATACGTAAGTTAAATTGAGAGGAGTACATTATTTCTCATTGTCCTAAAAATTAAATATTCAAAAATGCGTGTATATTTTGTTCAGTCAAGGTGTGCATTTGGAGTTATTAAAATGTATGTTTACCGTCGTTGGGTGAAAAGCAATTCGTAAGATATTTAACAGTTGATCGGAGGAATCCTGCATCGAGGAAATGCATTTTTCTCAGTTGCCTCCAGCGTTACGTAGTACTGGAGCCTTTCTTTTAAGGGTTACAAGAATTATAATAAGAAAAAAGTTATATAAGAAAGCAATTCGAGCCGTTTTAAAGAAATATCAGTTAACTGAGAAATAAGATATTTTTGGGAAAAAGTATTTTCGCACGTTTATGGAAACTAACTGTGTTGTTGTCACGTTATATTAAATATACACCTCAATGGTAATTTTTAAATTAAATAGTTGGCTTTACTGACTGGTTGTGAGTTTCCTTGTAGAAGTTGCTATCAGTTGTTTGAATTATATTTTAGTGCCAAACTTAGAATCGGATAAAACTTGATAAGCAGGAGAAATACCGGCGAAGATTCACTTTGAAGGAGTGAGACACCCCTCTGTAGATTGATGAATTTTAATTTCTTTCGATATAATTCGCGAACGGTTTGCGTAAAAGATTATATTTAAATGTAAATTTCTTGAGAGCGGAAGTTCCTTATTGCGGAATATACAAAGTGTTGCGCTTAAACTTAAAATTAGCGTGACGGGAAAATTTGTAATAATTTGGTAAAACGTTTTAAATGAAAGTTTAAATCTGCTTAAAGTCGTATATACATTTCCAACTATACCGAGCGTTTCAGAAGTGAGTAACACCAAACAAGGTACAAAGTACACTCAAAAAGCATCTTCACTAGAATATCGTTCCAATTATCTGATAGTACTAATTGTAAGAAACAACTGCATTTAGGCTCGATTTTCTGATTGTGTATGTAGGATGTCAGTGAGGAGTTTGGCATATACTGTGGAAGTTCTCCTCGCTTTGGCCATGATCCGTTTTGTACTTGATTCACTTGTGATCAACCGCTCGTTCCAGAAATTGCTCGATTTCGTTAAATTTCAGTAAAGATTCTTGGATCGAGTAAATTCTTTCCCGAACCAGATGATGTAACATCGAAATATCGGACACCTTTTCTTTCAAATAGTTTAATACTATCTGGTGATGAATCTTTAGGTTAATAGCGACTGATTTGTCAGAATATTATTCACATTTTCTGTGACTGGTTATCCAATGTGAGGAGCGTCTTTGATACCAAATTTCTAGAAAGAAAGCGACTACCATATCGTAGCTGTTGCTTTGATAGCGTATGTTGCTCGTAAACAGTACAAAATTGTAGGATGTAACGCAGTTTTGTGACGCAATACCCTACATCTGATTATAAAAATACTTTTTGCAGCTCTATTTGTATTAAGTATTGGTTGCCAAGTTACCCGCCTGACTCGTTGCGGTTCATATATTCTAAGATTTGGAACATTGGCAGTTTCTCGTACGCATAAGGCCCAATATAGGTATATTTATTTAATCAACACGTTTGATGATCGATAAACCTGCCAACATGAAGCAAGCAAACCCACAATAATAATAATAATCAAGCAGACATTTGACAGCTTCCGCACTTGCTGTATACTGACTTTAAGAAGAGGTAGAAAAAATTATATTTGGTAGACTCGCCATTAATCTATCAATGCAAACAAAAATGGATAACTGATCCATTTCTCACACATTCCATTATCAAATGAAAACATGTGGGTGATTGATAACTGACGCCATCACTGCTTCCACCCGATGGATGAAAAGGTGCATATTACTAGGTAAACTTACTGAGATTAAAGCGAAAATAAAAATTTCCAAAGAGACGTCTATCTTCATTGCAAGTAGTAAAGCCAGTAAGGTAAGTAGGATATATTAAATACATGTGCTAAGAAAGACAAATGTACCATTTTTGCATTTAGTAATTCCATTTCTCGATATAATTCCTTTGTATCTCTTTTCTCTTAAGATAAATCCAGCAACGTTGCAATAATTTAAGCCATCCAAATAATAGGATCTCTCGAACTTTGTAAATAAGCCTCTCTTTGCCGAATGACTTGTTCATTACCTTTTGCTAAGCCATTATTCCAATTTTGGAAAAAGAAACAAGTCTTTGAGGGCCAAATTTAGCGAATATGGTGGGGGATGACTCTCTGCCATAAATGTATCAATTTCGTTGTCGAAATTTAGAGGTGAGTGGGCCGGAACGTTGTCACGACGACAGAGAATTTTGCTCTATGCTGGGCTGGCTCTCTTTCTCCTTAGTTCAATGTCGAATAAATCAGTATAATGCTGCCTCATAATTGTCCTTCGCTCCTCAAGCAATCAACTAAGATCATACCTTGTGAATTCCAAAATAAACGTTGCCATAATTTTTCGGGCTGATGGAATCGTCTTCGCTTTCTTTGGCGCACGTCCGTCGGGAAAATGTCATTTTGCGAACTGACATTTAGTTTGTAATAGTAGTATTCCAATTGTGATCAATTGTCAGCAGACGTGGCACCTATCTTGCCGATAGTTTTCTCATACTCAATTTTTTATTAGGGATAACTTGTACGCGCTCAGTTGATATGTTTATCATTTTACCGATCTCTTTGATTTCTAGCTTATTCGAGTCAGCGGCCTGCTGACTCGATATCGTGAACCATATTGACCATATCGTTCGAGGTTATCTCAGTAGAAAGACCTGGTGACTTGTCAAAGCAGTCACGCTTAAATTCATTAAATCCGGCCGAACATGAAGGTAAATGGTCTTTATAAATTATATTTAACTTCTTTTTTTCTCCACATGTATTCCTGCCTAAAAAAGAAACCGAACCACCCTTTTTCAGGATTTCACAAATATGCAAGCTTACTAATGAATTTTTCTGAAATGTTGATGGATGTAGACAAGTCTCCATTTGTCTCCAAACGCTTATACTATTTTCATAGCTGAGATTACAAAACAATCTGTTATAGAATAAATATCTAAGTTAATGGATGTAACGAAGACAATTTCGAGAATAGCACACCTTTGTTCAACCATGGATGAAAGGCAGAAAGCAGACGATTATACCAGTGCGGTAGGTGGCTACATCCATTATTCGAATGCCTGCCTATATGCGCTCCCCATTAACCTAAAGTCAACGATTAGACCGAGAAATTAACGCGCATTCTCCCTAAACAGAAAAGGAAGGCAGTTTTCCAGCCGTTTGACTTCTTTTTAGGGACAGCTTACAAGCATGATTTTAAAGATTTTGAATGACAGAAGATGGACAGATGGGATTAGATCAACTACTAAATGATATGTTTTGGGCGCTTAACGCGATAAGTTAGCAATGTAAGAGCTTACTGTAAGGACTGCACATCCGTTTACGATGTAAAGACTGCAGATGTGAATTTTTCGTTGTAACGTGTATTCTCATGTATGCTTAGTATCAATTAATTAATATTAATCGCCTGTTGCAGATTATTACTCAAGGATCTGCGATCCCTTGGCGTCTTAATTAAATTTTTAATGACGCAATTATAACAAAGGGAAGTGATCTCCTTATGCTATGCGGATACATTTATAAGTAATCGATAAGACGGTAGATTGTGTTAAATTATATATAATTTCCGTCTGAGGGTGCATTATATAGCAGGCTGCGATGAGGACGCGGTATTATTGTTTTCGAATAGCGGAACTCCGAATCGAAAAGTGCGGAATATTTCAGAATCTTGAATAATTTATACAATTCTGAAAATGTAAGCGGTCTATAACGATTTTCTTATAAATCATGAAAGTGAAACTTTGCGAGAAAATGTTTTTAAATAAAGAAAGAGACATAGATTTGCCTATATACAGTCAGTCTGTAATTATAACGTCAAATAATAAACGTCTGTTTATATATTTCATTTACTATTAAGTAAAATAAGTGATTCTTGTGATTTTTCTTTAATTTTTTATTCTTCGGTATACTGTAAAACTGAAATTATGGAAAAGCGGTTTTCATTCGAATACATTTTTAAAAATAAGTCGATAAAATTTGCCATATCGATATAATTATTGAAGGCACTATCGGGTCCACTATATTACTACGTTTTATAAGTTTTATTTATTACATCATTATTTATAACAATAAATTGCTAAAAACGTAATACAATGAGATTTTAAAAAAACGCAATCGAGAGGTCCATGTTTTGTTTTAAATTATTTTTTAAGTATACTTAAATGCGAAAATTACGTGATGCAAATTACGTTTGACATTCGAGTTTCATAGTTCAACATACATTTGATATTTATTGACGTACAATACGTTTTAAAGCACGCTTACTACAGTTCATTAAACATTTACCATCGTAACTTATTTTCGTAATGGATAAGAGCAGTAGAATTGGAATGGTTTTATTCCATCTAGTCACATATACACAGTTATGTATCAAATAAGTTCGAATAAAAGAATTGCTGACACAGATGTGAAGATGCATATAAATCGTTCACATAAAAAGTCAATTAGAGTTTTCATAGGAAACTAACTGTAAATATATAAAATTCTTGTTGTGTAAGAACACACCCACATAAATGATAACAACGTTCGTATGTTGTTATCATACGAAGCTTGGTTCGATCGCAGTGGCTTTATTAATAAATAAACCATGGATGGTTTACCGAAAATCATTAGATTATGACACAGATTTAGTGTTTTTTTGTTCTTCTAGCTTCACCATTATTGACTCAAAATCAGAGTACGACAACAGGCATTTATGTTTGAAGCGGAAATTTATTTGCGTCATTACTGTCAAGTATGTCAAAGGTAATTTGAAGCTTTAATTTTGATACTTAAGCAAGATTTAGATTTGAGTAATACACGTGATATATCACGTAATTGTTCTTAGTCGTAACCGCGTTTACGAGTACATAACGAATTTGAAACCGTTGGCAGATCAATAGATCTGCTAGGAAGTTCTTCAGAAGCACCTTACTTTTGAGTGGTATAATATACAGGGTGAGTCGGTAGGAACGAAACAAACTCCATATCTCAAAATAATGTAAGAAATCTAATTTTTTCATTCGAGTTTTATTTGTTAACAAAATTTCATATATTTTTTTTTTTATTTATAGTGTTCCAGTACGTCATATGCTATAACATGTGAATAATATTCTTGAATTGATGGATAGCCAATGAAATTATATTATTTACTTAAAACGTATTAATTCGAACACAAATGAAAATTTGGACCATCTTCAAGAAGGTTAGTTATTCTTTTTAACTCCCTCTCGACTGAATCTGAATACAAAAATATGCAAGTTGTTCCTTGGCGCCTGCACCCACTATTATAAATAGAACACATCGCTACAACATACTTTATTTTGTGCAAAAACTTTGGAGTAGGCTGAATCTGTACTTTTCTCTTTAAACAATAAACTAAAAACAATATTCGTGCATTTCTCCGTTAGATTCTCTATAACAATTCATTCTATATTGAAAAGGAAGGCGGATATGTGTATACCTATTGAAACCATTTCGCCAAATTCCTTTTTGGCGAAATCGTCGTATAAATAAAGTACGACGATTATTTGCTATATTTTGATGTTGCGTCTATCAGAAGATGTGATGTTAAGAGACAATTTTCAAGGCTTAAAGATGTATTCACATCCCCCAGTGGTGGCGTATTGTTGTGACAAAAACGCAAGCTACATACACTCATCCGGCTGAAGAATCACAGATCAATATAAACTTGCGTATATATTGATCTGTGTGTTATGTCCAGTGACGAACCTATGTGTTCGTTACTGGATTATTACATCCTACTTTGCCCTGATCTTACCCGATAATGGCTAAATTTGTGCATATCTATTTCCATTGTACTACGCGTATTTCGGTTAATAAGTGATACCAATCATCTAAAATGTGGGCCTGTTTATTATCTCCGGTATTAGAAGAGGCGACACAATTTAGAATAAGCCGGTAAATATAAACGTCTCGAAGTAAGGGGGAACGGTGTTAAATTCTTCTCTAATAATCGTCACCTATTTCATGTTCAAGCAACAGTGTTAATAAGCAAACTATCAAGCATTTGCTTCTTTTTAATATCCCAAACCGTGAAAAGTTTCCTTTTAACTTGCTTAACTGTTCATTTCAGTTGTTTATGAATGTGGTCACCGTTTTTCTGGAAGAATAAGGAATATAGCTCTCACTTTAAATAAATTTGCAATCTCATTCACCTTATTTTTCTTTTAATTCCTTGACGGGTTAGGGTATTTTGCTTTCCTTTTCCTTCGTTCATTGGAGGGCTGCTCCAACAACGTCTATTTCCTGAAGGACCGCCATTAGCACTTGAACACCGCGAAACCAAGCTGATTTCTAACCTGGAAGATATTAACTTTAGATACATGGTGACAACCATCCAGATCAATTTGTTATATTATCAATATTCAGTTCTTATAATTTTTTGTTGTTTACATTTTATGTAAGTTTGAAAGAGTGCAGCTTATTTGTTCTTGATCGAGAACAACAAATCAAAACAAAGAATTTTTTTTCCGAAATGGGTAGACTTTACCGAAACAAAGAAAATTTTGAGACATAACGGAAAATTTTTAACCGAAACGTTGAAATTTCTCACCGAAACGGGATATATATAACACTGAAAGTTTTTGTTCTTATTCAAATCCGCTCACCACGCGACGGTGCTGGGTAAAATTTTAACTCCGTCGATTTTAACTACTTGTGTAAATGGGAGCGAGGGAACAATCAGACGGTGTTATAACGGTGTTGGATCTGACACCGTATTTCTATTTGTGTAACTGTCGTTTCTTCTGTCGACAGTCCCGAAATATTTCATTTGTCACTAAAGAAACATGTATCTAATTTGTTCGTCATCTGAATTGCTCGTCAAATTATAACAATGAAAGCAAATAGAGTCATAATCATAGAAATTCTAGGACCATAATAAAGGGAGTAACGATAAGTATTATCTGTTCGCCTCTAGAGAATTATTTCTAATTATCCGAGAAGCTTTTAATCGGACCTTCAACGGTAGGGATCGTCAAACAATTAATTACGCTCAAGAGGTTATTAACTTCCAACCGAAACTCAGAAATAAGCGAAGACGAAGACTGCCGCCAAGCGATATGACGGTACTTATTTTTTAATAAGGAAAAAGCGAAACATAATGCTGTATAAATTATGATTTCTACCGCTCTTGTGACCTATATAGAGATCTGCAAGGAGGATTTTAGATTTCTTATAACTGGGGAAAATTATTTATTTTTCTGAAGGTTCGCCTGGTCCAATCTTAAAACTTATTAGGTTTGGGAATGCGGAATTCGGAATAGGCGGGGTTTTTGTATAATCTAGACTTCCAACTCTCTTTTTGACTATGCAGTAACGTCCTTTGAGATGCAAATACATCCTTTGAGAGTTCAAATATTTACACTACAGACCGAATCCATTACGTTACGAGATGGTGTAGAGGGGCGAGTCACGAGTATTACAGGGCATATTATGTAGAGAAGAAAACGAAATAAGAAAACTAAGACCGCGGGAATTATTTGAAGCTAAGAGCGAGGTAGCAATAGCGATAATATATAGATGACCAATGGGCATAATATTTTTCCATATATTTTCATGTGGTATAGGTCAGTATAGAAAATATACGTTTTATGCTTCTATACTGATACAATAGAAAAATGCGGCGATTAAAGTTCTGATATGCAGCGATGTGAATTTAGTCGATTACTTAGAGCTTCTGTTGTTCTGGAATGCCGCACTTAAAGTATTTGCTACTCGATTTATTAATCGATTCTTGAATACGTTTGTCCATATGCATATTTTCATATATATTCTTTTTTTGTACTTCACAGTAAGAGTTTAGAACAATTTCTTTGGTCAGCTTAGCTGTCAGGCTCTTCATTTTCCTCGGTTTCTTGAAGGCTTGGAATCATTCTTTATTAATACGAGAGATTCCTACAGCTTTTATAAAAATAACGAAAGAAAAAAGACCCCGTGAGGCAAATAGTTTTATTGTTTCTTAAAATATTCGGCGCTAGTAATTCCACTTTGAAGGTGGTATGGCCTTTAAAGGCCTCAACACTTCTTGAGGTGAAAATATTCCTTGTCCCCATATTTTTGGCTTGACTTTTGGAAAAACAACGAAAAAAACGTTGTTTTGTGATAAAACAGATAAATACTGGCACCACTGGGAGATTAATTCCATGTCTTTTCTTTAATATCATTTGTTTGACATGTTGCGTGATTGCCCGTATTGCTATGTGCGATTGTTTTTCCTGATTTCATTTTAACTTTTGGCAACCAAATGATTGAATGCTGCCGAGCTTTTAGCTCGTACGAATACGTTCGAGCTTTCTCACCTGCTACGATGTTGCATATAGATTTTGAAATTCTTATGTCAAATTTTTGGGCATTTCCTTGCACCAATTGAGACAGGCATTTCTTTGTGCTTGGACAAAATTTTGTGGCATCCATCGAGAACAGCAAAATCAAATGCACTGCTGCTTCCGATGTGCCTAGATATGCCTTTATCTCAGGAAAGTCATACGCCGATCCTGTTCAATGTCTTTTGGAATTCATCACTGGCGGAAGCATGGTCATTAAAAACTAGCTGCAAGTAATCTTCGGTGTTGCGTTAGGCCTTTATTGAACCCATAAAAAATCAGCCAACTAAAACCTTACGTGAAAAAGGGCGGTACAAGGTGAAGTAAAAATAGAATAGGCGAAAACATGTCCGTGGGTACTATGTTTTTCCTCTCGTTGCATTGTCGCAAATGATTCCAAGAATACCACGAGGAAGTTAGTTTAGCATTATTTTTTTTTTTGATAAATTCTCGCATATTACCGTTCTAATGAGGAATAAGTAAACTTTTCGGATAAATGTCGTAAGATGCATATCTTTACTTAAGAGAAGTCAAAGTGACTTGTGCAAGATATATTTACTCATCGTTATTTATACCAAAACACTTAAAACGTCTAGGTTACTTGTGCTTCCTTTTTCAAGTTACTTAATATCTGTTAATCATTCACGTTTTAGATAACAACAATCGAGCTATATTTAAATATATGTTTTAATTCATGAATAAAAAATTATCCAATTTTATGAAATTGTTTTAATTTTTATTAAAGAATAAAGAGCTACCCGAAGCAATTGGAATTTTATTGAAAAAAGTATAAAATAGTTGTATAATTAGAATGGTTGGATGACATATACGTACATATGTTTTGCGTTTTTATTCCTTAGATTTACATATACAAGTAAATATAAAAGGAGTGTAATTAACTAGCACCGTTATTTACAGTTACACTTCTTCTAGGGAGTTGATTGGTAAGGCAGTAATGAGGGGATTGCATGATTCGCCATTATTTGTCGAAATTTTTGAGGAAAATACTTTCAGAGGCGGAATTTTGATATAATTTCAATTCATGATGTTTAAAGGGAATATTCCGAAAAAGAATGGTTAGTGGTGTACCTGGCTTAGCTAATGTACGATAAATGACAATAAACAATGGCTAAGCAGTTCATCAATTTTATAATCCTTACCTATGAGCATCACTTGCACATTGAGAGTGTGCTGCAACATGTAGAGTAAGATAGTTTAGAATTAAAAAATCGAATATACAGAGTGATTCTTTAATATTGCGAAAAATTTCAGGGACAGGTACTTTACATAAAAATAAAAAAATAGTTCCCATTAGCATGTGCCCGAAAACGCTTCGTTTCCGAGATACAGGGCGTCCATCTTTTTTGTAATTTACTTTTAATAATTATTTCAAGTATTTCAAGGGATTATTACAGCGTGTGAAACAATTCGGCACATCCCGGGCATTTTTGAACGTGTTCGTAGATCAATGCGTCGTAGGATCGAAGCATGTTGGAGCAATTGGAGGTGGTCATTTCCAACAACTTTTATAACTTTATTTCTTCGCTGGTTTTCATTAATTCCACCAATTTAATTTTTCCATTTTAATAATTCTTGACTCACTGTGCATTAATACCTGGAGTAAATAAGCGCAGAAGAAAAGTTATTAAAATTATTATTTTGTAACATTTTATTTTGCATTTTGTATTAGGTTGTTAATGATACAACAAAGGGCTCCTATTATTAAACATAATCTAGTCAATTTTCTAATAAATCGGTTAAAGGACTTTTGAAACAACAATTATTAAAAGTAGATCCCAAAAAGCATGCGTTTCCGGACACATGCTAATGAGAACTCTTTTTCCTATTTTTATCTAAAGAACCTGTCCCTGAAACTTTTCGCAGTATTAAAGAATCATCCTGTATAACAAAATTCTATTGCATAATTTTACATTGTGATTATGCATGTATTCAGAAACATGTGACAAATACTATGTACCTTCCTCATGTATCCTTTTAAGGCTTTTTTAAGATGGAACTCGTTTAATTAAATTATGGGGTTACCTTTGAACCAAATTCATTAATAATTTATTTAGAAAATTAACAGATATTAAGATAGCAAGTTTTAGCATGATAATTATAATAATATGTAGCAGTAAGTTTATAATAAAACCTAAATACAATATTATACTACTAAACATTATTTAAAATTGCATTAAAATTAGAACGATTAAGCAAGTATAGTAGGAGACAATTGCGATACGAAGTTTTTCCAGTAGTCGAACAAACTCGCTTCTGTTGCGCAACATGTTAGTAAAAATCTTTGTAAATTGTAAATGAAATTCATCTAATAGAGTACTACGGTCAACTTCTTGATTAGTGGACAATGGTGTAATTGTGAGCCATCGATGCCCAGATTGTGAATCCATTAAGCATAACCAAAAAAAATTACGCTAAGATAGCATCCTCGTAGTATTGATGGAATAATTCATGACAAACGCAATAAAAGAAGAGAAAAAAACACTAAGTCACGGACATGTGTCTGCCTACCCAGCGTTATCAAAGTGGCTCCGAGAGTACTTTTTTTCTGCCCTCTGTCACTATTACCTCACGATTAATGACACAATTTTCTTCGAGCTGATTGCTTAACACGCAAGTAGGGCTTTGGGCTACCGCGCATGTGAATGTTACCATGATGTATAAACAGAACACATCAGAAAAAATTTAACTCACGAACATGTTTCTGCTTACCCGGCGTTATCACCACGAGGAAGCCATCTTAGTTTTATTTTTTTGATTATCCCTGAGAGTGTTTATTACATCTATTAGATATAATAATGATACGGCCATTCATATACAGAGATACGTTACCGTAAGTAATATGCTGTTACAAAAAGCAAAATAATTTAAGGCCTCACCTACATACATAAATATTGAATTCTGTGGTCGGACTTTTCCAATTTTAATAATTAATATTTCTTGACGTAAAGAATCATTTGGCCCTTATTCCTAAGTGCACTTCGCCGTCTCCGTTGCTGCTGAAAACCCATCCCTAAACCCATCCTGACTTGCAAGTCAGAATACAAAAAATTACATCTTTGAAGAAACACTCAACATCGAAATCGGCCCTTAACCCTCAATCAAAGAAGAGATAATTCCAGAAGCAAGAACACCTGAAAAACACTTTAAGGTATCAGAAAATTTTCCAGTGCTATAAGTACATAAGTTAAATGTTTTGATGAGTTTTTAATAAACTAGCTGGAACTTCATCAAGGCCTGTAGAAAAGTTCGTTATTGTATCCTGTATACCATATTCATTGACAGGCATTCCAAGTTTATATTTCTTGCAAAATGATAAGATTTTGAACAACACTTGAACATACTTTTTTAGTTCCTGTTTTGATATTTACAATTTTTTTTAGAGTTTCTATAATTTTTGTTTAAAGATCCACTACCTAGTAAAATATAACAATTTATTGTATAAATTAATGTTGTGCTTAACATTAGATATTCAGGCAAAAACGATAATTTCTTCTGGACTTTTAAAATTAAACTAAGCGAAATAAAATAAAATTTTGGAAGACTTTTCGAAGAAGTTCGACGATTAAATGTTCTTTGTACTGAGGTATTCTTATTTACACATTAAATAATTTTGATAGTTTTATTTTTGTTAGAAAGCTCAATTCTATTCTTCTCAGATTAGTTCTTTCTTGGATCCAATGACCAATTGATATTGAACTACGGTAATGCTTCTAATTTGTACTGTTAAAGGGATTGCTTATTCCAAATCCATGTGGGTCGAAATGCATCCACAAACACTAAGAATAGCTTTTTCAAATGTACAATGATATGTTGGTTCCCTTCAAAACTAACTTTGAAGGTATTATATACGTACTGTCGAAGATACGTAATATCAAAATGTCAAAATTAATTTCCACAGTCTTCATCAGGCTTCATTTAGTTGGGTCTCACCATTCTAAAAATATAAATTTATATTTTGGAATTTTCTAATATCCATATTCTAAAATTAATTTTAATATCACTTTACCACACCTCGGGGTTCTCTGAATTAGGTATTATCGTTAGGGAAGGCTGAAAGAATTTCGGTAATGACTTTTCCCGAGCGGAAATTTCATTTAGGAAGAAAAATTAGAAAAATTCCATTGGTAAGGAGTAAGTTGTTATGGAAACTGCCAAAGCGATTTCAATATTAATGCTGACAGAAAGAATATTACAAAGATAGGAAGCGTAAATAATTTTTTGTCGGAATGAAGGCTGGGATATTATGTTGTCATTTATGCGAGCAGCGCGCGATAAAATTCCCCATTTATCAAATTGTGTCTTATTTCTCCTTTTGTCGTCGCCGTTTTCCGCTAAATTAGAAAATATACTTTAGAAAATTGGTTGTTTGCTGCAATAAAAATACGGTCGCTTATGAGAACGAAGCGACAGATGAACAGATGTGGAACGAAAATGAAAAAAAGAAATTTGAACAAGTACCGAACATTTCTTCTTGACCAATTTCCTAGTTTTATTTATGTATGGATTATGTTCCTTGAAGTATTGTATTGAAAAATGCAGACAAAGTGTGTGTAGAGCTGCACAATTTCATAAACGTTCCTAGCAAATACTTTAGCGCCATGAATTTTAGAGGCTCCGCTTCGAAAGATAATATAAGTTTTTATAGTGTGAAAGGTAATTGAAGGTTGTCCGAACAGAAGGACGAAATCCACCAAAGAAAAATAGAAAAGCACGAAAAGAGTGCCAGCAGCTTTTGGAGGGTACAGTCGTGATTCGCCGATATATACTGGTTGTCCGTTTAAGGACAGCGGCTCTGTCCGAGAAACAGTAAGTTCCAGGATCGGAAAATAAATCCATAATAGTGATGTTGTAGACTTCCTTGGTTGTTGTTTTCTTTTAAAGAATTCGGGTTTCTCGGTTCAAACCGCGTCGTAATTGCATGGAAATGTCGACGTGTCGCGCTGAATTGCGTGGAGCTTCTTCCGCGAAGTTGCAGGTTGCGTCGCTGCTGTACGAAGGAAGACCATGGTTGCTCAGCGTCCGGTTTTTACAGGTAAGGTGTGCGAGACGGGTCGGACAAAGGAATTTCTACTGAAAATGTAGGTGGTAACCGTCGTCTCCATTTAAATTATTGGAATGTTTGCAAATTTCGATAGCTTCCCGGATTTTTCTGACATAACAGTAGAGTTCACGGGGCAGAAGTTTCGTATCTTTAAATAAAATTTGGTGGCTGGTGTCCAGCGTGTGCTTGGCGAATACAGGATCGGGTTTCCGCAGCAATCCAGTGCAACGCTCGCGTTCCGTCACAAGAGTGCTGTCTGACCGCTTTGTTTCCCCGATGTTTCCATTGCCACGAAAACAAGAGATCTGCCAAACACCCTGAGTGTGCGGCAAAGTTTTGTCTTTGATCGGTGGTAATAAGTCTGAGATTTTTGAAAAAGGTTTGAAAATTGTTTTGACAAAATAAGTAAACTCCTGAGTTTGTTTATTTTGTCCGGAACATTTTGAATGTAGTGTAAAAAAGCAGTGTTAATCTCGGAGTTTTGACTAGAAACGGTATGCTGATTGATTTTGAACATCTCGCTTGCTGAAGTTGTTTTCAATGAGAGAATCGGTCACTTGCTGCAATTTTTGGGCGAGAGCGTCGGGCTGATAAATGGAGAACGCTCGTTTAACTAACGTTTTTGTGTACTCTGTATTACTAATACGAAGTTAACTTGTAAATTACATCGAAAGTTAGTATTACCGAATCATCGCAATTTGATTAATTTCATTATAGTCCCGTGTTCCGGTTTATTTCATTAAACATGTTGTTAACTAGAGATAATTCATTTGGGCAAAACTTAAATTAAATACAATGGTTCAATTTATTGGTACTTGAAATTTACAAATTTCAAACAAGAATAAATAAAATTAAGTTTGTTTAGTGCGACTGAGAGGAATAAATTCATTCAAGGGGGTACAATCTGCGACATTGTTTAGCACTTGTAAAAATATAAGTATTGGTTGTTAATACGTGCACTAAATGTACAGTCATATGTATATACACAGTTGTTCATGCATGTACATTTTTGTATCACTATTGGGAATTTACATTAGCGATAGCGGCGCCACTATCGTTACAAAGGTAGCGGCGAATGTATAGGTGTATACAACCGCTCATGGTGGTGAGTATTTTTATGATTTATTTTACGTTAATATGGAATCTTCTTCTCAGGAAATAGAATTTTCTGAGGTTTATTTCGTCTGCATACTCGAATATATAAGAAAATTATATTGGTATAAACGATATGTTGCTTATTTACTTTAGGGGTTATCGAGGTGTATAGGCGAAATAAAATAAAATCCAGTATAAATAGCGGGTCAGGTGGAGAAAGAGCAGAGACAATTCGCTGAGTTTTTTCCGTATTCGAAGAGACAGGTGGTTTTGCATGTTTTGAGACAGGTGTGTTACAAATAAGCGCATTTTTGTTTGAAATCTTATGCTGTAGTAATTAACACATAGATGAGAACAATATATAAGTGTAAGTAAGCAAATTCGGGTGCGCACCATCGGCGCAGCTAACGAATGGAATCTCGCATGCGAAACACTAGTCAGCATCTGGCATGGAGCGCAGTAGCAACGAAATACTCTATGTTCTGTTTTTAATAATGTCGAAGGTACGTAAATTGAAAAAACAGCTACCACTAAAGACACAAGACAAGACAAAGACTAAAGACAGTGGAGGAGGATTAGGGATTAGAAATTAGAAATTAGAAAGGATTATTCGGCAAGTGTGCGTGCGTGAGGATAAAACAGTCGATTGCGTAAGAAGATTTGTACTTAATGATAGGGGAATCACATCAATCGTCATCTTCAACTTTACTAGCTTCTGGAGGAATAGGAGAATGTCCTGCCCAAGTAATTTTAAAGGTAGTGTTAAGCACATTGGACAAATTTAAAATATCCATTAAAGATCAAGTCTTAATGTTTATGGCAGATGGTACCACAACTGTGCTTTTTGTAGGCCAGTCTCTTAAGAAACGGTGTGGTAAGCTTTTATATAGTATATAAAATTGTAAAATCACGCATTGACTGTATTCTCAAACCCGTGAACCACCACAATACGATCGTTACAGAGAACATAGCTAGAAGAAGCAGGTTACTATGATAAACATTTTGAAAATATAAAAAAGGTGGTTCTATTATTCAATCCGAAGGAATGTGCAGCTATCAAAACAAGTGAGTTATTTTTTTAATTATCGAATTACATATACTCTCGATTTAATTTTTTATGCATATGATTAGAGATGGCAATTTTCCGTGTTCATTCAGTAACATAGAGGTGGTTTACCGAAATTTGTTCATAATCTACTAAAACCGTCTTAAAAACGTTTTTGTATCTAGCACCGTTCGCGATAATATATCTCTGCATACTGACTGCTTTCGCATGCAAGAGCTACATATAAGGCACCATTGCTATCTTTTTTTATTTGCAGTCCTTCAGATACAATAACTAAATTGCTAAGATAGTAGTAAGATCTTGTTCTCTTTCAAAATTAACTAAAAAGGGAATTCGTAAACCCACAGCAACATAGGAAGTTGGTAAAACACAAGCAATTACAAGAGACAATGTTCTACTTAAGGTATCTATGAGAAAGGTTGTTCCCTCTGTTTAAAAAAATTCACTAACCAGCAATTATGCATATTTTTCGAATTTCTTTAAATAAAGTTAAAACACATTAAATCGTAAGTTAGGTAAAATATGAATTACTTGATTAATACGTCGTATCTACTAATTACAAACTTACTTAATAAAATAATGTTTATATTCTCTTTCAATTAAAGATCTTATATAAAACAGCAGTAAAGATATTAAACAGGAAACGGAAACAACGTTGGTTTCTAAATACACCGAATGATAGCGTTTCCCTTAGTGTAAATTCCTTATAATACTTTAATATATACAGGCTGTTCAAAGTTATCGGGCAACTATTGCTATTGTAGCTACGATGTACTAGCAAAGTTATCAAAGACATAGTGATTTCTTAGCTGATAGTGATGTTAACAAATAACATTTGCATATCGCATTTCAGCGCTAACTTGAATTGTATTCTTATCTATCTTATTCGTACCTTTCTTAGCTTTGTATTCTGCTGAAACAAATAGTTCACACTATATGTCTGATATTTGTTTATTATTATTTGACAATACGTGCTTTTATATCATATATCGAGCAGATATATGATAATGCTTTAATATTTGAATATTAGTGCATTGTTATTTATTGCAATCCAAATGCGAAAAACACTTTAATAAAAATGGTAAGTAATGTTATTTGACCGGTAACTATTAATAATTACCAATTACTGACTTTTAGCGCAATGTTTGTGCTATGAAAACATTTGTTTCGAACTGCACAGTCTAATAACGTTAAAATGTAACCCCTATTAAAGTTTTGAACGTGTTTGAAAGAGGAAAATACAAAAAGCGAGAACTTCAATAGGCTTTTGCAGATGTTGTTTGATCACTTTGATTCGATTTAATCTGTAATTTAGTGCAATTTTAGGTTTCTATTTTTTTTTAGAATCGCCAACGTTCGTTTAATCAAACTGAAAGGCTTCATTGTGAGTAATCAGCATAACAGGTATCGCACGAACTGCATACATCTCGGTATCCTGTTTTCATTTAATGTTTCTAAAGCTAGCTGGCGATACGAGAGTGTACTTTTCATGCCATTAATCTGCGTTTACATAATACATATCTACCATATGACGTTGATATAAATTATCGGTACGCAAGTGGCAGTCAATAGATTGTCGTTTACTTTTAAACGCACGTAATGAAGCATCTTAAACGTGTCTATATTATGAGAACAAATGTGTTTGTTGTGTTTGAGAATTTTATAGTACTCCGTGTACTGAAACTTACTGAAAGCTTAGCTTGCTTTAGTTTTCCGTGCATTCCTTTCCAACAAAAGTGAATGTTGCAAGATATATGAGAACACAGATCTTGTAAATTGCTAAACAAACTTTTTAAAGAGCAATATTTGATGTTAAATGTAATTGTTTTCTTCACAATAACTTTGTTTTTTAAAAGTAAGTATATGTATTTCGTGCATATTCCGCACTTTCTTGGTACTATACGGACGTGAAGATACAGCGGCAAGCGGCAAAAACATGTTAGAAAGTTGCAAAATATATATTCGTATATTTACTTTAAGCTGTAATAATAATAGTTTTAATGTCCAATAGCTTCCAGGTACAGGACAACATTATACAAAAAATACCTACATTAAAAAAAAATAATTGAAGGCAAAATAGAAAACGAAATAAAATAAAAGAAAAAAAAAGAACTAAAAATTCTTTAATTTGACTAAAAAATACATCGTTGTGAGGTGTATCTGTTGTAGGGGACATAGAAGTTATGAGAGAAAAGTATTTCAAACAGATTTGTTCGATGTATGGGAAACGTAAATATCCGGTATTTATTTTCAATTTAAGCAATTGAAATAGTGCCTTGAGACACAGCGGGCTTTTGTAATCGAGAAAAATTGGTTGATTAATTTTGATAGATTAATTTTCCTTTCATCTATAGCATTACGATGTGTTCTTGTACTTCTTTGCAACTGTACAACAGTTATGTACGCAATAATCAAGCTCAATTAATGAAACACAAGTTTTCAGAAAATTTTAATTATTATTTAAATGACTAGATTTGAAGAAATGATAAAGTGATTTGTATTGCTGCATTTAATTATTCTTTCTATTTATAATAAAATGTTTGCTGTGAATTATCCGGCCAGCAAGACGAAAGTTCCAAAGGGCAATTAAGAAAAATACAACAGCAAACAAACTACAGGATTAGTCAATCAAAGTATCAGAGTAGTCTATCAAAGTATCAGAAGTGAGCGAGATTTTATAGTCCAAATCCACAACAAGCACTAGTTATGTGTGTGGACTGTGGAATGAGATTTTCCGTTGTCTTGATATGCAAGTCCGTTGTTATAATAGATGCACAGGAAACTTACAAGATATGCGCTAATGTTCTTATCGATTTCTATAAAGTTTCCTAATTATTGTATCTTATTTATCTCCTTCCTTGGTAGTCATCTACTCTACGGTACGAATTAAAAATATATACAAAGTATACCGGAAACATAATTCATACTAATTACTAACAAAGTTAAATTACTGCGCCATAAATAGAGTAATCTTATCAGCAACAGTTGCCCTCCAGACTGCTCGTCCAGCGCTAATCCTGTCACATTACCCAACGCTATTTATTACGTACACAGACACCCACACGTACTCGTACACGATTAACTACATGTGTACGTACAAAAGCTTCTGCGTAAAATATACCTTCGTTTACAACCGGAGCTTTAACTACTGAAATTGCGATGCTATAGAGACGGTGGGCAAATAAATACATCCATTTATTTTTTATATTCGCCCATATTTTTCCCCTTTTACATGGGGAATGGGTACGTGTTAAATAGACATGGTGGCATACTGTTAGCTTCCTCTTATTTGCTTTTGAACATTTTTTTTCGCAATACCACTTAACAAAGCAAACGCCACGGGAGACGTATAAACCTGACAGTAAACATTTATATTGGGCGTTGCTGAATTTCAAGAGCTTTCAATATCTCTCGGTTGTTCGAAAAAATTGTTGCGATTTGGCTAATATGGTTGATTGCTCAAGCTTTGAAACTTTTTTCTTCTTATCAATCACGCTCAAGATTTTAAAGAATGTAATTAAACAATAACTCACCAAATCTTTTCCAAATATCTGTTCTGACTTTTCTACTTTTCGTAGTTTCTATGAAATTCCATTCTCAGTTCTATTTCTTCTTCCCCTGCCAATACTTGGCGGGATGTTAAGATAATAATTATAGTCCATTGTCTATCTAGAATAACCTTAGTAGAAACCCTAACAAATCGCGGGTTCTATTGTTTGGTAAAGGTATAACTAATCGAAACCACGAGCAATAATACAGACGAAAGCGAGAAATTAATCGCTACGTATCAATTGTGCGAACTTTCACTCTTAAAATGTTACTACTCAGAAAATAAAATAACAACTTTCAGTAAATACTGCCAGTATTATATGCCAGGGAAGGTAAGCTCAATTAAATCTAGTGATTATACAAAATCTTTAAAGTATCCGCATTTTGTGATGCGAAACATTTAAAAACATTATTTTGCTATCGGATTTATGTTAAAGGAGATTTTCTGAACTAGAGACGAAATGTAAAATGTAAAAGTCACTGAAAAATTGTTGTCGGTCGTTAAGGTGTCTGCTCAAAAAGTCCTGGAGTACAGGAAAAGTCAGAACCGTTAGTTTTTGTACGAGAAAGCTCTCAACAAGTGAGTTTCTACATTTAGTTCTAAACAATTACACTATGTATGTGAAAATATACAGACATTTTGTATTTTTTATTCCAGCTGCGTTAGTGTTGTTCTCTTTCATTTCATCTTCCACATTTTTACTAGTTACATGTTTTACTGCATTATGTAATACAAAACAGTTGACAATAACTAAGGGAATAACATCAAGCGGAATGCAAACTTTTGAACTAGGAAGTATGAACTTTTTAACTTCTCCAAAAGCCATTTCAATAATGACTGTATTCTGAGCATGGACTTGGTAAGTCGCGATTTCATGAACCATGATCTCAGGCTATACTCATCGTCAGTGATAATCACGTAAGGAGCTGTAATAGTTTTTACTAGACACTATTCGTACGGCACAATGTCTGCAAATGCCGCTACAGTTTCCAGCAATTTTTGAAATATGACTATAGAAAGCAAAAGTAGTACAAAACTTGCAATGCCTACTTCAATAAATGCGTATTTTCTTCGGCTCGTAATCATAATAATTAATGGCTACAGCAAGAAAACTCTGAAAGAAATTTCAGGATGTAATACTTTAAAGACACCAAGCTTTGGAAATAACAATTTGTCCAATATGCCATCATTCAGATACAAGTAATTCTATGATCGCATTATTTCTCACTGTTTTAGACGTTCTTGATCAAATATTATGAGGAAATACAAGAAAGACAATATAACTCATTTAAATTGTTTGACTCTCGTTCAGTTGTTTGAGTTGGTATCGCTGATTAGCGAAATTTTTAATTTTTATTGGATTTATACAGAATATTCTCATACTTAGCCATTAAGAATTTTTGTGATTTTTCGCTAATATTGAAACAGACTTTACTACTCCAATATTTTCATTAAAATTGCTCTTTAAAAATAGCACATTGTCCTACGATTACGTGAATTTTTAATGCAAAATCATACCTATAACGTCGGTAACATTATCTTCACAAGAATTTTTGTGTTCCGTTTTACAGCCTGTCATCAGGCCATGGACCTTGCAACTTCTAAAAGAATTCAAGGGATACAGGAGGCTAACGCTCAGCATCGGGAATTACAGTTCTATATCTTACAAACCACATAAGTCTTGTCCTGGCTGTTCACAAACAACAGAAGGAAACTGTGCTTGCTATTGTTTTACCATCAAGTAGTTAGGAGTTACGCTTTTAGCTTTGCTTTGGTTTTAGTTGCTGGCTAGTTTACTAATCGTTATGTAGTTTCTTTTTTGTTTTATGTTGTTTTCATTAACAGGCATCGATGAGTGTTCATTAAGATGTTATTAAAATCAACATTTAGGCGACAGAAAGTTAACGAATAATTATGGTTTACGCGATCTTCGAGTCTTTCTAATTGAGCTATTCTGTGTATTTAACCAATAAAGATGCTCACTACTATTATAATGAATCGAACCAAAAGATCTCCTAGAATACATTTTACTAGTTTGTATAACGGTTCAGAAATTCCCGGCACCTCCACCATTTTCGTCAGCTTCGAAATAAAAACTTACTTACATAATTCAGTAAAATAAGAATCTTGTAATTGTTTATTGAGCAATGATTTAATACCGTGGCCCGTTTAACCAATTTTGTTACGCGTTACATGTATCTAGCGCATGCGAATACCTCCCTACCTCCCCATCTCCTCCCATATCTATAGTCTGTAGGCAATTTATGTTTATTCGCTTTGATTGAACGTGTTTATGTAAGAGAAGCTGCTTAGAAGCTTTTGAATAGTTTTGAAAATTTATCATATATATGTATATAGTACTTGCTGCTAATGGTAGTTGTTAGCTTCACCAATATGTAAACGATGAAAAGAAATTTGGTAAGAGAATATGAATTCTCAGGGCGCAAAAACTTAATAATAATTTTAACACAATTGAAAGTAGTTTACTACGTACGTTTTCTCTTATTTTTTTTCGGACAATAATCCTTGATATTATACTTGTCTAGAAGTGGCTTTAAGCTAGTTCTAGCGTATCTTTTGGTTTGCAGACAATCCTCTTGCATCAGGGATTGACAGACATCGACATGTGATAAACATCTTAACTTGATCCCTCTAACATAAATATTCAAAAACAAATGTCTCACTTCAAGTGTAGGTGAAACATGGGCACCTTTAGCGTTACAGTAGCTTGTAGTGTTCAAACTTTTACAGCTTGCTATTGGGCCGTTGGTGCATGTAAAAAAAGGAAATGTGGCGGAATGCAGCGGTACCACAGAATGAATACCACATATCATTCCAAAATACGAGATGACCAGAAAGTCAAGCTAGTGGCCATTATATTCAATCAATTAAATTATACTTATGTGTAGTCCTAAATAAAAAGTAATCGTATCACACTGTAGGATCATTTTCTTTTGCAAATTTTAAGCTCCAGTTAAAGCTCCAGTTTCTTTTAATTTAATTAAGCCTGAATCTTATAATTAAGTCGCCAGCACTTATTTGTTGGTATTTTAAAGAAAATAAGTAAATCGTAAAAACTATTTCTAAATTAAATAAAGATTAAATGCAACTTAAATACAGACAACATTGGATGTCGTAAGATGAATGCTACAAGAGATGCTGAATTTATAATTTTGAAATAATCAGTATACTAACAATGCCATTGATGGCATGATATGCCGCTTTCTAACTAATTTTTTCATCAACTATTTTCGATCTGCAATTCTTGCTAATGAACTCATAAATGAATTTGAGAAAGAAATAAGATACCCAACAGCTTTACTTATCTGAACTCTCGACAGTTCTCCTAAAAATTTAAGTCGAATCTTTTATTAATGCTATTGTAATGTTGACCCACTCATGGTAACTTATTCCATGTTAGCTGCAGACATATGTATGCGCTTGCAATAGCAATACGTCTGTGACTTTGACTCTTACATTAATCTGTTATATGTTATATCCTATCAGATTGTTGTAACTTTTCTACAACATTAGCACCACTTTATATCGGGAGCTTATTGTTAAATCCATGCGGAAAAGCAGTGTACAATTCTCTAGTTTGCGACAATACACAATAGAAATCCTTAATATCCCCGTTCTATTAAAGCTAACACCAATTACCTAGGCACAAAAGGGGATTTAAGAAGGGTTTATGTTTTAAACATAATTACACAGTTATCTACGTAACATGTTCTACAACAAGAACAACGGTTTTTTAGCTTAAATCCTCTTAACATATTCAATGGTGCGCTTTTAAATGGGGGATTGTACGAGGACGAAAACAATTGTCCTGGACAAGGTCGTCAATGGGAGCGGTTTAATTGACTGAAAAATTGTAACTTCATGGTCTAATTATTATCAAAGGATATTGAAATTAAATCTCCTAGAATACTTAGTTCTTCGCGTCTGTTCTTAGCAAGATTAAAGATTATGACGGTCATACAGTTACGTGCTTTATAATTGAAATTCGTGTGAAATGGATGTTTTTGTTCCATTGTCGTTCGTTAATTAATTAATTCTTTCGCAGTAACCGAATTGAAAATTTGATGGTACCGGAGCTAATATTTTTTAAATGGATGGTTTACGTTTGAAGATTATGCTACAGGTGTTCTATTAATTCCAAATATTGGTCTGCTCACGGTGCAGCGTTGGTAACATCAGCGTTACAGATAACGCTCTACATTGCCTGAATTGCATGCAGATTCCTTTAGTTGGTTAACGGTTTCTCTGAAGTTTTAATAATAATTAGGTTTTGTAGTTTTGGCGTTTGTACAGTGGATTAAAAAAAGTACGGAAAGGTCTGCAGATATATAAACGGGCACTGCAAAATATCTAAAAGAAAGAGTCACCATCAAGGTTTTATTTTATGTAATGCTATTATACTGGTCCACATTGTTTTATATTATGGTTTCTTCGTTAGCAAGCCCTTATTTTATGCGTACCATCTATCCTACTAACTTAGAATTTCTTTTCATTAAGTTTCCATTTATGTTGTAGCCTTCCGTATCCGTTGATAAACGTACATCTGTATCCAGTGATTTTGTTTTAGTTTATTATTTGATTCGCTGATTTAAAAACTAGCTCAATTTACTGGAAATTATTGCCTTGAAATAATTGTTTGTTTGAATATTTAGTTTAGGAATTTGTTTACGCTTTATTGCAACGCTGTAATGTATAGCATAAACATTTTTCGCTGCGAAAAATGGTGACCGTTTCAAGAAAGCGCTGCAAAGCGTGATGTTATATGGACCTATTCTGGCACGTCCAGAAACATCTCACTTTGTAGCGCTTATTTGAATATGATCATTGTTCTATTCTCGAAACTCATCCTTTCAGTATTGCCTTGTTGTAACTGTTACGTTACTACCTCTAACTTAAACATTTTTTGACTCTGTAATTTTCTTTCTGCATTTCAGGAGAAGTATTATATGTAAGCAAAATATTTTGCTACCAGCTTGTTGCGTAAAAAATAATATTAATCAACAACTCTATTTTAGAGTAAAGACTTTGGGTAACCTTGCCAAATTTATGTCTAATATAAACAACCTAACCTTCCTACAATTAGTTTAGTCGAAGATGGCTTCCAGTTTGCCACAGCGACCAATGACACTACTTTACTTGGAGAACTACGTTTTGCTTTCTTTTGACGTAGTATCTTTTTTTCCAAATTTTCTCTTAACTTCTCAAGTCTGTGAGATCCTACAAAACTTATTATATCGAACTTATCTATTCGAATCAACTTGCTTTACCTTTAAGAACGAATTTGTACACTAATAAATGGCTGTCTTGTGGGTGGCGCAATTAGTCCATCTATAGCAAAAACACTTATGTATACTCTCCTTTACTATGTCGCGAATAGTATTGATTTCGGGTTTGCCTTTATTTTTCAGTTTTGTAGTAAGTGTTGACCACTTACTTGTGGCTTTACCTCGTAAGATAGAATTTACATTTAACATGACTCAATAGCTTCAAATTAATTTTTTTTGTTGATACTAGAAATTAATATACTTATAGTTCAGTTTTGGGACACCTGTGCCATATGATCAGACAATACAACTAAATTAATTTGGTGCATGACATTACCATCCACCAAATAAAATATGTAACTAACTTAATTCTAGCCACGAAATATAGAATATTACACATTTCCCATACGGATTTCCATCACCAAAGGTTTTCACCTACTAAAAGAGATCTTGATAGGAACAATTGTTATCACAACGCCGCTATCAACAATACTTTATATCTCAATAGTTGTAGCAATCACGCTGTCATCAATGGCCCCAACGAAATAGTAGAAATGGTTTATAAAAAATTTAAATCTACTTGTTTAATTGGTTAATCTGGGGCAGCTGTTTCAAGTAATCATCGATCTTCATCTTCACCGTTACTTTTGGCCCGCCTAAGAAATTACCCCACAGTATTCACTATCATCTTTAAATTCACTCCTTCATTAATGAATTTCATTAGTCTCTTCAAAAATTACGAAAATGTTAAAATTGTGACCAACCCTATCAACAAATTTCCGTTTTGAAATGGGTCACATCTTTTAGTTTGAATGACGTAAACATTTTGGACGTTCAATACAATCAATAAACGGAGTGAACGGAACGGAAATGTGTATTTGGTTCCCGTTAATTTCAGAAGCGATATGATAACATGTAGCGAATCTTTTGCTGATCAAAGTCATATCGCGTCAGAAGGCAAGAAGCGCAAAAGTTATAAAAAATCTGCGATATAAACCGCTCACATCGTTTGTTCTTACGGACTCCTACTGGGCACGTCTGCTACTTCACACGGACGTCTCGGGTTAAGCAAGGTCCTGGTAAGCATACCGCCATCGGTTTGTTTTCCCCGAACGACGTAGAAGATTTCCCAAGTTCAGGAAAAATTCTGCCTTCATGGTCGGACGTAGAATATTCCTAACCGTTAAGTCGTTAACGGGCTGAAGTTGTTTCGATCAGAGCCGCCGTGTACGTTGAAGTTCACATTTAAACGTATATTGTCGTACCGACGAGTGTAATTTTCTAAGTTCTACCACGAACACGTTCAAAGTCACATTTTGCGAGGCCGTTCAGCTTCTAGCAAAAGAACGTGTAAATAAAATTGTAATCCTGATTTCTCGTGTTCTAAATATCGCATCTTAGAAGTTATTTGAATTTTCCATTTGGTTCTAAGAAGTTGTTATTTCTATGTATTAGTGTTAGAATTATTTTAACGTCATGAAGTTCGTTATTCAATGAGCTCGACTATCATCGCACGCTCGACACCGATGTAAATCACCGATTTCCGTAACATCGTAATTAATTCAGACACCCACGAGTTAATTGCTTACTTCATCAAAGTAGATATTCTGTCAGATCTAAAATTAATTCCTAGATGACATCTGTGGCCAGCGTGACATCTAGCCTCGTATATATTGCCAAGTCGTTAATGTAGATTTTCCATTAGCTTTTGCTAAGAGAATATTTTAAGGATACAATAAGGAAGCGATTAACAAGCAGTTTATTTTCACATGTCATACAAACACATAGTGAGCTTAAAACGTTGAAAGAAATGATAGTCCACAGAGAGCATGCATCGCAAACTTAGATTTATTCAAATTCGCTTACTCAATAATTACTACTGCTTTATCTAAATATGGCAACGGTGTATTTTTGATATTTTAGGATAGTTGTAGTTTCTGTCTTTGCATCAGTTCGGTTTCTTACTACTTTCCAGTTTCCGTTTCCCTTTACCAGACATACGTAAACCGGCAGGTTGCTGCGTCACTTCTGCGACGATTTCATTTCGTCAGCACACAGGGGCATGATCTGTATTCTAGGTCTGCCTGATTTTGACTGATTATTTGACACAATTGATCATAGATTATTGCTCGGTTATTCTGCGATACGCTGGTGTTCCGGTCAGCTGTAACCATGATCGCTTCCTTCCTTGGCGGTAGAAAACAATGCGTTGTTTTTAATAATTGCTCTTCTTATTTAAGAGTGATTATACGCGTGGCTCAACCGGGTCTCTTACTGTTTGTGCAATTCACAGCTTTTTTCCAAACTTTCATATCCATCTGCAAAATACACATGTATGCTGATGACATGCTACTGTTTCATTCTTTTCAAATTGAGGACTCAATTGTTGTTGTTCCAGTGAATCTAGATAAAATATCTAACGTTGCTGCTAAACGTGCGTTGCTGATCAATCCATTCAAATCAGTAACATTAATATTTGGCAAAAGGAGTATTCGTTTTATAGTTGATGGTGTGGATCTGCTTATTAAGAACGAGGACAAGAATGTGGATTTGGCTTTAAATACTCAGTTCAGATGTGATGCTCATATGTAGGAATCTGTAAAAGCGGCACACTCCAATCTGAAACTGATGAACGAGATTTTGTATCAATTGTTGCTAAACGTTATCTGTGTGATACGTTGGCTTTATTACACTCTTCTTTTTTGTTATTGATGCTTTGATAATAAGATAATTTGAACATGCTTCATGCAAATTACTTGATTTGAAGTGATTAAATATGCGATTCCTTTAGTTAGATGTCTTCTATATAAGATTGTTGCTGACAAGCAACCCAGGTATTTTTATGATAAAATATTTCTTTGTTCAGGCGTCTATATTCTAATCTCCAATTTAGAGATTTATTGATATCACCTATTCATCACAGAGGTTTGTTTGAGGATCTTTCTCATACCAGATTACTAATTTCATGATAAACGAAATTAAGACATTGTTTTGGAAATCTTTCAACTACATACATATATAGGCATTACAAGCTGCTAAGACATTTCTTTGTTGCTGCAGTTCCAACATTGCATAGTAGGGCACACAGAATTAGTATTAGTTTAGTTTAGGCAATTGGTTCTTTTTACAGTACACTCAATTTTGTATTGATTTCAAGGTGTGTAAGGGCAACAAGCACTTGCGAGTGATACAGATCTTTTATTTTTCTAACATGTTTATACTTAAGAAGTTGTTTTGGAAATAGGCTTATTGTTATTATTGATTTTGGTTCCATTCTCAGCGTCATTACGGACCTTGATAGTTACGAGTACTCTTTACTTCCCTTTATGTGTATTTAAAGAAGCGCTGATCCTATTAACTGCAATCGTTCATTACACGCTATTTCTAGGCAAGCATATTCATTATAAAATTCTATTACCTATTCTCCATTATCTAAACTTACACCAAGGTATCTTACACTCTTTCATTGTTCCAATTGTCTTAGAATTTTACGCAATTGAGAAAATTCCCAAACAATTGCCTCGTAGGCGTAAGACAGTGGAATAAGATCTATATGAAAGTAGGTATGTAGTGCTCTCTGGCGAGGGTTATTTGGGGCTGATGAGGATCTTAGTGCATTGTATAATAATCTGTGAAAGCAAGTACAACTGGTTGGGTAAAGTTTCATGCATAAAACGGATTCTTTTAAACAGATCCGAAATTAAAATTTTTGGTACGACTCAGATTACACACATATTATGTTATTTGGTTGAAGTACCAAAATTGAAAATTTAACCAAATTTCAGTAATCTATCTCGTTCATCTATTCATCTACATTGCTACCTTTCTTACCTAAAAAAAAAAAAACAGTGTCTGCCCCCGCAAATTAAACGTAGAAATATAAGCTCTTTGTGCATAATATTTTCATTTCACTGTAAACCTCGAAAATTACCACTTCTTAAATTATCCAACAAGGGCAAAAAAGTGCCGATATCTACTAGTGTAAGCATAACACGTAGAATTAGAGTTGAGATATTGTTGCGAAGACCAAGCTTATGAAACAGCTCTAGAACAGTGCTATAATAATCTTTTAGATGTCAATTGCAATCGCCCGAGACTTTTCTGACTCGAAGTAAACTAATACGAAATAAAATGAACTAAGAAATCGCCGACAAACGGAAATATGTTACCTTTTTCCGTATTATTTACGGATTATTTGTGCTACTTCTCTTATTAAAGAAGTAAATCAAATGGGCGCTGCACCTGAAATGTGGATGAGTTATAACTAGCTGTAACTTTCGGAATTAGATCGCAGAAAGTCGTTACCACTTTTGCTTAGGTCACAAACGGCTGCGAGAACATATTGCAAGAGTTTCGTTGCGCTTTATTTCCCTAGAAGTTAGGTGTACGGTAAAGGCTGGTGTAAATTATAGTTGTTTCACTTGATTTTGTATTTGTTAAATCTGGCAATAGAGAGCTCGTTCACGTCTAAATAGAAAGTACATTTTATTCCTGCGTTAGGAGACTTAGTTTGGACTCAATAAAATAACGAAATAGTAACAAACTTTTAGTTGCCTTTCTAGCCTCTATGACTACAAAAAGAATTATGTGCGAAACCGAATCATATAAAATTCTGAAGGGCTAATGTGGATGTGTGTGGCGTGAATGGTAACGTTCAACAGAATTCTATTGTTACGCACTAGATGAAATACAATTTTTGCATAAAATTGAAATTAGCTGGTGTTGCTTTTTGAAACGTATATGTTGAAATACACTGGTCGCAATTAAAAATGCAACATAAAATTTTTGCGAAATAATGTTTATTGGTACGAAAAACGCTTATTCCAATCATAAATATGTAAATAAAAGATAATTCGACAAAAGAAAAGTAAATAAAGTTCGTCTACGCTTCTATGCTAAGGTACTTAAGGTAATTGCAGCCCCCTAAAGATTAAAATTAAACGTGTTTCGGGTTAGCTATGACACTTTTTCAAGGCGGAATACCTTTAACTTTATCTGACTCTGGTCGTTATTATCTCCGTAATGATGTCTTACGACCGACCGACCGCTAAAAATGTTACCGTCTAAAAACCAAGCGTTTTACAAGAAAATTTTGTCAGGGGGTGATGTTTCTGTGTGCGGCTGAACCTGCTCTAGGTGCATTCCCTTGATTTGCAATTCACAAGTTTTAACACCGCAGTACAATCGAATGATTACGATTAAGTCTATACACAATTTCCTTGAGACTAACACCGCCTTTATGTAGCCCAGTAATTCGGCCACGCTCGAAGGGAGTTAATTGTGTATAAGGTGCACGTTCTCGTCTGCGAGACATTACTCACGATTGATTGGAAACATGCCGCATGCATTTTGCTCGTTTTTGCGCATTTGAATTGTAACTATCGGATTGTAACAGCTGTTCCTGTGAAAACATCTGCGTAACAGTTAGCTCTTGTTAACGCTGAAAAAATAAACTAGATGATAAACAATCGCTTAAGTTGATCTTATGAAATAGAACTATCGTCGTATTATAATGTTTTATCAAGCTAATTATACATAGCGAGTCTAAATGTTCATTAAATAAGTTTGCTCTGTATTTTGATTTGTATTTCATCCGGGTAAAGGAAAACAAAAATATGTTTTTTAGGCAAATTACTTTAACTTTGCAACTGCTAAGAATTCAAAAATTTATAAAAGTCAATAAATGCACTTCTTTGAATTTTTTATATGATCCAGAGCAATCCTAGCTGGAAGTCGTCAGTTTTCATAACTTGCACCTTTTGCCTATAATATGTTTAATATCGTAGTTATTACCTTTGTGATTGTCGATAGGTGATTTTCAACAGTATCATTACAATAGCTTCTTCAAATGCATCCGCATCAATTGTTGGGTAAAAACAATCATCTTTAACAAACGTTTGTAAATTTTTCTGAAAATTTGGCTTCTTGGACGATGACGGTTTGGGTATTGTCTCCGATAGATTCTTCTGGCTTCTTGTGCATTACTCCTTATCAAAATTAACAGCATGTCAAGAAATTTAACATTTTGGAAATAATCCCTTTTACATATACAAACGATTGTCCTTAAAGTATTTAAAGTTGTAACAAAGTAACCAGAACACATAGACGTGGATTAAGTTTAAAATGCGAGTATCTTGTTCGATTTTGAGTAATTCTTCTTCTATTTCATTAGCCAACAGCAGGACACAAGTTGCAATTAGTTATAAATCTGTAATTCAAATAACCGAATAAAATAGATTGAAAGAAATTTTTAAAACAAATGTTGTAGGAGATAGCTTTTAGAAATGTTTTACTTGAAAAGAATTTTTCATCGATCGCTTGAAAAAATTAAAATTACTCTAAATGTAAAGGTTTTATGAAGCAAAAGGTAATTTTAGAAATGTGAATAAGGGAGTTATGAGGATTTTCCCAAAAACAAATGAATTCCAATATCAACAAATCGGGGTACTAGATTAAACATTTAAATTAAAAAAAATTATTTGTTCTAATGGGTTCAAACTGATATTATCGGATGTAATCACTATATGTATATTCATACATAACTTGCTTCTTTTCTATGCTTCTTATGCTTCTTCCAGACAACTTCGACGCTACTATTATATATTGACAATATCGACCGTTCGTTCTCTTTCGATACATCCATTCTGAAAGAACTTCGTAATACCTACAGTCATGCGCAACTGACAGTTTAATTAAACGGAACTTATTTAAGGAAAATTTGCACGGAATTTCCGCAGAATCTCCGGTGCACAGCAACCATTGTGTTAAAATCCATGCACGGGCTAGTAAATTGCGTCCCTTCATACAAATATGTAGAACAGTTCGGTCGATGATCATGATCTTTGTACCATTCTCTCCTGCGTTGCATAGACCGCGCGTTCCCTTACTTTAAAATGTTGATTTCCCGTTCGGTCTGAATTTCATTCGGGGCAGGCTACACTTTTAGTTGATTACATTTAACGCCAACGTTGTTCTGCATTGTCGATCTAATTAGAGAGAGGTGGGGCAATAATGAGTACGGTATGGATTAAATTTGATATGTTTGTTGTTTACATGCATACGTACATGCGAATCCGATGCATTTATTGTGTGGTTTTGTCGGCAATTGAAATGTCAACTGGCGAATATACTGGCGCTGTGCGTTTGCGTTTAAAAAGGTTTATGGATTTTCGCATCAATTTGCGATTAAATAATATATTTATCACCGCGGCTAGATGTAGATAACCTTAACATTGCTATAGTTCCATGTGAGTTAGACTAAAATTACGTTGGGAAAGTTGAAGAAAATGTCAAAAATCTTTGCCACGAATCATCAGGCTAAGAATTAATAATTTACAGATTTAATTCATAAAATTATTCCATCCAAATGTCGTCTTCCTTTTTTTGGTTTGCTTTTTTTAAAAGAGCCACTTAAATAAAGGAGGAAATTTTACCGCGTGTATGGGACAAAATTCATATAAACTCAGTGGTGAACATCCTGGCTTGTGGAAAATAGGAGGTGCGATAACTTTATCTTAAACTAATTCATTTTTGAAACAAAATCAATACAAAATGAATGAAAATAGCAAAATGAATTTCCCAAAGAAACAAATCAATTAACGCGAGGAATGTTAATCTTGCAGACTAGAAAACATATCCTGCTTTGGTAATCCACCTATTGCCAAACGTTATCCTGAGAAGCAACCAAAGAATGCAAGAGCGCCATCGCACTGAATGAGATGACATCCAGCAGCTTTGACAGAACTTCTTGCGAAAATTCCGCGCATTTAAAGGAAATGGTAACGAATATGAATCTGTTAGAAAATCCGCATTACCTGTCTGTTATGTATTTGCGTCGTTAATAACATGTGCCATAATCGTAGCAAACTTGCGCAAAAGAGAAAAGAAGAGAAGCAGTCTCTCTCGCGCAGAACATGGCGCAAGAAAAGTGTCCCTTCATTTTTGTAACCAAGTTGTGTTTTATTTAATTGTATTTCTTCATCAACATTATAATAAATAAATAGTAAATGAAACAGCAAGCATTATTTACCGTTGTACATAACACTGTCCAAACATTTATTTTATATCCCGTGACGATTATCATCTGAAAATTTCTTCCCTTGAAAATAAAGTCCCGTCGCTGAAGCATAGCAATATTTGCTCTAAAAACCAATGAAAAAAATTGTATCCTAAGCGATTTTTCACTTAGAACACAATTCGAAAATGGTGCATGAATCTTCTGCAATTGCAAGAGATGTACTTGCAGCCTATGTAAGATATTCTAAATAATCTTGGCACCGACACCCATAAAATTTGCAATAGTACGTGTGCTCGTAGAAGCATTTTCTTTAAAATATTGAAAATCAGGTCTGCGTACTGCCTGCTGTGTGTTACGTTTAGTAATATTAATAACAACAATAACAGCTTACCTTCTTCTTTATGGGTGAAAGCAAACGTTAGACGGCTAGGAATAACCTCTCCGGCTGCATTTCAGCATAAATTCATCGTGCTTGCGGTGAATAGAATTCTGCAGCCTCGTGTGACAAATGCATGTCCGCCATTTTATTCTAAGTAAAACGCTGCATTTTGAAAATTATTGGTATTACTAAATAGACAAGACAACACTTATATTGTTATCAACTTCCACGATTAAATGGATTCATTGCACCTAAAATTATTTGTTTATAGTTCAATGTATATATCCAAGGAGTTTATCATTTCCTTTTAAAAGTTGTTTTTCAGCGCCTTGTGTAAGTTTTCAGCATATGCATACATCTTGTATTTTATTATCAACGTCATTCAAGAATTAACATTGTAGTTGCAGTGAAATCGAAACTCAAGAATACGTTTACATACGTTTAGTAGATTATTTATATGAGGAAATGGTGATATGTAGTAAAGGAAAGCACATAGTAAAAGCATTTTATTTATTTGTTTATTACCAAAAATACATTATTTAAGCGTTTATCTGTGAACAAGTATATTACTTCATATCTTATATGAACATCATCCATAGCATAATCCAGTGTTTATGTTTGACACTGGCGCGTATAGTAAGTATATGTAAATGTATTTATACAGGAACAATTAAAGCTATTATGCTAAAATATCAGCGTTTCTCGTGTTTTAGCGCAATACGAAACACAAACACTGGCTGCATTAACGACTTCTGGTTCGCTAACCATCAGTATGATTATTCTTTATTTCTTGTTTCCTTGCAAGTGTCCTACAGGCAATAGCGAAATGTTAAGCGAGAGAGAACGAAGGATAAACGACTTTATTTGCAGCGAAAATAGGAGCCGCGTTCGCGAGTAGGAAGTTGGCGCATTGCGGTAGAGTTCAGGCGGATCTCAAATACATTCGTATCTATTTAATCAACTTCTCGCTCATACCGAATGTTGACGAACGAATGGCGTCTTACGGAAAAAATAATTGCAATAAATAAATATTATTCCTTTGTTTTCGTAAAGTAGGCAATGGTAATTCGAAAGGTGTTTTAAAAGAAAAACTGATTATGTATAATTCAGCGTGTACTTTTATTCTAAAGGAATGCCTTACGGTATCTACTCATTTAGTATATTTTCGACTACTGAGCACTTCCGATTGAACCGACATTCGATTCCATATGTAATAATATCGATACATCATAACCTTCCTTTCTTGGCCGAACTCGTTATTGGTTCATAAAACTCGTTACAACAAACACTTTAAATAACATTGCACAACACGAGTGCCGCCCAGAAAGTAAAGAACGTTTTGCCATAACTAAATGAAAAGGAAAGCTTTCAAAGCATTTACTGCCACGTGCGATGTTATACTTTTCTACCGCCAAAGATTTGAGCCAGAGCGTCGCTTCTTGTTTGATGTTATCAACGTTTGCGAACTGTTTCCATCCAAAAAAAGCCTTTAGTTTCGAGAATAAATAAAAATCACTTGAGATCAAGTCAGAGCTGTTAGAAAGATGTCAAAAAATTTCTCATTTAAGACGTTTGAAATTCGTGCTGAGTTCGTGCGGATGAATGGGGCTGTGCGTTGTCTTGAATCAAAACTACGTTTGATGATAACATTCAACGTCTAGTATTTCAAATGGCGCGTCTAAGTTATTGAACACTTTTGCTATAGGGCTCTAAGTTTATTGTGTAAAATGCAGGTAGATGGAATCATTGCAGTCCGAAAAAATTATTGCCGTCATCTTTCTGGTGTTGAGATTTGGTTTCTCTTTTCTGAGTTTTAAGGGTAAATTTGGTTAAAAACGAATGTCATTGCGCACTTCACACTTGCGGGAATTTTCGATGGGTGCAACAAAACTGACACAAGCGGGCGAAAGAGCTAAAAGAAAGTTAAAGAAAGCTTCTCATTTTCTTTTGTATTTGTTTTGGTTATCAATTTTGCCAAAACAAAAGTGGGATTCATTAAATTCTCCGTCTATTCCACCAGTCTCTTTATGTTTTCGATATACACTCTGCCAAAAAAGTATCGCATAATGGCTCTTATGACCGCTCGCATACGGTTTGGCAGAGATTCGATTAACCTCCGTATATAAGCCTGATCCAAATTCTCCCACTCGTCACGGAGAGCATTTTCTAGTCCATGCAGGTCCGCTGGGGCAACATTTTGGGTTCATGTCCGGACTTACCGCAGGCCAATCTAAAACTGGAATACCAACATCGTTAAGGTATTCCTGGACGATTATTGCAACATGCGGTCGTGCATTATCGTGCATTAACATGAATTCGTTTCCTATAATTGGCGCATATGGTACTACATGTTTTTCTAAAATGTCCGTTGTATACCTGAGGGCAGTCAGTGTACCTCTGTCTACTTGTACTAACTCTGTACAACCTGTTAAACAGATGCCTCCCCAAACCATAATAGAGCCACCAGCGAAATTAGGTCTAAGTCTGATATTACGCTGCGAATAGCGCTCACCGTCTCGTCTGTACACTGAGATACGCCTATCTGAGGTGTAAAGACCAAATCTTGACTCATCTGTGAAGAGTATATTGGCTCAGTCATTAATGTTCCAGTTTACATGTTCTCTGGCAAACGTTAAGCGAGCCACTCGGTGGTTCCTAGTGAGACGAGGGACTGTTACAGCTACTCTAGCTCTTAATCCACTCTGTCGTAACCTATTCCGAATAGTTTGAGTACTCACACGAGTATTTCTGACTCTAGCCAAGTCGTTCTGCAATTGTCTCGCAGTTACATGTCTTCGACGTAATGCTTGTAGTAGTGAATAGCGGTCATCTTGGCAAGTAGAACATCTTGTACGACCTGGTACAGGTCTTCTACTGTAATTGCCTGTTTCCCTATATCTGGCTACGGCTCTAGAAACACTTGACCGATTGATGTTCATCAAATTAGCAACGTATGCTTGAGATCGTCCATCTTCGATTAAAGCAACTATAGCAGCCACTTGTTCTGAAGTTAAATTGCTCATTTTAGTTTTAAAAGCGTTGGTACAGAACTCTGACTTCGCACTTTAAAATTTGTCCGTATGGGGAGACTTTCAATAAACAACTGAACAAACCTTACGCATATGCATTTTTCTAAATGTGTTCTTTTAGAAAAAAAAAGTAAAAAAGCTATGTTCCATGATTTTGTTAGTGTTTTTATAGTTCACATACACGAGGCAAACTTTTTGTGAACGTATAAAAATATCTTGGTTTATAAATGCCCTTTTTTAGTTTATGCGATACTTTTTTGGCGGAGTGTATATAGCAAAAATTCAAAATATCAAATCAATCAATTATGACGTATCATTAGCATATAACACCAAAGCCTGTCTTATTAATTCAGTTGCCCTTCACGAGAAAATTAATTAATTCTATAAATTTCTTTATATAACTCGAAAACCAGCTACTTTAAATATAAAGAATAAAATTGCATTGCTCTTTTTTGAAGGTGGAACGTACAAACATAATCATAAATAAAAGTTGCTAGGTAGAGTCGTTTTCGGACGAATACCTTGTTAAAACAGCATTAAAAACTTACAGGAAGGAATATAGTGTAGATAAAAATATAAATAACAAAATGAATATCAGCAGAATAAATAATGCTATTTCTAAACGAGTTAACTACGTACAGTAAAATTGTACTTGTCTCTGCAACTATGCGTATATAATCTTGTAAAGATAAGTTTATAAACCGATTATATACGTAATAACTTTACGAATGCATATAACTCGAATGATGCAATAAGTGATAACATTATGTATTCTCTGGAAGGTGCAACGTTATCCAGTTTCAATTAGGGGCGGTATTCAACAGATGGTAGTTGCTAACTCTCTGGGGAGTTGGCCGTCACGTCGCCTAACCGCACGCTATTGTACTCTAGAAAAATAGTGCACAATTATTAAGTAGATAGTTTCAATTTAGAACGAACAGTGGAACTTAGCTACTGAGTGATCGTGACTTTAAAAATTTAGGCTAGTTAAGGATGCGTTTCTCCCGCTTAAGGTTTACGACATTTCGTGTTGTATTACACGAAAACAAGGTTAATTATTATTATATCTTGTCTTAACATGTCATGTAAAATGTATGGTTGAATAAGTCATGTTTTAAAGAAATTCTTCCGTTTATTACGACGTCGTGTTGTTACCTCGCATTGCCATTAATACACACGCTGCTTGACCGAATTTTGAGACAAGCTTTATTTGAGTGAATTTCTTTATATACCCAATCTGCAGTTTAACATATAATACAGCGGTGAATCGTCGATGTTTTGTACTAATGTGAATTTTCGACTTATTAGTCGGTTATCATATCACAATGTGTACGTATAAAATTTATATTTAATTAAAATTCAAAATGGTAATGCTCTAAGCTCTTAAGAAGCTGTTTGTTTGGAGGCATATAGATGACCGGGAAATATACAGGCGTGCTGACTGAAACAGACTCTCCAGCCATGTGTCAATAATTAACTCCAAGTATCGGTAAATGAAGTCTTCGAATATACTTGGCGTAATGGTTACAATAACGACACTATACCGTGAAAAATGATTATGTGAATGTGTTACCGTTTTTACGTTGACCTAACTCAAAACTCATTTAAACTAAATCTTAATTGTATTTCATTCAATGCTTCTTTTTGTGTTCACGTGTTGTTTTGAATCAACAATATTGTGTTTTGATGCAGCACGAATTTATCGCAAATATTATATTATTTTCATCAAATGTAATGCAGTGTAGCAGTTCGACTATTAGGGGCTACATAGCATGAAATATGTTATAGTTTGTGTCTACAAAGATAAGTGGAAGTCAGTATTTTGCATCTACACCGACGCTGTTGGCTTCCAAATTTAATACGCACATATTTGAGACATATTAGTTATTAGTTATTCGTCCTATAAGAATGGGTTCGTGCTGCGTATTGGTTTCTCCGACAGTTGATAAAACAGCGTTGCTCCAGCATAAAACAATGTTGACGCAACACTAGATGTGAGCATAATCTTGTGTATTGAATCAACACGCTAGTTGCGTTGTTTATATGCATCACCAAAAATACGTTGAGCCAACGCCTTTTGCGTTCATCGAACGCAACTTTTTTCTCAGTGTATATCTTCCCTGAATGGTACAACGAATGCCTTTGAATCAAAGTTTTGCTTCGATTTTGTATAGATAGTAGTAGTAGATAAACGACTATCAACTTTACATAAGTTTACGCATTTACGCATGATATATCTAAAGCACTAGATCAACGCGTCCTAACTATTGTGATTTATGAACTTTTCCAAAGTCTTCGGCAAAGTTCAACATCGCCCTTTGTTGCAGAAGGTTCATCTCTAGAGCGCTTGGGACGATTTGTTACTGGTTTCAGAATCTCATCTCCATGGATCGTCCATATGAAACTTCATCTAGCGAACCGCAGGGTTTCGTTCTTGAGCCGATGATGATGATTATCATCTTCATTAATGATTTTCTACAATTTTTCGGAATGCTGGGATATTTGGTGAAAGTTGCTTTCAAATTGCGTGCGTTATCAAAAAAATGCAGTAAATGCATGGTTCCACTTAGGTACAGGATTTGTGAACGTATTTTTCCTCGATGGGTAGAAGCAAAATTTTTATAATTGATCAAAATAACACGATCAGTTTCGCTTGTGGATTGAATATTTAAATTATTAAATGATGTACTTATAAGAATCATGTAAAGCATTTACAATATGTTATATTTTATATAAAAGGAAAGCGGTAAATGGGAAAATACTTACAATTTGGAACAGGTAAAAAGTCAATCAAAAAATTTAAATGATTAATTAAAACCGCAAAATGAATTTCTAAAGCACATACCATAGATGAACACTTTCACAGTGAGAAACATGAATAATTAAAATGAATGTAAAAGATTACTATACGCGACAGGCGACAGACATGTATCGAAGAGAACCTGAAATATTGACTCAAATATTAGTTGGAGGTTAGACGAAAATTATCGTTGAATAAGCTCTCGACGATCCTAAGTTGTTAAGGAAATTGCCTTTATTAGTTGTATATAAAATGTCATAGTTGCTTTCAAGTTGAAGGCTATACGGACAAAATGCGAAAAACCAGAGCCATTTGCCCAAGACAATACAAATTCTCCTCGATACGCGTATCAAGCTGCGATAAGTTCTGCTAATGTAATTGTATAGACAGGAGGCACATGTT